>OY728134.1:1277497623-1287497623 GCA_963277665.1 Viscum album
AAAAAAACTATTTTTTAATAAACTAGTTATTCATATTCACACTATCCAATCCAACTAATGCGAGATAACTATCACATTAAATAATAATATTTTAATACTATGTCACTGTTCATTTTAACACGTTGTTTCTTGTAAAGATAATAGTTAAAGAAATTAAATTTAATTAAATAATAATATTTCATAAAATCTCATGGTGTGACCTTATAAACCCGTTATATTAGATTTTACCTTAAAATTATACAACTCTTGTACAAAAATACAAGGATACTTATGCCTCATTATAACTTCAGGTTCCCACATAGTTTTATAAAATTTATAGTTTCACAACAAAACATTAACCATGTGAGTGGTATTATTTCACACCACATTATTTGTTAAATTAAGAATATCTATCGGTTGTTCCTTATAATAGTGATCATTATCTATTTTAATAAAAAATGTGTTAAGTTCAAGTGAATGATCAGGTATGTACTCCCCCATATGAGACACATGAAACACAATGTGAACTTGAGAGAGATTTGGTGGAAGCACCTAAGAAACCATCCAGATATGATGATGACTTTAAAAGATAATTATATATATTGTATTAAAAATTTCCTTATTTAAAAATATAATAAAATTATTCCAAGGTGATATTCAAAGAAATATCTTGTCAACAATATCAAACTCTAGATCTCTCCAAAAACTTTCAGCATAATGTTTCTGTCAACTCTAAGATGCCATGATTATTGAATATATCTAACCTTTAGTATGATTTCTATAACCCCCTGAATCTATAAAATAAAAAAATTGTATTTTATATCATATATTCCATGAAACAATAAGTGTAACATGTGTTACACGCAACATCGAGTTTCTTCGGTAGCTTTCGTTACATGCAAGACTGAGTTTTAATGAAGAACAATATAGTATTAATATTATTATTTAATATGACAGTTATATACTTTCTATTGGAATGGTGGGTATGAATAGGATTAAATAACTTATTAATATTTATATTTTACACAATTTTATTTTTTATCAATTGATTATAATGAAATTAATGATCGTTTAAAAGAAAAATAATTAT
Organism: Viscum album; assembly: GCA_963277665.1. Taxonomy (NCBI): domain Eukaryota; kingdom Viridiplantae; phylum Streptophyta; class Magnoliopsida; order Santalales; family Viscaceae; genus Viscum; species Viscum album. The sequence continues at coordinate 1,277,498,693 of OY728134.1, forward strand.
TTTCTTAAAAATAATATTTTCTCTAAGAGACAGCTTAATCGTTCTTTACATACATAATTTAAAATTTATTTTTACATATTTTAGAAAATTTATTTGAAAAAATAAAATTAAATTTTTAAATTTTAATGCCAAAATTATTTTAGGCTTAATGGTTTGGATTTTTCTAAGAAGTATCATTTTTTATGAATAGTGGAAAATTTGAATATTAATTGAAAATAGCCATTTTGTTTAAATAAATTTTAAAGCCAAACTATATTTTAATTTCATTTTAATGTTTAATTAGTTAAATAAAATATCAATTAATATAATTTATTTCATTTTAATAGTGTTTATATTTAATTTGGATATAAAAATAATGTAAAATTTTGAATATTTTCTCTTTAAAAACCTGCTTTCTTGACAAGTTTGTGGGATTAATTTTAAATTAAAATTTTCAACTTCTGTAAATTGAATTTGGAAAGATGGATTATATATTTTTAATCATAATAATTTATAATTTTTAATAATTTCTACATAATTTTTGAACAAAATGAATAATGAAAACAGTAAAAATCAATTTCCACGGTTAAGGAAAAAATGGATTTATCAGGGGTTAAACTATGGATTTAAGGGTTAAAAATGACCAGCCAACTTTTCATAAAAAAAAATTTCTCACCCTATTTCGACCTTATATCTTCTTGGTTATATAATGGCCTGTTTTTAATATTTTTAATGATAAAAACATGAGTATGATTGAATCTTTTCAAAAAACAAATACAATACCTCACTTACAAAAGGCCACCCCTCTCTTCTCTTATTTAAACGTTCAAACTTATTTGGTTTAGAAAAATAATTTATGAAATAACTTCCTAACTTATATAATTTCATAATAAAATACTTATTTTTGGCATAAATCCATCCTAGGAATTATTTTGTGAGAACCTAAAGAGGATACCATTAGAAGAGGCATTGTTCTTCAACAAGAAGCTTTATTTTATTTCTTTCCCCAACTCAATTTATTATTATTAATACATTATGATATAAAAACCTTATTATCTCCAATATACTGGTATTTTTTTATAATAATATAATATCCTAAAAAATCTCCACTTCCATCAAATGGGTTATGAAATCATTGTTCCAATGTACAACGAACTACCACATCGGGAACCGAAGTCATTCGTTATTCCATTACCACCTTTCACAGTTGGGTATGATGATAGAAAAAAGTATATATATTATATTTATAACATATTTATACCTATAGAGTCATTATATAATATATAACCTTTCACCTTCCATTCTATAGGACATACGAAAATGTCGCTTGTTTGTACGGTGAACTATCACCTCACAAAGTGATATGATTCGTCTTTTAATAACGCTTCACATGGAAGGTGATAAGGATAATATTAATGATTATACCTGATATAAATGATATAATTATAATATTAATAAATAATTTATCATTATGTAAAGTTATTATATAATTTTCTTTCTTACCTTTCCACTCACTTAAACATGGTAACATCGTTCATGTAGGTGTGGAATACTGCCTTCACGAAGCAATGTGACTCGTATTTCATCGCCACTATTCATAGATGATATATTTGAGTATATAATATGGTATATATGGTATTATTGTATTTTTTGAAAGATTATATATTATTTACCTTCATTCCATAAAGATCATTGATAAATGAAACGTTACTCGTGCGCACTTACAGCCTACTGTCTCTATTATCCTAACATACTTCATTTCATGAAACCATATTTCATGATAGGTCATAAAATTATAATAGATGTATAAATATGATAATTTTTTCAGGATTATTATTTTGGAGCTGATGAAACTACGTAATATGTTAAAGAATCATATCTTTAATGACATAACACACATAAGAAAACTAGGAAATTAACACCCAATACAATGAAAATATTAAAAGATTATTAATTAATGGGTGATAAGATGTTATAACAGGATCACATAAGATATTATAAATATTAATATGGTTCTTTTTTAAGTTAATAACATATTTAAACCCACTATACAAGATGTTGATGAATTTTCAATCAAAAATAAGCGTGGGGTGTGGGACTTCAATGAAATTTCCTTTCATTAAGGCATATTGTAATGTTATGAACCAAGTTAATTTTATATAGTTTATATATTATTCATTTCAAATTTCATAACAAAATTCTCTAATAATTTTTTGTATTTTATGTTTCAGTTCAAATTATGTCATCCAAGGTGGTCTGACATGAAAATTGACAACATATAAGGAATTTCATAACTCAATTTATTTTAATTAGGTTATAATACTTCTTCATTGTTGTTTATATTCTAAGATTATGTGTATAATGACTTTTGATTCTCTTATTTTTTCACATTTTTATCTGAATTTATAGTTGATATACATAATTGATTCATCGATTAATTCTTACTTCAACATTACGATCATTGTAAGGGTTTATTTTAATCTCATTCTAATCAAGATGGTTTATTCTTTAAATTCATTTAAAGGAAACTATTTGATGATATTCTAATAAATTTTAAAATCTTGTTATTTTATATAAAAATGGAATTATATGTTTGATAGCATACAAGATAAGCCACATAGAGGTTAAAAGAACAACTAAATATTATTTAATTGTAACGATTATAACCTAGCTGTTAATCTGACGAATATGAATAGAAATAAAATATTTATGAAATAAATATATAGATCGTACTGAAAATAAATATAATGGTAAGTGATTAGAAAATAATGACATTATTGTTTTTGTAAATTAATTTTATTCTTTAAAAAATACTTCTTTATAAATGGGGTTTCTTTATTTTTATGAATGAATATTATAATAAATTTTTGAAAAATTTATAAATTTTATTTTATAAAAAAATATAATCTTTAAAACCATAATACCAAAATTATATTTGGTTAAATGTGATGATTTTTCAAAAAATATTTTTTTTCAGTGAAGAGTGAAAAATATCGGTTTTTATTCAAAATTGTATTCTGATTGAACCATTTGCGAAGTTCTATTTTATTTTAAAATGGTTTAAAATAAAAATGAGTTATATTAAACTATTAATAATTCATTCAGGTTCATTTTAATCAATTTTATAATTTAATTTGATGTAAAATTATTTCTTAAACATAATTAGGCATTTTTAAGAAAAACTATATTTTTTCAAAAGATTGGTTTTCATCACGTTTTGTGAACTTATTTTGAAATTAATTTCTATTGTATATAGGAATTTAATTTAATGAAATTAAATTTATTTTTTTTTTCCAAAATCCAAATTTACACTAGGATTATTTTTTTACATTTTTCTAAAGAAGTTAAATATGTAGTGAATAGTAAAAAATTATTATTTTTATGAAATATGTTATCTTTTATGATATCACGAAGACATAGACATGATATTTAAATTTATAAAACTTATCGAATTAGTCAATTATGATTAAATAATATAAATAACATTTATAAATATTTGGAAAAAATAGATATTAGAATTTATCACATAATAAATATGAAATTCATTTTTAGTGCTGATGTAGAGCGTGCGTTGCACAGGAATATTCAAATTTATTATCCTAAAAATAATAATTGTGATGCGATAAGTCCTTTATAAAAATTTATATTAAATATTATGTATTATTCAATATATTTATGTTTATACAAAAATTTTAGGGTTATAAAAATTGGTTTATCGAAATTCTTGTGCAAGCCTAGTAAAGAAAAATAACCAATTAAATTTGTTGTCATGAAAATTATGTGAGTTAAAATTAATATTTAAAAAATATAATTGTATATTTCAATCATAATAAACTTATTTTAATTATATAAATTTATTTATCAAATTTTTCAGTCACTGATAAAACACTATTTTATTGAATATTTTATTGATAATAAATTATATAATTTCCTCACATTGTGTTAAATATGTTTATTTATAAAATATTTGGGATTTGATCATTCTTTTGAAAATTTGGTGAAAATTCCAGTTTTACCCTTAATAGTGCACTATAGTATTTCGAAGATAAATTTTTTTATATTTATTATTTGACTTTGAAATTTTGTAACAGTTTTCCTAACTTCATTGTATACAACTTTCATTCAGGACACTAGAGCTAAAGAGTGCATTTGGATGAAGTAAATGATCCATTAATCGAATGGTGGGCTGGAATCGGCAGAATGGACATGGGTTCTGTATTTGGGCCATAGTATCTACATACGGGCTTGGATAGAGCCCAAATGTTTAGGAAAGCTCGGGGACATGATTTGGCACAAATCAACCTTCTGGAAGGCCGGTCAATTCACGCGTTTTGGAGGTAAAATGGGCTGTGCAAGTTGGAATAAAATATTTGGCCGAGTTTTTCATTTCACACTTAAAAAGTTATGTATCCCTAGCCCTCACAAACTCTATTTAAAGGGGGTTTTAACTCTTTGAGAGGACTGGTCGAGGCTTTGGGAAGGTTTGGCCGAAAGGGTGTCTCTTGGGATCCCCTCACAACTCTTGGAGGAAGTAAGACTTTGTGCAAACATCTCTTCCAAAAAGGCTCTCCTCTCTCACCTCTTCTTTGTATTTATTTTCTTTCATGTTTCTTTCTTGAATTTTTCTTCAAATAATATTCTGTGTTAATCCCTATTCTTCTTATCTTAATCTTCTTAATTGGGTTGGAATCAAGAGTGGATACAAGATTGGGTTCTACCCTTTCAATCCGTTGCTTATGCAAAACGTCTCCACGATGACTACACCACCCATGGAAGAGTAGTTCTTTTTAGTAATCGATCGAAGTCTATCCTTATTCATTCATTTATTTTGAATCAATGAGATACTGTAATTCACATATTATGATATATTAATTGAGTTTTTAATTTAAATGAAACTAAGCAAGCAATTTAATAGTTAACACAAAACACGCGAGGTCGGGAATTGTGTGAACTGTGAGAGCGCAACCTTAACCGGTAATTCAAAACCACATGGGATCAATTTGTAGAGTTAAAATATAATCCCTAAAATCAATTAATCCTCATTTCCAGAGTGGTTATGTGCCTTAATTTACCACTGACCATAATCTAATTTTAGAACATCAATCAAAGCAGGGTGTTGCGATTGCATGTTCCGAAGTTAGACTAAGGTTAAATTCACTTCAATCTTCGTGGTAAAGTTAATTCTCGTAGGGTTTGGGATTTAAAAAATTAAGGGATCATAATTAAGTGAATATTAATTTAAATTATAATGATTAATAAATTATTGAAGAGGTAGAGTTAGATCGATTACGTCTTTTAAATATTGTCTAAACAAACATCTTTTTGTTGTGTCATTTTAATCAAACTTCATATCAAAACTAAAAACAAAAAAAAATACAATCTTCTTCCGGCAAACTTCTTCTAGATTCATAAACTATAAATGAACACCCCCATCCTTTCATGTAGTGTTTTTATTATCTTTTATTTTACTTCTAGAATACCTCTAAAATTGTTTTAATTCACTTCCTCCTTTGAGAGACGAACTTGGTCAGCCACTCTGCTGCACCTAAGTACCCCAAAATCATACTAATCATTTGAGGGCGCCCACGACAGCGCTCTATCAAATTGGAGCCGTTGCCGGGGAGGCAAGTAATTATTTCAACCAATTAGAGGTATTTATTTTATTTTACATTTTAATTCTCTTCCTCTCTTCTTTCTTCCGTCTTTACCTAATCTGATTTTTTTTTCTTCTTCTTTTATCTCTTTCTACTTCTTTTTGGACCATCAACTCAAACTTCTAATTTTTATTTTACTATGGTCCACATTTCTTCTTTTCATCTTTCATTGATTGATGACACGAACTAATCCCGAAGATCTCTTAGATCTTGACCCTGAGATTGAACGTAGCCTTAGGGCACGAATCAGACATTCTCAGTCTACGGGAAGTTTCAACATTCAACCAGTTGGAGAATTACTCCAATATCAGAACATTGAAATTGGAAGAAGTTAAAATTCAACCATAAAACAAGAACCAATGGTTGGAAACAATGGAAATGAACTTAATAGAACCATTCGAGAATTGGCTGCACCTGATATTAACTATCAACCAAATTGTATTGCATACCCAAATCTCGAATCGGACTTCGAACTGAAATCTGGGTTAATTCACTTACTTCCAAAGTTTCATGGCCTCTCTGGTGAGGATCCCAATAAACATTTGAAAGAATTTAATGTGGTTTTCTCAACCCTAAAACCTAGAAATGTCTCTGAAGATCAAATCAAACTAAGAGCATTCCCATTCTCACTTGATGGAGCTGTGAAAGATTGGATGTATTATTTACAACCCGAAGATGTAACTTGTTGGAACGATTTGAAATGTCTTTTCTTGCAGAGATTTTTTCTAGAATCAAGGACCACATCCATTCGAAAGGAGATATCAGGGATAAAGCAAGCACAAGGGGAGTCAATGTATGAGTACTGGGAGTGATTCAATAAGTTGTGTGCAAGCTGCCCACATCACCAAATCAGTGAACAACTCCTCATCCAATACTTCTAAGAAGGACTCACACCCATGGAGAGGAGCATGGTGGATGCTGCAGCTGGAGGAGCATTGGTGGACAAGACACCAGTAGCTGCACGAGCATTGATCGACAAAATGACCCAAAACTCTCAACAATTCGGTGATAGAGGTACACCACATGTTCGAGGAGTACATCAAGTAAGTCCTTCTTCTCTTGAAAGTCATTTGATTGATACTAAGTTAGAAGAATTGACAACTCTGGTGAGGCAGATTGCATTGGCTCAAAAGATATCCCAACCCCCTCCTTCAAGGCCTTGTGGTATTTGCACTGAGACAAGCCACCCAACTAACTGTTGCCCACAACTCCAAGAAACAGAAGATTGTGCAGCAGTGTTCCCTGGGAGACCATTTCAGCAGCAACAACAACAACCATATCCCCAAAAGAAGATTGATCCAACATACAACCAAGGGTGGAAAGATATAGCGGACATGAGGTATGGCTCTGGACAACAACAAAGGCCCCCTTTTCAACCAAACATCCAGCAGCCTCCACCTTACCAACAGGGTTTCCAACAACCCCAAAGGAGATTCAAAGCTCAAACATCAACGAGTCAGCAACAAGGGAATATCCAACACAAGGTAGACTCTAACACTGATGATCTTATGAAACAAATTGTTCTTAATCAAAAGAATGAGCTGAAGAGTCAAGGTTCGGAGCTGAGAGAGTTGAAGACTCAAATGAGTCAGATTGCCACCACCCTCCATGAACTTGTGAGTAAGAATTCTGGAAATCTACCTTCCCAACCCACTCCAAATCCAAAGGGGAATGTTAGTGTCGTCACATTGAGAAGTGAGAACCAAATGAATGATTCATCTGCACCTACCATTCCACCGGGATTCACCTCAACTTCAGAGAATCCGCATTCCATACCAACTGATGAGCAATCCAAGGAGAAAGATAAAGGTAAGAAAAATATTGATGATGTTCCTCCTAAACCCCTTCCTTTTCCAAACAGGGTTGTTCAAACCAAGAAGATGGCTGAAGAAGCAATGTAAAAGGAGGTTTTGGACACATTCAAGCGTGTGGAGATCAACATTCCTCTACTTGAATCCATTAAGCAAATTCCAAGGTATGCGAAATTCTTAAAAGAACATTGTACCAATCGAAGAGGGCTCAAGGGGAATGAGAGGATCAACCTTGGAAGGAATGTCTCGGCACTCATTACACCAACTCTAGCAATGCCAACAAAGTGCAAGGATCCCGGGACATTCACCATCCCATGTACCATAGGGGAGTTGCACTTCTCTAATGCTCTTTGTGATTTGGGAGCTTCCATAAATGTGATGCCCCACTCTGTATTCTCTTCCTTGCAGGTTGGTGAGTTGAAGCCAACAAGAGTAGTGGTGCAATTGGCGAATAGAGCTACGGCATATCCAGCGGGAGTCCTTGAGGATGTACTTGTCCGGGTAAGAGACATGATCTTTCCAGCGGATTTCTGTGTTCTTAACATGGAGGATGATCAGGTAAGTTCTCATGCCCCCATTATCTTAGGTAGACCCTTCCTCAAAACTGCAAAAACTATCATAAATGTCAATGAGGGTACACTTTCCATGGAGTTTGGAGATGAAGTTTTGATATTTAATGTTATGGATTCCATGAAGTACCCCTCAGAGGACCATTCTGCTTTTGTTATCTCCCATTTTGAACCACCAAATAAAAACTCCATAGAATTTGATTGTCCTATGCTTAGGGAGATTATGAGTATTGGTTCTAGTTTGATGTCTAAGATTACTTCTACACCCATTTTTAAGGAACAAGACTCTCTAAGATTTGATTTTGAAATGGAATCATATTCTGATTTTGATCATGTGAACTCTGATTATGAAATGGCTATTGAGTATGCTGATGGATTTGGTGCTTTATTCTCTGATTGTGATGATTTTTATTCTGATACTGATGTTCATTGTGCAGATATGTCTGTTGAATCAATTTCTCCATCCATACATCACCCACCTACATTGGAACTCAATCCATTGCCCCCAAATCTCTAATATGCATACTTGCTCAGTGGTGATAGATTACCTGTCATAATTGCTAACAATCTCTCTTTTGAACATGAAGAAAAACTTTTGAATCTTTTGAGAGATAACATTAGGGCAATTGGTTGGACCTTGGCTGACATATCAGGTATTAGCCCATCCATTTTCATGCATAGGATTCTCTTGGAGGATGGGGCTAAACGGGTGAGACAACCACAAAGGAGACTCAATCCCACCCTCCTAGAAGTTGTTAAGAAAGAAGTTGAAAAATTACTTGAGGCGGGTATCATTTAACCTATTTCTGACTCACAATGGGTTAGCCCTGTTCAGGTTGTACCAAAGAAAACTGGTTTCACTGTTATAAAAAATGAAAATTATGAGTTAGTTCCTGTGAGAGTACAAAACAGTTGGCGAGTGTGTATCTATTATAGGAAAATAAATCAATCCACTCGTAAGGACCATTTCCCACTACCATTCATTGACCAGATGCTTGAGATAATAGCTGGGAAGACACACTATTGTTTCTTGGATGGATTTTCTGGCTATTTTCAGGTTCCCATTGCAGCAGAGGACCAGGAGAAGACAGCATTCACCTACCCATTCGGTACCTTTGCTTACCGAAGGATGCCATTTGGACTTTGCAATGCCCCAGGTACCTTCCAGAGATGCATGGTGAGTATTTTCTCAGATTTCATTGAGACCTGCATGGAGGTATTTATGGATGATTTTACAGTTTATGGGTCCTCATTTGATGAATGTCTCTCTAGTTTGGGTGATGTGTTGCATCGTTGTATTGAGAAGAATCTGGTCTTAAATTTTGAAAAATGTCATTTCATGGTCGAAAAGGGAATTGTCTTAGGTCATATAGTCTCACAACATGGAATTGAAGTTGATAAATCTAAGGTAGACATTATTTCATCCCTCCCATATCCTACATGTGTGCGTGATGTTCGATCATTCCTTGGGCATGGTGGATTTTATCGACGCTTCATCAGAGATTTTAGTAAGATCGCTCTACCCTTATCTCGATTGCTTCAAAAAGATATTGACTTCAATTTTGATGATTCATACAGGGTATCATTTGATGAGATGAAGAAGTGTCTGACCACTCCACTAATCATACAGCCCCCACGGTGGGACCTTCCATTTGAGCTTATGTGTGAGGCCTCCAACTTCGCGGTTGGAGCTGTCTTATCTCATAGGGTGGAGGGACGTTCACATGTGATCGCTTATGCATCGAGGACACTGGATTCAGACCAATCAAACTACATAACCACGGAAAAAGAGTTTCTTGCTGTCATATTTTCTTTAGATAAATTCTGTTCATATTTATTGGGCTCTAAAGTAGTTGTTTTTTCTGACCATGCAGCTTTGAGGTACCTCTTAAAGAAGCCAGATGCAAAGCCACGACTTATCCGTTGGATGCTCCTTCTTCAAGAGTTTGACCTTGAGATAAAAGACAATAAGGGGTCAGAGAATTTGGTGGCAGACCACATGAGTAGGCTTACTCACACACTAGAGGGTGACACCTTGGACCAGGTACCACTTCGGGACACTTTCCCCGATGAGCATCTCTATACCATCTCAGGTAAGCATCCTTGGTATGCTGATTTAGTTAATTACATTGTTGGCTCTGAAATCCCAGTAAATTTTAAGAAACATCAAGTCCAAAAATTAAAAATTGAGTCTTGGTATTATGTGTGGGATGATCCTTACCTCTGGCGCATGTGTAGTGACCAAGTCATTAGGAGGTGTGTTCCCGATCATGAGTTTGAGTCTGTTTTGCATTTCTGGCATACACTTGCTTGTGGTGGACACTTTGGACCCCAACGGACAGCTAGGAAGGTTTTATACTCTGGATTATATTGGTCTAGCTTGTTCCATGATGCCCATTTGTTTTGTAAGTCATGCTCTCGTTGCCAACACACTGGGAACATTTCTAGGAGACATGAGATGCCCCAACAACCCATACTATTTTGTGAGATTTTTTATGTATGGGGCATCGACTTTATGGGTCCTTTTCCTAGTTCATTTGGATTTTTGTATATTTTGGTTGCTGTTGATTATGTGAGTAAATGGGTGGAAGCCAAGGCCACCAGGACTGACGATTCTCATAGTGTTGTGGACTTTGTCAAAGCACATATTTTTTGCAGGTTTGGAGTACCAAAGGCCATCATCAGTGACCAAGGGACACACTTTTGCAATAGGAATTTTTCTTCCCTCCTTCAGAAGTATGGGGTGACACACAAAATATCAACACCATACCACACCCAAACAAATGGCCAGGCTGAGGTTTCAAATCGTGAGTTGAAACAAATCTTGGAGAAAACTGTGCAGCCAAATAGGAAGGATTGGAGAAAGCGCTTGGATGATGCATTGTGATCTTATAGGACAGCATACAATACCCCCATTGGTATGTTCCCATTTCGGATTGTTTTTGGGAAAGCGTGTCATCTCCTCGTGGAAGTCGAGCATCGGGCATATTGAGCTATAAATAAATGTAACCTGGATTTGGCCCAAGCTAGAATTCAAAGGAAGTTGCAAATTCAAGAGCTTGAGGAGATTCGACTGTCATCATATGAGAACACAAGGCTCTACAAGGAAAGATCAGAAGCAGCTCATGACAAAATGATCCAACAAAGGGAGTTTCATGTTGGAGAGAAAGTCCTTCTCTATAGTTCACGACTGAAGTTGATGCCTGGTAAGTTGCGTTCCAGATGGTTAGGTCCTTATATTGTGTCTAATGTTTTTCCTTATGGTGCAGTGGAGATCACACAAGAGGACACTGGAAGGATCTTTACAGTCAATGGGAAACGTTTGAAGAGATACATTGAGGGACATCCTACTGATGTAGTGGATTTTATCACACTGCATGACCCCATCATCACTTTATCACATCAGGTTGTTCCTAACCCTTTCACTTTTATATTATTTGTCCTATTTAAAAATTCTACATTTCATGTGCATATATCATCTCATAGGTTCACATTAAGGACAATGCAATATTTTAAGTGTGGGGGAGGGAACCTTTTAGTTTAGTAATTTCAATTGCTTTCCTGTTCAAAAAAAAACCAAAAAAAAAATAAAAAAAAATTGTGTGTTTTTCAAAATTTGTGTGTTTATTTTACAATTTTCTTTGTGTTTTTGAAACTTTTGTGCTGAAATGATTCTAATAACCATTTTTAAATCCATATCAAAAAGTGAAACAATTTACCCCTTGAAACAAAGCTTAAATGAATGCTGAAATGACTTTGTTTCAAGTTCAAACATTTAGTAATTTCATGAAAAGTACGCTGAATTTTGAATCTCATGCCAATCTCACTGTCTTTATATTTGAAATCACTTTCCTTTGAGGCTTCTAAACCATTATTTTCATATTCTTTACATTCACCTCACTTCTTGAGAGAACCAAACCATACTTGATTTAACCAGAATTTGATCTATTCCTGTCAAAACTTGAGGGTTTGAGGTACTTATGTTTAAATGATTGAGGCATTTGTTTGGTATTAAAGCCCCTATTTCAAAGAATCCTTTTTTATAATGGCCTACCTTGAATAATTAATCCTTGTAGCCCTTATAAGCCATGCACATCCTGTTAGGTTAAGCCACATTACAAGCCAATTTTCCCTATCCAACCAACTCTTGAAGTGAAATTGCATAATCTAGTTGAGCTTAAGTGTGGGGGAAGTTGTCTTGTGTTGTGCCACCACATTATGTGATACTTTGGGTGGAAAATTAAATTCTGAAGAGATGTGTTTTCTGCTAAAGAAATTCATTATATTGAAAGTTGTGCCTTTTCTGGAGCTTTCATGACAAGTGAAGTTGTGCCTTTTCTGGAGCTTCTAATTGAGGTGGAAAGTTGTGCCCATCTGGAGCTTTCAATAAAATCATGTTTGAGAAGATTGAAATTTTTTTTGCTGAAATGATGAATGGTATAAACCTTTCATGACTATTCATGATGATGGAGCTGAATTGATACTATGGGGATTGAAGAGAAGACCATATTTAAGTGAAAATTAGATTAATGCAATTTGGCTTCAAAAGAGTCAAGCCCTCCTCATTCAGCCTCAGAGTTTTTCACATCTTAATCCTACCAACCGAAAGCCACAGAACAACCCTGAAAAGTCCTCATGATAAACATATGTCCTTGACTCGCATCGGGTAGCGATGTAGGAATCTATCAAGCCTATGGTGACCCTTGTATGAGTTTGGATGAGAAAGACATTGCAAAAAAATTGATATTTGAGTGATGAGAGAAAATTCAAGCGAGGTAAGTGTTTTGTGCATGGGCGGATAAATGAAGTGGAAATATATTGAATGATATAAATGGAGAACTTGAAATAAGTTTTTTTATGAGGCATGATATCTTTTGATTCTTGGTGTGAAATTGATTGATCTTAAGGATATGTGTTTTAAAATTGGTTTTGATTTGATATTGATGTTTACTTGATATGAGGTTTTTCCCAGGTGTGCAAAAGGGTAAGTGTGGGGGAGTTGATAAAACACTATTTTATTGAATATTTTATTGATAATAAATGATATAATTTCCTCACATTGTGTTAAATATGTTTATTTATAAAATACTTGGGATTTGATCATTCATTTGAAAATTTGGTGAAAATTCCAGTTTTACCCTTAATAGTGCACTGTAGTATTTCGAAGAGAAATATTTTTATATTTATTATTTGAATTTGAAATTTTTTAACAGTGTTCCTAACTTCAGTGTATACAACTTTCATTCAGGACACTAGAGCTAAAGAGTGCATTTGGATGAAGTAAATGAGCCATTAATCCAATGGTGGGCTGGACTCGGCAGAATGGACATGGGTTCTGTATTTGGTCCATACCTTCTACATACGGGCTTCGAAGGAGCCCATATTTTGAGGAACGCTCGGGGACATGATTTTTCACAAATCATCCTTCTGGAAGGCCGGTCAATTCACGAGTTTTGGAGGTCAAATTGGTGGTGCAAGTTGGAATAAAATATTTGGCTGAGTTTTTCATTTCACACTTAAAAAGTTATGTATCCCTAGCCCTCACAAACTCTATTTAAAGGGGGTTTTAACTCTTTGAGAGGGATGGTCGAGGCTTTGGGAAGGTGTGGCCGAAAGGGTGTCTCTTGGGAGCCCCTCACAACTCTTGGAGGAAGTAAGCCTTTGTGCAAACCTCTCTTCCAAAAAGGCTCTCCTCTCTCACCTCTTCTTTGTATTTCTTTTCTTTCATGTTTCTTTCTTGAATTTTTCTTCAAATAATATTCTGTGTTCATCCCTCTTCTTCTTATCTTAATCTTCTTAATTGGGTTGGAATCAAGAGTGGAGACAAGATTGGGTTCTACCCTTTCAATCCGTTGCTTATGCAAAACGTCTCCACGATGACTACACCACCCATGGAAGAGTAGTTCTTTTTAGTAATCGATCGACCTCTATCCTTCTTCATTCATTTATTTTGAATCAATGAGATACTTTAATTCACATATTATGATATATTAATTGAGTTTTTAATTTAAATGAAACTAAGCAGGCAATTTAATAGTTAACACAAAACACGCGAGGTCGGGAATTGTGTCAACTGTGAGAGCGCAACCTTAACCGGTAATTCAAAACCACACGGGATCAATTTGTAGAGTTCAAATATAATCCCTAAACTCAATTAATCCTCATTTCCAGAGTGGTTATGTGCCTTAATTTACCACTGACCATAAGTGAATTTTAGAACATCAATCAAAGCAGGGTGTTGCGATTGCATGTTCCGAAGTTAGCCTAAGGTTAAATTCACTTCAATCTTCGTGGTAAAGTTAATTCTCGTAGGGTTCGGGATTTAACAAATTAAGGGATCATAATTAAGTGAATATTAATTTAAATGATAATGATTAATAAATGATTGAAGAGGTAGAGTTAGATCGATTACGTCTTTTAAATATTGTCTAAACAAACATCTTTTTGTTGTGTCATTTTAATCAAACTTCATTTCAAAACTAAAAACAAAAAAAACAATATTCTTCCAGCAAACTTCTTCTAGATTCATAAACTATAAACAAACACCCCCATCCTTTCAAGTATTGTTTTTATTCTCTTTTATTTTACTTCTAGAATACCTCTAAAAATTGTTTTAATTCACTTCCTCCTTTGAGAGACGACCTTGGTCAGCCACTCTACTGCACCTAAGTACCCCAAAATCATACTAATCATTTGAGGGCGCCCACGACAGCGCTCTATCAGTCACTTGGATAAAATTTTGATCTTTATTGTATTTTATATAAATAAAAGTCAAACATGTCAACCTATTATTTTAAATAAGTGTAAAATTTTTAATATGGTGTTATCCAGAGGAATTATTTGACTATAAATAGTATTTTGAAATAAAAAATATTTATCTTCATCATGGTAATTTATTTTTAATTCTTAGGGAAGAAATAATTACCTTAAATTCTTTCACAATGCTGAGGTAGTATTTATTATATTATTAAAAAATCAAATAAATGATATTAAAATATGAAAATAAATATAATCTAAGATAAATAATCTAATAAATGAATTTTATAGATGACCTTGTCATTTTATTTATATAATTATGTTTTTAGAATTATAATTGTTATCCTGATATTAATAAAGGAAAATTAATTAATAGTTCGTAAATTTTACCATCCAAATTTAAATTATTTATTAAGCCATTTTGAGGAAAAATGGGAAACCAAATTCACATATAGGACCACTATGTGCTAAAATAGACCAAAAAATTATTAAACACGAGACTTAGATTACCTGAGTTAGCTGCCCTATAAAGATCCCATTTCAAAGAAATAACTTGTGTTTCTGGGTCCTCTCTAATAAGTTCTTCAAAGTGGGTAAGAATCCTCTCCATTGTCTGGATGAATTACTCTCAGTTGATTTTGCCCTGATTGAAGCCCCGGGCCAGAATTAGGTCTTGTTTGTCTATCCACAGCTCTTGCTCCTCATTGGCGTCAACTTTCAACCTTCTTTCATAAATTCTTTTGATCTCCTCTTTTGAGACATTTTGATAGAGAGCTTTGTCTAACATTTCTTCCATGGAGTACATAATCAAATTCAAACACACGATGGCCTCTTCACTTTCCCCTTTCAATAATGCTTTGCTTCCATTTTTCTTGTCCTTCTTGGCCGACCTTGTCTCCATCGGATTTGGAAAATGGGAGTAATCCTTGCATCCCTTGGGTTTTTTCCCTTGGAACACTATACATTTCCCAGAATCTCGAGCTCATTTTTCCCATTCTTCCTTTGGGGTCTATGAGGCCCCTTCCCTTGAATGAATTCCATGTTTTCCACCGAGAGTTGATTGTAGCATTCATCTCCTGAAGATAATTCCTCTTGAGACAAGGGGGGTTGTTGAACCTCCAAGCCCTCAAATTGGTTCCCTATCTTGATCCTCGACCTTGCATTAATCCTCTACTTTTCTGGAGACTCCCCCTTTCTGCATTGTTCTCCCATCCATTATTCTTTCCCCCATTCCCAACCTTTAACTGAAGAGAATGGGTATCACCAAGTGTGTTATGGTCTAAGGTCCGCAATGTAATCACTCCATTCAGCCTCTTTTTTCAACTTTGAGTTCTTGTTTCAACCAGAAAAGTTGTCTCCTGCACCATGTCCAAATCAGAGTTCAGTTCATATCCTCATCCCATGAACTGTAGATGCTTGCTAGTGTCTTTCCATCCCTGACCACGAGTTCCGCCGGTAACCTGTGCATCCCCTGTAGTCCATTCCCTCACTTCGTTTGGATCCATTGTATCCACTGCATTTGCCTGTGTTCCACCTCCCTGCACAGCCTCCTTTCCACCCTCCTGTACTGGAGTAATTCTTAAATACTCTTTAAGGTGGGAAAAACATCTGCTACCCTCGGTTCTACCATCTTCAAATTCACACATTTCTCTGCCTCTGAGAAAACCAAAGTTAGCTGATCCACCCGGGAACAAGGCTCCACTCATGTACAGTCTTCATTCATAACTGAGTCCACTACCTTTTTAACATCCCTGCTTACCTCCTCACAATCTCCCATGCCAGTATTATCCTTGTTCTGTAGGGCTACGGGTTCCACCTGCTCTTCATTCCCCTCATCTAGACTTGCCACTGGAGTTGGGATATGCCTACCTCTGAGACCGGGATGATACTGGAGACCAAATCTCTCAATCTATGGCACCCCAGGAAAAACACAGGCCACGACTCAAATACCACCCTTTACTTCCATCTAAACTCTTCGCCAACCGAGATCCATAGATAATCCATTGGGGCCTTCGAGACGTCCACCTCAACACACACTCGAGGGGCGGTTGGATGACAAACCATAGAGGTGTGGATATCAGAACACAAATACCTTCCGACCATATTACCCAACATACCGATAATCAAAGGGTTCTGAAAAGGGAGAGGCAGGTCAGGGAAACTTACCCAAACCACTATCAAGGACGCATCCCGATTCATGCTGAAATCAAAGGACCATCGAAGGAAGTGAAAACCACATCCTTTTAAAGCACTAGGAGCGCTGGACCAGGAGAAAATCAAGTCATCCTCTAAGGTGAAATGGATCATCAAATGGTGCCGATCAAGCAGACCCACCACCGCACGATCTTGAAGCCCCCATGAATCAAAAAAATCTATCAAAAGCATCCACCGATGGTCGGATACCCCTTAATCGAGCCAGGAGAGTCTACCTATGGAGGTCCAAAGGTGCATTAAACTCTTTTGTTGAAATCTCGAGTTGAGGTGCTCCGTTATGTAATTCTGAGACCTTAGGGCTAAAGGGGGTCGACGGGAAAGGAGGAAGCAAATTTGGGTTAGTGAAGGGGGTGAAAGGCCTAGGCAACCTAAAGGAAGCATTCCCCCCTCTCCCTAGAGTGGAGAAGGGGGCCGGATCCACCGGCATCCCTACTATGTCATTTCCGTCGTCGAGGCTTCGAGCTCTGATCCGCCGAGTTTACCTTCATAACATTTTCCTTCATAAATTTAACATCATTGATATTTCATAGTAAACAATATTTAATTAAATGATATAAAATAAATAAAAATATTAAGTTCATAAAATTTATTAAGAAAATATTTAAAATATTAATCTTTTTTTATTAATGGATATATTTCATTTTATAGTAACTATATTGATCCTCAAAGTTTAAAGAAGTCATGTTGACAAGGTAAGATTAAAAAGGGTTAAAGCCAAAAGATAATGGTATAAATATAGTCAACACTAATATAATTTTTATTTGAATAATTTTTAGACACATAATAGTACTATATTAAAAATAAATAACTTTTTATCCATTTTTAATTTAAATTAATTTATATTAATTTATTATTTTGAGAAATTCAAAGAGTGCTCATCCCCTCTCTTATAAAAGGGGTATATTTTTCTCATTTCATCACACTTAAAAATCCATTTTCATCATCCATTACCTAAAACATACCTTTATATAATCCCTACCATAATTATATAAGCCTTATTTTATGAATAAAACAAACCTTAGTGGTCTTAAGGTTTTAAGAAATGAAGATTTTTTGAAGAAGAGGTATCATTTTAAATTGAGTGTTTCTGTTTTGTTTCTTCTTCCACATCCCTAAAACCTTATTAAACCGTGATAAAATAATAAATCAAGTATCATAAATATAATAATATTTTATTATTTCAGTTTAATGACCTATATCCATATCCTCTTTCATCAAATGGGAAAGGAATTCATCGTTCATGTGTAAGGAAGACTACTGCCTCACGAACCAATGTAATTTGTTTTCTATAACTATCTATCAAGAATGGTTATAATGATGGAATATTTTTTTTATATTCTATTCATGTCATATATATCATTTTTAAAAGATAATATGACATTTATGATCATACCTTTCCATGCACTAAAAAACGATAAAGTCATTCATGTGTACGTGTGGACTTCCACTTCCACAAATTGATGTAATTTATTTTTCATCATTACATCACATGGATAATCAATATAATTATAATTAAATAATTAATATGATATTTTTAATGTTATAATAATCCTATAAATTTAGAATAAAATTGACATTCATTCCATAATATCATTAAAAAATGAAAATGCTACTCATGTGTACGTACGACCTACCATCTCCATGATTATAATGTAATTCATTTTTCATTACCATATTTAATGATTTTATTTAATGGGATACTTTTTGTGTAAAAATTATAATTATTTCATGATTATTTATCTTTATATGATGTACTAATTTCCCCTTTTACCATATTCAACTTACCGTAGTCATTTTGGACTTAAGTACCAAATACTTTCAAAATGTACAACTTGAAATTAAGTGATTAAGTAATTATATAAAAGGGAATAAGTTATGTAAAAGGAATAATGAAAATGAAAAATATTATTAAACAATAAAATAATTAACATATATTTATTATTCAGGAAGATAAATAATGTACGTGATGTGTCAGACTCAAGGTAAGAGACTTTCTTTTTTAAATCCTCTTTTAAAATTTATCTTTCAACACTTTTTTAAAAAGTCAAAATGAACGTCTTTTAACTTATACGACATGATCATATTTTATAACTGTTATAATGCCTTAATTATTTGAAGTTTCCTTTACATATTTTTATTTTTATTTTCAAAGAAAATATTTTACTTATATGTGCACAAATTTTAGTTTTTAAGAAATGATTTTAAAATAGAAAGGTTATTTTCTTCAAAAAGTGTTTTAATGATGTAATATTTCATGATTAATTATTACTTTATGATTAATGTGAATTTTTTATAATTATGGGTGGTTCTATAATAAACCAATTATAGTTTGATATGCTATTTACCAATGATGGGTGGTTCCATGATAAACCAAGGACAGGTGGTTAAATTATAACCTCCAATGCTTTGGGTACTCTGATGTTGGAGGTTGGCCATATTCGTTACTCTATTTGTAAGAGTGATATGGAAAAATGATGTCCCGAGTTACCTACATGACATTATATGTTAATTAATGAGTTTTCATGGAAACTTTTTGGTTTTGAAAGGGTAATAAAAAAAATTAAGAAAATTTATTAACTTTTTGGATAAAAATGTATGTTTAATAAAAGGTTTTAATAAATTTTCATGTTTTTCACTAGACTAATGGTTCTCTTATTTTATGTACCTTATTATGATTTTTTGTTCTCATATCACATTATTTTTTTAGAGGATAATTGGGGATAAGGATGAGTTTATGTTGAAAATGGTGAAGATTGTTTATGAAAATAAATCATATTTTATTTTAAAGACTTTTGGTTTTATGAAAAAAAATCGATACTGAGTAGAAGTTTTCTCTTGTAATGTATGGGTTTAGTATTTAAGTGTTTATCCTAATTCTCTAAAACTATAAAGCTAAAATATATTTAGGGAAATAAAATTAATTATAGTCTAAAATCTCTAGAATATGTATTGATTAAAGATGGGTCATTATAGTTTGTATCGGAGCAGGGTGTAGAAAAATTTGGAGATTATGATGTTTTCATGTGAGGTTAACATAATATTTATGGAACACATCATAGTTTTATAAGATTGAGTTTGATCATTAGTTCAATATCTTAGACACCCCATTTAAGGATTTAAGTAATGAAAATTTGAGGTGATTTATGACATTTTGGGAGAAATTTTATTAGGTTTAGTTTTATATAACCTTTATGCTTAATTTAAAATACTATTTTATGAAGAATACCATTATTTTTTTTGGAAATAATTTTAAATGTTATAGATAGCCTTTAGGGTTTGTTTCATCAGGAAATATTGTGTGGAATGGGTTTCGCTTGTTTTGTTACCATTTTCACTTTTCCCTAAAACTTCCAAAGGATCCCCCATCCGTAGTAGGGTATAGACTTGCTTTCCAAAGTTCGGTGATCATCTGTGCTTTAAGGACCAACGACTCTTAGGGACTCACATTGGTTGAGAGGATGGTATGTCGGGCTCATATCACCCTTTTGGGGGGAATTATTGGCTACTTCGTGAATCTCTTATGGATTTAATATATGTTCATGAAATCCTTCACAGACCTTGATGTGGGAATGTTTACCCCTATGTTCATGGATTTATTATGAACATGTATCGATAGGAATTATCATTTGTATATCATGGGTTCTCTATTGCTCTCTTATTTAAATATGATTCTTTAGACCATGTCTGTGCTCAAGTATTCTTGAGTTTATTGTTGTCCAAGGAGATGGTTGGTGTCTTGAGGATAGTATTTAACCTCTATCAGGTTCCCTACATATCCTATGAGAATAGGAATCAAAACCCACATAGTTTTCTCTACACAATTTAATGTTGTATGTATATACCCATCCATGTATTTCTACATCATATGGTGAGGATGTAATTTCCAGGCTCGAACCTCAATGAGGTGTCCTATGTATCCTTTTTAATACAAAAATTATAGTACATTTAGTTCTTATGATGGGCATCTATGTTGTGAGAGATATGAAAATAGATTCCCTAGATGGGACTTATGCATATGATATTTCCCTGGATTACTTCTTCGGGAATGTTTTCCTTTGAGCTATGAGGGGATGTAATCGTACTTACACCCTGATGGTGAAGGTCCCATCTTTGGGGAATTATCATCATGTTATTAGTACAATCACCACCGATCCCTAAGCGCGCGTGAGACATGCTCGATGTGAGAAAAAATAGACATTGATGGATTGGAAACATTACATGAGAGAATATTCATTTGAGTCTTACACATTAAATTTTTCCTTTGAGTGGAATGGTCACGCATCTCATGGTGTATATGGTATGGAGCTCAGGCCTTAGGATGTATTCCTACGTATAACATATATGGAGGGAATCAAAGTTCTCTTAGTTTAGTTCATCTCAAATATTCTAATGGATTTGAGGTACTCGAAACCATGATTAGGGATCATTCTTTGAATGATTCATGTGTATGTGTACTCTTCTTATCTACTGATGTATGATGGAGAATGAAAAAATTATGTAAGGATTAAATCTGATAAGTTTGGTATAATTATAATGGGAATAGGATTATACAAGAGTGGATTCCCATTGGAGCTCGGGCCTTAGGAATGCTTCCTACGTATCTTGTATATGGAATGAATTCGAGTCTTCATAGTTCAGTTAATCTCAAACCTACTAATGGATTTATGGTAAATTGTTGCACTCAAAGGAATTATGGAAACCCCCAGGGTTTTAGGATTTATTAGCACTTATACCAAGGTGGAGGCCCTCTTTATAAGGGACACATTATATTATGCCAGTAGTCAGAGCTTACACACTATCGTTGCCCAATTGGTTCCCTCATATCATGTACTTGGTTAGTTTTTACACTCTGAGGCTGCCTATGAGGTATACTCATATCATTTCATTAGTCGAGGATTACACTCTGAGGATACTAGTGGGGTGTGCTAAATCTCAACACTCTGGCGGATTAAAGAGAGGTGGTGATGACCATGATAGTATGTCTGAAGGAATGATATCAGTAGTGTCACATGAGGTCATGGTCCTAGATCATCAATGACACTTCCTTTATGAGAGGGGTATGTGGATGGAGATTCTTAGCTGAGTTCCACATGGAATGAGTCTATGTAGGCATGTTGGACAAGGTTTCCATGTCCTGGAGGACTAGTACGACATTCCTTGGCCATCTACTGAGCATGTATTGATTACTCTCCTGATATGTTGGTGAACCAATCTAACATATATGAAATATCCAAGGATATCTTCCTAATCAATTGGTATTCCTTGGATGTCTTTGAATGGGTCATTCATCACGTCCAAGATGATTTGCATGACCAAAGTGGACACGTCTGGGGTCCCGCACTTGATCAACTTACTTGTCTCAAGTGTCTTCTCTTGATCCAGGAAGACATGTGAAAGGTGATTCACATAACCAGGCAGACATGTCAAGGGTCTCACGCATGACCAAAATAGGAGGTATGGGTGACTTGTCTGGGGTCTTGTAGAGTAGCGTTGTGGGAATCCTGGGAGCACCGCATGTCTTCCTTCAATCGCGAGTACCTCTCGCCTCCACCCTTTTGGTCTCCTTTGTTTTATTTTACAATGGATAGGGATTATGCAAGTTTTTCCGTGTAAGGCATATGATTTTTACTCGATTTTTTTATGATGTTTCGCGTGACCAATATGGGGAACGCAGTTTGTACACAAGACTATCATGGAAAATTCTATATGTCTATCCTTTTAGAGCTCCGTAGAGCTGCCCGAACATAACTGATGGCTTCCATGCGATGAGGCTAACAATCCAAGGGGTTGTCACATGATCAATATGACTTGTCCTTTGGTTGTCTCATGTCATTGTGAATATGTTTGAGAACAATTACGTGGTATTTACCATATTCTAATGACTCATTCAAAAGATCATCCCAACTTGTCTAAAGACTGCCATGTGACAATGAAGATATGTCAAGGGGGTGTCACCTAATCAATTTGGATTTCCCTATGGGTCATTTATCGACAATGGTGACATGTATAAGAGTTATCGTGAGACCTTATCGACTTGTCTGAGGGTTTTTTTTGTGATCAACGTGGCATGTCCAGGGTTGTATAATGACATTGAGATACCATTCAAGGGTCTCACAAGTGATCTTAGGGTCTTGTGCTCACACTACTACGAAAACGGGCAATAACAGCGCTAAAATCGGGCTTTAACAGCGTTGTAAAGCTCAGCGCTGATAAAGGGGGGGTCCTTTAACAGTGCTTTTTTAGCACAGTTAAATGTCACCATTAACAGCGCTAAAAAGTGCTGTTAAATGTCGCCTTTAACGGCACTAAAAAAGCGCTGTTAAAGGATACCTTTAACAGCGCTAAAAAGCGCTGTTATATGTTGCCTTTAACAGCGCTTTTTTAGCGCTGTTAAATATCTCCTTTAACAGCGCTTTTTTAGCGCTGTTAAATGTCGCCTTTAATAGTGATAAAAAAGCGTTGTTAAATCCCTGCCTGCTGCTAATAAAAAACATGCACCAGTACAGCCAGCCGAGCAGACCTGCACAAAAACCAGTATATCAACCACAGACCTGCACAAAAACCAGTATATCAACCACAAGCATGTCATCAACCGATCACAACCCAACCAAACAGTGTTCTTACCATGAGTTAGATACCGTCTACCCAGAAACAAAAACTACCTCATTACATAGTATCACAAAATATTCCTACACAACTCAGAAGATAAATACTATAACATTCCACTATGCATTGTTTCTCCTTGGATTGCCACTTGGTTTTGACAAATCGTGCAGAGCCCGTGCTCCTTGAATCATTCTGCAATACATAAAAAGGATATCCCAACTCTCCCAACCATCACCCTTAGTAATTATGTATATTAATACAAAAAAGGTATCATATCATAAACTGGGGGACTGTAATGAGACATCAAGATTAACATTCTATATATAGGATCGATGTCTGGTAGGATTGGTTGCGTTGATACATGACTCTACCTGGACCTCAAAAATAGATATATGATCTCACTCCAGGACTTTCAGAGAGACTCCAACTATGTCTAGGACATCCTGCTGAAGCGATCGTACTACCGTAAGTAGGAAAAGATACCAAAACCATCCTAGGAAGGATCATGGGAGACAACCCTAATGAAATATGTCCTTGATATAGTGTTCAAAGAGATCAATCATGGTACATAAAATTATGTGTCATTTAAAGGGTCACATGCCTTGTCCCTTTACCCTGGGTAACTCCAATGTTCAGCTGCCTGTGTGAATATACATGTCATATCAATAGGAAATTACATGGCATGTTAAAAAACATATATGTCTTACCCTTTGATCTTGTGTCCTCTTATGCACACTTTCCCTATGTTAGTACATGACGTCGATCCCGTGTGATTCTTCCTGTGTATCTGTACAAGGGATAAACTGCGTAGCTGGCTCATTAAAGACGTGTAGTGGGATATATTCCAGGTAGGAAAGCCATGTAATCCACCCCATGTTTGTGTATCTCAGAAATTCATGCCAAGTCTTAGGGGAGGGTCTACACTACATGTGAGGCGGATATCTCAGTTGATGATTTCACTTAAAAATAAGTCCATTTTGAACAAAACAGAGGCACTTTGAGTGGTGTCGACCACACTGGGCCTCGGATTGAGTCGGGGTTGACTCATACACATCAAATTTGACCCATGGATCATTGTCCTTAAGTTTCAATAGAATCCGAATGTGTTTGGTCAGTTTTCCGTATGTCAGTTGTTGATTTCTCACTTAAAATTAAGTCCATTTTTAACAAAAATAGAGGCACGTTCAGTGGTGTCGGCCACATCGGGCCTCATATTGAGGCGGGGTTGACTTTTACATGTGAAATTTGACCCATGTATCGTTTTTCTAAAGTTTCAACAGAATCCGAATGTGTTTGGTTGGTTTTTCGTATATTAGTTGTTGATTTCACTTAAAATTAAGTCCATTTTTAACAAAAACAGAGGCACTTTGAGTGGTGTCGGTCACACCGGGCCTCGGATTGAGGCGGGGTTGACTCGTACACGTCACATTTGACTCATGGATCGTTGTCCTTATGTTTAAATAGAAACCGAATGTGTTTGGTCGGTTTTGTGTATGTATGTAAAATATTGTCCATTTTAAACAAAATATATACACTTGGAGTGATACCGGCCACACCGCGTCTCGGATTGAAGCAGAGTTGACTCATACACGTCACATATGACCCATGGATCATTGTACTAAAGTTTTAACACAATCCTAAGGCGTTTGGTCGGTTTCCCGTATGTCAGTTGTTGATTTCACTTAAAAATAAATCCATTTTGAACAAAATAGAGGCACTTTGAGTGGTGTCGGCCACACCGGGCCTCGGATTGAGTCGGGGTTGACTCTTACACGTCAAATTTGACCCATGGATCATTGTCCTTAAGTTTCAACAGAATACAAATGCGTTTGGTCGGTTTGCCGCATGTCAGTTGTTGATTTCACTTAAAAATAAGTCCATTTTGAACAAAAGAAATGCACTGTGAGTGGTGTCGGCCACACCGGGCCTCGGATTGATGCGGTGTTGAATCGTACACGTCACACATGAGTCATTGATCGTTGTGAAGAAGTATCAACGCAATCAGAAGTCGTTAGATCGGTTTGGCATATGTACGTAAAATATTGTCTATTTTAAACTAAATACATACACTTGGAGTGATATCGGTCACACCGCGCCTCTGATTGAGGCGGGGTTGACTCGTACACGTCACATTTGACCCATGGATCGTTGTCCATCTTGGGAGCTAATTATCTTCTGGAAGCATGTCATTCAAAAGAGCAAGTAGTTCCGTGAAACTGATATCACTTCATCCGTTGCCTGCTTTCAATTTATACAACTTCAGTACAGCTGACAATGCAGTATATTTAGTGCAACCAGCATACAATGGCGTCTTTGCACAACTCTTTAACTTCTCAAACAATTTTGGGCAATCATGGAGTTCATGTTCAACTGTCCTTGTCATTTCCTCAATACGATCTTCATCATCATTGATATCTGTAATCACATCCTCTATACGGTCTTCTTCATTATCCATATTTGTAATCATATCTGATGATCCATAAAATGCAGTTTTATTCCAGCCAATAGCTACATTCGCTTTTTCCCCATGTTTATTCCAACATTTATAACTCCTATCTATTCCCTGACATATCAAATGTTCTTCCAACTCCTCTGGAGTAATTATTCTAGAATAACAACAACGTAAACACGGACGAAGGAGTTGAGAAGGATCCTTTGCATGATACTGTGCAAACTTGATGAACTCTTTCACTCCGTTCTCATACTCTATTGTCAAACGATTAACATCCATCCAATCTTTATTCATCGCCATTAATTCTGAATAAACAAAATGGAGCATCATGTCCATTAATTACAAATGAACAATAACGAATGTCGTGTCCATTAATTCCATGTAAACCATAAGGAGCATATTGTTCATTAATTTTGAATAAGAAATATGGAACGTCATGTCCATTAATTCCAAATAAATAATAAGGAATTTCATGTCCATTAATTCTGAATAAGCAATACATAACGTCATGTCCATTAATTCCAAACAAACAATATAGAATGTTAATTCCATTAATTTCGAATAAGCAATATGGTAGTTCATGTCTATTAATTCCAAATAATCAATATGAAACATCATATTCATTAAAGAAGGTAATAATGATGTAATCACATCCATATCATATTATGAACAAGTCTAAGGAATATCACCCTTGCATTTTATCAATTAATTTGATAAATTTAAGTCTTATAACTGATAATTAGTAAGATGGGGTCCAAGGTATATAATCAATAGCACTACATTGTTTAAAAATGGTTAAGGAACATGGACTTACCATTCAACTTTTATTTAATTCATTTATAAGTGATCAAGTAGTCCATGGGTATGTCCATTACACATAAATATCATTAATTCCCTTTAATAAACCCATGGGCATGGGATATATCAACACATGTCAAAGGTGGTTCAATTTCAAGCCAAAGATCAATAGGGGTCATGGGCCTATAAGAAACACACCCTAAGGGGGTGATTCGAGTAAGGTATACAACCTCCAAAGAATAAGTTTGGTGCACAATGACTAACCAATTTAAGACATGATAATCTACTAAATTAATTTTACATTTTATAGTCAACATGCAGAAGGTTCACCACACGGCACAATAGCGCATCATATAAACTAGGGGTGTCCATGGGTCGGGTCGGGTCGGGTTGGAGGTGTTTCAAGGCCCGACCCGAACAAAAAAGTTCGGGTTGGGTCGGGTCGGGTCAAAAGCTTCCGGAGCAACCAACCTGACCCAACCCGACCCAATGCGGTCGGGTTACCCGTCGCATGCCCGAAGGACCCAACCCAACCCAACCCATCGAGGGTCGGGTCAATTTGGGTCGGGTTATATGTGTAAACCCGACCCAACCCGACCCAAACCAATCCAACCCATCCCAACCCAACGGACCCGAACCATCCACTCAAACCCAACCCCCTAGACCCAACCCGATGGACCCCCTGCACTGCACCAGCCTGCTGCACAAAAAAACCAGCCCCCCTGCACAAAAATTTCAGCCCCCTCCCCCTGCACCCTCTGCCCCCTCCCCCAGGCACACCACCCCCCCCCCCTCCTGTACCCTGTACAACACAACACCCGTCTCCCCCTGCCCCCTCCCCCCTGCACAGTCTCCCCCCTCCTACACCCCTGCACAAAAAACCCAGACCCCCCCCCCCCCCGCACAAAAATTTCAGCCCCCCTGCACAAAAATTTCAGCCCCCTACACCCTCTGTCCCCCTCCCCCAGGCACACCAGCCTCCCCCCTCCTGTACCCCGTACAACAAAACAACCCTTTCCCCCTGCACTCCCTACCCCCCTCCCCCTGGACTCCCTCCCCCCTCCCCTCCCCCCTCCTGCACCCCCGCACAACACCCCTCCACCCCTGTATGGCACCCTTGCACCCCTACACCAGCCTGCAGCAGCCTTGCACCCCCGCACCCTCCCCCCTGCACACACACACCAGCCTCCCCCTCCCCCTGTAAACCAACCAGCCTGCCCCCCTCTCCCCCGTGCTTGCACACCAGACCCCCCCCCCCTGCACCCCTGCACCACCAGCCTCCTTGCACCCCTGCGCCTGCCAGCCAACCTCCCCCCTGCACACACACTCCCCCCTGCAAACCAGCATGCCCCCTACAAACCAGCCAGCCCCCCCCCCACCAGCACGCCAGACCCATCCCCCTCCAGCAGCACCACCAACCGGCCTCCCTCCCCCCTCATGCCCCCTACCCACTCCCTCTTGCAAACCATCTTGTCCCCTCTCCCCCTGCCTGCACACACTAAACCAACCCAGCCTATCTCTCCCCCCCCCCTGCCTGCACACACCAAACCCAGCCTCCCCCCTACACACGCCAACCCCCTCTCCCCCCTGCCTGCACACACCAAACCTACCCATCCCGTACCCCTGCACACACCAGCCCCCCCTCACACCCCCTGCAAACCAGCCCCCCTAATGTGACTCACTATCAACACCAGTAACAGAACCAATTGAAGTTAAAGTGGAGTAAATTCATGATGCAGTAGAAATAAACATTACTAACATAAGGAAAATCAAATCAAAAAAACACACAGCAGCAGCAGATTTGAAGAACGAATAAGCGAAAACATATGCAAAAAAAATCATCACCAGGAGTAAACATTGATTCAGTCTGAAAAGGGGGAGGAGGGGAAGCAGAGGCGACAAATAAATGACAACCACATAAAAACCTACACTGAAAAACAATATTTAGGGCATCCACATACCTTGGGTGAAGAAATCGGAAGTCCAAAGAGGTGAGGGAGCCTTCTGCGCTGCCTGGAAGACGCGACCGCCGGAGTAGGGGTGCACGGGAGGAGCCGCCAACCGTTGAAGAGGAGGAGTAGGGTTCAGAAGGGAGGAAGATCCGTGGAAGAGGGTCGAGAAGAAGGAGAAGGAGTACGGCGGAGGTCCGGCAAAGGGAAGATCGGGGGGAGGAAGCAGTCGCAAGGGTACAGTCCCGCGAGAGCTTAGGGCACGATAAAAAAGAGGAGACTGTCGGCCTCCTTTTAATAAAATCGGAGACAGGTTTTAACAGCGCTAGAAAAGCGCTGATAATGCCCCCCTTTATCAGCGCTTATATTTTAGCGCTGATAAAGGAGGGCTTTATCAGCGCTTTTCTAGCGCTGTTAAAACCTTTCCTTTATCAGCGCTAGAAAAGCGCTGATAAATCATCCCATTATCAGCGCTTTTAAATAGCGCTGATAAAGATTATCCTTTATCAGCGCTTTTTGATTAGCGCTGATAAAGGTAGCGCTTTGCTTGCCCGTTTTTGTAGTAGTGTCATTCAAGCACTACAAGTTTATATCCAAAGGGATTGTTCCTTAAGTTGTATGGGAGGCATATGCACCCGAGTTCTCATGCTAAAGGCGTACATCGTAGGGATTTCATTACAAAATTAATCCTTGTCCATGGACTCCTACATGCACTAAGGGGGGTGTTCACATGATACCCCTTTTTTCATGTGATTCACATGAGCTCTAAATAGGCTCGATGAGAAGTTTGTTGGTGTGCTTGAAGGCTTCTGAATGAAACTATAAGCTTGGGTGGGGCTTGTTGGTGTATACAGACACGGGTTCACCCATTGGATAACATGCACGCTTGGTGGTGTCTACATGATATCTCATGATGCCCACATACTTGCGATTCTCATGACCACTATGAGGTCTCACGATAAACTTTTGTGGTGATACGTGAGAGGTTGTGTGTGTCAAATCCTTCACATGCATGTGTAGAGGCATGCATTTGGTGGTGAGGGGTACATGGCCAATGATTCTCACACCCTCAATATTGGTCTTCATGCTAAGGAAGTATGCAGGGATACTCTACATCAAGGTGACCATTTATAAGGCCGTATTCAGATGTTGCGGGCCACAAGGGATTCTTGCATGATTTTTAATAGGGACTTATGGCAGGCCTTGTAGTCATGGGTCGGGGGATATATCCCAAAGCCTATACATGTGTGGGTGGGGGAGGATTTTCACTACATGGAATAGGGAGTACACATCCCAAAGCATGTAGGTTTGTCTCTGGATGTCTGAACGTGGGTGTCACATGATCCTTATGCATGTCATATGATCAATCATGAAAGTGCATGATCTCCAAAGGATATTGCGAGGGACTACACAAGCATGTATAAGGGTTTCTTCCTAGTCTACAAAGAAGGATGCATGGCCAAGGGTCTACTGCGTACTGAGCCTCCTGGGGGTTCACATGACTGTTCCCCATTGAATTCCCATTACTCTCATGACCTCAAGGGGGTCTTGCAATGTAATCCCTGGCCCTAAATTGGTCTAATTGTTCAGTCGGCATATACTGGGAAAGACGTATACATGTAATAGAAAGTGGCGGGCATGGCTGCATGTCCGAAGGTGAATGAGGGCGTCTCTGGTGCAGGACACCCATATCGGGTAGTATCTACCTCAGCCATCAAAATCTAGAGATTTCATTCTTCATGATGGTGGGTTTCCAAAACCTTGAGTCCCTCGTGTTCATGTTACACGCATGTATTCAACAGGGTATGGGTGCGCGGCAAGAAGTTCCATGGTTTATGCAGTCACATGATCTGTGAGGAGGCTTGGCAGAGGACCCCGAGAGCATTAACAGGGGTTTGGTATGTGATTGTGTGATCATATGAAGATCACATGATGGGTTCTTTTGAAGACGTCCTATAGAAAATTCTCGTAGGAGGGACCTATTTTATTACCTGTAGGCGATCTCCGATGGCAGCAACTGGTACCACTGTTTTCTCTAGTGTTCTCCCTTTTTCTAAGATCTTTTCCTCTCCCCCTTGCGTGCAATTTTCTGAAGGGAATGGGTTTATATAGGCCACGTGAGCCCAAGGGCGGTGCCAATATTTATAGGATGAAGGACACGTTTTCATTTCATCGCATGTTCTTCCCTTGCGATGACATCACATTATCCATGAAAAATCCAAATAAAATCAGATAGAAAATACGTGGAGGTGGACGGGGTTTGCAGTCGTAAAATGATTTACAATGAACCATTGGTTGTATTTATCATGGTCTCATGATCAAAGGTTGATCATGATATGACTTCGGGTTCAACTAGAGGTGTTCACAGAAGACTGGTGGAGCTTGCAGTGGCTTCTCTAGGTTGTCCTTGGTTCAGTCGCATGATCAAGGAATGATCATGAAATGAATTTTAGTGCTATAGAGGAGTCTTGTGAGAGGCCACTGGGGTTTTTGGAGGCCTCATTTGATTGCTTCGGACTCATGTGGATTTCAGAAAAGTGCCAGAGAGGTGGCAGCGACAAGGGGCAAGCATCGGGTGTTCCGTGGGGTGTCAAACCAGTGCGGTGGGATGTTGAAGACGAGGGTCATGCAACGCATAGGCTTGGATGGTTCAAACTTGTGATTGGAAGGATCGAGTGGATGGCTAGTATTAGCGGGAGGCAATATCAGATGATGTAGACCATTGATAGGCTTGATCGGACAACCCAGATTTGATCCTGTGGGAAAAATTGCATCCCACATCGAATTCTTGTCTCTTCATTCCTCCGGTATAAAGTCTATTCTGTGGTGGCTGTTTTCGGGATCCTGAAATAGAGTTGGCACCCGTACCATCTACATCACCCTCCACCCAACAGGCCTCATTCTATTTATATGCCCACACGCTTGCGGGCTTGTGTCATGCAGGAGTTGCGCTTCCCATGCCGGTTAGCATTAGCTGATTCCTATAATTATGGTCAACCGAGTCCCACATGAGTCTTGGTTAAATTTGTCTACCTGTTATCCTTACCAGATTCCTATCGTTATGGTGTTATGGTCCACCTATTCCCACAGGAGTCTTGGTTGAATCGGCGGTGGGATAGCCAACTTTTTTTGGCTATTCCCACAGGAGTCTTGGTTGAATCGGACTAGATGGACGGTGGGATAGCCAACTTTTTTTTGGCTAATGGTGGTATGAAAATAATACCTTTAACTACTTAAGACTAAAATTATGAGTATAATGTTGATTCTAAGTTATTTATCTTCAAACCCTAAGCCTTCACGTATGACCTCCTCCGTGTATTACTCCATCCTTTCGCATGATTATTGGATCTTTGGCAGTAAAGTTGGACATTCATGAATATCGGTGCCAACAAAATTCACCCCCTTAGAATGAGATTCATCAAAACAAAATAATCTTATTCTAAGGTAAATGTAAATCACTTTTCCGTATATCTGAAAGTCTGATGATTTGTGAAACTAAAATACTTGAGAGGATTTGTCTTGAGTATGTCAGAGGAACTTCCAAATGTTATGAAGGTGGTACATCCAGTCACAACTGCTCGACTGGGTCCAATATAGGAAGTATATTTGGATTGGATCATGGATCTATCTCATACGCAAGATGGGGGATCATTGTATTTTGTAATGAAATTCATGGTGGAGATCCATGTCTTACTGGAGATGTTGATCAGATCATACATTATGCATGTCCTTTATCATAGTATTGCTGAGGCTCACATGGATTGAGTTCCCTTCTTACAAGGAGGAGATGTCTTTAGTTGGTGGGTTAAATCCCTTATGCGTCGATAGTATGGCCAAGTAAATCTGATCTCCTCTCTTTTCCAAGGGCTATGGAAGATTCACGGGGTGAACATATTTGAGGGTGAAATAATAGGAAGGATATTCCTTCCTGGATAGTTGGAATGTGGGTGATGTAAGTCACAATCCAAAAGTCTGAGCCATGTGATATGGAATGGGGTATAAATGTTGGGTATGTACCTTAACACTATGGGGTGTTAGGTTCTACCACTGTCTTGTTGAGGCTCACAAGGATCGAGAGGACCTTTATACCGGGCTATGATTTTGTTTTGTTGGTGGGTCTGACCCTTCTCATCAATAACATGGCTAAGAGGAGAGATCTATTTTCCTTTCTAGGGGATATGAAATATTTATGAATGTTCAAATATCAAGATGATGAAGATGGGTATGGAACGAAGGCTATCTAGGAAGGGTTTCGACACCCTAGGTAAACTTATCTATTAATTGAATAGCTTAAGCCCTATTACTTGTGGTTTTGAATCACGAGTTGTGAGCCATAAAAAGGTTCATGAATGAAGGGTCAAATTTCATCCTTTGGACAGGGTACCAAATATGGTGATGCAACATCGAGGATATCAGATTCACTTGGATAGTCTGATATAGAGACTGTAAGTCATAGTTCAAAGTGCTCAGGTCATGGGTAAGGCATAGGACAATCATTCTAGGGATAACCTATAATAAAATGGGGTGTTGGGTTCCACCATGGTGATGTCGGGCTCACAAGAATTAGAAAAATCTTTACACCAGGCCAAGATGTCTTTGGTTGGTGGGTCTGAGCCCTCTCATCAATAGCATGGCCAAGAAGAAAGATATCTTTTCCTCTTTAGAAAAATGAAATATTGGTAATGAACCAAAGAACCATATATTATTAAGTGGTATGTATAGAAAATGTAAGATCCAAGAAGGGTCTGTGCACCCTAACAGTTGTACCACCACCCATCGAATATATTCTCATGGAGAGGAAATGTGAAAAATCATTGCTCTAGTTTTTTCATAGACTAGGGGGTCTAGTGAGAATAGCTTGGATTTTATTAGGGCTATAAATTAGACCCTATGATCATTATTCCTTATTAACATTTGCGCCCTAATTTTTTCCTAAACCCTAAAGATGAAGGGTTTAGTGGGTGGAGACTTGAATTTTTATCAAGTCTCCCTTTGTAGGTTTTTGGCATGATGAGTTTTACGTTTCTTTTTTTAGTAGTTTATGTTCTTGAATTTTGGACCATTATGTGCTAGAGTTTAAGGTTATATAACTTGGAATAAGTTGTGAATAGTTTATGGTCATGCCACTTGTGGATGTAACATGGTAGATGTTACAAAAGAGACTAATTAGGATTCATAGTGTCAAAAGTACTATAACATCCTCGGGTGCGTGAGGTGAGAGTGCTGTAAATCATGGATCAAGGTTTTTAGGTCATGAGTGATGATATGGGACAATCATTATGAGGATAACCTATAACATAATGGGGTGTTGGGTTCCATGTTGGTGACATCAGGCTCACAATAATTAGAAATCCCTTCACACCACACCAAGATGTCTCTAGTTGGTGGTTCTCAGCCCTTACATCAGTATCAAGACATAAAATAGAGACCTATTTAATTATTCAATGGCAATAAAAGGTTTGTGATGTCCTGAGAGTCTTGAGACATGAAGTTTTGAACATGGATTGAGGTGCTCAAAAAATTGATGAAAACACTTTGTTCTTTGGTTGGTCAATGTAAGGCTCTTTTGGTCCTATGATAAGGAGGGGTGATGGATGATGACCTACACTGTTTATCGTCATATATTGGAGACATACTTCCATGTAGTTTAAAGTCATACATTAAGGATGTGCTTCCATGTAGTTTATCATCATGTGGTAAGGATGTGAGAACTGATATGAAAGATTGTAATGTTGCGGATGGGCCCAAGGATGAGGACTTGGGAATCACTACGTATCCTATAGGAATGAGAATCAATCCACATTTAGTTCTAGAAGGCTTTATAGTTTAACGTATTGCAGTGAGGACTTACTTACATGTAGTTTCACGCCATTCGGTGAGGACTTACGTCCATGAAGTTTAACATTATAAATTGAGGACAATGTTTCATAGTTTAATGTCATGTTGTAGGGAGATATGTAGGCAGTTTAGGGTCATGTAATTTAGACCGTAAGATGGAGTTCTTGATATCGGTATGCGGGTTGTGGTTTCACGAGGTAACTCATCCTTAATGAGATCCAAAGAGGTCTCAACCACACCACAAACCTTCCAGGAAAACTAAGGCAAATGGGTCGGAATAGGTCTTCCCCATGGCTGGGCCCGAAGACTAAATGTCTGGGAATCACTACGTATCTCATGAGGATGATAATCAAGCCACACATTGTTCTAAGAGTTCCATGCAGTTTAACGTCATGCAGTAAGGGCATACTTCCATGTAGTTTAATTTCATGCGGTAAGGATGAAGGTGGACCGACATGAATGAATGGTAATGTCACAATTTGTCCCAAAAGTGGAGGTTTGGGAATCACTATGTATCTCATGAAGATGAGAATCAAACCACACATAGTTCTTAGAGAACTATGTAGTTTAAAATCATGTGGTAAAGAAGCAATGTCATTTTGTATCATGTAGTGGCTGGACCAAGATATATGATCAAGTTGTCCCTACGTATCTCATTAGAAATGAGAATCAATCCATACATAGTTCTAGAAGGACCATACAATTTAACATTATGAAACATAGATGATGGATTACCCGACGTGAATGGGAAATGATGTCGTGGACCCATGCAGTTTTATGTCATGTGGTAAGGACATATTTCCATGCAGTTTAATGTCATATAGTAAGGACGTGGGTGGATCGATGTGAATGGAGGTGGATATCAGGGATCCATACAGTTTCATGTCATCCAGTAAGGACATTGTCTATGCAGTTTAATGTATTATGGTAAGGACATTGGATCACCAGACGTGAAAGGAAGATAATCTTATGGTTGGGCCAAGAAGTATGGGTTTAGGTGTCAGTATGTATCATGTGATGACAGGAATCAAAAAATATGTAGTTATTGTAGAACCGTGTAGTTTAACATCCTACGGTAAAGATGTGAAGGGGGAGTACCTCCAAAGGGGTATGTATGACATGACGCACTATAACTTGATGTGAATGAGAACCATGAAGGCCCATTTTGTGCCATACGTTCCTAGGGAAGGCCTATGGCTGGGCCTAGAGAAAACATTTCTGGGTGAAACTATATATCCCATAAGGATGGGAATCAAGATATACATTGTTCTGGAAATTCTAGTGCGGTAGGAGACCGACATTAGTGATGGTGTTCCTTTCATATGAGGTCCACAGGAACATATAGTTTCATATTGTGTAGGGGACATTGTCCATGCAGTTTCAAATCATACAGTAAGGAATCATGGTATACCCTTTATTGTCTTACATTTAGGATGATAATGATCTCATCCCAAGCCTCGATGCCTTTTTTAGGGAAACCCTTACCGGAATTCCTAATCTCGTGTGAGTTATGCTCAGTGTGAGAAATAATGAATGACAATGATCGTTATCATGTACATGAGCCTCATCCCGTTTGGTGAGGACTCGACAAGTGCATCCAAGAGACCCGAGATCAAATCTAGGTGGATATATATTTTCAGATTACAATATCATTACTATAGTAGGTACTCTTTGGTACTATAGCAGTGGGGACTATTCATCCAGTTGGGCCTCTGGGCCACCGATTTGTTCCTCAGGTCCTGAAAGGCTTCCGGTCCACCCAAGGCCTTTGGTCCAGTTTTCTATCAAAGCCTTCAGACCACCTTAAGGCCATAGGACCACCCCAAGGCCTTCGGGCCACATGAATATGTAGATGTACTAGTCAAACTACAAGGGACAAGGCTTCAGATAAGGATCAGGGTTGGTGCATTCACTAGAGCAGAGCTAACCGGAATTAGAATAATGAGAGGGTCTGAATTTTCCATCGGTATCGGGCCTCTGTAGCTTTTCATATGACAACTAGCCAACCAGACCTTTGAAGGTGGAGTGCTGATATCCTGACATGTGCTGGGGAGGAGCAGTTCTAAGTTGTCTTGTCTTGGTGATTCCCTCTAAGACCTACGAGTCATGTAATTGTCTCTAAGATTTTGGGCCTTGTAAGGGCTCCACCTCACCCATTGAAAGGTGTATTATCAAAAATAATAAAAAATGAAGTCTTTCGGGACATTCAGATAGAAAAATGTCCCTTTAACCATTCAGAGGAAATGGAGGATAGGATAAGAGTATTTTATGTTGTGTGGTGGTTGGTCCAAGATATTGGATCCAGATGTCCCTACATATCTCATTGAAAATGAGAATCAATTGATACATAGTTCTAGTGGAATAATTCAGTTTAGTGTCATGAGGTTATGATGATGTCCATGTAGTTTAATGTCTTTTGGTAAGGACGTGGGGTCCATACATTATAACGTCATGTGGTCAGGATGATGGCCATGTAGTTTAACATCTTACTGTAAGGACGTGAGGCGCCATTCCATTTAACATCTTTCTACCAAGACGATACATTCCATACATTTTAACATCATGTGGTGTGGATGAAAGGAACCATGCAATTTAACATCTTACTTCTAGGATGATATATTCCATGTATTTTAACGTAATGTAGTGAGGGAGGAAGGTGTCATGCACTTTAATGTCTTGCTGCTAGGATGTTACATTCCAATCAGTTTAATATCATGCTATGAGGATGAAAGGTGTTGTTCAGTTTAACATCTTACTACCAGGAAAAGGGCCATACAATTTAACGACTTATGGCTAGGATGAAAGGTTTTGTGTAGTTTAACATCTTTCTCTCAGGATGATACAATCCGTCTAGTTTAACTTCATGCATCTAGGAAGAAAGGTGTCGTGAAATTTAACGTATTACTACCAGGATGATGGATAAGTAACTTATCCGGAGAGTGGCTCTTCTGAAGGAGCTTGAAAAACTATTTTGAAAATTGAATGAATTTTAGGATCTTTCAACTCTATCAACCCAACAGATACTGATTCCTCTAACCGATCCTTGAAGAAAAATACTTTTTTTGACTATGTGTCTGATACATTAGAAGTAAGGGAAATAACCATCATTTCCTACCAACCCTACATCATTCGGCTTCCTCATTGCTGGGATATTCATCAAACCATTCTCTATGGTGCAATCAAAATATTTAGAGACATACTTTGTTTGGAAGGAATATGTTTTTTTCTTCTTGTATTAAAGAGATGGGTGACCAAGCCACTTCCCCCACATGTTATCCATACTATCTTTGGTGCTAGTGCATGAATGGGTCTAGAATAAGGGGTACAGGATCCCAATAATCATTGGTTTGGGGCGGGTGCTAGAGCATTGGGGGTTTTAGATGATACCGATACTTCCTACTAATTAAAATATCCTAACTCTGTTGGAGGTTTTGTGAAGACATCTAAGTTCTGATAGTTTCTGAAATATCCTCGATGTGGAGGTGGAAAATATGGAAATTCCCCCAGCCCTACAGGCTTGGGTGAGGTGCAACAATGTTTGGATCTTTCTTGATTAGGGGATAACAAATATGAAAAATCCCCAGCCCTATGGGCTGGGGGACTTCATTATAAGGCGAGATTTCTTAAGAAGACACAGGAACACCATCCCTAGGTGGAGATATCATGACTATTCCAACAATTATCTCCCGGCTATTCTTATTCTCTCATTGGAGGTTAACGATCTGTTCTTCTATAGAAACTGACTTGTCATCCCCAAGGGTTCGGTTGGAGGAAGCCATGAAAACACCCCTTCCTCTATCGGTGGAATGGTGAGTGGATAGTTATGGGGGTTCCAATGTGGATCCCAGAGACTGAATCCATTGCTACCACTTTCCATATGATCCATTTTCCTATGCTTTTGGAATACCAATAGGATTGGTAACACCTTCTGTAGATTTTTTTGGCTACCACTAAGCCTTTTTTCTCTTGTTCCAGTAGAAAAAGATAGTTCAAACTATTGTAACTCATAGGACTACAGGACGGTATGATTTTACCCTTCAGGAGAATCCTGACATGGATATGATGGGGAGTATCTAGATCCGACTAATATTATATTGACTGAAACATATGTAGTCTGGTGCTCCTCATTTTATGGGTCAATGCCCAGTATACCATTTGAGGGGTTAGTGCCCGTGATATTGTTTGAGGGTTCCGTTCCCATGATACCATTTGATGGGTCAGTTCCAATTATGAAGATGATCCTAGGGTAAAATATTGTAAAAATTCCCCCATCCGTGAAGCCTGGGGTGTTCCCTAGGACACTGCAATCACTACTGCTAGCTGAGATGAAGACAGAGGCTCCTGACTAGCAGTGATATGGGATTGGTCTTGGGCCACATTTGAGACACACTGGTGGGAATTATACAGAGCAGTATTAGTAGGGATATGATCCCTCTCTAGAGTTGCATTGTCCAGATGCCTCGGGTGGGCCCTCCTGTTGGGTTCTCTGTCCTAAATAGTTGGGGTAGGCACCACCTCTTTTGTAGTTCCTTGTGAGATCATGGCCGCAAATCAATTATGATGATCAGAATGTATTGGATCCCTCCCAGGTAGCTATTAGGTGATTGAGTTTTTGCTTTAACCATCCTCATCTGCCTTACCAGCATAGGGAAGGTGTATATCGTTGCCTTCCAGTGATAGGTTCCCAAAGCGGTTTAATGTCACTGTAAGTGTCACTCCCTCTTCTGTGGCCTATCGTAGGAAAGACCATTGGTGGTAATCGACCCTCTAAATGATTTCTTGAGACAATTCTAGATTTGGAATAGATATATTGATGGGGTACTCTTAACCGAGGACGTTCACCGACCGATGATGAAGTCGATGTGTTGGTGACAACATACATATGGGATTCAAGGAAAAAGAATCTTGTCTAATTATATTGGAACATGTTGGTAGATTCAATGAAATCATGGAGATTTTATGGAATCTTGATAAGTTCTATAGGGAGGAAAAAAATACACCTTATCAGTGTGACGTCATATATAAGAGTACATGTTAGATAAATTACTTTCACAACTAAAGGATAAAGATGTGATCCTATATTTTTTCTCAAGGTTTAGTGAATTTAAAATAAACAATTCGAGTTCACTATTTTTATGTGTGACAAAAACAACATAAAATGGCCTGATGAGCATTAGGTAAATCTATAATTTTTGACTCGTGAAAGGGATGAAACAATTAAAAAAATTCACAAAAAGTTCACAATTATTTTCTTTGGGAAATATTATGTGGAATGGGTTCCTCTCATTGCGTTACCATTGTCAGATTTCCAACAAACATCCAAAGGTTCCCCCATCTGTAGTTGGGTAAGGACCGTCTTTCCAAAGGCCAGTAGTTGTTTTGGTTTTCATGCACAACGACTACTAGGAAATTTCATTGGTCTAGGGGATGGGAGGTTGGGCCCATCACATCCTTTGGGGGGAATTATTGTCTACTATGGGACTCTATTATAGATTTAAAGTATGTTTTTGAAATACTTCCCATACCCTGATGCATGAATTTTTATCCCTATGTCCATGGATTGATTATGAACAAGTATCGTTAGGAATTTTCATATGTATATCTTGTGTTCTCTGTCACTCTCTTCTTTAAAATGATGTTTTGGACCATGGTCATGCTCGAGTACTCTGGAGTTAATTATTTCCC
Organism: Viscum album; assembly: GCA_963277665.1. Lineage (NCBI taxonomy): Eukaryota > Viridiplantae > Streptophyta > Magnoliopsida > Santalales > Viscaceae > Viscum > Viscum album. The sequence continues at coordinate 1,277,539,004 of OY728134.1, forward strand.
AAGGAGATGGTTGGTGTCTTAAGAACGGTATTGAACCTCTATGAGGCCTCCTATGAATCATTTGAGAATAGAAATCAAAACCCATGTAGTTCATTCAACACAGTTTATAGTCATATGCCTAGACACATCCATGTAGTTTAATGTCATACGGTGGAGACAAAATTATCAGGATCAGACCTCAATGAGGTGTCCTACGTATCCTATTTAATATAGGAATCATAGTCCACATAGCTCTTATGAAAGACATCTATTTTGCGGGGGATCTGACAATAGAGGCCCTAAACGGGACTTATGCATATGAGACTTCCCTATATAGCTTCTTTGGGAATATTTCCCTTTGAGATATGAGGGGATGTAATCATACTTACACCCTGAGGGTGAGGGTCCCATATTTGTTTAATTCTTATCATGTTATTACTACAATCACCACTGATCCCTAAAACCAAGTGATCCATGATCAGTGTGAGAAACAAGAGACAATGGTGTATTGGACACCTTAAATGAGAGCATATTATTTTGGGGATTACACATTAAAGTTTCCATTTGAGAGGAATGATCACCCATCTCATGGTGTATATGGTATGGATCATAGGCCTTAGGAAGGCCTTCTACATATCTTAGATATTGGGGTAATCAGTGTTCTTTTAGTTCAGTTCATCTCAAACTCGCTGATGGATTTGAGTTACTCTGGAGCATGATCGAGGATCATTCTTAGAATGATTCATGTGTATATGTCCTCTTCTCATCTATTGATGGACGATGGAGAATGAAAAACTTATGGAAGGATTCAATCCTATAAGTTAGGAATAATTGTAATTTAAAGGGGCTTATACCAGAGTGGATTCCCATTAGAGATCGAGCCTTAGGAAGGCTTCCTACATATCATAGATATGGCAGGAATTAGAGTCTTTGTAGTTTATTTCATCTCAAAACTGCTGATGAATTTATGTTAAATGGTTTAACTCAGAGGAATTATAGACACCCCCATGGTTTTAAGAGTGATAGGGACTTATACCAAGGTGGAGTCCCTCTTGATTAGGTACGTATTATATTATGCCAGTAGTTGGGGCTTATGCACTGATGCTTCCCAATTGGTGCCCTGGTATCATGTCCTTGGTTGGGGATTACACTATAAGGATTCACATAGGGTGTACTCATATCATGTCATCAGTCGGGGCTTACTCTATGAGTATTTCACACCCGTCATCTTTAAATAAATTATTTTATTAATTTTCTGGGTATCGGGTAGTTCGGGTTGAAGCCCAACATAAAATTTTTGAGTTCCTAATTAAAAATGTATGTTTTGGCCTTGACAGCATCCAGCGCACTGCGGTCGAACCCACGCGGCCTCGTCCAAGTCACCGCGCGACCTCACCCAGTTAACCGCATGGTCTTCTCGGTGTTCAAGGAAGATATATAAAGTATAATGAATAATGAAATGGAAATAAAATAAGATATTTTTAATAAAATTTAAGAAATTACCTTAATGACAATAATAATAATATTACTTGAGAATATTATTATTATTATTAGTGTTAAGAATATGAAAAAAAAATTAATTAAGTATTTATTAATATTGTAATAATTATTATTATCGTTAATATTAAATTAAGTTAATATATTTTTTTACTTTATTTGGACTTAAAATATTCAGTTGAGGTGCGGGATGAGACCCGGTTGAATTCTGGTGTTTTTTATCAATAAATGAGTTTTTCGGGGCTTGGCATCATGTGACGCATGGGTGAAGCATAAGTGCGAAGCCGTGCGACTTCACCAGCACCACAATGAAACCCTCCCGTCGTTCAATTAACAAAAGAAAATGAATTTATTATAATGAAATTAAATTAAATGTGTCAAAGAATAAATATAAATAAATAAAATGAGAAGAATTTGTTAATAGTTTAATGAATTATGTCTTAATGATAATAATATTATTATTGTCAAGGTTTTAGATTAAGAATATAAATAATAATGATAATAATAATAGTATTATTATGGGTTTTATTTTTCATTTTCCTTTTAATTTTATTTTTACTCCATTTTATTTTGGGTTTTCTTTTTTTTTCTAGGGTTTTTGGACCTCCCCCCTTACCCCCCCCCCCCCGTTCTCGTCGCGGCACACCCCTCTTGTAACACCCCGACCCCACTAGGATGGAGTCAGTGCATTACATGTTATATTGGAATGGTTAGAAGGAATGAAAATCCCAAAGGAACGATCATTTTAGTAGTCTTGATGAAACTAGATACATATATGTAACACAAAATACATTGGAAAAGGTTACAAAGTACAATACATCACAAAAACTAAAAAAACTGCATCCACAAGAACTCAATAGAAGATCTTCTATTCATCACCTGTTGAAGGTAGACTATGAAAGGGGTGAGCTCAAATGCTCAGTAAGGGATACAAATAGCGGAAGCATGAATCAATAATAACTGAATTGTAATCAATTTTACATAATCAAAATGGCATGATTAGTAAATGAAAAACTCCTGCCACTAACAAATTGAGAATGAAACTGCATCCATATATTTTGTCATAATGAAAACCTCATGGATAATAATAATAACTGAAAATTAATAAATAGAATTCTTATTAATTCGATGTCATGTATATGGAACATGAAACCATAATACCGTAAAAACGGTTTAGTTCTGTGGGTAGAAACTCGTCTGATTTTTGGAAACAAACTCGAAGGGTTTGTCGCTAACCGATTTGTCTAATGAGACCTAACGATGCATTGAGGGGATGTAGTGGGCCCCAAACGCCACTGCATGTCCAAATAATTCTTTATACATTTATTCAATTCAAGAGAAATATCCCTTTTCAATATCTGTATAGAGTATAGTTTATAGATTCATCAATATTTCCATAGTTAAAATAACTTTCCAAATAAACACCATATGTAAAATGGTATACGGTTTAGACAACCAACATATCTATGATATGAGATTATGGATATTTAATATAAATATAATTTCAAATGTAAAGTGAATTCAAATGGGCATTAGGTACGCCACATAGGGATTATTGGGTGTACAATACAAAGTTAGTCACAACAAAATGGTAGTTGAGACAAAGACCCTTACCACAATGTAATCAGTCGAATCATATGACCCAAACTTAATAACCATCAAATCAATCATTGAATACCATGATAATAAATAGAATAATGTAATTATATATCAAATTTCAGTACACATATACCACATATAATAAATAATTGTAGAACAATTTAAATCTCATAGAAGTGAAAGTGAGATGAGAAACCCCTTACCTTATGCTCGAGTGTGTTCTTCGTTTGTTTTAATAACCTGAATAATAAAATTTAGTTTCATTAATTAATAACTCCATAACCTCATATACATGTAATTGGTTTATTATAACCTTATTAGGTTCATTCATGGCTCTTTTGATGGGTTTAAGAGGTTCAATTTTCTTGTTTTGGAAGCATTTTCTTCCTTGGTTTTCATGGTTCTTTTGCTTGTTTTCATGAATGGAAGTTCATTTGAAATGTGGTTAAACATCCAGAATTGTTAATACATATTATTAATGAAATTATGGAGATATAAATTATCTTATAATGATTTTGGGTTATATATCATGATGATGACTCATTAGTTAAAAGTTTCTTACAGATATTCAAATTAACTTGGCCATTTTATTCATAATGAACTTGTTTTGTATTATTATTTTATATTATGAGTGTGTAAAGATTACAGAACATTAATGAGATGAAATACTTATATTTGTATCTGTTTTAACCATTAAAATGGTCTCATGGCCAGTAATGATGAAGAATGTGAAGAACGAAACTCCGCCGCCCACAAAGGTTATAAATTGGAACCTCATGGACATTGATTTCATTTATAAAAATAAAAAGGGAGGGAGGAAGAATATTGATGATGGTTCTTCCATATACATGATATAATTCCAGAATATATACTATACAAGCGTTTTCATGGTCATTTTTACAGAGTAGGTTAGGAGAGAAAAATAAAATAGATGAACTTGAAAATAAAATAAAAGGTGAGAGATCCCTTATCAAAATTCGGCAGCCTAACGGTGTCACTTTAAATTTAATAAAATGAAATGATGTGAGAAAAAGGGTATCTCATCATATTGAAATAAAATTTACAGTAATAAGAACACATTAAATCAAACCCCAACATATGATAATAGAAAATCAAATAGATAACATAAAGGAAGTGTTGACTAAAAGAAGAGAATGAAGGTTTCCCTTACCTTGTTGAGTAACTCCTAGATCTTGGAGGATGAGACCTTGGGGGCTTAAGGACACCATGGGAGGAATACTAGGTAGGTAATACCGCCAGATATTTTAGGATATTTAATTTTTAATGAAATAAAATGAAGGGGGTGAGTGGGTATTTATAGTAATTAAGAGTGTTTTTTATTAATTAAAAGGGACACCTCTATAGTGGTTTTTGCAAAACCATATGATTGACCATGGTATTTCCTAATGGTTTAAGCCACTTGGGGCACCTCATGTCATATGATACTATACACAAGTCTACCAGCCATTAATTTTAATTATTCTGTCATTATGGTGTCATTTAAACTACCGAAACTCAAATCTGTATTTTTTTTTACTATTCATGATAAATTCTTGTATTTTAGAAAAATACCAAAAATTCACCCTAACCATTTTTCAACATGTAGAATCCAAAAATGAAATACCTTTTCTGAAAATAATTTTCTAGATATTTTAATGTGATTTTTCAATAAAATCATACTTAATTCAAAAATTATTTATTTAAAAACTATAACTGCTTTTATATCACATTGAAAAATTAAACAAGATTCCATTATCTTAAAGACTTAAGAAAATAAAATAATAATAAAATTTACAATTCATTAAGTTCATATTACTATTCATAAGGGTATGTTACTATTCACCAAAAAATCAAGTTGATTCTATCAGACTTCAAATGACTTAGTAGTCACAACACCAGATGACCATTTTTCAAAATTCAAAACATAGAAGTGGAAAAATTATGATTAATGGATAGAATATAACTTTATCCTATAATATTTTGTTTCAAAAAAGGCTTAGTGATTCATGCAATATAGGATATCTAATGAATAGAATGTATTTATGAGAAACATACCATAAAATGTTTTGGGGTGTTATATTATTCCCTCCTTTGGAAATTTCGTCCTCGAAATTTTATGTATAAAGCCCACCAAAAAGATGTGGGTGGTTCTTCTTCATGAAATCCTCTGGTTCCCATGTTTCTTCCTCCATATTCTGGTTTCTCCAAAGAACCTTTACCAGGCGATTTGTCCAATTTCTCAATACCTGCTCCCTTGTGCCAAGAATCCCGATAGGCTTTTCAAATTACAAAAAATCAGGTTCCAGTTAAATTTCTTCATATGTGAGTACATGCGTTGGGTATGGCATGTATTTCTTTAACAATGACATGTGGAACACATCATGAACTCTGGAGAGATTTGGTGGCATCTCTAGACAATAAGCTACAGCTCTGATTCTTTCCAATATTTCAAATGGTCCAATATATCTAGGGCTCAGTTTTCCTTTCCTTCCGAACCTTAAGACACCCTTCCATGGAGATACATTCAGAAAGACATGATCTCCCACCTGGAATTCCAAATCCTTCCTCCGATTGTCAACATAACTCTTTTGCCTACTTTAGGATGCTTTAATATGGGATTGGATTGTCTTCACCTTTACTGTGGTCTCTTCAATAAGTTCTAGGCCTATAAGTTTCCTCTCACAAACTTCATCCCAACAAGTTGGAGTTCGATATCTCTTTCCATATAATGCTTCATATGGAGCCATTTGAATACTATAATGGAAACTATTGTTGTATGAAAATTCCACCAAAGGAAAGTATTGATCCAACATACCTTGGAAGTCAAGATAGCATGACCTCAGCATGTCTTCTAGAGTTTGAATAGTCCTTTCAGATTGTCTGTCGGTTTGGGGGTGATAAGCAGTACTCATACATAGCTCAATATTCAAATCCATCTAGAGACTTTTCCAGAATTTTGATGTAAACTGAGGATCTTGATCGGATAAAATTGATAGAGGTGCACCATGAATTCTTACAGCTTGATTAATATACAGTCTCTCCAGGCGCTCAAGTGGAAAAATATCTCTTATAGAAAGGAAATGTGCTGATTTTGTGAGACGATCAACAATTACCCATATTTCATCATTCCATATAGGTGTACTCGATATTCCAGTGACAAAATCCATCGTAATGTTATCCCATTTCCACATCAGAATAGTTAGAGGTCGCATCACTCCTTTGGGATGTTGTCTCACTTACTTCACTTGTTGACAAAATAGACACCTTGACACGTAGTCAGAAATTTCCTGCTTCATATTATACCACCAAAAATATTCCTTCATATCTCTATACATCTTGGTGCTACCTGGGTGTATAGAAAAATTTGAGCTCTGAGAATCATTTAATAGTTCCCTTTTTAGCTTAGGTACTGATGGAATGCATAACCTCTTCCCAAACATCAGAAATCCTTCTTCATACACAAAGTCAGCAAGTCTTCCATCCTTGACAGCATTGATTTTATTGTGCAGATTCTCATCATTAGATTGAGAGTTTTTTATTTTCTCTAATAAATATGGTTTAGAAATCATTTTAAAGAGAAAAGAAATTTGCCCTTCCTTACAAAATACCCATATCCATATTTAATAGATCCAAAAATATAGTATCTCTCTCAATCCTAATTTGAGTTAGAAGTCCATGATATTTCATACCTAATGCATCTTCCACCTTATTCGCCTTCCCCGGGTGGTAGTGTATTGAAAATTCGTAATCTTTGAGTAACTCAAGCCATCTCCTTTTCCTCATGTTGAGTTATTTTTGTGTGATAATTTATTTCAAACTGTTGTGGTCTATATAAATATCACATATCTCTCTGTAGAGATAATGCCTCCATATTTTCAGAGTAAAGATTATGGATGCTAACTCAAGATAATGAGTTAGATAATTCTGCTCATGGGTCTTCAACTGTCTTGATGCATAAGAAATAACTTCATTGTTTTGCGTAAGGATGCAACCCATCCCATTCTTTGATGCATCGCTGTATATCTCAAATAAATCACTTCAAGATTTACGAGTCAAAATTGGAGTATTGACCAATATTATTTTTAATTCTTAGAAGCATTCCGTACACTCTTTTGTCCACACAAACTTAACTCATTTATGTTTGAGCTTGGTTAGTGGGTTAGCCAGTTGGGAGAAATTATGAACGAAACACTTATAGTAACCTGCTAATCCAATAAAACTACGTACCTCGGTTATGCTTGTTGGAGTGTGCCATTCTTGGATTACCTTTGCCCTTTAAAGATCAACTAGGATTCAATCCTTAGAGACAATATGGACTAGAAGAGAAACTGATTGAATCCATAATTCACAGTTGTTAAACTACCCATATAAATTATTGCTTCTAAGGGTTCTCAGAATAATTCGCAAGTGATTCTCATCGTCTTCATAGATTTTTGAGTATACAAGGATATCATTGATGAATACCAGAATAAAGTTATCAAGATATTCCATGAAAACTCTATTCATTAAATCCATGAAAACAGATGGTGCATTCGTCAGTCCAAAAGGCATCACTGTAAACTCGTAATGTACATACCTGGTTCGAAATGCTATCTTTGGAATATCTTCCTTCCTCACACTCAGTTGATGATATCCGGATCAAAGGTAAATCTTTGAAAAGTATTGAGATCCATGAGGTTTATCAAATAAATCATCAATACAGGGTAGATGATACTTATTCTTTATTTTAATAGCATTTATTTCCCTATAATCAATGCATATCCTCATGGATCCATATTTCTTCTTGAAAAACAAGACCGGGGCTCCCCATGGAGAAATAATATGTTGAATAAATCCTTTGTCACTCAATTATTATAGTTGTTTCTTTAGCTCTATAAACTCCACAGTGGACATACTATAGGGGGTCTTTGATATAGGTCTTGCACTAGGAATTAAGTCAATGGAAAACTCAATTTCCCGCTCTGGAGGATGTCCAGGTAAATCCTCTGGAAACACATCAATGTATTCTTTCAACATATGCACATCGTCAATTTGAATATTTCTTTCCTCACCCATAGATATTGAGTTCTCTTCCTCTCCAAGAATTGCATTAAATAGAGATACTGGGGGTGGGTCTAGATAAGAATCAGATGGCGAAGTCTCCGCACTAAAGATAAGAGATTCTACACCATTTTCAAAAATTGTAACTTCCTTTTTCTTGCAATAGATCCTCACATCATAATTTTATAGCCAATACATACTATGAATTATATCAAATTCAGTCATGGGTATAATGATAAGGTTAGAAATTAAATCACGTTTTGGTGTCTTGAGGGGGACTAGTCGACATGCCTTTGTTGCAATGATACATCCCAAGGGAGTTTTGACCGACAACTCCTTTATTAAATCAAATTAGACATATCTAGTTTTCTTGGAAAACTAAGAATATATAAATGAATGTGATGATCCAGAATCAAATAAAGTGTTGGCGCCAAAGAGCTCGTACCCGAGTGGTAAGGGCTCCTGCTTGGCATCCAAGAGACCCAGGTTCAAAACTGGGTGGAGGCAAATTTCCAGGGGTACTGTAGCATGCACTGTATCAGTACTGTAGAAGTACTATAGAAGGTACTGTAGCAGGTAATGTAGCAAGAACTATAGCAGGCACTGTAGCAGGCAATGTTCGGTACTGTAGCAGCCAGACTATTCACCTGATTTGGGCTTTTGGGCCACCGGTTTAGGCCTACGGGTCTCAGGGCCTTCGGTCCATCAAAGGCCTTCGGGCCACAGGGACTTCGGGCCATTGAAGACCATGAAGTAGCCCAGTCCACACAGAGGAGGCCCTAGATGAGGATCAGATCACCAGTAGTAGTCACCAGAAGCAGAGCTAACCAGATTGGAAGAATGAGAGGGTATGACAACCGCCATCGGGACCAGGCACTATGCAGCTTTGTACGGGGCAATACTAGCCGATCAATAATGCAGGTGGGGAGCTAATGGAAATCAATGATGTAGAAGTTGGGGAGGGTCAGTTCTAGTGTTCTGGGCCTACGGGTCATGTATTGGGTATGGTATGCCTCTAGGCCTTCGGGTCAAGTATTTTGGGGCATGTCGGGCCTTGTTCCTTGGGCCTACGGGTCATGTTTGGGTTCCCCTTCAACCCTTAAAAGGGGGATTATCAATAAAAAAATAAAAGAATAAGGCCTTCAGGCCATTCAGGATAAATAATGTATTGGATGAGTTTGAGGAAACAATTAAAGTACCTGCCACCACGTCACTAAGAACTTCGACCTCCGCGGTTGTAATCGCCTAGGCTCTCCCTTATTCCATTGGCTTTTTCCGAGGCATGTTTCCTTGGTGCTTAGGACACTCATTTTCATAGTGTCACGTATCTCTACAATTTTAGCATTGAATATTATTGAATTGATTCTTCCCCTTGCATTCATCAGATTGATGACCCTTTTATCCGCAGTTATAGAAGACTGTCATGCCTTTCAATCATTTCCTGAGAAGAATCTTTCCACAGTTATCGCATAATGGGAAACTAGTTGTTCCCTTTCTCTTCTTTGGTGCCTCACCTTTTCCTTTGTTATCAGAGTACTTCTTATTATCTTGGTTTCCTTTGAAAAAATTTGATCTAGCAAATTCATTCTCAGTTTTGATGGAACTTGATAAAATTTCATCATATGACGAAAAAGATTGAGAAGCTAGTTCCCTTTGAAGACTTGGCTTAAGACCTTCAAAGAAATGATCAATCTTGTCTGCCGAGTCACGTATATAATCTACGACATACCTGGATAGCCTTGTGAAGGTATCCACATACTCTGAAACACTATCTTCTTCCCTTTGTTCCAGGCCAAGGAAATTCCTCTTCAAATACTACCTTAGGGCTTTGTTCCCTAAAATAAATTTCCTACTCTAGTTTCCAAGATTTCTACTAAACTAGCTTTGATACCAACTGTAACACCCCAACCCCACTAGGATGGAGTCAGTGCATTACATGTCATATTGGCATGGTTAAAAGGAATGAAAATCCGGAAGGAATGATCAGTTTAGTGGTCTTGAAGAAACTAGATACATAGATGTAACTCAAAATACATTGGAAAAGGTTAAAAAGTACAATACATAACAAAAACTAAAAAAAACTGCATCCATAAGAACTCAATAGAAGATCTTCTCTTCATCACCTGTTGAAGGTAGAAAATTAAAGTGGTGAGCTCAAATGCTCAGTAAGGGTTAAAAATATTGGAAGCATGAATCAATAATAACTTAATTGTAATCAATTTTACATAATCAAAATGGCATGATGAGTAAATGAAAAACTCACACCACTAACAAACTGAGAATGAAACTGCATCCATAGATTTTTTTCATAATGAAAACCTCATGGATAATAATAATAAATTAAAATGAATAAATATAATTCTTATTAATTGGATGTCATGAATCTCTCACATGAAACCATAATAACGCAAAAACGGTTTAGTTCTGTGGGTAGAAACCCATTTGATTTTTAAAAACAAACTCGAAGGGTTTGTCGCCAACTGATTTGTCTCATGAGACCTACCGATATATCGAGGGGATGTAGAGGGCCCAACCCACCACTTCATGTCCAAAACATTCCTTATACATTGATTCAATACAAGATAAATATCCCTTTTCAATATCTTTATAGAGTAGAGTATACAAATTCATCAATATTTCCATAGTTAAAATAACTTTCCAAATAAACACCGTATGTAAAATGGTATATGGTTTAGAAAACAAACATATCCATGATATGAGATTATGTATATTTAATATAAATATAATTTCAAATTTAAATTGAATTCAAATGGGTAGTAGGTATACCACATAGGGATTATTGGGTGCACATTACAAAGTTAGTCGCAACAAAATGGAAGTTGAGACAAAGACCCTTACCACAATGTAATCAGTCGAATCATATGACCAGAACTTAACAACCATAAAATGAATCATTTAATACCAGGATTATAAAGATAATCATGTAATTATATATCAAATTTAGTACACATATACCACATATAAGAAATAATTGGAGAACTATGTAAATCTCACAGAAATGAAAGTGAGATGAGAAACCCCTTACCTTATGCTCAAGTGTGTTCTTCGTTTGTTTTAATAACCTGAATAATAAAATTTAGCTTCATTAATTAATAAATAAATAACCTACTATACATGTAATTGGTTTATTATAACCCTATTAGGTTCATTCATGGCCCTATTTATGGGTTTAAGATGTTCAATTTTCTTGTTTTGGAAGCATTTTCTTCCTTGGTTTTAATGGTTCGTTTGCTTGTTTTCATGAATGGAAGTTCATTTGAAATGTGGTTAAACATCCAGAATTGTTAATACATATTATTAATGAAATTATGGATATATAAATGCTTTTATAATTATTTTGGGTTATATGCCATGATGATGACTCATTAGTTATAAGTTTATTACAAATATTTAGATTAACTTGGCTGTTTTGTTCATAATGAACTTGTTTTATATTATTATTTTATATTATTAGTGTGTAAGGATTCCAAAACATTAATGAGATGAAATACTTATATTATTATCTGGTTCAACCATTAAAATGGTCTCATTACTATTAATTATGAATAAAGTGAAGAACGAAACTCCACCGTCTACAAATGTTATAAATTAGAACCTCATGGACGTTGATTTCGTTTATAAAAATAAAAAGGGAGGGAGTAAGAATATTGATGATGGTTCTTCTATATATATGATATACTTCCAGTATATATATTGTAATTTAGTTTTCATGGTCATTTGCATAGTGGAGGTGAGGATAGAAAAATAAAAGAGATGAACTTGAAAATAAAAGAAAAGGTGAGAGATCCCTTATGAAAATTCGGCAGCCTAACTGCGTCGTTTTAAATTTTATAAAACGAAATGATGAGAGAAAAAGGGTATCTCAACATATTGAAATAAAAATTACAATAATAAGACCACATAAAATCAAACCCCAACATATGATAATAGAAAATCAAATAGATAACATAAAGGAAGTGTTGACTAAAAGAAGAGAATAAAGGTTTCACTTACCTTGTAGAGTAACTCCTAGATATTGAAGTATGGGACCTTGGGGGATTAAGGAAACCTTGGTAGGACTCCTAGGGAGGTAATACCACCAGATATTCGAGGATATTGAGTTTGGAATGAAGGAAAACGAAGTGGGTAAGTGGCTATTTATAGTTTTTAAGAGAGTTTTTTATTAATTAAAAGGGGCACCTCAATAGTGGTTTTCACAAAACCATGGGCTTTCCCATGGTATTTCCTAATGGTTTAAGCCACTAAGAACACCTCATGTCATATGATACTATACACAAGTCTACCAGCCTTTAATTTTAATTATTATGTCATTTAAACTACCGAAAACTCAAATATGTATTTTTTACTATTCATGAAAAATTCAAGTATTTTAGAAAAATCTCAAACAATTCACCCTAACCATTTTTGGACGTTTATAATCCAAAAATGAACTCCATTTTTTGAAAATTATTTTCTAAATATTTTTAATTTAATTTTTAAATAAAATCATACTTAATTCAAAAATTATTTATTTAAAAACTATAACTGCTTTTATATCACATTGTAAAATTAAACAAGATTCCATTATCATAAAGCCTTAAGAAAATAAAATAACAATAAAATTTACTATTCATCTGGGTCATATTACTATTCATATTACTATTCATAAGGGTATGTTACTATTCAACAAAAAATCAAGTTGGTTCTATTAAACTCCAAATGACACTACAAAAAAAATTGACCTTTACCAACAGAAATTTATCGATAGATAATATATCTATTGGTAAAGATGACTAATTCCAACAGATATTAAATTCTGTTAATATTAACTATAGGTACCAACAATTATTTTTACCAATAGATATGTCTGTTTATATGAGTAGTTTAATACCAACAGTTTTTTATTAACATTTAAATCTGTCGCCTTATCATAATAATACCAATAATTGATTTATTGATAAATTAATATGTTAATAATTATTATTATCAAAAAATATATTTTACCATTATAAAAACCCGTTACCAATAAATTATTAAATAATATCAATTATTTTACCAAAATTGATATATTATATATGCTTAATTAAATTATCCATAATTTATTAATATTTATTGACAATATATATATATATATATAATAATTGTATAAATATATTTTATATATAAATTCATAAATTTATATACATGCACAAAAACAATCCAAACGTTCGCCCCCTAACCACCCCATGCGTTCCTCCCGACCCCTCCCCCAAACCCTACCCTTGTTCCCCGCGACCCCGCTCCCCACGCCCTACCACCCGGTTCCCCATCGGACCATCCCCATTCCCGGTCGTCGTCCACCTCCGAAATCATCTCGCGAACCTCCTTCATATTCCCGACCAGCGTCCCCCTTCAACATCATCACATGAACCCCCCACCCCCCTCTCTGTCCCCGTCCGGTATCCTCGCGCGATGAGGTGCGCCAATCACAACTAGGTGGTCCATGACTTATGGATTCGAGGGTCTGTGCAGGTCTGTAGGTGGTTGACTCACAGAGGAGATCTTTCTTATACTTGGAGGATGCCTGAATATGTACCACTACTGTGGGAGTTGGCCATCACCGTAACAAGTACCAATGGGTTTAGGTGTTGTCCGCTGCAACCTGGAAGGTGCCGAGACACCGCTATGCTGGTTCTTTGCAATTTCTGTTCTGAGTTCCATGTTTATGAGGCCTTTTTCTCAAAGTAGGTCTAGTTGGGTGTTAATTCTTGATTCCCATTTGTTCGTGTTTTCTACTAAAATCACAAGGATATTCTGCAACAAGGGAGTTGTTTTTCACACTGCAGGGCTGCCATGGTTTGGTCCCCACTGCTACCTTGTGGATTGGGTGCTTTTTTATGGAGGTCCAGGGTTCCATTGATACTGGTGATAAAATGTTTTCTAAAACCAAAGGTTCTTGACTGCATGATGGTGGGAGCTCACTGAGGGTCATGCTACTGCCATGGCTGGTCTAGATCAGGTCTATTCAAAGTCGGGTTGTGGTTTTATATTTTTCAAGGGCTCCTTGATTTTCATTACTATATGGATCTTCTATTCACTACACATTCCTTCAAAGTTGATGGATTTAGATTGGTGTTGCTTTGGTTCATCACGTTGGTCATCTGCAATTCCAAGGAGGCCAGTTGAGGCTACCAAGGGGATCAATGCAAACCAGGTTGGTTCACTATAGTTGAAGTGGTCCATGACACTACTGTCTTGTAAGTAAGTCCGTTTTGTGGTCATATTACTTCCCAGTTTCAATTGTTGAGATGTTTGCTTGGGTCTGATGACCATCTATTCAAGAAAAGGGATATGTACTACTTGAGGGCTACCTAAGGTATTATCTTGTGATGAAGGGAGGTAGCATAGATTCACATGCCATTAGTGCACATGAGCACAAGGCCAACTCACCATTATAACATAATTCTTCCAAAGTTGTCTTTATAACTGATAATGCGGAACAATCCATAGATTTTGAGAAGTCTGCAAATGAATTCAAGGTACGTCCTTGATACCTCTTTCATATAACATATACAATTATTTATCAATCAGAATTTTATACTATTCATTTCCTTGGAGGTTGTGCCTTATGATGCAACCTCTTGTTGAACTGTATCAAGTTTTACAGTAATGTCATTTTCACAACCAATGATATGTAACAATTTATTTCCTGTATGTTTTACTTTATATTAAAAACACATTTACATAGACTCCCCTCACTATAAATTTATGTTGGTACATGTACTTTAAATGCATTGTTGTACTGTAAGTTTAATCTATTTTTTTATTCAATCTGTATATATTATTTAAAACAATATGAAGATTACATTCAAACTATTCATAACATTTTGACCCTCGACATTTTTCAAAGAAAATGTAGGCACAAAACATCTATACTTTATATAAATAAAGAAGGGAGAGCTCTTGGATCTTATTTTAAAATAAGTTCTTCAATGTTCATTGTGTTAGATAGAGTATAATAAGATGACCATAAAACTAATGTTGTGATCTCCTAGAACAGACCACCCATGGCTCATGTTGTGATGGCCATAGTTGTATTGTGACCAAAAAAGAAAAAATAATAATTATAATATAGAATATTGGAACTTTTCACAACCAAATTATGACAGTGTGATAATATATAGGTAGATAGAATCTAGAATCTCAACTCAGGTATCCATGGAATGTCATCCCTGACCACGCAGCGAAGACAATTAAGAGAAAATACACCAAAACTCCCTAGGTCACCCTTGCCCCATAAACCAACCTCAACACTTTGGCTTCCAAATACTGGAAAATATACATATTTCTTGCAGCTGCTTATATACCATGATCAAAACCATTCATTCCATTACCGTTAAATCAGTAATGGAAGAAACAACTGTTTAAATATTATTTATTTAAGGGTTATAAACAAGACATATGAGTATCGCTTTTCCAAAATACTCACTTTGAACCTCACGCACTATGACACACCCAGTAACACTGTGATTCCTCATCAATACACCGCCATTCCAACACCAACCAGTCCATACCAATGTAACTCAGAGAAACCCATCATGAGCTACCAAATTATGGAACTGTCATGACCTAACTCTATCAACTGATATCTCAGTTCCAATAACTCCCACTATACCTAAATTATCCTCCAGATAAAACCAAAAACAAGAAATGTATGTCTATTTAGTAGATCATTTATTCAATTACAATAGGGGTGCATGTGAAGCATTTCATTATACAAGCATTTTAGTAATATCAGCGTCCCCATTAGGGATTAAACTTGAATTTTGGGGTTTCAATTCAGATGTATTTACATTGAAGCATTATATTTTTGTCCCCATGTAGGTGGTTATTTGTTATTGTAAGTCACATGATTCCCTTAATGAAAAACTTGAAAACTGCTTTGTATTTAAACTTTGACACGTGTTCAAATACTATTTTAGAGTTTTTTCAAAGCCTAGGTAATGTTTTCTTGATGATAATATTGAATTTTAAACTATTTTAACAAATAATTGGTTGTAATAAGTGCTGTAATTTCGAAAAACTAGTTATTTGTTACCAAAAGTAACATGATTCCCGTTATGAAAAACATGAAAACTGCTATGTATTTGAACTTTGATGTTTTTAAATACTATGATAGAGTTGTTAAAAGCCTTTGGTAATGTTTTCTTCATGATCATATTGAATTTTAAACTATTTTAAACAAATAATTTGTTGTAATAAGTGCAGGAAGTTTTGAAAACTACTCAGAATGGGTGGTTATTTGCTTTTGAAAGTAACATGTTTCCTGTTATGAAAAACTTGAATACTTCTATGTATTCAAACTTTCATATGTGTTTAAACTTCATGATAGAGTTTTTAAAAGCCTTTGTAAAGTTTTATTGATGATCATATTGAATTTTAAACTATTATAAACAAATAATTGGTAGTAATAAGTGTTGTAATTTCTAAAAACTACTCAGAAGGGGTCGTTTGGTTAAAAAATTAGAGTGTTTGGTTTGTTACATGTTAAGCTGAAATGGGAATGTGTTTAAGGTGGATTTATGGGAATGTGTTTAAGGTGGATAAATGGGCATGCTATGCTGAAATTGGAATTTTGGGTTGCTATTTTCTTCACTAAGGTGGATTAAGTGATGGAATTTCTGAAAACTACTCAGAAGAGGTTGTTTGATTAAAAATGTAGTGTTAGGTGTGTTTAATGTTAAGCTGAAATTGGAATGTGATTAATGTGGGTTAATGGGACTATTTTTAAGGTGGATTAATGGGTATGTTAAGCTGAAATTGGCATATTGGGTTGTTTTTTTCCTCATTGAGGTGGATTAACAGGCATGTTGGGTTGTTGTTTACCCATAATTTTTGGTTTTATTATTTTTTAGGGAATCATTATTTTCTGTTTACACATGTTCCATACATCAGTATACATGATTTTTTATTATTGGGCTCACTCATATGCTTTGTCTTGCTTGTTTTCCCTCTGAACCTGGACAAGATAGAATGTTGTTGTGGAGATGGTATGGTTTTTCTAAGGCCCATACATATCTGACCGGTATAGATGAGCATGGATTTTATTCTATGGGAAGTTTTCAAAATTTTGACTCTTTGGTTAATGATATTTGATGTAAAAAATTTATTATCAATTCCATCACTACTAAGTCAAGGTGGAAATGATATTTTGAGACAATATAGTGTTTTGGATCTTGGCATCATTTTGGAGAAACGATTCCTAGATTTCATTCATTTGGACTCCCAATCCTTGAGATGTCAACAAGGATGATGAAAAATGCTCATTACATGCAGTTAATTTTTTTTAAAATTTCATTTATTTCTATTTTGGGTTCAGTTCATGCAGATATTTTGCGCTAATTTGTAGGTATTCTCTTTTGGTTATGTGTTGTAGATCTTGGAGCTGAAGGGTGTGGGACTTGAGGATCCTCACTGATTCCTAGGTTTCATTCATTTGGACTACCAATCCTTGATATGCCAATTATAAAGATGAAAAAAACTAATTATATGCAAATATGGTAAGAACCTTTTCCCCAAGTAATATTGTGCTTCCAACATATCCCTTGGGTTTAAACCAGGGGTTGATTAGGAAAAATCCAAACCAAGGTGCGGTCTTGGTTAATCAGAATCTTGGGATGAATGTTTTTGAGTCCAATGATGGGTATGGGTGGGTTGTTGCCTCAGCGATGTCACCATCTCTTCTAGGAGGAATTTCGCAACATGTTAGCAGGGGTGTCAGTAATCCTATTGGATTAAGTGCAGGATTTAGTGCAGAGATGAGGATTAAACGTTTCGTCCTAGCATGATTGGTAACTTTGTTTCTAAGGCTTCTTCGCAAGGTTTAGGGGCATACCAGGAGTTTCAGACCGGCTAGTCTTCTACATCTTCTCTCCCTACAGTGGCCATGGATGGTATTGGATCTGCTGGAGGCTTGCCATCATATATCAGACATTAGGTTATTGATTCATCAAAACTGGGCGGGAGGAGGGAGGTAAAATTGTGGGATGTTTGCTTCATTTTCACACTTTTAATCTGTTTTATGATGTTGGGTGACTATTATGAAACTTGTTATGTGCATTTTTTTTACAATTTCATTTATTTCTATTTTTTTTCAAATCATGTATCTTTTTTTCACTGAATTGTGGGTATACTCTTTGGTTGTTTGCAGTTTATGCCCCTAAAACATGTGTACCCTACCCTAGGATCCCACTTTTTTCGGAAGAACTTAAATCCATCCCCTCAGACTCTATCTGTAAACACCTCATCCTCCAATTCGATGGGGCGTAAATTGGAGTATACCCCTTGGCTGATTGTTGGTTTTGGAAATCCGGGGAACAAGTAATCATGGAACCAAATAGAATGTTGGTTTTGAGATGATTGATTGCATTTACCAAAATGAATACATTGTTTTGAACACAATACTATCGAAGGCATTGATTTCCATTGATTCCATTAGCGTGGTGCTGATTTTGTTGGCAAAATATCAGGGCTACATGAGCTATAGTGGGGACTCGGCTGGCCCCCTTGTAGAATAATATGAAGTGTCGTTGCATTATATCTTATTGTTTTATGATGAAATGATCTTTCCAAATGCTTTCATAAGGAACCAAACAAAAGGAGGGAATGGCTATGATAATGGAGTGAAGAGTGTGATAGATCATTTGGATGGCCGATTCTCATTTCCTCGATTGTGAATAGGTGTTGGGAACCCACCCGACACCATGGACATGAAAGCTTTCCTCCTCCAAAGATTCATCAGGGTCGAATGAGAACAGATGGATGTGGGACTGGAGCATGGGTGCCAAAGCAGTGAGGAACCTGGTGATTAATGGGTTTGAAACCAGCACCACCAGGTTTAACCTCAGCCAGAAGTACAAGTACCACAATGTTTGAATTGGGTATTGTCATCCATTTGTTATGAAGTCATTGCTCTATTTTTTCTTTTTTATTTTATAGTATTGATATTGTGTTATACTACTCTAAACCACCCACATGGACCTGGGGTCAAACCTAAGTAATAGTAAAATTTGTAATTATTGTTTTATTTTTGGAGTGTGGTGTAGACCTTGGAGTTGAAGGGTGTGACATTCATTTGGACTGCCATTTCTTTATATTTCAATACGGATGATGAAAAATACTAGTTTTATGCAAATCATTTTTTATGCTTTCATTTATTCCTATTTTTTGTTTCAATTCAGGTGTACATTTTGTATTAATTTGTGGATATGCTCTTTGGTTGTGTGGCGTAGATCTTGGAGATGAATGATACGGAATAGTAGCAACTTGAGATGATGTGGCATAACCGTGACTTGAGTTGATGTGGTGTCTTTCTTCTAGTGGCCTATGTGAGGGGTGCTGAATAATCTTTGGAAGGGAGTAATTGTTCTTTTACCAGGGTGTGTGCTGGAGGAGTTGAGATAACATACCCTTTTTTCATTTGGGGGTTGCAGTCAACTGATGATATGACCTTTTCACATGTGGGGTTGGGGGAGGCGAGAAAGATGGATCTTGGATTTCGTGTTTTTATTATCATTTTACATTTCAAGAAACTTCAACTATGTATTGATTCATTTTGTATCAAATATAATTAATCTTTTTATTCAAGTTTGAGCATGTGTGAAAAGTGTTTTCAGTTTCATAATTAATACATGTGTATTATATATAATAAATTAATAAATATAACATGAAATTTTACTGGATTTTTTTATATTTTTATTTAAATGCAATTTATAAATAGATATTATATCTTGGTAATATTATTGCCAACAGAAAAATTTGTATTAATTTGTTGTTAAATGCTTTAACCAACAAATATATTATCTGTTGGTATTATTATAATTGCAACAGAACTATTTTATCTGTCACAACAATATTTAGTGATAGAGTTTTTACCAACAGTTTATTGACAGGGACATATATGTTGGTAAAACGTTTTACCAACAAAAAAATGACTCTTACCAACAGATATGTCCCTCTTGGAAAAGGATAAATATTTTGTAGTGTGACTTACTGGTCACAACTCCAGAGGACCATTTTTTGAAATTCAAAACATAGAAGTGAAAAATTTATGTTTAATGGATAGTATATAACTTTATCCAATAATATTTTATTTCAAAAAAGGATTAGTGCTTAATGAAATATAGGATATCTAATGAATAGAATTTATTTAAGAGAAACATACTAGTTGTTTCTCCCAATATCCACGCCGCGTTGCACCCCTCTCACGCCAGACCACTCGCCTCGCACTCCTGCTCTATTCGGAGACCACCATCCAGACCACCTGTCTAGGCTTCTTGTTCCATCGCACGAACCCCCCTACCCAGCTAGTTGTTTGTCTCTCTGTCTGACGGTCCGCACGCGCCACCCTTCCATGTCTGGCCAGCCAGACTTCCTTCCCGGCCGACCCGCAACACCACCATAAACTCATCCATGTTCATCCCTACACAAACCACAACCCTCCCCCTCATTGGATGACCTTTTTCCGGTGATTGGACCTTCCGACCGAGCTCACGTAGCCCCGCCGCATCCTCTCCCTTCAGGTAGGATTCTCCCTCTTTAGTTTGGGGTTTCTCTTCTCATTTTTGGTATTTTAGTTTCCAGCAAGTATGTGGTTTGATTTATGGTTAAATATTGATTTTTTTTGTTGAATTATTGATTTATGGTCCAGTTGGGTTTCCTTATGGTGCTTCCGTGGTGCGAGTGAAGTTTCTCACCAATTTACGGGAATTTCGGTGTCAAAGGTAGGTGGTTCCACGCTTAGTTATTATTTGATGAAATAATTTGCAAGCTTAATTTGTTTGGTATATTATTTAATTAATTCATGTAGTGAGATGTTGATTTTATTTTTTTTGAAGTATGAATTGCATTGAAATCGTTTAGTAAATTGTTTATAATATTTGTGTGTTTTCTGCTAAGAACATTGTTAGTGATTTTTAACTTGTACGGTTAGCTTATTAATTTATAAAACTAGTGCGAACTGTAATTTTGACATGGATTCAGGTGTGTTTAGTCATAAAAGAAGTTTTTTCTTGAGTTTAGTGGGTAACTCCCGGGGATTATTTTAAAATGTTTTATAAGATTTTACTTTTGGGATTATTATGTTAGGTGGTTTTTGACAATGTGTTTTACATATGGTTCAAGGTTTTTCATAAAACTATTTGTGTGGTACAGATCATATTTTAAAATTGTATTTGGGTGCGTGTGATGTTGGAATGTATTTGAATGTATAAATCGTTACCTTAGTATGTGTAAAGTCATTTGACATTCTTTTACTATTGCTTTATATTTTTTTATGGTTTATTAAATTATGAACTAGTGGGAAACATGTTTGGAAAAATGTTTTAGTGTGTGTCTTATTTCAAAAGGTTATTTATGTGTGTAAGTGGTGGTTTGTTTAATGATAAGTGACTTTAAACTATGAAGATTGTTTAATTGAGTATGTAACCTATAAATATTAAGTTTTGAAAAGATTTTTGGTGTGTGTATGGTTTTAAAAGAGGGTTTGGGTGTTCAAATAGATATTTTTCATGTGTAAGTACCCTGTTTTGATTTTATGCTTATGTGTGATGTGTGACATGAACTTGGAACTTGTTTGAGCACAAAGAGGGAAACCCGTGTAGTTAGGAAGGTGGACTAGACTAGCGGGCTAGTATTCCGGAGGTGACTCGACCCGGTTTCACTGGCAGGACTGACGATTGCAACACTAACTAAACATATGGTTTTCTAAGGTTTATGGCCTTCTAAGCCACGTTTTCTGAGCTTCGTGGCCTGCTAAGCCACATTTTTTAGGGTCGTGGATTTCTAAGCCACGTTTCACTGAGACAAAAAGATCTAGGGGCTCAAGCTAGCTAACACCCACGAGGCCTCTCCCATATTTGGTGCTCATTGGTTACTTTATACTCATCAGTGTGACACATTGGTAATTTTAAAATGTAAGTGTGTGTGTGTGTTATTAATTTAAGTTGTTCCATTTGAAACTATTTTCCTTAATCCCAATATCTTTAAAAATGTTCATGCATTTATTTAATTCCTTTAGTTAATATTATAAATGTATTATTCATTTAATAATTATGTGTGGAACCTTTTTATTGTGTGACTTCCTACTGGGATCTTGTCTCAAACCCTATATACACCTTTGGGTGTATGTAGAACTTGTTCTTTGTGTATTCTATGTCGAGGCATTGTGCTCAGCGATGGTGGTTTTGGCCACTGATGGTCTCCTCGTGAGAATTGATGGTTGTGGTATGTGGAGGTTGCACCTCTCTGCTTTCTTGGAGGTTTGATTTAGAGTTTTAATTTCTTTTGTTTTCATTTATTTTTGGATGTTGGCTCAAGTTGTAAACCTTTAAATTTGATTTCGTTTTAAGGGTCTGTTTGGTGGTCAGTTCAAAGATTGATTTTATTTAACTTGTTAGTGGTTTTGTGTTTACTATTTCGGGTAAACTGTTCCCACATGTTACTCTTGATAGCTGTGCACTTGTGCTAGCCCGTGGGGATCGGGAATTCCCTTTGGGCTATGTCGCGGACCGGTTCGGGCGCCAGGTCGGATGGCGACCCGGCCTGATTTGTGACAAAATGGTATCAGAGGAGGTTTGATCTCTTAGGTCGTGTTCTTTTGGGATAGAGTCATGGTATACTGGATTCAAGGTTGTTAGAACTCGACATCCTGGCTACGAGTAAGGTGCTTGTCCAGCACACCTCGTGGTGGGACTCGAGTTACCAAAGTAAGTTGAGGTTTGTCTGAGTCTTTGGTCTTTTCGGTTAATCTTGTCTAGGGGAAATGAAAAGGGAGTAGGGTCAGTGGTTCTAGTGAGCTAGTAGGGTCTGTCAAGCCATGTGGAACCAGGGATGATGTCCTAGAATACCCTCTATGGTGGTGGCATGATTGGCGTATGGCCACCGACCATATGTTCCAGTCACCCACTGGCACTAGTTCCCTCTTCCTTCGTTCCTCGTCTCTTTGTTTTGGATTCATGGAAATATTTTTTTTAAGTAAAAATGATTTGTTCTAGGAATTTGTTTTTTAGAAATGAAGCACAAAAAATGATTTGTAAGGTTTGAAAATTGTGATTTGAATGTTTTGGTTTTGAAAAATGGAAAGTTTTGGTTTTGACCCTTGGTGTTCTCATGGGAAACCACATGCATGGGTATATGTGGGAGGAATGGTTAACTGTATGAGCGGATGAGTTCCTGGGAAAACATGCGGTGTATTTCCCAGAGTGACATGATAACATGCATGTGTGAGGCCCATGAGACACCATTGGTGTTTGTGCAACCCACCAGCTGCGTTCATTCTCAAAAAGTTTAGTTAAAAGAAAACCAGGTGTTTTGATAACCAAAGACTGTGTGGTGTATCCTTGTGTTTTGGGAATCTTGGATGAGAGGTGTTTTGAGCCAAGAATACTTTTTGTATGATTCATGTCTTGAATTTAAATTCTTATTTGTAAGTTGGTATTCAAGTGTGTAGTTCATGAATTAGTTTGAAAAGTGCTTTGGGAAGCCCTTGCAGTGGTTCCCCCTACACGTCCAGTGTTCACTTGTGGTATGTCTTGACTATTGGACCAGTTTGGTTGGGTCCATGGTTTTCTTTATTGACTAGTGTACGCCCCCCCCATAAAGTGTTGACATGCGATTGAAGTGTTTCCACGAGCAATTCGTCATTGGTCGGCCCTTCAGTTAATCAAAGGACTCTATTCATGAATTCTAGAATTGAACCCACCTTTCCTTTAAACAACTATGCGGATCCTCTCACAGTGGGATGATAGATGTGAGGGGAGTTGAAGGGAGTTTGGGTCTCTTTGAATTACCTGAGTTGTCGGGTATGAATTTTGATATCGTTGCATCTGAATTTCCCCCCTAGAAATAGTGAATGATATTCTAGCGGGAAAGGGTGAAGGCGGTTTGGAATTATCTGTGTTGACAGATGTCTTGAAAGGTTTGTAGTGCTTCCATCAGCCGCAAGTGTCATGTTTGGTGACATATTTCATCATGAGTTCTCTTGAATAACAAAGGTAAATTTCATAGAACCCTTTGAGAATCCTTATTTTCATAAGATTGCGTCCTCCTCTTAGGGAGTTTTGATTTTTCTTTCAAAAGAGGAGTGTGTCCCGCGTCTTCCTTTCTTAAGTTTCTTGGTTAAGGTGAAGAAGTAATGCATGTGCATCATCTAAACCCATGATTTTGTGGGTGTGTTGTGATGTAATAGTTGGATGTCATGGTGTGTTGTGTTTGATGGTGTGTGTTGGTTGCAGTGTGGTTGCGTGTGGAAACAAAAAAGGAGAAGCTTCGTTCGGGATTCTTCAATGACTGACTGTGAGGCAGAAGATGCTTCAAACATCAGGGCTCCAACCATAGGCCTCAGAGTGAAGCTGACACGTGGTCAAGAACCCCAATAGTGTATGGGATCCTGACTTTATTTTGGTCATTGGTATTGAAGGTGAAGATGGTTTAAATTCTTCTATATGGTTGTTCCATTCCAAACGACCCGTTTAGGTGTGTGAGGTTTCATGTGGCTATGAGGAGGCATGGTAGTATTGTTACCTTAAAGTCATGGGGTTTGTGTCATAGTAGATGTATTCACTTTTAGTGGTCCTTATTGGATATGTTAGGTAAATCAGCCTCAAATTTGAATAGTGCTCATCCATGGACGTAGTGATACTGGTTGTTCTTAGGTCGTGGTTTTAACACCCGGTGTTTGGGCCACTCCCTCATCGCTCCTTGTGGTGGGGTGTTTGGTCACCATTGAAAAATTTCAATGTTTTGTATCCTCTTTCAGTTCTAATGGTGTGGAGACCCAGGATGGGTCTTGCACAATTTTCTCTGGAATGAAATGGGTAGGCCCTTCTTCATAAGGGTGGGGAGCCCCTCCAAGCCCCGTCGTGTCGGTTTTCCAGTTTCGTCTCGGGCATCAGTAAGATTCTAATGGTTGGGAGCCCCTTTGGGATTTCCCCATGTTGGTATTTTTGTTATGTTCCTAGAGATGACTAGGAGATAGGTGATAAGAGTACTCTTTGAACGTGATTGGTATTGTTTATTCGTTCAAGTAAAATGGTGTGGTTTTTTTAATGGTGCTTGGGGTGTTTCAGTTTTAGAAGTCAGTTTCTGAGAGTGCAAAAGTTTATTTCCTTGATCAGTCAACTAGTGGGGTTCTAGCTATTTCGGGTGGGTGACACATACAAGAAAGTCCTTTTTATGAGTTTCTTGATGTTGTCTTTGAGTCACTTTCTTTGAGCATGATGCTTTTGCCTCTCTTCACTTGATGTTTGTGGGGATCCCATTTGAACCTTAAGGGAGGATGGTTTTCTACTTTGGGGTTCGGTCCTAGTTGTGTCTTTTCGAGGACGAAAATCTTTATGGTGGGGAGAAGTTTCACACCTGCCATCTTTAAATAAATTATTTTATTAATTTTATGGGTATCGGGTAGTCCGGGTTGAAGCCCGACTTAAAATTTTTGAGTTCTTAATTCAAAATGCATGTTTTGGCCTTGATAGCATCCAGCGCACCACTGTAGAAGCCGCACAGCCTCGTCTGAGTCATCGTGCGACCTCACCCAGTTAATCGCATGGTCTTCTCGGTGTTCAAGGCAGACATATAAACTATAATGAATAATGAAATGGAAAAAAGTAAGTTTTAATAAAATTTAAGAAATTTCATTAATGATAATAATAATGATATTACTTGAGAATATTATTATTATTATTATTATTATTATTAGTGTTAAGAATATGAAAAAAAAATTAATTAAAACATTATTAATATTGTAATTATTATTATTATCGTCAATATTAAATTATGTTAATATCGTTTTTTTACTTTGTTTGGATTTAAAATATTTGGTCGAGGCGCGGGATGAGACCTAGTTTAATTCTGGTGTTTATGTATCGATAAATGATTTTTTCAAGGCTTGGCATCATGCGATGCACGAGTGAAGCATAATTGCAAAGCCGTCCAACTTCGCCAGCGCCGCCATGAGACCCGCTTGACATTCAATTAACCAAATAAAATGAATTTATAATAATGAAATAAAATTAAATGTGTGGAAGAATAAAAATAAATAAATAATATTATAAGAATGGGTTAATAATTTAATGAATTGCGTCTTAATGATAATAATATTATTATTGTCAAGGTTTCAGTTTAAAAATATTAATAATGATGATAATTATAATAGTATTATTATGGGTTTTATTTTTATTTTTTATTTTTATTTTATTTTTACTCCATTTTTTTTGGGTTTTATTTTTTTTACTAGGGTTTTCGGACTTCCCCTCTTACCCCCCCTTTCCCGTTGCGGCACACCCCTTTCCCCCTTCCTTGCGTGCTGAAGCCACCTCTCCCCCTATCCACATCGTGTTACACCCCTCCCATGCCGGACCACCCACCTCGCGCTCCTGCTTCGTTCGGTGACCACCGTCCAGACCGCCAGTCTAGGTTTCTTGCGCCATCATACGAACCCCCCTACCCACCAAGTTGTTCGTCACTCCGTCTGACGGTCCACGCGACCCCCCCCCCATGTCCGGCCAGCCAGACTTCCTTCCCGGCCAACCCGCAACACCACCAGTGCCTCCTCCACGTTCAGCTCTGCACAAACCACAACCCTCCCCCTCATTGGCAGACCTTTTTCCAGCAATTAGACCTCCCGAACGAGCTCACGTAGCCCCACCGCATCCTCTCCCTTCAGGTAGGCTTCTCCCTATTTGGTTTGGGGTTTCTCCTTTCTCATTTTTGGTATTTTAGTTTCCAACGAGTATGTGGTTTGATTTAGGGTTATATTTTGATTTGTTTTAGTTTGAATTATTGATTTAGGGTCCAATTTGGTTTCCTTATGGTGCGTTCATGGTGTGAGTGAAGTTTCACACCAATTTATGGGAATTTCAGCATCAAAGGTTTGTGGTTCCACACTTAGTTATTATTTGATGAAATAATTTGTAGGCTTAATTTGTTTATTATATTATTTAAGTAATTTATGTAGCGCGATGTTTCTTTTCTTTTTTTGAAGTATGAATTGCATTGAAATCATTTACTAAATTGTTTATAATATGTGTTTGTTTTCTTCTGAGAACTTTGTTTGTGATTTTTAACTTCTGCGGCTAGCTTATTAATTTGTTCAACTGGTGCGAACTGTACTTTTGACAAGGCGTTAGGTGAGTTTGGTCGTAAAAGAAGTTTTTGCTTGAGTTTAGTGGGTAACATCTGGTAATTATTTTAAATTATTTTATAAGATTTTACTTTTGGGATTATTAAGTTAAGTGTTTTTAGAAAATGTGTTTTACATATGGTGCAAGGTTTTTTTATAAAACTATTTGTGTGGCGCAGATCACATTTTAAAATTTTATTTGGGTGCATGTGATGTTGGAATGTATTTGAATGGATAAATCATTACCTTAGTATGTGTAAAGTCATGTGATATTCTTTTACTATTGCTTTATATTTTTTTATGGTTTATTAAATTGTGCACTAGTAGGAAACATGTTTGAAAAAATGTTTTAGAGTGGGTCTTATTTTAAAAGGGTATATATGTTTTATGTGGTGGTTTGTTTAATGATAAGTGACTTTAAACTATGTAGATGGTTTAATTGAGTATATAACCTATTAAGATTAAGTTTTGAAAAGATTTTTGGTGTGTGTATGGTTTTAAAAGAGGGTTTGGGTGTGAAAATGGTGATTTTGCATGTGTCAGTACCCTCTTTAGATTTTATGCATAAGTGTGATGTGTGACATCTACTTGAAACTTGGTTGAGCTCAAAGTGGGAAGCCCAGGTAGCTAGGAGGGTGGACTAGACTAGTGGACTAGTGTTCCGAAGGTGACTCGACCCGGTTTCACTTGTAGGACTGATGATTGAAAAAATAAATAAACATATGTTTTCTAAGGGTTGTGGCCTTCTAAGACACGTTTTTTGAGGGTCGTGGTCTTCTGAGACACGTTTTCCAAGGGTTTTGGCCTTCTAATCCAAGTTTCACCGAGACACAAAGATCTAGGGTCCCATGGTATCTAACACCCGCGTGGCCTCTCCCATATTTGATGCTCATTGGTTACTTTACGCTCATCAGTGTGACACAATGGTAATTTTAAAATGTAAGTGTGTGTGTGTGTTTAATTTAATTTGTTCCATTTGAGATTGATTTCGTTATTCCTATTTTCTTTAAAACTATTCAAGCATTTATTTCTTTCTATTAGTTAATATTGTAAATGTATTTTTCATTTAGTAATTATACGTTGATCCTTTTTATTGGGTGACATCCTACTGGTCTCTTAGATCACACCCTACATACACCTTTGGGTGTATTTAGACCTTGTTCTGTGTGAATTCAAGGTTGAGGCATCGTGCTTAGCGATGTTGTTTTTGGTCGCTGATGGTCTCCTCATGTAGGTTGAGGGTTGTGGAATGTGGAGGTTTCACCTCTCTGGTTGCTTGGAGATTTGATTCAAAGTTTTAGATTCTTTTATTTTCGTTTATTTTTGGATGTTGGCTCATGTTTTAAACCTTTAAAGTTGATTTCAGTTTAAGGGAATGTTTGGTGGTCAGTTCACAGTTTGATTTTAATTATCTTGTTAGTGGTTTTGTGTTTAATATTTCGGGTAAACTGTTCCCACATGTTACTCTTGATACTCGGGAACTTGTGCTAGCCCGTGGGGATCGAGAACCCCCTTCGGGCCATGCCGCAGATCGGGTCGGGCACCAGGTCAGATGGCGGCCCGGCCTGGTTCGTGATAGAGGATGCCCGTGGGGTGTACTCAATCTCTACCCTCTGGTGGATTGAAGAGAGGTAGTGATGACCAAGATAGTCTATTTGAAAGAATATTATTGGTAGGGTCACATGAGGGCATGATCCTCACTTTTCAAGGACACTTCCATTTTGAAAGGAGTATGTGACTGAAAATTCTTAGTCGGGGTATACATGGAATGAGTCCAAGTACGAATTCCAGACAAGGTTGGCATATCCTGCAGGAATTTTATGGCATGCCTTGTCCATCTACTGAGCAATTCATGATTACTCACTCAATTTTTTGGGGCACGAATCTAACATATGGGAATATCCAAGGATGGATTCCTAATCAATTAGCATGCCCTAGATGTCTTTGAATGGGTGAGGCATCACATCCAATATGCTTTATATGTCTAAAGTGGACATGTATGGGGTCTCATGCATGATCAACTGACTTGTCTCAGGTGTCTTCGCCTGATCCAGGCAGACATGTCAAAGGTGCTTCGCATGACTGGGTGTACATGTTAGGGGTCTCAAACAAGACCATAACACGAGGTCTGTGTGACTTTTTTGGGGGTATTGCAGTGCAGTGTTGTGGGCATCCTGGGTGCGTCGTGTGTCTTCCAGCGACAACAAGTACCACTCAGCTCATGCCTTTTGGTCTCCTTTCTTTTATTCTAAAAAGTTCAGGGATCATGCTAGTTTGTACGAGTAAGGCATGTGATTTTTAATAGATTTCTTGATGATGTTTTTCATGACCAATATGGGTAACATGGATAATACACAATCCTTTCATGGAAAAGTCTGTCCATATATCTTTTAGAGCGTTGTAGAGCTTCCCAGACATATCTAAGGGATTCCATGCGATAATGATTACAAGCCATGGGGTTGTCGCATGATCAATATGACTTGTCCTTGGGTTGTCGTATGTCATCATGGACATGTTTACGAACAATTATGTGGTCCTCCACACACATCGATGACTCCTTCACAAGTTCATCCCAACTTGTCCAGAGCCCACCTTGTGGCGATCACTATAGGAAATATGGCTAATTGCGATGGGTGAATTACGACGGGAACCCGTTGTAAATAGTATTTTACGATGGGGTCCCGTTTCAATTGACCCTTCACGTTAAACGGCGCCAAAAATATTATTTTTTGCGACGGTTTGTTGAAAAAAATAATTTGTTGGGAAGGGTCGCTAGCCCATCACAAAAAACAATCGGTATTTTTTTAAGAAACAATTTACGATGGGTTGATAGCCCGTCGTAAATAGCCCCTGTTTTTTAATCTATTGTGATGGACCATCGCCATTATTAATCGGGACGGTCCATCATAATAAGGCCTTGAAATATAAAAAACCATTTGTGATGGACCGTCGCAATTAGTATTTGCGACGGACCATCGTAAATAGTGAATATATTTATAAAAAATAAATTAAAAAAACATTAATAATAATATAGTATTAATAAAAATAAAATATTAATATTAATAATAATAGAATAATATTATTTATAAAATAGTAAATATAAAATAACATTATTATAAATAAAATAATAATACTAATATTCGTAAAACAAAATTAAATATAAAATAATCTATTAATATAATATTATTATTATTAATATTAATTATATAATAATATTAGTAATATAATAAAAAATTGAGTATTTAAAAAAATATAAAAATATATTAGTTCATAAAATAATAAATATAATAATAAATAAATTAATAATAAAAAACTGTAAGTTTCTACACAATATAAAACACACACCATTTAAAAATTTAAATAGTTAATATTAAGAAAAATACATTCAAATGTTTCATAATAAAATAAAAATACATCCCTGATCAAGGGAAGGGTCATCCAGAGGAGATAAAGTAGATGGGGGAGGGAACTTCATCCCTAAACTGCGAGTCAGGCATCGCATGTACTCCATCTGCTTCCGCTCCTACTCCTACCGCCATCGACGCATCTCATCCTACATCTACTACTATTTTTGTTGCTGTTGTTGCTGCTGTCGGATGAACTCTTCTTCCTCCTGCTGCTGCCACTGACGCATCTCCTCCTGCTCCCTACCAATATTCTCAATAAGCTCACTCTGAGCTCGCAGCTGCTCTTGATATTGGGCATGAGATGATGATGACTCTTCACAAGCTCTTCTCAAGCTAGACACTGACATCTCAGTGGTTCCATAAAAACCCCTAGGGGTCACTCGAGATCTGATACCAATAACTCATCCTTTCTCAAAGTCATACTGGGTTGACTGCATTCATTATGCCTCGTCAAATCAGGGGGCACTGGTCTGACCATCGGTCTCAGCCTAACTCTCAACATCTGTTCGAGACGTCACGACCTCATATGACTCCTTCCATTGCAATTTAAAATTAAAATAGTTAAAATATTATTTTTAGTTAAATTTAAAACTGAAAAAGAACTTATACTGACCACAATCTGACGTTGGAGAGCACCTCTAATCTCCCTAGTGGCTGGATAACTGTACATCCTCCTATAAACAACGTACTTTATAATATTGGGCTCTGCGAATTCCTATATAAATATAAAATAAACCATTTAAATTTAAATTGTTATAAAATATTTAAAAAAATGTACTTACCATATGCTCTCTATGTGTACTGAATGTACAACAACCAGCTCGATGTGTCAACTCCTGTCTACCCAAATTTTGTCGACCTACTGATAATATACTCTAAAACTTCATACTCAACCAATGTGTACATAATCCATCCCAAACCTGAGATGAAATATAATCGGGTCGGTGGACGCGACATGTCCCATCAAACTCCGACACTCCTAATTTATTCATTGCTTTCCTTTTCAAATTATGCAAAAAAATAAGTGTAACTCATACAAATAGCTCTCTTCTATGCCTTCCAAATCGCCCTATGCGTGATCTCCTCAATGGGATACCATAAACCCTACAAATAATTTCTCATATCAAGTTATTAATTAAATTAATTTCCAACTAAAAATTATTTATTTACATAGTAGTCAATGTTCCAACATGAAATTCTGAACATCAATGAGAATATAATCCCATGACACTCATGCATTAGAAAAATAATTACACAATATAGTGCTCCCCTGTCCAACTGTTATATGCATAAAGTTATGAAAAAAAAGAATAATTAATCAAAAAATTAGAATATAAATAAATTAATGAAAAGAACTAAAATTCATAAGTAAACATACCTCCACATGCGTGGATCGAACCCAAGATGTAGACGTCGCCTGGGTATAGGGTCGAGAATCATCAGTTGGTCAAGACCACGCCCCCTCCAAGTGCCCCCCTGAACTACCAGTAGTCTGAGGGTCGGTTGATCTGACATCCTACTCATCTAAAGGTAGATCATCCTCATGTAACATATGATACAGACCATCTTCCATCGGAAACAAGAAATGATAATTGTTAGAAAACAGTTGAAAACAACTATTATATATAGATATATATTATATATGATTATAACCAAAATTTTACTGTGTCAATGTCCATATTCATCCTCATCATCATAACTGTTGATATCAATGTCTTCATCTTCCTCTTCAACATCATCAATTTCCATATTAGTTTCAGTTTCATCGCCTCTTTCTATTTCAAATTCAGTTGTAACATCATTAAAATCATCATCACCATCGGCTATTAACTATAGGGTGTCATCAATTATATTCTTGTATCTTCTTGCAAAATATGGATTTGGAGCAGTCTCTTGAAAAATGTCAATTCCTTGCACTTCAACAGAACCACATTGACTTTAAGTAAATTGATTCTCTCAAGATTTAATTTTTATTATGCTCCCCCAATCACAGAACTCCCTTTAAGTAGCATAGTAATTTGCAAAGAAAATATGATGTTCCTAATGAGCCAATAAAAATGGTTCATTTACTGCAAAAAGTCTTTTATATTAAATATCAACGATTCCATGGATCAGATGAATAGGTAATCCTCTCTCAGTATCTAACCACTGATATTTAAACATCATTATGTAATTTTGTCTCAGATAACACACTTCAATAATTTCTTCTAGAATGTCGAAATAATCAACTTTAATTTCTCTATGATGAGATCCTCTCAAGGAAAAACTATTATTCATTGTTTTTTATTCCCCATATGCACCTGTATGAAATCTATAATCATTCACCACATATAAATTATAAGATTTAACCATTTTGGATGGTGGGTTAATCAGAAAAGACAATCGATTATCAATTTTATCACCATATTGAGATACCTGAAAAGTTGTAAAATAATTATCACCATAACAAGTATTAAATTTATTTTTATGTGAAATAAAACATAATTTATGTTACTAGTTTTTGAAACTAGTAAGATTTTTTTGACAATGTTCTTTAAGAGAAGCTATTTTAATTTGTGGAAACTGTTTCTTAATATGATTATCATATAACCTAAAAATCAAATTATATTAATGTATTGTTATTAAATTTATATAATAAGTGATAGGAGAAATCATTGTACGAATGGTGTCATT
Source organism: Viscum album (assembly GCA_963277665.1). Lineage (NCBI taxonomy): Eukaryota > Viridiplantae > Streptophyta > Magnoliopsida > Santalales > Viscaceae > Viscum > Viscum album. Next base: position 1,277,572,355 of record OY728134.1, read on the forward strand.
TCTTCACAGTTTAGTAGAATATATGTATGAGCTGAAGGTTCTGGGTGCAGCAGAAGTGCGTGGGTGGATGTGCCCACTTGGATTTTTGTCATTAGCAAAGATCAATCCGGGATCAATACGACGATAAATGCCAGTCTCCACATATCGAATCACAGAAATAAACAAAATAAAAGGGAAGTCCCGGAACCACAAAGTAGGATCATTACAGGTTGATTATAATTAATTTAATCAATTGAAAAGAAATACCTTCTGGGAGTTCTTTCTTCATTGATGTTCTTGATCACATTCCGATGTGATTCATCATTGCGTTGCAGAAGCCAAGTGTAGACTTCCTCTAGCGGTGATCCACACGTGTACCTCGTATCTCGGGACGTTGCCAAAGGATTATCTGGGTGCTAGCGTGGAGAAACATTTTCTTGCGTTGTCTGCCTTAGATCATCTTGATCCGATGGAAGAGGATCTCTCTCGGTCTTGAGAGCATTCTTGGAGGAAGATGTTCTTTTGGCCTTGAAAGAATTCTCCAAAGATTTTGTGTGTAGGAAAAGAGTTGGGGTTGTGAGGATATTTATAATTGGGTGTGTGGGGTTATAGATTTATGACAATAAATAAATGCGTTACGTGTTTTATTTATTTCATTGACTCTTATTTAAAACCCCCATGTCAAATAATTAATTCCATGACATGCGCCCACGCTGATTATAATAAATATCATTTAAAACAATATTATATCCTCAAAATACCGACTTGAAAAATTACACGGCATGTATTAATAAATACACGGCGTGTACTTGTTTTTCATTGAAAAATACACGGAGTGTACATTCAATGTACATGACGTGTATATCTAGTTTTCATTTATTCATTTCCTTTCCATAAATAAAACTACACGGCCTGTAATTATTAATACACGGCATGTACTTGTTTTCCATGAAAAACTACATGATGAGTAATCTTTAATACACGACGTGTATATCTTGTTTTTCATTTCCTTCTTCCCCTATCATTAAAACGATTTAGGATTCCTTGAATAATTGTTAATCCACGTACAATAATATTCTTTATTCTACTTGAGATACTTGAATACAATTAGTGTGTGACCATCTAGGCCTCTTTCTCATTGGAATTAGGCGGGATTTCCTAAAGTCCAATATTACTTTCTAGAAACAGGTCAAGGCACCCAAGAGAAAGAAGTTGACGCCGCATTGACGTATCACCACTTACGAATGCTTACTGTGTAATTTAATCCCTTTGTCTCGATATCTCATCAAGCAGGTTTCATGGTAGTGTCATAAACCTATATGATTGATCCATTTTTCTTTAACTACTTGAAATAAACTCGTCATTCACACCATGGCCATGGAATTTAATGCTACATTTCTATTTCAATCAAAGGGCCGAGATATCAACTTCCATAAATGGAAGGGAAAAATCCTTCCTCGACTTATCCATTAACAACATGTCACTCGTGATGCACCCAACGTACCCTACTTCCTGCCAACTGTCTGTGTGACGGTTTTCGTCGGTAAATCTAAGTGTGTGAGTCATGACATGAGTTAATGATAATCTTCCAGTCTAAGGACCATTATACACACTCGTAGATAGAAATGTCTGATGACACCAAGACATGCAGAATTGCTACTGGTGGGTCTGTTCTCATAATCTCTCATCTTGGAGATTACCAAGTGCGAACTCCATGAGAGAGAGTCTCGTCTTCTTACGAGTACTTGCACATGACGGTCTGTATACTATGTGTCCTATCATAGTATGTCATCCAACCATAGAACTTTATTTAAGAATATTGTTATAGCATTTCAAGGTTCTCATCATAGCGGGGATCTTCCATGACCTTATCAATGCAACGAATATTCTAGGACATTATTATATTATAGTCATGCAGAACAATGAAAAATATATAATAAGTGAACATTCATGTAATCAAAGTAAAAAATAGTTGGTTCTCAGGACACGAACCCTTACAAACTCCCACTTGGACTAGAGCCAACTGCCTATGACTTTTAGTCTTCTAGACCTCACATGATGATCATGTTTTTTCTGAGTTAAGGCTTTAGTCAAGGGGTCTGCCACGTTCTCTTCCATGGAAATACTGCTCACTGCAACTTCACCTCACTGAGAAAAATCCCTCAAGAGATGAAACTTCTGAAGTATGTGTTTTGTCCACTGATGTGACTTTGGCACTTTAGCAAGTGCCACCGCGGCAGTATTATCATAATAGAGTGTGATATGATCTTTAATGCTCGGTACTACATCCAACTCTTAGATGAAGCTTCGCATCGATACTACTTCTTTAGCTACCTCAGAAGCTACGATATACTCAGACTCCACTGTAGAATCTTCCACCACACCTTACTTTGAGCTCTTCCAACTCATTGAACCTCCATTCAAACTAAAGCTGTATCCAGTCTGTGACTTCATGTCATCTTGATCAGTCAGGAAACTATCATCTACATGTCCTCTGATGACTAGTTCCTCATCTCCTCCATAAACCAAGAACATATCCTTAGTATGCCTCAGATACTTAAGGACAGTCTTGACTGCCATCCAGTGGCGGTCTCCTGGATCATCTTGATATCTTCCTACCACACTTAATGCGTAAGAAACATCTAGCCGCACACATAACATAACATACATGACTGACCCAATCGCGGATGAGTAAGGGATCCTTGCCATTCTCTTTCTTTAATCATGTGTCTTAGGACACATTTTCTTGGAAATATGAATGCCTTGTGACACTGGAAACAATCCCCTCTTGGACTGTTCCATACTAAATCTCTTCAATATCTCATCAATGTATGTACATTGACTCAGGCCCAACATTCTCTTGGATCTATCACGATGGATCTTGATCCCAAGAATATATGCTGCCTCGCCCAAGTATTTCATGGAGAAGCATTTATGCAACCATTCCTTAACTGACTGTAAGACATGTACTTCATTTCCAATTAGTAATATGTCATCAACATATACTATTAGCAAAACAACTTCACTTCCACTAAACCTCTTATAGACACAAGGCTCACATTCGTTCTTAACAAATCCAAATTCCGTTACAGCTTTATCAAAATGAATGTTCCATGACCTTGATGATTTCTTTAATCCATAAATGGACTTCTGCAACTTGCATACCTTGTTGGAATCCTTTAGAGTCACAAACCCTTCAGGTTGTGTCATGTAGACATATTCCTGGAGGTTCCCATTAAGGAATGTTGTTTTGACATCCATTTTCCAAATTTCAAATTCATGGCAAGTGGCAATGGCCAATAGGATTACGATGGATTTCAGCATCGCAACCGGTGAAAATGTTTCATCATAGTCAATTCCTTGACTCTTTCTAAAACCTTTTGCAACCAATCGTGCCTTGTAGATTCTGACTTTCCCTTCCATGTATAGTTTCTTCTTGAATACCCATTTATTACCAATAGGATTTACATCAACTGGAGGATCTACCAAAATCTAGACTTGGGTTTGTTACATGGAATCCATTTCAGAATTCATGGCTTCTTGCCACTTGGCAATGTATGTGCCTTCAACTACTTCATTTTAGGTAAGAGGATCATCATTTTCCACCAATAATGTTTCACCGTCTTCGGTGACAAGAAAACAATATAGTTCTGGTTCTCTCACCTCTCTCGTGCTTCTACGCAGTTCTTGTGTCTCTGGAACAGATTTTTCTTCCACGGGGATTTGTGGAATCTGTTCTTGTACCAACTCTTGTGTATCTTGAGCCTTGACTTCATCGAATTCTATCTCGCTCCCACTATCTCTTTTGGATATGTGCTCCCTCTCAAGGAATATGGCGTGTCTTGCCATTGTAACCTTTTTTATGAGGGGTTGAATAGGTAATATCCCCTTGCTTCTTTGGGATATCCTATAAAGATACACTTTGTACCTCAGGCTGCAAGTTTGTTACCTGAAGAGGCCGTAACAAATGCTTCACTACCCCACACATGTAAATTCGATAACATGGCTTTGCGTCCACTCCATAACTCATATGGATTACCATTTATCGATTTAGTTGGTACTTGGTTTAGTATGTGTGCTGCTGTTTGTAATGCATATCCCCAAAAGGATAATGGAAGACTCGCATGACTCATCATTGATCTCACCATGTCCAACAGGGTGTGGTTCCTCCTTTCACTTACACCATTCCACTACGGTGTGTAAGGAGGAGTGAGTTGTGATAGAATCCCACACTCCCATAAGAAATCAATGAAGTCCTGATTAAGATATTCTCCACCTCTGTCTGAGCAGAGTTTCTTAATCTTCTTACAAAGCTGGTTCTCAACCTCATTCTTGTATTATTTGAACCGATCAAAAGAATCTGACTTATACCTCATTAAGTAGATATATCCATATCTACTAAAATAATCAGTAAATGTTATGAAGTACGAGAACCCACCCCTTTCCTCAACTGGAAATGGCCCACACACATCTGTCTGAACGAATTCTAGAAGCTCTTTAGCTCTTTCACCTTTCCCACTAAATGGGGCTTTGGTCATTTTGCCTTGTAGACACGCATGACATACACCAAGTGGTTTTAGTTCGAAAGAATCTAAATACCCATATTGATGTAGTTTTTTCAAATGTTTCTCATTGACATGACCTAGCTAGTTATGCCAAATTTGGGTGTGGTATGAGTCATGTAATTTGACATTGTCATAGATTTTCATTTCTTGGTTTGTGTAGTCTAACACATAGAGGCCGTTATATAAATGTGCCCTACCAAAACAAATGATATATTTATAAAAGTAGCAACATTCATTTCCAAACATGAACATGAATCCATCAATATATAATCTGGATACTGAAATAATTTTTTTAGTAACAGAAGGCACATAATAACAACCATTTAACACCAAGATAATTCCAGTTGGCAACGTGAGGTGGTAGTCTACGACAACTATAGCAGCAAGTCATGCTCCGTTGGATGCTCGTAGATCTACCTCCCCTCGATCAATCTTCTTGAATCTACTTGGTTCCTATATTTGGACACAGATGTGAGCACCACAAGAAGTATCTAATACCCAATTAGTAGAAACAAATAGATTTCATTCGATAACAAATGCACTTGAAGCTTCCCCTTGCTTCCTTGGCTGGGTGCAATTTTTCTTCCAGTGGCCCTTCTTGCCACATGTGAAACAAACAACATCATTTTCCTTTGCCTCCCCTTTGATCTTACTTTTCTTGGAAGGACTTGAAGAAGCTTTGGTCTTAAAGCTCTTCGCCTTCCCTTTCCTTTTATTCACCATGAGGACATAAGACTTTTCACGCCTGATGTCATTGTCCACTTGGAAAATAAGGATAATAAGATCAGAAAGAGACTTCTCAATGTTGTTTATGTTGAAGTTCACAAAAAATTTTGAGAAGCTCTGGGGGAGTGACGTGAGAATGAGATCAGTACCCAGTTCTTTAGGGAGTTTAAACCCTAGAACCTCTAAGTGCTCAATATATCTAATGATCTTGACTACATGAGACCCGGCTGGGGCACCCTCTCCAAGAATTCTCTGAAATAGAGCCTTGGAGATTTCAACCCTTTCCTGTCTTGCTCTCTCTTGGTATAGACCACAGAGGTGTTTGAGCATGCTATAGGAATGTTTTCATGAGACTTCATGAGCTCACTAGACATTGATTATAGCATCCAACATTGAACGTCGAGAGCATCGTTCAAATGTTGATCATAGACCAGGAAATCTTCATCACTTTCCCTTGGGGAAGGAGAATCAGGAAGTGAGGACTCCAGCACGTAAAAATTTCATTCAGGGCGTAGGATAACCCGAAGGCGCCTAAACCATTCCTGAAAGTTACTGTCGATGAGGATATTGTCTTTATCCAGTATTGATCACAGAGAAAATTTGGTTGATGAGTTTGTCATCTTCATTCTACAATTTAAAAGAGAAGATTTATTAGTAATTTCTTGATTACAATTTATGAGAAATAATGAATGAATGAATTAATTCTCCCACTATTTTATCAAGTCCCAATGTCCCTCACCCTTGAACTCAGAATGTCCAGTTTCTTTGACATTCTAGTGGCAAGGTTTCATATTCCCCTTCGCATAACCCCAACAAGGGTTGGTCAAGCTATTTGAAGGTATTTAGGTAGGCAGGTCTTTGCCAACTGTGAGCTTACAATTCCTTGATCTGTTGAGTAGACTCTCCAATCCTGAAATCCTGACTTGGATTTCCTCAACTCTTGCCTCCAATATTACACCAAGTCTAGCAAGGGCTACTTCTCTTGATGTGATATGGTTAAGTCAACCCGAAACCATTCATAAGGGATTCCTTTATAAAAGTAGGTGTCCCAATAAGGGTTGGTCAAACACATAGTTTTATTGAGTCTTTCCCTTAATCAGGTAACAGAAGGCTTGGTCTGACTTAATATGGTATTGAGGGATTTTAGTCCTTTATGCGTAGTTTTCGCATTATCACATGCTTGTTAATATTATGTGATGCTTTCTTAAGTGATTAACCGTGTTCTGAAAATGTTTATGCATAGTCCGGTTTTTATTTTATTCCATCTTTTCATGCTTGTTCATTTTATTAATTATGTTATCACGAAAACACATACATAATAAATAAACCATGCAATCAGACAGAAATAAAATAAGATGGCATGATCATGAGCTTCTATTTGGTTATCTTATCTAGCAGTTTTGATAAGCTAACCCTGACCTAGGGAAAACACCTTGAACCTGATGGTTCGTGTTTTGCAGCTCCCACCTGTCCACCTTTGTATCTTCTTGCATCAGTTTCACCTCGTCTTCGGGATTTGAACCGTATCCTCTGGCTTGGGAGATCCTCCATTACATGAGTTTTCATTAAAGAAACCATGGGCACGCAGGCCCTACGTTTTATTGGAAGAAGGCTCACATGCCAAAAAAATTAAATTAAATAAATTTAAATGAAACCATACACATACAAAGGGTCTTTGGTCTAGCTCATGATCATCCATAGCATGAAATGACATTTACACATATTTAGAATTCAAATTCTTGTAACCGTTCTTTCATTTAAGATAAGTCGCGCTTGAAATTAGTTAATTATGTTCTTATAATTAATTAATTCATTATCTTAAATTACTTTCTGAATTTACTTTAGATTCTTCTCATCCATATTCCTTGTACGGGTCTTTGTACATTGGAGAAAACCTCGTGAAATTACATTTCTGGAAAGTACATGGTGTGTTGTTTATAAGTCCACGATGTGTATTTCTATTCACCCTTTATCCAAAGTACACACCGGGGGATTTGGCGTGTTTTCTTTACTTTGGAAATTTTGGAGTACACGACGTGTAAATAAATCATACATGGCGTGTAATTCCTTGTTACATGGTAACCGGCCTGGCGATCCCGTGTACGCGGTACGCGGATTATCCTTGTACACGGTTTCACCTGGGCCGAAACGGACTACACGACGTGTTGCTCCAATATACACGCCATGTATTCCAGTTTCCACGCGCCGTTCAATTCTGGTCAACACAACATGATTAATACTTAGGCATATTCAATTCACACGGTGTGGTTTGGCGGACCCGTGCCAGTTCGTTGAACCTATGTACACGGAGTGTAGTTTTAATTATACGCCGTGTAATACCGTGTTGTACAGTCAGAATGAGTGGCTCATCTGGATGAGTTTCGTGCTTTTATTTTAATCAAATTTAAAATTAAAAGGCCGTTTCTGTGATATGAATCGAGAAACGAAGGAGGAAGAACAAATCTTGTTTATTCATATTTATAGAACGATTTATTTCAAATTGAATCAAATATAAATGTGTAAATTATCAATGAAAATTAAATAACTATAATCAGCGTTGTAACCTCGCTCTGATACCATTTGAAGGTTCTGGGCGCAGCAGAAGCACGTGGGTGGATGTACCCACTTGGCTTTTTTTCATTAGCAATGATCAATCTGGGCTCAATACGATGAGAAACGCCAGTCTCGACGGATCGAATCATAGAAATAAAAAAAATAAAAGGGAAGTCCTGGAACCCCAAAGTAGGATCGTTACAGGTTAATTATAATTAATTTAATCAATTTAAATGAAGTACCTTTTGGGTGTTCTTTCTTTGTTTATGTTCTTGATCACGTTCTGATGTGATTCGTCGTTGCGTTGCAGAAGCCAAGTGTAGACTTCCTCTAGCGGTGATCCACACATATACCTCATATCTCGGGACGTCGCCAAAGGATTCTCCTGGTGATAGCATGGAGAAACCTTTGCTTGCATTGTTTTCCTTAGATCGTCCTGATCCGATGGAAGAAGATCTCTCTCGGTCTTGAGAGTGTTCTTGGAGGAAGAGGTTCTTTCGACCTTGAAAGAATTTCCAGAGATGTTGTGTGCAGGAAAAGAGTTGGGGTTGTGAGGATATTTATAATCGGGTGTGTGAGGTTATAGAGTTATGACAATAAATAAACGTGTTACGGTTATTTATTTCATTGACTCTTATTTAAAACCCCCATGTCGAATAATTAATTCCTTGACATGCACCCATGCTGATTATAATAAATATTATTTAAAACAATATTATATCCTCAAAATCCCGACTGGAAAAACTACACGGAGTGTATTAATAAATACACAGCGTGTACTTGTTTTTCATTGAAAACAACACAGTGTGTACATTCAATGTACACGGCGTGTATATATTGTTTTCATTTATTCATTTCCTTTCCATAAAGAAAACTACACGATGTGTAATTATTAATACATGATGTGTACTTGTTTTCCATGAAAAACTACATGGCGTGTAATCTTTAATACACGATGTGTATATCTTGTTTTTCATTTCCTTCTTCCTCTATCATTAAAACGATTTAGTATTCCTTGAATAATTATTAAACCACATACGAGAATAATCTTTACTCTACTTGAGATACCTGAATACACTTAGTCTGTGACCCTCTAAGCCTCTTTCCCATTGGCATTAGGCAGGCTTCCCTAAAGTCCAAGATTATTGTCTAGCAATGGGTCAAGGCACCCAAGAGAAAGAAGTTGATGTTGCATTGACGTATCACCACATACGAACACTTACTATGTAATTTAATCCCTTTGTCTCGATATATCATAAAGCAGGTTTCATGGCAGTGTTATAAACCTATATGCTTGATCTATCGTTCTTTGACTACCTAAAATAAACTCGTCGTTCACACCATGTCCATGAAATTTAATGCGACAAATAAATTTCAATCAAAGGGCCGAGATATAATCTTCCATAAATGGGAGGAAAAAATCCTTCATCGACTTATCCATTAACAACATGTCACTCATGACACACCCAATGTACCCTACCTCCCGCCAACGGTCTGCGTGATGGTTTTCGTCAGTAAATCTAAGTGCGCGAGTCATGACATGAGCAAATGATAATATTCCAGTCTAAGGACCATTATACATGCTTGTAGATAGCAATGTCTGATGACACCAAGACATGAGGAATTGCTACTGGCGGGTCTGTTCTCATAATCTCCCATCTTGGATATTACCAAGTGCGAAATCCATGAGAGAGGGTCTCGTCTTCTTATGAGTACTCACACATGACGGTCTGTATACTATGTGTCCTATCATAGTATGTCATCCAACTGTAGAACTTTATTTAAGAATATTGTTATAACATTTCAAGGTTCTCATCATAGAGGGGATCTGCCATGACCTTATCAATGCAACAAATATTCCAGGACATTATTATATTATAGTCATGTAGAATAATGAACAATATATTATAAGTGAACATTCATGTAATCAGAGTACAAAATAGTTGGTTCTCAGGACACCAACCCTTACATGAGCTCTGTGATGTTCAGCATCTGAAAGCCAACCTTCATGAACTCCACCGAAGCCATGTTCGGGCTGATTGAAAACTGATAATTGAATTCTCATGTAATCATCAACATTTCACTCATTAGGGATCATGGAATTGTGTTTTGAGGGATATTCAGATTGAAAGTAATGAGAGAAGAAAAAAGAAACTTCCTCATGCATATAAGCTTATGCAGTTTACCATTTAACAGATGCTTTATTATGTATGTTTTTTTTATTTCTACATGCATATCTTAAATTTGTAAATCCATCAGAACTGCACTAAACCTCCACATTTTGTTTCATGTGGAAAATTTAATATCAAATGTTCCACTGAATTAAACGAACCTGGCGGGAATATTTTTTCCAGTTTGCATAAAATTAAAACAATATCTTCTTGAAATTTTTGTACGACATCGTAATCTATTGTCGATGCAAAAATATCTTTAAAATAATATGATATGTCTATTAGTTCATCCCAAATCATCAGATTTAACAAACCTCTTAATCTTATTGGCGTAAGTCTTTCTATGAAAACATGAAAAACATGACTTTAAATCCTGTAATATGACCATTTCTGACACATCTTCCCAAATTGAAAGCATAACCATCTAGAAGTCCCAAATCTTCAATCCAATAACAAAATAATAAACAAATATCTTTGGATAGTGTATAAGATGATTTTGGATTCATTAACTTCTGTGATCTGACATTTTCAAATAGTTCAAGTGTTGGTCGCTTGCAAATTTGGGAAAGATCGAATTGTACATTCACATTGTCTTCGGTCTTACCTGATGTATCCAAAACTATAGGAAATAAATTATCAAAATAGTTCTTCCCAATATGCATCACATCCAACATGTGACAGAATAATAAATCAGACCAATATGGTAAATCCCAATAAATGCTCTGTTTTATCCAATTGTGATTTTTTCCAAACCCATTAATTTTCTGTTGGTTTATTGTTGGTCAAAATGTTATGGGAGTTAATGAAGAGACAATTTATTTCATCTCTATACATGAGATCATTTTTTGAGTCCCATCTTTTTCAAATGTTCCGTTTCTAAAATGATATTTGTTTATTCAAAAAAGGATGATCAGCTGGATGAAATCTACGATGATAATAAAAAAGAAAGTTTTTTTCCATTGATGAGCATAAATGCTTTTTTGTCTCTCATACATTAAATAAATGATTTTGTACCATGTTCACTCTAGCCAGATAGCATGCCATATGCTGAGAAGTCACTAATTATCCACATCAATATGGCTTTTAGTAGAATGTTTTGTTTCACGGCAACATCAAATGTACAAACACCATTACTCCATAGTGAATTTAACTCATCAATCAATGGATTCAAATAAACATTGATATTCTTTTTTGGATGACCATGAATTAATAAGGTTAAAAAGATATATGGATCCTTCATTAACATTCATGTAGGTAAATTATACGGAGTTATAAATATAATCCAACATTAATACTGACTACCGTAAGAACCAAACAAATAGAAATTGTTAGTAGAAAGACCCAATTGCACACTTCAGGATTCTAAATAAAATGAAGGATGTGCTTGGTCAACTTGTTTCGTTGAATCACCATCAGAGGGATGATTTAATATTTTACTAGATGAAATGTTGTTTTTGTGCCATGAAATCAATGATGCTGTGTTTTGAGACATAAACCAATACTATAATCTAGATGTGAGCGGGAAATATCTCAATTGTTTTACAAGTACAAATCCAAACATCCCTAGTTGATCCTCTTTATATCTTGATTGTCCACATGTAGGACAACTATCCAACCACTCTTGTTCACCATAATATAGGATGAAGTCATTTGAACATGCATGAATCTCTTGATAACCAAGATACAAATTACAAACTGGACTCTTTCTATCATAGAAATTTGAAGGTAAACCATTTCCTTCTGGTAGCAGTATTTTTAACAAAGACAATATCTGATAAAAACAACTATTTGACATTCCATTATATGATTTAATGGCCATAAATTTAGCAAATAGTTCAAACTTTCTTATCTTTCAACCTTGATATAAGGCATCATCAACAGGCCTCAACAACTCATATAAATGTGATGGTTCTAACTCAGGATTTAAATCAATATCATCCCAAATTTTAGTTTGTTGAACAGACGGACCAACCACATAATGTACTAAAATTTGAAATTGTTCTGGATCTGGAACAAATTATTAATATTTTCTCTGGAACTACATTCACCATGTTGATACAAAAAAATATAATCTAGTTGAAAATAAAAACGCAATAAATGACTTCCAACATTGTCAAATGTGCCATACGTCCTTAGAGAACATTTTTTACAAGGAAACTTAATTGTTCCTTCTAAACCAAATTTTGGTTCCGATGATGCAAATGATAAGAAAGATTGAACACCCTCAATATATACAGGATTTAAACTAGAACTGTTTGGATCTCTACGCTGAGTTATCCAAGAACAATCATATAATAATGACTATTGTCAACTTCCTCATTCTATATTTTTCTAAACAAATCTGAAATAACTAGTTATTTAGTATAATCAGATATAATATTAACACTATCCAAAAAAGAAAAGCCAATTAAATTATCTTTTCTAGCAATTTATAATAATTTATATTATTTTATAGTTATTTATACAATTTTTTAATCTTTTATACTAATCTACAGTCATTTATAAAACTTTATACTCATTACCACTAATAATTATAAATTTCAGGTATTTTATACTAATTATTGTTAATTACCAGCGGAACAATTTCCAACAGTTTGGAAATAACTCTTTTCCCTGACGAATCATCCCCTTGCAACTTTCTACGACTAAAAGCACCATGAAAAGTCTACTCTGACGAATGAATATTTATTTTTGTATGCATGAGGATGGAGAGCAAGGAGGCCTCATCGCGATGCTATCCAAGCTCTCGTGCATACGAAAATGAATATCTGTTTGTCGGAGAAGACTATTCATAGTGATTTCATTCAGAGAAATTTGTAAAGAGATGAGTCGTCGAAAAAAAGAGCCTCTTTTTTCTAATGTCTCACCTCCTAGAAACTTTCTCCAACTCAAATCACAATGAAATATTTGTTCTATTGTATGTCCGAGTAGATTTTTTATACTGATTTTAGTGGAAGAAATTTGTAAGGAGCTAAGGTGTCGATCAAAAAGAATGCTGCCAATCCATTGGAAATTGTGCCAGTTTATCAAAGTACTCAAATTTATTATGATTTATTACAATTTATTACAATTTATTTCTAATTTATTACAATTTATTGGTAATTTATTCCTAATTATTCCTAATTTATTTCTAATTATTTCTAATTATGGATAAGTATTGCTAATTATTTCTAATTATTTCAAATTATTCCTAATTATTCCTAATTATTGCTAATTATTGCTAATTATTGATAATTATTCCTATTTATTGCAATTTATTCTTAATTATTCCTAATTATTTAAAATTATTCCTAGTTATTCCTAATTATTTCTAATAAATACTAATTATTGATAATTATTCCTAACTATTATTCATTATTGATAATTATTGCTTATTATAGTTAATTATTGCTATTTATTCCCATTTATTCCCACTTATTCCCATTTATTCCCATTTATTCGCATTTCTTCCCATTTATTCCCATTTATTCCCAATTATTGTCAATTATTACCAATTATTTCTAATTAATACTAATTATTACTAATTATTCATAATTATTATAATTTATTCCTAATTATTCCTAATTATTCCTAATTATTACTAATTATGACTAATTATTACAATTTATTACAATTTATTATAATTTATCATAATTTATTACTAATTATTACTAATTATTACTAATTATTATTAATTATTGCAAATTATTACTAATTATTTCTAATTATTACAATTTATTACTAATTATTACTAATTATTACTAATTATTACTAATTTTTACTAATTATTACAAACTATTACAATTTATTACAATTTAATACAATTTATTACATTATATTACAACGTATTACAATTTATTACAATTTATTACAATTTATTACTAATTATGACTAATTATTACTAATTATAACTAATTATTACTAATTATAACTAATTGTTACTAATTATTACAATTTATTGCAATTTATTACAATTTGTTAGAATTTATTACAGTTTATTGCTAATTATTACTAATTATTACTAATTATTACTAATTATTACTAATTATTACTAATCATTACAATTTATTAAAATTTATTACAATTTATTACTAATTATTACTAATTATTAGTAATTATTACTAATTATTACAATTTATTACTAATTATTACAATTTATTACAATTCATTACAATTTATTACAATTTATTAAAATTTATTAAAATTTATTACATTTTATAACTATTTGTTACTATTTATTTCTATTTATTTCTATTTATTTCTATTTATTATAATTTATTACTATTTATTTCTATTTATTACTAATTATTCCTATTTATTATAATTTATTACTAATTATTCCTATATATTACAATTTATTACTAATTATTACAATTTATTGCAAATTATTACAATTTATTACTAATTATTACTAATTATTATAATTTATTGCAATTTGTTACAATTTAGTACAGTTTATTACAACTTATTATAATTTATTTCCAATTATTAAAATTTATTACTATTTATTACTAATTATTAAAATTTATGACAATTTATGACAATTTATTAGTAATTACTACAATTTATTAGTAATTATTACAATTTATTACTCATTATTACAATTGATTCCTAGTTATTAAAATTTATTATCAATTATTACTAATTATTACTAATTATTGCTAGTTGTTATTAATTATTACTAATTCTTACAATTTATTGCTAAGAAAAACATAGATATAACTATTAATAAAAATAAATACTAAAAAATAAATATGTAATTCTAATTTAATTAATTTACATCTAATTAATAAAAATTATAAATAATTTAAAATAAAATAAATCGGCTAAACAATAAAAAAATTGATAAATATCTTGAAACTGAAGCTTTCGGAGTATTAGAGTCACAAATAATGCTTTGATTTGAAAGTTTAAACTATGAAAAATTTTAGAAAAAAAAATTTCTGTAAAGATGGAGAGAGATGTTGAATAATGAGTGAAATGTGAGGAAAAACTGATGAGAGTATATATAAGTTAGTTTATTTGTGGCGGGTTACCCATTGTAAAAAGTGGTATTTGCGATGGGACCCATCGCAAATACCTTTGCCCACTTACGGACAAGGGTTCTCCCACTGGATAACATGAACGCTAGGTGGTGTCTTCATGATATCTCATGATGCTCGCATACTTGGGTGGGGCTTCTTGGTGCATACAGACAAGGGTTCTCCCACTGGAAAACATGAACTCTAGGTGGTGTCTTCATGATATCTCATGATGCTCGCATACTTGCGATCCGCATGACCTTGATGAGGTATCATAATGAACTTCCGCGGTGATATGTGAGAGGTTGTGTGTGGAAAAGCCTTCATGTGCATGGGTAGAGGAATGAATGGAAAAATTAGCCCATGGAGCTTTTTTTATTTTTTATTTAGTTAAATGGATGTAGGTCAAATTTAATTAGGGAAATGGGGTTCATGAGCGCCAATTGGATTGACGCTTTGTGGTTTTCTTCCAAAATGCCACTTCAAGTGGCGTTGTGGGCATGCCACATCCAAACCCCTCTCCTCACTTTACTATTTTATATATATTTATTTATTAACAAAAAATAATAAATATAATATAATATATTTATATTTATATATATAATTAAAATATTTATAAATAAATTTATAGATATATATTTTGAATTTATTATATGTTTAAATATTTTCATCTTATTTATAAATAAATATAAATTTATAGTTATGTAAATATATATTTATAAATATACATTTATAATTATATAATTACAAAAATATATTTAATTTATATACAAATGCACTTGAAAATAATATATAAATATATTCTAATAATTATATAATTATAAATATTTGTTTATAGAAATAGATTTATAATTATAGGACTATAACTATATTTATAATTATATAATTATAAATATATTCATTATATATTTATATATATAATTATAATTATAAATAAATATAATTATATGAATATATTTTAAATTTATTTGTAAATAAATATTTATAACTATAATACATTTATTATAGATATACATTAATAAATGTATATTTATAAAATGTATTGTATTTATAAATATATTTAATAAATGTAGATTTATAATAATTGTATTACATTTAAAATATAATAATAAATGTATTATAATACATTAAATAAATATACATTTATTATAAATATAAATTTATTAAATACATTAGTTATAATACATTTATTAAATACACTTATTAAATACATTTATTCAATAAATGTATTATATTTATAAATATATTTAATAAATATACATTTATTCTAAATACAATACATTTAATAAATGTATTTAATAAATATAATACATTTAATGAATATACATTTATTATAAATACAATACATTTAAATAAATGTATTTAATAAATATACATTTTGTATAAACACAATATAATACATTTAATAAATATACATTTATTATAAATACAATACATTTAATAAATATACATTTATTACAAATACAATACATTTAAATAAATGTATTTAATAAATATAATATACATTTATTATAAATGTAAGAAATTTATAAAATATAATGTATACATTTAATAAATATACATTTATTTAATAAATATAATAAATTTAATAATGTATACATTTATTAATTATACATTTATTTAATAATTTATATATTTATTATATACATTTAATAAATGTAATGTATTTAATAAATATACATTTATTTAATAAATATAATACATTTAATAAATATAAATTTATTATAAATTTAATTAAATATATTTAATAAATACAATACATTTGATAAATGTATTATATATTTAATGAATTTATATAATAAATATAATAAATGAATTATATTTATTAAATAAATTTATTTAAATATAATACATTTAATAAAAGTATTACATATTTAAGAAATGTATTTAATAAATACATTTAAATGTATTTAATACATATAATACAGTTAATAAATGTATTATACATTTAATAAATGTATTATATATTTAATAAATGTATTTTAAAAATATAATAAATGTATTATAAATTTATTAAATTTATTATAATAAATGTATTACAACAAATGTATTATAATAAATTTATTTAATAAGTTTATTTAATAAATATAATAAATGTATTATATGTTTAATAAATACAATAAATATATTATATATTATACATTTATTAAATGTATTATAATAAATGTATTTAATAAATTTATATTTATAATAAATGTATATTTAATAAGTGTATTATAAATGTATTTAATAAATGTATATTAAAAAATGTATTTTATAGATTTATTAATATACATTTATTTAATAGATTTATAAATATAATAAATTTATTAATATACATTTATAAATGTATATTTATAAAATATATTTATAAATATACTACATTTATTAAATAAATGTATTTAATAAATGTATTTAATAAATGTATTATAAGAAATGTATTATAATAAATGTATTTAATAAATTTATATTTATAATAAATGTATATTTATTAAATGTATTATAGTACATTTATTATTATATTTATAAATGTAATACAATTATTCTAAATATAAATTTATTAAATATATTTATAAATACAATACATTTTATAAATATACATTTATTAATGTATATTTATAATAAATGTATTATAGTTATAAATATTTATTTACAAATAAATTTAAAATATATTCATATAATGATATTTATTTATAATTATAATTATAAATATATTTATTTATATAAATAAATATATATATATATATAATGAATTTATTTATAATTATATAATTATAAATATAGTTATATAGTCATATAATTATAAATATATTTCTATACATAAATATTTATAATTATATAATTATTAAAATATATTTATATATTCTTTTAAATTGCATTTGTATATAACTTAAAAATATATTTGGGATAATATAATTATAAATGTATATTTATAAATATATATTTACATAGTTATAAATTTATATTTATTTATAAATAAGATGAAAATATTTTTAAACACATAATAAATTCAAAATATATATCTATAAATTTAATTATAAATATTTTAATTATAAATATAAATATTTATATATTATATTATGTTTATTATTATTTGTTAATATATAAATATATTCAAAATAGTAAAGTGGGGACGGGGGTTTGGATAGGGCATGCCCAAGAAAAGCACAACCCCATTTCTCTAATTAAATTTGACTTATACCCATTTAACTAAATAAAAAATAAAAAAGCCCCATGGGTGCCAGAATGAATTGCATGGTGAGGGGCGCATGGCTCATGGGTCGCACACCCTCAACATTGGTCTTCATTCTAGGGGAGTTTGTGGGGATATTCCACATCAAGGAGGCCATTTCTAAGCTTGCATGCAGACGTCGCGGGCCAACGGGGTCTGATCCCATGATCATGAATAGGGTCTTGAGACAGGACATGTGGTCATGCATCGAGGGTTCGTCCACACGTATGGGTTGGGGGAGGCTTTACACTACATTGGACATGGAGACATGTCCAGAAGTGTGCAGGTTTGTCACTGGATGGTCGAACAGGGGTGTCTCATGATCGTTCTACATGTCGTATGATCAATCTTGCAAGCACATGATCTACAAAGGATCACGAAAGGGACTCCACAAGCATGTATAAGGGCTGCATCCTGATCTACGAAGAAGGATGCATGAATTAGGGTTTGCTTCGTACTGAGCCTCCCGAGGGTGTAGGTTCCGGGCGCAGCAGAAGCGCGTTGGTGGGTTTTCCCAACTTTAATTTTAACGTTAAACAACGTTCAATCCGAGATCCATCACGATATTAAACGTAGAATCTTTGGAATAGAACGAAGAATGAAAAGAAAAGAAGAGTCACGGAACCCTTGAGGAGGATCATCATATGTTGATTATAATTAATTTAATTAATGCATAAGAATTACCTCTTTGGAATT
Organism: Viscum album; assembly: GCA_963277665.1. Taxonomy (NCBI): domain Eukaryota; kingdom Viridiplantae; phylum Streptophyta; class Magnoliopsida; order Santalales; family Viscaceae; genus Viscum; species Viscum album. The sequence continues at coordinate 1,277,591,256 of OY728134.1, forward strand.
CTTTCTTCGTTGATGTGTCCGGTCACGATTCAGTGATCTATCGTAGCGTTGTAGAATCCAAGTGTAGGATTCCTCTAGCAGTGATCCACACGTGTGTCATGTATCTCCGGACGTCGCCGAAGGGATCTCCAGGTGCTAGCGTGGAAGAACCTTCGCTTGCGATGTCCGCCTTCAACCGCCTTGATCCGGTGCAGGATCTTACTCTCGTAACTTGAGGGCGTTCTTGGTGGAAAGGGAATTCTCTCTTTGGCTTGAGAGTATTTCCAAATCCGTTGTGCACAACAATGGCTCTGATTCTATGAGAATAATGTAATTGGGATTATAATAATTAGAATAATAAAATGAATTAATTTCCCCAAAGCATTTAATCATTTCATTTAATTCTTAGTAATACCACATGTCTTAATAATGACAGTTGACCATCATTATTACTTGACAAGCGCCCAACGTATTACATTTAATATCATTTAATTAAATAAACAATATTTTCTCACGAATCCTGAAAAATAAACTACACGGCGTGTATATAAATATACACGGCGTGTACTTTTATTTTTTCATTTTATTTATTTCCTCCACCATATTTATTAGACCTTGAGTAATGACTATTTATTTCTTAAATAAATTTAATTTCATTACTCGCTAATAAATATATATTATTTCACCCACACTATATTCTCTGGAATAACTAGTGTCGAAACAAATGCAATCAGGCATCCTTAAATAATTATTAAACCACAGTCAGGAATAATTTTTATTTAATTTGTTAAATTAATATTTAACTGAGATACATGGACACACTTAGTATGTGACCCTCTAAGCCTCTTTCTCAGTGGCATTAGGCTGAGCCTGCCTAAAGTCCAAGGTTAGCGTCTAGCAACACGCCAAGGCACCCATAGAGAAAGAAGTTAACACCGCAATGATGTGTCACCTCCTACGTACGCTTACTGTGTAATTTAATCCCTTTGTCTCGATATCTCCAATCAAACGAGTTTCATGCTAGTTCCATCAACCCATGTGATTTATTATTCTTTCTTTGACTTCCTGGAATTGAACTTGCTCATACCTTACCATGGTCATGGATTTATTTAGGCTGTATCAAGGGCCTAAAATATCTACTTCTGTTATGGAACGAAAGGGACAAATCCTTTCTCGCATTATCTATTAATGCGGTATTACTCGTGATGCACCCAACGTATCCTACCTCGCTGCAAACAGTGTGTCGTCACAGTTTTCGTCAATACATATATGTGCGCGAGATGTAATACCCATTAATAATAATCTTAAAGTCTAAGGACCAATATACACGTCCGCAGATAGGAACATCCAATGACACTATGAAATGTAGATTTCCTACTGCACTACAACAAAACTGGCCCCTAGCGGCGGTTTTTTTTTTCATTTGGAGGCGGTTTAAACCACCGCTATAGGGTTTGGCGGCAGTTTACAAAAACCGCCGCGAAATTGGGCGTCGACAATCTATTAGAGGCGGTTTTTACTATTTCGCGGCGTTTTAAGAAAAGCGTCGTAGATGCCTCTTTTCGCGACGGTTTTTGTCCATTTCGCAGCAGTTTTATGCGTAGATGATACTTTTTTTTCGCGGCGGTTTTAACTGCCTCAATATTCTGGCGTTAGATGTGCCTATGTCGCGGCGGTGAAAACCACCGCTAAAATTAAACATCATACATTTAGCAGCGGTTATAACCGCCGCTAAATACTGACCAATAAGGCATTAGCGGCGGTTATAACCGCCGCTAAATGCTGACCAGTAAGGCATTAGCGGCGGTTAAAACCGCCGCGAAATGTTGACCTGGAAAAAAAAATAATTCTGCTCCTACCACACCACTACCCTGAAAAACAAATCAAACTAGAATATTGAACATGAGACACCATACAAAAAAATAACATGGTAGTATTCATTGAAAAATAGGATATGACCAAATGTTGTATGTTATGGAGTCCAACCTAAGGAAAGGTATGTATCACAATTTGGTGAGTAACCAATCCATGTGACCCCCAAGATGTATATGTGTTTTTAGCTTCTTTAATTTCTTATGTGTTTTAAGAAGGGTTGATTTATATTATATGGATACTAATACTCTATATAATAAATGGTTATGAATTTTGATACAATTTATGTGATCATGCTAACCATGGTGATGTGTAATGATATGTTATTGGTTATGCTCTAAGTTGGCCGATATAACATCCATGGGTCGATTGTGATATGGGTTGGGTTTTTTTAACAATGGATTTGTGTTATGGTATAGAACAAATTATGTTTATATGGGTATAGAATTTGTTCCAAAGATGGATGTTTGAGTAGTTATAGAATGTATGTTATGGTATGGTTTTTTGTGTGTTTTGGGTTGGTTGTTAATGCCTACTATAGAAAATGGGTAACTTGTGAATTGGTGTGTGTTTTAGGTTGGACAACACGCTAACCGTGCATGGTGCTTGAGAGAGTATGGTTTATGATCTTGTAGGTTATACATGATTCCTATTGAGGATTTGAGTTATGTCATTGGATATGAGATAAGAGTTTCATGTATAAATCCCAAGATGGTCATCATGTTGCAGGTTGGATGGGATGCATAATGATATAGTTGTTATTGACTTCTGTTAAAGAAAATAGGTTTTAGTTTTTTAAAATTTCAACAACTTATCTAATGTTTTCCTAAATACCTTATTGGTGGAATTATACTTAACCAAACCAAATGATATTGATTTTTCACAATAGTTATTATCATAAGAAAATGTCATTAATATATATTTTCTTGTATGTGATCTTTATCCTTCAGGGGAAGTATGGTGTGTCGATTTCTAGTTAGGATTAGTAACCTAGATTTCATAGTTGGATTGGGTATGGGATTTGTGATATGCATGAGAACCATCGAGTGGGTATATTGGCCTATGATTTTCCTCGTGATATTTGAGATGGGTTCATAGATGTTTCTCCATGAGTTATATCCTATATAGGATGTGACATGTGAACTAGGGTTGAGAGATACTAGTAATATTGAGATGTATCTTGGGATATTGGTGATTGGAGTGTTCTAATCAAGTGAAATAGCGATTCTCATTTCCACCTGATGAGGGTTTTCTTGTATGTATGTAATCCAAAGAGGACTTATCCTAGGTCTATGAGTTCATTAAAAAAATGAAAGTAAGTTTAGACACTTTGTTCTATAGTGATGGTATATAGGTGGATTTTGGTTAGGTATTCAGTTAGTAATATCATTGTATTTGGTATTGTGAATGTAAAAGCATGGATAGTGCTTGTGTTTTGTTAAGTCTAACATGAATAATTGACATGGTTATTTGGGGGATAAGTTAAGTTAAACTATGATTATTTGGATGTTATTGTAATGATGCATATTAGGTGTTTTAATAGAGTGTATACATTCTTAGATTCATGTTATACTGATAACGGTTAAATTTAGGTATTGTGGGAGGCTTCCAAGATACACTCTTTCCATGTCAGTAAGAGCGTGAGTTCTTTATCAGCATAATTGGTATGTTGGTTGTATAGTCTAAGTTTAGCCTGTCAGGTGGGAATTTCTTCATGCCTGTGTAACGTGTTGTGGCTCATTGGGCCTTTATAGTGATGGTATGAATTGGGCTTACACAGCTAGGATACCCAGGTGCTGCTATGGAGCAACAATGATATGAATGGGACTTACACAGTTGGACTGCCTAGGTACTTCTATGAATCAGTTATGGTATGAATCGAGCTTACACAATGGGGCAACCCGAATGCTGCTATATAGTAGAAATGGTATGAATATGGGTTACATATATGGTATTCTCATTGTATGTGGTACCAATTCAAACACAGGCCTAAATGTAATGATGTATACCACACTCGAGAAATCAAGACATAAAATGAAACATCATAAATAAATAAAATGCATAGAAGGAAACATGAGAAATCAAAAAAATTTTAGGACATAGAAATGTTTGGTGGAAACTATGTGCCATATACATGTTACATATACAAACCAACCATTCTCATACTTGTTCAACACATCAACAACACTACTAATCATCATCTGATGCTGCATCGTCACCCTCTCCACCTTCATCTCCACTACCTGCTGCCACCTATAAGAACATTATATTGAAAATTAAATATTGTTTCATATTTATAATTAAACTTAAAACCAATAAAAGAGTGAAAACTAAATGATTTTTATTTCTTTGTGATTTACCTACTCACCACTAGCCGATGCACTACCATTGGGGGCATATCTGCTCATATGCTGACGTATTTCAAGCAACTCTTTCTGCAAAGAAGATATCTGATCCCCCTACTGGTGAACTGTGTTTCGTAGAGAAGACATCTACCTCTGAGTATCTTCAGGTATGAAATGACTATAACTAGGAGTAGATGTAGCTGAAATCCCCGATGGCCTGCCAAAGACCTCAGATGGTACGGGTCCAAAACCCGTCCCGCGCACTCTACCAGGATGATCCTTCCCAAGGACTTTACCAACCGGGTCATCTTGGGAGACTGAGTAGGATTGCTCAGGATTGACATCCCATATTTCTTTAATTTTTACCTATAAATCAAATATCAATATATATTAACACCGTAAAAACTGATAATAATTTATTATAATAAATAATTGACTTCATACCCCAACTTCTTTGGAAGGTTCATTAACAAAACTTCCATCTGTTTTTTTATGAACATCGAACCACAGTTCTGTTCGGGATGCTTCATGCCCTAAACTCTGTGACTGCATTAAACAAAGATAAATCAACAATTAAATATGTTAAACAGATAATATTGTCTTATAAATATTTAAACTAATTAAAAGATTACCAATGACATTCGGCTTCTAGAAAAGATTTTTGAGCCCGCAGTGTGCGGGATGACTTGTTTTGCCCGGTTTGATGCATTTAGTCTTGAGAGATCCTGAAATAAATAAAATTCAATTTAAAAGTAATGTATTCAATGTCTATCTCCTCTTCATGTACATGTATAAATGTAAAATGAGGATAATATAATAACATATATTTCAATACCATCCGCTTCTCATCACGATGGCTATCGACAAAAACTTTCCACTGTTCTTTCGGTACCCCACTGGGTAGCTTCTCATACATCTGCTGCACGGTCAACGAAGTATCATTGGCATCACACCACAACCTCCATTTGAAATCTTTCCATTTTTTCCAAGATTTTTCAATGTCCACTTCCGTGCTATCACATCGGCAACGGTAAAGTGGAAGAACATCTGTATACAGAAATTCATTTTGAATATATTAGTAACATGAAATTCAATTAAACCATAAAGTAATAAAATTACCTTTATCTGAGAATCAAAAACTTCATTTTTCCAGTTTGGAGGCATATGCCTCCAATCATCATATGAAATAGGTAGGGAAATGGGCTCCGCTGCCAGCTGACCTATAATCTGACCAAGTAAACCTGCGGCGTCATCCGTCGGGACCCCATAAGAATCAAATGGAACCACTATATTCTCTTCATTCATGTTCCAAACATCATAACTTTTTAAGTGTTTTTCCACGGTTGCATTTTTTTCATATGCAATTAGCAAACAATTACTATAAACAAAATGCAATAAATTAATTTAATTAAAATTTCTACCTATGACTGTGACCCTCCAGAATGTCCGTGATGAACTGGAAGGGGCGTGTCGCTGCCCCACTGCTGAGGCTCCTGTAGGGGGAGGCGATGACTCATCCTCTAATGGGACATCCACTGACAGTGTCAGAGATGGTGCAGGGGGAGATGATGTAGGGATGTAGGCAACTGCTGCCTCAGATGCCGTGGGGACAGACAGATCGTCATCTATCGCAGAAGTAGATGAAATGGTGTACTGCTTCTTCCTTGGCATTCCTGTCATTTAATCAAATAAATTTAAGTCAAAATATATATTTCAAAAAATTTATGCAGAAAAAAAATTAAAAATGATAATAGATGCCCAGTACTAACAAACAAAATATATATAACAATGATAATGAATGACTACAGAAATGAAACAATTGGTTGCTGAATGAATAAATAATTGTACATACAATCATTTTCCCCTTCAATCATGTCAGTTTCCTGCTCCATTGCTTCATCCACTTCATTCATCCTTTCTAGACTAATATTTTCAATATCATGATGGACAAATAATTCTGCTTCTTGTTGTTGATGAAATTCAATTGCAGAGGTCAAATCTTCCACTTCATCACCCATATCATACAAATCTCTTTGTATTACGTGAGTAACTACACTCCACCCTTCATCCACAACATCATTCACATAATATACCATTTTTGCCTGCGATGCTACGATATATGGATCATGTAGTTCACGATCACCAACATCCATCAAGCGAGAGAAGTTTACTGAAGTAAATTGCAAGGAATCTCTTTTAACACCTCTGATAATATCGACCCATTTGCATTTGAATAAAACAACAGAAAAATGCCCATGGTAGTTTAATTCAATAATATCATGCAACTTTCCATAGTATTCCACTTTAGAAAATGTAAATATACCACTATTCTGTGTTTTCAAACCCATTTCTCGATCGACTGTACGAAATCTAAAACCATTCACATTATAAGCGTCGAACTTTCTAACTTGTTTTATAGGACCTCTAGAAAGAAACATCAAATCTTCTGACAAGTCTGCTCGAGTATCAGTATTCATGATCTGAAGAATAAAAATATAATTTAATAGATTTGCAAATTGTATGTGTCAAACTAATATTCGTATTTATTGCAATATTTATAAACTTACACGTCGTGCAAACCATTCTACCAGCTCTTTATTCAAATATTTCGTTATATCTTTTTCATTTCGTGTTCGGCCTCTAATTTGTCTCTTTGTTTGTATCCTAAACTCTTCAATAAATGGATCTTCGATTTCACTATTCAGTATCACATATCTATGTGCCTGTAATAACTCCAATTCTGTCAGTGTCGCGTATGAGGTCCTCCCAACTGATCGGCCAATAGCAGGAAATATTTTTGATTTCTAATGCATTTGAGATTGAGTTGATGTGTCGTCAACACGTCAAACTCGATTAAATCTTGTCCCAGTATCATCCAAATATCTGGAACAAAAGGTGAGACACTCCTCGGCCAAATAGCCTTCAGCAATAGAGCCTTCTGGTTGAGCTTTATTTCTCACGTATGCTTTCAAATGCCCAAGATATCTGTGAAAAATAATAATAATATTATGCATTTATTTAAATTCCAAATATTGTTTACTTAACTGGAAACATATAAATAAAATACCTCTCAATTGGATACATCCATCTATAATGAATGGGACCTCCTAATTTAGCTTCGTCAACCAAATGCACAGTTAAATGCATCATGACAGTAAAAAAAGTTGGAGGAAAGATCATCTCCATTGCACAAAGGGCCAATACAAACCTCTCCTGTAGGTTGTCAAGCTGTAAAGTATGTAGAGTTTTCTCACATAATTGCCTGAAAAATGTGCAGAATTGCAGTACAACAACAGTAACTTTTTCAGGTAATAATGTACGCAATGCCAATGGTAGTAACTGTTGTAACAAAACATGTGAATCGTGAATTTTCAATCCATATAACTTACGATTCTTCAAATAAACACACCTCAAGATGTTACTCGAATACCCATCAGATACCTTCACATTCTTTAAAATTTGAAGGAACGCATCTTTATCCCTATTTTTCATTGAAAAAATGGCAGGAGAATGCTTTTCATTCTCATCTGGCCAGAGATCGCGTTTTATGTTCATTACTTGTAAGTCTTTGCGAGCATTGACATGATCCTTTGACTTTCCATGCTCATTAAGTAATGTTAAAATCAAATTATCACATACATTATTCTCAATATGCATCACATCAAGATTGTGGCGCAAAGAATTAAATTCCCAATACAGAAGTTTGAAGAATATACTTTTTTTCTTCCATTATTGCGTTCTGATTTCACTTGATGATGCACTTCGCACTCGTTTTCCACTATCAGTCAAATGATGAACCTTCCCAAATTCTGTTTTAACATTTTCAAGCTGTGTCAATATTTCAGAACTGGTTAACAACTTTGGAGGTGGTCTACGATCAATGGAACCATTAAATTTTGATTTGTTCAACCGAAATCTATGAGATGCATCAAGAAATATTCGATGGCACAAGAAGCACCATTTTCTACTGTGAGGTAGCCGTTTGGGCTCGAAATCAAAGTGAAAAACAGGACAAGCCAAACCTGTATAAGTGTTCCAACCAGATAAATTCCCAAGCCCAGTGAAGTCACTAATGGTTCACATTAAAGCAACATGCATTTTGAACATTGTTTTAGAAGAAACATCAAATGTCTCAACACCGTTGCTCCATAACTCCTGCAATTATTCAATCAAAGGCTGCAGGTATACATCAATATCATTTCCAGGCATTTCTTTTCCAGGAATAATCATCGAAATGATAAAAGATGTTTGTTGCATACACATCCACAAAGGCAGATTATATGGGATCAAAACAACTGTCCAAATGCTATAACTCGTACTCAAAGTCCCAAATGGGTTGAATCCATCGGCAGCCAATCCCAATCGAACATTCCTAGGATCAGCTGAGAAATCTAGATGTAATAAATCAAATGTCTTCCACGATTGGGAATCTAGTGGATGTCTCATTAACCCATCATTGTTATTATCTACAGAATGCCACTTCATGTGTTCGGCGGTTTTTGATGACCTGAATAATCTTTGCAATCGAGGCTTCAAAGGAAAGTAATGCAAAACTTTTGCAGGTGTGTTCCATTTCTTCTTCTCCATGAAATTATGTTCAGTCATACTTCCAACATCACCTTTTGACTGCCATCTAGAAGAAGAACATTTCTTACAATTCTGTCTACTTGAATCCTCTCCCTAGTAAAGCATACAATCATTGGTACACGCATATATTTTTGTATAATTCAGACCAAGCTTGTTTACAACTTTTTTCATCTCATAAAACGATTCTGGGATTTTTGCTTCAGGAAATGCATCACGAATCAATTCCAATAACATGGACACTGCCTTATTTGTAATTCCACCTAGACATTTGATATGGTACAACTTCACCAGAAATGAATGCTTTGAATATTTCAAACACCCACTATACAACTCTTGATTTCCATCGTCAAATAAATCATGAAACGCATTTTCCTCATTGAAGTTTTCCCTTACATTTGGCTCCACAGAATCAAGAGGAGGATCCAATGATATGTTATAATCTTGATCTTCTTGTGTTACAGTCTCAAAAATATCACTTGTCATGTTGCAATTTGTAGCACCCTCTTCTGGTTGTTCTGATATGTTTTGATGCTCATAGTGGTGTCTTGCAGTGCCGAATGCATCATTTATGAGGTTTTGTATTTCATTTTCCATTGGCGACAAACTTGGGACCTCATTCTGTGGATTAACATCAGTCCTCAATATTTCTGTATTGTTTGATTCTCCATGCCAAATCCAACACAAATATTGATCAGGGAATTGCTTCAGTATTAAAGGTTCATAAACTTCATCTCTCTTCAACCATGTTCTAAATTTACATTTAGGACATGGACATCTTATTCTCCCTTCAACGGATCGATTAGAAATTTCAAAATCTAAAAACTCATTCAAACCATTAACATATTGAGGTGTGTTCCTCGGTAATGTGATCCAGCTTTTATCCATGTATATCATAATGTGCCTACACAAAATATATGATAGTGTAAGATTACAGAAACATAATATAATAAAGATGAACCATTTATCATAAAGTATGCATAATATAATAAAGATGGTTCATTGATCACATTTACCACTTCAGACCAACCGAACAAGTCTGATCCATAAGAGACAACGTCAACACCTCATTGAGGAGAAATAAGAATATCAGGTTACACAATTATCATAACACTATCTACCCAACTATTTTTTATGGTTTCCAATGGGATATGTTTACAGAACATGAAGCACCTAATTAATTCATTATCCATGATAAGACATGTCATTATGGACCAAATTTACAAGGGAGAGAAGTCACATGGATTTCTGTAAAATAAACCATTGGAATTGAAATTGGTTTATAGGATGGGATTTAATCTATTGAACATATCTATATTTTTGGAAAGAGTTGAGGTGTAAATAATATTAAGTGATATCCCAAAGGAACCAACTGCTCAATATAAATTCCAAGAAATTACTCAAATTGTGGATGGATATTCTAACTTTTAGTAATGAATACATGAATAAATGTAGGAGAAATATATAAACCACAAAAATAAATAATCCACAATTACTATGCATGACTTATCCGTCGTTTATGAGAAGCAATCAAAGAATCAAGGAAGAACTAAAAATTACCAAAGTCGAAAGGGGTCGCGGGGGGTGCGGGGGTCACCGAAGGCCACAGGGGGCGTAGGGGGTGTCGGGGTCAATAAAAAAATTACACCCATGAAAATACAATAGAGAATTCTCACTAAGCATATACCTAGGTATGAAATCCATACTATAAAACCATTCTTGGAAAACCCAATACACATAATATGAAATCATACCTTATTTAAATAAAAAAATAAAGATAAAGTGATGGTCAAGGTTTCTATAATGACATGACCTTTATAATTAACTACATCATGATGAATATCTGAGAAAAGTAATATAAATTTACATTCATCTTTCGATATACAAACTACATGCACTTGATAATTTATACTTAGAGCATCAATAATGAAATTTCACTTTCTTGGAGTATAATTAAAATCCAAATAAAATGACTAAATATATTCATCCCATATGCTCTATCATAAATTTTTATCCCTATGATAAAATATTTACTACATGTTTTTTTATTTGTAAATGCCACAAAATTCTCATTGAATAGCTAATTTCATAAACATTGGAGGGCATGCATAACCATGACTAACTCAATATCATGAGTTGGATAATTGTTATCATTTATTATATGTTTCAAGACCCATTTACTAAAACTCATTCCTCCATATCAACATAAATCTTAACATCACATTGGAGGCCTCATTATTGACCTTATAATCCATCCTTGGCTTTGGTCAAATAATAATAGGTGTAGATGTCAATATATTTTTTAGCTCATAAAATGAATCTTTTTATTTATCATCCCACTAAAAATTCACTCCATTCCAAGTCAATACTATATTTTTAATGAATATGTGAGAAAACTCCAAGATAATGCAAGAATAAGAAACCACATGACCAATGAAAATATGAATCTCAACAATATTAGTATGAATCTATTAAGAAATTATAGATTCTACTTTCTCAATATCCCCTAATATCCTAGATTTAGAGAACTCACGACCAAAAAATATCACCTATTGATTATAGAAATAACATTTCAATATATTGGCATATAAATGATGATATCTCAATGTGTCTAAGAACATAACCAACTATTCTTCATGCTCCTAATATGATCATGATCATACCGATATATCATTGATAAATATAGTCCCGAATGAAAAAAAAGGATAAAAATGGTTTATCAAAGTTATAAATACATATGGTTTCTCCATTACCCTAAATAGAATTACCAAAAACACAAAATTACTATATAGTGTTTGAAATTCTATCTTGGACACACCTTTAGCTCAAACCTTTAACCGCTGATAACTTAATCGATGAACAATCTTCAAAATCCATAAATAACCTCTAAACTGATTGAATAATTCATAAATTCATAGAAAAGGATACCAATTATTAATAGTAACATGATTTAATTTATAATAGATAATATAAAATCAATAACTCACTCTTTCAATATTGGTAAAAAGAAATGGATAACCCTATGTAGACACACTCAGATTAATAAATCCATTGGATTAAAGATCTCCCAACTAAATATTTATTTATCTAATATCCCATAGAGATATATAGTAATGGGATATTGTGATAGTCTCGATACCTTGTACTAATTCAATCATAAACTCCACCTCCATATCTAGAGGTAACCTTATAAAGTCCTCAAAAAAAACATCCTGATACTTATTAATTGCAGGAGGAAAACAACACTTGAAACACCATTAGCTAACCTGAGATCCATCCATACCACTAGAGATATAGTAATCCCCATTTTCCAATAATCATATCTTGATCAATTGGAATTATAATCTTATTAACCTAGAATAACATATGATTTATCATAATATGGAGATAATTTCTCTATTTTCTAATAAAAATAAATATATGCTTTAAAATGTGATAACTAGTCTATACTAAAAATTACAATGAAATATTTCATCACTATAATGACCAATTTCCAAAGATATACATATCCAAAAATATCAGCTACATAATTTAGGAACTTCAAATGGGCTCCTATATTTTTCCCAATGAATTATTTAGAGGGAAAACTTTAAATAAAAATTCAACAATGAAACCTATGTTGGATACCAAGCAAGAAGACATAAAATAATTAGAATAACTATAATCAAATAACACACTGAACAAGATTGAGGTATCAATTACTATGCATGAATTTTAGTAATAAATACATGAATAAATGTAGGAGAAATATATAAACCACAAAAATAAATAATCCACAATTACTATGCATGACTAATCCGTCGTTTATGAGAAGCAATCAAAAAATCAAGGAAGAACTAAAAATTACCAAAGTCGAAAGGGGTCGCGGGGGGCGCCGGGGGGTGCGGGGGTCGCCGGAGGCCACGGGGGGCGTGTGGGGTGTCGGGGTTGCCGGATGGCATAGGGGGCGCGGGGGCGCTGGGGTCGCCGGTGGTCGAGGGGGGCGCCGGGGGGGGGGGGGGGGTTTGCCGGAGGGCACGGGGAGTGCGGGGGGTGCGGGGGTCACCGGAGGGTGCGGGGGGCGCAGCAGTCGCCGAGGCCGGGGGGGATCAGGGACGAGGGTTTGGGGAACGCGGTCGGGGTGGGGGAAAGGGTCGTGGTGTTTTAAAAAAATTTGGGTTTCGCGGCGGTTTATTAGAAACCGCCGCGAAACCTTCACCGAAAATGTTTAGCGGCGGTTTTGTGAACCGCCGCCACAAAACCGCCGCTAAACCCAGTGTTTTTTGTAGTGTTGGCGGGTCTCGTTCTCATAATATCCTCCAGGATATTACCAAGGGCGCACACCATGAGAAGGTGCCTCAAAGTTTTATGAGTCCTCACCCCTAATGACCTGTATTATTTGTGTCCCTCAAATAATATCATCCGGTCATAGAACATACATTCAAGAATAGTGTTATGGAACTTCCGGGTTCTCATCATAGCAGGGATCCGCTATGACCCTTTAATGCAACAGCTGTCCTTTGGACATTATCACATGACATGTCACGCAGAAGAACAATCAAGATGTGATAAGGCTTTTATTTAATGAATAAAGTACAAACTAGTTGGTTATAGACCACCAACTCTAACAGACTCCCACTTGGACTAGAGCCAACTGCTGACAACCTTTAACCCACTAGCTCTCACATGATATTCATGCTTCTGCTGAGATAGGCCTTTAGTCATGGGGTCCGCCAAATTCACTTCCATGGACACTCTGCTCACTGCAACTTCACCCCTTTGATAGAAAACCATCAAGAGGTGATACTTCCAGAGTATGTGCTTTATCATTTGATGTGACCTTGGTTCTTTTGCAAGAGCCACCACTGCAGTATTATCACAATACAATGTAATGGGATCTTTACTTTTAGGCACCACATCAAGATCTTGGACAATGTTCTGAATCCAGACAGCTTCCTTGGCTGCATCAGAAGCCGCTATATACTCGGACTCCACTGTAGAATCGGTGATAGCTGGCTGCTTTGAACTCTTCCAGCTCACAGCTCCTCCATTGAGACAGAAAACATATCCAGATTGCGACTTTAGATCATTTTGATCTGTTTGAAAACCAGCATCAGCATACCCTCTGATGACAAGCTCCTCGTCTCCTCTATAAACCAGGAACATATCTATAGTTATTCTCAGATACTTAAGGATATTCTTAACAGCAGTCCAATGTTGTTTTCCTGGATCAGCTTGATATCTACCTACCATGCTCAGTGCATAGGCAACATCAAGCTTGGTACATAACATGGAATACATGATGGATCTTATAGCCGAAGCGTATGGGATATTTCTCATCCAATCTTTCTCTTGTTGTGTCTGGGGACACATTTTCTTAGAAATATGTAAGCCATGTGACACTGGAACCAATCCTCTCTTGGATTTTTCCATACTAAATCTCTTTAGTATTTGGTCAATGTATGTACCCTGACTTATTCCAAGCAGCCTCTTGGATCTGTCACAAATGATCTTGATCCCTAGAATGTAGGATGCTTCTCCTAAGTCCTTCATGAAGAAAAACTTGTTCAACCAGTCCTTAACTGACTGTAAGGCTGGTACGTCGTTTCCAATAAGAAATATGTCATCAACATATACCACTAGGATGAAGACCGTATTCCCATTAAACCGCTTATAAACACATGGCTCACATTCATTCTTAATGAAACCAAATTCCTTTATCGATTCATCAAATCTAATGTTCCATGAATTGGATGCTTGCTTCAATCCATAAATGTATTTCTAAAACTTGCAAACCCGTTTGGCTTCACCTGGTGTCACAAACCCTTCTGGTTGTGTCATATAGACATCTTCCTGAAGGTTCCCATTAAGGAATGCTATTTTGACATCCATCTGCCAAATCACGTAGTCATGGTAGGCTGCTATGGAAAGTATGATTCTTATGGATTTAAACATGGAAACTGGCGAGAAGTTTTCATCATAGTCAATTCCTTGACGTTGTCTGAATCCTTTATTCACTAGCCTTGCTTTATAGGTGCTAACTTGACCTTCCATGTCCAGATTTCTTTTGAATACCCATTTGCATCCAACATGCTTTACATCAACTGGCTCATCAACCAGAACCCAAAATTTGTTTTGATACATGGAATCCATCTTAGAATTCATAGCTTCTAGCCATCTTGCAGCTTCTGAGATTTCTACTGCTTCCTTATAGGAGAGAGGTTCATCATTGTCCAACAATAATGATTCACCATCCTCGGTGACTAGGAAACCAAATCTCTCTGGTTCCCTTACCTCTCTTGAGCTCTTATGCAGTACTTGTGTTTCTGGAACCTCTTCCACGGGGACCTGTGGAACTTGTTCCTGTACCAAATCATGTGTATCATGAGCATCAACTTCTTCGAAGTCAATCTTGCTCCCACTATCCTTCTTGAGGATGTGTTCCCTCTAAAGAAAGATAGCTTGTCTGGTGACAGTCACATTCTTGTCATGAGGGTTATATAGGTAATATCCTTTCGGTTCCCTGGGATATCATATAAAGTTACACTTCGTGCCCCCGGGGTGCTAGTTTGTTGCCTGAGAAGGCCTTAACGAATGCCTTGCATCCCCATACACGTGTGTGCGACAAAGTGGGTTTCCTTCCATTCCATAACTCGGATGGAATTCCATTTTCCACCTTAGTTGGTACTCGGTTTAATATGTATGTTGTAGTTTGCAATTCATATCCCCAAAAGGATAATGGAATATCCATATGACTCCTCATAGACCTCACCATGTCCAACAAGGTGTTGTTCCTCCTTTCACTAACACCATTCCACTGTGGTGTATAAGGAGGAGTGAGTTGAGATAGAATGCCAGACTCCCGTAGAAGATCGATGAACTCTTGGTTCAGATATTCTCCACCTTGATCCGATCGAAGCTTCTTTATCTTCTTACCAAGCTGATTCCCTACTTCATTCTTGAATTCCTTAAATTTTTCTAAGGACTCTGACTTATACCTCATTAAGTAGACATAGCCATATCTACTCAAATCATCATTAAAAGTAATGAATTAATAATATCCACCTCTAGCTTCTACTGGAAATGGTCCACACACATCCGTGTGTACCAATCCTAGAATCTCTATGTCCCTTTCACCTTGTCCACCAAAAGGCAGGTTGGTCATTTTCCTTGTAAACAAGTGTGACATCTATCAAGTGGTTTTAGCTCAGTAGAGTCTAAATATCCATCTTGGTAGAGCTTTGTCAAATGCTTCTCGTTCACATGACCAAGGCGGTGATGCCATAACTGGGTGATGTATGAGTCATGTGAGTTTGTTTTGTTATCGATTTCCAACACTTGGTTTTCGTAATTTAAAACATTTAAACCATTATTTAAATGTCCCATACCATAACATGCGTTGTTCTTATAAAAGAGACAACCATTATTTCCAAATATGAAAACAAATCCATCCATATCCAAACAAGATACAGAAATTATGTTCTTGGTAACACTAGGCACATAATAACAGTTATGTAAAACCAAAATCATCCCAGATGGCAATGAGAGGTGGTAGTCGCCAATAGCCAACACAGCCAGCCTTATGCCATTGGAAGCTCGAAGATCCGCCTCTCCTCTGATGATCTTTCTAAATCTACCTGGTTCCTGCATTTGAATACAGATGTGAGCCCCACAAGCTGTATCTAATACCCAATGTGTAGAAATAGAAAGATTTCACTCGATAACAAACACACCTTTAGCGTCCCCACGCTTCTGGGTGCAGTTCCTCTTCCAGTGGCCCTGCTTGCCACATGAAAAACACACTGCCTCCCATTCCTTTCCCTTCCTCTGGATCTTCCCCTTCTTGGAGGGACGGTGCTTGGGGCCTTCAGACCGTTTATAAGTCTTTGGCCCCTTTGCCTTGTCCTTCCTTTTCTTGTTCACCATAAGGACCGCGGGTTTTTCACGCCCCATGTCCTTATCTACCTGGAGAATCAAGGTCAGAAGCTCTGATAGATTCTTCTCATTTCTACTCATGTTATAGTTGACAATGAAGCTAGAGAAGGTCTTGGGAAGTGATGATAGAATGAGATCTGTACGCAACTCATCTGGGAATTTAATCCCTAAGATGTCCAGGCATTCAATGTAGGAAATAAGCTTGACTACGTGAGGCCCAGCTGGCACAGACTCTCTTAGCATCGTGGTAAACAAAGCGTTGTAGATCTCATACCTCTCTTGTCTCACCTTCTCTCGGTAGAGATCTTTAAGGTGAGACATCATGCTCTACACGTCCATGTTTTCATGTTGCTTCAAGAGCTCATTAGACATGGCCGATAACATGAAAAACTGGACATCTGTGGCATCATCCATGTGTTTCATGTAGAGATATAATTCCTCATCACTAGACTCTTTCCCAAGAAGAACTGGAATAGGATCTTCCAGCACATATAATTTCCTTTCATGGCGAAGGACGACGCGTAAACGCCTCAGCCACTCTTGGAAATTGGTGCT
This sequence comes from Viscum album, assembly GCA_963277665.1. NCBI lineage: Eukaryota > Viridiplantae > Streptophyta > Magnoliopsida > Santalales > Viscaceae > Viscum > Viscum album. The sequence continues at coordinate 1,277,608,505 of OY728134.1, forward strand.
GGTGAGAAGGTTTTCTTTTTCGAGTATGGTGTGCAATGATATGTTTGAAGTAATTTTCATTCGGTTTCTACAAATTAAGATGAGCAAAGGTTTAGTACTTTATTAAAAAAATTGAGACAAATAAATAAATTAATATTTATTAGTCTCCCACTATTTTATCGAAATCCAATAGCCCTCACCATTGACTTCGGAATATTCTGTTGCGTGAATATTCTAGTGGCAAGGATCCATATTTCCCTTTTCATTACCCCAAATAGGGTTGGTCAAGAAACTCGGAGGGTTTTAGTTAGGCATTCCAAATGCCAACTGCATTAACTCGCAGCTCCTTGATCCGCTGAGTGGACTCCCCAATCCTGAAATCCTTTTTGGATTTCCTCAACCTTTGCCTCTTGGTCACATTAATTCCTGTTGTGGCAGTAAACCCTTGATGCGAACCAAGTCAAGTCAACCCAAAACCTTGAATTAGAATTCCCCGATAATTGAAAGCACCTCAACTATGGTTGGTCAAGCACTTTGAACTATGTTCGATTCTAACCAAGATTATGGAAGGCTATACCGACTTAATATTTATTTTGACGGATTTTATCCTTATACGTAAATTTCCATTTTATTATCTTTGATTACATGCTTGTTAATATTAAGTAGGATATACTTAAGTGATTAACCATGTCTAAGATAATATTTACGTATAAGTCGGTTTTATTTTAGTTCCATCATGCATGCTCGTTTAATTCATTAATTGTGTGATCGTGACAACAAAACCACAATAAATAAACCATGCAACTGACAGAAATAAAATAAATGGTATGATCATGAGCTTTTCTATTTGTTAGTTTATCTAGCGGTTGATAAACTAACCCAAGAACTAGGGGAGAAACACCTTGAACCTTTCAGGTTCGTGTTTACAGCTTTCCATCTGTCCACCATTGTATCTCCTTGGATTGGTTTCACCATTGTTCCTGACTTGAGCAGCCTCCACTAGCTTGGGAACTCCATTCATTACATATGCATTTATCTCACATGCAGGTGAGGGGTAAAAGGGGTTTTTACATAAAGGAATCCTTGGGCACACATGCCCTACATATTAATGAGGAGATGGCTCGTAGGCCATCAAATTTAATTTAAATAAATAAATTAAAAGAAACCATTCACATACAAAGGTCTCGGTCTAGCTCATGATCATCCATACATGCAACGATATTTACGCATAAATAAAAAACTAGCGTTCAATTCTTTAATCATTCTTTTTTAAGATAAATCACGCTCGAATCAATTAATTATCTTTAATTAATCAATCCTTTTATCTTAAATCTCTTTTCTGAATTTCCTTGAGATTCTCATCCATCATAATTTTAAACAAATGAATTCATATAAAATTATCCTTGTACGTAACTTGTACCATGGAGGCAACCCGCTGAATTCCAATTTATTACGTAGATGTTAAATTAAACACATATATATATAACACCTATCACGTGTTGTGCCTCAGCTTTACGCCTACACCATGGTACATGTCTCAAGGGTTTTTATAATATAATAATATATTTTAATAAATCTGTGTAATTTGGGTGAGTACACGGCGTGTAGTTCCGACTACACGGCGTGTACTTTTCTTCACCGTTCATCCGAAGTACATGCTCGGGGACAGGGTGTGTTAATGTACTTTGGAAATTTTCGGAGTACATGGCATGTACAGTGGGACACATGCCATGTAGTTTTCACGTTACATGGTTTCCAGCTGGGCATGCCATGTACGGAGTACAAAACCCAACCCTAACCCAAAGGGACTACACGCCGTGTTCATTGGACCACACGGCGTGTATTTAGGAAACCGTGTGCCACCTGTTTCTGGTCAACACACGGTGTCTTAAATTCTTAGAAAAAATCCAATACATGGCCTGATTTGGCGGATCAGTCAATAAATTGAACCTAGACTACACGACGTGTACTTCTGAATACATGCCGTGTATTCTGATGTTATACGGCCAGAAACATTTGGCTCCTCCGGATGAGTTCCTCTATTTTATTTTAATCAAAATTAAAAGAAAAATTCGTTTCTGTGAGGTGAACGAGAAACGAGGGAGGATGAATAGATCTTGATATTCAGATTTACAGAACGATTAAACTTGAATTGAAATAACAAAATTATTAAATGCGTAAATTACCAACAAAAAACTAAATAATTATAATCAACGATATGACCCCCCTCTGATACCACTTGTAGGTTTCGGGCGCAGCGGAAGAGCGTTGGTAGGTTTTCCCAACTTTAATTTTAACGTTAAACAATGTTCAATCCGAGATCTGTCACGATATAAAACGCCGAATCTTCGGAATAGAACAAAGAACGAAAAGAAAAGAAGAGTCCCGGAGCCCTTGAGGAGGATCATCATATGTTGATTATAATTAATTTAATTAATGCATAAGAATTACCTCTTTGAAATTATTTCTTCGTTGATGTGTCCAGTCACGATTCGGTGATCCGTCGTTGCGTCGTAGAATCCATGTTCAGGATTCCTCTAGCGGTGATCCACACGTGTGTCACGTTTCTCCAGATGTCGCCGAAGGGATCTCCGGGTGCTAGCACGGAAGAACCTTCGCTTGCGATGTCCGCCTTCGACCGCCTTGATCCGGTGGAGGATCTTGCTCTCGTAACTTGAGGGCGTTCTTGTTGGAAAAGGAATTCTCTCTTTGGCTTGAGAGTATTTCCAAATCCATTGTTCACAAAAATGGCTCTGATTCTATGAGAATAATGTAATTGGGATTATAATACTTAGAATAATAAAATGAATTAATTTCCCAAAAGCATTTAATCATTTCATTTAATTCTTAGTAATACCACATGTCTTAATAATGATAGTTGACCATCATTATTACTTGACATGCGCCCAATGTATTAAATTTAATATCATTTAATTAAATAGACAATATTTTCTCACGAATCCTGAAAAATAAACTACACGACATGTATATAAATATACAACGCGTGTACTTTTATTTTTTCATTTTATTTATTTCCTCCACCATATTTATTAGACCTTGATTAATGACTATTTATTTCTTAAATAAATGTAACTGCATTACTCACTAATAAATATATATTATTTCACCCACATTAAATTCTCTCGAATAACTAGTGTCGAAACAAATGTGATCAGGCATCCTTAAATAATTATTAAAGCACAGTCGGGAATAATATTTATCTAACTTGTTAAATTAATATTTAACTAAGATACATGGACACACTTAGTGTGTGACCCTCTAGGCCCCTTTCTCAGTTGCATTAGGCTGAGCCTGTCTAAAGTCCAAGGTTAGTGTCTAGCAACACGCCAAGGAACCCATAGAGAAAGAAGTTAACGCCGAAATGATGTGTCACCTCCTACGAACGCTTACCGTGTAATATAATCCCTTTGTCTCGATATCTCCAATCAAGCGGGTTTCATGCTAGTGCCATCAACCCATGTGCTTGATTATTCTTTCTTTGACTTCCCGGAATCGAACTTGCCCATACCTTTCCATGGCCATGGATTTATTTATGTTGTATCAATTCCATCAAAGGGCCTGAGATATCTACTTCCATTATGGAATGAAAGGGACAAATCCTTTCTCGCATTATCTATTAATGCGGTATTACTCGTGACGCACCCAACGTATCCTACCTCACTATGAACACTATGTCGTCATAGTTTTCGTCAATACATCTAAGTGTGCGAGTTGTAATACCCATTAATAATAATCTTAAAGTCTAAGGACCAATACACACGTCTGCATATAGGAACATCCAATGACACTATGAAATGTGGATTTCCTACTGGCGGGTCTCGTTCTCATAATATCCTCCTGGATATTACCAAGGGCGCACACCATGAGAAGGTGCCTCAAAGTTTTATGAGTCCTCACCCCTAATTACCAGTATTATATGTGTCCCTCAAATAATATCATCTGGCCATAGAACATACATTCAAGAATAGTGTTATGGAACTTTCGGGTTATCATCATAACAGGGATCCGCTAAGACCCTTTAATGCAACATCTATCCTTAGTACATTATAACATGACATGTCACGCAGAAGAACAATCAAGATGTGATAAGGCTTTTATTTAATTAATAAAGTAAAAATTAGTTAGTTCTAGACCACCAACTCCAACAGAGGGTTCGTGTGACTGTTCTCCATTGAAGTCCTGTTACTCGCATGACCTCAAAGGGGTCTTACGATGGACTCCCTGACCCCGAATGGGTCTGCTTGTTGAGTCTGCATATGCCGGAGAATACGTATAAGTGGAACTGAAGGAGGTCGGCATGGTGGTGTGTCTGAAGGTGCCTGATGGAGATGTTGGTGCAGGACAACCGTATCGGGGACTATCTATCTCAGCCATCGAAAGCCAGAGATGTCATTACGCGTGATCGCGAGTTTGTGAAACTCTAAGGCCCTCCTTTACATGCAACTCGCATGTCTTCAATAGGGTATGGGTGCGCCACATGATTTTCCACAGTTCATGCGGCTGCATGATCTATGAGGAGGCTTGGCAGAGGACCCCGTGAGCATTCACAAGGGTCTCGTATATGATCAAGTGATCATATGGAGATCACACGATGGGTTCTTCCGAAGACATTTTATGGAAAATTCTTGCGGTAGGGACCTCTTTTATTACTTGGAGGAGATCTCTGAGGGCTGCAACCAGTGCCTCTATTTTCTCCGGTGTTTCCCTTTTTTCGGAGCTCTTCCCCTCTCTCGCTTTCCTGCGTTTTTATAAAGGGAATGGGTCTATATAGGCAGTGTGAGGCTGAGGGCAGTTCCACTTTTTAGGGGATTAAGGACACATTTTTGTTTCATCGCATGTCATTCCCTTACGATGGTATCTTGTGATCCGAGACAATCCGAATAAAATTGGATAGAAAATACATGGAGGCAGAAGGGGTTTGCGGTCGTAAAATGACTTGTGACTACCCGTTGTTTGTTTTTATCTCGGTCACATGATCAAAGGGTGATCATGCGATAGATTAGGGTTCAGCCAGAGGTGCTCGCAGAAGACTGGAAGAGCCTATGGTGGATTCTCACAGTTTTCCTTGGTTTGGTCGCATGATCAAATAATAACCATAAGACGACTTCGTGTGATATCGGGGGGTCTTGTGAGAGGCCACTGGGGTTTGCGAAGGCCTCAGTTAATTACTTCAGACTCATGTGGATGTTAGAGAAGTACCAGAGTGGTGGAAGGTACAAGGGATAAGCGTCGGTTGTTCCTCAGGGTATCAAAACAGGGCGGTGGGAGGTAGAAGATGAGGGTCATGCAATGCGCGGGCTCAGCTGGTTCGAACTTGTGATCAACAGAATCGAGAAAATAGCTAGGATTAGTGGGAGGTGAAATCAGACATAACAGATCATTGAGAAACTTGATCGGATGACCCGTATTTGATCTCATGGAAAAAACTTTGCCCCACATCGAATTCCTATGCCTTAATTCCTCGGTATATTATCTATTTAGTGGATACATCTATTTAAAACATTTAAATTGGGCGGCCTCTATTCCAACTATTCTTTTATTCACTGAACGCTACTTCATCCAGCCCTTGTTTTTTGCACACCCTATGCCATATCTCATCGGTGGACCAACTCTTTTCTTATAGATTGTAGGATAGCCAAAAATATTTTGGCTGATGCCCCCATGAGCCATGATTGAATCAGCCACATGAGTCTTGGTTGAATCAGCCTGGATAGATGGTGGGATATCCATATTTTTTTTTGGCTAATGTCCCACATGAACCATGATTGAATCGACCACATGATCCTTGGTTGAATTGGTCTGGCTGGCTAGTTGGCATGTGTGGGGGCTTTCGCACCTCAGGCCCTAAACACGAGTCCAACTCATGTCTTGTGGGAGAAATGCTCCCCCGCCGATCTGTCGGTCGACCAACCTATGCACACACGCCTAGGGGCTTTCACACCTCAGACTCTATACACGGGCCCAACTCATGTCTTGCGGGAGCTATAATCCCCCGCTGATCTGTCGGTCGACCAACCTATGCACATACGCCTAGGGGCTTGCGCACCTTAGACCCTATACACAAGCCCAAATCATGTCTTACGGGAGCTATGCTACACCCGCTAATATGCCGATCGGCCTAGGCTATCTCCCATGGGCGTGGTCGACCCAGTCCCACATGATCCTTGGTTGAATCAGCCTGGATGGCTGGTGGGATAATCATATTTTTTTGGCTAATGTCCCACATGAGCCTTGGTTGAATCGGCCTGGATGGATGGTGGGATAGCCATATTTTTGGCTAATGTCCCATATGATCCATGGTTGAATTGGCCACATGAGCCTTGGTTGAATTGGTCCAGCTAGCTAGTGGGCACGTCTGGGGTCTTGCGCACCTCAGGCCCTATACACGGGTCCAACTCATGTCTTTTCGGGAGCTATGCTTCCCCACTAATCTGTCGGTTGGCCTAGGCTATCTCCCATGGGTGTGGTCGACCAGGTCCCACGTGATCCTTAGTTGAATCGGGGATGACTGGTGGGATAACCATTTTTTTGGATAATGGTGGTATCAAAAAAATATCGTTTATTACTTAAGAATAAAATTATATTTATAATGTCGAGTCCAAGATATGTCTCTTCAAAACCTAGGCCTTCATGTATGACCTTCTCTATGTATTACTCCATCGTTTGGCATGATGCTTGGATCTTTGGAGGAAAAGTGGTACTTGCATGAATATCAATGTCAATAGAGTATATACGATATTTTCTTTTGAGTTAATTATGTGTTATTACTTTTTTGGCATGAAAAAATAAAGGTATGGGATAACCTTAGTGGTTAAAACATTTCTATAATTTTTTTATATACTATTTTTATCTCATACCTTTCATTTTTCATCCCAAAAAAGTTATAACACATAATTAACACAAAATAAAATATCATATAATCCCTGGTCCCACATGAGCCTTGGTTGAATCGGCATGGATGGATAGTGGGCTAGCTATATTTTTTGGCTAATGTCCCACATGAGCCCTGGTTGAATCGGCCACATGAGACTTGGTTGAATCGACCTGGTTGGCTGGTGGGCTAGACATATTTTTTAGGATAATGGTGGTATCAAAAGATGACATTTATTAAGGTTCCGTGCGCAGCGGAAGCTCGTGGGTGGATGTGACCACTTGGATTTTTTTCATTAGCAATGAACAATCTAGGATCAATACGACGATAAATGCCAGTCTCCACGGATCAAATCACAGAAATAGACAAAGAAGAAGGATAGTCCCGAAACGACAAATGAGGATCGTCACAGGTTGATTATAATTAATTTAATTAATTGAAAAGAAGTACCTTTTAGGTTTTCTTTCTTTGTCGATATTCTTGATCACGTTCCGATGTGATTCGTCGTTGTGTCGTAGAAGTCAAGTGTAGACTTCCTCTAGCGGTGATCCACACGTGCACCACATATCTCTGGACGTCGACAAAGGATTCTCCGGGTGATAGCGTGGAGAAACATTTTCTTGCGTTGTCTGCCTTAGATCGTCTTGATCTGATGGAGGATCTCTCTATCAGTCTTGAGAGCATTCTTGGAGGAAGGAGTTCTTTCAGCCTTTAAATAATTCTCCAGAATTGTTGTGCACAACGATTGGAGAAATGTGTTGGGGTTGTGAGGATATTTATAATCGGGTTTGAGTTTATAGAGTTATGACAATAAATAAATGCATTACGCATTTCATTTATTTCATTAACTCTTATAGAAACCCCCCATGTCGAATAATTAATTCCTTGACATGTGCCCACGCTGATTATAATAAATATCATTTAATAAAACAATATTATATCCTCAAAATCCCAACTAGAAAAACTACACGACGTGTAATCATTAATACACGGCGTGTACTTGTTTTTCATAAAACTACATGGCATGTAATCATTAATATATAGTGTGTAATTGTTTTTCATTTCCTTTCCAAAAAGAAAACTACACGGCATGTAATCATTAATACACGGCGTGTACTTGTTTTTAAAATAAAAACTACACAACGTGTAATCATTAATACACGGCGTGTGCTTGTTTTAATTTTATTCTTCCTCCAAAATTAAAACGATCTAGGCTTCCTTGAATAATTATTAAACCACGCATGAGAATAATATTTATTCTACTTGAGATACTTGGATACACTTAGTGTGTAACCCTCTAGGCCTCTTTCTCATTTAAATTAGGTGGGATTGCCTAAAGTCCAAGATTACTCTCTAGAAACGGGTCAAGGAATCCAAGAGAAAGAATTTGACACCGCATTTACGTGTCACCTCATACGAATGATTAACGTGTAATTTAATCACTTTGTCACAATATCTCATCAAGAAGGTTTCATGGCAGTGTCATAAACCTATATTCTTGATCCGTCGTTCTTTGACTACCTGAAATAAACTCATCGTAACACCATGGCCATGGAATTTCATGTGACTGTTCTATTTCAATCAAAGGGCCGAGATACCAACTTCTATAAATGGAAGGGACAAATCCTTCCTCGACTTATCCATTAACAACATGTCACTCGTGACGCACCCAACATACCATACTTCCCTCCAACTGTCTGTGTGACAGTTTTCATCAGTAAATCAAAGTGTCTGAGTCATGACATGAGTTAATGATAATATTCCAGTCTATGGACCATTACACATGCTCGTAGATAGCAATGTCCGATGACACCAAAACATGCAGAATTACTACTGGAAGGTCTATTCTCATAATCTTCTATCTTGGAGATTACCAAGTGCGAACTCCATTAGAGAGAGTCTCGTCTTATTACAAGTACTCGCACATGATGGTCTATATACTATGTGTTCTCTCATAGTATTGTAGGTTTCGGGCACAGTAGAAGCATGCTGGTGGGTTTTCCCAACATTAATTTTAACGTTAAACAATGTTCAATCTGAGATCCATCACGATTTAAAACACCGACTCTTAGGAATATAACTATGAACTAAAAAGAAAAGAAGAGTCCCAAAACCCTTGAGATAGGATCATCATATGTTGGTTATAATTAATTTAATTAATTCATAAGAATTAGCTCGATGGAATTCTTTCATCGTTGGAGTCTCCGGTCACAATCTTGTGATTCATCGTTGCGTTGTAGAATCCATGTACAGGATTCCTCTAGCGATGATCCACATGTGATCCACGTATCTCTGGATATCGTCGAAGGGATCTCTGGGTGCTAGCACGGAATAACCTTCTCTTGCGATGTTCGCCTTCAACCGCCTTGATCCGGTGGAGGATCTCGCTCTCGTAACTTGAAAGCGTTCTTGGTGGAAAAAGGAATTCTCTCTTGGCTTGAGAGTATTTTCCAAAACTGTTGTGCACAACAATGGATCTGTTTCTATGAGAATAATGTAATTGGGATTATAATACTTAGAATAATAAAATGAATTAATTTCCTGAAAGCATTTAATCATTTCATTTAATTCTTAGTAATAACCCATGTCTTAATAATGACAGTTGACCATCATTATTAATTGACATGCGCACAACATATTACATTTAATATCATTTAATTAAATAAACAATATTTTCTCACGAATCCCAAAAAAACAAACCACCCGACGTGTACTTTTATTTTTCCATTTTATTTATTTCCTCCACCATATTTATTAGACCTTGAGTAATGACTTTTTATTTCTTAAATAAATGTAACTACATTACTCGCTAATAAATATATACAATTTCAGCAACAATATAATCTCTCAAATAACTAGTGTCGAAATAAATGCGATCAGGCATCCTTAAATAATTATTAAACCACAGTCGGTAATAATATTTATTTAACTTGTTAAATTAATATTTAACTGAGATACATGGACACACTTAGTGTGTGACCCTCTCAGCCTCTTTCTCAGTGGCATTAGGCGGAGCCTGCCTAAAGTCCAAGGTTAGCGTCTAACAACATGCCAAGGCACCCATAGAGAAATAATTTAACGCCACAATGATGTTTCACCTCCTACGATCTCTTACCGTGTAATATAATCCCTTTGTCTCGATATCTCCAATCAAGCAGGTTGCATGCTAGTGCCATCAACCCATGTGCTTGATTATTCTTTCTTTGACTTCCTGGATTTGAACTTGCCCATTCCTTACCATGGACATGGATTTATTTAGGCTATATCAATTCCATCAAAGGGCCTGAGATATCTACTTCTGTTATGGAACAGAAGGGACAAATCCTTTCTCGCATTATCTATTAATGTAGTATTACTCGTGACGCACCCAACATGTCCTACCTCACTGCGAACAATGTGTCATCACAGTTTTTGTCAATACATCTATGTGTGTGAGTTTTAATACCCATTAATAATAATATTAAAGTCTAAGGACCAATACACACGTCCACAGATTGGAACATCCAATGACACTATGAAATGTGGATTTCCTACTGGCGGGTCTTGTTCTCATAATATCCTCCTGGATATTACCAAGGGCACACACCAGGAGAAGGTTCCTCAAAGTTTTATGAGTCCTCACCCCTAATGGCATGTATTATTTGTGTCCCTCAAATAACATCATTTGGCCATAGAACATATATTCAAGAACAGTGTTATGGAACTTCTGAGTTCTTATCATAGCAGGGATCCTCTATGACCCATTAATGCAACAGTTGTCCTTAGGACATTATCACATGCATTATCACGCAGAAGAACAATCAAGATGTGATAAGGAATTTATTAATGAATAAAGTACAAAGTAGTTGGTTCTAGGCCTCCAAATCCAACAGACTCTCACTTGTACTAGAGCCAACTACTAACAACCTTTAACCCGCTAGCTCTCACATGATATTCATGCTTCTGCTGAGATAGGCCTTTAGTCATGGGGTCCGCCATGTTCTCATCCGTGGACACTCTACTCACTGAAACTTTACCCCTTTGATAGAAATCCCTCAAGAGGTGACACTTCCGGAGTATGTGCTTTTTTCCATTGATGTGACCTTGGATCTTTTGCAAGAGCCACCGCTGCAGTATTATCATAATAGACTATAATGGGATCTTTACTGCTAGGCACCACATCAAGATCTTAGACAAAGTTCCGAATCCAAATGGCTTCCTTGGATGCATCAGAATCTGCTATATACTCGGACTCCGCTGTAGAATCGACGACAACTGGCTGCGTTGAACTCTTCCAGCTCACAGCTCCTCCATTGAGACAGAAAACACATCCAGATTGCGACTTCAGATCGTTCTGATCTGTCTGAAAACCAGCATCAGCATACCCTCTGATGACATGCTCCTTGTCTCCTCCATACACAGGCACATATCCTTAGTTCTTCTCAGATACTTAAGGATAGTCTTAACATCATTCCAATGTTGTTCTCATGGATCTGCTTGATATCTGCCTACCATGCTCAGTGCATAGGCAACATCAAGCATGGTACATAACATGGCATACTTGATGGATCCTATAGCCGAATAAAATGGGATCTTACTCATTATATCTTTCTCTTGTTGTGTTTGAGGACACATTTTCTTAGAAAGATGTAAGCCATGTGACACTGGAACCAATCCCCTCTTTGATTGCTCCATACTAAATATCTTTAGTATCTGGTCAATGTATGTACCCTGACTTAGTCCAAGTAGCCTCTTGTGTCTATCATGAATGATCTTGATCCCTAGAATGTAGACTTCTTCACCTAAGTCTTTCATGGAGAAGCACTTGTTAAAATAGTCCTTAACTGACTGTAAGGCTGGTACGTCGTTTCCAAAAAGCAATATGTCATCAACATATACTACTAGGATAACGACTACATTCCCATTAAACCGCCTATAAACACATGGCTCACATTCGTTCTTAATGAAACCAAATTCCTTTATGGCTTCATCAAATCGAATGTTCCATGACCTGGATGCTTTCTTCAATCCATAAATGGATTTATGCAACTTGCAAACCCGTTTGGCATCACCTGGTGTCACAAACCCTTCTGGTTGTGTCATATAGACATCTTCCTGAAGGTTCCCGTTAAGGAATGATGTTTTGACATCAATCTTCCAAATCTCATAGTCATAGTAAGATGCTATGGAAAGTATGATTCTTATGGATTTAAACATGGCAACTGGCGAGAAGGTTTCATCATAGTCAACTCCTTAATGTTGTCTGAATCCTTTATCCACTAGCCTTTCTTTATAGGTGATAACTTGACCTTCCATGTCCAGCTTTCTCTTGAATACCCATTTTCATCCAACAGGATTTACATCAACTGGATCATCGAACAGAACCCAAACTTGGTTATGATACATGGAATCCATCTCAGAATTCATAGCTTCTAGCCATCTTGCAGCTTCTGAGATTTCTACTGCTTCCTTGTAGGAGAGAGGTTCATCATTGTACAATAATAATGATTCACCATTCTCAGTGACTAGGAAACCAAATCTCTCTGGTTCCCTTACCTCTCTTGAGCTCCTACACAGTACTTGTGTTTCTAGAACCTCTTCCACGGGGACATGTGGAACTTGTTCCTGTACGAACTCTTATATATCTTGAGCATCAACTTCATTGAAGTCAATCTTGCTCCCACTATCCTTCTTGATGATGTGCTCTCTCTCAAGAAAGATGGATTGTATGGAGACAATAACGTTCTTGTATTGAGGGTTATATACATAATATCCTTTCGTTTCCTTGGGATATCCTATAAAGACACACTTCGTGCACCGGGGTGCTAGTTTGTTGCCTGAGAAGGCCTTAACAAAAACCTCGCATCCCCATGCACGTGTGTGTGACAAAGTGGGTTTCCTTCAATTCCATAACTCGGATGGAATTCCATTTTCCGCCTTAGTTGGTACTCGGTTTAATGTGTATGCTGCAGTTTGTAATGCATATCCCCAAAAGGATAATTGAAGATCTGCATGACTCATCATCGACCTCACCATGTCCAACAATGTGATGTTCCTCCTTTCACTAACACCATTCCACTGTGGTGTATAAGGAGGAGTGAGCTGGGATAGAATCCCAGACTCCCGTAGAAGATCGATGAACTCTTGGTTCAGATATTCTCCACCTCGATCCGATCGAAGCTTCTATATCTTCTTACCAAGATGATTCTCTACTTCATTCTTGAATTCCTTAAATTTCTTTAAGGACTCTAACTTATACCTCATTAAGTAGACATAGCCATATCTACTCAAATCATTAATAAAAGTAATGAAGTAAGAATATCCACCTCTAGCTTATACTAGAAATGGTCCACACACATCCGTGTGTACCAATACTAGAGGATCTGTGGCCCTTTCACCTTGTACACCAAAAGGCGGCTTGGTCATTTTTCCTTGTAAACAAGCATGACATATATCAAGTGGTTATAGCTCAGTAGAGTGTAAATTTCCATCTTGGCAGAGCTTTGTGAAGCACTTATTATTCACATGACCAAGGCAGTGATTCCATAACTGGGTGATGTATGAGTCATGTGAGTTTGTTTCGTTATCGATTTCCAACACATGGTTTTCATAATTTAGTACATAAAAACAATTATTCAAATGTGCCATACCATAAATTATGTTGTTCTTATAAAAGAGACAACCCTTATTTCCGAACTTGAAAATAAATCCATTCATATCCAAACAAGATACAAAAATTATGTTCTTGGTAACACTAGTCACAAAATAACAGTTTTGTAAAACCAAAATCATACCAGTTGGCAATGAGAGGTGATAGTCACTAATAGCCAACGCAGCCAGCCTTGCGCCATTGGCAGCTCGAATATCCACCTCTCCTCTGGAGATCTTTCTAAATCTACTTGGTTCTTGCATTTTAATATAGATTTGAGCCCTACAATCTATATATAATACCCAATGTGTAGAAATATAAAGATTTCACATGATAATGAACGCACATTTAGCATCCCCATGCTTCTGGGTGTAGTTCCTCTTCTAGTGGCCCTGCTTGGAACATACAAAACACACCGCCTCCCGTTCCTTGCCCTGCCTCTGGATCTTCCCCTTCTTGGAGGGACGGTGCTCGGGGGCTTCAGACCGTTTATATGTCTTTTTACCCTTTGCCTTGTCCTTCCTTTTCTTGTTCACCATAAGGACCGCGGGTTTTTCTTTCCCCATGTCCTTATCTACCTGGAGAATTAAGGTCAGAAGCTCCGATAGACTCTTCTAATTGCCACTCATATTATAGTTGACAATGAATCTAGAGAAGGTCTTGGGCAGTGATGATAGGATGAGATCTGTACACAACTCATCCGGGAATTTAATCCCTAAGATGTCCAGGTGTTCAATGTATCCAATAATCCTGACTACACGAGGCCCAGCTGGTGCAGACTCTCCAAGCATCACGGTAAACAAAGAATTGGAGAGCTCATACCTCTCCTGTCTCTCCTTCTCTTGGTAGAGATCTTTAAGGTGAGACATCATGCTATACGCATCCATGTTTTCATGTTGCTTCAAGAGCTCATTAGACATGGCTGATAGCATGAAACACTGGACATCTGTGGCATCATCCATGTGTTTCATGTAGAGAGATAATTCCTCATTACTAGCCTCTTTCTCAGGTGATACTGGAATAGGCTCTTCCAGCACATATTACTTCCTTTCGTGGTGAAGGACGATGCGTAAATGCCTCTTCCACTCTTGGAAATTGGTGATAGTGAGAAGGTTTTCTTTTTCGAGTATGGTGCGCAATGATATGTTTGAAGTCATTTTCTTGCTGTTTCTACAAATTAAGATGAGAAAAGGTTTAGTACTTTATTACAAAAATTGAGACAAATAAATAAATTAATACTTATTAGTCTCCCACTATTTTATCAAAATCCAATAGCCCTCTCCATTAACTTCAGAATATTCTGTTGCATGAATATTCAAGTGGAAAGGATCCATATTTCCCGTTGCATTACCCCAACTAGGGTTGGTCAAGCAACATGAAGGGTTTTAGGTAGTCATTCCAAATGGCAACTGCATTAACTCGCAACTCATTGATTCGTTGAGTGGACTCCCTAATCCTGAAATCCTTTTTGGATTTCCTCAACCTTTGCCTCTTGGACACGCCATGTCCTGCTGAGGCAGTCAACCCTTGATGCGAACCAAGTCAAGTAAACCCAAAACCTTGAATTAGAATTCCCTGATAATTGAAAGCACCCCAACTAGGGTTGGTCAAGCACTTTGAACTATGGTTCGATTCTAACCAAGATTATGGAAGGCTATGCCGACTTAATATTTATTTTGAGGGATTTTATCCTTATACAGAAATTTCCATTTTATTATCTTTGATTACATGCTTGTTAATATTAAGTGGGATATACTTAAGTGATTAACCATGTCTAAGATAATATTTACCTATAAGCCGGTTTTATTTTAGTTCCATATTGCATGCTCGTTTAATTCATTAATTGTGTGATCGTGCCAACACACCCATAATAAATAAACCATGCAACTGACAGAAATAAAATAAATGGTATGATCATGAGATTTTCTATTGGTTAGTTTATATAGTGGTTGATTAACTAACCCAAGACCTAGGGGAGAAAACACCTTGAACCATTCAGGTTCGTGTTTACATCTTTCCACCTATTCACCTTTGTATCTCCTTGGATTGGTTTCACCTTGGCTCCTGACTTGAGCCGCCTCCACTAGCTTGGGATCTCCATCCATTACATATTCATTTTTGTCACACGCAGGTGAGGGGTAAAAGGGGTTCTTACATAAAATAATCCGTGGGTGCGCAGGCCCTACATATTAATGAGGAGATGGCTCGTTGGCCAACAAATTTAATTTAAATAAATAAATTAAAAGAAACCATTCACATACAAAGGTATCGGTCTAGCTCATGATCATCCATACATGAAATGATATTTACGCATAAATAAAACTAGCATTAAATTCTTTAATCATTCTTGTTTAAGATAAATCACGCCCTAATCATTTAATTACCTTTAATTAATCAATCCTTTTATCTTAAATCCTTTTTCTGAATTTCCTTGAGATTCTCACCATCATAATTTTAAACAAATAAATTCATTTAAAATTATCCTTGTACGTAACTTGTACCTTGGAGGTAACCCGGTGAATTCCCATTTATTATGCAGATGTTAAATTAAACACATATATATAAAACACCTATCACGTGTTGTGCCTCAGCTTTATGCCTGCACCATGGTCCACGTCTCAAGGGTTTGTATAATATAATAATAAATTTTAATAAATCTGCGTAATTTGGGTGAGTACACGACGTGTAGTTCCGACTACACGACGTGTACTTTTCTTCACCGTCCACCCGAAGTACACACCTTGGGACATGGTGTGTTTATGTACTTCGGAACTTTTCAGAGTACACAACGTGTTCTGTGGGACACATGCCGTGTAGTTTCTGCGTTACACGGTTTCCAACCGGGCAAGCCGTGTACGGGGTACACGGCCTAACCCTAACCCGAAGGGACTACATGCCGTGTTCGTTGGACCAGACGGCGTGTAATCTGGTAACCGTGTGCCACTTATTTCTGGTCAACACACGGTGTCTTAAATTCATAGAAAGAATCCAATACATGGCCTGATTTGGCGAATCAGTCGATGCATTGAACCTATACTACACGAAGTGTACTTCCAAATACCCACTGTGTACTCTGGTGTTGTACGGACAGAAACGTTTGGGTCCTCCGGATGAGTTCCTCTATTTTATTTTAATCAAAATTAATAGAAAAATTCGTCTCTGTGAGGTGAACGAGAAACGAGGGAGGAGGAACGAATATTGATATTCAGATTTCCAGAACGATTAAACTTGAATTTAAATAACTAAATCATTAAATGCGTAAATTACCAACAAAAAACAAAATAATTATAATCAACGATATGATCGCTCTGATACCACTTGTAGGTTCCGGGCGTAGCGGAAGCGCGTTGGTGGGTTTTCCCAACATTAATTTTAACATTAAACAATGTTCAATCCAAGATCCATCATGATTTACAAAACTGAATCTTCAAAATAGAACGAAGAACGAAAAATAAAAGAAGAGTCCCAGAACCCTTGAGATAGTATCATCATATGTTGGTTATAATTAATTTAATTAATTCATATGAATTACCTCGATGGAATTATTTCTTTGTTGGGGTCTCCGGTCATGGTCTTGTGATCCGTAGTTGCGTTGTAGAATCCAAGTATAGGATTCATCTAGTGGTGATCCACACGTGCTCCATGTATCTCTGAACATTGCCAAAGGGATCTCCGGGTGCTAGCACGGAAGAACCTTCGCTTGCGATGTCTACCTTCAACCGCCTTGATCCAGTGGAGGATCTCGCTCTCGTAACTTGAAAGCATTCTTGGTGGAAAAGGAATTCTCTCTTGGGTTGAGAGTATTTTCCAAAACCATTGTGCACAACAATAGCTCTGTTTCTATGAGAATAATGTAATTGGGATTATAATACCTAGAATAATAAAATGAAATAATTGCCTAAAAGAATTTAATCATTTCATTTAATTCTTAGTAATACCACATGTCTTAATAATGACAGTTGACCATCATTATTACTTGACATGGGCCCAACATATTACATTTAATATCATTTAATTAAATAAACAATATTTTCTCATGAATCCCGAAAAAAACCACACGGCGTGTATATAAACATACACGGCATATACTTTTATTTTTCCATTTTATTTATTTCCTCCACCATATTTATTAGACCTTGAGTAATGGATATTTATTTCTTAAATAAATGTAACTGCATTACTCGCTAATAAATATATTCTATTTTGTCCACAATATATTTTCTCGAATAACTAGTGTCGAAATAAATGTGATCAGGCATCCTTAAATAATTATTAAACCACAGTCGAGAATAATATTTATTTAACTTGTTAAATTAGTATTTAACTGAGATACATGGACACACTTAGTGTGTGACCCTCTAGGCCTCTTTCTCAGTGGAATTAGGCGAAGCCTGCCTAAAGTCCATGGTTAGTTTCTAGAAACACGCCAAGGCACCCATAGTGAAAGAAGTTAACGCTGCAATGACGTGTCACCTCCTACGAATGCTTACCGTGTAATATAATCCCTTTGTCTCGATATCTCCAATCAAGCGGGTTGCATGCTAGTGCCATCAACCCATGTGCTCGATTATTCTTTCTTTGACTTCCCAGAATTGAACTCACCCATACCTTACCATGGCCATGGATTTATTTAGGCTATATCAATTCCATCAAAGGGCCTAAGATATCTACTTCCGTTATGGAACAAAATGGAAAAATCCTTTCTCACATTATCTATTAATGCAGTATTACTCGTGACGCACCCTACATATCCTACCTCACTGCGAACAGTGTGTCGTCACAGTTTTCATCAATATATCTAAGTGCGCAAGTTTTAATACCCATTAATAATAACCTTAAAGTCTAAGGACCAATACACATGTCCGTAGATA
Source organism: Viscum album (assembly GCA_963277665.1). NCBI lineage: Eukaryota > Viridiplantae > Streptophyta > Magnoliopsida > Santalales > Viscaceae > Viscum > Viscum album. The sequence goes on from OY728134.1 coordinate 1,277,626,875, forward strand.
GGAACATACAATGACACTATGAAATGTGGATTTCTTACTAACGGGTCTCGTTCTCATAATATCATCCTGGATATTACCAAGGGTGCACACCATGAGAAGGTGCCACAAAGTTTTATGAGTCATCACCCCTAATGGCCTGTATTATTTGTGTCCCTCAAATAGCATCATCCGGCCATAGAACATATATTCAATAATAGTGTTATGGCACTTCCGGGTTGTCATCATAGCAGGGATCCGCTATGACCCATTAATGAAACAGCTATCCTTAGGATATTATCACATGCATTGTCACACAGAAGAACAATCAATATGTGATAAGGCATTTATTAATGAATAAAGTACAAATTAGTTGGTTCTAGGCCACCAACTCCAACAATTCTGTCATCCAACCGTAGAACTTTATTTAACAATATTGTTATAGCATTTCAAGGTTCTCATCATTGTGGGGATCTACCATGACCTTATTAAAGCAACAAATATTCCAGGACATTATTATATTATAGTCATGCAGAAGAGTGAACAATATATAATAAGTGTAAATTCATGTAATCAAAGTACAAATAGTTGGTTCATAGGACACCAACTCTAACAAACTCCCACTTGGACCAGATCCAACTGCCTACAAATTTTAGTCCGCTAGACCTCACATAATGATCATGTTTCTGCTAAGTCAAGGCTTTAGTCAAGGGGTCTGCCACATTGTCTTTTGCGGAAATAATACTCACTACAACTTCACCTCTTTGAGAAAAATCCCTCAAGAGATGATACTTCCGAAGTATGTTCTTTGTCCGCTGATGTGACCTTGGCTCTTTTGCAAGTGCCACCACTACAATGTTATCACAATAGAGTGTGATAGGATCTTTACTACTAGGCACTACATCTAGCTCTTGGATGAAGCTTTGCATCCACACTACTTCTTTAGCTGCCTCAGAATCTGTGATATACTCAGACTCTGCTATAGAATCTGCGACCACACTTTTCTTTGAGCTCTTCCATCTCACTCTACCTCCATTCAAACTGAATATGTTTCTAGTCTGCGACTTCATGTCATCTTGAACAGTCTGGAAACTAACATCTACATGTCCTCTGATGACTAGTTTCTCATCTCCTCCATAAACTAGGAACATATCCTTAGTACGCCTCAGATACTTAAGGATAGTCTTGACGGCCATCCAATGGCGGTCTCCTGGATTAACTTGATATCTACCTACCACACTTAATGCATAAGAAACATCTAGCCTTGTACATAACATACCATACATCACTGACCCAATCGCGGATGCGTAAGGGATCCTTGCTATTTTCTTTCTTTCCTCATGTGTCTGAGGACACATTTTCTTGGAAAGATGAATTCCATGTGACACTGTAAACAATCCCCTCCTGGACTATTCCATACTGAATCTCTTCAGTATCTTGTCAGTGTGTGTACTTTGACTCAGGACCAGCATTCTCTTAGATCTATCACGATGGATCTTGATCCCAAAAATATATGCTGCCTCGCCCAAGTCGTTCATAGAGAAGAATTTATCTAACCATGTATTAACTAACTGTAAGACAGGTACTTCATTTCCAATTATTAATATGTCCTCAACATACACTATTAGGAAAATGACTGCACTTCCACTAAACCTTTTGTAGACACGAGGCTCACATTCATTCTTAACAAATCCAAATTCAGTTACAGCTTCATCAGAACGAATGTTCCATGACCTTTATGCTTGCTTTAATCCATAAACGGATTTTTGCAACTTGCATACCTTGTTGGAATCCTTTGGAGTCACAAACCCTTAAGTTTGTGTCATGCAGACATCTTCCTGGAGGTTCCCGTTAAGGAATGCTGTTTTGACATCCATTTTCCAAATTTCATAGTCATGGTAATCGGTAATGGCCAATAGGATTCTGATGGATTTCAACATCGCAACCGGTGAAAAGGTTTTATTATAGTCAATTCCTTGACGCTGTCTAAAACCTTTTGCAACCAGTCGTGCCTTATAGGTGCTGACTTGTCCCTCCGTGTCCATTTTTTTCTTGAATACCCATTTATTACCAATAGGATTTCATCAACTATAGGATATACAAAAATCCAGACTTGGTTTTAGTACAAGGAATCCATTTCATAATCCATGGCTTCTTTCCACTTGGCAACGTCTGTGCCTTAAACTTCTTCCTTGTAGGTAATATGATCATCATTGTCAACCAATAATGAGTCACAATCCTCAGTGACAAGAGAACCATATCGTTCTGGTTCTCTCACCTCTCTCATGCTCATACGCAGTTCTTGTGTCTCTGGAATAGATTTTTCTTCCACGGGGCTTTGTGAAATCTGTTCTTGTACCAAATCCTATGTATCTTGAGCCTCAATTTCATAGAAGTCTATCTCTCTCCCACTATCTCTTTTGGGGATGTGATCCCTCTCAAGGAATATAGCCTGTCTTGGAACTGTAACCCTTTTATTTGAGAGTTTTTATAGGTAATTTCCCATTGTTTCCTTGAGATATCCTATAAAGATACACTTTGTACCTCGGGGTGAAAGTTTGTTACCTGAAAAGGCCTTAACAAATGCTTCGCTACCCCACACATGTAAATTCGATAACATGGATTTGCGTCCACTCCATAACTCGTATGGAATAACATTTATCAATTTATTTGGTACTTGGTTTAGTATGTGTGATGCTATTTGTAATTCATATCCCCAAAATGATAATAGAAGACTCGCATGACTCATCATTGATCTCACCATGTACAATAGGGTTCGGTTCCTCCATTCAATTACACCATTCCACTGAGGCGTGTAAGGAGGAGTGAGTTGAGATAAAATCCCAAACTCTCGTAAGAAATCAATGAAGTCCGGATTAAGGTATTCTCCTCCTCTGTCTGAGCAGAGATTCTTAATCTTCTTACCAAACTGGTTCTCAACTTCATTCATGTATTCTTTGAACCGATCAAAATAATCTTACTTATACCTCATTACGTAAATATATCCATATCTACTAAAATCATCATTAAAAGTTATGAAGAACGAGAACCCACCCTTGATTCAAGTGGAAATGGTCCACACACATCTATGTGACCTAATTCTATAAGCTATTTTGCCCTTTCACCTTTCCCACTAAATGGGGCTTTGGTCATTTTTCTTTTTAGACAAGCATGAAATACACCAAGTGGTTTTAGTTCTAAAAATCTAGATACCCATCTTGATGTAATTTTGTCAAACATTTCTCATTGACATGACCTAGCCAGTGATGCCAAAGTTGGGTGTGGTATGAGTCATGTGAATTAACTTTGACATCGATTTCCATTACTTGGTTTGTGTAGTCTAACACATAAAGGTCGTTATATAAATGTTCCCTACCAAAACAAATGCTATCTTTATAAAAGTAGAAACATTCATTTGCAAACTTGATCATGAATCCATCAGTATCTAATATGGATACTGAAATAATGTTTTTAGTAACAGAAGGAACATAATAACAACCATTTAACACCAAGATCATTCCTGTTGTTAATGTGAGGTGGTAGTCCCCGACAACTACAACTACAAGTCTGGCTTCATTGGATGCTGGTAGATCCACATCACCTCAGTCAATCTTTCTAAATCTACTTGGTTATTGTATTTGGATACAGATATGAGCACCACAAGTAGTATCTAATACCCAATTGGTAGAAACAGATAGATTGTATTCGATAACAAACGCACCTGAAGCTTCCCCTTGCTTCCTTGGCTGGGTGCAGTTTTTATTCTAGTGGCCCTTCTTACCACATGCAAAACAAATAGCCTCATATTCTCTTACCTCCCCTTTGATCTTCCTTTTCTTTGAAGGCCTTGAAGAATCTTTGGTCTTAAATCTCTTCACCTTCCCTTTCCTTTTATTCACCATGAAGACATAAGGATCTTCACGCTTCATGTCATTGTCCACTTGGAAAATGAGGATAAGAAGATCAGAGAGAGACTTCTCAATGTCGTTCATGTTGAAATTTACAAAAAATTTAGAGAATCTCTGGGGAGTGATTCAAGAATGAGATCGGTACCCAGTTCTTCGGGAAGTTTAAAACCTAGAACCTCCAAGCACTCATTGTAGCCAATGAGCTTGACTACATGAGGCCTAGCCGAGAAAACCTCTCCAAGCTTGCTCTGAAATAGAGCCTTGGAGATCTCAAACCTTTCCTGTATTTATCTCTCCTGGTATAGACCACGAAGGTTCTTGAACATGATATAAGAATCCATGTCTTCATGATACATCATGAGATCACTAGACATTGATGATAACATCAAACATTGAACGTCGAGGGAATCACTCAAATGTTGATCATAGACTAGGAAATATTCATCAATCGCCCCTTGGGGAGGCAAATCATGAAGTGAGGACTCCAACACATTAAACTTTCGTTCATGGCATAGGATAAACCGAAGGTGCCTAATTTTTTTTTGAAAGTTACTACCGGTGATGATATTTTCTTTATCCAAAATTAATCCTAAAGAAAATGTGGTTGATGAGTTTGTCATATTCATTATACAAATTAAAAGAGAAGATTTATCAGTACTTTCTTGATTACATTTTATGAGAAAATAATAAATTTTATTAAGTCTCACACTATTTTATCAAGTCCCAATGGCCCTAACCATTGAACTTAGAATGTCCATTTGCTTTGACATTCTAGTGTCAAGGATCCATATTCCCCTTCGCATAACCCCAACAAGGGTTGGTCAAGCTATTAGAAGGTATTTAGGTAGGCAAGTCTTTACTAACTGTGAGCTTACAGTTCCTTGATCTGTTGAGTGGAATCCCCAATCCTGAAATCCTGACTCGGATTTCCTCAACACTTGCCTCCATTTTACAACAAGTCTAGAAAGGGATACTCCTCTTGATGTAATATGTTTAAGTCAACTCGAAAGCATTCATAAGGGATTCCTTTATAAAAGTAAGTGTTCCAACAAGGGTTGGTCAAACACATAGTTTTATTGAGTCTTTCCCTTAATAAAGTAACGAAAGGCTTGGTCTGACTTAATATGGATTTGAGGGATTTTAATCTTTAGGTGTAGTTTTTCATTATCACATGATTGTTAATATTAAGTGATACTTGCTTATGTGATTAACCATTTTTTGATAATGTTTACACATAGTCTAGTTTTTATATTATTCCATATTTTCATTCTTGTTTATTTCATTAATTATGTGATTGCGACAACACATCCATAATAAATAAACCATGAAATCAGAAGAAAAAAAAAGATGGCATGATAATGAGCTTCTATTGGTTATCTTATCTAGCATCTATGATTAGCTAACCCTGAACTCGGGAAAAACACCTTGAACCCGATGGTTCATGTTTTGCAGCTTCCACATGTTCACCTTTGTATCTTCTTGATTTGGTTTCACCTCAGCTTCGGATTTTGAACCGTCTCCTATAGCTTGGGAGATCCTCCATTACATGGGGTTTACATTAAAGAAACCATGGGCACACATGCCATACATTTTATTGGAAGATGGCTCGTAGGCCAGTGAATTTAAAATAAATTTAAATGAAACACTACACACAAAAAGGTTTTTTGGTCTAGATCACGATCATCCATATCATGCAACGACATTTACACAAATTTAGAATTCAAATTCTTTTAATCATTCTTTTATTTAAGATAATCCGTGCTTAAAATCAATTAATTATGATCTTATAATCAATCAATTGTTTATCTTAAATTCTTTTATGAATTTCATTGAGATTCTTCTCATCCATATTCCTTGTATGGGTCTTTTTAATTTGGAGAAAACCTGGTGAAATTCCATTTCTGGAATGTACACAGCATGTAGGTTATGTTTACATAGCGTGTATTTGTTTTCACCCTTTATCCAAAGTACATGTCGGGGGATTTGGAATGTTTTCTGTACATTGGAAATTTTGGAGTACATGGTGTGTAGATTAATCTAACATAGTGTGTACCTTCTTATTACGCAGTTACTGGCCTGGAAATCCCGTGTACGCGGTACGCAGCTTCCCCTTGTACACGGTTTCACCTGGGACAGATCGGACTACACGACATGTTGATTCAACATACACACCGTGTATTCTAGTTTCCATGTGACATTCATTTCTGATCAACACGGTGTAATAAATACTTAGGTATACTCAATTCACACAGTGTGGTTTGGAAAACCAGTACCGATTCGTTGAACCTAATCACACAACATGTAGTGTTCACTACACGTTGTGTATTATTGTGTTCTACAGATAGAAAGAGAGTCTCCTTTGTAGGATTTCTTCGTTTTTATTTTAATCAAAATTAAAATTAAAAGGTCATTTCAATGATGTGAATCGAGAATCGAAGGAGGAAGAACATATCTCATTCATTCAGATTTATAGAACGATTTATTTTGAATTGAATCAAATATAAATGTGTAAATTATCAACAAAAATTAAATAACTATAATCAACGTTGTATCCTCGCTCTGATACCATTTGAAGGTTTTGGGCACAGCGGAAGCTCGTGGGTGGATGTGTCCACTTGGAATTTTTTCATTAGCAATGACCAATCCAAGATCAATACGACGATAAATTCTAGTCTACATGGATCAAATCACAGAAATAGACAAACAAGAAGGATAGTCCCGAAACCACAAATGAGGATCGTCACAGGTTGATTATAATTAATTTAATTAATTGACAAGAATTACCTTTTGGGTGTTCTTTCTTCATTGATATTCATGATCACGTTTCGATGTGATTCGTCATTGTGTCGCAAAAGCCAAGTGTAGAATTCCTCTAGTGGTGATACACACGTTCACCACGTATCTCTGGACGTCGCCAAATGATTCTCTGGGTGCTAGGATGGAGAAAACTTTTCTTGCGTTGTCTTCCTTAGATAGTCTTGATCTGATGGAGGATCTCCATCTTGGTCTTGAGAGTGTTCTTGGAGAAAGGAGTTCTTTCGGCCTTGAAATAATTCTCCATAATTGTTTTGAACAATGATTGGAGAAATTTGTTGGGGTTGTGAGGATATTTATATTCAGGTTTGAGTTTATAGAGTTGTGACAATAAATAAACGCGTTACACATTTCATTTATTTCATTAACTCTAATTGAAAACCCCCATGTTGAACAATTAAATCCTTAACATGCTCCCACGCTGATTATAATAAATATCATTTAATAAAACAATATTATATCCTCAAAATCCCGACTAGAAAAACTACACGGTGTGTAATCGTTAATACACGACGTGTACTTGTTTTTCATAAAAGTACATGGCGTGTAATCATTAATATACAGTGTGTACTTGTTTTTCATTTCCTTTCCAAAATGAAAACTACACGGCATTTAATCATTAATACATGACATGTACTTATTTTCAAAATAAAAACAAGATGACCTTTAATCATTAATACAAGTCCTGTACTTGTTTTCATTTTATTGTTCCTCCCAAATTAAAACGATTTAGGCTTCCTTGAATTATTATTAATCCACAGACGGGAATAATCTTTATTCTACTTGAGATACTTGGATACACTTAGTGTGTGACCCTCTAGACCTTTTTCTCATTGGCATTAGGTGTGCTTTCCTAAATTCTAAGATTAGTGTCTAGCAACGAGTCAAGGCACCCAAGAGAAAGATGTTGATGCCTCATTGACATGTCAACTCATATGAACGCTTACCATGTAATTTAATCCCTTTGTCTCAATATCTCATCAAGCAGGTTTCATGGCAATGTCATAAACCTATATGCTTGATCGGTCATTCTTTGAATACCTGAAATAAACTCATCGTTACACCATGGCCATGGAATTTCGTGCGACAGTTCTATTTCAATCAAAGGGCCGAGATATCAACTTCTATAAATAGAAGGGAAAAATCCTTCCTTGACTTATCCATTAACAACATGTCACTCGTGACGCACCCAATGTACTCAAATTCTTGCCAACTATCTCCGTGACGGTTTTCGTCAGTAAATATAAGTGCGCGAGTCATGACATTAGTTAATGATAATCTTCAGTCTAAGGACCATTACACACGCTCATAGATAGCAATGTCTGATGACACCAAAACATGCGGAATTACTACTGGCGGGTTTGTTCTCATAATATTCTATCTTGGAGATTACCAAGTGCGAGCTCCATGAGAGAGAGTCTTGTCTTCTTATGAGTACTCGCACATGACGTTCTATATACTATGTGTCCTATCATTGTATGTCATCTAACCGTAGAACTTTATTTAAATATATTGTTATAGAATTTCAAGGTTCTCATCATAGTGGAGATCTTCCACAACCTTATTAATAAAACAAATATTCTAATACATTATTATATTATAGTCATGCATAATAATGAACAATATATAATTAGTGTACATTCATGTAATCAAAGTACAAACAATTGGTTCTTAGGACACCAAATCTAACAATTTATCTACATAATAATAAAATTCTTAGCAGAATGTCAGGTTCAAGATGTGTCTCATCCAACCCTTGGTCTTTATGTATGATCCTACTCCATGTATTACTCTATCATTTGACACTGTTCTTGGATATTTGGCAGAGGAGTGGGACTTGCACGAATATCGGTGCCAACAGGGTTTATATGATATTTTTTTGAGTTAATTATGTGTTATTAATTTTTTTGGGATGAAAAATGAAAGGTATGAGATAACCTTATATGTTAAAACATTCCTATAATGTTTTATATATTAAGGTTATTTTTGAATATTTTTCTCTCATTTTGGGGAATGCTATAAGGATTAAATTTTTAGAAGAAGGTTAACCTACATTCTAGGTGACAACCCATTGAATCCAAAAATATGTGAGGTTTGAACCCACAACCGAAGGGCAGAAAGGGTGCATCACCTCCCACTTGCGTACATAAATTCCTAGTTATTATGAATTTTTTTACTTAAAAAAGATCTTATATAGGAAGAATAATTTGATTATTGGAACATATGTTTTATCAAATTGATAACCATGTGATTGAAAAATGATTTGGTGATTAAGTGATTAATATTTTTTTAGAAGACATTAACTATTTTGGAAACCCTATATGATTAAGGTAAATAGAATACTATTATATTTTATTTGAATAATAAAGGTTGAATTATATTTTAGAATCATATATGCTGCTATTGTGGATTTTTTTGATTCAGATTATTTATGGAAATAATTAACATACCAGGAGATTATGTGATTTAGGAAATTATATTTTCGTATAAGTCATTAAAAGTCAATGATGTGATTTGTATATAAATATTAAAATTATATTAGAAGACTATGTGATCAAATCACTCTGACTTTTGGGTTTCAATATTAGTCTAGACTATTTTAGGGAATTTAAATGATAATTATTTGTCGAAATATCTTTGTTCAACATTGGGTATTAACATTGAATTTTCGATATTAAAATATTTTTTCTTAATATGAAGGTTTTATAATTTTATAGAATTATATTATCTTATCATAACCATTTTGGTTTTGGTTAATGTGTAAAGATAAAAGAAATATATTGTTATCATTTTGTGGAATTTTTTATCTATATAATTTTATTCTAATGCTTCAGGCAAGAAAACATCATCTTGATTACTCATCATTTGATGAAAAAGATGAGCTTGTGGTGGAAATTGATTAAAGGATGAAAATATTCATGTAAACTAATTATATTCCTTATGTTATTAGTACAAGTAGTAAAATAATTTCTCAAAATTATGAAATGGATTTTAAAAACAAAAGTATTATTCATTTACTTTCCTTATTGAGTAATCAATGGTCTTTTAACCCATTAAAGATTAATGGTTTTGTGGTGGTTAAGTTTCTCTTGACTATGTTCTCTATCACTCTATATCAATCCTTGGGATTTATCTCCTCTATTCCATTTCCATGTTTTTCCTATATGGAAGCATAGTAGGTTTTTTATCAAGTGGCCTATAAATTTTCCTTCCACCCTTCTCAAATGTAATCATTATTGATGCTTTTTACTATGTAAGATTTCAACAAAGGTATTTTGAAAAGTCAAACCTTTATTACTGATCTTGGGTTAAAAATTACAAGGATAAAAAATTATTAGAGAATGTAACATTATGATATTTTTTTAAAAGGAAACACTATGTTTTATAGTGTATAAGATAAGACACATTGAGTTTAAACAAACAAACAACATATTATTTAAATGTGACCATTATAACCATGTCGTTAATTTGATGGGTATGAATAAAAATAAATAATTTTTGAAATAAATATATAGGTTCTAATAAAAATATATTTATTGTTAAATTATTAAAAAATAATTACATAATTTTTAAAATTCATTTTATTCTAAAAAAATGATTTCTTCAAAAACAGGGTTTCTTGCTTTTTATGAGTGAATATAACGATCAATTTATAAAAAATTTAAAATTTTTATTTTATGAAACTAATATATTTTTTTAAATAATGATATCAAAATTATATTTGGGTTATATTTTCATATTTTTCTAAAAAATATTGATTTTCCATTGAATAAAGAAAAATATAGCTTTTTATTTGAAAACTGTATTTTGTTTCAACAATTTGTGAAGTTTTATTTAATTTAAAAATGTTTTGAAAGAAAAATTAGATATAATATATTATGAATAATTAAATTTGGTTTATTTTAATCAGTATTATAATTTAATATTTTTATAAAATCATTAATTAAACATAAAAAAGAATTTTTATGAAAAATTATATTTTTTTTTAAAAAAGTGGTTTACATCACATTATGCACACTAATTTTAAAAATAATTTATATCACATATAGGAATTTAATTTCATTAAATGGAATTTACTTTTGGATTAAACAATCTAAATTTATCATAGTATGAGTTTTTTTTTGAGATTTTTCTAATGAAGTTAAATGTTTATTAAATAGTAAAACAAATATTATTTTTTTGAAATATGGAATCTTTTATGATATCTCCAAGACATAGATATAATATAAAACATTATGAAACTTATGAAATGAATAAATTATGATATAATAATATAAATATATTTTATAATTAATTGAAAAAATTGAGATTAGAATTTATTCCATAATAAATATAAAAATCATTTTTAGTGATGACACAGAGCCTGCACTGTAGTGGAAAAGTAAAATTGTGTATCCTAGAAATAATAATTGGGATTATATAATTATTTTCTATAAATTTATATTAAATATTATGTATTATTTATGATTTTATGGTTAAACACAAATTTTAGTGTTATATAACTAATGTCTTATCCAAATGCTTATGCAATACTTGTAAATGACCAGAAAAGTAAAATTTCAAATTAAATTTGATCATAATAAACTCTTTTTCATTACATAAAATTATTTATGACTTTGGGGCCACTTTTATAAGATTATAACCTTTATAGTATTTTCTTTAATGAAAATTCAAACATGTCACACTCTTGTTTTTAATAAGTGTAATATTATAAATATGGTGTTATCTAGAGGATATCTTCAACTATAAATATTCTTTTGAAAGATAAAATATTTATATTAATCATGGATTTTTTTAATTTTTTAGGGATGAAATAATTACATTAAATAATTTCACAACACTAATGTAGTAATTAGTCAGTTATTAGAAAAAAATAAAATAAATGATATTATAATATTAAAAAATATATAAATTTAGATAATTAATGTAATCCAAAAAATTTATAGATTAAAATTTCTTGTTAGTGATATAATAAAATAATTGTTTGGAATTATAAGTGTTATCCTGATTTTATTAAACTCTATGTAATGAATAGTTTATAAAAATGATGTTATGGAAATTTTATAGAAAACAATATTTTATTAAATGACATAAAATCCAAAAAAAAGTTCAGGAAAGTGTTCAGGATAAGGTTTAAAATATCAACTATGTCCTATTTATTTTTATTTAGTAATCTTATAGTTATTATATTGACCATAAAAGAGTAAAAAACCATGTTGACATGGTAACAGTTGAAAATGTTAAATAAGGGTTAAAAATAAAAGATAACGGTATAAATATAGTCAAAACATGTCTAATTTTTATTATATGATTTATTTCGGCTCATAATCATCTTATATTCTAAATAAATCACTATTTAGGCATTTTTAATTGAAAATTAATTTATATTAATTTAATATTTTGATAAATTCCAAGAGTTCCCTCCCCTCTCTTATACATGGGAACCTCTTCTTCTCATTTCATAATGCTAAAAACCCATTTTTTCAGCCATTCCCTAAAAAATAAATTATTATAATCCCTCCTCTAATTATATAGGCCATATTTTAGACAGAACACTAACACTAGTGGTGTTAAGGTGTTAAGAAATGGAGATTTTATGAAGAAGAGGTATCATTTTTAATTGAGTGTTTTTGTTTTGTTTATTCTTCCACATCCTTAACAATTTCTTCAATAATGATAAAATAATAAATCCAGTATCCTAATTATACTTATATTTTATTATTTTAGTTTAATTACCTATATAAATCTCCTATTACAATAAATGGTAAAGGAATTCATCATTCGTGTGTACGGAAGACTACCACCTCGCGAACTGATGCAATTCATTTTCCACCACCATCTATCAAGATTGGTTATAATGATGTAATTCATTTATATATATGATATTTATGATATATTTTTAATTATAAAAATAAAATATATTTATTATCTTACCCTTCCATGCACCAAAAAAATAATAAAGTCATTCTTGTATTCGTATTGAGTACCACCTCCACGAATCAATGTGATTCATTTTTCATGATCGCATAACATGGATAATAAATATAAGTATAAATAAATATGTAATATTATATTTTATATATTATTATCATTATGGAAAGATAATATAATATTCACATTCTTTCCACATTGATCATTTAAAAATGGAAACATTACTCAGGTGTTTGTATGGCCTACCGTCTCCAGAATTATAACATAGTTTATTTTTTATTACATATTTAATGATTGGATTTAAAGGTATAATTGGTGTATAAAAGTTATAAATATTTATTTATTATTATTCTTAATAAAATGGACTAATTTCCCCTTTCACCATAGTTAACATACTATAGTTTTTTTGGACTTAACTACCAAATATTGTCAAAATGTACAACATGAAAATAAGTGATTGAGTAATTATATTTAAAAGTCAATAAGTGATATAAAAAGAATAATAAACACGAAAAAAGTTCTTTAACAAGTAAAAAATTAAATAAACATTATTATTTATGAATATAAACAACATATGTGTCATTTTGACTCAAGGTAATAGATTTTATTCTATAAATATTCTTTTAAAATTCCTCTTTCAACTCTTTTTACTAAATTCAAAAGGAATATATTTGGAACATATAAGTAATGAGATTATTTCCCCACCATCATGATAACTTAATGATTTTATGAATATTTTATATCATTATAAGTTTATTTTTAAAGAATTTTTTTATATCTATGCATTTTTTAGTTTTTAAGAAATGATTTCAAAATTGAAAGGTTATTTAATTCAAAAAGTGTTTTTATGATGTAATATTTAATTTTTTATGATTATGTTATGGTTATTTGGAATTTTTTATAAAGGTGGGTATTTCTGTGATAAATCAAGGATGGTTGGTCACATTATTGACCACTGACAGGTGGTTTTCTGATAAACCTAGGATGAGTGGTTATATTATAACCTCTAATGCATTGGGTACTCTGGATTTTGAGGTTGAACATATCAGTTACTCATTTTATATGAGTGATATGGAAATATTATGTCCCAATTTACCTACATGACCTTATATTACTATTAATTAGTTTTCATGGATTTTTTTTTTTATTTTCATAGAGTAAGATAATGACTTTTTTAAAAAAAATTGATTCTATTTTAGGATAAAAAATAATGTTTAAAAAAAATTAATGGGTTTTCATGTTTTTCATTAGGCTAAATATTTCATTTTTTATATACCTCACTGATATTTTTGTGCTCATCCCATGTTTTAAAATATTTTTCATAGGATGAGTAGGGATAAGTATGAGGTCAAGTTTAAAATGGAGAATATTTGGAATGAAAAGAACTATTTTTTTATATTTTATAGGTTTTTTATGTAAAAAGTTGATACTAAGTATAAGTGTCATCCTATAATGTATTAGTTTAATATGTATGAATTTTTCCATATTATCAAAAAATGTAAACCTCAAATAAATTTGGGAAAAGAAAATGAATTCAGTTTTAAAATCATTAGAATATGTAATGTTTAAGGATGTGTCTTTACATAAACCCAGTTTATTTTCATCTACTCTAGTTATTATTGATATTTTAATTTAGTAGAACCATTTTTTTCACTCTTTGTTACTTAAAAATTCATAGAATTGTTTTATGCAAATCATGATTTATTTCAATCTTTAGTCAGAAATCTATTTTCACAAAAAAAACATGTTTTCTAAAACAAATTTATTTTTTAACCTTTTTAATTTTTTTATTGATGTAATTTTTATACAATTTTTATTTCTAAAAAATATTTTCAAAGTAATATTATTTATGCTTTCCAAAAAATGACATTGTGTGTCCTTTTTACAGTGGAAAAGGGACGTTATTTTTAACTTGTACAACATGTATAGAATTACCAATCGACATGAATATCATTTATTTTAAGCTTCCTTTGAACATTTATGTGGATATTTATAGCGAAAATATTTTTTCTAATATTATAGAAATTATTAGTTCTTAAAATTGAATTTTAAAAGATGGTTTTTCAAAATTTTATATGTTTAAAAAAGAGATTTTCAAAATTAAAAGGATATTCTCCTCAAGGTTTTTTATAAAATTTATTCTTATGGTATTTTTATTTATCAATGACATCAACCCTTTAATATAATTATGATCAAATGGGGATACTTTTTATGTATATCATCTCTATTCATTTCTTAGGTTATTTATGATCAATTTAAATGAGGACATATAATTTTCTTACCATTCACCATTTTACTATAAATGGTTTATGATTATGTTTATTGATTGGGGTAAGTATAAACATTTTGTATGTTAGTTTTTTTCAATAAGAATGTTTATGTGTATTATGTTTCACCCCTTTCATATGAGGAATTAAGTAGACTTTTTATGTGATAGGCATGGCCTATTATAGTCCCTTGAGGCATCGATAGGTCTCATGCAAAAAAATAGATATAGTTTTTTAAGGTCTTTCTCATTTATATAGATGTATTATCAGGAGGACTTAATGGCATTATATATCTTAGTACAAATCCATGTTGGTTTTAGATATCTTTGTATGATGCCTAAATGATATGTTTTAGATTTATATAACCATTTATTACATCATTATGAATTCAGTTACTGATATTAGATGTGATTATTTGATTTGTTAGAATGTCAATGGTTAAGATTCATGCTCATGTGTATATTTATAATGAATTATTTCATTATCATTTATTACTTCAATATTATTATCAAGTTATTGATTAAATTTCACGTGTTTCAGTTATATTGATTATGCATTATTTATTCATAGTTTTCTTTATACACATACCCTTATTAATCATCTGAGCTCACCAATTTCTTATATTTATTTTCCCTGGATACCATAATTATTTTATGATTTTTATTCAATGATATGTAATGCTTAATGATATAACTCTCAAGAAAATAATTTTTTGCATTTTATGTTTTCATATGTAAATGTGACTCATGTATGTATCTCATTTACTAAGACTACTAAACTATTAGGTCCTTTGAGATGTTATTCCTCATATATTATTCTAATGTAATAAAGTAGAAACTAGATTTTTCCTTATAGGGTTGGGTTTGTTATAGTTAGTATCTGTGGAAGTTTAGTATAAACATTGGGAACTTAATTTAGGAAAACATATATTAAAAGATATAACCCTATGATAGTAATTGAGGATAAGTTTATAAAAACAACCTAAAGTTTTTTTAAGGTAGATATTACATGGGTTTTTAGCTATAAATCTTTGTATGGATACTAAAGGTGGGTGTGGTTCTAGAAAAAAGTTACCTAAGGGTAATAAATCCAAAAAGGGGGCATTGATATTGACCTAATAATCACTTAGTGCAGAAGAACAAGCCTTAATATAAACCTAGTTTTACACTCCTGGGGATGTGCTTAGGATAATTCATATTTTATTTACAAATCATTATGATGGTTTTGAATAGAAAAATATCCCAAAATAAACCATATTTATATTTATGAGATTAGCTATGTATAAAATTTTCAAATTTATATTATGTGTTTCCTGATTTATGGGATTATAAATTATGATTCATAATGTTATGATCTAATTTTGTGCATGACAATATTTTGAAATGGAACCTAATAGAAGAAATGGGAATTGTATTAATTCACATACTCCATGTGCGACTTCTCTCATGGGAAAGATAATGAAACTGAAACTAGACATGTAGTTGTAGTTGATAAAAATATAACCATATTGGGGAAACTAACTCAGGTTAAGAGTAATAACCTTTCCCATATGGAGTAGCATGTTTATCCACCATAAGGAGTAAAAATGCTAGACCGCTTTATGAGTCAGCAACTTCCATCATTCAATGGGACTACAAATCCATTTTTAGAGAGGAAATGGATATGTTCTATAAAGAAGAGATTTATCACTCTGGGATGTAGTGAAAGGGATAATGTTTTCATTTCATTTTATCATCTCTTGGGATATGAGAATAAATGTTGATAGTTGATTTTAACACTAAGGATGAGGAGGAAATATCAAGCATGGAGTGGTAATATTCCAAGGTAATCATATTGGAAAAATATTTTCCTCATGAGAAATGAGTAGATATGGAAAGATAGTTCTTGAGTCTAAGATATAAATATGAGTAATATATTTCTATGTATGAAACCAACTTTAAAAGGTTATAATGGAATGATTTGAACTACGTGTGAAATCCAAAGAGAAATATTTACTATTTCTTTGATTGTGTTAAGAGAATCCTTCGAAGGGAACTAATCTCGAGAACATTCTCAACATCTGAGTACATGGTATCATGTGATATCAAGATATAGAAATAACTATCCAACTATTATAACTTCTAAGTGAATAAAGATAATAAGAGGACATTAGATAAAAATACTGATAAATGAAATAAGCGAAAGAAGGATTTTCCAGCATGTGATATATGTGGAAGGAAAAACATTGGTACATGCCTAAAAGGAAAATGATTTTTCTTAATGTGTGGAGAAAAATGCCACCACGAACATGATTTAAAGGGAAAGAAATAATTTTCCAATGTTCAAATCCTTAACTCTAAGGATATAGGGAAATATTCAAATGAATTCCCCAATCATCAAGGGAATTTACCTCAGAATAATCTAAGAGATAGAGGTCAAGATTATGGTATTATCAAAGAAAAATTGGAATGATTAATGTATTTTTTTGGATACAATAATTATTTAATTTGAGTATTTTATCAATTATTTTTTAATAATTATGAAATGTATAAGTATTTTATTGTAGTTTTTTAAGGGTTTGAAAGCGTACGTTGAATGATAAAGACGAAAATGAAAAATGATTTAGTATAAATTTTAAATTATTGAAAAAAATGATTAAAGAAATGATAACACTTAATATGTTCTTGATGTTGTGATAATGATATTAGGTAAATAGATCATTGTTATTAATAAATTAAATTTGATAGTAAAAACTACCTTGGAACTAATTAATGATAAGTTCATTTTGGAAATTTAGTACCCTTTTTTATAATGTTATTGATCATAATATTTTGGAAGGATCATATGGTTAACCATTTATGAAAATGTTTATGTTCAAATTTGATTGATGTGTTTGAGATTAATTTATTACATCGGGATATGAAGATTTATGAATATTTGAAAACCTGTTCAAACCATTTTTTTAAAATAATAACAAGATATTGAAGGAATTATTTATCATCCTATTATAGATATTATGATCCATTAAAAGAGATTTATTTTTGATTTGGGTATAAAAAAATTAGTTTTCAGATATTCATTTATTAGGGTAAGTGATGAATTACATGAAAAGGATGAAATTGCGACTATGAAGTAGAAAAATATCAAGTTAGTATGTTTTCTAATCTTATGAGATAATAAATAATTCCTTAACTTTAGATAAATGATCTTGTAAACATATTATATAATATTAAATTAATATCCAATGAATCATATGGTCTTTTAAATAATCACAAATTTATGATTTTGAGACCCTTAACATTCCATTTATCATTCACTTTCTTGTGATTAATGACCACAATCACTGTCTATAATTATTCACGCTTTTCCTCTATGTCCATATCTTCACTTTCAACTATTTTTCTACATAGAATTATATTTATGTTTTATCACATATGGAATTTAAAATTCAATTTCACTATTATAAAGGGTATTTTTTATTAAGTGTTCTCATGATGTTGGTTTTCGATAAAAGAATTTTCAAATGTCAAACCCTTGATTTCAAAGATCAATTTTAAATTGTGAGGGAACAATTTATTTAAGGTGGGGAGAATGTAACACCCTAAAATTATAAAACAGTATCATTTTATTAAATAAAACATATTACACACAATATTTATTTTAACTTGTTATACAAGAAACAACGAGCTTCTTCGATATCTTATGTTACATGCAAGACCGAGTTTTACCAAACATCAATTTACTATTAATATTTCTTATTTAATATTAAAATTATCATATAGTCAATAGAATGGATGGTATGAATAGGATTAAAAAACTTATGGAAATATATAATTTACAAAAATTTATTAGTTATATATTTATTATAAATAAAATAAGGATCATTTAGAATAGAAAGAAATGTAATTTGAAAACCTTTATTTTTTTTTTCTAAATGACGGCTTAGTCATGCTTTGCAGAAATAATTTAAAATTAATTCTTAAAAATTTTAAAAAATTTATTTTAAAATATAAACTTTACTTTCTAATTTATAATACAAAAATTATCTTATGGTAAATTTTTTTTATTTTTCTCAAATGTTTCATTTCTGGATGATTATTGAAAAATACTAATTTTAATTGAAAATTTATTTTTCATTTAAATTAATTATAAAGTTAAATTATATTATAAATTTGTTTTTAAGTAAAATTAGTTCAATTATATATCAATAAATCTAATTTATGTCATTGGAATCATTTTAATATTGAATTTATATATAAAAACATTGAAATAGTTTGAACATTTCTCTTTAAAAATCCAATTTCTCAACATGTATATAGGATTAATTTTAAATTGAAATTTCCCACTACTAAAAATTGAATTTGGTAAAATTGATTCCATATTTGTAATAAATATAATTTATAATTTATAATAAATCCAAATTAATTTTCGACCAAAATGAATAGTGAAAACAGTAAAAAATTGTTAGTACGGTTAAGGTAAAAATGGATTTACTGGGAATTAAACTATGAAGATAAGGGTTAACAATTAAAAAAAACTTGTCAAGAACAAATTTTATGGCCATATTTACACCTATTATATTATATATTTTATAATGGACTATTTTTCAAGATTTTTTAAATATAAAAACATGGGTATGATTGAATCTTTTCAAACAATTCTATATGTGCTGCTCACCTCTCTTATAAAAGGACACCCCTCTCCTCTATTTTTCAAAATATAAAACCTCTTTGGTCCCACTAAAACATGACCAAATAACATAAAAAATTATCTCATATCATTCTATACTCCTTATTTGGGTCATAAATCTAACCTAGGAAGGATTTGGTGCAAACCTAAGGAGCATAACTGAAGAAGATGTAATGTTCTTCAACAAGTGTCTTTATTTTATTTATTTGTCCACCTAAATAAATTCTTATTTAACCATAATGATATAATAATATCAATATATAAAATAAACTGGTATGCTATTATAATAATTTCATGACCTATAACCATCTCTACTTCCATCAAATTGGTTATGAAATAATCATTCATCTGTACAAAGGACTACCGTTTCGCGAACTGATGTCATTTGTTCTTCCATTACCACCTTTAATGGATGGGTATAATGAAATATATAAACTATATATATGATATTTAAAATATATTTATACCTATTGAGTCATTATATCAAATATATATCTTTTTTACCTTTAATTCCTTACGAGATATGATAATATCGCTCATGTGTACGGTAGACTACCACCTCACGATGCGATTTGATCAATCTTTCACAAACACTTCAAATGAAAGTTGGTAAAGATAAATATGAATATTATATTTTATATTATTGAAATAATTATTATATTAATTAAATATTTATTACTATGTAAAGATATTATATAATTATTTATTACATTTCCCCTCACTTAAAGATGATAGCATCATTCGTGTATGTGTGGACTACTGCCTTCACGAAGTGATGTGACTCACGTTTCATCACAGAACAACATGGATGATATATATAAGTATATATAATATTCTATATATGATATTATTATAATTATGGAAATATT
Source organism: Viscum album (assembly GCA_963277665.1). NCBI lineage: Eukaryota > Viridiplantae > Streptophyta > Magnoliopsida > Santalales > Viscaceae > Viscum > Viscum album. Next base: position 1,277,647,308 of record OY728134.1, read on the forward strand.
ATATATTACTTACCTTCATTCCATAACGATTATTGAAAAATAGAATTGTTACTCATGTGTACGTATGGCCTAACGTCTCCATGATTGTAACATACTTCATTTATCACAACCAACTTTCATGATGGGTATTAAAATTATAATACATGAATAAATATTAAGTTTATTTCATTATTATTATTTTAAAGATAATTAAACTTTGTAATATGTTCAAGAACCAGATCTTTAATGAAAAAACACACATAAGAAATATGGAAATTAACAACAGAAACCATTAAAATAATAAAATATTATTCATGAATGAGAGATAATATGTTATAAAAGGATAAAATATGATATTATAAATTGTAATATGTTTTTTTTTATGTTAATAACATGTGTATAACTAATATACATGATTTTAAACATTGTTCAATTAAAATTAAGCATGATGTGAGGGACATCATCTCAATTTTCCTTCATTAGTGCATATTGTATTGTTACGAACCTAATTCCATTTATATGGTGTATATACTACCCATTTGAAATGTTATATCATGATTAATTAATAATTCATATTATATTAAGTTATAATTTACATTATTTCATCCATGGTTATTTGACATGATAATTACCAAGTGGTAATGAATTTCTTAACTCAATTTCATTTTATTAGGTTATATTACTTATTTTTTGTCATGGATATACTAAGATTATGTGTATAATGTGTTTTGAATATATTATATTCCCACATTATTTTTGTGATTTTATATTTTATGCACATAATTTATTCCTTGATTAATTATAACTAAAAATTTATGATCATTATAAGGATTTATTTCACAATCTCATTCCAATCGATATAGTTTATTCTTGAATTATAGTTGAAGGAAATTATTTGATCATTCTCTAATAAAACAGTTTCATTTTCTTATACTTTAGTTATTTATGATATTTTCATGTAATAGTACCATTTTTACATTGTTTGGTACTTCAAAGGTTTTACAAATTTGTTTATGAAAAATCGACTTCATTTTTTTCATCGGTCAAAAATTATTTTTTTAAAACAATAGTATATAAAATTGTTTTCCTAAATGTTTTTAACCTTTTAAAAATTATTTATTAGTGAAATTATTACTCAATATTTATTTTTAACAAAATGTTTTCAAATGAATATTCTTTTCATTTTATTAACATGGCACATTTTTATCCATTTTACAGTGAAAAGGGGTTGTTATTTTTTAACTTGTAAGACATGTAAAAAATAACCTTCCAACGTGACCATTATTTCATTGATTATTTATTTTCAAATTTACAATGTTATTTTAAAAGAAAATTATTTTTATAATATTATATAAATTATTATTTTTTAAAATTTATTTTAAGAAAAATGTATTTTCAAAATGATTTATGTTTTAATAAGTGATTTTTAAATTGAAAAGGTTATTTTCCTGAAGAATGTTTTTAAATATATTTTTATGGTTTTTATATTCATCAATGACATGATCACTTTAATGTAATGATGATCCACTGGGGATATTTTTTATTTCTATCGTCCTTATTATGTTCATGGATGTTTTATGATTATCTTAATTTATTATGTACAATTCTATTACCATTCAAAATTTTACTTTGAATAGTTTGTGATTATTTTTAATGATTGGGGTACATTTTAACATTTCATATGACAGTTTTTTTCAGTACAATTGTTTATGTTAATTATGTTTCACCCTTTTAATATGAGGAATTCATTGGAATTTATATGTGATGGGTGGGGCCCTCTATATCCCCTCGATGTATTGGTAGGTATCATAAGAAAAACTAGATATGGTTTTGGTCGAGGCTTTACCAAGTTATATATATATCTTAGAACAAGGCCTTTATGTTTTTACATGTATTGGAAAAAAGCCCTTGATGGTATTAAATTCCTTTACATGAGGCATTAATTCTTTTAATATTTCCATCATTATTCATTCCATCATTATGAATTCAGTTATTGATATTTCATGTGATTATTCGATTTTTTATACTATCTATGGATAAGTTTCATGATCATTTCATTATTTATATGGAATTATTTGATCATAATTTATTACTTCCATATAATGTACATGTTTTTGATTAAATGGAATGTTTTTAGTCATATTTATTATTCCTTACTTATTCATAGCTTCCATTGTGTACATACACTTACTGAGAATCTGTGATCACCACTTTATTATTTTTATTTTCCTAAGATACAAGTAAGTATTTTATGATTGATATGTACATATATGATAAGGGTAATAATGGTGTTATCATTAAAATAAATTTTTTTATTCTATGTTATCAAATACAAATGTGATTCAATTATATATCTAGTTTATCATGACTACTATACCATTCAGTCCTTTAGGATGCAATTACTTATATATTATGAAAACATAATAAAGTAAACACAGGATCTAGAATTCTAGGGTCCGGGTCATTACAATTTCATCATCTAGCTCAGGCTCCAATAACTCTTTTTCTATAACCTCATCCCATTATGATTTAGTTTTGAACATACTATCATATGGGTATTTGTAAGGAACCATATGAATGATTGAAGAAAATATATTATTGTAAGGAACTTATACCCAAGGAAGGTGTTGAACCCAACTACCTTTGAAATCCATATAACATGATCAGAGAATATCCTTCTAGGTTTGAATAGTCCATTAAAACTAACCATCAATATTAGGATGAAATACATTGCTAAAGTTTAACTCTATATTCAATTATTTTTATGGAATTTTATAGACCATTTTGGTAATTCTCAAATTATGATCATATTTAATAGAATCTTGTACTCCATGAAACATTAAAACTTACTTGATGAATATTTTTGAAATTATATCAAGTGATAAATATTCTCATATGGTAATGAAAAGAACTTATTTCATAAGGCGATCAAATACAACCCAAATAGCATTATTTCCATTAGATGTTTTGGGGAGTCTGATGATGAAATCCATTATAATGTTTTTTTATTTCAAGTCTGGTAAGGTTAATAGTTATAAAATACCCTTGGACTTATATTCTTAATAAATAACTTGCTGGAATAACAAGCATAGAGATATATAATCTATAATATACCATTAATTTTATCCCTCTATAAAAACTCTTTCAAACCTCTATACAACTTTGTACATCCCAGATGAATAGGGAATGCTGAAATATGAGATTCAAACAATAAATCCTTATTAAATTATAGTATTGATTGAAAAAAATATTTCTTAAACATTATTATTCCATCCAAATCACGATCAAACTTGGGAACATTTCTCACCTTCATCTACAATTACACATTCCTCTTCTGCACCTATTTAATCCAATCATGGGTGGATGGGTGAACATTCATCAAATAATGACATGATCTTTCCCCTTTCCTCACGATTTCAAGATCAATCTTTTATAAACCCATTAATATTGTATCCCTTTCAATCCTTATCATGGACAAACTATGATTGTCTTACTAACTAATAGAACCATCCACCTTTTTCACCTTCCCATGATGTATGTTTATTTAGTTTTCATAAATTTTATTCAGTTATAACCATATCCTTTATATCATACTCAAATATTTTTGTATAAATATATTATTTATTATTTTATGATCACTATATATGACACCATTCACCTTAAATATATTACCCCTATATTTTTAATTCATAAACTAATGTAGCCAATTCCAAATCAAAGGCTGTGTACATTTTCTCATGATTTTTCAATTTGAATGATGAATAAGATATAACCATATCATTCTAAATGAGGATGAATTTGTGACTCTTCCTCAATGCATCAATAAAGATAAAAAATATATTCACCACTTCTTGGTAGTGAAAGGATAGCTTCACAGACCAATATTATTTTCAGCTCCTTGATGTATTCCATACAATAATCTACCTAACAAAACATGTATTGCTTCTGAGTTAGCATGGTTATCATATTAGATAGTGATGAGAAATCTATCAAAATGTGTCAGTAGTATACAACCACTCTATGAAAATTATAGATCTCAATTATCGTGGTTGGTCTGGCTTATTGGTCAATAACATCTATCTATAATGGATAAAATGATATACCATATCATGTGATTATATGACCCAATAATAAATCTTTTTCAAGACATAATTCACACTTTGTAAGTTTTTCTTACATCTTATCCTTCCTTAGGTTCTTTGGTGAAATCCTAAAATTTTCATCATTATCTTCCTTTATCTTTGAATGTATATGAATAGCATCTATAAATACAATCACAAACTAATCATCATAATATGTAAAGACTATATTCATTAAATTCATGAAGATAATATGACCATGGTTAAGTCCAAATAGAATCACTATAAATTCATAATGACTATACATCATATAGAAGGTTGTATTACGTGAATCATTTTTCATGAAACTCAATTGATGATATCAAAATTGAAGATCGATCTTGAAAAAATATTGAAATCCTCATAATTTATCAAATAGATCATCTATATGGGGTAGAGGATACTTGTTATTAATAATTATCATGTTAAGATATCAATATGAAAATAAAATACACATTGAACTATTATTCTTTATAAAAATATAACATGTGCACTCTATGGTGACATAATAGAGAATATGAATTCCTTAAAAATATTCTTCTATAGATTATTATTCAAATATTATAACTCAATCAGGACCATTCTATGTGTATTATAAATATGTGTAAAACCAAGTATGAATTCTATTGACAACTCAAAATCCCCATTTAGTGGAATTCTAGGAATGTATTTAGGATATACATTAAAATAATTATGAATAATATGAATATCTTAAATTTTTAGTTTCTCATCAATCATTTGGGATAAATATTCCTTATGAATAGGTAGTAATACCCATAATAATGAATAATCTTCAACTAGAATATTATATTCATCCTCTCAACAAAAGATAACCATAGGTTGATTTAGATTATCAAATGTGACATATATTCCTCAAACATTGATATGGAATATATATATATAGATCCAACCCATGACCAAATTTACATCAAATTTAACAACATGGAGAATCAAAAGATTTTTAAGAAGTGTATTCCAACAAACATCAATTAGAGATGAATTATTTACTTGATATGAGATCGTCATACCATTAGGAGTTCTTAATGATAACTCAACTTATAATATTTGAGGTGGTGATATGATACCCTTATAAAATTCATTAGATATAAAATATTGGTAATATTTATAATCAAATAAAATATTTTCAATTTTATAGTGGATGGTATGTATACTTATCACCACATTATTCTTATTACAGACTTCAGCTGTTTTAATCACATAATATTTCCATTTATATCTTAGATCAAAAGGTTGATAATTTTCATCATTATATTTATGATTCAGACACTAATTATAATAATGTACACAGTCCTTGAAATTATACCATTGGTATGTATGTGGAAATTTGGTTGAGATTTTCACCATTCATTTCATTGACTGACCTCTTCAAATCGATTCAGAATTCTTTTTCTCGATTTCGATTTTTTTCACACTCAAAACATTTACTGGACACCATAAAGAAATTTCCTTTATGATTCTTTCCAAAATTATAACATGAATAATGATTAATTTTCTTTCATAAATGCGTTTTATTATTATTATTTCCTTAAAATTCCACATTTAGATTTTTTCCCCATAAAACTGAAAACAATGAGAGTCTACAATTTCTATTTCTAGATTCATATAAAATTCAACAACTTCTTAATAGCTATGAAAGTATATTATATTCAATCCATTTATGAGACTCGGTAACAAGAAACTAAATAATTGGTTAAATTTCTGAATGATCTATGATGAAACCAGAAGCATACCTTGTATGTCTAGTGAAATTTTATCATATGTACTATTTAATTATTCATATTTATAATTTAGTTCATGGAATTACCTTTCAATTTTCATGTAAAGAGTTTGGGTAAAACACTTAATACAAAAAAAATCATAAATTATTCTCATGGAATAGATCCAATTTCATTTTCTTTCCTAATATTCATGATAAGAGTCTACCATTGATCTACATAACCTTTAAAGTGATATAATTCTACGAAAAACATTTCATATTATAAAATCTAGGGAAGAAAAAATATCATTTGATTTTTACCGATACATTTCATAAAAATTAGTGGCTCAAAGGATCCGCTAAAGGAAGGTGGTTTTATCCATTTAAAATACTCAATAGTGAGTTATTCATTACCTTTTAATTTTTAAATATCAATATATTTAATGTTAATATTCATATCATATGGGAGTTTAGTTATCAAAACCATAAGACTTCTCATCCCATTAACTATTTTATTTGGAAGCTTAAAAGGATGATTGTTTAATTTCCCATCATAGTTATCATTAACATGAATAATCTTGGGTACAACAATTAACAATGACCAAAAATCATTTTGTGAGAAATAATAATCATAATGAGTAATCATGAAATCATGAAAATTTATTCATAGGTTGTATAAATCATTACATCTTCTAATCAATCTATGGAACCATAGGTTTAGCCTAGGTCATTCATTGTTTTCATCTATTCATTTCCTTCATAATTTTTATAAATTAAATGTGTATTGACCTAATAAAATCGTCCAAGATTTTCAATTTTGGAGTACATTATTAGGAACACTAATCATGCACCAGTTATGATTGAGTTGAACCAATATTCTCTTTTCTAAGTTATTACCTCAAGGTGCATCTATGCCATAGTCACATCCACATTCTAGTATCTAGACAAGGATATATTTTCTATGAAAACCACACAATCTATAATTTACCAAATCATTAGAATGTTATCCTATACATAAACTTATCTCCATGGTTTTCAACAAAGTTTTCTATTCATGATCTCCGAAAATTAACTAAAGACTGCTCTAATACCAACTGAGGAAACCCAATCATTTCATTCAATAATGTTTTATCATTTAATATGAATATTTAATATATTTCATAATAATACACACCTGAGGACCAAAAAGGATTAGTGTATTAGTAGACTAGAAAAATAACTATCTTATTTATTTAATTATTTTCAATATCTACCATAATTTTTTTCTCATATAGTATACTTCATGGAAATATCATATTTAAAAATGATCATCATAACCTTGGGAAAGGATACATAGGAAAAGGTCATCTCAAATACTCTATATGGGTAAACATAAGAGATATCAATCAATGGTTATATGTGAGAATCAGATAAGAATAATGGTAGGAGAAAATTGCCATAAATTAAAATATCATAGGCAATCAGTCAAATATCATTAATCATAAGTCATTGAATACAGATTTTTCATAAAAAAGTACATAATTCAAAAACATATGAAATAATAAATAATCAATCATGATCCAATGGAACATATCATAAGTATAAAACATAAGTGTGTTGAGTACACATAATTATAAAAAAATATTTTCTCATTCAAGGATCACTACCAAGAATATCATCGTGGAATGTTTTCACTCCCAAATACATCATTTCCTTAGTCAAGGTGGACTCCATAGACTATCTTATTGGAAAAAACCCCTTAATGAACAGGGTTCAATCCCCATTACTAACTTAATTGCCCAAAGACCTTCATTTTTTATTCATTTTGATAATCCCCCTTTTTAGGGTTTAAGGGGAACCCTTACATTACCCGTAGGATTCATTACATTATTAGACACATTGATCATAAAAGAATACATTCTATACTATGAAAAATTGAAACTGCCCCTCCCCATCATCTTCATCATGATCATCTCTCCACCTTTGAATGGTTGTTCGGCTAACTATCGTATTTATAGATGCACATGCCAGATACCAATGGAAAATTCCATACCATATCATTCTTCAAAATCTGAAAGCTCTACTATGGTGAATTCACCTTCTCTAAATCCTCCTCTGGATCTTGTTTCTTGTAGAATTTTTCTGGTTTTTTATTCATCAGATCAGGTGGCCTGAAGGCCTTGAGGGACAAGCCACATAATGAAAACAATACATATTTGTAATGGAATATCATAAACCATTCATCATATCATCATATCATCATATAATAACCTATGAAAAGGAAATGAGTTTCATAAAAATGTCATTATTTCAACATTTCATAACTCGTGGGAAACAAATGGGTTTCATCATAACATAAATAACCCTTCATAATGAAATAAGTTTCATAGAATCAACCTTAAATTCTATTCCATATATATAAATAATGTAGATAGTATCATAAGATCATATCCCCAGTGAAGCATAATAATCCTTAAAAAAGTTTACATAGACAAATAATACCTTTAAAAAATCTTAAGAAACTTTATTTGAAAACATTAGAATTATGTCCATTTTATTAGTTAAAATTTTAAGAAAAAATCCCAGAATATTGACAAGTTAATTTCTTTTAAAATAAAAAAGGAACATGCGACATAATCTTCAATGAAAATAATGGACGTCATGGTGGGAAAATGCATTAATTCCATATAAGTTAAAATAAATCATTTATTTCATAACTTTGTGAAAAGTGAAAAAGGACCTGTTCAAAAAAAATTTATTTAAAATGATTTAATTTCAAAAAAAAAATTTATAATGACCTTATTATGGATTTTTTTATAATTAAGAACTATCATAAAATAAGTTTTAAGAGTATGGACATGCAAGAAAAACTCATCGGCCATGGTTGACTTTTCCATAGAAAAATTATCTTGGTTATTTTAAGTATCAATGAGAGGAAAATGATTACAATTCGTAAAAAATCCATAAATTACTAGACAATAATAAAATATATGGGTTTTAAATGATATGATCCATATAAATTTCCTCAAATTAAATTTATCACCTAAAATCTAGAATATAAATGAAATTGTAACATAATCCTACTACCTCAAGTCCTGTCATTATTTGTTTGCATTGAATTATCATGTACAATAAATATATATTTATTATACATATATTATAGAAAAATATTAATACATAAAATATTATGTATCACTCATTTATAATTTCTAATTACCCATTTATTAAAAATTTCATAATTAAAATTAACATTTGAGTGAAAATTTGTCTAGTTTCCATGCATATTTCTGTTGGATAGTTCTGGTACTTGCACCTTAGTCATGGTTTCATCATATATTTATATAATATTAATGACATAAGTATAATATTTATTCATGATATATACATTTATAATTTTTCATATAAATAAGTGATGAAAAAATTACACCACTTTATGGAGATGGTAGTGTGTACGTATGCACGAGCAATGTTTCCACTTTTCAATTGTTGGAATAAATGATAGTTAAATAATAATTTACATTTTAAGAATAATTATTATATCATAAATAGAACATATTTTCATTAAATCCTTAATTACTACAATACATGTACAATTTAAGTGAAAAATGAATCACATTGCTTCATGGAGGTGGTAGTCCACACTTACACATGAGAGACTATAACATTTTATAATATATAGAATGGTAAATAGGTATATAAGGTTATGTAATTATAGAATAATAATTATATCAAAAATATAATATTTAAAAATAAAATCCATCATAATAAACAACCATGAATGATGGTGATTGATAATGAATCAAATCACTATACGGAGGCAGTAGTCCATATGTACACACAAGCAACACTTTTAGTTTCAATTTGAGAAAAATGAGGTGGAAAATTAATGATCCAACATCATAATAAAAATTAATTAAACTAAAGACACTAAATTAAATATTTTTGAATGACTACCATATATTTAGAGATTGTGGATAAATAAATACAATTTTAAGTACTCTATTAAGTGTTATACCTATTCATTGAGAATCCTCATTCGGATTACATCTTAAGCCTTGAAAGGATAGTATGATGAACAAAAAAGGACCTCTAGGATATGTGGGTTATTTGGAAGGTATTTGGGTAGGATTTGAAAAATATACAAGGCACATTAAGTGTGAGTATGAGTGGAAAAGTGGTATCCTTTTATAAGGTAGGGGTGGAGTGGTATCTTTTTATATGGGATAAAGAGTACACACATGGAATTTTAAGAATGATAAAAATATATTACTATATTACTCATGTAATGTTCCTATAAAATTACATATCATCAAATATAAAAATTACAAGGTCTAAATTACATCAATAAATTAAATTAAAGAAAGTATTTTGAGATATTTTGAACCTTAACTCTTAGGTTAAACCCTAGTAAACTCTTTTTAACCCTAACCGTGGTAAAAAAATTACATTTTTACTATTCATTAGACGAAAAATTATGTTTAACCTATTATATTATATTAATTTTTTTATTAAAATATTTAATTCATTTTAAAATATTAAATTTCTATATGTGGTAGAAATTTATTATTAACTAAGTGTGGAAAACGCTGTGAAAATTATTTTTCTAAAAATGAATTTTTAAGTATCAGACTTGATTTTTTATTATTCCATTCCTAGTAATAAATTTTTGGAATAATAAACCATATTATTGAATATATAATCTATATATTTCATTAAAACCATTTATCAATAGAGATTAATAAAATTTATTAAGAAAAAAACACATTTTTTCCCTAGAAATATTTTTTCAGAAAGACAAATCTATTTACTTTAAATCGATTTTATTTTAACTTATAACCAATTTATAATAAATGAATTAATTTTATACAAATTTAAACTATAATGTTTCATAATTTAAACATTATTATTCATAATATTAAATATAATTACTAGGCTATAACTAGGACATTAAATAATAATATCTTAAAATCATATCAAAGTTAATTTAAACTTAATGTTGTGTGTAAAAAAAGATATAAAATAAATTAAATTTATTTAAAGGGGAATATTTCATAAATATTGTGATTTTATAGAAATAATTTTATCTCAAGTGTAATATTATTCCGTAAATAACTTTTTTGGGAAGACTATTCTTGCAGATATAGTTATTCTCCCTATGGTGGAATTTTCTTTTTTATTGGGAATGGACCTGATATCCTTATATAAATAAGGACTATCCATTATGAAATGGATATTGTAAGGTAATATGTTGATTTACTTACTAATGAGTTTCCTAATATTCCTCATTATCAAGAGGTTTAAATATCTATAAAAAATAATATTTGAGGTTTGACCATATTAAAGGGCATCTATAGAATTTTACCTATTAAACTAGAAAAGATAACGAATAAACTACAAGAGCATTTAGATATTGGTTTTATACACCCTACTTCTTCACCCTGGGGTTCTCCAATACACTTTTCAAAATGTAAGGTTCAATGTGTATTTATATTTATTCCCATGAACTTAAAAATAACATGATAATGTACAAGTATCCTATTTTATTGATTAAAAACTTGTTTAATCAGATAAATGGGGTTGAACATTTCTCAAGGATTAATATTTGATCTAGATTTCATCAATTGAATGTGAAAATGGAGGATATATGTAAGAATACATTCCATACTAGATATAAAGACTATTATTTCATGGTGATGATATTATGTCTCATTAATTCTTTGGAAATATTCATGGACATTATCAATAGTTTCTTTAGAGATTACCTCAATAAATTTGCAGTGGTATTTATATATGATATTATCATATATTCAAAAATATAATAAGGACATGAATAACACATAATTATTGAATAAATATAATATAAAAGGGGGCGTTCTATACAAATATTATTAAATGTGAGTTATGGATAGAGGATGTTACTTTCTAGGTGAAGTTATAAGATTAGAATATATATTTTTTATCCTTTAAAGACTATGTCAATTTATGAATGGAATGGACCAAAAAAATGACATGGATAGATAGTTTCCTATAATTTATGTGTAATATTTATAGTTTTTGAGAAATTTATCAAAATTTTCACACCTAATAACTAAGATAACTCAAAAAAGTGTTATGTTTTTTTGGATATTTGAATATGAATGGGTATTTAAGGATCTAGAATCATTTCTAGTTAAATCACATTTACTCATCCTAACCTCACATGGGGAAGGATTTATGAAATATAATAATTCTTCTAATAATTTATTAGGTTGTGTACTTATGAAAAATGATAAAGTTATAGCATATAACTCAATTAAATTTATAGTACTTGAGAAATATTCTTTAACTCATTATATATATGGAAACAATAACATTTTATAAGAATATTTTTATGAATTATATCTATAGGGAATATTGTGACATATATATTGATTATAAATGTATAATGCATATATTCAACTAGAAAAGGGACAACGTGCACTGTTGAATATTGTTAGAGTTAATCAAGTACTATTACTACTTAATCCATTTTCATATAAGAAAAGAAAAATAATGTTGAAGATTATCTAAGATGAAAGTATCCTATAATGTTATCCATGATGAGGATTCAAAGGGTCCAAATCTTCTTAGAAATAAAAAGGATGGATATAAGGATTATAATGGATGGAATTGATTCATATCATGCTCAAATTATTTCTCATCAATCTATTCAAAATAATATTTGGAAAGTGAAAAAGATGATATAAAGATATAATATAAGGTGGAAGTAATAAATAAGGCAACTATATTAGAGTTCAACATTGAAAAAGAAGGAATTTTAATTCATGGGATATAATTATGTGTACTATCTATGTCTGGGATATAAAATAACCTATTAGGTGATTCTCATAGATCAAATTTACTCAATCCCATGGATGTGTAATGATGTATATAGATATATGATATATCATATTTTGGGATAATATGAACAAGTATATTACGAAATATTTATCTATGTGGTTGTTTTGGAAATAAGTTAAATAAAAATGGTATAAGTCTTAGGAAATGATTCAACCATTACTCATACCAATATAGAAATTAGTGAATATCATCAAAGAATTTTTCACAAGTATTCCAAATATATATTATATGAAAATTTCGATATGGTTTGTTTTAAATCGTCTTACAATGAATACCCACTTCATCATCGTTAGTGAAAACTTCTCACTTGATCAACATTCCAATATGTATAAGATAGAAGTGATGAGGTAGTATAGAACATCAAAATCGACTGTATATGATTGAGACCCAGGGTTTATCTAAATGTTCTAGAGGATATTTCATAAGGAACTAAATATATAGTTTAACTCTATAATGACATGTAATCCTTATATTAATGATCAATCTAAATATACCACTAAAATTATAAGGTATTTGGTCAAAAATTACTCTATGATCATTAAATTTGGTTGGGATCAACACTTTACTATGGTCGAGTCCTCATGCAACAATAGATTATAATCAAGCATTTAGATGGATACTTTTGAATACATATATGGGAAGAAATGTAAAACTCCATATAGTTTGCATGAAGTTAGAGAAATAAATCTATTTGGGAAAGAACTAATAAAAGGGATGATATAGAAGTTCAATGGCATTCAGTAACACATCATAACATCTCAAAGTCAATTGAAGAAATAAAATAACAATCGTCAATATAAACTACATTTTGAGGGTGGGTATAAGGTATTCCATATAAAATCTTTATGAAATAAATTTATGATGTTTGGGAATAAGGGAAATAAAAATACAAGTTTTAAAATACTCTTTGATATCTTCAATCAGGTTGGAGAAATAACACATCAACTTTAAATTCAACCAAACTTGTCTCAAGTGAATGATGTGTTAGACATGTCTCTCTTAAATAATTACATACTAGATACCTCACATGTGTTGAATTTAGATGTTGTACAATTATAACATGATTTCTCTTATAATGAGAAGCTGGTGGATGTCATGGATCATATAGATAAATTGATATGAAACAAGAACACTCATCTTATAAAAATTCTATATATGATTCATAAGTACCAAGGTGAAACATGTGAATCAAAGGATGTTATGAAACATACATACCCTATGATATTTATGTCATAATAATTGATTTGAATTTTTGAATATGAAATTTATAAAGTGGAGAATATTGTAAAGAATGATAATTTTCATATATGAAAAATTTTAATCTCTAATATATGTGTAGTATAATTTATAGTATAAATCATCACAAAAGACAAATTATTTTATTACAACAATATAAATCATTAAATATAAAGTATTAATATACTCTATATAATTGAAATTAGTATAGTAAGGTAATAAAAATAGGCTAATAATAAAACTACAAATTGATATTCTATTATGTCATAGACCCATAATATTACCACTAACATGAAAAATACTGTAAAAGTAAAACTAACTATTAGAAATTTTAAATTTAAATATAAATTCCCTTTATAAAAATAGATAATGAATAATGAAGGAAACAGGAAGTATTAATAAGATGTACAATGATTATATGTTGTATGGATAAGTATATAACCCTTGGGAATATAAACTGACCATTGAAATGTTAATTTCAATGACGAAAATGGTAAAATACCTAAAACATTAGCATTTACAATGAGTAAAAATGTGACAATATAAATATTATAATTTTAGAAAATGAATTGTTGTATCATATCACTTAAAATAATATAAGTATAAATTTTATTAATATATGAATTAAATTACTTTATGAAATATTAATTTCTATATCAAAATTTATTTATCTAATTTTGAGACTTATTTTCATTAAAATTTATATTATAATTAAATTATCAATCATGTAATAATTAATAAATAATAACAAGTGAGAATGTGATTACTCATTGTAAGGGAAATAATATTTATTCAAAATAAATCATTTTTTTAATTTATTATATGTTTTTAAAATTAAAATATATATAAACTGACTTTGAAAAAATGGGATTTAATTTTAGAATCACTATATCAAAGTTATCCAAGTGTGAGATTTTTATATTTTTTGGAAAAGGACAATTTTTTGAGGAATAGTAAATAAATATAGTTTTACAAATGTGATAACTTTTATGACATCATGATGATATAATTATAACTTAAAAACTTATGTAAAATTTTATTAACTTAAAATGAATTCATGGATTAAAATAATTAACTGAAAAATATTAAGTTCCATTTATGAATCTATATTTTAACATTGAAGTATAAGTTATATTTTACTATAATAAAATACTATTTTTGATTCCTTACCATTAATGAAGTGTTTTAAACATGTTATTGACTTTTGAATTAGTTTTATGGAAAAAATAAAACATTTTTAAATCATAAATCAATACAATTAATTGGAATAAATTTTATTTATATTCTTTGGATAAATGATAAAATAATAAAATATTTATTCTAAAATACCCCCCCCCCCCTTAAGAAAATAATCACCCCCTACACCCCTTTATCTCATATTAAAAATTAATTTTTTCCCCAATGATTTATCCAATAAATCCTTACACTCTTCTTCCCACATCACTAACACCCTGTTGTGACAAAAATCATCTCCTCTGAAGGCATTAAGAATATTACAAAGTAGGAACCCCAATGATTAATGTTTGATTTTAAAACCTCTTATTCATTTAATATTTTTGATTTTTTGTCTTAAGAAATCTTTTAAACCACATCTTATTTTCATCAAAGATTCCATTATATTTTTAATAGCATCCCTTTAATCCAGGAATGATTAGAGATCATCTATTACCTCTCACTGATCCCATTTTAAAAAGTCATCACTAAGTGGAAAACACTGATTTCAAAACCCATGTTTTTATTTTTTATTTACATATTACCCTTTAATTAAAATAAATTAATCTATAAAAGTAAAATTAAAACATGGTATTTAATATAACTTAATATTTTCATAAAACTATAAGATTACTAGTATAATTATTCATTTTAAAAATTTATTAAAACCTCATTTTACCCATGATATTTTTTTGTTAGTTAAGAAAAATATGATAAATTATTTTTCACAAATGTATTTTATAGAAATTTTAAAAAAATTATTTAATTATTTAATAAAACAAAATAATAAATTAATTTAATATCTATGTTTCTATGATGATAAAATAGTTATTATGACCATGATATTGAGTGAAAACAATCCCAGTAAATTTTATGTTTATAAAATGGTTTTACTAAGTATTATTAAAATTACATTAACTAACTACAAGTCTACTGAATAACATAACTTTATTAATGATATTAAAATTTGAAAATTACACATTTGGAGATTTTCAAACCATCATATATTCACCTTCAATCATTACCTCTATATCAAAGAAGTTTTAGAACCATTAACTGACCACCATTGAAATAGTTGGCATAAAAAATATTAATTTTATAAATAAATAAGAAATGATAAAAATATATTATAAGATATAAAATAAATGTTAAAAAATAATGATGAAATTAATAAAATTTACTTGACTATTTGAGAGTATATAGGATATTATAAAGTAATCCAAGACTTAAGGTAAGGGTTATTTTCCCTCACATTCACATTTTTAGGATATATTCTCTTTAAATCTATCTCTCTCCCTCTAATCCTTTTTGTGCCATTATAATATGATTAATTTTTCTTCTTAATTATTAAAATTTATTTTTTGGGATATAAATACTATTATTTTTCCTCTTTTATTTGTTCTTTTTTTGTAAAAATTAAGAATCTTTTAAGGGAATATTTTCCAACATCTCTCTCATTTTTACCTTTTCACATTTTTTCTTATCCTATTATAAAGATATTTTATTTATATTATTGACAAATAAAAATATACTTTTTTTAATATAAAATATATTTACTTATTTCCAGTTTAATAAAAACTATACATTATTATCCATTTTGAATATTATTTTCCCTTTTTCATAAAAGTTTATTAATTGTTTTTAATTAGTAATATATTCATCACATTTTCATAAGATATTTTTTCAAATTGAGATCAATTTTATTTTATAATTATACATATTTTTAAAATGAATGTCCAAGATTCCATAATCCCTTATTTTCAAGGGATCCTATTTGATACCTCAAAATTTAATGATTCGTGGACTTATTATTTTACCCATCATTAATTTATTTCATATTTATATTTTATGTATGTGTATTTTCAATATGGAACACACATACATTATGGATGGGAACCAAATTATATAGTACCCCAATCTATTTGGTAATGATATATATCTTATGAGATCACTATTTGTGGACCTAGTGAAGTATTTCAAGTCAATAATGTTATGAATGTATAAGGTTTGGTTAGCCTCATCCTATAGAGGCCCATTTTTTTCCTTATAAAATCTTAGAATATTTATATATATATATCTAGATCAAGGTGTCGAGATGATGTGAAATTTCAAGGCTCAGTGTGCCCAGAATTAATTTTATAAAAATATTTAATATGCTTTATATTGTGCACATGAAAATTTTCAAAAAAATGGATAACTCTTAAATGGAATATTGGATCATAAATCTAAGACTATGGTTGATTCTAGAATACGATGTTCACCCAATTCATGACATAAAATGATGCATGGTGTTTGGACTCTTCCCTTGTTGGAGGTATGTTCAGTGAGTTAATTAAATATTAAATTAATTAATTAAATCATTTTTGACCTAAATGATATTTTGTTCAATATATTATCATGGAAAAATTTCCATGATTAACCTCATAATCATGGAAATACCAACGAAAATCTTCTTCTTCCTTCCATTAGTGGATTTCATCTTAAGATGATAAAACGCTGGATCAGATTATATTAGGATGCAACGAATACAATGATCCTTGTTCCTTGTTAGTGAGCATGTTCTTCATCGATGAACAATCCAAAACCCATGTAGGACTCATAAACTGGTGATTTACATTGTTTTGATTAAATAGTTTGATCATATCAACCAATTCTATCTATATGTTCCAAATTGTAGCATTTGTATGAAGTAAGGTACCAATTAATTTGATTATCTCAATTATTTTGTAACCTCAGTTCCTCGTTCATGATCATCGGTTAATAACTCTTGGTCAATAATGTTTAAACCTTTTTTATTATGCTTTCCCCCTTGATTATCTGCATTAATCATTGGTTGGACCACAACATCTGGGTTCGATAATTTCTAGGGGGTAATCAGCCTGATAAGACCCCCGGATTTGTAGTGGATTCATGAAAAAGGAGAAGATCGGTGATCTTAGCAAAAATATGGAGTGTTTTTGAGTTATGGATGATGGTTTTAGTGATTTGAGATTAAGGAATCAAAGGTTTATGGTGTGGTGGTGTGTGATATGTGTGGCAGAAGTTTGATTAACGGAGGCCGATTTATGATGAAGGATGACCAGAGACCATGATTTTCATCTAGATCCATGAGTTTTAGACCGATTCAAGGCCAAATCCATGACAAAACAAGAATACTAATGTGTGAGGATCAAATATGGGAAATTTGATGAAATCCTCACTACAAACCATGTACATGGATGAACACATGGTGTGTATCCTACTCAGCGGTGGCATATAGGGTTTTTTAAACTTATGGATGACATAGTGTGTAAGATCTCCAACACGTCATCTACCCCATCCCCATTTGGAAAACCCATGTGATGGATCAAATGGGCGGGAAGCTATGTGAACGTATATAGTTAGTTACATGGTTATTTTCCCTAGTAAGCACACATGATGAGGTCACATGGGTGGAACTCTATGTGAGGCAATATGTCATGTACATAGTAAATAGAAACAGGGTTGGTACACGGACACGACTAGTAGGACACGACCCAGTCCCTGTTAGCCTAGACACGTAGTGTAGTCCACCTACACAGCATGTACTACTACATGGGATGGGATGCATGTTATATCGAGGTACATTAGCAGGTAATGGAGTGGGGCCACATGTCATGTGGGTCCCCTCATATGTCGTGTACCCCTTAATCCCTTTTATGGAAACTTCAATTGTCTATATCTCTATCATTTGAACTCACATTTTTTCCAGCAAGTAGCCTATCCGGTGTGTTTTTCTACATATAATGTGATGGTTACCTTAATTATGGCTACAGATATATGATGTGAAATTTTTTGGGCATGTATATTTTATGTGACACTCGATGATAGTTGTGATTAGGGATAATAACTAGATATTACTAAGTTTTACCCACTAGTTGAGTTGGACAGTGGATTCCTCAATCTTTAGAGAAGAACACCCCATCAGCATGGGTTTATGTCCTCTACAACTACCTCCCAAGTGGAAAACCTTACTGGGTAAGGCACAGTTCCTTGATGACTAGAGTAGAAACCCATGTTATACCGGGGAACAAGTCCTCAACTTATGAGTGGAACCCCTAATCGGATTGGGTGCAGATGCTTGATGACCAGAGTGGAACCCACTAATGTACCATGGAACGAGTACTAAAATTCTATGTTGAACCCTCGTATATGATAGGGATCAGGTCCTAGATGACCATAGTGGACCCCCTACCACACCAGGGCATGGGTCCTTGACCTTTAGAGTGGAACCCCATATCAGCATGGGTGCGGGTCATCTACCTTACCAAGTGGAACCCCCTATTGGATAGGACACATGTCCTCATGACACCAAATTAGAGCCCACCATTGGTATGGCATTGGTTCCTCTATGGATACTTATTGAGTAAACCAACCCTAATGCACTAACGAATGGGTCCTCTACTTTGAGTTTATGCCTTATCGACTTTGAGACACAATAACAAGGAATAATTTGACATGCATGATTACTTTTGGGCAGACATGTGAGATACTAGGAATTGTTGATTGAATTTTGGAACTATTGGGAACTCTTCTTCCAGGGATGAGCAGTGATATGGAGATCCCCTTACTCTCTCAGATGGGATTCATTTGACTGAGAATATATATATATATATATATATATTGTTATGTATCCACACAATTGATTTGGTTACTCTCCTTCTAGGAGAGGTAAATACATGAAGGGTATACCACGTTCTTTCTGTGTTTAGATTCTCTTGGTTGGATGAGTCTACTCTCATTCTATACATGGAGAAGAATTGATAATTTGTTCATCTACTCACATTGTTAAGATCCTTGTGTTTGGATGAGGTTAATTTCACTCTTTTTTTGGTTTGATCTATTCTCTTTGACTGTACCTTACATCTATTTTCTTCATATTCCTATTGTATATCTTACTTCTCCTCCTTTATATTTTGAGGTGTCCTACTGGGTATGTATACATTCAACCTAGCATGGGATTTTCCAGCACATGTTGAGTCTTATATAGATGACATATAGGTCGACCGTGACTTCAGAGGAGGTAGGGATACTGGGTGCTTGGAATGCGTTTGGTGGTCGTATCCTGGGATTCAAGAGTTAGGCTCTATAAATTGATTAGTTTTCCATAATTTTAAGGTTGGGAAATATTTCTGGTTGGGTGTGTATTTTTCCCCTTTACTTCTCAGTTTACACTACTGTAATTTTGTGTTGTCTAGAGGTTCATGCATACTTTGTTTACTTTATAATTGTGTAACATCTTTTAGTATTTTTCATCATAACTTCTACAACGAGATTGTTGTGTGTGTCCATACATGTTCCTAGGAAAATTCATCCATGATTAAGTTATGCCTTCGGTGCTTGTCACCACCCCTGGACAATGAAGGTGGGCTTGGGGTAGTTACAAATCGATCCCCGACTTGGGTTGGTTCATGACAGATTAGTGTTAGAGAAAGTTCATACCTTTTGACATTTTTTTTTCGGATGTGTCCCCTTAAAAGGATTTGGTTGGGTTTAGGGAAATAGTGTCAAAGTTTCTCAAATATGTCCCTTAGGTTAGGGAGTCTAGTGATAGTGTGGCGCCTAACATGTCCATTAACTAGGACCTTGAATACCTGATTATCAAATCGACATACCAAGAAATTGGTTTTAGGGATCAATGGAACATGCATCATATAAGATTGAGTCTTTGACTGTCCTTATTGAGTTATCTCCCCATTGTTGTTAAATATATATATTCTCATCTGACTACAAAAAATCTTGATAAATCCCATGACTCCTTTGTGACGACATCCAGCTAGGATACCAGTTCTGGATCGTGATGATGAATTGATGAGTGATGAGGCCTTAGTTCAGGGTCCATCCCAAGATTCCCTTCCTCCATGTGGGAAGGTAGGAGCACCTCCACCTATCAAGAAGTAGATCATTACAGTATAAAAGTTTGAGTAAACATAAAAGGTTAGAAAACTCTATGAATTATTGTTCCAGAGGCTACTGAAGTTCCTCCATGATTTAGATCCTCTAGTAGTTGAGGATTGTATAGAAAAAGTGGTCTGTATCTTCAGGATTTTTTGGACCCCGACTGATCATGTGGTTTCTCTAGAAGATATCCTTTTTCATAGATCATCTGGGTATTTGTGAAGTCTTGATGATTCAACACTCTCATGGACCAGCTTCATGCATCTATTCTGTGAGTATTATTACCCAACTTTTTTCACTCAATTAAGATCTAGTGGATTCTGGAGCTACAATAGGGATGGATGATGGTGGATGAGTATGCAACAAGGTTCATAGACCTTACTCGGCACTCCCTTGACATCATCCACGATGGCTACTTCTGAGAATAGAAGTTTGAGAAGAGTCTATGAAGAGAGATTTGTGAAAGTGTTCTTACCTTGTGCATCCCTACCTAAACTGGGGTACTGGAGAGAGCACTAGTGACATATATTATTTTTTCTAAGGGGTGGAAGATAGCTAGAGCTGGGAAGAAGCACCACATGGATGAGTTTTCTATAGCAGATAGTAGATGTAAGGCACTAGGATATCAACGTAGGAGACCTCCTGATGATCAGGCTTAGACACATGGTTATAGGTAGTGTAGAGTGCTAGGGTATCTTGGAGAGGGTAAATGATTTATTTTTTATGATAGAAGTCAAATAGAATAATACTTCCTTACCAGATGTACTGAGTAGAACATGTAGATAGCTGATAGACCACCATGGTAGAGGCAGTACCATGATTAAGGATTTCCCAAGAGAGGACAGGGTGTCCCCCATGGTAGTGGAGTTGGCAGATGAGTTGGAGGAGATATTAGTGGTTCAAGATGTAATGATATCCTTCCACCACCACCACCAGGTGGGCAATGTCAAGCTCAAAGAACTGGCGGTTAGGGCTGCAGACAGATGAATGTTTTGTAGGTTTATGATCCCAAAATGCATGAGATTATTAAAGGTAGGATTTTTGTTTACTCTAATCTTGATTCAATATTAATATACATATTTTCCATTCATTCCTTTATATTTATACTCCTAATTTTAGAGTTGGAGCTCCCAGTTGAGGTGCTAGCCTAGCATCTTTGTCTTAAGGTTCTAACAGGGAACACTTCTTTTGTATCTTTTATTTTCCAGTAGTGCGAGCTATCGCTTTGTGGATAAAGGTTCATGTGGGACCTTTTGGTCATCAAACTAGAACCCTGTGATTTTATATTAGGTATGGATTGGTTGTCTATGGTCCGAGTATAGATTGACTATCACTTTGGACAAGTAAGATGTCTTTACATGAATGTAATGAAATTATCATTTTCTAATCAGAGAGATCTCATGGTAGGGAAAGTGGGTTCTGTGAGTAAGAGTCTGCAAGCTATAACCCATCAACTCACAAGTATAGCCCTGGTATAATATTATCATCAGGAATCTGGGTTCCTTTGGTTGTGGAGGATTTTATCAATGTTTTCCCTAAGGACTTTTCGAGACTACCTTAGACGTGAGAGATGGAGTTCTGCATCGACATTCATCCCAAGACTGCACTGATATCATCTATGGAATATTAGATGGACCCTAACGAGATCTGGGAGATTCAATTTTAGTTGGAGGACCTTCTATAGAATGGTTTCATTATAAGTAGTGTGTCCCCCAAGGCATCTCTAGTTTTGTTTGTAAAAAAGGTGAATGAGAGCATGCGGCTTTGTGTGGATAATAATCACCTGAACCATGACATGATAAAGAATATGTACCCCTTTCTGAGTATTTAAGACCTATTGGACCAATTCCAAGGCACAATATGGTCCTAGAATATCAATGCTAGGTTCAGCTACCACCAGTTTAGGGTTTGTGTGGTGATATTCCAAAGTTGGCATTCCAATGTTACTATGAACATTGTGAGTTCCTTGTGATGCCCTTTGGTGTAAAAAATGCCCCCTCCATGTTTATGGATTTGATGAACTAGCTCTTCTAGCTATATGTGAACCAGTTTGTTGTTGTCTTCATCGATGACATACTAATCTTCTCTGCATCAAAGGAGGAGTATACCGATTACATGAGGATGGTCCTAGATTTTCTTTGAGAGAAACATATTTATGAAAATCTCTCAAATTTCCAGTTCTCAGTTCATGAGGTTCACTTTATGGGGAATATCATTTCTGGGAATGGATTATCCATAGAACTAATGAAGATTGATGTATTTCTTGCACATGAACCACCCAAGATAATGTCATAGGTGTTGAGTTTTCATAGTTTGGCGGGGTACTACAAGAGGTTTGTGGTATGGTTCTCCAGAATCACAACCTCTTTGACCGCCTTAATACGGAAATGGAATCTATTTACCTAGTCTAAGTAGTTCCAGAGGGACTTTGAGGATTTAAGGATGAGGATGATGAGTGTTACAATATTGATACATTTAGAGGATGACATGGAGTATGTAGTGTATCGTGATGCCTCAGGAGCTAGGCTCAGCTATGTGTAGATGTAGAAATAAGAATTTATTGCATGCGGGTCGTGGTATTTAAGACCCCACGAGAAGAACAACACAACTCATAACCTAGAGCTGGGAGTGATAGTCTTCATCCCGAGGAAGTAGAGAAACTACATTCTAGGAGAAAACTTTGTGGTTTACTTAGATCACCAGAGTCTCGGGTACATATTCATACAGAGAGACCTAAAACTGAGACAACTATATTGGTTATAATTAATATAGGACTATTACTTTGAGATATTCTACACTCCAGGGGAGGGAAACATTGTATAAGATTCTATTAGAAGGAAGTCCTAAGCTTTTTTTGTGAAGGTTGCTTTAGAATAGTTGGATTCCCTATAATATACCCTGGAGGGGTAGGAGGGTTCAACTTTTATACATTTTATGGGGTTTACTCATCCACTAATCAAGTGTGCATGAGAGTACCAATTGGGAGACATAGAATGTAAGGTTTTATATTACTAGATATCCATATCCAACTTATCATATGGATACTCTGAAGGAGGGAATCACATTATCTTAATCCAGGGGTGGACATGGTTTACATGGTCATTGCGAGAAGAGGTTATGCAAGAGTTCCACCCTTCTCACCATGTTATACATCATAATTTATGGAATATGTACATTGAACTTTAGCTATAGTTTTGGTGGTTCAACATGAAATGATGCATAGATGAGTTTATCTATTGATGCCTCACTTGCTATTAGATTAAGGCTGAGCACAACGTTTCAACAGGTTTTTTGTAGCACCTTGAGATCCCGAGTTAAAATGAGATGACATATCCATGGAATTTGTGACAAGGATTACATGAACAGTGAATCCCAAAATCCATATGGTTGATAGTTGACTGACTTAAAAATTCAGAACACTTCCTTAATATCATGGATCAAAGTTCATAAAATATTTTGGGCCAGTTTTAAGTACGGGAGACCATTCACCTTCATGGGGCGCCCTTGATGATTGGTTCTAATCATGATGTGTGGTTTACGTCACTATTGTGGAGAGGCCAGTATGATACATTTAGGACCCAAATAAGGATGGGTACAACCTTTCTCCCCCAGAATAACGGGTAGACTGAGCACACTATTTAGGTGTTGGAGGTTATGATGAGGTCTTGCGTGTTAGACTATCTTCAAGGTTGGGAATATCATATTCTATTGGTAGAGTTTTCGTACAATAATAGTTACAAATCTACCATCGGTATAGAACCTTTTGAGTCCCTATATAAGAGACCCTATAGGTTTACCTTGTGTTGAACAGAGAACGGTGAGACATGTCTTGTGGGATCCGAGATGGTGGATGTGAGGATGGAGAACATCCAGGACATCCATGAGTGGATGATGATGGCCCGGATCAGATAGAAATCTTATGCATATCACTATCTTAATCCCTTGGAGTTTGAGTAGAGAGATCATGTTTTCCTAAGAGTATCACCATGATGAGAATTTTAGAGGTTCGACTAGGGAGGAAAACTAATCCCAAGGTTCATCAGGCCATTCAAGATCATGTAGAGGGTTGTCTAGGTTTCTTACCACCTCTCTCTACACCCAAAAATGGAGAGGGTGCATGATTTCTTCCATGTGTCACATATGAGGTGATATATTCATGACCCCACACACGTTATTGACTAGGGAGAGCTGGATGTTGAGTATAGTTCCACCTTTATAGAGCACCTAGTGGAGATTGAGGATCGTCATGAGAGGACCCTATGTGGATAGACCATCCATGTGTTTTCATGTTGTGGTAGAATGAGAATGTGCAAGAAAGTTCCTTGGAGAGGGGATCCATGTGTGGGATTAATAGGTTGATTTTTTTCTTAGTTTGTCTTTTATGGGATGAAAATATTGAATGAGGAAATGATTTAGTGAACCAATTTTTCTTTATAAGACTTTTAAATATTTCAATATATATTTCCAGAGTTAGGCGCTGAGACAACATGTGATTCCATGGTCTGATGTGCTTGGAATTAATTTTATAAAAATATTAAATATATTTTATATTATATAAAATCATATTTTTAAATAAAATGGTATAAATATTAAGCAAAATCTTGTATCATAAATATGAGACAACATTTGATTCTTAAATGTGTTTTTCATCATGAGCAGGACATAAAATGGGTTGGCGTGGGGTGTTCGGACACCACTCTTATTTGGAGTACGTTCAGTGAGTTAATTAATTATTTCATTTTTACCTCAATGATATATTTATAAATATATCATTATGGAAAAATTTATATCATTAGTCTCATAATATTATAAATGCTAATGACGCTCCCCTTCATCCTTCTGTTGGCGGATCTCATCAGATGATGAAAAAAATGTCGGATCAGACCAGATAAATACGTAATGAATGCAATGATACTTCTTCCTTATTGGTGGGAATGTTATTAATCAATTAATAATCCAAATTCATGTTAGGACTCATAAATTCGTGATTTATGAACTTTTTATTAAATAGTTTGAGAGATCGGCCACTTCTATCGATCTGTGCCAAATTGTAGCCTTTGCATGCGCCTAGGTACTGATTAATTTGATTATCTCAATTGTTTTCTAAACCTGGTTTCCCACCCTTGATTTTTGGCCATGAAATCATGGACAAGGATGTTTAAACATTTATTATTTTTATCTCACCCCTTTTTTCTTTCCATTTATTACTGATTGGAACCCGAGGTCCCGGTTTGACAATTTATGGGTTGTACTGTGCCCGATCGGACCCTCAGATTCAAAGAAATTTTGGGAACAAGGAGAAGATCGATAATATTAAAATTGATATAGAGTGTTTGAGAGTTTCAGATACTTTTCTTTATTCAAGGTCAAGTAATAGAAGGTTTAAGGTGCAGTGGCATGCTGGAATTGCGATGGAAATCCAAAAAATGGAGGCCTATTTCCATCGAATGATGACCAGAGACCATGATTTTTGGAATGATCCAAGAGTTTCAGGGTGACTAATGGATAAATCTATGAAAAAATGAGTATATTCAAGCATGAGTATTAGATATTTCAAATTGGGTGAAAACAAAACTATGCGCCACGTACATGGATTAACACGTGGTGTGTATCCACCTAAGCAGTGGTGGCTAGGATTTTCGAAAACTTAATAATGACTTGATGTGTACCCTCTCTTACATGTCATGTACACCTTCCTCAATTGTAAAACCTGTCTAGAGGATCACATGGGTAAGAATCCATGTATACGTACATGGTCAGGTACATGGATATGTATCAGAGCACACAAACATGTCCAGGTCACATGAGAGACACCCCTTGTAAGGTAACACACCATGTATAGAGTTCAAAAATATGGGGTCTGGTACACAAACACAACCCGATCCTAGTTATCCTAGACATGCTATGTAGTCCACCTGCACAATATGTACTATTATATGGGATTGGATCCATGTGTCGGCCAGAGACACAACCAACTAGTGGAGAAGGACCACATGTTGTGTGGGTCCCCTCACGTATCGTGTACCCCTTGATCCATTTTGAGGAAACTCCAATCATCCGTATCACATTAATTTGAAATCAGATTTTATCCCATGAGTAGCCTATTATGAGTATTTTTCTACATAGAACATGATGGGCCCTAATTTGTGTCTATTGGGATATGATGTGAAAATTTTCAAGTATTCCTCTTTGAGGTGACGCCTAATGATGGCAGTGATTATGATGAATCACCAGAGACTACAGAGTTTTTCCCTCACGTTCATTTGGATAGTGTAGTCCTCAATCTTTAGAGTGGTACCCCCCACAGGTGTGGGCGTGGGTCCTCTATAGATAAATTTTGATTGGAACCCCATACTGAGTAAAGCTTGAGTCCTTGATGACCAGAGTACAACCCCCTGTTGTACTAGGGTACGTGGCCTCAACATCAAAGCAGAACACCCCTATTAGATTGGGCGTGGGTCATCAATTACTAGAGTGGTACCACCCTAATGTACCATGGTGCAGGTCATTGACTTCTGAGTGGAACCCCCATATAGGATAGGCCTCAGTTCCATGATGACCGGTGTGAAACCCTTGGACACATCAGGATGTGGGTCCTTCACCTTCAGAGTTGAACCCCCATTGACATAGGTGTGGGACCTATACCTTATTGAGTGGAACCTCTCTATCAAATAAGGTGTGGGTCCCCGTGACACTAGAGTGGAATTCCCCATTAGCATGGGTGTGGGTCCTCTACAAATACATATAGAGTGAACCCACCTGACGCACTAGGGTGTGGGTCCTCTACTTAGAGTTTGTGTCCCCTCGATTGTGCAAAATAGTGTAGAGGCATGGTTTTAATTTCATTGATACTTCTAGGCAGACATGTGAGTGATAGACATCATTGATGGAATTTTTGAACTATTTTCTACTATTATTCTTAGGTTGAGCTGTGAGATGGAGATCCCATTACACTCTTATTTTAGATTCTTTTGACAGAGAATATATATATTATTCTATATCCTCAAAATAGATTTGGTTAATCTTCTTCCAGAATAGGTGAATACGCATGAGGTATTCCACAATATTTAAATGTTTAGGTTCTCATTGTTGGATGAGTCTACTCTTCTATTATAGGAGGAAAAGTCTTGATGAGTAGTTCTTCTACTCACCGTGTTTAGCCCCTTATGTTTGGACGAGGTTACCTTAACTCTTGGTTTGGGTTGAGCTATTCTCTTAGACTATATCTTGAATATACAGTCTTTCTCTTCCTTTTGTATCTCTTTCCACTCCTCGTTCATATTTTGGGATGTTATAATTTTTATGTATATACTCGCCCCTTCATTGGATTTTCCTATACGTGTCTTTTCTTATGAATACAATGGAAATATCAACCATGATCTCATTTGAGCTTAGGTATATTGGGTGCTTTGACCATCTGTGGTGGTCATA
Source organism: Viscum album (assembly GCA_963277665.1). Taxonomy (NCBI): domain Eukaryota; kingdom Viridiplantae; phylum Streptophyta; class Magnoliopsida; order Santalales; family Viscaceae; genus Viscum; species Viscum album. The sequence continues at coordinate 1,277,675,775 of OY728134.1, forward strand.
GATTGGGATTCAAGTTTTGGGCTCTCTCATCTATTTACTTTTCCATGTTTTTTCAGGTTGGGACATATTTTTTGGTTGAGTGTGTATTTTTACCCTTTACTTTTCAGTTTACACTACAAAACATTTGTGTTATATTGAGGTTCATTCATACTTGGTTTACTTTGCAGCTGTGTTTTATCTTTTACTCTTTCCCTCTACACTTCTATATTGATATGGTTGTGTGTGTGTATAGATATATAGAAAAAGGCCTCCTTGATTTATTTATTCCTTTATCACTTGTCTCCACTTCTAGCCTATGGAGGTTGGCGTGAGGTAATTTTGGCTCGAGCCCCGCCTTGGGTCAGTTCGCGATACATTTGTAATGTTATGAATATTAAAAAATGTAAGGAGATTTATGGAATTGATGCCAATTTTTTTTCAATGTGAATGTGAATGTATGATGGTGTGTTGGGTGATGATAGAAGAATCCCGCCAATAGTGGATATGAGGATCCTTCCCATGTATTTGGGTATATAACGCTTCTGTGTTATGAGTGTTGTCTTTGAATACCTGGTCAGCCATATTTATGATAGTATCAATTTCATTAGACAATTTTTTGATCAAATATTGGTAAAAATATGAAAAGTGTTTTGGTAATGTTTAATACACTTTCTACAATAGTTTGGAAGAAGTGGAGAAGATGGCGACAAAATTGGATTGTACCAGACAAATTGCACAACTTTATTCAAAAAGATCAAATCAGCTTTATTAATTGAATAAGAGAATGATGAATGTTAGAGAATTTATATCTATGTTATTTATTATGAATATTACTTAAATCAATGAGGAACAATAACTGTATGAAGGTTTTTAAGGGTAAATTTGAGGCTCAAATGGAGAGGGCATTGAGATTCTTTAAATAATCTAGCATGAGAATTTAATATGTTGCAATACCCTGGGAGTGGTACTGAAGTTTTTTAGGAAAGTTTGATAAATTAAAAAATGTGTTTTGATTTGATTTGAAAGCATTTGAGAATACCTTGAGATGGGTTGAGAATGTTTGAAGCTATTTTAATAGAATCTTGAAATCTTGAGTTTATTCTAAAAAAGTCTGGATTATGTAAGTAATTTGGAGAATCTCATAAGACATTATCTCCTGACTTTATTTTTTTAATTCTTATTTTTTTGGAAATAAAAAGAATTCTGTATGACTTATGGGTATGTCTTATTTCTTTGATGAAGAATGCAAAACATTTTCATCATTCTCACAATAATTTTTTGAGGTAGAAAAATGACAACTTTTTGGACTCACCCTATTCAAATAAGTCTTTTAGATTATCATGTAAGACATTATGTTGATTGTAATACTTTTAAAATTTTATATAAATTTTGAGTTTGTTAAAATATAAAAAGTTCATGGGATATTCCTATGATTATACGACTTTGATTTAGACCTTAATAAAGATTTATATATAATGTATAGATTTTTCACTTTATAATTATTAATTTTCCATCCTTGATGTGTATGTATTACAGAACATTATAAAAGTTATCGTAAATCCTTATGAAATGTTATATGTACTATCTACATAATAAATTTGACTTAGCAGGATTATATGAAAACAAAGAAACTTTTTTGATTTATATATTCAAAAGAAAAACAAATTTGATGTTGTTGAAGTTGATCCTTATGATAAAAAACATCATGATTATATGTTAATTCAATATTAAATATTGTTTTTTATAATGGATAAATGAGAATAATATGATAGGAGATAAATGTTATATTAAGGAATCATTTTAAAATGAGAATATTTGAAAATCATTCGTTGTGATCAAAATAGTGATAAAATCAGATAATTCTGGAGATGACCTGAAAGGAATAAAATATCACAAAATTTCTTTTGATTCATGTTTATTTGTTTAGAATTTAGTTTACCTAACTATTTCAAAGGGGGTTAGTGTTGGATAAATGTTTGACAGAAATAATGAAGCTGATAATAAACCTAATGATGCATGTCTTGTTCTCAAATGTGTTAAATATCACAAATGGATTTTTGATTTAGTGTGGAATGGATAATATTTTTTACTGTAGTTTTCCAATATTTTAAGTTCACATTGTTTTTATTTGAGAATCATCGTGATATAAATGATATGTGTGATGAATCAAATTAAAATTCAATATGTTTTTATTATAAAATTGAAATTTTAATTAGTGTTTAATATTTGTGGAGATTTTTTATATAAATATACCATATTTTATTTAATGATAGAGATATTCATGACTAGGAAAAAAATGAGAAATATTTAATTGAATGGTATTTGAGGAATTTTTAAAGTGACATAATATTGAGAGAAATCAGATATTTGTGAACATGAAAATATACCCTTATGACGTTGTTTAGAAATATAAGTGAAAATTACATAATTAAAATTTTTGAAATGATTTTTTGTATTGAAATATTAAAAAAAAATATTTTGGTGATATATTTATAAAATAGAAACAATTCATAGAGAAAAATAAAATATATCTCACATATAACAATTAGAAAAACTCTTATAGAATACAACCTGAGAGTACACTACTTTTAAGAGAAAAACCTAATACCATTGTTGTAACAAGATAATTATAAAAATTAAAGAAAAAGAAGAGGAAGATGATTTGATTCTACTGATCATATCTATTAAAATATAAATATGTGAAAAATAAGTTCTTGGTATAATATTTCTAAGGATAATGTGAATAATATTGGACGAGGAAGAATTATTTGTAGGTAGTACCATAAAATATAAATTTTCTTTTTGAATACCTTCATGCATAAATGAGTAAATCTTTTGAATTAATTCTAAACAATATATGTAAGTAGTATAGGTTTAAGATACTAAATTTTATTTTTAGTTCTTAAAGATAATAGGGATTCCAATAAATTTAAGTTTTATAATGATGCATAATTTGGTTGATGTGGTGTAATCTTGTTCTGAAAGAAAATGTACATAAATAATTGTAAAAATATTGAGATACCATTTTTTCGACTGAATTCTACTGGTAATATAGGGAATACAATCTTTTTAGCATATTTTGTATCCAAAGATACTATATGATACTCGAATACCACTTTAGTGTAGTGTAAAAACATGCGTATAGGATAATCCCATCCCACTCCACTTGTAATTTGTCATAAGGTAATGATGAAAAATATGTGAATCATATATCCCAATCATAGTAAGGATACAATATCCAACATTGAGGATAATCCCTATAATAATAATATGTTTTAATCATTATTTATATTCTATATTTCATTCAGGGTATGTGATTTGATATAGTCAAAATAATCCATTCAAATAATAATATAGGGTATACGTTTAATGGATAAATGAGGTATAATGAATTAATATACTAATTTTAAATTTATTAATAGATTAGAAACACCTGACTAACCCCCCATGTGTTTTTACATATCCTATAGAGAGTATCAAGTGGTAATAGAGTACATGGTTCCCTCTGATTGGATCAATTTTTTGCTAGTTTTTTATAGGAATAAATAATGTGTATGTTTGAAATATTTCTATAAGATCATCTAATGGAGAATTATATCACTATCACTATCAAAATTTAGTTAGAGGGTTCTACCGATACATTGAAAAATATGATGAAAATGTGGAAATGAAGTTGATAATTTTTTGAAAATTGAAAATCGAAAAACCAAAATCAGATTGTAATTAGTTTGGTTACTTTTTTAAAAAACATATTTAAGATAACTTCTATATGGAAACAAGTACAAGTTTTTTTGAAAATTTATTTAATAAAATACTTAACAATTTTATACATTTGTAAATGATTATTTATTGATCGTTTATTTTAAAATTCTAACATCAATAGTATACATCATGGGACAACATGTTGAAAGTTACAACTAGAGTCATAAGGTTACATTATGTAAGATATATTAGCCAAAAAGATGAGCAGTTATAGTACCCTCACTAAACCAGGTAAATCTAAGAAATAATCTATCTCACTTTGTAGGGAATTAATTAACATGATTAATAAAGATGGGAAAATGGATAATTATTAGAATTATATCATTATGAATATTTTTATTATAGTGGTCTATGTATTAGAGAAACTACATAAAGTCTCCATGAATTCCAGGTAATTCTATCTAGAAGAAAAAAAGTAATAGAATAAAATAGATGGATTATTCTATTTAATAGATAGGTAAGATAAATGAGGATCATATGATTAAGTTAAAAATAGATTGCGATTAAAGGGAGAATGAACTAAAATGAAACCAGTAAATACTCAATCTCAAATTTCAAGAGTTAGAGGTGAAGATGAGAAACATGAATAAAAATCATGAAGAATATTCACTCTATTGAAAGGACTGGTTCCAAGAAAAAATATGAAATGATTATTTCTCATAATAACACTCCTATTAGTTTAAAGGATTTATGGTAATTATCTTTTAATTAACCAACAACCAGATCATGGAGAAAGGAAACCCACTATCTACTATTTATGTTAATGAATTTTCATCTACATGTGCAAGATCCATGTTAAAATATAGACACGTTTCAATGAGTAAAATTCATATAAACCCACTCTATCAACAAAAATAGAGTTAAGTATGTCTAATAATATAATCTCTCAAAATTTATCCTAAAAGAGTGGGATTTTCAGACAATAATAATAAGCACAAAATTTAGTACAAGTTAGCTGTGTAGGAAAATAGAAGTTTTTTGTGGCACAACATATATTTTTTAGGAGGGTTGGAAACATGTCCATTTACTATTTGAAATATATTCTAATAATAGAAGGCATGATGTTAGGGGGAACATAACTAAAACTCAGAAAAAACCTCCTATATAGAAATAGACTTCCTATAAAAATATAAATTTATAGAGAAATAATAGATTTAATTACTTTGAAAAAATATATAGTTTTCAAAAAAAGTATGGTTACACTTATGTTGAGTGATGGTATGTATAAATAAATAAAAATTCATATTATTATGTGAATAAAATACCAAAATATAAAATAAAGAAGGAAATTAAAAATAAAAATTCTATATTGGAGTATAATAAAAAAAGCATAGTTCAAAAAAGTACTCCCAAGAAGTTAGTTATGGAAAATGAGATAAATGATGTATCTATGAGAATTTTTTTTTTCAAGAGATGCACTATCCTAGATTATTATAAAATGACCATGAACATTTTTTCTAAATGATGTTTTCTGGAAATAAGAAGCGGTTCGATCAAATAATGAAATAAAATGATTGGATTATTGAAATACATTCAAGATAAAGTTTGTGTATAAGGTTACAACATTATAGATACATTTATATTAAGTGTATGATTGTTTTTACTAGAGAAATTATGAACAAAGGTAAAACATTTTTAATCCTAGTACCAATAAACCAATAATTAAAATGGAGTCTTTATATAAGAGGATGGTTGGCCATGTCACTATAGAATGCTTGAAAATTTGGATTAATCTATTTGATATAGATAAGAATATTTTTTAATCAAAATAAATAAATATTCTCTTATTTATATATTAAATAATCTCATTCTTGTTTAGAAGAAAATTGAGAAGAAACTAATTCCAAATTACCCAAAGATGAATAGATTGGTAATGCTAACAGTGGATAAACCATGAAGATCTCAAGACACTTTAGAGCCTTAAATAAAGGAAAATATGGGTTGATAAATAAATCTAAATCCTAGTTTTCACACTAAAGATTTGGTAAAGACCCTCTTTGTTTACATATTTTGGAAGTTTTTATCATATATTATTTAATTAAATGTAAATCATGAATATGGATGACAAATTATAGTTGTAATTAATTCATCACAATTATTCACATTTAGTATATTTTTGTATCCCTCTAATTATTCAATAAGAACCAATCATGATGAATATCGTTATAGAGAACCCCCTTATAGGGAGATAATATAAAAATAATTCTTCTATTAAATTATATAATATCCTAATAAATATATAATATTGAAAACACTTTCCTAAATTGAATGTCAGGTATGATCTAAACTTTATAATCATGGTTTTGATTTATATTAATTGTTATTATCAAAGAGGAGTCACTATATAAATAAATGGGGGAGAAAATGAACTTTTACTTGAAAGTTTTTATGTGTTTTTTGAGTTTGAGTGAAGGTTAATAAAACTAATAGAACATAAGTTTATAAAACCCCTAATAAGATAATTATTGATTTGAAATTACATTTTTTATTAATGGAAAACATTTTTGTCTAAATTATTCACTCTTATTTTACACACAGTCAAAACCTAAGTAGATATAGAGTTTATTAATTAATGGAATATTTATATGAGAAAATTTGGTTCCACTGGTTGCGCCCAAATTTACCCTACTGGTAAAAGCGGTCGTTGAAGTACAAGTAGGGATCGAATCCACAGGGACCGATGAAGTAACCTTGAGACACTATGATTTGGTGCGGGATGGGCTTTGAAGTAGCCAACTTTGGATTCGATTTTGGATGGTTTAAATAACACTAAGAAACCTACGTGAATTCAATTTAATGAAAATGGGTTGATCTAGGATTATGCTCGGGGTGGATTGAATGAATTTTACTTCTTCAAACAATTTTAGTTTTATTAATTCTTGATGAATCCATTCTTCAAAAATAACACTACCTTCATCATTTTCTGGTTTGGTGCTTACTAAACACAATTACTAATCCCTTATACACTTAGAGAACCAAATTCATGATCTCTCCGAGGTATATGGTCATTTAGTAATTGAATTTATTTTTCTCAAACACAGTAAAGATGAAGAGTATAAATAACTGAAGAATGGATGTCTTAAATTAATTATCCAATTAACAACAATTCGTTCATAAAATAACATTCAATCCAGCCTTTTCATCCTCCTAAGATAAACCCATTAAGGGTTTAGCCCTCCATTGATGGTATACTCTCAATGGTGGGCGGAATATGGCTAACAAGAATTGGATTGAAGAAATTAAAACCGCGGAAATAACGAGCACTCCTCCGTGTGTGTGAATGAAATTCACACCTATGTGTGAACTAATTCACAACAAAACAGAGATATCAATGTGCTTTGTGATTATAAAGTTTTAATAAATGAAATGGAAAATATAGAAGAGAAAGAAGATGATTAAGAACATAAAGATACAAAAAAATAAACTTACATGGAAATGGAAAACATTACAAAGGAAATTTGGAAGCATAACCTTACAATGAAACAAGCAACAAAAGATGATATGAAAAATATCCACCCCTATTAACTTCACCAATATATCCTTATATAGGCATATTAGGAGCCTTAGGTCCATCCCCCAATAATTAATTCACCCCCCAACAATTAATAGAGTCAAAATGAGGGCGAATAATCAAAAGGAAATTGACCTTTCGAAGTTGACCCGGAAAACTGTCCAGATTCGTCCTCCATTTTGACGTGTGCTTTTGACACTTCATATGGCCGAATCCGAAGGTGTATTAAATATACACTATCTTATTCCATGTGTCTTCTAGAAGCTCTCAAAAGTTTAGGACATTTGGCTCAGCCGTTTGAAAGTTATGGTCGAAATTGTGGGACGGATTTCTGTGCATTAATGACGAGTCCTCCATTTAAATCTCAACTTCAGATCCCTTTATCATCATGAAAAAATAAGAATTAGCTCTGGACATAGTTGAATAAAATTATCCTCATGTTTTTATCTTTCTACTGTATAAATTTGAGCTTTATTGGGCTAGGTTTCTGGGCCCCACATATGTTTGATGGGCCTTAGGCCCATTATGCTTTTTCCAGAAAGTTTCTGCCTTCAGGCGCAAAATTCTCCATCTTCCTTTAGGATTCATCCATCGGACCTAAAAGATAAAAATGTTCCAAACAAAGTGATAAATCATATACCAAACCTTCAAATTAAAATGATGAATATTGTAATTTCCACAATCAAATTATTGAGTGGGCCCAAATTGACATTTTAAGCATGAATTGCACAATGACGGGAAATGAAGTTCATTTTCTGAATTGGACTAAAATTGATGTTTATGAACTTTTAAAAACATTAATATTAAGATATTAACAATGAATATTAGCCACTTTCAGTGACTAATCATCCACACATCACTCATGGAAATTTAAAAAATCTATAATGAAATTGGGAGAACATAGAAAGATGAATATTACAAGGGGAGAAACTAGTTTTAGAAATCAAGGATATTGAACAAAAGGTAAGAACTACCATGACACCCATAGTTTTAATAAAGGAGATAATTTTTTTTCCTATTTTGAATTTATTTTCAATTAGTAGAAGAAATGTTATATAGAATTTATGAGGGAAATTTTAAGAACATGTTAATTGACTTTAGGAGTGAATTTGGTATTAATTACGAATCAAAAGTCAGTGATTGAAGAACCCAAATCAATTTATGAAGATCGTATTGTATTTACTGTCAATATGAAATTCAATTTATGTTGGAGTGTTGGATGATGGAGGATGAATCCACTTAATGAAGTAGATTAGGACCCTTCCCATGAATTTAGGTAAAAACACTAAAGTGTTGATACTATCATTCTTGAATGGATGGATGGACTGATTTATTGGAATAACTATTACATTAGATGATTTTCTGATCAAGTATTTTTGAAAAAATGACATGTTTTGTTGGATAGTATAGCACTATCTACAATAGTTTATAACAAGTGGAGAATATTATAATGAAGTTGGCTACTAAAATTAATCATACTATAATTAATTTATAGGTTTATTTAAAAATATAAAAATTTGTTCAATATTTTAAGATGATCTATTTGAATATTCTAGAATCCATCTCAATGTAACATAACACGAAGGGTGATGAAATTAGTGAGAAACTAAGGGTGGATGAAGGATTGTGATGGCTAAAATCATGGTTGAAATTGAAAGGAAAGCAATCTACTTGAAATAATCTATCATTAGTATTTAATATCTTGAAAAAACTTGGGAATTATGATAAAAATGTTTTAGTGTGATTGTTAAATTTAAAATAGTGTTTTGAGTTGATTTGATGTTTTTATGAAGGCACTAGGATGGTATGAGGATGTTTTGGGGTCATGTAAAGAGAATCTTTAAATCTTGAGATAATCATAAAAAACTAGCTAAGTATATGGGGGATAATATATCAAAAGAACCTTATAATACATTGTCAAAAGATGATAAATGTTCGGCTACATCTTGTTTCATAATTATTTTCAAGCATTCCTTATGACTTTTAGGAGATCATAAGACTTTTCTGAATTGCATATGATATTGAAAATTTCATAATACTTTTTCTATGTTTGAAAAATGTCAATGGAAAACACTCATCCTATGCATGTAATACTTTTATAGGATATAAATGTTCCATTAAGATATGAAATTAAAATTAAAATATTTGAATATAAATATTGCAGATTAATATGGTTATAAAATCAGATAATTACAAAACTGATCTCAAATTATTAAAATATCACAAAAATAATTATTATTCATGGTTATTAGTGTAAAATATGATCTTTATGAATGATTTAATATAGAATAAAGATAAAGGAGTTTGTCAGAGAATAAATAAAGGTAAAACATAACCCAAAGATACATGTGTTGTTCCGAAATCCATTAAATATAAAAAATGGATTTTTGATTAAAGATGGAATTGAGACAATTTCATAGAAAGTTATTATGAGAATTTAATTTGAAGTTAAATTTTTTTTTGAAGCCTTGCTCTGTGAATCCGAAGAGTCATGCCAAAAAATTTCATACTGTATGTTTTTATTATAGATTTGAATATTAAATTTGAGTGATATTTTTGTGGATTGAGATTAAGTGACATGATTAATATATAATAATATATTTATGATGAGATGATAGAAAATGAGATGGATATGATTGTGTGGAATTTTGATAATTTTTATAGAGACTTGAATTTAAAGGACATCATATATTAATGAACATGGTATACTACCCACATGCTGGTATTGAGAAATATATGAGGAGATCATGGACCAAAATTTATTCAGGAAAATTTATTTATTAAAAATAAGAAATTATATTATGGTAGCCTAAGTATAAAAGTTAAAATGGCACAGAGAAATATTGAATATCTTACCTAGATTAACTGGAAGAACTCATGAAAAAATAATATTTGTGAGTTTATAAATTTTATACTAATATGTTATGTGTTTAACATATGGATTAACAGTTCGGCTTGTGTATTAAAAAAATGAGGGTATTATTATATTTCATAATCCTATAAAACTCTAATACAATATCTTATTATATTAAATATTAAAATATTTATAGAAAATAATGAATAATAACATTTTGTTCTAAGTTCATTGCAATATTCCATTAATTTTGAGAAGAATCTATCTAATCAAAATGATATTTTAATTTGAACATGATAAATTTAAATTTAAATTAAAAAAAACATGATCGATGGTGTTGTAATATCAATTTTACTGTCACTATATGTTAATATGAGCTGAATTTCGATATTGAAATGATTAATATTTATTTTAAAAATATTTAAACTCTCCTTAATTTGAAAAAAAATAAATGAAAAATTATTAATGCGAGATATAGGGGGTTAACCAATATTTAATCCATAGGGAAAGAAATAATTGATATTGGATGGTGATTAATGAAAAAAATATTGAACTATTGTGATAATTTATGGTATATTATTTGGATAAACACAAAAAAAAATGTTTATCTAATTCATACATTAATACATAGAGGTTTATAATCAATTTTTGAAATTTTTGATATTAGATCACCAGTATAAAATATCGATTGAAAATTAAACATTACATGATGATGATGGAATTATTCATCAAAATAAAGGGAAATCAATTACACAGTGTTATTCCTATTACAATATTTAATGATCTAACATGTTCAATGGGATAATTAATTTATAGCTAAAGGATGAAACACATGACATGGGTACAATCATTCCATGTTATAAAAGTGCAACATAATTTTACCCTTAAATTCAAATAGTTAAATTTAAATATATAATTTGATGCTTTTTGTAACATAATTTTACTCTATGTATTTTTATTTTAAAGTAGTTTTAATCATGATTTCTGCTAATAGGTCTTTAAATTTATATCCTATTACATTAAATATGAATTTGTTTATACCAAAAATGGAATTATATATTCTTCATGGTTTTTGGGAAAATTAAGACGAAGTTGGTGCCCTATAACCAATTACATTGAAAAGTACGATAGAGTAATAATCATAGTATTGAATTAAAAATTATATATTATCACATGTTAATAAGTTAGCATGAAATCTATGTAATAATGTTATAAGGTTTCTTGTCACTCTAAAAGGTCGTAGAAGTCTCCCACTATGATGATAACCAAGTTGTATCAAGACAATAGTATAAAATTCATGTTTTATGGATGAATGACACTTTTAATGGGTCAAAAAATGATACTGACTATCAATGGCTGGTAGCTCAAAAAACATTGTGGCTTCTTTAAAAAAAGTTCATCCTTGGTAATCACTAAGAGAAGAAGTTTATGAGAACTTGACCCGCTATTAGGAAAGTAACATATATATATATATGTGTGTGTGTGTGTGTGTGTGTGTTTTATTTTATGTTCTTACTGATAGACATATGTAATGGTCCTTAGAAATTAATATTATTATTAATTCATACCACGAGTTGCATACTTTGATGTACTGATGATAACCATGATGACTTTTTTCAATAATAAGGCCGAATACATTTGATATGTCATGAGTGACATTGAATTAATGAAAAATATAAGAACCTATTTGTCTCTTCTATTATCTAGGGGATGCTTATATCCTAGGACCATTTATGAGAATTAAAATATCTGGTAAAGTCCATGGCGAAAGTGTTTAATTGGAAAGGTGATTTCTATAAATTCAAATAAAGATACATTGATAACATAAGTTGGTGAAACTAATATGAAACCTTAGTAGTTAGAGATATGGTAATAATGTAATTATATTACACAATATTCATTTTTATGTTTTTATTTTTGTTGTGAAATTTAACTCCTTTATCAATGGGTTCTATGGTTTGTTGTTATATACTATATTTTGAATTTATGGTGTTCTATATAATTTGACAGTTAATTGGTCATAGAGGTTCATGCACTATGTTTATCCAGAACCATAGTCAAATTCAATACGAATTTAACATGTTGAATAAATATTATTTCCATGTGTGGTTAAATAAATTTTCATATGTTTTTGATCAAAAAATATTCAGTCACAAGTTATTTGAGATAATATATATTTTAGAAGAAGATTCAATAAAAATTTATTCACTATTCTAGTGTATATGATGTTTTTTAATTTATTGGTGAACGAAATAGTGATATTTATTTATTTAAATAAGTATTCATTATTTGTGGCTGAAAAAAATACCAATGAGGAAAATAGGACTAATTGATGGCCTGGTGAGAATTATATATTAAATATCATTTGAATAAATAATTTTTTATTAAAAGTATATTATTTATTTATATGTGATTCTAACGCAAGACATATATATTTTAATAATAATATTATTATTTTTACATGATATTCTTATGTGATTAAGTGTATAATAAGTTCTTATATGTAATTATTATTCTCTTACCAAAGATCTATATAAACGAGATTATATTATTTTAAACTCTTATCATTATTGTTCACGAAAAAAGTCTAGAGGGAATTATCCCAATCCATAGGGATATCTTCCTCTAGAATTCTCTTAGTAATGTAGATAAATTCTCCTCCTCCACCCTCTAAACTCTTTATATAACATAAAAAATCCATCTAATCTCAAATTTATTCGTGTGGAGATCAATGATGAATGGTGAAAGGGTTATAATCTTCCACACTAGGGCCCAGAAATTTCTGTAGCTATGTTATGAGATTCGTGGTGCATGTATAGATCACTGTTAAAGGAATTTCATCCTATGATACTAAAATGAAATGATTTATTAACATGAATATGTCACACTATTTATTAACGAAGAATGAATTTAAACATGGGTTATTTCTTTATTTAAATAAATTAATTAACAATTATAAATTATGATCCTTTATCATGGGTTCTAAGGTTTCTATTCATATATTTAAAAGAATAAATATGATTACATTGATGAATTTCCTTTATTGGTCATGGGTCAGACCACTTTAACTATTCCAAAAAACCTTCAAGTGGTAACAATGTGGTCACATAATAAGTAATAATTATTTATAATTTTTTGATTTATTATACACATTTTTTATTAGTTATTCATTTATTGTTTATTCTTTTTATAAAAATAATTTAAAATAACATGTTTTTTTGGTTAAAAATGATTTTTTCATGTTTTATATGATCTTCAAAATGTTAATAATGGTTTAAGAACAATCTTAGAAGACATTAGGTGTTGTCGAAGATTCTTGACAGTGGACATGGTTACACTATATAGAACTGAATAGTACCTACCCTATATTAAATATCAATGCACATAGAAGTTATTTGGGATACATTATTTGGTAAGAATTAGATAATACCGAGCTTACTGAATGACTATTAAATGCACTTTGTGTGGACCAAGATAAACTAGCACATAATTGTCATATTTTCAGCATGTAATGGGCATACATTCTATATAGACTATTTGTTTTCAAATTTAATTTCCTGGAATCCACATGGAAAATTTTGTGTCATATATTAATCCAAGACTTATGGTACTGACATCCAAGAATTACATATATTAATGTTCTTTTAGTTGGAGTACATAGTGTGTATCTCATAAAATTCAATATTTGAAACATACAACAAGTTAGTAGGTATGTCTCACCGACACATGTAAAGTGATGTACTTTTCATGTAGCTCATTATTACAAACCATGTATCCCACTGAAGATACATGTTGATTACCTTTGCATATAACTCAGACACCTGAAATGAAAAAAATGTGGCACGTAACTCGTTAGTACCTTCTATATAGTCACCCAATAATTGAAAATATTAAATTACTTGAAAAATAATTAATCGAATCATTAAAACCAAATTACATGGATATCAACTGGTGTTCTTACTAGGTAACATGGATTTTAGGATTAATAAATGCCTAATTAATTCCATATATTTGTATAAAAATATTCAATTAGATTCCACATTTCCATAGATCATGGGAATCTAAAAGGCTCTTTGGATGGAAATTAAGATAAATGTATTAATTAATTTATTAACTAAGTAATTAATTCAATATCATTTATGTTAATAATAATGTATGAATTGAAGTGGATTTTAGCTAGAATAGGTTTTTGTATTTGTTACATTTTTTTATGTTCATGAGAATAGATCGATATTTACATGTGATTGGTGACTCCCCATAGGGAATCGTTGATTTAAATGTGTAATATTATCTAGAAATTGAAAAATTAGAAGAAACACTAATTAGGTAACTAAATAAAAAATCATAGTAAATGAAAATTTTGAGGTAAAACTAAAAGATAATGTTTTGAAAATAATATAATGATAATAAATGATCTACATAGAAGAGTGAATGGATTTAAAATCCATCCATCGGGGACAACATACCAAGTATTTTAGATATAGGTTCATGAACTAATGAAATAAATGAATAATGATTCAATTAGAGATGATATATGAGGTCCAAGTGAGTCCTTTCCTAGGTCATCAATCTCTATCATAACAAATATACTTTTAAAAAATCAGGTACTTTGGTTGATCATGTAGATTAGTAACCCAAAACCAAATTTAAAAATAGCTACCCCAACCCACCTATGGTCATGCATGGGAATAATTATATTGATAAATCATTTTAAAGTGTATGTACCTCAAAATCGAATGTTCATGAAAAGAATAGGAGATTAAAATTTAGAAGAATGTAATAAATACCAAAACCCAACACAAATTTATTAAAATATAATCAATTCACTAATAACAACCCCCAATGAATATATTCATGGAAATAGGAAAACTCACACCCTTAATATAGGTATGGGGGAGTGTAAAAAATATTGAATACACCTAGGAAGCAACACTCCTCTAGTAGAAATCACTCCTTCATATCCCTTGAACATCTAGAAATTGAGTCCCCATCAAAATTTATAATATATCCTATTTATAGATAAAATATTTCATAGATATTTATATCTATATCTCATCATTTCATGGAATATCTCTCCATACCATTCTTAACATTGAATCAACCTCATAATGTGTAAATCCACATGTGAACTTCTTATTAAATATCCCTTATTAAATATCAATCAAGAGAAAGATTCAATATAGTCTTTATATATAGAAATATATATTATTTTATATTATATCACTATACTTTTGGAATTATAAAACTCCTTGACTATAGGATGTGACATCACATGGTTCATGTGGAATATTTATCCTCCCATGAAATTACCAAGCCACAACCAAAATCCTCACCTTCATAATTTAGTCAAACCCTTGCATCGTAGCCTCATGTACCATGGAAACACTTCATTGCATAATCTTCTACCAAAATAATAACAAAATATAATATTTCATAAACCCTTTATGAAGTTCAAATTGCCTTCATACATAAATAATTAACCTCACACATCCATCCATTTACCACTATATAGAAATTACATCAAGATAGCCTTATGTTCCTTCTATAATAACCTTACATAACTCGAATGAACACATTAATATTCCCTTTACCTTTATGTATCCTACTAAGGATTGTATCTTAACCTTACATAACGTTCATATTACCATTTTTAAACTCTAATGTATTATAAGGTTACCATTACAAATCCCTTCAGAACACCCTAATGTAGCTGAATCAAAATTTACATAGCCACCATGAACATTCTGGAAGATCATAGGCATGGTAAAATAGAGCATTTATGTTGTATCCATTTTCATAATTATATAACTTATTTTCCAATGGTGTAGTCTAATTATGACATTATAGAAAACTTTTATGTCACTACACACTCATCTCTACCATATCAATTACATCCATGTTATATCATTGGATTATAGAGTAGACCCATTAATCGTATAATCCACTCAAGGTAATGTGAAGAAAATAATGTCATGTTTTTTTACATCAAAATGGAAGTTCATTCATCGAGCTCCAATAAACCACGATTGTTGACCTAAAACATATCATGAGTGGAGTGGGTGCAAGATAGTGGAGGTCATAAGCAAAGAAGAAAATGTGATATCAATGTGAAATAATGTCATTTTAGTAAATGATGAACAATGATCGAGGTTGGGATCATCCTACATCATAGTTTAGCACAAGTGAGGGATTCTAAAAAAACCAATCCATGTCCTCAACTAATTATAATAGCAACCCCATTTTTCCTCGTAACAAACTATCATGCCCAGACTTCGTTGAGGTAAAAATTAAATTTTAAAATTTTAATTCGTGAATTAATTGCATGTTTATTTAAATTGCATGGTTTTAGCATGGGCTGAACCTGATGAGGGTTACCCGTTGTGGCAAAGATGTGTTCACGCGAGCCTTACACCGCTCGGTGCATGGGCAGAGCACGAGCGAAGCCATGCGACTTTTCCATTTTAACGTGTGGTGTCCGTTGCGCGGACATTTCAAATACCGGATGATTAACTTCAGTTTTCTTATTATTATTATTATTATTATATTATTATTATTACTATTGTTATTAATTTTATTATTATTAAATCCTTTTATCTTTATTTTATTTCATTTAGTTATTTTATTTTTATTTTTTTGTTATATTTTTATTTTTATTCCCCCTTTCCTCTCTTTTTATTTTATTTTATTTTATTTTACTTTTCCTTCTATTCTATTCAATTTTTATTTTATCTTTTTTTCTTTTTATTTTATCTCTTTTGTTTTCTCTCCCCCTCCTAAACCCTACTCTATCCGCCACCCCCTAACACTATTTTCTTCTTCTTCTTCCTCCCTTTCTCCTCTCTCCCGCGGCCTCCGTTCTCCCCTCTTCTCCCCTCTTCTTCTCCTTATCCCCTTCTCCTCTTCTCTCCCCGCTCAGCCACCCCTCCCTCCTCTTTCTCCCTTCTCCTCCTTCCTCCTGTGCGCCACCCCTTCTCCTCCTCTCCTTCTTATTTTCCTTCCCTCCTCCCCTTCTCTTCTCTTCCACCGCGCCAACCCTTCTCCTCATTCCTCCCGCGCGCCAACCCTTTTCCTCCTCTCCTTCTTTTCTTCTTCTTCTTTTCCTTCTCTCCCTCCCTTATCTTCTCTTCCTCCGCGCCCCCATCTTCCCCTCTCCCTCTTCCCTTCCTCTCCTCCTCACTCGGACCCTCCACATTTCCCCTATTCCAGCCGGACCGGACAACAGCCTTCGCACCCCGCTCGCGATGTCGGACCGCCTCCCACACCCCGTTCGTGCTACCAGACCGCCACCCCGCACACCACTCGCGCTCGCCGTACAACTGTCGTCCCGCCCCTTGTCTATTTCTCGACAGTCCATGTTAAGGGTTTTTTTTATTTTATTTAATTATTTTGATGAGTTTAATTGATATTTATGTTATTTAATTATTAATGCATTGGTTTAAGTGTTAATTAATTAATTTATTGTTATTAAATTTGTTAATCATTTAATTTATTTGAATTGGTTAAATTTATAATTAATTTATTAAATTATCATTACATTTGGTAAATTGTTAATTAATTTAATTAATTTTCTTAATCATATTATTTAATTAAAATTGTTGAATTGTTAATTAATTTAGTTAGTTAGTTTTGGAGTTGTATACTTATTAATCAACTTATTTAATTGTTATTGGATTGTTTACCAGTTAATTAAATTTCTGATATTTTTTGGGTTGGCACCGCAGTGACTTGGTCTACTATTTTAGGACCTTTTTGACGGCCCCATATGGTGCGAATGTTGCACAATGAGAGTTTTGTGCCATGTCGCTTTTTGTACCTATTTGAGGTAGGTGGTTTCACATGCTTACTTCATTGATCAATTAGTCTGCTGGTTTGATTAATTTAATATGTCTTTTATTTAAATGCTACTGTGAGTTTTCGGTTTGACTGGTAGAGCATGGTGTTTTACTTTTTTTAGTGGCTTGTTTAGATTGTCGGGTTTATACTGTGTTATGCCTTGGTTTTTGAACAAATGCAGCAGTTGAAATTTGATCCTTGTTACAGTCTTAGTATCCATCTGAGGGGGTTTTGCATTGTTGATTGTGTTGTTTTATTTTCTTAAAACTCCTAAACCAATTTTTTCAAATGTTTGATAAAATTTAGTTTGGTTCTCGAAATTCCGTAGTTCTTGCATGTTGTGAGGTTATATGTTGTGTGTTGTGTCTTGACCTTGATGAGTAGGGTGAACTTTGAATATTGAGCACAAAAGGGGAAGCCTGGGTACTAGGTGGGAAGACTAGACTAGCATGCTAGTGATACAGGAGTAGCCTCAGCCCAGTTCCACTTAGGGGGATTGACTCTTACAACACTAACTAAACATTGGATGATGACTGGAGACCACTACAGTAGGAGGTTTTTCAATGCCAGTGGATCGTGCATGGAAATGTATTATACGGTTCACTGAGACGTGAGGTTCTAGGGCCCCACACACCTTTAGTACTTTAGGGCCTCTCCCACTTTTTGTTGCTCCTGTGCGATTATATACTCATCACTGGTTGGTTTTGCTGACTTCTGTGGTTTCAAAAGGTAATAATGTTTCATTTTCTTTCAGTACCAAAAACCCCCTTTTCCTATTTTAAAACTATCCTTATTTCTTTAAAAACTGTTTCCATCAAAATGTTAGTGCATTTATTTACTTTCTCTAAAATTTGAACTTGAAAACTACTTTGGTCATCTAAACCTTTTTTTTGCGGAATATGTTCACTGGTGCCAACCTATTGAGCATTTTCTCACACCCTACTTACACCCTTGGGTGTAAATAGATCTGATTATTTCTGATGCAGGGAAATGCCATGGTTTTGAGCACGGTGGTCCGAGTTGCTAGTTGGCTCATCTGATTTGGCGCTGGTGGCGGAGGCCTGACAATGATATTCTTCCATCAAGTGATAGTTTCTGGTTTGGTTTTTGGTCACCTTATTTTTGGAGTTAGTTGTGGTTGAGTTGTAGTTGCTCTTTTGTTGATATTCATTTATGGTGTTTTTTTAAAACTTGTGGTTGGAATGTTGATTTCGGAATTTACTTTACTTATGGCTTGTTTCTGGTTGTTATACGGGTAAATAGTTCCCAAAAAAATTCTAAATTAATACCCATGCACTTGTGCCAGCCCGTGGGGATTAAGAACGCCCTTCGAGTCTTGCCGCGGGCTGGGTCGGTCATCGAGTTGATGGCGACCCGATTTGGTTCGTGAAAAATTGGTATTAGAGCCGTTTTTAGATACTGGTTTATGTTATTTGGGATGAATTTGGTTATACAGAATTTGGGACTGTCAGGGTTTGGAATTCATGTTGCGAGTAGGGTGCTTGGCCAGCAGGCGTTGTGACAGATACTGAGTCACCATGAGATGTTAGGATGCTTGTTTGACTTCTTTTCTCGGTGGGACGTATAGGCTGCAGACTGTACGTGGACAACAGGCAGGAAAGTAGAGTTTTGACATGAATTCGTTCTTGCATGTTTCGTTTATTGATGATTATTTATCTTGCTAAAAAATTCGGTTCCTCTTGAGATATGTCCTATTGATGGTATTCCTTTATGATTGTTTCCCTTTGCAGCAAGACTCCTCCCCGAAGAGCTCTCATGCACCCATGGGAGGAAGCCAGAGAGAGTTCTCATGCGCTGCTTGATCAGATATTGGAAGAGGCTGTGGTCCGAGCTGTTCAGGCATTAGGACAAGGGGTGACTCCTGCCCCCGCCCCTTTTCCAGCTTGAGGGGAAGAATCTGGCTCCAAGAAGGAGAGAGCTTAGGAGTTTCTGAAGAACAAACCTCCTTCATTCCAAGGTATTTCAGAACCTCAAGAGGAAGAGGAATGGCTTGAAACGATTGAATGCATGTTCGAATTCCCTGACACGCCCGAGGCAGTCAGGGTGAAGTGTGCCTCGTTCCAGCTAGAGGGTTCCAGTCACAAATGGTGGGAATCAGTGGTCCAGGCTGGGAAACATGAGCACATGAGTTGGAAAGATTTCAAGGTTATCTTCAATGAGTAGTATTGTCCAGAGTTCCTAGCCTACGCTAGATCTTGGGAGTTCATGGATCTTTCGCAAGGGAATCATATAGTGATGGAATATGAGAACCTCTTTGCTAAGATGGTGCGGTATACACCTAAGATAGTTTAGAGTGAATTCTTGAAAGCTCAGAAGTTTGAGAAGGGACTTCGAACAGAAATCCACTCTCAGGATTTCATATTCAAGGAGAATACTTATAATGAGGTGGTCGATCGTGCTTTCATGGCCGAGATTGACCAGAGAGGAAAGTTGAGGTTTTTTGGATCATTTTCAGGTTTTGGCAACGACAGTTCCTCAGAAAAGAAGAGGAAGCATGATGAGCAGTGGAACAAGAGTGGTGGTGGCTCAGGCCATCTATCCAGGCAGAAATCATCTGGGGCTTCTGATGCGAGTCCCATTGTGTTACATCAGTGCGGAAAGGCAGAGCACATCTGACCTGCGTGTCCACATCCTCATAGACCTTACTATGGGTGTGGAGTCATGGGGCACCTACAAAGTTTCTACGGGACTGCACACCCTTACCAGAGTGGGGCTGGATCTATGGCTTCCAGATGGGTATCAGATCAGTCAGAGCCGACCAGGACGTTGTGATCTCGGTTCGTTGGTCATGGTGACAGGACCCGATCATCTTCTGGGAAGAGCCAGATTAGGGCGGAGCTGCAGGCGAGCGGTCATTCTCAGGCAGGGACCAGGAAACTGCATGATGTGGATCATTCACCAGTGGGATCTGATGCAGGGCCTTCCACTGTTCGAGGTACCATTCTGGTTGAATCTTTTATAGTTGCAGTTTTATTTGATACCGGTGCTTCAGTTTCTTTCATATCTTCTCGCCTTGTGAATCTACTGAACCTACCAACCGAGTTGTTATCGTTTTCTATGGATTTGGCATCACCGTTGGGGAAATAGAGGGAGCAAGGCCTTAGGTGCCCATCGTGCGCACTCTCTATGTCAGGAGTAGAGATGGAATGGGATTTCTTGGTCCTTGACGTGGACCTATTTGATGTGATCCTCGGCATGGACTGGCTGGTGCGCTTTCGGGCGCACATTGATTGCTATTAGCACCGAGTCAGTTTTACGGCACCAGATGGGACTCCCCATGGAGAATGGGATCCTCGGTCGGGACGCACATGACCTCCACTCCTTGAGTTGGGAAATCATTCTTATCAGTTATCATCACTCGCACTGGAGGATAATGGTGGTGTTCCTTAGTGTGGGTTTACTCGTGTAGTGGATGAGTTCCCAAAGGTCTTCCCGGATGATTTTTCAAGCTTACCCCCGGAGTGGGACGTGGAGTTCTCTATCGAGTTGGCGCTAGGAACACGGACTACATATCTTCCCTAATTCGCATGACCCCCACCGAATTGAGAGAATTAAGGATACAGCTAGACGATTTGCAATCTAAATGATTCATTCGCCCCAGCATCTCTCCTTGGTCCGCCCCAGTTTTATTCGCGAAGAAGGCCGATGGAACCCTTCGGTTGTGCATTGATTACCAGAAATTGAAAAAGGTAACCATCAAGAATAGATACCCTTTTCCCTGGATTGAAGATTTGTTCGACCAGCTGAAGGGGGAAAAGTGGTTCTCCAAGATTGATTTTCATTCGGGATACCACCGACTCATGGTGAGAGAAGCAGATATCCCGAAGACGGATTTCCGAAGCAGGTATGGTCACTTCGAGTACTTGGTCCTGCATTTCGGATTGACGAATGCTCCTATAGTTTTCATGGCACTCATGAATAGGGTGTTCCACTAATATCTCAACTCATTTGTTGTGGTATTCGTGGATTAAATCCTCGTTTATTCTGGATCTGAGGAGGGGCATGAGCATCACCTGCGCGATGTTTTGGGCACTTTGCGAGGCCATCGCCTGTATACCAAACTCTCGAAGTGCACATTCTGGATCAGAGAAGTGAAGATTCTGGGGCATGTCGTCTCAGAACAAGGGGTTTATATGGATCCTGAGGAGATCAGGTCAGTTATGTCATGGGAACAGCCGAGAAATGTGTTTGAGATCAGGAGTTTTCTAGGCTTGGCTGGTTATTACAGGTGCTTTTTCCGGGACATCTCGCGGAAAGCCTCCCCCATGACTGCACTCACCTGGAAAGGGGTGAAGTTTGAGTGGAGCCCTCAGTGTTAGACATCCTTTGAGGAGTTGAAGTGGTGGTTGACCACCGCACATGTGTTGAACTTACCAGAGTCAAGAAAGGGCTATGTGGTTTACTGTGATGCTTCTGGTACGGGCCTTGGATGTGTGCTCATGAAGGATGACCATGTTGTGGCTTATGGTTCTTGCCAGATCTGGATGCATGAGAATAATTATTTGACTCACAACTTAGAGTTGGCAGCGGTGATGCATGCTTTGAAGACGTGGAGACACTATCTCTTTGGGGAAAAGTTTGTGGTCTATTCTGACCATATGATCCTGGCCTACATTTTCTCTCAGAAGGATCTCAATTTGAGGCAGCGCTGCTGGGTCGAGTACCTGCAGGGTTTTGATTTTGACAGTGTCTATAACCCTGGAAAGGGTAATGTGGTAGCCGACGCCTTGAGTAGGAAAGTACCAGTGCAGGCGATGAGGAAGTCTAGTGATGAGTGGAACTTGATGGGGCTCTTCGCCCAAATTCACTTGGAGATCAGGGAGCACAACAGAGTTACTTTCCTGGATAGCATTCAGTTGACTCCCGCTCTTCTAGAGTTGGTCCAGCAGGAGTAGCCTAGTGATGAGTTGTGTCAGCGATCTATGCAGTTTCTTCATGGTGGGGAGACTCTTTCAGATTGGTCCTTGTCTTCCCAAAGGGTCTTGTGCTTCAAGGGCCGTGTTGTGGTGCCGTTGTCTCTACGGAAGGTGGTGATACAGGATAACCACCAATCTCATTGGGTCGTCCATCCTAGTAACAACAAGATGTAATACGATGTTCTCCGTCAGTTCTGGTGTCCAGGTATAAGACGAGACATAGACGAATTTGTGTTGAGGTGCTACACTTTCCAGCAGGTGAAAGCAGAACATCAGAGACCATCTGGCCTACTCCAGCCATTACCCATTCCTACTTGGAAGTGGGATGAGGTCTCCATGGAATTCATTATTGGATTTCCTCGTACACCTCGGGGAAGTAATTCTATTTGGGTAGTGATTGGTCGTTTTACCAAGTCATCTCACTTTATCCTGACCAGAGATACAGTGAAGGTAGATGAGCTGGGCTGCTTGTATGTTCAGGAGGTGGTCAGACTTCATGGTGTGGCATCAACAGTTGTTTCTGACCGAGACCCCTGCTTTACATCCCAGTTTTGGGGAGGCCTCCAGAAGGATTTGGGGTCACAAATTAAGATGATAATAGTATACCACCCTCAGAAGGATTGCCAAATGGAGCGAGCGAATCTGATTTTGGAAGACATGCTCCGCGCCTATGTGCTATATTTCGTAGGTTCGTGGGATGGCCATTTGGGATTGGTGGAGTTTTCTTATAATAAAATTTACCAATATTCCATCAGAATGGCACCCTTTGAGGCTCTCTATGGCTGACCATGTCGGTATCCTCTGTGTTGGGTTGAGGTAGGTGAGACCTCGCTCTTGGGACCGAGCCTTTTTCAGGAGATGTCTGAGAAGGTCAATCCTATTAGGCAGCGGTTGTTGACAGCACAGAGTTGTCACAAGTCTTTTTCAGATCAGAGGTAGTGGGATCTTGGGTTTTTAGTGGGGGACAGAGTGTTCTTAAAAGTGGCCCCTCGCTTGGGTCACCGTCATTTGGGAAGTAGGGGAAGCTGACACCGAGGTATGTCGGACATTTTGATATTCTTGAGCGGTTTGACAAGGTGGCAAACAGGTCAGCTTTTCCCTCGCAGTTGTCATCAATTCACGATGTATTTCATGTCTCCAAACTAAATAAGTAAAACCCCGATCCATCGCATGTGCTGAATTGGGAGGAGCTGGAGATAGAGTCCGACTTATCTGTGTTTGAGTGACCAGTGCAGATAGTGGATTCTCAGGAGAAGGTGTTGCGCAGAAAGTCCAATCCTTTGGTTCGTATTCTGTGGCAACAAGGAAGTGATGAGCATGAGACTTGGGAGCATAATTCATGGGTTGAGTAGGAGTACCCATTTCTATTCTCTGATCAGGCATCAAGCTGACTTTCTGTGGTCGGAAATTTTTCATGGTGGGGAGAATTGTCACGCCCGAAATTTGTTGAGGTACAACTTTAATTTTAATTTTTTATTTCATGAATTAATTTCCTGTTTATTTAAATTGCTTGGTTGTAGCACGGGATGAACCCAATGCAGGTTTCCCATTGTGGCAACGATGTGTGCGCGCGAGCCTTACACCACTCGGCGCACGGGCAGGGCACGGGCGAAGCCGTGCGACTTTCCCATTTTAACGTGCGGTGTCCGTTGCGTGGACGTTTAAAATATCGGATGATTAACTTCGGTTTTATTATTATTATTATTATATTATTATTATTACTATTACCATTATTATTAATTTAATTATTATTAAAGCCTTTTATCTTTATTTTATTTCATTTAGTTATTTTATTTTATTTTAGTTTGTTTTATTATTATTTTTCTTCCCCCTTTCCTCTCTTTTTATTTTATTTTATTTTACTTTTCTTTCTTTTCTATTCTTTTTTTTATTTTATCTTCGTTTTCTTTTTATTTCAACTCTTTTATTTTTTTTCTCTCCCCCTCCTATCCCTACCCTAGCCGCCACCCCCCTAATTCTCTCTTTTTTCTTCTTCCTCCCTTTCTCCTCTCTCCCGCGACCTCCTTTCTCCCCTCCTCTCCCCTTTTCTTCTCCATCTCCCCTTCTCCTCTTCTATCCCCCACTTGGCTGCCTCTCCCTCCTCTTTCTCCCATCTCCTCCTTCCTCCCGCATGCCACCCCTTCTCCTCATCTCCTTCTTCTTTTCCTTCTCTCCTTCCCTTATCTTCTCTTCCGCGACACCGACCCTTCTCCTCCTTCCGCCCGTGCGCCAACCATTCTCCTCCTCTCCTTCTTTTTCGCATTCTTCTTTTCCTTATCTCCCTCCCTTCTATTCTCTTCCGCCTTGCCCCCATCTTCCCCTCTCCCTCTGCCCTTCCCTTCCTCCTCACTCGGCCCCTCCACCCTTCCCCTCTTCTAGCCGGACCGGACAACAGCCTCCGCACCCTGCTCGTGCTGCCAGACCGCCATCCCGCACACCGCTCGTGCTCTCCGGACAACCGCCATCCCGCCTCTTGTCTCTTTCCCGACGTTCCACGATAAGGGTTTGTTTTTAATTTTATTTAATTATTTTGATTGGTTTAATTGATATTTAAGTTATTTAATTAACAATGCATTGGTTTAAGTGTTAATTAATTAATTTATTGTTACTAAATTTTTTAATCATTTAATTTATTTTAATTGGTTAAATTGATAATTAATTTATTTAATGATCATTACATTTGGTAAATTGTTAATTAATTTAATTGATTTTTTTAATCATATTATTTAATTGAAATTGTTGAATTGTTAATTAATTTATTTAGTTAGTTTTGGAGTTGTATACTTATTAATCAACTTATTTAATTGTTATTGGATTGTTTAACGGTTAATTAAATTGTTAATATTTTCTGGGTTGGCACCGCGGTGACTTGGTCTACTGTTTTAGGACCTTTTTGACACCTCCATATGGTGCGACTGTTGCACAATGGGAGTTTTGCGTCGTGTCTCTTTTTCTACCTATTTGAGGTAGGTGGTTTTTCATGCTTAGGGCATTGATCAATTAGTCTTCTGGTTTGATTAATTTAATATGTCTTTTATTTAAATGCTGTTGTGAGTTATCGGTTTGACTGGTAGAGCATGGTGTTTTACTTTTATTAGTGGCTTGTTTAGATTGTCGTGTTTATACTATGTTGTGCCTTGGTTTTTGAACAAATGCAGCAGTTGAAATTTGATCCTTGTTACAGTCTTAGTATGCGTCCGAGTGGGTTTTTCACTATTGATTGTGTTGTTTTGTTTTCTTAAAACTCCTAAACCAATTTTTTTCAAATGTTAGATAAAATTTAGTTTGGTTCATGAAATTCCATAGTTCTTTCATGTTGTGAGGTTAAATGTTGTGTGTTGTGTCTTGACCTTGATGAGTAGGGTAAACATTGAATATTGATCACAAAATGGGAAGCCTGGGTACTAGGTGGGCGGACATGACTAGCGTGGTAGTGATATGGGAGTGGCCTCGGCCCAGTTTCACTTAGCGGGATTGACTCTTACAACACTAACTAAACATTGGATGATGACTGGAGACCTCTAAGGTAGGAGGTGTTTCCCTGCCAGTGGCTCGTGCACGGGAATGTATGATATGGTTCACCGAGATGCGAGGTTCTAGGGCCCCACACAGCTTTAGTACTTTAGGGCCTCTCCCACTTTTTGTTGCTCCTCTGCAACTATATACTCCTCACTAGATGGTTTTGGTGACTTATGTGGTTTAAAAAGGTACGAATGTTTCATTTTATTTCAGTACCAAAAAACCCTTATTCTTATTTTAAAACTGTCCTTCTTTCATTAAAAACTGTTGCCATAAAAATGTTAGTTCATTTATTTACTTTCTCTAAAATTTGAACCTGCAAACTGCTTTGGTCATCTAACCCTTTTTATGAGGAATAGTTTCCCTGGTGACAACCTATTGAGTTTTTTCTCACACCCTACTTACACCCTTGGGTGTAAGTATATCTGATTATGTCTAATGCAGGGAAATTCCAAGGTTTTGAGCATGGTGTTCCGAGTTGTTAGTTGTCTCATCTGATTTGGCGCTGGTGGCGGAGGCCTGATAGGGATATTATTCCATCTGGTGATAGTTGCTGGTTTGGTTTTTGGTCACCTTATTTTGGGAGTTAGTTGTGGTTGAGTTGTAGTTACTCTTTTGTTGAGACTCGTTCAAGCTGTTTTTTTAAAACTTGTGGTTGTAATGTTGATTTCGGAATTCCGTTTACTTAGGGTTTGTTTATAGTTGTTATACGGGTAAATCGTTCCCAAAAAAATTCAAAATTGATACCCGGGAACTTGTGATAGCCTGTGGGGATCGGGAATGCCCTTCAGGCCTTGCCGCGGGCCGGGTTGGGCGTCGAGTTGATGACAACCCGATTCGGTTCGTGACACAAATTCCCATACCCAGCACCTCCCCATGTTAAGAAATATTCTCTTCACACATAAACCACCAATCATCAACCCATTCCAAGCTCACTCACACTCATCTATTCCCCAACCATCTTCTAGTCTATCTATTTGATAGTTGGATGGATGTCATCCTTGTTCATGAAGCCTGATCTCTCCATTGCTTGACAGTTTTTCCATATTTTTTAATAAATTATCATTAAAATCCTTTTGAAAATCATTATTCATTACATGCCTTATTTTATATCTAAAAATATAATTTTTTAATCCATTTCTTATCCAATGTACAATTTATATTATCCCTAAAAAATATTTTTAAAATTGATTACAATTTTGGAATGAATAATAAATTTATTTAAAAAAATTTATGTATTAAAATCCTAAAAATATATTCATAAAATATAGTTATTAATTAGTTTTTTTATTAAATTTAAATTATGGTATGTGTGGAATCCAATAATTTATACTACATAGGACATGAATGTATATGATTTATTTTAGGTAATACCCCCAAACCATTACATTAACCCCCTTCACCTTTGTGTAAGTAAGAGCATATGTAAATGATTAAGCTCCTATGCAAGTAAAGGTGGTCCATTTTTATTTCTGATGTGAATCCAATTGAGTACATACATGGAAAAGATGTGGAATACTAAAAATATAACCAAGTGTGGCTGATAAAGAAATACCCTAGGGTCAATTTTTGTTTGGTCATATTCTAAATAAACTAACTATTATAAAATGCCATGATTATACCACATTATTATTTAATTTAAATTAACTTGGTGGTTAAATATTTATGAGTGCTTTATCGTGATCACAATTTAAATGAATTGGAAAGAATACTAGATGGAATTAAAATAAAAGTGCTTTGTGTTTAAATTTTACCTTAGATTAGTTAATCAATTATGTAAAATCAACTAAATAGTAATGAATATGTAATTGGATAAAATAGGAAATTGACATACAAAGATAAAATGAATTAGATAAAATATTAAATAGAAAACCCTTCCCCTACTTGGGTTTTAATCAATACATATTTCAAAGTGCACGATCAACATCTATTGGGGTTCCTTCAATTACTGGGTAATTTATAACATGAGTTTCAGGTAGACTTAATTGAATTCAAATTAAGGGTTGATCACCTCCATGAGACACAGTTCAAATAGTTTTAATGTTTTAAGAAAGTTTATGTTTGGGATTTAATGAATGAAGAGTCCACTCAATGGATAATGGGGCTATGGATTTAGGCAGTTGAAAAGTTTCACCTACTAAAATACCATCAAATAACTTTTTATTCCCCAACCCAGATTATGAGATGTGGCATATAGATATTTTCCAATAGGATTTCTATGTGATATGATATTCAAAAACTAATGTCTAGGCCTATTGGGATTATATAAAGTATTATTTTTCTAATAAATTAAATTTAGTATGCAATATAATTTTGTAATAATGATAAAAGAAAAAAATATTTTTTATTAATGTAATGTATATAAAGAGAAATCATCATAAAACTATAGTATTTCTAGACACATACCATGATCTCACTGAAATATATTTCCAAAAATAGTATATATGTTTTATAAAATAAACTACTATAATTAAATTTATATTATGTTATGGAATTACTAATACTTATTCAGCCACCTCATAGAGTAAGCTTTGGCGAGAAGGATGAATATAGGAGGTACATGTGAATTATATTATTGTCTGTTGAAATAGAATATTAGTTATTTAAATATAACTAATAATGAAGCATAATGAAATAGAAATATAATCTTTAGAATAATGATATTGTCACTAAAATATACTATTAATAGGGAGAAGTTACTTTTCTATAGAGCTTGTCTTCAATATACTGAAGAAAATCAATCATTTTTTAATAATGGGAATCTATATGGATAATAAATAATCCATTAATCTCATATTATCATTCTATATTTATTGGTTCTCATAATTGATATAGAGATATGAGATGAATCGTATGGATAAACATATCATTAATCTTTCAATTAAGCTTCACAATGTTACAAAGGGTTGTTGAAAACTCATTTCCACAAACCTCATGGGGATTTAGTTGAATGAGAAGGTTGAAATACCCATTATCGATTCATAATTCATCGGTGTTTTTTAAAAATATTTATAAGATATAAAAAATTAAGAGTTATTGTAGTGAAAAAGAGGTTATTTTATTCTCATGTGTATAGATAAATCATTATGAAAATAAAATTTAATGAATTGAAGAAGAAGAAATAAATTTCATCTACTTTAGGAATATATTCCTCATATTATGTAATGTTTCTATATCAATTAATTGGTATTTAATATTTATTTATTTTCATAAAATAGACAAAGAATAAATATTTGTTCACTCAATTGATGAGGGTAATTATTATGACACCACTCAGAAGAACACATACTCATTATAAGAAGTAAGGTGTATCTTTATAGAGTCTAAGAAAGGGTGATTCCTATATCAACAGTGAACAACACATGAATTAATAATGTGTTTTATTATAGTGGTTGAGAAAGGGTGTCTCTTATATTAATACTAATAAACAATTGACTTTTAATTTCTATTTTATAGATTCTACATAAACTATTGAGTGTTACAAAACATTTATCTCAGTGTTTTATGAAATATAATAAGGCATTAATTATTTTTAAATGAATATTGTTATCATAAAATATGTGTAATAGTTATTTATTACTGAAATCATTAATATCCTATATCAATAATAAATGAGGAATAAAATTTATAATTCTTATACATAGTTGTAGAAAGATAATATTTTTTCAAAACAAAAAAAATGTTACTGTCAACGATATACCCATAATAATAATTAGTCTCCTGAAGAAAAAATAGCTACAATTTATATTATTAATGATTTTTAGACAAATAAACCATTATATTTAAAGTTAATCCACTAATATTTAATATTTATTTTAGTTGCATTGCACAAAAAATTACAAAGTTAAGGTAGAGGTAAATTCATATAGATATTTAAATACCTTTAAGAAAATTGAGTAATAATAGATGTAATTATAGAAAGAATTTATTAAGTGATATAGTGTTAAATGGGTTGGTTTGTTAGAGAATATCATAACTAAGTAGTAATCAGTCATTTAATATTTAGTGAAGGTTTATCCTAAACTAAAATCATGGTATTCACATGTTAGAGATAAATCTGGTCAATAAGGAGTCTTATAAATTTTTTTTAGTCTTTTATGATTCCTTTCTATATCTATTTTTCAAATAGAATCATACCAGCTAAGAGTATTCAGATTACATTGACTCATGTATATCATATATTTTCTGATATGATGGGAGTCCATTATGATATATCCAACATGTTTTGATAATAAAAGTTTTCTATGACAGCCTTATCATTAAATGTATATCAAAGGAAACACAAGGAGAATCTCAGTTAATTATTCTATAACTTATGAGGATATTAAAATCACAAATATACCAATTTATTATTTAAAACAAATATATTTATATGTGGGAAGAACTACTCTTCTGATATAGTCACAACAAACAATACATCTATTTAATCATAGCTCTAGATGAAGAATTTTTAATAATAATATTAAACTCCACAAGTGTGAATGAGATGAATAGTTATAAAGAAATATATTGTGTAAGATGATTAAAACCAAAGTTTTGGTTCTATATTCACCACAATGGGTGATATATTCTTTAATATGTATATGAAATCTAACATATAGAGATAAGTTGTCACTGGATGTGATAGAAAAGTTCATATGAATTATGAAATGGATTTTATGTTCCAAGATTTCTTTTATATTTTAGTAGTTAATATAAAATCATTGGTATCTATTCACTAGAAACTATGCAAGGATAGTATATGAGAGGTACCAATAAGGTGAAACTATGTATAACAATTTAGCATTCCGGAAACCATTTTAAAAATACTTTTCATGAGTATTATTATTGTTATATTAGGAATCAGATGTCAAAGACATCTACCATAGAGGTCAAGTTATAAAACATGATTATATACCATAACTAGGAATGTTAATGAAATTAAAGAATAAAATATAGAATTTATTTTTCAAGGATCAATTTATGGTTTGAAATAATTATAGACGTCATGGTAGATGCGTTTAAAGAAATTTTTTTCATGTTCCTATAAGCGATTAGTAGGAGAATGGAAATTTACAGAAGCAAATATGATTAAAAACAAATAGAAAATAAGTGACTAGTTTTATGAAAATGAACACTAAGGTTAATTTCACCAAAAACAATGTAGTTAACAATCAATGTTCATGGGAACATAATCTACTGGAATCAATTTATGGGGTTTTTAATGCATGTCATGATACATAGTAGAAATGATATTGAAAATACAAGATATAATAATTGATCTAAATTATTTCTTGTGTCACATGGTATTATTATAATTAATAAACCTTATATAACTAAGAATACTCTAGAAATATATCTCACATGGAATGATATATACTTAAACATGATCTTTATTATTCATATAACATAAAATGAAAACATTAAACAATATAAGTGGAACTATATAGGCTGGTAATTAGAACTATCTGAAAATGTCTGAAAAATAAAAATTTTATGAGTTACAGGTAACTAGAGAAATGGTAATATTTTTTATGGGATATAATAGTAATCTTATTTAGATCAGTTTGATCATAAATAAAATTAATTCTATGATAATAAGTTTGTTTAATGCTTATTGAATCTATTAGTTTCCTTTTAAATATTTTACTGACTATGTTATAGTTATTGATGATGCTTAAGAAGAGAGTTTATTAGTGATTTAGTACTAATTTTTGAATTTTACCCAAGTATTAAAATTAAATCATATTTTGATGAATTTTAACTACAATATTATATTAAATTTCAGATATGATAGAGAAAAAATGTATATACTAGTGGATATCATCTCTTGATGTATTTTATTATTGAGATGAGTTCATAGTAAGTAGAAGAACCACTATTATCATGGTGGGATTAGCATATATATACATGTCTCAGTAGAAGAATGTTTATCATGTGAGACTAAGTAGTTATAGAAAATTATTTTCCATATTCTTTGTGGGATTCCATTAGAGTAAGATCCCCATTACTAACTAATTTGAATAATATATTATCAAATTATTCATAGTGTTGAATATTAATTTATATCATGTCACATGATGATCTATCTTTCATGTGACATTTTTGTAATAATGTTAGAAGGGTACTTGTCACACCAAATGATCACGGAATTTCCTCATAATAATGAGAACCTTTAGGTTATATGATAATATTCTTAAATACATATTCTATGATTAAATTATATTTTATGATGGGAAAAAAATTATTTCTATTATCAAGTGCATGGATCATAAAAGACATTGAGTCATCTTCACATGATGTTCAACCATGGTGATATTTAAGAGAAAGTGGTTATGAGAACATTACCCTCTAGTAATAAATCTACATTTATATGTGTCATTGGATATTCCTATATATGAATGTGTGTAATGGTCTATGATGTTACCTATTTTTAATACACATTTAAACAATCAATTTTTAGGGAATTAATCCACCGTTTAATTCATAACTATGCTTATAATGTAAAACTATTGATTATTTACTAAAGTGAGGTTAAAAACCAAATTTATTGAAAATATTATTAAAAATATGTGTTTATTTTTTGAATTATTGAATTTTTATTTAATTTATTTTCCAAATATTTTTGAGAATTAATTTTGAGATTTATCAATAAATTTATTAAAATTAATTCTTGATGCAATTATTTCATTGATTCTATATATTTTTCTTAAACAATTTATTTTGTATTTAATTTTTAATTTTCATTAATGAAATTAAATAAAATGATTATTTTGGATTTTTTATTTTTCATTTTGAATTGATAATAATAATTGAATACCGAATTTTGTGTCTTTTTGGTAATTTTGTGAAGAATAATTATACATTCACATAACTGAGCACATGTAGGAAAATTAGGCAAAGATAGACTAACTATATAATAGGAATAGAGATGTCAGGTTCACTTAATTAAACACAATAAAAAATTCTAATTGACTAGGAGAAGAATCTCAGGGTTAGAATTTTGACTTGATGAGAACATGAAAGGTAACCAAGATTGTTCACAATAAAAATGAAAGAGAACCCAACTGATAGCCTAATAGGATTATATGTAGCTGCATAATGTCTAGATTCACCAAATAAAGAATAAAATTCCATATGATAGGTGGTGTCGTAACCCTGAACCTAGTATCCCAGAGCCCTAGGATACAATATTACATTGGCATAAGATATAAGGAATCACATCCTAGAGGGATAAATAGATTTTTTATATTAGTAAACAAGATACATACTTGAAATTAAAATTATATTTTAAAAAATAAATACAAAATGAATTTTCTTTGAAAATTTAATTTTTCCCTTTTTATCCCTACATATCAATCAAAAAACAATTCGTCATATCTTAAAAAAACAAAACATAAGAAAGAGATGAGATCATATGCTCAATAATGGTAAGCTTATAGTGAAAGCTATGAATAAATATGAAATAATCAAAATGGAAAGGTAAATAATTGAAATACATTCCATTTAAACAATAAATTGAGTATAATATGGAATGAATAAATAATTATCAAATAATTCCATATAAAAAATCACATTAGCTTGAAAATTTAACCAAGGATATTCTAAATAATCAAATAATAACATGGAATATCAATAAATGAATTATTAATAATGGAATGTGTACTGCTAGAAATATAAAACATATCATTGATGCCTTGTTCCAATACATTTAAATTTTATCAAGGCCTTATTCCAAGACATCTATATAAATGGGTATGGCCTGAGCCAAAACCCAATCTAGTCTGTCTCATGAGACCTACTAATGCAATGAGGGGGGATATAGCGGGCCCTTCCCATCACATACTATGTCCAATGAATTATTTATATGAAAATGGTGAATCAAAGTCAACAAAAACATTCATATTAAAAAACTAACATATAAAATGTTAATACTTTCCCAAATCAATAACCGTAATCACAAACCATTTAGAGTAATATAGTTAATGGTAATAAAATTGTACATCCTCAATCAAACTGATTATAAATCAACCAATTAAAGAATAATGATGGTATAAATACAAAATATCCCTAGTGTATAATATGTAAAATAATGTTTTTATTTCATTTATGAATATAAAAACCATAATAGATATTTAAAAACATTTTTTGGAAAATATCCTTTTCATTTTGAAAATCACATTTTAAAAGAAAATGTTCTAAAAAAACTTTAAAAATAATTTTCTTTGAAATTTACCTGAAATATTGGAAATATAAGTTTTATAATATTCAATGGTCATTATGGAATAAAATTTCATTGATGCCATACATGTTAAAACAATGAATACTTCAAAATTTTCAATAAAAGTCAAAAGGGAATTGGTTAGAAAAATACATTAAGATTTATTTTAATACATTCTATAAAAA
Source organism: Viscum album (assembly GCA_963277665.1). Taxonomy (NCBI): domain Eukaryota; kingdom Viridiplantae; phylum Streptophyta; class Magnoliopsida; order Santalales; family Viscaceae; genus Viscum; species Viscum album. Next base: position 1,277,710,555 of record OY728134.1, read on the forward strand.
GTAAAAAATGGGAAAGAAAGTCTATAATATTTTTTTAAAAGGTTATAAACATTTTTTCAAACATTTTTAGGGAACATTCATTTTGATGAAAAACGATTTCCGACCAAAGAGAGAAATAAAGTCATATTTTATTAGAAACATTTTATCAATAATTTTAAGTGCCAAAGAGTAGAATATTGGTACTATTGCACCATAATTTGATGAATAACCTGAGGATAAGAAAGTATATTGATTTTAAAAAATAATTATCAAATAATTCTCCTAAGGGAGATGTAAACCTAAATAATCCGGGATAATGATGAGATTATGAAATAAACCCTTACCACTTTTGTAAATTTTGAATCATAAGTCTCATGAAATAAATAACATCAAATGAAACTTTAAATACCATTAATATAAATTAATTCTTGATATAAAATACAATTGGGTATTATATACATCATAAAAAAATAAATAAGTTGTGAATATAGTTTATGTCTCCCAGAAGTAAATGTGAGATGGGAAACCCTTACCTTGAGTGAGACTCGTCAAAAATTTTCTTTATGTTATAGAATATTAAAATTATATTAATTATTTACTTTTTTAATATAAATTTTCTTGTATATTATTGATCTTGTTTGACTTATTATCAATTCATATATGATTACTTAATCAATTTAGTTTACATTAGATGTTTCAACAATATTTGGCATATGTGTCCAAAATGACTATAGTAGGTTACCTATGGTCAAAGTGGTCATTATTTAAATATATAAAGAAAAATATTCATTACAAAATTATAAAATTTATAAATAAATTATAATTTAAAATCCAATCAAGAATGATAGTTATGAAAATGAACTATGTTACAATAATGGAGATGGTAGGTGGTACATACGCCTGAGTAATGTTTCTATTTTTCAATGATCATTATAGAAAGAAGTCAAGTAATATTTTATTATTATATAATAATAATAATATATTATATACCATACTAATTCTTTATATATACTTATATATATCATCCATGTGGTTTGGTGATTAAAATAGAGATACATCATTTCGTGAAGGATATAGTCCACACATAGAAGAATAGTGTTATCGTATTTCAGTTTAAAAAAAATTATATATTATATTTTTATAATGATAAATATTAAATAATATAATAATTATTACACATATATTAAATATATTCATTAAAATATCCTTATTATAATCCATGTAAATAATTAGGTGGAAATGAATCACATCGTTTCACGAGGAAGTAGTTCACCGTACACATGAGAGACGTTATCTTATCCTCTATGGAATAAAAGGAAAAAATGTATATATTATATAAATACTATAGATGTATAATTATGATATAAATATCATATATATAATTTATATTCATCATAATACCCAACCATGAGAGGAAATAATTGAAAGCAATGATTGACATATGTTCGTGAGGCGGTAGTCCATCGTACACACAAATCCTGATTTCATAACCCTTTTGATGGTAATGGAGATGATTTTAGTTCATGAGCATAAAATAACATCATATCAGTATATTTAAGATACATAGGATATTTTATAAACAAGATTTTATAATAATTTAAGTAGGTGGAATAATAAAAAAATAAAAATGCTCATTGAAGAAAATTACCTCTTCTTTAGGTAACCTTCCTAGGTTTTCACCAAAGGACTTCCTTGGTTGGATTTATGAAAAAAAAACATCTAGAATGAGATGAGGTAATTTTTATTTTTATTTTTTTAGTGATTTTATAATAAAATTAGGTTTTAATGTGTGAAGTAGAGAAGAGAGGGTGTGGCCTTTTATAAGTGAGGTGAGTGACACAGTTTTATTTTTTTGAAAACAAAAAAGTTTATTGACTTTTTTATCATGCCAAATGGCTCCAAAATGTATTAATCTCAATAATAAGACATTATATGATCTAAAATGTTCCATAATATATATTTTATATGGTTTTTACATCATTTGAACCATTTTTTTAGTTTAACCCCCCATTCAACCAATTTCTACTATAAATGTGGTAATTAATTTTTACTATTTTCACTATTTATTTTGGTCATAAAATATGGTGAATTTATATTATAATATAACTTATTATGATTCCAATATTTAGTCCATTTTTCAAAAATAAATTCATATAATAGGAAAATTTTAATTTAAAATTAATCACATAAACGATAAAAGAAACTAGTTTTTCAATAATAAAATGTTCTAAATTTTACAAAGTTTTTATGTCTAAATTAAATATTAAATTGATTTAAAATAACTAAATGGGATTAATAGATGTCTATTTTAATTATTTTTACTTTTAAAACCAATATATAATTTAGTTTAATTTTTTGAATAATTTAACATAAAATGATGTTTTCAATTGCAATTAATTATTTTTCATTATTCATCAAAAAATAAAACTTCTCAAAAAATAAAAAACTAAAAAATTAACCTAAAATAATATAAACATTTAGACCTCAAAAATTAAGTTTTTTTTTTCAAATTAATTTTCTAAAATTGAGAATACTAGTTTTATCATAGGTGTACAAGAAGCGACAAACCTATTATCTTTGAAAACATACAGTTTTTGAGGAAGAATTTCTTTACTTTTAAATGATAGTTATTTTATTTATAATCAATACATATCCATTTGATTTATTTTATACATGTGCAAAACATATAATTTAATAATTTATTTTCTACTATTAATACCCTCTAACTTAACAGATAGTTTATAATCGTAATTTTTTAAAAAATAACTTTTTTAATAGAGTATCATGTTTCTTTTAAACTCGGTGTTGTGTGCATCGCAAGCCAATGTAACTATTGAATTTATTTAAAAATAAATGTATAATTAAATATCACGATGTAATATTCTCTTAAAATCTTGTAGTTTTGTTTCATACACACTATCAAAAATGATTTTCCTATTTTTAAAATCCTATGGTGTAACATTCTCTAGCGCCCTAAAAATATTCTGTCATCATAATTTAATCTTGATCTTGATAACCAAGGGTCTAGAATTTCAAAATACCTTCATTGAAAACCCAAATTTTAAAAGGTTCAACAAAACATCCTCTTAATAATATATAATTAAAATTACAAAGGATTTATGGAATAAAATATATGTAGGTCTTCAAGTAGGAGAACATTGGTGGAAATTGAATATATGGACATTAAAGAAAAACATAAATAATTATAGAGAGATTTATAGGTCATTGATAAAAATAAAGTGATTGATAAATGTAAAGTTAAGGACCTCGACACCATAAATCTGTAATGATTTAAATAACCATTTGATTCATCAGATATGAAGGTAATAGGTTAACATTTTTGTTTCAATATCATTTTATTAAAGTTGAGGAATATTTTATTAACTAATAATATACTTACTTCATATGATTTTATTTTGAAAACACAATTTCATCCATTGGTTGTGTATCGATCAATTTCCAATTCATCACTTTCTATATGAAATGAATATCAAAAAATGAATTTTTTTTCTTGAATCACTAAAATTCAATTTTAACATAATGTAAGATCCAAATAGGAGTGACACGTCTTTACTTTTATCTCTAACTATTTTCAAAAACCAATATGGTAATAAAATGTTATAAAATATAATAAAATAATCTATAAAACAAAAAAAACAACACCACTGGTTCAATATTAATATTTATTTGTCAAATAATTTGGAAACAAATGTTGATGTATTAACCAGGACGTCACATAAGTTAATGGTAGGAACTAAACCCTTATCATCCTTCGGTTGTGGGTTAAATCCCCATAGAGTTTCCAGTTGATATTGGTTGTCACCCAACAAACGTGTGGTCCTTTTTCTAAAATCATATTAATATAATTCTAATAATGTTTCCAAATTGTAATATCCCATAATTACCTCAACATAAATGATTATATAAACATTAAAAGTTATTGATACCTTCATAAAAACCTCATTATCTTTATTATCTCAACATCGGGCACATATTAAGTGTTGTCCTTACTCAAACATTTGTTTTTTAACAAGTTAAATTTTACACTCAATAACTTTTATTAGTACCATTAAACACATTATTTCAAATTATTATAGAAGTACCACTGTACTAAAATCATTAGAGATTTTATATTTCTTATAAATAGAATATCATTGATTAAAATACCCTTATAAAAAAATTCACGAATCCAAACATAAGCGCATTAATAATTTTACTTTTTCTATCGTAATAGATTAATCTTCATCTTGACCCCTCAGTGCATTTTTTGGTATATTCCCCTAATTCTTGAGGAATTCATTTTCATATTGACCCATATCCTTATAGTGGATGCATTATACATTGGAATATTATTTCTTTCCCTTTAAATAATGATAATGGTTTCCTTTCTCTCCACACTTGTAGAAAACTCTCATTTCCTTCAAGAAAGTATGATGGTGTTTCATTACAAAATCATCACATGTGGTAAAATAATTCTTTCCCTTCATCCCCTGATATATTTTTATCTATTTCATTCTCTTCTTCACTTTGTTCCCTTTGAATCCATAATACTTAGTGAATTATTTCTCTATCTTATTAGTATATAATATTATGTTCTCATATTATGAGAATGTTTGAGAGACTAGTACCTTGTTAAAGATTAGATTAATTCGATCAAAGAAATAATCAATAGTGATCTTCATATTATGTATATAGTCTGCAACATGTTTTGATAACCTTGTAATGTTGGCTTCATACTTAGTAAAAAAATTCCTCCTTTTGTCTTAGAGTCATGAACTGTCTTTCTATATATGTTTTTTTCTCACAAGGAAAATATTTTTATATGAAGTGTATCTTGAAACCCTTCCACTCCATGTTTTTTTTTCTTATTCATCCTTACAATATTGAAATCCAAATCACCTAAGGGATAATAAACATCCATGAAAAATGTATCCCTCTAACTACTTCCCAAAGTGAGAAGACATTCTTCATGAAACTTATCCACTCCTCAACTAAAAATGGATTTGTAGACTAATTGAATAATGGAGGTTTCTGAGGCATGAAGTGATATAAAATCGATACACCACATTATGGATCAATGGTTTCTTCATATAGGAAATGTTATTCCTTATAACCTGAGTCAGCATCCCCAATATGGTTATAATTTGTTCAGTTTTAATTCCAGCTCCAACACTGGATTTATTATCATTCCTAGTGGAAATATGTTCATGGGGTACATTCAATGATATGATTCCCATTACTTCCATTAGGCACCATTTATAAATAATTTCATTCACTATATTAGATAATAAAATTATGGAACAGAATGTATAATCCTCAATCTAGTGAAAACATAACATAAATTAAAAAATTTATGCATAGATAATTGAAAAATCCTAAACATGGTTTCTTTAGGAATGTTTTCGAATCATAAAATCATTTTAAAATCCTTCATAATTGATTTTAAAGAAGATTTTAACTAACCAATGTATATACCCCAATATTTTCAAACTTTGTGTATAGTAAGGCTTGTTTTTATTCACTAGGTGATGATCAGATCAAGTCCAATAAACCCTTTTTTGAGTAATTACCCCTATGTAAATCTATTCTAGAACCACATAAACATTTAGTATCTATATAGGGATGTATTATCTAATAGAAATCATATAATCTCATCATCACCAAAACTTCAGGATGTTATTCTATACATATCCTGAAAGTATAGCATATGTTTTTATTAAAATAAGCTATTTTTTCATAAATTGAGTTCTCATTGTCTCTACTAAAATTTATATGATACCAATAGTAGTATCCTAGACCCAAGTATCTTAGAATAGGTGGGAAATTATTACACTAGAATGAGATACAAGGAATTATATCCCAAAGGATCGAATAGTTTAATAGCCTTGGTAAAATAGATAAATACTTGAATGTCATATTAAATTTTAAAACATATAATACAGAAATAATTCTCATCAAAAATTCCAATATTCCTATTAGTGTATCCCTTCATATCAATCACAAAACACTTTCTCATACCATAGGGAAAATAAAAAATAAGAAATGGTTGACCACATATGCTCACTAAGGGTAAACGTATAGTGGAAGTTATGAATGAATAAGAAATATTCAATATAGAAATATAAATATTTGAATCCGATTGAAATTAAATAATTGCTTTAAAAAAATATGGTAGGAATAAATAATGATCAAATAATTCAATGTAAATAAACACATGATATTGAAAACATAACCATGAATATTCAAACTAATTGAATAATCACATGAAATTTAAATAACTGAATTCATAATGATAGAATTCATAATGTTGTACATTTGATACATACCATTGAGGACTTATGACAAGATATCTAAATGTCATCAAGGCCTTGTTCCATGGCATCTATATACATAGGTAAGGCCCTAACTAAAACCAAGTCTAGTTTGTCTCCTGATATATACTGATGTATTGGGGGCTATAGAAGGCCCTTCCCATCACATACTATATACTTTTCATTCATCAAATAAATTTTGTGAATAAAAATCAACAAAATCATTCATATTGAAAAACTATCATATGAAATGTTAATATATTCCCCCATTAATACACTTAATCATAAACTAACTAGAGTAATATAGTGAATGGTAATAAAAGTGTACAATGTTAGTCCAAATGATTGTAAACCATCCAAAGAAATAATAATGATGATATCAATACAAAATCTCTTTATTGGATCATAATAAAATAAAGGGTTTATCTCATTTATGAATAGAAATACAAGAAAATATATTTAAAACATTTTTTAGGAAAACAATATTTTTATTTAGAAAATTACATTTTAAAATAAATTGTTAAAAAAACATTTTGAAACTAATTTACATCAAAAATAACCTTTAAATATTTTAAAATAATTTTTAAAACATTGATTGGTCAAGGTGGTGGAAAACTTTGTTTTTGCCGTACTTTTTAAAATAATGACTCATTTCACATTTTGGAAAAAGATAAACATGCAGTGTTTTGAAAAGAACATTTTTGACACTCCGTTCCTTCAAAGAGTATAAAAAAATGACAAAGGGAAATAATATATAAACAAGAGGAGAAAAACATGAAGGAAATCAAGATTTGGAAAGGCATGAACTTTGGATCACCTTGGTCATACCTAGGGGCCATCGGCGCACAACCTACTTGCACGCCCCTATCTGGTGCGCAACCCACTTGTGTGCCCAATTTCATTTTCACCCAGGGTCCTGTTTTTTACTATAAATATACCCTTGGGGCCTTCATTTTTAAAGATGAATTTCCTTGAAGCCCAATTGCTACGCTGGTTTCCCTAGTGCTTCACCCAAGTCTTTCGAAAATATCATAGTAGTTCTTTAACACCTAGAGTAGAGGATTTTAGGGAGGATCATTAGACTTAAGTTCTTTTAGTGTTTGAAATCCATAACACCTGCGCGCCTAAAGCACCCAACCTCCCTGAATTAGAAACACTTGCACGCCACCTATTCCTCTCACTTAAACTCGAGCGCCCCACTTCTGGAAATATCTCTGAATACTTCTTAAGGATTGAGTCAGATCTCACCCAAGTATTAACATCCAAGTTTTTTATTGCTTAAGTGAAAATCAGGTCACCCAAGCCTACTTGCACACCCATACTTGCACTCCCTTATCTACTTGGGCGCCCCTATTTGATTCACTTAGTCTCTTTAGTCTACAAGACATAAATCCTTCCTCTAAGCCATTCATGGTAAGGCTTCTTCTTCATTGGATCCCTTATCTGAAAGGGATTCTGTTGAGACCTCCACCAAAACATCCTGACTTATCAAACATTTGGGAAAGGAAGATCAACATGTCTCTTATTTGGGTTTGTATATTCGCATTCATAGGTTTCCCACATTTTTTTCACAATGGGGTTAGGAATCATGGAGTGTCTGTGGGTTTGTATAACTGCAGTCACTTGGAAATTTCTCCTAGGAATTGTGTTGGGGGGTTCCCAGTTTGGAAGAGGGTTTGGGTCCTGAACTCTCACTTCTCAAAGACGCGTAACCTCAGGTCTTTGGTAGGGAAGGTACTGTTCACACTTTCTTTTCCATTTAAGTAAAGGAGAAGCCTCTTTCCCCTACCAAGATCCCCTTGGGAAACCATTTTGGTGTAATACCCTAGACTTTATTGTGGGAGGTAGCATCCCTACTCCTCCTCTCTTATTCCATGACAAAGACCAGGGAAGAGATGGGCATAGGGACCTTTATTACCCCATCACTCTCCCTCTGGGATTTTTCACCCTAGGGAAGCCATCTAGGTGTAAGACCCTAACCTTAATCCCTTCTTCCTTCCATTGGACCCTTTTCCAATGTAAATTGAAGAGAGTGAAGTCTCGTAGGTGTTCCCTCTTCCACGGTCTCCTCACCCTCATCCACCCTGGCAGCCATAGGTGCGCCCTCTTCCACCAGCAGATGAGGAAAAGTGTGAAGTGACTTTGTTGAATCTTTGACATCCTCTTGTTTCTCACACCGAGCATGACTCACATGGGCTTATAAATTTGTCATCATCACAACATTTTCACATACTGTGAACTATGAGAACTCTAATTCCCACCATAAATGGGATAAGTAGGAAGCCTTCTTAGGGCCTGAGCTCACTGGATATCTTATTTGGGAATCCAACCCTAATTCCTTCAATCTCGGCATCCTCCTTAAGAATAATCCCCAAATTTAGCCCCAAATTATCAAGGCATCATTTTAAAGAAATAATCCCAAACTCATTTCTCTCAAAGGACTATAATCTCCTATGAGACTTATCAAACTACGTGGGATTTGATTCTCATTCACATGGGATACATAGGAAGCACTCTTGAGGTTCAAACCCAATACTTAAAATCAACCATGTTCTCCTTGTGCCATATTCCCAATAGGGTCTAATCTTACATTGAAATCCATGTTCTTTCCTAGTTACTAGGGCTGCTTAGGCATAAGTCACACAAAAAACATAGACTTAACACCTTTTTCATAGATTTCCTTACCACATGACATTAAACTGTACAACTAGGTCCTTATCACATGATCTAAAGAGGTATGATGGGTCCCATTAAGTGGCACTAAACTACGAGAGTTTTGATTCCTTTCACAAGGATACATAGGTAGCCCATTTTATGGGTACGATCTCAATATCAAAACAAACCTTCATCTCCCTGGGTGAAAATAAATTATAGAGTGGACCAATGAGTGGCTTAAAAACCAGTTTCATCATAATGATGATTAAAATAATCTTTAAGTAGTATATGAGAGGATACCCTTTATGGAGAACCTCAAATACATACAAATATATCCATTCATGAAGAACCTCCAATACATAATAATGATTATAAATTTCACATATGTTAATAAGCGATTGAAAATTCCTAGGGAAAATTATGTTATACTTGGTGAATTATTAAGGATTTATGAAAATTTCATAAATTTATAAATATATTCCCAGAGTAGACAATAATTCCTTAAAAAAGGGTGTGATGAGTCTGACCTTCCATCCTCTCGACAAATGCACGTTCTTAAGTATCATAAAGTTCAAACATAAAAAATGACTACCTTTGGAATGAAGGTCCTTTTTGGATAAAGAATTGTTGGGTGTTTCCAGTTCCATGAATAAATCCAATGGAAACTGCCCGGAAGTAGTGATTCTTAAAACTAGAATACACGTTTCAAGGAAGTATGAATCAAAAATGTTGAACCCAACATGAATCCTTAACCAAGTTAATAATGTTTCCCATATATCAGGACCCTATTGATTGGTAAAATAATTCAATACAAAGGAATCAATCACGCATGTATCCATCTAAATGATGTCTCTTTAATGGAGTTTATTGTCATCATTTTCATGTTTTCCCCCAGAACTACCTTCAGTCAAAAATGGATTTCTTCAAGATGACATATGTGAACTTGATGACCACTACTTAGGTTGGATCCTCATCTATGGGAAGGATGTTATCTCCCACTCAACGTCTTCAACGCTGAGTCTCCAACGTGATGGTAAAAAAGTATTGTCATCACAATACAATCCCAACCTTGGAGGCTGCCCGACATGATCTCCCGGTCAATAACAATCCTTGATCATCCGACCAATGAGGACCGGTGATGAAGAAGCAGATGGTTCTAACCATCGTCTTCAACCATGTCTGGTCTATATCCCTGATATGCAACAACCAATCCCTCCTATACTATAGGGAGGTAGATCAAGAGGCCACTCAGGACCAGAATTTAAAGATGCAGGTGTGCTTCCTAAGGACTCCCATCAATAAGCACCACCAGAAAAATCGCGTGGCAGTGAGCCCCCAACATGATGGGGTGTTGCCTCTGGACATTTGGATCAGGTCCCTCAGACCATGGAACACCATATGAACCACCGAGGATAACATCCGGTAAACAGGGAGCATGTTCTTACCTCTTCCCCTCCAGAGAAGTCTATAAACATTACTTGATGGTGAACAGTGAGAGAGAACATACACCCATACGTCATAATTCCGTTGCCCAGTAGACCCATCTAAATGAAACCTACCAATCAGTCTAGACAAATCTATTGGAGTACTATGAAAAGACACATAAACCTATTTACAAATTATCATCCAGTCAGCAGGCTCGTCTGACTACATTTAAATAATACCGCCAATCAAATACGGTGGCAACTAGTAAACAGGAACATAGACCTGCATACAACCAAAAATTCTTCCAAAAATATCATCTACTAGTATTGAAGGACGTCTGTTAACCATGCATGATGAAAAATAGCCAGTAGGAACATAAACCTACCAGCGTTCACCAACATTTTAACAGTCTAATTTGGCATCACTCAGAGAAGTCACCCGGAAAGATCTGATGAAAAATATGGGGCAAACCCAAATCTATGCCTCCATACATGAGTACTGTTGATACCCATAAATAGAAAAAAGAGGATAGGAGCAGGAAAATACACCTACTCTAGATACAGATTGGACGTACATTCCCATTCCGTCCACTTAAGTCACCAAACACATCTTATTAATGGTGAAAAGGAAGACACAAATTCCTGCCCATATTCTAGAACCATTTCAGAATATTATAACAACAACTTCAGTAGTACCAGGGGAAAAGACACATAAATCTATCCTCACACTTGGGATGACACATCGGCATGCCATCCTGGAGTAGATACACACATCTGTTCCATTCCAGGAGGGTTATGGGGGAATACTTCCCCATATCGTAAGGAAAAAATATCGGGAACATACACCCATTCAAATTAGAGTTAATCATTACGTTATGGAAACCACTCCAAGGTAGGAACATACACCTACCCATGATAACCACTTCTCATAGCAAGTGAACCCAACTATGTGTAAGAGAACATCCAAGAAGAGGTATCATCTAACACAGTTGGAAAATCAAGAGTCAAGCTACAATCTGACTCCTATTAATGCTGGAGTTCTTGAAGCCCTCATACATATTTCTGTCACAACTCTGGATCCTACCATCTCATTACCAAATTATAGGAGTGGTAGTAGTAATTATGAATTTCTCATTTATACACTTCATCATGAAGGATTTCTTCATGAAACTTCAGTCAATACAGAGAGACTGTCTTCGGATGAGAGCCACGGTAACCCTCAATGTGGTCAAAATACCAAGGAGCAAGAGGATTTATCCCTAACTGTAATCCCCCATGGTAGTCCTCCAGATGATGGAATTAGCTGCGAAATTCCTCTCTGCATTAGTATTTCACATTGTCAAGATAATTCTATAATTAAAAATGTAGTGATGAGAAAGCCCTCCTATCTTTAGGCACTTGAAAACACAAGTCCTGACATGTATGATGCCTTGTCATGAACATGTGAAATAATTTCTCAACCAGAAGACATATTAAGGGAATGATAATTCTTCGAACCTTCCTTGGGTCATTTTTCTTCTAATACAGAGCGTCCACTTTGGTCAGACCAAGTGGAGAAACCTCTAGTGAAATATCATGAAGTTATGTTAAACATGAGAAATCAATTGGCTAAAGGAGAAATACCCATCATGTTATGGACATTGGAAAATTATTAATACAACATTCCAAAATTGATGGAAAAATATTTCATTGATGATTTCCACCTCAAATTACATAATATTCTTAGTCATTTGGAAACCAAAGTATTACCGTATGATGAATACAAAAATTATGTAACGGTAATAGAAGGGTTGAAATTCCAAATTAACATGGAATATCTCTCAGTTTCCCGACATCCAAAGGTTGAGAAGTAGTATAGAACCCTTTAGCATGCATGTCTCAATGATCTAAAGAGGCGACACCAGTTAATTTTTGACACCCCATCTGGTGTTCGTATTAGAGGATGGGGTGTACATAGAGCATTGCATTTCACTGCACTCCAGAATCAGCAAAGCTCGCTAAAAGTGGTCTCATGGAATTTTATTTCCCATTATTGACTACCATCAATAGATTTTATATGTAATCAAATATACGCTCAAGAACATGCCTCAACTAGCTCTCATCAGAGTTAGGCCCAAAGAAAACAAGTTGTTGAGTTACTTTTACATCAAGCATCTGCGAATCATGAGTAGGCCTCCCACTTAGAGGATGCCAGCCGTCAAATAATGAAAATTTCTAAAACAACACAACGATCTTCTAAAACAGGTGATTTGAGTGATTTTCATATAATGAAACCAAGTAATATCTGAAACAAAATTTGTAAAATTAGAAGATAAGCTACATGAATTTCAGCTAGAGCAATTCAAGATCCTTCCCATCTTTCAGGGCTGGTGGCTCGTTTAATTCAACCTTCAATTTCATTAAACAAAGTCCAAAGGTTTGAATACGAAGAATAGGAACAACCCTAGCCTAAAGGTTTGAGGGATTTTTCACATTTTAAATCCCCTCCTCAAAGGAAGCTAGTTTTTTCTTGATTAGGTAAGAAGCCACAAAAAGAGTGTACAAATGAACTATAAAAGGATTCCCTTCAGGTTATTGTCCACCAAACAGTTCTTGCAAATTCATAATCTAGGAGAACATAGTCTCATGAAAGATATAGAAGGAGACAATCTTATAAAGATAATGATAGAATTTCATTAATGCATTATGCGTCAGTGAATGTTATTAACACCATTGCAGAAGATCCTCCAGAAAATGAGTCTAGTTCATGGGAATTAGAGGATGAATTTCTTATCCATAATATGGTACACACTAAAGAAAATGAAGAAAGTGTACGTACATGAAATCAGAGGCTTCCCAGAATTTAGGTATGCATTCATGTAACCAAATCCCACCCCTTCAAAAGGAATCTAACAAGGGGAAAGGTAAAAGCTAGATTTTATCTCACATTTACACTAGAGAAGGTCAATCACTTTCTCTTGAAAAGAGATTTTAATAGAAAGAAGAGGAGATGAAATATTTTAAAAGAATCAATACAGAGTTACTTTGAAGCATCATTTTTGCTAGACATACTCCCCTGGCAGATCCTCAACTTGTAGATCTGGTAAAAGATCCTTATCAAAGAGGATTTGTTGTAACTACAAAATTAGATAATGAATTACCTCCATTGGGTACACAGATAGGACATGATCAAACACATCCTTATAGGAATGTTCCTGTGGGTTATCCAAGTAAAATACTAACACCACCACTAGTGGGCTTTTCGGTCATTTCACCAGTTCAACCTCCAGCTGTTGTACCTATACAAGTCATACATCATACTGATATTCCCCAAGTTCTTATGAACACAATTAAGGACCTGAAAACTTGATTAAAATCCATGGAAGAACAATGTATGCCAGTTCAGCTGGAAAAGAAATCTTACCCCGAATGGGTGGATCTTATCCCTCCCCCACAAAATTTTGTAAATACCACATTACCAATATTTAATAGTTTTGGAGATCCGAAACAACACTTTACACATTTCTTTTCTCATTGTGATCCTATGATGAGAACTCCTCATCAAAAAAAGTAGTAAAGCTTAGGTGTTCTGTGCAGTCATTACAAGGACCAGCTTTTGTATGGTATGAAATTTTGAAATCTTGATCAATTACTGGATGGAAAGATCTTTGTCAGAAATTACTTCTTCAATTTAGATCAACACTACCAAAGACAACAGTTTTTTATCTTATAAATTTTAAATAAAGAGAAAATGATAGAGTTTCATTTTTCATTGCTCGATGTAAAGGATTAACGTATTCCTTAAATCTGGAACTCCCTCAGGAAGAGTTGATGCCAATTTGTGTGGCAAATCTGCATGATAAGTTACGCACACCCCTGATCCCTGTGAAATACACAGGTGGGTTTCGAGACATATATTCAATTGTTCAACATATAGAAGATTAAATTATGCAAACTAAATCTAAAACTTGTGTAATTCCATCAGCTATGGGAAGGGGAATAGGGAATGAAGAGGCTACTATAGTTACACTCAAGAATGAACTTGTACCTACTTCCACTTCAAAACCTTCATCATATAGAAGGGATCTGCCTCTCGAGCATCAGTAGCAACGAGCACCTCATCAATATTATCAAAGAGATCAAAGGTGGAAAAAGATTGAGGAGTTAAAGAACAATGTTTATTCTTTATGGAATGAACAGGTTTCTAGTTACTTCATCTCATCTCTGGAAAAAAATTTGGTTTAGTTTCCAAGGATTAATAAACCAAACAAAGAAGGATAATAATGTCATCTTAATTATTGTCCCTTTCCCCAGATTTTGGGGCATCCCATTTAGGAGTGTTTTGTTTTGAAAGAACTCCTATAAAAAATGGTTGACTTTGGACAAGTAAAACTGAATAATTCTTCATCTCAAGTATCATGTGTTACTGATAATGATCCAGAAGAAAAGGTGAATGCTAGGAATTCAAAAGTAAAAATACACATAAATATAATGATTGGATTATTAGGAAAATGATCAACTGAAATCATTCCATTCTATGAACACAGTTGAAACAACGGATTGTGTATTCCACCACTCCCACCACAACAAATATACCATCATCAAAATATCATTCCCCAAAAGGTCAATCCTCAAAGAAGAAATGTGATCAGAAGGACGAAGAGAAGTCAGAAGAAGATGAGCTCGTGTTAAGGTTAAATTTTTCTTTGACTCTGGCATATTTCATGCCATCCGCATCAAAAGTAAGGGCACCGCCCCGCCAAATGGAACAATCATAATTGACTTGTCAAGAAGAATCTTAATTAGATAAAGAATTGATCTTTGGTTCCATCAACATTATCCACTTAACAGATCCTTATGCCAAAGGTGATTTTGATTATAATGAGTCAAAGTTCAGTGTACCTAACTAGGTAACTAGTGTAAGAGGAAAGGTAAAGGATATATGGGAATACATGGGAATTATAGAAGTCACTATTTTAACTCTACCCCTACTCGAACCATATATGTGGAGGAAACTCATGGAAGAGCCCTTCATCAGGCTCAATAAGAACAAAGATATTCTTCCATGCATGAAAAGTTTATTCCTAACATGATTATTTTGAAGAACCAATTAAAGGTTACACCATCATCATCTCAACAATTAGATAGACCTAGTCAATCTAATATACCAAATCTAGGAGTATTTCCAGTTTCTGCTCCGAGATAGGGAACATCCATAATAGAAGCATCAACTTCTAAGGCACCCAAAAAACCACATCTCCATGCTGGGAAATGCAGACCTTTGGACAAAAAATATGATTTCTTGAAATATTTGGCCCAAGTACTGGACACATTGTCAATTTTGGATACCTTAAATATGTCAAAAGATCTTTTAGAATCACTTATTGAGGATTTGTCAAGTGATCAAGAGTTTGAAACTGAAGTTTCTACTAGTAAGGTTTACCGTATAGAAAATGATCATGTAGAGTTTCATGTAGTTATATATTTTATGGTTAGAGATTAAGATGATTTTTTCTATTGACATATTAGGCCCTTGTGTCTATCTGTCAAGGTCAATGACATAGACATCCGATGAGACTTCATTGTTAATGGACCAGGATTCAACCTCATTCTTATTCGTACACTTCTTCTATTGAGACTCACTGAATCTGAATTATCTCCTTCCACTTTAATGTTGAAAGATTATGAAAATAATGAGAAAGAACTTCTAGGAGAGTTTACACTCATAACTCAATTTGAGAATCTTTTTTCAAATTCAGATTTCATGGTTTTTCATCAGGACGCAACCTTCAACATTCTACTTGGAAGGACTTGGCTATATCAACATACAACCATACCTTCATCATACCATCAATGACTCAAATACTATTACAATGATCAAATCAGAACATTTTATGGTGATAAGGCTCTATTGAAAACATGTGAATATCAATACATCGAGGAAGAATTTTATCACACGAAGGGAACGAAGACCATGGCAAAGGAAGTGACCAGAATTAATGCTCCAAATGGCTTGGAAAAGATACCAGAAAACCCATTCATACATTTGAGTAAAGATTATATGTTACCTACAAAACAAATTGAATGGGTAAAACCAAATCCAAGAACTCATCCAGTAACTTCCATATTGAAAATTACAGCAATCGAGCCTGACAGAATGGGAGAAATTATTGATTCACCAAGTAGTGATGGAAGCAAAAATGGGGATGTCTTCATTTCATCTGCCGAACTACAGAAAGCCTCTAGTTCGTCAATCAGAATAGAAGAAGTTGTAGAAATACTAGAGGAAGACAAGGATGTTGATTACCAATCCATCATCTCCTCTTTATTACCCTAGGAAGACCCTTTATCATCAGTGGGGTCAGAAATGGTGGCCTCTTCTTTAGGGAGTTAAAATAATAATTCCTTCCCTAACTCTGAAAGTTTTTCTTCATCATTTACAATGAAATTATAAATAGAAGAAGTATCACGTAATGAATAAGAAGAGGAAGATTTCAGGGATTCTCCCCCATCATTGGAAGAAGGTGTCTCTACCACTATGGATGAGATGAATGAAAGAAATATGGGTACTGAAGATGATCCACACCCCACTCTAATTAGTGCATCCATGAATTCTAAATAGAAAGAGGTGTATAATTCATTTCTCAACCAACATAGAGATATATTTGTTTGGAATTATACAAAAATTATAGGAATTAATCTCAATGTATCCACTCATCATTTGGGTTTTCTAGAAGAACATTGAGGATTCAAGTAAGCAGCAAGAAGAACACACCCAACTCATGCCTCTAAAATTAATGCTGAAGTTGATAAAATTATAAAGGCTAACTTTGTCAAAGAGGTTAAATATCCAAAATGGTTTTCCATCATTGTTGCAGTGCAAAATAAGAATTTGAAAATTAGAGTTTGCATTGATTTCATAGATCTTAACTGGAATTGTCCTAAATATTACTTTCTAGTTCCAATAACAGAGCTATTAATTGATGTAATAGCTGGATATGAAGCTCTTTCCTTCATGGATGGCTACTCTAGGTATAATAAAATCCATATGGACCTAGTGGATGAAGAATATACAGCCTTCAGATCCCCTCATGGTTTGTTTTTCTATCAGGTAATTACCTTTAGCTTAAAGAATGCAGGTGCAATGTATCAATGTACCATGTCGTATAACTTCAAACCCTTCTTAGGGAATTTTTAAGAATGTTATGTGGATGATTTGATAGTTAAATATAGATAACGTTCCAATCAATTGGCTGATTTGGGTACCAATCCAATAAACTTTAGCAATACAATTTGAAGATGAACCCCTTGAAATGTGATTTTAGGGTAACCTTAGGGAAGTTCCTCAACTTCATTTTACACCATCATGGTATCACAGTTGATCATGAAAAAACAAAATAAATCCTTGGCATGTCACCTCCCCAAAATTTGAATGAATTAAGAGGAATCCATGGACACTTTCCCTACATTCGGTGCTTTATCACCAATTTGACAGGTAAGTGTTTTCCCTTCACCCAATTAATAAAGAAGGGAGTCACCTATCAATGGACTGAAGACAACCAAGAAGTATTTGATACCCTCAAGAAATATATTTTGAGTCCACTAGTATTAATTCCAATTGTAGAAGGAATACCACTTATTCTTTATGTGACAACTTTAGAGCAATCATTGGGTGCCTTCCTTTCCCAAAAGAACAATGCTGGGAATGAAAACAAACTTTATTATCTCAGTCGAACTATGATTGATGCAGAAACATGGTATTCAAGTATTAAAAAGTGTTTCCTGGAATTAATATTTATAGTTCAAAAATTGAGGCACTACCTGAAACATCATGATGTCCAATTGGTGTCTCGTAATAACCTTCTAAAATTTATCCTTAGTCATCCTATACTTACAGGGTGTCTGGCATGGTGGACAATTATTTTGCAATAGTTTGATATCCCGTTTGTGCCTCAGAAGGTAATAAAAGGCCAGGATCTAGCCGAATTCTTTGCTAAACACCAATATACAGAAAATACATCCTTGAATAGCAAACTTCCTGATGAAGAGGTCTTCTATATTCAAGATAATACCCAAACATGGTAGATGTACTTTGATGGTGCCTCCAGAAGTCCAACAAGAAAGATAATGGAAAAATCTAAACTCAACTAAGTTGGGTTAGGAATTGTCCTTATCTCCCCATAGAGGGCAGTGTTTCCATATTTCTTCCTGTTATAAGAAGGCCAAATGAATAATGAGTCAAAGTATCAAGCTCTCATTGTAGGCTTGGAATTGTCACATCAGGTGAAAGTGAATCACTTGAAAGTGAAAGGTGATTCAGAGATGGTGATAAAAGAAATCAATGGGGAATATTCTATCAGAAAAGAAGAGACAATCCCTTTGTGTGATTACGTCAGAGGGTTAATGAATGAATTTCTCTCAGATCCGACATTGTCTTATGTCCCATGATCCCAAAATTCACAAGCTAATGCACTGCTTAATGAAGCTACAACCATGGAAGATCCCAATCGGGATGAGACAATCATCAGAATATCCCATCATTATGTGGTTAACCATTTTTTCAAACCATAATAGAGAAAATTAATAAAATTTTCCTTATTTCTGATCTATATGGTCATACCATGGGATAGAGAAAACCCATCATGGGTATATTCAAAATAGAGTACTTCCACCAGATAGAGATGAAAAAGAATATATTTGACGATGAGTGTCAAATTTTACTCATTATGATAGTCCAGATCACCAGAAGATCCTCTAAAAACAAGGCTTTAATGGGATCCTCTTCAGATGTATTGATGGAGAAGAAACTTTAGCTGTCATGAAAGACGTAAATTCAAGAGCTTGTGGTTCTCACCAGTCTGGGCATAGGATTTCTTGATCAAATTCAAAGTCTTGGATAATTTTGGCCTTTAATGATGCGGGATTGTATAGATTTCACTAAGAAATGGCATCCCTACCAAGTGCATTCCAACTTCATTCATAAACCCCTGGAGTTGTTACAGACAGATAAATACTCCTGGCCATTTCCCACATGATAAATGGATGTAGTATGACCTTATACTCTATCTACGACTAAGCATTTCAAGTATATTCTTACTGCAACCGACTTATTCTCTAAATAGGCGGAGGCAATTCCTCTCAAAGAATTTGAATCCAAAAGAATTGTTATATTTTTCAAAACTAACATCATCACCAGATTTGGTGTCCCTCATACTATATTGATGGAAAATGGAACCATTTTTTGTTATTTTGAGTTAAAGTAGTTATATCAAGGGAACAATATCAAATTCATCCATTCACCTCACTATCATGCAGAGACTAATGGAAAGGTAGAGGATTTAAATAAGACCTTATCAAATGTACTCCAGATGATGGTGGATAAAGATAACAAATATAGGCCTGATAAAATTTTTCATGCTTATTGGATTATTGGACTACTGCCCATACTTCCACCCAGGAAACTTCTTATTCATTGGTATATAAAATGTAAGTAGTTTTTTAAATTGAAATTCAATTTCCTTTACTCGGAGTTGAAATTTGGGATCAATTTTCCATAGATGAGAGGTCTCAGAAATGGTTTGATGAGATGGAACGATTAGACAAAAAAAGATTTCATACTTCTCATAATTTACAAGTCTATCAGAATAGAATAATATGATACATTAATAAGAAAGTTTGTCTCCCTTTACTTCTTCAAGGATAATTGTTATTAGTCCTTAGGACTCTAATGATACTAGGAACAAAAGCTCGAAAACTTGAACCAAAGTGGGAATGACCTTATTCCATACATAAGGTTTACTCAAATGGATCTTATGCCTTAATATCAATGGATAAAGATATTATTAAAACTCCAACCAATGAAAGTTTCTTGAAGAAATACTTTGTGTAATTGAACACATCATCCTCGCTACAAGATTAAAAACTGATAAACCTCTATGTCCTCACTGCAAGATGTAAAATTGCACAGTACATGGTCCTCACGACTAGACTGAGAACTACATATCCCCATGTCCTCACTGCAAGTCTTAAAACTGCACATCACATCGTCCTCGCTACAATATTGAAAACTACAATGCCCCAAAATCCTCACTACAAGACTTAAAACTGCACAATACATCTCCCTTGCTGCAAGATTGAAAACTGAATAGCCCACATGTCCTCACTATAAGACTTAAAACTGCACACTACATCATCCTTACTGCAAGACTGATAACTGAACAACACCCATGTCCTCACTGGAAGACTAAAAACTGCATAGTACATTATCCTCACGGCAATACTGAAAACTACACAGCCCCCATGTCCTCACTGCAAGACTTAAAACTGCACAGTACATTATCCTCAATGCAACACTGAAAACTACACAGCCCCCATGTCCTCAATGAAAGACTTAAAAATACACAGTACATCATCCTCGCTTCATGAATATAAAATTCACTGCACAAGGTCCTAGTATCAATATGTTAAACTGTATAACAACCATATGTTTCCATGCTGTATTACGATAAAATTCATAGCATCATTTTTCCTCATTACACAACATTAAAATGTATGGATAATGTCTTGTCAACTTGATGTTAGGAGATTCCATATGAAAGCATCATTGATATCATTGCTACTCCTTAGTGGCACATGAGTCCTTTTCTTCCCTATGTATGAATCAGATCTACATAGGGACCTAATTTCAAGAACTATGTGTGGATTGGTTCTCATCTATTTGAGATACGTAGAGACACCTAGATCTCCAATATTGGGCCCAATTACAACCACACAATTTTTATTTCATTTTCTCATTATTTATATGAATTATATCTATTCAGAGTGTTCCCTTAAGATACATGGTCTAATATTAATACCATTTTGTGTCTTAAGATTAACAGTTCTTCCAGAACATGTCACAAAACCCCCATATCCCATATCAAACTCAATTGGTGTGGGAAATGAATGTTTAAAGAACTACGTATGGCTTGATTCTCATCTATAAAAGATACGTAGAGATGCCCAGATATCCAATCTTGTTCTTATCCATGATATAACTCCCCTTTGTTCATTATATAAGAATCAAACCTACATAGGGAATGTTTAAAGAACTATGTATGGATTGATTATTTCCCCCCAAAAGGCATGTAGTGACACTTGGGTTTTATCCCTTAGTCCATCTACAACACGTCTTTCTTTTCACGTCAGTTCATCTTAGTCCTTACACAATGATGATAAACTGTATGAAAATCTAGGAACTACGCTTGGATTGATTCTTTCCTCTGACAAGATACATAGTGAATCAATATCCTATACCTTGGCTTAGCCATCACATAATCACAATACCCCTATTATGCACTTGTGTCACCTTTTGTGTTATAGAAGAACCCCTTACCGCTCCTTGTTCCTCACACGAGCATAGATCACATGGGCTTATGAATTAGTTAAAATAATTCTATTTAAAAATAAGATGTCTCATTTTCTTATGGGGGTATCAATCAACCTCACTTCATAACTTTAAACTGAACAGTACAATGTCCTCACTACATGATTTTAACCGCAGAACATAATATTGATTCAAAGGAAACAAAGAAAGTCTCCATTCTTACATACGAGTCAGATCTATGTAAAGGACTTCAAACTCATGGTCAATATTGATAAAATATATCTCATATGTATTGAGTATTACCCCCTTCCATATTTCACACTATTAATCTTGAATATTTTTAGATCTTCATAATCTTTCTTATGGTTTCTGGTGATAGAGTTTCTAATATGTGAGATCTCTTTTACTGGACTATTCAGTATGTTCCGTTAGGTTTCCTTGCATAAGTTGCCTATATAACAGGCCTGTCAGTCAAAAGATGCCACTATTTGACTATGAAGCATATGCCCCAGTTGGCTCTACATATTACATCCCCTATAATGGGTTTTCTAAATGATGGTAATTTCATTCTTTGTTATAGTGTCTCTATCCCCTTCATGTTTTTATGAAGATATATAGGAATTTGTATTTTAAAGCATTCATTCATTTATATTTTTCCATTATATTTCTCTCGATATGAAATCCTTCAAGACCATGGTTTACACATCCCTCTCTCCATGTGTTCAAAGAAATATGAAGTATCCCTGGATCACTTGACCACATATCTTATATTTTTTCCATTTTTGGTCATAGTTGTATGACCTAAAACTACAGACACCATAACTCGTATGTTTGGGTCAAAACTTCGTAGAAATCCTATTCTTTCGATTATTTGGAAATCATGATTAGAAATACCCTCTCCATATTCAGGTACCTTTCTTCATGCACAAAACTCTACGCTTTGGAAAATCTGAATCTCCATAAAATTTCTTCAGCTTTTAGCAATATAATTTCAAACTTCTAAGATCTCTTTTCATTGACTATGTAGTACATGCCCTTAGGTGGCCTTGCATAATTTTCCTACATAATGGGCCTATTAGTCAAAAGATACCACTATTTTTCTATGCAACATATGCCCCAGTTGGCCCTGAATAATACATCCCCCATAATGGTTTTGTCACATAATGGTAACTTTATTCTTAGAAAATACTTCCTCTAATGTTTTTAGCCCTTTTTCCATATCATTCCCTGGTTCTAGAAATTCCTAAATCACAGTTTACAATTTTCCCTTCCATACCTGAATATTGTAGAATGTTTCTAAAAAAGTATCAAGAAATTTGGAGAGTCTCATACCTTTGGTCAAAGCTAAAGGTCTTAAATTAAAGCCACACAATGTTCTCCCTGCATGACTTAAAACTGCATTGGTTGTTGCTAAACCTTCTCCAACCAACAATTTGATCATCATGAAATGAAACCCTCTATATCCTTTTCAATTTCGAGCACCAATACTATCTTCACATATCTAAATATATCTTGTTATGTCCCTGCTATATATCTAACATTGAGGAATAACTACCCCCCATGACTGCCTCCGGAAAACATGAAGGAACATCAATAAGTTATCAAACTCAAATAACATCATCTGTATTAGTGGAGAAATCAAACAATGAACAACATTAATATATTTTATCCCTCATCATAATTAAATCCAAATACAAAATATCTATTCCTTGAACATTCCCATAAGAGATGAAGAAATCTTCAAGGACGCATGAGAGAACCAGCCCTAGTAATCCTGAATATCATGATGTAGCTTAACAAATTTCATCATCACCTTCCACTCAAATCATTAAACATGGACAACCTATGACCTATTCTTCCTACATAATGAATCATTGATGATGCTTACCTTCCCAATGGTATTCACATGCTCAAAATAGATGAGATAAAGGTACCCAAATCATCTCATCTTCTAATGATCCTTGATACCTTATGAGATGATTTATTTATATATTTAATGAATTGTGTATATCAACAAAGCTCTCTCCCATGATATAGTGTCCTCAACACCACAAGGAAATAACCACTGAGGTTAACTCCAAGTCCAACGTTCCTCAGTTAATCACATTGAACCCAATAATCCTAGTCCCATAATATTACACCTAGGAATTTAACATTTTAATACACTAGATACAACACCTAAAGCAGCATAATAGAGTGTATGATCCATTACTAGATTGGGATATTTTAAAAAAATTGTATTTGTAAATATCTTATTCAGTTCCCTAAAAGTTTAATTAGAAACAATAGTCCACTCAAATTTCTCTCCATTCCTGGTCAGGGCCATCATAATCACATCTAAGAGGCATAAATCTAGTATAAAACTATGAGAGTTTTCATCCTTCACTATGATGTTATAAATTTGATAGAATTCATTTTTTCCATGAAATAATGGAATACAACCTTTTAGGATATACTAACACCCCCTACCTATATTTGTTATTATATAGCCAATGATGTTATGTTAACATTCCATGACACATACTCTAGAAAAATTACATGTTGCTAATTTCGTATATT
The DNA here is from genome assembly GCA_963277665.1 of Viscum album. Lineage (NCBI taxonomy): Eukaryota > Viridiplantae > Streptophyta > Magnoliopsida > Santalales > Viscaceae > Viscum > Viscum album. The sequence goes on from OY728134.1 coordinate 1,277,734,827, forward strand.
TTTTCTCAAAACCAACTCCAGTTGTCAAGGGTGCTCATTCCTATACTTGGATTAGTACAACATAGTATTATCAAACACAACTAAAAAAATTTCAAATAAGGATGGAAGATATGGTTAGTCTATTACACGAATACCAGGGGTGAATTCATCAACTAAAATTTTAACACAAGGAAATCATAAACAAAATATCAATATATAAACATATTATATTGAATAACAAAAGTCTATACTCATGGATGATGGTAACATGACCATAATTTAGTCGTAGAGGAAACTGAATTTCCTATATACTTGTAAACAAACATTGATTTGGTGGAGTGGGTAATAGTTTTTAACAATTACCTAGATCATTATCTATTAATACATTCCTACTATAAATGATTTTAAAACCTTTGTGGGGAATATATTTTTTTCACCCCAAGTGGAATTAGTCAAACATATGAACCCGTTTTCTTCAAATAATATATCTAAACATTTAATTCCCATTGATCTATAGGTTTTATAAAGTATAGTGGAATATAAATAGCCCTTAAACCTATAAAATTTTCCTTTTCGAACATGATCCCATAGTTGGGTGGAAAATTGAAAATTCATCATGGAACACATCAGAATATAGAATGGAAATGGGAGGGAGGACCAGATGGCACATCTCTCTCCCATCCAAAATATGGATTGAAACATGTTCTATAACCATACCTAATTATTGAATACCATATTATTCATGACCTACCTAGTTCTCCTAGTTACATAAATAAATAATTTTCAAAACATGTTATAACATAAAAAATACACTTTGGTGAAAACAATCGATCAAATCATGTTATCATATAAGCTATTTCATTCCATGGATCACATATAATCCACCCATTTCCAAAAAATGGAGTAACAATAGATTTTAAAATCACCAACCATTAATTCACAATTAAAACATTCATACATTCCATCTTATCACATATATATGGGATTATCAATCAATATAACTCCATATAGTTATTACTTCACAAATCTCAAATCTTCAAATATCTGAATGGATATAAGGGAATAAATCATACATGTATCAAATAAGAAAGGAGAAAATTCCTAATTCTAGAATAAAAGTAACTCAAACAAGGTATGTCCCAACATCATAGTTAGTTAGGGTAGGATTATAAATACAGAATCAACATGTATCATGAACCTATACTTCATCATGGATAACCTAGAATTTATTTCAATACAAACTCCAATATACCATTCCTTGGCTCATTAATCCTCCACACTGAACCAAAAAACATGTGTAACTCTAGATATATTTTTTATGGAGTACCTAATTATTCACCTATACCATTACTAGTTTAGACTCCCTTCTTATAGAATCCCACTAAGAAATCAGATGGAAGTGGTGTAGATTCTACAACATCACATAATAGGGAACACATTAGGTGGTCAACTACACTATGATATAGTATTTCCATGAATAACACACATATTATTTGGTACTATGTACCCCCCCCCATAGATGATGAGAATAATTTCTATACAATATGGAATGCCCAATACTTATACAAAGTTTCCCTATAATTTATTCATAATGATGTCAATGAAATCAAAACTAACACCTCTCATCTCAGATAACTACCCACCATGATGGTCATCTCTGATATTTCAATCATTATAGAGGTTTTCTTTCATATTGTAAAAAAAGTGTGTTCAAACACAAGAAACTTCTCTCTAATTTCAAAACATAGGCCATCCTACCACATGATACATCATTACCATATATAGGTGGGGAAAAGAATAGTATATCATTAATTTGATTCGATGAAACCATATTGGAAATAACATTATTTGTAAAATAAATAAATTCTTATTCTTTTTATGACCTCAGGGTTTATAGGGAAATGATCTCAATGAAATGGTTCAAAAATTCCATCTAGGAGAGTCCAATATAATTTTCATCTAGAATAAAAAAATCCCACTAGCACCTAACTAATCCTCAAATCATATAAAATTCTATATTAACACTATAAATGTATGAGTATATAGATGAATAAATATTTATAAAATTGTTATATTTTTAGCTCCAATTCATTCTAATAATTCTATATTTTGAATTGTAGAGGGTGTTATAACTTTATATCATTATTAATATAACAAATAAAAAAAACAACATGTGGGTCCCCCTAATTATTATCAATATAACATGTTGAATGAATCTGTGGTTTCTTTTATCCAACGGTAAACCAGTATCTACCATAGGTTCATACCCACTAATCAGGGACACATTCTCCCCTCACCCATCTAGAATTTCATTTATCATACCCAATTTAGTATATCATTATAATTATAAAACTAACATATTAGAACAATATAAGAGGGAAACTATCAATGATAATGTAAATCAAGGAAATATTTTGAAAAAAATTACCAATCAATCTCTGTTTCCACCAATAATTTTTATCAACATTTTATAGAATATTTCTTCAAGGCATTGGACTCATATGGTTTGGTGAATATGATGGATTTGAAAATATTCAAGTGGAAAACACAATATATATGTCTTATTAGGACATTATTTGACCAAAACCATAGTTTATTTATTCATATATATCACCATTTATATAAAGGTATCATCTATGGGACATTCTCGGTAACATTCCCTCTTATACTTATATCAGAAACACCAAATACTACTTCAATGAGAGTTGAAATGATCATATACCCTTTTTATATAGGTGGATATATATATATATATATATATATTCAAATAAACCATATATAATGAATAGATTAATGTTATTCCCTACATGTCTATCATGGTGAAAGAATTCATAGACACTCATATTCAATATTGACTCAAGAGAAAAAATCTTAAAATTATGAATCCCATATGTTGTTCTCAATCCATTAGTTGAAATTAGTCATCTATGAAAACTCAAACAAAATAAAATCATCCCAACCCTAATAAAACAGATTTTTTCTAGAACATGGAATATATATACACTTATGAACAAGGTCATCTCTCGTCCCTATCACATCATACTATCTTCTCTACCATTTAAAAATAATAAAAAATGAAAATGATTCTCTGATAGTACTTTTTAATACCCTCTTCTATATACTACCAATCAGCGTCCCAATTAGATTTTCAATATAACCACAAGTATTCCACCCCTATAAACTAAATGCTTCCAAATAGTGATCTCCATTTTGAAAAAAGAGTTGATCTTGTGTTCTTTGTCTTTTTATAGATATCATTGAAGATGTAATAGACTAGTTCCAAGATAGTGACAATGAAGATCTAGTACAGTAAAAATCATGATTCTAAACCTACATCAGGTAGTTTCATACATATCAAATATTATTAAACCATTCTATCATGTAAATAACACCGCTATCCGAAATAGTTAGGATCCACACAAAAGCAGTCATGATGAAGTATTATTGTGAGGAAACTATAGATTCATACATTGCAGGGGTTATTAAAAATATATGTATGAGTCAAACCACATGTATCTGCATAAACCATTGGAACATAGTTATTGGTTTTTGTAAAGAACTACAACATGTTCATCACCTTGACATATTTCATTGATCAAATATTTTCCTCATGGTTTTATTCTAGATATGAATGTTATATAACCCCTTTTAAACATGTGAATTTTTCAAGTAAATATCCCAAATATTGTATAATTTTACAAGGCATGTTTATTGTTCCTTCTCACAATTATTTAATAGAAACATCATTATCTGAATCAATCCAAAAGTGGTTATATTTATACTAGACTGCATACTAACATACAAAGAAAATAGCCCAAAATTCTTCTTGTAGGCCACTCTAATTAGAGAGTTTCAATAAATGAATCTTTTGACAATTCCATGTTGTGTTTTGAAGACACCACCACAACCTGAGGGTTTTGGCATGCTAGATGATGAACCATCAACATTAACTTTTATCCATAGACAGATAAGAGGGATTCATCATATGTATTTAATCATCATTGGTTTCTTGGGTCTATGTGTTACTCCAAATATCCTAGGTGTAGTTATATAAAAAATAAAATTATTGACACTCCATGTTTGCACTATTGAAGAGGTGTATTCCTCCTGTTGATGTGTGAGTATACCCATGTGAGTGGAGGGCTTCAGTTAGACAAACAATATGACGTTCCTTGCATTCCACTACTCAAGATGTGTACAAACCACCTCATGAACGTTATCCATTTCCATTATTTCAATCCACCACTCAAACGTTGTGAAAATAACATGATTAGAGTTTTTTATTTACATCACTCATCATTACCATTCTAGATACATTAAATTTTGTGACTCATGAAAAAATTCCAAATCAAAATTGAAATATCATTTAAAAATCCACTATTCTTCTTTTGGATCAAAAATATACAAATTGATCAGTTCCAATTAATTTATTATATGATCATATATCTATAAAATTTCTATGTGTATATATATACATTGGTATATATGATAAAATTATCAACCATTTATAGTTACACAATTTAAATATTATCACAATAATCAATTTTATTTCATTTTGAGGTGATAGAAGCCACTATCACACACATCATGAAATATGACCACTTATTGAATACTACAATATCATTAGGATAACCATAAGAGAATTATTTTACATTATTTATATATAATTTTATCTTGTTCTTAATTTTATATTAATCAACTATAATTTTTAATATCAACTCATGAAATTGATGTCCGACTGCACGATACAATAAAAAGAAAAAGGATAAATTAAAAAAATTATGTAGAGGACACCCAATATATGATTATGTTATTCCACTCCCTAGGTATTAACCTTCATCTTGATAAGAAATTCCATAAATCCTAGAAGAAAATATAATTAGTAAAATGGAAATATTAGATACCCATGGATGAATACCTCTTCCAAGAGATAGAAAACATGAATGGATGAGAGAGTAATTATAGACATACCATATGGAATTTATCAATCAAAATGGAACAATAATTACACCCTGAATATGGAGTAAATCTAATCTTTGAGGTGATGATGATGGACTTTTTCAGAGTTACGGTATTTATGTGTGAAAGGGTAAAAATTTGATCATAATTTATATGGTGAAATAGGTTGAAATGACTAATTTAGACCCATTTAAAAAATCATGTGGATACATCCTAATAGATGATAGACAGATGGTTAGTTGATGATCCCAAAATCCCGACAAAGAATCTTGTTATTCCATCAATGACCTTAGAGGCATTTATCAGCCTTCCTGTGAGAGTACATATGTTGGATGTAGTTACAACTGTTACTATTGATCCCCTAGGTCACTCCTTATACACATCATAGTTCAAAAACATGATTAAATAACTATTGTACAATAGTATTAGTTAATATTTAATAGGAAAGTATAAAATGAAAATTATGGCGGTTTTCATTATCATGAGAGATATTTTTAATTCCAATTATTTTAATGACGATTTTGATAAAAGGAATCTATTGTCTGAAAACCTATCTTTTTCAGATGGTGAATTCGATATAAATTTTTTTTTAAAATTTTATGGGGATAAATTCTTATTTACCCCATGAATATGATCTCAGATAATTTTTCTATCTACTTTTATGGCCCTAAAATTGGTTTTCACTATAAAATAGGAGGTTAGTAGAATATTTTTCTCTTAGAGTATTGATGGAATAATTATTATATAATAATTATTAAATTAAATAATATTCAAATAAATAAATATTATAATAGTGATTTGATATGAAATTTTGTTCTAATTGAGATGTTATCTCCATATTTTATTCTATAACATGGGGTTGGGATCATCATAAACATGCATTTGGTGAAGATGTTAGTGTCGAGAACAATTTTCATGTTATTTTCTTTTAGTCCTTTCCCTTTTCTATTTTCCTTCCAGTCCTTAAATGGATTCTTAGGTGAAACCCCATTGGTATTTTCTCCATCTGACTAAAAATTACTTTTTTGTTGTTGAAAAACATTATAGGAGAATGTGAGACCCCATAAAGTTCCGCATTACAAGAAAAAACGGATTTGCCTCGCCTTAGAAACTACCTCATGTTAATAAGCCTTCACCAATTTCTGACCATTCGTCAAGTTTTCCCATTCAATAATGCATGGACAAGGAACAAGTATTTTCTTCATCACATATGTTATTTTGAGACTAATATGGGGTGATAGAGAGAGGCATTGAGATGGGAAGGATGGATATTTTCTATAAGGCTTGAGAGGATCCGGATTATCATACAATAGCAATGAAATGTTGATATAGGAAAATAATTTTCAAATACCCCCCAAGGAGAAAACTAATGATGTTTTTCAATCATAAATTCACATATATTTTCCACTTAATATTTTCATATCCAATTTATGGTTTCTGTAGACTCTATGATGTTTGATATATGCCCAATTGAAGAAAATGGGATTTTTTTGAAGTTTTCACGGTTTTCCAAACTACACAGCTAATGGTTGTATGAAAACATATCATGCATTCTACCAATTACTTGATAATGAATTTTAGGAACTGTAGGCCACTTAATTTTTGTACACATCAAGCATTTATATGTTGGACATTTTTTTGGGATCATTGGAATACATCCCATGTAAATGTGATATGGTCATGTATTTCTACACGGTCAGACCAAGGGTGTGTCCTAGATTCATATAAGTACATAGTAAGACCCCATATATGTCATGTATATTTAGTAGTACATATTAATAACTCAAGTATAACTAGTCCATGTAGATGTTCATTTCATGGGTGGATGTTTTGGAGCACATGTTATATATTTTCCTCATACTATACTTCTAAGGGTTTTTTATTTTTTATCCCTCGAACGTAGAATTAATAAAAACAATTATTCCATTTTTATTATTTGATTCTTGTATGGTATGATGGTGGAACCCTTTCTCTGATTTGTGGGTTCCTATGAGTTATTTCATTGTGAAAGAGGTATGATATATAGGTTCCCACCATTAAAAGAATTCATTGGTCTCCATAATAAGACATGTAGTGAGACTCTGATGGGGTTCATAGGCATAGATGGTGGTCATGGAATTGAATTGATAGCTTCCCCATTTTATGTCATTCATGGGACATACCAAGGATAATAGGACTAGTTTGTTTCATAAGTATATTTATATGTTGGGTATTTAGGAAAAACAATATTGGGACCTCAGATATAACAGTCTATGAATCATATCCCAAGAATGATTTTTAAATGTATTTCACCACATATGGTTAGGAGTGTTTTATGTATAATGAAAATGTTTGAATGTGTTTTTATCCATGGAGACATGGATTTTCCAAATAGAGTGGAATGCAATCTTTGACCTCATGAGTGATGCTTTGTCTTATGTGTAGACCAAGATATCCCAAAAGGGATGCATCACCTATGTATCAACCTAGGGGAACTAGAGGGTTCCCTCATGGATGACCAAACATTAACTAGTGAATTAAGGGTTTTTGTATAGATGGTAGTGGGTATCACTTCAAAAAATTTATCGAACAATTAATCACTATAGTATATGAATGTAGTGATGAGTTTAGGGGAACATTAAACCATTATATGATATTTATGACTCAATTTTTTTACATTTTATGTTGTTTTGATTATCTACTATGATTCTTAGAACTCAGTTTTGATCGGTATTATTAATAATGGTGAATACATGAGAGTGGTTGGTACAATTTTAATTCATTAAAATATTTAAATGATTCAAAAAAATCTTCTTGAAGTGAAGTGATATATTTATTTTTATATTAATGATGGTTGAGCATAAGAAATAAATAATGAAATGTACATGAAGATTTATAGTTGTTTAGGGAACAATGGTCCCCTAGTCCATTCCACAAATGATGTCTCAATGATAATGGGGCTTTCACTAGTATTTCATTTTACTAGGGTCTTCAATAATTGAGTACATGTTGTGTATAACTTTAAAATAACGCTTTTATAAATTTGTATGGTTTTTTTTACAATGATCATATATCCAAGTCATATTTTGAGAAGCTGATACTCCTTCTCCACTTGAACTAAGTCTATGCAGCCAATACTTTTATCAATCAATATAGATTAATTTGACTGAGAAAACATGTGGCGATCACAGTTTTAGAGAAGCTGAAATATTTGTATGATCTTCAATTACATAATGCAGTAGATAAATAATTTTTAAAATTTGAAAACTATTTCTTTAAATTGTGATAGATTAAATACCAGAATATTGAATAATCAAGTATGTCTCCAATGTGTAACATTGATGAATTCTTTTTAGAATTTTTATAATAAGACGTAATAATAAGATACATCGATAAAAATTGTAATGGTAATGAGTCAATCAAATAATTTCATAAGAAAAATTAGGATCATTTTAATTTGAAATGAACACAATGATTCGCAACTCCCATTAGAAATAGGAAAGATTTAATATGTGTAATATGATAATTAGAATCAGTCACAAAATTTCATTAAAGAGATATTCCATAAAACAAACTTTAAAACTATAGAATTTTTTAAAAGAATAATTTTTTTTCAAATATAAATGAATAAATTATATGAATAGTTCTCCTGTTTCTCTTCATATTTCCCATATAAATTACTAGGAAAGTTTAGGATCCGAACCTACTTGTCTCCTAAAAATTTATTAAGAAAAATAAATGTACAGAAACATATAAACATGTGACAATAAGTGCCACCCGACAAAAGGACGCAGCACAACACCGGCCACATTAAAATAAGACCAAAAGTCCCAACCATAAAACAAAATGAAAACAATAAGACTGCTCGTACGACAAAAAGTGACCCCACATTCACAGGTAAACCACTATCGCATTTATTTAGAACCACCGCAAATCACGATCACTGTCCTTCCAGCCGGTATCCAGCTCCGTACGCCATTACACCTGTTGGGGAAACTGCTCCCTACGTCCCCCAAGGAGTGTTGCCATCGCCATTCCTTCATCTTGAGGTCAATGAGGTCATCCTCACATCGCAGTGCACTGCTCTTCTCCATCACCGGCACTGAAAACTCGTCGTCCCTGTACGATTGCGCATCTCCATCATGTCACTGAACTAGAGATCGTCCTGCCCGAGGCATACATAACCCGTTGTCGTAATCTCCCAGAAGTCGCCTGGTCGGCCGCATCCCAGGTCCGCGCCACTCCAAATCTTTCCAACACCTACATCACCACTGTCTTGTCCACCACAACCACTTCGTGAGCCTGCACATCGCAGTCGTCGCCGGCCTGAACCAGCATCCCACACTTGTTTCCACATTGATGACTCGTCATTGCTGGGATACCATACTAGAAAATTGACACCCTGTAGAGCACCACATCGGAAATCATCCCATCCCTCATCCCAAATTCTATACCGAGTCGTCAACAGCATAATCCCACGCTCTGACATTGTCCACATATCATTCTCCATGCGACGTCGCTGGTGTGCTCACATCACCCACACACCATCCCTGCCTTTGCATCATCGGCTTCCTCGACTCTCTATTTCAGTGTCATCAATGGAAGAGGCCTCAAGCAAGATATTGAACCACTTCACCTTCTCCTTCCTATTTTCATCGGACATCATGCCCCTCAAAACAACATGACACCTACTCCCGCTCCCCACAGCCAGCATCTTCTCACCATGATGTAGATCCAACATCATGTACCCATCCTCCTTAAATAGAGAGACCTCCCTCACAGAAACAGGGATATTCCCATCGCCCATGCCCCCAGTAAAATCCATTACCAAAAATCCATCCATCCTTCTAGAAGTAGCCCTCAAAAGGACAGTCCTATTATATGGAAAACAGGGTGAAAACATGTCGTTGTCCCCAATAACAGCACCATAATATCGATCAACCCTGCAGATGCCCGATCTGAAACGATCATGAAGGAGATCGATCAAAATTGAAAGAGAGAGAACCTCTTCTCTAGTGAGAGAAGCCATACCCATATAAATATATCATATATAAACATCTCATATAAAATTTTATCTCATATAAAATTCTCGGCCTTTTGTGGACTGAAAAAGATGATTTTTTTGAAAATATATTTTCTTAATACATGTAGCAATAAAAATTGCTACTAAAATCATTCATCCATTTAAAATGTGAAAATGTTACAATAAAGGAGCCATGAGAGTATATAATATATTTATTAGATAAATAATAAGAATATACAACAAATGTATTAAACAATTTAATTACCTAATAAAATTTAAATTAACTCCCCTTAGGACATAGCATATTTGGAAATTATACCCAAGGAATTAAAAGATTTTCAATGAATACATGGTTTTTAACTAATTTTTACACTTTTCAATATTGAAAAACACCTAAATTTATTAATTGAAATTTCAGTACACATAGTAATAGACTTATTTACCAAATGTATTAAATTAAAACATTAGGCACCTGTTTTTGTAAGATAACCATTTATATAAAATATTAAGAGTATAAGACTTAAAATGTCATTACAAAACAATTTATAACATTAATATTTACGATCTTTCGTACTTAAAAAGAATGATATATATGATATTGAATAAAATACAAATATAATGTAGTTAGGGTGTTAATAAGAAATAGAAAGGTCATATAAAATTTTCTAGCATCAAACATTCTCACTAAAATATACTAAAACCTTTGAATGTTGTTCTATTTTGATTTGACCATTTATATATTTTTGAATACGGTGAAGAGGATGGAAACTATTTAACCAATAACTCCATTAATTCATCATGACCATGATTATGAATAGTTTCCTTTATGTGTAGCTCCATATGTATTAACATTTCTAATTTGAGCCCTTGAATATCTACTTTTGAAATTGAAATCTCTTTTATATTATGATCCTCCATTTCTATATTATCAAAAACCATTTTTACATAGACACTTTTGGTGTCTCTTCGTGCAGCTTTATATATGAATTTATATTAACATGACAGATTAATTTTTATTTACTCATTGTACTAACCTTAAATAGAATCTCTTTATAAGAAATTCAACCTTTAGTCATTTGAGATGAAGAATATTTTGGTTATTCAATACCATGATCTTCCTTGTATTTTCATATTATTTTTGAAATGAGTCTATAACATGTGAAACCATCTGGTCTCTTAGTATATTAGAAGAAGAATTACAATTAATTTTCTTTTGAGAATGAATTTCCTCCATACATGAATTTCTTGATCCTTTAATTCTACATAGAATGATTTCAGAAGTCATTAAACAAGAAATTTTTAAGAATATGGATTAGAAATTTTTAAATATTTATGACTTGAAGACTATAGAGTTTTTACAAGAAATATGTTACAATTTTTCTGATAATTTGAAGACAACACATCAAATTTTAAAGATGAAAATACAATATAATCAATATGTAGTTTAAATTTTGAAATCACATTTTAATTAAGAAAATTATTCTAAAAATTTTACATAATTAAATAACAATTTAAAAAATATTAAATATAATGACAATAATAGAATTAAAATATTAAAAATATAATATTTTTTCTAAAAATCCTAATCCTAATCATATAATTATTATATTCTCTAATGATTTTTTTACAAATATATAAAAGGAAAAATTAGAAATTAATTATTAAAATTTATATATTATGTTTGAACTACATAATTCAAAGAGCAAGATTTTTTTTTAACAATTGAACATTAATTATATCTCTCTCCTCCTATATATAAAAGATAATGAAATTAAAATATATGTTAAAGTAGTTAATAAATACTTCATGGATTATAGGTTCTAATTCTATGGATTTCTTATAATGAACTACTTCTGAGTTAATTACTCCTTTTCTATAATATAAGATTCTATATACTACATAGACAACCACACTAATGATTTAATTATTTTATTTTGAGGTTTGTTGCTAAAAAACATTAAATACTTGTTCCATTTTGTAGAATTATGCATTTTTTATAAAAGTGTTAGAAAATATTTTTTTTGGGTAACCAAATATGATTATATTTTTTAGATATTATACTATTCATTTAAAATTATTATTTTGAAGAATAATCATTTTTAAACCAAAAAATTACATTTTTCAAGGGAAACAATGATTTTCATAGCTTCCATAGATACCCCAATAAAAAAATAATCGTTGATATGATTTTCTTATTTAATCAAGGAAGAAATAATTCATGTATAATTTTTTCCTTTCACCATTTCTACCTATTCAATGCTTACCTTTGAAACTATTATATTTACCAAGATTTTTATTTAAATAAATTTCTATTTTAATATTCCTAATAGATTCTTTTTTAAAGTATCAACTTCAATTTTTTTTAATAAGTTTAGAATCAAAAAAATCACAAGAAATATAAGTATTTTTTGATTTATAATTTGTAATGTTTTTATAAAATAATCATTATCTAATAAAATAACATCATAATATTTTTTATGATTTCTATGATCTTCAATTAATGTTAAAATTTATCTGAAATCATAAAAAAATATTAATTAAATTCATCAAAAATAGTTTTTTCCAAGATATAGTTATGAGAGTAATAAGATTATACATCATCAGAATAAGTCATAAGACCCACCACTTTTTTAATGACCATACATTGTTCAGGTAGAGGACTCATCATTTGCATCAGAAGATTCACTCCATTTTTCCTTTATAATTTTTATTCATTTTCATTTTTAATTGGATTTCATTTTAGATTTAATCAAAGGACACTTGATCATTGTATGACCATTCACTTATAATACACACCATCTACTATCTTCAATCCATTTCATTCATTCTTTAAAAAAAATTCAAACCATTTCAATAGATTTGAGATATCATTATATATTAGTAGATGAATTTTACTATATGATTCATTCATAGTAGTTTTGGGAGAATCTTCTTCATGCTTGACATGATTATAAACATCGGAATGCATCTCAGCTTCATACATTATCATGGTTCAAATCTATTCATTCATTGATAAATCATTATGTAATCTGGACTGATGTATATTAGCGAATATTTTATTTCACATAGATATTAAAAATATAATCAATCTTAATGCATGATATGATTTTTTTAATTAGATCTCCCAAAGAAACATTATTATTAACAATTATATCAATCTCCCATTCATCTAATTTATATTTTAATCTTTATACCTTCTAAAAGTATTAATATTTTTATATTTAGAGTTTTCCTTAATATTTAATAAATTTTAGTTCCTTTATAAGAAACAAACATAGTCTTTAATATTTAATATATAGTAAAACGTTGAAAAAATAAATTATTTTTTTCAGTGTATAAAAGTCAATAGAATTTATTACTATTGAATTATTATCATATTCTTTTTCATGATAAAAATTCTATTTTCCTTTTTCATTTTTTGTAGCATTATAGGTCAAGAATCCCATTATTTAAAGTCATATTCCCTGATTTTTCATGTAAATAATCATGAAATAATTCCAAAATCCACAATTATCACCATTTAAATACAGATCCAGGATCATCAACATACCATTTCATAGATCATCAATTATAATATTTTAATTCATATTAAAATTTAACTGAGTCTTGTTAGAGTTAAAATATACCTCTGATATTTCAAAAGATTTCAAAATTTTGAATAAACTGTTAGAATCAAATATAAAAAACACTAGAGCACAAACATTGATATTACTAATTGATATTAGATTGAAATTGAAAAAAATTAAAGGATCTACAAAAAATAAAAAATATATATAGTGACCTTTTGTTGATACAATGTTTTTTTATCAAAAAAGATGCAATAATATATTCATTGATTTCAAATAAAATTCAAATAGGGCACTTCCTTTGATACCACTTGTTTGGTTTATTTGATTATGATGAAGACAGAAGAGGGGGGGGGGAGGGGGTTGACATTTGATTCTATATAATAATTAACATATTCAAAACATCACTCTTGATGTACAATGACACTTTTCATTTTCCCAAAAGATGAGTGAGTAGTCTAAATAAATAAGAAAAATAACACAATGATGTATTGTGATTCAGGGCCAATGATTACAGATTCCCCTCCACTAATGCTCTCTCAGTGATCATATAAACTTCAATAGTACGTCCTTTTAAAATGGACATATAAAAATGACTATTGTAATTTGATACGTTTATAATAAATATTTTACATGTTCGATTCATTTATAAGGAACTATATATCTACCACACAGGTTGAGAATTTGAAACACCTTCACCACCGTGATTGAGTTTGAGTAGATGAAGCTCCAACAAATCAATAGAGATTGATTTGATTGAGAACCCATATATTTAACATAGTTACAACAGCAACTGATAGATGTGTTTGGTCTTCAATAACATATTGTATTAGAAAAATAATATTTAATATCTATAAAGGATTTATTCAAACTGCAATAGAAAAAACACCAGGTAGATGAGTAAAAATATTTTTCACCAATCTTTAACACTAAATAATGATTTGTTGAACATGTAAAATAATTCAAAATAATATAAAGTTGTAGAAATGATAAAAACAACAAATAAATTATATAGATCACAATATATATGTTTCCAATTCATAGATTCTTTATCATAACAGATTCATTCATTATTTTTCCATCTTTTGTAGTTCAATAAATTGGTAGATATCACACCGATAGATAATTAAAATTATGTTTTTATTTATCAAGAGAAACATGGTTTGCTTTTAGTTTAACATATCAATGAATATCACCTGAAATATTGTGATCATTTGAATTATAAATAGTCACAGAGAGTCGTAAATCACATTAGATATATAATCAACATAATATTTTGAAAATAATTCATTGAACTGATCAAAAATAGATTTAAAGAGATATTTACATCTAGTGATACCATTTCATTAAACATAGATAACATCATTAATTTAAAAATCAATCACCAACTAGTCAAATGCAGGATTCCTTCATGTAACAAAAAATCCCAAATATAGGCTTGACATCATACGGTTATTTAGAAATATAGGATTGATGAACCATATATTTAATCATCAAACATAGGGTTTCTTCCAAACATTGGGTTGTTGATCCATACATTTCCAATAGTGTGGGGTATATGATCCATATGATTTCTTCTAAAACATAAGTTTCCCAAACCATAGGTTTGTTTTACAGACATTGTGTATAAAAAATGATTGGAAATACATTTAGTCATTTCTAGAATAATTAATCATGTATTTTCCCATGGATTAATGACTTGTGTATTCCTATAGAATAAATATTAATAATATCATTAATATCATTTTATTAAAATTCACTTAAATGAAACTAATTTATTAATATAAATGTGGATGTTTTTAAGAATCAATACAAAAAATTAATAAAATTATTGAATCGATAAATGATCAACATGTTTATCGGCATGATACGTTGTGACTATTTAGATAAGATATCTAGAAATACCTCGTGTAATCTAGATTATAAGTCTTATATATTTTAATTCTACAAATATTAAATACCCTAATTTCACTAATATTCCTTCTTGGACATGGATTATATTATAGGTTTCTAATTGATTCTCAGATAAACTCTTACTCATTGTGTTATATATGATAACAAAATTTATTTTATTTAGTTTATTCAATAGGTTTCAATGATACCATACTTCCATCGAGAGAAATGATGGTGAGACACATCGATTGATTAATTATGATATCCTTGACTGATCCCTCATAATACTCTTTTGGATCAGGTGGAATCATAATTACTTACAGTTTTTGAGATACAAAGAAATATATTGTTGAGATCACGATTAAAGGATGTTGAGTTATTATCTAGGAACCAGGAGTGAATTCCTTGCATATTTCATAATGGTAATCCCCATTAAGTATCAACCATTTTCCAATTTCATGGTTCTTAATAGACAAAGACATAAGAATCTGGCATTGGACTAGATTAGGAAACACTGATACATCATCAAGTTTCCTCTCATTATACATGAATTCAGTGGTATGAAAACCTTCTATATACATTATTAATAAGATATCCATTAGATGTTGGGAATCATACTTTTTATTTATAAGAGGTTAGTATGGTTGATCCCCATAATAGTACTTGTAAAAAAAAATATAGTGATATATCTTACTTTGGGAAATTTTTGGAGATGAAAAAAATAATGAATCGTAAATCATGATCATGAACCCAAGGATTGAAACTAGATTTATTTTGTTTATTATTATTCAATTTACGTCTCTGCTAGGCTATTCATATTTCATGAACATGTGCTTCAGAAATTATGTTATAGGTTCACCATTTTAGGTGGAATATATTGATTTATTTCTTCTCCCTTGAACATGAACATAACCATATTTTATAAAATTATATATTCTTTAAGGATTAGAAAAATTGCATGATGAATAGGGAGAGGTCCAAGGTTTTATGATCAAGTGAAGGTTCTCATGTGGAGTCCAATGATGAGGGTGGTGTTTGTTTATATTCATGGGGATAATTTATATTGTTCATCTTAGAGTAGCATATTATCCTTGTGTACTTATTTTCATTATTATATTGTAAATGTTTTCTTCCCGGTTGAAGATATGTGTTTTATATATGACATAGTTATTAGATCCTAAATTACATTTCATTTGGTAGAGCCTGTTTATATTTATTTTATCCAAAATAAACTAATTTACTTTTATGAATGATGTTTTGTTATTTAAAAAACATTCATAATAATATAGGAGGGATTAGACTACAAAAAAACACAAAAATGAACCTAGTTCCTAAACGTTATCCTCGAGTTTATGGTGAGGCACATTTGATGCATTATGTTGAACCAATCAAACTATTATTTAAAGAGTGATTTGGGGAGGGATGTCGGAAAATTGTATCACTGGTGCTTCTAATATGGTTTTTAACAATTTTGTATATGGTAGATACGACTATTAGAAATCTATCATAACATGTGATGGCTATTGTATTGGTGCATCGAGAAAACCATTTTCTATAAGACGTCTATATTTCTATTGATATTGGATTTTTTTTCTTGATATGTGATTTTATAATTGAATATGATTTTTTAATTGAGTGATGCACATGTGGTGTCATGTTTATTATTTATTATGGATTCATAGATCTCATCCCATTGACGATAGGACATTTATTGTTTTTTAATATTTTTTATCACATGAATAGATATTATTTTTCATAGATCATATTTAAACCATAGGATAGACATGCTATTGGCCTTATTATGTGTAATTTTGCATATAATTGAGGAAAACTATATAAATTGTTAAGTAAACATAAATTGAGTTTTACAATATATATCATTGGTAAAATTATACTCAGTTTTACCACATTAATAACGTTTCCTATTAAAGGTGATATGGATATATGGTGAGATGAATGATGATGAGGTTAATCACTCAGTCATCATGCATGGATGGTTCAACGAATCTATTTGGATGATAGGGCACAAGGTGACAAAGTGTAGGATCCCTAGAGGGGTTATCTAACATCAACATATTTATTTAATGAGGTTGTAAAATAATATATGGTATTTTACCACATAACATGGAATGAAATTCTTTGTAACTGACCCATGTGAGTGTGGTATTTCACGAATCATTTGAGATGGTGTAGTGTGTCAACTGCTGAAAATTATAGGTCACTATTGGAAGCTAATTCATTTATAATAGACCCTATAGGCGATTATTATTTTTATATACGATTAACATATGATTCATAACAAAAAAATGGATTCCCCCCATCAACCTTACATTATTATTTCACATAACCTTCTTTTATTTGTAGTTATCTAGTCAGATCATGCAGTGTTGAGACATAGTTTCCTAAATTATTTCTAGTGAAACTCAACCTTTAGGCTATATTAATGTATATGTATTTTGGGTGAGGGTATGTTCATAATCTATTTTTGTATATATATAATTACTCTATGGGGAGATATCGCTTATTAGGATAATCAGAGAGGATGATAACCTAGTAGTTTGATATTGGGAATATGATTCCATAAATGTATATGAAACGAGAATCTCTCATTTGTATCAATGTTTTGAATATAATGGTTTGTAAATAACATATTATATGTTTTCTTTGTCAATAAAATGTATTTGAAAAAAATATTACTGAAACTATAATGATAGGTGTTGACCATTATATGTTTCTATTATTAATTCCTGTATTAGAGAGGGTTGATAGGTGCATTAGAATACATGTAATGCTTGAGACAAGAGTGAAGATGGATCCTTGTGAGTTGTGGAATTGGTAATATGATTGACCAATGTGATTGGTGGGGGTACCAAGAGTTGCTTATTTTGGGGATTAGACCTTAGTGAGTTACTAATTAGTTCCATCAATCGATATATATGAATGTGGTTGGCACCATTTTATGGGTTCATATAAGGTATGTGAGTTAAATTGTAAGATAACTTAGGGAGAGATTCAATAGATGTTCTTGGGATTTTTGACAGAGGATCAATGATGAGTTTGGTTTATGAGAAAACACAAAGGGTGTTTGTGTAATAAGAGTTGTTTTAATGGGTAGGTATGTTCAGTTGTGTTTCCCTATTGAAAAGTGTGCTTTTGTTTTGAATCACAGAAATATCTTATATGTATGATCATTAGAAGAATTATGGTGGATTGATGATACATGTGTGGATGAGGTAATCACACATCATGCAGATGATGTGTTCTAGAAGCAGTGAAAAGATGTTGGGAGGTGGGAAAGATATTTTATGAAATACAACATCGATAAGGTACTCATTTTTGAAGAATATTTCCATGGGAGATCCTAGTATGTATGGAATGATATGTCATCTAGCATAGTTATCAAGGACATAGTAACGTTCCACTGAAAGGAAGATTTAATAAGTGGTAAGAGTGTTTACACCGTCTATGTTATGAGAGTTTGGTAAAAATATGTTGCGCATATTTCCATTTATGTCAATAATTATTGTGTGTTGATATGATAGTTGAGGATTTATTGTTTGGAAGAAATTTCATGGCCATGGATGATCCATATATTTGATTAAATAATAAATTTATCTCTAGGGTAAATGAGACATCATGAAGTGATTCAGTGACGTGTCATTGACAATATGGAATAATCCTGGTATAATATTGATTGGATAGTGAGTGTGGCTATAGAGGTGTGACATGTAAATTATAGTGGATCCTATTATGGTTGTTATCGATGAGTGGTATATGGTTATCATTATAGTGGGGAGTTCACCATTGGCCATTTCGGGGTGGTGGTCCTCGTTTTGAGTTAAAATTCATTACATAATGTGGGAACCATTCCCAACATGTGGGAATGGGAGATGTGGTATGTTGGAACTCAAAATTGATCATTTTATCCATAATAATATGAGAGTTAAATAATGAATATAGTGTGGTTCATGGAGTCTATTCAATGATGTGAGGTGACACTAACGATGCTCCTATAGTGGAGAGTATTATATCATTCCGAATTGAACATATTCTATGTTTGGTGACCTAAGAACACTATTAAATTAGTTTTTTGAATGATAAAGATAATATAGTTTTTTAGATGATAATGGTGAGAGAATTTATAAGAGTGTGCATCCATGGTTCCTCAAGGATGATAAGGGTTAGGGTGGGGAGTTTATAATGTCTCATGTTTTTTCAGATGGTGAATTTGGGTAGAAAATTAAATTATTTATTTCAAATGTTTTTTAGGAAAAAATTTTTAATTTACACAAATAGGTGATCATAGATAATTTATCTAAACATTTTGTTTTCCATAGTATAATGTTTTTACCCGAGTAAATTAGTTTTATAGAATATTTATTTTTAAAAAATTTCAATGTTTAATTAATAATTAATAACGAATTTCTAGAATCTATTTTATTCATGTATCTTCTAATGGTGATGTATTTTGGAGGGAGTGTTTAATTGATATTATATCTCCACATTTTAGTATGTAACTGTGTTTTTTACTTGGATTATCACATACTCACATTATTTTATAGGTCTAGGCCCAAGCTCCATTTTTCATCAATTTATTTTATTTTTATTTTTCCCTCTTCATTTTCCTAAATTCATGGATTCTAATGAAGACCCCCTTGAGTATTCTCTTTATAATGACCGAGGGAGGGGGAGGGAGAATATGAGATAGAGAGATATTTAGATAGATATGGGTACGGAATGTGGGAGGTACCGTAATGGATCTTGGGAGGACTAGAATCATCATCTAACAACTATGGAATATGGATAATGTTTATGCATCAATAGATTCCACCCAATGGTTCTATGATTTTTTACATTGAATTATATTCCCATTTATTTTATAAATTATATTTTTTATTCCATTAATGATTTTTGTTGACACCCTGAGTATCAATCTTTGATTAATCCTAGAAAATAGCGGTTTTAGTAGGTTATTAGTGGTTCTTGGATCAAGAATCTTGATCACATAGTGTATGGGTCCACAAACACATTCCATGTGTTATTCCAATCCATGGAATATGTTATTTTGTATCTAAATGACATATAATTTTAGTACATTCCATGTATTATTACTTCGGTATATTTAATATTACAATAGAAGACACCCCATATATGGCGGACATGGTTGTGTAGTAGTATATAACAAAATCCTAGGTTTGTCATGTCTGTGTGGTAGCACATAGAAATAAATGATATTTTTCTTCTTAATGTAGTGTTACATGACCATAACTAAGGTATAACTATGATTTATGAATGTGAAAGGATAGGGTTTTGGTTTAAGAAAACACATCATGTACTCAACGGACACACCTTATACTACACCCTTGATACAAATTTTATGGTTTTGGAGAATATTTCAACAAAGAGTATTAATTGTACTAAATAAGTGTCTATTATGAGTAATTTTATATTTATATCAATATGGTATAACCCTTTGGGTGATTTGAGGTCTCCTAAAAGGGTTTTATGGGTGATAAAGCTATGATGGGGAGGTTCATCATCTATTTAATGGATTCAGAGGTCTCTAAAGTCAGGGTTGTGGTGAGACATAAATAAGGGTCAAGGGAATGGTTGGTGGATGTGGAATTGAATCACTAATTACTAAATTTGGGTATTTTTCTTTGGATAGTCATACATTAGAGGAATATGTTTCTAGAATAAGGATATAGATTTCTTGTGTTTTTGGGAAAACCAATATTTCGAATATAGAACTCAAACATGACATGATGAATCTTGAGATACTTTTATTTATGTGGCCTTCCACTAGTGTGGAAATGAGTCCATTTTGTTTCATGATATGATCATAATGAATTACTACCCAATGTGGTAGTAATTTTATTCAGAGACGGGTATGTGACCTAGGATCAAATTAGGGACCCCTATACATATGTGTGTACATAAAAGATCCCACATGGGATGCCTTTTTTATGTATTAAACTATTAGAACCCAATGGGTTCCCTAATGATTAATAGAACATATTATATTTTGATAATTGTTTTGTAGAGATAGTAACAAGTTTCAAATTTGAACCCATATCAGTCACATAATACAAAAAAGCTGTAATAGTAAATATGGGTTTTTGGGCTCAGTCACGTATTTTGTCATATTTATGATTTCACGTCATTACAGAACATACATGTATGATTTCAAAATGTGATTCCAAGAACACAACCGTTTGGCCTAAAGTTTTGTGATGATATGGTGTGGATTCTAAGAGGTACATCTAGGGATCTACATGATGAGATATTTTTTATTTAGTCACAAAATTAATATATTTCCTAATATTGATGGTATTCCTCAACAAATGGTATTTTAGTGGACGGTTTTGAGTTCATATATGAGCCCCACATAGATATTTTGTTTCCTAGTAAACCTACCATTCATGAATCATGGTGATAAAAATGGTTTCAAGGAGGCTACACATCCCCTAAGAACTAGATTCATAGAACCTTCCTAAGGATTAATGATGATCTCTTTTATGATTCTCGGGATATTCATTAGGATTTTGTGGACACATCATTATTACATTCCCAGTATTTCTATGATTTGGTTTTCATACTAGTAATTGAATTATTATAAATTTTTGTCATGGATTAATGAATTATCATCCTTATTAAATTTCTATGGTTCACCCCCCCTTCCCAAAGAATAATATTGCATCCAATTTGTTGATAAACAGTGATATAAGACAACTGAATCTGACATCATGATGTATTAAGGAACACTAAACATCATCTAGTATCCACTGGTTATGAAAGGATTGATTAGTATAACATAAATCTCAATAACATATTAATGAGATTTATAGTTCATATCTAGAATCATAGATAATATTAATTTGAATAGAATATGTATTACTAGAGGGTTTGGACTTGAATCCCCATAGAGATTTATTTTTATTAGATACATTTATAGAACTTGAAAAATAAGGTTTGGCTGATTATGATCATGGGTAAGAATTTTGATCATGGATTTATTTTATTTATTATTATTTTAGTTGTTTCTCAATATGGATATGAATATTCAATGATTATTAACACATGAATGAAGGTTATAGGTTCACCATTGATAGTTTTCTACAATAAATTATTTCTCACCCTCTTTACATGCACCTCACTGGGCATGCAAACGTTATGACTAAATTCAAGTTGAGTGTAGTGTCGTAATTTTAAGGGTATTGTAAAAACATCATTTATGACTAGTAAAATAAAATACAATATTCAAAAAAAAAAATTTATATCCAATGCTAATATAATTATGATGAAAATTAAACTAAATTATTTTTTCACAAATGAAAATTTTATACATTGAAATTTTAATATATAAATAATTTCATATAACAAGATTGAAAAATATTTTTATTGGAATGTGATTTTTTTGAATTATTTACTATGATTTTTATTATTTCATCTTAATAGATAATTAAATTTTTATTAACCAATTATTTATATCATAAAATTATTTTATCGTTTTATAACTATAATATAATTATTATCTTAAAATTGAAATTCATATTAAATTAAAATAATTTTTAAAAATTTGAATCATATCATGATCTTATTACTTACCTTTCTACAATAATTAAAATTTATCAACTAATTGGTATTGAAAAAAAATATTTTTTTATACTTCAAAATTTGGTTATTAATATTTATACCTACCAATTTAATAGATGCATTTTTTTTGAAAATTTATTTCAATTAATTTTATCTTCAAATGTAATACATTTTTTTTGTTTGGTGTTGAATGAAAAACAAGTTATTCAATATAATATTTAATGGAATATTTGTATGGAAATATAACTAGGATATAACGAACCTCCATGACATTATATCACCTCACAGAGATATGTTGGTGGCAGAAGAGGGATTATTGTTTCGATGATCATTGACCAAAATTTATAACTCCTATAAACCACCATCACATGGAATGGATCCATTTATAGGGCCATTAATGTTGATCCTTATGAAATTTTTTAGCACTCTGTTTAAAATTTACGAGTTAAAAAATAATTCAATTCACATATCATATACATCATTATACATGCACATTTTTTTACATAAAATAGCCCTTATATGATTGACAACGTGGGAACTTCTCAAGAAATACAAGGAACACAATCCAATGTATATTTTTACTATAATTTCAAGCTAAAGGGAGTCTATATTACAGTAATTCATTATATATACGATAAGGGAATATCAATACATATATTTATAAAAATTAATATCAAAAATAAATTATAAGTAAATTTTATTAAGGGTAAATCTAATTTAAATGATATAACAAAGTGTAGTGGGAGAATATGTATCCTTCTCAAACTCATAAAGTAAATCCGTGAGAAAATATTTTAGGGAAAAAAAGTATTCAATGGAATTCTATGGTTTCAATTAAAGAATAAAAGGATTTTAAAAATGGTAATACAATATAGGGTGATGAATTAAATTGACAAGGGGTTGTTTTAGGGTAGGGACTTGAATAATCAACCAATGGGCCATGTATTAGAAATTTGTCAAATTGAGACAATGAGCTATGTATTTTACTTGCACTAATGGGATTTTATGACATGTAATGGTTCCCTATCACCATAATTAGAAATGATATTATATAGAATTAAAATAAAAATAAAATTCCATTTTTATTTAATTTATTCAAATGAGTTCATGATCCTTCTTAAAAACAAGATATCATCGAATATAATATGGGTAGTTTCTCAACAATTTTGTTTGTTATACCAATTTAGTCATAAATGAAACCATAATATATTATTTATTTTAAAAGGGGCCTCTTCCTAAACCATGGAGCTATGGAGTTATAGTTTACTTTAACAACTTCAGAGGTGGTCATTTCAAGGTCATATTTAGTGGAAACAAATCATGTAGGGAATCCTAAAAGGGTGAATCTATATCATTAGTCATTTTATCTAATGATAATACATATGAAGAGGAATATAGTATTTTATACACATTATTTGGACTGGTATTATGGAGAGGAATATCCATTTTGGTGAATTTTCTTCCCCTAGTGGATGAGATCTATCATGTTCTTCTGATATGGAGAACCTGTGAACTCCATGACCTCTTATAATATGGACATGATATAATGATTATAGTGTGGATAAAAAGGTCATGTTCAAATGTATTATATGATAAATTACTAGATGAATAAGTCTCATGAGTAACCTGGTTATGGGTGTAACTGTTTTATTCATTATTTTGTTTTATTTTTTTGAATTTCATGAATTTTTTTATGTAATTGTATGTACACATTTTTGGTTCATGAATTATTGATTCGGATTGAATTTTCATGGACTGTGAATTCTGTTGTTGGTTGTGTTGAGGTTGCATTCAGGATGGGTTGGACATGCAATATACTTGAGTATAGGATCACAAAACATAGAAGGGTGTTTCATTAGATTATTTTGGAATGTTGTTGTGATAAATTATAATTTAGAGGGTTTTGTGGGTTTGGTTCCATGGTTTGACATATTTAAGTGTGGTTATCGATGTATAGATCAAAAATTATTTCTTTAAAATTCATTACAATGAAGATTCACCCACCCTTGTATTTGGAGGGTTTTGATTAAATTGGTTATTTGGACTCTTATTTGGGATATGGGTGTGTTTTATTTGTATAAAGAATACATTCAATTTGTGGATAATATAATTTATAGTGAGATATCATTTCCTGATGTATTTATGATAAATTATTATTTTTCTGATGTCTTGGATGGAGGTATCTTTTTCTATGAATTAATTATTTTATATGATTTCTAAGTAGAATAGTGAACTATACTAGGTATTAACTCCTATTAAGTCTTATGATTTATGTTCATGATTTTTCTATTTTAGGAGACGTTGTTTAATAATTTAGTATCTATCTATCTGGTTTAGATGAATTGTTTGTTTCTTATATATTTTCCTTCCTCAAGACTCATATATTTTATCCTATTCCCACCCACCACATGTTATGTGGTATTTTTTCATTCATTTAATTTGACTCTACTTCTACTTGATAATTTCTGAGGATATAAATTGGAATGGGGAGATTGTAACACCCATATATAACTATATTGTTTTGTTTTATTCATAATGTGTTATACACTACATGTCCTTATTATTTATTTTGATAAAATTTATTCGAAATCAAGCGTGTATGATAAAAAACATGGTCATTCTTGATTTCTTCATGGAAGACATGATGTGATCATTTCATTATAGAAGGTAAAATCATTCCCAGTTGTTATATTTTAACATTTTTGAACATTGTTCTAAGCAATGGTGATTTCGAAGACATCATAGCCATTTGTAAAACTTTTATTGGAATCCTAGTTCAAGGGTGTCCCTAGTAGGTTCAATACCATTTGTAGTTGGTCGATTTATAAAATTGACATCATTTTATATATTTATCAACCCGCCTCAATTTTAGATGATATGTTAGTTTAATCCTTTATTTTCAACTATTTCATGCACAATGAAAAACAGTAATACTCAAAAATTTACTCCAAATTTTTACCATTTTTTATTAAAATTGAGGGACCATCATTGGGATGGATGATCTTATTCACTCCCCTAAAATAATCAATTTCAAAATCTATGAATGTAAGATCTCTACAATAAAATTTAACTATTCTATATAATTGAGGACAATATTATCAACAATAATTACCCCAATGAACCTAATTGGAAAAAGATAAATAAGTAGACAATCATTTATCCCCCCAATGAATTAATAAGAACATCTATCACCAAATTAATCAATTGACTAGAACATACAATCCATGGTAGAATTTTAATAATTCTAGCCACTAATGTATCATTGTAAATAAATTCCTCAATTTAAATTGGATAATTAATCATTAAATATAGAGTTGATTATATATATAAAAACACAAAAATGTCTTCAAATTCCTTGTAAATCATTTTTTTGGATTCATTTTTGTATCTGACTGATGAAAACATAGAAAACTACTTACAATACATAATCTATGATAGCTATAATATACTATTGGTCTACCTCCGCAGTGCAATGCCTATAGGAAAACATACCCTAATAATGGAAATGGATGAACAATTTTATAGTCAATTTTGAATAATGGATATGGGGGAAAACAAAATAAAATATCACATATTGAAGAAGAAGGGAAGAAAAAAACATATTGGTTGAGATATAGGCATCATATGACTAATTAAGAATACATTAAGGTCTATATAGAGAAGGAGGTTAATATAAAATTAATACTATTGTGTCATGTTGGGACACATGTTGAAGAACATGTAATAGTTACTATAAGAGAATGAATAAACAAGTACCCAATAATGAAGAATGAAGTTAATACCCAAAATAGAATTAAATATTTCTTACATACATTAGTAGTCAAACCAATTGGAGGAGGAATTTCCAATGATATATTTGTACATGATATATAAATGAAGATAAATACAAAAAACATCTCCCTTATAAGATATATAGATACATAATGCAGGATAATAATATTGAATTATATTATACAAGGAGAATAAAACATGTCAAATTATGTTACTCCAAATATAGTGTGACCATGTGAAAACCCACATAGTGATCAATTTAATATTGATAAATGCAGAAACCTATTCCAGTGTAGTGTGAATGTGTTGTATGATCTTAAATTTTATTATAACATGATATGGTTAGTTCCACTCGATGATGTGGAGTTCAATGAGTGAAACCACTTCTCTATTTTCTCCAACTATAGAGGGGTATTATGGATGAATTGATATACCAAAAACCAAATTTATATTGTCAACAAAACATGTAATTATACTTCATATTAGTATTGATATATTAAAATAACAATATAGATATGTTATTATTAAAATTCACTATATTATTAATATAAAATAATATTTTTTTAAAAAAATTATGCGTGACACAAATTATCCATATGTAAAGAGTCAAACATCTAATTAATGTGATTTCCATTATGCCTTTCATAAGGTATATAATGTCAATCCAGGATTTGAATTGTAAAAATGTAATACATTGTTAGAATAAACATGACGTCTATAAATTAAAATAATAATAAAATTAATGATGTATATATAATCACATATATAAGGATAGTCATGTAGATTCTGATACTGATGTTTTCTGATACCTCTATGATCACTGCATAAAACAAACAATAATTCCCACTTTAGTAGAAGATTGTCACATACGTCAATATTTTGTTTCTTCTCATTAAATTATATATTGGGGGATATATAATTTTATTTTAATATTATAACCCCCCAAATATACATATACATCATATCAGGATCTATATGTACCAGTAATAACATCATGTGTACTACTATAATATTCTGTTTTTATTTATAAAAAAATGTTTCATTAGTTATTAATATTTTCAAATGATATCTTATGTATAATCTTAATCATAATGATTATTCATTGATTTACCTATATTTATAAAACAATGTGCTTTGGTTGACATTCCTAGAAACATAAATCAGACATCCAAAAGGTGTGAATTTATAGGGACATTCCATCTTAATATTAAAGTTTTTTGACTTTGGTCTCCCTCTTTTTCAGAGTATAGATATGTTTGGAAAAAATTAATTTAATCAATAGGAAGAATATTCATATGAAATCACCTATAAGAATATATATATAACATTAGTGTTCATTAATGCCTTATAGTTATTATAATGCATTGATGCATATCTTGAAATATAAGCATATAGAAAATCATGATGCCACTCAAGTGAACTAAGATGTCGAAATTTCTCAAATTTACTGTAATGGAAAAAACATTTTTAAAAGGATTTTTTAGTCATTTAGTTATGTTATATAGTATGAATAACAAAAAAAACTAATATATAATTGACACGAACACTATAAATGAAGAAATAAATAAATAAGAAGTATTTCTAGAAATTCGAGAACATATACCAATGGAATAGTAACTTTACCATTTGGGTAGAAACATTATGATTAGGAATATTAATCCCACCAGTATAATAATAACCTCACCTATAAATATATAAATAAAAATAAGCATCTTATATATAAAAATATTATATAACTATATCATAGTCAAAGTAATTTAATATTTTTAGAATGATAAATTAAGTGGAAGTATTTTTGAAAAATAGAAATGTTTAATTAAAATATATAAAATAATATTATTATTTAAAATAAAAAATATTTTTATAAAATAGATTCATAAATTAGTATTTTTTGGTCCTATTAGTATATGATAATTTTATAAGACATTAATAACTTGTTTATTGATTCATAAAATCAGATATAATTTTAAAATCAGTATTTTTTGAATAAATGATGATTTTATTTATAAATTTTATTGATCATATATACATTATTAAATTCATAAAATGGTGTTAATTTTTTAATTCTACACATAAAAAAGGTTTATGTTAATTTTTTTGTTTTTACTAAAATATTTGACTTTTTAGAGAAAATTGAAATATGTTAATTTACTGTATATATACATTATAAGATAAATAAAGTATTTCCTAAGTCATTTCGGATGTAATAAACATTAGATCGAACTCACTTGTACTAATAACTGTATTTAATCATAAAAATTATTTTATTCAATGTCTTCATTCCATATAGTAGACTAATGAATAATGTTCTCATCCCACTCCCCTATAAATACTACCCCACACCACATCTGCTCCTCACACCTATTAAGACATCACATTTGTCCAATTTCCACCTAATCATCTTTCAGGCCTCTTCCCCATGTCCAAGAGGTTCTGGTGTAAAAAAAATATAAAAACCAATTTCTCTATAGAGGATTTCAATGAGAAGAAATCAGGATGTAAAATCTACTTTCACATTCATTATTTTCTTTTCACATTGTTTAATTTTATTATACTCTCCTAACTTCATCTATAAAACCAATTATGAAAACACCAATATCATATATAAACTATTTTTTTAAAATATAACCCAATATCATGTCTTTTCTTCACATTCTTTTTATTCTAAAATCAAATACATCATCTATAATCTTCCAATTTACAACATTCATTAGTGATGTATTATTATTTTTCAATTTCACCTTCATTGATGGTCATAAAATAATTATTATGGTTAAAAAAATATAATATATTTATTGACACTTATTTAATTTTCTATAAATAGTGTATATACAAGACATTAATTCGTTAGATAAAACTTGTTTGTAATGATTGAAAAATAGACAAAATAATCTAAACGTTTTCACTAATGTGTTATCTAATGATTCATATTAACCCCATATAACAAAATGCATTATATAAAAATGTTATCTTTTTTATGTTCATTAATAAAAATAATTTCATTTTAG
Organism: Viscum album; assembly: GCA_963277665.1. Lineage (NCBI taxonomy): Eukaryota > Viridiplantae > Streptophyta > Magnoliopsida > Santalales > Viscaceae > Viscum > Viscum album. Next base: position 1,277,764,601 of record OY728134.1, read on the forward strand.
GATAACTATTCCCATTTTAAATTATATTTGGTACCTATTTACAATTGAACCAATCATGAAAACCATGTAAGGGAACAGTTCAAAATGACAAAATTCATTCTTATAACTCATAAACAACTATAAATGAACATAATAAAATTATAATAAAAATAATAAATGTTTATAGTTTTATTAATTATATTTCTAGTGAATATAATTTCATATTCCACGAAATTAGGGGCAATTTCAATACACTTTCAGACATAAGGTAAGGGATTCTCTTCGAACATCAATTTTTCATTTAGGTTATTATTTCACACTATTTACCCCAAAGTAATTCTTATTTATATTAATAAAAATATTATAAATTTTATTTTTATGTTATTAATAGATTTATCCATATCATGTAATTATTATTTTATGGTAAATTCATGATTTATTAATTCACCTTTCTAAATTCTACCTGATAAGAAGACCCGATGAAAGGAAACTCTCCAACTTCATACAGATTTTCAATTGAACTACATAATCTATTTTTTTTCAATAATTATTTTTATAATATAGCTCATTTTATCATGAATTACTATCTTACATCATTTTTGGTTTTAGGAAATCAATTATTTCGTTATCCATTTTTAAGACTCCTTAATATTTTCCCATAATCTGCACTGAGGTAGATCATTTTTAATGTTTTTAATGCTATTCCAATATGTTTTGACTTAAGATGGTAATAATTTATACATAAAATACAATTTATTTGTTCTTATATATTCTTTTCTGGGGTATAAATATTAAAATACTTTTTTATGAAAAATATAAAATGATTTTCCAAAAAGATACTTCTTTCCAAAGTAAAATAATTTTTATATCAATAATTCCTCTATGATTTTATTAGAGTGTTTTTATTTATTTTGGCACCCTATATTGAATCATATTCATAAATCGAATTGAAATTATTTATATCATCTACCAAATTTTATTTAATGGTTTATGATATGTTTTCAAATGGATGATCCATCTTGATACCATTCACCAAATTATATAGAATGGTTTGTGATTGTGTTTACATATTGGGGAACATTATCTATAATTTGTGTATATATATTATATTTGTTTCACACAATTAATACGGGGAATGGGTTTTACGTTAAATGTGATTGGTTGGGCCTTCTATATCTCCTCAAATAATTAGTAGAAATCATGATACAAAATACATATGGACTCTACCAAGGCCTTTCCCATTCATATTCAGATGTCATAGTCGAGGCCTTGATGGAATGTTTCATTTGTCCAAAATTATGAATTCCCTCATTATTATTTAATTAGTTGATATTTACATATAATTATTCAACTATTATAATGTTAAAGGATATATTAAATTTTCATATGATTATTTTTATGAAATTATTTAATCATCTTTTACAACTTCTATGTTATTCTAAAGATTGTGTTTTAATGGCATGTTTTGTAATCATTCACAGTGACTTATTTCATATGATTTTTATGTTATATTTCCATTTATTTCATACCAATACTAATAAACAATTATCATACATTTTTCATGTTTAATGTTTCCCCAAGATACCATGATTTATATCCTGATTGACTTATAGGGACAAGAAAAGAGTATGAGGTGTTTTCAAAGGAGTTACATTATTGTTTTTAATTTTTTAATTTTTAATTTAATAATGATTTTTATATATGGTTTTCTTAATATTATATTCTATTAATTCCAATGGTATGTGAATGATTGGTCATAGTAGTAATGTAAAAAATTAAGGACCTGGATCTAAGATACTAAGGTCATGGTGTTAACAGTTGGAATCAGCGAACATTTTGTAGAATCCTAGAAACTGGATTTATAAAATCTAGATTATAGAATATAACCCTATGATAGAATTTGAGGTAAAAAAATATAATAACATCTAATAATTTTGTTGATGTAGATATTATGTGGGTTTTCCTTTCAAAATATCTATGTCTATATATTACAATTAGACATTGTTCTAGCATGGATGTACATTGCGGTAATAAATTTCACTAGGTACATTGGGCCTGACTCAATGTAACCTAGTCCATTGAAAGATTCCTATTATGCACCATGTTTGACAATTCCATGAGATATTCATAGGATAATTCATGTTTTCTTTAGATACCATTATGATGGACATAAATGTAAATATTTTTCCAATGATACCATGATTCTTGTTATGGTATTATCGTTGAATAAATTTGAAATTTATTTTATGTTTTTTTTCTAGATAAAATTACTCAATATTATTCATAACTTAGTTTAATATATAATGTTATTTAGAAATTGAGTCTATAGGAAGGAATTGAAACTATATCAATGCATGTGTTCCATATACAATTTTTCCTCATATGAAAGATAATGATGTTGGATTTGGAGTTGGGAAACTTATATATTTCTTGGGAAAACTGAATCATGTTAGGTGCATTAACCTAAATTACATTCAGAATCTTGATCCACATCAGGGTTTAACAATACTATAAAACATTATTCAATAAAAACCTCCATCATTAAATGGGACAAAAAACCCATTTATAGCTAAGAGATGGATATATTATTTATAGAAGGTATTTATCGCTCTAGGAAGTAATGAAATAGAGAATGTTATCACAATATTTTATCATATTTTGGTACATGATGATAAATGGTGTTCGTTAATTTAAAACCCAAATGTGGAGGAAGAAATTAGAAATTTTAAATTGAAGGTTTTTATGGAATTGTTTCAGTAAAATATTTATGTTAGGAACATAGAGTGGATATCAAGATATAACTCGAGATTCTTAGACAAACATAGGATGAAAATTTATCTAGGTATGAAGATGAAATTACCATGATAGAAAGGTATGTTATGAATTACCTACATAATCTATATTTCATGATTGATTGATTCATTTATGTGATAAAACCATTCCTCGAAAGGTCACTAGTCTACCAAAAATTCTCAAAATATTTTAATATAGTCTCATGTTCTATCAAGCTAGAGAAGAGTTCTTTAAGTCTTAATATATTAAGGTATATCTATATAAGAAGAGGTTGGAAGAGAAGATAATGTATAAACGGAAGAATTAAAATGTTTATTTTTTAATGTATGATACTTGTGAAAGGAAACACCATAGTGCCCACATAAATGGAAAATGTGTTTTCTATATGTGTGGCGAGAAAGGCCATCATGATCAAGATTGTAAGGGTAATAGTGAATTACCCAGTGTTTAATGATATAATTCTTGGATGATGGGATAGTATGAAAATTATTGTCTAATGGGTTAGGGAAACCTTCCTCAAAAAATGACATAGGATAAAATCCAAGCATATGAAATCCCAACAACTTAGTTTTATGTTCCTAATGATGTGGTAGTAAGAACATTAATCATTTCCTTTCATTTAGCTAACATTTTATTTTATTATTTATTCTCATATTACATTATATATTTATATTTGTAATTAAAAACTACATACAACCAATTAATATTGATAGGGGAGAGGTTAGTCAAACTTTCTATTGGAGACCTTATCATAACAAATATGTGTCAATAAGATCCTATTTTGACACATAAACGTGCTTTAATTGTTGATTTTATTGTCATAAATATAGAATATTTTGATATAATCCTTTTTATAGATTGTATTTCAAAATATAAGAAAGAATGATATAACAAATATTAGGAAATTATGATTTGTGATTATGATATGTAATTTCTTATCTTTAGAGGGAAGACATCATAATTTGATTCCTATCTGGATCTACATCTACTAGCTATACTATGTGAGATTCTTTGGGGAGGGGAGCAGATAAAACATATTGATATTTGAATTAGGGATGTAACTATTTTACAAGAATGCATTGATGAATTCCCATAGGACATACCTAGATACACTAAAGAGAATTAATTTTAATTTTCTATGGATTTTATCCCTGATGAAAGACCAATATAAAATACTCCTTTTAGACTGATAATTGTAGAATTATCAGGGTAGAAAAAATAGATTTTTTTAGTGAAAAGGGATTTATAAACCCAAACATTTCTCCATGGGGAGATCCGGTTCTTTTCATTATGAATAATGATTGATCTTTGTGGGTTTTCATTCACTGTAGTTTTATCTATTTTATTACAATAAAGAAATAGTATCACATTCCTCTCATTAATGACTTTTATGTCTAGCCTAATTGGGGTCAATATTTTTCATATCTTGATCATTGTTATGATGATCATCAATTGAGTATGAAGAATTAATATATTCCATGGAAAGAATTTCAATCGATGTATTGACGTTATGAGTTTACAATAATGATATTTTGACTAACTAATGATCCCAATGTTATTCAAAATCTTAAGAGAAGAGAATTCATGGAATATCACGAATATATTTTTACAATATTTATTGATTATATCTTGATGTACTGAAAAATCTATGAGGTTCATGAGAACCACATGCAGATTGTTCTGAAGAATCTTAGAAGAAATTAAATATATTGGATGTTTAGAAGGTGTTAATTATAGATCCAATAAGTTTATCTTCATGGAAATATTATCTTTAAGTATGGAATCTCAGTTGATCCTACAAAGAATATGGTATTAAATTAATGCCCCAAACCAATGAACATATTTGTGGTTTGATGTTTCATTGGATTAGTTGGTCATTATCAGTGTTTTGTTCAGATTTTTTCCTAATTATCTAACCTATTAACCAATCATACTCATCAAGGGATTAATATTATTTAGACAATGGAAGATGGAGAAATATATGGATAATTGATTAATTTATTAGCGAATTCTAGGATATTGAATCTACCATCAAGAGATATTTTATTTTAGATTTATAGTAATGAATCAATGAAAGGAAATTGTCGTGTCGTTGTGAAGAATGATAGATTTATTACATGTGAATCATGAAAGATAAAAACTCATGAACAAAACAATCCAACTCATGATCTTATGTTAGTAGTTGTAATTTTTTCTCTAAAACTATGGAGATACTATTACTATGTTGGAAGATGTGAGATATATATAGATCATATGTTTTTGAAATATATCTTCTAATAGAAAGAAATTGACAAGAGGCTAAGTCGATGGCTCAAGATACTCAAGGACTGTGATTAATCAAAACACTAACTCCTAGGAAAAGAAAATAAGGTAGTATATGCATTGAAAAAGAAATACCATAGAATACTGAACAAAATGAGGATTGAAAAAGATCCTCAATATATGGATTTTGTTAGTATGGATATAGAAATTCTCTAAAGTGGTGAAGCATCACTACTTTTTCAAATGAGTTCCAAATTTTTTTATTGGAATGGATGAATTATTTTCAGTTTTATGATGAGAATATTCAATAGAAAATTAATGTATTGAATCATAGGAAATCAGTAGACATGGTATATGAAGATGGAATTTTTAATTTTGGGATGTTTATTTGTGTTTCCTCTATTAACGATCTAAATAAAGATTTATAGGATGATTCCCACAGTTCAAATTTCACTATACTCTGTAGTGGCATAGATATGTATGGATATTTGATGGAAATTTTTTTTGTGGGATAATATGACGTGGGAAATTGTTTTTATGTATTATGATGTTTACTTTTACATCTGGTTAAGGATGAAATAAAACATCATAGTGGATCCATGAAACCTCTACTTATTTCTATGTGGAAATTTGATGACATTACTTAGGATTTGTTTCGATATTATAAATAAATCCAATAAATAGTGATGAAATATTAGTAATTGTTGATTGACTTACCCAATAATCACATTTCATCTCTATAATGGAAGACATACCACTGGACTTCCAATAATGAATCGAGATTAATTATTTTTTATGACTTCATGGTGATCACCACTAAATTACTTATTATCATGATCATTGATTTACATCACAAATTTTGAAATGTTTTAAGAATTATCTTAATATTAATATTTATTTGAGTACTTCTTATCACCCTCAAACTAATGGTGAGTCAAAATTTATGATAAAAACAAATAAGACATATTGATATCATGTTCACAAGACATCCAAGGTATATAAAAATAGTATTTACCTTTGGTAGAGTTTTCCTACAATAGTTTTTTCCATTCATGTATTCCCTTGTATCCATATGAAACATTGTATTGAAGAATATGACATATAACAACTTGTTTGGAGAAGCTGGTGAAAGGATACTTGTAGGCCCCGAACATTTGTTGGACACAAATGTGGCTATAAATAATATTCTAAATCATATATAATAAAATCAACCTATAAAATATATTTATTTTGAAAATAGATCTAAAGATTTATAGTTTCATGTGGGAGATCATGGATTCCGGAACGAATATCCACAAAACAATGTTATATGATTTGGATAGAAAGTGAAACTAATCCTCATATATATCAAACCATTTGACATTATGGATATAATATGAGTTATGGATTATCATTTGGAAATTAAACCTAATCATTCCAATGTTCATGATGTATTCTACATCTAGTTGTTAAATAATTACATGAAATACCCAACACTTCTTATCACTTACATAGAAATTGAATTGGAACTTGATTTATCTTACTATAAAGAGACAATCCATATTTCTGATACTAGAAAACTTGTGTTATGGAATCAAACTACATGATTGGTAAACGTAATTTGGAAAAATCATAAAATTGAAGATGTGACAGGGTAACTATAGGACGTTATGATGAATAACTACCAAAATCCATATATTAGGTGACATTATGGAAAATTTGATGATGAATGTTTGGTATGATGGTTGAATTTAACGACCCAATATTATATCCATGTATTTTACCATCGTATAATTATGTTATTGAAAACTAGGATCTGGTTGATTTTTTTCCTTAGATGAAATTATATTTTTTAAAAAATTGGTGGTTTATGTAATGTCAACATTTATAGGAGATTATTACAAAAATGGATGTAGGTTGCACCATACATGTATGCATCTACAAATGGAGAAGAATAATCATGAGTCTCAAAGGACCACATCGTGTTTATTACCACAATCACATTATTCAATAGAGTATTATCCAATTGATTTGTATCTTTATACATATGTTAGATAACTAAATTGAGATTATTTATATTAACATAGAACTAAATCAAGTGAGGTATGACTCTCTAAGCCACATTCCATGTTCTTCTGTATGATGCTTTGAAAACAACAACAGAATCAGACTCAATCCAGATGTAGTACCAATAATATTGAATAGAATACCATAATGCATACAATACAGACCAAATCACTAAATTTTAGGAAATTCTAATAGCAATTTAATTTTAAAATAACATCATAACAAAGACACAATGTGATGTAAACACACCTCCATATCCCGAGTGTCCTGGCACACCTGAAGTTTCTCTATCAATGTCTTCCATTATCCATTAGATTATTGGTAGCTTCTATCATATATATTTGTATTCTTTGGGATTCCTTGTCCTATATATCACACCCAAGATACATGTTGTTTTGACATAATAAATAATGTTTGTCATACATCCTATTTTAATCATTGAGGCATTGTTTTTTCCTTAAGCAATGCGGGCCTTTCCAAGTAAGTGCAGTGGATCTAGTAATTGAACAAAATAGCATTTCTTACATTCAGGATGGATGAAAAAATGACAACTATTACTTCTTGAATGATATTCATACTTTCTCACTTCATCCATCCTTGGTGACATGCTCTAGGGGATCATATAGCAACAAATGATTAGGAATTTTCATCCAAAAAAACTCACCATAATCGACCCATAAATCTTAGGAAAATTCAAAAGATAGTAAGAGGTATTGAACATCTTCATGATCCAGAAAACATATATTTTAGGCTGACACTATGTGTTTTCTCGTTACCCTAATTTGATCACGAGTGGGAATACTATTTTTTAAATAATCACTACAACCTTAAAAATATGGATGGATGAATAATGGTTGTCTTTAATTTCATTAGCCATGATGGGGATTTATTCATTCCACATGATTTCAACTTCTAATGTTATTTTTTGATGAATTGACCAATTATATTTTTCTTCCATATGATAATATCATTGTCTATAAATATAAATCCATGTATGTCCAAACACAAATGGGAAGGATGAATATTTCCATCACTCTGATGATTTATAGGTAATTCTTCAATATTCATATGTACTAATTCTAGGGGGGGATAATTATTGTGTTTTGCAGTAGACTGACCATTCAGTCAGTGCCCCAGCAGTTGAGAGTGGAGGTCATACATAAAGTCCATTGTGTATCATGGTTGATATCAATAATGTATTGATTGAGAGCTCACCAGACATAGGATTTCAGGTAATATTTATATCAATTCAAAAGTATATCTTTTAATCGTTGGTGTAAAAAATCATTTCGAACATAATTTTATATTATGTTCTATATTAATTTCACAAGGAAAACATTGTTAAAATCATGAGATATTTGACTCAAAGGCCTTCCATTTCTATAGGATTAATGCACTCTTTAATTGCAACAATGATCAATTTATTTTTATATATAAACCCATTCTATATAATGTTTCTAATAATTCCCTGAATATCCTTAATAAGACATTTGGCCACCTATAAATATATAATGAGTAAAAAAACATTGATGTTACCATAGAGATAACAAGGAACACCGTTCCATCTATTGAAATGGATTACCCTTTCCACCACTCCATTTTAATGACAATGTTAGTAAAGATTCCCTCTAAATATTATCTCTTCACTTTTCCGTGGAATAAAGAAACACCAAGGTAGTTGAAATAAAGAGAGACTCTCTTGACTCCTAGTCTATTCATTATCCTATTTTCAACAAAAATTCTATCACCAAAGATGATGAAGGATTTATCCCAACATATGGCATGCCTCAAATCCTCTTCCTAACGTGTAAACAATGATTTGATGTAGGATATTATTTTAATTTTAAAATTTCCAAGAAGATGTATTTCATCATCCTAAAAGAGTTGTGAGGGAGCATACACATTCTTGTCCCCATTAATTGGTATTTAAAAGAAAATTTGAGTTAGTTAAGTTATACATCAGATCATATAGTAATAAATTAGTTAAAAAAGAATCCCTAAGAGAAGATCACCTTGTCTTACACACTTTCTACATTGATAGTAGCCTCTAGGGGTTTTATTAATAAGAATGAATTACCTAAGTGAGATGATAATGACATTAATATGATTTATGAACTCTTTGGAGAATCATAGTCTCTTGATAACATCTAATATATAACTCCATTTTAATTAATGAAAGGCTTTTGATATGTCAATTTTAAGAGCGATGTTACATTCCATCAACTTCGTATTCATAATATTATTTCTATTGAGTATGTAGAAAGATAATTCAGAAATTTTCCTCCCTAGAACCAATAAAAATTGATTTTGATTGATAAGGTTCCTAAATATTTATCCCATTATATCTATGATGAGCTTACTAATGTGTTTTGGAATCTTTTTTGCAAGGATAACATGCCGGAAATCATTGATATTAAGTAAATTCACCATTTTGAAAATTATGATAATAAACCATAAGTTAATACCATGTCATATTAAAAATTTATTGAATAATTCCATTATTCCATGAGATATATCATCTTATAAGATATATCAATAAAACATTACAACCTTTTTGTTTAATCCATCTAGGATAGGGGCACTCTCCATCTTATGAGAGGATATGGTTGGTTTAATTTTTCCCTCCAGAAAGAACCATGATTAGAGTTCAGTTTTCTTGATCATTAATTTAAGAAGTTTTATTTATAATAATTATCTATGATTTTTCATTCCCAGTATTATAATAATTTCCATAGAAATAATACACCACTACAAGTGAGATCACATTTTCACAATTCTAAATGTAAACATTATTGATGAGGGAAATAATTCCATTTTTTCTCCCTTATCTTTGTGAAATACATGAAAGAAAATTGATTTTATTTCACCATACATTATCAATTTTACATTTATATGATTCTTATAAATCTTTTCTTTTAACATTAGTAAATCATCAACCTTGTGGAGGGATTTTTTTCTTCTTTAGAGGGAGTATGTTGATGTTAATTTTGAATTTTATAAAAAATAAGATGGTCCTTAGCTGTCTAAATTTCTATGCCCACCATAGAAAAATATTTTATGCTCCCCCTATGTAACCCATTTTCATGATTTAATTTTTCACCCATCTTTTAAAAAGGACACTTAATAATCTAAAATTTTTATTCCTCTAACACAATTTCCATGCACCTAGGGGTCATAATCCATCCATTATTAAATATGAATGGAATGGGGTGGGATATTTCAAAATGTGTGGAAATTTACACAAGGATGGAATTATTATTGAAATGATTTTTTGTAAAATGAAACCTAAACCCTCAATTTCATAACTCTTATAATATTTTGGAATAAAAAATCATTCATGTTTATTGTCTTTTCATCTGTTCAGTGTGGATCTACTTGATCTAAAATCATCTCTTGTGATTTGAATCTCATTGAGATTTCATTGATCAGTGTAGTAAGAGAGCAACATATATGAAAATCGGCTGAATAAAGAACCAATTTTATCTTCTATCTTAAAATTTTATTGATGAAACAATGAATACCCAATTTATGATGTATGATTTCAAATATTTCCTTAATTTTCTTTAATAGATCTCTCTTCTTGATATATGATATAGGGGATTAAATAAATGAAACTAAAATATCATATCATGATATATTACATATAAATATTATTCACTAAGGTTCTATTCTACATGTAATCGCATTGATGATTTCATGATTGAGGACCCAATGGTGATCAATGATTCAATTGTTAAAATTCAATGAGACAAATTTATGACCATGAGAGTCTCATTCAAATTCAAACCAATTTTCAAATATCATCATTGGTCTAGTAATGACAACAAGTATGAGTTTGTTGGACATGTTGAAATGCCTAAGTATTTATACATTATCAATTTACCTACCACATAGAATTTCAAATATTGTATATTCATTATTTGATGCCCATTCTCCTTGTGTGGGCCCATCCATTCATTGTATTTTTTATTTCCTTTTCCACATTTTTCATCTTTTTTCTTTCCTGCAATTGTGATTCTATTCACTAATGATCCTTCCAAGATATATGGTTGGAATTTATAATTGGTAGTTGCATCTAAAGTAATATCACCCTAATCAAGAATCCATGTGTCCTCATACACATTAGAACAAAAAAATATTGAATATAGTGAACATATTCATTGATTTCCCAAGTTCATCATGTTCCCCATTATGAGTTCTCCTTTAAATGTCCATAGTTTCAAGGGCATATGGGAACTCCCCTTCCATGTCATTGTTTCCACTATACTGGGTCTGTTGGTGTCCCTAATTTTCAATATCCCTAGCATGATTTCAATTTCTGACCACATATATTATATAAATATGTTAAATAGTATAAATCAATGAAAACAACATAGAGAAAAAATGTGAACTTTATAAATTAATAATGAAAGAAATAATATGTATACCATGAAATTATAGAAACTATACAAAAGGAATAGTAACACGACCATTAGAACAGTAACTTGACAATTTAGAATAGTAATATATTTAATAGAATGATAACCTCACCAATGAAAGAGTAAATCAAATTTATCCATCTTATAAATAAAAAATAGATATAATTATATCATATTAGAAGAAATTTAATGTTTTATAAATGATAATTTAAGTGTTAGTATTTTTGTAAAACATCATTGTATATTTAAAATATTATAATTTAAACAATTATTTAAAAAGAAAATTATTTTCATAAAATAGATTCATAAATTAATTTATTTTTCTTATAACAATAAGTTGATTTTATGAGACAATAACAAATAGTTTAGAGTTTCATAGAATTATTTGTAAATTAAAAATGTCTATTTTTTAAATAATGTAGATTTTATTTAGAAATTTAATTTCTCATATTTAGAAAATTATTTTTATAATTTGGAGTAAACTTTGGAATCATACACATTCATAAATTATTAGGATCAATTTTGGGGGTTTTTCAAAAATATTGCATTTTTTATAAATAGTGAAATATGATAATTTATGGTATATATAAATTATAAGTAAAAAATATATTTCATGAGTCATTGATGATTTAAGAAACATTGGTTCAAAATAACAGTCACTATATTCTATACATAGTCACAAGAATCAGACTATTCATAGTTATGAGAGAGAATGTAAAATTAATGATGAAATTAATAAAAAACCCCCCTCTACTAACCTATAAATACCACTACAAAATACATATTTTCCTCACAAATCATAATATTTTAAGTTAGTCCAATTTATTCCCAATAATCCTTCTAAGCCTCTTACCAAAATTTAAGTGGTTGTAGTCTCAAAAAATAATAGAAACCAATTTCTCTATGGAGGATCTTAATGAAAATAATTCAAGAGGTAAAATCCTCTTTTTCTTTCTTTGTTTTCATTCAAAATTATTTTCTATTATTATACTACTATCACCTCATCTATATAAAAAGATAGATAATTACATTATCTTATATATATATATATATTTATTAATTTAATCATTTTATTTTATAATCAACCATTTTTCCTTTTCTCCTATTCCATTTATTCTAAAAATGAAAACATCATCTGTTAGGTGCCGATTTACCACTATCATGAACAATGAATTTTAATTTTTCAATTTCAACTTCTTGGATGGTAAAAACCAATTATTATGCATAAAATAAAAAATAATAGACGTATTAAAACTTATTTAATGGTATAGTCCTTGTATATATACATTATATTATTTCATAAGACAAAACTAGTTTGTGATGATCGAAAATCCACCAAAATAATCTAAAAAATTATCACCAACGTCTTGTATAATTATTAATATTCACCCCATATACCCCAATGAATTATATAACCAATTTATATTATTTTTTTGTTAATAAGATATAATTTTAAAGTAGGTTAACTATTCCCAATTCAACAAGATCATTCATACAAGTAATCATGTGAACCAAAAATTAAAACTAAGGAAAAAAACTCCAAAATGATAAAAATATATCTTATAACCCATCAACAATTAAATAAATTAAAATAATTAAATTATAATAAATAAAATACATTTTTATAGGGTTCTGAAATAATGTTTTAAAAAATCTAATTTCAAATTCCAAAAACTATGTTCATGTGCACAGAACATTCGAATATAAGATAATGTATTTTCACCAAACATCCCTTTTTCATTCAAGTTATACTTTATCACTCATTACCCCAATGCAAATCTTCTTCATTTATATAGAATTACTTTAAATTCTATTAATATGCTAAAAAATCATGTATCTAGGTCATATAATCCTTATTTGAGGGAAAATTCATGATCTTATGTGGCCCCCTTCTCAATATATCATGATTAGCATCCCCAATAAAAGGGAACTCCCCAATTTCATTCCAATTTTCAAGTGCACTCCAAAATGTATTTTAATATGCCAAAATATTTCTAAAACCACCCTTTTATCATGAAAAAATACCATAACTTATTTTTTTATGAAACCAATTACTCTTTTATCCATTTTAAATTATCCTCAATATTTTATCTTATATCTCAATAAATAATCTTATTTCTAATGATTTATAATTATTATTTCTTCATGTAATAACTATAGTTTGAAATAAATTATTCCTCATTTATAATTTATCTGTCTCTCCATTTTATTTTATGTGATATAAATGTCAATATTATATTTTTTGACAAATAAAAATGATTTTCCAAAATAATTATTCTTTCCAATGTAAAAGTGCATTTATCTCAAGAGTTCTTTAATGATTTTATTTATGTATTTTCTTCAATTTAAAAACCATCTATTAAATATTATGATTAATTGGAATTTATATTTTATGAAAAAAATAATCATATATTATCAAATTTTTTATGACCCTTTGGACTATCGATGTATTATCTTGATACCATTCACCATATTATTGAAAATGGTTAGTGATTATTTTTACATAATGGGGAATGTGATATTTATTTTGTATATATATATTGTATATGTTTCTCAAATATCTTATGATGAATGAATTGTAATTAGTATGTTATGGGCAAGGAATGCTACAATGCCTCGATACATCTATAGGCCTCAGAAGACAATACAAATATGGACTTTGTTGAAGCTTTGACCATTTATTTTCATATGACTTGGTTGAGGCATCGATGGTATGTATTAGACATAAAACATTATTAATTTCCTCATTATTAATTTAGAAATTGAGAAATACATTTGATTATTTTACAAGTATAATATCCATGGTTATTTCTCATTTTCATATGATTATTTATATGTATTTATTTAATCATATTTTACATATTGCATATAATCCTAAAGATCTTGTTTTTATGGAATGTTTTTTTAATCATTCACATTGACTTATATAAAATCTTTATTTATGTTATAAACTATTGTATTTCCTAGTCTTTTTAAGAACTAGATCTCACCCATTTTTTATGTTTAATTTTTCCACAATATTCTATTATGTATATTAGGAATGATTTACAGGGTTAAGCTAAGACAATATGAGTGTTTTTAAAGGAGTTACTATGTATATTTTAATTATTCATATTGTAATGTAACAATAATATTTTTATCAAGTTTTTCAAATATTATAAACTATTGGATCCTTTATGATTAAAATGATCATTTAGAGTACCAATGTAATAATGTTAGCAACTACCTATTAGATATTGGGGTCGTGTTCCTTATAGTTACAAAAATACTTGTAATAGTGAAATTTTATAACCACAAGAACATGAACAACACTAATAGTTATAGGATAATAACACTTGGTAACCTAACATTTATTCCCTTCATGAGAAAAATGGAAACAAAATTTGGTATCCCCATACTAAATACTATAAAAATTTCATTGAAATTGGTTCTCATATCACATCCGTCTATTAAGAAACTTGTTAGATATATTCCATTTCTTTACAAAATAATTCACTATAAAATAGAAGGTTTCCAATACTATCCTATTAATTTAATAGAAAAACATAATAATGATAATTTATTAAAATTGAGTCTTTTAATTTTAATCCATTAAAATGATTATTTAGTTTTATTATAGGGATATAATCACTATAAATCATCCCATTCATAGACATAGAAGAGACCCCATATCTCTATAGGGGAGTTCCAGTGTATTTCCACACTATATAGACTTAATACATAATGTAAATATGAAGAAACGATAAATTATAACTATGTTTTATCTTTACTATGACTGTATTTATTAAAACCCCCTTAATATATTACATCGGGTGATTCGATTTGAGTATTCACTAGTAATCCTAATGGTCATAGTTAGGGAAAAGCCACTATATATTCATAGAATATAACTACATTTATTTCCCATGAAAAATTATTCTCACTCTAATTAAATATAATGATATTTTAAATAAAATGTTTTTTTTTCATGGTTAATTGATCTTGAAATTAATATTATTAATTTTAAATGATGTTTCCAATGAAAAATACATTAAAAAATTATATGATATTTTTCATCATTTGTCCATTTCTCACCCCACAATCATTTTCTACATAAAATTTATCAATTGGATTTTGTATCATGTTTTCATATTTTTCGATGTAGATATATTAAATCCATCAAAATGTACAAAGTTGATTATATTCTAAAATAACAAGAACTAATAAGAACCAATATACAATTATACTCTATAAAAAATATTCTTATCAAAAACTGAGTCTTAATATGATTTATTATTACTTTATTCACATAATCATATATAAATTTATTATGTATATATATTTTAATTATTATACTATATAATTGATAATAAACATGGGTTGGTCTCTTTGCGTGACCTTGAGATTGTACAACCTCCATAATCACTCATTAAAAATTATAAATTAGGGAAATTACTTCAATATGAATCTAAACTCTTGGAGGATAGCCATGAATCCACGGTGGATGAGAATTGATCCTTCTCAAAAATAAAGGATTAATTTTTCAGGAAAAAATGATTTCTCTAATGTATTGTTTAGAATGTCAACATTCCACTATATTTTCTATAAATATATAATGCACTGATACGGTTAAACTACAAACAATTCATTAAAGAAGTAGTCCAATTAAAAAATGACCAAAATAATCTTCAAACAAAGACATTAATTAAACGACATGGTAATGATAAATATATTATGAAATAGTTCATAATATATAGAAACACTCATTTTTGTGAAGCAAAACCTCTATAAGTTATGGAAAATTTTGATTGAAGTCATCCAAAATAGTTGTTATTGAAATAATATTATATATAGTTAATATAAACATTTTAATATAATCGTTATGATGATGAACATAAATATAGGTAATTTCATTATGATATATAGAAATATATATAATATTAATGTTAATTTTAAACAAATATTCATTGACATAACTCAAGTAGAGCATATATATATATATATTATAATGTAATTTTATTCCATAAAATATATTTTACTAAAAAAGTTTTTTAAATGAATTATTGTTATAAGAAACCAAATCTAGTATAATCTGTTATGGTTGACTTTATTGTCTCTGTGTATGTTGTGTGTGTGTGTTTAATGTAATTTTAACCCCAATCACCAAATATATATATATTATTAACAATTTAATTAGTAATTGATTATAAATAGGAATAAGAATAGTTAATGGTTGAAAAATTCATTTTCCAATAAAAAAGATTATCATAATATAGTAATATGTCATTTTATGTCTAAATTATCTAATTTTACAATTTCAGTTTCAAAGGATAAATTTAAATATTGTAATTTGGATAAAAATATTATGTTTAAAAAATTCATCTA
Source organism: Viscum album (assembly GCA_963277665.1). Classification (NCBI taxonomy): domain Eukaryota; kingdom Viridiplantae; phylum Streptophyta; class Magnoliopsida; order Santalales; family Viscaceae; genus Viscum; species Viscum album. The sequence goes on from OY728134.1 coordinate 1,277,781,463, forward strand.
ATTTGTTAAAAGGATTTATTTTTTACTCGATAGTCAAAAGTTATATTTTTACAAATACCATCACTTTTATTAAACTACAATGACAGAAATGTACCTTCTATATTAGTGAAAAAACATTACAAAAAAAGTATATATGTAATATTTAAATTTATAAATTTTAATTTAATATGTTCAATTATTAAAAACTATATTTAACATTTTCATCTAATCTAATATGTTATTATATTAAATCCTATTTTTTATCTTTTATTTTAAATAAATATTTCATTGTTAGAATTCATTTTCTGATTTCTTTTAAATTCACATAAATTTTATTTAATTAGTATTAATATGATTATTACTATATAAATTAGTATGATTTAATATTTTATCCTAAACATAAATTTTGTACATGAAAATACACTATTCATAAATATTGTTTTTAGGTGTTTTGTGCAATAAAATAAATATTATTTTATCTCACCATGTTAAAATTTATAAACTAATTGTGTTTCTTATTTATAATAATGAGTTACAAAATATTTAATATGAAATATTTTATATTCAGTCATTGATTATAAATTACCTTTCAAAAATGGAGCCACTGTGATAAATCTAAATTATGATAAAAATGAATAAAATAACTTAAAATGACTATAAACATAATTAAAAAATTCCTAAAATGAAAATTACATTTTCAGAAATAAAATATTATTTTTAACATCTACTTGCATCCACTATAGAATCAAATTTTCATCTAAAACATGTGATCTCTTTATGTTAAAATATAGTGTTTATAAAATTATCATTACCTTCACGTATAAAATTTTCTATCCAAAACCATTTCAACAAAACTATACAATTATGAATTAATAATTAAAATCAACCCATTTTACATCAACTAAAATCATTTTCCATGTCCATTCAACTCTCTAAGAAATAAATTTACCTAATACCATTATATTAAATAAGTCATCCATGATAAAACTCAATTTCTAAAAATGAATACTCATCTCACTATAACATCACTTGTTTTACATATTTCTAGAAAATATATAATTTTCCCATTATTAAATGATAATATAAGTGTTATTTTAATTATTAATTTAAATATTTTTTTGCTAATGGAAAATATCCACATTCTCCCATAATCAATTTTGTAAAAAGTATCGTTCATGCATATGTGCCTACTATAGCCTATATAGAATGACATGTTTTGATTTCCATAATAGCATTATAAATATTTAAAAATGTACATTTAATGATTAAATACTATATTTATCATATTATTAATTATTTTAAATTTTAGAGTGATATAAACCATATTTTTATTCTGTATAATGTAAAACATTGATAAATTATACATACATACTACAACATCCATGTACCAATATATTCAATTTTCTTCACTACCCAAGTTAATTAGATCAATGACATTTCAAATTAATCAAAATTAATTTTATAGAATTGTTAAGGTTAATATATGGTAAATTAGGAATTATATTAGTGAAATTAACAGTAATCTATATTTTTATATTTAACAACCTAAAATGATCATACAATGAGAAAAAATGATTTCAACATTTTAATTAATTGTTCCTCAATAGCTATATACTTTCTATAAAACCTCCATGTATTTATTTATCACCTTAATAAAACATAAATATTGTAATTGAACATATTGAATACTGATATTATATATATATCAATTTATAATAGAACTTATTTATTTATTTAATTATGTAGTTATTTTTTTGGTTTAACTACCTACATGATCATGGATACAAATTTCTAACAAGGCTGAATATAAAAACAAAAAAAATGGATATTGGATATTAATAATTGAATAAATATTTTTTTCATTCTAAAATGTTAATATTAATATTTTAATCATCTATTAAGATTCCAAAAATTGTTTTATACACATAATATAAACAATGTATTTACATGTTTTGTCTTCATGAATCGGGACTAAAAATATCCTTCAATGAAATTAAAAAATAATTGATCATTATAAAATAATAAATTAAGTAAGAATATGTTATCTATTAATATTGAAATGTTTTTAGCATAATAGGTATTGATATCATTATTTTAAATCATGTGTAATATAGTAAATGAATATAACATACATTGATGAAATAAACTATACCATACCTGTAAAATTTCGAAAACTGATATTAATAGAATATTTTATATGAAAATATATATGTAAATAGTTTTCAAATAATTCATTTTGATATATATGTTTTTAATACAAAAGTATACGGAAATTTTGTGGATGTTGAGAGTAATAGTAAGATGTTTTCTTATACAGTTATGTCCCGGGAGACAAATGATATATTCACTAATTATTTTATTCTTTTTAGTATATATAAATTCCATATATATGAATTTTATCATAACATTTATGAAATTAAATGTATTTCAAATTCTATAATAGGTTCTCTAATTCATAGTTTTTTAATATAAATGTTACTAATGTCGTATGAGATTTCTTAACTCAAATTTCTAATCATTGTGTAATAATGTTCAATCATGAAATTCATTCTTCAATGCTCTAGTAATGCCACCATATAAAATTAACATATTATTTCTTCTCTTACACTGTGTGTAAAATGATTTATTAATTCAAAATTCATTCTATTATAAAATTTCTTCTATAATTATATATTGATTTAATAAAAATTTGAATAAAATTATGTGACCACTTTCGCTTTTTTTACATGTTTTTCATCAAACCAATTTTTTCTCTTATTACTTGGAAAATGAAAATTGTTTCATTATCAATATTATTATTACTTCTCCTTAAAAATTTTAAATATGATTTTATTTATTTATTTACATTGTGGATTTTAAATAATTTTTTTAATATTTTATATATTTTTTTCATTCATGATTATATTATTTATCATCAAGTCCACATTTACATTTCTTGAAATTTATATATTATTATGAATCATTGTTATTGATTTATTTAAAACTAAACATTTTCAAAAGACATCAATTCACTTTTTTCAAATGTTATCCAAAAATTGAGTTGCATATGTATGTATTTATTATTTTCTTAATAAAATATGTTATAAATACTATTTTTATATTTTAATCTAATTCCTCTTTATCTAAAAGATCTATTTAAATCATGGCTATGTTTTATGAATCACCATCTAAATTCATTATTAAATACAACTTTGGGATGATTGAGATATTATTTTTAACCTATCTCATCCTAATGTTCATTTAACATTATGTTATTGTGAAATGTTAGGAAGATAGTTTTCATTTCATGGGTTCATTATGATATGAATAATGAATAATATCTCATTAAACAAATATATATTGGTATTTATTGTTTGGCCACTATACATACCGTCAATTATATGGTTTATTTTTCAATATCACATGAAATAAGGTACTAAATACATCATGTGTTTCATTATAGCATGAATCATGGACATTATATGTTTGTTCATAACATAAATCATAGACATAATGAGGTTTTCCATAATATAATGAATATTAATTATGTGTTTTGTCGAACATGAAGGGTGAATATTTTGGGTTGGGATGCAACATGAATCATTGATGTTATGGGTTTGATCACAATTTAAAATTTTCACATAATAGGTTTTTACAAATTGAGGATTGGATTTTATGATATATTGGTCCCCTTAATGAATGAGAATCAACAGTTTGATCACAATATAATGATTTCTTATGATTACGTTGTAGTAAAGTATTATAAAACATTTAATTTTTTTAATGTTTTATTTTTATTTTCCCCCATGGTTTATGATTATTTACTTATGATTCCAAATACTAATGCTTTGGTATAATTTCGATCAATTTAGATTACATGTATTTACAATATTCCTAATCAAAAAATATTGTAGTTCTATTTTTTGTATCAAATATTTATGTCTTGATCATATTATTTTGATCATACCCATGATCACATAATAATGAATTTTTACCCAATTAATAGTATCCATACCATTATTTTCATGATACTTCTTCAACTGTTTATAAAGATTATTAAAACATGTATGAATAACAGAATGTAATATTTTCTAATAAAAATTAAAGAGATTAGTCCATATTATTGTAAAATAATTGTCATAATTATTTAATCCTCAAAGAATATTAAAAATTATATATTGTTAATGGGATATTATTATGGAAATTTAGTGATTAAGTTATGGGAATAAATATAAACATTGCATGTTTATCATTATTCACCTTACTTGGTATCATAAGATGGAGTAAAGGAATGATTTTTAGTGGAATATTATGGATTTCTAGTTTGTTTTTTCTAAGAACATTAATTAAAATAAAAAATATCACAACTAATTTTTTTTAGATTCTCTCTACCCCCATAATTAAAAGAGCATCATACTATTCTCTTATCATTTCATATAAAATCCAAAAATGAACAAATCATCAATAAACATGTGACCCTATGATAGGTTTTTATTTAAGAATGTTTTTATAGTAAATATAGTTATTTTCATGTCGAGGAAATTATTATCTACTATAAATCACATATCCTTATCACAATCTAAATTAGCCATGTCCCACTAAATCATATAATAATCTCTCTATGATTCATAAATTGTATAGATATAATACTTATCATTATTATATTTATTAATCATAGTCTTCATCACATCATTTCTATCAAACAATACCCAATTATAAAAAACAATTTCATCTTATTCTGGAATTGTACCACTTATAATTCATAAACTTTATTTAGGGAGTAATGATTGACCAATCAAATTCATGTTAGACTACTATAAAATAGGTCTACCTTGAGTCCAATATTGATAGATGATAAAAAGGTTTGTATGACATCACAGATGTTAGCTCAATGTATTTCAAGACATCATTATCTTATCCTCCATCCCTATATTATTTTTCTTATTTTGAATCGTGATTATCTTTAAAACTATCCACAATCATGTCCATATGAAGTTAAAGAAAATCACTAATGAATCCACCCGATATATTAGGTTTCAGCGTATAAAGATACCAAACTGTATCCTAATCCTATGGTTTAATAACATCCACTATAGATGATTCATCGTCAAAAATATATATAGTGATAAATAACATCATCAATTGATCTAAGTAATGGTTCTTAATTTTTTTTTAAAAATTTTAGTCAATATGTTCAGTAATTGTATAGGTGATATTCCATGAAGTATCATCATATAACTCATGGCTATATATAATGGATTTTATCTCATAGTAAACAATGAGTTTTAATCATCAAAAAAATTGTCTATGAAATAATTCCAATGTTATAAAATCAATAGGAATTATTTCTCCTATGGGTTAAGTGAAATTACTACCTCCATATCGTGTATCAATAATTTACCCATTAAACAAAATATATCTAGACATCATTGTCTATATAATAGAACTAATATTGGAGTTTTTAAAAATATTTGATTTATAAAAAATTATTATTATTTTAAAAAATTAATAAATTTTATTCTAATTATGAAAATTTTAATTTTAAAAAAATATATTGTTATTACTTCATTAGTTTCTTGTGTATTAATTAGTAGACAAAACATGAGTCATTGTTTTGAAAATCCTCTATATTTCCATGAGAGAGGACTAAGGTGATACCCCACTCTATAAATTTATCACAATATTTACATCCTAATAAACTATTATATTTATATGAATATTTTATATGGATATTATGAAATTTATTAACACCAGTTCATAAAAATAATATTAATTATATTATCGGTATCAATACATGGTTTTGAAATATTTCAGTATGTTATTACTAATAAGAAAATTAAACCATGCTTTCGATAAATTAAAATTATGTTTAGTATTTAAAAATTAAATTTAATAATGTTATAAATTATTACAACATTATAATAAAAATTAATATTTTATAATCATAATTAACACTACAGTTTTATTAAAAATTTAGTTTATTATTCCTAAATAACATTAATAATCAAAAATGGTAATAATCCAAATAAATATACATGAAATGGAACAATATTTATTATTATATGGACCAAATACATATTCTTATAAGATTAAACAAATAATTATTTATAAAATATAATATTCACAATTAATATTAACAATGAGTTTTAGTAATATTCTTAATAAATGAAATTGAAATATAAAAAAATTCTAATAATTTAATCATTATAATTATAATTAAAATATTATAATAATTAATAATCATATAATTTAATATTCATAATTAAAATTAATCATTATATTTAAAATAAATAGAGAATTTAATTCTCTCACTCAAAAAATAAATTTAGATTAATTTTGAGAAAAACTATTATTAGTTGAATGAGAACCATTACCGAAAATTCCATACAAGAAAACCAATGGAAAAACCATACATTCTCTATGATGAATTTTTTTAATAGTTTAAAATTAACTAATAGAGTGTTGGAGTCATGAAACCTTAATATAGACCAATAATAATCATTATGGCCCTAATTAGTCTACTTACAAGTATTTTCATAAAATAGTGAAGCCATTATCTCATAGATCCTCATATAATCATATAAACATACCTTGTGTTTACTAATACATTGATTTATAATCAAAACATGGATACTAATTAAATCAATTTTTTCCATTGGGATTGAATATATGATTTCATCTAAAAATCACGACATCTTCTTTATTCAAAGAAATCACACAAATTTTATCTTCCAATGTTTCCTTTTAGAGAATATGAAATTATACATTTTATCATTGATCATATTCCTCTATCACCTATATGAATATCATGAGTATGAACATAAATATTTTTGTAGTGACTTCATATTTTTTACCTATAAAGAATTCATTATCATTATAGAATTAGACACCCAAAACCTAGATAAGTTCATTGGGGACCTCATCCACTCCATGATCGAGCTCTAAAAATCCTAGAATTTTTTGTGGTGTATGTTTCACAGTTTCCAAATCATTTTTATCTCATTCATAAATAAACAATTTTGGTTGGACCATAATTTTCATGGTTACAATAAACCCCTTATAGGTTTTTTATTCATGGTTTTTAACAACACCATTAATTTCTAAACATGTGACAATTAGTTTTGGATGATTTGAATAGTCCATGCACTACCTTCTTCTCTTTCTATTGTGGAATGGATAACCATCCTTTTCTGACCCCTATTATTACCCATTTTTGAAATCCAAATAGTGATATTTCTCATCTATTCTCATATACTCATATTTTTTTATATCTAGCAGACTGCATTTGTACCATTCACTTCCTTAAATACTTTGTATACCATAGAAACTTCATTTCTAGCCGAAACTATGGAGGGGTCCTCTATCTTATTTTGTCCTCACCAAAAATTTTCTTCTTCTTCTTTATATGAGGTATAATTATCCACACTTCATTGTCCCTATCACCCTTAAACATAGAATTATACCCTTACCTAATTTTTGGAAGAACCTCACATCATAAATTTTTGAACAATACACATCCTAGGTGAATAGTTTTCAAGAAAACCCACACCACTATGTTTATTATCAAGTATGAAATTCCAAGATATACATTAATCATTTTCCACTATGGCTCACCTATTACCCAAGGGAAAAGACTCAGTATATGCATATGACTTGTTCTCTTGTGAAGGGAGAGCCGAAGTGGCAATACAAAATGTTCTCCCTTCTAATGTCACCATCCTACTAGGATTCCAATTCATCCAGATCATGGATAAATTCCACAGTATTAGAAAAAATACTTTCAACAGGATTCCATAAAATATAATGAATTCTTACGATTAGAGATAGATGACCACTTTTGTGACCCACTAATCCATATTTATTTTTCAATTGTAGGGGACCTTATTAGTTCTTGATAATATAGAACTCATCTAGGATTAAAAAATATATGAATTATAGAGCCTGTGATTCTGGTAAATATCATCCAATATATAGTTAAATAGAGGTTTCAAAATGAATCCTTTAAAAAAGATTCATGGAGACATTTGATGACCAAGGGAGCAATACCATTTTTCAAATAATAGTGTTTATCAACCAATTTTCCAAACATCAATATGATTGAAAGATTTTTAAATAACATTGAAATCCATATAAAGCCTACCAAATAGGATTGTCTAGGATATCTCTCATCAGTTGGAAGTTTTAGGATAACCAAAAGAGAGAAAACCAAAATGTTTCAAAGTAACATTTAATGAAATACCAGGATGATTTCAGATCTTCACCATCTCAAAATGAATGAGTATATGACAGGTTTCTATAATATTAAGGAAATTTTGATTTGAAAACCCCATTTTTTCCTTGGAATACTAGTTGACATAATTCCTTAATGGTTAATATTGAAAATAAAATCCACTATGTAATAATTGAGAAAGAAAAAATCATTAATGAACTCCCACTGGGAAATAAGAAATTTGGGAATGTCATCATCCAATGATGGGTCCTTGGGAAAAATATATATTATGTTAATATAGGGAGAGTGGATGGAGTTGAAATAGGATGAAAATGTGGGGATGTTATATGGTAGTTCATTACCTCCCCATATCAAGAGAGTAAGAGGTGGTGGGAGGTTCGATATTTATTTTTCTGTGGAAAAATAAGAGTGAGAGTGTGCAGATTTTATCCATAAAAATAATATTTAATATTAATCAACCATTTTAATAATATCATACAATATCATATTCTAAATTTATATTAATCCTTAACTTTAATATTAAAGTAAGTATCAGTCACAATCAATAGAACAACACACACGAAGCTTAGGCTTATAAGGAGTATTTTGACATTAATAATGACAATTTTTCATTATTCATAGTAAAATAATAAATATATAATTTTTCATAATAATTTAAACTATATTATAAAAATTAATTATTAAGGAAAATAAAATAAATAAGAAATCAAAAAGAGATATACATCAACATTTTGATGACATGTAAAACCAAAAAACAAAGGAGATTAAATTAATTATAAATTCTATAAAGAGGGAAATGCAAGGAGTTGAGTGATTTTGATGTGGTTAAAAGGTGTATTCGAATTTATAGAAATACCTATCGAGAAAAAAAATCAATTTGATGCTCTCATTTGTACCATTAAATTGTGACTGGTTCATGGTTTCCCTATCTTTTTCAAACATTCTATTTGATGTCTATTATTTTACTACATAGGAGTTAAAATTTGGAAAAAATATATGTACTAAATTAGTGAAAGTAAAACCATTTTACTCTACCCTAACCAATATTATATGTTTAATATTATTCCAAAACCATTTTCTTTAAACAAACTTCATTTGATATTTTTGTCAACAATATACTATTACAAAAAGATAACTAAAAATCAATTATGAAATATTTATTTACTAGTAAGTTAAAATACAACCAAATAGTTCAAACAAATTCAAATAGTCATGATAATGTTTTTAAAATTTCACAAAAGTAATTTCTATTTTTAGAAGCAATAATATTTTACTTGAATACCCAATTACATTATATCTATTTGAAAAACAAAATATTTCACTAATTATAACCGCTCTATAAAAATACACCATAGGTATCCATTAGATATCATTTTAGATGATACATGAAAACACAATTTCAAGATACTAATGGAAATTATTTTGAAAATCATCACTCAAATATTAATACAAGTATCCTAAAAATTCCAAATTATTTTTAGAGAATGGAATATCATTTTTCATGATCATTCCTATATTAATCCCCACTCAAATGGATATAGACCCTATTTGGGGTTTATACAATATAATGATTTGGGAATACCTCATATTCTCTTGTTTACCATGGAATCCCTTGACACTAATACATTTTCATTTATATTTTAACTATTTTAAAGGGATATCTAAATATTAGAATCCATGGATCATAGGATACTATATAGATATAGATGCTTATTTGTTAAGAATTATTCTTTTATACATGACCTTTGAATATATATAGCGGATACTAATGAATGGAAATATAACTCCTTATATAGATATGAAATACTAATGTATGCTGATTTTGTTTACTGATTGTTTAATAACACAAGACCATTGAAGTACAATATCATAAATATACTACTATTTGAGGTACTCATATTTTGTAACTAATTTTTTTATGAATATATTTTTTTATATTAATATTCTATTGTAAATTTTGGGTGGATATGTCACCTGTAATTATAAATTCTATTTACCTAATTTTATAAAAATAAAATGGTTTTATATGAAATTTATTTTCAAGTATATTTCTCTAATTTATAATTTATTAAATATTTTGGATTTGTTAATACATGGATGAGTTTTTCAATAATATCCCTTATTTTTCATTCTTGAAATCATTACACTTGTTTGTGAATAGAACTTATATAAGAATGGTGCATCTCAGGATTTTCATTACACATGATAGAAGGTGACTATTATGAAGTTTTTAAGATCACCATTACATAATGACATTAATTAAACCTTAAAAGAGCTTCCCTTTTTTAGTTGAAGTTGTAGTATTTCCCTATTTTATTGTTCACCAGTTTTGGTGGGGAGATGTATGAACATTTATTTTTGGTTTGGATCTCAGTTTTTTGTAACTAAATATAAACATTTTATTATCTATATATGGATTTAAATTTTATTTCACTACCCCAGCTAGGGATTTCCAACATGGTGAATTGGTTTCACTGGAGTAAGGGCATGAAATAATGAATGTATTTGTCCCATTGGATATGACAAGAGTGTTGTATTTTTTGACTCCTTCACTTGTAAAAAATATAATGTATGTGGGTATATGTAATTTTCATAATTCTTCTTGATTATCTCTAATGATCTCCTAATCGTTCTACAATTTTAGGTCCTTTAAATGTGATGATGAAAATGGGGAATGTTCTTATTGAAAATTATGAAAAAAACCATTATTATAAGGATATTCAATTACACATAAGTGATACCGAGACCATGTAATGTGGTTGTGCTATACTCTATGTATAATTAATGATTAATATACTTATTTTTTTTACTGGGCGTTGTTACTTGTGTTATTTTATTTTGTCCATGATTCATGTTTTATATCTCATCCTAAACTCAGTTTTATTATGGGTCCTCGAGCTACAAGAAATCATCCTCTAGATAATTTTTTCATATGGAATTGTATTATATTTATTATGTTTTCTTATTTATTTGTTTATACTCATGTTAAATATAAATAGTGGAACATTGTGACTACACCCCATCCATGTAGGAAAATTATAAAAATCATATTAAAATATTATCTTCCACATGTGATATTTCATTACAAATTTATATCAACCATTTCTATTGATGTTCATTGGAATATTTTCCTCCACACATCATTGATATTTTTTGTTTAATAATATGGTTTGTAACCAAGTTTAGCTTTTACTACATTATTTTAAATATATCAATGAATCAATAATTCATATTCTCATATTAATTTATGGTTTAATCAAGTCATTTTTAGTTAATTCATCTTGTGCTAGTTCATTTTAATGTCGCATATTTGTTTGAAGCTATCTATTTTATTCAAAATATTTCTATGTTCTTGATTGAGTTTGTAATTTTTAGAACAAAAATGAAATCCATAAATTACATAGGGTAGTTTAATGGGTTTTACAAAATAGAAATACCCCCAAAAATTAATATTAGACATTATATGTAATTAATTTTTCATCACAACATTTAATGTTTAAATGTTTTGTGTGTATATATTTGATAGATTTCATGTTTTTTATTAGATATAATGTTTGTGTGTAATTCTTATAAAGATTTCATTATTTTCAATTCAATAGATATATAGTTATATATTCAATATTTTCTCTATATCCTACCACATTGTTATTTGAGGGTCTAGGAAACTTGTCAATTTTCCCCCTTTGTAAAGGAACATTTGAGAGATGCTAATGATGTTTCAAATGATCTTATAATATTTTATCCATTATAAATGATCTACAATTAACCACATGATGTTTTCAAATAGCTTACCCAATCTTGATGGAACACCCATTAGGTTCTGTGTAAAATAGGTTCTGTGATCTTTTTATGTGATGATACACAAGAACTAGACACATTAAAGAATATTATGGTATTTGAATTAGACTCTGTGTATATATAGATTTTACCCTTTAATGGAAGTTGATTAAAAGTATCTATATCGAGATCAATGTTTATTCAATGTCTTCCTATGGGTGTTTTTTGTGAATTTATCTCATAGAGGATCCCTAATGATGTACGGTCCAATAATGATTTAGGGTGAGTGTCTAGATGTTGTAGATTTTTAGAGTAACGCCAATTCTTTTTTTTTGTTTTTTGTTACTACATTCTGTGTTGTACTTTTTTAACTATTCTATGTGAATATTTGAATACTTATCTCATTAAATTGATTTATTATAAGCATAATATATCTAATAATATTCCTATATTTTCATTCATGTTGCTGGATTTATTTAATTTAATTGTAGTGTAATATTATGTATCAAATTTTATGAGTTCAGTTAATTTTGTTTCATTTTTATCAACTTATTCTGAGTATATTTTTTTTATTTAGGATTAGACATCATATAATGGTTATTTTGTTTTCACTATTATGTTAATACAGGATAAATTGATGCACCAATATTTTTAATATGAATTCATGTTTTAAAAATCCATGTGAAAGATTAAGTTGTGCAAGGACATTAGTTTTTTGGTTTGTGAATTTAATTTCCAAAGTCGAGACTTCAATATTTTATAAAACTTTATCTCATTCAAATTAAATGTTTGTGTTGGAAATTATTTGTCACACTATTTTTACATTTCATATTTGTTTTAATTAAAATATTTTATTCAATATTGTATGTTTTTTATAGGTCATTCATATCATCCAGTGTTTGATACCCAAGCACTTGTTTATGGAATTCACTTGCATATTTATTTAGAATCAATGGATTACCTTTATGCATAAGGGTTGGTGACACTTATGAAACATTTAATTAAACCTTTTAATAAATCGATTATTTAACCCTTATACAATCCAATCCATTTTATCTAGAGATAATTTAATGAAACATATATTTATAAATGAAATTCCACTCTAAATGAATAAAGATCTTACTCGATATTGTAGTCACAGAAAACACATTTTCTATATTTCAATTATTATTTCATACAATAAACAAATATAGCCATACATGTCTATTAACACTAGAGTACATGTTATCATCATAAGTGTTTCCAATATTATCATTATATAGCGACTTTTAGGATTAGAATATATTTTGTTTTATAATAAAATCAGATCAATATATAACGAATAAGAAATTTTCTCAACCAGTAGGATTGTTCTCTATGAGGGCCATTTATCCGAACCTATGAGATAGATCTCATTATTTGTATTTGAACTTGAACAAGATAATGACATGATTCCCCAACTATAACATAAAATTAATTATTTATGGGTAAAATTAAACCATATAGATATCAATTCACAAACCATGTTAATTAAAAAACACCAATAAAATTCTTCCATATCACACCTTACCCATGGGGAAAACGTTATTGTAATAAGGTGTTATATATCAACACCATATTAATATGAATTTAGATATTTTATTTCATATAAAATAAAAATTTTATTTACCCATTTTCAATGTTTATATATATATATATAATTATATATGAGATTGATAAAATTTTGATTTTGATACAAAGAAATCAAAATTGAATTTCATGAAATACATAATCTCAATTAAATCACATTTTTTGATAATTTTTATAATTTTCAAATAATTTGTATTTTCAAGAGATATTATTTCTAAATATTATTAAATATTATTCCAATATAATTTGAGGCCACCATTCACTCTCTATAAAACCTTTTGTGAAACGTTTTTCACAAATTTGATGCTACCAAAAATATCTTATGATCCTCCATGCCTAACTTTTATACTCTGAATAAACATCCAAAATTCCACATCTTGTTATTCAACAACAAGATATTATATATTATTGATCAATAACATAAATTAATGTACCCTACACACAATAATATTTAAATTACATTTGACAAAAGATATTACTATGTTGTATGATCAATGTGGAAACCAAATGAGTGAACCAGATATGAATGTGATAGGTGCACCTCTGAATATGAATACCTATAATGCATTAGATGGTGGGTTTTTATCTAATGGTATACCATGTATGGTTCAAAGGTTTTTATCTTATGAAATCTATGTTATAGTTTCATTGTGGTTAGAATTTAATTATTCTTAGATTTCATGTTTTCTGTTATTTCCACATTCCTGTGATTTTATCATCGTATCCCATGATTCTATATCCATGTTTATGATTATCAACCTTCTTTGTCAAATTGTTTTCCCCTTGATTCACATGTACTAATATAATTATTTATATTAAATTATTATACCCTTACTTTTATTTATAACTCACTCCTTTATTTTTTATATCTCTATGTTGTTTTGGGAATTATAAAAAAGATCAATGGAAATTATGTACAAGTTATAGAGTTTTCGAATAATGTTGTTTTATAATTTTTTTATTATATTATTATATGTATAAAAATAAATAAATATAGTAAACCACTCAATATTTTAAATGATATTATGTATATCATTATTTAATAAATCCTATAATAAATTGAATCAAATATATGGGTTTTTATAGCTTTTATGAGGTCGTTGATTAGTTTTTTTGGGATTACAATTAGAAATATTTAGTGAAAATCATATAGGCATGAATAAACCAAGATAATTATTTTATAAATTTTATAATGTAGAGTGGTTTTGTATAGTTACTAAATCATTCCATATATAAATAATATAAATTATTAGGTGAATATTCTATAAATCTCTGAAATACAAGATGGAATAACTTTAAAGTTTATTTTTTTGGGGAAAGATATATAATAATATTATTTCATAAAATATCAACAACACACCCCTAATATTTAATCTGAAATAGATCTCTTCTTATAAATTCCATTCTTAAATTGTTCTTCATGGCCTAGGGAATGGAAACATAAGAATAGGTTTCCCTAAATTCATATTAAGGGAAAATAAGGGAGATTCCATATACTAATAAAACATAACATGTGAATTAGGGTGTGAGAACATGAAAATATAATTTTAAAAACTATACCAAAAATATCAGAGAATATATTAATGAGTCCTATAATAACTCATGAAAATTCATAAGATATAATTTATAAAGGAATTAATTAACATGATTCTGGAAACCTGAACAATTGGCATAAAAATGTTGAGAAAATATTGTCTTATGACATTCTGAACATGTTTAAATGGAAACATTTTCACCCATTACATTACACACATGAAACTTGGAAGTCACATTAAGTTATCGACATGAAACTTAGTCGATGAATATTTATACAGTCCTGAAATTAAATCCATGAATAATCATATTTACAGAAATTATGTCCACACAAAAACCTTTGGATATGAAATCCAGACCAACTGATAAAATTTTGAACCTGAAATCATTTTACAACACAATATTTTGAAAATGGAAATTAGGTCACACATAATACAATTAACTCATGATATATCCATATTTACCCAATATATTTGTGGGATTTAATAGAATCCTCCATCATAAAAAAATAGTCAATACAAATATTTACCACAATATTATAAATCATTCATCTTAATATCATAACATATTCCATGGCATGTAAATTGTTTTTGATAATAGAGAATAACCATATTCATATACCATATTGAGAAAAAGTATTTATCATATAAATTGATCAAAAACCCAAAAATCATAATTAGCATCACATGATGTTATCATAGATGAAAATTTCTTTTAAAGATTCCGTGTACTATTTCTTGAGGAAAATATAAATTCATTTTGAATTCACTTATTAAATATATAAAAAAATCATAAATATTTTGGAAAATATTTTCATTGAAAAAAACCATTTAAAAGTCATTAATTCTTAAAATAATAGAGTTTTTGAGACTTCCTAAAATTCTGTTCTTTTAATATATGTCTAACTAAAACACTCCCTTAATAATTTCATAAAAATTAAAAGGTTTCTCATTTTGAAAATGAAAGTAATATTACATGAAAAAATTTATAATAATTTAATAATGGATAAAAATATCAATAAATTATAGGATAATATTAGAAAAGTTTTTGAAAATATTTTTATAAAACATATACATTAATGTGATAGGATTTTCAATCAAAGCATTAAATAATGTAATATTTTCATTAAATATACTATTTGGACATCTGGTGTACATAAATTGATGAAAAAGGAAGGAAAATGTATTTTCATGAAAAACATAAGGGAATGAAATATTAAATGGATTTATCAAATAAGGATCATATTATTTCTTCAATAGGAATTCAACTATAATATATTCCGATTAAAATTTTTATTGAAATACATATCCCTTACAACATTGGTGATATCAATATCAAAAACTCATGAATGATTTGAATTTATTTGGATGTTTAAATCCACATAATATAAATTATAATCATCATAAAATACATTCATGGGAATTATATACATAACATAAAAGAATAATTGGTTAATATATATTCTTTGTCATAGAAATAAATATGAGATGGAAATCATTTTCCTTAAGTCTTGTATTTCTTCATAAACATTCTAACATACTATATAATAAAAAGAGATTTATTATAAATTTATTATTAAACCATACTCATATTTATCATAGAATTATTAATTAATTATGACATCATTTCACCCATTTATTAACATTTTTTTAGATAATTGTTCTAAGGCACATCTGCTTCATTTTTCAGGCATGTTTTGGATTGGAAGTCCCAATATTTATAGTTTGATAATGGATCCATAATATTTATCATTTTACAAATGATATATATATATATATATCCCTACATTCAAAAATAATTTTTATCAATATAAAATTTTATTAAACTATTTATCTATGCAGTAGGTCATACATATGCATGAACATTTTCTTCATTTTCAAAAATATTGGTCAAAATAACTTTTATGAAAAATTTACCTTTAATGAATTAAAAATATATCATATTGAAAACAATGGTATTATAGGTTTTAAAAAATAGTGAAATTAAAATAAATAAATGAAAACTTTAAATCAAAATGCAGAAACAGATGTTGACAAAATGAAATTAAGGAAGAATGAACATGCCCCTAGGGTTAGAAAACACTGGTTGAATAATTATTTATTTAATTTTTAAATTCAATAGGAATACAAATTTTATGAAATCTCATTAATAAATTTCCTTCCTTTGATATAATGAGTTTGTTTTATTAAAATATCTTTAATACAACAAACCACAACTCCTCCAATAGTTATCTAGGATAATACCTTAACCAAGAATGCTATCCCAAAAAGACCAAACTCCATTGAATGCCATTTTATCCCTTATGGACAACCCAACTCCACCGTATCAATGGTTTTCCTAACATAAGGGATGTAAAATGAGTTAATATAAGTAAAGTAATGGATTTAGAAATAATTTCATGGTGGATGACTGCCTCACCAATGCAATATTACCATCTCCACCACAAATAGATTTTAAAAATGTCGAGTTTGAGGTGAAATAATGAAGAACACCATGAAACCTCAACTGATCCAATCCTCCATTTATCACTTACCATTTATATATTTTTAGAGATCACAGTGGAGGTAGGTAAGAGAGATAATGAAATAATTAGAGTTGGGAGACAAAGAAGCATGGAATAAGAAAAGGGAAACACAAAAAAAGATGAATTTGTTAAATGTAAATAAAATAAATAAAATAAATAAAAATAAATAAAATTCCTAAATGTACCTTGTCCTACTCTCTATGGTGCCCCGAATAGTTTCGGGATGGGAAGAAATCATTTGAAAGGTACTATCTCCTATCCTTTTATAGGCAGAATATGTCCTCCATTAGTTGTCATGTTTTTACCAATTAATTGAATATTCATTCATAGTTACCTTCATGAATGTTGTTCCCTATTTTCATGAACATCTCCTCTTGAAATTTCATTGTAATTGGACAGCAGTTTTAGGAGTTAGATTTTTTATTTGAATTTTACTTTTTTGGATGTAATATCCTAGAAACATCCTTCAAAAGTATAAAATCTAGTGAATGCTTTAATTTATTTAAAACTACCTAAAATTAATTGTAGAGATTTGCATATATTTCCTCTCTATATTCCAAGTATAATTAAATCAATTGAAGTTGTCTTGGGTGATATGTTCTTCCATTTCAATTGTGGGGTTCATGATGTACTCCTGGGAAAATCTTCAAATTTATCGATTTTTAAGGCCTCTAGATGGGAAAATTAGCCCATTATCCTGTAGAAAAATATGAAGTAAATAAAATAATTATTTCAAAAAAATAAAATAAAAAACACTGAATTTGGTATTATATTTTTAACCAAATTACTAAATTACCCTTAATGTAAAAATCTGTCAATAATCAAGAATTAATCCCTTTCCATAATTTTGGTCATTTTCATTCTATAATAAAGATTGTCCATTATATTAATAAAACATTAAAATTTATAGTTTTTATCATTTAAAACACAAAAAATTAATCATTATTTGATATAAAAAATAAACATAAATTTTCTTTGACAAATACCCCCATACTAAAACCAATCTTGTCCTCATTCATAAAATCTTAACACTGAAAATAAGAGGGCCCCAATGTTATCAATATTCAAATTTCAAATCAATAAAACAAAAAAACTTCAATTTAAAAAAAATCATTAAAAAACAAGATAAAATATATATTTTATTTATCATTTATCAAGGAGACATAGAATTCAATTATTTTACTTTTTCCCATAGAAATTTTGATTGAACTTATCCTTTCATTCATTCAAGATCCTAGATTCATTAATATAAAACATGTAAATTCATGATTTACCTCAATTAAGAATAATTCCTCTCATATTTCATTATACAATTCAAGTAGATTTATCCTCATATTATTATAACATGCTCCTTATCCATAATCTTTCAAAAGAACTACTTTCTCTACATTATTAAGTAAATAGGGACATAAAATCATGAGGTCTTTTGAATAATGGTTAAAATGAAATTGAGGATTTTGTTTGGTAGGATTTGATTCTTTAAAATATAAATCTCAAGGAGGAGGTTTATCTCTTATTTAAAATGCATGATATCAAAATGTGTAATGAAATTTTCCCCTTAAATGTTGAAACACCCACTTCCCCCAAAACTCAAAGTAATACCATGATAAATATAAATCATAATGAATGATTAATTTACCCTATTTATATATTTTTTAATATTCATTTTTTTATTTTTTTAAATGTTATTATTAGATCAAACCTCACATCCATCACCTAACCACATATTATTAGAAGTTAATTGGTCCTAAAAATGGTGATTTTTGGTTCTCCCAAATCAGATCCCATTTTTCCCTATTATTTTTTATTTATTTTTTTCTTTTTTATTAATTCAATATGTGAAAAATAAAGTATAATGAATGATTCCACAACATTTTATAATTTCCACAATATAACCCCAACTCATTTTCCTTACAATGTAAATAATATCTTCTACCATAAATAAATTCACCCGCACAATTCATTATTAAAATATCATTAAAAATTCCAATATAAAGGTATGAATGGATAGAAATGGATTGATACATGGCTCTTATATATAAAATTCATTCAAGGCCACTATGGGATACAAAAAGTATTGATGTAATGGTGTTATTTAAGTATAAATTATTTTCAAAAAATAAATCAATCATTTGGAATGTTTTTATATGAAGTCATATCTTTGAAAAGTTTCAATACATATCATAGCAGGTGACATGTCCCAAGATCAATCAAGAAATATTATCACGATAAAATAGAAAGTACGAGGTCCAGAAATCCACTCTGAAATGAGACATATGATATTGTACAATCACTTGAGGCATGATTTATAATAACCAATCAATTCACACGAATTTCAGAAATTCCAAGAATGAAACGTGGTCAAGAAATTATATTTACATAAATAAACTAATTAATTTAAATCATGAGTCATAATTTAAATATTCATGCTTCACTTTAAACACTAAATTTTCTCTTTTACTCATTCAATCTCGTTAACATTGAAATCTAAAAGATAGAATAACTGGATTCCTAGGAAAATAATGTCTCTTTGATACATCATGTAATGATATAATTCAGTTGTTGGCATGTAATTATTATCATTAAATCTCAAAAATGGGTTGGACAAAAAAATTAAGGAGTCTAGAAGTTTAAACGAAAAAAATGAACTCAATTTCACATTATTCTTTATACTTATATTTTTCTGTTTAAGGATTCCATTTCCATTTATGAACCTAAAAAAAATATTACTCACTTTAGAACAATGATAATGTCATTCAAGATAAAAAAAATACAAAGACTCAAATTCATTCTAAAATACTTCTTAAAAATTGAAATTGAAATCTAAAAATAATGTAAAGATAAATCTTAATACAATCCCCCAACTTGGCCCAAAATATTTACTGACTCTAGTGGACAGTACCAACTATTATCCAATGTCAGATGGTTGGTGGATCTTCATTGACATGAACCACCACATATTGTTCTTCCAACCATTCAGTTGTTTTCCTTGTTTAGGAAGACTCTATGGATAGAGTACACCATATATTACCCCTTCTCAAAGTGGTACAACTTACATAGAAAGGGTAAGGTAAAGTTAGGAATCTCTTCCTACTTTATTGCAACTTGTGAAAACTCTTCATATTATTTTACTCCCTATAGAGGATATTTGATGTCCTCATGGAGATCTTGGTTTCCCTCAACATGTGTATCTCTTTATTACTCATCATCCTCTAGGGAATAATAAGATTCATCAAATTCATTACATTCAAAACTGTTGGGAGCTATACTCAAATTATATTCAATAAAATCAAATTAGTTTAACTTCCAGATTGTATCATCTTATAGTGTTGGTTTTACTTGAATCAAATCTTCAATTGAAAGCTCCTCTTGGAGTCCATATTCATTGGATTAAGGTAGGTTGTTAGACTCCTCTCACTTGAGTTTTTCATCAACTTCATGCATGTCTTTTTGTGAAATACTAGAAGACTTAAGGCACTTATTTCTTAACATTTAATCTTTGAATGTTAGTTTGGAGTTCATCGACCATGGCCTTCCAATGTTAATGCTATATCCATTTTTTTTCTTATTCCTCTTTATTTTTGTTTGACCATTATCATTATAGAATCATACAGTCATTGGAGGGCCTCCTTTGTGTAGTCGGTTTCGTATTCCTACATATTTGATGACTTGTTACAGGGATAATAATTTGATTTTGAAGATATCAAGGGAAATGATTTTTTATAAATATTTTAGTGAAAATAATTAAAAAAATGTGAATTTTGAAAAATTGATTGAAATAAATTTTTAGCTCCCTGTAAAAAAAGCTAGTTTTGACGTACTTTTATCATATGGCATGGAAAATGTAAATTTATTTTCCCAATACATCACAATGGCTGACTATGTTCTTCCCACGTGACGAGGGCTTAAATCATTTCAATCACTTATTCTTGTTTAACTACTATATTTCTTTTTGTGTTTTTATATTATTTATTAAAACTATGGTTCCATGGTTTTTGGAAAATTGATATATTAAAATTATTAAATGAAAAAATTTATTCTAAATGTAGATGGAGATGTTCACAGAATTAAATTAGGGGAAAACAGATTTGTCCTAGGGTTGGAAAACACATGTTAGTTCCTTATTTATTTATTGTTTAAATTCAATTATTTAATTCCTTTTATTAAAAAACGTTAATGAATTTAATTAGTTTGATTTGAATACTATTTTATTTTGTAATTTCTTCTGCACCCAAAACCACACCTCCCCCAAAAGTCAACTCGGATAACACCTCAACCGAGATTACTGTCCCAAAAAGACTTCACACCACCATATGACATTTCATCCATTATGGATACCCCAACTCTACCATATAAAGGTTTTTCTATGATATGGGAGGGAAAATTAATCAATAAATGAAAATAAATGGATTTTAAAATAGTGTTGGGGATGGTGACTGTCGCACCCGTGCTATATTCCCACCTCCACCACAAATTGATATAAAACATTTTAAATTTGATTTGAAATAAAAAAGAACACTATGAAACTTCCACAATGACTAATCCTCAGTTTAGTAACATGCCTTTACAAAATTATTAGAGATCATGATGAATAATGGGGAGAGAGAGAATGATATAATTTGAGTATGAAGAAAAAGAATGATGGAAAAAGAAATAGGAAACACATTAATAAAATAGAAGAATGTGTTATATGTAAAATAAAAGTAAAATAAAAATAAAATAATTAAATGAAATTCCAAATTGGCCCTTGGACTCCTCTCATTGGTGTTCTGGATTGTGTGGGGATGGGAAGGAATTATTTGAAATGTAGGAGCTCCTCTCCTTTTATACGCAGAATTTTTTATCCAAACATTGTCATGTTTTTGACCCATTAAATTTACGATACATGTGTGTTCCCATTCATAAAATTTTATCCACATTTGAATTAAAGTGTCCATTCAAATTTTTGGTGTAATTGTGCAATTTATATTGGAGTAATAAATTTTTAATTTACTATTAATTTTTATGGACGAAAGTTCTAGGAAGCTTTGTAAAAAATAATAACATCCAATGATATACTTAATGACTTCAAAACTCCATAAAATTAATTATAGCCACTTTAGTATGATTCAAAGTTCTATTCCAGGTGGAATCACCTCAATTGATGGTGTGTGTGCTAAGATGAGCTTTCATTATGGTGGTGGGGTCCACATTATCCACTCAGAAAATTAAAAAAATTCATTTCTCTCTTAAGGCCTTTATATGATCTTTTCATCCCATAGCCCATAAGACAAAGATGGAGGAAATAAAGTTGGTATTTTTAAAAAATAATCTATAATTTAGTAAATTATTATTAATGAAATAACTAAACTACCCTAAACGTAAAAATCTATCAAAATCCAGAATTTAGCACTTTCCACAATTTTTCTTATTTTTCATTTTATTATAAAAAAGGAAGTTTATTTTAATAAAACATTTCAATACAAGGTTCTTATCATTTTAAAATAACATCAATTAATTATTATTTGATTAAAAATATACAGATAAGTTTTATCTATCAAATACTCCCACACTTAAACCATTATTGGAATCAAGCATAAAATTCCAACATTTAAAATCAGAGGGGGTAAAGGTTATCAATATTCAAATTTCAAGGAAATATAATCAAAAAATTCACAATGTTAAATCAAACATTAAAAAATCCACATAAAATATCTATTTTATTTCACATTTTCTAATAAAAATAATAATTCAATTATTTTAATTTTCCCCTTTGAAAATTGATGGATCCTCTCCTTTCATTCATTCATTCTCCTAGAATCATTATTATTAAACATGCCACATCATGATTTACCTTACATAATAATCTTTCCTCACAAATATCATTACAAAATTCAAGTAGAGTAATGCTAATATCATGATAACATGAACCTTATCCATACGATTATAAAAGAACAAATTTTACCACCTTGTAATGAAAAAATGCACATAAAATAAAAATAAACTTTCAATAAAGGTTGAAATCATTATGGGGATGAAGGTTGGTAGGATTACATGCTTTAAAAATTAATTCTCAAGGAAGAATTTTATCTTTTACATACAATTCATGATATCAAAATGTGTTATGAAATTCTCCTCTTTAAAGTGGAAACACCAACTTCCCCCAAACCTAAATGAAAATTCTTGATCAAGGTAGACTAATTCATGTGGATATCCAACCAGGATTCTGACTGGCGGCTACCATTCTCTGTATAGCGATAGGTTTTTTATTCAGAGCTTCCTCCTTACCTCTTCTTGCATGGCTCGGTGTGGATTAGCATCGTCTCCACTGGATCGGCATCGGTCGACATTGCTTGGTGTTAGATCTGGATATCAGCTCCATCTCGTAACTCAACATTGTCTTCAGTGTAATCTCAGGCTAGTGTCGGTGTGGCTTGGCGTCGACTCGTCCTGGTGTTGGTACGGCTCAACATCGACTCCGGTGTGCTTTTGGCTTTTTCATCTAGTGTGGCTTGGTATCGGCTCTAAAGCGGCTCAGATGGGGGAGGTCCTTTGCTGGTTTTGGATTTTGATCTTTATTTGGCTCTTTTATAGGTTTTATTTCAATGGCAATGCCATTTGTTTAGATAGATATGAAAGTTACATATCTGTTAGATTGTAGTGTGGATTTCCTAGGATCAGTCCTTCCCTCCCCCTCTCCCACATTTCTCATTTCATGGTTCCTCAACGGT
Source organism: Viscum album (assembly GCA_963277665.1). NCBI lineage: Eukaryota > Viridiplantae > Streptophyta > Magnoliopsida > Santalales > Viscaceae > Viscum > Viscum album. The sequence goes on from OY728134.1 coordinate 1,277,805,803, forward strand.
TCTAGTGGTGATGGGAGTCTCATGGAGTGTGGGGTTCATCCTGAATGATCTCAGATTGATAGTCTTCCAGCTGTTTGGCATTCAGGTGGTTGGATAATAATTAAAGGAGATGTGATTCGCAGGTTTGTGGGCGTTGCATCTGTCTCACAAGGGGTTTTCATTGACATTCGAGGTCGAACTATGGTTCTTGGCGGCCTAGGATGCGATGTTAGAACATCATGGTATTCCTCGACCGGGATTCCTCATTGGACTTCTGTGGATGTGCTCTTCTTGGAGGACAATATCATTTCGATGGAGGTTTTGGGTGTCCTCCGATTAGTGTTTGCTGGTGGGTTGGTGGATTTGGTCTGGTGTCGATGGTCACATCATTGTTTTTCTAGGAGGTCGGTTCTTAGGTTTTGTCTTTATTTTCTTAGGTTCATGCTTTCTGCATTGTGGCAGTTCCGTAGCCTTCTCTTGGGTGATTCCAGCTCTTGCTATGAAGATTTTCAATTTGAATGATTGTGTGGTTTATTTTGTATGCTGAATGAGTTGTTTGGTTGGCCACTATCAATGGCGTTTGAGGTTTGCTGTGAAGTCATGTATGGTTTACGGAGATTCTTTAAAAGTGTTTGTCGGTTTCTCACATTTCCCTCAAACGTGATTGGAAAATAAAAATATTATTTTTCAGTAAAGTCATGATCAATGTAAACTATACAGAATGATTAATGCACCCTCTTGATTTTTTTTTTACTTTTTTCAAAATTAATGATTAGATAAAACCATTCATCCATCACCTAACCACATACGATTAGAATATCGTCAGTATGGAAATGGTGATTTTTTTATCCTAGCTCACAACCCATTTTTCTCTTTTTTGGTTATTTTATCATTTTTTGAAAATTCATGTGGGGAAAATAATGAATGATTCCACATCATTTTACAATTCCTAAAATATCCCCCCACACATTTTCCATACAATGTAAATAATCCCTTCCCCCTTGAAACCCTCTACCACCACAATTCATCGTTAAAATATCATGAAAATATCAAGAGTATGTTAGGGAGGGATAAAAATGGATTGAAACATGTATCTACCCTATCAATGTCATTCATGGTTTCTATGGGCTAAAAGAAGGATTGATGTAATGGATGTATTTATGTGTAAGGTATTTGAAAAATATTCCTAAATCATTTTAAATGTTTTTTTACATATTTATATCTTTGACAAGTTTCAATACATGTTATGGAATGTGACATGTCCCAATACCACTCATAAAACATGCTAATTATAAAATAGAAAGGATTTTGCCTGTAAATCCTCTTGCAAATGAGATATATGTTATTGGGAAATCACTCAAGGAGTTATTTATAATAACAAATAAATTCACATGAACATCAAAAATTCAAATCATGACAAATGGTATTCAATTTTCACATCTATAAATATACTAATTCCCGTTAAAATAGGAGTCATAATTTTAGTATCCATGTTTCACATTTGAAATTTAGTTTTCCATTTTACTCATCAAATCTGATTAACATTGAAATCTTAGACATGGAATCACATGATTCCCAAGAAACTCATGTCTACCAAATATTATATGTAATGTAATAATTCATTTTTAGGAATTCAATTTTTGTTACTAATGTTAAAAATGTGGTTTGGACCAAAAAATGTAATGAGTTGAAACATTTAAACACAATAATGAACTCCATATCCCATAAATCATTGTACTTATCATATTCTCTTTAAGTCTTCCTTTTTATATTTATAAACTTATAAAATGGAATTACTCACATAAGAACAAATATCATGTCATTAAAGATAAGAAATATCTAACGATAACTAGGCTACATGATAAAATACTTCTTTAAAAATGAAATTAGAATCTATAAATAATTTAAAGATAAATATTGGTATGATCCCTCATGTGGTCCATACATTTTTACTGCCTCCAGTGGATAGTACCATTTATTATCCAAAGTTTGATGGTGGGTGGATATTCATTGACCTGAACAACAAAAAATTGTTCTTCCAAACATATAGTTCGTTGTTCTTCTTGAGGTGGAATCCATGGATAGAGTACACTAGATCTTTCACCTTTTAAATGTGGCACTGCTTGCATAGAGGGGGTCTGATGAAGTATGTAGCCTCCTCTTCCTTTGTTACTACATGTGTATCCTCTCTCTTTTCATGCAGTCAATATATTTAAAATTATATATCCTCAGGGAGCTCTAGGTTTCCCTTAATAGGTGTAACTTTTTCTTCCTCATCATCCTCTGGGATATAATAAGAGTTATCTAATTATGAAAATTCAGAATAGTTTGGAATTATACTCAAATTATATTCAATACAATAAAATGATTTTGGGTTTAAGATTGTATTATCTCCCTGATTTGGTTTTGCTTGAATATCATCTATAATTAAAAGTGCCTCTTGGAGTTGATCTTCACTGGATGGATGTACGTAGTCGGGGTCCTCCAAATTAAGTTTTTCTTAAACATCATATTTTTCTTTAGTAAAATTTTGGAACACCAGTTGCACTTCATTATTAGCCTTGAATCATTTAATGTTAGTTTGGATTTAATAGTCCATGACCATCAAATCTTCAAATGAGATCCATGTTTTTATCCCTCTTTCCATTTGTTTGACCCTTACCATTATAAAATCAACCCTTCATGGGAGGTAATCCTCAGTGTAGTTGGTTACTTCTTCTTTTACCTTTGAGTAATTGTTCCATGCATAATAATTTCAGTTTGAAGATATCAGGGAACATAATTTATTTTCTTAAATAAAATAAAAATATATATTTAAATTTTAAAACATTTAATGAAATAGCTATTTATGTCCCCAGTAACAGAGCCAATTTTGATACATGCATGTGGTAGGGCATGGAAAAGGAAAATATATTTTCCTAATGTAGCACAGTGGTTGAACCGGGTTATCTAATTTGGGGAGAAAAGTAGTCCGTTCACTCAATTATTCTAGTTCAGTTGTTCTAATTCTTTTTGTGTTTTTATATAATTTATGAAAACGATGGTTTTAAGGTTTTTGGAAAATATTAAAATTAAAATAGTGAAATTAAAACATTAAATCTAAATGAAGATGCTGATGTAGATAGAATGAAATTGGGGAAGAGGGAACATTGTCCTAGGGTTGGATAGAAAGGGTTTATTCATTATTTTTTTACTGTTAAAATTAAATTTGATAATTCATTTTAGAAAACCTCATTAGTGAATTATTTTCCTTTAACTTAATAAGTGAGTGATTTTATCATGTTTTCGTTACACCAAACCAAACTTCATCCAATAGTCAAAAAGGATAACACCTCAACCAAGAATGTTATCCCAAATAGACCCAACTCCACCGTATGCCATTTCATCCCTTATAGAAACCTCAACTCCATTGTAAAATGGGTTTTCCTAAGATAAGGGTGGGAAAATTAATTAATTAAGGAAAATAAATGGATTTTGGAAAATGTGTCATGTTGGAAGACCACTACACCTGTGAAATATTACAACATCCACCACAAATAGTTTTAAAACATTTATATTTTTATGTGAAATGATGAAGAACACCATGAATCCTCCCCTAGGGCCAAGTCTTTTTTATCCACTTTCCATTGAAAATTATTTTGAGATAACGATGGAGAGAGGGAAGAGAGAGAATAAGATAATTAGAGTTTGAAGACCAAGAAGGATAGAAGAAGAAATGATAATAACTCTAAGAAAGAATATTAATGTCTTACATGTAAAGGAAAACTAAAATAAATAAGAAAATAAAGAAATAATATTCCTAAATATCCCTTCACCTCCTCTCCTTGCTACCTTGGATGGTGTGGGGATCTGAAGTATGATTTGAGAAGTAGAAGCTACTCTCCTTTTATAGGCAGAATATGTCCTCCAAAAGTAGTCATGTTTTGGACCCCGTAAATGGACTATTAATGTGTGGTCACCTTAATAAATTTTGTTCCCTATTTTCATTAACATATCTTCTAAAAATATTCAATGTAATTGGCCACCAGATGTACATGTTATGAATTTATAATTTACAGTTACTTTCTCTTGATGAATGTTCCAAGAAGCTTCATTCAAAAGTAGGACAACCAATGGAAATATTAATGACTTAAAAACTCTATAAAATTAATTGTAGATACCATTATATGTGTATTAATTTTATTACAACATTAATCATTTCAATTGAAGGTTTGTATGCCGATATGGACTTCTGTTATGGTGGTGGAGTCAATGTTGTCTGCCCAAAAAATTCTTCAAAATAATTGATTTCTTAAGGTCTCTAGATGATCTAATCACCCCATGGTCCAGAACACAATGTTGAAGGAAATACATTTCAAATTTACACAAATCATTAAATTTCGAATTATATGTTTTAATAAATAACCAAAATACCATTGATGTAAAAATCTGTCAAAATTCAGAATTATCCACTTTTCACAATTTTTATCATTTTCATTCTATTATAAAAATTTCCCATTACATTAATAAAACATTTAAAAACTGGGTTTTATGATTTAAAAGCATCAACAATTCATCACTATTTTCTTAAAAATATACATATAAATTTTCCCTTTAAAATAATCCCCACACATAAACCATGCTTGTCCTCAAGCATAAAATCTCAACATTAAAAATCATAGGGACCAGTGTTATCAATATTAAAATTTCAATGCAGTATTATCAAAACAGTTTCAATTTCAAATAAAAAATTCAAATATCCACATAAAATATCGGTTTGATTTCTCATTTTTCAATGAAAAAAATAATTTAGGTATATTACGCTTCCCCCTTTGAAAATTGAAGGAACTTCTCCTTTCATTCATTCAAGATTCTTGATTCATTATTATTAAACATGAAAAGACATGATTTAACTCAATTAAAAATCTATCCTCTCATATATCATGATACTATTCATGTATATTTATTCTCATATCATGATAACATGCACCTTATCCATAAGTTTATAAATGAACTACTTTCTCTACTTTGTAAAGTCAAAAGGCACATTATATCATGATGAATTTTCAATAAGGTTCAAATGACGCTAATGATTATGTTTGGCATGATTTTATTTTATCCAAATTAAAGATCATGAAGGAGGTTTATCACTTAAGTAAAATTGATGATATCAAAGGTGTAATGAAATTGTTCCCATTAATGTAGCAACACCCACATCCCATAAAACACAAAGTATTATCATGATAAAATTAAATAATAACAAATGATTAATACACCCTTATGTTTTTTTTCAGTATTGTAATTTTTTTTCTTTTTTTGAATATTATGATTATTTCAAACTTCACCTATATCACCTAACCACATACGATTAAAAGATCGTCAGCCAAGAAAATACTGATTTCCGGTTCTCCCAAATCACAACCCATTTTTTATTTTTTTTATTTTTTTATCCTTTTAATTTCTTTTTTTAAAATTCATGTGGGGAAAACAATGAAGCACAATGAATTATTCCACAACATTTTACAATTTCCACAATAGCACCCCCATGGTATTTCCACACAAAGTACATAATCCCTTCCACCTTGAATCCTTTCACCCCCACACTTCTTCATTAAAATAACATGAAAATACCAAGAGTATGGTAGAAATCAATAAAAATGTCTTGAAACATGTCTCATCCCAATAAATTTAATTCATGGGCTCTATGGGTAAAAGAAGTATTGATATAAAAGTTGTTTTATAGATAAGGTATTTTCAAAATATGACAAGATCATTTTTAATGTTTTTTTGAACAATAATAGATTTCAAAAGATTCAATATATGTTTTGGAAAGTGATATGTACTATGATCACTCAATAAAAATTCTCAAGATAAAATAGAAATGACATGGTCAAGAAGTCCTCTCTGAAATGAGACATATAATATTGGATGATCACTCAAGGTACGATTTATAATGATAAATCGATTTAAATGAATTTCATAAATTCAATGCATGTAAAATGCTAGGAATGTTTCATTTAAATAAATAAACCAACTACACTAACTCATGAATCATCATTTCAATATCCATGATTCACTTTAGACAATAAATTTTCCATTTTAATCATTTAATCTCATTAAAATTAAAATCTAAAACATGGAATTGTGGGATTCCTAAAAAATCTTGTTCCCTAGATAATTAATGAAAATTAATAATTCATGCTTGAGGATGAAATTATTATCATTAAAGCAAAAAACAAAGTTTATAGCAAAAAATTCCTGGAGTTTTAAGTCTAAACACAAAAACTAATACTCCATTTCCCATGAAGCATATAACTTATCTTTTTCTATTTAAGGTTTCCAATTACCATTTATGAACCCATAGAAGATAATTACTCATTTAAGAACAAGGATCGTGTCATTAATTGTAAAAAAATATAATTATGACAGGGATTCATCCTAAACTACTTTATAAAAAAAGAAATTGAAAACTAAACATCATGTAAAGATAAATCTTGGTAAGATTACCCAAATGGGCACTGAATTTTTACTACCTCCAATGGGAAGTACCACATATTATCCAAAATATAATTTTGGGTGGATATTATTTACATGAACCACCACATATTGCTCTTTCTATCTTTTGGTTCTTTTTTCTTGTTGAGGAGGACTCCATGGATAGTGTACACCTAATCTTACCACTTCGTAATGTGGTATAGCTTGCATTGCGAGGTTAAGATGATGTATGGAACATATTCCTCATTTTTTTTACTTTAGAAAACTATTTCTATTATTATAATTTCTCTAGAAAATATTTTATGTCCTTAAGGATATCTATGTGTCCTTCAATAAGTGTATCTTCTACTTCATCATCATCCACCAAGGCATAATAAGAGACAGTGAATTCTGAAATTTAATTTTAGTTTGGAGTTATACTCAAATAATATTCAATAAAATCAAATGATTTTGAGTTCATGATTGTATCTTTTCCAAGAGTTGGTTCATATTGAATCTCTGCTTCAATTGAATGTTAATCTCAGAGTCGATCATCCCTGGCTGGAGGTAGGTAGTCGGGATCCTCCACCTCGAGTTTGTCTTCAACATCATTGATGTCTTTAGTGACATTCAGGAAGAACAAATAAACATCATTCATATCATTGAATAATTGAATGTCAGTTTAGAGTTCATCGGTCATGGCCATGATATCTTCAATTGAGATCCATGTTTTTATTCCTCTTTCCTTTTGTTTGAAAATTATTATTAGAGAATATGCTCATCATTTGAGGGCGTCGATAGTTAGTTTCTTCTTCCTGCACAATTGTGTAATTGTTCGACACATAATAATTTGAGTTTGAAGATATCCTAGGAAATGTTTTTTTTATTTTCATAAAGAAAGTAATGAAAAAATTAGGAATTTTGAAAAGGTGATTAAAATAACTATTTAGATCCCCAAAACGGATCCCATTTTAGAGAATTCATGTTTTATGGTGTGGAAAAAGAAAATTTATATTCCTAATGTAACACAGTGGGTGACCATGGTAGTCTCACTTGAGGATCACTTCCGTCTGTTAAATCACTTATTCTAGTTCAACTGTTCGAATTATTTTATTATTATTTATGAATATTATGTTTTTAAGGTATTTGGAATATATTGAAATTAAAATAATGAAATTAAAACTTTAAATCAAAATACCAATGTTGATAATGACAAAATGAAATTAGGAATGAAATAACATGGCCCTTGGGTTGGATAACACATGATCATTCATTATTTATATATTTTTTAAATTAAATTTATTAAACTTCATCAATGAATTAATTTCATTTGATTTAAATAGTGTTCTATTTTATCATGTATTCGACACACCAAACCACACCTCCTTAAATATTCAACCGGGATAACACCTTAATTAAGAATACTATCCCAAAATGACCTAGCTCTACTGTATGCCATTTAATAATTTAATGAAAACACAAACCCACCATATTATGGGTTTTCCTTATACGATGGAGGGAAAATGAATTAATCAAGGAATAGAAATTGATTTGGAAATAGAGTCATGGTGATAGACGGCCACTCCGGAGCAATATTCCCACCTCCACCAAAAATAGATTAAAAAAATTGACTTCGAATTTAAATAATGAAGAAAACTGTGAAACCTCCCACAGGTCCATGCCATGGTTTAGTCTCATGCCATTACAATATGTTTAGATATCACTATAGAGAGAGGTAATAAAGAGAATGAGATAATTAGAGATCAAAGACAATGAATGTTAGTAGAAGAAATGGGAAAAACATTAATAAAAAAGATGAATGTGTTACAAGTAAAGGAAAACTAAAATAAATAAAAACTAAATAAATAAAATATGAAAATTCCCTTGGACTCATCTCTTTGGTGCCACAGATGGTGTGGGGATGGGTATGAATGAATTGAGATGTAAGATACTCTCTCCTTTTATAGGAAGAATATATCCGCCCAACATTGCCACATTTTTTGATCAATTAAATTGATGATTCATTTGTGGTCCCCTTCATTAAATTTTTTTCTCCATTTTCTTTCATTTATCCTCTAAGAATTTCTGTTTAATTGATCCCCATATGTAAGAGTTATGAATTTTTAATTTAATGCTACTTTCTCTTGATTAATGTTGCAAGAAGCTTACTTAAAAAGTATAACATCCATTGGAAACATTAATACCTTAAAAACTCACTGAAATTAATTTTAGAGATGATCATATGTGTTATAGTTATATTCTATGTGGAATAACATCAATAGAAGATGTGTATCCCAAGACGAGATTAGTTAACAGTAGTGGGGTCTACACTATCTACTCAAACAATTCTTCAAATTCATTGATTTTTAAGGTGTGTATATGCTCTATTCATCCCATGGTCATGAAGACAAAGTTGGAGGAAATAAAATAATGATTTCAAAAAATAATAATCTCCCAATTTGAAATTACATTATTAACGAAATTAACACAATAACATTGATGTAAAAATCTGTCAAAAATCTTGAATTAATCACTTTTCACTATTTTGGTCATTTTCATTCTATAATCCAAATTGACTATTATTTTTATAAAACATTTAAATAAATGGTTTTTATTTTTTCAAAACATAAAAAATTAATCATTATTTGATTAACAGTATACCCATAAATTTTATGTATCAAACACCCCCACACCTAATCCATTATTTTCCTCATGCATAAAATATCAACATTGAAAATCAGAGGGGCTAAATGTTATCAATATTTCAATTTCAATGAAATATAATTAAACAATTGTAAATGTAAAATCAAATATTCAAAAATCCACATAAAATATCAGTTTCATTTCCTATTTTCAATGAAACAAATAATTCACATATTTTACATTCCCCCTTAACCGAAAAAGTCATATCCAAGCATGCTTGGACAACCAAATTTATTAATAAATGGAAGAGTGAAGAGACACGAAAGAAGAATCGAGAGTGATATTACAAGTCATAATAGTCATAATCACCACACCCATACCTGGTCATGTTGTCAGCATCAGCCGATTCCCACTGTGATTGAGTCTCATATTGTTTGAGCAGCTTGGTAAATACCTTCCTTCACTCCAGTTGCTCCATAGATGACTTCTATTTAGCTTTAATAGAATATGACCTAGTGGTCACCTTTTTCAGAACTGCAGAATAGTACTTCCATGGACTCCTAATAATTGGGTCAGTCATGACACCCTCACTATCAGAGACTCCTTTCTTTTCTCCTTGAACAATCTCATGGTATGATGCTTTAGTCATATTCCTTTCACATCCCTTCACCTCAACAAGGATGTCCCCCCAACTTGGATGGGGAATGCTCCCTATTTTCAGGAGTTAAAACCTCATCTCTTTCCTTCCATTCATCAGAAGGGCTCTCTTGATTAGTAGGGGAAGAAATCTCATTTTGGAAAGGCTGCTGCGTAAAAACATTCTCTGTTAAAGCAGAAGTGGGAGTCGGGATCTTAGAGGTGCCAACCTCACAAGTAGCAGGTCCACTATGCAATCTAGGCAGATTATCATCAATTATCAAATCTTTTCCATTCTGGGGGTCAGTACATCGACTGGCTTCAAAGGAGGGTCATTGTCCCTATTGACATGCTCTGGCGGGGATGGATCCTTCGAATTCACCTGTCACTGACAATGATTGGAGGAGTGTCCTCGCATTACACACTCCTTACAGGTGATGTTTTTAAGTCACAACTCCAAAGAGTGTCCAAAAACCATACATTTAGTGCAAAAGAGAGGTTTTCTTTCATATTCGACATCAATAAAAATTTGATCAGAGGGAATGGAAATTGTTACCGTGTCAATGAGAGTAGATCTACGATCAACTTCCACCAAAATTCTAGCGAAGTGCCCATACCTAACATATGTGGTTTCCTTATCAAGACACATTGGTGTTCCAATATCCATTCCAATATCATGCAAGATATCTGGATGCCAAAGGACCCAATTAAGCCTATGAAGACGCACCCATACCTGAGCAAAGATATTTTTAGCAATGGAGACATTAAAGTCAAGTGACCATTCATGCCGATGAATCCACCACATATTTAGGAACATGGAACCAAAACTCCAAGCCTTAAGCTTCACATCAGCAGATAGAAACAAGCAGTGAAAGAATCCCCACCCAAGGGAGACACATTTCCAGTTATCAAAGCCCAAAAAAATCGAAATTCTACGAAATAGATCATTACATTTCCAGGGAAGCACACCTTTAGGAAGGACAATACGAGCAATCAATGAGTTCTCACTCAATGCCAATCTTTCATCAATCACATCAGGGTTGGCCTCAACATGCGCCAAAGATCCCTTTCGAAGAATTTTCCTAGAGTGTTCATTCCTTTTATGATTTGGTGCAGAGTCGTTCATGACATCCACAAAGGAGAGCAGATCACGTACAGTGGGAAGCCTCATATGATCCTGCAAAAAATTGACAGTAGCAGAGGTATTTTTCAAAACACCCTTTTCCATTGATCCTGGGGGAAAATACCACTGATCAGAGGGCATGCAGGGAAGAATCTTTGTAGCACGATCCCCCTTAGTAGCATCTTCAGCCGCGTGAGAGACACCCCCAACCGCATCCACATCCACGTGAGAGGAATCCCTAGCCACATGAGACTGAGCAGCTGAGGCAACCATTTTTCAGCTACCAGCAGCTCAGCCGCATTCAACCCTCCATACGTAGATCTCCAGGAGCCGACATCACCGGATTGGGGGGGTATCGCACCGACCGACGACATGCGCACACCAGGTGGATGTGCCGACTGTCTCCAATCTGAAGCCGAAATGGAGATAGAAGATCCCGACACCGCATGCTTCTCACCGATCTGTTGCAGATCAAGTCTCCTGAAACCAAGAAAATGGGAAACCTCCATCTCCGAACCAAAACCCTAGACGCCATTTCGCACCGCCTCCCAAATTAGTTCATTCTCCTCAATTCATTATTATTAAACATGAATAATTAATTATTTACCTCACATAATAATCTTTCTTCTCATCTCTAATGATAAAATTCAAGTAAATTTATGTTCATATCATGAGAGCATGCACCATATATATAAGATTGTAAAGGAACTACTTTCTAATTTTTTTAAAGAAACGACTCGATCCCCATGAATCAACACAGCTCCATGTCTGATCCCAGAAGTGTCACAATACGATGTGTACTCCTCAACCAACTCTAGAAAGATTAAAATTGGTTCTTATGTCAAGAATTTCATAAACTCTTGTAAATAATTATCATACACATATGTCCAATCAAGCATTATCCCTTTATATGTCAAACCTAAAAGTAGTGCTTACAATCTATAAAAGTCTTAGATAAACCTCCGGTAATATCCTAATAATCCCAAAAATCATTAAATATCAAAAACATATTGGGATGCTTCCATGAAACCACTGACTACATCGTTTTTGGGTCCACTTGTACACCTTTTTTTTGAGATGATGTTCCCCCAAAACTATACCATGTCAATCCAAAACTGACATTTAGATAGCTTGGATTTCAACCAATGTTGTCTTAGTGTACCCATGATGATGTCATGATGTTGGGAATGATCCACACGAGTCATAGTATACACCAAGATGTCAACCACAAAAACAACCACAAACTGATCTAGGTACAGATGAATGATCCTCTTCAATAAGGCCATAAATACTACAAGAGTGTTTGTCAACCCAAACATCATTAAAACAGAGTCATAAGGTCATACCTATTTCCCAACAAAGTCATTGGTATATCATAAGTCTAGACTCTCACCTGATGATACCCTAATCTAAAATCGATCATTGAGAACAAACAATCCCCCTTCTGCTAGTCGAATATATTATCGATACATGTAAGAGGATATTTTTTCTTCATAGTCTTTGTATTCATCATTTATTAATCGACAAAAAAATGTAAAATCTTGTTGGAATTATTTTCCAACAAGAAAATTGATCCCCAGGGCGATGTACATGGATGGATAAACCCTTTATCCTTCAACTCTACCAACTATGTTTTGATCTCTTCAAGCACAGTTAATGCCATTAAGTAAAAAGGAATAGATAATGGCTCATCCCCCAACATGAGCTCAATAGTGAATTCCATATCTCTATCAGTTGGAAAGCATGAAATTTCATTAGGAAAGGCATTATAAAAGAGTTCTACTATTGGTGGAAGGATGTCATTCTTAAAACTACAATCAACCAAAAGAAGACTATAAAATTGGGTTGTGATCTCTCCTAGTTTCTGAGTAATTTGTCCTTCTTTGCATGCAAGGATATCCCTTTATCTACGATGGACATACTGGGGACCCTTAAGAGATACAAAGGTCACTCTCCAATGGTAAAAATGTATTTGGGCTCAGTATGAGACTAACCTATACATAACAATAATCTGGTCAAATCCCATTATATCAAGGACATAGATATCCCAAATAAAATGATAATCTTTGATATCTGGTGAACATCCCTTGCATAAATAGAAATCCCTAGACAGTTTTCCCAATGGTGAATCATTATTAATCACCCCTATTATGGAATCCACCTCTTGGATCAAAACATTAACAAGATTTGAAGATATAAATGAATGAGAGGATCCAGTATTAAACAAGGCAGTAACTAAAGTAAGAGGATCTAGAGTAGTACCTATCATTGTCAATGGACCAGCTTTTCTCTACACAAGTGTAGATTGCATAGCATGTAAGTTTCCTTCCCCTCTTCCCAGTGGTGTCGTATGATTCCTCGGAGAATCACCACTATAATGATACAACCTCTCATACCCTAAAGCACCACATCCAATACCTATACCACCTATGTCAGTATAACTCTATCATCTAGACCTATATGGTGTAGAAGACCCCCATCCCATTCTGACTCTGATCCGCTTCTTCCTCAGTGGAAACATGACATTGCCTCCTTCAAAACATCTGTAGGTTTCCTATACATCCATAAAAATATCAATCCACTGGTGGTCAATGAAAATTTGTATGATTGTGTACCAGATGACCACACTGATGGAAATGCACATGAGTAATATCTGGTGAAACTATTCCTCTTAACTGCCGACCTTGCATTCCACTACCCTAATTAAGGTTCTCGTAATGAAACCTCCTGCTCTCAGGAGGTACACTCCTTTATCATCCCGTGATAGCTATTTATCCAGTAGTGGAATCCTCATTCAGGTTTCCCTCTAAAATAAGAGCTTTATTAACAAATTAAGAGAATGTTTTCATCATAAAGATATTCACTTGGGACTTAATTTCACAACTAAGTCAATCCTAAAATTGTTTTGGCATGGAGCCCCATCAACCATCAAAGCTAGAGAATTTTTTTTAAATTTGTGAAATGTTTACCATAATCCATTATGTAAATGCTTCCATGGGTTATATGCATATACTCTAAGACATTCTCATTTTTTGGCATATAAGGATAGAAGTGCTCAGATAACTTATCCAAAAATTCCTTCCATAACATATCATCAGTCTATCCACATCATACATAAATGTCCCACCAGCACTTCACTGACCCCTATAGCATATAAGAATCCAAATTTACCCTCCCCTCAGCCAGAGTATCTAAATGGATAAGTATAATCCTGATGTATTCAACCCAGAATTAAGATCCCTTAGGTTCGGCCTCTCCAATAAATGTTTGAGGGTGTTCCAGATGAATATCCCTTGTCAACTCAAACATGATTTTCAGAACCCACCATGGGTATCTCTCAATGAATTTCATGGAACGAGAAAAGTTTTATCATAACTGCTCCCCTTCCTCCTCAACTTTAACCGATGGTGCCTCAAGTTCCCTATCTGGATGTTCATTATGGGATATACCCCTCAGTCCCCCTCTCAATAAGAACCATGGAGGCATATCTCTATAAATCAAAAAACACATCTTAGGTCTCCTAACTCAACATTATAATATTTACATAGAGAATAAAATAACCCAAAAAGTTTCAACATGTCATTTCCCCCTTTTCGCACCACACAGTATACACCAGGGCCTTATCAGTAACGTTATCGATCATACTCCGTGGTCTTGGATTACAATGGTGAATAAATTCTCATTAATTAATTCATCCATTATTTAATCACAATATAAAAAATTAATTGATTAATAAATTAGGTAATTAATCATACACATTTATTAACCAAGGATCTCATTAGACACCCATTTATTCTCATTTGTTATCATTATTTCATTCTCACAAAAAAGAATAAATAGTTCAAGATAAACAGCATACCGATAACCCATGTTTCTGTGAGTGCCTAGAATGATGCATGTCACAACAACCTTGAGTTCCTAGAATGATACATATAGACACAACTATCATGCCTCCTTAGTCCATGAATCAAAATTCAACAATTTTAAAAACAATTTCACATCACACCATAAGTGTGTCACCCACGGTGAAATAATATCCATCTGTAACAACAAACAAGAATCAAAACAATACCACCAATAGTAATCGGATTTTACACCGTACATGGGTTAGAAACTCCCATGCATGATATCATTACCAAGACTCGCCTCTTCCTAGTCTCATGTCTACCTTTCCCAAGATAGTAAGACATAAAAAGAAGAACGAAATGAAAACTGCTCGAATACGACATTGTGACATCCCGACCCAGCTTCCACTAAATTATTCCCCAAGCCGGTTGGCCACATGACCTCAATTGTGCCGCCCCATATGCCAGAGGGTGATGAAAAGAATTGAGGGTCTGGTGAGTCATTCTTGGAGATAATATACTCTCTTTTATCAGAATAAAACACCAATGGAAGAAAACAACATTAACCAAGTGCAGAAGCATATAAATGACCAATTGAATAACATGTCATATGATAGTGAAAACAAGAAAATATAATACTCAATTTAAAGGTAAAACATTATATGACAATGAATGTTTCTAGTGCCTAAAATTAAACTAAATGTAAAGAAACAAAACCTATTAATTAGGCCTTAAACCGCATCTGGTTTTCACTCCAGTGCTCCAATCCCAAACAGAAACCTATCTGAATGCCTTACCCTTATCCTGTCATAAAACAACATAGTATACTCAAGTTTTGATCAGGAGGCCCGAATAGGGAGTGAGTACAACTTAGTGGGCCACCACAAATGGTGTATAAAACAAGTCATGTCAAATGATAGTGTATGAAATTTCATGAAGCAATATATAAAATGCATAATTAAACAATTATCACATTCTCTTTTAATCTTTAATCATCTCGTTACACCATGTTTAAAATTATGTTTCCCATTTGAACCATCATTCATTATTATAATTCATTTGGTGTTGAAAATCTTGTCAAGAACCCCAAATCAGATTTCATGTAGGTATCGATTCCTAACATTCAAAATTTCATTCAGTGTAGGTCATCATGCATAACACCCGAATATATCATTCAGTGTAGGTCATCATTCCTAGAACCAAAAAATCTCATCGTTGGATAATTATTGGTGGGGGACTCCATGTTCATGTCTTAACTTATAATCATTCTAGAATTCCAAGTCTAGCATCAAGAAAAATCTCATACACCTAAGCAATCGTTATTTCATACGAAGTAGGCACATCCTTCCATTACTAATCTTATGATTAGTTAAACATTTCAAATTCAATTAGTTAACTAAAAACTTAACTAATAACATAACCCATTAATTAATTCATGTATTAATTAATCAATCAACACAATTTTTATTCCATATTTAAATTTTCATAATTAATTATCCATATCAAATCTCAAATAGTTATAATTATTTCTCACAATTAATTATCATTGATCATCATCATAGAACATAATTAAATATCAAAATTGATTATCATTCATAGAAAAACATCATTTCATAATTAATTTCCCCAAATTAATTACCTTAACACATCCAAGCCATTATCTCTATTAAAATATCTCAACCCATAACAAAATCCCCAAAACAAATATCTATTTGTGCCACCCCCTTCATTTGTTCTATGATACAATTGTCAATTAATAACCAATGAAATCACAAGTCAATTCTATATTCATAATTAATCTAATTTAGTAAATACATTATCATGGGGATATATAAAATCCATAAACTCACATACACATATCAAAACCACAAAAATGGGAGTTCAATTTATACCACGTACCTTAGTTTAGTAACGTATTTTAGCCCAAAGGAAATCCACAAAATTCAAGAGGCAAAATGTCATAGATTAAACAGCAGGTCTAAATCCTCATACCCAAAATAATGATCAAATGAATCAAGATCTTGAAAATATAGATCTAGATTCAAAATCCTAGATCTAGGTCTTAACCCATTGTTCTAAATCCATTTAAATGTTGGATTTCTTGTCTGAAAAGATCAAGGAATGTTAGAGGAATGAATGGGAGAAGCAACAAGATGAATTCCAATTACCAAGAAGAGAACTTATATTTAATCCTGGATTTCAATCTCAAATAATGGTGTTCAAATCACCATGGAATCTCACTGCAAGGCTATGGGATCACCTAGAATTTGTCCAAACCAAACCAAGGTCAAAATAGGGGATTCTCGGGGGTTCAAGTGTTTTTAGTATAAAATTTCAGATAATTAAACATGAACACACATTTTTCTAGGTAGGGGTACAGGGTGAGGGAAAACTATGCGCCAACTGTGTGGACCTCTCTGACCATGTTTGCACAGTTGGCACGGTTTAGTCTCCCGATTTGTCAAACTGTGTGAAAACTGTTCACAGCCCATTGTCTATTTTGTTTTCTTAAAAACTCACCCAAACCCACCCCAAGCGACAAATGCCAAACAAAGGTACTTAAACACCTCAAATGTTACATGAAAATGAGCCTGAGAATACTCTAGAAAATGCTAGGATCTTATAAACTCCATTTCTCATTTCAGTGAAAAAATATATTTAATTACACATGTACATTTACATTCGTGTTTTTTGATGAAAAAATAATAATACCCTTCTTTTTAAAATATTTATTTTTTCATAATAAAACACTTATTATTAAAAATATTCTTTTTACTAATAATAATACACTTATTCGTTTTAATTCAATAATTTATGATTATCAAATTAATAAAATTAATCATTTAACATAAAAATTAAAATAACAACAAACTCCCATTGCGTATAAAGGTTTACCCAAAATAGGGTATACCCCCCCATTATGAACCCAATTGTGGTATCAAATTTCTCATATGATGCACTGTTTGAGAGATATTAATTATTTTATATTAATAATAATTAATAATTAAATAATTAAATATAAAAAGGTTATTTAATGAGTGAGGCATCCAAACGTCCAATGCGTACAAACGTTATTCCACACCTAGTGTAAACACCCATTTCCTGAGACAATGGTCATCTCATATTTCTAATAAGATGATCCATTTGTGATATATTAGTTATTAAATATCCAAAAACTGATTAAATAAATAATTAAAAATAAAAATGGTTTTTAATGAGCGAGGAACCCAAACTTCCAATGTTTTCAAATGTTATAACCCATTGGGTAAAATCCCTGTTCTGGACACAATGGTGGTCACATATTTACGATATGATGCACCATTTTAGAGTTATTAACTTATTTTGAGTAAAATCTCTGGGCTTATAATATTATATTTAATATATTTTTTATTCAGTCTACACCGAGACATTAAGGGACTCCGAATCTCACACATAACTCATTTTCTAATTCTATAAATATTCAATTTATTTTTTTAAAATGTTAACTTACAATTAAATCCTTTAACAAATTTATCAAAATTTTATTTATAAATCATTTTTTTGAATTAAGATAAAACAACCCATCTTCTATAAAAACAATTTAATGTGTCATACAAAAAGATAATGCGATAATACAACTTCCCCACTAAATAATTTCTCTTCCTAAAGCTGTACTCCCATGAACTTTTATGAAATACCAGGTTCATAAAATCTATAGACCTTTGATGCTTTATTAACCCCTCTTGTTAAGTATCTAAAAAACCAAATATTTTTTCAAACTCCGGTCAATCCTGAGAACCTCATATGTAAAATATTGACGATGTAACTCAAACTATCTAGCTCCACATATATAATTATTCACAAGAAGAACCTCTTTGTGGCCACATATCCTTACAAAACATATTATTTTAGCTATGTGTAATGCCATGAATTCTCAGGGCATCCAGGGTGATGTCAAGGTAGGGAAAATGATCATCACTAAATAAATGGATGATAATAATTTATTGATTAGCACCACCACCAATCCTTTATTCCCAGTGTTTCCTCCCATTTTCTGGCCACACTTTCAAAACAAAGGAGCTATAGAAACTCTTAAACACCAAATACCTAGGTCTAGTTAACAAGGGTATACTCATTCATATTATTCAAGTTTCTCATTATCCACCAATATTTTATCATCTATCATCATTTTATAATCTTTCTCAATTTAATATTAGGCACATTTCAATTAAATTTCCCAAATAAGGGGAAAACATCTCAAGTTAAATAACTTACTGAAATCCCATTTTCCTTACATGCCTACAATGATACATGTCAAAAAATAATCTAGAGTGCCTAGAATGATGCATATAGACTGAACTCAAATTCCATCCAAGGACACGAGTCAATATCAAAAAATTTCTTAAAAAACAACCACATCATAGAACAATTGTATCAACCACGGTGAAATAATATTCAATAGTAATATCAAACAACAATCCCTAACCTGGGTACATGTGTTATCCTCTGTACATGGGATATCTACTCCTATTCATGAGCTAATAATTATGTCATGAATCTTACAAGAATTAGGAATATATTTCCCAAAACTAATATGAAAAAAATTAAAATAAAATAAACACCTTTGATACCACTTTCTAACATCCTGACCATGGTTACACGCAACGGTGCCTCGAGCCGGTCATTCACATGACCTCGGGCACACCTCCCCGTATGCCAGAGGCTTCCAACTAGTAGAAAGGGTCTAGTAAGTTATTCATGGGGAGACTGTACTATATTTTTCAGATTAAACACTAGAAGGAATAATAAACAATAGTGGAAGAATATATAAATCAATATCAATATCAGATTCTCTAGATAATGCAAGAAGGAAAATATAATATCCAACTAAAGAAGAAAACATATTCAATTATAATTTATGTTCCTTGTTTCATAATGAAATGTAGAAAATAAAGACAACAATGATACCCAAGTGGGTCTCGAACCACACCCAGTTTCCTCATCCAAGATCCATCCTTACTCAACCATCTTACCCAGGGAATCTTCCCTTAACCTGTGTAGGAAAAAATATGTCTTCTTGGGAACCGATCAGAAATCCTAAGTTTGGTTTGAGTACAACTCAGTAGGCCACTACCAATATCTTTTAAAAAAATCCAATCAATAATAGTGAATTCCTTTGAATAATGAATAATATACAAGTAATAATGTAAACATTTAACATTTCTTTAATTATCCATTATTTTACCACATTAACCTTCGAGTTCCCACAGACACCTGTATCTCAATACCTTATTTGGATTATACTGGTGTATGAACCATTTTACATTATCAATTCAAATTTGATTTTATAAAATTCTCTTTTATTGTCCATTTCAATTCAATTAATATCACTGCTAATTAGAAACATATTTCAATTTCAATTAATTGGTGTAGAACTCCATGTCTAGATCCCTCATGAGTATTTGGAGCATTATTCCCTATCTCACAACCCATGGGTATTTAGAGCATCAATCCCTATCACATAAAATAAAATTTCATACATGATTGGTATATAATTCAATGTATATCTCCCCATGAGTTTTTGCAGTATCAATCCCTTTATCACAACCAATTTCTCAATAAAGAACACTTATCACATACATCACATTATATAAGGTTAATCAACATTAATATTTTATCACAATTTTATATGTCAAATGTATGACAACCTAACATTAATTAATTTTTGAATTAATTAATATGATGTTGTGATTAATTAATTTTTGATTTAATTAATGTAATTCTATCATAAATGTTATATGAAAAATTGGGAAAAGATATTAAAGTTGATTAATCTTGAATAATGTGATATATGATATATATATTCTTTATTTAGAAATGGGTTATGAGATAGGAACTAATGCTCCAAATACTCATGGGGTGATAGACATGGCATTCTATACCCATAATTCATATAATATTATTTTATGGGACATGGATTGATGCTCTAAATACCAACGGGTTGTGAGACAAGGAATGATGCTCCAAATACTCACGAGGGTGGTAGACATGTCATTCTACACCAATTAATTGTCGTTGGACTATGGTTCTAGTTAGTAGTGGTATTAATTGAATTTAAATGTAAAATTAAATCACATTGGTTTAAATGAAATGTGTATTGATAATGTAAAATATTCCATACTCTTGTATGGGCCGAAGAAGGTATTGAGATATGAGTGGCCATGAGAACCTAGAGGTTTATTCTATTAAATAAGGGAACATTGAATAAATATAATTTTTTTACATTTTTACTTGTATTTTATTATTTATATAAATGAATAAAATTTTATTGAGTATATTTTTTTAGAATCTGTTGGTGGTGGCCTACATTGTTGTACTCACAACCTATTCAGGCATCATGATCGGTACCTGAGTAGACATGGTGTTTTCAAGAAACGATAATGGAAGAATCCCTGAGTATGATGGTTGAGTCAGGATAGAGCATTGATGAGGGAGCTGAGTGTGGTTTAGGACCCTCTTGGGTGACATTGGTGTCTTTATTTTCTAGTTTTCATTTTTTCACATGAGACATACATTTTCATGCCATGTTTTTTTTCACTTTAGTTGGATATTGTATTTTACTACTTTCATTACCTTGATGAGCTAGTCTTGTTATTGATTTACATATGCTTACACTATTGTTTGGTATTTTAGATGGTGTTTACTCAAATAAATGAGGGTATAGTCTCCCTAAGAATGACATTCTAGACCCTCACTGCTAGTCGATAGACTCTGGCATATGGGGAGGTGTGCCTGAGGTCATGTGACTGACTAGATCGGGGCACTGTTTTGTGGCACCTTGGCCTGGACGTTAGAGTGTGTCCGATGAAAATATCCATTATGATTTTCCCCATTTCCATTCTAGTATGGGTAATTTTTGTAACATACCATTAAAAATGTTTCCCTTAATAAAAACTTCATGACATATCAAGCATAGTGAAACATACTCTGTAATATATTTGTTCAGTTTTTACCACTTGAAAAACTCCGTCAAATCACTATACATATTCATAGATTATTTATTATTAGAAAATAAATAACTATTAGTATCATCCAAGAAATCGTTCTTCAAATATATTTTGAATGAGATGAATACACATTTCCAAAATCTTATCATTTTATCACAATCAATAAATAAATCAATAACATTTATCACTTTATTTTATAGTACAATATCATACATTTCCAACTCTTTAAATATTATTTATAGGTGCATCCATTTCAATTTGAGAAAGATAATATTTTTCACCTTCCATATGCATTTCCAAATATATACTTTTAATGTTAATAGATATTAAGTCTTTTTTTAATCCTCATCATAGATATGCGATAATGATCTTTTCTTCTCAAAAGCATCGACAACCATTTTCACCTTCCTAAGGTGGTAATTGATTAAGTAGTCACAATCCCAAATTGACTCTAACCATCATCAATAGTAAATCTTTATATCTTTTGAGATAAAATATAGATTAAAATTTATAGTAATTATAAATATCACACATTTATCTATAAATAAATTCCTCAATATCTATAATGAAAAATATTTATGAAACTAACTCCAAATCATGAGTTGGGTAATTTTTCTCATGAAAAATTATTTTTCATGAGGAATTGGCTATCACTATATAATTATCCATGAAAATGAATCATAAAACCATTTCAGTGAATCACAATAGATTAAAAACATTTCTCCACAATAGGTTAATGTCTGAACAACTTCACTAACTGACATTCACATCATTTCCATAAAATATTAATCATAATTGTCTATCAAAAAGAACATATATCCCCTCTATGTTAGCCTAGATATTAAATTATAAATCCATTATAAATTATCTATTACTCATCGATAACATCCCTATATCCCAATAAAAACACACAACTTATTCACATTGGTTGTTTTGTAGCAATGTTCAATAACTTATGTATTTGAAGGATCCATTGATTTAAAATTGAATGAGATTATATTACCCACAAAATAACCCTTTTTAGAATAAATTCAAACAATTTTTTTTACATATAGATTCTCCTTGAATTAGGTCTGTAGAAAAATTATCAGGAGATATTCATTCTCTTTATCTTTGAATATATAACAATACAATTTATAAAGGCCATCAAAAAATGACCAATGTAATCTTTAATGAAAGTATTCACTTAATTCATGAAAGTGGATGGGGAATTAGTATGAAAAAATAGAATCACTATAAATATATACTGTCCATAAATATTATAGAAATTTTTTCCTAGGTATATCCTCTTTATTGACCATTAATTGATGATATCAAGTATGGTGGGAGATCAAGGAAAAGTATTGAGATCCACATAATTGAATTTTTTTTATATATATGGGGAACAATATACATATTCCTTATTATTATTTTCTTATGTTCCAAATATTCAACGCAGATCCCACTCATCCAAATTTATTCTCAGCGAAAAAAAACTGGCACACCCTATAGTGACAAAACATAGCTATCTAAATAATTTTTATACATTCTACTGGTGATGCTTCATCAATTCATGTAACTCAATCTAGTGTATTCTATGTAATGTGTTTAAAAAATATGTACCCTTAGGTATGATTTCTATTATAATCTCAATTCATACATAAATATCCATTCATAGATTCATTTATAATGACATAGATTTTTCTCTACCACTAGATCAAAAGGACTAGATCTCTAGATAAGATTATATTAAAAAAACTTCTATTTCATACCCGAATCTCATTCCAATTTTGATTCATGATTCCCTAGGATCAAGAGTGTCCAAAATTACTCTTAGAAAATTCATTAATAAGGATTATTCTACTTTTATGGTTAGGAATATACCCACAAGAAAATACAAAAACAAGATTCCAGCATAAAAATGAAAAACCAACATATAAATCTGATAGAAAAAGTGTTCAGAAGAAAAACAAGAGGTTTTACACCTAGAAAATTTGATCAAAATGTGGATAATATTTTTGTAACTATTAGGGAAAATACAACCCTAACACCTAAATTTCTATCAGGATAATTGTATGAAAATATAAGTCTAAAATGATTTGAATCTTTGTTCCTAATAAAAACCACCATGTTAATGACACGCCCTTACTGGATAGAGATATCTCATAATTGGAAAAAATAATGCCAATAGTAGCATTGACAGCATATGGATCCTGGTTCTTAGTGATGTGGTTAACCCATTGATTTTAAATGTGTATGAGAATTCCATCAAATACTTCTTATTAGATGAAATAAATTGAATATTATGCTCTATGGTATATGCATTCAAGAACTATGTTCATAGAAGATTGCTATGGCCACACATGAGGAACCTTTCAAACACTATTACAGACCCATGGTTTATTTTTGGAGATGTAAAATCATTTTAATTAATGGATTAAAAACTGGTTTTAGTTTCACACTCAATATATACTAATAATTTCATTGAATAAATTGAAGAATCAAATCATGAGGAGATCAATCTTATTGAGGAAAATTTTACATTTTACAGAAAGTTCCCCAATGGAATGAGGTCTAGAAGAATAGATATATCCTTTGACAATGATACCTCAGTAGGTAATTGGAGATCCATATCATGTGTCACTATTTCTTGATACAACTCTGATAAATATCCCATTCTTCTTAATTGTCTGTATAATGAAGAAATAACCCCTCTTCCTTTCATATTCAACAATTCATGGACTAGTCATCAAGAATGTTATTAGACTGTTTATGTCCGAATGTCTAGATGGAATTTATTTATCTTGATTTTTTATAACCCCCCATTTAGGGGAAGAGGGGGAACCCTTACAAGGCCCATAGGCTCAGGGATTACATGGCCCATCAGTTTAGGAGAATACATTACCCAAAGGTCTTAAGAAATTCAACCAGACTATCTATAAGGAACTTCCCCTCCCTAGCATATGCATCATGATAATAGCTCTCCACCTTCGAATGGTCGTATGGCTAGGCTTCCTATTAAGTCAAAAGCTAGTCCTGATGGAATAGCTATAACCTCTCATTCTTAAAAAATTCATTTTTCTATACTTTGGTGAGTGCACATACTCTAAATCCTATTTTGGGGATGCTCCTTTTTCTGTAGAGTCTGTCTGGGGAAACTGCATGTGGCCCGAAGGCCTTGAGGTGGCCCAAAGGCCTTAATGGTGCCCCGAAATCCCTACTAACCTGAAGGCCTAGTTTTCCTGAAATACTTATGGTCTCCAAGCCCAAACAGGTGGGGAAAGGTGAATAGTTTCAGCTACAACAGTACCAAACAATACCTGATACAGTAACAGCTACAGTGCCAACTACTGTACTCTCATAGTGTACAGTTCTTCTATCGTACCTGCAATGTGTACAGTGCTACTACAGTATCTACACTGTGTACATTCCTGCTATAGTTCTACTACAGTAGTTTCTACATTACTGCTATAGCACTTGAAAATAAGCCTCTGCCTGGTTTTGAACCTGGGTTTTGTGGATGCACTTAAGGATGCCTCACCAACTGGGTTGAGGCTCATGGTAGTAAGATTGTTCATGAAACATGGGATTATTTTTATTGATATTCCAATCCAATTTCATATATCATAAATGTAAAAATATTCAAAACAAGATTGAATGGATGGGGATATATGATATTCACATTTCTAGATGATGAAATTGAAGATCTAGAATGTTTCCTCCACTCTCTTCAAGAATCGATCCCCGAAAATGGTTTCCCTGGGAACCTCACTCAAGAAACTGAATTTCCAATAATGTTTAAAAATTTTATCTGGCTCAAATATATAATTCAAAGAGATATCTTCAAAGTCATATAGCTCAATGAATGGGATATAAACACAAAATTTTTCAATTCCCTCAATATAACTAGAAGGGATAAGCGGTCTCTTTCTCTTTTTAAAGATGGAGATAAAATTCATTGGGAAATGAATGTACTCTCCTACCAGTTTGTTTATTTTTTACAAGATCCTCTTCAATTCCCCATACAATAAATCATCTCTTATAGAATACATAATTACAAATCTCATTACTAAAGAAGAAAACATCTACATTACATCTCCCCCAATAGAACGTAAAATTAAAGATATTGTTTTTGTTCTTAACAAAGGGAGCTCCCCTAGAATATATGGATTTTCTAACAACATCTTTCAATACTATTGGAACAATATTCATTGGGTTTTATTAAATATAGTTATTTATTTCATCATGAGTGGCTATCTTGTAAATATATTTAATTCCCCATTTATTTCCTTAATAACTAAAAATGATAATGCTAGTGACATTAGTCAATTTAGGAATGTGGATCTAGTCAACACCATATATAATATGATCACCAAATTTTTGTCCAACATGTTTTAAAAAATATAAAACAAAATTATATCAAGGAATCTATTATGCATTCTATGTGAAAAAATTTCCAAGATAGTTTACTCACTACCTCAAAATGTTTGAACAATCATAGAAATCCAAATAGGGGAGGAAACATTTCACTGAAGCTAGAAATCTGAAAATCCTTTGTCAAAATGGATTGTAACATCATTGGTAATTTGTATGTTGCTTTTGATTCGACATGAAATTTATACTCTATATCAAACCTCTAAATGACTCTGCTCATATATCTATTATCCAAAAGGGATCACAGAAATGGTACATCACCTGCTCAAGGTGAATTAAGAAATGATATCCATAATAATCAATCATTGTTGACATTTCTAAATACTATCATAGAAGACTTTTCTTACGCATGGATGAAAAGTTAATTTGACGACTTTGAGAGCAGCTATAGGTACCTCCACATCCTCATTTTTCTGACGAAAGTTTATTTATAACTCATGGAATTAGGAAAAACATCAAAGAAATCAATAATTATATTTTACACTATGAAAGTGTATTAGGAAGAGAGATTAGCTGGGGGAAATCAATCATAAAAATTGTTGAAAAAATTAATTCTAACGGAAGAGGGAACATTGACGCATCCATGGGTATACGGAAGGATACTATTCCTTTCAATTACATAGGTGTTCATATTTTTTGGGAAATACCTTAGGAATCTCACTTCATAGACTTTTTGACATAGATTAGGACAAAATTATACCCATAGAAAATAAAATGACATTAAATAGTAGATAGAATCATTCTTTTCATGATCATAGTTTTTTAAAAATTGGTATACTCTTTCATTGTGTACTTTTGTTCTACCTCAGTGATCAAAAAAATCAATGCACCTTTGAGGATATTTATTTAGAGCGGTAGAATTTTGGAGATGAATGGTTTCCCAGTAAACTAGAAATAATGTGTTAATCCTTATAGCCTTAGGGGATTATGAACCAACAACCTCTAAAACATCAATCTAGCTATACAAGATCAATTTATATATAAATTATTCAACAATAATTATTTTTCATTGGATCTTCCCAGAACCAGATTTCTAGAGTGTTTAAAATATGGAAAACATCATTACATGGAGTCCCCAATATGGCCCGATATAAAATCAATATTTTATAAGGTGTATAGACACTCTCACTGGACACTCAATACTAATTGTTCTCTCCGATTCTGAAAAAAAAACCGGATTGGGACTCCTCTATTGAACATGATAAGAACTACAGATCAATCCACTCATCCTATCTCAATAAGAGACTAGATGAGAATCATGGAATCTCTCTTGGGTGAAACTAAAGATTCAATTATAAATTTGGACATCATGTCACATGATGATTTCTTATATTGAGAACTGTCTATAAATAGGCTATCAAATTATAAGGCCTTATATTCTCATGATATGAAAATCTCATTGAGTTGGATTTGGGCCTTCAACAATAGATTAACATATCCCCCTTGATTATAAATTATTTAGAGAGTCTCCTTGAACAGAATTCTAGTTGATGCATAGCCCTAAAACAGAGGTATCCTTCTTTGATCTAGGTGTTCCTTATGACACCAACCAAAGGATGATGTGGATCATCTCTTCTTATTTTTTGAAATACCTTTATCATTATTTAATTCACTATTCGATCTATTATATCTTCATTCACATCTTATGGAAAGAGTTGACATTCTTCTAAAACATGTTTCAAATCTCTAGATATCCGTACAAATAAAGAAAATATTATATACCGCCATTGTAGAGCTCCTTCATGTACTATTAAGGGTGAGAAATAAATTTATTTTATTAAGAAACTCCATTTTTATTTCAATTTGTATTTACAAAAATTGTAGAAGCTGTAAATAATGAAAACTATCTACAAATGGGTTATGTAATAATTTAGTTTGAGTCTTTTCTATGCTGAGAGGCCTCAACATTTCTAGAAATTACTCCCCCCCCACAACACCATTTAAGCATTTTGTATCATTCCATTTGTTTGTTTCACATGTGGAACACTGACGGGGCCTCAAAATGGAATCATAGACTAATGGGAATTTTGGATGTCACCAAAGATCAAAATGGAGACATAATCGATTATGCAAATGGGCAAGGTGGAAACTACACATCCCTTGAACCGAAATTGACTTGAATTCTCAATGTTTTCCAAATAGATAGGAAACAAAATTGGAATAATTTTTTGTTCAAATGTGACTGAAATACTATTATGTAATCAATTCAGTTTGTTAATTTAAATTTTGTGAAGATCACTACCAGATGGACTGCCTGAGTGGACAAATTATCTAAAATGAACTACATCATCACTCATGTATGTCATGACGAGAATCCTATTAATAATTCTCCAAAAAAGTGTTTTTCAATGATTCATTCATTTATATTGATACAACCCATCTTTATGTAATTCATATTTATAAAAAAGAGCAACGTAAAATCCATTCGTTTTGAAAAGGGTAATTTTTTGTTTATTTTTTAAAAAGAGTTGATGTGCTCATTGCTCTAAAAAAAATTTAAATAATTAATTGGATATCTAAATAATGAATCTTTTTTAATCACTAAATTTTTTTTATTGTCCTATGTCATCCATGATCATCATCAATTCAGAAACATTATGATGGTTCATGATCAAAATATGAAATAACCTTTGAATATTCCCTAAGAGTGTCCGAAAAGGTGCACATTAAGGGAAGACTCAATGTTCACTATAAATACTATTTATATATAATCATCCAATACTATTTATGGTTAATAACCATAAATAAATATGTAACAAAACCATAACCCCTTGTACTATCCTATTATGGATATATTTCTTAGTAAATCATAGAATCTATTCATTTAAAAACCATAATAACATCATCCTATAATTAGACATTCCACCAGAGTGTTATCCAGTGTTTTCTTATGAAAATATCTATGATTGACTAAACAATTCCCATAATACCAAATATTATTACCCAATATTTTAATACATTAATATTACATAATTTTAAATAAATATTCAAGAAATTTTACAAAATAATTCTCGTAGACTGAAAAGGTTTAGTGTCATTGGGGACTACATAGACAATCTTTTAATATCATGAATGATATTAAACATATCATAGATATATAATCATATATAGAAATATTCATATAAATACCCTACATAAAAACATTATTACATCCTAAAGGAAAGGATATCAAAGGAATGCTGAGTTAAAATTATCAGTATGTGTAATCATGTGAGATATCAATGATCACTTATGAATGACGTGTGAATAATGATATTAAAACATGAGATTAACATTTAAAAAACCCTAACAATAATTTCAATGATTATAATAAATTATCGTTGATAAATTCTTGAAATTTAATAAGACATTAATCATAATGTAATCATGGAACATGATCCATGATAGCTCAATAATTAAGATATAAATATGAAAAAAAACTAAATATAAAAAAAATGTGAACTTGATTAAATTTAAATAGGTTCACTCTTTAAATTAAAGAAAAGAATATAGTCCCCACAATAAATATATAAAAATGAACCCACACCCATTCATAAACCTATGAACACGAATCCCATTCTATGCATAAACATTTCAACATAATTGAATGTCCCCACCTAATTTTTTGGACAATAACGAATCTCCAAAAATAATATTATTGAAATAAAATCTAGGTCCATTAAAAATTTATGAACATAAAAATAGGCTCACACATAAACTTTTTAATGTTAAAATTGGTTCAGGAATAAAAAAATTACGACTTATCCATCATTACCCAATTCAGTGTAGGTATGAGTGGACCCACCAGTCATATAAAAATATTTTATTCATATAATGTTTTCAATGTTAAAAATTAGCCATCGTAAAATCATATCATAAAAAATGTCAACTAAATGTTTTTCATAATCATCCCATAATTATAATTAGAAACTATAAATAAAAATAATGTTTGTTAAAAAGATGGATCTAATCCCCAAAAAATAAGAATTATACTATAAGGATTATATCATAGATGAAATTTCCTTTAAAATAATACCTTGAAAATGTTCTTTATAAAATACCATTTTCTCATAAAAGTAATATATTTAATATATAAAAATTCCCCGAATAGTAATAATTTTTTTAGAATATAAATAAAAATAATAAAATGGAATCATATATAATTTGAGCAGTCACGATGGATGGAAATTATGTTCTCATTGTATAAGTTATAAGAAATAATTTATTTTAAAATTTTCTCAAAATAAAAAAAGAACCTCAATTAGAAAATTAGAAGAATATAGCATTTAAGTAATTTTAAAAAAATACAATAATGTAAAAAATTACATTAAAAATCATAATATAATTATAAACCGATCTAGGAAAAAATAATTATATAACATTTATATGAAAGAGAACATATTTTTGACTGAAGAAATATATAAAGTCATATTTTCCAAAAAAACATTGTTTAGGTCACTTGTGTACATAATGTGATGTAAATGAAATGGAAAAACATATTATATTTAAATAAACAGAGTAAAATAAATAAAAATAGTGATTTATCTAATATGAATGATATATTCACCAAAATATAAATTCAAGCATAAAAAATCCTAATTCAAAATAGAATTGAAAAATAATTCCCTTTCTATATTGTTAATATTCGAGTAAAATCCTCAAATAAGATAGAAACATAGGGTTCAGGGTTACTAAATATGGTTTTGTAGAGAAAATAAAAAAATACATTAACGATAATTATATACAACACAAAAATATACCATTGATTAATATATAATCTGGCTCATATAAATAAAAGTGAGATGTAAATATATTACATCTAGTCTTGTCTATCTTCATACACGTTCAAAACTAATGTATAATAAAAATATTTTTATTTTAAATTATTCCACAAACATAAACATAAACATATCTACAATGCCATTTATTATTTACTCATAAAACCAAATCTCCAATTTATAAATAAATCTTTACTAAGATCATTCTTTTATGTGATAATTGATTCAATTTTCAAGCATGTTTTGGTATGGAATTCCGAATTATAATATGTTTATCATGGATACATCATATCTAGAATATTAATCATGATATAAATAAAATATATATTCATTATATATATATATATATTCATACATAATTGGTGTATATTGATAAATGAAGTTCATCATTACTAGAGATAATATGTCATACATATACATGAACGTTGTTTTCATTTACTGACGGATGGAAAGAAATACAATTAAGATAGAGTTCATAATTTTATATTAATTAAAATATCTTATATACTATATATAATCATTAATTATAACCTCTTTATCATCAAATAAAAATTAAATGAAAAAAGTAACACTTTTAATAGGGTGGTAGTCCACACGTATACATGTACAATGTTGTGGTTTACAAAAGGATTAGAATGTAAGAAAAAAGAAGATATATTTTAATTATATATGTATAATTATATCATAAATATAATATATAAACATTATATTCATCACAATAAAATTCCATGAATGATTTTGTTTTGTATAATGAATTATATCAGTACGTGGAGACAGTAAGTCATATGTACGCCTGTATGATAATTTGACATCTAATTTGAGAGAAAAGAGGGTACATAAAGATGTTTTAATAATAAAAATAACATTTATGTATATTGAGAATATATAATATATATTTTTATTATACATAACACATATTTAATGGTGGTAAAAGAACAATTAGAAAAGAAATTGACTAGTTAATGTGATTACCTTTTCATCAATTTTATTTTGATCTCCTCTTATGGAATATGGGATTGGATATTTGGGGATATCATAATCTATATAATTTTTTTATGTAATTTGAGAAAATAATTTGTTGGTTTTAAGTTAATATAAAATTCTAAATGTGGTTTTAATATGATAAAGGAGTGGTGTCCTTCAATAATGTAGATATAGAGGACACACACGAATTTAAAAAACATTAAAATGATAGAAAGTAATTCTCAGTAAATATTCTTCAACATATCCATTAAATAATATGAAAATAATAAATGCTAAAAATATAATCATTTCCTAAAATTTGGGTAAATATTAGTTTCATTTTTGTAATTATCATTTGTATAATCAGCGTTGGTGATTATTTTTTGACATTAATAGCTACAAGAATGGTATCAATTCTAAATAGTTAACAATGTTAACATAAAAAAATGACTCCTAAATGGACCATATATGATATATTAAAATATATTCCTATCCACTGACTAATGATTTTCTTTATTACTATATAATTGAATAAATTATTATTTAGTATAAAATATTATTAATGTTTCTTTTGAATGTATTCATATAATTTAACATTAAAGACACCAATAAAAAGATAGAATTTTAATATAATATTTCAAGACATACGAGATATGTCATATGTATATAAAAAATATTTGAACACTATAAATATTTAAAATTATATCATTTTTACTAAATTTAAAATAATTTTTTTATTTTTCTATTATTGGAAATAAAATCATATCGACATTACAAAAAAATTTAAGAAAATTTTATAATTACTAAAATTTAAAAACAAATATCCCCAATTAATTTAATTTTATCATACTCCAAATAAAAAAGATGATTCATTCAAAAAATTACTTTTTACCTATGTAAATTCAAAATATATATTTAAAATTAAGAGAGCGATATTTTGAATTTTTATTTTCATAAATTAATAGAGGGACTATACAATTAAATATAGAACAATGTGGCAATATATTGTTTAATTTTATGGAAATAGAAAAAATAAACTCATCCAATTGGACAATGTATTGTTTCAAATAAATTTTATTTCCTAATATGAATGTTTTAACTCTATTTTACATGTTTTACCCATAATGATATGGAAACAAAATTATCATAATTATGATTGTTATTGAAAAAAATAAAATGCACATACTAAAATAAAATTCCACCATATTCTTAATATGAAAAACATTTTTAATAATTAAGACTCTTTATTTTTCCAAAATCTATTTTAAAATATTTTCATTAAAATGATGAATCTAACTTTTTAGAGAAATATATTTTTAACTATTGTACTAGTTTTTGTCCTAACCAATGAATAGAAAAAAATAGATAAATGTTAAAAAAACTATTAAATATATAATATATAAATTTCATTAAAACAATTCAACAATAGTGATCAATTTACATTGTTAATATAAAAAAACGTTGCAGGTAGAGAATTGTTTTTTCAAAAAATCAAATCCTTTATTTTTAGTTGATTTTTATTTTCATTGATAATTAATTAATAAAACATGAATTCATAGTATTCATGTGTAACCCATAAATTTTCATTATTGATATTTTCCTTTTCATATTTGAGATTATTTTCCAGATTATATACCTTACATGAAATAATAATATTATAATAGTGTATATTGATTTGTTTTAACATGGTGTTTAATGCAACACATGTTATTGAATGAATTAAAGTTGTTTTCAAAAAAATATCACAAAATCATATAATTTCATATATATTATTTATAAAAAAATACATCCTTATTCATATACTGTTGATTGTATTTGGATATGAAAAATTTGTACATATGGTTATTAACTCTGAAAGTGATCGTTGGGTAAAGTAACATCTTCGACCCAGGAGCCACTAAACTTATGCCCTGAGCCGGCTATTTACATGACTTTAAGCGCGCCTCCACTTATTCTAGAGGTCTTCGACTAACAGAGAGGGTCTATTAGGTCATGTGGGGAGACTATACCCTCAATTCCAAAGTAATCCACAACATATAATGACTGAAATAGAGGAAACATAAGTGAAAAATACATAACATGCCTAATAACAAAGTCTAAAAAATGGGAACAATCATAACAAGGATAAGTATGCGATTCCATTCTACAATGCCATCTCATAAAAAATTAAAATAATGAATATTGTAGGATTCCCAGCATGATTAAGACTCTAAGTCTGGAACCTCACAGAAATATGTCTCAATTCCAACTCATCTCCCTTGCCAAGGGCCCCTACCTTTGTCCTGACCTGCATGCATGAAATCTGCTCAGGTACCCAATGGTGGCCCGAGAAGGGTGTGAGTATAACTCAATAGGCTTCCACCAATGGTGTCTAAAAAATATCCTTCATGGTAGGTAGTGCATGAAAATGATAAAAAATATTCATGTTAAGGTAAACAGTTCAATAGTCTATCTTTACTTATGTTACCTTAAGATAACCTACCAATTAACCCATGTTTATTATTAAAGAAAATGCATTTATCATGTCACCCTTTTAATGTGTTCAATGGATTATTCATGATCAGTGTTTTCAACATGTTAGAATTAAACAAGTTCAGTCTCACTAGGAATCGTATCACAACAATTCCCACTATCCTCACATTAAAGCCTTAGTCTAGGTGGAATGCAACTGTTATGGGAATAGAACTATCTCGCTTTCCCTAACCAGTGCATTTAGGGGAGGAGATAAAATCGTGGTCCAACTCAACCCGTGGGCGTAGAACCTCATGTCAATATTCCACTATTAGCAAGCCATGTTCACATTCTTATTTATCATTCACCACAAAACACCATATCCCAACAACATAGCCAACATCACAATAATCACAATAAATGTGAAATTATAGTTTTTCCCCAATCCATTAACATGTTCATTATTCATGTTACTTAACCCCTTTAGCCTTATTCCTCATTTCCCATGCCTATCCCACTAATCATATTGAATTAACAAGCTAATTCCCTATAATTTTCCCATTAATCCATTTATCCCATTTTCATGCCAACTAAAAAACCCCTTTGTCCATTACCGAAACTACATGTTTTACTAATCAAAAATTTCTAATCCTTTAAGAATATTAACATATTCGTAATGGGTTCTATGTTCTCTCACAATATATTAGACTTACTTAGCTAGCTCTAAGTCTGGGAAATATTGGCACGCCCCTCGGGTGGCCATAATTTGGTCGAGTCTTCCACCTTGCATCACATTGGGATCAAGAGGTATTACATTATCAATTTCAACACCACTACATCATATCATGTCCAAGGCACAAAGAACTCTTCAAAATAGGGAATGAACAAAAACACAACATGCACAAATCTACCCAAAACCCATGGAATATAATTTTTAGACCAACAAACATAAATATGTTGGATGATGCACTCCCAATCGAAACCTTATATCTCGATTAAACTGAACCATGTGGCTATTACCTAAAACTCACAAAAAAAGTATGGTTTGATAGATTCCGATTTAGAGGGAAAAGAAATAGAAACCCTAAACCAAAAAAGAAATGTAGTGGAGGTTAGCCTTACCCGAATCTTCAATCCACAACTAACAGCACTACAAATGTATTAGGAACAAAGGAGAGGGATCCTTGGGGGCTCATGGACCCTTTGGATCATTCTTAGGGATAAAAGGGATTAGGGGAGGAAAATGTTGAGTGGTTTATAAAATCATAGAGTGGAATTGTTTTTATTTTTTAAAGGTTTCTAGGCTGTATAGTTTACCCGCGCGGTATTCCAAACTATTTGCAAACCATGCGAATGATTATTTCCCAAAGATCCCCCATTCATGGTTTTCAAAACCATGCACAAATAGTGAAAAGGTGAATATCAAAAAAATTACCTCTTGCACTCTTTACCTGGGTAGCCTGCACGATTAGCACTAACCATCCATAGACTATATGACTAGCCCATAAATCTTTTTTTTCCAGCATTTGTCATGTCCCAAACCCTTGAAACACCCCTGAGCCTACTTAAGGACATTGGAAACCACTTAATTGACCAAAATAAAGGGCTTTAGCTGATATGTAAGTAAAACATACCTAATGAAGAAATCGAGTATCTTACATCTTCCCACTTTATAAATGCTTGTCTTCGAGCCTCTATTTTTTAGGATCATTGTGTTTCTATAGAAAATAGAATATGCCACTGGACCCGCATATCAGATTCCTACTCCCATGATTCCTCTTCAATGTGTCTTTGTTTCCATAGAACACAAACCAAGGGTACAACCATACCCCCTAAAACATTATCACTATGATCCATAATATGAACCGGGTGCTCCTCAAAGGATGCATCAGCCTCAAGATCTTCATCCTTAGTTTTTATCACATGAGATGGGTCTGGGTGATACTGTCGACGTTGTGAAATATGGAAAATATCATGCATCCCACAATACCTCTATGGAATAACAAATCAATAATCAACTCATTTGATCCTCTCCACAATCTCAAATGGCCACACATATCTTGGTGCCAACTTTCCCTGTTTCCTATTTCGATGGTGACACAACCTTGGAAACACCTAAAGAAACACATTATCACCCATCATGAACTAATGGGGTCTACGATGATAATAATCATAGAAATATACCTACTATTAGATATTTTCTCATGCTTTTGAATTAAAATAACCTTCTCAAATGACTCCGGCACTAGACTCGACCATTACTTCTCAAAATATCTTGCCTCTAACAAACACAAAGGTGATCTAAACTGTCTTCCAAAAAGTTCCTCAAATGGTTCCTTCTAAACTATAGAAAAAAAATTATTATAAAAAAACTCAACAAGGTACAAGTGCTTTTCCCACAAACCACTAAAATCCAGAACACATGGTCTCAACATTTCATCTAATACTTTAATTGTGCGCTCTAACTGACCATCGGTCTATGGGTAGTAGGACATTCTTAGAAACACCGGGGTATCAAGTGCCTTCTATAGCCATTTCCAAAAACAAGATGTTAAACACATATCACGATCTGAAACTATGGTTCTCATCACCCCGTGAAACCATACTATTTCTCAAACAAATAACTCCCCATATTGGTCGACTGTATAGGTTTCATGATTCAGTAAGAAATTGCCCCCTTTAGTTAGCCGATCTACAACAACACAAATGGAATCATTCTTCTGAGGCATCCTCGGGACACCCACTACAAAGTCCATCATGACGCCATTCCATTTCCACACTGGAAAAGGAAATGACTACAAAAACCCTCATGGGAACTGATGTTTGTCCTTCAACTACTGACAGGTAAGGTATCATGCCACAAAACCCACGGATTACTCTTCATTCCTGGCCACCAAAACTACCTACGAAGGTTTCGGTAATTCTTAGTCACGCTCGGGGGACCTGCTAACTTTGATTCATGGAACTCACACATCAATCCCTCTTGTACACATTGTGGTACCATGGCATGACCATGAACATAAGAAACTCCATCAGCACTGAAGGTCCAACCAGAAGCTGACTCCCCACCTTTAAGACTATCCTTCATTGCTAAACAAAATAGATCTAATAACTGACTTTAATTAACTCAGATCAGATGTGCGGACTCAAATTTTATATATGCAATGATCATATAACTATTCCACTATTTTAACTCCAAATGAAACTCCACAAACAAGGCTAACATCACCCACTATGAACTATATTAATAAACCACATTATTCCAAGTCTTCTGGCTAATAGAATCAGTGACACTATTTACATTTCCCGATTGTAAACAAATTCAAAATCAATAGAATACAAGTACTCAACCCACTATCACTATCGAAGAGTCAAATCCCGCTGAGAGAAGATGTATTTGAGACTTTTATGGTCAGTAAACACCATAATGGGTTCTCCCAACAGTTAATGCCTCCAACACTTTATGGCACGAACCAAAACATCTAGCAACATGACATGAGTAATATAATTTCATTCATGTGGCCCAAATTGTCCGGACCCATAAGCTACAACCACATCATCATGCATCAACACTAACCAAGGTCCAACAATTGACGAATCACATAACAAGGTATACTTCTTACCTGGTTCAGGTAAGATCAAAATCGGTGCGTTGGTCAACCGCTTCATCAGCTCCTAGAAAGAATTCTCACAATCCTATAACTAAAAAAACTTATCCCCCTTATTTTTTAGACCTATTAGAGGCGCTTAAAAATGATATAAATCGCTAATAAACCTTCGGTAATAAATGGAAAATCCCCAAAAACTCCAAATATCAGTAACATTCTTGGGATGCTTCCAAGAAACCACAACCTGCACCATTTTTTGATCCACCGACACCCCTAAATCTGATATGATATGTTCCAAAAAGTGCACCTCATCAATCCAAAACTAGCATTTTTATAGCTTAGAGTAAGGCCTATTTTATATTAGTGTACTCAAGATGATTACAAGATGTTTGGCATGATCATCATCAGTTATGGAGTACACTATGATGTCATCAATGAAAACAACTAAAAACTGATCTAGATATGGGTGGAATATCTGGTTCATCATGGCCATGAACACAACTGCTGCATTGGTCAAACAATACAACATTAATAGGAATTGATACACCCGTACCAGCTTCGAAATGTCGTCTGAGGTATTCGAGAAGGTCTCACCCTCAATAAATGGTATCCCGATCTCAAATAAATCTTGGGAAACACTAAGGCCCCTCGAAGCTGATCAAATAGGTCATCAATTCTTGTATATGGGGTATCATTTCTTAACTGTCATCTCATTCAGCTTCATATAATCTACACATATCCTCAGTAACCTATCATATAATGCCTCGACACCAGTTACCCAGAGTCAGTGCATTATTACGTATCATAGGCATGATCACAAATGATCATGTCTCGAAAGATAGACTAGTTTAGTAGCCTTGGAAATAATAGATACATTCATAAGTCCTACATTACGTCATAAAGAGAAAACTACAACAACATGGTCTCCATAAACCACACTCATATCCCCTATAACTATCCCTATAGGTCAATAATAAAATAATTCTTCATATCCTGGGAAAAATAAAACATAGAAAGGGGTGAGCTCAGATGCTCAGTAAGGATAACAATATAACGGAAACAATCATAAATAAACATAAACATTTAATCCAATGTATTACTAAAATAAAAGCCTTTTTAAACTAAAACTTCATCATAATATGGAAAAGATAAAATGAGATAATTCCATTTACTAATTCACATGGATATTCTACTATTCAAATAATCACATGCAATATCAATAACCTCTTTTATAATGATGGAATGCATAATGCTAGACTACCATAACCACATAGTCATGGCCTTGTGCCAAGACTACTTATAAGATTTTGTCAAGGCCTTGTTCCAAGACACTAGTTTCTCTCATGATAACTACCGATGCATCACGGAGCTATAGCGGGCTCCACCCGTCACTTACTACGTCCAATGCATTCCTCATACGAAAAGGTTTAAACATAACATAAACATTCGTATTAAAACAGCATACGAAATGTCATTACTTTACCCATAAAATATGGATGGTATAAAAATAACACAACCATAGTAAAAAATATCACAAAACCTTCAATATAATATGGATGTTTTGTATCATAATAAATAAACTTTAAGAAAATTAAAATCCATCAAAGGATGTTGACATAAATGAAATAAAAACATTTTTTTAGATAAATATCTCTTTTTATTTTGAAATCATTTAAAATTTACATAATAATAAATAAAATATTCATTTTGAAAATATTCTTATAAGCTTGTAAGGGAAGCTTCAATGATGTTGTATCGATGGAATATAGCTGCACCCACCGTATAGGTTAAAAAAACATTCTTACCTTAAATTTGTCGAAAAGGTCAAAAAGTACCTTGTTTGGAAAACGATGGAAGGATTCCTTTCAGAATGTATATGGTAAAATAAGGGTATAAATTCCTTTAACCCATATTCTAGTAAATAGTAATTTTTTTTTGAAATACATTTTTTAGAAAACATGGATGTGGATGATAAAGAGGTCCCAATAGATAATTACATATTAACAACCTTGAATAATGAAGAGGTTGTAGAATTATCCATTACCTTGTTCTGTTACTTAGTCGATGCTATGTTAAAATCTTGTATAATAGTTAAAACATTGTTATTAAATTATACACGAATCATATATAAAAATATGATATCTTATATGATCTTCTTATATTGCCATGTTAATAATATTTTAGTATTATCATCGTTTTGGATGTTAACAAACTCATTTTATTTTATATTTTTTGTTACATAAGCCGTGTTTGTTATGGATAGGTTGTATAATATTCATATCCAGAATGATATAAAGTCCTTAAACATTATTTTTAAACACCAAATAAAAATTAGTCTTGAATGGATACGATGGGGAATGAATCTTATTGCGTTCATGGAAACGGTAGTCCGTACGTACGCAATATATCATTATTTTGATATTATATTAGTATATAATTTGATGGTAAATCATATATAAAGAATCATTATCATGTTATATTAATTATTTACATAAGTTATAATCATTATTATACCCTTCCAAATTATGAAATGTTTTAACAACAAACTACACCACCACGTGGAGATGGTAAGCCGTACGTACACACATGTGGTGACTTTTTCATTCGTAGGATGGATAAAATAACTAATATGGTTCTAAAATTTTTATAATAACATCAAATTATATAAAAGATAATTGAGTTATTAATTTTGAGTGGAAACAATAAGGATAGAATAATTTGAAGAATAAAATAACTTAAAAGAGGGTGGTGAATTAATTACCTCTTCTTCGAGTGTTTCCTTTTGAGTTGATCATAAGGGCTCCTTAGATTGGCTTTCGGAAAAAGTAAGGCCTATAAGTTTAATTGAGGGAATTTGGGAGGATAATTGGGTAGGGTTTGGCTGATCCAAATGGCTTTGAAGGTGTGAAGTTGAGATAAGGGTGAGTTCCCTTTTTTAAGAGGGGTGATGGTCACTTTAGAATAAGATAGAAATATTATTTTATAATAAATTCATATTTGGTCTATAATGGATCCAAACTATGTTATTTCGAGTCTAAGGTGGGTATGGGTAGAAATAAACTCAACCAATATATTTTAGACAGGTTTGGGTCACTCTATTAACCATATCATTTATATTTAAATCCTAGTTAACTAGTTTGACATTTACCATGTCTCTTTGTATTTTTATATTATATTGTTAATAAACTTACTATATACATCCAAGAGAACCCCAAAAGGTTCATTAATGATACAAATATCATAATATAAGTCTTTTGGACGAACTTTAGATTTTTAGTAATAGAATATCAATTAATAATATAATATTTGTTTTAAAAACTCTTTTATGTCAATTTTGACACTTTTTGAGAAATGGTTTTTGTAAAATTTATATCATCATGATTATTTATAAAAATTTAATTAAATAAATCCTAACATGTCATATTAACCTAGATAACAACGGTAATTTCTAAAAGTCTCAAATTATATTTATTTGGGTATTTATAATATCAATTATTTTAATATTTCATTATTATTGTAATTACTACATCATCACTGTGTCATAAATAAATTAAATTATTTAATGTCTAAAATTTATAAATAAAATACCATTATGTATTAAATATTTTTATATTTCTAATAAATATTTATAGTTGAATTTTTATTATGTATAACCCTATATTAAAAATATTTTAGTTATTAAACATTGATTTTAACTCTTTTAACTCTTATTTGAATTAAATAATAATAAATGTCCTAATCTAATCGATGTTGACCAAAGAGGTTCATATTATATTACTAAGGTTGTTTATAGTTGATTTATACTTATCCAATGAATGAGGACATGTTTTAGGGTAATATTAATATCATTTTTACCCTTAATTACCCTATTTACTTTTAACCGCGGTAAATAAAAGTAAAAAGTTACTATTCACCAAAAAAATATTTTCATCTCATTGAACCACAATTTACATATTGATATCAACCGTGTCTCGTGGATTTTCGAAATTCAATTCATAGAAGCGATAAAATTATGTTTTATGCAAATTTATAAAATCTCTTAGCAGGTTGGTAAAAGACAGAAAAAAGTTCAATAAAATTTTATTAACATAAAATTAATATAAAATCACTCCAATTAATTACATTGAACATATATAGGTATTATGTATCTATTTTGACCAAAAATAAATCTAAATTAAATAAATAATTATTTAAATAAAAAGTCAGTTTTTAAATAATAACTTAGTGTTTTATCTATTCATCAAAAATTGGATGTTTTCGGAAAAATACCAAAAAATCACCCTCAACTAATTTCGATATTCCAAATACAAAAATAAATTCCATTTTGAAAAATAAAATTTATAAAATTTCAAAAATTTGGTATTACAATTTCGAACGGCTGGTTTGATTAGTTGTGGTGTGTTAGAACTCAAAGTTGCGTACAACACACACTACTGTATTATTGAAAGAGAAGCGTACCGTAGATGATTGGGGTGTTACATTCTCCTCTCCTTAAAATAATTTCATCCTCAAAATTTCTGAAATATTACTGCATAAAAATACTCGGGTGGTTCTTTATCATAAGTTCCTTGGGTTCCCACATTGCCTCTTTGATCTTGTGGTTTCATCATAGAACTTTTACTAGAAAATTTGTCCGGTTTCTCAACACATATTCTCTTGTATCAAGAATCCTGATGGTCTCTTCTCAATAATACAGATCGGGTTCCATTTCTAATTCCTCATAGGTGAGTACATGTGTTGGGTCCAACATGTATTTTCTCAACAGTGATACGTGGAACACATTGTGAACGTTGGAGAGACTTGGCGGTATTTCCAAATGGTATGCTACAACCCAAATTCATTCTAGGATTTCGAAAGGTCCGATGTATCTGGGACTCAATTTACCTTTCTTAAAAAAAATGTATAACTCCATTCCATAGAGACAATTTCAAGAAAACATGATCACCGACATGAAATTACAAATACTTCCTTTGGTTATCGGCATAAATCTTCATCCTACATTGATATACTTTGATGTGGGTTTGGATTACCTTCACCTTTTCTATCGTTTCCTCCACAAGTTCTGGGACTACATGTTTTCTTTCACCAACATCATCCCAATAGGTTGGTGTGTGGCATCGCTTTCCATATAACGCTTTAAATGGTGCCATCTGAATACATGAATGGAATCTATTGTTATTAGAAAATGATACCTGAGGTAAATATTGATCCCACATACCCTGAAAGTCAAGTGATGATGATCTCAACATGTCTTCTATGGTTTGAATAGTTCTTTCTAATTGTCCATCTGTTTGAGGGTGGTAGGATGTGCTCAGACGAAGTTCAATATTCGAGGTCTTGTGAAGACATTTCCAGAATCTTAATGTGAAATGGGGATCACGATCAGAAACAATCGATAGGGGTACTCCATGATGTATCACAACTTCATTAATATATAGTCTTGCTAGATGTTCAAGTAGGATATCTTCTCTTATAGCATGAAAATGTGCTGACTTGGTAAGACGATCAACAATGACCCATATTTCATCGTTCCCTATATGAGTCTTTTCTAGTACCATGACAAAGTCCATTGTGATATTATCCCATTTTCACTTAGGTATGGGAAGAGGTTGCATAACTCCTCCAGGATGTTGCCTTCCAGATTTCACTTGTTTACAAACCATACATCTTGACACAAAATCAGAAATCTCCCTCTTCATGTTGTCCCACCAAAAATGTTCCTTCAAATCCCTATACATATTGGTGCTACCAGGGTGTATACAGAAATTGGAACTATGAGCATCATCCAACAATTAACTTTTTAGATCAGGTATATCGGGAACACAAAGACTTTTCCCGAATTTCAAAATTCCATCTTCAAACACAAAGTCACTCAATCTCCCATCAGTCACAGCTTTAATCTTCTTTTGAAACTCTTTATCACCAGCTTGAGAACTTTTTATCCTTTCTAATAAATATGGTTTGACAATAATTTGAAAAAGTATTGATGTTTCACCTTCCATGGTGATTCCCATATCCATCTTTATTAGATCCATGAAAATAGGATCCCTTTAAACTCTCATCTTGTTCAAAACTTCATGATCTTTTCTACTCAAATCATCTTCCACCTTATTTTCCTCCCCTAGGTGGTAGTGTATCGTGCAATCGTAATCCTTGAGTAATTCAAGACATATCCTATTCCTCACGCTGAGTTTTTTCTTTGATAAAATATACTTAAAACTCTTTTGATCGGTATATAACTCACATTTTTCACCATAGAGATAGTGTCTCCAAATCTTCAAAGAAATGATTTCAGCTGCTAACTCAAGATCATGAGTGGGAATGTTTTGGTCACAAATGTTTAGCTATCGCGATGCATAGG
This sequence comes from Viscum album, assembly GCA_963277665.1. Lineage (NCBI taxonomy): Eukaryota > Viridiplantae > Streptophyta > Magnoliopsida > Santalales > Viscaceae > Viscum > Viscum album. Next base: position 1,277,850,021 of record OY728134.1, read on the forward strand.
CAATAAACCTATATTCTACATGAGGACACAACCAATTCCTTTCTATGAGGCATCACTATAAATAACAAAACCATCATTCCCCGATGGTAGAGTCAATATAGGATCATTGACTAATCTTCTCTTCAATTCTTCAAAACATTCTTCAAACTCTTTTGTCCAAAAAAATTTAACCTTGTTACGTGTGGGCTTCATTAATGGGTTAGCCAATTCGGCAAAATTCAGGAAGAAACGTCGACAATAACCTACTAAACCAATAAAACAGCATACCTTGGTTATACATGTCGGTGATGGCCATTCTTGGATCGCTCATGTATTAGAAGGATCAACAAAGATTCCATCTTTAGAGGCAATATGGCCAAGAAAAGAAATCTCTTGAAGCCAGAATTCACACTTGCAGAACTTCCCATATAATTCGTGTCTTCTAAGAGTCTTGAGAATAATGCGCAAGTGATTTTCATGATCTTCATAGATTTTGGAGTATACCAGGATATCATCAATAAATACCACTATGAAGTCATCAATATATTACTTGAAAACTCAATTAATTAGATCCATGAAGACAGAGGGTGCATTAGTCAATCCAAAAGGAATTACTGTAAACACGTAATGCCCGTACCTGGTTCGGAATGCCGTCTTCGGAGTGTGTTCCTTCTTCACACAAAATTGATGATAACCAGATTGAAGGTCATTCTTTCAAAAGTATTGAGCTCCATGTAGTTGGTCGAATAAATCATTAATACGAGGTAGGGGATACTTGTTCTTTATTGTTATAACATTGATCTCCCTATAGTCAATACACAGCCTCATAGATCCATATTCCTTCTTAACAAAAAGAACAGGGGATCCCCATGGAAAAAAACTAGGGAGAATAAATCCCTTATTACTCAATTCTTCTAGTTGTTTCTTTAGTTCCACTAATTCCTTAGTGGCCATTCTATAAGGGGTCTTTGATATGGGCCTTGAACAAGAAATTAGGTCAATGGAAAACTCAATTTCTCATTCTGGAGGATGTCTAGGTAAATCTTCTAAAAAATATCAACATATTCTTGCACAATAGGTACATCCTCTATTCGAACATTCCTTTCCTCACCCACAGTTATTTTTTTCTCTTCCTCCCCAATAATTGAATTTAGTTGAGCTACTGGGGGTGGATCTAGACAAGAATTAGGTGGTGAGGATTCTGCTTTAAAGATAAGGTGTTTTTTATCATCTTCATAAAAAATATTAACCTACTTCTTCTTATAATAAATTTTTGCATCGTGGTCCGATAGTCAATCCATACCGAGGATTATATCAAATTAAATCATGGGTATAATGATGAGATCATCAGATAAAGAACATTTATATGCTTTAATGGGGACTGATTGACAAAACTTTGTAGCAATGATACTTCCCTTAGGGGTTTTGACTGAAAACTCCCTTGTTAAATCAAATTGTAAATATCTAATTTTCTTAGTAAACTAGGATGATATGAAACAATGCGATGATCCAGAATCAAATATAGCATTGCCTAAACTTGAGGAAACCATTAAATTACCTACCACCTAGTCTCTTAGAGCTTCAACCTCAGCAGTAGTGATAATATAAGCTTGGCCTTGATCCCTAGGAATCTTCTGAGGTATGTTCCCCTGACGCTTATGAAATTCATTTGCATAATAACCCCTTTCTCTACAATTGTAGCATTCAACATCTACAACCTCTTTCTTCACCTTGAAATCATGATCTTGGTGGCCTTTTTCACCACACTTGTAATAGACTCTCATTCCCTTCAGGCAAGTACCAGGGTGTTTCATCCCACATTTACTACAAGATTGATATTCAACTTTTCCCTTATTCCCCTTATTTCCATTTTTGAGTGATCAACATATCTCTTATTCTCTTTCATTGCTTTAAAGTCATAAGACTTAGATAATTCCTTTTCTGTCTTGATAGCACATGACACAATGTCTTCATCTGACGAGAAGGATTTTGAGACCAATGATCAACAGAGAAATGATTTTAACACATCAAACAAATGGTCGATCTTACTTATTAGGTTACATATATAATCAGTAGCATGCCTTGCTAACTATATAAAGTTAGCTTCATACTTTGCAACATTATCATCCTCTTTTTGCCTCAGACTCAGAAATTGCCTTTCCATATCTACTCGATGGTCATGCAGAATGTATTTTTCTAAGAAAATTTCTTTAAACTACTTCCACTCCATATTTGATACTTCATCATATTCATTTGTTTTTGGAATAAATGGCCACCATTAATCAGTATCTCTGGTGAGGCGGTAAACATTCATGAAAACTATTTCCCTTTCGCTACTCCCCAAGGCGTGGAATATTTTCTCTAAGGAGTTTATCCATTGCTCAGGTACTAATGGATTTGTAACCCCATTAAATGTTAGAGGTTGTTTCCTCATGAAGCGATCTAACATTGATCATCCATGTTGCAGATCAGGGTGCTCCATAAGAGTAAGGTTATTATTCATAACCTGAGTGAGTTATCCCAGTATGGTGATAAGCTGATCAAAACCAGTTGTATCACCAGTTCCACTATAATTATATTAAGGATGAGGTAAATCCCGATATGGAGTGCGTGCATTGATACAATTTCCATTCATTCCAATAGGCTCCATTTCTAAACAATGTCATAAACTAGATTATTTTATGATTAGAAATACATAATTTCAAACTTGCAAAACACTTAACATAAATTGAACAGTTTATGGATATAATCCATAATCATAAAAAGTTATTCTTTGAGGAGGTATATAATCATAAATCATTCATAATGGTTTGGAAATAAATCATGAATTATCCTAAGAATATCCCCCGGGAGTGTCATAACCAAGAGTGAAGCAAGACCCGTTGTCGTGTACCAAGATACCCCGGGTCAAGCCCGAAACCCCTTGTCAGAGTTTTCACTCCTAGGTACATCTGTGCTAGAGCCAAATCTAACTGATCATATCCAGACAGGGATGTATTGCTCGGAAAATACACAAAATCTCTATTTTAACAAAATTCTAGGATGTTCTTCTATAATAATCCTCAAAGACTATCTTAGGGCTATGTTCTCTAATCAGTGTTTATTTAAATCTAGCTTCCAAGGTTAGTACTAAACTACCTCTGATACCAACTGTAATGCCCCGACCCTAGTTACCCAGAGTCAGGGAATCATTACGTAACATAGGCATGGTCACAAATGATCAAGTCTCGAAATACCGATTAGTTTAGTAGACTTGGAAACATTAGATACATTCATAAGTCTTATATTATATCATTAAGTGAAAAACTACAACAACATAGTCTCCATAGACCACACTCATATCCACTATCACTATCCCTTCAGGTCAATCATTAAATACTTATTCATATCTTGGGATAAATAAAACATAGAAAGGGGTGAGCTCAGATGCTCAGTAAGGATAACAATATACTAGAAACATTCATAAATAAACATAAAAATTTAAGACAGTGTATAACTAAGACAAAAGTTTTTTGAAACTTGATCTTCATAATAATATGGAAAAGATAAAATGAAATAATTCCATTTACTTATTCACATGGATATTCTACTAGTCGAATAATCACATGCAATATCAATAACCGCTTTAATAATAATGGAATGCATAATGCCAGACTATCATAACCACATAGTCAAGGCCTTATGTCAAAACTAAAAATAAGATTTTTCAAGGCCTTGTGCCAAGAAAATAGTTGTTCTCATGAGACCTACCAATGCATCGATGAGCTATAGCAGGCTCCACCCGTCACTTACTAAATCCAATACATTCCTCATATGAAAAGGATTAAACATAACATAAACATTCATATTAAAACTAGCATACGAAATGTCAATAATTTATCTATAAACCATAAATGGTATACAAATAACACATCCATAGTCAATCATATTGGAAAAAATTCAATAAAATATGGGATTTTTGTATCATAATAAATCAACTTCAAATAAACTTAAATTCCATCAATGGAAGTTGACATAGATGAAATCAAAACCTTTTTCTAGAGAAATACAACAATATATTTTGAAAACATTTAAAAGTTACGTAATTATAATGAAAAAATTAATTTTAAAAATATTCATATAATCTTTTAAAGGAATATTTGACGATTTTGTATCGTTGAAATATAGCAGCACCCACCGTATAAGTTAAAAAAAACATTCGTACCTTAAATTTGTCGAATAGGTAAACAAGTACCTTATTTGGAAATCAAAAGAAGGATTTATTTAAAAAATTATAATGTAAAATAAGGTTATAAATTTCCTTAACCCATATTCTAGTAAATAGTAAAAATGTATTGAAATAAATTTTTAAGAAAACATGGATGTGGATGATAAAGAGGTCCCAGTAGATAATTACATAAAAAAACCATGAATAATGAAGAGGTTGTAGAATTAACCCTTACCTTGTTCGTTTCCTTAGTCGATGGTATGTTAAACTCTTGTATAATAGTTAAAAAATTCTTATAAAATTATAAAATAATCATATACATAAATATTATATCATATATGATCTTCTAATATTTCTTTGTAAATAATATTTTCGTATTATTGTCCTTCCGGGAGTTAACTTACTCATTTTCTTTTATATGTTTTGTTACATAAGACATATTTGTTATTGATAGGTTTTTTCATATTCATATCCATAATGATATCAAGTCATTAAATTTTTTTTTACACACAAAATAAAAATTAGTTTTGAATGGATACGATGGGGAATGAATCTCATCGCTTTTGTGGAGACTGTAGTCCGTACATACATACGAGCGACAATATCATCATTTTGATATTAAATTAGTATATAATTGGATGGTATATCATATATTCAGAATCATTATCATGTTATATTTATTATTTACATCAGTTATAATCATTATTATACCCATCCAAATGATGAAATTTTTGAATAACAAACTACACCACGATGTAGAGACGGTAAGCCGTATGTACGCACGTGTGGTGACTTTTTCATTTGTAGGATAGATAAAATAACTAATATGGTTGTACCATTTTTATAATAATATTACAGTATATAGAAGATACTTGATTTATTATTTTAGAATGCAAACAATGAGGAAATAAGAAGTGGAAGAAGAAAAGAACTAGGAAGAGGGTTGTGAAATTATTACCTCTTCTTCGGGTGTTTCCTTTTGAGTTGATCAAAAGGGCTCCGAAGGTTGGATTTCTGACCAAATTAAGGGCTCTAGGTTTATGTGAGGGAATTTGGGAGGATAATTGGGTAGTGGTTGGCCGGGACAAGTGGATTTGATGGTGTGAAATTGATAGAAGGGGGAGTGCTCTTTTATGAGAGGATGATGGTCACTTTAGGAAAAGCTAGAAATATTATTTTATAATAAATTAATATTCAGTCTCAAATGGCTAAAATATATTTATTTCTAGGATAAGGTGGTGATGGGTCGAAATAAACTCAACCAATAGATTTTAGACAGGTTTGGGTCACTATATTAACCTTATAATTTATATTTAACTCTTAGTTAACTAGTTTGACATTTACCATGTCTCTTTGTATTTTAATATTATATGGTTAATAAACATACAATATACATCCAAGAGAACCCCAAGTGGTTTATTAATGAAACACCTATCATCATATATGTCTTTTGGACGAAGCATATATTTTTACTAATATAATATCAATTAATATTATAATATTTGTTTTAAAAACTCTTTTATATCAATTTTGACACTATTTGGGAATTGATTTTTTTGAAAATAATAACAACATGATTAATTCGAAAAAAGTTAATTACATAAATCCTAACATGTCATATTAACCTAGAAAATTATTTTAATTCATTAAATGTCTCAAATTATATTTATTTGGGTATTTATAATATTAATTATTTTAATATTTCATTATTAAGGTAATTACTGCATCATCATTGTGTAAAAAATAAAATAAATTATTAATGTCTAAAAATTAGAAATAAAATACCATTATTTAGGAAATATTTTTATATTTCTAATTAATATTTAAAGTCAAATATATCATATGTATAACCATATATTAAAAATGTTTTTGTTATTAAACTTTGATTTTAACTCTTTTAACTCTTATTTGAATTTAATAATAATAAATGTCCTAATCTAATACAAGTGGACAAAAGAGGTTCATATTATATTTCTAAGGTTTTTTGGACGAATTATACTTATGAAATAGAATTAGGACATGTTTTAGTGAAATAATAATATCATTTTTACTCTTAATTACCCTATTTACTTTTAACCGTGGTAAATACAAGTAAAAAAGTTACTATTCACAGAAAATCCTTTTCATCTCATTGAACCAAATTTTACATACTAATATCAGTTGTGTCTCTTGTATTTTCTAAATTCCATTCAATGAGGTATTAAAATTACGTTTTATGAAAATTTGCAAAATCTCCTAGCAGGTGGGTAAAAGACAGTAAAAAGTTAAATAAAATTTTATATATCTAAAATTAATATAAAATGACTCCAATGAATTACATTGAACCTATATAGGTATTATTTATCTATTTTGACTTAAAATAAATTTAAATAAAATAAATAATTATTAAAATAAAAAGTCGATTTTTAAATAATAACTCAGTGTTTTCACTATTCATCAAAAATTGAAAGTTTTTAGAAAAATACCAAAAATTCATCCTAAGCTAATTTCGATATTCCAAATCCAAAAATGAAGTCCATTTTAAAAAATAACTATTTAAAAATTTCAAAAAGTTGGTATTACTATTCATAACAGCTAGTTTGATTAGTTGGGGTGTGTTAGAACTCGAAGTTGCATACAACACACACTATTATATTATTGATAGATAAGTGTACCGTGGAATCTTGGGGGAGTTACAGATAAGCCTTATTATTAAACATCACAGTAAATCCCTATGGTGATGTACTAGGACATATAAACCCTTTGTGCTCTGATTCCTCTAGCTGAATCTTTAGTTCTTGGAGCTCTTTTGGAGCCATTCGGTACGGTGGAATGGAAGTTGGCTCCGCTCCAAGGAACAATTCAATTGTAAACACAACATCTTTCTCAGGTGGTAACCCCGACAAGTCCTCAGGAAACACATCCTGAAACTAGTCCACAACAAAATTGAATACAGACTATCCTTTATCCCAATCATCTATCATAAGGCATGCCACATGGGTTGTGATCTCCCCCACCTAATGGCGTAGCAGCCCTTCACGACCCGCTCAATTATCCCACTCACCACGAAGGACATAAGTGCCCCCATCAAGAGATTTGAATGTTACCCAACATTGGTAACAGTCGATATGGGATTGATATAACACCAACCAATCCATTCAAAAGATAAGGTCAAAACCTGACATTTCTAGGACAAACAGATCCCTTAGAAAATGATTCCTAAAAAATTCCATAGCACAACCCTTACACTACTTGATGTCCTCAACTCACACCCCTAATGAAGTATCATGTGATATTACCCCACATGCAGTCTCTACAGTTAATCCCAACACAATAACAAACTGAGTAGAAATAAAGGAATGCTAAGCACCAGTATCGAATAAGGCACTAGAAAACCTGGAAACTACAAGAATCGTAACTCATACAGTATATGGTCCAGCCTCACTACCCTCAGGTGTAGCATGAAATACATGGAGATGAACTGACCCTTTACCATGGTCTCCAACCTGAGTACCCAACACTGCACTGCTTTGTTGCTAAGGGTGATCTCATATCGGAGTCCCACGTCCACCGCCCCTACTGGTATGGCTCGTCGAGGTCCAACTGCCTGCCTGATATGGGGTGAAATACCCCCTGCCTATAGTCGGCATCTACCTCAATCCTCCATCATTCCCCGACTACAGCTGGTTCCTACATAATCTATGTACGTGACTTAGCTCACTGAACACTCGACACAATATTGGTGGGTGGGGACACTGGTCACGCTTGTGCCCCGACCTGACACACAGAAAACAAAAGACCTGGTCACCTCCTTGAGAAACTATCCCCCTCTTCTGACTGCTCTGTATTCTTCCACCATACTGAAAGGTTCCAAAGTGGAGCTTCCTACTATTAGATGCAGCACAACTTGTTTTCCCAGTTGGCACCACTAGTTCACTACCTGATGATCCCATCAGATTTCCTTCTTAGATAAGGGATTGATCCACCACATCATAAAACCTTTTTAGATAAAATATGTTCACCTGAGATATGATCTCATGTCCCATCCAATCCTGGAAGTGTTTCACTATAGCTACCTCATCCCCCATCAACGTCAGAACGATGCATCTTAAATCAGTGAAACTACTAGAATAGTCTATCACTTACATTTTCCCTTGACTTAGCCTCATAAAATATGCATCCTTCTCTTGTGTTTAGGTTTGTGGATAAAAATTATCATGAAACTTCTCTTGAAAATCATTCCACATCATCCCCTCAGCCTGGTGTTTCGGAACCATAATGTCCCACAAATGTTTTGCCTACCCCCTCAGCATATAGGCCTCTATCATGAATCACTTCATGAGAGGAGTCTCTATATCGTTGAGAATAGTTTGGATGGAATCAATATAGAACTATACTTATTCTGGACCACCCTCTCTGGTGAAGGTGAGAGGGTGATATAGTTGAAACACCCTGGTCATCTCAAACATGCTTGGTGCAACCTGCCCTAGGTCTCATTCCATCATCTGTATAAAATGAGAAAAGTTCTCACAGAACTGCTCTTCCTTGCCTCCTTGGAAAACTTTTTTATCCTGCTCCACTGCTGGAGTATCATTCTCAGAAACATATTCAAGTCATCAAATTGGCACACGTCTTTAAGGTGTAATTTCTCTACAATTCCAATCATGAGCTTTAGAACGCAACTATAATGATTTTGTGATATGGAAGGGATATAGATAGTATTTTCACATGAAATAACCAAATTTTTTGCATAAACTACCCAAAAGATCCTACTCGCGATCATGTCACTACCCTCGGCTATATCCCTAAGTCTATGGCCAACTTGGTATAAAATTATTATGGTTAGAAGCCTTATATTCTACTCTAATTCAAACCATTTTATCTTTCCAACTTACCCTTCCAAAAAATTATTCCACTTTTACTTCTTTATCAAAACCCAATTTCTAATTGCTATTAGAAATGTTTAATTCCCCTTTTTTCTCATTCATATTATCTTATTAGGCACAATTCATCACTTTTAATAGAACATATGAATCCAAACTTTTACACCCCGCACACCCATCCTGTGTGTGTTCCTATCATGATGCATGTAACTTTACTACATAGGTGCCTATAATGGTGCATGAATGAAAAATCTCATACCCTTTCGGCCATGAGAGAAATATCAAAAAAACTATCAAATCACACAACAAGTATATAACCCAATGGTGAAATATCATAAAATGTAACATCACACAAAAAGAACAAAAATCCCCTCCCAGGGTGACTTGGGGTTCCCCCGTACATGCGTTAGCTACTCCCTAGGACGAGCTCATTACCAAGTCCCGACACATTACTAATCTCATGTCTACCATCATAATATAATAAGAATGAGAAATGAACTCCTTTGATACATCTTTTTAATATCCCCAACTAGGGAGCCACTAAACTCGGGCCGTGTGCCGGGTAGTTACATGACCTCAATTGCGCCTCCATGTACGCTAGAGGTTTCTGACTAGAAGAAAGTGTCCAATAGGTCACATGGAGAGACTATACCCTCAATACCAATGTAATCCACTGGAGATAATGACTGAAATAGCAGAAACATAAGAGAAAAATCCATAACATGCAGAATAAACAAATCTCAAAACTAGGAACAATTAAAACAACGATAAAGATACCATGTCATGCTTCAATGTCAACTGATCAAAAACCAAAATAAAGAAGTTGGTATAATTTCTAAAATGGTGTAGACTTCATGTCTAGAAACTATCCCAAACATATCCCATGTCCAACTAATCTCCCTACCATTGGGACCTTTCGGTTGTCTAGACCTAAGGGAAAGAAATATACTCAGGTACCCAAGGGTTGCTTGAGCAGGGTGTGAGTATAAAAAAGTATTCCACCATTGAATATGTCTAAAAAATATCCAGCAAGGATGGTAGAGCATGAAAATGATAAATAAAGACAAGTTAACTTAAAAATATCAATAGGATATCTTTAATTATGATCCCTTAAGATAACCTACCAATTAACCCATGTTTGTTACTGAGAAAATTCATTTATCAGGTCACCCTTTTAATGTGTTCAATGGATTAGGAATCATCAACATTTTCAAAATGTGAGAATTAAAAAATTACAATCTCAGTAGGAATCATATCACAACAATTCCCAATATTCTCACCTCAAAGCCTCATTCCGAGTGGAAGGAAAATGAGAGAGGAATAGAAATCCATCCCCTTCCCTAACCAATGCATTTAGGGAAGAGATAGAACCTAAATACAACTCAAATTGTGAGATTATAACCTCAAGTTAATACCCCATTCATATCAATCCATGTGCACATGCTTATTTATCATTCACCACAAATCACCATATCAGAAAAACATTTCCATCATCACAATAATCTCAATAAATGGGAAATAAACCTTTTCCTCAATCCATTAACACGTTCATTATTCTAGTTACTTAGCCCCTTTATCCACATTCCCCATTTTACATGCCAATCTCACTAATCATGTTCATGTAACAAGCTAATTCCCTAGCATTTCCCCATTAATCTATTTGTCCCATTTTTCTACCAACCAAACAACCCCTTAGGTCATTTCCCAACTTAAGTGTTTTACTACACACCAATTGAACTTTCATCAATCATATTAATATATTCATCATGGGATCTATGTTCTCGGACAACTTCCTACATTTTCATAGCTAGCTCCATGTCTGGTAAAAATCAGTACACCCCTCAGGTGGCCCTAATTTGGTCTGGTGATCCTCCTTGCATCCAATGAGAATAAAGAGGGGATAAATTAGCCATTTAGACACCACTATATCTCATCATGTAAAAGGCACAAATAACTCTTGAAAAGGGACCAAGAACAAAAACCCTACATGTTCAAATCTTCTAAAAAAACCAAGGAATATAATTTGTAAACCACATACCTGAAATATGTTAGGGGATGCACTCCCAATCAAAGCCTTGGATCCCGAATCAACCAACCCATGAAGCATTAATCTAAAACACATAGAAAAGGTAGGGTTTAAGAGATTCCGATAGATACGGAAAAGAAATAGAAACCCTAAACTAAAAATAAAATAATAAGGGAGGTTAGCCTTACCCATATCTTTAATCCACAACTGACAGTGCTCCAAACAGCTTATGAACAATTGGGATGGATCCTTTGGAGATCTTTCCCCCATTGGTTCATTCTTAGGGCTGCAAGGGAGGAGCGGGAGGAAAATACTGAGTGGGTAATAAAATTCAAAAGATTCAGTTTTTTTAATTTTTTTAATCCTTTCTTGGTCGCACAGTTTACATGCATTTTTTTCCAAACCATGCACAAACTGTGCAGTGGCTACAATTTGAAAATTTTCCCCTTGCACAGTTTACTTGGGATACCTGCACAGTTAGCACTAACCATGCACAGACCATCCGACTAGCCATAGAAACTCATTTTCACCCTTTTTCCTGTCTTGAAACACCAAAAAACCCTAATCCTCCTTAGGGACATTGGAAAGTACATAATTGACCAAAATAAAGGTCTTAAACTAAGACGTATGTAAAATAATCATTACAGAGAAATTCGGGATCCTACAGGTAATAACATGGCATGTACTTGGATCATGAAAAATATTATTATGACTAAAACCCTAGTTGGACACTCCTAGGAGAAAATATTTGATTACAAATTTACTTTTTACTAAATATTATTAAGGAAGCGAAAATATCTATTAAACATTATGTTAAGGAAATAACTATGGATAACTTATATTGAATCCAAGAAGTTCAAAGGATAATGAATATAGTTTATTTATGGGTTATCACATCAATGATTATATTTTAAATTTTATATGTCTACTAGTTTCAAAATAATAATCCATAATATTCAATAACATTACATAATGGCTAGAAATATTAATAATGAAGTCAACATCCAATGTGACTGGAAATGTGATTACTCTCCAAATGATATTCCAAAAAAAATTAAAGAATGAGTGAGGAACAATTTCATATATATACTCAATTAAATAAATATTTGAATAGAATAATGAATTAGTGGTATCAAATGAATCCCCATAAGAATGATAAATTTCAAATTGAGACCTTATATGGCAAGGGAATCTAAAAATTAGTGGATTTTTTTATTGTTTAATCATGGAACATTGTATCTAAACCACAGAAAAAAACTTTGTTTCCCTTTAATGATATATGCAATATAAAATTATTGTAGTTCATTATTGTATAGACAATAAACTAATAGATGGTGTATGTTGAAAATGAATATAAATACCAAGGGATAAATTTAAGAGAAGATGCATGATAGAATTCATGATGAAAATCATAACATATTTCCCTTTCACTCTCTGAAGATAAATAAAGAAATATTTCCATGGAATGGAGAAAAAATTGGATTAATCCATCAGGTAATATGAGGAATACATAATAAGAAATACATGACACACCTAACAGTTTATTATTTAACATAATAATTACCATTTATTCATTAAAGTGATATAGATGAATCTATGAAATGATTTTTCTATTTTAGATTTTGATTGCTTTGAATAAATTGTAAATTATTCCCTCGTAGATTAAATGGAGGAAATATAATCCTAATCATCCCATGGGTCGGGATATATGAATACCATAATGTTGATTAATGCTTCTACATAAATGGTGTAATGACATTATGGTATTAAATTTAAAAATCCCACTTGTCATAAGTATCATTAGTAGCATCACTAAATTTTTTTAAAGTTGAAATTATTTAATTTAAGTGAGGTCGTAGTGTCATCTATACAATGATTATAGACTGGGGAAATCCCCCAAATGTGATGGATGAATGGAATGTTCCATTCAACCATAATAAGATTATATAATTTATTAATAGTAAGGAATAAGTAAAATATAAAAACCAATTCAACAGGATAGTTTTTTCAAGGATATCCATTAAAAAACATCAATATACTAGAGAGGAAAGAAGAGTACATACATCACAGCTACATAAGTGGATCCAAATAATGAAATGGTGAAATTTATGCTAGTCATTCATTCAAGAATATTGAATATACTATTTTATTTTGGTTCAACACATTCATTCAAATCAACCATGTTTAGTTGATTGATTCAAATTCCACCACAAAACATTGAAGTTGAGTTATAAGAGATAATTGAAAATGTGGAAAATATTACATATTTATAATTTAACATCTACCTTTTGAATATTTGAATGCATAAATTCACTAGAAAATATGTGATACATCCTTTAACAAGAATTCAATAAAATTTTAGATATTAATTGTATTTTCTTTTATATATACAACCTGTATCTTTTGGAGATGGAAATCACAAATCATATCATGTATCTCCCTTCAATACGATACATATTTAAGGAAAAGTATGAATCTACATTACATTCATCATCTAAATCATTATTATTATTTCATTATGAGTAAGTATATCATGATAAAAAATTTCACACAAAAAATATAATCCTTAGATAAATTAACAATGTAAAAGAATATGTTGATGTTTTTCTTACAAACATCCCACATCATCCTCTATAAGGATAGGATGAGTTCTTGTTCAAAATTATATATGGATATTTTCAAATATCCATTACTATATTATGAATATCCCATGTTTTACTTGTAGAACTGAATACTAAATTACAATATAAATTATATAATGGGTTTATATGTCTAATTGATTTGACTTGGGATGCACCAAACCAATTTACCAAGAAGAATGATGGTTCAGTGGGCCTCTATATTAATTATCAAGGGATTGAATATATCAATATAAAGAATATCGTATCATATGTCATGGACTGATGACTTGTTTGGTTAAATACATGTGGAAGGATACATCCCAAATGTGGATATTTGGTCGAAATATTATCAGGTAATACTAAATAATGAAGATATACCTAATACTACTTCTATATAAGGTATGGGAATAATGAGTTCATAGTGAATCCATTTGGACTCACTAATTATGAATTTCTCTTCATGGTCATACTAAATATATTCATTATGAATTACCTATAAAAAATTTTAGAATTCCTTTTAGGTGATGTTGTTATCTACCACAAAATCATGGAGGAACAAGAGTATCATTTTTATTTTCTTAACAAAGTCCTTTAAAAATGATGATATATGTAAATGTATTGTAAATATGACTTTTGAATTGAATATATAACATTCTTGTGGTATCATATCCTATTTAAGTGGATATTTATTGATCCTCTGATGATAAAATGAATTAAAGGATAGGGTATACCAATATTTCCAATGGTGATCCATAGTTTCCTTTGATTATCTGTGAAATATCATCTATTTTTTTGAAACATATCATGATTTTCAATACCAATAACCTATCTAACTCTCAATAGAGTAATTATTTTGTTACTAATGAAGTATTGGAGGGATTTAAATAGTTAAGGAAGAGGAAAATCACTACACATGTACTCACATTTCCCATCATTGTTGATGTATTTTCTATCTATAATTATGCATCCAAAAATAAATTTGTTTTTGAACTCATGAAAAATGAGAAAGTGATAGTCTATGACTTCATCAAAATAATGATCTGAAAGAAATGATAAATAGATTCATCATCAAGATTTTTTTTGTTACCTTCACATTAATGATTTTGAGATATTATCTCTATGGTCAAAATTGGTACATATATATAGATCATAAAATATTCGTATATATATTTCCATAATCAGAGCTAAATATGCACCAATGAAATTTGTAAGAGTTAATCAATGATTATGACATCCCAATACATTATCATCTTATGATGGTGTATATTGTGGAAAATGAAATGAGTAGAAAGGATCATCAAGCACTCTCAATGATGTGGATTGAGAGGGATCCAATCATTTTAGGCACAAAAATGATTGACATGAGAATCATAAAAGGAACACCATCACACCTTACTATAAAAATCACAAGAATGAATTCTTGAGAGGGTAAAGGTGGTCTAAAAAGGTGATGAGAAGCTATATTGGGAGGTAGTAAATATTCTTGAGTTTAACTATACAAAATATTTATTTTTAGGCTTGGAAAATGAATACGTGTCTTATAAAAACCAAAATTGATATAAAAAACATATAGATGATGGAAATTTATCATTATTAAATATTTATAAAAAAATTACTTAGATGCATATTATACTGATGGAAACCTTATGGTGGGATGGCATGAAATGAGAGATAGAAAAATTTGAATCTCGATGTTTGGTATGAAAACAAGTCATGTATTAATAACATAAGAGTATGGGTTTGATGAAACAATTTACTATACTATAATGGAAATGAAAAAACATAGCCAAATTCCATTTTAGTGGAATCACTAATGTAGAAGAAGGAAGTAATGGAATTCTGTTGGTAGTTTACCACTATACAAAGTCAATAAATTTCATTTCAATCATGAAAAATTAATTTCCTGAGCAAATCACTATGATATACATAAGAGAAGTAGTATGATGAAATATAGTGAAAATCTCCATTGTATATTATCGAGATACAACTTTTAAATCAATGTTATAGAGAATCCTTCTACATGTTTTCAATACAGAGTTGTGTTTCAACACATCATATCACCCTAATATGTATTTTCAGACTGAATGAACCATTCAAACTCTATACGATGTGTTGAGATCATTTTTAATGGATTTATAAGGACATTGAGATCAACACCTTCACCTAGTGGAGTTATCATATAACAATAGATTTCATTCTAGTATTCACATAGAAAATTATTAGGATTTTTATAGGAAGATATTTCAAACTCCCTCATTCTGGGATGATATTGGGTAGAAAAATGTTATGAGACTTGATCATGTCTAAGATATAATGAGGAATGTTTGATATTTTTATCATTATGAAAAATTTCTGTAATATTAATAGGAAATCTATATAAATAATAATCGATGAGAACCATTGTTTGAGATTACATATTTGGGCATTATTTTTATTTCATCATAGAATAATGTTGTGAGGTTTTGAATGTAGGGAATGAATATTACTATAAACATAATTCCCATAGAGTGCATGGTCATATAAGATATATTGATTATGAACTAGAACTACAACGTGACCTATCTCAAGTACATGATATGTTAAATGTATCCATAATAAATATGTACAAACCATATTCCTCAAATATATTTTATTTTTTTCTTGTTACCCTAGGATAATGATATACCATAAAATGAGTACTCAATATAGATCATTGATCATATATAAATTTTTTTATAAAACAAAAAAGACTCAATTAGTCATTATATCATGGTAGAGCCATAATATTGAAGAAGTAATATGGGAATGAGAAGATTCAAAGAAATAGAAGTAACCTCAATTGTAATGATGTTTTATATGAAATTTCAAGTGTGGATTTTCTAAAGGGGTATGAATTTTATTACCCAAAATTTTATAAATTTAAATCACTTATGGATGACGAAATTCCTTATTAAGGAATGAAGTTATCAAAATCACATGAATGATATTCCTTTTTGTAATTTTGGTGACATATATGTGTATCATTAATTTTTCATCGAGCTTAAAATAGAGTTAAGGATCATAACTATTGTTATGTTAACCATTCTATAATGACAATTAATATTACTATATTTTATGGGTTATAGATACATCTGATTAACATAGACGAAATAATATATTAAAATTGTCTATGGAATCATACCATATAAAGCCTATTTATCTGAGCATCTATAGGAGATGGAATCCCTGGGATTTTACCATAACTATTACCAAGAACATATTCAAAAAATGATTCATGAGTGAAACCATTTACAATAACATTTCAGGTTTATATAAACCATTACCCAAATATTTCATATCAATCCACCACAAAAAATAACTTCCATCACACACATTATCATAAGAGTGTGTACTATTTTAATAAGATGTTATGTATATAGACCCTAGTAGTATGAAATTTTATATTTTAAATTTAATAAAATATTTATCACATTTAAATATTTCTTTATATGTGTACATGATTTTGTATGAGTAAGATAAAATACATAATTTTATATGAATATATAAAAATTTGAATTGTGGAAATAATAAATCATTATTAATTACTATTTCTAAAAAACTATTGAATTTGGACATTATTTTTTTAATAAAATATTCATCTCATATAAAGATAAGAAAAATATAAATTATAGGATAATTTAATGACGAAAAAAATATATTTCTTATAAGGGAAATATTGTTTTAATATCGTAAAAACTCGTATATTATATTATATGTTTTTATGATGAAAATTATAAAATCTCATATTTGAAAAACTGTTTAGGTAAAATAAATAATATTTTTTAAAGTATAATTTCAATGTTTTCCAAAATTTAATTTATCATAATTTTCATATTTTGTAAATGTTCTGTGTAAAAAATATATATATTATAAATATACGGTATGAATTAAGACTGAAAAATAGCCTAAATTTAATTTAATAAATACTATAAAAGGAATCCTTAAACAAAAAAAAGTTCACATTTAAATTAATGTGTTTTGAAGTAATTTTATTAATTTCAAAATCTGATAAGGAATCCTCAAAAAAATATTGTAATTTTAGGAATTAATTTTTTTTTTAAAAAAATAACTAACATAATCATCATGAAATGTATTATTTTAATGAGTTTGTTTATTTACATAATAAAGAGTTGGAAACTACTCCTCTATGGTGGAAGCAATGGAAAACCCATTAAGAGGTTTGTGGATTTGAATTTGTTCTCATTTAGAGTCTATAAAATTTGATTATATCTTATTAAATAATTCATATATCTTTGACTATAAATATCTTACCAACATACAATTAGATTTCACTAAATACCCATTAGTTACAATTTTCTTCTCCATATTCCTCTTTATATATCTATCATGATTTTTCCACTCTCCTAAGAATTTCAACCTAATTTTCCAGAAGTAACCTATCTATTAAATGATTCTATTATGATGTCCTCATTGTTTTAATGATCAGAAACTCATGATTCTAAGGATTATAATGAATTTAATGTTTTTTATGTATTTCAGAATCATAGATAGGTGTTGAAAATTAATTAACTTAATACACCATTTTCCATGAGACACTACCTGAATGAAACTGAAGATAATTCTAAGACATTGTCAAATGACATATCATCAATATTACATTCCACCACACTGTAATTTTCATGAACTCTAAGACACCTCCGGATGAGGAACATCTTGATGAGACGTCGTCAACATGTCATAATTTTTAAATATAAATTTATCTTTGTTTTAGATACTTCAAAATGAGACACCTCCAATATCATACGATCAACATGGAATTTGGCTATGTTTAAGATACCATCAGATTTGGTATGGCTAGATGTGGAACCACCATAACAACACACCAAATGAATCTAAGACACCATTGGATTCAGACACCATTAGACTAAGATAGTACCACTAACATTATTTAATTATATTTAATTGTTTATGAAGGCCATATTTATCAAAATTAGCATCATTTAATATTTTAGGGAATTTATCTTAAATGTTCGACATAACACATTGAAGAATGTGTCAGACCCATGTACAAGGAAGTTGGATACATGAATGTATGTAGATTTATCCCTAATAATAATGACAAAAGTTATATATACTCCCTTGTGAAATAGTGTAGAGTGATCGATTCAGGAATAAAACTATTAACAAGATGATAAATTGAACTATCTGAAAGGACTTGAAGATTAAGGCAATCGGAAAGAAGAAGATATCAACTATTGAAAATATTTAATGGGAATCCAAAATGAACCATCATATCTATTTCTTTCCTTCATTTTAAGAACAATATTCTTTTATACTAAATTTTTCATATCTTTTCCAATAGAGACTGACTATAGATTCATTGTATAATCCAATCAAGAGTTAAAAGCAATATTGATAAAAACAGATCATTAATATTTCTTATAGGTTTAGATTTCTCAATTATGTTTACATTATTTACCTTTGAGTAGTTTGGATTCATTCTCTACCTTATCACACAAATACTTTCACATATTCTGAACTAGAAGATACTTTATATATTCTAAAATAAGTTTCATATTGGTTTCTCCCATGAATAATAGTGGAAAATGTCCTTATGTGGTCTGCTTATTATTTTCTCCCATGAATAATAGTGTAACAGGTCATGTGTGGCCTAGAAAGTTTGTAATCATTTGTAAAACCAAATCCTGGTTATGGATCAACTTGTTAATTTATATCAACTTATGGTCATTGGGTGATCATCAACTGAAGAGGACTAATTCTAATCTTCAGACGGATACAATTTTATTCTATCATTCCATTGTATTCATTAAATTTTTTTACTATTTAAAATTTAAAACTAAAAATATTTTTAACATTAATAAAAATATGTACATCAATAATGTGACTAAATTTATGTTTATATAGTATTTCAGTCAACTAAACTAATTCCAATGGTTTTAATAATATTTTATACACTTGATCTCATCTCTAGTCAATCTTTAAAAAAATCCATAGAAATAATGAGACCGATATCATACTACAATTTTATATATTGTGAAAATTATTTAAATATTGGGCGTATTTCAAAATAATACATTTTCAAAAAAAAATTATTAGGTTTTCAATTCACCCATATTTAGATTCTCACTCTATAAAACATTTGGTATCAAAGGAATTTCTTGTTTTTGAATTAATGTTTTTCAAATTATTTCAATATTTATTATAATTGTACATTAAAGATCTCCAATTTATGTAATTTGTAAATTTACTTCTTTAAAATGGGATAGAGTAATGAAGGTTCTGGTACAAACATACCTATATTTTTTGATGTTACAAATTATTTTCAATGGATGATTAAGATGAAAATTGATATATAATGCATTTGATTTGATATTTGGTGTTCAATAGAAGAGAATTATTTTATACCTAGTACTACTAGAGGTACTTGGAATGATGTTATTAATCATTCATATAATAACATTAATTGTAATTCTGTGAATTCTATGCATTGTGATCTTGGAGATGAGTGATAAAATTGAATATCATCATGTGAAATTACTATGTCTGACACCTTCATCGGGGCACGCCACCCACACATGATGAGTTTACTAAAGGCCACATTGTACCACGAATTCCAGTGGTGGGAGGAATTAATCACTTATTTAGAGATGTTTACTCTATAATCGTAATAGGATGATGGGATTTTGGTACCTTCATCTATGGATTCCTCCATAGAATTCATCACCTAGTCTAGGAATCTCTTAAAGATTAAGAGAATTTTAATGAAAATATTTCCAGGATCCATCACTTTGGTGACTCCGGTTAATTACTCAGATTCGGTAAAGACATTATAAATGGTCAAGTTAGGGTAGCAACCATCTGTCATGGGAGTAGTCATATTGGGAATCACTAGAATGTCTGGATTCTAGAACATTAGTACAACTGAATTCTACCTTTTTAGATGTATTTTCATAGACGCAAAATCCTGAGGCATCCCATGATGATTACAAGGATTAAATTGTTGGAGGCATTTCTCTAAGGGTTTCCTTAGCTTACCATCATTAATACAGGATATGCTGTGAGTTTAATATCTTCTAGAGACATATCAGACAGCTCAGAACACTTGTGAATGAGAATCAGATGAGTATGTCCCTATGAAGGAGCACCTAGAAGATTTACCAGATGGATGGATTAAAATGCCTGGTGAGGGTATACCTTGGATGGTTTTTCCCAAAAAGGTAAGAATTCACACCATGAAGGTATATTGGGATATCACTATGGGTGGATCCAGGAATGTGGGTCCACAAAAGGGGACACCAAGGATTACAATTATTTTGGATTGAACCTTATGCAGGCTTCCTACATACCCAATAATGAAAGCAGTAATCAAAACCCACATAGTTCAAAAGAGAAATTTTGGGATTACATATATTTAGCTTCCTGGGTGATACAAAGAGTAGTGGGATGAATGGGGATTATGCATGGCTATCTTCTCATGTTATGAAAAAATATGTGAGGATATGGATGACCATACTATGAGAAGGGTAAGGTGATGGATCCAATGGTTGGTGATAATTCATGGTTAGCTACTCGTATGAGTTGCATAATCCCACCAGGATGTGGCGGCCTGGGTAAAATCATGATTGATATTAAGGATGAGTCGAAGGACAAGGCAGGTTGGGATGGAAATGACGTGAATATGACAGTGTTGGGAATGAAACTCAAGGATGATTCCCACATATTTTATTTTCTTGGAATAAAATCCCATGTAGTTTTTAAATTGGGAGATGATACAATTGAGGTGGTATCCCATGAGAAATGAAGCGCATATAGAAGGAACCAAAATAAATAGAAACCATGAGTTATGGATTGATCCTCCTAAGATAGAAAGGCATGAGAGAGATATTAGGATTGAATATGGGTGATGGGATTGATCCTCAGGGAGGCTTCCTACATACCCTATATAGAAGGTAGGGATCAAAGTACATGTTGTTCTAGATGGAGGCATATAATCATGGTGTACAGAATGGACCATGACCTAGAGACATAGTAACACTTACACATGGTTAGTATACTATTGTATGTGAAACACTATTTGTGGGAGGAGTATTCTGTTGTTCAAATCATATTCCTGGTTATCTACACTAGGGCTACTAGAATTCTTGAGGGTGTTTGTGGTTTTGGATTTTCCATGGTTAGTAGCCCAAATGGATGGATCAAAACACCTTAGGGAGGAAGATCCAAGAGATGTGTCCCCAAAATGGATGTTATCACATCATGATGGTACATCCCTAGGAAGGAGAACCAGAGTTTACTGTTGGTTGGGATTAAGCATTGGGGAGGATTCTTATATACCCTTTTTGGAAGGAAAGGATAAAATTATATGTAGTTCAGTGAAGAGATGTATGGGACATACACATGGTTAAAAGACCAAATTTTTGGTGTGGCATATGAATTGTTGGCGGCCCAAAGGGGATTCCATTTTCACTGTTAACTCTAAGCCCTAATGAATAATGCTCGAGGTGAGAAACAAGAGGTGACAGTAGACCTGACAATCGTGTCAGAAATGGTGCGACCACAATGGAAGGTTTTGGCCTTACACTTGGTATGTAGCCCATGGATATGTTTATTGGGACTTACTCATGGAGGTAATCCTAAGAAAATGTTTTGGGGCTTACATTGAGGTTTCCCGAGGTGCATATTGAGTCAAACCCCAATGGGGTAGAGAGAAAGAGCGGGAGATCAGTGGTGACCATCCCCACTCTAGTAATTTTATACTTATCATGCATGAAGTGATCATAGCTTAATGTATTGTATTGAGGATGTGGGTGCTTGGCAGTATAATATCCTCTAGCTCATATGACGAGAACTCAATCATCATCCCCTGGATTTACATAACATATACCAACCCACACGTGGGGATGGGAAGGAAGAAGCAATGCTTGATGGGGGAGAGATGGATGATTTTTCAAATGAGGTTCCCATTATAGTCTAGCTATGTGAATAAACAATCAGTGTTTGCACACCTATGCGAAGAAGCATCATATAGGGAAAAACAACATGAAGCACTGCATGGGGGACAAGGAAATCACTGCGCTGATGCTTGGAGTGTCACACCGAGTATTTTCAAGAACGATTTGTATACTTCATATAGGGGGACCTCAATAACCATTCCAAGAGAAAAGGAAAACACAAAGAGTAAATAGTAAGGGGCGAGCACAATATTAAAGACTTGTGTGCAAAAGGAAGGGGCTTGTGTGCAATATGTACTACTCAAAGGTAATCTTGCATTAAAGAGGGATCTTTTGCACACATATGCCATATAAAAAAAATAAATGGGTTAGTATCAAGCCTATACGGGCCCACATGATGAGGGAAACATGTGGGACCTATCACGTAAGATCTAATACCTTGAAGTCATGGCCATCATTCAGTGGCTGAAGGTGGCATCTTACTCGCACATGAGTGATGGTTAATCTTTCGTAGTATTTTTCCAAAGAAAGGGGGAACCCCTGTATTTATAGGAGAATATTTATGATGACACATGTAAGGATTCCAACATAGAATTGGTCATTGGATTTCGCATTGGGAGCATATGAGGAATGCACTCAGATTTCTTTCTTACAAGATAACCCCAAATCGTATTCCCAACTACCATTGGATCCTTAGGATCATATTTCTAGGTAAAATTATTACTTCGGTTTTGTAAAATATGTCAATCTATGGCCTCAAGCGTAATTTGATACCAACCCCCCCCCCCCACTTTTCACAATTTGAGCTAATAAGGGACTAAAAGATTGGGTTCTGACAGAAGTGTCAACGATCAAGATGAAATTAAGGTAGTGCATGTGAAATGTCCAATCAAGTATGTATGGTTCCTTGAGCATGAATGGAAGACATGTTCCACACCTGTAAATACATGGGGGGGCAATCCAGAGTACCCTGAAATTCTGTATGACAGGTGATTATCTCTCGTGGATGTAAGTTTCTCTTTTCTATGTGAATAAATAAAAACTCATTCAATACCTTATGCACATCCATTAGATTTTATTCATTTCTCACTTGGTAGGATATTTTATGTGTATATCATTAATCTTTCTCCTGATGGATTGTCTTCCTTAATAACCCTCCATCTTTTGCGTCGTGCCCTTTGCAAATTCACAGCCTAAAGGGTATGGACAGTGAACAACCTATAACTTAGTGGGAGGCTACATCGGCTACAAGGTGGAATGAAATGATTGAAAATTGTAAAATTATTCATGAAAGGAGAGAATTATCAGATAACTAGATGCACTTAGTCATACTGAAAAAGGATCATTAGTATTATGTCCTGAGAAAAATCCTTAGACTATGGATCCTACGACATTTTGGAGGAGGCATCTATTCTGGGCTTGGAGATGGACGTACCCCAATCATGTTTGACGCATGAAGATACCCTTAAATGGTTCAACATAACAAAAAATGACCATCCTTTCTGGGAGACTCCGGATATGGATGTTTTCTTCCTCTATTGAAAAACTAGGATGATCAGGGGTAAACTGTTTGCTAAAGAACTTCCCACTCAGTATGCATGCACCTTCAAGAGTAGTATCTCTGATGATACTAAAGGATAGAAGGACAAGTCAACCAGGTCTATGGGAAATTTCTTCATTGAGTGTTTAAGGGAGTAATAGTTGTGTTAAACATGCAATACATTTAGTTCGATCATCGACACATTGGGTTGTTCGAGGCCTAGTGAACTTCACAATTAAACTTCTACTATCAGCAAGACTTGGTACCAGAGATATTTAGTTGGTGGTCTCCTAACACCAATACATTCCTCCTGCATAATGGGGAGGTTAATATCACCCATTCGGAATTCCATTGTATTATAAGGATTCCTCTAGAGGGACATCACTGTGATGAGTTCCTACAAACATAGTACATCTATGTAGATAGGGAATAAACTACTATTATGATATGGAATCTATGAGATCTGGTGATGGATACGTTTAAAATCATCTATATCCTAAAGAACATATCTTAACTATCATGGTTCAGTCTGTTTCTCCAGAGGCATAAGATAGTGGGGATGCTAGGCTGAAGGAAGTAGTGCCTGAACTCATCACAAAGGGGAAAGGTGGGATCATACTGTGAGGTAAGTGAATACCCATCATAGGGATATAGTGGGGTTCAAATATGGGATCCAATTGTATGATAGAATTCTTTTCATACTGCCTTTCTAAATGGGTGGCTGCTACATATAAGAGACACAATGATCAGGGTCCATCCAGGGATCCTGGTGATCGATGGGATCATGGCAGCACGAAACCGGGTTAATGATGGAGTGTTTATTTTATCTAGGATATACAGAATTCTGGGGGAACATTTCAAGAGGCTGTTTTCCAAATATATACATTGACCCATTCCAAAATCTCCATAGTTGGGTTGTTGCACGATATGGTTGGTACAATTTCTAAAACGTCATCCAACCTTCAGGACAAAAACTCGGGCCATCTCTACTAAACATTATGGGAGTTCGGCCACTAACACTCAACGAGGATGCTATTAAGATCTGGATTTTAAATCATGTGAACATAAAAATTAACCCATTATGAACCCCAGTTGGAATGATTTTGGATGACCTATGTGGAACCCTCGAGTAGATGGAGTTTCTTCATAGCATTAGGGGTGGTGTTCTAGTAGCCCAGATCAACTAAAAGTTCTTTTTTTAACCCTGCGTGCCATCAAGGTTCAACATATTGTTTGGGTGCTTAAAATAGATTCCAATGAATGTATACCCATAGGTTTGGGAAGATAATCATCCCAATATCTTTTTCTAGTTGTGGATTATGTTCATAATTACAAGTTTTTGTGAAATAATTGTTGGGATTATTTGATTTAAAATTTAAATAACGTGGAGAGAAAATTATTAATGGATGTATTTTCTCAACATTAATGGATGATTTTCTCCCAACATTAATGATGAGTTATTCACAATATTAATTGATGGAAAAATGATGGAATTTTGACTGTTGACCACATTAAATGGATATATGGACAAGGTGTCTATATAAGAAGATGCAGTAGCATGTTTTGGAGTGTGGGCTGACAAAGATGTAACCACCAAGAAGAGTCGGCAAGATGTAGCCAGTGCAAGAGAGAATGACGAAGGGGTTGCCACGTTTGTGGTAACTGGTGTGAAGAAGATGGTGATCAAGTCAACGACGGTGTGTCAGCGACTATGATTAAAGATGATGATGATAATAGTTCTATGTATCGAAAGTCCTCTTGGTTGAGGAGATCATGCGGCGTGTCCCAGTTGTGATGATCGGTGGTACGAAAAATGGTACATTCATGGGTGTCATGTGTTGAGATAGAAATCCTTCGGGTGAATTGTAAAAAGCCTTTGGGTGTTGTTAAAAATCCTTCGGGTGATGTAAAATTCCTTCGGGTGATAAAAGGCCTTCGGCTGAAATCTTCTCTCCTCTTGTGTGTTTCTGCAACAACGACTTTCGCTGCATCACCGGGCTCCATTCCCCAACAGTGGTATCAGAGGGAGGTTGATGTGCTCGGTTGCAGAACATGGTGACAAGCATTTGGTGTAGCATCTTATCAAGGACTCAAATTTAATCATACAATAACGGTGGTATCAGTGGTGTTGCTGGAATATCGAAAGTCTTCTTGGCATCAGGTGTCATGCGGCGTGTTCTGTTCATTGGTTGACATTCAGAGCTTGTTGGAGTTGGTGATCAAATTGACCCAGATGGTGGAGATGAATGTGAAGTATTTGAATTTTAAATCAAGGTAGAGATTATTGGGATTATTTGATTTAAAATTTAAATAACGAGGTGGGAAAATTATTAATGGAGATATTTTCTCAACATTAGTGGGGGATTTCTCCCAACATTAATGAAGAGTTATTCAAAATATTAATTGATGGAATAATGATGGAATTATGACTATTGAATGTATTAAATCGAGATATGGATGGGGTTTCTATATAATAAGATGTTGTCGCATGTTTTAGAGTGTGGGATGAAAAAGATGTAGCCACCAAGAAGAGTCGGCAAGATGTAGCTGGTGAAAGAGAGAATAAAGAAGGGGTTGCCACGTTTGTGGTAACCGATGCAATAAAGATGGTGATAAAGTCAACGATAGAGTGTCGGTGGTGATGATTGAAGATGACGATGATAACGGTGCCATGTATCGAAAGTCCTCTTGGTTGTGGATATCAAGCGGCGTATCCCGGTTGTGATGATCAGCGGTACGAAAAAATGGTACGTTCATGGGTGTCGTGTGTTGAGAGTGAAATCCTACAGGTGCATTATAAAAATCCTTTGGGTGTTGTTAAAAATACTTCTGGTGATGTAAAATTCCTTCAGGTGATAAAAGGACTTCGGGTGAAATCTTTTCTCCTCTTGTGTGTTTCTGCAACAATGACTTCTGCTGCAGCGCCGGGCTCCGAGCCCCAACAATAATTATTTCCCCCACCCCCACTCATGTTGTTGACATATTATCAATTGAATATTATTACCACTATACAGAGGAATTACAAGAAGAAATTCTGTGTAAGTGCATCTGAAAAATCAATACAAAGAGTGTATAATATGGATGGCGAGAGGGCATGTGAGTTGCTGTTGTGGAAGCAAGACCATTAGTAAGCCTTGAAAATAGGGTGGAATAGGCAAGAACTGTGATTTTAGGAGCTTCAAAAGGTGTGTCCATACTTATATATTATGAAGAGAGGTGGTCCCATATGAGACTGTGAAGGATAGATAGGGATCCCCTATAATGAAATTGAGATATCTCCTACATCCAACTGTTAATGAAATTATCACATACCTATGGTTTTCTTGGAGAATGATGTGGACATAAATGCTTACTAAAGAGCTGTATTGAAAAATGGTCTACAATGTGCTTAATCTTTTGAATGTTGGGAATATCTCGGTGGTGGAATGGATGAACTTTAATCACCAACACATGAACCAAATAGTTATCGATGTCTATGCATGCCAACAGGGTTGTTGTGAAGAACCTCCGTTTTTGGTAAAAATAATTCCCAGTCATGAACATGTCCCCGAAGAAATGTCCCCAAAAAAATTTCAACTAGGGATGAAAATGATGATGATAATGATAATGATGATGATGATGAGGAGGATTAAGACGTGGGATATGATTAAGATGAGGCCAATCATGATGTCTTGGAGGAAACAGATCTCATGGGACAGTGTCCCATTAGAGAAGAACATTTTGGAGCAGCGAAATCTCAGAATCTGATGAGGAACTGGGAAGATTCCTCGAGGTATGTTTCAAATCCTATATCTCTTAGTTCTTCCCCTTATAAATTCGATCCAAATACCCATAATTTTCTTATTTAGGAAAACATTGGTGATTAATAGGGAGATTCTACTATTGGGGGTGAAAATATGTTGATGGATATAGATAGAAATATCACTAAACCTGTGCATGTGGCTGAGCGAGGTGGTAGAACAAACATGGTTTAAGTGAACAAAGGTGAACCTAAAAGAGTGGATAGAGTGACGACCTTTGAATGCTTGTCTATCCCCACTATCATGAATGTTACAATATAGATCATTGAGTTAACTAGTTTTGAGGGTTCTCCCATTCTGGATGCTCCTGCAGTGACTCAAGCACCTGATATCATTACAAATTTCTCTTGTAAGTATATATTTCCACAGTCCAACATATGATATTTAAGCATCCAACTGATCAATGTATCAAATACCCATGCATTTATGAAAATAATGGAACCCATAAGATCGTTGAGTTCAGGACATTTGTGGGTGATCCATTGGTGATTGTACCAATCCTATGGAACTGATCGTACTACTAGTGAGGAACATGATGATGGTGAGGGGGAAGTCCCTAAAGTTGAGATGAGGGAATATGGTCACGCACATGTCATAGAGCCTAGCCCCTTAGAATGGATGCTAGATAATGACCCTACTTTTGAACTCTTGGTTGTCTATCTGAAATAGAGACCTAAAAACCCCAAGGAACTTTATAATTTTGATCCTTATGTTGTCAAGGAGAGTTTCACGACATAGGTCAAATAATGGATGTGTAAAAAATGCTTCCATAGTCCTTCACTAGAATACCGGATGAGTCTAATGAGGTTACATGACACCGGCATGCACATTCTTTATTCCATAGGGGTGGATACTCGACATCTCTATAAGATGATCTACAACTATCATGATGAGAATATGCAGAAGAGAATAAAACCCTTAGAGGATACCTAAGACAATAATTAATATGTGAACATCCAGATTTTCAATGATTCTGAGCACGAAATTGGATACCATGATGTGTAGATAGATGAACATGTCGCATTCATCATGATCCAATTTGGGATAATTGAGCAATTAAGAGTCCATCTAGTAGAATCCCATGAGTATCTAATATAGGTGAACAATGAAATGGATGAATTCCATTTGGAGTGGGAATGAATGCATATCATGTCTAATGAGCTTCATTACATAGTGGTCTATATGGAAATCGATATTAGGGAGAAATAAGTAACCCTAGAAGCTATACAACAAAAAGTGGTGGTATTGAAGCATTCAATCAAAGGGGAATATTCATAAGGTCTGTTTTTTTAAACACACAGACCTTATGTTACTTATATTTTCATATTGTAAAATGCATGCATGGAAATATTTATAACTTTTTTAATCACTCTAATTTAAATAAAAAATGTGTGGAAATAATAGATCAATCCTTAATCTCATGTGGGTCATACCATGATGAAGAAACAAAGGAAGGTCACATAATTATTCACTTTGGTATGACATTATAGGATAACCATAAAATAACCAAACCCTATTACTGTTAACTAAAATTCAAAAGAGTTTGGTTTGAGAGATGCTATGAATAGATAACAGGGTTCCCAGGGCAACCATCTTTCCTTTCAAAACATGGTTTGGTACATAATAGAGATGATGCAAGGGGCGATAGAATCAATCTGAATATAATAATTATGAGTTTGAATCTTGACACCCAGAATTCATATCATAACAATGATGGAAGGGAAATATATGATAACTATTGATTTTATTCAAAACATGCATCTATATAACTAGACTGAAGTGGGGATAGTCAAATAAGGTCCAACCGTTGACCATATTCAAAAACATGGATCCTGACTAAAAATTTCATCCAATGTCCTCTGGAATATTGATCCAGGATGTTAGGTGAGCAATGGGGGTGATAATCTATGCCATTAGGGGGTCCCCTAAGACATGAATGATATTTAGGATCCAAATAATGGGAATGAAAATTATGGGGGAGAGGTGATGGAATGTTCAAACATGTTGTGACACTATTAGAACTACACCACCATGATAGAAACACATTGGTGTGACCATAATAGTCTGAGATAGGGTGAAAACTATTTCTATATAGTACCTTTCTTTTGAGGACCTATAATTCCTTGAAGTTGTTTTATGACTCTGTGGTTTATGCCTGCATATTTTAGCATCGTACAGTATGAAATAAGACATGTGTCATAGTTTAATATCATATAACCAGGACATAGCTCATAGCTTAAAGGCAAATGCCTATACCCTAAGAAATAGTTTAATTTCATGTTTCAACCATTATAGGCTCATAGTTTTTTGTCATAGTGTCTTGACCATTATTTTTTCCAAATATCTAGGTGTTAATGAACTTGTGGAAGGTACCATAGATGACATGTTTGGAAATCACAAAAAATACCATAAGGATCAGAATCAAGATGATTGTAGTTCTTAAAGGTAATTCTATTTAATGACATGTCATGAGGATGTGAGTAGTGATGATGTTTTTTTCATATGGATGTGACATGTACACCTCAAAGTACAAATGTGCGGTATGGTAGATAACCAAAAATGAATGAGGATGAGGGAGATCTCAACCACATCACACACTCCCAATGGAGAACTGAAGACAAAAGGGAAAAAAATGGAGAGTCAATAATTCTATGGATTATCCCTGGGATGAGATGTCTAGATATCATTATGTATCCTACATGGGAAGAAATCAAGCCTTACATAGTTCTTTCATTCTATGTGGTTTAAGGACATGTGGTAAAGAAATATGTGATTTAACCAGAAGAGGGGGGTAATGATGTAGATAGACCTTATATTGATGATCTAGTAATAATTACATATCTCATATGGATTGGAGGTATGCCATGAATATTTCTCCAAAGAATTTCATCTTGCATGTCTGACCTATGCACTGGGAAAAGAGGCATTCAATATATCCTTTTTGTCCTTTTGTTTACTTCTTTTTTGGGGTGACCATCCTAGGATGAAAATTTTGGGTGTCTTCATGAGAATTACGACCTATATATTTCTTGGAAAATGACATGGTGGATGTCTAGTGCCCAAGGTGATGCCCTCTCAACTGATAGAATCATAAAGTTGCATCATTTTTTTTTCGTGTGGCCAAGACGATGGAGTTAAAGTGTCTGATCATATGATAGGATCGGACCATGCATTTTAACGTCATACGGTATGGACATAGAAATTTAAAATCATGTTAAAAAAGTTAGAATAGTTTAAAATCATAAATATTGGACAAAATGGATCTTATTTTAATGTCACATATCACAAAACATGAGGTTTTACAGTCCTGTATGTGGGTATTACCTAACCAAAACATATAATCCCACATTATCCATGCTCGGTGTGGGAAATAAGAGTGGTGTTTAGTACTTACCCATCACAACTGAGTGGAAAACCATTAAAGAGAAAATATTTGTGGGGAAATCCCAACCAAACTATCATTCCAACTCTCTGTATACAAATGTATATATGACCAAAACAAGTGGTATTGGAGACCCATAAGAACATAAGGGAAAGAAAATGTGAATCATTTCAATCAATAAACCTAAATTAATGGGAGTGGCGTAACGATGGATGAAAACTATAGACCATATTCGAAACACATCATTTATATCATGTAACTTGGGATGACAACAAAAAAATGATAGTCGACCACCGACCATGTTAGTGTTGAAATTGTTTACCAAGAACCAAATTCTATGTAATTTCTCATAAACAATATTCATTGTTTTGAATACTAATTAATCTCTTATAAAAAGCATGATTTCTATTATGCACGACACATTATATGATAATTTCATAATCATAGTTATCTCACTAAAAGATCATAGCAGTTCCCTGCTATGATGAGAACCCATAAATGAGGTGACTCTATTCTTGAATATATTTTCTATGGCTGGATGATATCATCTGAAGGGAACAAATGATACATGCTATCATGGATGGAGACTCATAGTACATTGAGGCAACTTCTCATTGTGTACACCCATGGTAATATCTAATAGTATTTTTTGAGATTGAGACCCATAATAAGAAATCCACATTTATAAGTGTCATTATATGTTCCTATCTGTAGATGTTTTTATTGGTCCTTAGTCTTTAATATTATGATTAATGTGTATTATGAGTCATGTACATTAATTAATTGATTAAAACTATGATGACATATGTTGGCGATGTGGTATGATATGTTGGGTGTGTTACAAGTAATATCACATTAACGAATAAAAAGAGAGGATTTATCCCTTATTTTCATTAACTAAAGTTGATATCACATGCCCTTTGATGGAAATGAAATTTCCTAAATAAATCTTTCTCAATGGTGTTCTATAGGAGAGTCCTATTTCTGGACAGTCAATAATAGAAATATTGAGCACATATGTTTATAGAACTTCCATGAAACCTCCTTGATTGGGTATATAGTGATAATGGCATTATATTACAGAGTAATCATTAGAATGAGGTTACATGACATTATGGAATTAACTACTTTCTCTTTGGGTGCATTGGCATTATTCTAAATGCTAACCTTCGACTTTAGGATTCTTCACCAAATTCCACTAACAAATAGGCCAAGAGGGTCAAACATTAATTATATTAGGAATTCCAGTCCACTACTAAAATATAGGGCTTTACCAAAGACCAATTTCCATGGTTTTAAAAAACTTTGGCTATAGGTATTTATTTGAAGAATATAGCCATGATTTTGAATAAACAATGGCTATAAACTTCACATATAGTCATGGTTCTCTTAATCCTTATCTATAGGTTTTTTCATCGGAGGTTATTTCAACGGTTTTCAAAACCGTGGAAATAGGCTATACTTAGGACCATGGTTTTATAGAACCATGCCTATATATTTAACACCTTAGTGCAGGAAAAAAATTGATTTGGGAAATGGTGGGAGGATCAATAGACATTATTTTTAATTCTATTTCCACTGTTCATAATAGTATATATATATATATACAAAAAGATAAGTGTAGTGTAGTGGTATGACTTCTGGTCAATGGTAGTGTAGGTATAGTGATCAAATGTCGCCATGATCAATTTATTTAAAATATATATCCCTAGTTTACATAGGCTATAACCAAGGTTTTCCATCATGGTAATATACCCTATAACCATGGTTTAAACCCTGGAAATAGATCTATTAACACTAAGGACAACTATGTTAGCTATTACCACAGTTTCCATAACAGTGGCTATAGGGTCTATTACCATAATGGAAATTATGGCCATATACTCTTAAATTCATGGAAATATGTTTTTGTTATAGGAAAACCAATATGTTTCATGAATAATTATAACAATGGATATAGATTATAGCCACAGGTTTGAATCCTATAGATGGGGTTTTTGATAATGGATATAGATGAAATTTCAACATATGGTTAAATAATATATTATTATTTATTATTTTACTAGTTGAATAAATGTTATTACTAATCACAGTTTAATGATGACTCATATATTCCTCATAGTATTTATTTTACCATGACTTATTGGAAAGAATATATTGTCTCCATAATTTTTTATAAATATTTATTTTCTATTTAAGGAATATAATATAAATTTATTTATTAGAAAATAATTAAGTGGTATTTATTTAATAAAATTAATATATATTAATAAAATCAGGATAAATATTGTAGAGGAATAGAGGGCCGACTTAAATGGTCTAATGAGAAATAATAATAAGAGATATCATTTAGTTAAATCATATTTTATTATAATTCACATGAAAATCAAGGGTCAAGAAAAAATAATATTATTACTATTATTATTTGAAATGGGTCTCTTCTAGTAATAATGAAAATAATTAGGGGCACCTCTACAATTATTGTATTATAACCCTAGAAATATAAAAACTCAATTATTTTATTTCTCTCATAATCAAATATATTTGTACACGAACAATTTGGGGAAATTTTCTCAAGCCTTGGGAGCTCTATTCTATAAAATATTCTCATGAACAAGGATCAACCCTCCTCCACCGGATAAAGGATAATTATTTGATGGTGATTCTCAAGGCTATCATAGGTGGATGGCAAAAGCCTAGGGATCTTCTGTGCTAGAATCTAGAGACTCCATCCGTGAATTCTTGAGATTTGTGGAACCCATGTGGATCATTGTTTGAGAAAATATATGCTTGGTTTCTACAAAAAAATGACAGTTCACTATAGATCTATCTCCAAACACATCAAAAAAATAGAATTTTGTAGAGGTAATTATTATTTAAAAATAACAATTATAAAAAATATGTGATGATCTCTTCTCTCATTGTTCTAGATTGATTAACCATGTGTCATATCATTCATCAATTTCATGGTTGATGGAGTTCATCATCACAAATATGTAATACTGATCATCAATGACGACAAAAAGAAAAGTTGGGCACCACCTTTATTGCGCATCCACTACACCCAGAACCTACAAG
Source organism: Viscum album (assembly GCA_963277665.1). Classification (NCBI taxonomy): domain Eukaryota; kingdom Viridiplantae; phylum Streptophyta; class Magnoliopsida; order Santalales; family Viscaceae; genus Viscum; species Viscum album. The sequence goes on from OY728134.1 coordinate 1,277,884,467, forward strand.
TTCTATAAGAGTGCGTATGATATTGTTTTTATTATTTAAAATCATTGGTGATTTAAATATTTACAATTTACTTTTTCTATTCAATTATAATCATTATTTAAAATATATATGCGATATATGATTCATCATCATTCGTTTATCATAGATCTAATAAAGACATTATTTTTTTGAATAAAATATTATCGAGGAACTTATCTAGATTTTATAGGGTTCCTAACCAGACAACACTAGACTACATATTATAAAACTAGATTTATACAACTTTTGGTCACATTTAACCCATCAATATTGATTCTGAAGTAACATTTAACCCATCAAGATTGATTCTGAAATGAATTTGAGATTATACAATAATAACCACATTAATTTCATGTGGTCTTGATATGAAAGAAATGTTGCATGGTTTACCGAACTACACACCATGTGCCTTATTGGATGCAGCATGCAATTCCATTTTGTTCAGAAACAAACATTGTATCCCATAAATGGAATATCTGGCTGGTGACGGTGTAACATAGATCCAACACAGTGTGTGGCCCGATGGACATTTGTGTACACAAAATTTTCTGAGGTATAAATCACATGTCGTGACCCTAGGTATGTACCTTGGATATATGGTGAGAGATATACACACCAAAACATTTAACAATTATGCAGATGTAAAATTCCACAATAGTATTTAAATGTTTAATTAAAATTTGTGTAATGATCACATCTGGATATCATGTATGAGTTTTATTTCAAGTTGCTACTCTACGTGAATTGAAGCATAACACATGGAAAATGGAATATGTAATTCATGTAATCATCCATGAAGTACATGTTGGGATATTACGTATTATATTGTGTTTCCCATATGTCAAAAGTTTAAAATATTATATAAGTATACTACATGTTTGGAATATCTGGATGGGTATTCACATTGTTACCTCCAAGGAAAATTAACGTATAAGGTTAATTTTAAATGTATTTATTTATATTATTTAAAATTATAATGGATGATAATCTCAATGAAATTTACGTACAAGATTATGATAAAAGTATTCATTAATTAACGATGATAATTAATCAACTAGAGCGTGATTTATCCTAAATAAGAATGAGTAATTATTGAATAGTAGTCATATTAATGATTAATGCATTTCATGAATGTGGATTATCATGATCTACACTGGACCTTTTTAATGTTAATAGTTTCTTTTAAATTTTTAATAATTTTAATTGTTGGCATGCATGCCTTCTATCCTCATTATTATGTAGGGCTTGTGTGCCTATGCTTTTTTTTATGTAAACCCCTTTTCCCCTAACCTACATGTGATTAAAAGGTATATGTATTGGATGGAGTTCCCAATCTAGTTGAGGAATTTCATGTTTAGAGGTTATGTCAAACCAATCCAAGGAGATACAAATGTGGGCAAATAGAAAGATATAAACACAAACCTCAAATGGTTCATGATATTTCTCCACAGGGTCCCCAGTTAGTTTATAAACTGCTTGATAAACTAACCATTAGTATAACCTTATGACCATAACCTCTATTCTATTTCAATATATTTAATGGTTATTTAATAATGGATGTCTTTCCATGATCAAATAATTAATGAATTAATAAGCATGCAAGATAGAACTAAAATATATTTGAGTTTTCCAAAATATTATCTACTATGTGGTTAATCAAATATGTAATACCGTTTAATATTAAAAATCATGCGATAAAGATAATAATTTTAAATTTATTCATAAATGATAATATATAGAATCTTAATATTAAGTCATTATATTCTTCCATTACTTCGGCTAGAATCAAACCATAGTTCAAAGTCCTTAACAGGCCAATTTTGAGGTGCATTCAATTATTAGGGAATTCTAACTTGAGGATTTAGGTTTTCATATGTTAGTTGACTTAAAGGGTTTAATTCTATAGTAGGAAATGGTGTAACTGAGATCCAAAGATTGATGAAATAAATATTAATGATTTCTGGATTTGGGAGTCCACTCAAGAGATCAAGGAACTGTGAGTTAATGTAGCTGGCATTTGAAAAGTCTACTTAAAACCATTTGAAATTCCTGAAAATCCAAATACGGGGTAATAAGAATTGTAATATATGTCCTTTACACTATAATACGAATGATACGGGATCGTATGAAACCATTGGTGAGGGATATTGGGTTTCAAAAAAATAGTTGAGGACCTATAAATATAATCTTTATTTATTTGAAAATATTTCATTACATAATGTAGTAAATCTATGATTATCTTATTTGTAGAAATATAATTAAAAATAACATCAAATATATCATTTTAGTCCATACATGATAAGGACAACCATCTCATCAACATTAATTTCCATTAATGTATAAGGCTCATATGTGTCATGTAACGCCCCGACCACAGTTACCCAGAGTCGGTGCATTACTTCGTAACATTGGTATGATCACAAAAGATCAATTCTTTAATGACCGATTAGTTTAGTATCCTTGGAAACACTAGATACATTCATAAGTGTTACATTACTTCATAAAGTAAAAATATACAATAAAAAATTCTCCATAGTCCACACTCATATCCTCTTCTGACTATCCCTGCAGGTCATTCATAAAATACTTTTCACATCCTGGAAAATATTAAAACATTGAAAGGGGTGAGCTCAGATGCTCAGTAAGGATAACAATATATCGAAATATTTCCTCAACAAATATAAACATTTAAGGCAATTTATAACTAAAACAAAAGCCTTTTAAACTTTAAATTAAACATAATATGGAAAACTTAAAATGAAATAATTCCATTTACTTATTCACATGGATATTCTACTGGTCGAATAATCACATGCAATATCAATAACCACTTTCATGATGATGGAATGCATAATGCCAGACTATCATAACCACGTAGCCAAGGCATCGTGCCAAGACCACAAATAAGATTTTGTCAAGGACTCGTGCCAAGACACTAGTTTGTCTCATGAGACCTTCCGATGCATCGAGGAGCTATAGCGGGCTCCACCCGTCACTTATTAAGTCGAATGCATTCCTCATATGAAAAGGTTTAAACATATCATAAACCATCACATAATCGTATCACATAAAACATGCATAAAGGAAACATAACATTTCCACATTTCAATCACATGATATCAATAAAACACATTGATATAATAAAAACACTTTCAAAACCATTTTTAATACAAAAATAAAAGAAAAGTAAATCATGGTATTTTTTTTCATTTTAAAAAAAGTTATGGATTCTAGGGGAAGCCGAAACTCAAATAATTGTCACGGTGGTGGAGAAGTCATTGTCGCCGCATACGTACAACGAGAAAAAAAATTCCTTTTTGTCATTTAGAAAAACTCTTTATATAAAAAGATTCATTTTGAATAAACGAAAAAGTCAATGGGGTTTATACACCGTATAAAAGAAATTTGTTTATAAAAACAAATATGCCTCAATGAACGGAGATTGAGACAAAGTCCCTTAAAAAGATAATTTTTAAATAAAATATATCTATTATGTGTATTCAAAATATGTACACATAAAGAAATTATAAATAAAAGATACTACATAATAATATAATGACATAATTTGAAAGTAGGAGATTAACCCAAAGAATGGAAATTGGGTTAAGAAGTTCCCTTACCTTGTGTCCGACTTGACTCGACCGTTCTTTAACCTCCTGAATAATAAACTAGAGTTAATATATACTTTCTTAAGAACCTTTTTCATGTTCATTATCGCTTTTATATCACTTATTACAATGTTACGAAAATTATGTAGTCATTTAAGTTAATAACGGTCGTTTTGTCAATCTTTGGTACTTGAGTCAGCAATAAACTTCTAATAATTACATGTTGTTTATGTGGTAGAATATCCATTATCTCCAGAATTATATTAATGATTTAGATATCATATATATCATATATATCCATTATATACATTCATTTATAATATTAAATTACATTTAGAGGTAAGAAATGAAATGCACCCTTCATTGAGACGGTAAGCCGTACGTACGCATGAACGCTACTTTCATTTCTATTTCATATTTATTGGAATGAAATTATAATTATATAAAGGTATACTATAATTACAGTATAATATAATGTATAATACCATTTACTACATCCTTTATACATCCCACATATGGCATTAACGATTCAAATCACTTTGAGGGGGCGGTAGTCCGCACTTCCTATAATGAAAATATCGTGTTTACCCATAATGGAAACCATAAAGGTATGAAATAAATGAAAAATACAGAAGATTAAGTAAAAAATAAACATATTATATATCATATATAAATATAGTGACATCTTAATGGACACCTTTGAAGGTGTTATATGAGTGTTGAACAATCATCGTTTCGTGAGGCATAAATTTTCCATCCACAGAAACAGTATGTTGTTTAACCATTAGATGTAGGTGTGTGTAAGTTTAGCTTGAATACTTCTCATACCAACATCCTAGTATATTTAGGATACTGGTGTTTTTACAAAAGAAAAAAATAAAATGAGTTTAGGGGGTTGGAGAAGCAAAATAAAACAAAAGCACATTAGAGAAGACATTACCTTAAAATCGGGTAACTCTTTTTGATTTGAGCCAAAGGATTCCTTGGGAAGAATTCTTCCCAAAGTGAGGCTTCTATATGTAAGAGAGGGAAGTTGGGAGATTATTTGGGCAGAGTTTGTCCGATCCAAATGTCTTGGAAGGTGTGCATAATGTGGTAGTGGTGGGGGCCTTTTATAAGAGGAGAGGAGGGGCACTCTTGGAATGTAATGAAATGTTACTTTATTATATAATGATTTTCGTATTTTAAAGGTCCCACACTTATATATTTAGAGGAAAAGGTTATAAGGGTTCTAAATCTACTCATCCAATAGGATTTGGACAAGTGTAATTCTTAGAGATTACATTATACATCCATTTTATTAAAATCGTAAATTAATGAGGTAATCACTGCATCATCATGGTGTCATTAAAAATTTAATTTATTTAATGTCTAAAAATTATAAAAAAAATATCATAATGTAGGAAATATTTCTATCTTTATAATGAATATTTATAGTAAAAAATATGACTTGTATAACCCCATTTAAATTTTTTCAGTAAAACAACTCATGTTTGTGACATTTTTTATTTTAACATTAAATAAAAAGTTTTTAATGTCATTTTCTTACCAAAGTGGCTCCATGGGGTCCCCAAGTTGACCCATTGATTGTCGTGGTCATCCATGACTCATCCAATTGGGGTAGGACAAGTGTAAAGGTATTTTCATATTTTATAATATCATTTTTACCTTAAATTTCACTAATTACCTTTAATCGTGATTAATTAAACTTAAAAGTTACTATTCACCAAAAAATTATTTTAATCCCATTGAACCACATTTTAATTCCTAATGACAACCATGTATGTCAGATTTTTGAAAATCAAATCACAGAAGTGGTAATATTTCATTTAAACGAAAAATCAGTTTTTTAACTACCACTTAGTGGTTTCACTATTCATCAAAAATTGAAGTTTTCTAGAACAATGCCAAAATTTCACCATAAGATATAATTGATATTATGAATTAAAAATTTATATCTATTTTACAAAATTCCAAACATAGAAGTTGCATTAATTAATTTTATAATTAATTCACGCTGTCACAACAAATAGCGTGTTTTTAAGAAACAATATTTATCAAAAGATTGACAATTGTTTATGTCCAATTTCAAAGTGAAATTAATTATAATGACCACCATTATATAAAATGGTAAAAATATATTCTAATTAAACTTTAAAACCACTAAATATTATAATTTATCACTATAAATTATTTTTATTAAAAAAGTTGTTTTTAAGTATTTTTCACTATCCATAAAAAAATGGAACTTCTCAGAAAAATACCAAAAATTCAACATAGGCTAATTTCGATATTTTGAATCCAAAAATGAAGTCCATTTTGAAATATAAAATATATATAATTTCAAAAAGTGGGTATTACTATTCATAATGGCCATTTTGATTGGTCATGGTGTGTTAGAATCTCGAACTTGCGTACAATGCAAGCTATTGCATTATTGAAAGAGAAGCGTATCGTGGAAGCTCGGGGTGTTACATTATCCCCTCCTTCAATAAATTGCATCCTCACAATTTGAAAATTTTCTTTGAAAATAAAAGTTTGAAGATAGGATATACCTTTGTGGAAAACCCATATCGGAAATATGGTTAATAAAAATATAACTTTAAATATAGAACGATAAGTAAAAAGGTCACCTGAGATAGCCCATAGTAGGATTCTATGAAAATATGGATACAGAAGAAATACAAACCATCAAGGTCTGATAGAGAGTTGTAGAAAGCTGGATTCGGAGAAAGTTAACCACAAGAAAACCACAAACTTGTGATTGGATAAACAGTCATTGAATCCCCAATTGGAAAAGTTAACCAGCAACATTTTTTTTAAGTTACCTTTTATAATGTTGAGGAATTTATTTAGAAGATTTACTAAGAACATAAGGGAATATACATACTTCTCATGTAGACTTTCATTCTTTAATAAATGTTTACCACAAACCCATCTTTCACTCTAAAATGTAATATAACTCAAAAATATTCTATTTATCCTAATTTTATAAGGTTACAAATATTAACACATACCATTTAGATTAGAAAAAATATTTTTTAATAACCAGGGACTTCCTATAGGCTAGTGGTAGGTAATAAAGGCATGTTGCACTATGGTTGTGGGTTGATTCCTACAGCTTTTTCTGACATGATGGGTTATCCCCCAACCTACAGGTTGTCCTTTTTTAAAACTATAGTATTATAATATTCCAAAAATATTATTCAGAAATGTTTTAACCTTAAACAATACTATACAAGGTTCAACATAATCCATTCCAACCTTTATAGCTATCCAAAATACTTCTTTCCAACTCACAGTCGAAATTTTATAAGGAAGGTAAACATAATGAAGATCCTTTTTTTCCACGTAACAACATGTGAATACCTTCATCATGTATTATTTTAAAACACTAAAACATCCTGAATTACCATAAATCCTTATTGATTGCATTCATGATCCCTTATTCCTTATAGAATACTAGATATAATTTTTCTACCCATAAATGTATACAAATCATTAATCAGTTTCAAGGAAGTTAAGAATATCCAATATAATTTATCCAAATCAATAATGTATTATTACAAAACCACTATCTCGGTATCAGAACCATATTATAGTTTATAATTCTCTCAACCATATATTTTCCAAAAATTTAACCTGCTGTGGAGTCACTTTTCTTGGTTCCACACAATCTCAAGTCCTTGATGAAATAATACTGCGGTACAATCCTTACATACTCTATAATTATTATAACCAGTACATCATTGATACAACACTCAAATGATAAAATTCTTTAATAACAACATAAGAGCTCTAATCATTCCTCCTCATCTGTGGTAGTATCATAACTTGATTATTTTCCAATAACATCATTTAGGGCATACTCTGATGATTTTGACATTGGTTTGCGTAGTGTCCCCAGTCCTTGCGGATGAAGCATTGTACATTTGAAAACATTTTCTTACCCTTGCAGTCACGCACATGGTGTCCTTTTTCTCCACACTTATAACAAACTCCCATTCCCTTCACGCATGTCCCAAGGTGTTTCTTCCCACAGTTATCACATATTTGAAAAATCTTCTTTTCCCTCTTCCCTTTATCCATCATCCTTTTCTTCTCTTGCTTCCCTTAAAATCCATAGGACTCATAGAATTATTCACTTATCTTATTAACACATGATACTATTTCTTCATATGTTGAGAATACATGGGAGACTATTTACCTTCTAAAAGTTGGCTTAATACCATGAAAGATATGATCCTTCTTACTCTTTGGATCATACGTATTGCTGGAGTTCACAATCCTTCTACTGGGTAGCATTTCTATAAAATGGCATAAACTATGTCAGATTATGAATTAAAATACATAATTCCATACTTGTTAAACACTGAACATAAATTGAACTATTTATGGATATAATCCATACTCATAAAATGAAATGTTTTCTTTGAGGAAGTATATACTCATAAACCCTTCAGAATGGTTTGTAATGAAAATGAGAATTATCCTAAGCATATCCCTCGGGAGTGTCGTAACCAAGAGTGTAGCAAGGCCTGTTGTTGTGCACCAGTTCCCATTCGAGTCTAGCTCAAAGCAGTGTTTTTGGGTTTTACCCCTAGGTACATCTGTGCCAGAGCCGCCTCTACCTGCTCGTATCCAGATAGGTATGTATTTCTCGGAAAACTCACAAAATCTCTATAATACCAAAATTCTAGGAAGTTCTTCTATACTAATCCTCAAAGTCTATCTTGGGGCTATGTGCTCTAATCAGAGTTTATCTAAATATAGCATCCAAGGTTAGTACTAAACTGCCTTTGATACCAACTGTAACGCCCTGACCCCTGTTACCCAGAGTCGGTGCATTACTTCGTAACATTGGCACGATCACAAAAGATCAAGTCTCGAAAGACCGATTAGTTTAGTAGACTTGGAAACACTAGATACATTCATAAATGTTACATTACATCATAATGTAAAAATCTACAATAACAAAGTCTCCATATTCCACACTCATATCCTCTTCTGACTATCCCTGCAGGTCATTCATAAAATAATTCTTCACATCCTGGAAAATATTAAAACATTCAAAGGGGTGAGCTCAAATGCTCAGTAATGATAACAATATTGCGGAAGCTTTCATCAATAAACAAAAACATTTAAGGCAATATATAACTAAAACAGAAGCCTTTTAAACTTGAACTTCAACATAATATGGAAAAAGTAAAATGAAATAATGCCATTTACTTATTCACATGGATATTCTACTGGTCGAATAATCACATGCAATATCAATAACCACTTTCATAATGATGGAATGCATAATGATAGACTATCATAACCACGTATCCAAGGCCTCGTGCCATGACCACAAATATGATTTTGTCAAGGCCTCGTTCCAAGACACTAGTTTGTCTCATGAGACCTGCCGATGCATCGAGGAGCTATAGCGGGCTCCACCTGTCACTTTTTAAGTCCAATGCATTACTCATATGAATAGGTTTAAACATATCATAAACCATAACATAATCGTATCACATAAAAAATGCATAAAAGAAACATAACATTTCCACATTTCAATCACATGATATCAATAAAACACATTGATATAATAAAAACACTTTCAAAACCATTTTCAATACAAAAATAAAAGAAAAGTAAAACATGATATTTGTTTTTCATTTTAAAAAGGGAAGCCGAAACTCAAATAATGGTCACGACGGAGGAGAAGTCATTGTCGCCGCATACGTACGACAAAAAAAACAATCCTTTTTGTCTTTTAGTAAATCTATTTATATAAAAATATTCCTTTTGAATAAACTTAAAAGTCAAAGGGGTTTATACATCGTATAAAAGAAATTCGTGTATAAAACAAAATATGCCCCAATGAATGGAGAATGAGACGAAGTCCCTTAAAAAGATCATTTTTAAATAAAATATATATATTATGTGTATTCACTATATGTAAACATAATGAAATTATAAATACAAGATAGTACATAATAATATGATGACATAATTTGAAAGTAGGAGATTAACCCAAAGAATGGAAATTGGGTTAAGAAGTTCCCTTACCTTGTGTCCGACTTGACTCGACCATTCTTTAACCTCCTGAATAATAATCTAGAGTTAATCTCTACTTTCTTAAGAACCTTTTTCTAGTTCATGATCCCTTTTATATCACTTATTACAATGTTACGAAAATTATGTAGTCATTTAAGTTAATAACGGTCTTTTTGCCGATCGTTGGTACTTGAGTCAGTAAAAAACTTCTTATAATTACCAGTTGTTTATGTGGTAGAATATCCATTATCTCGACAAATATATTCATGATGTAGATATCATATATATCATATATATCCAGTATAAACATTCATTTATAATATTACATAACATTTAGAGGTATGAAATGAAATGCACCGTTCATGGAGACGGTAAACCGTACATACGCATGAACGCTACTTTCATTTCTATTTCATATTTAATGGAATTAAATTATAATTATATAAATTTATACTATAATTACAGTATAATATAATTTATAATACCATTTACTCCATCATTTATACATCCCACATATGGAATTAACGATTCAAATCACTTTGAGGGGGTGGTAGTCCGCACTTCCTAAAATGAAAATATCACGTTTACCCATAATGGAAACCTTAATGGTATGCAATAAATGAAAAATACAGAAGATTAAGTAAACCATAAACATATTATATATCATATATAAATATAGTGACATCTTAATGGCCACCTTTTAAGGTGTTATATGAGTTTTGAACAATCATCGTTTCGTGAGGCAGAAATTCGCCATCCACAGAAACAGTATGTTCTTTAACCATTAGATGTAGGTGTGTGTAAGAGTAGCTATAATAATTCTTATAAAAACATCCTAGTATATTTTGTATACTGGTTTTGTTACAAAATAATAGAATAAAAATAGTTTAGAGGGTTGGAGAAGCAAAATAAAACAAAAGGACATTAGAGAAGACATTACCTTAAAATCGGGTAACTCTTTTTGATTTGATCCAAAGGCTTCCTTGGGAAGAATTATGCCCAACGTGAGGCTTCTAAGAGTAAGATAGGGAAGTTTGGAGAGTATTTGGGTAGATATTGGCTGAGACAAATGGCTTTGAAGGTGTGAATAAGGTGGTAGTGGTGGGGGCCTTTTATAAGAGGAGAGGAGGGGTACTCTTGGAAAGTAATGAAAGGTTACTTTATTATATAATGATTTTAGGATTTTAAAGGTCCCAAACATATATATATCTAGGATAAGGTGATACGGGTTCGAAATATAATCATAAAATAGGCTTTGGACAAGTGTAATACTTATATTTTACATTATCCTTCCATTTTATTAAAATCGTTAATTAATGAGGTAATCGCTGCATCCTCATGGTGTCATTAAAAATTTAATTTATTTATTGTCTAAAAATTATAAAACAAATATCATGATGTGGGAAATCTTTTTATCTTTCTAATTAATATTTATAGTCAAATATATGACTTGTATAACCCCATTTAAAAACTTTTTTAGTAAAACAACTCATGTTTGTGACATTTTTTATTTTAACATTAAATAAAAAGTTTTTAATGTCATTTTCCTACCAAAGTGGCTCCATGGGGTCCCCAAGTTTACTCATGGATTTTATTGGTCGTCCATGACTCATACAATAGGGGTATGACAAGTTTAAATGTATTTTCATATTTTGATAATATCATTTTTACCATAAATTTCACTAATTACCTTTAATCGCGATTAATTAAACTTAAAAGTTACTATTCACCAAATAATTATTTTAATCCCATTGAGCCACGTTTTGCTTCCTAATGAAAACCATGTATGTAAGATTTTTGAAAATAAAATCAAAGAAGTGGTAATATTTCATTTAAACGAAAAATCAGTTTTTTAACTACCACTTAGTGGTTTCACTATTCATCAAAAATTGAAGTTTTCCAGAACAATGCCAAAATTTCACCCTAAGATATAATTGATATTCTGAATTAAAAAATGATGTATATTTTAAAAAATTCCAAACATATAAGTTGCATTAAATAATTTTATAATTAATTCCCATTGCCACAACAAATAGCCTGTTTTTAAGAAACAATATATATCAAAAGATTGACAATTGTTTATGTCCAATTTCAAAGTGAAATTAATTCTAATGACCACAATTGGATAAAATGGTAAAAATATATTCTAATTAAACTTTAAAACCACTAAATAGTATAATTTATCACTATAAATTATTTTGATTAAAAAAGTTGTTTTTAAGTATTTTTTACTCTCCATAAAAAAATGGAAGTTCTCAAAAAAATACCAAAAATTCAACATAGGCTAATTTCGATATTCCGAATCCAAAAATGATGTCCATTTTGAAATATAATATATATATCATTTCAAAATTTTTTAATTACTATTGATAATGGCCATTTTGATTGGTCACGGTATGTTAGAATCTCGAACTTGCGTACAATGCAAGCTATTGCATTATTGGAAGAGAAGTGTATCGTAGAAGCTCGGGGTGTTACATGTCATACTTTTTAATTAAAAGAAACTATATGTATAAGATGAAAATTTATAAGTTTATCCTAGAAATGAGGGAAGTGATGAAGAGACACTCTCTATGAGAATCGTATAAATAATTATATAGATGTTCACTGCAAATGTAATAATCCATATACAAGGAGACTTTAAAGAAACATGAGGACCCAGATGCCTATAGCATGATATATCACCTTAGTATCTTTGTCGAGAGAAATCAAGAAAATAGTGGAATGAGATCTCCAATGATTTTCTCATGAATAATCATGTAGAGTCATCACTAACTCGTTCTGATGTAGTCATGATTATTAGTTACATTGAACACCTAGAAATCTTAGGGATTTAATTCCCGAATGAGTTTTGTACAGACCTTATAATTTCATTACTACCTAATTAATTGTCAATGCATTTATTAATTATAATATGAGCAATTTTGAGATGATTCTTTCCAATATTTTGACCTTAATTATCCATGTGGATAATGTCATGGGGTCTGAAAAACCCAAAGTCCTTATAATGAATAATAAAAAAAAGGAAAAGGAATATGGGGATAAAACAGATAAAAAACCTAAATCCCCAAGAACTATCCTACTAGGAAGAAGATGATACAAATGAATGGAATTGAAAAGAATGCAATATTTTTTTCATATGGAAATTCAGGCCACTAAAAGAAGAATTGCACCTAGAGGTAAGGTGTAGCTAAATGTTCATTCATTATAGAGTGAAATATTTCTATTTCTACACATTTGGTATTAGATACTTCTTTTATTTCTCAAATCTATTTTAAAATGTAGGATCCAATTAGATTTCGTAGAATTTCCTGAGGAGAGGTGGGTCTTCCAGCTTCCAAAAGTTTGAGGTTTGAAACTCTTTACCTTGGTGAATAAAACCATTTATTTCTAATATGAATGATTCCTATTTTATGATATAATTATTACGTACCAAAAGTTACCAGGAACAAAATTCTTGGGTAATGTTCGGATACATGTAGGATTGTTTTAATGTTTGTAAATAAAAGTTGTTTATTTTATAAGGAAAACCTATATTATGGTATTGAACATTTAAATAATAATATTTTTGTATTAAATTGGGAAAAAAACTTGTAGATATTGATAAAAAATAATGTTCACATGACTCTCATATTACCCATTTGTGGAATCATTATCATGGTCATATATATTAAAAACACTTTACAAATCTCTTTCAAGGTGGGTATTTAAAATATTTTGAGATAAAACAACTTGATAGAAGTTATTATTTTTTACAAGGGAAAATGACCAAACCACTATTTTTTGGACAGGATGAAAGGGCCAAAGAGCATCTTAGATTGGTATACACTGATGTATGTGTAAAATTTTGAGTAGAATATAGAGGTGTACATTCTTATTTTATAACATTTATCATTGATTTGAGTAGATATGGATATATTTCCTTTATGGGTTATTTGTTCAAGTAATTTTAGAACTTTATAGAATTCATGAATGATGTAGAGAATCTTCTCAGTAAGAAGATAAAGACACCTCAATCAAATCGAGGTTTTGTATATATAAAACAAGACATCATTGAAATTCTATGGGTTTTTGGGATTCTATATGAACTCAATCCACCTTATACACCATAGTGGAATGGTGTCAGTGAAAGGAGGAACTATCCCTTGTTTGAAAAGGTAAGGATGATGATGATTCATATAGATCATTAATTATTATTCTGGAGATATGAATTGAAAACTATGGTAGACACATTAAACCTAGAACCGACTAATGAAAAAATGGAATTCCCATTGTGTTATGGAGTGGAAATAAATCCATTTAAATGCATACACATGTATGGGCTTGAGATATGTTTGTCAAGGCTTTTTAAAAAAAATAGTAGCACTATGGGGGAATGATGTGTATCTTTATAGGGTATCCCAGTAAATCAATCAGATAGTTTCTATAAAACCACTCAGGAAAGAAAATGATTTTCACTAGAAAAGTCGTCATGTATAAGAAGGAGAACATCCTCAATGAGGATTGGGGGAGAAAGATTGACATTGATTAATTATATGCTCTTGATACATAGGAGTTTCTAGAGGAACAAGTTCTACATTCCCCCTTGGACGAAGTAGTTCCTAAAAGACAAGTACTGCATAGGAGTTTAAGGGTTGTAATCAAAACACAATGATATTTTTTTCTGGTCATCAAGGATGGTGACTAATTATTTGTTCACAATGATGAACATTTTTAAAACAAAGAGGAAGAAGAGACCTCAAAAGATGTATAAGATGGCTAGAAGATATGAATTCTAATATGGATTCCATGTATCATAGCCATGTTTTATTTCTATTCGACACAAAAGATGATGTAAATCCTCTTGGGTTTAAATGGGTATTCAAGATGAAACTAGAAATGGTAGGTCATGTATGTACCTATAAAGAAGGTATAGTTGATAAAGTGTTTAATAAGTCTAAAATAATTGTCTATGATGAATCCTTTACGCCATTTGTAATGTTTAAATCCATAAGAATCATAATTTCCAAAGAAGCAAACAATTTCTATGAGATTTGGAAGATGGATGTCAAAACAATATTACATAACAGGAAAATTTATGAAAATATCTATATGACACAACCAAAAGTTTTGGAGAAACCAGGTGATTCCAAAATTAATTTCATGTTTCATAGAATCATTTATGGATTGAAGAAAGCTTTGATGTCATGGAACATTCGATTCGATGATATAACACCCCGAGTTTTAAGGACTTATTTTTTTGAATAAATTAAATATAATTTATATAATGTAATGTACTATGTCATAGAATCTATTCAAACTAAATCATCTTGTCACATGTTACACTGAATATCAAGTAGGTGTACGATCCATGAAACACTTAGTTGGCGTAGAATACACATATCATTGAGCTTCTACAAAATATCTCATTTTCTTGTTTTTATTATTTTAAGAATATATCTATAACCTAGCCATTAAAATTAGTTATTTGAATAGTAACAACTAATTTTCTAATATTTTTTCATATTTTTTTATATAAATAAAAATATTGATAATAAATGATAAGATTTTTTGTTAATTCCTTCTATTTGTAAATATATTATTTACTTAAATAGACCAATTATAATGTCTTTATAATAATTTTCACTTTAGAAAAATTTTTAAATTTAATTTTATAATATCAAAATAATTTTTGAATTTATAATGTTGAAATTATATTAGGGAAATTATTTTTCATTTTTCTGAGAATCTTCATTTTTAGATGAATAATAAAAAATACCTATTTATAATTCAAAAATTATTGTTAATATAATTAATTTATAAGTCTAAAATACTATTTAATTTCATTTAAAATTTTCATAATATAAAATTGTTATCATGTAATCTAATTTGGGTCATTTTAACAACTTAAGAATTTACATTGGGTATAAAAACACAGTAAAACATTGATCATTTTTATTATAAAAACCGGCATGTCGTCCCTACATTAGCATTGTTATTAAGTTAATTTCTGCAACATACGTGATTAAAATTTGGAAAAATTGATTCCATATTTGGAATCATCGTATTATTTAATTTCTAATATGTTTAAATTTTTTACCAAAAAATATTAGTGAAGGTGATTAAATTTAATTAGATAGGTTAAGAGAACAATTATGTTAATAATGTAATAAACATTAAATTTTAGACCCAAAATTACCTTGAACCTTGTCCAATGGAAATTGGATTATATCATTTTGGATATAAATCTTCAATTCTTCATTTGTATTGTTTGGTATGAATTTTCATAGGTAATTACATGTGCACCAATAACTTGTTTCTATACAATCCAAGGGAGTCCTTTTACATCCCTATAAAAATATGTCACCTCTACCAATTCCTCAAACCTCTAAAAACATTTATGTTCATCCATGATAATCCTGAGTATCCTCCAAAAATTACTCCCTTCAAATGGGAATCATGAATTTTGGAAGAAATATTCTAATGGAATCCTTTAAGCATAAAAAAGGGGTCACCCGATTAAGAGGAAACATCTTCTTTCAAGCTCCTTTCCTTTATTCTCCTTCTTCACCCACTCCACCATCTTTATTACATTATTCTATGAAAAAACTGGTATCATACTTATACTAGGTTGTTTTTTGAAATTATTTATACCTACACTTACACATACCTATATGTAATGCATGTTGAACATATTGTTTCTGTGTACAGTGAACTAATACCTCACAAGAAAATGATTGTTCATTTCTCCTTTACCACAATTATTGGTCGCCATTATTATAGAAAATCTAGTTATTATTGTTATATATTATTTCTAATAGGTATTGAAGATTATTTATTCCTTTTACCAAACAAATCTCTTTACATTATATTTGTTGTAAATACGATAATCTCGTTTTAGGATGTGTGGACTACCACCCCCTCAAAGTGGTGTGATTTGTTTGAAAACTACATGGAATGTACTAAGGATTAGTTTAATGAAATTATAGGATATATATGAAAAATTTATTCAACTATAATAAATATTTATTTATATATTCATTTTTCTCTTACATACTTTCTTGCAATATGACAATAAAAATAGAAACAAGGTTCATGTGCACGTATGACTGACTGTCTCCATAAACGGTGTATTACATTTTTTACAGCATTATGATGTAAACTATTATTATATAAATATAATTAATATACATGATATTTATATCATGATATAAATTATGGAATCATCATCTAATTAAAAGGACTAAGGATATAACAGATTATGAAAGATGCAAAAAACTAAGTGTATATTACCCAAAGTGAAAAACAAAACATTTGATCATGATCGAATGGGTAATATATGGTCATAAAAACCCATATATTGTATTATGTATAAAAATATTATTTTTTATATGATTTATAATAAACTAATTTTTATTATACAAGAATATTGTATGAGTACGGAGAGAGTCAAGACACAAGGTTAGGGGATTTTATATGACATTTAATTTCCATGAAATACATGTTACGTTCACCACTATTTCAATTGGTGTGGTGTATGTAATTCCCAAGAATGTATTCTACATATAATATACATAAATTTATGTGTATTATTTGTTCCATTTTATGATCCTTCTTTCACGTTCATAAACAATCAGTAGTTATAAAATCAGTAAAATGTTTTGTTTTAATTTTCCTTCTTTGAGATTGAGGTTTTATTGTGCACCTAAACTCATTTTTGAGGTGCATATATTTATATTTTAATGATATAACACGAATCATAATATTTTCAAAAATTAAAATATTTATTTGTTTAATTTTTTTTACATGGGGAGTATGAACCGAACATACCCTGTTATATAAGTTTATTGAGACAATATCATTACTTTTCGAGAATTTTTATGATTATCCCTATATTGATGATATATTATGATCCATCTCCCATGAAAATTTATTATTTTCATTCTACTTTGTTATTTCATGATATAATCATGTATTGGTACCGTATTCTACTTGTTGGTACATATTATAGTTATGGATTTTGTAGTAGTAATTACATACTTTACACATTCATCGGTTAGAAATCTATGTTTTTGAAAAATGGTTTCCAATAATATTATACCATTATCACATAATCTTTAAAAGAAATTTTTACCATTTTTTCTTTTAAGTATCTCTCTATGGGAATCATCCTATTGATTTCCAAATAAGTAAATTTTCAATCTTTTTTACAATGAAAAATGAATGCTCTTTTGACCTCATAAGAGATTAACGGATATACCTGTCATCATTTCTTTGTAGCTCCCTTTTCATTATTTAAAATGTTATTATTCAGAATATATTTTAGAATTAATTTCCAAGGAAAACAATTTTGGAAAACAATCTCAATCTTATTTATATGTATTCATTGAAAATTGTTCTTGAGATGTTATAAGGACACATTAATATATTTTCGAGGAATTTTTTTCACAACTATTTTCAAGACTTATTTACATGTTTTCAAACTACATTAAAATATTTTTTTTAAAAAAAATCTCAACCATCATTAAAAATGTATCATGTAAAATGGATTTAAAACATTTTCACGTTATCATTATATTTTTTCAATGTGTATCCAAGAAAAACGGTTTTAAAATTTTTAGTAGCTTTATTATTATTTTTTCAAGGAAAAAGGTTTTCCACATGATTTCAATTTCTCTTCATATGTTTTGAAATATATTTTCTATGAAAATTATTTTCAAATATTTTAATGCATTAAAAATAATTTCTCAAATAGTGAAGGATATCTTCCAAAATTAATATTTTTAAAATAACTGTCAGAATTATTTCCAATCCAAGATAACATCTATTGGTGTTACTTTTGTATTTATGAGGATATTATTCAAGGATTAAATTTTTATTCATTATCTTAATGGTATATTTTTTTGTAGAATGTTTTTCATGAAGCTTGTTTCTCTTTCGAGGGTTATGTGATTTTGAATCACTCTTATTTTCACTAGTTATGTTTATGATGAAATTATAATGAAACATGTCTATTTACACAGGTTATGATATGTTTAAATATTTATGATACCCCTTTCATTTCATGTGGTATGATATGGAAAATTATGATCCTATGTATCATTAATGTATGATTTCATTATATAAGCAGTGGGACCTATATCTATGTCCTTTAAATTGGGTAATGAATTATATCTCATGAGATAAAATAGGGCTCACACAAGGGTTAATCAGTTCAGTAATATAGGGATGGAATGAGTGTTGGTCAGTTTAGTAACATAGGGCTCGAACAAGGGTCACTTTGTTCAGTAATACATGGTTTGAAGAGGGGATAACTTGTTTATTAAATGTCTTTTTACAATAATATGGTCTTGGTAGTAATTCCTTGGAAACAATATAAATCCGTATATGCTTATGTGTTTCCAAAATTCCTTATCTTATTCATGTGTTATGATTTCATGTATTATTGTCTTTATTTAATTATGATTAATGTTTCATGAACTACCAATATTTAATCCATGATATAAGCTATGTAGGTTATGATATTATATTTTAATGATCACATTCCCATACCCTAATGGTCTTGTTTATGGTTACATGTCTCCCTTGTTTACCCATACTGAGCATTTTATCTCATTCCTTTTTATGACTATCTTCCCCAATTTTATGATTATATGTGTTATGTTTATTAAGTATAAGAATTTTTCTATAGCAGAATAACCTAGTGGGAGATGTTTTATCTCACATATGATTCGGTTTTAAGGATCCATGTTTCCAAAAGAACTATACCAGCTACAATCTTTTTTTTGTCTGTTATAATAATTTTTAAGTATTACCCAAATTTAATGTAATGTTAATGTTTGAAGGGGGGGGGGGGGGGTCACTATAGTTGGTATAAAAGAATATTTATATTTAAACATTGGAATTTGGGATAATAAAACCATAGGTAGAACCCTATGAACATGTCTAAGAAGTCATTGGATTAGGATATTTATTGGAAAATATCTTGGAATTTTGGTAAAGGATAATGTGAGTGGTTTCCTTAAAATAAATCTATTCCTCGATACAATCAATGGATGGGGATTAGGAATAGATGTACCTTGGTTTTATAACTCCAATAAGATATTTTGTGCTTGACTTAGGGAAATCGGGTACACAAAAATGGGCCTTTTAGCATACCTAGTTTGACTCTCCCAGGGGATATGCATTGGGAATTCACAAACTCTTCATGAAACATCATGAAGGATCTAATTGAATGTTTATATGAATAAACCTGGATGATCCTATGGTCTCATATATTATGTATGGTGTCATGATTTATACTTTCCATAAGTAAATCTTTTCATGAATTTGTGGTTTTCTACAATGATAATTAATTTTCACATTATTCTTCTAGTTTTAGTCAATGGAAGGAATCAGAAGGAACTAGATTAATGATGAATGTGATGGATGGTTTTCTAATCAGTAGTAAAATGGGATGATTACTTAAAGATATTTTGATTATGCTGAATCAACTACCACAATATATGAATAATAATTTTAGCTTTGGGGATATACCTAACAGGTAAAATAAGTGAAAGATGTATTTTATGGTAAGAAACATAGTGTAAAAAATATTTTTATTCCTTTATGTGAAGAATAAGGGAAGGAAACCCATGAGTAATACCTCAAATTGATGGGAAGATGTTATTTGTTAGTTCAAAAGGGTCATAAAGTGATGAATTGTCATGGAGTTCAATGTTTTATCAGTAGAGAACATGGGTAGCATCCAACTAAATGCCCTGAGCTAATAATTTTCTTTTAAATCAAGTAAGGACCAATTCCATGAAAAACATAATGATGAAATATAAATGTATTTATGTATTTTGGTTCTAGAATTACGAATGGTGAAATATGTATGTATTGTACATTTTATGTTTTTACTATGTATTTTCAAGAATATATTTAATGGTTCCATTTGACAAGAAAGGAGATATCATGAAAGGTTACATTTTGACTAATGGAATGTAACCCTTAATATGATCTTGGTTTTATAACAATTTTATATGGATAATGTTATGTGGGATGTGGGTAAGTAAATTAGATAGTGATGATTACTTTGGAACTAAGAATTGATTTTCTGATAGTTGATATATTCTATCATTGATTAAGTCTGAAGTATTTTTGGATTTATGGAATAGATCAAATATACATTAGAATAAGAAATCATTCAGGTTTTTCGAAAGGATGTTGGGTAATTTGGTTTATTTACAATATTAAAGAGAATATATGATGATGGTATTCACATGTTTGGAATGCGACAACCAAGAGAGTTTTTTTGTTATAAAGGGTAATAAATGTCAAGATGATTTCCTGAATTTCCTTATGTTGTTTTGGAAGTTCATCTTTGAGAAGGGTTATAAGGTTGACCATTCATGTAGTGTTTATGTTAAACGTTAGAGGAATTATTTTTACACAGATTTTGTATTGAAAACCTTTTTTAAAGGCTAATCAGTGACATTATATATTTCAAGTATGTTCAACTTATATATTATATTAGTGTGGGTTTAAAATGGAAATTATGTATGTTGGTCGATAACCAATCATGCCTGGAAAGGCCACAGATCTTGAAGTCATGACAGGATAATGATAAGTGTTTAACACCTACCATTGTCCTACGTGATGTCCTTGTTAATGTATATTTATTTTTGTTGATTAAATATTTATGATGAACCAGTAATATTGATTTATATGGTCATATATTAATGAATGTTTATTTTTAAGAGCAAAATAGTAAAACGTTTCAATCTATTATGGGCCTTAGGATCCATTAAAATTGAATTTTAGAGCTCTTTACATAAAAGTCTATTTCTGTACATTCATTCCATTAGGTAATGAATGTATTATAGAATATTCAAACCATAACCCATTAACAAATTTTTTCTATATGAATTTATCAGTAATTACTCAATGTTATGAGATGAACCAAATTTTTTTGTCATAGTAGATTAATTTTAATTGAGCAAGTATCTTATTAAATCATCAACGATTTATAACTCTAAGGCCCTCAACAATCCATTTATCATTTACTTGTTTGTGATTGATTCCCTCAATCACTCCCCTAAAATATTTACTCTTTTTCTCCATGTCCAATATTCACTCTGAGCCTATGTTCTCCTATGTAGAGACCTGGTTATATGGTAACATAGTTAACCCTTAAGGTACAAAATTTTCATTCTTAAGGTATGGTTTTGTATCAATTTTTTGAAGTGGGATTATTTTAATGAAACATTCAAGTATTAAACCATTGATTACCGAGGAAAAATTTGACTGTGAAATTCATTTTAATGGTGTTTGAATGTGACACCCCAAATTTTTATTTTCCTAGTTTTTTCAATAAAATAAAATTTAATTTATATCTTGAAATGAACGATGTCAAGTATTATATTAACACTAAACTGACATTTTGTATGTTACACGCAACACTGATTTGGTATACAATGTACACAATATTAAGTTGGCGTACGATACACGAAAGAATGAGTTTCTACAAAACATTCCTTTTTATTGTTTTAATTACTTATATAAGATAAATATACCCTATAATTTAAACATTGTTATATGATTAGAAATAAATACTTTTCAGATATTTTTTTATAGTTTATATATATATATATCATATTGATAATAAAATATATGATTTTTTGGAAAAGTCATTCTATGTATAAATATATCGTTTTCTCATATAAACATATTTAAATGTAATTATAATAAAATAAACTTTAGAAAAAAAATATAAATTTAATTTAAAAAAATAAAATCATTTTTAATTTATAATATCGAAATTATATTAGGGTCATTGTATGATTTTTTTAGAAACACCACTTTTAGATTAATAGTTAAAATACCTGGTATTAATTCAAAACTTCATTTAAATTTAATTTATTGATAAGAATAAATTAATAATTAAATTTAATTAAAAGTATAATTAGATAATATTTTTATCAATAAATCCAAATTTTTCATTGTAACCACTTCCACATTTTTTTGGACATAAAAACATAACAAACTGTTGATCCATTTTACTATAAAAACCCGCAGTGTCATCCCGAAAGCATGAAACATTTTAAATTAATTTTAACCACATCCATGACTAGAATTTTTAAAAATTGATATAATATTTTGAATCATAATAATTTCTAATTTCTAAAAATAACTACATTGTTTTTTCCCAAAACAATTACTGAAGGTTATTAAAATTAACTAAATCAATTAAGAGAAAAATTATATTAATAATGCACTAAATATTAAATTTAAAACCTAAAACTACCTAGATAAAATTCCAACACCCATTGTATGTGAATATTTCATCCATTAACCATCCATTATTGATTTGTTTTGGTCTAGTATGTCTTTTGTTAGGTAGGAACATGTACACACTGATCTTGTTTCTTGAAATTCATAGTGAGTCATTTTCCTTCCCTATAAAAGGACACTACCACTACCATTTCCTCACACCACTCAATAATTTTATGCTTATCCATGATATACCCATGTAGATTCTTAAAAATCCTACCTATGAACAGTAATCCACTCTTTGGGCATAAATATTCTCAAGGAATGCATTTTTGTTAAACCAAAATTAGTTACCCAATTAAGAGGTAACATCTTCTATCAAGCAACTCTCCTTTATTATCCTTATTCACCCCATCCACAATCATTATTCCATTTTTTTTGTCAAAACCCAGTGTCCTAAATATAAAATGATGTCGGTATGTTAATATTTAGACATAAACATTCAAAAACCTCTATTTAATGAATGTTAACATTACTTTTTCAATTAACAGTGAACTACTTCCTAAAAAAACAATGATTGTTCATTTCTCCATTACCATCATTCATGGTGTCCGTTATGATGGAAAATATACTGAAATATTTCCTATAGTATATTTTTTTATGTTTTTAAGGTTACTTATTCATTTTTAAAAACACATCATTCTACAATCCATTAATTATTATTACGATAATCTCGTTTGAGGATTGTGGACTGCCTCCCCCTCAAAGCGATGTGATTCATTCAATCACCACATGGAATTTATTAAGGATGGGTTTCAATAAATTATATGATATATAAGATATATTAATGATAATATAATATTTATATATATATATATATGTATGTGTGTGTGTAATTTACATTCATGCATTCAATACGAAAAAAATTAAACAACGTTCATGCGTACGTACGATTTACCGTTTCCAGGAACAATGTATTCCATTTCATACGTAATTATTGTCTATATTATTATTATAAATATATGATGTATATAAATTATATTTATATCATTATATACATACTTTAATAATTATATATCTATATGTACCAATGAAATAACTAATTAAGACACATACGACGAAAAATAAAAATATTACACGACGTGAGATCATAACATAGGATCGTGAAAAAAAGTGTAATATAAGGTCATAATAAAATCATATTTGGTATTATGTATAATAATATACATATTAATAATATTAATAATAAAATTATATTTATTATTTATGAATCTAGTACGAGTACGAGGAGAGTCAATACAGAAGTTACGTGGATTTCATCTCGCTTTTAATATCGGTGAGATACATGTTACGTTCACCACTCTTTCCTTTGGTGTGGTGTATGAAATACCTATGATTTTTTATATTTATATTATAATTATCTTATTATTTATTCATATGTCCATTTAATGATCCATCATTCATGGGTTTTGACTTTCAAAAGTTCCCAAATTGTTAAAATTATTTTACTCAGTTTTCCTGAAGGGGAGGATGCGTCCGTAAAGGGCTCTCGACCTAGGGTTTCCTCTCACCGCGACCAGCTCCTTCACTGCAGACGGCGTGAAGATTCCTTCTCACGCTCGGTGGGTTGGTGGTGGATATCCACTGCAGTGGCATATTAGTGGTCTTCTCCCAGGATGTGGAGATGCTCTATGGGATTCAGTGGTTGCTAGTTCAGATCCGCGGGCGTAAGACCGATTCTTGTTGACGACATACTCTTCGGAGCACTCCTGGATCAGATCTCGGAATCTCATTGTTGTCCTATAGTGTTTGTTTTCGCATTTGATGGTCTTGTTCATGCGTCGGCAGTTTTTTGGGTTCTAACTCCTCTCAGGTGAGTTCACTGGGGTTTCGTTGTGCCTGATGCAGTTGATTTGTCTGGTGGCGGTAGGATCTGCAGTTCTTTGGTTTTACTTTTCTTCTACTGTGTTGTGGTAAATCTGATGGCATGAGTTGAAGGTGTTGTCATTATGGAGTGAAGATGATGATGTTTACCAGGACGCAACTCCATGGATGATTTTTCTGTTGGTTTTTTGTTTTTCGTTCGATGGTTTGTTGAATCTTCTGTCCTGGTTGAATGTTTTGACGGTCTTTCTAGAGTTCTTTGGGCTGGAGGCCCTATTTATCGACACCGAAGGTTCAGTCCTCGGTAGTATGGCGGGGAGACGATGTGACGATGGATGGCGGCGAAGCTCACCAGTGATCTGGGGATGTGGATAGGGCTGAAACACATGGTGTCTCAGGTCTGATGGCGGTTCGGTGCCCGAGGTGGTGCAGGCCTGCGACTCGAGGCGGTGAGGCGGTGGTTTTGAATTTTGAACTTCCAATTTGAAATGTGATATGTGGTTTTGGGTTCATGCTGTATGGGTCCTGGTAACCCACAATCCAGCTTTCTAAAATGGAAAAAAATGATTTGCAGGCAGCCTTTTAGTCAATTTTCCTACTTTGAGACTCATGTTTTGTTATGCACCAAAAATATTTTATGAGGTTCGTATATTTACATTTTTCATGTTATATCATGTATCCGAATATTTTCGTTATATTATATGATTCATTTAATATTAATTCTTTACATGGAGATTATGTACCAATGATACCAATTTATAATGGTTTATTCAGACAATCTCTTTGCTTTTCTAGATTATTTATTTTTAATCTTCCTTTAATAAAATCTTATGATCCATCTATCAAGATAAATCATGATTTTAATTATACTATGTTATGTCATGATATATTCAAATATTGGTTCCCTATTCTACTATTTGTTACATAATATAGTCTGGATTGTGTTAATAGTAATACCTGACGTTAACCATACATCGGTTAGAAGTCTATGTTTTCTTAAAAGGGTTTCCAAGAATATTATACCATGATAATATATGCATTAAAAATTTAACCTATTTTTATTTTATTTTTCTATTAAAGGGAATATTATTCTCTCTTTCCATACAAGTAACTTTTCTAACCTTTTTACCATGTAAAAGGAATGTTAATTTGACTTCGTACGACATGTACTGATTTCCCTGCCATCAATTATTCGAAGATCCCTTTGCATTGATAAAAATGTTACTCATTAAGAAAATGTTCTAAAATGAAATTTTCAAGTAAAATCGATTTCAAAAATATTTTCATGATTCTTTTATAAGGTTTCAAGGAATTTTGTTTTCAAAATGGTTTCTTCCCTTATTTACATGTTTTCAAACTAATTTCAATGAAATGGTTTTCAAAACATTTTCAATATTTTCTCAAATTTTTTAATGTAAGAAGGTTTTCAAAATATTGTAAATATTTTTTTATATGATTTCAATGTGATTCAAAGAAAAAAAATTAAAATTTTTTCAATCATAATTTATATGTTTTCATTGAAAAAGGTTTTCAAAACGATTTAATGTAAACTTTATATGTTTTCAAAGTTAATATCTATGAAAATTATTTCCAAATGGATTTATGAATTAAAAAGACTTTTTCAAAAAAGGAAGGAAATATTCCTCATTTTTTTGAAAAAACATTTCAAATTTATATCCCATATACAATAACATCCATTGTTGTTAGACATGCCCTTGCGATGAAATTATTCAATATTTCCATTCATATTTTTTCTCTGAAAAGATTATGATTTGATAGAATGATGTTTATGAATCATGTTTCACTTTTAATAGTTATATTCGTTTGAAACTCACTTCGCTTCATGAGATATGTTTGTTATTAAATTATTATGAAACCTATCTCTTTCTATTGGTAATGATATGTTTACATGTTTATAATACCCATTTCATTTTTTTGGTTATGATATGTTTATTTATGATCATGTTGAAATTGTTTGTATGATTTCATTATGTGATGGTAGGGATCTATATCTCTAACCAAATAATTTGATATTAATTTATATATCATGAGATAAAATAGGTCTGGAATGATGGATAATCAGTTAAGTAATATAGGGATGGAATGAGGGTTACTCAGTTAAGTAATATAGGGATTGAACGAGGGTCAATTGGTTCAATAATACAGGGATGGAATGAGTGATACCATCTTCAGTAAAGGACGTTTTATTGTAATATGATCTTTAAAGTGATTCCTTGGCTACAATGGAAATCATTATATGCTTATGTGATACCATAATTCCATGTATTATTCCAATGTTACACATGCATGGATTATACCCTTTATTTCATTATGATTCATGTATCATGAGCTTCAACCATGATCTTTGATATTCAAGATATGATATTTTATTTTCATGATCACATTATCATACCCTTATTCTCATGTCTATACAAATGTGTCTCCCTTATTTACCAATACTGAGAATTTGAGCTCATCCATTTTTATGTTTCCTTTCACCTAGGTTATGATGACATGTAGTATGTTTGATACTTATAAGAAGAGTGATAGTAAAGAAGAACCCAATGGGAGATTTTATAGCTCAAATATGTACCAGTTTTATGTTTCCATGTATCCATTGGAACTATACAAACTACCGTCTTTGGGTGTCTATTTGATCAATATTTACGTATTCTAAAAGTGTAATGTAATGTAATGTTAATGTTTTAAAAGAGTGGGTTTCTTTTGATGATTCCATAAAATAACTAGGTTTCAATGAGAATAAATGTTTACCATGTGTTTACAATAGGTTTAATAGGAATGCTGTCATTATCAAAGTAATGTATGTTGATGGAATATTAATTATTTTAAATGACATACCAGTCTTATATTATATTAAGGGCATGTTAAAAATGTGCTTATCAATGAAGCACTTAGGATAATCAGCCTACATTTTAGGGATCGAGATCATTCATGATATATCCAAGAGGCTGATTAGACTATGTCAATGTAAATATATTGACCAGATACTACAAAGATTTAGTGTCACATTTATTACATATTTCAATGAAAATGATACCTCAAACACAATAATGGAAATATAGGTTGAGTAATACCTCTTATGATTCAATGATGGGATAAATATTATATGAAATGTTATGTGTATGCCTATATATTACCTATGCATTGCGCATGGTATGAATATTTCAATGAGATCGGGGAGAAAAACATTGGACTACTGTTAAGGATATCCTTAAGTATCTATGAATAACTAAGGATATAAACCTGGTATGTGGAGGATATGAGGAGCTGATCATCATGGGTTTTATAGATGATAGATTTTAGATAGATCAGAATGATCTGATGTAGAAATCGGGATATGTTTTCTATCAAAATGTAGGGGTTGGGAGATGGAAGAGTTTAAAGGTTCCAGTTGTCAGAGAATTTGAGGCATAGTTTGAGTATAGAGTGTCTTCTCATGTTGTGAAAGATGACGTTTGGTTTTGGATAATTTTCTAGGATATTGATGTCATACATAGTAGTAAAGACACTATAACATTGTATTGTGTAAATAATACAGTGGTGGCTCTTGAAATAGATCCAAGGTCACACCAACAGACATTGCACATACTCAACAAGTATCAACTCATGAGGGATATTTACGAAAGGGATGGAGTTTTAGTGATCAAAATTCCCATAGAAGAGAACGCGGTGGAACCATTGAATAAAGGCCTATCATAGTATAAGCATGAGTATCATGTGAGATCTAGTGGAATGAAGGTTTTTGTAGTATTCCCTAGTGTATTTGTGTGTCTGTTGAAGTAGGTTCCCAATAGAAAACATCTATGTACAATACGATAAACATGTATTCATTTTTTGAATATTATTAAATTAATTATCACATCATGATTCTTCTTCTTATTGAAATAGTATGTGATAATGTTCTAAGAGTTGATATCTCACTAAAAGTTCATAGTTATTTCCTGATATGATTAGAACCTAAAAGTTCTATGACACAATTCATGAATATATGATCTATGGATATATGATATCATTTGAGTGTAGAAATTTATATATGCTATTAATTCTGGAGACTCATAGGAGTGTGAGAAACCTTCTCATGGTGTACACTCTTGGTAATAACTAGAAGGATATTATGAGAATCAAAACCGGTAGTAGGAAATCTATATTTACAAGTTTGATTGGATGTTCCTATCTGCAGATGTGTATATTGGTTCTTAGACAATATGATTATTTTGAATGAGTACAATGAGTTTCATAACATGGTGTGTTCTAAAAAACCATGATGAATAATGTTTAAGGAATGATAATATGTGTTTTGTGAGTCACGAGTAATATTGCGTTAATGAATAATGTGATAAAAGAATTATAAATTATTTTCATTAAAAGAATTTAATATTTTAGGCCCATTTATGGAAATGATATAACCTAAATAAATCAACAGAGATGGTGTTCTATAGCAAATTTCTATTTCTAGAAAGTCTATGAAAGGATATCGAGCACATATGTCGATGGAACTAGCATTCAACCAGCTCAATTTAAGAAGTTATGATAAATTCATTATATTACATTATAGGTATTAGTATGAGTTGACATGTCATTGCGGAATTAAATTCATTGTATAGGGTTGCATTGTCATGTTGTTAGACTCTAACGTTCGAATTTAGGCTGCTTCACCTAATTCCACTCAAAAAATGGTCTAGACGTTCACACATTAAGTGTTTCCATAATCTTAGTTAAATATTATATTATTATTTTTTATTTAACAATTTGAATAAATATAATTCTCAATCATGGTTTAATATTTATTCATGTATTCTTGATATCATTTATTCTTTCACTAGTTATTTGATAGAGTATATTGTTAGAATAATGTTTAATAAATATTTATTCTCTATTTAGTTTATACAATATTTATTTATTATTTGGGGAATAATTTAGTGATATATATATATAATAAAATAAATAGAAATTATTCTAGGCCTAGTAACTATTTTTGAGGAATGGTGGACTAAGTAATGTGGTCTAGTGAGAAATAATAATATTAGATATTATATAATTATTATTATTTAATTATAATTCATACACTATGCACGCGTCATGAAATTAAAATAATATAAATATTATTATTTGAATTGGGGTTTTCCTAGGATTTAATAAAATAATTAAGTAAACATGTTCAGTTATTTTATTCTAACTATAAAAAAATAAACACCTTATTATGTTATTTCTCTCATAATCCAATTCAGTTTTCGACAACAGATTTGGGGAAAACTTCTTAATCCTATAGTTCTCTATTCTACAAGAACTCTCTCAAGAAAGGATTGAAATCCTCCTACACCAGATAAAGGATAAAACTTTATATGTGATTCACGAGAAGAACAATGGAGGACAACACAAGCACATAGATCATCTGTGCTATCACTTGAAGATGCATTTGGCGACGTCTAGACATTCATTGAACACATGTGGATCAACACATGAGGAAATATACACATGGTTTCTATATATCAATAACTTTTCACTAAAAATCTGTCTTAAAAAAATCAACGAAGAAAAAATTCCTTAGAGGTTATTCTTATTTAATTATATTTATTTTAAATAATATGGGCTTAGCTCCTCTCTCTAGGTTGTGGCATGATTTTCCTTGTCTGATATCATTGATAATTATTTTGGATCATAGTGTACATCATCATATAGATATGATATTTACTATCAATCATGAAAAAAATGTTGGGCACCGCCCTTCCCATGCTTCTGTTGCACCAAAAACCAATAGTTTTTAATGAAGGACCTGTCTCAAAATGTCTTTCGAGCTCCTCCAAAATTTTTCCCAAAACAATAGGTGATCGATGATGAAAAGATTCAATATATTTTTAGTATATTTTTGATATTAATGATCATAGAGAACCAAATAAAGGTAAACATGAAGTGTGGACATACCCATGTAGTTTAACATCATGTTGTAAGGAGTAACCCAGGACAAGAGGCGAGAAAGTCAAAAAGACTGTGGATAGAACCTAGAATGAAATTCAATGCATTCCTAAATATACCATTAGGATGTGAATATATAAATATGCATTTCTTCAATATTACATGGAAGATGTAAATGAATAGAAGGGGCGACATCTAGTCATGTGAGAAAAACATGGTTATTAAGAGGTTTAGCACCATGTGAAATGAGACACTAAAATTACTAGTTTAAGGTTGTAGTGTTCAGACTGTAAGAGGTGGAGAGGTTTAGTGTGATTCCATGAGGCTCCTTGATGTATATGAGAACAGAAGAAGTCTATCCCACATAAATCTTTTTTCGAGGAGAAAACCCATACCATGAAAGGAGTGAAATGGGTTTTGATGATGCAGATGGACCATGGGAAAAAATGTTCAGGGGTCACTGCATATCCCAAAATGGTGGGAATAAATCCATACATAGTTCATAATGATGACATAGCATATGGCTAGTTCCAAGGGAAAGTGATTTTTAGGTGAATATATTTTTGTGCTATGTAGCTTATCATCATACATCCAGGATGAAGAATGCATAGTTTAACTTCATACAATATGGACGAGGGTAATTGTGTATTTTATCATCATAAAAAAGGATTAAAAATTTCCTTTTATGTTAATAGAGTTTTTACAGTAAGAAAATATGGCTCTTCTATGTGGATACAACACTTATCAAAACCCTTAATCCCACATGATCCATGTTTAGTGTGTGAAACAAGGGGAATTGAATTTTCTTAAAACACACGATAACACGGGACTGGGGAACATAGGAGTGGAGTCATGGGAAACCCCATGACACTGGTCTTCCCAATAAATGAAAAAATGTACAATGATGGATAAAAATTAGGGTATTGAACCTCCACCTAGACATAATGATGTGGAAAGGGATGTGAATAAATGTGTCTTATATTTGGGACACCGTGGGATTTTTATAACAATAGAGGATTTTTATTTACCATATTTTATACACAACATACATATCATGTGACACAGGATGGGTACAAATAAATGAGGGTTGGTCGTTGACAATTTTCGACAAACGGTACATGTCTCAAATTTTTGTTCTAAATCCTCGGATCTATTGGCCCTGAATAGTAGGTGATACATGAGGCTGATCATCCATGACATTTGGGAGTCCATTCATATTTGAAAGATGATAGAGACGAAAATAAAGTTACATGAGAAGCATTGAGGTGAAAAAGAGGGAATTCCCATGCATAATACAACACACTAGGATTCATTCTATATGGAATCTGAGCTTGAGGACATGACATATCAGGTGTATGGTTTTAAACCCCTTTTAACGGGATGAATCCTTAGGTGGTCTCTTGAATATGGCACAATAATGAACCAACTCCAAATGAGGAGGATGAGGAGAAATGTTATTTTGTAAACTGGGGGATGGACCAGAAGATAATGTTGTCTAGGAAATCATACATACCCCATATGTATGGGAATAAAAACATATGTTTTCATGTAATACCATGTAGTTCAACATCATAGGGTAATGATGAAGGCATTACGTAGATTAACATCATGTGGCTAGGATGATGGAGATCTTGTTTTACGGTCATAGAGCTTTGTCTATATAGCAATCTTCTATCTAATACACATGCCATGGATATGTGACAAGACAGATGTGAATTAGGACCAAGGAGGCCCATCACCATGCCATATATTACTAAGGGGACACCTATCATGGTCATAGATGTTGTCCCTCACTGAGGTAGAAGGGGATAATGGTTTGAGAACCTATGGTTAGAACCGATGTCAAAATGATTCAGAATTCCTAAATATCCCATAAGGATGGGAATCATGAAACATGTACTTCTTGAATGTCATGATGGTTAGCATCATGTGATAAAGAAAAATCAGTTTTAATTCAGGAGGGATGGGGCATGAAAGCATCATGACGAAAAAGGGGGAATATTCCACTTAAGGCCCTGAAAAAACCATAAATTACAGTAATATTAGTGTCTTATATGAAAGACGTGGTTGTTTAACATCATGTGGAATAGAAGAGATAATCAATTATTGTTATAGAACTCCAACCCTAAGGTGAGTCCAAAAGGGATGAAAAGGTTGAGTAACACGGGGTTGGACCTACGGAAAACATTTCTAAGCATTACTATATATCCAATAAGTATGGGAATAAATCCACACGTAGTTTTTGAAAATTATGCAGTTTAACATCATTCGATAAGGACATGAATAAAAAAGGTAATCCATGATTAGGGAGTACATGGTGGATCTGTTTTCAATCCAATGAGATGGAAGACCAAATAGGCATCCTACCTCACCACATAGTCCCAGAAGAATCTTATCCAACAACCAAAACAAAAGAAATTATTTTTGGAGTCTTGGGCTGGACCTAGAGGAAAAATGTCTAGGAATTCCTACATATCCCATAAATATGGGAATGAATCCATACTTAGTTCATTAATTGTTTTGTAGTTTAACATCATGAAACAAGGAAGAAATAATAGTTTATTTTCATGGGGAATGGGAAATAAAACCTTTCTATTTAAAATCATGTGAGATTTCTAATGTAGTTTAATGTCATTTGGGATAATGATGGTGGTCATTTTTATGTCCAATAACCTGGACAATATGTATTAATGTTCTCATGTGAAGTACAACATTTGAAATTTAGCATTATTGGGAGGAGTAATTAGATCACCTTCCATGGTTACCAAAGAGTACGCACCATTGGGGTTTAACTTCTACATAATGTATGGTTCTTCCCATTTGGGTTCCAAAATTGGTGGCATCCTATTGGGAATCATCAGCATCCTCATGTCCAATAATGTGTCACTTGGAAGAAAGTATCAGAGATGACCTTTCATATTGAATGTTCATACTATCTTGTTCTGATGCCTATCCAGATTGCATGAGGCTTGAATCCTATTCCCATCATACGCTTCCTATTCAGCTAGATGGACCTCAAAAATATTTTCTAATGTCTACTACTTATAGACAGTTGTGAAGAAAAATGGAAACTAAATCTCAATAGTAAGGATGACCTTTTTCCTGTACACTAGGGAATATCAGGTCACATGGGTGGAATTATGATTTTTTGTCTAACTAGTAGCCATGATCTTCAACTTATCGATCTTGATGCCATATTATTTTCTGAAAAAGATAAAAAACATTCCAAATGTAACCCCAAAAAACATTTTAAGGGGTTTGTCTTTAGTTGGAGGTGGTGGACGAAGCTGAACACTTTCTCAAGATCTGTAAGATTTACCTGATGCTGGCAGGATTTTACCACCCAATGACCCATGTCACATTACAATAATGTTTGTAGGATCATTTGAATATGTTGTGCATGGAATGCTAACAGTTGGCTCCCACATTCATCAGACCAAAAGTCATTACATAGTAATAAAATATACATTGCGGCGATATAAAGAAAGTGGATTCTTCATCCTCATGGTTCATTCAGGTTTTATTATATTCTGAATAACCATCCATGAAATTGAGAGCCTAAAATATTTTAGTGACTTTGATCAATAACTCAATACTAGGAATGAAAAAATCAATATTCGGATAGTGATGATTCCAATTCTAGAGTTGATACAGACTATGATCTTTTTGTTCTTCTTCCTAACAGGAATGATTTTCGCTAACCATATTTTTTACTGAAACTCCTTTAAGAATTTTTCTTTGATGATCCTATTAACATTGGCCATTACCATGGTACCGTGAGAATGGTTCATCTTCTTAGTAGTTCTCTAGAACCCACGATGAATTTTAGAGAGACTGACACTGTGGAATGAATCATGAGGATCTAGTCCTAAGGCCTCATCATAACTCATGGATAATACATCATGATGCTGCTTCATGAAATCTACATACTTTTGTTTCTATTCTGCAAGCATGACTACATAGATCGGTGTTGGTTCCAAGACTACCTGGGAACTGATATTTACGAGTACCAACTCATCGATGGTGGTGGAGACACCTTCTTCAAATACAGGAGGAGTGTCTTCCAAATCCTCTTCATCTTAAAAGAACAAAGGATCATCAGAAAGAGGTAATACATCTATGATAAGTGGGAAAGGAGGTGTGTTGGTGCCAATTTGAGAAGCTGTGGAACCTTCATCAAGATCATCCAACATTGTAGCAACCATGGTGACAAATTTAATCGATCTGATATCATCAGGTATTTGAACCAAATGTCCACACCTGATAATATTGAAATAGTAGTGGAACATCAGTTTGATTCATTTAAGATTGGATCAGTAGAACAAGAAGGCATGACATAATGTTGTTTCCATGGGAAATGTTCTGATACCTTATAGTGGTAAGTGGATCCAGTATCACTCAAGCCTAATTTCTTTAAAAGTATGATGATATCCTCTAAAATTTCTTATATCTGGGAACATAGTTCCCACTCTTTCTAGAGTCAAAAAATAGTGTCCCTTGACTAGGTTCTTGGCCTCCCATCAGTAAATTGGGAGGACAAAAAAATCATCCATGTCTCTCCATAGGTCGCCCACATCTATTGCATGCTCAACTTCATCAACCTGAAATAGTTAGTCCTTGATCCTGTAGTAGTCGTCATCTATATACTAGGCTTCACAAGAGGCAATGGGAGATGAATCGCCTTGAATCACACCCACTTGAAAATTATGCATTTACACGAGGAATTGGTGATATGAGGTGAAAAAATGCTATATGTTGATAGAGATTGGGTCTATCCATCTAACACATTGTTGGCGGTGTCATACGAGATGACCATAAATAATTTGTTGTAAGTCAAACCATCAAAATTTTACTTCAACTAAATATTACCACACAACCATTTACATATCCTATTATAACCTTCAATATTTAGATTGTAGGAACTTCGATCTTCTTTAGTCAGTCTATGATAGTGGAATGTCCGAGTCATGATGAGATTGATCACATAACCTTTTTCAAGAATACAGTAGTAGCGTTCCACACTATTGAACTGGCTGGTGATATACAATGGGAGAATGTTCCCATGTATGGGAGAAAATTTGTCTTCACTTGATAATAAAATTACGGCATGGAATTCGGGTTTCTCAAAATCCATAGCCTGAATGGAATATTCATTATCTACTAATATTTCAATATGGAGGGGGATTTTCGAATCATCTTCAAGGGAAAAATGCATATCTTCTAACAGGATGTGAGCCTAAAGGATCATGACCATTTTTGGAATACTTTCAAGGTGCTTATTCACATCAGACATCCATGATAGGTGCACATTTTAGCCTCAAGGATGTTTATCATTGTCAGGGGGTATGACGAGTGCTACTAGACAACACAATGGATTCTGGATGGAAATGGGGATATCCCACTTCTCACTATATGAACCACGTAAAATGACTAGATGTTGACTATGGGATGATTGAGGTTAGGCCACAACTGTGTGTGGAAAATCATAATGTGGTCGCGGTGTCTCTGCCCGATTGAGTAAAAAAATTATTGTGGGAGCGAATTTTACAAGAGAGGATAATAGGACTATTAATTTTGATCTATATATTGGACCTACTTTCTTGTCTCGGTAGTGTGAACAACTTTAATGGAAATACTGGCCTTATCATTCTAATGATTCCCATATCCATGGTATCATTGATGCTGGCACCAATAAGAGACCATTGGAAGATCTATCAGATGCTTATCATCATCAAGAACCATGTAGGGCTCACTAATTCAACAATATTTTATGATGAGTAGATATGATATTCATGTGAGAAATCCTCCATCACATGATAAATATTGTGGAAAATCCCAATTTCTAGCAGTATGTAGTCACTAAGAGTATAAGATGTGTTTTGCACTGGCAAGTGGATTTTATTTCCATTATGACATAAGCACGAACTCTTCTAGGAGGTATAAACTTGAGAACTGGATGCAGTAGTTAATGATATGGGATTTGTGGTGGCTTCAGATGCCTCAGGATGATTCAAATGACCATTGATGATATTTTGTGGGTGATCAATATCTTCGTGGTCTATCCTATTGTCATACTTCTGAGACCCACTACTAGAGACCTACTTTTATTCACCCTTACTATCATTATCTGGAATGAAAAAAACCCATGCCACCTATGCTGGAGCGGGTCCCAACCTGACTACATTGTTTTCAACCAGGTCCTACAGCTTGTATTTGAACACACAACACTACATGAGAGTATGTATAGGAACTAGTGAATGGGGTGTTAGTTTTGGAGATCAGTGATATGAGCCTCTTAGCGCCTCTTCTATTTTGGAAACCATTGGATTCTCTCATCCAAATCACTATATAAATAGCTGCGGACATGAGCTCATTCAAATGAGTACCACCAGTTTCCCTTATATAGGATAGGGACCCTAAGAGCCTGGCCCTAAAGAGGGGATAATGCCTTGTGAGTAGGTAGAACTTGATTTTCTCACCTTAGTGGTATTGGTTCATTATGTAGCAATGCATTACAATTCTAAGGTAGGATATTCTAAGCCTTAGTTTGACATTGAGGTTGTTTTCCTTGGTGAGGATGTGGGCACGGCTTTATAGGTGACAACTCTAGTGGCCTTGGGGTCTCTACTAGTGCAATGGAATCAGTCTCAACCTTAGTTGACCATCTTTTAGGATATGTGGGAAGAATTATGTGTACCTATGTGTCTTTCTTCAATGATTCCTATAGGTGCTAATCCATGTTAGAGAAATCCATGAACCAACTTAGGGAGTTTTGACTAGTGTGGTATGGGACATGTTCATTCTTTATATTCCCCAAAACATCATCATATTCTTCTATTGAGTAAGTGGCAGGTCAAGCAAACACATGATTCCTTTCCACCTCGAATAAATTATTTTACATGCTCATCTATCCATTTCATGCACTTGAAGAGGTCATCAATAATAGTCGTGAGTGTGGTGGAACTGAATTGATAAATAAACATCCTACTAAGATCCTTCCAACTAGCTATAGACCCAAAATGTAGAATGATATATTAGAAAAATTCAGTCCCTTAATGTATTGGAATGATGTATCATATAATTATGGATCCCTTCTACACAGGAGTTCCTAGCATGGGTCAAAACATTGAGATGAAGTGGGGAATATTCTTCATTGGGTCACCCATCCAATTTAAGGGTGAGAAGGTATGGTTTCTGAAATTTGATGGTTAAATAGTATCGTCTTCCAAGGAAAGATATGGCTTTCCATTCGATGGGATTTCTACTTTATGTGTCCCATGATCCTTTATTTGGGAAATGATATTGGCCAACAGATCATCCTGGTGGAGGGTTCTTTTCTTGTCGAGGATTCTTGGTCACCAGTGGATTGGAGGTTTTTACAACATGATAGACTTGATTAGCCGATCAAGTAGTGGCTTCTGGAACAAGATGAGTAGCTCTTAGAGGATTTGATTATGGTAAAGATGGATGAATTACTTGATCTGGATCCCAATAAAGGTTCAAATGCAGTTCATAGTGGTTCAGTGATGCATACCAAGATCATTTACCATAAATCCTAGCCTCGATATTGTATGAGTGTACATGGTTGTCAAGATATATAAGAGGAAACTCACCAAGGGTGGCCTTCTCCTACCCCTTCTACCCTAGTGGAGGATGACTGGGATAATATAATTGATCAACATAATCTAGACGTCATTAAGGAACACGTTAGACAAGAAGCTCATCAATGAGCCTTTTATGTTCCCATGTTGTTGGAGAAACGTGGCCTTTTAGGGATTGTCTTATTTCTTATACATTAAACCATATGGGTCAGAGGGTTTGACAGTCTGTATGTTTACATCACCCTTGTTGGGGTCCCATCCGAGGTGCAATGACTCAGAAGGTTCTGCAAATCCAGGAAAGTGTCTCACCTAGCGAGTGACAACACCATGAGAATCCAACATATATTGTGTTGTCCCTTGGGGTATGTTATCATTAATGAATCATATCACTTCTCCTTATCTATGAGATCATATATGTTTTTTGTGACTTTTCTTGGAGGAAAATACATAATATCACTTTGAAATCAGGATCATGCATGACTGGACTATAGTGAAGGGTACTATACTTCTCCCAACCATGGCTCTGGGCATGTGGGGATACCACCTCAATAACCCGACAATTCCTAGTGAAGATATGAATGCATCAGCCATATATTTCATCTAAAACACATGAATTAATCTTAGGTGTGGGAATCAATGATACAGATGTTAGGAGTCCTATTTGACTAGAGAATCACAAGGAAAAGTTATACTATTAGTGTGTCCCATAATATCCATCTCTCAAAAGAGTTATCTTTCCCTTTTTACCCTATTCTTCTACTGGGGTTGGATAATGAACTTGTAACATTTTTCATTTAGACCATTGTTGTAGTGGACTAGCTGGTGGAGAGAACAGGGCATGAGCAGATAGGCTGCATCTCATTGGTTCATCTCTTGGGTGAAATAATGACTACAACATCATGTCCACATTGGATGGTGTATTGATCGCTTCTTCATGTGCGTAGGCGGTGGATACGAGTGATAAATCTAGATAATAATCATCACCTTCCAATATCCAGAACAACTCTCTTTGATCTCTAGTTGAGGTAGAGAATTGTCATTTTGATGAAAGAGAGGACTACACTACAAGATGCATGAGAGGATCTAAATCTTCCTCCTCCCATATGTATCTACAGTGGGCTATAGGGATCTAGTGAATATCACTTTCAGGGAGGACAAAGATGAAATTCTGAGTCCTTCCCTCAAACTAATATGTGGATTATGGGGGTGAACGGTTGATAATTGGATCACACTCCACTTCATAATATAAAGAGCGAACCAGATTAATTAAAAAATTTTATTTCTAGGAACTATTAATTTTTCGAATCTGGTTCTCCCTTATTCATTGGGATGACTCTTCAGGGTATGGTAGATCATCGACACATGGAGGAACTCTATGTGAGTTGGTGCTTGAGAGGGGAGAAGATCTACATGACCTGAACAGGATGAGAGGAGGACCTCTAATAATGTGAGTTTCAGTGCGATGAGCACCTGGAAGGATGAAAAATTAAACATGGGAAGGACCTCTGTGTTTTTGATCTTTTGTATGAGGATGGAATCCATACTTCATAATTGATGTGCGGGGAGGAAATACTTCATTGAAAGTGCTGTAGTGTGTAGGGCCTTAGCTGGAGATGTTGATGACAAGGGTATGACCTCCATGTCGGCCACATGTGGTAAATGGAGGGACCCTATGCTGGTTGGTGGTGGTAGCATAAGGAGGACCTTCATATTGTTTATTCTATAAATGGAGAGGATATCTTTTTCAACCTTTGATGTAGAGAAGGGTGGGGGATTTTTGAGGGTTTCTGGATATGGGCGGACCTCCGTTAAAGTTTGTTAGAACATGGAGAGGTCCTCCATGCGGAATGGTGAGAATGTGAGTGGGACCTCTACTGATGTTTATGTTGCTGTGGTAGGACTTCTGTTGAATATGGTGATGATTCGAGTAGAGAATTCATGTTGATAACATGAGATACATGAAAAATATCTACACCTAGGATTGTGGGAAGAGGGAGAAACTATGCATTGGGATCAAAGTGATAGGGAGGTCCTCTTCTTCGGCAGATGCTTGTGGCATGGGGAGTAACTCTATATTGAGTGTGAGAGTAGGGAGGACCTCCATGTTGGTAGGTGGTGGTAAGGGTAGGGCTTCCATAATAAATCATTCATCATCGGATGTCCAATGATGACTACTAATCATGATAGTGACTAGAAGAGTCAACACATCCTTCCCACAGGGTCACTAGGTTCCCAATTCAAATTAAGCATAAAAGTTCCCCTAGTCTGCAATAATAGCGATCTAATAGTAAACATCGGCGGTAGAATGGGACTCTCGAGTTGAAGGAGATGACACCTTGTGACATGTGTCTTCTTTATCTTGTTCCCAACCTTGGAATCGGTTTAGATGGAGCAGGGCCCACTATGCATGGGGGCTGAACACCTATGACATAGATTGTGGGACTAGTTGATAGTATTGATATGACTAGGTGGGTGTACACCTTGTCGGATCATGGGTGGTAGTCGATGATGTGATGACTCAAAAGTATCTCACCTTATTGGAATAAAGGAGTGAATCAAATGATAATTTTGGGGAGATGATCTTGAAATGATTAAACATTAGGTTGGGGAGTATTGGATTTCTACACAGAACATGGGGTGGCAGTGATGGTGGAGAATAGAAGCCTCCAAATTGTAGAAGACAATATCCCTCATTGGGATGACCACATCATATTCGTATCATCAAATGAGAGTATCGATCACCCCAATCTATACAAATTCAGAGGGTGAGAGAGGGCATGGGTGATCAGTAGAATTTTTCATGGAAGATTCTACGGTGGATGTAAAACCATGTGTAATTTCTGTATTGGTATTTTCCGTACCCCTAAGTCATTGGGTGGTAGGTGACTGGTTTCTTATATCTTTGTACCAACAAAGCAGGAAGCGTTAGCTATAAGAATATTTAGTTGGAAAGTGTTCTCAATGCACTAACATCGTTTAGTCTTCCTTGAATGGATAGAAATATCCACACTGATGACGACGTACAATAGAATTCACAAAAATTAACTGACCAAAATTCCAATGAGTTCCATACCGGTCCAACTATTTGTTTGTTAGGTCCTCACACCAGAAACCTTGATCCAATGACATATTTATCTTCATATTTCTCGAATGATACTAATCCCCATATTAAAGAGATTATATTCACATCAGGTTCAACACTTCTATTTCTGATGATTTCATTGGGACATGCTGCTCACGTGTGTTGACATTCATGGATGGAAGAATTGTACCCCACATTCATTCTTTACAAAGGTAATAATCATTTATAACTTATTTAGATATGTTTTATCTTTGATCGAAACTAGCTGATTGTATTTCAGACCCTCCATATGTGGACACCCCCACAGCATTCATATCATAGTTTGAGTATACCTTACAGATTAAGATTATTTTCATGAAACTTGTTCCCTTTTCCAAGTCTTTTTGGACTACGGTTAATTACACTAATACTGTGAAGATGTTCTAAAGGGTCAAGTCAAAGATGCATCTTTTGGTTAGGGGAGTAGTCACATTGGGCATCACTGGCATGTCTGGATTCTAGAACATTGGTACACCAGAGTTATCCCTTATTATATGGATTTTCTAGTGTGAGGAAGCCTGAAAAAATCCCATGACAGTTTTTGCGAATGCTACCTAAAGGCATGTCTATAAGGTTTTCCTCGGTTTCCAATGTTTAATACGGGGTATGACATGAGTTTAATGTCTTGCAGAGATAGATTAGACATATTAGAACAGTTGTGAAGGTGAACCAAATTAGTACGTCAATTGAAGGGATAACATGTAACGTTTACCAGATGGATAAATCAGGATTAATGGTGAGGGTAGCCCCGGGAATGAGTTTCCCAAAATGGGATTATTTCACTAAGAAAAGGCTGATTTGGATGCCATAATTAATAGACTAGGGAACATGGGTCCCAGTAAAGGGGACACTAAGGTTTACCATTTGTAGAGATTGTACCTTGGGGAGGCACCACACATACCCATTATATGAAGTAGGTTTCAATACAAATGTATTTATAAGGGTTGATTTGGGTATTACACATGGTAAGCTACCCAAAGTGCTACAAATAGTAGTGGGATGATTAGGGTTACGCATAGCTAGCTGCCTGGCTGCTGCAAAAATAAATGAGGATATGGATGCTCATATCGTGATAAGGTTAATGTGATGGAATTTATGGTTAAGGATTTGAAATGTTTATCTTCCTATATGAGTGGTGTGATCCCACAGGGATGTGGCGGCCCGAGTAAAATCATGTTGGATAGGGAAGACGTTTTGAAGGATTGTGTAGGATAGTATAGAACCAACATAAATATGATGTTGTAGGGATTGAACATCAAAAATGTTTCCTTCATAT
Organism: Viscum album; assembly: GCA_963277665.1. Classification (NCBI taxonomy): domain Eukaryota; kingdom Viridiplantae; phylum Streptophyta; class Magnoliopsida; order Santalales; family Viscaceae; genus Viscum; species Viscum album. The sequence goes on from OY728134.1 coordinate 1,277,927,187, forward strand.
CATGATAAGTGGGAATCAAATTCCATGTCATTGTGGAATGGGGATCTGAGACACCTAAGGATGCATCTAATGAAAAGTTGAGTAAATGAAGAAGGACACGAAGCAAATAGACCATCTATGAAATGGAGTGGTCCTTCCAAGACACAATGTCTTGAGGGAGAGGCCAGGATAGGAAATGGGTTATGGGATTTAACCTTAAGGAGGTTTCCTACATACCATTCATATAGGGAGTGGATCTAAGTCTACATAGATCATAATTGAGGCATTGAATTTGGGAGTACACAGTGGATAGAGACCTAGAGATATGTTGGGGCGAACACATGGATAGAAGCCCATCACAAGAGGGAAAATATTAGTTTGAGGAGTGTGGCGATGTGTGACGAATATGCATGTTTAACTACCTTGGTTATACATGAATCAATTATGGGATGTGGGGTTTGGGCATACATATGTTTAGCGACCAAAATTAATAGATTATAACACCTCGGGGAGGTGTATACAATAGATTTTCTTCAAAAAAGGAAGATGTAAAATTTTGTGGGTACATCCCTAGGAGGGATCGCCATAGATTACCATTAGTTGGGACTGAACCTCAGGGTGGATTCCTATATACCCTATTTAATAGATAGGGATCAATGTCCACATAGTTTAGTGAAGAGGCGCGTGGGGATTATGTATGGTTAGCGACCCAATGACGTGATGGGGCAAACAAATTGTTAGGGGCCCAAAGAGGATTCCATGATCACTATTAAATCTAAGCCCATTTGAGTCGTACTAAGTGTGATAAGTAAGTGGGGATAGTATAACTGACAATGGTTTTCTGAAAGGTTGTCCATCGAGGGATGGTGTGGGGATTCTGAATGATTTGTGGCCCATGGACATAGAGATTGAGACTTACTCGATGAGTGAAGCCCAAGGAAGAAGTTTGAGGATTACCTAGAGGACCCCTGAGGTGTAGATAGAGACAAATGTCAAATGGAGTCAGATAAATTAAAATGGGAGTGGTTTCCAATCCCCTTTCTGGTCATCTCAGAAAATTCATGCATGTGATGATCATAGTTTAACATCATGTGTTGAGGATGTGGGTTCTTTGTAGTTTAATATCCTTAAACATGGACAATGAAGACACTTTACTCATACCATGGATTTACATAACATGTACCAACACACAAATGGGTATGGGGAGGCACAAGTAATGCCCGATTGGAGTGAGGTGGAGGATTGATCAATTGAGGGGTCCATTCATTCTTAGTAATGAGAATAAGAAATTTTTGTTATCATGCCAATGAAAACAAGAATCAAGTACCGAAACACAACAGGAAGCACCGCTCGGGGACCATGAAATCACTATGAGTAAGCCTATAGGGACACACAGAGGAGGTGAAAACATGACATGTATACTACATGAAAGGGGATCTTGAACATGGATTCATGGGATAAAGACCACACTTGAAGTAAAAATAAAGGGGAGTATGAAAGAATGAAGTCTTTCACGTATAAGAAGGGGACCAAACACAATATGTAATGCACAAGGGTAAGACTTACAATCAAGAGGGGTCTATTACATGAACCATCCATAGTAAAAAATTGAAATGGGCTAGTTTCATGACCTCATGGACCCACCCAAAGATTGACCCATTGGTGACCTGTCACGCAAGATAAAATACCTTGAAGTCATGGCTTTCACAATGTCATGGTCGGGGATGTCTTACATGCATTGGAGTGACAGTTTGACTTCCATATCATTAACTCAAAGGGAGGTGGGTATTCCTTTATTTGTAGGTGAAAAATTCAATAGCAGTGTGCAAGGAGTCCTACATAGAAGTGGTCATTTAACATTGCATTGGTCAAGTATGATTTTTGTGAAATGATAATTCTCTTGCACACAAGCTCCATATATTGTGCGCAACTCACTTGGGATCCTCAAGATCATATGCTAAGTAAAATTATACCTTTGGGTTTCTCATATAATATAATATATGGATTCAAGATGAATATGGTTCCATCAACAACCTATTAAATTTTGGATACAATATCTATATCCCATAAGGGAACATCAAATGTTAAAGAGATTAAACTTAATACTTATATTAATAAATATATAATTTTGAAATTTATCCTGATGAACATATTTCTAACTTCAGTCTCAAATTTAATGATATATTCAACATAATGTGATGAAATTGAAAACCAATGTCTGAGAAGGATCAGATTAAGAACTACTAATATTCATACCATAAAGATAGAGATGCACATCAGTTTCAATCAGAGAACCATGTTGGATATGTTACCTAGAAATAAAGGATTTATTTGGAAGGATTATGATGTTTGAAGAGGAATTAAAGGTAAACTGTGAAGAATATAAAATCACAAAATAAATTCAGCAGCATTCAAGAAAACTTCTTCAAGACAACAAAAGGAAAAACGAAAAGAGAATATATAAGTTGTGAGTTCTAGTGATAATGGATCACCTTTAAATAGTGATGTGGTGATTTATCTCCCAGCCAGATGATTTAGGATATCATATAGAAAGAATATAATTAAAATAATAATACAATAAAGGAATGTATGAAAATAATGTAAATTGGAAGAAATATTGGAAGTGGAATTATGATTCAAAAAAAGTTGTTAGATATGAATGTAAAAGAAAATGTTACATAGAAATAGACTATCCAAATCTCAAGTACACAAAGAAATATGAGGAAAGTGACTGGAGAAACAAGAAGACTTTGAAAAACAACTTGGAGTGAATCAGAAGATATCTCAAGTGTTTATAATCTTTAGTTGAAGATAATCTAGGTTAGGAAAATATTTTTTTATTAATAATGTCATTGAGGTATATGATTTACCTATTGTTCATAGTAGTTTTTATGTTCATGAGTCTAATAACTCTGAAAATGATAAACATGATGATGATAATATGTAAAATAAAGAATACTTTCAACACTACAATATTGTAGTGGATTCCATTAATGAGTTAATGGATAAATATAAAAGTCATAGAAATTATCATGGTCTAACTGTCAATATAAAATCTTAAATTTCTATAGGAAAAGAGGAAAATTTAAAACTTCTCAAAGAAAACACTAAAGTAAAATTTTCTAATGATAAATTGAAGAAATATATTAAAAAATTTACCAATGGTAGATAGACACTCACAAAAAAATTGGGAAAATAATTTTCTCCCAAAAATGTTGTTGGAGTAGGATAGAATTCTAGATAAAGAATAATATCTAAGAGTATGGTTGTTCTTAAACTGAGACCTGAATGTTCTACTACAAAATATTTCACAAATGTTCATAATATGGTTTTTATATATAATATTTGAATGAAATTTATAGAATGACCATATAAAAATAATTGGTTCCCAATGCTCTTATTTCTCATATTTATGGACCCAAACAGATTTGGGAACCAAAATCATTGCTTTTTTAAAACATTTTTTTAGGTAAGATGCTTGATGTCCTGGGTAAAAATATATAATACTTTGAATGTGTATTTTCAATAAATATGATAGGATATTATTCATTTTTTAGGAGACTCATAAGGGTTTACGGTGTTCATTTCAACTTTTATGGAAATGGAAAAGGAAAAATTACCAGACAATGGAATATTGGTAACAAAATATCTATTTTAACATCAAAGGTTTTATATGTTTATTGTTTAAACTATACTCTATTGAAAATTGTTTACTTTTGTGATGGTGGTTTTTAGGTTAAATTTTAATATTATTTTTCCAATTTTTTTTATTACAAAAATACCTTAGTTTTTACTACATTGATAAAAGATAATTTTAATGAATTATATTAAAATCCATGATTTCTAGAAATGTTTCATGATTGTGTTCTTTTCACAATGATTCATGGATTTGGAATTTGATACTAGTCCATGGAAACATTCAATAACCTAGAAATCTAACGTGGAATGATTAAATTTGGGATCTACATAAACTTGGGTTCTCATATGATAAATTCTATAATCCATATCAAACATGAAAACAACACAAAGGTTTATTTAATTTAATAAATAATTTTTGGACTTCTCAACCCTCAGAGTTGGTTCATATAGATTTTTTTGGACCTTGTATATTTTCATATACTAATGGGAATCATTAGATCTATGTTCTAGTTGATGATTTCCCTTGGTATACTTGGTTATTCTTTTTTGATAACAAGTGGGTTGATTAACTTATATTACCATGTATGCCAATTTGGTAGAAAATCATAGTTAACCATAAAATTAATACCTTAATGAGTGATCTTGGTTTTGAGTTTGAAAATAATGCTTTTGAATATTTTTCTCAAAAAATGGCTACACTAAAAACTTTTCTGCACTAAGTACACCCATACATGAGAAATTTGGTGAATATAGAAATAAAAATTTACAATAAATTTCCTAAACCATGGTTAATGTGTATGACCTACCAATATATTCGTGGGATGATGCTATATATACAAACTTCTATATCCTTAATAGCATATTGATTAGACCTATCCTTAAGAATACACCTTAAGAACATTGGAACAAAAGTAATCTTAATATTTATTGCATTAGAAGTTTTGGTTGGAAAGTATTCTCTCCTTACACTATAAAAAATTTGGGAATTTTTTTTCCAAAGAAGTTGAAGGAAGTTTCCATGGATATTCAATCTCTAGAAAAGTATATAGAGTTTTTAATATGAATTCCAAAACTGTGGAAGAATCAATTCATGTCATGTTTGATGAGACTGATCCACATGAGCCTAAGACATCCTCAGTAAAACTTGATGATTTTTTGTATTATTTAATAATAAATTCTAAAAAACATTCCTCTACTTTAAAACAAATAGATAAATCATCCAGGTATAATGAATTTTCATTACAACAAGAACCTATACCAAAAATTCCAGAAGTGACCAGTTCAAAATTCTATAGAGATATTAAAACCATTATGTACAATCCTTCAGATGTTTTTATAGGAGATATAAACAAGGGTATGAAAACTAGATATTATGATAGAACAATACTTGAGCATCAATCTTTATTGTCTCAATATGAATCTAATAACATTAATGAAAAAATTAATGATGAATTCCGGGTAGTAGAATGGATAGAATAATTAAAATAGTTTGAAAGAAAAAAAGTGTGCGAACTTCTAGATATATCCAAGGAAACCTTGAATATTGGAAGTAAATTGGTGTTTAGGAATAATGTAGATGAGGTGGGAATTTGTTTTTGAAATCAGAAGACATGGAATACAGGAATAGTTTAGAAGAAGTAATATAATCTGAATAAGACTTTTCACCTTCTTCCTGACTTGAGTTAATGTGAATCATGCTTCCCTATTAAGCTAATCATGATCTCATGATTTAGAAGATAGATGTTAATAGTTACGTATTGAATGTTTTTATAGTTGAGGATGTTTTGGTTGAACATCCCTCTGGGTTTCAAAACCCTCATTTTCCAAATCATGTTTTTAAATTGAATAAAGATTTGTATTGTGTAAAAAAATCCCCTAGAGCTTAGTATGATAGTATCATCAATATCATCAATGGATGAAATAAATTTCATTCTTGGATTTTAATTTATTCAAAACCAGGAAGGAATTATTTTAATTCAATGTATGTTTACAAAAGATCATATAAAACATTTTAACATAGATATCAATAAGAGTAGTGATACTTCCAAGAGTATAACCTATAAATCAAATCTGGATTATGTGGGGAAACTAGCAGATCAAATGACTTATAGAGGAATGATTGGATGTATTCTCTACATGACTACTATCAAACTAGATATTATGTTTATTTTTTGTATGTTTTATTGTTTTTTATAAAAAAAATGACTCACACATAAATTTAGTAAAAATAATTTTCATGAACCACAATTATACATCCAATTTACAATTTTTTACCCTATATGTCTAGAATTTGAATTATTATGATATTCTAATGATTAATTATTTTGGATGTAAGTAAGATAGAAAAATAACCCCTGGAACATGTCAATTTTTAGGAAAGTCTCTAGTTTCATCGTGTCATAATAAAAATTTATTTTTCATTGTCTACTACTAATGTTAAGTACATAGCTATTGGATGTTTAGGTGCAAAAAGTTTTTCATTGAAACATACTCTAATATTATATTTATATAAATTCTGAATTGTCCCCATAAATTGTGATAACAGAAGTGAATTTAATTTCTCTATGAATCATATTTGACAGTATAGAACAATGTACATTAATATGAGACATCACTATTTGAGAGACCATATTCTAAACGGAGATATCTCACATGAATTTAAAGGAATAGAACATTAGTTAGATGATATATTTCCTAATCTGTTGAATTTTGATGGAATGATTTGTATCAAACATGACTATCGAATGAATAATTTTGGTTATTTTTATTTTTTTGGGTGGTATAATATTAGTGACACACCACTGTAGTGACACACCATTTTAGTGACACACCATTGTAGTGACACACCATTGGTGATATACACTTAGTGATACACTTTGTTGGTTTCATACCATCAGGTTTTTATACCATTGGTATCTCATACCCTTCATATTGTAACCTGTTTTTTTTCATTCATTTACATTTTTTTATTTCAAATATTTTGAACCGCTCGCTTCTATTTCTTCCAGTTTATATTATTCCCAGTAACCCTAGGTGTGTTTCTCCTTGGATTTTATCACTGATTATAATAATTAATTATATTTTAAATAAACTAAATAATATATAAAATTAAAATTAACCTTATTCATATTTACATCATAAAATTATCACAGTGAATATAAACATGTATCTTCCTCTCTTGAACCTACTGCAACACTTTTACCTTACTATTTTATAAGATTATAATTACCCCAACCAAGCTTGTCGAACTAGTTTTCATGCTTAAAATGATGCATGATTCGATGTCTGTACCTTATATGTTAAGATATTCTATGTAGAAAAATAATGAACCATGTACACCAGCTACAATTGCTCTACATAATCGTAAACATGCCAGCAGAGTTGAGTTTTTAGAATATGATATTGAATCAAATATGTTTCTTTTATAGAAAGTCTTTGGAACTCAATGTGCTCAAGAACATAGGATAGTTAGATATATTTTCATTAAATAAATGAACCTTTTACCATAATATGGTATATTAGTTTTATCAGAATATTGTGTTTTCATTAAATTAATATGGATCCCATTAGATAAAAATTATTTTCAATGGAAATATTTTTGGTTTTCCATCAAACAATTGGGATAAATGTTATGGTGTACCAAATATTCATATTTAGGATGATTACAAAGGAAACATTATAGAAGATAGTGAGTTGTTTATTTATGAGGATTCTATTGCAGATCTAATAAGAGATGGAATAACCAAAAGACCTATTTCATCAAATCAATAAAGAGAATGTGGGTTTCTCTTTATGTTTGAATAACACATGTTATGACCAATAAATTGTGATTTAGAAACCATAAGGTATAAATTAATTTACCTTCATTATCTTATTGGGGAATATCATAATATAATATTATTTAGATATATCCTGGTTTATATTTCTAGGATGATAAATCCATCTTCGAGATCAAACTCCTTGATCTACCAAAAGTTTATTTCATACATGTTGAAGGATAAGGGCCATGTAGCTGATGATGATGGTTTTATGTCAAAAAATCGTGTTTTTTCATCAAAAGTTATATTTATTAAAGAATGAATATTAGCTAGAACCCCTGGAAAAGAAAATCATTATGTTATATTGAATGATTTTATGATATCTGTAATCTTATTAATGATCAAACTAGACTGAGAGATGAAGTAGATCCAGGATTAGTGCCTGATGAATTTTTTGAATACTCTGATGATGATAATATATATTTTTTTGCCAAAGAAGTGGACAAGTAACCATATCTTGATGAGGGTAGTGATAATTATTTGTCTCCAAAATCCTCTCACATTACATTTGGAGCTTCTAGAGAACCTATGAGACTACCAAATAGATAAAACTGGGTTAAAGTAAAAAAGAAAAGGATGAGGTCTATAGAGAGGAGAAGTATAAAAGATAAAAATAAAATGATATTGTTGATGATGATGATAGTGAGGAGGAATAAAAGGAATAAGATTATGAGAATGGTGATTATAGTGAAAATGGAAGGGATGTATGTTATGGAAGTGATAATTATGGTGAATCTTAGCTAAATAGTGCTAGTGGTGGAATTAAGTGAAAAGATGAGGAGATTCCTATAGAGCTTCAAGATGTATTTTTAGGGGGATAAATCAAAATATATGGATATATTTAATGAATATCCAATTATTGATGGTGTTAAAGACAACTTGGTTTCCAGTAATTAACAATTTCAGATTCTATCATTGTAGAAAAAATGAGTTTTTTTTCTATTGTTGAACAACATGTAGAATATCATGAAAGTAATGAGATGATTTTCTCATAGAAAGGAAGTGATGTTTAGTTTTATTTATTAGATTCTGATCAGACTCTAGTTGAACGTAGTATGGAAGTATAATCTACCGTTGATATCCAAAAATTTGATACTCAATAGTTAGTGGCACCTTCTATTGTCAAATAGAGAGAATTTAATCCTTCTAGTGTTGAGAACACCCCTATTATATAGAGTTTGGATGAAGAAATTAGTCATGTAGTGTTAGCTATACATACTAGTGTGTTTCCTCTATCTACTAAATATGTTTCAGATTTCTTTCCATGCAAATGGGTTGATCTAATGGAATAAGATTTGGGAAAGTACTCTAAAGATATAGGAACCCAACAAAGAATGGTGGACCTGATGATCAAGATTTTAGAGATCCTAATGGATCTATGATTTCCCATGTAGAACATGATATGTTCTTGGATAATATTTCATTAGTTATAGCACATAAACATGTTCTAAAGCTTCCTACCATTTGTATTTAGGTTTTCTCAAGGATTGATAGAAATGATCATGGGGCACAAGTAGTTTTAGATTTTGTTGATGTTTTTAAAAATCTGTCACCAATTCTCCTTAAGCTAAATGATGTGTATATATGGTATATTTTTAAATTTTTTATTGAACACATGAAAACTAAATTGATTCAAATTTTACATGATGTTTACATTGAAAATAAATAAAATTAGAAGTGATTTGGAATCTGTCACGTATATTCTAGTAGACATGAAGTCAACCTTTTATGATTCTCTATAAAAAATCCTTAAAATTATTGAGGACACACACATATTTTTTTTCTATTACATCCTCTCCATCAATGCATGTTGATCAGTTAAAACAGTTTTCACAGATGAGATGTTATCTTCTTCATCTAGTGCTTCAGAATGTTTCTCTGATGAGCCACAAAAGATCTTGATAAAAAGTTGGTATAACTATGGGAATATTCTCAAGATTATTATCAGATATGTTCATGAAAAAAATATGACTGAGAAACAATTACCATATAAATTAAGTACAATCCCTCATAGATTTACACAAACTATGCAATATAAGTTAACACCAAATTCATGGAAGGAAATTTAAGGATACTTCTTATGACATAGGATTTCAGAGAAAAAAGAATGATTGTATAGTGAAATGACTCCAGTTTTGAACTTTTTTATAGAATAAAAGTATGATTTCATTAGTGAATGATAAATATGTTTCCATATCAAAATGGATTTCATCAATCTCATAAAGTCATTTAATTATGTTCAAGTCCAAGCTGTTGTTTCTCAAGAAGACATTCCCATTACATTATAACTATCTCTCAGACCATGAGTTTCTCGAGACACATTAACAACTTTTCTTTTGAATTTCTACCATTTTCCAATGTCTCTTTCTCTATCACTAAGGCCACATTGGAAAATTCTTATTATGGAAGATCTTCCTTGAACTAGCAGTGGACATTAATCTACAATTCCATCTGTTCTACATTATGATGATGATACAACCATATATAAGGATGAAGAAAAGGACAATGGTAAAGGCAAAGAACTGATGTACTCTTTGCTAAACCTTGTCCAATTTATTTTTCTTCTATTAGAAATTTATTCTTTGATGTGACCTAATTTATAATAACATTTTGAGAATCATGTTAATTACATTAACAATTTTCTTTCTATTCATTGTATTTTATTATTATTTTTACCATATTTATTCATCTACTCATTGTCTTTTTTATTTTCCCAAAAAAGGAAGAATTATTATGGAATATTCCTGTGATATTTCAAGGTTATCATTTCTATTATTTTTTTATAATATTATTATTTTCACTTTCACCTTGATATTATCTACACATAAAGTGAATGATATGTATTGGTTTATATTTTTAGTGTATATTTTGATCATAATTTGGATAAGATGTTATTAAATTTATAATATCCTTTGATTATATCATTTATGAAAAAATTAGGGGATAATGTTGACCACTATATTTTAATGATAAAAAATCATATTTCTAATCATTATAATTCATTTCACTATTTATATAGATATTTCATAATCATAGCCATGTGTTAAAAATAACTAACCATGAGACACCATTTTCCATGACATACATCCATAAAAGAACTCTTATTAAGTCTGAGCAACCATCAATGGACACATTGTTCGTATATCATACCGAAAGATCTCTATTTTCCCAAAGTCTATGACACAGCTAGATGAGGCACAACTAGTTGAGACACTATTAGGATTTAATTCTGTGAGAATATAAATTTATCTAATTATAATATATCATCAGATGATAATCCATATGTATCATACTATCAAAATTTAATTTGACTATGTTTGAGATACTTCTAGATATGGTACCTCCATATGTGGATCTGTCATAACAATACACCTCTAGACTATGAGACACAATTTGATCAAGATAATAACAAACTATGCCAAAAGCACTAACATTTATTAAATATTTTGATGTGTTTATAATGAATATATTTGTAAAATATTATTTTATTTTTAATTTTAGTTATTGTCACTTAAATGATCAATAGAACACATTGTAGAATGTGTAAGTCACTTGTATGAGGAAACACGGTACTCAAATGTACATGGATATTATCTATCTTTTTTATAAATATAGGGAAATATACTCTCTCATGAAATGGTTTAGATTGACAGAATCATGTGGAAAATTATTAGAAAGATGAGATACTGAACTATATGAACACATATAGAGCTAAACCCAATTGCAAACATGAAGATATCACCTATTAAAATCATTCGACTGAGAAGTCGACCTTCACAATTACATGTAGTTCCTTCCATTAGTCCAAGAACAAGAGTATGTGGGAATCTATTTTTGAATTATTTTACATGAGATCCTAACTCTATCATCGTTGATAAATAAAAAAAGAGTCATAAGATTCATTTCTACAGAATGATAATTTATATTACTTACACATTTAGATAGCTATGTTCTATGTACATTAACTACCTTTGAGTAGTTTTTATTCATACTCTACATTATCTCATAAACACATTCTCCTATTCTTAACTAGAATATACTCAATAACTTCTCAAACAATTTTCATATTTGTTTCTCACATGGATAAGAGTGGTAGAGGTCCTTTTTCATTTGTTTATATTTTGATCCAATGAATAACATGGGAAGATATCATGTCCGACCTCGATGTTTTGTAAATTTGTTTAATACATGACTTAGTTTGTAGTTCACATTTATTATTTATATAAACTGTGTGGTGGTAGGTGATCACCATGTTGAGAGTACTATGTATCATCTTGAGACTGACCTACCTGTATTCATCCATTTTGTAGTGTGCATTAATTTTTTTTACCATATTTGATTCAAAATTGAATGCTTTATTAACTATAAAAAAATTATATAATTTTATATTTTTCCTTAATTTGTTTTCATATAGTATTTTGGTCATGTATAATTATTTCAAATATCTAATAGTATTCTATAATTTAATGTTGAGCCCGAATCAATCATTAGATATATATTTATAAATACTGTGATCTATATCATAATAATAATTTTAATAAAATATAAAGTATTCAAATATTTTGTTGAATTAAAAATAATCCATTTTAAATAAGAATTTTATTTGTTAATCACTTCACCCCCCTCTTGAGATAATCACCCCTACCAATATCTTCCTATTCATATAAAATATTTTTAGTTCATTATATTTAGAATTTTTTCCAAATTCATCATCTTGTAATGTTTTTTCAAATAATTTTACCATGTTTATGATTCACTATTATTTAGATTTCACCTATAACTCTCACATACCCTTACATGATCCCTTATATACACCTTTTATGCTACTGACATTATCCCACACTTTTCTAAGAAGGACTTTGATGTTTGGAATCTCCCCTATTTTTACACTAATGGGTATTCACAAAGATGTTACTATAATTCATTAATCGTGATGTTCAATGCATATAACTTACAGAACATAGTAATAATATTAAAAGGGATGCAAGAGGTTATGATGTTTTATGAAGTATGTGGATCAAAAATTCATTTACTTGATACTAATTTATGGAGTGGGGAAAAAATATATATCTTTTAAATTAATTGTGTAATGTTTTTTATCTCATGAGACACATGTATGATGAACATGTCATTCTTGTATGAAAAATATGTTTTGATGACTCAGTGGTTAGTATTCACATATAAATATGATGTCATGTTTTTTGTTGCTTCCAAATTATAGTGATTTTATAATATTATATCATGTTTTTATATTCATGATTATTATCATCACCCTTATATAACATCATATAAGGTTATTTTACTCACAATTACTAAATTAATTTATTCTATTCATTAATTATTCACAAATTTGGATTTATATCTCACCCATTTCTAATGTACATACCTATGTAATATCATTATTTTTTAGAAGATACATGTAATTCAATATAACTTTATTGTATTTTTAATTAATTTATTTTTATCCATGTGTCTTTTCACTATGACATGAATCTAATTACATAAATAATCTATGAATAAAAATTCATTTTATTTTTTGTGTATATTATTATGAAATAAATCCGGAAATAATGTTTATAAACAAATATGGTTTATCCCAACTAAATAATTCCTCTTTTTTTTATGGTGGTTTTGGACTGGTTAGATTTGGGTATAAATTTTCCCTAAGATCTAATGTTATTAAAAACTCACTAGTAAGTCCAATTAAATCTTATAGGACCAGTTTTTTGGGGATCCTCTCCATTATGGGTGTATTACATGGGGCCTTAGATCTGTAGAAGGAGGAGGAGCATTGGGTTCCTATATTATGAATAGTTTTCCTGAAAATAATGGATGAGGTTTGAAACCATATTAATTGGTGAAGATATTTTGTTAGAGTAGTAAAGGTCATCATACATGATTATTAACAAGGAGATAAAATAGGATTATAATGTTTATGTAATTTATTAAATTATACTGATTATTATTTAGATGGGTTGTTATTTTTGACAATGATGACCACTGTGTGCAGAATAGGTTATCCTTGATGAATAATAGGTAAAAAAACCCCATATAAGGCCATCTAAGTAATCTATATTTTAAATTCTTGCTCCATTTATTAAATGGTTTTTTATTTGGAAATGTATAATATATTTTGTTATTTAATCACCGGTTAATGATTTATTTCACATCCTTATATTGGAATCATATAAATTCATAAATCTTCATGATCCCACCCTTCATATATTTTTCTAGAAATCAATTAGTTTTTATAGTTTCTATTTTCTAGTACATGAATTTTTTTACAATATATTTTTTAATATAGTGGATCATAGTTTCCCCTCCATATTATAATAGTCCAAAAGTTTACAATTGTGAAAATCATGATGGCCCCATCTGAGATATAATTTCTTCTTTATAATGAAAATCCAAACAAATGCTTTTTTACTATTTCTATAGATGAATGTTTTTTAATTTTTGGTTTTACATGAGTTTTATTTTCCATGTATTGTTTTTTTTATCATTTTGTAATCTATTTAAAAAGTTTATATAGTAATGTAATTTCGATTATATCTTTTCTTATTGGGGACTAATGAATAATTTGTATTTTATTATAAATATGATCATTTATTGAAAGTTGTTTTTATTCACATGTTTATTAATGTATGTTTTGATCAAAATATTATTCATGTTCTTTATATAGTATGAATATTCTAAACTCTATTTAAACAAATATATATTCTTTGTATAACTAATTAGGACTCCCATTACTATGTTTTCCCCCAATAATTATCCAATTGGATAATAAAACTATTGAGAGTGTTTATTAGAGAGGCCATTCAAATGATAACTTCTAGGTTATGTATCCCTGTCTTTGATGTGTGTATAGAGGAAATTTATATTTGTTAGTTTTTTTGGGAACTATATCTCATCTATGATTTAGAAATGCATTGGAATATTTTGGAATACCATGTGATGCTGAGATTTGTTACCATACAAATGATGAATCCTAATTGTCGGTAAGAGGATAATATAATGGATGAGGCATAAAATTCTTATAACAATCACTATTACTGGAATTTTCATATAAACATGAAAAATGGGAGAATGGAATAGAGAGAATTCATATAAATTAAATTTCACCAAGTTTACCGTATTGGGTGTTTTAATATAATTAGGGGGAAACACCGTTGTAATAATGTATAATGGAATTCTTATAATTCTATTTTTTTTTCAATTTCACAATAGGACCCAAAATACTCTAGATTTTGATGTATTATAGCTTTATATAACTACAATAATGAGTTTTTTTATATTTTTGATCTATTCCATTAAACAATGATATGCAACCCATGTGTAAAGAATGTAATCAGTTTTATATATGATGGACTAAATGGAATCACATTTATCCATCTTTTTCTACTTCTTAGCAACTATTTTATCTTTGTTTCTATATTTTCATTAATTTAACATTAATCTAATTTTATTTTATCTTATTTTATTACCCTAAATTTATATATATTTTTATGAAATTTTTTAATATTATGTGAATCTTGTATTTTTATAATCAATTTTATATATTTTAATTTATATGATAAGTTTTTATCAAAACTACATAAATTTTTTTACAGCATTGTTTTTTATTCATAAGAAATATTTTTGTCATTACGTATCATAGAAACTATTTTATGATTATAATTATTATTTTTATTCCTTCATTTATTGAAAATATTTCCTAATTTTCCATAAAAATTTATTTTGTATGTTTTGAAAACATGTTTATATAAAATAATCCCATGAAACATTTCTTATGATATGAAATTTTGAATGAATGTGGATAATAATCATTTATAACGGAAAAATAAGCCTAAACCACGTGGTGTGTGTATGTAATGAGAATGATAAGATCTGCATGTTTGATGTTTAGGAGAAATGATTCACTTTTGTTCTCCAACTATTTTTTCTATTAAAATAAATCAATTAAATTCAATATATATATATATATATATTATTTCTATCTATAAGTAATATTGACAATGTGAACTCTTTATTGTGGAATGGATGTTGATATGATCCATGAGCTAGTGGAATTAACCATCTAGAGGGATATATGTGGGGATTAAATGATGATGGAGATGGATTATCCAATTGAGACCTATTATAAAATCTGGTATGGGATTACTTATTTTTTCATTGTTTAATGACACACTACTTCTTCTATTATTAATTATTCAACAATGGTTCTCCCTAATAGTATAATAAATTTTAAAATACATACAACCTTTTATCGCTTACTGTTAGTGTATTTTACATATTTATTAACTTCTGTGTTTGTTCCCTTGTATCATTTAAGGTTAAGGTGAGTTGTAATGAAATGTTGGAGTATAGTTCCCTAGTCCAAACATTTTCATTATGTGCTACTAGTTTTTGAATATCTAAATTATGTTCAGGGATGGTGAGTGTAGAAATCATCTTCTAGAACATGTATAGTTCATCAAAAGAAGTGTAATCATATAATTGTAGTAGAAATTATATAAATACACATAATCTTTTATGGCTTTATTATTATATAGATATTAATATTTGATATATAATTTAAGTATAATATAGAAAGGCCTTGATTTAAAATTTCAATAGGAATGCCTTTATATTTTGGAGGTTGTAGATTGATTATTATTTTTAGATGGAGGATTTCATGATTATATGTACTGGGATAAGAAAATAAGTAATGTAAAAAAATAGAATGGGATATACTATAAATTAAATTACAAGGGATGGGTCTATTTTCGGCTATCATAGAAAAATACATTAATCAAATGAATTGAAATGATTACAAAAATGAGAATGTCCCTGATTATAAACATGTATTGTATGTCTTCCACAATAAAAGTGTTTTTTCTATTTTGATGATTATTTTATTTAGACAATTTTGGAAGATATTTATGGTTTATTATGTCCATAATTGAAATGTGTTCTAAAGTCAACTAGATTCTGTTAGAGTATTGCTTTATAATAGAATATGGGAATTGATACGTCTATCAAGGATTCCATAATCCTGGGATGTGGTGGTTAATATATTGATTAATTAAAATTGTATAAATGATTATTAAATTTGTCGATATATAATATTAGATTTTCATTGAGGTGAATATGTAATTCACTAGTTCTATAAAAAAAATTTGTAATAAAAGTCATGGAAATTAAAATCAAATTGAAAACAAAACACCAATAGAGGAAAATGATAAAAAAGTTAAGATATATGGTAAATCATTTTGACTTAGAGATATATTTTATAACTATAGGAATATGGGTAACATAATGTTATGTTATATATATTATATGGTAAATTATAATATCAATACATTCAAAAATTCATTTTAAAAAATTATCACAAATGGAGATATAACCTTTTCACTTATATTCATAAAATGTAATGTGTATATGATAAATATATCAAAAGGATATGGTGCAACCACTGTATCTTTTATATGAAACCTGATATTATGTATATTCAAATAGATTCCAGTTTGAATGTGATGTAAACAAAGATTTTGTTATACCCAACATAGTATACATGCACTATGTAACATTTCCCCTAATAAACATAATTGGTTTTAAACCCAAGGGATTGTGCATAATGGTTTGAATTCATTATGTAATTTAAATTGTTAACTCAAATATGAAGTAATGTTTGTTGATGTGTTTGACATATTTGTGTTTTTTATTAAACCAAAGCATCAATGATGGCTATATAAGGCTATTTTATCCCTCCAGTTGATGATAAATTATTTAATGAAAGATTAATAATAATATTTTTTACACAAACCTCAATTCATAACTCATTGAAGGAACAATGACCCTTTATATACACAGGAAATATTTCTTGGATCCAAAGGTTGGTGTAATTCCCACAACAGGAATATAATTTCAACTTTTACTATGGTGTTCTTTAGAAAGAATTCAATAAATAATAATATATATTATTAATAAATTTTTCTTTCTATATTTATTTTTTAACTACTACATGTTTATTCTATCATGGATGGGTTAAAAAATTATGGGTTGAATTTTACATCAATGTTTTAATGATTCACATAAAATCCTTCTTTGTTTTCAAATAAATTTTCTTCGACGGATCAAAATTTTAATATAATATTTTATTGAATAATAGTTATAACATGTAGAAATAATACTTCCTTCCTTGACGATACATTATATGATAATGTAATGTTGGTAGATCCTCCCTGACATTATTTTATATGTTAACATAATGTCATGTAGTCTCAAAGAAACTATTTCAATCATAAAATATCATGTATAGCATCTTGACCCTATGTTAAACAACTAATATAATTTCATGTATGGGTGTAACATACAAATTATGGATAAAATATTCTACTTCCACACCATGAAATATAGATTAACATTTCTATTTTTAGTAAAAAAAATTATGACAAAATTTCATGTAATGTATACATGAAACTACATCGACCATTAATCTGATTTCATTTACCCTAACTTGGAAATTCATTATATACAAACAAGATTAGAATAAAGTATCACTTTTTATACCTTAAGAAATATGAAAATATCATTTCATTATCACTAATTTTTATAGCTAAATATAGTGTTAATAATGTTATTATGATCCTTTAATATTAATGTTTAGTTTTTTAAGTATTTATATAGTGTATACAACATTTATGTAATAATTTACTTCTAGAATGTAGATCTATGCATTACCATTAATGCGAGATTTTATAATATTAAATTTATATCTACCTTACCTCAACGCGTTCTTAAATTTTATTACCTTTCATTTAGAAATAGAGCATTTTTTTTTAAAATTTGATTTAAAAATTATTTTGAATTTGATTCTCTCTAGAGAAATGTATCCCTTGGAAGAGGAAGATTGGGTCTGATTTTGTAGTATCCTGGAGATTGATTCCTTGTTTATTAATGTTTTAAGTGGGAAATCTCTTTAACCAAGATTATTCATGTGAAAATTATCAATCACTTATAGTAATAAATCATTTTCTGAAAACATTTTATATGGTATTCATAGTATTAATTTGGATACGTATAATATGTTTTGTTTCTATTATTTGGTGAGTAACATAATATTCCAATTTTTTAAAGGGTTAGAAATTAATGTATTGTGAAAAAATTAATTTGGGTTATGTGATAGTATATTTAAACAAAATCCATAGTATAATTCATACACAAAAAGAATGAATAAAATAGAATATGATGATTTCATATGATGAAGTAGAGAATAAGTTCATACTATCTAAAATTATTGAGACATTGAAAGAAATCCATTCAAAAAAAAATTAGACTCAATAAAAGTATGAACATTTATTTACCTTGATAATCCAACTTGATTGGTCTTTCTAAAGTTGAGAGCTCGTGGATTTTCATCATTTGGAAGAAAGTAATAAATAACTCTTTACTTTCCAAGTATGTCGGTCATGCTAAATATAGTCTTCATTAGATAGTCTATTATTAAATTAATTTTCTGAGTTTCTTAAAATAATAATATAATACATGACCTAATAAGATTAGGATATCATTAGAATAGATGTGAAAATATTCCTTTGATGGATTTTGGTAATGGGTAATCTGGTAAACAAACCATGAGCCATAAGTATTATGATTGTTATGATAGGAAAATGAAATAGCTATCTGATACGGGAAGCACTAAAGTTAACCATAATATACTGAAATATGTTTCATGGTTAAATTAATGGATATAATATATTGGATCAAAATTTTTAATGGGAGTTCATTCATTAAAATGTTCTACTAAATAGATATAAAACATGATACTCACCCCCAAATTTTATTTATTATATATTAAAAAATACTTATAAATAATTATATTGACATCCTTTATAAGTATATCCTACAAAATTTTAAGGGAATATTATATATGGTTTATATTCGTTCTCATTGGGATGGATTAAGAGATTTTGAATTTCAATGTTTTATATAATAATATGATTGACTATAAGTAATGGGTGTTATATAAAGGGTTTGTGTCAAAGATGTATATTAACAATAACATGCCTAATTTTAATAAGAAGTTGATAATGGGAGGATTATATTTTCATATTGATTTTAAAGAAATATTATCATCATTTAATGTTAAAAGATATGATGTAATTCTACCCAATGATTGATCCAAGAATTTTATAACCATTATTATGATCCCACCATAAATAATTTTTTTTTGTTATTTAAGTATGATGGGGTTGTAATTGGTGAATAATAATTAAATATTTTCCATACATATGAATATTATTTTTTTTGACATTGTTATATGAATTTTGGTTTAGATTTTCTAGATGTAGATAATATTATCATTAATGTTCAAAATAATAAATTCAATGTCTATTATAAACGAACTAACCATTAGCATTGTGACCATGGAGATTTATATGGGTATCAGCTCCAAAATACTCCAAAGAGATGGATTATTGGAATAACTAAATTATAAATCAACTAATAAATGAGAATATTTTTATCTAGAATAATGAAAAATTATCCTTTTTATGAAAAGGATAAGGAGCTAGTGAGTTTTTATGTCTCGTATATCATTATGTATATGGATCAATGAGTATCCATGAAATTATATCTTTTAGTTACTTCAATTAAATTATTAATCATTTTAGTTAGTCTGGTAATCTATTTCATTTAAAAAAATAATGAAGAATTTTAAAAATTGAATGATTTCTATAAGGGAGAATAGAATAACCTGGGGGAAAATATTAAGATTCTTCTATCTGATCTAGTTGGTGAATACGTGATCCAATAATGTATTGATCATTAGAGAGATTATGGAATTTTTTCAAAACACACTTCACCTGGAACACAATAAGGTATTTATGTGATTGAGAGGTGTAATATAATTTTTTTATTTTAATGGATATATTTTTATAACTATGACCTTACTAATTAATTTGGGGACTATTCTATGGTGACCTCTGAATACCTAAAAAAATATGTTCCATATAATGCAATCTTGAATAGAAAATATGAGATATGAAATTTGAATCATCACAACATGTCTTCCATATGGATGAGGTGTATTTAATAACTGTATTAATGATTAGATTCCTAGAATATGAGTCTTTGTTTTTTATGTTCTTATTTGATTATGATCTTAAAGAAAACCGTGGGATATTATATCGACAATTATAGTAAACAAAAAATATTTATTGATCAAAATATTATATTTCATTAAAAATAATATATTAGTCTAGGATTTAGTGGGAAGAAACATTATCCTAAATAATTTCAACATTTATAAATATGATGGGTATTTATGATAGAAGATGAGATGGCTCCATACAAAGTTATAGAAGAATATTTAATTCATGCTACACAAGAACCTAAATGGTATGATATAAATCATTAGGAACATGATAGATATGGATTTCTCATGGGTAATGATGATGGTGTTCCTTTTATAGGAGATTAACTAAATTCCTACTAAGTGTCCGATAAGATTACTGATTCAAATAAATGGTTGACTGTCATTGAATTTGAAATTTCCTCTATACATACTTACCTTGTTTTGAACATGGCTGTTGAACATGAAGGGGTGATTCCAAGAGGGTGCATGTGGTGTTTCTATATGAAAAAAAACATGGATGGTAGACTATGTACATATAATTAATTTTTTTATCAATTTCATATTGAAATATTCTTGGTATCACCTATGATGAAACCATTTCATATGTTGTCATGATAATGTACATTAATATTTTTCATGACACAGTCGATCATTTTGAAAATGAGTTATATCATATTTTTTTAAAAACCGCCTTCATTAATAATATGTTAGTTAATGATGCGTATATTATAATGGTTGCTAGTTTTGATATGCCTATTGAGTTTGAAAAGTTGTGTATGATGGAACACCCCATTTAGGGATTAAATTTTTATGTCCAAAGTTGGAATACATTTTTTGATGAAGCAGTAAATGAGTATAAGGCCTAAAAACCTGTACAAGGGATGGTAACTCTCCAACACAATGATCACATGTTTCCCAAGGTGATCAAACTCAAGATGAAACCTGTACAAGGGATAAAAATAGAAGAAGACTATAGGCATGAGTATTAAAACTCAGTAGGTTAGCCCGATATTCTATTTCCAATGCACTTCCTTTGAAATAAAAGAATCAACAATTTTTTGTTTTAAATACAAGATATAAAAGTATGTTTTTCAAATGAGGTTCCATGCTATAATAATTATCAGACAAAAACATTCATGTTTTATAACCAAAAATGAAAGTACCAATTTTTCAAAGTGGTGCAACTTCAAAATGAAAATAGTTTTCAAGAGGGATTCTTTAATGAATTTTAACTTTTAAATATATCACACACAATACTGAATTTACCAACCAAACACACCATATGCCGACGGTGAGTACATAAGATCCAATGAGAACAAGTCACGGGAACACCCCTAGGCACTAGTCAGTTGTGAGCCCCAGGTACCTTGTATCTCCGTGAAAGTAACCATAATATAAATATGTTCTTGTGCACACGAGCCAATAGTAGGGAGCACACTCATAACCTAGTGATCCCCAACAACAACATCATCATAGTTTATTTAGTGTTGTCATCATCAAACTTACTATGTGAAATAGGGGCCAAACCCCACAGAATCACTAGCATACTAGTACACGTCCGCCCACCTAGATACTCGGGATTCCGTTTAGTGATAAATCAATTTAAAAATATTATCAAATACACATTTCACATCCAAATTACTTTCCCAAACCATAGAAACACAAACAGCCCATACACATTCTTCACATTTCTTTTACGTATCAACAAACAACTACAAATTTTCGTAAAACTATTTCAAGGAGTGTGTTGAGGCTTTGCACATAAAACTCTTTCAAAAACACTATTTGATTTATAAACACACAACAAGGAAATAAAAAACCATATTTTTCAGCCCTAAAAACATTTAAGAAAATCATTTCATGGATGATAAACGAATCCCATTTGACAAAAAATAGTATATACAAGTAAAACACTCATTCTTCATTTTTAGGAAGGGCCAAATCGGCTTTTAAACATTTTCCCATAACTAACATTTGAAAAAGTTATGAGTTTCAGTTTTTTAAATAGGTGTGTACACACCATATACAACATCAAACCAGATACATAAATCCCATAAAACACTCTTGTTATATATTCAAAACACAATGATTTTCATAATAATGTGAAACATGCCATTTTTCGGCAACTCGGGACAAAACATGTTGTAACCCAAAACACATTTATTTGTAAAACGAAATAAAAATTGTAAATCCATAAAAGGATACAAAAATATTTTTTTTACATTCTTCCAATGAATTTATAAATCCAAACAAATCATTTTAAATTGCACTAGACTCATAAAATCCAACTGGGCAATTTACTGAACACGTGGCATTCCCTCTTTAAGAAAACAACTCATGTTAAGCACTTAAAAAGGGATAAAATACCATTTTCATGACATAAAGTTATTCAAGATACTAAAACATATTCAAAATATAATAATCCAACTGCGGAAGCACGTGTAAAAATTTATCAAACAAGAGGAGTGCATAATTATACCAAAATGACTATATTTTAAACAAAATAAGTCATAAAACATAATTTGAACACAAAATATTTAAAACCAAGGTTTCACAGCAGAAAATATCATATAAATAAGGTTATAGCAGTATGATAATGATGAAACATAAATAATAAAGGCAAGTGCAAGGGATATCCTACCTCATATCCTTGGCGTAATGGAAACGCACACCCGAAATCACCCATCGTGGGTTTATAAACCCTAAAACTATGAAGAACAGACCTGAATGAATATAAAATCCATTAAAAACCATTTTATTACATAACTCTAGGTATAACATGACTAGGGGACAATATTAAACCATGAAACAATGAAAGGAGGAAGTAGAGGAAGGATAAAAGAGAAGGAATCTCACCTTTCCACCTAGAAAACTCTTCGTCTTCCAATAGATCTACAACCATATAGAGAAGGGAATGACTTGAAACTTCATGGAGAGTCTCCTAAGGTCTGGAAGAACCCGTGAAGGAGATGTTTTGGAAAAATGTATGAATAGAAGGGTTTATGGATGAACGAATTTACCTTCTCAATTCTAGACGATTTGAGGAAACCAGAGAACGTTCGACAACACATGTGATCCAAATGAGTTGCAATGTGGTAAAATAGATACTGGTGGTGAGGATGACTATTTCTGCTTCGGGTGGGAGGTGGAATCACCGAAAAATATTAAATACTGAATTATATATGAAGTAAACAAATTATGTTTTTAAAATTGGAAATGGGCCCATGGGTGGGCCCAATACCTAAATAAGTAACCCTAATTCACCATGCTTATGAATTTATATAGGGTCCAAAATGATATGAATATTTTAATATGTCAGTATATGACAGGTGGGAAGTGAAATGGGTGAAAAATGATGAAAAAAAGAAGTTATAAAAAAACCAAATTCTGTTTTTAAAACTGGAAATGGGCTCACGGTTGGCCCTAATCATAATGTAACCACCCTTTCTTCAAAAACTCCTAAACAAGAAATGGGGAACCCGAATTAAGGTGATTATAAATATATGAAACTTCAAAACTCAAGATGCATATCACCAAATACCCTTTAAAAGGATTGGTATTTCCAATGGACCGGATCAATAAAAAGACAAAAAAACTGGGTGTGACACATAACCATATTTCTATTAGTCCAGACATTATGTTTATGATTCAGTTGGTTTATATCTTTAGTGAATCACTTAAACATATTGTCTTCCATGAAATATCATTACTGAGCGACATCAAAAATTCTATTAAAATACATCAATAAGTGATATATTTTGAGCATGTGATTTATTCATAGATGTAACATTGGATTATTGGTGAGATACACCATTTATGTATTATAAGAATATACTGTGATAAGGTTAGTAATGATTTGAACATTTCCATCCATTTGATAAATTTTAGAATCCACATCAATTTATTAGTTTCCTAAATAATAATATCATTGTAATTTTATAAATAATGATTTACCATAACCTATATTGAGATTCTAGAGAACTTTGTAACATTTAATGATGATGATGATGTAGCCTCACATTGACTTTGAATACTCTTGAACAATATAGAATCAAACTTATGTGCATCCCTTAATAAAAATATCCTTATCTCCCCAAAATAAGAATAACATATCCTTATTAAAAATAAGATACATAATTATATTTTTGAATTATTTCCCTTGCAAATCTCATGGGTATTCATTAATCTTATTATAAAACTCAAATAAATATAAAAATTATGCCTATCTTAAAATAATAAATACAAGAACAAATCTAAAGATAATGAATATGGGGTATTATTCATTCTCAATCAAAATTATTGTATTTATGAAAAATATTATTGGATAGATTAATTTCATGTGCCATTGACAATAATACATGTTTAGAAGATTCATTACATAATATCATTAGTATTTCATAAATGTATATAAACTGAGTTAGTCCATGTATCCAATTATATCTATCATGATAGATGTTTATACTTTTAATATATGTTACATCAAAAATTTTCTCTATAGGGAATAATGTTTTTAATAATATACAAATAGATTATAAAACTAGTATCACTTATCTAGTTCCTAATATATCAATAAAATATATTATAATGGAGACGACTTCTCTCACACTAAATTTTTCATAGACCCAAGGCTCAAAATAATTCTTCCTTAAACCAAATTTGGTTATGGATTCATAAACATTTATATTCCATGCCATAGATGCTTAATTTTATCCTTTAGTATATTTTTTTCATCTTTCAAACCTATTTATAATTACATATAAGTAAAAACCCTTATGAATGTCTCATATATAAATCATCTTAAAAGATAATAAGGAAAAATATTTTTATATCCTCATTCAAAATTTCATTTTTATTTTATGATTTTATTGAAGGTATAATTATGACGGACTTCATCATAGAGACCAAATACATTGTTTTATCATTTACAATTACCTGAAATTTTTTATTTAATTTTTTAAACCAATCGCGTCTTATTGGTACTAACATATCCACCCATGTTTATTTCCTTCTTCATTACCCATTTTTAGAAAATATTCATTACATCTTCTGCATATCTACCAAAATATTGGCATTCTTTTGGTACATGGTTCCCAATTCAGAATTCAGGGTTTCCTATCATTTATTTTACTTTTTTACGTATAAAATTTCCTTATTTGATACAATGTAATTATTATTAAATAATATTGAGTTACCATAATCAGTGACTAGATAACCATATTTTTGGGGTTATCTAACATCTCTCAACTATTTTGGAGTACTTGCGTTCCTAGAAACCCTTCTTTGATAGGACTACATGTAATATTTTAATATTAAAACTCATATGTATCATGATACATGAATACATTTAACTATATCTCACTCCCAATATAACATTTTTATATTTCATACATCTCAATAAAAAGTAATTTCATTCGCCAATAACCTTTTAATATAAGTTATATTATAGCTGATATCACAATGTTTCCTTCAGGTATCCTATAAATATAAATTTATACCATGTGATCCATGTTTTATAAATGATTTTTACAAGAGAAATTAATTAGTACCCAAAACATGTAAACATTAAAATTCATATTTACTTTTACTCTAATGTTAGTGTAAAATACAATGTGTTTCCTTAGATGGAACATAGTTCAGTATGTGATCATGTATCTATAATTAATATCTACAAAAGAATAATTGAATTATTGCATGAGTACTTATCGATATGACCATATATAAAATGGGTTTTCTACTCATTTTACTCTCACTATGCCAATGGGTTGTGTACGAGTGAGTGAGTTTGGATAAAATATTATAATCTGAATTTTAATAAATGAAATCCTAATTAAGATATTCCCCACTATGGTCTTCCTCTTGTATCTTGATATTTTTATTTTGATAGATACAAATATGGTTCTTGATTTTTTAGAAAATAATAATTGTATTGGAATTATGCCCAAGTAAGTTGATGTAATATCTCTAGATTTTAAAAGAATTCTATTTTTGATGTCATATACCTAAAAACAATGATCTTAAACAATACATGATATACTATTATTTAAATGATATAGTAATAAAATAGAAGTTAAATTATTATTTATAAATATTATTGACAATCCATTAAATTTTATATAATAGCCCTACTAATTCAAATGTAATGATTATTTCAAAGCAAATAATATCTTTATTTTTTAGTAAAGTAATTTTATTCTTCAAAATTTTGTTTTACTCGTAAATGGTTTTTTTTGTGATTTAATAGTGTAATTACTTTTAAAAAAATTAAAATTTTATTTGGTAAAAATGTTATAATTTTTTAATTATTCACGTCAAAATTATCTTATGATGTATTTTTGAGTATTATCTAAAATGTTTGATTTTCAATGAATAAATGAAGTTAATGATTTCCCTTAAAAATTATCTTTTAATTTTAAGAAAGTAAAATTTAAAATGTTATTATAAATTATCTTATAAATTTAATTGGTTAATTTTTGATTGAAAATAATCCAAAAAATTTGATTTTAATAATCACTATAATTTATTTTTTAATAACGACATGTTATTATTTCATAAGGAGTATTTCTTGTAAATTTTTTTCATTGTGATATGTGAGATTAATTTTATATTAAAATATTTCACTAATGATAAAAGATTTTTTTAATTTGGATTATATATTTTTAAGGATAAAAAATCATATTAATTCATGTTGTAAAATTATTTTTTGACCAATAATAATATTAACCATAGTAAATTTTTCTTACCATAGTATATAAAAAATCAATTAATTAGGTATAAAAATTTTATAAGGCTTCAAATTCATTAAAAGAATTATATTAATTTATTTATATAGATTTATTTAGTTCATAATCAACCAAAATTTTATAATATGATATTTTTTCCATTAATCATTGATTCTAACCATTATAATATTTAAAGATAATGTCAAAATATTCACCTTCTTACTTTAAATATTATTAATATATTTCAAATTTTATAAACAAATTTATAAATTTTTTATAAATTTTTATTTTAATGAAATGTGAATTTTATTCATATTATATTATTATTTATTATTATTGATGAAATAATTCCTTAAATGAATCATAACACCAACACAATTCTTGTGCAACATGAATAAAAATCAATTAAATTATTTTATAACACTATAAGTAATATTGTTTAGTGAGTAATAGGGTGAGAAAAATTTTATGGATCAATATAATGTATTTGGTATTCAATATATGTCTTTATACGAATTAATTTCTTATTTTGAGTCCTTTTTGGAAAAATTAAAATAATAGTTTCAAAAATGAATTGAAGATATTTTAATACATATAAAATTTGTTTAAATTAATTTAATAATATTTAAATATTTAAATATAAATATTATGATGAAAAACGGTCTAAAATATCATCTCATGGACATATATGGGAAAAATTAAAAAAAATATTTATATTCATAACAATATATTATTGAAAAAGTAATTATAATGGATTTAGTTAAAATTCATTAACAAAGTTGTTAAACCAAATAAAATATTTTAAAATTATATCAAAACCTATAAAAATTTTATTTATTTTTATATTGATACCATATAATCCTTAAATTTGAACTCATGTCATCTTATAACTATTTTGAATGTGTTAGACACATATTATATTATAATTGATTATTAATTTACACAAAGGTCCCCAGTCTACCATAAATTATAACATGAATTATAATGCATATATTTTATTTTCATTCCAAAATTGTAATTATGGATTGATATAATATCATTTATCTTTATACCTTTCAACATATTTAGCTGTGATAATGTCGTCTATGTAGACATGTAGATTACCACATATTAAAAGATATTTGACTAGTATTTCGACACCACATCTCATAGAATGTATATATAAAGTACATAATGTGAAACTCTTATATTAATTATATAATATTTATTATTTAATAATAAATTGTAACCTACTTAATTTCATTTATCTTCTTTGAAAAATATTAATGCTACTCATGTGTATATATGACCTACCATCTCTATGAATGTAATTTAATTAAATTATTCAAAACAATCCTTCATGGTATGTTTGAAATATACAAATACTATATAAAAATTGAATTAGGTATTTAATAATTTTCTAGATATTAGGAAACAATTAATTCTCTAACCACTGTCAAATTACTGAAGTCATTTTGCAACTATGAACTGAATGTACTTAGAACATGTATCTTGGATTTAACTGACTATGGAATTATATATGTCATTGAAATAAATTATATTAAATATTTAATAAATATTTAATAAACCACGAAAATTTTCTCAAATAAATAAATAATTTATATATTTTTTTATACCATTATTTAAGTGATATAAATGAAATTTATTGAATCAATATTAGGCATTTCATTTCAATTTCTCTTCATTGAGGAATATTTTGTTTTTATGTACCAAGGTTTCCTTTATATGATGTATATAATGAAACTTCTACATGTTATTTGGTTAATCTATCATAATTCATGTTATATTATGTTAAAATTAAAATTAAATTATTGAAAATTATTTTAGTTAAATGTTACCTAGTCCTAAGGATTTTCCTAAATCAATTTCCATTCATTGGGATATACATCTAAATAATTGACTATTTCCTGCCATCAATATCTATGAAGTGGTTTCTACATTTTTTATTATGTATTTAAATACTTTAAATCTAATATAATTTTGTTATCATTGTCATTTCATGGGATTTTTTTTACATTAAATTTAAAATCCTATCAAGGGGTTTAACTATATCAGTATAATTTTCTTGAGTATGATTCAAGTTGTGATTCATGACATCCATCAATGATTTATATAATACAACATGATTTAATTATATAATTTTAATTCATGAGATTCATCAGGAATATAGAGAAATATTGTACACATACTTCCAATTACATTTTATTTGAATGTTACTAAATCCTTAAAGGCTTTATGTTATAATCACGAATATTTTTATATTTTTAAAGATACATTGGATTAAATTTATGTTTTCATTTTCATGAAAAAAATACCAATTCACCACCTTTACTTGTGAATTTGGTTTACTTGATTAGAGTTAATTTGATCTCCTATATTTTAGAGAATTATCAAGAAGATTCTTTGTAATTTATATAGATCTTGTATCCAATTTTGGATCATAAATATTTTTACCTTAAATATAGGTTATCTACAATTAATTTAATATTACCATTTTCTAAAAATAAATGAATTCCTACATTAATTTTACATGATGATTTTAATTATTTAAAACAATTTTAAAATTTAATTTCCAAACATTGTTTGTATGGGAAACTATTCATAGTATAAAGACTATTAGTTTAATTGAATAATAATTTATATGTTTCTAGTATTATCTTCAAATAAAATCATTTTCTTTTTAATATTCATAGTTTATAAAAAAAATTTACAGTGTGGAATGGATAATTTCTTCAAGAATGACATTAATAGTAAATTAATGGTTTTTCAATTCTTAAAATAAAAAACAATTTTTTTTAATATTATATAATGGTATAATTTGTAATGATGCCATCCAAATTCATTAATTGGATGAAATAAAATTACATTATGATATTTTCATGGAATTTATTTCTTTTCATCAGGTAAATCAAGATAAGAAAGGTCAATGGTTACTTTTATGTCGAAAAATGAAATCTTTCTTATGTTATGATTATATTATGGTTATTTTAATTTTATGATGATGATTAGTGAACCCAATATAGCTAATGGTTATGGGTGAGACTGATATACCTCAATAATTCATTGGGTAAAGTGCAAATATATAATGATATAGTTTTCTCATAAATGAATATTTGAATTTACCTGGTAGGTTATTACATTTGAAATATTTATTTTAAGAGTGATATGATAATAATTTTCCATTTTAAGAAACATTTATCAATATCATTTATTAATTTTTAATATTTCCATTTCTAAAGGATTTTTTTCACATGGATTATGATTTTTTATGTATATGAATATTGTTTTATATTAAATCTTTATTGCATATCTCATGATTTATTATCCACTTTTCATAAATAATGATTATTTTATATTCTCATCAGATATTAATTTATTTTATAATATAATTATACTCATATTATTCTTACTAATGAAATTCATTTGTTAATTCTTACGTAAACACTTATTAAGCGGTTGAGATTACCCTTCTTAATTGTTATCTTATCTTGGCTATAAAAAATGATGTTAAATGAATTATATCAAGAAATGTTTCATAAGTGAAGTGTTTTTTTCATAAATGATGAAGTGATAATTTGAATAGTAAAATCTATGTATAGTAGGAATAATATTCATTTTATAAAATGGATATTGTTGTTAAATAATTTTTTTATTCTCTAAAACTCTAAACCTGAATGGTTATTCACTATGTAGGTAATGAAATTGTTTCAGTCTGATTTTTTATTTATTTGATTTTTGAAAATTATATCATGTATAATGGTATCAAATCATTGGGTGTAATAATTATGTAATTTTTATAGGATTTAGGAGTGTTGGTTTGTGGCTGTTATGGTTTGTATCTCAATAAGAGTTTAGATAACATTGGAGATTAAAAAGTTTTATTTATATATTATCACAAAAACAACATAAGGGAATTTTATGTTTAATTTTGATAAAAAGATAAAAGGAAAGACACCCATATTTAGATCTAATATGATGGTATATTATGGTTATTTATGATATTTGGGGACTTGTTTTATTGGGGTGAGGTATATATTAGACCAAGGATTAAGAAGAAAGTTTATTTAAGAAGAGTGTAATTTCATTTTGGGGATATAAGCTAATAAGAATAACAGTACCATTAGGGAGAAAAATATATTAAATTTTCAGGTTATTAAAGTTATTTTGGATATACGGTTATTTATTTATGGAATGATATATGGTGGTTATTTGGTGTTATTGTTGAATTTTAGAGATTAATGTCTTATTTATTTATTTGGATGATCAATCTATTTGGATGCCATATTAACTTGTGTTCTACAGTTCAAATTTGGATAATATCTAAATATAGGAGGAATATATTCTTATTCATTTCAGGATTATGTGATTCAATTAAATAAAAATTTAGTTATTTATGCATAAAATTACAAATTGATTAATCATCATATCAATTAAAGAAATGACATTATGTTGATTAAATGATTAAATATTATTTACCATGTAAGTGTATTGCCTTTTTAAATTATTCATGATTGTAATAGAATTCCAGGAATATGAAAAAATGATCTGAAAACATAAAACATTATCTATGTAACATCATTTGAAATTAATAAATGTATTTTTCACACATAAATGATATGTAGTTTAGTGGGAACTAACAATATCCTGAACTTTCAATTTCTTATGATTAATATTATTCATAACTCTCAATCATTAATTTTATAATAATTCTTTTGAGTAATTTTCTTCACTTCCCACTAATGTAATCCTATTTAGAAACCTAGAATTTTTACTCTAAATGGAATCATATTTCCCTTCCCCTCTATTCAATATGATATTTTATAACAAATTTTATTTTATTGGATTTCAAAATAGATCTTATAAATTTTGATGACATTGAATATAGAGACCATGTACTATTTTAGGGATCCAATTTATTCATTTTTGGAAAATGTAATATCGTATGATATTAAAATAACACTATGTTCGTTAGCTTAAACAACACAAAAAAATGTGCTTATACAAAACATGAAATATTTTTTTTTATTTGATATACTTATAACCAATCCATTAAATTGAAATGTATAAATATTATTATCAAGATAATACATATATATATATATTTCTTATTCAATAAATTTTATTGATTATTTATTTTGAAAAAAAGTGATCAATTTTGAAGTAATGTCGTTTTCTTTTTCTAAATTATTTTTTCTTAATTTTTTTTATTTTTCATAGTGAATAATATAATTAAATAATTGAATAAATAAAATTTTTATATGATGAAAAATAATTCATTTTTTAATTCCATATTTTAAAGTTATCATTGGATGGTTATTTTAAAAATTATGGAAGTGATTTATTTTTTTAAATGAATAGTAAATATTAATATTTTTTATTGAAAGCATTAATTTATTTTTAAGAATATAAAGATAAAAAATTTTATTTTAATTAATATTGAAATTTAATATTTTACACTTAATTAAAAATAATATAATAATTATAATTTAAATCAAAATCATACTTGAATTTGTAATGAAAATATTTTTATACATAAAAAGTAGTTTTCCTGAAAAACAAAATTTCTTCGTGTTTTATGAATTAAATTTTAAATTAAATTATTCCACTTATAAGAAAATATTTTTATAAATATTTTGAATTATAAAAACATGTATTTGGTAATAATGTGATATTAATTATTTTTAATGGGAATAGTTACAACAATAAATTATTATTACCACAATTCAGTTAAAATTGGATCATTATGGTAAAACATAATGTGGTAAGACATAAAAATAATTCACAAACATTCAAGAACATAATTGGATGAATGTACATCATTTATATTAATATTTTTTTAATATGACATTTTTTCCATTTATCATTGATTTGGACAAATATAATATTTTAAGTAATGGATAATTTCATAAATTTTACTCTTACATTTTATATTATTAATATTTTAGAAATAGATAAAAAATAATCATAATTTAAAACTAAATATTTAATATAAGTTATATTTTTTCATCGTGATAATTATTTTCAACATTTTAGTGATGGAAAATGTTCCTTAAATGTTTCCAAAATGCCAACATAGTGCATGTGTAAGTTATATAAAATCAAGTAAATTACTTTAAAATCTCTAAATGTAATATTTGTGGGGGTGGGATATCCAGTCCTAGGAATTTTAAATTATAATAAAACATAATAGGGAGGTTTTAGAGGTTTAAAGTATAACTAATTTGATATAATTGGTCCATTAATGTCAATTAATGGTATTTTTTAAAAAATGATATTAATTAGAATTTATGATAAAAAATTTTTAAATTATTTTATACCCATAAATATATTTTAATAGGAAACTTATTAATATAAATTGTATAATAATTCATCCCTTTTCCATTTATTCCCTAATTTTTTCCATATATGTAATCTATTGTCATTTTAATAATGAAAAACTCATCATCACGGTTATGGATAAAATAAGTTAGCCATGGGGTTAAATAAATAATTATATAGTATAAAATGGTAACTAAACTGGTATAAATTTGAATGGATGATTATATAATCTATATATAATACATATAATTTAATAACCTTCATCAAGGAACCATTTGACTTGAGTTAGACTCATAATATCTTATAATATTTTATGAATATTCAAAAATACAATTTCCGTCCATTATAAATGGATACCCCATATCTCATTTATTTACACCAAATTGATAAATATATGTCAACCATACCAAATAAAATTATACTTTAAAGTTACCAATATACTAATTAGAGTTTATTTTATTCTTAAAATACCTATCCAAGGGTCCTTAAGATGGGATGTGATGGATTTCTAATGAAGAAGAGGAAATCCCCAACCCAACCATCAATTCATTTCATATTCCACCTCTATAAATTATTCTTAAGACTTCATGATTAAATAAAATTGTGTCTAATATATAGAAAATTATTATTATAACTATGTTTCAACCATTTTTCGTATCATTTTCATTAAATTAGGGAATAAAAATATCCTTCATGTTTATGTGTGGACTGTCACCACCACGAAGTAATATCTTTTATTTTGTATCACATCCTATAATGTATTATTATAATTATGGATATAATTTATATATATCATATTCATGATATAATTTTAATTATATATTTATTTTATATGATCTATTATCTTATCATTACCTCTATTGAAAAATAATAATTTAATTTATTCATACATGTGGATTACAACATCCATGAAGAGATGGGATTTTTTTTTCAATCCTACATGACATCATGGTTATATATATAGTATTAAAATTTATAATATTAAATTTATGATATATATTCATTATAGAAATATAAAATAAACCTTTTATTCATTCCATCATGTTCACTATAAAAGGTAAATGCTACTTATGTGTATGTACAACCTACCACCACAAGGATTGTAATATATTTCATTTTTCATAACCATCATTTATAGTTGGATTTAAATTTATAATTATTATATAAAAAATATAATTAACAGATGATAATTATTATATATAATATATAAAAATTAATTCTTCGACCAAGGTCAATATACCGAGGTCGGTTTTAAACTATGACCCAAACAACCTCAACACACATGATGTGGAGTCAAATGATTATGTAATTAAATATATCATTAATTTAACAGGATGAAAGGTTATAAGGTAATTTAATAAAAAAATAAAATCTTATGAATAATGTAAATAATTGATATAAGTTTATTATATATTATTTTATGCACATACATGGATTGTTTGGACTCCTTGTAAGTGATTTTATATTAATTTTCTTTCATTAGGGAATACCTAAATGTAATAAACCTTATTTTTCAGTATAAGGTGTATATAGATCCCGTTTCACATGTTATATATTTATTAGTTAAAAATTCATTGTATTTTTACATACAATTCATGTTAAATAATTCAAAAGGTTTTGACATAGACATTAAACTAGTTTCAAGGACTTTATTAACGCATTTTCAATTCACTCGATTGTTTATCTCATTAATTTCCTTTTTTATGAAATTGTTCAATGTGAATATATCTATTTTATGTGGATTTACAAATTCTCAAATAATCACACATTGGATTAATTATATCATCAAAATTTATAATTATTCCAATGGTTTTTATTGTCTCGCTTTCTTTTTCATGATATATGATTAATGTTGTGACCATGATTTCCAATAATGGTGTAAGTATTTCCCATTGATTGAATTTTTATATATTAACTAATAAAATTTAGTTTATAACTAGATTTATATAATTCCCTTAATTTAAATTACAAATGATTAGAATGTTATTAAAGTATTAAAGTCTATGTGTTACAATCCTCATTCATTAAAGCATTTTTTAATATCAAGGATCCTTTTAGGGAAATACGATTCTTATATTTTTTGAACCGTATATAAATTATTCTCAATTAGTTATAAATATGGTATACATTTTCTTCATTTTCCTAGTTATATATTAATTAAAGATCAATAAAGTTTTCTTTAATTTATATTGGTGAAGTATATTCTTTTAGAGGGGGGATCATTCTTTTGAAAATCCATTCATCATAAAATCCAATGAAGGATTTCCTTTTCCCAAAATATTTAATTTATTATGTTTATCTATCATGATCATTGAACTTATTTTTAATGTCTTTAAAATGAAATTTATTAGCAATATCCACATGGGCGCATTTGACTCCATTTAAAAAATTATGAAATGAATATTTGTTTTTAATGTTTATAACATGAATATATTTCACTATAATCATGAGTGTTATTTGAATTTAATATTACTATATAAGATTCAAATATTATTTTGAATGAAAATTATTTTCACTCTATTTTGTGATTTATTTTTTTATTGTGATTTTCTGTGTTGGAATAATATTTTCATCAATAGTTTACTTAGTCATCTATCAATTGTATTGAAATTTATCAATGAAAAAATCAATGATTATACTTATGTTCCTTTGGAATATCCTATAATGATACCATATTAATTCATTACCATGATGTATTATGATTGATTCAAATAGATTATCCTGGGGCCATTTTAAATTCTAAGGGAAAATCAAGCTATGAAAGAACAATGGTTATTGTTATGTTTATAAATGAATTATATATTGTGTTATCTTTATGTAATGGTTATTATACATTTTTTATTATGAAAGTTGATCCCAATATATCTCATTATAATGATTGATACTAATATATCTCTCAAACACATTGGGTAATGAGATATAGGTAACCAGTTATAGGTTTCTCTTGTGAAATTTTTCGAATTTACCATGTAGGTTATACCATTTAATATAGAGATTATGAGAGTAACATGAAAGTGATGTTCCATGTCACATGAATATTATTTTTATTCATTAATAATGACATAATGTATCTTATTATTAATGAATTTTTTACATATGTCTTGATTGTTTTCTCATATAACCGTTATGTTATGCTAAATCATTATTCCATGTATCATGGTTTATGATCCGTGTTTGGTGAATGAGAATTATCATATATAATTATATTTGTATTTTTTACTATCATCATATTTTTAAGATCATCTAATGACCTATGATGAAATTAAATTATTAATTATTATATTTATCCTTATAGAGCATTTTAGATGGACCATATCGGGTTTTCTGATTCTGAAAAAAAATTAAGAATGATGTTAAAATAATTATTTCATCAAACATTTCTTATGAGAGGTATTTTATTGGATATTAAAGATATGTAATGTGGAATAGGAAATGTTATTTATAGTGATAAAAATACTTAATTGATTAATTGGGTATCAATATGTAAGAGTTTCACCTAATTTTTGAAATCTGAAAACATAAATGGTCCTTAGTTTTGTATGTGGTCTAATATTATAATTTTTATATTGTATGTTTGTTTAATGTATAAAGTGAGTTATTTTTATCAGTATTAAAGGTGTAAATGTAAAGATTATGTTTCTAGAACTAGATCTAGGGGTATGTTTTTGGGGCTATTATAATAGACATATCTCTATCTTCTTAAATCATCAGTAAATGTAACGAAATATGAAAACCCATAACATTGTTCAATTTCAATTTTTCATCAAAAATATTTATAATACAATTAAATTAAATTTTATACCATTATCATATTCCACTAAATGGGTCATTGGTTATTTATCACAAAAGATAATTACGGTATACAATCATATATTTTATTTCAATAAAATCTAAAAACACATCTTAGTGTTGTCCTGTAATATTATTTTTTACATGACCTAGTATGTGATCTCATAATTGGTTGTGGAAAGATTTATGAAAATTAGTTCTATTATCTATTAAAATTACATGATATCTGTAGGCCAGTATTTAATTTTAATTATATTAATGTTCCTTACCATTAAAATATATTTATTTGGTAAAGAAGAATTATTTAATAAAAAACTAAAAAATCCACCTATTACATGTCTATACACAAAAAACTATAGTTAACTGGTGAAATATAATAATTTTCTTCAAAAAATAAATAAATATCTTCTTGTAAAGGTGAGGTACTAGTATAAGATATCCATGTTAACAAGTTTATCCTTTTTATTCTACAAATAGATCCACATATCCTTAGGAATATATATTAATATTACTAGTTAATTTATTTGATTAAACATTTTATTTCCACATAATGTATTTACAATCAGAAGTACAGAAGATTATATATTTCACATAATAATGAATGCACTAGAAACTATTCTTTGCATTTTCCATTAGGTTTAGTTATTATTTCCATGATTATTAATTCATAATGAAAAGAATTAAATATCGTATTCAGTTTCATATCTCTTGATCCATATTTACTTGTTTAATTGCTTCATAGGATCCGTAGACATATTATATAGACACCCATCCTTCACTTTCCTCTTCCATACATTAATAAGTGATGGATTTTCATTCTTTATGCCCTTGTCTACCATGTATATAATTGTAATGAGATTAGAGAGACATATCACAGTTTTTCTATATTGTAATTGTCTACAATGATACAAATTAACTATGCGAGAATGATAAAAATAAAATCTATAAAAAATAATTTGGAAAATAAAAACCATCAATTTTTAGATGCTCAATATCTAATTTATTGTAGACTACATGATTTCCAATTAGAGTACCCTCTCTAAGATTTCACATGAAGTGTTTGTTGCAGATATCAAAACATTCCTGACTATATATCTCTAATTAGTGGCCAAAGAGAAAAATAATCATAAATTATCAAACCATGTTCTACTATTAATTTTACATTCTACGTAGTATTGATGATAGAATCAAATAAATAACATTTAGTAATTTTTTCTATTGTTTTCCATTAACAAGGAATAATTTATAAAATTCCTCATTTATAGGAATATCTGATAGTAGGGAATCAATCATACAAAGATTTTTTCCTATTATAGGATAATATTTAATTTGTCTTATCATACCTAAATGATACTACTTGTAGAGATATTTTATTTTTCTAGTATTTTAAATTGGGATAATGTAACACCCCGACCCCAAATTCTCAGAGTCTGTTCCTTTTTTATTACATTTGTATTGATATAAGGAAGAAACATCCTGAATGACCAATTAGTTTAGTATTCTTGGAAAAAAGATACATACAGGTTTTCAAAATTACAACTCAAATAAAAAACAACATAATAACATCAATAGAAAATCCCATAATCTCTTAGGATATCCCTTCAATTCATTTATAATATAATCATCCTTGAAACCTGTAAGGATAAAACATAAGAAAGGGGTGAGCTCAAATTCTCAGAATGGTTATGAAATACAGTGGACGATATCATAAAAATAAACATTGGGCATGGTGAATAACTAAAACACATGCCTTTAAAAATGAGCATCAACACATTATGGATGGAATTATAGCTAAAAAAAATTCCATATTAATCATAAACATGGGTATTCTTCTAGTTGATATCCTCATAAACATTCAATTACAAGTTTTATAATGTGGGAAATGCATATGTCAGACAATCTAAATAATAATGTCAAGGTTAGGCCCAAGAAATATAAAAATTATTAGGGCCATGGCCTAAAAAATATCTAAAAATGGAAAAGGCCTTTGCCAAGTCCATATCTATATGTATCATGAGACCTATCGATGCATCAAGGGGCTATAGTGGGACCCACCTATCACTTAATAAGTCCAATGAATTCCTCGTCTGAAATGGGTGAACATAATAAAAATATAAATTCATATAGAAACAATCATATGAAATTTAAATAGCTTTCTCCAATTATTTAACATAAACACGAAACATTTGGAGTAATATGGTGAATTGTATCAATATAACACATCCTTATTCGAAAAAATAGAAAACCTCCAAAAATATATAGTAGATGATATCATAAAAGATAAAGTTCAATGAAGTACCAGATGAAACATGGTATTTGGTCTTAGATTTAGGTACTTTTAAATAATCCAATTGAAAAATTTTGGAGGAAACAATCCTTAAACATTCCAAAGTATCCAATACAACCATGAAATGTTGAAATAATATTCCATTAGAATATCATGTGAATAAGGTGAATCTTTATATGATATACCAAAGGGTATTAAATAAAACCCATTAATGTAATAAGTGGTGAACAAGGCATATATATCATAAAAGTTAATGTCAGATGCGAAAATTCATTTTTACTTCTGAAATAAGAGTTCTTTTTGAAAATCATTTGTATTTCACATGAAATCATATTGTAAACATGTATATTATATAAAATAAAAGGTATGTACATTGAAATTATATTATAGGAATAAATGATGTCCCACAAAAGGGAAATCATGTAATTTTTTTAAATAATCATTAGAATTAAAACATTTTAGTATGGTTTAAGGATTTCATTAATGAAATTTTAAAGTGAAAATGAATGTTTTCTTTAATTAAACTAGAAAGGAACCAATATAGATTTTTCCTGTTAAAATGTTTTATTTTAGAATGATAAATCTGGCTTAAAGAATATTATAGTGTGATCTTAAAAATATGTAAGAACACGAGATATTCCTTGAATCGGGATTGAATTTTAGAAGAATTTTGGAAATATTCATTTAAAACATGTAAATCCATGTAAAATAAATAAGGATACTAATTGGTAATCATATATAGAAAATTAACACATGATAAATGATGATTAAATAGGAATAAATAATGATATCATTGTGGTTATTATAGAATAAGAGGAACTCAAATGAAAATGGAGGTCCATGTAGAAAATACATAAAACGTCATAATCAATTTTATCGTATGAACCAAGATTATTAATCATAAAATTAAACATTTAATATCATGAAGATAAATAGATTCATGATATGAAACATCAATTGTATGTATACAAAAATCTTAATGAACTAATAGTAGTGAGTAAGGAATATCACAATAAAATTGAAGTCAGGTGAGGAAACCCTTATAAACATTTCGACATAGAAATATGTGTTTTTCTGAGAAATTAATGATAGTTAAAGGGGTATAAATTCATTTATATAACATAAGGGATGTATGGAGGAGGTTAAAAACTATACCCCATTATTAGGAATTAAAAATAAAAGGACACAACATAGGGAGGGATTCATGAATACAAGTGAGAGAGATGATCCCTTACATTAAATATGAGGGTGTTCTTCACAAGATCATAATGACCTTAATAACAAAGTGATATAAGATAATTAAAACATAAATACCTCCTTATACATTTATTTGGTTTATTATTACATTATTATGTTCATTCATGACCTTTTATATGGGTTATGGGATTCAATTTCACTGTTTGTCAATGGTTGTTTAGATAATATTCTTGATCCATTCACTTATAAAAGAATATAGTAATTCATTTAAGATAGGATTTGAATTCAAGAATTGATTCTCTATATTATTAATGAATATTTATAAGAATAAATGGTAATAAAATTCATTGGTTAATTTGTGGTTACTATGAATTATTATACAAATAATTAATGATAAACACTTGGATTAAGTTGGTGATTTTTCTTACAATTACCTTGTTTTGTATATTTTTTTATATAATGAGTGCATAATGATTATAGAACATTACATAAGTTAAAATACAAATATAATAGTCTATTTTAACCATAACAATGGTTTCATGTCCAAATTTGAATAAGGAAAGTCAAATTTAAAGCATCATTATCCTTGAATTTGATAAATCCCCACATCTTGAACGTTGCATGATTTTTAGCATAAATGAGGGCGAAGGGAGAGATGATGATTAATTATCCCATTATCATAAAAAAATTAATTTACATATTTTTTACTGGAGTTTTCATACAATTTGGATGAGAATAGGTTAGGAATAAAAAGACAACAAAGGAACACGAAAATGAATGAAAAGATATGATGAATTTTACCTATTGAAATAACCATGCTTGAGATCCTCTTAAGGAATATGATTTTTTGTTTTTATGAGACCAATGGTTGATGGTCATGGGATATGATATTTGAAGGATATTTGGGAAGTATTTTGAGAAGGACTAAGGCTTGAGTGGGGTGAATAGAATATGGTGAAAGAAGTTGTATTCTTATTGGAGGGGAGGAGGGTTTCCCAATATTTTAATCATCATATTTCCATAAGACATGCACTAGTGATGTTTTCTTGAAAAAAATATTAACATGTGCATGTGAGTTCTAAACATTGGTAATTATATAATAATATTATTAATGAATCAATAAATTATTTATTTAGCATTTATTGTAAATTGTCATATTTTACTATTCAAAAAAAATTCATGTATTTGAGAAAAATCCCTAAAATCAACCCTTGCATTTTTTTTGAAATGTAGAATCCAAAAATATAGTCCATTTTTTAAAAATAATCTTCTAAATTTTATTAATTTAATTTTTAATTAAAATCATAATTTACTTGAATAATATTATTTTTAAAACATGTATTGACTTATTCCAAAATATAGGTGAATCATACTTTCACAAAAAACATATATATATAATATCTTATGTGAGGTTATTGTTCATAAGGGTCTATCACTATTCATATGAGTAAAATTACTATTCATAATGGTATGTTACTATTCACCAAACATTATATTGGTCATATCAGACACTAAATAACTTACTGATCGTAACTGTATATGTCAAATTTTCAAAATTATAATCATTATATTGGTACAATTATGTTTAATATCAATGTTTTAAACAAGTTTTGTTCTTTAGGGACTCAGTGTTTCATGGATTTAATATTAATTTAATTCTACGAATCCTAGGGTGTTACATTATCCCCTATGAAAAACAATTCATCCTCAAAACTTAATATTTCACATTGAATGTTATTGGTTGTTACATGAAAATTTCCTTGTGAAAAAACAATATCATAAATTGGGTTAATTGAATATCTTCCCTAAAAAGGTTTATGGAAAAGTGGTTGTCTTATAATAATAATAGTAATAATAATAAATTAATAAATAAATAAAATTTTTGAATGGAGTGACATTCAATGGAATTAAAAATCTATGTATAAAAGATAAATCAAACTATAAATTTCTAGTGATAGAAAATAGGTTTAGAAGAATTTAGATTACCAAAAATCCATAAACTAAAGTTATGTAAAATTTCATTAACGTTATCAAAATAGAACAAAATTTATGACTCTTTTCATAGATTTGAGAGGTTATTCCACACTATAAGTGTATAAAAACATTTTTATATTTCCTAAACATGATCTTATCCATATATTGTCCCTTGAACTACCTATACCTCATCTCTTCTCATAAGATGCATAATTTGGTGTCATTAACCTATTATACCTCAAAAAATGAACAATTTAAACCATTTCATAAATGGTTTAACAATACAGAAATCAAGATCCAATATATTAGATTCCTTTTCATGGTAGTTACTACTATCTAATTTACATTATCCATATATATCATCTCAATATTTTGAAATTGACATCGTTGTATTTTGATCATAATACGGGTTTTCTATCCCTCAACCATATATTATCCAAGTGTTTGACCTGCTACTAATTTAGTTTTCATTAGTACCATTAATCATATGACCTCAAATTCATAAAGAAAAAGTATTATAGTACAATTATCATATATTTAATAATTCTTATAAAAAGTGAATTTATAATAAAATATTCAAAAGATATTTTTCTGGAATAGACATATTATTCATTCCACTTCATATTTTGTACTGTCATAAGTTGATCTTTATCCAGTAACATCATTAGGGGTATATTACCTTGGCTCTTGTGGAATTGATTCACATTGTGTCCTATATCATTGCAGTTATAGCAGTGTACATTCAAAACCATTTTCTTACCCTATCATTCACGAACTTGGCGTCCTTTTTCCCCACACATATAAAAAAATCTCATTCCCTTCATGATGTTACCGGTTAGATTCATTCCATAGTTATCACACGTGGGAAACCCCTTATTTCCCTTATTCCCTTTATCTATAACTTTCTATACAAACCACTTCTTCATTTTCATCCCTTCAAATCCATTGGACTGATAAAATTATTTACATACCTTTTTAACATGTTATATTATTTCCTCATATGATGAGGATACTTTAAAGACTATATTCCTTTGAAACGTTGTCTTAGGACCATTGGAGATATGATCCTTCTTAGTCTATG
The DNA here is from genome assembly GCA_963277665.1 of Viscum album. Taxonomy (NCBI): domain Eukaryota; kingdom Viridiplantae; phylum Streptophyta; class Magnoliopsida; order Santalales; family Viscaceae; genus Viscum; species Viscum album. The sequence goes on from OY728134.1 coordinate 1,277,971,105, forward strand.
CATCATTTTCATTATAAATGTTCTAATTCTTTCTACTATGAACCATTTATAATCAATTCTATATAATATATTTTCTCAAAAAATTATGAACTCTCTATACCTCTAACTATGGTATAACACATAACATAAATTTATGCATTGTAAATACTAGAACCATATACTTTGGATACAATGGGGACATAAATCCTTCATAATGGTTTTTTAAGATTATTAAATTAACAAATAATGTAATGGCCCAGACCTCTCTGGTCTATCACTCTTTGAAAATGTGGTGTTTTAGGTGTTCTCGGAGGTCAAGGTGACTTATCGGCAACACTTTGCCAATTTTCCAGTTCTGTGAACAGTGTTTCCAGTTTTCTGAACATTAATAGATCGGTCTGACAGATCGGTCTGACAGATCGGTCTATGAGATCGGTCTCACAGATCGGTCTGACAGATAGGTCTGACAGATCGGTCTCACAGATCGGTCTGACAGATCGGTCTCATAGATCTGTCTCACAGAGCGGTCTGACAGATCGGTCTGATAGATCAGTCTGACAGATCAGTCTCACAGATCGGTCTGAGAGATCAGTCTCACAGATCGGTCTGACAGATCGGTCTCACAAATCGGTCTGAGGGAACGGTCTCACAGATCAGTCTCACAGATCGGTCGGACAAATCGGTCTCACAGATTGGTCTGACAGATCGGTCTGACAGATCTGTCTCAAATATCGGTCTCACAGATCGGTCTTACAGATTGGTTTCATGTACAGTAACAGTGGGTGAACAGTTTTTCCAGATTCCTACCATTTTTCCCCTTTTGACATTTCGTTTGACGTAAAAGTCATTTAAAGCCTTATTTTAAGTGCTCTTAATGCCGTTTCAAAGGCCATAAATCATATATTAATTATTCCTATTGCTTGGGATGTCTTACTTGGTCAAACCACTTGGGTTAATGCGATCCAGTTTTAATGGAGAATTAAGCGCATCTTAAATTGTCGCCCCATTAAATATTCAAAAGGGAAAAGTTATCATTCTCCTTTATTCTTCTTCATTGTTCTCATCTACGAGACACTAGAACCATTAAATCCATTCTGTAGGAGTTTCACAATCAAAACCTACTCCACCAATTGGTTTCACTTTGTTTTGGATGCAACCGAGATGTGTCAGTGAATCTTATATATATGGAATGTTTTATCGATTTTCCTTTGGGGATAATCTTCTCTTGTTGTCCTCTCCATATTATAGAATGTAATCTCCATGCTTCTAACCTATTTTCTTGGGGTTTGGTTGGCGCTGTCGTACCGTGGAATCCTCAGGTGGATGCAGTTGTCGCAAGAGAAGGATTGTGACCCGTTCTGTGGATAAAGAACGTGAGAAACTGTTTAAGGTAGGGGATTCGTAGATTCTCTAATGGTTTTTGTGCAATCGTAAAGTTAGCATGATTTTTCCCTTTAGATCACAATGAAATTGAACTAAATAAATATTTCAACTGGATAATGAAATTGTTATCGCTCGTATGTTACTGCCTCATGTTTTGCTAGATAGGGTGATATCTATGCTTGATTTGATTAGTTGTTCATTCTGGATGGAAATTGAAAAAGAACGTAATTCCGGAATTAATTGATAATTTATTGGCTAAAGATAAAGAGGCATGTAAAAGAATCTGGTTCTTATTTTGATTTGATGTTAAGAAAATTAGTGCAGTAAGCATGTTTATTTAATTATGATAGCTTACTGATTAGGATTCTTGACTTTGGAACCTACGTTTAATTCACGATGGATTAAATAACTGGTTGGTTGATAAAACATAACGCCTGATAGGTTTCAGAGTTACCCTCTTACTTGTAAGATCTAATGCATTGTGGTTTAGAGCCACAAGTGCTCATTTTGTATGAAGGCTAGATTCCTTGTTAAAGGGCCAAGATCACATTTGATGTGATGTTTGTTTCCCTGCTGCTTGTGCTATGATGTGAGCTAGGATGACTATTGTGATATGTGAAGGCAGGGAGGTTTTGTGGTTGTGGCAGTGGATGGCGCCTAGAGTGGCGAGATGCATCGGTTTATGCATGTGGGTGTTGGGGAGGACAACAAGGATTATGGTATGGGATGGATGTGATGGCTGGATTTTAGAGGTTTTGTTTGGTTTTTATCTACTTTACTTTTCCCCACTGATCAAGGCAGCTGGTCTTGCTCACCTTTCTTCCGAAATAGGTGAAGACACGCGGGTATGCCACATGCTTTCCTTGTTTAGCCTCTCAATGGAGAATGGGTCTATGCTCTTGCTATAGGGGGCAAAGACTCGACGGGTAGTATATATACTCACCGTGTTGAGCCCCCTTTGTGTTTAGTAGCATACGATTCTTTTATATAATGCTTGGGAATCTGGGAAAGTAATTATGTAATGAATTATTGATTAAATGGTGATAATCCACAGGGATAGATATACTGGAATTTAAATGTGATGTTGAATCTTAAAAAGGAGTACTGGATTTTGAAAGTGATTCCAATTCAGTTTAATGTGGAATTGTTAATGGTTAATTAATGTTTACAGAATTAATTAACATAAAGTGGAACTGATAAAAGGAGAATGAATTAATATAATAAATCTCTTCAAATGGTTGTGTACTTATAGGATACCCAGTCTAAGAAGTAGCAGCCTGGAGTCTGAGAGACGTTAGCTGCAGTTGTGCCTAATACTAGGTAAGGCCCATAGTGTGGTTGTGAGTTATATATATTCTGTACTTTTTGTGTTTCTATAAGCTACTCCACCCAGTCATCAAGGGAAAATGACACCCCATGGATTCTGAGCCCTAGGGGTGTTTTCCCCAACATTTTGATGGGAGGTTGAATGGATGACTACCCCCTTTAGCCCCTCTCTCTTCTCTTGGTAGATACTAGTGCCTTGTGCACAATGGTTCGTTTTCCCCATATTTTTGTGTAGAGGGCTGTAATGGCTTGTGTTTATTTCACACACATATATTCTAGATATAGTATCCTATGGACTACTATAGGTGTAACGTGAATAAGTTATGATGGATTGAGGATCCTTACTCGGCGTATGGGCTGTGATGGCTTGAGGTATAATACCTGACGTATGATACACGTTATGCGAGCTGTGGTGGCTCCTATAAACTACCTAGTTACTTTTGGTTGTGAGGATGGTGTGGTTCTTATCCCAGGTGTCTACGAGCAAGTCTTTGTGGTGCATGTGGGGCAGATTGTGGATCTTAGCCCAAGTTTATACGGGCAAGCCATTGGAGAGAGATGTAGAGGACGTTTGTCGTTGGGGAAAATCTGCAAACCAGTGGGAAAGTAGTAGCGGTTTACCCTTGATATTCTTTAATATATTCTTTATTTTGGTATGTGTTACTTGGTGAGAGTAGCCATGGTAAGGTTGGGAACTTAGTATACCTGTTTAGGTGACGAGTTAGTTTCACTTGTTGTTGACTAGGCTTTAGCATGCTTTCTTTACTTTTTCTCAAGAGGCTTTGGGGAGGATCCTACTAAATATACTATTATACTCACCCTACGTATATATAAACTGTTTTACAGGGTACATGGAGTAGGTTAAATATTAGGCTGGTCAACAGTAGCTTGTGTTTGCAGGAGCTGTTCAGGAGCGTGGTCGCTGCTGTTTTACTTTCTTTTGGGTACTTGCAGTTTTTCCTTTTTAGTTGTAGTAATTTTTCATGGCATTTCATATATGGGCATGGGTTTCTTTTATATTTCAGTTCTGAGTTGGTGTTGATTGGTTTCTATCTTATCTCTCTCTTCCGCATGTGTTCTCTTAGAGGGTAATGACTCCCATTGGTGTGTTTACTATACCCTTGGTGCTAGTCGCCATCCCGGGGCCTACTTGAGGAAGGACTTGGGGGGTCATTATCTCCCTTCTCACATTGCCGTCCAAGGAGGGGTAAACTTTTTGGGGAGGGGGTCATGACAGAGTGGAATCAAAGCTCTGGTTGAGGTATAGGATGGAGATTGGAGTTAGGCACAGGTGAGGTTGCATGGGTTGGTAGGGGAACATTATCATTCGTGTTTAGAAAGTGGGGTAAACACTGGAGACCAGAAGAGACATAAGAGTTTAGGGCCCCCTATTATCTATTGAACGGACCATTATGTTTAAGATGTCTACTAAACAAGGTGATACTAGTTGCAGGGTAGAGACCTCAGAATGGATCATGCATCATTCTTCTTTGTGCCTGTGTTTGAATGGGTACACCTTGGGACAGGTTAACCTAAAATGAACAAAAGAAAACAATGAATTAATTAATGTTGAGTCTTTCATAATCCAGGCTTAGTATCTCTAACAGTTTGTTCTTTTGCAGGTATGGCTCCAGGTCGACGTCCTCGTCAGGTTTGCGCAGAAGATGTCCAACAGGCCATTCCAATAGATCGTCGCTGGGTAGAGGTTGACGACGAAGACCCTTGGAGGAAGGAACTATGAGAGTTTCAGCGCCAGAGTCTGCAGAAGTACGAGGGATCCATTTTAGATGCAGTCACAGAAGACTGGTAAGAGGAGGTTGAGATAAGATTCAGTTCGATTCGTGCTCGGAAGGAGCACTTGGTGTCCTTGGTTGTGATGATGCTTCGTGGAGAAGTGAAGAAGTGGTCGCTCTTGTTCCTCGGGGATCGTGAGGAGTCAGCGATCCCATGGGAGGAGTTTCAAGACAAGTTCAGAGTTGAGTTCCTTTCTTTGACCGTGAAGGCTTCCAGTCGTCAGGATCTTCTTACCCTTCGATAGGGGAGCTCCAATGTTCGAGAGTTTGGAATCCATTTTAAGAACCTTATACGATATTCTATAGACCAGTTACCAGATGAGGAGGCCAGGGTGAGGCATTTTGAGAAGGCTTTTCATCCATAGATCCAGCTCCAGGTCACCACTTTTATACTGAAGATATATCTTGAGGTGATGGAAAGGGCAGAGGTTGTTGAGAGGACTTTGTCCAGGACCAGATCGCCATGATAGGGGAATCTTCATGATTCCTCATGAAGCAGAGCTATAGTCTGGGGTTCCTGGTTTTCAGGGCAGAAGATTTTTTATTCACCTAGGGGTAGGTCCCAGCCCTTCCCATCTCGTTTCTCCGGAGGCAGCAACACTCAGACCTATTCCAAGGGATCAGACGCTTTTTTTTTCTTATGGTGGACATCGTCATCATCAGCGAGAGTGCCCGAATTTTTAGAGCAGTCATCATGCACCGGGCGCTTAGCTCCAGGTTCATCCGTTGAGGTAGTTCCAGCCGAGGCAGCAGCAGTAGGTTACACCAGCTTTAGATCACCAGAGGGTAGATGGGGTAGGCAGAGGACAACCCCATGATGCTCCCCGTCCTCAGAGAGCAGAGCACGACCATGTTGGTGGTCGCCATCAGGGTCAGAGAGGCTGTGGAGGAGGTCATGGTCAGCTTCATGCTCTAGCATTACCAGCTCCAGGAAATCCAGACATCGTCCGAGGTACCATTTTCTTGTTTACTACCTTGGTGTATACCTTCTTTGATTCAGGAGCAACACAATCCTTCATATCACCTACCCTTGTCCATGCTTTGGGACTTGAGGTAGAGAGGCTTCCTGTGCCCCTGGCGTTGACTACACCAGTTGGAGGTCAAGCTAGTTTGTTTGATGTATGTAGAGATTGTGAGCTAGTGTTGGGGCAACACCGCTCTTGGGGAGATTTCCTATGTTTATGGATACAACCATATGATTTCATACTCGATATGGATTGGTTGTATTTGGTGTAGGCTATTGTGTATTGCTACAGGAAGAAGGTCATTTTCATTGATGCGGATGGAGATCAAGTGGTGTTTGTTGGTGAGAAAGTTCCTTGGATGGGTCATAGACGAGTTCCATCCTTATCATCCTTGATGGCTGAGTTGATGCTGAGTTCATAAATGGTTAAGAAGTTTGTGTTTCCTAGGGTCGTAGAGGAGTACCATGATGTATTTCCAGAAGAGGTCATAGCATTACCCCCTCGATGAGAGATCGAGTTTGGGATCAAGCTACAACCAGGAGTGTCTCCTAGCTCTATGTCTCCGTATAATGTGGCCCCATCTGAGTTACAAGAGCTACGTATACAGCTTGATGGTCTGTCGTAGTGCGGTTTTGTTTGTCCAATTGTGTTACCATGGGGTGCACCGGTCTTGTTCGTGAAGAAGGCTAAGGAAAGTTTGTGGTTGTGTTTCGATTATCATCACTTAAACAAAGTGAAAATAAAGAACCGCTATCCTCTTCCACAGATTGATGAATTATTACATCAACTAAAGGGTGAAAGTTGGTTCTTAAAGATCAACTTGCGGTCAGGATATCATCAGATGTGTGTAAAGGATGAGGATATCCTGAAGACTGCATTTCGTTGTCATCATGGGCATTATGAGTTTGTTGTAATGTCATTCGGTGTGACGAATGCTCTAGCTGTGTTTATGGGATTGATGAATGCTATTTTATGTGAGTTCCTGGACAAGTTTGTGGTGGTTTTCATCGACGAAATCCTTGTGTACTCCACATCTGAAGAAGAGCATGTAGATTATCTACGATCCATTTTGGGGGTTCTTTGTCAACATCACCTATTTGGGAAGATTTTGAAGTGTGATTTTTGGGCTCGAGAAGTTCTTTTCTTATGGCATGTTGTGTCCCAACAGGGAGTTGCTGTGGATCCATTGAAGATAGAAGAAGTTGTGTCTTGGGCAGTCCCCAAGACAGTTTCAGAGGTGTGAGGTTTCCTTGGTCTCGCAGGATACTACAGGAGGTTCGTAGCCAATTTCTCCCAGGTTACGACTCCTCTAACAGCTCTGACTAGGAAGGATCAGGCTTTTGTATGGACTGATCAGTGTCAGACGGCTTTCGAGTATCTAAAGGAGAGGTTAGTAAGTGCTCCCATCCTTTGTCTTCCAGCTAAGGGAGTATAGTTTGATGTTTTCTGTGATGATTCACATCTGGGCTTAGGCTGTGTTCTCATGCATCAGAGGTCAGTTGTTTCTTATGGGTCTCGGTAGTTGCATCCCCATGAACGCAACTATGTCACAGATGATCTGGGGTTGTCATCTGTGGTGTTTGCTCTGATGTTGTGGAGACATTACCTCATTGGTGAGCACGTTGTGGTTTTCACCGATCATAAGAGTTTAAGGTATGTTCTCTCCCAGCATGACTTGAACCTATGACAACATCAGTGGATGGAGTTCATGAAGGAATACGACTTCGAAATATCATATACACCTGGTAAAGGGAATGTTGTAGCTGATGCGCTGAGCTGCAAGTCATATAGTGATGTTGTGCATGAATCCGGTGATTCTTGGAGGGTAATGGAGGAACTTTCAGCTTTTCATATTGATATGGAAGTGGTTGGAGGTAGAGGTTGTCTTTTCCAGATGACAATGTAGTCATCCATAACGCAGAAGGTGGAAGAGTCCCAGTTGGGTGATCTAGAGGTGGAAGTGTGTAGAGACAGAGTTGTTTGTGGTGAGGCCCCTGATGGTTGGTCAGAGGATGAACAACACCAAGTGTTGTATCATGGTAGTATTTTCGTTCCCTTGATGGTGCATGAGATGGTTCTATGAAATATACATAGCTCTCCCTTATGATTACATCCTTTTGTGACAAAGATGTACCAATCCTTGAAGAGTCAGTTTTGGTGTCCTAGGCTGAAGCGTGCAGTTGCGGTGTTTGTGTCTCGATGATCAGTCTGCCAGAAGGTGAATGTCGAACACCGTGATCCTGGTGGCCTTCTCCAGCCTTTTGAGATTCCTCATTGGAAGTGGGAGGACATATCAATAGACCTTGTTATAGGTTTACCTTGATCTCTAGTAGGACATGATCCTATTTGGGTGGTACTGGATCGTTTAAAAAAAATCAGCGCACTTCATAGCGATCAAGAAGTTGGTCTCAATGGATGTTTTGTCAAGGCAGTATCTAGAGGAGGTAGTGAGACTTCATGGAGTCCCTATGACGATCATTTCTGATCGAGATCCTTGTTTTAGCTCCAGGGTGTGGAGAGGTCTCCAGCATGCTTTTGGTTCTCAGTTATGCCTTAGAACCGCTTTTGATCCTCAAATGGATGGTCTGACAGAGCAAACCATCCAGACTCTTAAAGACATGTTGTGCCCTTGTGTTCTTGACTTTGGAGGTTCATGGATGAGGAACTTACCCTTAGTGGAGTTCTCTTAGAATAAGATTTTTCACTCAACCATCGTTATGGCGCCGTTTGAAGCCTTGTTTGGCCGGCCTTGCAGTTCTCCGTTGTACTGGATAGGGGGTTAGAGAGTCAGCAATTATCGGATCGGAACTAGTGAAGAATAAAACAGAGATGGTTCAGGTGATTTTTGAGTGGATGAAGACAGCACAAGATCGTTAGTAATCATATTCTGATCAAAGGAGGAGACCCTTGGAGTTTAATGTTGGGGATCATGTGTTTCTGAAGATGACTCCCTGTTGTGGGCAGCGAAGGTTTGGTCGTGGAAGTATGATGTCTCTCCAGTTTGTTGGGCATTTCGAGGTGTTAGATTGTGTTGGAGATGTGGCATATCAAGTATCACTTCCCCCATAGATGAATCAGATACATGATGTTTTACATGTATCACAACTCCATCGTTATCTTCATAACGACTCCCACATCATCGATTAGGGAGAGATCGATGTTGATAATGATGTAACATTTGAGGAGAGAGCTGTGGAGATCCAAGAATGAAAGGAGAAGGTGTTGCATGGGCGTTATATCCCCTTAGTTCATGTCTTGTGGAAACACAGTGGAATGGAGGAGAGTACTTGGGAACGTGAGTCACCGATGCGTGTTCAGTACCCAGAGCTATTTTATGTTGTTGTTCTGAGTTTTCTTTGATCCTTTCTTTTATGTACCATTGATGTGACGATATTCTTGAATTGTTTGGATATGGATTGTTTGTTCCCTTGCTCTCGGATGTCATGGTTTTTTCCCTGCTTTAGAACAACTCATGGTGGTTTTCCCCTGAGAGGTATCTTAAGGGGCTGTTGTTCGGACCCCACTTCTCTTTAGGTTGGTTTTAAATTATCGAGGATGAGACTATTTTGAGAGGTATCTGATGTAATATCCCGGACCTCTCTAGTCCATTACTTTTGAAAATGTGGTGATGGAGGTGTTTCAAGAGGTCAAGGTGTCTTATCCCCAACACATTCCCAATTTTCTAGTTCTGTGAATAGTGTTTCCAGTTTTATGAACAGTAACAGATCAGTCTGACAGATTGGTCTCATAGAACGGTCTAACAGATCGGTCTCATGGATCGGTCTGATAGATTGGGCTCATAGATCGGTCTCACAAATCGGTCTCACGGATCGGTCTGAAAGATCGGTCTCACGGATCGGTCTCACAGATCAGACTGATAGATCGGTCTCATAGATCCGTCTGACTGATCGGCTCACAGATCGGTCTAACAGATTAGTCTCACAGATCGGTGTCACAGATCAGTCTCACAGATTAGTCGGACAGATCGGTCTCACAGATCGGTCAGACATATCAGTCTCACTAATCGGTCTCACAGATCGGTCTCACAGATCGGTCTGACAGATCGGTTTCATGTAGAGAAACGGTGGGTGAACAGTGTTTCTAGATTCCTATAGTTTTCCCCTTTTGACAATTCCTTTGACGTAAAATACATTTAAAGCCTTATTTTAAGGGCTCTTAAGGCTGTTTCAAAGGATATAAATCGTATATTAATTATTCCTAATGCTTGGGATGTATTACTTGGTCAAACCGTGAGGGTTAATGTGATCCAGTTTTAATGGAGAATTAAGTGCATCTTAAATTGTCGCCCCATTAAATCTTCAAAATGGACAAGTTATCATTCTACTTTTTTCTTCTTCTTTGATCTCGACTATGATATGCTAGAACCGTTAAATCCTTTTAGTAGGAGTTTCACAATCAAACCCTACTCCTCCGATTGGTTTGACTTTGTTTTGGATGCAACCGAGCTGTGTCGGTGAATCTTCTATATAAGGTATGTTTTATCGATGTTCCTTTATGGAACATCTTCTATTGTTCTCCTTTCCATATTATAGCATGTAATATCCAAGCTTCTAATGTGTTATCTTGGGGTTTGGTTGGCACTGTCGTATCGTGGCATCCTCAGGTGGATGCAGCTGTCACGAGAGAAAGTTCGTGACACGTTGTGTGGATAATGAACGCGAGGAACTATTTGAGGTAGGGGATTCGTGGCTTCTATTATGGTTTATGTTCAATCATAGGTTTTGAATGATTTATCCCTTTATATCACAATAAAATTGACCTAATTAAATATTTGAACCGGATAAAGAAATTGTTATCGCTCATATGTTACTGCCCCATGTTTTGCTAGATATTGTGATATCTATGGTTTCTTTGATTAGTTGTTCATTCTTGATGGAAATTTAAAATGAACATAAAGATAGAATTAATTGATTATTTATTTTCTAAAGATAAAGTGGCATGTAAATAAATCCGGTTCTTGTTGTAATTTGATGTTAATAAAATTAGTGCAGTAAGAATTTTTATTTAATTGTGATAGCTTACTGATTAGGTTTCCTGAATTTGGAACCTACGTTTAATTCAAGATGGATTAAAGAACTGGTTGGTTGATAAAAGATAACGCTTGATAGGGTTTTGAGTTACCCTCTTGCTTGTAAGGTCGAATGCCTTATGGTTTGGAGCCACGAGTGCTCATTTTGTATGAAGGAATGATGCCTTGTTAAAGAGCCAAGAGCCCATTTGATGTGATGTTTGTTTCCCTGCTTCTTGTGCTGTGATGTGAGCCTGGATGGCTGTTGTGATATGTGAAGGTTGGTAGGTCTTGTGGTTGTGGTAGTGGAAGACACCTAGAGTGGAGAGATGCATTATTTTATGCATGTGGGTGTCGGGGAGGACACCAAGGATGATGGTATGAGATGGATTTGATGGTTGGATTTTGGTGGTTTTTTGGGTTGTTTATCTGCTTTACTTTTCCCCAATGCTCAAGGCGGCTGTTCTTAATCACCTTTATTCCGAAAGAGGTGAAGAAACGTCGGGTATTCCACGTACTTTCCGTGTTTAGCCTCTCAAGGGAGAATGAGTCTATTCTCTTGCTATAGGTGGTAAAGACTCGACGGGTAGTATATATACTCACCGTGTTGAGCCCCCTTTGTGTTTAGTAGAATATGATGCTTTTCTAGAATGCTTGGGAATATGGGAAAGTAATTCTGTAATGAAAGATTGATTAAATGTTGATAATCCATGGGGATGGATATACTAGAATTTAAAGGTGATGTTGAATCTTAAAAAGGAGCAGTTGATTTTGAATGTGATTCCAGTTCAGTTTAATGTGAAATTGTTCATGGTTAATTATTGTTTACAGAATTAATTAACATAAAGTAAAACTGATAAAAAGAGAATGAAGTAATATAATAAAGCTCTTCAAATGTTTGTGTACTTATAGGATACCAAGTCTTATAAGTAGTATCGCGGAGTCTTAGATATGTTACCTTCAGTTGTGTCTAAGACTAGGTAATGCCCATAGTGTGGTTGTGAGTTGTATATATTCTATACTTTTTGTGTTTCTATACGCTACTCCACCTAGTCGGTAAGGGAAACTAACACCCCAGTGACTCTAAGCCCTGGGGGGTGTTTTCCCCAACATTCTGATGGGAGGTTGAATGGATGACTACCCCCTTTATCCACACTCTCTTCTCTTGGTAGATACTATGCCTTTGGCATAGCGGTTGGTTTTCCCCACATATGTGTGTAGAGGGCTGTAATGGATTGTGGTTATTTCACATACATATATTCTAGATATAGTATCCTATGGACTACTATAGGTGTAACATGTATAGGTTGTGATGTCTTGAGGATCCTTACTCAGTGTATGGGCTGTGATGGCTTGAGGTATAATGCCCGACGTATGATACATGTTATGCGAGATCTGGTGGCTCCCGGAAACTACTTGGTTACATTTGGTTGTGAGGATGTTGTGGTGCTTAGCCCAGGTGTCTGCGGGAAAGTCTTTGTGGTGCAAGTGGTGCAGATTGTGGAGCTTAGCCCAAATTTATACGGGAAAGCCTTTGGAGAGAGATTCACAAGACTTATGTCGTTGGGGAAAAGTGGAAAACCAGTGGGGAAGTAGTAGCGGGTACCCTTGATATTATATACTATATGCTATAATCTTGTATGCATTACTTGTTGAGAGTAGCCATGGTAAGGTTGGGAACATAGTATACCTATTTAGGTGACGAGTTAGTTTCACTTATTGTTCACTAGGCTTTAGCATTCTTTCTTTACTTTTGCACAAGAGGTTTCAGGGAGGATCCTACTGAGTATACTATTATACTCAACCTATGTATATATAAACTATTTTACAGGTTACTTGGAGTAGGTTGGAGATTAGGCTGGTCACTACTAGCTTATGGTTACAGGTGCTATTCGAGCACGTGGTCGCTGCTGTTTTACTTTCTTTTGGGTACTTGCAGTTTTCCCGTTCAGTTGTAATAATTTTTCATGGATTTTCATATATGGACATGGGTTTCTTTTATATTTCAGTTCTGAGTTAGAGTTGATTGGTGTCTATCTTATCTCTCTCTTCTTCACGTGTTCTCTTAGAGGGAAATGCCTCCCATTTGTGTGTCTACTATACCCCCGGTGCTTGTCGCCAACCCGGGGCCTACTGGAGGCGGGACTCGGGGGTCATTATCTACCTTCTCACATTTCTGGCCTAGGAGGGGTACACATTGTGGGGAGGGGGTCATGACAAATCATATCCCATGGGAGTGTTGAGATAAGTGTAAAGCAAGGCCGGTTTTTGTTCACCAGTTCCCATTTGAGTCTAGCCCAAAGCAGAGATTTGTGCTTCACCCCTAGATACATCTATGCCCGAGCCACCTCTACCTGTTGAATCCAAAAAGTGATATATTTTCTTGATAAACTACATAATATATTACTTAACAAAATTCTAATATTTCATTGTATTCCTATCCCCAAGGCCTATCTTATGGTTTTTTCACCAATGTAATTTTTTAAAATATTCTTCCCAAGTTTTTTACTAAACTCCATTTGATACCGACAGTAACGCTCCAACCTCTAAATCTCAAAGTCAGTGCCTTATTTTATTAAATTGGAATATATCAAAGGAATAAACATCTGTATAGACCAATATGTTTAGTATTTTTCTAAAAAATAAACATTCAATAGTTCAAAATTAGAACTCAAAACTCAAAACAATATAATAACTTCAACAGAAAAGACCATAATCTCTTAGATTAACCATAAAATTCATCAATTGTATAATCATACTCAAAACCTAGAAGGATAAAAGATAACAATTTGGTGATCTCAAATGATTGGTAATGGTAATAAACACATTGAATGATATCACAAACATGAACATTTGGCATGGTGAATAACAAGAAACACATCCCTTTAAAAATGAACATGAACAAATTATGGAAGTAATAAGAGATAAATAAATAATCTAATATTAAAGCATAAACATGGGTATTCTATTAGTTATGTAAACTCAGGAAAATTTAGTTTCTTGTTTCATAATGAGGTAAATTCATATTCTATAGAATCTACAACATACTGTCATGGCCTCTACTAAGCCATATAAAAATGATTAAGTCCTCGTCCAAAACCATACCTAAAAACGGGCAAGGCCTCAGCGATGTCCATATATATATTTGTCTCATAATACCTAAAAATTCCTCGAGTGGATATATCTAGCCCCACCAGTCTCTTAATAAGACTAATTAATTCCACATATGAAGGGTATGAACATAATAAACATATATTTTCATATTGAAACATACAAATGAAATGTAAACAACATTCCCCAATCATTAAACATAAACAATAACTATTCAGAGTAATATGGTGAATGGAATCAAGATATAACATCCACATATAAACTAATTAAAAACCCTCTAAAAAAATATTTTAGATGATTTCATAAGAGATAAGTCTTAATGATTTAAAAGATTCGACATGGGATGTTGTCTTAGATGACGATACATTTAAATGAGACCACTGAAAAAATGTTGGGGGAATAATCCTTAAACATTTTGAAGTGTCTCATACCACCTTGAAACATTAAAATAATAATAAAAAATAATATCTAGAGAATAGGGTGACTCTTTATGTGATATATTATAGGGAAGTACATACACCACATGAATCGAATAAGTGGAGAACAAGGCATATACTTCATAAAAGTTAATGTGAGCTGAGAAAATTCATTTTTTTCTTTTGAAAGAAGTGTTCTTTTGGAAAATCATTTCTATTTTACATGAAATCATATTTTAAACAAGTATATCCCAAAAAATGAAAGGTAAGGACATTGAAATTATATTATAGACAGAAACGATGCCCTACTTAAGTAAAATTATTTAAAAATATATTTAAATAATCTTTAGAATTATAATATTTTAGTGAAGGTTAAGGAATTTGTTGAAGAGATTTTAAAGTGAAATGGAATATTTGATTTAATAAAACCCAAAATTAATGAAAATATATTTTTCATGTTAATATATGATATTTTTGAAATAAAAATGTGGAAAAAATAGATTATAGAGTGAACTTAAATATAGTTAAGAATTTGAGATGTTCCTTGAATCGGGATTTCATTTCAAAATAAATTTTGAAAGGTTCATTTAAAACATGTAATTATGAATAAAATAAATAAGTATTCTAATTGGTACACATATATAGAACATTCACACATAGTTCATGTGTATTATATAATAACATATAATAATTTCATTTAGGTGGGTAGGGAATAAGAGACACTTGAATGAAAATGGAGCTTTGAGTAGAAAATATATAAAAAATTTTAATCAACTGAATCATATACCAGAAAATTAATAATCATAAAATTAGACATTTAATAAAATTATAATAAATATATTAATGATATTAAACATCATTGGGAATTATACATACACTATAATGAACTAATGTTAGTGAGTAAGGAATATCACACCAAAATAGAAGTGAGATGAACAAACCCTTACAAGCATTTCAGCATCGAAACAAGGGTTTTCGTAAGGGATTAATGAGAGGTAAAGGGGTATACCATAATTTATATATCATAAGGGAAATATTTGTGACGCTAAAAACCTTACCCCATAATTATTAATAAAAAGATAAAAGGACACAACATTGGGAGGATTCTTGAATAAAAGTGAGAGAGGGGATCTGTTACATTAAATACGAGGGTGTTCTTCTCTTGATCATAATAACCTAAATAAAAAATATTAGTGTAATGTATCATAAATTCTGTGTAATTTTTTTATTATATGGAATTATTTTGTGACTTCACCCTTTGACGCATATGATTCCAGGGTCTGGAGGGCCTGAAATGGAATTTTGAATTTTTTTAAGGTATGCTCATTAAAAGCACAAGCTGGTTTTTATAACTTTTGAGCCAGTGCTTGGATCGATAATCTTAGGACACTATTGAATTCAGAATGCATATATTTTCTTAGTAATGACTTATCTTGAGCCATCAATGGAAGAGTGAAAAATTTATTTTTCTAACTTTTTGAGAAAAATAATAAAATAACTTAAAATAATTATTTTATTAACTTCTCACAGTTGAGTGGCAGACAGGGACGCTACGGTGGAACAACGAGGTAATGTAAATGCACATTAATGGAGAGGAATTCATGTATCATTTGAAACTGTGATGATGTTAACTTAATGACCCATTAAAAGTGGGTCATTAAATGAGGCTAATATAATGAGAATCATTAAAAGTTGCAGCATCGCTTCACTTTTTCTTTATTATAACAATCCAATGTCTGGAGTTTGAGAATTAAACATGAGGGATTCACTGAAAAAACTCTAGTGAATCTCCTCTCTAATGAAGAATTATGAATGCCAGTGGATCTCCATCATCTTCAACGTTCCTTAAAGAAAAATATCTATAAGTTATGTGGACCATCTTGAAATCATTGAGGACAAACACTTCCAGATCAAACGTCAATGAGGTGTGGTTTTTGTTTTATTTGAAGGTTCTTACCAATTCTTATTATTCTAATATACAATTAAAATGGATCATACAATGAACATGTTGATCTGTGATCCATTTGTTTAGGAGGGTAGAATACATTATTTTGGGTTTTTGTTAACTGAGATTCAAACATGGAACAAATTATTGAACTTCAAATCCCCAGACATTCCCCTTGATTAAACCTCAAATGTAGAGGGTCCAGGCCTCAGAAAACAAGGCTTGAGAACCTCTGATCGTGTTTTCTTGGTGGCCACATTCTTAAAATAATGGAAAGTGTTATTTATGGCCTTCCTAGTGAAGGAGGAGAATTCTAGGGGCCATACACAAAGGTGTCGTGAATAACGGACCACCGGTGCATGTCCGGTGGTCCAATAGAGGATCTTCATTCATGTTTTCATCAGCGGCATGCACCTTCCTGGTGCCGGTCATTGGAACATAGGCCCGCCAGCCATGCTGGCGGTCGGGTGGAGCGGTTCCCCCGTCAACGGGCCACAACAGTGGAGCATGCAGTGCCTAGTTTGGAGCCACGTAGAGGGATGACTGGTGACCGGGACACCTAACAGGCTGGAGGAGATGCCTTCTATCAACCATAGGTAGTGGTGGATGCCTCTTGGATTATCATTGGGAAAAGGGGGCCAGAAGCAGCCATCTGCGGCATCCCAGTTGGGCGGCACACCATCGACCTTCCAGCAGCTGGTCCTCAGTTGGAAGGTCGTGCCCCCAAAGGGCCGAGCGGGTTCCACGCCATGTGGTCCAGTCTCACGCCTAGCGGGCTAGACCCCAACCAGTAGGATGGATATATAACAGTGGGCCAGACTCACATAGAGTGGGCCAGACCCACACACCTTAGGTCGGGCTGTATTAGACCGGGTCGCCGGGGGACCCGGTAGGCGGGACTATCGGCCAAACCGGGTCGAGTCCAATGATGCCTATTGGGCATGGCCCACTAGCACTGCTGAAATAGAACAACTTTGACTTGAATAGGGACATGTAATGTCCTTATAATTAAGTAGGATTATTTGTGATCCCTAGGCCGGTTTGGTCGGGTTGGGCCGACTGGGTCAGATCGAGCCACGTCGCAACGAGCCCCCTGTTTACTAAAACACTAATATCTTGCAAACCGTGTATCTAATTGATGATTCGTTGGGGGATTTTAGACCCTCATTATGAGTCATATCTTTTGGAATAATATTTGGTGAATTTAATGAACATAGACATATGATGAATAGTTTCAGGATCAGTTCTCCCAAGCGCGCTACGTATGGAACCCTGCGGTTGGTTGAGACATGATGACTGCTCGATGACAGCCCATTGGGTACCAGCTCAGTGTGATCGGGAAATACCATGTTAGGGAGTATCATTTTATGACCTATTAGACCCACAGTACTTGACAAGAGGAGTACCTCAGTTCGACCAAGGTGGGAGCAACTCTATGTGACCTAGCAGGCCCATAGTGGGGAGCGGCTCTATGTGACCCAGCATACCAATGGTACTCAATAGGAATGAAAACCATAGTAGTCTAAGGTTATTGGTAAGAGGGTATATGTGACCTTTCAGGCCCATTGTACTCTATAGAGGAGGAGTTCTCTAGCATCCAAGGAGTTTGATGATTTGACTGATGAGGATACTACCACTAGACAAAATATACCTGTTGTGAGCTATCTTGTGCTTCATACTTATGCATCGTACTTTTCGTTGAAT
This sequence comes from Viscum album, assembly GCA_963277665.1. NCBI lineage: Eukaryota > Viridiplantae > Streptophyta > Magnoliopsida > Santalales > Viscaceae > Viscum > Viscum album. Next base: position 1,277,988,756 of record OY728134.1, read on the forward strand.
ATTTTTTGTGGTATTTTTTTAATTTAGGGTCCCCAACTGAGAAATATTTCACTCACCCCATGCACTGGCTTTTGCCACTATGTTGTGTATGGTGCATATGATCAATGTGTCGATAGAGGTGCTCAGAGAGATGGGGTCGACCGATGCTATAACGGTGGACATAGAAACCTAAAACCAGGAAGGACCCAGTAGGAATATTCATACATGAAATAATACTTTGAATTCTAGTAACTTAACTACTCTCATGATCAGGTGTGTATTTCCATAGATGGCCATCAAAATTTCTTTTTTGTACATTGTTGTTTTTATTTCCTTTGTTGGGTTTTTATCCTGGTACACATACATTCACTTTTACATCCACTCAGCTTTGTTTGGTGGTATTATAATTTTCCCCATTCAGTGGGTTGGGAAGTGTTTGGGTGTGTGTGTGTGTGAATATAGGTGCTCCAAAAAATTCATCCCACCCGCAGGTTGACGACTCCGGCGCTAGTTGCCAACCCCTGGCCTTCAGGAGGTGATCTTGGGGAAGTCACAAAACTATCCTGAGGGACGGGTCATGAAAAAGTTGTATTATAGGGAGGTTGGTTCCCCCTAAAATACTGGGATTGTATGATTCTTCTTAGGGTAACAGGGTCAATTGTGGTGAGTCCGATATTCAGATTCAGGGAGTCCAGTTTTGGTGCGGCAGCTGACGTATCCGTATACCAGGACCTTGAATTCTATTATTCGCATAGATAAATGAAAACAATGGTCGCATAATTGTCTCCAAACGTTATTTTGAATAAAATTCAGATTATAGGGTATAACCCTCTGACAGTGGTACATCATGATCTATTTCAAGATGCCTCTACAAGGATGACCAGTCAGTATCCCGATACAAGGTCATCCAGACAACCCCCCTAGCAACGATGTGTCCATTTAGAGACCGATTCTAGAGATAGCCCCACATGGTGGTGCACCACTCCTATATACAACCAATGGTCAGCATATATATATAGCGGTTCTGGAAGTGGAATTTGGTAGGCTCAGTGCCATACATGAGTTTCAGAGACATAGAACTCATATGTTCAGGGGGAAGATGAATCCTTAGGTCACTGAGGACTGGATGAAGGTCGAGACTTGAGTCTTCTACACAGTAAGGACACCACATGACCATATGGGGATCTTGGAAGTGAGCGTTATACAGGGCTCAATAGGATGACAGTGGAGCCTGACCACCCAGACGTACGATGAGACGATGCCTACCTAGGTAGACTTTGAGTGGCTATTCGGGAGGAGTTTTTCTTGGTGGACTTATGCTCAATGTGAATTAAGGAGCTGTTTCGGCTTCCCCAAGGTAGCATGATGGCAGCCGAGTACTCATTCAGGTTCACTGAGCTATCTAACTATGCCACAGAGATGGTGTGAGACCCTTTTTTCAGGGATCGAGCCTTTGAGAACGGACTCATGGGGGAGGTCAGTGCATCAGCGTTGCATCTCATCATCCCTACCTAGGTTGGGGTGATGTAGAGATCCCTTCTTATTCAGATCTTCTTTGAGAAGAAGACACCAAAAACTAGAGCTACCAGTAGACCACATGTCATAGAGTCTTTGGTAGGCAGTAGAAAGTAGACATAGGGGGGGCATGTCTCTTAGAAGATGACCCCAGGACACATGGTCGGTAGTGAGGGATCCCAGTCTATGGGGAGTCAACTGGTGGAAAAGAAGTGCATCGCTTGTGGCGGTAAGGGACACATGGAATTTGACTGCCTGACCCACCATACATATGACTAGAAGATAGTCTAGGGACCGCCAAAGCAAGGGAATATGACCACAGTGCTCCAGAGATGATCCAATTTATTATATATGTCTTATCCATCCTAACTTATATACTTATAGACATAGGTGCAAGTCACTCTTTCCTTTTAATAGATCTTGTTTGGCTCTCAGAGATTCAGTTGGACCCATTGGCTCAATCCTTATGTATAGATACTCCTACAGGAGGGGATTCAATGATTACACACCGGTGTTGGAAGTGTAATCTTACTCTAGGAGGATAGAGATTCGGTTGGGATCTTCTAGTAGTAGTCTTGTGGTCTTATAATTACATCTTTAGTATAAAATGGCTATCAACAGTCCATGCTCATATCGACTGTTTTAGATATACAGAGTGGTGTGTCCGTTGATATGGGACCATGGTTTCCTTCACCGGTGAGAAGGAAACTCTTGATGTGTAGGACGAACTCTCTTATAGGAGGGTGCATCCGATCACTCACCTGTTGGCTAGCCTCACCCGTGGTGCATTGGATGAGAGGATTCCTAGCTTCCCTTTAGTGGTGGACGAGTACAAGGCTATTTTTTCGAGAGGATGTTTTGGGACTACCACATCATAGGGAGGAAGAATGTTTCATCGACATGTACCCTAATATGGAATAGATATTGACAACATCATATCGTATGGCTCCAGTAGAGCTTCACGAGCTGCGGGTAAATCTAAAGGACTTTCAATAGAATGTGTTCTGAAGGCCCAATGTTTCATCATGAGAAACCCCGATTATTTTTTCCAGGAAGGAAGAGTGAATTTTGAGGTATTGTGTGGACTTCCATCTCCTAGACCATGTGACTATGAAGAAAAAGAATCCATTTCCAAGAATCAATGAACTATTCGACCAGATAAATGGGAAAATTAGTTCTCAAAGATAGATCTCATATCAAGATATCACCATCATCAGGTACAGGGTGAGGATGTACTAATGACTACCTTCAGGTGCCGGTATAGCCACTATGTGTTCTTAGTGATGCCGTTCGGAAAGACCAATTTCCTAGTAGTGTTCATGGGCCTCATGAAAAAGATATTCTAGTCTTATCAAGATCAGTTCATCATGGTCTTCATTGATGAAATCGGCGGGTACTCAGCGTCGGAGGAGGAGCATGATACACACCTACAGATAGTCCAGGATACAATCCAAGAGCACCAAGTTTATGGTAAGCTCGTGAAGTTCCATTTCTTGAATCGAGATGTCCATTTTCTGGAACATGTATACTGAGAGGATGGAATTGTGGAAGATCCTGTAATGATAGATGCATTGCTTTATTAGGAGCCATCAAGGATCATGACTGAGGTGCAGAGATTCATGGGGTTGGCTGGTTACTATCATAGGATTGTACCCGACGTTTCTAGGGTAGAGTCACCCTTATCGGCTTTGGCACAGAAGAGACAACCCTTCATATGGATAAAGAAATTCCCGAATAGTTTTTAGGGGATGAGGTGGAGACAAAATAGTGCCCCAATTATGAGACTACCAGAGGACGGTGTTGAGTATGTAGTTTTTTGTGATGCATCAGGGTCCATACTGGGTTGTGTCCTGATGAAGGAGAAAGTAGTGATCACATATGGCTCACGACAGTTGCGAAAGCATAAGAAAAATTGCACAACCCATGACATGGAGTTGGCAGCAGTGGTATTTTCCTTGAAGAAGTGGTTTCAATACATAATTGGGAAATGATTTACAATTTACTCTAACCACAATAGTCCCTGGAATATCTTCCCCCATAAAGACATGAAACTTAGAAATGAGTGATTGTTTGAGTTTCTCTAGGACTATGGCTTTGAGATAGTCTATACTCCTAGAAAGTGGAACATGGTTTAAAAAGCACATAGGAGGAAGAATGGTTTGTAGATGTTGAGTTAGGTGATGCAGTAGTTAGCCGCGATGGAGATATTCTTTGGGGATGAAAATGGTGGAGCTCAACTTTTGTCGATGACTATTACTCCCCCACTCTTAGTGGGAGTTACAGAGGCACAAATGATGGATGTTGATAGTGAGGCATGATGTTCTCAATTATCCTTAGGATGGGCTCCTAACAGATTTTGAATAGGTGGAGAGAACGTCATACTTTTCAGAGTGAACACCGTAGTATGAGGGACATTTTTGGGGGATGTGTTGATGGAGTTACATAATTCCCTATTGGTGGCACATCCTGGAGATTCGAAGTTGTACCAGGAGATCTGACATCAGTACATGTGGTTGGGAATAAAGAGATCAATCCCAAGATCATTTCTTGACACCTCACTTGTTAGCAAGTGAAGGCTGAGAATCAGGTTCTAGTAGGCTTGACCCATCACCTTGAGGTACCACAGTCGATGTGAGACAATATCTCGATGGAATTAATGACAGGGTTACAACATATGTCCAGTCGTCATGATTCTATTTGGGTGATCGTTGGCTGACGCACCACTTCGTCTCACTTCCTACCCATCTAGATGTAGGGATTGGAAGAGGGATTGGGACGCCTCAACGTCAGGGAGATTGTGTGGCATTACGGGGTGTCCTTGAAAATCATATCAGATCGTGACTCCTGGTTTATGTTATGGTCATGTAAGGGATTACATGAGGCATTCGTGATGTAGCTACATTTGAGCATACCTTTTCATCCCTAGACTAAAGGATAGAGGGAGTGGACCATCCAGACCTTGGAGGTAAACTTCATGCCTACATCCTAGACATTGGTCATAGTTGGGAGGACCAAATTCAACTGGTTGGGTTTTCATACAACAACCACTATCGCTACACCATTGGCATGTCACTGTTCGAGGACATATACGGGAGGCCATGTAGATCACACGTATGATGGAATTACCTTGGGGAGTCAGCACTCTGGGTCTGGAGTTGGAATGGGCTGCCACTGAGATGGTGTAGACCATCCATGTGAGGATGAGGACTTCACTGAGCATGCATAAGTCTTATGTCAATGAGAGATGGAGACCCTTCTAGTTTTAGGGGGATACCATGTGTTCCTACAGGTATCACCACGATGAGGATTGTGGGGATTTGGTCGATGCAGCAATCTATCTCTAAAGTTCGTCAGACCTTTTCAGACCTTATGCTGAGTTGGACTAGTGGCGTACCACATAGCCATTCACCCATAGATGCACTAGGTGTAGGATGTATTCCATGTGTCACAGCTGAGAATATATGTGCATGATCTATGTGTCAAGCCGGTCCTCAGATGCTGGCCTGAACCCCCAGCAGGCCAGGCTAGTTCCACACCCATCTCGCTGGTCCCATGCCATGCGGTCTGGACCTTCAACAGAGGGCCAGGTCCTCAACGGCAGGCCAGGCCCACACCCAAGGGGCTAGACACACACCCAATAGTCTAGAACCGCACGGGAAGGCCTAACCCATGCCCTTCGCATAGGGATAGACTAGACCAGGTCGTTGGGTGACCCAACGAGAAGGACCCTCCACCAAATAGATTTGGGTCTAGCGAGGCCTATTAGACCTAGAGAAATTTCTAGGCCAGACCAGAATGACCCCAACCTGAAATAGGTCAGGTCAATTCCATCAAATTAAACCAGGGTATGTGTGACCCCCAGGCCTGGTTGGTCAGGTCCGACCGTGTACCGTCACAACTGGCCCCCTGTTTACTAAAACACCGATATCTTACAAATCTTGCGTCTGATTGACTATCTATTTGTGGTGTTGGTACCCTCCTAATGAGACATATCTTCTGGAATGATTATTTGTGACTTTCATGGGCATCGATATGTGATGAATGGATTGAGTAGAGGTACTCCCAAGGGCACTACGTATGGGACCCTGCGGTTGGATGAGACCTAATGACTGACCGACGATGGCCTAGTGGGAAGTGGATCTGTGTGACTAGGAAGGCCCATGTTGGGGACTAGCTCTATGTGTCCTGACATACCAATGGTACTCGAAATTCAGCTTTCATTAGTTTGACCAAGGTGGGTAGCGACTCTGTGGGACCCGACAGGCCTATAATGGGGAACATCTTTGTTTGAAACAACATACCCACAGTAATCATTAGGGATGGGTACCAAAATAGTCCATTGTTAGTGGGAAGTGGCTCTATGTGTCTTGGAAGGCCAAATATACTTGATAGAGGAGGAGTTCTCCTGCAGCCGATGAGTTCGATGATATGCCTGATGATGCTACTAACACTATCCTAGAATATACCTAGTGTGAGCTGTCATGTGCTACATTCTTATGCTTTGTTATTTTCTTTGATGATGAATTTGGGTATTTACATTGGGTTTTGGGGTCCCCTATGAAGTATTTTGTAACTCAGCCCCTACACGGGATTATCCCTCACGTGTTGTGTCTAATGCCGACGATCGGCTTTTCGACAGAGGTGCTCAGGGAGACATGACCAACATATGCTACAATGGTGGACATAGTGTCATAAGACAAGGTGAGGACTAGTAGGTCCAAGAGGATAGGACATACAACTTCAGTATCAAATACATTCACTACTCTCATGATCATGTAGGTTTCTTCCAAAGAAGGAAATCAGATTTTCCTTTTTATAATTTTCTTTTTTTAGTTCCTTGTTGGGTTTGTATCCTAGATCACATAAATTCACTATTACTGGAACTCATCTTTGTTTCAGTGGTATAATTCTTTCCCCCTTTCAGTGAGTTGTGATGTGGTTTGGTGTGTGTGTGTGCGTACATGTGCTAAAGTCAATTTCTTCCACCTGCAGGTTAACGCCTTCTGCACTGGTCACCAGCCCTTGGCTTTCGGGAGGTGGGCATGGGGTAGTCCCGGAACGAGCCCTGGGGGATGAGTCATGAAATTTAGGTTCATTAATTAACAATTCTAGAACCCTATAAACATTTATTTTGTTTATTAATACTTTATTTTGTTCATTCATTTTCTTTTAGATGGGTTAAGTGATTAAATTTCATTGTTCTTGATTACCCCTTTTCATAATATTCAGGATCGACTCACATATAAAAGTCTATGGTAGTTTATGTAAGAAGGGAGTTAAAGTACAAAATTAATTTTTATTGTTAATAATGAACTATCATAAGGTTAAATAGTTATAAAATTCATTTTTTAATTCTGATTGAAGTTAAATCAGTATATTAATCAGTAATGATAAACTCATGTATTAATCTGGTTATTTTTCTCACAATTACCTTGTTTTGTGTTGTTATTTTTTATCATAAGTTAATAAGGATTCCAAAACATTACATAAGATATAATATGTATATAATAGTCTATTTCAATCATAAAAATAGTTTCTTGACCAGAGATGAAGAAGGTAAATCAAATTGAATGCATCACCATCCTTGAATGTGATATGTTAACACATCTTGGATGATGTTTCATTTTTACCATAAATTAGGGGGAGGGAGAGATGAAAATGAATTATCCCATTATCATAAAAAAATTCAAGTACATATATGGTATTGATGTTTTCATACCATTTGGATTAGGAGATGTTAGTAAATAAAAGAGAACAAAGGAACGTGAAAACAAAAGAAAAGAAAAGAAGAATTTTACCTCTCGAATTAACCTTCATTGAGATCTTATTAAGGGAAGAGGATTTGGTATTTTTATGAGACCAATGGCTGCTGGTCATGGGAGAGAATCTTGGGAGGATATTTGTGTAGATTTGGATAAGGAACATGGCTTGAGAGGAGTTAATAGAAGAGAGCGGAAGAGGTGGTATTTTTAGTGGAGGGGAGGAAGGTTTTCTTAATTTTAATCATTAGTCTATTATTTTTCTATAAGTCAAGCATTCGTGATGATTCCATGAAAAAAATATTAATATGTATATGTGAGTTTGAAACATTGTTCCTTACATCAGCATAACATCATAAATGACTCAATAGATAAATTATGTAGTATTTATTATAAATTCTCATATTTTACTATTCACCAAAAAATTCACATATTTCTGAAAAATACAAAAAATTCACCCAACCGATTTTTTTGACGTGTTGAATAAAAAAATGAAGTAAAATTTTAAAAAAGATTTTTCTAATTATTATTAATATATTTTTTAATTAAAAAAATTATTTTAAAAATGGAGTTTTAAAACATTTATTTACTTCTTCTACAACATAGCTACATCATACTTTCACTCAAATCCTATATATAGATACTACCATAGGTGATGTCACTATTAATATGGTTATTTCACTATTCTTAAGTGTAACATTACTATTTATAAGGGTATGCTTCTATTCACCGAAAATTAGGTTGGTCATATCAGACTCTAAATAACTTACTGATCACAATAGTATATGTCAGATATTTGAAATTCAAATCATAGGGGTGGTAAAATTATGTTTACTCGCTAGGTTATAACAAAGTGGTTTTTTGTAGAGATTCAATTTTTCATTCATTCAATATGAAATTTATTTTCAATATGATGGGGTGTTACAGATAATGTTATCATTTAACATTCCATTTTTTCAATAAATTTATATGATTGGATTGTTATTAATTTATCATATTATCTTTTAATCAGATAAAAAATAGTATTATTAGTTTATTTATTCTCCTAATATTTAATCATACATGTCATCCCTTATAATAGGAAACAAAATTTATTATTGTGTAATGACCCTCTCATGATCACTATGTCTGAGATGATGTTCCTCATGACCTTATGTCAACCCTTGAATATGAAATATGATGTTTACTAGTCGTAAGGGTTTTGACTATGAAGTGGGGTGACTATACCCATAATAATGATATTCAAAAACCATAACAAAAAAGGTATAATAAAATTCCTAGAACTAATATAATAATAATAAATTCTATATCATTTGGAATTCAAGGTATGTAGTGTTGAATAATATAGTAAACATTTTACCCAAAATGTCGCTGGTTGACAATTGTAAAAGAAACCTCAAATAAATAAATAGTGTATGAAACTATAACAATAGTATGGTTTCTATCTCGATATTCTATCCATCACCATTCTCAATCTTCTTTGAAACCTTCTATTATATGGTTTCTCAATCCAAGACCAGAAATCATGACGTCTTCACATTTATCAAATTTCCTCTAATGGGTGTGATTTTAAACCCAAAATGATTCCACCAATGCACCATTATCATATATTCACATGAATAAAATATAAATTTCCAGAAATAAGGTAGTTTACTATCATTTTATAATCAATCAAGGGGTATGAGATCATGTAATTACTAAGCAACCATGAGGCCAATACATACCTTCTTTGACTCCATGTTAGAATATTAGGCATAGTAAAAAATCACTCCTGGGATTTAATAGGGACCACCCCATATACCTATATTTAGCCACATGTAAAAAAAGGTCTTAGTGCTGACCACAAGCCTATTAATCCCAACAGTTATCATGTGCTTGGCCTCAAGGCCCTCATACTCAATCTCTACCATTGATCAGACCAGAATTTATTCATATTATACTAGTTAAATAGGTTACCCTATAGGGTTTTAATATCCCAAAACACCATTTTTATAGGCTTAATGGTTTTCATACCCACGAACTATGTCTAGGTCCACCATCATAGTGGTCGAATCTCACACATTTTCCCCATATAAAGGTTAATTAATAAAAAATGGTCCGCATTTCATTTTCTACTAGTATAAAAACAATCAAATTCCATATATTCACAGAGAACATGGTATAACACAATTAAGAACAATAATAAAAAATAAAGCACGAGTCGTGGTATCTAAACATACTCATAAGCATTATCAAACTCAAAAATGGATCATAAGAGGAACAAAAAATTTTAGATGTAATCAATAGCAAATTTGGTTCCCACAGGAAATGCATGCACACTTCATGATAATGATATAAAACAAGGGTCACATTTAACATAATAAAATAACATGACATCATTCCAAAAACCAAATAAAAAATCATCTATATGGATAGGATCTTACAATCCAATGTGTGTCAAAATCAATGTCATGATGTATCAAGATCCTATTTTCAAAACAAACTCATGTAAAATTTTTATTAACTCTCATAATAAGGGACTATGAAACCATTTCCAAAACTAATATAATGATTGTTATATAATGAGATTCAAAAAGTGAATCATCATTAAATGGTAAACCCATAAATCTATTCCAATTAAAACTACATTTATTATTATATATATCCCCAATTGGGGGAATGAATCTTTTCAAATCTATAATTATGAGTATTCAAGAGAACGTGAGTTACCCTTGATTCTATCTCGTCATAAACAAGAATAAGAGGAAGGAATCACCCAAGGTAGCTTCTCATAGAATCAAAATTTCAAAATTTCCACACAAAATTCATCTAGAAAACATATGTATCTAATAAAATGACATGGTGCAGGAAAAATCAATAATACTGATAATAAAACAATCCAAATCCAAGAAAATAACTCTCTAGAATAATTACATGTCATTTTCCCTTAAAATGTATAACTACCCTAATGGTCAGAATCCAAATCGCCTATTTTAAAACAAATAAATTGATTTCAGCATGGAATAGTGATTCCCAATGTATTCATGTGATCTACCATCACACCATGTATTATAGAACAATAATTGTGACCTTACATGGAATGGGGTAAAATCATTCTGTATTTTAGATGCACCACACCTTCTACCATGACATTGTGTGATCACTCAGGATGTGGTCCACATGGGGACATAGTACATTCAATTATAATGTCAATTCCCATCCATGATAAGTTGGTTTTACATGTTTATCACAAGATCTTCCTATGAGAAAAAAACCTAGACCACCCCTATACTCAGTGTTTTTGTCATTCCCTTGGTTCACAAGAGCTAATTAGACCAAACATATATTGTTCCACGGTGTGGTATACTCCATGCTGAAATGATAAATGTATAAATGAACCTAGAATCTCTAAAGTATTATTCCCATTATCAAACAACCAAAAAACATAAATATATTGGAATGAAGGATAAATGCACAATGAAATAATCATTTTGTATTTGAAATATCCTCCTTTATGGACTCCTCTTACATGAGAAGCAACTCTAAAATTACTTATCAAATTACTCATGCCACAACAATTGAATATTAGATTCTCATTATTAGTACAACTTGATAATTTATAAATGATTACATAGAATTATAACAGGGATAACCATATTACTTAACAATAACATCTCAATATCATTAACAAGAAAACTCTTTCGATCCATAAATGATTAATTAGGTTCCATCTCAACATATTCATTGCCAATCACATCTAAAATAATAGATTCGTACCACTAAAGGAAATAAACATGGATAATGTTATCAATAACATGATATCAGGATAATGTTATAGATATATATACACTTTATTGACACATTTGGTGATCTCAAATGGTTCTATAAACTATGAAAGTAGCTTCCATTTCCATCATTGAAGTTGATGCCCCAAACGAGGTGACACTAGAGAGAAAATATAGTCACCCACATCAATCCCTAATGGTCATATCCTCTATTTGGAATAAGATCACTATATATTAGAAGTGGTAACCAAACAATTCGTTGTTAATTTAACCCTATTATCGGTATGATGCACCAAACTTTTCAAAATAGTAACTCCCTTACATTAATTATTTCAACACTATAGTGAGTGGAATAGATGACTATTAAGATCCTCAAACTGTTCCATAAGAATCAATGTGTACAAATTATTGTTCTACGTAAATATTATTACTTCCATATGATATTCCCTAACTCTACAAAAATACAAGACATAATCCTCCAACATTACCTCCAAAATTTGGATTATTCCCATTGATTTTCCATTATTTTGTTAATGGTACATTGAACTCAAGTTCTACTTAGTCCCCAAATAATTCTATTTCCATTAAATAATAGTAAAATGAATCAAATTTCTCTATACAATAATATACTTGAAGTCACTAATTTTTGTTTAAAAATTAATGAGGCCTAAATATTTCTTAACTAATCTATTGAGTGATTCACTCAGATCGATAAGAAATCATCCACCATCACCAACTAATAAACAGTCACACAAAAACATCTCAACATCCCAATGACTTAGGATATCCCATAAAAAATTACATCATCACATAATCACACTTCTATATTGTCTTGATATTATTCTAATGTGGTCCTCCTTGTAAATAATGATCTACATTGAACATCTTATAGGTCAAAAAATTAATAATATTTCCCCGTATATATCAATTTATTACTATCCAGTAGAGGAATATCCTATTATCATGATATATCATTATAGAAACTAGGTGTAAAAAATGATTGGCATGACTGTCCCTCATTATCATATCTTGAAAGGATTTCATAACAAAAACAACACCAAGAATATATATCTAGTTGTTATTATTCATCATCAATCCTAGAACTCAGTCACTTCAGACTAATAATTCCTACGTCAATGAAATTCTGATCTTCCAATCTTAACATGTAATTACCAATTACAAAGAAGAATATTTGATAACCAAAGGAGCCTGAGTCATCTCATATTGGCCCTAAAATACATTCAACATGCACTAATCTATCTATCGCATTTTTTGTTATTCATTATCTAAAGGATTCGCACCCACCTCTTGTACTTTTCTTATAATGGAATCTAAAATGAAATTCCCCCTCCTAGGTTATAATAAAATCATAATGCTAAATCTATGTAGATAATCTAGACCACCCCTCTTTCTAAGATTTAATTCCCTATATGAGAATATATAACACAATATCATGTATTCAGTGTAATAGATAACAATTATCACCAATGATATAATTTTTTGGACACATCTGAGAATGGACCATTGATTCTAACTCAATGTTATAGGTAGGTTATCTCCTCTTATGAACTAAAAAATGATGTGACCCATAAACTACTAATTTCCCCTTTAATTAGCACATATCCTAAAATTAAAAGGATGTTATCATAGTAAACCACATATATAATATTAGGCTTCATAAATATAGAGATTCCTAGTTGATTTCATAATACTCTATAACTATAGTAAGACCTCATCACACTGATTTATCTACTCCAAATCCACCACATTATTAGTCATCCCTATCATTGGCACATCCAAATGCGGTCATTCATGAATGAAACTTATATGACACCTACCTAAATAAATGAAACTATTAATCACAATGATGTTTTATGCATTGACAAAACAACATAGCAATTTATTTCTTTGGTTCTATAGAAAATCTATTTTGAAAGATCAAATTCCCTATAATACATGACACCATTTTCATTAAATCGTTAACATATTTTCCTAGAGGCAATGAACACAAAGTGTACTCAATAAAATATCTATGTTTCTAGAATGAATCTATGAGGTTCATGAGTATGTGAGGATATCATTAATATGATCAATAAACACCATAATAGTAGAGTCAATATATGGATGTAAGATCCTATTCAGGATGTCGTTGAACACCATAGGTTATGTTTTAAACCCGAATGGCATGGAATGATACTGATATAATATTTATCTACCTATGAATGTTATTAAATGATATCCTCCAATTCTACCCAAAATTTCTAGTATCCATTTCATAGTTAAATCAAGGAGAATCACTTGTCTCCCCCCAACTGACTAAATAAACCACACTCCATAGAAAATGGTGCATATTCTCCATGGTCAATCATTTTAGCATCCAATAGTAAACAAAATACTAAAAAATACCACATTCTATTATTATGAAAAACACTATATCACCCCTAGAGATTTTCATAATCTCAAAAATTATTTCACATATCAATAACCAAAATTTACCAAGATTTCCTCCAACTATAATGGTTAATAAGGTATATAAAAATATATATAGTTTTCTCTTATTACATGAGTTTGATTTTAAAACAAATTCCCCAATCAGAAGAATACCTATGAAATAATTAGTAAAGACATGTTGATAGAGGCACACTATAGGAAGAATAGTGGAGGATTTAAGTGGATACACTACAGTATAAAATCCTACAAAATGTTCTATAATATCTCAAACAAACTAAGCTCTATCCTTGTAATTATTGCTCTAACATCCCATTCACTAGACAGAAAAAACCACTATCACTATATAATTGTAATGGTTAATAGTATCTAGTAATAGTCAATTATATATCAATAAGTAGTATTATATACTATTCCATAGATCAAATTAGATCATGTCATCTCAAAAATTATGAAATCATAAAAATAATAATTAATATGAATCATTTTGGAAATATTTTATGGTGGGCCCACTTTGTTCCTAAAAATTTTTATCTAGTCATATAAATTATGTTGATAAATTTATTGTAAATTCATTACTAGTAGACAAGAGAACATATAAAGGAGTGGGAATATATTATATCAAAAAAATGTAAAAGAAATCAAAGAGGGAATCAAGATTTAACCTCTTATTGTGTAATAAACCTCTCTTCCAACATATAAAACCAATCCTACCACATATATCCTAGCCACTTCTAATCCACAACAATAACATATCAGTTTGTGACCATCTAGCTTATGTAGTGTTTATAGATTCTAGACCTAAATTTAACGATCCAAGCCAGATTCCTAGTTTGAGATCTATATCTTCCATGAACCCTTGAAAAATCCTAACCAGAAATCATTCAAATTGCACAATTGATTATTCCCCAAATTTAAAAGTAAATGACACTTTCTATGATGTTATGGTAAATTTTTCGATAATTACACGACATTAAATTGTTGAATCACTAAGGACCTCATCCTACCAATGAGGCAGCTAAAGAACCTCCTCTATGCTTCTTATGACTATTTCCTCCCTCGAATGAATCCTCATCCTTATTCTCCCTAATAAAATATATGTATCTACTAAATAATTAGAAGTACCATTCATTAGTGGATCCAAGGATAATAAAATTCCAACTACTATATATTTATCCCGACCCTTCTCAATAATTAGTTTCTTGAAAAGATTATGTTATAGGTAATAAGGAATCTTTTCCTGACTAGGTTCCTTAATTTCAGATATAGGCTATCATAAAACATTATGGACTTCAGCGTCACATTCCCAACTAGTATAAGAGTGAAGATAATTTGCAAAGTGAAGAGAGATAAATAAGCTTGAATCGACAACAATCCATACTAATAAAGAATAAAATAATGGTAATAGTCTAACATTAGTGTTCAAATAAATAACTCTTCAAAGAACATTTTCATTATGGTCACACAAGTAAGGCCCTCACATCTACCCTCCTGGTTCAAGAAACCCCACCATGTTGCGGAGAGGCCCAATTTCATAATATCCACCACCCTCACCCATTGATTCTCATATGTATTAAACTGGATGAATATCCCCTCGATAATATTGATCAGTTTCTAGGAATCTTGAGGTCCCTGAGTTCCCTCTATGTTTTGTGGTTGTTGATGCTAAAATTATATGGAATAATGGACAATTGTACTCTTTTCCATAACACCTTATAGAAGCACTTGTCGGAAGTCTCTGGGATGTAACAATTCATCAACCTAAACTAATGGAGTTCGTGAATAATTATTCTCAATAGAATACCCATTCCAAACTGGTGGTTGAAAAAATGGGTCCTCCCTAGAGGGACCAGTCAGGTTCTCTTCTCCAGGTGTCCTCATCGAATAAATCTATGGAGAAAGTTTCAAAACTAAAAAATAAATACATGTAACACCTAATATATACCTCCAAATGCAACAATAAAAAAATTGACATACAAAACAATATATTATATGGGAATACATGTAATAAGGGGCCACCCGTAACCCCGAGGCATACACAACATCAATTAGTCAAGGCCTTCATCTCATCTTCCATTCCTAAATTTTATTCACAGGCATATATAAATATATATATTATTATTGGTCAATTAATTTATATTCTATTAATGATATATCACACAAAAAGAATGAAAAAATATTTATATTTAATTAATTTGATATACTTTAGATACAATAAATATGTATATGACATGTGAACGAATGTGTATTTTTGTGACGCATGAATGAAGACAAATGAAAAAAATTATGATATCATTATATAATAAATACCAACATGAATCCACAAATCCTCAAATTTAATAGTAGTCTCAACACTGGAAACATGGATGTATCTTACAAATGTGGTAGATAGGCATACCTAGAACTCTATAAACTGAGACCACAAAGCCGAACACATTCTACCATATACCCAAACATAGAAATGAAGTGAAAATAAAGAAACCACCTGTCATACTAGTTTATAACAATCCATCCTAAATAAAAAGGTCTAAAAAAAGTTTCCACATGACCTCATGCATGACTCCTTATAAAATGTCCCTTAAAACTGTATGTAACCGATAATGAACCCCATTTCGTGAAAAAATATTATTATAATTATTATTTCATCTTATGAGGTTAAATATCACATGAAATAATGATTTTTTTTTATTTTTTAGTATGTTTTAATTATATGAGTCTAATAATGCTCTGTACATCATTCTTTTATTTTTAATATTTTAGCGTTATTATTTTAATAAGTTTTATACATTTAATATTTTTTGTTTTTTAATAATATATATATTAAATAAACATTTAAATATTAATCTAATGTAATATTTATTTACTGAATACTTATTTATTACCTCAAAAATAAGAAGATATAAATAAATATTTTTATTTCTCCATTATTAAATAATTAACTACATAAAAAATAATTATTTTGTATATTAAATCAATCAATCCAAAAAAAATATTTCATTTCACTATGGAGGATAATATTTTTTCTAATTTTTATTTTAAAATAAAATTACCTAGAGATTCAAATATACACATAGTGTGTGATCCCCAAGGAATTCTTCAAAATGGTATTTGCCGGGCATGCCTAATATCCCATATTCTTATCAAATAATGAGTAAGGGAAACCAAAGATAATGAACTTGATGAAAAAATATGACAACAACATACCAATATTTGCTGTGTAATTAATAAATTTCTACAGATATATCATCCAATAGGTTTCATTATCATTTCATCAATATATGTTCTTTATATGTCTTTCTTTGATCGTAATGAATAACTTCATCAATACACCATGGTCGTGGATTTTAATATGATAGATTCATTTCATTTAAGGTTCTATGATTTATAAATCCTTAATGACGGATGTTAAGAATAAATCTTTTTCATATTCATTAATAAAAGTTATACATGATGCACCCATAATTCCCTACCTATAGTGAAAATATAGTATCATTTTTGTTTTGAATATATAAAAGTATACATCATATATAAAAATAATAATAATATAAATATATATGTTTCATTAGAAATATTGATGGATAGTAATTCTAATTACCAAAAAATTAGTGGGTTTCCTACTGGAGGGACTATCCTCATGGTCCTCTCAGCATGGAGGTATCAAAATAATAATATAACTCGTCCAATTATGTGTACTCAAACATAAATGAAAACATACTACATTCATCATGATAGAATTGTATCTTAACCATATAACATTATATTTAATAGAGAAAAATCATATTACCTCATGGTTTTTACCGTAACATATATCACTGATGAACCATATTCATGCATAGATATGTAGGACATTTATTCAATTAATTTCAAAAAGAAGATAGATTAATGTCTGATATTTTATTTGATGACATTCCAATATTTTAACATTTATAGGTAATATAAAATACAATATTAATTGGTAATACGTAGCCAAATCAAATATAAATATCCTATTTGATGAAAACTAGCATGGATTATAATCAAAGCGACCATTCACTACCTACGTTGTGGGTATCACTCATAAATTGTTATAGGTATAGTAAATGATATCAAATGAGGTTGTTATGTTTAGAAATTTAACTGGTATTTGATTTTGTGGTGCATATGAATGTTATTAAACATTCAATGATGTTTTTATTCCTTGTAATATTTATGATAAAAACTATAGGTGAGGAATGAGAAAATAGAATAGTTATTATGGGGGAATATTCTTTTTTTATTTATGTGTAACAAAACAATTCAGTCAATATGATTGGTGGAGGTATAGAGAAAATTATATACAGATGTAGTATGTTTCACTTGTACACATCATAGGAGCTATCATTATTATTATAAGAAAAAACCCATAAAATAGTTTGTAATGAAATTAATAAAATGTTTTGCTGAATTTATTTCAAAACCAATCCCGCAATCCTTTTCATTATGAATTGATTTTTATTTTGGGACACATAATTCATTTGTATAGTATTTTGATACGATCCATCATCAAATCCTACCACTTCTATGCGAGGAGAATATTAAAAATTAAAATTAAGATGGATAATATGAGATATCATTTTCTATTTTTTTCTTCATCTTATTATGAATTGAATCTCGGTTTTTTTATTATAATTCAATTTATTTTAAATTGAATTCACTTTTCAAAAAGTTTTATTTCCCATAATTTATTTATTTTGTTAAATAATTATTTATTTTAATTCAATCATCTTTTACACTATATAATAAAATGTATTAGAATATTGGATTATAATTCTTTTTAATTATTTCATAATTTCATATTATATTATTTTTATTCACTATAAATATATATCATTTTCAATATACTAGAAACATTTCATTAAACACTATTTTTATATTTTCATATTCAATTGATGAAGGTTTTTTTATATATTCTCTAGAAATTTATATTTCAAATTTTAAAAAGAAAACCATATAAATTATTCTATTAGTATATTTAGTAAGATATAATTTTTTTTATGGAATTTGATGTTAATAGTTTAGAAAAATTAATGAAATATGAAACCATAGGTGTCTAGTAGTAGTTGTCAAAACAATATTGTAAAGAATGATGTATGGGTAAGGTGATTCACTGGAATGTGCCCAACTATTATGGTTTATAAGAATAAATTGATTCAAATTGAAGCCTCTTTAATTTAAATTTATGGGGGTATCTATGAGTAAAAATTATTTCATTTACTATTCACTAGGGAATGAAATTTGATGCATTGCATGAGTTGGTGGCTTCTGCCAAATAAAGGGACATTCAGATCTATCAGACTATTGTGGAACTAAATCCATTAGAAATCCATACTATAAATAGTTTTGTGGGATCACATGTTTAGTATTATTTTAAAGAATATATACTTTTTACGTGTTTAAAAATGAATCCATGTTTCTCCTATATATTTTTAATAACATTGAGCTATATAAATTCATATTTTACATGTTAGTGTGGGTTCCACTTTTCTTTTGTTTCTATGTGACTATGTTCAATTAGATATTTTTAGGTCAAGTAGTAATTTATGTTGTATTATACTTCCCTCACTATTTATCAGTTTCATGTGTTACCATTTATGGTACATATGATACTTATTCCTCGATTTGTGTATTGAAATGATTCTTCGATAACTAATGGATATAAATTGTACAATAGGTATCAAAGAATCAAATTATACTTCTAGAGATTTCACTTAGACTTAAAAATAACATGTTTTAGTGTTTGATTATTGTTTTATATGGATTGGAGCTTCTATATGTTAAGTTCAACATAAAAATCCCATTTTATTAGTCTTAATATTATAGAATACATAGATGGTGTTAGAGGGGGAGTCCTAGAACCAACTATATGTGTACTTTTCATTAAAATGATATTTAAGGATTGAATATTAATTAATATATTACAACATAATGCTATTTATTTTATGTTATGATGAATGTGATAATATCTCAGGTAACATATCATTTCAAAATTATGAAATACATCCCTATTATGAGGAGATATATAAGATATTATGACTATATTCCTTAAACTAATGATTTATCTCAATATGACATCAGTTGATGGGGAACCCATAATATGTTCCATCCCTAGTAGAGGATCTTAATAAATAGAGATGTATTATAATTTATTTTATCCCTATATATCTCTAATATATGTTATAATTAGAACATGACCCACAATTACGAATACCACATGTATATTTGTAATTGGATAGTCCAATTTATGGATTTTTATAATTTTCGTTAAAATTTATGTTTATCATAAATATATATTACTGGTCTTGTTCATTGATGTATGGAAAAATATCATGATGAAATATTCAAACGAAGATGTATGATATGTTAGGATAATCTTGATAAATATATTTTTAACAAACAATGACATAAAGGATTTGTCTCATCATATGTTATTGGATGTTGATATCATGGTACTTTTGTGGGTGTTCTAAAAGAAACATTATGTTTGATTCCATGGTGGTTAATATTGATTGTTTCTTTTCTAGAATTTATTTTTTCGAGTTATGATCACATAGGTTGATCAAATGAGTTATATAACCTACTTCATGGGAGAGATCATGAAATAGGTATTATATTTCATTTTAAATGTCTATTAGAGTTTATAGTTTCAGTTTACATTTTTATTCATTCATTTTTTGTTCCTTGAAATATTTCTATTTAGTAATAGTTTAAATTATATAGTTTCAACCTAATGGCATTGAGAAAGGACCCAAGGGGGCACAAAATAAGGTTATCTAGATCCTCAGTTAAATTCTACATGGATTAATAGTTGATTAGAGTATTTTTATCAAGATAAAGGAATGATTTGTAATTTGTTCAATTAGTTGATCCTATATATCTAGTAAATAATTATTAATATTAATATATTACAAGTAATTATATATTAAAAACTTATTTTATGGGATTGTAAATATAATATTTATTTTATTTATAAGTGAATAATTATATTTAAAATTACACATTATAATAGGATAATAAATATTAATGAGAATGAGTAGACTGGGTAATTTTGGCATGGAAATGAAATGATAAAAATCATTTTAATAATATTAATCTATTTACTATAGATAATATTATTTATATATATAGTCATTTTAATATCATTTAAATAACAACGTAATTATCTTTTAGACATGTGGTTTTTTTTAGATTAATTTATTCATTAAGGTCCATTGTAAAATAATGTTCTTTTACCAATTTATATTAGATCCCTATTATGATATTACACACATACACAACATTTCTAAAAAAAATATAATGGAAACAAATATTAGTGAGAAATCATTATAATATAAGTGTAGTAACAAATAGAAAAATATCCAATATAGTAATATATGAATTCCCATACTTGGTAGAAAAATGTTTGAAAAAAAACATTGAATTTTTTTAGAATGTAATATAGAAGAAATACTCTAGAGTATGTCAAAGGGATACCCCTATCTATATAACTCCACATACTCAACTACATTCCATTAACACCTCAACTTTCATTAGATCCCCAATAATAGAATCTATATATGCAATGATATGCTCAGGCGAGGTGTGAGAATAAACATAGTAAGATGACCCCAATCCATTGTTAAATATGTGAAATAAATATTTAAAGGTGTATTTATTGACTAAAGAAGAAATATATATATATGATAAATAGGAAAAAAAAACAATTTATTATGTTTTATATTGGATGGCATAACCCTTGTTAATACCTCCTATATCTCTTGGATATAATGAAAGTTCATTACATACAACTAATTAGTTAGAAAGAGTTTCACAAATTTATACTCATGTTTTAATTTCATTCCTCATGGGTTGGCACCATATAGGCATAATTTAGTCCCTATTAATTTGTATCCATATGTTCAAAATTTAATCCCAATCAGTCTAAACCCATATATTTAAAATTTAATGATCATTATCTAAGATCAATATAGCTACAACATAATTAAATATCAATTCAATCATAACTTGTTTCCAAACAAGTAATTAAAAAGTTTCTCATAGATACACTCAATCACTTTTTAATGAATTTTAGATGATAGAGTTATCAGGGTATACCCATGAAATCACATGAAAAATGGAATCATACATCACTATATTTGACCTATATCAAAGGAAAAATATATTACTCGACGAAAATAATGAACAATCACCATGAACCTCAATTATCATTAAAAATATTTATCCCATTATGAAACAAATTCCTTAGATCAACCTTATCAAACAATATTAAGATTTCAAATAATAATAAATGAGGATAAAATGATATCTATGGACATCACGAGGATAAACTCATCAAATGAGATCCAAAGGATAGGAAAAAACTATGAAAAGTGAAGGGATAAGAGTGGGGAATCCAAAAATGAAGGGAGTGAGTCCTATAAATCACAAAGTTCATGTTAGGGGTAAAGGTAGAATAGAAATAGAATAGTATTAGAGATTATAATATTTATTTCATAGAACTAGGATCTGTTTTATCATGCAATGAGGCCATAGGTGAGTTAATGGGCCATTTCTACTCACATGTGTAGTCAGTTGTCTCCCACAAGCTGGATAATGGGTCTTTGAATAACCCAGGATTCCCCTAAATCTCACTAATGTGTTAGTGGCTACCATTGGTTATCGGTAGCACCATGGTTTATTCTAAAATGTTGAGAACTCATTCCCATGGATTCTATCATCCACATACTTGATGGAAGAATCTAATGCATTCCACCATAAATAGGATCAAACCCGAATTCCATAAAATATCACCATGAAAAACTATAAACCCACTTAAAAAATAAAAAAATATTAATCATGCATGATGATGTCGATAAAATTACAAAATAATGCATGTTGAATCCAATTGGATTTAAAAAATGAGAGGACCAGTTTGGGATCTTACTAACCCTAAGACGGAGTGTGAATCAGTGTAGCAGAATTTTTAAACCAATTAAAACTTTTATCCTTATACCTCTTGACATATTAGGATCTTGATTCTTTTGTTCTATTTTCTTTATTTCACACAATAATATGGATGCATTAAATATATGTAGATGAAATTTTTTCAAGGTTCACTACTGAATAAGAGAATCTACCTCCTCACCATGTATGAGAGTGATCAATACACATATTCTTCACTATAATGTATTAACGATTACAAATGATTGTCATTGAAAACAGTACATAAACCAGTGTGACTCCCAATACTTCTTATGGGGGAGGGAATCAATCCTCTTCCCTAAAATGGGGATGACATAGTCCATCTTTTCAGCTCCTTGCTAGTTATTCATACTACCTCCTAAGACATTCTTCTCTCTTTGAATAGGGATTTCATCACTAATAGAGTCATCCAGAAATTGAGAATTTTTGGATGTCACATTTCAGCTTGATCTTCCACTCATCACTTGTTACATTCTTATTAGAATTCATGTAACCATCATATTCTTCTCTATTCATCTTTAATGAAAAACCAAACGCGAAATTCTTAATCTTCTTTCTTCTTCTTTAGTGAAACTACTAAACACACAAGAACTTATTATTCTTCTTAGATATAATCTAAAACTCATATATTATTATTAAAACATTGATGATTATATTACTTGGAATCATCTTAATCTAACTTCCCTATATAATAATATGTCATTAGTTGGTAAAACTCTTTTTCCTTCTACTTATTCTTATCTTCTCTTCTTCCTAAAGCAATTAATATTTGTTCAATTGATTTCCACCGTTTTTATGTATTCGTGTAAGAATTAAAAATATTTTCATATTAAATTATTCATTCTTCTATATTCTCAAGAACACACACAATTTCATAATTATTTCATTCAATTTTTATGTCATGTATGTGGTTATCCTTGTATCATTTTCAGAAAAAATGGGTGCATCCCACTTTTTAGCTTGTTATTGCACACTTGGTTGCCTTAAACCATGGAAATGATTACATGTTTTTCATGCATGTATTATTCTTTATCCCTTTCACACACAAGGCCTCCAGTTTATTTTGGTGTTTTTGTTCTCATTTTTCACATTCAGGGTGTGTTTTTCTTCTATGAAAAATGTCTACGGTTCTTCCTTGAATAGGATGTAGATATCTTCTCCACATAACCAAGATAGTTCACAGATCCCCCCTCTTAAAAGGGATATATTGGTTATCCTGATCATAGAGAGTCTACAACTCCTTCATGAATGGTTCTTATTCAAAAACCTAGAACCGTTCGCGGCTCCCCTCTACACAAACTGAGAACAGTATGAGGTTTATTGTTTGTTATTGGTAAACCAAAATCATGGAGAGAATCCATTTTTAAAAATAAAAGTTCTTGGGTATATGGTATTATCAACATTCCTTTGAATTTGAGATACTTTTTTATAGGAAAATATCATATCACATTATATAAATTCAAATCCTTCTAAATGCATGAGATCTTCAGTGGTTTAAAGATCTTCAAACCCATGTTAAGATATTCAACATATATCGGATGTTTCAATTTATGAGAAACTGATCATTGGTGTATAGACTTCACGCATCTGATAAATATAACACATATCTCATTTGAAATCCACACTTGAATCATCCACCTGGCCTTTGTCAACTTTGTTTTCCTTTGTCCATGATGTGTTTTTTACACTCCTCACATTAATTCAAGATGTTAGTTGCATGCATGATTCCAGTTTGATATAGGGTTCTACAAAATCTCAAAACAAATGGATATGGTGGTCTAGTTTTGGTTCTTCATCAAATCTGATAGATAGTAGTGGCAGCATCGAGCATTGGAGGATGAAGATGACGACAAAACTTATTCAGAAGCAGCTGGAGAATCAGATGGTCGTAGTTCAAGCATGCGAGGGGTGGGGTGGATGAGCATCCAATATTAGATGTCTGTATACCAGATGAGATGAGTGGGCACAATTTCATGTGGGATCATATGTATAGAGAGGATTACATGATTATTTTAAAATCTTATCACACATCGAAAAAAGACGTGGGTGGGGTGAAGTTTATGTATTAAGTCACTTTTTCCACTACTCAGCTTACTCCCTCTCCCTCCAAGGTATTTCCATGTACTGTGTTCTCTATAGGCTCGATATGTGCCCACCCTATGCATGGGCTCACCATTGTACTCTCCAACTGGCCTATAAATGGCATGAATGCCACATTCTGGATGACCTGGTGGATTCCCTTAGGTGTGGTTGACCTTGTGTCAAGCATGTGTCTATGGTTGAGGCTGTTGTGTTAGCTAGTTGGTTGGACAATTTTGTATGTAAACAAACCACATATGATACTTTGTTAAAAACCATGTTTTTAATATAAGTGCATGGCCACATAAGTACTTCAAACCAACTCATTCATTCCCACTTTTCATCAAATTTCAATCCCACGAACACTTCCATATTTTTTCAAATTCATAATTGTCTTTTTGTAACATGAATCATAAAGAACTTCATTCATCCTCAAATGGATCCCAAAACACTTTGTTACCTTTGACACAAGTTCATTTAACATTGGATCACTACAAATATCATCTAATTTGAACAACATGGATAATTATCCATGAGTGGCATCTAATTTAATAAATCTATAACAATTCTTTAGGCATCATCACATTAACCATCATCCATTTACATTGGCACTCCTTCTTAATTTTGACAATAATTTACAACTATTTAAATCAAATAAAACTTCATACAAAACGTGGTCCCAAAAATATCCCCCTTTGTATTTTTTGGAAATAAAAAATTGTTCTCTCAAATGAATGTTTTGATATCAAAATATGAATCTTATATATCTCGTTTACTTTTATTTCTCTCAACCTTTCACTTTTGAAGTTTCATTTCACTTTCTCCCCCCCTTATTGAAAAAAAATAAAATTCCGTTGGAAAATTAGGTATTAGTCCAATATTAAGCAATATGCTTTCAATTATTTCAATCTAAGTATACATGAGATGTGATCGGTGTAGAAAACAAGAGGATTCAATTTTTGATAACAATGATGTCTGTTACAGACTGATCGAGATACCTAATGATAGAAGAACTCATGTACTTGTCTTCATGGGATTTCCATTTTAAATCTAGGCCAAAGATAAAAAATGTGAGATGAATATTTCTAGGAAAAATCAATATTAAACTCCTACACTCACTTTAACAAATAGATCAAACACATTGAATTGGAGTAGGCCGGATAAGTGACCTTTGGTCACATCCATTATACTTATGTCACTGATTGATTTAGTTACTCAGACATTATAAGATGATGTTTATTTTGTGTAACCAACAATGAGATATTATGAAATGACATACCTTTTCAAGTGAAACGATCTTCATGAAATTTTTAGATTAATTTAATTTGATAAAAATTGAAATAACACCTTTGTAAGGCTCTTCATTTTTCTCCCCCTGAAGAAAAACACTCCTCATAATCTTTATCAATGGTGATCCTTTATCATATGAGTATTTTAATATCAATTGAAAAATCATCCAAGGATAGAAACTTCTTATGCATTTCTATCATGTGTTGAAATAACTAACTACATCTCAAGATCTCCCCGTAAGAGATTAGTTCACCTTAAATTCCCTATATTATTAGAACAAATATGATACAGAAATATTTAGGGTAATAAGGTAGATATTCATTGCATTGATAATTTTAATAGTAAGGTTGAGATGGTTTTCTCAAACAAGATGCTTCATTCCTCACAATTTCACAATGGATCATCAATTATGACTATGGTTATATGGATCTTATTACATGATCCATTTATGTTTGTGTGAGCCTTCTTTCATCAAGATTTTTTCAAGCATTAGAATCTCCTAGTGAAAAATTGATCTTATTGAGTAATTATTCATAAGATAGAATATATTCAATGAAATTTATATCAGTATGAACAACCTTTTTTCACCATGCACATAGACCTTATTTATCATGTAGAATCTTTTCATTTCCTTTTTCACTAGCCTTATCTTATGTATTTTCAATTTCAATCATTATTTCCAAATCATTTTTCCATATAATCAATATGTCATTAGGAACTGAGGCATCATGTTTGGATTTTCCACATAGATTCTAATAGTTTCTTCCTTTAGGGTAGTTATTTTGGATTCCCCACCCTTAAACATCATGTATTTCAATTCCAAGTTCTTCTCACATTTCCTTCATTGAATCTTCTTGGGAGAATTTTATTTATAAAATTATTCTGGTTACATCCAAATGATTCTTATTCTTTTTTATAAACCTTTTGTGTTCTTATTTTCTTATCATCTTTGGATAAATGATGAGATGGAAATGTACCAACAATGTTACCACTCCCATTGCATACATTATAGAAGATATCTAACATTCCAAATCTGTTTATAGTGTACAGATTCTTATGGAATTGTGTGTTTTTCTTCTTCTTCTCTACATTTCTCCCACTTAAAATGGGATTCCTTTCTGATTTTTCATTTTGAGGATTGTACCAACAATCAAATGCACAATTCCCAAACATATTTCATCTCCAACATTGACACAAAAATCATGACATCTTTATATATTCTCCATATGGTTATTAGGACTGCTTGAAGATGTTTTTTTCTCCATTTGGGTAACCACCATCCACATTCTTCTTTCTATCTACCCTAGATGTGGTTGTAGGTATCTCATCACCTTTCTTCATCCATACTTGTTTTGAGTTTCTATGAGAACAAGATTGTATGGATGATACCTTGTTCTTCTAAGCCTATTGTGATTTTTTGTTGAGTGAAGTCATTATCTTCTAATCACACGTTGGACATCTTACAACCTTATATTCCTCCCTTGAACATTGAGTTCTAGTAGCAACTATTTCAATAATTTTTTAAGTCTAAATATGTGTATTCTCGTGTTTGGACAACTTAGATTCAATTTATAGACATTTCATATTGAGGATTTTTTTCTCATCATCAATCATAGCCATATTCTCTTCACAAGACTTATGCAAACTATCAACATCTTATTCATGCATCAGAAATTTATATTGTAATAAAGAGTAAAGTAACATGATCTTCATGGATATTTTGTCCAAATTTAAACCCTTGACATCAGTTCTCTTCCACATTTTATCTTTAAGTTCATGAATATTATCTCTCAGAGTATTATTGAATCCATATTTCCCTTCCACAACATTGATCCATTTTGAGGAACTCCTTTCAAGTTCCTCCTTTGCGTATTCAATGGCACCAACCTGTATAGAAACCATTAAGCATTGATTTTTTTAATTCCTATAATCCCTTTTCCAAAAAAACAGTTTAATTTTCCTTTTTGGTGATATATTCATGCACACATTGAAATACTCCACAAACCAGGTATGCACTTCTTTAGGAATACAATGCAGGATCATTCTTAATCTATCAACTAACAATTATTGAGAATTTATAGATTTATTATCACCACTTGTGCTAGAAGTTTCATCAATATAATACATTCCAAATGTACTAAAAAATACTTACTGATTATATGAGGTATGAATTTTACCCATCTCTATGGTGGGAACATGAGAAACTTTCTCATTTCATTCCAATATTGACATGTCTTGAATATCAGAAATTCCTGGATAAATAGACACATCATCTTCATTAGATAAGGGGGACTTCTTCGTAAGCTTTATCTTCTCCTTTTCCCATTCATCATGGAATTTGTAGATAAATTTTTCTTCTCATAGGTAACTGAATCATTAATAAAAATGAAATTAATTTTTAAATTAGGAAAATAACTCTTGTTTATAAAATAGAAGATATTAAATGTATAGAATACAATAGAGGTTGGCCTTTCTCTTATGCCAATTGAGAAGACCAGTTTGTGAGATTTCTAACATAAAGATGGGGTGAATAAATTGTGGGGGACTATTTAATCTAATTCTAACTTTTTAGCTATGTACCTCATGACCTGTTAGGATCATTATTCTCTTATTCTCGTTTCCCTATCTCACGAAATAATATGAATGTAGTAAAAATATGCAACCAATATTTATAAAAGTGTCCCTAATCATTAGGAGCAGCAACATCCATTCCATGTATGGGAATGATGAGTACACCAATTCTATACTATAATATATTTAATTTTATATTGTGTTGTCTTATAAAACAATCCATAAACCAGTGTGAGTCCCAACACATTGGAAGGGGTTGGAAATAATTCTCTTCCATGAACTAGTGATGACCCAATCCATCTTCCAACTCCTTGATAGTTCTTTATAATTTCTCCCTAGATAGTATTATCCCTGTTGAATTGGGATCACAACACCAATAGTGACTTCCAACTATTGAGACCTGGTGGATGTCACTTTGTTTCATGATCTTTCACTCCTAACATGTTACTTTATTAATTTCATGCAAGTAACCATCGTTTTCTTCTCTATCTGTATTTAATGAAAACCCAAACGCAAAATTCTTGTTCTTTTATCATATTCTTTAGTAAAAAATTGAACACACTAGCACCTCTTCTTCTTCTTGGATAGATTCTAAAAAACTTATGTTATTATTCAAACATTGAAGAGTAGTTTACATGGAATGATCTGAATCATACTGCCCTATATATTAATCAATATTTATTTTGGAAAACCCTTTTTAATTCTACTTCTTCTTCTCTTATATTTGTCTTGGTGAAATTAAGGTTTCTTAAACTGAATTGCACCCTTTTTAGGTATGCATGAAATCATGCATAATCATTTCTCATTGACTTCATCCTTCTTCTAAGGCACACACAAAATGTACTATTTTTTCATTCAATTTTATGTGTCATGTATGTGTTTATTGATGTATCCTTTTCAAACCCAAATGGTTGTAGCCCAATTGTTTCTCTTGTTCTTTCAAACTCAACTGCCTTAAACCATGCACATGATTTCATGTGTATCATGAATGTATTCTCAACTTGACTTTTCACAGACATTGCCTCTAGTTTATTATGATATTTTGGTTATCATTTTTTACATTATGGGTGTGATGTTCTTCTATGAATAGTGATTGAGGTTCATCCATGCCCAGAATTTTCAAATCTTTCCCACAAAAACATGATGTTTCACAGATCCTCCATCATAGAAGGGCTTTGGGATTAACCCAAGCACATAGAATCTAGACCTCTTTCGCAAACGGTTCATCATTGTAATCCATAAAATATTTATGTCTTCCCTCTTCGTGAATTGAGTATGGTACATGGTTCTTCATATCCTCTTTGAAAACTGAATGCATGGAGAGACTATGTTTCTTTAAAACATGATATCTCTAGTATATGGGAGTTGCAAAATTAATTCGGCTTCAATATTCCCTTTATATAGTAAAAAAACATATCTCATTATTCGTGTTCATATTTCTATGAATGAACGATATCTTCAACATTTTAATGATTGTAAAACCTATGTTGAGATATGATGCATATCTCAAATGTTTCCTTTTATGAGTGAATCATATTTGGTGAAACTATTTCATGCATGTGACAAAGAACACATGTATCTCATTTCAAATACACACTCAAATCATCCACAAGGCCTTTGGGAAATTTTTTTCCCTCAGTCATACAAAGTTCTTCACAATCCTCACATGCATACAAGACATTAGTCGCATGCATGATTTTAGTTCGATCCCGTGGTCATCACAATGTTGAAATGGAAAAAATAATTTTTCCGATCATGGTTCTTCATCAACTCTAGTGGATAGAAATAGTGGAATTCAGTTCTAGAGGAAGAAGACGACGCCACGTCTTATTCAGAAACTGCGGGAGCATCAGATGGTCCTTGTTCAAGGGTGATAGGTGTGGTAAGGATAGGAAGGTACGATAAGATGATATAACACTAAAAGCGATGAGTGGTCATGATTTCACATGGGATCATATGGACAATGAGATATATCCTCCGTTTAAAAAACACATCCTACATCGAAACCGAGACGCGGGTGGGGTGCGATTTTTGCATCAAGACACTCCATCCACTACAGAGATTACTCCCTCTCAATGTTTGATACTTCCTTGTACCATGCTATCATTGGGGGAACTCTTCTCCCCCTCTACATGGTATCTCCCCCTTTCAATCCTATGGGTCAATACAAGTCTTTTATACCACATTTTTGATGACCTAGTGGCTTCCCTTAAGTGTGGTTGACAATATTTCCCGCATGTTCCTATGGTTGAGGCTGTCGAGTTGGCTAGTAGGCTGGCCAATGGTTTATGTAAACCATCCAAATAATATGTTTGGTTAAAAAAAAGAGTTACATATAAGTTCATAGAAACCTTAGTACTCCAAACCATCCCAGTCATTGCCACCTTTCTTCAAATGTCAATCACATACAAACTTCATTCTCTTTTCCTCTTCATCATTCTCTTTCTGTAACATGAATACCAAATAACTTCAACCATCCAAAAATAGTTCCTAAAACATTGTGGAACATTTGAAACAAGTTCTTTGAACAAAGTATTTATGAAAAAATCGTCTGATTCTAATAACAAAGAGAATTTATGAAGTGTGGAATATAATTCTATGAATCAATAAAAATTCTCCAGGAATCATCACTTCAAACATACTCTATTTAATCTGTAGCTCCTTCTTCATTTATACCATCACTAACAACTATTGAAAGAAAATAAAATTTCATACACCAAGTGGTGACAACAAAAATATGACTCTAAATGAATCTTTTCTTCAAGAATATTAACAAGTACATCAAAAACACCACATCTGATAGCATCCCATCCTCATGAAGAATATCAAGGTGATCCACAAAAAACTTTTCCCATTACATAAAAATGTTGGATGAGATATTATAGGACCCCCTAACATATTCATATAATACTACAATATAGGAAAAAGAAGTAAAATATTACAAAAAAAATAATGTCATTATCTAATACACTATGCATACATGACATTCATTAAAAAATTATTATCCTTTGAACTCAACATCATCATTATTTTTCACATGATTATGACCTGGTTCATATATCCTATGTTTTAGAACCTGACACACATAAATAAAAACCAAACACTTTTTAGGAGGATCTAATTGATAATAAACTAATATGGTCCATTAAATAATCTCAAACTGTCCCATTTACCATGGATAAAACATAACATTCCTCTAAAACATTCAATTTTCCTTGTAAGGAGACACTGGTTGAAACAGAATCTCACAAAAAAAAAACTCCATGGGGTCATGGCTTTTATTCATCATATGAACACCAGTTTCTCTATGTGTTAAAACCCCATTTTTTAATTTATACACCCTCTTGGAGGTATCATTCACAATTCTTGCTCCAAAAATTATTGTCTCTCTTTCATTACGCCAAAATAATGGTTAATGGAATGATTACCTATAATGATCCCTGAAAAGTGCCATTTGGTTTGAGGTATGAAATATATTCTTGTAAGAAAACTCAAAAACAAAGAAAAAATAAAATTTATAATCTTCCCTAAAATCAATCAAACATTCTCTAAGAATATATTCCAATATCTAAATCATCCTATATGACTCCCAATCAGTCCGAGGGAGATACATTAAGTTTATTTTGCACTATTAACCCACTAATTTCTACATGCCTTACCAAAACCATGATGTAATGTGTGTATACCAAGTAGAAAATATACTCTTAAGACAACATAAAATAATATGATCTCTCATACATATACCCATCCTAACCCATTAATGGTTTGGGTGCTTTATATAGGCAATAATTGTTCCACCTTCATCAGCCAATCTAATATAACAAATAAATCATCCCAATTTCTTATGGTTATCAGTAGTTCTATGAAAAATAAAATGGTTACCTCCTTCCATTTCCATACTGGTACATGGAGCGGATGACGAACCCTTCTTAGACAATGTTAATCTTTCTCTATCATATGTATGGTAAGGTAGTGACTAATGAAACCATAATTCTATTTTTTTCATTCCATTCCACTAGAAACAACATTTAATATAATTGTATATCATTCTTGACCATTGGTATACTTACCATGGAGAGGAATTAAAAAAACTCATCATTTCATATTACATAGAAGTATGTTCTACCACCCCCCTTTGATGTGAGTTACTTCATTTTTATCCAATGTACACAAGGGAACATGGTTTTCACCCGAAAACCATTATTTAATCACATTAATTCCAAAATATGATTCATAGTTAGTCTTTAATCAATCCACTATTGAAAAAGAAATTACTAAAGGATAAAAATATGCATATTTTTTATCATCAAGTACACACACCTAACATTCTTCATATAATGTACTGGACCCGAATGTGACTTGACAGTGCTATGAGTCTAGTTGTCTACATGGACTAAATCCCATCTCTCCAAAAGGCAGAAGATACCAAATATAAATGAGGGCCTAGGTGTTTCATATGGGAGACTATTCCCTCATCATCAAAAGGTATCACAATGGAGATACCAATAACACACAATAGTGGAAATAGTAAAACATGAAGACAATGTATATGTAGTTTGAAGAGATAACAATCTAAAAAGAAGGCTCATATAAAATGATGATTATGATACATTTTAGAAGTCTAGTAACGATACAAATATAGTTTCACAGTAGTGAAATTCAATAAATTTATCTGAAATACCATAAAGACAAAAGGTTATATCTATGTATATCATTGTGAGCCTCATCTCAGTCATGTTCTTCCCTACTCTTAAGAATTGAAAAAAAATCAATCCTTAAACAGTGGGAGGTTTCCCATGTCTCTACATGCATCCAAATAGACTATTCATGTATCCAATGATAGACTGAACTTGGTGTGAAATACAATCGCAGAATAAAACCACCTAAATATCTACACTAGTCTAAAATTTTACATATAACAAACTATACCATGTGTATGAAAAAAGGTAAGTGGAAAAAGTAAGTAAAGATGCTACTGCTATGTAACTACTGTACAAGTAATACTAAAAATAGAATATCGGAGATCATTTCAAATGATGGTCAATTACTACTAAAAGAATATCTATAAATAATTCATAAATAAAAAACAAATCATTCTTGTTTATCAAATCATGTCATGTCAATTATGACCATATTGTATAACATAGAGATTCTAAACATCAATAGCCAAGAAATATTAAAAATCCTGTCAAATTTCCCAAATTTGTGCCATATAATTAATGTGTCAAAACCCAGAAAGGAAAAATCCATGGTGTATAAGACTAGAATATCTCCATCAATTCCCACAAGCATATCAATGGGAACATAGTAAGGACACTAGTTGTTGTCCAATGAGCATGACTACCAACATGTCCAACACGATTCCAAACAAGTTAGATCTAGTGGGTGGCATAACCTATTTCATCCCACATAATCAAAACCCACGGAGCATACTCTATCCAAGGTGGCCAGTACCATGTTCAATATATATAGTAACTCATCTAAGGCTTCTAAATAGTCATTCACCATTTAAAACATTTATCAATTCATAGTGTATCAGTCTACCCGCTTATATAAAAATTCAGATTCAACTTTATCTCTTGAGTATACGCACTCATAATCAAAATTAACACTCAATGAATCTAGTGAGAATACCCAATCATTTATACAGTTTCTATCAATTCCAAATAAGAATAAAAAGTCAATATAAATCATTTAATAGAATTTTTCAATATATCAAGGAGGAAACAAATATCTTATTCATCTAATTCATTTCCATCGATTTATAATCAGGTATCCTCTAACTATAAATGTAAGAAAATATACCCCATGGGTGGTTTAATAGGGAATTTCAAGGAAAATTTATAAGGATCGCACCATGGGTGAACTTGTTTGGGGAAACAACCACCAAAGAATATAAATGGAACCTAAAGAATTCCCTAACAAGTCAAGTTTAGTTTTATTAATTTTTTCCATTCAATTTTGGGACTTCAATAAAATTTCCAATGGGAAGAACAATTTCAGGTATCCGGATAAAGCATCAAAACTCGTGAAAAATGTATAAGACACCTACCATATCTCAATGATATAGTTCTTGTTCAGTAATAACTCTTAATTCAACTCAGATCAAGAGAAATGTGATGAATAGAAGAAGAACACCAAAATATGATTAATTATTTTGCACATAAATTTGAAAAAAATATTATCTAAAAGAATGGAGAATGGATATAAAAAATTAATTAATCATAGATGAAGATCTAATGAATTTTTTTCACTTGAATTGGAGATCAGAATGAAGATCTCGATCAAATCTAGGAATAGTCGATGTATGAAACTCTTAATGACCGATTTTTTGTACGTTGGAGAAAAATGTCGTTTTAGGATATAAAATAGATTTTAATTTAATAAATATTATAAAATAACCAAAAAATTGTAGGGTCACATGGTTTGGACCTTGTGGTTTAAAAAAATCATGTGCCAACCATGCATGATTAGTTATCAGGAAAGGGAACCCCCACACTTCGTCTATAGGATTTAAAAACAATGGGAAAACTATTCAAATATCTACTATCAGGAACTGTAGATGAAGAACATGATTATGTGGGATAAATCACACTATTTTTCCTACCCATCGGTATCCTCCTGGTCTATGTATAATCATTGAATAGTTTATCACACCATGCATCCTTCCCTACTTGATTTCACCTCACCATGTTCTAGGCACCTTTCACCACTAAATATGGGTTTCGGGTTCGAAATAAGCCAAAAACAACTCTAATAAACTAATGAAATCAATGGTTATTCTTACAATTCCTCTAAATCATTTAAACCAAAAATAAAGGATAGGTAACTCAAATGAAAACCCATGTTTTTACAATCATCCCACAATAAATCATTCCTTCCTTGAATTACCTTCTCAAGGGTGGTGAATATTAATCTAGGAACAACTCCATCCACGGATCTTGTAAATCGTCATCGATCTACAATTTCACTTCCAATAAACGATTTTACTAACATAACACATGTACTAGAGGAACTGAACAAACATTGATAACTATGTTGATCGTTTTTTTAATATTAAAGGGATGTTAAAAAAAGAATTCATCTACCTCTAACTCAACTTCCTTGGGATGAATAGTATGGGACATGTTTGAGTGATAACAGTGTAGATGGGATACAAGGAATACATCATGAATTGGATGGTACCCCTAAGGTAACTGAAAATGATAGGCTACCAACATGGATCTCTCTAGAGTCAAGATTTCCCCAACATAGCACGATGAATGCTTATATTGTATCCAAATATTTTGTGTCCCTACCTCAGGGAAACACATAAAAAGACCTGATCCCCAGCCTCCAACTCTAGGGTAATTCTTTATTGATTTTCATAAGTTTTTAATCAAGAAATAATAATTTCTAGCCACCTCTGAATCAACTAGACCTTCTTATAAGTTTCTAGTTTGATATGTGGTACTAGTAAAGCTTCCTCACCTACCAGTAACCAACACAGGGGTGATCGGTATGGCCTACCATACAAATCCTCATAAAGTTCCGTATTTATCATCACCAGATAACTTTTATTATGGGCTTACTCATGTTGGGGTATATGCCACTCCCATGATCCCTTAAAATATATGTTTCATTCTCACAGTATTTCCTCAAGCACCTATATCATATTCTCTAACTAGAAATTTTTCTTAGAAAGGTATTTTGTGCTCAGAAGCACTCTTTTACTGATTTCCCTCTTGAAAATATTCTACAAAATATATATATATCAAGTATCCCTATTTGAAATTATTCTGCTCTGAGCCCTATGAAGTGATAGTATCTCAAAGATATACCATCCATCAAGATCATCTATGCTGAATGTATCCTTTATCAGTAATAAATAAGAATCCTTCGTGATCTTTTCCACATAAACCCATAAATAATAATTTCCTAAAGGAATAATCAACAAACTAGTACTGAAATCCATCAGGGAATCATCACATTTCAAATTTGGAATATAAAACTATTGTAGAAGTCTGAATGGTTTCTGATGTTCCTCCTTCAGCTACTAACAAGTGGAAGACCATGTTACAAATCTAGCTATATCATTCTTCATACACATCCACCATTATTGATAGAGAATATCATGGTACATCTTGGTTACAATGGGATACACTGCCCAAGGTGAGGCATGAAACTCCCACATTAAATCCTCATATATGTCTACTATAACCCATATGCTACGATGAATTCATATGATCTCATCCTCAACCACGTTCCAACCAATAGGAGGGTCCCCACATCCCATCCTCTTCTTTAGGAAGAATCCATTTGAATTTGATTTCTTCCTCATCCACAATCTATCAAATTGGGTAGACGACACAACTAAGGATGAAATATAATTCTTATCCTAACTGTCATCCACCTCCAAATTCTTCTCAGAGAACAAAACTATGAGCTACCCCAAGATTTTGGCCTACTGGACTACATGTATTTCATTCCTCTTGCTTAGTACACCGATCACTACGTTTTCATGACTTGGTATATAGAAAAACCAAATGTTAAAAGAATGTAGGTACTCATCCCACCATTGATACCTCATATTTAGTTCACATTGTGTAAATAAGAAGTTGAGGATTTTTTGGTCTATGTACACTAAAAAATGTTCTCCTAGTCAGTAATGTCTTCAACAGTGGAATGTGTGAACAATTACAAATAACTTGAGATTGTGAATCAGGTTGTTCCTTCCATGTGCCCACAACTGTTAAGACTTGTATTCCATGACTCGATCCCCCTACATTAGTAATTTTGTAATTCTGATATGAGACATGTTGAAATATATGATGTAGTTGCAACCCTAGTTCGGTAGTATCATGACTAGTGTTGATTTGATTCTCCCTTTCAAATCCTAAAATGCTATCCTGTAAGAATCTATCCATACAAACATCACACCATTCTTATTCAAACCCATCATAAGTGTTTCAAACCATGTGATCTCCTTTATTAAATTTATTTATAGACCATCCATCCATAATAAAATTCAAATATTAAATAATTTTTTGGGCTTCTCATCGGGAACCATGTCTCACACATTACATAGTTCTACTAATAAAGATTCCTATGAGACGATGTGACTATGGACATGAATATGATCCATCCAAAAGTGTCACACCATGATCAAATCACACTAACAATAATATCTCATTGTATTCAATAAGATCTCAAGGTGTTTTATATCCATGTTGATTGTGAGAATACACTATGATATCATCAATGAAAACCCCCAAAAATGAATCTAGATAAGGATGGAAAACTTGGTTCATCATCTCCATGAAAACCCCTACAACTTTTTTGAGACCAAATAACATAATTAAATATTCATAAGGACCATTCCTGCTAAAAGATGATATAAAATGTATGTTTACAAGTTGACCACATACATGGTGATATCTAGATATCATGTCAATTTTTGTGAACACTCATGCACCTCATAGCTAATAAAAAAGATCATATTTCTATGTCGAAGGATATTTGTTCTTAACTCTAAGATAGATCAAATTTTTATAATTCAGGAATATCATAAAGGTACCATCAACCATTTTTACAAAATCTAACAGTGAACCCCATGGACAATTACTAGAGTGAAAAACCAATTTTCCACCAAATCATCTAGTTGCCAATTTAGCTAGTACAACACCATTATATTCATCCTAAATGGAGGAATGGATATTGGTGAAGCTTATAGAAATTTAATGATATTGTACTCTACATATCTATCCAGAGTTAATCCAAAATTGTTTTCCATGAAGAGATATTTGATTTGATCAACCAGTAGAGGAATGTTTTCCTGAAAAATTCCTAGATCATCTAGATATAAACTAAATATTTCTTATGTCATCCACACCACACCACAATGATCTGGCATAGAGTGGATCTACTAGAAATCCCATTCACCTTTTTGAGTATTATCTACACCCTCTGGTGACGTAAACATCGCTATCTGACCATAATATACAATGTAATCTCAATAATCTATAGGATAATACATTATGAGAATGTCGTTAAACATAACATCATGAGGACATAAATATCCCATAAGAAGTAATACCCACCAAACTAAATGTAACAATCCCTAAATTAGAGTAAATCCTCCATTCTGATTCCTAATGGACTGTGTAACATCCATACTCCAACAAAAAGAATATTCCACGATCAAAAGTCTTTACTCAATAATTATAAATATATTACTATGTGATACACCTATATCAAATGGAGAAAATGTAATAGTATAGGATATTAAGATTTTACCTCTCACTGTAGAAGGTCTCACACTATACTACTCCATGTTAGTCTGTATAGAAAATATCAAGACTAAACCAAAACCCTACAACATAAACACACATCCCAAAGAAGGCCCACTCTACTATCTTAGTGTAACTAGTGTATGGATACCACGACCATGATCACCACTACGTCATCCTGATTGACCCAAACTCTTCCAACACCCTATCTGATGTAGATATAATAAAAAATCTACTTCACCTAGTTTCAGGGTTGAATGCCTACCACTCATAGCTTGAGGGAAGTTCCTACAGATGCATTGCACATGACCCATCCTGATGGATGCTCGAAACTCGACTAACTCATGGTCACATTAATTATTCATATTGATTCTCCTAAGACACTAATGAAAGAAATTTGAGCTACCAATACTCACAAAATGACTAGAACACATGTCATGGGAAGCATAAAACATGTCCCTTCATGTATATGGAAGTCAAAATACTAGACCTAACAGTTGAACAATCCTACTCCATGCACCCAACTTCCCTCAAGATCTACTGAGTAATTAGTTCCTGATTCACAATTTCTTTAATAGAGGAAAATATGAACTTGTTGAACTATGATATAATTTGATTTCATATTCCATCCTCAATCCATCTCACACCTGATAGCACATCCACAATGTATTTCAGCACAAAACACAAAAACTCAGTAAAGTGTGCCAAGTAATAAATAAATATCATAATTCCCTACTCATAATCCATTAACTCACTAGCCCACGTTTCATGGAGAGTATCAAGGTAATATTAATAAATGAAACTAGTCCTGAAATCCCCATAAACCATGTCTCACAGCCTATCTGGTAGGTTCAAAACATCCCACTTGCACTCTTCTTCTCAAGGATGCATTTTTATCATGAGATTTACTCTCCTCTAAGGAGATGTACCAAGATGCTTTAAGATAGCTAGTGTTGTCTCAATACACAACTCATTAGCCTTTAGACCACCATAATATAAAAATATAGGTGGATTCTACTTCTAGAACATAGTTGTCAGACCATCCGTAGACAAGTAAGGTTGTAGTGATCCCTGAAAATTCCTCATGAAGCAATAGAATCCCTCATGAAACTATTCCCCAACACCTACATCTGGAACAAAAAATGTCTCTCCATCTTGAACTAATATAGGTTACCCTATTAGGATTTATCCACCTAACTATTGAGCATTATTTTCACCACCCTCCTGGTGTATGACAAGAGTTCTTCATGGTTTTATTACTCTATAATTCCAAAAAAAAAGACTCATAAAAGAACAAAATCAAGGCTCGTATCTTAAATGTGAGTGATACGTCAAGAACCTTCTATCCCCAAGTTAATCGCAGGGCCTAATCCAAAATATAGAACTATAAAAAGTATATTCACAAAAAACAACTATAAATATTGCCTCTTTCACACTCAAAACATGGGTCTAGGTCAACTATATCTTCATCATTTCAATTTTCCATTTGATTTCATATTTATTTTATAATTAATTTTTTCATTCATTAATTATAATATTTTATCAAATTTTTCAACAATTTCCAATACATTAGATCCTCAAGAACCTCATGAAAAAAAATATTATGCCCATATAATCTATATCACATCACATTTTGTAAATCCAATTGACTAAAAAGGTGCATCAATTTTCAATTCATAAGGTCCCTTATTCCTTATGAACTAAAATATGTTTTCACTCTATCTATCCATGGTAGAAATCAATTATAATAGCTAAATCATCTATCACATCCCCTATCATAATAGAATGAAATAAGCAATGAATCCTAAATGGAATGAAACAATGAAAGGAATTTGATTTATAACACGTTCCTAACTTGATACATGATATGGAATACCCGCATATCAATAAGTTGTAAAAAATAGAACCCATAATCATATCAACAATAACATCACAACACAAGTGCATCACATGAAAGTGGAATCAAATCAACTATAATAGTCAAAATCAATGAAATAACAATTCAATTTAACGAACTTTGGATTTTTCTTATATGGGGGTTAGCTACACCTAGGCATAGCTCATTACCAAATTACATTACCATTCAAACCATGTATATTTTCACCAAATAAAAAAATAAACACAAAAATAATGCTCTGATATCACATTATAATGTCCCAGACCCAAATTATACTTGATAGTGCTATGATTCTAGTTTTCTAGATGGCCTGAAATGAATATCCCCAAATTCAAGAGGATAGTAACTAACAATGAGGTACTAGGAGTGTTACTGGGGTTACTATAACCTCAAAAATTTTGTTTAGTATAGTGTAAATACGAATAACATGAAATAGAGTGAGAAGTAAAACATTAAGATAATTTTTAAACAGATAAAATTAATAGAAATCTCAAAATAGGGCTCAGATAAATTTATGATGATGATACATGTCAAAATTATAGTAAGTAGACCAAAATAGTTAAAAAAATGTACAATAAAATACATGTATCTAAGAAAACCAAAATTCCAATATTTATTTCTCTTAATAGAATTCTGAGCGTTAGCTCGGCCTTGTGCATCCCTGATCGTAGCCATGGAACCAAATAAACACCTCGAACTGTGGGTGATTAACATTATATCTACATGAATCCAATAGTCTATTTGAGTACACAATGGTGGATACAATTTTTGTGTGAGATAAAATCCCTATAGACAACCACCCAATGATCTAGACATCTC
Organism: Viscum album; assembly: GCA_963277665.1. Taxonomy (NCBI): domain Eukaryota; kingdom Viridiplantae; phylum Streptophyta; class Magnoliopsida; order Santalales; family Viscaceae; genus Viscum; species Viscum album. The sequence goes on from OY728134.1 coordinate 1,278,030,121, forward strand.
AAGACTATGCAATATAACATCTTTTATAGTGTGCATTTAAACAGATATGTAGTAAATGTATTTGAAGATGCTTATAGAATGTAACTATTGATCATGTAATGTAGAAATATCCTCTTGTGTCTACCTATAAAATATGGTTAATTTTATCTAATAATACAATAGTAAAAAAATGAATAAATAACCAACTTGTACTTACTATTAATCAAAACATATCATTTGAAACACATACATTTTGTATAATCGAAAGAGACAGAACATCCAAAACCAGGCCTTATAACCAATCATTTAATATTTCTCACTATCATTCTATACAATCAATGTTTTAAGCCATGATAGACCATATCCATGGTGTAGTAGACCAAAGCATCCTCATTGAGTCCCCAAAGCATCTCAATGGGAACTCGGTAACCACACTGGTTGGATTCCAATGACCATGTCTACCATCCTTTCCAACATGATTCCATGAAATCAAAATACATGGGGTATCAAGGCACAATAAAACCTATGGAATCAAGACCAACAGATCATACTCTATCCAAGGAATTCACTACCATGTTCATGATCCTTGTAAAATCGTCCAAGTAATCCATGTTTTCATTCACCATATAATTCATTTACTAATTCATACCATATGAGTTTACCCACTCATATTACCATTGGCATTAAATTCCATATCCAGAGTATAACCACTGATATTCACAATTCACCCTCATAAAATCTAATGAGTATACCCACTGATTTGTATAGTTTGTTTCAAATGCAACTATGAATTACAATTAAATATAAATAATTTAATTGAAAAGATCATCATGTAATGGAGGTACCCTATATAAAATTAATCGAATTCAATTACATTTATTTTTAATTTGGGTTCATCTTACTATTTATTCATTAAAAACACCAGTTAGGGTTGTTTAATAGGGAATATACATGTTAAATTCATAAGGTACATCCCATGAGTGGCCTTGGTTGAAAAAACAACCAGCAACACATATCATAAGATCTATAGGGAATCCCTAATATTTCTTATTTAGTTTGATTAAATTAATAATTTAAATTTTAGGTCCCTATCAGGATGTCTGGTGGGAGGTGCAATAGTAGGTTACCCAATAATGCACCAATACTCAAGGAAACTATATTGACCACCACCCGTAGCTCAGTAGTAGAGTGATCACCCAGTACCAGAATATGATTGGACTCATATCAGGAGAAATTTGAAGAACAATTAAAGAGACTGAAACTAGGTAAAATTAGATTATAGAAGAATAGTGCAATCATTATCTAGAATAATGTATAACAACTAAAAATAAATCCAGTACTAACTGATGCAGATCTTGAGACATGTTACACATATGAATCTGATATCAAATGGATGATCTTGATCGAATTCAGGAATCATTGATGTAGTTTTCTCTCATGTGACCCCATTTTTGTACATAATATAATAATATTAAGTATGGTTATAAAAAATGATTTTAATTCAATTAAAATTATAAAATATCCAAAAGCAGTAATGCAGGGTTTAAGATGCACATATTAGAAAATTACGCACCAACTGTGAAGGGTAAGCTATAGGGAAATAGAACCCCACAAGGCTTTTCTATATTTTTTCTAAACAACATGAAAACCTTACAAACATCAACAATAAAAAAAATTATTTGAGGAACAAGGTTGTCTATCCAAACTCACACGTTTTTTCATTACCATGTAGAATCCTCCTACTATTTTTTCAACCCTCTCATAGTTTATGAATCCATATGGATTCCCCCACACAGTTTTATCTAACTAAGCACCAGGAACTTTTCATCCCTAAACATGGGTCGTAGGCTCTGAACTATCCTCAAATACCCCTAATACAACCATGAACTCATATGGTAATCGTACTAGGCCATATTTAAGAATTTAAATCTAAATGAATTTCTTTTTAACTCATATGAAAACTCCGATTTTACACATCAAATATATCATCAATTTTACATCCTCCTATCATGTTCATGTTCTTGTCTCCTATGTATTCATAATGTGGGAATCCACAACTACATTTCCATTCTTGGAGCCATATTCAATTTCAAAAAAAAAATGTTTTTTAAATAATAGATCCAATGTACGAATATTAAATTCATGTCTCATTGGGAGGAAATGTAATAAAGCCTCTTTTAGTCAATGTACACAATAAATCTATCAAATAACTAATATTTTTTACATAATATCAAGGTAAAGAATACATTTACAAAATTTATCTCATTTAGAGGATAGGTCTTCTCATGAGGCCATAACTATTGAAATCCTTATTTGAAAACCCTATATATATATACATCTATACTATTACATGGATATCTCAAAATGAATCATATAAGGCAAAATCCTCATCCCTAGTCATGAATTATTCTGGATAGCAACACATTTTGATTGTCATTTTAATTAATGAATTCTACACTCACATTGATCTGTCATTTCAAACACTACACCTTACATAGATAGAATGGTCATTAGTGCATCCAAAAAAGATAATTACGCAATGAAACTCATATAATGACATGTTAATTCTTGGAATATCTGAATCTATAACACATTCTGAGGTAATTCCAACAACATCACTACTTCAACATTGTCATATTCAAAAGATATTCTATCCTTCAATATCACATGAGTACCAATAAGTACTTATTTATTTAAAAATATTCACTTAAAACACATAGAATAAAGTCAATGTGATCGATGTGAACCCAATAATGTATCTATAAGTATATTTTATATATCATTTATTCACATGTACATTAAATTTCATTTTCAAAAAACATTCAAAAGGAGTCTAGATATGTATGGAGAATGTAATTCATGTTATCCTTTAATACCTCTATTTAATTCATCTTTCCATAAGGCTTGAAACGTTTTTCATTAAGTATATACCTACCATGGGTTGAACTCCTTAGTATTTATATGATTAATCACAAATCTAAAGTTATCCTAATCATATTTAAATAATTTCTAATTGTCACAGTCACATCAACTAATCTGATAAGTGGAGTATCATTGTAACCTAATTGAACATCATGAATTGCGTGCAAAATTTAATAGAACTATCATCCATATAAATGAAAATAATAGGACCAAAATATGTAAAATTTCTAGGTAATAAAAGACACCCTTCTTATAGATCCTCAAGTTACACATTCAACTATTTTAACTCAGTTATTGCCCTATGATATAGAGGTATCAACATGGGTTGTGTATCCAAAATAAGATCTATGTAGAAATTTATTTCCTCAATCTAGTTGGTCACCCATGAAAACCATTAAAAATATATGGAACACCATGTTACCTTTCTACACGTTTTATTGAACACTTTTTCTATTTCCAATAATGATAGGGTGCATTTGGTGGTTTCTTAAATATAGAGGCACTTTTTTTCGAGATGATGACTTAATGTTCGTGGATGTATATTTTTTTATTAGTGAATAACTACTATAAATATTTAAAATGAATTATAGGGATCCCATTATATGTTTTTAAATCATTGAATATTGTTTAAGGTTTCTTTTGGAGAGTCTTGCCTTCTATCTACCTACTAGATAGATTCTTGTCATGAACTAGATAAAAATCATATATTAATCCATGGATTGATGTTTTGAGACCAGTTAAAGTCATTAGTTTGTACTATTTTTGGATAATGACATCATTTCATATTGTGAAATATTACCATCCATATAATTCAGTAATGTCATGATGTTTTTTAACCAGATAAATTTAGTCAAGGTGAAATGTTTGTAATCTTGAATGGAAAACATTGGAATTCAAGTCATGAACATTTTTCACATAATGTAATGATTATAATTTACATAAAAAGAACCCTCACGACCTATTTCATGTTCCTTTATTAGGAAGATCTCTCTCTAAAACCATAGAATATCCCTAAGTGATTTTGACTGATATCCCTCTATTTGGATTTCTCCGTTTGGTGTTATGGCCTCATGGTAGTTGTGGATATTATCTTGGGTAATCGGTTCCATTAAACCCACGTTTCCATTCTCTATGGTAATGGTAATGGAACTTTTTTTCATTCACATTGTGACCAATTTATTTTTTCTAAATATTACTTTCTATTTCCATTTCTGACATGTATTTTGAATGTCAAAATGATCATGTATAAATTCCGTTGTTGATAGTTGATATAGATCCATTGTTATTGAAGTAGATGTATCTATAAAGGTTTTTATAATACTTGTATTTCAATATGTTCAAGTTAATTAATATTTCTTATTAAATTTTAATGATTGATTTGAAATTTAAAATTATTTTTTAAATGATATACATTTTAAATGTATTTGGATTTAAAAACATACTTGTACACATCATGAATTTATTTGACTGGATAAATGGTGGGTTTATTTTTAGAGAATGATTTTCTTGCTCAAATGAATATTTTAATTGATATAAAAAAGTTAATATTAAACAACTTAATGGTTTAGAATGTATTTTGAAAAACATATCTTATTTGGTAAAATTTGTTTAACTACGAATAGAAGGGTTACTCTTCATATGTGTTATACCCCTAGAGGGATTATGTTAGTTTAATGTGTTGGATACACCACTATAGGTTACTATTTGGATCCAAATTAGGCTATTAAATTGTATTTTATTTCATATTTAGTACTTATACATATAGGTTAGAGCCCAAAATATCATGCATTATCATTTATATTTTTCTTATAACATGCTAGATTTTTTCAAGGGTGTCTACGCACATGATTATATTATAGTGTACCAATAGTTGGTTTTTACATTCTTACATTAATTCATTATAACATTAAATATTTTTTAATTTGGTTAATATTTTATGTATTAATGAAAAACAATGGAATTATTACAAAATGGTTATATCATACGAAAATTCCTTATTTTCTCTTTTTTAAGCTACTACATATGAATTATTAATTTTATAACTTTAGAAGATTTTTTGGTGAAATCCTACACATAATATTCCTAAAACCCTAAATTTCAATTTTTGTGGTATTATATGTTGTTTCTTAGGACAATGGATTAGAGAATAAATCTTATATTATTCTAGTTTCTCTTTTTATATTTTTCCTTCATTACAAGAAGATTTGGTGGGGATGGATGGTCACGTAGTGACCTAATTTTTCTAATTTGTCATATGTTTGAATAAAATCAATTGTTCATTAAATTTAATATCTCTATGATATATTTACACTTCCTTAATATTTTTTCAACAATTTTTCATTGATATTATTTGCGGCTCGAGATTCATTTCATTATCTCATAGTCTGCAGACCATCTTGAGAGAATTTTCTGGTTGGATGAGGTTGGTTCATTACAAATTATTATCAAATGAAATAACTAATATTATGTTTTGTAACACTACATAGTTTTTATTATATTTCATTGTAAAAATGTGTTTATTTCATTGGAATTCATATTTTAAGTTATTTTTTTTCTAACCTACTCGCATCCGTGACTTAACTTGAGTTACATGGGGTGGTATGGCATTTTTTTTAATATTGTGACTAGGTGGTTGAGGTTGTTTGAATAAAATGGATTTATGGGTTTATTTAAATAATCTAGATCCTTTCTTAAGAGATTTATTTCATTTATAGAATTCATAATTACATTAAAATATGGTTTTTTAATTGCATTGATATGGATTTTGGACATTAGTCTTTAGATTTTTTATAACATATATTAGGATTATTGGATGTTTTATTCTATTCATTAGGTTGTAAATCTAAGGATGTCACTTCTGAATCTAAGTGATGAAGTTTTGACATAGGCTCCATAGGTGAATTATCCTACATATTCTTCTATAGTGGATGTTATAATTCCCATTATTCATCCTCTGTGGAAAGTGGGTGTCGATAACCTCAGATGAGAAATGTAAAATCGATTAGAATTCACTATGAAGAATATTCACATCATCTGTGGTAACCATGACCCTTGGTATCGAAGGAGTTTCATGTTTTTAATTAGAGGATATTTAAATTTATACAGTCTCTAATGGACTCCAATGTAGGTATTAGTGTATAATAGTGAGGGACTGGGAGGGAGATTGTGGGAATCTATCATCGTAGGTATGTTTCACAATGATCATACATGTACTTCCTTCAAAAAAGCCTTTATAATTTGGTTTTATCACAATGTGTATAAGGTTACATAGACCCAAGGAATTCTAACCACGTGTAAGGGGTGATATGTTCTATGCTATTTTATACATTATTTATAGTTGGTGCACTTGGAACTAGATCATGTTACCAATGATTATATGAAATCTAGGTGGTTTGATATGGGGATGAGTGATGATATACATCCAAGTATTTTTCTATGGTTTCGCACAAATATTATTGGGGTTGTAGAAAAAGAGGGTATGGTTTAGGCATACATTTTATTGAGAAAAGGTTTCAGTTGATCTTTAGTATGTTTATTTGTTATTGAGGGTGTTGTTTATGGCCATAAATAAGTGGAAAGGTTGCTTGTTTTATTTAGGAACAGTTATGGAAGCTTCGTTATGCAAGAAATAGGTAATTATCTATCATTTTTATAGTTAGTACATACAATGAATAATTGTACGGAAGTCTCTAAATTTAGCAATCAGTATGGGAAATCTGTAAATCTTAGTCATCTGTTTGGTAGATTTTCCCAAGGCCTAAATGCCTTAGAAATTTTTACCAAAGGTCATAGGTTTATTCTAATGAGATAATATGAGATGGATCTTATCACTAGGACTGGTGAGATGTTTGTGTTTCAAAACGATCTAATATAGGAAATGAGAACATATTTTATTATAAGAAATATTATTCTCTACTGTAATATAAAGCATGGTCAGTTACTGTAAGAGGTATAGTGTTTATATCATCTTATATGGTTCTAGATTTTTTTGATAGAGGTTATATACATTTTTTTATATCAAAAATTTTATTTTTAACTTTCATATTGCATCTATATAGTATTCCATTATTTTTTTATATTTAAACCCCTTTTGGAAAGGGGTAGAAATATGTTTTTATGTCTTCCAAGTGTTTTGGGATGATTTTTTATGTCAATGTGGGGTGGGGCCTTTTGGTTCTTGACCATGATATATTCAACATGATTATTAGAATGTATTAGATTATAAATTATAATTCATTGATTGAATGTATCATCATTGAGTTCATTTTCTATATCCTAATAGATTCACTACTGTCATTAAGGGTTTGTGGGATTCTAATTTACGGATAGTGGGGCATGTTGTTCCTTTTTCTAGGGTGATCTCATGTCAGTTTGTAGGGATTTTCCATGTTGTCTATGATCATATGTTGAGTACTCGACTTCATATAGTTGTGTTTTTGGACCATTATGACTTTCTAGTTGATATTTTCTTGTTTTTCTCCTTAATGATTTATTATGTATACCATTTAAAGTATTATAGATATGTTTCTGATTTCTATTCAATATTCTCGATTGGAATATGGATTTAGTGGAAACAAATACCAACTTTTAGATTATGAGGGAAAAGGATTTATTTATCATAGTATGTATTTATGTTCATCACATATCCTATTTTCTATGATGTAGTAAAGGATTCTCCATCTTTGTGTGGATTAATGGAATTTGATTCTTGTGATAGTTAAGAAAAAGTGTCCTTTTTAGAGGATAAATGATTTTTTTTATTAACTCAAAAGGGGTCATTTCTTTTCAATGATTGTCATATTATTATTAAAACACCTATTTAGAGTCTGAGAATAAGTTATATCAAAGATAAATTTTAGTAAAATGTTTAGGAATTTTGAGTTCCATGTTCTTTTATTTTGTCTCACTATATCATAGGTGGTATTTTTGGTATTGATGAAATGATTATTTCATTAGTTCATGGAATAATTTTTGGTTATGGTTTTGGATGATATTTTACTATACTATAGGCCTATGGATGGGAACCAGGATCATTTGAATATCATACTTAGATTCTTTATAGAACAAAAATTGTATAGTATCATTTCCAAGATTGAGTATTATATTCAGAAACTAATTTTTTGGATGATATTCTTTCACTGATGGGTGTGTAAGTGGGTTCTAAAAAAGTAAATGTGGATATGTCCTAGGAGAAGCACATAAATGTTTTTGAGATCTAGAATCATTTTGGGTTAGATAATTAATATTAGTGGGCTGTTAGGGACTTATTAAAGAATGAATATATGATTAATGATTTAACCCTTAATGGTGTAAATTTTGTCTATAAAGGATAATAACATTGATAATTTGATGAATTTATGTTACAGTTTACTTAAAATCTATTTTTATTCTAAATGAACATGTTTTTTATATGATGTTTTCTCCGGTACTTCTAGTATGGGATTGGGGTGTATCTTGATAAAAGGGAAAAGTTGGTTTCCTACCTTTTCCTCCAGATTATCATTCATTAGAAGTGCCACCACACCCATGATATTTATTTAGAATAGGATATTAATGAACTCAACACATAGTGACACTACATTTTCGAGAATTCCATTTTGTGTATTCGGATTATAAAATCCTACAATATTTCCCTTAATCTAATATAGATGATGTTAAAATAGATACTATTGGATGAGTATAATAAGGAAATAATTTTTTTATTACTATTGTACTCTTGGAAAAGATAATTTTCCCACCAATTTTTTGTGATAAAAAATACCAACCAAATCCAGGAAAGTGTTTGGAATGGAGTGGATAGAAATGATTTTTTAGAGAAAATATTGATAAATAAGGGAACTTGTGGGTAGGTGTAGTTGGAATATATTAAGGTTGAATGGTCAATATATGGGTGGGTTAGGCTGAAGTAGGTATTTAAAACTGATTCTTATTTATTTAGTGAAATCAATTTGGTGGGAAGACCTCGTTTGAGTGGTCTGGGTCATTTAGTGGCTCTTTGTGCTTCCATGACAGGTTAATTGTTTTGGTTTATCTTAGATAGAAGTGGATGGATAGTAGACATCAGTCTTGTTATTCTATGAAACTTGGGTATACCATGATGTATTACAATTGGACACAACATTCATGGTGTTTTTGATGATTTTATCGACACTATATTATGTATTACGATATCTTATTTGTTAGAGGATTATATCACAACACATGAGACACACAATATTGTGTCATCCCTAATCTACACCAGTATGAATGCTGGATGGGATCTCTATGGTCTTAATAATTGGAATAACCTATAATATATGTTTAGAGGATATGATTTTGGTTACCAATGATCGACTTGTGGAATTGACGCATTTATTAGCTATCCAGGAGTTGAAGAAAGTGAAACAACATGGGGACCTCTATGTTTGGGAGATTGGGAGGATTCATGTAATTCCATGTGATGTTATTTTAGCTAAGGAAAAAAGGTTCATGAATAGGATTTCAAATGGAATAAAATAGGAAATTAAAGTATACATATGGAACGATAGAGATAGAAATTGAGGTTATTGAGGATATTCACTAGGAATGTGGTTTTGATTTTGGTGGTTCATAGGAAAAATATTTTCATGTAATAGGTATTTTTTAGAAAAATATTATCACCGAATGATTATAATGGTTCCCTATAAGGATTTGTATTAGTGGCTGTGTACTATTACCTTTTGTTGGGATGATATGGGGGGCATTCCTTAGTCACACTGAGTCTTGCATAGGAGACTACATAGTAGGTAAAACTGATCTGAAATGGTTTGATCATTACAAAAACTAATTTTAAATATTAGTTAGACCATTTTCATTAGTCATTGTAATGTTATGATTATGATTTTGTATTTTATAAATTTTCACCATGCATGAGACATCATCAGTAGGGTATGCATGGTAAGTTGGTACTAAGGGATTTGTTCCCCATTAAGTTCATTGGGTTATATTAGAACAAGGTGAATTAGTTGGTCTTACCACCTCATTTGTATTTTATCAATGATGTGTTTCATGTTTCTAGTTTGAGGAGGTTTCAACCAAAACAATCTCATTTTGTTGAGTTGGAGTTTTTTGATCTTGATCTTGACAACACTATAGTTGAGCTACCAATTTAGATTATGGATCATCAAGAGAAGGTATTTTGTGATAAAATAATTCCCTTTGTCTACATACATTGGTAGTTCAAATTGGATATTGATGACATGTGGGATAGAGAATCCTTGATGATGAATTTGTGGACTTTACTTTTTGTGAGTCGAGGACCATGAGACCTCTCTAGGTACAAAAATTATTTATGGTTGGTAGATTCTAATAACTTGTTACATTTCCTCGGGTATACATTGATGATTGTTTTTTCATATTTTTTTTTTATTTTTATGGATCCATCTCAGGGATGGAGAGACTTTGAGGTGTTAAATTAACTAATGTTTGGTGATTTATGTTTTCAAAATTAGTGGTGTTGGAATATACATTTGTAAAAGGAATTACAAGGATCCCTTTATGGGGTCAAAAAAGTTGGGAGTTGGTTTTGAGTTTTTTTGTATGGCTTGGAATTCATACTATATATTAGAAAGACTCACTTTTTAACGTTTAAAATGTTTTAAATACATCCCCATATAGATATTATGATCTTGGTTAAATACATGAGTCGGTATTTTACATGGTCCATGAAATGTGTTCAGTGTGTGAATTATTACATTCTGTGTAATCAGTAAACGTTTTAAGAACATCAATCTGGATAAATTAATAAAAGGTGATGCATTTTTTAGTATGAATGGGAAACATTGAAATTTCCTTCAAGAAATTTTTTAATTTCATGCAATTATTATAATCTTTATAAACCTCAAATGAAAAATTATTTTTTCATTACATTCATTCATATCTCTCTCGGAAACTCTAGACTCTCTTTGGGAGATTATTTGTGGTCTCTGACTTCTGGATCATGACACTCAGCATTTTATCACCATGGAAGTAAAATCATTTTTCCTAGATAAGAACATCCTATGATTCTTCGTTCCCAATGGTCCTAGATGCAATTTTAGCCGTATTGTTTATCATATTGTGAATGTCTGGTTTTATCTATCAATTATTTATAGTTTTCAACAATTCATTTTCATTCATAGAATTATCTTCTCATTATCTATCATCATTGTTGAATATGGATAAGTTAATATCAATAGTTGTGTTGGTGAATCAATTTGAGTGTTTCAATATATTGAATTTATATATTTTATTATGAAAAATTATTGTTTATTTAATGAAAATTCGTGATTTGAAAATTGAACTGCTTTCTTGGAAATGATCTATGATTTCTATTTCATCAATTTCATTTGAAAGTGGATATTATTTTAAATAAATCATTTAAATCATAGAAGAATATATTTTTTTGATATGTAAAATCTGTGTATTAATCTTTAAAATGGTGTTGAATGTGATTTTCATAAACATAGTACATTTGGAAACATTTGGTTCATTGGGAATAGAATTGCCACTCAATATCTAGGTTATTCCAAAAGAGTTTTTAAGTAAAATTAGTGTTATGGTTATGAAACCATATGTTATTGGTTGGAACAATTTGGGGCCTTCATTTTTTATTTTCTTCCATGTATATTATATATCAGTATAGGTTGGAGCCTAAAATTTTGTGCTTAATCATTTTCTTTGTTATCATATGATGTATTATTTCATTGTTATTTTCTCACTTGATTATCTTATGCTGTATCCATGGGAGTATTTCCTTATTTTAATTTCAATTATTTATTTCTTTATATATTCATGTACTTAGTGACGTTGGTATGAATTTGATAAATGAAAAGGAAGGTATAAAAATGGATTTATCTAATGAAAATTCTTTATAAATTGGGTTTATTTTTAGATGAAAATGATATTGTAGTCATGATATTATAATTTTTATATATTATTTGGTGAATCCTAATCAAAATAGTGTTGACACAAATTTTTTCCATTAGGTAGTTATAGATGCGGTTTTACGGGACTCAGGTAAAAGGAATAGGATCATGTAGTATGCAGATTTCACTTATTATTAATTTCCTTCATAAAAGTGTTCTTTTTCTGTGATGGAAGGTCTCAAGGAGAAATTTTTAATCTGATATGTATCATCGTTTTTGTTTATTCTATTTGGATAGACAATTTATATCTATTGGATACATGTACTCTTCCATTAGAGTTATTCTTTGGTCGTTTCATGGTTTTATTTGAGGATCGTGTTTATTTTATACATCTCACCTTGTGGAAGACCAAAAAGGGTGACCTATTAGGTTGACCTAGGTTTATTTGATATAATTCATCTTGATATTTATCCACTATGAGGTAAATTTATATGGAGTGATTATTTTCTATTCTATAAGAACCCAAATTGTTGCATGAGTGGTAATAGATACGATCTATTGAACATACAATCCCATTTTATCTACACCTAAGTCACATACTCTTTTCTTGATATACATAGGTCCTTTTAGGTATTTAAATTAAACTCTCATATGGTAAGATTCAATGTGATCTAAAAATTTCATTAGTCAATCCATAATAAACATTAAATACAAACTCACTATTTCAAAAACAATAAAAATCCCATTGATTCTCATAGCCTGCAATCACTGTAAGGAACAATGGGATTTTAGAATATGTTATATTGTATTTTAATGTGTTGTGTCAATAGATATCATTCATAAGGATAATTTCACTTATATGACTAATATTGAAAAAAATTATTCCAAAATAAACAAATGAGAAAACCATGTGTCAAACAATGTAAATGCGAGCATGGATGTAGTCATAATGGTAACTCACACCATATTAGTCACCTCTTATACATAAAAAATATCATGGTCCATCATATAACCATTTCTCAATTGTGATCCACAATCATTCCCCCATAATCGATAATTATTCTAATATTTTGTATACTATAAGGATTTCTCTATTTACTATACCCCCTAGCCTGCTCAATTGATTGACCACCATTTTGTATCTTGGATTTCAAAAAATGTTCCACTTTCTATTCCATCAACACTAGAGTTTTCCTATTACCTATTACTGAACCCCTATTAAATTTAATATGGAAAAATATTTTATGATCCCCTATAATTTTATGATAGTTAATCTTTTGTTCAATGGAAGGAATTTTTTTCTAGTAATGTCTTTTTCACTTGCATTGATAACATTTGGGATCTCTTCCACCCATTGAAGAAGGAAAACAATTCGTTATTTTTTCTTCCTTCTATTCACAACCTTATAAATCCCCATATCCCATATTCCTCACACTAGAATAGAATTTAACAACACATCCAAAAAGACCACTCACAATGCCACTGAGATTAGAAAAAAATCCATGATGTACTATCCTTATACATACTATTATCAATTGTAAGGGCCTTATGGATAATGTTATGATTTTAATTTGATCTAAATTCTTCACCATACACTTCAACTCATATAATAATTTTATATCATATTTTTTATCCTTATGGTCCCATTTCGTACCCTAAGTGACTCAAAACACATCAATTCAAAAATACTAGTAGCATAATATGATATAGAAATTGTTTCCTACTAGATCTCAATGAAGTCGTAAACCCAATTAGTTATCATCACCTCTATGATAACTACACTTACAAGATTCATTTTATTAATTCCAATGAGAGGCCGTTGTTCCTATAATCTTGAACCATATCCTCATGGGTCCTTAATTTATATAGGTACCAAGATTGACATTCCATTATATAGGTGTCTCACCAATAAAAATGATTCCTAAAATGGTTTGTATCCATTATATTTTATGATGAGGGTCTCAACATCCCTAATACACCAGATGATGTTTCAAATATAATATTCATTCATATTAGACCATCATTTATCCAACCCTGTAGTCTCCCCTTTGCTAAATTGCTACCAAACATATAACACCATAATTGATTGGATATGATACATGGACTATTGTAGAAATTTTTGGAGAGTTACCAACCACACTCTCCTATAAATATAGGTGTTTTATAATTTCATTTTCCACCATTAAACCCATGTGACACAATTCCCAAAACATTCCATGAATATTTATTCTATGGATCATATCATAAATTAAAAAATAACTCTAAGAAATATCATCCATTGGGAAAATATTATCAATATGAATCACCAATCGAGGAAGCATCGTAAGCATGAAAAACTGCCTAATAGTAATATCATGGGAAATTGAAAAAGAATATGATAAGAATACATGAAAAATCAAAAAATGGTACTTACAGTTAGTGATAAAAACACATATACAATAGTTTTTAATATGAACATTCCATTAAAATCAATAGAAAACAAGAAGAAGATATAATATCTGAAGATAATATAAATGATTCCTAGACTCACAAACTCTTTAAATTTAGAAAAGACAAAATCCCTATAAATTATAATTAAAAAATCAAACACACTATTATTATGAAATTGTAATATAAAATTCATTAGAATATATCAAACATACAATGTAACCCATAGATCCACTACACAATTTTTGATAGGGGAAAACATAATTCCCCATTATGAGTTTTAACCATCATATCTCTATTTATCAAATATAGAAATAATAAATAGGGTACTATGATATCATTATTTTACTGCCAATACTGAATCACATAGTTTAGATAGACTGTTATATGGGCTCATCTGCACCTCCCCTTATACAAGAGCATATTTACTAGTTGTGACAGCCTTATAGTAATGGATTATTATGAAGTCAATAACCTCATTTATTGGTTTCCATCATAGTATTCAATGATATAAAATGTAATCATAATACAAAAAGAAACATTTATTTTCATTATAACATTGTTATAAAATTAAGTATATAATTGAAATCAATATCTAATAGTGCAATAGGCATATCCCAATTCTTGGTAGATCAATATACCATAAAAATACAGTAGTAATAGAATATAAACGTATCATACTAGATATTATCCACCATATATCATGTTTCTACCTATGTATCGTATCTCCATGTACTCAACATACTACCATAGGCCACACTCCATTCCTTCAATCCTATATCCATAAATCTATAAGCACAATTATATTCCTACGGATGGTGTTAGTAAAAACCAAGTAAGAATACTTTTATAGTTAATTAAATTCTATAGAAAATATATAATGGTGTATTAATTGAATTTATATGAAAATATATAGGTAAAATAAATATATTGACATTCAGGTCATCATTTTCTTATTTGGTAAAAAAACAAGGTCATAATATTTCATCCTCATAGAGGATGGAAATGCAATCACATGCCACTCTATAATTCAATAAAGGGAACACAATATTAAATGAGGTCTCAATTTCAATCCTTTTCATTTGGTATCCATAATTCCATAACTCATTACACATCATTACGTCAATATATATTCATAATGTAATCCCCATCTAGCACATACCATAGAGTTATATTTCAATCCACATTGGTCAGGAACCATTTAGTCAAAATTGTATCATATTGAAAGTCAATAATAAATGGTTCCTAAATAATTCCTTCATAATGTTACCAAGGAAACACATTCACCCACATGTTATTCAATTTATTTTTATGGATATATCATAGGGAATACATGTAGAAATATTCCCAGTAAATAAATATATAACTATATTGGAGTAGTAACATGGTTAAAACCACCTCCACCAAATGGAACATGGATAATTTGATATGAATTCTACTTATCACCATCTATATCCAAAATTTCCCAAAAAAAAAATCACAATGATCAATCATGAAACATAATATTAATAGTAAAAACAAGAATAAATTTAGAAAATAATAGTTCTCTGAAAAAACAATGATATACTAACCAAATAAGAACCATCATGTCAACCACCATTAAAATGACCAATAGTTGAAGGGATGCCAAAATAATTTAGTGAAGAATCTTTATATCACCAAAGTATATTAAGGGGTCGAGGGAGATGAAAAGGTAATAAAATTGAATATTTAATTAGTTAGGATAAATCCCCCTAATCATTTCTAACATGTAATGATTCCACCAACCCCTTTGTGGTTTCAAAAAACTGGTCGATGGTCTATTCACACTTTGTTTCCAAGATATTTTCTCCCACAAACTTGATGGAAATCATAGTTATAATCTAGGGTTCCTATAAACGACCCTATTATGTTGCTGGATACCATTCGCTAGTGGGTGTCCTTTGAAGTATTCCACCCTCAACAGTTTCTAGAACACGTCTTAGAAATGAATACCTAGAACACTCATAAGCAACCCAACAACCAAAAAAAGTAAATAACACATGATATACAAAATAAAAACAATTCAATTCCCCTTTATGTGTAAAAAAAATAATAAATTTACACATATTTATCATGTATAGGAACTAAGGAAATGTTACAGGACTAAAGATGAATTATCAGAAACAGTAATAAAGGGTCATTATTACGTTAAAATCGAGAAGTTTAAAAATAATATTTCCAATAATATCTTGATTTTATTTTTCATTAAATGTTACCAAACATATATCATAGGGGTTATTTAGACAGAGAGAAATTTTAATTCATTTATGAAACTATTAATTTTCTTAATACTTCAGACATAAATATTTTTTTTGAAAAATATTGAATAACATATATCCAGAGTGGTGAACAATGTATATAAAATATGATAATATGACCTAGTAATTACTTGTTAATCCTTGGTATTGTGTAGTTCACTAGTATGTACCTAGAATATTTATTTGTATCTATTGATCTAAAACAATTTATATACCGAATGAATTACTTAATGAACAAAGATACATTTAAAATTAAAAGTATGTTTTAAAAGATTCTATAATGAGTTTATAAATACATGTAACTATTATGAGTAGAATATAGAGGTGAAATTCATTTACATAATGATATTAATTCTTGAGTACATGATGAAAATTAATATACATGATAAAGGATATAATATCTATTGTTACTATGAATACATAGAGAACAAAAATCCTCATTTCAAGGTGACTCTTTATAGTATATCCTAAACAAAATTCTAGACAATCACAGAGGGATGGTTCCCCATATTACCTATACATGATTATAAAGAATTTAGAGTCATGAGAAGGATTATATATATTAATAATAATCTATAATTTATTCAATTTTTTTTATAAAAATATTATCTTAACACATGTATATCATGTTTATTAATTGATATCGTATAATGATCTATAAATTGGAATATCTTAATATTAGATCCTAAAGATGTTTAGTAAAAATAATTTATTATAATGGTCATATAATGACACAAACAGAAAATTATAGATTGTTTTAATCTTAGTTAATTATATGACATCTTCTATGTAAATTAACATATAATATACACAAAGGTATTTATAAAACAATCAATATTTCTATGAGGGAACATATACGATTTTTGATAGTGTAAATTATCATGATTTATAGGATGTTTTGGATTTTAATTCATAGAGGATATAATGTGATATATTGGCTCCCCAAGAGTATGTGAGAGGATCTTCTCCCTTGACACATATTATATAATATATATAAATCTATTTTTTTCTCTTCTATTTTCCCTATTGGGAGATATATTATTCATAGTGAAAAATAATTCTTATAATAAATAATATGTTCCAAAAACATGTGATTTATTAGTTTTTATGAATGTTCATCAGTATTTAGTTGAATCTACCGATAAATTGTATAAGTCTATAATAGTAATAATAGATTATTATGACTAGGAAATCAAACTGAAAATCAAATTAAATTATACTCATTTTAGCATTATGATGATTTTATTATATTTTAGTTGTGGTGGTTGTTTCTATATAGAGGAAAATATATGGTTGAATTATATATGAGATGTACTAAAATATAGAAATATTAGAAAACATAAAAATGTAATTCCTAATACTTGGACCTATTTTTATTTGAAAACTACCACAATGGACATATTACATTTTTAAATAATGTATATTTTATAGGTGTTAAAATTTTAGTGGAGGTGTTTTAGTTTTCAATTATATATATATTTTACAAAAAAAATGAAATATAATTAGTAGTCTTATAAAAACTAAGTTGTTATGCTAATTTCTCCATAGATGAATTTAGATGTAATCCACATTCTACTAAACATGATATATTTTTATTAATAAAATCAGTTTCCCAGTCAAAATAATTTACAAAAATTGACATTTTGTTTGGAATAAATGATCTAATGTAACGCCCCAACACCAATTACCCATAGTCAATGCATTATTGCGTAACATTGGCATGATCACAAAAGATCTAGTCCCTAAATACAGATTAGTTTAGTAGCCTTAGAAACACTAGATACATTCATAAATGTTACATTACATCATAAAGTAAAAAACTACAATAACAAAGTCCCCATAGTACACACTCATATCCTCTTCTTACTATCCATGCAGGTCATTCATAAAATACTTCTTCACATCCTGGAAAATATTAAAACATTGAAAGGGGTGAGCTCAGATGCTCAGTAAGGATAACAATATAGCAGAAGATTTCATAAATAAACATAAACATTTAAGGCAATGTATAACTAATACAAAATCCTTTTAAACTGAACTTCAACAGAATATGGAAAAATTAAAATGAGATAATTCCATTTACTTATTCACATGGATATTCTACTGGTCGAATAATCACATGCAATATCAATAACCACTTTCATAATTATGGAATTCATAATGCCAGACTATCATAACCACATAGACAAGGCCTCATGCCAAGAATACAAATAAGATTTTGCCAAGGCCTTGGGCCAAGACACTAGTTTATCTCATGAGACCTACCGATGCATCAAGGAGCTATAGCGGGCTCCACCCGTCACTTATTAAATTCAATGCATTCCTCATATGTACAGGTTTAAACATATGATAAACCATAACATAATTTTATCACATAAAACAAGCACAAAGGAAACATAAGATTTCCACACTTCAATCACAAGATATCAATACAACACATTGATATAATAAAAACTTTTTCAAAACCATTTTCAATACCAAAATAATAGAAAATTAAAACTTTGTATTTATTTTTCATTTAAAAAAAGATATGTCTTTTAGAGGAAGCCGAAACTCAAATAATATTCACGGCGGCGGAGAAGTCGTTGTCGCCGCATACGTATGAAAAAATATTCTTTTTGTCATTTAGTAAAAACGCTTTGTATAAAAAAATTCATTTTGAATAAAAGTAAAAGTCAAAGGGGTTTATACACCGTATAAATGAATGTTGTGTATAAAACCAAATATGCCTCAATGAGAGGAGATTGAGATGAAGTCCTTACAAAGATCATTTTTAAAATAAAATAGATCTATTATGTGTATTTCCTATAAGTACACATAAAGAAAGTAAAAATACAGGATAGGACATAATAATATCATGAAATAATTTGATAGTAGTAGATTAACCCAATGAATGGAAATTGGGTTAAGAAATTCCCTTACCTCGTGTCTGACTTGACTCGACCGCTCTTTAACCTCCTTAAAATCGGGTAACTCTTTTTTGATTTGTGCCAAAGGCTTACTTGGGAAGAATTCTGCCGAAAGTGAGGCTTCAATGAGTAATAGAGGGAAGTTTAGAGTGTCTTTTGGCAGATGTTGGCTGATCCAAAAGGCTTTGAAGTTGTGTGTAAGGTGGTAGTGGTGGGGGCCTTTTATAAGAGGAGAGGAGGGACACTTTTTGAAAGTCATGAAATGTTACTTTATTATATAATGCATTTCGGATTTTAAAGGTACCAAACTTATATATTTCGTGGATAAGGTGATAAGGGATTGAAATATACTCATTCAATAGGTTTTTTACAAGTGTAATTATTAGATTATAAAATATGTTTTTATTTTATTTAAATCGTTAATTAATGAGGTAATCACTATATCAGCATGGTGTCGTAAATAATTTGATTTAATTAACGTCAAAAAATTATAAAAAAAAATTATCATGATGTATGAAATATTTTTATCTTTCTAATTAATATTTATAGTAAAAAATATGACTTGTATAACCTCATTTAAAAATTGTTTTAGTAAAACAACTCATGTTTGTGACATTTTTATTTTAACATTAAATAAAAAGTTTTTAATGTCATTTTCCTACCAAAGTGGATCCATGGGGTCCCCAAGTTGACCCATGGATTTTCTTGGTCGGCCATGACTCATAAAATAGGGGTAGGACAACTGTAAAGATATTTTCATATTTTTATAATATCAATTTTACCTTAAATTTCACTAATTACCTTTAATCGTGATTAATTAAACTCAAAAGTTACTATTCACCAAAAAATTATTTTAATCCCATTTAACCACATTTTACTTCCTAATGAAAACCATGTATGTCGGATTTTTGAAAATCATATCACAGAAGTGGTCATGTTTCATTTAAACGAAAAATCAGTTTTTTAACTACCACTTAGTGGTTTCACTATTAATCAAAAATTGAAGTTTTCAGAACAATTCCAAAATTTCACCATAAGCTATAATTTATATTCTGAATTCAAAAATGATGTCTAATTTAAAAAATTCCAAACATATAAGTTGCATTAATTAATTTCCACTGTCACAACAAATAGCATGTTTTTATGAAACAATATATATCAAAAGATTGACAATTATTTATGTCCAATTTCAAAGTGAAATTAATTCTAATGAACATAATTGGATAAAATGGTAAAAATATATTCTAATTATACTTCAAAACCACTAAATAATATAATTTATCACTTTAAATTATTTTGATTAAAAATGTTTTTCTTTAAGTATTTTTCACTATTCATAAAAAATTGGAAGTTCTCAAAAAAATACAAAAAATTCAACATAGGCTAATTTCGATATTCAGAATCCACAAATGAAGTCAATTTTGAAATATAAAATATATATATAATTTCAAAAAGTGGGTATTACTATTCATAATGGCTATTTTGATTGGTTGTGGTGCGTTAGAATCTCGAACTCGCATACAATACAAGATATTGCATTATTGAAAGAGAAGCGTATTGTGGAAGCTCGGGGTGTCACATTCTCCCCTCATTCAATATATTACATCCTTGCAATTTGAAATTTTTATTTGCAAAAAAAAGGTTGAAGATAGGAAATACCTTTGTGGAAAACCCACATCAGAAAGAAGGATAATAAAAATATAACATTAAAAGATAGAAAGATAAGTACAAAGGTCACCCGAGATAGCCCATACTAGGATTCTATGAAAATATGGATATGAAAGAAAAAAAACCATCAAGGTCTGGTGGAGAGTTGTAGAAAACAGGATTAAAAGAAGGTTAACCACAAGAAAATCACAAACTTGTGATTAGTTAAATGGTCATTGAATCCCCAGTTGGAAAAGTTAACTAGCAACGTTTTTGTTTTAAGTTACCTGTTATAATGTTGAGGAATTTATTTAGAAGATTTACTAAGAACGTAAGGGAATATACATACTTTTCATGTAGACTTTTATTCTTTAATAAATGTTTACCACCAACCCATCTTTCACTCTAAAAGGTAATAGAACTCAAAAATATTGTTTTTATCCTACTCGTACAAGGTTCAAAATATTAACACATACCATTTAGATTAGGAAAACTATTTTTTAATAACTAAGGACTTCCTATAGGATAGTGTTAGGTAATAAAGGCATGTCACACTATGGTTGTGGGTTCGATTCCTGCAGCTTTGTCTGACGTGACGGGTTATCCCCCCTGCAGGTTGTCCTTTTCCTAAAACTATAGTATTATAATATTCCAAAAATAATCTTCAGAAATGTTTTAACCAAAAACAATAATATCCAAGGTTCAACTTAATCCATTCCAAACTATATAGTTATCCAAAATACCTCTATCCAGTCTTTCTCTAAAAGGTCTCTAAATTCCAAAATCAATTGTAACATCATATTCCCCAAACAAAGTAAAATTTCTCTTATTATCACATACTAAAAATATGATTTCCTTCATCATATTAAATCTTTAATGGAAACAACAAGTACTACAGTACAATCCTTATATATATATCACATTGTCCTTATAACTAGAATATAATCCTTGAGTCCAAAAGCACCAATACATTAATTATTCCGCTTCAACTGTAGTAACATCATATGATTTTCCTTGATCCCTTGGCCTTTTCTGAGGTAAGGTTCCCTGAAGCTTAGGACATTCATTTGCAAAATGCACCATTTCCCTACAATTGTACCATTCAACATTGATAGCCTCTTTCTTTCTCTTGTAATCATGAGCTTGGTGGCCTTTTTCACCACACTTGTAACAGACTCCCATTCCCTTCAAGCAGGTATCGAGGTGTTTCTTCCCACATTTACTGTATGACTGATATTCAACTCTCCCCAATCTTCCCCTTATTTCCATTTTCAGATTGATCAAAAGATCTCTTCTTTTCTTGATTTACTTTATTGTCATAAGATTTATAGAATTCCTTTTCTATCTTGATAGCACATGAGTCTATATCTTTGTATGACGAGAAGGTTTGTGAGACTAATGCTCGACGGATAAATGGTTTTAACCCACCAAAGAAAAGATCAATCTTACTTATTGGGTTACGTATATAATCTACTGCATGTCTCGCTAGCCTTGTAAAGTTAGCCTCTTACTTTGCAACATTCTCATCCTCCTTCTGTCTCAGACTCAGAAATTGCCTTTCCATATCTGCTCGATGGTCATGTGGAAAGAAATTTTCTAAGAAAATCTCTTTGAACTCCCTCCATTCCATATTTGATACTTCATCGTCTTCAGTTGTGTTTTGAATTAGCAACCACCATTGATCGGCTTCTCTAGTGAGGTGGTAAACTACCATGATAACCTTTTCCCTTTCACTACTCCACAAGGAATGTAATATTTTCTCTAAGGAATTTATCCATTGCTCAGCTACTAATGGACTTGTACCCCCATTAAATTTTGGCGTTTGTTGCCTCATGAAGTGGTCTAACATTGATCCTGCATGTTGTGGATCAGGGTGCTCTATACAAGTAAGGTTATTATTAATAACCTGTGTGAGTTGTCCCATTATGGTAATAAGTTGATAAGCACCAGTTGAATCTCTAGATCCATAATAATTATCTTGAGTAGGAGGGAAATCCCTACATGGAGTGCGTGAATTGATACGGTTTACATTCCTTCAACTAGGCGCCATTTCTAAACAATGGCATAAACTAGATTAGTTTATAAATTAAAATACATAATTCCATACTTGTAAAACACTTAACATAAATTGAACTATTTATGGATATAATCCATAATCATAAAAATGATTTATTTGAGGAAGTATATACTCATAACCCTTCATAGTGGTTTGTAAAGAAAATGAGAATTATCCTAAGCATATCCCCTGGGAGTGTCGTAACCTAGAGTGCAGTAAGGCCCGTTGTTGTGCACCAGTTCCCGTTCGAGTCTAGCATAAAGCGGTGTTTCCGGGTTTTACCCCTAGGTACATCTGTGCCAGAGCCGCCTCTACCTGCTCATATCTAGACAGGGATGTATTGCTCAGAAAACTCAAAAATATCTATAATACCAAAATTTTAGAAAGTTATTCTATACTAATACTCAAATTTTATCTTAGGTCTATGTGCTCTAATAAGAGTTTATCTAAATCTAGCTTCCAAGGTTAGTACTAAACTGCCTCTGATAACAACTGTAACGCCCCGACCCCAGTTACCTAGAGTCAGTGCATTATTGCGTAACATTTTCATGATCACAAAAGATCAAGTCTCGAAAGACCGATTAGTTTAGTAGCCTTGGATATAAGGGTTGGTGTCCTCAGAACCAACTGTTTTTTACTTTTATTACATAAATGTTCACTTATTATATATTGTTCATTGTTTTGCATGACTATAATATAATAATGTCCTGGAATATTTGTTGCATTAATAAGGTCATAGCAGATCCCCGATATGATGAGAACCTTGAAATGCTATAACAATATTCTTAAATAATGTTCTATGGTTGGATGAAATACTATGATAGGACACATAGTATACAGACCGTCATGTGCGAATACTCGTAAGAAGACGAGACTCTCTCTCATGGAGTTTGCAATTGGTAATCTCTAAGATGGGAGATTATGAGAACAGACCCGCCAGTAGTAATTCCACATGTCTTGGTGTCATCAGATATTTCTATCTACGAGCGTGTGTAATGGTCCTTAGACTGAAAGATTATCATTAACTCATGTCATGACTCACACACTTAGATTTACTGACGAAAATCACCACGCAGACAGTTGGCGGGAAGTAGGGTACGTTGGGTGCGTCACGAGGGACATTTTGTTAATGGATAAGTCGAGGACGGATTTGTCCCTTCCATTTATGGAAGTTGATATCTCGGCCCTTTTATTGAAATAGAACTATCGCATTAAATTCCTTGTCCATGGTGTAAATGACGAGTTTATTTCAGGTAGTCAAAGAACGACAGATCAAGCATATAGATTTATGACACTGCCATGAAACTTGCTTGATGAGATATCAAGACAAAGGGATTAAATTACACAGTAAGCATTCGTATGAGGTGATACGTCAATGCAGCGTCAACAGCTTTCTCTTGGGTGCCTTGACCCGTTCCTAGACAGTACGCTTGGACTTTATGAAAGCTTGCCTAATGCCAACGAGAAAGACGCCTAGATAGTCACACACTAAGTGTATCCAAGTATCTCAAGTTGAATAAAGATTATTCCCGTACGTGGTTTAATAATTATTCAAGGAAGACTAAGTTATTTTAAATGATGGATGAAAAATAAAATAAGTACACGCCGTGTATTATTAAATGTACAAGCCGTGTAGTTTTATTTTGGAAAGGAAGTGAATAAATGAAAACAAGATATACACACCGTGTACATCTATTGTACACGCCGTGTAGTTTTCAATGAAAAACAAGTACACACCATGTATTTATTATTACACGCCGTGTAGTTTTTCCAGTCAGATTTTTGAAGATATAATATCGTTTTATTAAATGATATTTATTATATTCAGTGTGAGCTCATGTCAAGGAATTAATTATTCGACATGGGGGTTTTCAATAAGAGTGAATGAAATAAATGAAACACGTAACATGTTTATTTATTGTCATAACTCTATAACCTCAAACTCGATTATAAATATCCTCACAACCCAACTCTTTTCCTACACAAGAGAATCGTTTTGCACAACATCTCCAGAGAATTATTTCAAGACCGAAATAACCTCTTCCTCTAAGAACTCTCTCAAGACCGAGAGAGATCCTCTTCCATCGGATCAAGACGATCTAAGGCGGACAACGCAAGCAAAGGCTTCTCCATGCTATCACCCAGAGAATCTTTTGGCGACGTCCAGAGATACAAGGTAAACATGTGGATCACCGCTAGAGGGAGTCTACACTTGGCTTCTACGACGCAACGATGGATCACATCGACAATGTGATCAAGAACATCAATGAAGAAAGAACACCCAAAAGTTATTTCTTTATAATTAATTAAATTAACTATAATCAACCTATAACGATCCTTGTTTATGGTTCCGGGACAAACCATCTTCTTTGTCTTTTTCTATGATTCAATACATGGAGACTGACGTTTAACGTCGTATTGATCCCGGATTGATCATTTATAATGACAAAAATCCAAGTGGTAAATCCACCCACGTGCTTCTGCTGCGCCCGGAACCTTCAAATGGTATCAGAACGAGGTTACAATGTTGATTATAGTTATTTAATTTTTGTTGATAATTTAAGCATTCATATTTTATTCAATTTGAAATAAATCGTTCAATAAATCTGAATTAATGAGATCTATTCTTCCTCCTTCTTTTCTCGATTTATATCAAAGAAACGACCTTTTAATTTTAATTTTTGATTAAAATAAAAACGAGGAACTCATCCGGAGGAGACGCTCTTTCTGTCTCTACAACACGGGATTACACATCGTCTAATTAAAACTACACGTCGTGTACTTAGGTTCAACGAACCAGAACTGGTCCGCCAAACCACGCCGTGTGAATTGATTATGACTATGTTTTAATCACGCCGTGTTGAGCAGAATATAACGGCGCGTGGAAACCAGAATACACGGCATGTATGTTGGAACAACATGCCCTGTAGTCCATTCTGACCTAGGTGAAAACATGTACAAAGATAAGCTACGTACCGCATACACGGGATCGCCAGGCCAGTTACCATGTAATAAGGAAGTACATGCCGTGTATGATTCATCTACATGCCGTGTACTCTAAAATTTCCAAAGTGCAGAAAAAATGCCAAAGCCCCGACGTGTACTTTTTAAAAAAGGTGAAAAGAAAAATGCACGCCGTGTAATTATAAACTACACGCCGTGTACTTTCCAGAAATGGAATTTCACCAGGTTTCCTCCAATGTACAAAGACCCGTACACAGAATATGGATTTGAAGAATCTCAAGGAAATTCAAAAAATAATTTAAGATAAAGAATTGATTAATTATAAGATCATAATTAATTGAATTAGAGCGTGTCTTATCTTAAATAAAAGAACGATTGACAAGAATATGAATTCTAAATATGTGTAAATATCGTTGCATACTATGGATGATCATGAGCTAGACCAAAGACCCTTTGTATGTGTATGGTTTCATTTAAATTTATTTAATTTAAATTTGTTTGACTGCGAGCCTTATTCCAATAAAATGTAGGGCCTACGTGCCCATGGATTCTTTAATGTAAACCAATGTAATGGAGGATCTCCGAAGCCAGAGGAGACTGTTCAAATCCCGAAACCATGGAAAAACCGACACAAGAAGATACAAAGGTGGACAGGTGGGAGCTGCAAAACACGAACCATCAGGTTCAAGGTGTTTTCCCTAGGTCAGGGTTAGCTTATCAAAAACGCTAGATAATCTAACCAATAGAAGCTCATGATCATGCCATATTATTTTATTTCTGTCTGATTGCATGGTTTATTTATTATTTATGTGTTGTCTCAATCACATAATTAATGAACAAGCATGAGAAGATGGAATAAAATAATAACCGGACTATGCATAAACATTATCAGAACATGGTTAATCACTTTAGAAAGAATCACTTAATATTAACAAACATGTGATAATGTCAAACTACGAATAAAGTAATAAAATCCCTCAATACCATATTATGTCAGACCAATCCTTCCGTTACGTGATTAAGGGCAAGACTAAATAAAACTATGTGTTTGACCAACCCTTGTTGGGACACATACTTTTATAAAAGAATCCCCTATGAAAGGTTTCAGATTGACTTAACCATATTAAATCAAGAGAAGTATCCCTTTCTAGACTTGGTGTAATTTTGAAGGCAAGAGTTGAGGAAATCCAATTCAGGATTTCAGGATTGGGGAGTCCACTCAACAGCTCAAGGAACTATATGCTCACAGTTGGAAAAGACCTGCCTACCTAAATACCTTCAAATAGCTTGACTAACCCTTGTTGGGCTTATGCAAAGGGGAATATGGATCCTTTCCTCTAGAATGTCAGAGCAACTGGACATTCTGAGTTCAATGGTGAGGGCCATTGAGACTTGATAAAATAGTGGGAGACTTAATAATTTTTTTTATTTCTCATAAATGTAATCAAGAAAGTACTGATGAATCTGTTCCTTTAATTTGTAGAATCAATATGACAAACACATCAACCACATTTTGTCTGCAATCAATTCTGGATAAAGACAACAGCCTCACCGGCAGTAACTTTCATGAATGGTTTAGGCCCCTTCCGGTTATCCTACATCGTGAACAGAAGTTTTACGTGCTGGAGTCCTCACTTCCTGATTCTCCTTCCCCAGGGGCGAGTGATGAAGATTTCCTAGTCTATGATCTACATTTGAACGATGCTCTCGATGATCAATGTTTGATGTTGTCATCTATGTCTAGTGAGCTCATGAAGTCTCATGAAGACATGGATGCCTACAGCATGCTCGAGAACCACTGTGGTTTATACCAGGAGAGACCAAGACATGAAAGGTTTGAGATCTCCAAGGCTCTGTTTCAGAGCATGCTTGGAGAGGGTGCCTCAGCTGGGCCTCATGTAGTCAATCTCATTGGCTACATTGAGCGCTTGGAGGTTCTATGGTTTAAACTTCCTGAAGAACTGGGTACCGATATCATTCTCGATTCACTCCCCCAGAGCTTCTCAAACTTTGTTGTGAACTTCAATATGAACAACATTGAGAAGTCTTTGTCTGACCTTTTCATCCTCATTCGCCAAGTGGACACTAACATGAAGCGTGAAAAGCCTTCTGTCCTCATGGTGAATAAAAGGAAAGGGAAGACAAAGAGCTTTAAGCCCAAAGCTTCTTCAAGGCCTTCCAAGAAAAGGAATATCAAAGGGGAAGCAAAGGAACAGGATGCTGTTTGTTTTGCATGTGGCAAGAAGGGCCACTGGAAGAAAAACTGCACCCAGCCAAGGAAGCAAGGGGAAGCTTCAAGTGCGATTGTTATCAAATGCAATCTATCTGTTTCTACTAATTGGGTATTAGATACTACTTGTGGTGCTCACATATGTATCCAAATACATGAACCAAGTAGATTCAGGAAGATTGAACGAGGGGAGGTAGATCTACGAGCAGCCAACAGTGCCAGACTCGCTGTTGTAGATTTCAGAGACTACCACCTCACATTACCTACCAGGATGGTCTTGGTTTTTAAATATTGTTATTATGTTCCATTTGTTACTAAAAACATTATTTTAGTATCCAGATTAGATACTGATGGATTCATATTAAATCTTGGAAATGAATGTTACTACTTTTATAATGATAGAATTTGTTTTGGTAGGGCACATTCATATAACGACCTTTATGTGTTAGACTACACAAACCAAGTAATGACAATCGATAACAATGTTAATTCACATGAATCATACCACACCCAACATTGGCATCACCAGATAGGTCATATCAATGAGAAACATTTGACAAAATTACATCAAGATGGGTATTTAGATTCTTTAGAACTAAAACCACTTGGTGTATGTCATGCGTGTCTACAAGGCAAAATGACCAAAGCCCCATTTAGTGGGAAAGGTGAAAGAGTTAAGAACATCTAGAATTAGTTCACACAGATGTGTGTGGACCATTTCCAGTTGAAGCAAGGGGTGGGTTCTCGTACATCATAACTTTTATTGATGATTTTAGTAGATATGGATATATCTATTTAATGAGGTATAAGTCTGATTCTTTTGATCGGTTCAAAGAATACAAGAATGAAGTTGAGAACCAGCTTGGTAAGAAGATTAAGAAACTCCGCTCAGATAGAGGAGGAGAATATTATAATCAAGACTTCATTTATTTCTTACGGGAGTTTGGGATTCTATCTCAACTCACTCCTCCTTACACACCACAGTGGAATGGTGTAAGTGAAAGGAGGGACCGAACCCTGTTGGACATGGTGAGATCAATGATGAGTCATGCGAGTCTTCCATTATCCTTTTTGGGATATGCATTACAAAAAACAGCACACATACTAAACCAAGTACCAACTAAATCGATAAATGGTATTCCATACGAATTATGGAGTGGACGGAAAGCCATGGTATCAAATTTACATGTGCGGGGTAGTGAATCATTTGTTAAGGCCTCTTTAGGTAACAAACTTGCACCCCGAGGCACAAAGTGTATCTTTATAGGATATCCCAAGGAAACAAGGGGATATTACCTATACAACCCCTCAGACAAAAAGGTTACAGTGGAAAGACACGCCATATTCCTTGAGAGGGAGCACATCTCTAAAAGAGATAGTGGGAGTGAGATAGAATTTGATGAAGTCGAGGCTCAAGATACACATGAGTTGGTACAAGAACAGATTCCACAAAGCCTCGTGGAAGAACAATCTGTTACAGAGACACAAGAACTGCGTAGGAGCACGAGAGAGTTGAGAGAACCAGAATGATATGGTTTTCTTGTCACCGAGGATGGTGAATCATTATTGGTTGACAATGATGATCCTCTTACCAACAAGCATGCAGTTGAAGGCACAGACGTTTCCAAGTGGAAAAAATCCATGAATTATGAAATGGAATCCATTTACCAAAACCAAGTCTAGATTTTGGTTGATCCTCTAGTTGATGTAAAGCCTATTGGTAATAAATGTGTATTCAAAACGAAACTGGACATAGAGGGTAAAGTCAGCACCTACAAGGCATGACTGGTTGCAAAAGGTTTTAGACAACGTCAAGGAATGACTATGATGAAACCTTTTCACCAGTTGCAATGCTGAAGTCTATCAGAATCCTATTGGCCATTGCTGCTTACCATGACTATGAAATTTTGAAAATGGATTTCAAAACATCTTTCCTTAATGGGAACCTCCAGGTAGATTTCTACATGACACAACCTGAAGGATTTGTGACTCCAAAGGATGCCAAAAAGGTATGAAAGTTGCAGAAATCCATTTATGGATTAATGCAAGCATCAAGGTCATGGAACATTCGTTTTGATGAAGCTGTTATAGAATTTGTCTTTGTTAAGAATGAATGTGAGCCTTGTGTCGAGAAAAGGTTTAGTGGAAATGCAGTCATTTTCCTAATAGTATATGTGGATGACATACTGCTAATTGGAAACGAAGTAACTGTCTTACAGTCAGTTAAGGCATGGTTGCATAAATGTATCTCCATGAAAGACTTGGGAAAGGCGGCATATATTTTTGGGATCAAGATCCATCGTGATAAATCCAAGAGAATGCTGGGCCTGAGTCAAAGTA
The DNA here is from genome assembly GCA_963277665.1 of Viscum album. Taxonomy (NCBI): domain Eukaryota; kingdom Viridiplantae; phylum Streptophyta; class Magnoliopsida; order Santalales; family Viscaceae; genus Viscum; species Viscum album. The sequence continues at coordinate 1,278,060,738 of OY728134.1, forward strand.
CATACATTGAAAAGATACTGAAGAGATTTAGTATAGAACAGTCCAAGAGAGGATTGTTGCCAGTGTCACATGGCATTCATATTTCCAAGAAAATGTGTCCTCAGACACATGAGGAAAGAAATAGGATGGAAAGGACCCTTACACATCCGCGATTGGGTCAGTCATGTATGTTATGCTACGTACGAGGCTAGATGTTGCTTACGCATTAAGTGTGGTAGGCAGATATTAAGATGATCCAGGAGACCGCCATTGGATGGAAGTCAAGACTATCTTTTTGTATCTGAGGCATAATAAGGATATGTTCCTGGTTTATGGAGGAGATGAGGAACTAGTCATCAGAGGACATGTAGATGCTAGTTTCCAGACTGATCAAGATGACATGAAGTCATATACTGAATACATCTTCAGTTTGAATGGAGGTGTAGTGAGTTGTAAGAGCTCAAAACAAAGTGTGGTGGCAGATTCTACAGTAGAGTCCAAGTATATCGCATCTTCTGAGGTAGCTAAAGAAGTAGTATAGATGCGAACCTTCGTCCAAGAGATGGATGTAGTACCGAGCAGTAAAGATCCTATCACACTCTATTGTGATAATACTGCAGTGGTGGAACTTGGAAAAAATCCAAGGTCACATCAGCGGACAAAGCACATACTTCGGAAGTATCATCTCTTGAAGGATTTTTCTCAAAGAGGTGAAGTTGTAGTGAGCAGTATTTCCACGGAAGACAACATGGCGGACCCATTGACTAAAGCCTTGACTCAGCAGAAACATGATCATCATGTGAGGTCTAGTGGACTAAAAGTCGTAGGCAGTTGGCTCTAGTCCTAGTGGGGGTTTGTAAGGGTTGGTGTCCTCAGAACCAACTGTTTTGTACTTTTATTACATAAATTTTCACTTATTATATATTGTTCATTGTTCTGTATGACTATAATATAATAATGTCCTGGAATATTTGTTGCATTAATAAGGTCATATCAGATCCCCGCTATGATGAGAACCCTGAAATGCTATAACAATATTCTTAAATAAAGTTCTGCGGTTGGATGACATACTATGATAGGACACATAGTATAAAGACCGTCATGTGTGAATACTCGTAAGAGGACGAGACTCTCTGTCACGGAGTTCACACTTGGTAATCTCTAAGATGAGAGATTATGAGAACAGACCCCCAGTAGTAATTCCGCATGTCTTGGTGTCATCAGATATTGCTATCTACGAGCGTGTGTAATGGTCCATAGACTAAAAGATTATCATTAACTCATGTCATGACTCGCTCACTTATATTTACTGACAAAAACCGCCACACAGAAAGTTGGCGGGAAGTAGGGTACGTTGGGTGCCTCACGAGTGACATGTTGTTAATGGATAAGTCGAGGAAGGATTTTTCCCTTCCATTTATGGATGTTGATATCTCGGTCCTTTGATTGAAATAGAACTATCGCATTAAATTTCACGGCCATGGTGTAACGGACGAGTTTATTTCAGGTAGTCAAAGAACGACAGATCAAGCATATAGCTCTATGACACTTCCATGAATCCTGCTTGATGAGATATCGAGACAAAGGGATTAACTTACACAGTAAGCATTCGTATGAGTTGATACGTCAATGCAGTGTCAACTTATTTCTCTTGGGTTCCTTGACCTGTTACTAGACAGTAATCTTGAACTTTAGGCAAGCCTGCCTAATGCCAACAAGAAAGAGGCCTAGAGGGTCCCACACTAAGTGTATTCAAGTATCTCAAGTTGAATAAAGATTATTCCTGTACGCGGTTTAATAATTATTCAAGGATGCCTAAGTTGTTTTAAATGATGGAGGAAAAATAAAATAAGTACACGCCGTGTATTATTAAATGTACATGCCATGTAGTTTTATATTGGAAAGGAAGTGAATAAATGAAAACAATATATACACACAGTGTACATCTAATGTACACACTGTGTAGTTTTCAATGAAAAACAAGTACACGCCGTGTATTTATTATTACACACCGTGTAGTTTTTCCAGTCAGGTTTTTGAGGATATAATATAGTTTTATTAAATGATACTTATTATAATCAGCGTGAGCGCATGTCAAGGAATTAATTATTCGACATGGGGGTTTTCAATAAGATTTAATGAAATAAATTAAACGCGTAACACATTTATTTATTGTCATAACTCTACAACCTCAAACTTGATTATAAATATCCTCACAACCCAACTCTTTTCCTACACAAGAGAATCGTTGTGCACAACATCTCTGGAGAATTATTTGAAGACCGAAAGAACCTCTTCCTCCAAGAACACTCTCAAGACCGAGAGAGATCTTCTCCCATCGGATCAAGATGATCTAAGGCGGACAACACAAGCAAAGGATTCTCTACGCTAGCACCCGGAGAATCCTTTGGCGACGTCCATAGATACAAGGTACACATGTGGATCACCGCTAAAGGGAGTCTACACTTGGATTCTACGACGCAACGACAGATCACATTGACAATGTGATCGATAACATCAACGAAGAAAGAACACCCAAAAGGTATTTCTTTATTATTAATTAAATTAACTATAATCAACCTGTAACGATCCTTGTTTGTGGATCTGGGACAAACCATCTTCTTTGCCTTTTTCTGTGATTCGATCTGTGGAGACTGACGTTTAACGCCGTATTGATCCCGGATTGATCATTGATAATGACAAAAAGCCAAGTGGATACATCCACCCACGCACTTCCGCTGCGCCCAGAACATTCATTGGAAACACTAGATACATTCATAAATGTTACATTACATCATAAAGTGAAAAACTACAATAACAAAGCCTCCATTGTCCACACTCATATCCTCTTCTGACTGTCCCTGCAGGTCATTCATAAAATACTTCTTCACATCCTGGAAAATATTAAAACATTGAATGGGGTGAGCTCAGATGCTCAATAAGGATAACAATATAGCGGAAGATTTCATAAATAAACATAAACATTTAAGGCAATGTATAACTTAAACAAAAGCCTTTTAAACATGAACTTAAACATAATATCGAAAAGGTAAAATGAGATAATGCCATTTACATTTTCACATGGATATTATACTGGTCGAATAATCACATGCAATATTAATAACCACTTTCATAATGATGGAATGCATAATGCCAAACTATCATAACCACGTAGCCAGGGCCTCGTGCCAAGACTACAAATAAGATTTTGTCAAGGCCTCGTGTCAAGACACTAGTTTGTCTCATGAGACCTACCGATGCATCGAGGAGCTATATCGGGCTCCACCCGTCACTTATTAAGTCCAATGCATTCCTCATATGAACAGGTTTAAACATATCATAAACCATAACATAATTTTATCACATAAAACATGCATAAAGGAAACATAATATTTCCACACTTCAATCACAAGTTATCAATACAACACATTGATATAATAAAAAATTTATCAAAACATCTTTCAATACCAAAATAAAAGAAAATTAAAACTTTTTATTTATTTTTCATTGAAAAAAAAGTTATGGCTTATATAGGATGCCGGAACTCAAATATTAGTCACGGCGGCAGAGAATTCGTTTTCGCCGCATACGTAAGAAATAACATTCCTTTTGTGATTTAGTAAAAAATATTCGTATAAAAAGATTCCTTTTGAATAAAATTAAAAGTCGAAGGGGTTTATACACCATATAAATGAAAGTTTTGTATAAAACCAAATATGCCTCTAGGTGTAAGAGAGGGAAGTTGATAGAGTATTTGGGAAGTGGTTGGCCAATGCAAAAGGCTTTGAAGGTGTGAGTAAGGTGGTAGTGGTGGGGGCCTTTTATAAGAGGAGAGGAGGGGAACTCTTGGAAAGTCAGGAAATGTGACTTTATTATATAATGAGTTTCGGATTTTAAAGGTCCCACACTTATATATTTTGTGGATAAGGTGATAAGGGTTTTAAATATACTCATCCAACAAGTTTTTGACAAGTTTAAGTCTTAGAATTTTCATTATCTTTTTATTTGATTTAAATCGTTAATTAATGAGGTAATCGCTGCATCATCATGGTGTCATAAATAATTTAATTTATTTAATGTCTAAACATTATAAAAAAAATTATCATGATGTATGAAATCGTTTTATCTTTCTAATTAATATTTATAGTAAAAAATATGACTTGTATAACCCCATTTAAAAATTGTTTTAGTAAAGCAACTCATGTTTGTGACATATTTATTTTAACATTAAATAAAAAGTTTTTAATGTCATTTTCCTACCAAAGTGGATCCATGGGGTCCCCAAGTTGACCCATATATTTTCTTGGTCTACCAAGAATCATCCAATAGGGGTAGGACGAGTGTAAAGGTATTTTCATATTTTCATAATATCATTTTTACCTTAAATTTCACTAATTACGTTTTAATCGCGATTAATTAAACTTAAAAGTTACGGTCCACCAACAAATTATTGTATTCCCATTAAACCACGTTTTACTTACTAATGACAACCATGTATGTCAGAGTTTTTAAAATAAAATCACAAAAGTGGTAATGTTTCATTTAAACGAAAAATCAGTTTTTTAACTACCACTTAGTGGTTTCACTATTCATCAAAAATTGGTGTTTTTCAGAACAATGCCAAAATTTCACCGTAAGCTATAATTGATATTACGAATTAAAAAATGATTTCTATTTTACAAAATTTCAAACACATAAGTTTCATTAATTAATTTTATAATTAATTCCCGCTATCACAACAAATAGCGTGTTTTTAAGAAACAATATATATCAAAAGACTAACAATTATTTATGTCCAATTTCAAAGTGAAATTAATTCTAATGAATATAATTGGATAAAATGGTAAAAATATATGATAATTATACTTCAAAACCACTCAATAGTATAATTTATCACTATAAATTATTTTTATTTAAAAATTTGTTTTTAAGTATTTTTCACTATTCATAAAAAAATTGGAAGTTCTCAAAACAATACCAAAAATTCAACATAGGCTAATTTTGATATTCCGAATCCAAAAATGAAGTAAATTTTGAAATATAAAATATATATAATTTCAAAAAGTGGGTATTACTATGCATAATGACTATTTTGATTGGTCGCGGTGCGTTAGAATCTCGAACTTGCGTACAATGCAAGCTATTGCATTATTGAAAGAGAAGCGTATTGTGGAAGCTTGGGGTGATACATCTAATAATTCAATACAATATTTTATACAATCACATTTTAATTTTTATGTATAGACAACATATAAAAAAGTGTACATTGGAAATATATCTTTAATTCATTGTGGAGTATTTAAATATGATATATATAATGTGTAAAGTAATTTAGGGAAATATTAATAGAAACTATTTTAATTAAAATTTTTTGAAGGAATTTTTTTTCAAATGTTATTGGGGAATAATTGATGAATTCCTATTATATAGTGAAATGGGATTTCTAATTTGATGGAGATAAAAAACTAGTATTAATCTAAATCAATGTTAATTAATTATCAAGGCAAGGAAAATGAAATATTGAAGGATAATGTATATTTTAATATAGTATGGAAAGGTATACAAAAATTAAATTATGTCTTATGGTAGAAAATATGATAAAATTTAGAAATGTATTATTCCAAAAGAAAAATTATAACAGTATTTTGGGTTTGTTGTAACAGAAAAACCTTAAATGTAGTGTTAACAAAAATGTAAGGATTTTATAATGGAAGAAAGAGATGGAGAGATCAGGATATCAAATCTGAAGGGAATTTCTTAAAAATATATGGTCACAATAATAATAATATTTATATGGTAATGTAGAAACTCAAAAAGCTACCAATAAAATTTGGCTTTACTGGAACTAAAGTCTTTATTCAGCATAATCATGTTCATCATTTTACTAGATGGACCAAGTTCATGTGGTAGTATTTTGTGAATATTTCTATAGAACAAACTATATATTTACATTCTATTAAAGTTATATTCATGTGATGCATGTTACTTAATTACTCTTCATATGTTGACAGTTATTTTACAGGGCAATTAACGGTATAATTTCTTAATATAATTGGGATGTTGAAATTACATAGTAATTTCCTGTTATGAAAACATACATATAATGTTATAATGTTATAAAATGAAAATTTTTTATATATAAAAGAAAAAATTTTATTATTAACTGATGATACAAAAAATCAAGTGTATAAGTCTTATAATAAATGTATATATTTTATCATGTTGCTCTCCCTTGGTAATTACTATCAAGGTAAAAAAATGTGAACATGACCAGCCAATATAATTTACATATTTTATTTTTTCATGGTAAATTATTATTTATAGATTTCTATAATACAATATTTACATTAATATTTTTATTAGTATATATTTTCCATCATGTGCATTAATATATTAATAAATTCCATGTATATTTATGGTTGTGGTGATGTAGGATATGCTAGGTGCCTCATGGTGAATATGATAATAATGAATATTGTTAGATAAGATTTTCCCCCTCGCAAGTTAGTGGATGTTGATATCTTATGCCATTTGACAGAATTTGAGTAGCATAATTGTTTCAATCTCATGTTGTTTGAAATTTGAAGATTTATTTCCAAAAAGGTAATGAAAGGGATTCGAGTGAATATGATAATGGAACAAGTTATATGACATACTATATGAAATATATATTGAAAAGGAGATTATAATACATTGTAAGAATTTTTTGAGGAATTAATGTCATTAGGACATTTTCGATCTTTCTATTTGGGTTCTTTAATATATAATTTGATATTAATCTTAGAAAATAGGCACTATATGTCTAATTCCACTAATAAAGGAAATGAGAGGGTTAAAAAATAAGTATGTCCAAAAACTCAGTTAAATTACCAATGAATTTAATAGTAGATTGGAATATTATTCTCATGATTGATGAATTATATTTAATGAGCTCAATTGGTTATTGAAGAATATTAATCCACTATTTTTACAAAACATTAGTTGTGATAATTACAATTCATAAATATTTATTTCAACTTTTTTTAAATATAATTATTTTTTATTGATCAATGAATAATTATATTTATCAATATTCATTAATATGGGATAATAAGTATTAAGGAGAATGGTGGAACTAAGATATGAACCATTTCAAAAATGGAATGGTAAATATTATTTTATTATATATTAATATATTTAGCAAATAAAATAATTGTTTTTATAGTAAAATACATGAACATGTCTATAAAATAATTATAATATTATTATTATTTATACAAGGGATTCCCTTATGATTAGGTGAAACATTAAAGACCATTGTGAAATTATTTTCTCTACCCTACCTCTATAAATACCCTTCCATGCCATTTCACTCTATCCTATCATTATTCACCCATAGAATGTTATTAAAACCAAAAATTATCTCTCAAGATAATTATATCAAGCTAGTGGGATATTCTCAAGGACACTAAGAATAATGTTTGATAATTATTATAATCTATATTATCAGGTTAGAGAAAAACAAAGAGAATCCCCCTTTCCCATTTGGATTGTATGACATGATCAAAAATTAATAATGAAAGATTTAGAGACATATATTATATCACCCAATGAACTATAAAATGATATTTTGATGTTCATGGAGTGAATGAGAATCACACTAATGTGAATCTAATTTGGTTCTTATGGATTAATGATGTTTGAAACAATTTCAACAAAATTTGAAAAAAAATAATGAATTCAACATAATTTAATTTTTACCATTATAAAAATTAATTATTACTTCTATATGTTTATCATCATTATAGATTCAGAAGATGAATTATTTTTTGGTTCTGATGATAAATCCAAATATTTAAAAAAAAATTCATTATTATGTCTCACCCAACTTCGTTTTCTGTAACATCCCAAGTATGTAATTAATAATAGATATTTTTATCTATGTCTATTAATGAATTAGATAGTGTGTTTGAGGCTTAAAATAAGAATAAATCCAACCTAAAGCATGGAATACTCTAGTATTTTTAGAAGATTGTTTTACCGCATTTTGATGGAAAACCATTTTTAAATCTATGTTTTGAAAATTTTATAAGCTATATTTTTCAAAATAAACTTATTATTTATTATTGGGACATTTAAATTTACTTTGGATAAATTTCTGGTATTTTTTTGATAATGTTCATTTTTTTATGAATAGTGAAAAGTGTTTTATTTTAATTCAAAACCACTTTTTAATCAAATTTATTTATATAGTTAGATTATCTTTTTAATTGGTTTTAAAGTGTAAATAGAATATATTTTTACCATGTAATCCAATGGTGGACATTGGAATTAATTTCACTTTGAAATCGTACTTAAACTAGTGTCAATCTTTTGATACTTTTTATTTCATAAAAACACGCTATTTGCTCTGACAGCGGGAATTAATTATTAAATTAATTAATGTAACTAATATGTTTTGAATATTGTAAAATAGAAATCATTTTTGAATTTGGAATATCAAATATATCTTAGGGTGATGTTTTGGTATTTTTCTGAAAAACTTCAATTTTTGATGAATAGTGAAACCATTAAGTGGTACTTACAAAACTGATTTTTGCGTTTAAATGATACTTTACCACTTCTGTGTTTTGAATTTCAAAAATCTGACACACATGGTTGTAATTTAGAAGTAAAATGTGGTTAAATGGGATTAAAATAATTTTTTGGTGAATAGTTACTTTTATATTTTTAATCGCGATTAGAGGTAATTAGTGTAGTTTAAGGTAAAAATAATGTTTCAATAATATGAGATGAGCTTGAAACATGTTCTACCCTTATTGGATGAGTCATGGCCGACCGCGACAAGCCATGGGTCAAATTGGGGACCCCATGGAGCCACTTTTTAAGGAAAATGGCATTAATATCTTTTTATTTAATGTTAAAATTAAAATGACACAAACATGAGTAGTTTTACTAAAACAATTTGTAAATGGGGTTATACAAGTCCGCTTTTTGACTATAAATATTAATTAGAAATCTACAATGCTTTCCTACATCATAGTATTTTTTCTATAATTTTTAGACATTAAATAAATGAAATTATTTATGACATCATGATGATGCAGCGATTACCTCATTATTTAACGATTTAAATAAAATGAAAAGATAATATAAAATCTGAGAACTAAACATTTCAAAAAAACCTATGGGATGGGTATATTTAGAACCCTTATCACCTTATCCTCGAATTATATCAATTTGGGACCTTTTAAATCTGAAACTCATTTTAAAATAAAGTAACATTTCTTTACTTTCCAAGAGCACCCCTCCTCTCCTCTTAGAAAAGGCCCCCACCTCTACCACCTTACCCACACTTCCAAAGACTTTGTCACGGCCAAAACCTGACCATTTTGTCTCTCCAAATCCCTCTCTAACTCTTAGAAGCCACACTTTAGGCAGAAGTATTCCCATGTAAGCCTTTGAGCTCAAATCAAAAAGAGTTACCCGATTTAAAGGTAGTGTCTTATCTTGTGTTCTTATGTTTTATTTTGATTCTCCAACCCCCTAAACTCTTTTTATTTACTTATTTTGTAACAAAACCAGTATCTTATATATACTAGGATGTTTTTATAAGAAGTATTCTAGCTAAAATTACACACACCTACATCTAATGGTTAAAGAACATACTTTTTCCGTGGATGGCGAATTTCTGCCTCCCGAAACGATGATTGTTCAAAATTCTTTTAACACCTTCAAAGGTGGCCATTAAGATGTCACTATATTTATATATGATATATGATATTTTTATGTTTTCCTTAAGCTTCTGTATTTTTCATTTATGGCATACCTTTATGGCTTCCATTATGGGTATACACGATATCTTCATTTTAGGAAGTGCGGACTACCGCCCCCTCAAAGTGATTTGATTTCATTAATTCCATATGTGGGACATATAATGGATTTAATTAATGGTATTATATATGATATTATACTGGAATTATAATATACCTTTGTATCATTATGATTCCATTCCATAAAATACGAAATAGAAATGAAAGTTGTGTTCATGCATACGTATGGCATACCGTGTCCATGAACGGTGCATTTCATTTCTTAACTCTAAACATTATGTAATATTATAAATGCATGTATATACTGGATATTTATGATATATATGGTAAGTATAACTCTGGATAAAATGGATAAATGAACAAATTGTAATTATAAAGAGCATATTTTTGACTCAAGTACCAATGATCGTTAAAATGACCGTTATTAACTTAAATAATTATATAGTGTTCATGACATGGTAATAAGTTATATAAAAGGAATAATAAACTTTAAAAAGGCTCTTAAGCAAGTATAAATTAACTCATGTTTATTATTCAGGAGGTTAAAGAACGATCGAGTCAAGTCGGACCCGAGGTAAGGGACTTCGTCTCAATCTCCTTTCATTGAGACATATTTTATTTTATACACAAACTTCTTTTATATGGTGTATAAACCCCTTTGACTTTTATGTTTATCCAAAATGAATATTTTTTATACAAATAGTTTTACTAAATGACAAAAGGGAATGTTTTTTTCGTACGTATGCTGCGACAACAATTTCTCCGCCGTCGTGACCATTATTTGAGTTTCGGCTTCCTCAAAAAGCCATACATTTTTTTATAGAAAAATAAATACCTTGTTTTACATTTCTTTTATTTTGGTATTGAAAATGGTTTTCATAATGTTTTTATCAATGTGTTGTATTGATATCTTGTGATTGAAAAGTGGAAATGTTATGTTACCTTTATGCATGTTTTATGTGATACGATTATGTTATGGTTCTTGGGAATTATTATGAAGACTGGTGGTTCCGTGATAAACTAAGGGTGGGTGAGCCCGATATAGCTCTCCAATGCATTGGGTAACATGAAGGAGTGAAACATTAAGGTTTCTACGAAGAGATTTATGGAATATACTATGTTGGGTATTCCATACGTAACCAAGAGGGTTACTCCCTACGTAAGAATGTTATGAATGCCTCAAATTACCTTTATGTCTTACGATTTCTATGATTTATTCATGATTTGATGAGGTATGTTAAAGTGCCTATGTTTATATGGGTAAAGTGTGATTTCATTCTTATGTATATATGAACTCATGTTTCCTTTCCATATTTTTATAACCCATATTGAGCTTTTTATGCTCATCCCATGTTTTTTTGGAAATGTTTTTCACAGGTCAAAGGAAAGGTACATGATATGATGATAGTGTCAAGGAAGTGTCAAGAAAGAATCCATATTTTATTTTAAATATGTTTTCGTTGATGGAAAAAAATGAATACTATCTTTATGTAACCACTTTGTTTAAATGTGGAATGTAATGCAAGTTTTATGATCTAATTCTCTAAAACTATAAACCTGAAAACATCCTCAATGTGTAATCTTGTAATAACTCAAGATTAAGTAATGTTTAAGGTTGGGGCCTTATAGTTGGTATCAGAGGTCGGTTTAGATAACTATAGGAGTTAGAGTTCTATTAAATGATTATCCAAAAATATTTTTTATGGTCAAATTGAAGTGATATAGCATTTGAAGATTACCATGTTTGTTCATCTAAGACATCTTTGTTCAGAATGGTTTTCCGCAGAGGAAATAGGGATGCAATGCTAGGAAGGCATACAGAATGAAATAACCTTCCGAATCAGCATCCTGAGATGGTCAGAATTGGAACTGAACAGTTTGTTGCAGTAATGGAGCAATTGACTCAAGGGATAAATGGCGGTGGTATCCATTCAAGAGATCAGTCCGATCAACCGCAGAGGAACATGTCAGTGGTGGAACATTTCATGAGGCAACATCCCCTGTCATTCAGAGAATCATCTAACCCTATGCTAGCTGAAGGGTGGATTAAAGCACTGGATAACATTTTTGATGTAATGGGGTGTTCAGACAATCAAAAGGTTAGTCTTGCTATTTACCATTTTGAGGGTGATGCAGATCAGTGGTGGTCGATGGTTAAAAATATCAGGGACACTGATGAGAGTTATGCTCTCGACTGGGATGAATTCAAAGGTAAGTTTTTTGTGAAGTATTTTCCAAAGGCAGTTCGACTTAGTATGGAAAAACAATTCCTGGAATTGAGGCAAGAGGAAGACTTAGTGGCCACCTATGAAGAAAGGTTCACTCGATTGGCAAGGTATGCTCCAAATTTTATCAGAGACCTTGATAGTAAAATCAATCGTTTGTACTCAGGATTAAAGCCAAAATATCGAAGTGCATTAGCTTCTTGTGAGTTCAAAAGTTATGAAAAGCTTGTTCGATGTGCTGAGAAGGTGGAAATGGAGTTTTCCGATGATCAAGTGTTCTATAACAACCAGAAGAAGAAGAGACCGAGGTGGAAGGAGAAAGGAAATAATTCTTTAAAACGATATGACAGTAAGAAAACTAAGTTTCCAATTTTTGATAAATGTGGTAAAAGGCGTGCTGGGGAATGCCTTCTGAATTCTGGAAAGTGCTACTAATGAGGTAAGATGGGACATAAGGCTCGTGATTGCACTGAAAACGATCAAGGTGATGGTATGTCCAAATTTGATTTGCAGTTAGTGAAATGTTTTAAGTGCAATGAGATGGGTCACTATAAAAATGAGTGTCCGAAAAATAGGTTGAGTGATGGGAATCAGTTAGACTACAAGCAGAAAGGGGTCGTGAAATCCTATGCAACTACTTCAGCAGATGTCAGGCCATCAAATGAAGTTGTATCAGGTACTTTGTTTGTTTTTTCAGATTATTCCAGTGTGTTGTTTGATTCGTGGTCTACACATTCTTTCATCTCTGAAACCTTTTCTAGTAAAATGGGAATACCATCTCAAGAAATGACTCCTGAACTTTTGGTAAAAACACCTGGTGGAAATGTTGAGGAAAAAGGAATTTATATGAATCTTACTATCCTAATCCATGGAAAGAATCTACTTGAAAACAATATTGTTTTACCTCTAGTAGAGCTTGATGTTATCCTGGGTATGGATTGGATCTCTATTTACCATTCTAATATTGAATGTAGAGCTAAAGAAGTTTCTTTTCATAAATACTTTCAGTTTGTGTAAAAGAATGAACCCTTACTGTTGATAACTTATCAAGAGGCCGAGAAACTTGTAAAATATAGAAATGAATGTTACCATGCACACATTATTGAAAACAAAGGAACTGTTCAGATTAATGATGTGCCAGTGGTAAATGAGTATCTTGATGTTTTTCTTGATGAGTTTCCTGGAATAATACTAGACCGGGAAGTTGAGTTTACTGTTGTCTTAGTTCCTGATGCTAAGACAATTTCAAAACCCCCTTATCGAATGGCTCAAATTGAACTTTTAGAGTTGAAGGAGTAATTGCAAGATTTATTAGAGAAAGGTTTCATTCGACCTATCACATCACCGTGGGGTGCTCCTGTTTTATTTTTCGAAAATAAATATGGTTCTATGAGACTTTGCATTGATTATAGATCCTTGAATAAAATCACTGTTAAGAGCAAATATCCTTTGCCTCATATCGATAATTTGTTTGATCAGCTCCAGGGAGCTCATTATTTTTCAAAGATTGAGCGGAGATCGGGGTACCATCAGTTGAAGGTAAAAGAAGCATATATTCCAAAGACCACATTTCATATAGGATATGGCCATTATGAATTTGTAGTAATTCCTTTTGGGATAACCAATGCACATGCTATATTCATGGACTTAATGAATAGAATTTTCCATGAGTTCTTGGATAAGTTTTTGGTTGTTTTCATTGATGATATTTTGGTGTTTTCAAAAAGTAAAGAGGAGCATGAAAGACATTTATGGGTTATTTTGCAAACCTTAAAAGAAAAGAAATTGTATGGGAAATTCAGCAAGTGTGAGTTTTGGTTGCAACAAATTTCTTTCCTTGGTCACATTGTTTCTAAAGATGGAATAACTATGGATCCTACAAAAACAAAGGTTGTTGAAGAAGGGCCAAGACCCACCAATGTAACCGAGATCCGTATTTTCCTTGGTTTGGCTGGTTACTACCGAATGTTTGTTGAAAATTTTTCACGGTTATCTAGTCCAATGACGAAGCTAACTCGAAAGGGTGTTAAGTTTATCTGGACAAAAGAATGTGATGATTGTTTTCAGGAACTGAAAAGAAGATTGGTGAATGCTCCAATTTTGGAACTACCTTCCAGGAATGGTGAGTTTGTTGTCTACAGTGATGATTCATTGAAAGGACTTGGTTGTGTCCTAAAGCAGAATGATCAGGTAATTTCTTATGCTTCACGACATTTGAAAACTCATGAGGTAAATTACCCTAAAAATGATTTGGAATTAGCTGCTGTTGTTTTCGCTTTAAAATTTTGGAGGCATCGTTTGTATGGAGTAAAGTGTGAAATATATACCGATCAAAAAAGATTAAAGTATATATTCACTCAGAAATAATTGAACATGAGATAGAGGATATGGCTATAATTAATCAAGGATTATGATTGTACAATTCATTACCATCTGGGAAAAGCAAATAAAGTGGCTGATGCTTTTATTTGAAAAAAGTAATGCTTCATTATCAATGTTGCATTTGGAATGTGATCCTTTGGTTAAGGATTTTATGAACATTGGAAAAGAAGTTGTTGGTGCATGATGTCCTTCTATTTTATTTTTGGTATTAGTGAAATCATCTCTATCAGACAGAATCAAGCAAGCACAGTAGCAAGACAGTGAGTTTCAGAAAAAGGTAGAGCTGGTTCAGAAAGGTAAGTTGCATGAATTCAACCTTGATAGTGATTTTGTTTTGAGATTTGGGAAGAGGTTGTTTGTGCCTTGTGATTCAAAGTTGAAGAGAGAGTTGTTATGTGAAGCTCATAGTTCTCCATTTTCAGTTCATCCTGATAGTACTAAGATGTATAGAGATCTTCAAGAGTATTACTGGTGAGATGGAATGAAAAGAGATATTGCTGATTTTACTGTGAAGTGTTTGACTCGTCAGCAGGTTAAAGCAGAGCGGCAGCTACCGAAAGGGATGCTTCAGCCTTTACCAGTGCCAGAGTGGAAATGAGAGAATATATCCATGGACTTTTTTGTGGGATTACCTAAGACATCTCGAGGTAATAATGCAATCTGGGTTATTGTCGATCGCTTGACTAAATCTGCTCATTTCTTTCCAATTCGAGATACATTCTCTCTAGATCAACTTTCTCGATTGTACCTTAAAGAGATAGTCCGGTTTCATGGAGTTATTCTATCCATTGTATCCGATCGTGATCCCAGGTTTACTTCTAACTTTTGGAATGGCCTTCAAAAGTCGTTGGGTACCGAATTAAATTTTGGTACAACTTTTCATCCTTAATCAAATGGGTAGTCAGAACGAACGATCCAGACTTTGGAGGATATGATATGTGCTTGTTCGATGGATTATCAGTGAAGTTGGGACCAACATCTTTCTTTGGTTGAATTTTCTTATAATAACAGTTTTCATTCCAGTATACAGATGTCAACATTTGAGGCATTATATGGGAAGCGGTGTTGAACTCCAGCTTTCTGGGATGAAGTATATGAAAGGAAGTTGATGGGATCAGAATTGCTAGAAGAGTTGGGAGAAAATGTTCAGCTGATACAGAAACACATGAGAACAACTCAGAGCAGGAAGAAGATTTATACAGACAATAGAAGAAAGGATCTCTCTTTTGAGGTAGTGATCATGTTTTTCTCAAAGTATCACCATGGAAAAGTGTGATGCAATTTGGTAAGAAAGGAAAGGTGAGTCCAAGGTTCATTGGACCATATGAAATTCTGGAGAGAGTTGGATCAGTTTCATACAGAGTGGCTTTACCTCTGAGTTTATCTCAGGTACACAATGTTTTTCATGTTTCCATGTTAAGGAAGTACATGCCAGATTCATCTCATGTATTGAGTCCAGATGTGGTTCAGTTGGAAGAGAACCTATCTTATGAGGAAAAACTGGTCCAGATTCATGACCACAGGGAGGAAGTGTTACAGAATAAGGTGATTCATCAGTTAAATGTTTTGTGAAAAAACCAGGTGATTTAAGAGGCAACATGGGAATCTAAAAATGCAATGAGGGCTAAATACCCCCACTTATTCGATAAGTAAATAAATTATAGGGATACAATTTCCAAAAGGGGGAAAGGATGTAACATCCCAAGTAATTAATGAATAATATATATTTTTATCTATGTCTATTAATGAATTAGATAGTGTGTTTGAGGCTTAAAATGAGAATAAATCAAACCTAAAGCATGGAATGCTCTAGTATTCTTAAAAAATTGTTTTAACGCCTTTCGATGGCGAACCATTTTTAAATATATATTTTGACAATTATATAAGCTATATTTGTCAAAATAAACTTATTATTTATGACTGGGACATTGAAATTTACTTTGGATAAATTTCTGGTATTTTGCTGCTAATGTTCATTTTTTTAGGAATAGTGAAAAGTGTTGTATTTTAATTCAGAAACACTTTTTAATCGAATTTATTTATATATTTAGATAATATTTTTAATATTTTTTAAAGTGTAAATATAATATATTTTTACCATTTAATACAATGGTGGCCATTGGAATTAATTTCACATTGAAATCAGACTTGAACTAGTGTCTATCTTTTGGTACTTTTTGTTTCATAAAAACACACTATTTGCTCTGACAGCAGGAATTAATTACTAAATTAAATAATGTAACTAATATGTTTTTAATTTTGTAAAATATACATCATTTTTGAATTTGGAATGTTAAATATATCTTAGGGTGAAGGTTTGGTATTTTTCTGAAAAACTTCAATTTTTTGATGAATAGTGAAACCACTAAGTGGTACTTAAAAAACTGATTTTTGTGTTTAAATGAAACTTTACCACTTCAGTGTTTTGAATTTAAAAAATACTACATACATTTTTTTCATTGGGAAGTAAAATTTGGTTCAATGGGATTAAAATAATTTTTTGGTGAATAGTAACTTTTATGTTTTTAATCGAGATTAGAGGTAATTAGTGTAGTTTAAGGTAAAAATAATGTTTTAATAATATTAGATGAGCTTGACAGATGTCCTACCCTTATTGGATGTGTCATGGACGACCAATAAAATCCAAGGGTCAACTTGGGGACCCCATGGAGCCACTTTGGAAGGAAAATGACATTAATATCTTTTTATTTAATGTTTAAATTAAAATGACACAAACATGAGATGTTTTCTTAAACAATTTGTAAATGGGGTTATACAAGTAATATTGTTTTCTATAAATAGTAATTGGAAAGAAAAAAATATTTCCTACATTATATTATTTTTTTTATAATTTATAGACATTAAATAAATTAAATTATTTATGACATCATGATGATGCAGTGATTACCTCATTATTTAACGATTTAAATAAAATGAAAAGATACTGTAAAATATAAGACCTAAACATGTAAAAATTCTATTGGATGGGTATATTTCGAACACTTATCACCTTATCGTCGAATTATATCAATGTGGGTCCTTTTAAATCTGAAACTCATTTTAAAATAATGTAACATTTCTTTACTTTCCAAGAGTGCCCCTCCTCTCCTCTTATAAAAGGCCCCCAACTCTACCACAATACCCACACATTCAAAGCCTTTGGCTCGACCAAAACATGCCCATTTTGTCTCTCCACATCCCTCTATAACTCTTAGAAGCCTCACTTTGGGCATAAGTCTTCCCAAGGAAGCCTTTGAGCTCAAATCAAAAAGAGTTACCTGATTTAAAGGTAGTGTCTTCTTTTGTGTTCTTATGTTTTATTTTGCTTCTCCAACCCCCTAAACTCTTTTTATTTCTTTATTTTGTAACAATAACAGTATATTACATATACTAGTATGTTATTATAAGAAGGATTTGAGCTACACTTACACACACCTACATCTAATTGTTAAAGAACATACTGTTTCCATGGATGGTGAATTTCTGCCTCCCGAAACGATGACTGTTCAAAATTATTTTGACACCATAAAAGGTGGCCATTAAGATATCACTATATTTATATATGATATATAATATGTTTATGTTTTCCTTAAGATTCTGTATTTTTCATTTATGGCATACCTTTATGGATTCCATTATGGGTATACGCGATATCTTCATTTTAGGAAGTGAGAACTACCGCCCCCTCAAAGTGATTTGATTTCATTAATGCCATATGTGGGACCTATAAAGGATTTAATTAGTGGTATTATATATGATATTATACTGGAATTATAATATACCTTTGTATCATTATGATTCCATTCCATAAAATTCGAAATAGAAATGAAATAGCATTCATGCGTACGTACGGCTTACCGTCTCCATGAACGGTGCATTTCATTTCTTACCTCTAAACATTATGTAATATTATAAATGCATGTATATACTGGATATATATGATATATATGATAAGTATAACTCTGGATAAAATGGATAAATGAACAAATTATAATTATAAAGAGCATATTTTTTACTCAAGTACCAATGATCGTTAAAACGACCGTTGCTTACTTAAATAATTGCATAGTGTTCATGACATGGTAATAAGTGATATAAAATGAATAATGAACTTGAAAAAGTTTCTTAAGAATGTAGAAATTAACTCAAGTTTATTATTCAGTAGGTTAAAGAACGATCGAGTCATGTTGGACTCGAGGTAAGGGACTTCGTCTCAATCTCCTTTCATTGAGACATATTTTATTTTATACACAACCTTCTTTTATACGGTGTATAAACCCATTTGACTTTTATGTTTATAAAAATGGAATATTTTTTATACGAAACATTTTACTAAACGAAAAAGGGAATGTTTTTGTCGTACGTATGCGGCGACAACGACTTCTCCGCCGCCGTGACCATTATTTGAGTTTCAGCTTCTTCTACAAACCATACCTTTTTTATAAGAAAAATAAATACCATGTTTTACTTTTATTTTATTTTGTTATTGAAAATGGTTTTTATACTGTTTTCATCAATGTGTTGTATTGATATCTTGTGATTGAAAAATGGAAATGTTATGTTTCCTTTATGCATGTTTTATGTTATACGATCATGTTATGGTTCTTGGTCATTATTATGAAGACGGATGGTTATGTGATAAACTAAGGGTGGGTGAGCCCGTTATAGCTCTCCAATGCATTGGGTAACGCGATGGAGTGAAACCTTAAGGTTTTTCTGAAGAGATTTAGGGAATATACTATGATGGGTATTCCAAACGTAACCAAGAGGGTTACTCCCTACGTAAGAATTTTATGAATGCCTCAAGTTAACTTTATGCCTTATAATTTCTATGAATTATTCATGATTTGATGAGGTATGTTAATGTGCCTATGTCTATATGGGTAAAGTATAATTTCATTCTTATGTCTATATGAACTCATGTTTCCTTTCCTTATTTTTATAACCCTTACTGAGCCTTTAATGCTCATCCGAAGTTTTTTTTTTGAAATGTTTTTCACAGGTCAAAGGAATGGTACATGATATGATGATAGTGTCAAGGAAGTGTCATGAAAGAATCAATTTTTTATTTTAAATATGTTTCTGTTGATGGGAAAAATGAATACTATCTTTATATAACCACTTTGTTTAAATGTGGAATGTAATGCATGTTTTATGATCTAATTCTCTAAAACTCTAAACCTGAAAAGATCCTCAATGTGTAATCTTGTAATAACTCAAGATTAAGTAATGTATAAGGTTGGGGCCTTATATTTTCATTGCTCCCAAGAATCAAATATCATGATCCATGGGTGTGGAAAACCAAATCCATGTATCATGAGTAATTTCTTTAAAAAAAGTAAATATTAAACAACTATTTAATTACATTCTTACCTAAAACCATTATTTTGATGATTAGTTTTTCTTAATGGATTATAAGAAATTATTTAGGCATTCTTAAATAATTAAAATTAAAATGGTGAATTTTAAATACACGGATGGAAATGACTTGTACTTGTTCAAATTATGGTCTATAATAATTTTCCACTAAATATTCATGTTTTTTCTTATCATTTTATTAATTTCATTGTAATCTTTAGTCATTTTGACTTCACTTGAGAAATTTTTGGTTTAATATTTATTCAAATTTATACTTTTATCATCACAAAAAATAATTGGATTTTATATGTAATACTATAGGTAAATCCAAAGGTATGAATGAATATTATAATAAGATATCGATGAATTGATTAGAATTGATATCAGGATAAAGGATGTCTAGGGTGATATTGGTGTATCATTTAGTATATTATGTAGAGTATGTTATACTCAAAATTATAAGAAATTTAATATAAAATCTAAGGAAAAATATAAAGAGGTAAGGGAAAACATAGAAACCTATCTGTGCATACTAAACATTTAGGGAAAAAGGAAACATTAACATTGACTTTAGTGATAAGAGAGAAACTTCCATTAGGAAATTTTCTAGAAGTTATTCTATATAGAACATAGTATATGTGAATAGAAAAATGACGTTAAGTGTCTCAAGTCTTTTATTGTAATGGATGCTTGATATCGAGGCTTCAGTTCACTAAACAACTGAGAGGGGCATCAGTTATAATTATTTCAATTGACGATTTGGAAAGGATAATTTTATACACGGTGATACCCTAAAGATTTTTTCAAAACGTGATGTTAATAACTAAACAAGGAGTATATAGTAACTTTAGATTCATGGTGTTAATCACATTACATGGTTATTTAAGAATATTATCTTTGTTGTGAACATAAATTTTCCCAAAGATTCACATTGCTGATATGGTTCCACTAACATATCCATATTTATAAGTATAATAACCTTATACCAACCTATTCATATTTAAATTCATAAGAGTACATTGAAATACTTTATCATAGAATGCATGAGATGAAGAACTTAATGAATCATTTTCAAAAAATTCTAAGGGATTATAGAATGCTTGAGATTGGGTTGTTATCTTTGGAATAAATATGTTATTGTTTTAGTTTATAAAAAATTATAACAACATAATATATTGTTAAATGAAGGGTTAAATGAGATGTAATGTGTGGGATAAAGTCAAATTCATTAATGCAATACATGAAATAGATGAGGCATTATCAAATTTTGTATAATAAAATATATTCACTCATCACCAAAGAGAATCATTATTGATATAAACATACAACATCCATATGATTCTAGTAATACCTATATATGGAAGTGTGTCAGATTTCCAGATTCTTTTTCAATAGTACCTAACACCCAATTATTTCGTTACCTACCTCTTTTACACCCAGAGAACTAGAATTTTATAGAGTATGGTAGGATCCCACTCATAAAATGAGGGATCTAGATCAAACTATGGATTTATAAATGAGATTGGATTTCATTTTGTTTCCCTTTAGTGATCTTTATAAAAACTGTAAGAAGAGGATTAATGTGTAGAATCGACTATCTTTTTTATAGTGGTTATGATATAATGAATTTCTTAATTTATAGTTGTGCACAGTTTCAGTAATATAACATTGAATTCATATAATTTGGTTTCTATGTCTATTCTTTTCATATAACATGTGTTATAATAACCCAATGACATAAAATGATGATATTAAAGTATGAAATGTTTTATATTAATTGAAATTTTAACTTTTAAATGAAGAAAACATGATATATTATTTTATGTGGATAACATAATATTAATATGTGTTCTTGAAAATATGTTATATAATAATTTTTTTCTAAAGAAAGTTCCTCATTTTATGATAATATTTTAATGAAATATTCACTTGAGACTCAAATTTTTTTAATGAATTATTTTAATCTAGTTTTTATCCATAATATAGGATATATGATATGAAACTCTATATCATATGACATAAAAATTGAGTACCTATGTTGGGAAACATAAAACTAAATTACGTGTCAAAATAATGTGGGTTTTCATCTTGACCATACATTGAGTTGAAACAAAATGTGGGGGTAATCCACATGATGGTATGATATAAAGATACAGAATGGAAGGTATGGTTCAAAACTAGATAATACATTATATGAGTACATAGTGTGGGATATTTCCATGAATATAAATTAAGGGTTATTTTATTATCAAGTGAAGTAGAAAACCGAAATTAAATATTTTTATTACATTAGTTATAATTTGAAGATTTTTATAAATGATAATAATGGTTTATAAAATATTTAAAAATGGTTTTGGGGGATTTTATTAATTATAAATTGTTTACATATTTATTAATTTTGTTTTTTATAATTAATTAATAATTATTTTTGAATCATTTTTTAGTAATTAATCCCTAATATAAACTATTAATGTAAAATAGTTTTTAAATTATTATACAGAATTCCTTATAACTTAGAAATAATGTTTTTACTTTTAAATCCTAAGGGATGGTTAATTAAATTTTAATAACCTTTTAATTATGATTGAAATATAAAATTGTTTATATTTTATATTTTTATTTTTTCACAGTGCTTGATTTGAATCTTTCAAATTAGATATCCCTATTTGGAAATTTTTTAAACAACATCAACATAGTTATGATGATTGAGTTGATCAAATAGTTAAATTGTTCTATTTACATGAATTATAGATTATGTGAACTATTTACATAATAAAAAATGCACATGATAATGTTTATATTTCAAAAAATTAAATATATTAAATGAAAATTCTATATAATTAATGATATGAAATAGATTAAATTATATAATGGATATAAAATGATTCTATTGTAGATTATATATTATTAATAATAGTTATAGACTTTTTAGAATTTTATTTATTAGATTTTATTTTTGAAATGTTCATAAATATTTTTCTCATGTTTAATTATTTTATACGAATTTTTTTTAATAGATGTTCCATGTATTATTCATTGATATAAATTATTAATATTATGAATATACTTATGATTTAATTTAATTCTTAATGTCCTTCTAAATATTATCATTAATCCATATATGCACCTCCATTATAGGTATGGAAAAATAATTTATTTTCCATATATCGTGACTTCTAATTTCAATTAGAGTTATCATTTCAAATTTGGTTGTTGATTATAGTATACCTATATTACTTATTACAGGAATGACTATTTATATTGTCTAATTATTAGATTTTCCCTAAGTATAGTAGTGATATATTGGACTTCCCACTAACTTAGAGGCTTACGCCTTTTTATGGAATGGTTCGGTTGACTATCTATGGCTTCGGGATTACTCATTTGGTAATTTTCAATGCCATAAATTTTTTTCCTAGTACATAAATAGTTTAGGTAAATTATTCATGAGATGAATATTTATAGTATTTAATATGTATGATTTATATTTTTTTGAGTAACATATATCTTGAGTTCTGTAAATGGTTACAATACAAAATGATCAGAATATATTATTTTATTTGGAGGAAAAAGTTTCTAACATAAATCTCTAGGATAATAAAAATATATAGGGAATATATATTTTAAAATGGTTTTATTAATTACCCACCAAATAAATTTTTTTTATTTATCATCCATATCAACACTTCAATAGACCTCAATCATTCAACTAGGTAGGATTTTCTTGAATAGGTATGGACCTGAATTATATTGTATTATGGATGAAAAAATGGATGAATTTGGATCATTCAAATAGTATGTTTTTTGGTGGAATATTATATATAATTCATATAATAGGAATAAGAGTCTTCATTGTTCTTTTTATAGTTCCTTTCATGTAGTTAGATGAATAAGGGTGAATACAACAAAAGGGATTATTTACCAAGGGTTTAGAGGTCTTGGTACATGCAACACTGTTGGATTCCAATATTTAGACAAAATTTTATAAATATATATCACTAAGACAATCTGTGTCATGCTAGGTTTGGGACATAAGAGACAACGGTAGATAAAAAATTTCGAGTGAATACATGGTTCAGATAATATGGGGATTACACAATAAGGTTCCCCTGAGGTTGTGAAGGGGAGGATAGAACAAAGGATATTAACCTTAGGCCCATAAGGCTACTGGGTATATATACAAGTTTTCCTCCTGGATGAGGTATCATGTATAATGATTCTTGCTCAATCTGTCTATGGTTGTTTGGTAATTTTCTAATTGTCTCTCTAAAATTTCCTAGGACTATATCATGATCCAGATTACCTATCCAAAGATCCTTCATGTGAGATTTGAACTGGACATGTGG
Source organism: Viscum album (assembly GCA_963277665.1). NCBI lineage: Eukaryota > Viridiplantae > Streptophyta > Magnoliopsida > Santalales > Viscaceae > Viscum > Viscum album. The sequence continues at coordinate 1,278,084,840 of OY728134.1, forward strand.
ACCATGTTATCCCATAATGTGGTTCTTTGTTCCATATCCATGTTCTGTCTTATGATTTGGGAGACATATCTATATGGCCTCACATGGTATGGCTTAAGAGTGCAATAGGTGTTGTTCGATCAAGATAAATTATCTAGAAGAGTTTTTATTACTTGTGAACTAATAATCTGGATTTCCTCATACAATCATGTGATCAAGGATTCCAAGTCTAAATGTAGTCATATGATAAGGATAACAATTCTAGAATCCCTCAAATGATCTAGGTGACTTTTCAAAATTACTTTGCATGATCTTCCGGACATGTCTAAAGTTCTTCACATGAGTCATGAATAGATCATGTGAAGTACCTTACCAAAACAAATAAAATAATCATATTACCCTTTACATAAACATTCCCTTCTTTTTAGATTTTTATATGAGAACTACCACTGTTATTTATCAGGTATTTGACTACATAGAGACACGAATGTTTCTCCACATTAACTAACCATCATGCAATACTTATTTCACAATATCTATAAATGAATCATTTCAAGAAAATTATCCAACCACAAAAAATGAGTCATTATCCATTCATATTAACTATAGGACTCTTTTGATATGATGTCCCATCATGTGATCTCATTACATTAAGCATTCTGTTTCACTTCTCCCTCTCTCCACATTCATCTCTCCACATTTTTCTCTCATCCCATTTTTCATCATTAAATGGGGTTTATATGAATCAATACCCCTTATCCATGCCTCTATTCCTATCACTAATGTATCATATCTAGATTTAATAAATCAAAGGAGGTATTTTCTTATATGTTGGAACATATCATGTTCTTCATATAGAATAACTTCATCTTATGGATGAAGTTTTCATTTGTGATATGATCCGTCCATCATTAATATAATATTTGATGCATAGTATTCTTTCGAATCTTTCCATGATTCATCTATAATTTCAAAATCCCCTTTATGTGATTTGACAGACATGTCGAACAACCCTCACATGATCAAGACGACATGTTAAATGGGATTCACATAAACAATGATGTTGTCATGATCAATTCAACGAACTATGAGATCAGCTGATGATTATCCCATGAATTGATGAGGATGTTAGTTATTCATTTCATGAAAAACATAGTATATGTATTACACAATATTATTCATATAATTATAGATTTTAATTTTTTTATTGCATTGTTTCTAGTCAATAATTTTTGATAATACATATCATGTGATCAAAAGAATATTTCTATGGACCTTCATGTGATATAGATATTTTTAAGTATGCATCATAATATCCACCAATGTGTTGGAAGGATTTTTCTAGATTAGTAAACTAATCACATGAATTGCATAAATAATTCACATGAAAATCTACATTACTTCTCTTAATATGAATGTATCGTCTTTTCCTTCACTTCATCATGTTAATTCCATAATTATTGTCAAGAATATTTCCATTTAAATTTCATATGATCAAAAGGAAATATTTATGGACCATTTTATTATCTAAAGGGATTATAAAGGAGCCTTTATATGATCATTCAGGATTTTCTACCATCATTCTATTGATATTGAAAATATCACATGATGTGTGTAAACCCTCTATGAGATTACAGAATGGTTATTAAATTTCCGTGTTCACATATTACTTCTTCTTTATTTTGGAAAACCAATAATTTTTTGGGTATTTATCGAACCCCTTGTTAATCAATGCTTCATTGGTGGGAATCAAAATATATTACCTGCCCTTCAAAATTGAAGTCTGATGGAAAAATGAACTAAATCTGAGGAAGTAAATTCCTACCTAATTCCATTAAGAATCCACTAGTTGATCACATAAGCATAAATTTTCGTTCTCTCTAACCTTTTGTAATCTGGGAAGGTTTCCTATAAATATAATTGTAGGGGACTATTTATTTTACCATGCCAAAAATCAACTAAACTCTCTGATTTATCCTCCTTAGAATGAACAGTTCACAAGATCTCATCATATGATAGATTTAAAAAACTCTATCATTTTATCAATTTTCCATATTTTTACATATGATTCAATAAGATAAGAAATTAATTCTTTCTCATCATAATACCACTCCCGCAATAATATGATCAAAAGTAAATCACTCGAGCCATATTTTTCATCAATATCTATAGGATTGCATTACATGATCAGTGAATTGATCACAAAAAGTTAATTATTCCTTGACATGATGATTCTAAATATCACGTGACCATAATATATATAATGGATCATGAAATCACAAGATCAGCTATGCAGTTCACATAATATTCCAATGGTCAAATTATTCGGATGATTAGTTATAGATTACAAGATCAAAAGACCCATAATGGGTCATGCGGCCAATATAATGTTTCAAATGACTCAAGAAATTATTTTTTCCATTTTACTCCTCATAAAATTTTATTCAGTTCATCGGAAATTTTACTCTTATGTTTTATAATCTAGATTCGATCAACATCATATGATTCATCCCATGTTGTTGGTCAGAGGGATATGATAGTTGAGAATAAAAATGAAGGTCCCTACTGACTCTTTTTTTCCGACAATGAGTTTTTAGAGGTATTATTTTTTTGATGTCTAGTATTATTCTCTATCACAATATCTACTATTATATTATTAGTTCCCTCATAAATGATGATTTTATACCTCCAGCTAGCTATAATGATCCAGCTTCATATTTTTTTATCAAACTATAACTAGAAAATTATATCTGAGAAAAGAGTACTAATTTTGTCACCATTCCAAGGGATATTGTATTAATTGAGCCAATCCCATATGAGTTTATATGGTCATGATATCTCTCAATAGTTAATTTACCATATTTATTGGAATATATTGGCTTATTCTATAAAAATTTTAAAGGAAGGCTACAACCTTAAATGGGATCTAAGCCCGGGTGGAAATATATATAATGAATGGGAATGTACATTCTGTGTTAGGGATATTTGTGATAAAATTATTGATCAAATATGTACCATTTATTTTCATTAGAAGACATGGATTTGTCAATTCATCTTATATCATAAATAGGATTTTCTCATTGAACTGATCAGTCATTGATCTCCCGGTACACAGTCCTTTCACCTATCCCATAATGAAGTGGGAATAATCCTATGGTATATTTACAAGTAGGGGGGACTACCTCCCCATGGTGACAAGCTTGATGAAATTATTCATATATAATATTTTTGAGATTTCCGTAAATAGACTCCAACATTAGTCCAAGACATTCTAACGATTTTCAGAAGAACCTAATGAACAAGAAATATTTGTGTTCACATCTCTCTTCCAAATATTGAATGAGCATATTTATCTTACAATGTGGGGCTTGGAAGACCTTTATCCATGCTCACCAAATCCCCACTCAACTAGTTTGGGATTATGTAGGTTCTTATTAGTTTATACTAGAGGCTTAGGAGTAAACATCATGGGGTTATAAAGTGAAATTAGTGGTGTCCCTGAGTTTTGGTTGGATTTATTTTGGGACATGTTTCTAAATGGATGAATCCTACTTACAAAGGATGTATACTTATTCATTCAAGGCAGCATACTACTACTGGAACCTAATGATAAGAAGTTCAGGCTCTCAATTTGGTCATTTGAGAGGTCCAAAGGGTGTCCCTGAGTTTTTGCATGATATGATCAATAGGTCCAAAGGGTGTTTCAAGTTCGGGATGAATTTTATCGAATAATTGTAATCATCTATGTATTGGTCACATGGATTATATGATACCATTATGTTATCAAGGATGTAATTTCAAAAGGTTGTCATATTAGTTTTCAGACATGTTCGGACGAACTCACATGATCTAGATGACTTTTATAAAGATTGTTTCATGTTCTACTCGACATTTCCAAAGTGTACTTCAATACCCTAGACTAATCATGTTAATAACATGACCAAATTTCATGAAAACTAACCTTATTTTTCTTTATATCTTGCTTCCATAATTTATAGTTTTTTATTTCACAAACATCATTTTTGTTTATTAATAATTTTATAACTCTTATATATTAAAGTTCATTCAAGTGATCTAAATTTCATTCTGAATTTACTTTTTGTGATCTACGAATGGATCATGAAAAATTCATGATCCTATTTATTAATATTTTGAGTCACTCACCTAGATTATTTGGTGGAAGACATTTTTGTTCTAGTGTCCTGACGTATAGTTGCCTACTTTCAAGCATTCTTCATCACTTATCCCTCTCTCCTCTCCATGATCTCATATCATTTCTTATTTATTAAAAAATGTTGCATTTATTAAAATTTTCCCATTATCTATTCCTTTTTTCATGATCATAATATTTCATATCTAGGATTATGTCATAAGATGATGTCTTATTTCATAAACCAAAATATATCACAAGATTAATGTTATCTGACCGCATGTCACATTTGAAATCATCAGTGAGCGTATGATTGGTCCATAATTAATAGAATATTTTAATAAATGTTAACCTTGAATGTCTACACATGATACAAATAGCATGGAAAAATTCACCTGGCATGATTCGACATACATGTTGATTGGCCTTCTAATGAACAAGTAGGCATGTCAAATGAATTTTGAATAACCAATGAAGGCATCACATGATGTTTAATGGACCATGCAATCTGGTTATGAGGAACCATCAAATCCAGGATAATATTACCCAAAAAAAACACGTGAAAAATAGTTTACATACCTTTTGTGATATGATTTTGTATTTTATAGATTATAATTTTATTAATTATTTGAATCTTGTTAATAAATTTTATAATGAAATTTACTATGATTGAATAGAATTACCCAAGTCCATTCACATGATATGGAGTTTTTTCAGGTGGCATTCCCACCATCCACCAGTTTTTTCAGAAAGTATTCACCTGATCAATGAACTAATCATGAAAACCATAAAACCCTTTAAGATGAAAATCAATGTACATTTATTATTAGTAATTTTTATTAAAAAAAATCACAAGATTAAAATGACATTTATAGGTCTCTTCTCATGATTTTCTTGTTTCATTATGAGAACTTCATGTATCTTCCAATATTTCCTAGTTTCCATCATATGATATATTAATAGATCACATGATGTACATGAACCCTTGAAGAGATTATCTAATGATCATGTGAACCATGTTTTAAACTTTTCCTTCATTTTTTCAATGGGAAAACTATTCTACTATTCTGTAGGTTTTTCCAACCAAAAAATTAATTAATTCTCAATTAGTGGGTGTCAAAAAGAAATTTTCCATATGAAAATATACAACACCTTATTCCATTTCATTCCACTAGATATTAATATTTATTAAATTGAACTGTGAAGAATATATTGACATTTAATTATCCTTGGATATTATCTACTAATATTTCCTTCTATTCACTGTAAGTACAATGATATTTTCTCTCCATATCCTTGTATCCTTTGGGATGTATAGTGAGTTGATATGTATGAGACTGTCAGATATTTTTTAAACTAAAATTGGAAACAAAACTGAAGAATATACATGGGAGTGATGACATAATTATATCTATATTATGTTCTTTAGATAGCCAAAACCTGAGAACCACTATGTGATAAATATAGTAATTAATCTTTAATAGATAATGTCCAGCCATAGAACCATCTATTATCACACTCATGAAGAGTGACATGGATATATAGAACTATCCCAATAATACTCTATCATGAAAAAATATTATGGAGATGTTATATCATTATATTTGCATCAATGGTTTTATACAGCTTCATGAGTTACCATGACATGGAAAAATATATGATATATTAAACATATACAGAGTCCTCGATGATTTTTCATAGATAGGGAAATTCACATCACTCGTCTCTTCAATATTTGAATCAAGGATTTAGGGTTCATGAATGTGTAATTTCTTTTAATGTAGAAACACTACCCCTAGGCCTATGAATAATTCATGGATGTTACTTCCAAGAATGAGATGGTATTTCTATAGAACATATCACATGGATAATATGGTTGATGAAATTTTTTATTCTATAATAATATTGAATAATATTTTTTATTTACATGATTTTAATCATTATACAACATAATAATAATTATTTTAATTTTATTATGTTTTCCATTATCTTATCATGTCCCAACAGTCCTCACCATTGAATTGGTTATTCCCCATACCATTACATATTCTAGTGGAAAGGGTCTATACATGCCTTATTATGAAGAAAAGAAATTTCATAAAATCATAAGACATGTGTTTAGGATAGCAGTATTACCAACAGTAGACCTGCTGCAAAATATTATATTCAGTGGATTCCCCAATTCGGGAATCCATATATATATTTCCTCAATGTTGACCCCCTAATTTGTATTGATTATAAAGTGGATATGAAATTCAATAAATGTTTTGTTATTTTGACAACTCAAATAAGTTATGACTTCCTAGAAATTAAAAATTAAAATTATTGTTGTCCCAACCAAAACATTTACTATAATTTTTTAATTTAGATAATGGAAGGCATAATGATGTAGAAAGGACTTTAGGTATTTTTTATTATGAGAATATTTTATTTTTTTACATTCCTTAAAATTATTAAATTCGGTTTACATAAGTGAATTAAAATTTACTAATAAAAAAATTACACACAGTCCTTTAATTTTAATATCTTATTTTAATATTAAATAAATTATTTATGTGATAGCAGTCATGAATCCATAATATAAATCATGCATATAGATAAATTAAATAAATAAAAAATGTTCTGATCATGAGATTATCTAATACATGGTTTATTGAGTATAAAATAAATAAACCTATGATATTTGTCGCGAACCAGCCTAGGTACACTGTTAACCCGATATCCGAGCTAGTCCTGACATAGCCTGATGGCCATTCCCGATCCCCACGGGTCGGGGACTAGCACTTGGCATCGTACAATATACAAGTGGGAATGATTTTTGACACAAGAATGTGGAAGAAAAAGAAAACAAAGCAGTATGCATTACAAAAGAAACTACACTGGGAGTGATGTACCATAATACAAAATGGCCTAAAAACCCCAATGTAATATAACCCAAGTACTAAAATGGGAAAACAACCCCAAGGTCTCTAAGGAATCAACTCACCAAGGCCAAATCTAAATAGTTAGACACACCTCCAAAAGATCCATTCTCCATGCTCGGACCTGGAAGAAGAAATTCTATAAACACCCAAAGGAAAAAGTAGGGTGTGAGCCTAAGCCCAGAAGGATTACACCAAAGATTCCATAATAGATTCCAAATATATACTATCCAAATAAAATCATTTAATTAAAAAAATGAGTTTGGAAATTCATAAACATGTATAAAACAAACATGCTATACACTTTTAGATGATGTAAATAAATATTTTAAGCAATGGTTATACTAATAATGGAATATTTCTAATGAAATGTCTTATATAGAACATTTATATAAAAAAATTTATATAAATTTAGTATTCATGTAAAATAGTTCAAAATCACTGGCATACATTTATATCCAAAATATAAATTAACAAGTGATCAAAATCGTCATCTTCCAAAAGGTATGATAGAAATAACCACTTATAGGATTCCACAAACTTTATGTGAACTCAGAAAAATGTGTATACACACATCCCTATGAAACTGACCAAAGGAGACTCGTCACCGACCCATCAGGGATGTGACCCGCCGTAATTATGTTTTAGAACGTTGTCATACTGTAGAGAGTATCCAAATAACTCACTATATACCTAAGGCTTGCATGTTCTCTTACATGATGGGTGAACAATTTTAATACTGCTTACAAATATGATCAATCCCACTATTCAATTTCAAAAGTTCCAATTTCATTTCATTTAAAACAAAAACCTGTTTTTTCAAAAACATGCCTTTTCAGATGGTAAAACCACTAGGTCTCTATCAAATAATTTTAATCTATTTTCACCAGTTTGAAATCCATTCAAAACAAAATCCATCATTACAAAATTTATTTCTTCAATTAAATTTCACAATTTAATTGAAATCATTTCCTTAAAATCCATAATTTAAATTAAACTATTTAAATCATCTAATTTACATATACACACACAATTCATTGGAATCAGGGTTTTTCGAATTTTCATACCAAAACCATTTCAAATATCTCGATTCACTAAAATCAAGTTTTTATCAATTTAATTTAAATTTGATTTGAGAAATTGAATTTAAATAGACAATATAAATAAATAAAGCAATACAAGGATGATCAATTTGGCTAATTAGAAAGGAAACACCTACCTCAAGGTCATTGATGTCAGCGATAATGATAAACCCCCTTGAATGGTTCAATACCCCTCCTCGTGACCATATTATCGTAAGCATCGACACACCAAGGTTCGATGTTAGTCAAGTGTTCCTAAAACCAATACCATTTATTTGATCTCAAATGAAAAAAATATCACATGCAATGATAGCTTCTCTCTCCTGAATAATTTTCCAATTATGGAAAAACATTAAAGGTGATAATATTATTTTATCCCTCATGGATGATTTCAAATTATCAATTAAAATATTACATGAGATGATAGCTTCTATCTCCTCGATAATTTTTAAATTATCATTTTGATTCTCGCATGCGATTATAGTTTTAATCTCCTTAATAAAATTCCAAATTATCATTTCATGTAATTGAATATGTTCGCAATATTTCCCCCAGAATAATTATAAACCACATTTGATATTATAAAATCTTCAAAATAAAAATATAACACATGTGGTTATCCTTTATAATTATTGATATATAATTTAATTGATTATCCTTTGATAATTTTTTTTAATAATAGTTATTTGGTAATCCCACAATTATTCATTGTAATTATCATTTAATTATTATTTATAATTATCCTTTGATAATTTTTATAAATTACCCAAAATAATTTAATGAAATTATCATTTGATTAAAGTTTATAATTATCCAAGAATATTTCCATAAAATAAAACTTTATTAAACCTTATAATTATCTTTAATAATAACTCACAATTGTCCATTACTAAATTTAGTGCAATTGTCCTTTAATAATTCAAAACAATTATCGTATGAAAATTTAACAAATTATCGTTAGATAAAACAGTGTTATTAAATTTTATAATTACTTCTTATAATTTGCGGCATTTTCTATTAATAATTCAAATCAATTTATCATTTAATTAAAATTTTCATTTAACTAGTGATAAATTTTTCAGTTACCGCACTATTGTAATTTCACAAAAATTATCGTTATATAATCCTATATAATTATCAAAGATAATTTCACAAACATATTATTAGTTAATTTATTTATTAACTAAATTTTGATAATAAACGTAAGTATTTATTCAAAATAACCCATTTTAAATATAAAAAACAAGATTAATCAAAACAATGATACCTTCTAAATAAAAGTATCTTTTTGATCCGGGTTGTCGATATGAATTCAACAGTACCGACGACCCACAATTCCGATCAATAACAAAAAAAGTTATTGAAATTAAATATTGGAAGAAATAATGAAGTAAAATTAAAATAAATAAAAGAGTAAAAATCCTAGACACTTTTTGGCTAATGTAAAACAAAACAAGAGATCAGCCCAACGAGTCTGAACTAAACATCAACGATCTTTACAGATCACACGCAGGGCAGATCTGCAGTCCATTAGACTTGTCATGATCATTCCAAATCAAGAACCAAACGATTTGGGTGTTTTATAAACCCAAAATGCATAAATATTTGGTAAACAAAAACCATTTATTTAATAATCGCTTTCATCCAAGTAACTGAACGGGGTCATTAATTTCACTCAATTAATGTGATTCTAACTGAAACAGGATAAAATAGTTAAAAATCGAAGCTTATAGAAAATTAATTTGGCAACAATAGTGGTTTTACACTTGGGGACGATGAAGCGGCATCAAAGTAATTGTTATATTTTTTTATTAATTAATTTAATCCATTATTTGACCTAAAAATTAAATGACACCAAACATCTATTGAGAATGAAAATAATACCTTTTCTAGGGTAAACACCCCATTCCGGACCCAAAAGTGGTCTTGGATTTCTCAATGGATGAATGATTTGAGAGATATTTATGATTTAATGATTAAAAAACGGAATAATTAAATAATTAAAATAAAAAAAGGAAACTTTTGGAGGCAAGACGTCCAAACACCTTATACGAACAAATTTTATAACTTGTCTAGGGTAAAAAGTACATTCCAGACCCATCGGTGGTCTTATATTTACCATATGTATCACAATTTGGAAGATATTTAATTATCTTTAATAAATAATATATTAAATATTATTTAATAACTTTATCTCATGAGCGAGAAATCTATTTTTTCGACGACTTCGATTGTTATAGCCCTCATAGGGTAAACACTATATTTCGGGTATAACTGTGGTATCTAATTTCTTATATGATGGACCATGTTGGATTGATTCAATTATTTTGAATACATTTCTCATTAGTAAAATAATAAATTTAATATTTTTACTTCGTCCTCTTCGAGACTTTGCAGACCTCAAAAACTCATACTTACACAGTATTTAACAAAGAAAGTATTTAATTGAATATTCCAAAGCATTAATTAGACGTTTGATCATTCTATGATGTGTTTAACAAAAACACAACTTTTCACTTATAAACCATTTTTTCCAAATTAAACTATGAAATTTATAATTTAACACAATGGGATTTAAGAATACCAAAAAATAGTAACTGGATGATACAATATTTGGTAAAAACTCCTTATTATAATATTTGAATAAGTTAAAGTATTCTACCTAACCAACTATGTATCACCTGTATAGGATTCATTTGGATTCATCTTAAACTTCATCCACCTCAGTTACACCTTGAACTAAAACCATATGACTTTAGATTCTCCCATTATTACATCATAATTATAACTCAAACTCTAGTGATGGTAACCAAATGGTTGTTAAGAAATTTTTTATAAATAAACCAAGGCGATGACTAAACTAGATAATAAAGGAGTAAAAGATGGAACACAATCCATAAAATTTAATTAAATTATAATTAATTGAAAACCCAAGAGAAAAATTAAATTAAATTAAATAAACAAAAACATAGTTCTATTAAAATATCCAGATGACTCTTAAACATTTATTGATAAAGTATTTAAAATAAATAAGATAATTAATTTAAATTCTTTCATTGATAAGATAAAATGAAGATGAATTAATCCAATTAGTTATATTATTTGATAATAAATTAATTTTATATTAATCAACCCTGTTTTCTAGAAGATTATCATACAATGTGATTTTAATTAAATTAAAATAATTTATATTATTTAAAATTTAATTAAAAGGTACATCATTTTGTACATGTAAAAACATTGTGAGTACATCTGTAGTCCACATTATGTTGTCCTTTTTGTATACAATGCACTCACATGAAATACTACAAACAGACGACGTGTCATAATTTCACAATGTGAACCACGAAATTAATGACACATAGAACACATGAAATTTATGCTTCCCATTTAATATAATTCCCATTGAGTATTTAGTATGAAATTACCATAAATTATTTATATTTTTAATGATATGCATAGTTAATTATGTTTTTAATATAATATAATCCATAAAGATTGGAATGTACTATAAATTCAATGACTCACACAAATCATTTTGATGATGAATAGTTGGTTAATTAATTAAATTTTATATTTCTATGAAAATAGGATATGTACATGTCATCTTATGTATAGACACATAGAGTAGACTTTTCATTTATTTATGTCTTTAATTAACACATAGGGACATAGTGTGTAGTTCTTATGGACCTTTATGAGGTACACGGTGTGTCTTAAGGACACACAATGTGTACTGCATGATTCAATCCTATAATCGTATAAAAATCATGTATTTAATACAAATGATGTTTTAATTACATAAAACATCTTGAATCAGTGTTTTGAATCATGAAAACACTTGAAATACTTGATATGTAGGAAATATGCACAATTTACAAGGAATCTATTGACTGTGTAGTTTTCTAAATCATTATTCCACCCCTTCTATATAACACACAACTCATTTAATGCATGTTGTGTATATCCTTCACCTGATTTCTCGGACTCTACGTAAGTATCCTAGTGAAATGAATACGGGTACACAGCGTGTGAAAAAGGAGTACACTCCATATAACCCAATGTTATTAACACAATGTTCTTATCACCACATGATGGGTTATTTAAGTACAATCATACATTATTGTTAACTGATTTTGTTATGAATACAAGAAACTAATATGAGAAGGAAAACGTCATGATGATTGGATAAGTAACAAATCAAACTTGAAAATAAATTTAACTATTAAATGTGTAAGAATCAAAAACAAAATAAATAATTATAAATTCGAATATGACCACTATGATACTACATGATATTTCTATATTTAGAAAAATCTCTTAGTGGTCCAATGAAAAACTCATATTTTATCATATTTGATAGATCATCCCCAATTTATGATACGTAAATTTCATAATTAACACAAATTGTTCAGATGAATACATAAAATATGATGTTAATAAAAGGGAGGATCGTTTCACATCAATTTTATAATTTATTAATCTATAACTAGGAGAATTACTTCAATCATGAGATTATTATCCATTTGGTAATTTGATCATTCAAATTTGATCATTACACCATCCTTTTCATTGGGATGACCAAAAAATAGATACCATATAGTAGTGATCCACATTTTCTCCTTCAATCTCAAAAATAGTGCTAATGAATAAATGGGTGTTAGTGCATCTTATTTATAATATTGTGTTATAAACCATTAATCGCTTAATGTTATATTAGGGATGAGTAAATATCCCATATTCTTCTCATTAATCAGTGGATAATAGGAGGATGAGGATCTTTAGAGGAATCTATTTTGCATAATTATTAATATCATTTAGAATATGATAACTATCTATTTATAAACTGTGCATTTGGGTTTAATGTTTAATAAATATCACAATGGATCATTAGTAAAATATTAATCCATGAGAAACCTCATTCCATTTAACAAAATATTATAACTATTTTATTCAATGGTGTTCACTAACTAGTGATACGATAAATATAATCTTATTTACATGAAAATTAACATTTAACATTGTATGTATAATCAGTTCACTCATACTCCTGAACATTTACAGAAAACCTATATAAATATGGTTATTAAGTAATAATTAATTATATAAATAAATTTTAAATTCACAAACTAGAAATTAAATATTTATTTAATATTCACATAACTAAATATTTAAATTATTTAATAAATAAATATTTACTTTTTAAGGATTGACTTACATGTGATATATAAATATTATATGTCATAAAATAAATCAATTACCTTGAGAATACATATATTTTTGGTATTATTTATCATTAAATGAATCTTGAATTAGTATTAACACTCAATCTTGTGAATAATATTTATTCTTATTGTTAAATATAAATAATATTTAGTTATGATCAAATAAAAAATTATTTGTTAACCTATATGCCTCTTTTTTAGTATAATTAGTATGCACTTCCTGAAATCTGAGAATAAAGTTTTATAATAAGTAAAGGCAACAACATAAGGAGATGATATTTTAGATCAACAAAAAAACCTATGAATATTTACTGTGTAATATATTCCATTTTAATGACATCACAACAAAAAGTTTTTATATTTGTATCATCAACCATAGTGCATGACATCTTCTCCTGGATTATTTGGAATGAACATGTCTACAATAATATGGAAATGGAATTAATTTTTATAATTTTAGTCCAATTAATTGTCCAAGAGATCAATATCTAAATAGACTTAACGGAAAAATTCTTCCTCAATATATTCATTAATGACATATATTTTTTGCCACACCAATGGTACCCAACATTACTGATATCAAATTTCAATATAGTTTATGGCTATACATAAAAGTACATGATCAATGGAATGATTTAATAATAATATTAATGTCAAATGAGGATTAAAAGTGCTCATTGATAGGAATATCAGATGAGATTTAATTTTTTGAAATTCCTAAATGGGGTAATGTTCCTTAAATCAACCATATTAATGATCAAAAAGTGAAAACATCATAAGATAAAGTCTCATCATCTCTCAATTACTCACACCAGATAGTCAACATTCTAAAATCCTCCATAAAATAATATTATTTGACTGTAGAATAATTTTTAACAGTATCATCATGGATTTTCATGGTTCTAATCATATTGGGGCTCTTCTATTCCCATTTCAATGATATCGATAAACCAAGGAATATTTATGAAAAAGTCACATAGAAATAATAAAAATATACAATATGATATATTTTTCCATATTCACATAATTGTTTATAATTTCTATCAAGAGTATAAAGAATTCATTTTAGGACACAAAATAAAAATATTTATGCTTTTATATTCTAGCATTATGGTTACTTGGGGTTCAAATTTTCATTGAAATAATCAAAGGATTTCCTTGACTAATTTCACCATAGAAAGAGTATCACTCGTTTCCTTTTGACTATTACCAATTTCCATAAACCATGAAATCATTTATGTACTTTTTATTTACTAATTCTTATAAATACTCCAACAAAATTATCTAAAAATATCTTGTATGACTTTATTTGTCCCATCGTGAGTTACTTCTAAGAGTATAAATATCTCACGAATCATTTTTTTTGAAATTTGACTAAATTAATTTTTTCCAAGAACATGATTCATGGAATTCATTTCATCGCACTTAATTAAAAATTAGAAATCTTATCAGGTGACAATTTTTCATCATCTTCTTATATATGAGTATACACATTCATAAATATATTCTATTTTATATAACCAATTTTTATATGAAAGGTGTAGATATTTTATTATATTAAACAAACTATATACCCTTAAAAGGGTATAATGACCTAATGTGTATCAATTGGGATCACCATGGTTGTAAAAAAAATTTAAAATAGAATATTTATTGACCAACTCGTTAATTATTTGAATAAAAATTATTATTGGAGAATGTTGAAAGCAATTAAATAATTTAAATTTCTTTAAAAAATCAAGATAGATATAATTCCAAATTTAGGACCATTTTTGAAAAAAAAATTGAATGAGAGGAGTAAATTTACATTAAAAAATTAGTTAGTTAGACTTTCAAAGACTAAAAACATCATTTTAAAATTTTTATGATACATAAATTTTAAATCCTATAAATAAGAAAAATTTATAAAACTAAATTAATAGATATATATTAATAGATTAAAAAAATATTTTTATAAAAGTAGAAGAACATAATAAAAAGTGATTCAAATATTAAAATATTTGGAATAAGACAAATTAAATGATTAAATAAATAAATTTATAAAAGTGTAATCATAATGATATTAAAAGGTTAAAGTGAGAAATAATAAATTAATGTAAATAATGTGATTTGGTAATAGATATTGGATATTGTTATTTGATGAACCTCATTGTATCCTACACAATTTCCTTGAGGTTTTATTTTTTTAGTGAATTGGATTTAATGATTGTTCAGATACTAGAACTCTATTTCATTATAATTTGATATAATGTTATATTAGAATAATATTGACCATGGATTTTTTATTATTATAAAAAATTAATAATAATTAAGCAATCTCGTAACTTTTAGTAGTATTGGTCAGAACACAAAGTATTTTACATTAAATGGTAGTGAAAACTAAAACTATTGGAAGGAAGGAATATATAAATAGTGGATTGCTAAAGTAAATATCATATAGTGACACTCATTTTTCTATTAATTTGAGAAGTTGAATCATTTGGAGAAAATGAGAAATCTGTGGAAGAGTTTTAATGTGATTAAAAATGATATAAAACATCAATATTTCAAATCAATTTGAATAATGGGAGGAATTTAACAATAATAGCAGTTTGATATAGTGAATTGTTGATATGGTCTATATTCCAGCCCCCAGGGGTCTATTAGTAATTTATAATTGAAATTTTATTACTTTTTATTAAATTTATTTTGAAAAAATTATTTTCAATGTATAACCAAAACCATAAAAAATATTACTTTTAAAAAAATATTTAAGGATGAATTATATTCCTTAATAAATAAAATTTTATATAGATCATTATTTTTTCAAAAACAAATTAGTTCCAAACACATTTTCAACAATATATGGTCAATATATAATCTATTTTATCATTGTTAGGTGTTGGTGAGTTTTTATTCAAGGTATGACATAACTAAAGAGTTTATAGAAATCCATTCAAATATTTAAAAAGAAAGTTTTTTAAAAAAATTAAATTACAAAAATGTAATATAAATATTTTCTAAGATAAATAAATTCCTATAATTTTTTTAAAAAATTCAAACACTTATAAGATATGTTTTTAAATAATTGAAAATCAATTTTTATTTTAAAAAATTAATTTTCATTTATTATGAACCATTGTTAAAATGTAACGTATTTCAAAATATAACATTTTACCAACATCCCCCCTCCATTTAAACAACAATTTAGTGTTTATAGAGACCATTACGTATAGTTAGAGGAAATCCATATGGGAGATGTTATAGAAAATAGTTTATCTAAACCTCAATCGAACATCATTACAAGTAAATTAGAATTTTTTCCTTGTTTATAGATAATGTAATAATATAATAAATGGAGCTTCCTCTAACAATGTCTAATTAGGAATAAGCACATATATATCATGTTTCTTTCAATGGTACTCTAGTTTTGGAATATTTGATCACTTCACCACACTTATAACCTTCCATAATAACTAGATTTTTTCATTAGACATTGCACAGAATTCACATGATATCCATTTATTTGAATCATCGGGTATGGTGACACTATTCTTCTTCAACTATTCTATTATGAGCATTCCTAGTTCTATGCATGAAATTGGGATTTGTAAACCAACCAACAATGGATGTCAACATCATTACCTGGATTTGACATGTTAAACTATGCTGATTTTTCTTCGTTGCTGATCTCTAACATATACTCATTACAATACAAAATTAATCAATTCATTTAACCAAAATAAAAAATAAATTCATTACATGATTTAATTTCTATTAAATGGGATTGGAAATATACAAGGGAAATATCATAAGAGAATATCCAATTGAATAGAACACTACCATAGTTTTTTATTAGAGGGACCATTCACTAGTTAATATCTTGTATATACATACTAACCATTTTTTTATGATTAGTTCTTTTAATTAACCTATTATAGTTTTCTAGGTATTTATGCTGCGATATATGGGTTTATTAGAAGATTCTAGATTATGAAGTGATGTTGGCATTCATTGGAATACACATGATGAAACCAATATGTATGGAAGAATAGAATGAAGTATAAGCAATTATTGATACAATAATGTGTATTCGAAAATTACTTATCGCATGGTGGGTAGTGTGTGGAATAAAATATATACATATAACATAAATATTACCTCATATAACTCATAGGATCTACCATTATCATTGAATGAAAACACCCTTACAATGGTTTATAAATTATACGTCAAAATTCACTTATTTATAAATTTGATGACTGGTACCAAAATAATCAAGATTCTTCAAGAAGTTGGTCATTTACTAGGGTAGTAATGATTTTTTAATTTTTTGGGAGTCATGTCACCTTACAGTAAATATATATCTAAATTAGAAAAATATAAGAAATTTTATGTAATATGGATTACATGAGATCTAATTTTAATAGTTTTATTCTTCATCCCATCATTCATGCCATCCAAGTTTCTATATTTTATTTCTATTAACTTGTAATAAAATCTTCTTTTGTCTTAACATAATATCTGTTATTTAATTTCATTTTAAATATTCTGTTTTTTCTAATCGTGATATTTTTTATTCAATGGTTACTTTTATAGGTTTATATTATTTTCTTATTTGAATTCAATAGTATATTCATTATAATTTTTTATTTGTTCAATATATATATCTATTATAAATAAATTTTTGGTTCTTTTCTCTTGTTTGTATTTTCTTTATAACCTAGGGAAATAGACACATAAAAAGGGTAAGAAAAACTCACTATAAGGGGTTGAATAAATTATAAGACATCATATAATAAAAAATAGTGAATAATATGGTGTGAATAAAATATTATTAAATATTTTCACATAAATAATTATAAAGGCTTACAATATTTCCATGGGTAACATACCATGGACGAAATGATTTATTTCTTAGTAAAGGAACAAATAATTCTTGAAATTATAAACATAATATCAGTCCATTGTGTGAAAAAATATTAAATAAATTGGAATACATACACCAAATATTTAGGATAGATTTCTTTATGATGTTAAATAATGCATTGACAGACTATTTTGGTACTCATCCATGACTTAAAAAGGCCTATGAATTCAAAATATGAATATAACGAATAAGTGATTCATAATAAACAAGACTTAGTAATAAATATATAACCATAATTTTTAGAAAACTAACATAATTAATTTACATACTCTCCCATGTATATAATCAACCATCCTTGAAAGAAAATAATAATCTATATAGTACTAAATATCATTTGTATTGTAAATATTACCTTATTTAATGAATGAGCTATCATCCTTGGTATACACTCCCAATAAAAATTATGTATAATTGAGTTTTAACAATATAATGTAAAATGGTTATATATCTCATTAAATTATACCAAGAACATAGAATTCATTCATAATAATAAAAATCATGAAAATTAATGGGTAAAATATATTAAAAGGATGGATGGAAAGTGGTTGAGATCATATCATCATGGAAGTGAAGAGATAAAAAATAAATCCTTTTGTGAAAATGAATTATAAAAAAAATTAATATGAATGTAATAAAAATAACAAGTCAATTATAAATAATGTTTTTGAAGTGAAGTTATTCTTTTTGATATTTTGTGAGTAAATCATAAGTGAAACATAAAAACGAAATTTCATAATTCTTTTTCAACATTGTATAAAAATAGATAAAAGCAATTACTAAAAACCTTTTAAAGTGATGTCATGGTGTAATTTTGAAATAATACATTTAAAATAATTAATAGTGATGAAATATGTAAAAATAAATAATTACGCAGTAATAAAATGATTGTTGAATGATAAAAATATAAATAAGTGAAATAAAATACATTTTAAAAACATTTAAGAATATAATAACCATTTCATTTTGAATAAAAAACATATTGAATAAATAAATTTGAATTTTAATTATAAAATAAAAAATTCATAAAATTTATTTTAATAGAAATGAATGAACATTAATGTGGGAAAAATAGATCGAGTGGTTAACATCAAAAAACATTCTTATTACCCTTCAGTAATGATATTTTAATGAGGAATGTATGGAAAATGTTAGGTCCAATAGGGGCCTATATACCCTGAGAGGGGGGGGGGGGGGGTTAATCAGGGTATGAATATTCTTTCCACAATAATACTTTCTGCCCCACAGGATCTTGACCTCTTTATTACAAGGGTCACTTTGTTTGCACTTGTGTGTATATTATGATCAGTTAGTTTCTTCTTTATCAGATGATGCTTCGAATGCAGTGTAGGGATACGACCTGGAAGACACATCTATTTAACATGGTTCACCACTAAGGTCTACGTCCAAGGAGCATACGCCGACAAGTTCCCGGTTTGTACCAAATTCCACTAACTTCACTAGATGTGGATTACAAGGTTCGGGATAGATCACTTCTTTGCCCAGGGTCACTGCCTTTACAATGTTTAGGGTCAGCTCACTGCTTTCCCAAGGGTCACTCCCTGTCTCTCTCTTTCTGGTTCACTACCGGTGGAGAGGATCACATTCTTCCTCTTCCAAAGCTCACTGCTCTTGGAAGGAATCCACTCACAGTTTATAGACCTGTAGGTATCTTCATTTGCATTAATGAATGCATCTTCCTCTGTGTGTAGATGCTCTATTGAAGTACAATGTTCACCCGTAGATGAATATCTCTTTGCACCGAAGGTATCGGGAAAACTTCCAGCTTCCACGCAGTCTGAAAAACACTGCTGGAACAAACCTTACTTGGCGTGCAAGTCAACCTTGACACGCAAGTATCAGCGCACAAGTCACAACGGGCGCGCAAGTACTCATCTGACACTTCCGTGACACAAGCTTCCTCAACTCCAAACTTGCGTGACTCTCTTCCTTTTACGCCCAAACCACTATTGGCGCGCAACTGCAAACCGGCGCGCAACTTCTAACACCAGCGCACAACTTCAACCACTGGCGCACAAGTCCCACCTGCGCGACCACACACACCACATGCGCGACCACCACACCTGCGCGACGGGAGCTCTCATTTGAACTCCAGTGAAAAATGAGGAGGGGTGGTCCAGTATTTATAGGCAATCTGACCACCCTGCGCGACGGCGCGCAAGTAACCTGCGCGACCCAATCTCGGCACGCAAGTGTTCTCTCCTTTTAGACACTTGCGCGACCAACTCATAAACTTGTGCGAACCTATTTACTTAGCCATATTTTGATCTTCTGATCTTGAAAAACATATGGCACGCAATTTTCCTATACTCCAAGTCCATGGCGCGCAAGTCCCTTTGCCAAAAACACTTTTCTTCATTTGCCGATTTTCAGGCCCAAAAATTTGGCAAACACTGGAAAACGGCGCCACCTTGTACCTGTTCATTTGTACCGCCTCCAGATAATCCATTCCTTTTATCAAAGTTCTTGAATAAAACATGGATCGTTGACCTCAGCTCTTGAACTTGACATTCCACCATGAAATCCTCTTTGTCAACAAATGTTTATGTCATTGTTTTGCTTTTTCAACAATCACAACTCAAATGTCCACTTTGTCAACAAACACAATCACCTCAAAAATGCTTCAATGACACCTTGAGGGATTTTTGCCCAACAGAAAATGATAACAATATTACTTTTAAAACCATTTTAAAAATGGTAATGTTCACTGAAAATGATCATTTACAATCATTTCTGTACGAAGGAGAACATTCATGAATTTATATATTGAATATGGATATAGAAGAGAAATGTATCTGGCCAAAATTGAAAAATAGGGTTGTATTTTTTTTAATAGACATTATTTTGATGGTTATGTGTTCCAAATAGGTGGTAATATAATTTTTACTTGAAAAAAATATGAAATTACTATAGTATAATAATGTAGATTATTTTTTAGAGAAGGAGACTATATATTTCACTTCGATCAAACAAATATTTTTGACAATTTTTTAACGATTCATAAAAAATATTTATCTTTTATTCATTTAAATTATACGGAAAATTATAGATTACTTAATGATGTTCCACTTCACAGGGGAGTGTGAAACTAGATGGATGAAGTTAAAAAAATTATCTATTATATGAGGGTACACATATATGGAGTTTGATTATAATTATAGGACTTATAGTATCTAACATGAGGGTAAGGTCACACAAATCCCATAACATAATAAAGTAAAAGGATGGATGAACACAACTATTATGATTAATGTTAGGAGCATCATGTGATTGGAAAAGTGTTCTAAAATATTCTTGATAGAGTATTTATAGTTTTTCTACTTCCTCATCCATAGATCCCCAAGATAGAAATTAATTTTTTTATTCCACAAAATATATAGTCTAATAAAAATCCCCCATTCTCTCATTTCTATGTATTTAGAATTTTTTAATTTTCCTACGTATTAGAAGATCTCAAGGGAAGACATTATAAAAGATATACTCTATGAACCATCACTGACTATATAAATTCTTGGCGTGATGTAACATTTTGACTCCAAATGAGAATAATGTGATTATATGAAGAGATGTTATGTTTTATTAGGATCCAGTGACTAGGGTCATTCAAAATACCAAATGTATTAAGGAAAAAGTGTTGCTGGATAATTTCTTGATCTGAAACCTATACTATTATCATTGACCAATAATTATGTCGCAGTGATAGAAAACCCATCAGCTTCATAACATGCATCTATAGTGTAGGATGTTAATTATTTTGAGACACAACCCTATCCTTAATAATTAAAAAACACATTACAATTCATGTGAAAGAGAACTTTTCAAACCCCTTTTATCACTTGATTGGTTTAATTAAATAATATTTTACATTATTTTTTGGTTGATTTATATCACTGGTTTTTTTCTTATTGGTAATAAGTATTATTTAATTTATTCATCATTTCATAGTTTTCCCTAATCACAACATGGTTTAGTGATCCATGAAGAAATACATTACATGGGAAGTTAATTCTTTGCACAGTTTAGTGAACTGTGTGGATTTAAATTTAATAATATATCATTTTACATTTACATAGTTTCCTTCTTAGTTTTTTTATTTAATTCATGGTTTGGTTTTCCGGGGTAGTGCATGGTTAATTTTAGAAGGTGTGAGTTTTAGTGGAAATAATTAAAACCCTATTTTGTATAAAGGTGATCTCAAATATCGTGGGTAGAGATAGTTTAAACTATGTAAAAAATGTTTGATAGTGTTGTAGTTTTTGAAATTTGAATTTCATATATTTATTATCTATACCTCTTTATTAGACAATAACCAATTGTTTATACCTAACGCATTTATACAATGGTGTTTTTACAGACCAGGACCTCTAGGACGAGGGGTGATATTAACATAAAATATTTATATATAATGGAGGATTTAAGTTCCTCCTTATATATTGATAAGAGGTTCTATGGGGTTTCCTTTTATATCTCACATATATAATACATGTGGAATTTTTCATAAGTATAATATATATTAATGACTTATTCAAGAAATTTTGTTCCAAAATGAATAATCATAATAGATGTGATGAGATATGGTCATTATATGACAATATAATTTAATTTAGACATGTTTTTAGTATATTATACCCATGTTGTAATAAGTTTAACTCTTTTATCACATGTTATCTCTTATAATTCTACCTAAATTTTTACCAAAGCTACTATAAACATTGTAAACATTTTAAATTCTCATCATTACCAAATTATAACTTGATGATTCTAAATATTTCAAATATTTAATCAAATTAAATTTCTCTATATGGGAGATGTTAATTTTAAAAAAGAAACACAAATATTAATGAAAGATGGGATTGCAGTAAAAAGTATTTATATGTTAAAATATTATTTTATAAAGAAAATATGCATAATTTCATTCCCAATAACATTAATAGGATTACTATTAATTTAAATTAATTGTTGATATTATCTTATCTCTTTATAAGAAAATAGGGGTATTTAATTCTACAATGGTAAATAACAATTTCCATAAAATCATAATTTTTTCACTATTCAATACAAAATTAATCTTTTAAAAAAATTACCAAATTACACCTTAAGAAAATTTTGAAATGCTATTTTAAAAAATGATATATTTTTATAAAATTAAACATCCAAAATTGTATTATGTTTTAGAGGGACTTAGGTACCTAAACAGGGTGGTGAATCCGAATATGGGTACTTTTAAATATATTCCAATCCTAATGGATCTAGACTTCTTAAATATAATGGTCTCTTTGAATTTATCTTTATAGTATGGTTACCATTATCATGGAAAAAATTTATATATTAATTCCCTCATGATTGTCTTTATAAATTTTTTTATAATGATGATGAATGGGAAATAATGAAAATAAGATTAATGAAACATTGTTTTTTACGGAGTGCACCACAATGATATTGTCAAATGAGCATGCTACAAAAATTTTATTGGCAAAAAATAATAATCTTCATTATTGTTTTTTGTGGGTAGGTAACTCATAAAAATGATAAATTCTTATTTTGATTTTCAAGGTATCTATTGCCAAGGCTCCCTACCTGTTTGTTTAGGATGGTTTACTCCTACAAGGGCACACATCCTTACAATTGTTTAAGGTAGATGAACAATATCATCAGGATTACATCCTATACAACATACAAATTCACTCACTACATTATATGGGTAAATGGATTGGATCATAGGCCAAGAAAAGTTTCATCTTGATGTTATAGATGCGCTTGTTATTAGATAAGATCATTTGAATCTCGAGTTCTTCTCAATATGTATGATCCAAATATAACCATGTTCATCTACATTCATTTATATATCATGGAATTTCCATTCATTATTTCATTAAGAATTATGTATTTCAACTCTTCAATGGAAAGAAGTAAACTCATATTAGTTCTCATTGGCACAGCCTTCCATGGATTCTAAGGATTATTCTTTCTTGAGTAATTCTATAACACACTTCATGATTCACACTATAGTGGATTCATTTTCTATATGTATAAACTCCTCCCTTCCACTACAGTTTTTTGTTGTGATAAAAAATTAATTCTTCTATAATCAATATATTTAAATGGAATTCTCCCACTATCCTTTTTCTAAATATATTTCTAATAGTGTAGAGTTTCTTTCTATTGAGATATAATTCATGTGATTCAGATCATCTACTTTTATATAGTCATTATCATATGAGTCGAAACTAATATTTAATGTTTTGTAAATGAATATAAAATTATCCATGAGTCCAAATCTACCCCAAATTGACATAGATACATTGTAAATTTTCATATCTATAAAATATAACTTACTGAAAATATATCCAACTATAAATCCTATGTTATTTAAACTATTGAAAACCAAATGTGTGACACTATAAATTTACGAGTTATAAATATCTCTTAAATTTTCGATGTGTGTGAAGAAGGATATTATTAAATTTGAAGAGTGAAAATTTATATTCTAAAATTCCCATGAAATATATGTATCTTCCACCATGAATATAAATTTCAGTAAATATGGAAAAATAATATTTTCAATGCACCATGATTGTAGCTTGTTTCCTTTAATTCATTATAACCCATGATTATAAAAACAACCATCTCATGTGATTGACCCTCTATTTAAAAATAACATCACACATTTGTGAATTTCTTAATAGTTAGGGACTCTAATTAAATCATCTTATCTATTAATGCATAACTACTATATTGTAACAAATACCTCCCTGGTGTAACCAATAATACCCTGTAGAGTAGAGGATCTTTGATGATGCATCACTCTCCAACTCTACATAATGAACTAAAACTATTTCCTCGATTTTTCTATATTTTCAAGGAATCACTAAAATTAGATAACATCATATATAAACACTTACATTTTTACAATACCTATTATCTCCATGGCAAAAAAACAATGTCCTTCAATGTGGTTATTCCTTCCAATTAAAACATTACTATAAACTCTATTCAATAATCTTCCATGGTGTAAATGCTAACACAACGGCATGTGTAAACTCTCATCATCACAACATCACATAGTTTAATTCTTATATGTTATTTTGTCCCATATATATTTCATTTTACCATTATAGGGTCTTTCTAAATTTCTTATACCTTTACCTAGTTATGATTTTAACCTTATGTGGGTAATGGATGTCCCAATATTGCATGTCACAGGTCACCCAAAAAACCTTATGCTGGCTCATAGAAATACCAATACCGTTACATAGCATCATTGGTATCCTTATTTTATTATCCTTTATATGGTTTTCTTGAAACACTTAAAAATTCTCATATGGGTTACCATTACATGGGAAATGAAAGCCCTAGTTTACCTTTCAATATTTGAAATGATACACCCCTACATGGTATGGATGCCCATACACAATCTTTCATATACTTATTTTATCTATATAATGCCTTCAGTCTCCATGAATTAGTGGGAATACAACCCTTATAAAAGGTATGAATACAATTATGAAATTATAGGGATGTAATTTCTGCACTTACAAGAGATCATGTTTCCATTAAAATTAAATCCTAATCAAAAAAATCCAAATCATGTTATTAAAAATCCACTAAAAACTCATAAACAATATATCATTGACGTATTACCTAGAAATTTAACCTTAAAACCTAGTGTAAAATATACATTTCCCCTTATAAACGTTAATTTTAGTAGGATGCAAATTGGTAGTATATGTTCTAATACTTACCTTGTATTTCATAATCACATATAAAAATATTTATTGATGTATGAATGTTCTCCCCCCACTGTCCATAAAATCTTTTCATCCTTTGGGAATACCAAAATACATATTTTTTAATTTATAAATCTAGAATTCTTAACTAGACAATACTTTGAATCCATTTGTTAAAAAATTACTACATTTAATTCCACAAAAATATAGTGAGAAAAATACCAACATGACATATTATATTTCAACCAATTACCTACACCCAAAGACCATATGCTTAGTGTAGGAAACAAGAGCCATATCTATCACCTACAATGTTTTCCATATAACTCACTATATTAAATAAATTTATAAAATCATTTATATTCCCTTTTCTAAACACATCCTATTATATAAAGTCATAAAAAATCAACACTTAAATATTAATGAAAAAAAAACATTTATATATTTTTTCTTAAGATAAAATTTTTCAGAAAAAAGTATACGTAATTGATTGGATTTAATATTAGTTTAATGAAAAATGGTATGGCCTTAAATCATTAACCTATTCTTTTATCGAAACATTATTCAAATTGATCCATCATATTCCTATAATAAAATTATATATCACCAATTAATATTATCTAGTTTTTTAAGTTGTAATATAAAATAAAACGATCACTAAATTACATATCATTTCCAATCCTAGTAATCACATATCTTTAGTGATCCTCATATTTTGATTGTACATTCTATCACATGAAGTGATTTATTTCTTATATTCTTTATTATAAATTACTGTTAATTATATCAGAATATATTAAATGTGAATTCAATAATATATCTTTATGTAATTAAACTATTAAAATACAAATAAGAAATAAATGTATAATTGAAATTATTTACTATAATTCATCAACTAGTGGATATGGATATCACATTATCATGAACACAAAAGGTTTTTTGTTAAAAAATAATATAATTACAATCAAATTACTAGAAATTGTGAATGGGAAAGTAGTAGCAACATCGTGATTGTTTTCTTATAGAAAACATGCTCCATGTGATCTCGATTCATAGTTATCTCATTATTACAAAAAGTGTACTATTCACATATGGTTATTCTAAGATAATTAGAATGCATAAAAAAATCACCCCATGAGAGGCATTAGTATCATCATCTTATTTTAAGTAAACATAATAATGAATCATATATGTTCTTTTTTTTTATTAAGGTATTGTTTTTATTAGAAATTCATTCTATCGATCACAACATAGATCCAAAATTTATGGATTCATCATTACATAACTATTTAATCCTCAATGATGAAATGAAATTAGAATCTAACCAAAAGGGTACACTAAAATACATGGTCCCCAATTGGTATTATTTATGCCTATCAAAATGTGACACCCCTCACTCTATAACTCTCTAATATAAGTAGAAAGGTTTGGTTTTGAGACATTAGGCATTACTCCCTATATGCTAGCAGCTGCAAACTAGTTGTTTGGTGTGATTAGTCTAGTAGTGAGACTATAACCCCTAGTTATAGAGTTTTAACATAGTTGAATAATCATATAACAGTAAATATCAGCGTATCAAAAATAATAGAAACAATACATGAAATTTCAAAAAAAAACCAACTAAATAACTTCATAAATAATAAAGGAATTCTGTAATGATAGAATGAACTGTCACTAAATTTAATGTTATAGGTAATAAAAATAAATGACTCATTTACACAAACAAATAATCAAAACACCACTTCCCTGAGCCCTATGTTGGTCTCATCACTAAACTCCATCCCATCCAGAAAGTAAAAATTCATAGTATTATCCCTTTCCCTTATCAAATCCTGCATCTGTGTCACCTTCACATATACCAAACAATGGCCCAAATAGGATATTAATATAACTCAGTATATCAACAACACCATGTATAAACATACCTAGTTTAAAAATAACTGTATGAAATAAAAAACTAAGAAGGTGTATTAATTAATTATATAGTTAAATTAATAGAATATCAACCTACTTCGTCACCAGGATAGAGCATTTATGAGCATTTCTAATGACCATTCCAATCCAAACTACAAAACCATGGTAAAAAAAACATTCTTCACTACCTTTCTATAATGTCTTTGAGCATGTCTCACACTAATTCCAACCATATCCATATATCCATGGTATAAATCAAGTAAACGTGGGTCATGCCCCCAAGATAATCATTTCATTAATAAATCAAGGCTGAACGAGATATAAATGAATTAATGCATTTCCTAGGGCCAACCCTGATAAATAATCATAATAGTATGTATCTGGTTCAATCCATGTATATAAGTATTTCACCATGTTTCAATGTGTATAGCACTCTATATATGGATTACAATATGAATTAGTGGGCATAGCCTCTAGTATTTTAATTAAAGCATGACTCGCTAGGAATAACCAGCTATATAATCATTATAGTAGGAATCATGGGGTATATCCCTAGATATTAGAATTAAATCATTTTTCAATGGGCATAGGAGAAAGGATATCATAATATCACATCATAAGGCTAAATGAATAATAATGAAAATTACCATTCATAATTCAATTACACATTTTGTTTATCATTTGTTCATAATCAAATAACATGGTAGTAAATTCAATATGTAAGCTTGTATAGGGTTATTCTGTATTAAGAAATCATCAGAAACTCATGTAATGCTAAAAAAAATTAATACACATTTCAACTGATTTATAATCAATGGTTTTCTCAATTAAATGTTAAACATATAGAAGGTCATACACAATTTGATCTGAACAGATTATAAATAATAATCCAATATTTCGTTTAATTAATTTTGGAATAATTCGTATTATAAAAAATACATTAATTCACATGATTTTCAATAAAATATTCCATAGGTTTAAGGTTTATATCTGGTACCATTATCCTGTGATTAACGTAGCACTTTTAGAGGGTAACACAAACGATGAAGAATGTATAGAATAACTTATAAAAAACCTAGATTAACCCATGTCAAGATCACAAATAATAGAGGTCCAAGGATTCCAACTCACCAATAGATGACAATGGAAGATGAATGGAAAACCCAATCCCAAGAAATAACATTGATATATCACACAAATAGGACGTCTAGAAAGGTGGAAAGGCATCCAAAATATTAAAGAGAACTATCCTAGGACTATAATATGAATAAGAACCAAATGAATGGGAAACATATCATGTACATAGCTAATTAAAACTATTTTTCATGACATTACACAATGTTTAACTCATTTACACATCTATTTATTTCATTTTAGATAGATACGCTGAAAAACCTATCTTTTTACAATAATATTTATCTTTATTGACTATAACATTTTGTGAATGGTTTACATGAAATATAGCCATTTCACACCATTTACAGGTTCCCAACATGTTTCTTTAGGATGTTATGTGTCGTGTAACATGTACACAACATGTAATCACATAGAAGACCATTTTTAGAACATTTTTCACAAAAAGGGCCCTAGTAACCTTTAATTCCATCCAAAGATTTAAAACCTCTATAATCCCGATTATCACATTTGTATATGAAATCCATTTAATAAAAAAACATACATCACTACAATTTATGTCATTATCCCCACCAATGGTTCTTCATCTCTAAACAAGACTCGGCCACCAATGCCTAAAGACAAAGGAAAATCCAATGAAAGGAATTTAAGGTAAAAACTCAAAGAGAGATATGTATAGAAAATATTGGTATCTTACTGTTGGGTCGGAGAAAAACGGAGTGATGGCAAGAGGGGGGGTGAATTGCCTTTTAAAAAATGATTAACAATTTAAAATCAAAGTATGTGCAGCGGAAAATAAAAGATGCAATCACACAAGAAATTGATAACGGAGTTCGGCCAAAACCCGGCCTACGTCTCCGCTCCCAACTCAACCGTTGAGAGATTCCTACCGCTTGCTTTTCAATGGTTTTAGCAAGAAACCCACTAGGCTTTGAGGTAACACTAGGACCTATTACAGCTTACTTTTAGTGGTTTAGCAAGAACCCACTTTCTTTTGATGGTTGAGCAAGAACCCACTAGCCTTCTTACAGGTGAAGGCTAGCTCACCTATGACACAAGCCTTTTAAAAGGAAAGGCTTGAAGAAACCTCTTCACACCTTAGTGGTGATGTGAAACCCAAAAGAAAGAGGGATGAGAAAAGGAGTTGGGGTTTGTAGGCACAAACCCAATTTTAAGCTCAAAATAATTAAAACACTAAAAACCTTAATTGGGAGAAGCCTTGGGCGCCTTTGATTGATTGATGATGTTGAAGGATGCTTCCAAGCTTCTTTGAAGGAGCTCCAAGGATGTGGAAGTTGTTGGAGCAAGGTGGGTTCCTTTGAGGAAGTCCGCTGGAGGTACGCCAAAGATGGAAAATGTGTAT
This sequence comes from Viscum album, assembly GCA_963277665.1. Lineage (NCBI taxonomy): Eukaryota > Viridiplantae > Streptophyta > Magnoliopsida > Santalales > Viscaceae > Viscum > Viscum album. The sequence continues at coordinate 1,278,115,262 of OY728134.1, forward strand.
GGTGGTTTGGTATATCATCCAGGTAGTGTTCGGGGCTTCCTTGGCCTTTATTTATAGGCATGGAACCCTTGGGGAGTCTTCGGAGCCATTGGAAAAGGCTTCGGAGCCGTTGGAGGCCAAATGGGAGTTGACTGGTCAAAGCCAACGGCTAGTTTGACTGGGCTACCGGCTGACCGGTGCTTGTCCACCGGCTGGCCGGTGCCTTGGAATGTGGAGAGTGCTTCTGCCCAGAAGCCACCGGCTGGCCGGTGAGAAGGCCACCGGCTGGCCGGTGGTGAGACAGTAGGTCTCACTATTCATCTGGGTGCCACCGGCTGGCCGGTGACAGAGCCACCGGCTGACTGGTGGAACCTGGCAGTGGGCAATGCCTCTGCCAGGTCCACCGGCTGGCCGGTGCTATCACACCGGTTGGCCGGTGGACTGAATTTCAGTCCACTTCTTGTCCATTCATGGGCCAACTTCTTGGAAACCTTGTGCCTATCATTCAAAAACACTTCAAACAAAATTAGACAAATAATAAGGTGATTGTGATCATGAAAATCAAACAACGAGGGGTTCGAGATGTACAACAATATCCCCCTATTTTGATGATCACAATCACCAAAACAATTAATGTAAAATACTGAAATTGAAAGGAAATGCTAAGCATGATGAAAAGGATTCTCCCCCAATCAATCAAGAAATATCTCCCCCTTTGTGATTATCAAAATAGCGTGGGGCATAAAAATTTGATTGAGGGAAAGGGTTTGAAAAACTAGATATGAGAATTGAAAAAACAATTGAGATTTTTGAAATTGAAATGAAAATTTGAATAATAGTTTGAATTGAAAGTTTTGAAATCAAAAACCAATTGAAATTTGAAATTTGAAACCAAATGAAATTTTTGAAATTGAGAGTTTTGAATCAAAAATTGAATAACAGTTTGAATTGAAAGTTTTGAATAAAAAATGAATTTAAATTGAAAAATGAATTGAAAGAGAAAATTTATCCCCCTAAATAAAAACAATGAATCACCGGGGAAAGGAAATAAATTTTGGCCCGGAGAGACTCGCAAGAAGGGATTTTTCAATCCAAACTTGTCTCATGGCGGGTCTTCTCCTATAAAATTCGTCTGAAAAGAAAATAGACTTGGGTTGGCCGTACCGGGCATTTTTGCAATCACACTCATAAATGAGGTGCCCGGGTTTTTTACAATAGTTGCAAAATTTATAACTAGAGCTCCCCCTTACAAAAACAGTGGGAGCATGGGAGGAGGAGGCTTGGTTGGTATAGCCATGTCCATTGGTGGTTCTAGAAACCCTTTGAGAACCCAATAATTTGGTCAAATTTTGTTCACCTTGGGTGAACTTGGCTAACGATTCCCTTAGGTCTTTAATGGTTGATTCCAAAGAATCAACATTTGGGAAATTCTGGATTTTGAGGGACATCTCCTCCTTCTCTTTGAGAAGTTTTTCTTTTTCGGAGGAGAGTTTTTTGAAATTCTTTTTTAAAGCAACAAATTTTGACGAAAGCTCATGAAAACCATTTTCTAGTTGGTCTCTAGCGTGTGAGAGTTCTTCATAAGATAGATGATTAAATGAATTAGAAGAACTAGAGGATGAAGAGGAGGAAGAGGAGGAAGATACCTCATGTTTTGCCATTAGGCAATTATTACCATTGTCGCTCGAGGAGAAAGAAGAGAAGGAGGAGCTATCACTCCAAGTTTTCTTTAAAGCCTTCTTCTTCTTCTTCTTGGCCCTTTTCTTATGAGGTGGGCAAACAGGCTTGATTTTTTCGTCGGATTCTTGCTCTTGATCGGATTCTTGCTTTGGATCCTCGCTAGTACCTTCATAGGTTAGTTCTAAAAATTTCCAAAGATCGTATGAAGTAGTGCAAGAAGAAATACAATTAAAAACATTACGGTCAAGACCACAATGAAGAGCGTTCATGGCTTTGCCATCAAGCTCAAAAAAAGCAATGTCATTGGGGGTCCATTTAGACTCATCGGGAGAGGAGAGGGAAAATCCTTGCATAACAATTTTATAAATTGGATAACCAATACTTTTTAAAAAAGTGGTCATGCGGGTTTTCCAAAAAGAATAGTCGGTTCCATCAAACAATGGAGCACGGCCCAATGAATGACCTTCGAGGGATTGAGAGGAAGAAGCGGTAGAAGCCATCAAAAAAAAATAGGATCTTTAATTTGAAACCGGTTAGGGAATTATTCAAATGATTCCTTTGATACCAATTGTTGGGTCGGAGAAAAACGGAGTGATGGCAAGAGGGGGGGTGAATTGCCTTTTAAAAAATGATTAACAATTTAAAATCAAAGTATGTGCAGCGGAAAATAAAAGAGGCAATCACACAAGAAATTGATAACGGAGTTCGACCAAAACCCGGCCTACGTCTCCGCTCCCAACTCAACCGTTGAGAGATTCCTACCGCTTGCTTTTCAATGGTTTTAGCAAGAAACCCACTAGGCTTTGAGGTAGCACTAGGACCTATTACAGCTTGCTTTTAGTGGTTTAGCAAGAACCCACTTGCTTTTGATGGTTGAGCAAGAACCCACTAGCCTTCTTACAGGTGAAGGCTAGCTCACCTATGACACAAGCCTTTTAAAAGGAAAGGCTTGAAGAAACCTCTTCACACCTTAGTGGTGATGTGAAACCCAAAAGAAAGAGGGATGAGAAAAGGAGTTGGGGTTTGTAGGCACAAACCCAATTTTAAGCTCAAAATAATTAAAACACTAAAAACCGTAATTGGGAGAAGCCTTGGGCGCCTTTGATTGATTGATGATGTTGAAGGACGCTTCCAAGATTCTTTGAAGGAGCTCCTTGGATGTGGAAGTTGTTGGAGCAAGGTGGGTTCCTTTGAGGAAGTCCGCCGGAGGTACGCCAAAGATGGAAAATGTGTAAGGTGGCTTGGTATATCATCCGGGTAGTGTCCGGGGCTTCCTTGGCCTTTATTTATAGGCATGGAACCCTTGGGGAGTCTTCGGAGCCGTTGGAAAAGGCTTCAGAGCTGTTGGAGGCCAAATGGGAGTTGACTGGTCAAAGCCAACGGCTAGTTTGACTGGGCTACCGGCTGACCGGTGCTTGTCCACCGGCTGGCCGGTGCCTTGGAATGTGGAGAGTGCTTCTGCCCAGGAGCCACCGGCTGGCCGGTGAGAAGGCCACCGGCTGGCCGGTGGTGAGACAGTAGGTCTCACTATTCATCTGGGTGCCACCGGCTGGCCGGTGACAGAGCCACCGGCTGACCGGTGGAACCTGGCAGTGGGCAATGCCTCTGCCAGGTCCACCGGCTGGCCGGTTCTATCACACCGGTTGGCCGGTGGACTGAATTTCAGTCCACTTCTTGTCCATTCTTGGGCCAACTTCTTGGCAACCTTGTGCCTATCATTCAAAAACACTTCAAACAAAATTAGACAAATAATAAGGTGATTGTGATCATGAAAATCAAACAACGAGGGGTTCGAGATGTACAACACTTACATCCTCCCACCCAAATAATATTTCATCCTTGAGCTCCTCGAAAAGTCATTGTGGGGTCTCTAATAAAATCATTTTCTACTAAGATCATTTATCATCCTTCCTCTAATAGTTCAACTCCTTAACACACCCATGCTTCCAATGTACTCAATCTACAGAAATTGCCCTACCCCTATGATTATTCTCACTATGGTCCAATATCCATATCATATTCTCCCCATTTGGCCCATTTTCACATATCTTGAAATCCCTGACATCCACCAAATGTGAAGTTTCAGGATGATATATCTAAAGCTACAACACAAGAAACACATCATGCATGGCTCTAAAGCACCATGGAAGGGCTAATTAGTATTCCACTAGTCTGAACCTATCCATAATCTCAACTGGCATGAAAAATGGTCAATATCATTCCCTATTTATTTATATGGTCTTACCCCCAACATAAACGAAACCAAAGGAAAAACATTATGACCAATCTCAGTCTCTATTGGTCATCTTTGATTGTCAACATAGAATATTTTCCTAATATTAGTTGTCCCCAACATCCTTCTAATCAACTGATCCATTTTAGATGTCCTTGTATATGACTAGGCCAAACGAGTTTCGAGTCACCTAACGACAAAAAACAATGAGGTGAATGAAATAGCATGTCATAAAAATCCCCAAATGGTTCCATCTGGATCACAGTGAAGAATTTTTATTATTTAAAAAATCTATAGGTGACATATTATTCCCTCATGAACCATTGAAATCCAAAACATAGTTTAATAAAATATCCTAAAAAAACCCATAGTATTTATCTTAGATTAATCATTATCCTTTGGATGATAGGTCATAATCAAAATAACATATGACCCTAGAGCCATATAAAGACCCAGACCAAATTACTCTATGAAATGATGAAATCTGTATGTAACGACACTTCTTAGAACACCATGTAGACAAAAATAACGCAACACATAAATACTACCTGGATCATAAATGTTTACGGTCTCCCTAATAAGATATAAGTTATATACTTTCATTACTAATCCACTGTCCCCTATTCCACATCATTCAAGTATATTTTCTTTGGAAATCCTCCAACAAAATCAAATATGACATCTTACAATCTCAACATAGAAATGGAAAAGGGGTGAAAAGGCCAAGTTGGCCTCTTATACTCAACTTTCACCTACTAATATATGTAACATCTCACTAAAAATATCACTACCTCCATAATTATTCTTGACCACAAGTACAATATACAAATATAACAATATATCATTGTTAATATATGATATACTCCCTATCTAAAATGATGAAACTCTCTTATAATATCCTCAGGAATACTTGTAGGAACCAATACTCCACAACAGAACAGTGGAGAAATTCCACTCTCAAGATTCCATCCTTATTGTGTTTCCCCAACAAATAAATAGTCTCTTAGAACTAAGTCATATGAATTATATAACTAATCATTCTTGATCTAGTCTAAAATCATGGAATAATAGATATTGAAGTCAGATATGCTCATACATGAGACTCATCTTCATCTAGAACCATGTCCTCTACTATTTCCATCATCCAACACTCATCACAAGACTCTCGTAGTTCCTCTTTTTGCCTCTCTTGACTAAATTCATTAAAAACAATATCTCCCCTTCATTATATAAGATCCAACTCAAAGTTGAAATATTTTACATACTCAACCCACCTCTTATTCTGATGGTTGAAATACCACCAAGAAAATATCCACCTAAGACTCTTGTGGTTTGTGTACACCACAAAACTCTTACAAATTACTTAATTCCTCTAGAATATTATGGTATGTACCACTGCTACTAAATCCAAATTGTGATTAAGGTAAATAATATCGTGTGGTCTCAAATTCCTAGATCTATAAGAAACAACTAGATCCTCTTGGATCATAACTACTCTGAATCCATCTTCGAATGAATCATTGTATAGGGAATAATCTTCTCCTGGAATAGGTAATGTGAGGATAGGCACTGAGGCCATCCTTCTTTATAACTCCTGAAAATCTCTCTCGCAAGTATCTGAATAAATAATGAACTCCCTTCCTAGTTATCCAATGCATCTATATAGCAAGATTGGTGGAATTCCTTGATAAAGAAATCATAATAACATGAAAGGCCAATAAATCTATAAATTGGGAAGAATTTAATTTGATACTCCCAGGATACCAAGGATAAAACATTCTATTGGACCACTCACTCTCCATCCTTTGAGATTACATGAATCAGTAAGTGCACTTAATCAATCCAAAATTGAATTTGGTTAGTGTGGAATAAATTCTATGATATTTCCATGTAATGAATATGATGTTATGAGGTTGGGAATGACTGTCTACTATCTATGATTACATTAATATTTTATCCAAGAAAACCCCACCAAATCATTGTCTAAAAAATGGTGAAAAATTTGATTAACCAAGCCCATGAATATTTTTTGTTAATTTTTCAAACCAAATAGAATCACTATGAACTCATTCTAGATATATCTACTCCTAAATGATTTCTAAGGTATGTTTGATGGTCTCACCCTCAACTACTAGTAGCATGATCTTAATCCAATCTTAGATAAAATTATGGCACAACTCATTTGATTAAAAATATCATTGAGGCATTGAAGAGGATAAAGGTTCTCAGTTTTCAACTGGATTAATATCCAATAATCTACACATAAGAGCATAGTCCCATAATCCTTCTTTGATAAGAGAACTTGAGAACCCCATGGGGATATACTAGGGTGTATGAAACCTTTATCTTCATTAAATTTTCAACTAAAATTTCAAATATGAATTCAATTTTAGTTTTATTATATATGTCTGGATGGGAAATAGATATACTCTCATAACCAACACAATCATAAAATCGATATCTCACTCCACTGATAATCTGTATCACCCATCTTGGAAAACATTTGGAAACTATTATTCCACAACTGAAAATAAAATCCTATAACAATACACCATTGAAAATAGAAATACTGGATATTTTATCCATGAGATAGTCCAATTTTCACTAAGTCAGTCTAGAACAAACAACTTAAAGATCCCACTCACATTAGTAAGAATATTTGTATCCATTTGGAAAATGAAATGTAACACTCTTATGTTAATAATAAATATCATCCTAGTATATAACTAGGAAATCCATACCAATAATAATTTTGAAAACACTCATTTTGGAAAAAAAATTCAAAATGAAATGGTAACATTTAATCTCTATGGAATAGTCATTATAATGTTTTATATTCTCCGAATTCTCCCTCGATGGTTTCTCTATGGTCAAAACACTATCCAAAAATTCGAAATCCATGCCACAACAATTTTCAAAAAGACTAGATAAAAAGGAATGTTATTTTATATATTCAAACAAAAACACATGAAATGATATATGTTACATTAATAATGCCTCTATTTGTATAAGCTTATACATCCACAATAGTCGGAGTTGACTATATAATGTGTAGTTGACCAGCCATCTACCCTGGGCTCCAACCTGACTACCCTAAGATACTCCCTCTACCTCATTCTATCACTCCTACACTAATGTGTTATTTCTTAATTCCACAAAAAGAACATTATATGGAATTATAGATACCTACATAGTATGGAGTAGTAACATTATTCCTATATTTGGTGTGTATCCTCATCATGACCGTTTATCTACTACTATATGGTCATACAAAACTTTTTCAGGTATCCCATTATTCCAAAATCATGAAAACAAAATATAGGGTGTGGGAAATGAGTTTGTTTATGATTCATTTTTAGACACTCATATTATTTCATTTGAACATTATCTAGTGATGGATTCACATTTCTAGGAAAACGTGTTCTCGTGTTTCCATGGTGAAGAATATCATAAAGATGCTTCCTTCCCTAAGAAGAAGAGTTCCCTGTTTACCCTACCAAAATTATTATCCTACTTCTAGTGACCTATATATGATTCCATTCTATGATTATTAGCTAATTTATAACATCCAATAAACTACTCTAATGTAACACGTTAACCTATGAATTTATCTCATTGAGAAGCCTATCCATAAAAATTTTTCAGTATAGATGTCATTAGTTTCCAAATATAGTACGAAGCAATTTAACTTGGTGAAACATTCAATTTAGTAGAGCACAAACATTCCATAATATGTTTTATGTAAGAACTCATCATTCTTCTCATCCCTCAAGATCTCATGAATGATAAGGATTAGGAATTTTGGTATAATGTCCTTTCACTAATTCACATCATGATGCCCATTTTTCATTAGAATACCCAATCAATGATTGGTAGGTTTATGATGAATATATATATGAAGCCTCACCCACCTATATGAGGGTGTCTCAATATGATAACATATTTTCAGGACTGAATCTATCAAGAAATCAATAACCAGGGGGCCTCCCTCCCCAAAGAACATAGGTGGATGTTGTAGCTATAACTCTCTTGTTAGATCCTATATTGAAGCCATAGTGAAAAAATATCTCATTCCATAGATTTCATGACCTAAAAAATCTATTTTGAAGCTAAAAATATAGTGAACCAATACTCTAGATCCCTCTATACATACCTCACATATGTTTTTCATTACAAAATAGTTCATTTATTTCATATCATATATATAAAAGTTATCATATATCACAGTTCAAAAAAGAAATGATATATCACATGAAAATCATATGTCTCTATCCTGAACAATTCATGTTAATATATATCCCTATGTGTATATCATGATACATTAATACTCATCTAGAACCATATTAGGAAATGAGTAGAAATCTCAATAACTAATTAAATCATTAAATGATAACCCCATGGAACATATAAATCACACTCTATGAAATAACATCAACTATAACAAGAAAATAGTATAACAATCAATCCATCATTGGTGACTCATATTTTCCCCTATACGTCGGTTAGCTACTACCATTTAGATTTTCATTACCATATCCGGACATATACTAGTCTCCTTTCTACATTTTTAAAATATTAACAAAAATTCCTCTAATACCACTTTGTAATGTCCCAAAATCCAGCACTCTCTTAGCTAGACATCAAGTATTGGTTAAAAGAACTCAAGTGTGGATCCTCTTATGATAGAGGATGCAGAGTGGAAACGAGGATTTGATAAGTATTGTAGGAAGAATATACCCCTTGGTTAAGTAGGTACAACATAGTGGAATAATTATTTAGCTATAAATATCAATGTAATAGAAAAAAATGGAAACACTGAAATACAATGAAAAAATCAACGATAAAATCATAATAAATAATAATATAATAATGTAATTATAGTCTAAATTTTATCTAAATGTTATTAAAAAATTAATATAAATAAAATACATGTAGATTCAAATAAATACTCAATCATTCCTAGTCTCTTGGAACATTATAGTCTCATCTCTAAACATCATCCCATCCAACAATAAAGAATCAACAACCAGGTCCCCAGATCTTGTCAAATACAACATCCATGTAATCTTATTAGGTACAAAACAATGGCCATAATATGGTGTCCATATAACATAGTTTGTCGACACCATAATGTCTAAACATAACCTATATGATAATATGTGCATGAAATAAATAAATAAATAGGTGTATTAATTAATAAAACAATTAAATTAATACCACATAAACCTACTTCAGAACCATGATGGAACATCTCTGAGACAATCTCATGACCATGAAAAATGTTACAATATAACCATGGTAAACATAACCTTCTTCAGTGCCCTTTGTAATGTCATTGAGAATTCCTCATAACCATTCCACCCATAACCATATATCCATGGTATAAATTACACAAGTTTCGGTCAAGCTAGCTAAATAATAGTTTTAGCAATTAACCCGAGTGAAGCTTGGTCTATAATCTATATAACATGTATTAGGTCCAAGACTAGTATATAACCATTATGAAATGTATCATGAACAAGCCCAATATATATGACTTTAATAATTTTTACTTGGAATAGTATGATGTATAATAATTATAGAATGAACAACTAGGAACCCCTCTCTATATAAGCATTACATCGTGAATCTCTTGGAATAGCCCTTCATATAATAATTACAAAATAATTAATAGACATATCCCAATATATAAGAATTAATGCATAAATTAATGGGAATAGCATCAAGGATATCAGAACAACCCATCATAATGCTCAATGTTTAATAATGAAAATTACATTTTATCTTTAAATTAAGATTTTAATTTATCATTTGGCCACAAGCAAATAAAATTCCAGTCATTTCAATAATCAAGAGAAGCCAAGGTGATATATTTGACGAAAACACATGAAATTCATATAATGATAAACCAAATTTTTTACATTAATCATATCATTTATAATTAAGGATTCTCTCACTTGAACAAAATCAATTATCCAATTCATAAACAATTGGATGTAAATGGATTCTATAGAATAATCAAATTCTAAATTTAATTAATTTTGGTGTAACTGGTGTTGGTAAAATCCCAATATTTCATGTACATTTATATTAAATGGAATATTGGGTAATTGATTAGACCTCATACCTTTAACCAGTGATTAACACAATAATTACATAGTGTAACACTAATAAAGAATAAGTTATATAGGAGAATATAAATAAACTAGAACAACCCAGGACAGGATCACAACCAAATTCTGTCGAATTATTCTACCACCATAATGGAGAATAATGGAAGAGGGGAAGAAATCAAAATCCCATGAATTTATAGGGATTGATTACACAAACGAGACATCACTGTGGAGGAAGGGCCTCCAATATCACATATAAAACTTCACAATTATGAGAAGAGGATGGTTCACTAAAGCAATGAGACAAATATAATGCCCATTGTTGTTTAGGACTATTTTTCATGATATTATGTACTATGTAACTCTTTTACATGTCATGAATTTATATTTATAGGGATATAGAAAAATATCATCACCTCATGTTTATATTTATCCCAATAAATTTTTTCAAGATGTGAATGATTTACACAACATGTAACTATTTCATGGATTTTACTGGTCATCACATGTGACATCCAGACGTTTTTCATTGTGTTAGAAGCACACATTATAATTATCCAGGAATACCATTTTTGTCCCAATTTCCACAAAAACAACCCGTACTACCTCTATAGAAATAGAATACATAAGAAAACACCCATAATACCATTTGAAACATTTACATATTGACTTGTTTAATTCAAAAAAAATTATATCCAAAGGCTATAACTCATTTTTTTCCAATAAATGACATTTTTCTCTGAACAAGACTAGACCACCAGGGCCTAAAGAGAAAGGGAATCCCAAATAATTTCATTAAATAACTATAAGAGGTGCATACCTTGAAAAAGAAAGGATCTTACAACCTCCTCATCATATATTATATTGTGTTAGATATGATCCAAGAATTACTATGTGGTCTCTGTGGGAAAGCCTAGACACTATGCTCGCATATCATACTCCCTCTCATAGGTCACCTCCTAAACATGATCATGTTGTTACTATACTCAAACCAAGGAAATATACCTACCCTAGAGGTACATCTAACTTCTATCTACAATCCACAATGGATTCTCCTTAAATAACACATTAGCATAAATATCATCATCTAAAAAATAATAAGGGTTATGTTAATTTCAATGAAGTTTCAACACATGAAATTCACCAAGCAAGGCATATTAGAGTTTTGGAAGGGCAAATCAGTATTCAACTAGAATAACCCTATCCACTATCTCAAATGGCCTAACCATCAGGGGAAATAAATTTACCTATTTTTTAATGTAAAATTTCACCATCCTAAGAGACAACCAAAAGAAAACATTATGAATAAAACCGTTCACTAAAGGCCCTCTTTGATGGACATCATAGGATTGTTTCATACTCTCTATGGTCATCAACTATCTCTTGATCAACTAAAGATATTCAGATGCCTCATTCACAACACATGGACTAACAAGCACTTATTTTCCTCTTATAACCATTAAAGACACAAATAGAATATCCTACCATACAATGCCTCTTATAAGAACTCTATGAGTTCCAAATTCTACTAACTCGAACAAAAAAACCCAAATGCATCTGAAAACATATCATGTAAAATCTAAATCATCTCCTCAGATTAACCATCTATCTTTGGATGATAGGAATCACTCATAAGATATTATGATCGTAGATACTTTGGCAGACCCTTCTAGAATTGAGGTGTGAAATAAGGATATCTGTTTGAAATTCTACACCATAGAATAGTGAACTACCTTGTGTATGTAAATTCATCCTATAACATAAACTATGATGGTATCGATGATAATAATGAATGGGGATACCTTCCTCAATTGATCCATAATAACCCTTAAAGAATAATTCTTATGGGTTGTACTTGGTAATCTTGTCATAAAATCTATAACGACAACATTACATTTCCAATTTTGAATTTGAAAAGGATTCCAAATCCTAGATGGTCTCTCATGAATTTTTTTTCACCTATTGACAGTTGAAACATATTAACAAAAATCCCATTGACTTATTCTTCAATCTAGACCACCTGTATATTTTATGGACATCATAATACTTCTTTGTCCTATAATGATATACTTCCCATATAAATTCTTGAAACTATCTCATCGGAAATGCGTGAAGTCACTTACGAAAACATACATGAACATTAAATATAAGAAAACAATTTCTAAGAATAGAACATCCCAATAATTTCTACACACCATATATGTTTTCTTATAAAAATAATCTCTACAAATTAGATAACTACTCTATATTGATCTGGTCTAAAATCATAGGTAAACAGATATTGATGTTCAAACCTGCCATCCCTTAGACACCAGAACATCTAGATGCATGTCTATAATGAGTACCATAGTCAAGATTCCCATATTTCCATTGTCTATGTAATTAGGCTTAATGAATCATCAATGAATCTTCACCATCCTCATGTATAATATAACTCTACGTCACAAGACTACAGACACTCTACCCACCTCCTCTACCAAAGGATCTAGTCTTGCTGAGAAATTATATACATGGGGAATTTGTGGTTCATGGTTACTAAAAACCACTATCATAAGACATAATTACCCCATCATCGTTGGTAATTAACCACTATTTTTAACTCCAAATAATAAGTAGTGTAATTTTAACCATGTCGTCTCATATTTCTGGATCAATTAGAAACCACTCAATCCTCCCTACATCAAAACAGATTTGAGCCGAACTCTAGATGTGTCACAGTACACATTATATGAATTAACTAGAACATGTTGTTTGAGGATAAATTCTAAGGTAATCCTTCCTTTTAATTCATGAAAAAATCTCATGCATTCATCTAACCAAATAATGATCACTTCCTTCTAGTTCGGCCCTCACATTGTTGCTTTCAAATAGAAGTAGTCAATGATAAAAAATAGGTAATAACATTTTAAAACCATAAATAATTGAATATCATGTTTAATTGTGGAATGCTCCGACAATACCATGGATGAAAATTTATATGGGTCCACTAAAAGACCATCACTTGAGATGAAATGACCTAAGAAGTGAACTTTATCAATCGAAAATTTTGTTTGGTTATCTTTGCACAAATCCAATTCTCTCTTCGTGTACTCAAAATGATATCATCATTTTGGGCCATATCGTACGTTGGGAAATAGTATAATAATATTTCGTTGGTAAGAAAACCAAAAACTAGTCTATAAAAGGATGAAATATTTGATTCATCATGGTCATGAATACCATTGGTGCATTTCTCAAAACAAATTACATCACTAAAAAATCTATCAATCCAAACATTTTAATAAAATAAATATGATGTATTTCTGATGGTATCACCCACAACTAGTGGAATAAGGATATAAAATTAATCCTATTTATGATCATATCACCTAGGTTCTTAAATAAGAGATCATTGATGCACTAAAGTGGATACCATTTCATAACCATTATCTGGTCGAATCTCTAAAAATATATAAAGAAGCACAAATTCAAATAACCTATCATTGCGAAGTGAATTGATGATACCAAAGGATGTGCACTGAGCTGTATGGAACCATTTTCGATAGATCATACAATTTAACCTTCAACAGTCAATTCTCTATGCGTTTCATTATATATGTTTGGATGCAATCTATTTATTCTCTTGGAACCCACCCAATCTCTCACATTGGTGATAAGATGTATACCATTCTAGAAAAAACATTTTGGAAATGGTTAATAACTTTAGGAGAAAAATCTCACACTATTCTACCAATAATTATGGTAAGATTAGCTATTTGATCAATGATACAATTAAATCTATAATGTATTGGTCATGCCTTATCATCCTAAATATCCAACTTTCTTTATAGAGAATAGTTTCCTCCTTTTGTGGATAGAAAGGTAACTCACCATCAGTAAAAAATGATATATTACTAGTATAAAACTAGAACATACATTTCTAGAATAAAATATAAACATATCATTCCCTGAAAAATGGTTCCCAAAAGAAATCATATCCTTGAATATCTAAAGAATTATCCATTAAAAATATTATATTCTCTGACTGTACTCACAATGGTGTATCAATGGTCAAAACATCATCAAAGATATCAACAAATAATACCAAACCTTTTAGAAAAATGGGGATGTGAATGGAATGGGATGATACCATATCAAAAAACACATAAAAGGGTAGATAATACAAGAATCATACCGCAGATGGTAGAAATTAATACATCCACAATATCTTGAGTAGTCTACGTAATGTACAGCTGATTGTCTCCTATTCCTTGGGATTTATCTTAACTCCATTGATCTTTTCCCACTTTATATAACTTTCGCTCCATCCTAGTGTCCCACATCCCCTTCCTCATCCAGAAAATCCAATGGAACTCTATATACCTGCCTGATTAAGAGTAGTTATGTACATCCCATGCTTTGGTTCTTATCAATAACACCTTCCATTTCTATGATACTATATTTCCCTAAAAACCATTTATTTGTATCATTTCTCCACAAGCACGTCACCCCAATGTAGGGTGTAGGCATGGTGGTTATTTTATCCCATCTTTCCACACTAATAGTACTATAATGAAACACAATCATGAGATGGATTCTCATTTCCCTAAATTATATTTAAATTGTTTTCAGGGAAGAAATGGTTTTAGGAAAACTTCTTTCCACTAGAATATGAGTTCCCAATTCTTTTTGATGAAACAACGTGGTTGTTTCTCTAGGTATCTCATAGATTTTCTTCCTTGATGAGTTCATAATTCATGAAATATAAAAAAACTAATCAAATGGAATTTTTTCACATTACAGATTATCTACTAAAAATCCCATAAATCAAAATGTCTCACCCTGGAGATCTCATCAACATCAAAATATATTGAAAATCTCTACAGGTCTGTGAAATGTTCAGTGTGGTCCAGTACTTACAAGACCTCAAATTTCAGGTGCGTGAAATCATAAGTCTTCCAATCCCTACATTTCTTATCATGTGAATGTATTAGAAATAATACCCCAAATTCCATCTAATAAAGATCATCATGCTACATATATTTCTCTAGAATATCCCACCAAAATTTTGGGAGGTCCATGAAACATATATGTGTCAAGATTCAACCTTTTATCTATGGGTATCTCAAGATTCGTAAAGATCATATAGAATAACTTGATCTAGAACTCACCATCATGAGTGACTCACTTTGAAATGATCAAAGGTAGATGTTTTAGTGGGAAATATCTCATCAACTCATACATCAAAGGCACAATGTGAACAACATCTCCATCCATGGGTCACATGACCCTCAAAAATCTATTGTAATGATAAAAATCCATATGATCCTCAGGAGATACAGGAAGATCTGGTTCAGCTATGTTAGGAGTGTGATGATCTCTACTCTCTAGACTCTCAACTTGAAGATTTCAAGGGGGATTTTTCTATACAATGCAGATACACTCCATAAATCACTGGCTATAGCAATAAGTTCAACCACAACAGGTGACAAAAATAGAGAACAACTACTCTACATCTCTCTAAACAAGGATTGTAAGTATTATAGCATGAAATAACAGTTCATATATATAATTTCTCAAATATTATGGGTATATTAATTCATAGTTGACACATAAAATGATATATAACATGACATAAAAATTTCCTCATCATGAAATGTGAATTTCAATATATTTTCTGATTATTCTAACGTGATGATTGCATACTCCTCGCATGTCTTACCATGCCATGAGTAAAATTTTCTAGATCGATTAAAATCATGAAATAATAACCTCACAAATAATATTAATCCACTACTTTAAATAACATAAATTATAACAAACAAATATTATAAACAAAAATACATCCATTCGCACTCAGATTTTCCATTATACATGGGTTTTCTACTCCAATGAAAAATATCATTACCATGTCATGATAAATCCTAGTATCCTTCCTACCATTCACAAATAGTAATAAAACAAATAAGAAATATACCTCTAATTAAAATTTGTTACATACCATGATCTAGAAATATCTCATGTGTCCATAAAGGGATTCTTTTGAGAACTCAATCAAGCCTCCCCCATATATTTGAAGCTTCCAAATAGTCATGAGGGTCTGATTAGTACTGTGGGGAGTCAATACCCCATAGTTACAGATCAACAAAATTGAAAAATAATCATATAGAAATAAATATTAGAGTAACAGAACTAAAATAATCAACATAATATAGCTAAAAACCACCAATAAAATCCAACTCAATAATACAATAAATAATAATGGAATAATGTAATGATAAGATGAAATGTTTCTAAATTTCATGCTTCAATTATTAAAAATAAAAGTCTATCATACTCAAATAAATTCTAAAATGACCATGGTCAACATCCCCTTGTTTGTCCTATCTTTAAAAACTAATCCATCTATTAGGCAACAATCAATAACAAGGTCTATTACCTTTTGTCAAAACATATATTCCTATAATCGGATTAGGTGCCATATGTTATCCAAAATTGTATGTGGGTACAACTCAATAGGTATACCTCACCATGTATAATCATAATAATTTTGATAATAAGTCTGTGCAATAATGAAACAAACATGTCTATTAGTTACTTAAATAGTTAAATTAATACCACATCAACCAACTTCAGAACCATTTCATAATATCTATGATCATGTATCGTGACCAAGAGAACCCTAACTACATAAGCATTGTAAAACATATACTTCTTTGACTTCATGACAGAATCTCTCTAATCATGTATCATGACTATGACATATATAACCATATATCTTTGGTATGAATCACAAAAATCTCAAACAAGCCCATTATATAATCAGTTTAATAAAAAATTAGGTTCTAGCCCAGTGTATAATCATTAAAAAATGTATCAGGGACAAGCCCAGTATAAAATAATTATATCATGTTTTAGGTTGAAGACATGTATATAATATTTTCACCATGTTTCACAATTAATTCCCCACTATATAATCATTGTAGTATGAATCATTGGGAATAATCTGCTATAAATTCATTATGGGATGAATCATTTGGAATAGTCATTTATATGAGCATTACATCAGGAATCACTTGGAATATGATACTATATAAGAATTATAGAATGTATCATATGGAATAACATCAAGGATATCACAATATCACATCATAAGGCTCATTGGTTATTTATGAAAATTGCCATTTATCATTCAATTACAAATATCCCTTACAATATGTTCATAATCCAATAACATCTCAATCATTTCAATATTTAATCCATGATAATGTGAATCTGTACCATGAAATCAAAGAAACTTCATGTCATTCTTTACACACATATATCTATTAGATAATTAATTTATAATCAAGGGTTCTCCAACCCTAATTATAGCGATAATCCATGTCATAAAAAAATTAGATCCAAAGGCATTCTAGAAAATAATCCAATTCATCATTTAATTAATTTAGGCATAATTAATCTTTGAGAAATAATAATATTTGATATTATTTTGAAAATAAATAGACCATATGGTTTAGGTTTGGACTACATACCATTAACCTATGATTAATTAATCATATGTATAGGGAAACGCGAATGAAGATGAAGGTGGAAATGAGCATAGAGAGAACCTAGATCAACCCAAGACAATGTCACAACCAAAAGCATTCCATGGATTCCACCGCACTAAGAGATAACAATAGAAGAAGAATGAAAAACCCACTCCAAAGAATTATTATGTATCAATTGAATAAATGAGGCACCCATAATAGAGGAAAGGATTACAAATCCACCTAGGGAACCATCCTCGGTGGAGAGGTACAATCTCCACAGAATTAATGAGACAAATATCACACGTAGAGCTATTTAAAACTAATTGTATAGATATTAAATAGAATGTAAATAATTTAAACATTATATATTTATTTTTAGAAGGATATGCTGAAAAACACTTCACCTTGGGTAAATATTTTTCATGATCAAATATTACAATATGTGGATGGTTTATACAATTTGTGACCTTTTCAAGATCTATATTGGTGTAGGATATGTTTCTGGAAGATTTTATACATCATGTAACATGTACATGATGTGTAATCGCATAGCATACCATTTTTAACCCATTTATCACAAATATGACCCAACCACCTCCAAAGTCTTCCAAATCAGGGAAAATCCCTACAAACCCATTTTTCACATTGATACATCAACTCTATTAATTATAACAAACAAATAGTCTTGGGATTTATGTCAATTTTCCTTGAAATGGATCTTTGTATCTGAACAATACCAAGCACCATGTCCTGAATACAATTGAAAATAGATAAAAATGAAACTTATGAAAAACTAAAAGAGGGATATACCTATAAAAATATAGGATCTAACAAAA
Organism: Viscum album; assembly: GCA_963277665.1. Taxonomy (NCBI): domain Eukaryota; kingdom Viridiplantae; phylum Streptophyta; class Magnoliopsida; order Santalales; family Viscaceae; genus Viscum; species Viscum album. The sequence goes on from OY728134.1 coordinate 1,278,133,617, forward strand.
GGGATTCGCATAAAAACATTTTTTATGCCCAAAAATATAGTAGTAGTGGGAATTCGGTTTTTCTCTAGAGAAGATAGTGGTAAATATATATTTATATATTCTTTAGTGGGCTTAAATTGATCGAAAGAGTGGATTAATTTGATTATTTTTCCAATCAATTTATATAAATATCGTATATCCATACATCATTCCCTCATTCTCCTTTGGATTTTAATGGTCATTTTTTTAGATATTTCATCTAGTTTCTCTTTTAATTTCATCTAATTTCGTTATCATTATTGAATACACAATTCAAACAGACATATAACACTACTTGTGGTTTCTAGCTATGGGATAATCATAGGGAGGTCTAAGATATTTCCCTAGCTACCAATGAAAGGAATAATGATACGATTATCACTGTTTTCTCTATCTAAACCAAAAGAACTAGTTATTTTAAATTAGTGACCATTCATATTATTGAAAGAATTTTAGGGATGAATTTTAATAATGACTCAATAAGAGAATGATGACATGATCTAATATTTGATTCAATAGTGATAATTCACACATTGTTATTTAAATACATTTTTAATAGTTTTTTATGAGTTCAGATAAAATGATTTTTTGTGAAAATGGAATAAAAAATCTATGAATTTATTTTATATATAGAGTTACATGGTTGTGTTTATATCTCATTTAATGGGTTTCACTTTCTGGAAAGAGTGGATTAAATTGATTTTTTTAATATTTGTTTAAATAATAATGGTCTAGCATTAGATATTTACCTCATTCTACTATAGATTTTATTTATTAAAATTTTTCCCATCTCTTACTCTAATCAAATAATATCTCACTAAATTATCATATTTGGATGTTTTGGATTCTATAGGGAAATCAAATTGCCACCATATTCTCATTCCTTTACTATCATAGTTTTTAAATATTTCTACTCTCCAATGTATTAACCTATTATTTCTATGATATGCGGTGAATTACTTCTGAGTGTCTTTTGTGTATAATCGTAAGAATGAAAGTAAATTTTTTTTAAAGTGAATGACATAAGAAATAACTAACTAACTAAAAAATTAAAATCCACATAGTAATTAATAGGATAATGAATATTAATAACTATAATTCATCAACAAAGGATTGGGGGGATTCTCCTTATTATGACAAAAAATGGTGTAGTTTTCCATCAAGAATTTATTATATCTAATGTAAATGAAATTATGAATGGAAATGTAATAATAACATCCTGACCATGAAATTTAATAAAATATACATTGAGAAAGAGTGAGTAACATTCCCCATGGAATTGTGAAAGATATAATATTAAATGAATAATTCTAGAAGATCATAAGGGGGATTAAAACATTATCCATGTTAGTAGCATGGGTATCACTATATTCATTCTTAAAAATTGGATGAACTTATATTTTATTGTCTTTAATTTGATTATTAAGGGTATACACATTTTAATTCACATACATAATAATATTATATACAATAACATTTGATTGATATACACTTATCTAACCATTGAATCCTATGTGATACCTTAATATCAACAACGATCTAGAGGGAACCCTAACATTGCACTTAATAGATTCGAGGTACATTTAAATGAGATTCCAGCTGCATATATACCCCAAAGAGAGATGTAAAAATCATAATTGGCCATTAAATAATTGATGGATTGTTAACCTAACCTTATACAGTTGTAACCATACAATGATGTACCCTTAATCAATTTTACCATTATGATGGTGTACAATATTATAGAGGATTACGAATAATCATGTTTTTCTCAACAATATTTCATCATACACCTGGTATGTATTCTTGATCTAACAAGAATCCATTTTAATGGGAGATAAATGGTCTTATATCCTTCCTCTCTCAGGCCAAAAAATAAGACCAATAATTTCAAAAATAGGGTTGTCTTTCAAATATAATCCATAGATTCATTCACAGTTGTCATTAACTTCATCTCGTTTGAAAAAATATTCCATCGATTGAGATTTTATGGTTCAAACTCCATAAATGGAGCTGTTAGAAATGTTTTAATCAAAATTATAATCAGACTTAAACTGGTAAACATTTTATGGACTCAACTATATTTTCCTGGGATTCAATGTATATTCAATCGGGAAGCATTAGTTCTCTATCATTAATTAGGATAAGGTACCTATTTATCATGGATTATATTCAATAATATTCCTATTATATTTAAATATCCATGGGATTCCTGAATCAGATTCACCTCAAATGGATTTGTATTCTTCATCTAGAAAAGTGTGGTGTGGAAGGATTTGTTGGAGATTTCAATCCACAATTCCTCACTTCATCATTATCTATTTCTCAATATTATTGAGGAACATTTAGAAAATTTGGATAATACAACACAATGGATTATTGTGGTAGTAAATGAAATGAATTATGGTAGTGGTATCATGGGTGTGGCTGTATGGTAACACATAAGAGCAGTTATAGTAAATGTGTTATGGTAGCATGGGGTTCCTCTGGTTGTAGGAAAATAGGTTTCTTATATGGATGTAGGAGACCTCATCTTATGATGGTAGAAATGTTTTTATATATTTGTTAGTGGGTATGTTTATCACTAATTATAGAAAATAAACCGGATGGGTTTTTTCATTATATGGTGAAAAAATATTATTGGTAGAGTAATAATGCTTAGAGGTAGTATTATAACTGGAGGTAGATAACTCTTAGAGAGAATAACCATCCTTGATTATCCATTAAAAAATATATTATAGTACACACCTAGGATGATTACATGTTTTCATATTATATTTAACCATCAGATTAAATGTGTAGGGAATTCAGAAAATTTTAATTTCATGATGGATTTGACCTTTTCTAGATGAATTAATACATCAAATTAGAAAAGAAAAATCTAGAGATTCTAGAAACATAGAATAAAGCAACAACACTGATGACTCTTGGGAGGCCAGTGAATCTAGAGACACTAATAACTCCAGTGAGGCCAAAAAATCTTGTGAATTTCACTCAACAATAGTTACCATTTAAATGATATGGTACTATAAAGTCATATTTCTCCCATACCACATCCAATATATATTATAAATTCAACTTCCATGAGAATGATGAAGATTTTGGTTGTTCATTGCCTTATTCACCAACACATTTTTTGTAGAATATAAGAAACAATAATATAACATGGTTTCCTGGATTCATTAATTCTATTTAAATGATTTTTATCATTATTCCTAAACTTTTTACTATCCTTAAAATTTTAAATTAACATTTCAATTTTAGAGAAACTAAATGATCCCTTATTATAATATCTTTTTGAATATATAAACTAAATTCATTTACTTTTGTTTCACTATATTCTACCAATTATAAAATCATCTATTTAATTTTATAAGCAAATTAATCCCATCCATTTAGAGTAAAAACAAAATATGTTACTATTTTACTAATGAATGTTCCATTAGATATTCATTTAGAGGAACAAATGAAACCAACCATGGATATTAATTATGAATTTATACTTAAATTAACACTAAAAGATCTGATTTAAGTTAATTTGGACATGTCGTTACATAGAATCGAATCTAGAATATCGAGTAGAGATTCCACTGGAACTTCTGCTAGATATTATATGGGAAATTGTAGTACAATATCCAATCATATTCCTTTGGAACGTCTAGAAGAACATCCAGTAATATTCATATATTATGATTTGATTCAATCCAATATTTAATTTGGCGAATTAGTAAAAAAAAAATACTATTTTACTATAATTTTTGAAGGATTGAGGGGGGGGATGTCTCTATTATTTCCTCACTGGAAAATCAAAATAATATTCCACTAAAATTTCATATGGAGATTCTAAAAGAACATCCACTGGATATTCTACTAGAAATTCCAATGAAACTTCCACAAGATCTCCCTCATGATATTACACTATAAATCCATTTGGAACATCCACTACAACATCCAATTGGGCACTAGAACATCCAGTGGATGTCCCAATACATGTTCCAGTGGTAGTTTTATTGGAACTTCTAGCAGAGTTTCCACTAGGACCTCCCCTGGAACATCTAGTGTTGTTTTATAAAATTTCATAGAAAAGATACATATGTGATGAATAAAACTAGGTCTCTAATTTTTTAAATTAAAATAAATAATTTTTTATATTATAGTGCATTTTTTAAATAATGTAATAGTGAATTGTTATGTTCATTCCCCACTATATATTCTTGGGGATATAAAAATGGATCCTCTATATGTGATTTCACTAGAACATCCAGTTAAAATTATAGTCATATTATAACTTATTTTATGATTGAAATCTATACATTAAATTTTGTAATACCATTAAAAACTTGACTTCTATATTCCATTAATTTTTTTACATTATTTCGAATGAAATTTTTATGTTCCTACCCCACTGTAACTCCCATTAGAGATTCTATAATTACATCCAATGGATTTTCCCCCAGAACTTCTAGTGGATCATATATTCATATTCTATATTAGATTATGACTCAATCCTTTTCAGTAATTAATAGAATTGAAATAAATTATTTTTTATATTTCTATGAAATTTTTACATGAATTATAGATGAGTTGTTTTTGACTTTTCCCAGTAGGGGTTCTAGTGGAGATTCCACTAAAACATCCACTACAACTTCCTATGGTATGCAGAGTCCAATTTCATGTTCTATGATTCCCATTGAAAATTTTTACATTTAATTTTAATGTGTTAAATTTATGCCTAATATTAAATCTTTTTAATGATTTTTATAAGAAACACTACCACATTTCAAATATGGACGTTTAAGAGAAATATGGGCGACTGCATTTTTATAATATGTTTGGTGATTTTATATCCAATATTCTCTTATCATCAGATTGTATTAAATAAAATACCTCTAATTTTTAGGTACATAATAGCTATGAATCCTAAAAAATATATATTTCATTAATGTTTTGTAATGATGAAACTGTAAAGGTGATTTTGAAAGGGATATTCGAGATAACTGAATTTGGAATGGAAATGGAAGAATCATATTCATTTATGAATACCAAGAACCACTACATATATATATATATATGGAGATTTAGAAATAGTGTCAGGCTATTAATGTAAAAGGAAATAAAAATATACCTTTTGGAAGCTATAGTTGGAAATGAATTAGAGGATCATGTTGCAATAGTCGGACTCTAATGTTTGTAAACTTATTTTCATGTGTGTTTCCTTATAACGAGTTCTTAATTGAGTTTTGGTTTCATCAATTATATGGATAGTTTAATATAAATAAGAACACTAATGTTGTCTCATGTAATCCACCTGTATTTGATGATTTATTACAATGAATTTCACAAGTAGCGGCTGGATATTACATTGGCTATGCCTCATTAATAGTATGGATAAAAACATATTTCTCATATATATATATAACTAGTCTTAAAATAATTTTTATTATTGTAGTGTTGGTATTATGAAAAAATTTAACTATATAAAGTCAATGAACTGGATAGAAAAACATGTTTCTTGAAATGTAGCTTTGTAGATTTTGATGATTCCTTCAAGAAACCATAGGGACAACAAATTCTACTAATAATTAATGTAACATAATTATAGAGATATTTTTATGCTATTATCATCCCATAGTTAGGAAAAATAAAATATTTCAAGTAGAAAAATATGAAGTGGGTATTGAGGTGAAAAAATCCACTAAAAATGTGGTGTTGTACAACAATGGATTATTAGAGAAAATGACATAATGAATGTTATTGAATATAAAAAAACAACATTGTAAATAAAACTAGATACCACTGAAACAAATTTTAGGAGAAATGATGAAAAAATTAAATAATTGATGTTTTGGATAAGTGAAGTCCCATTGAAGAGGCATGTCGAATAAAGACTATCATTTATAGAGAGGAACTGGCCCCTGTTGTGATATAGCTAAAAAATATATGAACATATAATGGATATAAGATCCTGGATGAGTAAGAGAACTTGGAAGAACCTTTAATATAAACAACACATCACTTAGAAGTTATCCATGAAAATGGGGAGTAAAAACATTAATAATAACCTATCGGATAAAGTAACACCTCTGCTAGATAGCATAGAAGCATAAGATGTGGCAAAACATTTGGAAGGACCTTTTGAAAAAAATATTCCTCTTCTATATGGAAGCCAAGATGAATATTCAAAAGATTATACTCACCAAACTGAGTCATTGATTTTATAAATGACATCATGTACAAGAAATTAATATAAAATGGATCCATCATATGTTTATGCAATAAGAACTAAAAAAATAAAAAACAGCACTATTACCCTCAAATCAATATATGATATAAATGATCTATAAAAAACCATTGACCTAGTAATAATTTCATGGAATAAAAAAATGAAAATGTATATTAGAAGGTTGTTTCTCCAACCAAAATATTTTAGTTGGAATTATCACCTCTAAAAAATTTACATTTAGTTCTTTAAGAATATTTTGGAGTTGGATCCCATCTAGTATGTTGTTAGGGAAAAAATGAAATACAATAAATAATTTAAATTTTTCTATTAGTCCACTTAACAATAAATGAATTGTTTTTAAAAAATACTATTATTTTGAAGTGAATATGTATAATAATTTGGAAACAAATTATATTTCATTTCAATGGATGATATTTTCTCCCTTTTATAAGGAATAATGATTATTAGAAGAGTGAGTATTTATGATGACCAAGATAACTATAATATAATAATCAATTATTTCCAAATCCTCCAATGATATTCAATTTTATCAAGTAATAGTATTATATATTGTAAAATAGTGAAGATAGTGTGTTTAATGTGGAATACTACTAGAATTTTTCTAGATAAATTAGAAACTATTACTAGTTTATCCATTATGAGTATATTACTAGCTACATTGTTTAGTTGAATATTCAATATTTAATAGTTAGTATAGAATTATTGATATTTATCGAGAATAATTTATAGGAATAATAAAAACATGATAGATGTGTTGATAAAAAACTAGTAAAATATACACAAGAATTGAATGAAATTCTTTTCATCCTAATAAACACTATAAATGTACATTGTACATTTCACATATTCACTATAGAGGGAATGTATTTAATCCACTACCACTCAATCCATCCTCTATTGGGTGGTTGTAGAATTAATATTTTGCAAAAAAATGCATTCCCAATTGTATATCTTCATCTCTTCTACATGAAATCCTTCAAAAAATTTACAAATATAGAAAATTAAATATATACAACTATCAACACATGAAGAATTAATTTACTAAAAAAATCATCATGGAATGGAATCTTGATTATGTAGAAATGACTACCCAATTCTTCATTGTGGGTGATATACACTAATAGGGTTATGAATCCATGGAATATGAAATAATAATTTGATATATTATAGATAAGTTATTAATAAATGAATAATTTAAGAAGAATCCATCCCATGATGAATTTAATGACTGATGACATTATATGTAATATTTATTCCCTGTTTCCCTCATAAAATCTATACAGAAACATCTTTTAGAAGCATGAGTTTCCCCATATATTCAATGTCATTAACATCTAAATAAAAAATCAATGATAATTATTTTTTCTATATGACATTATAGAGTAATTGAATAAGTTTTCATATTAATTTATTTGATTAATTTATTTATAATTGTAGTTTTTTGAAAAAATGTAATGAAATAATATTTTCAATATAAGGGAAGTTGTCAAAAATGACATTTTTACCATGTTTCCATTCAAAATAGAACATTTTTTCCAGTTCTATTATTAGTTTTCAAACATAGTTGGACCATAATACTAATATAAATCTTCTCAAATGAAAAAATTGGGGGATTTTCATATAAAAATATTTTCATGATGGAAAATAACTTTTATATATCACACAAACATAAAATCAACTATTTAATAAAATGTATTTTTTCCATTACAAGTTAAACCATCATATATATGATTTAGAAATTAAATTACAATTAAAAGAATCATGTACATGTTGTGGATGAATCACAATTCTACCCAAAAAATTTAACTTTCCTCTAATATTTTCTCTAATTTTCTAGGCCACTCTTCTAACTTTTACTATAGTATACCTCCAAATATTGAGTTCCAAATTGATTGACAGGTATTCTTAAAAATAGATATAGAATAATTAAAAAGATTATAGGTAAGAATTATTTTGTAAATAATTTACATTTAATGATTTTATATGGTTGAAAGAAATATATTATATTTTGGAGCTAGAATTAAAATTGAGTAAAGAAAAATGATATTCAATACCATATAACCTTTAGAAAATGTCTCTTACAAATTGAATTTAACATAAAATGAAATCACAACATCATCATAACACTGAAAATATTCTTATCTTAGTTCAATTTTGTCCTCTTTCGACCGGTATTTTATAAAATTATTTTGATACAATCCCCCACCTTCAAATTTTTATCCTTATAAAAAAAATCCATTATTAAATGATTATTTCCCACCAAACATTAAATGTATGCCCATTCAAGCAAGGAAATGTGTATCTGTCTCTTTTGGTGGAAATCTCATCATGCCATCACATCTTTTAACCTTCATATGACCTTTATTGCAACAACTGTAAATGAATGATGTGATGATTGATTTATACTATCTCCTTTTATTCGATTATTATCATTGTACACTGAACTAAGTATATCCCCAATAAAAACATGTTGAAACATTTTACATCCTAATGTAATTTGAACATCATCTACATAACCAGTTTAATATATGATGTAATATCAACATAACTTTCATTGGAACAACCTACATCATAGAAACATCAAATCAAGGAAAAATACATAAAATATCCTATATAAAATATTAAATATAATTATCAAAAGTAATTATAAAAAAATTATAATTCCATTTATCGAAATTTTAGAGGAACATCCAGTGAATGTTAGATTGTAACTTCTAATTAATGTACCGGGAATGATTTAGAAAATGTTCTTATGGATGACCGAGTGAAAGTTCGACTATGAAAATTTTCTATTTATAAAATCACAAAATAGAAAAATTATATTTTAATGAATATATTTATAAATATTGATATTATATATATTTTATTTTTTAGAAATATTTTTTTATAAAAATAGTTTAACATTTAATAATACATATAATATATAAATAAATAAAATATAATGTATCATTTTTTTAAATTAAACATTTGTAAAATTAAAAAATTGAAATATATTAATGAAATAATTTCAGAAAACTAAATTTATATTAAATTAAAATATTTGATATATTAAAGGCAGTTTTTACAAAAAATTTATACATAACATTTCTAAATCCATTAAGTGTTCTAGTGGTAGTTCCAAGTGAATAACCATGATGAAACCAAAGTATATATTTGTTAAACTCCATAGTAAATTATTAAACAATAAACCTTAAAATAAATTTAAAAAAAATAAATTACTAGAAATATCTATTAAATTTCTATAATAATACTTATAAAAATTATGTAATTTTACATTTAAAAAGTATATAATCTGTGAGGGGAAATTCCAATGGATCATTAAGTGGATGTTTCATACTACAAAAAAATATATTGATAAAACTACATAATATATTAATAAAAATTAAATTTTAATTAATATATTTATATAAAATGAAATTATAAAACGTATATATTACCTTTTGTACATACGTTTTTTGAAATTTAAAGTAATTTTCCAGGAAAAGATGCATATAATATATGAATAAACATTTTAACAAAATTTAAAATTTAGGAAGATAAATTTTAACATGTATATAAACTTGAAATATATTTAATAGGTATTGACTAAATGTTTAGTAAATTAACTTATAAGATATGTTGAATATTTTTTTATTAAAAAATTATAAATAAAAATTACAAATCCCTTATGTTAAACTGTTGAAGCTCCAATAAGAACTTTTAGTGGGATTTTTAGTTGATATTTCCTCCCATCTACAAAACAATTTGGTTTCTTATCTGTATGATCCTTATATTTCATGTAACATTCATCTATTGAATGATCCTTTTTGATGTAAAAATCGGGTAAATTCAAAAAAAAAGATATCATAGTTATTGAAAACAAAAAATAGATTATGAAATTGAAAAACATTATTCCTCAGATATCTTAATTTTTGAGTCCCTCCGATCTACCAATGACAATTTTGGTTCGTCCTATGTAATATATGCTTCTCCATATGTTTTCATAAGGTTTATCCTTATATTTCCCATAATATAATATCTAAAATAAGTAATCGCTACTTTTATACAGAATATAGACAATCAAGCATAAAATAAATAGATATTACATCACTTTAATGAACAGTGAATATATCTCCCAACTAAATATTCTTTAGAACCATAATGGTTTAGTGTAATTAGATACTATATATATAAATATCTTATTTGTATAACATATTCATCATCTCTTACACCATTCATTGTATAATGTACCCATATAATATCTTAATATATTTACACTTCTTCATTTCCCAGGGAAATAAAAACCATATGAAACTAGGATCTATGATTCTCATTATGGGTAAAAAGGGGAGATATAAATATTAAAATAGAAAAGGATAATTATAGGTTTCTATTAACATAAAAAAATATTCATTTGTTCAAAATCATAGAAAATAAACTATAAAAACAACTCAATTCAAAAAGCATGATGAATAAGAGTGTCAAAGTAGTAATCATTAATCAAGAATCATAACATGGGCATGTGGAATCCTATTTATAATAAATCATAATGTTGTGAAAATAGATATTTTCATATATTTAAACTCATAATAATTTTTGAAATAGTAGAATATATCATACTCGCCCATCAATATATGCACACAACCATCCACATTTATGCCCACACATAATCATGTGAACGTAACTAGAAGTAATCATCCTCACGCATAAAAATGTGAAGAAATATATTCACATTCATCTCCATGATTATCAGTATCAACTCATGATATATAAAAAGATCATTAACCAATTCATTTCATGATAATTAATGAATAAAGTGTAACATATTCATAATCAATTCGAATATATGTCACAAGATCTTGAAATCATTTATCATTTTGTAACATCTTAATCAGTGAGAAAAACTTGTTTTATCATCAATTCAACATCATTTTAAACAAAAATATAATGAAATATTTCAAAATATATCATTATATCTTATTCCCATTGTGACATCATTTACATCAAACAATTTTGTCACATATTAAATGTTTATTAAATTATTATTGGAATATTTCAAGGAGAAAATACACTTTTCATTTGGAAATAAAATATTTAAAATTTAAACATTTATAGAATAGTGGGAAGAATATTTTATTCCAAAATAACCAGGAATTGTTTTTATGTAATATTAAAATAAAATACTGTTCATGAGGGTGGGATATTTAATTTTTGTGGTATATGATTAAACAATTATTATGATCAGACCTTTGGTAAAAATCATCTCATTCATAAAATAAAAATAATATTTTCATAGATATTTGTATATAATGTCAAAAATGAGTAAGGATAACATAATTAAATAAATTTTGAATAGAATAAATATTTATGAAAATATTTTCAATAAAATATTGACATGGATGAAAAAAAATCTCATTCAAGGAGAATATAAATATGACTTTTTTATAAACAAATCTCGATCATTTATTATAGTAAAAAGAGAGTAAAATTGTAATATCTCTTAAAAATTTACTATAATACTATTGTTTTTAGAAATGAACATTTTTATAAATGATAATTATATTATAGTTTTATGGAATTGAAATGTAACGTATGAAATCCTGAAATGAAATGAGACTATGTCATAATTCCCATTAAACTAGTCATTTATTTCATCACAGAAGTATAAATAACCTATAAAATAAATATTTATTTATAATATTTTTTTAAAAAAACATATTCCTATATTAAATTTTATATTTCATTCCGTATAATGTCTAAATATACTTTTATTAACAATTTCTTCCTTAAAATTAACATTTGGGTGAAACCTGGTCTACTGTCCATGCATGTTTTAGTTTGAGGGTTCTAAAACATCCACCTTGGTCATGGTTCCTAATATTAATAATATTAATCATGAGATAATCATATTATTTATTTATAATATACACATTTATAATTATTCAAACATATTAGTGATTAAAAACTAACTACTTTTCATCATGGAGGTCATAGACCACACATATAATCCAAAAACATTATTGTTTTCTATGTAATGGCCAAGTAAAAAAATATATAATATATTAATATTATAAAATAATATTATTTCATAAATATTATATGTAAATTTTAAATCCATCATAATTACAAACTTTTAATTATGGGGATAAAAAACAAAATGCATCGCCACATGAGGCGATAGTCCGCACATATGGAAAAATAACGATTTTATTTCCCATTAAACGTATAAATATATGAATAATTATTATTACCTCAAAATAATAACAACTGAATTTGTTGAAGAAATTTTATCTATCATGTTATGATGGATAACAAAATATTTTGATGAAGTATAAGAAGAAATAAAATTACAAGTCTTCGGATAAGAATTATACCTCTTCTTTAGAAGACCACTATAGGTTAATAACTAAATCCTTATTAGAATGAATTTATGATAAAAATATAACAAATAATAAATGATTATTGATTTTCAAAAATTATTTGGATAGTTATTTTTAATGATAAGGTTCTCATTAAATATGGATAAGAGAGGAATGAGGTGTCTTTTTATAAGTGATGGAGATGACAAACATGGATTGTTTGAAGAGGATAAATTATATTAATGTATTGTTCAATAAATATGGATCTAAAATGACTCACAATAAAATTAGAGATGTCATTTCTAATAATAATTATAAAAATTATTATTTAGACATTTTTATAGGTCATTTTTATAATTATCAATTTAGTTTTAACCCTTTTAGCATGATTTAACATTAAACATGGTAACTCGTGTTTTACAAAACATATTATTAATAATTTCCAAAAATGAAATTATACTCACAAAAAGTTTTCAAGGAGATTATAATTTTTTCTTCCATTTTATCAAATTAAATTTCTATTATTGGATTAAATTAATTTAAATATCTCAAAAAACGAAATGAAAGTAAAATTCCAGAAAAATAAATGTTTAAGTTTAAAATTGTTTTTATAAAAAAATTGATAATAATGTTGATTAAAATTACATTAATTGGATTTATTTTCATCAAAATAATCAAATAAACTATTATGATCAATTAAAAACTAAATATTAATATGAAAATACTTAAATAAAAATGAAAAGTTTCCATAATTTTTTATTATTATTATTAAATGAAAAATTTATCACATCAGAAAAATCCAAATATTTCTCATTAAGATAATTTTTATATTCTTATTTAAAAATGATAAATTTTTTATGAAATACTATATCTAAAATTTATATAAATTAATTATAATATTATATTAAAAATTTAAATAGAATTTGTTTTCATCAAAATCTATTTTGGTGGCATAAAATATAATTACTAAAAATTAAGTAAATATTTATTAATAATTAGAATATATATTTAAATTAAATTAAACTATAATATAATTTTTTAATAATGGTTTTATCCATATTAATAGCTCCAAATTAATGTTTGGGATATAATGGTATATTATATCATTGTTAATCTGGACATAAGGTTTCATGTAAAACAAGATATTGAATACTTCATGTTTAAATCAATGGAAAAATATATATATAAAATAAAGGGGATGCTACAAAAAAATACATAATATTTAAATGGATATAGAAATAATTTATTATATAATCAACCAAATATTTTAAACACTTATCTATAGAAACCTCAAAGTGAATCAATCCATTTACTTTTAATAAATTTAGAAATTAAGAAAAATCAATCACTTCAAATGATGTTGAGCACTAAAATAGAATAATAAATAGGGAAATATAGGATATATAGAAGAAATATAATTTTATATTATTCTAAATTCTCTAAAATAGATACGAATAAGAACTGGGAGAGTACAAGAGTGGTGTGGAAGAGTTGTGGAAATATTTACAAATAATAAAACACTTTCGGAATTGAGAAAAATTTGAAGAATGGGATAAATTTTATGATTTTAGATGTTGTATGTTTTCAATAATTCATAATCTATGTTTTTCGAACTCTTTATTGAAAATTCTATTGACATCAATTTTTTTTGAATTTATTGGAATTATTCTATTATAAATTATTTTTCAGGGGATTAATCTGATGCATTTGTGAACATAATAAATGAATATATGATTGGCACGAATAAACACCATTAGATTGTGGATAACCTCACCTGAGTAGTTGTTGGACTTGTTGCTGCTATCCAAATTTATGAAGACCCCACAAAATGGATTGTGATCTTCCACGAGTTGGATGGGGGACTATTTCACCATTTTTGGATCAATCCATCCCCATTGAATGGATGGTGGCTCTATAATATTTTAATAGTGGTCATCGCATTAGAACATAGATTCTATCCACCTAAAAGAGACTAGCTTGATCCATACAAAAGAATATTGGGGTAGGACAGAGTCCTTCAATTTCGATTTTTTACTTCTGAACATCATTAAATACCATTGATTTCATATCCAACTTACAACTATGATAATAACATATATTAAAATCCATTATAACCGTTAAATAATATCTCATCAATATCCATGTAATAATCATAATCCAATTTTTTTATTTATAATGTTCAACACATGTAATCATTAAAAAAATAAATTGTAGTTCAAATGAAATAATGAATCTTCTTATAGATCATTTGTGGTCATTGGAACATAATAATGTTATAATAATTTCACTATCTAGTTTTTTGATGATTGAAAACACTAGATCAATTGAACAATATGATAACTATAGCATGATTTGTTTTAAAAAAAATTCTCCCCTTAATAAAATAATATCAACTACCCCTATAAATTTGTGTAACTTCTCCGAAATACAAATTATTTTCCCCTTTTCTATATTATCTAAATTTATTCAAATTTTTTTTGAGTATATAAAATAAGAAATATTTAATAATATAATTAAAATTATATTTTTCACCATTAATTCTCTTTTGAGTGATACAAAAACAAATTTAAATATATGAAATATAGAAATGATTTTTGAAACCCATTAAAATGTTAACTAATATTATCTATAAAATAATCATAAAATAAAACAATAACATGTTAATATAATATCAATAGAGAAAACACATTGAATTTTTTTATTTTTGAATAAAAAAATAATTACAAAAATAAAAAATATTAAATAATGAAAAAAATGTGTCCCCACTAGAATGATTTCAAAATTATTATGATTATATACCACTAATATTAATTATATGTATTAGGATCCCTTGAAAATAATTAAAAAATAAAGTAAAATTTAATAATCTTAAATATGAAAGTTAAATTATTTAACTATAATGTCCTAAATTAAAGAAACATCTAACATAGAAAATTCATTTTATCAGTAAGGTTTTTTAATGATTATAACAATAAACCATAGAAAATTCCAAAAGAGTGTAAAACCAAGTGTGTAATAAAGTCTTAAATATCATGCCTTTATGAATATCATTAAATCCCCACTATTTGTGCTTAGGGTAACACTATGATTAAAAACCTAAAGAGAAATTTTCAAGGAAATAACCTTTAGTTGAATCTATTCTAGAGCCACATCCACACGATTTTATCCAGAGATGAATTCCTTTCATATATTATCACACCCACATGAAATTACCCAAATTATGGAATGTTTGAAAGCGTGTTTTTAGTGAAACAAAATATTTTATTTTAATATCATTTTAAAAATGAGTGAACAATTTTAAATTATGTAAACTAATTGAAACAAATGCAAGCCTTATTATTGTTAGTGTATAAAAATCAAAGAAACATAACACTCAAATCACCCTAGAAAAATAAAAAGTTTTTATGATATGGGTGTTTAGTAAATATGTCGATAAGATGAAGGTTGGGGAAAATAAATCCATTAAATATATCACCATTTTTGAAGTTTCATAAGGAATTTAATGTATCATATTAATGTACTGAATTCATATTTATTGATAAGTATTTATTTAGTTATAAATTTTTTTTTTCAAACATGATTGGAAAAATATCATATATAATACTAACTTCTAGAAGATTAGTTTTAATCTATATGTTTTAGGACAAACAATTCCCAATGGCTTCATAATCTACTTCAGATGTAGAAAGTGTTTTTTTTTTATTTTTACTACTCCATGTGACAGGGTATTTTCATTATATGCATAAATTCCTATTATTACATTTCTTAAATTCTTTAAATCCTCAAATATCAGAATTAGATAAAATTTATTCTTTAAATAAGTTCCTTTTTTATAAATTAATCAACGGGCTATGATTTCCACTATAATATCTAAAAATTATTTTAAGATCATCAAATATGATTCCACTGGAATTGATTAAAAAAAGTATAAAACAAAAAAATATACCTGATAATTGTTTAAGTATATGAAAGGTAATTATGTTTTTCCAAAAAAGATCTATAAATCATATTTTGAAAATATTTTCAAGATTCATCAGGTTTTAGGTAAAAACTATTACTCATTATGGTATAGATTTCATTTTAAGGATCTAAAAAACATTTTAATTTTATATTTACATTAGTATAAAATTATCCATTCTAAATTTGAGAGATTTAAAATCAAATAAGAATTTGTGTTTTTAGAAAAAAATATCATTAAAAATTATATACTCATTAATTAAAAAATTCATTACAAGTATGTTATTTTATTGACCAAAATATAATCAATATACATTTTAACAAATTAATAAATCATTTGAATATATATATATATATAATTTTCATAACTATTCCCATTTTAAAATAATATAATAAAGGAATATTAGGTACCATAAATACCATTCCCAATGGCATTTGTTTAAATCATAAATGGATTTGAAGAAATTAAATATATAATTTCTAGTTTTATGAATTTGAAAACAGGTTGGTACATCTAAAAACGATATAAAGAGATTAAACCATTTATTATTGAACTTTTTCTATCCATTTAAACAAAATTTATATTTACATGATGAAATAATGTAAATTTGATTCTAATAAATCTAATTGAGAAATGGGTGTCTTTATTTACCCATAATTAGTACCTTATTCTTGATTACAGACTTTAGAAATTGGTTTGGACTTATAACCAAAGATATTTATGTTCTCGAAAATTTATTTATAAAAACCACTAGGGGCCAATATTTGATTTATTACATGATTGTTCAATGAGATTACAAACTATTTCTATTGAATATTGTTCGACTACTGTGATAAGTATTATATACAATTCTAATCATTAAAATTATTGTCATGGATTTTAGGCTCATGGTGGGAGAGAAAACCTTGATGTTTGACCAAATATAATACTAACCTTCTAGTATGAATGTTAAATTTTAATTCCCCAATATTATTTTCAATGTGAGGGTCTTTAGATGTAAAATATTATATGAGTAAGAGAGGGTATAGTGTTCATCAATCATCTCCAATTTATTTGGAATATTGAGGTTTGGATTATTTGAAACTATATTGCTTAAATTCATGATAAATTTTTGAATGAGTTTTATGATGATTTTCATAAAATCTGATGTAAATTGAATATTCTAAGGTTTTTTTCCATTAATTAAATACTCAATAGTACTTTATTGAGTTTGGGTACCCAGGAAGGATACCATCATCATATTTGGATTAAAAATTTCCTTTATTATCATTTATTTTAATAATAATACATTTATAACTAAGAAATTTAATGCATCGAGCTTTGGGAAATTTTCCCACCCCATGTTCATTAGGTATTTTTCTAAAGATGGGGAATACAAGAACATGAATAATGATATAGGAAGAAGTATTAACCACTATGAACAAAAGATTATTTGGTGTGTTACACTCGCTGAATATAGTCTTATACATATCTTATAGTGTCCTATGTCATACTTTTATAACCCTATTTTAAGGTTTTCTAGTATGGGATTATAAATGATTATAAACTTTTAAAGCACAAATTTCATCAATGATTTTTTTCAAAAATTATATAAAATTTAAACTTATAGGAGATATGATCTGTTATCCTTTTACTTTTTCAAATTTTCTATAGAAGTTGATAAATACATTCATGCATTTTTTCAGCTAAGAAGAAAAAAAATGTATATCTTGTCTTATCATCAATAATTTCGATAGTGTAAGATTTACATCCAATACTATAAACAAGAGTTGGTCCATGAATATCAAGGTGATCAATTTATATATTTTAATATGTGAAAAATTAATTTTTTAATTTGATCAATATTTTTTTCAACATGTTGGAAACGGTAAAAAACTATGTTATCTTTGAAAAATAATTTTGTTAAATCTCATGGTTGTCAGTTACAGTTGATATTGGAAAGTTATTATGTGTTACAATGACTAATGTGATGACAAAAATATACGTTTCTTTTTATAGGTATATAAAAACATATTTTTTTGACATTTCGTAGATTTTAATTCAATAATATAGACATTTTTAGAATGATATGTGTAAAATAAATTTTTTTAGTTTTATTTAAAAATTAGAAAAATTCAATTTTAGAAGTACTTATAAATATTATATTACATAATTGAATAATACCTTATAAATTATGATTCAATCTATTAATAAATAAATTGTTTTTAATTAAATCAATGTTGTAGAAATTAATCGTACATACACTAATGATTTTTCTTTTTTAAAAATCACCAAACAAGTGTGTTCTCTATCATTGTTTTTTAAAATATTGAGTTTATAAGGATCACCACACATGTTACTCAAGAAACTTCTATTCATATATAGAGTAACTTATAGTTTTTTTCTTATGAAATTTTTTGATTGAATATTAAGAGTTTTATAATATTTGTCCAATTTATAGTTCCTCTTAAGTTATATGATAAATACATTGAAATACTTTATAGATTAGAGAAATATTTCCTATTTAAAATATAATATGAGAAATGAATGTTTTTTGGTATACCACATCTATCATCTTTGTAATTGAATTTATAAATTAGATACTATAATTTCCTTAACAAAATTTGATACTTATTTTATAAAGATACCTTTAGAGTATTATATTTATTATTTTTTATTCGAATAACAAAAATTTTCATTAAAAACATATTCTTTATTTACTTTTAAGTGCATGTTTGTAAAGTAAAATCATATTTAAAGATTGACCACAAGGGGTTAATTCAAAAGCATATTTTTTTAAGATCATTAATATCAAATTATAAATTTTTAATATTCTTTGTTCTTTTAATTTTTATACTAAAACATATATTTATATCAAATGTTAATAATTTTCAAATATATATTCAGAGTATTTTTTTTAGGATATTGAAATTTTAGCGGAGTTCACATAAAAACTTTTTAGTTGACATCTAGAATAATTAATATCATCATAACATGGATAATTTGTTTACTTTAAAGAAGATAGAGAAGCAAAGCATACATTATTTTCTTCATTCCATAACATTACATCATCAATGATACACTTAATAAATTCATTATTTTATTCAGATGATGAAATAGAATCCTCACTAGCAATCCAAGTTGAAATATTTATTTCTTAATTATTTTTTTCTTTTATTTTGACTGTTTCTTTTTCAAGGTGAAATTATGCCTGATGTTAACATTTCGTTTGTAACTGAAGTAAGTAATTTACATTTTTATATTATAATTTTTAATGAATTGATTTTTTTGTACATATTCATGTACTTTTCCATCTTCCTTCCGAGATTACCAAAGTCTGGATCACTTCTAGAGCTTTCAACATTTATTCCCATGAAATAAATTGTTTTTTTGGTCTCATTGACCTCCTTTTCATCCTTTTATGATTACCCTTCCATAGTTATCTCATATTTCATTAGAGATATTATGAGATCCTCAACATCTCTATTCATTGTGTATTTTTCTTCTTGGATTGAGTTAAATTTGGGTTAATAATATCTTATAAAGATGCAAAAAATATTACTGAAAATTTTATCTATACAGACTGTTCCACCAAGGGATTTTCAACCATTATAGATATATATGAACATGGTAAATAACTATATTATTTATTCAAATGTATTATTTTAAAATATCTAAAATACATGAATAAAAAATCTTTTTTATTACTTATTTCGTTGATTGTTACTTTATGTGTCACTTCTGTGAGTTTCAAAATTTCATGAGTAAACTTTCTTGTAGAAAATTAGTTAAAATTTATTTTTTAAAAAAACCAATGAAAAGAATTTATTTCATTCAAATTTAATTCTATATATGAAATATTGTTGGGTATCGATTTTTCTTCTTTTTCATTATTAAGATTTTAACCTTGCATTAATATCTTCCATATAGGATAACCAATTGATCTCCTAGAGTAATTTGTATATTTATTTCAATATCTCTAATTTCTAATATTATAAAATTGAAAATAATAAAAATATTGTACATTTATAGCATAATGGGTATTAAAATCCATTTTAAAAAGTGACAATTCATGAATTTGTTTTTATAAATTGGAAAACTAATTAATCTTTAAGAAGTTTAAAATAAAAAAAATGAAGCAAAAAATATATATAACTATTCAAAATGGATTTAATACCAAATGCAGCTCCAAAATTTGATTAATGTAAAGTGGGGCGGGGGTAGATTTCCTTTTTATATAATAAGACACCAATAAATTTTTAAAATATATAAAAAGTTAATTTTTTTTGTTTTTTTAATATTTTAAATATTAAATGTTTATACATTTAAATTAAAATTTATATCAAAATATTAAAAAAAGATATTAGTATAAAAGTGGATGTATATAATAAAAATCGAATGTATTACTAAATTATTGACCATATAATAAATGAAATGATAATATGAATTGATATATTAAGGTATAAGAATAATGATATTAAGATGTTAAAGGGAAAATGAATAAAATAATTTATAGAAAATGATTTGATAAAGGAGTTTGGATAATGTTTATTAATGACTCCATAAATCGCCTACCCCAATTTCATGAGTGTTTTATTTATTTTTACATTATATCTAATTTTAGAAAATAACCAAAATTAAATTTTCTAAAATTAGTGATATTAATTATCAAGAATACAACCTACCCTATATTTTTAATGGTCATATCTACAATCCAAAAAGATATTTTATCCCATTCCTTTATGAATTTTTTTGAAACAAAACCAGAATACATCACTTTAAAAGGTAGTGAAAAAAATTATTATAATGAATAAATAAAGAGGGAATTTCTAGAAGAAATATAAGATATGAGTAATCATGATTCTATTAAATATATAAGAATATGAACTATTGATAACGAGGGATATATAAAAGTGTGATAAAATGTTATACATTTGTAATTACACTTATGGAATTGATATTATATTAAATAATCACTATGATTTGATGACTTTAGATATTTGGTAAATTCATTCATTGAGATGTTATGGTATCTATCAGCTAATGTGTCTATTAACATCCTCTAAGGACTTCCAAAATATTATTAAACAAATCAATAATAAAGGAAGTTATGAGGGAGTAATTCTATTCATATTTGGCCATAATAAATTTATATTATACTATCTGGTCATGAAACCACTAGATTGTTGGTATCCTCCACATGGTAGTTGATGGACATTCCACTACGTTCTATATTTTTTATATCACAATAGATAATCTGTGATCATTTACCAATTATAAAATTTAATTTTTTCTCATTGGGTGCCTCTGCCCGTCACCATCGATAAGTTGGTGGCTCTACATTGGATAGCTAGTAGGAAACTTTTAGTAAATATGATTTTTTTCATATTTAACAGGCTTTTAGATACTTCCTACAGTATTTAAATTATCCATTTTTTCCTTCTAGACATTTTTCAATAACATTTATTACGTATCCAACATCAATCTGTGATTTCAAACAATGTAAACAAACACCATGATCCTTCAACTAGTTATCATCATGATCCTCCCAGTAAAAAAGATCCCTTAATTTTTTGCATAATTTCCATGATATATAATTTCAACAATATAATTTCCAACCACTCAAATGAAATTATTAGACACTTTGAAGAGTATTTCTAATACAAAAAATTTGTATGATGGTAAGAATCAGATCAGATATAGATTTTTTTTGAAATATAAAATATTTTATAAAAAAGAGAAAAAATATTATAAAAAACATTTATAATCTATTCTCATATTGTTATGTTTTGTGTTATTTATTAAAATGTTTTGGTTTTTTATTGTAGGTGAAAAATTCATGTATCAGGAAGGAAATTTACCATATTTAATATTAATCATTTTTTATATGTTAATAATTTATAATACTTAAAAATTCACTTATGATTCCCTCTCTATTCACACATAAATCAGTGTTATTTGAGATCATTTCCCCTAAGCAATGAAAAGCCATATGAGAGATGTTTTAGGAAATTATTTATGTAATAATTTTTTGATCATCAATACAATTACTGTACAAAGGTTTTGTTTTTTTAGATAATAAAATATAATGATATTTGATCATTTCCTTGTCAATCTACACTAACATAGAATCAAAATCCTATTTATGATTTTGATTAGTATTTTGGATTTTGGTATTCACATATTCTATTGTAAAATAAATTTATTATTTTATAATCTTCAATATAATGATTAATATTGTAAAAAAAATCCATATAAATTCAGTTTTGAAGATTCTTATTTCCTTTGATTCATCCGCTATTAAAATTTTATTTTATCGCATACATATATTTTTTATTAAACCTACATAACTACTTTATTCCCCATTACCTTTTGCGAGGTCCTTTAAATATTAGGTATCTCTCTTGTATCCCATACGTACATCCCCTGTTACCCTTATATGGGTTTTTTATCTCTCAGTTTACCCTTTTGTAAGTTATATGTTCCATTTTATTTCCTATGGATTACCCTTATGTGGGTTGTCATTAATGTGCCTTACTCATATTTAAATCCATGTTCTACCTTTATGTGGGTTTTGGATCATTGGGTTTACCCATGCGTAAGTGTTTTCAACCCTTACGCTATTAGTGCTGACCCTTAGTAATGTGGTGATAACCCTTACATGAGTGGCCAAATACCCTTATTTAGTATTTATAACCCTTTTTGATAAAGAAACTACCCATACATGAGTATATGGTACCATGTTTCTAGTGTGATGCTACAATTACATAGTCTTTTTCTACCCTTAAGCTATATAATATACCCTTACACATTATTTATAGACATCCTTATGTGAGAAATACCTTTACAGAGTTACCTTTACGTTGGTGGTACTCTTATATAGTGTCCCTTACGCATTAGGTTTAAAATATTCTGATAATTATACACTCATTTTTAGTATCATTACAAATGATTTTTTTATCTATTAATCATTAATTAGGATTTTAAGGTTGAATGTTTATGATCCATTAATTTCACTATATTTTGTTCTCACATAGGATAATACAACATCACTTTGGGTATTTCTTATCTTATTATTTTAGAATTGAAAATTTATTTTTCTATGTGAAATTGTGTTTAGATCCTATCAACCATGATGATAGAGATAAGATATCGCGAAGGGAGATCTCATGTGGCCTCTATTTCTTGTCTTGCTAGATGAGATGTCATTTATTGGCTGGTTTTTAGATTTTCTCATTAGATCCCAGAGTTTCTATGACCCATGGTGGATCATGGGATTTCATCATTGAGGATGATGAATCTGGAAAGTAATTATCTCAAGCATGATGGATATGAGTACTTCATTACAATAGTTTCAGTATCCGATTTTCTTCTCTAAAAAATGTTTGACTAAGCCTTTATAAGGGTGCATTGACAATTATTGGGTTTCCAAAATGGTTTTTCGATGTTTAGGTGAATGATACCTATTTGTTTGTTTTATTATTATTTTCCCATTTATATTCTTTATCCAATCGGATTTCTTATACTAATCTTATTTTTATATTGAAAACCCTTATGGTCATATCCCATGTATGCAATTCAAATTTCCAAAGAATGAGAATAAAATTTTCCATTTACTTAATTATTTTATTCAATTTATTTCACCAATAAAATGATTTATGATCTTCAATTTTTGGAATTATAATAAAATTTGAATTTTTAGTTTGGAATTTTTTTTAGAATCTATCTAAGTGTTATCTGTTCCCCAATTTTATCTCTCCATTGTTGGTAATTTCTGTTGAACCTTTTATGGAATTCATTCAGTTATGGAAATGTACTTATTTACATTGGGATATTTTATTCTTTTTGTAAACATACTTTTACAATTTAATTTTATATATATTTATTTCAATTGTTACGATAATATTATCATGTTTGGATTGATGTGTTATCCACTATAAGTGTGTAATTTATTTCCTTTGTTGCAGTAATTTGATTTATTATTGATTCATGTGATTGGAATTTGAACCATATATTATTTATATACATTTATATATTAATAAACTATAAATAAACAATGTTTTTTGGTTTGGGATTTTATGAACATAAATTTTCATAAAGATTCTATGCAATTTCATGTGGACTAATTCTCCCATATATGGTAGTGAATCTCATAAAAAAGTAGCGTGAGAGCCTAATTGGAACAAATTTTACATTTATTATAATTATAATTTATTATTCATTAATTTTAAATGATTATTTGGTGAATTTTACATCACATTGTGCATTTTTATTTCATTTACAATGGTTTTTTTTCTCTCATTGGATAAAATTAAAAACTTTTGTCGGTAGTTATTTCCTTTCATTATTCCATATTTTTGTTTCCTGTCAGAGCCTTATATATTCATTTTTTATGGGTTAAATTTTTCTGTTTCTAGTTTTAGGATTCGGAATGGGTGTTGTGTGTGTTTGGTCTTTATTTTTTAGCTGGATAGTTTTGTCGTGTATTGTTAACATCATGTATCTCTAGTTTCTACATTCTTAACTATAGTTGAGTTTATAATAGCTATATTTTCTTCCTCCATGTTATTTAGGATTTAAGTTTTCAAGTATGACTATATAATTATTTCATTATTTTTTCTTGGGTATTTATAGGTTTTGTTTTATTTTTTATTGCTTTGATGATCACTAAGATTATTAGTTATGATGTTGGGCCATTTTGGTAGCCCTTGTTTTTTGTTTGCTAGTGTTTGAAACCATGTGGTGTTAGGAAGATAGACTTGGATGGTTGTCCCATTATTGGATTTAATTACATTCTGTATTTAGCTATATCACCACAATATTTCTTTACATTTTATATCTTTCATAGGTTTTGGGAATACTTGAATCTATCCTCAAATTTTCACTTTGATTGAGGATCTATACTATTAGGATTTTAGGCAATTGTCTCCTTGTGAAGAGATTCTAGATCCATATTATGTTATTTTTTTCTCCTGGTCTATATGTGTTTATGTGGAGCCTCTTTTATTTTCATTCAATTATTCTATAACTTTACTATATTTATAGGATATTTATGAGAGTTTATATCATGTAACCATTTTTTCAAATTTGCATTCATTGTAAATTTTTTCGTATTCTTCCTTTGAAATTGGGGTTTTTTAAGGATGGTACTTCTTTGTTTATTGGGGTTCTGAAGGCACTAATGAATTTTTATAATAACATATTATCATGTGATTTTTTTCATACATCCTCACTAGAATTATCTCATTAGTAATCTCATTGAAGTGTAGGTATAGAAATTTTCATGAATTTCATTATATATATTTAAACTATTGACATAATACTTATCATATTAGAAACATCAAAATATTATTTAATTTGGGTAGTATGTTTCTTGTTGATGAATCTCTGGGGAAAAAGGAATGATAGTACGAGTAAGGTCATATTGTTTTTTAACCTATATGAATTTATTATTAAGAATGATATTCCCACATTAATAATTATTTATTTAGTGGAGAAACATAATGTTTTTTAGGGTTCTATCTTTTATAGTGTAAAGTCTCATGATATTTCAAATTAACTATTTTTTACATTTAATATCCAGGGCAGAGAAACCTAAAAAAAAATTAAATAATTTTTTTTATTATATCCTGAATTAATATGAATAATTTCCATGATTAATTATTCATTTAATTTTCCATTTAAATATGGTTTAAATATTCTTGTTTCTTTTGTTTCTTTGTCTCATACCATTTATTATTCACACTTATATATATATATATATATTTTATTAATCATATGTAAGTGGTCTTTTAATCTCTCTTTTTACCCTTATGTAGGTCAATTTTACCCTTACATATCCTCAACTTTACCCTTACATAGAACTTTATTTTACTAACATAAAAAAAATAATTCCCTATTAAACCATTTTATGGATTTTGGATCTTCATATTTACCCTTATGAAATTAGTTTCAACCCATATGAAAGTGTTTTTTTACCTTACACCTTTTGGGTATGATCCATACACAACTGCAAAAATACAAATACATAGCAGCTATGACACATACAAGAGTGGGATACTACCCTTACTCGAGTGGTTGGTACCATTATGTAAGTGAAATGGGACACTTACATCACGTATTTCTAACCTAAGGGTCTATTATTTATCCTTACACATGATTTGTGGTTACAATGTTTCGGGAAGAACCGTTACATGGTTACTTTTATATAGGTCCAAATAAAATGCAGTTAACCAGATGCATTGGGGGTCTACCCTACCTTCCTTTACAAATTGTTTTTCATTACATTAAGCCATAGTTATTTTTTTTCTTTTCCAACAATATATTTATTTTAGTTTAAATGGTTCTGATACATTAATTTCACTTGATTTTTTTCTGTCATTGCGAAAACATTCTTCACAAATTGTATTTATTCTATTAATATTTTAGATTGATTATATAATTGTAGATTTACAAGGAAATTAAGTAGAGACACTCTCAAACACAATGATAGAATAGTGAATATTTAAGGAAGAGATTTGGTTGACTTTGATTCTTATATTTTCATAGGATATGCTGTATGAAATATAGTTCATGGATTTCTCCTTGTATACATACTTTTTAGGACTATATTGAATCATGGTGTTCTATCTTCAACAATGATGAATTCCAAAAGATAAGATATTTAGGATGTATTCATTGAGGACATTGTATTAATAGTTTCCATAACTGGTTCTTCCCTAATAATTAATAAAATTACATGACCCCTAGCAAGGGGTCTTAGCCATCTTTAGGATTTATTTATTGATCTTTTAAATTTCATGTTTTTGTTTCTTGATTATTTTTTTGTACATTTTGTACTTGTATCTGTCATTTCTCTAGTCTAATTCCATTTATTCATTTTATTTGCAATGTCAAAACCCACAATGATCATACCCCATTAATATTGATAAAATGCTTATATAACTTAAATCATGTTTTTATTTTACGTCATTCATTTATTTTATTCAACCTATATATCGTCAAATGATCTTCAATTAACGAATTTATATTAAAATTTTGGTTTTGAATTTAGATATCAAGAAATTTTGTTTAAGTCATAGTTTATGTGATCTATTTTCTATCATTATCCATTCTACCTTTAATTGATCATTTTATTTATAGAATTTAGTTATGAAAATCTACATATGTATATTTTTATTTTCATATCTTAATTTTTTTTCAATTATAACTTGTAGAATAATATTATATAGGGTTGTATTTTTATTTTTATGATAATTTTTTGAAGTTTGATTTGATGTGTCGTCCAGTAACAATATGTGATTTTTTTCACTTCCTATAATTGTATTTTTTAATCTTGATATATGAAATTTCAATATAAACCCTATGTTATTTGTTTTTTTGATTAGGTTTTCACAATCTAGATATATACATTTATTTAGGTTTTGGATTTTATAAACCAAAATACTCATGAATAACCTAGGATATTGCATGTAGATACCATATCTCATATGGGTATTCCTCTCATGCGACGAGTATGACGTTATGGGAATAGTTTCTCACTTCATCACTCCCATAGCCTCCAGAAACAATTATATTTTTTCATTGATAATTGCACGTGATAATCATGATATCAATGTATTGGCATCATGATATATATTTCTATTATACTACCTCAACTATTCTATTAATAACATTCCAAATTATTTTCATACCCTTAATATATACAAACCCTCTAGAAAATAATAGAAGTCCATCTGCTACCAATCATTGACACATTAATCTATACTAATTTTGATTCGTTGTTAATTACTAACACAATTACACTTATGAATAAAATAATACATGTTATTCTATCCTATTTTAAAGATGCGTCAATACATTTTTTATGCCTATAATTGAGACTATAGACATTTATGGGAACTATTTGATGTGAGCATCCTATTGAATGAATCGTTGTTATAGGTTTTTATTAGATGAAATATTTATTGAATAATCATTATTTTCATTATCACAACCATTACTGAATACATTGAGATCATTCAAAATAATTTTATTATCATGCTCTATATATCTAGGATTATATTTAGTGGTGCATTGGAAGATTATAAAATATCAAAGTATGTTGGTATTTTTTAGCATTTTGATAATGAAACCTTTTGGTGCGGAATATTGTAATTTACTATAGGATAGTGAAAATTTATTCATATATTTATGGGAATTTGAAATTTAAGGTCACCATAATGGGTGGTTTTTTTTAAAAAAATATACACAGATTCATAAAATATAACTAGCAATACCACATAAGAGCTTCCAATTTAATTGCACAAAAATAACCTCAAAATTATGTATAATGGACATATTACAATTCCCTTTTGTATTGATTTCCTTATTAGGTACACGATCATATAGATTCCTAATGTATGATGTTCATATATCAATGAAATCAAGAGTTTTCACACTGATTGGGAGTTATGCCATATTGAAATGAAAAAACCCATATGGGGAGAATATAAAAATGATAATGTAATATGGCTATGATGATGTCTCATTTTTTATTCTCTCATCATCGAGTCATTCATACAATCAAGGATTATATATTTTCTTTCTAAGAGCCCTTATTAAAATATGATTATGCATTATGTTAATGGGATAAATATAAATAAATTTTTAAATATTTATTTATTGAAATAATTCTTGTATGTATTTTATGATAAAATTTATATGTTTATATGATTGTGAATTATTTATATTATTAAAAAATTTATTCTGGATTATATTTTATTAAAAATTTATCTATTTCTTTTATGGTATTATTAATATTTTTGAGTGATTTTTTCTATTGTATATATTTTTTATTATTTTGTTTTCAATATTATATTATATTAAATATGTTATTTTATAAAATATATTTTCAAAAAAATACAATATATAGTAATCTTGTAATCTGTTTCAAATAATAATCAATATTTATTATACCAAACCTACCACTATATAATAATTTACTTCATGATAATGTAAATTAGGGAATACATATTATGCCTCTTATTTCTTGGAAAAACAATCTTTCTTTCAATTTTTTTGTTTTATTTTTAACACCTCAATTATTATGGTTTTCTACCTCTTAAAAAGTATTAAATAAATATAAAATACCTCAAAATCAATTACATATATAAGTGTAAAGGTTTAAAATTATATTAATGATTGAAATGGATAATATCTACATTATTTATTTTGACATATTCATCACATATAAGGTGATTATTTTGAATTAATGAATTTATTTTTGTGATTTACTTATAGAAAATATAAAACAAATAAATTGAATTACAAATAAAATTTTATGGATAGAGTCAATATGAAATTACTAATATATTATTTATTATTGACTACATGTTTCAAAATTCCCTATTATTTAATTATTATTTCTGATTTTTTATATAAAATCAAAAAAAATTCTTTATTCTATTACAACTAACTATGCGATGAAAATGTTGATGTGGCCTTCCCTGACAGAATCATTTCTTGTACACCTAGATCCAATTATAATGACTCAATCATTGAATATTGTTTTTGATACTAATATAATAACCCAAAGAAATTTATAATTACAATGTATATAAAAAAATTATCCACTTACATTACAAACCCATTTTCTATTTATAATTTTATATAGTTAGAAAAATCCTTCAAATAATAAAACATATATGTTTCCCATATGTTGGTAATTTTTCCCAATATACCCAAAAATAGTTATTCTACAGTAATAATTCAATATCTCTAACAATATTCTCCACACAAGATATTTTGTTAAGCATATCATATGTCATATTAATCATTACAACCTAGGGAGTTGGAAATAAAAAAAGGGAGAGATCAAAATACTTTTATGGAGTAGAATACATTATAATCTATCATTTAATA
Organism: Viscum album; assembly: GCA_963277665.1. NCBI lineage: Eukaryota > Viridiplantae > Streptophyta > Magnoliopsida > Santalales > Viscaceae > Viscum > Viscum album. The sequence continues at coordinate 1,278,164,056 of OY728134.1, forward strand.
TAAAAAACATTATAAAAATTTAAGAATAAATAATAATAAAATAACAAAATATAAATAATTACATGATCTCGGAATGTGTCCATTGTTAAAATGATAATATAAATAAACAACAATAACTGAATTCATTATAGATGAATACATAATGTTTGATATCTTTAGCTGAACATCAAGGAATCATCCCTAGATATCTTAAATAAATGGGAGAACATACACCAAATTCAAATGATAGTTTGTCTCAGGATCCATACCATTGGATCTAGGGACTATTTTTGGGCCCATCTATCACTTAATAGGTATAATGAATGTAATTTATTAATGTCATTAAAAATATTCCTAAAAAAAGTCATAGTTACAAATATTACTCAGTATATGAAAAATAATTCCATTCAAATTATTAATTTATCCCAGAATAAATAATAAACCATCCATCATGGTTAATAATCATTGATATAATACTAACATGTATAAGTATTGTAAAAATTTTATCAGCCAATAAATGAGCTAACTTCCTTCATAAACACCCCAAATATGAATTAAATAAAATATGATGATTACTCCTTAGTCGGTAATGTTTTATAATCAAATTTGATAATATAAATGTTGTTAAATATAGAAATTCTAATTACTAACAATAACATAATGTAAAATATATATCCAAATGAGTAATACAGAATGATAAGGAATATATTTACAATGATGTGATGGAAATGAGAGGAGGTCCGTGTGGGATACATTTGGTATAAACTCCAAAACATTAACAGGAAAAATTATCCTTTCAATTCAACAAAAAAGAAAAATACTTTTAGTGACGGAATGAGTTTTGAGAATCGAAAAGAAAAATGGAATTAAAACATTAAAAAGGACATCCTTAAAACGTTTCTAACTGCATTTCAAATACTATCTTTAACGACACATTCAATAGAATTTTCATGAGGTGTCAAAAAATAATTTTAATACATTATTTTTTAAATAATTTACAATATTTTAATAAATAAAAATAAAATATTCATAAGTATTTAAATGTGGAGAATACCATAAAAAAATTCAAATGATAAATAACATCCTTTTCTAAAAAAAATTCAATATAATATCCCATGATGTATTGTAATTTTTTATTAAAAAATAATATAAGGGAAATGAGATTTTATCTGTAAAACCATGGAAACTATTAATGGGATATTTTAATGAATAATGGACATAAAATTGTGGAAATTCCTTCCTATAGTAAATGTTATAAAAACTTTTCTTCGAAACATTTATAAATAAAGTAGAAAGTACCTATATATAAAACAGTAAAATATTCCTATAAAACCATATTGGAAATTAAATATATAATTTAAAATTAAATTTAACAATCATTATGTATATATAAGATAATTAATGAATTATAATAATGAATAAATATATATTATACAAATATTATGGATCAAAAATTTTAAATATGGTTTGGCATTCCTTTAAACTTAACATAAATGGTTTTGAGTTCTAAAAGGTATGGTAAATAGAATTAATAATCGAAACCCACAGAATGAAGTACAGTATAGTAATTTAGGTGATTTTTTAGAGATAAATATCATATAATTCACATGGGGATATTGAATACTTTCTAATATTTGTCTAAAATGCATCTTAAAAGGTGTTTTTGTTATTTTTATAAATGAAAGTGCAAATGATGGATTGCATCAAGATTTTATACATTTTATTGGAGTGTGAAAATAAAATGAAACCAATGTTAAATCATTCATGTGGTATAGGAGTGTACAAATCTAGGTATTTTGATTATAATTACATGATTTAGTATATCTAATGTGACATGAAGTTCCCATGAATCACATAACATATTTGGAGTTGTTTTCCCATAACCAAATGTGTGTATATTTTATTTCATGTACATTCAAATGAATGAATAATAATTAAAATAACTTATAAAATAATGTTCATATTTCTATATTAGTATAATTTAATAGTGTCCTAGAGTATCTACTGATTTAAAAATGGTATATAAGTTCCCTACTGTAATGAGAACCCAAAACATTCATGATCATATTACTAAATCTTGTTTAATGGTCTGATAACATTCTATAATTGGGAAAAGAGTATGTTGACTATCAGGTTTGAGTACTTGTTCGGGGATTAGAAATTATCTATTGAAGCTATCATTTAGTAACATCCAAAATTGGTGATTATGATAAAATACTTGCATGTAGAAGTTACAGATAATTATTTGTCATTTTATATTCCTATCATTGACAATGTGTAGTGGTCATTATACATTAAGATTTAAATAATAATTTAAATGATTATAACATGTAATTTGATTTCTTTTAAATATAATGGTATTAGTACCTAGATAATTTTGGTATTTTAGGAGTTCCATGAAATACATGTAATGAATAAATATTTTGAGAATAGATTATACCTTATATAGTTTTTAAATTTGATATCTCAAACCCTTGATTAAAACAAATATTTTACATTAGATTCCATGATCATAGTATAATAACACTTTTATATCATTTATACAATGAAGGATGTATCAATTATATATGTTTATTCCATGGTTGTGCTACTACTAATATGTGATATCAGGATAAGGTGATTATCATAGAAGGTGAGATATTGTGGGTGTTTTTTCGTGTTGTAATATTATCTTCATTACATATTTTGACTCGCTAGAAGATAGTAATCCTGGAATTTAGGAAATACTACCCAATTCCAATGATAATTAATCATAGTGGGTGAGGCACTGAATAATTACATTGATCCCAATTAAATTGTATTTTACTTCAATTACTTGTATAAATTTTATTTCTAGGATATATAAATAATATTATTCAAGATTAAATGATCACGTAAATTAAATAAATATTAATTAATATGTTAATTGATGAATTTCATAAATTTAAAATAATTATTAATTTTAAAAATTATATTTACTCTGGTATATGATAAATGTTTCAGAAGAAGATGTAGACCAAGATCATATCCAAGAATAAATAATAATTTGTACAATGGTAAAATAATATTATATGTTTCAATATTTAGCCCACACCATGAGAATAATATTTTTATTATTATTACATATCATGGGCTCATATAAGGTTTAATATATATTTTAGGGATAATTATTCAATTATATAATATTTTCACTTTGTCCTTAACTCTCCAAGTATATGATTATGTCTATTATTAAAAGATTGGATGAAATTTAGAATTATTTTAAACAAAAAAATATATTGATCTCTCTCAATACCAAAGAATGCTTAAGAGATTATCTTCCTCCATCATCAAATTAACGAGATTGATGTAAAATTATTATTGTAGAAGGAATTATCTCAATGTTTAATATGAACACCATAGAAAACGTTATTCATCCTTCTAGAACCGTATGGTCCATCAATATTATTTAGAGATAATAACAAAACATGTCGGTCACTACTAGAGGGATTCTATTCATATAACTGATAATCACAATAAAGGTAGATTGAAAATAGTTAATAATTTTCAATAGTATCATTGGATAAATATTCCAAGACAAGGTATTCTGTCTTCTAATAAATTTCAATTATTTATATACTGAGAGTAAAAATATTTTATTTGGTTCTGCAGTATTTTATTTTATATATTCATTAGAGAAATATCTTTATTTATCAAAGTTACATCTCATACTATATGAAAATTATCTATTGAATTTAAATATTTTTTAGTCAAGATCGACCCCAATAAGAAAATTTTTATCCCTGTAACCATCATGTGGTATCAAAGTGAGTCACATTCAAAACTCTAATGTTTTTATCTTATTATTGATCATAACACATTTAAGGTAAAATTAAATTCCATATTTTGTTCATTCTTAATACTTCATCATGATCTCGAATTATTTCTCTTAGTTGGTATCTTGTATAGACATTATTTGGTAACTTTAAATGAAGAACACATTTGAAGAGGGTATTTTTATATTTTTTAATTGAAGGATTAATGATTTAAATCCTTTAAATAATAAGGTTCAATGAATCTAAAGTGGATAGGTCACCTCACTAATAATTTGGGGATTTTTTGAATATATTGTTTTTCTATTGTATAATAATTATCTCTATTTTAAAAAACACCTTTTCAAATTTTAGTTTAATCTTTCATCATTCCAGTATTTATCTCTCTACCCCCTAAATATTTTCTCACTACAATCTCTTACACTCTCAATTATGATTGATAGAATAGAGGTTTATCCTTGGGAAATTATTCATATTCCTAAATTCATTCCCTATAATTATTTATGTTTTCATTCTATTTTTTGTGATAGAATTATTATGAATTAATATGGGTTAGAGACCATATAATACTATTTCTTATCCTCTAAACACATTATATAGTTAAATTAACATTCTCCCCTACCTTATTTTGGAAAAATCATTTCATACGATTCATTAGATAGTATTCAAGTGATTGATGAATATATGATAGATTATGATCTTCAGAAGTGCAACACCACAATTCACACATATCATGAACCTTGATATTAGAGATGGTAACATTTTTCTCATCAAAGAAGTATATTTTATATAAAAAATTCAATTACTAAAAAATTATGGATCGTAGTTCACGATTGAAGTATAAAATTGTGTTTTAAAAAAATTAAATAGTAAAGAAAACCTTGTATAATGACCCTAGGACATAGACCTTTCATTCTAAAACTCTTTCATTATATTTTGTATGGAATATGTATTTAGTTTTTTTCCTTCATTAAATTCAATTTCCCATTCACCAATCAAATTTGAATACCTTACGAAAATAGAAATCACAAAAAATAAAATAAGTGAATAAGAATTATTTTTTGATTATCTATGATTCTCAAAAAGTGAAACTACACTAGTTAGAAACTGTGATTCTTAGGCAACTAAATTATAAATACTTCACCACTCTATGAAAGACATGTCTAAGTGATTTAGTTGTGGATCCATTTTAAATTTAACATAATTTTTCCCAATTATAAAGGTACATGAGGATAGTGATGAGGAATAAATAAATTTAAAAGGATTCTTTAGGAATAATATAAACAAATCAAATCCATTTTCAATTGGAATGAATAGTATGTACTATAAATATAAAATAAGGGAAATTTTAAAATTTGTGAGGAAGATAAAAATTGATTAGTGGAAGTTTATAACCCATGTGATGATTTTACTTAAAATACTATTATTTAAATATAGAATAATGAGAACTATACTATTGACGAAATTTACAGATCTAATGAAATAGAAGATAACGAAACACAGATAGTGTTTTGTCATAAAATAAAATTGACTGAATCTCTATCAAAGATGATTAAAATTGTAAATAACAACATTAAATTGAATAAATGATATCTATTAGAAAATATTCATGAATAAATTCTTTATTAAAAATATAGGTTGATAAAATTGATTTATGATCTATAGAATTTAATATACGGATAGAATAACCTCAACATCATGTTTTATGAAAAGATAGTGTTTAAGGAGGAAGAGGTTGATCTTGTTCAATAAAAACAATTTAAAGGTGAGTACGGATTAAAAAATATCCAAAATAATTAGTTCTATAGTTATTAATAGTTATAATCAATCTAAACCTTATAAGTATAATTGAATAACATCAAAAAAGAAAGAAAGAAATGTTTATGATGTTCACAAGAGGAATCATATTGAGATATTCATTTATGTCTTTAAAATTAGAAATGCTATCAATTATAAAAATTTGATGAATGGAAGTCAAAAGTTAAAGAATAATGAAACTGGTATCTCTTTTAAGGATTAAAAAATATATATGAAAACAAGATTAAATTTTGTGGATAACAAATCATTGGTTCAGAAAAAATTCAAATAGGATGGTCAAAATATAATAGTTATTGGATACATAGCTTTGGATATTATGCTGATTATAGAGGAAAACGTTATTTTTATTGATATTTTTTTACATAGGGGATTTGGGAATATAGTGAAAATTGTATGGTTTTATAAAAAACACTATAATGAATCTAAGTTAAATTAGTTGAAAAGTTTTAGGGGGATTCAACCCACTCAAAAAATACAACTGAAAATATCAAATTGGAAAATTGAGACTATATTGAAACTTATATAAACTATTTTAAATTTTATTATTAGAATAGAAATCTTGATAACGTTTATCATATTATGATAACAACTCAAAATAATTTATATGAATAATCTCAAATGACTCATGTATTTATATTGAGTACAATAATTTTACTTATCATGGCCAATATGAACTCACTAATTTGGTAATTTGAAGGCTCATTTCCATGTTGTACAAGACATAAATTTAATGAAAATTTAAATTTTTCCAAAGAAAATTGAAAAGGGAATTCTATAAATACAATTATAGATATTTTATAGTCAGATGTTTTATAAATTTGAATTGATATTAAGAATGAATTACTCATTGTTGTTATATTTATTTGATAAAGTTATTAATCTTATGAAACCCATTTCATTCTATGATCATTTCATTTAAAGGGTCCAAGTGTACACCCAATTTAGAAGTGATTCACCTGTGATCATTATGGTCTCCAAAAATCATAAATGGATTGTGAGTTGCTAGCATGGTGGATGAATCCTCTAACATTGTTTTTCTTAATCGCAAATATGATTCCTTGAGGATTAAAGGAACATCCTTGTACTCTGTCTCTCTCTTAAGAATATAGAGTAAGGATACTCTCATGAGAGTTATCGAGTATATATAGAGATCTAGATTTTATTGTGCATAATAATTCTCAACATTGATCAATATCTAAAAAAAATATATTAATCTATTTTTATGGATAGGTTTTTGGTAAAAATATTATTTAATTTCAAAATGTCCCTTAAATTTTAAATTGAACATTATATAACCCCATTCCTAGTAATAATAATATTATTGTTATTTTATCATTGTGTGTACTAATTGGTTTCAAGATAAAAATTATTTTACATAGTTGAAAATTAATATTTATTAGCATATATAATCTTGGTCCACTATTCCTCCTCATTATTCACAAAAATTTGTAAAAAATATTTATTCATTCCATAAATAAAATTATACATCCCCATATTTAAATAAGTAACATGTTAAAAAAATTATTAAATTTATTGGAACAATAAATCCTAGATAAATTTTTTCCATCCTCCTGAAAAAAATATTTATCATAATAATTAAATTCAATTTTAATTTAATTGAGAAAAATAGAAATAAATAGTTTGTAACCCTATAAGATTTATTCTCAATGGAAATAGGTAGGATTTCATGAAATCTATGATTACTCACTTGTGATGGCTAAAGACATACTGGGGCAGGTAGTTAATGTGGTAACATTAAAAAAAATTTATGATTTATCACTCTATAATATAATCTCGTTGTCATGATATCTCAGAAAGAAAGCTGAAAACCAGTTTCATTATAACACCCCGACCCCAGTTACCCTGAGTCAGTGCATTATTGCGTAACATTGGCATGATCACAAAAGATCAAGTCTCAAAAGGCCGGTTAGTTTAGTATCCTTGGAAACACTAGATACATTCAAAAATGTTACCTTACATCATAATGTGAAAAACTAAAATAACAAAGTCTCCATAGTCCACACTCATATCCTCTTCTGACTATCCCTGCAGGTCATTCATAAAATACTTCTTCGCATCCTAGAAAATATTAAAACATTGAAAGGGGTGATCTTAGATGCTTAGTATGGATAAAAATATTGCAGAAGCTTTCATAAATAAACATTAACATTTAAGGAAATGTATAACTAAAACAAAATCCTTTTTAAACTTGAACTTCAGCATAATATGGAAAAAATAAAATTAAATAATGCAATTTTCTTACTCACATGGATATTCTACTAGTAGAATAATCACATGAAATATCAATAACCACTTTCATAATGATGGAATGCATAATTCCAGACTATCATAACCATGTAGCCAAGGACTCGTGCCAAGACTACAAATAATATTTTGTCGACGCCTCATTTCAGGACACTAGTTTGTCTCATGAGACCTACCGATGCATCGAGGAGCTATAGCGGGCTCCACCCGTCACTTATTAAGTCCAATGCATTCCTCATATGAACAGGTTTGAACATATCATAAACCACAACATAATTGTATCACATAAAATGTGCATAAAGGAAACATAAGATTTTGAAACTTCAATCACAAGATACCAATAAAACACATTTATATAATTAAAACTTTATCAAAACCATTTTAAATAACAAAATAAAAGAAAAGTAAAACATGGTATTTATTTTTCTTTTAAAAACATTTATGGCTTATAGAGGATGCTGAAACTCAAATAATAGTAACGACGGCGGATATGTCGTTGAAGCCGCATAGGTAAGAAAAAACATTCCTTTTGTCGTTTAGTAAAAACACTTCGTATAAAAATATTAACTTTGAATAAAAGTAAAAGTCAAAGGGGTTTATATACCATATAAATTAAAGTTGTGTATAAAACCAAATATACCTCAATGAAAGGAGATTGAGATGAAGTCCTTACAAAGATCATTTTTAAAATAAACAAGATATATTATGTGCATTTACTATAAGTACACATAAATAAAGTACAAATACAAGATAGGACATAATAACAACATGACATAATTTGAAAGTAGGAGATTAACCCAAAGAATGGAAATTGGGTTAAGAAATTCCCTTACCTCGTGTCCGACATGACTTGACCACTCTTTAACCTCCTGAATAATAAACTAGAGTTAATTTATATTTACTTAATAACCTTTTTCATGGTCATTATTCTTTTTATACCACTTATTACCATATCATGAACATTATGTAATTATTTAAGTTAATAACGGTCATTTTGTCGATCTTTGGTACTTGAGTCAAAAATAAACTTCTTATAATTACAAGTTGTTCATGTGGTTAAATATCCATTATGTCTAGAATTATATTCATGATGTAAATATCATATATATCATATATATCCAGTATATACATGCATTTATAATATTACATAACATTTAGAGGTAAGAAATGAATTGCACCGTTCAGGGAGACAGTAAGTCGTACATACGGATGAAAGTTACATTCATTTCTATATCATATTTAATGGAATGAAGTTATAATTATATATAGTTATAATATAATTCCAGTATAATATAATGTATAATACCATTTACTCCATCATTTATACATCCCACATATGTCATTAACGATTCAAATCACTTTGAGGGGGCGGTATTCCGCACTTCCTAAAATGAAAATATCGTGTTTACCCATAATGGACACCATAATGGTATTCCATAAATGAAAAATAAATAATCTTAAGTAAAACATTAAAATATTATATATCATATATAAATATGGTGACATCTTAATGGCCACCTTTGAAGGTGTTATATGAGTGTTGAACAATCATAGTTTCGTGAGGTAGAAATTCGACATCCACAGAATCAGTATGTTCTTTAACCATTAGATGTAGGTGTGTGTAAGTGTAGCTATAATAATTCTTAGAAAAACATCCTAGTATATTTAGGATACTGTTTTTTTTACAAAATAAATTAATGAAAAGAGTTTAGGGGTTTGGAGAAGCAAAATAAAACATAAGAACACAAGAGAAAACACTACCTTTAAAATGGGTAACTCTTTTTTATTTGAGCCAAAGGCTTCCTTGGGAAGGCTTATGCCCAAAGTGAGGCTTCTATGAGTAATAGAGGGAAGTTTGGAGAGTATTTGGGAAGATGTTGTCCGAGCCAAATGGCTTGGAAGGTGTGAATAAAGTGGTAGAGGTGGGGGCCTTTTATAAGAGGGGAGGAGGGGCACTCTTGGAAAGTCATGAAATGTTACTTTATTATATAATGAGTTTTGGATTTTAAAGGTCCCACATTTATATATTTAGAGGATACAGTGATAAGGGTTCTAAATATACTCATCCAATACGTTTTTGACAAGTTTATGCCTTAGAGTTTCCATTATCGTTTTATTTTATTTAAATCGTTAATTAATGAGGTAATCGCTGCATCATCATGGTGTCATAAATAATTTAATTTATATAATGTCTAAAAATTATAAAAATATTATCATGTTTTATGAAAACTTTTCATATTTATAATGAATATTTATAGACAAAAATATGACTTGTATAACCCCATTTAAAATTTTTTTTAGTAAAACAACTCATGTTTGTGACATTTTTATTTTAACATTAAATAAAAGGTTTTTAATGTCATTTTCCCACCAAAGTGGATCCATGGGGTCCCAAAGTTGACCCATGTATTGTCTTGGTCGTCCATGACTCATCCAATAGGGGTAGGACAAGTGTAAAGATATTTTCATATTTTTATAATATCATTTTTACCTTTACTTTCACTAATTACCTTTAATCATGATTAATTAAACTTAAAAGATACTAGTCACCAAAAAAGTATTTTAATCCCATTGAACCACATTTTAATTCCTAATGAAAACCATGTATGTCAGATTTTTGAAAATCAAATCACAGAAGTGGTAATGTTTCATTTAAATGAAAAATTAGTTTTTTAACTACCACTTAGTGGTTTCACTATTCATCAAAAATTGAAGTTTTTCATAACAAAGCAAAAATTTCACCGTAAGATATAATTTATATTCCAAATTCAAAAATTATGTCTATTTTACAAAATTCCAAACATATAAGTTGCATTAATTAATTTTATAATTAATTCTTGCTGTCACAACAAATAGCGTGTTTTTAAGAAACAATATATATCAAAAGATTGACAATTATTTATGTTCAATTTCAAAGTGAAATTAATTCTAATGAACATAATTGGATAAAATGGTAAAAATATATTCTAATTATACTTTAAAGCCACTCAATACTATAATTTATCACTATAAATTATTTTGATTAAAAAGTTTTTTTTAAGTATTTTTCACTATTCAAAAAAAATTTGAATTTCTCTGAAAAATACCAAAAATTCAACATAGGCTAATTTCGATATTCCAAATCCAAAAATGAAGTCAATTTTGAAATATAAAATATATATAATTTCAAAAAGTAGGTATTACTATTCATAATGGCTATTTTGGTTGGTCACGGTGCGTTAGAATCTCGAACTTGCGTACAATGCAAGCTATTGCATTATTGAAAGAGAAGCGTATTGTGGAAGCTCGGGGTATTACATTCTCCCCTCCTTCAATAAATTGCGTCCTTGCAATTTGAATTTTTTTTTGAAAATAAAAGGTTGAAAATAGAAAATACCTTTGTGGAAAACCCACATCGGAAATCGGGTTAATAAAAATATAACATTAAAGAAAGAAATAAAGGTAAAAAGGTCACCTGAGATAGCCCATACTAGGATTATATGAAAATATGGATATGGAAGAAAAAAACCATCATGGTCTGATGGAGAGTTGTAGAAAACTGGATTATGAGAAAGTTAACCATAAGAAAATTACAATCTTGTGATTGGTTAAACGGTTATTGAATCCCCAGTTGGAAAAGTTAACCGACAACGTTTTTTGTTTTAAGTTACCTTTCATAATGTTGAGGAATTTATTTAAGAGATTTACTAAGAACGTAAGGAAATATACTTATTTGTCATGTAGACTTTCATTCTTTAATAAATTTTTACCAAATACCCATCTTTCACTCCAAATGGTAACAGAACTCAAAAATATTATATTTATCCTAATTGTACAAGGTTCAAAATATTGACACATACCATTTAGATTAGGAAAACTATTTTGTAATAACCAGGGACTTTCTGTAGGCTAGTGGTAGGTAATAAAGGCCTGTCGCACTATGGTTGTGGGTTCGATTCCTGCAGCTTTGTCCGACGCGATGAGTTATCCCCCACCCTGTAGGTTGTCATTTTCCTAAAACTATAGTATTATAATATTCCAACAATAATCTTCAGAAATGTTTTAACCTTAAAAAATACTATATGAGGTTCAAATTAATCCATTCCAACGTATATAGTTATCCAAAATACCTCTATCCAGTCTTTCTCTAAAAGGTCTCTAAATTCCAAAATCAATAGTAACATCAGATTCCCCAAACAAAGTAAAGTTTCTCTTATTCTCACATACTAAAAATATGATTACCTTAATCATATTAAATCCTTAATGAAAACAACAAGTACTTTAGTACAATCCTTATATATATATATCATATTATCCTTATAACTAGAATATAATCCTTGAGTCCAAAAGAACCAATACATTAATTATTCTGCTTCAACTGTAGTAACAGCAAAATATTGTCCTTGACCCCTTGGCCTTTTCTGAGGTAAGGTTCCCTGATGCTTAGGACTTTCATTTTCATAATGCCCCATTTCCCAACAATTGTAGAATTCAACTTTGATAGCCTCTTTCTTTACCTTGCAATCATGAGCTTGGTGGCCTTTTTCACCACACTTGTAACAGAATCCCATTCCCTTCAAGCAAGTATAGGGTTGTTTCTTCCCACATTTACTGCAGGACTGATATTCAACTCTTCACTTCTTCCCCTTATTTCCATTTCCAGATTGATCAGAAGATCTCTTCTTTTCTTGATTTACTTTTTTGTCATAAGATTTAGAGAATTCCTTTTCCATCTTGATAGCACACGAGACTATATCTTTGTATGACGTGAAAGTTTGTGAGACTAATGATCGATGGAGAAATGGTTTTAACCAATCAAATAAATGATCAATCTTACTTCTTGGGTTACATATATAATCTACTACATGCCTCGCTAACCTTGTAAAGTTAGCCTCCTACTATGCGACTTTCTCATCCTCCTTTTGCCTCAGACTTAGAAATTTCCTTTCCATATCTGCTCGATGGTCATGTGGAAAGTATTTTTCTAAGAAAAGCTCTTTGAACTCCCTCCATTCTGTATTTGATACTTTATCATCTTCCATTGTGTTGTGAATCAGTGACCACCATTGATCGGCATCTCTAGTGAGGCGGTAAACTGCCATGGTAACATTTACCCTTTCACTACTCCCCAAGGCATGAAATATTTTATCTAAGGAATTTATCCATTGCTAAGCTACTAATGGATTTGTACTCCAATTAAATGTTGGCGGTTTTTGCCTCATGAATTAGTCTAACATTGGTCCTCCACGTTGCGGATTAGGGTGCTCCATACGAGTAAGGTTATTATTCATAACTTGAGTGAGTTGTCCCAGTATTGTAATAAGTTGATCAGCACTAGTTGTATCTCCATATCCACAATAATTATCTTGAGGAGGAGGGAAATACCTACATGGAGTCCGTGCATTGATACAGTTTCCATTCCTTCCACTAGGCGCAATTTCTAAACAATGGAATAAACTAGACTAGTTTATGAATTAAAATACATAATTCCATACTTGTAAAACACTTAACATAAATTGAACTATTTATAGATATAATACATAATCATAAAAATGTTTTCATTGAGAAAGTATGTACTCATAAGCCCTTCATCACGGTTTGTAAAGAAAATAATAATTATCCTATGCATATCCCTCGGGAGTGTCGTAACCAAGAGTGCAACAAGGCCCGTTGTTGTGCACCAGTTCCGATTCGATTCTAGCTCAAAGCGGTGTTTTCAGGTTTTATCCCTAGGTACATCTGTCCTAGAGCAGCCTCTACCTGCTCATATCCAGACAGGGATGTATTTCTCAGAAAACTAACAAAATCTCTATAATACCAAAATTCTAGGAATTTCTTCTATACTAATCCTCAAATTCTATCTTAGGGCTCTGTGCTCTAATCAGATTTTATCTAAATCTAGCTTCCAAGGATAGTATTAACTGCCTTTGATACCAATTGTAACACCTCAACACCAGTTACCCAGAGTTGGTGCATTATTGCATAACATTGGCATGATCACAAAAAGATCAAGTCTCTAATGACCGTTTAGTTTAGTAGCCTTGGAAACACTAGATACATTCATAAATGTTACATTACATCATAAAGTAAAAAAATAAAATAACAAATTCTCCATAGTCAACACTTATATCCTCTTCTGACTATCCCTGCAGGTCATTCATAAAATACTTCTTCAAATCCTGGAAAATATTAAAACATTGAATGGTGTGAGCTCAGATGCTCAGTAAGGATAAAAATATTGCAGAAGCATTCATAAATAAACATTAACATTTAAGGCAATGTATAACTAAAACAAAATCCTTTTTAAACTTGGAGTTCAGCATAATATGGAAAAAATAAAATTAAATAATGCCATTTTCGTACTCACATGGATATTCTACTAGTCGATTAATCACATGAAATATCAAAAACCACTTTCATAATGATGGAATGCATAATGTCATACTATCATAACCACATATCCAAGGCCTCATGCCAAGACTAAAAATAAGATTTTGTCAAGGCCTCATTCCAGGTCACTAGTTTGACTCATGAGACCTACCGATGCATTGAGGAGCTATAGCGGGCTCCACCCGTCACTTATTAAGTCCAATGCATTCCTGATATGAACAATTTTAAACATATCATAAACCATAACATAATTGTATCACATAAAAGGTGCATAAAGAAAACATAATATTTCCACACTTTAATCAAAAGACATCAATACAACATATTGATATAAAAAAATCTATATCAAAACCATTTTCAATAACAAAATAAAAGAAAATTAAAACATGGTATTTATTTTTCTTTTAAAAAAACGCTATGCCTTATAGAGGAAGCTGAAACTCAAATAATAGTCACGGCGACGGAGAAGTCATTGTCGCTGCATAGGTAAGAAAAAAACATTCCTTCTGTTGTTTTGTAAAAATGCTTCGTATAAAAAGATACCCTTTGAATAAAAGTCAAAGTCAATGGGGTTTATATTCCGTATAAATGAAAGTTATGTATAAAACCAAATATGCCTCAATAAAAGGAGGTTGAGATGAAGTCCTTACAAAGATCATTTTTAAAATAAACTTGTTCTATTATGTTTATTTACTGGAAGGACACATAAATAATGTACAAATACAGGATATGACATAATAATAACATGACATAATTTGAAAGTAGGAGATTAACCCAAAGAATGGATATTTGGTTAAGAAATTCCCTTACCTCGTGTCCGACTTGACTAGACTGCTCTTTATCCACATGAATAATAAACTAGAGTTAATTTCTATTTTCTTAATAACCTTTTCATGTTCATTATTCCTTTTATATCACTTAATACCATATTATGAACATTATGTCATTATTTAAGTTAATAATGGTCATTATGTCGATCTTTGGTACTTGGGTCAAAAATAAACTTCTTATAATTACAAGTTGTTCATGTGGTGAAATATAAATTATATCCAGAATTTTATTCATGATGTAGATATCATATATATCATATATATCCAGTATATACATGCATTTATAATATTACATAACATTTAGAGTTAAAAAATGAATTGCATTGTTCATGGAGACGGTAAGCCGTACGTACGCATGAAGACTACTTTCATTTATATTTCGTATTTAATGGATTGAAGTTATAATTATATAAAGGTATAATGTAATTCCAATGTAATATAATGTATAATACCATTTACTCCATCCTTCATACATCCCACATATGGCATTAACGATTCAAATCACTTTGAGGGGGCGGTAGTCCGCACTTCCTAAAATGAAAATATCGTGTTTACCCATAATGGAAACCATAAATTTATTCCATAAATGAAAAATAAAAGAAGCTTAAGTAAAATATAACAATATTATATATCATATATAAATACAGTTACATCTTAATGGCCACCTTTGAAGGTGTTATATGAGTGTTGAACAATCATCGTTTCGTGAGGCAGAAATTCGCCATCCACAGAAACAATATGTTCTTTAACCATTAGATATAGGTGTGTGTAAGTGTATCCTGAATACATATTATAACAACATCCTAGTATATTGAGGTTACTGGTGTTGTTACAAAAAGAAATGAATATAAAGAGTTTAGGGGTTGGAGAAGAAAAATAAAACATAAGAACACAAGAGAAAACACTATCTTTAAAACGGGTAACTCTATTTGATTTGAGCCAAAGGCTTCCTTGGGAATACTTATGCCCAAATTGAGGCTTATATGAGTAAGAAAGGGAAGTTGGGAGAGTATTTGGGCAGAGGTTGGCCGTGCCAAATGGCTTGGAAGGTGTGAATAAAGTGGTAGAGGTGGGGGCCTTTTATAAGAGGAGAGTAGGGGCACTCTTGGAAAGTCATGAAATGGTACTTTATTTTTTAATGAGATTCGGATTTTAAAGGTCCCACACTTATATATTTCGAGGATAAGGTGATAAGGGTTACAAATATACTCATCCAATATGTTTTTGACAAGTGTAAGTCTTAGAGTTTACATTATCTTTTTATTTTAATTAAATTAATAATTAATGAGGTAATTGATGCATCATCATGGTGTCATAAATAATTTAATTTCTTTAATGTCTAAAAATTATAAAAAATAATAATCATGTTGTAGGAAAAGTTTTCAGATTTCTAATTAATATTTATAGTAAAAAATATTCCTTTTTGAACCCCATCGAAATATTGTTTTAGTAAAACAACTCATGTTTGTGACATTTTTATTTTAACATTAAATAAAAAGTTTTTAATGTCATTTTCCTTCCAAAGTGGATCCATGGTGTCCCCAAGTTGACCCATGGATTTTCTTGGTCTTCCATGACTCATCCAATAGGGGTAGGACAAGTGTAAAGGTATTTTCATTTTTTTATAATATCATTTTTACCTTAAATTTCACTAATTACCTTTAATCGCGATTAATTAAACTTAAAAGTTACTATTCACCAAAAAATTATTTTAATCCCATTGAACCACATTTTACTTAATAATGACAACCATGTATGTCAGATTTTTGAAAATCAAATCAAATAAGTGGTAATGTTTCATTTAAATGAAAAATCAGTTTTTAACTACCACTTAGTGGTTTCACTATTCATCAAAAATTGAAGTTTTTCAGAACAATGACAAAATTTCACCTTAAGCTATAATTGATATTCCAAATTCAAAAATTTTGCCTAATTTAAAAAATTCCAAACATATAAGTTTCATTAATTAATTTTATAATTAATTCCCACTATCACAACAAATAGCATGTTTTTAAGAAATAATATATATCAAAAGATTGACAATTATTTATGTCAAATTTCAAAGTGAAATTAATTATAATGAACATCATTGGATAAAATTGTAAAAATATATTCTAATTATACTTTAAAACAACTCAATAGTATAATTTATTATTATAAATTATTTTTATTAAAAAGATTGTTTTTAAGTATTTTTCACTATTCATAAAAAATTGGATGTTCTCAGAAAAATACCAAAAATTCAACATAGGCTAATTTCGATATTAAGAATCCACAAATGAAGTCATTTTTGTAATATAAAATATATATAATTTCAAAATTTGGGTATTACTATTCATAATGGCTATTTTGATTGGTCACGGCGCGTTAGAATCTCGAACTTGCGTACAATGCAAGCTATAGCATTATTGAAAGTGAAGTGTATCGTGGAAGCTCGGGGTATTACATTAATTAACCTATATACTTGATATGTATTTCTATGACTATCTGAAATATTCTCCGCATTGCCCGAAGGTTACGAAATTTAATTTGAAAGGTATATTTTAATCAATTGGTCACGAAATCAGATTCAATAAATATAGAAGGGAAAAATATTTCATCATATTATTAATTAATATAATTTCATTCTTGATTCATAAAATATACAAAACAATAACATGACATGGTTTCATTATGGATTACTTAAATTATTCTATGTTTTTGAGTCATGACATTCAATAATAATAATAAGTGAGTCTACGGACCACTATACACACACATAGATAGAAATATCCAATGACACGTAAACATGATGAATTTTTACTGGAGGGTGTTTTCTCATAATATATTCTTTTAGCGACAACCATGTACTAACTTTATAATAGAATGAATATTCTTTTTATTAGTATTCTCAACCAATTTTCATCATAATATATTCCATATCATAGAATGTTGTCTAACCAATGAATAGTTTTTATGAAAATAATCATAGAATTTCAAGGTTCTCATCCTTGAGGGGAATTATTATACACTTTTAAATGTGATTGAAACAATGGGATATTATTACATTAAAGTCACATAGAACAATAAAATATAAGTGATACGATATTTAAATTAATATAAACTTATCTTAATATATATTTAATCTAATGTACACAAGATTAGTTATAGGAACCTAACTATAATATACTTTCACTATGACTAGAGCCAACTTCAAATAACATTTAGTATGCTAAATCATATATGAGGATCATGGTTTTATTTAGTTAAGGCTTTATTCAATGGGTACACCATGTTTTCCTCTATAAATACTGTAATTAATATTTATTCTCCACATTTACATAATTCAATCATGATTTTATATTTCCAAAGTATGTTCTTAATATTTTTTTCTGATTTTGGGACAATTTAAAGATCAACAATTATAGTTATATCACAATAGATATTGATAGGTTCAATAATACCAAGAATCGCATCATCCTCTTTGATGAAGTTGTGTATCCACAATAATTATTTATCTACCTCATAAGTATAAATTTATATAGGAACTATTATACATTATACGACCAAAATATGTATTCAGATATCCTTTATATGATTTGAAAATAACATATGCATATCCTACGATTAATAGAACCTAAAATACCCCCTGGCATGGTAACACATTCTGATTCTCCTATGATACACATGGACAATCATAGATATCATTCAATATAGATCACCATGTGTATCGTCAAATAATCCAACCTTTATTAAGGAATAGGAAAAATTTATCATTGTACATAGCACATCATACATCACTATCCAAATAGCTGATTCATAAGTAATCCTATCCAACCTTTATCTCTCTTCATCTATATAAGTACACATTGTCTTATATTATTGACATACATATGATACATTGAGAAATAAATTATTGTATGGTTCCATAATGAATATTTTCATTATGTTATCAATATATTTAATTTTACTTAGTCTAAGAAGTATCATGGATCTATCATGATAGATATTGATCTGTAGAATATATTATGATTCACAAAAGTCCTTCATAGTGAAAACATTGTTCAACTATACAATGACATACTATAGGGTTTTTATTTTATTTCTAATAATAGTGTTTGATTGAAATAAATAATTATTAAAATGACATTACTCCTACAAAAACAATTATAGTAAATAAATCACATGGATTGTTTATGAAACGAAATTACTTTATATATTCATCAAAGAGATGGTCCCATGACCTAGATTTTTTATTTTATAAATAAATTGATCATTGAAACATTAATTCATTAATGGAATACTTTGGTGTCAAAAAAGAATTAGTTTTTGTCTTATAGAAAACTTCCAAAAGGTTATCATTAAGGAATGTTGTTTTTATATCCATCTACCAAATATCATACTCAAAGTATGTTGTAATGGAAGGTAGAATTTTTAATAAATATAGAACATAAAACTTGGAAAAAATATTTCATATTCTTTTCTATGAAATGTTTTAAACCATTTTTCAATAGTTATTTCCATTTAGGTATTTATTTGTATATCCATGTATAATTGCTTCTTGAATACCCATTTACAATCATGTTATTTACATCCAATTGAGGTTCTACAAAAATTCATACTTGTTTCATGTATAATTAATCCATTAAATAATTCATTTATTTTTCCAAAATTATAATTTTATTCTACTTATAACTTGTTATTTGTCACATGATCATTATTATCCATTATTAACGAGTCACCAACAATGGTTATGGTAAATCAATTTCACTATCGTTTCATAACCAATCTCTAACTCATACGCAATACTTGTGTCTCTATAATTTCTTTTTCCATAAGGCCTTGTTGTCACGACCCGTCCCTTGGGGCCCATGCTATGACTACCCCAAACCCGCCTTCCGTAGGCCTGGGGCTAGCGATTAGAACCGAAAGGGGTTGTCCTTAAAAAAATGGGAAGGCATTGCCTTTATAACCTGTAAAATCACATAACTAAGCACCAAGAAGGATAAAAGATCAAATAAAAACTATATATTAAATAGCGAGTGTAAAAAACGTAAAAGGGTCCAAAATACAAGACCAACTATAAAGTATAAGTAAACTAAAAGGGACAATTAAAACTGAAAACAACTCCTTTGAACACATGCCAGGGATCCTACCTGAAGTGTAGGTACAACTCTTGAATGGTCGTCTCTGCGGTACGCCTCGTCTAAAGTCCACCTCTGAGCTACCTCCAGTCTGGGTACCTTCATTTTCAGTCAGCATTGTCTATCATCTACACCGAACACAACAAGTTGCAGGTGTAGCATGTGCAGGGGTGAGTATAATGATACTCAGTAGGGACCCCGAGACCTTGTAGGTCTCCTATAGTTCCACAAAGGAAAGACCACAAGCAAGATCCCAACTCTACTTAGGTATATGCCCTTATATATACATAATTTATCAAGATATAATCATCTCATACATGAGGGAAGTATACCACAAATGTAACACCACGAAGGTGAAGTATCACATAGCATAACCTCAATCACAAGCACAAAGTATGGACAGATCACACCAGGATTTATTCTAGGGGTAGTAACAAGTAACATCCCCAGTCACATCGTCAAACACCTCAACTATTGGATAACTCCTCCTCTATCGAGTACAGTGGCCCTGCCGCATCACACATAGGTGCTTCCCACTAATATTGGACTGTAGAGGTACTCCTCCTGTCGAGTATCATGGGTCTGCCACGTCACACAGAGGCGCTCCCCACCATGGGTATGTCGTGTCACATAGAGGCGCTCCCCCTCATGGCATGCTGAGGTACTCATCCTGTAGTGTATCATGGGTCTCCCACATCACACAGATGCCCTCCCTACTATGGGTATACTGCGTCACATAGAGCAGCTCCCTGTCTGGGATGTCGAGACACTCAGAGTCATAATGGTCAACAGTCGTCAGATCTCAGTTAGTCGCAGGGTTCCGCACATAGCGTGCTTGGGTGGATCACTCCCCAAGCCATCATTCATACATCAACCATCCCAAAGTTCCATGATTAAGTTTCCCAATGGTCCATCATGTCAAAAGGGACCCAACACAATAGACGACGCTTCAATCGGACGCTCGATCTGTAAGTTATTAGTGTTTTCTCTCCAAGGGCCCAGTTGGATTCGGGGTCCAATCCAACCCAGTCATACTCTATCGATATCTAAAACTCATGTGTAGTATAAAAAATGGACCTTCTCGATCCTAGGATCCTAGTGCCATAGACGATTCGTCAAACCGATGTCTAGTTATTACGTTATGGCAACAAAGGCGTAACTAGGTCTAGATGGGCATGGGACTGGTCCGACCCGGACCGACCCGAACTGGTTTGGGTTGACCCGGCTCAATTCGGGATCAGCCCGGATGGCCTGGGCCGTGGTAGGCCCAACCCACTGGGCGGTGGTCTGGCTCGGCCACCCAGCCAAGGTTGATGGCACGGCCCGGTGGCACGGCCCAATGGCGCGGCCCAAACCACGTAGAGTGCGGCCAGGGGGCACGACCCCCTGGGCAGTGCGTTCCAACCGAGCCAGCACAGAAGGGGGTGAATCCCCTTCCGGTTTCTCCAGAACGGTCCATCAGACCATTTGGCTAGGTGGCATGTGGGACCGGCTAGAGGGGTCCCACTCAGTTTGGCACGACCGGCCAGACTTCCTCCCAGGGTCGTGGTCACGCGCCGCTGCTCCATCGCAGCCAGTGGGAAGGCCAGCCGCCCTTCGGCCACTGCCGCTGCCGCGACCTCCTACTCCACCATCGGTGCGAACGCACACCGCTGCTCTGCTAAGCAGCCGACCATTTTCCGGCTGCCACCCTACTCCGCCATAGCCGACGGGTCACAACATTTTCATCATCCGCGGCGTAGATGCACTCTGCCCTTCCCTCCTCACAGTCGGTTAGGTGCCAGATTCCGCCTCCTTCAGCGAGACAATACAGATTCATTCCATGCATGGAAAATTAAATGATCGTATATTCATGATCCTTGTGCCGAGGGCTTCATGTCCATATATCGTGCTCAACAAAACTATGTGTTTCCAACGTCAATAATAATTTGGCCACATTCTTCCATGATCCATTGCAGGTCTATTTTAAGCCCATAAAATTAATAGATCACATATTGGTGATCCTTAGGTCGAGTGCTCCGCGTCTATATATCGCGCTCAGCGAAACTATGTGTTTCTAGCATCAATAAATATTAGGCGTTGAAGAACACACAAAGAATGTTTGAAGAATAAAAAGAAAGAGGAGCAAGGTTTATGTACGGGAATATGGCCATGTCTGTTTGGACATCATCATCATGAATTTAGGATATGGAGAATCAATAAAAGAAAAGTTAACGTATATAAAACCCCTACCTTGTATGCTCGTTGGAGATGTCGCAAGGAAGCATATGAAGTAGGAGAAGGGGACGTCGACATTTGTTGCTCCCGCAACACATCTCCGATCTGTATCGGGCGTCGTCCTCGATCATCAATGGAGAGTCTACTTTGTTAGAGAATGTGTTCTCTAAAGATCTCCCTCCACGTACTCTCCTTACCAACAATCCCCCCAACCAAGAGAATGATTAGGAGCCAGAAAATTAATTAAACTAATTGAGTTGGCACAACAATAAAGTTAATGTTGTCATAATTAATTCGGGATAGAAACCAAGAGTCACCTCCGATATTAAAGAGGTCGTTCAAGGGTCAGGTGGTCCCCACCATTAATTTCAAGATGGGAGTTTTGAAGCTCTGGTGGTCCCCACCACTTAATTCAAAATGGAAGTTTCACAAAGAAAAAAATAAAAGATGTTTTGTTTTATTTTATTCTTTTAACACACCCCTGAAAAGTAAAAAAACAAACTTTCACCCTTGACCTACTACGATTGATTTGAAGGTCTCATTAATGGAATATCAGTGCTACGAGTTCAACGGTGTCCTCAAATTTCTATTCCAAGAACTGGTTCAAAAGATACAAAATGATGCTCTCACCATTACTGAATGTACCAAAAAAAAGTTTAGAAAATTATTAATAATCACCCTCGACCCGCCCCGATCGAGGTTAGGCTCTTCTAAAGTGAAAAATCCTCCAAAGAACCCAACAGTACTCTCAAATTTCTAATACGAGTTACAGTTTAAATGTTACGTATTTTAAAATATAATAATTGTCACTTAATTATTTTATTTACGCCCAACAACTAACATTCACTAGTGGCCCACACCGGCCAAAGTCAGTATCTTCCTGAAGAAAGAATACCCTCACGAGTTCAGTGGTGGTCTTAGATTTTTTAATCCAAGTTACCATTCGTGAGTTATAATAATTAGAAAAATAAAATAACTTTTTTTAATTATATTATTTACGGTTATTCCCTTTTTGGGTTTTCTCACAGTATGCGTGACCGACTAAACATAAATCATGCCTAGGTTAAACCCATCATCCTAAGCGCATCGGTGCCCTCATATTTATGATCCGAGTAACTGTTTAAGAGTTATTCCACCTTTTCAGGATAACTTCTTACATGAGCTAATTAAAACTGAACATAACTTTGACAGATCATTTCAGGCACTCTGGGCCTCAGAATCGCGTGCTGTCAGATTTAGCAGTCTCGAAAACATTCCATATAATAATAAAAAATTATATGGAATATCCAATACATTAAACATATAGACTATATTATTCATTCAATTCTATTATATCTACATCCTTGTATTCATCAATATCTATCTTTCTACCACTATCTATTTTTGTGATATGACCACCCTCGAAAAATATTGTACATTTTAAAAAAACCTTCTAATATAAGGGGTTATATAGGAAATCTATCCTTATTTTCAATGGATATCCTATATAGATACACATAGTTCCTTTGGTTAAACATTTTTTACATTAAAAATCCTTAACAAAATGCTTCACAACCTCACACTCATATATATAACAACATAAGTTGATTTCCATACAAAAAATTCATATAGAATACCTTCATCCAATTTTTTGTCACCAATATTAGAATGTCTTTTTTATAATTCATATCTTCAAAAATAAAGTGGAATAAACCAATGAATAAACATTGATCTCTTTGTTTCGAACAAGGTGTCATTCATCCTTTCATATACATTATTTTATGATGGTGTGTATGAAATATTGACTGTGGATAAAATCCTAAACTACCATAAATAATCAATGAATTATTTATTTAGGTGTTATTTTCTATGGTCTGAGTATAGTTTCTTAGACATTTTTAAAATATGGTTCTAAATATAATTATTATATTCCATGAATCTGTTATAAAAATGTGACTTACTACACATTAAGTTGACATATACCTATCTAATTATGTCTTCAGTGAATGTTATAAATTATATTTACCCAACATTGGTATTAATTGGAAATTGTATACACAAATTGGTATAAGCCATAAAAATAAGATTATAATCCCTTTAACCTTTTTTACTCAATGGGGATTTGGTTATTTTTCCTTGTAAATATTCTTGACATATAAAAAGTCGTTTTAGTTCAAAATAATCCAATTATCCATATTGGTGTAATATAATCAATTGTTTCATTTATATGACCTATCTACTTATATCATAGAATGGTGTGGTATAAATCATGTGAATTATCATCCTTATTTATTTTTTTTCAAGTAGAGTGTAATATAGCTTATAAAGACTGTTATTTAATTATACATTACCATATAAAATATATTCATTATAAAAGAAGAAAATTTTATTTTCAATTTTGATAATAAATTAATTTTATCTTATATAGACATAGAAATAGTTTTTTCATTAAATAAAATGAAACATTTAAAATATATCAAAATCAAGGTCATTCTAGTCAACAATGTGAGTTGGTTGTCACCAATAGCCATAATAGAATGTCTGGCTCCATGGGATGCTCATTGATCTACCTCACCTTGGGAAATCTTTTTAAATCTACATGGTTCATATGTTTCAATACATATTTGAGAATCACATGATTTTTATAATACCTAATTCCCAAAAATTGAAAAATTATACATGATAAAAAACATACCTAAATCCACCACTTTTATATTTACGTGGGTGAGGTTATATTCTAGAGACACCTCTTACAACATGACAAATAGATAGAAGCATTATCCATTGCTTGTCCCTTTATCCTTATATTCATTTAGGGTAGTTGAGTAAAGGATTTATACATGTATCTATTTATATACACTATTATATTATTAACCATATTAACATTGGGAATTTTGAGATTCATAGACTTTTCAACATTGATAAGTAAATTTATAATATATAGAAGAGACTTTGTTATGTTTTTTATATTTACATTAACACAGAGTTCGAGAAAAATTGATGGGGTGATGAAAGAATGTAATTTATGTGAATATCAATATGTAGTTTAAACACTATAACCATTTGGTGCACAATGTATCTAATGATATTGAATTCATGAATCTCATTGGGCACACATTCTCCAAGTATTATCTTGAAGTGTTTTTTTGGATATCCCAAACTATTCATGTATTTCCCTCTCTTAAAAAATATCTAAAGATTTTAGAGAATTCTATAGGCATCAATGTTTTCATGATACATACTGAGTTTATTATACATGGGTTAATACCATTAAAATCGAATGTTGAGTGCATCAATTGGGTGTTTATCCTTGGTATACAATGTTTCATCACTCACCTTATTTGTAGGTGGACCATGCATTGAGAATTATAGAACATAGGACTTCTCTTCATGGGGAAATATTACATATATACACCTAAACCATTCATTAATGTTACTTCTGGAAAAAATTTTGTATTTATCTAAAATTTATTATAAGGATAATGCAGTTTAAAGACATTCTGTATTCTACATTAAAAAAAGTGAATTTTATTAATAATACTATTAATTAAAAATTATATGAGACTTCATAATTTCTATTTTCATTAGGCCTAACAATATTTTATCATGTATGAATTATTTTCACAATTGAACTCATAACTCCCTATTTCATGGAAATTATATTTTATTGTATTTATGTCTCCCATCTTATTTTCTTGAGAGAGTCCATTAAAATTATGAAAATGTGTTTAAATATGTGACTTTTCAAACTAAATACTATAATCTCCACGATCTCTATAGTGCATTCCAAAATACAAAAATCCTGACTCAAATTTCCTCAATACATTTCTTAAAATAATTATTGGATATATGATCATCATTAATCCCAAAACATATTTTATTATGTATATCTTCTATCTTAGTTTATATATCCTTTTTATTAAAATTTTTTATATGGACCTTGCCATAAAATTTACAAATTTTATAAAATTTATCTATATTTCACATTATTACATTTTCAACCATAAATACAGTTTATATTTTTAGAATGTTTGGACATTGCACACACTTATCAACCAAAAAGCATAAAAAGTGGGTACCACTAAAGTAGTATACATTTCATACATTACACAAAAAGTTTAATACAACAACATGATTTCTTTGAAAAATATTTATAACATTTAACATGATCACCTTCTTTCTCTTAAAAATACTTCTATCCTATGAATAATGTTTTAAAAACATTGGATGAGCATAAAAACATCATCATGGGATATATAAATAAATAAATAAACCAATAGTCCTTGATTACATATGAAATCGATTTAACAAAGAGATAGATCTCACCAATAAATTATCACATATATACTTTAAAAAACATGATATTTAAATATACATTTAAAACATTAATAGAGAATAAATTTATCATGGGGAATTAATTACTTAATATTGTATCCCTCATGGCTACCTTATTATTTTTAACCCTCAAAACTACCTTACAATGTAACCCTCATGGATACCTTATGCTGTAACCATCAGAGTAACACTTAGAGTAACCATATGGATAACCTCCAACTTACACATACACAATGCATTGGATAGAGATATATTTTCAACCCTTTATCTTAATTAATCCCCACAATCCCTCATAATCATAAAATAATAATACTTTCATAAAAACATTCACTTGAATATTGTAAAACATGAAGTTTAAATGTGTATTTTATAAAAAAATATATCTCTTACAAATAACGTATAATTGATATGAGAATAAACTAGAATGAAAGTAATATGTGTATAAACTATAAATACACATAATATTACCCAATATAAAAAAATATTCAACAATAAAATGATCTTAAATCACACAATAAATGAAGTAGATAGTTAACCCAGTGAATGGAAATTGGATAACGAATTACCCTTCCTAGTGTTTTTCATACATCATACATGTATAAACAAAATGTAAAATGGTAAAAAATTGTTATTAATATTTTAAAGAAGCTTATTCATTTTTATAACACCTTATATGGTAATTTTATAAATTCATTCTACACATTTATTAAAAATAGTTTGTGATTTCCATTGTTTTGGGTGAATGATTTAGATGATTTCCATGGTCAGTTCATATTTTATTTTCTATTCATATGGAATGAAACACTATAAATTAAATGAAATGGTATTAATACATTTATATAATATTTAATGATTCCAAAAAAATTTTAATTTTATGGTATGAGGATAAATCATTAGATAAATCATTATTTATATTCATTTCGATCATTTTGGTGGTTCTTTGATAATCATGAACTATTTCCATTATATAATCATACTATTGTGTATATATGTTAATTAAAAATGATAAAAGACAATGTATGAAACACTTTACAATCTTTATCAACAATTAAAATGGTTTTATGACAGTAATTGAAAGAATTAAAGGAAATTGGAACACATTGTCCAGGATTTTGGTAAATCGGCACATCATAGATGGTGGTTATTATTTTTTTAATGAGAAGAAGGAGAGGGGAGGAATGGTGGTTATTTTTTTCAATATACATGAAAAAAATAATATATATGATTTTGGATCTTTCATGCCTATTGGATACTGGGAAGGGAATATAGTATAATAAATGAAAACTAATTGAAGGAAAACACAAGAAAATGAAATATGATTCTTAACTCTTTATATCTTCTCCTTGAAATCCTCCATAAAGAATTTGGTAACAGCCTTTTGGTGAGACCAGTAGGTATTGTACATGGAGGTGATACTTGGGAGGTGGATTTTATAGAATTTAGATAATGCACAAATTGTGAGAGGTGTGAGAGGAAGAGGGGTGAGGGTGGTATTTATTATGGAGGAGAGGAGGGGTTTTCCATTATTTGAGTCATTAGTTTAATATTTTTCACAGTAATATGAATTTTCATGATTCTTGGGACTAAAAATAGTAAAGAGAGAATGTAATTTCAAAAAAAGAGTTCTTACATCAAGGATGATGCTTGGAATATTGTATTTACAATATAATGTTTATATAAAGTTAATTATAGTATTTTACTATTAATCAAAAATTCAATAATTTTAGAAAGATCCCAAATATTATGCCAAACCATTTTTTGATGTGTATAAGTCAAAAATAAACTCCATTTTATCAAAATTATTTTCAAAATATTAAAAAATATATTTTTAATTAAAATGAAAATTTATTTGAAAAGTAAAAATATTAAAACTATAAATGATTTTATAACACTGAAAAATAAATCATGATCTGATAAATTTATCTTATAGACATAGAATATTAATTTATGATTACACTTTATGAAAATATAATTTCAATCAAATTATTAAATTAGTCATAAATTTTTAATTAAATATATTTGACATAAAATATATGAACAATTATAATATTATCATATTGTCACTTATAAGATTTAATAGATTTTATTCATTCATTCATGGAGAGTTTACTATTCATTTGGATGATTTATTATATATAAGGTTAACCTTACTATTTATAAGGGTATTTTTCTATTCATAAGGTAATGAAATTGTTCATAAGGGTAACATTTCATTTCATTATTGTATGTTACTATTCATAAGGGTAACATTATTGTTCATAAGTGTAGGTTACTATTCATAAGGGTAACATTACTATTCATCAGTGTAGGTTACTATTCATAAGGTTAGGTTACTATTCACTAAATATTATGTTGATTCTATCAGAATGAAAATATCATCCTAAATGCTACCATATATGTCAGTTTTTGAAATTCAAAACACAGAAGCAGCAAAATTAGGTTTAAAAACCGGGTTATAACGGTCACATAGTATTTAGTAGTTCATTTAATCAATACATGGCATTGTTTTTCCTTTTTTTAAAATATATAGATGGAATATTCTTTATCCTTTAAATGAATTGCACCCTCAAAATTAGTTCATTGTTCTTATAATTATGAATTTACATAAGTACAATTATGAAAAACTATTTTCTTATTCTTTATTAATAAACTAGATTTTTAAACATAAATTCTATCACTCATTGTTTTTAAACGACATGTCTAATCTCCAATTTTGTGTAAACCATTTCTTAGATACAATCTGTAATGACTCGACCATAAACATTACATATTATCGAAAATTCATCTACATTTTTCTTCTTTATATTTCAAATAAACATTATGCTTCAGAGTTTTTGAAAGATAAGACATAACACATACATATCAACCCACAACCATAAAAAGTGCATACAAATAAAATAGTATCCATTTCATCTAATACAAAAACAATTAATATAAAAACATAATTTCATTGAAAATTATTTAGAACATTTAACATGACCTCCTTCATTATCTTATGTATACTTATAACTTGTGAAAAACATTTAGAAACTTGGGATGGGAAAAAGATTTTTATAAAGGGATATAAAAATAAGGAAAGAAGTTATTAGTCCATGCTTACATATGAAATCATTTTTACAAGAACATACTTCTCACCGATAATGTAACATATACATACATTGTGAAATGTGAGATTTCCATAAACATATAAAAAATGAATAGAGTATAAAGGTATCTTGGGGAATTAAATAGATAATTTTTTAACCCTCATGGCTACCTAATGATTTGTAACCCTCCTGACTACCTTACAATGTAACCCTCATGAGTACTTATGGTGTAACCATTGCAGTTACACATAGAGTTATCATTCGTCTGAACTCAAACATTCACATACCCAATGTATTGGAGGGAGATATATGTCCCACCATTTTTCATAAACAATTCCTAATAAACATAGCATAATCATCAAATTATAATACTTTCATAAAAACATTCACTTGAATTTTGTAAAACTATAAGTTTAAAATACGATTTTAGAAGAAGTCCCTTACAAAAAACATATAATAGATATGATAATAAAAAAAAGAAGGAATATTTCTATAAATTGTAAATAAATATATTTAAACATAATAAAAAAACATTCATCTCAAAAAATAACTTAAAACCACATAATTAATGGAGTAGAATGATAAGCCAAATAATGTAAATTAGGATACAAAATCTCATAACATTGGTTCATCTTAGAAAAATACATTTTTAAACCTCCTGTATAATGGTTAAAATGGTGTTATTAATATTTTACAGAAACATGTTCATGTTTATAACACAATATATGATCATTTTATAACATCAGTTGACCCATTTATTAATAATATTTTGCGCTTTATCTGTTGATGTTGACAGAATCAATTCATTTCAGATTAATATTTAATGTTTCATCATCAGGGTAGTTGTGTTTCATCACATCGAGAAAGGTACCATTTCTAATTCTTCATTTCATATGATTGTGATTAGCATAGTTGAATGGTGTTATCTGAACACTTTATCAAATATGAAGTTTCTACTAGTTCTTTTCAGGATCTATTGTGAGATCTTCTTCTAAGGTTAATCCATTGTTGTATTCAAAATATAAATAAAGGGTATTATTAAATTTCCATTATAGTTAATTATTTCATAGATCATTTTGTTCATATGGTATTAGGATAAATCATTAGATAAATCATTAGTGATATTATGTTAGATAATTTTGGTGGTTCTTTAATAATCACGAACTAGTTCCATTATATAATCGTAATATTATGTATATATGTTAACTGTAGAACATTACAGATGATATATAATATAATTCGAAATTTTATTAAACCATTAAAATTGTTTTATGATAAATTGTATTGATGTACTAGAAATCAGAAACATATTGACCATGATTTTGTTAAATCGACACATCAGAGATGGTGTTTTTTATTCTTAAATGAGTGGAAGATGAGGGCAAGAATGATGAATTTTTATTTCCAATAAAAATGATAAAAACCATAATATATATTATTCTTTATCTTTAATTCCTATTTGATAATGTTATGGGAATATAGTATAAGAAATGAAAACAAATTGAATCAAAAACACAAGAAAATGAAATACGATTCTTACCTCTTAATGTCTTCTCTTTTAGATCCTCCTTAAAGCCATTGGTTTTGGCCTTTTAGTGATACAGGTAGGTCTTGGACATGGGCTGATCCTTGGGAAGGTTATTTGAAATAATTTAGAAAATTTACAAATCTTGAGAGGTGTGAGAGGAAGAGGGAAGTGAGGGTGGTAGTTCTAGTGGATGAGTGGAGGGGGTTTTAGTTAATTTATTCATTAGTTTAATATTTTGCCCAATACTATGATTATTCATGATTCATGTGACCAAAAATATTAAATAGATCTTTTTAATTAGAACCAAGTGTTCTTACTTCAGCAATGATTCTAGGAATAGTGTATTTAACATATAATGTATATATACAGTATGTTACTGTATTTTACTATTCAAAAAATCCTGAAATTCTAAAAAATCTAAAAATATTCACCCAAATCATGATTTAAGGTCAATAAATAAATTATGACCTCCATTTTATCAAAATAATTTTATAAATACGATAAATTATTATTTTAAATAAAATAATTATTTTTTCGAAAAATAAAAAATTTAAAACTTTAACTGATTTTTTAACACCTTGAAACTTTATTCAAGATCTCATAAAATTATTATATAACCATCGAATTATAATATATGGTTACACTTAATAAAAATAAATTTTCATTTAAAATATTAAATTAATTATTAATTTGTAATTAAATATTTATGACTTGCAAAAATATGAACATATAAACTATGATCATATTTCAACTTATAAGATTTCCTAGATTTTATTTATTTAATCATGTAGTGGTTACATGTGATTTTGATGATTTACTATTTATAAGGGTAACATTTCTATTCATAAGGGCATGTTACTCTTCATAAGGCTATGTAATTATTCATAAGGGTAACATTACTATTCATAATGGTGTGTTACTATTCATTAGGGTGGAATAACTATTCATAAGGGTATGTTACTATTCTTATGGGTAAATTTTCTATTCCTAAGTGTAGGTTACAATTTAACACAAAATTAAGTTGATTGTATCAGACTACAAATATCATCTTGAATGCAACTGTGTGTGTCCATTTTTTTAAATTCAATACATAGAAGCAGAAAAAAAATGTTTAAGAGCTACACTGTAAAGGTCACTTATTATTTAGAAGTTCATTTTAGCATGATGTGGTAGTGTTTTTATTTTTTTTGAAATATTGAGATGTTACGTTTTCCCTATCAGAGGCCAAAACAACACCTTATCTATGGGATTATCTAATTTAAAATGATATGGGGAATAATTAATTAATATTAAATTGAGGTATTTTAGTAATTAGGGACAAATATTTATTTTTTTATCCTTTACATGTATTTTTAATATAAATTGGGTTTTACATTATGGATTAACCATGATTAGATAAAACAATTACATATAAATTTTCAATTTTAATTCCATCTAAGAATATTAATCCAATTTATTTATTGGAGTATAGTCTTGCATCTATAAAATATATCATTCATAATAGTGATATAAAACAAATTAAAAAACTATGTGATCATGAGCATATCAAATGGATAATTTAATTAGTAATCAACAAGTCTAGATTTTTCCCAAGGGAAAACTCCTTGATCTAGCCTTAATGTGAGTTGCATAATTCCACTTATACTACTATTTTTTTCCATTGTTTCATATATAACACCCCACGATTTTTTTAAAAATGTTTTTTGGAAGAATTTAATCATTTCAAAATTCCACATTTCACGAAACATTATATATAACATTATTTATATGAAGGCACCAACTTTTTATTTAATTTTACAAAATAAAAATTCAGGATTGTGTGATATGAAACACTTATATTTTCTATTGTTACATGAAATTATTTGTTTCCTTGTGATACATAAAACGCATAGTTCCTTCAATAACATGTGTGACACGCAATACTTAGTTTTACCAAACCACAATATACTATTAAAAATATTATTAAAATATTATTATAGTTCCCACCTAGCCATTGGAATGGGAGTTACATATAAGATAAAATAAATTGTGAAAATATGGTTTAGACATTTATGTAATATGAATTGTTTGTTGACCGATTTATTTAAAATGAATATAAAACCCTTTTGAAAATATAGAAAATATTTTTCTAGAAAACTATATTTATAAAATCAAACATGTTTTTCCTCAATAATATAATTAAACCAAATTTGATAAATAATTTTATTGAAATATATATATATATATATAAATATAATATTAAATAAATTTTTATAACACTCATCAAATATGTTTTATAGTCATAAGATAAAATTAAATCAAATTTATTGAATAAAAAAATGTATTTTTATTAGAGGTAATTTTACCACCTTTTAATGGAGAATGTGTTTTTAATATAATTTTTCATTTTTTTTATGTTACAAATACACTTCATTTTTTACATAGGGAAATAAAAATTTAATTTGTCTATCTTTTTGGTAATATTTAGAGAAATTTCTTATATTGATGAATATTGAAAAAATACTAAATTTTAATTAAGAACTTCTTTTTCATCAAATTTATTTTTATTACAAAAATATATTATAAATTGGTTTAAAAGTATATTTAAAAAACTATAGTTCAATTAAAACATTCTAGGTCATTGTAAGCAATTTGAAATCGAATTTTGATATAAAACATCTCAGTATTTTGAACTCATTAACTTTAAAATCAAATCGTCTAATATCATATATAGGATTAATTTATATTATGTTCTAACAAATTATATGATCACAATTTGGATAAATTGATTCAATAAGTGGAATAAAAAATTATAATTACTAATATGACAAATTTATTTTTTTCCCAAATACAATAGTAAAATTACTTAAAATTTATTATAGTGATTAAGGAAGAAATAAGAGTAATTAATGACTTATCTTAAAATATATTGAATAGAAAAATTTCCCAACGATTATATAAAAATTATTATATGAGGATATTTAGATCGTTAAATCTATTATGATCTATATTGGTATGTTTTTAACCCTTTTGTTACAACTTAAATGTGGGGAATGCTCATATATTATCAAGGATACCCAATATGCACTTTTTCCAACTTATAAAAGGCCTCCTCTCCCCCCGTCTCTTCACACCTATCAAGACCTTTTGGACCGACAAACCCTATCAATATATTTTATACACTTTTATCACAAAATCCATGATTAATACCTTTAGGTAGAAACCAAACCATTTTTTTCCTTTAGTGTAAACGGAAAGAAATTACAAAAAGAAGTGGTAATATCCTTTAAAAAGAGTTTTTGTTTTATTTCATTTTGGACCTCCTCGATTATTATTATGACATGATTATATAATATCCTTAGTGTCCTAAATATAATAATTAGTATTTATTCATATATTATGACCTAAAGTCACACTTCCATCAAGTGGGATAAGCAATCATCATTCTTATGTATAGAGGACTACCTCTTCACGAAATAGCATTGTTCGTTCATCAATTTCTACATTTAAAGGAAGGAAATAATGATTCATAATCTTTATATATATGTATATATGATATATATGATTTTTATGATTTATTTATGTGTCTTTAATTATTATATAATGCATACCTTCGTGATTTCTATATTTTAAAGATGATAACATCGTTTTTCAATGTATAGTCTACTGCCTCCTCAAAGTGGTGTGGTTCATTCTCAAATTACATAGAATTAATCATAGATGGTATTGTTGAAATAATATTATATATATGTATATATATGACATAATAGATTTAGTAAAATGATCATATATAAATATTCACACAAATATGTCATTTACTTACTTTCTTTCAGAATGATAATAAAACGGAAACAACATTAATGCGTACGTATAGGAAACCATCTTCATGAACAATGTATTTCATTTCACATTAAAATATTTTATATATTATTATAAATATTCATATAATTATAATGTGATATATTATTTCATGTTTTAAATTCTGTAAATATGTAAATTATTATCAATGTAAGGGGATGAAGAATAATAATTCAAAACATACACTCAAAACAAATCAGATATTACCTGAAACATAACATTATAATGGAATTGATATTAAATGGGTAATATAATGCCATGATTAGATAATTCATGGTTTTATATATAATAATATGGTATTTTTTTAAATTTATAATAAAAATATATTTATTTTATATGATTTTTGAATGTGTATGGAGAAATTCGAGACTTAAGTTATGGGTTTTCTTCTATCACATTTCTTTTTGTGAGACTTATTCCTTATTCACCACTAATTTATTTTATATGGTGTATATTTGGAAAATTAATTTATTTTAGGATTTAAATACATAAATTTATAGGAATTTAGAAATCCATTTTATGATTTCCTTTTCATGGGGTTTATGGTTTAAAGGTTACCAAATCTGTAAAATAATTTTGTCTCAATTTCCTTCATTAAGTTGCATGCCATTTTAGGCTAATATATTTTTATTTGTGGTGTAGATAATACCAATTGACATGTTACAAATAGAATATGATCCATTTAATGATATTCTAAGCTTTATGGAATGTTATTCTTTCAGGGGGATTTTAATTCAAAGATACCAAAGTTGTAACAGTTTATTATCACAATCTCATCATTTAGCATACATTTTTATCATTTTCTTTTCATTGATGAGACTTATGATCCACCTGTAAAATAAACTATGGTCTTTTCCTCTCCTTTGGTTATTCATGGTATATTCATGTAATGGAAATTGTTTTCCATTATTTGTTACTTAATATAATTGATATAATGTCTTTATCAAAATACAACTTCATTTATCATTTCAAATGGAAATATGTGATGTTCCAAATAAATGTTTTCTAAAAATGAATACTATATTTTAATGTCATATGTACCTATTTTTTAACATTTTAATACAAAAAATCTTCAAAGGGATCTCATTGTAATTTTCTAATAAAGGACCATTTTTGAATGTTTTATAATGAATATGGAATTATTTTTATAAGGGTTTACCTACCATCATGACCATCATATCATTGTAAAATGATATAAATTTTCTCAAGTTAAACACTTTATGAAAAAAAATCTTAATATTTTCCATTTTAATTTTTTTTAATGTACTTTTCACTGGAAAAGATTTTTTAAAAGGTATTAAGATTAAAAAAAGTTTTATATGGATTCCAAGATTGCATTATATTTTTTCAAAGAAAAAAGGTTTTCAAAAAAATTTCAAACTTCCTTTATAAGTTTTCACTATTTTTCTTATAATTTCATCTAGGTTGTTTACGATGAAAATGGTTTTAAAGAGTTTTTAATTTTCAAAAAAGTGTTTTTAAAAGAATAAATGATATTTTCCTCAATAAATGTTTTAAATTTTATTTAATCATTAATTATATTTCATCAAAGTTTTTTTTTCAAAGAAACAGATTTTGAATATGCTATATGTACTAAAAAGTGAATTTCAATAAAGGGTTATTTTTTATAAAAACTTCTCAATGTGATCATTTAAAATACTTCTCTATATATGATATAATCCTTCGATGTAGTATAGGATTTGTAGAGGACATTATCAAATAATATCATTCATATTCTCTCTTTAATGGTTTATATTTTGATGGAATGATGTCTATGTAACTCGTTTCACTTACATGATTTATATATTTATGAAACCAGCATCCTTTCATAGGTTATTATTTTATTAAGATATTATAAAAGATATCTCTTTTCCAAGGGTTATTATATGATTAAATGTTTAAAAACCCATTTCATTTCACAGGTTATGATATTATGATTTTTTAAAATATTTTGGAAAACATATTTATGATTTCATTATGTGAAGGGCTGGACCAATATCTCCCTATAATTCATTGAGTAATGATAGATGAATCATGAGAATATATGTTATATGTGAACCTAATTAAATGTTCAAAATGTTATGTGTGGACCTGATTAGATATTCACAATATTATGGTTGAACCTTGTTATGTGTTCAAAATGTTATTTGTGAACATGATTACATAGTCACCATGTATATGTGGACTTTTTTTCACATACATATGTATATGTGTGATCCTTATAACATGTTCATAATGTTGTGGATGAACCCGATTACATATTCATAATTTATTTGTGTAAACCCATTTATATGTTCTTAATTTTATTCATGAACATGATTACATGTTCAACATGCTTGGTGTGGACCAGGTCTCATGTCCATAAGTTTTTTTGAGGGACTAATTTCAAATCATAAACCTAATTATTCAACCTATTTAAATTTGAAATATTACCACTGTTATAATTTTATGTACACCCCAAATATATATATTGTTCCCAAGTTATTTTTCGATGACTCATGTTGATTGATTTCCTTATAATTCAAGTCTTATGAACTGCTAATCTATATTCCATGATTGATTTTTATAATCTTTTATATTAAGGGAATGATATTATAATGATTCAATAATGTTCTCATACCCTTATGAAAAATTTAAGCTTACATATCTCACTTGTATACCATTACTAAGAACCTTATCTCACCCATTTCTTATTTTTCATTTACCTGGGTTATGAGGAAAGTTATTAAGTAGGGTTACTAAAGGGGATCTTTTTTAAGGATGATATTGAAGATCATTCACCATGATAGAAGATTATGTTTCCATTTTTTCATAGACAATAATCTATTATGGTACATGGAAATGTACTTTTATAATGTGGTGAATGGTAGTCAAAAAGTATGTAATATCCATGTTTGTTGAACTTTTGTTTCTATTGGATCCTCCTCATTTCATTCATTGACCATCTCCATGTTTATTTGATTACTCATTTTATTAGATATATTTTATAACTCACACACAAGTGAGCATAACCAAAGGACTAATTAAGGTAATTACTTAAAAAAACGTTTTTCAGATTGTTATTATATAATAAAAGTGGGTGGTGTGACATGTAGACCATTATATATAATAAAATAATAATGAATTTCAAAAACATGAAATAAAATGAAATTAAAAAAATCCAACACATATAATTTTCTAATCAATTCTCTTCATTAGTCAAACATATGAAATGACTATTTTTTTAAAACAACTTTCTAGAAATCATTTCAATTCATTCTTCGATAAGATAAATCATTCCCAAATAAATATGATTAGTTTTTATAATATTTATTTATTTCATTTTTTATTCAATTAAAACATCCTACAATTCCAATACATTGTGATTTTAAATAAAATAAATAATTATATTTTATTTCAAACATATTATTATAGAACATTGATTTATAATTAGAATAAACTCGATGAGTGCCTTTCTGAACTCTATATGGTTCAAATTTTATACAATGAATTCATATGAAATATTTTGAACATGGAATATATATTAATTTCACGTCATTTACATCCAACATGACTCCACATGGAATAAATGAATATGAAATTGCATATACAATTTTCATTGATGAGTCTTTATTATGAAATGTCCTTAAATGAGTTAAAGTTTCAAATATTATATGGAATTAAATAAGAATTTAATAATATATAAAATTTAGCAACCAAATAATTGACAATTTATTAACTCAAGGAACTCATATCCATTATTTTTAGTAGACTAATTAATTAAAATTAAAATTAAAATTATTAGATAATAATTTATTGTACACATCATGTGAATGTTAGTCACATGATGTGTAATTTTCATTGTTAT
Organism: Viscum album; assembly: GCA_963277665.1. NCBI lineage: Eukaryota > Viridiplantae > Streptophyta > Magnoliopsida > Santalales > Viscaceae > Viscum > Viscum album. The sequence goes on from OY728134.1 coordinate 1,278,203,060, forward strand.
ATATCTACAATATAATCCTAAGTACATTGTATATACATATGGTATAAATTTTGGAACTACATATAGTGTAAAAAGGATATATGATGTGTACATAAATATTTATAACTTCCACCTGATATGTATCATGTATTAAATACATAAGATAGATGATTCATTTTGAAATAGTTTTTTTCACCTTAAAGAAACGTGGACTACACTGTGTGTAGATTATCTAAAAGGTGTGTATTATAGAAATGTATTGTGCACTCTATTAGGTAAAAATGTTGTGTAATTTTTGCACCTAAAATTTATTCATTACAAGATTACTCGTATTCCACTGAAGTGTCCTGGTGTAGTGAGGAAAAACATTGGATGTGACCAATATGAACATTTCTTATAACCTAGTAATATCCTACTTGAGATCTTGGTGTATCTAGATGGGTTCTTATGATTTTCACTAATTTATTTATTAACTGATCAAGGTTATGTGAGTGGGAAATGAAGAGGAGGAGGAATACAAATCAATGAGGGATCCATAATGCATTAATACATAAAATTAATTTTAACATTTTATTGTGAAGTGATAAATAAGAAAAAAATTAATTATAAATTTTTATGTGCCTCATTTGAAATAATTTTTTTTTTGCACAACGGATGCGCTTATCACAATTGATCATGTGTTATCAATATTTGGTCTTGATAGATTTAACGCCCCGACCCTAGTTACCCAAAGTCAGTGAATTATTACCTAACATAAGCATGATCACAAATGATCAATTCTTGAAAGACCGATTAGTTTAGTAACCTTGAAATCACTAGATACATTTATAAGCCTTACATTACATCATAAAGTGAAAACTATATAATAAAGTGAAAAACTACAATAATATCTTGTCTCCATATCCCCTCATACTATCCTTGCAGGTCATTCATAAAATACTTCTTCACATCTTGGGAAAAATAAAACATTGAAAGGGGTGATCTCAGATGCTCAGTAAGGATAACAATATAGAGGAAACTTTCCTAAATAAAAACAAACATTTAAGGCAATGTATAACTAAAAAAATACTTTTAAACATAAACATCAGAATAATATGGAAAAGATAAAATGAAATAATTCCATTTACTTGTTCACATTGATATTATAGTAGTCGAATAATCACATGTAATATCAATAACCACTTTCATAATAATGGAATGCATAATTCCAGACTATCATAACCACATTGTCAAGGCCTTGTGCCAAAACTGCATATAAGATTTTGTCAAGGCCTTGTGCGAAGACACTATTTTGTCTCATGAGACCTACCGATGCATCAAGGAACTATATTAGGCTCCACCCATCACTTATTAAGCCCAATGCATTCCTCATATGAATAGTTTTAAACATAACATAAATATTCGTATTATAACTAGCATGCGAAATGTCAATACTTTCTTCATAAACCCTGAATTTTATAAAAATAACAAATCCACATTCAAAAATATCACAAAACCTTTAATACAATATGAAAGTTTTGTATCATAATAAATCACCTTCAAATAAGTTTAAAATCCATCATGGGATTTTGAAATAAAGGAAATCAAAATTATTTGAGAGAAATATCTCTTTTTTTGAAATCATTTAAAAGCCACATAATTATAAAATAAAAAATTTTCATTGAAAATATTTTTATAAGCTTTTAAGGGAATCATCGATAATTTTATAATGGCAGAAAATAGAAACACCCGCCGTATAAGTTAAAAAAAGACATTCTTACCTTAATTTTATCGAAAAGATTAAAAGGACCTTGTTTGGAAAATGACAGAAAGATTCCCTTATAAACATCATATAAAAATTCAAACAAGGGTATAAATGAATTTAACCCATAGTCTGTAAAATATTAAGAATGATTTAAAATACTTTTTTAAGAAACATGGTTGTGAATGATAAAGAGGTCCCTGTAGATAATTACGTATAAAAAACCTCAGACAATGAAGAGATTGCGAAATAAAGCATTACCAATTTGGTAACTTATGAATCATACACCCCATGTAAGAGGTATCATACAATGAATATGTAAATAAAAATAAATTAAGTGTATTACACAAAGAATACAATTATGGGCATTACATACACCACACAAAAGGTAAGAGTGGAAATATGGCACGAATCTCATGGGAATAAGGAGTGAGATGAAAACACCTTACCTTTTACTTTTACTTGGTCGAGGGTAGTTTAACCTCCTGTATAATGGTGAAATAATTTTTATTAAATTATAAAAGAACCATATATAGTAATATGATATCATATATGATCTTTTAATATTGGTTTGTTAATAATATTTTAGTATTATCATCGGTTTGGGTGTTAACTTACTCGTTTTCCTTTATATTCATTGTTACATAAGCCTTGTTTTTTATGGATAGGTTTTATCTTATTTATATCCATAAGGATATCATGTCCTAAAACATTATTTTTAATCAAAAATGATAATTATACTTTAATGGATATGATGGGGAATGAATCTCATCACATTCGTCGAGACGGTAGTCTGTACGTACGCACGAGCGACAATATCAATCTTTTGATATTAAAATAATATATAATTGTACGGTATATCATATATACAGTATAATTACCATGTTATAATTATTATTTACATGAATTACACATCATTATCATACCCATCCAAATAATAATGTTTTGAATAACAATTACACCACGACATGGAGACGCTAAGTCGTGCGTAGGAACGTATGGTGACATGTCATTCAAAGGATGGATAGAATAATGAAAATGTTTATACCATATTTATAATAACATAAAAATATATATATGATAATGGATTTATTATTTTATAATGTAAATAACAAAGAATGAAGATGTTTAAGAAGAATGGAACTTGAAAGAGGGTGGTGAAAACATTACCTCTTTTTCAGATTATTCCTTTTGATTTGATCAAAAAGTGCTCATTAGGTTGGCTTTTGGCTCAAAGTAAGGCCTATTGGTTGAAGTGAGGTAATTTTAGAGAGTATTTGGGAAGGTTTTGGCCGAGCCAAATGGCTTTGATGGTGTGAAGAATTGGTTAGAATTGGTGTCCTTTTATAAGGGGCAGGAGGGCTCTTTAGGAAAAACTTAATGTATTAATTTATAATAAATTCATATTCAGTTTATAATGGCTCCAAATTAGTTTATTCAAAGTATAAGGTGGTTATGGGTCTAAATAATTTCATCCAATATATTTTATACAGGTTTGGGTCACTATATTAACCTTATCATTTATATTTAACTCTTAGTTAAATAGTTTGACCTTTACCATGTCACTTTGTATTTTTATATTATATGGTTAATAAACATACTATATACTTCCAAGAGAACCCCAACTGGTTCATTAATGATATAAGAATCATCATATAAGTCTCTTTACCGAACTTTATATTTTTAGGAATAGAATAACAATTTATAATATAATAAAGTTTGAAAAAACTATTTTATGTCAATTTTGACACTATTTGAGAAGTTGATTTTTTTGAAAATCATAACAGCATGATAACTTAGAAAAAAGTTAATTAAATAAATCCTAACATGTCATGTTAACCTATAAAATTAGTTAAATTCATAAAAAGTCCAAAATTACATTTATTTGGATATCTATAATATCAATTATCCTAATATTTCATTAATTAGGTAATTACTGCATCATCATTGTGTCATAAATAAATTAACTTATTTAATGTATAAAAAATATAAATAAAATATCATCATATAGGAAATATTTTTACATTTATAATGAAAATTTATAGTAGAATTTATCTTATGTTTAACCCTATATTAAAAAATTTTTAGTTATTAAACATTGATTTTAACTCTTTTAACTCTTCTTTGAATTAAATAATAATAAATGTCCTAATCTAATCCAAGTGGGCCTAAGAGGTTCATATAATATTAGTAAGATTGTTTTTTGTCGAATTTTACTTAGTCAATAGAATTATTACATGTGTTAGGGTAATAATAATATCATTTTTACCCTTAATTACACTATTTACTTTTAACGGTTGTAAATAAAAGTAAAAAGATATTATTCACCAAAAATTATTTTCATCTCATTGAACCACATTTTACTTACCAATATCAACCGTGTCTCTCGGATTTTTGAAATTAAATTCAAAAAAGTGGTAAAATTAAGTTTTATGCAAATTTGTAAAATCTCCTAGGAGGTGGGTAAAAGACGGTAAAAAGTTCAATAAAATATGATATATCTAAAATTAATATAAAATGACTCCAAAAAATTACATTGAACTTATATAGGTATTAGGTATATATTTTTACCTAACAAAAATTTAAATAAACGAACTAATTATTTAAATAAAATGTCGGTTTTAACCAATAACTCAGTGTTTTTCACTATTCATCAAAAATTGAATGTTTTCAGAAAAAGACTGAAAATTCACCCTAGGCTAATTTCAATATTCCGAATCCAAAATTGAAGTCCAGTTTGAAAAATAAAATTTTTAAATTTTAAAAAGTGGGTATTACAATTCATAACGGCTAGTTTGATTAGTTGTGGTGTGTTAGAACTCAATGTTGCATACAACACATGTTACTGTATTATTCAAAGGGTGACGAACTGTGGAAGCTTGGGGTGTTACATTCTCCCCTCCGAATAATTTCATCCTCAAAATTTTGAGAATATTACTGCGTGAAAAAACTTGGGTGTTTCTTCATCATAAGTTCCTCGGGTTCCCAAGCTGCCTCTTCCATCTTATGGTTTCTCCATAGAACTTTTACCAGACGAGTCGTCCAATTTCTCAGCACTTGGTCTCTTGTATCAAGAATCCTGATAGGCTCTTCGCAATAAGAAAGATCGGGTTCCAGTTCCAATTCATCATAGGTGAGTACATGTAATGGGTCAAGCATGTATTTTCTCAACAGTGATACGTGGAACACATCGTGAACTTTGGAGAGACTTGGTGGCATTGCCAAACGGTAAGCTACAATGCCAATTCATTTTAGGATTTCGAATGGTCTGATGTACCTGGGACTCAATTTACCTTTCTTACCAAAACATATAAGTCCATTCCACGAAGTTACCTTCAAGAAAACATGATCACTGACTTGAAATTCCAAATCCTTCATTTGGTTATCTGCATAACTCTTCTGCCTACATTGAGCTGCTTTGATGTGGGTCTGGATTACCATCACCTTTTTCATCATTTCCTCCACAAGTTCTTGGTCTACGAGTTTTATTTCACCAACATCTTCCCAACAGGTTGGTGTGTGACATCTCTTTCCATATGACGCTTCATATGATGCCATCTGAATACTTGAATGGAAGCTATTGTTACAGGAAAATTCTACCAGAGTTAAATATTGATCCCACATACCCTTAAAGTCAAGTGATAAGGATCTCAACATGTCCTCTATGGTTTGAATATTTCTTTCTTATTGTCCATATGTTTGAGGGTGGTAAGCAGTACTCAAACGAAGTTCAGTATCTAGAGACTTCTGAAGACTTTTCCAGAATATTGATGTGAAAAAGGGATCACGAAAAGAAACAATCGATAGGGGTACTCCATGATGTCTCTCAATATCATTTATATATAGTCTTGCTAGACGTTCAAGTGGTATATCTTCTCTTATATCAAGAAAATGTGTTGACTTGGTAAGAAGATCAAAAATAACCCATATTGCATTGTTCCTTCTAGGAGTCTTTTGTAGTCCCTTGACAAAGTACATCGTGATATTATCCCATTTCCACTCAGGTATGGGAAGAGGTTTCATGACTCCCCCGGGCTATTGCCTTCCAGCTTTCACTTGTTTACAAACAATACATCTTGACACAAAATTAGAAATATCCATCTTTATGTTGTCCCACCAAAAATGATCCTTCAAATCCCTATACATCTTTGTGATTCCAGGGTGTATAGATAAATTAGAACTATGAGCATCATCCAACAATTCCCTTTTTAGATCATCTATATCGGGAACACTATGTCTCTTCCCAAATTTCAAAATTCCATCTTCATATACAAAGTCACTCAATATCCCATAATTCACAGATTTAATCTTATTTTTAAATTCTTAATCAACAGCTTGAGAACATTTTATCCTTTCTAATAAAGATGGTTTCGCAACCATTTGAAAAATTATTGATGATCCACCTTCCAGGGTTATTGTCATATCCATTTTTATTAGATCCATGAGAATAGGATCCCTTTCAACTTTAATCTTGTTCAAAACTCCATGATCTGTTATGCTCAAAGCATCTGCAGCCTTATTTTCTTTCCCCGGGTGGTAGTGTATAGGGAAATCATAATCCTTGAGTAGTTCAAGCCATCTCCTTTACCTCATGTTGAGTTCTTTCTACGAGAAAATATACTTCCAACTCTTGTGATTGGTATATATCTCACATTTTCACCATATAGACAGTGTCTCCAATTATTCAAAGCAATGATTACAACTGCTAACTCAAGATCATGAGTGGGATTGTTTTGCTCATGAATTTTTATCTGTCGTGATACATAGGCAAAAACCCTATCATTCAGCATAAGGACACAACCAAGTCCTTACTTTGAGGCATCACTATAAATAACAAACCCATCATTCCTCGATGGAAGAGTGAAGATATGAACATTTACCAATCTTCTCTCCAGTTCTTCAAAACATTCTTTACACTCTTTTTTTCAAACAAATTTAACCCCTTTTCGTGTGAACATTGTTAATGGGTTGGCTAATCGGGAAATATTCTGGACGAAATGTCGATAATAACCTAGTAAACCAATAAAATTGCGTACCTCAGTTATACTCGTCGGTGCTGTCCATTCTTGGATTGCTCTTGTCTTAGAATGATCAACGACGATTACATACTTAGAGATAATATAGCCATGAAAATAAATCTCCTAAATCCAGAATTCACACATGATAAACTTCCCATATAATTCGTGTCTTTTAAGAGTCTTTAGGATAATGCGCAAGTGATTTTCATGATCTTTGTATCTTTTGGAATATAACAAGATATCATCAATAAATACCACTATGAAGTTGTCAAGATATTCCTTGAAAACACTATTCATTAGATCCATGAAGATAGAGGGTGCATTAGTCAACCCAAAAGGCATTACTGTAAACTCGTAATGCCCATAACTGTTTCGGAATGTCATCTTCTGAATGTCTTCCTTCTTCACACACAAATGATGATATCCAGATCGAAGGTCAATCCTTGGAAACTATTGAGCTCTATGTAGTTGGTCAAATAAATCATCAATGAGAGGTAGGGGATACTTGTTCTTTATCGTTATAGCACTGATCTCCCTGTAGTCAATGCAAAACCTCAAAGATCCATATTTCTTCTTAACAAAAAGAACTGGGGCTCCCCATAGAGAAACACTAGGGAGAATAAATCCCTTATTAATCAATTACTCTAGTAGTTTCTCTAGTTCCACTAATTCCAAAGTGGCCATTCTATAAGGGGTCTTAGATATGGGCCTTAAACCAGGAGTTAGGTCAATTGAAAACTCAATTTCTTATTCTGGATAATGTCTAGGTAAATCCTTTGAAAAAACATCAACATATTCTCCCATAATAGGTACATCCTCTATTTGAAAATTCCTTTCCTCACCCAGAGTTATTTCATTCTCTTCCTCCCCAATAATTGAATTTAGTTGAGCTACTAGGGGTACATCTAAATAACAATTAGGTGGTGATGATTCTTCTCTAAAGATAAGGTATTCATTATCATACTCATCCAAAATAGTAACCTCCTTATTCTTACAATAAATCTTCACATCATGGTCTGAAAGCCAATCCATACTGAGGATTATATCAAAAGAAATCATGGGTATGATGATGAGATCAGCTGATAAAGAACATTTATACGCCTTAATGGGGACTGATTGACAAAAATTTGTAGCAATGATACTTCCCTTAGGGGTTTTGACTGACAACTCCCTTGCTAAATCAATTTTGAAATATCTAATTTTCTTAGTAAACTGGGATGATATGAAACAATGCGATGATCTAGAATCAAGTAAAGCATTGGATAAACGTGAGGAAACCATTAAATTACCTGCCACCACATCTTTAGGAGATTCAACCTCAACAGTAGTTATAACATAAGCCTGGCCATGATCCCTTGGCCTCTTTTGAGGTACGTTCCCCTTATGCTTAGTACATTCATTTGCATAATGTCCCATATCCCTACAGTTGTAGCATTGAACATCGGTAGTTTCCTTCTTCCCCTTGCAATCACGAGCTTGGTGGCCTTTTTCACCACACTTGTAACATACTCCCATTCCCTTCAGACAAGTTCCAGGGTGTTTCTTCCCACATTTACTGAAGGATGGATATTCAATTTTTCCCTTCTTCCCCTTATTTCCACTTCCAGAGTGATCAACATATCTCTTCTTTTATTTCTTTGCTTTAAATTCATAAGACTTAGATAATTCCTTTTCCATATTGATAGCACATGAGACAATATCTTCATACAGTGAGAAGGATTATGAGACTAATTCTCGATGAAGAAACTATTTTAACCCATCAAATAAACCATCAATCTTACTCATTGGGTTACGTATATAATCTACATCATGCCTCACTATCCTTGTAAATTTTGCCTTATACTTTGCGACATTATCATATTCCTTTTGCCTTACACTAAGAAATTTCATTTCCATATCTACTCGATGGTCATGGAGAAAGTATTTTTCTAAGAAAAATTCTTTAAAATTCCACCATTCCATACTTCATAATTTTTCATCTTCCTTTTTATTTTGAATCAAGGAAAATAATTGATCAGCACCTCCAGTGAGGTGGTAGACTTCCATAACAACTTTCTCCCTTTCGCTACACCCCAAGGCGTGGAATATTTTCTCTAAAGAATTAATCCATTTCTCTGCTACTAGTGGATTTTTACCCACATTAAATATTGGTGGTTGTTTCCTCACGAAGCGATCTAACAATGATCATCCATGTTGTGGATCTGGGTGCTCCATACGAGTAGGTTTATTTTTCATAACCTGAGTGAGTTGTCCCAGTATGGTGATAAGCTGATCAGCACCAGTTGTATAACCAGCTCCACTATAATTTTCTTGAATAGGAGGGAAATCCCTATATAGAGTCCATGCATTGATATAGTTTCCATTTCTTCCACTAGGCTCCATTTCTAAACAATGTCATAATCTAGATTAGTTTATGAATAGAAAAACATAATTCCTATCTTGCAAAATAATTAACATAAATTGAACAGTTTATGGATATAATCCATAATTATAAAAAAGTTTTCTTTAAGGATGTATATACTCAAAAATCCTTCATAATGTTTTCTAAATAAATCATGAATTATCCTAAGCATATCCCCCAGGTGTGTCGTAACCAAGAGTACAGAAAGGCTCGTTGTCATGTACCAGGATACCTCGGGTCAAGCCCGAAACTCCTTGTCAGAGTTTTCACTCTTAGGTACATTTGTGCCAGAGCCGCCTCTTCCTGATCATATCCAGACATGGATGTATTGCTCAGAAAATACACTAAATCTCCAATTTAAAAAAATTATAGGATGTTCTTCAATACTAATCCTCAAAGACTATCTTAGGGCTATGTGCTCTAACCAGAGTTTACCTAAATCTTGTTTCCAAGGTTAGTACTAAACTACCTCTGATACCAACTGTAACGCCCTGATGCTCATTAAGCATCACAATATAGAGGAAACTTTCATAAATAAACATAAACATTTAAGTCAATGTATAACTAAAACAAATGACATTTAAACATGAAATTCCGAATAATATGGAAAAGATAAAATAAAATAATACCATTTATTTATTCACATGGATATTCTACTAGTCAAATAATCACATGCAATATCAATAACCACTTTCATAATAATGGAATTCATAATGACATACTATCATAACCACATAGTCAAGGCCTTGTTCCAAGAATAAAAATAAGATTTTGTCTAGGCCTTGTGCCAAGACACTAGTTTGTCTCATGAGACCTACCGATGCATCGAGGAGCTATAGCGGGCTCCACCTTTCACTTATTAAGTCCAAGGAATTCCTCATATAAATAGGTTTAAACATAACATAAATATTCATATTAAAAGTAACATACGAAATGTCAATAATTTCTCCATAAACCATGAATGGTATAAAAATAACACATCCACAGTCAAACATATCACAAAACCTTTAATTAAATATGGAAGTTTTGTATCATCAAAAATCAACTCCAAATAAGCTTAAAATCCCTCAAAGGTTGTTGACATAAATGAAATCAAAACTATTTGAGGGAAATATCTCTTTTTTTAAATCATTTAAAAGTTACATAATTATAAAATAAAACATTTACTTTGAAAATATTTTTATAAGCTTTTAAGGGAAGCTTCGATTATTTTATAATGGCAGAAAATAGCTGCACCCGCTGTATAGGTTTAAAACAAGACATTCTTACCTTAATTTTATCGAAAAGGTTAAAAGGACCTTGTTTGGAAAACGGCGGAATGATTCCTTTATAAACATCTTATAAAAAGTCAAACAAGGGTATAAATGACTTTAAAACATATTATGTAAAATATTAATAATGATTTGAAATATTTTTTCAGACACATGGATGTGAATGATAAAGAGGCCCCAGTAGATAATTATGTATAAAAAACCTCAGATAATGAAGAGATTGTGAAATAAATCCTTACCAATTTGGTAACTTACAAAACATACACCCCATGTAAGAGATATCATACAATGAATATGTAAATACAGATAAATTAAAGTGTATTACACAAAGAATACAATTATGGGAAGTACATACACCATACAAAAGTTAAGAGTGGCAATATGGCATGAATCTCACGGGAATAAGGAGTGAGATGAAAACACCATACCTTGTACTTTTCCTTGGTCGAGGGTAGTTTAACATCCTATATAATGGTTAAATAATTTTTTTTAAATTATAAAATAACCATATACATTAATATGATATCATATATGATCTTTTAATATTGCTTTCTTAATAATATTTTAGTATTATCGTCATTTCGTGTGTTAACTTACTCATTTTCCTTAATATGATTTGTTACGTAAGCTGTGTTTGTTATGGATTGGTTGTATATTATTCATATATAGAATGATATCAAGTACTAAAAAATTATTTTTAATAATCAAGTGAGAATTATACTTGAATGGATACGATGGAGAATGAATCTCATCGTGTTCGTGGAGACTGTAGTCCGTACGTACGCACGAGTGACAATATCATTTTTTTTATATTAAAATAATATATAATTGGATGGTATATCAAATATACAGAATAATTACCATGTTATATTTATTATTTACGTGAATTACACAACATTATCATACCCATCCAAATAATAATGTTTTGAATGACAATTACACCACGACGTGGAGACGGTATGTCGTGCATACGCATGTATGGTGACATGTCATTCGAAGGAAGGATAGAATATTGAATATGGTTATAACATATTTATAATAACTTTACATTATATAGAAGATACTGGATTTATTATTTTAGAATGGAAATAACAAATAAAGAAGAAGATGAAGAAGAAAGTAACTTGAAAGAGGGTGGGGAAAACAATACCTCTTCTTCGGGTTCTTCTTTTTGATTTGATAAAAAAGGGATCATTAGGATGGATTTATGATGAAACTTAGTACTCTAGGTTTAAGTGAGGAATGTTGAGAGAGTATATGGGTAGGGTTTGAATGAGCCAAAATGGCTTTGAAGGTGTGAATAATTGGTTAGAAGTGGTGTCCTTTTATAAGGGGGAGGATGGGCTCTTTAGAAAAAACATAAAGTATTAATTTATAATAAATTCATATTCTGTTTCTAATTGCTAAAAAGAAGATTATTAAAATAATAAAATGGTAATGGGTCGAAATACTTTCATCCAATATATTTTATACAGGTTTTCTTAACTATATTAATCTTATCATTTATATTTAACTCTCAGTTAAATAGTTTTACATTTACCATGTCAGTTTGTATTTTTATATTATATGGTTAATAAACATAATATATACTTCCAAGAGAACCCCAAGTGGTTCATTAATGATAATCCTATCGTAATATAAGTATCTTGGCTGGGACTTATATTTTTTATGAATAAGATAACAATTAATAATATAATATTTGTTTTTAAACCTCTTTTTTGTCAATTTTGACACTATTTGAGAAATTGATTTCTGTGAAAATCATAGCAGCATGATTAGTTCAAAAAAAGATAATTAAATGAATCCTAACATGTCATATTAACCTATAAAATTAGTAAAATTTATAAAAAGTCTCAAATTAAAATTATTTGGATATTTATAATATCAATTATCTTAATATTTCATTAATTAGGTAATTACTACATCATCATGGTTTCATAAATAAATTAAATTATATAATGTCTAAAAATATAAATAAAATTTCATCATGTAGGAAATATTTCTACCTTTCTAATTAATATTTATAGTCGAATTTATCTTATGTGTAACCCTATATTAAAAATGTTTTAGTTATATTACATTGATATTAACTCTTTTAACTCTTCTTTGAATTAAATAATAATAAATGTCCTAATCTAATCCATGTGGATATAAGAGGTTCATATAATATTTCTAAGGTTGTTTTAGGTCGAATTATACTTAGCCAATAGAATTAGGACATGTGTTAGGGTAATAATAATATCATTTGTATCCTTAATTACCCTATTTACATTTAACTATGGTAAATAAAAGTAAAAAGTCACTATTCAACAAAAATTATTTTCATCTCATCGAACCAAATTTTACTTACTGATATCAACCATGTCTCTCAAATTTTCGAAATTCAATTCACAGAAGCAGTAAAATTATGTTTTATGCAAATTTGTAAAATCTCCTATGAGGTGGGTAAAAGACGGTAAAAAGTTCAACAAAATTTTCTATATCTAAAATTAAAATAAAATGACTCCAACGAATTAAATTGAACTTATATAGGTATAATGTATCTATTTTTACCTAAAAATTTTAAATAAAATATATAATTATTTATATAAAATGTTGGTTTTAACCAATAACTCCGTGTTTTTCACTATTCATCAAAAATTGATATTTTCAGACAAATACAAAAAATTCACCCTAGGATAATTTCGATATTCCAAATCCAAAAATGAAGTCCATTTTGAAAAATAAAATTTATAAATTTCAAAAAGTGGGTATTACTATTCATAACGGCTAGTTTGATAGATGTGGTGTTTTAGAACTTGAAGTTGTGTACAACACGTGCTACTATATTATTCAATGGGAAACGTACTGTGGAAGCTTAGGGTGTTACAATAGATCAAATTTATATTTTAAAATACATAAATGTCATGACCAATGAAATTTTCCCAAATAATATCGAAAAAGTTTTCCATCGAAATAAATATGAAATCTTTTTCACGAAAAAAAAATAATTTTTCAAATTGATCAAAATAAAGAATACCTTGACCATGAGTTCCCTCTTTGATGAATAATTTTATCATCTAATTTTTTTACTCAATTGGTGTATCTATTTCTGGATTCATGTGTCAAATACCTCTAGCATTGATTCACATATGCTCATAAGATCTCCAAACAATGTCGATGGAGTGTAGGAAACTTTTATGGGAGATCAATCATCATACACTGATCATTTTCATCACAATGAATATTAATTCGATCAGTAATAATAATAATTCCACTCTCTATCTCTCTTTGGATGGTGAATTCTGAAAGATATTATGTATATTATTCTTTGATATTTAGAGATATCATGTGATTTTATTATGCAAAATGATTCGATATTTTTATCAATAGTTGTACAATAGACATATTCATCCATTAATAAAGGTATGTTTAGCTATAAATTATTATTTAACACCACAATGAACCTTAAATAATATATTAAATATTATATAACAACATTCTATGTAACATAATTATTAATATTATTTTCTCATGGCCAATGCTAAATGGATCAATGACGAATATCATTTTAATATCTTGAAAATTAATATTTGTTGATGGAAATAATTTTGTTATATTAATCCTACATGTCACTCATAAAATACCCAAATAAATATAATTTTATTGAATAAATAGAAATAATTCATCTATTTATATAAATAATTAATTTAAGATTAATTTTTTTTAATTTATGTGATTAATAAGTAATGAATAAATGTATTCCTCAAACATCAGAATAATATTTATTCCAATAATTAAATTAGAATATAAATTAAATGGGATTATTGGTAACACATATTTTTTGGACCACTAGTAATCTTTTTTCTTGGAATTACGCAGGCTTTCCTAAAATCCATAATTACTGTCAAAAATGTTTCAAGGTACCTAATAGAAATAACATAATGCCCTAATGGTGATAAAACATTTGAGTGATCACTATATTTTATAATACCTCCATCATGATATATCACCAAAAAATATACACATCAATTTCATCAATCTGTATACTAGATATGCATTTCATTAACTATCTAAAATAAACTCATCCTTGCACCATAGTAATTGATTATAATATGGTAGTTTTATTTCAATACATAGGTCAAGATACTAACATCCATAAATACATAATGGACATATCCTTCCTCAAATTATTCCTTAATATAGTGTCATTTTGGATACACCCAACACACGTAACTTGACTAATAGCTTGGCGTTTCATTGATTACAGCCATACATCTATGTGCATTAGTTATTAAATATATTCATAACAATTATAAATTCTAAAGACCAATACACATGCTATAAGTCAAGAAGATCCAATGACACATAATCTTCTCAAATTACTGGAATTCAGTATATTCTCATAAGACCTTATATTTGACACAACTAAGTGAAAAATTCATTAGAGAAAGTTCCATCTTTTAATGATTACTCACACCTAATGGTAAACATACTATATTCCCCATCATAACATATTATCATACTATAAAACATTGTTTATGAATATCATTATGGAATTCTATGGTTTTTATGATAGTAAGGATGAACTATTCCCCTTTCAATTTGATAGATACACTAATAAATTATTAAATTAATATCTTGTAAAATTATGAATAATATGTAGTCATATATCTCAATTAATATTATATTAACTAAATATAACTGAAATTAATAGTTCAAATTGTTGGTTTTATGACATCAAATCCACTTCCTTTTGAAGGAATCAAAATTCAAGTTTAAGGCCTTCATTATTAAAAATTATCACAATCATGCATAAGAATAAAGAAATTATATTATTGATAGTAGATGTTATTCACATATGACAAAGATTTTAAATATTTTGAAGAATGTAAAACATTTTAAAGAATGGAAATTGACTTTTAGAAAGGATTAGTCAATCAAAATCAATTTTGATGGGTTTCATATTATCAGAAAAGAAAAATTGGTAAGCTGAAGCACATTATTTGTTAATATAGTGAATTTATTTGAGTATATCATAGCATTATATTGAATAAAACAATGTTTTTTATATGATATTGTTTTTTTTGTAAAAAGTATTGATGAAGTAAATTCTATAACTATACGACAACAAACCAACTCAAATCACCATCAGTTTGTATATATGTTGTATTCATGCTCTCTGACCATGATTTAAGAGAATTGGTTATAGACCAAATGTATTAGACATATTTTGGACAGAAATATAAAGAAGTTAAAAATATAGGAAGTATTCATTATTTTATTTACATGATAAAAAGATGTAATTATTGTTTTTTTATATCCTACAAACAAAATATTCTTAACTATGTATATAGGTGGGTTAAGATACATTCGACTAATCTATTGTATATTATTCATTATGAAATATTTTTTCCCATGTGAATTATATAATAAAATATAGTTAAGTAAATTATTTTATTTATTTGTGACTACCCCATATTAGAATTATTAATTTTTTTCAAACACAATTCCGAGGATATCAAAATGATTATTATTTTTAATAGAAGTGATTAAAAGTAATGTGGATATTCAGTTAAGAATATTTGGACTCATAATGGTACTAAATGGAAAAAACATTAATACAAAACATGAAATGAATGGAATTAACCAAGAATATAGTGAATCATACCCACCATAGAAAATATAGTTTTTGAATGATTTAATAGATGTTTGGCAGAAATATATTGAACAATTCTAATTGAATATGAATAATATAGATTCTTTTGGAGAGGAATTATTGGAGAATAAATTCACATTCAAAATAATTTTCTCCCTAGTTTAAAAATTGATATGAATATATAAAAAAGTTTTAAAAATATACCCCATATTTGACATACATAAGGTTGTTTTCATACCCTAAATAATCAAACACTATAATGAAAATATTAAAAGTTTTAGTCAAAATGGTCTTGATGGTATTATCATTTTCTAACATCCAAATACTAGAGATTTCATTTTTTATAAATAGGGAAAAAATATTTTTTTTATGTAGATGTTAATGTGTAGTAAAAATCTAATAGAAATGCTTCATATTAATCTTTTGATATAAGAGGATTTGAAGATGATATTTATCTATTAAAAAATATAGAAATTTTTATCATATAATTTTAGATACATAATCCATATATGAAGAAGATATTGAATATGTAATTTCATATGATGAGGAACAATATTGTTTATATATACCAAGTTTTAGGAAGAAATAGGGGGGATTATCAATTGAGATTGGGGAAAACATTTTCAACCTATGGATCATTAACAATTGGTTCCCATAATTATATAGTTTTCATGTTGAACCAAAAAAATGAATAATATTTAAAGAATCAATAATGGTTTGATACCATTAATGAAGATTTAATTATATTGAGAAAAATATGACATGATAACTCTTATCCACACCTAATAAAAAATGGGAGTGGGACAAAGTGTTTTTTCTAGAAGAAGATTAATGAGATTGGTGAAATGATAAGAAATAAGGAAATAATGGGTTGTAAATTCTACTCATAGGTAAAAAAAATTGATGTGGTGTTTTCTGTAACAGTAATAATTTGAACCATCATAATCGTTCTTGTAATAGTTTCACAGTGATGATATAATATAACCTAGAAGGATATCAATTCATTTTTTATTAATTGATAAATTTATGAAAAAATATTATATTAAGAAACAATGAATATTTTTTCATAGTGAATATAAAATAAATAATTTCATTTTGAAAAAGAATTTCTATTTATTGATATAAAACTCAATAGAGTTGTTTTATAAACCAGATACAATATATAAGAAGTTTATTTTCTTAAAAATAATATTTTTTAGAAACATATCTATAAACAATATCAAGTGGGATACCTTATTGTGATTATTTGTGTTTATGATATCATATTTATAGGGAATGATGATGTTATCTCTAAAAAGTATGGTAATTATAATAAGAAGATATTGGAAATTAATATTCTTGGAGATATAAAATAAATCCTTAATATGACAATACATCAAAACAAATTTAATTTTCCTCTCCCAAGAGAAGTATTCTATAAAACTCGTGATTAAATTCAAAATTTCATATTTTAAGCTTATTTCTACACCCATTTATGTCTGGGAAATATTATAAAATTATAGTATAGGAAATGTTTTCGATAGTAAATGATATATAAAATTTACTAGGATAATATTATATCTATCATATTCAAGGAATGATCTAGTGTAATCTATTACACATTATTCCATGTATCCATGTACAACAAAGCATTCTCATCATTTGGAGGGAAAATTTATTTTTAGAAATATTGAATTCATGAGTGATTACATATAGAAATATAATTTCACTATAATGTATGATCTATTTCATTACAAATATGAAGATTAAGTTGGTTTTTTCAATAATTTATGATCCAAATCTAATTTATTTATTTTTTTGAAATATGTGTGGGTTATCATACAATGAAGAAAAATTTAATGTCTCTCATCAATCTATAATCTTAGTATGCAGATTCCACTCAATCTGCCACATAGTCAATATAGATAAAGACAAAAATGGAAGATTTATTTGTCTATGTGAATGAGAACATTTTCTTGGGATGGGTTATCCATTGTTATATAACAATCAATATTAATCCATTGAATCATTATATATCTATGAATATTGGTATCAAATATGACTTCATCAAAGATCACATGCAATGTAATGAACTAAAATTTTCTTTTCTCTTGTAATGGAAAATGTTTTAGAAATTTTCAATATACAGTTTTTTGAGGAATCATTTTAGATGCTTAGTCTGATTATGGGAATTCAAAATTGATCTTATAATGTCAAAATAACGTGATATTTCTATCTTAATAGACATTTTCGTTTGATTTAATATCCCAAGGGGAGAAATATTAACCATAAATCATCCCATTTATAAGTGATTAACCTGATAAGGGATACAATATATTTAGATGGAGATACTAAAAGTTGAAATTTTTAGAGTGCTCATGTTAAGGCTATTGTAATATATTTTTCATTATGTGGGTATAGGAATTATTTCATAATTGGTTATATTATGATGATGTGGGAATATAGAAAATCATAAACTGTTGTGAATCACTACATTATGGATATCATTGAAATTTGTTTCAATGATTATTTTATACTATAATATTTTTTCTCTTGTGGGGTTAGAAATATTATATTTTTATACATTTAATATGTTTCAATGATTCATTTATTTATATTTCATGGTTTCAAAAATTCAAAGGTGGAGGAATTTTTGAGACTACAATTCTTGGAGGTTTTTTAATGATTAAACCTGTTATGAAGAAAGAAGGTTTTCTTATTTTTTTCATTTTGTTGTCAATTCATATATCAGTTAAGAATTTTTATCATACTGACTTGAATGGATTTATACTAGTAGATAGATGTGATCTGACCACGATGAACACACTAAGAAAACCAAATAATGATTAACAAATAGATTTTTCTAAAAAATAAATCAATTTATTATTTGTTAATAATATAATTATCAAATGTAATGAATGATTAAATGGTATTTCATTACTCTTGTTAAACATGTCTAAAGGAATAATTTTGTGTGATAGGGTGAAGATATGTTTTTCAGATAGTGTTTTCTTAAAAATTCTACTTGATTGAGTTTACAAGAATTATATGGTTATAATGTTGTTTTTAATATATTCCTCTATATAAATATTCTTTTTTGATGTGCCCAATAGTGATTTATGAAAATAGTGATCAAATAGATAATTTTTATTAATCACACTAGAAAATAGTTTTTGAGTAAAGATCATCGGAATTAAGTCTCTTGGAAAAGTCATCATAATGAGCCATCATATGGTGTAAAGTGAGTACCTATATAAAAATTAATAATTTAAATCCCAAAACATGAAAAATAGTTGTGATTATATAAAATATAGTACTACTAGAAAAATATATTCTTACAAAGTCGTATTGGAAGAATATTGAGGAACATTAAAATGTTCTTTTAATGTGGTTCATTGTAAATACGTTGAAATTTAGGTTCAATTATATAATAATAACAATATATGAATCATGATTGTATTTAATATTTTTAGAGGTTTTCAATAGGTTTTGGACATCAATGATTATATAATGTTCATATATATTCATATTATTAAAGGTTTTTAACGTAATTATGTTATAAGTGGAATGTTCAGTATTTAACCATGAAGCATCAATTGGAAGTTGTTCCATAACAATTATTCTTTAGTTGAATGATGCATATATAAAGGGGAATAAAATTTTTGAGTCTGTTTTTGTTCATGATGTATTTTCTTCTGAGTGAATAGCTAAAGAATTGATGTGAGAATGGGAGATAATTAGAAAGGTTTTATGCTGAAGTATCTAATGTAGTAATAGTAGATGCTCTTATATGAGGAAGATTTTTTTCTATCAACTGGTATCAGATGAATGGAATACATAAGAGATCATATGAATAGTGTATCAAATATGGGATATTGTAAAGTTAGTATCAGACCAACTGTGCCAGACAAATAGGATTTGAAAATGAAATCATTGGAGATGTTTTTTCTCACTGATATAGGAATATTTTTCAAATAGTACAGTGAAATAAAATTAAATCCTATTGGTGATGGTTGTTTTTTTGTAAAAATTTTATATTACTTTATCAATGTGAGGTGCACATGAACTATCAAGGGACAATAATTTAATCTCTGTGATGGTTATTACCAACTTCATATAGTCAAAAAAATATTGTTTTTCACATTTTGGTGTTATTATTTCAATTTCAAAGCGTAACAAGTACTGGATACTAATATTGAGTTCTGTTCCCTGAAAATAATTTTGTTTGATTGTGTTTTATTAGTTGGTGTTTTCCTATGAAGTCAGTTCTAAATATAAAAAGTTAATATCATTAATAAAAAAAATAAAATGATTTGATCATTGATCCCCCCTAGTGGTCACATAGATTCCTATTTTTCATTTCAACATCACATCTCAATACTATTAGTTTGTAGGATCAGAGATCATCATGAGGAAGTAAACCATCAATATGATATCTTCAATTAGTGTACTTATTCTTAAATTATATGGGAAACCATGATGGATACCATTAATTATATTATCATTCTAATAAACTCAAATTTATTCATGGAATATAGGATGATATTGTGTCATTGATGATGAACTATATTTATGATCATATAGAACTTCCCAGGGATAAGAGGTATGTAATAAAAAACTGTGTGTTTTAGATAAATAAGGATTGATGTGGAAAGAAGGCTAAGAACAAAGCCTGATTAGTGATTAAATGATTTCATTAGAATAATGTAGAGGATTTGATTTATTTATTTTTTCACCATGTTATAGATGTATTCAATAAGAATCATTTCAATATTAGTTGTTATCACAGACCTGGAACTTGAGTAGTTTTATGTGAAGACTAAATTTCATGATGGTGACAATATTAAGGAGATACACATGATGGATTCTAATTGATTTTCAGGTTTCTAGATAATAAAACCATTTTTATAAATTAAAAAATGATTCTATGAACTGAAATAATATCTTAAGTACTAATACAAGAATATTTACTCGTTCATTTTGAGTCATGGATAAAATGGAAGATAGGTAGACCAATGTGTATATTTCTATAGATTTTAGGATAACAGAAAATTTTCACTCAGGAATTACATTGATGAGATGTTAATTACTAGGTATAATGAATAAAATATCATCCATTGAAGAAGAATTTGTCCATTTTTTATTTGAAAGTCTTGGGTTTAGTTCAATGGTTTTGTTGGTGAAATTCATTATATACCTGAAGAGGATGTTCTTATGGGTATCTTAGGATAAGTGAGGTGAACATATTCTAAAACAATTTACATGGATTGATCCCAGAAACAAAGAATTAATTTTACCTTCCTTTTAATGTTGATAATTATTTTTATTCTATTTTATATGGACTAATTAAAGTCTTGGAGATGTTACCATACAACTGAGAATTAATAAATATGATATCATGTGTATGAAGAATGAATTTTCTTATATAGTGGTATTTTTCATTCAGTTTATCTATAATATTAGAAATATGTATCGGGATGAAATATAGTAGATTAAGATGTATCTAAATGGTAAATAAAATAAACCTTTTTGTTATAAGGGGATTTAATCAACACATGTAGGACTATATAGATACAAATATGGTCTGAATTACTGAATACATGATTTCAATAGTATGATGCACCAAAATTTTTATTATAGGCTTTGTAACCTATTCCTCATGTTTACAAAAGTGTATCAATTTATATTACTATTCATTTAGTTAAGGATGATTAACTTTGTGGATTAGTAAAATATTGAGGGATCTATCCAATTAATGTGTATGAAAATATTATTATTTTTTCTATCATGAATTCAGTTCTCTCAATACATTAAGTAAAAAATTAATATGTTTCCTTTATTTTAATTATCAGGTAAATATGTCATTTTTTTCATATTTCATGAATAAATATAAACAAAATGTTTCTAATAAATATGGTTATATATACAAAGTGTGATTCAAAATTGTTATAGATATTTGGATTTTACTGAGACCTGATTTAATCATATTGGATGTTTGGAAAACATCACTAATATATTGTATTCACAAAAACAATAACTGGTATGTCCAAAAATATAATGAAATGTTGGAAAACAAAGTAAATTTTATATAAACACAATTATAGTTAAAATAAGAACATATATATATTATAATCAATAGTATTATTAATTAATTTTTTTAAATTAATTGAAACTGAATTAAATATATTACTAAGGGGTATAGCTTGAAAAGAGATGGAATTAAAAAATCACTAAATAAGATGATTGTAAAATGGGTTTTCTATTATGTATGTACATATTCATATTCATATTAATTACATGTTGTTTTCTTTTCTAGGTTAAAATTAATACCAGACTGAAAATTATATTTTTCGAGTATTAAAAAGGCTACATTTTGGTCGATCAGTGACGAGAACATACTAATAACATCACATGGGATACAACAGTGATATGAAAAATTCAAAATATAGAATAAGAAATCTGAAACACAAAAATATGGGATATTATTCCAATATATTCCAACATTATATTATGTCACATAGAATTATATTGCCAGTCACCTCATTCATTGTCATCTTCCATCACCATCTTTATCATCACTAACAAATTAACACACTAGAAATCAAGAGAAAACCATTCACCAGAATCCATCTCCATTGTCATGAAATATTGTAACTGAAAACAATTGAAATATTGAAAGACCAAAACATCCAAAAAAACCTTCATTCATTAGTACCATCATGTGAATAAATATAGTATGCACCATTATAATCTAAACCATCATCATGGGTGATGATCGTAGGGGTATAAACAGAACTCATGACATCACTCTGAATAGGAATGTGAAGGTCATTCCATCTATAAACTATTGACTTATCAAGCACCACATTGTAATGGTATGAAAAACAAATCCACTAGAATTACCTGGGAGGAGATATGGGACACGAAATTAGGTTAGATGGGGAAAACATAAGGCCTCTACATATGGTTAATACCTTCTCTAAGAACAATTCCAAAAGAACCCAAACCAAAGCACACAAAAAACTTACAGTGGAAAACCCCTCAGAAAAAACCATGAAAATCAAACAAGGACCCAATAAAAAATAGAATCCTATCCCCATGAAGATAAATAAACCAGAAAAAGATAGAAGACCCAAGATAAGGAGGAATATATTGAAACACTAAAAAATAACAAATTGGAGACTACTCTAAGCCCCCCTCCAACACCATCCCAAGATGAACTGAGGCCCATATCTAGCCCGACCAATTTGGGGTCTGGAACGATGGGATATCTATCATGGGCACAATATAATGAGAACATAGGACGCCACCATCGACGTTGACCCAAACCACCTGAATCACCTATACCAAGTCCCAAAATAGAGGTCTGATGTGTATGAAATTGTAATAATTAGTGGTGGGAGAGTTGAATGTTGTCTACACCAGCAGTAGCTCTAGGAAAGAGGGGCGAAGAAGATGAAAAAAATCATAAGTGAATGGGAAACAATGTGAGGTGAGGAGAACCATCACCACCGAATGAAACCACAGAAACCATAGAAAGGTTGGGAAAGAAAAATATGTTTCATTTAATAAAATTAAGATATTATGGTCAAATATCAATCAAATTATTTATGGAAAAGTGGTTCAATATTTATAGGGGTATAAAAAATACTTGATATATTATAATTTTGTCAAAATCACTCCATTGAATCATACATGGGATTATGTAGAGAATTATCTATAAATATTGGATTCATAATAAATTATTATTTATTATTACTATAAAAAATATATATGAATATTGGATTGTTTTTGTACACATAAACT
Organism: Viscum album; assembly: GCA_963277665.1. NCBI lineage: Eukaryota > Viridiplantae > Streptophyta > Magnoliopsida > Santalales > Viscaceae > Viscum > Viscum album. Next base: position 1,278,226,893 of record OY728134.1, read on the forward strand.
ATAGATAATTGTATGATATGAAAGGTGATGATGAATTGTTAATATGTGAAAATGAATCTAATCATCCACACATCATTGAAGAGTTTTCTAAGAATATATTTAAATTATGGAACTTGAATGAGAGGGTTGGAATAAGGAAATTCTCTTCCAAATAATTATTGATAACAATTTGGTAAATGGAAATGAATATATTTGAATGTGTACATCAATAATGAAACTTATCACAAAATTAGATCTATAACTATTTCAAATATATATAGATAGTTACATTTTCTTATTATGTGTTATAATTATTTTTATTATTATTTGATAATTTATTGATTGTATTCTAAGACATTTTAAAAGAGACAATACCAACAAGAACAAAATTTAGATCCTAACCAATCAATATCTAAGAGAACACGTCCTCTACCATCACATTAAATGGACTTTTTTCCACTCTTCTCTCAAGGTCATATTAGTGAGTTAAAATTATAGGAATATATGTCATTATAAAAATTTATATAATTTTATTAATTTTTAATTAATTGATTAAATATATTATTGATACTATAGAAGATATTGAAATTTTAATATAACATATATATATATATATAATATAAATTTTTTTAAATATATCATTACATTTCATGATTTTGGAGTTCTAATTTGTAATTTATTTAGAATATAATTTTATAATCATTGCATCATTTCTTGAAAAGTGGTGAGACTTACTAATAATTATAAATACATGAGATATGTTCTTATATTTTTTAATAATTTTTTGTTGGAAACCAAATGAAGGTAATAATAATTTAAAATACATTTATGACTTATTTAGAATGTGTAAGTAAAATTACAGATATACTTATAATGATTTTTTTTATTTATAAATTTTTGTTCATTCGTATTTCCCTAATTCCATTTCACACCCTTGGACTATACAAAATTGAGCTATTAAATAGATATATATTTAGTGGATGTTATGGAATTATTTTAATGATAATTCACAGAACACCTGAAGGATATATGATAATGGTCTCAAAGTGGTGTTTCATGAGATTTGGACAATTTTTTTGATATATAAATGGGATTCATATGGTGAAATATTTTCATATATTTTAGAATAATAATATCTTAATAAAAATGAAATTTTAATTTTTTTCAAAAAATTAAATGTTTTTGAAGAATTTATCAAAATAATAAAATGAATCCCAAAACATATTCCAATACTAATATCACTAGTACATAGATATTTTCAAAAAAAAAGATAAATCTTGGTCATATTAAAATAATTTTCTTTTTATTATACCTTGGAATGAAAATAATTTATGGGGGAATATTCTATTTAATTATTTATTATGTGTAAGAGTAGAACACATGTCAAACAGAAATTCCCTTTTCTCAAAATGACACAATAAATAGTTTTCAAGGATAGGAATGTCGTCATAATAATGAATCATGGGGTCTAAACCATTAAAAAAACAACTTATTACCAATACATCATAGGAAAATGACTATATAATTATTTCATAAATTACAGTAAAAATAAAACATCTATTTGAGTGTAATTTTACATAAGTTATCTATATAATAACATTTATTGTTTTAAAAATATAAAACATGGCTGAAACATTTATAAACATAAAAAATAACATTTAATTAATATAAAATAATAAGGAACGTATAATTGATTCATTTTTTCTTTGAATGAGAATATGTTATTTAATCCAATGTGGGGTATGCTCGTAAGGATTGAATAAGTAGTTTTTAATAATATTAAATTCATTAAAAATGTATGTTAGGGGTCAAGGATAATAAAAAAACTCATATTACCATGAAAATAATAGAAATAGTCAATAAAGGCATCTAGTGAATTTAGTAATTGACTAATTATTGATCCAATCATCTTATTGCAGATCCGTTTGGTGAATAATTGAGTTTGTAAGAAAAGTGATGACTTAGGGGTCAAGATTGAAATCGTATGAAATTAAAAAAACTACTAATACCTATAGTTTTCAATGGTATTCCCATAATTTTATTTCATATTCATATTTAAATTATTAAAAAAATGTTATATTTTCTATGATAAAAGTATTACCACATATATTCTGGTTTTGATTATGAATATTGATAATGGAGTTGAAATATAATCATATTTGATGATTTATTACTGTGGTCCTCTATGAAAGACAAAGATATCTTATCATGATAAAGTATCTTTTTTATTATTCAAATACATATAGGGAGGCATTAATATGGGTATAAATTAAATAATACTTATATTTTAGTTCTATCAAATTCTCTCAATTGATATATACTGGTGAGTGTGAATATCATGATATATTTATCTTGGATTCAAAATCAATGATGGTCTATTTGGTTGATAATGAAATACATGAATGATGATGTGCTTTTTTATTCTTTAATTTTCTGTACTTTAATGATAAGAATTATGAAGCTAAGTTGGTAATTTAAAATATTCAACATAATCAACCACAAAAATCCAAGACTTTCTCCAATAAATATTAATAAAATTGAACAAGCTATAGAGGGTGAAAAAAATACTCTTTGCAAACCAATTTGATAATAATGGGGAAAAATATAGATAAAGATAATTTAATGTATAAATTAAAAATTTTACTGTGTTATAATATCTAATTTATTTTTTCAAAAATATATACATTGTTAATTTTTTTATTTTTTTATTTTATATTGATTTTTATTCTACTTATTTATGCATTTAATATATTCTAAGCAATTTTAAATAATATAATTACAAGAATAATCTCTTTTGAGATTCTTTATAATAATAAATTAAAGCCACACCACCTCTACCATTAACACTAGTTGATCAATGTGATTTAGTTTTACCAAAAACATTGAGTGAACCACCAGCATCCACAGATGTTGGTGGTAACCCACCATCTAATGCCCCTCCAGAGATAGAGAAGTTAGTCACTCTTACATCTAGGAGATATTAGAGAGTTATCATTATAGATATGTATATCGCTGTAGAAAATATATATCAATATATATAATAAATGTTCAAGGAATTTTTTAATATATAAAGATAATAAAATAAGATATAAAAATATAAATGCAGAAGATATATGGGATCTTAATGACTCTAATGTTATCATTTCATTTGAAGACATCAGGGTTCCTACTTGAGATGCTTCCAGAATCATTGGAAATAAATTTAAGATTATTTCTTGAGATATGGTTATCGATCCAATTAATTATAAATATTATAGATATATTCTCATGTTATGGAAGAATGAGGCATTGAAATGAAAATAAATGTAATAATAATTTAATTATCATTGATTACCAATTTAAAATATGTGAGTAAAATTATACATATAATTAAAATTATTATGTTAAGTTTTAAATATGTTTTATCATTTTATTTCCTTAAATCGATTTGATGCAAATGTAAAATAAAAATTATATTTGGGAAATAGAAATACATTAAGTTGAAATTAGGGAATGAATATAATAAAAATAATCTGAGCACTTGAGAAATTTAAAAGAAAGTTCTTGAAACTCCATCTCATTAGTAGTTGAATTTTTCTTGATATTAATAGCGATTTATCTCATGATATATTTACATATTTAACAATATAATTACATTTAACAAATTATAAAATTAATTTATTATTTTTTTATTATTTTTTTTTTGAATTTAAAAAAAAATAAAATGAATAATGAAATCTGAGATAATCCTTTTATCACTAGGTTGTAGTGAATTTCATGAAAATATAAATAATGGTTAAATTGTAATCATTATTTTTTTATTCTTTCTTTTACACCAAGTTTTTTTATAAGTTGTGAAGATATTTTTTTGATAAATGGTTATGATTTAGGTCAACCAATTAGACAAACATAGATGTGTCTTAATTCTCATTGGAAACCTATAGGTAATTTCATGATTGATCCAAATAGATACAATGGATTATAAAAAAATTGTTACAATTTAATTTTATAAATTTCATAAAACTTATAAAATTATTTTTAGACTTTTTATAGGTTAAAATTCATGATTCCTAGAATGTGGACCCCAAAAATTCAGTATTGGTTTCCCTAAACGAAATAGTTGCAAACATTATTGGGATGGAGCCTCCCCGAAATGTATGTCTTTGTTTTCTTGGTCTACTACATCATCAATGTTTGTTTATTCACCATTATCAATTATTATTACACCATATGTTGGTGTATAAGTATATTTGGTGATCAGTATGCATATAGGGTAATTTCAATACTAAAATAAAAAGTGAAAGATCATGACTTATATGGTTAAATATATGCTCATTGATAGTAAGTAATAGATAATTTATTTTTTTATGTATTATAAAGTATGATTGGAAAGATCCTTGAGGAAATTTATTATCTTCTTGATCATCATATATAAGTAAATTCAAAACTATATACATGGCATTTTAAAATGACTATTTTCTTCGTGGAAATGGTTATATTGTATAAAGTTGGTTCTATTTTTTTTGGAGTTAGGGTAATATGATTCTAGAGTTTTATTGGAATAATGTGGGAGTGTATTTTTGAAATCATATGATAACATTCATTAAATTATCTTTTATGGGTAAAAGTATGTGAAATATTGAAATGAAATTAGATATTCTTGGATTAAATGATTATGTAGTTATTAATGGTATAAAAAATATTCAAAATTGTGATTTAGTGGTGAAAACCATGAAAAGAACCCAAAATTTACATCAAATCACAGGGAAATGAATTTAGATTTTTTTTCCAATTTAGGAAGTGACACCACAGTAAATCAAGTTGTAGTTATCACAGGATATACAGAAACACATTTTATATTATTGGAAACTCCAAATCATGTGTTAAATTCTCCAAAACATACCAAAAAACCTCATATTGGAAAAAATCATTGGTAAACTCTAATTGAATCATTTTGAATTTAATTAGTAAAAAGAATGTAAATACAATGTGTGTTGTTCTAAAAATGAGTAAATAAAAAGTTTTAAAATTCCTCAAAGTCATTTAAGTCATCAAGTATGGGGATAAAACCTGAATAAAACATTGGATTTGTGAAAAATTATAGAATAAACATTTTATATTTATTTTTAAAATCGGAGATAATTCCACATTAATATGAGTGGAAATTTTCTTGGGATGTCAATAAACATGGTTTTATTATTTTAGAAATAAAAACATGTTTGTGATGGTCAAAACTATACAGAATGACCTCATATTCGAGTGAAATCCAAAAAAAGAGAATTGTAATTATTTTCAAAGCATATGATTAATAGTAAAATAAATCTGTCAGGAAATATTCATCAAGTGACTCAAAATGTAGATTTAATTGATATATAAATTTTTAAAACATATATTATGTGGTTAAAACCTATCAAATTACATCATATTTAAGTGAAATCATTTGAACATGACTAGGGTTGATTTATTAATAATATTAATTGAATCCATTATAATTTAAAATTCAGTTTTCTCTAAATGATAGAAAATTAATATTCAGATTTTAAATAAATTTCCATACACATGAAATAATAAAAACCATAAAAAGATATTGTTGGATGATTTGAAATTTTTTGGAAAATAGTATGTTAATTAATTTTTTAATACATTGTGACTCATCAAAATAAAATATCATCTACATAGAATGAATCAATATAGTGTTTATAATGTTATAAATGACATTAAAAGGAATTGATCAAATATAAAACCAAAACAACGGCCTAAAACAACCATGAAATTAATGACAATTAAATATAGAAGAATTTTTTAAATTTTGGAACTAAAATCATTTAAATATGAATGGAAGTTTTCTTAGTCTGTGTTAAAATTTATTTTTTAGGTTTTAAAACTCAAAAAAAAAATTTGAAATGGTCAAAACTATAAAAAAAATACCTCATATTAACCATAAGTTAGAGGAAACTTGTTATTGAATAATTTTTTTATTTACGTGAAGAAAAATGTCAATCCTATTTTTGTCGTGTTCGAAATGACTAAATGATACCTTTTTAATGATATGAATGTTTTTAAAGACATGCTTTATGGTATCAAATAAAATATCCTGACCTCATGTTGTTATAAAATCATAAAACCATGATCTTATATTTATTTTTAAGACAAAGTAACTAACATCATATTAATCAGAGTGTTAGTTTTCAAAATGATTTATATAAACAAATGGTTTGTGTCTTAAACCCATAAAACATGTATGAAATAGTCAAAACCATATAAAACAACCTTATATTTACATGATATCATTAGAACATTTTAAAATATTCATTTTATATATTTATATGTAAACTACATTGAACCTGACATATAGTGTGTTTGAAATTTTTTATTATGTATTTTTTTAATGATATTAATGTCATAAAAATGTTTTAGGGGGTTAAAACCATTAAGATAACATTATATATCCATAATATTATAGAAAAATGATGAGTTATTGTTTTGTGAAATATATAAACTAAATCCATGATAATTCTATTTTTGGATTCCCTAGATGATATAGAATTCATTTTTACTATTTTGGAAATATAAAACATGCATGTAATAGTCAAAACCATAGAAAACTACATTAGAATAATCTGAAACCATTGGAATAGAATAATTTATTTCATTATGATATGTAAGTGCGTATGACATGTTAAATTGATGTGTTGTCTACTCTGAATGACACAATAAGAAGTTTTTAATGAAATTAATGTCTTTAAAGTCATGCCACATGGAGTAAAAAACTATGACAAATATCTCGAAATACCATAAAATCATTGGAAAATAACGATAGAATGATTTTGGAAATGTATCACATTATTTCATATCAATTTATTGGAAGCTATTTATTGGCTTGTTCAAAAAAAGATATATATATATAAATACCATATATTGTTATAAACTCATCTGTTCTGAGATCCAAGAGATTAATGTAATTGAAAATATATAATTTCATGATTTCAATATTCTCTATGTCAGTATATGGTATTAATTTCCCCAATAATATTATTATATTTTTTAATATGTGATATGTGGGTCTATATTTTATGTATATATATAATATATAGAATGCAGGGGGTAAATTGCATCTTTAGAAAAATAATTTTTTTAATACTAAACAACATTTTGAAAAGAATGATGATAAAAACTACTTGAATACAATAAATAAAAAAATAAACAAATTTAAAGAGAATGAACAATATAATAACAACATATGATTATTAATGTGGAATCTTAAATTTAAATTGAATCAAATAATATATTATATAGAATATCAAAAATGAAATGATTAGACATTTTGATTAATAAATGTATATACACAACATAAAAGAATAAAATAAGGTAAATAACATGATTTTATAAAGGTGTTTGGCTAATTTTATTGCATGAAATAGTACTCTATATACAAAAATTAATTTGGGGTTTATTTTTATTGTCCCGTTTATTTATGGGAATCCATGATACTAGAACTATAGTGACACAATCATAACATACATTGATATAACATATTTTTTATGAATATTCAATATATCACCCAAGTAAATATTTAAAATAACTGTAAAGGATTATTGAAATTATATAATAGATATATAAACATATTATTTATTTAAAATCCTTATCATGTCTAACAAAATTCATTATATAATTCACCCTTCTATACTCATTATACTATGTACCCTTCTTTATAACAAATGGAAAATTAAAACATAAGAAGGGGTTTCTCAGATAAACGTTAAGGGTAAATATGGGAGATATTAATCATAATAGATGATTATATTCCCATAATGGTACTATAACATAAAAAAAAGATTCATACCTGCAAATAAATAGATCATAAACCCCAAAATCAAGTCATAACCATATGAAATATCATTAAGTGTATCAAAAAAGTAATTTTCATTCATCAGTCATAACATAATTATGTGTAATCATAGAAATGGGAAATTATAATATTTTTAAAATAAATTTTCAAAATCATTTCCACTAATAATCTTGTAAGAATATATAGAAGCTATTATGTTCATTAATTAAAATTTGAACATTTCAATTTATTGTGATGTCCATGAATAATCATATGATCATAGCAATAATCAATCAAACTAATTCACCAAAATGTGTAAATAATCTATTCCCATGCATACCACTTTTTATCATCATCATATCTTAAAGTGTAGATATCACATTACCTAGTTCATTTTAGGGATATAAAGGTCCCAAACGTCAGTATTCAAAATGCTTTCATATATACGTTACAAGGACATAGAACTATTTATCATTGAATCATAGCATAACCAATAGAAGATAAAAGGGGTTTAATCATTCATTCATCATCATATTAAATATGCATCTATAAAATGATATGGATGGACTTATTGGTTCATATCCCCATTTAATAATATATAACATAAAATTATGTTTTCCTAGATAAAAATTCCATTAAAATATCGCTAGAAATTTTCATAAAGAAACTTCCCTTCACATTATGAAATAACTAGTTTTAAAAAATAAAAATCTTTTTAATATTAATAAAATATTATTTTAAAAAAACATGTAATCCTTTAATGTATGCCTCAAAGGATACAATATTCGTAATTGTAAGAAAATTCAATCGTATAGTATATGTTAAAATAAAAATACTATTCACACCATTGGTTGAAAACACCTCACTCAGAATATGACAATATTATTCCAATAAGTTGTAATTTAATTTCAAGTATGGGTAAAAAAATAAATTAATCAATCGTTAGAGAATAGTAATGAAATTAATAAAAATATTTTAGTGAAAATAAAATTTTAAAAATGATTTGTAACAAAGGGTAAGTAAATATGGTTTTTATTAATAATATTTTCCCAATTCAATTTCGTAAAAAATGGATTAAAATAGTAAAATCAATTGAAAATGTATGAATTAAATAATAAGGATAAAATATTTGGGCTTTAAAGTATTAGTATCATATGATTTCACTCAATGGAAAATTAATATAAGAAATATCGAAAGGAAATGATATTTTAACATAATTATCTATCCTCAAGTACCAAATTTCATCTTAAACATTAAAATATCACATATAATTAATATATATTTATCATAAATATATTTTAGGACCATATTAATAAGGAAAATAATATTAATCATTCATTTATAATTTTTATTGTCCTTTTATTAATAATGTCATCATTAATGTGAATATTCTAATGAAAAATGATATGTTTCAATGGATATTTTGATTTGATGGTTCTAGAAATTCACAATGTTCAAAGTTCCATCATACATAAAATATTAATAATGAAATAATAATTTTATTTATTCATCATATAAACTTTTATAATTATTCATATAATTGTTTTACTAAAAAATAATCAAAACGCTTGTGGACTTGGTAGTCGATACGTACACACGAGTGATATTATTATTTTATATCCAATTGAAAGGTGAGAAGGAATACAATATATTATAATTCTAAAAGTATAATTATTTCATTAATATATTATATAAACATTAATTATATCATAAAACCAACCATGATTGATGGTGATGGAAAATAAAATACATCGCTTCGTGAGGTGGTGGTCTGCATATACACAAGATGGAATATTCTATTTCCCATATGATGGATATATAGATAAATAAAATTTGAAACATTAAAATACTGAAATGGAATTATATTTTTAATAATATATATATATAATATTAGTATGGATAAAGTAGATATATAGGTATTATAATAATAAATTAAATTGACAGACAACGGTTAAGAACTAAACTTTTTATATAGAAAACCTCTTTACATTTATATATTAAATCATTCATGAATGGAATTATAATCAAAACCATAATATATCATTTGGGTTTGGATGTTAAGAATGATTTCTATATTAAATGGATGATATAACAGGTTCTTGAAGTGCTAAGAAGAGAGGAAATGATTCATCCTTTTATATGTGTGGTAGAGGAAACATTTTTAAATCATCAAAGGATTAAATTATATTAATGAATTATTCATGAAACATTATTCCAAAAGGAAACATAATTGAATAATAGATTCTATATAGTAAAATTAATACCATATAATATGATTTAGATACTTTTATTATTCATTTTAACCCTTATCCTCTTATTTTTTACCCTTTTTTCACATTTTAGTTTTTATCGAGCTAACTAGATTTTTACAAATTTTGATATTCATAATTTCCAAAACAATAGTGGAATCATTACCAAATTTTTACATTATGATTCATAATTTAATTTTAATTTTATAAAATTCAATTTACGTATTAAATGAACTTAAATTTAAAAAACTAACTCCTAATTTGTGATAAAAAATGGTTTTCTATAAAACTTTAATTTTAATTGTGATTGTTCTTTATTCCAAAATTAACCATAATGTTTGTTACAACAATAGTAATAGCATAATTTTTACTAAAATGTATCTCATTTAATTTTATAATAAAATAACATCAAAATTCTGCATTATAAATACTTGAATGAAAATGTCAGTTTTCTATAAAAATCCATATTTCTCACTATTCAGGATACAATTTACATTTTCATAAAAACCTTAAATAATTACATTAAAATAATTTTGATATGATAATTTCCAAAATATATATATTTCTTATAATAAAAAATTTTTATCTCTAAAAATTTAATTATAATATACAAATATAAAATTAAATAAAAACTATTTTTGAAAAAAGAATACTTTGGAAACATAAAAGTACACTTCATAAAATTGAGAAATAGGTTATTATGAATTTAAAAATAAATTTTAATTATATAAAATCATTATAAATATTTTTAAAATTTCTATTATTTATACTCACACCAAAAAATTAATGGATACATTATAATTTAATGAAATATCAGGTTTCATTTGGACTCATTGTTTCATGTTAAACAAGCTAAAAAATACATCACATTTATTTCAAATAAAAAATATATGTTTAAAACATCAAGGGGTTACAAAAACATACTTTTTAAAATTTTAATATAAATAAACTACAATAAAATTGATAATATATTATGCATTTATTTACTTCGAAACCTCAAATAGAATTAAATCAAAACCATTTAGATGTTTTGAAAAGATACTCACGTCCTTAACCTTAAAATCTAATGAGCATCAAATTAGAAGAATAAGGAAATAATTGTGTATTTATACAATAATTATCACTTATGAAAATTCCAAATTATATCAAATACATAATAATATTTACTAGTATAGAATTATAGATTTGTATAACAGAAAAGAAAAAAATTGAAAAATTTAGCACAGTTTAAAAATTGAGAGTACTTTACAAAATGAGAGAAATTTGATGATCATAGAACATTGATGTAGTAAATTTATGATAATGTATGTTTTCCAACCCCAACAGTTTCTATTTAAATCCCCTGAGGTCTTTGGGAATATTTAAGAATCAATCTATGGTCATGGAATACATGGTTGACATATTTGATCCATCTTAAGAAATAATAAAAACATATTTGACTGGTATATCACAACATCACTAGATTTTCAGAAGCCTCCACTGTGTAGTAAGTGGACTTACTTATACTCTCCATATTTAAACATTTTCTAATGGTGATTTGGTGGAATTTTTCTCCATGTATTACTCTCAATTGGGTAGTGAGGGGGACTTTTATAAGAAAACAACTTTTCTGAACTACACACTAGTTGTCTGATTCCATTTGCCAATGAAATTTGTGTACCCTGCAATGCTTTAATCCCTATTTTTTCCTTCCAAAAATAATTATATTCCATTTATTTTCCCTATAGCGTGCATATATTATTATAATATATGTTAATATCCAATATGATATTTCAACAATATGTTATCGAGGTTTTTCTAGTAATCAAGATCCCTTCATTTTAATCATAATGATTAACACATTTAACCACTATCAAAATTAAATCCAATCAGTCAAATGAAATCATTATACAATTTAAATAGTTTCTTTAATAATTTAAAATTAACAAGGTAATAATCACAACTTAATAAAACATTTTTCTAGTCACAAATACTTAAAAAATAAAATATAACACTTATAACTTGATAATGTCTGTATAAATATTTTCTCACCCAACTAAAAAACACCATTTTTACCCAATACTAGTTTTTCATTTATCCCTTATAATATATAATAATACCCCTTATATATTATTTATATAATTTATAAATTATTTTATATTACATAAGATATATAATATTTTCAAAATTAAAACTATTTTTTTCATCAGTAATGTTCTTTCTAGAGATAAAAAGGTAAATATCTAATAAAATAAATGATTTTTTAGAACAAAATATTTTAAAATTTAATTTCATAAAACATTTTGTTAAGAGAAAATTATCAGTTTGTAAAATACTATAAAAATATAAAAACATTGTAATTTTTTTCATAGTACAAAAAAAATATAAAATTTTAATAAAACAATTTATAAAACGTGTTTTCTCCTCTCAGATAATTTATAAATTAAAAACATTTGACCCCTTAATGTAATTAATTTAAAATATGTAGTCCCACTGAACAAATATAATTATGAAACAAGGAACAATTTCAGAACCAAGAATGAGAAATAAATTTCATTGATTTGGAATTCTAATTATTAATTAAACAATTGAAATAAGGAATTCATTCCATCATTATGTTTTATTATATTTTATATTAGAAAACCATTGAAAAATGCTCGGGGATTTTAAAAATGATCTTATGTAATATCCCACTACTCATTCACCTAGTTAATATTAGATTAAAATATCAATAATCCCTTTTTCAGGTAATAACCTATAGGTGAATCTTCTCTAGAACCACATCGTATTGATTATATAAAAGATATGAATGTTTTGATTTTACTATAAAACATAATTGTAATTACAAAAATTAAAGACAGTTTGAAAACATATTTTTTAAAATTATATATTTTTTAATGTTTTTTAAAAATTAATTACTACCATTATATATTTATAAAACAACTTGAAAAAAATTAATATTATTGTGGTTATTATATAAGAATCAGAAGTTAATCATACCGGTCAAAAATTGATAATTTAAAAGAGATCCAGGGAAAGGTGTTTTGTTAATATATCATATATTTGAATGATGTAAAAAACATTTAAGAACGATATCACCTTTTTGAATGTGATCTCAATGAATTTGTTGTATCATGTTAATGTTATTAGTGAATGGATGTTGTATAGGATTTCTAAAAATAATAAACACACTTGTGTTGTCACGCTTTATGGGTTCATGATTATATGTAAACCAATATACTAAGAGAGTATGATTCATCATTATAATTTTTGGCACAATGATCCCCTATGCATATTTATTCCTATTTTATAATGGAAATTTCAACTATATTTTTCTTCATACTAATATATGTGTAAAGGTATTATCCTAATAGTTGTTATATCCCACTAGTAAATCTAATATATATTTGCAATGTTCAAAAATCAGTATTGTAAACACACATAAGTCCAAAATAAATTTCTTATCAATAAAATAATCCTAAGATTTTATTTCCTTTCACATATCAAAAAATTATTTTGAGAATATTCAAATGATAGTCTTTAATATTTTATTGAAAATCATAAAAAAGGAAAAAATATAGAAAGATATAAGGTTGGGTCATATTATAGTAAAAAATAATTCCAATAATAAATCAAGAAATATTTTTTTCAAATGGTTTACTAGATTCTTCCAATGTTAGCATACATGTAGTACTCTTTTGTCTAAAACTCCAATATCATTACTCATGAAAAAACACATTAAAATATCATTTCAATATTTACATTTGTGTAGAAATTTTCCATTGAAAATTTATGGAATTTGAAAACCAATGGATAATTTGAGTTCTCCTATAAAAGTAATCACAAATTATATATGCATTAATTTAGAGACTTTAGAAATAATGGATTATTTAGTTGATTGAAAAATAAAATCATCAACATAAATTTGATTAATTAATAATTATTTTGAAAATGAATTCATAAAAATAGTAGAACAAGAATTTACCATTTTCATATTATTTGATAATATAAATTTTACTAACCATTCATACCATGACTGAGGGGACTATTTTAAACAATAAATATCATTAAAAAACATGATAATAAAATTTTTACATTAAGGATTTTCAAGACTGGCCTAATGATCAATGAAAACATTTGCATAAATAAAACCATTTAGAAAATTTACATTTAGAATCCTTTTAAATATGTATGAAAAATAATTGTGCCGTGAATTAAAACCATATTATAATAGAATATATCCATAAATTGAATTAATATTTTTGACATTAGTAAATACCTTATAATTTTTTATAGAGATTGGTAACAACTATATCCTATTAATGAAAATATTTCCTTGATTTTCGAGTTTTTCTGAGAACCCCACTTGATGATAATAATTAGATTCTTATTATAGAGTCTCACGATAGTCTAAACAATATTCGTTTGAAATTTTTGTAACTACTATTATGTGGAAATTATCGAATTTTAGTAATTAATAGCATCATTATTGGATTGAGGTTCACGGTTGTAGAAAAGAGAAATATGTTCATCCTCATTTAAGACTAACCTTGTTTATTGATTAACAAATTATAACTCATCGAAATTTTTTTATTAGGATGGTCTTTAGATTTAACCAATGTCCTAGTTAATGGTGTATATGGGGATTCTGATCTTCTTAAATTTATATTGAATATTTATGTGTAGGTAAATACCGGCTAGTGAAGTCCACATCATAATCTATTTTATAATGAGATTTAAAAATATTTTCATGAAAATTTAATTGAATGGACTCTCCTTTGGTCTTGGTAAAATTATTGAATCCATTAAAGCCTTTACTTTGGATTGAGTTACTAATATAAAATCCATTATCCAATTTACTGACAAACATTCCCAGATTATTAATATTGTTAATGATATATTATTCAAAAATGAAAACATTAATGTATCCAACATTAGGAATTTAAATTTCCATTATTCAAAAGGGGGTTTTTCTAAAAATGTTACTTACATGAATAATAATAAGGATATAATAATAGGTATTTAACACTTCATTCTAATATTATAGGGGTTTAATAAAATCACTCTGTAGAGTCCTATAAATTTCTTATAGGGGACTATTTAGTCTTTCTAAAAATCATTTAGTTGATATATTATATGAGTGGATTAGGAATAATGATAACCATGTATGGCATAATGTTCCTCAAATATTGTTATCTAATACACTACCATGTTATCTTATAAAAAATAATATTTTTAGACTTTTACATTTTCTAAATTCATGGAAAATTTTAAAAAGACATTATCATCCTTGTTTGTGTTATATATAAATGAAATCCATATATATATATTATAATCTTTTGTAATTACAATGTTTTCAGATTTACATCCTATAATTGAAATATGAGTGTTTTTTAAATGATTAAGGTCAATGAGTTCCAGGATTTAGAGGTGTAGGATAACTTTTTATATTTGAAGAACTCGATCTATTTCCTTCTATATTTGAATGGTTTAACAACTAGTTTATCTTTACAAAAATGGTGTTAAATAACATAATATTTAGTTATGGTTTATCTTAATAGGAGTGTATGTGTTAAAATGACCTACATGATGATTTCAAAGATAAGATCCATTATCTTGTTCCCATAAATACATAACATTCTTATCTAATAAAAATTTTAATATATAACATAATAATTTAGTAAATTATATGTGGTAAATTAATGTTTTCCTTTTAATAAAAATAAGTAACTAATACATTTTAAAATATGAAATAAGGAGATAAAAAATAAAACACATTAAAAATTGTATTTGGAGAAATAAATCCTAAAATTACCAATAATTTTACTTTTTTAATCATCTCTAAATGTGACATATCCTCCATAGATGTTTTCATGATGAATTAATTTGGAAGGGTTAGCACACATGTGGCTCAAGAAACCACTATCCATGCACCAAGTAGAATATCAGTTTATTTCTTGGGAAACATGTTGAAAAAATATTAAGATACTAATATTATTGGAACCTATATATTTACATTAAATGAGTTTTTCAATAAATAATTTTTAATCCTAACATGTAATGAATATTTTTTTCCACTCTAAATATATAGTGAATGATGAATGTTTTTGGTAAAAAATATTTATATTTTTTTATATTTGTTTCATAAATATGATACCCAATTTTATATAAATAATTAAAAAGTATTTTTGCATGTTCCCATTAAAAATATTTCCTGTTATAAATTTTATAAAAAGAAGATTAATTTGAGAAACCAATTCTAGATTTAATTTGGATTGTGTTTTGTGACCATAAA
The DNA here is from genome assembly GCA_963277665.1 of Viscum album. Taxonomy (NCBI): domain Eukaryota; kingdom Viridiplantae; phylum Streptophyta; class Magnoliopsida; order Santalales; family Viscaceae; genus Viscum; species Viscum album. The sequence goes on from OY728134.1 coordinate 1,278,243,202, forward strand.
ACCATAATTACATATTGATCACCACGGGTAAATTGAAAAGCATTTTTTAATATATATAATTGGAGATTCTATATTTTCAACATTTTGTTATTATTTTAATTTTAAAACCAATTAATCATTTTCATTCCCATGATATTCATTTTCATAAATAAATAAATAATATTTATTTTTAAAATCCATAAATTTTGAAAAAAAACATTAGAATACGCCTTTGAGGGTAATCTATAACATAATAGAAACCTTCATAACCTAAACAAGAGATTGAACATGTGGAATATAATGTCATATAACAAGGGTAATTTTCCTCAATAAATTCCTAAAAATTATATAATGGGAACTAAGAACATTCATTTATTTATTTTGATGATGAAAGAATATCTATTTTAACACTCCAAGTTGAAAATTTTATTTCTTACTTTCTTTGCTTCTTATCTTAGGCTTTTTTTATTGAAGGGATAATACAGCTGGATATAACCCTTATTTTTTCAGCTATATAATGTAACATCCTTTTATGGATTTTCCTCTTTTAATTTATGAAAACATATTTTTTATTTTCATGTATCTGTTAGATTTCTTTACATGATTATAAATTTTGGATTCAATTTTGGAGGTGTATCTATCCCTTTACTTGTTTGAAATTATAAAATCTGTTTATTTGGACTCTATTTACTCTTTTTATACTTTAATTTTCATAGTTATATAATATGTAATAAGGGATTTTGTGATCTCCTAAACCACAATATTCTTTAAAATGGTTTCAGAAATAAAAGGAATACCTTTTGGTCAAATGGAAAATTCAAATTTCATCAAATCTATTTGATCATTCATAGTGTACAAGACATTAATGTCTTGGAAAATGAATTTTTTATTGAATAATATTAACAAAGAAAAAAATAGAACCAAGAAACTATATTTTCTCATTGATTTTGTAATTAATCTATAAACAATAATAAATATTATCATGATCTTCATAACATTTTTTATTGTGGATATTGATCATTCTAACTCAATCATTATAACACCATTTCATTGTGAGGACACAAAATATATCCCTTGTAGTGGTGATAGACATGTGATCCTTAGAACCCCAAATAGTGATGATGGATTATTGGGTTATACTATAGATAATTGATCATCTAGTATTATTCATCTTTTAATGAATCATAATCCTTCATGCTTAATGGAATCTATCTTATTCTTCTCATTCATGAGTGGATGATTGGAGATGGAGGATCTTGGTAGGAATATATTGTGCAAAATTATTTAAATCCTCAAGAATGTTATAAGAGTATACTTATAGAACTAGGATAATGGTTAATTATATAATTAATTATATAAGGTCCCATTAAAAAAATATTATAACTTAAGAGACCAACTACCGTGTAAAAAAATAATAATAATATTTTCTTTCTGAGTGTTTGGAAACTGGTACAATGATAAATATTATCTTAGGATATGAAAATTGATATATATATATATTTAGACATAATCTCTTTCCCCTCATCCTCCCAAACATTTATAGAATAACCAAATAAATATTGGTATTGAATATTTATACAATAAATAAATAAATACTTTATTCATGGGCCAATGAATAAATATTTATTTAATAATTATTAAACTAAATATATCATTTATTTAATAATTAATTAGTTATTTATTATGTAATGAATAATAATAGGTAAAAATTATTATATATTCTCATAAGAATACAATTAACATGTGAATTTATATTTTTTAATATTTTTAATTATTTAAAAACACATCAAAATATATGAAATTTCGGTGTGGATAATAATATTTATCCCAACTGTAAAATATAAGCAATTTTTTACTAAAATCAAAGAAAACACATTGTGTGTGACCCTGTAGGCCTCTTCTTCAGTGAAATTATTTGGTCTTTCCTAGTTTCCAAGATTACTATATATAAATGGGTGAAAGTTCAACAAAGAGGAAGAGAACATTCCACGATTAATAAACTACATATAAATGCTCAATATTTATTATAATCCATTTTTCATTATAACTACATAGGCAGGATGCATACATGTTTCATCAACCATATTTCATGACATATCATTTTTTGTTATCTTTATTGAAAAATCCACCATCAACATGGATGAGGGATTTTTTCGACAATTCTATTCCAATCAAAGTATTGAGATATCAACATCTATAAATATCAAAGGGGAAATCCTTTCATGACTTATTCATTAATAACATCTCATTCAGGATACACCCAATATACACAAATTGATCATGATCATATGAGATATTTGTTTATATAAATACATAAAATTGTGTAATTTATAATTTCTTTAATAATATTCATAATCTCTAAGTGAAATTATACACACTCGTGGACTAGAAAAAATAATGACAGAAAAACAAGTGGAATTTATAGTAGTGGTTTAATTATAATAATCTTATATCTTGGAGTTTAAAAAGTGAGGATTTCATGAGATTAATTCTCATAAATTTATGAGTACATGAATATGAAATTTAATATACTTATTTCCCATAAGAGTATGTTATCGACCTATGAACAAAAATTTTGAATGCTATCATGGGTTTTAAGGAATAAAATCATAGTGGGGAACTTGTATTTCCATTCCAATGTGATATCTACTCCCGTATATTATTACATTATAGTAATATATAATTATTTATGATCTATAATATAATATTTTAGTCTATATTCACTTATTTGAATATAATTTCAATCTATATTACATATTTTTGGATCTATGATAAAAAACTATAATAGACTCTCATATGAACTAGATCCAACTTCCAATGACATTGAATCTACTTGAAATCACATGATGATCATGTTTCTACTGAGTCAAGGATTTAGTTAACAGTTTTCCACATTTTATTCTATAGATAACTACTCACAGTGATGTCACATTTCTACGAAAAATCCTCCAAGAGGGGATAATTCTAAAGTATGTCTTTTACCCATAGATTTGACCATCTATCCTTTGCATGATGGTCCTCTATGGTATTATAAAAATACTTTATGTTAGGTTCATTACCAATATTCATCAAATTAAGATCGTGGATGATGTTTTTAATCCAAACTACATTATAATCTTTTGACTCTGAAGTATACTCTTAAGCTGTGTTGTATAGGTAACCACTTCAAACTTAGATATCTTCTAGCTCATAGTAACATCATTGAGAGAAAATATAAATCATAATTATGGTTTGAAATCACCTTGTTATTTTTGAAAACTAGCATCTACATATACAACAATGACCAGTTCCTCCTCTCATATATATAATTAGAAAATATCCTTAGTACACCCTAGATTATTGATTATTTTATTTAATACCACCCCATAATGGTCACCTAGGTCAACTCCAATCATACATAAATTTTAGGAGATATCTATTCATGTACATATCATATAATATATTACTAACCCCATATCTAACTCATTTGTAGTCCATGCTATCCTTTGACATTACTTATGTGTATGAGGAAACATTTTTCATAGAAATATGATTACTAAATGATACTAGAAACAATAACCTATAAGATTTTCCATTTTTTATCACATACAATTTGGTTAATTTATACGATTTATGTTTAAGAAATCATCCTCTTCATTATATCATGGTAGATCTTGAAATCAAGAATATCTGATTATTCAAATATGTTCTTTAGGGAGAAGCATTAATTCTTCTAGGATTTTATAAACTCTAATACTAGTATTTTATTTATAATGATTATTTTTTAATCAATATAAACCATCATGATAATTCCCACACTTCATCTAATGTTCTTATAAATAGATGGCCCAAATTCATTAATTGTGAAACTAAATTATTTTATGGATTCATCAAGAAATCATCTCCATGATGTGAATTCATTATTTCATCTATAAATGGATATCATCAACTTTTATACCTTCTATAATCCATTAGAGTAAAAAAACTTGAAATGTTTTGTCTTATACATGTCTTCTAGAATGTTCACATTATAGAAATCTACATTGGAATCCATCTTCCAAATCTCAAAGTCCTGGTAGGTTTCAAAGAGAAAAAGAATTAAAATTTATTTTATCATAGAAACTAGTGAAAATATTGTTTCATATTCTATGACCACATGTTATTTAAACCCATATCTAATCATTCATTACATATAGGTACTAACATGGCTATACATTTCCTGATTATTATTGAAATCCTATTACGTCCAACATTCATTACATCCACTAGTGTATCTAAAAAACCCATAAATGATGTTATTACTTAGAATCCATTTCATAATTCATATTCTTTATCCATTTGGCAGATTATGGGACACATACTACTTTCTATTATGTTACATGATCATTAATATTGATTAATAATGGCTCACTATCCTTATTTATTAGATAACCATATCATTTTGGTTCTCTAACCTCTATTTTAATCTAATTTAGTACCTTTTCAATTGAATTTTCATCTTCCCTGGGTTTTTTGGATTCTATTCCTATTCCAACCCTTGGGTATCTTGAGCTTCAAATTTATCATAGTTAATTTCACTAACACTATATCATTTTGATATTTAATCCCTTTCATGAATAGTTGGACATATTTTAATCACAAAATTCATATAATATATGTTACATAGGTGATATCCATCAGTTTCCTTAGGATACACTATAAAGATAAACATAGTTCCTCAAGGTGAAATAATGCTGCCCGAAATATCCTTAACATATGACTCACAACCCCACACTAATACATGAAACATAATTGGTTTATTTCCATATATAAGATTCCCTGGAATACTAGTTTATGGTCTACATAGAAATATGCCCAATATGTATATTGTACTATAAAATTCAAATCACCAAAAGGATAATGGATAACTCACATGAATAATTAATAATCTCAGCATATATTATATTGTTTGGTTACTTATTTTTCTTATATCATATGTTTATGGTGTTTAAGTTGAATTGTGTTGGAATAAAATCCCAAAATCCCAAAAATAATTAAGTGAAGTATTAAATATGATATTCCCTACCATGGTCTATGTGAAGTTTTTTAATATTATTACCATGCTTGTTCTCAACTTCATTATTATATTCTTGGTATCGGTCAATCGAATGTCAATTATACCTCATTATTTTGAAATTTTCATTTCTAAAAATTTCATTTCAATGATTAATGATGTTTGAGTACCCACTCTTGGCTACAATTGGATATTTTCCACACACATCAATATAAACACACTCAAGAAGATTAGAGCCCAGTGAACATTCCCTCTATAGAGGGATTTTAATTTTTTCCATTTTAAACATGCATAACATAAAGAGTCGTTTTTAAATGAATTCAGATGTCCATATTGTTGTAACATATTTAATTGATTTTTATTTACATGGCCTATTTGGTGAATCCATAGTTGGGTTTGGTATGAATGAAGTTAATCATGTTATTTACTGATATACATTACTTGATTTGTGCAATCCATCAAATAAAACCCATTATTAAAATTTGACTTACCGTAATTGATGAGTTTTTGAAAAAAAAAAGGAATATTTATTTCTATATTGTAAAATAAAACCATATGTATCATGTCCAGACATATAAATAATATTTTTTTGTTGAAGTAAAATAATAGAAATAGTTTAAAACCAATATCATTTTAATTAGAAGCATGATGTGGTAGTCCCCAATAGCCATTGTGGATATTCTAGCTTCATTGGATGCTCATATATATAACTCACCCCAACAAATAATATAAAATCTACAAGGATCCAATATTTAAATACATTAGTGATCACCACATTCTTTATCTACTATATAATTTTAAAAAAAGATATATTACACTTGATAATAAAAACAATTGAATATTACCCTTTCTTCTCAGTCTAGGTGTTTTCATCTTCCATTTGACCTTTTTAAAATATACAAAATAGATAAATTCGTTTTCCCATTAATTCCACTTTATCCACCCCTTCATTGATGTTCATTATGAATATTCTTCTGAATTGAAATTACATTTAGAGATCATCATCTGGATTTCTCATTTATTCACAATATGGACAAATGGCTTGTTGTGGTTCATATCCTTATCAAATTAGAGAGGTTTAGTGGGAAGATATGGGATATATTTTTCTATGTCAATAATATTGATGTTAAAAAATAAAGTGTATCTAATGTAATAAACATATAATAATAGTATTGAATAATTAATTAGGATGACTAATCCCTAGAACCTCAATGTGTTTAATATTGAAAATAATTTTTACTATGTGAGGCCTAGACAGAACACCTACTATATGATTTTATGTTAACAGTTACATGGATATTTTATACCATTCATGTTTTCTCTCTCATTATATTACCACAAAGATATAGGATCATACTATAGGACTCCATTTTTTGGTGACATCATATTTTTTCTAAACATTGACGACAATATCAATAATATGCAATTTACTAGATCATTTATGATTGTTTCATAGAAAGTGAACACCTTTTCAATGTCCTACATATATGGGTAATCAAGGATTGAGGATTCAATAATGTAATATTATTGTTCATGATGAAACCCTACCCATGATAATCTGTACCATTCCCAAAAGTGATATCTAGAAAGGATGTTCTATTTATCCTCAACTAATCATAAGGATTATGTGGTCAATTTTTTTATTGTACTCTAATAGAACAAATTATTATAATTTCTATTTATTATAATCTATAACATATATAATAATGATATTTCTATGTTTATTATCTCTCCTATTATTTTATATATCCTAAATCCATCACGATTGAACTCCTAATTCCACACCACTTTAGACATTCTACTATCATGTATACATTTTCCCCCATTATGACCCATAATATATACATGAAAAACATAATAAGGTGTTTAGGTAGTCTGTATTCCCAACTATGATCTTTTAACTCCTTGTTTTATTAGTATACTCCCTAATCCTAAAATCGTGACTCAAATTTCCGCAATAACAGTCATCAAATTTAAATTGAATAGAATATATAATTTAAATTCAATAAATGTTCTGTTAAGTTGAATAATCAACTTAGTAATGACTCCTCTATAATTATAAGTGATTTATATTATTTCCTAAATTTACAACTAATATATGGATTTTTTCATTCAACTAATGGATGGGATAATGACTTAATATTAACTTAATGGATTTTTTTGTTTTTAATAAGTTGTCTTATTTTATCTTTAACAAGATTTATTAACATTTTCTGTATTTTAGATATGTGATTAACCATGTACTAATATAACATTTACATATAATACATTTATTTTAGTTTAATCTTCACATATTAAATAATTTAGTTATGTGCTAATGGAATTCAGTCAATAAAATAAATCATACATAGAAAAATATATATATAAATAAATGGGAATATTATGAGATGATCTCATAGTTGATTTATTGATCTAGCAATAAATAAACCTATGAACATCTGTTAAAATTCTACTTGTTTTTCTTGGAATGAATTATAGCATTTGCGATGTCCACCATTTTGTCTCTCATGTTGGTTTTTTATTGTTTATTTTTAAAAGAGCCTCTAAAACAACACTTCCTTGATAAGAATCCATGCACCTTTAGAAACTCATTTTATTAGATATGTCTTATAACACCCACTGATGTGGGGGACTAAATTATTAGTTGATGGGAACTAAGTAACAAAACCCAAACACGTCAGTTATACTTAATAATGGATGGATGGATGGATGACACCTAAGACATTAAATTTACTAATGAATAATTCAAAACCAGTGTAGTAAATTTAATTAAATGAAACCAACACAATAATAGGTATAGTCAGTGATAATGATCAATTAAACACATGAAAAAATTATACACTTAAAAATATATCTAGTATTCATTTCAATTCTCTCTTTTATAAGATAAAATAAACATATACTAATCAGGTTAATTGTTTTATTAATTCATTCATTAATTAATTTTATATTATTGTATAAAAATTGGATTGTTGTTTCTATCTGTTTTTATTTTAAATTAAAATAAATTATTTCATTATATTTAAATTTAATAAAATAGTTTACAACATTGTACATAGAAGAAACATGGTGAATTCCTGCATAAACATAATTAGGTGGTCCTTGTTGTATACAATCCACGCACATGACATATTAAATACATTAAATGTGTCAAAATTTCATAGAAGGTACTCTTATATTAATAAAACACATAAAAATAAATATTATATTACATTTATAATTTAAAGTACTTAGATTATTTAGTATGAAATGACAATATATGAATTGTAGTTAAGAATACTTTTCAAAATTAATTAATTATTTAATATAATATAAAACCTAATGACTAGCACATACTGTGAATTTAATGAGTCATGGAAGTCATTTCAATGAGAATTAGAGGATCAATTAATTGAATTTGATATTTCTATATAAATAGGTAAAGTACACAATGTATTCTAGCTATCCACACAGCATGTACTTTTCTTCATCAGATATCTATAATATATTCCTATAGACACGATGTATACTTTATGTGGAAATATAGGAGGAATAAGATATTTATTAAAGATAGATATCTTATACATCAAGGTTCATAGTTGTTAAACATTATGTAAAATATATTAAATTCTTATGGTATATTAATTATATGACATTACCTAGCTCTATTTAATAGTCTTGAAAAACTATGTACTACATGGTGTATAGGAACTATATATGATGTGTTGGTAATATACATGGAATATAATCTATTAAATCCATTATCCACAATAACTAGACAATATGAAATGAATCTAATGATGGTAGCATGTATTCACTACACATTGACCAAAAGTCTACATTGGTGTCCTGTTGCAATGAAAAGGGATACATAGCATGTATCAAATGAGTATACTCCATGTAACCCTGTATTATCTGGCCATTTTTTTTGAACCACCAGATGGCTTATTCAAATGATTAAATTTTAAATTATTAATTGAACTTCATTATCTATGTGATTAACAAAAGATGAGGAAGAGATCTCAAAAAATTGATAGAGAACATATAAAACAACAAATTAAATTTAACTAAAAAATATTTAACGATTAATAATAAAAAAGATTACAAATTTGAACATTCCCAATCTATTTAGACATCATCATTTTTAACACATCAGAATGTCATATTGGACAAATATCCAACTTTTCTTTTGTTGGATTTGATGGATTATTCATAATGTATAAGAATCAAACATCATTATTGATAAAAAAATTCAATGAATATTGAAAAATATAATAATAAAATTAAGAGAGGTGTTTTTGACAAATATTTTATATTTATATTAATCACAATTAGAAGGATTTCCTCAATAATAAGATTTTTTTTATAATGATAATCATTCTCTCCTAATAATTATAGATTTTTTGCATTTTCAGGACCCAAAATAAATCTCTTATCATAATGATATACACATTATCTCTTGATATACATATGGATTCGATGAATTTTCTGGTTTAAGAGTGGTTGGTTGATCGGCTTGTATTATTATACATGGATCAGTTAATGTTCCTTCAGAATTGAAGGAGTCTCTCTTATTACTCTTATTACTCTCATTCCTATGAGGATGATAGGTGGAGGATGATCCTGATAGGAATATATTGGGTAAATTGATTAACATCCTATATAATGTGATATATTCATATTTATTGACTAAGGGTTATGGTTTAATATTTAATTAATTTCACAATGGCCCTTTAAAATATATTAAACAATGTTAACCCCCATGCAATGTGATAAAATAATATTAATTTATTAAATATTCTACACAAACTATCACACAGATCAATATTATTTTACAGACTTAAAAATTAATATTTATCATTGGACATATACGTGGTTCAATTTTCCTCTTCAATATTTATCAAATACATAAATAAATATTATAATTAAATATTTATTCATAGAATAAGAAAATATTATATTCAAAAACTATAAAAAAAACGTATATAATTAAAATAATGAAATATTTATTTAATAAATTATTCAATATTTATTAAAATTTTAGTAACAATAGATAAATTAATATTATGTATTTGGGTAATTCTGTAATTACCTTAAGGATATATATTTTTTTAAAAAAATTATCATTTAAAAAATATAATATAAATATTAAATCATGTTTTAGAGAATAATATTTATTCGAATTTTTAGAGATAAATAATATTTAACTGAGAGGAAAGGAAGCACTTAGTATATGACCCTATATACCACATACATAATGGCATTAGGTGGACTTGACTAAAGTACTAGATTACTGTCTATCAAAGGCTACAAGGACCCATAGTAGAAGAATATATTTCACAACAAAGATACCATATATGAAAATTCACTATGTAATATAATCCATTTTTTACGACATCTAATCAAGAAGGTTTTGTTATTTTATCAAAAACCCTAAAGCATGATATATATTTCTGTGATTATTCAGAATGAACAAGGCTACATCACCATGGCCCTGGAATTTATATCAATAATTTCCTTCCAATAAAAATTTTGAAATATCAACATCCATAAACATGAAAGAGAAAATCCTTCCCTGACTTATTGATTAATAATAAATCATTTGTGATGAAATTGAGGTTACCAACATTTCTAAAATCATACATTGTCACAATATTTAGATATACATCAAATTTCATGAGTCGTTACATGATTTAATTATAATATTAATTTCTAAATACCATTAAACATTCTCATATATATTAATATATAATTGCACATAAACATGTGGAATCCCTATAGTCTGGTCTATTCTAATAATAAACCTTCTTGCAGATAACTATGTATTCACTGCCTAGGATGAAGTCTCCTTAGCATACATATACTTTCATCTTACAAACAGCATAATATGTACCCCATTATTGAATATTATTAGTCTGAATAAAAATAATTAAGAATGTCATCCTATATTTTTAGATTTCTCATCATATTAAAGAGATATAATTTAGATTTCAATTTGACACATACTCTACACAATTATTAGATTAAATGAATGTATAATTACAAATGATATTTAATAATATATCTTATTCAACAACTAATTATTAGAATATACAATCAATTTATATAAATAAAAAATTGTTATAGGACACTAAATCCAACACATAATTTCTTAATCATTTTATATGTAAATAAATATGGATTCCAAATTATTTTATAACACTATAATGATATTATTAACTAAATCCTCTATATAAAGTGTATCACTAATATCCCTTTCAACATTAAAAAAATCTCTAAGCCATGTATACATTTTTGTAATTGATTCATTTTTATTAATTGAAAAATTATTAAAATATATTTGAATCATAACTTGTCATGTTTCATTAAGTTTGTGTATTCTATCATGAGTTACGTATATGATTTTCCATATTTAATGAGTTATTATAAATGTATAAATTCGATTATATTCATTTTTTTTAAATTTAAAATAGGTTGAAATCATTTTTTTCCAATTAATTAAAAAATATAAATCTCATAAAAAGTCTATTTTTTCATTTTGTATTAAGAATATTACCCTGCTTGTCTATCTCAATTACGAGATAACAAATTTTCCTACAAATTCTATATATATGAATCATCAAATAACGATTATTTATACCATTATTAAAGGGATAATGTCCCAATGTATGCCATTGGAAATCATAATTTCTCTTACAAACCACTATAAAAAGGAACATTTCATGAAATATTTGTAATATATTTGGAAATTAATTAAGGTTTTTGAAGGATGTAAACTAATAAATTATGTAAAATTATCTAATACAATTACAAATTGATATCATGACATATTTTTGGTACAAAAATTATTATTTTGAAGAGTGGAAAGAACTTAATTTGTAAAAAAAATATGAAGTAATATTTTGAGGATGTAAACCATCTTATTAAAACATTGATTGTAAAAAAACTATATATTCTAAATAAAAATATTCATAAAAGTAAATTAATATATAAAGAGGAATATATTAACAATATATTATTATAAAGTTACAAGCACAAAAGAATGATCCTATTGATGATTAGATGATTGATTATAGAAGAAATTAAGAGATTATAAAAATTGATCTTTAAATGTATATGTATAGTTATATTTAAATCATAATGTAAGAAATCATATAATATTTTAAATAACATAATTTGATAAAATATTTTGGATAATGTTATTTGATGAACCCATACATCTCATGTTCATATATCTTGAGAGTTTTTTGTATTATTCCATTTTCTTTTACGGTAGTCACGATCACAAAAATCCTATTCATTTTTATATTGTTATTGAATGATACTTTGGTATAGTGAAACATATATTTTTAACTATTATATCTATAGACCTCAAAGAGAAGAGATACAATTAAAGTAATAAATTTTGGAAAGAATCCTCAAACTATTACTTTATAATGTTGCATAAATAAAAATAGTGGATGAGAGAAAGAAAGAGAGGACTACTAGAAGCAATCTCATTTAGTAAAAGTATCAAATCACATAAATATATAAAAATAAGAACTAGGAGTGAATGATTTATATGTGGAGTATTTATGAAACAATATATAAATGTAATCACACTTCTAGAATTAATATTATTATGAATAATAGAATAAATATGAAGATAGTAGCTCGTAGAAATACTTAACCATTATGATTTATTTTGTAATGGAAAACACTGGTATTTATTTTTATAACATGGAATTTAAATACAACAGACACTATACACTATTTATAGGGATAGAATCACACACCAAATAAATTATGGAAAAAATTGATAAATAAAATTTTGGAAAATTTTTTATAGTAGGTTCTTTACCATCCTACAGAATAAGACACATCAAGCATCTTCCATTGTAGTCTCCAATCCTATATTGAAATAGTAGAAGTTTGGCATCATTAGGGAAAATACAAGTTCGTTATCTAACATACCCAATTAATCATGTTTTTTTAATGACCCATTAACTTTAATAAAATCTAGGTGGATGATCAATGGGCATAATTTATTCACTATAGTCAATAGCAGTAGCAAATTCAATTCTTCATAAAGGATAAAATAAGTAAATCAATATAGGTGATCATTGGAGAAAAACAGCAATATGAAACAAACTAGATTTTATTTCTTAAATTCATGATTCTTTAGGCCTGTACTACTCTTATAGGTTGTATTTTTTATCCATGGAATACTCTTCCTTAGGATAGGGTTCTTAAAAATGTCCCTCATTTCTCATTTCCTTTATCTATATTGAGGTGCACTAGCTTGAATGAGGTACTACTATTGTTCTCCGAGAGGTTGGAAATAGTGATTTTATACTTTAAGAATCCTAAACTGGTGGGTGGTCCAAAAGATAGAACATCGAATATGGCCTAACATTCGTAAAGGTCTCTACACAAGATTATAACTCTAGTTCTTTGAAAGGTTCATATGAAAATTACTGATTCAAATTTAGAAGAATAGTTAGTAATGAGAAATATGAAGGTAGTGTAATTATTCATCATCATCAATGTCTAGATAGAATTCAAGGATATCATTGAAGAAATGTATTTCATTCTCATGGAAATACATTTCATCATAGAGAGAAGATTACAATTATTTTTTCAGAATTTCATACATCTTTTTTTCATAATTGAATATTTTTTTTATAATTTCAAACTACAACATTTTTTTCCAGTAATGAAAATGAGTATAGATAATTTATTTTGGTATGCGAAGGAGATACAACCGATGATTATGTCCAAAAATTAACAAGATAATTGTATTAGTTTTACTAAAATGGAGATGGGGTAGAGGGAATAACGGATGAAAAATAGGTTTTTACGATGGGATTATGTGTAGACATGGGAGGCTCACAAAAGAAGAGTGAGGTTTGATGATGTGACGAAAGACCAATTTTGAATTATTGAAAATGGGGTGTCAAAATTTGGAAAAATAGAAAAAAATATTGAAAAATAGAAAAAAAAAACTAATGTAAAAATAAAAAATATGATTTCAGTCACACGTTAAAGATTTTATATGGGAATTAATATTTACTATTGATCTTATTCATCCTTTAACTTTCGAAAAATATCAGCAAAAGAATTCATGGATATCTCTCTTCACACCTTTTAAGCCTATGACGTGATTTTATATTGATATTGTAGTGGAAAACCCCCATATTTATATCTTCAAATCATCATTTAAATGAAATTTTCACACTAGACCCTATTAATTGGGATACAGTCACATATCAAAAAAAAAAGAGGGGAAACATAGATATATAAAATGTCTATAAATTAGTTGCAGTATCTTCCTCCCAATCCTCTAGTTCCAATCATGTTATAATTCCTTCATTGAAGTCTACAATCCTCCATTGTAACAGAATATTTTTGGATCCATCCAAGGAAATTAAATATTATTCTCTAAAAAAGATTTGTTGAAATCAAAACTATTTCCAAAATATATGATTTTTTTTAATCATACCTCTACCTTAACACACATAATTTGTGTTCATTGAGGTCATTGTGGTCTATTAAAGTAATCCAAGGTGAGAGATCTTATGGTAAATTATTTATTCAAGCCTAAAAAAATGTAATTACAGGTACTGCACAACTATTTTTATGTGTGTAATGAGTAGAATATCATGATCTCTTATCATTATATTATAAATGTCTACTAAAAAGAAGGCAAACCCTGTCTAGAGAGTTTTTTCATATGATGGTTTTAGAATATTCCATTTATTCATCTCTCATACATCCTCCTATAGCAATTTGGTTTTGTTATAAAAATTTGTACATTATTCACGCTATATTCATGTACTAACATCATCAGGACAGGGGATACTATACTACCTAATCTATTCTATTAGGAACATTCCTAATTCAGTTCATTAACATAATATCTTCAATCCCACCCCCAAACAATTATGGTCTATCCCCATACCCAATTTGTTCATGTATTATTTTCTTTTTTGTGTTTCCCGTTGAATAACTGACAAAATCATATTATAATATAAAATCATACATGTCGTTCCATCAAATTTTAAGAAAAAAAATTGTTCCATATTTTTTATTCTAATAAATGGGATTGGTGACTTCTTGGAGAAATATCATATGAAAATATTCAATTGATTATAGCACTACTATGGGTTTTGTTCAAGGGGACCCTTCACTGGATATTCTTTGGGTTCTGTATCCTATCTTCGGATGGGTATAGTGATATATTTAAAATTACGTGGTCCCCATGTACAATGTATCCAAGAGACTATTTATGGGTTCATATGATGATTCTGGAATATCATGTTATGTTAGGAATCCTTTTCATATGTAAGATGAAACCTATAGGTGGGGATGAGGGGAATGCAGTGGAGGATGGGGAAAAAATAATTGATACAATTATTAGTATTTTAATATTATGGAAACCATGATGGGTGGGGGTATGGAATAAATGATATTCATATGTATTAAATATCAACACCTACACCTCATTGGATATTCTTGTAAGATTTCATGGAAACTACCTCACAATAGTGAATAAAGGACATAATTTGACATTTTTGTGTATTAGTTTCCCTACTAATCAAACAATCATTTGGATTCCTCATAGAATATGGTCATATACTATGCCAATCATGAATTGTTTTTGCATTTGGAGTTTGATAATCTTGAAATGAATATATTTTACTGTGGTAAGAATATTAATGTTTGATGGGAGATAGATAATAAGTGATCCCATTTTTCCTTTTTTTCATCACCACATCATCCTTGGTATCTTCGAATATATATTTCATTCTTTATACCATGAAGAGAATTATATTTTTTTATTATGTTAATACCAAAAAATTTATTGTTTTTGTTATATTAATTTTATATTATAACAATCAAGAATATTTGTATCCAATGATAACCATTAGTAGTGTATATAATTTTGAATTATTTTAATTCCTTTATAATTTCATTTTTTATTGTTTTTATTAAATAGATATCTATTTCATCTTTAGTATTGTAAATATTTTTTATGGAATTTTGAAATATTATATATTTTCTATTTTTAGGTACTCAAAAAAAATTATTACATGTGAAATTTTATTTTTTTATTCTTTAAAAACAATTCAAAATTCAGTAATTCAATGATCAGTTTCTAATGTAGGGAAATTATAATACAAAAAACTACCACATATTTATCATTGGGTTTTAAAAAATGTGTATTTTTTCTTGCTACTATTTGAGAAAAACTGTCTTTTTTATAAAACTATGATTTTTTTTTTATTTTATCAACACACATAATGGATTTTATTTAATCTCTTCACAAGAACTAAATCGAATAAAAATACCTTTAATTAATTGGAATATATGAATGGAATGGTATAAAAATTTTGTGTTGATAAAAAATAAGGATATCTTGATTTTTTATTTTTACATAATAACGTTAAATACACATTGTTATTCCAAATTTATGAATATATAATAGAGATATTATTATTGTTCACATAAAATAAATAAAATATTATTTCACGTAAAATTATAATAAGAATATTTATGTGATATTCCTAGTTAGTTATTTATTATTCATAACTTGTTTAACCCTTTAGTACACATTTATTAATATTTTACTATCTATTTACAATAAACAATATAAATAATTTGTATCCTATTATAATACACCAGGTGAAGAAAATTCTAATAGATTCATCCCTATGACATCCCACACATGTACACCAAGATCCGATGCTAAAAATAGATTCATTTCATTCTATTTTTGATACAAACTAAAGTGAACAAAACATAATAGTCCATAATTATAATGATGTTAAAAATATTTGGCCCACATAAACATATAAGACCTTTTATGTTTATAATTTTATAGATTTTGGAAAACCTCTTATCTAAAAAATCACATATTTTCCCACCCAATGGACATTTATCAATATATGTATAAATTTTATTATTCTATAATAATCCTTCAACAAATCCTATAAAACTTTTCACACATTATTTTCTGCTAAACATATCATATTTCATATTTTTATTTATATCCTATGAAAATTAAATCATAAAAATAAATAGCTCAAATGGTTATAAAGGAGTTATGTATATTATAAGATATCATGGAATATTCAAGGAATCAATATTACAGAATGAATAATGAAAAATAAAATAATTCATTATAAATAATTACAGGATTTCTGAAAATGTCCATGTGTAATATAATAATATAAATGTAAGATAATGACTAATTCCATGTTAAATGAATACATAATGTTAAACATATTAAATATAACCACTATGAATTATACTATAAAAAAATAATTAATTTCGCCAAATACACCAAATAAACAAGCTATATTTTCCTATTAGACCTAATAATGCCTTGAGGGACTATTTTGGGCATCTTCCAACACTTAATAATTCTAATGAATTTGATATATGAAAATATTGAATAAACATTACATAATAAAAATAACTAGGTAATAAATAACCATATGTATTTGATATAATAGGATATAGAATTTCAACACACACCAAAATAAATAATTAACCATAAATTGAAATCAATAATCATCTATATAGAACTAAAAATCATATGGATTGTTGGTATTTACATAGTAAATAAGTTAGCTATTTTCTACTATAAACACCACGAAATATTAATCATAGGCTAATAAGTATGAGAAAATTTAGTAATGGTAATGATATATAATGCATCCATAATAATAAATAACATGAAATTGAGGAAAAACATGTGGTCAAATGTGATTTTTAGAGTGATAGACATCATTTTTAAAGGGAAGTGGTTAAACAAAAAATAAATATGTGTGAAGAAAATGGGGTCTGAAAACAAATCAATAATATATTAAATATGTACATTAATATATTATAACATACATTTCTATTGTTTTCTGAGAAGTATATAGGAAAATAGTAGTGAAACATTGAAATGAAATTTCATAAATCTTCTATAACATAGTTTCAAAACCCGGATAAAAAAGTCCAAAATACTAACCCTGAGGTATGAAGTATAAATTTAAATTATTTTTTTCAAATTTATTTAAAATAATGGAATCTTGATAAACAATGTTTTGTTGAAGTAATAAAATGTAATTTATAAGATAATAATAAACATAAGTGAGATAAAATAAATTTTTAAAACTTTTGAAAAAGTAATAAACATATATTTTGGTGAAAAAACATAGTATAATTGAAATAGAATTTTCCTTTTCAAAACAATATTGAATATTGTAATGGAAACATAGTAATGATGAAAAAAACTAAAGGTGGGATTATGAGTCTAAGTGGTAAAAGTTTAAAAAAATTATTTTCCCACAATTTAAATAAGATTCAGATGTGAATTATTCAAAAATAAATCAAAATATTACTTTTTATACCTTTGTTCAATGGTAAAATATCTCTAAAAATGACCTTTAACATTAATTTTTTTATATATAAGAACATTCATTAATCAATATAAATAATATCAATATGGAAATGAAATATTCCAAATAAAAAAGAGAAATAATTTTTTCTTTTCAAATAAACACAATTTTGATGATTATGAGTTACAAAGAGGGGAAATTGAATTAAAACATGAAAACCGCTAAAATAATTATATAAAAATAATATATATGGAATTTATGTTATAAATATCATATAATTAACTAGTAGAGAAAAAATATATTCTAATCTTTATTTATGATAAATCTCAATAGTTGTGGGTGTTATTTTTGTAAATAGACTAAATGATGAGTTACGTCAAGATGTTTGAAATTATTTTGGATTGTGAAACTAGAATGAATATAAATTTAAAACATTCATGTATTATAGTAGAGTACATATCAAGTGTGTTTAATTCCAATTATAGGTTTCAGTGCATCTAGTATGAGAGGGAGGAGCCACAAATCCGATAACATAATAGCAATGATGAAAGGATGAACACAATCATCATGAAGAAGTTTTGGAGTATGATGATTTATTCTAGGATGTCTATGAAATTATAGGGAAAAACCTTTTTAGTTTCATGTTTCCTCGTCAAATGGTCATAATCAATCTATCTGTATTTCGATATTCCAAATAATATATTCTCTAGTAAACAACCATCTTACTTTTATTTATTAAAATTAAAATTTATATTTATTTTCATATGCATCTCAAGTTCTCATTAAAAAAATACCGGAGATACACTATTTGAATCATAATCTACTATAGATATTATGATTATAGATAAAATATTTTCGATCAAATGCATAATAATGAAATCAAAATAAAAGGTGTAATGTTCCATTATAACAACATTGTTGAGGTCATTGAAAATCGTAGGATGTATCAAAGAAAAATATTTGGTGAATAATTTTCTCATCCAAGAATTATAATAGTACCATTAACCACTAAATAAGATTTTTTGAAAGAAAACCTATCAATAAAGAAACATGGTGTAGTAGAGGATGATATTTAGCTTATTGGGACTCAACCATATCCACTAGATGTGGATAAATCATTAAGATCTTAGTGGTGGTAAAACTATACCCCCCCATTTCACTATTGGGTTTCATTCAATAATATATTATTTATTCGGGTGTATTTTATATTTTTAGAGATTCCTTTTATTTATGAATGCTATAACCTTTTCCTCAGTACAGAGTTAGTATATAGTCACTACATTGTTTAGTGCTCCTTGAATAAAACCATAAATCACTCATAATTCAATTTTTTGTGAACTTGTTGGGGGTAAATTTACATATATATGATGGTTATGTGTATATAGGTTCTATCAACTTTTATTTTTTCATCAATGTCTTGGTTTTTTTTGAGAAATATATTTTTTAGTTTTGAAAATTTGAGATTGAATGGAAACAAAAAATCCACCTTTAGGTGTAAGGGAGATGACATATAAAATATATACATGAATAACAAAAACTATGATATATGTTTACAATTGTTATACCATTTTTCAGTTCCATTTAATATAGTTAATATCTATACCTCTTATTCATAAAACCTCTTTATGTTTAAACCTAATCAGTAACTGGGAAACAATTATGATAAAATTATGACCTCTTTGATATATGAGTGTTCGGAAAGGATTTGGTTCAGGATTGGAATGTATAATATTCTCTAAAAGTGTTGAGAAAATAGGATATGGGGTGTCCATTTATATATGAGGGACATGACACACATGAAATTGTTGAAATTAATAAAATATATAAATTACTTATTCAATCCAAACGGCTCCAAAATGAAAAATATTTTTAAGTGAAGATGAGATAGGGATCAAATAAGAGTACAAAATAGGTTTTAAATAAATTTATATTATTTAAACCCTTATGATGTTAGATTGAACCCTTTAATCAGTTTTAACGATTACCATGATAACAGACATTATACCTAAGTTATTATCCATAATGTTCAAAAATGAATGTGTATTTTTTACTAAAATTTTACATGGTTACTCCAAATATGGATTCTATTTTTTGAAAATCATTTTATATGAATGGTAAAAATTAATTTTAAAAAACAATGGGTAAAAAATAATAAAAAATGGTTTCCTAAAAATAAGAATTTTTTTAAAAAATGTTTTTATAAAAAATTAAACATAATTTCAAAAACAATTAAATTATTTTGGCTATTTTTAATAAAAAGGAACTAATTAAATTTTTGAATAAATTTAAAAAATTGAAACTTCATAAATACATGAATACAAATAAATTTTTTATAATATTAGTATTTAATCATTATCCACTAAATATAACCTTTTAATAAATATCCTAAAAAACTACCTTAAGAATCGTTTAACTTGAGGATTCAAAAATGACATCTTTTATATAAAATATAATTTATTACGAAAACGATGATTATGCATGGTAATTAGGGAAAATGGGAACTATGACACATTTTTTTTGTTTCTCCATAAAGGTCTATTTCAAGGAGCATGCTACAATCATTTTTTAGTGTACCAAAATTACTACGATAAATGCTTGTTGATTTCAAAGAAGTCACTCCTACCAACGATAAATATATGTTTCCTATATTTGGGTCACTCCTTCCAAGGCTCACTAGATATCCATTTTTTTGACTCGCTCATTCCAATGATCACCTCCTTACAATGGTTTTGGGTAGATTCATTGTCTCCCATGGATATCTTCTCTTACAACATCAATTTTCAGTCATTTCTTCAATGAATAAATTATTAACTTTCAGTATAAGAATAATTTCACCTTATTTATAATGATTCACTAGATGTTATAATGGTTTTGTTGAATCGATATTTTATCCTTCAAAAATCCATTATGAATATCACCCAATGCATCTTCATTCTATAAGTTGTAATGAATACTCTATTCTTCAATTACACTATAATTATGGGATCCCCTTCTTCATTAGATACTAGTAAAATTCTATACATATTATCTATAAAAGTATTCTCTAGATTCCAAGTATTTGTCTTTATATAATAATTCTATAACTCCCTTTTAGAATAAAACTAGAATGAATTCCATATGTTTTATATAGAAACACCTCCCTTGTTTATTGTTTTTATAGTGAATACAATTATTCTTGTATAATTTTGATGTTTTAATGGAATTCTCTCTATATATATCTTCAACAGATATTTAAAAATGATTTATAGTCTCTTTCTTCTATCATGGGATCTTCCATGTCATACAAATCCACTTATTTTATACATTCTTTATAACATGTGTTATAACATCCATTTAATTTTTCATAAATGATCCTTAAATTCTATCTGAGATTTTGGATATTTTATATGAACCTAAATACATAGGATATTTTCATATCAATAAAATATAACTAAATGAGAATATCTTCATCTACACATCATGCATTTCCATAAAATATGGGAAATCTCTACACCACTATAATTTTATGAGTCATAAATGTATCTTCAATTCTCCATGAGCATCAGGAATGATTCTATTATATTGGAATGTTTTCAATTCCCAAGAAAACATGCCCTGATAATTTCCTCATCATACAGTATTAAATTAATTTTTTTTAAATATAGAAACTCGTAATTTCACAAAATTATGTTCCTTGTATTTATCCTTTAAATATTTATGACTGACAATCATAAAAACCTCTATCTCATGTAGTTGACCCTAAATTTATGAATAACCTCACAGTATCAAAAAAATTCCAATAATTATGGACTATCATTATATATTATCATCTATTGATGCATAGATACTATGGAATTTAGAATACCTCAAATGTGTATCCAACAAATCCTTAAGATATACTACATCTTTCATAGTGTATTACTCCCCAACTCTTCAAAACCACCCAATATTTTCCTATAGCTTCTTCTCTATAATGTAAAGATATCCTAAACTGATGAATATCATATATAATATCAACACAACGTTTTTCATAGTCATTAGCTACATAGATAAAAATTCTTTGTTTTGTATTGTGGAAATTTTTTTACAGTGAATTCATCAAAATCAATTCGTTTTAAACATCTTCTATAATGTTACCCTTGACACTGTGGAATGTAAAAAATATCAGCATCTCATCTTTACATTGTTGAATGATGATATGTTCAACACCATATCCTTTTCTTTTTACCCTTACATGTTCTAGGGAAACTCACTTTTTCCTTTAAATGGGTAATTGAAGACCCAATAATCCCTCAGGTAGGTCACCGAAATATTCTTATGCTTCCTCACGTCATGGTTTGTACCATTACATAGCCAAACAGGTTTCACTAGGTAGTTAATCATATGTTTTCCATTATATAGGGTCATTAAAATATGCTTATGAAGCCTTTTAGGGGTTATCCTTTTGTGGGAAATGGAAGACCATAACTACATTTATTGATTGGTAATTCAACCCTTGCACAAGCCTTTATATACTGTATGTACCTATAAGAAACCTTCAGTTGCCTTTATGAATTATGCATTCTACACTTACGGAACTATACAAATGTGTTGATTACCCTTAGGTTCTCAATCATTAAATTTTAGATTAAACCCATCCTAATAAGTCCAAATGATATTTTTTAAAAATCTACTACAACATCATATAGTTTCCAAAATCATTCTATTTTATTTAGATTAGAATACCTTCATGACAACATTACTTGACAATATCTCCTTTAATCCAGTTGAAAAATATCCATTTTTTACATCTCAAAATAATATTAAATAAAACATAATGGTTTAATCCAAGTACTTATACTTAATTGGTATAACTAAATAACATATTAAAATATCTATTGATATAAAAATTTTCTCTCGTATATCAATATATTCTTTGCATCCTTCCTAAATAAAAAAATAATTATTTTTAAATTTACAAATCAAATATTTTTAACATATCTGTATTGTTTAGTATATTTTTTGAAAATTATCCTCCCAACATTCATAACAATGATAGTGAAAAAAAATTCTTCATATCCCATGAATTTTCAACAAATTGTTTAATAGTAGTAATCTTGGTAACATTGTATGAAATAAGAGTATTTTCTTAAACCTATAAGGATTTCCATGTAATTCAATAGATCCAATATAATCATAGAATCATTTTCATTCATTTTTCTCAACACATCATATTATATAAACTTTAAAAAACAATTATAAAATAAACTATACAGCATATAAATAAATGAAATAAACATTTTAGCATAGTTTGATCCCCTTGTCATTGCTAAAAATGTAATTCCACTATGTTTCCAAGCCCTCTAGTATAATCATTCAATGTTATTCTAATTTTGTACATATAATTCTTCTTGGTATGTCTCTACTTAATAGTTCCTATAATCACTAAGAGACATCCAAAAAATATAATTATAGCATTATGAAACATCATAAAAAATCATTGACACCAAATTTTATCGTCTAGAAGTTAACCTTCAATCCCACCGTGATTTTACGATTTTTTTATGAAATTATTTTTTGGGTGGCTTATTTAGTGCCTGGTTATTTATAGTAGAATTTAGAATTCTAAAAGATAAAAAAACTCATATAACATGTTATATTATCTATATAAATACTCATTATTGGTCCATGTTGTATAAATTGTTAATTCTCATCTCTTATTTAGTAAATTCAACTAACCACATGGATTAAAAGTAATTATATTTGAACATGTTTTTTAATACACTAAAGATGACTTCAAATTTTTATCAAGTTATAGATTTCAGATTAATAGTTCCTTTTTTATCAAATCTAATAAGTAAACTCCAACCATTCTTTCTTCCTCATTCTTGACATAAGACTAAACCAGAAAGGGTTCAACTTTCACTTTCTTAAATTAAATGGCATCAAAAATTCATATCAACTTCATTTGATGTGAATTTGATCAATATTAAACCATGTATTTTTTCTCCTCCTAATTCCTACACATATTCAAACATGTTAAAATATTTATTATAAATTAATTGAGGGGTACTTATGACATTGTCATGTTGAGATGATGGTGATTCATTATGGACCACCATTTCACCTTATCCTTCACTTTAGAATCCATCTTCATATATAAACATGATTTGATGAATTTCAACCACCTTTAATAACCATTTAATTTGTTATACTTCCCAAAATAAATTATTTATTTGGTATATTTTCCATAAATTGCACATTTCACATAAATAAGCTGACTTTTATTTCCCAAAAACCTTTTTCCTGAATGACCCAAAGGGCTTCTTTTTTTTTTTGAAAACCCCCCTTTCAAGGGGTGAGGGGGAACCTTTACAAGGCCCGTAGGTTCAGAGATTACATGACCCATATGTCTTCAAGAAATATATAGACTATACTTGGAACTCCTCCTCCTAAAATCTTCATCGTGATATCAACTCTCCACCTTTGCATGGCTATTCGACTAGGGTTCCCGTGCAAGCACTGGCTAGTCCCAATGGCAATTCCATACCCACTCTATCAAAAAAATCCACTTAGCTTCTGCTCTATTGAATGCACCTACTCTAAATCCCCATCTGGAGTCTACTCCTTAGAGAGTCTGTCTGATCATTTAAGAACAATTTCAGGTGGTCGGAAGGCTTTGAGGTGGAATGAAGGGCTTGAGGTGGCCCGAAGACATTGAGGTCACCCGAAAGCATTATTTAGTGATGTATTTTCTTACTTCTATGATCTTTTCTTATAATTATATGATTTCTATGGTTTATTAATATTTTTAAATACTTTTTATCCCTTGGTTTCAGTAAAGAATACTTACTCAAATAAAAAATTAAATATATTTCATAAGGAAATGATTTTACCACTTCATGAATGAAAAAATTATCCACTTTTTATATGGTTATAATGTTAATAATTATTGGGATAAGAACCACACCAAATTTACTATGAATAATGAATTGGTATTTTAGGATTCCTACCATCTCTATAGTGTTTGATAAGTATCATTTCCTCAATACAATAATAAATAATATGTCTTGGGATTCCGCAAAAGTGTAAAATGTTATCATGTCTTCCTTGAGTCTTAATTCAGTTTTTTACTCTCATGGGGTCCCTTTTATGTCTATTATTGGTACCATCACAACAACCCCTTTTCATAGTTATATTCATTTCTCTCTTTTTTTATTCATTAAGGGTTCCTTCGCATCCAAAACATGATTTATCATTGATGTGTAATATTTGTGACGTGCGATTTTTTCATGTTTCCATCTAAGATGAATTATATCTTATTTTTTTCAACACCACCTACAGAAGGGTGATCAAATAAATAATATAAAAATATATTACGATTTCTATTACCCCTGGAATATATCCGGTTCTTGGATGGAATAGATTCCTCATCCATCTATTGGATCTTATTGCTTCACCATTCTTGTATAACACGAAGTTTTCCTTGAGAGTTTTCCCACTAGTCATATCTGCTTCCATGTATTGGATAATATTATCTATAATTCTCTCATACTCCTTAATTTTATATTTCATCTGATAAATAGAGTCTTCAAATCATGCCTATAATTATTTAATGATTATAGTCTCATTGAAAACATCATTATTATGACTAGGTAGCTCAACCATATTGCCATTATATTTTGAGACACTTTTGTGTTTAGAATCTTTTCTTTATAATCCTATTTTATTTATTACTCCTTTTAGATATAAACATTAATTATTCTTCTTGAGACTCATTCTTATCCCTGTGGTTAGTGACAATTTCAAAAATCCTTTTTAAGACCCTAATTGTTTCTACATCTTTTTCTAGCACTTTGATATTTATTTCTAGAAATTTATATTCAGCATTATGTATCCCAATTTCACCATTTATTTACAAGTCAACATATTCTAATAAATTTTAATTTCCCCATCATATTATTAATGGGGTTACCTCATCATATGTTGTATTAATATCACTTTGTTTATCAAACACCCCAATGTTACTTGAAAAAACATTGATGGATTGAATGTATTTAGAATCTGAATTTTATATACCTTTATTCTATAAATTCTTATAATCATGAATATAATTCTCACTCATCCAAAAAATAGTTCCACATAGATGGAATTAACATGATTTTTTTTAATTTATGTTTTTTCATTATCCATTCTACACCACAATATATGATAAAATTTAATTATCAAATTCAATAAACTAAGGAACAAAAACATAGAAAAAATACAATAACATAACTTCCAATTTGATACTAATTATCTAGTTTGAGAGGGTATTAGTTTCCCTATGTGGTGGTGAATAAGGGTTTTCAATACTTTTCAGTCTCTTTTTTCACTAGTTGATCTTTAAGGCATAATTATAAGGGTTATTGTAATTTTCTCTTATTGATATAACTTCATTTTCCTTGATCATCCTTTATATATCAATTTATCCATTAATTATAATTATCAATTTTATCTAATGATGATGAACAAGAAGTAATGAAAACTATAACAAGGACACATGGGTTTTTACCTGGATCACTATAGAAGGTTAGTCAATTGAGGATTCTACAAATAGAGTGTTTATACACCAAAATTACTAGGGCCACTTCTTGTTACATTAGGTTAGGTCACTCGTGCCAAGTAAAACTTACATTTATTTTAGATGGGTCACTCCTTTAATGGATCAATACATATTTTTTTGGGATAGGTCTTTACCACCAAGGATCATTACCTTATAATGGTTTGGGGTAGATGCACTATATTCCCTATATCTCTTTTCATAAAAATATACTTTTCACTCATTGTTTCAAAGGGAATAAAATATCACCTCATAGTCTAAGTGAAATGTTAACTTGTGTATGAATATCCAACAATTTTTTGATAGGTGCATTTGAATATATATATTCTCTATCACAAATATTTAATGAATATAAAATCATGAATTTTTTATCAAACATAGGGGATGTAATCCCATTTATTCATTTCTAGAGGATCTATAGAATCTTGTTTTTACTGAAAAATAGTGAATTATTCTACTTATTCATTTGAAAGTACTTAAATAGATTTGTAGGTTTCTTATTTCTATAATATTTCTACAACAACCTTCAAATATAATACTGGAATGGATACCCATTAAAGGATTTAACAACTCCCACCTTTCACTTCACTTTATTATAGTGAAACAAAACTAATTCTTCTATTATTCATATATTTCATAATAATTTTTTATTTTTATAATTTTAATATTTTTCAAATGGTTAATAGTCCCAATATTTTATTGAGAGATCTACTATGTGATACAGATCTTTTTCTTTTATAAAAACATTATCACCTGTGTGGTTAGTTCCTTTTTGAGAATCATAAATGACTCATAAATTCTCCATGAGTCTCACGAAATTTTCTATAATCATAACAATAAAGGATGTTTTCATATCTATATAATATAATTATCTAATAATATATTCATCTACACAACATATATTTCATAATATATAGTAAACTAAATGTGAACCAATGTAATTTTATCTATCCTAACTTCCTTTTATATTTAATATTGTCCCAGGTATAGTTATTGTCATATAGGAAGAAAATAATATCCAATGATAAATAAACTATGTAATTTTTTCATATTATATTATGATGTTCTATATTTATAAATTTGGAAGAAATTTATTTTCACAACATCATGATACTGAAATTTAACATTTATTTGTGTCCCATGATCATAAAAGACACCATCTTGTGTTGTCAACCTTCTATTTATTAATAACCACACAATATCATGAATTTTATAAATTTTTGGGACTCCAATGAAATATAATCCTATATTACAAGAATTGATATTAAAATGTTGCCAATACCTCCATGATATATACAAAAAACATTATGTAATTGTGCATCATCCATGCTGTATGAATTTCAAACTCACCATAACCACCCACTCCTATGACTTATATTCTTTTACATTGGATAAAAATCTCTCAAATGGTACAATTATATATATAAGATCTCCTTAGATTTTTGGTGAAGTTATTATCACCATGGTACCAAAAACAATCTCCATTGATGTGGCAGTTTCTATATAGTGAATCCAACAATATAAAGTCATTTCAAACATCTTCTAAGATGTATCCCTTGATATAACATTGTGGGTAAAATCACATCATCTAAAGATCACATAACTATTTCCTGATATTTGTTTCTTCCCCAAATCCTATTCTTATTACCCTTTCATGGGATATTAAAATATATTTATACCTTTATATAGCTATAATTTTATTAGTACATGAATAATGGAAGACCTAATCAACCCTTATGTAGATCACATGTATAATTTTTTGTAGGATTATAGCCTAACATATACCCTTACTCTGTTACCCCCACATAGTTTCACATAAATAGGGCTTCCCAGATACCATTATACATCTTATCATGTGTTATCCTTATGATGTTAATGGAAGAGTCACTACAAATTTTTTTTGGGCATGCTACACTTATACTGGGCATGAATACCCTTACACAAGCTTTCATATGATACCAGTAGATATATGAAGAACTAAGGGAAATGTGGGTTATACCCATGGAGCTATCCAAATGGTTTCACCAAACCATTAGGATTGGTTATCATATTTATGGAAATCCCAATGATTGATTAATAACATTTGGGACAACTATAACTATTCCAATGGTTTATTAAAACTGTTGGAATAGGTATTCCTAAAATTTCCTTGACCAAAATCACCCCTCATCAAATCTCGTGCACTCCCCTCCTCATATACAATACCCTAGAACACCCACTCCCCTCTTCCCATCATGATCTCTAGCACCACTGCTCTCCTCCACCCATCTTGAGCCCTCGCATCGCTCCACTAAATATCTAATCCAAATCCTGTAATGATGTGCACCACACCCTTATTCCCATATATATATATTTCATATCCCCTAAAATAGCTACATTTGACAATATTACCAACCTACAAAGTAGATATTTTCTTAGTTTAATTTCAATAATCTTCGATATTAGTTCAATGGGTTCCAAATAATTGACATATTATATGAAAAATCCATTTATTTTTATATTTTATCTCAAATAAAATGTATATTGTTATTTTTTTGGAATTTAGTTTATTTATATATTGTTGTTTTATTTAGGGTTTCTTATAATCATCTCACGTTTTTTCGTTTGTTCAGACCAATTTGGTTTGTCTTGGGTTCATTATATTAATTTTTCAATATGTTCATTATTATATGTTCTGCGTCATTTTGGTTCAAGTTAGTTTACTCCAATCTGTTTATTTACATTTTAAATTCAGATAGTTGTATGTTTATTAGATATGGAACCTCCCATTACTGCATGATATCAAAAAAATTAGTATATAATGTTTTAATTTTTTACTATTAATGCATGGATTATGATTCATCATTCTGATTTATCCTAACAATGATCCCTATGAGAACATCCAGCTTCATCCCTAGTCTTGGAGACCCATCCTCATTATTATCTTTTCATCAGTTTTTCATCAAAATCAAATTGATTAGTTATAGATCAATCATTTAGTATTTCCCTTCTAAAGTTTCACCATATTTTTTGGAGTTTCTATAAAACAATATCTCCCTATGTGTAGTGTGGTGATGCCAAAATATTATTCTATGATTTCTATTCAAATGATCATATTAAAATTACCATAAAAAGGATTTTGATTAATAGAGTCTGATATATGTTTTTTTTAGTGAGCTACTATGAGTAGATTTTTTGTGTGTATGGGATAAATTACATAATTTTCTGTTTGAATGTTGGGTCCTATTTTACCTCCTATTATTTTTATTTAATTGGTTAATTTCATTTGTTTCATTGTTTTATTTTCTGTCATTCTTTAATTTCTAATTTTAATCATTATTATAGAGAAATTTATATTTTTTGTCTTCATCCCACATTCAAGACCCCTTTATATAAGTCGACTGCCACTCAACATCTTAAATATTATTATAAATGAATGAATCACTCTTATCTAAAAAATACACACCATGTTCCCACCACACTATTGGTTCTAAATAAATAAACCAAATATAATGATAATTCCATACTAGAATGACCTAATGATGTATGGTTAGATTTTTCCTTCCAAGGTAACAATATAGAAATAATAACCATTACAAATAAAAATAATTCCATAGTTCAATTATATTTTTTATGAATTTTATTCAATTATTTAATAATCTTGATATTGTAATGGAAATATTTCTTCTTGTACTCCCCATTAAAAAAATTTCCTATAACTTTCAAACTCTAAAACATATTTCAAATTATTTACTTATTAGACATATAATTTCCAATAATGTAAAACATTTAATAGATAGTTTTTTTCTACATGGATCACATTTATTATCCATCTCTAAAAATGATATATGATATATGTAACCTCCCGGTTCTTGGTGCCACCCAATGGGTGCCCCGAACCTAGTTCACCACGTGACATCAAGCGCATTTCCCCAAATGGCAGAGGTTTCCGACTAGCAGCGAGGGCCCAAGTCTGATAGTGGGGAAACTATGCCCTCATTTGTCAAAGTGTAGTGCAGCGGAACAATTTAAACATACAACAACAACAGCGAAAGCAATAAACCATGAACATTTTAAATATACAACTGCATTAAAGATAACCAACAGTTATATAGATAATGATGCAACATGTCTCAAGTTCTAAGAGAACAACCAAAACATATTACACATCAATATAGAGAAAAACAATACAGATTGCAGCAAAACAAAAAAAATAGCCGGTAGCATCGTGAGACTATGCCCGGTCCCATGCTCCTATACTCCTCAGCATAGTCATGTACCTGTATAGGGCCTCTTGCAATTATCGACACCTGCAGAAATGTAATCTATTTGGGTCGAAAATCATGACCCTAATAGGGTGTGAGAAATAAATCTCAGTATTCACCCTCCAAAGGCGCGTGCTCAATTGTGTGTATACATGCAACAATAGTGTGCAGTAATAAAATGCAATGAACTTAGAAGTACTCAAAAGTAACTAACTTTACCAGTTCTATTTCCATTTATTATTCATTTAATTTATTAACATTATGTGCTCATTGGAACCATGCCCTCAGGCCAATTAAAATCTTTCCCTCAGGAAAATATATTAAAACCATGCCCTCAGGATATATAGTTCCTTACCCTCAAGCATTGCCCTTAGGCGAATAGAATCTTGCCCTCAGGCCAAACTGAAATGAAACCCTCAGGTAATCATAATCTTGCCCTCCGGAACTACCCTCAGGCTAATAGAACTAAGCCCTCAGGCTAATCAACAATGCCCTCAGGCTAATATATCACTACCCTCAGGATAAACAATTAACCATGCCCTTGGTCTATTAGGTAACCGGGCCATGAGCAACATTTAAATATTCAATAATTTACAATTCCTCTCAATTAAAAAGTAATGCATAATATAAAATGGCATACCCTCGGGTATCCTGGCCAAATGGCTAAACAGTAGAACACACCCCCTAGGTGGTCCGAGATCCAAGAACAATCCCAACTATCATTTTATAATCAAATTTAATTACCTATACAATTCTAGGTATTAAAATATCCATAGCCTCAGCCTCACAACACCCCGACATGGGTTCGTTGGATGACAGTGCAAAAAATGAACAACAGTAGGAAAATTAAACACTGAGCCACCTACCTCGATCACCCGTGATCGATATATGCGTACGACGCTCCTTGAATCATCCATCAATGACGCAAATCTGGGAAAAACTACCACACGTTCAACCCTAAATTACATTCATTAGGGGAAGAATTGGTAAGAATTATTTAAGGAGAAGGAGAGGCTTAACCGTACGATTCCAATGAGATCGATGGAGGCAAAAACGGAATCCCGGTTCACGATCGGAAAACCTTCAATTCTCTGGCCTCCTTCTCCAGCTCCAAAACACTCCAAATGCCTCCTCTTCCAAATGAGGAGGCTACTTCCTATTTTAAGCTGTAAAAAAAGACTACACGGTGTGTACTCTCAAGTACACGACCTGTACTTTTCCTCATTTAACTTCTCCACTGGCGGCTTCCCACCCATGTGGCACTGTTCATCCGTCTACATGACTACACGGTGTGTATTCCTGAATAAAATGGGTGTGCGGTTGCTTGGTTGGCCACCACCTTACTACACGTCTGCCGACTGACTACACGGCATGTAAATACCACTACATGGCGTGTAGTCTATTTTTACACCTTTCATCACTGACATGGCTACACGCCCCCTGTACTCATCCCACATGGCCAAAACTACATGGCATGTGGAAAGGTACATGGCGTGTACTTCCAAAATTTAGGATTTTCCTCTATTTTCCTTATCTTCTCAAAAACAATTAAGGAAAAGAGGAAGGAAGAAACCCGTACCTCAAGAATAGGAACAGGGTTCTTAAAAACTTCCCCCCTTAGAGCAATTCGTCCCTGAATTTCCCTTCCATGGGTGGTGAAGATATAGTCGTGAACAATTATGGCCACTGAGCACGTACATCAGTCTCCCACTCCAAGGATTCATCATGCACTCGGCCATGTAGCTATAGCACCCATACGAGAGGAACTGAACGGCCTCAGAGAACCTTCATGATACTATCCACGATACCAATCGGATGATCCTCAAAGGACGCATCGATCTTAAACTCAACCTCCTTTGGTTGAAATATGTGAGATGGTTCTGAATGATAGCGGTGCAACTTACATACATGGAAGACGTCGTGCATGGCTCGGTACCTCTGTGGTAACTGCAACCGATAGGAAACCAGCCTGATTCTCTCTAGAATCTCAAATGGCCCCACATACCTCGGTGAAATGTTACCTTGTCCCCTTATCCGTCTGTGTCCCAACCTCGGTGAAACATGCATGAAAACTTGATCCCTGACCATGAACTCCAAAGGTCATCAGCGTCGATCAGTAATAGATTTCTGATGGGACCGTGCGGTAGCCATCCGCTTCTAAATCAACTTGACCTACTCAGAAGTCTCCTACACAAGATGTGGTCCCTATAAAGTTATCTCACCTGCCTCTAACCAGCACAAGGGTGATCGATATGGCCTACCATATAAAGCCTCGTATGGTTTCATCTCAATAGTTACCTGAAAACTATTATTATAGGCAAAATTGAATAGGGGTATATACTTCTCCCAAGAGCAGCCAAAGTCTAGGATGCATGCACGCACCATTTCCTCTAACACCTATATCGTACGCTCCTGCTGGCCATCGATATGAGAGTGGTAAGCTGTGCTCAGAAGCACCTCTGTACCCAGGGACCTCTGAAAACTCTACCAGAAATGAGACGTAAAATGGAAATCTCTATCAGATATGATAGATTGAGGGACCCCATGAAGATGTACGACCTCTCAAATATACAAATTCCCGAGTTCCTCAACTCTGAAGGTCTCATTTATCGTCAAAAAGTGATCTACCTTTGTGATTATGTCCACAACAAACCACACAACATCATTGCCTCAAGGTGACCTCGGAAACCTAGTCACGAAGTCCATCGTGACATAATCCCATTTCCACTCTGGGATGGGTAACTGCTATAAAAGTCAGGCTGGCCTCTGATGCTCCGCTTTCACCAGCTGACAGGTTGAACTCCCCGTAACAAAACCAGCTATCTATCTCTTCATACCCAGCCACCAATACTGACTTCTCAAGTCACGGTACATCTTGGTAACTCCGGGATGAACTTCCCAATCTGAAGCATGAAACTCCCACATCTGCTCATCACGTATATCCCCTAGAACCCACACTCGTCCATGGACTCGTAGTATTTCATCATCGCATATCGTCCAACCAGGAGAAGGGTCCTCACTTGCCACCGACTCCCATAGAACTAGGCCTTCTAAATCAGATAGTTGTCGCATCCTCACTCTATCCAGGATGGTAGAAGTCACAGCTAAAGATGAATGATAGGTATTCCCCTGACTATCGTGAACCTAAAAATACATCTCAGAGAATAAAGAAATAAGCTTCCATTCACCACTGGCCTCATGAACTTCTTGTATCTGATTCTTTCTACTCAGTGCATCAGCAACATCATTACCTTTACCATGAGTATAGGCAAGATCAAAATAGAAGGACTGAAGGTATTTGACCCACTTTAGCTGCCTCAGATTCAAGTCTCGCTAAGTGAAGATATACCTAAGGAATTATTGGTCGGTGAAAACAACAAAATTCTCTCCCAAGAGATAAGGTCTCCAACAGCGCAACACATGAACAACTGCAGCCAACTTGAGATCATGTGTCAGATAATTCCTCTCATGTGGCCTCAAATTCTGAGAACCATATGCAAAAAATTGATCTTACTGCATCAACACAGCTCCCAGCCCAATACCTGATGCATCATAGTAAACTGTATAGCTCTTCCCCTGCCCTGAGAGTATCAGGATCGGTGCTGATGTCAGCCTTCCTTTCATGTCCTAAAATTTTGTCTCGCAAGCTTATAAACAAACGAACTTCACACCCTTCTTAGTCAACAATGTCAACGGTGCTGCTAAGCAGGAGAATTTCTGTATAAATCATCTTTAGTACCCAGCCAGCCCTAAGAAACTCCATATCTCAAACATGTTCTTAGTCTTCTCCCATGAAATTACTGCTCTCAACTTCTCTGGGTCTACATCCACTCCTACCTCTGAGATGATAAGACCCATGAAGTGTATCTGGTCCATCAAAAAGTGGCACTTTGAGAGTTAATAATATAGATGATGCTCTCGCAGTGTACTCAGTATGATCTCAAGATGGGTTTCATGGTCGTGACGAGTGTGAGAGTACACCAAGATGTCGTCTACGAAGACTACCACAAAAGAATCCAGTTAGGGACAGAACACACGATTCATCAAATCCATGAAAACATTTGGTGCATTCGTGAGTCCGAACGACATAACCGTATACTCGTATAGACCATACCTGATCCTGAAAGCTGTGAGAGGTATATCAGACGGTCTAACGCGCAACTGATGATATCCAGATCTCAAGTCAATCTTCGAGAACACTCATTCTCCATGAAGCTGGTATAAAATATCGTCAATCCTAGGCAAGGGATATCGGTTCTTAACCATCAACTAGTTCATCTTCTGATAATCCACACAGAGCCTGAGATTACCATCTGCCTTCTTCGCAAAAAGGACCGAAAAAAATCAAGGAGAAGTACTGGGTCAGATGAAACCCTTTGCCTATAACTCCTATAACTCCCTCTTGAGCTCTTGAAACTCGGGTGTGGCTATCCTATAGAGAGGAATGGACACCATTGTTTCTCCTGGCACAAGATCAATAGATAAATCCACCTCTCACTCTAGAGGTATACCCAAAAATTCATCCTGGAAGACATCCCTGAAATGATCGACCACTGGAGGGAAATCCTTCTGACAAGTTCCCTAGTCGTCCAGATATAAGCTCGCAATTTGGGATGTAACTCCACCTCGCCCATGATGCTCTGGTCCAGCTCGACTTTACTGAACATCCCAATCGCCTTTTTATAGAAACTCTCCACCCTTTGGTGATGTGATACTCACCCTGTGATGATATCAATCTACAAAGTCTAGAAAAGGAACCAACTAGTCCATCCTGAGAATGACATCATAACTCGTCATCATTAAGACATAGAGGTCCTAAAGGAAGTGACACCCACCAACCTCAATGGGGCACTCTTTTAAATGACACATACCAGTCGCTCTAATTCCCAACTGAGTGTCTAGTGTCATAACAGCAGAAGAAGAAGAAACACCGAGCCCTAGGCTATCCACAAGGAGTACATATATGAAACTATGTGTAGCACCTATATCGAAAAGTATTTAAGATAAGATTGAAGATACTAAAATAGTACCTCTGACAGTAGAAGGTCTGGGATCCTGCTCCTGCTGGGTCTATTGCACTGCATACGCCTGCCCAGTGTCGTAGCCATGCGACACAGCCTGGATACCCTGAGTTGTGCGGCCCTGCTCCCTCTAGGATCCTAGTGTCTGGCAACCGCATCCACGACCACTATCTCTTCCTGTACGCCCTGACGTATTCCAGTTCCCTGACTGGTAAGAATCTATTGGTCCTTCTCCCACATGCGGAGTCTTCCTAGAACCCCTCTTACTAGCCACTAGTAGAACAGCCTTGCAAAAGCACTGCAGATGACCAATTTTTTCACAAGCTCGACACTCCACTGGATCTCGTGGACACTACTAAAACAACCCATACTTTACATACATGGTTAATAATTCAAAATTGAAGCATACTTATTACAAAAAATAACAAAACCATGAAATAACCGTATAGGTATAGTGTCTTTAGAAACTGGGAAACATAAACAACTGGTTCATAAAGCATCTACACTGTCTCCCATTTATTTCATCATATCTACAGTCCCTTTTTGGAATATCTTACTTAATACCCTTCTTCCTGACCTGGGGAAAGAAAAAATAAAAAAGGGTGAGCTCAAATGCTGAGTAAGGGTAAACAAAAGAAATATCAATCACATCAAAATAAAGACATAACATTTTGGAAATATTACCCTGCAAAAGAGATCATGGTTTCATAACATGGGATAAATCATGGTAGTGAAATGTAATCCCAATAATCATAACATAAAACCTGAAACATTTTGGCATACAAACATAATCATAGAGAATCATTTCTTATTAGTCAAGACACATTGCCAAGACTATCTTAGTGGACAAAGTCCATTTCCGAACCGAGTTCACTCCTCATTTCAGTCCTGTTTCACTGAACCGGTTTAACATGTCATTCCATCCATGTCTATCTCATGAGATATAAAATCCTTACCCAATGCATTGGAGGGAGATATAGGTCCCACCCATCTCATAATGATACCATTCATATGTGTGCAACAAAATCATAAATCATACATCATTGCATAACCCATGAAATAAAAATGGGATTCTTAAACAACATGACATCATAAAACAATTCATATAAGATAAAGGAATTCATAAAAATAATTCCATCACAACATCATCAAATCAATGTAATAATAGGGATAGAAACATAACTCTATATTATCTTAGATGGAAAATAATTTTGAGAAAATACTTGAACTCCATTCTTGAGGAAAATATCCTTTCTACTTCAAAAACATTTTACTTTCTTAACATGTCATACAATTTTAAACTAAAAGAAGTTGATTAAAAATAAACTTGAAAACTGGTAAAGTAATCTTCTTGGAAATAATGTTTTAAAAATCCATTCATTCCGTATAAGTTAAAAAAACATTTTTTTCGTACTTTTTTCGGAAAAGTCAAAAAGTACCTCGTATGAAAAATGACAAAAGATTCCTTTTATATCTTTTACCAAAAACTCACTGAAGGGTAAAATTGGATTTAAACAAATGTAGGTGTATGGAAACAATATTAAATATTGAGGAAACATGGATGTGGATGATAAAATACACCCCAGAAAATACCAAAGTATAAAAAATCTCAGAAAAAATGAGATTGTGATATTTTCCCTTACCTTAAGTCTGATTTTCTTCATAAGTGTCTGAAACTCCTGTATAATGATTTAAATAATGTTTTTGACTTATTCCATAATCATACTTATTTTTATGATATCGTATATGGTCATATTCCTAGCTTCATATTAGTAATATTTCATTACTACTTGTTATTCGGGTGTTTATTAGTTTTTGTTCTTATGCACGTTTTGTCAAATAAATTCTTATTTTTGTTTTTAGGTTATAGATACCTCATTTACAGAATGTTATTAGTGTATTAAATATCATATTCATTCACTCAATTCATTTATATAATCATTATTCAATGAAGATCATGTATAACGAGTCGCATCACATCGTGGAGACGGTATTCCGTACGTACGCACGAGCGATGATATCGTTCCCATGATCGTGGAATTGTATTGGAGTGTATGTATACTATTTAATAATCAATATCACTTTAAAATAATCATATTTATTTATTATTTACACCATTATACCCATCCGAGTAAGGTGGTGGTGGAAAATAGATTACACCAAGGCGCGGAGACGGTATTCCATACGTACGCACGCGTGGGGATTTCATTTTCTGTAGGATGGATAGATGGTGAAATAGGGTTGTTTCATACATATAATAACATATCCTTATATGAGTGATATTGATGTTATTACTTCATAATGAAACAACTAAAGAAGAAGAAGTGGAAGAAGAAATAAAGATGAAAGAATCGGTAACGGGGATTACCTCTTCTTTGAAGCGCCTCTTTGAGACCTCCTCTTATTGCACTACAATTGGACTTTGAAGAAGACCAGGACCTCTAGGATGTTTCTAGGGAAGTGGATAGGAGATATTGGCAGGGTTTGGCCGAGATTTAAGGCTCATAGTGGTGTGAGGAAGAGAGGGAGGAGGTTCCCTTTTATTAGGGAGGAGAGGGGCACCTTTGGAATAACTAAAAATATTATTTTATTATAAAGTCAAATTCGGTTGTTAATAGCTCCAAATTGATATATTTTAAATCTATGGTAGGTATGGGTCGAAATAGTCTCATAAAATAGAATTTAGACAAGTTTAGGTATCAAATTTAACCTTTTCATTTATATTTAACTTTAAGTTAGATAATTTAACTTTTACCGTGTCTTCTTGTTTTCTTACAATATAAGGTTAATAAACTTACTATATGAAGCCAAACGAACCCCAAGTTGTTTATTATTAATATATATAACCTTATCTAAGTCATTCGTACTAACCTTTGATTTTTAGAAAGAAAATAATAATTAATAATATAGTATTTGTTTTAAAAACTATTTTATGTCAATTTTGACACTATTTGGTAATTGATTTTTGTGAAAATAATAACAGAATGATTAGTTCGAAAACATTTAATTAAATCAATACTAACATGTCCTATTAACATATAAAATTATTGAAATTCATAAAAAGTCTCAAATTACATTTATTTGGGTATTTATAACATCAATTATGTCAATATTTCATTAATAAGATAATTACTGCATCATCACTGTATCATAAATAAATTAAATTATTTTAAGTATAAAAGTTAAATATAAAATACCATTATGTAGGAAAGCTTTTTAGCTTTATAATGAATATTTATAGTCGAATTTAGCTTATGTATAACTCTATATTAAAAATTCATTATTTATTAAACTTTGATTTTAACTATTTTAACCCTTCTTTAAATAAATAGATAATAAATGTCCTAATCTAATCCAAGTGGGCCTAAATGGTCATATTTTATTCCTAAGGTTTTTTTTGGTCGAATTACACTTATCTAATAGAATTATGACATGTGTTAGGATAATAATAATATCATTTATACCCTTAACTACCCTATTTACTTTTAACTGTGGTAAAAAAAGTAAAAAGATAATATTCACCAAAAATTATTTTCATCTCATTGAACCACATTTTAATCCTTGATATTAACCGTGTCTCTCGGATTTTCGAAATTCCACTCACAGAAGTGGTAAAATTACGTTTTATGAAAAAAATTAGTTTTTTAACTACCACTTAATGGTTTCACTATTCATCAAAAAATGAAAGTTTCCAGAAAAATACCAAAAATTAGGCCAAAGCTATATTTGATATTATGAATTCAAAAATGAAGTTTATTTTACCAAATTCAAAACATATCAGTTACATTAACTAATTTAAAAATTAATTCCTGTCGTTAAGACAAATAGCATGTTTTTAAGAGATAATAACTATCAGAAGATTGACACTTGTTTATGTCTGGTTTAAATGTGAAATTACATCCAATGAACAACATTGTATTAAATAGTAAAAATATATTCTAAATATACTTTAAAAACACTCAAATTAATAATTTATCACTATTCATTATTTTGATTAAAAATTTTGTTTTTAATTAAAATTTAATAATTTTCACTATTCATCATAATATGAAAGTTATCCGAAAAGTACCAAAATATCACCGTAAGCTAATTTTGATATTCTGAATCCCAAAATTAAGTCCATTTTGAAAAATAAAATTTACAAATTCTCAAAAAGTGGTTATTACTATTTATAACGGCTAGTTTTAATAATATTTTAATAGCATATCGTTGTTTAGTGAAACTCGGTATTGCGTACGACGCAAGCTATCGGGGAAGGATGCGGTTGCGTGTAAAGAAAGCCAAGATAGTGTTGTGTGTAGTGAAAGATTCCTTTGATGATTTATATAACATAAAAACAAAATATTTCTCATAAAATTCTCAGGTGTTACATTCTACCCCCCTTAAAATGAATTTCACCCTCAAAATTCGTCACTTTGTAACAAAAAGATGAGGATAACTTTCCCTCATCATATCCTCAAGCTCCTATGTAGCTTCTTCTAATTGGTGTTTCCTCCATAAAATTTTCACAAAGCGAGTGGTCTTGTTCCATAGGAATTTTTCACTACGATCTAGAATCTTTATCGGCTGTTCTTCATAAGAAATATCTTGCTCCAGCAGTACAACTTCTGAGCTGAGTACAAGTGAAGGATCATGTATGTACTTTCTCAGGAGGGATACATGGAACACATAGTGAACTTGAGGGAGATTCAGTAAAAGTTCCAATCGGTAAGCAACCTTCCCAACACGATCCAGTATTTCGAAAGGACCGATATATCTTGGGCTCAACTTTCCCTTCTTTCCAAATATCATGACCCTCTTCCAAGGAGATATTCATAAGAACACTTTATCACCCACTTAAAACTCTAGGTCTTTTCATCGGTTGTCGGCATAACTTTTTTGTCGACTCTGAGCTGGTCTTATGTGATTTTTAATAGATCAGACCTTTTCTACCATCTCATCAACAAGATCAGGTCCTAATAACTTTCTTTCCCCAACATCATCCCAGCATGTTGGAGTCCTGCATTTTTTCCATATAGAGCGTCATAAGGAGACATCTTAATACTGGAGTGAAAGTTATTATTATAAGAAAATTTCACCAAAGGTAGGTTTTGATCCCAACCACCTTTGAAATCCATAGAGCAAGCTCTCAACATGTCTTCTAGAGTTTGAATTGTCCTCTCAGACTGACCGTCTGTCTGAGGATGATATGCAGTGCTGAAACTCAACACTGTATCCAGAGTATGCTGAAGACTTCTCCAGAACTTCATGGTAAACCTCGGATCCCGATCAGATATAATATAAATTGGTACTCCATGCAATCTTACCACTTCCTTTACATATATCCTGGCAAGCTAATCCAGAGAGAAATCCTCTCTAATAGCAATGAAGTGTGCAAACTTGGTAAGACGGTCAACTATGACCCAGATAGCATTATTGCCTTTGGATGTTCTAGGAAGTCCATTGAAAAAGTCCATAGTGATGTTTTCCCACTTCCATTCGGGTATGGGTAATGGTTGTAACATCCCCTTAGACTTCTGTCTCTCTGCTTTAACTTGCTGACAAACCAAGCATCGAGAGACATATTCAGCAACATCTCTTTTCATGACATCCCACCAGAAGTACTCATCCAGGTCCCTATACATCTTTGTGATTCCAGAATGAATAGAGAATGAAGAACTATGAGCCTCATCCAGTAGCTCCTTCTTTAATTCTGGGATGAGTGGAACACGAACTCGATTCTTGAACATTATTATCCCATAACAATCAAGGTTGAATTCAGAAATATTTCTCACCTTCGTTTGTAACTCTACATCTTCTTTCTGTGCCTCTTTAATCTTCACATATATAGATGCTTGATCATTCATTTGATAAAGATACGATTTTCCCCCTTCCATTAAAATTCCAAGATCCATCCTTTGTAAATCCATAAATATTGGATCTTTTGTGATCCTCATCATAGATAAGCTAGCATGGTCTTGTCGACTTAATACATCTGCCACCTTGTTTGCTTCCTAGGGTGGTAATGAATTGAGCAGTCATAATCCTTAATCAATTCCAACCATCTTCGTTGGCGCATATTCAGCTCCTTTTGTGTGAAAATATACTTTAAACTTTTATGATTAGTATAAATATCACAACTTTCTCTATAAAGATATTTCCTCCAAATTTTTAATGCAAAGATTACCGCAGCTAACTCCAAATCATGTGTTGGGTAATTTTGCTCATGGATTTTCAACTGTCATGAGGCATAAGATATCACCATATCATTTGGCATAAGAACACACCCCAACCCCTTCTTGGATGCATCATTGTAGATCACAAGCCTTTCTCCACTACAAGGCAGTGTGAGCACTGGTGCACTGGATAACCTTCTTTTCAACTCCTTGAAATTCTATTCACATTCCTCCGTCCAAATAAACTTAACTCCTTTCCAAGTCAACCTGGTGAGTGGATTAGATAATGGTGAAAAATCTTTCACAAAACGTCGATAATATCCATCCAAACCAAGAAAACTTCGGATCTCAGTTACTGTTGTTGGTCTCGACCATCTTTCGATAACCTCTGTTTTTGGTGGATCCACAGATATCCCCTCTTTTGAGATTATGTGACCCAAAAATGAAAATTTTTTAAGACAAAATTCACACTTGGAAAATTTGGCCAAAAGCTTCTCCTTTCTAAGGGTCTTCAATATAATTCTTAAGTGATCTTCATGTTCTTCCTTGCTCTTTGAATAGACAAGAATATATTC
Source organism: Viscum album (assembly GCA_963277665.1). Taxonomy (NCBI): domain Eukaryota; kingdom Viridiplantae; phylum Streptophyta; class Magnoliopsida; order Santalales; family Viscaceae; genus Viscum; species Viscum album. Next base: position 1,278,286,117 of record OY728134.1, read on the forward strand.
TATAAAGACTACCACAAATTGATCAAGATAGTCTCTAAAGACTCTATTCATCAGATCCATGAAGATAGCAGGGGCATTAGCAAGACCAAATGGCATCACTATAAATTCATACTGTCCATACCTTGTATGGAAAGCCGTCTTTGGTATACCCTCCCTTTTGACCCTTAATTGATGATACCCTAAACGAAGATCAATCTTGGAAAAGTATTGAGCTCCGCGTAGTTGGTCAAATAAGTCATCAATGTGTGAGAGAGGATATTTTTTCTTGATAGTGATCTTGTTAAGTTCTCGATAATCAATGGAGAGTCTCATTGATCCATCTTTCTACTTAACAAATAGAACAGGTGCCCCCCAAGGTGATGCACTAGGCCGTATGAATCCCTTATCAAGATTCTCTTGGAGTTGCTTCTTCAATTCCTGCAACTCAATTGGGGCTATTCTATAAGGTGTCTTTTAAATAGGCAAAGCACCTGGTACGATTTCTATAGAAAACTCAACTTCACGATTTGGTGGAAGACCCGGCAATTCCTCCGGAAAGACATCATCAAACTCCCGTACAATGGGAATATTATTAATTGTGAGTTTCTATCCAGCCATTGGAGATAAATATCCCCCATTTAGTGGAATCAAGGCCCATAAGATGGAATAAATTTCCACTGGAAGGTTATGTTCATCCTTGCATCGATAGACGGTCATACTTTGATCTGGAATATGAAATGTGACTTCCCTTATTTGGAAATTGATATTAGCTCCGTATAAAGAAAGACAATCCATGCTAAGAATCACATCAAAGTCCACTATATGAAGGATCACAAGATTAGTAGGAAGCACTTTTCCACAAACTTCAATCGGGGAAGAATTATAAACTTTTGATGCGACTGTTGTGCCATTAGGTGTTGTCACACTAACTCAACATCTAATTGTTGAGGTAATACGGTGATACCATTAGAAAGAGATTCAGAAATAAAAGAGTGGGTGGATCTAGAATCAAATAAAACATGTGCTACTTTAGAGTGAATGGTAGCTGTACCTTTCACCACATCGTTATCGTACTCCACATCGCTGATAGAAATTGCATGTGACTTTCCTTTTTCATTAGCCTTAAGATTTTTTTGATGTCGATCATCATCAACAACCCTTGGATTAGGGTATTTATTGGCATAATTCCCCATCTCCTTGCACTTGAAACATTGAAGTGTAGTAGGTTCATTTTGTATGTCCCTTCCTTTGTTTGCATCATTAGACATCTTCTTCCTATCATTTCGGCATTCAAATTCCCGATGACCTTCCTTTCCACATTTGAAACATTTACTTGTCCCTTTAAGAAAAATCCCACCATGTTTCTTTCCACACTTTGAGCATAAGGGAAAGCTCAGCTTCTTTTCAGTTTGCTCTTTAGATTTTCCATTGAATTCCATTTTCCTCTTCTTATCAAACCCATATGACCGATTGGTTACTCCAATCTCCATCTCAACTTTGAGAGCGCATCGAACGATTTCCTCGTATCTATTAAAGTCCCTTATGGCTAAGGCCCTTCAAAGACTTGGTTTTAATCCACTAAAGAATCGATCGATCTTACTCTCAGGTTGGATAATAATACCATAAGCGTACCTTGCAAGTCTTGTAAAATTTGCTTCATAGGTACCAACAGATTCATCATCCTTTTTCTTCAGTTCAAGAAAGTCTTTCTCCATATTTGTTCAGAGAATACGAGGGAAGTAATTATTGAAAAATAAGTTCTTGAAATCATCCCATTCCATGGACTCAATTTAATACATTTTCCTCGTATGCTTAATAAGATTCCACCATTGATCAGCATCCCCTTCCAAACGATACACTGCTAGGATGACTTTATCATGTTCGGAACATTGAAGAACTGAAAATATCTTTTCAGTAGTACTAATCCCTTGTACAACAACTAATGGATCAGTAGACCTGCTGAAAGAATGTGGGCACTACCTCATGAAGGATTCAATAGAATGTTTCTCCTTCTTTTGTTCGTTTGGAAATCCTACATGATTCATAGCTTGAGAAAGTTGTGTGATCATGGCTACAAGATTTTGCATTATAGCTCCCATAACATTTGTTTGCTCCAGGGGACAATCATTTCATTTCCTGTCGCATTCCGCATTAACACGTTTCCTTCGGGTTCCAGCCATTGACTAAAACCAAGAAGAATAGTGTGAGCAACACTAATTATAATAGGAAAACCACATAATCAAGAATAAAATTTCACACTTAAGTTCTTATCCTAGGTTATTCATGGTAATTTCTAAAACACTAAGATTGTGTTCTATGCTTAAAATTATCCTTAGGGTTCTTACTAAGGCTTTAAAATCCTAGTTTCCAAAGGTTGACTATACCTTTCCACTGATAACAACTATAACAACCCATAATTTACATACATGGTTAATACTTCAAAATTGAAGCATACGTATTACAACATATAACAAAACCATGAAAGGACCATATAGGTATAGTGTCTTTAGAAACTGGGAAACATAAACAACTGGTTCATAAACCATCTACACTGTCTCTCATTTATTTCATCATATCTATAGTCCCTTTTTGGCATATCTTACTTAATACCCTTCTTCCAGACCTGGGGAAAGAAAAAATTCAAAAGGGTGAGCTCAAATGCTCAGTAATGGTAAACAAAATAAATATCAATCACATCAAAATAAAGACATAACATTTTGGAAATCTTACCCTGCAAAAGAGATCATAGTTTCATAACATGGGATAAATCATTGTAGTGAAATGTAATCCCAATAATCATAAAATAAAACATGAAACATTGTGGCATACACACATAATCATAGAGAATCATTTTTTATTAGTCAAGACTCATTTCCAAGATTATCTTAGTGGACAAAGTCCATTTCTGAACCGAGTTCACTCCTCGTTTCAGTCTAGTTTCACTGAACTGGTTTAACCTGCCGTTCCAGCCATGTCTATCTCATGAGATATAAAATCTTTACCCAATGCATTGGAGAGAGATATAGGTCCCACCTATCTCATAATTATACCATTCATATGTGTGATAGAAAATCTTAAATCATACATCATTGCATAACCCATGTAATAAAAATGGGATTCTTAAACAACATGACATCATAAAACAACTCATATAAGATAAAGGAATTAGTAAAAATAATTCCATCACAACATAATCAAATCAATGTAATAATAGGGATAGAAACATAACCATATATTATCTTAGATGGAAAATAATTTTGATAAAACACTTGAACTCCATTCTTAAGGAAAATAACCTTTCTACTTCAAAAACATTTTCCTTCCTTAACACGTCAAACAATTTTAAACTAAAAGAAGTTGATTAAAAATAAACTTGAAAACTTGTAAAGTAAGATTCTTGGAAATAATGTTTTAAATATCCATTCATTCCATATAAGTTAAAAAAACATTCTTTCCATACTTTTGTCGTAAAAGTCAAAAAGTACCTCGTACGAAAAATGACAAAAGATTCCTTTTATATCTTTTACCAAAAACTCACCGAAGGGTAAAATTGGATTTAAAAAATTTTAGGTGGATGGAAACAATATTACATATTGAGGAAACATGGATGTGGATGGTAAAATACACCCCAGTAAATACCAAAGTATAAACAATCTCAGATAAAATGAGATTGTGATATTTTCCCTTACCTTAGGTCTGATTTGATTCTTAAGTGTCTGAACCTCTTGTATAATGATTTAAATAATGTTATTGACTTATTCCAGAATCATACTTATTTTTATGATGTCATATATTGTCATATTCTTAGCTTCTTATTAGTAATATTTCATTACTACTTTTTATTCGGGTGTTTATTACTTTTTGTTCTTATGCGCGTTTTGTCAAATAAATTCTTATTTTTCTTTTTCGGTTATAGATACCTCCTTTCCAGAATGGTATTAGTGTAATATATATCATATTCATTCACTAAATTCATTTATATAATCATTATGCAATGAAAATCATGTATAACGAGTCACATCATATCATGGAGACGGTATTCCGTACGTACGCACGAGCGATGATATCGTTCCCATGATCATGGAATTGTATTGGAGTGTATGTATACTATTTAGGAATCAATATCAATTTTCAATAATCATATATAGTTATTATTTACACCATTATACCCATCCGAGTAAGGTGGTGGTGGAAAATAGATTACACCACGGCGTGGAGATGGTATTCCGTACGTACGCACGCGTGGTGATTTCATTTTTCATAGGATGGATAGATAGTGAAATAGATTTGTTTCATAAATATAATAACATATCAGTATATGAGTGATACTGATGTTATTACTTCATAATTAAACAACTAAAGAAGAAGAAGTGGAAGAAGAAATAAAGATGAAAGAATCGGTAACGGGCATTACCTCTTCTTTAAAGCGCCTCTTTGAGACCTCCTCTTAGGGCACTAAAATTTGTCTTTGAAGAAGACCAGGGCCTCTAATACGATTCTAGGTAAGTGGAGAGGAGATATTCGCAGGGGTTGGCTGAGATTGAAGGCTCAAAGTGGTGTGAGGAAGAGAGGGAGGAGGTTCCCTTTTATAAGGGAGCAGAGGGGAAACTTTGGAATAACTAAAAATATTATTTTACTATAAAGTCAAATTCGGTTTTTAATAGCTCCAAATCGATATATTTATAAGCCAAGGTGGTGATGGGTCGAAATACTCTCATAAAATAGAATTTAGACATTTTTAGGTATCAATTGTAACCTTATCATTTAGATTTAACTTTAAGTTATATAATTTAACTTTTACCGTGTCTTCTTGTTTTCTTACACTATAAGGTTAATAAACTTACTATATCAATCCAAACGAACCACAAGTTGTTTATTATTAATATATATAACCTTATCTAAGTCATTTGGCCGAACCTTAGATTTTTAGGAATAAAATAACAATTAATAATATAGTATTTGTTTTAAAAACTATTTTATGTCAATTCTGACACAATTTGGTAATTGATTTTTGTGAAAATCATAACAGAATGATTAGTTCAAAAACATTTAAATAAATCAATACTAGAATGTCATATTAACATAAAAATTTATTTCAATTCATAAAAATTCTCAAATTACATTTATTTGGGTATTTATAACATCAATTATGTCAATATTTCATTAATAAGATAATTAATGCATCATCATTGTATCATAAATAAATTAAATTATTTTAAGTCTAAAAATTACAAATAAAATACCATTATGTAGGATATATTTTTAGCTTTATAATGAATATTTAAATTCGAATTTATCTTATGTATAACCCTATATTAAAAATTATTTAGTTATTAAACTTTAATTTTAACTATTTTAACACTTCTTTAAATAAATTGATAATAAATGTCCTAATCTAATAGTGTGGAAGCTATGACCTCATTTGTGAAAATGTAGTGCAGCGGAATAATATAAACATACAACAATAATAATAGAAGCAATAAACCACGCACAATTAAAATAAACAACTATAGTAAAGATAACCAATAGTTATATAGATAATGATGAAACATGTCTCAAATTCTAAGAAAACAGCCAAAACATGTTACACATCAATACAGAGTGTAGAAAAACAAAACAAAACAGCCGGTATCATCATGAGCCTAGGCCCGGTCCAATGCTCCCCTACTCCTCAGCACAGTCAAGTACCTGTATAGGGACTCTTGCCCCTATCGACACCTATAACATTGTAATCTGTTTGGGTCGAAAAGCATGACCCAAACAGGGTGTGAGAAATAAATCCCAGTATGCACCCACCAAAGGCTCATGCTCAACTGTGTGTATACATGCAACAACAATTTTCATTAATAAAATTCAATAAACTAAGCAGTACTCAAAAGTAACTAACTTTACCATTTCTATTGACATTTATTATTTATTTAATTTATTAACATTATGTGCTCATCATAACAAAGCCCTCGGGACAATTAAAATATCATCCTCCGAAAAATATAGTAAAACCATGCCTTGAGCCTATATAGTACCTTTCCCTCAGGAATTTCCCTCAGGCGAATAGAATCTTTCCCTCATTCTAAATTGAAACGAAACCCTCAGGTATTCAGAATCTCACTCTCAGGCACTACCCTCAGGCTAATAGAACTACGCCCTCAGGCTAATCAACAATGCCCTCAGGCTAAACAAGTAACCACACTCTCGGTCTATAAAGTAACCAGGTCATTCCCAACATTTAATCATGCAATCATTTACAATTTCTCTCAAGGAAAAAGTAATTCATAATATTAATTGGCATACCCTCAGGTATCCAGCACAAACGGCTAAACAGTGGAACGCACCCCCGGGGTGGTCATGGATCCAAGCACAATCCAAACCAGCATTTTATAATAAAATTTAATTACCTATACAATTCTAGAAATTCAAATAGCCATGACCTCAGCCTAACAACACCCTGACATGAATTCGTGGCATGACGGTACACAAAACGCACTACAATTGGAAAATTAAACACTAAAACACCTACCTCGATCACCCGTGATCGATATACGTGAATGACGCTCCATGAATCCTCCATGAACGACGCAAATATGGGGAAAACAACCACACATTAAACCAAAATAATTTCTGTTAGGGGAATAATTGGTAAGAACGTTTTAAGGAGAAGGAGAGACTTACCCGTACGATTCCAACGAGATCGACGAAGGCGGAAACAAATTCCCAGTTCACGATTGGCGGACCTCCAAAGCACCAACCTCTTTCTCCGGCTCCAAAACGCTCCAAACGCCTCCTATGCCAAATGAGGAGGATACAGCCTATTTTAAGCCAAAAAACAGACTACAATGCATTTACTCTCAAGTACATGGTGTTTATTTTTCCACATTTAACTGTTCTGATGGAGGATTCCCGCCTGTGTGGCACTCTTCGTCCGTCGACATGACTACACTGTGTGTATTCTTAAATACATGGGGTGTGCTGTCACTCGGCTGGCCACCGCCTTACTATGCATCTTCCAACTGACTACACAGCGTGTAAATACCACTACATGGCGTGTAGTTGGTTTTTACACCTTTCATCACTGACATGGCTACATCCCCCGTGTATTCATCACACATGTCCAAAACTACCCGACGTGTGGAAAAGTACCCGGTGTGTACTTCTAAAATTTAAGATTTTCCCCCATTTTCATTATCTTCTCAAAAACACTGAAGGATAAGAGAATGTAAGAAACTCGTACCTCAAGAATAAGAACCAGGTTCTTACAATACCAAATAATTGTTTATCTCTTAAAATTATTATTTTAATTTTCGTCCAATCGATCTCTATTTCCAGAATTGTTTTATACATTTTTAAAAACATTCTATAAGACTCTAACCCTTAATCTAGTAGTGGGGTTCAATATTATTAACACTGATCCTTAAATGATAATCTATGTATCCTACTTAGTAAATGTGGTCAAAAAATACAACTCCATTTTTATTCAATTCCTTTTATCTTGAGAGAATTATTATACATTTTGAATGTAAACAAAATTTTCATGTTATTCTAAAAATAGATAGATCATCGAATTATATGTATCATTATGAAATTATAATCATTCATATTACCCAGATTGAGGTATGATTTCCTTCTTCAATTTTTGATTCTTGGTTGAACACCATTTCCAAAAAAATATGGTACAATACCATATTAAAATTCCATGATGATCCGGGTGCAATATTCACACATCTCTTTAAAATATGGACATATTTGAAAATTGTCCTCTAGTTTCATATTAGAGTTATATTTTAAAATCATATATATTAAAAATGAATTATAAAAAAGTTTTATCCTCAAAACATAAAGAAAGTTTCACAATGTGACCATTTTTTCTCTTATAAATGTCTCACCTAACTATTGTGTGGAATTCTTAAAGTGGATTTATCCAATCCACCTTCACATTCCGAAATCACACAAAATTATCATGGGGTCTTCACTGAAGAACAAAAATCCTATTCATAGTAAAATATACATCAGTGTGGTGTGATATTCAATTAATTAATCTTATATTCATTAAGATTATTATTAACATTTAAAGTTTTATGTGAGGTTCACTCCTACATTAAATTTGTATAATCTTATACATGATGAGTTATAATATTGTCTCATCCTTCATGGTGTATCAAATCATATAGAACTCTATATTGTTCTTATATTTAAAATTTTATGGTGTTACATATACTGTTATGATGTTTTCTCTGTATATGTATTCTTATATGGGATATTATTATTATCAAATGAACTTTTTTTATTCTTTTGTATAACATAATGTAGTGTGACAATAATCTATGTGATCAAAAGTTTCCACCATCTCCTAAATATGAGGTTTACATAACAACCATCATAGTGTGATAATTGATTAAAATGTGACATATACCCTCAGGTATATTTCTAGTATAAATTTCAACTACTTTTTCTCTATTCATAAATAGACAAAACTATCCAAATTGAATAGAACAATTCCATTAAATTTTGAACTCGATCATATCAAACAACACCAATGAAAACCAAATAGAATTGTTTTGAACCAGTGTTAATAGATCAAATTTGAACCAAACTAACCAACATTGAAACAATCTATACAATATTTATATAAATCAAATTTAAATAAATTAATTTAAACAAAACCATATTCACTTGAACTAAAGATACACAACCCCAACCTAATGAAACTATACCAAATCAATAAAAACATATGTAACCTTACATTACTAAAATAGAATTTAAATTAAACTGATTAAATATAATTAACCAAATTAAAATAAAAAGAATCGAATAAAACTAAACTAGACCATATTGAAGTGGAAATACACTAAGGAACCTATCTAAAGGACCTTTATTCCTCAGTAATTTATTCACTCAATTACATCTCATTTAAATTACACCCCTAGGTATCTGTATTCCCCATGAAAGATATTCATAATTAAAGCCCTGAACCTTCATGGATTTTGAACATTATTCTCATTAATATAATTTAACTAATTTTCAGGGTTTTGTATTTATAGTAATTTGATACATATATATATATATATGTATATAGTGTTTTCTGTTCATTAATATTATGATTCTCTTATAGGCTATTGTGTTGATTATGGTTTAATATAAAGTGAACAATTATTATTTACATAAATATATTTCTTATTTAACATCAATATTCATTCATTTATTTTATGATATGGAATAAAAAATATATAGAATTTATAGAAGATGGATGTATGAATCCGATCGAATATCATGAAATTTTCAAATCATAGATTATTTGATTTTTTTATTAAAAATTTCTTTAGATGGTGGTAACATTCACTTTTCCTCTTATAATTATGTTGGAATAACTTGGTGGTGTCATGAAGAATTTAGATACCATATAACCAAATATGATTTTCAAAAAAGATACTAGTTGTGGTATCACAACAGGAGAAAACGAAATCACAAAATGGTGATGATCTGAAGGAGAAGAGTGGATGGGAGAATTTATTAGATGGTCCGTGTCCATTTATATGTCATAATGATAAGTAAAATAAATAGATCCATGAATAAAATGATACAAGAACACATGAGGCCTGTAAATAAAATTATGATGATAAAAGGGGTGAAGAAATTTAATGATGCTTCCATGAATCCAATATATAGTAAATGTGGTAAAATAAAGAAGCTGTAATTTTTAATTCGAGTACTTAATGGGAAACAAATTTGTGGGATTTATAATAATTTCCTCAATTACATTCTTACCTTTTCTATAGACTAACTTATATATGATATATATATTGCCTCAAATAATTATATAACATGTAAGTTAGTTGAAGAACATGGATTTTCAAAAACAAAATTATTCCTTGCCTAAACATTTCATCTTATTTTAGGGAGAAATAAATGAATGGAATGATTTTATAAAATGTGGAATATACCAATTGAATCCAAAAGATGATAGAACATCATCATGTGTTCTATAGAATCTAATGTGTCACATTCCCTTGATCCCCAGACTCTACAATCCTTTCATGTCTAATGAAGTATCAATAAAAAGTTGATGGCATGATACCGAGATAAAGAAGAATAATGATGATTTGGTTCACCCTAAAGATTAATTTTCATGGGAGGTATTTGATGCTAGATATACTGATTTTATAGTTGACATGATTAATGTGAGGTTGGGACTTTCATGTGATAGATTTAATACATTTGGGAATATTCTTACTTCATAGAGCACATTGTCAGTAATCATACAAATTTATAACATTCCTTTATTGATGTGTAGGAAAAAAACCATTCTCGTTCATGAGTATATTCATATCAAAAACATATGATCCTATAAATGATTTATATTTATATATGAATCCTTTTAATAAATTAGTTGAAACTTATTGGCAATTTGGGTTTACAAACACATGATGCATGTTTGAAAGACATATTTATAATGTATTATTCACTTATGTGGATGACCAATAATTTTCCTTCTTATGAAATTATGTCTTGATGGATCAAAAATGGAGAACAATGATTTATTATTCATAAGAATAATACAAGATTGAGAGTATAGAAATATCACCATAGATTATGTTTTTTGGGATTTTGATGATAATTTTCAATTAACTATCTATATAGGAATAATATTCAATGATTTGAAAATACCATGGAGAAAGAAAATACACCACAATGTTTGTATAGAAATTTTGTGTTTAATGTATTATAATATTTTGGTTTTTCATTTGGGAGGGTCAGATGAAATCTAGAAATAGGAATAATTCTTCTACTAAATCTTTTTACAATTTGAAGAAGGAGAATACCCTCTTTGAGTTTCCTTCCTGGTCAAAAACATTTGTTATGTCATTTCTTATATTTAATTAACATTTAAAATAGAATATGTTAAATTATTCTTTCCATTCTTATAAATTTATAAGGAATGAAAAAACATCATTTAAAATCTTGACATGAAATGTTGGATTAGGACATCATACCAGAATTTCATCTTGTGTGTATCAGTCAATATAAATGGAATGTTATATGTTCTTAATATGTGATGACAACTTTAGAAAAAAATAAATTTTTGGAAGTACAATAGGCTATTAATGTTTATAATCACTACTATAGGAACATAACAAAATTTCTCAATAGTAAAGAGTTCAATCTAAAATCTATAAAGACGCGTGATTATAACATCCTTCTATATGAGTTGATTCAAATAGAAATTTTTCATCTTCTATCCAATAAGGTAAGGGAGTTATTTATTTGTGAAATTTACTTAGATATATTTATTCTATGAAGTTTTCAATGTCTCTATTTACAAAAATGTTGACAGAGACAGTATTAATTTTTTGTGAGTTAGAGAAAATATTCCTCCCGTCATTTTTCACATACATACTGCATCAAACTATCCATATTGAAAAAAAATTATTACTTTGAGGGCCTATTTATTTTTATTCGATCAATACAACTGAATGAAAAATTTTTGCATTGATTTTTTAGGTTCAGAACAGAAATCATCCTGAATGTTATATCGTGAATGGTTTCATAGATCAAGAGTTTATAGAAATCTGTTTAATGGATTTAACTGGTCTAACTTTTAGATAGAAAATAGAAATGAGAAATTAATAAGAATGGTATTAGAACACTAATCCCATTTTTCATCACATCCCAAAACAAGGGTAATTGTATGATCATATACATTTCCCACATTATGCCTTTAGGAGTAGGAGATGGCACATCGCACAATTTTATTTAACTATGATTTTTTCAATTACTATATGTCTTATTTAAATTGAAAATGTATATATTATTTAATATTATGTAATTTTACTTATTTTTTAAACTATTTATGTTTTTCAGTAGGGGATACAAAAAAATGATAAACATAAATCATCATTCTTTATCATTGATAAGGAGATAGGCTTCACAAAGAAAATGTTTTTTACTTGGTTAAAATGAAGGGTGAAATAGTACTATAATAAATTAATGAAATAGATATTTAAATAATTATAATATTCATTTATATTATAGGTATTTAGTTTTTTTATTAACTCCTTCATTATGGAAATGAGAGCTTTAGTTATTGGTCCTAATTTTGTGGTTCATGAATGTAAATTAATTATGATCAATTGGTATAGATTTTTTCACTCAATGAGAAATGAGCATGAGAATACAACATGATGGTTTTAAGCTAACTACCACAATAGACTATTATTCTAGTGAATTGGAAACTAGATATCCATATGAAAATGTATCTTATTTTGGATTCATTTAGAAAATAATAATACTTTATTATTACTCTCATGATTGAGACACTATGATGAAACTAATTTTTTTTATTCGATGATGATAAATGGAACATTTACTAATGATGGTGGATTTTGAGTTATTGATCTTACTCTTACACTTGAAAATGATGAACCATATGTTTTGACATCAATGGTGAAACAAGTTTTTTATGTGAAATATAATATTAAACCTGAATTTTGTGTCATTATTGAAGTAATCCCAAGATATATTGTTTATGATGGTAATGATCGAGTTAAAAAACCACATACTCCCATTGGCCCCAAACCATTTATTACTTATGATGAATGAAATACATCAATTGATAGAGTTTAATGTGAACCTAAAGTTGTGGTGGAAAATCAATTGAATCATCGTCTTTTTTATGGGTTATTTTGGACTATCTCCTCATGGGTTGTGCAGGTTTGATCTATACAAATTTTTTTACCATTGATTACAAATAATATTTATCCAACTTGTACTTCATGTTGAATTTCAATATTTAAAGGTTCTAATTTTCATTGAGAATTATTTTCTAATATTTAATTTAACTATATTAAAACATATCAAACTATAAAAAACTAATACAATTCTATTGTAAAAAAAAATAAGATTAATTGAATTAGATATATAAAAATGATTGATATGAAAATAAAAACCAATAAAAATAATAGAATCCAAAAAAAAGGAAAAATTACCAACCCTAGAAGATGAATGAAATAACCTAAGACACAAAAAAATGGAGAAATGACATATTAAATTGACTATAATGGACCAAATAACCTAAAAAAATTTATTAAGATCTAATTGAAAATAGAAGAAAACTATATCATAACCATGCTAAACATGCTCATTTGAACGTACTTTTTTTCTATTACATGTATTTTCTTTTTATATTCTACCCATTGTAGGATCGAAATAGAGATGTAGATGCTCAATATTAAATAGGGTAGTGACTTGTATACTTTAAAAATTCCTTTGCAACGTTTAAATTTGGTTCTTTTTAACAAGGTTAAACAACACAAATTCACAAAACCTCTAAGTTCTATAAACTGAATGGAAATGTGATTCTGATAAAGTGAATCCAGAAAAGTGGTTCCGGAAAATGAAACTAAATGAAAGATTACAAAGATATAGATTGAACCTTAAAGCATATAGAATCTAACTGAATCAGAGTATACAGGAATAAAGAAGTATATGATAGTTATACTTTCCATTACAAACAAGATTCAGTGGAAAAATAAACATGTAACGAGAACATGTAATAAGAAATAAATCTTTTAACCCAAATAGAAGGGTATCCAACAACCTTGGATAAAGTTCCTTTGATTTATACTTTCAAGAATGTTTGTCTTACCCACACCAGGGTAAGACATCGATACAAAGATCGGAGTCTGTCATGCTATCCATACAAGCCCTCAAATTAAAGGTATTTGGAACCTCTGTCTTCCTATCCCCAGAAGTCCTCAAGCTTTAAAGTAGTTGGCACCTTTGTCTTCATATCCCTACATTTTTTCAAATGTACTCTTCAACATTCAAATTAGAAAGAATCAAAACTGAACAAGAAGTTCAGTACACACAAAGAAGGAGAGTCTCTCTCTAGAAATCACTTCAGTAGCATGTAATATCTAGAGTCATAGAATAGTGTGGAGCTCATTCAAATGAGCTCCTATTTATAGTCACAACTTCAACGGTCAACACCCTCCTCCAACGGTCATATTTTTCCTTAAATCTCGGAAGGACCTATACCCAAGTCACTCAAATAACGGATTGTTAGAAACTGAAAGCACGACATCATTTTATAACAAAACAAGTGTAACAGAAATCACGACATATTTTTAGATAGAATAAAGAAATCATTTTTCTTAATGTAATAAAAAAGTTTGGAGTCTAAGCAATAATATTCGAAGTCTATATAGTATTGATATTCATATTATATTTTTTATATAATGCGCAATCATAATTCATCATCAGAATTTTTAATGAGAATTCATAATCAGAATTCATCAAGAGAATTTATAATGAGAATTAGTAATCAGAATTCATCAAGTGAATTCATAATTGGAATTCATAATCAAAATTCATCATGTAAATTCACAATGAGAATTCGTAATCAGAATTCATCATGTGAATTCATAATGAGAATTCATAATAAGAATTCATCATGAGAATTCGTAATGAGAATTTGTAATCAGAAATCATCATGGGAATTTGTAATGAGAATTCTTAATCAGAATTCATCATGAGAATCCCTAATGAGAATTCGTAATAAGAATTTGTTATGTGAATTCGTAATAAAACTTCGTGAATGTTCGTACTCAGAATTCGTAGTGGAACTTCATTAGAGTTTCTAACTAGATTTCGGAGTGGATCTTTATAAAAGTTTTCATTTAGAATTTAGATCCTAAAACAGAATGCTCAATATCTAAGTATTATTTGATTCTGTGGTTTTAGACATGAAAACTAAAATTACACTTAGGAAAGATAATGAACAATGAAAAATCTGGTAAGGATAAATTTTCATGGGGAAAAAATTTCCTTATAGAAGTAAAACATAGGGTAAAATGTTATTTTCCTAGAGATAAGGTGTTTGTGATTTTCAAAATAAGAATGGATGATGCAGTCATAAGGAGACCTTAGTGACTTAACAATCTCCCTAAATCATGAAGCAATGTAAAAGTCATAAGGAAAACATTATTGACTCAACAATCTCCCCATTTTTGGAATGATCAAAAAACCTTACAAAAATGAATAAAAGGACATAGAAAAGCTTTCTAGACTTTTTCAAATAAAACGTAAATCCCTTTATACATTGGAAAAGATGAATACGACTAACTCTCCCATAGGCTTTGGAACACTTAGGATCATATTCTAGATTTCCAGAATGAAAATTTTCATTTTCATGTGTATGGTAATCATCGTAATGAGAACTCATCCTTAGATAAACTCCCCCTTACTTAGGGATGTTTCATAGTCTTATTTTTCCTTTCTCCCTTTCTACATAATGTAACAAGAATTTTAAAACAAAAGAAAAATACCCACAATAAAAAGATGATTACGAAAACCTAAGAAATAAAATCATACCTTTAGGATTTCCAGGAAGATTATTCATAACGGGTAATTTTCTTCTTGAAATATTAAAAAAAATGAAAAACTCCATTATGAAAAATTTTCATTACTAAAATTTCAAGTATGAAAATTTTTCATTAGGAAAATTTTGAAAAACAAACTTCACTACGAAATTTTGAATACATGACTACAAAAATTTTGAAAACTTCACTACGAAACTTTTTAAAACATGACTATGAATCTTTTGAAAACTTCACTATGAAAATTTTAAAAACATGACAAGAAAATGTACTCCCCTGTGAAAAGGAGTTTATTATTGTAAGGAGATTGTTTTAGCATGAAGTTAATGGGGAATATTATCTTACGGTTATCATTTCTAACTTCTGTTTAATGTACTCAAATCTATCAGAAGGGAAAGATTTTGTGAAAATATTAGCAAGTTGATCTTGTGTTCTGATAAACTGAAGAATAATATCTCATTTTAATGTGTGATCCTTAATAAAGTGATGCCTAATATCTATGTGTTTTGCACGAGAGTGATGTGTAGGGTTTCTACATAGGGAAATGGAACATGTATTATCACAAATAATTTGTGTTTTGGTAAAACTCATTCCATAGTCTCTGAGTTTGTGTTGCATCCACAACAATTGAGCACAAAAACATCTAGCTGCTACATATTCAGCTTCAGTAGTGGAAAGTGTTACTGAGTGTTGATTATTGCATGACCAAGAGACTAATGAATCTCTTCAGAAATCAAAATTTCCAAATATACTTTTTCTATCCATTATACATCCACCAAAGTCAGTATATGAAAAAAGTTTTAAAACAAAATCATTTCCAAAAGTATAGAAATGTCTTAAATCCACGGTTCCCTTTATGTAGGAAATTTTTTTTCACATCCTTTAAATGAGATTCCTTAGGATTGGATTGATATTTGGCACATAAGCATACTGAAAACATCAAGTCTGGACGACTAGCTTTCAAGTATATTTGGCTTCCTATCATCCCTCTAAATAATGTTTGATCCACTGGTTTCCTAGCTTCATCAAGATCAAGAGTATTTGAGGTACCAATATGAGTATTAATACTCTTAGTGTTGTCATATACATACTTTTTGAGAAGATCATTAATATAATTATGATAAGATATATAGGTTCCTTCTGGTTTTTGAGAAATTTAGAAACCTAAAAAAATGTAAACTCACCCATCATACTCATTTCAAACTCAGATTTCATTAAATTCATGAACAAATCAGTTAAAGATTGTTGAGTTGACCCAAATATAATTTCATCAACATAAATTTGAACAATCAAAACATTTTCCCAATCTTTATTAATAAAAAGGGTTGGATATTCATTTCCCTTAACATAATTTTTTTGAAGTAAAAATCCTGTAAGTCTATCATATCAGGCTCTAGGTACTTGTTTGAGACCATATAATGATTTGGTAAGTAAAAAAATTTGATCAGGATGTTTTTAATCTTCAAATCCAGGAGGTTGTTCAACAAAAATTTCCTCTTGTACATAACCATTAAGGAAATCACATTTCACAACCATTTGAAAAAGTTTGAAATTGTAGAATACTGCACAGGAAATTAGAATACGAATAGATTCAAGTATAGCTACTAAAGAATAGGTTTCTTCATAGTATATTACCTTTTGATGATTATAGACTTTAGCAACTAACCTAGATTTATTCCTCACAATGATTCCATTTTCATCACATTTATTTCTGAGGACTCGTTTTACACCAATAAAAGAACTTTCCTTAGGTCTTTCATCCAAAGTCCAGAATTTATTCCTTTCGAATTCATTTAGCTCATCTTGCATAGCTTTAATCCAATCATCATCACCTAAAGCATCATCTGTGCTTTTTGGTTCCATTTCGGAAAGGAATGCTAGATGTTCTATTTCATTCCATAAGGAACTTCTAGTCCTTATAGGTTGATTTACATCACCAATGATGCTATCACTGAGATGATTCCTTTGAAACAACTGATTTGGGTTTTGTAAAACCTGTTCGTCAACATATGGTAGAATGTCTTCTGGGGTAAATGTCATGGAAATATTTTCCTTGGAATTTTACTTTTCAGAATATTTTTTTAACAAAGGTTGATAATTAGGTTTTGAAAACACATCTGGGGATTTCGGTTAGGGTTGTTTAAAAACAAAAGAATCATTTTCCTCAAATTTGGCATGTACTGTCTCTTCAACAGTACAAGTGTTTTTATTAAAAACTATATAAGCCTTAGAAGTTGTGGAGTAGCCTAAAAAAATTCTTTCATTATATTTTGGTAATAAATTGTGAAGATTATCATTAGTATTCAAAATGAATACTTTGCAACCAAAAACCACAAAGTAAGAAAGTATAGGTTTTCTACCATTCCATAACTAATAAGGATTTTTATTAAGAAAAGTTCTAACTAAAACTCGATTTATAGTATAACAAGCAGTACTTACATATTCATCCCAGAAATGTTTAGTTATCGAATATTAACTAAACATGGTTCTAGTTATCTCTTGAAGAATTCTATTTCATTTTTGAAAACACCGTTTTGTTGAGGATGTCTTGGAGATGAAAAGGTATGATTAATTCCTTTTCTACTACAAAAAGTTTCAAAATCCTAATTTTGAAATTCTCCTACATCTTCATTGTGAATAGTTATAAAAGGAATTTTTTTCTAATTTTCAACATGGTCTATAAAAATTTTTAAATAAGGAAAATCTTCAGACATCATTGCTAGAAAATAGGCCCACATGAATCAAGTTTAATCATCAACTAAGGAAAATACACAATACTTGCCACCAATGCTTCTAGTTTGTGTTGGACCAAAAAGATCCATGTGCACCAACTATAATGCATTAGTAGTTGAGACTTCACTGATTGACTTAAAACAAGATTTATGTTTCTTTCCATTTTGAAAAGGATAAAAAACGTTTGAAGAATCAAATCTAAGCTCTGGTAGATCACTAACTAGTGTTTTATTTGATATTTTACACAAGTTCCTAAGATTACAGTCTCTTAACCTTCTATGACACAACCATGATTGATCATCAATTGCACTAAGACAAGGTAGATCTTGGATCCTATGGTATTCTATGTTTAATGTGTATACATTCTCTTGCCTATGGGATGAGAGAATAAAATCATCCTTAGAATTGTGTACTAGGCCCATATCATTCATAAAATTCATAAGGTAGCCTTCATCACATAATTGTCTTATGCTGATGAGGTTGTTCTTAAGACCTCTCACATACAAAACATTTTAAATCAATGTTTTTTCAAGAATAACAATGTTATCTATACCAATAATTTCTCCCTAAGAATTATCTATGAATGTTACTTTCCCTCCTTTCGTGTTGATAATATTTTCAATGTAGTTTTTGTTACCAGCCATGTGCTGGGAACATCTACTATCCATATACCAATTATTACTGTTGGTACATTCTCTATTTTCCAAAAAATAAGAAAAAATTAGGATTTCGAAATCTAGACTTGATTGGATCCAGAAATGGTATAAAGAAAAATTTTGGGTTCCCACATTCTCTTAGAAAAATAGTCTTTATGAAAACCTAAGGACTGGGTTTTGTTTAAAGAACAATTTTTTGCCCAGTTCCCACCACAATGACACTTAGTGCAGAATGGAGCACTTTGTGGAACAAAATAATTGTTGCTAAAAATCGGTTTAGAACTAGTATAGCCTAATCCAGTATTATTGCTTAGAGGTCGAATTTGATAATACATCTTATCAAAATTTTCCTTACCTAAGGTAATGTTTGATAAAAAATTCCTCAAGGAAGAAATTTTGGATTTCAGTTTGATAACCAAGTTCATGTCTTCTAAAACATTTGATTTTGATCTATAGTTAGGCCAAAAAACATTTTTCTTGAAAATTAAATTTTCGAGATATTTATAAAGTATATTCTTCTCAGAATTTTCTTCCTCAAAATTTTTTGAAATAATTTCGAAATAAAAAATTTTCTTATCAAGATATTTGGAAAGATCTGATATTTCCTTAGTAAGAATAGTATTCCAAGAATTTTCCTTATCACGATTTTTCATGAGTTTTGAATTATAAATCATAAAGAGTTTGGAAAACCTAGAAACTTCATCATAGGTAGGTAAAGAATTATCTTCATCAGACGAAGATTCTTCATTTGAAGAGTTATAATATGTCTCATTACTATAATTTTCATTTAAAGAGACATTGGTCACTGATTCAGTATTGTGTACATTATCCATAAAGCAACGATTTTCAATAGGCAACTTTACTAGAAGTCCAAGATTTTTCTATCCTGAAGATTCATAGTCTGATGATTCATCTGAAGAGTCACCACCACTGGCACTCTAGGTGTCATTGGCTTTCAGAACCTTCTTAGCTTTATCTTTGTAATACTTCTTCATATTCCTCTCAGATTGCCTTTCTTTCCTGTCTTTCTTCTTGAGTAAGGGACAATCAGGCCTTATGTGTCCAGCTCTCTTGGACTCATAGCATGTGGCTTCTAAATATTTCTTATCTTTCCTTTCCTTATTCTAATATCTATAGTGGAAATTATTCTTCCCAAAAATCTTGTTCATTCTCCGAGCAAGATTGGCTAACACGTTTTTAGAGACTTCACTCTCACTGGATTCAGATTGGATAGAAATATTCATAGATTTGGATATATTAACCCTATTAGGAGTCTTAGCATTCATCTGATTTGAAGTTTTAGTAAAGGCAACACTTCCATTTCCATTCTTCTTCTATACATTCTCAGCATCTCTCATCATTATAGTCTCATGTTGAAGAAGAGTTCCAAATAGCTCATCAAGAGAAATTTGAGTAACCTGTTTGTTCTCATCAATAGTAGTTCTCTTTGATTCCCAGTCAATGGTCATAATATCAATAATCTTATCAATAAGGGATTCATCATCAGACCCTTTCTTTCCCATTGATTGTAAACTATTCACAATAGTCATGAATCTCTGTTGTACCTTACAAATTGGTTCTCAATAAGGAAACTTTAAACCATGATACTCAGATATGAGCATGGCTCTTCTAGTATGAATCACATTAGATGTACTAAAAAGTGTAACTTCTAACTTATTCCATATATAATTAGCTGCTTCACAAGAAGAAATTTGGCTATTTATATTTCTAGTCATTGAACAAAGCAATGTATTGTGTACCTTATAGTTGAGTTGATATTCTTGCTTCTCCTAGTTTGTAAATGTTCTGACTTCCTTATCAAGAATATTATATTAACCAGTAAGCATATCAAAATTATCTACTCCAATATTTATCACAAATGTCTTCATTAGATATCTCCAATACTCTTATTCATTACCATCAGAGATAGGTGGTCTTATAGTATTTACGTTGTCGATGTAACCAACATTGATTCCTTCCATCTTAAAAAAAACAATCCACACCAGAACTTGTTAATAGAAAAAAGTTTGTAACCAAAATGATCATAATCAAAAAAATATTCCTAATCAAGGAAAAGTAGAAAAAGGAAAAACTAAACAAGGAAAACTTATATGTGAGTATAAGTATTTCAGAGACCAGCTCTGATACCAATTTTAACATTGGTATAGAGTTTGAGGTTTCCAATCTCTGATACCAATTGTTGGATCGAAATAGTGATGTATATGATCAATATACAAGAGGGTTGGTGAATTGTATACTTTAAAAGTTAATTTGGAATTTTTAATTTTGGTTATGTTTAACAAGTTTAAACAACACAAATTCACAAAACCCTTAAGTTCTACAAACAGAATGGAAATATGATTCTGAGAAAGTGAATCTGGAAAATGAAACTAAATAAAAGTTTACAAAGATATAGATTCTACCATAAAGAGTATAGAATCTAACTGAATCAGAGTATACTAGAATAATGAAGTATATAATAGTTATACATTGTTTTACAAACAAGATACATTGGAAAAATAAACTTTAAATGAGAACAAGTAACAAGAAGAAAATCTTTTAACCCAAAGAGAAGGGTATCCAAAAACCTTGGATAAATGTCCCTTGATTTATACTTTCAGGAAATTTGGTCTTACTCACACTAGGGTAATCCCTCGATATGAATATCAGAGTCTATATTTCTATCCCTGCAAGCCCTAAACTTCAAGGTAGTTGGCACCATTGTCTTCCTATCCCTGGAAGTCCTCGAGCTTTAAGGTAGTCGGAACCTCTATCTTCATATCCCCTGATGTCCTCGAATGTACTCAGAAACATTCAGAGTCGCATGAATCAAAACTGAACAAGATGTTCAGTACGCACAAATCATGAGAGTCTCTCTCTAGAAATCACTTCAGCAGTGTGTAATCTCTAGAGTCGTAGAACAGTGTTGAGCTCCTTCAAATGAGATTTTATTTATTGGCACAACTTCAATGGTCGGCTCTCTCCTCCAACGGTCATATTTTTCATTAAATCTCGGAGGGACCTGTACACGTGTCACTCAAACAACGGTTTATTAGAAACTGAAAGCAAGACATCGTTTTATAACAAAACAAGTGTAACTGAAAGAACAACATCATTTTAGATAGAATAAGGAAATCATTTTTCATAATGTAGGAAAAAAAGATCGTATTCTAAGAAATAATATCCAGAGTCTATATAGCATAGATATTTGTATTCTGTTTTTCATAGAATTCGAAATCAGAATTCATCATCAGAATTCGTAATGAGAATTCGTAATCAGAATTCATCAAGAGAATTCTTAATGAGAATTAGTATTCAGAATTCTTCAATTGAATTCGTAATGGGAATTCGTAATTAGAATTCGTCATGTGAATTTGTAATGATAATTTGAAATCAGAATTCATCATGTGAATTCCTAATGAGAATTTGTAATCAGAATTCATCATCAAGTTTTAAAAAGCTAATGCACTTGCAGTATAGGCTGGGGCTATGACAGAAAATGATGAAATATTTATCATGGAGGAGCATGAATTGATTTAAAGGGAAAACATTGAATTTATGAAACTCTTTGGGAGTTTTATGTCCATCACTTCCACTAGATACCACAATGTCTTGTGATGTATATATTGTTGGATCTGAATCTACGGATTACACACAAGAGGGGGGGTGAATTGTGTCTTTTCAAAATTATTACAATCTCTTCAATTTAGACAAATTCTGTCCACTATGCTTTTGCACGATTAAATATGCAGCGGAAAAAGTAAAAGCATGAACACACGGATGTATAGTGGTTCGGGGAACAGAAGGCCCCTAGTCCACTCCACCAACGCTCAAATCCACGAGCTTGGCGATTTTCACTATCTGGTCCTCGTTTCCACAGACCTGTTCACAACTGAGTACAGGCAGTTGACACCTTTACAAGTTTCAGGCAAACACAGCCTTCCTGGTTCAAACACGAACCCACACAGCTTAGAACGAGAAGCTGATCACTCAAGAATAAAAATGGTTTCGATAAAGAAAACACTTCTCCAGTTGTTCTTCACAATTGCAACAGAATGCAATTGACAGTAGATAGATCGTCGTCTTCAGAAAATAAAGATCTGTAATCAAAATAGTTCTGAGTCGATCCAGTTGCAATAGATATTACCAGAAACTTCACAACTTCAGCAGCAGTAGATTCACAACAGATAGTCGATGTAGAACACGTGAATCTGCTATCAAGATCTTCCTTCGGTAATAAAGGTTTTACACTTCTTCTCGATCACCAGAAAAGAACGCCTTTACACAGTCTCTGTTTCTTGCTCGTTAAAAGATCAATCTATATATTTCATACACTTTCCTGTGTATATATATATTCGAAGTTTCCAAGATAGAACATATATATTCAAATCTGAGAAAATCTTCCACATAAATAGATCCATGAAAATCTCCTTTAGATTCGCGATATAAAATGAAATAACAGAGCCGTTGTAACTCCCCTGAAGAATCGGCATAAAAAGCTCCGTTTAAATCAATCAGTAATCCGTTGAAAATCGTTTTTGATTCAGTCAAAGTGTAACACCCCAAGATTTCATAGTGTGTTAGTTCTTCAAAATAATTCAATAACTTTCACTACATGCAACACCAAGTTCAAGCACACCATGACTTACCAAACAAGCCATTAAAAAGAGGTTATGAATAGTATTAGATAAATTTTAATGTTTATATAATCCTTATAATTTTAGAATCCCTATTATGAGTTTCTTAGTCATAATGCAAGAACAGATTCATTTTCAGTATTTCACTTTTATCAACTTCTAATAGTGAAACCTTTTTAAATAAAATATTTTAAACTTTTTGACTAAATGGGGACATCAAAAATTTAAAATGAAACACCCCAAGCTTCCACGGTACGTTTCCCTTTGAATAATGTGATAGCGTGTGTTGTACGCAACACCGAGTTCTAACACACCGTAACCAATCAAACTAGCCGTTATAAATAGTAATACCTACTTTTTGAAAATATATATATTTTATATTTCAAAATGGACTTCATTTTTGGATTCGGAATATCGAATTTAGCCTAAGGTGAAATTTTGGTACTTTTCGGATAACTTTCATATTTTGATGAATAGTGAAAATTACTAAATTTTAATTAAAAACAACTTTTTTAATCAAAATAATTAATAGTGATAAATTATGAATTTGAGTGGTTTTAAAGTATATTTAGAATATATTTTTACAATTTAATATAATGTTGGTCATTATACATAATTTTACAATTAAACCGAACATAAACAAGTGTCAATCTTTTGATAGTTATTATCTCTTAAAAACACGCTTTTTGTTTTGACAGCGGGAATTAATTTTAAATTAATTTCTGCCACTTCTGTGTTTTGAATTTAGAAAAATGGATTCCATATTTGGAATCAGGATGTTCAAATTGTGTAAATAGGTAACTTTTATTTTTAGACATTTTGAATAATTACTGCGGTAAATATTTTATTTACCATGGTTAAAGGGTAAATCCGGTAAATAAGGGTTAAATAAAATAATATTATAATAATACAAAATTACCCTAAAACGTGTCCTAACCTTATTGGTGGACACATACCCGACCATGGGCATCCTTGGGTCAATTTGGGGACCCCTTGGAGCCACTTGTATGTGGTAGGGACACATTATATTAATAAAGTTAAAATAAAAATAAAAATGGCATAAGCTTACATCTTTTATAAGAACAATTTTTACATAGGGTTATACATGTTGGATTTTAGATTATAAATATTCATTAGAAAGCTAAAAAGATTTCCTACATAATGGTGTTTTATTTATAATTTTTAGACATTAAATAATTTATTTTATTTATGACACAATGATGATGCAGTAATTACTAAAATAGTAAAAAATTAACATAATTGATATTATAAATACCCAAATAAATATAATATGAAACTTTTAATGAATTAAACTAATTTTCTAGGATAATATGATATATTAGGATTGATTTAATTGACTTTGTTCGAAGTAATCAATCTGTTATGAGTTTCACAAAAATCAACTATTGAATAGTGTCAAAATTGACATAAAAGAGTTCTTAAAACAAATATTATATTATTAATTGATATTAAATTCCTAAAAAATCTAAGGTTCGGCCAAGAGACTTATATTATGATATGTTAATCATTAATGGACCACTTGGGGGTCGCTTGGATGTATATAGTAAGTTTATTAAGCATATTATATAAAAATACAAAGAGACATTGTAAAAGTGAAACTAATTAACTTAGAGTTAATACTTAAAGATAAGATTAATATAAGTACCCAAACCTGTCTAAATTCTATTGGATGAGTTGTTTTCGACCTATCCCCACCTCATACTTTGAATAGTCAACTTTGGAGCCTTTGGAAACCGAATATGAATTTATTATAAATTAATATTTCTAGCTTTTCCAAAGGTGCCCCTCACCCCTCTTATAAAAGGGCACTCCTCCTTCTCTTTTCCTCACACCTCTCAAGCCACTTGGCTCGTCCAAACTCTGCCCAACTAATCTCCCCACATCCCTCTCCTCCTCCTTGAAGCTTCCCCTTAGGCAGGAAGCATTTCAAGAAGTCCTTTGGTTCCAACCAAAGTGAGTTACCTAAATTAAAGGTAACAATTTCTCTTAAAGTATCTTCATTTATTTTGCTTCTCCAACCCCCAAAATCTTTTTATTTCCTTTCTTTTGTAACAACACCAGTATCCTAAATATACTACGATGTTGTTATAAGAAGGATTCAAACTACACATACACACAACTCCATCTAATGGATGATGAACATAATGTTTCTGTGGATGGCAAACTAACGCCTCACGAAACGATGATTGTTCAAATACATCTTACCACCTCTCATGGTGGCCATTATGATGGCACTGTAATTAAATATGATATTAATGATATATATTTTATATATAAGCTTCTGTAATTCCATTTTATTTCATACCATTATTCGTTTCATGTTGTATATACATACGATAATTTCATTTGAGGAAGTGCGGACTACCGCCCCCTTAAAATGATATGACTCGTTCATACCACACATGGAACGTATAAAGGATGGTGTTAATGAACTTAAGTAACATATATAAAATACTATACTGGATTGTAATATACCTATGTATCATTTGGATTAGATTCTTTTAAAATAAAAAATTAAATGGAAGTAGCGTTCGTGCGCACGTACGGACTACCGTCTCCACGAACGCGATAAGATTCATTCTCCATCATACCCATTCAAGTCTTATTCTCATTTTGGGGTTAAAAATAATGTTAATATCATTCTTATTATGAATAAGATATAATCTATCCATTACAAACATGTCTTACGTAACCAAACATTTAAGAAGAACGAATCGATTATCACCCGAAACGACGATAATACTAAGATATTATTAATAAAACAATGTTAAAAGATCATATATGATATCATATTAATGTATATGATTCTTGTATAATTTAATAACAATTATTTCACCATTATACAGGAGGTTAACCTACCCCAACCAAGGAAAAGTACAAGGTAAGGGTTTATTTCACAATCTCTTCATTATCCGAGGTTGTTTATACGTAATAATCTACTGGGATATCTTTATCATCCACATCCATGTTTCTTAAAAATGTATTTCAAAACATTTTTACTATTTACAAGAATATGGGTTAAAGTCATTTATACCCTTGTTTGACTTTTTATAAGAGGTTTATAAAGGAATCTTTCCGTCGTTTTCAAAACAAGGTCCTTTTTAACCTTTTCGACAGAATTGAGGTAAGAATGTTTTTTTTAACTTATACGGCAGGTGCGGTTATTTTCCGCCGTTATAAAATCGTCGAATCTTTCCTTACAAGCTTATAAGAATATTTTCAAAGAAAATGTTTTATTTTATATGGATCTTAAATGATTTCAAAATAAAAGGAGATATTTCTTTAAAAAGAATTTTGATTTCATCTATGTCAACATCCTTTGATGGATTTTAAGATTATTTAAAGTTGATTTATTATGATACAAAACTTCTATATTGTATTGAAGGTTTTGTGATATGTTTGACTGTGGATGTGCTATTTTAATACCATTCATAGTTTATGGTGAAATTATTGACATTTCGTATGCTAGTTTTAATACGAATGTTTATGTTATGTTTAATCCTTTTCATATGGGAATGCATTGGACTTAATAAGTGACGGGTGGAGCCCGCTATAGCTCCTCGATGCATCGGTAGGTCTCATGAGACAAACTAGTGTCTTGGCACAAGGCCTTGACAAAATCTTATTTGTAGTCTTGGCACGAGGCCTTGGCTATGTGGTTATGATAGTATGGCATTATGCATTCCAACATTATGAAAGTGGTTATTGATTTTTGCATGTGATTATTCGATTAGTAGAATATCCATGTGAACAAGTAAATGGCATTATTTCATTTTACTTTTGCCATACTATGTTGAAGTTCAATTTTAAAAGGCTTTTGTTTTAGTAATTCATTGCCTTAAATGTTTATGCTTATTTTGAATGTTCCGCTATATTGTTATCCTTACTGGGCATTTGAGCTCACCCCTTTTCTATGTTTTATTTTTCCCAGGTAGTGAAGAAGTAAATTATGAATGACTTGCAGGGATATTATGAGGGGTTAATAGTGTGGATATGAAGACTTTGTTGTTGTAGTAGTTTTTCACTTTGAAATGTAATGTAAAACTTTATGATTATATCTAGTGTTTCCAAGGCTACTAAACCAATCGGTCTTTCGAGATTTGATCTTCTTGTGATCATGACAATGTTACGAAGTAATGCACCGACTCTGGGTAGCTGGGGTCGGGGCGTTACAGTTGGTATCAGAGGAAGTTTAGTACAAACCTTGGAAGCTAGATTTAGATAAACTCTGATTAGAGCACATAGACCTAAGATGAACTTTGAGGATTAGTATAGAAGAACTTCTTAGAATTTTGGTATTGTAGAGATTTTGTGAGTCTTCCGAGCAATACATCCCTGTCTGGATACGAGCAGGTAGAGGCGGCTCTGGCACAGATTTACCTAGGGGTAAAACCCGAAAACACCGCTTTGAGCTAGACTCGAACGGGAACTAGTGCACGACAACGGGCCTTGCTGCACTCTTGGTTACGACACTCCCGGGGGATATGCTTAGGATAACTCTCATTTTCTTTACAAATCATTATGAAGGGTTTATGAGTATATACGTCCTCAAAGGAAACATTCTTATGATTATGGATTATATCCATAAATAGTTCAATTTATGTTAATTGTTTTATAAGTATGGGATTATGTATTTTGATTCATAAACTGATCTAGTGTATGCCATTGTTTAGAAATGGCGCCCAGTAGAAGGAATGAGAACTCCAGCAATGCACATGATCCAAAGAGAAAGAAGGATCATATCTTTCATGGTCTTAAGCCAGAATTTATAAGAGAAATAGTCTCCCATGTATTATCATTATATGAAGAAATAATATCATGTGTTGATAAGATAAGTAAAGATTTTACTGAGTCCTATGGATTTGAAGGGAAGCAAGAGAAGAAAAGGATGGAAGAGAGAAATATGGATAAAGGGAAGAGGGAAAAGAAGAATTTTCCCATATGTGGTAACTGTGGAAAGAAACACCCTGGAACTTGCCTGAAAGGAATGGGAGTTTGTTATAAGTGTGGAGAAAAAGGGCACAAAGTACGTGACTGCAAGGGTAAGAAAATGGTTTCAAATGTACAATGCTTCATTTGCAAGGAGTTTGGACACTACGCGAACCTATGTCCCAGTCATCAAACTATGCCGCAAATGATGTTATTGGATAATAATCAAGTTATGATACTACCACAGATGAAGAGGAATGATTAGATTTCTTATGTTGATTATGTCAATTGAGTGTGTATCAAAAATTTACTTGTTATAATAATTATGGAGTATGTAAGGATTGTACTGCAGTACTATTTCATTAAGGACTTGAGATTTTGTGGAACAAAGAAAAGTGACTCATTAGCAGGATTAATTTTTGGAAAATATATGGTTGAGAGAATGATAAACCATAATATAGTTCTGATACCGAGGTAGTGATTTTGGAATAATACATGATTGTTTTGGATAAATTATATTGGATATTCTTGACTACCTTGGAACTGATTAATGATGTGTATATTCCATCATTGTTGGGGTTTAAAACATTTTTGGATTAATGAAGTATATCCAGCATTCTATATGGAATAAGGGAGCATGAATGTAATCAATAAGGAATATGGTAATTCAGGATGTTTCAGTGTATTAAAAGAATACATGATGAAGGTATTCATATGCTGTTACGGGGTAAAAAGAATCTACATTATGCTTACCTTCCTTATAAATGTTGGACTATGAGTTTGGACAGAAGTATTTTGGATAGTTCTAGTTTGGATTATTTTGGATTTCCATAAAAGGACAACCCGGAGGTCGGGCGGCAACCCGTCGCGTCCGGCAAGGCCGCGAGACTTGAACCCGCAACCGAAGGGCGACAAGGGTGTATCACCTACCACTGGCCCATGAGATGTCCTGGATTAAATAATGTAGTTTTTATTAAAAGATCTTTTAGATGAATTATAAATTCGTTTATTTTGGAACCCTATACGAATAGTGTAAATAGAATTTTTTTACATTCTATTATCTTTTAGAGTGAAAGATGAGTATGTGGTAGAAATTTATTAATGGATAAAACTATAATTATAAAGTAAGTATATCTCCTTATGATCTTAGCCAATCTCATAAATAAAATCCTCAACATTAATAAAAGGAACTTAGAACAAAAATGTTGTCCTAGATGGTACCTTAAATCATCACTAATTTATGGCTTTGGGATTGTTGGCCTTTTCATAGCCATGTTCTCTACCACTCTCCATCAGATAATTGATGGTTAGATTTTTCTTCAATATCCATATTTTCCTACATGGAACCCTAGTATGTGTTATATTCGGTAATCATCATACTTTCGACTATTTATTTTAGATAGAGGCCTCATTAATTCATTTTTCGATGTGGGATTTCAACTAGGATATTTTGAAACATCAAAAATGTGTTATCCTAATACCCTATGTTTTGTTGAACCGATGGTATTTCAAATCATCATAGATTGATGAATTTAAGGACCTCAATTTTATACTTGTTTGTGATTGATGACCTCAATCACTACCTATAAATATTTGCGTTTTTCCTCCAATTATATGTCTCTAAATGCCACCAATGTTCTCCTAATCGAGATCATAATTTGGTGGTGACCCTTTAATTTCTCTTTTCCTCATATTAAGACTAAATTTTAGTAACCCAATTTCCGATGTGGGGTTTCCCACAAATATATTATCTATTTTCCACCTTTTATTTTCGAAGAACAATTTCAAATTGCGAGGACGCAATTTATTGAAGGAGGGGAGAATGTAACACCCCAAGATTTCATAGTGTGTTAGTTCTTCAAAATAATTCAATAACTTTCACTACATGCAACACCAAGTTCAAGCACACCATGACTTACCAAACAAGCCATTCAAAAGAGGTTATGAATAGTATTAGATAAATTTTAATGTTTATACAATCCTTATAATTTTAGAATCCCTATTATGAGTTTCTTAGTCATAATGCAAGAACAGATTCATTTTCAGTATTTCACTTTTATCAACTTCTAATAGTGAAACCTTTTTAAATAAAATATTTTAAACTTTTTGACTAAATGGGGACATCAAAAATTTAAAATGAAACACTCCAAGCTTCCACGGTACGTTTCCCTTTGAATAATGTGATAGCGTGTGTTGTACGCAACACCGAGTTCTAACACACCGTAACCAATCAAACTAGCCGTTATAAATAGTAATATCTACTTTTTGAAAATATATATATTTTATATTTCAAAATGGACTTCATTTTTGGATTCGGAATATCGAATTTAGCCTAAGGTGAAATTTTGGTACTTTTCGGATAACTTTCATATTTTGATGAATAGTGAAAATTACTAAATTTTAATTAAAAACAACTTTTTTAATCAAAATAATTAATAGTGATAAATTATGAATTTGAGTGGTTTTAAAGTATATTTAGAATATATTTTTACAATTTAATATAATGTTGGTCATTAGACATAATTTTACAATTAAACCGAACATAAACAAGTGTCAATCTTTTGATAGTTATTATCTCTTAAAAACACGTTTTTTGTTTTGACAGCGGGAATTAATTTTAAATTAATTTCTGCCACTTCTGTGTTTTGAATTTAGAAAAATGGATTCCATATTTGGAATCAGGATGTTCAAATTGTGTAAATAGGTAACTTTTATTTTTAGACATTTTGAATAATTACTGCGGTAAATATTTTATTTACCATGGTTAAAGGGTAAATCCGGTAAATAAGGGTTAAAAAAAATAATATTATAATAATACAAAATTACCCTAAAACGTGTCCTAACCTTATTGGTGGACACATACCCGACCATGGGCATCCTTGGGTCAATTTGGGGACCCCTTGGAGCCACTTGTATGTGGTAGGGACACATTATATTAATAAAGTTAAAATAAAAATAAAAATGGCATAAGCTTACATCTTTTATAAGAACAATTTTTACATAGGGTTATACATGTTGGATTTTCGATTATAAATATTCATTAGAAAGCTAAAAATATTTCCTACATAATGATGTTTTATTTATAATTTTTAGACATTAAATAATTTATTTTATTTATGACACAATGATGATGCAGTAATTACTAAAATAGTAAAAAATTAACATAATTGATATTATAAATACCCAAATAAATATAATATGAAACTTTTAATGAATTAAACTAATTTTCTAGGATAATATGATATATTAGGATTGATTTAATTGACTTTGTTCGAAGTAATCAATCTGTTATGAGTTTCACAAAAATCAACTATTGAATAGTGTCAAAATTGACATAAAAGAGTTCTTAAAACAAATATTATATTATTAATTGATATTAAATTCCTAAAAAATCTAAGGTTCGGCCAAGAGACTTATATTATGATAGGTTAATCATTAATGGACCACTTGGGGGTCGCTTGGATGTATATAGTAAGTTTATTAACCATATTATATAAAAATACAAAGAGACATTGTAAAAGTGAAACTAATTAACTTAGAGTTAATACTTAAAGATAAGATTAATATAAGTACCCAAACCTGTCTAAATTCTATTGGATGAGTTGTTTTCGACCTATCCCCACCTCATACTTTGAATAGTCAACTTTGGAGCCTTTGGAAACCGAATATTAATTTATTATAAATTAATATTTCTAGCTTTTCCAAAGGTGCCCCTCACCCCTCTTTTAAAAGGGCACTCCTCCTTCTCTTTTCCTCACACCTCTCAAGCCACTTGGCTCGTCCAAACTCTGCCCAACTAATCTCCCCACATCCCTCTCCTCCTCCTTGAAGCTTCCCCTTAGGCAGAAAGCATTTCAAGAAGTCCTTTGGTTCCAACCAAAGTGAGTTACCTAAATTAAAGGTAACAATTTCTCTTAAAGTATCTTCATTTATTTTGCTTCTACAACCCCCAAAATCTTTTTATTTCCTTTCTTTTGTAACAACACCAGTATCCTAAATATACTAGGATGTTGTTATAAGAAGGATTCAAACTACACATACACACAAATCCATCTAATGGATGATGAACATAATGTTTCTGTGGATGGCAAACTAACGCCTCACGAAACGATGATTGTTCAAATACATCTTACCACCTCTCATGGTGGCCATTATGATGGCACTGTAATTAAATATGATATTAATGATATATATTTTATATATAAGCTTCTGTAATTCCATTTTATTTTATACCATTATTCGTTTCATGTTGTATATACATACGATAATTTCATTTGAGGAAGTGCGGACTACCGCCCCCTTAAAATGATATGACTCGTTCATACCACACATGGAACGTATAAAGGATGGTGTTAATGAACTTAAGTAACATATATAAAATACTATACTGGATTGTAATATACCTATGTATCATTTGGATTAGATTCTTTTAAAATAAAAAATTAAATGGAAGTAGCGTTCGTGCGCACGTACGGACTACCGTCTCCACGAACGCGATAAGATTCATTCTCCATCATACCCATTCAAGTCTTATTCTCATTTTGGGGTTAAAAATAATGTTAATATCATTCTTATTATGAATAAGATATAATCTATCCATTACAAACATGTCTTACGTAACCAAACATTTAAGAAGAACGAATCGATTATCACCCGAAACGACGATAATACTAAGATATTATTAATAAAACAATGTTAAAAGATCATATATGATATCATATTAATGTATATGATTCTTGTATAATTTAATAACAATTATTTCACCATTATACAGGAGGTTAACCTACCCCAACCAAGGAAAAGTACAAGGTAAGGGTTTATTTCACAATCTCTTCATTATCCGAGGTTGTTTATACGTAATAATCTACTGGGATATCTTTATCATCCACATCCATGTTTCTTAAAAATGTATTTCAAAACATTTTTACTATTTACAAGAATATGGGTTAAAGTCATTTATACCCTTGTTTGACTTTTTATAAGAGGTTTATAAAGGAATCTTTCCGTCGTTTTCAAAACAAGGTCCTTTTTAACCTTTTCGACAGAATTGAGGTAAGAATGTTTTTTTTAACTTATACGGCAGGTGCGGTTATTTTCCGCCGTTATAAAATCGTCGAAGCTTTCCTTACAAGCTTATAAGAATATTTTCAAAGAAAATGTTTTATTTTATATGGATCTTAAATTATTTCAAAATAAAAGGAGATATTTCTTTAAAAAGAATTTTGATTTCATCTATGTCAACATCCTTTGATGGATTTTAAGATTATTTAAAGTTGATTTATTATGATACAAAACTTCTATATTGTATTGAAGGTTTTGTGATATGTTTGACTGTGGATGTGCTATTTTAATACCATTCATAGTTTATGGTGAAATTATTGACATTTCGTATGCTAGTTTTAATACGAATGTTTATGTTATGTTTAATCCTTTTCATATGGGAATGCATTGGACTTAATAAGTGACGGGTGGAGCCCGCTATAGCTCCTCGATGCATCGGTAGGTCTCATGAGACAAACTAGTGTCTTGGCACAAGGCCTTGACAAAATCTTATTTGTAGTCTTGGCACGAGGCCTTGGCTATGTGGTTATGATAGTATGGCATTATGCATTCCAACATTATGAAAGTGGTTATTGATTTTTGCATGTGATTATTCGATTAGTAGAATATCCATGTGAACAAGTAAATGGCATTATTTCATTTTACTTTTGCCATACTATGTTGAAGTTCAATTTTAAAAGGCTTTTGTTTTAGTAATTCATTGCCTTAAATGTTTATGCTTATTTTGAATGTTCCTCTATATTGTTATCCTTACTGGGCATTTGAGCTCACCCCTTTTCTATGTTTTATTTTTCCCAGGTAGTGAAGAAGTAAATTATGAATGACTTGCAGGGATATTATGAGGGGTTAATAGTGTGGATATGAAGACTTTGTTGTTGTAGTAGTTTTTCACTTTGAAATGTAATGTAAAACATTATGATTATATCTAGTGTTTCCAAGGCTACTAAACCAATCGGTCTTTCGAGATTTGATCTTCTTGTGATCATGCCAATGTTACGAAGTAATGCACCGACTCTGGGTAGCTGGGGTCGGGGCGTTACACAAAGTCGTACTTAAGAATCTGCTCGAAATCCGCTTAATAATCCGCCTGTTTGACCAATGCAAAAGGAAATATCGTCTGTCAAAAATATCCCGACGCCAAACGTAGGGTTGATGACGTGGCTCCAAACGTAGGGTTCACAAACGTAAGGTTCACAAACATAAGGTTCAGAACGTAAGCTCAAACGTAAGGTTGAACATACATACTTTCTCTTCAGCATTCAAACGTAGGGTTGATCATCCATACTTTGTCTTGCTTCAACTCTCCAAAGAACATACGGTTGATTATAAAAGTAAGGTTGATGATCCATACTTTTGAGAAACAAACTCAACACTGAAAACTAACGTACGATTTCTCTTCCATACTTGTCCAACAACAAAAACGTAAGGTTCCTTCCAAACGTAATGTTCTTCTTCCATACTTTTCAACAACGTAAGATTCATTAACCATACGTTTCAAAATAACGTAAGGTTCCTTAACCATACGTTTTCTTTTAATAAAAAAAGTAAACTTTTCATCCATACGTTACGTTCATCAACGTAGGGTATGAACAGTGATTCCAGTACGCGCTAAAACTGATCTCGTGCTACAGTGATTCCAGAACACGCTAAACTTGATCTCGGAATAAATGAAGTATGAAATCTCGTTATATGAAATAAATAAATGAAATAAATTCCTGCAAAATACTCAACGAAATAATTAGTAAATAATTAAGGGTATTTGTGAGCATCAAAATCATCATAAAGAGACAGAGTATTATTTAAAATAATCTCCCCCTTTAAAAAACATTATTTTGAATTGTTTGAAAACAATACATTGCTCAACAATCTCCCCCTTTTTGATGATCACAAAACCCATAAAATAATAGAACTAATTTAATTGCAATCTTTATTGAAAAATTAGTTTTATAAAATTTTAGAATTTTGAAAGGATTAAAACAATATTTAACTATAATAAAATTTCTCCCCCATAAAAATAAATTTTCAGCTATAAAATAGATAAAAGATAAATGTCGTATATATCTCCAAATTCTCCCATATATCCAAATTTATTCATAGGAAACAAATGAATTTAAATGTTGTGTTTATCCAAATTCTCCCCCTTTTTGTGATATAAAAAAGAATGAAAAATTACGGATTTGAACACATTCAATATTGCACTGAACTATAAGTAAATGCTATAATTAACTGTGTATGAATAAGTGAATTTGTTATACTGGCTAACTTAATCATAAATCAATAAACAAAAAAACAAAAAAGAAATAAGAAAAGAATTTTCATTCACAAACTGTTATATATAAACAATTGTGATATACAGAGGAATCAAGGTTCATAGATAAGACAGGTAAAAAGGTGTCTATCTCTGTTGAATCGCGGTCTTGATCTCTGTAAACTGTTCTCTGAGCCTCTTCATCATCCCATCTCCTAACTTGATGATAAGATCTCTATTCTCTTGAGTCATATGAATATCTTCAATCAAATTAACTCTGAAAAACTCATGCATTCTTTCTTCTTTTTCAACAAAAAGAGCCAGTTTCTCTGATAACTGATTTAAAAGAATCCTAATCGGTTGCTCTCCAGATGTCAACTGATCCACTAAAAATTTCTGATTATCTAGAAAAACTGACAAAGGGGCACTATTACACTGAAGATCGTGTAACCTGTCACTCATATTGCTCATTGCTGCAGTAATTGCTTGAAATCTCCGAATCAAATCAGGTGAAGAGCCTGATCCACTCACAGCACTGTTTGCAACAGACTCAAATTTATTCTCCATGTCAATCTTCAACTCAGACAAATCATCTTTCTTTACCATCTCTGATTTTAACTGATCAACAGCATGAAGCATATCAGTCTTAAACAGATCTACTTCCTATCTTGAAACAGTATATTCTTTCAGCTTTTGAAACTTCAACTGCTCTATGTTCAGAGAATTTCTGAGACTAACATTCTCAGATTCTAACTGAGAGATACGCTTGTACAACTCAACAACTTCTTCTTTTCTCGAATCAGGGGCACCCTGTGCTCGATTCTCATGTCCAGAATTAGGTTTATGAGGCAGGGCAAGTGGTAAAGAATCTACATCTGACTGTTCTTTGTCCTTGTCCTGACAAGGTTGATCCACTGAACTATCTTTTGAAGTTTGAAACTCTTCCACTGAAAAATCTTCCTGAAGTACCTCTGTATTAGCTTTAGAAGTATGTTCATCACGAACAGTAGTCTCTCTGACTTCTACTGATTGGTCAAGAACAATATCTTCATGTAAATCTTGAGGTCGGGCCACTTCTTCACCAGGCACTGCCTCCATAAGTTGTTCTTGTTGAATTACTTTTTCAACAGCCACAGCAGCAGATTGAGGTTCTTTTTGGATTTCTGGTTGAGCTGCTGGTTCCTCTATCGGTGCAGTCTGCTCCACAACAGCTTCTCTCACAAATGAATAAGAAATTACCGATTCAGATGATTTCAAGGCAGGAGAGATAATTTTTCATCAACTGACCTCTTCCTTCTAGATTGAAGTCCTTCTTGACTTCTCTCTTCCTCAACTTCCTCCATCTCAAAACGAATTCTCCTTGCCACTGTACTAACCCTTGATTCTTCTTGTCCCTCCTTGGACTTAGCCGGTTGAGCCTGAGCACTCTCCGAGTTTTCCTCAGCTCCAACAGGTAAGAGTTTTCCTTTAATTGTGCTCCTGAAGTATCCTACTTTCCTCAAAGTTCCAGCATTAAAAACATTACTGTGGTGACATTTCACCCCAACATCTACCAATCTGATCATTCCTCTTTTAAACAAAAACAAAGAAATGAACCTTCCATAAGGGAAAAAGGTCATTCTTGCTTCACTCTGACAGCAGTAACTCAGATATCTTATCATAAACCGAGGAAAATTAAACTTAATATCACAAATCAGAAGATACATTATGTACATGTCAGGGTATAGGATTTTCTCCATCTCAGCCATTCTTGGTGCTAAACCAGTCTGAACAAATTTTACCAAAATTTTCTGATCAGGCTCCAAATCCTTAATAAACATTTTCTTTATCACCCTGGTTCCAAACAGAAAAGACATAATGTCTTCAGACTTATGTACAGAATCTCCAATATTCCGTAAATCGAAATGAAAAACTCCTTCATGAGGGAAGTTAAGAATTTGACTTATCTCTACAGATGATATTGAAAAGTCCTTATCCACTATTTGAGCCAATAAACTATCCTCCGTATCTCCAAGGCTAAACTGAACAGTTCTAAAGAAATGTCTCATTTCTGCCTCATATAGAAACTCAGAATTTTCACTATTAAAAGCTTGCTCAAGGCTTTGAAACGACAACGCTTGCTTCAACAGTAAATTAGTTTCAAACAGCCACTCTAAATCTATAACTTTACCTTGCAGTATTTTCCGACCAACTACCTTAGGTTTCTTTGCAGAACTGCTCTCGGCTTCATCTGGATGCTTAGTCTTTGCCATTCCAACAACGATTTCTGAAGGTTCGGAAGTTTAGGGTTTGAAGATTCAGAAAAGGGTTTTGGAGCAGATGTGCGGTTTTAGGTTTTCGAAAGGGTTTCCGAAAAAGGTGAAGCAGTTTAGTAGGTGAAACGGTTCTGATAGCCTTGATTCCCGTGTAATCACTAATCATTAATTTTATTTAAAACAAAATAAAATTACTTATAGCGGGAAACAGAAATTAAGCAGAATTCGAAAACAGAATAAGATTTAAAAAAAACTATTTAAAATTAAATAAACCTAACTCCCCCTTAATAAATTCAAACCTTGCCGTGGGAAGTGGTTTAGTAAAAATATCTGCTAATTGATTTTCTGTATTTACAAATTCTAAAAATATATCCCATTTAAACACATGATCTCTTAAAAAGTGATGTCTTATATCAATGTGCTTAGTTCTAGAATGACTAATAGGATTTTTTGAAATATTAATTGCACTAGTATTATCACATAAAATAGGTGTATTATTGAAATTTAATCCAAAGTCCATAAGAGTGTTTTTCATCCACAACACCTGTGCACAGCAACTACCTGCAGACACATATTCTGCCTCGGCTGTTGACAGGGCAACTGAGTGTTGTTTCTTACTAGACCATGATACTAAAGACTTTCCTAAAAAGTGACATGTTCCTGAAGTACTCTTCCTATCTAATCTACAGCTTCCAAAGTCAGCATCTGAATATGAAATTAAATTAAAATCAGAGGTTTTTGGATAAAGCAGAGATTGATAAATAGTACCTTTTAAATATCTAAAAATTATTTTAACAGCAGTTAAGTGGGATTCTTTGGGATTTGATTGAAATCGAGCACAAAGACATACTGAATACATTATATCTGGTCTACTAGCAGTAAGATATAACAAACTACCAATCATACCTCTATATAACTTGTTGTCCACATATTTTCCAGTTTCATCCAAATCAAGTTTTATATTAGTACACATAGGAGTTGTAAATGGCTTGCTGTTTTCAAGTCCAAATTTCTTAAGTAAATCAGTAATGTATTTGCATTGATTTAAAACATTTCCAAAATCTTTTTGAAATATTTGAAGACCCAAAAAGAAATTTAATTCTCCCATCATACTCATTTCAAATTCTTTTTGCATTAATTCTGAAAATTCATGACAAAGAATTTTATTGGTTGATCCAAAAATTACATCATCAACATAAATTTGAGCCAACAAAACATTATTTTTCACAGTTTTCTTAAAGAGTGTTGGATCTGCTAGTCCAACAGTAAAATCATTTTTCAAAAGAAAAGAACTTAGTCTTTCATACCAAGCTCTAGGTGCTTGTTTAAGGCCATAAAGAGCTTTAGTAAGTTTGAAAACAGAATCTGGTTTTTGAGAATTTTCAAAACCAGGAGGTTTCTCAACATAAACTTCCTCCATTAAATAACCATTTAAAAAGACAGATTTAACATCTATCTGAAATAATTTAAAATTCATATAAGATGCATAGGCTAAAGGGATTCTAATGGCTTCTAACCTGGCTACAGGTGCAAAGGTCTCATCATAATCTATTCCTTCTTCTTGATTATATCCTTTAGCTACTAATCTTGCTTTATTTCTAGTTATTATCCCTTGATCATCCTGTTTATTCCTAAAGACCCATTTAGTTCCTATTACTGGATAATCATGTGGTCTTTCAACTAATTCTCAAACCTTATTTCTCTTGAACTGGTTCAATTCATCCTGCATTGCTATTACCCAGCTCTCATCATCTAAGGCTTCTTCTATGGTCTTAGGTTCTTGTTGGGATAGGAAAGCAGAGAATTCAACTATGTTTCCAAGGTTTCTTCTAGTTTGAATACCAGTCACTAAGTCACCTATCACAGATTCTTAAGGGTGATTCTTTAAGGTTCTAGACTGTCTAGGCATTACATTCAAAGGTTCTTCAGTGTCATGTTCTTCTGAACTGGACTGAATTTCTTTTATATCATTTTCAAAATCATTCTTTAAATTCTCAAGTCTCATGTTTTCATTAGAATCAGGTTCATCTATTTGTTCTATCCTTTTCTCAAAAGGATCAGATTCATCAAATTTCACATGAAATGATTCTTCAACAATCCTTGACTTTTTATTATAGACTCTATAAGCTTTGGAGGTTGCAGAATATCCTAAGAAAATACCTTTATCGGATTTTGGATCAAATTTACCAAGATTATCTTTGGTATTCAAGATGTAAACCTTGCATCCAAAAACTTTAAAGTAATTTACTTTAGGTTTTCTGTTATTCCATAGTTCATAGGGTGTCTTTTTCAAAATAGGTCTTATTAATATTCTATTCATTATATAACAAGCTGTATTAACAGCTTCTGCCCAGAAATATATAGGTAGGCTATATTCATTTAACATAGTTCTAGCCATTTCTTGAATAGTTCTATTTCTTCTTTCTACAATCCCATTCTGTTGAGGTGTTCTTGGAGCAGAGAAGGTGTGTTTAATACCCATGTTTGAGCAAAAGGAATTAAATTCCTGGTTCTCAAATTCTCCACCATGATCACTTCTCAATGAGATTATATTAAAACCTTTTTCATTTTGAATAGATTTACAAAAACCTTCAAATAAACTAAAAGCTTCACTTTTAAATTTCAAAAAGAAAATCCAAGTAAATCTAGAATAATCATCAACTAATACATAAACATATAATTTACCAGCTAAACTTGCTACTCTTGAAGGTCCAAACAAATCCATATGGATAAGTTCTAGAGGTTTAGTTGTAGCAACTTTATTAACAGATTTGAATGATGATTTGTGTTGCTTGCCAAGCTGACATGCATCACAGAATCTGTCATTTTCAAATTTGAGACTAGGCAAATCAGAAACTAGATGTTTCTTAGATAATTTATGTAAAGTATATATATTGCAATGACCAAGTCTTCTATGCCAGATCCAGGATTCACTTATATTAGCAGTTAAGCAGTTTACTTGTTGTTTACACAAGGAATACAAATCCAAAGTATAAACATTATCAGTTCTGGGTGCTCTAAACTTAAACAGTTTATCTTTAGAAACAGTACAACTATTGTTAGTAAAATCAACAGTGTATCCATCATCACAGAGTTGAGAGATACTTATCAGATTGTGTTTTAACCCTTGTACATAAAGTACTTTGTTGATTGAGACTGTCTCTGGATCTCCAACTGTTCCAATACCAATAATCTTTCCTTTGGCATTGTCACCAAAGGTGACAAGTCCTCCTTCCTTTCGAGTAAGAGAAGAGAAATTAGCTGAAGTTCCACTCATGTGTCTTGAGCATCCACTGTCCATATACCATATTTCTTTCTTTCTTTGGTGACCTGCTACCTGCAAAGACATTCAAACAAATTGCTTTGGTACCCATATTTTGTTGGGTCCAGGAGTGTTAGCAAGCAGTGATCTGGGTATCCAGATTTGCTTTGTTTTCTTAAAATTGATTGAATCATATAGATCATTGGAAATATAAGCTTTCTTAATTCCACATATTTGAGGTTGTCTTAGAAAACAGTTTTTAGCTATATGACCTTTTGTTCCACAGAAGTTACAAATAACCTGTTTAGTGCTAGGAACAAAATAATTTTTGTATAACTTAGGTGTTTCTCCTTTACTCCCAATTCCAAACCTTTCCTTTTTAATTACAGTTTTTCCAAGTATCTCATTTAAGGTGTTTTCTCCTTTTGTAAAAACTAATGCAGCCTTTTAATAAGATTCTACTTCATCCTGTAGAGTTTTTATTTTTGATTCAAAATTAATTTTATTTGAGTCAGCAGAGTTGTATTTGTCAATTAATTCCTTATGTTGTTTTAGCAAAGTATTTCTCTCATCTGAAATAGCTTTATGCAAGTTCTTTATAGATTTATATTTTTTAAATAATGAGTCATACCTTTCTTCAAGCATATTGCAGTAAGCTGCAAGTTTTTTATTTGAGAAGCTTGTTTCAGAGTTTGATTCATTATTTGAGTCAGAGGAGTAGTATGAGTGTACCTCATCAGTTTCAGCCATGAAAAACATATTTGCTTTTAAATTGGCTTCTTCCTTCTCTGAGCTTGATTCAAAAGAATTACTTGAGTCTTCAGAAACACTCCAAGTAGCTTTCATAGCTTTCTTGTCTTTCTGCTCATAATCATCTCTTTTGAAGAATTTCTTCTTCTTTGCATCTTTCAATTTTGGGAAATCCGGTCTGATATGTCCCATCTTTTTGCATTCATAACATCTCACTTCCTTGCTATCCTTTTTGAAGTCTTTCTTGAAGTCTTTCTTCTTACTGTAGAACTTTCTGAATTTTCTGGCTAGCTGAGCCAGTTCTTCATCCGAATTTGAGGAATCAGAGCTTTCTGATTTAGCACTTACTTCTCTGTTCTTCATCTTTCTATCCTTTTGTTGAGAAGTCGCTTTCAAAGCAGTATTTTCCCTTTTTATGTAGAATTTATGCTCATTTACCTCATCTTGCATTTCAGCCTCGTACATCATCAATGTACCAATCAGCTCTCTCATAGTTAGATCTTTAACAGAAGTTGATTGTATGATTGCTGCAGAGATTCCATTCCATCGAGTAGGAAGTACTCTCAGTACCTTTAATGCTTGATCAGCCTGCTTGATTGGTTCTCCTAGAGCTGTTATATTATTGAAAATTTCTGTCAATCTTCCATTCATCTGAGTGATGCTTTCTCCTTCAATCATTCTGAAAGTATCGGATTTTAATTTAGCAGTTGCATATCTCATCTGTCTTACATTATCTGTTCCTTCATAAGCAACAGCTATTGTTTGCCACATTTCATATGCAGTCGGGCATTGAGATACTCTGTTAAATTCATCCGGTCCTAGACCACAGATGATTGCATTCATAGCTTTTGAATTCATGTCATACTCAGCCTCTGTAGCAGCACTCCATGTATCGGGATTTTCAGGAATTTCATAGGGAGTCAGAATCTTTGAATAGACTTTGTAACCAAGATTTTTCAGATAAATAATCATACGTGATTTCCAGCAGCCATAATTATCTCCATTAAAGTAAGGTGCTCTGACCATTGAAATTCCCTCTCTCGTATCAGCCATGATATACTATGTATAATCTTTAAATACTTCTTAGCTTGATAAGACTTTAAAAAATAAGAAGCTCCTCCTTTGATACCAATTGTTGGATCTGAATCTACGGATTACACACAAGAGGGGGGGTGAATTGTGTCTTTTCAAAATTATTACAATCTCTTCAATTT
Source organism: Viscum album (assembly GCA_963277665.1). NCBI lineage: Eukaryota > Viridiplantae > Streptophyta > Magnoliopsida > Santalales > Viscaceae > Viscum > Viscum album. The sequence goes on from OY728134.1 coordinate 1,278,329,230, forward strand.
AGACAAATTCTGTCCACTATGCTTTTGCACGATTAAATATGCAGCGGAAAAAGTAAAAGCATGAACACACGGATGTATAGTGGTTCGGGGAACAGAAGGCCCCTAGTCCACTCCACCAACGCTCAAATCTACGAGCTTGGCGATTTTCACTATCTGGTCCTCGTTTCCACAGACCTGTTCACAACTGAGTACAGGCAGTTGACACCTTTACAAGTTTCAGGCAAACAGAGCCTTCCTGGTTCAAACACGAACCCACACAGCTTAGAACGAGAAGCTGATCACTCAAGAATAAAAAGGGTTTCGATAAAGAAAACACTTCTCCAGTTGTTATTCACAATTGCAACAGAATGCAATTGACAGTAGATAGATCGTCGTCTTCAGAAAATAAAGATCTGTAATCAAAACAGTTCTGAGTCGATCCAGTTGCAATAGATATTACCAGAAACTTCACAACTTCAGCAGCAGTAGATTCACAACAGATAGTCGATGTAGAACACGTGAATCTGCTATCAAGATCTTCCTTCGGTAATAAAGGTTTTACACTTCTTCTCGATCACCAGAAAAGAACGCCTTTACACAGTCTCTGTTTCTTGCTCGTTAAAAGATCAATCTATATATTTCATACACTTTCCTGTGTATATATATATCCGAAGTTTCCAAGATAGAACATATATATTCAAATCTGAGAAAATCTTCCACATAAATAGATCCATGAAAATCTCCTTTAGATTCGCGATATTAAATGAAATAACAGAGCCATTGTAACTCCCCTGAAGAATCGGCATAAAAAGCTCCATTTAAATCAATCAGTAATCCGTTGAAAATCGTCTTTGATTCAGTCAAAGTCGTACTTAAGAATCGGCTCGAAATCCGCTTAATAATCCGCCTGTTTGACCAATGCAAAAGGAAATATCGTCTGTCAAAAATATCCCGACACCAAACGTAGGGTTGATGACGTGGCTCCAAACGTAGGGTTCACAAACGTAAGGTTCACAAACGTAAGGTTCAGAACGTAAGGTTGAACATACATACTTTTTCTTCAGCATTCAAACATAGGGTTGATCATCCATACTTTGTCTTGCTTCAACTCTCCAAAGAAAATACGGTTGATTATAAAAGTAAGGTTGATGATCCATACTTTTGAGAAACAAACTCAACACTGAAAACTAACGTACGATTTCTCTTCCATACTTGTCCAACAACAAAAACGTAAGGTTCCTTCCAAACGTAATGTTCTTCTTCCATACTTTTCAACAACGTAAGATTCATTAACCATACGTTTCAAAATAAGGTATGGTTCCTTAACCATACGTTTTCTTTTAACATAAAAAGTAAACTTTTCATCCATACGTTACGTTCATCAACGTATGGTATGAACAGTGATTCCAGTACGCGCTAAAATTGATCTTGCGCTACAGTGATTCCAGAACGCGCTAAACTTGATCTCGGAATAAATGAAGTATGAAATCTCGTTATATGAAATAAATAAATGAAATAAATTCCTGAAAAATACTCAACGAAATAATTAGTAAATAATTAAGGGTATTTGTGAGCATCAAAGTCATCATAAAGAGACAGAGTATTATTTAAAATAATCTCCCCCTTTAAAAAACATTATTTTGAATTGTTTGAAAACAATACATTGCTCAACATATATGTCGACGATGCTTATGTTAAATAGTACATCAGGTCCTACTGTTATAAGTGGTCGAGATGGTGATGTTCCTATTGATGGCGATGGTGAGGATGGTGGTGAGGAAGAGGGTGAGGACTGATGGCGATAAAGAGGTAGAGGGAGAGGGTGGGGGAAATGATAGGATGAAGATGAGGATGAGGATGAGGTAGAGGATGATGGTGAATGTGGTGATGGTGATGAGGGACACATTGATCATTTACATTTTTGACTGATATTCAAGGTATTTTATGTTAGATAATTTTTTATGAATGAATATATGTGATATTTTTTTAGTTTGTTATTAATGTTTAAATGAATCAATTTATTTCATGTGTTATGATTATTTAATTATTGAATTAGTGCTATTTTAGAATATATTATTAGTTACATTGTCAGTTCTATTTAATGAGGATGTTCTATTATTTTGATTGCAGGTTACGTCTATTTAGAGGAACTATTTTGGAAGGTTTATTTTCATTGGAGGTTATATGGGTAGTGGGAATTATATATGTTACGGAATTTGGGGGTTTATAAAAATGGTTGTATAAACATTGTTATATCCCTAAACCAATAGTTAAAAATTAATCATTGGGATATACGTATCCCTAATGTTCAGAAACATTAAGATACCTCTATCCTAGCTATTAATAATGAACCAATTGATTAATTGAAATTCACATTACCCTATACCAGTGGTTCACTATGAACCATTGGTGTAGGTCATTCACAATGTCCCTATAGACAATGGTCTAGATTATCATTGGTATAGTCTGTACCAATGGTACGACAACCTCTACAAATCGTTTTAAACCATTGGGATAGCCATAAATTCCTATTGTGATTGAATTACAATTACATTATATTATTACTACACTTATGGAATACTTCAATACCCTTACACAACTATATTTAGGTATTAGATACTATTACACAATCTCCCATGTGATTTCAAATTCCTTGTCAACATATCCAAATCATTTTTTCAAAAAATCCACACCTGACTCATTGATTTTGATCAAATTGGATGAAATTTATTATAATATCTATATAAAAAATGAAATAAAAAAATTATTGAGGAAAAAATCTATTTGAATAAAAAATTTGAAATTATTGAAAATTGAGCACTTAGTTATTATTAATTAATCAATACATTTTCCTTATATAAAATAGTCTAATTGATTTTATCAAAATTTCATCATTCATATTCATAGAATTAATTTAGTTCTTAGGATATAGTGTTATATTATATAACGGTCCATTTTGATTTGGGGATTCATTTAATATAAATAACATGGAACTTCTTGTTAATTAGAAATGAATAATATATATGTAATGTCCCAAGGATTTACGTTATACCCCTTACATAAATTTTGAATTTTATTTTTTGTATCTCTTTTTTATGTAGTGTAATGTTAAAAAACGAAAACACTAAATTTATTAAAGAGAAGGATAAAATGAACCTAAAAGATAGTTTTTTTACAATCCATATCATAAAGAGAAAATAAATGAATATGGAGTTTGTTCAACCAGGTTTTTCATGATTAACTCTCATATTTTCAAGGCCATCTACAAACATGTTCACTTCACGAATGGTATGAATGAAAATATAGCATATATCCATAAGATAATGAATATAGTCCATCAAATATGAAGTAAGCCTCCATGAATGGTTCACTACACCATTCCAAAGAGGTTACACAATGGTTGTCGAATCACATTATATCAAGACATTGTTCCAGGCATGTTTCTTCACAAAAGTAATAGTGTAAATCACAAGATTTATTTCAGAATACAAGGATAGGGAGACTCTACATATTATATAGAAGCACCCTAGAGTCTACCCAAAGTTGTTTCTGTAGATTTTTCAACTACTTGAGTAACTGAGGTTACCTTTAGAAGCACCGTCAACTTTGATTTTAATCCATCTTGTGGCGTAACTTGCAGAAAACATCAAGAGTGTGTATAGTCTGAGGATAGATAACCTTCAATCCAATCCCATGTAGAATTCAAAAGTTGTTAACTATGTTGTTGAAAAGGCCCTTCTAAATCAAGGCAGCTTCTCGAATAGCAATGAGGATTCTCATTGATCAATCATTAAGATAAAATGACTATTTGTTATGAATATGAGCATTTCTATCATACCAAATCACATGGTAAGATAAACTTTTTAAGTATTAAGAGATTATTGATTTTCTAAGAGGATATCATATCCACCCAATGTTGGAGGTGAGGTTTGATAAAGTCATGAAGTATAAATCTGCCCTCAAAAATATCAAAGAAATCATTCCAGAGATGAGTGGTTATAGCACAAGATAGAAAAAAGTAGTTAATTTATTCAAGATGTTGATTATAAATAAGACATTTAGAAAAATGCTAAATATTAAAATATTAAAGGATTCTATCAATGGGAACCGTTTTGTGAACAATATTTCAAAAAAGCATGAATCTTAGGGATTCAACTATAATTTTTCAATTTTTAAGCCAATTCATGTTATTTTTATAATTACTAAAAAGATGTTCAAAAAATTTATTCAAGAAATCCATTATGAGAAGGTTCCCAAATTAAAAAATCATCAGCATTGGAAAAGGGATTGTTATCAATGAATTGCTTAATATTATTATGAAATATAAATCTTTTAGGGATTTACCTATCATAAATTGTATTATTAGTGTTCTCGGGTGGTTGAATGGGAAAAACCATTGAAATCTGAGGAGCCCCAGTCTAGATGTCCAGCAAGATGTTAATGGAAGATTATTCGTTTACCATCCATCTAGAGTTTGACATGATATTGGAAAATGAATTCTTAATAGAAGGCTAGATGGATGAGCTCATATAATTTCAATTTCCTTTCTTTAATTTATCATGAAAATGGTTTTAGAGGAATGTAAGGGTACTAGAGTTATTATGAAGAAGGTTCCAAGTGAGTATGTCCAGTAAGGAATCATTAATGAATTTCAAATTTTTGATGCCATGACCTCCTTTATCCAATGTATTGCAACATGTAGTCCATGGAACAGTCACTTGTTTTAATTCATGTGTGCTTCCACTCCACACAACATTTTTATGGAAGTATTCATTTTTTAGAAGACCAAGATGCCAATTGTAATCCATCATATGGAAGACCATTTTAAAGATAATCTTGGATTTCAAAAGACGGATATGGCTAGCGTTATTGAGGGATTTGTTTTCCACGATGTGAATTGGTGGAGGATTTGGTCAACAGTAACAAAAAAAGTAACTAGACATGGGCCTTCCCCAAATGATTGGAACACCGAGATAAGTGAATGGAAGAGATCCTTATTTAATTCCCATAACATTGATAATATTGGGATTTTTCTTATAAGGAATCCTTTTCCAAAAAATGATGTAGGATTTTCTCTAACCGATGGTTTTTCCAGAAACATATTTATAGTGCAATAGGGAAAATTTGATATTATTGATATTTGTTTTATCACCCATTAAGAAAAGGATGTTGCCGACATCATATAAGAGATGTGTAGGAGCATTCAAATTCCAAGAATCATGAATCAGTTCATGCTTGTTCTGGTCCACAAGAAGAGTGAGTAATCTTCTGAAGTAATTTTCAGCAATCGCGAATAGAATGGAAGAGAGGGGGACACCCAGTCAGAAAATTTTACTGCATTTAATGTAACCACTAGGATATCATTTAACAAGGATTGAAATGTAGTCCAAATTAAAAAGTGTTTTAATATTACTGAGGAAAGAGTCATTAAACCCAAATGTTTGTAGAAATTTGAAAATAAAACTCCAATCCATGGTATCAAATACTTTTCAAAAGTCAAGTTTGATGGCAATATATCCACCCCTACTAAAATTATTTAACTAATTAGTGCATTTTGAAGAAACGAAAACATAATCATGGATGGTTCTTCCTTTAAAAAACCTAAATTAGTTCCAAGAGACAATTTTGTTAATAATAAAAGAATTTATATTGACATAAATCTTGGTGATAATTTTATAATGATTAATAATAAGATCAATGGGTATGAAGAGATGGCTCTCTGAAGCATTCTCCAGTTTTTGGATTCATGAGAGGAATTCAGAGTTTATCCAATGAGGGAGCATACCCTTAGAAAATAGATTCGTAACTAATCTATAAACATAAGCTTGGATAACATCCCAAAATTGATGATAGAATCCATTATTCAAACCATCAAGTCCTAGAGCACTATTAGGATTTAAGCTAAATACTGTTTCTTTAATATAATGGTCAAGGGGAATACAATTGAGAAAGTAGATGTTCACTTTGCTAATAACCACCGGAATGAAATTAGATAAATGGTATTTATTAATGTCAACAATGATGACATTTTTTTCAAAGTAAGCGATGACATGATTGGAAATACTCTCTTCTGTATCAATGTGGTTGTGTCTATCGCTATATAAGTCTAGAAGTCTACAAGAAGTAAAGGTTCATTGAATGGAATATTAGAATTTAGTATTTATGTCACCATAAGTGAGGCATTTAGTTTTGATGTTATCTTTTAAAATATTATCCTTGAAGGAGACAAAGGAAAAAAAATTCGTAGTAATATTGTTTTCATCTTGTATATCAGATGAAAAATTAATACAAGTAGTGGTGTTCTGGTGTTGGGTATGTTCTTCAACCAAAATAAGGATATTGTTTTCAACATTATTAGATTTTGACATACACTAATCCTTAATAACCTATTTTAAATTTTTTTTAATTTAATGATACATGAAAATAAGACATTGTAATATTATATGGAAGACCACAAATTTTATATAATTTTATCACAATCAGGACTATAAGTTCATGATATGTTAAATATAAAAGGTAAGAAAATTAGAGTGTTATTAAACGATAAATTTACTATTATAGGATTGTTGTCACAATTATTTTTAGGAAGGGTGATGATAGAGATGTCTTCCCATTTATCAGGGAATGAAACATTTGTGAAAGATCTATCAAATTTTCTCGCAACCACCCTGTTATAAAGTAATATACACCTTGTAAACATGGAACCAGTGAGATTAATCTCAATCAAATTCTTGTCATCAACAGTGGCTTTGAAGTACCTTGATGAAATGGGCGAGTGTGGTGGTACCATTTTCTCACTTTGGTAAAGGATGTATATAATGTCACAAACCACAAACCAAGGGTCCTAATTGTTATTTCTAAGGTAGGAGAGATCATGACAAAGGGGTTTCCTATAATGGTGTATATTCATAGCATAGATAAATGAATAGTAAATGTGAAATTAATCAGGTATAAAATCACATGTAATGTACTGCTCTGAAATATTAAAAAAATTATCTTTCTATAAGGAAGAATAGGTAAATATCCAAATAGTTTCACTAGATGTACAATTTTTACATGCTCCTAAAAATTTATAAACTAACTGGAATTAATGAAAAAATCAATAGGAAAAACTATTTTTTGGTTCAGAAATAAAAACACATTATGATTATGAGAATTGATAAATATTTTTAATATAAAAAATTTGGTAGGTTTTTCTATACCCTGACAATTCCCAAAGAAAATATTCATTAAAATAGGTTTTGGGGGTTGGAGCCCACATTTTTATTGATTCAAGAGACCTTATTTCTATATGATATTATTGAAGCTTAATCCTTTTTAAAAATAGTTTTCTTTCCTTTATTTCTTATAGGAGAAACATGGGGAATTTTAGTAGAACTTGTACTGTTATTAATAGCTATTGGGTCACATGTTATTTTATTTTAAAGGGAAACCAGTTGAATATTGTTTTCATTCACTGCTTCCTCATTTGGGATAGTATGTTTTTTATTATACATAGAAGCATCAAAAATTGAAATTCAGTTAATGGCCTTTGTGGAATTTTTATTTTATAACAAAACATTGACAAGTTTAGTAGTCAGTTTTCATGGAACTTTTTTCATTCAATCCTAAATCTCCATTAGTTGTTCCTCATAAAATAAATAATTCTTTAGAGGAATAACCTCTGATTTTATTAAATGTGAAGGATTGGGTATTTACTTTTTCAAGAGATGTACATGGACCATATCTTGATCTTAGGAGAGATTTGATAAAAGCTCCAAGAAATAATCAATCATCCTAATGTGATGAATAATTTTTAAGGTGCTAATATATCTAGGGTAAAACATTCCATTCATTAAATATCATCTAAAATTTTTCAAGGTATATATTTTTGGGAATAAATTTTCACCAACATCGAACTAACTATACCCTAGATGATTATTAACAAAACATTTCTATTTTCTTTTACCTGCAATGGTGTTCTATTGAATTGATCTAGCCTTATCTAAAATTTTCCAAGCTAAATCATGTCCTAATATCTTTCTTCATCCAAAATAATCTTATCATGTTGGATTTATACACTTCCTTCAATTTAGAACATTGAAATGATATATTTAAATTGTAAAGTGAGTGTTATTGTTGTAATAAAATTAAAAAAAGGAAGTTGTTGATCCCTACCACATTTATAATCCATTGAATAAGAACATTGTATTTGTTCTAGGGTTTGAAAGGTCATATCAGATTTACAATCATTTTGGCGATGATATTCAGTTTTAAATTTATATTTTGTATTCAGTAATTACTGAAGACTACTCCATAACATCAAGGTAAACCTCATATCCCAATCATATACAATAGATTGTGTTTCTCCATGAAATCTTAATGTTTACTTGATGTATATCCAGGAATTTTCTTCCAGATATAAATTCATTCATATTATAATGAAATGTGGATAATTCATAATAGTATACACTACAAACCAAATAACATTTTTTAAATTATATAATTTTTTATGTTTGAAGAAAAAATCCATTATGATATTTTCCCTTTCCCATTTTGGTATGGTTAATGGAAATAAAAACCCATTAAACATTATTCTCTTTGACATAACATGTTGACCTACTAAGAATTAATATAAATACTCTATAATATCCATTTTCATGTTTTCCCACAATAAATATGCTTAATATTAATATAAAAATATTAACATTCAAAATTAATAAAGAATGATTAACTAAGAGATTATTACAATAGTTCCATAATCAGATATTTTATTTATGTAAAATAAAATATGTTCTTGAAATATATCATTCCATAAAAAAATGAACTCATGAGCATCCAACACCTTTTCCATCAATTTCACATCCTGATTTTTCACCTCTTTAATCCAAACAAAGATGGATGTTAGAATATTCATATTAGGAAGATAAAATATAGCACCCTTAATTATAATTACATGATATATATATGAGAATATAGAAAAAATGTATCTCTAAAAATCATCATCATAGACAAACTATCATTTTTTTCTGACAGAGAGAGTCAACCTCCATATAGCCTTTACCGGGTGGTAGTGTATTTAGTAGCCATGTCAATTAACCAATTACAACCTTATGATTTGCTGTATTTTTTTAAAAAAAATTATGAATATATACTTAAGAATTCTATTATCTATATATATATATATATCAAACCTTTCACTATAAAGATGATTTAGCCATATTTTAAATGAAAAAATACCACTACCAGCTCCAAATCATGATTCAATAAATTTTTCTCCTTAATTTTCATTTGATGTGAGGCATAAGATATCACCAAGTATTTCTTTGATATGATTAATCCCATTATATTCCGTGATACATAACTATAGATCAAAAACCTCACTTCATAGTATTTTAGTGTGGGAACAAGTGTGATGACCAACTATCATTTTATATCCTAGTAATTTTCATCATATTTATCTATCCAAAGAAACATGGATCCCTTTTGTGCCAATATGGATAGTGTATAAGATATCTGTGAAAAATCATTCATGATTTAAAAAATATATCTACCCAATCTCATAAACTTATATAACTCATTAATTGTGGTTGTTTTGGACCATTGTTCTGTAATATCCCCCATATATGTGTCTAACTATATAACAACACCTAAGATTATTTTACCCAATAATTAAACCTTCTATAGTGGTAATTACCACATATAATGATTGGAATACAAATTTTCCTTCTCCATGTTCATCAACACAATGTTAAAATAATCTTCATGATCATCATTACCCTTTAAATATATATTAATTTCATTTATAGAGGGTTCATTGGTAATTCTATATGTCATTAATATAAATTTATAATGACCATTACCCTTATAGATGATTTTATTTGGAAAATAATCTTTCTTGACCCTAAATTGATGATATCCCTAAAAAAGGTCAATCAATAAATAATATTTACCTCACTATAGTTGATCAATAAATTCATCAATACCAAGTAAAAGATAATTTTTATGAAATTGGTCTTGATATGTTCATGATAATAACTACAAAGATGCATTGAACCATATTTATTTTTATAAAAATAATAGGTACATCATGTGGTGATGAACAAGGTAATATAAATCCCTTATCAAAAAATCATATAGATTTTTGTCATTAATTCATGTAACTTAATTGGGTCCATTCTATATGGATTCTTTGAATAGGTATACAACTATGTATGAGTACATTTTAAATATCAACATTACATTTTAGGGGAATAATTGGAAATTCTTTAATGAATGTATCACCACTATCTTAAACAATAATCAGATTTTCAATATTGGGTTTATCTCAAACCATTTAAGATAAATATCCCTTATGGATAAGAAGTATGACCCATTAATTGGATATAATTCCCAATAGAAGTTCATGTTCATATTTACAAAGTTATACAATAATAGGTTAATTAAAAATATCAAAAATGACTCCAATCATGAAAAATTGATGTGGGAAATATATAGTTTAAGATAATCCATATCTGAAATAACAAAAAATTTAACAATAGAAAGAATCACATGATTTATAGGAATAAAATTAAAACAATATTCAATCATAGAGGATCTATAGACTTAATATGTGATCATTTTTTGGGAAGAGTTTTTTACTACCAACTCAATATTTAATTATTAAGGTGGTGATGTGACATTGTTAGAAAAAGTTTTGGATATAATAGAGGGGGATATCCCAAATTAAATAATTAACTTCTAATTCTTGATTGGATGGTACGTGTACATTTTCCCTTTTCATTCTCATGACCCAAATCAATTGTATTAGTAAAGGAATTCCATTTATCCTTTAACATAGGGGATTTTTGAGGCCTACCATCCTTTTATCTCTTAGAATACGGAATTGATACACATAATTCCCAATTAAACTTCACCTAAAACATTAAACATATTTGTTAAATCAATATTATCCTCTATTTAATTTTTTGACATTTTTATGAACCATCAAAAAAAACTAGCTCGTTGGAAAACCTTTCTTGAATTGAATAATCTCTCAGTTCCTTTGAGAGAGTTTCATGAGATATTTCACAAAAAATGTATTCATATTAGTGGTTGGATATTATTTCCTATATGGGATTAACGTGTATAATTCCCAAAATTATTTATATTAATCTTCTTATCACTAAAAAAATAATAATAATTTTAGTTCACACACTCAATTCATACATTCTACATATAAGAAAATATTTATTTATACTTACCAAATCCCTTTATGGATACTTCCATTTGATGACTTTTTTTTAATTCTCTAATGAATTGAGAACATTTTATTATAGGGTCGATTATAAATCATGAATCATACCTTAAATCACATAAAAAGTATCCTTTTTCTATAGAAGAGGATTCATGATCCTTCTCTTTAATATTGGAAATTTTATTTACATATTTGTATCAACTATTCCAGGAATGTATTCATTGAGATATACCCTCTTAAAAATTGTTGCTTCAAATAAATTTATTTCTCTTTCCTCTTTTATTGATAACATTCATCCATTTGTAATATTGACCACCCATGTGATAGGGTACCGAGATAACATTATCATTATCTAAAAACTAAATAATCAAAAAAATATATTTTCCATCACATTTATCAATTAATATAAGACTAATATATCCAAATGACCACATATTTAGGTTAAAATTACCACATAAAATTCTATATTACATGTTACTCCCTCATTGGTAAATTCTTAACATTATTTATATTATTTCTCACACATTGAGAGATTTGTTTCATCATAGTCTAATTATATTTATTATTATATCCAAATCCATTTTTTCTCACGAGTAAAAACATTTCATTTCATGTCACATACATTTTAGTGTGATTCATTATGATTCCACACATTGAATAAAAACAACATATCCTAACACAAGTATTGAAAAACAGATACATTAAGAAATCATAATAAAATTATTCATAAGATATCAAAATTTATGACACTTTATCACAAACCAATGACACTTTAGATTATCTTATATCACTTATGGTTAACAATATATTTTCTTCTCATCTATAAACATATTTACAAGTACCTACTCTTAAAAAATAATTAAACCCTACTATGATAAAAATATTGAAACCCAAGTATAACATAAAAATATGTAACATCTTTTCAATGAATATTCAATATATCTCATAAATAAACCTACCCAAATATTGTAATGGTTTACTCTACATTGATACTAGATATATAAAGTTATTATATAATTACATTGTTCATCATATCTAACATCATCAGTTACATAAGGTATAATTCAAGATGCATCATATGTTGAAAACTCTACATAATCTATGGAAAATTATAACATAAGATCGGGTGATCTCATATTCTTAGGAAGGATAAACATGGGAGATATCAACAATAAGAGTGTAAAAAATTATCATAATGGTATGATGAAATAAAAAAAATCAAAACTAAAAAAAATTATCACAAAATCCAAAAACATTTCATAACCAAAAACATGGCCAATAAGAGTGTCAATGCAGTAATCATCATTCAATAGTCATAACATAGTCATGCGGTATTCTATGTGTAGAAAATTGTAATCGTGAATATGTTAATATTCACAATCAGGACCACTGATGATATTGTGATCGTTTCTATAAGTGATCATACACATGAATCAAAATGTGAGCATAGCGATTTGAAATAATGTCTATGTAGAATATTGTGAACTTAGAAAAAAAATCATACTCATATGTCAAAATGTGAAAAAAAATATTCCTCATAATTTATACATATATCACAATCATATAATGATATATTAATATAATGTTACCCAATTTATAGGAGGTATATAATATACCCAATAATCATATAATCATAATCAATTCCTATATATGCCAAAGGGACATGAAAAAAATTAACATTTCGTCATAGATTAACCAATGGAAATGAAAGTGGGATTCATTAACATTTCATCATAATATTTAATAAAATTAATGATAAATATTAAGGTTAGTATCATTAGATCATTTTCCAACGGAATAATAATTAACATCAAATGATATTTTATAGATATAAATACATATACATTATAATTTAAATATTTCATGAGGAAAATACACTTTTAATTTTGAAATCGAATATTTGCAATATAATAATTTATAGAATGATATAAAAACCAATTTACATGAAAATAACCTTGGAATATTCTAAAGTAATCTTCATATAAAATAATAGTCATAATTGCGGAAATATTTATCTTGGTTGTATGCATTAAAAAATGGTTATGAACACACTTTTTAAACAATTTCCATGTTCATAAAATTAAAAGAAGAATATTTTAAAACCTTTTTATAGAATTAAAAATATAGGTAAATGTAAAATTAATAAATAACTATATAATATTAAAAAATTTATTCAAAACATTTTAATGAAGATATTTATATTGAATAAATAAATTCTAGATTAAGCAGGAAATGAATTTTTTTTCTAAAAAATATTATTGGTAATATTTAGTATGATAAAGAGTGTAAAATGGTTTTATATCTTGAAAATTCAACAAATAAAAATTTTAATATAAAATAAATGGTTTTTAATGGATATAGGTGATATAATTTACAACAATTGAAATATACCATAAATAATCCTAAAATGAAATGAGATTGTATCATAATTCCCACACCTCAAGTTTTGTTTTCCTTCGCATGAATTCAAATATCCTGTATAATAAATATAAATTTTCAATAAATATATTATAGATATATATTCACATATTAATTGTTTTTTAAAAATCATTTATAGTTTCAAATGAACCATTTATTTTCAAATTCTTCATGAAAATGAACATTCTCAAGAAAACTGATATGTTTTCCATCCATGTCTCGGTTCAAGGGTTGTGGGGCATGAAACATGATCATGGTATCATCATATACATAATATTAATTGTTAAATAATTACCATAAATAATAATCATATACACTATCATAATTATTTATATAAATTATTTATGAAAAATTAAACGCATCGCTTCATGGAGGTGGTAGTCTACACATATTCATGTGCAACGTCATTGATTTCTAACCAATATAAAGGTTATAAGGTAGGTATGATCATATAATAATATAAGAATATTTCTTTCTTCAACATTATATATAAACATTAAATTCATCATATTTACCAAACACAAATTATAGTGATGTAAAATGATATACATCACATTGCAAAGAGATACTACACAAATACACACGAATGATGCCTTTATTTTCTATTTTATAGATTAGTATATAAATAAATTATTTTTACATAAATATAATAAAAAAATTATTTTAAATATGATGGGTCTATCATTATAGGATATATACAATAGATTTATTTTAATTAGATGAAGAAATAAAACTGAGATATATAAGTAAATAACTATATATCATTTTCAAGAAACCACCTTATTTTTAAATATAAATACCTATTATGTGGTAATTTTGATCAATCTAGACCCTCTAAGACATGTGGAGGTATTTTAGAAAAATATTTGGGCTTTAATTATTTGAGATAATAGGATCTTGATGTTTGGATAAGAGGCAATATGTGGTGTCCTTTTATAGCCGAAGGAGAGGAAAATCATGGATGATTTTAAAATATTGAAATATATTAATGTAATACATAATCCAAATGGATCCATAATGAATCATACTAAAATAAGATTTGAAATTAGGTAATAATATAACAATAAAATATTACTTTTACTTTATTTTTTGTCATTTTGTCTCATAAAAGTTTAATTTTAGCACTTTTAACTTCTTTCAACTCTTATCGCAGTTACTAATTATTTATATATATTTATAATCATAAAGATAGAAATGAAAGAGTGATCATTCAAAAAATTTTAAATTATGATAAAAATTAAGGATTCCATTTTTTAAATTTTAATTTCTATAATTATATGATATTTATTTAAAAATACCTAAAAAATGTGGCATAACCAATTTTCCAGAAAAAATGCATTTTCATATATTAAAATGTCTCTACAATGAAAATTAAGAATTAAACATATTAAAAATAAATTATTTGTATTAATTTTAATCAATATTGAGTAATTAAATTTTATAATCAATTATTAAGAAAATAGATAATTTAAAATCCTTGAATGGAAAATATAGTTTCAATAAAATTTGTCTTTTTTAACTATTCACTAAATGATAAATATTTTTAAAAAATACATAAATTTATACTTAAGATATTTTTAAAATTTGAATTTTAAAACAAATATTTTTTAAAAAATAATATTCTTTTTAATGTTTTATAAATTAATTATAATATTTAAGAAAAAAATTAATTAAACTATCTTTTTTAAGAAAAAATATATTCAAACTGTAGCGGAATTCATCTTAGATAAAGTTTCTTGCAAAAATGTTTCATTGGTTGTAGTGATGGGACCTAGAAAATGCTCTTTTGTGATTGGGAAATTCATGAAATGAATTAAAATGAGTGGGTTTGTGCATGCTGACCCACCTAATCTCCATATTTGGATGTTTTGAAGTTACAATATTATAGTGGCACTGATTGATGCTTCAGATCACATTGTCACCATGAAGGTTTACTCTGCCTCTCACAACATTTTATTCTCCTTTATCTATGAAATCTATGATGCTCAAAAGATAGTCTCCCTATGGAAAGATCTTGATATCTATGACCCTGATGGCTCCTCCTAGTTTGTTGGAAGAGACTTTAATATGGTGGCCAATCCTAATGCGAAGAAGGATATAGAGACCTATCATCGCAATGATATCATGGATTTCTCTACTTTTATGGCTCATAAAGGCCTCATGGATTTGGGATTCTTTGGGAGCTGTTTTCCCTGGTGCAAAAATCAAAGAGGTAATATTTGCACCAGGTGCAGGTAGGATTATGCTCTAGAAAATATTCATTCAATCTCAGCCTTCTCAAATCATAAAGTAACTCATTTAACTCATCGAATCGATAATCACTCTACTATTTTTATATCCATTTCTATATAGTAGTAACAAAGGGAACAATATAGGTATTGCCACTGATGGATTAATCACTCAGGTTATCGCCAGAAGGTGAATGAATCATGGAATAAACCTATGCATACAAGTGCATGGGAATGACTGTATAACAAGATGAGATCTTTAATAGGTGACCTTCAAGAGTGGATTAAAATTTTACCTCCAAACCCATAGGACATGGATGTTTTTAAATTGGATACCAACTATCTGGAGTAAAGTATGGAATCTAATTGGAACGGATAAGTTTGTATAGATCCCTCCAACAAGAACGGCCACTTGGCTAAAATGTTGTTGATGCACGAACATACTTTATGAGAGAAATCATTATTTAGAAAATATCCATTACGGACCATAATTCATCCTACATTAATTCATTCATTAATGTAATCCAGAGTATAAAGGAAACAATATTTATTTGGATAATTGATCCAATATTGATGATTATCCTATGGTTGGGGGTGTGGTTGAGACATTCTTTACCAATATTTTTACTAGTCCTAATTCGAGGAAGCATAATGTTTTTACATTTTTTCATGAAGAGGTGACTTCTACAATACCTCTGGTGGTTTTCGGGAAATATAATGATAGGTTTGTGTCCTTACCCAATGCGAATGAAATTCTGGAGGGTTGAATAGCCTCAACCAGAAGAATGCCTCATTTCCAGATGGGTTTTTGGGTTACTTATTTATAGAAACATAAGAAAAGAGCAGGGAGGATTTGGTGCTTGTTGTGCATGATTTATTATATATTGTCTATCTTTCATTTCCTTCATGTTCTACCCCTTTGGATGTCACTAACAAAATCAAAAATTGTATTTTCCACTAGAAGTAATATCTAGTGAGTATGAGTAAAATTTCCTACAATTTCTTGGCTGCTATCACTAATTAGAGGCTTTCGCCTAACCTTCCCCTTACGTATTTGAGGAAAAACATGGATTTTTTATGGTAAGATCATTTCAAGAATCCATTGATTAATCCCATTAGTTTATTAGTGACCAAAATTTCAGAATGCTTGGGTCGAATATGGTTCTCAAATTGGAGATGGACAATACATTTAATTCAATTGAATGGGGCTTTATCATTACTGTGTTGGAAGGTATGTGATTCTCCTTTTGGTTTACTAATTTAATTTTCAAGTATTTCATCTCCATGTGGTTATTTTATTCATTCATGGTAGGAAATCATGGCTTCATTAAAGACATTTGTGAGCTGAGGTAGGGAGATACTATGTCCCTAAGTATTTTTGTTATCGCTCAAGATGTTCTCAAATATCTTGTCAACATGGAAATTATATCAAGTCATATCCATCCATATCGATGAAAATATTGTTCAATATGCATCTTTAATCTCATGTTCGACAATGATACAATAATATTTATTAATGATAGCAAGAGATAATTACATAGTCTCAATAATATACTGGAATCCAACATCCTTTAGAGCGGAAAATTAATCAATCATACAAAGAGCCACTTTTTCGTCCCAAACAGATTCTCAAAGTCAAGGATAATTGATCACAGTAGCCGGATTGGCATGTATTAGACGAGCCTACCCATGCAATATCTCAATGTACTGATATCTCTGGTATGAATATTTATTCAAAACATTGATCATATTTTTGGAATATTCATGATCCATATTATGGATTGGATGAATCGTTTCCTATATTTTGGAGGTCATATCACACTATCTAACAACGTCGTGTCCAATATCCCTTTCCACAGATTATCTACCACTAAATACCCAAATAATGTGATTTCCCAAATAGATAATACCATGTCAGCCATTATTTTGGATTCCCATCAAGGTAGTCGTAGGCATTGGTCATCCTAGTGAATATTGGCTTTCCCCACATAAGAGAGTGGTATTCGAGTTAGCATCTCATGGAACACGATGAATGGAATGCGGAAAACATGCATGTTATGTTTTAGAAGAGCTTTAACATTGGGGAAAATTCCAAGGACCCTATTATAGAGGTGTTCACATCGTTGGAGGTGGAAATACCTCTTTTCTTTGGTCCTATATTTCTACCCACTATCTTTCCTTGAAATCATTTTCTAGGTGTATTGTGGGTGGAGGAGACATCTCTTTCAAGTCTCATAATTGGGTCGACTCGAATATTAAATTCACAGTATTCCCAGCACCTGGTATATCCCTTGAAGAATAATGTATGATCCCATGATTTATCAATCCAGTGTTAGATGAAAATCAATGACAAACATTTGATTTTATTGATATTAATGAATAATCTATCACATATGTGTTTACTGCTTCTTCTTTAGTGGTCTTCTCATCGAAGGATTTCCAGAGGGTCACTATAAACATTAACATCCAAAATGGTTGGGGTCCAACCATATGTATCTAATATATTCCTTTTAAATTAAACTTACTTTTTTGGAGTATCATAAACCATGCTCTTCCTATGGATTATTTTGTTAACAATATTGGCGTTAATATGGATTCTTGGTGTTATTATCGATGGGATTACCAGGAGGACAGTGTGGAATGTCTTTACTTCTCGAGTTATAGGTCCAATGCTATTTGGGGCACCTTTGGAGGTTTCAATATAAAAGTAAAATGTGGGTACAACTACGAAAACAACACACACACAAGTAAGAAAATTACATGTAAATCACAAGCCCGGGGACATGACCTCGTGACTTTCCCCCCACTCCCCCCAAGTGCTTACCACCCCACCACCAATGATGGGGAAAACGTGCTGGTCGGTTTAGGGGGTATTGAGGCGGCCTTACCCCACCCCAATCGCACGTCTCCATCTAGGCCCAAGGTGTCCAAACTTGGGCTTGGGCTAGTTCCACACGGGATGAAGGGGACGAGAGGATCGCTGGCATATAATGCACGTTGCCTTTTCGAAAACGTTTTGGTTGGTTTATGTAATGGTTCTACAGTGCAGGGGATGTCGAGTAGGAAAAGAAGGCTCTATGCATGATCAGCACCATTGAATGCTAGTTCATCAAGAATTCCAGGAATAGATCCAATCATGAGGCCACGATATGCTCCTGGACATCTCTAATTATTAGTATGAAGAACCTTCTGTTAAACCTAGTGCATCTATTCAAAAACTTTCATGATGCCCCTTTTCTCAAACTCCTCCAAGTGTGCCGAAAATTTGTTCCCTTAGAAAATCATATCCATTGGGTTTGGTAGTCTCTGAATCCAAATTGTCACATACCCAATACCGATGTTTTTCTATATTGATAATATTAAGGGTGGTGGAGTGCTCCATGACATGGGGGGATAGGTAATTATCTATTTTTCTTCACACATTAGTGCTGGAAATTCTCTAATGGTCGAGGTTAAGGCCATTGTTATTTGGCTAGAAGTTTGGAGGAATCATAATATTCTGTTAGAAATAGTTGAAATAGAATGCAAATTCATCCTAGAATCCTTCCAAGGATTCATTACTAATATCTATCCCATATCATATGTAATTTGATGATGAAAATTCATATTGGGTGATTCTGTGGAGGTCTTTCATACTTGGATGAAAGGAAACAAAGTAGCTAATCACATAGCTTCTTTGGCATCCCAGAGAACCTGAACTATTCTCTCCTCTAATTTACACTCTTTATCTATTTAAGGGATAATGTCGCATAGGTAATTCCCTTGGGTTTCATCACTTTATACCTTTATAGTCCTCCTTCTCCCTCCCTCCTTCTATTGTGTGGTGTGTGTGTTTAATGTTCTTTTCAAATAATAAAAAAATAAAAAGTTGAGTTGAGTTGAACATATGAAATGACTTTTTTGAAAATTGAGAACATATTTAATAAGAATTAATAAATCAATTTTAATTATATATAAATTTATATTTTTTTTTACTAATGTGGTAATCCATATTCATACCTATAATATAAGGTTTTGGTCAAAATTGTATACTATATCTTGGTGAATTTAGAGTTACGGTTATATATTAGGCAAGTTATACAGTTCTTCAAGATTATTTCAAATTAATAACATACATGTAAAAGATCATGATGTTATAAAAAATACATCTATTATTAAATCATTAAAACAATATGATAAGATAAAATCAACCCAATATTTTTAATGGTTGTATATATAAATCAAAAATAGAAGTGGTATATTTCCTTTTAGTGATTTTGGAATTATACCTCAAAACATCAATTTAAAAGTAAGTGAGCAGTGAAATAGAAGAAGAAAAAAGGAATAGATTATTTCTAGAGGAAATATCATTTAGGAATATTATCATTTCTATAAAATTGATAATAATAAGCATTATGAGGTAGTGAGAGAGATGTATATGTGTTGTAAAAATATTTACAAATGTAATTGAACTTTTAGGATTGAGAGAACATTCTAAATGATATTAATTTTATGATCGTAGTACATGTATGTAGTGAATTTTAACACCCCATGATTTCATAGTACATTGTGTCTTTAAAGTAATTCAATAGCTTGCACCACACACAACGCTGAGTTCGAGCGCATGATGACTTACCAAACTAGCCATTCAAAAATCAGTTATGAATTCAATTACATGGATTTTAAATTTTATATACTCCATATAATTTTAACTTCCATATTATGTGTTCATTAGACATATTATAAAAAAATATAAATTTTTCATATAAAAGAAGTATTTTTTACCACCTTTTAATGGTAAACCCTTTTTAAATCCAATATTTGACACTTTTATATATTCAATTTGACAAAATAAAATTCATATTTTGAATCAAGACATAAAATTTTACTTTGGATGAAATTTTGGTATTTTTCTGATAATATTCTTTTTTTAATGAGTAGTGAGAAATACATTATTTTAATTCAAAACTACCTTTTAATATAATATATTTATATAGTTAGATTATCTTTTTAATTGATTTTAAAGTTTTATTATACTATATGTTTTCCATTTAATCCTATTTTTTTCATTGGATGTAATCTCACTTTGAAATTGTACATAAACAAGTGTCAATCTTTTGATAGTTATTATTTGTTAAAAGCACACTTTTTAAATTGACAACGAAAATTAACATTAAATTAATTAACGCAACTTATATTTTTTGAATTTGGTAAAATAGACATCCTTTTTTTATTCAAAATATCAAATATAGCTTAGGTGTAATTTTTGGTATTTTTATGAAAAACTTCAATTTTTGATGAACAGTGAAAACACTAAGTAGTTGTTAAAAAACCGACTTCTTAATTTAAATGAAATTTTTCCACTTCTGTGAATTGAATTTATAGAATACTAAATACATGATTTTTATTAGTAACTAAAATGTGGTTCAATAATATGAAGATAATTTTTTTGAATAGTAACTTTTGACTTTTATTTACCGTGGTTAAAGTTAAATAGGGTAATTCAAGGTAACAATAATATTATAAAAAAATAAAATTACCCTAAAATGTGTCCTAATCATATTGGTTGATACATTTCCAAAACTTTTAATCCTTGGATATATTTTGGGACCCCATGGAGTCACATAAATGTAATAATGAAATTTTATATTAATTAATTTAATGTTAAGTCAAAATGACAAAAACATATAGCTTTTACTAAATCAATTTTTACATGGAGTTATATAAGTTATCATTTCGACTATAAATATTAATTTTAAAGCTAAATTGTTTTCCTACATCATGGTATGTGTTTATTAATTTTTAAACATCATATAAATATAATTATTTATGACACAATAAGAATGCAGTTTTTACCTCATTAATAAATGATTTAAATAAATAACGTTATAAAAATTAAAACAATATTTAAAACCAGTCCAAATCTTAATGTATGATTTCATTTAGAGCAAGAGTCATCTTATCATCAAATTTAATGAGTTTTGGACATTTAGAAACAGAAAATCATTATATAATAAAATAATATTTTCAAAGTATCCTAAAGAGCCCCTCCTCCCCCTTATAAAATCCCTCTCCTCTAACCCATTACTCACACCTCTCAATCCCCTTGTATTGTTAATAATTTTCACAAATAATCTCTCATGATCTATACCTTTCACCTAGGAGCCATACCTTAGGCAGAAGAAACTTCAACATATCCTTTTGGTTCAAACCAAAGTGTGTTACCTGATTTTAAGGTAATGTCTTCCCAAAAATTCTCTTCTTTTATTTTACTTCTCCAACCCCATAAATTATTTTTACAAATTTATTTTATAAAAAAACCTTTATCGTTAATATACTATATTATTTTTATGAGAATTATTAAATTTACACTTACACACACCTCCATCTATTGGGAAAATAACATATTGTTTCTGTGGATGGAGAACTAATGCCTCACGAAACGATGATTGTTAAATTATCTCTTACCGACTCTTATGGTGTCCATTAAGATGGAACTGTATTAATATGAGACATATATGATATTTATATTTTTTCTATTCTTCTGTATTTTTCATTTATATCATACCTTTATGGTTTCCATAATGGGTAATTGTGATAATTTCATTTGAGAAAGTGTGGAATTCCACCCCCTCAAAGTGATATGACTCGTTCATGCCATATGTGGAACGTATAAAGGATGGAGTTACTGAAAATATGTATGATATTTTACTATAATTATAATATAACTATGTATAATTAATTATTCATTCCATTAAAATATGAAATATAAATGAATGTAGCATTCATGCATACGCACGGCTTACAGTCTCCATGAACAGTACATTTCATTTCATAATTCCAAATGTTATGTAATATTATAAATACATATATATACTACATATATAAGATATATATTATATCTAAATCATTAATATCATTATGTAGATATCGTACGTTTTACCACTGAGACAACATTTAATTATAAGAAGTTTACTTTAGACTCGGGTACCAAATATCAATAAAATGATCGTTATTAACATAAACGAGTACGTAATGTTTATAACATGATAATAAGTAATATAAAAGAAATAATAAATTTCAAAAAGGTTTTGAAGAAATTATAATTAACTTTATATTGTTATTCATGATATTAATAAATGAGTGTGTCATGTCGGACACAAGGTAAGGGGTTTCTTATCTCACTTTTAATTCCATGATATTTCCATTGTTCTCCACTCATTTATTGCATGTGGTGTATTTTTTAATTCAAGTTGATATATATTATCCTTATTCTCTCTATATTAGTGGTATTATGTGATTCATTTGATGGTTATTAAATTTTGGTCATATGACTTGATTAATTAGAACATGGTAAGGGGATTTCATCTCACTTCTTATCCCATGAGATTCATTTTTTATTGCCACTATTTCCTTTTGTGTGGTGTATTTACTGCCATTATTTTATTACTTGTGTAATATACTTTAATTTATGGGTATGTACAACTTCATTGTATGATCCTTCATTCATGGGGTGTATGTTGCATATGTTACCAAATTGGTAATGGAATTTCGAATTTTGAATTCCACACATTGGGTTTTACACAAACTTCATTGATTATTTTACTCTAATATTATGTGTCAAATAACTATTTATTTATTTATGTAGTAATTTACACTCCCATTGGTGTGGATATACTTTTTATACACATAATCATTCCATTGATAAATTCTCAAGGAATTGATTTGATCTTTATAAGAGTATGCTTAACTCTATTTCCATTCATTGAGTTAAACATCCAAGTCATTGGAATATGTGTGATTGTCCTATGATTGATTTACACTGAATATCCAATCATATTGAGTATATTTATATTTGTGACACATAATTATGTCATAGATTTATCCTTAACCTAAACATACAGTCTTTATAATAGGTTACATCTCAATTTACATTCCATTGAGACTTCTTTGTTGTTATGAACAAATTCACTTTTATATGATGTATATATTGTATTTTGACATAATATATCTTGAATCCATTAATTCTCATGATATTATAAAGTTTTTATTGGCTCAATTATTTTTATTCAAATGTCTCTCATTTAGTTAGGAACATTAGCTAAAACATCATTTTAAATGTTTCAAATATTAATTATTCTAAACTTTTCTCATTAATGTCCATGTTTTCAAAAATGGATTTAATGATTTATTTATATAAACATGATTGTTTTAAAATTTTAATTCCATTAAAATGTTTCATAGTGGTATGAGACACTTTTATTCAAAAATATATTTTAAATGACTTATTTATAAATGCGTGACATCTAAATTATTTCACAAAAATGTATGTTGCTCTCAAAGAGTTTTATTGATCATTTTCAACTATGTCAACATCCTTTACTGGATATTATTTTTGATTGAGGTTGATTAATTATAATAAAATCTTCCCTATTGTAATTAATGATTTATGATATGTTTGACTATGGATTTTCTATTTTTATACCATTAGTTGTTTATAGTTAATGTATTGACAATTTGTATGCTAGTTTTAATAAGAATGTTTATGTTATGTTTCAACCTCTTAATATGAGGAATGTATTGGACTTAGTAAGTGACTAATGGAGCTCGATATAGCTCCTCGATACATCGGTAGGTCTCATGAGACAATTAGACATGGAATTGGCCAAGAACATTCCCAATTTGGTATATGGTTTTGGCTGAGGCCTTAATCAATTTTAGACGTATTGGACAATGCCTTGAAAAAATGTCTCATAATGTCCCGCATTATACATTCCCTCATTATGAATATAATACTGATGGTTCAAGTGGTTATTCAACTAGTAGAATACCCATGGCTATGTTTTATAAAGGAATTATTTTCTTTGCTCATATTCCTGCCATAAAGTGTTAATGTTTATTATTTGTAAAGGCATGTGTTTTCAATTATTTACCATGCCTAATGCTTATGTTTTCTTTTATTGTATTGCTTACTATTACTGAGCATTTGAGATCACACCTTTTTATGTTTAATTTTTCCTAGGATTCCATGAAGTGTATTATGATTGATATAAAATTTTAAGCTAAATAGAATAATTAAATTCTCAAAGAACTATTTATGCCATATTTTATGTTTGAAATTATAATGTAATGTTAATGTATCTAATCGAGTTTCAATTACTGCTAAATTAATCTGCCTTTCAGGACTTTATTCCATATAATCATGCCAATGTATTAAAATAATGCACCACCTCTGGGCTTCTGGGTTCGGGGTATTACATTTGGTATGAGAAAAATTTTAGTACAAACCTTTCAAACTAGATTTAGAAAAACTCTGATTAGAGAACATTACCCTAAGATAGATTTTGAGGATTAGTATTGAATAACATCCTATAATTTTTGCTAATGTAGAGATTTTGTGTATTTTTCAACAAATGCATCCCTCTCGGGATACGAGCAGGTAGAGTTAGTTCTGGTACAGATGTACCTAGGAGTGAAAACTCTGAAAAGGAGTCTCGAGCTTGACCTGGGGTATCCTGTTACACAACAACAGGGCTTCACCCACTCTTCATTACGACACTCACGGGGGATATTCTTAGGATAATTCACATTTTCATTACAAACTAAATTAAAGGATTTTAATATAAGTTGAGAATAAATAACCTTGGTTAATCCTAAGGTGTTTCAGGTTGAAAATAAGGTGTCATGATATTCTCTACATGATTTTATGACTCACACTATGATTTCTGGTTTTAGTCAAACTAGCCATTCAATTACATGTTATTACTTTTTGGATGAAAATATGAGGTACGAGATAACATTTCTGGTTAGAATATGTTAGGGTAAATTTTGAGGAATTTATCTCATTTTTGGGAATGATATAAAATTATTTATTTTTTTTAAAAGGAAATCATATTGACCATGTGACAAACCGTTGCGTCAGACAAAGCTGTGGTAATCAAACCCACAACCAAATTGTGATTAAGATTTATCTCCTACCACTAGACTATGTGATCTCACTGGTTAGTATGACTAATTCGTTGTAGTTAAATGATTTTATGGATAAATAATATGTCGATTTTGGGAACATTTGATTTATCCATAATATATGAAAATTATTTGGTGATTAATTGATAAATGAAATTTTTTAAGACGTTCTCTCTTTTGGTAACACTATATGCCTCACGAAAATATAATACTATTGGATTTCATTTGAGGAGTAATGATGGTTTTTTATTTTGGAAGAGTGTATGTTTTTATAGTATACTTATAGAAAATTTGGTTATTTATGGAAATTATTAACCAGTTATAGAGAATATGTGATTAGGTTAATTACTTTTAAGTATGTGACTTTATGAGTAGTCGATGTTCTTGGGAGGTAAATGATAAGATTTATCGTGGAAGTCTATGTGGTCAAATACTTCTGAATTTTGGGTTTCAATTGTAGCTTGGATGATTTTAAAGAAATTTAAGGACAATTTTCTTTCTGAATGGTCTTTGTTGAACTTTGGGTACTGTTTGTTTAATTTTCTAGATTTAGAGTAGTATTTATTTCTATAAAGGATTATCATTTTTGGGGATCATCTGATCTTGTACTAACCATTTTGGTAATGGATAATTTCTAAAGACAATGTAAATATATATTTCATCATTTTTGGATTATATTATTCTCTATAAGTTGATTTTGGTGCATCAGGTGTGATCAAGTCATCTTTAATACTAGTTGTTTGGAGAAAAGATGAATTTATGGTATAAATTTATTAAAGGATGAAACTATACTTGTAAACTAATTATATATCCTTATGATATTAGTTAATCTCAAAAATAAATTCCTCAACTCTATGAAAAGTAACATAAAAGAAAAACATTCCTTCTTTACATTTTCTACTAGGTAATCAAAGACCTTTTAACCCATCACATGTTTATAGAATTTATATCGTTAACATTCTCCAAATAATTTTCTCGATCACTCTCCTTCAGAATATTATGATTTGATTTCTCTTCCATATCCATGTTTTCCATCATGGAACAATAGTATGTGTTATTTTTGGAAACCTTCATACTTACCATTATTTATTTTATAATAGAGGCCTCGTTAATCCATTTTTCGATGTGGGATTTCAACTAAGATATTTAGAAATTTCAAACACCATGTTTTCAATCCCAAACATAAATTGCGAGGATGCAATTTATTGAAGGAGGGTAGAATGTAACAATGAAAGATTTCATATTATGTTGTCTCTTTAAAATAATTCAATAGTTTGCACCAAAAACAATGCTGAGTTCGAGCGCATGACAACTTACCAAACTAGCCATTCAAAAAATGGTTATGAATAGTATTAAATGGATTTTTAATTTTATATACTCCATAAAATTTTAACTTTTGTATTTTGTGTTTCTTAGACATATTATAAGAACAAATTTATTTATTTCGATAAAAGAAGTATTATTTTCCAACATATAATGGTGAACCCTTTTGATATCCAATATTTGAGACTTTTTTATATTCAATTTGATAAAAAAATTCTTCTTTAGAATCAGGACATCTAAATTTACTTTAGATGAAATTTTGGTATTTTCTCATAATATTCATTTTTTAACGAATAGTGAGAAATATTGTATATTAATTAAAAACTGCCTTTTGATATAATTTATTTATATGGATAGATTATCATTTTAATTGGATTTATAGTTTAATAATATTATATTTTTACCATTTAATCCAATTTTGGTCATTGAAAGTAATTTCACCTTGAAATTGAATATAGAAAAGTGTTAATCTTTTGATAGTTATTATTTCTTAAAAACATGCTTTCTGTTTTGACCCCGAAAATTAATTTCAAATAAATTAATGCAACTTAAATGTTTTGAATTTGGTAAAATATACATCATTTTTGAATTCAGAATATCAAATATATCTCAGGCTTAATTTTTGGTATTTTCATAAAAAACTTCATTTTTGAGGAATAGTGAAAACACTGAGTAGTAGTTAAAAAAATCAACTTCTTCATTTAAATGAAATTTTACTACTTCTGTGAAAAGAATTTTGAAAATATGACAAACATGGTTTTTCATAGTAAGTAAAATGTGTTTTAATAAGATGAAACTTGTTTTTGGTGAATGGTAACTTTGGACTTTTATTTTCAATAGTTAAAGGTAAATAGTGTAATTATAGGAAAAATAATATTATAAAAATATCAAATAACCCTAACATGTGTTCTAATCCTATAGGTTGATTCATTACCAACCCTGGTCATACTTGGTTCGATTTTGGGACCCCATGGGGTCACTTAAGAGTGAAAATGACACTAATAATTAATTTAAAGTTAAGACAAAAATCACATAAACATATAGCTTTTAGTAAAAAAATTCTTAAATGGGAATATATAAGTTATATATTCGACAATAAATATTAATTTGAAATATGAAAATATATCCTACATCATATTATTTGTTTTATAATTTTTAAACATCATATAAATATAATTATTTATGACACAATAATGATGCGGTTTTTACCTCATTAATAAATGATTTAAATAAATAAGGTTATAAAAATTTAAAAAATATCCAAAACCTATCTAATTATTATTGTGTGATTTTATTTAGAATATAAGTCATCTTAAATTAGACTTTATTTAGTTTTGGACATTTAGAAACTGAAAATCATTATATAATAAAATAATATTTTCAATGTTTCCTAAAGAGCCCCTCCTCCATCTTATGAAAATCCCCCACCTCTAACCCATTACTCACACTTCTCCAGCCCCATGGCTCATCCATACTCTACCCAAATATACTCTCAATATCCCTACCTTCAACCTAGAAGCCATACCTTAGGTAGATGAAACTTCCTGAAATTCTTTTTGTCCAAACCAAAAGGAGTTACCCAATTTTAAGGTAACGTCTTCCCTGAAATTATCTTCTTTTATTTTAATTCTCCAACGCCTAAATTATTTTTACTACTTTATTTTATAAAAAACCAATATCCTCAATATAATATATTTTTATTATGATAAGGATTATAGCTACACTTACTCAGACCTCCATCTGTTGGAAGAAAGAAAATATTGTTTCTATGGACGACGAACAAATGACTCACGAAACGATGATGGTTCAATTATCTTCTACCTCCACTTATAGTGGAAATTAAGATGGAACTATATTTATATGTGATATATATTATATTTATATTGTTTCTATGCTTCTTTATTTTTGATTTATAACATACCTTTATGGTTTCCATAATGGGTAAATGCGGTAATTTCATTTGAGGAGTGCGGAATACCACCCCCTCAAAGTGATATGACTCGTTTATGCCATATATGGAACGTATAAAGGATGGAGTTACTGAAATTATATATGATATTATATTCTAATTATAATATACATATGTATCAATAATTTTTCATTCCATTAAAATATGAAATAGGAATTAAAGTAGAGTTCATGTGTACGTACGGCATACCGTCTCTATGAATGGCACATTTCATATCATAATTACAAATGTTATGTAATGGTATAAATACATATATACACTAGATACATAGGAGAAATATGATATATAAATCTTGAATATCATTCTGGAGACAAATTACTTTTTACCATATGGATAACGTGTAATTATAAGTTTACTTTTGACTCAAGTACCAAATATCAACAAAACTACAGTTGTTAACATAAATGAGTATGTAATGTTTATAACATGCTAATAAGTGATATAAAAGAAACAATAAATTTTAAAAATGTTATGAATCAATTATAAATTAACTTTAGTTTGTTATTCAGGATATTAATGAATGAATGGGTCAAGTCGGACACAAGGTAAGGGGTTTCTTATCTCACTTTTAATTCAGTGAGATTTCCATTGTTTTCCACTTATTTATTACATGTGATGTATTGTGTACTTCAATTTCATATATATTATCATTATTCTATTTCTATTAATGGTATTATGTGATTCATTTGGTGGTTATTAACTTTTGGTCATACGACTAGATTGATTACAATGTGGTTAGGGGATTTCATCTCACTTCTTATTCCCATGAGATTCATGTTGTGTTGCCACTATTTCCTTTTGTGTGGTGTATGCACTTCCCATGATTGTATTCTTTTATAATATACATTAATTTATGGGTATTTACAAATTAATTGTATGATCCTTCATTTATGGGGTGTATGTTTCGTATGTTACCAAATCATTAAGGGAATTTATATTTTTGAATTCCACTCATTGGGTTTTATGAAAACTTTGTTGATTATTTTACTCGACAATTATGTGAAAATCACTATTTATTTATTTATGTATTAATTTACACTTCCCTTTGTATGGATGTACTTTTTATTCACATAATCACTCCATTGATAAATTCTTAACTCATCGATATGAACTCTATAAGAGTAATCTTAACTAAATTTCCAATCATTGAGTTAAACATCCAAGTCATTGGAATATGAGTGAATGTCCTATGATTGATCTACACTGAATATCCAATCATATTGAGTGTATTTATATTTTTCACACACAATTATTTCATTTATTTATCCTTAACCTAATGATACAAACTTTATAATGGATTTCAACTCAATTTAGATTCTATTAAGACTTATTTGTTGTTATGCACCAATTCACTTTTATATGGTGTATATACTCTACTTTGACATAATATATCATGAATCCCTTAATTATCATGATATTATAAAGTTTTTATTACCTCAATTATTTATATTCAAATTTCTACCATTTTGTCTGGAACTTTAACTAAAACATCATTTTAAATGATTCAAATATTTATTCTTCTAAACTTTTCTCATTAATGTCCATGTTTAAAAAAATGATTTTAAGGATTTCTTTATATAGACATGATCATTTTAAAATATTAATTCCATTAAAAATATTAAATGTGGTATGGTACACTTTGATTTAAAATATATTTTAAATGACTTCCTTTATAAAGTGGTGACTTTGAAATGATTTCACAAAAATGTATATTGCTCTCAAAGAGTTTTACTGATCATTTTCAACTATATCAGCATCATTTACTGGATATTTTTCATGATTAATGTTGATTTATTATAATACAATATTCCATATTTTAATGAATGAGTTATGATATGTTTGACTTTGGATGTTCTATTTTTATGCCATTCATTTTTTGTTAATGTACTGACATTTCGTATCCTATTTTTAATACGAATGTTTATGTTATTTTTCAACCTTTTTATATGAGGAATGTACTGGACTTAGTAAGTAACAGGTGGAGCCTGATATAGCTCTTTAATGCATCGGTAGTTCTCATGAGAAAATTATACATTGATTGGCTGAGGCCTTCCCCAATTTGATATATTGCTTTGGTTGAGGCCTTGAAAAAATGTTTTAGAATGTCCTGCATTATACATTCCCTCATTATGAAAATAATAGTGATGGTTATTGTGGTTCTTTGACTAGTTAAATACCAAATACTATGTTTTATTATGGAATTATTTAGTTAACTCATATTCCCTTCTTAAAGTGTTCTTGATTATTATTTATAAAGGCATGTGTTTTCAATTATTCACCATACCTAATGTTTATGTTATCTTCAACGGTATTATATACTCTTACTGAGAGTTTGAGCTCACCCATTTCTTGTGTTTCATTTTTTCCAGGATAACATGAACTGTATTATGATTGATATGTAGGGTTAATCTAAAAAGAATAATGGCATTATCAAATAAATATCTATTCCATATTGTATATTTGAAATTTTAAGGTAATGTTAATGTATGTAATCTATTTTCCCAGACTTCTAAACTTATTATTCATTCAAGACTTTATTCCATGTAATCATTCAAGTGTATTAAAATAATGCACCCTCTCCAGGCTTCTGGGTTCAAGGCATTACATGAATTATTGAGAAGGTAAGTTGTCCAATCCTCCCCATGGTTATATTTACAACCTCTAGGGAATTTGGGAATATTTTAGAATTAATTTGTGGTCAAGGAAGTCAAAGGGGACCAAAATAAATCTATATTTCACTCCATTATCTCAAAAACACTACATAGTTGATAGCATCCCATAGATAGTGGTTAAAATTTCTTCTATTATACAAATTTTCCCAGATACCATCATCCTTATAGTGAGCTTCCACTATCTAGCTTGTGGACTTTTCCACTAGAAGTAGCTCTATCTATCACCACTAGATGTCCAGTAGCTCTCCAATTGGTACCTAATGGACCTCTACTAGCAAGCTATTTTATATTATAGTCAATCATTTTAAATTATTTCCTTCAAAACACTATATAATTCCTAAAATTTCATCTCCATATTTCTTCTATGACGTTAATAGTTTTTTATTACAATCATTATCCTTCAATAATATGTCATCATGATCCTTCAAATAATCAAGATCTCTTTATTTTATTCATAATATTCAACACATGTAATCTTTAAAAAAATTAATAACTACCACTAAAATGAAATCAATATACACATTAATGATTGTATGTGAATATTAAAACTTATGAAGGTGAGATGCAGAATAATATCAACTTTTTTAATGATCATAATCACTTGAAAAAACATTTAAATTTATAGAATGATAAGTTTTATAAAAGGATTTTATCACCATAATAAAATAATACAATTTTCCTCATATACAAGAGTGAAATTTCATTCCTATACCATAGATTGATTCCCATTTTGAGATTATCAATATGAATTCACAAATGTGGTTAGGGATGATAAGATAATAAATATTTAATAAAAATTAAATTTTTATCATAATTAAAGATATTAAAAGAGATGTAAAATAAATTTGAGAAAAAAACTGATTTTTCAAGACAAAAAATAGTTACAAGTGATTTTTATTAATTGTTATGAAAATAGAAACAAATTTTAAAAAAAATATATAGAGAATAATTATAATAACAATTTGGAAACAAGTAATATAAAAAATTCATGAAAATAATTTAGAAAAGGTTTTGTCTCCTCTTAGAACATTTGTTAATTTTTAATATTAGATCTCCCACAAATAATTCACTCTAAATATTAGGATCTATTGAAAACAAATATAATTAAGTAATAAGGGAAAATCTTTGAATCTATAAAGAACTACTGTAAAATTTTAATAGTATTGTTCCAAATTAACAAATATGTTAACATAGAATATTCATTCCATCATTATGGATTAGTATTGATTATTTTAATTAAAATTTAAAAAACTCAAATGAGATTTATTCCAGGTGTGTTTTAATTGTTTACAACTCATGAACATGGTGAAGATTAGTTAGAAAACCAAACCTACCAATTTTTAGGCTATAACCACTAGGATTATAACTGTGAGAACTGTATCCACATTGTTTCCATATTTGAATGTTTTTTATTGTGTATAACACTCACATGAATTTATAAAAATTATGGAACACTTGGAAAACAATTTTTTAATAAAAGAAAATATGTTATATTAAAAAATTAGTAAAAACATTCTTAAAATAGTTAAATAATTTCAGAATAACTAAATATTCTTATAGTAAATATATATTCATCATAGGATAATCATAAAAAAACTCACATTTGATAAACTCAATGTGATAATTAAAAAGGTGTTTAGTAATGATATCAATATGATAAATAATAGTAACGTAATAAATCGATAATGATATCACCTTTTTTGAAGTGATCTCGTAGAAAGTGGTGTATCAAATCATTATTATTATTATTATAATGTTTTATTGGATTTTTTAACGATATTAATTACTCTTGTGTGTTAACACTTTATATGGGCATGATCATATATATTCCCAAATTATAAGGTATTGTGTTTTTCCATCTAATTTGGCAATATAGACTCCCTATTGATATATATTCCACTTCAACGATACAAATAGATACAATGTTTTTTCTTACTCGTCCATGAGAAAATAGATTTTATTAGTAAGAGGAAATTAACACAATTAATTTTCCTATCTATATAAAATACTCCAAAATAATTATAGCAAATAAATTTATATTTAAAATATTTTCCCATTATATAGAATAATAAAAGTTTTTAGTTAATCTAAAATATCAAAAAATTCATCTTAGAGTCTTTAAATGAGATTCCCTTGGATTTTATAAAAATAAATTTAATTAAAAACAATCATCAATATATCTGGATGCGTAATTGTAAAGTAAATAATACATACAATTATTCTTCTATAAATATTCTTCTCAACTTGTTTACAGACTTCATCTAATATTATATTACAAGTAGTACTCATGGGTGTCCTAATATATATAGTGTGATCTATTCCAAAACATTTTAAATATCATTTGAATATTACCAATGGATTTGAAAGATTCCATTTTAAATTTAAATTTTTTTAAAACAAATGAATAATATGGTTTCTCCCCTAAAACACTATTAAATTTACATATTCCTTAATTATTAATTTTTTAACAAAGATATTATTTAGTTAATCCAAAAATAACATCATAATCATAAACCTGAATAAATAATAGATCATTTGAATACATTTGTAGAAAACATTTGGGAATAAAAATTTCCCATTTCAAAATGATTTTATGAAAGTAATTTTATTATCCTTTTATAAAAAAACTAACGATAATATTTTAAATCATGAATTTATATTTTAAACATTAGAAAAAAAAAATTAAATTTAGGATTTTAAAAAATGAGTAGTCGATCCACACAACATTTTTTAAATGTAAAACCATTTAGGAAAATAATTATGACCATAAATTGATTTATTTTTAAATTTACGTGATATGTGAGTACCAATAAGATTATAATGTGTTTTATGAAAATAAAAGGTAATAAATGTCACCATAATCAATACCATATTCTTTATTGTGTACATTAGTAATAGGTTTGGTGTTGTTATATATGATATTTTCTTATCTATTATATTTTCTTAGTCAAACCCACTCGGGTCCAATATTTTACTGATTATTGGTTTATTTCAAGAGAGTGTAAATGTATTTTCGTTTAAATTAGTGCAACTAATTTAACATGGGTAGTATGTGATTCACAACATTAATAGAATCCTCACGGTTATGAGGATAAATTTGAGGGAGAAAAACATGATGTCCAATCTAATTTAAGACTTAACTTATATTATGATTACCAATTTTTAATTCACAAATACAATTTTAAAGGGGATTATATTTGGATACAACACATGCCATGGCTAATGGAATAAAATGGGTTCATTGAAATATTTAATTTATTTAGATGATTGAGTATTAGTTAAGGCCAAAATATATTGGTCAACATCATCATCAAATTGAGGATATTGTTTATGTAGATTTCATCAAATCTGATATGAATTAACTCCTATATGGTCTTGATATTCTTATTAAGGATATTTTAAGATTTGTATGATTTTTGATTCATAGAAAAAAACAATCATCATATAATGAGAAAAAAATTATTTATTGATACTATTTTTAAGGATAAATCCCTTACATCTTGAGACATTAAAGTATCCAACATTAGTGATTTTAGATTTTCACCCTTCATAAGGGGATTTTTTTTCTAATTTTAGTTCTTACATGAAGATTGTTTTGGATATGGAAAGTGTTATTGAATACCTAGAACCAAAATTATTGAGTTGGATTAAACATACATAAGATATTCCATCTCATTAATTAGAGGGTTATATTTTTTATCTCAATAACAAACTTTTTTGAGGTATTCTATGAGTGGAGTACGAATGATGATAACCATGTGAATCACAATTTTCATCAAATTCATTATCCTTATATTATAAAAAATGGTCACTTCTATATTATAGGATCATATTTCCTTTTTCATTTCATAATTCCGAATAAAATTTGATAATTATATTATAATCCCCTCTTTCATGAGCTATAAAAAAATCCCATTAGTGTCTCCTATAATAAAAAATATGTACAAAGGTGTATAATTTCACTCTTAAATTAGAAACAATAGTTAGTCCAAAAATATCAATGTGAACAACTTCTAAGGCGTTAGAGTAGGAGAATTCATTTTTATATTTGACATAATATTTATATTACTTGTAATGATATCATGTTTCAAAAACTAATTTATCATTGAAAATTAATTTTTATAAATATCATATAAGTATTTTATGGTTCTTCATAACAATAGAGCATGTGTTACATTGAACTTGAGGATGATTCTAAAGTCTGGATTCAATTTTATGTACACTTAATGACTTAACATTGTGACTTGAAAGATATTTTGAATCAATAGTATAATAATTATTAAAATGATATAAGGTAAATAAAATTTTACCATTTCAATTAAAAACATTACAAAATAATTTAAAAAGTAGTTCTAAAACCACTATCATATAATTGGATATTACATTGTAAATTATTCATAAATTTATTAGCAAATAAAATGTCTCTATTTATTGTATATTTTGATAGATTGATCATTAAAATTATAATGATTTTACTTTTTTAATCATCTCCAAACAGAAAATGACCTCCATTGACTTTTTCAATAGGATTGATTTTGGAAATATAACAACACATGTTATTATAATACCCACTATCCATATCCAATTAGATTTTACGGTTTTTCTTCAAGTCACTTGTTATCAAATAGTTTGGATTATATTTTTATTTTTATGAATTTTATTCCATTTAATAAAATATTATTTATTTTAAAATATATTCGTTTTTCAATTTTTACACCATTCATTTCGTGACTTTTCAAAAAATATCAATATCCAATATAAAATCAATAAAAAACCATTAATACATCCCTAATATATCTAAGGATTATATAATATTAGTTTATGACATTAATTACATCAAATGTTTTTTATTTTACTATTTTTAATAATATTTATTTGATATGTGTATTTATTAAACAATTACTACATCATCACTGGGAAAGAATTTAATTTAATTATTTTTCACTAAAAATAAAAAATATATATTATGAATATAAATATTTAATATTTTCAATGACTATTTATAGTAGTATTAAACCCCAATATAACCCCATATTAAAAATATTTATCTTTAAAAAAATGATTGTATGCCAAAATTGGATTTTATTTGAATCAAATACTATAAATGCCTTAAAGTAAACCAAGTGGATCCAAGAGCTACCAATATTGTATCAAGGATTATTTTTATCACAATTAATCATCCAATTTAATTAATATATTTTTATACTAATTTAATAATATTATTGATACCCTTAATTACATTATTTACCCTTAACCATGGTGGTAATAATTACCAAGGTTTACTATTTATATTTTCCCAAAATATAAAACTGCCCTAATTTAAAAAATTATAAATTATTATTAAAATAATGGAAACCATGTTTTAAAATTTAAGTCATATAATTTGTTAAATTAATTTAAAATCTATCTTGGAGATGTGCCTTGAATGTGAGTTATTAAAGATAAAATGATCAAAATATTGAAATGTTTTTATATCCCTATTCCATGTGAAATTTATTCCAATTAACTAAATTAGATTGACTGAAAATAAATTTTCTATTTATACATTAAAAACAATTAGATATATATTTTTAACACTAAAAATTATGTAGACTAAAAATCTATTTTAAATTAAAATGTAATATTTTATCACTATTAATTAAAAAACGAAACTTATCAGAAAAATAACAAAAATTCAAGCTAAGTAAATTTTTATATTTATATATAAAATAAGAAGATAATTTTTACAAATTAAATTTATATAGGTTTCAAAAATTTTAAATAATATAGGTTCTCCATTACCTATTGGTAAAACTTCTTTTATAAAAATATTTTTTTAGGTGTAATATTGGGTATGTTCATAGATTATCCATATAAAATGTATGAATGTAAAAATATTTTGTTGGATATATAACATATGAATTTCATATAAAAATTCTATAAAAGTGTTAAAATTTAATTGACTATGTAAAACATTACTATATAGTGTTTGGTTTAGACCTGATGTTGTGTGCATGGTAAGCTATTAAAAAATATATTTATTCAAAAATAAAAATATTGTAACTTCTTCAGGTGTTACATTATTCACTTATAGAAAATTACCTCCTCAATATTTTATGGTTGTTACCTTCCAAAAATAGATTTTTGTTTTTATCCATACTCAAATCCTACGGTTCCCATGTTACTTCTTCCAATTTTTAATTTATCTAGATTACCTTTACTAGACGAGTCATCTGATTCCTCAAAACATGCTCTTAGCGATCGAGAATAAGTATGGGTTATTCATAGTAAGAATGGTTTGGTTACAACTCTATGTAATTGGTGTTGAGCACATGCATTAGGGCAGATATTTACTTCTGTAGTATAGATATATGAACCACATCTTATAATTTTGAGATATTTGGAAGCATTCCTAAATGATAAGAAACAACTCCAACCCTTTTTATAAATATCAAGGGGTCCAATGTACCTAGTATATGTTTCCCTTTCTTATGAAACCTAATAATTCCATTCAATGGTGATAATTTTTGAAAACATGACCTCCCACTTGAAACTCTAAATATTTCTGTCGATTATCTGCATAACAATTTTTCATATATTGTGATAATTTAAAATAATGATAAATGGACTTTAACTTTATATTCATCTCTTTAAAAATTTCTGGGCATATGACTTTCCTTTAACAAACACCATCCCAACTAGTTGGAGTATGACACCTTTTTCTATATAATTATTAATTTGGCATTGTTTGAGTACTTGAATTAAAGATATTATAATAGTAAAACACTGCCAAATGTACGTAATGATGCCACATACCATTAAAGTTTGGTGAGAATGACGTCAAAATTTCTTCCATTGTTTGAATTGTTCTATCATAGTATAAATTAGTTTGAAAATGGTAGGTAGTTCTCAAATTATGCTTTGTTTCATGTCCCTTATGAATAATATTCAATAATATTTATTTAAATATGGGTTATCGATAAAAAAAATTGATAGACATGAGCCATAATGTCTTACAACATCAATAATATTGAATCATATGGGGTGATCAACATACATGTATTCACTTATAGAAAGGGAATGTGAAGATTTTGATATTTTATAAATTATAAACCATAATGACTCATTCCTTCTAGGAGTCCTTGTTAGTCTTGTAAAAAATACTATAGTAATTTGATATAATTTCCACATAGGAATATGAAGAGGTTTTAAGACTCCTTTTGTAAGTACCCACCCTTATACCTTACATAATATTGAATTAAATGAATAATTAACAATGGGGTTTTTTTAGGTTTAGTGTTTTAGAGAATTAGGCCATAACTTTTACATTACATCTCAAAAAAATACAAAGTAGACACTCCTACTCAGTTTCCATTTTTTCATAAAAACTCTTGAAAAAAAGAGTCATCTCTAATTCCATGTTTAAGAAAGCATGAATTTTCCATGATCCCATCCTTGACCCTATTCTACTTTATATCCTATGAAAAATATTTCGAAAACCTGGGATAAGCATAAAAAGCTCATTAAGAAATACACAAAGAAGGAAAACTGTTAGTTTTTCAAAACAACAAGTAACCCATGATTACTTTAACATAAGTAATACTTTTCACCTTTAGGAAGTAGTAAATACACTTCAATGAATAAAAGATCATTACATACCCTTTTGTAACAAAAAATTACCATAAAACCCATATAAATAACACATAATATATAAAGGTAACTTGGGACATAAACATACTTAAATGGAATAACCATACGGTCAACTTCCACACATATTACTAAAAAGAATAGTCATACGACCAACTTCCATACCCAATGCATTATAGGTTTTAACATAACCATCCATATTGGTTTATCATAGCACCACTTGTCATTTTTTTTATCACGTAACTACCCATCAAATGTCTAAGTACCATTATAAAATAATAACGCATAAAATTTTGCAAATATAAACATTTCACTAATAACATTTAATTTGCAATCACAAGAGATAATTTCAAGATATTGAAATAATAAAATCCATTTCAAAAACCATTTTCAATACCAAAACACCCAAAAAATAGAATAAGGGATTTATTTTTCATTTTATAAAACATTATGGCTTATATAGGATGCCAAATTATGATTACAGCGATGGAGAGGTCATTGTGTCCGTAAACGTTAAGAACATTCCATTTGTCATTTAGTAAAACGCTTGGTAGAAAAAAGATTCACTTTGAATGAATGTAAAATTCAAAGGTGTTTATATATATTATAAAGAAAGTATTTTATAAAATAGTATATGCCCCAATTAATGTATATTGAGACGAAGTCTCATACCTCGTGTCCAACTTGACCCGTTCGTTCTTTAACATCCTTTAATTTGGATAACTTCCTTTTGTTTGAACCAAAAAGACTTCTTGAAGATCCTTCTGCCTAAGGTAAGGCTTCTAGGAGGAGAAGAGGGATGTAAAGAGATTAATTGGGCAGAGTTTGGACGATCCAATTGAGAGGTGTGAGGAATTGGTTAGAAGTGGTCTTCTTTTATAAGGGAGAGGAGGGGCTCTTTAGGAAAGTGTGAAAATATTATTTTATTATAAACTTATCTTCAGTTTCAAAAGAACAAAAAATCATTAAAGTCAAATATAATATGACTCATATTCGTAGTAAAATCATCCAATAATAATTGGACATGTTTTGGATAATATTTTAATCATTATAATCTTATTTATTTAAATCAATTATTAATGATGTAAACACTACATCATTGTTGTGTCGTAAATAATTTAATTTATTTGAAGTCTAAAAATTATAAAAAAAATATCATGATTTAGGAAATAGTTTTAGGTTTCCAATGAATATTTATAGTTTAAAAGTTAACTTATATAATTCAATGTAAAAAGTAATTTACTAAAAGATATTTGTTTTTGTCATTTTTATCTTTACTTTAAATTAATTAATCTAAAGTGTTATTATAACTCCCATGTGACTCCATGGGGTCCCAAAATAGACCCAATGATGGTCATGGTTGGAAATTACTCATCCAATAAGGTTAGGACAAGTGTTAGGGTAATTTGTAGTTAATTATAATATTCTTTTTACGTTGAATTACCATATTTACCTTTAACCGCAGTAAAAAAATCAAAATTTACTATTCACAAAAAATTATTTTCATCTTATTGAACCATATTTTAGTTACTAATAACAACCTTGTATGTCGGAATTTCCAAATTCATTTCACAGAAGTGGTAAAACTTCATTTAAATGAAAAAGTCAGTTTTTTTAACTACCGCTATGTGGTTTCACTATTCTATAAAAATTAATGTTTTTCAGAAATTTACCAAAAATTAGGCCTAAGCTATATTTCATAGTCTGAATTCAAAAATGAATTCTATTTTTCTAAATTAAAAAAATTGATGTTTCATTTATTAATTTAAAATTAATTCCCATTATCCGAACAAATAGCATGTTTTTAAGAAACAATAACTATTAAAAGGTTGATACATCTCTATGTACAATTTCAAAGTGAAATTAATTAAAATTACCAAAATTGGTTTAAATTGTTAAAATATATTATAATTACACTTTATAACCAATTAAAAATATAATATAAACCTATAAATAAATTATATTAAAAGGCAGTTTTGAAATAAAATACATTATTTTTCATTATTCATTAAAAAATGAACTTTATTAGAAAAATACCAAAAAATTACCGAAAGTAAATTTTGACATTCCGAATCTAAAGAATAATTTTATTTTTTCAGAAAGAACATATAAAAATGACCAATAATAGATTTAACAATGGTTCGCCCTCAAAAGGCAGTAAATCGACCTTTTAGTGAATATTAGAGTATTTATGCTTAAAATTAGTTTCATTCCTATTTTAAGCCTCAATCCTTTATTAGATAAATGTAAAAACATTTTTGCAAACATGTATAATCATATTTAATTAGTTTTGTTCATTCCCACCAACACAATGTCTAGGAGTTAACTATCATTTAAAAAAATAATATTATATTATTTGTGTGCAACATAAGATTTCAAAGAAACCCGTTGTTGCGTATTGAGTATGCTATCGAACATAGCATCCCCTTTAAAGTAAAATCAATATATTATTCACAAATATTAATAAATATGAAAATATATTATTTTTCATTTACCTGTGATGTTACATCCTTCCCCCCTTTTGGAAATTGCTTCCTCACAATTTTTATTCACTTATCAAATAAATGGGGGTATTTATCCATCATAGCATTTTCGGATTCCCATGTTGCCTCTTCAACCATATGGTTTTTCCACACAACCTTTACCTGATAAATTACCTCATTCTGCAACACTTTCTCTCTTCAATCAAGAATCTGGACCGGTTTTTCCTCATAAGATATATTATCATCCAACAGAACTACCTCTGGACTTAATACATGAGATGGATCTAACATAAACTTTCTCAACATCGAAACATGAAAAAAATTATGTACATGGGAAAAACTTGAAGGTAAAGCCACTCTGTAAGCAACTGATCCAACTTTCTCTAGGATTTCATAAGGTCCAATGTACCTCGGAGTTAACTTTCCCTTTTTAGCAAAACACGTCACACTTTTCCATGGAGAAACTATGAGAAAAACATGATCACCTACATCAAAAGAAAGATCCTTTCTCCAGTTATCCGCATAAATTTTCTGCCTACTATGAGTTGTTCTCATGTTCTTCTGAATCAACTGAACTTTCTCTACCATCTATTCTACCAATTCTTGTCCCATCAACCTCCTTTCACCTACTTCATCCTAAAAAGGAAGGATTTCAACAACGCTTTCCATATAATGCCTTAAACAAATCCATTTGAATACTAGAATTAAAAAAATTATTATAAGAAAATTCAACCAAAGAAAGATGTTGATCCCAACTTCCCTGGTAATCCAGTGAACAAGCATGTAGTATATCTTCTATGGTTTGAATTGTTCATTCTGATTGTCCATCTGATTGTAGATGAAAATCTGTACTAAAATGTAATTCAGTACCCAATAACTTCTGATGACCATTCCAAAAGATAGAAGTAAACCTGGGATCACGATCAGATACAATGGAGAGGTGAACACCATGCAACGTGACTATCTCTTTAACATACAACTAAGCAAGATGATTTAGAGGCAAAGTATCTATAATATGAAGGAAATGATCATATTTAGTTAACCTGTCAATAATAACCCAAATTTCTTTATTACCTCAAGATGTCATCAATAATCACATAACAATGTCCATGGATATATTTTCCCATTTCCACTCTGGCACCGGTAAAGACTAAAGCATCCCTTTCGGTAACTACCACTATGCTATAACATGTTGACAATTCAAACACTTCACAGTAAAATCTGCAATATCTCTTTTCATTCCACCCCACTAATAATAATCCCGAAGATCTCTATACATCTTAGTAATGCAAGGATGAACTGAAAATGGGGAACTATGAGCTTTACATAATAACTCGTTCTTCAGCTGTAAATCAAAAG
This sequence comes from Viscum album, assembly GCA_963277665.1. Taxonomy (NCBI): domain Eukaryota; kingdom Viridiplantae; phylum Streptophyta; class Magnoliopsida; order Santalales; family Viscaceae; genus Viscum; species Viscum album. The sequence goes on from OY728134.1 coordinate 1,278,372,447, forward strand.
TCACACATAATCTCTTCCCAAACCTCAATACACAATCATTAAAAATATAAAAATCTAGAAAATTACCCTTTGGAACCTACTCTACCTTTTTCTGCAACTCATTGTCTTATTTCGGCACTTGCTTTATTCTGTCGGATAGAGATGATTTCACTGAAACCTGAAACAAAAGACCAGAATTTTCTGCACCAACAACTTATATAACAAATTTCATCAAATAGAAAACAAAAGTATCTTGTTCCAACCATAGAATGGTTAATGAAGCATTACTTTTTTTACTCAAATCATCAGCCACATTATTTTATTTTCCCGAATCGTAATGGATCGTGCAGTCATAATCCTTGATTATTTCCATCCATCTCCTATGTCTCATGTTCAATTCATTTTGAGTGAATATATACTTCAAAATTTTTTTGTCAATATATACTTCCCATTTTACTCCATTCAAATGATGACTCTGAATTTTTAAAGTAAAAATAACAGCTGCTAATTTCAAATCACGTGTAGGGTAATTTAACTTACGAGTTTTCAACTGACGTGAAATATAAGCAGTTACCAGATCATTATGCATAAGGAAACAACCAAGACCTTTCAACGAAGAATCAATGTAAATAATAAACTCACCATTTAAGGAAGGAAGTTCCAAAACTAGAGCATTCACCAATCTTCTATTCAATTCATGAAAAAAATCATCACATTCTTTTGTCCAAATAACTTAAAACCTTTTTGAGTTAACTTAGTCATTGTACTAGATAACCATGAAAAATTTTGAACAAACCTTCGATAATAACTTACCATTCCTAGAAAACTACGGATCTCAGTTATATTTGTGGGTCTTGGCCATTTTTCAAAAAATTTCATTTTAGCAGGATCAACTGTTATTCCATTTTTTTAAACAATGTGACCAAGGAAAGAAATTTTTTGTAACCAAAAATCACACTTTCTGAATTTCTCATACAGTTTCTTTTATTTTAAGGTTTGAAAGACAACCCTTAAATGACATTCTTGATCCTCTTTACTTTTTGAATAACCCAATATATCATCAATTAATACAACCACAAAATTATCCAAGAACTCACGGAATGTTCTATTCATAAGATCCATGAATAAAGCAGGTGCATTTATTAACCCAAAAGGATAAACTAAAATTTCATAATGGTTATATCTATTACTAAACACAGTCTTCAGAATGTCTACATCCTTTACATTCGACTTATGGTACACCGACCTCAAGTCAATATTCAAAAAATACTGAGCTCCCTGGAGCAAGTAAAAAAAATCATTGATGTGAGGCAAGGGATACTTGTTCTTAATAGTGATATTATTCAATGTTGTATAATCAATGCAAAGTCTCATTGAACCATATTTATTTTTATCAAACAAGATAGGATCACCCCATGGTGATGTGCTAGTTCGAATGAAACCTTTATCTAATAACTCGTGTAATTTCTTCTTTAACTCTAAAAGTTCAATTTGGGCCATTTGATAAGGGGGTTTTGAAATTGGATTAGCATCAGGAACTAAGTCAACAGTAAATTCAACTTCCTGGTCAGGTATAATACCAGGAAAATAATGAAGAAAAACATCAAGGTACTCATTTACCACTGGCACATCATTAATCTGAACAGTTTCTTTATTTTGAACAATATGTGAATGGTAAAATTGTTTTCCATCTTTTACTAGTTTCTCAGCTTCCTGCTATGTTATCGAAAGCATGGGTTCATTCTTGTACAAAAAATGAAAATAATTATGAAAGTAAAACACTTTAGATCTGCAGTCAATCTTAGCCTGATAAATAGAAATCCAATCCATACCCAAAATAACATCAAACTCTACTAGAGGAAAAATATAAGGTTTGCAGATAGATTCTTTCCACACACAAGGATAGGAAGAATCTTATAATTTCATTTTATCTCAAAATTTCCTCCATGTGTATTTACCAAAAGTTCAGGATTCATATCTTGAGATGGAATTCCCAATTTACTAGGAAACTTCTCAGAAATGAATGATTGTGTAGACCCTGAATCAAACAACATGTTTGCAAAATATGAACAAACAAACAGTATACCTGATACTACTTCCATTGACGGCCAAACATCTACTAAAGTAGTTTCAAAGGATTTCACCAAACCTTTTTGCTTGTAGTTTGGCTACTTTCCCTCATTTATGTTCTTCGTTGGTCACTCATTACAATAATAACCCATTTCATTACACTTAAAACATCTTACCGAAGGCGTTTCATTGTCTGCTTGATCATCTTCCTTATAATTATGAGCAATATGAACATACTTACCACACCTAAAGCACTTTATATCCATTGATAAACATTCTCCAAGATTCTTTTGACCACACTTATCACAAGTATGATATTTAATTTTCATACCTCCATGCTTCTTTGAAGAATTGTTTCCCTTTTCCTGCCAACTGGACCTCTTTTTCTATTGTTTTTCAAAGAACACATGATCATCAGAAAACTCCATTTCCACCTTCTCTGCACATTGAACCAGTTTTTCTTAACTTTTGAACTCACGAGAATCTAAAGCCCTTCATACCATGGCTTCAATCCTGAGTAAAAATGGTTGATTTTACTATCAATATCTCGTATGAAATTTGGAGAATACCTTGCCAGATGAGTGAAATTTGCTTCATAAGAAGCTACTGAGTCATCCTCCTGCCTCACATCCAAGAATTGTTTTTCTATCCTAAGTCGAACAACCTTAGGAAAATATTTCTCAAGAAATAGACCTTTGAATTCATCCCAATCAAGAGAATCCATATCCTCAATATCCATGATATTTTTCACCATCGACCACCACTGATTAGCTTCACCTTCAAAATGGTAAACAGAGAGACAAACCATTTGATGTTCTGAACACCCCATGACATCAAAAATCTTTTCAAGTGATTTAATCCACCATTTAGCTATCATAGGGTCAGATGATCCTCTTAATGATGGGGGATCATGCCTCATGAAATGATCCATTACTGACATGTTCCTATGTGGTTGATCTGGATGATCACATGCATGGATACCACCACCATTTATAGCCTGATTCTACTGTGCCATCACTGAAAAAAAACAATTCAGTTCCGATTCCGACCATCTCAGGTTGCTGATTTGGAAGGTTGTCTTCCACTTGATGTCGTCCCAACATAGTTACCCAGTTTCCTCTGCGGAAAACCATTCTAAACACAGAAATATCTTAGCTAAAGAAACATGGTAATCTGTAAATACAATATTATTTCAATATCAGCATAAATTAATTTATGGACATTTATTTAACAATACCCTAACTCATAAAGTTTTCAAAACCGACCTCGGATACAACTGTAAGGACTCGGCCTTATACCTTACATAATATTGAATTAAATGACTAATTGAAATTTAGGATCTTTTAAGGTTTATATTATTAGAGAATTAGGCCATAACTATTACATTACTTCTCAAAAAAAATACAATGTAGACACTCCTACTCAGTTTCCATTTTTTTCATAAAAACTCTTGAAAAAGAAGAGTCATGTCTAATTCCATGTTTAAGAGTGTATGACTTTTCCATGATCCCATCATTGATCCTATTCCACTTTATGTCCTGTGAAAAAAATTTCAAAAACTTGGTATGAGCATAAAAATCGCAGTAAGGGATACACAAACAAGGAAAACTGTTAGTTTTTCAAAAAAAAACAAGTAAACCATGAATACTTTAACATAAGTAATACTTTTCACCATTATGAAGTAGAAAACACATTTCAATGAATAAAAGATCATTATATACCATTTTTTAACCAAATAATTTATGTAAAACCCATATAAAGAACACATAACATATAAAGGTAACTTGTGACATAAACATACTTAAATTGAATAACCATACGGTCAACTTCCACACATATCACTAAATGGAATAGCCATACGGCCGAATTCCATACCCAATGCATTGGAGGTTATATCGTAACCACCCATCCCGGTTTATCATGGCACCACCCGTCATTTGGTTTTTCATGTAACCACCCATCAAATGTCCAAGTACCATTATACAATCATAACACATAAAATATTTCAATTATAAACATTTCACTAATAACATTTAATTTGAAATAACAAGAAATAATTTCAAGATATTGAAATAATAAAATCCATTTCAAAACCCATTTTCAATACAAAAACACAAAAAAATCCGAATAAGGGATTTATTTTTAATTTTAGAAAACATTGAGTCTTATAGAAGAACCCATGTAACTATTACGGTGTCGGAGAGGTCATTGTCGACGCAAACGTTAAAAACATTCCATTTGTCGTTTAGTAAAACGCTTCGTAGAAAAAATATTCCCTTTGAATGAATGAAAAACTAAAAGGTTTTTATATATCGTATAAAGATAGTATTGTATAAAATAGTATATGCCTCAATGAAAGAAGATTGAGACGAAGTCTCTTACCTCATGTCCGACTTGACCCGTTTGTTCTCTAATATCCTTTAATTTGGGTAACTTTCTTTGGATTGAACAAAAAGGACTTCTTGAAGTTCCTTCTGCCTAAGGTAAGGCTTCTAGGTGGAGGAGAGGAATGTAGGGAGATTAATTGGGTAGAGGTTGGACAATCCAAAAGGCTTGAGAGGTTTGAGTAATTGGTTATAAGTGGTCTTCTTTTATAAGGGAGAGGAGGGGCTCTTTAGGAAAATGTGAAAATATTATTTTATTATAAACTTATCATCAGTTTAAAATGGTCCAAAAATAATTAAAGTCGAAGATAAGATGACTCATATTCTAAATAAAATCATCCAATAAGAATTGGACATGTTTTGGAAAATATTTTAATTATTATAATCTTATTTATTTAAATCATTTATTAATGAGGTAAACACTACATCCATATTGAATCATAAGTAATTTATTTTATATGATATCTAAAAATTATTAAATATTTATCAGGATATAGTAAATATTTTTATATTTCCAATGAATATTTATAGTTGAAAACATAACTTATATAATCCCATGTAAAAATTAATTTACTAAAATATATCTGTTTTTGTCATTTTTATCTTTACTTTAAATTAATTAATCTAAAGTGTTATTATCACTCCCATGTGGCTCCATGGGGTCCCAAAATCGACCCAAAGATGCCCATGGTCGGCCATTACTCATCCAATAAGTTTAAGACAAGAGTTAAGGTAATTTTTAATTAATTATAATATCCTTTTACCATGAATTTCCCTATTTACCTTTAACCACTATAGAAAAAAAATCAAAAGTTATTATTCAACAAAAATTATTTCCATCTTATTGAACCAAATTTTACATACTAATAACAACCATGTATGTCAGATTTCCAAAATTCAACTCACAAAAGTGGTAAAATTTCATTTAAATGAAAAGGCAGTTTTTTAACTACTACTAATTGGTTTCATTATTCATCAAAAATTGATGTTTTTCATAAAATTACCAAAAATTCAGACTAAGAAATATTTGATATTCCGAATTCAAAAATAATTTCTATTTTTCTAAATTCAAAACATAGAAGTTTCATTAATTAATTTTAAATTAATTCCCGTTATCAAAACAAATAGCATGTTTTTAAGGAACAATAACTATTAAAATATTGATATTTGTCTATGTCCAATTTCAAATAGAAATAAATTCAAATGACCAATATTGGATTAAATGGAAAAAATATATTCTAATGACACTTTAAAAAAAATTAAAAAGATAATATAACCCTATAAATAAATTAGATTAAAAGGAACTTTTGAGATAAAATACAGTATTTTTTACTATTTATTAAAAAATGAACTTTATCAGAAAAATACCAAACAATTTCCAAATGTAAATTTTGATATTCTGAATCTAACGTAGAATTTTATTTTGTCAAAAAGAATATATAAAAATGACCAAAACTATATTTAATGAGGGTTCTCCATCAAAAGGCTGTAAATCGACCTTTTAGTGAATATCAAAATATTTATGCTTAAATTTTGATTCATTCATATTTTCAGCCTCAATATTTTATTAGATACATGTAAAAACATTTAACAAACATGTTGTAACGTCCCGGATCTAGGTGCCACACAATGGGTGCCCTGATCCTGGTTTTCCACGTGACCTAAAGTGCATCTCCCCAAACGCCAGAGGCTGCCAACTAGCAGCGAGGGCCCAGGTCTGATAGTGGACAAACTATGCCCTCATCTGTCAAAGTGTAGCGCAATGGAATACAAAATAAAACATACAACAAAAATCAGAAGCATTAAAACATACACAACTAAAACAAAGAACAGCAGTGGTTATAACCAACAATATATAAATAATGATGCTACATGTCTCAAGTTCTAATAAAACACCCAAAACATGATATACATCAGTACAGTACAACAAAGTGCAGAGTATAGCAAAACAAAGAAAAATAGCTGGTACTGGCATCATGAGCCTAGGCTCGGTCCCATGCCCTCCTACTCCATATCTATAGTCAAGTACATGTGTAGGGACTCTTGCCCCTATCTACACCTGCAGAAACGTAATCTGTTTGGGCTGAAAAGCCTGACCCAAATAGGGTGTGAGAAATATATCTCAATAGGCACCCACCAAAAGCTCGTGCCCAACTGTGTGCTAATATTCAACAATATTGTGCATTGGTAAAATGAAATAAAGTAAGAAGTACTATAGATAAACTAACTTAACAGTTAAATTTCCATTTAATTATTCAGTTAATCCATTTTATATAAGAAATCGCCATAGTGCATTTCTAAGTAAACAACTAGTGTCCTCAGACACGTAGACTCCTACCCTCGGGTAATGAGTATCCAACACAAGAATCTTCCCCCAGGCATAACAGAGTTTTCCCTCAGGCGTAGGTAGTGTCGCCCACCGGCATAGAGGCAGCTGCCAACTGGCACAGAAGAAGTTTCCCTCAGGCCGAAATAACTACTACCCACAGGCTAAATAGTGTAGTGCCCACAGGTTAATCACAACAATGCCCTCCAGCTAAACAGTTAATCGGGCCATTCCCAATAGATCAAAATGCATTAAACAAGAAATTCCTCTTAATTAAACTCTACAATCACTACATTAAAGGCATACCCTCGGGTATCCTGGCCAAACAGCTAAATAGAGAAACACACCCACGGGGTGGTTTCAGATCCAATAAACGATTCCAGCCAACATTTTATTATCAAAATTTAATCAACTATGAAATTTTAGGCATTAAATATAGAAATGTCCTAGCCACACGACACCCCAACATGGGTTCGTGGCACGAAAACGCACATAACGCATGATAGTTTGAAAAATTAACACAAATCCACCTACGTTATATGCCAACAAACGTTATACCCAAACTCCGACTCTAGAAACACTCAAGAACAGCGTAGATCTGATGAAGAACAAAACACATTCAAATGTAATTAAATCCTGTTAGGAGAAGAATTGTCAAGAACCAGACAAGGACGTGGAAGCCCTTACCCGTGCGGTTCCAACGGGATCGTCTGAGGCAGAAACTGATTCCCGACAAACACTCGGTTGATCTTCAATGGTATGGCCTCCTCCTTTGGCTCCAAATCAACTTAAGTGTCTCCTCTACCAAATGAGGAGGCTACTGCCTGTTTTAAGCTGAAAAAAACAAAGTACACAGCGTGTACTTCTGAGTACACGGCATGTACTCCTTTCATTTAACTGTTCACCTGGCGGCTTTCCGCCAGTGCAGCACTATTCACATGTCGACAAGAGTACACGACATGTACTCCTGAGTACACGGCGTGTACTGCCACCCAGCTGTTGGCTGCTCCACCACCTTACTGTTTAGGCCTACCGACTGACTACATGGCGTGTAGGGTACCACTACATGGCGTGTAGTCAGTTCCTACAACATCTGTTGTTGGCATGGTTACACGCCTCGTGTACTCATCCCCACACGGCCAGAAGTACACGGCGTGTGGAAAAAGTACATGGCATGTAGTTCCAAAATTTAGGATTTTTCCTAATTTTCCATATTTCCTCAAAAATGCTTTAGTAAATGGAAAATGACAAAGCTTGTACCTCAAAACTAAGAACTGGGTTCTTATAAACTTCCCCCCTTATAGCAATTCATCCTCGAATTTCCCTTCCAGGGGTGGCAAAGATAATGCTCAGAACAGCTCTGGCCACTGAGCACGTATGTCGGCCTCCTGCTCCCAGGTCTCATCCTTCACTCGGCCATGCTACCATAACACCCGAACGAGAGGAACTGACCGGCCTCGGAGAACCTACGTGCTCTTGTCAACAATATGGATCAGATGCTCTTCAAAGGATGCATCATGATGAAGTTCAACCTCCTCTGGATGAAAGGTGTGAGATGGGTCTGAATGGTAGTGACTCAAATAAGACATGTGGAAGACGTTGTGCATGGCTCGATACCGTTGCGCTAACTGCAACCGATAGGCAACCAGGCCATCTCTCTCCAGAATCTCAAATGGCCCCACAAACATCGGTGAATGCTTACCCTGTCTCTTAATCCGTTTGTGTCCCAACCTCGGCGAAACACGTAGAAAAACCAAATCCCTGTCCACTAACTCCAAGGGTCGTCTACAGCGATCAGCATAAGATTTCTGATGAGAAACTGACGTAGCCATCCACTTCTGAATCAACTGGACCTACTCAGATGTCTCCTGCACAAGTTGTGGCCCCAGTAAAGCTTCCCCACCTGCCTCTGACCAGCACAAAGGTGATCAGCATGGCCTACCATATAAAGCCTCATATGGTGCCATCTCAATAGTTTCTTGAAAACTATTGTTATAGGAAAACACGACTAATGGTATATGCTTCTCCCAAGAGCCCCCAATTTCTAGGACGCATGCATGCAACATGTCCTCTACACCTGTATCGAACGCTCTGACTGACCATCTGTCTGAGGGTGGTAAGCTATGCTCAGAAGCACCTGTGTACCCAGGACCATCTGAAAACTCTACCATAAACGAGACGTAAAGCGGGTATCACTATCTGAAATGATAGAATGAGGGACCCCATGAAGATGTACGATATCTCGGATATACAGCCTTCTGATCTCGTCAACACTGAAGGTCTACTTGATCGTTAAGAAGTGAGATACCTTCGTGAGTCTTTCCATAACAACCCACATGGAATCATTTCCACAAAGTGACCTCAGAAAACTAGTCATGAAATCCATCGCGACATCATCCCATTTCCACTCTACATTGGGTAACTTCTATAACAATCCAGCTGGTCTCTGATGCTCCTCCTTCACCTACTGATAGGTGGAACACCCCGTAACCCAACTAGCTACTTCTCCCTTCATACCCGACCACCAGTATTGACGTCTCAAGTCACGGTAGTTCTTGGTAACACTGGGATGAACTGCCCAAGCTGAAGCATGAAACACTCGCATCAGCTCCTCGTGCATATCCCCTGGAACCCATACTCTTCCATGGAAACGCAAAACCTCATCATCACCTATTTTCCAACTAGGAGGAGGGTCATCAATTGCCACCGACTCCCGTAGAACTAGTCCTTTTGAATCAGATAGCTGTATCATCCTCACTCTATCTAGGAGGGTAGAATTCACAGCTAAAGAGGAAAGATAAATCTGCCCCTGACTGTCGTGCACCTCCAGATGCATCTCAGAGAAAAATGTCATAAGCTTCCACTCACCACTGGACTCCTGCACTTCCTGTATCTGAGTCCTCCTGCTCAGTGCATCAGCTACTGCATTACCTTCACCAGGTGTATAGGCAAGCTCAAAATTGAAGGATTTTAGGTACTCAAACCACCTTCTCTGCATCAGATTCAAGTCGCGCTGGGTAAAGATATACTTGAGGCTTCTGTGGTCAGTGAAAACCAAAAAATTATCTCCCAATAGATAATATCTCTAACATCACAACGCATGTACAACTGAAGCTAACTATAGATCATGCATCGGGTAATTCCTCTCATGTGGCCTAAACTGCCAAGACACATACGCAACAACTCGGTTGCCCTGCATCAACACTACTCCCAGCCCAATCCCTGATGCATTGTAGTAAACTATATAGCTCTTCCCCTGATTTGGGAGTATCAGGATTGGTGCTGAAGTCAACCTTCCTTTCAGGTCTTGAAAAGATGCCTCTCATGCTTCTGACCAAACGAACATCACACCCTTCTTAGTCAGACCTGTCAACGACGCTGCTAAGTGGGAGAAGTCCTGTATAAAATGCCTGTAGTAACCAGCCAGCCCTAAGAAACTTCATATCTCAAACAACTTCATAGGATTCTCCTAGTAAACTACAGATCTCACCTTCTTTGGGTCTACTGAAAGTCCTTTCTCAGAGATGATATGACCTAGGAAGTGAATGTGGTCCATCCAAAAGTGTCACTTTGAGAGCTTAGCATATAGTCGATGCTCTCTCAGTGTACTCAATACGATTTCAAGATGGGTGGCATGGTTGTGTCAAGTGTGAGAGTACACCATGATGTTGTCCATGTATACTACAAAAAAAATAAAGATATGGATGGAACACACGATTCATCAGATCCATGAAAACCTCTGGCGCGTTCGTGAGTCCGAACAGCATATCCAAGTACTCGTACAGACCATATCTTCTCCGAAAAGGTGTAAGCGGTATATCTGATGTTCCCACGCGCAGCTGATGATATCCCGATCTCAATTCAATCATCGAGAACACTCATGATCTATGAAGCTGATCAAATAGATCATCAATCCTTTGCAAGGGATATCAGTTCTTAACCATCAACTGGTTCAGCTTCTGATAATCCATGCAAAGTCTGATGGTACCGTCTACCTTTTTCACAAAAAGGACTGGAGAATCCCAAGGAGAAGTACTGGGTCGGATAAAACCATTTTCATGTAACTCCTCTAACTGCCTCTTGGGCTCCTACAGCTCAGGTGTAGCCATCCTATAAGGAGGGATGGACACCAGTGATGCTCCTGGAACAAGATCGATAGAAAAAATCCACCTCACGTACCGGAGGCAGACCTGAAAAGATGTCCGGTAAAACATCCCTGATATGATCAACAATTAAAGGGAAATCCATCTGAAAAGTCCCCTGATCATCTAGATATAAGATCGCAATCTGGGTTATGACTCCACCTCGCCCATGATGCTCTGGTCCAGCTCGACTCGCATGAACATCCCATTCTCCCTTGTATAGAAACTCTCCACCCACTGGTGACATGAAACACACCCTGCGACGATAGTAATCTACAAAGGCTCGAAAGGGAACCAACCAATCTATCCCGAGAATGAAGTCAAAACTCTTCATGTCTAAGATATAGGGGTCCCAAAGGAAGTGACACCCACTAACCTCAAGGGTGAACTCCTTACCCTGACTCACACCTATCTTCCTAGTCCCCAACAGAGTGCCTAGCGTCATGATATCCAAAGAAGTCGAAACGCAGAGCCCAAAGCTCTCTACAACGTGTACAAATATGAAACTATGTGTAGCACCCATATCAAAAAGCAATGAAGATAAGACAGAAGATACTATAATAGTACCTCTTACTGTAGAAGGTCCAGGATCCGGCTCCTGCTGGGTTTGTTGCACTGCATATACATGTCTAGTGTCGTGGCCCTATGACACATCCTGGATACCCTGAGCTGTCCCACCCTGCTGCCTTTGAGATCCTGGTGTCTGGAAACTATGTTCATGACCACCATCTCTACCTGCACGCCCTGACGTGTTCCAGTTCCCTGACTGGTAAGAAGCCACCGGTCCTACTCTCGCACGTGGAGTCTATACATAACCCCTCTCACTAGCCATTGGTAAAAATGCCCTACAAAAGCGCTACAGATGACCCATCTTTCTGCAAGCTCGACACTCCACTAGGTCTCGTGGACACTACGACATCTTATGCCCCTCTCTACCACACTAGTAGCACATAACCTGGCCACCGGAAGCATTCTTCTGACTGGTACTACCGCCCTAAGATAATTCCATTTGTCTCTTTCTCTTGCCAATAGAAATAGTACCAGTAACTTGCGCTGAACCACCCTGGCCCACGCTGCTCGATTCCCGCAGGTTCCTCTCTGTAATCAATGTCTGGTTCACAATCACGTGTACAGTAGGCAACCTGAAAACATTCACCATTGCTCAGATGTCATACCGAAGACCATCCTCAAAACGTCTGGCTCTCAATGTCTCATCACGCACCATCATGGGTGAAAAATGCTGAAGCACCGTAAAACGAGCAGAATAGTCCATCACTGACATAGTTCTTTGCTGCAGATTCATTATCTCTCAAGCTCTATCTTCCCTCTGCATCTCAGGAAAGAAGAAGTCATAGAAGACTGCCTGAAAATCTTCACACGCCATGTCTCTATGATGATCTGACTGGGCGGTGACATCCCACCACCTCTTGGAGGAATCACGCAGCATGTAAGTCGCGAGCTTGACCCTCCACCCTGGAGGCATCTCTAGATGCTCAAAAATAGTCTGCATCGACCCCAACCAAGACTCTACAGCCTGTGGTCCGCCATCCTCTGAAAAAGTAGGCGGATACTGCTGCTGAAAGATATGAGTCAGATCATCCATAGATGTCGCATCCTGTGGTGCTCCCGGAAAGGTCTGCATGAACTACATAAAGCCCTCACAGAACTGCGTCTCTGTGCGTGTGTCCGGTATAGCAGCTATCACCACATCTGGCTCTGTTTGAGGATCTACTGGTAGCCCATGGCCCACCATCTCCGGAGTATAATCATCACCGCTCTCCTGACGAAAAACTCAAGGTCGTCTAGGTGGAATGACACTACAGGGTCAAAATCACACCTCATATTCAAGATTATTAAGGCTGAAAGTGAAGGAACCACAAAGGAACAAGAGGAAGAAGGCATTTCCAAATTCACAAAACAAGACTACATGGCGTGTACACTGACTACACGATGTGTACTTGACTTCTCTTCCCCTGCCCGAGACCTTCAGCACGGTTAAGCCACACGGCTCCCGTTGAAAAAAACTTCACGGCGTGTATAATATCTACACCCCGTGTACGATGTTATTTTTCAACTGCCCGTGTCGTCTGTGACATGGCCAACTATTCGGCTTGACACTACACGGTGTGTTACCCCCGCAGACGGCGTCTACAGCACCCCGTTTCCCAGCGACACGGCTAAAACCACACGGTCTATCCTCTGACAAGACTACACGGCGTGTCCTAACGGTACACGGCATGTTCAGGGAGAGGTGACATCGGCCCGTGTTGTTAGTTACACAGCCACGTCTCCAGGACACACTACACGGCGTGTTCGTTATTGACACGACGTGTTTCTGTACAGGAGTTCACCGACCCGTGTTGTTAGTTACACAGCCGGACTCCGGGTCAACACTACACGGCGTGTATAATATCTACATGGCGTGTTGTACCCAAGCCTTTCCATACCCCGTGTCGCCTCCCACATGGTTTGTGACACGGGAAGAGACTACATGGTGTGTACTCCGGGTACATGGCGTGTACTCAAAAAGTTAATTTTTCTTCCCGAACAGAAGAACATACACGGCGTGTATAAAAGTAATACATGGCGTGTATACTTGGTTTCTGGACAGTATTCCTTAGAAACTTCCCTGGAACACAGAAAATACGGAAAAACAACACCTAAGTGTCAAATTCTGACTCGTGAGGGCCCATACTCCCCCGAATCAATTTTTGACATCTTATATGTGTTATAACCAATAAACAGTCAATGATCCACCAAATTCCAGTCAATGGACCCCATACTCCCAAAAACCAAAGTTTGGAGTCCATTCTATAACCAATCTCATGCAAAGAATACCCTTTCAAACAGCAGGTATTTTATTAGTATAGCTATCACAACAACATGCTTTTCTAGAACAACAACTATCACAACAATATGTAAGTTTCTAATGCTCCTACATGGCATGGGAACTATGCATGACATGTGATTCTAGCATGTGCCTAAATGATGCATGAGATGGCATACCCTCATCACATCGAGTTTCAACTAAATAGAACCCACAGATAAATTATAATAGCACAATCTCATGTGTGTCACCCAACAGTGAAAACATATCAACTGTAAAATTTCCCAAATCAGAAAATTAAAAAATAAGAGGTAGACCGGCTTTTCCGTGTATGCGGGTTAGCTATGCCCGGGCACATCTTATTACCAACTAATGTTCTCCCTATCCCTGACTACGGCTCCAAATAGTATGTCAATGAAAATAAACTCCTCTAATACCACTTTGTAACATCCCGGATCCGGGTGCCACGCAACGGGTTCCCCGAACCTAGTTCGCCACATGACCTAAAGCGCATTTCCCCAAATTCCAGAGGCTGCCGACTAGCGGCGAGGGCCCAAGTCTGATAGTGGAGAAAATATTCCCCCATATGTCAATGTGTAGCGCAGAGGAATACAAAATCAAACATACAACAATGAGCGGAAGCAGTAAACCATACACAACTGAAACACACAACGGTAGTGGATATAACCAATAGTATATAAATAATGATTCTACAAGACCCAAGCTCAAAGAAAACAGCTAAAACATGTTATACATTAGTAAAATACAACAAAGTGCAGAGTACAACAAACCAAAGAAAAACAGCTGGCAACGGCATCGCGATCCTAGGCTCGGTCCCATGCCCTCCTACTCCATAGCAACAGTCAAGTACCTGTGTAGGGATTCTTTACCCTATCTACACCTGCAGAAACGTAATCTGTTTGGTCCAAAAAGCGTGACCCTAACAGGGTGTCAGAAATATATCTCAGTAGGCGCCCACCAAAGGCTCGTGCCCAACTGCGTGCTAACATGCAACAATATTGTGCAGTGGTAAAATGCAATAAAGTAAGAAGTACTATAAAGTAACTAAATTAACACTTAAATTTCCATTTAATTATCCAGTTAATCAATTTTGTATAATAAATCACCACAGTGTATTTCTAAGTGAACAACTAGTGTCTTTAGACACGTAAACTCCTACCCTCGAGTAATGAGTATCCAACACAAGAATCGTCCCTTAGGCATAACAGAGATTTCCCTCAGGAATAGGTATTGTCACCCACAGGCACAGAGTCAGCTGCCCACAGGCACAGAAGAAGTTTCCCTCAGGCTGAAATAACTACTGCCCACAGGCTAAATTGTGCAGTGCCCACATGCTAATCACAACAACGCCCTCAGGCTAAACAGGTAACCGGGCCATGCCCAACAGATCAAAATGCAGTAAACAAGAAATTCCTCTTAAGGAAATTCTACAATTAGTACATTAAATGCATACCCTCGGGTATCCTGGCCAAACGGCTAAATAGAGAAACACACCCCTCGGGTGTTTCCGGATCCAAGAAACGATCCCAACCAGCATTTTATTACCACAATTTAATCATCTATGTAATTTTAGGCATTAAATATAGCAACGGGCTCATCCAAACGACACCCCAACATGGGTTCATGGAACGAAAACATACATAACGCACGACAGTTGGAAAAATTAACACAAAGCCACCTACCTTATACGCCAAAAAATGTTATACCCGAACGCTGACTCTAGAAATTCCCATGAATGGCATAGATCTGACGAAGAAAAAAACCCATTCAAACATAAATAACTCCTATTAGGAGAATAATTGGCATGAACAAGCCAAGGAGGTGGAAGCCCTTACCCGTGCGGTTCCAACGGGATCGTCTGAGGTGGAAACTGATTCCCGACGAACACCCAGTGGATCTTCAAAGGTCTGGACTCCTCCTTTGGCTCCGAATTGGCTCAAGTGTCTCCTCTGCCAAATGAGGATGCTACAGCCTGTTTTAAGCCGAAAAAACAAAGTACACAACGTGTACTTCTGAGTACACGGCCTGTACTCTTTTCATTTAACTGTTCACCTGGCATCTTTCCGCCAGTGCAGCACTGTTCACCAGCCGACAAGAGTACACGACATGTACTCCTCAGTACACGGCATGTACTGCCGCCCAGCTGTCGACTGCTCCACTGCCTTACTGTTTAGGCCTGCCGACTGACTACACAGAGTGTAAGGTACCACTTCACAACATGTAGTCGATTCCTACACCCTTCGTTGCCGGCATGGCTACACACCCTGTGTACTCATCCCCACACGGCCAGAAGTACATGGCATATGGAAAACGTACATGGCGTGTAGTTACAAAATTTAGGATTTTTCCCCATTTTCCATATTTCCTCAAAAACACATAGGGAAGTGGAAAAAGAAGAATCCCGTACCTCAAAACTAAGAACCGAGTTCTTACACATGTATAATCATATTTTAGATAGTTTTGTTCATTCCCACCAATACAAAGGCTAGGAGTTAACTACATTTTAAAATAATAATATTATATTATTAGTGTGAAACTTAATATTTCAAAAAAAATTGTTGTTGCATATCCGGTACACTATCGATAATAGAATCCCCTTCATAGTAAAATTAATATTGAATTCAGAAATATTAATAAATATGAAAATATCTCATTCTTCATTTACGTGGGCTGTTACACCATTAGGATGCTTCCTCATAGATTTCACTTGTTAAAAAACCAAACATCTAGATGCATAATCAAGAAATTTCCAACTTTTTGTTATCCCACCAAAAATGTTCCTTCAAGCCCCTATATATTTTGTGCTAGTGAAAAGCTAAATTTGAGCTATTAACATCATCCATAAATTCCCTTTTTATCTTCAATATTGATTGAAGACAAAGCCTTTGTCCAAATTTTGAAACACCACCTTAAAAAACAAAGTCTACTACTTTTCCATCATTCACACATTTGATTTTCATTATAGGTACTCATCATCATATTGAGACATAATTATATTCTCTAATAAAGATATGTCTTCACTCATTTGAAAAATGATTGATATCTACCCTTCTATATAAATTCCCATATCTATCTTTACTAGATCCATGAATATATTATCCTTCTCAATCCTCATATGGGTTATAACACCATGATTGTTCCTACTTAATTCATATGTTATCTTATTTGCTTTCCCTGGGTAGTAGTGTTTTGATCAACAATAATCATTGAGTAGATCGATCCATCATCTTTGTCTCATGTTGATCTCTATCTATTAGAAGATGTATTTAAGACTTTTGTGAACAATGTATATCTCACATCTTTCTCCATAGAGATAATGTCTCCATATTTTCAAAGGTATGATTATAGCCTCTAGATATATATCATAGTTTGGATAGTTCTATTCACAGGTAATAAATTTCATTGATGCATATGTGATAACTGAATTATTTTTAATTAGGAAACAAAAATTTCAATTCATCGAGACGTCACTATATATAAGAAAAAATTTCACTTCTAGATGGTAGAGATAAATCATTACATTGACTAATATTATATTTAGTTCAACAAAAAATACTTCCCATTCCATTTTACAAACAAACATAACCCCATTAAGTATAATCTTGGTTAATGTGTAACATCTAAGGTATCTATGTAATTTATTTTCAAATGAATTAATTTTCATTGATTTTTATCAATTCACTAAGTCAAATAATCCTTTCACAAGGAAGATGATTGGTATACATTACACGAAACACTTAGTTTTACCATAAAAATATATATTATTAATGTATTATATTAAGAAATAACCAAGATGTTATGTTAGAGTTTATTAATAGTAAAATCTATCATATGAAAACAAATGGTTTAAATAAATATAATATAAATTCGTTAGTTACAATGAACAAATTGAATATAATGGGAAACTTTTTATAGAAAACTACTTTTATGATCACAAAACTATTTTATCATAATAAATTAATTAATTATAATTAGTTAGTAATATTAAGTTAATATATATTTATATTATATTTAATAACATATTTTTTATATTCGTCCAATATATTCGATAGGCATAAGATAACGACAAACCCAATTTTTCATATAAAACCCTATATTTTTATTAATGTACTTTTAAGACATTTTTATGAAGAACCTACATTAAATAAATATTTTCATAGTTTAATAAATATTAAATTTCAAAATAAATTAATTTTATAAACATAAACATAAAAATTAGGTTATAGTAATTTTTTTTATTTTTCTGCAATGTTTCGTTTTTTATGAATAGTGAATAATACTAAAATTTAACTCAAAAATAATTTTTCATTTAATTTATTTAAAAAGTTAAATAATACTTTATTTTAATTTTCAACCTTTAATTAGATAAGTTTTTATCAATCAATCGAATTTAGGTATTTGGAATAAATTTAATTTTAAACATTCTTTAAAAACATAGAAAACATTTGAATGTTTTTACATTAAAAACATGCATTCTCAACCGAACTGCGGGATTAAATTTAAATTAATTTCATCCTCTTATCTGTAAATAATTCTTCAAAATGGATTCCATATTTTTAATAAACATAATTTATAATATATAATAAGTTCACATTAGTTTTTTACCAGAAATATTTGTGATGTAATCAAAATTAATTACATCGGTTAAGGTTAAATTAAGATTCATAAAGGACTAAACCATAACATTAAGGCCCAAAAAGAACTATAAACAAATATAAAATCCATTTTATATAAATATTTCTACCCTGTAATCCCTTTTATCTAATTGGTACCAGTATTAAACCACATTCAATAAAAAACGTTGGTCGGGTTCCTTTCTTTTAAAATATTAGAAGAGTGCAACTCGGCCTCTATTATAAAAGGCCTCATCTTCTCCCACTTCCTCACACCTCTAAATATAAATTAGATCTCCCATAATCTACCCAAATATCTACCCAAAATCCCTCAATTCCTCATTGAGTCCTCATTTTACGAAAAATCCTTCCATGGAATCAATTTGGTGCAAACCAAAATTCGTTACCTCATTAAGAGGTAACACCCTCCCTCAAACTCTATTCTTTTTTTCTTCTCCACTACGTAAAATATTATTATTCCATTGTTTTATAAAAAATAATTTATCCTAAATATACCAGTTTGTTTTTATTCCTTGTATTAGACCAACACTTAAACACACTTCTCTATAATAGGTAACGAACACACTATTGACATGTACAGAAGACTACAGCCTCCCTAAACGACGATTGGTAATTTTTACTTAACCACCTATCGTGGTGGTAATTATGATAGAAAATATATTTATATATGTTAGATATAAGATTTATTATGTAATTAATCTTATATAATTATTTTACAAGAAAAATTTTATACTTTCTATTTTGTGTTAATACAATAATTTCGTTTCAGGATGTGTGAACTCATACCCCATCAAACTTCTGTGATTTGTTCATAAACTACATGGAATGTATTAAGGATGGGTTTAGTGAATATATATGATATATATTATATAATAAAATATAATACAGTAATTTCATGTATACAATTATATATATATATATACATATATGAGTTTTACATACATTCTTTAAACATTAAAATTGTATGGAAATAACGTTCATGCGTACATACGGCTTTCGTTTTCCTAAACGGTGTATTCAATTTCATAATTATATATTATATGTGTTATTGTTATTCAAATATACTGTATATAAATTATATTTAAATCATATATTAAATTATTTGAAACATGATAAAAATATAAGGACTAAATATATAACAAATTAAAACACATGCGAAAAACAATTTGGATATCAACCGAAGTAAAACCATAACATAGAATTATTAACAGGTGGGTAATATAAAGCCATAATCAAAACAATATTTGGTATTATAAGTAATTAAATGTTTATTTTATGGATGTATTATAAAATTATATTTAATATACATTAGTTTTTAATGAGTACTACGAGAGTCAATACACAAGGTAATGGAATTTCATCTCACTCTATATTTCCATGAAATACATGCCTTGTTCACGATTAACTTATTTTTTGTGGTGGATATACTTATCATGAATGTATTTTACGCCTCCTATAATTAAATATATGTTTTTACATACCCTTTTATATGATATTTCTTTAATTAGATTTATTTTATAAAGGGTTTCTTAATAGTAATTTGTATGTATTCATGGAAAAACGTTTGGAAATGGATTTCATGATTTTTTATATGTTTCAAGGAAAATAGATTTGAAAATATTTTAAATATTAAATAATTTATTTTCAAGTATATTGAAAAATAAAATATTTTTCAAATTGTTTTATGTTTTAAAAATATTTTTTCAAATAAGAATTATTTTTTCTTCAAGATGTATTTTTAAAAGATCGTTCAAAACTATTTTCTTTCTACGATAACATATGCTGATGTTATTCATTCCTTTCATGGAAATTATCTAACGTTTCAATTCTTATTATCTATCTAAATGGTTTATTATTGTAGTAATTGTATTTATGAAACATGTTCCTACTTCACAGGTTATATTTTTATGAAAATAACTCTTCTTTCATGGGATATATTGTGATGAAATGATTCTGAATCTTGTATCATTTTCCATATGTTCTGATATGACTGCATGTTTATGATACCCACTTAATTTAAATGGTTTTTTTTTTGTTTGTTATTTTTTTTCACAAGTGTGTATGATGTCCTTATGAGATGGGTGGGACCAATATCTCCATCCAATGCACTGGCTAAAGATTTATTTCTCATGAGATTGACTAAGATGGTCGTGGGAGTGAACCATGACTACTTAGATAGCCAAGGGAGTGAACCATGAGAACCAGTATGTTATATGGAGTAAATTCTATATACTAAGATGGTTATGGGAGTGAAACCTAACAATAAATATGGTATAGGGAGTAAACCAATACTACTAATATGGTCTTGGAATTGATGCCTTGGATACTCTGTAAATCATATTATATGCTTATGTGTTTGACACAATTCCATTTTTTATTCCTATGTTATAATTTCTTCACTTATGATCTTTATTTACATATGATTCATGTCTTACAAAATATAAATCCTTATGAAAACATTAATGTTTGTGATATTTGATATTTAGGGTATGATTTTCTAATTTAATGAACATGTTCTCATACTCTTATGCTCATGTTAGTGTTTACATGTTTCCATTGTTTACCATTACTGAACATATGAGGTTACCCATTTTTATGTTTCCATTCCCAGGGTTATGGAGATAGATATTTTTTTTGTATTTTGAGGAAGTTTTCCAGTCAAGAAGTATCTAGTGGTAGATAATATATCTCACTGGTGCACCAGTGTTTCTGTTTCCATTTTTTTAAAGGTAATGGATAGGTACATCCTTTGGGTGTTTGTTTATATTATTTTTTATGTATTCAAAAAATGCTATGTAATGTTAATGTATATCAATATTGATTCATTACATTTGGTATCAGAGTGATGTTTTAGTTAACTATTGGGGTATAGGATAATAAAACCATAACAGAAACTCTATGTACTTGTCTAAGGATAAGTATAAGGAGACAAAAAACAGAAACAAGATGTCCTTGAATTTTGTTAAAGGATAGAGTGAGTGTTTTCCATGATATAAATATCTATCCAAATACTACATATCGATGTGGATCTGTAATATATTTACCTAGGAGTAATAAATCTGAGAAGATATTTTGGGCCTAACTATGGGTAATCTATTACATGACAAAATTCCTTGTTGCAACACTGGTTTGACACACTTGGGGGATGTGCTTTTGAAATTCACAAAATCTTTGTGAACCATTATGAAACAATTATTTATAATTTTTTTATAAATATTATAAGACAAACCTATGGTTTCATATATTAAAAAAGGATTCATAATTTAGACATCATATATGTTACTTCTCATGGTTATGTGGTTTCTCATTTTGATAAATATTTGATACTCTATGATTTTGGTTTTAGTTAGTGCCTAAAACTAGAAGAAACCATGTTAATTGTGATTCAAATGGCAATGAAACAATTTTCTTTCAGAGCAACCAAATACAATGGGAACATGAATGAAAACTTTTGTGTCTATATTCACAAAGATTTCTTAATCTATGAATCATAGTGGAATTCCAAATGATAAAAGTAGTGAATAAAATTCTATTGATTCATCCATGAGGGAGTGCTCATATTCTTTTAATGGATCTTTTGATCCACTAGTTTCAAAATAATTGATTTGTACTAATGAAAATATATTCTCTATTCTACAATTTTGGAAGCATGATAATGTTATTTTTTATGATTATAATTTATAAGGTGAAGTGGACTAGTGAGGGACTCTAATAATGAAAAAAAAGATAGATATATGAGATTGAATACATGGAATAGGATAAGTTTAAGGACATGTTTTTTAATAACTTCATTCAATGGATTCTTTTTAGAAAGATTGAGACAGACTTCCATGAAATGAATAAAATGTATAATTAATCTATTTATACCTATCAGGATATTTTTACAATACTTGTGAGGTACGCTTTAATATTTATTTTTTAACCCGAGTGTAAAGTCGATATATTCATCAGTGGTTTAAATCCAGGTCTAAGAAGGGCATTTTCCAGAAGAGAAATTGGTAGTTATGAAGAGATTTTGCATTGTGTAATCAAGGTTGAATTGGAGTTGGGATTCGTGTATTAACATCATGGTTTTGACAAGAAATGTAATATAAAATTTAAAGGAAACTCTAAAAACCATGGATAAAATAAGATATGTTTTCAATTATGCTCTAAGTGAGGGAAGAAGCATGGAAGACACTAGCATAATGGGTCTAATAATTGTTTTTATGTGTGGAAGGTGATTCTATCAAGAATTTGACTTTTGAAGTGATGGGAATAAGTTATCTAATGGTTTTAATAGAGAAAAAGAGTAACATAATGCACCTCCAATAATTCAATACTAAAATTCTATGGATAATGAGAATTATGCTAACCGCTTCCCAAACACAAGGGCTGGTGATGAGGAGTAACGTGATCAACCTCTTAAGCTGATGGACAAAGAAAAATCTTATGCAATCACTATATCAGAGGAGGGTTTCAATAATGACGTGGTGAAAGTTACACTTAAAATCCACTCTATAACATCTAATGCCTTATTTGATTCTAGATCTACCACTATTTCATATCTAATGAATTTTATAAGGGTGTTTTGATTCCACAAAAAATTATAGATGTGGAAGTAGTAGTAAAAACCCCTAATGTTACAACGATTTCATACCAAGTCTATGATTCACATATGATTGATGTTTTTGGGAATGTTCTTTCTGAAAATCATGTTTTTCATCCTTTGGTTGAATTTGATGGCATCTTAGGCATGGATTGGATTTCTCTACAAAAAGATCACATTAATATTCAATGAATGGATTTAATGTTTGATATTTCAAAACCTCCTATGATCTTCCATCAATGTGACAATAATTATGAACTTCTTATGGATATTACATCTAGTTTATGGGTCTTAATTCTCATTTAGATGGTCTGTTTATCTCAAATGATTGGGGAGAAAATCGGCATCGATGATATTCCCATTATTTGGGAATTTGAGGGAGTCTTTTTAGAAGAGTTGTATAGCCTTCCATGAAAACATGAAGTTCAGTTATTAATATAGCACATACCCTCTTTCACACAAATTTCAAATACTCCTTATAGAATATCCCCAATTGAGTTGTAGGAATCGAAGAAGAAACTCAAAGAAACCATGGCATGAGATTCATTTCTCCATGTGTGTCACCTTTGGGTGCACCTTTTTTTTTGAAACATAAAGATGGATCGATGCGACTTTACATTGATTACAGTGAGTTGAACAAGATCACAATCCACAATAATTATCCTCTTCCCCAAATTTATGACTTTTTTGTGAAACTTTTAGGATCCCAATACTTGTCTGAGATTGAACTTCATTATCAATTTCATCAATTGACGATCATGAAGGAGTGTATACCCAAGATGACATTCCATAAAAGGTATGGAAACTATGAATATATAGTAAATCCTTTTGGACTTACTAATCTCCATGTTATCTTCATATATTTAATGAAGATTTCATTAAATGTTGCCTCAATCTGTTTGTGCTAGTCTTTATAGATGATATTATCATCTATTAAAAGAGCAAGGAAGAGTAGCATGAACACTTGAGAACTGTAATAAAGACCCTTTGTAAGGATAAACCATACAAAAAATTTTAAAAGGGTGAATTTGTTCTGTAAAATATTTCATTATTAGGTCACATAATCTAAAGAGATGGTATTATAGTAGATCCCTAAAAATGGAGGTTATTGAATGATTTCCAAGACCAAACATAGTGACTGAGATCCATATTTTTCTTGGTAATCTAGATATTTTAAATGGTTTGTTTATTATTTCTCGTGGAAATTGAATCCATTATCCATGTTAACACGAAAAGGTGTTAAATTCTGTCAGATAGATGAATATAGGAAACTATTAAGAAACTGACTTAAAGGGTGGTCAACACACCTTTCCTACCATTACCCTATAGGGTGAGAATGGTTTTTAATCTATTGTGAGGAATCTAATATGTGATTAGAACTTATGAAGAATAACATGGCCATAGCCTATGCCTCATGACAGTTGATGGTTCATGAGATAAAATTACCCAACTCAAGATCTTGAGTTAGCTTTAATAATTTTTCCCTCAATGATAAAGAGTGATTATATTTATAGAGAAAATTGGGATATAAATATTAATTATAAAATTATGAAGAATATATTCACACAGATGGATTTGAACATGCATCATAGAAGATGGTTAGAGCAGATAAAGGATTGTGTCTGTTCAATAAATTACCACCATTTTGAAGAGAACAAGGTGGATAATGATTTATTTCAAAAGGATCATGCTAGCGTATCCATTATGGGGATCACAAAAAACCCAATACTTCTAGATTTTAAATGTATGGATATAGAAAGCATGAATAAAGGGGAAATTATTATCTATCTAAAAGGAATATTAAACCCTCTAGCCTTGTGAAGAATAAGGGGGCACATAAGGATGATGTAGAGAAAAAAAAGTAAATTCAAAAATTTTCATGAGTTTAACCTTTATTAGGATGGAATGATATGGTTCTCGAACCATGTAAACGTTCCAACCATACTAGATTTGAAGAAGGATCTATTAGAGGATTCTCATAGTTCTTCATTCTATATTCATCTTGTAAGTATGATGATTTATAGGTATTTGAAATAATATTAATTTTGGGATCTCATGAAGAGAGATATCACAAAATTTTTATCCTGATGCATGGTATGCTAGAAAGATAATGCTGAAATACAATAGTCTAATGGGATATTTCATCCACTACCAATACCAGAATGGAAATGGGAGAACATCACTATGAATTTTATTATTAGACAACCCAAATCCTCTAAAGGGTTTAATGTTATAAGGTTGGTATTAAATCTCCTAACAAATTATACACACTTCATTTATATCAGATAATATTTCCCTCTATATCATCTTTCCAGGATATTTGTTAAGGAAATGTTAAGGTTTTATAGACTACCACGTTCCACTGTATTAGATCAGGATCTGAGGTTTACCTACAAAACTCTTTCAAAGTCTCCAACAAGAACATGATACAAAATTGTGTTTCAATGCAACTTATCATACTCAGATGGATGGTCAATCTGAAAGAACAATTAAAACCCTAGATCATATGTTGAGATCTTATTATCTAGATTTAAAAGGTGTTTGGGATCAACACCTTCCTCTAGTTTTAGTTTTCTTACAATAAAAGATTTCACTCAATAATTTTTATGGCACCTTATGAATTCCTATATTGGATGAAATGTATATCTCTAACATGTTGGGATGAAGTTAGATAAATAATGGTATTGGGACTTGATATCACTGAATAAATAGAAGATAAGGTTAGATCTATTTAGTATCATATCTAGGCAGCCCATATTTGGAATAAAATTTAAGTTGATAACCATTGGTGTGATCCAGAATTTCATGTTGGTCAAAATGAGTTTTTATGAATCTCTACCTAAAATAAAGTTATGAGATTTAAGAAGAATGGTAAACTAAGACCTAGTTATATTGGTCCCTTTGATATTCTTGATCATATTGGGATGGTATCATATCACTTGGAACGTCCTCTAAATCACTCTCAATTCCATGATGTGTTCCATTTATCTCTCCTGAGGAAGTACATACCTAATCATTCACATGCTGTAAAATAAGTGGTCATACTGCTAGAGTTTTATCTTTTTTACGAGGAGGAAAAATTTGAAATTCTATATCATACATAGAATGTTCTATAAAACAAGACCACTCCCATGGGAAATGTTTTGTGGAGAAACCATCAGTTATAAGAAACTATCTGGGAACTTGAGGATATGTTGAAAGTAGAAGTATCCTAATTGGTTTGTTCCAAAATAATAAATTATAAGGAAAAACTCATTATAAGGGGGGAAGAATTTAACACCTTAAGTTTTTATGGAATTATTTTTAATTAATTAATTTTCATTTATTTTTTTCAATACATTAAATCAAATATTCCGTTCAGACTGCACCGACTTGGCGTACATTACATGCAACACCAAGTTTTACTAAAAAAAATTATTATTAAAATATTATATTAGGACTTATCATATCTATTCTATAATAGGTTGTTAACATTACTTACTAACTTATGAAAACAATTGGTTTACAAAAATATAAAATTAATTCATTAGTTATAATGAATCAATCAAATATAAAGGTAATATTATTATAGAAAACTATGTTTATGCTCACAAAGATATTTTATCCTAACAAATTAAATTAATGAAAATTATTGTGTGATGTTATGTTAATATATATGTTATATATTCAATCAAAAAAATTGATATTCAACTAATAGATTTTATGTGCAGAATATAATAACAGACCAAATATTAAACATAAATCTTATATTTTTATCAATGCACTTTTACTAGATTTTGATGGAAAACCTTCATTAAATATATAGTTTGGAACTTTTAGAAATTTTATATATCAAAATAAAATTCTTTTTTTAAATAGAAACATAAAAATATCAATATGGTGAATTGTTTTTATTTTTCTATGATGTTTCAATTTTTAATGAATGGTTAAAATACTAAAATTTAACTCAAAAATTATTTTTTGTCTAATTTAATTATAACGTAATATTATATTTTAAATTGGTTTAAAAGTTTCATTATATAATATTTTTATCAATAAAATAATGTTTTTACATTGGGATCAATTTTATGTTAAAATTGGCTGTCAAAATATTGCTAACTTTTGAATGTTTTTACTTTAAAAACCCACATTATCAACCCATCTACATGATTAAATTTAGTTTAGTTTCTTCCAATTCTATGTTTAGAATTTTGAAAAATTAATTCCATATTTATAATCTGACTAATTTTTACTTTTAAATAAATTAATCTTTTTTTTGACCAAAAATACTAGTTAAGTACTAAAATTAATTTGAACGGTTAAGGTTAAATTAAGCTTAATAATGTTATAAACCATAACCTTGAGACCAAAAAATACCTAAAAAAATGTCCAAAATATATTGAATGGTAATATTTATACCCTGAATATATTGTATATTTATTGGAATATTATTAATACACTTTAAATAAAATACATGGGTAGGGTTCCTTTCTTTTAAAATATTACAAGAGTGACACTCCTCCATTATAAAAGGTATCATATCCTCTCACTTGATAAAAGATATAAATTCACATTTTTTAAAAATATTATCTCAAATATATCCCCAAAATTCATTAATACCTCCATTAATCCTCCTTTGTGAAGAAATAATTCCATTAAATCCCTTTGTTGCAAACCAAAAGGAGTTACCCAATTAAGAGGTAACACCCTCCCTCAAACTCATTTCATTTATTTTCATTCTCTACTCCATAAAATCTTGTTATTCTATTATTTAATAAAAAATAGCATCCTAAATATACCATTATGTTTTTATTATATGGATTAGTCCTACGATTAATCACCCTTCCATCAAATGTGTAACGAATTTATTTTTTACCTGTACGACAGACTACCGTCTCATGAAACTATGATTGTTTATTTGACCTTTACCGCCTCTTATGGTGGATATTATGATATAAAATATATTAATATATGATATATTTAATATATATTATTTGGTTATGATTCTATAATTCTTTTACATCACATGAGACTACCACCCCCTATCATTAAACTTTCAATTTTGTGTTAATATGATTATTTAGTTTGAGGATGTGAGGACTATCTCCCCCTCAATGAAATGTGATTTGTTCATACAATAATTGGAATATATGAAGGAAGAGCTTAGGTAATATATATATATATATGATATAATAAAACTACTATAATAATTATATATATAAATATACATATATATATATATGACTTGGTCTTTCATTCTTTCAAGACTGCAATTAAATAGAAATTGCATTTATGTGTACATAGGGCTTACCATCTCCAAGAAATGTGTATTCCATTTCATAATTCTATATTATATAAATAGTTATAATAAAAATATACTGAATATGAATTGTATTTAAATCATGGTCTACATTTTTGAAATCATTATATAAGTATAAGTATCAAAGATAAAACAAATTAAAACCAATGCGAACCACAAAGCGGATATTAATCAAAGTAAAACCATAAAAAAACAATTGTTAACATGTGTGTAATATATAACCATAATGAAATCATATATGGTATTATAAGTAATAATTTGGTTTGATGATAGATTTATAATAAATTTATATTTACTATAGAGGAGGTTAGAATGAGTACTACGAGAGTCAAGACACACAGAAGGAAATTTCATCCCACTCTTTATTTTCATGAGATACATGCCTTATTCACCATTCACTTATTTTTTTTTGTGGTGTATATACATCCCATGAATGTATTATATACCTCCCATAATTTAATATATGGTTTTTTACATACTCATTTATAAGATATTTCTTTAATTGGATTTATGTTCTCAAATAGTTCTTAACAGACTTTTGTATGTTTTCATGGAAAACGGTTTTAAAATGCTTTATAAGATTCTTTAGTAGTTTAAAGGAAAAGGGTTTTAAAATGATTTCATTTTTAATTTATTGGTTTATGTGTCTATTTATAATTGAAATAGTTTAAAAAGGATTAATGTTTCAAATAATAAGGATATTTTCTTCCAAAAACATTTTTAAAATATCTCTAAAAATTATATCCCAAATAAGATAACATGTATTGATTTTACTCATGAAATTCATAATATGATCTAATAGTTATATTATTATTCTTTATTTGAATATTTAATGATTTATTTCATGGTCCTTATGGAACTCATTCCAGTTTTTCAGGTAATATTTTTATGAAATCTGTTGTTGTTTCATAGTTTATATTTTGGATAAATAATTATGGAACATCTATATTTTTTCATAGGTTATGATATGGATATATGTTTATGATACCCACATCATTTCAGGGGTTATGGTTATTTAGGATTTTTTGGGAAAATTATGTATGATTTCATAATGATATCGGTGGGACTTATATATCCCACCAGTGCATTGGGTAAATATTTATATCTCATAATATAGACTAAGATTCCCTTGGGTGTGAACCTTGACTACTAAGATAGACATAGGAGTGGAGAATGAGTACTAAGATTGTACAAGGGGTGAACTCATGCTAATAATATTTCCATTTTATTGAACTATGACTACAAATATGGTATTAGGTGTGAACCCATAATACTAATATGGTCTTCATAGTGATGCCTTGCCTACTCAAGAAATCATATTAGTTACTTATGTGTTTTCCAAACATCCATATTTTATTCCAATATTATGATTTCATAGATTATGTTCTTTATTTCCTGATTATTCATGTATTATTAACATTAATTCTCTATTCCATGATTCATATTTATGATCATTGATATGTAGGGTATTATCTTTTATTATTATGAACATGTTCCCATTCCCCTATGATCATGTTCGTGTTTACATGTTTTCACTGTTTACCCTTACTAATATTCAATGATCACCCCTTTTTATGTTTCCCCTCCCATAGGATATAAAGACACATATTATATTTTATATATCTAGATGGTTTCTAATCAAGAAGATCTTACTAGGATATAATATAGCTCACTCGTGCCCGAGTGTTTATGTTTCCATATTTCCAAAGGAACTTGACTAGTATGACCTTTAGGTGTCTTGTCGTATTATGTTTTATACATTCCTAAATTGATATTTAACATTAATGTATTTCAAAATTGGTTCTTTACATGATGGGTTATATAATGAGGAAAAATTATGAACGAATCACTTATAGTAACCTACAAAAACAATGAAACTAAATACCTTAGTTACGTTCGTTAGGGTTTGACCTTCTCTGAATACCATTTTCCTTATAAGATCAATATGTATTCTATCCTTGAATAAAATATGCCCAGAAAAAGGAAATTCTTGAAGTCATAAATTACACATTAAAAATATCCAATATAACTCTTCAATTTAAAGTGACTTAAAAATTATCTTCAAGTGATTCTCATAATCCTCTATTCTTTTAGAATAAACTATAATATCATCAATGAATGCCATAAAAAATCATCATGATTGTCCTTCAATACTATGTTCATTATCTCTATATAATCATAGGGTTCATTAGTCAATCCAAAGGGAATTACTGTAAATTTGTAATGTTCATTCTTCATCTGAAAATTTTTCATTGAAGTGTCTTCCTCCTTTACCTACAATTATTGGTAACCAATACGAAGATCAATATTTGAAAGATATTAGGCTTCATGATATTGATATAACAAGTCATCAATGTGAGGTAGATGATACATTGTCATTATTTTAATAGTATTTATTTCTCTATAATCAATACACAACCTCATTGATCTGTCTTTCTTACTAATGAAGAGAATGGGGGCTCACTATGGTGAAACAATAGGGAGAATAAATCCCATATTACCCAGTTCCACTAGTTGTTTAATCAAATCCACTAATTCCACAGCTACGATTTTATCAAGAGTATTTTATATTGTCTTTGAATCAGGGATTAAATCAATATAAAATTCAACTTCATGCTCTGGTAGATGTCTAAGTAATCCCTTATCAAATAAATAAATGTATTATTTTGAAATGGTTACAACCACTATTTAAATAATACCTTCTCCATCATGTTATTTGTTTTCTATTCATACCCATGAATTTTATTTAGTAGAGAAATTGGGTGTGGATCTAGAAATTAATTGGGTGATGAAACTTATTCTCTAAAGATAATGAAATATTTTTTCCCCAAAAATTGTAATTTTATTCCTCTTATAACCAAACATTTTCAACATGTTTTGATATCAAGTCCATACTAAAGATTATTTTAAATACAAAAATGGGTATGGAAATAAGGTCTTTATGTAAAGAATATTTATGTTTCTTAACGGATACTGCCTGCAATATATTTTTTGTAATTATACATCCATTGGATGTTTTTAATAATAACTCTCTTATTAAATCAAATGGTTAATATCTAATTTTCATAGAAAACTAGGTGGATATAAAATAGTGGTATTACCAAGACTCAAATATATAAATGGACAAACTTGAATATATTAATAATTCACCTTACACTACCTCATTGGGTTCTTTTACTTCATGTGTAGTGATTGAATAATCCATTTCATCTCACCTTGGAATCTTCTATGGTAAATTCACTTGATGCTTGTGGAATTTCATTTCATAGTTCCCCATATCCTTACTGTTTTCACTCTAAATAGCAGTGTTTTCTCTCCTCCATTTTAATTCATTGACATGACGTACCCTTTCTCTACACTTATGTTAAATTCCCTGACTTTTAGAATCTTCTCTATATGACTCTTTCTAGAGTTGTTACATGATGTAAATTTCTTCATCTTCTTATTTGATGAATAATTATTTCCTTTATGTTCAAATTATCTCTTCTTCTCTTCATTCCCTTTGAATATATTGATTATTGAAAACTATGTATCCTTTTTCAAAGATCCTAAATATATTTCTTAATAGGAAATACATGTTTTAAAAACCAAAAAACATCAAAGAATTGGATTAAGACCATAAAATACGTGATAGATCATGCACTCTGTGTTGCATATATAATCTATTTCATACTTGTATATCCCTTTAATTTTATATTCATATTCTATAACACTTCCTTATTCCTTTTGTTTTAAGAAACAAAAATTACTCTTCATCTTAATTTTTTGATAATGAGGGATGTATTTATTAAGGAATGTATCGTTTAAAGTTCTCTCATACATGAGTTTTATTTCTTCATCCACCCAAGTATTCTAGATTAGGGACCACCATTAATAAAAATCACCTTTGAAGAAGTAGA
Organism: Viscum album; assembly: GCA_963277665.1. Classification (NCBI taxonomy): domain Eukaryota; kingdom Viridiplantae; phylum Streptophyta; class Magnoliopsida; order Santalales; family Viscaceae; genus Viscum; species Viscum album. The sequence continues at coordinate 1,278,404,616 of OY728134.1, forward strand.
CCATAAGTGTAACCTTTTCCACCTCACTACATACCAAGGACATAAAAATCTTCATGAGAGACACAATCCATTTCTCAACTACAATTGGTTTACTAGTACCCCTAAATAATGGTGGATTATGTCACAAAATATGATCCAACATAAGAGATTATCTTTGTATAATAGGATACTCTATTTGGGAAAGGTTATTTTCTATAACCTGATTAAGCATCCCCAGTACAACAATAATTTTCTTTATCTCAATACCATTTTTCTTAGTAGTTTAATCCCTATATTTTCCATGAGTATTGATACCATTGATCCTAATGGTTACCATTTCTAAACAATGACATACACTAGATTGTCTCATAAAATCATAATATATAATTCAATATATGGTATATCTCATAAAATAAATTTATGCATCATAAATCATAGAATCAAAAAATTTGGTTTCAATGGGGACATATTTACTTATAAATCCTTAATAATTGTATGTAATGATAATGAAACTTTTCCTAATAATATCCCCTAAGAGTTTCAAACCATTTGTGTAGTGAGGACCATTTTTGTGTACCATGTTACGTTGAGTTAGGCCTGACACACCTTCTCAGAGTTTTTTCCTTTAGGTACATCAATCATAGAATCACATCAACTTATAATATCCAGACATGGATTTATTTCAAGGAATACCCACATAACCTCTACATTACCCAAATTCTAGGATGTTCTTTTATACATATTTTGAATGTCTATCTTAGGGTTTTGTTCCCTAATTGATGTTTCTAAAATCTAGTTTTCATGTTTTCTACTAAAATTCCATTAACACCAACTATAACGCCCAAACCCCAAAATCCCTAACCTAGTGCATTATTTTGTGACATTGTAAAAATTACAAAGAATCAAATTCTAAAGGATAGATTAGTATAGTTGTTTTGTGAATCCATATTATATACATGATACCTATAATAAAGCAGGAAAAGTAAATAAATCTTAAAATAAGTAACAACTTTTTATCCTTGAAACATATTAAATGTATTACACATCATAACATATAGAACGAAAACATAATAATGGTGAGTCCAATTTACTTATAGGATTAAGTATAGAAGAAGCAATAATGAATCAATTATATTAAATATATATGTAAATGTCACTAACTGAAAACACATGCCATTCAAATAACTAGATATGGAATAATAAATTTGGAAACTTAAATAACTGAAACATAATAAAATTAAATATCACACATTGAATGAAATTAATAAATAGATAATTTTAATGAAATAATCTCATAAATAATAATAATTATAACAGAATTTTCAATACAGGTAATGCATAATTATTGGAGGCCATGGTTCCTAGGTACGTGGTGCATTTACCATCAAGACCTTTCTCAAGATGATTTTTCATATCAAGTATAAAACCATATTATTTGGCCAACTAATTAATCTCATGAGACTGTTGATTCAATTGGGGTCTTACTTTAAATGTACCACAACTCGTGTCATTCAAGTCCTAAGCATTCTTTATATATCGAATAATCAATCAAAAAATGGATTTAAATAAAAGTGTCTCTTACCACATTTAAACATTTGATTACCATTAATAAAATTATATTTTTTATGTGATATATGAATGTTTAGTATACATATAGCACACATAAGAAATTATTGGTGAATAAGGCATATATCTCAGAGAAGTAAAATGGAGATGAGAAAATCCTTACCTCACACTTAATTTCTAGTTGTATGTAATTTAACATACAGTATAGTGGTTTAAATAATGTTATTAATTTATGTTAGACACTTATAATTTTTTATGATTGTTTCCGACGCTTTCACCGGGGCACGCACATCCATCTATGTGGACACGCTGCTGTTGCCCCGCATTCCCGCTTTCCAAAGGAAGGCGGAATCTGCTCCTTGTGTAGGGACGTTTCCTCCTTGATCGAAATGGGATGATGGGATGTCGGTTCTTCTATCCATGGATTCCTCCTCAAAACTCGTCACATAATCTGGGTCTCCCTCATAGATTTTATACATTTTTCAGGAAACACTTCCCAGTTCCATGTTTCCATGGATGTCGGTTAATTACACAGCATCTGTTAGGACATTCCAAAGGGTCCAGTGAGGGGAGAAACCTTTAGTTGGGTGAGTAGTCACGTTGAGGCATCAGTAACATGTCTAAACACTAGGGAATTGGTGTGTCTATGTTTTGGCCCTTATTATAGGGATTCTCGAGGGTGTGAAAGCCCGAGGCATCCCACATCGAGCATGAGGAATCATATTCCATAGGCATGTATCTGAGGTTTTCCTCAGCTTCCTATGTTTAACACAGGGTATGTCTTGAGTTTAACATCCAGCGGAGTAGGATCGGCTTGATCAGAGCACTAGATGGAGTGGATCAAATTGAGGAATTTTCCCCTCAGGGGGAAACGTTGATACCAGGGTCAGCCCGTGGGGAGCTTCCTGGATGCTGTGGAGGGGAGTGGAGTGACATGATCTCGCCGGGATGTGGTGGCTCGGGTGAGAATCAGGATGGTTGATATATGGATGAATTTAGTGTAGGGGGATGAAATGGAACCATAGCAATGGCGACAGTGAAGCCAGTCTTGAGCCTCGAAGAGACCTCCTACGTATCCCTGTGGCCGGGAATCAAAGTCCGCGTAGTTCGGGATGGTTCCAATGAAACAGCATGAGGATGGACATTGGCCCGATGGGTGTCATCAGCGAACCGACGTGGATGTGGACCTTGGTCTGATAGTGTGGGGCTTATGCACTGGGTTGCCCAGGTGTTAGTGGACCGACGTGAATGAAGTTGGGATGACCAACGGGTGGTGTACTTGAACCTTGTAAGGCTTCCTACGTACCATGACTTGGCATGGATCAAAGACCATGTAGTTCAAAAGTGATATGGGTGTCGGCGAACCGAAATGAAGAAGGACCTTGGGTTAAGGGCTTGAGACTCGTACGGATTCTTACGTGACATGGATCAAAGACCACACAGTTCAAGAGGTGGTTTTCGTCAGCGAACCATTGTGAAGGTGAACCCGTGGCTCCCCTGGTGGTTGGCTTAATCCTCGAGAGTCTTCCTACGTACCATGCCTTGACATGGATCAAAGGCCATACAGTTCAAGTGGTTTTCATTAGCGAACCGACATAAAGAAAGGACCTTGGTCCGATGAGAGATGAGCTTCAACCTCATAGAGGCTTCCTACATACCATGCCTTGACATGAATCAAAGACCTCATAGTTCAGATGGCTTCATCGGTAAACCGGCGTGAAGGTGAACCCGGGGGTCCACTAGTGGTGGGATTAATCCACGTGGAGGATTCCTACGTACCATGCCTTGACATGGATAAAAGTCCACATAGTTCAGAAGGGATAGTCACAAAGACTTACCGTTGGACTGGAATGCAGTTTAACATCGTACTATACGAAGGTGGAACGTGACATGGAGAAATGATGGGTGGTGGGCTTGAACCCCATGGAGGCTTCTTACGTACCATGCCTTGACATGGATCGAAGACCTCATAGTTCAATTGCATGTAGAGTTTAATGTCATGTGGGAAAACATACAGTTTAACATCATGCTGGACGAGAGAAAACAGTTTCACGTCATGCTGGACGAGGGCATACAGTTTAACGTCAGGTGGGATGAGGGAATTTTCATGATCAATTCTTACTCTAAGATCATGTGAGTCATGCTTAGTGTGAGAAACAAGAGGCAGTAGAAACCTGATGATCACGTCGCGAAGGGTGTGTCCGTGAGAAGCGAAGAGGGTCTTACACGTTAGGCAGCCCATGGTGCTAGGACTGACTCCGGGATGGAGGCCCAAAGTGCAGCAAAGCGCAGTGGGAGTAGTATTTGGGACTGAATATGGAAGGTGCCTCATTCCCAATCACGCCATCCACTGGCCTCGGCAGTGGGGAAGTACAGAGGTGCATGGGTGCTACCTTCAGCAAGAGAGGCTTGGGGGCTTACACCACGGTGGTTTCCATTATCCCGTGGACATACGCTACTCCAAGAAGAAGGATATCATCCCATGTGGAGAGGTGATTCCATTCCCATGGAGACCAGTGGGTGTAAAGAATCTCTGAGCCAGGGGGGGCCCTGTGTGCGAGGCACAGGGTCGGGTCACAGTTAAACATCATGTGTTGAGGACGAGGAGTTTGGCAGTTTAGCATCCTGCATCTCGGATGAGGTGGGTTTACTCTGCACCCCTAGGACATACATAACAGGTACCCTCTGCCCCTTGGGGGAGGGAACGTACTGGCAAGGTCGTGGTCAAGGGGGTCGCAGAGCGAACCATCGAGGGGTCCACGTTAGCGTTGATATGCAAAAAAGCAATAGCTGTTACCATGCCTATGTGAAGAAGCATTAGGCGAAGCAATGCTACAAGTGGTCTTGTCCATGGGACTTTGAAATGACATCGTGCAAACCTGGAGGGTCGCACGGGAAGAGGAATTGCGAAGCAAAGGGGTGTGCTTCGTGAAGTGGAGTTCCTTGGGCTTAGCATGGGGCAGGGGTGTGAATGGGAGGTGCTTTGCGAAGTGGAATAGTATTTACGGAGCACTGTGTCGCGAAGAAGAGGTGCCTCATTAAGCGAAGTGTGGTGAAGTAGTGTGCTTCGTGATGTACAATGACCCTGCCTTATCATGTGGATAACTAGTACAGGATGGGTGTTTCACGAAGTATAAATGCTCTGTGGCTGTCCGAGTTCCCTTCGGAATCCACTTCCCTTGCGAATGACCCTAGGCTTCACAAATGGAATCCCTCCTGGAAGAAGGGATCAAAAAGAGACAAGGTGAAGGCATCTCGCGAAGCAAAAATACCTTGTGGAGCTCATGATTCCCGTGGAAAAGGGTGCTTCGCGATTCAGGAGTTGAGAAGCCAAAAGGCTGAATTGTCCGTCTTCTGGACTTAGGGGAGCCCAGTATTTATAGGCAAGGGATGCCATGAAGCAGAGCTCATGTGGCGCGATGCGGGTTATCGTGCTTTGCAACGGGCTCGCGAACGTCAAGGGGCTCGCGGAGCATTACCACCTCTGGTGCTTTGCGGCGGTCTCGCGAATGTCAGGGCGTTCGTGGAGCGTTACCACCTCCGGTGATTCACGGAGGGCTTGGAAACGTTAAGGCGTTTGTGGAGCATTACCGCCTCCTCCTCTTCGCAGCAGGCTCACAAACGTCAGGTTGTTCGCAGAGCATTACCGCCTCATCAGCATCGCAGCGACCGCGTTACTTGGGGGAGTTCGCGTCGGGGATTCGCGAGGCAGCGTGCGGGCTTCTTTTCCTTCTTCCCTTTGCATCAACTATTTTGGCACCAAAAAATGCCCCCCCCCCTCAGACTTGGAGCCTCGGAGGGATCAAGGGTCAAAGTATGATGGAAAATCGCAAAATTTATCGGCGGTTTATGATGTGGAATCGCGAAAGGGCGCACAGGGATGACAGCAGCCGTGCGATCCAGACGCGCCGCGATGCTCCGCGTGGGAGGGACGCACCGCAAAGCTCCGGGGTAGCCTCCTTTAAATAAGGGGGTTGACCTCTCTTTTTTCCTCTCGTGACTTTTTGTCCTTTTGCGCTCTCAATTTCTTGAAGCTTCGAGAACTCCACGTCCGCCCTTCGCGAATCGAGCTTCGCGGCGACCCGCGAGTCTTCAACTCCGCGACTGCACCAAGAAAACTTCTGCTTTCCGGCCTAGGCTAGGCTCTGCATCTTGGTTTTTCACCCGAGCTTTGCGAGAGATCTTCGCAAGCAACCTTCGTGACCCAACCCAAAAAAAATTTCAGTTCCGAAACCGGAATGGACCATCGAGAAGTTGTGTTGGGGGTGCTTGCAGACGCCGCCTGGAGGGATGAGATGGCTAACTGTCCGGGCCTTGAGGAGATGGTCTGATTCCACTCTGACCATAATTATTTGACAGAACTGCTATCAGAAATTCATATGAACTATCCGCAATGCAAGAAACTGCCCTTGTATGGCTTCGGGTTGAGGGATGATGTGTTCATCCCTGAGGCGAGTAGGGATGAACCATCTTGATGGTTCATGAGTATGTCATGCCAGCGCCTGTGGTTCAGGGTGGTCGATGGTCATGCGTGGGAGGAATTCACACCCGTCACTGCTGAATGTCTCGACAGCCATGTGAACAATATTTACGGGAAGACACTGCGACCAGAGATGTCCCCTCCTCTATACCGCACCATGCTGAAGGCGTCTTTGTAGGATTCGAAGAAGGGGTGGTCCAATGAGTGGGACTTGTGCCAGGGCGAAAACTTCACCAACGACTGGGCATGGGCCTACTGGGTAGGTGCCTCATGCGAGGAGTTTGGAGCCAAGCTGAGGAGAGTGGGTCTATATGAGGTAGCATGGGCCTCCCAATTCCACATTTACCTACCGAAACAGTTGATGTCAGAGCTACTGAGCAGATGGTTGTCTAGGAACAATACTTTTCAACTCCACCATAGGGAGTTGGGCATCAGTCTGTGGGATGTCCACCAGATTTCGGGGGTCCCGTTCTTGGGGGACATGTATGATGAGTTCCTCCCCATCATGATCGCGTGGGAGGATACCGAGCAGATTTTGTGACTGGCATCAGTACTGATGGCACTGGTCCCTGGAGAGGACAAGGAAGCGGTGAGAGATGTCCAGTTTAAGAAGTGGTTCGAGCGGTTCTTCAATTTCCTAGAGAATCGAGAGTTTCCTCCGAGGCCTCGAACATGTCCGAAGGCGGCTCAACGGGGCAAGGGGCACTCGTATTGGCGGGTCTTGGAGGACATCTTATGAAAGACATGGGGTTTCAGTGTCAGCACTGAACAGCAGCCGATAGTCAGGCTGGCGGCATTCATCACAGACCTTATCTGTGGTTGGATCCTACCGGTGAGGGATACCAACATGGGGGGTGTGGCCCAACTCATTCATCATGGTGCCCATGCTTGACATGGGGCAGCGGGTCAATCTGGGGATTCCAATGCTCACCAAGCTGTACAGAATGTTGTGGCACGTCAGAGAGGGCAAGAAGCCGCCAAGGATATGCGGGCCCTTCCACCTCATGTGTGGGAGGATTGCGGTGCACATCAGGGGGATTTATGAGTATCCAAACCCTATCTCACCGCCGGGATCAAACATCTGCCCCTCCATTATGAATGTGTCTGGGAGCATCCCATTCAAACTAACTGTACTGATGGTACTGAATCGGGTGTGGAGGGTGGATGAGTTTAACTTCCACCCATTTACATTGTTGATGGGGATACTTACCGATGACAGTCAGGGAACGGAAGAGCACTGGGCTTATCTCCTAGCCTTTCGAGGCAGAGTTTTGGTGGCACGAGTGGATCGTGAGCCGCTCTGCGAACCGTACACCCCGCATCAGTTTGCGAGGCAGTTCTGGTGCCTCCAGTGGCTGACCCCGCATGTCTACTAGGAGGTGTGCCACGAAGAGCACCTGTGTGTGATGAGGCATCTGTGGCTCATATTCACATGGGAAGACGGGAATATGCGAATTGCATTTCCTCCATCCACCGCCACTTTCGGATTGGTGAGGGAGTATTACCTCAGCTGGGAGGCCGCTTATCCGGGGGAGATGCTGAGGAAGAAAACCATTTGGGTAGGTGACGGTGGGCTTCCCTTATCCTGAGGTTGAGGTCGGAGGGCAGCAAGGGCCTCTTGCGGTGGCGGGGCTACCATGGCGGTGAGACCTACACCAGCCGAGGGTGTGGCAGCAGCGGAGGATCCGGTGATTCCATAAGAACAGGGCCATCCGGAGGGGCGGCCTCCAAGGAGATTCCGTAGGATATCCACTCAGGCTCCTAGGAAGCGGCTATGCCACATTGACATGTCATAGGATGCCATTTTCCCGGAGGACTAGGACATTTGGGATGTCAACTGGAAATTCCTCAGTCCACCCGAGATGTGGGCACAGTTGAATCATCTCGGGATGGAGTTACCAAGCATAGGCCCAGTCCGGGCTAGTTTTGCAGCGTCTTCGGCAGAAGCGGAGCAATACTTGCGTGAGTAGTAGGACTACGTTCACTCCAATGGTGTTCCACACCCAATGACAGATCGGGTGAGGGTACTGCTGGATCGGATGGTTCCGCCATAGCTTTCAGTCGCCGATCTGAGGGAGTGCTTCCCCCTACTAAAAGAATCAGAGGACTCCTCTTGGGAGGATGAGGCTAGCAGAGGGATCCCGTTGGAGGAGTGCGAAGTCGGAGATCAAGACTTAGGTTCTGATGATTTCGCAGAGGCTCTTGATGTGGCATTCCGAGCTTCTTTCCTCATGGTCTGTTCTCAGGCCATCATGGGTTTCTTACCGATGTTTGAACCATGCAGGAGGAATTTTACTCAGGCCTCGCTCTCACCCCTTGGCGGGTGATGACGTAGGACCTTCAAAACTCACGCCTATGGCTGCGTCCAGTTCTGCGTTTGGTGGGGCTAGAGCACCCGAGGTGGCTCCCCCAGAATCTCCAGACCATACAGCAGTATACAGAGGGCCATGCCTCGGGGTCCTCTTGGCATCGACTCAAGAGCAGAACCTGGAGTTCGAACTCCGTATGTTTCCTCTGCTGGATTCATTGCTATCATATGTAGACTATGCGAACTAATGTTTACGTCCCTCTCTGTCGTACAGTTCTTCGACTAGCATGGGCTGCTGCGGCAAGGCTGGTCTGGATGTCTAGTGGCATCCCTCCTAGGGGAATTCTGGTGATGGTGGAGATAGTCCCCACATCTCCCTAAGCTGCAACACACACTATAATTAGAGGGACCACCATCAGGGTCATGCCCGAGGTTATTGAGGTGGAGTCCGATGATGAGGATTAATCGGCCGACCCAAGTCCTGTAATGCCTGCTCCAGCGCTGGATGTTGCACCAGATTCAACGCCAAATGCAGATCCTGTCGAGGACTTCCTGCGGGTGTATCCCGTGTACGAGCCTGCCAATCGTGCAGACTGGGACGAAACATCCTCCGATGAGGAAGACAACAGCATAGTCTGCCGCCGATCATGGAAGTTAATCACGCGCTTCATCAAGGACACCCCCAAGTGCTATGGCTGAACAAAATGGACAGACTTTGCTCACAGCTGCGCGAACTGTGCGTTGGGGGAGTGGATGCCCAACATCCTCATTCGCTCATCCATGATCTCTTGGATGAGATAATCCGGGAGTATGATCATGGGCTCAACATGGGATGGCGCTGGAGGAAGGCGACAAACATCAAGAAGATCCAGGGGGCTGAAAGTGAGGTCCAACAGCTGCATTCCCTGGCGGATAAGCACTCAACCTCTCTTATAATACAAAATCTGAGTAGATCTCATAGTTGAAGGCCCAGCTGGTAGAGGCGGATGAGCATATGAGGCAAGCTTCTGGAAAGATGGCTTCCATTCAGGCTGGCATAGAGAGGGCCAAGCCCAAGGCTGATGAACTTCACCTCGCCGCTACTAAGGACGAGCAGGAGCTGCGTCAGCGACAGAAATTCCTGGATGCCATAAGTCGAAGGGTGGTGGAGCTGCAACGCTCTTTTGACGGGGTCAATCCGTCCATGGGGAAAGTCAACCCCCGGGTAATGTAACAATTACAAACATTTTAATGGTATTTTCGTGCTTCAATTTTTCTTCTTATGAATGCCGTAGCATGAACGATTTGCACTGTTTGCATCGGTTCATTACATCCCTGCAATGTTTTTGGGACGTCCGACGACAATTCCCCAAGCTCACATGGGTCAAGCCCAATGTGGGAAATAGGCGATAGTTGCCTCATCGTCCCACTAAACATAGGAGTGGAGACCAGGCTTCAGGCATCTCGGATTTTGATTACGAGTTCGGAATTCCGAAAAATAGGAGAGACTTGGCTGGAGAAGGATGTTCTCAAAACAGCCGAATTACCGTTTCTTTAGTGTGCTCTTAGGCACGAACAGTGCAATTCCAAGGGTGCTGTAATCGGTCCGAACGGGTAGAAATGTTAAGTGTGAATCATGATACCCAAGATCCAGAACACTGTGGGGATGGCGTGACAATAAAGTACACACGTTAACTGTGGCGTAGAAACAGTATCCTTACTGTGTTGGCCTAAAATGGGGATAGAAAATGAGGTTCGACCATTAACCATGTTCAAAACATGATACCAGGTCACAAATGTTGTTGATCAATCCTTTGGGATGTTGGACCAGGACAGTAGGCTGACCCTAGGTCGAGCATCCATACTCTTAGGGGGTCCTTCGAAACAAGACCAGTCTTCCGGAACGTTGGCCCAGGACTGTAGGTGAGCCAATGCGGCATGAGACCAGGCCGTTAGGGGGTCCCTTCAAACATGAAAGTGGACGACTGTCCGAATAAGGGGCACGCAAATCATGGAATATGGAGTGATGGTTTGTCTGAACAGAATCCAACACTCATGTAATTACACCACCGTGGTGGGGGTACGCCAGATGGGCGCATCAGTTTGATTATGGACCCTTCCTTCTTTGGGACAGGGCCTCTCTGGGGAGGGGGTATGTCGCTTCCCAATGGGATATTGTGGCATCCTAAACTTGTTAAGGGAAAAGTCATAGTTACATGGTCCTATACAAGGGGTTCGTCCAGGGGGCCGGAAAGGGGAAGGATAGGATTAATGATTCCTATGGGCTGGACACTAGGAAAAATACCAGGGTGTCTCTACGTATCCCATGAGGGTGGGAATCTGGCCGCACGTAGTTCTGGAAGCGCGGTGTAGTCATAAACCCACACTGATAGGTGAAGTTCTCTCTAGAAGAGGCTTTGGTGCATCCTATGATTAACACTGGGCATCCTGAATTTGTTCAGGGTAGAACCGCAGTTTAGTGTCATGCATTGAGGACATATGGAGTCCTATAGTTTAACGTCATACGATAGGATGTGGAGTGAAAGAGATGATCCCAGGGAGCGTATGGTGTGGTAGTTATAAAACCAACATAAATGAGTACTTGGATTCCAAATCACACCACGTCCCCCCGGAGGAAACTCTCCAGGTCGAGAGACCAAGAGTGAGGATTAGGTTGGGCCCAAAGTAGAGTTTCTGGGTGTTCCTCTGTATCCCATGAGGATGGGAATCAAGTCATATGTAGTTCTAAAAGTGCATTTTTAATGTCATGTGGGACGATGAGAATCCTGGCCATGTTGGTACACATCCTTCCAAAACTACTAAGCCCAAGTGAGTCATGTTCGGTGTAGGAATCAAGAAGTAGTGGTGGGACATTCCCAACACAGAAAGGGGTAGGTTAGGGTGAAGGGATGTTCAGTGAATATCGGCCCCATGACACTAACATGACCATGTGGCGCACCTATATACGTGAAGAGATAGAGTCGAGTATGTTGGAATTCCACTTGAACATGAGGATGTGGAAATGTGTGAATCATGACGCTTGAAATTTGGATCACAATGACGGTGGCGTGACGATAGAGGATAACTGTTAGTCATAGTGGAAACACAGCATCCATATCGCATTATCCTATAATGGGGACAGGCAAGTGAGGGTCGACTGTTGACCATGTTCGAAACACAGAACCATGTCACAAATGTTTTCAGAGATCTGTAGGGACGTTGGCCCGAAATGAACGGAGGACCCTTAGGTCCAGCATTCATGGGGAGCCCTTAAGCCTATTATCCACATCGTCTGAGGTCCCTTTTGGATGTGGAAGAGGATGGGGATCCAAATAGCGAGCTCACGAATCTTGGTCATGGGACGTGGGGAATGTCCCTATAATAATCCCACTCTTCGGGCTCTTTGTCAAAAAGCATCTGAACATGACAACTAGGAATATTATATAGAGGGAGAAGAGTCATTTCCCATAGAGAGGTCTTAGTTTAGGGTCGTAGAATTCGGACCATCTGGGGAGTGCTCGAGTCGAGGGACCGAACATGAAAGTTAGGTTGGGCCCATGGGGAAGTGCTCAGGCACTCCTACGTATCCCATGAGGATGGGAATCAAGCCAAATGTAGTTCTGAATGGTGGCACGGTAAGGTACCAGTGCCAGGGAAAAAGGGGAGTTCGGGCATGGCCTTTGCACTAAAAGAAACGGAATTTGATAAATCTTGTTTGTCTTTTACGGTGAGTGGTTTTTTTTATGATGTGACAGACCTAGGGTAGCAAGCCCTGTTGTCGCCACAAGAATCAAGCTGTGATAGGAATTGAAAAATGGCATGACACGTGACCAATACCCAATGTGATTTCCTTTAGAACCAGGTCATCACAATGTAGTGTCGTTTTTCGTCGTGCAGCCAGGACGCTAATGTCACAGTTTAAGGTCGTGTGATAGGACCAAGCGTGCATTTTAACGTCATGCAGCGCAGACAGAGCAGAGATGATGCTAGGTGGGGAATGTGTATGGTGTCGTGTGACACAACTGACATGGATGGGGACATGATCCCTCATCGCACCACGCAGTCCTGTAGTCAGGGTCCCGAAGACAGGATGCTGAACTCAAGCTTGACCCAAAGAAAGGTGGTCTTGGCGTTCCTACGTATCCCATTAGGACGGGAATCAAGATAGATGTAGTTTTTGGGAGATATTAGTTTATGGTCATTAGAGCTCGGACCAGGGGTGGATGACAACTTTCCAGGAAAGCACAGACCTCGGCCTGATCCCTAAGCCCACGTGAGTTAAACTCAGTGTGGGAAACAAGGGGGGAATATCCTTATCGCAATACCTAAAACATCCAGCTAGGGGGAGTCGGTGATGAGCCCCGAAGGACACCTAAGACACAACTTTGTTCCCCAAATGCACAGACATGCATGGAGGAATAGTACCAAGAGTTTCGAAACTCCACTTGGACTTTATGAGAATGGAGAAGGATGTGAATCGTGTAACCGACATTTTGGGCTTAATGGGGTTGGTGTGGAGATGGAGGATGACTATTAGCCATGGATGAAAAATAGTCCCTATATTGCGTTAGCCTAAGGTGGGAACAAAAAACGAGCATCGACCGCTGACCATATTCGCAACGCGGGATTTTTATCGATTTGTTGTCTGAATCCCTCGGGGGCGTTGGCCCGTAATGGTAGGAGATCCCTTGTTCGTTGTATCCAAGTCCTTCTTGGGGGTCCCTACGGGTGTGAAATATGATGGAAGCCATGATGAAGGGATACACAAATCCAAGAAAGTGGGTCCGGACGTGTCCGAGTAAAGTCTGACATTCCAGGTAATAAACCGGACTACCCTTAGGCATGTTGGTGAACCGTCGAAAAGGGTCGACGAAACAGCTCGGGAGGGAGAGGTACATGGAGTGGTCATTACATGACTGACGTGAATGAGGACATAATCCCACAACACACCATATAATCCCCTAGTGGATAATGAGTAGGCCAAGGGGCCAAGGTGGGATGGAGGTTTTCGGAAGATGGGGCTAGACCCAAAGCTTAGGCATTCGGGTGGTCCTACGTATCCCATAAGGATGGGAATCAAGACACACGTAGTTCTTAAAGGCACCTAGGGGAAGAATTTCCAAACAAGGAGGTGTACGGCACGACGGGTAATGAGGACATTATCCCACACCATACTTCATTATTTTGTAGGAAAGAATCTAGGCCAGGGGGCCCGAAAAGGCCAAGGGGCCTGAGGGTAGGCATCGGTCAGGGAGGCCTGGCCAATTTGCAGTTTAACATCTTGCAGTGAGGAAGAGGAAATAGATAACTGTATCTTATCTGGGTATGTGTACGGCATGGCAAATAACCCTACGTGAAAAAGGGTTTAATCCTACACCACGTCGTACATTCCTTATAATAGAATCGGGGTCATGGGCCCGACCGTTGGCACCACACGGAGGGAAGTTTGTCGCTTCAAGATGGGGCCGAATGAATCACTACACTTGATGTTTGGGACATCTCAGGACAGACCCGAAGATACAAGACACTATTGACCATGGTCGAAACACAGCGTCCCTATGGTGACCTGATATGGGAGCAACAAATGAGTGTCGACCATTGACCAAGTTCGCAAGGCGGTACTTGTATCGGCTTGTTGCTCGAAAACACTCGGGGGTGTTGGCCCGTATCGGTGGGAGAGCCCTCGGGCGTTGTATCTAGGCCGTTCTGGGGGGTCCTTCGGAGTGAGGAAAGTGATGGAATCCCAGTCATGGAGTAGGTGAAGCATAGTTGTATCCATCCCTAAAAGAGGCGAACATCTCTATGGGGGACGTGCAGCCGGGTCGAGGCTAGCTCGACGTGAGTTGGGAAAAAGTGTGCATCCTACCATATGTCTTGACCTGAGGGGATGATTTTGGGATTTTGGGCTTAGCCAACAGAAGAACTGTATGGGCATTCCTACCTGTCCCATTAGGATGGGAATCAAGCCATACGTACTTCTTGAAGGACATGTAGTTTAACGTCATGCGGTGAGGACGTGGGAGGATAGAAGAATGGGAGTGGGCACATGGTGCGACCCTTATAATCCTTGTATGAGCATGGATAACAATGTCTACTCCTCTTCATGAAAGGATCCTCCAAGGAAACTATGCCCAGGGGGTAGTGAAACAGAAGAGCTTGGGGCTGGGCTCAAGAAGAGGCGTCCGAGCATTCCTACATATCCCATTAGGATGGGAATCAATCCACACGTACTTCTTGAAGTGCAGTTTAATGTCGTGATGGACAATAGATGCATCTCATTTGGGGATATGCACGGTACGACAGGTAACCTGACGTGAATGAGGACATATCCCACACCACACCATACAATCCCTTAAGTGATCCTGAGTTGACAAAGGCCAAGGGGACTGAGGCTGAGCCTCGGTCAGGGAGGCCTGACCGGTTTGCAGTTTAACATCTTAAAGTAAGGACCGGGGTCAGGGGCTCGAAGAGGCCAAGGGGCCTAAGGTTGAGCCTCATTCAGGAAGCCCCGACTGGCTTGCAGTTTAACATCTTACAATAAGGATTTGGGTGATCTTGGTTTAAGGTCATAGATCTCGGACCATTTTTCAGTTTATCATCTTGCATGAAGATATCACAGTTTGAATGTCATGCAGGACGGTGGTGCAGTTTAGGGTCATGTGGGACCGTAACGTGCAGTTTAGGGTCTTGTGGTACCATACATTTTAAGGTCATGCAGGACCCTGCAGTTTAAGTTCATGCAGGACCATGTAGTTTATGGTCGGCCAATACCATGCAGTTTAAGTTTGTGCAGGACCATGGGGCTCAGGAAAAGTATTGCTTGAGGAACTTGGCGTTGGTGGGAGGAGTTATGCGCTCGCCATCCATGGTCACCAAAGAGTGTGCTCTGTTGGGGTTAACCTTATGGATGATTTAAGGTCCTTCCCATTTGGGATCTAGCTGGGGCGGTTTCCTACTAGGAACCATTGGTGCTTGAAGGGCCAAAACTAGGTCTCCCTACAGAAAAGAGAGAAGGTGAACCTTTTTACTAAAGGCTCTAGCTATCTTATTCTGATGCCTTTCCAGATTGTGCAGGGCATGAAGCCTGTTTTAGTCCAGCGCTTTCAATTCATCTAGACGGATTTTGGCCACCTTATCTAGTTCCTGCTGGTCATAGACTGCAGTGTGTAATGATGGAAGCTAGATCTCAATGCGTAGGACGGCCACAGCCCCATACACCAAGGAATATGGGGTCACCTGGGTTGAATTGCGAGTCATCATCTGATAAGCCCAGAGGGCATTGGGGAGCTTGTCCGGCCAACTTTTCTTGTTCTGACCAACCATTTTCTTCAAAATTTTAGAGAGGGTTTTGTTGAACACCTTGATCTGTCCATTTGCCTGTGCATGATAGCGAGAGGTATGGTTCGAACAGATATTTTACTTGGCATAAAATTTCATCAGCTCAGCCGCTCGGAAGTTGGTGCTGTTATCAGTGAGGACAGTGTGAGGGACCCCAAACCTGTGGATGATATTGGAGCTCACAAAGTAGATGATGGAATGGGATTTGACCTCTTTGAGTGGAACTGCCTCTACCCACTTGGAGAAGAAATATGTAGCACTTAGTATGAACCTACACTAGCGAGCTATCGCCGGTGGATATGGTCCCACTACATCGAGTCCCACACCGCGAATAGGAAAGAGTACTTGGTGGAGTGGAGAGGCTCCAACGGCCGATGGAAGAAGTTGGAATGAACTTGGCATGCGTGGGATCTCTCCGAAAACTCGATACAATCATGGATCATAGAGGGCCAGAAGTACCCCAACCTCCAAATTTGATGGGATAGTTTTGGTCCAGCTTGGTGGGCACCACAGGAACCGGCGTGAACCTATCACATAACCTGAGAAATCTCGACTCCTTGAATGAAATGGAGGAGAACGCCATTGAATCTCTACTTATAGAGGATCTTCTCAAGACTGGGATGAATCTGGAGGGTAAATTGCAGCGCGTGGTGTCGGATTCGCTCATGCTCGGCCCGGTCATTCGGGAGGCAACCATTTTGGAGATACTCGAAAAAAGGTGTCGTCCAGTCATGAGTGGCCTCAACCGCTGTGTCTGATGAACCTAGGACCCCTGATGTAGACGTTCCGGCGGTAAGATGACTTATCTGTAAGCCGTCGGTTTCCTATGGGGTGACGGGGGCAACAACTCTCCAGTGTTCTACATGTATGATCAACTCATCTTGCTCGGTTTCTGCGAGCGATGCTGCTAAGCCAACCAAAGCGTCAACTCGACCATTCTGTAGCCAAGGGACATGGGTAACCTCTGGTCGATAAGAGAACTGGTCGATTAGACGGAGGGTGCACTCCAGTAATGTCACAAACTCTGGCTTCCTGACGACATAGTCGCCATTGACATGCTTGATTACCAGCTCGCAATCTCCTTTCACATGTATATGGGGCACATCATTCTCAACAGCCAACTCAAGGCAGGTGATGAGAGCTTGGTACTCTACCTCGTTGTTGGTGCAGCCTTCTTACAATAGGAATGAGTATGGCAGGACATATTGCTCCAGGGTGATGAAGATGATACCCAGACCCACTCTGTTGGGCTTAGGATCATTGAGCCTCCTACCGGTGGGGCTCTAGGAGGCACCATCGAAGTGAATTTGCCAACATGAGATGACATGATCGACTAAGAGGATCGCCTCATCAGGAAAATCCATGTCCAGGGATTGATCCATGGAGGTTGTATGGGCAGCTAAAAAGTCTGCCAATGCCTGTCCCTTGATGGCCTTATGAGGCATGAACCTGATTTCAAACTGTTGGAGGATCACCTCCCACAGCGCTAGTCAGCCAGTCAACATGGGGTAGTTCAGGATGTACTTCAGTTGGTCTATCCGTGAGACCAACTATACCTCATGGTTCTGCCGGTAATTCAGAAACTTCTGTACGGAAAAAACGAGCGCAAGACAGCTCTTTTCGATAGTGGAGTACCTGATCTCCATATCGAGAAGCATGCGGCTGAGATAGTAGAAACTATTCTCCATACCCTTGTTGTTCTTCTGGGTGAAAAGTGTGCCAAGGGAATGTTCCAGGTTGGTCATGTAAAGGACCAGTGGATTTCCGGAGATGGGTGGCATCAAGATCGAAGTTTAGAGCAGATAGTGCTTGATTTCCTCGAAGGCGGTCAGACACTCTTCATCCCACTCGTAGGAGGCGCCTTTCTTCAAGAGTTGGGAAAAGGGATTACACTTGCCAGCCATATTCGTGATGAATCGGCACATGTAGGATAAGTGGCCTTGGAGACCTCGAAGTTCCCGAATATTGCTCGGGGGAGGGATTTGGATGATGGCCTTGATCTTCTCTAGGTCGATCTCAATGCCCCGGTATCTAACAACAAAGCTGAAAAACTTCCCGGAGGTGACCCTGAAGGCACACATTAACAGGTTCATCATCAGGTGGAGGGAATGGAGGAAACCGAACACTTTCTCAAGGTCTTTGAGATGGTCCTGGCGCTGGCGAGATTTGACCACTAGATCATCCACGTAGCATTAAACCAGCCTCCCGATAATTGGCCTGAATATGTGATGCATGGCCCGCTGATAAGTGGCACCTGCATTTTTTAGGCTGAAGGGCATAACCTGGTAACAAAATGTACCTTTGGTATCCTTGAAGGCAGTGGACTCCTTGTCCTCGGGGGCCATCCGGATCTGGTTTTACCCGGAATACCCATCCATGAATGAGAGGGCTTGGAACCCGGTCATGGCATCAATCAATAACTCGGTCACCAGGAGGGAAAATGCATCCTTTGGGAAGTGGAGATTTAGAACGCGGAAGTTGATGCAGACTCTAATCTGCACATTCTTCTTCCTGACCGGCACAATGTTGGCAAGCCACATGGGGTACTGGACTTCCTTGATGAAGTTGGCTTTGATAAGCTTGTCACCATAAGCATCAACCATAGCACCATGAGAAGTTTACATCTTTATGGGAGGCTGGATAAACCCATTATGGTTTCTCGGGAGGCCCAGGTAGTGAATGGCTACCTAAGGATCTAGTCCTGGCATCTCACCGTAACTCCAGAAAAACACATCACGGTGTTGTTTGAGAAATTATGCGTACCGCTGCTGCTCCTCGGGGGACATGGCCACACTAATCAATGTAGGTCTCGGATCCACCTCACTACCAACGTTCACCTGTACCAATTCGTCAACCTTGGTAGAGAAGACTTCCTCAAAGGCGGGGAGAGCATCCTCCAAATCTTCCTCCCCACCCGTTGAGGGATTTCCCACAACGGGAGCTTCTTCTGAGCTATCAAAACCTGATGGGTAGCTGGTGCCGGCTTGGTCGGTGATGTTCATCATATCAGGAGACCCATGCACCACTAAGACCATAGCAATGAAGTCAGTCGATCATATCTCATCTGGCCTTCGCCCTAAGGGGCCACGTTTGATGTCATCAAAGCAGTGGTGACATGTCGGCCTGAGTCAATTGATTCCGGACCAACGGAAGAGACACGTATGATGTACCGCCATTTTCATAAGCCATACATTTCGATACCTCATAGGGGTAAGATGTTCTGGAATCACTTAAGCCTAGTTGGTGTAGGAGTACGAGGTGATTTTCCACTGTTGCATGGACATGGGACCATGCCTTCCTTTCGTACCTAAAACAACAAAACACTACCCCATTCCGGGGGTCGTGGCCTCCAATCGATGGATCGAGAAGATGTAGGTGTCATCCATGCCTGCCCAGGTGTCACCTGTGACCTGGGCTGGTGTATTCTCACTTGCTAGGATTTGCTTATCCTTTCTCTTGTAATAGTCGGTGTCCAGATAGCGGGCTTCACAAGAGGCGAAAGGAGACGCATCTCATTGGAGCATCCCTACTCGACCATTGAGGGAGTACCTGAGGCATTGGTGATACGACGATGGGACCACTGCATGCAGATGGTGCCATGGACTGCCCATCAATGTGTTGTAGGTGGTGTCATGGGAGACAACCATGAACTCAGTGCTGGTAATTAGGCCATCAAACTGGGTCTTCAGGCGGATCTTTCCAACTGGGGATTTCTCGGTCCTGTCGTATCCCTAGAGTCTGAGGTCAGAGAGAGTTAAATCATCTTTAGACAGACCCAGCTTTCGCAGTATCCGAGTCGGGATTTGGTTGAACCCAGAACCCGTGTCAACAAGGCAGTGGCGGACTTCCACGCCATTGAACTGGCCAGTGATGTACAGTGGGTGAATATGCCCCTGTATGGGAGGGTCTTCATCTTCACCGTAGAACGAGATAACTGCCTAACATTCTGCGTTCTCAATTTCCTTAGTGTGGATGGCTTCCGTAGCTTCTACCTCCGTTTCAAACTGGAGGGGGCTCATTATGGCCTCGGAAAGTGCTATGCACATTTCAAACGATAGGCGAAGGGACTCAAGGATAGAAATACTTTCTAGAATGTCGGCCAGTTTCTTTAGGACATCATACTTTCGTGCCAGACGTGAGCCTCTGCTTATAGGAGGTCATTCTGCGGTTGGAGGCATAGTGGGTCCTGCCGGTTGAACTGGCGGCTGGCTAGTACTGGGTACATCTCGGTGCCTACTAGTTGAAGCCTGAAGAGTAGCCGCCGAATTAGGACTGGACAACGGATATTGGCCTGCAACCGGGCAAGACTGACCGCGATACGGACGAGGCAGCTCTACCTGATCTAGTAGCACAAACGGTGGTGGAGCTAGATATGAGGGAATCAGATGAGGTTGCGCGTGCTGAGCTCTACGCTGAGCGTGCTATCTGGTTTCAGTAGCTTTCATGGCCTGACCGAAAGCACCCACTGACATGCCTCAATGACCTGTGTGGTTTCGGTTCCACTGACGTTGACGTCGGTTAGGGACGTTGGCGAGGTTCTCCTGGCATTCCCCCTCATCGGGAACAATATAGGGCTTCACTAGCTCCACGGTGATAACCAAAGCATACCCCTATATGTCTCTCAACAAATAGTCCACCACTGGCGGGATTCTGGGAGGCATCCCCATTTCCGGGAGCATAAAGTTTCCAAGAGTGTGGGATGACGACGACAATGGTGGAGCGCGTCGCTTCTTCTTGCGTTGTAGCTGCTTTCCCTTTTGGGAAGAGGTCGCCTGTGATGAAAATGCAGAGGTACTGGCTATTTCCTCTAAAGGATCTGGCTGATTCAGGCATGCCCGAATGATACCATGGGAACAGGCGACGGTTTTTCTAGCCATCTAGTCATCATATTTCTGGGACCCACAGCTGGGAACCTGCTGCCACTCATCTTCGTTGTCGCTACTGATCTCTGACCATATGAAGAAACCCACTACTTATGTCGGGGATGGACCCAACCTAACTATGTTGTTGTCAACCTAGTCCTGAAGCCATTCTATAAACACATAGCATTTCTTGAGGGTGTGCCCCAAAATCTGATGATAGGGACAGTAGTTGGGGTGATCGGTGAGATTCACCTCTGTCGGCCTTTTTCACTCAGGTAAGCGCACAATCCCATTCTCTAGAGCACTTCAAAAGTAGCAAGGGTCCTGATTCTTATTGAAGGAGTAAGTCCGGTGCCTTCTTTACAGATAGAGGGACATGGGAACCTGGCGCTGATGGGGGGCCGGAGGGGGCTGCCAAGGAGGCGGTGCCTGATTGTCTCGTCTAGGTGGTGGTGGCGCATTGCGCAGGGGAAACTGTCGATTCTGAGGCGGTCGCTGCTAGGAAGGACCCCACGCTTGAGCTGGAGGACCTCTGTTGGGTTGCGAGGCCGGTGCCGCTGGCAGTAATTCTAGCTGTCTGGGGGCTTCTATTTGGGCCACCGTGGAGGGTTCAGCTCTGGTAGCCCTTCTGGATAGGATCACAAGGGGCAGTAGACGTGCCTGACTAGCCTGTTGCATAGCCTCCTCATGGCGCTGATCCTTATATGAGAAATCCCAGAACCCTCCAAGGTAGTTCTGGGTGATGAGGTAAGGAACCAATTCTGTTTTAACACTCCTTGCACACATCATCAGTAATTTCTCCTCAGTCAGCGGCATGTCAAGGGAGTTTGTAAGCCCTTTCCACTGGGAGATGAAGTTCATGACTCTCTCATCAGACCTTTGTTAGCACTTGAAGAGGTTCGCGATGCAGGTCTTTCGCGTGGTGGAGCTGAACTGGTATAGGAACTGCCGGTGGAGATCCTCCCAACCGGTCACCGATCTGATAGGGAGATGGTTGTACCAGACGAATTCGGGGCCCTCCAATGTCTGCACGAAAATCGGAGCTTGGAGGCTTCTTACTGGGTTGGGGTCCCCAGCATGGGGCCACACCAGGATGAAAAATGGGCCAAGTATAGCGGCGGGTCCCCTGTCCCGTTGAAGGGAGAGAAAGTGGGGTTCCAAAAACCTAGGGGTGCGGGCATATCATCCACCCACGCGAGATATGGCTTGCCATCCGGTGGGACTACCACCAGTCGTGTTTCCAACGCTTCGAGGTGGGAAATGAGTGCTGCTATAAGATCATCTGGGTGGGTGTCCCTGTCTGGATGGGGATCCCTAATCACAAGAACGTTTTCGGGTTCTTCGACACGGTAGATGGCTTCAGCAGCCCATGGAGTGACTGGAGGAATGACCTGTGGGGTGGCTGGGGGAACTCGAGCTGGATTCCTTAGATTGCCCTGTCGTTCAAGAGGGTTTGGTGAGATGTATCACGCCCTCTTACTGTGAGTTCCGGCTTCTGCCCTGTCTGCAGATGTAGCGTGATCAGGGATTCCCAAAGGCATCTCGGTGGGGGGAAATTGTTCCTGCCCCTACCCCGGCTTGGGATTACCATAGTCAGGTCACCGCTCTGCAGCGCGCTCAGCGAGGAGTTCGTCATCCAGCCTCTTCTGCTCAGCAAGTTGTTGGTGCAACGCGGCCTTCTCGAGATCTTCTTCAGTCTTCTGTACAGAAGTGGATGGGTTGGAGTGCTTGACAGTTATAACTTTCTCCTTGCCCTTACCGGCATTTCAACTGAGTACCAGTGACTCGGTGGGTACAGGGAGGCCTAGAAGGCTCTTCTGCTGATGGGTAACCCTCCCTGATGGGTCCAGCAGTGGTGGTACACCCTCAAGGGGTAAGTCTCCAATGAGAAATTCAAGCCCGTCCTCCTTGTCCACTACGTCAGCAATGTGGACCGTGACCCCTATCAGGGGCATGTACTCAATGTCGCATAACGAATCGGGCTACCTTCGGATTGGACTGAAGAGGAGGGTGGTATAGTGTCCCCATCCATGGACTTGCACATGGGGGTAGCTTCCATTATGACTCTGCGGATTACTTTGAAACTCTGAACGCATTTCTGTTGAAGGGCGCTCTGGTTGCCTGGCGACTCAGGGCGCTGGGCCATAGGGAGTGCGGCCAAATTGATCATGTGGAATTGCTCGCTGATTCCCTTAAAGTGATCTCAGCTCATGGGGTACACTACCCGCTCATAACGAAGGCGGAAGTGTGTCGCCCATAGGGTTCTGCAGAAGCACCCTACTTCCTCTGGAGAAAGGGACTCCAGTGCGCAAAAGTTCTGCGCTGTCATTTACCTGAACTTCTCTGGGAAATTATCTTCTGCGAGAATGTTCTAGAATCTCATAGGCTCAGACTCATGGTCTGGCCCCGCATGGCCTCACTCATAAACCGGAGGCGGCTGAGGGACCGGTAGCGGTACAGAGGTGGACCGCTGGGACAGTAAGTTGGGCGGTGGAGAATACGGTGAACGAGCTGACTTGCCGCCAAATTCCAAGACATCCTCTGAAGAGTGAGGTGACCTAACCATAATATCACGATATGATGGGCTGATATCCACATCTTCTGGGGCAGTAATTGTGGTCACTGGAGATGGGTCACGCTATTTCTCTACCATCATGGGCCCCCAAAATAGCTCTATGTGATCTCTGGTAGAGGTAGAGGGAGCTTCTGGTGACGACGGTGGTGATTGCATGGTCGAAACCTGTGTGATTCCCACAATTTCCTCCTCCTGTATGTACCTGCAGAGTGAGGCAGGAATCTGGTGGACTTCGCATTCTGGGAGAATGAGACTGACGCGCTGTCTTCTTGTCCCAGTCCTTGACACGGAGAAGCGGGGAGAAGGTTCCATTGCTGAGTCGCATTCTGCTTCAGAATCCAAGAAATGGGCTGGTTTGAACTCCACTTGGGCCTTCCTAGGACGCTTCATGTGTCGGCGACAACCCGCTCTTCTTACCCTAGATGGCTCTTCGGGACAAGTTTGATTCTCGTCATACAGTCTTGGAGCGGTGTTGGCACCATGGCGGAGAGGACTCCCGCTTGAGACAGTCGGGGTGCAAGGGGAACCAGGGAAAATGACGAAGGGTACATGGGGCAGACCTCCATGGAAATCACCCATGTGGGAAGACCCTCAGTTGGAACCGGTAGGAGCATGGGGAGGACCTCCATGCTTGGTACGGGTGGAATGAGGATGACCTTCACCCCTCGGGTTGCCAGGGCGAGGGGGTCCTTCACCAGTTGCAGAGAGGACGTAGGGAGGATCCCCACATTGGAGAGCGACTGGATGGACAGTACCTTCATATCGATGGTCGGGGGCAGGAGGAGGAACTCCATACCCTGTATGGTGGGAGCGGGAGAGGCTTCTGCGCCGAGCGTTGCTACCATGGGGTAGGTCTTCATTCGGGATGGGGGTAGAACGAGACATACCTCCATGATGGGCTTTAAAGTGGGGGAGGCCCACGCTCTATGGAATAGTGGTACGGGGAGGCCATTCGTATGGGCTGACATCACCGCAGATTGGTTTGCAGCGATCACCGCTCGGTCCCGCGACCCCGAGAGCCAACCCAACCTGCCGATGGGGCGGTTGGCGCCTTAGTCCTAGTTGGGTGAAGGAGTGCCCTTGCTCAGTGTATGTAGGGACTCCATGATACACGTAGGTGGTGGCTCGGGCCACAGTAGCTGTTGACGTCGATGCCCCTTGACGAGCGTCCTCAGCTCGAGCCCGACGCTAACGCCAGGTCAGACGAGCTGGCGCAGGTGGTGCAGGGGAAAAGCCTACCGGCTCTTCTGGAGAAGCTGAACAGTGGTACTGATGCGGCCGGATGGGGGCTCTTGCCTGGAGTCCTTGAGTTGAGACTCTGACTGGGCTAAGCCGGACATCACCCACCTCATTAGTGTAAGTCGAAGAGTCACCAAGGCGTCCCGGGGACAAGCTCCCGAAACGATTTAACGTTTGGTGGGGAGCAGGGGCTCCATGTACGGCCTTTGGGGGTGGCGTTGATGGCGGCGCCTGGATGCCTTCAGGTCCAGGTGGGCCATATCCCAAGTTGGGATGACCCCTTCCTCCTCGTACCTACGTACAAGGTTGTTGATCACCCTTTATTGGATGATCTCTGTTGGGGAGAGGGGACGTGGGCATCTCATATTCACAGATGTAGAGGCTGTCATGATGGTAGTGGAGCCATGCAGAGCGGTTGTACTGGTGTTGCCCCCTCCCCTGCGTAGGCGAGTGGGCGGTGTTCATGTTTCCAAAGCAGCAACCTAGTTCCTGGGAGGCAGGGAGATCAACTAATCAGTACTACGAGGAAGAAAGATCGACAACCAGTGCCCCAGCTTCATTCCGTCCTCCGTGGTCGGTAAGAGGGATCCACGCCAACACGTTATAGAATGGAATGCCCCACATTCTACTGCCCCAACTTTTGGTGAGTTTCACTCTAGGCCGGCTATTTTCTTGGTGGGACCCGGTGTCAGATATCTAGATCTGGTGACACATCAATCTACTGATGTCTCGAAAGCTACTAATCTCCATATTGAGGAGAAGAGCTTCACGTCGGGTTCACCATTTTTGTTTCCAATGATTTCGTCGGGGCGCACGCATCTGTTTTTGAGGACGTGCTGCTGTTGCCCTGCATTCCCACATTCCAAAGGCGGGCGGCATCCACTCCTTGTTCAAGGTTGTTTTCTCCTTGATCGAAAGGGGTTGATGGGATTTCGGTTCTTCCTTTCGTGGATTCCTTCTCAGAACTCTTCACCTAATCCGAGTCTCCCTCGTAGATTTAATACATTGTTTGTGAAACTCTTCCCAGTTCCATGTTTCCATGGACGCTAGTTAATTACACTGCTTCTGTCAGGACATTCCAAAGGGTCTGGTTAGGGAAGCAACCTTCAGTTGGGGGAGTAGTCACGTTGAGGCATCAGTAACGTGTCTGAATGCTGGGGAATTGGAATGTCTGTCTTTTTTCCTTTATTATAGGGCTTCTCGAGGGCATGAAATCCCGAGGAATCCCACATCGAGAGTGGGGAATAATATTCCATATGAATATATCTGAGGTTTTCCTCAGCTTGTTATGTTCAGCACATGGTATGTTGTGAGTTTAACATCCAGCGGAGACGGATCAGCCTAATCAGAGCACTAGCTGGAGTGGATCAAATTTTGGAATTTTCCCTTGAGGGGGAAACACTGATATCGGGGTCAGCCCATGGGGGGCTTCCCTAATGTTGTGGAGGGGAGTGGAGTGGCATGATCTCTCCAGGATGTGGCTGCTCGGGTGAGAATCAGGATGGATGATAGATGGATGAATGAAGTGGAGGGGTACGAAATGGAACCATCGCAAGGGAGATAGTGAAGCCGGTGTTGAGCCTCGAAGAGACCTCCTACGTATCCCCGTTGTAGGGAATCAAAGTCCGTGTTGTTTGGGATGGTTCCGGTGAACCGTTGTGAGGATGGACCTTGGCCCAATGGGTGTCGCCAGTGAACTGACGTGGATGTGGACCTTGGTCCGATGGTGTGGGGCTTACGCACTGGGCTGCCCAGGTGTTAGTGGACCGACGTGAATGAAGTCCGAATGACCAACGGGTGGTGGACTTGAACCTCATGAGGCTTCCTACGTACCATGCCTTGACATGGATCAAAGACCACGTAGTTCAAAAGGGATGTGGGTGTCAGTGAACCAACGTAAAGAGGGACCTTAGGTGAAGGGCTTGAGCCTCGTAAGGCTTCCTACATGACATGGATCAAAGACCACAATGTTTGAGAGGTAGTTTTCGTCAGTGAACCGATGTTTAGGTGAACCCTTGGGCCCTCTGGTGGTGGGATTGAACCTAGGGAGGCTTTCTACGTACCATTCCTTGACATGGATCAAAGGCCACGTAGTTTAGATAGTTTTTGTCAGCCAACCGATGTGAAGAAAAGAGCTTGGTCTGATGGGATATGGGCTTGAACCTCATGGAGGCTTCCTATGTATCATGCCTTGACATGGATCAAATAACTCGTAGTTTGGATGGCTTAGTCGGAGAACCGATGTGATGGTGAACCCGGGGGTCCACTGGTGGTGGGCTTGAACCTCGTAGAGGCTTCCTACGTATCATGCCTTGACATGGATCAAAGTCCACGTAGTTCGGAAGGGATAGTCACAACAGCTTACCATTGGACTGGAATGCATTTTAATGTTTTGTTGGACGAAGGTGGAACCTGATGTCAAGAAATGATGGGTGGTGGGATTGATCCTCGTGGAGGCTTCCTATGTACCATGCCTTAACATGGATCAAAGACCCCGTAGTTCAATTGGATGTACAGTTTAATTTCATGCGGGACATCATACAGTTTAACGTCATGCTGGACAGGGGCATATAGTTTAACGTCATGCTGGACGAGGGCATACAGTTTGAGGTCATGTGGGAAGAGGGAATTGCCATGATCAATGCTTACTCTAAGACTACGTGAGTCATGCTCGGTGTGAGAAACAAGAGGCAGTAGAGACCCGATGATCACGTCGTGAAGGGTGCGTCCGTGAGAAGCGAAGAGGGGCTTACACATTAGGAAGCCCATGATGCTAGGACTTACTCCAGGATGGAGGCCCAATGTGTGGAAAAGTACAGCAGGAGAGGGATTTGGGACCGAAGATGGAAGGTTCCTCGTTCCCTATCGCACCATCCACTGGCATTGGAAGTGGGGAAGTATAAAGGTCCATGGGTGCTACCTTCCGCAAGAGAGGCTTGGGGGCTTACACTAAGGTGGTTTCCCTTTTCCCATGGATATATTCTACTCCACGAATGGAGATATCATCCACTGTGGAGAGGTGATTCCATTCCCGTGGAGACCGGTTTGTGTAATGAATATCTGATCCGGGGGGACCCTGTGTGCGAGGCACGGGGTCGGGTCACAGTTTAACATCATGTGTTGAGGACGAGGTGCTTGGAAGTTTAACATCCTGTAGCTCGGATGAGGTGGGTTTACTCCACACCCCTAGGACATACATAACCGGTACTCTCTACCCCTTGGGGGAGGGAAGGTACCGACAAGGCCGTTGTCAAGGGGGGTCACGAAGAGAACCATTGAGGGGTCCACGTTAGCATGGCTATGTGAAAAAGAAATAGCCGTTAGAGTTCCTATGCGAAGAAGCCTTAGGCGAAGCAATGCTACGAGTGGTGTTGTCCACGGGACTTTGAAATCACATCGTGCAAACCTGGAGGGTGGAACGGGAAGAGGAACTTCCAAGCAAAGGGGTGTGCTTCGCGAAGTGGAGTGCCTTGGCCTTAAAATGGGGAAGGGGTGTGAATGGGAGGTGCTTCGTGAAGTGGAATAGTATTCACGGAGCACTGCCTCGCGAAGAAGAGGTGCCTCGTGAAGCGAAGTGTTGTGAAGCAGTGTGCTTCGCGAAGTATAGCGACCCTGCCTTGGCATGGGGATCACTAGTACAGGATGGGTGTTTCGCGAAGCATAAATGCTATGCGGTTCCCGAGTTCCCTTGTAAATCCCCTTCCTTCGTGAATTCCCTTAGGCTTCGCGAAGGGAATCCCTCCCAGAAGAGGGGCTCAAAACGAGACAAGGCGAAGGCTCTCACGAAGCAAAAATACCTCGTGGAGCTCATGATTCCCGTGGCGAAGGGTGCTTCACGATTCGACAGTTGAGAAGCGAAAAGGTCAGATTGTCCATCTTCTAGGGGGATCCCAGTATTTATAGGCAAGGGGCGTCATGAAGTAGAGCTCACACGGTGCGAAGAGGGTTTTCGTGCTTCACGATGGCCTCGCGAGCGTCAAGGGGCTCGCGGAGCATTACAGCCTCCGGTGCTTCGCAGAGGTCTCACGAACGTCAAGGCGTTCGTGGAGCGTTACCGCCTCCAGCGCTTCGCGGCAGGATTGCGAAAGTTAGGGAATTCGTGGAGCATTACCGCCTCCTCGGCTTTGCGGTAGGCTCGCGAACGTCAGGGCGTTCGCGGAGTGTTACCGCCTCCTTAGCGTCACGGCGGCCGCGTTGCTCGGGGTAGCTCCGCGTCGGGGCTTCGCGAGGCAGCGTGCAGGCTTATTTTTCTTTCTTCCCTTTGTGTCCTCTATTTTGGTGCCAACAATGATATTATATAAGAACTTATTATATTATTTTATCGCGATTTTCTTAATAATCAATCATTATTTTCACTCTTTTATGTGTTAATTGCCTATTTTTATGAGTATATTTTGACATGTTTCTTCTTGTTCTAATTAATTGGATCATGATTTAGTCTTATGAAAAATTTAAAACATGATTTAAATATAATAAATATTCATTATATATATATAATAATCCATAATATTTCGAGGTAGGAAATGAAACGCACTATTCATGGAGACGGTAGGTCGAACGTATGAATAAATGCTACATCCATTTCTTTTCCATATTGAAATATTGAAGATAAATTATATATTTTATAATTCCATTATCATAGATACATTATAAATATAATATATATATAGTATATAAACAATAAATCCATCATTATTTGTAGCCATGAAAGAGGGTAAATGGGAGAACAAATCACATCAGTTCACGAGGCAGTAGTCTGCCGTACATAAGAGCGATGATTGTGTATCCCATTTGATGGGAGTGTATATATTTATATGTACAAAATATAATATAAATAGATATCCGAATAATTAGGATAAAAAGTTTTTATATACACATAAAATAATAATTATTGAAGGGTTTTAAGGAATAAATAAAACAAAGATGTAATTTGATGAATGTTGCCTCTTCGTTGGGATCTCCTTTTGATTTGGAGAAAAGGACTTCTTTTGATGGATTTATGAAAAAATTAATTTTTCTAGGAGTAATATATGTGATTTTATAGGATAAATGGGTAGTTATTTTTTGAGATACATGAATCAATGTGGTGTGAGTGGCGAGGGGGGTGGTTCTCTTTTATAATTGAGGTCATGGGTACTTTTAGAAACTCTAGAAATAATAAATTAATTTTTATTTAAAAAATTTCCAATGTAATTTTATTAGTATATAATATGTGGATGGGTCGAACTAATCTCATCCATTAATTTTTAAAATAGTTTCGGTCACATTGATACCCTTATCTTTGGTATTAACCCGAGGTTAATCCCTTTAACTCTTATCGTGACAACATGACATTTTACTATTTAAGGGTTAATACAACTACTATAAGATGAAAAAAGAACCATAAATGAGTCATATTTGATATTTTAGAACATATCACAAACATTTTTCATATTTTTAAATTTTTATCAATTATATATCAAATACAAAAAAAATTATTTATATTTAAAATATCAATAAAGTCAATATTGAGACTATTCAATTCATGAATTTTTAAAAAATATCATTAAACAATATAACATCAATTAACGTTTAATACCTCTATAATATTTATATTTCATCTATTAAAATATTTGAGGAAATTAATTATATAAAATTAGTTTTTTTTTTAATATTTTTAATAACATTTATTTGATATTTTCATTAATTAAACAATTACCATAACTTCATTGTTCAAGACATTCATTTACTTATTACATCCCTAAAAATGGAAAATAAATTATCATGATGAATATAAACATTTTATACTTCCATTTAATACATATTTTCGAACATATCCTTTATATAACCCCATAATAAAAAATTTAAATTTATTAAAAACAAAAGTATGACTAAATTGAATTTCCCTTGAAAAAAAATGCATAAATGGTTTAAAGTAATCCATGTGGATCCAAGAGCGCAAAAAATAATCCAATTGATGATTTTGGTATAAAAACACTCATCCAATGAAATTAGGTCAGGTTTTATGTTAATTTTATAATGTCATTTTTACCCTTAATTACCCAATTAACTTTTAACTATGGTAATAAAAAAACCAAAGTTTAATATTCATATTTTCTCCAATAATAAAATGGAAATATTTAATAAATATTTAAATTATGATTCAAAATATTGATTCAATTTTTCTCAATTAAAAACACATAATTGGATAAAATAAATTTAAAATTATTCTCATAGATGTGGCCTGAGAGCAGGTTTTTAAACTAGAAACATTCAAAAGATTAAAATTGTTTTATATCCTTATTCAATGTGAAACAGATTCTACTGAACTAAATTAGTTTAAATGATAAAAAAATTATAAATAAACTTTTAAACCAATTAAAATTAAAAATTAAAACTATAAATTTATTTAGAAAAAAAATATGCTTTGAAATCAAATGCAATATTTTACCACTATTCATCAAAAAAATGAAATTTGTCAGAAAAATACAAAAAAAATAACCCAAATTGAATTTTTATATTCAAATTTAAATTATTTATTATATTTTTTCCAATTAAATCTATAAAATTTTCAAAAATTAGGTTTAAAATATGTTCAACATTAAAAGGCGGTCAAACTGGTTTTATATAAATATAGGTTATTTATTTATAATAATGGGTTTGTACTTATTTTATGCCTACCAAATATATTGCATGAATGTAAAAATATTTTACTTCATATATACCATATGAATTTACAATATAAATTCTCTAAAAGTGTTGTAATATATTTGATTGTGTAAAACATGAATAAATAGTGATTTGTTTAAACCCAAAGATTCACTCATCTTAAGCTATCATCAAAGTTAAATTTAATATGAAGGGAAAATATGGTAATGTATTGGGGTGTTAAAAATATGGTTTTTCATCCAATAACCATCATCAAAACTCCACATTAAAATTAAGTGCACGTACGGTGCTGAAAACATGGAAGTGGGAAGGAAATTACCCACACATGTTTAAGAAAGAAGATAGATTCATGTTTAATTCAGAATTAGAGAGGAATATTGAAGATATAGAATTTTGTGAAGGAAAAAATGTGTTCCATATACAATTTAACAGGAAGGGTCTCAGGATTCCATTTCTCACAAACCACAGCATACGTCGACAGCTTATGACATGTTGGCCCGCAGGGCATTAGCCAGCGAATCAATCTTCTGATGGAGAATATCCACTAGTGAACCAAGTAGCCGAAAACTGTGTCACTAATGAAAACACAGTGGAGGTTCGCCTCTCATACTGTCCCTGTGAACCGGTATATTTTCAAATTCGTAAAAGTCGATTTCATCCCACAAACTACATCCACTCAAACCGTTGTTGACTAAGTCATCCATGGGTCAGATGATTCCTTGATAGGCTTCTACAAAAGGTGTTGTGTTACCATAGATACTGCTTCATTAGATCTCTATAAAAGGACCACCATGGTAACTGTAAATGGCATGTTAAATTGAGAGGAATAGAGAGGGTTTTTTATGTTTGACACTACAGGATGGAGACTTTGATCATTTGAAGGCTATGAATATAAGACTTCGAAGGCGATTGACTGAAAAAGTATTGAACATAAACCACTTTCCATCTTGTATAATCTAGACACAAACCATAAAATGATGAAACAAAATATTAATAAATTAGTTGTGAACCCAACTAGTGAAATGATAACCATAGGCCCTTCGCAGATGAAGATCTTGTGAACCACATGCACAATGCCCCTCCTTCAATTTGGCATACCACATAACGTTTCAATATGTGGACAAGACCATGCACTACATGGCACCATGCCATACGCATAGAACCTGTGGCAGCATACCACCACAATACATGGAAGCTCACTTCTAGGTCCACATACCACTTTGGTACACTGATGGCCCCTCCACCAGTATAACCATACACTATGAAGGAAAGCCCTCGTCCCCCATCAGAAAATGGTAGGTGGGATGGGGTTTCTTCGTGTATCCTATCATCTGGTTCTGATTCTTCCCTTCTATTACTATCGCATCCTATATAGCCCCTCTACAATCCAGTCCACTAGAATAAATCCAAAGCCTCTTCCAAAGCCACCAAACCGATATGATCAGACCATCAGGTGCATCAGATCACCCTTATGAATCTAGATACCTGATGTAAGCACAATCAAAATGGTAGTCCCAACAATGGTTCAAACCCCTAGGATGTCCTAAAGTCTACATTCTGGAGGTAACCTAGGATCCACCCTTGGGATGCTAACATAAACCTCCCCATTATATGGATGAAGGGTAATCACTCTTATTTCTTTTTGGCATTCAATGATAAGTCAAGGGGATCACAATTTCCTTCCAATTTAATATAGAATAATATCCTCCTCCCATTTCCCCAGACACATTTCATGGCACTTCCACTGAGGTAAATCCCTACCCCTATTGTGGGAGGTGGTTCTCTTTCTCCTCTTCGCCTCAGTCCCAAACATGTATGGATAGGTCACAAGATGTGACTATCCTAGATATCAACATTGGCAAGGGGCCAAAACATTTGGGTCCCCTTCCCCTCTAATGTTGGGTTCATGCCCGTTGCCTCTCCCACCGTCATCCTCATCCTTTTCCATCAGAAGCGCAAGGTACGTGTGTGGTTTTACATATCTACAGTTTCCTCTTCTCTATCACACAGATCATGACTCATGTGGTCTTAGAAGTTAGCCACAATCACCAACATCAATATGTTCTGGATATCTTTAGGACCCAAAAAATTAAATTAATTAAACTACACATGTGTTGTAGTGTAGGTTCAAATGAATGGGAAATCAGGTGAGTGTTCTATGGTTTCAAACAAACCCACTATTTTCAACAGTGGGTGGATTTCCTTTTATATTTTTATTTTTGTTATATATTATTTTTGGATAAGTGAAGCCCATATGATTAACTATTTAATAATCAGAATACGGAAAAAATAAAAGAAATAAATTAAAAATTAATTGTGAACAAGCATTGGGAATAGAAGAATTGATAAATGATCAAAATAGATAATTGCTCGAGAATTTTGAATCTACTGGTAAAAAGATGCATTCTTCACTTGAAAATCCAATTGAATTCATATCCATAGAAATATTAATTGGTTAAACCTTACTCTAAATATAATTTAACACATTTTATTCATTTTCTTGAGGTTTACCACTTCAAACACTAAATACATCTATGAATTTGGAAAAAGTCAACAAATAAAACCCTACCGAATGTTTATGATGTTATGAATTTAAAGTTAATGAAATGAATCTTTTATCAATCACACCTGAAGATCAACAAATTTAAAAAATAATAAATGAGTTGCCACCTAAAAATATGATTTGAATTTAAAATTTGAATAAATTAATTAAACTGAATAAATGCTAAATAATAACCTAAGATAAAAATTGCAAGCATAGAAAAAATTTATTAACTGTAATAAATATTAAATAAAAACTAAAATATAGAATATTAATAATTATAAGACATAAAATTCAAAATTAATTATAAAATTTTAATAATTAAAGAATTAAATTTTATAATAACAAAAATGAAATTATATATAAAAAAGTAAAAAAAATTAATAAAATGATTAAAATATTAATAAAAAGATGTGGAAAAGCTTGGTAAAAATAAGGCCACATAAAATTCCCCCACACTTAGCATTGATTTTACTCAATCAATCTCATGATTTACAATCATATTAAAAGAGATATTTTTTATTAATCATCTCAAATTGAAGCATTTTAATCAATTGAAAAGTAGTGGACAATAATCTATTAATGAGGCTTTTCAAAATGGAATGTTTCTATTGAAATATTTCATAACATCATATAAATAATGGTTAATTAAAAGGGCAAGGAATCATTCACTTTTGTGGATTTTCATACTCATTTATGAATCTTTATAATTACATACTTTTGTTCAAGTTCATGATCTATGTTCAAGAGTGTTACAATGTTATAAGTAATTGTAATTAGAAATATAACAAATGGAACATTGAACTTTGACTTTCACCTAGGTTCCAAAAAGAAAAGATTAA
Source organism: Viscum album (assembly GCA_963277665.1). Classification (NCBI taxonomy): domain Eukaryota; kingdom Viridiplantae; phylum Streptophyta; class Magnoliopsida; order Santalales; family Viscaceae; genus Viscum; species Viscum album. The sequence goes on from OY728134.1 coordinate 1,278,438,974, forward strand.
ATTATATTTTTCTGAATCACCTTATTGATACTTCCTAAATGATTCCATACAAACCAATTTTGCCCTTCTACATCTAGCACCCATTATTCCCCTCACCTTAATGATCTCATTTTTGAGCCTATATACATTATTAAATTTTTCCCAATCCATATAACATGTGTTAAGAATTGTGCATATGAACTTATTCAACATTGTACTGTCAGATTTAATTACAGAAATAAACCAAATGCCTAGGGTCTCATAGATTCACAGTGATTTCCCAAATTCCCATTTTACATTAGTTTAAAAAGATTAATATAAAAACCAATTATGTTGATTAAATAAGGTGATTAATCTTAATAATTAAAATAAGGTGAGTCCCCTAGTATAATGTTCAAACATCTGGTACCTAATGCAAGGATTTCAATTCAACAGACAATTATTCTATATCACTCTCAACAATAGTTCATAAATAGAAATTTCATAAAATCACAAAAAACATTCACTCGATAATCATTAATCTTCTGAAGTTTCATATTCAAAGAAACTTTTAATATAATAGCATAGTATTATCCTTAGGAAAGAGTCATTTGAAATAAAAGTTTAATACTAAAGGGATTTGAATTATGAATGGATTTGAAAAAATGTTATCCATTTTTTAACAAAAAGTTCATAAGAGCAGTGGGAATTGATGATATTCGAATAAGGTATAGTTTAGATCAGGGAAGTTGACCACCTAACCCATAATGAAACCCAATATCATTCCCCAAAGATGAATTAGAAGGTGGATAAGAACAATAATTATACAGATAAATCACAAAACAGATTTTCATTTCAAAATATTAATGACATGCTTATCGGTCTCATTGAAGTTAAAATACTATATTTTCCAAAAAAAAATATATTGGAAAATCACATGCATGAATTAACCAAGTAACTGGTTTTTATAATTTTCAAATAAGTAAAAATGTTACATGTGAAACATGTGGTCTCACTATGAAAATGGTGTAAGAAAGTTTAATAAATTTGATTGTATTTGATTTTTAATAAAGAAAAAAATTCATTCTAAACACCCTACGATGAAAAAAAGCTAGGGGTAATACCCCCCACACATAATTCCATATTGTAAATATTTTAAACTGTTGAAAACAATTTTCATCAACAAACATATGCAAAAAAAAATTACTAAAGAGACATGCCTAAAAATTTTCCCAATACAAGCATAATTTTTATATCAACATCTACTTACTCCCTATTGGTAACCAATAAGCGATCCACCATTGAGATGACTCATCGACAACAGTTTAACAGTGAATCAAATTAAATGGTAACTCAATGAAATACCATTGTTCTATGAAATAATATTGAATTTCTTTTAAAATTTTATGTGGAGCAGAAACATAAAAGGATAAAATAGTGTAATGAACTTTCGTAAAAATATTTTATCCAAAACTGTTCTAGCATGAATCTAAAAATGAGTTGATGAACAAGGGATTTTATCGATCCTCTATTGACACCAAAAACATTATACTCTAAATATATAAACTAGGAAGACTAAGAGAAATCTATTAAATTTATATAATACAAAAGACATCACAATTGATCTTCTTTCAAACCATAATAATAAGTAATGTTGAAAAGTAAAAATAATAGATAAACCATGGGATGACTCCCACAAAGAACTGAATTTTTTCTCTCTAGTTAGAAATTATTTAATTAGATTTTTTTATTAATTTTTTATTTAAACAGGAAAAACCATGGATTTCTTCCCATGAAGCGGTAGATTTTTTTCCCCACCTAGACTCACTAAGAAACTAACAATAATCACTAGGTGTATGTGGATTCCAATGAAAAAGATTCCACATTGGTTTTCTCCAAATGTTTTTAAAAATGAATTTAGAATTGTGGTCACCTAATTGAACTAATGAAAATAAATATAGAACTCTCATAGCCTATAAGAATCCCTAAGTAAAACCCTTTGATATTAATGAACTACTCAAGTGATTCATCAATAAGTGAAAAATATTTAACACTTGAATTCATTTTTAAGTATTTTCATGCATTTATGTTCAGGTGGAAATTTATTGATTCCCTCATGATCTTACAAGAAGATTTTATGTTAGGAAATAGGAAACGTATTTCCAATATAACTCTTGGAAATAGTTTTTTAACTTCTAAATTAGAATCATATTTGACATAAATAACATTTTTATGAAGGGACATAAATGAACTTAGTGAACCTATGGTATGATATAATCCTCATAGATATATCTCTTATCTTCAAAATATAATTTCAAGGGTGCTTGTGGGTGAGTTATGAATAGAAGGTTCATGAATAATTGTATGAAAATAATAATGTAATGTTTCTAAATTATCACTCAAAAATGGTACCTCTTCCAAACTCTAATCCATCCCACAAAGAGATTAAGTACCCAAGTCAGTTGAGTTTTTTTGTGAAAAACATATAAGAATCAATTTTTGTTCAACTAATGATTTTGGTTTTACAATATTATAAATCCCTCAAAAATTTCCTCATCAGAGAATAAGATATTAACATAAAAAAAATTTCAATAATTTATTCAACTTAAATCATAAATTATTGTGTGTTCAACGATTACATGAAATTCACTATCAAAAATTCCACTCTAAAAATCAATGACTGTTTATTATTACAATTCAATCTCAGGGGAAGAATTATTCACCATGGATTCAATAAATTTTTATTTGTGATTTTTTTAAATTTACAAAATTCTCCCCAATATGCTTAACAGTGTTCTCCATTTCTGTAAAAAGAATTTAATGAAAATGACCAATATTAGTATATGTAAATGAAATCTCAACACATAATATCTCTTTAAATATTATTCCCTTGTAATTATCATCCAACATAATTTCAGATATTTATGGGTTAAAATTTTCTAAATAATGAAAAGTGGTTTCTAGTTCATGTTAAAAAAATTAAGTTTCTATGCTTTCTAGTTTAATGTTCTCTTAAAATATATACTTAAATTCATGTTCAGGTTCATGATTGGACTATTCTTTTCTCATAATTTATTTCTTTAGAAAAATCACTATCATAAATCATTTACTACCTTAGGAGGATCCACGTGTAAAATCCCTTTAAAACAATCCATATTCTCTCTATTGATATCTAAGGGATGTTGGATGATTTTTAGGTGATCTCTTAGTGAATCAAATCATCTTCCATTGATCATATTGATTATTCTATGATCCTACAAGCATGAAGGATTTCTTCTCATTCTTTAGAGGATGGAGGATAAATTCAAGAGTGATGTATGTTGTGTGCAGTGATTCTCAATTCTCAACTAAGCCTTCCCAATATACATAACCATAAATTTATAGACCTAATATTTATATTAAAATATTATTTAATTGAAAAACTGTAAGAACTTGGTTCTTACTCTGATATAAGGATTCGTCCTCTTCAATTTTTACTTATAAAAATGGTGTAAAATGAGATCAAAGGCCAGCAGCAGGCCTATTACACAACCTGAATGGGAGTTATACATTGTGTATTTCTAGGGACACACCGTGTAATGAGGTTTAAATGCTGTATAATCCTAGTAAATGACCATGTAATGACTTGTACATGATTTTTATATACACAACATGTATATTTAAGTACATGTCATGTACTATTATTTTATTTATGATTAAATCTGGAAGTAGCCTTTTTTTCTCTGATGGAAAAAATGAGCCCTATATCGATGTACAATGCGCATAGGAAATCCTATTGAGAATTTGCCTCATGTTTCTTCTTCTAGTTCCTGATTCGAACACTTTTAGGTTCGTTGAAATCCCCTTGGTGAGTGAACGATTTCTCTTGATACTTTCTTCTGGATTTATTCTTTTGACTAAGTTATCAAAGTTTATTATTTTATTCCTGTTTTTTATATATACCCCTTTCAAGGTTGAATTAAATCCTGCCACTATATGATGAGAGTTTTATGTGTATGAGGTAGGCCATCTTATACCTTTTTCTAGTTATGGTGTTGAATATATATACCAGAGTGTCCCACGCTCACGTTTAGGTTGTCCCTTGATCTATATTTATATATTCTTATTTTTTGTTTTTGATTAGGTAATTGGTTTGATGTTGGAAACCATGTTTATGTTTCATCACCTCGATTAAGTTCCACCTCATATGTGTGTTTCCCTTAGATGTTCGACGTAAGCCGTTTGGCCTAAGAAGCCAATAGACATTCCTTTTATTCTCTATTATGGGTTGTTTAAAATGAATATTGGTTAATCCAAGGTCTTTCATCGTGAGTTATTATTAGGGAATCCATGTAATAGTTTAATTTACATGTTACATGTCATAAATCCAGCCCATGTGAGTATTTCAAAGGACAATCCATTTGGGGTTGATCCTTGCGTGTTTATATTGGATGACATTGGTTTGGTATTTCTATGCCTACGGGAATGGTTTTTCTATGTCTGAGGGTGGGTTTTTTATATTCCTAAGGGAGAGTTTTTTCTATTCCTGATGGTTTTTTTGGATATGACATAGGTAGAGGGTTAACATACTATTATTAATTAAAGACTAATCTATGATGTAATGAATGGAATCAGTCTCTCTTTGAACTGAATAATGAAATGGAATTATATACGCCGTGTTTACCAAGATATAGGAAATTTTTTTCTTTGATATTCGCTTATACTATCATAGATGGTATCTTGAGACATCTGTTGTGCTTACTTGTAGAACTATTTACTTTTAAGTATCTTCCAGTTACAAGTTTTACTATTGAAACTTGTATGTAATATATATTCACTGATTGATCGGTATAGACCAGGTGTAGGTTTCCTACTATGATTTAGTCCCACTCCCTATTTGGGTCATGCTTTTGAGCCCAAATAAATTATATTAATACAGGTGTCTATGAGGCCAAGCGCCCTTCAACTGGTTCTTGATATGCTATTTAGGAGTAGGAGAGCATGGCACTGATCTGAGTATTGTGATGTTTCTTATAATTATTTGTTTCTTTTGTTCTTTTGGAACATATGTTGTGGGACTCTATATTGTACCTATTATGGATATTTTCGTAGAACATAGCATGTGTCATTATCGTTTGTATGGAATGATGTCTGGTTATTTAACTTATCAGTCTTCCACTATTTATTTCAATTGTAAGTTGTTTACGATTTATGCTATTGAATTATTATTGATTCCACTATGTTACACTGTTATAATAAGGGAATATTTTCCCTAGTATCACACCTAGTCCCTCACTACTATTCAAAAGCCTCAGGTGTTTGGGGTAATGATATTAGGGTCATGTGGCCATCCGGGTATGGGGAACCTTTGAGTTGCATCCGGATCCGGGATGTTACAATGTGGTATCAGAGGAGTTCTTTTCCTCTTTTCCTTGCTACATGCTGAATTAAAAAAAATGATTGGAATTAAATGGATTTTGGTAATTAATTGTGCTTGGGATTAACTCCGCCGTGTATGGGGAAAATCCAAATTATCTCGGATTGAATTGTGATTTTTGAATTTTGAGCTATTAGAGTTGATTCAATTTCATCATTGGGTGACTGAATTGTATTGTACTGTTTTTATTGATATCATTGGGGTTCATTTTTCTGAAACCTAAATAGATGACGGTATTCCATCTCATGCATAATATAGTAACTTTTTAGAAGTCACCTTCCATGCATTCCATCCATTCCATTAATAGAGCATTACTAATTACATATTGTTGTGATAAATTTTGTGCTAGATATGCATGTTGTTTGTGATAGGTATCATGAAAGATATTCATGATGTTAATATATTTATATGGATATTCATCATGGTTTAAATGTATGGGTGGTAAAATGTGGTCCCTAGGGAGTATAGTCCCTCTTGGATCAGAATTTGGTGGATCATGTTTCAGACATGTGCTGAAATTGTGTAGTTATGTGCTAAATGTGATACCAAAATTTAATTCTTGGGCAGTATAGGATTCCACTGGTCAGCTTTTGGCACACCATTGAATTAAATTTTAAAAAAATGGGTTCCATGTAATTTTAAGAATATTACTTTATAGAAACCCATACAACACGACATGTGATTCCATGAACACACTCCATGTGTTCTTCTATTCGGGAGGAAATGAACTTTTTTAAGTGCATGTCATGTACTTTGATTATACGCCCTGTGGTAGATGACCATGTGTCCGACCTTGTGAGAGAGGACTTGGGATGTTGTGTTTTTAGTAGAACATGTTGTCTCTATTAGGTACACCCCATTTAGGATTACATAAGAAGAACCCTTATTAGTCTGACCTTGCAAAAGTATCTTTCCAGGAGGGGAAACTTCAGTACACACCATGTGTCAGTATTACACATAGTGTACCCAATATGTGTACATACCATGGTGGGCGGTTGTAAACACTCATGTGTGAGATTAGGTGTACATGTCGTGTATGGGTTCTACACACAATGTACTCAACTTTTGTTAATCCTTGAGGTATTTATTTTCCTTTTTTATCGCCCTTTATCATTTTTAGACCCGTGAGTAGTCCTTTTAGAGTTTTTGTTCTATAAAGATCGTGATGGTGGAACCCATGGAGCGTTATGAGGACTCCTAATGGGTGTTATGTGTATTTTATTTAAATTGATAGGTTTGTCCCTAGTTTTTGTTTCTCATTATCACCTAAGATTCAGAATTGCATTGGATGATTGGGTGGGTGTTTGGACCAACATAGTTGAGACCTTTGATCTGAGATGAGTTGTGATACATATCTCATGACCTATGCTTTTGAGGATGTTTCCCATGTGATATGTTCCCTTATGGCCTATGAGGTCATGGGACCTGTTTCTTGTAAGGATCCCTTGAAGGGTGACTTTTCTTATATGTTAATCTAGGAAGTACCTTGTAGGATCCCTCTCCTATGATCATTTTTTAGGATCCCGTATAGCATTACACCATTACCTTTTTAGCTAAGGATCCCATGTAGGATTCCTTCACTCATGTTTACCTAGAGGATCCCTTGTACGATGCCTCTTAGTGTTTCACATGACCAAACCTGGCATTTGTAGTTGGATTTTGGTAGTATCCATCATTGATTGACTCCTAGACCTCACCCATGGCACAAGAATAAGGGTGAGTGTTTAGAAGAAGTATTTCTCCTATCCTATTTTTATATACACATTTTTGAGCTATGATCATTGATGTATATTGTCCCTTAATGTGGGAATGAGCATTGAGGAATGATATATTCAATAGGTTAGACATGCCTCGGTCATGGTGAGCATCTTAGGAGGTAGTGTGAACCTCTCTTTCCTTAAATGATGGGTGACATAGTACATCATCATCCATTTGAAAGATGGTGTAGATCATGATATATTGATCTAGTTTTTTTGTGACCCATCTGGTACAAGGATGCATATGGTGTATATCTTATGAATAGTACCCAGAATTTGATGTTTCTTCTTGTAAAGTTGGGGTCGTATATGTTGAGATATGCGGTACCTATCGAGTGTTAGATGTTAAAACGATACGTTTAGTTTTTTAAATAGTTGAGCATTAACTGTTGGGTATGTTCGTAGGTTATCTGTGGAGTAGATTAACCTAATAGTTATAGAACCATTTTTGTCCCGCTACTCAGGAGGAATTTCAAGGATAATGTTTTTTTGAAATGTTGGTCGGTTTAATATTGGAATCATGCCAAGTGATGTGATGTGGTGATCATGGTTTGTGGAATGAAACCTGTGCATTTATGTTGGTTCTGAACTAGCACGTTTGAGAATGGTTATTACTTCTTCTCAACATATAGGACACACTTAGGCAGTTAGTGTCACGTCTGTTTAGTGTAAATGTTTTATCTAGGTTTAAGGATCATAATCACGGACCATTCGGAAATGGTACATTCTACTAGAATGTGTTTAGGCTTGCGAGTCTTGTAACATGTTGATGCATTCTTGACAGCATGATGTTATTTCATTTTAATGTGTGGGAAGTCATTGGGAGCCACTGATAATCTATGTTTTCTTTACTAAATCACGAAGGTAGCACTTTTACTATTGATAAATAGAACATTTAGAGTTGATGAGCATGGGAGGTTGTACATCTGAGAGATTGTATGTTTTCTTAGGGTTAAAAAATATATCATTTCAGATAGGGATGCTTGATTTAAATTTCGTTTTTGGAAAGGGCTATAGGGGGGACTAGGTATACATGTATATCTAAGCATAGCTTACCACCCTCAGACAAATGGATATCCAGAGCACACAATTATAGTGCTGGAGGCCATGCTGCGGGCATGAATCCTGGATTTTAGGAGTTCATGTGAATGAAACATACCACTGGTTGAATTCTCCTACAACAATATATTCTAGGCTACTTTTCAAATGGCACCATATGAGGCTTTGTACGGTAATATTTTCTGATCACCCTTATGTTGGTTGGAGGGATGAGATGCATCTATAATGGGACCTCGTCTTATCTAGGAGACCATAGAGTAGAATTCAATGATTCATATATAGATAAATAACGTGTTGTCTCATCATAAATCATATTCCAATCACCATAAATGACTTTTGGATTTTGAGGTCAGGGATCAAGTTTTCTTATGTGTCACACCAAATTTCGGACATAACAGTATCAAGAGGAACAATTAGCTTTCACCAAGACACATCGGGCCATTCAATGTTCTGGAAAGTGTCAGTATTGTTGCATATCCATTGTTGTTACCTCACAGGTACAGGGATATTCTCAATGTCTTCCACATCTCTTAGTTGTGGCGTTACTTTTCAGACCCATCTCATGCTTTTCAGCCCAAGTAAGTGGAGTTATAGGAATATTCATCCTTTGAGGAGAATCCTATTTGTATTTTGAATCCTAGCATGAATGTTATCTATGTCCAATTTATCCCTATAATATGGTTTCTATGGAAACATATCTGAGTTCATGATGAGACCTGGGAGAGGTAGGCAGATGTACGATCACAATGGTTGGAGTTAATCTCATTTATTCCTTTTCCACCTATGGAAGGGAAATTAGATGAAGAATTGATTTAAGGGGGGAGGATTATAAGAAGAAGGTTCTTCCTTTGAGGAAGGGATGCTTCTTCTTCAGTTATTACTTATGAGAATTGAGGGGAAAAAGATCAAAGGCTCAATGTAGGGATATTACACAACGTGACTAGGAGTTAAATGCCATGTATTTTATGGGAAACGTCGCGTAATGAGGGTTGTGTGACATATCATCCCTGTACACGGCCATGTAATGACATGTCTAGGACTTGTATGGACACAAAATGTTGTTTTTAGTACACATAGTTTAGTTTTTTTATTAAACTGGGGAGTATCCTCATTTTTTTCATATTAATTGAAACAAGCCCTCTATCAATGAGAAACATTCCTGGGAAATTAGATTGTGAATTTGCCTCTAGTTTCGTCATTTGATGCCCGATTCGAACATCATTGGATCTATTGAAATACACTCAGTGGGAAATCAATTCAACTTGAGCCATTTTTCCTGATTTCATCTCTTGAACTAGTTATCGAAGGTTTTATTTTTATTATAATATTGTAGATCTACTCAATTCTAGGTCGAATTTAACCCCAACGCTGGATGAGGAGAGTCGTGAGAGTAAGAGGTAGGTGGTATTTTAGATTTATCTAGTTTTTTAGTTGAATATAAATAAATATATATATATATATATAATAGTGTAGAGTGCCCACTTTTAGGGTGATTCTTGATTGATATCTATCTATTATTGTTTCCAGTTAATTATTGGGTAATTGGTTAGATGTTTGAAACCACATTTAGGTTTGATCACCTCTATTAAGGGCCACCCCATGGGTTTGAAAGGTATTTGGCCTTTGATGCTTATGGGAATTCCATTGAATCATAGTTATGGGTTGTTTAAAATAAAAATTTATTAATTGAAGGGAAGACTGCATGAGTTGATAGAGTGGAATCCATGTAATATTTTAATTTACATGTTTTTTGTTATAAATCCATCCCATGTGAGTATTTTAATGGCCAGTCCGTATGAGGTTCACCCATGATTGTTTATATTATAGGCCTTTGGTTTGGTTTTTCTATTCCTGTGGGTGAGGATTTCCTATGCCTAAGGGAGAGGTTTTTCTATGCATGAGGAAAAGGGTTTTCTATGCCTAAGGATGGGGTTTTTCTATGCCTGAAGGTGAGGGTTAACTTACTATGTATATTTTGTGAGAGACCCATGATGTAATGGAAGGGATAAGTATCTATTTTAACTAAATAATGAAATGATATGATATATGACTCATCTACCATGGTAAAGAAAAATCTTAGATTCATTGATTACTTATACTTGCTTAGATTGTATCATGAGACATCTGTTGTGCCTACTTATAGAACTGTTTACTATTTTGTATCTTCTAGTTACTAGTTTCACTACTGTACCCATCCTATTATATATATTCAATGATCAATAAACCCAGATCATGGGAGGTTTCCTACTATTATTTAGTCTCACACCCTCTTTTAATGTTGATTTTTGGACCAAATGGAATATATGATTGCAGGTGTTGATCAGGGAAAGTGTCATTCTATTGGTTCTTAATATGCTATTTAGGAGAAGGATAGAATGTGACCAAGCCAAGGCTTTTGATGATTCTTAGATTCCTTTTTTTCTTCTGTGATTTTGGATCATATATTTTGGAAATCAATAGTGTACCTATTTTGGCTATTTACATAGAACATAACATGTTACGTCATATTTTTTATGGAATGATTCTTGGTGATTTATCTTATCCATATTAGGTTGTTTATTTCAGTTTTATGTTGTTTAGATTTTCTATTATTGAATTATCATTGATTATATTGTGTTACGCTCTACCAATAAGGTTATATTTTCAACACTATCAAACCTAGGCCCTCTATGCTAGTCGACAGCCTCTAGAATTTGGGGAAATGTTCTTGAGGTTATGTGGCCAACAGAGTACGGGGCACCTTTTAGTGGCATCCAAATATGGGACATTATAATATCAACCCTTATAATAAATCACATTTCAAACAATAATAAAATTATTAATATTTTTTGATGTATTTTAACTATCACATTTGATATATATTATTTTCTATCTTGAAAATTAATATTTATCATTGGACATCGTCTTGGAATGCCTGAACTCCTAGACATTTATTGAATTCATAAATAAATATTTAATTTAATTTTCTATTCATAAATAAATATCTTATCCACAATCCAATGAAAACATTTTTCAACTTTTCAATAAAAAATTAAATATTTTATCCAAATTATAAGGAATATATATTTATTAAATATTCATAACAAAATAAATTATTTATTATTAAATAAATAATTATATATTTCCTTGAGAATATTAGAGATAAAAACATGAATAAAATTATTCACTAGTATGGATAATAATAATATTTATTCTAGTAATTAAACTGCTATAGAGTTTAATGCATGTCAATAGAAACCCATAGTTTGTGACCCTCTAAGATTCATTGTCTCTAGAATTCGGTGGGCTTTCCAAATGTCCTAGATTACTCTCTATAAATTGGTCAAGGAACCCAAGAGATGGAATATAATTTCTCACCATATATAACCAAGTATGGATGATCAATGTGTAATACTATCCTTATATATCAGTATCTCATCAAAGTAGTTACACATCTATGTCATCAATCAACATTCCTTATATTCCTTTCTTTGACTATATAAAACAAATATCATTACCCAACAGAAAAGGAATTTATAAGATAGTTTTTTTAATAAAAGGTCCAATGTATCAACTACCATAAAGATGGAAGGGATTAATCCTTCATCAACTTATCCATTAATAACACATCATTCATGATGCACCCAACACACCCTATTTAACACCAAAATAAGGCATAATGATTTTTTGTTAGTAAGCCTAATTATGTGAGTCATGATAGTGATTAATGATAATATTAATGTATAAGGATATTTACACATACTCAGAGATAGGAATATCTAATGACACAAAAACATACATAATTCCTACTAGTGGGTCTATTCTCAAAATCTCACATCATGAAGATTACCATCTGTGAACTTCATGAGAAGAAGATTTGTCTGGATATAATTACTTCCACCTAGTGATATATATACTAGGTTCCATATTAAACTATGTTTTTTGAAAATAGTACAATTATTATGAATTTGATCAGGTAATTTCAAGGTTATCATCATAGAAAGAAACTAAAATGACTATATAAATATGTTAGATACTCTAGGATATTATCACAATAATTTTATGTATAATAAAAATCATTATGTGATAAGATATTTATATTAATATTCACTCCATTGAATATTCATGTAATCTAAATTTTAATGTATTTGTTTCTATGGAACTAAATAAAAAACAATATGACATTCCAAATGGATTTATATTTGTTTTAGGGTCATTTAAACTGATAACATTTTAGTTTTAACTCTTTTAACATGTCTTAACTCTCACCATAGTAATTGACTTTATTACAAAACGTTACTATTCATAATGACTAAAAATGAAAGTGGATTCATTACCAAATTTTTTCATTATGATTAAAAAATTATTTCTAACTTACCAAATAAATTTCAAATATTTTGATTAAATTATTTAATGAAACCTATAAAATGTGATGAAAAATGATTTTTTATAAAAACTCATTTTTATGTATAAATAATTATATTTACCAAAATTAATCATAATGCCAATTTGAGTGTTTTAAAATAAAATATGTCTAATAAAATGGAAATAAATAAATGTTAGAACAATATAAAAATTGATACTTCTAATAACTCGAATGGAGGATACGGTTTTATATAAAATTGATATTTATTCACTACTCACTGAAAAATTAATCTTTTTTAGAAAAATCAGAATTTTTTAACTCAATATATTTTTTATATGTTCATTTGAATTTGGATATATAATTTACATAAAATATTTTTCATGTATGGTAGAAACTATTTTTAGTATTCACGTAAAAAATGCAACAAAAATAATTTTTGATGAAATTATATTTTTGAAGAATAATATGACATTACTGAAAGTTGAGTGCTTATTTATTTTTATTTAGTCAATAAACATTATTTATATAATAAATTCATAAATACTTGTTAAAAAAATTCATCCACAATTATAAAACTAATTTAATATATTTTCTTTAATAATATATTATATCATAGTTAATTTATACTCAAGGTTGTGTGTAAAAAAAGGTATTAAATATTTCATGTTTATTTCAATGGAAAAACAATTAAATATATATATATATGTGTGTGTGGTTTTTAAAACAAACTCAATTTATTTTCAATTAATTATAAAAATAATCTAAAATAATCTAAACCTAATGTTTTTAATGGTTGCAGATATGAAGAGAAAATAAAATCAATACATTCTGTTTTAGTGTTTTGGGAAAGAAACCTGAATCCCTCAATTTAAAATGTAATGATTATAGAAATAGAAAATAAATAAAAGAGATTATTTCTTGAAGAAATATCTTTTAGTAACCTTATTTATTATCTCAAATAGATAAGAATAATCCATGGGAGTGAATGAGATATATTTAATAGATTAGTAAAACGATATTCAAATTTAAGCATGGTTTTGGAATCAAGAACACTTTTAAGAATGAGAGAACATTGATGAAAACAACACTTTTAAGTAGTTAATAATTGATAAATTTAAGTTCTCCATCCCATTAAGTGGTATATTTATAGACTATATGGTATTTTGGAGCATTTTGGAATCAATAAGGGTTTATGGATGTTGAAGCGGTCAAATTTGGTGAATCTTCGAACATAATAAATTCATATTTGACTTGCATGTCTCAACACCACCAGAGAGATTGTATCTTTCTCCTGGTAGTTGTTGAACATGGTACTACATTCCATATTTCTAAAAATCCCACCACCTATCCAGCTATCTTCCACTGAATGGATAATGTAATTTTTCTCACTAGGTGGATCTATGCATTAGCATTAGATGATTGGTGGATCTCTACCAGGTATTTGATGGACCTCTTATATGAAATTATCTTCTGTTCACTTTGTACCGGCTAGTCGGTGTAGTTTACGGTCCTTTAATTTAATGTTTTTATTTCTATACTATAGGCAATTCCTTTGATTTTATCTCAAAGTTCCATCTATGATGTCAACATATGTTAATATCCATCATGATCCAATTATAATGATCCCTTTATTTTATTTTTAAATTTCAATAGATGTAATGTTGAATAAACTAACTACTAACCACTTATATGAAATCATTATTAAAGTTAAATAGTTTTGTGATCATTAAAATATAATAACGTGAGAAGAAAAATAATTTCACCCTTTCTTATTTTCACAAAAGCTTTAATGAAAATAATATGTAACAAGTATGACATGATATCTTTTATTAAAATATTTTATACTCCTAATAAAAAATAGTATTTCTCTCTTATATTACATCTTAATTTATCATATATACCAGATATTGTTTCACCTATTGATATTATGAAATATAATTCCAACATATTTTTAGTGTAGATAATAAAAAAATATTTAATAAAACTTAAACCTAAATTTATTATCATGAATGATCTTTTTATTGATAGATATACTAATTAAAAATTTTAAAAATATATAATATTTATGAAAAACATAAATTTTTAAAATATACTCTTCTTAAATCGTAAGAAAAAATAAAATAGATATTTTAAAAAATAATCAAGAGAAAATAAGTTAATCAATTTTTGAAATAAATTTTTTTAGAGATTTTATTGAAAAACTGTGTTGAAAAATATGTGTCCCATTGAAATTTATTTTAGAATTAACCAAATAAATTCCCCCTAAAATAATTCATTCTAAATATTAGTATCCATTGAATAGAATTTAATGATAAAAAATGGTCAATTTTTAGACTCATAGAATCATATGTAAAACTATTTAATTGGAATGAAAAAAAATTAAATAAATAAATAATATATAGATTTCATTCCATACTTATTTTTTCATAATGATTATCTTAATAATGAAAAGAAAATTCCATGGGATTCTAAAACCATGTGTTCATTAATGACGAACTTCTCATTCCTACGGTGAAGATTGTATTAAAAATTCTACCAACACTTTTCGAAATAATAACCTCTTTGTGTATCTACTCCATAACCACATCCATATTTTGTGTCCAAAAAATAAAATTTTTCATAGATTATCACAACTACATGACATTAATAATATTATATAAGGATTGGAAACAAATATTTTAATAAAGAGAATATTTAATTTCTAAAAAATTAAAAAACATGAATGAAAAAAACATTAAAATTTTAAATTAATTTAAAAATTTCTAAAGATTGTTAGGTTTAGATATAGTTATGAAAATCTATTTATATCCTACTACCCTATGATAAAGAAAATGTGATCGAGAAAAATGGTATTAATGAAGATACGAGTTAGCTAAATATTAGTATAATAAATTTCATGAAATATATCTCATTTTTGGAAGTGATCTCAAAAAAACTAGTGTACCAGATCAATGTTCTTGATGGAAAATATTGAAAAGGATTTCTCTAGAGATATTGATTTCACTATTGTTTTCAGATATAATATACAAGTGATCATATATAATCCTAAAATCCACGTTGTATGTTTCATATTTTTGATTTAGTTAAAAAAAACTCCTAGCAACTATATATTTATATTCACCATTGTAAAAATTAAAAAGGTTTTTCTACTTACTACTCCATTTGAAAATGAATATTCCTCATAAATGGAAAGTCCCACTATTACATTTTATATCTACTTTGCATCCACCAAAATCGTCATCTTAAAAAAATTATGTTCAAAATAAATACAATTTTGATAAAATAATCTAATGTTTTTAGTTACTGTAAAATATATAAAAAAAATATTTTGAGAGAATTAAAATTATATTCCTTTGTATTTTATGGAAAAATCTATAAGGGAA
Organism: Viscum album; assembly: GCA_963277665.1. Taxonomy (NCBI): domain Eukaryota; kingdom Viridiplantae; phylum Streptophyta; class Magnoliopsida; order Santalales; family Viscaceae; genus Viscum; species Viscum album. Next base: position 1,278,454,892 of record OY728134.1, read on the forward strand.
AACAAAAAATATGATATCTAACTATTTAATGAGAACATAATGATTACCTCCAATAATATTCTATAAATATTGTTCCCAAACAGTTTATAGTTTTTATCCATTATTTTCGTACAAGTAGTACACATGGTTTTATTAATATTTTTAGCATGATATATAATAAAATGTTTAAAAAGATCATTTTATTAATTACTATTGTTTATAAAATTTCCATTGTAAATTTGATAAATTTATAAACCATGGAAGAAATTAAGTTCTCCCAGAGATGTCTTTTAAAATTCCATAGTGATTAATTTCGAAATTAAATACAAATAGGTTCATTAGTTGTGATGAAAATAAATTCATCCAAATAAATATAAACCAATAATAAATCATATGAAAATGTTTTGAGATATATTTTGGAATATAATTTTCCTGTTTTAAAATCAACTGATAAAATGAATTTTTTATACCAAGAAAGAGGGGATTATTTTAAATCATAAAGATATTTGGAAAATATTAAAAACACAGTTTTTAAATATAGGATTTTCAAAACAATGAGGTTGATCCAATGAAATAATTTTTGGAATAAAATTATTTAGAAATTTAATTTTGAAAACCTTTTTAAAGAGTTTGGAATTAATGTGAGTGGTGAATTATAATGAGTTTCTAATGGATTAGACCCAATAATTGTGAGAAAATATTTCACCATAATAAATACATTATTCTTATTTATATAATTTAGTAACATTTTTTGACTTTTTATAGATTATATTTCCTCATACAGATTTTTTGTTTCGAAAAACCCACATTGTGAGATTAACTCTATGATTGTTGTGTTGTTACCCAAGGGTCCAAATGTTATTTATTTGAAGTTTTGATAACAAATTATACATAGAAATTGTCTACTACCCATCATTAATTCAGCCATTATGGGTTTTAGGATCATGGTGGCCAAAACAAATTATGTTCAACCTCATTTAAGAATGATCTTATAGAACTAGTACATAATTGTAATTCACCAATAACATTTTAAATGGTATTGTTTATTAATTCAACACATGATATAGGTATAAGAGTATATGGGGTTCTTTTCATACTCAATTTCAATAGGAGATCAATGTTTAGATGAGTTTAATCTATCTTGGTCAACATGATCATCAATTTGAAGATGAGGTTTAGAATGTTTTCATCAAATTGGATGTGAATCGTCTCATCTATATTCTTGGTGAGTTATTTCATTAGAAAATAATTACATTGACTAGAAGTATGGGGAATTATTTATGTCATTGTATAATGATGTCCACGAATGAAATATGAAACATGTTTTTAATAGTAGAAATGAATAACATAGTAAATTTGTAGAACTTTATACCAATGATCCACTCCGACAATTGATCTTCATATTTTATATTTTATATAAATAACCAAAGAGTAAAACAAAATAACCCTGCCTCTGTAGATGTAAATTAGATAATATGAGTCATCCAATGTTCATATGGGTTTCAAAATTTTTCTATGGTATGTTAGTACCTCGTATGCAAAGTGGAATAATAAAATAGATCTTTTGGATCCAAGGAGTTTCATTTCAGATGAAATGGATAACACATATCCCCTTTCATCACTTGGAAATATATTATATTACTTATCATGGATTATCCTTGATTTTCATTTCATTTATTCATTCATTAAAACTCATGAATAAATTGAATAGTTGGTTCCATATATCATATTAATTTTCTCCCTCCACATTATAATTATTATAACAGATTAATAAATGATAGCATATGTGGATAATTGTTTTGGTGTACAAAACAAGAGAAATAATATCCCTAATTCATTAAAATAAAAATATGTAGCAAATTTTATATAATATCCATAAATATATCATATAAAAATATTTATTTAGGTAATATCCCATTTAATATCCCACTTTCACAAAGTTCTCATAGATTGTGTGTTATTTCACATTATGTTGTATCATATAAAAAAACATGTGAAACCACATCCAAAACACCTTTTGGATAAATTATAAAATATATTTGATAAAACATCATTAACATCACCTAGTATCACATCATATGTAATACCATTTTAAATCTCTTCCAAAAATCATTTGGATTAATTATAAAATTGTTTTAGAGTATTTATGTGAAACCAAATAAACCCCCATTCACTCAACCAAAAATTGTGACCCCCAAAATAATTAAATTGTTGAAAACTAATATAAATATCATGATCTGTATATGTAATAAAATATAGGAATCCAATAAATAATCAATTATACACTATCTATAATGGGATATGGCATGATCTCTATCAAACTCATGTATCTCTATGACTATGTCCACCCATTGATGTTACAAAAAAATCAAGCATTCTCATATTTTCCATTTTTCCAAAGTGGAGATGGAGAAAATATCTTGTTTGTCCCATTTATCCAACACAATTTTTCTCAATTATCTAATTTAAGACTTATTTGATCGAATAATATATAACATGTAATTTTATATTATAGATAATCACATCATATGCTCCTTATATATATATGTGTGTGTGTGTGTGTGTGTGTCTCTGTCTGTGTGTGTGTTTCTCTTATCTCACTTTGAAAATATATCTCAACTGAAGTCCTTGATTTCTAACTTACCATATGATAGGGAAAATTCTATCTTGGATAAGCTCCAACTGGTGAAATGATGAGAAACATACCAAACCAACCCCAAATTAGCCAAGTCAATATGTGGACTTCCATAAATTGGGTTTCAAAGTCTAAAGTATCTCATTCTAGGTATATATACGACCTTAGGTAGTGGGGAATTCAATATGAACCATGTACCACTTGTATACCAATGATGTCTATATAATGTTGCATATTGTATACTTTAATGGGTTATCTAGTGAACATAAAGAATCTTATTTTTAGTATTATGCCTCCTAATAATATTCATTACCTCGAGAAAATAATCATACTATGTTTAACGTTATCATTTCATAATAAATTATAATACTCCATGATGAACATAGGTTAGGGATAAAAACAAAGTCGTACATTGAGAGGTTAATATAATCAGACATCACAAAATGTATAACTATATATACATTTATGAAAATAATTTGAAATAATTATAAAATGAAGCATTACAATAATATGATACATTTTAGTATTATAAAACTATTTAATAATATTTAAAAATTCAAATATAAAATCCATATTATCATATAATATATGATAAACTGTTAGATCGACCTTATGTTTTCTAAACCTTCAAGATTCTATTAGCACAATTCATCTTATGTAATCCACATCACCTATCTATGTGGAAATATGATAAAAACCTACCAAATAATATTTAATGAGAAATATCTATGAAGTAATATATTTTGATTAATTATGAGACTTTGGAATTATATACTTATTTGTTCAACTCTTTGAACATATTTAGACATCCTAACTTCACAAAATCATATATTATAATGTCAACTTCTATTACCATCTTAGAAGTATTTCTATCTTCATCATCATAATCCTAGGAAAGAAATTCCATAAAACCTTTCACTTGCATTTTTTTAACTATATATATTATTATAAACTAGTAATTCTAATCTCTTCAAGGATAAAGAAAATATAAATAATTTCTTAAACAAATTTAACCCTTTTTTTAAATTTCAATTTCTCTATGTATAAACATACACCGACTGTTTTATATTAGCTATATATTATTTTTATAATATCTTCATAAAATAGTCAATCCCTTCTCATTTATTCTTAAATAACAATTATTTCGTTTTAGTTTGAATATTTAATAAATAAATTATGGATTCAATATCATATTTTTCAATCTACATGTTTGGAAAATTCTTATTTTAAAAGAGGATTACATTAAAATATACCATCAAAGAGTGATCGGAAATCATTCCCATAAATTTAAAAAATTCATGGATAAAAATTTAATCCTAGATAAAAAAATAGTTTTTCATATATTCTTATCAAATCATGTTATATAAATTGAAAAATCATACACCATATATATTGAATTAATCATATAATATTATTTATAAAAACACATTATTATCAACCATCATCTCTTATCACATAATAGAAATGAGATGAATATACACATCATTTAAATATATTTAATTGAGTTTGATTAAATCCATTATATTCAAATCCTCAATGTAGTGACTATTCGCTTCATCTTATGAATATAAACTACATGTTCAGTCATTTTTTCCTTTGATTTTAAACACCTATGTATTAAAAAAATTATAAATTTTGTATCAAAAACTGTTTAAATTATGATAATTTATTTCTATCACATACATAATTGAAATTGAAATTCCATGAAGTTTAACAAACTCCTTTGGGTATATCTTAGGTAATCCAATTATAAAAAAATGTTACTCTTCCAGCCTTAAAACTCTCTATTTTAATTACCTTTATTTCAATGGTCATTTTGCATCTAATTCCATTGAGTCCTTGATATAGTAACTTTATTCTTCCATAATAATCAATATTCAATTGATGAATAACTTCAAAACCTGGTTACCTAGGAAGAAACTACTACGACACATATAATATTCCTATAGACCATTTCTTAATTCACCTGTCTTTCTTAATAAATTTTCTTTTGTTACCAATATTAGGATTAAAATGAATTGTGTTTCTCTTCATCAAGGATTGATCAGAACGTTTAGCTATATCAGGATGATTATATTATCTAAAACATAAAATTTTACCATTTGAGCATCATGTCATAGTAACCATTAAATAATAAAAATTATTAAATAGAATCCCAATAAAAAAATGATCCCTTTTCTACATCATATCCATTACCAAGAGAATTAAAATATTTACCCTTACTCTAGACTTGGTTTTTTAGGAAAATAAATTTTGATTAATTATGTATGGAAACATCCCATTCTTTTCCAATATAATTTTTCGATGGATAGTGGAAAACCAAATGTCTAATCCATCATATGGATAAACTCAACTATATTACTATGGTATTCTAAACATTAGGTATTCTCTACTAGTGTAACCTAAATAAAACACCAAGATTAATCCAAAATAGGCCCATCAAAGGATAATAATTTGGAAATCGACAATACCCAAAAATAATCTAATGTTACTTATAACTTTTTTCCCCTTATATATTACAATTCATGAGTACTCATGATGACATCTAAAATTCCAAGATGAATGATCAACATATTGCAAAGTGATAATTTAGAATTAATCACACACTTAGTATTTCAATATGATTTTAATCATGCCATATAATCTCATTTTATTCCCTTTTATATATTCATTCTTATAGTGAGTTTAATTTTCAATCATATTCACTCTACCAAAGCAATATGTTTCAACCATATTGATGTTAAACAATTTACTATTCCCACAAGATTGTATTACATACCCAAAAACATTATTCAACATGTTCTCACACATTCATATTCATCATATACACAAGAGAAATGAAATTCATATTCATCTTATACATAAGATAAATTAACACTTCATGTAAATACATAATGTTATATGAGATTGAAAATCACTACATGAGTAAGCCCACAATGACAGATAACTATCCACACTCACCACTTTATATAATGAATAATCTTTTGGTTAGGTACATAGTCTGGCCCCATGTCTCTCCACCTGGGGATACTATACTAAAAAGATAATCTGATTCATCATAACTCTAAAACCTAATAGGAAAGAACTATATTAAAATAATAAATTCATGTTTATAACATTAGTTAGAAAAATAGTTCAAGGTATATGAAAAAAAATATCTTCATTATAGTTACATTCTATTCATTTAATGAAATGAAATTTTTTGAATTAGTTTAGAAAATAAACCAAAGTATATGTTATTAATCAAAAAAAATTATATCTATGAATAAAATAGAGAATAACCTTTAAATAAATGAAAAACTAAAATATTTAAACATAAGATAAACATTTATGAACAACTCCTATATATAATTCAATTGTTTAAATATTATATTTTTTCCTTTTATATTATGGAAATTCCATAATATTGAAAATAAATATTTTATATTTATTTTAATATGAACATATTCATATTCATCATTATATGGAATTTACAATTTAAATATATGATATTATATGAATTATTAACATTTTATAATTCAATTTATATTATGTAAACATTTACAATAATATAAACAGCATATGCTTAATTATTATTTAATCTTTCGTCATATAAATCATCATAACACTTTTAATGTGGATTAAATAATATCCAAATAAGGGACTATTTTATTTCGAATAATTAAAAAATAATGAATGTTTCATATGTTAGATACAACCATTTTATATTTTGTCTTTATTTCACAATTAATAACCCATTATAAATTATTTTATATTATTTCTAAATAAAATCTTTATTTCTAGATCATGTGTTATTCCAGCTTAACATTTTTAAGGTTATTTGAATATAAACTTTTAATATTTTGGAAGAAAATGGTTCATAAATATTTATTTAATAATAATAAGTTTATAATTAAAAAATTTGCCAAACTTTTGTAAATTATAATATCCCATAATACCTTTTATAATTATTTATAAGTATTTTATAAACCATTAAAATTAGTTAAGAATTTAAAAACATATTTTAAAAAAAATATTTCCCTAATGTAGAATCCTTATTTTATATAAGGGTAAACTCCTTCTACCCTTATGTAGATAATTTCTGTAAGGGTAATCAATTTTTGGAACCCTTGTATTACGGTGATTACTTTTATACCTTTTCTTTGTTTAAATTTAACATTTCATGCAAAGGTAATTTGATGATTACCTTTACAATGAACATCTTTTATATGGGTACAAATGATAATATGATTACAGGAAAATATCACATAATTCTAAGTATCTATTTAACTTTACAAACCATTTGTTATTATTATTTAATCATAATACCTTTATGTAGTTTGATCAAGTCAAGGTATGACATTTAAATATCCATTAAAAACACCATTATCATTTCGTAACATCTTTACAAGTATGTATACACTCGGGTGACCCTTATATAGACTGATCTACAAAATACTAAGGTGATATGACCCTTATGTAGAACAATCTCTAGAAGGTTATTACCATGGTTCCCCTTATATATTACATCTATATAATGGTAAGTCATAGGTTATCTTTATGTATCCCATTACATAATTGTAAACCATTTTCAATTCCAAATTTACATAAATTGAAAACAAAAATCTATTTTTAATTTTTCATATTAATTTCATAAATGTTTTATAAATATCATGCATGGATCTCTCTGATACCATTAAAGGGTTTTGTTAGAGTCTAATAAAATTTATTATAAGTAGAATAATTGATTTAAACCCTTATATAAGGATCTCCATGAATCAAATATGAATCTTATGGTGAATTCATGATGTTAATAATATTGTAAATATGGTGTATCATATATTGAATTAACATGTAATCCTTTATCCATTGTCATTTGAGTTTGAAAAATATAACCAACATTGAAAACCTAAGCATCCCACCTCCATAGGTATCCACATGCTAATCTGAATAATTCAATTTTCAGATGGGATTTACCATTCCTCCATGATTTTATAGTACTATATATTAAAATGATAATAATGATATATGATCTTTTTCCTCTGAGTACTTTTTTTTCAAGATAATACAAAAAAAACCCCACCTACTTTCGTCTCATGGAAATATATTATATAGGAAATCAAAGACACTCATTGATTATCTGCTCAATTATTCATGTGTTAAAACACATGAATAAATTTATTAGCTAATTCATTAATCATATGAATTTACTCCCATTAAATTAAAACCCTTATAATGGATAAATATATTATATCTTATGTAGATAAAGTTTTGGGTGACCCACACACATGAAATAATATAGCCAATGCCTAAAAATCATAACTTTCATGAAATCTGATTTATTGTCTATAAATATATCATATATAAATACGTATTTGGGGAAAATATCCTTCACTAAGTCCTCTTATAGAACAATCAGTATGATTTACAATATTTTGAGAACCCAGGAAAGATACCTTCATTGGATTTGGGTCAAAATTTTCCTACATTGTCCTTACTGTTATGGATTAATCATATATAACTAAATTCTTTTAACTGCCTATCCTTAAGAATTTTTCCTTCCCATAGTTATGATATGGCTTTTATAAAGAAGTGTCATAAAAGAACACAATTAAAGAAATATAAATCAGTATTGACTAATTCAAACCAACATTATTGAGGTGGGGTAAACTCACTCAAGATAGCCTTAGATGTTTCTGGGAGTTAACTACTTCATATTTATATAGGTGTTCTTAGAGAAGTGTAAGAATGAAGGTGACATTTTGAGACAAAAATCTCATTAATGTATTTGTTATCAAATTCTCCACCATGGTCACATATAAGGGATAATATCTTGTTAAAAATTATATTTATAAAATATAGGTAAAATTAGACAAAAATATATAATTCTTTTCTTATGATCCAATAAAAAAATTGACATATGTCTATTATAATAATAGAAAATTATAATGGTTTGTGATTTACCTCCTATAATAGGAAATGAGTGGGTCCAAAAATATCAATGTGATGATTTTATATGGATGTAGAGGAGGAAAATTCCTTTTTTTATTTGAAGGGTTTTTTGTCTTACATTGTTTGAATGGTTCAAAAATGAAGTTGTCTTGGAAATATAATTTTTTAAAATATCATACAAGTTTGTTACGGTTGAGTTCTACAAGAGGGTATGTGTTACATTATACTATGAGATAATTCTAAATACAATATTAATTTTATTTTGAACGTAAATAAATTAAAAATTTTAATTTTATGTGGGTTTAAATCTAGAATATAATCATATTTGAAATTAGGATGTGAAAAATAAATGTTTTACTTCTGATTTAAAAACATTAGAAAATTATTTTTAAAGTAAATTCTAAAACTGCTATAACATAGTTGACTAATAATTACTAAATTATTCATCAATACAATATAATATAAAAATATTAGTTGATGTATTTTTATAAAAATTTATTATACTAATACCAGATATTTTACTTTTTGATTCATCTCAACATGTGACATTATCTTCGTTAATGTTTTCAAGATGATTGAATTCAAAATGATCACCACAAATGTTACATGGGATCCCACAATCCATATACGAATAATATTCCTGGGTTTTTTTCTTGATACAAATTGTAAAAAAAATATTAAGGGAATATTATTTTCGGTACACATATCTTGGGACAACATATGTTAGCCAATAAGGTCTTTTGAATCCACACATGTTTACAAGATGTTTTCCCATTTGAAATATGATATAAGAGATGAACTATTTTTGTTCTACCATATCAATAATTATTTCACTTGAATTACTAATAAATATCCTCATGTTTCTAGAAATAATAAATAAAATATTTTAGGATGTTCCCTTTACAATAGTAGTCTTTTTAGAATTTTTTTAAAAAACATGATTGTTTGGAAAATCCAATTCCAGAATTACTTTTAACTACTGGTTGAGAACCAAAAATAATATTTAAATATTGATCACCATGCTTAAATTGTGAAATATTTTTTATGGTATTTAATTTTTTGTTCCTAATTCTCATCATTTGGTTTCCTTTTCATTTTAGAACCAAATAATCTTTTCCTTTGAAAATAAAATATTTTCAAAAACTAATTACTCTATTTGTTTTTATGATCTATCAATTTCTTACCAGGTTTGAAAAAAAATACTTAAGTTGATCTATATAATATTGTATAACATAATTAAATAAATAATAAGTTGAATTATTAGAATATAAATAAGTATAACTTTGATAATTTACTTCGTTACATACCTCAACATCAACTACAGGACATTTAAAAACATTGTTGCTTGATTTATATGGTGAAATAGAATCCTTTATAGCACTCAATGTTGAAACATTTATTAAATTCTAAATTTGATTCATTTGTCTATACTTATTCCTTACTATGTGACAACCCAACATTATGTGACCCTTCTTTTATGAAAATAAACCAGGTAACATTCATTTCTTGATTTTTCTTTTTCATTTCGTTAAAAGATATTTTTGTTTTTCATGTACTTGTTCATATTTAGTGAAATATTACCAATGATAGTGTATATTAAAGGGGTTTCATCATTTATTCCCTTCAAATAAATTTTATTTTTAGTTTATTTTCCCTCGTTTTCCTCCTTGACTCTTTCCTTCTTATAGTTATCTAATTTTTCAAGATAAATATGTAAAGATCATGAATGAAAATGTTCCAAAAATATTTATCTTAAAGAATTTTGGTGAATTTGGGTGCCCAATTTTTTAAAAGGAACCAAATTATTTTCTTGAGTAATGGTAATTTAGAAATATTTTCACCAAGTTCTTTTCAAACATTTAAATATTACATGAAAATTGTAAGCAAGTATGTAATTGATTAATTTGGATACAGATAATAACTCTCAAACACTTTTCTAAACATATCTAGTGCAGAATTTATGACTTTTTTCCCTTCATGAGTTACTTCATAGAGTTTAAATATTTTATGAGTCACTTTTCATATATAAATTAGATTAATTTTTTTTCGTGAACCATTAAGTATCGAATTAATTTCATTTACATTTAATTCCAAAGAAAAAATATCACCAAGTGTCCAATTTTCATCATATTTAGTACTAGGATTATAACCATGCATAATTATATTATATATGGGATGACCAATTAATATAATAAAGGTATACATACTTTTCCTCTAATAACTATTAATATTACAATTAATAATGGTATTTTTAACTAAATAGTTTCCTTTAGGGGCACTATTGGTGTTAAAATCCATTTAAAAAGGTACATTTCCAAAAAAAATAGTTTCTGATTTGAAAAATAAATAATCAATGGAATGTATGAAAACTAAGAAAAAAAAGAGAAATTAATTGAAATAATTACATATGGATCATATTCCAAATGTTTGTCTGAGTAAGATAAAAGGAATGAGGGGTAGTTAATTTCGTTTTTTTAACAATGATAGAATTAATGTTTAAGGAATGAAAACCTATATTCATTAGATTTATGATAAAAACCATTAAAATACATTAAACAAGACCAATTTATACGTGTTAATTAAGAAATTAGGCCTACTAGAATGAAAATTAATGATTATAAAACTTAAAGTATATAAGAAAAAGTGAATCAAAGATTAAATTATTTAAAACATCTAAAATGAAAAGAATATATAAATTGAAGTATAAAAGTATAATAAAGGGATATTTAATGGTAAAATTGAGAAGGTATAAAATATAAAAAAACGATATATTACTTTATCTAATATTATATGTAAAACCCCTAAATGTAGGGTCTCCCTTGATATACTATTTGTATGTGGTTTCTCAAACTGTGTGCATGAAATGAGCAGGTTCCCTCTTGAAGTATTGAAGGGGAAACTATTTGGGAGTTCTTTGGCCACCAGTGTTGCTAAATCATGTGAACTATTGTTTTGAGGAAAAATGAATTTTTTTCCATTATTGAGTATAATGGATTAAACCCATTTCATGTTTCTTGATTCAAGTGGATAGGGGATAGCCCCTTCTCCCATTTGAATCCATTTTGAATCCTAAATCTTGAATTGTTCACCATTACAATGTTAGAAATTGGGATCGAACACTGTTTGTCTCATTATATCTATTTCATTGATTAATCAGTTCATCTAGTGGCCTTATTCAATTTTCATGGTATTGATAGAGTTATTTTGGTGAAAGATAATATGCCTTTTTTATAGGTTCATCACCCGATTGAAATTTTTCTATGAATTTGGACCAAATTATCGGTCGATACTAGATGAATACTCCACCAAATATATATAGTAGTTTGTATATACATTTTACCACAAGTTTGGTGTTTTATATATCTAGTTTTCATTGTGATGAACACTCGAATATCTGGCGTTTCACGTAAAAGTAATTAGATAAATAAATTAAATTAATTGGAACATGTTTAGATTTTGCACCGATACTTCTAAGATTTTTTTTTGGTTGTTAAACTTAACCTAGGACGACCATGGGCATTTCCACTATATATGGATTAAATTTTCCCATAGAGATATGGGTTTGAGTGCAAGGCTGCTTAGAGGGAGCCTTTATAAATTGAATTTAATTTAATTGAGATGATATGAGAGATTTCATTCCTCCTTGATATGTGTTGACATGATTTGAAATTCTTAGAATAACTAAATGGATTTTATGGAAGTTTTGGAAATGAGTTGGATGAACTCATGGAATGTGATTAATTGTGAAATGGTGAAAGAATGTATTTATGAATCGATTATGTAGTGGATTCCTTGGTTAGTATACCTTGGATCTTGAGTCCATTGGACACCATGTACATTTCTACTCCATTGTTATTGAGTACAGTTTTGGATTCCTATGACCTATTTATTCATTGGATCCTAATTCCATCAGATTCAATAGGCCTTTCTACCCCTTTCACCTGGTTTTCTGTGAATTACTTTGGAATGGTCTATTGACCAACTCCTTGTACTCCAATAAATTCATTATTGAGTATCCATAGAGATGTTCCTAGGACATGATGGGGATTCATTGGTGTTATATACCAAGAATCTAGGCCTTCTTGGTCTAACACATTTAATTTCATGGTATGAATGATGTGGACGCTTATGATTATACAACATGGTTGTGATAGATGCTATACACTTGGTTATATATCATGGTTGTGATGGATATTTTGGAATGTATTAATGATATTCCATGTATGGGTATTGGATTATAATCGTTATATTGGAAAATATCACACATATTATTTCTATTTAAATTTTCCCTTATTTATGGGAGCTTGACTATTATTTGTAGGGAACCATGTTTAGCTACACATTTTCATAGATTCTTTAGGTGCTTTAATAATATTACTATTGTACCTTAGGTTTATATGGAAGACTACTTATCTTGTTATACATATATTGGACTTGTTATAGCAATTGAGTGTTATCTCACACCCTATTTAGGCCTCCATTCGATATCAGGACTCACTTCATGGATGTAGGTATGAGCCGAAGAAAGCACCCACTATATGATGCTAGAATTGTGATATGTTTAGGAGCATGGGGGAATTGGTGGTGCCTACTGATTGTTATCTCACACCTTGTCTAAGACTCTATTGGGTACCTAGAAAAACATCATGGATGCAGGTAGGGACCAAAGCAAGCACCCACAGTACAATGGCTGAATTGTGTTATGCTTAGGAGAAGGTGATAATTGGACCTAGATGTTCTCAGGATGCAAGTTGGATTATTTTATTTTTGGTATTTTTGGGATTTTGATACATTTATTGTATGGTTTCATTCATTCTTGTATTTCCTGTCAAATGTTTTCTAGACTCATAACTTGATTATTATCTTGTACTTGAAACTTATTTTAGATTATTTATTATTACAGTTTTAAAGATGTCATCACTTTTTTTATTTATATTATTATTCCCCTATTGAATGTATGACTATTACTATTGTAATAAATCATAGTAGGAGGTAATAGTTTCCCCACAGAATCACCCTAGTGACTCACAATTATTCTATAGCCTTTGTCATATGGGGAGGTATTCTTGAGGTCCTATGATAACCATTTTAGGGAACTCTTTAGTGGAATCATGGTCAAGATGTTATAAATTGGTATCAGAGTCAACTGTTTTCTAGAATTGCTATCTTGAGACAACATACAGGGGATTAAGAAGTTAAGGGAATTTGATAATGAGTTGTGTGTGGGTGTATATGAACCTCATATGGAAAAATATAAATTGATTGGAATGAAAATTTTGGTTTTCTATATTCTTCCTGTTATAGTTGATTTTATTATACCATAGGGTCATACACTTGTTGTGGATTCGACATTGATGGTGATGATGAGGGTTAATAAAACATGGCCCCTTTTGTTTGGTTTGTGATGCTTAAATCATTTTTGGTGAATGTGAAGATGGAGTTTTTTTTGGCATGGATATAGTGGTTCATACATTGAGGTGGACTGTCTCTTTTGGGTGGACCTGAATGGTTTACTCAGTGATGATGGGTGATTGGTTGTGTCAGGTATTAGGCTCAATGTAACTCGTGGTTGGAGGCTTGAGGTGGTGGTTTGTAACTTTTTTCTTGATTTCTAAATTTGGAGATTATCTGATAGCCCACAATTTGCATCCCATGTGGCGGCATCTATTGTTTCACTTGAATTTTTAATTTGGTTAATCTCAAAAGTTGGTATTTGACCTTGTCTAAGTCTATGAAGTGTATTTTGTGGTCTTTTATCTTGGTTATTCGAAATTGTGTGGTTCCCAATCAACCATAAAGTGTATTTGGAAAATAAAAATTTAGAAATTTGTAGATGGTGACACACTTATTTTTTGATTTTCCATATGACTTTGGATTTTAATATTAATTAATGAGATGATGGTATGCCCCTCATGCATCTTTTTTGACACTATATAGGATTTACATGACATGTATTATGTCATTCCATATAGGATACATTACGTAATGGAATGACTTTGATATGTCTGCCATGGGTTATATATGTTTTGTTTGATAAATGTTGTTATAGGAAATATAGAAACAGTATTGGTATTTTTAGTGTCTCTCATAAACTAAACAATAATTTCATGCATATCCTATAAAATGCATCCCATGAAGTCATATATGGCATGTTGTTTCATGGACCACTGTACACACGAACTGGAATGTGTTATGGTATGGATTGGGTAAACTCCGAACTTCAATTTATGAGGTTTATGAGCTCTTATGGATTAGAATTGGTGACCCATTTGGTTCAAACATTAAAAGTGAATTTTGAATAGATGTCATAATAAATGAAATAGAAATTGGGGAAATATAGAACATGACCTTGACCCAATTTTAGAGTGGGTAGTAAGTAGTATCTCTAGTGGTTGTTTTGACTATTACTTTTTACCTAGTACTTGTTTAGGAGTAAGAAGAGGGACGTGTCTTCTTTATTGGAATTATTCAATCCATCCTACACTTTTAAACTGTGAAATTTTTGTAATAAATTTTTTCTATGGTGTCTGTTTGGAATTGTTGAGATCTTCCACCATGAAGACCTCCAGTCATACGAAATGAGGGTAGTGATTACCATGATCTTGAGGCGGTGGTACATGGTCTACTAGTGGATCCTCCTATAATGATAGTCACGGAACTGGTTGTTATACCAGATATAGGTCATGAGGAAACATTATGAGATAGATTCATATAATTCATGAAGGTCGTTCAAGGAACACTAAACCATACATTATCTATGAAAGATCTAACATATTTTTTCCATTAGAGTAATTCATACAGGTTTTCAGGTGATTGAAGTCTATAGGCTACTTATCTTTAGAAAGAGAGTAATTTTTTATCCTTGATTTTTTGGAGACACTTCCTCTTAAGAGAGTGAATATACCAAATTATATTATTTTAGTAGAAGCAAAGCGTTGGAAGGATGTTTGGAATAAGGCTGACATGCTATGTGATAGGGTTTGACATGATTTCCAAACTCTATTTTACAATT
Source organism: Viscum album (assembly GCA_963277665.1). NCBI lineage: Eukaryota > Viridiplantae > Streptophyta > Magnoliopsida > Santalales > Viscaceae > Viscum > Viscum album. The sequence continues at coordinate 1,278,470,449 of OY728134.1, forward strand.
AATTTTTGCCCAAGACTATGAGAGTAGAGAGGGCCAAAGATTTTTTGTATCTGTAGTGTGGAACATTGAGAAGTATGGAGTATTCAGAACACATTATAGAGAATCATTGCATTGTGATAATTTTCACACTAATGAGAAATCTAGGTTTGGAATTCTTGAAGAAGGTCTCAATCATGTTATTTAATCATAGGTGAATGTGCTTCGTCTAACTACTATTACAGATATTGTGATTCCAGAATTTAATATTGAGTAGAACTTGTGGGAAGTTGGGGGCCCTGAGTAAGGATGTCTACCCTCTCAACCTAGTAGTTCGTAAACTTCTAGAATGAAGTATCATTATGAGGTTTTCCATGATATGATTTCTACCAAGGCTATAGTGATGGGTGTGAAATATTCTATCATCAGCATGGGAGATGATGGAATATGATAAATTAGTGTGATAGAGACATAGACGAGTGCTGAGATTACGAAATGGAGGGTCATGTATTGTCTCTTTTTAGGACCTTCCTTTCACCAGTTAGTGGAAGGTTACTGAATATAAATATAGGATCCAGAGAAATATTCTCAGCTCCAAATATGGCTGAGATATGGGGTAGTACTGATCATCTAGGCTAAGGTGGTGGTCATGGTCATGATATCCACCCACCAGTTGTAACTTGAAAGTAGATTGGGCCTACCCTAAGTAGTGTGGTTATTTCACAGGGCCCCCGTTCAAGCCATATATATTCTATATAGCCTACCTCTAATGAGTAGAGTGTCATTCCATCTATGGTGAGAGGTATGATCTTAGTATCCTTACCTCTTGTATCTTCTCTTTTCGATATATGAACAAATCAAAATTTTATATTTGTGCCTATTATGGAGATCATTGGTATTGTGTTTTAGTTTTCTAGAGTTATTATAACCTTAGATACACCATTGTGGAATAGGAAAGAGGGAGTATGTTAGTTCAGGGTGTTCCCCATGAGATTGGTGTGTGTCACTTTTTTTAGGGTATTTTTCCCTTGAGATGACAGGGTTTTACGTCAAACTCAGGATGAACTATCTAGTTTCTTATTGAGACCATGATGAATGATATCACTAAAGGGTGAACATTACATCATTACAAGGAGGTTTTTTATTCACAAAGGTGAATGGGATGTCTAGCAAATCCAACCCAGACCCAAGAATTTTGGGATATGTAGGGTGAAAAATTAGTTTGCTAGTTTGTATCTGGTTGATCAAGTAACACATCAGAATGATTTCCCTCCATTGGTTGGTCATTTTAGGGATATATTATTCAATGAATTATTTGGTTTACCTCCCATGTTAGAAAATGAGTTTTCCATTGTGATAGTGCCGAGAGCTGCATTGATATTCATTCCTCCTTATATTACTGCTACTAAGGAGTTCTAAGAGATCAAGAGGTTGCTAGAAGACGTAGAGGAAAGGGATTTTATATGACCCAATATATATCCATGGGGTTTTCAAGAACATTTTTTAATGAAGAAGTTGGTACCATAATGATATGTGTGGATTATTGGAAATTGAATTGGTTGATGGTTCAAAATTGGTATCCCTTTCCATTGATATTTGATCTCTTCAACAACCTCCATGGAGGTCAGGTTTTTCCGAATATTTATTTGATATTAGTTTATCACTAGGTATTTTTTTCTTCTTTCAAACTTACCTCATATATATTTTCATATCATGTATGGATTATATGAGTATTTGGTTATGTAGTTCGGTCTCACAAATTCTCCAATGGCTTTCCAATAGTCAACAAAGTGAGTTTTCCATAATAATTTATATTTGTTTGTGGTGGTATTCATTGAAGATATCTTGTTGTATTCCCGCAATCGATATGGCCGTGCCAAAAAAATTGTTATCATTTTGGATAAAATGTGATAGAATAATTTAAATGTTAAGATCACAATGTGAAAAAGATGGATCAGATTACATCTTGGGCCATATTATCATAGAGATAGATGTTTTAGTTAACCCATAGAAATTGAAAACTATATTTTCTTCGGAGCATCATTAAAATTTAATTGATATTCAGACTTTCTTGGGGATATCTGGTTATTACACACAATTCATATAGGTCCTCTCATGACTATGATAACCTCCTACATTCTAGAATAAAAATGGTGTAACATTTTTATGCTCAGATATCTATAAGAGAACCTTTTCAAAACTAAAAGGGATACTAACATTAGTGCCAATCCTGATTTTTTTAGATCCTAACAGGAGCTATACAATGTATTGTGATGCATCAAGAACCAGTATAATAGTAGTTTTAATTTATGAGAATAGAGTTATGAAATATGGATCTCATCAGTTGAGGACGCATGAGGGGAACTACCAAAAATACTACATCATGTTAGCCATTGTTATTCATGCTTTTCATTGTTGCAGACATTATTTACTGGGAGAGTGTTTTCTAGTGTACAGTGAACAAAAATTCCCCAAGTGTATATTTTCACAGTGTAGATTGAATATAAGGAAGAAAATGTGGGTTTTGTACCAACAATCCTTCAACATAGAGCATGCCTATATTCCTGGAAAGGGTAATGTTGTTTCTGATGCACTGAGCAATAGGACTCAAATATATGTAGTTCAAGAGGCTAGTAGAGTTTTTAAACATATGCCATTGCATTCATATGTTCACTTGGAAGTGTTGGATGGTCGAGTAAATACATTAATTTCTACATTAGATGTTACATACACTCTTCTGGAAAGAGTTTAGATGATACCAATATCTCATTCAGAGTGCCTAGTCCTATGGGAGTGCATGTCAAGTGAGGACCCGCCTCCATTATAGACAATAAGAGATGATGAAAATATATATATTCATGGTCAAATATAGGTCCAATCTGAAATAATCAAGGATCTAATGCATGAGTTTCATTCCTTATTTTTCACATTTCATCCAAATGTTACCAAGATGTATCATGATTTTCATCGCTAGTACTAGTGGTTGAGCATAAAATGTTTGGTATATGGTTCATTCATAAGATATTCCACTTATCAGTAGGTGAAGGAAGAATATTAGAAACTACAACATATTTTACAACTCTTACCTTTTCCCGAGTGGAAATGTGAAAATGTTGTGATGGATTTTGTGACTAGTTTTCCAAGGTCTCCTTGAAGTAGTGATGTTGTGTTGGTTGTTGTGGAAATTCTCACAAAGTATTATCATTTTTTATGATGAGTGAGACCTTATATTTTGACGATCTTTGGATGTAGTATATTAGTGAGATACTGAATCATCATGTGCTTCCTCGTATAAATGTATCACATATTTATGCTTAGTTTACATCTCAATCTTGAACTTTTCTGCATAGGAAATTCGTTACACAAGTGATTCTATTAATGGCATACCACCATTAGAATGATGGCTAGTAAGAGCACATGATTTACATGCTAGATTATATTCTTATAGAATGTGTCCTTGATTTTGGTGGCTCATGGGAGATGCATATACTAGTAGTTTATTTCACCTAAAAAAATATCCAACATGAGACTATATAGATGTAAACATGTGAGTATTTTTAGGTGTGGCCATTCGAATAACCCCTATACTGGTTAGAGGTAGGAGAGGTTGAAATTTTGGGACCTTATGTCTTTCAAGAAACTTTTTAACTAGTCCAGCTGATTTGAATGTGGATGGATAATGAATAGTCTATATAGAAATCTTATGATAATTGTTGTAGATGAACTTTGGAGTTTGAGGACATTGATAGGTTCTTTTTGTGTCTCTCACTAATGCTGGGAAATAGACCGATTTGAAGATAGGTTAAGATTTCAACATGATATGTGTGTCCATTCAATATTTTTGAGAGTGTTTGGCCAGTAACCTATCATTTTTGGATACCTTATAGATACCACGAGATGAAAAATTTCTTACATGCATCTCAGCTACTCTATTATCACTCATACTCATCTCACACTCTGTAGTCACATGAGGTTTAGCTACAAGTTGATTTTTCCATTAAGGAGAATCATATTTATATAACAGATAGGAGTACAATGGTTTGTTATGGATAGTTAGTTACTCTAGTATAGGTCATATGGAATCATTTCTTTCATAAGATGAGACTTAAGTGAGAGATTCTAAGGTATGTTCCCAGTGGCTAGAGTTTTTCTCATAAGATTTCTAACTACCTTTAGAAGATAAATTTAGGGTTTAATTTTATGAAGGGTTAGGATTGTAAGATCTCATGTTTTCTTATTAGGTATTCATATTTTTAATTTCATTTTAAACCCTTAGTTTTTCTTCCTTTTATTTCTGGTTTTGGAACCCCATATTTATTTCTTGATTAAAATTATCTAAGGATTCTAGTGGTTTAACTCCATATTTTTGCCATATTTTGTGTGGGTAATTAGATCAAGGGAGTTTCTGGTGGTGCCTAGGAATTGTTCAAATCCTAGAGCATATGATTTGGAGAATGTCAGCTGGGCTGCATTGTTCGATGAAACCGTGAAAACCAATTCGCATTGTTACGAGTAACTGTGCTGGGATAGATAGAGAGAAGAAGGAGGACACATAGTTTTAGAAAAAAATTAAATTAACCACACTCCAATTAAAATGTCTTTAGTTTTTAGTAGAGGAAAAATAATGGCTTTTTACAGTTTCACAAACCATTCATACTAACCATGGACGGTACCTTTTGAATTCGTTAATGCAACACAATGGGAACACATTCTGATAAACTGTGTAGCCAAACCATGTGACCCATTGTTTGAGGAAAAATGACATTTTTTATTAATGAGTTTAATGGTTTATACCCTATTCATGTTTCCTGTTTCTATTAGATGTGGGAGAGTTATTTATACCATTTTAATCCAATTTGATTCCTAATGGTTGTTTTGGAAAACATTACATTATTTGGAGTTAGATTTGTACATCATTTCTCTCAATGGATCTGCATAGTTGATTACTACATTCATCTTGTTCCCTTATTCTTTTATATTAGTGTTGATATAGTTATTTAGGATAAAGATAATATACCCTTTTTCTAGGCTCTTCATCTATTCATCATTTTCCCTCAATCTAGACTAAATCATAGGTTGATATGGGATGAGTACTCTACCAAATTTTTATTATTGATTGTCTATACCTTTTCCCGTAAGTTTGTTGATTTATATAGCTAGTTTTCGTTATACTTCACACCGTAAATTCATGTGTTTCTCCAAAAAGTAATTGGATAATTTAATTAAATGGATTGGAACCTATTTAAGTTTCCCACTTTTAATTTTGTGATTTTTGGTGGTTTTTAGTCCCAACTCAAGCCACCCATGGGATGTTCCTTTACATCTACCTTACTATTCTCCACCTCGTGGGGTGTGTGAGTGATCACCATTATATATGGATCCTTTATAAATTGAATTGAATTAAATTGAGATGATGGGATAAATTTGATGTATTCTTTCTATATGTTGACATGATATAAAGTGTTTAGAATTATTATTTGGATTTTATTACAATTGTGAAAAAGAGTTAGATTAACTCATGGAATGTGATTATTTGTGAAATCATGAACGTATGGAATGATGAATTGATTATGGTTTTGGATGGCTTAGTTTCTACACCATAGATTTAGATTTCATTGGATGTCTTGTGCAATTATACTCAATGTTTCTTGATTACTATAGTGGATACCTACACCATGTTTACTCATTATATCCTACTTCCATATGATGTCAAAGGACATGATACCCCTTGGATCTCACATGCTTGGACTTGCTTTAGATAAGGTCTGTTGAAATTCTCCTTGGACTCTAACCAAGTATTTAAAGTGTTTCCATCAGGATGATTTTGGGAACCAATGTGGATGCCTAGATAAATTATAACTTAGATCATGACCTTCATGGTCTCGTAATTTTGATTAGACATCATGGTCATTATGGAAAATAGTGATTATATGGTGTGATGATGATAGATGTTATACACGTGGTTATACGGTGTGTTTGTGGTTGATATTTCTGCATTTTTTATACATATCCCTATTATGGGTATTGGATTATAGTGGTTAGACTATACTATATCACATTTGATATATCTATTTACATATTCCTTTATTTTAGGGAGCTTGTCTATTTCTTTAGGGAGCCTTGTTTGGATAGACAATATCAAATATGCCTTGTGCAATTTACATTAATTACTATTTTACAGTTTGTATATATTACACATTTCTTTGGATGTTATACATTGGTTGGACTTGTTATAGATTCCATGGGAGGTGGAATACTGAGTGTTATCTCACACCCTATTTGGGCTATCATTGGGTACTCGAATAGAATTCATGAATGAAGGGAGGGACCAGGGCCAGCACCCATAGTATGATGTTTCATTTGTGATATTATTAAGAGAATGGGGGCATAAGATGTTTCTTTTCTCGTCATGATAGATGGGATAGCTCCTTTTTTGTTTTTTCATATTTTTATACATTTATTGATCTATTTCTTGATGCCATGTATTTCATATCAAACATTTCATAGACTCATGACATGATCGTCATATTATACATGAAACTATTTTTGGATTATTTATTATTATAGTCTTATGGATGTTATCTCGTATCTTGATTTATATTAATCTTATGATTTTAACATTATTTTTATTACCCCTACACTACACTCTGAGATGAGGTTATATTCTTCTTTAATGACACACCCACTGCTCTTGCTGTAAGTTGAGAACCTTTGGAATATAGAGATATGTTTTTTAGGCCATGTGACCACCAGAACAGGGAACAATTTAGTGACATCTTGGTTAGGGTTGTTAGATGACACTATCTTTTAAATGAGTTTATCTAGAAGCCACAATGATACATAATCCTTTTTATTTTTTCTGTTTTGTAATGAAATATGAATCTGTCACTATAAAAGGTAATGATCACCAAAATATTTGAAGGAATAAAAAAATAGGGGATTTTAAGAAGGCATATGTATTATGAAAAATCTTGATTCTATTAAATAGATAAGATGGATCACTATGATATAATCGGGGACATGATAAAAAGTAATAAATTATTTAAATATGTTAGAACACTTTTGGGATTGAATAAACTTTAATGAACCAGAGAAATTTGAATAATGTTGAATTTGGGCATATTTAATCATCGAGAATGTAAGTTTTCGATCCCACAAGGGGTTTATTTATATCCTTATAGGTCTTAGTGAATATTCTATGATTAATCCAAAGTCAGGTAAGTCATGGGTGACTGATTCAATGAGTCTTTCACCATAAAAAACACATATTTAACTAGATTATCTCGACACTACCTAATAGTCGGTGGCCTCCGTTGTATAACTAGTGGACTTGTAAGAACATTCCAAATTTTTATGGATTTTATTGGCTTGTTGGTGGGCTTCCACAATGTAGCTACTAGATTTTTTTCTCTATTGCTAGATCTATCTATCACCAGTAGATAACTAGCATCTCCCCTCTGGGTATCCAGTGGGTATCTTATAAGAACACTATTTTTCTACTTTAAATTGGCTATCTAGTGAAGCACGTAGTCCTTCAATCACCATTTTTCCTTTTGAACATCATTTAGTTACTTTTATTTCATCTCCTATTTCTATATATGCTTTCATCATATGTTACCAACCTCCATGATCTTTCAATATAATTTCATCATGATCCATCTAATAATAAATTTTCATTAATTTCTTTCATAACATTCAACATATGGTATAGATAACAAAATAAACTCAAAACACTCAAATGAAATCATTAGTCACTTCATAGAGTGGTTGATCGCATTAAATCATAAGACGGTGAGAACCATAATACATATATCATTTGTTTTGTGATTAAATTTCATATTTTTTATTAATAAAATAAATTTGTTATGTCTATTTTTATAAATTTATTCAATTCTAATTTTTTTCATTTTTTAATGATAAATGTATTTTTTAGGTGATATATTCTATTAGAAGATATGAAATTGATCATAATAATCCAAGACACATGTCAGAATGAACTATTGATAGATTATAGTTTCTCAAGTATGAAAAAAATATTATCTTTGATTCTATATGAATTATTATTTATTATATTCAATTGTTCAATTTTTAATATTTATTTTTTGCAAGTAGAATAATAAAAATACAGATAGTCTCACATATGAAGAGCATAGTAGTGAAGGTGGTAATATTTAGTAGAGGTTGAGATGGACATGATTGATTAATGGAGGATATTCGACTTATTTTGAATATTTATGTTAACTAAGTATATAAACAATGGGTGTGGAGTTATATAGAGGAGGTAGATATAAAATTGTTTTAGGGTGGACTCGGTTTCTCTATATTTTTTAGTGGTTCATGATCAATATCGACCAGTTATTATATTAATACAGTGATGCAACAAGTCATCTCAATTGGTGATAACGCGTGATAATTTAACAATTATTTGGTAGAGTATTAGAAGAGGCTAAATTTTATATATGATACTATACAATGATTTTTCAGAGAGTGGGGTGAGCAGTGTCAACAATAGGATAAGAAATTTAAATAGAAACATCATCAAAACATGATCATATGATGAGAACACGTGATGACATGAATGTGATTTAAATATTGAGTTCTTCCAGGTTGATTGTCTTCCATCAATAGATCATCCTCTCTATAGTGGAATCATTATGTTTTTTAATAAAAATATATAGTATTAAATATTTATTAGTTTTATTAATAATTTTTTTTCTATTGATAATTTATAATTTCAAAAAATAATTAATAAGATTTTGTAATTATTTTTTATGGATAATCGAAACCATTGAATAAAATTTAGATTTATATATTTATGATGAAATTAAATTCTATCCAAAATAGAAAGTGTGATAGATCATTAATAATTTCACAAAATAATTATTCTAAACACGTTATAAATAGTTTATGGTAAACATGAATTATCTATGTTTTCATTATTAAGGATTGGTGATTAATCATTAATGGGATGAGATAAATAAAATTAAAATTAAAATCCAACCAAATATTTCCAAATAATATTTACATAAATTAGAAAAAAATCAATGGAAAATTTTTATTTACTTCTAAAATTAAAATCCAAATATTTTAAAAAAATCAAGATATCCTGAGATAAGTCTACAAATTTTGAAAAATCAATATTCCTTTTGAAAAAATAAAGGTCGTGAAATATGATCCATTATATAAATATTAAATATTTCAAAAAAATAATAAATTATTGATTTTTTCTTCTTAATTCATACACATCATTACTGTTCATGGAGATTTTTAAGGAAAATAAGCCAAAACTGAGCTGAGAAACACCAAATATTTTCTAACTATTGGGAAGGTAGAAAACCAATAAACAACAAAATTATTTACAATAATTCAGGATATATCTAATACCCAATATAGGTTTATGTTCACAAATGGATAGGGGTGAATTTCCTTTATAGAAAAAATAGAGATAATTAATTTATTGAAGAATAAAAACCTATTTTTAAAACATTGATGTCTAAAAACTTTTGAAAAATGAAAATAAGAAAAAATAAATTACAAGTAAATTAAAAGGTAATTAACAATAGAATAATATTATATGATTATAAAATATGAATCATATAATAATAAAATATAAAACATTAATGGATTTAGGAAAACGGAAATTAAATGATTGTACAAATAATTATATAAAATAATAAGTATGGTGTTATTAAAACGTCAAACTGATAAATAATATAATAAATTAAATAATATTATTTGATAATATATTTCTTCTAAGATTATTTCAAGAACCCCTTCATTCCCTATACGAATTTCATAACGGTTTATTATATTATTCCATGGATTTAATAGTATCGAAATTACTGGAAATCTATTTATTTTTAATTATTTATATCATGAAACTGGAATAAAATCAAGCATATATTTTTAATAGGTGTCTCTAGATACCTCAAATAGATGTTATCCCTTTCCTTTTAGTGGTTATATAAGGAAACATGAATCCATCTCTATAAAAGGTAGTGTGATCAGAAATAATTTAAGGAATGAAAGAAAGAGAGGATTTCTAGAAGCAATATCATTTATGTATGGAATTGATTCTCTTAAATATATAATAAGAATCACTATGAGAAAATGAGATAGATATTTAAGAGTAGTTAAATGATTAAAAAATGGAATTTCACTTCAATAATTTTGATAACATTGAATAACATGATCAATTTGATGATCATGGCACATGGACATAGTGAATCATATTGAAAGTAATTAGTTTATCCCCAATGGGATATTTTTATAGTTTTTAAATTATAATTTATAATATATTTTAATTTTATTTATTTTTTTAATTATAAAACTAAATCCATTTATTAATAATTTTCATAAGTACCATTTTTAATATAATTTTATTCTAACACAACATGAAATTTTGAAAGACTATTAATTATGAAAAGAAGTTATTTGGTATAAACATTTTATCAATAATTTATAGAGAACCTTCATTATCGAAATTCTCAATATTACGGGTTGGTGATTTTACATTAAAAGGATGAAAAATTGAAAGGAGATTTAAAAACCAACACAAAATTTAAAACTAATATTTACATAAATATTACTAATAAGAATTATTAATATATATTTAGTGATAAAATTAAAATCAAACCAAATTTTTTTACAAATACATGTATTCTTGATATATGATTCTGTTGGATTTCTTATAGAATACTTATTTATTTTAAACCCTCATTTAAATGTTACTCATTTCCAGAACATAATACCTCACCCAGGATTTCTGATCCATTCACACAAACCGTCAATGTTCTTGGATATCGTTGTGGTTGTCTGGAAGAAAACTAGAAGAGAGATGTGGTTGGAAATTATTTATGAAATCCTCTATCAAACGTCATTACAATTACTCTATAATGTTTTTTTTAAAATAATGATATATAATGATCCATGATCCTTACTTAATCAGTCTCAAATCATGCATAAGATGAACCATATGTCGGTTTTTGGATCAATATGATGGATTTAAAATAGTTATTCACTTGATATCTCTCATAGTATCATGTAATAATGAGGTTTTTCTTTAAAATTTTCTCCCAATTCACTCACTATCCATGTAATATAATCATATGGTCTAGTTCTTCAATACTTCCTCAAAAATTCTATCAATTTTATTCATTACCCTAGGACCATCAAACCCACTACCAAATAATGGTAGTTAATCCCCTTTCCGATCATTGACATATTAAATTATTTTTATTTTACTACCATGATGATTACTAACACATGTCCATTATAGTATAAAATCATACATTTCATTCCATCTAATTATAAATACATGATGTTACATGATTTCAATTCTAATAATTGTTAGTGGAGATATATTGGGGAAATATATCTTGTGAACATCCAATCTAATGAAACACTACTAATGGTATTGATAAGAGGGATTGTTCACTTGTGATGTTATGGGATCTAAATACTAAATATTGATTGGTACATTGAGATCATTCAAATGGGGTTTTGTTTAGATGTCATGCATCTAGGATAGGATTTAGTGGTGAATATGAAAATTGTCGAATACCAAGATTTATTAGGATTCATTGGCATATTGATGATTAATAGGGTTGGCATGATAAGCATATCTAATCTAGAAAACATGAAAATAATGACCAATCGAATCCTGTGAATGAAACGGCGAATCACTTAAGTTACATAGAATTAAATTTATTTATATTTGTTAGGCCCACTAGGTTAGATACCCTGAGAGGGGGGGTGAATTAGGGTATTACAGATTGAAAGAACTTCCACTGTTGATCTTATTTTGTTGTTAATCATAAATCACTTCTCAATGTTCCTTGTTGTAATGTATTAACAGAAATTAAATCATGAACATGGCACAAAAATGTTTACTTGGTTCACCCTCACTGATCTGCGTCGAAGGAGCATACACCAGTGATGTGTCATTGTACCAAATCCCTTAAAATAGCACTATTGTTTACAATGTTCTGAGCAGAATCACTGTCCCTCTAAGTTTACAACCACTCACAATTTGAGAACTCACTGCTCTCTCAACTGAAGTGAACTCGCTTTTTCTTCAGAAGATCAACTCATAGTTTATAGACTTGTGGGTCTCTTCATTATCATTGATTAACTATGCATCCTTAACTGTTGATAGATTCTCTATTTAAGTACAACTTTCATCCCCAGATGGATACCACATTACCACATAATTTAACTGGGAAACCTCTAATTTTACATGAAGCCCTTACAATGCCTTGCGCCTAATTACATTTCCTTTCATGAAAAATATATCTTTCTATACGCAATACCAACTCCACTTTTCATGCAACCTCAATAATTCCACAAAACCTTCATTTTACATGCAATGTTGTCTTCTACGTGCAACATCAACTTTTACATGCAGCACCAAATTTTTCACTCAGCTCCCTTTTCGTATTTTTTACACACATTAAAGCTCGGATCTTCTCTAAGACTTGAGGTGCAACGAATGAGGGGGTCACCTCATATTTATAGGAAAACTCGACCCCTGCGGGAAAACCCATTATTGATCTTGTAATGTAACACCCCCAGTGTTTTCAAAAAATAAATTGAATGCATGAAACGTTGTTTTAAGTAGATAATTATAGCTATCCTTTAAACATAATTTTACTACTTTTATTTTTTGAATTTTGAATAACAGTTATCTACAATTGTGTTCAGTAACTTATTTAGAGTCTGATGAAACCATGTTGTTTTTTGGTGAATAGTAACATTCCTTTATGAATAGTAATATGAAACATAATGTGACCCTAATGAATAGTAAATTGTATTATTAATTTATTCCCTTATGGCTTTAAAATAATGACATCTTGGTTAGTTATTCAATGTTATATAAAAGTAGTTATGGTTATAAAATTGATAATTTTGGAATTAGGTATGATTTTATTTAAAATTTTAATTAATAATAATTAGAAAATTATTTTCAAAAAATTTATTTCATTTTTTAATTCTACACATCCAAAAATAGTTAGGGTGAATTTTTGGGATTTCTCTAAAATAGTTGATTTTTGGGTGAATAGTAAAAAATACAGTTTAGAGTTATAGTGTATTAATGACATCATTAATGATGTAATAATTAAGTAATAAATATGGTCGATTGGTGTACAGTTAAATAAGATGTGAGGTGTCCGAAGTGGCTAATACCATGGGAAAATACAATGGGAAAACCCATGGTTTTGCAAATACCACTACTGAGGTGTCCCTTGGAAATTATTAAAATAATCCCTCACTTTTGCTATAAATTCCAACTCATTCCTTTATTAACATTATTCAAATTTTTTCATAATTAAATATTTGGCCTCCTTACCTCCATATTATTCTTTGAAGGGTTTCTTAAATCCCCCATGGTCCCAACCGTCATGTTCTAGGAGTTACTCTATAAGGTAATATAATTATCATTTTCTTTCTTTTCCCATTCATGTTCTTTTTCATGTTGTATGACTTTCATGTCTCCATACCATGTTCTTATTTATTTATAATTCTTGAACTATTCTGTATTATTATTCATTTATTTATGGGTGACCTTTTTCCCCTCTCTTTTTAATATTTTCTGAAACCATGTTGCATTTTCGTTAGGCTGTCGAATTTTTGTATGGGATTTTTCAATTATTCTTTTATTTTGAATTCCTTTATTTTCTTTTTATTTCCTCATCACCTCATACCCAAGTGGCATGAAAGCTCCATAAATCATGTATATTATTGATTTTTTCAAGTTCATGGAAAATTCATCATCATTCTTCTTCTCCTCTCCCACTTATTCGTGGAATAAAAACATTATATGTGATGTGTCGAATTACCGACATCGCGGATGATGTGATTTCAATTTGTATTAATTCTTTAAACTATGATGAGGAAACCATTTTTATAGTTTAACCAGGTTATAATATTTTTATTATTTCTCAATCATGGTTAGATAATTCTTTTTTACATGTGGTATTAATTTATAAAACAAAATGAAGTCGTTATTATCAAAGAACCACTAAAATGATCTAAAAGAACATCATTAATGCCTTAACTTATGAATCATCCTCATTTATGAATTCAAAATGATAAATGGTAAAAGTTATGGTTATTTAAATATTTAAATACTACTCCATTACAATTCTGTAGTTTCACTTTCAATCGACAAGAACAATCCATCATGAACCAATCATGAAAATCATGTAAAAACTCACCCAAAACAGTGCAAGGAACAAAATACTATCAATTAAAGGGTAAAATGATGTAATGAAATGATAATATAAGGTATTATACCGATTTATATGATTGTGTAATATATTAATAAGACTCTTTTAACTATTATAAAATAGTTTTAAATGAGTTGTAAGTATGAAAAACTCGAGGTAATGGAATTCTTAACCCGATTTCCATCCTTTTAGTTAACCTTATTATTCATTATTTATGTGGTGTTTAAATTGTTTGTGTGATGAATCCTGATTATACTATATTTAATTATTTTCCTTTACACATTATATACATATTCAATCCACTCTTTTATGTATCACATCAATTATATGATATTTATAAGGGACTTTTCTTTTAAAATACTCTTTTAAAATTCTATTTTACAAAATTCAAAAGCAATGTTTTATGTAATTATTCATGATGTCTGATTATGTTCTAGTTCTTTGGAATTATTTATAATAAAGGATGGGACCTATATTTCCCTCTAATTTATTGGTTATTTGTAAGTCGGATTTCGGTCGTATGGTTACTCTATGTGTAACTATGATGGTTACACAAATTGTAAGGTAGCCGTGAGGGTTAAAAATTATAAGGTAGTCAAGGAGGTTACAAGATTATATAAGTAATTCCACAAGATAACTTTATTATTATTTTTATGTTCTCATGTTTTTTGTGGATCTTTTCTAAATATCATTTTTCACAAAGTAAGAATATATTTGGTTGAAAAATATGTCTTTTGAAAATGTTTTAATACATTACAAGTATTCATGGAATAATGTGCTATTTCCTTCTTTTACATCCCTTACTAGGATCATTGTGATCATCTCAATTTTTTTTGAATGATTTTTACTATTCATAAGGATGTGTAAGAGAAATAATGAATCCATGTTAAAAGTTTGAAGAATTTTAAATGAAGTCATGTTTTAAGCTTTAATGTTTTATATTTTGAAAAAAAAAATGGAAACTGTTTTTATGGTATACACTCTGTAACAATGTGAAGGTCTGTGAATTTATTATGTCCCAATTCTCTGAAGCTCTAAACATTAAAATATCTTCAATGTAAAAGGAAATGATTTCTTGTCAAAAATAATGATTATGTAATGTAATAATGTCGGGTCCTTATAGATTGTATCAGAGGATGGTTTAAATAACTTTAGGAGTTAGGATGATGTTAAAAGAATATTGTAAATGATTTTCACTCTATGATTAATTTGAAATGTTATAGCTTTTTAAAATTACCATGTTGCTTCCTCTAAGATATGTTTGTTTAGAATGGTTGTCCGCAGATGAAACAGGGATGCTAAAGAGGAGAGTCACCGACAGAACAACATCATTCGGAATCTGCAGCCTGGAATGGTAGGGATTGGAATCGAGCAGTTTGTGATAGTAATGGATCAGCTAACAAAAATAATAAATAGTGGTGTAATCCAAAAAAGAGAACAACTAGAGTTACCACAATAGAACATGAAATTAGTGGAACATATTATGATACAAGACCCTCTTTCTTTCAATGGATATTCTGACCCAGTAGCAGCTGAAGGACGGATTAAAGCCCTTCATAAGATATTCGATATAATGTGTTGTTCAGATAATCAAAAGGTATGTCTTTCCATTTATCATATTGAATGTGATTCTAATCAGTAGTGGTCAATGGTAAAAGATATCAAGGATAGAAAGGATATTGATACCTTTGAGTTGAAGCAAAAGGAGTAAGATTATGTTGCAATGTATGAAGAGAACTTCACCCTACTGGAAAGGTATCTCCAAATCTTATTCTAGATCTTGATTGAAAAATCAACATCTTTTATGTAGGACTGAAGCCAATGTATCTAAGGGCGTTGGCCTCCAATGAATTCAAAAGTTATGAGAAACATTTATGATGTGATGAGAGTGTAGAGATGGACTTTGTTAATGATCATGTGCATTTTAAAAACAAGGAGAAGAAGAGGTCCAGAAGGAAAGTGATGGGTAAGAATCAACAAAAGAAATCTGATGGTAAGAAAATCCATTTTCCAGTTCGTGAAAATTGTGGCAAGAAGCACCTTGGGGAATGTCTTAGAAAAAGTGTTAAGTATTTTAAATGTTTTATGTTTTGACATATGGCTCGAGATTATAATTAATATCATTATATGAATAATCCTGATAAGAAAACTATTATGCGTTTCAAATGTGGTGAGATGGTTCATTATGTGAATGTCTTCCCAAAGAGAGATCCAAATGATGCAAAGAATACATACTACAATCAGGAAGGTGTAGTGAGATCCTTTGCAATTATGTCAGCAGATGTCGGTCCATCCAATGAATTTTTATTAGTTACTTTGTTTCTTCACTCAGATTTTGATAATGTTTTGTTTGATACGGGGTGTACACATTCCTTCATCTCTGAGAAATTTTAGGGTAAATTGGAAATATCACCTCAACAAATGAGACCAAAACTTATTGTTAAAACACCCGGGGGAAATATTAAAAAAAAAGAGGAATTATAAAAATCTTAATATTGTGTTCTATACAAAGACATTACCTGAAACTTTTATTGTTTAACCCTTATTCGTGTTTAATGTTATTCTAGGAATGTATTGGCTTTATTTTTATCATGCAAAGACTGACTGTAGAGTTAAAGAAGTTGTTTTTGATAAATTTATTCAGTTTGTATAAAATAAATAACCCATACAATTGATAACATTTCAGGAAGCAGAGAAACTATTTAAAGATGGAAATCAAAATTATCTTGCTCATATTGTTGAAAACAAGGGAACTGTTCATATTAATTATGTTCCAATGGTAAATTAATACCTTTATGTTTTTCTTAATGATTTTCATGGTGTAATACTTGATCTGGAAGTCGAATTCACAATTAACTTAGTTCATGATGCTAAGACAATTTCAAAACCCCCTTATCATATGGGTCAAATAGAACTTCTTGAATTGAAAAAATCAGTTGCTGGATTTTCTTGTCAAAGGCTTCATTCGTCCTAGTACTTCACCATGGGTAGCTTTTTTTTGTTTCTTATAAATAAAGATGGTTCCATGAGACTTATCATTGATTATAGAACTTTAAATAACATCACTATTAAAAGAAAGTATAATTTTCCTCACATCAATGACTTGTTTGATCAACTCTAGAGAGCTCAGTACTATTCCAAGATTGACTTGAGATCTGGATACCATTAGCTGATGGTGAAGGATGATGGCATCCTTAAAATAACCTTTCGTACTAGATATGGGCATTATGAAATTTTTTTATCCCTTTTGGTTTAACTAATGAACCTTATGTATTCATTAATCTTATGAATAGAGTATTTCATGCGTTCTTGGATAAGTTTTTGGTTGTGTTTATTGATGAAATTATTTTATTTTCTAAAAATAAAGAGGATCATGAAAAACATCTAAGGGTTTTTTTACAAACCATAATGGAAAATAAACTGTATGGAAAATTAAGCAAGTATGATTTTTTGGTTGCAATAGATTTCTTTTCATGGGAACATTGTAAATAAGGATGGAATAAATGTTTATCCTTCCAAAACAAATGTAGTTGATGAATGTCCAAGAACCAAAAATTTATAGAGATTTGTAGTTTTCTTGGGATAGCCGGTTATTACCAATAGTTTGTAAGAAATTTTCACAATTATCTTTCCTGATAACCATGTTTACACGAAAAGGGGTTAAATTTATTTTTACAGAAGAATGTGGTATTTTTTCTCAGGAACTAAAGAAGAGATTGGTGAATTCTCTAATTTTGGCCATACCTTTTTGAAATGGTGAGTTTTTCATCTACAATGATGCTTATTTGTTGGGATTTGGTTTTGTTTTGATGTAGAATGATTAGGTAATTTGTTATTCTTAAAGAAAACGTAAAACACATGATCTAAATTATCCCACACATTATTTTAAATTGGCAGTTGTGGTTTTTGCTTCGAAAATTTGGAGTCATCATTTATACAGATCCAAATGTAAAATATATACTGACCATAAAAGTCTGAAGTATATATTCATTGAGAATGAATTAAACATGAGGTAGAAGGGATGTCTAGAACTGGTAATGGTTCATTATTTCCCAATCAATTACCATCCTGGAAAAGCAAACAAAGTGGTGGATGCCTTGAGTCAAAATCATCATGCATCATTAACCATGTTAGGTTTGGAACATGATCCCTTTATTAATGATTTAATGAATTTTGTCTTAAAATTTGTTGGTGTAGGAAATACCTCGGTTTTTTCACAGATTTTAGTGTAGTCATCGTTATCAGAAAAAATTAAGAAAGCGTGGAAGGAAGACCATGAGATACAGAAAAAGATATAATTGGTTAAAGTGGGTAAGTTTCCATAATTTAACCATGATAAATTTTATCTTTTAATATTTGATAAAAGGTTTTGTGTTACTTTTAATTCCATGTTGATGAATGAATTGTTGTGTGAAGCTCATAATTCTCCATTTTCACTTCATCCTAGCAGAAAAAAGATATACAGAGACCTTGGGAGGTATTATTGTTGGGATGGAATAAAATGAGATACTGCTGATTTTACCATGAAATGTTTGACATGTCAATAGTTTAAGAAGAGCTATAGTTTCCAAACGGTATGCTTCAGCATTTCCCAGTCCCATAGTCGAAATGGGAGAATGTATGCATAGACTTTGTGGTGGGACTACCAAAGACTTCATGAGGTAACAATTTGACTTGGATTATTGTTGATCTGCTGACAAAATCTGCACATATTCTTTCTATTCAAGATAAAATGTATTTGGATTAGATTACTCATCTATACCTCAATGATATTTTCAAGTTACATGGAGTTCCTCTTTCCATTGTATCTAATCGGGATCCCAGTTTCACTTCGTTCTTTTGTAAGGGACTTAAGAAGTCATTGGGCACAAAATTAAATTTCAGTTTATCTTTTCATCCTCAATCAGATGGAAAGTCACAATGAATGATTCAGACATTGGGGGATATGCTTTGATATTTTTCAATATACTACCAGGTATGTTGGGGTCATCATCTTTATTTAGTTGAGTTTTCTTATAATAACAGTTTTCATTCTAGTATTCAGATGGAACCTTTTGAGGCTTTGTATGGTTAGTGGTGGCAGACTCTAGTGTTTTGGGATGAAGTCGGTGAATGAGAGTTGATGGGCCATAATTAGTAGAAAAAGTATCTGAGAAAGTGAAGATAATCTAGCAACACATGAGGACAGCTAAGAGAAGGAAGCAAGGTTATGTAGATAACAGATGGAAAGACTTCTTTATTGAGGTTTGTGACCATGTTTTCCTTAAAATCTCTCCTTGGAAAAGTGTGATGAGTTTTGGTAATAAATAAAAGATAAGTCCATGAATCATAAGCCCATTTGAAATACTAGAGAAATTTGGAACAGTTGCATATCAAGTAGATTTACCTTTGAGTTTTTATCAGGTGCACAATGATTTTCATGTTTCGATGTTGATGAATTATGTGCTAGATTCATCACATGTCTTGAGCCCAGAAGAAATTCAACTGGAAGAGAAACATTCTTATGAAGAGAAACCAGTTCAGATCGTTGTTCGAAGGGAACCATAATTGAGGAATAAGGTAAGACACCAGGTAAAGGTTTTTTTGGGGAAACGACAAGGTAGGGGAAGAATCTTGGGAGTCTGAAAATTCTCTAAGCAAAAGGTACCCTCACTTGTTTAATTAGTAAATAAAATTTCCAGGATGCAATTTGCAGAAGGTGGGGATAATATAACACCCCATGGTTTTCTAAAAATAAATTGAATGCATGAATCTTTTTTTCAGTAGATAATTATAACTATCCTTTAAACATAATTTTACTACATCTATGTTTTGAATTTTCAAAAACAGATATCTGCAATTATGTTTAGTAAGTTATTTAGAGTCTTATGGAACTAAGTTGTATTTTAGTGAATATTAACAAACCTTTATGAATATTAATATTAATAGTAATGTGACCCTAATGAATAGTAAATTGTATTATTAATTTATTCTCTTAATACTTTAAGATAATGACATCTTGATTGATTTTTTAGTGTGATATAAAAGCAGTTATAGTTTTAAAATTGTTAATTTTTGAATTAAGTATGATTTTATTTAAAAATTAAATTAATAATATTTATAAAATTATTCTAAAAAAGGGATTTCAATTTTTAATTCTACACGTCAGAAAATGGTTAGGGTGAATTTTTGGGATTTTTCTGAAGGAGTTGATTTTTTGGTGAATAGTAAAATATACAGTTTTGGGTTTCAGTGTGTTAATGACATCATTAGTGATGTAATAATTATGTAACAAAATCTGGTCTAATTTTTTACTGTTAAATAAGATTTTAGGTGTCCCAAGTGGCTAATAACATGGGAAAAACCATGGGCAAGCCCATAGTTTTGCAAATACCCCTAATGAGGTGTCCCTTGAAAATTATTAAAATAATCCTTCACTTTTGCAATAAATACCAACACATTCCTTAATTAACATCATTAACAATTCCACATAAACGAATCTCTATCCTCCTTACCTTCCTAGTATTCCTCCAAAGTTTTCCTCAAGCCCCCAAGGTCCCAACATTCAATTTCTTGGAGTTACTCTACAAGGTAAAAAAATCTCAATTTCTTTCTTTTTCCCTTCAAGATCTCTTTCATGTGGTATAATATTCATTTTTCCATACCATGTTCTTATCTCATTATTATTCAGGATCTATTAATTATTATTATTCATTTCTATATGGTTTACCCTTGTCCCATCTGTTTTTAATATTTTGTAAAACCATGTTGCATATTCGTTAGGCTGCGGAATTTTTGTATGGGATTTTTCAATTATTCTTTTTTTTGAGTTCTATTATTTTCTTATTCTTTCCCCATCACCTCTTACCGAAGAGTAATGAAAGATCCATAAACCATGAATATTCTGGATTTTCTCTTGTTCAGGTAAAATTCATCATCATTCTTTTCTCCTCTCCCACTTATTCAAGGAATAAAAACATTGTTCGTCATGTGTCGAATTACCGACATTGTGGACGATGTGATTTCAATTTTCATTAATTCTTTAAAGTCTGGCGAAGAAAATTTTTTTATGGTTGAAACATGTTATAATATTTTTATTAAGTCTCATTCATGGTTCCATAATTATTTTGTAAATATGGTTTTAATTTATAAAACCAAATGAGGTCATTATTTGCAAAGAATCAGTAAAACGGTCTAAATGAACCTCATTAATGTTTTAACTTATGAATCATAATAATTTCATAATTCAAAATGATAAATGGTATAAGTTATGGTTATGGAAATATTTAAATAATAATCCATTCCAATTCTGGATTTACACTTCCTATGAACAAGAACAATCCATCATGAACCGGTCCGGAAAATCATGTATAGAACTCACCCAAAACAGTGCAAGGAACGAAATACTAACAATTAAAGGATGAAATGATGTATTTAAATTATCATATAAGGTATTTTAAAGATTGATATGATTATTTAATATATTAATAACACTCTTTTAACTATTATACATAAGTTTAAAACAATTTGGAATTAAGATAACCCCAAGGTAAGGAAATTCTTAAACTGGTTTCCATCCTTTGGGTTAACCTTATTCTTCATTAAATAAGTGATATTATATTGTTTGTGTGATGAATTTTGATTATAATTTGTTTAATTATGTTTACTTCTATAGTATATAAATATTCCATCCACTCTTTTATGTCTCACTTCAATTATATGATACTCATAAGGGACTTTTCTTTTAAAATCCACTTTTAAAATTCTATTTTACGAAATTCAAAAGCAAAGTTTTTATGTAATTGTTCATGATGTGTGATTAAGTTATGGTTCTTGGGAATTTTTTATGATTAAAGGTGGGACCTATATTTCCCTCCAATGCATTTGGTATGTGTATGTTGGAGGTTGTCTGTATGGTTACTCAAAGTGTAACTACGATGATTACACAAATTTTAAGGCTATCGTGAGGGTTACAAATTATAAGGTAGCCAAGAGGGTTGAAAGTTTATGTATGTAATGCCCCAAGATACCTTTATGATTATGTTTATGTTATAATGTTTTGTGTGGATCTTGTATAAATCTCATGTTTCACAAAATAAGTATATATTTGGGTGAAAATCATGTCTTTTGAAAATGTTTTCATATGTTACAAGTATTCATGGACTATTTAACTCTTTCCTTCTTTTATATACCATACTGAGCTCTTTGTGCCCATCCCAAGTTTTTTTCAAAATATTTTCACAGTTCATAATGATTTGTATAAATAATAAGGAAGACATCTTAAATTTTTGAATAATTTTAAAATAAATCATGTTTTAAGATTTCATGTTATATATTTTGAAAAAAATGGAAACTGTTTTTATGGTACCCACTATATAACAATGTATAAGGTTATGAATGTATTATGTCCCAAAAATATAAAACCATAAAATTGAATAGATCCTTAGTGTAAAAGGAAATGACTTCTTGTCTAATGTCAAGATTATATAATGTACTAAGACTAGGTCCTTATAGGTAATCCTCTTCGACCGTAGAAAACCCATTCTTCACACAACACTGTATTTCGCACACTCCTCCAACATTTTGCGGACCTCATACCTTTGCCAATTTTCAATCTGTTTATCTCGAAAAACATATTTAAGGAAAAACATCATTCCTCTATTTCACACACCACTCTAGTATTTCATGCACCTTCTTCTCCAAAAACAAATCTCTCCATTTTCAGATTTTCAAGCCCAAAAATTTGGAAAATACTGGAAAATAGCTCCACCTCGTATCCTCTCTTTTTGTACCACCTATAGATCATACATTCCTTTTTTGAGGTTCTTCTATAAATCGTGGATTTTCAAAAACATATATTGAACCCTAAAAATCTCCAAATATGCCCCCTTTATCAAAAAACTGAACATAGAAACCCAACTTGTCAACAAAAAAACATCGAGGTCCGCTTTGTCAACAAACACAACCAACCCAAAAATGATTCAATGATTCCTTGAGGGATTTTTTTCAAACAATATTCATTTTTTAATTTAACTTATTCATCCCCCAAAATACGTAGAACAAAAATAAAACTCAACAAAAGATAATTTATGTACTTATCATAATTCTCTACACCATAAGAAGAGTTGTTTCAATAAGAATGATAAGAATAATGTCCATGCATCAAATCATTAGTGGGGGCATAAAATCTCTAGTCTGATCTGGTTTACCTTTATTACATTATGTACTATCCACGGGAGAAATTAATTCCCTTATGACCCATAAAGTCCTCATCGATGCATAACATCAATCACCATATTGTCAATCAACCAAAAAATATAATACCCCAATTTCATGACCATCCTGCACTTAGATACCCTCATGGGCATACAGATGAAACGTGATTGAACCTTGAATCCCACTTCTAGTAGTCCCTTGGTTGGTGACATTTATTTAGGGTAAATCACACAAAATGGTATGTATTGCCCTCAAATATTTTACTAGATCATAGTATAAACCACAAAACAATAAAAAATTGGTTATAAAATAAAAAAAATCACATATATTCAAAGTCAAAATGCATGAGTATAATCAAATAGAAGCTTCTCCAACATCAAAATAAAAATTCCAATTTAATTTTTGGAAATGATCTATCTACACCAAACTCTAAGCTAATAATGTCCATAATGATAACCAACTCAATCCTATAAACATTTAAAACATATTTATATATATTGGGTGAGAATAAAATGTAAACAAAGAATGATCATACCCAAGGTCTCTCATGAAAATATGAAAATATTATAATAATTGCTTGGTGGATAAATAGAAGAACTAAAAACCACATATTGGGATAGCTAATACCCCTACCTCACAAAGGCTAGCTCACCAAATCATGCATCCAAAAATAATAATTTACTATCAAAAGTATATAGAAATGTACCCAGTAACTACTTTCCCAACTATTTTTCCACTCTCTCCAAATGAGAAGATATCATTTCCTTTTATCTTATCAACAATTATCACCATCATAATGGAAAATCCCAGATCTCAATAACTACCATATACTGCATCATCCCCATGGAAAATCCAATCTCTTAGCCTATTTTACATACCACACCACCATAAAATCAAACTAGGGTTTTAGTATATCAATAATGTGTTGGAAATCAACCTCATTGTTTCTTCTAACCACACAAGACCCGACCACATATATCACCATCCTATATAATGTGGAGCGCCAATAATGTATCACTATCAGCATCAAGAACCACTATTGAATAGAGTGTGTGCGGAGATTGGGTAGTATGGCATATCTATCATCCTCATCTTAGATTTTGGAAAAAAACACCCTTCCAAGAACATATGGGTATAGATAGTAGTAAAATACTCAATTGGGGTTCCTAATGAAACCAAAGAACATAACATATAATAATCTCACACAAAATCCCACACCTGTGGGTTCATACTAACATCATCCAAGATTGTGATCACCAATTGGGTGTCTCTAATGAAAATACAGTGTTCGATACAACTAATCAAAAATAAAAAAAAATCAATAAAACCTCACATAAGTGCCAAATATCATGTTGTATTTCCCATTTCCATTCAAATATATCCATTTTCATTTGTATAATTTCATCTATTACCTATTCATATTTTTCAATCCAATTATCATTCCATTACTACTAAACTGCTACAAATCATCAACCACATCAACCAACACACTACAAACCACCAAACAAAAATAACCAATTCCACCAATCCCCAACAACAAACCAAGGACCCTAAGACACAATATCCAACCAAACCAATATACCACACTTGACATTAAATGTATAGGCCACGAATATTAACCATATTCTATTATAGTTAACAAATTTAAAATTTTAACAAATTTAAAGGTATTTCAAATAAATCTATCACAATATGGTTTGGCATGGGTATCAACAACAATAACACAAATCAAACTTGTTACATCATGTGGTTCACATAATTCTTGTACAATTTTTTTAGTTCATTTTGATGGATTTTGTATGTTCATCAAATGGCCACCTTCATCGAAATACAACCCATCGTAGGTGGATATTCTTTCATGAATAAAAATATAAATAAAACTTTAAAAATATATAATCTATAAAATGAAACAAGCATCAGAATTATTCTTCTTTAGTGATGAAGAATTCTTGATAAATATCACAAAGTGGTAAGCTAAATCACCCTTCCTCTAAGGGGGTGATCACTAGATAATGGATCTTGGAAAATATCAAAACAGTACCTATATTATTAAATATTTATGTATATTGTGGATCATATGATGACTATTAGTGTGGGAGGAAGAGATAATGGAGTGGTTTTCTCACAATTAGATCTTTACAATATGATGAATCACATACCTATATATAGTCATCCATGATGCATTTAATTAAATGAATCATGTGGGAAAGATTTATATATCCTTACAAATTTATTCTAATTTTCCTTAATTAATTGAACCCTAGTCAAGAATATTTATTCCAATCAATCCATTCATAATGGATTGTAACTGATAATAAATCGGTTCCTGATAAAAATATATATATCAAATATATATATTTATTATTGCATGAATTTAATGGATCCATAACAAAAAGAATAATTCAATGAATGTATTAAATATAAACTTTTATATAATGTTATATATCCAATATATTTATATTTTTAGTGCATATCCAAAATATATCACTTTCACTAAAATCTTTTATAGACTCTATGAATAACATCACAACTCTTTATGAATCCTTCTAAACTATTTCTGTTATTTTTTTCATTAGAATCTAAATTTTCTATAAACACATTTTCCAAAATCATTACATTATCCATGTCCCGAACTATGTGAAATTGGATGCCTTTTAAAATTTAAAAAAATTATGAAATCTATATTTCATATATTTATTAAATTAATAGAGTCTTAAAAAACATTTGTGCCACTCAAGATACTATGGGGTCTGATGTGATCACTATCAAACATACTCATATATTTATGTGAACATGTCCTCCACAATATGTATCATACTTAGAATATGATTATAATATAATCATTTAATCAATGGCATTGAGTGACCACTAGATGTGGAACATGTCAACCTAGTATATTCCTCTCATCATTTTCATTATTCTTTAAAAAATACATACCACGTGGATGAATACATGACATGAAACTTATCAAATTAGTTGAACACATTATATGTGAACGAAATAATAATTGATATTAATTTATTCAGTATTATTAAATAAAGTTTCATATTTATTTTTTGATCATACAAATGGATAAATCACATCTTGGTTGCACTCAAACCGATGAAATGATCAGCCACATACCCAACCAACCTATTATTCTCTAAGTTTCTATGTTGACTTTATAAGTATGGTAAAAAAGTGTGAAGGTTATCATCCAATGTTTCTCACCAACATGAGGTAAAATGGATTGATTTTAAAAATACAACCCTATGTATATCTATGTCTATATTAAATTCCTTGAGATATACATTAGCAGATAAGTCCAAGTAATCTATCTCAATATAATACCTAAAGAATATATTCTTCAATATCTCATATAAAACCCATTTTAACTGGTATAATAATCTATTCAAGCCAACTATTATATATCTTCAAAACTCATTATACTCCATGATGATAATTGGTTAGCTACAACCATATGTTTTTACTTTGAGGGTATATTTATCATTTGACCATCTATGTAAAATAATTTATGGAACACATGAATTAATTACTACCAAAAAATTCATTTAATATACATAAATTATATTTTTACTGCCATTAAAAAAATATACTAATAAATTACATATTAAACTCATGTATTTGTTTTAGTAATATATTTTTATCTTTATTCCAATTGTAATTCTTATAACATACCTATGTGACCATCTAATAAAATTCTCCTAGTAACCTCATAGTGGCTATCATTTATAAAGATATCTATATTGAATGGTTGTGAGGCTTAGGAATCATATTACTTAAGTTATAATCATTGAGAATATGTTAAAACTCCATTATTTTATAACATTAAATCTTATAATTTTATATTCCATTATCTACATAAAACTTCTTTTAAGTACATCATTATTATCCATAGAACTGTTTCTATTAATATTTTCCATTGAAATATTTTATAAATAATTTAACTATTTTAACTATTATAGTACCATAACATTATAAAAATTTCTTTTATAATGTAATGTCCCCATTTTTATGGTAACTAATATAAATTTTACACTTCTCTTTACATCTATACTGTAAAATCTTTTTCGAAATCAATTGATATAATTCTAGTATTCAATTGTGTAAATCATTAATCAATAGTGATTTTAAATTTTATGGTAACTAAATGAATATTTTTACAATTTTACTTACCATATCTTATCCAAAACATCATTAGGATATTATGTGAAGAATCAATATAATCAATGATATGTATAATCCTTTAGTTAATAGTTACATTAGCATTCTTATATTAACTAAATATAACTATTTATATATTTATTTACCTTAACAAATCCTAAATCATTATGATATTATGAAAATAATTACTTAAACTAAAACAGGTACATTTTTTGTTAACATTTAAATTCGATAAGCCCAAACATACTCCCACTAGCCTCCTAGATGTTATATTTTTTTCATAATATCATTCAAAGACTCAACAAAGTATATATTGGGTTTTAGGAATTAATATTTATTTCACTTCAATATGAATATTAAATAACTAAACTATTGTTTCTTTATCTTATATGGAATTCCATGCATTTTAATCCATTCAATTTTTAAGGAATATTTAAAAAAAAAATTGTCAACGATGGACGGAACACATTCCCTCATATTTTATCAAATACCATTGAGAATTATTTTTATCCTAGATAAACACTATTACCCAAAAATCCTTCACAAATAATTTTATAATAATCTAGTGAATCATAAACCATTTGTATAAAAAAATTATATTATAATAAAAAAATTTATCAAACATTCTCTCTTATCATTTATGATAATTAAGATGAAAATATAAATCTTTTACATCGATTAAATTGATCTTGATTAAAATGAGTACATTAAAATCCTAAATGTTTTAACTGCTTACTTCATCACTTGAATTTAAAATATAATCATATTCAATTATTCCACTTATTTTGAACTCCTACATATTTATTAAACTTTTGAAACATAACCTCATTATCACTAACCCTTCAAAATCAATGAATTAATTTCTATGACAACCATACTTATCTGGGACATTCCATGGAGTTCCAAATCATCTTTAAGTAATTCATTGATAAAAAATCATATTGAATTAATAAAATTAATTTTTGACAGCCCTAGGTTTCATTTATATTTATATATTTCTTAAAGATATATTTTTGAATTTTTATTGTTTTAATTTGAACTTTTACCCACTTGTACTTTCAGGACTATATTATAGATATCATATGTCATTTTTGTTGAATCTAAACACATTATGTTTATCATGTAAACCACTCATGAATTTATTCATCTTCTTGGATCAATTTTATATAAGATAATATAATGAATTCTCTAACCAGAATAATCCTTATAAGAATTCTTCACTCTATCCAATCCTATTCATCCAAAATGAATATATTTGATATAACCTCTAATATTGAATATATTATACTAGAATTTTTTAAGTAAAATATTATCTAGTTCCATTTAAATGTTAAATGAATCATTTATTCATTCAATAAGTATCTAGATCCACTTGTTGGAAAATTTCAACTATTGGTTACTTAAGAAGAATTTTTTCTAAAAAATATGATATTTATATTTCTCAATACCTTTTCATTTGATACTAGTCTTATCTATTTCATAATTTAATATTATTATTTCAGCATTGATATAATGTTTATTTTGATGATATTGATGAATTTAAATAAAAAATATCTTTTTATTAGATTAATTTCATATTTTGTATCTTTCTATCAAGGATTATTAACGAAAGTGATCCCATGGAAATTTATAACATTATACATCATATCTTTATAGTGATAAAAGATCAATATTTCACTATAAAATTTACAATTTATCACATAAGATGTCGTCATTATTTATTTAGGGAATAATCCCAATCTTAACAATTATGATTCTTGGAGGGTTTAGTGGGTAACTATTTAATAAAATACACATTATGGATTCTCTCAACTCTATTATTATACTATTTTTACAATTAGGTCTTCCCAGCTAGTGAAAACCAATGAAAATTCCATGAATAACCCAACTAAGGTAAATAAACTAATACTCATTCTGATCTTGATAATATCAAACCTATAAATCCAAAGTTACTCATATCTTTCTTTTACTTCAGAATATAATCTTGGGGTACTTGTGATGGGATAAAAAATAACTATTTGAATGATCAAGTTCATGAAATTTGATTCTTTGGAAGGAATATACAACTTAGTATTTGAGTTTGTTTCAGTTTTAGAGTCTCACCAATTTAATATACATCATATGTATATTAAATTAATTTCTATTATATCATATGTACTTAATATCATCTTATATTTTATTCCCTTTTGGTGTATGCATTTTTCTAACAATTTAGTTCTAGAACCCCAATTCTAACCACTAATATAATTTTTTCACACCACAAAAATGTGTAATTCATTACACAACAGAGAATTATAAGTTAATAACTCAATAAAATAAGTCAATTATACTCATAAATATAAAAATTCATTAAATTCATATGGTAAGTGAAGAATTCATGTAAATTCATAGATTTATATGAGACTGAAAAACTCCACATGTTTAGGATTTGATTAATAGATAACTATAACTATTCACTCTCCTATCCAATAAAATCCTCTAGGAATGTTGGTGATCCGACCCCCTGTACCTATACCCAAGGATACATGACTCAAGAATTAATTAAATTCATGATATCTCTATAACAACTCTCATTTAATAGTTTTGTAGTGTTAGTCTTATTTTATCTTCTTGAGTATTTTATAGCTTCTATTGGTTGATGCCTACATTTACAATGTTTTGGTGTCTTTTGGGAGGATCATCGATAGCCCACATTTTTATTAGTAACTGTGCAGTTCGCACTATAGTTTATGTCTCCAAGGATAGAGTAGTTTTCATGGCCTCCATATGGTATGAAATACCATATAGAGAAACCCAGCATCCATTTGGGGATGAGGGTGTGTCTTTTGTGTGGCACAATATTTCATAAATTATTAAATTCCCAAGTTGAAACCATACATGTGGTTATTGGCCTAGAAAATATCTGATAAATGGTTGGAAAACAATTTGGAAACCCATTTGGCTATTATTTATGTGTTCCCTATGTCTAGGTAGTGGGGTGAACATGCTTGGTGTATGGATTATAAAACCATGTATCTAAACCACAGGACATGTCCCGATGTTTAAATTTTTCATTATTTTCTAATATACCCTCTTTAATTAATATTGGATTCATCCCTCTTATCCACCATACATGTCATCTTACCCTTTAGATGTCAATGATGAACTATAATGTCATCCTCTATTTAATATTCACCTTTATTTTGGTTATTTCCATGTGGTTCGTGGTATTTATTCCTATTTTTATCTTTTCATCCATTCCCTACCTCATTTTCCTTTGTTTTGGATTCCTCTATGAACCCTAGACCGATTCTGGATAATTTAAGGGTTTCTAGTTGATCTTATGTTGTGTTTTTTGGTGTCTTGGGGTTGTACACACCATTCTTATTCCCATGGGTGTGGTTTCCAATAATGATGATGATTAACAAGGTGTTTTTAATTGAATATTATCTCTTTTAGGTAGGTGTTCCTATACATTTTTTAATTAAAATGTGTGTATGCTGTCTAAATTCAATTATTATGTATGTATGATTATATTTAATATCTTTTTTATGATTTAATATCATTTTTTTGTGTTTAAAATTATAATAAACTATTTATCTTATAAATTACATTTTTTCATGTTTTAAATGGAATATTTTAATATAGCATATTTTATGAAATGAATGTATGAATTTTGGAATGATTTAAATGATTTTTTTTATTTTTATCTACTTTAGTTTGTAGAGAGTGAAAACAATATTGTATGTTGAATATAGTTTTAATTGATGTGTTAACCTTAAAATGCTTTATAAAGGGGTTATTTATTGGATTTGAAATTAATATTTTAAATGTATTCAGCATATACACCTTTTGATTATTACACGATGGATTTTTTAAAACGATTTATGGAAATAGGGGAATTGGGCATTAATTTCATTTTCAAAGGGTAATACCATTGTATGATGGGTGGATTCGAAATGATTTTAAATAGTTTATGTGATTTCAACCATTTTATATGAAATTAATTTTGGGTAATATTTATTAAATTATAAATGTATTGGAATCCTGGGCATTTTTTTGTGTTAAATTCCCAATTGGAACAATAATTTTAAAATGTAGATTATGAAATACACCCCCTGATTTCCCCTTTCTTGTATACCCCATGTGTGGGTTATTCAAGAGATGATTATTCCTCATCTTGTGTGATAATTTTCCTTTTATTTCGTGTTATAGGGTTTTTATTAGGGTAGCATATTTTTTTTATTTTATGGGTAAGGGTAGGAATGGATATGCCTTCTGTGTTGTTATCGAAATTGTTGTTCCTAAACCTCACTTTCTTATTTTTCATGGGAAATCAGGTACTGTGTGGAAGATAAATTTTTTTCTGCCCCTTGGCTTACAGGCCACTACCATCCCACCAATTGTTCTAGGAGAAAAGGGCTTGGTTGGGGTATTCATATCAATGGTGAATATGTGGGATAATTATATGACATGTGGTTTGGACTTCATTGCATATTGGTAGTTGGTTCATGAGATGGTAATGAAGTGCACTGTGTTGCATTTGTTGTCAATGAGGCATGAAGTTGTCTTGGAATGAATGGAAGTCAAGGAATGTCACGATGTGAATGACAAAGGTTGTGATGGTGTTGGTGATGAATGGAGAATGGCCAGGGTACTAAGATGTGTGTCACTTAGGAGATTCACTATGTGGCATAGGAGATGTGGTTGAAACATTCTCTAGTAACATTTGACGATTGTTGAGCTGATCTTTAAGTTCATAGACCTTGTATCCTGATGATACAAAGTCACAACAATGATAGAAGACCATGCATTGTATTGACAATGCATGAGGAGATGAAAGGAGATCCATCCACAATCACTGAGTGGATGAAGTGGATTAATGAAGTCCATGCACTATCACTAAGTGCATGTGAACATGAAGATGATCCAACTTGATCTCTGATTAGATCAATGAAGTTCATTGAAAAATTTATGTGATTAAGAGCTCGGTTGATGAAGAAAGAACCTTCAAGAATTTCCCTCATAAGTAATGAATATTTGTTGAGAAGGAGTGAGGAATTCAAATGAAGAAGATGATGAGAAAAAATGAGGAAGAAGGCTTCAAGTGGCATTTGGCATATGGGGATACTTTGTTTTTATACAAAGTCTTTATTCCTATACTTAGCAAAAAATAAGGCCACCAAGGAGGCCAGCCGAGGGTCATCACCCAAGGCACTTGTGGGACTCAAGGTCACCACGCCCATGGGGAACCCTCAAAGGCCAGGGCAGCATCCTTGAGGCAGGGGCGCACCCGTAGGACACCGCATGGGCGCCTGGGGCACGCCTGGAGGAGCGCGGCAGGGGCCGTGTATAAGCCCCCGAGGGCACGCGGTGGTGAAGCCCGCGCACCCGAGGAAGCATAGTGGGCGCCAGTAGCGCGCCCGCAGGGAGCAGAGAGTGGGCGCAGAGCACGCCCGCAGGGAGAACACGGTGCGGGGCGGCACCGTGGAGGGAGAAGTTCAACTGAGGGGTTGAGGCAGCGCTAGGGTGATAAAGCGCGGAAAAACAGCGCGCCGATTCGATGTGGGACGCGGAAATTTTACCCGGGATAGATCTGAGCCGTCTGTCTCATCGCGCGCTGGATCGCAGCAGCTCATCTCATCTGCCGTGCGCCGCGATTTAATCCGGCCGTCCGATGTATCTCAAACGCTTGATCCGACGGCTCCCAGCTCGTCTCCTTTGTCGAGCCACCCCGAATCCACCCGCGAGCTCCGTTCGAACTAGAGGCCTCCCTGACGACGGTTTTTGAGTTCCCGGCCATCTCCGAGCAAACCGAGACCTCCTTTGTGATCGTTAGGCCATAACGAACTCATGCATGCATTAAAATGTTGCATGCATGCATCAAGAAATAATTCGGTCGAGGCCGAGGCAAACAAAGTTGCCGAGGGCGTGCCACGTTGCTCGAACGCCTAAAACTGAAGGCTTGCATGCGTTCTAAGACACATGCACGAAGAGGAGAGGAAAATGAAAAAGGAAAGAACCCGCGGAGAACCGAGGAGCAAGTTCAACATTTGAAAAAATCTTGAAGATCTGAATACTTCGGGGATTTGAGATTTATCCCACGCGGATGTTTTGAGGTCCCTCTACCTATAAAAGGAGAGCCCATGCTCTCGTTTATGTTGGCTGATGCGCTGAATTTTTGAAGACCCGTGAGTGCACTCTCTGCCTCGCGAAGAAAGAAGCCCCGCGCAAGGTACTTGCGCGGCTGAAGATCTCGGTGCCACCCGAGGCCCGAAGGAGTTCCCTGCGCACCTCCCTTGCGTGACAGGAAGAACCCGAGGCCGTATTCTTGCGCGCCCGTGGTTGATTCCCTCTCTGCCTGCGTACTTGCGCGGCAGGAGGAAGTGCACGCGGGTGTTGTACTTGCGCACCCCGCGGCAGTGGCACCTGCGCGGCACACGCGCACCCTTGCGCCTTGTGACCCTGTGCGGCAGTGGAGAAGAGGTTGGCCGCACCCCATGCACGCCTTCATTTGGCATGGAGTTTGAGTGAGGCAATTTACCACACCTTTGTGTGTGTGCTACAGTGTTCGGGCTGTGTGTGCAAAAACAGAAGAAGGCAGTGTGTGTGTGCCAAGTGGAGAAGAGGACCCGAGGCTTTCATGCCTTGTGTGTGTGCCAAGTGAAGACACACTTTGTGTGTGCATTTGAAGAAGAAGGTCGTAGCCCTTATGTGAGTGCACACCTACGGGTTGTGTGCAAGAAGGAGTGGAAGGCCACCACATTTGTGTGTGTGCAAAACAAGAGGAAGGCCGAGGCCTTAGTGCCTTGTGTGCAAAGTGAACAAGAAAAGGCCGTAGCCTTGGGTGTGTGCAAAATGAGGAAGGCCTGCACCTTGTGTATGCAGTTTGAAGAACACCCTTAAAAAGAGGAGAATAGGCCAAGTCTCAAGAGTGAGCAAAGTGAAACAAGTGTGTGCAAAAAGACAACAAGGCCGAACCTTAGTGTGTGTGCAAACTAAAGTGTACACACTAAGAAGAAAGAGAAGAGGACACTCACACTATTGTAGAACACACAATCTATGTGTGTAGACAAATTGAATAAAGTGTGTGAAGTTTGAGAAGTTGGTGTGTGCTTAAATTGTTACACCCTTTGTGGGTCTACTGCACCAAGAAGAGGAAAGGGGAAGTGCATGCATGCATTCATGCACATGCGCACGTAATCAAAGTTCAAATCAGTGAGTGTGCATTTGAGTTGACCAAGACCAGAGGATCTTGAAGAAATTGAGAAGGCCATGCAGTCAGTGCATGAGGATTCAGAGCTACCATGCATTCAGTGCATGAAGTTGTTTTGAACTGAGACTGGACCAGACTGAAGTTAAAGACATCATTTGTCTGAGTATTCAGTAGTTGGAGAGAAGCCAGGTCATCCTTAGAAGAAGGAGATAAATCCTTAGCAATACGAGAAGACATGTTCATCACAAGTGAGCAGAGGTACAGAGCAAGGCCAGTAGTCTTTATCCCAGACTGCTGAAGATACTTGAAGAAGCTTAAAGAGAAGAAGAGCTACTCGTGTGACTCGAGGAGCCAAGAGAAGACCCTGTGGGACTCAGGGAGAAGAAGTCTTCAGTGGGATTCTGGAGCAGGCCAGTGGGACTCTGGTAACACTGTGTGATGCAGTATAAAGACCCTCCTGTGGGACTCAGGAGAGATACAGTGGGATGCTGTATCGACCATTGTAATACTAACAGATTATAATGGGAGAATCCATGCTGGGAGAGCATGGCAAGGATGTAGGCCTTTGGTGCCGAACCTTGTAAATCCTTGTGTCCAGTGCCTTTACATTTACTGCATCATTCGTGTAAAGGTGAGAGATACAAGAAGAGTGGATCGAGGCTTTAACCAGCCATAGAGGTTTAATTGATAAAGAATCAATTAGTAAAAAGTTTTAAGGGATCACTGATTCACCCCTCCCCCTCTCAGTGATTCACACTGATCTGGGCACTTCAATTGGTATCAGAGGGAGGTTGCCTCTAAAAGATCAAAGAGAGTCTATATGAAGTGCAGATTTGAGGAAACGAGCGACCAGCCTCAAATGGAGATATCTGCCAAGACTCAGAAAAATAGAAAGAAGAAACAGGCCAAGAAGATGAAGAAAGCTTGTCCTAGCTGTGATGAAGTTGAAACAATGAATGATCTTTAGAGTGCACTCAAATATCTTCAGAAGACAGTTCCCATGGAAGTGGCAAAGTGTATAGCTACAGGCATCCATGATCTTCATGAAAAAAAATCACAGTTAGAAGAAGAATCCAATGCAATGGAAGATCAATTGGCAAAAAGGGTTGGCATAACCAACACTCTCAGAAAGCTGGTGAAGGCTAAAGATGAAACCGTTTCTCTTTGCAATGAAAGATATGAAGACACTGCTTCAGAATTGCAAAGAAGCCTTTCTGAGAAATATTTCTTTAAAATAATGGTCAGAGATGTTTTCCATGCACTGGAAAAGAGGCACAAAGTGTCAATGAATGTCAGAGATGCTCAACTCGAAGAAAAGGTCAAATTGGTGAAGGAGCTGGACAATTCATTGCAAGAATTGAAGAAGGTGCATGAAGACCAGATGAAACAACTGGTGGAGAATTGGGAAGGAAAGCTAAGAACTGTTGAGGATGAGAAGAACTCCCTCAACATGAAATACTTAGAACTGGAGGTGATATTGAAACATCTGCAATCACCTAAAGCTGAATCCTCCCAGTCAGCTGGAAGAAGACATGTTTCTACTCAAGTATGCTTTGAGCAGGATGATTCTAAGAGAAAGACATCCTCTAATAAAAGTGCAACATCTTCTAGAAATAAGGTACCATCCATACCATCTTGTACTGATGCTTCTAATTGTGTTTCCACAAAAAGTGCAGGATGGAAGAATAATTCCAAACAAATATGGATGAAGACAGTAAAGAAGCAGAGCTCTCCTGAAACAGCACAACAGGTCAAGAAAAGTACCCTAAAATCAGAAGGACTGAAGAGGTCAAGATTTGTGGGACAATGCTGGTGTTGTAACAAGTATGGGCATTGTGCAAAGGATTGTTGGTACAATCCACTGAATGCCAAAGCACAGAGGAAGACCATGCCAAGGGGGAGCAAGCCAGAAGGAAGGAAGCAACATCCACAGGTCCAGACACATCTGTTTACTGCAAATAGATTTGGATTACTTGACAACATCTGGGATGGTTGCAAAAGTGGTCAAAGAGTTGATACATATGAATCTCTGAATGTATCCGAAGCTGGAATGAAGAGAAGATCACTGAACCTGGCTAAAAGAGATTCCTTGGGAAGCAAGCAGAATAAAGTGGAAGATGCTCCCAAGAAGAGTTTGAAGAATGAAGAGAAGTCCTTGGAATTCAAATCCAAGAAGGGTGATGCATCCAGAAGGACCACCAAGAAAACATGCTTCTACTGTGGAAAGAAAGGTCATACCATGGATCTTTGCAAACAAGACATGGAAATAAATAGAAGCCAACTGAACTCAAACAGACAATCAATCCAAAAGAAGCAAAAGGGATTGATTGAAAACAAGTTGCCTAGGAGAGGTAGCTTGACAGCATCAAAGGAACCATGTGAAACTTCCAAAACTGAGGCCACTCTTCCAAATGATTTACTAGTCATATGGCCAAATCAGTTGCAACTTGCCAAAGATCTGCAAAAAGCTGAAGATAAAGTTCTGGCAATTGCTATGGCAAAAGGGAAGAAGAAGATTTCACATGAAGATGTGTTGAGATCCACACCAGCACAAACATCAAAGAAGATCATATGTGCAAGTGTGAAGAATGGTGAAAATGGGACATCTCGGTTGAGAGAATCTTCTCAACCTTGTTGTTCACATTGATGAACCAATGAGGTTCCATCTTATTCCCTTATACTATTGGTATTTACATGTGCTGACATTGCAGGGAATTGAAGATGATGATCATTCTCAACTGGAGGATGGTTTGGACAGAATGGAGTGCACCCCTTGAGGGGGAGCCAATCTGGAGAAGATGATGTTCTGAAATTAATATCATCTTGAGAAAGTAGATGAAAGGGGGAGCTTTATCTTTGCACCTGAACATTCTAATGTGTTTTGTGAAGTATGTGCAGGATTCAGCAATTCATTGAATATCTGAAAAAATTCAACCCCTAAGCATGATCTCACATGTTTACAGTGAATGTGGAAAGCATTGAGTTCCTTGGTTACATCACTCTTGTTTTCTACACCGGGTTAGCCCAAGTAGACTTAGACTTGATTTACTAAAGGTTCTTTGCTAAAGAAGAACATGTGACATCATCCCTCTCCTAGTGTTTTTCAAGAAGATGCTATTCGAAGGGAGGAAGAGATATTTTGAAAGTGAACCACACCACACCTTTGCATTTGATTTCCAATAAGGGGGAGAAAATATTGGCACACATATTGACCCATTCATATGTGCTGAAGTGGTGTATTGACAACAAATACAAAGGGGGAGATTGAAGTGCACTGTGTTGCATTTGTTGTCAATGAGGCATGAAGTTGTCTTGAAATGAATGGAAGTCAAGGAATGTCACGATGTGAATGACAAAGGTTGTGATGGTGTTGGTGATGAATGGAGAATGGCCATGGTACTAAGATGTGTGTCACTTAGGAGATTCACTAAGTGGCATAGGAGATGTGGTTGAAACATTCTCTAGTAACATTTGACGATTGTTGAGCTGATATTTAAGTTCATAGAACTTGTATCCTGATGATACAAAGTCACAACAATGATAGAAGACCATGCATTGTATTGACAATGCATGAGGAGATGAAAGGAGATCCATCCACAATCACTGAGTGGATGAAGTGGATTAATGAAGTCCATGCACTATCACTAAGTGCATGTGAACATGAAGATGATCCAACTTGATCTCTGATTAGATCAATGAAGTTCATTGAAGAATTTATGTGATTAAGAGCTCGGTTGATGAAGAAATAACCTTCAAGAATTTCCCTCATAAGTAATGAATATTTGTTGAGAAGGAGTGAGGAATTCAAATGAAGAAGAAGATGAGAAAAAATGAGGAAGAAGGCTTCAAGTGGCATTTGGCATATGGGGATACTTTGTTTTTATACAAAGTCTTTATTCCTATACTTAGCAAAAAATAAGGCCACCAAGGAGGCCAGTCGAGGGTCATCACCCAAGGCACTTGTGGGACTCAAGGTCACCACGCCCATGGGGAACCCTCAAAGGCCAGGGCAGCATCCTTGAGGCAGGGGCGCACCCGTAGGACACCGCATGGGCGCCTGGGGCACGCCCGGAGGAGCGCGGTAGGGGCCGTGTATAAGCCCCCGATGGCACGCGGTGGTGAAGCCCGCGCACCCGAGGAAGCATAGTGGGCGCCAGTAGCGTGCCCGCAGGGAGCAGAGAGTGGGCGCAGAGCGCGCCCGCAGGGAGAACACGGTGTGGGGCGGCACCGTGGAGGGAGAAGTTCAACTGAGGGGTTGAGGCAGCGCTAGGGTGATAAAGCGCGGAAAAACAGCACGCCGATTCGATGTGGGGCGCGGAAATTTTACCCGGGACAGATCTGAGCCGTCCGTCTCATCGCGCGCTGGATCGCAGCCGCTCATCTCATCTGTCGCGCGCCGCGATTTAATCCGGTCGTCCGATGTATCTCAAACGCTTGATCCGACGGCTCCCGGCTCGTCTCCTTCGTCGCGCCACCCCGAAGCCACCCACGAGATCCGTTCGAACCAGAGGCCTCCCTGACGACGGTTTTTGAGTTCCCGGCCATCTCCGAGCAAACCGAGACCTCCTTTGTGATCGTTAGGCCATAACGAACTCATGCATGCATTAAAATGTTGCATGCATGCATCAAGAAAGAATTCGGTCGAGGCCGAGGCAAAAAAAGTTGTTGAGGGCGTGCCACGTTGCTCGAACGCCTAAAACTAAAGGCTTTCATGCGTTCTATGTCGCATGCACTAAGAGGAGAGGAAAATGAAAAAGGAAAGAACCCGCGGAGAACCGAGGAGCAAGTTCAAGATTTGAAAAAATCTTGTAGATCCAAATACTTCGGGGATTTGAGATTTATCCCACGCGGATGTTTTGAGGTCTCTCTACCTATAAAAGGAGAGCCCATGCTCTCGTTTATGTTGGCTGATGCGCTGAATTTTTGAAGACCCGTGAGTGCACTCTCTGCCTCGCGAAGAAAGAAGCCTCGCGCAAGGTACTTGCGCGGCTGAAGATCTCGGTGCCACCCGAGGCCCGAAGGAGTTCCCTGTGCGCCTCCCTTGCGTGACAGGAAGAACCCGAGGCCGTATTCTTGCGCGCCCGTGGTTGATTCCCTCTCTGCCTGCGTACTTGCGCGGCAGGAGGAAGTGCACGCGGGTGTTGTACTTGAGCACCCCACGGCAGTGGCACCTGTGCGGCACTCGCGCACCCTTGCGCCTTGTGACCCTGTGCGGCAGTGGAGAAGAGGTTGGCCGCACCCCATGCACGCCTTCATTTGGCAGGGAGTTTGAGTGAGGCAATTTACCACACCTTTGTGTGTGTGCTACAGTGTTCGGGCTGTGTGTGCAAAAACAGAAGAAGGCAGTGTGTGTGTGCCAAGTGGAGAAGAGGACCCGAGGCTTTCATGCCTTGTGTGTGCACCAAGTGAAGACACACTTTGTGTGTGCATTTGAAGAAGAAGGCCGTAGCCCTTATGTGAGTGCACACCTACGGGTTGTGTGCAAGAAGGAGTGGAAGGCCACCACATTTGTGTGTGTGCAAAACAAGAGGAAGGTCGAGGCCTTAGTGCCTTGTGTGCAAAGTGAACAAGAAAAGGCCGTAGCCTTGGGTGTGTGCAAAATTAGGAAGGCTTGCACCTTGTGTATGCAATTTGAAGAACACCCTTAAGAAGAGGAGAATAGGCCAAGTCTCAAGAGTGAGCAAAGTGAAACAAGTGTGTGCAAAAAGACAACAAGGCCGAACCTTAGTGTGTGTGCAAACTAAAGTGTACACACTAAGAAGAAAGAGAAGAGGACACTCACACTATTGTAGAACACACAATCTATGTGTGTAGACAAATTGAATAAAGTGTGTGAAGTTTGAGAAGTTGGTGTGTGCTTAAAGTGTTACACCCTTTGTGGGTCTACTGCACCAAGAAGAGAAAAGTGGAATTGCATGCATGCATGCATGCACATGCGCACGTAATCAAAGTTCAAATCAGTGAGTGTGCATTTGAGTTGACCAAGACCAGAGGATCTTGAAGAAATTGAGAAGGCCATGCAGTCAGTGCATGAGGATTCAGAGTTACCATGCATTCAGTGCATGAAGTTGTTTTGAACTGAGACTAGACCAGACTGAAGTTAAAGACATCATTTGTCTGAGTATTCAGTAGTTGGAGAGAAGCCAGGTCATCCTTAGAAGAAGGAGATAAATCCTGAGCAATACGAGAAGACCTGTTCATCACAAGTGAGCAGAGGTACAGAGCAAGGCCAGCAGTCTTTATCCCAGACTGCTGAAGATACTTGAAGAAGCTTAAGGAGAAGAAGAGCTACTCGTGTGACTCGAGGAGCCAAGAGAAGACCCTGTGGGACTCAGGGAGAAGGAGTCTTCAGTGGGATTCTAGAGCAGGCCAGTGGGACTCTGGTAACACTGTGTGACGCAGTATAACGACCCTCCTGTGGGACTCCGGAGAGATACAGTGGGATGCTGTATCGACCATTGTAATACTAACAGATTATAATGGGAGAATCCATGCTAGGAGAGCATAGTAAGGATGTAGGCCTTTGGTGCCGAACCTTGTAAATCCTTGTGTCCAGTGCCTTTACATTTACTGCATCATTCGTGGAAAGGTGAGAGATACAAGAAGAGTGGATCGAGGCTTTAACCAGCCATAGAGGTTTAATTGATAAAGAATCAATTAGTAAAAAGTTATAAGGGATCACTGATTCACCCCCTCCCCCTCTCAGTGATTCACACTTATCTGGTCACTTCAGTTATAATCAAATATGATTACATTCATCACATGATTTGAGTTTTATAGTATTTCACATGACACGTTTTACTTACATTGATGTTAGTGAATGAGTTTAATATAATCCTATGATTTTTTATATCATCTCCACTACTTTCATTGTTGTGTACCCCCTTCATTATTGAATTTTGATATAATTCTTGGGATTATTGCTACCTTTATTATTTTTCATTACATGTGTGTTTTTGTGATGGTTTGTATCATTGGAATAATTATTTTTTAAAGATTTTTTATAAATTATTTTTGAAAATAAAGGTCCTTGTTTGAGTTATTGAGGTGGATTTCAAAATGGGTGTTCGATTGATAAACGGTGGATTCGGTCAGTCAAATTCTTAAAAGTGACCATTTTCATTTAAAAAACAATTGAATTGATTTAAAAAAATGATAATGGTGTCTATGGTTTTTTATTCTCTTGGAATGGGGGATTTCTTTTCAAAACATGTGAGTTCAGTTTTAGAAAATAGAGAGATATTTTTTTAATGTGGATTGCAATTTTTTTGGTTACTATAAAATTATTTGTATCAAAATATTATGTTACAAGTTTATTTTCAAAAATTCATTTCTGAACTACATTATGAAACATTTTTTATTTTTTTTATCAGGTTATGGTGACTTATTGGGATTTATATCTCACACCTATATATTTTAGGATCTATGTTTTCAGTTTGATCTTTTTTTTCTCATTGTGGAAGACATGGAGTATGATGGGTGGTGGTGAGGAACTAAATGTTACAATGAGATGGTTGATTCTTGAATTTATTTGGTTAGTATTATTTTTTATTATAACTTTTTTCTTTTGTTAGTCTTATATCTTCCTTGTTTTTTTATATCCTCGTGTTATTGGATTTTGTTTATGTTTATGAAAATGGTTTGAATCATAGTAATTAGTTATGATAAGTCTGTAAATTTTTTTTATTTTGGGTTGTTTTTTTAATATTCTGCTCTATTTAATCTCTAATTCAGTAGAAATCATTCACAAACGAGTTCTTATGATTCCCCTGAACTATTTGTTGGCCCATTATGATTGAAAATTCCTTCCATTCCTTATGATGGATTGGTTTGGGTGTCGGATAAATGAGAAGTCGGGGCCTATTTGATATATAATGGTATTAGATCCCAGGTTCCTCTTGGGACCTAGGTTATCAAACAACAATTTTTATTTATTGGTTTGTGGGCATACTCAAGAGGCCCATGATATTTTGTAATTTTCTAGAAGCATAAAGACTAAGGATATCGAAGCATGATAGGTAAGGGTGGGGAGAGTCTAGATTTATCATTCTCACGCAAATCCTCAAGATACAAAGGAGAGAAGGATTTTTAATTGTGAATTAACGTTTTAACTTAGTTGAATATGATGATATTTGATGTTTAATGACCCCCTTTTTGTTTTTGAGTGATATTGTGGGTCAATCATTGGTTTTTGTGTGATAATGAAAGGGAAATCTATCTATATAGTAAGATCACGTGGGTTGGGAAACCATGTGGTTCTTGTGTGGTATAGTCTCTCGCTTTTATTGAGTGTTTGATATTGTTGGAGAATTTTTCCCCATCCCTTATGGACAATGTATGTGCAAAATTGTAATTTTTATGGTTATCCTTTTTAGACTCTTCTTGATTTTGGTTCCTCCAAAGGTAATTCTCCCTTGTTGGATTTATATTG
This sequence comes from Viscum album, assembly GCA_963277665.1. Taxonomy (NCBI): domain Eukaryota; kingdom Viridiplantae; phylum Streptophyta; class Magnoliopsida; order Santalales; family Viscaceae; genus Viscum; species Viscum album. Next base: position 1,278,513,638 of record OY728134.1, read on the forward strand.
AGGACTTTTTTAACTACCTTTTTATATGTGGTTATTTAGAATCTTGTTTTAATTCTTGTGTGTTTATTTTTTATTCTTTCTTTAAAATGCTTTATATTGGAAAATGAGTGTTTTTTGTAAAATTATTATTTTCAAAACTTTTTTTTTAATATTAATAATGTTGAATTCCACTGGATTTCTTGAAATTAATTATTAAGTGTTTTTTCCACTAATATGTATGTTAAATGTGTTGTAAAAAATTTTAATGAATTTCTAAAATGAAATTATTTTTCCAATTCATCGTGGATAATATTTTTTAAAATGGGAAGTGTATTTGAGGGGAATAATTTGGATTTATTGTTTTCAAAAAGAAATTAGTTTTGGAAGCTATTTTGTTATATTCCGTGTCTCGAGGGTGTATGTTCCATTAAGGTGGTTTTGTTTTGAAAAATTATTATTGGATTATTTTTAAGAATGAACCTTTTTAGAGGGTTCTTATGAAAATTCCTTTGTGAATTCAGTGGATTCAGCAGAAAATTTATTTTGGTGTGAATTTTGTGTTCCTCATTAGAGGAAGTTTTTGTTATGGTTTTATTTCTATATGTTTAGGAATTTTTTTAGTTTATATTTATTTTTATTATTCTTTGATTAGGCCTTTGTTTTTTATTTCCCCATGAATAGTCAAAACAGTTTCGTTAGTCCTGATTTCTATATAGTCTCTGAGTGGAGTGGTGAATGTGGTGAATTTCTTATGCTCAGATTCTGTTTTGGAATTCATATATATGAATCTATCTTTATATGGTGGTAATCAATGGGTAGTGAAAGTGGTGAGGTAGTTTGAACACATTGAGGTGATCTCCATTTTACATGGTACATAAGATGATTAACCAGTGAGAATGGCTGAGACCTTTCTCTGGGGTTGTATCCATGTTTGGTGAGGGTCAATGATACCTTATCCATTGAATGAAGGTATGCCTTGGGAGATCTTTAGTATGTTTTTACTCTAGTGATTATTTACTAATAAGGTGAAACTAATTAAATAATTTTATCAGGTGGGTGATTCCTTAGTTTCATCTAATACTTTGTGTAAGTTTGGTGGGTGTAAGGTCTAAATGGTGTGTGATGAGAAGAAGCTAGATGATCTGGAGACTGGGAAATGTTCGTTCTCATGGAAATATAAGATATCCTTTGTTCTTCTAGTGTGCATATCAAATTTATTTTTATCCATCTTATCTAATGTGTCATCAAATTTTCATATGATTTGTCCATTTATGTAATCTTTAGACATTTTCTAAGATAGTATTTCGAAAGAGGACCTTATTTTGATCCTTAAGGATATGTTTTTTTAGACCTTTACTTTTACAGTTTTAATCATGGTATTGGATCTTTAGATAGAGTTTTTGTGATCTTTTATATAGTTCTCTTTTTGGGATATTTCTTATGGATGGACTTGTGTGTTGTTTTGTGTATACCCTATATTTCATGTGGTCTACCACCTCACCCCCTCCCTTCTGGAAGGATCTAGAGGGTGATATATTAGTTTTCCTTATTCTATTTTGTTGGCTGTGAGTTCTATTTTTATGGATCCTAATTATTTGGTAGAACATTTATTGAGATTTTTGGTTATGACTAATCTTATAATGATATTTTAGGAGATCATTTATTTATACACGAGATATTCCTTGGCTAAACATGTGGGAAACTAGGGTGTGGGATCTACATGTTGAGTTTGGTATATCATCTACTGTTTGGTTCTGTCTATTCAAATACACTATGTGAGGGTTATCGAGGTATCGACCCTAGGTTATCCTAATTTTTCAATACCTAAGGTGGTAGATCATGTTTTTTATGATTGTTGTGTATTTTCAACATTTTATTATGATTAGAATCACTTGTGGTTGAGAAAATGATTCTCACATGGTTTTTGTTGTTTTTTTATGCATCTCTTGGTAGATCTTCTTTTGTACCACAAGGATATAAGAATTTTAATTTGTGTGGAGACCTTGATTTTTATATCATTCAACTATTTTTTTTTTGGGTTTTAATTAGGTTCATATTAGAGAAATTTTGGGATATTATGGATAGTCTATTTGGTCGTTTTGATGATATCAGCTGTGGAATCTCAGGTTCTGCCATATTGAGTAGTGATTTTGGATTGTTTCAACTTAGACCTTTCATTTTTCTCTTACTATTTGATTTAACCAAACTTTTCATGGTAATAAAGTTTCACGGTGGAAATTTGTTGACACCCTTAATTTTATAGTGTGGTTTTTTTTCATATTTTATATTTACATATGTTTTTTGGAGTTTTTATTGGTTATGAGACATAATTTCAATGTTTTGGAGGCATTTGGTAGGATCAAAATTATCCAATACTATTTGTAGAAACTATGTGATTACCATGTCAGTGGAACTTTATTTGGATGGAGCCATTTTCATAGAATCCACATAGCCAAACAGGTTGTGTAGATCTCCCAAGAAATTCTATGGTGCTTGGGCTTTGTAACATGGGCTTTCTAAACCTTTCTAATCCCTAAGAAAAATAGTGTAAGTCGTATTTAGCTTAGATTGTGTCTAACCTACATTTTTCACATGGTTTGGAAAACCATGTGTCTAAGATATTTGTGTGCTCTTTGTCTAGGAAATGGGTTGGGAACGTTTGTTGTCATGTTTCTAAAACCATGCATAAAAAATATAAAACTTTTCCATGTGTTTAATTTTTTTTTGGTATTTACCAAAATAAGATCTTAAATTAATTGTTGTTTCACCACTCTTATCACCCACATACATTTACTAACCCTTGAGAGCTCTAGGATGATCTCCAACCTCTTATTATCATGAATATTGACCTTTCATCAGTGATTTACATGTATATTTTGAGGTATTTATTCCTCTTAATCTCTATTCAACCATTTACATTCCCTTTCTTATTGGTTTTGGTTTCCCAAATTAAACCTATAAATCTTTTGGGAAATTTTAAGCCTCTGAATGGATCTAATTTTTGGATTTTCTACATCATGGGTTTATAGAAACTATTTTTATTCTCATGGGCGTTGTCTCCAATGATGGTGATGGGTTTCAATATTTTTCGACTTGGTTCTAATATCATTGAGGTTGTTGTTAATATACAATTCATTTTAATTCAGATTTTCTTAATATTTATAAATTCCATTATATATATGTTTGATTATATTTGATATCTTTATTTTGATTTAAAACCTTTTTATTGTATTTTGTAATTTCTATAAGTGGTTTCCCATAAAATATCAGTGTTTTAATGTCTTAAATGAACATATTTAGTATGTATTGACTTTTTGAAATTTTCATTTATATTTTGAAATGGTTTTAAATGAAATTTTTGGATTTTTATTCGTATTTATTTTTCAATAAGGGAATAGTTGGTTTTAAAGAGATTTTTTTTGTGAAGTGTTAACCTCAAAAGGATTAACAAATGGTTTAATTATTTGATTCAAAAAGGATATTTGAAACACTAATGTTCAAGGCCTAGATGGTGTAGAAAACATGGTTGGTGAATAGTTTTCAAAATCATAAAACCAATACATGAATTTTCCCTATGTCTTGGTAGAGTAGTCCACATGGTTGGAACATGGTTTGGAAAATCATGAGGCCAAACCATGCGACATGTCCCTAGGTTTATATTTTTTTTGGTATTTCCTAAAATACCCATCCTAATTAAGATGGTTTTCTTTCATATTCCCCCACATATGAATTTTCCACCCCTTGGGAGATCATTAAGGTGTAATAACCATATCCTCTCTTGAATCTTGACCTATGGTTATTTATATGTTGTTTTGGGTTATTTATTCAACTTTTCTCACTTCTTCCCTTCACTCTTGTTTTTAACATACTTTTGGAAACTCCCATTAATAATATAACTCTTGATGATAATTATAGTGTTTTGGTTAGATATATTGTCGATAGTTTTGGTGTCTAGGGGTTCTAGAAACTATTATTATTCTTGTAGGTGTGTTCCCCAATGGAGGAGACAAGTTTCAAGGTGTTTCTAGTTAACAATCATCTCTTTGAGGTATATGTTACTATGATTTTTTTATTTTATAATTCATATTTGTTTTTCTCCCTAAATTGTATTTTACATAATTATAGTAATATGTGATATCTTTGTGATGATTTAAGGCCATTTTTTTGAGCTTGGGAGATGTTGCTTCTCTTATAAATTCCATGATTTCATGTTTAAGAAATGAATGTTTTATTATTCTAAGACTTTGTGAAATGATCATAGATCTTTTAAAATGGTTTTAAATGAAATTGTTTTATTTTGATCCAGGATTAGTTTTTAATAAGTGAAAATAATGCTTTCTAGTGAATTTTATTTTGATCAAGGTGTTGAACTCAAAATGTTTTACAAAGGTGTTTCTTATTGAATTTAAAATGATGATCTGAAATGTTTTTTTGTTTACCCCTTGTGAAAATTCGATGGTGTATTTTTTAAACCTTTAGATTGAATTGGGGGATCTATACTTAGTTTGGGTGGTAAAACCCATGTGTGATGGGAGGATTTGAAATGAATTTAAATAGTGTGTGCGATTTCCATTATTTTATATGAAATAACTTGATTGGGACCTTTATAAAATTTGAAAGGACTTAGAATCCCAAGTTCTTTTTTGATGTTATGGTCTTGGTTGCACATTTGTTTCAATATGGTGATTTTGAATGACACCCTTTGAATTTCCCTTTCTTGCATACCCTTTATGTGGGAAATTCATGAGATGATTATTTCTCTTTTTATGCAAGAATGTACTTTTGATGTCATGGTGCATATTGTATATTTTTAGGGAGGATATTCATTGTTGGGTGTTAGGGTTTAGGGTAGATTTGGGTATACCTTCTTTGATATAAATGGATTGTTTATTCCTATTCCATACTTATTTATTGTTCAGGGTAAAATGGGTATTATGTGGAAGATATAATTTGTTGTGTTAGTTTTCTGACATATTTCTTTCATCCCACCAATCATGCTAGGAATAAAGGGATAAGTGGTTGTTTTAGTTATAATGAGGTTTGTGTGGGAAATTTAGATGAATTTTTGTTAAACTTTAGTATATTCTGGTATCTCATTCTTCAGTTCGTATACCCTTATACGGTTATATTCATTTCATGTTAGAAATTTTATAGCACTTCCCATAAAGATTTCAACTTCTAGAGTATATAGTGATTGAGGGGAGTTTTATCACATTCTTGTTGGTAAAATTTCTCCTAATTTAATTATTATGGAACCCATTCTTTATATAAATTTCATACACGACTTGTGATTCTGTGTTCCTTATTTTTTGTGAATAACCTTTTTGTGTTTGTGTGTGATGGTTCATTTGTCTGAAAAAGTGATTTTTTGAATATTTTTTTAAGATTTTTTGAAACCAAATTTAAAATTAGTGGATAATATGTGAGTTTTAAAGGTAGTTTTAATAATGTATTTTGGATTGTTGAATGGTTTATTTGATTGGTGAAATGATTTAAAGTGACTATTTTCATTTAAATAAAATAGATGATTTGTTTTTTTAAATGTTAACCATGTGTGTGCGTTTCAATTTTATTAGGTCGGTGGATTTTTTTAAACATGTGAGTTGTTTTGGAAAGAGGAGAAATGTTTTGAATGTGGAATATGCAGTTTTTTTTGTTTCAATAAATTTATATGTATGAAAATCTTACTTTTTATCATTATTTTCACACTATTATTGATTATTTTCCTGATCAAACATGATTCATTGTTTCCACATTTTGTGGTGATCTACTGAGTTGTTTAGATCATTTAAATATATTTCATCTTCTAGGTTTTAATATTAATCTTATTTCACTTACAATGTGGGGTAATTTTCGTGGTGGTTATAAATCATAGCCTGCATGTAAATGGTTTAGGCTCTAATCGAGTTGGTTTATATTGTTTTTATTTATTTATTTTGTTTGGTTAAAATTTTCTCTTCACTAAATTATTGTATCCTTCTATTTTGGATGTTGTTTATGTTTATAAAATGGGTTGAATAATTGTAGTTGATTATAAAAAAAATGGATTGTTTATTTATTTTAGCTCTTTGATTTATTAATTATGTTCTCTTTAATCTATGATTTGGGAAATATCAATCCAAAAGGGATTCCTATGATTCCCAAGAACTGTTTTCCAACCCATGGGGATTATAAATTCCATTCAGGAATTGTCATTGATCAGGATGGGTGTTGCATTCATGGTAAGATGAAGACGCTTCATTAAAATCTCTAACACCTAATATGCAAACACTTTTCCCAACTACTATTATCAAGATCATAACTATATTTAAAACTATAATCAAAGAAGGTGAAATATAAATTTTATGATATCAAAACTAGAATCACCTGAAAGGATGTATCCAAGAAGCAATTTATAATATAAAAATTTTGATATAGTCATTCATAATAAAAACAATTAAAACTATGAACAAAATAGGGAATAAGCTATAAATAAATGATCAATTCAAATGTTTATAAATGAGATAAACATTTATGAACAATTACATAAATAAAATATATTTATGAACCCTTTTATAACATAAACTTCAACACTATAAACATTACATAATTTTGATTATAAATTCATTATATTTTTTCCAATATGATTTTTTCATATTTATAGAAGTATATAATTTCATTTTTAAATATATGATATTATATGAATTACAAAATTTATATTTAAATTTCAATTATATAATCCATCTACATAACATAAATATCACATAAATAATTATTATTTAATCCTTTATCATATTAATTATAAAAACACTTTTTGATGTGTCTTAAATAATATCCAATTAAAACCCTATAATTTAAACAATTTTAAATTATTTAATTATAAGTTAAACATTATTACCAATGAAATGTAATAAACATAAAGTTTATTTATTTTTGAAGATTTATGAAATTAAAGAAGTATTCATAATTAAATACTTATAATGAAAATATGATATATAAGAATGAATAGAAAAAATTTATATTCATTTAAAAATGAACCCCTTCATATATTATATGAAATTTGTTTTATATGATATTTCATGAATTATAATAATTGTTATAATTAAATATATATAGTATAAATGTTTCTATATAATCTCAATATCACCTTTTATGATATCTAAATAACAAATTTATTTTTATATCATGATGCATGAAATTTTATTTTTCAAAAGTTATTTCAAAAATATTTATCATCTTTTCATAAACAGTTTATAGTTAATTAATTCATTAACCCCTTCTATAAATTATTATAAATATTTAAAAATGATTTTTTTATTATTTATAAAAAATTTATATATAACATAATTCAATTCATTATTTAATTATAATATTTAAAATAAATGTGTTTTTTATTTTTATAAGAAATATATATATATATATGAACTTTTCATATATATAAATGGTTAATAAAACTAATTTTATTAACATTTTATAATGTTATTCTATTTTTATAAACCATTTTATAAATAATAATAACATAAATAATTGAAAATAAGTTTTTTTATTTATTAAATATGAATTTTTATATTTAATTTCATTCTTGAAAAATTTTGTTTTATAATTTCAATGAATGTGTTTTCCATAAAAACATTCATTTTTCATAGAGGCCGACCCTTTGATACAGTTATTGTGTTTTGTAAAATAATTATATGACCATATGCAGTGGAAGACACCCCATCATAGGTGGTCGATCTTCAATAATAAACACAAAAATAATAATATAAAAACTAAGAACCTAGAAAATGCCAACCATAACAGTCTTCTTCTTCCTCGGAGTAGATGAATGCTTGATAAGGATGATGAAGCCATCTAAAAAGGTCCCTAACTCTGGGGTGGACAATGGAAAATAGAATTATGATCATATCATGAGGATAACAAAATTTTGAAGGTGTGTTAGTGCCTTTATCTCAGACAATGAACTATAGTGTTGGAGGTAGAGAGAATTCAGATACTTTCTCACAATTAGTTGTTTACAACATGAGGGATCACCTCCCTTAATATATCCACACAAGAAGTGTTTTATTAAATGAAATATTTTATCCCTATTAATGTATTTGTATATATTTATTTCCATTTTGATTAATTCATTGAATAATATTCAATGATTATTCATTCCAATTAATCAATTCATAATGGATTGGACCTCATAAAAAAATTGGGAGAAATAAATATATTTTAAATATATATATATATATATATATATTATTTTATTTATTTAATATCATATATTATATATATTTAAATTCCTAGTGCATATCCAACATGATCATTATCTTTGATTATAACAATTCAGGACATTCACCCAATGGAAATCGAATGTATGATAGTTTCAAAATTGTATATATTGGTGAGAACTCAAATACCCTACCAAAATTTTGATTCCCAAAGGAACTACCTCTTAAGAAACAAGAAACAACATACCTTGGATTTTAAGGAAACACCATTCAAGACTATGCACAATGAACCACCATAAATTCTCACTTCCAAATATAGGATTCTAAGCAAGTGAACCTTGAAATGAATGAATAATGAGAAAAGGGTAGATAAATAAGAAGAAAGTGATACCTCAATCAATGGGACTATGAACTGTATGGACCAAGGGGTAAGACTCTCCAGTGTAAATAAGTAAAGGATATAGGAAGGGATTGAGTTCATCTAAGTGGAAGGTAAAATAACTCATACCAAAGAAGGTTAGGTCCTCTATTATTATAGAAATATTGCATGGTGTTCCTCAAAATGTTTTAACCTCTAGACATTCCATATCATATTAGGGTAAAATTAATACCTAGATCTCTATGTGACATCCTCAAATATCATGTGTTTTCAAAACACCATAAATCCCACTTTTACTAGCACCACACCTTACACCATGACATGGTGTAAAAACCCAATCGGTTTCACCTCACTACACCATGTACCATGATGTGGTGATCTACTTGCTTCATTATTTCTAACAAGAACACCTTCAATGACCCATATCTAGAACTGCAGCCAATATCATCATTTTTATAGATCAATATTTACACATGGTGGACACTATACAAACATGCCCACCATAATGTCCAGAAAGTAGTTTCACTAGTTGTGGTGTATTGATCACCACACAACAAAATAAAAATGGCTAGGAAAACCCTCATCTCTAAATGAACTTCAAAACAGACACCTCTACACCCAATAACATTGAATATTATACCCTTAATGGGAAAAATATCAACATTGAGCTTCCATAACACCTCTTAAATCCATTATAGGACCCATAATCCAAGAAAAAATACAAAGTAAATACTAAAATGTATAAATCCATTATCTGGGAATCATTTCACCATTTTATCCCCATGTCTTCATCTATCTAAATATTGAGGTTGACCTAAAATTTTTAATTTCTCATTTCAATTATTTTACATAGAACCTTAAAAAACATCACTATTACTAACATGAAAATAAATGATATTTTCCTCTAATGACTTTTAATGGATAATAAATTCATAGCTTATAAAAAGGAATTGGTAATAACATTCAAGACACATCTCAAGAAAAATAAATGGAGATACTTTAATAAATAGAGATTTAGGAAATGAATCCAAAATCATTATAACTATTATTCTTTATGAAAAAAAAATAAAAAAATTAGAATGATTATGAGGAAACTATTTCTAATACACATTCCATTTTATAGAGAACTACTCTGAATTTTTAATAAATTGTTTTCAAATATTATTTTTAGGGGAGAATGACTACATTTCTTATATAATATTTTTTACCCTCAAAGAAATTATAATGTGGTTCAAGGAAATAACATTAATTTTTTATTCACTTGTATTGGATGTTCATTGATAATAAAAAAATATTGTAATATACTAAATTAATTGATGATGGTTTTGAAATATTGACACTTATTATGAAGAGATTTTGATTGGGAATGAGTCTCAAAGTAGTTCATTAAGGATCAAAATAATCCAAAAAATAGTAAACATGTATTATTATATTGTTGAGATATAATTTATTTCCTTAAAAATTAAACACACTAGAACATATTTTGGTTTATCCATCCCTATCCTTTATCTGCACTTGATAAAATCATTGATTAAAGGGTTACATTTATTAGTGATATAATTTTTTTTAAATTTTACTTTTATCCGAGCTAAAAAACGAACTGATAAAAGACTAACCACTATCAGTTATTTTTTAGAACTAATAAAAATACCATTTATTAGAGAATTTCTCAACTACTGGTAAAGGGTACATTTATGATGATATAATTAGAAAGAGTTCTAAGTAGAAAATTGGAAAATCATTATAAAACTTTATGTTATGAAATCAAGTAGTTAGAAAAAAAGTGAAAGGAGTGAAACTCATGGAATATTATTCCTAGGTTTTACCATTATTCAATCTATATTTCTTCATAAATATCAGTAACTAAGTGGTTAATGGGGGTAATATTTTTTATGGCCACATTGGTGTGTGATAAAAATTCCATTTTTATGTAATGTTATAAATCAATTACTTCAGAAAAACATGAGCATCATCTGAATCTCTTAATATATTTGTTGTAATTGTTTTAAATATATCTTGATATTATAATAAAGGAATTATTCATTTATGATTCATTCATGTGTGCTCCAATTTATTTAACATGAGCAGTTGAATGATAAATATCCACTCAAAGTAAAGATATTGAGTTATACCTAACTGATGATCATCATGGAGAATAATGGGTTGTGATGATATGTGAAGATTATCTTGAATAGATTCTTATATTTTCTAAAATGGTTTGTATATTATATATTAAAGAATATGTTCTTGTGGTATTATGTATAAAAATATTACTTTTATTAATCCTATAATGTATATATCATGGAATTTTATATGATCATATATATACCTATGAGTGTTTGGTTATTATCATTCTTTCTTTACTAAGGTTGGAAATACTCCTAGTATGAGAACCTTAAAAATTTTATAAACTACTTATCCTAGTAAATATATATACATAACTAATACAAGGGTGGTTGGGTATGTTTCTGATCACTTTGTTAGTTGGAGTTCATCAAATATGGGATTTATCAACTTGTATGACATGAAAACATAAGTATCCCTTGATTGAATAAGACTTAGAAAATTCATGCCCATGATTAGTTATTTCATATATGATGTGTTCAACTACTCTGATATGTGACATGTGATGTTATTATCAGATATATGAATGAAATGTGTTGCATTCACAACTAGGTTAGTATTTCTTGGTTAACCAAGAAAATAGTGAGAGGACTATATTAGATTGGAATGTTACATGTCTAGTGGATACTCAATGTCATGAATAAAGGGATTATATAAGATACATATAATGATATGATATATCTTTTTAGTGAAATGTTCATATGTAGATATGATTATTTTTTATTAAGATCACACCAAACCCCTTAGTAGCTTGAGTAGCACTAATGTTTTGTTAAAGGTCATCCATTACTTACATATATAGAATAGAAATTTCATATTATTATTCAATAATTCTAGGTCCCACACGGTTATATAGTTGGGAACTTGGACAAGTATAAAATTTTGGACAATTATTTAGTTTAAAATGAAAATATTTAGATGAAAAGTCATATCCAAACCCACTTAGATAGATTGAAAAAGAGTTGTGATGTTATGCATAAAGTACATATATGATTTTAGTGAAATTAACATATTGTTAGATAATTATATATATATATATATATTAAATTATATATACCTAATGTATATTAAAATACATTCAATAATAAATATATTTTTTTATTTATATTTATTTTCTCTGAATAGTTTTATTATCAGTTATAATCCATTATGACTTGGATAATTGGATTTTTCATTCATTGAACATGGGTCCTTGAATTATGGGAATAAATGTGTACAGATACATAAATATTGGAAATGAATTTATATTTAATGAAATGCATCATGGGTAGATTTTTAAAGGGATCTGATCCCTCCATTTATAAATTAGAAAATTGCAGTAACCCTCTCATTTCTCTCTTCCTCCCACACTATTGTCCGTCATCTGATATGCATGTGCTAGAATCCACTCAGAAATTGGGTATCCGCATGATACAATTATGGATCCATTAGCTAGTTTACCCCACTCGGTGGAAGAGTCATTTTGTTCACTACTTTGTGATCTTTAGCAAGAATTGTTCTTTTTAGAGGAATACGAAGTCTATTGCTATATGTGATTTCCTAGAACACTATTTTTGTAATATTTTTTAAAAATTTATTCTAGAAGATACTTATTAAAATGTAATGGGTTATCTTCTGTTATATATTTTCAACTAGTGATAAAATAACACCCATCAGTGGTATAAGATAGTAGTCTTCATTGATGAGTAAACACATATATTATTTTATGAAAAAACATGTTTCGATTATGAAACAATATTTTTCAAAGGCTTGAAATAAATATTAAAATTCAAATCTAGTAATTAATTAAAAATGTTTATTTAAGTATTTATGTTATTAATATTTATAATTTGTTTTATAAAAATATAATAACATTAATGATTTTGGATTAATAAGATTGGTTTTATTATTCTTTTTCAAATATGTAGATTTTCATATTAACAACTGTTTTTATGAAAATAAATAATGTATTAATTTTAATCCATAGTGAAAATCCAAATCACAAAATATAATATTATTAAAAATATTTTCTAGAAAAAAAATAAATGACATTATTTATAATATATAAATAAAGGGTTCATTTAGATATAATTATAGGAGATATTTATATTATTTTATATTGTTTATATAGTTGAAATTGAATTATAAAAAATGTTTATAATTCATGAAATATCATAGAAATTCCATTTTATATAAAATATGAAGGTGTTAATATTGAAATGAATTTAAAATGTTTATATTTTTATATTTATAAAACATTATAATAATTATTTATTTATTAATAGTTAATAAATGTCATAAATGTTTTAAAATTAATAAAAATTATAATTATTTACAAAAATTTAATATTCATGATTAGTATATAATTAATTAATTTGTAATTGTTCTGATTAAAGGTGGTTCATTTGTATATTATTTAAGACACATAAAAAATTTCTATTTGATATGATCAAGGATTAAATAATAATTATGTATATGATAGTTAGATTATATAAAAGGTTAACTTAATATAAATTGAATTATAAATAGTTTTAATTCATAAATTATTATATATTTAAAAATTAAATTTCATGTAATGATAAATATTTACAAATTAACTTTGATTTGATTATAAAATATTTATATTAAATAATTTGAATTTCCACAATGTTAAAGTTGTAATTATAAAAGGTTTTATATCTAGAATTTATTTATGAAGTTGTTCAAAAAATTTATCTCATGTTTAAAATTTTTAATTTTTTATTTAATTAATTATTATTCCATATTTTATTCATAGTTATAAATTTTTATATTAATAAATACATTACTACAATGCTCTATGATAAATTTCTTCCAGGATAGAGCCTCTCAAATAATGCATGTTTTGGTATCATAAAAATTATTTTTCATCTATATTGACATCCATTTGAATTTTAGTTATAAGGTTGGGAATATTTTTGGAGAATAATTTTTCCATAATAGGTAATAGAGATATCATGAATAAAATTATCTCTATAGTAAAGTATCCTCAGGTATAAAGGCTTATCATCATACTATATAATTTATTATAGGTTTTCCTTAACTAGTAATGTAAATTGGGTTTAGTATATATATCTCTAGAATTATTCATGTGGATTTTTTCAATCTCATATATCTCAATGGTTTTTCATGACCAGTTCATGTACTAGATTAATATGATACATTTAGAGAAGTATGATTATACTTGAATTGTATTTTTTGGAGATTAATAACTATTTGTGGGTTTTATCAAGAGTTACACGTTAATTTAGTGTGAACACATTAATTTTTTTGTTGGAACATGGATTTTAATAACTAAATTAATAAAATCATGGATACAAAGAAAGGGAATAAATAATTGAAAAAAAATTATTATGAATGATGTAATAAATTTTAATTTAATAAGAATAGAATTTATATTAAATTGATGTGACTAAATACTACTCAAATACTAAGTGTGAGATTCCTTCAAAAGAGACACCTTTCATTACCTCAATCATCCAATCATGGTGATCATTCTAAATTTTGGTGATTATGGATTATCTTCATTAAGGAATTAATGTAATGATTAAATTTGGATTATTTTTTTGGTTGATAATTCTAAATATGGGTTCCCCTGGATCATCCTATGTTACCTTGTTTTCAATTTTACTTGAGTTTTAAAAGATAGGATACCCTAATAGGATTAGGCTACTGGAGGAATAGAGTTGTGTGAATCCATGTGATAGATTTGGATAAAGGGTTATCCTCTTAACTATCCGACATTAAATACTGTTATGATTAGAATAGTACACTACATAAATATCTAATTAATGGAAGAAATTATAAGGTGAACCCGAACTTATTAAATTATGGATCTCATCTCACTAAATGGTAATGATCTATGGGGTTATCATTTTTAGAGGGAAGACTTTAATTAAAAATATTTAACGAATATATATAAGAAATTGTTTATATCAGATAAAAAATTTTATTATAGAAAAATAAAACATCATTATAATACTAACCAGTATATTAATCCTTCAAATGAAAATAATAATGTAAGAAACTCATAATACTAGTAGCTTAAAAAAAGTTCTTAAGAAAGAGAAATATTCTATGTATTAGAACAGTTCCATCCGGAGTAACTAAGTGTTTAAGTCACTCAAAATGAGTATAAAAATTCTTATAGAAGAATGTAATGATTAATTTAAGGTTTGAATGGTATAATATTGTAATTAGTCTAAAGAATTATAGTATCATATCCTCTATTTTTGGGTATTTCTATGATATTCAATATGATTGAATATGTTTAGGGACACTAATAAATTCATATAATATATTTTATGGTTAGGGGATTTGTAGTATTTTCATTTATGTAAATATTCTGAAATAGTGAATGAATTCAAGATATGTTTACCCAATATTATCAAATGTAGAGAATAGTTGAAATTGGTATATGGTGTTTACATTCTAGTACTATGATAATTATATAAGGGGGTAAATTTCAAAACAATTTTTCTTTTAAATGTTCAAAAATGTTATATTGAGAATCTCATCGGGGTCTTTGAAACCAAGAGTTTTGAATAAGTAATATCAAAAATTAAATATGATAACATTTTCCGAGATATACCTAAATAAGTTTAGGAAATCCATGAAATATCCATGATATGTATGGATGTTATAGACATTAATTCTTTAATTTTGAATGGTTTGTGTTACCAAGTGTATATTTTATAAGTGTTTTAAATATTAAAGAGTTTAAAATAAAATGAATAATTTATTAATCTTGTAGTCTACATTCAAAAGATGATGTAAATAATTACAATATCAAGGATTATAATGTAAATGATTTTATCAAGATTAAATGAATATATGTATAAGATGTGTATATTCATCTTACATCAATTTTATGATAATAGAGTATGTTTGATAACAAATGGTTGTAACGATAGGATTTAATGTTTACACAAGGATTATGATTCATCAATCTATATGACATGTTTTTTAGAATATGATTTTGAAAAAGTGTCTTTGTATAATAAAATTTTTATCAAAATAATTGTTAAAATATATAGTAATGTGTTCCTTCCACCCATTGGTGGTATATTTTAATAAAGTATTCTTTTCAATTATGATTTTTTGAAACACATCGAATACCATATATGACATGGAAATAACAGTTATCTTTTTTAATACTCATACTGAATGGAAATAATTATTATTTAGTGAAAAAAACACATGTTTTGTATTATAGAGATATTATGAATAGAATATAATGTCTAATAGTTTGGTTGGATTACAATTAGTATATTTTATGGTAAAAAATATAAAGGGTATCATTTGGTTAGAATAAAAAATAATTATCACTATTCTATAAAAGATAAAACAATTGAATATTCAAATTATTAAACCGTATTTCCCAAAAGAGTTTTAGTATATTATGGTAAATTAAAATGTAAAGAGTTAAATTTAGTTATCATAATAAAGTGTTGTAAATTTATAATAAAATATTTTTAATAATGATGTGAAAATAAAAATGTAAACAATTACATTAGTTACAGTAACAAAGTTGATATCACATTGTGTTAAAATAGTTTAGGTTCAACTCATAATGCGATAAAGTAAATAGTTATATTATTTAAAATAAAAATATTTGGTTGTAAGGTTTAATAGTATTAAGATGATGATATTATATGAAATTGTTCTAAGTATACAATAGAAAAAAACTATTATAGCATTTGATGATAATAAATCAAGGAGTTGGAATAAAAGTTAAAATATTTAAACACAAGGAATATGATTCCAAAGTATCTCCATTATTAAAACTAGATTAATTCATATGTTTCACTCACTTAGTGGTTAGTTGGAGTATTTTATTAGATGTTCAAACATTGATGTTTCAAGAATTACATTTTTATATAATGTTTAATATCCATTACTATAGATACTGTGTGACTGACTTGTAGATCATTATAGGGATTGGTTGTAATGGTTGTAAACATATCATGTTATTATAATAAATGGAATTTCCATTAATAATTCATTTATGATTTGGTAAATTTATTTTACATGAATGGTTGAATGATTAATACCCTCTAAAAGATCAAATTTGAGTTATCCCCAACCAAATATCATCATGGAGTATAATGATATAAGATTATATATATGGCTTATCATAAGTAGATTATTATATTCTTTATAAAGGGTTGTATATTTTGTATTGAATAATTGATTCCTGAGGATGTAAGTAGAGACTTTCTACTTAGACTAGTCCACTAAATTATATCTCATGGAAGGTCGTATGATCATATATATACATAGGGGTGTGTTCTTGTTATCAATACTTCTTATCGAAGGATATCGAGATACCAAGAATGAGAACCACTATGAATTGATACCATATATACAAATTTCAACATATAAACATAGCTAATACTGGGGTGGTTGGGTATGTTTTTAAACATTCCATCGGTTAGGGTGATACCGTGATAAGTTTTATTCACTTGTATGATAAAAACACCCCATTTTTTATTGGTTCAATTAGACTGCAGAAATTCATGGCCATGCTTATTCATTCACATATTATGTGTCATCTACTTTGATAATTGGATTGTTATGTAATTATCAAATTGATGAATGACTTGTGATATATTCATCCACTTGGTTAGTCTTTTTTTGAAGAAACAAGAAAACAAAGAGAGGGCTATACTAGAATTAACATGTTCCATGTATTTTGGTCACCTAATGTTATGGAGGAAGTGATTATATAATATAAAAATAATGTATTTTATATATTTTTTTTCAACATGTTCATTTAGTGATATTAGTATTTTGTTAGATATCACACCATACCTCTTTGTAGATTTGAGTAGCATTTATGTTTTACTAAAGGCCACTCTTTTTGTAATTCTATGAAATAGAGATTTCACAGTTGTTATAAATGATGATAAGTCATGTAGGGTCACACAGGTATAACCATGGATATGGATAAAATTTTTTAAAAAGTTTTTATTCAAAATGAATATATTTAGATGCAAAAAAATATCCAAAATAGTTTATATGGATTCACAATGACATGGGGGTTATGCATAATGTCGTCATGATATTCTTGTGGGAGTGGGCTATTATTAGATATCAATGAAAACCTATATATATATATTATATATATATATAAATTTTTTTTATTAAAATAAAAGTAATAATAAAAATATTTTTGATATATTTTTATTTTTATCCAATGGTTTTATTATTAAATAAAATTTGTCATGAAAGGATTCATTGGCTGGACCATTCACTATGTACAGTCAATGAATTACGGGAATAAATTTATATGTATACAGAAATATGGTTGATTCCATTTTTTTAATGAAACTACTCATGTATGGTTACATAAAGGGATGTCATACCACCTCTCATAATTAAGAAACTGTAAGAAAGCCTCTCATTTATCTCATCCTCCCACAAAATTATTTGTTGTCTGAGACGAAGTCCCTATCACCCCTTCGTCATTAGACTATCCACTTAATGTGATCATGGATTCATTAGATGGTGTACCCCCATATAAGAGAGGTTTCTTTTTTTCATTGTCTTTGTGATCTTTATAAATCATTCAGGTTCATTGAGGAAGAAGAAAAATGTCGTTGGTGATTTTTAGGTATACTGTTAATATAGTTTTATGTATGCATTGATGCTCGAAGATAGATATGTCTTTGTTGTGGGTTGTCTTTTTCTTCATATGTTAATATGATGATCAAACAACAACAATCATTTTATTATCTCTCATAAAAAGTTCTTATAACGGTTTCCTTTTTAAAATGCTAAAATACATTTATGAATGCTACCTTTTTTAGCACTTTTTCATAGTGCTAATAAAAGGTACATTTAATAAAAATTTATATATCATAAAACAACTTATATTAAAATATATATATATATAAATATAATATTTTATAAAATATGATTTATATAAGGATAAATATTAATTTATAATTAATATATAGATATTAAGTGAAAACAGAATATAAAATTATTAATGAATAATATTAACTAATAATTTTATAATTTTAAATTAGTAATAGTAAATTTGTAACAATTAGATGACATAAAAATTCAATAAATGAATGAACAATCTAAGATGCATTGAAAACATGACTGGAGTATTAAATGACCATAAATTTTGATTCAGGAGACCATTTGGGCTCTACAACATATCAAATCAAATCATTTAAAGACATATATTTTATGTCAGCAAGGGGGAACCCCATTAACTACTTTTTTCAATGTCAAAAATAATCTCAATCCCTACATAATTGAGTTTTTAGATGGGATAATATATTTTTTTAATATTCGATTAGACTTTAGCTTCTTTTAAGATGTTATTGTTGTTTTTTTCAGTGGAAACTAAAGTTATTCTAAGGTATTACATTCATATAGATATTATTGTGTTGATATTTTACCATTTATTATATTTTAGTTTTAATTAAGATTATGTAGATTAAAATTTCATTATATTTTATTAAAATAAATTAATTGTAAAAATAAATATTTAAACATATTTCCATAAAAATTTATTTTTGAATATATAAAGCAAACAAAAAAATTATTTTTTATTTATTTTATTTAAAAAAAATTACATATTATTTAATTTATAAAACTGAATTAATATATATACCTACAAAAGTAATGTTTACATATAAATATATGCATCTCAATAAACAAATATATATATCTCTTTGTGTGTGTGTGTGTGTGTGTATTATAGTATATAAAAATAAATACATTTATGTATATATTTGTGCATGTATGTGTTAAATATAAATGTGTATGTATGTGTGTAAAAATGTGCATGTGTGTGTGTTAAAATTGTATAAATACATCATAGATAAATATATGTTTATAAATATATCATTGTTAATATATATAGTATATAAACATTTTTATAGTAATAAGTTATATTATAAAGAAAATGTTATGAAAACATTTATAAATATATATTTAAGTATATAGACATATAACTATATTTGTAATTTAAAAAATTTATATCTAAATATAAAATAAATAGTCATATTTTAAAATTTTATTTAGAAATAATTATTCAATTCATATGAAAATAAATGTTATCTATTTTATTGAAAATAGTATCTATCTACAATTTTAACCTTAAAAAAATATGTGAATATATATTTACATAAAAATGTAGATATTTATAACGTTTCTATAATCTTATGTGGGTATATTAATAAAAGATTTTATATTTATATTTATATTTATATATATATTTATATTTATGTTTATATTATAATATATATATATATAAATATTAATATATAATATATTTTAATAAATATAAATGAAAAATTATATATATATCACACACACACAATCACAACAACATTTATTTTATAAATGTATTAAAAATTAATTATATAAAAATTGATAAACACATGAATGAAAAATATGTGTCTAAATACATATATATAAATAAATATAAATATTGTAATATATAGAGGAAAATAATATTTTTTTTGTGTTAAAGGGATTCATAATGATTATGTAGCTGTGAAATATAAAATTGAGGACAAAGGAGGGTTGTGAGCACTCAAAAAGGTGTACGATGTGAGAGAGTGAGATAAAGTCAAGGGTGGGTTAGGGTAAGTGAAAAAAATAATAAAATTTTATCAGTGCTAAAATAAACACTGATAAAGTGTATATTTATTAGCAGTAAAATAAAATAGATTCCAAAGATTCCATTATGAATGATTCTTTCTCACAATGATAAAATTACCCTTTATCAGTGCTCTATGCTATAGCTGACAAACAGTGCCTTTATCAGTAATTTTTTAGCACTGATAAAATCACCCTTTATCATCTCTTTTTTTAGCATTAAGAAAGACATCATTTTTCATCACTTTTTTCTATAACTTATAATGGTTAGGTCCTTTATGGGAGCCTAGGTTAATAATGGTTTTTATCAATAATAATGACAATTTATAGTGATTTTAAAACAATGATATTAATTATTGGAAATTTCATTCTATATTTTCCTAAATTTTTATTATAATTATTTTAGGCTTGATAACTAGAATATGTAAAAAAATACCATATAATATTTTTCAAAAATTATTTCAAAAAATAAAATATCATAAAATCTTATAAAATTAAAATTAATGACGGTAAAATCAATATAATGATATAATTATTAACAAAACAACGAGTTATAATTAATATATTTATTTCATGTAATTATTAATAACTAAAAAATGAAATAAATTCATTATTTTTTTACTCATGTCGTTGCACACCCTTTGACAATTCAATCCATATATCTCCCCTATTATTGGTGGGTGCCTAATCTTGATCATTAGGAATTCTATTTCCTTCCACTATTGAATATTTTTTCCCCAAATCAACATAATTGATGCTCGATGATTTATGGTTCATGTTTTTCTTTAGAGTAAAATTATTGGAAGGTCATAGTTTATAGAAATACTATTTCTCTTTTCTATTTTCATTCAATAAGACTCAATACCAAAAATATTCTATCACAATGAGTTAAGGTGCATTCCCACGTTGTTCATTTGGTAGGCTTTATATATGTATGCATGCAATTATTATGCAGGATTATTAGATATTTTTCTATCCTTGTATTTTCCATGAATTTATTCTTTTATGAATATTATTAATAACAGTTGTTTTGAAACTATTTATGATATCCTTAATAGGTTTTCTAACTTTTGGTTATTGGTTTTTGTGTTTTATCGATGATCGGGATTCTATAGATTTAGAAAATCATGTTATAATTGTTCTTTTCTCTTTATAATTTTTTTTATCATTTTTTAACCATTGTACCTTGTATGTATCCACACAAACACAATCACATGTATGAATGGATATATGGCTTTGTATTCTATACTTGAATTGTACTACAAGAGATTATTTTCCTCCACAATATATTTTGGGTGTTTTATGTTTTACTATCATGTGGTGGGATATCATTTTGTTTCTTACCTAAATGGTTACATTTCATCTTCCATAGGATTATATGAACTATTATGATTTAATTTTAATGAAAATATGGCCTAGTATCATCTACATCACTTATTTTTACTCTGTTCTCATAAAATGTTGAAACCATTAACATATAGTATTCATGGTGATAAATAGATATCAATTTTCAATCCATTTTCGGATAGTAATAATGTACACAAAGATAATAGGGATAATAAGAATTTATTTGATATCAAAATATCTTTATAATAATCCTTGTTGTTTCTAACAAATACAAACCTGGTTAACTACTCATTTGATAAAGATGTTTCTGGATTGTGAAGGTGAAGATAAATATGAAGAATCAGATAAGTATTATATTGAAATATCCAAGTGTGTATATATTTTATGTCATCAAGTAATTCATCTTATGTCAGTTTTATGGGGTGGTCATATCTCATGGTGCATTTGTAATATACTTCCTGTAAATATGGAAAATAACTCTATCATGGGGGTATAAAAGGTAACCCAAATAAATAATACATCATTATCATGGATTCTTTATTAATTCATAGATTAAAAAATGAAATAAATATTTCAATATATGTTTTTAAAAAATAATGATTATTTATGTTGTGCATCAATTTTTTTATCAATAAACCAGTGGGATGATTCCACATATATGCCTGCATCAATAAAGAATTGGTTATTCTTATAGGGTGATTATTTTCTTCTAGAAAACATGAATATAATGAAATCTATTCATTTTAATACTTATCAACCCAAATATAGTTTTTTATAAATAACTAACCTTATATAGGTTAACTGTCTTGTTATTCTAAAGGTTCTTAAAAGTAAAAAAAATAGTTTTGGTTGGTCGTGTGTTTTATATCACACTTGTGGCCTCAAATCTTGATGGTGGTATTAGGATTTATGAAACCAAATTTGTTTATATTTTTGTATAGCCTTGTATTATAGAACAACATAGGCCCATTTCTTTTCCAGACCATTGAATTGACACATTTTTTATATTATCAGTTAAGACCACTTTTCTCCACACCCTTTTTATAACTCATAAAATTATTATTTAATATGTATGTCTGGAAGTTTTTTCCCTTCCATTAAATTTATTTGTTCTTATTCTCAATTCCTTATGAGTTTAAATTTTAATTTCTGTATGTACTTAGACTGTTTACAGAAAAAAATAAGAAACTAGTATTCATTATTTTAAAAACATCCATTGGTAAGTCTGGGTTTTATAGGGTCTGGACGAACATGGGGTTTTTTTACTATAAACTCTTTTTCAAAATTTATATTTATATTAGAATATTTTACTGGATCTTCGGAAGTGTAATATGGTTGAAAATATTCATATAAATATTTATATTAGAAATATATTTTTACCATGATGGGTGGGGTTATGGAATAAAAGACATGAACATGTAGTAGATTTTATATCATGAACATCATGGGTTTTACCCACATAATTGCATGGAAACGCCCACATAATAGTGTATAATGTAAATATTAAAACACTCTTCTATATTGGTTTCACAATCAGCCATAAGATCCCCCGGATTCCAAAAGGAAGATGGTCATATACCATGTAGTTAAGATTTTTTGTTTTCATTGGAATCCATTCCATCTTAGAAAGAATACATATCCATATGGGAATATATAAATAATTATAAGGATGATTTTTTATATATAATCACATTTTTAAATTTTTTTTCATCATCCTAACATCCATTACATCATGGTTTTTGTTTTCTATTGACCTTGAATTGAATCTTATTTTGTATTATTTTAATAGCATAACATTGTTTAATATTACTTTATTTTATTCAAATCATTATTTTTTATCATCAATATTAACCTTTATTGATTTATATTTTAATTCTTTAATACATTCATTTCATATTTTTTTCTATTCAATGGATATCTATTTCTTGTTTTGTATTAAAATTATAATTTATTGAACTTTTTTATTTTATAATTTTTTTCATATATAAAAAATTATTTTCAATGTATTTTTAATATTTTCTGTTTTATATTTTAAAAAACATACCTTATAAAGTAATCATGTGTCCCATTTAATTTGATACGAAATTGTTATTCGACGACAATTTCCACAATAATAACATTAACATTGTGAAAGTGTAATTGACGGCATAACTCTGGGGAAAAGTCTTTTTTATAAAAAAATCATTTTTTTATTTTTTACACATCAATTATTAGCTATTATTTAATATATTCACAAGAGAACAATCAACAAAAAAACCCTTATAGTTCATTGAAAAATGTGAGTGGAATTATTTAAAAATCTGGTAATAAAGGAAAATGTTGATATATGCATGATTTATTTTGATATAATCATCCTATTTATATATGATTATTTTTAATTAATAAATATATACTTATTATTTACCTATTTTACATATATGATAAATAAATGGAATTTCACCTAAAATTATAAGGTGGGTGTCTATGATATTTCTTATCTATTATTTATTATTCATAACATCATTCAAAATGTAAAACACTTTTATTATAATTTCACAAATATTTAGAACAAACAATCCAAATAAGAATTAACCTATCATAATTAACCAAATGAATAAAATATTGATGGACTCATCTTGGAGATAACCTAGACCTCTACATCTGGATCTGGTGCTAAAAACATATTAATTACATATTGACTATGATACCAACTCATGTGACCCAAATATAATTTCACATAATTAAAATGTTGATAAAAAATACTAAGTAACATACATACCCAAGACCATTTCTATTTACATTTCTTGGGAGTTATGAAAAATCATCATCTAAAACCACATATCTCTCTCATAAAATGGAAATTTTCCCCAATATATATAAAAAATTATTATTCTATAATAATCCATCAAAATCTCGAAAAAATCAATCATTCATTATATTTTAATAAACATATCATATACCATATTCTTCTTTACAACCTATGGTAATGGAATCATTAAAAGAGTGAGCTCAATCACATAGTAAGGGGAATCATACATTATAAGATATCAAAGATTAATCAAGGCATGGATAATACAGTATGAATAAATGATAATCAAATAGTTAGTAGTAAATAATTTATCTTTCAACAAATGCATAGGTAACAAAACAATATAAATGGATATCAGTAACTGATTTCCTAGAAAATTAGTTAATTATGATAGACCTGTTAAACTTAACATTAATTAATTATTCCAATTCATCTTAAAAAACTAGACACAGATATAAAAAATAACTAGTATAGTTTTTCTCAAGAGGCCTAACGATACATTAAGGGACAATTTTGGGCCCCACATGGCTTTTAATGAGCCCAATTTAATCAATATAAATAATAATGATATGGAAGATAACTATTCCTAATCAAAAGGTGAAATAAGGTTGACTTTTATTATAAAAATTATTTATATGGTTATGAGTACCAAATAGTGGGGAAAAATGAATTAGTACATGAAAACCATTAAAATTAGAAGAGTAGAATAATTTATATTGTTTTTGACAGTGATATATCATATAATTCATTATAATCATAAAAATACTTAGTAACCATTATTGATAATTCATCATATAATTCCATTTACATCTTAGAATGAAAATATTAAGGAAATTATTTATTGAGAAAATACCTCTTAAAATCTTCGTAATACATAGAATTTATTTCATGCTCTTTCCTAATATTTTTTATAATAGTTCATAATTGAACATATTCACCTTCTAAGTGATAGTTTGCTAAGTCAACATTCTCATGGTCTAAGCACTAAAGAGTAAAAAATATCTTTCTCATCACATTGATCCATTTCTTAGAAACTAGTTTATTAGAAGACCCATATGTTGAGGGTGGATGTTTTCACATAAAATACCCATTACATTATTTCACCCTCATTAGTGCATTTTCATTATTAATAATGTTTTCATTATTTCCCATATATTGATAGAGTTGAGTGAGAATAGTCATAAGATATTGCATCACATGATCTAATTCCTTTTCATTTCCCTATAGGATGGTCATTCAATTTCCTATGAAATTTTTTATTACCTAGATTCCATATTGTTTGAACCACTGAATAAAATAGAAAACTACTAATATAAGTATTGAGAAATAAAAAATAGAGTATAAAATCATCAAAAAATCATTCCTGAGATATCCAAATTTTAATCACCTTCTTATCAACCTATCTAAATTTATGATAATATTTTATCACTTTTGGTTCACAATAGTTTTTACTATTTTCTATAAACACAAATCCGAAAACCTATTCTAAAAAATTAATAATCCATACATTGATACCAATACAGACATACAAGTAGAACATACACATATATTAAATCATTTCGTTGAATTTTAAATATATCTACCATTTAAACATCCTTCAGAACCATAATGGATTAGTGTACTTGGATATTATATACAGTGAAATATTATTTATATATAATATTCTTCATCTATAAAATCATTTTTCATTTAAGGTGCCCATTTTAGACACATCATACTTATTACACGTCTTCATAAACCAAAAAGAATTAAAACAAAAGAATAGGTGAGCTCAAATTCTCAATAAGGATAAAAATGACAATTTTCAATCATAACAGATCATAAGATGATCATTAGGTTATTATAACATGATAAAAAATATTCATAACTAGAAAAACATATATCATAAACATGAAAATCAATTCTTAAATAAAATCATGACAAATAATACTCTCTAAGTAGTAATCATCATTCAAGAGTCAAAACATATGTATGGGGGATCAAAGGACAGGAAATCATATTCTTATGAAAATAGATATTTAAAATCATGTATACTAATAATATTCTAAGAATATCTAGAATATATCATACTCATCCATCAAAATGTGAACATAAAAATTCACAATCATGTACACTCACAATGTTATGAACATTTCTAAAAGATATAATACTCACACATCGAAATGCGAACAAATCAACTTACAATAATTCCCATAATTATTATCATTATCTCATGATATATCAATATCACATTACGCAATGCACTAGAGGTCTATAATGGATCCACCAATAAATTAATCCTAATCCATTTATATGTATGGAATAAGATCACGAAAAAAATTATTATTTTTTCATTGCATAGACTATAGAAAAGAGATTGGTTTTATAAATATTTAAAAAACAAATTAAATAAACATTTAGAGAAATAATAAGGATGATATCATTGGATCATTTACCTAGTGGAACATAATTAATATCAATAGATTTTTTATATAAATAAAAATACCATTAAATGATCACTGGAATACTTTATAAGGAAAATAAATTTTTTCT
Organism: Viscum album; assembly: GCA_963277665.1. Taxonomy (NCBI): domain Eukaryota; kingdom Viridiplantae; phylum Streptophyta; class Magnoliopsida; order Santalales; family Viscaceae; genus Viscum; species Viscum album. Next base: position 1,278,540,603 of record OY728134.1, read on the forward strand.
TTTGAAATAAAATATATAAAATGTAAAAAATTCTAAAATATTTGGGGGGGGAATAGTATAAAACAACCACATATAATATAATGGAAGCCTCAAATAAAAGTGTAACATCATGGTCAAGGTTATATCTATTTTAATGTTTAATAGTTGGTAATTTTGTCTCGGATGTGTTCAGAGATGATTTGGGATATTTCAATATGACCTATATTTGGAAATAGTAGGAAAACCTATTCACATCATGAATTATATTTTGGAGGTTTGATTGCTTGTAGGATAAAGATGCATGTCTGGATTAAGACTTTAAATATTCAATTGACATGATTTCTATTCACATCATGAATTTGTTGTTTGGAATTTTTACTTTAAGGAGACACCTTTTTTGGTGTACATCCAATATGATAGATTCTCACCAAGAATCATGGATTCAATAGGTAAATACTTTATTCCAAGTAGTTTTTATGAACTACACACATAATACCCCATTCATTCAATAGACACTTTCAATCCTTCAAAACCTATTAATGAACTTAGGAATTATATGGTAGTTTATCTCTCTTGTACCTCTCTATTTAGTTTTTTATCTCTATATAGGTTCGTTTCTCTCCATTCAGTAAGTGTGTTTTCTTCTCATTTAGTGTCATTATTTTATCATGGTTCTGGGAGTGAAATTGCAATATATTTTTGGGGTCTTCTTTTAAGGATGTTTTCACTCTCAATAACATGTAGATTCTTTTAGGTTTTTTGTGTTTAATGGATGGTTCTTGTGTTGGCAGTGGAGTTGTGTATGAGGTTCTCAAGGTATATTTCACCCTAACTATCTATGAATTTTATTAACATTTTTATGAAAATAAAATGGTATTTATTATGAAATTTAATTTTTTTATATGTGGAATTATTTTAATTTATTTTTTTATTTGAAATTATATATTGGAGATATTTTTATCAGATTTATGTTCCCGCATTTTATCATGTCATTTGATTCGCATTCCCTTGGTCGGTTGTTCATTTATAAATGTGGGGGATTCCCTCCACAATCCATGTGTCCCCCTTAGGATGAGTTTGCTACTTTTTTATCATTTCCCTTTTTTGACTCAATGATTCCCAAGTGTTTTTCAGTTCATTTTTCCTAGGAGTATTTTTTGGGGTTTTAGAGGTTCAACATTTTTGGGTTCTAAATTTAATGATAGGGATGTGAAGAGAAGGAACATCACAACCCTAGGCCTTTCTCTTCATTAAATAGATAACCTTGTAAAGGACTGGAGGTTACCATCTTTAGTTCTTGGTGATTATCCTTGACAAGCTTCTAGTGGTTCTTAGTGTTACTTTTAACCATAAAATGAAAATGCGGATAATACATTATGTTCATGGTGACATTGGGTAGCACCAGGTTCTTGGTGTATCTCTATCAACCAAAAAGAGATGAGACTGGTCCCTAGTAATGGTACCTCATTCTACTATTCATATCTTTTTTTAATTCTTCATTGTTTTTACTTTTTTATTTCTTCAAATTTTAATGGTTGTGTTGATTGTGTTTGTCCAATTTTTTAGGTATATGACCCTCCCTCTTCTTCTTTTCATCACAATATAATGGTGGTCTGATAAATTAGCCTTCAGACAAATTACTTTTTTATTCCTTTTGTTTTATCCTTTTTTTTACTTGTTGTATCTATTATACTCTTTATTATTCAATAGTGTAAATCAGTACCCCTACCATATGTATGTGTGATAATTTTATGAAGAATGTAAAAATCACACTATCCCCTTTTCATCCTTTATTTAATTTATTAGATGACTGGTTTATTCTATTGTATGATACCAATGATTTTGATGTTTATAATTCATTTATAATTTTATAATATAAATTGATTTGTAGTTGTGGTTTTTGGTTTAGAGATGATGTAAGATATTATACATTAATCTAGATTTTTATCATATTTATTTAATTATTACATTTTGGAAAAATTCTTATTTTTTAACACTAATTAGAATTCAATGAAAGATTCATTATGTTCATGTATTTCTGTCATCGTGTGTAATTTACAAAATACATTTTTTTTGTTTTATATTTTCATTTAAAATTTTAGGAACCAAAATAAAATCTATAGATTCTATTTTGTTTATGAATGGGGATTTCCTTACAATGGAGCCCCCAAAATCAGTATAATATAAAATTTTTAATAGATTTTTCTTATTAAAATTTGATTTTTATTATTCTATTTTTTGTGTAATTTGATTTATAGTATGTTTTTTTATTAATTTCATAAGTTTTTTTTTGTTCTTTTGTGGACATAACTGTTTTTATTATAATTGATAGGTAAATATGTATATGCATTCATAAATTTGTTATTCCTTGTTATGATTTATGTGTTTTGGTATCATGTTTAAGTGTTGGCATGGTAGTAGTTTGGTTGAGAGCTAGTGAGGCGTTTCCAAAGTGTTGTATGACTTTCCTTCCTTTATGATAAGTGATGACATTGATCTCTTGGAGTTATTCATTGGGGACCCTATTTGTAGTTGGAACATCTCTTTATGTAGTGTAAAGTTTAGGCAGGGTGTTATCCTAAGGTTGATATGTGTTTGAATTTGTCTCAATTGTGATTCTTATGGGTATTGATTCAATCTTATCATATGTTTTATGATGTAACATTTTTGGGAATTGGATTACAATTCCCTTCACATGGATCAATGTGGTTTTAAATTATTCATGGGGGTGTGTGTTTTTTGAACTAGTATTATAGGGGATCCATAATTGTAGATTGACTTATGTGTTTTTAAGGTGAGTGTATAAGTGGATTAGATAATTGGAGCCATTTTCGTATTGTTATTCCAGTTTTTTGTGTTGCTGCATTATGTGATGATTTATTTTTCTTCTTCTTTTTCATTTAAACTATTTAAAATTGTGAGTCGGTCTATACCATCTATTTCTGTTATCCATGGTTTTTCTATTTGATGAAATATATGTATATTTTTCTGTTGTGTTCCTTCACGTGAAAGTAATATTTTCAAACATGTAATGGATTTCGTTCTATTGAAAATTCGGTATGTGATGATGCGAAGATTATTTAAATAAATGTATAATTTTTAAAATTGTTTTTTCTTAGTTTAACATGTTATTTAGAGTATGTTTTTGATGTTATCATTAGTTTTAATTATATGTGGGTTAGTGTGTGACCCTAAGAAACACATTAAGGACACGCTGATGTACTCTTATAATTTATTATGATTACAAGCTCTCCAAAATCAATGTGATATTTTATTGTGGTGTACGGACATTGGGGGTTTTAGGATTGTGAATTTAATTTTTAATGTGGAGTTTTGTTGATTTTGTTGACTATATTTTAAAAATCAACTAGTATTTTTTGTTAAATTAAATGGGTTAATATTCTAAAGGATTTTAATTTCATTTTTTTATTTGATAATAAATTATGGATATATTTTCAAGAATATAAATGTTCCAATGTTTTCCCAATCATTTATATTGTGTTATCATTCTTGTCTGGTAAAGTAAGTATGCAAGGATGTGATCCATCATCCATGTTTTCTCCTTGGGATTCAATTTCTACACTGTTATCATTTTTTCTTCTATGACTCCTCGATTCAGTGCTTATGTCACTTCATTTTTCCTAGAAGATTGGTTTTGGGGTAGACAAGTTCTATATTTGGGTGTTCTAGATTTCAGAAATAGGGTGGTGTGAAGGAGGAGCATCATGTCCTTGCGCATGGCTCAACATTGAAGATATATCCTAGTGGAGGAACAAAGATGACCTTCTTTGGTTCTTAGTGAGTAGATCTAATGAGATTTTAGTGTTACTTAGCATCCCCTCTTCCTGGGTCATGATGATGATAATGATGAATCTAGACATTCATAGAAACATTGGGCAGTACTAGTTGGATGGAGGTTCCCTATCAACAACAAAGGTGTTAGTTTGAGACTCATTAAGGGTGTCGTGGTCAAATTTTTGTCAATATTTTTTATTCTTTAGCACTTTAATGGGATTTTTTATTCCATTCATCTAGTTTGTGTTGATTGAGTTCATCCATGGTGTGTGGTATATGTCCCTCCCTCATTTTGGTTTCATTGTGAGTCTTGGTGGTGTGACAACATGTACTCCTGATCAATATTCTTTATCTTCCATTTCTTTGAATCTATTAGTTACTTTTTGTATTTGGTGTACCCAATCTCAATATTTCATTGTGGAACCTGGTGCCCCTTCCCTATGCAGATATTCTAATTAGCCAAATCATGTAGAAATCATGGTGTTGACTTTTCGTTACTTCTTTAATTAGTTTTATGGTCTGTTGATTCTGATGTATGTTTCTATTGATTTTGATTATTATAATTGATTTGGAATTAATCAACATAATTTTTTCTCTTCGTTCTATGTTTATTTTGTTGCTTCTATAATATAATATGCAAAAATCATGTTTTATTTTCACATATTTATTATATTCTTACTTATTGGAAGATTTTTTTATTAGAATATTTTAATGAGAAATCAATGAAATATTTTTTATGTTCATTTATTTTTTCCATTTTTCAAAATTTTAACAATTGACTTAACAGATTTTATATTTTTTATCTGGAATTTTTCTAACCAAAATTAAATCATTGATCCTCTTGGGGTATTGAATATTGACTACCCCGTAATGCAACCCACAACTTTCTTTATCAACACTTTTCTTAGGGAATTCAATTCCAAGATGTAAAAAATAGTTTTAGGGCCTCGTTTTGGAGTCTATAACAATAATTTAAGTAATAATAAATTGTAAAATAAATATTTAGTGAGAAAATTAAAATCCAACAAAATATTTTTATCAAATTTTAGACTTCTTGAGAAACATTTTAAGGGTTTCATTTTGAAAAAATAAATGTCATTAAATTTAAAATCACATTTAAATGTTACCCATTTTCAAAAACAAAATACTTCATTGATGCTTCACTCTCAATTCACAAATTTCTTTTTGGGATTTAAGGTTTTGAAAAATAAAAAAATGGGTTAGGGTTATGTATGTTTCAAAATATGGGTATAGGGAGGCATGAACCTCATTAACACTTATTTCTTATCTTATGAAGCATGAACGAGGTTTACTCCTACTAGAAATGGCCATTGAGGTGTTAACCCCAATTGTGCCTCTTCAAACTTTTGTTTTTACAATTTTAGTTAATAATTAATATTTATCAATTTATTTTTATAAATCATTGTGATTATTTTTTATATAATTGATTGTAATTTTTAATAGTAAAAATATTTATTAATTATTCAATTGTATTATATATTATTAATTAATAATAATGTATTATGTGATTAATATAATTAATATTACTATAACTATTACTTATTATTAAATACTATAAATTAATTAATTTATATTAAATAATATATTTCTAAGTTTATAATTATTCTATTTTTATATAATATTTTGTACTATGAATTCATTGCTTATATAACAAATAAAATAATATTTTCTATTAACATGAATTGTATTTATAGATTTATTATTTATAAATTTTTTTTAAATTTTTTTTATATAAATATTAATAATTTATAAATAAGTAATATATTTATTAATAATAAATTTTATTATTTATTATAAATTAGTATTATATTATTATGTCATTAGTTAATTATTAAAATAAAAACCATTTTCAATACATTTTTATTTGTAAATATTATTGAATTTTTTATTCATATAATTATTACTAATTTATTAACCTCTAATATTTTTACTAATGATCAGTTGTTTTCTTTATTCTTACCTACAAATGTATTATTATGTTATTAATATAATTAATGGTATGATAATAAATATTTATTATTTAATAATATAATAAATATTTTTTTATTGAAAATATAGTTATTAGTAAATTATTATATTTTTATTGATATATTATGATATATTATTAATTCATTACTTATATAATAACTAAAATAATATTTATGATTGTTATTAATATTATTTATAGAATTAAAAATAATAATATTGGTAATTTTTGAAAATAAATTTAATACGATAATTTTTTGTACATAATATGGATAATAATACAAATAATTATTAAAATAAATAAATAAAATATTATTTAATATTATTACCGATGTATTTTTTAATAATAATTTTTATTAATAATTAATAAATATTTGTTTGAATTTCCAATTACATAAATTTATTGTTTTATGAAACAAAATTTAATATACTAGTAGGTTTTATAATAATTTACAAGTAATGATTTTAAAAAAAATAACATATGTTAGCCTAATCTGCGTCGGTGTCTTAGGTGCCCCTATATTCCACAACCAGGTGTACAGATAATGCATCCATGTCATGTATATCAATGTATATGATCTGGAATATGCAGCTCTTGTGTATCATATATGGAACATGCCCCCACATATTTCTATGTGAAAGGTGTTGGATATACAATCTCTTTGTCTGTACCCTTTCCTAGCTCTAGGTATAGTGGATTCTGACTGGAACTCTCCCCAACATGTGAAGAAGATGGATCCTATGTACTTGATATTTTTGGATCAAAGGAGAATGAATAGTTGAACAGAGGATAGAAAGCCTATATCCCTACAACAAAATCATTCTCATTAGAAAATTGTGTTTCTATCTGCTGATCACATGCAATAAGAATTTGAGGAGATTATAGATACTCAGGATGAATATCCTCCTTTGGTTCCACATCAACATCTTTTTTAGGATCAGTAGCCTTAGCATATCCTTCGACGTCTATATCAGGGTCAATATATTTCTCATCAGTAATCACATCAATATAAATACTATTATGAACATCATGGATTAGTAGAAGTATCTATGTCATAGAAATACTGAAATAGGCCTGATAAAATGTTCCTCCCTCAACAATATTAGATATGTGAATGAGCTATGTGATAAGAGCTTCTAGAAAAATAAAATTACAGTTAACTAAAGCTATTAAAACTGTTAAATAGTGGAAGGATGAATTGTAAAAAACTCATGATATCCCCATCCATATAATACAATATATCCCATTATAGATAGTTGACACCCTGACCCATAATCTAGGTGGTCTGATAAATGCATATATACTGTATCAACACCACATAATTGGGACGCATTCCATCTGTCTCACATCTTAATATATGGTTCATGTTATTGACTCTAGTCAAAATCTCCTACCCATGAAATCTTCAGGGAATGAAGTGAAGGAAAGTGATGGGCTATGTGGGAATTGTCTGATCGATTACAAATATATTCAAAACTCAATTAGCATTATGACTTTAAAATATAAAAATGAATCACAGGTACAATGTGTGAGCTTGTAGAACGAATCATCATACAGTATTGTGGGATACTCTTGATGATGGACATATTATATGGAATCCCTAACACATTAAATATCAAAAATAATTAGAAATTAATAAATGAATCACTTTTTGTTCACAATAAAAAAAATTAACTATATAATTAATAATTATGTACGTCGTCTGGTCAATGATTGTCCACTATAAGTCTGTAAGCATGAACATAATTTTTCGTCGAAATAGAAAATTGATGTTCCTGAATACACATCTTGATAACATTTTTATATTTATATTTCAGAGTAAAACATATATATTTTATATTCACATAAAAAAGAAGGAAAATCCAACCATCACACTTAAATAGACTCCCATAAAATATTAGCAGACTATGGTGCATGAGCATGTGGAGCTAAACAAGGTATTTAATCCCATATTCACATATAGATAAGACTAATGCAAAATATAATCAGTTTTTATCAATGAAACATGTGCTATATAGAACTTTGTATGTATATAAAATACCTACACACACCCATCCATAACACCCTACCTAGTTCAAATCCTCGAGTAAGGGTAAATACATAAGGTGTAAAATTCCGTTGTATGATTCATAATGGTCATTACACTAATAATATTTAAAATATATTCATGGTAAAATATCAATATGGTGATCTCATCAGTATCATTATCTATATGGTTGAAGTGCTGGTATAGCCATGGAATGTGGAGAAACACCCAATTATGGACCTACTATCATCCTGAATCTCAATGCATAGTAGTATGTAAACAAGATAAAACCAATCTATACAAACTCGTCCCATCACAATAGTACTATTAATGGGGAGTCTCAACATAATGGAAATTTCCTCAAGTGTAACAGTTCTATCTACCACAGAAAAATAAAATGAATGTGTGTTTTGACCACTATATATCTATGACTACATCAATCAGATAATGATTTATGAATGTGAAGATTTAATCACTATTCCATAGAACCCAATATGAAAAATATTATGGATGTTCTCAGTAGTTAATACAAGATTATGGAAATGATAAGACCTATGTACACTAAATGTAAAAACTAGACGTCCCTTTGTGACTAGCTGAGATATATGTCTATTCTAGAAAGTGTGAAATAGATGTCACATCATCTTTATATTTGAAATCATCATTAATTTTTATAGTTAATTAAAACAAATTGTAATATATTTTTAAAAAAACTACTAGAATAAATATGTGGTAGAAAAATATCATTCATAATTAAAAATTATGATGAAAAGTATAGTAAACGAATGGATATGATTGTTATTTTTGGACTAGTCCGTCAATTTCTTATTTTAATGTCCTCTAATAATGTTTAATTTATTTCTAAATTATTCTAGTTATATCCACTGTGATGAAAATAATTTATAGTATAAGGAAAGGTAAACATATGAAAAATCACAAAAAAAATTGATTCAAACTAGTACTATTATAATCCATAAATGAAACAAATCCTAAAATGAAAGAATACATCAATGAAAATTATGTAATATGAAACTTTATTATATCATAGACATTAGTTGGCTGATCAACGAGCAAGGTAATAGTATGAATGTCACTAAAAGTCATCCAAGCTACACATTAAGATTTAACAAGAGTGATGAAATGATACACTAATTCAACATACATTTCCCATGACATGATAATTGAGGAACAAGATACAATTACAAGTGAACAAGGATATCACAATGCATGGAAATAACCACAATCACGGTACCTTCCTTCCAGTATGACAACCAGCACGTGAGTGCTATTGCCTATAAGTAGGTCATCAAACTATATTACATAAAATAGGCCCTTCACCCAGTCAAAATCTATATCATGAAATGATAATGCATCATATAGTCTTTGATCAATGTCTATATTAAAATTCAATCCAAATCACATTCCATTTTTCATTTTCTGAAAATACTTCTCAGACCATTCAATAATGTACTAAAAACATCTATACAGTGTCTCTTATATTGACCATGTAATTAGAGGTTTATACAGACCTTTAAAGACGCCATTTTGGCACTCCATGATATTAGTGGTCATATAGCCATATCTCATGCCACTATCATTTTATAATTACAATTATTATTTTGAAATATACTTCATATAATCATATAAATATTCATTATACATTCAAATGTATTAATGTAATTGATTGAACATTTCTAGTCGGTTCTGGAATGCTGAAAACAAAAAAGAATATTGTATTTAAAATGATATTAAATTTTTTTCCAAAAAACATAATTTTATTAAAATATACCCAATTTGATGATTTCCTTCATTATTTACTGATCCCTTATATACTTATTCACATTACTGAAAATACGTCAAATTAAATATCGATTATAAGAATTTGATTCTAGAAATGAAACTCCATCACTTTTAACAAAAACTATAGTTTCTTGATGGCAATTCGATATCAGAAACTCTCCCCAGATTTGGGTGATATGAATGCAGGTATAGTATAATAACAAACATTGTGATTAAAAATTATTCATCTTAATAATTGAAATTCCATTAGGTATAGGTGAATGATTACCATCCTATTCAGTAGAAATATTTAGAACCCATCTACACTTTTCATGAAGAAAAGTTCCATCAACTTTAATGAATTGTTTAAAATATGGAAAAATAGAAATACATTTCCAAAATGACCAAAACTAACTATGTAGCTTCACAATTTTTTATCAAATTTTTTATATGGGGAGACATACTCAATAGTGTCAAAATGATAAATAAAATGAATTTTGAGAGACAACAATCCCAATAGTTAGGGAACACTACATATGATTCATCCTAATAAATACAAATATTAATAATATCCATTTTTTAATTTGATGATTTTCCATTGGATATATTTTCTTTAAACTAATATTTTATTTATTCTAAAACAACGGGATAATGAACTTCCTTACACATTTGTATCATCTCTACAATAACAATAGATATAAACTCTATATCAAGGGATGAGTGATCTTATAACAAGAATGGATATGCACATGTACTTGAGGCTTCCAACCAAGTAATATTACAACATTAAAAAATTATCATATATATTCTTCGTTTGAAATTTATATTCTATCCCATATTTTTCACACCAAATGAGATATTTTTCCTTCTTGGACTCATGAACCAGAAATGAAAATTTTCTCTATGTGGTATTCCTTTACAAAATTTTCATGCCACTTTAACATTCAAAATTCTTATCAATTTATATTATTATATCAGTAAATACATACCTATTACCTATAATTATAGGTAATTTGGTAGCTGATGAAATGATGTCTTAATAAAAAAAAATTAACGCTATATGCCTTCAACATAGGAAATTAATAATATAGGATCAATACTACTAACTATTTGTTTCCTACCTATTAAAGGTTTCTCTGAGGGTTTATTCCCCACATCATCCTCACCTATGTCACAACCTAACACATTATTAGATACATCCTCATAAGATAAATTTTCATTAATTAAATCATAATTACTGATGTGGATGTCCCATACAGTTCTTTATATATTTTCATCATCTTTTTCATAATTTTTTTAATTATCAGAGTTATATGAGAAGTTAATTAATGAGTTTATTATAAATGATTAGATTCAGAAAAACACCCATAAAATAGTTCTGTAGTAGAAGGTTACACCTCAATAATATCACAAATAGCCATAAATAATTCCATTATAAATTTTCTAGATAGTTTCCTGAACAACTATGATGCATCCTTCTAGTCCTCATCATTGAATAGAGGAAACTAAATATACTATAGACATTGAGTATATTGAAGCTGTTGATGTAACGCCTCGACCCAGTTACCCATATTCGGTGCATTATTTTATTACATTGGCATGATTATAATAAATCAAGTCCTGATGGACCAATCAGTTTAGCAGTCTTGGAAAATAGCTTACATACATGAATGTTACATTACACTTTCTAACATAAAATACAATATTGATAGTTCTTTGAGAATTCCATCGTTCCCTTTAGCTTAACCCTTCATAACAATCATAATACACTTCTTGTAAATCCTGGGAAAATAAAACATAAGAAAGGGGTGAGCTCAGATGCTCAGTAAGGGTAAATAATTTAAAGGAAGCTATAAACATTTAAGGCAAGATGTGTAATAAAAATAAAAACCTTTTAAACATAAACATGAACATAATATGGTAAGAATAAATCAAACATTAAAATATAAACTGCACATGGATATTCTACTTGTCGAATAATCACATGTAATAACTAATTTCATAATGGAAATATGCCAAATACCGGATATCCTTACCAAATAGTCAAGGCCTCGTGCCAAGACTACAAATAATGTTTTTGTCAAGGCCATGTTCCAAGACACTAGTTTGTCTCATGAGACCTACCGATGCATCTAGGAGCTATAGCGAGCTCCACCCATCACTTACTAAGTCCAATTCATTCCTCATATGAACAGACTTAAACATAACATAAACCTTCGTATTAAAACTAGCATACAAAATGTAAATACTTTCTCCATAAACCATGAATTGTATAAAAATAACACATCCACATTAAGACATATCAAAAAACCTTCAATACAATATGAAAGTTTTGTATCATAATAAATCAACTTCAAATAAGATTAAAATCCATCAAAGGATGTTGACATAGTTTAAATCAAAACTATTTGAGAGAAATATCTCTTTTTTGAAATCATTTAAAAGTCACATAAATATAAAATAAAACATTTACTTTGAAAATATTCTTATAATATTATAATGAAAGATTTTAATATTTTACAACAATGGAATATAGTCTCACCCACCGTACAAGTTAAAAAAGACGTTCTTACCTTAATTTTGTCGAAAAGGTTAAAAAGGACCTTGTTTAGAAAATGACAGAATGATTCCTTTCAAACCATTTTATAAAAAGAATAACAAGGGTCGACATGACTTTAACCCATATTCTGTAAAATAGTAGGAATTTTTTGAAATACATTTTTAAGGAACATTTATGAGGATGATAAAGAGGTCCCAATAGATAATTACATATAAACAACCTCGGATAATGAAGAGATTGTGAAATTAACCCTTACCAATTTGGTAACTTACGAAACATACACCCCATTGAAAGAAGTTTAATATAATTAATATGTAAATACACATAAATTAAATTGTATTACACAAAAAATACAATTATGGGTAGTACATACACCACACAAAAGGTAATAGTGGCAATATAGCATGAATCTCACTGGAATAAGGAGTGAGATTAAAACCCCTTACCTTGCATTTTCCTTTAGTAGAGGGTACGTTTAACCTTCTGTATGAAGACTATAGTATGTTATTAAATTATACCAGGACCATATTAATATTTATTATATCATACATTATTCATTTATGACTTTATACTACCCATTTAATAATAATTTCCATGTTATATTAATATTTCGGGTCACAATCGCTTTCTTTATCGTACGTGTTTTAACTTGTTACTCTTCATTGTATCACATAGATCATGATTTAAACACTTAAAGAATATAAAACATGATTTATATATCATATATATTAACAATATAAATATTTATAATATACTTATATATGAAATGTAAAACACCGTTTATGGAGACGGTAGTTCGTACGTACTCATAAACGATGTTTCCGTTTTCATATAGTATTGAACAGAAGTAAGTGAATAAGATATATTTAAGAACATAAATTCTTATATATATGAATATATATATATATATATATATATATATCTGGTAGCATTATTATGTCATATATTACATACTTCTTAATAATATATATTTTTATAATCGTCGATGAATGGTGAACTTGGAAATGAATCTCATCACGTCGTGGAGACGGTAATCTGTACGTACGTACGAGTGAAAATATCATTCTTTTGATATTAAGATAATATATAATTGGATGGTATATCATATATAAAGAATACTTATAATGTTATATTTATTATTTACATCAAATACACATCATTACTATACCCATCCAAATAATAATGTATTCAATAACAATTACACCACGACGTGGAGACGGTAAGCCCTACGTACGCACGTATGGTGACATGTAATTCAAAGGGTGGATAGAATAATAAATTTGATTGTACCATAATTATAATAACATCATAGTATATAGAAAATACTGGAGTTATAATTTTACAATGGAAACAACAAAAAAATAAGACGATGAATAAAAAATGAACTTGAAAGAGGGTGGTGAAAACATTATCTCTTTTTCGGGTTATTCCTTTTGATTTGATCAAAAAGGATCTATAGGTTGGATTTATGATCAAACTAATGCCTCTAAGTTTACGGTAGAATAGTTTAGAGGGTATTTGGTCAAGGGTTGTCCGAGCCAAATGGCTTAGAAGGTGTGAATTAGAGTGAAGGTGGAGTGACCTTTTATAAGAGGGGTGAAGGGCACCTTAGGAAAAACTTAAAATATTATGTTATAATGAAATCATTTTCGGTTTCTAATTGCTAAGAAATGTATTATTTAAATTCTATGGTGGGTATGGGTCTAACACCACTCAACCAATAGGTCTTATACATGTTTAGGTTACCATTTTAAACTTATCATTTAGATTTAACTCTAAGTTAAATAATTTAACTTTTACTGTGTCTTCTTGTATTCTTACAATATATGGTTAATAAACATACTATATACTGCCAATAGAACCTTAATTGGTTCATTAATGTCATATATATTATTATATAATTCTTTTTTCAGAACCATATATTTTTAGGACCATTATATAAATTAATAATATAATATTTGTTTTAAACACTATTTTATGTCAATTTTGACACTATTTTGTATTTATTTTTTGTTAAAATAATAAAAGCATGATTACATCAAGAAAAATACATTGAACCAATCCTAATATTTCATATTCACCTAGAAAATTTTTGGATGTCATAAATGTTTTGAAATTATATTTATTTTAATATTTATAATAAAATATATTTGATTTTTTCATTAATTAGGTAATTATTGCATCATCATTGTGTCATCGATAAATTACATTATTTAAGTTCTAAAAATTATAAATAAAATACAATGATGTAGGAAATATTATTATATTTCTAATTAATATTTATTGTCGAATTTATCTTATGTATAACCCAATATTAAAAATGTTTTAGTTATTAAACATTGATTTTAATGCTTTTAACTCTTCTTTGAATTAAATAATAATAAGTGTCCTAATCTAATTCAAGTGGACCTAAAGGATCATATTTTATTCCTAAGGTTGTTTCTGGCCTAATTACACTTATCCAATAGAATTAGGACATGTGTTATGGTAAAAATAATATCATTTTTAACTTTAATTACCCTATTTACTTTTAACCGTGGTAAATAAAAGTAAAAAGTTACTATTCATAAAAAATTATTTTCATCTCATTGAACCACATTTTACTTACTAATATCAATTGTGTCTCTCGTATTTTCAAAATTCCATTCACAGAATCGGGAAAATTATGTTTTTTGCAAATTTGCAAAAGCTCCTAGGAGGTCGGTAATAGACGGTAAAAATTTCAATAAAATTTTTATATAGATAAACATATTATAAAATGACTCCAATGAATTCCATTGAACTTATATAGGTATTATTTATCTACTTTGACCTAAAATAAATTTAAATTAAATAAATAAATATTTTAATGAAAATCCGATTTGACCAATAACGCAGTGTTTTTCACTATTCATCAAAAATTGAAAGCTTTCAGAAATATACCAAAAATTTACCCTAAGCTAATTTTGATATTCCAAATTCAAAAATGATGTCTATTTTACCAAATTAAAAACATAGAAATTTCATTTATTAATTTGACATTAATCTCAGTTGTCAAAACAAATAGCGCATTTTTAAGAAACAATAACTATCAAAAGATTTACACTTGTTTATATATAATTTCAATGTGAAATTAATTCCTATGAAAAACATTGGATTAAAGGGTAAAAATAAAATCTAATTGTAATTCCTAAACATTAAAATTTATTATTCAACACTCTTAATTATTTTGATTAAAAAAGTTGTTTTTAGTTAAAATATAGTATTTTTCACTATTCACCCAAATATGAAATTATCAGAAAAACACCAAAAATTTATCGAAACTAAATTATTATGTCCCGATTCTAAGTAAGAAGTTTATTTTGTGAAATTGAATATATAAAATATTCAAATATTGGATTTAAAAAGGGTTATCCATTAAAAGGCAGTAAAATTGCATTTTTGAAAAATAATTCTTTTATCTAAGAAAAATGAATTTGTTCTTAAATTATGTCTAAGAAACAAATAATATGGATTATAAAATTAGAAGGATTATATAATTTTCAAAATTCAATTAATACTATTTAAAACTTCTTTTGAACGGCTAGTTTGGTAAGTCATGATGCACTTGAACTCAGTGTTGCATGTAGTGGAAGTTATTTTATTACATTGAAGAAATAATGTACTATGAAATCTTGGGGTGTTACATTATTCACTCATTCAATAAATTGCATCCTCACAATTTGAAATTGTTCTTCACAAAAATAAAAGGTTAAAAATTGAAAAAACCTTTGTGGGAATACCCACATTTGAAATTGGGTTAAAAAAATTTAGTCTTAATAAGAGGAAAACGGAAATTAAAAGGTCACCACCAAATTAGGGTTTTCTAGAAGGATAACATTAGTGTAAATTAAAGACACATAATGGGAGGAAAAACGTAAATATTTATAGGGAGTGATTGAGGATGTCAATCACAAACAATTGTAAAATTGAGGGCCTCAAAGCCATCAATCTATGATGATTTAAAATATCAACGGTTCAAAAAAGAATAAGGTATTAGGATAACACATTTTTGGTTTTAATATCCCTTCCCTAAGGTTAAGTATTAATTTCTTCATTTAATAAGAGGAAAAAAAGTATACTTGAAATGTATAGTTACATCCTTTAACTAATTTCTACCACAAACTCATTTTTCACTCTAAAAGATAATAGAACATCAAAATATTCTATTTATCCTAATCATATAGGGTTAAAAAAGGAAATGAATTTATAAATCATATATCAGACTTTAAAAAAACTACATTATACAATCTAGGACATCACATAGGCCAGTTGTAGGAGATGCAACCTTTTCTCCCTTCGGTTGCGGGTTCAAGTCTTGCGACCTTGCCGGACGTGACGGGTTGTTGTCCGACCTCCGAGTTGTCCTTTTTATGGAAATCCAAAAATAACCCTAACAATAGTATCTAATTTCAAACTTAATCCATTCCAACCATTAGAATTATCAAAAATACTTATATCCAGGCTCTCAGTCCAAAGTTTATAAGGAAGTTAAACATTATGTGGATCCTTTTTTCCAGGTAATAACATGTGAACGCCATCTTCATTTATTCATTTACAAAACTTCAACATACTGAATTACCAAAATCTTCCATCTCTTATTCCAAAATCACTACCTCATTATCAGGACCATATTAAGGATTACCTTTCCTTTAACTACTTATTTTCCAAAAAGTGTATCTTACTATTAAGTCACTTTTCTTAGAACCATATAATCTCAAATCCTCAATAAAATATTACTACAGTACAATCCTTATTTATCTCCATAATTCATGTAACCAGTACACTTTTGATACAACACTCAAATGAAATAATTATATAATAACAACATAATAATATTATTTATTCTTCTTAATCTGAGGTAGTATCATAAGTTGATTATTATTCAATAACATAATTTGTGGTATACTCTTATGAAGGGTACATTGATTCATGTAGTGTATCAACGCCTTACAGATGAAGCAGAAAACTTTTTCTTACCCTTGCAATCATGTACTTGGTGTCCTTTTTCTCCACACTTATAAAAAACTCCCATTCCCTACAATAATTTACCAAGGTGATTCATTCCAAATTTTATCACATATTGGAAAATCCTTATTTCCCTTATTCCCTTTATCCATCTTTATTTCTTCCATCCTTTTCTTCTCTGGAATCCCTTCAAATCCATAGGGTTCAAATATTTCTTTACTGATCTTATTAACACATGATACTATTTCTGATGATAATACCTATAAAGAGTATTTTATTTCTAAATGTTTTTTTAATACCATGAATGATATGACCATTCTTACTCTTTGGATCATACGTATTGCTGGAGTTCTCATTCCTTCTACTGGACGCCATTTCTAAACAAGGGCATACACTAAGTCAGTTTATGAATCACAATTCATAATTCCAAACTTGTAAATTACCTAATGTAAATTGAACAGTTTATGGATAAAATCCATAATCATAAAAATTATTTCCTTAAGGTGGTATATACTCCTAAATCCATCATAATGGCTTGTAATTAAAATGAGAATTATCCTAAGCATATCCCCCGGGAGTGTTATAACCAAGAGTGCAGCAAGGCCTATTGTTGTGTACCAGGATACCCACGGTCAAGCTTGAAACTCCTTGTTGGATTTTTCACTCCTAGGTACATTTGTTCCAAAGCAGCCTCTAGCTGCTTGTTTCCATACAGGGATGTATTTTCTTGGAAAACACACAAAATATCTACATTACCAAAATTATAGGAAGTTCTTCTATACTAATCCTCAAAGTCTATCTTAGGGTAATGTGATCTAATCATAGTTTATATAAATATAGTTTCCAAGGTTATTTCTAAACATACTCTGATATCAACTGTAATGCCCTGGCCCCAGTTACCCAGAGCCGGTGCATTATTTTAATACATTGGTATGATTTCAAGGAATCAAGTCCTGAAGGACTGATCAGCTTAGCAGTCTTGGAAAATAGATTACATACATGAACGTTACATTATACTTTCTAACATTAAACACAACATTGATAGTTCTTTGAGAACGCCATCATTCCCTTTATCTTAACCCTTCATTATAATAATAATACACTTCTTGGTAATCCTGGGAAAATAAAACATAAGAAAGGGGTGATCTCAGATATTCAGTAATGGTGAATAATTTACCAGAAGCTATAAACATTTAAAGAAAGATGTGTAATAAAAACAACAACCTTTTAAACATAAACTTGAACATAATATGGTAATAATAAATCAAACATTACCATATAAACTGCACATGGATATTCTACTAGTCGAATAATCACATGTAATAACTAATTTCATAATGAGGGAATGCCTAATACCGGATATCATTACCACATAGTCAAGGCCTCGTGCCAAGACTACAAATAATTTTTTTGTGAAGGCCTTGTTCCAAGACACTAGTTTGTCTCATGAGACCTACTGATGCATCGAGGAGCTATATCGGGCTCCACCCATCACTTACTAAGTCCAATGCATTCCTCATATGAACAGGTTTAAACATAACATAAACATTCATATTAAAACTAGCATACGAAATGTAAATAATTTATCCATAAACCATGAATGGTATACAAATAACACATCCACAATCAAATATATCACAAAACCTTCAATACAATATGTAAGATTGTATTATAATAAAGCAACTTCAAATAATCTTAAAATCCATCAAAGGATGTTGACATAGATGAAATCAAAACTATTTGAGAGAAATATCTCTTTTTTTAAATCATTTAAAAGTCATATAATTATAAAATAAAAAATTTATTTTGAAAATATTATTATAAGATTTTAAGGGAAGCTTTGAAGATTTTATAACGGTGGAAAATAGTCGCACCCACCGTAATGTTAAAAAAGACGTTATTACCTTAATTTTGTCAAAAAGGTTAAAAAGGAAATTATTTGGAAAATGACAGAAAGATTCCTTTAAAACCATTTTATAAAAAGTATAATAAGGTTATAAATGACTTTAACCCATATTCTTTAAAATAGTAGGAATTTTTTGAAATAAATTTTTAAGAAACCTGGATGTGGATGATAAAGAGGTCTCAGTAGATAATTACATATAAACAACCTCGGATAATGAAGAGATTGTGAAATTAACCCTTACCAATTTGGTAACTTACGAAACATACAACCAATTGAAAGAAGTTTCATAAAATGAATATGTAAATGCACATAAATTAAATTATATTACAAAAAGAATACAATTATAGGTAGTACATACACCACACAAAAGGTAATAGTGGCAATATGGCATGAATCTCACTAGAATAAGGAGTGAGATGAAAACCCCTTACCTTGCACTTTCCTTTAGTCGAGGGTACGTTTAACCTTATGTATGAAGACTATTGTATGTTATTAAATTATACCAGAACCATATTAATATTTATAATATCATACATTATTCATTTATTACTTTATACTACCCATTTAATAATAATTTCCATGTTATATTAATATTTTGGGTAATAATCGTTTTCTTTATCGTACATGTTTTAACTTGTTACTCTTTATTGTATAACTTAGATAATGATTTAAATACTTACATAATATAAAACATTATTTATATATCATATATATTTTGAATATAAATATGAATAATATACTTATATGTGAAATGGAAAACACCGTTTATGGAGACGGTAGTCCATACGTACGCATAAACACTGTTTCCATTTTCATATAGTATTGAACATAAGTAAGTGAATAAGATATATGTAAGTACATAAATACTTATATATATAAATATAAAGATATATCCATTAGCATTTTTATGTCATATATTACAGAATTTTTAGTAATATATATTTTTATAATCGTCGATGAATGGTGAACTTGGAAATGAATCTCATCGTGTCGTGGAGACGGTAATCCGTATGTACGCACGAGCGAAAATATCATTCTTTTGATATTAAGAAAATATATAATTGGATGGTATATCATATATACAGAATCCTTATCAAGTTATATTTATTATTTATAATAAATACACATCATTACTATACCCATCCAAATAATAATGTATTGAATAACAATTACACCACGACGTAGAGACGGTAAGCTGTACGTAAGCACGTATGGTGACAAGTCATTTAAAGGGTGGATAGAATAATAAATTTGGTTTTACAATAATTATAATAACATCACAGTATATATAATATACTAGAGTTATTATTTTATAATGGAAACAAAAAATAAGAAGTTGAAGAAGAAAGGAACTTGAAAGAGGGTGGTGAAAACATTACCTCTTCTTCGGGTTCTTCCTTTTGATTTGATCAAAGGGGTTCCTTAGGCTTGTTTTCTGATAAAACTAATGCCTATAGGTGTAAGGGAGGATATATGAGAGGGTATTTGGGCAGGGTTTTGTAGAGAAAAATGTCTTATAAGGTGTGAATTAGAGTGGAGGGGGAGTTCCCTTTTATAAGAGTGGTGAGGGGCACCTTATAAAAAACTTAAAATATTATTTTATAATAAAATCATTTTCGGTTTCTAAAGGATACAAAATGTATTATTTAATGTCTAAGGTGGGTATGGGTAGAAAAAAACTCAACCAATAGGTTTTATACAAGATTAGGTTACCATTTTAACCTTATCATTTAGATTTAACTCTAAGTTAAATAATTTAACGTTTACTGTGTCTTCTTGTATTCTTACACTATATGGTTAATAAACGTACTATATAATACTAATAAAACCCCAATTTGTTAATTAATGTCATATATATTATTATATAAGTCTTTTTACCTAACCTTAGATTTTTAGGACCATTATATCAATTAATAATATAATATTTGTTTTAAAAACTATTTTATGTCAATTTTGACACTATTTGGTATTTATTTTTTGTTAAACTATTAACAGCATGATTACTTCAAAAAAAATACATTGAACCAATAATATTATGTCCTATGCACCTATAAAATTCATGTATGTCATATAAAATTTGAAATTATATTTATTTTGATATTTATAATATAATATATTTTATTTTTTCATTAATAAGGTAATTACTGCATCATCATTGTTTCATCAATAAATTAAAATATTTAATTTCTAAAAATAATAAATAAAATACCATGATGTAGGAACCCGTTTTATAATTCTAATGAATATTTATAGTCGAATTTATCTTATGTATTACCCAATATTAAAAATGTTTTAGTTATTAAACATTGATTTTAACGCTTTTAACTCTTCTTTGAATTAAATAATATTATGTGTCCTAATCTAATACAAGTGGACCTAAAGGATCATATTTTATTCCTAAGGTTGTTTTTGGTCGAATTACACTTACCCAATAGAATTAGGACATGTGTTAGGGTAAAAAAAATCAGTGTTACCTTTAATTACCCTATTTACTTTTAACCGTGGTAAATAAAAGTAAAAAGTTACTATTCACCAAAAATTATTTTCATCTCATTGAACCAAATATTACTTACTGATATCAACTTCGTCTCTCGTAGTTTCGAAATTCCATTCACAGAAGTGGTAAAATTAAGTTTTATGCAAATTTGCTAAAGCTCTTAGGAGGTGGGTAATAGACGGTAAAACTTTCAATAAACTTTTTATATATATAAACATATTATAAAATGACTCTAATTAATTACATTGAAGTTATATATGTATTATTTATCTACTTTGACCTAAAATAAATTTACATGGAATAAATAATTATTTAAATGAAAAGCCGGTTTTGTCCAATAACGCAGCATTTTTCACTATTCATCAAAAATTGAAAGCTTTCATGAATATACAAAAAAATTACCCTATGTTAATTTTGATATTAAGAATCAAAAAATGAAGTCTATTTTACCAAATTCAAAACATAGAAATTGCATTTATTAATTTAACATTAATTCCTGTTGTCAAAACAAATAGCATGTTTTTAAGAAACAATAACTATCAAAATATTTACACTAGTTTATGTATAATTTCAATGTGAAATTAATTTATATAACCAACATTGGATTAAAGGGAAAAAATATAATCTAATTATACTTTCTAAAAATTAAAATGTTTAATTCAACATTATAAGTTATTTTGATTAAAAAAAATTCAGTTAAAATATAGTATTTTTTCACTATTCACCAAAATATGAAAGTTATCAGAAAAACACCAAAAAATTATTGAAACAAAATTCTTATGTCCCGATTATAAAGAAGAAGTTTATTTTGTAAAATTGAATATATAAAAGTTTCAAATATTGGATTTAAAAAGGTTTCTCCATTAAAAGGAGGTAAAATTGCAATTTTGAAAAATAATTCATTTATCTAAAAAAATGAATTTGTTCTTACATTATGTCTAAGAAACTAATAATATGGATTCTAAAATTATAAGAATTATATAATGTTCAAAATTAAATTAATACTATTTATAACTGCCTTTGAATGGCATGTTTGCTAAGTCATGATGCGCTTGAACTCAGTGTTGCGTGTAGTGCAAGTTATTGAATTACTTTGAAGAAATAACGTACTATGAAATCTTGGGGTGTTATAGTTGATATGTAATTAGACACTTTTATTGATTATCCCTCGGTATTAAGATTCTGTAAATATATTTATGAAATTCATCGAATTTCACATAATCTTGAAAATTTTCCAATCTTGTTGGTGGAAAACTATATCTAAAAACCTGATCATAATAAATTACATCAAATTTGATGTATAATCACATAGAAATTATTAATTAGACAAAATTATGAATAAAAAATTATATAATTCATCATCTATTGTGTAAATTCTTTTAATTAGTTATGATAAAATAATATTTATGTGTTCTTGAGACTTTTTCTATGGATTGGTTTATCATTATTTGATAAAAAATCAAAAACCCAGGGGGACTCCTCGATCATTTATTATGTCGTCTTTTAGAAACCATCGGTATCCTTTTAGTCGTGAAGAAAAAATTCATCATCAAACACCAATAGCTCTAGTAGAACTCACATTTATTAAAAATTTATTCACATGCATTTGAGGAGGTCTAGTGGTTTGGGATACATAACATTTTTTTCATTAAAACACAAGTGATTACATACATAGAGAGGGTGATAACACCAGGATCATCAATGAGGAAAATAAAATCCAACTATTACAAATTATTTGACCAAAAAAATACATGATATATAATTCCAATCATACATTTGTTTATAATCTCTAAATCAGACAGTTATTACAAAAAAATAGGTGGATATAAAAAATACGACATGAAATTTCAATTACACATTAGATAGTTATCTCATGATCATTCATCATATGAAACTACTAACATTTTAGTTCGGGATAGTTGTTATGTCCTACATATTTTACCTTTAACAGTAACAATATCTAATAAATAACAATATATATAAATTAAGAGTATCAATAAGATTTTTCACTCTTGGTGGTGGAAAACTAAAGCTAAACCCCTAATTGATATTATTAACTTCATTGTTGATGTATATTAATGGTTAAATTATTTCCAAGAAAAAAATTAATGAAAAATTATATATATTTATATTACATATTCAAATCTATATATTTTTTAAATTAGTTTTGAACAAATTAATGTGACATGATCTTGAGGCATTTTCTATGGATTGGTTAATCATTAGTTGATAAACCAACCAAAACCATGGGGAGCACCTAAATACACTATTATCTTAGATTTCAGCAACCATGGGTCTCCTTTCAAATAGAAACACCTATTGTAGAATTCCTATCTTCAATCATCATTTTATTATAATGCTACACACATGCAAGTGAGAGGGTCTAGGCATTCAGGATACATAATAATATTTCCCAGACACATAGGTAGATATATAATTAGAAAAATGGATGACATGTAGTTCATATATTAGGAAAATAAAATTCAATTATTAATAATTATATAGCCTAATACACAAAATAATGAAATTTCATTTTAATCATTCATTTTTCAGAAATCTCAAGATCAGTAATCATAGAATAATATTAACATGTATTTATGGATATTTATTATGTTCTACATATTATAAATTCAACTATAAAAGTGTCTAATAAATAATAAGTATCTAGATATGCATCAATATATTTATATTACCTAATTTCATAATTTTAAACTTTAAAATGTGTGTGTATATATAGGTTGATTCAATTTATATACCCATGGGTATCGTATATTATATTTTAAATTTAGTTAACTTTATATAAAATATAAAATAATATATACATATAAATATATTATAATAATATAACATATATACATACACATTTATATATAATAAACTATATTTATTAAAATTTTAATATATAATTACGTATAATTTTGTAAAAAAACTATAGTTTCCTAACTATAAATATTATTAATTTATACATAATTACTAAAAATATTATTAATAGTAATTTTTATTAAATTTAATTATCAAAATTAATTTAACATACACTTATATGACCATTAAAGTATTATGTGGTAATGTTACATTAAATTTTATAAAATTATACATGTATATATGATATTTTTTTAACATATTTATACCTTCCAAAAATTAAATAATTATATTTTATAAATAATTTAATGGAATAATATTTATTTATATTTAAATAATTTAAAATTATTAGTAATAATAAAATTTAATAGTACCGGTGGAAAAAATAATATTATCCATATATATCAAAAAAAATATGTTGTATTTAAATAAATATAAATATAACAGATAATATAAAAAATATTTTTTTATAAATTGTTATTCATTGTAAAGATTTTATAAAACATTTAAGTAGATTCATCTTACATACCTCTGGGTATTTAATATTAGAATATAAATTTAATTTACATTTTATATAATATGTAATAATATATACATGTAAATTTATTTAAACCAAATTATTTACAATTAAAATTACAATTATATACATTTTCAAATATTATATTTTAATAGTAAAAAGTATATAACCACATTAAAATATACTCAAATTTATTTATTAATATTTTTGCATAAAATTATAAAAAATTTACTGAAATATATTTTCCTAGATAAAAATATTATTATTTCATACATAACTACTAGAATTATTATTATTAGTATATTTTGATAAATTTATTTAAATAAGGTAATATAATTATATATATATATCAAATAATATACTTTTTATTTAGAAAAAAATAAATATGATATATAATATAACAATTATTTTTTAAAATAATTATTCTTGATATAATTTTATATAATATTTAGCTACGTTCAATTTATTTACCTGTGTATGGAATAATATTATTTAAATTTATGTTACATTGTATATAATATATGATAATATATATATATATGATCAACTCTAATTATTCACCATTGAAATTAAAAATATATAGATTTTTAGATAATAATATTTCCCTACATTTAAATTATTTATATATTAGGTGCTTGGGGGTAAAATTATATTTAAACAGACATAGACACCACACACATAGACTAGAATGGCCAAACATAACATCCACCCCAAGAGGATAGCCCACCCATCAAGCCTTATTTATTCAGCACATGGCCCATAGGCCTAGTGCGCATGAAAGTCCAATATTTTTGAACCAAAGGCCCTTTAGTGAATAGTGATTCTACAATACCAAAGCTTCTATGGTAGTTGATACAGTGTTTCCTCAACTACAATTCCATCTATAGTGATAATCACTCCTACAGTGTTGTTGGTGCTATATTTCCACCGCCACTATAGTTTTGCTATAGTAACCTGCACCCAATTGGTTTTGAACCCCCAATATCGATGTAGTATTTCAGGGTGCTTAACAACTAAGGAAAACCCCAATTACACATAAATGTAAATTATAATTTGTAAATAATATTTAAATTATGTAGACACCACATTTAAATTACATAAATCATTTAATTTAAATTAAAACATACAAAAAATAATAATTCCTTGAAAGATTAAATCATACAACAAAAAATAATTTATATATTCATATATACATACACATTAAATAAATAAATCATTAAAATAAATAAAAACAATTAGACAATGAAAATTTTTAAATATAAATTTTACCTTATTAAAAGGAGGAAATATATGATAAGAATGAAATATAGTTGATCTTCTCACCAAAATAAATATTACAATACATGAAAGGGAGGGGTAAGGCCACTATATTTATTAATTTTGTTTTATAAGAGGCATGAACCTGATTCAAGCCTCCTTTAATTTTTTTTAAGAAATCATTAATGGGGATCATGCTTCATGATGTACCCAAAGGAGGGGTGAATGTGGTTGACACGTCCTCAATGATAGAATAAGTAGTGTAAACCCCATTTATTCTACTTAGTGAAATTGAGAAGTGTGAATGAGGTTCATTCCTCCTTAAACAAATTTTTTAAAATACTTTAAATCATATCCTACTGTTGGTTCTTTTAAAATAAAAACCCATTTATAAAAAAACTCACATTCACATACACCTTCGGTGTTCATGTATATCATTGTAGTTGAGAAGCAGAAACCCAAGAGGGAGATGGCATGGGAAATTATTTATGAACTCCTTAGTCAAATGTAGTTATAAGTACTATAAAAATGTTATCATGTTTTCAGATAATGAAATATCATGATGTGTGATCCTTCCATTGCCAATCTCTACTAACATAGAAGATAAACACGATTTGGTAATTCTATTCTGTATGATGGTTTAGGAATAATTTTGGCTTCATATCCACAATAAGGGTTTTTTAATAGGATTTTCATTTAAAAAAATGGGACATCGTATAGAATATTAAAAAAATAGGGTCTGGAGAAGCTTGAACGCCATTCACGATTCTCAATTTCATTGAGAATCCTAAACGGGATTCATGCTTCTCCCTCTATTTCCATGGAAGCCTAAATTTTTTTTCATTTCCCTAGAACGTAGAAGGAAGTGTGAACCCCATTCATGCTTCCTTAGAAAGGTTTTTAAAGAAACCATGAACAGGGTGCATGCCTCCTCGATTCCCAAGTTTATTAATAAAGGTGCCCCCCCCCCCCCGCTTCATTTTTAATTATTCTACTCTGGATTGTGGTGTGAAACACTTCTGGATTTATTTCTCAATGCATATCTCTTGGTGATAAGAAGGAAAAATTTCCATTTAAAATTTTTAATTACCTAATTATTTTTATTTATTTTTTCGGTATGATTTCTTTATTAAATATGTATGAATGTATTGATGTATCAATATTTGGATGTATGTAAATATCGATGTATAAATTATTATTCTTTATATGATTTAATTTTTGTAGGAATTATTATTTCTTTTATGATTTAATTTAAATTAAATGACTTATTAAATTGAAATATAGTGTTTTCATAATTTAATTATTATGTAAAAATATAATTTATATTTCGGGACATATTATCATTTTAAAAGATGTATATATTTTTAATTTAAATTGTGGATAATTAGATTTGAATATTTTTATATGTATATATTATTATAAAATATATTTAACATTGCATAAATTATAATTATAATATTCCATACACATAGGTACATAAATTGAATCTAACTGAATATTTTATAAAAAATATTATGAGTATTTTTTATAAAAAATACTACAAACATTATGTATAATATTTAAAAATATAAAATATAAGAGATATTATTCAATATATATATAATTACATTACTATTTTTAATTAAATTTAAAAAATATATATTATTGATAATATTTTTACTAGTTATGATTAAATTAAAAAAAATTATTTAGGAAACTATAGTTTAGGAAAAAAATATATTAAATTTAAAATATTATTTATTGAAGTTTAAAACATTTTAATATATATATATAGTAATGTTTGAATTTAATATTTGGAAATGTATAGATTTTTAATTTAAATTTTTAATGATTAGATTTGAATATATATATATATATATATATTATATGTATTGTAAATAAATTTCACTTATATTATTCGAAGCACATTGGTGAATATAATCAATCTATGTAAATATATATATATACACATTCAAAAGTTTAAATTTTGGAAATTTTTATTACCTCAAAATTTCTATATATATATACTTATCTAATTTTATTATATTGATATTAATATATGATTACAATATTTTATTAGTTAATTAACTGTAAATTAAATTACTTTTGTTAATTAAATTTAACATAAATTAATATTAATAATATTTTTAGTATTTATGTATTATATATATGTTATATTATTTATATATCATATTTTAGAATGTATATTATCAATTTATTTAAATGATATCATTAAATAAAAAAAATGAATATATATATATATATATACGATGATACTTAGAAGAAGGTGGAATAAATATATGGATATATATGTAGATATTTATTATTTATTAGATAGAGTTATTGGTAAATTTATTGTATGTGGAACATAATAAGTATCCCAAAAAATTTGTTAAGAGTTTTAAGTGATGATTAATCATTAGATGATTGACTAATGTATGATTAGAATGACATGCCTTTTTTATATAGCTGGTTATAAAATTTTTAATTATTACATTTTCATTTCCTCATTGATGAAATGTGTGTCATCCCTTTTTCTAATTATCTAAGGGATCCATGCAAAATTTTTATGTATCCTAAACCCCTAGACCACCTCACATGAATTTGAGTAACATTTTAAGAAAAATGTGCTTAAAAAGTGGCATTGTTGTTTAAAAGGAGAAATATTGTTGCTATAATATAAATGTTAGAGGATCTATGTGTTACCCCTAGGTGTTGGATGGTTTATAAAATAATGACAAATTATCCATATAAAAATTCTCATGATCAATTAATAGTTATTTATTCATTATGTAATTAAAACATGTTAAATATTTAATAATGTACTATAAATATATAAATTTTATTATTAAATTTTAACTCTAGGTAATCATTTCATTATCAATATACATCAATAGTGAGTTTAGTTATATCTTTAAGGTTTTAGAATTAGTTTTACTATATTCTGAGTGAAAAATATTGATGAAATTTGGAATATAAGTTGATGTGTGTGTGTGTGTCTATATATTTATTATTTATTAGATACAGTTACTGGTAATGATACTGATATATATCCCAAAAAAACATTTTATTGGTGTAGTATGATGACTGATCATGAGATGATTGTCTAATGTAAGATTCAAATTGATTATTGATTTTTTTTATTTGATTATTTAAATTGTAATAATTGACTATTCATTATATAAAAACTGATGTATCCTTAAAATTACATACATTTTTTTGTGTGTGTAGTTATATAATTTTTAATAATTTTAATTTATTTTCCCAGTTGATGACCTTCATGCCATCCCCTTTTCAAATTATCTAAATACTGTTATGCCTTTGTAAAAATACGATGTATCCTAAACTCATAGATCCCCTCACTTCCATGTGAGTAACATTTTAATAAAAAGGGGATTGACATGAGGTGTTTTTATTTGAAAGGATACTAATCTTTTAATAAATCAATGATAGTAGTGGCTCAAGGAGTTACCTCTAGGATTTTGATTGGTTTATCAAATAGTGATAAATTAATCCATATAAAATTTCTCAAGATCAATCCATAGTTATTTAATCATAACTAATTAAACCATGTTAAACATTTTATGTTGTAGTATATAACACATTTTTAATATTTTTTTATAGGTAATCATCATTTTGTAAATATACTACAATTTTTAGGTAATTTATATTGATCATGGTTTTAGCTATAGTTTTCCAACTAAAACTGCAAAATCTTCAGGAATGTGTGACATCAAATGATGTTTGTCTAAAATATTCATAGTTGTTTAAAACATAGGCTTTATCAGTCATTTAGTTCAATTACATATCGAAAACATCAATATATTAAGCATATATGGAATGCTGAATATCCTCTTCTTGTATTGAGGATTGGTGGGATGCATTATCATTGTTCAAAAAACAATGATATAATTTTTTTATTGAATTTCTTCTGATTATTTCAGATATTTATGAGGTCCAAACTACTACTACAGATCCATGTTATGTGAGCTCAGTTAAAGTTGGTCCTTTTATCATAATAAATAATTTACTTCTCATATGTCTCCTATAATAGAATAAAATTATGAAGAACATAATTAAAATTGGGAAGGATTTATAGGGAACATCTCCATCCATACAGTTGATTTAATGAATAATAGTTTATATGATGAGAATGTATTTGTTGATGCATATGGAGATGATTTATGTCATGACCCATCCCCTAGGTCCCGTTCCATGACAACTCCAAGCCCTCCTTCCATAGGCCAGGGGCTGGTGATGAGCACCAAAGGTGTAAATCCCTAAACCGAGAAGGCATTTCCTTTAAAAAGTGAAAATGCACACAATAGAGTACGAGCTCGAAGAAAAACACTAAGTAAAACTGTATAACAAAAAATTTCTGAAAAGTAAAAGGGGTTAGAAATACAATCCCAACTATAATGTACAAGGAAAATGAAAGTACAGGTACTCGAAAAAGGGAAAAGAGCTCCTAGATCGTCCACTGGAAAATCCTACTTGAAAGGTAGGTACAGAAATCCTCCACAACACTCAACGTCTGTCCACTCCTCTGTGTACTGTCACGCTGTGTGGTCCGCCTCTGAGTACTATCCATTCCTGTTATCCTCATCCTAATTCAGCATTGTACGTCATCTGCAACCAACACAATGAGGTGCGGGCATAGCCCGTGCACTAGTGAGTATAACGATACTCAGTAGGGACCCCGAGACCCTTAAGGTCTCAAAAAATCCAACAAGGGTAAACCAAAAATTATAAAATCAATAGATAACCCCACTTAGGTATATGCCCATACATATACCTATGTTATCAAATAATCTATCTCAATCATGAGGTAAACACAAAAGTTACTAACTCAGCTCCACCAGGATTTTTATTATCAAAACCAAGGTCATTGGAGAACTCCTATTCAATCGAGTATAGGGGTCCTACCGCGACACCAAGGCCCTTCCCACTAACCTTGGACTGCTAAGGTACTCCTCCAATAGAGTACCATGGTTTTACTGCATCACCAAGGCACTCCCAACCGTTGGTCTGTCGTGTCACCAAGGCGCTCCCCCTCATAGTCTGCTGCGGTACTCCTCCGGTCGAGTACCGTGGTTCTACCGCGACACCCAGGTGCTCCCCACTGCGGGTCTGCCGCGACTCCATGGCACTCCCCTCTAGGCTTGTAGTGTCACTACAAGACAAAAAATTCAACAGTTGTCAGGTATCATCCAGCTACTATGCCTCTACACTCTTCTCACTCATCACTGGAAGGATCCGCTTCATGAGCTACTGGTCGATACTCCAATTGTCATGAAGTACCACGAAAAAGTATCTCAAAGGACTGCCACGTCATAGGGGTCTCAACACAAGAGATGGTACGTCAATCATATGCCCATAATATGTTTTATTAGCCTTTTAGTCCCAGGGCCACGATTGGATTCATGTACGATCCAACCTGACCATATCTCAACTGTACCACAATCTCCGTTGGGGTATACTAAATGGGACCGTCATTCTCCAAGATTACCAACACCGCTGATATTTTCTCAAATGGACGTTCAGTACGAAATATATGGTCAAAGGAAAGTAAAGGGTCGAAGTGGGCCTGGGTCCAATCTATCCAGTCCTGCAATCCCTAGCCTAAGTCAGTGTTTTTTGTCGTCTGCAACCAACACAATGAGGTGCGGGCATAGCCCGTGTAGGGGTGAGTATAATGATACTCAGTAGGGACCCCGAGACCCTCATGGTACCAATAAATCCAACAAGGATAAACCAAAAAGTATAAAATCAATAGATAACCCCACTTAGTTATATGCCCATACATATACCTAAGTTATCAAGTAATCCATCTCAATCATGAGATAAACACAAAAGTTACTAACTTGGCTCAACCATGATTTTTATTATCGAAACCACGGATACTGGATAACTCCTACTCAATCGAGTACAATTGGCATGCCGCGACACCAAGGCTCTTCCCACTAACCTTGTACAACTAAGGTACTCCTCCTGTTGAGTATTGTGGGTCTGATGCATCACCAAGGCTCTCCCCACCATGGTCCTTCCATGTCACCAAGATGCTCCCCCTCATAGCCTACTGAGGAACTCCTCCATTCGAGTACCATGGGTCTATCGCGACACCAAGGATCTCCTCACTAGGGGTCTTCTGCAACACCATGGTGCTCCCCATTGGAATAGTAGAGTCACTCCTAGTCAAAACGGTCAGCAGTCATCAAGTCTCAGCCAGCTACTTGGTCTCTGCACTCTACTCGCTCGTCACTGGAAGGATCCTCTCCACGAGCTACTGGTCGATACACCAACTATAACTAATTACCATGAAGAAGTATCTCAAAGGTCTTCCACATCATAGGGGTCTCGATGCAACAAACGGCGCATCAATCAGATGCCCGGTCTGTGAGTAATAAGCCTTTTAGTCCTAGGGGCCATGTTTGAGTCGTGTACAGTCCAACCTGACCGTATATCAATTATACCCTGAACACCAATGGGGTATACTCGAAGGGACCATCATGATCCAAGATTACCAGCAACATTAACGGTTTGTCAAACAAACATCTGGTGCCAAAGATATGGCCAAAAGA
The DNA here is from genome assembly GCA_963277665.1 of Viscum album. Classification (NCBI taxonomy): domain Eukaryota; kingdom Viridiplantae; phylum Streptophyta; class Magnoliopsida; order Santalales; family Viscaceae; genus Viscum; species Viscum album. The sequence goes on from OY728134.1 coordinate 1,278,573,311, forward strand.
AAGTAATGGGTCGAAGTGGGCCCAGGTCCAGTCCGACCCAGTCTGGGTTAACCCGGTCAGACCTGTTGGGTTTGGCCAGGCCCATTGGGCGGGCCATCCTGTTAGGTTCGACCTAGCCCCCTGGGCCTCGCCCAGTAAGCCACGTGGGCGGTTCAGCCTGGGCTCAGGGCCGGTTCGGCCCGAAGCGTCGCGACGGTGCGTCACGACGCAGCTCGGCCCGGAGGGCCTGGCCGGGCCTTTTTAGAAAGGGAATCGTGAGGGGGGAACTACTGGAAATGGGGTTTATCCCCATGCATATATTCCCACAATTCATTAAACTGCGGGGATAGATTGGTTTTAGTTGTCCATACCCACGGTTTTATAAAAACCGTGGGTATTCAAACTTCCATCGGACCTACCTATGTGGCTCCTCCTCCTCAAACTTCCATCGCGCTCCCCTGATTCAACCCTACCTCCCCAACCCTCGACTCTCGGCCCTCTCCTAACCTACCCAACCACCGCCTCCCGACTCCGAATCCCAGCTCCACCTCCTAGCTCCGCCTACCGGCTCCCGACCTGGACCTCCCAGCCTTCGCCTCAGCCTCGAAATCCTGGCCTTCGCCTCTTAAACAAGGTAATATTGTACATATTACTGTGAATCAGGATGTAATTTTGAAATTATTCAACATCTATTGGTATTTGGTAAACTCCCGGCTAGTTCATAATTTAGTAAATAAGTTATGGAATACATAGAAATTTTTCAATCAATTATCGAACTTTTAGGGTTTTAGAAACTTAAAATTTATCCATAAGGGGCGTGGATTCTTTCAAATACTATTTTCTTCTCGTGAGCTAAATAAAAATGCATGAATAATTGGGTATATTGTGTTAATTCTGAGAATAGTGTTCTTGTAAGAGTGGGATCACAAATTTAATCCTGTTGAGGCGATGAAATAGAGGGCTTAGGTTTGTTTGAAAATATTTGGAATTTATTGGATTTTTTTTCTTATAAAATCTCTATGAAATTGATGCTACTCTGGGTGTTTCCATTAAAATGGACCAAGAAATAGAGGAATCCAAGTTTGGCTTTTATGCTTGTATCTTTTTCAAAGTGAACCTAATCCCCCTTTACATTGAGAAGGTAGCATTCTGTATGATAGAAAATGATTTTGGTTTAAAAATTGAATATGAGGATACCCCACTTTTTTTCAGGGTGTCAAGCCATTGGGATTGTTGAGGATAAACATCGTAATGATTTATCATTATATTTTTATTCTAATAAGAGGAAAGATATAAAATAATATCTCAGGAATAAGAATGGTGTTGAGTCTCTGATAGATACTGACTTGAATTAGATAATTGACATAGGTTGTGAGTTAAGGTCAGATGGTACCTCATCTAAGGATGCTCAGGACTACCCAGGTTAGTGGAAGGAGATTTCCTTGAGGGGCTAATCTTTTTGAATAGGGGTGGTTCAAGATACAGCCGATGGTGATGATATGGTTAGGTTATGGTTAGTTGGAAACTCCTCCATTTCAAGATCGACATGTTTTTAGTGAGTATATGGTAAGTTAAACTAGTATTATAAGGATACTGTGGTCCTAGATTCATAGGGAATGAATCAAAAAACATGGTATGAAGTAATCGAGGGGGATTATAATGATATATAGCCTTGATATATTAATATGGTTAGGTTACTAAATTTTCATTTTCTCCAGTATATTTAGGTTCTACTTAAGAAAATAATGATGTATGATTTGGTATCCTTAAAGTTCTCCTACTTTGTACTTACTGTATTTGGTATTTAATGATATTTTGGAGATTCACTTATATTCTATGCCTTGTATAAGATGAATGATATTGTTACTCATCACTTGAAATTGATGAATCTTCTTCTCCAACATGTATACCCTCAACATGTTCATCTCATCACTTGATTGTTATAATTAAGTCTCACTTCTTAATGTTCATCTTGTAATTTGTCAATGTAAAACCCCAATTATAAAAATTCACTCCCAAGCTCAGATTACTATGTTTTGGAAATGTTATTTCCTACTTGTTGAGGCCATCATTTACCCCTATATATAAATTATCTATCATCATTACCATTAACATGCACCAATTCTAATTATCACATTCTAACAACTACATCATTAATGTCTATAATGGCCAATGATCATATTATGGACATTTAATGTTCTGAATTTCTAGTAATATTTTTTTTATTTTTTATGAAATATCACACATATAATTTATTCAATGGTAAATTCCCATAAAAAAATTAGGGGTTATTACAACCATGATGTAGACATCGAATTTGACGGATTTTCTTTACTAATTTTTCTTAAACTTATCTCGAATTCACTTATTACCCATCAATGAGTATGATTACAGTAAATAAAACATAAAAAATTCATTCAATATCCCTGAATGTATTTTATTCATTAACAATTTCATAGTAATCAAACACTAAAAATGTCTTTTAAACACTGAACTATTATAATGAATAATGGTTTTCCTAATTATCTAACCCTCAGAGTAAAGATCAACACTATACTAGAAATGTCTTAATTAAGAATTAATCACCACCCCCTTAAAAAATTAACTTAATGAGGGATCTTAGACTCTAAGACATGTTAAGTTTTCTGATCATCAAGGGCTCTTCAATTTCCTTCTTTTTATTTGTCAAAAACATGGGGAACAACACATGAACTCTTCTCTAAGTTTCAACTACCAACTCCCTAAGTATCCCCCAATAAGGAACACTCTCTATATATTCTCTATTTATCATCTCCTATAAAAATAAAAAGAGAGTCCATATCATTTTTTAAAAATAGAATATTTATGTTCTGCAATCCTATGGTACTATAATTCATTATCTTCATTCATGCTTAGATAACATGAATTTTCAACATCACCCACATGGAATATATTGCCTCTAGCACTCATATCCTCTTTTAACCACTCTTCCATCCTCAATGTTCTCAACCAATAACCCATAATTCCTAAAAAATTATATTCCCCTTATCATGAAGTGGAGAAACACTTAATAGATTGTGTTTTAATCCATCAACATAAAGAGTGTTTTTTTATTTAATGTTCTCTTTCACAATAACAATTAATCCAACTCCTTTAACCTTTAGTGAAAAATCATTTATGAAGGTAACTAAGAATCCATTTCATTTTTAAATAGATTTCAATGTTTTTAAATCTTTTATCATGTGATCCGAACATCCACTATACATGATCCATGGACTTTCCCCTTTGGATACTATGGGTAAAACTTGAACAACTAAATCATTCCCTTCACTTTTATATTCCTATTTTGATGATTTTGAGTATTAAAACTCAAATTTTTTCAGGATGGTATAATGATGAGGCATTCATTTTCATCATGAATAGGATGGTCACACCTTCCATAGACTTATTCAAGAATATCAAACCTGTTCTGGGATTTCTATATAGAATTTACAATACGTTTCTAACTTTTACTCCTTTAAAGGGGTTGTCACAACCCATCCTCGGGACCCGTTCTGTGACTACCCCAAGCCCACCTTACATAGGCCAGGGGCTGGCTACTAGCACCAAAGGCGTAAATCCCGATAAATGGGAAGTCATTGCCTTTATAAAAGTAAACAAAACACTACAGAGTACAAGTGGAAGTAAATAACTAAGTACAAGAGAAGTGTTGAAAGGTAAATGGGACAGAATAAAAACCCAAATGAAAGTACAACTACAACTGAACAAAGTACAATAGAAAAAGACAACAGCTGGAAGAACAGAAGTGGCTCCTGGGTCGTTCTCCTCGGATCATACCTGAAGGGTAGGTATAGATGGCGCAGCTCTTGGATCGTCCACCACAGATCTTACCTGAAGGATAGTTACAGATAGCCTCCACAATGTTTTCGCCCTTCAACCTCCTCTGTGTGCCATCTCGTCGCGAAGTCCACCTCCGGATACTAACTCGTCGTGTAGTCCACCTCCGGGTACCGTCTAATCCTCGAACACTCAGCCTCCGTCAACACTGCCTGTCGTCTGCAACCAACACAACAAGGTGCGGGCATAGCCCGTGCAGGGGTGAGTATAACGATACTCAGTAGGTACCCTGAGACCCTCAGGGTATCACTAAAACCAACATGGATAACCACAAAGAAGATGTCAACAGATAACCTCTACTTAGGTATATGCCCATGCATAATCCTAAGTTATCAAGTAACTCATCTCAATCATGAGGAAAACACCAAGATCATTAAATCAACGGATAAACACTACCCAGTTACATGCCCATACATATACATAAGTTATCAAGTGACCCATCTCAATCATGAGGTAATCACAAAGGTCAAAATTCTCAACTCAAACCAGGATTTTCATTATCAAAACCGTAACTGCTGAAGAGCTCCGTCTCTGGAGTGTACAGTGGTCTTGTCACAACTCCGAGGTACTGCTCACTAACCTAAGACTGCTGAGGTAATCCTCCTGTCGAGTACCGCGGGTCAGCCACCCAAACACAGTAGTGCTTCCCGCCGAGGTATGTCACCCAAACACAGTAGTGCACACCCCCCTAGTAGCCTGCTGAGGTACTCTCCGGACGAGTACCGTGGGTCTGCACTGTCACACAGGTAGTGCTCCGTCCGCCATGGTTCTACACCAAAACAAAGTAGTGCTTCGTCCACTGGGCTAGTTGACTCACTCCAAGTTGAGTCGGTCAAGTAGTCGTCAGGTCTCAGTCGGCTACACAGTCTCCGTACTTCGCACGCTCGTCTCCGGGAGGGTCCACTCCATGAGCTACAGGTCGATACTCCAAGTATCTCAAAGTACAATGAAGAAGTATCTCAAAGGACTGCCTCTTCATAGGGGGTCTCAACGCAACAGACGGTGCGTCAATCGGACGCCCGTTCTGTGAGTTATTAGCCTTTTCGTCCCAAGGGCCCAATTGGTTTCGTGTGAGAACCAACCAAGTTGAATCTCAACTGTACCCCGAAATATCATAGGGTATGCTCATAGGGACCGTTTCTCAATAAGATCACTAACGCCGTTGACGGTTCGTCAAACGGTCGTCGAGTCTGAAAGATAACAACTTTTCCATTCCAAGGTCCCGGTTGGATTTCAGGTACAATCCAATCCGGCCACTATCCAACAGTAACCAAAACTCGGGTGAAGAATGCCAAAAGTTCCGTCTCATCAAGAGGAATTCAACGAGACAGAAGGTGCGTCAATCAGACGCCCGGTCTGTGAGTTATTGTCTTTTTCGTTCTAGGGGCCCGGTTGGTTTCGTGAGCGAACCAACCCGAACGCACACCGAAGGCATCCAAACCTCGATCGGAGTAAGCCAAATGATCTGTCTCACTTGGAGAAATCCATCAAAGTCGACGGAACGTCAATCAGACGTCCGGAGCTCAAGATATAAGTGTTTCCGCTCCGATGGCCCGGTTGGTTTCGTATCCGAACCAACCCGGCCGAAACCAAAGTATTCCGAAACCTTGAGTTCAATATACCTAAATGACCGTCTCTTTCCCAGGATCACTACGCAACTAACGGTGCATCGATCGGAGGTCTGTAGCCCAAGATATGGGCAAAAGACCAAAGGAAATCCGAAAACAGGGGTTTTGGGCCCGGACCGACCCGGCCCGCGACCCCACGGTCGGCCCGAACCGGGTCGACCAGCCTCGGCTCAAGGTCGGCCCGGCCCGGCACGGCCCGGCCTGGGCACAGTGCGAACAACCGAGCCGTTTTTGGCAAGGGGGGCGCCTTCCCCCCTGGTGTAACCGCGGCCCCCCAATTAAGGGGGCCGTTTTGTATAGCCTGTCGGGGGAATTAATTCCCATGGCTCCCCTTTGTCCGGTCGGCCCGCACCGGCCGGCCGGTTCTGCCAACGAGGACCGGCGACGACCGGTCCTTCTTCCTTCACTGACACCAGCGGCCCGAAACCGGCCGTCGGTCACCCTGCTCCACCGCGTCCTGGAACCGGTCACGGCTTGGTTCGTCCGACGCGGTGCGACGGCATCGCGCCCCTCCACTACGGCCCTGCTCCGGCCGCGGCATCTTTGGTTTTCTTCGACGTAGCGCGGCGATGTTGCGTCCTTGTTCATATTCACGGCGCGGCGCGACGGCGTCGCATCCTTGTTCAACTTCACGGTGCGGCGCGACGGCGTCGTGCATTATGTTCCGTGCAATTCTCGCGTGGTGCGACGGCACCACGCCATTCCATTCCATCCACAAAGAATCAAACATGGATAAAGGAGCGGGTCAGCCGTGTTTGTGCGGTCCGGCCCCCTCTCGTTAATCGGTATTATTTGGTCACATATCCACGAAGAACGACAAACTATAAATCACCAACGAAAATAATTAAATAAACCCCTACCTCGAGCATGGCTTGAACGAGGTTTTCGTTGCGGAGGAAAAGACGTCACGTCACAGGTCGGTGTCGCGGAAAGACAATTCCTAGACGAAGACGGAGATTTTCCGAGGATTCGTCGTGGAAGAAAACTACGTCAGCGTCGCGTACTCGGTTTCTGAGAACTCAGCGTTCTTCGTCGGAGACCGATTCGTTCTTCACGTTCTTCATCTTTGAAGAAGATGTTCTTCAAGCCTCCCAAATCCTCCCAATGCGACAAGACTCTAACCAAAAATAAAATAAGCCCAAGTCTTATTTTATTAACACAAGATAAGAAAAAAATAATTTCAATAGTTGAATTAATCCTACTTAATTAATTCAAGACAAGTTGTCAACATTAAAGGGTGAGTTGAGGGAGTTAGGAATTTGATGGGGTGGGGTTTGTGTGGGCCCCACCAACCTTATAACATCCCTTGAGAAGTTGGGTAGTTACCCAACTTCCACCCCAAGCCTTTAAACCACTTAGAGAAAAATAAAAATTGTAGAATAATTATAAATTAATCTTCCACAATTTTTATCATCAACTCTCGTGAAAACACAACTCTGGAATAGGTGTTCCTAAGCAATTACCGGTGCTACAGTTCCATCGGTGCCCTCGGAATTCGATTCTGAGCACCGGTTCAAAAGTTAGAAAAACCCGCTCGTTCATTCACTGAACGTACCCGAACCAAACTTCGGAAAATGATTTCGGGCACACCGGACCTCAGAATTAGGCACCGTCAGAAACTCCGTTCTTGTAAAATTCCAAAAAAAATTAGGAAAATCATTTCCTTGAAATTTCCAGGTCTTTACAGGGATTGAAACCCCCAAACATTTATTCTCAATACTCCCAAGTATATCATGATGTCTATTTTAAAAAACATTTCTTTTCCATATGAACAAATATTCCAAAGTTCCAATAGTATCCATAAAAAGTATATCATTTAAGAATCATGTTGTACAAAATTTGTAGGATGCCTTGAAACATTTTTTCAATTTTATTCTAAAACATTAATTTTATAACTACTCTATTTTCATTGAATGTTTTATTCCCCATCAAATAACCCCTACCAAATAATCTATAAAATTATAAATTCATATTATTAAAATAAAATTTTCTTCCCATATGTATAATTCCTCTATATCTATAAAGGAGTATTTTACATTGAAATTTTCTTTTTTATTCCCAATAAATGACCACTTGGGAGTGTCTTTTTTAAATTTTTTCTTTAGTTTAAATCTCAAGGTAGACCTTTTTCCCTTTCTTCCTACTTATTCAATCATGGAATCCTCTTGTCATTAAATATATTTTTCTAGATACTAATATTTTTTGATTAATTTAATAATAAAATTGGTTGAAATTAATTTTTTAAATATGATTTACATTGTTGATTGAATGATAATTTTTATCTTGTTATAGAATGGATAGAAGTTGGATGTATCATACCGATCGGATTTCAACCGAGTTTCAAAATAGTTTGGAAAATTTTTTAGATTTTACATTTAGCAATGCATAAGATGGAGGTTGTATACAGTGTCCCTGTTATAATTCTTTTAGAATACCATGGTTAAGATGAGAAGAAGTTAGTTACCATTTAACGAAATTTTGATTTCAAGAAAATTAAAATGATTGGTTTCACCATGGAGAGACGAGTCAATCATCCACTGTTCATAAACGAAATGAACTAAGTGACATGCAGAATTTGATATTTGATCGGTTTACATATGTGCATCATTCCGAGAGAGATAGAATGTCGGTGTAAGAAGACATTAATATCAGTACACATGAGGAAAATGTTGAAGATGATGATGTTGACAGAGTGAAAATATTATTGGATGATGCCAGAACTCCAGTATATCAAGAATGTACTAAAATGACCAAGTTGGAATTTTTAATGCAGTTGTATAATGGGAAACCCATGTATGGGATTTCTAATACCGTCATTGATTATATTCTTACATTTTTGAATGACTTGTTTCCTGATGGTTCAGATGTTCCCTCAAATCATTACATGGCATGGAATTTATTTAAGTATCATGGATTTGCTACTAATAAATTCCATTCTTGTCCAAAAGATTATAGTTTATTTTTGGAGGAAACAGTTGACCGTAATGACTGTAAAGAATGTGGTACGTCTTGAAGGAATACAAATGCAGATGGAACACCATCTCGTGTGCCACATAAGGTTATGTGGCACTTTCCATTGATTCCCAGACTTCAAAATCTATTCATGTCTACAAAAATATTAGTAAATATGTGATGGCACAATGTTGAAAGAATTGAAGGTAATGATGAGCTGGTCCATCCCACAGATCGATTAGTATGGCCGACATTTTATGTACAACATCCTGATTTTTCAACTGAGGTGTGTAATGTCAGATTGGGCCTATCATGTGATGGTTTTAATCCATTTGGTCAGATGGTTACTGCTCATAGCACATGGCCTGTTTTTATCCATGTTTATAATCTTCATCTATGGATTCTTATGAAAAAACCTTTCACTTTCTTGAGTATACTAATATATGGACCTTCGGATCATGGTAATGATATAGATGTATACTTACAGCCATTAATAAAAGAGTTGAAACAACTTTGGGATTTAGGTGTGCAAACATTTGATGCTTCTTCAAAGAATACGTTTTAGATGCGTGCTGCCCTTCTTTGGAAAATAAATTATATCCCTGCCTATGCAATGATTTCTGGGTGGAGCATGAATGGAAAACATTCATGTCCTGTTTGTATGAAGAATACACGATTGAGAAGGCTTAAATATTGTCATAGTTTTAGTTTCATGGGGCATATCCAATTCTTGACAATGGATCATCAATACAGAAAGAATCGTCAGAGGTTTGATAATAATGTTGACACTGAAGAACCACCTCATCGTATGTTAGGAAGTGACGTGCTTGATGAATTGAAAGATTTCAATTTTTCATTAGGGAAAGGTCAGTTGAAATCTCAAAAGAGGAAAGATGATGATACTGAAGTCACTTACAGTTATAAAAAGAGAAGTATTTTTTTTGTTTCCATATTATTCTACTAATATGTTACGTCATTGTTTAGACGTAATTCATATTGAGAAAAATATATATGAAATGTTTCTTTCAATTCTCTTGAATATTAAGGGGAAAACCAAAGATGACTTCTGATATCGTTGGGATTTCTTGGATTACGGTATTCGACCAGAACTATATCATGTTTGTATTGGTGAAGACAAATGGAAAGTTCCCTGTGCTTCTTATGTGATGACACCGGCAGAAAAAGATCAATTTCTGGAATTATTGGAGAATATCAAGGTTTCATAGGGCTATTCCAGTAACATATCTAAATGAGTCAATAGAAGACATTTGAAATTGAAATCCCTAAAAACTAATGATTATCACATCCTTCTTCATGAATTTATTCCAATAGAAATTCGGAATTTTCTATCCAATAATGTAAGGGTGGTAGTGATTTGGTTGTGTTATTTTTTTAGAGACCTTTGTGCTGAAAGGTTATCCAAATAATTGTTGATAAAAACGTATCAAGAGGCATCGTTAATTCTGTGTGAGTTGGAAAAAAAATTTCCTCCATCCTTTTTCACTTGTATGCTACATTTAACAGTTAATCTTCCTACTGAGACACTTCATGGGGGACCAATCGCTTTTTGGTGGATGTATCCCACTGAAAGAAAAATGTACACAATGAAATCATATGTCTGAACTACGAATTATCATAAAGGTTCCATTGTGAGGAGTTATCTAGCCTAAGAATGTATGGATTTTTGTTCAATGTATTTTTCTGATGTGATCACAAGACATAATTGACCAATGAGAAATGAATATGAGCAGTATGAGGAAATCCATACATTGTTTCCATCTCTTCCCCAAACAGGTGGAATTGTCGGGTCATATACATTGGTTAAATTGAGCTTTGAAGAGCGGAATATGGCACATCGTACAGTCTTGTTTAATTATGGTTTGTTCGACGACTATATCAAGTAAGTAATTTGAATATATATATATATATATATATTTTTTATCTCATACAATATCATATCACATATACCTTATATCTTTATTGTCGTTTTATGTAGATAACATAAACAAATTATAGGTAGAGTTCATTGGTCTTTGCCATTGAGAAGGAGAGAGGCTATGCATAGCCAAGAGTTCCAAGCTTCGTTGAAATCAACGGTATGACCAATACATTAAATACATTAAAATATAGATATATATTTAATTATATTACTCATATATATTCCCAGAATGGAGTTTACCTACTGAATTCATTTCTCAAGAATTAAGATCGTTGGCTTTTGGTCCAAATTTGTTGGTTCGTGACTGAAAATCATTAATAATCAATGGATATAAATTTGTTACAATAGATAAAGCAGTGAAAATGAGAACACAAAATGATGGAATTATGTTAACAACTAGAACGGATTGTTATGCCAGTGCATCAGATAGTCGACCTCGATATGAAGATGTGTATTATTATGGACTGGTTGAGAAAATATAGTTATTGGAATACTACTCTCAAGTTCGAGTCACTATGATTAAATGTAAATGTTTTGATTGAATTATGTGCCATGGTACATTTATTGATGATTGCGGATTTAGAGTTATTGACATGAGTCGATTCCTTCATACCGATGAACCATACATTTTGGCATCAATGGAAAAACAAGTGTTTTATGTGAAAGATCATTTGAAACCCGATTATGGTGTCATTAATGAAGTAATCCTAAGAAATATTTTTCATGATGTTGGGGATGAAATTTTCACCATTTATGCCCCCATCGGTGTTAGCCAAAATATTGTATTTGATTACACAAATTTTCCCATTGAGAGAGATGATGTTGAACCTGAGGTAGTGGAGGGTAATATATAAAAGCAACCATATATATTCCGAGTTCATTCAGTTTACCTTGATGTGAGTTTCTCAGATTGGTACTAATGTATTTACATTAATTTACTTTTCGTTTGGAATGATATGTCTGTTTTTGTATTGTTTGGTTTCGTTTCATTTAATTATATTTATTTCAATTCAAAAAACTGGGTTTAAAATGTGGTTTTAAAAAATGTATAACTTGGTTGTAAATTATCATTACTGAAAGATGTTATGACATTTTTTATGTTTTATGTATTATTTGTAAAAACTGTTGCTAAAAAATATTTATTTCATTATTATGCGGATTATGAAGAAAACTACAGAAGATCGCAAGAAGAGATTATGTGATATTGATCTTGTTAGACGCGAGCGTGAGTTTTCTTTAGTGAGTATATTAATTCTAGTATTTATCTTCTGCATTACATATAATATCAGGTTCATATTTTTGATCAAATTTTTTTAGGGACATATAACTCTAGAGTTTCCTCTTCCCAGTATGGGACCAAGCATGGATCATGTCAACTATTTCTACTCAATCGAATCATGACAGATGTGTTGCTTGCCCCATAATAGGTATGTTCTGGTAATATCGTTGAAATAATATCCTAGAAAATTTGCAATATTTCCCTTTGCATAATACTTTTTCATACGTTATTATGCACTTCGTCTTTTAATCTGAATATTGATTATTTTTATTTATATATTGTAGGTGACTCACTCTGCACATGAAGAGATAAATGGAATCCTGAACTAATAAGTGCCAGATCTCTACAACATGTATGTTTTCCTAAAATTATGGAATTAACCTCCTTAGCATGAATAATTTTTCATTTGAATTTACACACTATATGAATGCAGGTTATTGGTAGTAAAATCATGGATTTAACCTCCCTTTCATCCAACATATGAATGCAGGTGATATGTTTTCACTATTGACTCCACTGTATACTGATTTCTGTGAACTAAAAACATATGAAATAGATGATTATAATGAATTTATACAATTATGTTTTCACTATTGACTCTAATGTATATTAACATGGTAGTATTTTAGAATAATTATGTTGTGATTCAACGAGTTTTGTTTCTATTATGGGATATTCATCTCACATGAATAGTCAATGGACCTGTTCAATGATGTAAAGTTGTAGATTTGTGGGTCATGTCTAAGAGTCGCTAGACATACATTGATTGTTCTCACCCTAGCATAGCGATGAACAGAAATAATGGTGAATGTACATGGGTTGATGGAATGAATACCTTCAATTTACAAGCATAGAGAAGAAACTTAAGAGATGTGTATCATTTATGTCTCAGTGAGGATTGATGCATGTATTTTTTTTCCAACGTACTCTTCAACAAGATAGGATGTATGGATGTTTATATTTTTTACGACTCAAGCGTTAAATAATACAATGATAATAACATTCTTCATGAGTTTGACCAGACAGTCTGTGAGTTTCACTTTATATTTGTTGAGCTGAATCTGAGATAGACATACTAAAGCTATACAACAACTTAAATTCAACTATATTGAGCATCTTGTGAGTTCCATCTAGTATTTAATGAGATTAGTCAACATATTGATATTTTAATATATAAATTATTGTTAATTTATATTTATTATTTTATGAAATTTATAAATTTCTTTTATATGTTTTTTGTTTTAATTTCATGTACTTTAGTAGTGCTTAAATTGGTGGGTTTTATTTTTTCATTTTCAAAATCAAATCAAATTTGAATTTTGAAAAGCATTATTTGACTGAGTTTTAGTTGTGTAATGAGTTTGAGCTAAATCTCAAGCTAGATTACTGTAATTTTTCACTATACTCAACAAAAAACACTTCCTTCTACAATTTCTAATTAGAATTTTTTATAACTAACACTACATAAAAAATGTGACTGTCTATTCTTATTGCAAGAGTATAAAGCAAGTAAAACATTTTGGATAAACATAACTAATGAAAGAACCAAAGATTGGGTTAACAAACATACCTTATTAGCACAAAACTAGTATTTATTGTGCTATAAACTATTTTGTGTTACAGTGAGTTGTATTACCTTGAATAAACATACCTTAAGGGAACATATTTAGTTGGACACCCAATTTTAGATTTGTTTTCTGTTATAATCTGTTCTGTAATACAGTGAGTTGTAGTACCTTATCAAATTTTTAGGATGTTTTCTAAAAGGTTTCATTACCTTACCTAGTTGGGTCTGCATCCAAATAAAACATGTCATGAATCTACATATTTCATGCAGGGAGATTCAGGCTTTGAAGCAGATTTTAGTGGCACACTCTGTAACTGTTACTAAACCTGAACAACTACAATACTCTATTCTGTCCTCTAAATGAGTTGAACAACATTATATGGGTTTTTGATGATTCTGTACACATGCATCATCTTACAATGAATCTGAAATCATCAAAAAATTATTTCTATGATTTCAAGTATGATTATTTTATAACTAAAATACTGAATATTAAATGATTGTCCATTATTATTGCAAGAGTAAGGAAAAATCAAATCTGTTTTGAGAAATATATCTTATGACAACACCAAGGATCAGGTCAACAAACATATCTAAAGGTAATGAATCTGGTATGTTTTGTGTTCTAATCTGTTCTTTATTACATTGAGTTGTAGTACCTTACAAAAAACATCTCTTCAGTGAACTTATTCTGTTTCAGAGTCGAATTCATAATTTTTTTTCCTGTTATAATCTGTTATAATCTATTTTATATTATAATTAGTTGTAGTACCTTATAAAATCTGTTATACTATTTTCTAATAGGTTTCAGTATGCTACCATAATTAGGTATTCAACCAAGAGCTTGGAATTGTAGGAAGGTTATATATGTAAAAATAATTGTCAGGTATTTTTAATTTTAATAAACGTATTATGTTCATGTGTTCAAGTCTCTTATACATTATTTCCCTTCATTAATAAAAAATTCATATAGAATTGTGTTTTTTTATAAGACTGATTTTTTAGCTGCTTATTTTCCATCACCACCAACAACAACGACAAATGGCTCTATTCATTTAGAAATAAAAAGAAATCTATCAACCCCATCCTAATAATTCTTGTGCCACCTCTATAGGACTCCATGTCAACTCCTGCCTAACTACGTCTTCGCACTGACCGTTTTCAGATTTTCCCATGTTGAAATGTATAATGTAATGGGTAATAATTCTATTCTATATAGCTCTGGTGGATTCCTATATTTTTTTGCTAAGGTGATGAATGATATATTTTAAAGTATTTCTAATTTTCAGAGGGGAACATAAGGGAAGGAGGGAGGAGCCTAGTGGGGGAAGAGGTTAGGCATGGGGGAGAGTTGGGGGAAGGGGCTGGGCAGAGGGGGCGTACGTAGGAGGGGGCGGTGCTGGGATTGGGTGGGAGAAAACCAGAGGATGGGATGGGATGGGTAGAGGTGGGTAGGGGTACGAGGAGGTGCTGAGATGTTGGGGGTGACAAACTGGGCAGGGTGGTGGGGGTGAGGAGGAGCTGGGTAGGGGAGGGATGAGGAGGGGGGATGAGGATTGGGAGGAATGGCTCAAGGGAGATTCTACTTAGTTTGAAGGGGAAAGGATGGGAGGGGCTGGGCAGGTTGTAGGGGAGGGGAAGGAGGGGAGAGGAGGATGAGGGCAGGGGGGCGGTCTGTTGGTGGAAGAGTTTGGGAAGGGGGTGGTGGGGGAATTATCTTGGAAATGGGTAGGCATAGGTGGGAGGGGAGCTGCTGGGATTGGGTGGGAGACAAGCAAAGGAGGGGGAGGGGAGGTGGAAAGCTGGGTAGGGGGGTTGGAGGAGCTGCTGAAAAATTGTGGGGGTGACAATCTGCCCAGACTAACCACTATTTCTCATCATCTGGGACAAGGTAATTGGATGTGATAACGTAGATTTATCATTTACTAGCTGAATCGAATCATATATATTAGATCCATAGAGAACATGATTGGTCTAATAAATAGACATGTAACAAGGAAATCATGGTTCATGGTGTACTTTTAGGAGGTATGCACCCATATGATTTTTCTTGATTTTTTAATATTTTAACATGAGAAATTCTTGAATATTGATAACATTTTATGTTTATGGTGGATACTTTTTATATATATCAATTGTTGAATGACATTTCAATACATGCTTGTGTATTTTATTTCATGTGTTTTTAATTCAAGAAATTATCTAAATATGTCATTCTACATGACTGATCAGGGGGCAGGGGCTGTGCAGGGGGGAGGGGCAGGTGGAGGAGCTGGGAAGTGGGGTGGGAGGGGGAGGGGTTGGGTAGGGCGGAGGGCTGGGCAGTGGGGAGGGCTGGGAAGAGGGGAGGGAGGGGGAGGGCCTGGGATGGAGGGCTAGGAAGGGGAAGGGATGGGCCGTATGGAGGGAGGGGGAGGGGCTGGGCAGGGGGGGAGGGGGAGGGGATGGGTAATAGGGAGGGAGGGGGAGGGGCTGGGCAGGGAGAGGGGGAGGGTTGGGAAGTGCGGTGGGAGGGGGAGGGGCTGGGCAGGGGGAGGGCTGGGTAGTGGGGAGGGAGGGGAGGGGTTGGGTAGGGGGAGGGGCTGGGCAGTGGGGAGGGAGGGGGAGGGGATGGTCATTGGGGGGAGGGGGAGGGTGTGAGCTCATTATTTAGAAATGGCTTGTGGATGCCAACTAGTGTTGTTTAATGTTCAATTGTATGGATCATTATAGGAGAGATCAAGTAGTTTCTATGAGGAGATCGATGTTTTACTTAGTGTATTGGGACCGCTTGAGGAATACCATTTAAAGAAGTCTATTTTTCTATACTTGATCAACTCTAAAAATGAGCTTGTGGAATGGGTATATAACAGTTTTAGGAGGCTTTTAGATGCGGTATATAACCAATCCCTGAAGGAGTTTTAAATTGTGGTGTATAACCAATTTTTGAATAATGGATAGGGTGTATAACCATATGATGTATTTTTATAGTCACGGTGTATAACCAATTAGTATTGATATTATTAGAGTATCCATGTTATCTCGTATAACCAAAATGGAAAGTAGGCTTTTCACTAAACTTTGTAAATCATCTTGTTCCAATATTTTGCATTCATTTTCATATGTATGAGGTAAGGATGATATTTTTATACAGATAGGATCATGTATTTAACCATCCAAAGAATGCATTGACAGTTCTAGTTTAGCTGTTTAGATGTTGGGGATTAAGTTGGATTATCGAATAGCTAGTTTGACATGCCATGTATATGTTCTATTGCAGGTTCAGAATGGATGTGCAGAATGGTGGGAGGTGAAAATGCTGCCTGGGGAACCTGTCTATACCAATGATTTGGTAAACTAGGGGTAAATATGGGTTACTGTAATTCTGCAAGTGTAGAATGGTGGGAGGTGCGGCTGCAGCTTGGGAAACCTGTCTATACCTACGGTTTGGTAAACTGTCGGTAAATATGGGTTTCTGTAAATCAGTATACCCACGGTTTGAAAACCATAGGTATTCATCAATACCTATGGTTTGAAAACCATAAGTATACATCAATACCCATGGTTTATTAAAGCATGGGTAATAACAATTTTCCATGGTCTATACCCATAGTTTTCATAGAACCGTGGGTATAGACCTATTGTGACAACACTACATCCCACAGTTACTAAAACTATGGGTATAGGGTATACCCATGGTTTCAAGGGCTATACCCACGGTTTAAAAACATGGTTATAGGTGTTATTTCCAGTAGTGGGCCACAGGACGGCTCGGGAGGCTGGTGCGGCTAGGGTGCTGGTTCGACTGGGTGGTCAACACGGCTTGGGAGGCGGGGTAGCCCTGAGTCGGGAGGCGGCTTGGGAGCCGGAAGGCCGGTGGGCAGGCCAGGTAGGCTGGGGAGGTGGTCCAGCGGGTGGCCGGGTGGCCGGGAGGCGGTCGGGAGGTTGGCCTGGCGTGGTTCGGCACGACTCGAGCTGGTGCGGGCTGGTGGGGTTCGGCCGGAACACGCGGGAGGCCGGCGGCGGCCAGGAGCTGGGTGGAGGCTCGGGAGCCGGTGGCGGTGCGGTTTGGCCTGAGGTGGCAGAGCGGGTTCAGTCAAAGAGTCACAAGGGCGGTGAGGTTCGCGGAGGCCACTAGTAGCATGGTCTTTGCCTTTTTCATTTCTTCGCCTCATTTTCATGTCGTAGATCATCACAAACAAGAACGGCGGACGTATCGGGTCATGTTAGTTTAGCCCGCACCCTCCGTGTTTAGGGTGGTAGAATTTTTCTCATCAAGAAATAAGAAATATTAACTTCTTTTATTTTACAGCCACTAAAATGATTCATTTTCAACTGAATAAGAGAAAATGGAAAGTAGTATTACTCAAATAAACCCCCTACCTTTCTTCTTTGTTCATCGTTTGTTGACGTAGTCACAGAAGGTAGACAAATAAGACCATCATTTGTCACTTCCATTGCACTCTTCTAACCCGGAGCTGTGTCGACTCTTTGACGATGATGCGAAGGGTAGGATGGTTGAAGACATCCCAGATCGGTAGAAGCTCCGAGGAAGAAGTCGATGAAGTTCGGCGTTCTTCATTCATCATTGGGACAATTGTTCCCTCTTCTCCCATGTTTCCACCAAGATGCCAAAGAAAAAATAATAGATAGATTTATCTATTATTTTGTTGGCACATAATTCAAATGGAGAAATAAATTAATTGGCTCCACCTAATTAATGTGGAGGATTGGCACAAGTTAATTAGGGTAGTTGGAACTATTTAATTAAAAGGAAGGTGGCACCAAAATGTAGGGAGGGTGTGGAGAGACTCTTCCTCATTAATGGGAGAAGTTGGGAGGTTTTCTGTTCACACCATTAATAGGGGTGTTTAGCCCCGTGTGGTCCCCATGTCATAACCTCTCATGGGAGGTTAGGTTCGGGTGGGCCCCACCACCATAACCTCTCATAAGAGGTTAAGGTGTGGTGGTCCCACCTCCAACTTCCATGAGGAGGTTTAACCACCAAACACCCACATAGCGGCTCAAATAAAAATAAAGTGAGGCTCACTTTATTTTATTATTCTCCACGAAAACCCAAAAACTGACATAACTTCTTTACTCACTATCGTTGATGTGAAAGTCTCCTTAAGAGAATATCGGGGATGCGAGTTCAATGGTCCCTCAGATTTCAATTCCGAGCCCCAGGTTAAAAGTTATAAAAACCCGCTCGTACTTTTACTGAACGTACTCGAACAAAAATTCAGAAATTGATTCCAGGGACACCGGGACTCAGAATCATGCTCCGTCAGTTTTTACAGACTTGTAAAATTTCCATTTATTTAAAAAAAATTCTCTAGATTTTTCGGGTCTTTACATTTTTCCCACCTCAGGGATTTACGTCCCCATAAGCTACAACTCAAACTAAGGGAACAAGTGGGGGTACTGAGCACGCATCTGAGCCTCCCACTCCCATGTACTCTCCTGGAGGTTCCCGTTCTACTAGTGAACATGCACCAGAGGTATCGACTGTCCACGTAGGAACCGCTCCTGTCAATCCTCAATCTATACTAGAACCTCTGTAAAATTCTCCCCATTGTCAACGTCGAGCTCTCCATGGTCGATGATGTGATAAGGGTCGTGCACGTATCTCCTCAGCTGGGATAGGTGGAAGACGTCGTGCACCCAGTGCAACTGAGGTGGAAGGGCTAAGCGGTATGCCACCTCACCAACCCTGCTAAGGACCTAGAATGGTCTGATGAATCTCGAAGATAACTTTCCACCTCAGCCAAATCTTTGTAAACCTCATCAAGGTGATACCCGTAGAAATATGTGGCCTCCATGCTCGAACTCTAGAGGTCTTTGTCTCCTGTCAGCATACGGATTCTGCCTTCTCTGTGCAGTCTTCATCTACTCTTGGATGATCTTTACCTTGTTCGTGGTTGCTCATACCATCTCTGGTCCCACTAGTGCTGACTCACCTAGGTCAGTCCAGTACAATGGTGATATGTAAGGTCGCCCATATAATGCCTCAAAAGGTTACATCCTAATAGTGGAGTGATAGCTATTTTTGTATGCAAACTCCACCAAAGGTAAGTGGTCCTCCAAGCTGCGACCAACATCTAGGACACATGCACGGAGCATGTCCTCGAGAGTCTGAATGGTCCTCTCTGTCTGGCCATTCTTCTTAGGATTTCCATTAATAGGGGAGTTGAGAGGTTTTCCACTCTCACCATTAATAGGGGAGTTTAGCCATGTGTGGTCCCCACATCATAACCACTCGCATAAGGTTAGGTTCAGGTGGGTCCCACCACCATAACCTCTCATGGGAGGTTAAGGTGTGTTGGTCCCACCTCCAACTTCCATGAAGAGGTTTTAACCACCAAACACCCACATGGAATCTCAAATAAAACTAAAGTGGGGCTCACTTTATTTTATTACTCTCCACAAAAACCCAAAAAATAACTAAACTTATCGACTCACTATCATCGAAGTGAAAGTCCCCTTAAGATAATACTGGCACTACAAGTTCAACGGTTCCCTTGGATTTAAATTACAAGAACTGGGTTAAAATTTATAAAAACTCACTCGTACGTTTACTGAACGTACCCGAACAAAACTTCAAAAACTGATTCCTGGCACATAGGGCCTTGGAATCACATGCCATTAGTTTTCGCATACTTTTAAAATTCCCATGTATTTAAAAAACAATTCCACAGAATTTCTGGGTCTTCAAAATGTAGGTGAGGGTGATGTGGGGGGTGAACCTTTTGAGGTTTATTTTATAAAGAGTCAGCTACGAGTTAGTGGAAATCATCCAAAATTATTAACTTCCTTAGTCAACGGAATCTCACATGGATAGAATTTGGACTGGTATTTCATTACACTAGCTTCTGAATTACCATGCATTATATGTTACAGATCTTCATAGATTGATAACACTATATATTTTGGGAAGGAGTTTGAAAGGAAAAGTTTTTTTAACAAATTGATATTCTTATACCACATAGAGTGACATATTCTTCTATGTTTGATGAGTCTGAGAATGAAAAATATCTAATTCTATGTGATAAATATAGGCAAGAATATAAATTTCTAATAAGGGAAATATATGATTTTTTTCATGTCCATGATTACTTGATTAAAAAGACCACATACTTGTATACATCCATGATTTTATTAGGATAACTCTTCACTTGATGTAGAAATTGTAAAAATTTCTATTTTAGAGATGATTATATTGTGTTAGGATAATCTTGTGTCCCTTTTCTAGGAACAAATACAATATTTTTCAAATATAAGATATCTTACGTAAAATCTAGGTATAAAAAACAAAAGGATATTGTGAAATTTTATGGTGACTAGGATGAATCAAATGTAGTATTCCCATAACTAATGGGGGGTTTTATCTCAATAATCAATTAATTTATCATTTGGAAATTGTTGAGTACGTCTCCCCATATCACCTAGTTGATCAATCAAAAGTGAAGCTCCATAGGTTGTATGGGGAATTTTGGACATGTATTACTACTTTTCCATATTGTAAACAATTCATTCAATTTGTTGGAACTTTCCTTTATAGAAATTATATATGTGTTCCACTTAACAACTCCACACATGATGGAGATCATTCTCTATTACCACTTTCATTTTTGACTTTTTAAATGGAGAATTTTGAATCATTAGGTTGGTTTATTTCGTGTTTACACATTAATTTCACACAAAACAAGGGTGTGTGTTTGATATCATTAAGACATTATAGAGGTCCTTAATAGTGATAGAGTTTTATGGAGAGACCTAAATTCCTGTCATCGATATTGAATTAGACATATTTATAGTAATGTATATAATCATTTCATAGATAAAGTAATAATTAAAGTGATCATCAAGTTTGGTATTTTTTCTTAAACTTTTATTCAAATTGAAAAAAATAAATATAATTTTAAATACATTGTTCTATTATAGTTTCAGTATATACACCGAAATAATGAATGTTTGATCAAAAAAATGATGAAATCAAAGGGATAATGAATATTTACTTGATTTGATTATGTGGATTTCAAAGGAAATATGGTCATTAACCCATGATGGTGGCATGAGATATGGTTCTATGACCATGAATATTGTGTAGTGTATAAATGGGGTATCTGAGGGTGTTTGAAAACTATCTATTAGAATATTAATATAGAATAAACTATATTGATGTGTGATGTACTTAAATGAATAGTCCCAAAAGGCCAATTACAGTTTGCAAAATGGATAGCATTTCTGTCAAAATTTACAATGAGATATATTTCAAATACTGTAGGATACATTATCACTTTATGTTCAAATCTTTGATTGGGTAAGGATCCTCGTTCAGGTAACAAAGATCCATGACCCTCTCATAGGAAAAAGTGGTATAGTGTTGGTGGTTGTATTGGATTACAAGTAATGTGATTATAGTAATTTCCTAACAATGAAATGTCTGTGTGAACTTGTTGTTGTAGTGTTTATATCAGTGAACATATCATGGGAACCCTATGTTGAATTGGCGTATCATTTCGGCACATTTCTAGACTATTATAGTTCTCCTTGGATGCCTATTGGTGGCTTCTATATTATTATATTTTATTATAATCATCCTATTGTGGTCCCTGATATTATAAGGTTTCATATTCAAATTTGTTTCATGTATATATTTCTTAAATTTGGGATTTTTTTATATTTATGTCTTATCAATGTTCTATTTTGAATAAAAATACTTTTTTGATATTTCATAATTTTACCTTATCTACTCACCTTCTGTATATGGTGCTTGATATTAGTAGGATTTTTTCATGGATGAAAAAAGTATACTCGTATCAGAAATGAGATGAACTAGCCTCGAAAATAGGGAGAGGGAATATGATGAAACATTTATCACACGGAATGTCATACTCGTAAGAGATTTCCCAAAGTTGAAATACGGGGCTCCACTTCACATCATTATTGATTCATTTTTTTTATTTTCTCATGAATTTGTAAATTTTTTCATTTTATTTATTTCATGTTAATGGTTCCTTTTATTTCTGGCTTATTTCATTTTTAGATTTATTATCTCTAGTTTCTTTTATTTCTAGTTTCAATCACAAATAATTTTTTTATATTTAAATAATTTTTTAGTTAAACAGATAGAACTATTTATTAATTAATTTAACAGGATTTGAGATAATTAAAAAATGTTGACTAAGACAACAACACTAGTCACATCTATTTTTTTACCTTATTTATCACCATAATGCCTAATAATGAATACTAATTGTCTACCCCATTTTTCTTATTATAGTTTTCTAAGAAATATTTTACAAATTTTATTGAATTAATTATAAAAAGTAATGATGATATCAAATGCATGGATAGTGGACCCTCCATTGCTCGCATTCTACGACATGCATGACTCATGAATAGTTTTAGAGGGGTGTCAACTGACTACTTTGAGTGTATGAAGATATCAACATCTCCATCATACTACAGTACCTCCTTCCATCATCCCTCACCTTCACCATACTAGATTATATGGAATAGCAATGTGAAATATCACATTAATTGATTTTAATCTCATTGTTTTTATCATAGAGATATGGAAATCATTGACACAAAAATTTCATGTTTCAAATGGAGATATGACTGTTAATCTTGAAGATGTATCCATTATATTGGTCCTCCTCATCAAGGGTGCACCTATAACAGGTCGAGTCGTTATATGTTGGTTCGATATTGTTCACATCCATCCGTCAATTGATGTCTAGGATGACAATAGGTCTTTCATTGAGATCTAATTATGTATCCCCTATTAGATTATTACTTCACCAATATATCTAACAATACTGATGAGATCATTATGATGATATTTTCACGTGGATATATTTTGAGGCTTATTGGAAGTTCATTAGTCAAAAACCATTCAAATTAAATTTTCTCATTGATGCATTGACCTTTACTAGTGGATTTAGACAAGACAAGGTGGTATAATTGAGGTTCTGTGTGTCTTTCATATAAATATAATGCACTGTGTAGAGGATGTTGCATCGATAAGATACAGATTACATGATGTATTATTCTTATACAAATGTGCATATAGAAGCGCATCCCTCACTATTCTTTACATGCCTATGTGCTGTGACCCGGTGATATTTTATGATATTCCTCGCATCAATGATGGTATGTTTGTCCTTCCTTGCTATGTAAATGTAAAATGTATACATTTCTAATTGAAAATATAAGTATAAAACGTTTATGTATGGGTGGATTGTAGCACATTATTATTTGGATACTTCCAGGCATGATGTCCATGATTAAAAACTTATTCTGGACATTCTATGAACAGATGATGTATTTGATTATTAATTATATAGTTAAATTATTATTTTTAGTAAATTATTTCATTTATTAATTTCCTAGTAATTTGTTTATATTTCAATTTTCATGGATTCCATATATTGAGGATATCATCTCATATATCCCACCTTATAATACGATGATTCATGATGTCAACTCAGGCATCGTACCTATGATTTATTTTCATATTATTGAGTGGAATCATGAATATAGAGTGATGTGGTATTTTGGATTCTATAATCCCATTCACACACTTACTAATCCTCTACATTCACTTCATTCCTTGTAGATGTTAGGGAATTAGTATTTAGATTGGAGGAAATATCATGTACCATATTTTCAGATATGGGATTGATGATATAAGTCCTAATTAAAAGGCACATGCATAGTATATATACATTTATCATATCTACTAGATTATTGGCCCCAATATTTCATGTTCTTTTTGATATATCTTATGCAACATGGATGGGCCTTTATGAGTTAGTATTGATTCTTCCATATATTGTTGAATGGTTTTCATTAAAATTTCATAACTAGATAATTATTTTATAGTGTTATCATATCCCCTTACCCATTATTATTTTTATCATGTAGAGGAATGATAACTTTATCATGCATGTTTTCATAGAGCTATAACAGAGCTACATCCTCCCACGTATGAGATTTATCATTTGACTTTCTTTGATGCACTAGGTGATCTTGAGTCTACTGAGCCTGATATTGATGCACCAAGGGTGATGAACCTCTTATAGATGTTGATGGGGCACATGAGTACAGTCTTCATCCTGATCATATAGATCATTCTTGTGTTTCTATTGAATATAATCCCCATCCATAGCCATAGTAATATCCATGCATATGGTAAGTTAGAATTTCAGTTGTTTCTATAGATACAGTGGGTAGCTGGCCTATGTTATCAACATTATTTTCCCCCAATCCTCATATATCAACAGCACATCATCCATCTTCATCATATATTTTGGGGAGTTCTAGTCACAAGACACTATTCTTGGATGTAGGATAGGGTATAGGTGGGGAGACTCTAGATCCACCACCTGTAAAACATGCTAACATAGAGGTAGGTTCCAATGATGATACACAGGATTCATGTATTCCAAAGCATAAGCATTGAAATACATTGTGTGGATTCATTATATATACACCTACTATCGAATAAATGAGCATCGTAGATAATGAAATAGTTTAGATTGATATATTTTATATGTTTTTTAAATAATTACTTGTACGTTGTTTAAAACATACTAATATTGTATATTTTGTTGCATAAAACTAAAAATAAATATAATTAGAAATTCATAAAAATATTTTTTAATGATTAAGAAACATTAATATTAAAAAATATGTTTTTAATAATAACTATTACTATTTTCAAAACTAAAAAAGGTGACTTTTACAGTGTTATAATAGGTCTTTATTAGTGCTATAAAACCGCTAACTACCTCAGCACATCTAAAAGTCTGTGACATTTATTTGCACTAGAAATGAACTGATTAATGGGTCCTTTATGAGTGATTTTATTTAGTTATTATGAATTAATATTTTTTAGCGATTCTATAATTGCTGAAAAATAATTCCATTATTAGTTCTTATAAAAATATTGATAAAGGATTCCTTTATGAGTGTATATAGAAGATCTCATTAAGTATCCCTTTATGAGTGCATCTGAATGTTCTAATAAAGGAATCCTTTATCAACTCTCTTATAAGCACTAACAGAAGTACCCTTTTTCCACACTTGTAGAAGAGATGATAAACAGACACTTTATCAACACTCTTAGAAGTGTTGATAAAGGTGGCCTTTATCATCCCTCTTAAAAGAAATAATAAAGAGGAATATTATATTGTGCTCATAATACATCACCAAAAATAGAAAATACTATAGTGAGTTATAATAGAACACTATATCATCAAAAAATGCAAAAAAAACTATAAAAATAATATAAAAATACATAATTTAAAAGAAATAAAATTTACAACACAAATACAAGAAAAAACTCTATTATAGAGAAGAATAACACTCATGTATAAAAGTAAATACCACCCTTGCTTGAGTAAAATAACGGACCTATATAAAAAATACGATTTTAGTAATAATAAAAATAAATAAATTAAAAATTGTGTTAATTGTAATCTAATTTTTGAGTCATAATATGAATATTGCGTATCATATTGAGTTGTGATTGATTTTTGCACATCATACCATTTATTGTTCATATAAAAACATTATTATCCCTATTAAAATTAACTAAATAAGTATAAGATAATAATGATATGTAAAAAGTTAAATACTAATAAGTGAAATGATGATAACACAATCTTGTCTGGTTTTCTCAGGTTTTGTGATGTGATGTGCGTTTTAAAATAAAATGACACTTATATATTAAAAAGATACACTTGAAGTAATACTGGTCACACTGTGAATCACATTAAGGTTTGAATTATTTATTCATGTTCCAAATGACATATGGATCATTTTCCTAATGACAGGTGTGTATTCAGTACTTCCCCATCGAGGACGTTCTCTTCTCAGGTGTATCGAAAGCTCTTGGCTCCGCAACTAACTCCGGACAGCTGGGATGCCCTGCTCTGGTGTAATAAAATCCCCTCGAAATAAAATTTTCTTATTTGGCGTATCAATAAGCAAGTAGTGGCAACTGATTCCCAGATCCAGAGGGTGGGTATCTGCCTGGCCTCCAAATGCCACTGTTGTAGTCGCCCGAAGGTGGGGTGCTCCAACCATTTGTTTTTCAAAACTGATAGGGATGTCCCTCTTTGGATCTTCTTTGGGGATCTCACTTCCATTTCTTCTGCCGATCATCGTGAAGAGCCATTTCTCAACAGATGGTTCATCGGGTTAGGAGGATCGGGCTTGGAGCGGATGGCAAGGTCTGTGACTTTCATTGCTGGGTGCTGGAGCCTGTGGTAGGCTCAGAATCAGGCCCGGTTTGAGGGTGCCACGCCTATAGTGAGGGTTATCTTCATGCATACCCAGGTCCTACTGGCGGATTTGGTTCACTTGTTTCCCCAGTGGCGCGAGGCTCCCTCGTTCGGGTGTCTTCCGGTGCATTCTTGTTCTCCGGCTATCTCTTGTCCAAGCACTCAGCGGAGAGGGGGCGGTGGATCTGATGGTGTCTGCGGGCCTCGGGCCTGATGTTGAACTCCGATGGATCTTGTGTTCAGGGTAAAATTTGGGGAGGGGTGTGGTCTGTGATTGTTTTGGGAGTGTGTTGATGGAGTTTACAGTGTACCTTGGGTGGGGTACCTCGCTTCAGGAAAAAGAGAATGCGCTTTTCTCTGGTTTGCAGATGTGTCGTCAGAAGAGCATTGTTATCTCCCAAGCCGAGACGGATTCAATGATTCTTTATGGTGCTCTTATAGGTAAAGTCCAGGCCCCTTGGTCAATTGTGTACACGTTCAAGAGGTGTCATTCTCTCATTGATGGTGTTAGTGTGTTGCACACCTGGTGTGAGGAGAATCAAGTGGCGTATCACCTTGCATCTATGGTGCAACCGGGTTCCAGCGTCACATGTCTTCTGTGCATTGGTTTCCTAAAGCCTAAAGGTGTTAACCTTATCATAGGGGACATGCTCGAGCTACATTATTTTGGGCCCCCTAAGGCCTGAGTGACCTTTCGGACCCAGGTGTCTGCCTACGGCTTCCTTTGTTTTTTCCCCTTTCTTGTTTTCTGGTTGCCTGGACTCTTTCATTGTTTATTTTCTTGAATAAAAATGTGATGTTGGATTGATGTATCATTTTCATAATATATCAAAACAATCCAAATGTGTTTACTCAGTTTTATGAATGGAACTTCTGTTTTTTACCAAAATTTTATTTTAATCTGGAATCACACACATTGAGTCGTACTAGTCACATAGTGTGTGGTTTCAACATGATATTGATTCCTATATGTCAAAAATGAATTATGATTGTTTTTTAAAAAGTTATCAAGACAATCAGAGTGTGGTATCTCAATTTTTAGTGAGATACACTTTTTTATATTAAAATGTCAATTTGAAAATGATAACAAACACTTTGAGTCATATCGTTAACACTATGAAATGGATTGAGGTGAATATGATTACTACATATCCCAAAAAACTTATATATCATTTTACTAATGTATAAAAACAATATGAATCCGTTTTATTAGTTTTGAGTATGTTAGTTGTCTTTTTTTGTAGAATTAATGTAAATTTTAAATAAAAAGACATAATTGTATTCATATTGGTCATACCATGTGTCAGATTTAGATGTGCCTAATTTCTACACATCCCAAGTTATGTATAGATTATTTTTCGAAATTACCAAAATAATCTGAATATGTTTTCTTTGTTTTGAGTAAGCCTCATGTATTTATTACTAAAATTTCATTTTGAACTCGAAACACGAACTTTGAGTCATTCTAATCACATTGTGTATGGGTTTGATGTGAGACTAACTCATATAAGTCAAAAATAAATTATAAATAATTTTCCTAAATAATAAAGGCAATCCAAATGTGTTATCTTCATTTTCAGTGAGGGACACTTTTTTGTAGTAAAATATCAATTTTAAACTAATAACGGTCACTTCGAGTTATTATGGATTTCTGTGCTTTGGATTGAGGTATAGATGATTAAAAAACATCTGATATAACATATGGAACTTTTTTCTGAAGTATCAAAATGATCTGAATGTGTTTGGTCAATTTTCAGTACAACACTTGTGTTTTTTTGTAGAACTAATATCAATTTTAAATAAAAATGTGTACTTGGAGTCATACCAAACACACCGTGCAATGGATTGAGGTGAGAATAATTCCTAAAAATACCAAATTACTATGTATATTTTTACAATAGTATAATAACAATCTGAAACTATTTACTAAGTCTTGAGTATATTAGTTGTCTTTTTTAGTAAATTTAATGTAATTTTTAAATAAAAAGATACACTTGGAGTCATACCGGTCGAACTGTGCATTGGATTGAGGTGTGGATTATTCCTGCACATCCCAAATGACATATATATCATTTTAATAATGTATCAAAACAATCCAAATGTATATTCATTGTTTATGAGTATATCATTTGTCTTTTTGAGAAAAATTAATGTCAATTTTAAATAAACAGATGCACGTGTAGTCATACTGGCCACACAATGCATCAAAATGAGGTGAGTCTTATTCCTAAACATCCCAAATGACTTATGTGCCATTTTAATAATGTATCAAAATAATATGAATTCATGTTCATGGTTTTGAATGTATCGTTTATCTTTTTTGTAAAATTAATGTCAATTTAAAATAAAAAGATGCAATTAGAGTCAGATCGGGATCATTGTGCATTGGATTGATATTTGGATGATTAAAACACGTACCAAATGACTTATGGGTAGTTTTATAAAGTATAATAACAATTTAAATCCATTTTATTGGTTTTAGTATGTCAGTGGTCGTTTTTTGTAAAATTAATGTCAATTTTAAATAGAAAGACACACTTGGAATCATATAGGTTACATTACACATCAGACTAAGATGTGGATGATTCAATCGCATCTTAAATGAATTATGGATCATTTTTATAATGTATAAAAACAATACTTATGCATTTTATCAATTTTAAGAGTGACATGTGTATTTTTTTGTAAGATTAAAGTAAATTTTAAATAAAATGATGCACATGGAGTCATACTGGTCACACTATGCGTCAGATTGAGGTGAGGTTGATAACTACATATCCTAAAAAAGATAGAGGTCATTTTACTATGGTATAAAAATAATAGGATTTAATTTTATTGGTTTTTAGTATTCTAGTTGTCTTTTTAGTAAAATTAATGTCGATTTTAAATAAAACAATGCACTATGAGTCATATCGGGCACACCGTGCGTTGGGTTTCGGTGCAGATGATTCCTACACAACTGAAATGACATCAGTATCATTTTACTATTGTATAAAAATAATATAAATGTGTTTTATTAGTTTTATGTATATTAGTTATCCTTTTAGTAAAATTAATGTATCTTTTAAACAAAAAGATACACTTGAAGTCATAATGGGCACACCATGCATCAGATTGATGTTCGGATGATTCTTAAACATCTGAAATGACTTTTGGATTAGTTTCCTAATGTATCAACACATTTTGAGTGTGTCTTGTATATTTTGAGTATGTCACTTTTTTTTAGTAATATTAATGTAAATTTTATATAAAAATATTCACTTTGAGTCATACTGGTAACAATGTGCATCCGATTGAGGTGAGGATAATTCCTACATCACCTAGATGACTTATGGATAATTTTAATAATGTATCAAAACAATCAGAATTCATTTTATTTTTTTTGAGTAGGCTACTTGTGTTCTTAGTAAAATTAATGTCAATTTTAAATAAAAAGACACACTTGGAGTAATATCTGGCACACCATGCTTCAAATTAAGTTGTGGATAATTCCATTATATGACAAAAATGAGTTGTAGATCGTTTTACTAATGTGTTAAATTAATAAAAATGTGTTTTCTCATTTTGATTAAGTCAATTGTCTTTTTTAGTAAAATTAATGTCAATTTTAGATAAAAGACGCACTTGAGGTCATATCAGGCACTCAATGCATCAGAATAAGGTGATGATGGATCCTACATGTCCCAAATGACATATAAATCAATTTATTAGAGTTCCAAAAGAATCATAATGCATTTTATCAATTTTGATTATGTTAGTTGTCTCTTTAGTAAAATTAATGTTAATTTTAAATAAAAAGATGCTCTTAGAGTCATATAGGACACACCATGCATCATATTCAAGTTCGGAAGATTCCTACACATCTCAATTGACCTATGGATCATTTTTCAAAAGTATCAAGACAATTTGAATGTGTTTTCTTTATTTTTAGTTTGTTATGTGTCTTTTTTCATATAATTCATGTTAATTTTAAATAAAAAGACGCACTTTGAGTCATACTGGGGCCCAAAATGTGTCATATTGAGGGGTAGATGATTCCTTCACATACCAAATGACTTATAAATGTTTTTATAAAGTATAAAAATATTATGACTTTATTTTCTTGGTTTTGAGTACTTCACTTGTGACTTTTACTAAAATTACTGTCAATTTTAAATAAAAAGTCTCACGTAGAGTCGTACAGGTCACACAGGGCATCAGATAGAGTTGTGGATGATTCCTACATGTCCCAAATAACATATAGAAATTTTTCACAATTTATCAAAAAAATTAGAATGTTTTGTTTTCATTTTTGAGTATTCCACTAATGTTTTTAAGTAATATTAATGATAATTTAAAAAAAGATGCACATGGAGTCTTCTCGATCACACCATGAATTGGATTAAGGTGGGGATTATTCCTACTTGTCCGAAATGAAGTATGGATAACTTTCTTAATGTATCAAATCAATCAGAATATGTTTTCTTGGTTTTGAGTACACATCTTGTTTTTTTAGTAAAATAAACATCAATTTTAAATAAAAAATTCACTTGGAGTCATACTGATCACACCGTGCATCGGATTGAGGAACAGATAATTCTTACACATCTCAAATGACTTATGTATCATATTCATAATGTATCAAGACAATCAAAATTAATTTCCTTAGTTTGAAATATGTCAGCTATATTTTTAGTAAAATAAGTGTCATTTTAAAATAAAAAGATGCACTTTGAGTCATATCAGGCGCATCATCGGTTAGATTGAGATGAGGGAGATTTCTACACGTCCCAAATGAGTTATGGACCGTTTTATTAAAGTATAAAAATAATAAGAATGTTTTTTTAGTTTTGAGTATGTTAGTTTATTTTTAGTAAAATTAAGGTTATCCTTAAAAAATGATGCACTTGGAGTCATAACAGGCACAACAAGCATCGGATTGAGGTGTAGAAGATTCTTACATGTCCCAAGTGACATATGAATCATTTTCCCAAATTATTAAAAAAATATGAATACATTGTATTGGTTTTTAGTGTGCCACTTGTGTTTTTTACTAGAATGTCATTTTAAACTAGAAACACACACTTGGAGTCATACTGGGTACACTGTGTATTGCTTTGATTTATGGTTGATTCCACCCTATATTTGTATCCTATATTTTATTTAACACTTTTTGTTATGTAACAATGTTGAAATTTTATAACCCATGATGATTAAGGAATTAGATAATAAAAAATAAAATTTTATCATCATGAGTGAATTATCCTTGTTGAGGTAATGAAAATCATTTTTTCAATAAGTGGCCTAAAACACTTGCATGATATCTCTTATCTTAAGTGAAAAGTGTTTTTCAATCTTTTAAAAAAATCTCAAACAAATCCTCCATATAATCCTCATTATACTCCATTTCCCAAAAATTTTAATGTTTTTTAGTCAGCACCACATCTCCAACTTCTCTTTGGTCTTTACCTCACCCTCCACCTCCACCTTGGCCTCTGACTCTAACTCCACCTCAAACTCCAACTTGGCCTCAGTCTTAGCCTTAGCCTCTACCTCTTCCTCTCCCTCAGACAATTTCAAACAATATTTTTTGTCAGGTTAGTACTTCAAAAAAAATTATTCCCTTCATTATATTTTTCCTTCAGAAACAGATCAAAAATAATATATAAGAATTGTGACACTAATTCTTCACACCTAAAATATATGTATAATTTTAGAAATTGTACTAGATAGCATAACAATTAGGAAATCACATAAATTTGTTATTGGAATACATTATGGAAACATGTACCCTTCCCACTCATATCTAAACAAGTATATTTATTCATTTGAATGTGATGGTTATAATAAATTATGATCATTCTGATAAAACATATAAAAACAAATAATTAAGTTATATATTTAATAAAATTTCATTTCCATCGGAAATTACCTATTGGGGGATATTGGTATTTTCATTCTTTATTCAAACATAATATCCACAATCAGTTCCATTATCTTGCTTCAAACACTGTATAAACATTGAATAAAAAATTAAATTGTTTTTGAAAAATCTTTCTATAGTTAAATATTTATATATATACCTTATTTTTTCATTTCTATTAACTCATAGGTTTCATCTCTTCACACACCGACTTCCTTCCATGATTTAGCTTATATTCAGTGATCCCCCTATCATAAAAAATTTCTTGTTAAAACGAGGAAAAAACATATAATTTTCAATTTATTTATAAAATGGTGATCGAAATGTATTACAAATTCACAACACGCATCATGTGTGGTAGGTTTGTGGGAAATCCATGCATTGGATACAAAAAAATAAACTTTTGGAATATATAGATTGACAGAGATCGACATCCAGTAATGCGTAAAAAATAAAAACAAATAAGTAATGAAAAAATTAAAAATATATTTTATTTCATTAGATTGTAGAGTTTTAATTTTAAAAAATAGGCATCAAAAAGAGTCTGCCACCTAATACTTTTTTATTAATCACTATGAGTATATTATCTTTTTTCATCAAAACTTTATCACTATCCAATAGAAGTTTTCTCATAGAAATAATACATGGATTAATGATTCCATATTGTTCTTCACATGGTTATTACTATATATCTTAGTTATATAAATTCTTTTAGAAAATATGAATATTTATTAAGATTAATTAGTATATTATCTCAATATTTGGGCATATATGTTATGAAA
Source organism: Viscum album (assembly GCA_963277665.1). Lineage (NCBI taxonomy): Eukaryota > Viridiplantae > Streptophyta > Magnoliopsida > Santalales > Viscaceae > Viscum > Viscum album. The sequence continues at coordinate 1,278,606,492 of OY728134.1, forward strand.
ACATTCCTTATGTACGTATTCAAAACTGAACCTCCAAGCCATTAAGGCTTGAGAATCTCATTTATAGTCTTGAAAACAATTATTTCTCTCATAAAAGTTATATATATTTATTTTTCAAAAGGAATTTAACAAATAATTTCATTTTTAAATTTTTAATCCGCATGATTTTTTAATGATAGAAAATTATTCAATTGAAATGGTGGGGATAATGTACTTCTGTAAGTTTGTTTTGATTTCCTGGTTGATTAACTAAACATTATTGATTCAACCTATTGTTTACCCATTGCATTAACCTCTATAATATCATACCTCAATTTAGACCTTTTTCCATCAACTATTATAGGTTTTTCATATGAATAAATTTCATAAATACATACCCCAAGTATCATTATAAGACTAGATGAACATGATATGAATGTTTTAATATTATTATTGATCATTGTAATTTTTGAATCGTCAAAAGGAACTTGAAACTAAGACATCGTCTCATGAGTTCCCTCAATTCCCACTCTCATGTGGACTTTTGGGAGGTATTTATGGGGTAGGTTGTCTCTGGGGATATAATAAACTATACACAGCGCAACATCGTGGTGCATGGGTGTTGATAGATACAAATCACATACAATTGTACCCTATCAAATTTTAGTTATATAGATTTTTCATAAGTTGTTTGATTCAAATTTTGGAGAAAGAGTAATTATAAAATTGATTACATCGAGTAAGGTACGTAGCAGGGGAGGAATGACTAGCCTTAAAGCTAGTTGGGTCATTTGCATTATGTGTGGATCTTTTTTCCACCGTTGGTTCTCTTTCACCCCTTCCCATATATTGGTCTACAAAACTAGACCGAACAATAATATATTTTAGTGACTCAATTTATATATGAAATCATCTCACCATATTATAGGAATTTTTATACGGTTTTATATTCTCAAATATGTTTCAGTAGACACTCTAAAACCCAATCCTCTAACGCGACCAAATTGTTTTGGTCGCTTCAATGACACTGAAAGTAATTTAACTTCTAGTAAGGTCACTATCGATTATTGTGTCCAAATAGTATAAAAAATATGAACATACATTAAAATATTCAGGTAATATTGTTATAAATCCTAATGAATTACTATTATTTTATACTTACACATGTTTCCAATAAATCAGTTATACTTTCATCAACTAATTTTTCCTCCTTATTTACGTGAACCTCCTTCAATGTCACATGAATTGGGATGGAAGTAGTTTCGGATATTGATTCATAAATATATACATAATCAAAGGAACATATGTTGTTTCATATCACATAAAACACTTATTTTTTATTTAAAATATATAAAAAATTATTCTCTAATGAAGCTTACCACATCCTTACTTTCTAATAGGGGTACTTTTTTTTATGCGCATTATTTATTTTCCACACACTTTTTATATTTCATATATTAACACTTTTTAATAAAATTGGATATAAAAAATTAATGTCAAATGATATATTATCAACTACAATGAACAAAAAATGACTTCTAATTGAGATGAATGGTGAATTTTGTCAATATTTCATGCTTTATAATGCATGGATAACTAACTAGTGGGTGGGGATTTATTTTCTCCTTGGCATCCCTAAGGTGTAACATTGTAGGAAGATTCCAACATCCACTTTGGGATTTTACAGTAACCATTTGGAGAAATATTGATGTTAATATTCTAAAAAAATTAAATCTACATTGAATAATGAAAATTAAATCTATGTTTCATTATATATTTTTTTGGTAAAATAAATAAATAATATAGTAACATTACCAATATATCTTTCCAAAGGGTTTCCTTCGTTACAGGTTGTACGTGGAACCATGAATCAATATAAATTAGAACATACAACCTCATTGTGATACCAAGATAACTAATGAACATTGAATTGACGGGGTCAATAGGTTGGTGGTGTTGATTCCAACCAACCTCAAATTTTATACCCCGACTTTTTACCTAGATAATTCTCTTCAATGTTGTGATGCTTCATCATTGTTGTTTTTTCATGAAATTTATATTGATGCCATTATAAATCTGCAGTATCATCATCAATAGTACATTCTTCTTTATGATTGGAAATATCATCATGTGCATGAGACATTTTCTTCATGTCTAGTCAAACATTTAGTTTGTCTTGAATAATGAAAATATAAACACAAACAAATGATTGCAAAAGGGTTGCATGCATTATCTATTGAAAACATGATGAATTATTTAACTCCATCTTCATACTCCTTTTTTAAGTAATTTTCATGTATCTATTTTAATGGAAATGGGAAATTGAATTTAAAAAAATAATTACTCCATAACAGTTATTATTTCATTTTGTTGCTTGAGACTCACCCTCCAAATCTTCTACAAATGCACTTATGCTGCTTGAACTACTATGAGTAGTACTCATCCCAAATCAGGTACCAATGATCATTTTGGATGACTATTTCTTATAATATTTCAGACAACATAGAGGATATGGGGAATGACTCTTGAGAAAAAAAATGAAATAATAATAGTTTGGGAGATGTAGCTAGTGAGGATCAAAATTGTCTCTTTTAAACTTTTTAGATTACCACATCATAATTTAAAATTTAAAATAACATATAAAAATGATAAAAGGACCATGGAACTATAGTGAGAAGATCAACTCATCCCCATTGTACTGCACTGACTCTAATAATTGTTACAAGTACTTTTTTCTCACATGTATCTCAAATATAGGAGCTATATATTCACTATGGTTCACGTATAGGGTGTGAGTATAAAAATAAATAATTAAATACTAATAGGGCCCCTTGAATATAATATAATTCATATATTTGAGTATATATACAGAGTATTAACACTCAAAATATATAAGTAACTCAAGTCATTTTGTACTAACCAGGGCACCATACTATGTTGTTGGCTAAGTATGCATAACCATAGTAACAAACTAGAATTTTAATAATCCGAAATATATCATGTAATAAATAGTAATGAATTAGTGAAATTTAAAATGTGATAACATATAACCAACTTGGGTTAACCACCCTAAATTTAAATAGAATCATTCATTTATGGCTTATAAAACTATACAATATCATAATTTCATAGGTGTTATTTTTTCACACTATCACATTTTACTCCTTTATATTATTTAAGATAAAAATAAATTAAAGATTCCATGTGTTAAATGATAAACAATCAAACATTATCTATTACATAATTTTGGGAGTAAACCATATTCCTCCATACTATTTTATTAAGAAAATTCATCACCACCAAAGCACTATCTTAATCATTTGTTATATATATATGTATTTCATACTTTTAATTTAAGTGAGACTGAGAGAGATTTTTCAAATGATATGGTATTAATAAAAGAAAAATAATTCATTTGAACCATTACATTGATGGTATACCAAACCCATTTGTAGAAGTTGGAAAACCATAGTTATCTTCATGTCATAAGTCAAATAAAGGAATCACTTAACATTATCTAATTTGACATTATATTGAATCATCTAACTACTTCAAAAAACATGTTTAATATTTAAATTATAATCATTGAAATTATACTTGACTCATATTGCAATATGTAATGTTTAATTGGTTCTTTATTATTCAATTTTATATTATATTCCAATTGATTATTAAGATTTTCTGATTATATAGCACATTGGTGTATACGTTTATTAAGTCCAAGTATCGTTAATTTCATATATAGACCATTTAATTAATGTGTACAGTGAGAATATGTTTTATAGAGTATAAGTGGTTATATTCAAATTAATAAATAATGTTTCATTCTTATCTTAGAGTTTCACACACATTATAAAACAATCAAATTATGGACACATTTATAATGTTAGAAATCTTTCTTAATCAAAATTTTTTCTACGTATTTTTCGTATAATACTTGAAGGTTCATCCATAATTTGGGTGTTAAAAAAATACCTAACTCATGTTCTCAAGGAACAATGATCCCCTTTTTCATTCCTCCCCCTTCATGGAAATTTTAAACATATGTTCAATTATTTTTTATAGATTAATTTTTATGAGTAATGTTTTTCAATTTTATTTAAAAACATTTTATACCTGGAATATATCATAAGTATACCCATATTTTTATGTTCTCTACCATTCCGAAAATATGATAAATAATACAGAATAGTTTGTTAATGGATAAATAATGAGGACTATTTTATCAGCACTTTCAAAAAAACAAGCATAATGATATCATTAATCATCGCAAAAATTGATAATTGCTGATAAAAGGTATCATTATCAATGCTAAAAATGTGCCAATTAAATACTCCTTTATTACTGCCAAAATTTTAGCGATGATTAATGATTTTTAATTATAATTTTAAAAAAACTATAAATATATTTATATAATTATATATTTGTTTATAATAATTTTATAAATATTGAAATATATAATTTCATATTTATATATTAATCGTATTTTAATATATATATATATATTTATAATTATAAATCTATATTTTATAAATATAATAAATATAAATTTATAAATATATTAAAAAAATTATTTATAATTATTAATTTGTCATTATAAATATATTTATATAATTTTATTTATTTATTTTATTATATATATTTTTATAATTATATATGTAAATATATATATTAAATATATATAAATAAATATAAAAATAAATATATTTATTATAATCTTATAATTATGGTTATATTTATATAACTATATACATTTTTGAAATTATATATATATATATATATATATATTTAAAAAATATATATATAAATCAAAATATAGTAAATATATTCATTACTTAAATATATTTATTATAATATTATAAATATATTTATATTTATATCATTATATGTACTTATATATTTATATATTTATATATTTATATATTTGTATATTTGTATATTAATATATTTATATATTTATATAATTATATATATATATAATAGATATATATAAAAATAAATATAAATAGAAAATAGTAAATATATTCTTCATTTAAATATATATTTATTATGGTGGTGCGGCTCTAACGATTGGTAAAGGCGGACCAAGGTAGAAGAGAGGCGGATGGTGGGACACTTACAACTCGAGTGGGATTTGTTACGGCGAACTAGGCATAGATGAGGATGTCGAACTATTACGGCTTTGGGCAGTAAAAAATTGGGTCATTGGGCCATGTATTGGGCTTCATGTCCACTGGGGCCTTCGGACCATCCATCGATAAAATATTTAAGGCTTTTTTGATAGGCTATCCACTTGGTGGGGATATAGCCTACCTTTACAGCCTTTGTGTGAGGTTTGTGTCTATTTGATGTAATTGTGCCCCCAAGAACCAAATATATAATTATATAAATACTTTTAAAAAATATTTCTTTATTTATTATAATTAAAAATTTAAAAATTTATAAATATAGAAAATATATTTTTATAAATATATTTTTTATTAATATTTTTTTATTAATATATTTCTAACATTATTAATACTCTTAGATAAGTGCATTTTAAAAATAAGAGTGAAGTTGAATAATTAGAAATGTGTATACGTTAAATTTATTAAAAAAATGGATAAGTATTATTAATTAAATATAAATTATTAATAAATTTTGGATATATATTGAAGTAACTATGAATACATATTGAAAATACTAAAATATAGTAAATAAATATATATATATAAATAACATAAAATGATTAAATTCAAAAAAAAATATTAAAACTATTAAAAATGAATAAATAATACCTAATAGTAACAATATTTAAAATAAATAAATAAAATTTCCCAATTAAAAACATAATATATTTAATGCATCATGTTTTATTGAAATTATAAAATATTCCAAAATTTTAATACATTACATAAATATTTTGTGTTTTTGTTTCTATAAAATATTTCTTGAATTGAGTAAATATTTATGTGTGTGTTGTATTCAAAAATGCATTAATTATGCATATGTATGTGAAATCAACATAACACACATTTGATATATGTTAACTTGTAAAATCAAACAATATTAATAATCAATAAGACATTAATATGTTTTTTATTATTAAATTTTATTTATTGTTTATAAATTTATATTTAAAATGTATTATTTATTACTATTTATATATATATATATTAAGCTTATTTATTTTTATTAAAAATAATTTCATTAATAATTTTTTTAGTAATTTTTAATTTTTTATTTTTTTGTTTAATTCTTCCAATATATTCATTTTATATGTGTTTCTTTAATATATACAATTTATTAATACTTTTAATCTATATATTTTTTCATATTAAATTCATTAATTTTTGTTAATAATTATTTAAATAATAAAAGGATTAATATTTTTCTTTATTTACTAATTTTTTATTCTTATCTGTTTAATGATTTCATTTTATTCATTTTATATATCTATATTTTTAATGTATATTATTTATTGTTATTTATAATTTATATATATATGTATATTAAAATATTTCATTTTTATCAATAATTATGTAGGTAATAAAGGCCATCACATTTAAAGGATTGGTTTGTAGTAGTGTTATTATTCGTATTAATAATTCATTGTATTATTAACTGTATTATGTATAATAAATAATAATCTTAATGTTTTATTAAAAAATAATGATATTTTGATTCTGAATTCTATAAATGATAGTAATATTAATAATAAATATTATTTTATTTATTATATAAGTAATTAATTAATATTACCACATAATAATTTAAGAATAATATAATTATTAACTACTAAATATGTTTTCAATAAAAATGTTTTTATAAAATTATACAATAAATATTATCTATAATACCATTAATTATATTAATAACATAATCATATTTTAAAAATTATTAATAAATTATACAATTGATAAATAATAAATATATTACCTATTAATAAATTACAAATAATTATACCAAAAAAATTAACAAAGATTTACAATTAAAATTTTATATATATTGGTTATACTATTATTATTTTTTTGAAAAGGTTGAGGCTCAAGTATTGTTTATTAAATGAAGAAAATGGCAGAGGAGGAACATTCAAGATCATAGAATTTCAAAGAGAAAAATAACAACAATAAATTACTGATAGAGATCAGGTGGCATGATATTAGTTATTCAAATTATGATACGAGCCGCATCCACACTGACCACAAGGATGTCTTCCTCTACACCATGTTTGACCTGCAACCATGGACTATTTCCATCATCCGAGTGTTCATAATCGCTAGTAGTATTTGTTTATTTTGAAATAGGTATAAAATAACTATTTTGATCATCTTCCTCACCATTCCAAAGGCTTGAAGTTCAAAATTGTTATGTAAACTCACTTGTGGGTGTGATTTCTTCTCGGATTGAACAAGCACTTTTCCTACAGGGGCAGATCCATAAAGCCTTATAATATTACTTGCATCATCATCATCCTTCATAGAATTATCCTTAGGGAGACTCTCCCTACCTAGTAATCCTGTGGGTCCACCACCATTCGGTTGAACTGTATGGAAATTAAAACTATAGGCAATATGTTGTATTCTATATATTATGTCAGTTCCTAACTCCAATGGTGTCTTTACATTTTTGGATGTACCAGGTAGCTTATATTTTTGAACCAATATACCTGTGTTTGGAGGAATCATTGAGAACTTCTAACCGGCATTCAAAACAATAACGAAGTCATCGGAAAAGGGTGGGAGTTTTTTGTATGAGGCTTCAACACCCATCTGTGCAATGACCTAGGGAAATACCCCACATTGAGTATCCTATAAGTGAAACACACATTCCAAAGGGGATTTTAATGGATGATAAATTGGACAAGGAGAGATGTCCTACTTCTTGACAATACCATAATTCGGTACTTATGCAGATTTAACATTCAATTCACAAATATTTATAATTAATAATACTCTAAATATTATAAATATTATTAATATATATTACATTATTAGTAATATAAATAAATAAATAATAATTGAACTTAATATATCAAAACATATATAATTATTAACTAGTAAATATATTTTTTTAAAAAAATATTTATATTATTTTTAAAAAATAGTTATAATACTTTAAATTAATTAATTACATAATTAAATATTATTAAATAAAAATGAATAATACAATTTGTATATAATGAATTTATTAATAACTAATAAATACTAATAATTGTATAATTAAATGTCAATAGATATTTATAAAAAATTATAAAAATAACATATTAACTAATATTGGTAAAAAACATTATATGTATAGGAATTAATGGGGTTTACACCTCATTGGCATTGACCATTAAGTTTGAACCTCATTCTTGCTTCATAGGAAAATCCAAAAGTCTGAACACCATTCATGCCTCCCCAGACCCATTTTTTGAAATATATTAAACCCTGTCATTGTTTTATTTTTACAAAACAAAAATTTCCTTAAATAATCCTCGCAAAACCTCTTGTAACTATGATGTTTTGACATTGAACTTCACACCTAATTCATTCGATATGTATTTATTAGAATCATCATATGTGGGGATGTTATACTACCTTAACTATTTACTTAATTCTATTAATTCCCTTGGGATTTTCAATCCCACCACCAAAAAATGGTAGATCATCCCCTTAACTGGATTTTTTATGTTACGGTATACCAATTTTTATTCCTTGTTAATTACCGCCACATGTCCATTGTAGTATAAAATCATTCATGTCATTCCATCCAATAGAGAAGATGTGTTCTTCCATGTTTTTTATTCCAGTAAATGGGGGTGGAGACATGTGAGGGAAATATCACACATGAAAATCCAACTTAATGTAACACTACATGTGGTTTTGATCAGATGGACTATTCACTAGTTAATCGTGGGGTTCCACATCCCGATCAATGATAGGTATAGTGAGATCTCTCAAATGGGGTTAATTTCATGTTCCATGTATCCATGGTGAGATTTTGTGGTGCATATTATGATGATGTAATATCAAGGGATGTTGGGAGTCGTTAACACATAGATATTAAAATCTATAGGTGTGGAAGAAGGAAATACAGTAGAGGGTGGATTCTTGAAAGAATTATTGGTATTAGAAAATTATAGTCACCATGATGGGTGAAGGTATAGAATAAAAGACATGTTTTTGTTTTAAATTTCACCTCATATGTCTCATAAGATTCACCCATAATATTGCATGGAAACGCCCTCATAATGGTGTGTAAATGAAATATTACAATGCTATTGTGAATTTATTTCATAACTAGTTATACAATCCATTAGATTCGTCAAAGAAGATAAACATATTCCAAAATAGTCATGATTTTTAATTATAATAGGGTGTCGTGTCAGATGAATATAGACAATTTAAAGGAATATGGATAAGATGTGGTATCAATTTTATATTTTTTTGCTTCATCCCATCATCTATTAAATCTTTATTTCTATATTTTCTTTCTATAAAAATTGAATCAAATCTTATTTGGATTTTTATAATAGAAAAAATTTGTATTCGTTTTTTAAATATTTCATTATTTTATGCCAATCATGGTTGTTTTTTTCAATGTTAACCTTTATGGGTTTATGTGAGTGTGCCATATTTTAATTTTTTTAATACATATGGATTTTTTTTATTCACCATATATCTATTTATCATTAGTTATTATAAATATTGTTTTTGGAATTTTTCTATTGAATATATATTACTATTTCAAGTATTAAAAAAATTATGTAGTGTGAAACTTTTATGTTTAATGATTTCAAAACATTACAATTTACAGTAATCATGTGGTCTATTTTATTTGATAGGCAATGTTTATTCGAAAAAACCTACCACAATATCATCATTAACATTATGAAAATGTATGTGTTCTCCAACCTTTGTCTCAAAAGAACTCTCATTTTTTGTACAATTTTGATTGTTTTATTTTTAACACCTTAATGATTATTTTATGTTTAAACTCTTCAAAAGTACTAAATCAACATAAAATATATTTAATTCATTGACATATGTCATTTTTGAGCCTAATAAACATGGTTGTATTTTTTGGAAACAAGTTTCAATGTTTGTTGGATATTATAAGAATATTAAAAGTGAATAAGAATTGAAAATTACATAAACTTTTAATAATTTTTATACTACTAAAAATGAGACCTTTAATGGTGCTAGAAAATGGATTTCTAGCACAACAAAGTATTAAAAATCTAAAACCAATAGAATCACATACCCTTTATCAGTGTAAGAAAAAACACTAATAAATGGCCCATTTATTAATGATTAAATAATTTTCCGATAATGGAAAACATTTTGAGGTATTTATTTTTTGAACCTATATAGGCCTCCATTTATTAAATATTTTTCTAGTTCTGGTAGAGGCCATATCAGCTACTGTATAGCTGCAGCCCTACATCACCCATGTGACAGCCCTATAAAAACAAAACCTATTAGAATATGAAAATATGAATATAAATATACTAAAAACTATATTCTAAAAAAATATTATATTTCACCATCCTTTCAAGTCAAAATTAAGAAATATATATACACAATGATGTAATATTAACAATTAATAATAAAATTACATCCTATATAAAAAATCATAACTCTTATAAAAAACTTTTCCCAATAATAAAAAAACATTCAAAAATGTTTCCCTTCAATAAAAACAATGTTTATTTTAGTAACAATGAATAAAAAAACAAATTTTAATTTTACTATTATATAATGCACAAATGATAAATAATATTATTGATTAATATTTATATTGATGATATTATTAGTTATACTATCTATTATATTAATAAATTTTCACTTTTATTTTGAAAAGATGCATTTCGAGTCATACCAACCACAACATGTGTCATATTGACGTGTATTCAATTCCAACATGACATAGAAGAATTATAGATCATTGACCTAATGTTTGAAAATAATTTGAGAACATTTCTGTGATTTGGTAATTGTTTTTTACATTTCAACCATCAATGGAAATTCAATATTGAAAATAAGTGCATCATATCATACTATGCACATCATTTTTCATATTAATGTGTGTTCAAATCCTACATATCCTAAATGATTTATGGATCATTGACCATGTTTTTGAGAGAAAAAAAACAATCTCAATTTCTCTATTTTAGGTATATTATGTGTGTTGTAAACTAAAATGACACTTTTATATTGAAAACATGCACATGGAGTCATACTAACTACATTGTGTGTCTCATTTATGTGTGTTTGATTATTAAAGATCGTAAATATATTATTTATTATTGTTTATAATGTTTAAAAACATACATTATTGTTTTATTTTTTTGTTAATGATGAGTGTGCTAAACAAAAATGACACTTTTATATTTAAAGGGATCACTTTGAACCATATTATCCACATCATGTGTCGTATTTGTTGTGGTAAGTTCCTAAACATTTTTAATGAATTATAGAATTTTTTCATAATGTTTTAAAACAATTAAATCTCATTTTTTTGTTTTCTCTAATGACACATGTTTTAAACCAAAATGACACTTATATATAGAAAACATGCACTTCAACTCATAATGGTCACATCGAGTTTCAAATGTTTGTGTGGTCAATTCCTACAAGTCCAAAATGAATTAAGTATTATTTTCATAATGTTTGATAACAATATAAACTTATTTGAGTATTTATGGCTTGGTGACACATGTTTTAAATTAAACTGACATATTTATATTGAAAACACAAACATCGAGTCTTATTTAACGCATTGTTTGTCAGATTAATGTTCAATTAACTCTAATATGGAACAAATAAGTTATGGATCATTACCAAAATATTGGAAAATAATATGTACACATTTTATATGTTTTAGTAATGTGATGTGAATTATAAACTAAAATTTCCCTTCAATTGTAAATACAAGAAAATTTCAAAGAAATTCCTTTTCTTAATTTCTTTGGAATTTTACAAGTTCGCAGTTTTTGAAGGCACCTAATTCCAAAGCCCGGTGTGCCCGGAATAATTTTCTGAAGTTTTGTTCAGGTACGTTTAGTAGACGTACGAGCGGGATTTTATATCTTTTAAACCGGTTCTAAGAATTGAAATCTGAGGACACCGATGAACTCGCAGCACTGGTATTCTCGTAACAAGACCTTTACCTCAGATGCGTTTTATACAGGTTGGAAGTTATTTTTGGGGGGTTTTCTAATTTAAATAAATAAAAATATTATTCACATATTTTTATGTGGGTGGTGGTTAAATCCACAAAAGGGAAGTTGGAAGTGGGGCCCACACCCCACATAACCTCCCATGGGAGGATATTGTGTGGTGGGGCCTATAGAAACACAAACCCCTCAACTCCCCCTTGAAACTCTTGAATACCCCCATTGATGTGGGTTAAACCCTTCACTTTCACCCTTTCTCTGATACCAATTTGTCACAACCTGTCTCATTGGGCCCGTGTCGTAACTACCTCAAGCCCGCCTTCCATAGGCCAGTTGCTGGAAACTAGCACCAAAGGCGTAAATTCCTAAACTAGGAAGACATTTCCTTCATAACTGCAATCAAACACAACCAGAGAACAAGAGAAAGAAAACTATAAGTAAAAACTAAATACAGAAGAAGTGCTGGAAAGTACATGGGCCAGAAATACAAGCCCAATATTAAAGTACAAGGAATGGACAAACATGTACAACTAAAAAGACAAACAGCTGGAAGGTTCCTAGCAGCTCCTGGATCGTCCACCACAGATCCTACCTGAAGGGTAGGTATAGATAGCCTCCTCAGTGCTCCATGTCCTTCTGTCTCATCCGGGTACCGACTCGTCGTGAGTTCCACCTATGGGTACCGTTCAGTCCTCGTACACTCCATCTCAGTCAGCGTTTTCTGTCATCTGCATCCAACACAATGAGGTGCGGGCATAGCCCATGCAGGGGTGAGTATAACGATACTCAGTAGGGACCCCGAGACCCTCAAGTTCTCACAAAATCCACAAAGGATAAACCACAGTATAAAGATAAAATCACGAAGTATCAACCAACCCTACTTAGGTATATGCCCATACATATACCTAAGTTACCAGTCACAGCCCGTCTCCAACTCTCGTGCCCAATCACAACCCAGACCACACAGGAATTAAACTCAATCACATCGATGATAATGATTGAAAGAAAAGACTCAGCTCACATAGGTTTACAACTCACGAAGATGGGTATATATGATTAGAAGTAGCATGTGAATCATCTCCTCTATTGAACCCATGTAGGATCCTGGAACAATATCAGCGCTGTCGAACCCACGTAGGATCCTGGGACAGAAGTCATCACTGTCGAACCTACATAGTATTTCGGTACAGTAGTTATCACTGTCGAACCCACATAGGATCCTGGTACAGAAGTCACTACTGTCGAACCCACGGAGGATCCTGATACAGAAGTCACCATTGTCTAACCCACTTAGGATTCCAGTAGAGTATTCATCGATGTCAAACCCGAATAGGATCCTGGTACAGAAGTCACTGTTGTCGAACCCACAGAGGATCCCAGTATAGAAGTCATCACTGTCGAACCCACATAGGATTCCGGTATAGTTTTCATCGTTGTCGAACCCACGTAGGATCCTGGTACAAAAGTAACTACTATTGAACCCACGGAGGATCCCGGTACAGAAGTCGTCATTGTTGAACCCACGGAGGATTCCGTCATCTCAGTCGCATCCAGCCCAAGGGTTCCCGCACACAACAGGCTCAATTTCGGGAGGGTCCGCTTCTCAATCCAAGTGACGATACATAAAATACCATGAAGTCCTGAGTTTTTGTATCATGTAGTTATATCTCATCATAAGGAACCAAATGCGACAGACGATGCGTCAATTGGACGCCCAGTCTAAGAGTTATTAGCATTTCCATTCTAGGGGCTCGGTTGGATTTATGCTCATTCCAAACCTGGATGTTTTGAAAAGTTCTCCAAAACTCGCTTAGAGTATCGCAAAAGGACCGCCTCGTCATCAGGGTCCCAGTTCCACAGACGACGCATCGATCAGACATGTAGTCTAGGATATATTTGTGTTTAAGCGAAGAAGGGTCCGGCCTGTTAAGCCCAGTGGGTTGGCAGGTCGGCCTGACCCGGTTCGGCGGGTCCGACCCGGTTGTGGGTCGGCCCAGCCCGGTGGAGCACAGTCCTCCCACGGACCCAGCCCGGCAGGTTCGACCCGGTTGGGGGGTCGGCCTGACCCGGTGGGGCGCTACACACCCACGGACACGGCCCACGCTGCGGGCCTGTTAGGTTCGCCCGACGGCGCCATGCGATGCCGCCCATCCTCTGCCCAGCCGGCAGTAGCTGGCCAGTTTTGTTCGGCGCGAGCGGCCCACATTGCGGGCCATGGTTCTCCCCACGCGACACCAAGTGGTGTCGTAGTCTTCCAGCCCGGCCGGCAAGCGGCCGGACTGTTCGCCCGGCAGAGCGGCCCGCACAGCGGGTCGCGGTCTTCTCCGCACGGTGCATATGGGCGCTGCGGTCCTTCATCCCTGTCGGTTCCTCCAGCCGAGCGGCCTGCGGTTACAGGACGTAGTCTCCCTCCATTCGGTGCCTACGGGTGCCGCGGTCTTCCAGCGGGCTGGCCAAATTGACAGGCCGGTCGTCCCGCGTACCGGCTCCATAGCGGCTAGTTTAGCCTGCCGCCTCCGCACCTCCACTGCGGCGCGACGGCGCCGCGGTCATGCTACTCTCTATGCGGTGCGACACTGCCGGGCCCCCTCTGCCGTTATGGTTCTTCTCCGGTGCGGTGTGACGACACTGCACCCTTTCGGCTCCGCCTCCGATGTCAACCAAACGAGATTCAACGAAGGTTCGTCGGGCCGTGATTGTTCGGCCCACGCCTCTATGTTAGGTGATATCAGTTTGCCACCGTCAAACCAAGGTAAACATCAAAGAATTCAGGATATAATTTTATTCATTTAAAATTAATCAAATCCCTCTACCTTGATTCAAGAACGTTGTTGAAGTCACGGAAGACGGTGTCGCGGAAGACGAACATCATTCCGCCAATGTCGGAGGCATAGTCGTTGTCATTGGTGACGTTCTTCATAGGCGGCGTCTTCCCTTACTTTCCCCTATTGGAAAGGAAGGATACGCGTTGTCATTCTTCGGTGAAGATGACGTTCTGTGTTGGAAGAAATCTCTCCCTATTTCTCCAAGGCTCCACCAATACTCCCAAGCTCTCCAGCGATTATGCCAACTCCAAATAAAAGAATAGCTTCACTTATTTAAAGTTGGAATAATGTTTTCAAAATTGAAACACTCATATTAATTAATTAATTGTGGTGCTCAATTAATTAATTAATGGTGTTGGCAAATTAATGAGAGAAATTGGGAGGTGGAGAGTTTTCAAAATTAAAAAGGGAGGTGCAAAGTGGAGGGTTTAACCCAAATCATTGGGGGGTTTCAAGAGTTTCAAGGGGGAGTTGAGGGGTTTGTGTTCGTGTGGGCCCCACCACACAATATCCTCCCATGGGAGGTTATGTGGGGGTGGGCCCCACTTCCAACTTCTCTTTGGTGGATTTAACCACCACACACATAAAAATATGTGAATCATATTTTTATTTATTTAAATAAGAAAACCCCCAATGATAACTTCCAACCTGTATAAAATGCAACTGTGGTAAAGGTCTTTTTAAGAGAATATCGGTGTTGTGAGTTCATCAGTGTCCTCAGATTTCAATTCCGAGCACCGGTTCAAAAGTTATAAAATCCCGCTCGTACGCCTACTGAATGCACCCGAAAAAAACATTAGAAAATTATTCCGGGCACATTGGGCCTTGGAATTAGGTGCTGTCAGAAACTACAGACTCGTAAAATTCCAAATAAATTAAGAAAAACAATTTCTTTGAAATTTCTAGGTCTTTACATTACTCCCACCTCAGGGATTTACGTCCCCGCAAAGCTACATCATAAACTATGGAAACAAAAGAGGGTACTGAGCAAGTATTTGAGTCTCCCGCTCCCATGTGCTCTCCTGGAGGTTCACGTGCTGCCAAAAAATGCGCACAAGAGGAGTAGATCCGAAAAGAAAGGTCAGAGTCCTAAGTTCTACGGTTGAACCGAACTCCTCTGATACCAATTTTCCACAACCAGTTCTCAGGACCTGTTTCATGACAACCCCAAGCCCGCCTTCCATAGGTCAGGGGCTGGCGACTAGCACCAAAGGCATAATTCCCGATATAAGGGAAGTAATTGCCTTTATGTAAGAAAAAAAACACCACAGAGTATGCAAACAGAAGTAAACACTTAGTAAACTGAGTGCAATAGTAAGTGCTGGAAAGTAATGGTCCAGTATACAAACCCAAACTGAAAGTAAAGTACAACTAAAAAGAGAGTACATTAGCAGAAATGTAAAGCAGCGAGTCTGAGTTGTCCTCTAGAAATTCCACCTTAAGGGTGGGTACAGATAGTCTCCTCTGCTCCTCGGCTCTAGTAATCCACTCCGAGCACGTCTCATCCAGTGGTCCACCTCCAGGTACCGTCCAACTCCATGAGCTCCTACTTCAATCAGAGTTTTCCATCATCTACATCCAACATAATGTAGTGCGGGCATAGCCCATGCAGGGGTGAGTATAGCTACTCAGTAGGGACCCCGAGACCCCCAAACTTCTCCCAGAATCCACGAAGGATAAACCACAAAGGAATTTTAAAAACACAATGTAAAAACCAACTCTACTTATTTATATTCCCATACATATACCTAAGTCATCAATTCCAGTTCGGCTCCAACACACGAGCCCAAGTACAACCCAGTACACACAGGAGAACATAACCCATTCCACATAGGAATTCACAACCCAATCCACACTGGAAATCATAACCCAATCTACATAGGAAAGCACAAAAATCTTATTGATGATAATGATTGTAAGTTAAGAATCAACTCACATAGGTATCCATTTACAAAGAGGGGTGGATATGATTAGATGTAGCCTCTGAATCATCTCCTCTGCCGAACCCACGTAGGACCCATGTTTAGTAGTTGTCGCTGCCGAACCCCCGGAGGGTCAAAGTATAGTATTCATCGTCGTCGAACCCGCGGAGGATCCCATCAGAGTAGTCGAACCCATGGAGGATCCTAGTACAATAGTCGTCCTCATCGAACCCACAGAGGATCCCAGTACGGTAGTCATCCTCGTTGAACCCACAGAGGATCCCAGTATGGTATTCATCCTCGTCATACCCATGGAGGATCCCAGTACGGTAGTCGTCCTCGTTGAACCCAGAAAGGATCCTAGTACGGAAGTCATCTTCGTCACAGCCAACTCTAGGGTTCCCGCATATAGCATGCTCATTTCCAGGAGGGTCCCCTCCACGATCCAGGGGGGTTGATACATCAACTGACACGAAGGCTTGAGTTGATGTATACCAAAGTTCCGTCTCGATGAAAGGAACACAACGCGATAGGCGGCGCGTCAATCGGATGCCCGGTCTGAGAGTTATTGGCTTTTTTGTTCCAGGGGCCCGGTTGGTTTTTAAGTCAAAACCAACCTGACCATACTCCAACTGCATAAAATCCTTGAGCGGAGTAAGCCAAAAGAACTATCTCAATAAGAGGAAACCAACAAAGTCGATGGCATGTCAATCGGACATCCAGAGCTCAAGTTATAAGTGTTTCTGCTCTGAGGGCCCGGTTGGATTTGTGTTCGAACCAACCCGTCCATACCCAAAGTTCTATGAAACCTTGAGTTTAATATTCCAAAACGACCATCTCGATCCAAAGATCTCTACGCAGCTGACGGTGTGTCGATCGTAGGCCTGTAGCCCATGTTATGGGCATTTGAACGGATCTTTCTGGAAATTAGGGGGTTTGGGCCCAGACCGACTCGGCCGAAAACCCCCTGGGTCGGCCCTTACCGGGTAGACCCGACCCGGGTCTGGGTCCGGCCCATTTGGGCATGGCCCGGACCAGCGACCCATCCCAGCCAGGTTGGTGTTGCCCAGCCCAGCAGCGCGGCGCAGCCCGCGTGGCCAGCAGCTCGGCCTTCGGCCGAGCGGAATTCGGAGGGGGGGCGCTGCCCCCCCCCCCCCCCGATTGACAAACGGCTGGCCATTTATGGCTGGCCTTAATTGAACCCTCGGGGTCCCACCTCCAGCTAGATCCAGCGGCCGGCTCAGTCGGCCACTTACCCGAACCGCTGCGGCTCCTCCCCGTCTGGCATGGAGTAACGGCGTCGCACCCCTCTGCCGCAGCCCACCTCGGCCGCGGCCCTCCTCAGTGTACTAGCGCGGCGTGATGACGCCGCGCTCCTCCACCACGACCCGACTCCGGCCGAGGCCTCTTTCGGCCTCAACGGCGCGGCGCGACGGCACCGCGCTCTTTCGTCGTGGTTTTCTTTGTTCCTGCGTGGTGCGACGGAACCGCGTCGCCTCCGTTCCAAACCATATTGAAAAACAACAACAAAGGGGAGGAGGGTATACCGTGTTTGTGTCGTCCGACCACCTCCCGTTATACTGATAGAAAGCGGCCTAGAATGAGTAATCACAAAGACAAAATAATGTGCAAATTTAATTGATTAAATTTGACCTTAACCCCTACCCCAACAACGATGTCAAAAGTTGGTGTCGCAGTTGACGGCGTCGGCGTACGTCCAAGGTGGAAGGCGTCTCACACCGGTTGTGGAGAGGATAAGAACAGCACGTCGATCACACTTTGCGGTGATGATGTTCTTCGTTGAGGTCTTGACATTCCTTGTGTTCTCCAATGAAGAAGACGAGTTCTCACAAATGATGTCAAAAGTCGGTGTCACGGTTGACGGCGTCGGTGTACATCCAAGGTGGATGGAATCTCACTTCAGCTACGAAGAGGAGAATAACGGCACGTCGATCACTCCTTGTGGTTACAGCGTTCTTCATCGAGGTCGTGATGTTCTTCACATTCTCCAATGAAGAAGACGAGTTCTATTTCCTCCAATTCCCCACACAACCAACCAACCCCAACTAAAATAAGACTCTTTTTATTTTATTACCCAACCCATGCATTTCCAAAATTCAAAAGTTGAATTAACGTAACATAATTAATCTTGATCATGTCAATATTAAATGAAATAAATTTGGCAACATTAATGTGAGGGAGTGTCACATAATTAAAGTGGGGGTTTTATAGATGTTAGGGAATTTGAACGGATGGGACTCGTGTGGGCCCCACATCACAAAATCCTATCAAGAGGATTTAGGTTCAAGTGGGTTCCACCCAACCCCCACACATGGGGTTAAATCATTTGGAAGTGAAATAATGTCGTACACAACATTATTTCACTTAACACTTAATCCATTTTTTTAACAACTCTTCCCGAGGAAACGAAAATCCAGTGAAGGTCTTCTTAAGCAATTATCGGCGCTACAGTTTCATCGGTGACCTTAAATTTTAATTGTGAGAACCAGTTTAAAAGTTAGAAAAACCAGCTCGTTCCTTCATTGAACGT
This sequence comes from Viscum album, assembly GCA_963277665.1. Lineage (NCBI taxonomy): Eukaryota > Viridiplantae > Streptophyta > Magnoliopsida > Santalales > Viscaceae > Viscum > Viscum album. The sequence goes on from OY728134.1 coordinate 1,278,625,911, forward strand.
ACCCGAGCTAAAATTCTTAAATTGGTTCCGGGCACACCGGGCCTCGGAATTAGGTGTTGTCAGAAACCGCGGACTCGTAAAATTCTAAAGAAATTAAGAAAAAAATCATGGAAATTTCAATGTCTTTACATTACTCACACCTCAGGGGTTTAATTCCTTGTAAAGCTTCAATACACACTAAGGAAAAAAAAGGTACTGAGCACGCATCTGAGCCATCCGCTCCCATGTGCTCTCCTGGAGGTTCTCGAGTTTCCAGTGAAAGCGCACCTGAGGAATCGACATTCCACGTAGAAGTTGCTTCTATCGATCCAAGATCTCCACCGGAACCTCTGCAAAAGTCACTCTATCATCAATTTCTAGCTCCCCATGGTCGATGATATGCGTCGGGTCGTGCACGTATCTCCTCAGCTGACATACGTGGAAGACGTCATGCACCCGATGTAACTGAGGTGGAAGGGCCAGGTGGTAAGCCACCCCACCTACCCTGCTGAGAACTTGGATTAGTCTGATGAAGCATAGAGATAGATTTTCGCCCTAGCCAAATCTATGTAATCCACATCGAGGTGTGACCCGTAAGAATACATGGTCTCCACCCTTTAACTCCAGTGATCTCCATCTCCAATAATAATAGGACTCAGTCTACTCTGTGAAATTTTCATCTTCTCCTTGATAATCTGCACTTTCTCCGTCACCACTCCAAGTAGTTGGATGCCTGACCTCCGGCTGAGAGCATCAGCTACTACGTTTCCCCTTCCTAGGAGTATAGACTATCTCAAAGTCATAGTCTTAGAGGAAAATGATCCATTTCCACTATATCAGGTTCATGTCCTTCTGAGAGAGGATACATCTGAGACTAATGATTTTATGAGAATCATAAACCATTCGCTCGATGAACAATGGGTGAGACTATCCATTTGTAAATACTCATCTCCACCCTACTTTGTCTATGATCTACCAGAGATGCTGGGATTCCTCCTCTGCCGAAAAGAGAAATCTGGTCTCATCCCCTAGATTAACCACATTCTTTGCCTAATACTATCAATCCTGACATGAACAATAGTACTTCATTCCATGGATGACGTCGTGAGGCCTCGTCGCTACTACCAAGAGATCCAACTGTTACTCTCACCGTCAATGGTCAAGTCACACTGTCGGCAGTAGTGTGTGGTCACTAGGTCTCCTCCAATAGGAATCTCGGAAGTGAGGGTCAAGTCAACGATTTTAACCAGAACCTCTCAGTATCAACTACATAGAAAGGACAGGGAAGAAAACATCACAAGAACAAGTGTCTTTTATTACTTTAGCTCAAAGTACAAAGACACAAAGCATCAAAAACATCAACAAAGCTAGAATCATCATGAAAAAATGTCTCCATATCTTGATCTAGTCCCGCTCCTGTCTATCTGTTCCCAAAGCTCCATGGTCATAGGCCTCAACTGACTGAAGATGAGATCTCACCTGTCCACCCGTTCCCTACAGTTGTGGTGGTCTTCCTGGTGGTGGTGGTGGTAGGGCCTCAAAGCATCACCCACCATCCGTTATTCAGCTAGCTCCTCTGCCTCGTCCGCCAGCTCCCTGTGGACCGCCATGGTCGAACCACTGTCTGGGAGGTCCCTCTACCACATGTTGCTCATCGGTTGGGCGGGTCAGGCAGTCTCGACCCATATAACCCTACCCTCCGCATGCATAGCATTACCTTCTCCTAGTGTGGATGGATCTCCTTCGTGTTCCCCATACAATCGAATCTGCATCCTGATATTGGTCATCTGATGGCATGGCCCTCTTGGACCTCTGCATCAACTGTTTACTACTAGCTGCAGAAGACTCTTCTACGGGTCGTCCTGCAAAGTTTCTCACCGCTGGTGTCTGCTTAGCGAGAAAACTCTCCACTAGAAGTGCTCTCTCCGGCACCTCCACCTGTGTTGGGATGTTGAGGGAGATAATCAAGGCCCTGATCTCATGCCTCAGTCCCTTCTCAAAGGTCCGGGCCTGGAGGAATACATCTCATACCATGTCTGTGGAGTAGCGCTAGAGATCGGTAAACCACGCTGAGTACTAGGCTACTATCATGTTGCCCTTCCGCAGCTGTAGTATCTTCTGAATGCGCACTGCACGGAGGGTGTCTGGAAAAAACTCTGAGCAGAAGAGGCTCTCAAAGTTCGTCCAAATAAGTGATGCCTCGTCGTGCACCTGGAGAATCAGGCTCCACCATCTACCTGCTGCCGCGTGCAAGATACTCACCACTAGGATCACTATGAGGTCATCTGGTGTCCCTACTAACCTGAAGACTCGAACGACTTCCTCCATCCAATCCTCGACTGCCTAAGGTTACGTCTACTTGTGGAACCTGGGCGGTCTCTGATGCTGAAACTCACATAGGGCACTTGGGTGATGTGCACTCTTAGCTGATGGGGCTGGTAGTATCGGTGGCTCGGCAGGTAAAAGTACCGTTGGTGCCTCCGCTATAAAGGGGCCCTACACCGAGGCCTCGTCACTCGGTGGGCTACCATCTCATACGTAACTGGGGACCCTAGCTGGTTGCCATCATGGGCCCATCCTGAAAAGAAACAGGTGTTCCATGGTTAATACAGTATACCTGGTGATCTGACACAAGTAATCATAAAGAAAACATTGAAACACACATGAAATCAATGTTTTCGTGCACTAAGTCGGAAATTAGAAGTCAAGGTCCAGGTGTATGCATACGTCGGCCTCCGCACCAGCACTGGACTCCTTGGACTGATAACCACACTCAATACCCTTAACACTATTGCTTCACATAGAAGAAAGGCCAGAGTCCTGAGTTCTGCGGTTGAATCAAACTCCTCCGATACCAATTGTGACAACCAGGTCTCGATGACAACACAGACACCCCGCCTAAACAAGGTCGTCAGGTCCTGGCCTACCAGGTACCACCAGTTTCCCCCGCAGACACGTGGGGCCCACCCCAGGGTCCACCCACATGCCTGAACAGGTCATCTGGCTAATTATAGTCCCCACAGGCCAACACATGTCCTTTCCAGTGTGTTTTGTCCTCACTCACACTTCTGGATGGTGACTAGCACCAAAGGCATAAATCTTGATAAAAAGGGAATTCATTGCCGTTATAAAGTAAAAAAACACCATAGAGTATGCAAGCTGAGTAAAAACTAAGTAAACTCGGTACAAAATTAAGTGATGGAATGTAAATGGGCCAGAATACAAACCCAACTGTAAGTAAAGTACAACTAAAATGAAAGTACAGCAACTGAAAAGTAAAGCAGTGAGTCCGGTCCATCCTCTGGAAATCCCACCTGAAGGGTGGGTATAAATAGTCCCCTCTACTCCTAGGCTTCAGTCGTCCACTCCGAGTACGTCTCGTCCAGCGATACACCTCTAGGTACCGTCCAGCTCCACGAGCTCCCACCTCGATTATCACTGTCCATCTTCTACATCCAACACAATGAAGTGAGGGCATATCCCGTGTAGGGGTGAGTATATGCTACTCAGTAGGGACCCCGAGACCCCCGAAGGTCTCCTAGAATCCATGAAAGATAAACCACAATGGAAAGATACAATCACAAAATAACACCCAACTCCACTTAGGTATATGCCCATACATATACCTAATTCATCATTTCCAGCTCGGCTCTAGCACACGATCCCAAGTACAACCCAGTCCACATAGTAAAACATAACCCATTCCACATAGGAATTCACAACCCAATCCACACAGGAAAGAGCAACCAACCCACATAGGAAATCACAGTGATCATATCGATGATATTGATTGTAAGTTAAGACTCAGCTCACACAGGAATACTTCTTCATAAGACGATAGAGATGATTAGATGTAGCCACTGATTCATCAAAGCAGTTGAACCTACATAGGATACAATACCAGCTAAGCTGTCGGACCCACAAAGGATACCAGACCAGCTACTCTGTCGGACCCACGTAGGATACAAGTACAGAGTCAAATACTGACAGACCCACATAGGATACAAGAACAGCAGTCAAGTACTACTGGACCCACATAGGATACAAGAATATTAGTCATCATCATCGTACCCATGGAGGATTCCAGTACGGTCATCGTCGCTACCGAACCCATGGAGGATCCCAGTGCAGTCGGCATCGTCATCGTAGTCGCAACCAGCTCTAGGGTTCCCACACACAGCATGCTCGATTCCGGGAGGGTCCTCTCCATGAGTCAAGGGGGTTCGATACATAAACTAACATGAAGTTCAGAGTTTATGTATCCCAATGTTCCGTCTCGTCAATAGGAACTCAACGCGATAGACGGCGCGTCAATCGGACGCTCGGTCTGAGAGTAATTGGCTTTTTCGTCCTAGGGGCCCGTTTGTTTTTTAAGTCAAAACCAACCCGATCATACTCCAACTACATCCAAACCTCGATCGTAGTAATCCAAAATAACCATCTCACTAAGCGTAATCCAAAAAAGTAGACGGTACGTCAATCGAACGTCCGGAGCTCAAGATATAAGCGTTTCCGCTCCGAGGGCCCGGTTGGTTTTGTGTTTGAACCAACTCGGCCATACCCAAAGTTCTCTGAAACCATTAGTGTAATATATTTTAGCTCTTGTCTCAATCCAATGATGGCTATGCAACTGACGGTGCATCAATCGGAGCTTCTTAGCCCATGTTATGGGCATTTGAATGGATATGTTCAAAAACAGGGGGTTTGGGGCCGGTCCGACCCGGCCCAATACCCCCTGGGTCAGACCGGACCAGGTCGACCATAACCGGGTTCGGGTCCGGCCCGCTAGGGTGCGGCCCATCCCGGCCCGGCGCGGCTGGCCCAGCCCGGCTTGGCAGGCCCGGCCCGGCGGGGATGGCCCGGCCCAGCCCGCGTGGCCAGCGGCTCGGCCTTCGGTCAAGCAGAGTTCAGAGGGGGCCACTGCCCCTCTTGATTGACGAAACAACGGACCCGTGGGGGTCCACCCTTACTGTTCTGGCCGGGGGTTCAAACCCCGGTTTCTTCGGGTAACGGTCGTCCATTAAGGCCGGCCAGTGTTGCTACCACGAGACCAGCCGGTCCCGCCTCCCTATCTGCTGAAGTCCAGCTGAGTCCGGCCACCTCCCTGCTGAACCGTTGTGGCCAAGGGTCGTGGCTCTTGCCCGTCTGGCGCCGCGCGACGGCGCCGCGCCCCTCCTTCGTGGCCCGCCCCGGCCGCGGCCCCTGTGACGCACCAACACGGCGTGACGGCACCACGCTCCTCCGTCGTGGCCCGCATCGGCCACGGTTCCCTCTTTCCCGCACGGTGCCATTGCACCGCGCCACCTCCGTTCCAAACCACGAAGAAACAAATCAACAAAAAAGGGGAGGAGATTCAGCCATGTTTAAATGGTCCGACCTCCTCCTGTTATATTGATAATAGGAAGCCAAAATTAACATTAAACATCAAATTAATTCCAAACATAAAAACAAACCCCTACCTCGAAGAAGTTGTCGAACGATGGTCGTCATAGAAAAATGGCGTCGCGAGATGAAGCTCTGTATATGTAGACGGAGAACGTCCGAGGAGGAGCGGCGTCCCCCTTCCTTTGATGCGGTAAGAAGAACGAAGGAAGGTGCTTCGTCGTTCATTGGGAAATGCGTCACACATCGGCTATGGAGAGGATAATAGATGGCACATCAATCTCCCCTTACGGTGACGGCGTTCTTTGTCGAAGTCTTGGCGTTCTTCGCGAAGAAGAAGAAGTTCTTTGGATTATATAACTCTCCCTCTCTCAATTCTCCACAGCAAAAACCAACTAAAATAAAATAAGGCTTTGCCTTATTTTATTTACATATGTCAACATTTTCAAAAATTCAAAACACCTAATTCAATTAATTAAAGGGTTTTAAATTAATTTCATAAAAGGTGTGTTAGAATTTATTTAATTAAATAAAACTTGAGTTGAAAAAAAATTAAAAGGCGTGTTAAGTTGTCACCATAAATATGGAAGAGTTATAAATCATGTGGAGGGGGTTATAGAATTTGAAGGGGTGGGGCTCGTGCGGGCCCCACCTCACTAAATCCTTCCAAGAGGAAATAGATTTTTTAATGGGTCCCACCCCAACTCCCACACATGGGTTTTACCACTTATGTGAAATAAAATTTGTAGCACAATTTTATTTCTCTTTATTCTTAATCCACAAATTTTTAACAACTCCTTCCCGAGAAAATGGACCTCTAGTAAAGGTCAGCTTAAGCAAATACAGGCACTGCGGTTTCATCGGTGCCCTCAGATTTCTATTCCAAGCACCGGTTCAAAAGTTAGAAAAACTCACTCGTTCGTTCACTGAACGTACCCAAGATAAACATCAAAAATTGATTCTGGACACACTAGACCTCGGAATCAGGTGTCGTAAGAAACTCTGTACCCGTAAAATCCCAAAGAAATTATGAAAAAAATTCCTTGAAATTTACAGGTCTTTACATTACTCCCACCTCAGGGATTTACATCCTCATAAAGATACATCACAAACTAGGGGAACAAATGAGGTTATTGTGCACACATCTAAGCCTCCCATTCCCAAGTGCTCTCCTGGAGGTTCCTGTGCTGCCACCTGATGCGAACTAGAGGAATCGACCGCCCACGTAGGACCCGATTCTGTCAATCCTCGATCTCCACCGGGACCTCAGCAATAGTCACCCCGTCATCGATGTCCATCTCCCCATGGTCGATGATATGTGTCAGGTCATGCATGTATCTTTTAACCTGAGATACGTGGAAGATGTCATGCACCCGGTGCAACTGAGGTTGTAGAGCCAGGCGATAATCCAACTCGCATATCCTGCTGAGAACCTGGAATGGTCTGATGAAGCACGGAGATAACTTTCCGCCCCAGCCAAATCTTCTTAATCCATGTTGAGGTGAGACCTGCAAGAAAACGTGGTCGCCATCCTCGAACTCTAGTGGTCTCCGCCTCCTTTCAGCATAAGAATTTTGTCGGCTCTGAGCTGTCCTCATCCGCTCCTGGATGACCTGGACCTTCTCTGTCGTGGTCTGGACCATCTCTGGTCCCACAAGGGCTGACTCCCTAGGGTCTGTCCAGCATCAACCTGACCTATAAGGTCGGCCGTACAATTCCTCGTATGGTGCCATACCGATGGTGTAGTGGTAGATATTTTTGATTGCAAACTCCACCAAGGGTAGGTGATCCTCCCAGTTGTGACCAAAGTCGAGGACACATGCACGGAGCATGTCCTTGAGGGTCTGAATGGTCCTCTCCGTATGACCATCCGTCTGAGGGTGAAAAGTGATGCTCAGGCATATATGTGTCCAAAAAGCCTCCTGTAACCCCTTCCAAAGCCGGAAGTAAAGAGAGCATCTCGATCAAAGATGATAGATGATGGCATCCCATGAAGCCGTACGATCTCTTGAACGTAGAGGCTCCCTAAGATCTCCACTGAGCCCTGCTCTCTGATGGGTAGGAAGTGGGCTAACTTGGTGAGTCGGTCGACGATCACCCAAATGGAGTCGTGTCCTCTAAAAGTACGTGAAAGTCCAATCACGAAATCCATAGATATCCTGTTCCAATTCCACTCTGGGACCTCCAAGGGTTGTACCAAGCCTGCTGGTACCTGATGCTCTGCCTTCACCTGCTGGCAGCTAAGGCATCGAGAAATGAAATTTGTGACATCCTTCTTCATACCCTGAAAAGTGCTATCGTCTGATATCCTATTACATCTTCGCCACTCCTGGATGTACCGCTAAAGGGGAAGTGTGAAACTCCCTCATCACCTCCTCCTATAATGCATCTGGTAACATGGTACGTCCTATGAAAAAGATGACGTGCTCTCCTCCTATAGAAAAACCATCAGGTTCTTGTCCTGTGGAAATCTATGCACATCGCGTCTCACGATCAACATCTCCATGATGTGCCTCTCTAACCCACTGAAGAAGTATATGTGTGATTGTGAGTGACTGAAGGAAGGATGTCTCGTCTCTATCCACGAAGGATATCTGCAACGCGGCTAGATTCTATGTCACCTCTCTAAGTACATGAATGCTCATCCTCCTGCTGAGAGCATCGGCTACTACGTTCCCCTTCCCAAGAGTAAAGACTATCTCAAAGTCATAGTCCTGGAGAAACTCGAGCCATCGTCGGTGTCTCAGGTTCAGGTCCTTCTATGAGAAGATGTACCTGAGACTCTGGTGGTCAGAATAGATTATAAAGCGCTCACCCATCAGATAATGCCGCCACATCTTCAGAGCGAAGACCACTTCTGCTAACTCCAGGACATGGGTAGCATAGTTCTGCTCATGCTGCCTCAACTATCGTGATCCAAAGGCGATCAATTCCCTCTCCTGCATCAAGAGACACCTGAGTCCGGTCCCTAATGCATCGCAATAGACTACGTACCCTACTCCCTCCTCCGATAGCCTCAAGATGGGGCAACTGGTCAATCTCTGTCTCAGCTCCTGGAAGCTCTGCTGATATTTAGCTGTCCCGTCTCTATCCACGAAATATATCTGCAACGCGGCTAGATGCTATGTCGCCTCTCTAAGTACCTGAATTCTCGTCCTCCTGCTGAGAGCATCGGCTACTACATTCCCCTTCCTAGAAGTATAGACTATCTCAAAGTCATAGTCTTGGAGGAACTCGAGCCATCGTCGGTGTCTCAGGTTCAGGTCCTTCTAAGTGAAGATGTACCTGAGACTCTGGTGGTCAGAATAGACTATAAAGAGATAATCCATCAGATAATGCCACCACATCTTCAGAGAGAAGATCACTTCTGCTAACTCCAGGTCATGGGTAGCGTAGTTCTGCTCATGCTGCCTCAACTGTCGTGATCCATAGGCGATCACTACCCACTCCTGCATCAGGACACACCCGAGTCTGGTCCCTGATGCATCGCAGTAGACTACATACCCTACTCCCTCCTCTGGTAGCCTCAATATAGGTGTACTGGTCAATCTCTGTCTCAACTCCTGGAAGCTCTGCTGACATTTTTTGACAACACGAAGGGTCTCCCCTTCTTTGTCAAAGCGGCTAGCGGTGCCGCCACTCTGGATAAGTCTGGCACAAATCGGCTAGCGGTGCCGCCACTTTGGAGAAGTCTGGCACAAATCTCCAATAGTACCCATCCAAACCTAGGAAACTCCACACCTCCATTATGATTCTGATAGAGCACATGTGGGCCCCACCCTAGGTCCCACCCACATGCCCGAACTGGTTATCTGACTAATGACAGTCCTCACAGGACCACACATGTCCTTTCCAGTGTGTTTTGTCCTCACTCACACACACCCTGAGAAACCTCCCAGGAGATCACCCATCATAATCACTACTCCATGCCAAGCACGCTTAACTATGGAGTTCTAATCAACTAGTCTTCTTAAAAGGAAGGTGCACCTTTTTGAAATTAGTCATATTATTTAGTCATTAAACCCTTTATCATTTGGGGGTGTAACAATCACTCCCCCCCCCCTTTAGAGCACAACGTCCTCATTGAGGGCCTTATATCTCAATCCAGGTAGTGCGCTGCACTTAAGGCTGGGTACCACCTCTAATACCAAATGTAACAACTGGGCCCCGCCCACCAGTTGACCCATAGACACGTGCGCCCCACCCTAGGTCCCACCCACGTGCACAAACTGGTTATCTGACTAATGACAGTCCTCACAGGCCAACACATGTCCTTTCTAGTGTGTTTTTACCTCACTCACATACACCCTGAGAAACTTCCCAGGAGGTCACCCATCCTAGTCACTACTCCATCCCAAGCACTCTTAACTATGGAGTTCTAATCAGGTAGGCTTCTAAAAAGGAAGGTGCACCTTGTTGACATGAGTCATATCATTTAGTCATTTAACCCTTTATCATTTGGGGGTGTTACAAGTGACTACCCCAAGCCCGCTTAACTGCAGAGTTATAATGGGATCTGGTGCATTAGTGTTGGTGTGATCGCACCCGATCCCATTAGAACTCTGCAATTAAGCGGGCTTGGGGTAGTCACGGCACGGGCCCAAAGGATGGGTCGTGACATCAATATTGGAAGCACGCACATCAAATCATACCTAGAAAATAATTTGTCAAATTGATATACAGTTGATTCCTATATTTCAAAATTTTATTATGGATCATTTTTATGGAGTTTAAAATTAATCTGAGATCATTTTACTGGTTTTGGATAGGTGGTTTGTGTTTTAAACAAAGAAGGACGTTTTATATTAAAAACACGCATTTTAATTTATATTGAATGCATCTTGTGTTCGATTTACATGTGGTCAATTCCAACACATCAAAACTAAATTATAGAATATTTTACTATTGATTGAAAATAATACAACCTTGTTTTCTAGTTTTGGCTATGTGATACATGTTTTAAACTTAATTGGAACATCAATATTGAAAACCTGAAATTTGAGTCATACTGTCTACATCATCCGTTTGAATGATATACTATCAATTTCTATATATAAAAAATGATTTATGGATTATTTTCCTAAACATTGAAAAAATATAACCACATTTTCTTAGTTTTGTTGGTTGATGCATGATTTAAACTAAAATGAAACTTATTTAGTTAAAACATGTACATCATGTCCTACCAACCACAACATGTTTCATATTGATGTGAGGTTTATTCTTATATGAATAAAATGAATTATGGGTCATTTTCATAAATTTTAAAAATAACCCAATCTAGTTTTCTTAGAATTGGAAAGTGACAAGACTTTTAGACTAAAATAGAACTATTATATTTAAAACACACAATTTGAGTAATAATAACCACCACTTGTGCCGGTTTGACATAAATTCAATTGATAAAAGTCAAAAATGAATTACGGATCATATTCCTAAAGTATTAAAACAATATGATCTCAATTTCCTAGTTTTAAATTATAATGTTCATTTAAAACTAAAATAGCATGTTTATATTTAAAACATAAAAATCAATCCATATAAACAAAATCATGATTTATATCGATATTCGGTCAATTATTACACATAAAAATTTAATTATGAATCATTTTCTAAATGTTTGAAAAAAAACCTATCCCATTTTCTCTATATTTTTTATGTGACATTTGTTTTAAACTAAAATGAAACTTTTGTATTAAAAACATGAACGTCATGTCATATCATCCCCATTGTGTGTTAGATTGATATGAAGTTAATTAATACATGTTAAAAATTAATTAACAGTCATTTTTATAATGTAACAAAACATTCATAGCTCATATTCAATGTTTTGGAAATATGGCATGAATATTAATGTAAAATTACACTTTTATATTGAAAACACTCACTTCAACTCATACCAACCACATCTTGTTTCAATTTGATATGTTTCTACTTCTTACTTGACAAAAAATAATTATAGATCATCATAATAATGATTAAAAATAATCTGAGATCATTTTATTAGTTTTGTCTAGTGACACATGTTTTAAACTAAAATTAAACATTTGTATTGAAAACCCACACTTTGAGTCATACTAGCCACATCATGTCATGTATTGATGTTTACTGAATTCAGAAACATCAATAATTACAAATGGATCATTATACTAAGGTTTAAAAATATTCTAATCTTCTATTATCAGTTTTTTCATTATGATATTTGTTTTAAACTAAAATGGAACTTTTACATTAAAAACACATAATGAAAATGTGGAGGCTATGAGCATAGATGTACCTTCCCCTATTGTGCATAATCTGTCTATAGATTTTTTTTGTAGAAGGATCCTTGACCCATTACCCTGTCATAATTGTCTATGATGCAGCCTAAAAGTCCTATCTCTCATGATACAGAGAATATTCAAACAAGTTACTTACTATGTCAGAATCCATAGAGTATAATCCTCTATTATACTTTTCCTTGATAAACATATTATAAAAAAAATAATCACTATGATACTAATGTTTCACTTTATAAATGTATCTCTAAGGTCAAATCCAAGTCATGATCACAATCGTAATAGGTAATCACTTCAACATTGTGTCGAAAGACATTCTAAAACCATGTACTCTTCCCATATATCTATAAAAAATTTACTTCTTATTTTGAGTATATATATATTTAGAAATCTTTCTAGTACTTAGAAAGTATATACAATTAAATGATTAAAAATATTTTAAATTAAATTGTAATTACCTTAAAAAAATTAACTATCTAGGGATGCTTGTCTTTTGATATTGTATGAAATATTTCAAAAAAAATCAAACATAATATCCACAAATAAATTATTTATTTTTCCTGAGACCCTATAGAATAATTGACCAAACTAAGTAAATTGTTTTGAATTTTTTTATATTTAAATATTAATATATATATATATATATATATTCTCTTTGAATAAATATATTGGATTATTATGTCCTGTCACTAATCTCATATGATTATTTAGCCTATATCAATATATATCCTTATCATAATAAATATCTCATCAAAAATAAAAATTTAAACTTATATTTCTAATTTTATCTATAAAATGTTGATTTTAGTGAATTATAAATTCACAATAGACATCATGTATGTTTGGTTTCATTTAATTCCATGCATTGGATCAAAATAAGTAAACATTTGTGGTATCTAAATTTATTTCTATGAGAATCTACTGCTTCCACGAAAAATAATAACAAATTTTGTAATGAAAAAATTAAAATATAATTCATATGATTAATTTTTTATTTTTAACCCTACATTGTAGGAATATTGATAAGTATGCCTTTTTTTACTTAATTTTCAAAATAATCACTTAGTGAATGTTTTTTATTTTCAATTTATTCCAATTCCAATGGATTCTTTTTCATAGAAATGGTATTGGGATTCATGATTCCAAATAAGGATTCACATGGTTGTTCATTTAAATAGTATAAATATATATGTCTATAGAAAATATAAATAATTATTAATATTAATCAAAATTGTATATCATTTTATGGATAAAAGGATTATGAAAATATACCTCATATATGAATTCAAAATCGAGACTCCCAACCATTAAAATATTATGATCTCATTTATACTCTCAAAACCAACCATGTATATAATGAAATCTTCAAATATTTAATATTCATATACATTCTTGGACATATTTCCATTTTTGATTATTTTATATTAATTAACATGTACTTTTAATATGTGCATTAGAGGAACTGGTATGGTGAAATTACTCTCGAATGGTAATTTTGATTTCATGCTTGATTAATTGGATTTTTCAGATTCAAAAATCAATTTCCCCCTCGATTTATCCAACTATAATATCATTACTCATTTTAGATCATTTTTTATAAAATGATGAGGGTTTTTAATTCGAAAAAGTTTTAAGTAAAATCCTCATGTGTCTATATAATATTTCATACTCTTGCAATGAATGTTCTAATAGCATTATCATCTCTGTTAATATAAAGATCATTAAGTGGAACTGGAAACTCAGCGATCAGATCATAAGCTACTAAAATCCTCACTCTATTGTGAGCTTTTGGGTTTTTTTTATCATGTCTCCTTTGATTTTTTATACCATACCCCTCACAAAAATGAAATGTTTTGGTGTCCATATATATAACTAACATAAAAGTTCACTCTATATAATATTAGTAATAAAATGATATCAAAATTTTTATAAATCATATTTAGGAAAAATATTAATGAAAAAATTTATTACCTCTATTAAGGTTGGTTGTATAGTTGAATGACTGGACTGAATGATAGTGGGGTCATATGGATCTTCATGTATTGATCATTGTTCCATAGCCGGTTGTCTTAGATCCTTTTGAGTGTATTAGTCAACCAAACCAAAACTGAAATATCTTTAAATTCATTTATCAATTCATGTATTTATTTAACCATATCATATTCATCTCCTTGATGATTTTCTTTCTTAAAATATTTTTAAGGTGACAATCCAATAACTACCCCTCTAACATGGAAATATTGTTATAGCCTCTCCAAAAATGTTGAAAGTAGTTTTTCTGGTATAGTCGATGGTGATTAATATATCTAAACCTTATAAAAACCTTAAAAAATAATTATATATTTTTATATAAAACTATCATAAAAAATAATAAATTACTATTATTTCTTATATAAACATGATTCACTTACATCTTTTGTGTTTTCATTAACTACATTACCATTTTTTTACGCATTCCTCCTTCCATAACATGTGATATGGGATGGAATTAGATTATGATTTTGATTCATCAATCTACATATAAGAAAGGAATATATGTTGTCTTATATCACATTAAATTTTTATTATAGATTTAAAATACATTCCATTTTCTTTTCAAGTGATGTGTACCCCATACTTTCATCATGGTAAGGGTACATTTGTTTTCCTCCATATTTCTTATATTCTTAACTTCTTAACTCTTTCATAGATTAACAATTTTTAATCATACTGTCTAAAATAAGTAATATCAAATAAAATATTATTTACTCCAATGTGTAAGAGTTGGTTTCGTAGAACCAACATCCATGTATTGTGTGATAACATGTATTCATTTTTTTTTTGAATATTAATAAACTAATTATCAGTTCATAACTATTCTTCTCTTTAGCATAGCATGTGATAACTTCATATGAGTACTTGTCGCATAGAAAGGTCATATCCATTCCTTGATATGATGAGATCCCATAAATTCAATTAATGTATTTTTAAATTTGTTCTATATATATAGATGAAATCATTTAATGGGAAAATGATATTGTTTATCAGTGGTGGAGACCCATAGGACATTAAATAACCATATCATAGTGTACACCCATATCAATATCAAGTGTAGGATACTATAGCAATGAGACACACTAATAATGACTCCATATTTATTTATATCATTTGATGTTCCAATATGTGGATGTATGTATTGATCCTTTAACACCATGATTATTATTAATGGATTTTTTGAATTGCATACATTAATTTATTGAAAAAAACCCATGATGATATTTGTTTTTATGGAGGTAGGATGCATTTGGTGCATCATGAGTAATAATTCATTGATGACAAATTCAAGAAAGTATTTGTCCCTTATTTTTGAAAATAAATGTTGATATCTCATTCCCTTTAATGGAAATGATATTTCCTAAATAATTCAATGTACATGGTCTTCTATAGGAAATTTATACTTATGTAGTTTTAAAGAAAAAAACATCATGAATTTTGGTTTACTGAACAAACATCCAACCTGCTATATTCAAGATATCATGATAAGGGATTATATTGCGTAGGAAGCATTCATATGTGGTTTTATGTTGTTGTAGCATTATCTTCATTAATTATCGGTTCCTTGGAATGTTTCAAGATTCTAACTATATTTTTTTTCTTTCTTTACCTAATTCCATTGAGAGATAGTCCTAGAGTATCAAACACTATCTGTATAACAAATCTAATTTAAATAATAGTATTTTTTATTTTTTTAAAATTTGATTAAATATTATTCATTCATGTGGTTTAAAAATTATTAATGTTTTCATGAATGCATATATTCTATAACTAGTTATTAGAGAGAATATTTAGTGGTCCTAATATTTATTTACTTTTTGGTCAATAATGTAGTGTAGTTTATTTAATAAATGAATAACCATTACTCAATTCTCAACAAATACTGTGGAGGAATGTAGGATATAGTTTGATGGTTCGGTGAGAAATAATATATGTTGAATTTTATTTCAATAAAAATATATAATTTAATTCAGGATTTTAGTGTACTCAAAGAAATATTAATATCAATATTTTCATTATATGCATGGGTTTCTATATGGAATAAAGAAATAATAGGGGAAAATGAAAAATTAATATTTTCTAAACCTATCAGGGTATAAACCCAATTATATTATTTTCTAAAGATCCAATTCAATTTTTGTTGTGCATAATGAAATCCATAGATAACCCTATTAAATTCGTAGAGAGCTCATTCTATAGTAATGCTCATAAGAACTCAGAGTGATCCTCCACTATCACCACTATCATGTTTATATAGATCAAAGAGAACCCTTCTTTGAAGAGATTATCAATGAAATTAACATAAAATAATTAAATCATTAAGATCTAGCATGTTAATACCAAATATTCTTATGAATACATTCAAAGGTTCTTCAAACGTGTGTAGACCACCACTAGAGGGAATCTACTCTTGATTCTTACAATGCAATGAAAATATGATATGGATATGTATGATTCACCACTAAATAAATAATTCATTAGACTGTAAATTATTAACTCTTCAAATTAATTATAAAAAAGATATGATGATGTTATCCTATGGTTTCGACATTTTTCTCTCATCAATATTCATTAATTTAATTCCATTTATCACGTTATTTACATCATTTAATTCATAGATTAATTATTAATTTCCACAAAAAAGACGAGTTAGGAATGCCTGATCTAGAGAATCCACAGCCTCATAACCTTCATGTGGTATCATGGTGGTCACATTCTTATCTATAATTATTTAAAGATCATTGATTGATTTAAACATTTATCATTAGTTTCAAAAACACTTTAGTTTTTCAATAATCAGAATTTAAATATATGATCTTCTTATTCTTCATTCTCATATATATAATAAAATATATTTCTTTATGAAGTTATATCATTGGTAGAACTCATCTGTAGGTGTTTAGGAATCCATACAGATAACCCTAGAGTACACACTATGTTGCACATTGGTATAAGGTGTGTAATTGTGTTCAATGCAATGTGGAATTAATTTTAATTAATTCAAATTATATTAATTTATTACATGTAGTGTATATAAATACACATACCATGTTGACTGGGCTAGGATGGTTCAGGGTCAACCAGACTATATGTTGTTTATCATATGGACATGAAGTGTTGTATATTTGTCATATATGGAATTTGTATTTTCCTACATGACTGACATGATCGATGACCTTGTAACTTGGAGACCAAACACCATGTAGTCCATGTAAACAATGTGTCTCCAATATTTTCCATGGAATGATTGCATGTTGAGTCCCTCGACATGTGTTCTGGATAGAAATTGGAAAATTTACACACCTTGTATTTTACCAAATTATAAATAATTAAAAAATAATTAATTATACTTCTTCAACCTTTTTAACATGTTTTTAATGTTGTCAACAAGTTGATATTACATGCCATGTAACAGATTATATATATATAGATATATATTTCTAACTAATTTATACATGATTCTCAAATATTATTTTCAATTTAAAATCACAATAGAGTCCTTAACCTACAAGAATTTAAATAGAACATGATATGTAAATACCATGTGTTCTGTGTGATCATTAAATTAATAGCACATTCCATGAAATTACATGATATGTTTTGTATGACACAGGTTGCAGGAGTAAATAGTATACAAATATAAAACAAGTTGGGTAGTTTAGATGGGCACTCACTGTGTTGCCTCCAAGGAACATTTTTATACTCAATTAATTTTAAATAATTTTTTTTAATTGATCGAAATTATGATGGATGATAATATCAATAATAATTTAGAGGATAATTAATATAAGGAAATTTTTTAATTAGTGAATATAATTAATTGATTTGAGAAAAATTTATCGTAAATAATAATTCTTATAATTGAATTTAATTTTATCAATTTCATAATTCATTACATGTATATGGATTATCGTGAACATAGACTAGAACATGTATGACACTGGTTTCACATGATTTATTATTAAATTCAAATGATTACATGTAAGTCATCCCTCCTGTATTTATATAAGGTCATGAGTTCCCATATTTTATTTTATATAAACCCCTTAACAAGTCATTTGGTTCCCCTCACCTATGAGTGATTAAAAACATATATAATAGATGGATATCCCAATATAGTTTAGGTGACTCATGTTTGGATCCAAGGTGAATCTAATCTAAGAGAGTTACATAAGTTGGTAGGTGGAAAGCTATGAAACAATCCATAAATTGTTCAATGTGTTTTTTCATTAGGTAAACAGTTATTTTATCACCCACTAGATAAAATTATCAATAGTTAAAGATCATGATCATACCACTTTATTATTTTATTTCTTTAAATTCTCTTGGTTATTTCATTATGATTGTTTTTTCATAATCACATGAGTTAATGAATTAAAAATAATTCAAGATAGAACTAAAGTAAATTGTCTTAGGCATAAATATTATATAATACATAGTTAATAACCTAAGTGAATCCATTTAATATTTAAAAGTATATAATAAATATAAAAATAGGAAATTTACCCATAAGGATAAAATTAATCAATTATATATTTTATGTCACTATAAACTTCCCCTACTTAAGTTAAAATAGAACCATAGTTAAAAGTACTCAATCGGCCAAATTTAGGGTACTATCAATTATTATGGAATTATAATTTGATGGATTGGGTTTACATAACTTATTTCACATCAAGGGTTCACTTCAAAAATAAGACATCGTGTAACTAAGATGCAGGATGTGGAAATCCAATTTAAGGATTATATTATTGGGGTCTCCACTAAATTGATCATGGAAATGTATGTTAATTCAGTTTTAATTTGGAATGGCTACCTTAAAACCCTTCAAATTGGTTTACCGGCCAATTTTTAGGTGATGAGAAGGGGAATAAGGATCCTTTCTGAAAGAACAACCATGAAAATGGATATTCAGAATCTAATTTGGAGCACTATTAGGTTTCAATAACATTGTTGCAGATTAATAAATATAATATTTATTTATTTATCTACCTTTTATCAGATAATGTACTAAAATTCTACTCATCATATTTTTTGAAAGAAAAATAAACATGAATTCAAACATATAATTTGGATCCATACATGATAAGGATAAACTTCTTTCTAGTACAAATTTCCAATAGTGGATAAAGAGCTTACACATTATACTATGCCTTGAATGGAAATTGTATCGACTAGAAGAATATACTCCTAGACCACCAAGTAAAGAGGCTAGTGAAAAAGGGTTTTCATTTTGTGAGAAACATCTGAACCATTCCATGGATGTTTAGTATTTCATGGTATCATCCATGTAATATGAGATTCAAATGAAACATGAGGATAGGGATTCATATAGCATGATATCTCACCTTCAATATATCTATCATGTGAAAGAGTCAGAAAGGATATATGAGATCTCTAATTCCATGTTTACAACAAATCTTGGAGATTCTGCTCCATCTAGGAATCATATAGTAAAACATAATAGATGCATTAAATACTTTTACAACATGGGAATTAAATTCCTAGATAATTTGCACATAAATATCACACATTCCTCATTACCTAATTCCTTATTCAGTTTTATTGTTAATTATAACATGAGAAATAATGGAAAGAGTCCTTTGTAACATCATACTATAATTCTCCATGTAGAAAAGTATCTAGGGCATGACAAACCCATAATTCTTATAGTTAATAATAGAATAATAAACAATGAAATGGGTCCTAAAACTCAGAATAAGTATAAATCCCCTGAAAACCATCCTTCCATGAATATGAATATCCAGATATTAAAAAAGAAAAGGAAATAGTATGATTTTCATGTGGAATTAATGGCCATTAGAAGATGAACTATAACCAAATTTAAGGAGAATATAAAGGTTAGTTTCTTATTGATTTTGATATATTAATATCAAAAACATTGTATTAGATATAGTCTAAGATTCTCACATCTGTGTATAAATACATTAACCTTCTAGATTTTGAAATATTTCCATAGGAGAGGTGTATTTGTGAGCGGCCAATGGTTTAAGGCTAGCTACTCTTTCCATTGGAGACTACCACGACTCATTGCTAACATTTTTTATATTGGTTTTAAGATGTTGTTATTGTTTACAAACTATTACCAAGAACATATTTTGTGTATCATTACAAGTTAGAGATGGTTTTATTTCCAAAATTATTAATAAAAGTTGTTTCTTTAATAATGAAAACATATGTTGTTATGAAACATTTAAAAATAGTATACATGTATTAAATTTTCAAAATTAAGTATTGGAAATTAATAAAGAATCATATCCACATGAATCATGTAACATGAAGATATGGTATCACCATATTATTCATATAAAGGATAATCATTTGAAAAATATATATAAAGATAGATATTTATACTCCTTTTTTCTATAACCACTTGATATATATAATTATTTTTTCAAGGAAAATGACCAAACCATTATTCATTGTACATGGTGAAAGGTCCACTGAGCTTCTAGGATTAGTACATATTGAGTTTTGTGGACTATTTTTAGTAGAATTTAGAGGTGGGTATTCTAAAATCATAACATTTAATGAGGACTTGATTATATATGTCTATTTCTAATTAATTCGGTATAAGTATAAGTCCTTTGAAAAATTCAAATAATTTAGGAATGAAGTTGATAGTTGACATGGAAGGAAGATAAAGAATATTATATTGGATCATGGTGGTGAATATATTAACCAATAGTTTGGCTAATTTTTTTACATTTTTTTATTATTTCTTAATTCACTCCACCTTACACACTATAATTGAATTGTGTTACTAAAAGGAGGAACTATACATTGCTAGACAGGGTTAGGTCAATGATGAATCATATCGATCTTATTTATCCTTTTTGGGAAAATGCATTAAAGACCGAGGCATAAACACTAAGACAAGTACCGACCAAAGTGAAAAAATGAATTTTGTTTTAGTTATCCAATGGAAAAATACATTTTTCCACATACACATGTTTTGGGTTTCATGGAATTTGTTAAGGCCTTCCAAGGAAAAAAACAACCACCCTGGGTCACAAAGTGTATCTTTATAGGGTATCATAAGAAAAGATAGTGATATTACCTATAAAACTCATCAAGAAAGAAAGTCATTATCACTAGAAAAGTCACATTTATTGATAGGGAGCACATATTCAAGAAGGATAATTGCATAATTATTGATTTAGATGAATTTTATTTTAATGATACACCAGACATTGTATAATAATAGATTCCATAATACCTCATGGATGAAGTAGTTCCTGAAACAAAAATACTATGTAAGAGTACTAGAGAGCTAAGAAAACTAAAGATATATGGTATTCTATTCACTGAAGATGGTGAATAATTATTGGAAGAAAAATGTAAAACTATCTCCTAAAAAGTTGAAGTTGAGATCTCAGAATCTGCAAGATGGTAATAAGTTTTTAGTTCTGAAATAGATTCAATCTATCAAAACCATGTCTTGGTTTTGGTCGATATACCAGTTGATGTATGTCCTATTGGGTGTAAATGGGTATTCAAAAGAAAATTCTACATAAAAGTTAAAGTAAGTACCTATAATGAAAGGATAGTGCATAATGTGTTTAAATTTTGTCAAGGCATTGACTATGGTGAATCCTTTTCTCCAGTTTCCATGTTTAAATCAATTATGATTATATTTGTTATAGTTATTTAACATCACTATAAAACATGGAAGATGGATTTTAAAATTTATTTCCATGATATAAACCTTTAAGAAGATTTATTTATGAAACAACTAGAATGGTTTGTGAATACAGGTGATTCTAAAAATATTTCCACATTATAAATATCCATTTATGGATTTAAGAAGGCATCTAGGTCATGGAACATTAAATTTGATGAAAATAAAAATTAATTTTTGTTTAATTTTAAAAATAATCTATTCCATGTGTTTATAAGTGTTTTATTATCATGTGGTCGGTATTTAAGTAGTGTGTGTCATTGACATATTACTTATTGGAAGTGACATACTAGTGTTACAGTCTATTAAAGACTGATTAATAAAGTGTTTCTCTACAAAGGGTTTAGGTGAAGCGGCATATATTCTAGGGACCATCACCATTCAATATAGCTAAAAAAGGATTATTTAACTACATTAAGGTATATGCGTTGACCAAATACTAAGAATATTTAGTATGGAAAAATACATGAGGGGATTGATTTTAGTGTTACATGGTATATATATTTCTATGAAAATGTGTCCTCAGACACAACAAGAGATATAAATAGTGAGTATGATCCCATATGCTTATGTGTTAGGATGAGTCATGTATTCTATTTTATGTACTATACATGATGTTTTGTATGTATTGAACATGTTGGGGAGATATCAATGGGATCTAGGTGAACAATAATTGTTTTCTATTATGTCTATCCTTATGTGTCTAAGAATAACTAAGGATATTTTCTCAGTGTATAGAGGAGATGAAGAGCTAGTCATGAAGGGTCATACTAATTCTAGTTTTAAATATATCAAATTGATTTGAATTTTTAGTTATGATATGTTTCTATACACAACCGATAATCTATGATCTAGAAGAGTTCAAAGCATCCATTTTTACCAATTCTACAACAGATTCTAGGTATATAGTGTCTTCTGATGCACCCAAAGATGAAATTTGGATTTGAATCATTATCCAGGATCCTGAATTGGTTCCTTTGAGTAAATGCCCTATCACATTGTATTGTTAAAATATTATAGCAATGGATCTTGGAAAAATTAAAAGGACGTACCTACTAAAGAAAAATATATTTTGTAAGTTTCACCTAATGGTGTATTTTTCCCATATGGGTGAAGATATAATAATTAGAGTTTTCAAAGAGGAAAACATGGTTGACCCCTTGACTAAAGTCGTGTGTCAGGAGAAGCATGATTATCATGTGAATTCTAGAAGATTAATGTTTGTTATAAGATTACTCTAGTGAAAGTGGGAGTGTATGGGAGTTAGTTCCCTATGACCAACATCTATATACTTTTTTATGGCCTGTATTCATTGGTTAAAATATTAATGAACTACTTATCACATAATGATTTTTCTTCTATGTGAAATAGTATATTATAATTTAGTAAGAGTATTTTTCACATTAAAAGTTCATAGGACTTCCCATCTATGATAAGAGACCATAAGTTCCATGACAATATTCTTAAATATATAATATATTTATTTTTGAAATCATTTGAAGGACACAAATGATAATGAATTTAAGGGTTGATACTCATAAGAGTTTGATTAACCTTCTCATAGTGTATTCCCTTGGTAATATCTATTGTAGGATATTATGATAATAAGACCCTCTAGTAGGAGATCCATATTTATATGTTTCATTTGATGTTACAATATCCAGACATGTCAAATGATCCTTAAACATTAATATTATTATTTATGGATGTTATGATTCACATACATTGATCTATTTATGAATATCATGACAATATATTTTCATGTAGAGGTATATTATGTTGGTTTTTTCATGATTAATATTTCATTGATGAATAATGAATGAAATGATTTATCCCTTATATTCATAAATAAAAGTTTTTATCCTAGGAACATTGATTGAATTGATATATACAAAAGAATTTAATGGCCATTATGTTCTATAGGCATATCATATTTATGAAAAATCAATTAAAGATACATCAAACCTATAGGTTGATGGCACTAGTAGACAACTCTCTTGATTAGAGATATCTCCATAAAAGGATTATATTATAGAGTAAGTCTTAATATGAGGTTGATTTTTATTATGACAGTAACATATTTCATGACTCCCGAGGCAGGGTTATCCTTGCTTTCATAGCCTATTATGGCCATGGAAATTCAATGCAATCGGAGGCCAATGGTGTTCTTACAGGACATAATCATTGCAAGCAGTGGAAGATTGACATATCTCATGTCAAAAATGATTCCAAGATTATACATGACGCCATATAGGGGAAAGGCCCCACTCTGTGGGTGACATATTACATGATCAGGAAGTACAAAACCCTCATAAAAAACAATGAACGTATATCCCACACATGGAGGGAGGGGAACAAGGTCACAGACCATCTTGCATCTTTGGTCGTCCAAGGTTCCAAATTCACATGTAAATAAACAATCTATAGATTTAAACCTATGGGGGTGAATCTGATTCAAGGGGATTCCCTTGGTCTCCACAACTTTAGACCCCCTTAGGCCACATTTTGTTTTTCCTGTCTCCCTTGCCCCTTTCCCTATTAGAATAAATATCTAATGTTATGATTATGAAATAATATTATTATTATTACTATTATTATTATTATAGACATGGGTTTACTTAAGGATTATGATAATAATAGTGTAGAATAGGCCATTATTATTTATTAACCCTATTAGTACATGAAACCAATAATATTATTTTCTAATGAGCTAATTCATTTTCAGTTGTGTGCAAGGAAAAGTGGATAGGAACCTATCAATGTCCTAGAGAGATCCTTCTCTGAGAAATTTATATAGAATGGATATATATACTCCTTCAAAACTAATACCATTCTTTTAAGATAAAAAAAACCCTTCCTTTAATATATTCTTGAGGCAATCAATGAAGAATGATGCAATAGATAGGTTCTGGCATGCTAGCACCCAAATATTCCAGTGGAAACATTATGATGTTCATGGATCATGTGTGGATCACTATTGGAGTAAATATACTCTTCATTCCCATAACACAATTATGGTATTATGCAGAGTTGTTTGATTCCTCCAAAAAGATGATTCCTCGCAAGTTAAATTCATAATTGTTTAAATTAATTTAAATAACATGTGATGATCCCTCACTTTGGTTCTGATGTGTTTCTCTCATCAATATTATTTGATTTAATTTGATTTATCATGTTGTTTATAATCATTTAAATTTTATATCAATCATCTATTATGACAAAAATATGAGTTTTGGATTCCTGATCTAGTGCTTCTGCTCTACCTCAGACTTTCACAATGCACATAAAATGATTTATCATCATAGTGAATAATAAAATACTTCCATGTCTCATATATTATAATGTGTACATATGTAACTGGTGGTTGGTGTTCTTCTTTCCTCTAATAATCCCTAAGATAATGCTTTATAAGATATATCTAAAATCCTCTATGAGATTTTCCAGCAACCATTAAAACAAATTTCTTATGGAAATCATGAAAAATCAAAGAACTATAAATACAGTAAAAACAAAATATAACATCGTTTTTTTTTTGGAATTTGAGGTGGCTTTAACCACCTAAAACAGGTTTCATGGTTTTTTTAGAAATTTCATAATGAAATAGATATTGTTTAAATATTTAACAATGGTTTTTAAATTTTTGTGATATTGTTGGTTTTCTCTGATAAACATTGTTTTTAGAAAAGGTATTGTTTAAATTATCGATGGCTTTTCTAAGTGTGAAATTTAGTTGAAGTTTTATTAATTAGAGGTGGTTTTTATAAATAATAAAAATTTATCGGTGGTTAAAATTAGTGATAAATTTTTAATTTTACCTTATTTTGTGGTAGTTTTATGTGAATCTATATTATTCATAGTGTTTAAAATAAATGATAAAAAATTAGTGACAGTTAAAACCGCCACATGTTATTCAATTTAGAAGAATCTAATCAATTTACATCTTCATCCACCAAAAACCAATATATAAAGAATATATAAAAAAGGTAATTAAGACAATATAAAAAAAATTATATTTATTTTTCAA
The DNA here is from genome assembly GCA_963277665.1 of Viscum album. Taxonomy (NCBI): domain Eukaryota; kingdom Viridiplantae; phylum Streptophyta; class Magnoliopsida; order Santalales; family Viscaceae; genus Viscum; species Viscum album. Next base: position 1,278,651,310 of record OY728134.1, read on the forward strand.
TAAAAATTCCCTTAAATATAATAAAATATAAATTACATCATCAATTACAAGATGCCATGTTTCAAAAAATGTCTTCAGAAACATGATTCACGGATACTCAACTAAGATGTATTCCCCTCACCCTCTATTACTCATCCAAGTTGATTCTCATCACAACCTTTTCCACTTCCTTCCTCTAATTCCTAGATTTAAATTATTTAACTACACATCAGTAATGAGTATATTCAATCAGTAATAAATGAAGTCAATTCAATAAATATATTATTTGATCTAAATTTGGTTTAAGGGATTATAAAATTGTTAAAATGAATAAGTTTTATCCATGAAGACACCCATATTTATTGTAACCTACTATAGAATAAATTTAATTATAATATACCTAACATCATATGGCAAGGAAAACTATTACACTATTATCATACAATATATTGATTTATAAACATAAAAAATTCATTAAATCTAATATTTTCTAATAGGATTAGATATCAAATATCCTCAAAAATTGTGTCAAACTTTCCATATCAGTTACAAGTAATGGTAAAAATCTTAACCCATAAATAAACCTTGTTTATAACTAGATTAGTGTCCAATAATTATTCAAAAACTTTACAATTACAGTCTTAAGATATCATTTGATTATAATTAATTAATTAAAATGTTTATTGACTAGAATCACTTCAATTATCATTAAACTAAACTCAATACACCTCATAAACATATTATTCATTATAATAATTTTATCATACATGATAGAGGTTGTAAAGAACAACATAATAGTGACATTCAAATGTATAAATAATATCCATAACATATTTAAATTTCAATGCTTCTAAAAGGAATCCTAAATAACAATTTTTATATTGATGAAAAACAATAGAATGTTATCAAATGTAATAACACTCTAATAATAATAATTCTTATCCTAATAATTTATTGCCTTTGTAACCATTAGATCATATACCACTTTTTTTCATCACAACATTAATTTGAAATCTATAATTTAATGAATAATTACAAGATTACAATGTGGATTATTGGAAGAATTGAAGGCATGTTATTATGAGAGAAACTGAAGAAATATTTAATGTTATTTGACTTAGAAAATTTATTAAACAAAAAAATATCTACTAAATTAAATAAAATAAATATAAATTAATGAAATTTATTTATCATTTTGTATCCTATCAGATTCCTTGACATCATTAGTATAATTTATTCCTAAAGATGAAGGTGTATTCAGATAATCTGAAATTGTAAAATGTGCAACGCATGTGATAGATTTTATCTTTTATTGTAGAGAGATAATGAAAAACCTAGTACATAGAGAATGTACTAACACTAATTCTCTTTTGGTTAAAAATAACTAAAAAATTATTCCTCATATATATTAATATAAAATTAAATAGTACTTTCATTTTTTAATGTAAAAAACATTCATTTAATTTATTAATATTAATAACAACATAAAAATTATATTCCTGATTGGTTGTGTCTTTATTAGGTTCCATTGTTATCATTTTTTATTCTTATTATTTTCATTTTTCTTTTTATTTTTCTTTTCTCCAAATCAAAATACTAGAATTTTCAAAATTGTCATGTATAGACAATTGAGTATGTTGTTGGGAATGGGGTTCACTGTTAGAAATTGCTTCACCTTCATCACACATATCATTCATTTATCTTAGTTTTATATGAGAAAAAAATACTCCAATTATCATCCACTATATATCAAAATAAAATACCATCTTTTCTTGGGTAACTATAATATATGGATCATGTTATTCCCACTCACTAATATCAATCCAATGATAGAAATTGACAGAAGTAAATTGTAATAAATCTTTTATCAAACCCCTATTTATTTTGACCCAGTTACATTTAGGTAACACCACTGATAATTTCAAATTATTATTTAACAATATAATATCAACATAATTTCCATAGTAATGTTGATATGAAACTATGAATATTCCATGGTTTTTTTTCAAACATTCCATTCAATCGAGAGTAAAATACTTGAAGCCATTAATATTGTAAGCATTGAATCCAGAATCATTTTTCAAAGGACCTCGAGATAAAAAACCTCAAATATTCATATAGTTTATATAGATTATAGTCATTATTTATCTTTAGATGATGACATAAAAATTTTATAAAATTTTCATAAATGGTATAATATTTAACTATGTATTAGATTAAGAACTTCCATGATGCGAAAACCATTCAACAATTTCTCTGGAAACATGTTTTTTTATATCTATATAATTATGGGTTCAGGTCCTAATGAAACGTTTCATTTATGTCCTTAATTATATGAAATATGAATCAAAAATAATTGTATTGACTGGTACATATCTGTGTGACTCTCTTAACCTTATATCTATCAAATAAAATGAATATATTTTTCCAAATTCATGATGTAATGTTAAAAACATTGATGAATCATTATTATACTTCAATTGACATGGATTATAATAAAAACACCTCACTTGATTTAATTGTATCTCTATAAAATCAAGATACCTTGAACATATGTTTAAACACTCTTTGGAAAGTTAACCTTTAACAATATAACCATCTCGATGGGATTTATTTTTCACAAAAGTCATCAAATGACCAAGATACCTAATGATAAAAGGTAATAAGTTAATAAAAATGAATTTTAACTATGAAAATAATGTTAAAATAAAATACCTATCTATGGGATACACCCATAGATAATGTATATGCCCTCCAATTTTAGCTTATTTGGAAAAATGAACAATTGAATGAGTCATAACAGTGAAAATGATGAGGGTAAGATCATCTTAAATAAAATTGTGCTCATAAAGTTTTTTCCAAATGCATTACCAATTCATTGGGGTTTAATATTTTATCATAAATATTCATATGAAATGTTCAAAAGTTAATTATAGTGGTAGTTATTTTATCTGGAATCAAATTATGCATTGCAAAAGGTAGAAATAACTTCATCAATACATGTGTGTATTTACATTCAATCTATGTATCGAATATTGATTAAAATCATGAAATGTTGAAATATTAATAAAATATCCATTATGAACATTCAAAAATATTAATATTTCAATTAAAACATATTTCTAGTGGTTTTTCATTGCAAATATAGTTGATGGATACTTCTGTTAGAGTCGGCTCCCCATAACTAACTTCATTGTACTTTATGATAACTTGTATTCATTGTTTTGAATATTAATAAACAACTTATAAAATAATAATTTTTATTTATATAAAAAATAATTTTATAATATCCTAAGAGTTTTTTGTCACGCTAAAAGGTCATGGAAGTTCCATCAATGATGACAGCTCAGAAGATTCGAGATAGAATTGTTAAATAAGTGTACTATAGCTGGATGAAATCATTTGAGTGACACAAATGATATAGTATATTATGGGTGGAGACTCATTAGACATTGAGGAACCTTATAATGGTTCACAAACTTGGTAATATCTACTGTAGGATAATATGAGAAAATGACCCTCCAGTAGGAAATGTTTTATTAAATGTTCTTATCTTTGGATGTGTTTATTGATCCTTATACAACAGTAATATTGTTAATGGATGTTATGATTCATGTAATTTGATGTATTGATGTAAATTGTGATGAAATATGTTACTAGTGATGTATGAGATGTTTGGCGCATCATGATCAATATTTCATTAATGAATAATTTGAGAAAGGATTTGTCCCTTCGATTCTTTAATGGAAGTTGATATCTCAAGATATTTTATGTCAATGATATATCCTAAATAAATCCATAGCCATGGTTTTCTATAAAAAATTTAAATTTCTAAAAAGATAAATAAGGATACATAATGCATATAGGTTGATGGAACCACCATGAAATCTTCATGATTAGGTATATCATTCTAAATGGAAGATATTAAACAGTAAGTGTCCACGGAAGGTTTTATGTCATTATGGAATTAAATTTTTTCTCTATGGGTACCTAGGAATGTTGATAGATTCTAACGTTTTACTTTGGGATGCTTAGCCAAATTCTGCTGAGAAAGAGTCCAAAGGGGTCACACACTAAGTGTATCTAGAATCATAGTTAAATAATATTATTAATTTTCACATAACAAGTTGAAAAAATGTTATTATTGCATATGTCATAATAATTTATTTATGTGTGATTCATCGTATATATTTCCTCTCCACTTATTTGAGGGAATATTAATTAAGGAGAATATTTTATATTTATTTTTTTATATTTTATTGAATATAATATTTTTTTTATTTATTAGGGAATAATGCAGTGATATTTATTTAATAAATAAATAGACATTATTCAAGGCTCAATGAATATTTTGGAGTAATTATGGACTAAATTTAAAGGATAAGTATATCCTTCATCTTTATAAGTTAAAATAAAACCATTATTCATAGTTCATTAATTGAAAAATTAAAGGTTCATTAAATTATAACATTTTATCTTGATGTTTTGGGTTTACATAACATTGTTCACTGTAATAGTTGAATTCCAAAGTAGGACTCGGTGTAACTAAAATGAAAAGGTTGAGGAAATCTAATTTAAGGATTTATAAATTGTGGAGTCCACTCAATTGATCAAGGAGTTGTGATTTAAGTCATTTTCCATTTATAATTCATTCCCAGAACAATTCAAATTTCCTAAATGGCCAAATTCAGGGTGATTATAAGGGGAATATAGATCCTTTACACTAGAATATCCAAGAAATGGGTTATTTCAAAGCTAATGGTAAGTACTGTTAGCATTCCAAAAAATAGTTAGTGATTAATACATAAAATATTTATATGTTTATCAACCTTTTATAAGAGAAAGTACTAAAATTATTCTCAAATTCTTTCATTAAAAAGTAGTAATCCTGAATTCAAACATATAAATTTGATCCATATATGAGATGGATAAACATCATCCTGGAAAAAATGTCAATAGTTCCAAAGGATCATACATGTTATCCCACGCCATGAAAATAATTTCTATGTGATGGAATAAACTATTATAGAATATCATGGTAGGGTGTCTAGTGTGTAATTTTGTTTCACTCTAAGAAACATTTGAAAAATTCCATAGATGTTCAATGTTGTATGATATCATCCATGACTAATGAGATTCTGAAGATATATGGGGACATGGATTCATATATCACGATGTCTCACCTTAGGTATATCTATTAATAGAATTTGATTCGATAGAGAGAGAGAAGATATCTCTAATACCCTTTATATAACTAATCTTAGAGATTATATGCTACTAGGGCCTCATGTACTAAATCTTATTGGATACATTGAATGTCCACACAAATTAGGGATTTGATTATCGGTTGATTTGTAAAAATATATCCTACATTCATTAGTAACCAAGTCCATCTCCATTTTTAAAAATTATAACATGGGAAATAATGAGTATAGTCTTTTGAAACATTATTCTCAAATTCACCAACTAGGAAAGAACATGGGGCATGAAAACCCCATAGTATTTATGGAGAATAAGAAAAATATTAATAATGGAAAGGGTCCCAAGACCCTTAAAAAGTCTAATTATCTCATGTTCTGTCCTTCTATAAAGAGGATGATTCAGTAACAAGGAAAATAAATGGAAGCAATAATGTTTTCATCTAGAAAGAAATTTCATTATAAGAGTAACTACACCTGTAAATAAGGGGAATATAATGGTTTATTTGTTATCAAGTGCAGTCATTCAATTTCTAAACATTTTTTATTATATATAGATTTTTGTTCTCACATCTATATCCAAATGTAGGAACTAGGTATATCCCAAAATATTAATAGAAGAGTGGTGGATTTCTATGATATCAATGGTGCGAAGATTGATACTCTACCCATTGGAGACTACCACCATTCAATGCTAACTTGGTGATATTTGTTTTAATATGTTTTTATAATTTACAAAATATTACCAATAAAAAAATATCTATATCATTCCTAGATACAATTTTTTTATTTTTAAATTTTTAAATTAATGATTTTTAGTTTATAATGACAACATATGTTGTGGTATGAGACATATAAATAATGGTATTTTTGTATTAAATTATGAAATCCATGTATTTTAAATTGGTAATGAATCATGTCCACATGACTCATATAATACCCAAATATGGAATCATCATATTGGTCATGTAAACAGTAAGCATTTGACAATAATCTATCAACATGGACATTTATAATATTTTGAGATAAAAAATTTTGTTAGATTTCATGCATGTTTACACGTAAAAATAACTAGACCAATATTTTTTGGATAGGTTTAATGGGATTATATTCTTCTAGGATTAGTATACACTGATGATTGTGAACCATTTCATGTAGAATCTAGAGGTGGGTATTTTTGAGTCATCACTTTTACTGACGAATTTAGTAGATATAACTATGTATATTTGATGTGGTATAAGTCTGAGTCCTTTGAGGAAATAAAATAATTCATGAATGAAGTAGATAATGAACTTTGAAGAAGCTAAATAAGTTTTTTATATAAGTAGTGAATATATTAACAAATATTTTTTCAAATATTTATGGGATTTTATGATTCTTTCTCAATTCACCCCACCTTATACACCATAGTGGAATGGTGTTATTGAAACTATTAATATTACCTTTATAGACATGGTAATGATGATGATGAGTCATAAATATATTCATTTATTAATTTGGGGATATTCATTACAAATTGAAACAAACACACAAATCCAAGAAACTACTATGTAGAAAATTGAATTCCCTTAGAGTTATGGGGTAGAAGGTAACATTTATTCTTACAGACACATGTATGGGGATGTGAGGAATTTATTAAGACCTTTAAAAGAAATAAACTAGTCTATCTGGGTACAAATTGTATCTTTATATCATGTTTTAAAGAAAAAAAGGAATATTTCATATACAACCCTTTTGGAAAGAATGTGATTGTATTTAAACAAGATTCGTTTCATAAGAGGGAGAATATCCTCAAGAAGGAAAGTGGGAGCAAGACTAAATTCGATAAATTTTATCCTAAAGATTCACAACCTTTGGTATAGGAATAGATTCCATAATTACCAATGAAAGAAGTAGTTCCAGAAACACATGTACTATATTGTAACACCATAGTGGTAAGATAACTAGAGATATATGGTTTTCTAGTCACTAAAGATAGTGAATCATTATTGGTTGATAATGATGAACCTATCTTCTATAAATAGGAATTATAGATCTTATAAGATACATGATGGAAAGAAGATATGAAATATAGAATATATTACATATATCAAAATAAATTTAGGGTTCAGGTTGATCCTCCAGTTTATGTAAATCATGTTGGGTGTAAATGGGAATTAAATAGAAAACTAATCATGAGAGTTAAATTAAGTAGCAATAAAGAAAGGATGATGGTTAAAGGGATTAAACAAAATCATTGCATTAACTATGGTGAATCCTTTTCCCCAGTTTCCATATCAAAATTGATTAGAATTTACCTTTTTATGGCTATGAAGTATGATTATGAAATCGGGTATATTAATTTCCAAAAAAAATCCTTAATGTGATCCTTCTGTAAGATGTTTATATGATAAAAACAGGAGGTTATATGACACTATGTGATGCAAAAAATATTTTCAAGGTGAAAATATCCATTTATGGTTTGAAGTAACCATCTAGGTCATGGAACATTTGATTATATGAAACTATAAAAGAATTTGGTTTCATTAAAAATGAATCTAATCCATGGGTTTATATGAATTTTACTAGGAATATGGTCATTACCCTTATAGTATATGTCAATTTCATATTACTTATTGGAAAAGTATAATAGTCTTATATTCTATTGAGGATTAGTTAAAATAGTGTCACTCCATAAAGTAATTAAATGATGTAATCTATATTCTAGGGATCAAGATCATTCATGATAAATCCAAGAGGATTATTGGACTTTTTAAATTTCCCTACAATGAAAAAAATAATTATATTTAGTATGAAATAATCTAAGTGGTGATTGGTTCCAATGTCATATGGTATAAAACTTTCAAAGAAAATATATCCTTAGATACAATAAGATAAATGAAGAATGAATAATATCCCATACTCCTTTTTGATAGGAATAATCATATATTACATGTTATGTACTAGAATTAATGTTTCGTGAACATTGACCATGGTAGTTTGATAACAATATGATATATTTGAATTACATTGGTCAACTATAAAGGACATAATTAAATATCTAAGAAGAACTAACAATATGCTCCAAGTGTATGGAAGATGTGAGTAATAACTCATCAAGAGTTATACTGATACTAGTTTTCATATATATTAAAATTATCTAAAGGAACAGTTAGGATATGATTTTAGTTTCAACAGAGGGTCTGTGGGATAGAATAATTCAATGAATCTTGTTTTCACCAATTCTATAGTAAAGTCTGAGTATATAGCAGCTTCTAATTCAGCCAAATAATCCGTCTGGATTTGAAAACATTTCCTGGATCTAGATGTCATGCCTAGTAGTAAACACATATTCACATTGCATTGTGATAATACTAGAAGTGGATCTTTTAAAGGATTTATGTTCACACTAACTAATGAAGTATACACTCCATAAGTTTCACCTCTTTATTGATTTTTCTTAGATTGATGAGGTTACAGTTAAAAGAGTTTCCAAAGAATAAAAAATATGGTTCCACATGACTGAAGGCCTATCATAGCATATGAATGAGTATCATGTGAGAGCTAGTGGGCTCAAGGTTGTAAGTGGTTGTCCCAAGTGCAAGTGGGAGTCTGTTTTAATTAGTTACCTATATCCAACTTCTAGGTTATTTATGATAACCAATACTCATTTTTTTAATATAAATAAACTATTTATCACATCAGGATTTTTATTTTTTGTAACATAACATGTGTTAATTTTATTATAGTATGTTTTTCTCTAAATGGTTATAGTAGTTACCCACTTAGATAAGATCCTACAAGTTCCATGAAAGTATTCTTAAGTATTTGTTTTATATCTAGATGAAATCATTTTAGGGACAAAAATGATATAGGATATTTGGGATGGAGACTCATAGGAATTTGAGGCACCATCTCATGATGTATAACCTTGGTAATATCAAGTGTAGGATATTATGGTAATGGGTCCCACAAGTAGGAAATCAATATTTATATGTGTTATTGGATGTTCCTATTTTTTGATGTGTGTATTGATCACCAAACACTAATATTATTATTAGTGGATATAAATATTACTGTAATTTAATGTATTAATGAAAAATTTTAGGACATATATTCACAGCATAGTTGGATATGTTGGGTGTGTCATGAGTTATATTTGATTCATGAGTAATGAAAGAAAGGACTTCTCCCTTTTTTCTTATATAGAATTTGATATCTCAGATACTTTTATTAAAAATGATATACCTTAAATAAATCCATGTACATGGTGGGATATAGGCTTGTTCTATTTCTAGAAAATCAAAGAAATATAAATTGAACATATAAGTTGATGTAACCTTCATAAAACATATTTTATTATAGGTATCACGATAAAGAGATTATATTACATAGTAAGTGTTCATCTGAGGTCGTATGTAGTTATAGAATTAACTTCATTATATATGAGTGACTTGGAATGTTTTTATATTCTAACCTTAGACATGGGGACTCCTCTCTTAATTACATAGAGAAAGTGGCCTAAAGTTTCACATAATAAGAGTATCCATAATCTCTGTTAAATTATATTATTATTTATTATTTTACAAGTTGAATAAATATTATTCTCACACGTAGTTTGATAATTTATTCATTTTTTGTTGATAGCATATACTCTTTCACTAGTTATTCAAGAGAATAATTAGTGAGTAATATATTTTTTAAATATTTATTTTCTATTTTACTGAATATAATATTTATCTATTTTTTTGAGAAAAATGACATGATATTGATTTAATAGATAAATTTTCATTATTTAAGGCCTGATGAATTTTTGGAAGGAATGGTGGATTTAGATTAATGATCTGGTGAGAATATATATATATATAATATTATTTGAATAAATATTATTTAATTAAATTCAGGAGTTTAGTACATGACACAAAATAATAAATATAAAAGTAATTTTATTATTATTATATACATGGGGTTCTACAGGGATTAGAAAAAATATTATGTTACATGTGTAATTGTTATTTTATAACCCTAGTAAAATATAAACCCAATAATATTGTTTTCTTAAGATATCCAATTTATATTTTTTGGTGAATAATAAAATACAAAATGAATCATCTTGAATCCCTAGATAGATACTTCTCTAAGAACGCTATCAAGAATTTAGAGCGATCCTCTTATACCACCACTCTGAAATTTAATGAGATCAATGAGAACCCTTCCTTGAAGTGATTCTCAAGGAAATCAAATATGAACAATGCAAGAATTAGGATTTGGTGTTCTATCACAAAATTATTTATATTGTGATGTTTAGTGGTTCATAGAGCACATATGAATCTCCACTAGGAGGAATCTATAACTTATTACTACAAAATAGTGATGGTACAATGTAGAGACATCTAAAGTTTTAATTCAGGTATAAATGTTTGATTTTCCAATCCCCTGATCAATTTTCAAATGCAAAATCCAAAAAACCCCATAACATATTGGGATGTATTCTAGGGTAAGGTAATATAATATTTACCAATATATACCTGAAATCCTACAATTTCAAATATAAAATATTTTATTTATATATATATATATATTTAATTTCAAAAAGGATTAATCGATTTCACACTACAGCTAAAACATAATTAATTTTGAAATATAATAAACTACAAGCATTAAATAAAAATTAGAATATGTAAATTATTTAACATAACTCTATTGAATAATTCTTCCTCAGAATAGAATAAATAATCAACTACCTAGGATTAGGTATAAATTAATATGATAACGCTCTCCCTAGATCAATGTGAGGTAAAAGTGGTGTGGATATAGTAAAGGAATCAGAAAGGGGGTTCCAGAATCGATACATAGAGGGATGCTGGTCTAGCATCGAGAGTTATTAGGGAGAGTGGGGTTCTGGCATTGTGAACCTCCTAGAAGAAGGCATAGTTGATTTTTGTTTTTAAAAGTAGATAGGGGGAGTCTAACCTGGAGTTGGGTGAGAGAAGATAGTTCTATATCAATCATTGATGAAGGGTAGGTCAAGTTAGAGAGGTGGTGTCAAGTGGGGGTAGGGAAGGATCTGAGTGGGAGGGTGGGTGGGGGATTTTTATTCAAAATGTTAGTTTAAATTTAAAAAAACCATAATGAAATTAATTTTAAATTTATTTGTAGGTTGTTTTTTTAATGCCACTAAATAATGAAATTTTTTCTAAGAGTTTCTAAAAAGGGATGACGAATATAGTTTTCTATTTAATGGTATTTTAATAAACAATCATTATAAAATACTGCAATTTACTACATTTCTTATATTGTCTTTAAGGTGTAACGTAAATTAAATCAACACTTCATCATATAATTTTTTAGTAAAATATATAATGTATATCATAACTTTATAATAATATCATTCCAAATGGTTTCCATAAACGTAGTCATGACATGGTTCCATATATCTATATCAATTGGAATATGAATTCTCATTATAGGCCTAAAATAACTAAAGAAAACAATCTTTTGGGGTTAACGGATAGGTCGTGTTGACTATAAAAATCCTCAAATTTCATAATTTTACTTCTTTCCTTGAATACTTTATTTTTCAAAGTGATTCCATGTCATTCTTGTTTATTTTTTAACATTTTTTTATCCTCAAGTAATTCCATTATTTCAGAATCAATCAGGTTTTTATAAATGGTATTTGTAATATCATCTTGTGAAGAAGTCATTACCTACATGAGTTTTCAAACATTTAATTTATATTATGAAAATTTAGTAGGGAAGATATAATATTATAAAGAATATAACAAAATATTTAAATCCATTATAACCTTCTCATTGAAATATCATTTTTCTTTAATGGGTGAATAGATTTGGATCCTCTATTAAGTATCGAAATTCCCTATTTTTCCCAATAATGTATAGGGAATTTTCTAAATTGGGGTCACAATGAAATGATTGTGTTCTCCCAATGAAATGGTTATATTCAATTGAATTTTCATCTCACAATGTAGTTGGTTTATTCACAAATTATACAATTGACGAATTCTTATTTTCATGATCTGAGACATAATATTCCATCACGTTTTGTGATTCCATTATGAATTTCACATCCTTATACACTTCCACACTAAAATGCATCTTCACAAATCCCAATCCAATGAATTTAAATACAATCTTATTGTAAACCTATCTAGAATGGGAAATTATCACATGAATTTTTTATTATCCAACTTGAATATTTTTTTGATAATTCAAAAATATGATATATTTTCATAAATTGGATTTTTATCCTTAGAAAAAAATGTTTTCATTTCTTCAACCACAAGATTAACTCTACTTTTTTTCATTGACTATGTTCATCTTGTTCCTTTGTATAGAACATATAACCATTAGTTATAAAACTAGGGTATGATATAACATTTACATTTGGTCCCCTAGAAATCCATAAAATTCATTCAGAAATTGAATTATTATTTTCAGATAACTACTTATACTTATGATATTGAAACAATAATATAAACTATTGATTATTTGTAATTGATATCCATACACTTTCCCTTGATAGGATCAAATGTTTGAGAATTATTTTAAGTGATTCAGTATATGAAGAAATCTCTGTATTGATATGTAAACATTAAAGGTAATATTTCTACCACTCTATGGTACTAATTGCAACAATAGCTCTTTTGCAAACCCCTTTACTCACAATGTGTCCACTGTGATGAGAATGTGAGAGAATAGTGCTATCAAAATATAATAGTTAATTAGTTCATAATTCCATGACTTCATCAATAATATATCATTCAGCAATACAACCTTATGGCCAACTTCAATTCTTAACATACCCCCTCAAAATATTTAGATACCATTCAATGGGGTACTTCCATTTACAATAGATAGAACCACTGGTCTGAAAATCTCTATCAAATTTGAACTATCATGTAAACCATTATATCAAATAATGATTGAGGATAGAACATCTATAATTCTCATAATAGGACTACAATATCCATATTCATGATTGGAAACTTCTCTATGTCTATAACTTTTTCTAATATAGATGTGAAAATAAGCAGAGTCTAGCTAATTAATATTATATATTTTTAGGAATAATGAAACATAAATTAATGAGAATCAAATATTGTATCCAAACATGATTGATGTCTGATTTTAGACCTTGTAACTTCAAATGATCCATTGACCCAGCATTATTGATATTTTATAAATATCCCTATAGAACTTTTACATCATTGATGAAATTAAATAATTTGACATTTTTCATATATGGATAGAGTATAAATTATAGGAGGAAGAATATTCAACCTTTCAACATTAATTGGTATCAACACTTCCCTTATCCCAATGTCAATCATGTCTAACCTATCCTTTATTTCATCATTCAATTGTTTAGGAACATTTATTCAAATTCCAACAATAATATAAAATGCATTTTCTCCACATGAATGATATCAATAAAAGGACTAATGTACAAACAAATCTAATATGGTAATTCATAGAAAATTGATCTCTTTTTCTAACATGACTTTAATTATTTTTTGAAAAAGGTTTACTGAAAAAAAATGCTAATAAATTTTACAATCTCAAACAATTTATCACACAATAACGGTGACCATGTTGTACTATGTTTTGTATTCCCATAGAATGAATCCACCTATGATTATTATTTTTGTAATCGATGTAAAACATTATGATGTACTAAGAACACTATCATTTAAAAAACTTAATCTAACTGGGTGTGTGAATTCCTCCCAAATGCAACACCAAACCATTCATCTAATGTAATAGCTATAATAATTTCCATATGGAGAAAATTAATTTATTATTACATATATTGAGGCCCAATATGTAAATTCTTCACCTCTATGGTCATCATACAATTTAACACCGATAAACCACACTAATTTAAGATCATCAATCAATGGAACCAAATAGAAATCAGTATCATTACTTGGTTGTTTTGGTCCATATATAAATAGATAAAACATAATGAATTTGTTCATCATGCATAACCATGGTGTGAAGTTATAATTTACCAATACTTGAATAAATTAAAAAAATATTGTGTGTGTGAGTGTGCATTTCTATATAAGATTTCATTTATTACGCTAATGTATGTGTCAAATTAATATATATATATATATAGAACATAAGTTTGATATATGTTAAACAGAAGAGTGCCAATATATAATATATAGAGTCCATTAATGAAACAAATAATAAAAAATAAGGATTAAATTTAAAAATTGAATATGTTTTATTAATTATATAGATTATAAAAGTAATTGAAAATGAATATATTTTTTGATATTAAATACATAATAATTATAAAAATTTCAAATGTATGAAAAACATTAAATATTAATGAATAAACATGTATAAATAAATATTAAAAATGGATAAAAAATATTAAATATTAAATACAGAATAATTAAAAATGAATAAATTAAAATATATATATTGAAATGTATTTAATATTATTATTTATTAAATTATATTAAATATAAATAAATTATTAAAACATATTAAAAAGTAATAAATACTATATATTAAATGAAAATTAAAAATGAATAAAAAATACTGATTAAAAACATATTATATGTTAAATATATATTTTTTAATAAATAGAATTATAAAATGAATATTAAAAAATAAATAAATTATAAAAATATTATGTATGTGTGTGTAATTATATATTAATTAGGTATATGTGGGTGTGAAATTAACATCACATAATTTTAATGTACATAAACAACAACCATATTCAAAAAAACTATTAAATGTTCGTAAATAAAAATAAATGAATATTAAAAACAAATAAAATTAAAAAAAATTAAAAAATTATACATTTAATATATATATATATATATCAATTAAAAGTCAATAAATAGTGTTTGTGAGTATGTATATACCAATATATATTTCTATGTGAAATAATATTTTAAATAATATACACAATTATTATTCAATACCTTATATATTAATTATAAATGAATATTTATTTTTATATAAATAATATATAACAAATATATAAAATTTATAACAATATAAATATATTTATATATTAATATATGATTTTTACTGACATATAATTTTTTTTGAAATATATCTTTTCCAATGAATAAAAAAAGTGTTAATAAAGGGTGCCTTTCATCAGCACTATAACAACAGTAATAAAATACAATTTTATGATTTATTTTTTAAGTGTTGATAAAAGGTACCCTTTATCAGCACTTTAACTAACACTGATAAAGATATCATTTATGACTTTTATATTAACACTGATTAATTCTTCCTTTATCAACGCTAGAAAAAATACTTATAAAGGGTACCCTTTATCAGTTATTAAAAAAGTTTAGAGAAATGTGGTAATTATCAGTGCACCTTTATAACATTGGGTAAACCCAAATCTATAGTAGTGAGTATTTATTATAGGTCATTAATTTTTTCATAAAAATTTTAATCGTAAACATATTATCAATAGCTATAGGTGAACCTATTTTATCTATATTTTCAATATTAGGGGTTTTCAATTTTTCATTTAATGGTTGGAAAAAATAAAAAGAAAATTAAAATTCAATAAAATATCTCAAACTAATATTTTTTAATAAATTTAAATAAAAATAAATTATATAGTACATATATATGGATAAAATTAAAATACAATCAAATAATTTTAACAAATTCAAGTCCTCTTGTGATAGATTTTTAAATTTGTGAAAATTAGGTTTCCTTTTGAAAATGGGACATCCAGGTAATCTGAACGCTCATTTAAATGATACCCATTATCAATGAATAAGATGTCACCAACACTTCCCTCTCAATTCACATTCACCATTGTTGTTCTTAGAGAACTTTTCAGCTCAGTAGTCTAAACCTAGGAAAGAGATTTCATGGGAGATTATTTGAAAAATCCTAATTTGAATTTCATTACAAGTATTGTAAAAATGTCATTATCTTTGTAGATAATCACATATCATGATCTGATATCAATACATTATCAATCTAAAATCATGCATAAGATGAACCCTATTGGGTTTTTTTAGAATGGTGGTTTTGAGATAAGTGGTCATTTCATATCTCATTTAGCCTACCAAATCAATGAGTTTTTTCATTGAATGGTGTGCCTTATTCATATGATATTCTTGTATTTCTATCATTGTATATGGGGATACAATATTACATCAACTATTATATTTAAAACATTACTATTTTTTTCATTGGTATATGTAAACCCACAACTAATCATTATAAGTATATCCCATTACCCATTTTAGGAATGTTAAAGTATGTTGATTTTTCATCCTTCTTGATTACTCACACAATCCCATTGTAGTAAAAAATCATAATTTTCATTCCATCCAATCATAAAAAAAAATTGTTCCATTATTTATATTTCATTAAATGGAATTGGGGATAGGCAGGGGAAATATCACATGTTAACACCCAATTGGATGCAATAATACTAGGGGTTTTGATCATAGAGAATTTTCAATGGCTAATATATGGGTTCAAAATCATGGAAATTGTTGGGTATAGTGAGATATATCAAATAAGGATATTTCCATGTTCCATGTATCCAGAATGAGATATACCATTCCATAGGAATCTTGAGTAATATCAAGAGATATTATGATATGTTTTCATATAGATTATGAAACCTATAGTTGTGGAATAATGGAATACAGTGGCGGAGGTGAGGAATTTCATTATACAATTATAGGTATTGGAAAATAATTGTCCCCATGATGGGTGGGGTTATGTTATAAAATAAATGAACTTTTAGTAAATTTCACCTAATATAACTTACATGGTTTGACCATAGCATTTAATGGAAATACCCTTGAAATGTTGTATAAATGAAATAGTACATCTCTCTTGTGTGTTTATTTCAAATTCAGTCATACAATCATCTATATTCCTCTAGGTATATATTTTTATACCATGGAATTCAATACATTTCATTATAATTGAGATCCTTTCTTGATGGTGGATTTTACAGTGTAAAATCAGAATGTATATCACTAGATATGATTGGAGGAAAAAACACAACATAAACACCATTCATTTTATTTCATCAAATTGGAATGAAAAACAACAAACACACAACATCATATTTTTATGGATAATAGAACATTCCAATTAACATGATCAAAACAAATGAAAAATAAAATTTCCATGGATTTTTTAGAGTAGGATCCACCCAAGCCTATAAAGATAAACATGTCAATTTTCTATCATTGATTTTTTCCATCCTCCATCACAATAATGAATGTTGGTGATTTCCAAGGAAATACAAGTTTAATATTCAACATCCACCCTTAAACATGTATTCCTTTTATATAATTTTCATATCTTGGTGGTTGATCAATGTGTTCAAATAATTTACCATAGTTAATTCCTTCCATTTTCATATATCTTTTGGTGGAATCAATGGAATTTATTTCTACATCTATCACTTTCTTACATATATTAGGAGATTTAGCTTCCTCAAATTTAACTAGATTGGATATTTTCAAGAAATAATACAAATTTAGATACCCATCCACTGGTTATACTCTTTAATATATATCCACAATACATCGAATATTTTGGTGATGGATATGAAAAAATTCTAATTAAATTTCATCAGATGTATGAGTATTTGGTGATGGTGTCATTAGTTTATAAATTCCTCATTCTTACAAAGGAGTAACTTCAGTTCATTATTCATTGTCTAGAGTGAGTCATGCCTCTCTTTAATCATCATATTGATTCCATTTTTATGTATCCTTTTCATAAAAGATATAATGTCTTCTGTAAGTATTCTTTTCGATGAATGTATTATGCATGTGATATCCCATTGTTCAGTCTATGTATCTCGTGAGGACACACATCAATCCTTTTTCATTGAGGTTTGTTTTTTTTTTTGCCTCCAAGATCATAACATAATTAATGGAACCAAAAACACTCAGATAGTTTACACATGTCTTGTGATTAATTCATTCATAATGAAGAATCTTTTCATTGAGTTTTTTTTTGCACCAATTGAGTATATACACCATAAAAAAGTCATTTTATCCAATAAAGTCATGGAATGTCCTCTATCATTCAACATGTTTTATTACATGTTTAGAATAGAGTATTTTTTTCCTTTTGGATATTATATTGGTTTAGTTGTGTAATCTATCGTTGATTGGTTATAAACACCATTTTTCATGAAATATTCATGAAAAAGAACAATGGGGTCATCCCCACCTCAATCTGATCACAATGTTCTCATGCGATGGTTGGTTTGATTTTCTACTGATTCCTTGAATTCTTGAAGATACCAAACACTTATAACTTCATCTTAAGAAATTATATCCATTTCTTACATCTATTATCATCAATAAATGTAGTAAATAACCACATTTTTTCATTTGATATTGGATTCAACGGACCATGCACATTTTTGTGAACTAGCTACAATAGTGTTGCATCTTTCCGGTTGGCCTTCATTGTAAATTTATCTCTATATATCTTTCTTAAAACATATATTTTACATATTTTATTTCATTTTATAATGATATTATGTCCATTTTTCTTGTTCTTTCTACCTGATAATCTTATTCCTTCAAAGTTTAGATACATGGACATAAGAATCCATAGCTACTGCTTATCATCATGTATTATCATCAAACATCATGGTACATCGGGTATTATCATGAGTAGAAACATGTGGTTATTTTCCATTGATACATTTTATAACAAACTTCCATTTCAATCAATAATCAATATTTTTTATTTTTTCATCTTCTGTGAATGCCTTTTTCAACCAATTTCCCAAGACTCAAAATGTTGGCCTCGATGTTTAGTACATAGTAGTCATCAAAGATAAAAACAAGATTGATATATTTTTCCTTCATCCAAATATCTCCTCTTTCATGGAAAAAAATATTGAGAGATAACCAAATTGAATCTCCCCTCATACACCCTCATATAGGTTTGTAGAAAAAATTTTGTGACCTGTTATGTGGTTACTAGCAATAGATTCAAGATTCCACATACCTTGAATTTTTATTAATATTTTTTCCATCATCACATGGGACTCAACATTTTTTGTAGTATTTATTAATCATATTATAGATTAATTCATATGAAATATCATTCAACATGATGATTTATAATTATTTGGACAGAAAATGGTAGAATAAAACTGATTTTTTTTGTAGTGCAGGTTGCCATTTTTTCAGAATTGAAGAATCCATTTTTTTTATTTGTAGACTGATATTTTTTTGATAGAAAACTAAATTTTGTTTAGAATGATATAAGATTAGTAAGAATGGGTAGGAATTTAGATGTGAATGATGTGGTTTTTTTATTAGAGGATGAAAAGATGTTGTAGGGGGCTCACAAAAATGAAATTGTGAAAGAAAACTTCCATTTTATGATACCTCGAATGAGGGTGGAATAGGAAATGACATGGGAAAAATATTGTAGATATTGAAATAACATAGGATAATGTAACATATGGGAATATAAAATCATTCTTTTCCAAGTTTCCTCTTTTAGCAAATGGAGAACGTAAGACGACTGGGTAGGGAAAATATGATGAATTAAGCAATACCACTATTCACATTCTTCCTTATCCATTTCTAGAAATGATCAAAAGTAGATTCTATGGAACTATCATAAAACTAGAATAGACACCTTAATCTTGACTCTAATACCACTCAAGGTAGATTTTTCAACATCAAACAGGGACGTATATTATTGGAGTTGATCACAGAATCAAAAATGAAACAGAAACACACTGGATTTTATTGCTTCAATATGTAATGAAGAACAAAACACACACCACATCCTATTTAAAGGAATAAAATCTCAAACCAAAACAAATTATCAAAACTAAGGAAAAAATAAATTTCCACATATTGGTGTGGTTGGTCTCACCCAATCCTCTAAAGCCAATCATATCAATTCCCCATCATTGAAGTTTTCTAGACTACATCGCAATGTTGAAGGTAGGGGTCATCCAATAAAATACATCTTTATTATTCAAAAATACAATCTTGAAATGAATACCTATCTATATGGGAATAATATGGACAATTTTAAGGATGGTGGATAATTTATGATCTCATTTTCTAATTTTATCTTTCATCCCATCATCTACATCATCTTGGTTTCTATATTTTTTAATTTATTTATCCCATAATCCATTACACTTTGGTTTCTATATTTTATTTCTATAAAACTTGAATCAATTTTTTTTTCGTATATTAATAGACCTAATTTAAATTGTATTGTTAACTATTTGTTTATTTTATTCCAATCATACTTTTTTATATTCAATGTTAACCATTATTAGTTTATATGATTCCAGTTTACTTGAATTATTTAACACGTTATTTAAATATTTTTATTCATTCACCACATATATATTTTTATTTTTTATTATTATAGAAATTATTTAATCAATTTTTCTATTATATATTCTTTTTTACTTCAATTATTCATATTTTTTTATGAAATGTGAATATTTTATGTTTTAGTTCTTCAAAAAAATGAAATATATAGTAATCTTGTGGTCTATTTCATACTATGGGAAATTATTATTCAACAAGACCAACAAAAACATTATCATTTTCTTTGTGAAAATGTAAAGGATCTATTACCTCTATCATGGAATACCTAACATTTTTTATAAAATTGTCATTGTTTTATTTTTATCACCTAAATTATTATTATTTTTTAAAACACCTCACAAGAACTAAATCAACATAAAATATTTCTAATTAATTGAAATATGTGAGTAGAGGGGTTGAAAAGGATTAAAATGAATGAAAATAATGATATGAGAAATAGTTATTTTGATATAATTAACATAAAATTAGATAATTATTTCTAATTTATGAATATATATGTGTGATTTCCCAATAGTACAAATACAATAAATAAAATTTAATTTCAAAAAAAATAATTAGATGTGTGTCTATATGATATTACTAATCTATTATTTATTATTCATAACATGTTTCACAATTTAATTATAATTTCTTATAATTTCATAAACTATTTAAAATAATTCCAAATAATCATCATCCAATTATAAATGACAACATTGAAGAAATTTTTGATAGTGTCCTCCTAGGGACACCGAGACCCATACACCTAGATCTGGTCCTAAAAACATATTCATTAGATATTGTATTTAATTCCAAATAAAATGACACAAAATAATATTTCTTAAATACAATTTTGATAATAAAAAAATGCAAGTCACATAAATACCTAATACTTACAATTTTTATAAAAAAATACAAGTCACATAAATACATAATACCTTTTATGTTTACAATTTTAGAGAGTTAGGAAAACCATTAACTGAAAAAACAAAATTTTCACATCCAATAGACATCTTATCCCAATACCAATAGATTTTCTTATTTTATAATAATCGTCCAACATCTCCTAAAAAATTATTTAGAAATTATTTACTACTAAACATATCATATGTCATATTCTTCTTTGTAACTTGGGGTAATTGAAATATAAATAGGTTGAGCTCAAATGCATAGTAGGGGTAGCATACATTATAAGCTATCATATAATAAAAAATGGTATGAATAATATTGAGTGAATAAATTATAATAAAATAATGTCAAAATAAATAATTATATAATATTGTAATATTTTCATGGGTAATATAAAAATATAATTGGAAAACAATAACTAATTTCTTGGTAAAGTAATTGAAAATGGCAGAAATTTTAAACATAACATCAATGAATTGCCCCAAGGCATCATTAATAATTGGTCAATAATATGCCAAATACCGAAGATATTTTGTCTTATGAGGTATACCATTTCCTCGAGGTATAATTTTAAGGGCCTTTAATCATTTAATAACTCTAATATGTTCAAAATTGGAAACTAATGAATAAAAATACATAATCAACATGCCTTAATAATCAATAACCAAAAGTATTAAAACAACTAGTAGAAAAAAGGTCATTAATTTCAATAACACATAATCAACATACCATATCAGTCAATAATCATCCCCATAGAACAAAAAATAATATGAACCATTATTATTTCCTTAGTCAATAAATAAACTATATTACATGGGAAATACCCCCAACCTGAATTATATGAAACATGTTTTTACACTATACAGATTAATGAGTTTGAAACAAGTCAATACTATAAATTATTTAGAATACATCCATAATAGTATATAACATTAACATGAAGGAAAAACATAGAGTCAAATGAGATATTGAGATTGATAGAGATCATATTTACACAGAGGCGATTGAAATGAGAATAAATCTACATGTGCAAAATGAGTTATAAACAATAACTCAGTATGTGATGAAATAATTCCCCAATTTATCATAAACAATGTTTTTTAGTGAAGTAATTGTTTTTGAGAATTGGATAGTAATATAGAAGTGAATCATTTAAAATAACATCAATAAAAAAATTAACTTAGTTTCAAAAACCAAGTAGAAAGTAACATCGAAACTCCTTTTCCAGATGTTTAAAGAAGACTTTTAAAAAAAAATTGTAAAATAATTTTTATATATTGAATATTTTAAAATAAAATATGTTGAAATAATAAAATGTTGAGTGTATGATTAAAATATGCATATGTGAAATAAAATACCTTTTCAAAACATTTAAGAATGTAATATCCATTTTGTTATGTAGAATTTTAAAAAATCATAGAATAATGGAAATTATAATTTATTTGTAAGATCATGTAATAATTTAATGGAATCATAATAATAATGAAAAAACATAAAAGTAGGAAAATGAGGTTGAAAAGTGAATTTCCTAAAATAGTTTTTTCATACTTTTTTAAAGAGAGTTCTATGGTACATGTACCGAAAACATTAAAAAAATTCCTTTTAAATACTTTTTTAAGGTAAAATATCATTGAAAATGAACATTAAATATTATTATAGAATAAATAAGAGCATTATTGAATCAATATTATTAATATGAACATGGAAGGGAAGGATTCATGATTAAAAAGGATAAATAAGGTTGGATTGTTTTACAAGAATTCTTTCGATGGTTATGAATACCAAAGAGGGGAGAATTTAACTAGTACCTGAAATTCACTTAATTTACTGTAGTAGAGTAATATATATGGGTTATAAGAGAGAAATAATATGTAATTCACATGGATCAAACAAAGTTTTTGTAACCTTTATTGATAGTGCATCTCAGAAGTTGTTGGTGTTATTTTTATGAATGAATGCCCAAATAATGTATTACATCAATATGTTCCACAACATAGTGGATTATGAAACTTGATTTAATTTGATGTTCCATCATTTAGATAAAATAAGTGATTGCACATCATTTTATTTTTATTCCAATTATAGGATTTAGTGTATCTAAGATGATAGGAAGGCCCCATAAATCCCATAACACAATAATGTTATAGAAAGGAAGAACATTTTCATCCTGAAGATGGTTATGAGAAAGATATGTTTTTCTAATAAACCTAAGATATTATTTATGGAAAATATTTTACTTTCATGTTTACTCATCAACAGATCAACTTCAATCCATTTAAATCTCCAGATTCCAAATAAGTGGTAGTCGAGTAAAGGACAACTACTTTTTCCCTGGGATAAGATACGATTAAAAACTCAACCATCCCATTTCAAGGTAACAACACCTAGGTAAATATACACTATAACCACATCATCTTATTTATATCCACACATGAATATTTTTCTTTGAGTATTGAAATCACATTACATTACCAAAATAATGGAATGTTTGAATATATTTTTTAATGAAAAAATATATTTTATTTTGAAAATTTTTAAAAAAACAATTAAATTCTTTTAAAAAATAATAGAAAAACATGAAAAATTATCAATCATTCAAAGGATAAGTTATAAGAATCAGAAAATAAACATACCCAACTCAAATTTACTAATATAATAGTGATCAAGAGAAAGCGGTTTATTGAAGATAATGGTGTATTGGTGGTTGGTGAAAACAAAGTTAAGAGAGATATCACCTTTTGGTAGGGACCATGAAGAATATGGTATCTCAAATTGATGTTCTTAGTTTGAGAATGTGGGATAGTATTTATAGAGATTCTAATTCCACTTGTTTTTTCATAGTTGATATGGACATTATTATATGTATTCTAAACATCTAAGATAGTATATTTCATCTATATAATTTGGGATCTACAAATCCTTGTGTCTTTCTATTCTGATCTAACAGTAAAAATATCACAATGTATTTCTTATTAATACTCCACTAGACATTTAATTTTCCTTGTGTATAGGAATCCCTGATACTACTTTTCTCATATACTAGGAATCCTCCAAAAATCATCATCAGAAAAAAAATGTTCAAAATAATCACCATAAGATAATATAATACATGTATTTTATTTCCATTCACATATATAAGAATTAGATTGAGATATTTCAATTGAGATTCCTTTATATTTTATTGAAAATGAGAACAAAGGAAAACACTAAACATGATATCTGAAAAGGTCATAGTAAGGAAAATAATATTTCCAATCATATTCTAAAAATATTCTTTTTAAGTGGTTTACCAGCTTTATTCAATGTTATGATACAATTAGTACTCACTGAAGTAGTGATTTATTTAGCACGATCCATTATAATTTTTTTAAATATCTTTAGAATATTAAATTTGGTTCAGAAAAGTTCCCTTGGATATTTGAGAAATTTGAAATCAAAGGAATAATCAGAGTCATCCCATAAATTTATTTTCAAATTCTTTTTTCAATAATTCAGAAAATTCATTGTATGGGGATTCATTAGTTGAGTCTAAAATAACATCATCAATATAAATTTTAATAATTAATAACACATTAGAAAAAAAAATTATAGAAATATTTGAATAGTATTTTCCAATTTTAAAAACATATGATAAAAGTAATTTTGTAAACCATTCATACCAAGCATGAAGTTATTTTTTTATATCATAATGAAATTTAGTTGAATCCATAATAGATCATTAAAATTATAGACTTTCTAAACCGAAAATTTGATGCATCAAAACATTTTCAGAGTTAATATTTTTTGAAAATCACATTTCACCTCCATTTGAAAAATTATATAAATTTAAGTAAGCAGTGAATACGAACAATATTCTAATCATTTCTAGAAAATAAAAAGTTGAAAATGTTTCACTATAATCAATACATTCTTCTTGACTGACTAAAAATTAATTTTTTTTCAAAGAGTGAAACAAGACCCAAGGAATAATAAAGGCCCCTCATTGAGGTTGGAAATGATGAATCCCTATAGCATCTGCTTGTAAAAAGATTTTACATTCCATAGGAAGAGACCCCAAACTATCAAAGCTGATGAAATTTTTATTCAGAACCCCCCCCCCCCTGAGAATGAGAATCTATTTAAAAGTTTTCTTCTCTTCAGATATGTCTTACAAGTTGGCCACCATTAGTATCCCATGGGAAGCTTCTAGATAAATAAGAAAACTCTTAAGGGATGTCACATTTCCACTATATTATTCTGACTGGGATTTCCGAGTCTAACTCTATTTCCATCATTTGAGGATCCATTGTTTGGAACAACATGATACCATAATGAAGAGCCCCGATTTCTGCTCCCAACGAATCACTCATCCTATAGTATGAATTAAAACCACACCAAACTGAGTCCACAGAATCTCTAATGAGCCCCCAGCATCTCATCTAACTATTCAATCATGAACCTTCAACATTAATTTGTAGACCCACCCAGTGTGGCTCCCACATATTCTATGAGAGACTAAATGTAATTTATTTGTAATTTAGGTAACTCTTCTCCCATGTAAATTTTCAATCCATTATTATTAATAGAATCATCAAGGGTTTGAGGTTAATGTTGAGAGACAAAAGATTAATTTTTAACCCCATTAAAGATTTACATTATTATTTTATTACCATATTGTAATTAACCGATGAAATTTTTAAGTGGATTGACAGTGAATTTAAAAATTGAATTGGTTATAGGGGTAGATGGTGGTTCTTGATAATCATATATTTCTTTTGAATACTAAAGGATAGGTTAGTAAAGAGATGTTGGTAAATAGAATCATCAATCTAAGGATGAGGTTTAGGAATATTTACAACCCATTTGGTGTGAATTTAAGTATCTAAGGAATTGGTACTATTATTAAAGACGTTTTAGGATTTACATGAGTTTTAATACTTAAGAATGATACCTTCATCAGATTTTGGGACATGAAAACCTAGATTATCCAAAATTGTAAGGATAAAGAATTTATAACTAAAAACCATAAAGTATACCACTTTAGGAATTTTTGTCTCTAAATGTCATAAGGGGGTTTTCTATAGATGTGTATTACAAGAAACTAGTTAAGGATATAGAAATACTTATTGAATACATCTATAAAAAATTATTGAGGTAGGATAAAATTAGTCAATGGAGTCCTTTAAATTTCTTTTAGTTTCCTAATTTTCCTTTTAGAAACACCATTTTTGTGATGTGTTCTAGGATCCTGGTAAGAATGATGATAACCTTATGTGGTACAAACTTCATCAATATATTTGTTTTAAAATTCATAACTATTGTCACTTCCAAGGGATAAGAACTTGTATCTTCTTTCAATAAATAATTTCTTATAAAATTTTATAAAGGATTTATCAGACACATTTTTAGGTGCGAAGAATAAAACCCATGTATATCTAGTACAATCATCAGTAATTAAAAATGTTTAAGATCTTCCTCCTATAATAGAAACTTTAGTTTTTCCAAAAATTTGAAGGTGGAAAAGTTCTAAGGACTCAGAGTAGGAAACATCCTTTCTTTTTTAGTAATATTTGTGTTTATTTCTATATTTGAAAGGTTCAAAAACCAAGTTATCTTGGAATTTTTGGTAAATCTTGTTTCAGTTAGTCACATTTGACCTTAATAAGAGAATATGAGTTACAATTACCTAAGTTCCAATTACAATGCCAATATTCATTATTGTGTGCACATAAACACTTAATATTCCAGCGTGTAATAGATTTTAAATGTATGATGTAATCATTTTTAAAATAATAAGAAAAAAATTAAGTGTTTCCATTTGAATTAAACACCTTAAAAAATAATTTTCAAATTTAATGAAAAAACTGATATAAAAATTGACGGATTTAAAGTAAATTTTTCTTCAATATATTTAAAAATAAAATATATTTAATTAATTTATAGTTGGAGAGACCAATCATACCAATACCAATGATTTTATATTTTGAATCATCTCCAATTGTGACATGTCATGTGTCTATGTTTTTGAGATGATTGGATTCAGAAGGATCACCATATATGTAACACCCCAAGATTTTATGAAAAATATTCTTTTAATATCATTTATGTCTTATGTTGTATTCTACAATAAGATTACCTTGCGCTACACGCAACACCGTATGAGCTTGCAGTATACACAACACTATTCTTGGATCATGTAACACACAATTTTGATAGTAGTTATTCTACGAAACATTGAGTGTATATATATAAATATATATATATTCAATGTATAAATGAAACATGGTTGGATTCTTTTATACAAAACAAAGGAGGAGTCTTGCACAACACGCAACCCTCAGTTTGCTTACATTACACGCAATTGCGACTCTCCTCGATAGCGTGTGTTGTACGCAATACCAGGTTTCACTAAACAACGATATATAGTTATAATATTATTATGAACTAGCAGTTATGAATAGTATCAACTAAATTTTGAATTTTATAACATTATTATTCATCTTACAAATTTTCTAGAACATGGTATGAGAACAAAATCAATTTTTCTAGTAAAATAAGTATTTTTCAAAAAATGTAGTTTTGCCGCCTTTTGATGGCGCACCCACCTTAAATATTGTTTTTGACATTTCTATAAGTTCAATTTGACAAAATAAAGTTCTTCTTTGGAATCAGGGTATAGAAATTTACTTTGGATAAATTTTTCATATTATTCTGATAACTTTCATATTTTAATGAATAGTAAAAACACGATATATTTTAATTAAAAACAACTTTTTTTCATCGCAATAATTTATGTGGTTAGATTATCTTTTTAATTGGTTTTAAAGTGTAATTATAATATATTTTTACCATTTAATCCAATGTTGGTCATTTGAATTAATCTCACTTTGAAATTGGATATAAACAATTATCAATCTTTTGATAGTTATTGTTTCTTAAAAAAACACGCGATTTTTTTTGACGACGGGAATTAAATTTTAAATTAATTAATGAAACTGATATGTTTTTAATTTGGTAAAATAGACATCATTTTTGAATTCATAATATCAAATATAGCTTAGGCCTAATTTTTGGTATTTTTCTGGAAACTTTCATTTTTTGATGAATAGTGAAACCACTAAGTGGTAGTTAAAAACTGAATTTTTCATAAAACTTAATTTTACCGCTTCTATGAGTGGAATTTATAAAATCCGAGAGACACAGTTAATATCAAGGACTAAAATGTGGTTCAATGAGATGAAAATAATTTTTGGTGAATAGTAACTTTTTACCTTTTTTACCACGGTTAAAAGTAAATAGGGTAATTAAGGGTAAACATGATATTATTATTAACCTAAAACATGTCCTAATTCTATTGGATAAGTGTAATTCGACCAAAAACAATCTTAGGAATAAAATATGACCATTTCGGTCCACTTGGATTAGATTAGGACATTTATTATTAATTTATTTAAAGAAGTGTTAAAATAGTTAAAATCAAAGTTTTATAAGTAAATCATTTTTAATATAGGGTTATACATAATATAAAGTCGACTATACATATTAATTAGAAATCTAAAACGATTTCCTACATAATGGTATTTTATTTATAATTTTTAGACATTAAATTATTTAATTTATTTATGACACAATGATGAAGTAGTAATTATCTTATTAATGAAATATTGACATAATTGATGTTATAAATACCCAAAAAAATGTAATTTGAGACTTTTTATGAATTCCACTAATTTTATAGGTTAATATGACATGTTAGTATTGAATAAATTAACTTTTTCGAACTAATAATTCTGTTATGATTTTCACAAAAATCAATTACCAAATAGTTTCAAAATTGACATAAAGTAGTTTTTAAAACAAATATTGTATTATTAATTGTTATTTTATTCTTAAAAATCTAAGGTTTAGAAAAATGACTTATATAAGGTTATATATATTAATAATAAACAACTTGGTGTTATTTTATATTTTTATAGTAAGTTTATTAACCTTATAGTGTAAGAAAACAAGAAGACACGGTAAAAGTAAAATTATTTCACTTAAGGTTAAATCTAAATGATAAGGTTAAAATAGAAACCTAAACTTGTCTAAATTCTATTGAATGAGATTATTTCGACCCATCCACACATTATCTTAGAAATAAATCAATTTGGAGCTATTAAAAACCGAATATGACTTTATAATAAAATAATATTTTTAGTTTTTCCAAAGGTGCCCCTCTCCTCCCTTATAAAAGGGCACCTCCTCCCTCTCTTCCTCACCCCACTTTGAGCCTTCATGCTGGGATAACCCCTGCCAAATTCTATTCTCCACTTTCATAGAAACATCCTATAGTTTCTGGTCTTCTTCAAAGACCAATTTTAGTTCCCTAAGAGGAGGTATCAAAGAGGCGCTTCAAAGAAGAGGTAATGTCTGTTACTGATTCTTTCAACTTTATTTCTTCTTCCACTTATTCTTCTTAGGTTGTTTCATTATGAAGTAATAACAAAAGTATCACTCATATACTGATATGTTATTATATTTATGAAACAACCCTATTTCACCATCTATCCATCCTATGCAAAATGAAATCACCGCGCGTGTGTACGTACAGAATATCGTCTCCACGTCGTGGTGTAATCTATTTTCCACCACCACCTTCCTTGGATGGGTATAAGGGTGAAAGTAATGAATATATATGATTATTGTTAAAGTGATATTTATTCTGTAATATTATACATACACTTTAATACAATTCCATGATCTTGGGAATGATATCATCGCTCGTGCGTACGTACGGACTACCGTCTCCACGACGCGATGAGATTCACTCTCCATGTTAACCATTCATGAATGATTATAAAGTATATATAATGAATAATAATGAAATATATGACATAATGAAGCTACTAGATTTATGTATACATACACATATATATATATATATATATATATATATTTCATCTACTTAATTCCATTCAATTCAATAAGGAAACGAAAACAGCGTTCATGCGTACGTACGGACTACCGTCTCCATGAATGGTGTATTTCATTCCTTTTATCGACCTATAATATATATGTATATGATGAATATATTATATATATATATATATATCATTTTTTACATTCTGGAATTATTTAAATAATGATATAAGTAATAATATCAACAATGACAAGTCGAAACACATACGATAAATGAAATGATTTTACCCAAAATGCTACTTTAACATGGAATTTACAAAATAACGGGTAATATAAAGTCATAAGTGAATCATATATGATATCATAACAATGAATATGATTATGTAATAAGTAAATGACATTATTTAAATCATTATATAGGAGGTTTGGATCCATACAAAGCATATCGGACCTAAGGTAAGGGAAAATTTGGCAAATCTCATTTTTATCCGAGATTGCTTATTCATATGTATTTACTGGGGTTATTGCTATCATCCATGTCCATGTTTTATAAAAGTATTTTCATGTATATTTAAAGTCCTTTTTACCCATTTTTTACTTTTACTATATGGTATGTAAGGAATCTTTCTTTTGTTTACATTACGAGGTACTTTTTTGACTTTTCCGGCAAAAGTACCAGAAGAATGTTTTTTTAACTTAAACGGCATGAAAGGATTTTTACAGTTTTATAAAGTCATATTTTTGTAAAGCTTCATCAAAAATATTTCATGTCTATTTTCAATAAAATCCTTTTCTTTTAAAATTGAATGACGTTTTGTGAAAAGAAATTTATTTTGAAGAAGGAAGGATATTTTCCTCAAGAATTCATTTCAAATTTTTTAGCAAAACCATTTTCCATCTAAGATGAAATTATTTCATTTGTGTATGATTCAAGTTTAATGTATCTATGATTTTCATGGTTTCTCTTTTCTTATGATGAAATGTCAATTTGTTTTATATGGATTATGAAATGATGGGATGATGTTTATGAAACCTATTTTATTCTTTGGGTTTTGGTGAATGTTTTAAGTTTATTCTGTGGCACAAGTAAGAATGACTTCAATATGAGATGGGTGGGACCTATACCTCCCTCCAATGCATTGGGTAAAGATTTTATATCTCATGATATAGACATGGCTGGAATGGTAAGTTAATCTGGTTCAGTATTACAGGACTGGAACGAGGAGTGAACTCGATTCAGAAAGGGACTTTGTCCACTAAGATGGTCTTGGTAGAAATGCCTTGGCTACTATGGAAATAATTACATGTGCTTAATGTATTCCAGAATTACATTTTATATTCCCATGCTATTTTATCATGAATTATGTTCCATTATGATCTATGCCTTATGTACTTCCATGATTTATGTCTTTGCTCAAGATTTTTATGTTTAAACATTATGTTCATGTTTTTAAGTTCAAATGTATATGGTATGTTTTATTTTATCCATGCTTACCCTTACTGAGCATTTGAGCTCACCCTTTTTATGTTTTATTTTCCCCCAGGATTAAAAGAAATGTTTTAGGTAAGGAAACAAAAAGTGGAAGATGTTATGGGAGATGTTGAAGATCTTTCACCATGATTAGAAGATTATATTCTGAGTTTCCAAAGACACTAAACTATTACGATCCTTGTGTGTTTGTTTTTGTTATGTATTAAGTATTCCTCTAAAGAAATGTAATGTCCATGTACATCAATCTTTGGGTTCTATAGTTGGTATCAGAGGAAAGGTTTAGTCAACCTTTGGAAACTAGGATGTGAAAATGTTAGTGAGATCCCTAGAGATATTTCTAAGGTATGTCTAGGGATGTACCTAAGGATAGGTATACGTATAGGATATAGTCCTAGAACTACAGTAAAGATCTTAGAATTTAACCTAAGATTTTAGTTATTGAGGGTGCTTCCCCTTTACTATGTTGTTTTCCCTATCATGATTTTTGCCTCTCACACTATTCTTTTTGGGTTTTAGAAAATGACTGGAAACAGGAAGATTCATGATAATGGAGGATATGACAGACAATGGAATGATATTCTTCATGAGAAACCAAATGAAACGGGATTTGGAAGTCCAAACATCATTATTATGCCTAATCAGAAATCTCATAATATGTTCAATAATCTCAACTTTGGTAAGTTTCCCGACTCAGATAATAAGAGAAAGATGGAGTTTCATGATGTTCATAAAGGAAAGAAAGTTCAATTTCCCTCATGTAAATCATGTGGGAAGAGGCATCGAGGAGATTATTTTAAGGGAACTGGATGATGCTTTGGATGTGGAAAAGAAGGACACAAAGCCAGTAAGTGCAAAGGAAAATGTTCAGTTAACACCATGGATGAGGATAATGGTATTGCTACGACATCAACAATGGTTAAATGTTTTAAATGTGGAATGTGAGGGCATTATGCAAACCAATGCCCTAAGGGAAAGTCTCAGAAAGAGAATCAGTACGGTCGTATGGGTAGTATTTATGTTGATGATGATGAAGAGGCTACAAGTGATATGTGAGATGAAAGAATTATTGAAGCTCGGTCAATGGTTTAAGAAGGTAGTGTAATGATTATATGTTTATCAAGTGTAATGTTATATAAGTAATCTCATGGTACTATAGAATAAATAGACATCTAAGGATTGTTACACTGTTGTCTTTCCTTAAGTTTTGAAAGTGTATGATTAATGGTACCATTAACCATGAAAGGTTATTCAGATATTTATGGAAAGTAGATGATATGCGCATAATGAAGGGATAAGGGGAAAATTAAATGTTTGATAGTAATCATGAGCTCATGACTGATATAAGGAGAAGGTTATATCATGGATTGAGTATATAGAATTTTTGGATTTTGGTATATGGAAAGAGATAACTTTTGACAGCATTCATGTTTTCACTAAGATTCAATGGGTATTCGTTTTTTCAAGAGAATGCATGATTAAGGCCTTCAAATGTTTGTAATGTTACCAACAAGTCATATCTTATGATGTATGGGGATCAACGATGAAATTGACATGCTTGTTATATGAAATCTCTGGTAATCATTTTCACTATAATATGAGAGTGGACTGCAGTATTAGGGATAAGCCTAAAGATTGGAATGGATTATGTTGGAAATTAGTTAGTATTGTTTAAGGATAGAAGTGTTTTTCGATATTATTTATCGGATGTTATAGTAATATAGTTTTAGAAAAAGGACAACCTGCAGGACAGGCGACAGCCCATCGCGTCGGACAAGGTTGTGGGAATAGAACCCACAACCAAAGTGCGACTGGCCTTTATCGCCTACCACTGGCCTACAGGAAGTCCTTGTTTAGTAGAAACTAGTTTTATTATATTAAGCAGTATGATATATGAAGTATAAGTCCATTTTAGGAACCATATATGATTAATCTCACTATAGATGGACTTATGTATTTTTGATAACTTTTATAACCTTTTGTTTGAGACAGATGGAATAACCCATCATTCTATCACATGATCTAATAACACTTTACGAATGACAAATTCAACTTCATTTCTTTAAGAGATGAAGTGGAAATTTTCCAAAGAACGAACAACGGTGAGACTGTACCAAAATCACGAAAGTATTTCTTCTAATTCAAATTTCATCAACTTTAGGGAAATGATATTAAAAACCAAAAATTTTGTCCTAGTTCCCTTATATCTAATGAATCAGATGGTACCTTAGATCATCACAAATCTATGGCTTTGTGATTGATGGCTTTTTCATAGCCATGTTCTCTACCACTCTCCATCAGAACTTGATGGTTAGATTTTTCTTCCATATCCTTATTTTCACCTATGTTCTCCAAAGTGGAAACCCAGTGATGAGTTAATTTGGGTAACCGTTACATTTCATACTTTAGTTTTTAATTCCAAGTTTTGGTATTCCTTTTTACGATGTGGGTTTCTATTAAACAAACGTTTGAGTAGTAAACCATTCATAATCCCGACGAATTTCGAGGGCGAAATTAATTTTAAGGGGGGTAGAATGTAACACCTCGATATTTTATGAAAAATATTCTTTTAGTATCATTGATGTCTTGTGTTGTATGCTACAACAAGATTACCTTACGCTACATGCAACACTGTATGAGCTTGCAGTATACACAACACTATTCTTGGATCATGTTACACACAATTTTGATAGTAGTTATTCTACGAAACATTGAGTGTATATATATAAATATATATATATTCAATGTATAAATGAAATATGGTTGGATTCTGTTATATGAAACAATGGAGGATTCTTTCACAACACGCAACCCTGACTTGGCTTGCATTACACGCAATCACGACTTTCCTCGATAGCGTGTGTTGTACGCAATACCAGGTTTCACTAAACAACGATATATGGTTATAATATTATTATAAACTAGCCGTTATGAATAGTATCAACTAAATTTTGAATTTTATAACATTATTATTCATCTTACACATTTTCTAGAACATGGTATGAGAACAAAATCAATTTTTCGAGTAAAATAAGTATTTTTCAAAAAATGTAGTTTTGCCGCCTTTTGATGGCGCACCCACCTTAAATATTGTTTTTGACATGCATATAAGTTCAATTTGACAAAATAAAATTCTTATTTGGAATCAGGGAATAAAAATTTACTTTGGATAAATTCTTCATATTATTCTGATAACTTTCATATTTTAAAGAATAGTAAAAACACACTATATTTTAATTAAAAACAACTTTTTTTCATCGCAATAATTTATATGGTTAGATTATCTTTTTAATTGGTTTTAAAGTGTAATTAGAATATATTTTTACCATTTAATCCAATGTTGGTCATTGGAATTAATTTCAATTTGAAATTGGATAAAAACAAGTATCAATCTTTTAATAGTTATTGTTTCTTAAAAAAAACACACGATTTGTTTTGAAGATGGGAATTAATTTTTAAATTAATTAATGCAACTGATATGTTTTTAATTTGGTAAAATAGACATCATTTTTGAATTCATAATTTCAAATATATCTTAGGCATAATTTTTGGTATTTTTCTAGAAACTTTCATTTTTTGATGAATAGTGAAACCACTAAGTGATAGTTAAAAAACTGAATTTTTCATAAAACATAATTTTACCACTTCTGTGAGTTGAATTTCTAAAATCCAAGAGACACAGTTAATATCAAGGACTAAAATATGGTTCAATGAGATGAAAATAATTTTTTGTGAATAGTAACTTTTTACCTTTTTTACCACGGTTAAAAGTAAATAGGGTAATTAAGGGTAACAATGATATTATTATTACCCTAAAAAATTTCCTAATTCTATTGGATAAGTGTAATTAGTCCAAAAACAACCCTAGGAATAAAATATGACCATTTAGGTCCACATGTATTAGATTAGGACATTTATTATTAATTTATTTAAAGAAGGGTTAAAATAGTTAAAATCAAAGTTTCATAAGTAAATAATTTTAATATAGGGTTATATATAAGATCAATTATACTATAAATATTAATTAGAAAGATAAAACGATTTACTACATAATTATATTTTATTTATAATTTTTAGACCTTAAATAATTTAATTTATTTGTGACACAAAGATGATGCAGTAATTATCTTATTAATGAAATATTGACATATTTGATGTTATAAATACCCAAATAAATTTAATTTGAGACTTTTTATAAATTAAACTAATTTTCTAGGTTAATATGACATGTTAGTATTGATTTAATTAACTTTTTTCGAACTAATAATTCTGTTATGATTTTTACAAAAATTAATTACCAAATACTGTCAAAATTGAAATAAAATAGTTTTTAAAACAAATATTATATTATTAATTATTATTTTATTCCTAAAAATCTAAGGTTCGACCAAATGACTTATATAAGGTTATATATGTTAATAATATACAACTTGGGGTTCTTTTGGATTTTTATAGTAAGTTTATTAACCTTATAGTGTAAGAAAACAAGAAGACGCGGTAAAAGTAAAATTATTTAACTTAAGGTTAAATCTAAATGATATGGTTAAAATAGAAACCTAAACTTGTCTAAATTCTATTGGATGTGAGTATTTAGACCCATCCCCACATTATCTTAGAAATAAATCAATTTTGAGCTATTAAAAACCGAATATGGCTTTATAATAAAATAATATTTTTTGTTTTTCCAAAGGTGCCCCTCTCCTCCCTTATAAAAGGGCACCTCCTCCCTCTCTTCCTCACCCCACTTTGAGCCTTCAAGCTCGGCCAACCCCTGAAATATTCTCTTATCCACTTCCATATAAACATACTGTAGGTTCTGGTCTTCTTCAAAGTCCAATTTTAGTGCCCTAAGAGGAGGTCTCAAAGAGGCGCTTCAAAGAAGAGGTAATGTCCGTTACAGATTCTTTCAACATTATTTCTTCTTCCACTTCTTCTTATTAGGTTGTTTCAATATGAAGTAATAACATCAGTATCACTCATATACTGATATGTTATTATATGTATGAAACAACCCTATTTCATAATCTATTCATCCTACGGAAAACGAAATCATCGCGCGTGCGTATGTACGGAATACCGTCTCCACGCCGTGGTGTAATCTATTTTCCACCACCACCTTACTTGGATGGGTATAAGGGTGAAAGTAATGAATATATATGATTATTGTAAAGTGATATTGATTTTTTAATATTATACATACACTTTAATACAATTCCACAATCTTGGGAATGATATGATCGCTCGTGCGTACGTACGGACTACCGTCTCCACGACACGATGAGATTCACTCTCCATGTTAACCATTCATGAATGATTATAAAGTATATATAATTAATAATAATGAAATATATGACATTATGAAGCTACTGTATTTATGTATACATATATATATATATATATATATATTTCATCTACTTAATTCCATTCAATTCAATAAGGAAACGAAAATAGTGTTCATGCGTACGTACGGACTACCGTCTCCATGAACGTTGTATTTCATTCCTTTTATCGACCTATAATATATGTGTATATGATGAATATATATTATATATAAATCATGTTTTACATTCTGGAATTATTTAAATCATTATATAAGTAATAATATCAACAACGACAAGTCGAAACACATACGATAAATGAAATGATTTTACCCAAAACGCTACTTTAACATGGAATTTACAAAAGAACGGGTAATATAATGTCATAACTGAAACATATATGATATCATAACAATGAATATGATTATTTAATAAGTCAATGACCTTATGTTAATCATTATACAGGAGGTTCGGATCCATACGAAGCATATCAGACCTAAGGTAAGGGAAAATTTGGCAAATCTCATTTTTATCCGACATTGCTTATTCATATGTATTTACTGGGGTTATTGCTATAATCCAAGTCCATGTTTTATAAAAGTTTTTTCATGTTTTTTTAAAGTCCTTTTTACCCATTTTTGACTTTTACTATATGGTATGTAAGGAATCTTTATTTTGTTTATGTTACGAGGTACTTTTTTGACTTTTCCGGCAAAAGTACGAGAAGAATGTTTTTTTAACTTATATGGCATGAAATGATTATTATGGTTTTATAAAGTCTTATTTTTGTAAAGCTTAATCCAAAATATTTCATGTCTATTTTCAATAAAATCCTTTTTGTTTAAAATTGAATGACGTTTTGTGAAAAAAAATTATTTTGAATAAGAAAGGATATTTTCCTCAAGAATTCATTTCAAATGTTTTATCAAAACCATTTTCCATCTAAGATGAAATTATTTCATATGTGTATGATTCAAGTTTAATGTCTATGATTAACATGGTTTCACTTTTCGTATGATGAAATGTCCATTTGTTTTATATGGATTATGAAATGATGGGATGATGTTTATGAAACCCATTTTATTCTTTGGGTTATAGTGAATGTTTTAAGTTTATTTTGTGGCACAAGTAAGAATGATTTCAATGTGAGATGGGTGAGGCCTATATCTTAATCCAATGAATTGGGTAAAGATTTTATATCTCATGAGATAGACATGGCTGGAACGGTAAGTTAATCCAGTTCAGTATTACAGGACTGGAACGAGGAGTGAACTCGATTCAGAAAGGGACTTTGTCCACTAAGATGGTCTTGGCAGAAATGTCTTGGCTACTATGGAAATCATTACATGTGCTTAATGGATGCCACAATTACATGTTATATTCCCATGCGATTTTATCATGAATTATGTTCCATTATGATCTATGCCTTATGTACTTCCATGATTTATGTCTTTGCTCAAGATTTTTAGGTTTAAACATTATGTTCAGGTTTTTAAGTTAAAATGTATTTGGTATGTTTTATTTTATCCATGCTTACCCTTACTGAGCATTTGAGCTCACCCTTTTTATGTTTTATTTTGCCCTAGGATTAAAAGAAATGTTTTAGGTAAGGAAACAAAAAGTGGAAGATCTTATGGGAGATTTTGAAGATCTTTCACAACGATTAGAAGATTATATTCCGAGTTTCCAAAGACACTAAACTATTACGATCCTTGTGTGTTTGTTTTTGTTATGTATTAAGTATTCCGTTAAAGAAATGTAATGTCCATTTACATCAAGCTTCGGGTCTCTTCAATATAGGTGCCTCAAGAAACCACAATCCATATACCATATTTCTTCTCAGGTTTTTTCCTTGGGATAGATCTCAAAAAAGGTTTATGAGACTTATTTTTTTCAAACTCATTTCTTGGGTCCACATATGTTTTCCAATAAAGGCTTAGGAATCAAAAAAAATTGAAATTTTTTCCAACTAAAAATATGATATTATAGATTTAGGATTGTTGGTCAACCATATCTGTAACTTTTTCAATTATATTCATAAATAAGATTTAAAATTATCATTTCATAATTGAAAATTTTATTTGGCGAAGGTAACATTAAAAAAATTATCTTCATTATATTTTTTGGAAGACAATATTATTTTCAAAAACCTATTCGATAATTAATTTTAAATATATATTGAGAGTCTAAAAAGGTTAAAATATTGATAACCATAGATGAGTTGAAAAACAGAGTTTTTATGATATTTAATTTGAGATACCATATTCTCAATGTTTGGTTATACTTTTAATTTAAAAAACAAATAATCTTTTTCTTTCAAAAGTTAGTCTTCTTCAAAAACAACTACATTTTATTTCTTTTTAAGTCCTAAACTTTTTTATCCATATTTACCAAAACAATTTGTTGTTGATATATAGAATAATGGAGATCTTCATAACATAAATAATATGTTGAATATGCTGAAGAGAACGAAGTATAACATTAATAATTTTCTTCATTACATACATCAATATCATCTACGAGGGACTTGAAACTGTTGTTTATTCATTCGAATTATGAATGATAATACTACATTGAACTCCATATTGATACTTTTAGTGATTTCTTACTTTACTTCATATATTTTGTCTTTTTATTATTTAAGGGACTATCCAGCTTTATGTAACCCTTATTTTGGAAACTGAAGCAAGTAACTTCCTTTTCATAACTTTATTTATTTAATAATTGAAAAGATAATTTCTTTTTCATGTACTTTTTCATCTTCTTGGCATGATGAGAATAATCAGTGTAACTTATGGAGGTGTATTCATTCATTTCCTTTAATGTAATTTTTTTTTGTTTCATTAACCTCCATTACCTCCTTTACATATTTTCTTTTTATATTTATATCATATATCAGGAGATATCTGATGATATCCTCAACAACATTGTTCTTTATGGTGGTTAAGGACATGAATGAATCCCCTATTGGTCAAATGGATAACTCAGTATTTGTCAGAATTGATGGATCATTCAAAATATAGAGGACATAACAATCATGACCAATCAAAAAAATTCTTAATATTGATGAAAATTATAATTCCAAAACCATTAGAAGATATTTTCACATAAATTATATATTTAATTTAAGCACAAGATGATAGATTATCTTGATCTTGAGGTCCATTTAATTTAGGAAGTTGATAATTCTACCACGACTGGTGTTGGATCATTATATTGTAAGACCCAAAATAGATACCCTCTAGTGGTGATTCACCTTTTCTCCTTCAATATCCAAATAGAACTGATGAATCATTATGTGCAAGCATTCTCAATTGTTCCTCTTTAATTATTTACCATTTTTCACTTAACATTCTTTCAGGCTTGAAGGAATTTATCATCCTCTTTATATTATTGAGATGAGGCGGTGAGGTCGATCTTGAGATGAATCTAATTTGAAAATTGTTTAACGTCCTTTAGAATGCGATAGATGTATATTCATAATACTAGGATTAGGGTTTAGTATTTAATTAGTTTCACAAATTCCTATTAAAAAAATAATTAACCTCAATAAACCCCAAGCCATGTAATAAATTAATATTATTATTTAATTCCATGGTGCGCGCTAAATAGTATGTTGATAAATATTATTATATAGACATGAAAATAAATCATTATTATCAGACTTGAACTCATCACTGTCATCCTCCTCAGCATTTATAAAATACCCAAATAAATATTATTATTAAATATTTTTTCAATCAATATATAAATATACTATGCATAGATCGTTGAATAAATATTTGTCTAATATTCTCATAACTATATAAATTATTTTTTAATGAATAAATAATAATTTATTATAATATAAATAATAATAGGGAAAAAATATTATATATTCATGTAATTAAATATTAACTTAGTGAATAAAAATTTATTTAACAATTTTGATCAATTAATAAATCATGAATAAATATTAACTCTCAATCGGGAGAATAATATTTATTTAAATTGCTAAAAATATATATTATTTACTTAAAATCAATGGAAACACTTTTTATGTGACCATATAGTCCACTACCTCAGTGGTATTAGATGAGATATTCTAAACTCCGTGATTATTGTTTAGAAATAGGTAAAGGAACCCATAATGGGATAAGATATATCACAATGACAAAACCACATATGAATGATTAATGTGAAATATAATCCTTTTTTCATGATAACTCATTGGGTAACATGTATTGAAGTTACATCAACCACAATGCTAGACATGTTTTCTTGGATTATCTGGAATTAATATTTATACATAACCATGGAAATCCTATTTATTTCAACAATTCCATTCGAGTCAAAGGATCAGTATATCAACTTCTATAAATATGGAAGGTAAAAAAACATTGCTCAACTTATTTTGTAGAATCCCAGTTTATTATAGAATAAGGATTTTTTATATATTTATGAATTATATAGTAATGTTACATTAATGGGGATGCTATGTATAATAACATACACTACATGCAAAAATGGGTTTCTCTGAAAACTTATGTCGCACAAAAGATTTAGTTATACTAAAAAATAATATATAATATTATTATTATTTAATATGATAGTTATCATCAAGCCGAAATAATGGAGGGAATAAACATTGTTAACTGAATTATGAAAATATTGTTTACACATGTTTATATAATGATTAATTGGTTATAAAATTAATTAGAAATTAAAATAAAAAGTAATTGAATATAAAGGATATATATTTATGTTAAACTATTTAAATGTGAATAATTGTGTTCATTAAATAATAAAATAAAGATTGTTAGATTATATTAATGAAATATAAATTAAATATAATGTTCAAAATTTATATTATGTTTTTTCCAGATATTATATAAGATGAAATACAATTTTACGAATATATGAATGTTTTTAAAAAAATTACAGTTTTACCACCTTTTGATGGATAACCCTTTTAAATCTATTTTTTAACTTTTTTATGTTATATTTTACAAAATAAACTTTATCTTTCTATTTGGGGCTTCAAAATTAACTTTGGTTGAATTTTTTGTATTTTTTTGATAAAAATAATATTTTAATGAATAGTGAGATTTATTACATTTTAATTAAAAACAACATTTTTTCCAAATTTATTTATATAGTAAGATTATCCATTTCATTTGATTAAAAGTATAATTAAATAATGTTTTTATCATTTAATACAATTTTATCATTTGAATCAATTTCACAATGAAATTAAATATAAAAATTATGTGAACTTTTGCACATTTTATATAAAAAACATGTTTTCTTATTCCGCAACGGGGATAATTATTAATTAATTTCTAAAAATTATGTGTATTCAAGAATTTTGAAAAATTTATTCCATATTTGGAATTCAAAGTTACAAATAATAAAATTGGTCCCTTTTTATTTTTGGACTTTATGAATAGTAACTTTAGTAATTATTTTTATTACCACGATTGAATTAAATCGGGTAATAATAGGAAAAAATAATAGTATAATAATATAAAACTACACTAACACTTATCCTAAATCTATTCTATGAGTTTTTTTAGACCAATAAAATCCTTGAGATGAAATTTTAGCCTTTGGAAGTCACTTGGTGTGATTACAACATTTATAACATTTAATTTAAAGTAATGGTAAATATCTTATCAATATGTATCTTGGTACTAAAACAATTTTAATATGGGATTATATAATTGATATCTTAGAATATAAATAGTATTTTTTAAGATAAAAATATTACCTACATCAGGGTAATTTATTTATTATTTTTAGTAATTATATAATTAAATTTAATTATGACAGACAGATGATGTTGTAATAGATTTATTAAATAAAGAATCAAATAAATGATATTGATAATATTAAATAAATATAATTTGAAATATTTAGTGAATTAAACTAATTTTATAAAGGAATATGACATGTTATTATTGATTTAATGTAATTTTTTTTGGAATAAATTAAGGTGTTGTTATATTTTAAAAAAGTCATGTTATGAATTGTTCTAAAATTGACATACATCATACATTAAAATATAATATAATTAATTAAAAGATATAAAATTTCTATAAAATTAGATATTATGCCAAAAAAATTTCATAATTCTAAAACTATCATTAATCACTCAATCATTGGTCATTTCTAATGATTTGGTAATTATTATAACCTACAAATATTAAATAACATGATATCATGGTAATATTGAAAATGGTGAAATTGAGTTAAAACAAAAGGATAAGGATTATAAAAAATATTCAAAACATCTATAATTTTAATTTAATGACGGTTATTCTTCCCAAAATGATCTTATCTTCGAAATAATTGTTTCTTGGACTTTTTTGATTCAATATAGAATTCATATAAATTTAATACATTTAATATTTCCAAGGGTTCCCCTCCCCTCTCCTATAAAAAGGTACATGGTCTTCTCTATGACTCACACATCAAGAACCATTTGGTTTAAAAAATATCTTCCCAAACCACTTCTTAAAATCCCTCTATATATTCTTGAGTCCTTATGTTAGGCATAACATCCAACATAGAGGTTTTAAGGTGTTCTTCAAAGGTGATCAACCGAAGAAGAGGTATCATTTTTTTAGTATTCTATTTTATTTATTCATCCACTTCCTTTAAATATCCTAAAAACATCATGAAATAATAACTAAAGTATTATAAATATAATGATATGTTATTATTTTAATATAATCATGTGAATTTATCTCCGCTTTCATCAAATGGTAATTAAACATTTCGTTCGTGTGTACAACGGACTGCCGCCTCACGAACCAAAATAATTTGTTTTTCATAACAATATTTATA
Source organism: Viscum album (assembly GCA_963277665.1). NCBI lineage: Eukaryota > Viridiplantae > Streptophyta > Magnoliopsida > Santalales > Viscaceae > Viscum > Viscum album. The sequence goes on from OY728134.1 coordinate 1,278,695,258, forward strand.
TACTGGTTATAATTATGGAATTAATTTTAATATGTGATATTAATTAGATATTAATCATTATAGGATAATAATATACCATTATTATTTTACTATCTATTCACATAAAAAATAAAAAATTGTTTGTGCGTACGTGTGAACTATCACCTTCACGAAGCAATGTGATTCGTTTTTATTCACTACATAACTTGTATGATATATATATAAGTATATATAAATTATTAATATTATATTAATTATGTTATTATCATTATAGAAAGATAAAATAATATTTACCTTCTTTCCAAAATGATCAATGAATAATGGAAAATGTTACTAATGTGTACGTATGTCCTACCGTCTCCATTATTATAACATTGCTCATTTTTCATAACTATACATCATATATTGATTTAAAAGTATAATTTGTGTATAAAAATTATAATTATGTCTTGAATATAATTCGGCATAAGATGTACTTATGACCACATGGACTATTAACATCGTACCATGTTCATTTTCGACTGGAGTACCGAATATCGACAAATCATCTGATATGAAATTAAATAATTATGTAATTATTATAACATGATAATAAGTGACATAAAAGGAATAATAAAAATAAAAAAGGTTCTCATGAAATTATAAATTAAACTATATTTTTTCTTAAGGAATATAAATATTGTACATAACGAGTTAGACTGAAAGTATGGGATTTTATCTCAATCTCCCTTCATTGAGGAATTTCATAATAATATACACCATTATTCTTTTATAAGGTGTATATACATCTTCTATGAAATTTTATATCCTAATATTAACTATAATAATGTTATTTTATTTTTAGGTAAATTTATTTATTCATGGAGATTAAGATATAAATGTTCAATATGGTTTGGGAATACTATAATGTTTATTGATTTAATTATCAAATCTATAGGATATGATAAATTACAAAAAAAATCATTAAATATTTTTCTTCATAAAATTAATTTAAAATTTTATTTTTATAGATATAAATTCATTATACAAAAAATTTTATTTCTATCTTGAATTTCATTCAATGTTTTCATAGGGAATATTTTTATACAAACTATTTTACTTTTATTACAAAATGACAAAAGGAATGTTTTTTGTTTTAACGTATACAAAAACAACAAATTCTTCAATACCATATCCATTATTTGATGTTTTGAATCATATATAAGACTTAATATACTTTAAAATGAAAATTAATCCCAGAATACATTATTTGGTTAAAATGGTATTGAAAATCGGTTCTTAAATGATAATGGTATTTTTATTAGAAAATGTTTTTCTTATGGGAATAGATGATATTCTCAAAAGGGTTTTGTGATGAATGTGATTTATTCATGAAATGGTACAAGAGAATTATATGAAATTATTGAGACTGAAATAGTGTATATAAAGGGTTGATCCCCCTTATGACTCACGAGTGACTTCGACATAGCTTATACGAAGGGTTGAGCCTCATTATAGATCACGGGTGATCTCGACACAGCTTATACAAAGGGATGAGCCCCATTGTAGCACACAGGTCAGCCTGATATTACTTATATGAAGGGATATCCCCATTTCATATATCCAATTCATTAGGTAATAAAAATATTGGATGTTTTCTATATAGTTATTCCAATTGAATGGGGTTTGAAATGGTTTAACGTATATGATGATCTAAGTTACCAAAAGGAGTTTTAATTTCTTACTATCGGTTTTAATGTTTTTGTTTGACAAAAAGGTATGATTGTTATTCATGTGAAAATGTTTTTTTATTATCATAAAGAACATTATATGGTTTACCATGTTTTATGTAGACTAATGGTTTTCTTTCTTTTTATGTCCCTTTTTGAGATTTTTTACACATCCCCTGATTTTAAATGTTTTTCTCTGGATTTAAGGGAGAATAGATTCAATGATGGAATCATGGAAAAGTTATGATTATTAAACATGAAAATAATCTATTTTTATTTTTAAAAGTTTTTGTTTTATGAATGAAATTGATACTTTTGGTAGTTCCCACTTTGTATTTCTATGGTTTTGTTATGTAATAATTATTTCCAACTTCTCTAAAGCTCTAAACATGAAAAGATCCTACATGTGAAATAATATAAAACTATTTACATAACTCAGGATTATGAAATTTTTATGTCTTTTCCCTTATAGTGAGTGTCAAATGATTATTTAGAAAACATTAGAGGTTAGGATGGTGTTAATTTATATCCCTTGGAGGATTTTACATTATGGTTAAGTTAAAATGATGTAGCATTTCAATATTACCTTATTGGTTCACCTAAACTATGACTATTCATAATGGTTTTCTATAGAGGAAATAGTAAATCTATAATGGGAAGGAATCAAGAAAACATAACCATTCAAATAAACATCATGAGATGGTTGGAATTAAAAGTGAACAGTTTGTTGTAGTAATTCTACTATTAAGTCAGGCTATAAATGGTGGTGTTATCTATGCATGAGATCATCCAGATCAGCCAAAGAGAAATATTTGATTAGTGTAACATTTTTTGAGGCAACATCGGTCATTATTCAATGGATCATATAGACCATTGGTAGCTGAATGTTGGATCAATACCCTAGATAAGTTATTTTAATTCATGGGATGTTCATAATGTCCAAAGGTAACTCTTTACATCAATCATTTTGAAGGTGAATCTGATTAATGGTGGACATTAGTTGAGAATACTAGAGCGAAAAATGATCTTGATTCCATGGAACGGGAAGAATGTAAGGATATTTTCCTTGAGAAATATTTCCCTATGTTTTTTCAACTTAGGAAAGAGAAACAATTCTTGGAATTAAAGTAAAGGGATTACAATTTCGTTTTCACATATGAAGCGAACTTAACTATATTTTTCAGGTATGTTGCAGATTTTATTTGAGACATTGATAGTAAAATTAATAGATTTTACTTTGGACTGAAACCAGGTGTACGAAGAGCTTTGTCCTCCCATGAATTTAAAAGTTATGAAAAAGTGGTTCGTTGTGCTGAGAAAGTTGAAATGGATTTTTCCAAAAAATATGTTCCATGAGATGATAAGAGTATGAAATTGTCAAGATTCCAATAAATGGAGAAGAAACCAACTAAGAATTATAGAGGTAAGCCTAAATTTTTTTCCAAGTGTGCTAAAATACATTTTGGGGAATGTATATCAGGATCCAGAAAGTGATACCAATATCATAAGTTTGGTCACAAGGTTTGTGACTATAAGGAAAAGGGTCCTAAATTTTCCAACAATGAGATAACAAATAGATTTTCTATAGTAAGATTATTTATCTTCAATGATTTTGGAAATTATCCAAATATGTGTCTTAAGTTAGTTACAAAGGTAGGAAATTAGTATGATCATAAACAAAAAATATTCAAGAAAATATTTTTCTAATACTGCAGTTGATGTTGAGACATCTGGTGATGTGATTGAAGCTCCTGGGTGCCCAATATTTTTCAAAGGATAACCATATGTTCAAGGTTTTAGAAACACCTTTTATGGTTTTTAGTGATGAGATAATAAGTTATTAAGAAAATATCTAGAATATGTTTTGTGGGTTTATGTTTAGGTAAGGCTTTTTTTGTAATGTGGAGTATGGATTTACTTTTGGACCGAAGTTTAATGATATTGATAGAATTTATGGTTTGTGTAATCATTTATGTCATGACCCATCCCCCAGGGCCCGTGTCATGACTAACCCCAAGACCCACTTCCAAAGTCCAGAGGATGGTGACAAGAATGGAAATGACATATCCCAAAAATGGAGGGAATTTATCTTCTAACCTATACACATAGACACAACACAAATTGAAAGTAAAAAGGGGCCAGATCTTTCCTGTCAAATCCTCCATCCATCCCGTAGGTGAAGGGTGGCTGCATGTAGCCATAGTAGTACGCACATTTGTCTCGTCTCACTGAGCACCACCTGGTCTCAAACAACCAAGGCCTCCATCAAAGCGTTCATCCAACTCGTATCACTATGAACCACCTAGTCCTGGACCCCCAAGGTCTTTGTCGAGGAGTCGATCACCTTTACGGGACATGACACATGTGGGTGAAGCCCGTGTAGGGGTGATTAACATAATACAAAGTAGGGACCCCAAACCACAAAGGAAAAACATAAAGGAGAGTATGCACAAGGTACTATCAGAACACCACTGAGGAGAGTACAACAAGGGTAATAAGATCAACACAGAGGATAGTACTCCAAGTGTACTAAGTACACCATTGAGGGGAGTACACCAAGTCCACTAAGTACACCACTGAGTAGAGTACTCCAAGTACACTATGTACACCACTCAAGAGAGTAAGCCAAGTACACTATGTACACCACTAATGAAAGTACACCAATTACACTATGTACACCACCAAGGAGAGTACACTAAGTACACCACTGAGGAGAGTATTCCAAGTACACTAAGTACACCACTGAGTAGAGTACACAATTTACACTAAGTACACCACCAAAAACAGTACACCAAGTACACTAAGGGTCACCTCATGAAGGTATACTCTATATTATAGAAAGAAAAACCATTAGTCACAACATTGAACACCATGGACTATTGAGTTACTCATCCCAGATGAGTATCGTGAGTTGTTTGGGTCATAGAGTGCCACTTGTAGCTGATCCACATAGGGTCTCTTGGAGTTGATCCACACAGGGTCGCTAGGAGCTGATTCACATAGGGTCTCGAGGATCTGATCCACACAGGGTCTCTAAGAGATGATCCATAGAGGTTCGCTTATATCTTATCCAAATAGGCTTTCTAGGAGATGAACCACAAAGGGTCTCTAAGAGCTTATCCACACAAGGTCTCTAGGAGCTGATCCACACAGGGTCGCTTGTCTTCGAGTCTCAACCATCTCCAGTATTTACACACATAACATGCATGATTCCAAGAGAATATACACCTCATTCCATCAGTAATACCATTAATACAACAAAAACACACATAGGGTATGCCTAAAGGACCTTCTCATATCTTGGGTCACAACGCCATAGACGGCATGTCAATTAGATGCCTAGTCTAATAGATATTGGTGTTTTAGTAAACATGGGCCTACTTTGTCCGAGCCCAGACCAACTCAGTTGGATCGACCCAAAAAACCAGGCTCGGGGGTCAAGCATGACCCAACATGATTCATCAAACCTGGCATGACCTGTTTCAGGTCTGGTCCAGCCCGGTCTGACCTGGACAGTGGGAATGGCCCATTGGGCCTTGTTGGACCTGTCCCAGATCGATAGTGAGTCTATCTCACCGGGTCGCCCAGGCACCCAGATTTATCTAGCCCAGCCTGCACAGGAGGGCCAGTTTTCTTTCCCCACTCCAGCTGTCCAGTGTCTCAAACTTAATTTTCCATCATATCCTACAAAAGCGGGCCGACATAATTTCTAGCTCGGGCCTCTATAGCGGCATGGTTTGTGTACCCCAGTCTGGCCCTCCCGGTGGGCCGAACATCACCAGCCCAAACCCCAGGAGGGCGTCTAGTTCGACACCCCACGACCTTTCCCACAAGGTTTGTCGTTTTTTATCCATCTTAGGCTACCTTGTAGCCTGGCTTGTTCTGTAGCCCTGCCGCTTGAGCGGACAGCTTCCCCCAACTAGGCAGACGCTGTTAGTGACTGTGTCACCATTCCCCCAGTCAACACGGCATAATTCGTGCTAAACCGCTTCCCACGGCAAGCTACCACAGGGGTTCTCTAGTCAGAAAAACGTGGCTAGCCCGTGTTCCACACGGTTGGATCACTTGGTCAGCACCTACCTGCGGTACTATCACAGTTCTGCTCCCCTCCTCCCCCTGTCTGATGTGGATTCGTGTCGCGACATGTCATCACCGCCTATAGCCAGTGTGTTGCAGGTTCCTCCTCTGTCGAGGCCCTTCTACCACCAGCTGCCGACCTGGATGTCGGTATCCCTTGATGCCACCTCCCTCCTGCCACCATGACAAGGGTGTCGTGACCTAGTTCTGCCACCATGGTTGGTCTCCACATACTACCTAGTTGCGATCATTTTTCCTGGTTCTTCCTCAACCAATGTATCATCGTTGTTGTGCCTTGATAAATGAGGCAGGAGAGAGAGGTCACAAATAACACACAAATAACAATTCGGTTCTTCATTTGTGTTGACCCGAGAGTGCTTCTGCTAGTAGGTCATGACGAAAAAAAGACTTGATTAATTAATAAGATATGATATCACCTTTTTCCTACATCACTAACCACCCTACAAGAACGATTGATCCATGAGTTATATTTTTAGTGAGTGAACCCATGTTCATCATTTAAAAGAAAGATGGATAAAAGAAGTTATTCACATAAAATAAACCCCCTACATAGAAAAGGTTTGTTGTTAGTGTCGATCTATTAGATTTTGTTTACGTTCATCGATATTGGGTCCTGAATCCTTCCTCCAAGGCATCATCACCACTTTCCAATCTTCCAGTGTTCTTTATTGTAGAGACATCCTTCGAAGGGTGGAAAGTGAATGTGTTCATCATTCGTTGATTGAGAGGATTCCTCACAATAGATTCATAAGAGGGGTTCCATGTCTTGATCCAATTTCTCAAACCCTGTTAATCCATTAAAAGATAAATGTTTCATAGTGTTTATATTATGTTTCATTATCGCATCATTACACTTCATTTAAGGGGTCTTTACACTGCAAATTGAGAATCTATTAAAGGTATTCATTAAATACAACTCATCGTCACATATTCACAATGTTGTAGTGCTGATGTATCACCACTCAACGTTGAAGGAAACAAAAAAATATCTTTTTTATGTTATTTTTATTTTTCTCCCAAAAAATTTGAAAACTAACATTTTTGGTCGACCCTCTCCAGTCGAAGTTAGGTCCATTGATTGGTAATGTCGTCGTTATGGACACAACAGTGTCCTCGGATTTTTAGTCTGAGAATCTATTTAGAAGTTTCTAAAACCGTGCACATGTGTCATTTTTATTCCCTTAAAAAATGTTCAAAAACTATCTTTCACACTCAACCCGCATTGGTCATGTTTAAGCTCCAGTGAAGGGTAAAACACCCTCATGAGCTCAATGGCACACTCATATTTCCAATCTGAGTTACTATTTAGAAGTTATAAGGATTTCACAATAGAATAATTGTTACTTGATTATTTTATTTATAACCAAAAACTAACTTCCATTATTATCCCGCATTGGAAAACACTAGGCTCTGCCTAAAGAATACATACCCCCAAAAGCACAATAGTGGTATTTCATTTTCAATCTGATTCAATGTTCGTGAGTTTCAAGAATTTGTAAAATAAAATAATTTTATTTGATTATTTTATTTATGGTTATGCCATTTTCAGATTTTCTCACTGGAGGCATGTTCTGACTAAACTTAAGTCGCACTTAGGGTAAACCCACCATTCTGTAAACAACAGTTCTCTAACATTTCTAATCTGGTCGACCTTTTAAGAGTTATTCAACTTTTTCAAGAAACCCGCTTAGGTGCACTATTTAAAATATAACATTTTTTGAAGGATCATTCCAAGCAATCTGGGCCTCAGAAGCACATGCCATCTCTACGCCTAGTCTTGAAATATTCCAATTTAAAATTAAAATAAATCATGGAATTACAAGGTATTACATTACACCTCCCTTTAGAACATAACATCCTCATAATCCAAAATAAGGGATAATAAAAAAGGGGTTACTAGGTACCCATCTGAGCCTCCTGATCCCATGTTCTCTCCTTGAAATTCTCATACTATGAATGAACATGCACCATTGGAATTGATCATCCACAAAAAGTCCTCCCTTGTTGATCCTTGATCTCCTATGGGAACTCTGCAAAAAGTATCCCTGTCATCAAATCTCTAGCACGTAGAGGCATCCCAATCCCTATACTAAACTCTGCTCCTGTGTAGAGGATACTTGTTCTTCAGGGTCACTTATTTCTGGTGTCGATAGTCCACTCAAAGCCTCAAGCTTCTATCTTTATTCTTGGAGAACAACACTGTGGATTCCCATGGAGAAACGTTGGGCCTTACAAACCCCTTCCTCTACAAGCTCTCTAATTGAACCCTTAGCTCCCGGAGCTCTACAAGAACCATCTGATATGCAGGTGTAGATATTTATGTCATCCCAGGGTATAGATCAAAGCATAAATCATCATCTCTATGAGGTGGTAGTCTTAGAAAATCCTCTGTAAATACTTCCTCGTACCAATGTAAGTTATTGAGACTGACGTCGGCTTCCTTCTTTCCCACAGCTAACATCCACTGGTTGTATTAGCTCATCCAAAGAACATAAAACTACAACAGTTCTCTCTATAACCCTAGCATAAGTTGGAATTTACAGAAGAATAGTTTTTTATCGGATGTCCCTAAACATAACTATCTTAGAGGTCTGAGCCCTAAACCACAGATCGTATTGTATTCATCAAGTACCTGGAATGGTCGGTACTCCTCAATGAATACTCAGATACCAACATGTCATTGATCCAAAGCTATAGAATCTCTTGGGAACAAATATAATTTTTATTTCATGGAAATAGGCTCTTCTGGAATAGATTTTCTCAAGCTCTATCCGTGGAAAAGTCAGCACATAGTAAGATCGGGTAATATAAACCCTGTCATCGCCTGTTTGAGCCAAGTAGAAGGCTCACTACCAGGACAACCATTTAATCTAATGGTTCCCTGACTAGACGGAAACTTGGTCTCCACCTCAAGCCTATCCTTAGCCGCTTGTGGGTCTAGCTTGCCTCAGAACCTGAGGGGTCTCTATCATTGAAACTCGTGTATGGTATTAAGCCTGCATGCGTCCTCTACTGGAATCACTGGTAGTAACTGCTAACCAACGGGAAGTGGAAAACCTAGGACACTACCCGAAGGTTCCATCTTGGGAAACATTCCCTGTACAGAAGTATCATTACTCTGTAGACCATGCTCGTGGTCAAACACTGGAATACTAGATGGTTGTCTATGTGGAGGCATCTTGAAATAGATCATGATGGTTCATGATTAATAGATTATACCAGGTGAGCTGACTCTGACTTAGAAAGATCATGAGAAAACATTTCAAGATTCATGCAACCAGTGTTTTCAAGTACCGAATTGGAAATCAGAATTCAGGGCCCTGGTGTATGGATACGACACTCGCTACACCGATACTGGACTCCCTAACCAGAATTCCAAACTCGAAACCCATAAAATTGTTTCCCCGTAAAAATTTACAGACTCTTAGTTCTTCAGGTAGAACCTAACGCCTTTGATACCACTTTTTCATGACCTTTCTTCTAGGGCCCCTACTGTGACTAACCCCAAGCCCGCCATCCAAAGTCATGGGGATGGTGGCTAGAACCAATAAGGAATATCCCAAAATGGAAGGAATTTACCTTTAAACAAGTACACATGCACACAATACAAATTGAATGTACAAAGGGGTAAGAATACAAGCCCAAAACCCAAAAAGAAAGTACAAAGGGACAGAATACAATCCCTAAACCACGAAGGAAATTAAAAAGGAGCCATAATAGAAGCCCAAAACCAAAAAGGAATTTACAACTACCTCGGTCCATCTGTTCAAGATCCTACTTGAAGGGTAGGTGAACGGTAGCTTTTTGTGGCCATAGTAGTATTCCCATCCTCCCTGTCTCACTGAGCACCACTTGGTCCCAGAACACCAAGGTTTCTATCAAAGCGTCTTTCTATCCTATCTCACTGAGCACCACCAGGTCTTGGACCAACATAGTCTCTATCGAGGCCTCGATCTCCTACACGGGACACGACATGTGTAGGTGAATCCCGTTTAGGGGTGAGTAACACAATACTCTGTAGGGACCCCAGGCCACAAAAGAAAGATCACAAATGAAAGTATGTACAAGGTACTATCAGTACACCACTAAAGAGAGTCCACCTCATTTAATAAGTGCACTACATGGGAGAGTGTTTTAAGTGCACTAAGTACATAACCTATAAGAGTACACCAAGTAAATTTAGTACACAACTGAGGAGATTACACCAAGTACACTAAGTACACCACTGAGGAGAGTAATCCATGTACACTAAGTACACCGCTAAAGAGAGTACCCCAAATAAACTACGTACGCCACCAAGGAGACTATGCCATGTACACTAAGTACGCCAATGAGAAGGGTACTCCATGTACACTATGTACACCATTGAGGAGAGTAAACCAATTACTGAGGTACACCACCAAGGATAATACGCCAAGTACACTATGTACACCACTGAGGAGAGTATGCCATGTTCACTAAGTACACCACTAAGGAGATTACACCAATTACACTAAGTACACCACTTACGAGAGTACCCCAAGTACACTAAATACACCACTAAGGAGAGTGCATCAAGTACAATATGTACACCACTGAGGAGACTGTGCCAAGTACACTAAGAGTTATCTCATGTGGGTATACTCTAGAGTATACAAAGAAAGGCCATAATTCACAACACTGAACACCTTGGACTATTGAGGTACTCATCCCAGATGAGTATTGTGGGTATGTTGGGTCACACAGAGCCACTTAAAGCTAATCCAAATAGGGACTCTAGGAGATGATCCACATAGTTTCATTAGGAGGAGATCCCCACATGGTCCCTAGGAGTTGTTCCACACAGGGTCACTAGGAGATGATACACACAGTGTCTCTAGGATCTGATCCATATAGGGTCCCTATGAGCTAATCCACATAGGGTCTCTAAGAGCTGATATACACTAGGTATCTAGTCCTCAGGGATCATCCATCCATGGGATTCCCGCACCTAACACACTTGATTCAGGGAGAATATAACACTAAAGACATCAATAGTATCTTGAATTCCATGAAAACTCACATAGAGTATTCTCGAAGGATTGTACTATTGCAAGGGTCAGAATGCTATAGACGGCACATCAATTGGACACCTGGTTTGAAATATATTGGTGTTTTAGAAAACAGGGGTCAGTTGTGTTTGAGACCCGTCTGACTCGGTCGGACTGACCTGAGCAACCCAGCCCGAGGGGTCCCGCTTGACCCAACTTGATTCGACCAACCCAACCCATCCTTGTTTTGGTCTGGGCTAGCCCGGTCTAACTTGGCCCAAGGGCCGGAACAATTGGGCCTTTTTGGACCCTAACCTGTTCAGTCGCGGGTCCAGCCCACCAGGTCTCCCATCAACTTGGATTTATCTGGCCCATCCTGTACTGTCGGGTCGGTTTTCTTTCCCTGCTTGGGACACACAGCAGCCTTGCTTTAATTTTCCATCCTGGCCCCTAGAAGCAGGCCGACTTCATTTCCATCCCGGGCTGGTTATCTTGGGGGTTCACCCATTGGAAGAATAATGTGGCCCACATTCCACATGGCCAATCTACTCCCCCCCCCATCTGTCGTGTCTTCATTCCATGGGTTCCTCCTCTGTCACAAAATGGGTGTTGTGACCATGTTTCCTCTAGTAGCCAGACTGGATGTAGGTGGACTTTCCTGCTGCTACAGTTCATTTCCACCCTCCTTCCGCTGCATCTGGGGTTTTTCGGACTTGTTTTACCACTATGGATGGTCAATTTGGCCTCATGTCATGGCCTGCCTGGTTGTGGTCCTTTCACCTGGAGCTTCCTAGGTCTTTGTATCATTGTCATTGTGCAGTGAGGAATGGGTAGAGAGAGATATATGTTATAATGAAAACCCAAAGAATGATCTAGGGCTTTGTTCATGTTAAATCAGAAGAATTATTGTTAGTGGGTTATGAAGATAAAAGAGTGAACTAATTAATAAGACATGATATTATAATTTCCTACATCACTAACCACCCCGCATGAAGGACCGATCTGTAGGTTAAATTGTTTGTGAGTTAACCTGCATTCATAGTATAAAAGAAAGACATGGAAAATCAATTATTAAATTAAAATAAACCCCCTACCTGGGGAAGGTTCATCATTGGTGTCAATCCATTCGAATCTGTTGGCATTCATCGATCTCTGGTTCCAGATCCTTTCTCTATGGAATCATCACTGCTTTATAATATACTAGTGTTATTCATTAGAGAGAGATCCTTCTAAGGGTGGAAGGTGAATGTGCTCATCCTTCATTGTTGGAGAGGATTCGTTACCATAGATTTGTCAAACGGGTTCCATGTCTTTATCCCATTTATCTAAGCCCATTAATCCTTTGAAATAGAAATTTGTTGCAAAATTTATGTTAAGCTATGTTGTCACATTGTTATGCTGTTTAATTTAAGAAATAGGGTATTGGTTACACATCATTTAATGGGTCGTTACACTACACGTTCAAGATCAATTAAAAGGTCTTAATTTATTTTGACTCATCATCATATTATCACTGCGCGACAATGCGGATGTGTCACCGCTCAACAGCAATGGAAACAAAAAAGAATAACTTTGTAAGTGATTTTTATTTTTCTCCCAAAAAATATGAAAACTAAATTTTCTAGTCGAACCTTTCTGTTCGAAGTTATGTCAATTCATATGTAATGTCGTCGTTCCGGGCACAACAGTGCCCTCAAATTTTCAATCCAGACATCCTTTTAGAAGTTCCCAAAACTGACCATGCACATCATTTTAATTTCCTTAAAAAGGTTCAAAATCTATTTTCCTCCCTCGACCCACACTGGTTAAGGTTAAGCTCCGCCTAAAGGTAATATACTCTAATGAGATTAATGGTATTCTTAGATTTAAAATCTGAGTTACCATTTAGAAGTTATAAGGATTTGAAAATAAAATAATATTTACTTAATTATTTTATTTATGGCCAAAAACTAAATTCTATTGTTAGCCCACATCGGCTAATGTTAGGCTCTGCCTAAAGAAAAAATACACTCACAATATCAATGATGGTATCTGATTTTCAATCTGAGTCACCCTTCGTGAGTTATAAGCATTTGAAAAACAGAATAATTTTATTTGATGATTTTCTTTATGGTTATTCCATTTTTTCAGTTTCTCATTGGTGGAATGCGCCGACTAAACTTAAGTCACGCCTAGGGTAAACTAGACATCCTAAATGCAACGGTTCCCTCAAATTTCTTATGTGGTCACCCTTTTATGAGATATTACAATTTTTCAGGAAAAATTCTCATGTTTTCTATTTAAAACATAACATTTTTTATGGATCATTCTGGGCATGCCAGGCCTCAGAATCACCCTCTGTCTCAGTGCCTGGTCTCTAAATAATCCCATTTAATTTTAAAAAAATAATTGAATTCTTGGATATTAAATTTGATGATTATGGTTATTCATTGTGGTGTACATCATAATTCTGGGTATATTATGAGGATAAAATTATTATTATAAAATAGAAATATACAAAGTAATTATATTTACTTATTTTCTTGGTCATTGATGTAAATGAATTCTAAAACTCTAGGGAAATGATCTCAAAACAAAAAAAATTGCCCTAGTACCTGCTTTTTCGATGAATCAAATGATCCCTCAGAGGATCAAAGATTTATAACATTGTTATTGTCAACTTTTTTTTGAAAATGATTTCTATCACTCTCCATTAGAACATGATGGATGGTTTTCTCCTTTGTATCCATGTTTTCCAACATGGAATCCTGGTGTGTGTTGTCTCAGATGAACTTTTTACTTAAAATTATATCTTTTATAGTCTATTTTTTGTTGAATCTTTCCTCAGTATCGGGTTTTAATGAAGTAATTTTTAAAATTGAAACCATATTTACTTAGCCCAAATTTAAAATTTCGAGGATGCTATTTTTAAAAGGGTGGAAGGATTTGACAACCTAGAAAAATATAGAATAATAATATTTTCATATATTTTTTAATTAGATAGTAATGTTACATTAATGAGAACTCTATGTCCAATATCGTACTCGATATGAAACAAGGGGTTTCTTAGAAAACATCAGCCATATACAAGATGATGTTATAGAGAAAAATAATAAATTTTAATATTATTATTTATTATGGTAGTTTTCTCCTAGTCGTTAGAATGAGGGGAATGAATAGTGTTAATTGAATTATGGAAATATAATTTACACATGTTTATATAATGATTCATTGGTTATTAAATTAATTAGAAATTAAAATAAAAAACAACTGAATATAAAGTATATGTTTTTTTAAACTATTTAAATGTGAATAATATTGTTTATTAAATTAAAAAATCAATCTTTTGGATTTTATTAATGAAATATAAATTCAATATAACATTTAAAATTCATATTATGTGTTTTCTAGATATTACATAAGAACAAATACAATTTTACAGATAAAGTGAGTGTTTTTCTAAAAATACAGTCTTACAGTCTTTTGATGGTGACCCTTTTTTAAATCTACTTTTTCACATTAATATGTTACATTTGAAAAAATATACCTCTTATTTGGAATTATGATATCAAAATTTAGTTTGGATGTATTTTTGGTATTTTTGTGATAAAATTTGTATTTTAATTAATAATGAAAAATAATGCATTTAAATTCAAAACTAGCATTTCATTAAATTTGTTTATATAGATAGATTACCCTTTTTATTGGTTTTAAAGTATAATTAAATAAATTATTTATCATTTAATAAAAATTTTGTCATTGTAATAAATTTTAGAATGAAATTCAATATAAAAACTCTGTGATTTTCTAAATGTTTTACTTAAAAAACTTGTATTCTTATTCTGTCAATGAGATTAATTTTTAATTAATTTCAAAAAACTATTTTTTTCTAAATTTATAAAAATTAATTTCATATTTTGATCTAAATTTTCCAAATATATATATATGTCCATTTTATTTTTTTAATTTTGAATAGTAACGTTAGTAATTATTTTCATTGCCACTCTAGACGGTAAATTGGGTAATTAAAGGTAAAAATAATATAATAAAAAAAACCACCCTAACAATGGAAATAATCCTATTGGATGAGTTATTATAAACCAATTCAATCCTTTGGATGAAATTTTCGCCATTGTATGCCACATGGGTGTGATTATGACATTTATAACATTTAATTCAACGTAACAGAAAATATGTCATAAATATGTTTCTTCTGACTAGAACAAATTTAATATCGGGTTATATGTAACGCCCCGACCCCAGTTACCCAGAGTCAGTGCATTACTTCGTAATATTGGCATGATCATAAAAGATCAAGTCTCGAAAGACTGATTAGTTTAGTTGCCTTGGAAACACTAGATACATTCATAAATGTTACATTACATCATAAAGTGAAAATCTACAACAACAAAGTCTCCATAGTCCACACTCATATCCCCTTCTGACTATCCCTGCAGGTCATTCATAAAATACTTCTTCACATCCTGGAAAATATTAAAACATTGAAAGGGGAGAGCTGAGATGCTCAGTAAGGATAACAATATAGCGAAATCTTTCATCAATAAACATAAACATTTAAGGCAATGTATAACTAAAAAAAGCCTTTTAAACTTGAACTTCAACATAATATGGAAAAAGTAAAATGAAATAATGCCATTTACTTATTCACATGGATATTCTACTGGTCGAATAATCACATGAAATATCAATAATCACTTTCATAATGATGGAATGCATAATGTCAGACTATCATAACCACGTAGCCAAGGCCTTGTGCCAAGACCATAAATAAGATTTTGTCAAGGCCTCATGCCAAGACACTAGTTTGTCTCATGAGACTTTTCGATGCATCGAGGAGCTATAGCGGGCTCCACCCGTCACTTATTAAGTTCAATGCATTCCTCATATTAATAGGTTTAAACATATCATAAACCATAACATAATCGTATCACATAAAACATGCATAAAGGAAACATAACATTTCCACATTTCAATCACATGATATCAATAAAACACATTGATATAATAAAAACACTTTCAAAACCATTTTCAATACCAAAATAAAAGAAAAGTAAAATATGGTATTTGTTTTTCATTTTAAAAAAAGTTATAAGCCGAAACTCAAATAATGGTCACGGCGGCGGAGAATTCATTGCCACCGCAAACGTACGACAAGAAAAACATTCCTTTTTTCGTTTATTAAAACTCTTCATATAAAAATATTCCTTTTGAATAAATGTAAAAGTCAAAGGGGTTTTTACACTGTATAAAAGAAATTTGTGTATAAAACAAAATATGCCTCAATGAATGGAGATTGAGACGAAGTCCCTTAAAAAGATCATTTCTAAATAAAATGTATCTATTATGTGTATTCACAATATGTAAACATAAATAAAGTATAAATACAAGATAGTACATAATAATATAATGACATAATTTGAAAGTAGGAGAGTAACCCAAAGAATGGAAATTGGGTTAAGAAGTTCCCTTACCTTGTGTCTGACTTGACTCAACCGTTCTTTAACCTCCTGAATAATAAAATAGAGTTAATATATAATTTCTTAATAACCTTTTCAAGTTCATTATCCCTTTTATATCACTTATTACAATGTTACGAAAATTATGTAGTCATTTAAGTTAATAACGGTCGTTTTGTCGATCTTTGGTACTTGAGTCAGCAATAAACTTCTTATAATTACAAGTTGTTTATGTGGTAGAATATCCATTATCTACAGAATTATATTCATTATTTAGATATCATATATATCATATATATCCAGTATATAAATTCATTTATAATATTACATAACATTTAGAGGTAAGAAATGAAATGCACCGTTCATGGAGACGGTAAGTCGTACGTACGCATGAACGCTACTTTCATTTCTATTACATATTTAATGGAATGAAATTATAATTATATAAAGGTATAATATAATTACAGTATAATATAATGTATAATACCATTTACTCCTTCCTTTATACATCCCACATATGGCATTAACGATTAAAATCACTTTGAGGGGGCGGTAGTCCGCACTTCCTAAAATGAAAATTTCGCGTTTACCCATAATGGAAACCATAATGGTATAAAATAAATGAAAAATACAGAAGATTAATTAAAACATAAACATATTATATATCATATATAAATATAGTGACATCTTAATGGCCACCTTTGAAGGTGATATATGAGTGTTGAACAATCATCGTTTCGTCAGGCAGAAATTCTCCATCCACAGAAACAGTATGTTATTTAACCATTAGATGTAGGTGTGTGTAAGTGTAGCTTGAATACTTCTTATAAAAACATCCTAGTATATTGAGGATACTGGTGTTGTTACAAAAGAAAATAATAAAAAGAGTTTATGGGGTTGGAGAAGCAAAATAAAACAAAAGGATATTAGAGAAGACATTACCTTAAAATCGGGTAACGCTTTTTGATTTGAGCCAAAGGATTCCTTGGGAAGACTTATGCCCAAAGTGAGGCTTCTAAGAGTAATAGAGGGAAGTTGGGAGAGTATTTGGGCAGATTTTGGCCGATCCAAATGGCTTGGAAGGTGTCAATAAGGTTGTAGTGGTGGGGGCCTTTTATAAGAGGAGAGGAGGGGCACTGTTGGAAAGTAATGAAATGTTACTTTATTATATAATGATTTTCGGATTTTAAAGGTCCCACACTTATATATTTCGAGGATAAAGTGATAAGGGATCAAAATCTAATCATCAAATAGGATTTGGACAAGTGTAAGTCTTATATTTTACATTATCCTTCTATTCTATTAAAATCGTTAATTAATGAGGTAATCGCTGCATCATCATGGTGTCATTAAATATTTAATTTATTTAATGTATAAAAATTATAAAAAAAATATAATGATGTAGGAAATCTTTTTATATTTCTAATGAATATTTATAGTCAAATATATGAATTTTATAACCCCATTTAAAAATTGTTTTAGTAAAACAACTCATTTTTGTGACATTTTTTATTTTAACATTAAATAAAAAGTTTTTAATGTCATTTTCCTACCAAAGTGGCTCCATGGGGTCCCCAAGTTGACCAATGGATTTTCTTGGTCGGCCATGACTCATCCAATAGGGGTAGGACAAGTGTAAATGTATTTTTCATATTTTTATAATATCATTTTTACCTTAAATTTCACTAATTACCTTTAATCACGATTAATTAAACTTAAAAGTTACTATTCACAAAAAAAATTATTTTAATCCCATTAAACCACATTTTACTTCCTAATGACAACCATGTATGTCAGATTTTTGAAAATCAAATCATAGAAGTGGTAATATTTCATTTAAACGAAAAATCAGTTTTTTTAACTACCACTTAGTGGTTTCACTATTCATCAAAAATTGAAGTTTTCCAGAACAATGCCAAAATTTCACCATAAGCTATAATTGATATTCTGAATTCAAAAATGATGTATTTTTTACAAAATTCCAAACATATAATTTTCATTAATTAATTTTATAATTAATTCCCGCTGTCACAACAAATAGCGTGTTTTTAAGAAACAATATATATCAAAAGATTGACAATTGTTTATGTCCAATTTCAAATTGAAATTAATTCTAATAACCAGCATTGGATAAAATGTTAAAAATATATTCTAATTAAACTTTAAAACCACTCAATAGTATATTTTATCACTATAAATTATTTTGATTAAAAAAGTTGTTTTTAAGTATTTTTCACTATCCATAAAAAAATGGAAGTTCTCAGAAAAATACCAAAAATTCAACATAGACTAATTTCGATATTCCGAATCCAAAAATGAAGTCCATTTTGAAATATAAAATATATATAATTACAAAAAGTGGGTATTACTATTCATAATGGCCATTTTGATTGGTCGCAGTGTGTTATAATCTCGAACTTGCGTACAATGGAAGCTATTGCATTATTGAAATAGAAGCGTATCGTGGGAGCTCGGGGTGTTACATTCTCCCATCCTTCAATAAATTGCATCCTCTCAATTTGAAATTTTTCTTTGAAAATAAAAGGTTGAATATAGGATATACCTTTGTGGAAAACCCACATCGGAAATATGGTTAATAAAAATATAACCTTAAAAGATAGAAAGATAAGTACAAAGGTCACCCGAGATAGCCCATACTAGGATTCTATAAAAATATGGATATGGAAGAAAAACAAACCATCAAGGTCTGATGTAGAGTTGTAGAAATCTGGATTAGGAGAATGTTAACCACAAGAAAATCACAAACTTGTGATTCGCTAAACGGTCATTGAATCCCCAGTTGGAAAAGTTAACCGGCAACGTTTTTGTTTTAAGTTACCTTTTATAAAGTTGAGTAATTTATTTAGAAGATTTACTAAAAATGTAAGGGAATATACATACTTGTCTTGTAGACTTTCATTCTTTAATAAATTTTTACCACAAACCCATATTTCACTCTAAAAGGTAATAGAACTCAAAAATATTCTATTTATCCTAATTGTATAAGGTTACAAATATTAACACATACCATTTAGATTAGGAAAAATATTTTGTAATAACCAGGGACTTCTTGTAGACTAGTGGTAGGTAATAAAGGCTTGTCGCACTATGGTTGTGGGTTCGATTCCTACAGCTTTGTCTGACACGACGGGTTAACCCCCAACCTACAGGTTGTCCTTTTTTTAAAACTATAGTATTATAATATTCCAAAAATATTATTCAGAAATGTTTTAACCTTAAACAATACTATCCAAGGTTCAACTTAATCCATTCCAACCTTTATAGCTATCCAAAATACATATGTCCAACTCACAGTCGAAATTTTATAAGGAAGTTAAACATAATGAAGATCCTTTTTTCCGCATAACAACATGTGAACACCTTCATCATGTATTCTTTTAAAACACTTCAACATCCTGAATTACCATAAATACTTATTGATTACATTCATGATCCCTTATTCCTTATAAAATACTAGATATACTCCTTCTACCCAAAAATGTATACAAATCATTAATCAGTTTCAAGGAAGTTAAGAATATCCAATATAATTTATCCAAATCAATCATGTATTATTCCAAAATCACTATCTTGGTATCAGAACCATATTATGGTTTATCTTTCTCTCAAAAATATATTTTCCAAAAATTGAACCTGCTGTGGATTCACTTTTCTTAGTTCCACACAATCCCAAGTCCTTGATGAAATAGTACTGCAGTACAATCCTTATATACTCCATAATTATTATAACCAGTACATCATTGATAAAACACTCAAATGACAAAATTCTATAATAACAACATAAGTACTCTAATCATTCCTCTTCATCTATGGTTGTATCATAACTTGATTATTATCCAATAACATCATTTGGGGCATACTCTTATGATTTGGACATTGGTTTGCATAGTGTCCCCAGTCCTTGCAGATGAAGAATTGTACATTTGAAAACTTTTTCTTACCCTTGCAGTCACGCACTTGGTGTCCTTTTTCTCCACACTTATAAAAAACTCCCATTCCCTTCAGGCAAGTCCCAAGGTGTTTCTTCCCACAGTTATCACATACTGGAAAAATCTTCTTTTCCCTCTTCCCTTTATCCATCATACTTTTCTTCTCTTGCTTCCCTTCAAATCCATAGGACTCAGATAATTCTTTACTTATCTTATTAACACATGATACTATTTCTTCATATGTTGAGAATACATGGGAGACTATTTCCCTTCTAAATGTTAGCTTAATACCATGAAAGATATGACCCTTCTTACTCTTTGGATCATACGTATTGCTGGAGTTCATAATCCTTCTACTGGGAACCATTTCTACACAATGGCATAAACTATGTCATTTTATGAATTAAAATACATAATTCCATACTTGTTAAACACTTAACATAAATTGAACTATTTATGGATATAATCCATAATCATAAAATTAAATGTTTTCTTTGAGGAAGTATATACTCATAAACCCTTCATAATGGTTTGTAAAGAAAATGAGAATTATCCTAAGCATATCCCCCAGGAGTCTCGTAACCAAGAGTGCAGCAAGGCCCGTTGTCATGCACCAGTTCCCATTCGAGTCTAGCTCAAAGCGGTGTTTTCAGGTTTTACCCCTAGGTACATCTATGCCAGAGCTACCACTACCTACTCGTATCCAGATAGGGATGTATTGCTCCGAAAACTCACAAAATCTCTATAATACCAAAATTCTAGGAAGTTCTTCTATACTAATCCTCAAAGTCTATCTTCGGTCTATGTAATCTAATCAAATTTTATCTAAATCTAACATCCAAGGTTATTACTAAACTTCCTATGATACCAACTGTAACGCCCCTACCCCAGTTACCCAGAGTCGGTGCATTACTTTGTAACATTGGTATGATCACAAAAGATCAAGTCTCGAAAGACCGATTAGTTTAGTAGCCTTGGAAACACTAGATACATTCATAAATGTTACATTACATCATAAAGTGAAAATCTACAATAACAAAGTCTCCATAGTCCACACTCATATCCTCTTCTGACTATCCCTGCAGGACCTTCATAAAATACTTCTTCACATCCTGTAAAATACTAAAACATTGAAATGGGTGAGCTCAGATTATCAGTAAATATAACAATATAGCAGAAGCTTTCATCAATAAACATAAACATTTAAGGCAATGTATAACTAAAACAAAATCCTTTTAAACATGAACTTCAACATAATATGGAAAAAGTAAAATGAAATAATTTCATTTACTTAATCACTTGGATATTCTACTGGTCGAATAATCACATGCAATATCAATAACCACTTTCATAATGATGGAATGCATAATGCTAGACTATCATAACCACGTAGCCAAGGCCTCGTGCCAAGACCACAAATAAGATTTTGTCAAGGGATCGTTCCAAGACACTAGTTTGTCTCATGAGACCTACTGATGCATCGAGGAGCTATAGCGGGCTCCACCTATCACTTATTAAGTCCAATGCATTCCTCATATTAATAGGTTTAAACATATCATAAACCATAACATAATCGTATCACATAAAACATGCATAAAGGAAACATAAAATTTCCACATTTCAATCACATGATATCAGTAAAACACATTGATATAATAAAAACACTTTCAAAACCATTTTCAATACCAAAATAAAAGAAAAGTAAAACATGGTATTTGTTTTTCATTTTAAAAAACATTATGGCTTGTAGGGGAACCCGAAACTCAAATAATGGTCACGGTGGTGGAGAAGTCATTGTCGCTTCATACGTACGACAAGAAAAACATTCATTTTTGTCGTTTAGTAAAACTCTTCATATAAAAATATTCCTTTTGAATAAATGTAAAACTCAAAGAGGTTTATACACCGTAAAAAAGAAATTTGTGTATAAAACAAAATATGCCCCAATGAACGGAGATTCAGACGAAGTCCCTTAAAAAGATCATTTTTAAATAAAATATATCTATTATGTGTATTCACTATATTAACACATAAAGAAAGTATAAATACAAGATAGGACATAATAATATAATGACATAATTTGAAATTAGGAGATTAACCCAAAGAATGGAAATTGGGTTAAGAAGTTCCCTTACCTTGTGTCCGACATGACTCGACCGTTCTTTAACCTCCTGAATAATAAACTAGAGTTAATCTCTACATTATTAAAAATATTTTTCAAGATAATTATCCCTTTTATATCACTTATTACAATGTTACGAAAATTATGTAGTCATTTAAGTTAATAACGGTCGTTTTGTCGATCTTTGGTACTTGAGTCAGCAATAAACTTATTATAATTACAAGTTGTTTTTGTGGTAGAATATACTTTATCTCCAAAATTGTGTTCATGATGTAGATATCATATATATCATATATATATCTAGTATATATATTCATTTATAATATTACATAACATTTAGAGGTAAGAAATGAAATGCACTGTTTATGGAGACGGTACGCCGTACGTACGCATGAATGCTAATTTCATTTCTATTTCATATTTAATGGAATGAAATTATAATTATATAAAGGTATACTATAATTACAGTATAATATAATGTATAATACCATTTACACTATCCTTTATACACCCCACATATGGCATTAACGATTCAAATCACTTTGAGGGGGCGGTAGTCCGCACTTCCTAAAATGAAAATATCGTGTTTACCCATAATGGAAACCATAAAGGTAAGAAATAAATGCAAAATACAGAAGCTTAAGTAAAAAATAAACATATTATATATCATATATAAATATAGTGACATCTTAATGTCCACCTTTGAAGGTGTTATATGAGTGTTGAACAATCATCGTTTCGTGAGGCAGAAATTCACCATCCACAGAAACGGTATGTTCTTTTTCCATTAGATGTTGGTGTGTGTAAGTGTAGATCGAATACTTATTATAAAAACATCCTAGTATATTTAGGATACTGTTTTTGTTACAAAATAAAATAATAAAAAGAGTTTAGGGGGTTGGAGAAGCAAAATAAAACAAAAAGACATTAGAGAAGACATTACCTTAAAATCGGGTAACTCTTTTTGATTTGAGACAAAGGCTTCCTTGGGAAGAATTATGCCCAAAGTGAGGCTTCTAGGAGTAATAGAGGGAATTTGGGAGAGTATTTGGGAAGAGGTTGGCCGATCCAAATGGCTTAGAAGGTCTGAATAAGGTGGTAGTGGTGGGGGCCATTTATAAGAGGAGAGGAGGGGCACTCTTGGAAAGTAATGAAATGTTACTTTATTATATAATGATTTTAGGATTTTAAAGGTCCCACACTTATATATTTAGAGGATAAGGTGATAGGGGTTCGAAATATACTCATCCAATAGGCTTTGGACAAGTTTAATTCTTATATTTTACATTATCCTTCCATTTTATTAAAATCTTTAATTAATGAGGTAATCGCTGCATCATCATGGTGTCATTAAAAATTTAATTTATTTAATGTCTAAAAATTATAAAAAAGTATCATGATGTAGTAAATCTTTTTATCTTTCTAATGAATATTTATAGTCAAAAATATGACTTGTATAACTCCATTTAAAAATTGTTTTAGTAAAACAACTCATGTTTGTGACATTTTTTATTTTCACATTAAATAAAAAGTTTTTAATGTCATTTTCCTACCAAAGTGGCTCAAGGGGGTCCCCAAGTTGACCCATTGATTGTCTTGGTCGGCCATGACTCATCCAATAGGGTTAGGACAAGTGTAAAGGTATTTTCATTTTTTTATAATATCATTTTTACCTTAAATTTCACTAATTACCTTTAAACGCGATTAATTAAACTTAAAAGTTACTATTCACCAAAAAATTATTTTAATCCCATTGAACCACATTTTACTTATTAATGAAAACCATGTATGTCAGATTTTTGAAAATCAAATCTTAAAAGTGATAATATTTCATTTAAATGAAAAATCAGTTTTTTAACTACCACTTAGTGATTTCACTATTCATCAAAAATTGATGTTTTCCAGAACAATGCCAAAATTTCCCCCTAAGATATAATTGATCTTCTGAATTAAAAAATGATGTATATTTTATAAAATTAAAAACATATAAGTTTCATTAATTAATTTTATAATTAATTCTCGCTGTCAAAACAAATAGCGTGTTTTTAAGAAATAATATATATCAAAAGATTGACAATTGTTTATGTCCAATTTCAAAGTGAAATTAATTCTAATGACCACCATTGGATAAAACGGTAAAAATATATTCTAATTAAACTTTAAAAACACTCAATATTATAATTTATCACTATAAATTATTTTTATTAAAAAAGTTGTTTTTTAGTATTTTTCACTATCCATAAAAAAATGGAAGTTCTCAGAAAAATACCATAAATTCAACATAGGCTAATTTCAATATTCCGAATCCAAAAATGAAGTCCATTTTGAAATATAAAATATATATATTTTCAAAAGGTGGGTATTACTATTCATAATGGCCATTTTGATTGGTTGCGGTGTGTTAGAATCTCGAACTTGCGTACAATGCAAGCTATTGCATTATTGAAAGAGAAGTGTATCGTGGAAGCTCGGGGTGTTACATTATATAAGTGATATCATATAATATAAATAGTACTTGGAAATATAAAAATATTTCCTATATCATGGTGATTTATTTAAAAAAATTAGGAATTAAATAATTAATTTTTATTAGGACATAATGATGATGTTGTAATAGATTTATTAAAAAAGCATCAAATAAATGATATTAATAATATTAAATAAATATAATTTGAAATATTTGATGGAATACATGAATTTTATAGATTAATATTACATTTTTTATGTATTTAATATAGTTTTTCGAAATAATCACGTTGTTATGATATTTTAAAAATGTCATGTATGAATTGTTTCAAAATTGACATAATTGAGACATTAAAATATTAAATAATTAATTAAATGATATAAAATTTATAAAAATATAATATTGGGCCAAAAGGATGCAATAAATATAAAAAAATCATTAATGACTCATTCATTGGTTGTTTTCCTTGATTTGGTAATTATTTTAACCCACAAATTGTAAATAACATGATATCACTCTATGATTAAAAATGGTAAAATAAGGGTTCAAAAAAAGATAATGATTAAAAAACATTCAAAACATGAAGAAATTTAATTGTATGATTGGGATTCTACCTGAAAGAATCATATATTATAAATAAATTATTTTGGGAAAATTTTCAATCTAAATTGAATTTATATTAATTTAATACTTTTAATAATTCCAAGGGTGCCCCTCCCCTCTCTAATAAAAAGGTACCAACCCTACTCTAATACTCACACAAAAAGAACCATTTTTTCATCCAAGCTCTTCCCAAACCCTTCCTAAAATCCCTCCCCACATTCTAGAGGCCTTATTTTAGTCATAAAATCCTTCTTATATTTGTTAATGTGTTCTTCAATGGTGATCAACCAATGTAGAGGTATCATTTTCTTTTAGTATTTCTATTTTCTTTCTTCTTCCATTTCCTTCAAATCTCCTCAAAACGTAATGAAATAATAAATCCAGTATCCTAGATATAATGAGATATTATTTTGTTAAAACCATCACTTTAATACATCTCCAATTTCATCAAATGGGAAATGAACTTTTTGTTCGTGTTTATGACGGACTGCCACCTCGCGAACCGATATAGTTCATTTTTCATCACCATGTTTAATGACTGGTTATAATTATGGAATTAATGTTCATATGAAATATTAATTAAATATTAATCATTATAAGATAATTATATATAAATTATTTTATTAAATTCCATTAACATAAAATTAATAACATAGTTCATGCGTATATGTGAACTATCATCTCCACGAAGTGATGTGATTCGTTTTTATTCACTACATCCATATTATGATATATATATATATATATAAGTATATCTAAAGGATTAATATGATATTATTGACGTTATGATCATTCTGGAAAGAGAAAATAGTATTTACCTTCTTTCGATATTGATCAATGAAAATGGAAAATGTTACTCATGCATACGTAAGGCATACCATCTCCATATTTATAACATAGTTCATTTCTCATAACCATACATCATGGTTTGATTTAAATGAATAATTTAAGAAAAAAATGACAATAATTTCATTGATATTGTTCTATATATGATGGAATTATGACCACGTGGACAATTGATGTCTTACCGAGTTCATTTTTGACTCACATACTGAATATCGACAAAACATCTTATATGAACTTAAATAATTATGTAATTGTTATAACATTATAATAAGTGATATAAAAGTAATAATAAAAATGAAAAAGTTTCTAAACCAAGAGGAAATTAACCTCTATTTATTATTCTGGAATATAAATATTGTATGTGATAATTCAAACTCAAGGTAAGATATTTCGTCTCAATCTCCTTTAATTGAGGCATTTCTTTATAATATGAACCTTCATTATTTTATATGGTGTATATACAGCATTGATGACATTTCATATCCATATTTTATCTATACAAATTTTTTTTATTGTCTTGGTAAATGTGTTAATTCACTAATATTATCATTTAAATGTTTAAATTAGTATGGGACACCTTAAACTTTTAAAGATTTAATTATCAAATCTTTTTCTTCATGGTATTAATTTACATATATATTTTTATGGATATAAAAGGATTATACAGGAAATTTTATGTCTATTTTAAATTTCATTGATAGTTTTCAAAGTGAAAATTTTTATTACAATCATTTTACTTTCTTTATATAATGAAAAAATTAATGTTTTTTGTTTTAACGTATACAATTATAATGACTTCTTCACCACAGTAATTTTTATTTGATATTTGTTTTCCTCTATAATCGTAAATGTCTTTTTAAAGGAAAATAAATCCCTTATTCTGTTATTTGGTTATATTTGTATTGAAAATGGGTTCTAAAATAAAAATTTTATTTTTATACAAAAAGGATTTTCATATTGGATTATAATATTTTTTCAAAAGGGTTTTGTGATTAATTTTTTTAATTCATGAAATGGTACTTGAGTATTATATGAAACGGGTGAGCCCGACAGATCTTAGATGAAGGATTGATCACCATTATAACTCATGGGTGTGGCTGAAACAACCTATAAAAAGGTTTAGTCCCCTTTATAAATCATGTGTGAGCCCAACACAGCTTATAAGAAGGGTTGAATCCCATTATAACTCATGGGTGAGCCTAACATAGCTTATAAGAAGGGATGAGCCCCATTATAGCACACAGGTGAGCCTGATATAGATTTTTTGAGGGGTGATCCCCATTATTTATCTCAAATTCATTGGGTAATAATAATTTTTGATGTTTTATATATCGTTATTCCAATTTATAGGGGTTTGAAAGTGTTTATGTATATGATTCTCTAAGTCACCGAAATAAGTTTTAATTTGTTGTTGTTAGTTTTAATGTTTTTCTCTGATAAAAAGGTACGACTGTTATTCATGTGAAAATGTTCTGATTAATTAGCTCAAAGGAAAATATATGTGATACTGTGTTTTAAGTATACTAATGGTATTATTTCTTTTTTATGTCCCTTACTGAGATTTTTGTGCTCATCTATAGTTTTTAAATTATTTTCATTGGATTTAATGGAGAATAGAGTCAAAGATTGAGTCAATGAAAAGTTATGATGATTAAACATGAAAAGAAACCATGTTTATTTTTAAAAATATTTGTGTCATGAATTAAATGGATACTATTGGAAGTGTCCACTTTGTTTTTATATGGGTTTTCTATGTCATAGTTATAGCCTAATTATCTAAATCTATAAACATGAAAACATCCTTAATATGGAATAAAGTAAAATTCTTGACTTAACTCAAGATTATTCAATGTTTATGTATGGGTCCTTAAATATTCAATAATAAAATATAATTTATGATGCACCCCATGTACCTATCAGAACCAAGAACAAATATCATTATGGTGTATGGAAATATGTAAATATTTGTGATTCATGACATCCATTAATTATAATGTATAATAATAGAAACTCTGGTCTTTATAACACATTTAAACATGAATTATTACATAATATTTCACTTAATATAACCTAGAATATATAGAGGTATAGTGTCCTTGGGACATAGAAACATTACAGGATAGCATAGAACATGAAATAAAACATCTTTATTGAAAACAACTTTTACATGACCATAACATTCCTTTGTACTTAACATTTCTTGAGATAACATGAGGACATATATAAGAAAAGGGTGAGCTCTAAATCCCATTAATGGAGTAAACAAGTATTAACATGAATAATAAAATGCATATAAGGAAATAGGAATACTAATTGAGTACAAGAGAAACATGAACATAAAGGCAGGATATAGCATGATTATCATGACATGGAAATGTGGAATCATCATAAAACAATGCATTATTAACATGAAGGAATCATGTAAACCCTTATCCCAAAATGATGGAAAAATGTAAAATAAAGTAATAAGGTAAACCCCCATCCCGACATGAAGTATCGTGACACTGAATATTACCCAATTCATCGGAGCGCTGTTAGGGCGCACCCTTCATGAACAATTTAATCACATGCTTAAGATTTCCACATAGATCATATAACATGTATTCATTCAACATCACCATTTATTACACGATAGAGTAATGTGGAATAAATATATGAAATTAAATAATCAATAGTTATATGTGCATAAAGTTGAATAACCTTGATAGATAAATGGGAATCGTATTAACTAATTGATGATTTTGGCATGGAAAATCGTGGTGCAATTTCACAGTCATAACGACATCACATGGGGATTAATAAAATGGGTTTATGAGAGAGAAATGGGGATATCATAATTTATATATAAAATGAGAAGTTAGGGGATCATGGATCATAATTCCCCAACAAATGAAATGGAATTTTAGATTCATAATATAAGAGAAATTCTTAGATGCAAATGAGGAGAGAGAACTCCATTACGGAATTTTAGCATGGTAACGGGTGTACATGGGAAGAATTAATGAGAGTGAAAGGGATATCTCAACATAAAAAAATAATAAGGTAAGTATGGGGGATGTGGGAAAACATACCGCATCATTTTTTATTGAAAACTAAATTGGTGTAACAATATATGTAAACTAGGAAAAAAATGAGAAAGGAAGGAAAGTGAGGATCCCTTAAAAAAATTCAGCATGGTAACAAGTGTATATAAGAGTTCATAAGAAGGTTAAATAAGATTGAAAGTGGATATAATAATTTATACGTAAAATGGAAAGTAATGAGAATATTTAGTAACATATCCCAACATTGGAATAAAAAAATTAAAAGAAATAACCTGAAAATAATTCTTGATAAAAGTGGAAGGTGGAAGATCCCTTACTTGGATGCGTGATCCCAAAGGATTGGGATAGGCATCATGGGAGCTTAAAGGAAGCTTGGGAGTACAATAGGGAGTAGTTTTCAGTGGTTGGTCGATCTTCAAATACCTTGAGTGAAGAGAAATGGGTTCTTGGGTGGGATTATATAGGAAAGGTGGGGGAATTCATTATTATTTTGGATTTGGACAATACACACTAAAAAATTAAAATCCACAAACCATCCTAGGGTTTTTTTCGATGATTTTTGGAAATAGAGAGTGGTATAAATTATTTTATTATTATATGGTTAGTATATATTAAAATATTTCTCATTAATATGTGGAGGTGAGTCACACTTTTAAGGAAATGATTTTAAAATATTAAAATATTTTATATGTCATGGAGGATTCACAAAGGCATTATAAAATAAATCAAATAAACATAAAATTACATTATATTAAAGTAAAATATATATTAGGTTGAATATACATCTTATATTATTAATATATCACTACTTGGTCATTATGATGTCATAAAACACGTGATATATTTATATAGTATTTAATTTTTACCCAAAAATCGACTGTCTCAGAAAATTATGAAAAATTAACCATTGGATAATTTAGGAATCTTGATTCAAAAAATAATATTCATTTTATCTAAATAATTTTATAAGTATGTGAATGTTTACCTTTAAAATAAAAAACGCAATTTATTAAAAATTGATGGGTTTAGAAAAAAACAGTTTCCAAACCTTAATAAAAAGTATATTTGGATTCATAAAAATTATATGATCATCTATATTTAAAAAATTAATATAAAAATAATATTTTATTCAAATATTATCTATTTGAAAAACACCTTAATTCATCAAAATATATTTCTTAATTGTATTTGAATATTAACCAAATATTCTATTTATGCTTTAAAAACTATTTACAATGTAATGTTAACAGAATGAAATTATATTTATTATTATATAAAAAATAAAGTACATAATCATGATTCTAGGGTCATGATATATACCCCTTTATTACACAGGCATATGCCCTAAGTGTAAGGTGCACGATGGTGGGGCTTTCATGGGGTCACTCAATGAACAAGGTTTGGACAGTTATCTCAATAAGATTGAACTTCTCTCATATGTGATTTTGTTCAAGCTTTACATGAGGATGATCATATTGGGATTAGACTAGAGAAACACCTAGTGATGCTACCTCCATCCTAAGCTCTGACAAATGGGCTTCGTATGGCACAATCCTATTATAAGAGGTCAGACTCTTCTTTCTGAATTAATTTTTCTATTTTCATTTATATTTATAAAAAATAATTATAATGTTAAAATTATTATTGTTTCCAACTATTACATTTATTATCAGTCATAATTTACCAATGTTCATATAATGGTCGAAAACTGATTGTTACATTTCAATTTATAATTATATAGTTTTAATTAATGGGACACAAAAAACTTTAATTTTTCAGAAAAAAAAATATTATTCAATTCTCTAGGTAAATACAATATGCCTACGGTCCATAACATGTGATCATAAATAATAATATTAAATGACACATAAACATATGGAAGTCATATAATCGTGTGTGTTCATATAATCTCTCATCTTGGATTATACCAAGTTTGAACTTCATGAGATGAAGACTCATCTTCTTATGATTACTCACACATAAAACTCAACATACTATGTTCTCCATCATAGAATCTTATCCAACAATGGAATAATGTTAATGAATGTAATCATGGAATCTCAAGGTTCTCGTTAGAGTGGGGTATAGTTAATTTATTTTCAATGTGATAGATACGTTATGAAATTATTACATTAACATCACATAGAATTATGAAATGATATGAAATAATTTATTTAGTTAATATTCACTTTTTTAATATATATGAAATCTAGAGTAAATATTTTTGATTTTATAACTCCAACTATAATAGACTCTTAGTTGGACTAGATCAAACTACCAATGATATTTAGCCAACTAACACTCACATGATGATCATGTTTCCACTGAGTTGAGGTTTTAGTTCAAGGGTCTTCCACATTTTCTTTATGGTAATTCTGATAATAGTAACATCGCCTATCTAAGAAAAATCACTCAAGATAAGTTATTTTAGAATTGTGTTCCACATCCACTGATGTGACCTTGTATCTATTGAAAGATCCTCTATAATAGCATTATCACAATTTAGTGTGATAGCTTCCATACAACTATGCACTAAATAAATCTCTTAGATGAATTTTTGAATCCAAATTTATTGTTTAGATACCTCAGATGCTCTAATATTCTTTGAATAAATTGAATAATTGGGGGCCACTACTTTTTTGGAGTTATTCTATCTCATATCACCTTCATTGATATTAAAGAGGTATTCGAGCTATAATTTTTGATCGACTTAATATTTTTGGAAACCTCTATTTGTATATCCCCTGAAAAATACATCCTCGTCTCTTCTATATACCAAGAACATAACATTATTAATCCTCAAACACTTAAGGTTAGTATCAACATCCATCCAATGGTAGTGACCTAGGTTATCAAAAAATCTTACAACTACGCTTAAGGAGTATGAAACATCTATCCTTTTACATATCATAGAATATATTATGAGACCAATCTTTGATGTTTATTTATTATATCCCGTCCTATATATTTCCTTATGTGTTGAGGACTCGTATTCATGTATTGATGAATGGCATGTTAATCTAGTAAAAATACCCTCATGAATTGTTTAAAAATTAATCTCTTCTAAATCATGTTAATGTATTTTCATTGTCTTAGTAAAATAATCCTCATGCATCTATCATGATGGATCTTAATCCAATGAATATATGTTTATATTACTATGTTATTCATTGAAAAGAATTTATTCAACATGGATTTAACATAATATGAGACTTGTATTTTATGTCAATTGAGTATCATGTCATTGATATAAACTATCATGAGAAAAACCACACTAAAACTAAATTGCATAGAGAGAGAAGGATCACATTCATTCTTTATGATACCAGATTTCAAAATATATCCATAAAAACAAATTTTCCATTAACTATATTCTTTTTTTAATCCATAAATATATCTCTATAACCATTATTTTTTTGGAATCCATTAGAGTCAAAAAAACCCTTTATGTTGTGTCATGTATACAAATTCCTAAAGGATCCCATTATAGAAATATATTTTGGAATATAACTCCAAAATAAAATATTCATGGTAACATTCTATGAAAATTATTGTTCATATTGATTTTAGTATAGAAACTGGGGAATAGTTTATGTAATATTCTATAAATTTGTTTTTTTAAATATTTTTGTAAATAGTCTTTCTATATAGGTACTTAATTTTCCAAATTCTTCAGGAATACCCATATACAAACAATTGGTTTTACATCCACTGAAGTATCTAAAAAAACCCATACATTGTTATAGTACATGGAATACATTTCATAATTCATAAATTATTTCGAATTTTCAGCTTCTGTACCACTTACTACTTCATTATATTTTTTACTACATGTAATCATGTTTAAAGAAATAACCTTAACATTCTGTTCATAACCCCACACTCATAAATGCAATAATGTGTTTTCATTTTAATACACAATCTGATTTAGAATACTTGTTGCCGCTAATTTTTCCACTTGGTTTAGTATGTATTTTTTATGAAATGTGTATCCCAAAAAGGATAATGGGAGACTCATATGACTCATCATTGATCTCACTATGTCAAAAATTTTGTGTTTCTTCCTTTCACTTACACCATTCCGTTATGGTGAAAAGGGGTTATATGTTATGATAAAATCCTTAACACCCATAAATAATCAATTCATTCCTGATTAATAAGTTCACTATAACTTTCTTGGGGGGAGTTTCATAATCTTCCTACTAAGCTAGTTTTCAAGTTCATTCTTATATTCCTCAAATCTATCAAAAGAATCTGACTAAAACCACATTAATTAATCATATACATATCTAATAAAGTCTTTAATAATAGATAATAACTAAGACTATGCACCCCTATCTTTAATTAGAAATTGTCTACACACATCGTTATAAACCAACTCAATATTCTTAGAGGCCCTTTCAACATTTCCACTAAATAGGTATGGGGTCATTTTTTCATGTAAACATGCCTGAAATAAACCAATTAGTTTTAGTTTAAATGAATAAAAATATCTATCTTCATGTATGTTGGTCAAATGATTTTCATTTACATGACCTAGTTGGGGATTCCATAGTTGTGTGTGGTATGACTCATATTAGTGATATTCATTATCAATTTCCATTACATGCTTTGTGTAACCCATCACATAAAAAAAATTATTTAATTATGTCTTAAAATAAAAAATTCTTTTATTATAAATGAAGAAATATTTATTTTGAAATTGGAAAATAAATGTGTTTTATCAAGTACGGAAGCATAAATAATATTTTTGAAAACTGAAGGAACATAAAAAATCTTTTAGAATAAATATCATTCTAGTTGACAAAATAAATAGGTAGTCCATAATATCTAGACTATAATATATGGATATATTAGATACTCATAGATCTAACACGTCTCATGAAATATTTTTAATCTAATTTTTTCATTTATTTTAATACATATTTTATCACCACATGTTTTTTCTAATATTTTTATTTAAATGGATAGGTTACACTCGATAGAGAACACACTTTAAGGATCCCCTTTCTTCTTAGTTTGGTTACAGTTTCTATTCATATGGTCCATTGTGACACATGAAAAAAAATAACATATTGATCCCTTTATTTTTCATTGATCCTTCTATTCATTGAGTGGTGTTGTAATGATTCTTTAAAAATATAATTACCCTTGGATAACTTCTTGTCACCTTTAATTTTATTAAATATTTAGATAGAATCTTTTTCCAAGTTCATATCCTTATCAACATAGTGAAGTAGATTTACGAAGATCTAGGAGAAACATCTTTGTGTTTTTTATAATGATATTGAAAATAAAACATGAGAATATATAATGGTGTGGTGAAATATTAATATCAGTGTGAAGTTATTTAGGATGATTAAACCCTAGAACCTCTATGCACTCAATGAAAAAAATATGTTATACTATGTGAGGCTTGTCTAGTTCACCTTCTGAGTGATTTCTCATGAAGATCACCATAAAGATCACAAAATTCTCATGTATTTATCTCTCCTAATAAATATCATGAAGATGTTGGATATTTCAATAGGCTTCCATATTATCATGTGATATCATGAGTTCTCTATACATGGATGAAAACATCAAAAACTGATCATTTACTACATCATTATTGTTTTTTCATAGAGATAAAACTCCCCATAACTCACTCCCTTAGCTGTAGAATCATGGATTTAGGATTTAGTCATGTAATATTTCTTTTATGGAAAAAAATACCCATAGTAATATGAATAATTCCTTTATGTTAATGTTAATTTGGAGGTGGTCTTTCCTCATAATAGATCATAAGGATAAGGTGTTTTATGAACTTGTCATTATTATACTATAATAGATAATATTATTAATAATTCTCTTGATTTTAATTTTTATTTGACATAATAATAATAATTTTAATTTTATTAGGGCATCCAATATTCTATCAATTGTTAATTGAAATCACCATTGAACTAAGAATGTCTTCTTAGTTTATAAATTCTAGAGTAAAGCATCCATATTTCCCTCATTATGATTTAGAATATAGACATGAAAAGCATAATAAGGTTTTTAGGTAGGCATTATTACTAACTGTGGGTATTCATCTCTTTGTACTATTGAGTGGACTTCCCAATCATGAGATCCTGACTCATATTTCCTCAACCCTAGCAAAACAAATATTGAACATACTGTTGTCACTAAATTCTATGCAATTTTGTGAAATTCGACCCATAATGATAGTTAATACTCCCCAATAATTAAAATCTATTGTGATTTTGACCGAAACATACACATAAACTAATGGTTTTTTTAATTCAGATGTTGGAATAAATAATGACATAATATTAACTTGGTGGATTTTATTTATTATGAATAAATTTTCTTAT
Organism: Viscum album; assembly: GCA_963277665.1. Lineage (NCBI taxonomy): Eukaryota > Viridiplantae > Streptophyta > Magnoliopsida > Santalales > Viscaceae > Viscum > Viscum album. The sequence goes on from OY728134.1 coordinate 1,278,730,900, forward strand.
TTTATCTTTTACATGACTTATTAATATTATGTTGATTTTACTTTAGCGGTTTACCATGTACCGATATAACAGTTACACATAATCATTTTTTTAATATCATATTTCTATATTAAATTTCATATTTAGGTGATAGTTCCCTTGCACAAAAAAATAAATCATGCATAGAAAAAAATTAATAAATAAATGGATTGATCATGAGCATATCTAATTGTTGATTTATTAAGTTCTAAATTAATCAACCTATAAACATAGGCAAAAACTCCTTGTTTCATTCTTGTACTAAGTTTCAACATTCACCTAACCATATATATATCATTATTTTGGTTTTGTCTTAGTAATATCTTGAACTTCCACCACCTCAACTCCTCCCTTAAACTGATCCATGTGCCTTCAGATACTCCTTTTATTTGATATCTCTTATAACTAACATATAGGTGATTGAAAGGATTGGAAAATGGGAATTACATAATATTAACTTTTACATGTATATCCTATATAATAAAGGAGAGTTGGATGACACACTAGGTGTCAAATTTAATTTACTAAAAATTAATTGAAATATTGTAAAATCAATTAAATTAAAGGAAACTAACACTTACATAGGTCTGGTAAAATCTCATGATCAGTCATACACAAGTAATGACTATTAATTTAAAATAATTAGAATTCATTCATTTTAATTTGTCATTTGATAATATAAAACATGAAAGTATTTATCTGATTAGTTATCTTATTAGTAAATTAATTTATTTTTTTGTATCAATTCCAATTTTATTGGAGATTCTAATTCAAATTTATTTTAAATAAACTAAATTATTTTAATTTATTTAAAATTTAATAAATAGTTCAAAGTATTGTACTTGTAAGAAACTTGGTGAGTTATGTCTGAACTACTCAGTGTAGTCCTTGTTGTATACAATTCACTCACATGAAATATTGTGTATACCATATGTGTCATAATTTCATGGCATATACAATAAAATTAACGAAACATAGAAAACATGAAAATTATTTTTCCTATAAAATTTAATGTACACTAATACTTTGGTATTGAATGACCATACATGACTTATAGTTTCAAATATTATGTGTAATTAATTAAAGATTTAATATAATATAAAATGTAATGAATAATGTGTATGATAAATTTAAGGACTCACAAAACTCAACTCGATGAGGTTTAATGGTGTTATTAATTGGTACTATTTTGTATTAGTTAATTTTCATGGTGTGTCTTGGTCATCTACACATCATGTACTATTCCTCATAGGATGTCCGCAATGCACAAAAAGTGACTCAACATGTACTTATCATGGGAATTTATGAAGTATATGGTGTGTATTAAGGATACATGATGTGTTCTTCAAGTTTCACAAAACTTTTCCTATATGCATCAGGTATTACATATATGTACTTCATTAATTACATGACACATATTGAGTCTATGTAGTCATTTGTGATAACACATTAATTACCTGACATGTATGAAATCTACATGGTGTGTAGTTCAGAAAAACTATTTTTTACTTCATCCACAATACACACATTGAATTTATTGCATGAATCATATATTCAAATATTGTTTCTATTGTATATATATCGACGAGGAATCCATGATAGTGTCATAGTGAAATGTATAAGGATAAATGGTGTATAACAAAGAAGTACACATCATGTAACCTTATGTTATCTGTCCAGAGTTTTTAGAACCTATGGATGGGTTCTATAAATATTATATTTCTTAATTATTATTAGATCTAGGTTATGTAACCAACAAACAAAGAAGAGTAATAGATCTCAATAATGGGATAAAGAAACAATCAAACATGAAATGAAATTTAATTTTTAATTTCATAATGATCGGCAATTAGATAAATAATTATAAATTTGAACATTACCACTCTGATGCCATTTAATGGGTCTGGATGTAGCCTATGTACCTATTGGGAAAAATGTCCAACTTGGATTATTTATGAATTTATGGATTTTTAAAAATATAAAATAAGTAAACATCGTAAATAATGAAAAAAATTTCTAAATAAGTTTTAAAAATAATACACTGGTACCATGAGTTGATTTTTTCGAGACAATTTTATAATTAAATTAAGCACAAGAAGAATGATTAACTCAATCTTTTGATATTTATTCATTTGGGATATTGATCATTCTCACCTAATCGGTGTAGCATCATTTCTTTATGGGGACACAATATAGAGACCTTCTATAAAGGATCCACATGTGCTCTTTTGGTCTCTAAATTACATTGATAAATCACTGGGTTCTAGCATGGCCAATTGATCATATTGTTTTATCCACCTTTGATTCCTTCACATTCTTTTAGGCTTGATAAAATATCTCTTTACCTTCTCATTCTTGAGAGTATGATAGGATGAGGAGGATCTTGAGTGGAATTTGTTGTACACAATGATTAACATCCTATATAATGTGATATTAATCTATTTAATGACCAAATGATATAATTTAATTTTTAGTTAATTATACAAGGGACCTTCAATAAATTATTAAACCTTCAGAAATAGCATTTTCTGTAATAAAAAAATATTATTAATTTATTCAATTGTGTGGTATAACTGAAGAAATGAAAAATATTATTTTATAGACTTTTAAATTAATAATTATCATTGGGCCTCTAGTTAGTCTTCTCGTCCCAGTCAAAATTTATCAAATACCTGGTAAAATATTCTTATTAAATATTTTTTCGTTCTATAATTACATATTTTTTTCACAAACTAGTGAATAAATGTTCATTTCATATTAACATAATTAAATAAATTATTTATATAATAATTAATTAATTAATCATTATAATGTGAATAAAAAGTGATAAATAGATATAAAATTTACATGAAATTAAACAATTACCTCATGAACAAATACTGATTTAGTATTTGTTCCCATTTAGTAAATCATGATTAAATATTGACTCTCTATCTATAAATTTCTATTAATTATAATTGTTAAATATAAATAATATTTAAATGAGATCAAAGGAAAATATTTGTGTCTGACCCTCTATGCCTCTTCCTCAGGCACATTATGAGAACATGCCTAAAGTCCAATTTTACTATCTAGAAACGATTAAAGGAACCCAAAGATAAATAATATATGTCACAATAATAAAAAAACATATTAATTCTCACTATGTAATATGATACATTTGTCATGATATCTCATTAAGTATCTTGCATACATGCATCATCAACATTAATACATAACATGTCATTCTTGGATTATACAAAATGAACATGTCAACATCACTATACCAATGTAATTTATTTAGAAAATTTCATTCCAACCAAAATTTTGATGAATAATATTCCATAAATATGTAAGGGATATATCCTTCCTTAACTTATTCATTAACAACATATCATTCATGTCACACCCAAGGTAACCAACTTTAAATTGATCATATGTCATCACAATTTATGGATATACATAAAATTATGCAAGGAATTACCACTAAAAAATATTTAACTTTTCCAACATGGTTATATTGTAACACCTTGATAATGTTTGAGTTATTATTTTTTTCATATTAATTTATAATTTTTGATATTTTTCATTTCATGTAACTCTGAAATAGTTATTATATATATTACATCACTAATGTCACGACCCATCCTCAGGGCCCGTGCCGTGACTACCCCAAGCCCGCCTTCCATAGGCCAGGGGCAGGCGACTAGCACCAAGGCGTAAATCCCAGTAAAAAAGGGAAGGAATTGCCTTTGTAAAGTAAACAAGCACCATAGAGTAAGCAAGCGGAAAAAGTAAACACTAATTAAAAACATTACAACAGTAAGTGCGGAGAGTAAGTGGGCTAGAATACAAACCCAAACTGAAAGTAAAGTACAACTCAAAAAGGGAAAACAGCAACTGAAAAGTAAAGCTGCAACGTCGAGCCGTCCACTGGGAGTCCCACCTGAAGCGTGGGTACAGATAGCCTCCACTACTCCTCGGGTCCAGCCGACCGCTCCGAGTACGTCCCACCCAGTGGCCCACCTCCACGTACCGTCCTGCTCTGCTAGCCTCCACTATGATCACCGCTGTCTGTCGTCTGCAACGAACACAACGTAGTGCGGGCATAGCCCGTGCCGGGGTGAGTATAAGCTACTCAGTAGGGACCCCGAGACCCCCGAAGGTCTCTCAGAATCCACAAAGGATAATCCACAAAGGAAAGATAAAATCACGAAGTAAAATCCGAAACGGCTTAGGTATATGCCCATACATATACCTAAGTCATCAATTCTCGCTCGGCTCCAACATCCGAGCTCAAGTACAACCCAGTCCACACAGGAAAGAAAAATGTAAATCCACACAGGACAGCACAACACAATCAACAAAGGAAATCAAAATAGGGTTTTCAGCTCACACAGGAATACTTCTTCGAATGATGATAGAGATGATCACTGATCCATCTAAGTCGTCGGACCCACAAAGGATCAAAAGGTACTAACCCCCGCAATGACCCACAAAGGATCTAACCCACAAATGATCGATAGGTAACTAACCCCCGCAAAGACCCACACAGGATCGGGCCCACACAGGACCTATAGGCGCTGACCCACACAGGACCACTAAGCGCTGACCCACACAGGATCAGACCCACACAGGATCGGTAGCACTGACCCTAAAGGATCGCTAAGTGTTGTAGTCATCGTCGTCGTCGAATCCACTGAGAATCTATGCACAGTCGTCGTCGTCACAGTAGCAGTCGCAGCAAGCTCTAGGGTTCCTGCACACAGCAATCTCATTTGGGAGGGTCCGCTCCACGAGCCGAGAGGCTGATACATCAACTGGCACATAGTCCATAGTTGATGTATTCAAAAGTTCCGTATCGCCAACAGGAACTCAACGTCGCAGACGGCGCGTCAATTGGACGCCCGGTCTGAGAGTTATTGGCTTTTTCGTCCCAGGGGCCCGGTTGGTGTTTAAGGCAAAACCAAACCGACCGTACTCCACCTGCATCCAAACCTCGGGCAGAGTAAGCCAAAAGATCCATCTTACTAAGAGGAAACCAACAAAGTCTATGGCACGTCATTCGGACGTCCGGAGCTTAAGATATGAGCGTTTCCGCTCCGAGAGCCCGGTTGGTTTCGTGTACAAACCAAACCGTCCGAACCCAAAGTATTCCGGAACCTTGAGTGTGATATACCAAAACGACCGACTCGATCCAAGGATCGCATCTCCGCTGACGGCGCATTGTTCGGAGGCTCGTAGCTCAAGTTATGAGTAAAAGACCGAAAAGGTCCGGGAACGGGGGGTCTGGGCCCCGACCGACCCGGCCCAACCCCCCTGGGTCGGCCCGAACTGGGTCGACACGACCCGGGTCCGGGTCCGACCCGGTTGGGCACGACACGGCCCGGCCTAAGTGCGACCCGGCCCAGCGGGTCGGCCCGGCTCGTCTCGGTCGAGCGGTCGAGCGGAGGAACCGCGGGACGCGCTGCCCCCACGGGATGAAGCGCTGCGGCCCCGCATGGGGCCGCACTGGGTCATCGGACGCGGCTTTGCCGCGTCCCGTGAGTCACCGGACCCACGCGTTCGTGGGTCTGGTCAGCCGCCGCCGCCGCCGCGGCTCAATCCGGCGACCCGCGCCGTCGGTGGATTCCACGGGCCACCGGAGTTGCTCTGGTGGTCCAATTCCACTTTCGTCTGCGCCGTGGCTCCTCCCGGGTCCCATTCTTCACTACCAGGCCCTCAAATCGCCATTGTGGCCCCGTTTGTCATCGTCCGCCGTTTCGCGCATCAAAAACGAAAAAGTGCGGTGGGTTCGGACTTGTTCGTTAGTCCGTACCCACCGTGTTAGCGGTTTTAAAAAGAATATTACACAAAAAACGTTTAACAAACGTCGCGAGTAAAAATCATAAAGATTTTTAAGAATCAAACCCCTACTTCATCGAAGTCTTCAAACGTGCGTTCTTCACGGAATTGATCGTCGCGGGAGAAGAGGATTGTCGCGTCGCGGAAGGGCGTCGCGTCGTCGCGGTATACAGCGTTACATCGACGAACTTCGAGGATCAAGAACACACAGATTTAATTATAACAATTAAATCCATGTTGTTGTTATAAACCACAAATAATATAAAGGTCTGCAATCTCTCACCTCAATGGATGATCGAAGATTTGTCGCGGATAAAGGAACGTCGCAGAAGAACGTCGTGGGAGAAGAATCGTCAGCGTCGCGGTACTTGGCATCGCGTCGTCGATCTCCGAGGGCTCGGCGTTATTCGTCGCCCGTCATTGGAGGTCGGCGTTCTTCGCGTTCTTCGCGTTCTTCGCATTCTTCACGAAGGAGGATGAAGGACTTAAGGTTTCTGTCAAATCCTCTCAACGAACAACACTCAAGAAGAAAAATGTTGGTCTTATTTTATTACATTCTAACAAATGAAAAACAAACTAAGTAACGACCCATTAATTCATAGAATTAATTTCAACGAATAAATCGCCCAATTAATAGGATCATTTAATTGTCTAAGAAATGCCCCAGTTGACTTTCAATTAATAGGGGTTTTCGCGGGTGCGTTACTTAGCGGAAAAGAAATGGTGGGGCTCGTGCGGGCCCCACCTCACAAATATCCTACCCACATGGTAGGATATTTTTGGATAGCACCCTATCTGCATCAACTCATCTTACGCAGATTTAAGTGGCTTTCAAGTGGCTTTAAGTGAAATAAAAATAAAGTTGTCGCACACTTTATTTTATTTCTTAACTTAACCCCAAAAAATTAAAAACCACACCCGAGAAAACGCAACTCTGGAAGAGGAGTTTTTAAGCAAATATCGGTGCTTCAATTCCATCGGTGCCCTCGGAATTCTATTCTGAGCATCGATTCAAAAGTTAGAAAAACCCGCTCGTTCGTTCACATAACGTACCCGAGCCAAACTTCAAAAAATTATTCCGGGCGCACCGAGCCTCGGAATCACGTGCAGTCTGAAACTGCGTTCTTGTAAAATTCCAAAGAAAAGTAAGAAAAAAAATTTCCTTGAAATTCAAGGGTCTTTACATCACTCCCACCTCAGGGATTTACATCCCCGTAAAGATACATAATAAACTAGGGAAATAAATGTGGGTACTGAGCACGCATCTGAGCCTCTCGCTCCCAAGTGCTCTCCTGGAGGTTCTCGTGCTGCCATCTGATGCGCACAAGAGGAATCGATCATCCATGTAGGATCCGCTCCTGTCAATCCTCGATCTCCACCGGGACCTCCGCAAAATTCGCCCCATCATCCACGTCTAGCTCCCCATGGTTAATGATGTGCGTCGGGTCATGCACGTATCTCCTCAGCTGGGATACGTGGAAGACGTCGTGCACCCGGTGCAACTGAGGTGGTAGAGTCAAGTGATAAGCCACCTCGCCGATCCTGCTGAGGACCTGTAATGGTCCGATGAAGCGTGGAGACAACATGCCACCTTGGCCAAATCTCTGTAATCCACATCGAGGTGAGACACGCAAGAAGACGTGGTCGCCATCCTCGAACTCTAGTGGCATCCGCCTCCTGTCAGCATAAGACTTCTGCCGGCTCTGAGCTATCCTCATCCTCTTCTGGATGACCTGGACCTTCTCTGTCATGGCCCGGTCCATCTCTGGTCCCACAAGTGCTGACTCCCCAGGGTCTGTCCAGTTCAAAGGAGATCTGCAAGGCCTGTCGTACAACGCCTCGTATGGTGCCACCCCGATGGTGGAGTGGTAACTATTGTTGTACGCAAACTCCACCAAGTGTAGGTGGTCCTCCCAACTGCGACAAAAGTCGAGGACACATGCGCAGAGCATGTCCTTGAGAGTCTGAATGGTCCTCTCCGTCTGACCATCCATCTGAGGGTGAAAGGCGGTGCTCAGACGTAGCTGCATCCCGAACGCCTCTTGAAACCCCTTCCAAAGCCGGGAAGTAAAGCGAGCATCTCGATCGGAGACGATAGATGATGGCACATCGTGAACCTGTACAATCTCCTGAACGTAGAGACGCCCCAAGCTCTCCACTGAGCCCTGCTCTCTGATGGGTAAGAAGTGAGCCGACTTGGTGAGTCGGTCAACAATCACCCAAATAGAGTTGTGACCTCTAGAAGTGTGTGTAAGTCCAGTCATGAAGTCCATAGATATCTCGTCCCACTTCCACTCTGGGACCTCCAAGGGTTGTACCAAGACTGCTGGTACCTGATGCTCTGCCTTCACCTGCTGGCAGGTGAGGCATCGGGAAACGAACTCTTCCACAACATTCTTCATGCCCGACCACCAGTGCTGTCGTATGAGATCCTGGTATATCTTTGCCACTCCAGGATGTACCGCCAAAGGAGAAGTGTGAAACTCTCTCAGCACCTCCTCTCATAAAGCGACTGGTACTAAGGTACGTCCTCTGAAAAGTATGTCGTGCTCTACTCCAAAGGAGAATCCATCAGGTGCATGTCGTAAGGATAACTGTGCACGCCGCGTCTCATAGTCGGCGTCCTCACGCTGTGCCTCTCTGACTCGCTACAGTAGTAGAGGAGTGACTGTGAGAGACTGAAGGTAGGCTGCTCCATCTCTATCCGCAAAGGATATCTGCAAAGTGGTTAGCTGCTCTGTCACCTCCTCAAGTAGCAGAATTCCCGTCCTCATACTGAGAGAATCGGCTACCACGTTCCCCTTCCCAGGAGTATAGACTATCTCAAAGTCATAGTCCTGGAGGAACTCGAGCCATCGCCGCTATATCAGGTTCAGGTCCTTCTACGAGAAAATGTACCTGAGACACTGGTGGTCAGAAAAGATTGTAAAGAGCTCGCCCATCAGATAGTGTCACCAAGTCTTCAGAGCGAAGACCACTGCTGCTAACTCCAGGTCATGGGTAGCGTAGTTCTGCTCATGCGGCCTCAACTGACGTGATCCATAGGCGATCACTGCTCGCTCCTGCATTAGGACACATCTGAGTCTAGTCCCTGATGCATCGCAGTAGACTACGTACCCTACTCCCTCCTCAGGAAACCTCAACATAGGTGTGCTGGTCAATCTCAATCTCAGCTCCTGGAAGCTCTACTGACATCTGTCTGACCGCACAAAGGGTCTCCCCTTCTTCTTCAAAGCTGAGAGTGGTGTCGTAACTTTGTAGAAGTCTGGCTCAAATCTCCAGTAGTATCCAGCTGGTCCCAAGAAACTCTTCACCTCTGTCACGCTCCTGGGTGGCTCCCAAGCTAGCACTGCCTCGATCTTTGCAGGATCCACTGCAACTCCTGCCTCAGAGATGACATGCCCCAAGAAGTGGACCTCACCTATCCAGAACTGACACTTAGAGAGATTTCCATAAATCATGTGCTCTCGGAGTGTGTCTAGTACAACACGCAAGTGGTAGGCGTGCTCCTCCTCAGTCGTCGAGTATATCAAAATGTCGTCGATGAAGACTATGACAAATCGATCAAGGTATGGCTGAAAGATCCTGTTCATGAGGCCCATTAACACTACTGGAGAATTGGTTACGCCGAATGTCATAACCAAGAACTCATAGTGGCCATATCGACACCTGAAGTCCGTCTTCTTCACGTCCTCGTCCCGAACTCTATGCTGATGATAGCCTGACCTGAAGTCTATCTTCGAGAACCACCGTGCTTCCTTGAGCTGATAAAAGAGGTCATCAATCCTCGGTAGTGGATAATTGTTCCTCACTGTCACCTAGTTCAGGCGACGATAGTCGACATAAAGTCGCAAGATCCCGTCCGCCTTCTTGGCGAACAATATTGGGGAAGCCCAGGGTGAAACACTGGGTTGGATGAATCCCTTGCCCTGCAAGTCCTCCAACTATACTCGTAGCTCTCGAAGCTCGGCGGGGGCCATCCGATATGCTGGAGTCAATATCGGGGTTGTCCCGGGGTATAGGTCAATATAAAATTCTACCTCTCTGCGAGGAGGTAGCCTTGGAACGTCATCAGGAAAGACGTCCGCATACTGATCCACCACTGCAGGAAACTAGGACTCCGCATGTCAACTACTCCTAGGATGAGGCTAGACTACTGATGAGTGATGGATTGTCCTCTCCTCTGCGGAAGTCCATCCTGTGTTGTGTAGGATCCCTTCTCGCCGGCGAAGGTGAACCTGCTCCCGTCGGTGCGTACACATCGCACCTTGCACCTAATACAGTCAATCTGTGCATGGACTGTAGATAACCAATCCATGCCCAAGATGAAGTTTTAAGGCCTTGACGTCGCTAAAAGAAGATCCCAGCCGAAGCTCTCGCCTCCTAGAGTAAGCTCACACTGCTGGCACCAGTGCGTAATCATCGAGTCTGCTCCCGTAGGAGTCTCTAGCCGTAAGGATCGAGCCAACGGCTCTGTCGGAATCTCCAAGCTCCGAACAAGGGTAGTGACTATGAAAGAGTGACTCGCTCATGTGTCTATAAGAACTGCAGCAAGGGTGGAAAAGACACAGATCGTACCTCGAATCATCTCGGGCGCACCGTGGTCGTAGGCCTCCGCTGCCTGAAACTGTGCATGTCACTACCCGCCAGCTCCCTGTGGTCGGGGTGGACCTCCTCGTGGTGGTGGTGGTAGAGCCTCAAAGCATCACCCACCACCTGATGCTCGGCCAACTCCTCTGCCCCGTCCGTCTCCTCCCTGCGGACCGCCACGGTCGACCCTCTGCCTCTGCCTGTGTGGCCCCTCAACTGTCTGCTTCTCCTCGGCATGGTGGTCCAGGCAGTCACAAGCCATGTGACCCTGCCCACCGCAAGTGTAGCACTGCCTGCCTCTTGAAAGACTGGCTCCACGTTGTGTGCCCCGCACTGCTGAGCTAGTGTCCTGAGGTCATCTGCGTGAGGGTTTGGTCTGCCTGGACACCTGAGTCATCCATCGGCTGCCTATTGTAGAAGACTCTGCTACCTGCCGCCCCGCGATAGGTCTCGCTGCTGATGAAGTCTCAGCAAGAAAGCTCTCGATCAAAAGTGCTCGCTCCAGTACTCTTTCCTGGGTCGGAATACTGAGGGAGATCAGTGATTCCCTGATCTCGTGTCTCAACCCCTGTTCAAAGTTCCGGGCCCGGAAGAACGGTTCTCATACCATGTCGGTCGAGTGGCGAGAGAGATCAGTAAATCTCGCCGAGTACTGGGTGACCATCAAGCTACCCTGTCGCAGCTGAAGAAGCTCCTGGATGCGCACCGCACGGAGGGTGGCTGGGATGAACTCCGAGCGGAAGAGGCTCTCAAAGTCCGTCCAGAGAAGATATGCCTCATCGTGCACCTGGAGCATCAAGCTCCACCATCGGCCCACTGCTACCTGCAGTAGTCTTGATGTGAGGATCACCATGAGGTCTGCTGGTGTCCTCACTAGCCTGAAAACTCGTACCACTGCCTCCAGCCAGTCCTCGGCTGCCTGGTGGGTCTGTCTCCCCGCGAAACCTAGGCGGTCGCTAGCGCTGGAACTCATGCAGTGCACTGAGGTGACGTGCATCGTCAGCGGCTGGGGCTGGAAGCATCGGGGGCTCGGTGGGTAGAGGAACCGCTGGTGCCTCTACTGTCAAAGGGACCTGTACCAAGGGCTCGTCGCTCGGCGGGCTGTCGTCATGTACATCTCTCGGAACCCTAGCTGGCTGCCGTCGTGGGGCCATCCTGAAAAGGAACAGGTGCGCCACGGTCAGAAAAGTATACCTGGTGAGCTGACATATAGTAATCACAAAGAAAACTTGAAACACGCATGCAATCAATTTTTTCGTGCATTAAGTCGGAAATCAGAAGTCAGGGTCCTGTTATACGGATACGTCGGCCACCGCACCAACACTGGGCTCCCTGGATTGACAACCACACTCAATACGCTAAACACTATTGCTTCACATAGAAGAAAGATCAGAGTATGCGGTAGGACCGACCACCTCTGATACCAATTTGTCACGACCCATCCTCGAGGCCCGTGTCGTGACTACCCCAAGCCCGCCTTTCATAGGCTAGGGGCTGGCGACTAGCACCAAGGTGTAAATCCCAGTAAAAAAGGGAAGGCATTGCTTTGTAAAGTAAACAATCACCACAGAGTAAGAAAGCGGAAAAAGTAAACACTAAGTAAAAACTGGTACAACAGTAAGTGCGGAGAGTAAGTGGGCCAGAATACAAACCCAAACTGAAAGTAAAGTACAACTCAAAAAGGGAAAACAAAAACTGAAAAGTAAAGCCGCAACGTCGAGCCGTCCACTGGGAGTCCCACCTGAAGGGTGGGTACAGATAGCCTCCACTGCTCCTCGGGTCCAGCCGACCGCTCCGAGTACGTCCCACCCAGTGGTCCACCTCTAGGTATTGTCTTGCTCCGCAAGCCTCCACCATGATCAGCGCTGTCCTTCGTCTGCAACCAACACAACGTAGTGCGGGCATAGCCCGTGCAGGGGTGAGTATAAGCTACTCAGTAGGGACCCCGAGACCCCCGAAGGTCTCCCAAAATCCACAAAGGATAATCCACAAAGGAAAGATACAATCACGAAGTAACATCCGAAGAAGCTTAGGTATATGCCCATACATATACCTAAGTCATCAATTCTCTCTTGGCTCCAACATCCGAGCTCAAGTACAACCCAGTCCACACAGGAAAGCAAAACGTAAATCCACACAGGATAGCACAACACAATCCACAAAGGAAAGAAAAATAGGGTTTTCAGCTCACATAGGAATACTTCTTCGAATGACGATAGAGATGATCACTGATCCATCTAAGTCGTCGGACCCACAAAGGATCAAAAGGTACTAACCCCCGCAATGACCCACAAAGGATCTGACCCAAAAGGGATCAATAGGTAACTAACCCCCGCAAAGACCCACACAGGATCGGGCCCACAAAGGACCTATAGGCACTGGCCCACACAAGACCGTTGAGCGCTGACCCACACAGGATGGGACCCACACAGGATTGGTAGCACTAACCCACAAAGGATCGCTAAGTGTTGTAGTCGTCGCCGTCGAATCCACTGAAGATCTTTGCACAGTCGTCATCGTCACAGTAGCAGTCGCACCCAGCTCTAGGGTTCCCGCAAACAGCAAGCTCATTCGGGAGGGTCCGCTCCACGAGCCGAGAGGCTGATACATCAACTGGCACATAGTCTAGAGTTGATGTATCCAAAAGTTCCATATCGCCAACAGGAACTCAATGTCGCAGACGGCGCGGCAATCGGACGCCCGGTCTGAGAGTTATTGGCTTTTTTGTCCCAGGGGCCCGGTTGGTTTTTAAGGCAAAACCAACCCGACCATACTCCACCTATGTCCAAACCTCGGGCGAAGTAAGCCAAATTGTCTGTCTCACTAGGATGAAACCAACAAAGTCGACGGCACGTCATTCAGACGTCCGGAGCTTAAGATATAAGCGTTTCCGCTCCAAGAGCCCGGTTGGTTTCGTGTACGAACCAACCTGGACGAACCCAAAGTATTCCTGAACCTTGAGTGTGATATACCGAAACGACCGTCCCGATCCAAGGATCGCATCACCGCTGACGGCGCGTCGTTCGGAGGCCCGTATCTCAAGTTATGAGCAAAAGACCGAAAAGGTCCGGGAACGGGGGGTATGGGCCCGGACTGACCCGGCCCAACCCCCCCCCCCCCCCCCCCCGGGTCGGTCCGAACCGGGTCCACCCGACCCGGGTCCGGGTCCGACCCGGTAGGGAGCGACCCGGCCCGGCCAAGCGGCCCGGCAGGTCGGCCCGGCCCGGCTCGGCTCGGCCGCGCGGCCGAGCGGAGGAACCGCGGGGCGCGCTGCCCCCGCGGGATGAAGCGCCGCGGCCCAGTGTGGGGTCGCACTGGGTCAGCAGACGCGGCATTGCCGCGTCCCGTGAGTCGCCGGACCCGCGCGATCGCGGGTCTGGTCGGCCGCCGCCGCCGCCTCCGGCTGCCGGCGACCCGCGCCGCCAGTGGATTCCGCGGGCCACCGGAGTTGCTCTGGTGGTCCGATTCCACTTCCGTCTGCGCCGTGGCTCCTCCCGGGTCCCATTATTCACAGCCAGGCCCTCAAATCGCCATTGCAGCCCCGTTTGTCATCGTCCGCCATTTCGCGCATCAAGAATGAAAAAGTGCGGTGGGTTCGGACTTGTTCGTTAGTCTGCACCCACCGCGTTAGCGGTTTTCAAAAGAATATTACACAACAAAAGTTTAACAAACGTCACGGGTAAAAATCACAAATATTTTTAAGAATCAAACCCCTACCTCGTCGAAGTCGTCGAACGTGCGTTCTTCGCGGAATTGATCGTCGCGGGAGAAGAGGATCGTCGCATCGCGGAAGGGCGTCGCGTCGTTGTTGTATACGGCGTTGCGTCGACTAACTCTGAGGATCAAGAACACAAAGATTTAATTATAACAATTAAATCCATGTTGTTGTTATAAACCACAAAGAATAGAAAGGTCCGCAATCTCTCACCTCAACGGATTATCGAAGATTTGTTGCGGATGAAGGAACATCGCAGAAGAACGTCGCGGGAGAAGAATCGTCGGCGTCGCGGTACTTGGAGTTTCGTCGTCGATCTCCGAGGGCTCGGCGTTCTTCGTCACCCTTTATTGGAGGTCGGTGTTCTTCGCGTTCTTCGTGTTCTTCGCGAAGGAGGATGAAGGACTTAAGGTTTCTGTCAAATCCTCTCAACGAACAACACTCAAGAAGAAAAATGTTGGTCTTATTTTATTACATACCAACAAACGAAAAACAAACTAAGTAACGACCCATTAATTCATAGAATTAATTTCAACAAATAAACTGCCCAATTAATATGATCATTTAATTGTCTAAGAAACACCCCAGTTGACTTTCAATTAATAGGGGTTTTCACGGGTGCTTTACTTAAAGGAAAAGAAACGGTGGGGCTCGTGCGGGCCCCACCTCACAAATATCCTACCCACTTGGTAGGATATTTTTGGATAGCACCCTATCTGCATCAACTCAGCTTAAGCAGATTTAAGTGGCTTTCAAGTGGCTTTAAGTGAAATAAAAATAAATTTGTCGCACACTTTATTTTATTTCTTAACTTAACCCCAAAAATTTAAAAACCACACCCAAGAAAACGCAACTCCGGAAAAGGCATTTTTAAGTAAATACCGGCGCTGCGATTCCATCGGTGCCATCAGAATTCGATTCCGAGCACCAGTTCAAAATTTAAAAAAACCCGCTCGTTCGTTCACTGAATGTACTCGAGCCAAACTTTGGAAAATGATTCTGGGCGCACCGGGCATCGGAATCATGTGCCGTCAGAAACTGTGTTCTTGTAAAATTCCAAAGAAAATTAAGAAAAAAAAATTCTTGAAATTTACGGGTCTTTACAACTAAGTTTGGATTTCATTATACAATATTCATAGTTAATAGTGAACCACAAAAAACATAAATTTTTTTCTTTTCTATAGCTTAAATCATGGATAGCTTTCATTACACGCATCTATGACTTTCCTCAATGGCTTGTTTAACACGCAAGACCAAGTGTTACAAAACAATAAAATATTATTAATATACATATATAATATAGCCATTATATTATATTTTATGAATATTATTGACTAAATTATTTAATTGTATGGTTTTCAAAAAATATAAAATGAATTAATTAGTTAGAAAATATTTAGAAATGAATATAACAACCAAATTGAATATGAAGGGAGTATTTTTATAGAAAACTATTATTATTCTCACAAAGTTATTTTAATCCAAATAAATTAAATTAATTATTAAGTAATATTTATTTAATATTTATTTTATATATCAAATAAATATTTTTGATATTCATCAAATAGTTTTTTAAATCATACGATTAGAATAAAACCAATTTGACAGATAAAACCCAATATTTTTATTATGGTACTTTTACTACCATTTAATGGTGAAACCATTTTAAATCCTATTTTTTGAAAAATTAAATATAAAAGGATAATATAAACTTAAAACTTGTATTATAAACATAAAAATTAGGTTAGGATAATTTTTTTTATTTTTCTGTAATGTTTTATTTTTTAATGAATAGTTAAAAATACTAGATTTTAATACAAAACTTAATTTTCATTTAATTTATTTATAAGGATAAATTATGTTTTAATATGGATTAAAATTTTAAATATATAAAATTGTTACTAATTCAACCAATGTAGTTCATTGGAATAATTTTCCTTTTTAAATTGACTATAAAAACATAGAAAAATTTTGAACATTTATATTTAGAAACCTGTATTATCTACCCGAAATTAGGATTAAATTTAAATTACTTTATTCCAATTATGTTTTTGTAATTTATAAAAATTTATTCCGTATTTGGAATCATAAATATTTAAATTTTATAATAAGTTAAAAATAGTTTTTTACCAAAAATATCTGTGAGGTAATTACAATTAATTACATGGATTAAGGTTATATTAAGCATAATAAGGGACTAAACCAAAACATTAAGTGTCAAAATGACCTATAAACTTTTCAAAAATCCAGTTAATATCATTATTCTGATAGTAAACTCCATTTTATCTACATTGTTCTCTTATGGATCCACTTTCATTAATGAAATGTTGGTGGGTTTCCCTTTTAAAAATATTACAAGAGTTCCACTCCTACTCCTTTATAAAAAGCATTTTCTACTCCCATTTCCTCAATCCTCTCATGGCACTTTGGATATATAAAACTCTTCTCACATATCTCCCCAAAATACCTCAATTTCTACGTCAAGACCCATTTGTGATTAAAGCCTTCCAATTAATCCCTTTGGTGTAAACCGAAATGAGTTATCCGATTAAGAGGTAACACCCTCCATCAAACTCATTTTTTTATTTTATTTATCCCCTCCCTAAAATATTATTATTACATGCTTGTATAAAAAACCATATCCTCAATATATTATGTTTTGTTTATTATAATGATTCAACCTAAACATACACACACTTCCATCTAAGGGGTAACAAACTTACTGTTTATGTGTACGGAGGATTATCGCCTCACTAAATGATGAATGTTCATTTTTACTTTACCACCACTAATGGTGGAAATTATGGTGAAAATTAAATTTATATATGTTATGTATAATATTTATCATTTATTTAATCTTATTCAATTCTTTTACAACATGTAACTTTATACATTCCATTTTTTGTTAATATGATAATTTCATTTGAGGAAGTACGGACTACCGCCCACTCAAAGTGATGTGATTCATTCATACACAACATGGAATGTATTGAGGATTGGATTAGTGAATATGTATGATATATATAATATAATAATTTTTTTAATAATTATATATATATGTGACTTTTACTCTATTTATTTCAAAAAACAAATTATATATAAATAGCATCAATTCATATGTTCGGTTTACCATCTCAATAAATGGTGTATTATGTTTCATACTTCAATATTCTATGGATAAATTTATTAAAAATATACTAAATATATATTATATTTATATCATGGTTAACATTATATAAATAATGACATAATTATAAGGGACAAATATATTACAAATTAAAATTGATGCGACAACAAAGCGTACATTTCCTGAAGTAAAACCTTAACATAGAATTGTTAACAAGTGGGTAATATAACTCCATAATAAAAACATATATGGTATTAGAAGAAATAATATTTTTATTTTATAGATTTATAATAAATTTATATTTATTATACATAATGTTTGAATGAGAATTCACATGGTAATGGAATTTCATCTCATTCTTTACTTCCATGAGATACATGCATTATTCATCAATCAGTTTTTTTGTGTGGTGTATATAATACCCTTGAATTTATTTTATACCTTCTATAATTAAATATATTGGACTTTAACATACACATTTATATGATATTTACCTAATTGTATTTATGTTATAAAAATTTCTTAAGTGATTTTTGTATGTTTTCAGGGAAAAAGGTTTTGAAATGTTTTACAAGAGTTTTTATAAGTTTCAATGACAAAAGGGTTTTGATATATTTTAAAGCATAATTTATAATTTTCCAAGACTTTTGATAAAGAAAATATTTTTTAAAATTTTCTATGTTTAAAAATAATTTTTCAAATAGAATTATTTTTTCCTCAATAAATATTTTTAAAAGATCATAATAAATATTTCCCATCTAAGATAACATTTATTGAGGTAACTCATGTCTTTCATAGAAATAATCTAAAAGTTCCATTATAATTCACTATATGAATGGTTTTTGATTTATGTCATGGTAATTATGAAATATTTTCATCTTTGAAGGGTTATATGTTTATGAAATCCATTCATATTTCATGGGTTACGATTGACAAAATGATTATGAACCTTGTATCCTTTTCTCTAGGTTATGATATGATTACATGATTATAATACCAACATAATTTCATGGGTAATGTTTGTTTAGGATTTTGTGGCACAAATATGTCTAATTCCATTACGATATGGGTGGGACCTATATCTCCCTCCACTGCATTTGGATAATATTTGAATCCCATGAGATAGACTAAGATGGTCTTGGGTGTGAACAATGACTACTAAGATGGCCATGGGAGTGAACCATGACCACCAAGATGGTATGATAAGTGAAATCATGCTATTAATACATCTGTTTGTGTGATCCATGACTAATAAGATGGTATGGTTATTTAAACCATACTACTAAGAGAGTCTTGGTTGTGATTCCTTAGCTACTATGGAAATCATATTATATGCTTATGTGTTTTCCACAATTCCATGTTTTATTACTATGTTATGACTTTATGGATTATGATATTTATTTCCTTATGAGTCATGTCTTATGAACTTCTAATAATTATTCCTTGATTCATTTTTATGGTCTTTGATATGTAGGGTATAATCTTTTAATGTTATGAACAAGTTCGTATGCCCCTAGGATCATGTTTGTGATTATATGTTTCTATTGTTTACCATTACTGAGCATCTGAGCTCACCCCTTTTTATGTTTCCATTCCCCCATGTTTTGAAGATACATATTTATTTTGATGTGCCTAAGATGATTTATATTCATGATGAACCTTATGGGAGATAATTTAGCTCACTTTTGCACTAGTGTTTGTGTTCCCATGGTTCCAAATGCACTAGACTAGTACAGACCTTGGGGGTCTATTTGTATTATTTTTTATGTATTCCACAAATTTTATGTATCATTAATGTATTTCAATACTGGTTCTTTATATTTGGTATCATATTGAAGGTTTATTTATCCTTTAGAAACTATAATGAGAAAAATTTAGTTAGATTCTTAGGTATATTTATAATGATATGTCTAGGGATGTCTCCAAGAATATGTATAAGGATGAGTAAACATTTATGAAATTTTATTGGAATTTTGGAAAAGGATATAGTAATTGGTTTCATATAATTATATCCATGTGTATATACCATAAGTAAATGAGAATCTATAATAGATATACCTAGGAGTAAAAAATATCACAAGATGATTTGGGCCTGACATGGGGTAATCTAGTAAATGACAACAGGAATTACTACACACCTTGTTTGACACTCCTAGGGTATATTCATTAGAAATTTAAAAACTCTTCATGAACCATTATGAAGGATTTAAATATATGTTTTCTATGAATAACCTATGATAAACATATGGTATCATCGATTAAAAGGAAGGTATCATTATGTATACATCCTATAAGTAATTTTTCATGATTATGTTGTTTTATTCTATGATTTTTGCTTCTCACCCCATACATTATGGTTTGATTAAATGGAGGAAACCAGATGAACTAGGTTAACATTGAGTCTGATGGAAAATCAGGCGATTATGAGAAATGAAATTGGGTAATGACTGGAGATAAAGATATTTTAGTTATACTGAATCATCAATGGCGATATATGATTAACAATGTGAACTTTGGTGATACTCAAAACACATCACATAATAAGAATATTGACATTAAAAAAAATTAAATTCTAAGGAGCATAGAGGATAGAAGTTTAGGCTTCCTAACTTTTATGAATATGGGAAGAAGAACCTTGAGAATACCTCAAATAGATGGGGAGATGTTGTCTCTATGGGAAAAAGGTTTATAGAGTGATGAATTGTCATGGAGTTCAATGTCTCGTCTGTGGAGAACATGGGAATTAACCCACTCAATGCCTAGACATAATAATTTACTTCAAAACCAAGTAAGGAATTATTCTATACCAACCATTAATGTGTAAGTATTGAGATATTTATGTATTCAGATTCAAAAATTATGAATAATGAATTATATAAGGATTATTTAGTTTATGTTTTCTAGTAAGGATTTACAAGAATATGTTGAATAGTCATAATGGACAAGAAAAGTGATTCAATGATGAGGTAAAATTTTTAATAAGGGAATATAACCCTTAATATGTTTCTTATGATAATATAATTTTGTTTTTATAAAGATGTGATAGATATAAAAAGTAAATTGGATTGCATTTATTACCTCATAACTGATAAAGGATCTGTTAAAAAAGTAGTTTGTGTTATCATAGATGAAGTTTACAACTTCTTGTATTTAAATATTTTATCTAGTAACCTTTGGAATAAGGAATCATGAATTTTTTCCAAAATTATTTATGGTAATTCGGGTTATTACCATTTTTGAAGAGTATATACAATGTGGGTATTAACATGATTGGAATGTGAAAACCAAGAACTATTTTTTGATACACGGGGGATCAATGTTAAGAAAATTTCATAACCTTATTTATAATATTTTGTATTTTTATCTCTTAGAATGGTTATAAGGTTAACCATTTATAAAAAGATTCTGGTATACTTTTTATTAGTTATTTATGTATTAACGTTGTATAGAGGATGTTAGTTAAAGGGATATTTAGTTATTATCCTTATTTCAAGGATCTCCATTATATTTTGGAAATTATATTAGTGTGGTTTTAGAAAAGGGAATCATGTATATTGGGTGAAAACTAATAATGTTCGGTAAGGCTATGGGTTTTGATCCCATGACAGAAGTATGATAGGGGTTGCACACCTACCACTAGATTACATGATGTCCTAGTTAATATATAATTATTTTTTACTAATAAATATTTATGATGAAATAAAAGTGTTACTTTTGATGTTCAGAGATTGATGTATTACCATATTTATTTTCAAGGATAGATAGAGAAAAATAGTTATAAATTTCATTCTTTTATGTGATATAGGATCTACTAAAAGTGTATTTCAATGCTTTGGGAATCAAAGTAAATTTCTGGATATCTATTTCTTGAAGTAATGGATGATTTAAAAATATATGAATTACAAACCATGAAAGAAATTTTGAATATAGAAACATATAAAATAATTATATTACATTATATTCTTGATAAATACAATAATTACTCAAAGATATAATAAAGATCAAAATTTGGGTTTTCTGAATAACATAATTTTTGTTGAACCAATGGCCTTTTAAATCATCGTAGATTTATGACTTTGAGGCTCTAAAAATTTCATTGATCATTCAAATTCATGTTATTGATGACCTCAATCACATCCTATAAATATTTACACTTTTCCCCCATGTCCATATTTCACATTTCACCTATGTTCTCCCATATATAAACCTAGTTTTGAGTTTCCTTGGGTAACCGCTATGTTTCCAACATTCATTTTTTAAAAGGAAATTTTAGTGTTCATTTTTACAATGTCGGTTTCTATGAATGAAAAATTAAAGTATTAAACTTATAATAACCTTGATGAATTCTGAGTGGAAATTCATTTTAATGGAGGTAGAATATAACACCCTATGATTTTTTGAATTATTTTTTTCAAATAAATTGATTCTTTTTATTATTTTTTATTTCGTGCAACACTGAAAAATAGTTATTTTATATATATTAAAGCACTAATTTTGGCATGTGTTATATGAAATTACAAGTTAATAATGCACTACATAAAACATAAATTTTATCTTTTTCTACACAGAACACCGAGGATCGCTTGAGTTACACATAGTAATGACTTTCCACGATGTCTTGTGTAACACGCAAGACCGAGTGTTACTAAACAATAATATATTATTATATATATATAATATAACCTAGACATTAAATTATATTTTATGAATACTATTGACTGAATTATGTAGATATACGGTTTCCAAAAAAATATAAAATTAATTAATTGGTTACAAATTATTTATAAATGAATATAAGAACCATATTGAGTATAAAGAGAGTATGTTTATAGAAACCTATTATTATGCTCACAAAATTGTTTAAATCCTAATAAATTCAATTATTTAGTAAGTAATATTAATTTAATATATACTTTATATATCCAAGTTAATATTTTTTATATTTATCCAATCGATTTTATAATAATTAGATAAAAATAAAACCAATTTAACACATAAACCCCAATATTTTTATTAAGGTAATTTTACCTCTATTTAATAGAAAACCCATTTTAAATATATTTTTTGAAACTTTTATAAATTTAATATGTAAAAAAAAACTTCATATTTTTAAGATAAACAAGATAATATGTAAGAATGAATTTTTTTTATTTTCCTATGAGATTTTATTTATTAAATGAATAATTAAAAATAATGGATACTAATTAAAAAATACTTTTTCAATGTATTTATTTATAAGGATAAATTATATTTTAACATTTATTAAAATTATAATAAGATATATTTTATAAATTAATCCAATGTGGCTCATTAGAATCAATTTCATTTTTAAATTGTCCATAAAAACATAGCAAACTTTTGAACATTTTTACTTTAAAAATCAGCATTATCAATCCGACTACGAGATTAAATATAAATTAATTCACTCCACTTATATTATTAGAATATGGAAAAATTGATTCTATATTTTGAATAAAAATAAATTTAAAATTTCTAATAAGGTCAAATTTGTTTTTGACCAAAAATATTAGTGATGTATTTAAAATTAATTACAACAATAAAGGTTTAGTTAAACCTAATAAGGGAATAAACCATAACATTAAGGCCCAAAATAACCTATAAAATTGTCCAAAATCCATTGTTTGGAAATATTTCGACCCTATAACCCCTTTCTATATTTTTGACCATTATTGATTCACTTGAAATAAAAAAAACATGGGTGGAGTTTCACTTTTCCAAAATATTACAAGTGTGTCACTCCTCCTCCATTATAAAAGGCCTCCTCTCATCCAACTTCATCACGCCTCTAAAGAAAAATTAGAAAGACCAAAATATAACCAAATATCTCCCCAACATACCTCAATTCTTCCCTGAAGCCTCTTTTTGGAATAAATCCTTCTAACGAATCCCTTAATGAAAACTAAAATGAGTTACCTGATTTAGAGGTAACACCCACCCTCAAAATCCTTTATTTTATGTTCTCTGTTCACTCACTAAATATTTATTATTCCATGATATTATAAAAAAAATATCCTAAGGATACAGATATGTTTTTATGCTATTTATTTGACATACAATTACACACTCATCCATCTAATGGGTAACAAACATACTATTTCGGTGTAAGGTGAACTATCGCCTCACTAAACGATGATTCTTAATTTTTTGATTACTAACTATCTTGGTGGAAATTATGATGGAAAATATATTTATATTTTTTATATATAATATTTAATGTTTATTTAAGATTCTCTAGTTATTTTACAACACATATCATTATAATTTCCATTTTGTGTTGATACAATAATTTCGTTTGAGGGTGTGTGGACTACCGGCCCCTCAAAGTGATGTGATTCATCCATACACAACATGGAAGGTATTAAGGATGTTTTTAGTTAATATATATGATATTTATTATATAATAATGATACATTAATAATTATATATATATGTATATATATTATTTTTACTTTCTTTTTTTCAACATGATAATTAAAAGGAAATTGTGTTCATGCGTAAGTACGACTTATCATCTCCATCAATGGTATATTCAGTTTCATAATTATATATTCTATAGATTATTATAATAAAAATATACTGAATATAATTATTTTTAAATCATGTTTTAAATTTTTCAAATCATTATATAAGTATAAGGACCAAATATATAACAAATAAAAACACATGCAAAAAACAAAGCAGATATTACCCGAAATAAACTCTAACATAGAATTGATAAAAAGTGGGTAATATAAAGCCATAATCAAACCATATATCATATTATAAGTAATAATATGGTTCTATTATAGATTTATAATAAATTTATATTTATTATATATGAGTATTTAATGAGTACTATGTGAGTGAAGACATAGCCTAAGGTAATTTCATCTCACTATTTTTCCCGTGAGATATATGCCTTATTCACCATTCACTTATTTTGTGTTTTTTATATACATACCTTGACTATATTTTATGCCTAGTATAATTAAATATATTGGTTTTTATATAAACCTTTATATGATCTTTCTTAAATTGGATTTATGTTCTAAAAGGGTTCTTAAGAATCTTTTGTAAGCTTTCATGGAAAACTGTTTGGAAATGGTTTACAAGCATCTTTATAAGTTTCAATGTGAGAGGTTTTTAGAATTGATTAAATATTAAATTTAATGTTTTAATTTCTAATAATAAATAAAATAGTTTTCATAAGGTATTATATTTTAAAAATGACTTTGCAAGGATTAAGGATATTTTCCCCAATAAATCTTTTTAAAATACCTTTCAAAATTATTTCCCATATAAGATAACATTTGTTCATATTACTCATGAATTTCTTAGAAATAATCAAATTTTTTTGTTCATATTCTCTATTTGAATGTTTTCTGGTTGATTTCAAGGAATTTATGAAACATGTTCCTCTTTCACCATTTATATTTTCATGAGATATTTTCTTCTTATAAAGGTTATGTTTTGATGAAATGATTATGAAACATGTATCTTTTTCCAAAGGTTATGATATTCTTACATGTTTATCATACCCAGTTCATTTCATGGGTTATGTTGGTTTATGATTTTTTGGAACAAGTATGTATTATTTCATTATGATATTTTTGGGACCTATATCTATGTACAATGTATTGGGTAAATATTTAAATCTCATGAGATAGGATATGATGGTATTGGGAGTGAGCCATGACTGCTAAGATGGTTGTGAGAGTGAAAAATAACTACCAATATGGTATGACGAGTAAAATCATGTTACTGTTATATACATGGTATTGGACCATTACTACTAATATGGTATGTTTAGAGAACCCATACTACTAAGATAGACTTGGAACTGATTCCTTAGCTACTATGTAAATCTTATTACATACTTATATGTTTTCCACAATTCCATTCTTTATTCCTATGTTATGATTTCCTAGCTTATACCCTTTATTTCCATATTATTTATGTCTTATAAACTTCCAAGTCTAACTCCATTATTCATGTTTCTGATATTTGATATGAAGGGTATGATATTTTAATGTTATGAAGACATTCTCATAACCCTATGCTCATGTTTTTGCTTACATGCTTCCAGGGATTACCCATATTGAGCATCTATGATCACCCCGTTTTAAGTTTATCATCCCCTAGGTTATAAATATACATATTATGTTTTATGCGTCTAAGAGGGGTATTATAAAAGAATAACCTAGTGGGAGATAATGTTCCTCACTTGTGAACCAGTGTTTATGTTTCCATGTTTCAAAAGGCACTAGACTTGAATGTTCTTTGGTTGTCTATTTGTATTATGTTTTTTATATTTCATAAATGTTATGTAAAATTAATGTATGTTATGTATGGTTATTTACATATATATATTGGTAAAAGTAAATATTCTGTTGGTTAAGAGTTATCGCAACAAATATTCCATTATTACTAAATTTTTAGTAAAAACTCTTTCACTAAATTTTATTCTGATGGATAAAACTGTTCAATTTGACTTATACTACCACCTATATATAATATATTTCTTATTCAAAAAATTCACAGTTAGATTAATAAATTGATAATATTTTTACCAACGTGTTATTTTTTTCCCATAATATCGTTAAACATATCAATTTCTATTCCATTTTATGAAATAATTACAATTATATCCATTTGAAAGGTATTTTTTATATAAAAACTGTGGTTTTTATTATGATATCTATTATTGAAATATTATATTTTATCTATTAGTATAATTGTATCAAATATACCTAATATAATTATTATATAAAAATTATAAAATTAATTTTAATGATCCAAATTAAATATAACTATATTGTTAAATCATTTTCCTTACAAACATTTCCATTAATTTGTACTAGAAAATAAATAATCAATACCTAAGTAATCAATAAATTAATTTTTTTCAAAGAAATGGAAAGTGTTCAAAGATATTTTTAGTAAGTGTTTTCAAACACTAAGCTACTTGAAAACATAAAAATTAGAATTTCAATTTTAAATGAATAATTTTGGTGGAAAATAAATATCATTCACACATTTATAATAGTCCAATTATTACCCTAATCCAACTGGGGTTTAATATTAAAAACACTAACACTAAAGCTATGGATTAAAAATGTAATTCTTCCTATTAAAAAAGTAAATTGAATTGATGCTACTAAATAATGTTCAAGTAAAATTTATAAAAAACAAAGTTCATACAAAAGTTATTTAAAAATGAATTAATTTGTTTCATAAAACGATTTTATGTGTAATAGAATTTAAAATATTGGAGTTGATTGAATCAAAAATGTGGAATCTATCAAATTTTTCCAATGTATAATTTCCCCAACTTTACTGTGTACCATTAGTGTAATATCACAAGTTCTATAAAATCCTTGTAATCAATGTAGGATTATTCATAGGGATTGAGGTTATCTATATCCAAATAATATTACCTTAACCAATAATAGTAGTTACAACAACATAATTCCCACTAACTTCACAAATTCCTACCACAAAATGTTTGTGTTGTTTGCATTCAGAGCCTTGATACATTGATAAAATATAAAGGATGTGATTAGATTATAGGGATGATATATGAGGTTTGAAACCAAAAATAACATTATATAAAACAAGAATTGAAGAATTTGATGACACATTATTAAAAAATAGACCTTTTTCTCTAAAATAAATTCTAGAATTAAACAACAATACAATACTAG
Source organism: Viscum album (assembly GCA_963277665.1). NCBI lineage: Eukaryota > Viridiplantae > Streptophyta > Magnoliopsida > Santalales > Viscaceae > Viscum > Viscum album. Next base: position 1,278,757,877 of record OY728134.1, read on the forward strand.
AATTTCTGAAAAATTTCTAATAATAACAATTTTACAATATTTGATTCCATTTTTTAGAAAATTATGATAATAAACAACAAATAAAAACAAAGTGAAAAAAATAATAATAAGGATTTTATATGGTTTTCTCTAATAGTTATAATATACCAGAATAAGATTTAGTGAGTGAGAAAGTTATTGGAACCCTTGAAAAATCAATCAAGCCATTGACACCCACACTTATGAAGTAACATGTCTGGGTAGTTTTCTTTCAGAGTCCTAAATCCTTGATAAACAGTAAGGTATGAAATTAGATCAAAGGGGTTATATGAGTGGTAAACCCCTAAATCAATTTTAATAAAACAAAACATAATTATTTTAATTACACAGTATTAAAAAAATAGAATTAGAATATAATACTATAATTATTGAAAAATATATAGTAAAACCCAATTGAAACCTTTTTATTCAATATTTTTTAGCTCATTGTGATCAAGAAAATAAAATAAATCAAAATAAAAACAATAAATAAGAATAATTATTTTATTTATATTTATCAAATAGTTTTAATAAATGAGAATAAAATTTAATAGGAATGAATGTTTTTGGAATCCTTGGAAAAATATTCAATCCAATTGGGTTAATTTCCATCTTCCCTCACACACAAATATAATAATTTAAAAAATTATAAATGGATATCAACAAGTATAAAACCATGTAGTTTAACGTAAAAAAAATGGAATTTGTAACTTCTCAATCAACACGATCACTTTTTATTTTTATACTAAATAAAGCTTATTCATTTCATTAATATTTGATGATTGTAAATGTATCTGTGTGGTCTATAAGAACCTCAGTTAATTTAGTTCACCAAAAAATTCTCATGAACTAATAGACTAGATTCAAAGTATTATCTTATGGTTAAAATATGGAACAGAAACATTTCAATTGCACCCATAAGATCCTCGGAATGCCTTAAATGCTAAGTCCATTGTATTGAAATGAGAACGAAAATTAGGATCCATTTGAAAAAAATTCATGAAAATAATTTAAAAAACATAATATGTATTTATGTATACTATGACTTATTTAATAGAGGTTGTTGGGTATATTTGGTTTATGAATGCCCTAATAATAAGTCAAAAATTTATTACAAATTCAATACACAACATTCAAAATTTACTTAATTTTAATGTTAATAAAAAATTTAAACATATTAATTCTCAACAATGATTAAAAAGAAATGTGATAGATTTAATTAATATGTAAAGTAATAATAATAGTTAAAATTTAACAAAGAAAATATTAGTACTGTATTAAAAAAGAAACTAACATACAAATAATGCATGAAATAATTAATTTTAATTACTAAAATAATCTATTATTCATGAACAAAGAACACTACTAATTTATAATGGCATAAAAATATCATTATGGTGCTCAAAATATAAATTAAATTTAATAAAGATACCAACATTTTTCTATACATAAAAAAAGTAAATATTTAGACACAAGGAATGATTATAAAAATACTTATAAGTATATAATCTCAAAATAAAATTTAATGTTACAATATATGATTAATGTAATAAAATGAATATAATGAATTCACAGACCACAAAGAAGGATAATCATACATTAATCCTAAGAAAACACAATATTTATTCATTACACAAACCAAATGAACAACATAAATTTATTCAATAAAAAAATAGGAAAACATTTTTCAAAAAAGTAATAATGAATCCCATTCTAATTAGATGATTTGAGGTCCAATCATGTGTAAAATATTTAATCTCTACAAATATAATATGTAAAAGTTTTATATGAATTTTATATTTTACTAAATTCTATATAATAAAAAAATAGTTCAATTAAAAATACATTTATACCTTATAATGGTGAATAACATTATTTTGGTCAATCTATATTTCAAAAAAGTTTCCATTAATCATCATGGGTCCACTGATCATTCCAAAATAAAAATAGGTTGAAATAAGTAATTTTTAAGTGTAAATAATTGTGTTATTTTTAGTGTAACTAATGTATTAGTTTTAGTGACTATAAAAAATTTTTGTAACACTTTAGAACATTCCTGGGAGTATTATCTGGGTATTCTACAAAGTAGAAGTGGATTTCTGGGGCCTATAGAACATTAGTGTAGTGTTATTAAAAATATTTAATAAATCATATCACATGTGTGTAGTTTTTTTAGAATAATGGAATGTCTCAAAAGTGGTGTTCTGGATGGGAAATATGAGATAGTCATTAAATCCATAATGTGAGTTTTTCCCTAAGTGTGAAATAAGTCATATTAGCATCAGGCACTTGGATAAAGTGTTATCATGGGTGAATTAAATTAACTAAAGTAATTATTTAATTTAATTTTCATTGTTTTATAGAAACATGATGTATCATCTATATAATATCCTCTATTAAAATTCCTTAGGGTTATCCACATAACCCTTGATTGAATGGGGGTGGATGGAGGAATCACTCTAGTGGTGAGTGTGTTGGTGGATGCACGCGGGATTGTGGATTGGGCATCGAAGTACCATGATGATCATTATCATCAATAGAGATTCTATATCTCACCAATGGGATGGATATAGAAACAATCTTCTTTAGTGATATATCTAAAAAAATTGGGTGGGGAATTTTTTTTGGATGAATCCCCTTTTTTGATTATCCCTAATAAAATGTGAATTAAACCCTTAGCACTTTCATGAAGGGTGTGCTGATAGATATTCATAGGATCATGGATCATGGATTTGAGTACCAAAAAAATATTCGTCATTGATATAGATATTGTGTCTCAAAAATGGCATTGATAAAGAAGCATTCTTCATCGGTGATTGATCATAAAAATGTTGTAGGTCTATATTTCATTGGATTAATCCACTTTATTTATTATCCCTAATTTCACGTTCATTGAATCCTTATAAGATTAATTTATAAGTTGATTTTTTCATTTTCAATTAGTTTTTATCTTCCTATGAGTTTGGTTTGATAATAATTTTTTATCCTTGATCATTTTTATTCATCTCTTACTCTAATCCAAAAATATTGGGTCTATCCTGAAAAATGGCTATGATTCATTCCACTTATTTTGTTGTGTTCATTTGTCCCATCATTCATTTCTAGTTTTTACCAGTCATTCAACAAATAAAAGATAATTGATCATTTTTTCCATAGTTCCTTAGTGAAATGAATCGATGAATTAGTTCATGTTTTGGGATCAAGAAAATGAAAGAGGTGTGATGCGGTGTGACCGAAGATTGATAATGCAAAAAAGGTTGACATAGGTTTTATCATTCATTAGTTTCAGTATTCGACAAGAGGAATTATGTGATGGAATCATCTGGGGGTCATGAATCAAAAATCTATCCACTAGTATGATCAACCCAATAACTATAAGCAGTGGCCAATAACATGAAGTGGGGATATTTTATGGATTTTTTTAAAAAAATTATATAGAATGGGATATGGTTTCCCATTTTAAAAAAAATGGATTGGAGAAGCATAAACCTCATCCATGCTTCTTTAATCTGAGAAGGATGTGTGAATGGGGTTCAGGTTTCCTCCCTTGTTTCCATATAAGAATGAACCCTGGTCATGCTTCCACATCGCAGCCAAGGAACCATAAACCATGTTCACACTTCCATTGTGGAATTCACAAAGTGTGTGTGAATGGGGTTTACGCATCCAGTCATGCTTTTTTTATAAAATGGGTTCCCCCTACAAATCACATTCTTCTCCTCTCGTTTCTATTACTATGATCTCCATGAATTATTTTTCAACATATATTCATCGCTTTTTTACAAATGTAAAATTACAATTTAATATTTTAATTGTCTAAATGTTATTTATTTTGTTTTTATGATTTTTTAATTTAATATGTGTGATGCATGAATATTTGGATTTATAAATTAGGTTTTATTGTATGATCTAATTTATGAATGAGTTATTGTTTGTTGTATTATATAATTTATATTGAATGCTTAGAAAATTTAAATAAGTTGTTTATATTATTGAAATTTTATGTATAAAATGTAATTTATATTTAGGGAAATAATTTTTAAAAAATATATATTCTATAGACCCAGGTATTAGCTATATATATTATTATAAATATATTATTTATATTAAGTATTATATTTAAATTTATTAATATATACATATGTAATTTTTTTTAATAGTGTAAAAAATTATAATATATATAATAATGTAAAATTACATTAAGTATAAATAATTATTCTTCCATTTAATAAATTATAAAATATAATAAATTATATTTTGAGAAGTAAAAAAAAATAAAAAAATATACATTTATAGATACAAAATTTTATAAAATTGAAAATAACATAAGCATAAAATATTTTATTGGTTATTATGTACGTTTATATTATATTAATTTTAAATGAGTTTAATAAATTTTATTATTAAATATATATATATATATATATATTATTACGTATATTGAAAAGTAAAAATTTTGGAAATTAATTATATATATTTATTATATATTACATATATTTATAGGTGATGTTATATAATATGTAGAACATAATAAGTATAACAAAACACATGTTAAGAGTGTGTGATGACTAGTCTTCATATGACCGACCAATGAATAATTGAAATTTCATGTATTTTTTGTGTATGTGGTTATATATTTTGTAATAATTTCATTTCTTTTACATGTTGATGACCTACAATTCATCCATCTCTAAGTGTGTAAGGACCTACGTGTCCGTTTAAAAAATGTTATGTATTTTATACCTCTAAAACCGCTCAGTTTCATGGGTGTATCTTTATAAAAAACGGAATTTGAGAAGAGGCATTCTACCAGAATCATTTCTGTTTGAAAGGACACTTTTGGTTTTTGAAATATGTGATAATAGAGACTCGCCCTTAATTTTTTTTATATTATTAAATAATGAGAAAATAATCCAAATAATAAGTCTCAAGATCAAGTCATGGTTATTTTTTAATGGAAATTGTTTTGTAAATAGATGTATATAAATATATATTATTTATTAAATATAGTATTTAAAGTGACAACATTTGGAACATATTAAATATCTCAAACAAAGATGTGATAAATATAGAATGTTTGGTGATATTTAGATTATCTGTTAATGTATGATTTAAAGTGCATGTTTTTTTTATATCTGGTTATTTAATTTATAATAATAGGATGATCTTGAGATGACGGAACAATATATGATTGAAAATGCTTGTTGTGTTTTTTAGTAATATAATTTTTAATGATTTCATTTTTATTTCCTCATTGATGACCTGATTTCCATCCCTCTCTCTAATAATGTTAGGACCTGTGTGTCCGCTTAAAAAATTTTATGTATCTAAAACCTCAAGACCCCCTCACATTCATGTGAGTATCATTATAATAAAAGGGTATTAGACAAGAACTGTGGCTATTTGAAAGCTATATTTTTACACTATGCATGATAATAGACTGATGGTAGAGGATATCAGAGCTAATAGACATTCATGGAGCCCCCGTAGGTTTTTTTTAGTTTGTCGAATAATGGTAAAACAATCGATAGAAAAAATCTCAAGATCTGGTCAATTATTCAATCATAACCAATTTAAATATTTTAAAATTTTAATGATGTAGTATATAATATTTTATAAAATATTTTTTTTCTTGGGTAATCATGTGTCTGCAAATATATTGAAATGGTGAGGTAATTTTTAATGAGAAGGTTTTCAGTTATAGTTTTCCACCTGCAAGAGTCGAAAGTATTTGTGATATATTGACCGTTGGTGATGTTCACAATAATATTCATAGTTGGTTAAAATTGAGGGCTGATAAATCAATTAATCCTCTAATATATCAACATATTCAACATCTTGAACATTTATAGCACACCAAGTACCCTCAGGTCAATGATGAGGATTGGATAGATTTATTTTTTTTTATTCAGTAAACTGTGTAGTAATGGTATGATGGTATTATTTGTGGTGATTTATGGAATTGATGTGATTCAAACTTCTACTATAGAACCATGTTTTGTGAGGTCTATATATTTTGTTCCATGTTTTGTGGTCTCTTGATATATCGAATGACTATTTATCTATGGATAAAGTACCTTCTAAGGAATTGGGAGTTGATGTGGGTGAGGGTGATGTGGGGAATGAACCCTCTGAGGTTCCTATGATAGACATGAAACCACCAGTTAGTACTAAGCATTTGTAAGTATACATCCTTAGATGAAGGAATTTCACATTCGCATATTTTTTATTGGGATGTCATTACACCAACAACTGAATTCCTAGGAATTATAGGTAATATATATTCATCAACTAATAACACCATATATGTGGGGCAGGAGTTTGAAAGTAATGTTTCTAAGGAAAATGTGATAAAATAATATCACATAGAGTGAAATTTCATATTTGTGGTTGATGAGTCAAAGAAGGAAATATATATCATTTGATGTCAAAAATATGGTCCAAAATATAAATTTTGATTGAGGGAAATATATAATAAAATTTTTTCTTATTGGAAGATAATGAAATTAGAAGTCCCACACACTTTTGTATATCCCAGCTTGTTGCAAGATCACTCTTCACATGATGCGGATTCTATATCAACTATTACTATATAAATGATAAGAATATATTAAAAAGTTTCATGGCCCTTTTTCAATAAGGAATATAAAAGTTTTTTAATTAGAAAATATCCTACAACAAATATTTGAATGCAAAATAGAAGGTATTTGTAAAAGTGTATGATTATTGGGATGAATCATATGCAATGTTGCCACATCTTACATAATGGTTGTCTCTCAATAATCAAATTATTTATTAGTTGGACACTTTTGATTATGTGTTAGTCAATCATATATTTGATCGATCAAAGGTGAAGTCCAATGAGATGTTTTGGGCATTCATGGCATGCATCGATACTTTTCCATATTGTAAACAATTCATTCAGGTCGATGGAACTTTACTTTATGACAAGTATATAAGTGTTATACATATTTCATCTATATATGATGGTAATAATGATCCAATACCACTTGAATTATCTATCTTTATGATATGTATACAGTTATTATACTTATTTTTGGTCAATGCATTCATGTCACACAAAACAAATGAGTGTGTCTGATATCAAATCACAATCAAGTGACTATAGAGGCTTCCAATAGTGATGGGATTTCATGGAAAGAATTGAATTATTATCATTGATATTCCATTCAATATATTTCATGTAATGTGAATAAGCATTTCAAATTTGAGGCAATAAAGAAGGAGATCCTCAAGTTGGGTTTGTTTTTTCTAAAACAATTCTTTTTTAAAAGAAAATTTAATATTATATTAAATATATTATTCTTGTTTGGTTTCATCATATGATCCCCAAAAAATGGTTTGATCAATGTCTAGAAGAAATTTGAAGGTCTAATGAAGTTTTCTAGGAATATAAGATACATATTTCAAAGGGTAAATGGTCATTAGCATATGATGGTGGAAAGAGATACAACCATATGATTACTAATATAGTGGAGTGCATAAACAGGGTCCTCAAGGGTGTGACCAAATTACCGATCAAAGGTTTAGTTAAAGGAGATGTGTTCACTAAATTTTTGAATAGTCCCAATATTCCTATCATAGTATAGAAAGTGGAATGTGTTTTATTTATAATTTCGAAAGTTCCATGGATTAGATATTACATGAAGCATCATAATTTTGTGTTATAACATTGGGCAGGGTGCAGTGTCACTTTCAGGTAAGAGAGCACTATGACCGAGATACATGCACTGATGGTCAAGGAATGGTGGTGATGTTTAATAACATGTATTTTGATTGTGGAAACATCAAGAAATTGGGTCATCCTTGTAAACATGTTGTTATATCTTGTACATTGAAAAATATATAATGGGATCCCTATGTTGACCAAGAGTATTGGATGAGCACTCTAGATAACTATTATACTAAATCTTGGATGCTTATTGGTGAATTTAATTCTATTAGATTGCATGGTGATCAGTTTAATATAATCCCTAATATTTCAAGGTTTCTTAATTTAGTTTTTTTCATTTGTGATTTTTTCAATTTCTAACATTTCTTAAATAATTGGATTGAAATTACCAGGTTTCTCTCCAGAGGAAGACCAATGTCTACTTAAATAAGAAATAAGATATATTTTCCTCGTCAAGGGGGAGGGAGAATAAGATGCAACATTGGTCACATATAAGGGAATACTCATAATAAATATCCCCATGTGGTAGGACCAAGCTCCACTTCCCATCATCCAAGATAAAGTCTTCTAATTTTCTCATGAATGTGTATATTTTATTTTTGTATCAAGATGTTTCATTAGTGAACATTGGTTTATTTCATTAATTGATACTATATCATATATAATTTTATAATACTAGAACTATTAAAAAATAGACAAAAATGAAAATGAATATATCATACAGCCACATGTTCAATATTGATTTTTCATTATGGATGTTATATATAAAAATACTTAGACTAAACCAACACCATCAGGAACATATATTTGTTGACCTCATTTTTCATCAAATTTTTAAATTATACAAGCTAATTGCCTTCTTTATTTTTCTTATTATAGTTTTTTATAATATAGTTTACAAATTTAATTTAATTAACTATAATAAAATTACAAAGATATCAAATGTATAGATTAAAGGTCCTCCATTTCAAACCTTTCAGGATAGGCATATCTCTCAGAAAGTTATAGAGGGATGAAAAGTGCTTCCTTTGAGTGTCCGAAGATCTCATCATTTTTATCATGCTTCACCACCTCCATATATAATCCCCCATCTTCATTATATTGGGTTCTATGGAATAGCAATTTAGGAATTCACCTTTATTGAACATCAACTCATTGTTGTGATCATAGAGTGATGGAGAACAGAGTCACATACATTCCATTTTATAGAGGGGTATATGACTATTACACTATAGGATATGTATGTTATGTTGGGTCTCCCCATCGACAGTTCAACTATGACAGGCCATGTCAGAGAAGATTTGTTTGAGCTTGTTCATAGATTATTGATAATTGAGGTCCATGATGACGGTAGCTCCGGTTTTGGTAGTAGATTACACATTTCCTATTTAGACCAGCACTATATACTTCTGGAAGAGGATGTAGACATGATCACTGTGTTGTGATTTTCACCTGCTTACATTTTGAGGCTGATCAATGGCATGATTTTCATTTATCACTCCACTACATTTGAACATCGTAGGTATTTGCCTTTATTAGTAGACTTGGACTAGGTAGGTCGAGATCCTTCTTGTCTTGGATATACATACATAGAACTATGCAACACATGTTTCATCGATAAGATATAGATTACTGTATGTATTATTTTTATACAGATTTTGATATAGGAGCACATCCCATGATTAGCTCGACATCCACATGCACCATTTCTTGTTGATGTTATAGGAGAGTCTTCGCATGGAATATGGTATTTTATTTCTTCCTTTTAATGTCTAACTAAATTATATTACTTTATATTATGAAATTAAACTATAAAAATGTTATCTATAGGTGGATTCAGAAACGTCGACATTCAGATACATCTAAACACAATGTCCATGCCTACAAACTTATGATGGACACACTTCGGCCAGAAAATGTATGTGGTCATTATTTATATGGTTAAATCATTATTCTTTAATATATAATTCATTATTTATTTATTGATTATTCATTTTTTCATATTACATTGATTCCATATATTGATGATATCATCCAGAGACTTCCATTGTATTGTACAGTGATGCTTGATCCCGGATCTTGCATGGTTCCTTTGATTCATTTTCATATTGTCATGTGGCATCAAACTAACATATTTATGAGGATGTTCGGATTGCTTTAGCCTATTCTTAACCCACATAGTCATTCACCTTCACTTTATTCCTTGAATATTTTAGGGAAGAGGGACTTTGATTGAAGGAGGTATCATGCAAGATATATTATCTCTAGGATAGACAACATGAGACCCAATTAAAAGGGTTGGGGGAGTATGTATAAATTTATTCTATTATTTTTATTATGTGTCCTAGAACTATAGGTCCCTAATAAAATTTCTTACATGACACAGATGAGGATTTCATGAATTGGTAACCATTATTCATTCCACTATTGAATAGATATTTTATTAGCATTACTTAACATCATAATTTCTTTTTTCAGTATGCTTGTATCATTCGTCTCCTTCGCATCCACGATCTAGTAGAGGGAGGCGTATTTGACCCAAAATATTTTCACAGAGATGTGAAGAGTTGGTTCATCCCATGGATGAGATTTATCATGGTATTTTATTTGATCTAGAACATACTTATGATGTTGTTGAGATTGATATATTTGTGCTAGGGGTGAGGACCCTATTATTGATGTTGATGTTTCATTGGAGGAGGGTGTTCATCATGATCAGACAGATGCCCCTCTAGTTTCTCAGCCACATCCAGAGGCACAAACTTATGTTGACAGGTTGAAGAATGATAAATTATTAAAATCTGCATTGAAGACATCTAGAACACAACACCCATCTTCTTCATATGTTTGTGATAGTTTCATCCATCATCAACTATCCTCAGAGGGAGGACAGGTTACTAGCGATGAGATTGTATATCCACCACCTATCATATAGAATGATGTAGAGGTGGGTGTTGATGATGATATACAATAGTAGTGTATACCAAATCCAAGATGTAGATAGACACAACGTGGAAACATCATATATACGCCTATTTGTGAATTAGAAGAGAATCCAGGACACATACATAGATTAGATTTATATTAGATTGATTATACATGTTTTATGGTTTTTAAATCACTAATTATACATTATGTTGAAATATTCTTATGTAATATTATTTATAAAAAGTAGTACATGAATCTATTACAGTTTTCATTTAAGGATTAAATATAATAAAAGGGTGATATTAGTAGAAGAATAAAAGGGGTCTATTGTGGAATATTAGATTTGATAAATTTCTAATGCATTATTTGGAATTAAAGATATTATAAATCTAGAAAGGATTCAATAATGATTTTTCCATGAGAGGGAGAAGAAGTGAGTGTTATGAACTTTTATTTTCATAGGAAGTTGGTGAATTACAATAGTAAAAATTGTTAATAGAAGAGGAATATTTTGTGTAATCTAGTTCATTCATGAAGAATAAAGGTCTTGAATCTATGTGAAAACTATTAATAACAAAGAGAAAAATCCTCTTTGGTTACTACTATAAAGGAGAAGAAACACAGATTTTGTTTTTGTGAAGGAAGGAGAAGGTGTATAGACTATTTTTTATACAAATTAATAGAGGGGATTTCATACCTCAAAAAATTTCCATGTCATATTAGTTAAAACATTAAAATATGTGTTCCATAATTTTCCCAAAAAATTATTCTCTTTTATTTATTGGATTTTTGAAATCATGCTGGAATAGATCACTCAACTTGAAGGGGAGGTGTAAAATATGAATAAATATTTAAGTGACAATGTTCAATATGTAATATGTTACAAATATATGAATAAACAGGCTAATTAGTTCAAAAAATAATATACCAATAAATCACTTAAAGAGAATATTCATTCATTAAAGGACTACTTAAAGATTTTCATTGATGTCATGAATTCACATTTCGATGAAAAATCCAATTGGATTAAAGAACTTGAAACATAGATAAAAGATAAGCCCAAATTTGATGATAAATAAGGTGAAAGATTTAAAAACTAATCTAGAGGAAAATTATAATCCATAGAGAATTTGAAATACATTCTCAATATGAAGTTCCCTGAATAGGAAATAAAAATGGTAAACCATGAGATAACAAATATTGAGTCTTCACAATTAAATAAGAAAGAATTATATACAATAGAATATGCCATGGATGATTATGATGATAAAATATGTCTATTATGTGACAAGGAGATATTTAATATTATATTATTATTTAATTTATACTTATTAAAATTCATGAATATTTAATATTATTTACATAAATGTTATGATTTCTTAATTCATATTTATAAATATTTATAAATTTTGAAAAAAAAATTGTTGATATTTATTAATATTTGGTAATATTTTATTTATTTTTTTATTTAATTAATAAAAATTATTATTATTTTATATTTATTGATATTTTATAAATATTGATACTTTTTAATTAATATTGATTTATATTTAATTACTATTTATAAATATTGAATAATTTATTAAATAAAATTTCTAGAGGAAGCATGAAGAGGGTTCATACTTCCTGGTGAGTGGAGAAGCGGGAATGCAGTTCACACATCTGTTGACCCATTTTAAAAAATAGCAAGAACAATATCCCTTTAAAAAATCAAAAACCCATTAGAAATTTTTACCCATAAAGAGGTGTCGGTGGCCTTCAATGATGGCCTACATGACCCCCTTCGCCTCCAATATGATGACGGTCAGTAGCGACCCCCATCTTCCTCCCCCTCTTCTAATCCGATAGTGGTGATGAACCCAACCCCTCCCTATGGTGATGTAAAAGGAGACCCCTCCCACTCCATGTGTGGCGGCAGCACAAATCCCCCCTTGTGTGAACGTATAAGAAAACATTGGGGGTGAGATATAACACTATTCATTAATAATATTATTAATATTAATAACATTGTTATTATTATTATTATTATTATGAATCTAAATATTAGTAGAACTCCTTCATGTGATGTTAGATTAATGATCCCTTTATGAAATTGTGATCGTGGTTTGACATTTTTTATTCAAATCCATTAATGGGTGTTCATTTCAAACTTCTTCCTTGGGTCCATGATGAAACATTCATATGTGTTATGATGAATTTTTTTTCCAAGGGTCCTATTTTTGGTACACAATTATACTATCAAGAGTTTTTTTCCATTTAGATCACAATGGAATGATCTTTTTGGATATTAATATCCATTTATAGTGATATATCGATGCATTTTTGTTTTATTTTATTGGACTAGTGATGAGCCACTTGTGTTTAATGAACATTTACAGGGTTCATATTTAGACATTTGTGTAGTCCATTCTAAGTAGTTATCTGTGTATAACATGATGATGGCCTTCATTTTTTGAATGAGAAACGGTATGGGGTTATGCTTGCATGAAACTTCTATTACCAATTCTTAACTAGTATTATTTTTTGGGATTGATCATCATAGTGTTACCATGTATGGAAACCCCCTTGTCGCACAAGGGAGTTGGTCCAATATACTCTTTATATAGGTAGAGTTGGAATCCACAATACTACAAATGGAGTCATTCATATATATATGAAGTGCCACTACCTATATTCGAGTTCCAATGAGGAGTGGTTCTTCAACTAGAGATAGTACCCCTTCAGCTATAGAGAACAATGGAATGGTAAGGTCCCTCTGTACTAATTCTTTAGAGGTTACATGAGGTTCCTGAATAGGTGATAGTGCCCCCTCAGATGTGACACACAGTTTTGAGTCATGGGCCCTCCACGCTATATGTTTTATGATTATAATGATCATATATGGGAGTTAGTTCCCTCTAGGTTTCGGGTCATAGTTAAGATAAGTGGTCCCCTCCACTCATGTCATTTTGAGATTGCACGTGGTGTGAGATATTGAATATAGACATTTATAGCTTTAGGTTGACTCATCATTATTAGTTGGTATGTGGATATGTATATCCTCATTATCCCTTTATTTTATCTTTTATTTTGAGAATATCTAGGATATAATGATTGTTTTTGTTATCTTTTGTCTTGATTGATATGCCTTGGTTGTGATCGGTTAACTAGTCTCTCTTTTTATGCTTTGTGTTTTGTGATATTGGGTTGTTATACTATGTACGTATATACATACACCTACATGGTTTTCTCCCACACATGTTGTTTCTTAGTCAGTTTATAAATTTATTTGCAGTGACTATAGAGGACCTTGTATTAATGGAGATTATAAGTACATAGTGTCACTGACCATGTTCAGTGGTTAGTCATCGAGATCTAGATTTGGGTCTTCCCCCACTCTACTCTTTACATTGGTTTTTATTTTAGGATCCCCCCCCTATATTTTTGTTTGTGCATGCCTTTTCCCCATTTATATCATTTTTATTACACTGTTGTACACCGATATGTATTTCTTTCAGGTTATTGTATGCTTTCTTTACACTTTATATATTTACTAATTTATTATACCTATGTAATTTTTCATGGATTTAGTTTTGTGTATGAATATAGGTAAATTTAGATAATGATTCCCAACTCATTATTACTCTTATATGAATCATGTCTCCAGCCCTCGTCTTATTAGATGTTGGTTTGGGGTTTCTCACTCTGCTAACCATTGGCTAGGTATGCCTCAATGGGTAAAGTTGTGATAGTTTGGTATCAAAGGAGGGTTTCTTCCATCCAATGTTTGTATTGTTGACCTTATTTTGAGGATTTATTTGGGAACTTATGGAAATGGTTTCAGAGTGTCTCTATTGTGGCTCTTAGTTTAGGAAACCCAATGTTATTGTACCATCCAATGCAATCATTCCTCAAGACTCTAACTACGAAATATTCAATTTGGTATACCAATACATCATTAGAGGGAACAAATGGTACATTCATCATATATGATTTAATATTTCGACTTATTCATAATTCTTTAATCATATACCTAGATATACTCTTTGATTATGGTATGTCTTGATAATTTTCAAGATGCCTCTGTGATGATAGCCATCTAGGATTTCATGATAGTTTCATGATGGTGACCAGTTAAGTGATGATTCCTCAATACATAGAACTATTCAAGAAGTGTACCGTCTAGAAGAGCATAAGGTATTGATTTCACCAATTGGATGGTACGTGGACCCACATCTAGTTGTCTAGGTGGATGATCCTCTATGTTTTTATTAGTTTATGGATATAATAAGACAAGTCGATGGTATTCTCAGTCTTAAAGTGTTACACATGTTCCAGCAGTAAAGACCAATTAGGTTTTGTGGAAAGATATACCCTCATAAAATGGGATAATATCTTCAGATAATGGTCCATTTTATCTGAATTTTGCAATCCCTGAATAATCTAATGGATATACTCACAACCAGTCATATTCATGGAGTAGAAATTAGTTTTGATGGTATTGGAAATGATGTGCCTTTACTATGAGTATTTTGTGAGTTTCAGAGAAGAAATCATATGGGTTACATGGTGGGCCAGACCCTCTTCTTGAGTGTTAGGGGACTGGATTGAGCTGATGGTGTGAGTGTACCACTTGGTTAGGACCCCACATGATTGATGTCCTAATAGTTATAATTTTCTATGTTTACACATGGAATTGATAAATCCCTATATTGGTGATGTTTGAGTTAACTTCAAACAACCAAAAAAAGGAACACTTCCCCTAATAAGATGTGTTCTTAGGATGTTATTTAAAACTATGAGGTTGATTCAGTGTCAGACAATGTGAATGGTGTTGATTTGTGGGAGATGATCTCTTCTAACATGTATGATTGAGGTCATTTTGGAGTACTGAATTTTAAAATGGGAACCTTGGTTTGAGAGAATAGGTAGACAAGGGGAATGATAGTTTTAGTTAGTATGAGTTTATGAATCTGAGACTCTAGGATCATTTAGAGGTGTGATTGATGACTTATATGCTATAAATTTAGTTTGGGTATAGATTCTGAATCCTTTAACCTGAATAAATCTCTTTTTTGAGGCATAATGATGTTTGTGGAGCCTTTTTTTTCTTGACACTTATATATTGAGTATCCTATAGAGAGGAATACAATGTCAAACAATTTTATTGATAATGTTACCTACCTCTGATAGGAGAGATATCCTCACAAGTAATTCTTTCATAGTAGCGGTGAGAACCTATGATGGTTACATAGGTATAGAATGGTTTCCCACTATCCATGCTCAGTTGATAGTTTCATGTGGGGGTTGTAGTGTATCTGAGTTATTGGGATGGAATCTTATTTATTTCATGAGAAGGAATCCCTAGTAGAGAATTTTGGGAAAGTGTTCATGACGATGAAGCTAAATTCATATCATATGGATATTATGTACCTTGGGGAAGTGGATATTGTGAAATTATAGTTTCCTAAGGTATTTTTTGATCATGAGGACGTCTCCCCTCAAGATGTGCCTTACCTACCCATAAAAATTTTTATTCTTCATAGACATGAACTAATGATGACCTGATATATGTGAAATCATTTTAGATGAACCCATGAAGAAATGATAGCTGATTGTATTATTAGATAATCTATTGAGCATGGGATTTTTTATACCTAGTGTATACCATTGGTAAGCCCATTATTTTTCTCCTAGAGGTAGATGTGATCTTAAGGTTAGGTTTGTATTGACATCAACTGAACCAGGTGACAATCAGGGAAGGGTTTCCACCCATAAGAGTTGATTAATTCTTCTAATTGTGGTTCGGGGTGAAGTGGTTCTCAATGTTTCACCTCAGGATGGGTTATCACTAGCTCTAGATTCAAGAGGAGTGTATACTAGAGGTGAATTTCCAAAGTAACTAAGGTTTCCATGAGTTCATGGTGATACAGTTTGTTATGTTTAATTCACTAGAGGTGTTGTAAGACTTATGGATAATATATTTTATCCCATATCATATTAGTTCATGATATTCCTATTTAATGATACCCTTGTATACTCAACATTAGTGGTGGAGTAGACGAGACACTTGAGGATGATTCTGGATATTCTTTGATAGTGCTATCTTCAGGGGAAGCTCATGAAGTGTTGGTTCTAGATTCATAGGTCCACATCTTGGGTTGTGTCTTCTCATACATGGGATTGATTATGTTCCCATAAAATGTTAAGTCATTGTGGGCTTGAGATCCACCTAAAAGTTTGGTGGTAATGGAATAATCTAACAGTGAGGTTTTCCATTCACTCTTGTCGAGCAAGGTGTTAGTGAAATATACCTTCAGTTGATAGTTGTTACCCCTTTAATTCTTCAACGTGAGAGTGAGTTAGAACTTGGTTATATTATTGAGATATCCTATGTGATCATATATCTACTAGATATGTTCCATATAGATATTCCAAAGGTGTAGAGCACTTGATCCTTATTTTAGGACAGATAGTGACACCAATTATTCTATAAAAGGAATTGTTGAGGGGGTTTCATCATATCATTTATTGTATATATAGGAGATGTGGGGATATAAATGGATTGTTTGTAATATTGAATGGTTGGCAAGGATTTTTTGGCATGTTGTTGAGTTAATATCTAGTTTTATCACCAATCTATTGGTAAATATTGAGTTTCCCTTAAATAAGTATAAATTGGATGGTTACTCTATAGAATTCGTGTTAGAGATCCCATGATTAGTGAGAGGTCACAACACTATTTGAGTGATCATATTACAATTCACTAAATAGGATAATTTTATAACCCTTTTAGATAATGTATTATATTAATGTTTTAAATACTTTTTCATGTAGGAGGTAGTCCAAAATTATAGAATTTCCTTGATGATAATCTCATACTGTGATGTTCCCTTCATGAAAATATTATAGGGAAGATGTATGAGCCCTTTGTGGACCAATTATTGTGGCCTTTGGTGTTCAAAAATGATATCACATGTTTTTATAGATCTCACCTCAATAAGGGTTTAAGAGTTTTGGCTGGGGTAATATTCTATCTCTGAGTTTTATAGGCCATTTTTTAATTTCAATGTTAGGTTAGTGAGGTGCCATATTATTTGATTCTACAATCAAATTTATACTAGGTGATTGGTGTTTCTCCATGAAACATAGATAAGGAGATATGTGAACAACCCATTTCATTATATTGACCATGTTGATCTAGATCTTAAGGGTGGAGTTACCATTTCATGGTTCCCATTAACCTCTAAGAGAGCTTTTCAGAGTGGCAGATCTTGATGTGAGCTCAGTATCTTCACTTATCTAAATAATATTTTTCAATTTTTGGGACGAACTAACTTGATGTTAAGGAGAATGTTTTAACTCTACCATTTCTATGTAACAATATGGAATATTCCAATGAAAATTTTTAAAGTATGGTGCAGAGTCTGCAATAAATTCCATGGCCCGGAGAGCGTTGGTGAGGTGATATTAAACATATTCAATATATTATATCACATGCCTGATGTTTTTTCAAAATAATGGAACATCTCTTATATGGTGTTGTAAATGTGAAACCTTATACCACCATTAAATCCAAAAATGTGGGTTTTACCCTTGGGGAAATATATATAATGTTAGCATCGGGTACTTGGATAAACTGTTATCGTGGGTGAATTAAATGAATTAATTAATTTAATTATCCTAAAATCATAAAATACTAGTGTTTCATCTTTAAAATATCCTCTATGAAAATTCTCTATCGTTATCTTCATAACCCTAGAGGGAATTAGAGGATGGAGGAAACACTATGTTGGCTGGTGGGCCGATGGATGTTCATAGGATCATTGATCATGGATCAGAGTATGATTTGTATCTTCGTCATAAATAGAGTTACTAGATATCGCTAATGAATGGATATAGAAATGTTAATCATAAATGATCGGTAATAAAATAATATAAGGAGTTTTTTCATTGGATTGTTCCCCATTGTTTATTATCCCTATTCAAACACAAATTGAATACATATAATTTTAATTCATGGGTTGTTGTTTGTATTTGAAATTGGTTTTTATCTTCCTAGGAGTTAGAATTCATAATAAATTTTTATACTTATTTATTGTTCTACACACCTCAACATAACAGAAATAGGTTGATAAATAAAATATTTATTAAATGCACAAATCTACCAATTTCATGCCTCTATAGGAAACATTTTAATCAGAGACCTAAAATTTAACAGTTGGATTATTAATAGAATAGTTAACTGAAAACCAAATTGAAAATAACCTAGATGTAAAAAGAGATTATAAATGGAAACTAAATATAAATTAGTAAAAATTAGAGACTTAAAAACCTTAAAATAATTATAAAACACGAATATTACACGGTTCAAGATAATTAAATTTAGTTATAAAATTTGAAAATTATACCCCTTTTAATTTTTGAAATTATAGAACTAGATTAAAATAAGTAGTTGGTCCCTATGAGGAAAAACAATAATTCCAAATAAATTACATAAATTTAAATAAAAAATAATTGTAAAATGAATATTTTTAATAAAATTAAAATCCATCCAAATATATTTAACTAATTCATGTCTTCTTGAGATAAGATTTTAAATTTTTGAAAATCAAGTTTCCTTTTGAGGAAATGAAGTTAATTAAATATGAACCCTCATTTAAGTGTTAGCCTTTTCCAAAACATAAGGATTTACTATGAATTATTTCATGATGTTTCATGTTGCGTACCAAAAAACTACTGGTGATCTCAGTCTCTGATATATATATATATATATATATATATAATACAAGAGGGACATCAAAGACCGTGTTTTCTCTTCATTACAATGAGTGTAGCAATATCCATTACATAATAATGAGCCTCATATGAGGATTTTGAAAATTCACAACATGAGTTAATACAAATGAATGACATGCACCTATATTAAATAAATAAGTCTCTAAAGATGACCCTATAGTTATGGTATCTCTCATTATCCTTAGACCTGCATCAGCTTCCTTTAGAGACACTTCCACTGCATAAAAAATCCTAATTCTGAATATCTATGGATGGAAACCATTATTTCTTGATTCATAGAATTTCACCATAGTACTATTAAGATATGATGATCCCACTTAAATTTTCAATAAATAAAAGATATTATAAAACATATGAAGGTGTCACAAAAGATCATAAGAACTCTAGAACCTTGGTGCCTCAGTACAAACTCATTTTGAATGCCCAACCGTGCCACACTGTAAGAAATTAAAATTGGAATTGTCTAGATAATTTAGAAGGTCAGGATGAAGTCATATGTTAAAAACCACCATGAGACTCATCACACTTCTTTTTTTTCCTTTAAAAGAACCAACCAGACTTCTACAAAGAGTAAGTGGAACACCCATCAACCCTAACATTCCATCCATGTTAATATGTTCATCCCTCAAAACTCTATCAAGTATGTTATTGTAAGAATTATTTTTTAGCATGAAAACATGTGATTATATTTATTTTGAAGTCCAATATCTAATTTTGATATTTTTTTCTAAGTTTTCACTTTATTAGGAGAAAACTGAACATGTTCAGTTAAACTATTCGCATACTAAGTCACGACCATTTCACCCTTTTGGAGGCTATGAAACTCTATAGAATTATCCAAAACCATATATTCTAGATATAACTTCTCTATGAAAATAGATCTAAAGTATTTCTACTAAAAAAACTTCAATATTCTTTATTTTAACCATATAATCCCACCATCTCTTTCTAGGCCCTTCAAAATTAAAGGAATCTAGCTTCACCTTTATTAAATCATAAATTTCCAGGAACTAAAAAATCTTCCAAATATTTTTTAACCAATCCTCAACCTCTAGAGGACAATTTATGCCTTGGAAAGATAGTGTTTTATTCCAAATAAAATCTTGATCATGTTCTCTATCTTCGTCCCTTTTAGTTTCCACAATGGGATTCGGAATGAGTATGGGTGAAGATGCATGTCTATGAGTTTAGATATAATGCACCGTGATATCTAAAAGATTATGATCACCTAGAGGAATTTTTTATGTTTTTCACTATAAGCCTTTAATTGATGCATATTTAGACATATTCTCAGAGGACCTACACAACATCAATTCTCATCACTGAAACATCATCAAGGGTACATGGATCATCAACCCAATCAAGGGATACATAGATATAAATTCCAAAAAATGGGAATTAAAAAATTTGGGATTTCAGAAAACTCAAATCAAATGTTGGGAAAATAATATAATTAGATCAATTTATTCCTCAAGGACTTTTCCCAAAATCCCATGGTGACTAAAGTCTAAATACGATGAGATTTGGGAAAACACTCACTCTCAACTTCATTATAAGGACCAAAAATAAAACCTTCTATCTACTAGGTTATCCAAGACTATATACCAAAATAAAGGAAAGAATTTCAACCATCCATTGGTACCATTTTCTTATGAACCATCCCGAATACCTTGATAAACTAATACTTGATCCAACCCTAACATTTCTCTAAGGGTGATCCCAGTCCCCATGGGTTAGAAACTATCACCCATAATAATATCAACATAAAATGTAATTTTCTTTCCACATGCATGATGTAACATCAGAAGATAAAATAGAAACCAATCGTTAAGACAAACACTTGTTATAGTGAAAAGTACCAAAAGTATATAGTTAAACATCCCAAGGTAAACAAAAACCAAAGGAAAAAAACATCTATCAAGAAAATTTATGAACATCCTTCTGTAACAAGTAGACCATAGATCCATTGGTCACCACAATCACTCTAGAGTCCCATGGATCATGAAAAACTACAACCTCAAAGTTGATCTTTCCTTTTCCCCTAATTAGGAAGAACAATATCCCAAAAAACTTGAAGGAAAAGTTATGGTGTGAGATAAACCATCCAGTATGGTCTCACCAAGTGTTCCATAAGCAATTCCATAATAATAAACCTTATATTCTTTCAATTTAAATAAAATAAGTAATGGAATAAAATTTTCATATTTTTATTCCAAAACATGCATTCAAATAAAATATGGATGATATATCAAAACAAGATTAAATGAAAATTTTATATAAAACATTTATAAAAAATAAATAGAATGAATAAATAATTTCTTTAAACAACATAGTGCATAATCAATCAAAAACCATGCACCATGGTCATAAGCATTGATATATGTTAGTTCTAGGATCTAAAATCCTCGCATGAATAAATCATCAATCATAGCCCAATTATGTTTACACACTTACACATTTAGAGCCCAACATGACTAATCAATAAACATCCAATAGGGGATAATCATGTTAAACTTGGTTTAATTGGAGTTATCATTCTCATTCCATTACTAGGGAGTTAAAGTGATAGTGTTCTAATCCTAATCACCCACTAGAAACTCATTATCACATGTATGTAAATCAATAAATCATTCAATAATTGGAAATCCAATCATTTAAAATCAATTCATCATTTATAGTTCAATTTCCCAATTTCATTACCATCATGCCTTTACAATTTCAAAATAAAAACATAGATTTTCATCAAATTCATGACTTTAAAATAATTTTTCACATAAAGTAAAATTTCATCAGGAATCAACATTAAACCATTTCATCAAATCATTTTTCATTTCAAAACTTATTTTTTTAAAAATCTACCAAACAATTTTATCACCATTGAAATAGAGGGTTTTCACAATTTCCATGCCCTTTTAAAATCAAATATCAAATCATCAAAAATAATGGTTTTATAAGTCAATTAGAAACTCATTTAGATTCAATTAAGAACATTATGGTTTCAATTGTATGGTAAATCATAATGTAACCTCCTTCTTTTAATAATAATATTAATCGACCAAACACCCAAAAGGAGAATGAAAATGTAGAGTAGAAGGTGTGGAAGATCAAGAATGAATCCCTAGAAACATTTCCCATAAAATCAAGGTTTACATCCATCAACATCATGAGTATTTTTCACTCTAAAATATAGAGAGTATTAAAAATGAGGATTCCATATGATAGAATATTTACTTAATAGAGAGGGATCAAACGCATCCAATGGTTCTTTGATCTTAGAAAAACTGTACGTTGGAAGATCCAAAATACCTATAGGGGCATTAAAAATAAAAAAAAATCCAATGAATTTTTAGGAGTATGTTTTAATATAAAATGGGATTTTATCTCTCTAAAAACAAATAAAATTCCGCAGACCCGCATGGCCATGGTGAGGAAGGGGGAAAATACTCTAGACCACAGTGTAGTAGTCCCAAACCACATCACAGCCCTCCTACACAATCGGCCTCCTAAAACCATGTCATATATCTCACCCATATATTATTTCCCAGGGGTGAGGATATGACATATCCCTATGATCATTCCACACCTACCCAAAAAATAATAGATGTTCCCAAAAGATCTACACCTCAGGTGTCCATCCACATCGCAGCACTTCCCAAGTTATTAGAGGCTCAAAAACACACCATGTGGTAGCTCGATGGTA
This sequence comes from Viscum album, assembly GCA_963277665.1. Taxonomy (NCBI): domain Eukaryota; kingdom Viridiplantae; phylum Streptophyta; class Magnoliopsida; order Santalales; family Viscaceae; genus Viscum; species Viscum album. The sequence goes on from OY728134.1 coordinate 1,278,780,994, forward strand.
CATGTTTTAGGGATAATTACTACATATAATAAACCCTCCCCATAAAACTCCAAAACCTCCCAAAAACATTATAAAACTCATAACTTCACCCAAACAAAATGGTGATCAAAAGGAAAAGGAAAAACTAGTGCCTAAAGAAGTAAGGGGATATTACAGCCCAATTTCATTTAAAGACCCAAAGTATTTTCTTAGATAAAGTCTCAATAAAAATATTATCAATAACATCCTTTCATCCATTTTAAATTTCTATGAATAGTTAAAACATTTTAGTAAATTATTTTATTTGATTCATAGAAAAACTCTCAAATTCTTATTTAAACATATCTATTCTAATATCTTTGATTGGGTTTCTTCCTTAAATATTTACTTCTAAGAGTTTCTATATTTCATTAGTCGTTTTTAAAATAAAAATTTAGTTAAATTTACATTTTTCTATACCTTTTATAAACCAGAATGTAAAAAATAATTTCATTACAATTAAATTCAAAATTATAAATATAATCAGGTGTCCAATTTTCTTCTTTTTAAGTAGTAGGAGTATGACCATGAATAAATATATTCCATATAAGATAACCAATTGATCAAATAAAGGTTTACATACGAGTCTTCCAATAACCAAAATGTATATACCATTAAAGAGAATTAATCCATTGACTTTTAGTGGTTTTGGAATGAAACTCGAATCATACACTTTAAAAGGTACCAAAAACCAAAATTGAGGAAGGATGAAAAAATGAGATGATTTATAAAAGTATTATCATTTAGGAATGGTCTTGACTATATTCAATAGATAAAATGAATCAGAATGAGAGAATGATATAGATGTAAAAGAGTGATGAAATTATTTATAAATGTTTCGGACAATCCTCCCCTAGTGACATCATTATGATTTTTTGGTAAACATATATAGTATTGACTATTTATTAATTATATTATGAATTATTTTTTATAATTCATAATTTATAAGTTTATAATTTATTTTATTGTTTTTTTATTATTTGTGGTGGATAACTAAAATTAGACACAAATAATTTAGGTTAATACTATTTTTGTCATACTATTATTCCATCAAAAATAGAATTTATGAAAGATCATTAATTATTTAAAAAATGATTAGGACTAAAAATATTATCACCATTATATGGTGAACTATAATTTTCTAAATTTTTATTATAGGTGTTTGAGGGATGAGATAGTTTAAAAGTGAATTAAAATCTGATGAAATATTTCAAAATAATATTCATATAAATTTAAAGATAAGTTAATTTGAAATTAAATATTTAATAATACAATTAAAATCTATCAAAATATTTTTATCAAATTTGAGTCTTCTTGATTTATGTTTTTATATTTTTGAAAATTAGGTTTTTTTTTAGTAATTTCATATAATCTAAACCCTAATTTATGTGTTACCCATTTCCAAAAAATAAGACTCCATCAAGAGTGTTTTATATACATTTTTTCAAAAAACAATTATTTAAATTATAATTGGTTAAATTTTTTCTGATTTATAATGTGGAAAGTTGGCATCAGCCTTTCTATCTTTGGGTTTTAGTTCAAAGGTGGAAAAGCTAATTCCTCCTTTTCAAAAAACTGCTAAAAACATAAAAAATTAAAAATATAATTTTTTTTATATTTTGATATAAAAATTGTGTCTATTTTATTTTATTTAGAATTATGTCCCTTAATATTTGAAATTGAATTTATTTTTGTTTTTATGTTGTAAATTTTTTGAAATTTAAATTACCTTTTACTTACTATTTTTTTATTTTTTTATTTTTTAGTTATGTTTTATATATTGATTCAGTTTTTCAAATATCATTTAGATTGTATTTAAATTTTATATGTTATTTTCTTTCAAAGTCACTGATATCAAAAATAATAATGTTTCATGTTTGTGGATTTTAAAGTCTATAAATAATGAAGTACAAATACAATATCAACGAAACGCGACACACTTATTAAACATATAAATAATAATGGAAAATAATAATAGTTTCATAAAAATTATTGAAAAGTAATTATAGTTGCACAATATTTTTTGTTTTAAACTATTACATTTTAATTGAAAAAAAATTCATTCCTTTGATTATCATTTATTTATTTTATTTATTAAAGTATTATTATTTTTAACAAATCATTATTTTTTTAGGTTATGTTTTATGTTTAATTTAGATTGTTTTAAATATTATATATTATAATATTTTAAAGTTACCTACATGAAATTTGATAAGTTTTCCTATGATTCAAGTAGTCAACTTTGAAATATTATAAAATATAAATTGTTACTAAAATATAAATTAAAACTGAAACAATGGGTAAAATTTAAAATTGGTTGATAGTAAAAATAATTTCATCATTTTATTAGAAAAATAATAATATATAGGATTGAATTTATTTTTATTTCAAATCATTTAAGTCAATAGAGAGAATATAAATAAATGAATACAATGAATATATATAATGAGGTCATGTCCCATAATCTGGTGTGAAAATGGGATGCCTGTATTGAGATCATCATCCTCTCTACTGGGGTGGAGTATGATCAGCGGGATAGGGCTCTTCCCCGGGCACTAGAACCTCAAATTTTGGATGCTTTGTAATGAATCATATTTTCCATGCATTGTTTTGGGATACTATATATATTATTTTTGAGACCAGGTGTTAAGACCTCGTGTAATTTTGAGACTCAGTGTTCCTAGAATAAATGATTGGAATATATTAAATATATTAAATTTATTAAATATATTAAATATATTAAATATATTAAATAGAATGTGAGTGCTGGTTGTTTGTGAAAAACTTTTCATGGGAATTAAAATAATAAAAATAATTTATTAAAGAATTAATTTCATTTTTATTTCATGCAATGACTGGATCTCCTATAATTATAATATTATAAGGATTTCTTCAGGGTTGGCCACCCAAACCCAACAAATCTATAAATCATTAGACAACATTGTTGGTGAATGATGATGGATCAGGATAGGATTGTGGATCATTGCACCAAAATGGTTGATAGATCTCATCAACAATGGAAATTCGGAATCGTTATTCATCAATTATTGATTGAAAATTAATGTAGGATGTTTGATTATGTGTTTTCCATCTAATTTCTTACTCTTGAATGAACACGAATCAATTCCGCAAAAAAAATTGATGTGTGCATCATCAGTAGATTTAAATTGATGTAATTTTTTATTTATTCGTTGTGTTTATTCATCGTCATTAGTATTTTTCTATGAAATCATATCACAGATTAAGGAACAATGGTTGAGGTCTGTTCCTCAAATTTGTTGTCTTTTGGATTTCATCCCTAATTCTTTGCATGTTCATCACTGAAATTTATTTTGGCCTATGGTTTGATGAAATACTCATTATTTGATCATTTCAAGACCATTCATCATCACAATAGATCGATATCATAGTTATGTATCATGATTGATGGTATGATCGAGGTTTGATTATGTGGTGGATGATTAGAGGTGGATCATAATTGATTGTAGGATATGTTCTTTCTAGTTTTCTGACAGATGATGATAGGAGATTTATGAGGAAATTATTGAGTGGATTCGAAGACTGAATTATAGTCAGCAATAAAGGAAGTTCCCAACCAACACCTGATATACACGTTCTGGCAGGGTTGGTAGATCTAACGATGTGCATGATTATAATGACCCACGTTTTGAACCAGACTAAAACCCGAAGGAATTTGATCTTTTTCGATTACTGAATGGTTCATTTTTAAGACTGTGCTTCAGAACGGAATTCCGAGAGTCTGAATGCTTTGTTGTTTCGTTTTGGGCTTGGGAGAAGGCCTGCGAAGTTTCTGTAGTGTCCCGACAGGTCTCAGGAGCTTCGGTCCTGAGAGAGAGGCTAGGTTTTAAAAGGCAGAGGAAGGCGCACGGGTTGCGCACGGTTTGACCAAACCGTGTGGCCCACTGCATTAAAATCATGAGGCCTTATTTAAGAGGGCAGTGGCATACGCACGGCCTACACACGATTTCCTAAACTGTGCGCCTAGCCCATACGAGGGATCTCTTTTAGAAAGAGGGTGCTGCACGGTTTGCGCACTATTTGGAAAAACGTGTGGATCAAACCGTGCGGGATGGTATATTTAAATAAATAGATTAAATTTAAAATAGAATAAAATAAAAACATAAAAATAAAATTAGAACCTCCCTCACCCTCACTCGTCCGATTCGTGTGACCCAACACCCGAGAGAGCTCCCCCCTTCACGTGACGAGCTTATCCTCCCTACGGCCTCCTATTTCATCATTTTCTCCCACTGATTTCCTCTGGTTCCTTATTTTAATCTCCGAGGTAAGGTTCTCTCCCTCCTCTCCACTTGTTTTCCAGTCGTATTTCATCCTACCCGTCGACCCGTGGGATTCAGTCGAACCCTATGTATTGGTGGTTTCTTGATTTTTGTTGTTCCTTCATTCTATGGTTGTGCCATGGTTGTCTCAGGACCCTTAGGTTCGAGTTTGGGCATATACTGCCGAAGGCGAGGCGGATACAGGTGGTTTTGGTTGTCGGCTTTGGTTCAAGGTAAGGGTTTTTCCCCCAATTGGTTTCACAGCACCTAGAATGGTTTCTTTAAGTGTTTTAAGGTTCCTTGTTTTTATCTGTTAGTGCGTTGGAGGTTTTGGTGTGGTTTCTAGTCACCAGATTCTAGGAGACTCACCTACGTGGCCATAGGTATGTATTTATATATACGTGGGTTCCCCCATTACATGGTTAATCACACATGGCAATGATTGGATATGTATGGGGCTATGTGTGCCCATGTATATATATATAAGTGTCTATGCAGGTGAGCGGAGGTGGGAATATGCGTATAAGTGCACATTTAAGGATCTTCTTGCGCATGATCATGGCCATGCGGGTGTGTTCATAGGGGCTAGGATTCCTTGCATGTGTGTTAAGGTGCATATGCTCAGTGGGGGAGCAATAGCGGCTCTTAGTTAGAAAGCACCAAGAGCTGGATTGGATGGATGGATCCACCTGGAGGTAGGATCCCTCTCCTTTCCCTTTGAATTTAAGTAAAGTAATAGTGAGTTTAATATTACACTACCTTGGCATTTTAATTATGCAAGTTTAGTTCTGATTAAATGCTTCTGTGCAAATCTTGTGAATTTCAGGAATAAGATAAAAGAGGTTTATTGGTAACTAAACTAACAATTTAAAAATAAAACCCCTCAATCATAGGTGCAATGTCTTCAAGATAAAATGTAGTGATAGACTTTTTATGCATGCCTGCTGGATTGTTGTGGTGCCTCTCTAATGCTTTGTATGTGCACGTGATCTGTTGAGACAAAGGGAATGAAATGGTTGTGATACTTTTGTTTGGGTCAATTTTCCATGTGTAGGAAAATTGAGTATGATGATAACCATAGTGGGGTGACTTAAGACTAAATGACTTGTTACCTCTAGAAGGTATCAAATGTTTTAAGAGTGATAAATGTATCCTTTAAGATAAAATAGTGAAACTAGGAGGGAATAGACTGGTGTGGTACGACCATGCCTTGGGATAACGTAATAAGCACGGCTTATGTTAGTAAAATTAATATGTGAATATCTTGTTTTAGATACTTAATATGGGTTACCTTAAATATGAACATGAATGTGTTCGCTTATGTGTATGTGGTATGATTCTTTGAATGCTTATGAGGTAATTCTATAAGTAGTAAACTATAGACATGTTTCTATTTTGAGTGTGCACATGTTGATGACACATAATGAATGATAATAAAGGTGAGTTCATGTTGAGGCCACCAAGTGTGATAGTACATGTCTAGAAGGGAGGCATTCTTACCCCTTTCCAGTTGACTTCTATTGATGATTACGTGTCTGGAAGGGAGGCATTCTTACCCCTTTCCAGTTGACTTCTGTTGATGATTATATGTCTGAATGGGAAGTAGTTATACCCCATGCCATTATTATGAATGTGACGATGGGAGGCAGTTATACCCCATGTCGGTTGAATGAATGTGATGGAAGGGATGCATTCTCACCCCTTTCCAGTCGACCTATAGGGACAAGAGGCATTCTTACCTCGTTCCCGCTAATCTCGATTGATGGAAGGGAGGCATTCTTACCGCATTCCAGTTGATTTATAGGGACGAGAGGCATTTTTACCTCGTTCTCTCTATTCTTTATACGTTTTTAGAAGGGAGGCATCCTTACCCTTTTCTAGTTGACTTATAAGGATGAGAGGCATTCCTACCTCGTACCCGCTGTTCTTTATTAATGGGAGGGAGGCATTCTTACCCCACGCCATCTATGATATAAATGCATTTATATATATATGGTGTCATGATCAGGTTACTTTACCGGAAACGAGCCGAAGCTGGTATAACCGTCAGGTGTCCCTTTGGAACCTGGATGGGTGTTATTTACTTATGTAATTCTGCTTACTTATTTCTCCATACCTGCTCACTGTTTAATTATTTTACACTGTCTGGATTGTGTTTGAAACTGGTTGTGCCGGCCTACTAAGATTTATATCTCACACCCTACTCGGGCCTCCATTGCACTAGGGTACCCGAGTAGACCTTCTTTCTTGTAGGACCTAGGTTGTGTGTTGTGTTGTTTGTACCTGAGGAGTTGGGAGAAATGGACCAAACGGGAGCTTGGGATGCTCAGGGGATCATCGTCAGGCTTTGTTGATCTTTATTTTTGTATTTTTTGTAAATCATGTTGTATTGATTCCTTCTTTCATAACTGTATCATCATCTGTACATGCATGCATTATAAACTGGCGTTTTCCACCTTTTTTAAATGGTTATTACCTGTATTTTGATTCTAACTTTCAATTGTTTACTGCTTCCTCTATTGAATATTATTTACTCTAATAATACCACTCTGTTACTCTGATATGAGGGTATAGTCTCCCCAGTATAACCTCCCAAAACACTCGCTACTATTTGGCAGCCTCTAGCGTACGGGGAGACGTGCTTGAGGCCATGTGACCTACCGGTCCAGCCACCGGTTCGATGGTAAGACAGGACGGGACATTACAAAGTGGTATCAGTGGTGATTCTTTTATTTTTCCTTAATTTTTTGGGTTGGTAGATAGGATATTAGGTAAGTGTCAGCTCTTGGCTAATAGTCGTGCATGGGAATGATCACCCCACGTATTGGAAATGACCAAGTGGCTAGGGTTGGGAATTGTTGTTCATGTTGTTTGCTATTATAGTTGATATGATTTCACCTTGAGTGGCTGTTATATTTTTTATGGTTTATGAAATTCCATGAATTTTACCCTTGCCCACATATGGCAAGGAAACTACATTACATACATCATATTAGGCACATAGTAAATTAACATTCCATGCATAGTGTCATTCCATGTAGTTGCATTTTAGGTTTCTTGTTGATTATAATTGTGTTCCTTGATTGCGTGCCATGCCTTGTATTTATTAGCATGCCTATTTAGATAGCATGTTTCAGTGATAATATTTCATGTTGCCTTTCTTGCTTATGTGTTGTGATTCTTTGTTATAACATGCCTCGGTGTTAGATTCTTGTAGTGACATGCTTTGTTTGATATAGGTAATTTATGACATGAGTAATATATGTTGGTTGCGATTACGACAGGAGCTAGTTTTCAGTTGTAAGGTGTATAGGTGCCTTATAACTGGGAAAAGGAAACCAGTGTATTCAAACCACTATAAAAGGATGTTAAATTAAGAGGCTATAGTAAATTGATTTTAATTAAAAAGGGGATCCAAATGCCAATTTATAAAGTGTATGGGATATTTATAGGATAGTATATGGCCACCCATATACTTGAGTCGTTGTATGTGAGCATGTTAAATTCTAGGTTGGAAGCTAGTTTTGATAAAAAGGGGAGTCAATTTTCAATCCCTGAAGTGTATGGACGCTTCATGAATTGGGAAATCGAAACCCATATTAAATGTAAAGGCTTGTTGTATTGTGAAATGATTAAATAGGAAAGGTTGTGTGTTTTCGAAATTGAAATTTTTTGGCTAACTGTTAAATGTGCAACTGGGCCCTAGTAGGACGGTTGGAAAGTGTTGTAAGAGATAACCCGGTTGGGGTGTTTGAATTTTAAAATGAATTAAGTAACTGCTTTGGGGTTTCTTTTTGAAGAACCCAGGATGGAAAAAATGGTACCCTTGTACGTATCCTTTTTGGTTAAATGGTTTTGTTTTGCTTAGTTTGTTGACAAAGATATGATGTCTTTGAATGTTAATGTTTTAAAAGGAAGTTTTTGTGAAACATGCTGGTTTGCTTGATGTGTAGTTGAAACCATTGAAATGGTTAAAGTTTAAATGAGATAAAATGTTAAGGGGTTGGTAATGGAACCTGTGGTGATGGTTTGAAACCCTAGTGTAAGGGGTAGTTTTGAGATTCTTTTTGAGTTTCCTTGGAATGGAACTGTAGGTGTTTTCTGTAGGCATTATTTGGTTAGCGATGATTTGATGTTTGGATTTTGATCCAAGAGACTTGTTTTGGCATGACCCGTCATTAGGGTCGACGTTAGTTCTTCATGAGGGGCTAGCCCGTGGTAGGTATCACCCTTAGCATTTTAGTGCCATGTTTGTACCATGAGTTTTCTGACATGAGGTGCCATTCGGGTGCCATTGTCCCTTGTTGGACTCTTGTTTTTCTAATGACACCCTTGTTCAGACTGGTGGTTGTTGGGTTTTGACTTTCATTGTAGCTTTGGGTCATCTCCTCAGTATAGTGGCCCAGCGTTAAAGAATTGTTTCGTCCCAATGTTAGGGATGACTTTCGAATGAATCCAGTGTTTTGACACGCTAGATTCCATGTTTGGGATCTTCTGTGTTTTTTTGGTGATGTTATTGTGGCGTAGGAGTGTTACACGATCTTTTGCGGTGTTTGTGTACTAGCGCGTTTGTGCTCGGCTAGTTTATCTTCTTTCCCTTTGATGACTAGAACACTCCTAAGGTTGGGAGCACATTGTGTTGAATCTGGTAAATGTGTCCTTCCAAGTAGAAGAGGCAGTACCTAAAATTCCTTCTAGAAATGTTTTGTCGTGTTCGAATGCCTTGAGGCATGAAAGTTTTAAATCATGTGGATGCATCAGCAGGTGAAGCTGAGTTCCTTCCTTGAAGTCGGCCAGTTGAGGTTTGAATGTTCTTCCTTCCAGTAGTCTGGTATGACTAACTAGAATCTGTTCAAACCTCTTAGTGTATTCTTTTTAGCGACGATCATGTCCCCTATCTTGCCATTGTTCAAGATGCACTAAGAGAGCATCGGTCTTATCCGCGCTAATGCTTTTAAGTCGTTGGTCTTGATCGGATGGTTCTCTTTTGGTGTTGCACGTGGGATGCGTGGATTCTTGTATGGTTTGATCTTGGAAACATCATCATAAGTCGGGTGTAGGCTTCAATGAATGTGTTTGTGCTAAAATTATTGTGCCTTGGAGAAAGTAATTGTGGTTCTGTTTGGAATATGTCGCCCATTTAGGCTGATAATTCTTGTAAATAGTCAGTCGGAGATGGCTTGACTCAAGGTTCTTGTTTAATTTCTGTGGTCGGTGACATACCGTTCTCTGGGACATCGTCAGGTAGAGGCGAGTGCGGTTTTGTGTTGGACAGTGCCTAATATGAATAACCGGCTCGACTTGGGCCTTAAGGTCGATGCATAATTGACCGTTTGATCTATTTCAAATCACGCTAAGAGCATCGTGGGAACGCTTGGGGTGTGCATTGAAAGTTAATTCCAACAGTGATCTGAACCGTAGTTTGGAGTTGGTTTCTTGACGTTAAAAATCTATGGTGGTAAGTACCTATGGCTGGATGCTTGGAGAGACGATGATGGGTTCGTGTCTCTGGGTAGATGGGCTTGAGAAGACCCGTCTTGGTGTTTCTTTTGGGAAGCGAGCGTTGGCTCAAGTTTTGGTGGCTTAAGCGTCGTATGTTTTAATGGATACTTAAGGGTGTGTTGGACGTTTTTGAATGCAACATGATCATTTGAAAGAAGCTTCACGACCCTTATAGGTTAGGTGATGTGTACGTTGTTCGCGAAGGCTTCTCGGGGATGAGAAGTTCTAAGGTGGGAAGGTTATAATGACCCTCATTTTGAACCGGACTAAAACACAAAGGAATTTGAACTTTTTCGACAACTGAATGTGTCATTTTTAAGACCGAGCTTCGGAACGGAATTTCGATAGTTGGAAGACTTTGTTGTTTTGGTTTTGGGCTTGGGTAAAGGCCCGCGAAGTTTCCATAGTGTCTCGACAGGTCTCAGGAGCTTCGATCCTGAGAGAGAGGCTGGGTTTTAAAAGGCAAAGGAAGGCGTACTGGCTGTGCACGGTTTGGCCAAACCATGCGTCCCATTGCATGAAAAGTGTGCGGCCTTATTTAAGGGGGCAGTGACTTGCACATGGCATGCACACGGTTTCCTGAACCGTGTGCCTATCTCGTGCGAGGGATCTCTCTTAGACAGAGGGTGTCGCACGGTTTGCACACGGTTTGGCAAACCATGTGGATAAAACTGTGCGGGCTGGTCTGTTTAAATAAATTGATTAAATTTAAAATAGAATAAAATAAAAACATAAAAAGAAAATTAGAACATCCCTCTCCCTCACTCGTCCGAGCCGCGCGAACCAGCACCCGAGAGGGATCTCCCTTTTGTGTGATGAGATCCTCCTTCCTACGGCCTCCTATTTCTTTGTCTTCTCCCACTGATTTCCTCTGGATCCTTCTTTGAATCTCCGAGGTAAGGTTCTCTCCATACTCTCCTCTTGTTTTCCAGCCGGATTTTAGCCTATCCGTCAACCCACAGGATTCGGCCGAACCCTAGGTATTGGGGGTTTCTTGATTTCTATTTTTCCATCATTCTAGGGTTGTGCCAAGGTTGTCTCGAGACCCTTAGGTTCGTGTTTGGTCATCCATCGTTGAAGGCGAGGCGGATACGGGAGGTTTTGGTTGCTGGCTTTGGTTCGAGGTAAGGGTTTTTCCCCCAATTGGTTTCACAGCACCTGGAATGGTTTCTTTAAGTGTTTTAAGGTTCCTTTTTTTAACTGTTTGTGCGTTGGAGGTTTTGTCATGGTTTCGAGTCACCAGAGTCTCAGAGACTCACCTACGTGGGCATAGTCATGTATTCATATATACGTGGGTTCACCCATTACATGGTTAATCACACATGGCAGTGATTGGATAGGAATGGGGCTAGGTGTGCCAATGTATATATATAAAAGTTTCTACACAGGTGAGTGGAGACGGGAATATGTGTATAAGATCACATGTAAGGATCCTCTTGTGCATGCAAATGGCCATGTGGGTGTGTGCATAGGGGCTAGGTGTCCTTTCATGTGTGTGAAGGTGCATATGCTCAGTGGGGGAGCACCAGCGGCTCTTAGTTAGAAAGCGCTAAGAGCCGTAGAGGATGGATGGATCCACCAGCAAGTAATATCCCTCTCCTTTCCCTTTGAATTTAAGTAAATTAATAGTGAGTTTAATATTGCACTGCTTTAGCATTTTAATTATGCAACTTTAGTTCTGATTAAATGCTTCTGTGAAAATCGTGTGAATTGCAGGAATAAGATAAAAGAGGTTTCTTGGTAACTAAACTCATGATTTATTAATAAAACCCCTCAATCAGAGGTGCGCTGTCTTCAAGATAAAAAGTTGTGATAGACTTTTTATGCTTGCCTGCTGGATTGTTGTGGTGCCACTTTGATGATTTGTATGTGAACCTGCTTTGTTGAGACAAACGGAATGAAATGGCTATGATACTTGTGTTTGGGTCCGTTTTCCTTGTTTAGGAAAATTGAGTATGATGATAACCATAGTGGGATGACTTAAGAATAAATGACTTTTTACCTCTAGAAGGTATCAAAGGGTTAAAGACTGATAAATGTATCCTTTAAGATGAAATGGTGAAACTGGGAGGGAACAGACTAGGGTGGTACGACCACGCCTTGGGATAATGTAATAATCATGGATTATGTTAGTAAAATGAATATGTGAATATCTTGTTTTAGATACTTAAGATGGATTATCTAAAGTATGAATGTGAATGTGTCCGCTTATGTGTATGTGGTATGATTCTTTGAATTCTTATGAGGTAATTCCATAAGTAGTATACTATAGACATGTTTGTGTTGTGAGTTCACACATACTGATGCCACATAATGAATGATAACAAAGGTGAGTGCATGATGAGGCCACCTAGTGTGAAAGTACATGTCTAGAATGGGAGAATTATTAACCCTTTCCAATTGACTTCTGTTGATGATTACATGTCTGGAAGGGAGACATTCTTACCCCTTTCTAGTTGTCTTCTGTTGATGATTACATGTCTAAATGGTAAGCAGTTATACCCCATGTTAGTATTATGAATGTGACGATGGGAGGTAGTTATACCCCATGCCATTATTATGAATGTGATGATGGGAGGAAGTTATACCCCAATCCGGTTGAATGAATGTGATGGAAGGGAGGCATTCTTACCCCTTTCCAGTTGACCTATCGGGACAAGAGGAATTCTTACCTCGTGCCTTCTAATCCTGATTGATGGAAGGGAGGCATTCTTACCCCTTTATAGTTGATTTATAGGGACGAGAGTAATTCTTACATTGTGACCGCTATTCTCTATACGTTTTTGGAAGGGAGGCATCCTTACCCCTTGCCAGTTGACTTATAGGGACGAGAGGCATTTCTACCTCATGCATGTTATTCTTTATTAATGGGTGGGATGCATTCTTACCCAACTCCATCTATGATCTAAATACATATATATATATATATATAGTGACATGATCAGGTTACTTTACCAGCAATGATCTGAAGCTGGTATAACCGTCAGGTGTCCCTTGGGAACCTGGACGGGTGTTATTTACTTATGTAATTATGGTTACTTATTTCTCCACACCTGCTCACTGTTTAATTATTATACACTGTCTGGATTGGGTTTGACACCAGGGGTGCCGGCCTACTGAGATTTATATCTCACACCCTACTCGGGTTTCCATTGCAATGGGGTACCCGAGTATACCTTCTTGCTTGCAGGACCTAGGATGTGTGTTGTGCTGTTTGTACCTGAGGAGTTAGGATGAAAGGACCAAGAGGGAACTTGGGATGCTCAGGGGATCATTGGTGGGCTTTGTTGTCCTTTATTTTTGTATTGTTTGTAAATCATGCTATATTGATTCCTACTTTCAAAACTATATCTTCATCTGTACATGCATGCATTGTAAACTGGCATTTTCCACCTTTTATAAATGGTTATTACCTGTCTTTTTCTTATGCCTTTCAATTTTTTACTTCTTCTGCTATTGAATATTATTTAATATGATAATACTGGCATGTTACTTTGATATGAAGGTATAGTCTCCCCACTATCACCTCCCGAAACCCTCATTGTTATTCAGCAGCCTTTGGCGTACGGGGAGACGTGCTTGAGGCCATGTGACCTACCGGTCTGGCCACCAGTTCAATGGTAAGCTGGGCCGAGACGTTACAATGATGATGCTGAAGAGATCCTGATGGATCTAAGAAATTATAAGTTACACATAATGTAACCTAGTGATCCATGGCATGTGAGACTCCCTTGTATGTTTCTAGGATTCCACGGTGAGAAAAATATAACACATCATGTGACATGGTCACACGTTTTCTGACCCCTTCCATGATGGCTCAGCTTATACCTCAGTGGGTACACTAGAATTGGAAAATTAAACGGCATGTGGAATGTCTTGTACCCAAAAACAAAAAATTCTAGGTGTAAATAGTATGGTACACAGACTTGTCCACTTGTACATAAACATGGCCAATGACACATAGGAAGGTTCTTAGTGATACCTAAATTTTGTGTAATTTTCTTATACACTGTGTATTCAATAATTACATGTTATTTGAGGTGTTACCACACAAGCATAGTTGTGGATATCTAGAAACACTGTGTACCCCCTTCAAGAGTGTTTGTATCTCTTAGTTTTCATAGTTTAGACCAGTCTTAGTTGAATGTGATCACAATGTTTTTTCCTCAAGGGTATAGTTTGGAATTACATCCACATCATAGAATTGTGATCATCTCTAAATGTTGAGTCACGGATAGAGTTGTTTTTTGTGGAATCGATGTGAGACTGTAGTGAGATCCTTTATCATTTTTGTACCACAAGTGTGGTTTTTGGAATCATTGTGACATCCCTAGGTAGGGTGTTGATCCTCCATATATGACGTCATATCAGTAGGGTTCATGGTATCATTGAATATAATCCCCTATTTATCAGGATGACCCATATTGGTTTCTTGGTGTCCCCCAATGGTCCTGAGTGTGACCCATATTTATGTATCAGGGTCTTCTTAGAAAATTGATATTTCTTGGGTGGGTCACAATTATCAAGACCTATTCATCGAGTGTCTCCAGTAATAGCATGGATCATGTAGAGGATTCTCCTAGAATGAGCATTGATTCATGAAGAATCATGTGGCTGGTAGTTTTTTATGACCGCCTAGTGGCGTGGTCTCTCTCCTGAGTATATCTGGGTGTTTCTATTATAAATTGATTTTTATATCTTGTATTGATATTACTACACTTAGTGTTGAGTTTTTAGTGTTTTGGGGATTCCTACTTGGTATTCTTATACTCACCCATTCATGAGATTTTTCCCTACACACTATGTCTTATACAAATGATGGCCCTTTTGACAGTGTCCTGGGAGGACTGGGAGGTGGTGGAGAATAGTTTGATCTTGACATACCGAGGTGTTTACCATCAAAATTAATTTTACTCTATTACTCTCCCTTGGAGTAGGTAGTACTCTTTAGAGTTTTGTATGGGATTTTATGTTTTCCCATTTTCTACATTCGGTACTTTACTATTGTACTCTGTTGTGGGCTCTTAGATGTATGCATGAATTATTTTAGTACAATAGGATAATGCCTCCCATTTGTGGGATATTCCTACTCATCACTGGTCACTAGACCCTAGCCTATTGGATGTGGGATTGGGGTAGTCATTGGTCAGACCTAGGTGGGTCAAGTCATGATAGATTGGTATGAGAGGTTTTAGTTCTACATTAGTACTGTAATGGGTGATGCTATTTTATAGAAATAGTGTTTCGTGTTTCGAGTTTAGCTTTCAAGACATGCACTCCAATGTTAGTAATTAAACCGATGTATCCATACACCAGGACTCTGATCACCATCCTTTCAACTTGGTACATGTAAACATTGTTTGTAGAGAAAACTATGGTATATACATCATATAGGAATGGTTTGTGTTTTCCATGTCCTTTTTGAGTTGACTCCCCTTATATACTATTTTGAACATGGTGTATCTTGTTTTATTTTAGGATGCCTCCACATAGACATCCAACTAGGATTCCACTGTTTGATCATGAGCATGATCCTCTTAGTGAGAAGGCATCGTTACAGGGGTTTGTACTAAAGATAGAACCTATGGATGGTTTACCAGCTATACCACTACCAATTTAACAATATCTAGTTGTGGAAGTACCATATGAGGGTGAATGTAGGATGAGTGAATTATACCAATTTTATAATTAGCAACCTCAAAGGTTTTGATGTGATCTAGACCCCCAGGTTGATATAGACTAGCTAGGGGTAGTCAGTCACGTTTTCTTCCTTGTGTGGATGCATGTAGATCAAATGGTGGTACTCATATAGATTATTCTTTTGGGATATTCTAAGAATTGTGGTTCTTAGTGACATAGTCACATGATGAGATACATTCCTCATAGTCATACTTAGAACATACCTTTATGGAGGAGTTCTATCCAGCCACATCGAAATTAGTACACATAAAGGAGCTTATGTGTCTATAGCAAGGCAGTTTGACCATGGTGGAGTATTATTCGAGGATAATGATCTCTCTCTCTACTCCATGGATATAGTTCGGGATTTATTCTTTAGAGAATAGACCATTGAGAGAGTCTTATGTTGAGACATCAGGGCTTCAGTGGTATCCCATTTCATTCTCACCTATGATGGGGTGCTTAAAGAGGACCATGGTGGTGGATATATTTTTGGAAAAGAAAACACCGACAGTGGGTTCTACTAGTGGGAACGCAATAGTTTAGACCTATACTATAGGTAGTTGATGGTAGTCTCTATGATCCAAGCATGTAAGACACATAGAGATATGTTCCTTGGACATAGGTTCAGTTATGTAGGTCTCTTAGGATGGGTCGAATCATCCAAGGGATCAGAAGTATTTCTCCAATAACGGTCAGGAACATATGTCTCATGATTGTATAACCAATCATAAAAATGATCATTAGACAGTCAAGAGATTGCAAAGATAGAGACCGGGGCATAATTAGGGTGGTATTCAGGGTGGAAAAGTGGCATAGGGTCTGATAGGGTAGCAGGAGGTGTTCAGAGGCTGGACCTATTACAACCACCACCCTAGGTGATTGATTCAAGGCTCAGGGGGCTACTAGTTAGGGATGAGACCTGTTGTAGGCTATGGACACCTATGACCCCAAGGATCTAGAGATGATATGAGGTATGATCTGTGTCTTTTCTACATTAGATATAGTATTGATAAACACATGTGGGAGTTATTCCTTCCTTTCCACTTCTCTGGTGAAATAATTAGTGATTCTGATTGATCCATCGGCTCAACCCTTATGGTTGGAGACTTCGGTAGTTGGTGACTAATTGATTTCACACATGTGCCAATAGTGTGATATGATGCTTGGAGGTGAGAGTTTTTTGTCAGTTCTCATTTTAAAAATGATGATATCTTATGAAATCATCCTATGTATGGACTCATTATCCATAGTTAATTCACAGATTGAATGTTTTCAGAAAAGGATGTGGTGTGTCCATGAATATGTGACAAGGTTTTTTTCTAGGATAAAAAATCCTACGTAGAGTAGGATGATCTCAGGAAGAGGATAGTGCATTTTATTACTCACCAGTTGTCTATCCTAAATCTTGCAGTAGTGTATGTTTTATTCTATTGATTTTCTATAGGTGTAGTAGAGTTTGAGGACGTCTTTCTTGAGGATATACCAGTTTTAACTCCCTACATAGATATAGACTTAATTAATTAATTTCATATCAAGATAGAACCGTTATTGACACTATAATATCATATGGATCCTGCATATCTTCAATATTTAAGTGTGTGGTTGGATGAATTGAAGGAGATGGAATTTTTGAGACCTAAAGTTTCCCCTGGGCAGCCCTAATGATTGTTTCCAAGAATGCTGATAAGAGAATGAGGTTATGTATAGATTATCGTTGCTTGAACTAGGTGACGATGATGAATTAGTATCCCCTACTGAGGATTGATGACCTATTTGAACATTTGAGTGGGTTGTGATAGTTCTCAAAGTTTGACCTCTGATCATGCTATCACCAGCTTCATGTATGGGGTGAGGGTATACCAAAAAAGTCATTTAGATGTCACTGTAGTCACAATGAGTACTTGGTGATTTCGTTCAACATGAGTAACAACCTAATAGTGTTTAGGAGACACATGAACCCGATCATTCATCCCTTCTTATACCTATACATCGTATTATTCATCGATGAAATCCTAGTGTATTCGGCATTCAGGGAGGATCGCATGAGGAACTTTAGGATGGTCTGGGACACACACTAAGGGAACCAACTTTATGGGAAGCTCTTGAAGTGTTAGTTTTGGATTTGACAGGTCCAAATTCTAGGACACATCATCTTAGAGTAAGGGTAGTAGTGGACCTTGAATTGGTTGAGGTAGTGATTTCTTGTGAGCCACACAAGAGTGTTACCAAGGTGTGGTGATTCCTTGAGGTGGTGGGGTACTATCAGAGGTTTGTACCCGATTTCTCCAGAGTGGGATCACCCTTGATTGCTTTTACCTGGAAGAGGTAGCCTTTCATGTGGATGGAAATGTGCCAAAAATGCTTTCAACAGCTGAGGTAGAGGTCGAAGAGCACTCCCATATTGATATTTCCATTGGAGGGTGTTGAGTACATAGTGTTATGTGATTTATCAAGGAAAAACATGGTTGTGTTCTAATGAATATTTAGGTGGTTATTTCCAATGTCTCAGGTCAGTTGATTCCCCATGATCAATACTACACAACCCACTCTCTTGAGTTAGCCGCAGTATTCTACGCACTGAATATGTGGTGAAACTACCTGATGGGAGAGTAGTTTACCATTTACTCTAACCACAAGAGTCTCAAGAATATCTTCTCATTAAATTATATTAACTTTAGGAAGAGGTGACGGATATATTTCTTCTAGGACTATGAATTTGAGATTATCTATACTCCTAGGAAGGGGAATGTAGTATAATATTATTTCATTAGGAGATCATATTCTAAGTTGTTGTCCAAGGTTTCATAGTAGTTAATCTCATTGAATTTTTCCTTCATGGACAAGGAAGGTTCTTTATATTTTCATTCGATGGTTATTACCCTACCACATTTATAGTGTGTCAATGATTCTCATGATGCAGATACTAACTATGAGACCTTACATACTCAGTTATCCCTTGGATGTTCTCCTCGTAGATATTGTACTTATAAGAAGCATGATATCCTTTTATGAGTATGTAAGATGGAACCTTTTATATTTTGGGAGGAGGTTATGCATTAATTCTATGCATCCCCTTTTGTGGTACATCTAGCTGTGGAAAAGCTAAATAGGGACCTTTGATGTCGGTTTGGGTGGCCATGGTTGAAGAGGAGAGTCACAAAGTTTTCCTCTTGATGTCTCACATGTGTGTGGGTGACGGCTATGCACTAGCTTCTAGTGGATTTAGCTCATCCCCATGATGTTCCAAAGTGGAAGTGGGATAGTATAACCATGGATTCCATGATGGGATTTCCATGTACATATAGGGGGCATTATTTTATCTGTGAGATCATGGAAAAACTCACCAAGGCTTCCTACTTCCTATATATTCAAGAGCAGAGTTCAGTAAACATCATGGGATGCCTATACATGTATGAGATAGTAAAAATACATGGATTTCTGATAATTATCATATATAACCATGATGATGAATTCAAATCTAGGATATGGATGGGATTAAAGGAGTCTTTCCGAACTCAATAATACATGAGAATAGTGTTTCACCCCACAATAGTCAACTAGATATAGAGAAGCATTCATTTCTTGGAGATTATGTTGTAGGATTTAATATTGTACTTTGGACATAGTTTGGAGGATCATATACCCTTGGTTTAATTTTTAGACAACAACAACTACCATTCAACCATAGGTATGGAACCATTTGAGGATTTGTATGGGCGATCCTATAGGTCAACACTTTTTTGGACTGATCTAGGGGAGTCAACACTCATGGGATCGATGTTGGTGTGAGATACTATAGAGATGGTGAAGATAATCATGGAGTGGAAGATGAATACACAGATCAAGCATTAATCTTTTACATACCAATTATGGAGAACTCTGGAGTTTTTGGAGGGAGAGCATGTGTTCCTGAGGGTCGCACCTTGACATAGATTGAGGAGATTTGTCTATAGACGTAGGTTATCTATGAGATTAATTGGTCCATTCCAGATACTACATAAATTTGGCAAGGTGGAATACCATATAGCTCTACCATAAGAGTGTGATTAGGTAAATGATGTCTTCCATGTGTTACAACTAAGGAGGTATGTGAAATACCCATCAAATTTTATCGACTAGGGTGATATGGGAATCAAGGATGCATCTACCCTTGTAGAGTACCCATTGTAGATAAAGGATCAATAATAGAGTATCCTTCATGGATAATTGATTCCATTCTGTGTGCCTGATGGCAGCAAAAGAATCATCAGGAGAGCACCTGAGAAGAGGAGAACCAAATTTATGCCTAGTACCCTTGTCTTTTTTATAGCCTATTTTTGGAATTCCAGGATGTAAATCCCCATGTTGAGGAGAATATAATGAATTATATTTTCCATGTATTATTTTTTGATATTATATGGAAAAAAGTTTAGATCATATGTTGAGATCGCATGTGATTTCAAGGCTCGGTGTGCCCAGAATAAATGTTTGAATATATTAAATATATTAAATAGTACACTCACACAGGTTTCCTAAAAAGTTGTATAACTCTAGAATGGGGGTCCCAATCTGAAATCATAGGGTTCTATTGAGTTTATAATGAATATTTTACCCTATTAGATATATAAACATTGTTGTTATGGGTTGTTTGTGTAAAACATTCACAAGCAAGAAATTAATAAAATAAATAAATTTATACTTTTATTTTATTTTTATTCGATATATAAAACGTATCTCCTATAATTATATGGTGATGATTATTTACTCAAGTTTTTATTCTTAAAACATGGAGATCTAGATGACCACTAGATAGAGTTCTTGGAGAATGATGACGGATCAAGACCAAATCATAGATTGTTGTGCCAATAAAGTTTTTGGATCTCATCAATGAAAACAACTAATAACTGTTCATCATCAATGGTCAATCAAAAATCAAACTTGGATGTTTCATATTTTATTCCATCCCATTTCTTAATCCAGAACGAACATGAATAGATACCACAAAAAAAATTGATTTTTTTATCATAATTAGATTAAAATTTATGGAATTATTTATTTATTTATTATGTTTATTCCTCTACATTCGTCTTTTTCTATGAAAATGGATCAAGGATGAAAGAAAAAAGGGTAAGTTTTGTGCCTTATGTTTGTTGGATTTTGGATTTCTTCCCTTGTTCTTTTCACTTTAATCATGGGAACTTCTTTTAGCCCATGAATTGACAAAATACCATGTATTTGATCATTTCATGACTATTCATCAACATAATAGATCAATACCTTGTGTATGGTTCATGATAGATGGTGTGATCAAGGTTTTCTTATATTGGTGGATTATCAGAGGTGTATTGGAATGGATTATTGTGTCCATTCATTCCCAGTATTCATTCATGGTGTCGGTGGCTCAATAAGGTGACTCCCGATCAGATTCAAAGCACAGATTCTTGCCTGAGATGAAGGAAAGGCTCATCTGACCATTGATGTACATGGTCCAGTGAGGGCGGGGGCACTTGATATGCACAGGATGATGTGGAGGAGATCTTGATGGATCTGGGAAATTTTAGGCGACACGGTATGTAACTCGGTGAGGTATGGTGTGTGGGTCCCCCTATGCCTCACTAGGGTTTTGTGGTGAAGAAAATGTCACACACCGTGTGACATTGTGACATGTCGTCTGACCCAGGTCTAGATGGATTGGAGATCACCTCATTAGGTACATGGGCATGGGAAAAATTACATGGCCAATGGAACATCATGTACTCTAGAATAGACATAGAAAGGAGTACACAGGCCAGTACATGGACACATGCTTTGGTACCCATACATGGCTAGTAGAACATGGGCAGATGTCGGGTTAACTCTACATGCTATGCACATTCCCTGGATGTCGTGAATTTAGATATTTATATGTTTTGTGATGTTTTACCACATAGGCATACTTGGAGATAGTTGGACACACCATGTACCCCTAGTACACATTGTGTTCCCCCTTCAAGATTTTTTTCAACTCTTAGTTTGCTTAATTTAGAAAAGTTATGGATGAATTTGTTCCCATGGTCCCTTCCCTTGAGGGTATAGTTTTTCACTACATCCACATCAAAGGATTTTGATTCCCTCTAGAGGTCAGGTCAAAGATATAGTTTTGGTGTCCCTCTATGATACTCGGGTGAGATACTCTATCATCTTTTTACCTGAGGTGTGGTTTGTTGAATCAGCATGAACTCCCTATGTAGGTTGTTGATCTTCTGTTAGAAATCCATGTTGATAGAGTTTGTGGTATCATTGGTATATGATTCCATTCATAGATAGTTGATCTAGATTGCGTTTGGGGTGTCCAACAGTGGTTCTAGGTGTGACCCTCTATCTAAGTATCATGGTCTTATTAAACCAATGATATTTCTTAGGTGTGGCACAATGATCTTGACCTCTTCATTGAGTGTCTCTATTAATATCATGGCTCATGGAGTAGATACTTCCTGAACGAGCATTTCATCAATAATATTCTTGTGGTGGGTAATTTTTATGACCTCATGATGGTGTGGTGTCTTTCATGAGTATGTTTAGGTGTTTCTATTATACATTTATGTAAATATCTTGTATTGAGATGACTATAATTTGTGCTTCATGATTAGTGTTTTCAAGGTGTCCAGCTGGGTATTATTATAATCACCCCTACATGATCTTTTACCACACATGTCATGTCTTATGAAGATGAAGACCAATTTGAAGGTGTCTTGGGAGGATAAGATGTAGGTGGAGCGTAGTTTTTACTTGAATGATCGAGTTATTTTCCAAGAGTTGTCATATGAATTCATTCATCACCCTTCGAGCATGTTGGGCTCATTACGATTTTTTTGGGAGTGTATTTTTCCACTTTTTCTACTTTGATCACATTACCTCCATACTTTGTTGTGTGATCTTATATGTATACATGCATCATTTAAATTGTTTTACATTTCAAAATATGTGTGGGATTGAATATTTGTTCTTTTATATAAGAAAATTAAGCTAATGCCTCCCATTTGTGGGATATGCCTACTCGGCGCTGGTCTCCAACATATGGTATATTTGAAGCTATCTTGGGGTAGTCACGGGTCAGAACCAGTTGGTCGAGTCGTGGCATGATCTCGGCGTGATTCATTAGGAGGAGGTATTAGTTGGATATCTTCATTTTCACCTGATCCTTATCCCACTATGTGAGTAGAAGGACCTACCATTATCACTTTGGGGAACCATACAACCTGTAAAGGATCAAGTATGAAAGGCGGAGGCATAGGAAATAACCCTTGATATAAGCATGTATCCTCTCTACTTAGATAAAACTATGGATATTATGAAAATAATAATGGATCACATGACTCTTGATGCACATACCCAATTAATTGTGGCTGGATTGGTAGATGGGTAACATCCTACTATGGAATAGGTGAGCCCTAAATTACATCATGACATGTTCTATGTCATTGTCATTATGGCCCCTTCAATATCATTAGCAGTTGGTGGAGATTTCTAAGCAGGAACTTCCACTACCTGAGTAATAAGATCATCTTCCTTAGATGGATGGTTACAAATACTATCATGTTAAATAAGATATGATGGATTCAACCCATGTGTTGTAGCATGGTATACTACTTGGCTAAAAGCTCCCCCTCCTCTGGATCATACATGCAGATAATATGTTGTAGTTGAGTATGCTATAAATATATTCAAAATGAAGTAAAAAAGTACAACAAACTAACTAATGGAAATTTATTAACTTACCAGATCCTGGAACCCTCTACTGTGTATAATAAGATACAATATAGAATTTGTCCTATACAATAGCTCAAAATCATGCTGCTCTTCTACATATAATCAAATAGTATGAATACCATCGATATGAAATGATATTCATCTATACCAAAGGACAAGATACTCTGAATGTCAACAGTGTCAGTCAAAATCTTTCCTCCCTAAGGGAATCATGAAATTAAACACTACTGACTATCTATTTGGAAATTGAATTTTCTAAAAAAGTCTGTACTAGTGCATGAATCTATAATTATGGTGCAACTCAACAACTTGAAAGTGAATGAGTGTAATTACATTCATTACATCATTAATCCCATCAATACATTATGTGGGCAGCTATTCTAGTAGATCCCAATATGGAAGCCACATAATCTAAAATGACATGTGAAATTTCATAAAAATAATTTTTAATAAAAACCCAAAAACTATATTGTTATGAAATTGTTTAGTCAAGGACAGACTATATATACTAACATTAGTGGGTACTATACTTTCCAACGTGAGATGATATCAACCAATGTTCTACATTGACATAATGAAAAAGTGGTGTTCCTAACTCCACATGTAACCTACAATATAGAAAGTGATAAATAATAAGAAATTAAATTTCATTACACATATTAGCTTTAGAAAAAAAAAATAATGATGATTGATCATTCCTGCATCCATGAGAAGTGTCATGAAGCACGTCTATATGAAGCTACTAACTAGAAGAAATAGGGTAGAGGGGATGAATTTTGCCCCATTACTACATTTAAATAAGGATTAAACATCCCCAAATATCCATACGATATGATCAGAATGACATACATAACGCTCTATAACTATGATCCAGGCATGCATATTCCATGATATTTCTACTGGCTGGATCAAAATCCTCCATTGGCCCTAGATACATCATGTTCACATGCATACCATAGTGATTAGTGCACAGTGTCCCTCCAATGAGATGCAATATATCTGCATGGGTGTGATGCATGACTGTCCTCTTATCAGCATCAATGGGTAACTATGAAAAATCTATCTAAGGCCACCTCATAGATATCGACCCACCATCTATAGAATCATCATATCTCACAATATTGATGTCTAAAATTCATTGTATAACCTCAGGCTAGTCTCCATGTTTTGTTCTTATAATATAATTCCCTAGATAGTATGAGTGAGAAGAACTATCACATCCTCAAGGGTGATGGTCTTCTCTCCCCCGGGCATGTGGAATGCGTCTGTCTCATGTATCCATCTCTTAGTGAGAGAATAAAGGAGGTGATGATAAATAAATGTAAAATAAGATAAAATAAATTACATATAATCCATCACAGTTTAGTTATGCTATAGTGGAATATAGAGTAAAAATGTGATGATAATGGATTTATCTACCCACCATGTTCTATCAAAACTCATGACCTTCTACCACATCATGTGAAACAACCCTATAATTCTCATTGAGTAGCGCAGTATCCTACACCAATATCTAAAAAAATTAATAATGTATTAAGTGTAAAATGTAAATATAACTTTATAATAAGTAGAATATTATGATTGGTAGAATGTAAGACATAATATTTCTATTACCATTGTTTTATGAAGTTATTATTACCAAAAGAAAAGGGCATGTCTTCATGTTTCTCAAATCATATTTATAAAGTGGTTTTAGATTTTTTTTACCTTATAAAGGGTTTCTTATAATATATGGTTATATATATATATATCATTTTATTTACATTTTCTAAAATTTTATTTGAAAATTAGTTGCAGACTATTTAGGAAAGTTAGGTAAAAAAGAAAATAAAACATCAAATAAATTTATTTATCCATGATAAAATGAAAATTATGATCATATAAAGTGAAATAGAAAATAAAAAATCCACTAAATAACACAAGAATTATTTACAACGGATAATAAATACCTTGACATTATTCAACAAGGAAGATTTTGGATGAGATGATCCTAAATTTAGAAGTGAAGTAAAATCCCACATATTTTCAAGTGTTATATTAATAAAATATTCTAAAGGGATGTTCTTAACTTTTTAATTTTTAAAATATTTTAGACATCTAATGACATGAATCCCCATATGGTGATAATTTTATTAAATGGACAAAATATTATGAAAATTAATAATTTGAGATGATCTATTTGGATGATGTTATTATGATATTAATTGAAAATAATTTGTATTTCACATCACTTATGAATTCAATATAATATCATCTAAACTATGTTCTATTAAAAAATGTTGAGTTATTTCTTGTCTATTGTAAAGAATTCATGTGTTATTTAATGGGTTTGTTCTTGTCCATTTCAATTTATATGATAATTATTTTCATTTTATCATTGATAAATAAATTGATTTCATGTTTTATCTTCTTTTTTACTTCACCTTCCGAAACATTTTGTAACTTATTTTCTAAATAACATTTAGAATAATGTTTTATTTATTAAAATGATGTAACATTTAGGAGTGTTTATCTTGTCTGTGATTTTGGTTAATGGTTCTATAATTTTTCAACTATTTACTTTTTGATAGTAAAAGTATTGAGTAATTCACCAAATTCCTAAAAATGATAGATTTTATACTAACCTAATGTAATTCATAATATGAAATGTTCACATTAGAAGAAATTCATCATTTTGGATGAGTGTGTGAACTCAATCCATCAATGTTAGGGAATCATTTCATGTTATGACCTCCCTGATGATATATTCTACATATCAAACATTTCCCATTTTCTTGGGGCTAGTCCATCTCATTTAGTATCCATTTAGACTTCGATCTCCCCTATTTTTATTTCATGTTGTTTTAAAGTATCAATATGAGATGGACTTTAGTCATTGGGAAATGTTGAAACTCGTTAATTGGAATACATGGAGTAGAATAGAAATTATTAAATGTTTCCCATCCAATATAATGTATCCACATACGGTTCCCATGATATGTTCAAAGAGTCACAAGTTGTGATGGTGTGTATGCATAGAAAATATAATGCCCAAATTTTTCCACATTGACATTTCCACACTTATAGTAATACCACAAAGACTCAACCACTAATACTTTTTATGGGCTATGAACTATCTTTCATATCAAGTTGATAGTCCTCTCGGTAGTAAAGTCTTACTCGATAAGAAAAATATTCTTCAAAGTTTATTTCAATCTCTCATTAAAAATTTATTCCCTACCTTAGCCCCTACCGAATCCCATTTGTATTTGGTTTTTGTCTATTAATGAATTAAATGATATAATAATAAAATTCCTCCTAAAATATTCCTGTAATAGGTAAATTTTGAATCCCCTTCAATATGACATTAATGACCTCCACAATATTTTTTGTCATGTATCCATACCTCTTCCCCCCATCATCTGTCGATGTGAATTTTTCATTTGAAATTTTCATCAGATAATCATACAACCCATGATTAGCCTAGCAGATTTTTTTCAAAATATTATTCAATCCTATATTCATCCAACTCATATGATATTCAGAAATGATCATATTTCAGATAAATTAATTTTATCATTACATTAAAAGGGTAAAAATTAATAGATATTTTATACCAAGCCTCATCATTTCCTTCATTATAGGTCCATCATAGAAGATTTTTCACATGTTTCTTTTAATGAATCTGATGAAATATCGATAATGTGCATTTGGGGGTCTCCATGTATAAGGATCCACATTGATTTCCTCAATGATTTCTCAATAATGATCAGATATCAAATAGACACCTTGAATGTGGGTCAAATGGTTCTTGATATATGATAAAAACAAACAGCATGATTCGTAATTTTCCTTATCTAGAATTAAAAATTAAAGCAGCAGAAGTGAATGGTTTCTATCTTGGTTTTCCTCAATCAACAGTACACTCATGTAATTTTCAGATAGAAACGTTCTATAAATCTATATGAACTATTTTCATAAACGAAATGCAGAAATAGAAGGGAGGAATGAGTGAAACAATAGATGAAATTTTACATGAGATAGATCAAGATGGTTATCTTGAGACACATGTTCATTCTTATTAAGAAGGAATACAACTTGGAATTTTTGTCTTATTATAGATAAAAATTATAGAAACACCTGATATGAATCATCCCAATCACCATATACCTTGACAATTCCCTTATGTTTCCTCATCCATGACTTATTATAGGAAATGTTATAACCTATGTTTTGTTGTATCCTATCTAGTAAAAGGGATATAGGAACAACTTTGAAGGTCCTAATCATATAGATAGAAATAGATAACATTAAATCAGCATCCAATGAAGTATGATCTTTTTTCAGGTTTGGATGAACTCAAGTATGAGTTGCCTCAATCTTTGAAATTCTCCAACCTCACAATGTAATGTCCCGAATCTCCCTCAATCAAAATATATAATCATCCCCATTTTTTTCACAATGTATAATTTATTTTGTATGGCTTCATTCCTTACCAAAATATATACATTTTCTCTAAAAACAAAATCATTTTATTATGTTTCTTCACTATATATTTACTTCGAAAAACCCTTCCAACATATAATGTTTTGTCCATATTACTAAACCTATCCTCTACAACTCTAGGGAAATCAATTATTGTTGTGATAACAATTTAATAGAATTAGGAAAATCATTCCATTTATTCTGACTAAAATGAAAATATTGGAGGATGATTTATTGTGGGTTGGTCCTACTATATATCTAATTAATTTCTAGAAACTTCCTCCTTATCTTCTACAACTTTCTCCTCATCGGCATTATCATCTCCATCTATTCCATAATTATAATATTACTCACCTAAAGTCAAATTTTTATGCATAATTGTGAGTTCATATAGTTTTTCCTCTTATACATCAAAGGTAATAACCTCATTTCATTTAGATTGAACTTCTTAAACCACTAATATATATCTACATCTTCATAAAATTGGACGTTTTTGTTTTAATGTATAAATATAAACATATAACTCCAACATGGAACCTTCTAACCATTGGGAGAATAAAATTATCACTTAGACCCATTCTAAATTGCATCCAATAGAAAATATAGATGTCATACTGTAGTCAGGATGTGAAAATGATTATATCTAATAGATTGGATCTCATTATTAGCTCCCATATTTAATAAACTGAAAATTATTTCTTAATGTTTTCTTAGGGTTGCACAATTTTATGTCCTAAACATTTTTATTGTTTGTATACTATAAGAAGCACCTTGATAGTTTTAAATAACCTTCCCATAGAATTAAAAATAGGAAAAATAGGATTCTATATGATAAAAATGTTTTTTTGATCCAAATTATGATAGTGTAAATAATATTTACAATAAGGGTTGACAATACTATCTAAATTATATCGAACATTTCAAACATATTCCTTTATCCTAATAGATGACACTAATGTTTCATATTTAAAATGTTATTCTTCCTAAAGTTTTTTTCAAAAGTTTATAAATAAAATATGATTCATCTAAATAATATCACATCAGAGTGTAAAATAGGGTGTGTTGCAAGGCCCATTGTTGTGCACCAGTTCCCAATCGATTTTGGCTCAATACAGAGTTTTTAGGTTTTACCCACAGGAGCATTTGTGCCATATTCATATCCACGTATAGTATCTAGAAAAGGATTTCATTGATTTAATAACCACGTAATCTTTATTATACAAAAATTATAGAATTAATTATTATACACTAAAAGATTATATGAATGTTTTATAGTACAATTTTTAATCTTCTTAAAGGTGTGTTCAGGGGTTTATAAAGAAAATATGAATAACCAAAACAATATATCCAATGAGTGTCAAACTAGGTGTGTAATAAAGCCCATTGTAGTGTACCAGTTCCCAATTGAGTCTGGCTCAAAGCAGAGTTTTCAGTTGTTAACCCTAGGTACATCTGTACTTGAGCCACATTCACTTTTATTATACAGAAAGGGGTTTTATTTCTTAGATAACCACATAATATTTATTATTACATTATTTTAGAATATCTTCTTATATCATAAAATATGACACTAATGTTTTGTAGTATACTTATTATTTTTTCTAAAGGTATGTTCAATGGTTTATAAAGAGAATTTTATTCATATAAATCATATCCCTCAACAATAACAAGTCAGGTGTATATGGTATGAATCATCTAAATTATGAGAGTAAAAAAACATGTGTGCAGCTAGTCCACTTTTTCATCTAGATATCCATCTTTAAACCAATGTTAATTCTATGTTAATATATTGTTAATCAGTATCTAATCATTAATTGATTTTTATTTTATCATTTTATAATCATTAATTAATCTTATATTAATTATGACATAATCATACATTAATCACTATTTAATCATTACTTCATTAATAAATATCAAATAGAAACAATATATCTAATTATTAGTAAATAAATAGTTAATAATTATGTAATTATCAGTTAATCATTAATTAGTCATTAGTTAATCATATTTTATTCATTAGTTAATTATTAGCCAATCATTGGTTAAGAATTAGTCAATCCTATATTAATTTTTCCTTAATAATTTATTAATAACTCAACAATCCTTACTTTATTAATGAATAATAATTAATTATTTTATGGTTAATTATTTTCTAATTAATAGCTTACCAATAATTAATTGTTAGTTAATCATTCTTTAATCATTACCTAATATTTTGTTATTAATTAGTGACTTAATATCTAATACAACGTTAATCATTAGTTAAACATAAATTAAATATGGATTAATAATTCATTAATAACTCAATAAATATTACTTGATTAATAGATATTAAGTACATAGTTTATAGTTATTTACTTGTTGATCAATAAATAATTATTAGCATATCATTATTTAATCATTTGTAAATAAATCTTTAATCATTGGTAAATCATTCTTTAACCATTTGTTAATAATTGTTTAATAATTAGTTAATTATTAGTTAATCAATAGTTAATTATTATTTAATAATTTGTTAATAATTATTTAATAATTAGTTAATCATTGTGTAATTATTAGTTAACCAATATTTAACAATTAGTTAATCATTATTTAATCATTAGTTAATAATTATTTAATCATTAGTTAGGAATTATATAATCAATCTATAATCATTAGTAAATCATTCTTTAATCATTGTTTACTCATTCTGTAAACAATAGTTGGTTATTAGTTAATCATTATTTAATCATTGGTTAATCATTCTTCAATCATTAGTTAACTAATCATTAATCATTTGTTAATAATTCTTTATCCACTAGTTAATTTCTCTTTAATCATTTGTTAATAAGTACTTAGTCATTAGCTAATCATTAGATAATTTTTATTTAATTATTTAGTAATCATTCATTTATAATTATTAAATCATTAGTTAAAATTTCTTTAATCATTAGTTAATCATTTTTTAATCATTAGTTGCCCAATCTTTAATCATTAGTTAATCATTATTTAATCATTAGTTAATCATTGGTTAATCATTCTTTAATAATTATTCAATAATTCATTAATTATTATTTAATAATTAGTTTATAAATCTTTAATCAATAGAAAATCATTCTTAAAATATTTTTTAATCATTATTTAATAATTTATTAATAATTATTTAATTGTTTTTTAATCACTCTTTAAGCATTAGGTAATCATTAGTTAATTATTCTTTAATCATTAGTTAATCATTATTTAATAATTAGTTAATCATTCCTTACTCATTCATTAATCATTATTTAATAATTAGATAATCATTAGTAAATAATTGTTTAATCATTAGTTAATCAATATTTAATCTTTATTTCATCATTATTTAATCACTCTTCAGTCATTAATTAATTATTATTTATTCACTATTTATTAATTTATTATTAAGTAGTTATTTCTTATCTTTTCATTAGTTAATCCTTTTTTATCCTTAATTATTTTACCATACTCATTAGTTAATCATATGGTATTTGTTAGTTGATTATTATCTAATCATTATCTAATAATTATTTATTCCTAAGTCATTGATTAGTTAATAAATTCTTAATCATTACTAATAATAGATATTATTACTAAACTATATCAAACTAACTAAACAAGTATATAAAAACATGATTAAAACTTACTAAAAATGAATAAATTAAAAAAATAAATATCATTAAAATAAACATGAAAAAATACCTCTAAATGTTACTATGCAAAATTCTACAACCCATTGAGGCCACTGAAACCAACACACACAAAGGAAAAAGTATAAAGCTAATTGTAGAGAGATAGTGTGAGTTCACTTAATTAGGTAAATGGAATTTTGAGTGAGGAGAGCAGTGGGGTTCCCTTTTATATGTAATTTGGGGAAAGGTAGAAAAGGAACTATGGCCTTTTCCCTTATTTATGAAAATAAAGCATTGTAGAAGCCACCTTTTCTTTAATTTAGGAAAAAGTGACATTTCCCTTTCTTCCTTTACCATGTCATCGATTTGTTCCAATGATAGGTAAATGCAGTATTGGAAATGAAACCTTTCAATTGAATAGAATGTTGGTTGGGCCTCTACCGCCTTTCTTCCCTAGGAATAAAAAAACAACCTAGGCATACATTAAAAATTAATTTTCTAGAAAAAATCATATAAACAAATTTTAGTTCATTGAAACTTATAGTTAAATGTTTAAGTGTTATAAAGTTTTACATATATTTTTTTTCTTAAAAAATATTTATTTAAATAATAAAATGTTATTTTCTTGATTTCTGATGTATAAATGCATCATCAGCCTTTCCACCTATGTGTTTATGTTTATATGTGGAAAGGTCGATGTTTCCTTTGTCGAAAACATTTAAAAAAATTAAAATTTAAAAATATATATGTCTGTGTATTTTGATACTATAGTTTTTTTATTTAATTTTTGTAATAATTATGTCCATTTATATTTGAATGGGAAAATGTTATGTTCTTAGGCAATATATTTTGTGTCATGAAAATTAGCTTCTAATTATTATATTAATGGTTTTTTATTTTCAATTATGTTTTATATATTGAGTCAATTTTTCAAATATCATTTAGATCATATTTATCTTTTATAGGATATATTATTTCGAAGTCACCAATATGAATCATAATAATGTTTAATGTTGGTGAATTTGAAATTTTATAAATAATAGTGTATAAATACAATCCTAAATAAATTTGACACACCTATTGAAAATATAAAAAATAATTGAAAATAGAAAACATTTCATAAATACAATTAATGGAAATTAATTTTAGTGGCACTATATTTTTTTGTTTTAAACCATTACATTTTCATTTATAATATTTTTAAAAAATTCCATTTATTTTCAATTATTTATTATATTTGCAATTTTTTTTCAAAAAAAAATAGATGTTTAGGATATGTTTTAAGTTTTATTTAAATTTTTTTATAGTTTATATTTTATAATATTTTAACGTTACCTACTTGAAATTTAATAAGTTTTCCTTTGTTTCAAGTAGTCAACATACAAAATTTGATAAAATATATATTGTAACTAAAATATAAATGAAAATTGAAAGAGTCGATAAACATGTAAAAATGGTTGATAGTAAAAATAACTTCACCATTTTAATAGACATAGAGTCATATAAAGTATAAAATACATTTTTTTAATAGATTTTAAGTCAATAGAACACATATAAATAAATGAGTACAATCCCTATCTATGATGGGGTCCCATCCCACAATCTAGTGTGTGAATGGGACACATGTATCGAGATTGCTAACCTCCCGGATAGGGATGAGTACGATGAGATAGAGAAGGATATTCCTCTGGAATTGGAACCTCAAATGTCAGATTCTCTAGTTTTAACTCATCTGGAGGTATTGTTAGCTACATGTTTTAATGTGAACCTGTTCCTTCTCCCACTTCATGAGTAGAAGGACCTACCATCATCACCTAGAGGAACCATACAACTTGTGAAGTATCGGGCATGAAAGGTGGAGGAAGTGGAAATGGCCCCTGATAGAAGCTTAATCAATTGTACCTTGAGAAAATAGTGGATATACTATCAACACAAATGGATACCATGCCTCCTGATTCACATCCCCAATCTGCTGATGTTGGATTGCTAGAAGAATGAGCTCTTCCTATGGAACATGTGAGGTGTCATGTGTAGCACGACACGGTCTACCCGATCGTCATCATGGATCCTAAACATTAGCAGCTGATGGAGGAGGTTCTGGAGAAATAACCTCCACACTCTAATTTAGAATATCATCTTCATGGGGTGGATTATCGAAGATACTATTATATAAAAAATTATATGTTGGCATCATCCCATGCGCTACAACATAGTATGATGCTTGGATAAAAATATCCCCCTCCTCTAGATCAAACATGTTGATAATACAGTGTAGTTGAGTATACTATAAAGAGATACAAAATGAATTAGAAAAAGTATAATAAAGAAACTAATATAAATTTATTAACATACCAGATCCTAGTTTCTTTTAACTTGTGGAGTAAGATATAGTGTATACATAATTCTATACCATTCATAAAACTTTAGATACTTTACAAAAGGGAAACGAATAATACACATAACCTAGATATGAAATGGTGATCGCCTTTTCTAGAGGTCCAGATACTCTGTATGTTATCGGCACTAGTCAAGATCTTTCCTCCCTGTTAGCTTTATGTAATAAAGTGCCGCTGACTTTCTCAGTGGAAAGGGAATACGCTGAACAAATCCAAATTAGCACGTGACTCAATCAAGCTGGTGCCACTAAAAAATTTTATCGTTAATGAGAGGAACTAAAGTAATGGAATCATGAATCCTATCATTATTGTAGGCAGGAATATTTTTTAATTGATCCCAATATGGAGTCCATGAAATCTAAAATGAAATGTTAAATTTTTAAAAAAAATTATTAAAAACCAAAAAATATAATATTATGAAATTGATTAGTCAAGGAAAGATTGTTTATACTTACATCAGTGGGTAATGGACTATCAAACATGAGTTGATATGCACCCATGTTAGGCCTCATCTTCCTAAAAAAGTGGTGTTCCAAACATCACTAGTAACATACAATATAGAATGCGATAAATAATAAGAAATTCAATTTAATAACTCATAGTGTCATTAGAAAAAATAATAAAGATGAGTGATCATATAGGTGTCCATGTGGAGCGTCATGTAGCAATTCTATATGAAGATCTTGACTATGAACAATAGGGGAGTGGAAGGGATGTTCTCCCATGACCACATATAAGAAAGTACGAGACCTACCCTAAGATATGTGTGATCTGAACAGTATATCAGGTATAATTCAATGTAAGTATAAGACAACAATGTAGATCCCCAACTATATCTCCCAGCCTAATCAAAATCCTCCAGTATCCCTAGATACATCATGGCACATGCATACTATAGTGATGTGCTTATAGTGTCCCTCGGATAATCTATAATGAATATGCTTGATCATGAAGCATGAAACTTTTCTTGTCAATGTCATTGGGTAACTGAGCAAAGTTCATCTCAAGCCATGTCATAAATATCGACCTTCCATCTCTAGCATCACAATCGGCCACAATGTTGCCACATAAAAATCATTGTACAATTTCAGGCTAGTCTCCATGGGTGGGTCCTATAACAGGATCCTTCTAGATAAGAATACTGAGAAAAAAAAGGCATATCCAAAAGGTTCATAGTCATATATCCCTCAATAAAGTAGAATATATAAGTCTTAGGTCATCATCTCTTAGTGATCCCAGTAAGGAGGTGATTATCAACTAATTTAAATTCAGATACACCATTACCATAGAATCCTACATGACTTAGGTTTGTTATAATGGAATATAGAGGTGGAATGGGATGATAATAGTGTTCTCTATGGACCCTGATCTGTTAAATCTCATAGCCCACTAGCACATCTCTTGAAACATGCCTATAATTCTTAGTGATTAGTTTAGTATCCCCCATATCTATGTAAAAACAAGAAATAAGTCATAAGTGTAAACTATAAATATAACATCATGGTTATCATAATGTTATGACTAGTATAATTTAATTCATGACATGTCTATTTCAATTGTTTTATTATGTTTTTTTATGAAACGAAATGGGCATGTCATCATGTTTCTCAAATTATATTTCTAAAGTTTTTTTCGATAATGTTTTTCCTTGGAAAGGGTGTTTTGGAAGATATGGTTATATATATTTTTATATGTAATGATTATTCCTTCACTTTCTAAAATTTT
Organism: Viscum album; assembly: GCA_963277665.1. Lineage (NCBI taxonomy): Eukaryota > Viridiplantae > Streptophyta > Magnoliopsida > Santalales > Viscaceae > Viscum > Viscum album. The sequence goes on from OY728134.1 coordinate 1,278,816,439, forward strand.
AATAGAAAATAAGTTATATAATGTTTTGGAAAGTGAGGTAAAAAGAATAGAATACATCAAATAAATTTATTTCTCTATGATAAAATGAAAACTATGATCAAATAAAGTGAAATGGACAAGAAAAAGTTATTAAATAACAAATTAATTCATTACAAAAGATAATAAATTCCTTGAGAATTTTCAACAAAACACTGTTTGGACTAGATGATCCAAACATCAGAAGTGAAGTAAAATCCATATTATTTTCAATTGGTTTCTTAATAACAACTATCAAAGGGATTTACTAAACATTATAATTTTCAAAATCTTTTGGACTTCTAATAATAGGCCTCCACATATGAAGAATATTTAATTATAATGAAAATAGCTTTTTAAAAAATTCAAAAGTTAATTACATCACATTGGAAGATGTTATTAAGCTACCACTTGAAAATAAGCAAGATTTTACTTCAATTCTGATGTCAGGAACATCTCATCCAAACTCTATTTTGTTGAAAACATTCAATTTATTTCATGTCTGTTGTAAATAAATCACGTGTTATTTAATGGGTTTTTTGTTGTCCTTTTCACTATATATGATCATAATTTTCAATTTATCATGGAGAAATAATTTTATTGGATGGTTTCTCTTCTTCTTACCTCATTTTCCAAAACATTCTATAACATCTTTCTTAATAAACTTTTAGAATACAGTTTTATTATTGAAATGATATAATATTTTGGAATGTTTATCTTATCTATGATTTATATTAATGGATTTATAATTTAGGAACATTTAATTATTTTATATTGAAAGTATTCAGTAATTTCACCAAATTATTAAAAATGATGGATTTTATATTAACACCACATAATTTATAATATAATAATGTCACTTTGGAGGCAATTAAACATTATGGATGAGAGTGTGAACTCAATCCATCAATTATAGGACATCATTTCATGTAATGACCTTCCTGATGAAATATGATGCATCTCAAATGTTTCTATTGTTCTTAAGGTTGATCTATCTCATTTTCCATCCTGTTGGACTTTGGTCTCCCATTTTGTAGAAACCTATTGATGTAAGGTATTAATATTGGATGGAGATAGGGTATGGAGAAATGTCAAAACTCCCCAATAGGTGTCCATGGAGAATCATAGTAGTTAATAATGGTGGACAGCTAGTACACTAGATCAATATATGCTTCCCATGATATTTTCCCAGAGGAACATGCTATGATGGGATTGCTCATGGAAACCATAATGCATGGAATTTTCCACATTGACATTACAGAACATCTAGTAATTCCACCAAGCCTTGACCACTTCTATTTGTGTGATGGGGTCCATACACTCCTACACATCCAATCAATAGTCTTCTTGAAAGTAATGACTCACTCAATAAGCATAATATTATTCAATGTACTTTTTAATCTCTAATTAAAAGTGTCTTCCATACATTATCCCCTATAGAATCCCATCCACATTCTGTTTTTATCTATCAACGTAGTACTCAACACAATGATAAAATTACTCATGAACTAGGAAAATTATAGGTAACATGTGAAGTCACATGATGATTCTAAGGATGCACTCCACGATGTATGTGGTCATATATAAATACATTTTCCCCCTTCATTTTCTAATGTCTATTTTTATTTTTGGAATCAGTATCATATAATCAACAACTCCTAAATTAGTCGTAATGATTTTTTCAAAAACATTGTTCAAACTTTAATTGATATGGATCATATTCTATAACTAACTGATCATATTTTATATAAACTAATTTAATCAATATAATGAAATAGTAAAAATTAATAAATATATTACATACCAAGCCTCTTGATTGGATTCATTATAGGTTCATCGTGAAATGTTTTTCACGTGTTTCTAGCAATGTGTCTGATGTAGTACCGATGAATTGCATTAAGGTTATCCATGTATCAGGATTAGAATTTATTTCTTGATAACAATTAGATATAAAATAGACACTTAAAATGTGGGATAAATGTTTTTCGATGTATTCTAAAATCCTAATACATGATTCGTAATTTTCCTTCTCCATAGTGGAAAATTTAAGTGGCATAGATGAATGGTTTCCATCATGGGTTGATGAAATCAACAGTATTCCAGTGTATCATTCGTATAGAAACATTCCATCAATCTATATGGACTGTTTTCAGAATCAGAATGTGGAAATACAAGGAAGGAATGAACAGAACAATCGATGAAATTTTACATGAGATAGATCAATCTGGTTATCCTGAGACACATGTTCATTTGTATCGAGATATAATAGAAAATTTTCATTGTTTCTCAGTATGGCTAGAAATTATAGAAACACCCGATACGAGTCATCCCAATCACCAAAGACTAGGAAAATTTCCTTCTGTTTTCCCATCCATGCCTTTTTTTAGGAAATATTATAACCAAAGAAATTTATTCCCTTTTTCGCAAGGGCAATAGGAATATCATGGCCGATCCTCATCATCATAATGATAATAGATGGAACAACTTAAACATCCAATGAGGTATGATCTTGTGATTGGTTTGGCTGAACACAAGTATGAGCTACCTAAATCTTTAAAATTCTCTAACATCCAAATGCAATGTGATGAATCTCCCTTAATTGGATTCACCAATCATCCCCATATTTACAACATTGTAAGATGTATTTTTTATGGATTAATTCCTAATCATAATATCTAAAGTTACTCTCAATATAAAATCTTTTAATATGTTTTTCAATTAATCTTTACTTGGAAAATACCTTTTGGAATATAACTTTTTTCCAACTCACTAAACCTATCCTCTAAAACTCTATGAAACTCTTTTTTACAGTGGAAAAATTCGAATCAAATTTGGGAAAATATGTCATTACTTCCAACCAAGATGAAAATAGTGATGGGTGATTTACTATGGTCTGAGGATAATGTATAACTACTTAATTTCTACAAAAATCTTCCCCAACTTTTTCAACATCATCTTCATCAGCACTATTGTCTCCACCTATTCCATCATTATAAAATTCCTTTTTATAAGTCATAATTATATGTATATCTAGGAGATCATCTTGGTTGTTCTCCACCGCATCATATTGAATAACCACATTTTCTTGGGATAATACTTCTTAAACTACTCTTTTCTGTATATGCATTCATACAATTGGGAATTTTTGTTTTATAGTAAAAACTTCAATATATAAATTCATCATGGAACCATCTGACCATTCAAAAAATAAATTTATTTCTTGGAAAAAGCACTTATTAGCATCCCATGGAAAATCTAGATGCCACAGTGTAGATGGTAATTGAAAATCTATATTACTAATAGACTATATCCTTTGATCAGGTCTCATATTTAAACAACCACAAATTCTTTCTTGAAGTTTTTTAGGGTACACATTGAAATTTCCTAAAAATTATTATTATTTGTTCACTACAAGTAGAACCTTGCTCTGTTTGAATATCCTTATTTTGTCATTACACATTGGAAAACATGATTCTCTATGTTAAATTTTTTTATCATGATTTTGATACTATAAATAATATTAACAATAAGGGTTGACCGAACAATTTTTATTAAAATGAAAATTTAGAACATCTTCTTATATCCAAAAAGATGACACTAATGTTTTTTAGTATAATTAGTAATCTTCATAATGGTATGTTCATTAGTTTATAATGAAAATATGAATAATATAAAGCATATCCCCTGGCTGTGTGAAACCAAGTGTGCAGTAAGGCCTGTTGTCATTCACCAGGTCCCGATCGAGTCTAGCTCAGTGTGGTGTTTTCAGGTTTTACCACGAGGTACATCTTTTTGAGATCCACATCCACTTGTAGTATCCACACAGATTTAATTTATTATATAACCACATAATATTTATTGTACCAAAATTATAGAAATTATGATTATATCCTAAAATATGACACTATTGTTTCATAGTTTAAAGATTATCATCCTAAAGTTATGTTTAGTGGTTCATAAAGAAAATATGAATCATCTAAAGAATATCCCTTGGGACTTTCAAATCAGTTATGCAAAAAGGATCATTTTCATGCACCAGTTCCTGATTGAGTTTAGCTCAATGTGGTGTTTTTAGGTTTTATCCCTAGGCACATCTGTGTCATACCCACGTCCATTTTTACTATCCAAACAATGATTTGATTTCATAGATAACCACAAAATCATTATTATACCGGAATTTTATATTGTCTTCTAATATCTTAAAATAACATATTAATGTTTTGTAGTATAATTTTTAATTTTCCTAAAGGTATGTTTAGTGGTTTATAAAGAGAATGTGATACATCTAAACCATATAAATCGATAGTTATAAACCCATCATGCAATATGGCATGAATCATCTAAATCAGGGGAGTAATAAATCATATGTGCAGTTAAGCCTCTTTTTCATCCTATTATCCATATTTCATCCAATGTTAATTCTATGTTAATAAAAATTTAATAAAAATATAATCATTAAATATTTATTAGGTAATCATTCTTTAATCATTAAATAATCCTATATTTATATAGACATTATCATTTATTAATCCTTACTTAATCATTACTTCATTAATATATTTCAAATAGATAATTTATATCTAATTGTTAATTAATTAATAGTTAATATCATTGATTAATTATTATTTAATCATATTTTAGTGATTATATAATTATACATTATTCATTTGTGAACACTTAGATAATTATTAGTTATGCATTATTTAATCCTAAATTAATTCTTTCCTTAGTCATTCATTAATCACTCGTTAATCATTACTTAACTAATGAATAGTTAGTATTTACTTTATAGTTAATTATGAGTTAATTACGAGTTTATCATTAATTAATTATTAGTTAATCATTCCTTAATAAATACATAATCTTTTATTATTAATTGGTTATTTATTAGCTAATCAATAATTAAGAATTTGTTGATCCTAAATTAATTATTCCTTAACCATTCATTAATCACACGTTAATCATTAATTAATTAATAGATATTAAGTACTAAATTTATATTTATTTACTTGTGGGTAATTAATTAATTATTAGCTAATCATTCTTTAATTATTAGTTATCCAGACTCTAATCATCAGTAAATAATTATTTAATCTTTCTTTATGCATTAGGTAATCATTATTTAATCATTAGTTCATTATTCATTAATCATTATTAATTATTATTTCATAATTCTATAATAACTATTTAAACATTCTTCAATCATTAGTTAATCATCATTTAATCATTAGTTAGTCAATCTTTAATCATTCCATAGTTATTCTTTAATCATTAGTTAATCAATCGTTAATCATTATTTAATCATTAGTTTATTATTCTTTAATCATTAGTTAAGAATTAGTTAATAATTATTAAACAATTAGTTAATAACTCATTAATCGTTTATTAATCATTAGTTAAATATTATTTAATCATTAGTTAATCCTAATTTAATCATTAGTTAATCATTATTTAATCATTAGTTAATAAATATTTAATCATTATTTAAAAATTCTTTATTAATTAGTTAATCATTAGTTAATAATTATATAATGATCATTTAATCATTATTTAATATTTCTTTAATCATTATTTAATCATTAGTTAATCAATCTTTAATCATTAGTAAATCATTCTTTTATAATTTGTTAATAATTATTTAAGCATTAATTAGTCATTAGTTAATCTTTCTTTAATCATTAGTTAATAATTCTTTAATCATTAGTTAATCAATATTTAATCATTAGTTAATCATTCTTTACACATTATTTAATCATTTTTTAATTATTAGTTAATCGGTCTTTAATTATTAGTTAATCATCAGTTAATCAATCTTTATTCATTAGTTAATCATAAGATAATGATTAGTTATTCATTCATTAATCATTAGTTTTTCATTCCTTATTCATTATTTAATCATTCTTTGTTAATTAGTTATTTATTAGTTAATCATTATTTATACAGTAATTAATCCTTACATAATAACGCCTTTATCATTAGTTAATTATATGGTATTCATTAGTTAATTATTTTATATTCATTATCTAATCATTCATTAATCCTAAGTTATTCATTAGTTAATCAGTACATAATCATTACTGATAATAACTATTATTGGTAAACTATATCTAACTAAGGTAGTAAGTAAATACAATATATACTACTAAATAAAAATGAATCATTTAAATTGATAAATAACTATAAAGTAAATAAGAAAAAAATACTTCTAAATGGTGCATTGTAAAATTCGTCACTCCTTTTAGGTCAACAAAACTGCGTCACATAAAGGATGAGGCACCGTGTAGATTGTAAAGAGAGAGGGAGTGCACTTAGATAGATGAATGAAATTTTGAGCTAGAAGGGTGGGGGTGGGTTCCATTTTATAAGCACTTCGATGAAAGGTTGAATCGAAAAAGCTTCCATTCACTTTACTTTAGTTGAAAGGGTGCATCACCCATGACACGTTTTCCACATCATCGATATGAGCCAATGAGAGGTAAAGGCGACATTGGTTATGCCTTCTTTGAATTAAACATAATGGAGTATGGGCCCCTTCTATTTCTCCAAATTAGAAATCAAAATATTCATTACCTAGCTTAATTTCATTCAAAAAAATTCTAGAAAAACTCTTATAAAAAAACTCATCCATGACGCTTCCCTCTCCATACAGATGCACCATCAGTGTTCATTAAGATCATTGTAGCTGAGAGGCGGAAACCCAGGCGTGGGATGTTGTGGGAGATTATTTACAAAATCCTCAATCAAATTTCGTTACAAGTGTTGTACAAATGTCGGGTTGTTTGCAGAGAATGGAATATCATGATCTATGATCCCTCTTTATCAATCTCCACTCATGAAGAAGTTGAACCCTACTGAGGGTTTTTTATCAGTATGACGGTTTGGGAATTGTTTGACTCTTCATCTCTCCCACAGCCTCCCATATCAATGAGGTTTTTTCATTGACTGTTCGACTAGATTCACACAATATAAATGTATTGGGGATTTTTTTATATCTATTTTTTAAAAAGAATATTTCTTAAAATAATACTTATTTAAATAATATTAATTAATAACTAATTAATTCCTACTAGAAAGGTCCAGGATCCAAGCAAACCTGCGCCTACTAAAATTTATTGAAAAATAAAAGGCAACACATGAAAAAGATAATGGGAGGATTCAAATAAACGGAAATACATAATCCAAAATATAAAACTACAAATTAGGAGATATATCATCATCTACATAAGCAAGATCTATATCATTGTAAGATTCGCAATCTTATTGCGAATTCTTCTGATTTAAGAGTACAAATTAATTTTCCCTAAGTTTAATATGTTTCAAAGTGAGCTCCCTAGAAGAAGACCTGGTAGACCGGCCACGCCCACATGCGGCAGCCCAATCATCTCTGTCACATCCTCAACCATTTGTTTTTTGGATGAAAGCCCCATTTCCATGGCTTAGTTTGTTTACAATCCCCTTCTAGTTCATTACCCTCCAAATGAGATTGCTACCCCTTAGAGTGAGTTGATTCCCGATGTGAAATATTCATCATGGATAGGGATACATTTGTCTTCATCTTACTCTTTCCTTTACTAGCTAAGGAGCACTCTAGCACCATTTCCTCATCCACTTATTTCTGCACAACCCTTTCAAAATCAGATTGACCAAGGTTAGGCACTGATTCACCCATCACCTCATTTTCCATCATAGAATCATCATGACCGGAGCATCCAAACACAGCTGCCAAGGACTTATTGGGAGATTCAGGACATGTAGGATCCCCACTTCTATCGCCGGTGGAGTTCCCTTGATCCTCCTTGTCACCACGAACATTCTCCTTCTCAACCAAGGATTTCCAATCCATACCAGCCATGGTATCATCCCTTTTGAGGAGATATGGAGACCTTTCAGATGAAGCCTCTAGCAAGGGAGTAGGCACCTCCTTTCCCACATTATCTACTTTCTTATAAGAAGGCACGGTTCCCATCTTCGGTTTTTGAAAACTCCTGGCCTCCTTTTTCATGGAAGAAGAAACTTTATTCGTTTGAATTCCAATAACATGTTAGCAACCTAAAACCTGATGGCCAACCACTATCCAGAAATCATAGAAAGAGGGAAGAACTTCATTTTTAAACTCAACATCAATCTTTAAACCCTCAACCAATAGAGTGGCATTGCATAGCCTTAGATGAAGAAGATCAACATCAACCAAAACCCTTGCATAATACCAATATTTACCTATAATGGTATTATCATGAAGTTTCAGAGGTTCCTCTATACAAGAAGCAACATCATTTATGAGTCACATATTCTCAGGTCTATGCATTAGTATGCTTTTGATTAGAAGGATTAAAATCAAACTCCCGTGAAGAAATCCGAAAGGCACCTAGATGGATATTATAGAAGCTAAATCTCTAAGTAGCAGAAGGATTCACTACGTAATTAAAAATTAAATAAAAATATCCCTTTCCAATCGGAATTATTTTCTACTTATTGAAGCCCGAGATTCATCCAATCTACTTTTTTAAATCATCATCATTAATTGTCTTGCCCCCTTCCGAGATTATCAATCGGCCAATTAGTGGGAATTGACACTGCTAAAGTATTTCCTACATTATAGAGACTCACTGAGCATTCGCAATCAAATCCGAGGAACCGCAAGCCTTCCTGGATAAAAACGCTACAAAAGAGAAGCCTATCCCCCAGGGATTTGAGACATTGACAATGTCGTCTTTAGGGTTTAGGGAAGTGACATCCACCCAAGGGACATCCAGCTTTAAAACCCCAACCCGATCGACTAAAGAAACCAAAGCATCAGCGGCAGACACCCAAGCAGCGTTAGGGATCGTTGCAGCAACATCCACACACGGGTCTCTCAGATTTCGAATCCTGACCCGATCGACTGAAGGAATCGCAGCTTCAACAGCAGACGACACCCGAGCAGCATTAGGGTTTGAAGCACGATCCCCAACCCGAGCATCTGAAGAAACTGCATCATCAGCGGTAGACGGGTTAGGGTTCACAACATCCGTAGACGGGTTGAGTCGATCCCTAATTCGAACACCCATAGCAACATCTTGGTTCGCGATTGAAAGATCCATTGAAGACGAAATCGAAGCCAAAGGAATGAGCGTCGAACGCCATCGAATCGCCCAGAAGCGCCATGACCTCTCTCAATCCCCAACCAGAACAACCTATTTACACATATTGCTAATTAATTACTAATTAATAATATTAATAAAAAACTAATTAATTAATAATTAATACTAATAAAAAACTAATTAATTCATAATGAATAATTATTAGGTTTTCATTAATTAGTAATTAAAATAATATATAATTAATAATAAATAATATTAATAATGATTAAACAATAAATAAATAATAATTAATATATATTTATAATTATTAATAATTAGTAGGTGCTTTTTAAAATATTTATTAGTTATTAATATTAACTATTGAACATTATTTAATGAAATAATAATAAATTGATAATAATTAATTTGTCGTTAGTATTTTAATAATTCATTCATTATTAATAATATTTGCTAACAAAATAATATTTTTAAAAATTTATTGTTAATTGTATAGTAATAATTGTAATAATTAATTAAGTAGTAAGTTATTACATAAAATTATTAATAAGTAATAAAATATTCTATAATTAATAATTAATTATTAAATAATAATTATATTATTATTTTTAATAAATAGCTACTAAATAATAAATTTAAATATTTATTATTATTTAAATTTATTTTCTAGTTAATATTTATTATAAATCAATAATATTAAATTCTAAATCATATTATTTAATTAATATTTATTAGTAATTAATATTTATTACTAGTTAATAATAATTAGCAATAATTAGTTAATTAGTTAATAAAAATTGAATACTAATTAATGAACAATTTTTAATTTAATAATTTAATTTCTATTATTAGTATTTAGTAGCCAAATAATAATTTTAAATATTTATTAGTAAATTTTTATTAATATTTACAAATAATTCTTATTTAATTAATAACTAATTAGTTAAATAGTAATTACTATAATTAATTACTAATTAAATATTACTTTATTACTAATTAATTAATAACTAATAATTGTAATATTATTTTCTATAATTAGTTACTAAATAATAATTTTAAATATTTTTTAGTAATTAATATTAACTAGTCATTAATAGTTACATGAAATAAATATGATTTATTTTTAAATCATATTATTTAATTAATATGTATTATTAATTAATATTTATTAGTAGTTACTATTAATTAGCAACAACTAGTAAATTAATTTATACTGATTTAATAATAAATAATTAAGAATTAGTAATTTAAAAATATAATCATTATTTTTAATATTTAGTAACTAAGTAATAATTTTAAATATTTATTAGTAATTTAATAATAAATAAATATTAATATTTATTAAGTAATTAATAATTAATTAGTTAACTAGTAGTTACTAATATTAATAAGTATTTAAATATTACTTAATTACTAATAAATTAATAACTATTCACTGTTAATGATTTATTAATATTTATTTATAATTATTTATTTATTAATTATTATTGTCTAAAATATTATTAAAAATAATTAGTTAATTATAAAAAATTTGTAGTAAATGTTAATAGTTAGTTATTATTATTATTTATTAGAAACTAATATTTATTATTAATTAATCACTAATTGTTAATAATAATATATTATAAATTTTGTCCAAGAAAGTGATGACATTAATCCCACATTGAAAATCCCGAAGGATTTCCAGGGCAAGCCCCCATATAAAAGGGATCTATGGGAGATGGATTATGTTAGAATTTCAGACTACTTTAATAGCAGTAATACTGAATATTACGTTGTAGTTATGTTCTTTGAAACATTTTTTTATTTATATATAAAAATAATACAAAACAATATACAATTAAAAAAATTGTTCCAAGGGCCTTTCTGTCTTTTTTATCTTATTTTAAAAACATTAACCTAGCATTATTTTAGTGTTTTGAAAAAAACAGTATATAAAAAACATTTATGTATTGGCTTCATCAAATCTACGAATGTGATACTACATCAGCTATTCTCTTGATTTTGTGTGTGGCCATGGGCTCTACAAACCGACCACTAAACAATGAGATCTACAAACCCACCACTAAAAAAACTATGTATTGGAATTATTGAATCTGGGGGTGTGATATTGCCTCAATTAATCGCCCGATTCTATGCATGTCCATGGGATCTAGAAACCCCCCACTAAACAAAGGAAATCCATCACGTTACTCAGCTTTGACATGTTATTGTATGCCAATTTTGATGCCTTTTTGATTACTGACACAAGCCCATTGCATTTTAAACTCATACATATCATGGCATCCAATAGGAAAGACATGTCATTCCATGTTTTCGATTCGATTAAGTGGGATGAGGGGTAAATATCAAATGCGAACATCCAATTGGACACAACATTATTGGAGGTTTTTATCAGAGGGATCGTTCACTGGCTAATCTATGGGTCCCACATTCCTACCTTTGATGGGTACAACGAGAAATATCAAATGAGGCTTTTGTCACAGGCCATGTGTCTATGCATATATTTAGTGGTGCATAGGAAGATTAAGGAACATCAACGTATTTTGGGATATGTTTTTATATAGATGGTGAAACCAATAAGCGGGGAAGAAGGGAATGTAGTGGGGGAGGGGGGAAATTATTGTTAGAATTATGGGTACTAGAAGATTAGGGTCACCATGATGGGTGGGGGTATAGAATAAAAGACATGCACCTGAGTTACATTTTACCTCCTACACCTCACTCGAGCCTCCCATAGCATTGCATGTAAACACCCTCGTAATGGTGTATAATCAACATATTCCAACGCTCTTGTGTATTAATTTCACAACCGATCAAATAATCCTATAGATGCCTCTTGGAAGATGGTCATATACCATGGCAGTAATGAGTGTTTGTTCTAATTAGGATCCATACCATCTTGTTGAGTTTACCTATCCACGTGGGAAAAATATAGACAATTTGAAGGATGATGGATAAGATGTGATCTCATTTTACCTTTTTTTCTTCGTCCCATCATCCGTGCCACTTTGGTTTCAGTATTTTCTATCTATCCATCTTGAATCAAATCCGATTTTTCCTTATATTAATATCCCAAATTTAATTTTTTTGGTAAATATTTATTTCTTTTATGCCAATCATGCTTGTTTATATTCAATGATAACTATTATTGGTATATATGATTCGACTTTATTTAAATTCATTATCATGTTCTTTATAGATTATTGTTTATTCACTACATATTTAATTCTTATTTAGTATTATAAATACTTTTTATTTAGTTTTACTATTATATATATTTTTTCTCCTCGCATTCACAAAAATTTATGCACTCTACAAATTTTATGTTTTATGATTTCAAATCAATATAATATATCATAATATTGTGGTCCGTTTTATGTGATTGAAAATTATTATTCGGAAATACTGACCACAAAAGTATCATTGGCATTATAATAAGTGTAATGATATACTACATCTGTCTTGGAAAAACTAACTTTAAAAAAAAATCATTGCTTAATTTTTAACACCTCAATTATTATTACCTTTTTCAACCCTTCACAATAATTAAATCAACATGAAATACCACTAATTCAAGGACATATGTGACTATAATGGCTGAAAAACCTGTTAAGGACTCAACAGGATGATATGTGCAATAGTTAGTTTGACATAATATTCATAAACTTACATGATTATTTCAAAATTATGAACATATACATTTTATTATCCTATTTTACATATAAAATAAATAAAATCGAATTTCAAATAAATTTATAATGTGTGTGATATAACAAATATTTTCAATTATTTTACTCTGAATTCCAGTGTTTTTAATCGCGCCAAAGTGTTATATGATGTGAAATTGTCACATATTATGTTTTTGATGCATTTTTCATCTTAATTGGAAAAATGGAATATTTTTTAATTTTAACAGTTTTAATTTATTTCAACGTTTCATCCATAACATTTTCCAAAAAGATCCAAATTTCAAAATTATGCATTTATATGTTTCTATGTTCGATGGGATTCATTTTATCCTCATGGACCCAAAGTTCAATCAACCATTTGATGTCCAAAATCTAGATCACAAGGCATTCCTTGAAAACTGTGTAAAGATCTATAAAATTTTATTGTTAGGCCCATATCTCATAAATTACAGAACCAAATGAGCTAAAATTCAACACGAGGAAACAAGTCATCTGAAGGAAGAACTTTTATTACTCCAATGAATATTTTTTTTCATTCTACAGAGGGGAGATATTGGAACAACTTTCAAGAATAAAACATTCCAAAATTCATTCATTTAATGTGGACACCACAAGCATTATTTTGGAGGATTATTTTTGGAGCCAAATTTTCACCCTCTCTCCCTATAAAAGAGTGTGCCTTCATCATTTTAAATGGTTAGAAACTGAGGGGTAGCCATTTTTCCTATTTTAGGTATTTTAGTATTTTTTTTCATTTCTTTTCATTTTTTAATTTCATTTCATGTTTTAATTTAAGTTTTCTCCTTTCTCTCTTATTCTTTCTCTCTTTTGTTTTCTTCCCCTATTTCCTTTCCACTGTGAACTCTTATGATCATGATCATGAGTAGCTAACCCGAGAAATTTCCCATAGGAGTATTCCAATGATGAACCCAAGTCTTTGATCTACCATTTTTAATGTTTCTTATTTTCGTAGAGTTATACTGATGGGGATCTTAGTGGGCAAGTCGCCTTTGTGTCTCCACTTTCCACCCAAGGTTTAACCTTTACTTCTGCAATATTTTACCTCGATTGAGGGGTGGATGTCCGGTCTCTCAAAGATAAATGAGATTACCATATATTTACAACTATATTCATAGGATTATTTTCACACATATTATGGAGTGTGTTCATTAAGTAAATTCGAAATTAATTAAGAGACAATGAAGGTTCACACATGGTGATTCTCTCGGTAATGTCTGCTTTCTTTGTATCATCATTTTGTTTTCATTCATTGTGTTTTCATTGAATATGCATATTTAATTTTATTATTTAATTCTCATTTTCCTATCTCCATTTTTGGTTATTTTATTTCATATTAATAAAAAAATATAAATTAGGGTGGATTAGAATTATTGATTGATTGACCGCAATAGATTCTCAAGAGATCGACCTTGGTTAGCCACTATGTTGTACATAGTTATAAATAATTTTGAGAGTGCGCACGAGAACTCTTCATCAAATTAGTGTTACTTTTGGGGATCCAAGTGATCTTCACTCACAATATTTATTCATATTTTGTAAATAATATTCATTTCATTTAAAAAAACCATAAATTTCAAAAATGCTAAAATAAATCTCTTTGTTCATGATGTCTTTCAGTTCAAATTTTTATGCATGGAATAACCAATATACGGTGTCATAAGAAGTTTAAAATGATCTTGATTCTTAGAATAAAATGATTAGTGAAGTAGTTGAAAAATTGGAGATCTAAATAGAGTTAATTACTTAATACATATATGCATGTTAAAAGAAACCTGATACAGAACCTGAAACTGAGTGAGAACCTAAACCAAAACGAGTGGTGGAAGAGAATTCACCAATAATTTTTTTATGTTAATGAAACTAAGGTAGGTTAGAAGGATCTACTAATGGTGTTAATCATATCATCTGATACTCAACCATTGCTCGAGATGGTCCATAATGCACACATTCCAACTGATGCACTTATAGGAGATCAAATGTTTTTAAAAGAATTATGGAATCACTTTTTTGAAGATAACCTGAAAGATGATCTTCCAATCATTGATATTGAAAAATAAACACATTTGTACCTCTCTCTTGCTTTGGAATATGATGAAGAAGATGCACCTACTGAGATTGAGTTTCCAATGGTCCTACCTAAAGAGATTAATTTCCCAACTAACTCACTTGAAATTTAATATTTATTTATTTATTCATCATGTTTTAATCTTATTCTGGATGAATTATTTTCTAACACCCCCTTTTCTGAAATTTCTGATACATAAAAAATGGAGAGGCCTTGAATATTAAGGAAGAGACCACCGAATTGGAGGTGATCAATGATGAATAACTGAAGGATATGGTGGTGGTACAACTACCTCCTCTACAATAACATACATACTATATACAGGAGGACACCATAAAATTTCATAGGGAGCACCCCTATCTTCTATTCCCTCCCACTCTAGACTTCAAATTATATCATTCTTCTTTCTTAGGGGTTGGTAATTTTCTGATCTTCTTTGGGGTTCTCTAATTCTGGTGTTTACTCATGGACACTGGAAAAAGTCACATGTGGTGGTTCATCTCAAATAAATCACACCCACCTTCAAATCAGTGATAGTCCACTATAACTGCCTGACTTGGGGTAGTTAAAACCTAGCTCCCACATGGGGGTATTAACCAATACTTATCCCTTTAATACCCCTTTCTCTTTCATTATATTTTATTTTCTTATTTATTTTCATTTCATTATTGTAGTTTTAAAGTGGTATAATCTAGGATCTTAACTCAAGGTTCCCACTAAAAAATAAATTAGGTTGTGTCTTCCCTTTCCTTTATTTTGTTTGCAGCACAATTTCAATTTTCTGTGAAATATTTCTACATTCGATTTGCACTAAAAATATGGTAGTAAATGGAATAAGTTTAGGGGAGGGACTTGAACCTATTTTTTGGAATTTTGTGAGTGTTTTCATTTTATTTTTCATGTCTTTTTCAAAATTATTCATGTTTTAATTTTTCATTTTTTGTGTGTTTTTAGGATTCCTGAGATGAATTGAATACTTTTGAAAATTCAAACCATCTTGGAGTTTTTATAATATTGATTGATTTGATTGTTTGAGGATTTAAATGATTACTGAATGTATTTTGTTCTCTAATCTCTGATCATTTTATTTGAAGAAGTTTAGTTAATTGTGAAAATCTTGTGCACTAGTACCGTTTAAAATGAAAATCATGCCTAACCTGAGAGGTTTTAATACTCGTTTTACATATTCTTACATTTATCTTTTTCTTAAAAGTCTTGAGACATGTTGTGTGATCCATAAATTGTTGTTTTTCTCTTTTTCGAAGCTGTTATAGTTCATGGAATGTGTTAAGTATGATTGTGGTAGCACTTTGAAATCCATTTTTCATAAAACTCTAATTTTGGCTACCCTTTTCATATGAATATTATTAATACCCTAGTATCCATGAAATACCTTGCCAGAAATCCAATTTATAATCCATTTATCCCTTTAATACCTACTCTATAAGTTAAATGCATGATTATTGTTGAACTCAAGTGTGGGAGAGGGAGAATATTAGTTGTATTTTTCTTTCCTAAAGAATCTATTTAAGATGAACTGAATGTGTTTCCTTATTTATTGCTACTTGGGTAGAATAAATTTCAGGTTGTAAAGGTGTATGGGTAGCCTGAAATATCATTATAAAGATAGGTCGGGTGCACACCAATTTTTGAAGACCAAAATATGCTTCTCTTTTCATCAAAAATATGATTCTGAAGAGAAATCCAGATCTACATTCAAGCTGAAATAATGCTGAAATTAGTGAAAAGAGGGAAGAAATTAATTGATTCTGAAATTAATAGTTTGAAATTCCCAATGAAAGAGGTGTTTGGAGGCGAATCATTTACAAGATGATTGAATATCACACCATTCTTGAGAAAAGATGTTTTCATGCATTTACTTCACTTTAGAGCACAACCCCCCTTAATCTTCCACATATATTTTTACATTTAAAACATTCCAACCCTCATCCTCAGAATGACCCATGAAAAAGACCTCATGATTGACACGTTTGTGACTCTATGGAGTTGAGATAATTGGATTATAGTATGCCTATAGAGATCACACATGTTATTGAGAATGAGAAAAACTCCACATTAAATATCCTTAAGTGAAGAGAGAAATATATTTCTGTGGAGGTAGGTACGACATGCCTATGAGGATTAACATGAGATTGAATAGATTCTTATTATTTTTTAGGATTTATAAAATTTTGATCCATTTAGGAGGCATGATCTTCTCTTTGATATGAAAATCGAGATTTGTTGTCATTTATGCTTTGAGAAGTTTGTTTTGACCATGGTATTAGATGATTTCTCAGGATTACAAAGTTTAAGTGCGAGGGAATTGATAGAAAAAATATTTCCAATTTTTTTACTTTTAATTTAGGTGTTTTTAATCCCACAAAAGTTTTATATTAAGGAAAATTGTCACATTTTATGTTTTTGAAGCATTTTTTTACCTTAATTGTAAAAATGGCATATTTTGTAATTTTAACAATTTTAATTTATTTCAATGTTTCGACCATAGATTTTTCTAAACTGATCCAAATTTAAAAATTATTCTTTTATTAGTTTCTATGTTATATGGGATTCGTTTTATCCATTTAGAACCAAAGCTCAATCCACTATTTGAGGGCCCAAATCCAGCTCACAAGGCAGGCCTTGAAAACATTGTATAGATCTAGATAATTTTATTGTTGGGCCCATATCTCATAAATTACATAACCAAATGAGCGTAAAATCAACATGATGATGTAAGACATCTGGAGGAAGAAATTTTATTAATCCAATGAAGCTGATTTTTATTCGATAGAGGAGTGATATTGGAACAAATTTAAATCACACATTTCCAAATTCTTCCATTTAATGGGGACACCACGTGCATACTTTTTGAGGATTATTTTTAGGGAAATATTTCCACCCCCTTACCCTATAAAATAGCATTCCTTCTTCATTCCAAATGGTTGGAAACTGAGGGGTATCTTTTTTTGGATATTTTATATAGTTTAGTATTTTTTTATTTCATTTTATTTTTAATTGCATCTCTTGTTTTAATTTAAGTGTTCTCCTTCCTCTCTTATTCTTTATCTCTTTTGTTTTCTTCTCCCATTTTCTTGCCACTATAAACTCTTTTTCTTGTGATCATGAGTAGATAACCCATGTAAGTTCTTGGTGGATTAATCCAGTGATGAACCCAATTATTTGATCTATCATTTTTAATGTTTCTTATTTTCTTAGATTTAGACCGAGGGGGATCATAGTGGGAAAGGTTCCTTTATGTCTCCACATTCCACCCAAGGTTTAACTTTCACTTTTGAAATATTTTCCATCGATTGAGGAGTTAAATGCTCTAATCCTCTAGTAGAATATTGTAAATATTAGTTCTAATTTGATTCAAACAGGTGTGTATCTTTATGCTTCTTGATTCGTCAATGAGAGGATAACCAAATTTGTGTTATACTTTTCCTATTAGATCATGTGATACCTACACAATACACCTACAGGATAACACATCATGCGACCACTCTACAAGACCCCTCCATGAGACTCCTCCATGAGAATCCTCTACAAGAAAACTCTGCAAAACTCCTCCATAGGACCTTATTCTGTGTACCTGGATCACGATTCATTATTTTTTACATTAAAATCTCAAGGATTGTTTTTTTCATGAAGATCACATGACTCTGTTCTATTCATTTGGATCGTATGAATCTATTCTGTTCACATGGATCATGTCACTCTAGCATGAGGCCATGTTTAGGGTATATAGATTGTGTGATATCATTGGGTATGTCTATGCATTCAACCACCCATCACATAAATCAATTCTTGAGAATCCATCATGATATCCTTTTTCAATAACTTCTACTAATTATTCCAATCACAATACTCCACCAAAAGACTATTTTCTCTTCATGAGATATACATTTTCTTTAGATAAAACCACTTAAAAACTTATTTTCTTAATAATTAATGTTTAGAGGCACTGATAATCATGGTGTCGTGAGAAAATCCAGGTGGATCATTCATATAGTGGGATGTTGGACCATTTTGAAGGCTAAAAATGATATTCATCACAAAAACTTCACATGATCCCAGGTCAATATTATCTTCAAAATGAGAAACACTTTTCTGTATCTGATCAGGCTCTATCCTGAATGCCAATATATTCCGTCTGTGAATTCTATCATCCCAAACCTCTCCTTCGATAACTAGGACGACAACATGGGGCAGGGATGATGGGTCTGTTGGAAACCTCCCAGCCAGGGATTCAAGCTCAATATAGATGGGTCTCTACTCAGGGGGGGAAAGATGCATGGGAGTAGTTTCGTTAGAGACCAGGATGGGTATGTGCTTCCATCATTCAAAACCTCTTATGGAAGAGGTGATGTTCTTTTAGAGGAGGCTTAGGCCTTAGTTATGGGTCTGGAAATATGCACCCAAAGGCGGATTACATTGAAGATGGTGGAGACAGACTCCATGATTCTATTAAAAGTGCTACTTGGCCAAGGTAGGATTCCCTGGAATACTTCCTATACTCCCAGAAGATGTATACCGCTCATGGGGAATAATATTGAGATCTATCACACATAGAAAGAGGGAAATATGGTGGCCAACCTTTGGGCGTCTATGGAACCCTCAAATCAAAGTATGTTTTCCTTATTTAACATGGGTTATTTTCCTATTTAGGGGATGAAATTTTTTGTCAATGATGTTATGCGCTTGCATTAATTTAGACAACCGTGATGTATTTTTGATTTTTAGTGTACTGTTCTTTTTCAAAATCAATAAAAAGATTAATTTCAGTCATGTTTTAGAGGTATATATAGGCATAAATTCACTGCCTTAACTCAAAAAAATGAAGTTAGTTGTTCATTTCATCACCTCGTCAATAGTCATTATTCACATTGTGTGATCTATTCATATGATCACCTTACACATATCACAAGTGCTTCATGTGATAACATGTCACACATCCTAAGTGATTCGATAATTACCATCATTGTCTTTAGGAACATAGCGTGATCCAATGACAATCATGTGTGACAATTTCTTCAGCACATGATGTTAAAATGTTTTCTTACCCTTTATACCAAGCATAAGATTCATTGGGAAACCAACATAAGCAGATTTGTTTCAAAAACATACGATGCCTATGATGAGATGATTTCTCAAATGCTTTGATAACATTTATGGGGTTTCATGACTTCTTTTTCAGGTCAATTAACCTTTTCTCTTACCACATAACATTAAACTATGTGGTTGAAGTCCCTCTCATTCTATTTTAAGATGCTCCCAGAACTAAATACAACTTGATTATCATTCCAACGGGTTACCTAGGGATTCCTAGATCCAATATCTTCTCCCACCACTACAATATGAAATTTCTCATGTCCTTTATTTTAATTTCCTTTGTCTCGTGAAAGAGATCTTTTTCATTCCTGGTATCTCACATTGAGAATATCATAAATGTGATGAGGAATTTGGTAAGGGATTAAAAAACTAATCAAGATTTATTATGTCACATCAGAGTTAGCATGGTCCTAGATAAAGGACCTTAAAATTCAAACCAAACATCTTTACTGCATGACGTTAAACTACATGGTTGGTATCTCTTACAAGGAATAAAATAGGGCATTTCTGGGGCCCTTGACTTAGATGACCACTATACATGGTGTTGGAATACCACCAAACCTCCAATCAATAACTATAGGTGGATTTATAATAATCCTAATAGGATATTTAGTGACACCCAGGTCTTACATCTTGGTACAGTTGTAATATGAAAAAAATCCCCCATCCCTACATAAGAGCTCGATCAGTATGGGGAATCTGTCTTAGAACTACGTATGGATTGATTCTCATTGTAATGGGATATATAATGGTTACTAGGTATCAAAATCCTATGTCCAACTACAAATTTTCCCTTCATTATCTAACATCCAGAAAGTAAACCTATGTAAGGATAACTCTACTAGTTCTTGCTCAATTCCAACCAAAATTATCCCTTCATTCTGAGGTACACTCCTTTCGGAAAACATAATTCATGCCTTGGAAATTTTGGATCCCCAAAATATTCCCTTGGATATTGTTAAAAAAATCTCTCAACTCTAAAATAAACTTTGTTTTGACCATGTATGATACACCTCAAACATAACTTTTCATGATGTGCCTCCAAATATGGCTTGGCAATCAAAGGCATGTTCACCCATCATGAGAAGAGTTATTTTGTTTTTTATTCCCTGAAAACATATAAATGGAAATATTTTTTTAAAAAATGATCCATGATCATCCATTTTTCACTTATCCCATCTCATTTTATTATATCCAAGATCCTTAAGTAACTGGATTACAAACATCATTCTTCGTACCCAAAGAATATCGAAGCGTTTTTGACTGAATCACCAAGAAATGACTGGTCCTTGTTGTAAGAACCTAAATTTCAAGGAATCATGAACATATTTACATGAATATAAATGGAATGATAGATTCCATTGTCATAAGACATTAAATAGTATAACAAAATTCTTGATTCATGACATAAAAATGCATGGTTCACATCCCTATTGCACTATAAAAAATTGGGTAACACTTTGGTCATCACCTATGAGGTCCCCAATCTCAATGTAATTATTGTAATGCATTTTCAACATTTATTCATCCTTATAACTATGTTTGTATTGATTTTTTCTTCGAATTCATCCATAGTGATGATCAAACCTCTATCCTAGGTCTTGTCATGAAATAATGAAAACGATCCCTCCCTTGAATGAGAAGAATCTTGTGAAAGATATTTCAATATGGATCATAGAAAAGTAACCCCTTACTTACTAATAATCTAGATACATTTAAGGAACCACACACATTTCAGCCAATGCTAGTCCAAAAAACTCCTTTATTCTTGGACACATCCCTTTGACAGGTAATACTCCTTGGCTACAGAACTCAGATCTTCACAATCTTCTATTTTTAAATTTTTTATGAGATTTCATAACTCTGATAGACACCTTTTTAGACTATTCCTAATACGCCTCAAATTGGATCTGTATAATGAGTTCGCCAAAATGTCCCACCAACTAAAGGAACCTTCATCCTTAGGTGGGAATCAATTTATCTCTTTATTCTTTGAAAAATTTGTAACAAAAGACTCTTTTCAAACATGTTACATGTTCAATATTTTCAAACGTTTACCACCATAAATCCTCCTGGTTTTTATTTTATAATATAAATTCACGGCATCAGACTCTATAATAAACCTTTATTTGAATATTCATAATACGCATGAAATTTTCTTTTCATAATGTGTTCCCCCAAGATGTGGCCTATAAAACAGTGGAATTGGCGTCCTTAAGAGTAATTCTTTTTATCTATGTGTGCCATAAAATTATATTAATAGAAACTTATTTTCAAACATGGTTCATATTTATTCCCTATGTATGTATATCACAACTCTAGAATCTCAAAATCAATACCTATAAGTGGTCTTTACAAAAGTTGTGATGTTGGAGTATTCATGTCCTGTAAGACTTTTTCGGGATTTTTAATCCCACACTATTAGTCAATCTTGTTCGAAATAAAACATTATTTGTATTGGACTATATTGAAATACATTAACCTTCTAGTGGAAAAGGTGAAAATTCCATGTGGCTAATTTTAAGGCCCTCACAACAATCATGTTATGTTCACTAGGTCATGTGATATATAAAAAATTTGGAGCATTATTCTTTTCCTTTCATTATAATTCAGATATATGGACATAAAGACATTTATATAAATGAGTCTATTATGATATAAATCTATTCAATAGAATGGATGAAATAAATAGATTACCAAGGAAAAAAATCATTTCCATTAATATATCAACATTTGGGGGACATTCCACATGTTGGAGTCTCTCAACCAAGTGTTACAGGTGTTCCTTGTTATAGGTTTCTGATCTATAGAAGTGTGTCTCAAGAATTATCTATAGTTTATTGAAGCTCAGTTAGTTGTGTGGTGATAAATTCCTTAGCATAATGATGTTTCTCCTTATTCGTGGTAATGGAATCTCATCCTTATGCTAGGAACCTCATCAATGATTGGTGGATTTGGGTGATCTATTCCTTCACAAAATCTATTAATTCATGAATACATACCATCCTGAGTGATTTCTCATCAATGAGGCTCTAATCCTCTTCCACTTACCTAGTATGACTAAGCTCCACCTTGGATAAAATATCTCTAAGATCATCAAATTGGTCCACTGGCTTCATCTCAGACTGTTGCGATATTTTCTCCTCTTCCCATTTTTAGATGATTGACTCTATGATGTAATGGATTATGTAGTAATCAAATCTGATATACCCAAAAATTTAAAACATGGTTTGGGGTCAGTGAAGTCATGATGGTATATTTTCAAGAGGCATCTCTGAGATTAAATTCAAAAAATCTCACCAAAAAAATGTAGTGTGGAATGAAAGGGATCATGTGCATCTAAGCATGTCTCAGAGCCTATTTAAGAGAGAGAGACATGTTATGGGTTTAATTAACTCATGTAGGCACGCTATTATGATCTTTCTAATGTAGTATCAACTTTTTATTCTGTTGTTAACTAAATAGGCATTGAGGTCTCTCCCTCTTCCCCATCCTCCAAATTTTATGAAACTAGATAAATTGTGGAAAAAATCATTAATATTGGGGTATAACATATAGAAAGGGAAGTGATACAATTGGAGTAGTTGATAATACTCTTATGATTCTGGGTAAACCACTTGATTAGAAGAACCCCCTATATCTAAAACTTCTATAGCTTGAGAAAGGACCTCCAAAGATATGTACTCTTTTCATGTTACTCAGAGTCCATGGTAGAGGGCTCTTGTGATTTACCTCCTCCATTTAAGAGGGGTGGGGATTTTCGGTAACCTAGTTCTCAATAGACTCAGTAATATTTTCCATAGACCAATATATACAAATCAATTAGTCATTATTAAAACACCATATTTAATGTTTGGTCATGTGAAAATAAAGAGTCACATCCATAAAAATCCTTATTGAATTCCTTTAACTCTTATAAGGATATAGGGTTATTAATTTGTGCAAGCATATATCTAATTGATATGTCACGAGTTCTCATTTCATGAATCAATTACCCACACCTTGTGGAATCCTCATCCATGGGGACACATGGGGAATCAGGCTTGGTACCCAACTCTATTATTCTTTATTTACCCACAGTGACTTCAGCATGAAAACCCTCCTCTGACAACCTGATACCCCAATCCTCTTCTCCCAAGATATCGATAGGGTCAATAGTAGTAGCCATAGGTTCATTCAATACTTTCTTCATGCTTGAAATATTTTGAAAAATGAGAGTTAGACTCTTTATATGATATCCTGTTAGGTATAGAAAAAATTACCTAGGTGTTCTTCTACTGATGAAATGACAAGAAAATATGAAGTATTGTCCCTTGACACTTATTCTATCAAGGGTGAAGACATGTTTGTAAGAGTTATACCCTATCTGGTCTATTTTATTTGACTCTGGAGGGATTGATACTAGACCCCATGAGGGGGGAAAGAAAAGAAGATCCAATAGATGGAAAGCATGGTCAGATGGGTACGTGAGGTGGGTTATAAGTCAGAATGACATCGTGAAGAATTATTGGGCACATATTCCTAGACAACATCTTTTCCCTCTTCCTTTTAATTACTTGAGATAGTAAGGGTCCCATGTCAGTGTTCTCAAACAGAGATTCCATAAGTGGAAAGGGTCCCAATAACATATATTTTTCCATTAATCTCTGACATGGAGATAACTCCCTTGGTCTAGGTATAGAACACTCAACCCCTACAACTGATGAATGGTTTACTTGTAGTGGGTTATATGCAATGGGACCCATACCAAATAGTTATTTGTGATACGGTCCCATCTCAAATAAACCGTTACCAAAAATGGTGTCGTAAAAGGTTGTTTTTGTGATGACTTATATCAAAAACTATCTTTTTCAATGAGTGGTCATCCCAACAAAAACAATTTTTTTACCGGATTATTTACTTGAGTATTTGTAATGGACCATGCGACTCATAGTAAAAAGGTATTTACAATTGGACTACTCCCCATCACAAATACGTTTAGAAAATAAAAAAAATGAAATTGAAAAAAATTTAAAGAATATCACAATATCCAAATAATTTTGAAAAATGTAATAATTAAGATTATAAACATATGAAATAATATAAAATAGTACACAAAATATCTACATTCAAATTTTAGCATAATGAATGTGTATATAAGGTATCAATAATTTTGTAGGGGGAGGAGGAGGGGAGTGTTATATGGAAGAGGAGGGGCATGAAACTCCATCCCAACACCCTAAAACAGTAATAGAATATACATTGTCATCTAATCGTCCTGGATCTCCTACTATCATTGCATCTCCCCTGATACTATTGGTGTTATTGAAGGAGCTCTTCCAACTACCTTCAAATTTTTGTTATAACATCACTCTGAGCTCAAAAATGGTCCTCATACTATGTGAAGGATTATGATTAATCTCTATGAGATCCCCTTTTTCTAGATGTTGACCATGTAGAAGTACCATAAAACTGGTAAGCATCAATCGAGAACCATTACCAACCACTTATCCCTTCTCAAAACATACTGATTCACCTTCATCAATGCTATGTTATCAAGTCTTACCACACTGGTAGCCTAAATATTAGTCTCAACATGACTCTCATCTCGTTTCTAATAATTCACAACATCATATGACTCATTCAGTTGAAATTTTAAATTAAAATAGTTAAAATATAATTTTTAACTAATTTTTAAACTAAAACAACATATTGATGATACATGAGACCACCTGTAATATCTCCTGTGATAGAATCATTATACATCCCCTTATAAACATAAAGCTCTATAATATAAGGATGTTAAACATCCTATAAGAGTATAAAATAATCATTTTACATTTAATGTCATTTAAATTATTTACAAAGTAATTATCTTATGTCTTCAATGAGTAATGAATGTACGCCTACCAGACTGATGTGTTACCTCCTTCCTCCCCTAGTTCCACTGAGATTATTATTCCCTCCCCTGAAAACTATATCTCATATAGTATGAATTTAATCCATACCAAACCTAAGATGATATGTAATCCAGTTAGTGCGCATAACAAGACTGATCAAAATTCAAGACTCCCTCTTTCTTCATGATTTTCCTCCCCCAATTTTTCAAAAACTAATGACCACACTCATGAATACAGACCTCCCATTCCTCCTAGATAAAATAAAACATGCTATCATCGATAAGATACCATAAAACCAGTAAATATTATTAATATAATGTTAATAATTAAATAAATTTTAAAATAAATATTATTTATTTACGTACCATCCAATTATCAAACATGTGGTGTATAACATCAATGTGAAACTGATCCTATGTCATCCCTGCTCCAAAAAAATATTTCCGAAAAATAGTACACCTTTTTTTTGAAGAAAGTGGTGCTTGGCCAGAAGACCAAGGCAAAATTATTATAAGGAAAAGGGATACAAGAGTGTAAAAGAAGGAAACATATTACATTCTTTGTGATGAAAGGGGATTAGATAAGCGGGAAGATCGTCAAGCCAGGTAATATCAAGATTAATCCCCTTATTCGCAAGTCCATCAAAAACCATGTTAGCTTCACGATAAGTGTTAGTGATGATGTAGTTTCTATCAAGAAGCATACGGAGACAAATCATCTAGCGAGTGGTGATCGGCCATGCAAGGTGAATCACACCATTCCAAATGGCTTGCACAATGGTGGTTGAGTCACTATCAATCCAGAGGTTATTCCAACCTTGTTTATTAGAAAAGGAAACAGTATGAATCATGCTCATCATTTCAGCGTCTAGAGAAGTGGTAGTACCACGACTCCCATAAAAGTATCTAAGTATCTGATTATCATGATTCATAAAGATTCCTCCACAACCTATAGAGCCCATATTTCCCTTAGAAGCACCATCCACATTAACTTTGATCCTTCCCAGAAGAGGGTCACACCAAGAGACTTCGAAAGTGTGACACGATTTGCAGAAATTTCCATCAATACGGAGTCACTGTAGAATGCCAAAATCATGCACTGTGTTGTTGTAGTGTCCCTTTTGGATCGAAGTAGCTTCACATATGGAGATAGTTATCCTCATGTGCCCTGCATCACGACTTAATGAGAAATTATTATGAATAAGAGATCATACCAAATCACATGGTGGAGCTCTGCGATAACAGTAAGGAAAATATTCTTAATCTATTGAGAATTATCCATCTCTGCAAAACTCTTTAATTGAGATTTTATAGAGTTATGTATTAGCCACCTATAGTTAAAAATGTAAAAAATATAATTCCAAAGAGAAGAAGCAGTGGAAAAGGAAAGAAAGAGATGATTGGCATCTTCTCTATGTTGGTTGCAGAGACAGCATTTAGAACACAGTTGAATACCATGAAATTGAAGACGATCATCAGTTGGGATCTTACTTTGAGTGAGTCTCCATATGAGGGTAAACCTTGAAGGTTTTATCTAAGGTTTTTAAAAGTTCTTAATCCACCCAAAATCACTTTTAGAGTTTTGAGAAAGGTGTTTGTAGTTGTTTTTTAAGTTAAACATTCCATTGTAAGAAGGTTCCCAGACTAAGAAATCATCAGAGATAGATAAAGTATAAGTATCATTGACATTCTTACTGTTGTTAGGAAGATGATCATGTTGAGAGAAAAGGACATATCTAATGGATATGGTGGTGTTCTCAATATTTTTTACAAGAAAAGTTCTGGAAATTAGGGGAGTTCCAGTCCAATTGTCCAACCAAAAGTTCAAGGCAGAGTCTCTAGAGAACATCCACTGAGAATTATTAAAAATATAGGAAAATGATTGTTTTATAGAAGGCAAAATAGAGGATTCAATAAAAATTGATTTACCTCTTTTAATCTTTTAAAGAAATATATTTTTCAGAAAACTAGTTGAATTTGAATTGCTATGAATGAGATCCCATGTGAGTCTGGCTTAAAGCGCCTCATTAAATTGTTTGAGATTTTTTATGCCAATGCCACATTTATCAATGGGTTTGCAACAGTTTGACCAAGGTATGGTGATAAGTTTCCTTTCCATCGTGCTACCTGTCCAAAAAAATTTTTTAATAGAGGTGTTTATTTTTTTAATAAGACCAATAGGACATTTATATACCATCATAGATTAGACCATTTTTGAGACAATATTAGATTTAACAAGACAAATTCTACCTGTCATAGAAAGAGATTTTCCCTTCCAAGAAGAAAGTTTGTTTATGAATTGGGTTTAAATTTTAGAGAAATATGAAGCTTTAGGTCTTCCCCATAATATAGAGACACCTAGGTATTTAAAGGAGGAGATCCTTCTTTAGACCTAATTTAGTTGTAATGCAACATTTTCTATTATGAGGAAAATTTTTCCCAATTAAAATAGAATATTTGTTCCAACTAATCACTTGGTCAAAGATCTCCTCATAGTGATCAAGAGTTTTTTGAGGGTTTGAATGTTTCTTTTATCACCTTGAATAGAAAGTATTATATCATCAACATATAACAAGTGAGTGTGAGAGTTCATATTGCATGACACGTGAATGGGCTTGAGTTGATTTTGATCAGCAAGATAAGTGAGTAAACGACTAAGATAATACTCTATAATGGAGAAAAAGATAGAAGAGAGGGGATCCCCCTGTCTTACACCTTTAGTGAATTTGAAGTAACCTCTGGGGGATCCATTGATCATGATGGAAATGGAAGCCGAATTGAAAAAGTTTTTAAGAGTAGTGAGGAAAGCATTACTAAAGCCAAAATATTGAAGCACCATAAAGATAAAAATCCAGTCCATTGTATCAAAATCATTTTTAATGTCAATCATAATGGAAATATTACCTCCTCTGTTAACTTTTTTTAAAGTGTTAAAACACTCTGATGCAAGAAAAATGAAATTTTGGATGGATCTACCTTTGATAAACCCAAATTGATTCTATGAGGCTATTTTATCTGTGATGAGTGAGAGCCTATTGGAAATTATTTTTGTAATAATTTTGTAAATAGTGTTGATGAGAGTGATGTGCCTAAGCTGGTTAATCTAAGAAGCATTGTCAACTTTAGGTATTATAGAGAGGAATTGTGCATTTAGACCATGAGGAAGCAAACCATTGGTGAAAAAGGATTTGACAAGTTTGCAAACATCAACTTGAATAATATCCCAGTAGTTATGGAAGAAACCATTATTAAAGCCATTAGTCCTAGGGGAACTATCAGGATTTAAACTAAAGACCAAAAATAGCGCTCCTCTTTCAAATAGAAATTACAAAAAATATCTAAAAAATATAACAAATAATCAAATAATTAGTATATAAATAAATTAATAAAAACTAATAAGAACAAACTAAAATACAACACTTAACAGACCTTTGTATGAATGGATCAAACTCAAGACATGGATGAAAATCATGGATAGGTTTGGGAATCATCAATATCACAAGACCTCAACACCTCCAAGTCAATGATGAATGTATAACAACTAGAGGGTCATATGATAAATAACCGGGATCATCATCAAGTAGTATATCCTCCTTGAGGATATGGAATATTTCATCATAAGTCTCATCATCCATCTAAAACATGAAATGAATTTTGTTAGCATACAATCGAAAATAATATATATATATATATATTGACTATAAAAAACAAGTAATTATTTCATTCTTTATCTTCATCCTCAACTTTATAGTCAATACTGTCAATATAATCACCATCCTCAATATCATAAATTCCCATAGGAGTTCTAGCTTCATCATCACTTGATAATTAAAATTCATTTATTACATCATTGGCATCATCATCACTATAGACCCATAACCATGGGGTTTCATCATCGATATTCACATCTCTTCATTGAGAATATGTCTTTGGATTTTTATCATGAAAATTTTCAATTCCTTGCACTTCAATAGAAGCACATTCACTTTACATAAACTGATTTTCATGGGATTTAATTTTTATAAAGCTTCGCCAATAAATTAACTCCCTTGAAGTAGCACAACAATTAGAATATTATATTTGGTGTTCTTGATGAGCCAATAAACCAGGTGCATTTACTGAGAAAAGGGGTTTATATTTAATATCAACAATTCCATGGCATGGATGAACATGTAAGCCTTTATCTGTATAAAACCAATAACATTTAACCAACATTGCATAATTTTATCATAGATAACACAAGTTAATTATTTCATTATGTATTCCATAAAATTAAACATCACTTTCTCTATGATGAGATCTAATTAATAAAATTCCATTATTAATTTTTTTT
This sequence comes from Viscum album, assembly GCA_963277665.1. Classification (NCBI taxonomy): domain Eukaryota; kingdom Viridiplantae; phylum Streptophyta; class Magnoliopsida; order Santalales; family Viscaceae; genus Viscum; species Viscum album. Next base: position 1,278,846,635 of record OY728134.1, read on the forward strand.
TGAGTCACCATATGTATGTGTATTAAATTAAAAATAATTAACCACATATGAATTATAATATTTAACCATTTTTTATTGTGGGTTATTCAATACATAAAGTTGATTATAAATTTTATAAACATGTTGTGATACCATCAAAATTGAAAAAAATAACAATGTAAAAAATAATAAAATGATTTCATATTTTAAACCATAATCAATTTACACCACAAATTTTGAAACCAATAGGAAAAATTATATTGTCAGAATTCTTGATGAGAAGCTGATGTAATTTGTGGAAACTATTTCTTGATATGATCATCATATAATCTATAAATAAAATAATATTAATTTATTTTAAAAAAATTAAAGAATATGTGGTAGTAAAACTGATTGTACAAATCGTTTCATTTCATCACAATTGAGCAGAACATATTTATGAGCCATATGATGTTCATCATCTAAAATCCATCATTCATGAACTCCACAAAATCTAAGATCATGATAAATAAAATCTATTAATTGAATGTTTAGTTAATTGTCAATTTTTTCCACATTAAAACCCATTTGTTTACGTTTTGAAGGATATTCATATAGGAAATAATTGGATTATAAAAAATAAATTTCCTCCTATAAACAAGCTTATGTAATTAACCCTTCAAAATATGCTTTATTTTGTACTTTTTTCTTCAGTTGCGGCATAAATATCTCACATGGATATATCCATTTGAACTATACTGGACCACTAAATGTTTCTTTATATGGAAGATTTAATATCAAAATTTCCATTGAATCAAAAAAGATTATGGATTTTTTTTCAGTTTATATAAATTTGATATAACATCTTTTTTTAGTCTATTAAGTGTATCATAGTTTTTAGTCACTGTACATATATTACATAAAAATATGATATTTCAGTTAGCGAATCCAAAATTGAATAATTTAACAAACCTATAAAACCAATTTGTAGAAGTGTTTCCAATAAAACATGACAATCATGAAATTTTAATCCAGTAATATGACCATTTATAACACATAAAAACAAATTGGAAACATTAACATATAGTTTTATCAAATCTATAATCCAATGAAAAAAATAAGAAATAGTTTTTTTGGAATGTGTATAATCCACTTTTGGTTTCATTAACTTCAATGATCTTTATTTTTCAAACAACTCACGTTTTAATCGCCTATAAATTTCTGAAAGATCTAATTGTTCCATTAAATTATCTTTGGTATTTCCAGGTGTGTCCAAAACTATATAAAATATATTATCAAAATAGTTCTTCTCCATATGCATGAAGTCCAACATGTGATAAACCAACAAATCAAGCCAACATGGGGGATCCAAAAAATAATTATTTTAATAAAATTGTGATCTTTTCCAAAGACATATATTTTTTGATGGTTTATAGTTGGTCCAAAGGTAATGGGATGTCATTAAGAGATAATAGATTTTAAATCAATACTTGAGATCATTTTTGGAGGTCCATCACTTTCAATTGTACCTTTTTTGAAATAATTTTTGGTCCTTTGGAAAAGGTGATCCATTGGGAGAATTATGTGATAACAGTTGAAAAAAAGGTTTTCTCCCATTGAAGAAAATAAATGCCTTTGTATCACTCATATAATAAGAACATGATTTTGGACCATGTTTACTCCAACAAGATAACATTATGTTTGCTATAAAGTCACTAACTATCCACATTAATGTGGCTTTCATTTGTAAATTTTATTTCACAACAATACCATATGTTCTGACACCATTAAACCATAATAAATTTAACTCATCAATCAATGGATTCAAATAAATATCGATATTTTTTTTGATTTCCTGGAATTAATAATGTTAAAAAGATATATGGTTCATTCATCAATATCCAAGGAGGAAAGTTATAAGGAGTTATAAATATCGGGCAAAAAGAATATTGACTGTCGTATGAACTAAATGGATATAGACCATCAGTAAAAAGACTTAATCACACATTATGGGATTTTAAAGAAAAATAAGGACATATATGGTCAAAATACATCCATGAATCACTATCAAAAGGTTGATTTAAGCTTTTATCAGTTGAAATATTTTATTTTTACAAAGACATCAATGGAACTATGTTTTTAGACATATATAAACACAGTTATTTGTGTGTAAGTAGGAAATACCTAAAGTTTTTAATAGAAACCAATCCAAACATCCCTTATTAATCCTCCTTGTACCTCAATTTTCCATATGTTGGAAAAAAACTAACTACTCAATTTCATCATAATATAAGATGCAATAATATGAATAGGCATGAATCTTCTGGTGGCCAAGTCCCAAATTATGAACCAGCCTCTTTACTACATATAAATTAGTAGACAACACATTTCCTTCATGTAATAGTGATTTTACCAAAGAGAATATCTAATAAAAATAACTATTTGGACTTCCATTATCGGATTTAATAGCCATAACTTTTTTCAACACATCCTATTTTCTAATCTTGCAAACATGATATAAGGCATCTTCAATAGACTTCATCAACTCATAAAATCGATATGGTTCTAACATATGAGTTAAATAAATGTCAATCAAAATTGTTTGTTTGTTGAAAAGAAAAACCAAAAACTTCATATACTAAAGTATGAAACTGTGATAGATTTGGAACTGAGATATTAGTATCATCTACAAAATTGTGTTCACTATTTTGATACCAAGAAACATAATGTTTCAAAAAACCAAAACTCAATAGATGGACCCCATGTTGTCAAATGTTTCAAATCTAATCAGATCACATTTATTATGTAGAAACTTAATTGTCTCATATAAAACAAATTCTTTTTTAGATGATAAAAGTGATAAAAAAACATCAACACATTCAATATACAATGGATTTATAAAAGAACCATTCATATTCTGGTAATGATCTATCCAATCATGATATTCTTATAATAACTATTTTCTACTCCCTTGTTCCATATTTTTCTAAAAAAAATTAAAAAAATAATTTCTTATAATTAATCTAATATATGTATGAAAATATAAAAAATATAAAATAAAAAAAATAAATTACTTGTAAATATTATCAATTCTATCTAATTACAACAAAATTTTCTAATTTCACAAATGATTACTAACTTTTTCTATTTACCACTAATTATTTTTAATTAAAATTAATTATCATTAAGGGAAATAGAAGGAAAACCAAGGGACATGAGGGAAGCATTGAGTTTAGGGGATGAAGGTTAGGACATAGTGAAGTGTACTTGTGTTGAGACCATTTGGAGGAGAGACAGTGATGGGAAAACCTGTGAGTTTATCCATAACTATCACTCCTTCAAATAGTCTGAATGCAAGGGTACTGATATTATTTCACTCTGTTGGTTCCTTAATCCCCTTCTCTCCATGCTTCCCTCACTCCCCTTCATCAATCTTATAATACTAATAATTGTTAATTATGGATAATTATGGTTATTTATGGTTAATTGTGGTTATTGTGGTTAATTTTGTTATTTTTTTACTAATTACTGCTCATTTATGGTATTTTTTTACTAATTAATGCTCATTGTCATTAGTGTTTAAATAAATAACACACATTGCTGGAATTATTTACTAATAATATTCATTATTGGTATTTTTAATAGAATAATTCTTATTGTTGGTATTCTTTACTGAATAATTCTTGTTTCTGGAATTTTCTACTGGTTAACACTCATATTTGGTATTTTTTACTGATTAATGCCCATATCTGTTATTTTTTACTGATTAATTATTATTTATGATATTTTTTACTAATTTGCTCTCATTTCAGTTTTTTTGCAGATAAATTCTTATTACTGGTTTTTTAATGATTGATGCTTATTTCTGGTATTTTTTTAATAAAAAGAGCTCATTGCTAGTATTTTTTACTATAAATGAATCATTTTCGATATTTATTACTTATAAGAACTCATTGTGGGTGTTTTTTACTAATTAACATTAATTTCATATAATTTTAACTAGTTACTGCTCATTTTGGATATATTTCCCTAATTCCTTATCAATATCGCTAATTGTTTATAATTCTTGCTCAATACTGCTAATTTTTAATAATTCCCAATCATTACTTCTAAAATTTAATAATTTTGGCTAATTACCACTAATTTTTAATAAGTATCACTCATTTCCCCTAATTTTAACTAATTACTAATAATTGTTTCCATTTTTTACTAGTGATCGCTCATATCAACTATTTTTTACTAAAAATAGGTTATTAACTGTATTTTTTTCAAAAAGGGGCTCATTATCTGTATTTTTTACTAATAATCTCCCATTGATATTTTTTTTATAAAAACAACTCATTTCAAGTATTCTTCTCTAACTGATTCTCATTGCTACTAATTTTAACTAATTAACGCTCATTTCTGTTAATTATTAATAATTCTTTCCCATTGTCTCAAATTTTATAAAAATTTAACAAATTTACTCAAATTACTGCTAATTTTTAATAATTTCCACTAATTATTTGTAATTTTTACTAATCACAGCCCGTTACCTCTAATTTTTTCTAATTAATGCTCGTTTCTTCTAATTTTTACTAATTACTGCTTATGTCTGCTAGCTTTTACTAAATACCACACATTTCTATTAATCTCTAATAAATACAACACATTTATATTAATCTATAATTAATACCACTCATTTATATTAATTTTTACTAAATACCTCTCATTTCCATTAATTTTTACTAAATACCATTCATTTCATCCAATTTCAACTAATTACCACTCATTTCTGTTAATTTTAACTATTTACATCTCATTTTCCCTAATTTATAACTAATTACCACACGATTTTGAATATCTTTCTAAATAACTCTCATTTCCAGTCTTGTTTTCTAAAAATAACTCATTGTGAGTATTTTTTACTAATTACTACTCATTTCCACAAATTTTTACAAATTTCTACTTGTTGACGCTAATTTTAATCAATTAATGCTCATTTCTGCCAATTTTTAATAATTAACACTAATTTCCTCTAATTTTTAATAATTTTTACTAAGATCTACTAATTTTTAATAATTAAATTTCATTTTTGTTATTTTTTACTAATTTCCGCTCACGTTCACTAATTTTTAAAAATTCTAACTCATTTTCACTAATTTTAACTAATTACCGCTCATTTTCGCTAATTTTTATTCATTCCCACTAATTTTCACTAATTTTAAATAAATAATATTCAATTTTTCTAATTTTAACTAATCATCACTCATCTTCATTAATTTTTACTAATTACATCAATTTTCTACTAATTACTAATAAGTTCTAATAACTACCACTAATTTTTAAGAATTATCAGTAATTTTACTAATTATTGCTAATTTATACCGATTACCTATAACTTTTACTAATTATTTTCAAATTACTAATATTAAGCATTAATAATTAAAAAATAGTGTTAATTAGTTCTAGTTAATTATTGATGTTGTTTATTATAAATTACTATAAATTATTGTTACTTATAATTAAGATATAAACATTATTACTATGTTTTGTCAATTAATTCTATTTATTTATCAATTAAAATTAATTAATATAATTAAAAAAAACTTAAAAATAATTGAAACCAATTAATTTAAATTAAAACAATTTACATCTGATTAAAAAAAATTACTATAAAATTAAAACTAAAAATTTCAAATTTGAAATAATTACTACTAATTATAAATAATTACTTCTAATTAACACTAATTGCCACTAATTAATTCTAATAAATTATAATATAATATAATATAAAAGAATAAAAATTAAAAACATTAACTAAATACCTCAAAACCGAACCTTTTTTCTAACTCAATACTCAAAATTTACTTTCATGTAAAATTTAAACTTTTAATCAATGAAATGAAGTGGAGAGGACAACACAGATGCACATGAGCCTTAGCCTGGTTATTAAGGACTCCATAAGTTAATCCAAGCGACCAGGGATAAAATCCAGGCGGAGGCAGAATTTTCGGGCACTGTAGTAGTACTGTAGCGGGAACTGTGCGATACTGTAGCAGGTACTGTAGTGGGACTGTAGCAGGCACTATTTGGCACTGTAGCAGCCGGGAATATGCCCCCGTTTGGGCCTTCAGGCCACTAATTTGGTCCCTGAGTCCTTCAAGGCCTTCGTTCCACCCATTCTTCGGGTCAGTAAGGCCTTTGGGCCAGCTCAAGGCCTTCGGGCCACCCTAAGTGCAGATGCAAACCAAAAAACCTAAAAGGAACAAGCTCTACATGGAGGAGGAACAATGAGCTTTCACCACCGCAGAAGCTAAACGGATTGAAAAAATGAGAGGTTATGTCACCTGCCATCCGGACAAGCCTATGCATGCATGGGAATGCCTATCCGAATAGCCATGCGAAGGTGGAGAGCTGATTTCACGATAAAGATGCTGGGGAGGAGCAGTTCTAAGTAGTTAGTCTGGGTTGTATGTAATGTTTGAAGCCTACGGGCAATGAATTCCTCTAAGGCCTATGGGCCTTGTAATACTTATTCCTATAGGCCTTTTAAGGGTTCCACCTCACCCCTTGAAAGGTGGATTATCAAAAATCAATAAAAAATGAAGTCCTTCGGGCCATTTGAGGAGAGGACAACAGAGGAATAGAGGAGAGCTTAGATTGAGAAGGAATGTAAAAATAATGGGGGGGGAAGGTATATATATATAAGATTAGTAGCAATTCAACTATTTTTGATGGGTATCACGTCGTAAAAAGTATTATTTACGATGGGACTCATCATAATTTGTACCCACCATAAATAATAACATCATCACTAAATAAGTTATTTGTGATGGGTCCCATTAGGAATGGTCTTCTTCCAACAGTTTATTTGTAATGAAAATTAAGTCCCATAAAAAATAAAAAATATGAAGAATGGTATTTGGGATTGGGGTAATTACCATTTGCAAATACCTTTCTCACATTTTGGTGCAAAATCCACACCAACGGTTTTTGCGACGGGAAGTGAATTTTATCATAAATAATCCTTAATAAAAAATTATCTGTGATGGGAAATGAGACCTGTCGCAAATAGAATGTCGCAAAAACTAATTTTTTCCATAGTTCCCGATCAAGGTGTCTATTGAAGTATATCTCAGGGAGGCTAGTTCAGGTGAGGCCTCCTTCAACAAGTCAAAGTGACCCCTTAATAGTAGTTCCTCTACTCACAAAAAAGATTATAGTTTCAAATGAATGAGAGAGAATATTAAATCACTAGCATTGATGAATTCATGTCATTAATCATTTTATTGATTGATCACTCCCTTAGAATCTCCTTGATCTATCAGACCAATTACCCATTGTGTGGTCCGGATCCGTTCATTAATCATATCTCTTAAAATATCCAACTCCTGAACATACAACCACAACTTAAAAAAATTGGCATCAGGATGAAGATTAGAGGGCGCTCGAACATCCTCATGCTATGAAATATGTATTCTGGTATGAAGGTATAGAAATAAATCTTTGATGTCATGGGTTATTCCTTTCTAGACTCAGACCACCTCAAGCCACACATAATTAGATTTTGACGTGTCCAGCTAAGAGAAAGAATTGACATCTTTTGGATTTAATGTCCATTCAGCCCCTCTACTCTAGAGGGAGACTAGGTGATTGAAGCTTGATTTTCCTCCTGATGGCGATGACTAGTCACCTTGTGTTGAAAGATATGGTCTTTTCAACTCCATCCTTCTCCATAGCTCATCTCTGAGATTGTTTAGATGATTTTATAGCTTTGGTGTCATTAACCCCTTGTTGAGCCTTCCTAGTACACTTTCTCCATCTAAGAGTCATTGTGGTTTCCACTCAAGGGACACCTGTTATTAATTCTACTTGAGGTTGGGAATAAATCCTGGCATTGGCATTCCCAGAGTTTAATCTAATAGATTCATCTGGTGTGGATATCTTAATTGACGATTGCAATACCTCAAAAGCCATGATGATCCAGAATCATCGGGCAACCATTGGGTGTTTCTCAAAGAAAAAAATGTGGGGGGATACATTTGGATATTTCAACCACTTTAAGTGATGATTCAATATATATGGAGCATATGATTCACATATGACCTCATCTTCAAGATACATTTCAAGAAAGATATCATTGAACATGATCATGTATGAGCTCAGTTCAGTATCACCCTGTCTATTTTCAATGAATGTTTTGGTATATGGATCACCATATGGGAAAACGTTAACCTCTCCATTATTTTTAAAATTATTTATAGCTTTACCTTACATCATAGAGAAGGGATGAATACTAGAAATAACATAAATGAATAGATGGAAGCATCGTTTAGGGGATTCAACTCCACTCACCAAGACATAAGAATAGAAGTGTGTCGTAATCCACCCCCACAACACTTGAAATGACCCTGAAATTTTCTATGGGTCCTTCCACATGTATATGTGCAATAAAAAATGATAATTTTCACCAAAAATATTGACAAATACCCTTATGTGCTTTCCTTTTTCTCACTTAACCATAGTGATAAATGTCCCAAACCACACACCACTATTAGATTCGTGGACTGAAAGCACGTAGGTTATTAATGAAATTTCTAGGAAGTTGGAGAGATGGGTTCTCATAGGGATGTTAGACTTTACTATATACCCACATATATTATACTATCCTTTCTTGAACATAGTCCAAATTTTACCAAAAATACCACACTTCTCAAATGAATGACATCTTGTTGGGTGATAGAAACTTGGACCCTCTTCTTCTTGTTATTGGATAGCCTTCCACATCTCATAAGGACCATTTCCCCTTGGGAGATGGCTTTTTTTTCATTCCGGTCCAAAATTAACACCTCATTGGCTAAATACGGATTCCGTTCAATGTCATCCAATGTAGCTTTCAGTGAGATAAATCCAAAATACATTTCTCTGAGAATAGGCACTCCCAAGATCTTATATACATCCCATAAACTAATGTTGACATCATCTTGTGTAATATGAAAAGTATTTGATTGATGTCTCCACTGACACAAGAGTTTAAGGATGATATCCAGATTCACCACTAAAAAATTGGTTTTTAGCAGTGCTAGTAAAAGGCCTTTAACATCGCTTAAAAAATGATATCTAAAAAAGTGATGTTCACTGGTAAAATTTAATAATACTTGGAAAAATCATTGTTAAATGGGGTAAAATTATATTTTTTTTCATAATTATATGAGATCGAACCCTTTATCAGTGCTTCCATGACCCCATTAATAGTTCTCCACCCCTATTAGCATTTGCGAATTTCCAGCCTCCTATGCTTGCCTAGATTCAAACTCAGAACCTCTCCTTTGAAGATGGAATGACTTTACCACTACACCATGTTGTTTTGTTGTTTTTTATTGATAATTTTGTTTATATATATATATATATTACAAATATATTTTTTATTCATATATTTATATAGTTGTTTTTAAATACATATATATTATTTATGTTTCTATATGTGGGTGTGATATATATATACTTATATTTATGTAAAGATATTATATAATATATTCATTTACATATACTATAATATATTTTAAATATATATATGTTTATTAATACACACATATATGTATATAAAAATATTTAATATAGTTTTTTATTATGTAAAAAATGGTTAGATATTTTTTTAAATACATTGTTAGAATATGTATTTATTTACATATATTAGAGTTTCCACATATATATATATATATATATTTATTTATTTTCACACCCATGTTTATATATAAACATTAATTTCATAGGTATATACATACATATTATGAAAATGGTCTATCAAGAAGTGAATCTCCTGACCTTTTATTAATGATAAAAGAAAACTATAACAAAAGAGAGGATAGGCTAAAAAAGACATTTCCTCGTCTAGTAAACCATTTTAAGATACATAAAATTGAAGATTATTTTCACATCCATATTCATAATCATTAGTATTTTCCCACTCAAAATTTTAGTTATCTTGATTGATAATCCTATGAATTACTGCCCTGGACCTTTCCTGCTCAATAATGGGCTTGATCATTAATGTTTTTGAGGATAATTTGGTAGAAACATTCCTTAATAGAGCCAAAAAATCCTTACATATCCTTTATTTTGGGGGATCCATTTGTTTATTTCCACTCATCATTCCTCTATAATTTATGAAAACATACTTAAAAGAAACAACTCCACCACTTCTTATAGGTCAATTGACATCCAATAAAATCACCCCCTTTCCTTTATCACTTCCATCATATGAGATGTCACCCCACTTATAAATTTTTTAGGAACTAGAATATTCTCAAAAATCATTCAAATATTTCTTGAAGACCACAAACTTAGGGTCCATATGCAAGTCCTTACCTTTCCTAGTATGCTTATAATTCAAGGAAGCACTAAAATCCAAACGATGAGATAAGAATTAGAAAAAAGGCCATGATACTGACTGATTCTAGAACCAACCTATGAAACCTCACCCAGGTTGGACATCATAATATAAGAAGAGTCATCCCTATTAGATGAAATCTACTATTGTTGAGATACCTCACCCCCAATAGCAAGACTAGCTACACCTTTAGACGTACTGAATGGAGAACCAGAACCAATCATAATATCAAAAATCCCACCAGGAGAAGACACATTCATAACATTGAGACCATCAGGCTAAAAATTTTCTCCCTCCTATTACGAATCTTCCCTAACATTGATAACTCTATCTAGATACTTCTCATCTAGATGCAACCCCTTTACCTTCAAATTGGACATCTAAAAATTTCATTTCTCAGATACTGATACATCAAACCCATTGGAAAAGGGCTTTACACGAACATTTCCATCTTTAATAAGGGACCTTAACATAATAGCATCCGTCCTTTTTGGATTCATGTAATAGTTATTAGTTGGGTGTCCCTTCAACCCACACCTCTCACATGAGACCTTCCTCCAACACGACTTTAGAGAATTTCCAATAACCATACAAACATTATAAAAATATACATACATATTAGTGAAATTGTGTAAGGTAAATTAAATATATAATTTTTTTAAATTAAATAAAACGATTAATAAATATTTATTTTATATATTTAAAAAAATATTTCTACACAAATATGCTGACATATTTATTTATACATGTTATTTAATATAATTAAATATAAAAAATTTCATTTATTTAATTATAAATAAAACTACATTATGAAAAATGATAAAATATAAAAACCATAATATAAATATGAGTGTAATACCTAGTAATAAATTTATTCCCCACAAAAAAAGATGATAAGACCCCTTTAAATGATTCTGAAAATCCATCAAATGGTAAAACAATTAAGATACCCAACCTAAAAACATAGTTTTTGAGGACTTTTGAGAATTTTTTGGCCATGAAAAACATTATTGATGGTTATTTCAATTCTTTAGGGCATTTATCACATTGTATTATTTGATTTTATATGTGTTAGTGCCCAAACAAACACTCAGATCAAAATTTATGCTTGTTTAAAGTTCATGTCATGTTTTTTCAACTTATCATAGACTATTCATTAATTCATTTAATTTTTATGTTATAAAATTTTTATTAAATCACTCTTACATGATAATAATTATCAAATTATTAATTTATAATATTTTTAAAATTATTTTATAATCCATTTTCACTAAATATATTATATATTACGGGTAAATTTCTATTTATCCATATCTAAAACATATTTAAAAAATATATATTATATTTATATCAATATAACTATATTTATATATTATTTTTAAGGAAATATTTTTTATGAAATACAACCTTATCAACACTAGAGAAAATATCAATAAAAAAGGTTGGCCTTTATCAGTGTTTTTTTCTAGTATTGATAATGGGGGGCCATTATCTACACTTTTACAAAAGCACTGATAAAGGTGTCCCTTTAACATCACTTTTTTAGCACTGATTGAGGGGGTCCTTTATCAGATCTTTTTTAAAATCGCTGATAATGGATCCCCTTTAATAGTTTTTTTAGTGTTGTTAAAGACCCCCTTTAACAGTACAAAAAAAGTGTTTTTAAAGGATCCCATTAATAGTGAATTTTACAGCACTAAAAAATTTGTTCATTAACGAAACTTTTATCTAGAACTCTTAAAGCCATAGAACCATATTAAAAGAGTTTTTTAGTAGTGATTCTTGTACACATATTTTTGGGCCACCTAAACAATTCATAAATTCGAAGTACTTTCAACGCGGTACCAAATTCTGCATAAGTTTGGTTCACCCAGTATGCCCACATCCATTCTGGTTTAACTCTATATATGGAACATAAGTAAAATTCCTCCTTCTATTCTTCCTATTGATCCTCCTTAGAAGAACAAATTATCGATAAATAAAATTGAAATTTTGAATCATGGTTTTAAGGCTTCAGATCTGGGACACATATACTGTAAGAACCCAGTTCTTCTCTTTGAGGTACGGGCTTCTTCATTTCTCTTTTCCTTAAGATTTTTTAATAAAAATATGGAAAATGGGGGAAAATCCTAAATTTTGGAACTACACGCCGTGTACTTTTCCACACGTCGTGTACTTCTGGCCGTGTGTGGGATGAGTACACGGGGCGTGTAGCCTTGTCGGCGACAAAGGGTGTAGGAATCGACTACACGCCGTGTAGTGTTCCTTTACAAACCGTATAGTCAGTCGCCAGGCCTAAATAGTAAGGTGGTGGGGCAGCCACCAGCTGGGCGACAGTACAATCCGTGTACTCAGGAGTACATGTCGTGTACTCATGTCGGCAAGTGAACAGTACCACACTGGCGGGAAGCCACTAGGTGAACAGTTAAATGAAATAAGTACATGTTGTGTACTTGGAAGTACACGCCATGTACTTTGTTTTTTCGGTTTAAAACAGGCAGTAGCCTCCTCATTTGTCAGTGGAGGCATTTGAGCCATTTTGGAGCCAAAGGAGGAGGCCAGACCTTTGAAGATCCGCCGAGTGTTCGTCTGGAATCCGATTCTGCCTCGGACGATCTCGTTGGAACCGCACAGGTAAGCCCTCTCTTTTCCTAGAGTGTTCATTACCAATTCTTCTCCTAACATAAGTTATTTATGTTTGAGTGGGTTTAGTTCTTCGTCATATCTATGCCGTTCTTGGGCGTTTCTGGAGTCAGCATCTGGGTCTAACGCTCGTTGGCGTATAAGGTAGGTGGCTTGGTGTTTAGTTTTCCAACTACTGTGTGTTTTGTGCATTTTTGTGCCACGAAACCATGTTGGGGTGTCGTCTGGATGAGTTATTTACTATATTAAACCCCTATAATTGATTAGGTATTTAATAATGATATTAAAATGCTGGTTGGGATCGTTGCTTGGATCTAAAACCACCCCGGGGGTGTGTTCCACTGTTTAGCCGTTTGGCCAGGGTACCCGAGGGTATTCCTTTAATGTAGTAATTGTAGAATTTCCTTGAGATAAATTTCTTGTTTACTACATTTTTACATGTTGGGCATGGCCCGATTATCTTTTTAGCCTAAGGGCGTTGTTGTGATTAGCCTGTGGGCACTGCACTTTTTTTAGCCCGAGAGAAGTAGTTATTTCGGCCTGAGGGCAACTTCTTCCGTGTCTGAGGGCAATAGACTCTTTGACCGAGGGCAAAACTACCTACACCTGAGGGAAAACTCTGTTATGCCTTAGGGCAGATTCTTGTGTTGGATACTCTTTACCTGAGGGTAGGAGTTTACGTGTCTGAGGATATTAGCTGGTTATTTAGAATATTCACTGTGGTGGTATTTTAAATTTAATGGATTAAATGGATAATAAAATGGCAATATAACTAGTAATTAGTTTATTTTGAGTTCTTCTTACTTTATTTCATTGTACTACTGCAAACTATTGATGCATGCTTATACGCAGTTGGGCACGAGCCTTTGGTGGGTGCCTACTGAGATATATTTCTCACACCCTGTTTGGGTCACGCTTTTCGACCCAAACAGATTACACTTCTGTAGGTGTGGATAGGGGCAAGAGTCCCTATACAGGTACTTGACTATTGCTGAGGAGTAGGAGGGCATGGGACTGAGCCTAGGCTTGCGATGCCGCTGGTAGCTATTTTTCTTTGTTTTGATGTACTCTGCTTTTGGTTGTACTGTATTGATGTATAACATGTTCTGGCTGTTTTCTTAGAACTTGAGACATCTAGAATCATCATTTACATACTGTTGGTTATATTCACTGATGTTGGTTATTTCAGTTGTGTATGGTTTACTACTTCCGCTATTGATGTATGTTTTATTCTGTATTCCGCTATGCTACACTTTGACAAATGAGGGCATAGTTTCCCCACTATTAGACTTGGGCCCTCACTGCTAGTCGCCTTTGGAATTTGGGGAAATGCGCTTGAGGTCATGTGGAGAACCGGGTTCGGGGCACCCGTTGAGTGGAACCCGGAGCCGGGACGTTACAAAGTGGTATCAAAGGGCTTTCTTTTCTCTTTGACTTACTATTTGGAGCCTTAGTCAGGGATAGGACAGACCGATAGTTGGTAATATGTTGTGCCCGGGCTTAGCTAACCTGTGTACAGGGAAAAGCTAGTCTACCTCGTATTTTTGAAATTATTTTGATTTTGCAAATTTTACAGTTGAAATGTTTTCACCATTGGGTGGCGCACTTGGATTGTGTTGTTTATAGTTTATCTGTGGGTTCTATTTAGTTCCAACCCGTTGAAATGAGGGTATGCCATCTCATGCATCATTTAGGCACATGCTAGAATCACATGCCATGCATAGTTTCCATGCCATGTAGGATCATTAGAAAATCGCATGTTGTTGTGATTGTTGTTGTGTTAGAAAAGAATTCTGGTGTGATAGCTACACTGATAAAATACCTGCTGTTTGATAGGGTAATTTTTGTGCGAGATGTTCATAGAATGGAATCCAAACTTTGGTTTTTGGGGAGTATGGGCCCCCATTTTCCGGAATTTGGTGGATCATTGACTTTTTATTAGTTATAACACAGATAAGATGTCAAACTTTGATTTTTGGAGAGTATGGGCCCTCACTGGTCGGAATTTGACACTTAGGTGTTGTTTTTCAGTATTTTTTGTGTTCCGGGGAAGTTTCTGAGGCATACTATCAAGAAACCCAGTATACACGCCGTGTATTACTATAGACACGCTGTGTATGTCCTTCTGTTCGAGAAGAAAAACGAACTTTTTAAGTACACGCCATGTAGTCTCTTCCTGTGTCATAAACCGTGTGGGCGGTGACACGGGGTAGGGAAGGGATTGGGTAAAACATGCTGTGTACCAGATATACACGCTGTGTAGTTCTGACCCGGAGTCCGGCCGTGTAACGAACAACACGGGTTGGTGAAATCCTGTACAGAACACGTCATGTAAATAATGAACACACTGTGTTGTGTGACCTGGGGACTCGGCTGTGTAACTAACAACACGGGTTGATTTCACTGTTCCTTGAACACGCCGTGTAACTTTGGGGACACGCCGTGTAGTATTGTCCGAGGACAGACCGTGTGGACTTATCCATGTGTCTGGGGAAATGGGGTGATGTACATGCCGTGTGCAGGTGTAACACGCCATGTAGTTTCAAGCCGAGTAGTCGGCCGTGTAACAAGTGACACAGACAATTGAAAAATAACACCATACACGCCGTGTAGATTAAGTACACACCGTATAGTTTTGTTTAATGGGTGCCGTGTGGCTTAGCCGTGTCAAAGGACCCAGGAAGGTGAAGGGAAGTCAAGTACACACCGTGTAGTTAGTATAGACGCCGTGTAGTCTTGTTTTGAAAATTTTGAGATGCCTTCTTCCTCTTGTTCCCTTTGTGGTTTCTTCGTTTCAACCTTAATAATCTTGAATCAAAGGCGTGCTTTTGACCTTGTAATGTCATGCCACCTAGAAGACCACGCGTTGTTCTCCAGGAGAGCAGCAACGACTTTACTCCAGATATGGTGGGACATGGGCTACTAGTTGATCCTCCGGCAGGGCCAGATGCGGCACCGGCTGCTATACCGGACACAGGCGCGGAGGAGCAGTTCTGTGAAGGCTTATTGCGGTTCATGCAGACCTTTCAGGGAGCACCGCAGGTTGCCACATCTATGGCTGAGCTAACACATATCTTCCAGCAGTAGCATCCGCCTACATTCTCAGGGGATGGCGGACCACAAGCTGCATAGTCTTGGCTGGGGTCGATGCAGACTATTTTCGAGCATCTTGAGACCCCTCCAGGGTGGAGGGTCAAGCTCACGACATACATGCTGCGTGATTACTCCAAGAGGTGGTGGGATGTTACCACCCAATCAGAGCATCATAGGGACATGGTGTGGGATGACTTTCAGGCATTCTTCTATGAATTTTTCTTCCCGGAGACGCTGAGGGCAGATAGAGCTCGAGAGTTCATGAATCTGCAGTTGGGCGCTATGTCAGTGATGGACTATTTTGCTCATTTTATAGAGCTTCAGCGCTTTTCACCCATGCTGGTGGGTGATGAGATGCTGAGAGCCAGACATTTTGAGGATGGTCTTCGGTATGAAATCTGAGCGCTGGTGAATGTCTTCAGTTTTCCTATTGTACACTCCATCGTGAATCAAGCGCTGATTACGGAGAGGAACCTGCGGGAATCTGGTGGTGTGGGCCAGGGCGGTTCATCACCAGTTACTGGAACTATTTCGACTAGCAAGAGGAAGAGACAGATGGACTTCTCTCAGGGTGGCAGTACCAGCCAGACTGTTTCTTCAGGTGGGCCGGTCAGGTGCTACCAGTGTGGTAGAGAGGGGCACAAGAGATCGTAGTGTCCACGAGACCCAGTGGAGTGCCGAGCTTGCGGAAATATGGGTCGTCTGTAGTGCTTTTGCAAGGCATTTCCACCGATAGCTAGTGATAGGGGTTTTGTACAGACTCTGCGAGTGGGAGCGGGACCAGTGGATTCTTACCAGTTGGGGAACTGGAATACGTTAGGGCGTGCAGGTAAAGATGGTGTTCTTGGCCATGGTAGCCAGAAACCAGGATCTTAGAGGCAGCATAATGGGATAGCTCAGGGTAGCCAGGCTATGTCGCAGGGTCGCGGCACTGGCCAGACATATGCAGTGAAACAGACCCAGCTGCAGCAGGATCCCGGACCTTCTACAGTCATAGGTACTATTTTAGTATCTTCTGTCTTATCTTCAGTACTTTTTGATACGGGTGCTATGCATTGTTTCATATCTGTACCCATCGGGGAGAGCCTTAGGCTCTGTGTTTCTTCATATTCTGATATCGTGACGCTAGACAATCTGTTGGGAACTAGAACGGCTGGTGTGCGTCAGTGCAAGGAGTTCCCCCTTGAGGTTGGTGGGTGTCACTTTCTTTGGGACCTCTATGTCCTGGAGATGATGAGCTATGACTTCATTCTCGGGATGGGCTGGTTGGTTCCCTTTCGAGCCTTTGTAGACTGCTATCGTCGTAGGGTGCGTTTCACATCAACAGTGGGTGGAGAGTTCCTATACAAGGGTGAGTGAGATGTTCAGGTAAGTCGAGCTGGACCAGAGCATCGTGGGTGAGGTGGAGTCACAACCCAGATTGTGAGTTTATATCTAGATGACCAGGGGAATTTTCAGACATATTTCCCTCCAGTGGTTTATCATTTCAGGGATGTCTTCTCAGATGACTTTTCAGGTCTTCCTCCGGAGCGAGAGGTGGACTTCTCTATTGAGCTTGTTCTAGGAGTAGCACCGGTGTCGATTCCTCCTTATAGGATGGCTAAGCCTGAGTTGCAGGAGCTCAAGAGGCAGTTAGAGGAGTTACAAGGAAAGGGCTTTATCTGACCCAGTACTTCTCCATGGGGATCATCGGTCCTTTTTATGAAAAAGGAGGACGGTACCCTCAGACTTTGTGTGGATTATCGGAAGATGAACCAGTTGACGGTTAAGAACCGATATCCCTTACTAAGGATTGATGATCTTTTTGATCAGCTTCGTGGAGAATGTGTGTTCTCGATGATTGAACTGAGATCATGATAACATCAGCTGTGCGTTAGACCATCTGATATACCTCTCACAACTTTTAGGAGTAGGTATGGTCTATATGAGTATAAGGTTATGCCGTTCGGACTCATGAACGTGCCAGCAGTTTTCAACACCGATCCTGATACTCCCAGAGCAGGGGAAGAGCTATACAGTTTACTGTGATGCATCAGGTATTGTACTGGGAGCAGTGTTGATGCAAGGCGACCGAGTTGTGGCATACGGGTCTCAGCAGTTGAGGCCTCATGAGAGGAATTACCCGACGCATGATCTCAAGTTGGCAGAAGTTGTACGTGCGTTGCGGTATTGGAGACATTATCTATTGGGGGAGCATTTTGTGGTTTTTACCGACCATAAAAGCCTCAAGTATATCTTTACTCAGCGTGACTTGAATTTGAGGTAGAGAAGGTGGGTCGAATACCTTCATTCCTTCAATTTTGAGCTTGCCTATACACCCGGTAAAGGTAATGCAGTAGCTGATGCACTGAGCAGGAAGACTCAGATACAGGCAGTGCAGGGGGCCAGTGGTGAGTAGCAGCTCATGGATTTGTTCTCTGAGATGCATATGGAGGTTCATGACAGTCAGGGGAAGACTTATCTTTCATCTTTAGCTATGACTTATACCCTCCTGGATAGAGTGAGGATGAGACAACTATCTGATTCAGAAGGCCTAGTTCTACAGGAGTCGGTGGCAAGTGAGGACCCTCCTCCTAATTGGACGATATGCGATGATGAGGTTTTGCATTTCCATAGATGAGTATGGGTTCTAGGGGATATACGCGAGGAGCTTATGCGGGAGTTTCATGCTTCAGTTTGGGAAGTTCATCCCGGGGTTACCAAGATGTACCATGACATGAGACGTTAGTACTGGTGGCCGGGTATGAAGGGAGAAGTAGCTGGTTTTGTTACGAGGTGTTCCACCTGTCAACAGGTGAAGGCAGAACATCAGAGACCAGCTGGACTATTACAGCAGTAACCCATTCCAGAGTGGAAATGGGATGACGTCGCGATAGATTTCATGACTGGTTTTCCGAGTTCACCTCATGGCAATGACGTCGTGTGGGTCATTGTGGACAGACTCACGAAGGTAGCATACTTTTTGCCGACCAAGGAGACCTTCGGTGTTGACGAGCTCAGAAGGATGTATATCCGAGAGATCGTACGTCTTCATGGGGTCCCTCATTCTATCATTTATGATAGGGATTCCCACTTCACGTCTCGTTTCTGGAAGAGTTTTCAGAGGGCACTAGGTACACAGGTGCTTCTGAGCACAACATATCACCCTCAGACCGATGGCCAATCAGAGCGTACGATACAGGTGCTAGAGGACATGTTGTGTGATTGCATCGTAGACTTTGGGGGATCTTGGGAGAAGCATATACCCTTAGTCTAGTTTTCTTATAACAATAGCTTCCAGGTGACTATTGAGATGGCACCATATGAGGCTTTATATGGTAGGCCGTGCCGATCACCTTTGTGCTATTTAGAGGTAGGTGAGGCAGCTTTATTGGGGCCACAGCTCATGCAAGAGACATCTGAGCAGGTCCATTTGATTCCGAAGCAGATGGCTACCACACAGTCTCTTCAAAAGTCATATGCTGATCTCCATAGATGACCATTGGTGTTTTTGGTCGGGGATCAGGTTTTTCTACGTGTTTCGCCATGGCTGGGACATAAGCGGATCATGAGATAGGGTAAACTTTCACCACGGTATGTGGGGCCATTTGAGATTCTGGAAAGGGTCGGGCTGGTTGCTTATCGGTTGCAGTTACCGCAGCGGTACCGAGCCATGCACGACGTCTTCCACGTATCTCAGTTGTGCCACTATCATTCAGACCCGTCTCACGTCTTTCAGCCCGAGGATGTTGAGCTGGAGGTAGATGCGACCTTTGAGGAGCATCCGATTCGTATCATTGACAAGAGCACGAAGGTTCTCCGAGGCCTATCAGTTCCTCTCATACGAGTGCTATGGAAGCATGGCCAAGTGTAGGACGAGACCTGGGAGCAGGAGGCCGACGTACGTGCTCATTGGCCGGAGTTGTTCCCGGCTATATCTTCTCCACCCTTCTAAGGGAAATTTGGGGATGAATTGATATAAGGGGGGAGTTTTGTAAGAACCAGGTTCTTCTCTTTGAGGTACGAGCTTTGTCTTTTCTCTCTTCCTTAATAGTTTTTAATAAAAATATGAAAAATGGGAAAAAATCCTAAATTTTGGAACTACATGCTGTGTAATTTTCCACACGCCATGTACTTCTGGCCGTGTGTGGGATGAGTACACGGGGCGTGTAGCCGTGCCAGCGAGAAAGGGTGTAGGAACCGACTACACGTTGTGTAGTGGTCCTTTACACACCGTGTAGTCAGTCGACAGGCCTAAATAGTAAGGCGGTTGGGCAGCCGCCAGCTGGGCGATAGTACACGCCGTGTAATCAAGAGTACATGCTGTGTACTCATGTCGGCAAGTGAACAGTGCCACGCTTGCGAGAAGCCGCCAGGTGAATAGTGAAATGAGAGGAGTACACGCTGTGTACTTGGAATTACACATAGTGTACTTTGTTTTTTTGGCTTAAAACATGCATTAGCCTCCTCATTTGGCAGAGGAGGCATTTGATCCATTTTGGAGCCAAAGGAGGAGGCCGGACCTTTGAATATCCACTGGGTGTTCGTCTGGAATCCGATTCCGCCTCAGACGATCTCGTTGGAACCGCACGGGTAAGCCCTCTCTTCTCCTAGAGTGTTTCTTACCAATTCTTCTCCTAATGTAAGTTATTTATGTTTGAGTGGGTTTCATTCTTTGTCAGATCTACGCTGTTCTTGGGCTTTTCTGGAGTCGGCGTCCGGGTATAACGCTCGTTGGCATATAAGGTAGGTGGCTTGGTGTTTAGTTTTCCAAATGTTGTGTGTTTTGTGCGTTTTTGTGCCACGACCCATGTTAGGGTGTTGTGTGGCTGAGGCTATTGCTATATTAAACACCTATAATTGATTAGGTATTTAATTATGATATTAAAATAATGGTTGGGATCGTTTCTTTTATCCGGAACCACCCCGGGGGTGTGTTCCACTGTTTAGCTGTTTGTCCAGGTTACCTGAGGGTATGCCTTTAATGTAGTAATTATAGAATTTCCTTGAGAGGAATTTCTTATTTACTTCATTTTGACATGTTGGGAATGGCCCAGTTATCTGTTTATCCTGAGGGAATTGTTGTGATTAGCCTGTGGGCACTGCACTTTTTTTAGCCTGAGGGCAGTAGTTATGCCGCTGCCAGCTGTTTTTCTTTTCTTTGCTGTACTCTGCTTTTGGTTGTACTGTATTGATGTATAACATGTTTTGGCTATTTTCTTAGAACTTGAGACATGTAGAATCATCATTTACATACTGTTGGTTATATTCACTATTGTTGGTTATTTCAGTTGTGTATTGTTTACTACTTCCGCTGTTGATGTATGTTTTATTCTATATTCCGCTTCGATACACTTTGAAAAATGAGGGCATAGTTTCCCCACTATCAGACCTGGGCCCTCGCTGCTAGTCGGCAGCCTCTAGCATTTGGGGAAATGCGCTTGAGGTCATGTGGCGAACCGGGTTCGGGGCACCCGTTGGGTGGCACCCGGAGTCGGGACGTTACATATACTATGATGCATGACACATGTAGAGCATAATATTCCCCCATTTATGAACACAACCGTAGACGTTATATTAGTTGTAGCATAGTTGGAGTACTCCTAGAACCATAAATTTGGTAAATATCTCCATGGATGTGGTATAAGCACAACTTTCAGAAGTCTGTGGTCATAAAGCAGAAACAAATCACTTAGTGGGCACTCACATTGGTAGTTTTTCAAGTATTTTCCATGTCTTGAAGAGTGGAGTCATACATATAATAGTAATCTCTCCCAACAACATTTAAATTTTCATTAACACTTGTGATAGCTTTTTCATCAGATATCCTTTGAGTTTCCATTGGTAATCTATAGTGTAAATGATAAGATATTCATATCATTAGGATTTGATTTGATGTTTTCTTTAAAAAAGAGAAAATTTAACAAAGTAGTGACCTCTCGTAGGTAACTCTCTTATGTGAGCTTGTGTAAGTCACTCACTCAAGTGACCCTATATAGGTCACTTTCTCCAGTGATCTCAAATAGGTCACTCATTTAAGTGGTTTTGGGGAAGTATCTTTCCAAGGTCATCATAGCATATATACCAAAGGTACAAAAAATTACTAACAAAAAATAGGTACATGGAAGAATAGCATGAATATAGTGAAGATGTCATGTGACAACGAGTATGTACCCTAGTGGTACAGGCTCCTTCTTGGCATCCAAAAGACCCAGGATCAAATCCGGGTAGGGAATAATTTCCGGGGTACTATAGCAGCCCTATAGCAGGGTAATGTATCATATGTGGAGGCACTGTATCATTACTATTCACCGAGGGGCCCTTTGGGCCAAAAAAATGGTCTTTCAAGCCTAGTATTCAGGCCACTTGGCCTTGGGCCTTTGAGCTATGTAATGGGTCTCCCTCTACCCAGACTAAAGAGGTATTTGCTTTAAATAATAAAATGAGGCTTCGGTCCCAACCTTTAAAAAAAATAGTGAAGGTGTTGTGTTAATGTGTAGAGGACTACTTGAGACATGTGACTCTATTGATAGATTCCCAACCATTTACGCGGTCTACTGCTTGGTTGACCAGTGAAAATGAATGCACAACTAACTAGTGTGGTGGACATTTATACTCTATCTTCTGTCTCTCTTTCATGAAAGAAGTATGTATCAATGTTCAAAGATAAAATGAGAGTAGAAAAGAACATGGAAATCACTAAGATAAGGATTCATCAACAATAGTACCCCCTTAACCTCAGGATCATATCCTATTCTTTCAATTAGATCCCATCCAGAGGGGCGCATTTAATGACAATAACATTTAACATGGGTATAAATATATTTATGGTAAAATACCTCATGTAGTATATGAGAAAAGGGAGTCAAATAACTCACCCATATGGATCTCATGTATACCCCACTTTTGTTCTAAGTGGCTTGTGTAGGCCTCACCTATATATCCCAACATAAGCATCAACTACCTTCACAACGGTTCTGCATGGGATACATATGTTATGGTCATTTGTGGATGATATCATTTTCCTAGGGTCATGATTTTTGCCTATAAATAGGACCCTTGGGCTTCTCATTTTTGATGACTGGAATACAAAGAGACCTCTTGAAGCTCTACTCACCTGATTCTCTCACCCAAGTCTTCCAAACCCTTAAGTAGTTCTCTAAGACTACAAAGAACATGAAATTACCAATGGTCAATAGATTGAGGTCCCATAAAGTCTAGAATACCATGATCCTTGAGAGGAACCATCCATAATAGTAAAACCTACTGGGGTGAAGGGCCTTTCTGTATCTCAAAAATAGATAGCTAGTCCTCCAAAGACACCTGAGGAGTTCCTTGGAGCTTAGAGTTAGTCCTCACCCAATCACTATTTCTTAGGTTGTTCATCACCCAATAAGAATATTCAAATCACCTAGGTCCACCCTACACAAGGAAACTTTAGCTCCCCTTAGTCCACCCTATGTTAAGAATATCAAGCTCACCCTGGTCCACCTAGCATGAGGCATCTCTAACTCACCCAATCCATACCCTAGGTGAAGCACCTTTAGCTCACCAAGGTTCACCCCATGAGAGAAAACTTCACATCTCCCAATCCCACCCTATGTGATCCACCCTTTGATCCCTCGTACATATCAACAATAGTTGGGAACCTCTTTCTTAGGATACCTTGTTCAAGGGGGACTAAGATAAGATATCACACAATGCCTCCAAATATGTATGATTAGAGCACATGGCACACTATCAGAAAGAAGAGATTGTTCAGATTTCCAGATAAAAAATATTCTCTTATTTCTCACATTGATCATGACCCACATAGGATTAGAGGTTAGTGATGATCAATTAATCATTACAATAAAATACCACCAAATGAGACTCGTATATGATATAATCTTAATGAATCAAATTTTCCATGTATCATTTTTAGATATTATATAGATTATTTTCAAGACTAGAAACTTTGATGCCATGTGATTCCGAGGACTAGTGTGATGAGAATAAATATTTGAAATATATTAAACAGAATACATGAACAGTTTTCCTGAAAATGTGGAATAACAACCTTAATGGGGCCCAAATCATAATTTTAAGTGAACCATTGAGTTCATAATTAGGTGTTCATGCACGAAAATGTTTTTTTCA
This sequence comes from Viscum album, assembly GCA_963277665.1. Lineage (NCBI taxonomy): Eukaryota > Viridiplantae > Streptophyta > Magnoliopsida > Santalales > Viscaceae > Viscum > Viscum album. The sequence continues at coordinate 1,278,870,819 of OY728134.1, forward strand.
TGCTATGGATTTTGTGAAAAAGTTATTGTGGGTGAAAATAAATAATATAAATAAATTGTTTTGTTTGGTTTATTTGTTTCGATGTAGTGATTAGATATCCTATAAATATACAGTTATGGGGATTTTATCAGGGTTGGATGCTCAAACCGTGGAGATATAGAAAACCACTGGGGAGAATTCATGGAGAATAATGATTGATTGGGATCAAATCATGGATAATTACATCAATGATGTTTTTGGATCTCATCAATGATGGTATCACTAAACCATTCTTCATCAAAGTTCGATCCAAACTCTAAATATGATGTTTATTTGGGTTTTCCATCATTTTTATTAATCCCAAAAGAATTTGGATCAATTCCACATATAGAATTGATATGCACATTGTCAGTATATTTAATTTTTTGGGATTATTATTTGTCCATTTTGTTTATTCTTATCCTTTCGTATCCTTCTATGACAACGAATCATGGTCAAACTTACAATGGTTGAGGTTCATTCCTCACATTACATGGATTATGGATTTCTCCATCATTTATTCATTTGATCATCATAGGATTTTCCTTAGCCAATGGATTGACCAATACCCAATATTTGGTTAATGCGTGATCATTCTATAGTAAAACAGATGGATGTTTTGGGTTCGAATCCAGATTAAGGTTGCATAATTTGAACCAATGTTGATAGTGGACAGATCAAGGTAGAACGATACCAAATAAATTTTTCAACATTTTTTCCAAGTGATACATGGTGCGATTACGAATGGAATGATCAAGTGTTTTCTGAGTAAATTTGAAGCCCATATCTACGATCTCTAGTGATGAGAGGTTTGGTTGACATTGAATTTATAAATTTTAGTGAGAACGATGACTCTGATGATATAGTGGATGATGTGGAAGAGGAAACATACATTATAGAAAATCTCAATCAACACTGCATGTAATCCAATGTTATATGTAGTGTGGGCCCCCTGAATACGATTCTAGGGTTTCAACTAGAGTTAAGTATCACACACGATGTGACATGGATACACACAATGTGACCCCTCAATGATGGATCGATATGTAATTTGGAAATTAAACGTACTTGGACAGAAGTATAGAACTAGTGTATCATAGTGTACTCAGACACATAGACTTCCAGGTTTACATGGGCGTGTCCATGTGTACATGGGTTGGTACACTAGCATGACTAGTAGTACATGGACATGTACATCAAAATATGGTCAGGTGTCAGGTGATCTCTATATGCCATATACTATTCCTACATTCCATATATTTGGATATATATATATATACAATGTGAGGATTTACCACATGGGTAGACTTGCGGATAGATGGACTCATAGTATACCCCTAGTACCTATTATGTACCTATTTAAGGTTTTTTATATCACTTAATTTCATTATTATGGACCAATATTTGATGAGTGTGTTCCCTTAGTCCACTCAATCGAGGGTACAATGTATTATTATATCCACATTAGAGTATTTTGATCCCCTCTAGAAGATGTGTCTCAGATAATGTTCATGGTGTACCTCTATGAGATTGGATATTGATCATCTATCATCTTTATACCATTGGTGGGGTTTGTTGAATTGACATGACCTAATTGATAAGATCATTAATCCTAAATCTTTTAGGCCTTATTAGTATGGAATGTGGTATCATTGGAACACCGTTCCCTATGTAGTGGGTTGATATAGATTGGGATCGTGGTGTCACCTAGTAGTACTCGGTGTGACCCTCTATATGATTATTAGGGTCTTCAGAGACCAGTGATTTTTCTTGGGTGGGGCCTAATAATCTTGACCACTTATATGAGTGTCTCCGGTGATATCATGGATCATGTAGTGGATTATCCTAGAATGAGTGTTGTTTCCAGAAGAATACTATTTCTGGAAGTTGGTCATACCACATAGTGGTTCAGTGTCCTTCTTTAGTATATTTAGGTGTTTTCTATTATACAATTATTTTTATATCTTGTATTGAGATGAATATATTTTATGTTTTGTGTTTAGTTTTTTTAGGTTGTTCTACTGGGTATTATTATACTCACCCCTACATGGAATATGACCATACATGTCATATCATACACAGATAACAATTTATTTGATGGTTTCATCAGAATACAAGAAGTAGGTGGAGCATAGATTTATCTTGATAGAATACAGTGTTTACTGGGATATAGCATTAGATCATAGTCCTCTCACTTATAGAGGAGGTTGTACTCTTCATAGTTTTTGGTTGGTCTTGTTTTTTGGACCCATTTTCCGCTTTTAGAAATTTAATGTCATACTTTGTTTTTGATATTATATATGAGTGCATGCATTATTTTCTTTTGTTTTAAATTTTATCTTTGTATGGCCATCGATATGTGTGCGTTTATAGGTACATTAGGATAATTCTACCCATTTGTGGGATATGACTACTCAGCGCTGGTCACCATACTCTAGGATATTAGAGGTGGGCTTGGGGTAGTCTCTAGTCAGGACCCAGTGGGTCAGGTCATGATAGAGTGGTATTAGAGTAATAATTTCTACCGTAGGACTGAAGTGTGTGACATTGGTTTGGGGAAACTATGTTTAGTGGTTCAAGTTCTGATTTTAGGCTAGGGAATCCTGTGATGGTGCGACAGCAGACGTATCCATACACCGAGACCTTGATCACCTACCTTTTTACTCGGTACATGTAAAAATTGGTTGCAAGGAAAATATTCTAGCATGCATCATATAGGAATGGGTTGTTATTTCCATGCCCTTCTTGAGTCAGCTCCCCAAATTTAATCAATTGAACGTGGTATATCTTTTTTTAATTCTAGATGCCTCCATGCAAATATCTATCTAGGATTCCACTGAGTGACCGTGAGGATGATCCACCGAGTGACAATGCATTGGTATTTGGGGCCTTTACTATAAATAACACCTCCATGTGGTTTACTAGCTATACCACAACTCATTGAGAAACATATAGAACTATTAGTGATAGATGAGGATGAACATATGCTAAGTGTGTTACACGAGTTCCATAAGAAGTGTCCTCCTAGGTTTTAGGGTGATATTTACCCCCAGGTAGCTAAGGACTAGCTAGAGGAGGTTGCTCAAATTTTCTTCATTATGAGGATTCCTAAAGATCATATAGCAGTCCTCACGATGAATCTTATTTAGGGATCTTATAGGAAATGTTGGAGATTAGAGGCTTAGTCACAAGATGAGATGGATCTCTCCTGAGCATAATTTGAGCATCTCTTCTGGGAAGATTTCTATCCAACCATGTTATGATCAATGAAAATTTTGGATCTTCTACATCTGCAACATGGTAGTTTGACGATAACAGAGTACTCGAAGAGTTTTTTTAATATCTCTAGTAACTCCATGGATATAGTTAGGGACTCATTATTTAGATAAAGAAAACCTAATAAGGCCTTACATTGGGACATAAATGCCTTTTTGGTATCCGTTTTTATTCCAACCTTTGTTGGGGTGCCCAATCAGGCCATGGTAGTAGAAAGATTCATGGTTGAGAAGGTGCCAAAAGTCAGTGTTGGGAGTGGGAACCTAGGAGATGAGACCTCAATAGTAGGTATCCAATGGCCGTCACAAGGATACAAGTGTGTTATATTCTTCTGAATATGATCACATAACATAGGATCAATGGTTCAGAGCTCTTAGGATGGCTTGAATCAGCCAAGGGAGAGATGGTGTTTCTCCAACAATGGTTGGGGACATCTAGCCCAGAATTTCTGAACCTTTATATAGTTGGTTGTGAGATAGTCGATGGACCACTGAGGAAGATGCATAAGAATGATCAAGGTGGTTCTTAGGATGGTATCCATTGTATAGAGGAAAACATAGTAATAGTAAGTGGTCAAAGGTTTTACCTATTACCACCACCACCCCCCAGGTGGTCCATGAATGGATTAGGGAGTGGGTGGTCAGGGATGAAACCAGCTACAAGCTATAGAGAACTATGATCCCGAGGCCCCAGGGATAATATGTGGTCTGATATATATATTTTTATACTTTATTAGTATCATTTATAGACATAGATTTGAGTCATTATGTCCTTTACACTTCTCATCTTTTAGACTTTAGAGATTTTGATTGAGTGATTAGATCGACCATTATGGTCAGAGATTCTGACAAGTGATGACTCTTCAATTGCACACTTTTCCCAATAGTGTGATCTAATGCTTGGAGGCAAGTGTTTTTTAGATCTATTAATATATGTAATTATTCCTTACAATGTCATATTAGGTATGTAATTGTTATCTACAAGTTCACGCCAAGATTGACTATTTTAGGTGGAGGGTATGGCGTTTCTACATAGATGGGTCCAGGTTTTCCTTTATGGATGAAAAGAAAACATTGTTTCAGTAGGATGATCTTAGGAATAGGAGAGTTTAGGTGATTACTCGTTTGTTGGCTACCACGACTCTTAGAGTAGTCTATGTTATGAGCTATTTGTTTCCTATAATGGTGGAGGATTATGAGGTTGAATTTACTTAAGATATACCTTGTTTACCTCCCCATCGATAGATAGACTTATGTACTTACATGAATCATGGGATGACCCTAATATCTAAACCAACATATTAGATGGATCCCACAGTGCTTCATGATTTGAGTAGGTAGTTTTAGTACTTACAGGAATTATGCTTTGTGAGACTAGGCGTTTCCTCTCGGGCATCTCCAGTTTTGTTATCTAAGAAGGGAAAATTGATCTCAAGGTTATGTATAGATTAACAACGATTGAATTAGGTGATTGTGAAGAATAAGTCTCCAATATTGAGGATAATAGAACTATTTTTTCATAGAGGGGCATGATGGTTCTTAAAGAATTACCTCATATTAGGAAATCACCAACTACGAGTATGGGATGTGGATATACCAAAGATGACATTTAGATCTCGCTATGGTCACTATGAGTACTTGGTGATGCCATTCGGAGTGATGAATTCCCCTAAAGTGTTCATGGGACTCAAGAACCAGATCATTCAGCCTTTCATACATCTTTTTTATGGTGGTCTACATTGGTGTCATCCTTGTGTACTCGGTGTCCAAGGAGGAGCATGCGAGACACTTTAGGATTGTCCTAGTCACACTCCGAGAGAACCAACTTTATGGCAATATCATGAAGTTTCAGTTTCTGATTCAAGTGGTCCACATCCTAGGACATGTCTTCGTAGAGTCCGGAGTAGCAGGGGACCCGATGAAGGTTGAGGTAGTGCATTCTTAGTAGCATCAAATAATGTTACTGAGGGGAAGAGTTTCCTTGGGTTGGTAGGGTACTATTGAAGGTTTATAATAAATTTATCCAGAGTGGTAGAACCCTTGATAGATTTGAAGCAAAGGGGAAGCATTTTGTGTGGATGAAAATCTCCCAATAGTTATTTTATGAACTGATGCATATATTGATAAGAACACCCATCTTGATATTTCTAGAGGATAGTGTCAAGTGAACATTGTTCTATGCTGCATCAGGGTCCATAACTGGTTGTGTTTTTATGTAGTGATAGAATATAATTTCATATGGTTCACATCAATTGAGACCACATAAGCAGAAATATGTGACCCATGACCTTGAGCGAGCAATAGTAGTCTTTGCACTGATGATATGGAGACACTACATGATAGGTGAGCTCTTTATCATCTACTCTAAAAAAATATTTTCTAGTAAATATTCTCATAGAAGGATATTAACATGAGAGATAGGAGATGGATAGAGTTATTCCAGTACTATGAATTTGAGATTTTCTATACTCCTTAAAAGGGGAACATAGTAGAAGATTCTCTTAGTAGGAGATCTTATTGTCAGTTGTTAGGAAAAGCATCAGAGTAATTAGCCTAGTTGTATTTTTACTTAGTAAAAAAGGATGGTGATTCATATATTCAGTCGATGAATGTTACCCACCACTTTTACCTCATGTTATGGATTATCAGTAAGTGGATAGAAACTGTGAGACCTTACATACTCAAATATCCACTAGATGTGCTCTTGATGGATACTCTGAAGGTGGGGAATATGTTATCCTTTTCAGATGACGAACAATGGTACCTCAATGTTGTGGGATGAGGTGATGTGGGAGTTTTATACATCCCCTTTGATGGTACATCTAGGTGTGGAAAAAATATTCTTGGACCTGCGACATCTATTTTGGTGTCCATTCATAAAGAATGAAGTTGAATAGTTTGTCTCTCGATGACTCACTTATCATCAAGTGGTGGCTGAGCACCAGGTTCTTGTAGATTTAGCTCAAAACCTTGAGGTGATAGAGTGGAAGTTGGATGGGATATATATAGACATCATGATGGGGTTACCACACATGTTTAGGGGAAACGATTCCATTTGTGTGATCATATACCAACTCACCATATCGGCCCACTTTCTATCTATTCTAATGGAGATCAGTACAAATCTTTAGATTCCTTTATGTGCCAAAGATATTCTAACCCCATTGATCTCCCTGGATGATTTTCAATGACTGTGATGCTCGTTTCACATCTCAATTATTTTGAAGAATTTATGAGGCCTTTAAAACATTTTTATGCTTGACTATAGAGTTTCATCCCTAGTCTAAAGGCCAGATAGAGCATACCATTCATGTCTTGGATGAAATGCTCCAAGAATGAACGTTGTACTTTATCCATAGTTGTGAGGATCATTTACCCTTGGTGGAGTTTGTGTACAACAACAGTAACCATTCCATCATTGGTATGGACCCATTCAAGGATTCGTACAGGCGACCTTATAGGTCACCACTGTGTTGGACTGATCCAATCAAGCCAGCACTCATGGGCCTGGACTTGTTTTACATTACTATAAAGAAGGTGAAAATCATCCTAGAGTGGATGAGAACTGTAAGGATCCATCATAAGTCTTAGGAGGACTGACTATGGAGACCACTAGTTTTTAAGTAGGGTGACCATGTCTTCTTGAGGGTCTCACCTCAACGTAGATTATGGAGATTTTCTTGAGGTGGAATGTTGTCTACAAGATACATTAGTGACTTCCATATAGTGCATAGATCTGGAGAGTTGGTATACCGCTTAGCTCTACAACCTCAGCTGGACCGGGTACATGATTTCCTCTAGTGCCGTTGTAGAGGAGATACGTGCACAACCCATCACATATTAACGGCCAAGGAATTCTAGAAATCGACAATAGATATACCTTTTCTGAGTACCCAGTTGAGATCCAGGATTAGAAGGAGAGGATCATTCATTGGAAATTGATTCCCTAAGTACATTTTCAGTGGTAGTAAGGGAATCTTCCTGAGATAACCTGAGATTGGGAGACCCAGATGCAAGCCCAGTACGATTATCTTATTGAGTATATTTTTCACCTTTTGAGTCAAAAATCCCTAATATGGAGAGAATTTAATGACTAATATTTTCCATGTATTACCTTTTGATATTCTATAGATTATTTTTTAGACTAGGCATTGAGACGATGTGTGATTCCAAGGCCTGATGTGCTCAGGGTAAACTTGTTAAATATATTAAATATCATGGGTTAATAATTTTCCTGAAAAAGTATAATAACTACTGAACATGGGACCAAATTAGAAATATGAGTGCACTATTGGGTTTAGAACTTGGGTTTTACCCTAGTCATGACATTGTATTTATCATCACAAGGTTTTTATGAACAATTTCTCACAAGAACAAATGAATAAAATAAATAAATTTATTTAATTTTTTTTTCTCGGCGTAGCGACTGTATCCCCCATAAATATACAATTATGAGGATTTTCTCAGGGTTGGCCACTCAAACCCTATATATCTAGATGATCGCTGGAGAGAATTCTTGGTGACCGATGATGGATTGAGACTAGATTGTGGATCATTGCACCAATGGAGTTCATGGATCTCTTTAATGATGGTAGTGCAAAATAATTTTTCTTCAATGATCAATCCTTACTCTAGGTTGGTTTTTGAATTGTTTTTTCCACCCTGTTTCTTAATCCTAGATGAATTAAGATCATTTCTATGAATATAATTGATATGAACATTATCGATAGATTTAATTTGATTAAAAATGTATTTTTTTCATTTTGTTTTTTCTTATTTCTTTATATTCTTCTACGACAAGGAATCGAGGATGAATGGTCAAAGTATAAGGTTCTACCATCAAATTTTATGGATTATGGATTTCTCACCTATTTCTTCGAACGATAATCATTGGTATTTTTCTTTGCCAATGGTTTAAAAAATAACCATCATTCAGTCATTACGTGATTTATCTTCAATATAGTGTATTAATGACACCAGTATGGATTGTGATGGAGGTTGTGTTTTGGTAATTAGTGATGATGATGGATAGGTCAATGAAGAACAAGACCAAATCACGAGATCTTCATTTTTATTGGCCGCCACATAGTTTGGTGAAAATTTGAATTAGCGGAAATTTCTTGAGAATTTTTGAAGCCTAGATTTATGATCACCAAAGAAGAGAGGCTTGGCCGACCAAGATTCGTATATTCCAGTAAGGATGGTGGATCTAATGATGTAGTAGATGAAGAATAAGAGGAAACAAAATTTTTTCAAAATCCTAATCAACATGGCTTGTAATCTGACATTACACACTGTGTGGGACCCCCAAGATGTGGTGCTAGGGTTTCAGCTGGGGTTAAGTATCACACATTGTTTGACATGGTTACACATCATGTGTCCCTCTATTATTGCTATATGTGTAATTTAGAAATTACATAGACATAGATATATGTAAATGGACAGTTCCATGCCATCTACTTAGACACATACATAGCCAGGTGTACATGGGCATGGCCATGTATACATTGGTTGTTACACGAGCATGGAAAGTGGTACACAGACACATCCATGGGGACATTGAAAAGTGTCAAGTTATATCTATACACGACTTACTAATCCTACACATTGTGTATATGTATATTTACATGTAGTGTGAGGATTTACCACAAAACATGACATGGGTATTGATTGGCACATCATGTACCCCTAGTACACATTGTATACCTCCATTTAAGGATTTTTGTAGAACTTTATTTCATTATTCTATATAATTCTGGGATTATTGTTTTCCCATAGTCCATTCCCTCTAGGGTATAGTTTGTAATTACAAACACATCATAGGATTGTGATCCGCTGTGGAGGATGAGTCTCAGATAGAGTTTGCAGTGTCCCTCTATGAGACTGGAGAGTGATCATGTTTCATATTTATACCCTATGATGGGATTGTGGGACTGGAGTGACCTCTTTGAGAAGGGATTTGATCCTTTATCTAGTATTTTGTATTGGCAGGGTATGTGGTATCGTTGGCATATGATCTACTATATAGTTTTTTGATCCATATTGGGTTTGTGGGGTCCCCCAACAGTTCTAGGTGTGACCCCCTATCTGAGTATCAACGTCTCCAAAGACCAATGATCTTTCTTGGGGGGGACCCAATGATATTGACCTCTTGTTTTACTATATTTGGTGATATCATGGTTCATTGAGAATATTCTCCATGAACAAACATTTCTTCTAGCACAATCATGTCGTTGGCTGTTGGTTGTTACTACTAGTGGCATGGTGTCCTTCTTGAGTATATCTTGTTTTTTATATTATATTTTTTCATTCTATATATTGAGCTGACTATACTTGGTGCTTCATGTTTAGTTTTTTTTTTGGTGTCTTACGGGGTATTTTTATAATCACCCATGCACGGGCTCTGTCTGCATGTGTCATGTCTTATGAAAATGATGTACCATTTGACAATGTCCTAGGAAGATAGGGAGTTGGTACAACATATCTTGATCTTGAAACACTATGTTGTTAACCAATATCATTCATTTGATCATATTCCTCTCCCTTATATAAGTATGGAATATTCATAGTTTTTGGTTGAGATTTCAATCATCTCCTTTTTCAGTTTTTAATACATTACTATCTTACTCTTTTGTTGGATTATAGATGTATGCATACATTGATTTCAGTTGATTTACATTTTAGCATTGTATGTTATAGGAGATGTCTATGTGTAGATGTATATTAGGCTAATTTCTACCATTTGTGGGATATGCCTACTCAGTGCTGGTCTCCAACCCCGGGAATATTTGAGTCAGGATTGGGGTAGTCACATGTTTGGACACGGTGGGTCGGGTTATGACAATAAGTCTCAACCATACTCAATTAAATGTGTCTCCTACAAGGTGCAAGCCACAAAACCATGTCACCATCCTCTCCAAGGTCCATAAACCATGTGAAAAAAACCTTAAAGGAAAATATTCCTGATGAGTCAGCATTGGTCCTCCTTCATATGTGTAATCCCCAACCATTCTAAACTATGTGGGATTTGATTTCTATCCAAATGAGATACATAGGAAGCCTCCCTAAGATTCAAACCCAACACCCCAAACTCAAAGTAATCTTCTCAAGGTAAAAATCAAAATAAGTTCATATCCAACATGTAAGGAAATATATATTCCAAGGCCCCTCATCCATTTCATTGTAAGTCCAACATAATCTTTGGCTAGGCACCTTCTTCCTAAATATCCTTGTAACACATTGTTAAACTGAACAATATGATCCTCATCACATGACCTTAAAAGGTATTTTGTTTCCAGTAAAATGGAATCAAAATATATGGTTTCTGATTCCTTTTACAATGATACATATAAATCACTTCTCATGGGATCGATCCTAAAAAATACCAACATCCTATATGGTGATAAATTCAAGAGTGCCCCACTATGTGGCTTAAAACTAGCATCATGATAATAAATTACACAAGAATCTATAATTCATATACAAATGGTACCATCAATGGAGAACCTCATATACATATAGATATCTCCATATATGAAGTACCTAAAATACATTCATATTATTCTAATACCAATTCATTCTAATAATTTTTTGTTAATATAAGCACATCCCTCTATATTTGGGATTTAATAATTTAATCATGAATATTTCTTAAATCAATAAGAGACTCCAAGAGTAAAAAATAAACTCCCCTAATAATAGTTCTATGATTATAATCTTCCATCCTTGTTACCAATGTGAGTCCCTAAGTGTTATTGGAACTGTTTCCCAAAAAGCACCTACCTTGGGAAAGAATGTTCATAAAAAATTGTGAATAATTGAATAGATGGGAATTTCTTGTTCAAAAAATAATATCTATAAGAAATCACTTGGAAAGGATATAGAAATAAAAAGGTGTGTATGACATGAATGGTTGTGTCACCACCATTGAATAAATACAATTCAAACCCCCACATTATTTTCAAAGTGAAATAGTCGAGTTGAGCAATGAGTACTCAGTATAGGGACCTATTCGATAAGTGTCCCTTCTAGATGATCATAGAGAACTGATTTAACCTAATGGGTAGTGCATAGACCCACATCCAATGGTCTAGGAGAATGATTATCTATATCTTGAGAAGGTGATTTATCTAGAAGTACAAGACAATGGTACACTCAAGATTATCATGTTATATGAGTTCTAGAGACCACTCATGTTTTTTAGTGAGATAGGCCCTCAGGTAGTGTAGGATTATATGAAAGTAGTCTTCCAGTTTCTATGAATTCTGCGGACACTAACCAATTGATTTTTTTCACTCACAACTAGTCATTTTCATAATGCAATAATCAGTTCTAGTGGTATTTCTAGATGATGAACCTATACTATACGCGTTTCAAGATTTGCAGAGAATAGATATATCTAGTTTAATGGTGATATAAACCACCTTCTTGAGTGGTAGAGAACTAATATGAGACTATGGTGAGTGTATACCACATGGTTAGTACCCCACATGAAATAGGTCTTGAAATAGAGAGTTATATAGGGTGACGCAGGGCATCAGTAGACCCATATGTTAGTAATGTGTGATGTAATTTTGAACCCATAAGTAAGAATAATACTTCCACCACTTTTATTCTTTATTTTGATATTGTTTAAAAACAAATGGGTGATTTAGTGCCACCCAAAGTGGGTAGTGTAAATGTGTGGTGGATATGCTCCAATGAATTGAATTTTTTAGGTCATTTTAGAGTACTATGTTGTTGGTGTAATCCTTGGTTAAGGATAATAAGTTTATAAGGGAAGGATATATTTTCAAAGTATGAGCTTGTGACTGGAAGGCTCCATTTGAATTTTATGGTATGACCACTTTCTTCTATTATCCAACTATATTTTGGGTACAAATTCTCAATAATTTCTTCTGAGTATATCCCTTATTCAAGTCCTAGTGATTATAGTGATTCCTTTTTGATGGAAAATTCCATTTGGAGGATCTAAAATAGAGGAATCAGTGGTAACATACTTTTTTTTATAGTGTGGCATATCACTGAGAAGACAAAGAAACTCTTTTTGGAAGCCTTCTGTAGTTTTAGTGAGACCTTATGATGGTTAATTCAGTATGGACTAGATTCCTAACATCCATACTCAGTTGATTGTTTCTAAAGGGGGTTGTTTTGAATTTGAGTTAGAGGGATGTAATATTCCTTGGTTAGTGAGAAGGAATCCTAGGTAGAGTAGGATGAACATGTTTATAGGAGGAAAAACCGACTTCCTATCAGTTGGCTAGTTTGGTCATTGGGGTAGTAGATACATTGATCTTATAGTTTCCTGCGATGTTGGAGGATCATGAGGAATTATTCCTGGATTATTTTCCTTACCTTACCATTTAAATTTGTCATATACATATACATGCACCAAGGATGGACCGATATCTATGCTATCATATCATATAACCCCACAAAGCTATGAGAGATGAAGGTACAGTTGGAAAATTTATAGAGCAGGGTCTTTGTTGGACATAGTTTGTTACCATGGGAAACCAATTATTATTCTCCTTGAGGTGGATGATAGGTTGAGATTAGGTGTGGACTAATGTAACCAAAACCAAGTGACTATTTGGGAGGAGTATCAACCCATAAGAATCAATGACTTATTCAAAATTTGGTTAGAAGTGAAGTGGTTCTTAGTGTTTTACCTTAGGATGGCTTATCACAAACTTGAGGTTCGGGAGGATTATATACTGATGGAAACATTCCATAGTTTTTATGGTTACCTTGAGTTCATGGTGATACCTTTAGAAATGTGGAATGGACTGATGGTTTTGTGATACTTATGGACTAGATCATTCATCCCATCTCAGATTAGTTCATGGCTGTCATCTTCAATGATACCCTTGTGTACTATGCATCATATTTGGAGTGCAAGAGACACTTGATGATGGTTCTTGACATTCTCTAAGAGTATCATATTTATCTGAATCTCTTGAAGTGTCGGTTCTGGATTCAGAGGTCAACTTCTTGGGATGTGTCTTCTTAGACACGAGGTGATCGTAGATCAATTAAAGGTTGAGGCAGTGTGATATTAAGGTCCACCTAAGAGTGTGGATGAAATGTAAGATCCTCACAACATGGTTTTCTATTTGTTGTTATTGAGGAAGGGCTTAGTGAATTGTACCTCTAGTCGATAGTTGGTACCCCTATAATTATTCACTATGTCAGGGAGTTACAACATGGGTATATCGATTTCATGATCTTATGTGAGTAAAAATCCACCGGATATTATCCAAATTTTATTATGGAAGAGGGGAAAATTTTATAACTATTTTAGGATGGATAGTGACACCAGTTATGCAATAAAGGTAAGTAAGGAGGTGTTTTTGTGCTTCCCCTTAGCAGTACATCATGGATATGTGGGCATGTTCAAGGATCATTTGGAATTATGCTAGGTGGACAAGGATATGGTAGCATATTTCCGATTTAAACACTTGATGTCCCACCTATAAGTTAGTAAAGAATCAGGTGCCTGGATTTAAATGAAAATGAGATAGTAATGTTGTGGATTCCATGTTGGGTCTTACATGATTAGCAAGAGGTAATAACACTATCTGATTGATCATATAAAAACTCACCATGTTGTCCCACATCTTAACCATTTGATATCATAACATAGAATAAAGTTTGGGATTCCTATTTATATAGGAGATTGTACAACATTATTTCATTTACTCGATGACCATTTCAGACTATGTTATTCTTTTTATGTTACAATTATGTGGAGGATGCATGAGAATTTTGTGGACTGAAGATGGTGACCTTTGGTGTTCGATGAAGAAAACATGTATTATGAAATATCTCACCTTATCAAGGATTACAAATATTTGGCTAGGGTGATAGGGTTTCTCTGAGGTCCATAGGCCTTTATCTAGTTATTTCATTAGGTTAGCGATGTGGCATACTCTTTGACCCTATGAAAACTATTATACTAGGATCTTTGTGTTTTTTCATGTGTTGTAGAAAATTATATAATTGTAAAACCTATTTCATAATATTGACCAGTATGATCTATAACCTGAGGATGGAGGTACCATTTTATAGTTCTTGGTAACCTCTAAGAGAGCTCATCAGAGTGGGATATATCGCTGAAATCCTTGTATCTTAACTTCTTTAGTAAATATTTCACTTTTCAGGATGAAAATCCTTGTAGGAGGGGATAATTTATTGCATTTAAACTTTTTTTGTAACACTTATGTATATTCCTTAGAAACATTTCAATGTAAGGCATAGAGTCAGCACAAAATTATGGGGCCTGGAGATCCACAGTGAGATGATATTAGAAATATTTAATATATTTTTTTAACATTCCCACATTTTTTCAAAGATAATGGAACATCTTATAAATAGTGTTCTGGATGGAAAATATGAGACCACCTTTAAATTTGTAATGTAGCTTTCATCATGTGCACAACATATGTAATGTTAGCATCTCAAACATGGATAAAGATTTTTTTTTTGGAAAAATTAAATGAATTAAATGGATTAATTAATGGAATTTTCCTTTATTGTGGTTCTCTCAAATTCCCTCCCTCTAGTTCCAACCATGGGTAGAATTTTAGAAAGATTTTTTAGAGGTATTAGATCCTTTTTCTTTATTCTAATTTCACATGTACGAGGGATCACGCTTCTTTTATCCTTTGGGAATATGGTAAACACTGACACAATGATGATAATAACATGTATAACTGAAATTAAGGTGTAAAGGAAGATTAAATGAATGTTTTTCCTCTTTCGATGTTATTGTTATTGATATTACACATGCATGATGCCTTACAGAAAATCATGTACGTTGTGTGTGCTTTATTAATTATAATTGATATGATTGCAGAACCCTTTTTGTGTGTTTTTTTGATATCACCATTAATAAAATTTGTTAAGAAAAAATATCTATATTTTTAATTGGTTTCCAATGAAAATTTTATTTTATGTGATAATTCCATTTAAAATAATGTAAATTTCATGAATATCTCCTTATTTAAATATGAAATAATTTATTTGAATGTGTGAAGAGTGGTTGTGATGTGTGGTTATTGTGTATGGGGAGGATATGATGATATGCGTCTTTGATATGTGGAAGTTGTGATCCAGAATTGATTATGATTTTCGTTTGTGGTGATGTGATGCTTTTTGGGGTGTTATGCAGTGTTGTTCTAGTTTCTTGGTAATAATACAATAGATTATTAAAAGTGAAACTGAAATGGAAATATTTGGTATGGATAATGAGAACGTGAATTAAAACGGGAAGTGTGGTTATAAGTGGTTGATTCTTAAATATGAAATAAATAGGCTGGAGAAATGAAATTTCTTGGTAATGAAAAAATCATTAAAATAGAATAACATGAAATTAAATATAGAAAGTAGTGTGGTTTTCTTCTGTGGTGCTATGAATTTATATGTGGTTGCGATAGTGGAAGAGGTCATATGACCTTGTGGTAATGTTTTTTTGGGATAATATTCTTTTTTAACACATAAGATGGGATTTCTTATAATTCTTTTTATATATATATTTTCTAATTTTGATTTCTATACGTACCCCACCAACATAATGAACTTTGTGCTGACAACCAAAGGTTTTAGGGGCGTTTTTACAAATATCTCAATTATTATGATGGATAGATGACTACCCCTCTTCCCCACTCTCTCTTCCAATAAATGTTTATATGCATGATTTATTATATCTACAATTAAAATTTTGAAATAGAAGTGAAGTTTTATGTGATGATTAGGTGGTTCATGGTTGGGGTCATTCATGGTAGGAGGAGTGCATGCATTTTTTTCCATCATGTTCATGATACTATACTACTCTTAATACTATTGTGTTGGAGACACTTTGTGATGTCTTGGGTGCCTACGAGTGAGAATCATTGTGATGGCCTAGGTTACTTTGGGTGATATGTGATGTGTTGGTCTAAGATCCTTCAGGTGGGATGTGATGGCCAGTTTCACATTGGGTACTTGGTATGATGTTGTTTCTCAGGTTCCATTGGGTAGGATTATATAGAAGATATGGGAATAAAATGACATATGACATTGGGGTTTGAGAATAAAAAATAAATGGGAAAGAGTTGTGGGTACCATTTTTTGATATTATTCTTATTATGTTATTATACTTGGATGCATTAATTGATGACCATGCATTTCCAAGGATGGTGTTGGCTGGCTGACTTGATTTTGTGTTGTTGGTTCTTCTGTTTACTCAAAATTGAATTAGAATGTTCTATTTACATGTGAATGAGATACTTTGGGTATGATCCTATTGATTGAACTTGTATGCTTAGCCACGATATATAAAAACTATTTTTAGGTTTCCCGGAACACTTCATGGACCATTATGGACATTTCTAGCTCAGGCATTTGAGTTTTTATTGTGTCACTACCTTAGGAATTTCTTTTGGGAACTTATTTGGAGACTCCTATTATTAAATTACATTACACATGCATTGTGGGATGGTTTTGGTTTCATTTAATTTATTTTAAATCATGTAGTTTATTTGGTTATTCAATTGTTGTATGCATGTATTAGCGCAGTGATGTTAAAAAGTTAAAGGAAAGTTATAAAATACATTAAAGAACATGATTTGATTATAGAGTTCATCAAATGTTCTTGGATGAACCCCTACATATCCTACACCAATTACATTGGGGTTAATTGCATTAGTCATTTGGTTTTTATGGTCACCAAGATATCAAAACACCCTACATTTTTATTGGTTATACCTTGAATCTAAAATACAATAGACCATATCTTTTTAACGGGTGTATCTTTTAACCTCAAAGAGACATAATATCTTTTTTTTTACAAATTCGGCAGTAAACATGTATCCTTCACATTAAAAGGTATAGAGAACCTAACTATCAGAATTAAGGAATGCGAAGAGGATTACTAGAAGCAATCTAAATTAGAAATGCACTTCCACAAATCCGTGCAATGAATGCACTAGCTTTTATTAGCGCTAAGTATAATGGACTGATAAAAGCATAACGTTTATAAGCACTAGCTAAAATCAGTAGAAAAAAGTGTACCCTTTATCAATTATTTTTTAGTTATGATAAAGGTTTTTAATAAAATATAATTATTAATATATATATATAATTATTATATTTAAATTTAAAAATAATGTTTATTTATATATATTAATTAGAAAAACCATCTTTATAAATAATATAAATATGATATATTAATATATATTTTTTAATAATTCAAATATTTATATATATATGTGAATATATTCTTTTAAAAAAAGTATTTATAAGATTATAAATAAATATATTTATATTTAAATAATTATAAGTCTATGTCCTTTGAAAAATTCAATGAATTTAGGAATGAAGTTGAGAGATGACCTAGAAAGAAGATAAAGAATCTTCAATTGGATCAAGGTGTTGAATATATTAACTAAGAGTTTATCTTATTTTTACTAGATTTTAGGATTATTTCTTCATTCACTCCACCTTACACATCATAATGGAATAGTTTTAGTGAAAGGAAGAATTGTACATTTCGAGACATGGTATGGTCGATGATGATTCAAGTCAATATTCTATATCCTTTTGGGTGTATTCATTACAAACTGAGGCATACACACTGAATCGAGTACCAACCAAAGTGGAAAATTGAATTATCTTTTAGTTATCAAGTAGAAAAACACATTTTTCTACATACACATGTGTCGGGTTGCAAGGAATTTATTAAGGCCTTCTCAGGAAACAAACTACCACCCTAGGGCACAATGTCTATCTTTATAGGGTATCATAATGAAAGAGAGGTATATTACCTATACAACGTATCTAGAAAGAAACTAATTATCACTAGACAAGTCACATTTTTTGAGAGGAAGAACATCTTCAAGAAGGATAATTGGAGAAATATTGACTTAGATGAAGTTTATGTTAATGATACACAAGACATGGAATAGGAATAAATTCCATAGGTCTCTATGGAAGAAGTGGTTATTGAAACACAAGTACAATGTATAAGTACTAGAGAGGTAAGATAACCAAAGAGATATAGTCTTCTAGTCACTGATGATGGTGAAACATTATTGGTTGAAAATTATGAAACTCTTTCCTACAAAGAGGAATTAGAGATCTTGTAATATGAATGATGGTTAGAAGTAATAAATTATTAAATAGATTCTATGTATCAGAAACATGTTTTGGTTTTAATCGATTTTATAATTGATATAAAGCTTATTGGTTGTAAATTGTTATTCTAGATAAAATTTTACATGGAAGTTAAAGTACCTATAATGAATGGATAGTGGATAAAGTGTTTAAATTGTGTCAAGGCATTTCCTGTAGTGAAACCTTGTCTCTATTTTCCTTGTTTAAATATATTAGAATTATACTTTATATAGCTACATAACAGGACAATAAAATTGGAAGATGGATTTAAAAATTTATTTCCATAATAGAAACCTTCAAGAAGATTTATTTATAAAACAAATATAAGGGTTTGTGAATAAAAGTGATTCTAAAAATATTTTCAAGTTATAAATATCCATTTATAGATGGAAACAACCATCTAGGTAATGGAACTGTAAATTTGATGAAAATATAAAATAATTTTATTTCATTTTTAAAAAAATATAATCCATGTGTTTATAAGTGTTTTAGTAGAAATGCAGTCAATATTTAAGTAGTGAGTGTTTTTGACATATAACTTATTGTAAGTGACATACCGGTATTACAATCAATTAAGGACTAATTAAACAAGTGTTTCTATATAAATGACTTAAGTGAAGTGGCCTACATTCTAGGGACCATGATAATTTATGATAGGTCCAAGAGGATTCTTGAATCGTGTTAAGGTATATACATTGACTATATAATAAGGAAATGTAGTATGGAACAATCCAATAGAGGATTGATTCTAGTGTCTCATGGTATACATATTTCTATGAAAATGTGTCCTCAAACACAATAAGAGAAAGAGAGAATTATTATAATCCCCTATTCTTATGTGATGGATCAATCATGTATTCTATGTTATATACTAGACATGATGTTTTATATGTATTGAACACATTAGGGATATATCAATGTGATCGAGGTGAACAATATTGGTTTTCTGTTATGTCAATCCTTATGTATCTGAGAAGAAATGAGGATATATTCTCAGTGTATTGAGGAGATGAGGAGCTAGTCATATGAGGTCATACTGATGCTAGTTTAAAAAAATCAAAATGATCTAAAGTTATAGTTTGCATATGTTTCTAGACTTAAAAAGTTAGCTATGATCTAGAAGAGTTCAAAGAATCTAGTTATCAGTGATTCTATAATAGAGTCTGAGTATATAGAACCTTCTAATGTAGAAAAAGAATAAATTTGGATTTGAAACATTTTCTAGGATCCTGATTTGGTTCTTAGAAGTAAAGACCCTATCACATTGTATTGTTATAATACTGTTGTAGAGGATCTTTGAAGAGAGAAACGATCACACCAATGGAAAAAGAATATACTCTGGAAGTATCACGTCATGATTTATTTTTCTAAGAGGGATATAGATATAATAGGAAGAGTTTTCCTAGAATAAAACATGGTGGAACCCTTGACTAAAGTCTTGTCTTAGAAGAAAAAATATTATCATGTGACAGATATAAGATTGAAGTTATTTAAAAGTTTACTATAGTGATAGTGAGATTCTATGGGATTTAGTTCCCTAGAACAAAATTCTATGTACTTTTTTATAGGATGTATTCATTGTTCTAAATATTAATAAACTAATTATCACATAATGATTTTTATTTTATGTAATATAGCATATTATAAATTCTTATGAGTAGTTATCACACTAATTGGTTGTATCATTTCTATTATATGATGATAGACCATAAGTATCTTGATAGTATTCTTAAATATTTAATATATTTATAGTTGAAATCATTTTAAGGACTTTTTAGACCAGAGGTGATGAGTGTATGTGTTTGGGGAAAAGGAAAAATGGTCTGACGGGTGACAAGCATATGTCCATTATTATAGAAACTTTCATGTCACAATATTTGTTTCTACCCAATCTGCAATGTTATCATTTAGGAGGGATTGGATTTACCCCAAGGTGATTGGGAAATTTTTCCCTTCCGCATTACGAAGGAGGTTCCACAGTCAAATAGTCCTAGCAGGCAATTTAATGGGGTTAATTATTTGTGCAATCAGTCCTATTAGGATATAACATCCTTGGATGGTCTCCAAAATGTTTATTAATGGATCCAGAAACACCCAAAGTCCTTGGTATCCATGATTCATGGGCCTTCTTTCCAAATTCTTGCACTCATTGGATAACGATTTATCAAATGAAACTTAAGAACTCTTTTGGTTTAGAGGATGGGAAGTTAGGCTCATCACACCCTTTTGGGGGTAATTGTTTCCTATTTCCAGACTCACTTAAATATTTAAGTATTTTTCATTTGTTCGTGAATCCTTAGTTCATTCCTGAAGAGTGTATCCACGGGTTACACCTGGGTTGCTGGATCATCGTGGATATACATTGATTTCGTGCTACGGAGGCAATGCTGACTTAAGCCAAACAATAAGGCGCTCTATATTTTATCATCATCTAGGAGGGACATAAGGTGGTTTGATGTTGGTATCAGACCCATAATATGGGCTTCCAACATATGCTCTTGAAAAGATTTAGATCCCACGTAGTTCGGTTAGCTTGGGACTTGGACTTGGGAGGATACCCACTTGCTGGGGGAATAATTGGGGTAGACCCATTTTGAAGGGAACTCCCATTGAGCTCAGGACTTTAAGCAGGAATCCTACGTATCCTAGTTTAAATAGAAGTCTGTTTTCTCAATGTTCATGATGGGTTGGGGATTACGCATGGAAGATGTCCATTTGAGGGGGACATGACTGGGTTTAACTTTTTGGAAGGGCGCCCATATTGATCTCAGGCCTTCAAGCATGCATCCTAAGTATCTTGGTTTGAATGGGAATAAGATTTATCCTAGTTCAGGTTGGGTTGGGGAATATGTGTGGAAGCTTCCCGATTGAGGGGGACATGACTGGGTGAACCCTTTTGTAAGGGAACCCATTTTGAGCTTGGTCCTTCAAGCAGGCGTCTTACATATCCTAGTTTTAATAGGAATCAGAGTTCTCTTAGTTCAGGATGGGTTGGGGCTTACGCATGGAAGCTTCCCATTTTAGGGGGACATGACTGGGTGAACCATTTCTGAAGGGCACCCCTTTTGATCTCTAGACTTCAAGAAGGCGTCCTTCATATCCTAGATTGAATAAGAATTAGAGTTCTCATAGTTCAAGATATTACAATGATTGTATGGATGCTGTAATCATAAAAAAAATTAATCCCACATGATTCATGATTAGTTAGAGAAGCAAGAAAATATGAAAGATTCAAAAAACCACACATCTTCTCTCCCTATGATGGAAGAGGCCGGTCCTATGATAGAATAAGGAGAGGCAACAATTGGAGAGGGTGTGAAGTAATGAACCCTTCAATGTTAGATGTCATTGGATGTCATGTGGATCAGCTCTCAGATGATTAGGGACTTAACTCATTAGGAGTTCCCCGAAATGTGTTCTATGAAAGGGGGGGGGGAATGTCGCTTCCCACTGAATGGAAAAGAAAACATGATTCCTTTGAAATATCACTATTCCTCATTGAATGGAAAATCCAGCGATCACCCTTAACACCTAGAATAAGGAAGTTTACATCAGTATCCCAAGGTTTCCCTTTGGATTATCACGGTAATGTTGACTTAGAGACATTCTGGGGGTCCAAACCCTTGTGGGGATATCCTTCATGAATCTACTTACCTTGGGTATGTAGACTCAAAGAGGTGCATTTGTGTGCCTGGTGATCTGAACATATGGGCATGATGGCATTGGAGGAGGCTTTGGCATGATGTTGATGGACTAGTTCATAGTGGAGCTATAAAGGACTAGACGGTAATGGGGGAGAAAGATTGGAGATTGAGGGAAGGACACCTAAAGCTGCCCCATTCCTTATACTATTTTCTCATACAATATCAGGAGATCCCCACATACCATAGTGCTATGTGGGTAGAGGGTTCATTCACATACCAAATTAGTACGTGAACATAGGTGTGGACCACCACCTACCAAATTGGTATGCTCTCCTTGACATGGTTTTCCATGCCACTTCAGGTTCCACCTACATACTGATGCAGTACACGGCATGAGGTTTGATCTGTATAGTGATTCAATATGTAGAGAACCATGTTGAAGAAGGATCTTGGAACCTTTGGTTTATGGGGAGTTTATCCATGAGGAATTTATGTTTTGAAATGGCACCAACTAGGTTCGCGGTTCACTGATTATTATTAATTTACTTATTTTTATGGTTCGCGGCTAGGCATACCTACAAAAATGTGATTCATGGTTTTCACTTCATAGATGAATCTAAATTGATATTGGAATTCCATCCAAATTATTTCTTCCGACCTCTAGGGTCTCCTCTATGATTTTATTCATCTATCCCCTCTCTTCCTCATCCTATTCTACTTTTATAGGGCATTAGAGAAATCATATATGTGGTCATGTGGCACCATTTGCGGAATCCAATGAAGATATATATCAACTTATAGAAAAAAGGTCAACCAGGGTTTTCGGAGGTTTGGTTTCATGGTTCGTGGTTTTCAAAACTCTGCAATAATGCTTTGTTCGTGAACTACTGAGTTTGTAGGATGGTATGCGGATGGAATCCCCATGCTCAATTTCTCCCATAACACGGTTCATGACTTCCTAGTTTTGTTAGCCACTGACCCACATGCCAACGCCTTATGGGTCCTTCCATGTACTAATTGTCAGTGGTTCATGTGTTCCATGAACCTTTCACAGGGATGGTACATATGTTACCTAAAAATCTTAAAAAATTCAATTTCATAAATTTTATTTCCATTTTATTAATTCAATTTTCATCCATTTTCCTTTAAAAACTTGTAGGAATGTTTTATTCCTTCTGAAAAGTGCCTGTGGGGGTATTTACTTCCCTTTGAGAAGTTTTTAGGACCCTACAAATGCCCCCCCCCCATCAGAATGGGGTCTGTTCAGAATGAAGATGAATATATTCCGGTGTAGAAGCAGTCTTGAACTAAAGGGGTATACAGTAGAACAAATAGGTCCAGTAGGAGGGTACCACACCTATTTATAGAGGCCCAGGTCATTTTTCTTTTATTATTTCTCACGGAGAAAAGTGTTCTCAACCACCACTTGGATTTATCTACATCCACATACTGCCTCCTTTAAAAAATACACATTCTCAAAACACCTTGTATGTGTATCAAACCAAACTCTTCAAAATTTATTCTTCACATGAAATGAATTTTGGTTTTCACAAACCGCATTGTGAAATTTAACACTAACGTCTGGACTTCTGTGAAAGAGAACAATCTGCGGTTTACATGTTCCACACACCAAACATAAATCAGAAAAATAATATTTAATCATTATTTGAAAAAAAATTAAACTATTAATCATAATTCTTTGAATATCAGCATGGTGAGGCCTTGGTTCAAAGTTCTTCCATCTGTGAAACTCTCTATTTTCTGGCTTATGCCTTGCAGGACAAAGTCTCGCATGAATTTCACATACCACGACTATATGAGGTATATAGCCTCCACGTACCACTGTAGTATGTGGGAAATGGACTTTTCATACCATTCAGCACATGAGAAATATTTTCCATGTAACATTTTCAAGAGCAGTATACGGAGCCCCATGCATACCCTCTTTTAATCCCCTTGTCTACTTTGGTGGCCCTTATCCCACAATTTTCTCAAGGGACTGCCTTTTTGTGGGATATTGGATATTTATCTACAGCCTGCAATGGATCTTCCACAGATCATTTCTGATGCTGTTGTTCCTACCGAGGCTATCATTATTTCCCCTCTTTCTGTATCTGATGAATGATTTAAGAACTTGGTGGATTTGTTTGATGACAAAAATTATATCTGCTCCATTACATAAATCACTATAATACCTTCTTACAGTGAGTCATAGGGTGTATCTAGTATCCGACAAGCTTCTTATTTACGGGTTTGGTTTCATGTCTGATACATTGATTCAAGAACCAAATTAGGCTGATCAGCCTACTACCTAGACAACTAAAGCATGAATCCTGAAGGCCTTGATATCTTCTAGGAGATGATACCTCTAGAGAGATATTGTTTTTGGGTCCTTGATGATCTATGCACCTCGAAATTTAGGGGAAGTGAAAAGGAAGCTAGAAAAGACATACCATTACTATGAAAGAATCGTGTATAAGGCCACAGTGAACGAACAACATGACCGATCATCCATATAGGATCTTCGCTATGGAGGCTCATTTGGCATAGACTGGGGATGGATTTTTTGGGTTCTTCAGAGTTGCGAAGAATTTAGGGCTGAGTTGTAGACCGTTGGACTATACAAGGTTTCTTGGGTATCTCATACATACACTCACTAAACCAATGACCTTATTTTATAGATCCTGAACTGGTGGATCCCAGACACTAATACCTGTCATTAAACCCACAGGGAGGTCAACATTAGTCTTTGGGACATCTGACTAATTTTGGGAGTCCCTATTGTCATGGAAATGTATAATGAATTATTTCATCCTTCCTCTGCATGCAACAATGAGGATAAGTCCCCTATTTTGGCCATGAGACTCATTGTTCTAGTGAAGTAACTTTTGAAGGAACTCGATCCTTGTACAAAGGACATTCCTTTCATAGAATGTCTTGGTTCCTTTCTTAAGAGAATTTTTCTAGAGCCCAATCCACACAGACCTAGGGACTAACCTACCAAGATAATGCAAGTATGAGTGGGTAACTATTGGAAAACCTTGGAAGAGGGGAAATTTCATAAATGGGGATGGGGGATCATCCCGGATGTTGACTGATTATTTCGACTAGTGGCCTTCTTGGACATGTTTTTGTGTAGGTGGATCTTACCAGTATGGGAATCTGGTGGTGTGAGATCCTCAAATTTCATTATGACCACCAAGAAGGCCACTGATAGATGCATTAATTTGGCTATTCCAGTGATGGAAATGATTTATCACTTACTGGGCTAGATAAGTGAAGGGGATCCACCTTACCGGATAACTGGACCCTTACAAATCCTTTGGGGATGGATGAGATCTCATATAGGAGGTTATACATTTATCAATTCATTTCTAATTCCACATTCCATCCTCCGACTGTATCTTCAGTGTACTAGAATAGTTATTCCAACGACATGTTCCTCACAGGATAAGCAAGAGGATAAAACTAAAAATAATGAACAAGACTTAATGAACCATCTCAATATCTATGAATGCTTTTATTATCATCCTTACAATTACCCTATCAGTACTATTATGAATAATGCATCAAGAGAATTTTTTTCAACAGAGGTACATTTTCTATTTGAGAGAAGGTGTCTTGGTTACCTATATCAGAGGTGAGCTTATCAACAAGTAATATGTACCTTACAGATTCATTCATCAATTTAAATCTGTCAAGAAGTTGTGACCTCCCACTCTAAATAGATATCGTCAAGAGAAATATCTCATTATAGTGCATCAAATGTGGATAATTTTTACCTGGGAGGACACCCAATTCCTGGTCAGAATTCTAGATTCTGAGGATTCCATACCCTTCCTCACTAAAATATGTGCTGAGGCCTAGGTTAAATCATATTTAGATGACCAATTAGATGATATGGTTCCCATTATAACAACTTCCAAGGCATATAAGGCCAAGGGTAAGGAGAATCAAAAGGGAGTTTTCAGGCACTCTCAGTAAGGAAATTTCCTTCAAAAGCCTCTTGTCTCTCCCCCAAGGAATGTTGTGAAAGATGGGGTTGTGACTTCACAGGCAGCCGAAGGAGCTGTCGAAGCTGCTGTTAAGAGCCCACCATCCATCCCTCCTGAGGATGATTTCCCAATGGCATGGAGGTAGTGGGATCTTTTTAAAGTATTCCAATCCACTCACGATAGGTCCCCTCGTGCTTTATGGAATCTCCTATGGACAAGGGAAGTTTCTCTTACCGACATTGGTTATGTGTCAGCACCCGCTGATGTCTCTTTTGATAAGGATCATGATAAGGTGGGTCACTACCTTGAAGACATCGAGACCCTGATCAACTCTCAGAATGGTCTCCACAAATACTCTCATCAGGTACCTACCATGTTGTGAACAGAAACTGATGATGAGGATGAAGATGTTGTTGGCTTATCTATTAGAGCTATAGTGGGAGAATCTTCTTACTTTCTCCCAACATCCTATAGGAATTAATCTCCTAGGGGTCCCTGAGTCTGTGGAAATACCCAAGAATAATTTATAGCTGACGCTACTAGATTATCTCCTTCTTACCAACCATCCAGCACTAGCCATCCCAGTCACAACTTCATTTCCAGATGCCTGAAGGGTCTTGGATGAACTAAGGGAGAATTCTTCTGATGACAATATTTTGAGACTAATTCAGGGAGGATGTTTCCTCCTTCCAGGTTTTAGAGTATCCATTTCCCCAATATGTATTTCTACCAAAGAACATCCTGATAAGGTTTCTTCTTACTTAAAAAAATGGAAAAGTGTCTTCACACTCTAAAAAACATGCATTACTGGTTTGATCGAGTAGCACTGATGGCAGTACTCCCGCAGTCGACGACCATTGAGGGAGAGGATGATCTATCTAAAAACCCTATATTTAAATTCATTTCTTAGATATTCTAAAGGTCCCCCTTCCTTTTTTTTTTTGATTTTTCAGGATCTCATAGGTTCTTGGGAAACAATCTTTCCCCAATTTATTACCTCAGGGGCACCGTAGCTAGGGTGTGTTCCCTACTGATTGTAGGGGTGCTGCAAAAATATCCCATGGATCTCAAGAACACATGGAAGCAGTCATTTAAGACCCTTCTAGGGAATTTAACCCTCTATATCCCCTAGGTACTCTTATTCAGAAACCATCTTCGTGAAAATTGAAGAAACACAATCCGTCATCCCAGTTGTCAAGACGCATTAGGAGGGGAATCCCGGGTAATTTTTTGTTCACATAGTGGTTGGACTAAGTACCCTTATCTTGTTGACTCATTATTATGTGATTATTTTGATGTAGAGCCTATCATTAAACCAATTCCAATTTCTCAAGCATCCAAACCCCCCATTCCCTTTATATCAAAGGAAGGGTCGCTAGAGAATATGATTGAACAATGTAAAGGAACATGGATAACTGAGGCCGTCAGGGGTATTGTCGATACTTGTGGCATTCCATCTCTAGCTAAAAAAATAGCTGCCTCAAAAATAGAAGAAAATAAATAATTTGAGGCCTAATTTTAACATGGTGAGCATGTTCCCATAGATAGAGATAGGTAAACCTTTATGGTATGGGCTGAATCCAGTGACAAGCCCCAATCCCCACAAGATCATGGACAAAATTTAAATCTTGAGTAACCAATAATTCTAGTTCCAATGGTATTTACCCCTATAGAGGGAGTCCTTTTAGATATTGATACTTTAATTTCACATATTGAATCTACCTCTGTAGAAGTCATAACCACAAGTGAGACTATTTTCCCATGCCTTGAAAATTTGGAGTGGGTTATTGTGAATTTTTCTCCAATTCTGAGAGAAGTTGTGTTTTTGGCCCCTAGAATCTCAAGTCCAGTACCCATTTTTGTACTGACTATCCCTACAAGCATGATGTCAGTAAGAAACCTTCTAAGGGATACCCTAGGGACTGTTGTTCCAGTTGGTCATGGTCATAGGCCCTCAGTGCCCCCGAGCGACTGTAGGGTGCAACTTCTATTTAAAGATGTGGTTCCACCTTTTTTGGGTAGTGTTATTTTCGGTGATTATGGAGGTAATGAATCTGTCTATTCTCTATTTTTAGAATTAAGAACACAAGAATTAGAAATTGTGGAAGATTCTCCCACTATATCCTTTGTTGAAATCATCATAGGTGTGGATGGGGAGGGGTCGAGTCATGTTGTAGCCACTGAATCAGGTACCTCTATTGTGATGTTCATCCCTGTATATATTTCGTCATTAGGGAGTGAATCTGATACTGACAGAGAAGTCATGTTCAACCTCTATCCAATCTATCAAATGGTATGGATGAATATTTGGATATTAATCTCTCAAACTCCATTGGATGAGACACTAGAGAAGTTTCCAAAACTACACTACCAGTTTGAGGTCTTGTAATTCGGAGGATTCAACTATCTTGGAATCCATGATATAATGATACATGTAGTTGCTTCTAGGGAAGAAGCTGGTGTACTTGAATCTCAACTTTTTGCTGCAGAGTTGAAGTCTTATCTTGTTGCTGCTAGAAAAATACACATTGATGAAGCCTCCAATCAAGATAGAGTTTTTGCAAGTCTGACAAATGAGATCACAAAGTAAGAGTAATTAGTTTAACAACTTGACCTAGAAGTGGAGCAGTAAAGCAAGAAGCTACAGAGAATTAAGCAGGAGCGGGCATGTGCTATGGTCGTCGATGAGGAGGGGTGACAACAGATGGAAGAAGGAGAATAGACTTCCCTCACAGCTATGAATGATGCATAATTTCTACGAGCTGGTGTAGAGGTCAATATTGTGATCTTGTTAAAACATTGTCATTCCATTAAGGAGTAACATCAATTACTGATGCAACTTTGCGATTTTACCGAAAAAAATTTGTAATCATCATGTCCAACTTCCAAGGAGAGGATCCAGGCTATGGATACCCTCCATATCTTTATGAAATATAATGGAATTAATTTTACTTACAATTATTCTTATTTTCATTTTCCTTGTAATGTCCATTAATAACAATTAACCGTATAAACATTATTTTGATCAGGTATTAATCTTAAACCGTGATTCGAAACCAGTAAATTGAAATAATCAAATAATGCTCTAATTTTTTCCTGAACCATCGGACTAAGCAATAATAGTTCGACCATGTCTTGGGTTTTTTAGAAAACATCACAAACTATTGCATCCTTTCCATTATTACCCTAAGTATATCCTAATCCTTTTTGTTACGGGCTTAGCGAGTATAATTTGGCTTTTTCATAGGCTGAATTCTACGTGTTTTTGACCTAACAATATTTATGTCTCTTTTGAGTATTTTATAGATCAAAATTTGTTTCCCTAAACCATGCGTAATATAGGTTTAATGAGCTGGTACACAAATTTTATCCATGGGTTCCCTTTACAGGTTTTCACTCTGGAGAGTATTGCATCTTTTTCACTGGTGGTTTATAGTCCTACCAATCATACTTATTACTGATTTTTAGGTCGAATATCATTTACCAAACTTGATGGGGTAGGGGAACCAATTGTTGATTCATCAGATGAGAATTTCTTAATAATATCATACATGAATAAGGGACTTTTATTGACCATAGATTTGTGAGTTTTGGATGTATAGGAGGCTTGGGAGCCACTTTTTTCATTATTGGGTAGGAGAGGACTCTCCAAGGGATGAATTTTCATTTTGTTGATGGACAACTTGTAGGAAACATATGAAGAGACACCGGGGCATGATGTAGATAGTTAAAAAAAGGTGATCATAGGACACTGGCCTTCCATTTCCGATGGACTGGGAGATTTATAACACTTTGGATTTGTTTTGAGGTTGGGGACCATAGTGGGTGGCCTATCTGAGGAATGATGTCTGAAAGTATTAGGGTAATTTGTATCAGGTTTAAATGGGAAACATCTCCCACATGAATTTTACTTGTATAATGGAGAGTTGGAGAATGGTACAGTTTAACATCTTCCACAAGGATACTTGAAACATTTTATCAGAGGTCATTTTACTCGAACATAGGGAGAGTAAGTGATTCATCAGTACAATTAGAAATTATTTTCATCTAGGGGAATTTGAAATTGGAAAATTATGTAATCCATAATCCAGGGTATTTAAGAATCTAGGGAGTGATATGGGACATAAATTTCATGCAAGCATATTGAAACTGGAAAGGACTCTCTTGAGGAAGAATTTACCTTTGGTTGACATCTATTTTTTAGGATACATATGTAGAGCGACTATGGAATGATTTTCATAGTAAAAAAAATGTGTATGTAGGGCACTTGCCTTTCATCTCCAAAATCCATGAATGATTATGGAGATTGGGACCATTCTGGATGCGGTGTATGACTTATGAAAGGGGTTGCGCCTAAACATGAAAGGGGAGTTTCATTGGCTAAACTATACTAGGAAAACCAGAAATAATTGGGGGCATTTGTTTTTCATACATAGATCAACATCACATATATAGATGGGGTATTTTTATTTTACATAAGCCTTGAGAGACCCGAGGTGAATCGGGAAAGGATGTTCTGATATATCCCGAGTGTGGTTAAGAAAGAGTATGTAAACCATGACATTGATGGTTATGGAATCAAGAGGGATTTCATGAGTCTTGGGAGCCATTAGGTGTACTGAGGAAGGATATGACTCTCCTGAGGATGAATTTTCCATTGGTTGACTGGTGTTTTCTAGGGGACATATGCAGAGCTACTAGGGAATGATAAGCATAGTCAAACAAAGGTGTCCGCAGAAAACTGGCCATCTATCTTTGATGGCCATGGATGATTATGGAGACTCAATATTACTCAAAGCATGAAGATTCATGTATGGCAGGAGTGTATCTGTATACATTAGAGATGTTCAGGCTGTGATTCACTCTTTGGATTAGGTAATCCACTAAATATATATGACTCATATGAAGGGTGAGGCATTCATACCATCTTTGGAGTACCCTTTAGTTTAACATTGTACTACCAGGTCCCAGGGTTCTTTTTGGTGAAGGGAACCATAACATTCCTTTTAGGGTCATGCTAATGAGACCAAAATCCCAGACTGATTTCCCATGATTTCATGGTGGATCTACTGCTGAGGTCCCTATTCTCATATGAGCTATACTCAGTGTGAGAAACAAGGGATTATAAGGATTCCAATTCACTACATTAGAATAGAATAATCAATTCCAGGGAGAATTTTATGCTTAGAGAAATGCTGTGCAGTTTAACTTCGTGCAGCAAGGACCAAATTCCACAAACTTTTTCATCATGTGGGGTGGACGTAGGGTAATACCAATGTTAAAGAAGGGAAATAATATTTCACATAATCATCCATATAGATAGGACTTGTTCGAGGATTCTATGTATTGATTAAATTCATGCGCATAGAAGGGTACATTTCAAAACCTTATATGGGTGGGTCTGGATTGTAGAATTTGGTTAAACCACAACTATTTTCATGGGGGAAGCCAAGTTACATAGGATTCTCCATGAAAATTCCTTGAGGTGGTCTAGAACATATGTGGGAGGGGAAGGAATTTCATTTGAGGATGCCAAGTGACGATAAGAATCTAAGAACTTACATTCAATGGTGTAGTTTAGAGTCATGTAGCTTAGACACTTCTGGCCTTGCAGTTTAGCATCATGTAGTAAAGATGTTGGAAACACAGTTTTCCATCATGTTTTAGAGACACCTTATCACAATGACCATAATTAGCATTCAATTAATCATGGTTAGGATATTCTGGTATTCCTTAGACATAAGGGATGACAGAAGGTGTAAAATATAGTCATAGGGGTCCCTTGGATAAGTAGGAATGATATGGGGTTTGGAATCCATTGGGCGTACAAAGGTAGGAAAGAACTCTCCTGAGGATGAGTTTGCCTTTGAAATATGGCTATTTTTTAGGTGACACATGAAGAGCTAGTGTCGCCCAAATTTACCCTATAGGTATGCGGTCGGTGTATTACAAGTAGGGGTCGAATCCACAGGGACTGAAGAAGAAACCTAGAGACACTCCGATTTTGGAAGGATTTGGCTATGGAGTGGCCAACTATTTGGATTGATTTGATTTGAATAACTACTAATTTAATTTAAATAAAATAAATTAAAACATACAATTACTTAGTCCAAAACAATTAATGGAGATGAGTTGATCCTATGTTGTTACTAGGGTTAGATTGGATGTATTTATTTTCTTATAAAATTCATTTCACTAATTCAAGACGTATCCACAATATGATAAAATTCCTCAACATTATTCACCAATTTAATCCCTACACCAATCCAAGGCTAATCACCAATTCACTTAGAGGATCAATTTAATGATCACTCCAAGGAATTGGATCGTACCAGCACTCGAAATGTGTCATTGTTAAATTTGGCAAAGATGAAGAAGAAAATAAATCATCAAATAGAAATCATAAAATAATGAAATGATTACAGAAATTAAGATCATAAAATAACATCCAATCTTCCCCATACAACTCCCAAGGACCAACCCATAAGGGTTTATCCCTCCATTGATTCTACGATCTCAAAAGAAGCAGAAAGTAGACTCATAGGGGCGGAATTGAAGAAGCAAAAACAACAACAACAAAAATGATCACTCCACCATTGTGTGAATAAATTCACAAGTGTTACTGTGAATAAATTCACACCATAAAGAAATGGTATCAAAGTGATAATAAGAAGAAAATAAAAAATAGGAAATGAAGAACTTTTATTAATAACTAATGTGATTCAAACAACTTACATGATAATGAAGAACGATTACAACATTAAATGGACAACATAACATTATAATGAAACAAAGCACCCAATATCCCAAAATCCTCCACCAATACTTCCTTAAATAGGAAAAAATGAATCCTTGGATGATCCCCCAATATCCCATGTGCCTTTATTTAATTGTGTTGGGGAAAGGTTGGTGGAACATTAATGTAGAGAGACTTTTCCACTTCTTGCCCCGAAGTTGCAGCCGGCTTGCAACCACTGGAAAGATGCGCCTAAAGTACCTTCTAGAAGGCAGAATTTGAGTGGGCCCTAGAATACTTAAATTAATCCCCAGATGTCCCCTAACATCATGTAAAATTCCAACCCAATATAAAAACACGTTCGAGAGATATGATATAAATAGTGGGCTGTTTTTCTGGGCCACATAATCTAGACCAGAATTAAATCTTCAACTTGGGCCGCATTAGTCACCGCCATTTAAGATGCATTAGCACTGGATCGAGAAGAATTATTTGTTCCTATATATATGTTTTCTAGCCTCCCATAAATTTTGGGCTTCATTGGGCCTGTATGGTAGGCCCCACATTCCCATCAATGGGATGATATCAAATCTGCCTTCTCCAGAATTGTTTCCTTTCATCGCCAAATATCCCCATCATCCATTATGAATCCTCCATTGATCCCTGAATGAAAAATGTTCATATTTATGTTTTTATACATTTTCCAAAATATAAAATTAAAATATGGATAATTACATTCTTTAAAATTAGATGAAACATTGGGCCTAAATTGGTGCATATTAGGCATGGAGTGCACACATGATGAGAATGGATGTTCAAAATTAAAATCCACTAACTCAGACCCATAAGATCAAAAATGAACATTTAATAACCTTAAAATTAAATAAAAATATGTGTTTCTATTAGCTAATCACACCCCAACTTGAGTTTTTCTAGTCCCGAGAAAAATATATCTCACAAAAATGAAATTCGAATAGCCTTTTCCAAAAACATTTTAATACACATTTCTCACCCAAAGATCTCATACCAAACAATTATGAAACCCATCAAAATCATTTAAAACAAGCTATTTCCATAGGAATATCTCAATCCCAAGCCCATTCCTTTGTTCAAATTCATCGCCATATTTCATCCAAATTCAATTAAGCAGGATGAAGTGTTGTGCGTCACAATAGACACGAGGTTTCATTTTCATTTGAGGGAGAAATGATGGAAGTGCTAGGAGAAATCAAATTTTAATAATAATATGAGTACTAATTTTTTCATTTTATTTGTTTTTTTATTGGATTTTTTTTGCAATTTTTCCATGGTAATTTAAATTGAACTCAATTGAGTCAACCCATGTAGCAAGACATTGCCGATGACTCCTAGGCTTAAAGACATTAGGGCACCAAGTGAAGCTCACATACTCAGGCATCATCTCAAGTTAACTCAATCAAAAACAAATTCAAATTACCACAAATAGAGATAAAATGACCTACTCTGGTCCAGAAAACTATAGAGTCACGATCCCGAAGTGCCGAAATCCACACATTAGGTCAATTCATTCCTCTTCGCGCAATTGATTTTTTTTTGAATACTCATGTTAAAATTAAAATGATCGCCAATCCTATGCTATTTATTATGGGTCCCCAAGAACTCAAACTAAAACCCCAAAATCTAGAGGACGTTCATTGTGTTTTTTATTAAATGGATGAAAATATAACGGTGAAAAATAACATAAGACAACCGCACATTCCAATATCTATGCACATGAACATAAACATGAATTAAAATCAAAATCACAGCATGCAAAATTATTTGATATCAAATTTCAGAGTTTGTAATGTGTGTTATCATGTTCAAGGTTAATGACATTTTTACTTCCACACATTTTCATCTCCCCCCCCCCAACTTAGAATAACACTGTCCCTAGTGTTTAAATAATTGAAACATAGAAGGGGAAGGATAGAAGTTCAACGAAGACATTGAAAATGAAAATTTTGGAATGAAGTCACCTAGTGGTTGATGTTGAAAATGCATTCCCCCATCTCCCTTCAGTTTTGGTTTGTCTCCCAGTGGCTTGGATGGTTGTGACCAGCTTTTCCCAATGAACTATGACATGCCTTTAAATTTTTTTAATATATATATATATATTGTATATTTTTTAACCTAAACAAACATACAAATAACATAAACTGATGATACATTGTCTTCTTTATATTTTATGGGTAAGGTATTACTTAGGGATCACACCATGTGAAACGGATGAATACGGTATTCCCCTTTCATACCCATCCTTACTCATAAAATATGAACATGTCAACAATCTATTTTTTTTAAATACCTACAAAAACATAATATAAGAATAAACCGATGATACATTGTCTTTTTAATATTTTATAGGTAAGGTATTACTCAGGGATCACACCGCGTGACACGAATGAATACAGTTCTCCCCTTTCATACCCATACTTACTCATAAAAGAAGAACATGTCAACAGTCTATATTTTCTTTAACATATCAAAATGAAGAATAAGGAAAGAAAAGATAATTCACAAAGATTAGAAACTTGAAAACCACGTGTTGCCTCCCGTGCAGCTCTTAATTTAACGTCTTTAGCTCGACTTGAACCCCCCAACTTACCCAATTACAACTATAAAAATTTTAATGACCTCTCCTTTCTCCACTTCAACATAATTGAGAATACATATCCCTTGTGGTTGGTAAGAAGATTTGGAATTTGAATCATGAACAATCCTATTTTCTAAAATGAATGAGAAAATCCAAGGAATATCAGAAATGGTTGACCTTTTTTATTCTGTAGTCTTTCCTAATAAATCAAAGATCAACCCCCCTTTTTGGGATTCATGAGATGAATGAATGAAACCCCAAAGCTCTTGCTTAACAAAAATTATAGGGTACTCTAGTGGGGAAGGAAGGACAATGATTTTGAGCTTGGTTTGGATAGGACATTTAGACATAGGTTGAGAATTTGAATTCAACTCATTTTCATTTTCCAAATTTCTTGACAAAATTGTTTCATTTTGAATAGAAGATTCAACCAAAAAATTGGATATAATATTGTTAGGAATGGGAATGGAATCAATTTTTTTGATTTCTCTCAGTGGTTTAGTGATTGGTGTTTTTAAAAAATCATCAATAGAGTTACACTTAGGAGACTCAATCCATGATGTCAAATTCCCCTCTTGTGAATACATGAAATCAATTTCCTCTTGATTTAAAGTCCCTTCAAAAATTTCTTGATTCACTTTCCCTACCCCAAATACAAAGGTTGGTTCTTAAATTAATTCATAAGAGGTTTGTGGGAAAATAGACACTTCACATAAGGTTTTGAAAGGTACAATTGGTGTAGGGATGAGTTCCTCAGAAGTATTAATGCGTTATAGTTCTAATCTCCAAGATGATACCTCGAAACTCATTATATCCATTTGATTACACAATTTTTCAAGAAATTATTGAGGAACAGATAGGATTAGATGTTTAACATTATGGACTTCACTAATATTGGACTCTTAAATCATCGTTGAGAGGGAAGGAAACTGATCATTTAAACATTCATTATCCCAATGATTGTACATCTCATCGGGTGCAGGGTAATCATTCAAGGGTTGATCAAAGAAATTTTCTAATTTAGGGGATTCCCAATATTGAATTTCCATTTGATTCCATCATGAGTTTATGACATGGTGATTTTGAAGATACTCCATTGGAGAAGACATAAAGTTTGATTCTAGATTCTCAGGATACACACAAACAGAAAGGGGGAAAAGATAAGATAGATGGGGGTGAGAATAGAGAAAGTGGGGTGAGAAAAGGATGATAGTGTCTATGGTAACTTACTTGGGTCCCTGTAAATGGATCCAAAATTTGGTGTCACCCAAATTTACCCTACAGGTATGCGGTCGGTGTAGTACAGGCAGGGGTCGAATCCAAAGGGACTGAAGAAGAAACCTAGAGACACTCTAGTTTTGGAAGGATTTGGCTATGGAGTGGCCAACTATTTGGATTGATTTGATTTGAATAACTACTAATTTAATTTAAATAAAATAAATTAAAACATACAATTACTTAGTCTAAAACAATTAATGGAGATGAGTTGATCCTAAGTTGTTACTAGGGTTAGATTGGATGTATTTATTTTCTTATAACATTCGTTTCACTAATTCAAGACGTATCCACAAAATGATAAAATTTCATCAACATCATTCACCAATTTAATCCCTACACCATTCCAAGGCTAATCACCAATTCACTTATAGGATCAATTTAATGATCACTCCAAGTAATTTAATCGTACTAGCACTCGAAATGTGTCATTGTTAAAGTTGGCGAAGATGAAGAAGAAAATAAATCATTAAATAGAAATCATAAAATAATGAAATGATTACAGAAATTAAGATCATAAAATAAAATCCAATATGCCCCCATGAAACTCCCTAGGACCAACCCATAAGGTTTTATCCCTCTATTGAATCTACGATCTCAAAGGAAGCGGAAATTAGACTCATAGGGGCGGAATTGAAGCAGCAAAAACAACAACAACAATAATGATCACTCCACTGTTGTGTGAATAAATTCACAAGTGCTGGTGTGAATAAATTAACACCTTAAAGAAACATTATCAAAGTGATAATAAGAATTAAATAAAAAATAGGAAATGAAGAACTTTTATTAAGAACAAATGTGATTCAAACAACTTACATGAGAATGAAGAACGATTACAACATCAAATGGACAACATAACATTATAATGAAACAAATCACCAAAGATCCCTAAATCCTCCACCACTACTACCTTAAATAGGAAAAAATGAAGCCTTGGACGAGCCCCCATCATTCCATGTGCCTTTAATTAATTGTGTTGTGGAAATGTGGGTGGAACATTAATGTAGAGAGACTTTTCCACTTCTTGCCCCGAAGTTGCAGCCAGCTTGCATCCACCGAAATGATACACCTAGAGGACCCTCTAGAATGCCGAATTTGAGTGGTCCCTAGAAGACTTAAATGAATCCCCGTATGTCACCTAATATTCTGTAAAAGTTTAGCCCAAAATAAAAATACGTTAAAGAGATATGATATAAATAGTGGGATTTTGTTCTGGGCCACAGAATCTAGAACATAATTGAATCTTCAAATTGGGCCGCATTAATCACCACCATTTAAGACGAATTAGCACTAGCTCCAGATGAATTATTTGTTACTATATATGTCTTCTATACTCCGATGAATGTTGGTCTTCATTGGGATTGCATTGTGGGCCCCACATTCCCATCCGTGGGATGATATCCAATCCACCTTCTCTAGAATTGTTTCATTTCATCGCCAAATATCCCCATCATCATTTATGAATCCTCCACTGATCCCTGAATGAAAAATGTTCATATTTATGTTTATATCCATTTAACAAAATATCAAACTAAAATATGGATAAATACATTCTTTAAAATCAGATGAAACATTGGGACTAAATTGGTGCATATTAGGCATGAAGTGCACAAATGATGAGAATGGATATTCAAAATTAAAATCCACTAAATCAGGCCCATAAAATAAAAAATGAACATTTAATAACATTAAAATGAAATAAAAATATGTGTTTTTACTATCTAATCAAGATCCACTAGGGAATTATGTGCATAGTCAAACAAATGTGTCTGTAGGACACTAGCCTTCCATCTCTGATTTCCATGGATGTTTATGGGGACCCAAGAATTCCTGGAGTATGGTGTCTGTCAAAAGGGAAAGATGTGTCTGTGAATGTAAGAAATATCCAGATCATGATTAGATGTTATCTACTAAGGCTTCTACATAGATCTGATTCATATGTAGGGGGGAGCAGGAAATTTTGACTATTTCTGATGGTTGGAATTCTGACATGGAATTTTTGTTATCTCTTTGAATTTATTATGCAGGAAATTGGGGGAATGTTTGGGATCACATAACACTGAGAATCAGCCTACA
Source organism: Viscum album (assembly GCA_963277665.1). Lineage (NCBI taxonomy): Eukaryota > Viridiplantae > Streptophyta > Magnoliopsida > Santalales > Viscaceae > Viscum > Viscum album. Next base: position 1,278,909,605 of record OY728134.1, read on the forward strand.
CATGACTCTTGAAGAACCCTGTAGTTTTATTTCATGTGGATAGGACCTTTCATGTGTTCTTGTGTGCTGGTCTGACCTATACACAGAGGAAGGGCCATTTTTTTATTTTGGGGGGCTAGACCGGGCTAGAGTATCTATGTGTCACTATGTATCCTGAAAGGGAAGGAATCAATCCATACGTAGTTCTAAATTTCCCCTTAAAGTGGTTTGTTCCACATGTAGGGAAATGATAGGGAATATTTCTTTAATTGGTGGTTGGTCCTGGATGTTAAATTTGGTTATCCCTACGTATCCTGTAAGGGAAAGAATCTATCTATATATAGTTCTACATGTTCCTTGTACTGATCTGACTTGAGCGTTGAAGTAGGGTAATTTTGGTTTCATGTGCTGGTTGGGCCAAGATCGAGAGTCAAGGTGTCACTACATATCCCACTGATGAATGGGAATGAATCCATACATAGTTTGTTGGAAACATTTCAGTTTAATATCTTGCAGTAATGAAAGACTCCATGTAGTTTAGTGCCAGCTGGTTAGGACAATTTTTACCCTATAGTTTATCATCATGTGATTAAGATTATTTATGATATGTGTTTTAATGTATTTCATCTAGGATGCTTCTTATTGTTATTATGTGAAGTATTTCTTCAGAAACCTTTCATTGGTGGGAGCTATGATGACCTATCCATCCATTGATATGAATGTGTATTCTCAATTGAAGTATACCTTATGTATAACATATGATCCATCCCATTTTTGCTCAAGATTTGTGAGTTTCTTCCCAAGTATCATTGGGATTATGAGGACCAACACCGTGTCTCCATAGAGGAAGAACCGGAGGTGAACCTTTTTGTTAAAGGCATGTGAGATCTAATTTTTGTATATTTCCAAATGGTGGAAAGTGTGAAACCTTTTCTCATCATGGTTCTTCAACTCATCAAACCATTTCTCGGATTTATCATTTATTTAAAGTTGATCACAAAGGGAAATGTGAAGTGATGGAACTTAAAATTCAAAGGGTAAAACCGCCTATGTCTCATATATTAATGATTACGGGGTTTCCTGGGTGGAAGTGCAGGTCGTGGTCTGGTAAGACCATAAATCATGAAGGATCATTTATGGTCATGATTTATTATCCTTGTCAACCATATTATAGAGTATATTGGAAAGAGTATTATTGAAAGACTCTATCTACACATTGGCCGCTGCATGGTAGTAGGATGAACGATTGACTTTGATTCCATACTCCTAGTATAACTTGTAAAACTCACCAGAGTAGAGGTTGGTGCCATTATCTCTCAGTATTTTATGAGGGACACTAAATCTAGTAATGATGTTGGATTTCACAAAGCTAAAAATGATTTTTTACCAACCACTTTAAGGGGTATGGCTTCATCCCATATGGACAAGTGGTCAGCTATTGTGAGAATGAACTTTAATTTCCTGGATGTGGTGGGAGGATATGGTCCCACAACATCTATCCACCATTTGGAAGATGATCCTAAGTACTTTTTTGTGTGAAGTAACTTTGGGGGTTGGTGAAAAAAATTAGCATGAACTTGACAAGAATGGATCTTCATGGTGAATGTGATGAAATACTGTATCATAGTGGGCCAATAGTATCCAAGCCTTCAAATTTAATTGGAGAGCATGGCTGGTGATTGGTGTGCTCCACAAGATTTCACATGAACTTCATATATGACAAAAACAGTCTCTTATCCATCAATTCACCTGATAAGGATTCCATTAAGGCCTCATTTGTAGATAAAGTTTTCTTGGTTTGCACCATTTTACAAGAAAAAATTGACTACCCACCTCAGGAGCTATTCTCTTCCATCCCTATCTGGTGGGAGTTCCCCCCTCCATAGTTAATTTGGAATGGGAGTCATCCAGCTAATGGTGTGACCATAAGGCCCCGAAATGAAGTTAATCTCATTGATTTCCTCCATGTTGTTATGAATGAATGGAAAGACCATCTGACAGTGGGAAATGTTGATGACTATTTCATCCTGGTCTGGATCATCGAAGGTTGTTTCAACATTTTACAATGCATCATCATGAGTAATTTCTAACCAGGGGACATAAGTCAGTGTTGGTTTTGATGGTAATTCTTCCATCAACTCTCAGAAATGGTACATAATAGGTGCTGATACTTCTTTCTTAACAGTATAGTCACCATTGACCTGTTTGATGACCCGTTCTAAATCAACTTTTATCTTCAGGTGTTCAGATCATGCATGAAGTTCCAGATCTACGCCTGTAATGAGGGCCTAGAATTCTACTTTATTATTTTTGTACCCCTCTAAAATAAATAAGGAGTGGGGAAAGATGGACTTTTCTAGGGATATGATTATATCACCCAGCCCTACTTTTTTGAGCTTGGGATCCTCCATAATTTTCCCTATTAAGATTATAGAGGAACCATCAATGTACATTTTCCATGCATGGAGGCCTTCTTGGGTGGATAATACCTCTTCATTAGGAATTTCAGTATCCAATGGGGTTGTTTCTTCTGAGGGGTGCTCCGCCAGGAAGTCCTATAATGCCTAGCCTTTGAGGGATTTCTAGGGAATGTATTGTATGTCAAATTGTTGTAGAATGACTACCCACCATGATAGGAATCCAGTCAGCATAGGATTATTGATGATATACATGAACGTGTTATAGTAGGAGAATAGATGAACCTCATGGTGCTGCAACTAATGCCTGAATTTCTGAATAGCAAAGATTAGTGCTATCTAATTCTTTTCGATTCTTGAATATCGAGTCTCAACATTGATCATTATAACACTAAGGTAATAGATACCTTTCTCACTGCTGGCATCATTATTCTTTATGAGGAAGGAACCTAATGAATGTTCCATGGTGGTAACGTTACAAATGAGTGGTTTCCCCTCAAATGGCTGCATCAGGACTGGTGGGCTTATAAGATATCTGTTGAGATTGGTGAATGCTTCTTGAAAATTATTATCCCACTTGTATGCAACCCATTTCTTCATTTACCATGTGAAAGGAAAACAATTGCCTGCAAGGTTGGATATGAAGAACCAAATTTAGGCCAAGTGACCCTGAAGCCCCCTCAATTTGATGAGGTTATAAGGTGGAGATATTCCAAGGAATGATTATATATTCTTGGTGTCAAATTCTATACTGTGATGGCATATGAAGAATATGTGGAATTTCCTGAAGGTAAAGTCAAAAGAACGCTTTATGGGTTTCATCTTTAGACTGTGTTGTTGTAGTTTATTGAAGATAGTTTCAGGATCTTCCTGGTGGTTTGAGTGATATCATGATTTGACCACCAAGTCACTGACTTAGAACTCAAATAATTTTCCCAAGAATGGAATGAAAATGAGATGTATGATGTGCTGATATGTAGCAATGAAATGTTTTAGACCAAATGGAATCACCTTATAGAAGAAAAATCCCTAGGGGGACCTGAAATCAAGTGATTATTCATCTACTTGGGCCATTAGGATATTTTTGTTTCCATAATATCTGTCCATGAATAATATTTCATCATATACAGTGGTTTCATTGGTCAGAAATTCTATGATCAGGACTAGGAAATCACCTTTCAGTCGATTCCGATTGAGGTCCCTAAATTCAATACAGAATCTAATTTTTCTGTTATTCTTTTTGAAAGGGACTATTTTTCCCATCCATATCAGATATTGGACATCCCAAATTAAGTTAAATTTGATCAATTTTTTAACTTTAACCTCTTTTTTGGAAGCATGTGATGGTTGAGTTCTTCTAGTAGCCTTGTTATAGCCACAATGGTTTTCCGGTAGACCCAGATGATGATTGGAAACCTTAGGACTGAGGCATGAAATTTCTATGTAGGTCCGAGAAAACACATATTGATTCTTCTTTATGAAGTAGGTATATGCCTATTTCTCCTAAAAATGAATAGCCACACTAATCAGAGTAGGTCGTGGGTCATCTTTGTTACCTAGGTTTACCTCCCTGAGTTCATAAATCATGGTTGAGACACGTTATTTGAATTTGGGAGGGGAATCTTTGTGGTATTCTTCATCATCATCATCATCATCATCCTCTTTATCATATTCTTCCTCTTCTAATAGAGAGAGGATTCTCAGATGAACTCTCTCGCATTGGGAGAGAAACTGGAACTCTGATTTATAAAGACTAAAACCGCTCCTTTGGTCTCGCCTGGCTGCGGGGAATTCCCTGGAGAGGATGAAATTTCATTGCTTTCTTTTAGTGACATGAAATTTTCTTACGCCTTAGTGAGTAAGGCATGAATTGTCTGGGGTCTTGAGGATGGTTCAGGAGCATCTTTGTTTGGACCTTCCCTGTCATCATAGAGTTCAGTGATTCTTTCAGTGTCTATGGACTTGGAGACCATAACAGAAATCATACGGATATCTAAGTCTATATCTATGCTTGAACTTATGCACTCAACCTAGTTGATAGGTAATGATTACTCTTCCCCAAGCTATTTGAAGGGATCGATGGGACCCATTTCCAATCCATTTGGGATGGGGATCCAATCAACATCATCGGCCGGAGACTACTTCTCTTTCATCTCATAGAACCCTATATCGATGTAATGTGACTCACAGGGTTCGAGTGGAGATTTATCAGCATGCAATGTACCTTTTTTCCTGTTGGATAAATATTTGATGCACTGATGGTATGATGAGGGAATTTCAGCATGCTGATATAGCTAGGGCCTTCCCAAAAAGACGTTGAAGGCCGTAATTTTCCACACTACCAGAAACTTGGAATCAGAAACGAGGTATCCAAGACAAGTTTTAAGATTTATTCGTTCCAATTTCATCTACTCACTTTTTTTATATTTTAGTAGAGTTGTGGTTCAGGGTGTCAGACTGTCCCCATAATAGCCTAAACGACGAAGTATATGCAGTGGGAGGTGGTTGAATGCAGATCCATTGTCGATGAAAATTCTCTAAACGTCAATTCCATTTATCTTCCCATAAACATTTGAGGGTTTGATGTAACATTTTAGGATGGCATCTTCATCCTGATCTGTCAAGGATACAACTACGTGGCAATCTTTAGGATTAGTCTTTGTCTGATAGACTTCAGTAGCTGCAACTTCAGCCTTGAATTTCTGGGGACTTAGCAAGGCTTCAATGAGTGCCTCCATATGGTCTGTGAATAGACTTAAGGCATCCAAGATCGACAATTTTCTAGTACTGAGTCTATCTGTATCATAATATCATATTTATACTTTAAAGTTCATCATTTCATGGCTCGGTGATTCTCATTCATGGATTCTTTAGGGGCTTGAGCTACTAGCGCTACTGTGCTTTCTGAGTTTAGGAAAATTGGTTTTCTTATATGCCATGGGCGATTGGATATTTGTTCTTCCTCCGATGGATACTCCAAGATGATTTGGATCAGATTTCATTCGATGGAAGAGGATAAACACTCTGGTTCTTATTGTGTCTACTAGAATGTTTTTCTATGAGTTTCTGCAGTATTAATGGTTTGAGTTTAGCGTGGCTAGGAATTTGACTACTTTCACGATCATGCCTTTTTGAAAACCCTCAGCCTCTGCGGCCTATCCCTCTAGCTCTCCAGCTGGACATGGGGAGTTCGAGTTCATGGCCATAATCTCCATCAGTGAAGGGGTCCATTAAGTGAATTACATTAATAGAGCTGAAGATCAGTTCTTGATTCGATAATTCTTCTGTCTGACTAACTTTTTTTGATGCTGCTATTTGGTAGGGTGGTGCATGTTTTCATATTTTGCGGGGTGGTTCTCGTTGTCTTGTTTGGAGGGGTAGTTCCCGTTGTCCCATTTTGTGGGGTGGTGCACGTTTTCATGTTTGGTGCAGTGGTGCCCGTTGTCTCAAGTCTACAGGCATAAAGTCTGAAATAGTCATGACCGACATTGACTTTGGTGTCATCTCATATACATTCCCATTATTTCTACCCTTTTGGCCCTCATAGGATTGTAGGGATGAGGATGGTGGTTGTGTTTCATCTGGAGCTATTGTGGGTGTGGTTGGTTTCTTCACTTGTGCCTGGAGGATTCCATGGGATCGATTGACTATTTTCTAAGTCATCAAACTATCAAATTTCTTACCCCTTTTTCTTGGTGACTATTTTCCATTCCTCCCCCTTTAATGGGTCCAAGGTGGAGACATACACCGCTTGTGCTGGCAGCGGACCCGACATTAATTTTCTAGAATCCACCATATTTTGCAGGAGGTCCTTGAAGATGAAGCATTCTTTGATGGTGTTTCATAGTATCTGGTGATAGGGAAAATAATTTGGATGGTTTTAAAGACCCACTTCAACATATCCCTTTCACTCTATTAAACAGAGAATGTTGAAATTCATGACAACTATGATGTAGCTGCGGACTTGGCCATCTCAAAATGAGTATAATTTACTTTTTCATTCCATGAACTGATTTCTTTTAGCCTCCCTTTGATCATCTTGTAGTGGTGGGGTCGTTATTGGAATCCATGGGGTCCTGCAAGGTTTTTTGTAGGACTCGCAACTGGAGCTGGTGATGGGGGTGGATTAAGAATGATAGAATCCGGTTAAAATTTTTTCATTCTTTTTCCTTGGGCTTATGGGGCCACCCTAGACTTCATATTGGTCCACTACAAATAGTATTTTTTCCATTGGGAAATCATAGAGAAATCTCAGAACCCACTTATGTACATAACTGGGATGAGTGGTGTTCACAATTCATCATGGAGATTATCAATGCACATAGTGAGAATTTCATCTAGGGGGAGTGGCCAGTTCAGAGAGTAAGTCAAGAATTTCCATCTGGCGATGATGTCTGAAACTCTTTCATTATCTCACTGCTTGCAGTTCATGAGATCAATGACTATTGTCTTGGGTAATATCAAACTAAACCGGAAGAGAAACTGTCACCAGAGGTCCTCCCAGCCCATGATTGAGTTATCTAGAAAGATCGTATACCACACAAAGGCTGAACCCTATAGAGTTTCCACAGAGAACCTTAGTTTTACTACTTCTTACTGCTCATGGGTTCCCATAGTGGGGTCACAGTAAGATCCATAGTGAAAAAGATGATGTTTTTGGTCACCCAAATGATTGAACACTATGAATATGAGGTTCCCAAAGTTTTTTACTAGAGAAACATTTCTCACCAAATCAGGTTAGGGTTTTCACTCTGGTTTTATTAAAGCACATCTCCCTTCCATGGATTCTAGTTGAGCTGTTAGTTGATCAACAATATTTAAGATCCCTTGATGCATATCCTACCAAACATGAGCTTGGGTGGGTTCAACATGAGTATAATTTGGACGTGTGGATACCCAGCTGAGGGTATCCTTTGTGGGTTTATCTGAATATAGTTTGGCTAGATTCCCAGTGGAGGGAAGTCTTGATGTCCTCACAGGGTTGGATTCATGTAGTTTGATGGTCACAGTGCAGGATTAGACAGGGATTTGAGCTTAATTTCTTTTACCAGGATGAGTGCATGTGGAAGGGGCACCTATTATTAGACAACCTATTGACTATCATCTTAAGGAATGTATCCAGAAAGATAGCTTCCTCAACGCAGCTCGACATTTATTCACCTGATCTCTTTCATTTCTTACTCCTACTTGGAAAATATTTCCTCAAGCATAAGGGACACATTCTCATGGGGGGGGGGGTGGAAGAGGTGGATCATAGAAAACTTGGGATTTATTATTCCCCTTATTGAGGATTCATAAGGGATGTAGTAATGGGTTTGATAAGGGGGAACCCAAATTTAGGGAAGCTCTCGGGTTCTAGGTATGCACACTATCAGGCTTAGTGTGGGATGCCTCCTAGTGGGAACCATCTTCTATTTCATCATATCCCTTTATATAACTTCATGTGAGATTTGTGGGGCTGACGTTCAACATGTTCAATGTTTCATACCGCATTGGGGCCAGTGTACCTAGCTCCAAATGGTAGGAGAGATTTTTTTGTCCTTTTTTGGAATTTATCCTTCTATTATGTTGTATTATTCAGGTTTCTTGGCCAAGATCGACTAAAAGGGAGCCCTGATCTATCCTCATAATATGCCTTCATCCTGGAGGGTATGAACCATGAGACATGGTTGAACGGGTGACCTCTATGATCAATGTTCACCCTATATGGGAGAACACAGACATCCTCTATGCGGGAATTTGATGTAAACAGTCCCACAACCCAAAGAACTAGGGTTTCTTCTATTCTCTCATTGATGCTCTATGTCCCACATTTTTTTTATTATGAGGTAATTTTGAGTTAAAAATTCCCCCAACCCTATGGGATGGGGCTGTTCTCATATTGTAGTGGTAGCAGCTTCTATTTACTCATTTTTGATTTCACACACTCTTGCACGGGTGTAAGCTGTTTATGGTGTTGAATTTACATGGGGTTCATTTGATTTTGAAGACATGAGGACTTCTCACTAGTTGTCTTCCCTTAGAAAGGAATCTTGATTGGTGTTCTTGGTTTCCTAGCTCAGGAGATTCTTGATGGATTGATCTCATCAAGAAATAATTTTTTTAGACTTACTCAAGGCTAGTTAATGTTGAGCATTCTACCTTTCCTGAGCAGGGAATTCATTAGATTGATGCCTTTGGGTAATGAAATTACAAGATTTCATTTCCAATGATGTATGTTGGATGGGAAATGGGGGAATGTGTAGAGCTTTATGTTCTCCCCATCCCCGAATATGAACTCCAAACAGAGCATCGCCAATGAGACAACACAAATTGTGCAGCGCAAGGAGGTAAGCCAGTTCAAGGTTTTTCCTTTGACTGTATGATCATGGATTCTATGTAGAAGGGAGGGATTCTAGGTCGATTATATGATGGAGATCTCCTAATATGTTGACACGGTTGTAGACGCCGGAAAAGTCCGTTGTTCCCAAACAAAGCTCCGGATGCGGAAAGCGAGGTCATATTTGGAGTCAGAAGCACGTTTCGGAGGGCCCGGAGGCCTTGCGCGAAATTTTGGAGACCCGCGTGCAAAGTTGCAGTAAGGCGCGCAAACCTCCCGGGATGCGCGCAATGCGCTGGGCCGGCGCGCAATTTTGCGCGCCCGTGGCCCGCGCGACTCCCTTGCGCGCCGGGACCTATTCCGCGCCCGCGAAGGAAATTCCGCGCCCGCGAACTGGATTCCGCGCCCGGGGTTGCCTATAAATATAAGGCGACCCCCGACGTTTTGAAGGTTGCCGGAATTTGAAGAGTCGCTCGTTCGCGCAATCCAACCCCTTCCGCGCGCAATGCCGATCTTCAGGTAACCTCTTTTCTTTCGCGCAATAAAGCCTTGGGGTCTGCCTTCGCGCGCAATCCCCTTGGCTCCTTTCCTTTGAAACAACTCTTAACCCAAAGGCCTTCGCGCGCAAAAGAAGCCTCTTGCGCGCAATTGCCCCCAGGTGCGCGCAATCCAGCCCGATTGCGCGCACCCCCCCCCTTTTTACTAAGAGTCCATTCGTTAAAGAATGAGCCGTTGCCCCCGCGCGCTATCCGAAGCCCGGTGCGCGCAATCTCAATCATCTGCGCGCAAAGCGCTGGCCCAATTGCGTGCCAGCCCGGCCTTTTGCGCGCCGACCCGCAGTATTGCGCGCCAAGCTTCTCTTTTGCGCGCAATCCGCCAGGGTCGCCCCCTTTGACCCCCTGAGGGTACCCGCCTGTGTGGCGCCCGATGATCTTCATCCCGGGTGCCCGCACCGTGTGTTGTCTTCCCGTGCGGCCCTCCAGGCTCGCGCAAAGTGACACGGACCCATCAGCGTCACTACTTCGTCCCAGGTACAAGACGTTAAACTGTACACTATTCGTCCTGCATGACGTTAAACTGTAATTCATCCTGCATGACTCTAAACTACACCACGTCCAAGCTGCACGACGTTAAACTGCCCAGCATATCGTCCGCGCTGCAAGACGTTAAAATGCCAAGCATCTTCGTCCTCAACACACGACGTTAAACTGTACTTCGTCCGACAAGATGTTAAACCGTCCGCTTCATCCTGCACGACGTTAAACTGTAATTCGTCCTGCATGACGCTAAACTACACCACGTCCAAGCTGCACGACGTTAAACTGCCCAGCATATCGTCCGTGCTGCAAGACGTTAAACTGCCAAGCATCTTCGTCCTCAACACACGACGTTAAACTGTACTTCGTCCGCGCTGCAAGACGTTAAACTGCCAAGCATCTTCGTCCTCAACACACGACGTTAAACTGTACTTCGTCCGGCAAGACGTTAAACCGTCCGCTTCATCCACAACACACGACGTTAAACTGTACTTCGTCCGGCAAGACGTTAAACCGTCCGCTTCACCCGACCCCGTACCCTGCACGCAGGGTCCCCCCGGTTTGGATGTGGCCCCCACCCGCTCGTCTCTGCAGGGATGACGGGATTTCCCCTCTTTAGGGACGATCCATGGAGTGGACTTCGCCCACGGGGGTAGAGTGTTACAAACAGAACGAACTACGTGGACTTTGATCCCTGTCTCCTAAACAGGATACGTAGGAAGCCTCTCCGAGGTTCAAGCCCACCACCTGGTCGTCCCGGTCGTATTCACGTCAGTTCGTCCATCAATGGACCCCTCCCGGGTTCACATTTGCGTCGATTCACCTATGAATCCGCCATTGTGGGAGACTGCACATGTGTATCTCCATTGTGCTTCCCCACTGCCTTTTTCTCCTTTCAGCGTCCAGCATGACGTGAAACTGTGATCCACCCGGCCGTTCCATCCCCCTCTGTGCGAGGTGGTTCGGTTCAATCCTCCGCCCGGCGGCCTCGAGCTCTTCGTGGGTCAGCTTACCGATGTCCATTATGACGTTAAACTGTATATCCGAACTACGCTGACTTTGATCCGTGCTAACGCGCGGTACGTAGGAAGCCCCTACGGGGTCCAAGCTCTTTACTCCATCATCCATCCTGATCCTTACCCGGGCCGCCACATCCCGGTGGGGTCATGCCTCTTCATTCCACTCCACTTCACTCGGGAAGCTGCCCATGTGCTGGCCCCAGCATCGGAGGCTCCCCGCAAGGGGTTCTGTCATCTGATCCACTTCTCGTGTTGATCAGTCCGATGTCGTCCCCGCTGGACGTTAAACTCGCGGAATACCCCGTGTTAAACATGGGAAGCTGAGTAAAACCTCAGGTAACGCAGTTCCCTGCACCCAGCGCGGGATGCCTCAGGCCATCACGCCTTCGAGAATCCCTATTAGGGACGGAAGGCAGACATGCAGAGCCGCAGTGTTAAGACACACCCCCAACACCCAGAGCTACCCGGTCTCCTCACCGCAGGTTGCTTCCCCGACCAGACTCCTTGGAGCGTCCGGACGGAAGCAGCGTAATTAACTGGTGTCCATGGAGACATGGCGCCGGGAACGAGATTCACGAGCACGTCTTAAATCTATGAGGGAGACCCGGATTAGGCGACGAGTTCCGAGGAGACATCCACGGAAGGAGGAACCGACATCCCATCATCCCGGTTTCGATCAAGGAGAAGACGCCCCTGAATAAGGGACGGATGCCGCCCGCCTTTGGAAAGTGGGACTGCGGGGCCACAAGCCGCGCGCCCATCCCCTCGGGTCGACGGGCGCACGCGCAAACGCGTCCTGGCGGAACAGCTTCGGAACAGAAACCCGACGCACATCCGCACCGAAACAGAAAAATGGTGAACCCGACGTGAATCTCTTCTCCTCAATACGAAGACTGATTGCTTTCGGAGGTGTTAGAAGACCAGCATGTTGCCCGGCCAAGCATTCAACACTGGGGCACAGAACCCGCCAGGGGCTGGGGAAGGGAAATCGGGCACTCCGTCCCACGACGTCGATGGCCTGGGTTCCCCCCATGGAAGGCGTCGTGGCACTAATGGTTGGTTGTCGATTCCTTTTCTTGTCAGTGTTAATGGGTTTTTCTCCCTGCTTTCAGGAATCAAGTCGCCCAATCCAGTGCCCGATCGCCACCCGCCCACTGGCGCAGGGGTAGGGGAAACACCGACGCGGCTACTCCGCGCGGTCCCGCCCGTTCCACAGCCGTCCCAGCAGCCGTAGCTGTGGGGCAACCACGCCCTCTCTCCCCCTCAGAGGTCATCCAAAGAAGGGTGATCAACAACTTGGTGCGGAGATATGAGGAAGAGGGAGTCATCCCCACCAGGGACATGGCTCACCTAGACCTCCAGGAAGCTGCACCTCGCCACCAACGCCGCCCCCGAGGGCCGCGCAGGGAGGCACCGCTGCCTACCTCGACGTCCAACCGCTTTGGGAGTTTATCCCCGGAGCGCTCCGACAACTCCTTCCCCTATGCGGATGAGGTGGAAGATGCCTGGGACCACCCTATCCGAGATTCGCTCCAGGGATCCGCGATAAGGGCTCCTGTCAGGCCACGGCGACACCGCCGCCAGGCCTCTCAAGTCGAAGAACGGGCTCTCCACCTGCCTGCGCCGCTGATCCCGACTCGTTTGTCCCGACGCCAATGTCGGGCATGAGCGGAAGAGGATGCCCACCTTGGGGCTCTAGAAACAGCGGCCGCGTTGGCTCAAGCCACTACTGGCTCCAGTCACCAGGCCCCTGCGCATCCTGAGCAGGGGCACTTCTATGCCCGACCTGGATCGAGGCCCCGACCGCCCCAAAGGCAGGTTGGGTTGACTCTCCCGGTTGCTGGTACAGGCAATAGCCACCACGGACCACCTCGCGGTAGCGCTATCCGCCAACAGGGGCTACTCCGTGTGGCCGATCCAAGAGGCATGGGTCATCCCACCTTCCGATCCCGGCCCGGAGGCCCGCCCGGAATCATCTCTTCCCGCGTCCCCTTTGATATCTGTCCCGGTGCTCCTCGCACCTTGGTTTCCAGTCCTCTTGGCCCCAACACCGGTGCGGCCGGAGGACGCCAGGATAGAGATCAGCCATGCCCCGAAGAACCACCCAGGGGTAGGAGGGAGAGGCGTCGACGCCGAGGGAAGAATGTTACGGAATTCCGGACAGAGATCCGACCGATTCGTTTCTCTGATACAGAGGCGGAGTATGATTCGGCGACGGAGCCCTCCCCCCGATCCCACCAGTCAGGGGCAGGGGTAGGAATGCGGCACGTCAGCCTCGTACTTCCCGAGAGAGAGATCGATATGATCCCCGCTTCTCTCCGAAGGTATATCCGGTGTAGCGAGGGCCTGGTAGACCCCCAAGGATCAAGCTTGCGGTTGGTACCGGCCCCTCTGGAAGCGCCTTCTGCCTCGATCGAAGAAGCCGGAGACTTTTTCTGGGGACCGACGGTCGAACCACGATCTAGTGCACCCTCGGCGAGCACCGACGCTACGGCAGGATGTTCGCTCGCCGGCCCGTCCTATCGTGATGTGGTAGCCGGGGCACCGCCACCCTCAGAGGGAGGCCCGGGATATGGAGGCCAATCGGCCTGCTCGCCGTATTCACCGCCGGCCAGACCGTCGGCCCGACGGCCCGCCTCGGCACCACTGCCGGTTCCCCGTCCATTCCCAGTCGTTGAAGAGGACCGAGGAGACCTGGGTCCTGAGTTTGAGTCGTGGAGCTTCTGGACCGTCCTTGCAGAGGGCCACTTCCCTGAGAAGTTTTGGCCAGTCGCAGGACCGGACTTTGATGCACCCGAATCACTCACCCCGGATGAGTTCGAATGCTTCCGCCGAACTCTCCGGGAGACTCACTCCCGTCTTCACTGCCTACAAATGCCATATCCCGGGAGTCAAGCACACCTGGAGGATATTGGTGAGCAGTGCCGTCAAATCGACCTGGCCACGCTCCCCACGGTTCGGCACCCCGGGTCATTTGGGCACCACGAGGCCCTCCAACAACGATGCGTTGAGTGTTTTCAAGTACTCCGCAAGGTTATCGAGGGAGCCACCCCCCACGTGTATATCCGTGGATGGGGGCAGTACGCTGCCCTACGCTTCAGTGCGATTCGCCGACAGCCCGATTCACTGGGTGGCCCTGAGGGTACATCCCCAGGGACGGAAACGGTCAATATGGCTGACCTGTCGGGAGAGGGGAACGACTTGGAACTTCCCGACGAGGGCTCTCCCCCCGAAGACAAGCCGTTGTTGGATCCATCGGTAAGAGTTACTCGTCACCAGAGGAACCTCCTGGGTCTCCCCACGCCTACTGAAGCACTGACGTTGAGCCGAAACGTCAGCAAAGGTAAAGAGCACGGCGGGGCTGTAAAGCCGGACGACCCATCTGCCTCCATGTAGAGGGCAGACGAGGATCCCGAGAAGGCTATGCTATGTCAACAGCTCGCCGAGCAGAAGAAGCTAGTTGACCAGCTCCTCGCTGAGCGCGCTGTAGAGCAGCGGCCTGACTACGGTGATCCGAGGCCAGGACAGCAGGGACAGGAACAACCGCTCCTCGACGAGACTCTCCCGGGCAACCGTGATTACGCCGTGTTCGCCGACAGGGGAGAAGCCATTGCCTATGGAAAGAGGGCGCGGTATGTTTCACCACACCCTCCCAAGCGGCGTGACTACCTGAGAGACCCCGCTCGGATTCCTCCCGCTTCCCCAAGGGCCGCTCCGCCCGCCATCCCACGAGCTGCTGAGTTCGACGACCCGGTCGACGACCCGATTGAAGGGCCGTGCAATGCGCTCGTGGTTAGAGATCCTCGCCAGGACTGGAACCCATGTCCGGACGATCCGATGGCGGCACTCATCGCCCGCTTGGAAGCCTTGGAGACTCAGCAAGTGGCAATCCCACCGGACGGCAAGCCATACCCGGCATGGGTGGATGACATGCCGGCACCTCCGGGATTTGGGAATCCCACTTTCGCCCCCTTCAACGGAACTGGAGATCCGCCAAAACATTTGGCCCATTTCAACTCGAGGTGCGGGCCTATGTTGGGAACCCCGGCGCAGCAAGAGGCCGCTAAGCTTCGCTGCTTTGTCCAGATGCTGGAAGGTCCAGCATTTTTCTGGTACAGCCAGCTCCCCGTCGGGTCGATAACTAGTTGGGAGGACCTTCGTAGACAATTCCTCTACCAGTTCAGTTCCACGACCCGGAAGACGAGTATCGCAGACCTCTTCAAGTGCAAGCAGAGGCCTTATGAGCGAGTCGCGGACTTCGTCGCCCGATGGAAGGGTCTCACGTATTCCCTTGACATGCCATTGACTCAGGAGAAGTTGCTGACAATGTGCGTCGGGAACGTCAAGACCGAGCTGGTCCCTTCCTTGATCACTCAGAATTACCCCGGAGGGTTCAGGGACTTCTCAGACAAAGCTCAACGTCTTGAGGAAGCCCTGCAACAGGCCAGTCAGGCACACCCGCTGCCTCCTATGATTCCTGCAAGGAGAGTCAGCAGGGCTGAGCCCGCTGCTGTTGCCCAGATAGAGGCCCCCAGGCCGTTGGAGCTGCTGCCGGCGAGGCCAGCTCCACAGCCTCACAGGAATCCGCCTCCACGGGCTCAGTTCCCGGCCCAGCAGCGGCAGCCCCAGAACCGGCCGGCCCCTCCGCGTAATGTACCGCCACAACCCAGGCGAGATAATCAGGGTCCACCTCCTCGGCAGGCCCCTCCAGCCCCTCGTCAAGACCACGCTCCCAGGGGCCCGCGATACCTGACTTACTCATTTCACGAGGATCAGGTCCCCGGTTATTTCCGGAGCACCCTGGAGCAGAGGATTGTGCGACTGCCTGAGTGTTGGAGGCCAGAGGAGGCACATCTCACGGATAACCCCCGCTACTGCCCTTACCATCGGGCCCCGGGGCACACCATCCAGCGGTGCTATGTGTTTAAGGATTGGCTCCAAGACCATATTAACAACAATGTAATTAGGTTGGGCCCAGCTCCAGCACAAGTGGCGGGCGTGTTCGTGGGATCAGATGACGATAGCGGCAATGAGGACGAATGGCAGCTGGTCTCCGACCGCGGATCCCAGAAGTATAATAACTGGATGGCCCGCAAGACGATCATTCGCGCCCATGGAATCATCCGTGCGCGCTTGAATCAGCCTGAGCCCCCAGAATCTGCGGGTGCTGCTTCGGCATCGTCGTCCCAGCCTGCCTCTTCCAAGAAGAGCAAACGGCGGCGGCGCAAGAAGGAAGAGCGCGCCCCGCCAGTTCCGCCGCTATCCCTCACTCTCGGCGATTTCATGCCCCCGGAGATGGGGATCCCTCCCCGGATCCGCCCAGTGGTGAATGATTCGTCCGGTGAAAGTGTTGGGTACGCTTCGGTTAATACCGTCGAGCTGGTAAATCCCTTTTCGGTTCCCGACGTTGAAGAACACCAGGTGGACCTCCCTAGTGTCCCCGGTCGTCGCCACCGTCGGAGGAACCGCAACAACAGGAGTCATCGGGGCACAACAGTTGGTACCTCCAGCCAGGCCATGCACGCCACTGAGACTAGGCAGCAGGCTCAAGACCGAGCTCAGCGTGCGCAGCCCCCCCATCCGGGGATGACGGATTCGTCTCCGCCACTGTTTGTGGTGTAGGACCAGGCAGAACCGCCTCAGCCGCGTCGCGATCAGCTCCGCCCTGCCACGAGTCCATCCCAGCCTCCTGGCCCCAGTACGGCTACTACTTCCCGGGCTTCAACCAATGAACAGCGAGATGCGCCAAGCACCAGTCAGCCGCCGGCCCAACCAGCAAGGCCCGTCATGCCTCCAACCGCAGAGCAACCTCCTGCAACCAGGAGCTCGCGCTTGGCCAAAAAGTATGATGTCCTGAAGCACTTGGCCGACATCCCAGTGAGACTCTCCATCCTTGAGGCTCTGCGCATGTCATCTGAGATGCGCGAGGCACTCGCTGAAGCCCTGAAGAGCCCCCTCCAGTTTGAGACAGAGGTTGCGGCTGCAGAGGCCTTTCACGCAGAAACGATTGAGGACGCCGAATGCCAGGCAGTTATCTCGTTCTCTGGGAAGGATGAAGACCCTCCTATACAGGGGCACATTCGTCCGCTGTATGTTACCGGCCAGATCAATGGCCTTGAAGTCCGACGCTGTCTTGTCGACACGAGGTCCGAGATTAACCTGATTCCCACTCGGACGCTCCAGAGATTGGGGTTGTCTGAGGATGACTTGATTCCCTCCGACCTCAGGATCCAGGGGTACGACCGCACCGAGCAAACTCCGGTCGGCAAGATACGCTTGAAGACCCAGTTCGGTGACTTGGTTGCCAACACCGAATTCATGGTATTCTCTCAGGACACTGCGTATAACGCATTGATGGGCAGGCCATGGCTCCACCTTCATGCGGCGGTTCCCTCATCATACCACCAATGCCTCAAATACTCCCTTAACGGTCGAGTAGGCGTGCTTCAAGGAGATGCCTCTCCTTTCGCCTCATGTGAAGCCCGCTATCTGGACGCGGACTATTACAAGAGAAAGGATAAGAAGATCCTGGCAGGTGAGGTTGAGCCTGTCGCTGTTGCAGGTGATCCCTGGGCAAGTTTGGATGACGCTTACGTCCTCCCGATCCATCGGTTGGACGTAGCCATGGTCTCGACGGCCTGTGAGTCTCCTGATGAGATGACCGCGACCGCCCATGCCAGCACCAGCGGCCCAGCAGGATCTGGTAGCCCCAATGCAGTTCCCAGCGCAGTCTCTCCCATGGACGATCCCTCCCCGAGTGGAGAGGACGTGGAAGATGCACCCCCGGCCTTTGAGGAGGGCATCTCCGCCACGGTCGATGAATTAGTACAAGTGAACCTTGGAACCGAAGCAGATCCAAGACCCACATTGGTCAGTGCCGCCATGCCCTCTGAGGAGCGGCAGCAGTACGTGGACTTTCTCAGGCAGCACTGTGATGTGTTCGCTTGGGGCTATGACGAGATGTCGGGGCTAGATCCTCAGGTAGCCGTCCACCGCCTTGGTCTCCCGGCGAACCATCGCGGGTTCAAGCAGCCTCCCAAGAAGATATACCCATTCCACGGTGCCATGGTTGAGGCCGAAGTTGACAAGCTTATCAAAGCCAACTTCGTGAGGGAAGTCCAGTATCCCAAATGGCTGGCCAACATTGTGCCGGTCAGGAAGAAGAACGGGCAGATCAGAGTCTGCATCGACTTCCGCGATCTCAACCGCCACTGTCCGAAGGATGATTTTCCCCTTCCAGTGACAGAGCTGTTGATTGACGCCACGGCAGGGTTCCAAGCCCTCTCCTTCATGGATGGATACTCCGGATACAACCAAATCTGGATGGCCCCTGAGGATGAAGAGTTCACTGACTTCAGGGCCCCCCAAGGTATCTTTTGTTACCAGGTCATGCCCTTCGGCCTGAAGAATGCAGGTTCCACCTATCAACGGGCGATGCACCGCATATTCAAGCCAATCCTCGGCACACTGGTGGAATTCTACGTCGATGACTTGGTGGTTAAATCACGCCAGCGTCAGGACCATCTCAAAGATTTTGAGAAAGTGTTCGGCTTCCTCCGGTCTCGCTGCCTGAAGATGAACCCGTTGAAGTGTGCCTTTGGGGTCACCTCCGGGAAGTTTCTTGGCTTTGTGGTAAGGTACCGGGGTATTGAGATCGACCCAGAGAAGATCAGGGCGATTAGCCAGATGCCTCCCTCAGGTAACCTCCGGGAACTGCAAGGGTTCCAAGGCCACTTAGCCTATATACGCCGATTCATCGCGAATCTGGCCGGCAAGTGTAAGCCCTTTTCTCGGCTCATGAAGAAAGGTGCCACCTATGTATGGGATAAAGAGTGTCAGACTGCTTTCGAGGAAATCAAGCAGTACCTGCTTCAACCTCCGGTTCTGATGCCGCCTGTATCCGGGAAGCCGCTGGTCCTTTATGTGACCGCCCTGGAATGGTCCCTTGGTGCCCTTCTCGCCCAGAAGAACAACGAGGGAACAGAGAATAGCCTCTATTACCTCAGTCGCATGCTCCTCGATGCGGAAGTTAGGTATTCCCCCATCGAGAAGAGCTGCCTGGCGCTCGTATTTTCCGTACAGAAATTACGGCACTACTTGCAGCACCACGAGGTACAGTTGGTTTCTCGGGTAGACCCGTTGAAGTATATCCTGAGCCGGCCCATGTTGACTGGCCGTCTAGCGCGGTGGGATGTGATTCTCCAGAAGTTCGACATCAGGTATGTGTCTCAGAAGGCCATCAAAGGGCAAGCATTGGCAGACTTTCTGGCTGCTCACCCGACCTCCGTGGATCAGCCGCTGGATCTAGGCTTTCCAGATGAGGCCATTCTCTCGGTCGATCATGCCGATCCATGCTGGAAGATGCACTTTGACGGTGCCTCCCGGAGCCCCATCGGTAGAAGACTCGATAATCCTAAGCTCAACAGAGTGGGCTTGGGTATCGTCTTCATTACCCCGGAGCGAGCCGTGCTGCCATACTCTTTCCTGTTGTCAAAGGGTTGTACCAACAATGAGGCGGAATACCATGCCCTCATCACTGGCCTCGAGTTGGCTCTCGAGATCGACGTGCCCCATCTGTGTGTGAAAGGGGACTCCGATTTGGTCGTTAAGCAGATCAATGGCGACTATGTTGTCAGGAACCCGGAACTTTTGCCATTGCTGGAGTGCACCCTCCTTCTGATGGCCCAGTTCCCTTCTCGGCCAGAAATTGTCCACATTCCCCGGTCGCAGAACGGTCGAGCAGATGCTTTGGCCAGCCTTGCTGCGTCACTTGCAGAGCCTGAACAGGACAACCTGATCGTCCGCGTGACGCACCGCAGGCTCATCGCCCCCGTTACCCCGGAGGGAGATCGCGACCCGTCGGTAAGTAATCTCACCACGGTTGCCCCTGTGCCCGGAGCCCCGAGTACCCCAGATATGGCAGTCGAATCAGCCCTTGATTGGAGGGCGCCTTCGGTTGAGTACCTCCAACATGGCATTCTCCCGTCGAATCGGGCCGAGCGCGAGCGAGTTCGACACCGTGCATCGTAGTTTGTCCTCCAGAGCAGTCCCGGCCTGGAGCAGGTCCTCTATAGGCGCGGATTTGATGGTGTTCTCCTCAGTTGCCTTCAAGGAGTTGAGATCCAACGAGTCATGCAAGAGGTTCATGCTGGTTCATGTGGTGCCCACCAGACTGGGCCGAAGCTGTCCCACCAGATTCGGAGGTTGGGATACTTCTGGCCCTCCATGATCCATGACTGCATCGAGCATGCCAGGAGATGCCATGCGTGCCAGGTTCATGTGAACTTTGTGCATCGGCCGCCAGAGCCTCTCCATACCACTAGGTATTCCTGGCCCTTTGCAGTTTGGGGTCTGGACGTTGTGGGACCTTACCCGCCGGCGACGGCTCGCCAGTGCCGGTTCATTCTGACCGCCACGGACTTCTTCTCCAAATGGGCAGAGGCGATTCCGCTCAGAGAGGTCAAATCCTGTTCGATCGCTGACTTCGTGACCTCCAACATCATTTATCGATTTGGAGTGCCTCACGCTATCCTCACGGATAACAGAGCCAATTTCCGAGCAGCCGAGTTGAAGAAGTTGTACGCCAAGTACAACATTCGCTCGAACCATACATCTCGCTATCATGCGCAGGCGAATGGACAGATCGAGGCGTTTAACAAAACCCTCTCTAACATTCTGCAAAAGATGGTTGGTCAGAACAAGAAGAGTTGGCCGGACAAGCTCCCCAACGCCCTCTGGGCTTATCGGACGATGACTCGCAATTCCACCCAGATGACCCCTTATTCCCTGGTGTATGGAGCTGAGGCCGTCCTGCCCATCGAGATCCAGTTACCATCCTTACGCACTGCGGTCTATGACCAGAAAGCGCCGGACAGAGCTACTGAAGCCCGTCTAGTCGAGTTGGAAGCACTGGATGAGAATAGGCTTCGCGCTTTGCACAACTTGGAGAGGCATCAAAGCAGAATGGCTCGAGCTTTCAATAAGAAGGTTCGCCTCCGCTCCTTCCTGCAGGGTGACCTAGTACTGGCCCTAAGAGCACCAATGATCCCCGGTAGGAAGCCGCCCAAGTTGGAGCCCAAGTGGGAGGGACCTTTTGTCATCCACAAGGTCTATCCCAATGGCGCGTACTCCCTAGCGACTATGGATGGTGAGCGTGTCACTCCTCCCACCAACGCTAGGTTCCTCAAGCAGTACTTTGTCTGAGTGTACTACATCCAAGCTGCACGACGTTAAACTGCCTAGCATATCATCCGCGCTGCAAGACGTTAAACTGCCAAGTGTTTCGTCCAACATGACGTTAAACTGTACCACGTCCGCGCTGCAAGACGTTAAACTTCCAAGCATCTTCGTCCAACATGACGTTAAACTGTACCACGTCCGCGCTGCAAGACGTTAAACTGCCAAGCATCTTCGTCCTGCATGATGCTAAACTGCACCACGTCCGAGCTACAAGACGTTAAACTGTTCAGTATTCGTCCCGCATGACGCTAAACTGCACCTCAAGAATTACGTGCGGCTTGATTCCCATCCTTATGGGATACGTAGGACCGCCTGAACATTCATGTTTCAGGCCCAGCCCCCTCCTTCGGGAATTTCCATCCCATCTCGGGCCCTTGGCCCAGTTGCCTCTGGGTATGCGGCGTATGGTGTGAACGTGGGGCTATGCCCTCATTCACGTCAGTTTGCTCGCCACGTTGTACGCCCCCCACGTTTGGGGATGCCTTCTGCTCCCCCCTTTCTCTTTTCGTCCTGCATGACGTTAAACTGCACTTCAAGAACTACGTGCAGCTTGAGTCCCATCCTAATGGGATACGTAGGACCACCTGGACACTCATGTTTCAGGCCCAACCCCATTTCTCGGGAATCTCTATCCCGCGTTGGGCCTCTGGCCCCAGTTCCCCTCCTTTTTGTGTGAGGCGTGTGGCGTGAGCGGGGGATTATGTCCTCATTCACGTTGTTCTACTGGCCGCGCCATACGCCTCCCCTCATGTGTGGGACTACCTCACACCCCTCATCGTCCTGCATGACGTTAAACTGCCTCTAAAGAACTACGTACGGCTTTATTCCCATCCTTATGGGATACGTAGGACCGCCTGGACGCTTGTGTTTCAGGTCCATCCCCGTCTCTTGGTTGATCACGGGGATCTGCCGTCTTTTGGTTGCTCTCAGGGTGAGTCCTCCGACCCTTCCCGGTGATCTGTTAACATGTTTTGGGTACTTCGGTCTATGACCTGTAGTGTCGGATTCAATCCCGGCAAGTCCTGTGTTGCTTGCCGGGTCTCGCGCTTCCTCTTGTTCGAGCCTTCACTCAAAGGGATCCTTGTTAGCGGTTTGGGTACGATGCCTCAGTGCTCTCCTACCACTCCGGGTCGATTTACCGGCGGGTCCTGGGCCGCAAATCGATATGAATCCTGCGCTTGAGTGGTTGATGCTCGTTTGCTTGCCCCATCCTAGGCTGACGCGATCGGATGTTGTGTTGCGAATATGGTCAGCGACATCCTTGATCGCCATGTCGGCTCTTTCAGGCTCCAAACATTGGTTGCGCGGTCCTCATCACACTCCGCCTTCGCGCGTTGTAGTGGAATCTCGACACTCTCTTCATACTGACCTTCAGTACACCTTTACACGTTAGACAGGCCAACCAGGGTAATGGTGTCTTTCGAGGCTCCCACGATCTGAGCACCAAGGATATATGCTGATGTCCTCCCTAAGCGCCATGTGTAGCTGGACCCTCGTCCCCATAAGGAGGAAGGAGTCGCCCGAACAATCGCGTTCTGGGCCCAGTATAGCTGGAGGCTAGCATCTCTGCCTCTCGGGTGATGGACATACGTAGGCCCCTATCCCAGGATCCTTCTCCTGGAATCGTGCGTGACCGCAGGGCTAGGTATTTTACCACCTCCGCTGAGTCCGCCATATCACAATAAGCGGATTCCTCCATGGTCCGAACCACACGACATTAAACTGTGTTGTCTGGTCCTACCACACGACCGTAAACTGTGATCGTCTTGGCCGCCCGACGAGAAACGACACTGCATCGTGATGTTCTCCTCAGGGGACACTCACGTTGGGCGCTGGTTAATAACCACGCCATTTATCAATGCCTTTCATGGCTTGATTATGGTGGCAACGCCAGGGATTCCTTAATCACAGGCATGTCGCTGCACAAAGAAAAACCATCCACCTTTAATGACAAATAAGAAATATCAAATACCGCTTCTTCTGTGTGCGAGGGTCAGACCCGCACCCTTCCCCGCGCTGGTGCTCGATTGTGTTGCGCCACACTTCAAGAACTACGTGTGGCTTGATTCCCATCCTTATGGGATACGTAGGAACGCCCGTATGTTTGAAACTTCTGGTCCATCCCCCACCTCTTAGAGATTCCCCCTTCTCTTGGGAATCCGCCGCCTTCAGGTCACCCTCAAGGCGTGTCCCTCGACCCCTTGCAGTGATCCACCGGTGTCAAGAGTACTCTGGTTTATTGCCAGGAGGGTCAGGTTCAGCTTGGTCAGGTTCCTTCCACTTTTCAGGCTTCGTGTTCCCTTTCATTCGGACCCATCGCCTGTGCCCTGGGTGGAGCCCCCGTGATCGGTCTGGACACAATGCCTCAGTGCTCTCCCACCAACTCGGGCTGGTGCCCCCAAGGGCCTCGGGCAGCAAATCGATATGAATCCTGCGCTTGAGCGGTTGATGCTCGTTTGCTGCCTCATTCCATCAACGGTCAGTGCGATATTGATGCTGCTTTTCCGCCACGGTCGGCAGTACTCCCATATCGTTACGCCGGTGCCCCCAGTCCTTGAGTGAATGGCCGCATGATTCATATTACGTTTTCCACCCCCCATTCTGACCAGGCGAAACCTCGACACTCTTGGCACTATACCTCAGTGCATCTTCACATATCCAGGGGATGGGACCACGATGTGGCGTGCTTTGAGGTTCTTATGGTCCGAGCTCTAAGACCTTAAACTAAGATCTACCCCTATGGTCCGAGCTCTAAGACCTTAAACTAAGATCTGCCCCTATGGTCCAAGCTCTAAGACCTTAAACTAAGATCTCCCCTAATCAGGGTTCTACGTCCTGCATGACGTTAAACTGCACTCTCAGAACTACGTGTGGCTTGATCTCCAGCCTGATGGAGTACGTAGGAACGCCCGGGCATCTCGACTCGGGCCCAACCTCAGGGATCGCTAAGTCCCGCCCCTCCTCGTCGCCGGCCGTCTGGCCTGGCTTCTGGTAGAGTGGTGCAGTTGTGATACTCTCCCCGATCCAGCTCGGGATGCCCCATTGCAATGATGGGAAGCGACAATTTCCTCGTCAAAGGGGTTCTGTCTGAGGATTGGGGTGATTCACGGCCAGATTAGTACATCCGCCTAATACGCTTTCCCCACGGTGGTGCAATTTTGGGAGCATTGGATTCTGTCCGAACAAATCATCACTTCGCCCCACGCTTCGCATGCCCTGTTGATCTGGATTTCCATCCTTGTGCCTGGAGGAACCCCCAAAGCGGCATTGATGATGACATGTGATCCGCCTCCTGCAATATGAATGATGACCTTCGGTCCGTCTATTGCAGTAGTATGGTCGATTGATCCATTGTCCGCTTGCCGTCTTGGGCATTTCCTGGAAGGCCAACCGTTGTGGATTTCTGAATTCGGGACATGCGATTCACCCTTTCTCATTTTCCTATGTTCGGATAAAATCTCAACGCCCCTAGCGTTGTCCCGCTCGTGTGTCGGAACAAGTTGGGGGGATGATACATTGATTAGGCTTGAGGTCTCCTTTCCTAGGAATGACCTCCCTCTTTTCTCTAGAAATCTAGGCCCAATTGTGGATTCCTGAAGCTTGGTTAACGCTCCCGCGAGACAATGAATTGTGGTTGAGCATGTTAAGCCAAAATATGCAGATAAATATATTGGTTCATACAAATGGATCGAAATATTGAGTAGCGGAAGCAAATGTTCTGGGAGTGGCAAAAACAAAGCCCCTAGGGATTAGCGTGCTGAATAAGTCTTTCTAACGCCGCTACCCTTTGGCTGGAGGCCTCCAGGGCTGCTTCTCGCTCTCTGCGTGCCCTCTCCTCGTCGGCGGTCGTAGCACGCAGCTCGCCGATCCTGGCCTGCGCACGCTCCCGCTCGACTTGGAGTGTGACCATCTGTTAGCCCGCCTCCGTCAGCTGTACCTGGGCGTCAACCAGCTGGGCTGCTAGTTGCTCCACAAGCTCGGTGCACGTTACGACGAAGGCCTCCTTCTCTGCCGCCTGCCCTTCGAGACGCCGGACTTCCTACTCCGCCGCGAGGAGCGCCCGCGTGTTCTCCGACATGTCCCGACATTGTGCGACGTCGGCACGCCGGCGGCTCTCGCGCATCTTTTCGGCCATGAAATCACAGACCGTCAGATGGAGGCGTTGAGCATCAGCTCCCCCGGCACACAGGAAGCGCAGCCAGGTTTGAAGTGATCCCATGCGCCCCAGCCACTCCGATGGGTCTCGCTTGAGGAAGCGCTGGATGCACTTCCACCCCCTGCGTCGCGTTATCCAGCTCTCCTCGACCGCCTCCGCGTCCGAGTCGTCCATCTCCTCGGGGTTGGCAGGCCGGTAGGCAGGGAAGGCAGCCAGCAGGTCTGCTGCGGGGTCCGCCCCTGGGATGTCCTCACGGGGGATAGGTTCCCCAACATCTGGGCGGCCTTCTTCTCTCGCCCCAGCGGCGCTGACACCCTCGTCAGCCCCCGACCTCTCTCCGATGTCAGCACCGCCGGCGTCCGAAGCTCCCTGATCAGCAGTTGGTGGGGCCAGCTCGGTGTGGGAAGTCTGTTCCGGAGCAGGCGGCATGTCTGCCACCGGTCCACTCATGGATGGCCCGGGTTCGGCAGCCCGACGAGCCTCCAGTGTTGAGATCACTGCGCAAGGCATGCCATGGTTAGTCACGGATCGTCAACGGCAAGCACCGACAGTAAGGTAAGGAGACTTACGGGAATCCAAAGCGTTATCTTCCGCTATCCCGGCCACCGCAGGAGCAATTGCAGCAGGGGACCCTTCAGCGCTTGTCAATTCAATAATGGGTGTCTGGCCCCCGCCTTGTCCTGCTGGCGCCTCTCCTACTCCTACTGAGGGCGCCTGGCCAACATCCGTGCACTCCTGAGAAAGGTGGAGAAATGGGTTAGAAGCTGCATAAGAGAATGGATGAAGCAGGTTGAGTAGGGATAGAAGCGGACCTCGAGGAGCTCAGTGACATCAACATTGTCAGATCCGGCCACCTCGCCGCTCTCCCGTGGGCTCCCCTGATGGGACCTTCCCTCGGAGCCTTCATCCTCCCTCATCTCCTCCTCTTCCTTGGAGTTGTCGTTACTATCATCTTCCTTCGGCGGCATCTGTTCTGGAGCAGGCTCTAGACCGAGCATCACCTTCACCAGAAGGGACGGCTCCGCACGCTGACCACGTTGGCGCGCGTACTCATCCATGGCCGTCAGATATGCATACCGCCGGTGGAAGTTCACCCTGTCGGCGACCTGAAGGCGCCCGACCTCTGGCAGATGGATCCCTTCGCTGGTTATCTTCTGCCAGATGATTTCAGTCCCCAGCGACTGCCGCAGGGTCATCCAGGCCGACCACAGCGCCGGGAAGACTGCATCGTGGGAGGGTTCGAGCAGACGCCTTACCTGCTTCCCGGGCCGCTCTTCGACCACCGCACGTGCCCCCTCTCTGGGCACCGAGGCCGTGGCGGCAGCCTGCGATGTGCCTGCCGTCGAAGTCCCTGCCCGTGCCGGCTCCGCTGCTTGGCGCGCCTCCGTTCTCCCCCGTGTGGCGGCGCTTCGCCTCCTTCCTTGACGCCCGGTCTCCGCACGGGTGACCTCGAGCCGCCGAACTGGCTTTCGTAAAAGCCCCTCGGGGTACGCGATGGCCCAGTGTTCGGCGTACTCGGTTGCCAAGCCTGCGTCGACCCCGGTAGGAGGGAGAGTGATGACGTCGCCAGAGCCGAAAGCGGCGAACATCAGCCACATCTGGCGAAGGACGCAAGGGTTCGTCTCCTCCCGGACAGCAGTGAATACCCTCTTCAGCATCCATTGAAGGCACCCGAACTGCCTGACGAACCGGGTTGGCACGTAGGGCTCGCAGATCACCTTCCCGTCGATCCGAGCCACGAGCACCCCGCCCCGCATGTTCAGGAAGTATTCGTGCTGCTCCAGCGGACCCTGCCCATTGTCGATCATCTGGCCGACGGGAGTGGGGAACGGGCTGAAGTTGAAATTGGCGTGATTGCCAATTCGAATCCTCACGCCCTCCTCATTTAGGGTCATCGGAGCGACCCCTGCGATGTTCAGCAGGGAGGGTCGCAGGCCGTTTCCCGGAGGAATGACGGTGTTTGGAAACGTGTACCCACCGAGGTGAGCAGCCACCCAGCCATGGAAGAATTGAAAGGGCCCACAGATCCTTCGTGGAAACCCCCCTCGCGAGATGCGTCCCAGGATGGCGTACAGCTTAGCCAGCACCGGGACCCCGAGGTTATATCTTTTATTGGCGGCCATGGCACCCGCCATCGCCAGTGTCGTCGGGCGAACGCCCATTCTCGCGTCCCGCACTGGCAGGAGCCACCCACTCAGAAAGGCGGCCAGGAACGCCGCGTACCGGACATTTGGGTCCCGGGCCTCGATGACGCGGTACCCCCATGAGCGGTAGTCGCCCGTCTCCAGGACCCGCCAGTACGACCCGTTCCGACTCCTCTAAGCCGTGGTCGGGCACCGCTTCCCCCTGCCAGGCATCTTGACCGCTGGGTCATGCTCCAAGAACTGGCCGAACCACTCCTTGTAGGCTATGTCCTTGTGGAAGTCCTTGATCCCGAGCCGCTGCGTAGCCAGGTCAAGTAGATGCCATGTCAGAATGGGAGTCCGTGACCTGTCTTCCCAGATGTTCTTCGGAGGCAGGAACTCATCGTATTGGTAACCCTCCAGCGGGATACCTCCGATGCAGTGGATGTCCCAGAGACCGATGCTGACCTCCCCATGGTGAAGATGGAAGGTGTTGGTATCCGGGGACCAGCGGGTGAACAGCTCCGGCCCGAGCTCGGACTGCTGGTAGAAGTGGAACTGCGACGTCCACACCGCCTCAAACAGGCCGATGTACCGCAGCTCTTCCGCGAAGTGATCGCAGGTGTGGCGTACCCAGAACGCTCAGGCCCACTCACTGGTGAAATTGCCCCAGACCGCAAGTCCCAGTCCTTCAGCCAGCCCTTGGTGTCGTCAGTGACACTCTGGCGATATGTGCTCGAGTAGAGGGCTGGAGAGTTCTCTGCAGTAGGCTCACTCCTGACGATGGTTCGCGTCCTCGGGTTCAGGACATAGACATCTAAGTGCCTGGTCTCCCTGGCAGGATGCCCATTGTTGGTGATGTTATAGCGGGGAAGCTCGTCCTCCCGAGTCACCCAGGTCCGTGGCGCATCAACCACGAACCCTGGCACCGGAACCTCATCTAGGATGCCAAAGTTCCAGATCGGCAGGTTGTCCGACAGCGGATATGTCTTCTGGGCCGGCGTCAGCAAGTCGAACAAGGATTGATTGTTGGAAACAATCTCCTTGGCTCCGTAGACCTCCTCGTTCGCCGCCATCTCAGCTCTGCGAATGGCGGCATCCCCCTCATTCCCTCGATTCGCGGCCATCTCAGAAGCTCCGGGAGTCGTGTGGGTTAAGGGATGAGGCGTGCGGAATCGGAAGAGGCTGGTAGATAAGTTTGAGAGTTGGGGCGCAATCCTAGTGGACGGCGCGCAATTGGGAAGTCTGTCGCGTAAAACCCCGAGTGTTCGCGCAAAAACAGGCTGAAATCCAGAAGGTTTGCGCGACGAACGGGTGAATTCCGTGCCGGAAAGGGCAATTTCGCGCACGAGAGCTCGAATGCTTATCGCGCGGAAGGCCGGTGTACGGTACGGGGGGACCCAGGGCCCCTATTTATAGGCGAGGCCGGGTGTCCGCGCTGCGCGGAAAGCGCTTTGCGCGACCGAGACAGCGAATTTCGCGCCCGACGCCCTTTTTTGCGCGCCACAGTCCCGCGCCACCCAGGACTTCGGCATTCCGGCATCTCCCTCGGAACCCGATCGTTGCGACCTCTCGCCGATCAGATTCCGAGGGGGGGCTTTTGTAGACGCCGGAAAAGTCCATTGTTCCCAAACAAAGCTCCGGATGCGGAAAGCGAGGTCATATTTGGAGTTAGAAGCACGTTTCAGAGGGCCCGGAGGCCTTGCGCGGAATTTTGGAGACCCGCGCGCAAAGTTGCAGTAAGGCGCGCAAACCTCCTGGGATGCGCGCAATGCGCTGGGCCGGCGCGCAATTTTGCGCGCCCGTGGCCCGCGCGACTCCCTTGCGCGCCGGGACCTATTCCGCGCCCGTGAAGGAAATTCCGCGCCCGCGAACCGGATTCCGCGCCCGGGGTTTCCTATAAATATAAGGCGACCTCCGACGTTTTGAAGGTTGCCGGAATTCGAAGAGTCGCTCGTTCGCGCAATCCAACCCCTTCCACGCGCAATGCCGATCTTCAGGTAACCTCTTTTCTTTCGCGCAATAAATCCTTGGGGTCCGCCTTCGCGCGCAATCCCCTTGGCTCCTTTCCTTTGAAACAACTCTTAACCCAAAGGCCTTCGCGCGCAAAAGAAGCCTCTTACGCGCAATTGCCCCCGGGTGCGCGCAATCCAGCCCGATTGCGCGCACCCCCCCACCCTTTTTACTAAGAGGCCATTCGTTAAAGAATGAGTCGTTGCCCCCGCGCGCTATCCGAAGCCCGGTGCGCGCAATCTCAATCATCTGCGCGCAAAGCGCTGGCCCAATTGCGCGCCAGCCCGGTCTTTTGCGCGCCGACCCGCGGTATTGCGCGCCAAGATTCTCTTTTGCGCGCAATCCGCCAGGGTCGCCCCCTTTGACCCCCTGAGGGTACCCGCCTGCGTGGCGCCCGATGATCTTCATCCCGGGTGCCCGCACCGTGCATTGTCTTCCCGTGCGGCCCTCCAGGCTCGTGCGAAGTGACACGGACCCATCGGCGGCACTACTTCGTCCCAGCTACAAGACGTTAAACTATACACTATTCGTCCTGCACGACGTTAATCTGTAATTCGTCCTGCATGACACTAAACTACACCACATCCATGTTGCACGACGTTAAACTGCCCAGCATATCGTCCGCGCTGCAAGACGTTAAACTGCCAAGCATCTTCGTCCTCAACACACGACGTTAAACTGTACTTCGTCCGGCAAGACGTTAAACCGTCCGCTTCGTCCTGCACGACGTTAAACTGTAATTCGTCCTGCATGACGCTAAACTACACCACGTCCAAGCTGCACGACGTTAAACTGCCCAGCATATCGTCCACGCTGCAAGACGTTAAACTGCCAAGCATCTTCGTCCTCAATACACGACGTTAAACTGTACTTCGTCCGCGCTGCAAGATGTTAAACTGCCAAGCATCTTCGTCCTCAACACACGACGTTAAACTGTACTTCGTCCGGCAAGACGTTAAACCGTCCGCTTCGTCCACAACACACGACGTTAAACTGTACTTCGTCCAGCAAGACGTTAAACCATCCGCTTCACCCGACCCCGTGCCCTGCACGCAGGGTCCCCCCGGTTTGGATGTGGCCCCCACCCGCTCGTCTCTGTAGGGATGACGGGATTGCCCCTCTTTAGGGACGATCCATGGAGTGGCCTTCGCCCACGGGGGTAGAGTGTTACAAACAGAACGAACTACGTGGACTTTGATCCCTGTCTCCTAAACAGGATACGTAGGAAGCCTCTCCGAGGTTCAAGCCCACCACCTGGTCGTCCCGGTCGTATTCACGTCGGTTCGTCCATCAGTGGACCCCTCCCGGGTTCACATTTGCGTCGATTCACCTATGAATCCGCCATTGTGGGAGACTGCACATGTGTATCTCCATTGTGCTTCCCCACTGCCTTTTTCTCCTTTCAGCGTCCAGCATGACGTGAAACTGTGATCCACCCGGCCGTTCCATCCCCCTCTGTGCGAGGTGGTTCGGTTCAATCCTCCGCCCGGCGGCCTCGACCTCTTTGTGAGTCGGCTTGCCGATGTCCAGCATGACGTTAAACTGTATATCCGAACTACGCTGACTTTGATCCGCGCTAACGCGCGGTACATAGGAAGCCCCTACGGGGTCCAAGCTCTTCACTCCATCATCCATCCTGATCCTTACCCGGGCTGCCACATCCCGGTGGGGTCATGCCACTTCATTCCACTCCACTTCACTCGAGAAGCCGCCCATGTGCTGGCCCCAGCATCGGAGGCTCCCCGCAAGGGGTTCTGTCATCTGATCCACTTCTCGTGTTGATCAGTCTGATGCCGTCCCCGCTGGATGTTAAACTCGCGGCATACCCCGTGTTAAACATGGGAAGCTGAGGAAAACCTCAGGTAACACAGTTCCCTGCACCCAGCGCGGGATGCCTCAGGCCATCACGCCTTCGAGAAGCCCTATTAGGGACGGAAGGCAGACATGCAGAGCCACAGTGTTAAGACATGCCCCCAACACCCAGAGCTACCCGGTCTCCTCACCGTAGGTTGCTGCCCCGACCAGACTCCTTGGAGCATCCGGACGGAAGCAGCGTAATTAACCGGTGTCCATGGAGACATGGTGCCGGTAACGAGATTCACGAGCACGTCTTAAATCTATGCGGGAGACCCGGATTAGGTGACGAGTTCCGAGGAGACGTCCACGGAAGGAGGAGCCGACATCCCATCATCCCGGTTTCGATCAAGGAGCAGACGCCCCTGAATAAGGGACGGATGCCGCCCGCCTTTGGAAAGCGGGACTGCGGGGCCACAAGCCGCGCGCCCATCCCCTCGGGTCGACGGGCGCACGCGCGAACGCGTCCTGGCGGAACAGCGTCGGAACAGAAACCCGACGCACATCCGCACCGAAACAACGGTCTTCATACCCTATGTAGGGCATGAACTTTTTTTTTCTGGAAAAGAGTCATCCAGATATTAAGGTGAATGTTATGCATACATTCCTTAGGAAACTCCCTTGTTCTGTCGAAGTGAGAAGTGTTTGTGTTCCAATACATCACTGATATATTAACCTTAGCTATTTGTTTTCTCAAGAGTAAAATATCCTATTGTTCTTCTAGGGACTCCTCTACTTTGTATTCCCATTTTTGATCGCTTCTTAATGATTTTTTTTCCTAGAAGCAGGGATGGTGGGGGCCTCCTTGATATGTGAGCGATGCAGGGGTTGCTCGGAAGATGATCATGTAGCTGAGTTGTCCTCTAGTTGAGAAAGGATATTACTCATCATAGATAGTGTCTCTAACATGTTTGACTCTATCTTTTTGATTTACCTTGTATAAGAGGGGGTTCTCAAAATTTTTCTGGAAAGGGGAGGACCTTCTCGCCAGTGTTAATTTTGATTTCGAGGAGGAACTTCTCAATTAGCGCTAAAATGGAGAGGGATACAATTGAAACTTGATGCCCGACCATATGGAATTCCCATAAGACGTATACCTTGGGGAGGACCTTCAAGGATGGCTGCAGTGAGTGTACGACCTTCTGGTTGCTTAATGTCATTGAGGGGAAGACCTTCTCGATGAGTGCTATGTTGGAAAATACTACTATCACAACTTGATATCTAGCTGTAGGGAGAATTTCAGTAGTATACATCCTGGGGGGGGGGCTTTAGGATGTACTAAAATGAGGGGAGGACCTTATCGTTTCTTGATGTTGATGTGGGGAGTACCTTCATAGAAAATTCCATTACAGGGAGGGCCTTCACAATGTATGTCATCATGGAGAGTACTACCATCATGACTCGATTTCCGATGACAGGGAGAAGCATATACCCTAGGGGGGACAATTATGGTGGATGATAGTAAGTAGAAGACCTTCTTATTACCTAATCTTCTGGTCAAGGGGAGGGATACCATAACACGCATTAGGAAATAGGCTCTCATGATCTATCATTTTGGGCCCATGGAGTAAGCCCCCATAGGTACTTTGGGGAGGACCTTCAGAGAAGCTAGTAGCAACATTGTGGGTAGGTCCCTCGCAACTGTTACTTCGAATTCCATAGTTTAGTAATGAACTAATAGGATCTTGGGCCTCTATTGATATATTCTTGAGGGAATCAAGAAGTCTAGCTTCCAGTAGAGTAGGATCATGTATGTTCGCTTCATTTTATGATTGCCTTTAGCACATTTCATTTTTGGGTAATCTCTTATGGGTAACCGGGGTCATCTACTATTGGTAACGACATTCATATATGGGTACCTATTTTTCGGTTCTCGTGATGCCACAAAGATATTCCAAAGGACGTCTTGAGTTTTGGAAGGGATATATGCCTGCCCTGGAGTGGCCCCCATATTGGAAAATGTCCCCTGTTGGAACATGAATTTATTCTTGATTCAGTTTTTTGTGTATCGTGGGATATTGTCGTCGACCCTACTGAACCGAAGAATGGATTCATAACTACTACGGAGAGACTAACCCATTTTGCGGGTAAGTAATTTTGTTCTAGGAAACTGTGTTGGGGTCCTGGTTCCTCACCTTTTTCGCCAATGAAATGATATGTTGACATGTTTGGATGATATGGTTTGGAATAGATGTCTAGTCTTTCATAATTACTAGGATGTGATGAGATACATCTTTGGATGGAATGGGTATGAAGGCCCATTCCAATGTCAGAGCAGGAGTTTGTGACTGCTTTGGTCCTCCAAAGGATATCTGTAGATACTTGCAGTTCTCCTGTGTCGGGATAGAGGAACGAGTATTCCTCTGGTTGTCTTTTCTGCTTCCCACTATATATGACTAGTGGGCTTCATTTTTACAAGTTGGAATTCACATCTGCTCACTTACCACTGTATTTGTTTCACATTATTTATATGCATCTGTAGAAATTTGAATCATCTCATATTTTTTTACCACCTATATATATGGAGGGCTTGATATGCATCAGCAGGTATTTGTGCCTACCTGTAGATGATTTTCATCCTATTTGGATGATGAACTTCCTGTTCATCAAAAAATATATGCATCTGCCTATAATTTTTCACTCTGTCTGTATAGAAGGATCAGCAAGCACTAGCAGGAATGTTAACGTACTCATATTGTGCCGCCCTATTTCTATGGTTGGATTGAGTGGAGGGGGAAGAGTTATATGTAAGCCCGTTTAATGCCTCCGCATTGGTATGGTGGAGTTACTTCTACGGAATCAGGGTGATATCCTGTTTTTGATTATATGTTTGCCACCCTCAGCGTGCGGCTCAAGTGACTAGTGTCTTTTGGATATCAACAGGTTCCATCGACATAAGATCCTCTTCAGAGTGAGGATACTTTATTGTCTGTTGTTGGTAGCAACACTCTTTGGTAGGGATCCATGAGTAGGACCCTTGTGTAGGCGGGATGAAGTCATTATCATTTACACCATCTTCCACCCTATGATTTTTGTCACACTCTAGGGACATGATCTTGAAATGGTTCAAGATGACCACTGGGGATGCCTTGTGTTGGGGAACCAGCTATGGCTGAGGAGGCGACATGTGAGATTTTGCAGATTAGAGTGATTGTCTTGTGACCTCCACTGTAGGGACATTACCATTTTGGTGGTACTATTTAATCAATGTGTTGGATACCCAACTTTGAATACACTAGGATAGTGAGGGGATCCTTGTCTTAATTGGGGTCCGGCCGTCTGTGGGGTCACTGAGGTGCATGTCTGCATTGGTTTTTGGGATTTCATTTGGATCAAAGGATTCTCTATGGGAACCTCAAATATATATATATATATATATATATATATATATATATATGACATATACAGATAATAAAACACCTTCAATGTAGCATCTCTTGAATATATGCATATTTGACGATTCATCTTGGCCACCTTCTTTTTTTCATGAGGCGAAGGGGCTTGTGCGGTGTAAAACTGCCACTTTTGTTTAGGATTCACATCAGGTTCACCATTTTTGTTTCAAAATAAGGTGACACATTTACGTGTTTAGGAAAAAATGTAAAATGGTTTTATGGGTGACAAGTATTTTTCCATTATTATAGAGACTTTCACATCACCATCTTTATTTCGACCCGATCCGCATTGTTATCCTTTTGGGGGATTGTATTGGCCCCGCAGAGATTGGGAAATTTTTTCCTTTCACATTACGAAGGAGTATTCATAGCCAAATGGTCCCAAATGGTGATTGAATGGGGTTATATATTTGTTAAATTGGTCCTCTTGGGATATAAATTCCTCAGATATTCTCCAACAGGTTTATTCACAGATCCAGAATCACCCAACGACCCTAGTATCCATGATTCATGGACCTAATTTGCAATGGAGGGTTCTCGTTGGATTGGCGAATGACACTTAAGGACTCTATTGGTTAATAGGATGGGAGTTTGGGCACATCACACCCTTTTGGGAGGAATTATTTTCTATTTCGAGACTCTCTTATATATTTAAGTCATGTTCATATGTTTGTGAATCCTAATTTCATTCCCAAAGAGTGTATACATGGGCTACCCCTAGGTTGTAGGATCATTATGGATATATATATATATTTGGTGCTACAGAGGCAATGCTAACATATGCTAAATAATAAGGCGCTCTAGAGTTTTTCATCATCTAGGATGGATGGAATATGGTTTGATGTTTGGATCAAACCCATAATATAGGCTACCTATATATCCTTGTGAGAGGAATCATAGCTCATGTAGTTCAGTTAGCTTGGGACTTGGACCTGGGAGGAGGCCCATTTCCTGGGGGAATAATTGGGGTCAACTCGTTTGGAAGGGAACCCCCTTTGAGATCAGTCCTTTAAGAGGGCATCCTACGTTTCCTGGTTTAAACAAGAATCAGAGTTCTCATAGTTCAGGATCAGTTGGTGATTAAGCATGGAAGCTACCCATTTCAGGGGGATATTATTGGGTGAACCCTTTCAGAAGGGAACCCCTTTTGATCTCGGGCATTCAAGAAGGAATCCTACCTATTCAGGTTTGATTAGAAATCAGACTTCTCATAGTTCAGGATGGGTAGGGGATTACTCATGGAAGTTTCCCATTTGAGGGGGCCATGACTGGGTGAACCCTTTTGGAAGGGAACCCCTTTTGAGCTTGGTCTTTAAAGTAGGTGTCCTATGTTTACTGGTTTGAATATGAATCAGAGTTCTCGTAGTTCATGATGGTTTGGGGATTACGCATGGATGTTTCCCATTTTAGGGGGACATGACTGGGTGAACCCTTTCAGAAGGGAACCCCTTTTTAGCTAGGTCTATCAAGCAGGTGTCCTACGTATCCTGGATTGAGAAGGAATCAGAGTTCTCATATTTTAGGATATGATGCTGATTATATGGATTTTGTAATCATCAAAAGTCATTAATCCCATGTGAGTCATGCTCGATGATAGAAATAAGAGAATGTGAAAGATTCATCAAACCACACATCTTCTCTCCCACTAATAGAAGAGATTAGGCCTATGGCAGAAGAAGTCAAGGAAACGGTGGGTGAGGGCGCAGAGTAATGAACCCTTCAATGTGGGATGTCATTGGAGGTCATGTGGCTCGAATCTTGTAATATTAGGGCCTTACCTCAGGGGGAGTTCCCCAAAAGGTGTTCTAGGAAATGGGAGGAATGTTACCTCTCACCGAAATGAAAAGTGAGCATGATTCCTTTGATGGATCATCATTCATCATTGAATGGAAAATACAATGATCTCCCTTAATCCCTAGAATGGTGAGTTTCACGTCAGTATCCCATGGTTGGACTTCGATTTACCATGTGATTGTAGATTTAGAGACATTCCTAGGGTCTGAACCATTTTGAGGAAACCCTTCTTGAATTCTGTTATCATGGGTATGTAAACTCAAAGAGGCGCGCTGGTGCACCCGGTGATATGACCATACGGGTTCGGTGGCAATGGAGGAGGATTTGGCATCATGCTAGTGGACTGGTTCATGAATAATCTATGGATGACTAGATGGTAATGGAGAAGCGAGATTGTAGCCGAAAGGAAGGACACCTGAAGAATCCCCATTTTGCGCACTATTTTTCTAATGCAGGATGGGGAGATCCCCACATACCATAGTGCTATGTGAGTAGAGGGGTCATCAACATACTGAATTAGTACATGTACATAGGTGTGGACCACCATATACCAAAGGTGTACGCGGTCCTAGACGTGGTTTTCCATGCCACTTCGGGTTCCACTTGTGTACTGGTGCAGTACGCAACAAAGGGTTTGATCTACATGGTGATGCGCTATGCAGAATGCCGTATTGAATAAGGGTCTTGAAACCTATGGTTTGTGGGAAGTTCTTGTGCAAGGAATTTATGGTTTGTGATGGTTCAAATTAGGTTTCAGTTCACCGATTATTATTGAGTTCCACCTTTTATGGTTCACAGGTAGTTATACCTACCGAAACCTGATTCATGGTATGCTCTTTGTTGATGGTTTGAAACTGAAGTCAGAATCCCCTCAGATTATCTCTTCCAACCTCTATTGTATCCTCCAGGATTTTCTTCATCCATCCTTTCTCTTATTCCTCTTGTGATCCATTTATAGAGCATTGGGGAAATTATATATTTGGGTATGTAGAACCATTTGCGGAAGCCCATGAAGATATATCTCAACCCACAGAATACTCGATCAACTATGGTTTGCAGAGGTTGTGGTTGTGGTTTGGGGAACCCTACCAGCTTGCTTCATTTGTGAACTACTGAGTTCATGGGATGGTATATGGATGGCATCCTTACAATCAATTTCACCCACGATATGGTTCGAAGCTTCCTAGGTTTGTCAGCCATCACCCCACGGGCCAACGCCTCGTGGGTCCTTCCATGTACCAATGGTATAAGGTTCATGCGTTCCATGAACCTTTCCCTATAATGGTTTGTGGGTCACCTAAAAATTGGGAAAATGGATTTCTTCATGTCTATTCCATTTTTTTCAATTAAATTTGCATCCATTTTCTATATTAGACCTATAAGAATGTTTCATTCCTTCTGCAAAGTGATTGTGGGGATATTTACTTACCTTTGTGAAGTTTTTAGGACCCTATAAGGACCCAAATGATATTGAAAATTAGGGGTTGAGACTCATAAGAGGTTGAGTCACCTTTTCATGGTGTATTCCCTTAGTAATATCCAATGTAGTATATTATGAGAGAGTGGACCTCTAGTAGGAGATCCATATTTATATGTTTCATTAGATGTTCCTATCTCGAGACATGTGTATTGATCCTTATTCATTAATATTATTATTAATGGATGTGATGAGTCACATGCATTGATATATTTATGAAAACCATGACAAAAAATGTTCATGGAGGGGTAGAATATATTGGGTGCATCCTGAGTAATATTTCATTGATGAATAATGAATGAAATGATATATCCCTTATATTATCTAATAAAAGTTGTTAACCCATGACCTTTGAAGGAAATGATATAGCCCAAATAAATTATTGTCCATTGTGTTCTATATGAAATTTATATTTATAAAAATTCGAAGAAAGATACATCAAACATATAGGTTGATGGGAATAGTAGACAACCCACTTGATTAGAGATATCATGATAAAGGGATTATATTACACAGTATGACTTCATATGAGGTTGAGTGTTATTATGACATTAATGTCTTTCTATGTAGATTCCTTGTCATGTTTCTAGACACTAACATTGGACTTTGGGCTGCTTCACCTAATTCCACAGAGAAAGAGGTCTATATGGTCACACACTAAGTGTATCTAGAATCTAAATGAAATAAAATTATTATTTATTATTTAAAAAGTTGAATAAATATTTTCCCCCACATGGTTTATTAATTATTGGTGTTTTCATGATCACATATATTATGTCACCAGTTATTAGATAGAATATTTATTTAGTAGAATATTCAATAAATATTTATTTTCCTTTTAGTGAATATAATATTTATTTTTTATTGGAAAGATGTAATGATATTTATTAAATAAATAAATAGCCATTATTCAAGGTTCGATAAATATAGTGGAGGAATAGCGTACCATGTTTAATAGTCTGGTGTGAAATTATATATATTAAATATCATTTGAAAAAAAATATTTAATTTAATTCATGAGTTTTGCATATGTCATGAAATAATAATAATAATAATAATATTATATATATATGGGGTTCCATGAGGATTATGAAAACAATACTGGTGCATGATCCATTATTATTTTTGAACCCTAGCAGTTTATAAACCCAATTATATTATTTTCTAATGAGCTAATTCATTTTCTTTTGTGTGAAAGGAAAAGTGGAGAGGATCCTCTCAAAGCCCTAGAGAGATCCATCTCCAAGAACTCTGTCTAGAATGGATACAGATCCTCCTCCAAAACCACAGTCAGGTTTAGTTAGATCAAATAAAACCCTTCCATTAATATATTCAAAAGGAAATCAATGAATGATGATGAAATAGTTTTTTGTCATGCTAGCGTCCATAGATTCCAATGGAATTGTTCCGATGTTTATGGAGCATGTGTGTATCACTATAGGAGGGAATCTACTTTTCATTATCACAACACAATGCTGGTATGATGTAGATAATTTTGATTCAGTAAAAAAGAAATATGTCCCCACAAGTGAAATTTTTAATTATTTGAATTAATTTAAATAACAAGCGATGATCCCTCACATTGGTTCTGATGTTTTTCTCTCATCAATAATATTTGATTTAATTTGATTTATCATGGTGCTTATAATCATTTAAATCTTATATTAATCATTGATTACAACAAAAAGATGGGTTGGGAATGCTCGATCTAGCTCTTCTTCTCTTCCTAGAACCTTCACAATGTACAAAAATGATTTATCATCATGATGAATAATGAAATATTTCCATGTTTCATGGATTATAATTTGTACATATGTAACTAGTGGTCCATGGTTTACTTTCCTCTCAGCATACCTAAGATAATGATTTATACGAATTTTTTAAAAGCATTTATGACCTTTTCCAGCAACCATTAATAAAAAATTTCTTATCAACATAATTTAAAATCAATGAGCTATCACTACATTAAAAACAAACTATAACATCGGTTTTTTGTAATTTGGGGTGGTTTGAACTGCCTAAAATAGGCTTCATGGTTCTTTAGAAAACCCATAATGAAATATATATTTTTTAAATATGTAATAGTGTTTTTTTTTATTTTTTTGATAGTTTCAGTTTTTGATGAAAAACATAGTTTTTAGAAAAGGTTTGTTTAAATTATTTTTGGTTTTCTTAAGTGTAAAATTTAGTGGATGTTTTATAAATTAGTTGTGGTTTTTATAAATAATATTTATTTATTGGTGGTTAAAATCATTGATAAATATGTAAATTTACCTTATTTTGTGATAGTTTTAAACACAATTATTTTATTTATAGCAGTTAAAACCACTGTTAAAAAAATCGTGGTGGTTAAAACCACCACAAGTTATGATATTTAAAAGAATCAAATCAATTTACAACTTCATACACCCAAAAAAAATATAAAAACAATATATTAAAATATTTATTTAAGATAATATCACAAAAAATAATAATATGAAATTGTCAATAAACATTCCATTACATATAATAAAATATAAATTACATCATAGTTTACAAGATGTCATGTTTCACAAAATGTCATCCCAAACATAATTCATGGATACTCTACTAAGATGTATGCCTCTCACCCTCCATTAATTATCCATGTTGATTCCCATCACAACCTTCCCCACCTGTTTCTTATAATTCCTAGATTGAATGTACATAATTACACATCTATAATGAGCGTATTCCATAAATAACAAATTAAATCAATTAAAAAAATATATGATTTGATCAAAATTTGGTTTAAGGGATTGTATAATAGTTAAAATGAATAATTTTTATCCAATAACATTCCTATAATTATTGTAACCTACTATAGCCTCAATTGAGTTATAAGACACCTGACATGCTATGGAAAATAAAACCAGTACACAATTATAATACAATATATTTTTTTAATAAACATATATAATTAATTAAATATTATCTCTTCCAATAAGATTAGATATAGAATATCCTCAAAAAATATGTCAAAATTTCTATATTAGTTTCAAGTTATGGTAACAATATTAATGCATAATTATATCCTTCATGTTTATTAGATTAATAACCAAGAATTATTTAGAAACCTATCATTTATAGTCATAAACTAGAATTTAATTATAATTAATTAATTTAAATGTTCAATGACTAGAATTAATTTAATTATCATAAATCTAATCACACTCTACCTCATAAACATATTATTCATTATAATAATTTTACCACACATTATTGAGATTATAAAAAAACAACATAGTAGTGACATTCAACCTTATAAAGTATTTCCATAACGAATTTCAATTTCAAAGCCTCTAAAAAGAATCCTAAATAATAATATTCATATTTATGAAAAAGAATAGAATTATATCAATTTTCATCACACTTCTCATAATAGAAATTTTATCTATATAAATTATTGTTTTTGGAACCCATATATCATGTACCACTTGTTTTCATCACAATACTGATTTAAAGTCTATAATTTAACGAATAATCACAAGATTATAGTGTAGATTATTGGAATAATTGAAGGCCTATTTTTATGATTGAAACTAAAGAAACATTTAATGTTATTTAACTTAAAAAATTTAGCAAACAAAAATATCTAATAAATTGAAGAAAATAAGTGTAAATTAATGAAATGTATTGATAATTTTGTGTCCTATAAGATTCCTTGAAATAATTAGTATAATTAATTCCAAAGGATGAAAGTGTATTTAGATAAGATGAAATGGTATCAAAAAGTTTTTAACGTATGTAAAGAATTTTACCTTTAATTGTTGAGAGATAATGAGAACCCTGGTACATAGATCATGTACTAACACTAAACTTCTTGTGCTGCAACATAACTAAAAAATAATCCTAACATTTATTAATATAAAATTTCATAATCTATTCATTTGTTAATATAAAAACATTAATTTCATTTATTAATATAAATAACAACATAAAATTTATATATCTAGTTGGTTATATATTTATTTGGTTCCGTTGTTATCATTTTTTATTCTTCTCTTATTCAATAATATTCTTCTTTCTATTCTTCACTCTCCCTAACAACACTGTAATTTTCAATATCGTCATGTATAGACAAATTAATATGTTGTTGTGGATGGGTTTCATAGTCATAAATTACTTCACCTTTGTCGCACATGTCATACATTTCTCTCAATTTAATGTGAGAAAAAATACTCAAATTTCATCCACTATATTATCTACATAATATGACATTATTTTTTTATAACCATAATATATGGATCATGATATTTCCACTCACCTATATCAATCAACCAAGAGAATTTGACATAAGTAAATTGTAATAAATCTTTCGTTAAACCCCTATTTATATTGACCTAGTTACATTTAGATTACACCACTGAAAATTTCCAATGATAATTTAAATATATAATATCAACTTAAATTCCATATTAATATTGATATGAAACTATTAATATACCATAGTTTTGTTTTTTCAAACATTCCACACATACAATAGTACAAATCATGAAGCCACTGATATTGTAAGCATTGAATCCCTAGTCATGCTTTAAAGGACCTCGAGATAAAAACCTCAAATATTAATATAGTTCATCATGATTATAGTCATTATTTAACATTAGAATATGACAATTTTTTTTACAAAATTCAGATAAATGGAAACTTATTTAAACTATGTATTATATTAAGAACCTACATGATGCGAAAACCATTCAACAATTTCATTGGTAACAAGTTTTTTTTATCTAAGTATCATTATGAGTTCAAGTCCTAATGTAAATTTCATTTATTTCCTTAATTATTTGACATAGGGATCGAAAATAATAGTATTGAGTGGTATATATCTGTGTGACTCTCTTAACATTATATCTATCAATGAAAATTAATATATTTTTATAACTTCTTGATGAAATGTTAATAACATTGATGACAAATTATTATCCATCAATTGAACTGGATTATCATAAACACATACCATTTGATTGAATTATGTCTCTATCAAATCAAGATGCCTTGAACAGAATTTTAAACACTCTTTTTCAATGTAACCTTCAACAATATAACCTTCTCGATGGGATTTAATTTTCACAAAAGACTTCAGATGACCAAGATACCTAATAATAAAAGGTAAGGAGTTAATAAATAATTATTTAAAAAATTATATATGAAAATTATATTTTTTAATGAAAATAATACTAAAATAAAATACCTCTAAATGGGATACATCCATCTATAATGTATATTCCCTCTAATTTTTGCTTATTTGGGAAAATGAACTATTCAATGAGTCATCATTGTGAAAAATGAAGGGGGTAAGATCATATTCAAATGAAATTGTGTTCATACATTTTATTCCTAATATTTTACAAATTCATTGGGGTTTAGTATGTTATCATAAAGTTGCCTACAGAATGTTTAAACATCAATTAGAATGGCAGTTATTTTATCTGGAAACAAATTATGCATTGAAAAAGGTAGAAAAATCTCCTTGAATACATGTGTGTATTGATATTAAATCCATATATATTGGAGTGATTCAAATAAAAAAATCTTAAAATGTTACTAGAATATACATTAGGAACTTTAAATTTTTTTAATCTTTCAATTGAATCATCTTTTTGGTGGTTTTTCATTGAAAAGATAGTTAATGGATACTTTTTTAGAGTTAGTTCCCTATAACAAACATTTTTGTACTTTACGACAACATGCATTAATTTTCCTTAATATTAATAAAAAACCTATAAAATATTTATTTTTATTTATATAAAATATAATATTATAGTATCCTAAGAGTAGTTGACACACTAAAAGGTTATAAAAGTTCCCTCAATGATGAGTGACCAGAAGTTTCATGATAGTATTCTAAAATATATGTTCTATAGATAGATGAAATTATTTGAGGGACACAAATGATAAATAAATAAGTAAATATAAATATACATATATATATTATGAGTGCATACTCATAAGACATTAAGGCACCTTCTCAAGGTGTACTCCATTGGTAATATATAGTTTAAGACATTATGAGAACTGGACCCTTTATTAGAAAATGTGTTATCGAATGTTCCTACCAATGGATGTGTATGTCGATACTTATACTGTAATATTATTATTAATGTATTTTATTATTCATTTAATTTGGTGAATTGATATAAATTATGATG
Organism: Viscum album; assembly: GCA_963277665.1. NCBI lineage: Eukaryota > Viridiplantae > Streptophyta > Magnoliopsida > Santalales > Viscaceae > Viscum > Viscum album. The sequence goes on from OY728134.1 coordinate 1,278,953,600, forward strand.
AAATATGTTCCTAGTCATGTAAGATACATTTGGTGCATCATGATCAATATTTCATTGATGAATAATGTGAGAAAGTGTTTTCCCCTGTTATTCTTTAACAGAAGATGATATCTCAATACCTTTGATAGAAAACGATATATCCTAAATAAATCCATGTCAATGGTGTTCTATAGTCATGTTCTATTTCCAAAAAGTAATATAAGAAGACATCAAGCATATAGGTTGATGGAACCATCATGAAATCTTCCTGATTAGATATATCACAATAAAAGAAAGATATTAAATAGTAAGTGTACATAATAGGTTGTATGAAATTGTGGAATTAATTTTTTTCTCTATGGATACCTTGTCGTGTTGATAGATTCTAACCTTGTACATTGGACTGATTCGCCTAATGCTACTAAGAAAGAGGCCAAAAGTGTCAAACACTAAGTGTATCTAGAATCTTAGTTAAATAATAATATTATTTTTTACTTAAAAAGTTGAAAAAATATTATTGTCCTATGTGGATTAATAATTTATTCATGTGTTCTTGATCATATATATTTCATCACCATTTATTTGAGAGAATATTAATTAAAGAGAATACTTGATATATATTTATTTTCTATTTTAGTTAATATAATTATTTTATTTATTAGTTAATAATGAAGTGATATTTATTTGATAAATAAATTAACATGATTCAGGTCTCAATGAATATTTTGGAGGAATTAAGACTTGGGTTTAAAGGGTCAGTATAGCCTTCCACTGCATAAGTTAAAATCGAACAATAGGTCAATGTTCTTGAATGGCCAAATTCATGGGTCTTTTAAATATAAGAAGAATTTAACTTAACGATTTATGATGACATAACATTGTTCACATCAAGGGTTGATTTCCAAAGGAAGACTTGATGTAACTAATAGGAAAAGGTTGATGAAATATAATTTAATGATTTCTCGATGGAGGATTCTACTCAGTAGATCAAGGAGTTATGAGTAAATACAGTTGACATTTAGAATTAATTCCTAGAAAAAATAAAATTTCTTGAAAGAAAAAAGTACGGGTGATTAGAAATAGGATTTTGGATACTTTACACAAGAATATACAAGAAAAATGTTATTTAAAATCTAATAGTAAGGACTATTAGCTTTCGATAAAATAGTGAGAGATTAATATATATAATATATATGTATTTATCAATCTTTTATCTGAGAAAGTATAAAAATTATTCTCATATTATTTCCTGAAATGGTTGTAAACATGAATTCAAGAATATAATTTTGATCCATATGTAATAAGGATAACCTTATTCCTAGAAAAAAATTACAATTGTGGAAAAGGCTCTTAGACATTATATTACACCATGAAAAGAGGTTCTATGTGATGGAAGAAACTATTCCTTAATATCCTAGTAAAGTGGCTAGTGAGGAATTGTTTTCACTCTAAGCTATTTTTTTAAAATTCCACAAATGTTCAATGTTTTATGATATAATCCATGAATAATGAGATTATGAAGAAAACATAGGGCATGGATTCATTTAGAAATATGTGTCACCTTAGTGATATCATTCAATAGAATGTGATACAATAGAGAGATGATATCTTTAATACCCTTTATATAACTAATCATAGAGATTCTATGCCAGTTGGGCAGCATTTATTCAAGATTATTTGCTACATTGAACATACACACATCATAGGGATTACATTATCAGTTGAGTTGTTTTAATATCTCACACTTTCATTTCTACCCAGGTCCATATCTATTTTTACTAATAATTATAACATGATAAATAATGATAATAGTATTTTTATACTTTATACTCTGATTCACTAACTCGGAAAGGACACGGGGAATGAAAAATCTATAGTATTTATAGAGAATAAGAAAATTATGAACATTGAAAAGGGTCCCAATACTCATAATAGGTATAAATCTCTCAATCTCCATCCTTCTAAGAAGATGATGATCTAGTGACAAGGAAAATAAAATGAAGTATTAAGTTTTTCACAAGGAAATAAATTCCACTGGAAGAGGAACTGCACCCATAATTAAGGTGAAGCTACAGTTTTGTTTTTTATCAAATGTAATCATTCAATTTCTACACATTTGTTATTAGATATAGCTTGTGGTGCGTACATCTATATTCAAATGTAGGAACCAAATAGATTCCAAAGATTAATATATGAGAGGTGGAATTTTGTGCTAGTAATGGTGGGAGGATGGATACTCTAGCCATTGGAGACTACAACCATTCAATTATAACATGATGATATTTGTTTTAAGATATTTTTATAATTTAAGAAATTTTACCAATAACATAATATCTATATCATGCCTAGATGCAATTTTTTTTAATTTTAAATTTTTTAAATTAGTGATTTATATTTTATAATGAAAACATATGTTGTGGTATGAAACATTAGAATAATGGTATTTGTGTATTAAATTAAGAAAGAAATGCATTGGAAATTGGGAATGAATATTGTTCACATGACTCATATAACACCCAACTAGGGAATCACTATATTGGTTATGTAAACAGTAATCATTTGATAATAATCTTTCAACATGGATATTTATACTCTTTAGAGATAAAAAAACATGGATGATGTCTTTCATTTTTTCAAGTAAAAATACCCAAACAACTATTTTTTCGATAGGGTGAATGGGATACTAAGCTTCTAGTATTGGTATACACTAATATTGGTGGACAATTTCTAGTATAATATAGAGGTGAGTCTTATTGCTTCATGACTTTTAAAAATTAATTGAGTAGATATGGATATGTATATTTGATGAGGTATAAGTCTGAGTCCTTTGAAGAAATAAAATAATTCAATAATGAAGTAGATAATAAAGTTGGGAAGATGATAAAATTTTTTGATTTGATATAGGTGATGAATATCTTAAGAAATTGTTTTTCAAAATTTTATGGAATTTTATGATTCTTTCTCAATTCACCCCACCTTAAAAACCATAGTGGAATGGTGTTATTGGAAGGAGTAATTTTACCTTTCTAGAAATGGTAATCATGATGATGATTCATACATATCTTCCTTTATTAGTTTGGGGAGATGCATTACAAACTGCAACAAACACACTAAACCAAGAACGTACCAAATTGGAAATGGAATTCCCTCATAGTTACAAAGTACAAGGTAACTTTTATTTTCACATACTCATATATGGGGTCATGAGGTGTTTATTAAGACATTCTAAAGAAAAAAACAAGTCCCTCAGGGTAAAAAGTGTATCTTTATAACACATCCTAGGGAAAAAATTGACACTATCTATAGAACCCTTTTCGATTGAAAGAGACAATATTTAAACAACCTTCCTTTAATGAGCGTGAGGATATCCCCAAGAAGGACAGTGGGAGAAAGACTGGATTCAGTGAATTTTATGCTAAAGATACACAAGAGTTGGTATAATAATAGATTCCATTAGTACCCATGGAATTAGTAGTTCCAGAAACAAAATTAATGCATTGGATCACAAGATAGGTAAGAGAACTAGAGGTATATGGTTTTATAGTCACAAAAGATGGTGACTAATTTTTGGTTGACAATGATGAACCTATATTCTACAAAGAGAAATTATAGATCTCAAAACAAGTATGATGATAAGAATATATGAAATCTAGAATTGATTACATGTATCATAATAATGTTTGGGTTCAGTTCGATCCTCTAGTTGATGTAAATCATGTTAGGTGTAGATGAGTATTCAAGAGAAAACTATTCATGGAAGTTAAATTTTGTAGCTATAAAGAAAGGATAGTTTCTAAAGGGATTAAATAGAATCGAGGAATTGACTATTGGGAAACCTTTTCCCCAGTTTACATATCAATATTTATCAGAATTCTAATTTTTATTGCTACATACCATGATTATGAAATCTAGTATATTAATATCCAAAAAGCATTCCATAATGGGAACCTTTGGGAATATTTATATATGAAAAAAATAGAAGGGTTCGTGACTCCATGTGATGCTAAAAATATTTTCAAGGTGGAAATATCCATTTATGGATTGAAGCAACCATATAGGTCATGGAACATTTTATTCGATGAAACTATAAAATAATTTTCTTTCATTAAAAATGATTCTAAGCCATGGGTTGATATGCATTTTAGCAGGATTATGGTTCTTATACTTGTAGAATATGTCGATGAAATATTACTTATTGGAAACAATATAACATTCTTACATTCTATTATGGATTAGTTGAAAAAGTGTTTCTCCATGAAGTAATTAAGTGAAGCAGTTTATATTATAGGGATCAAGATTATTCATGATAGATCCAAGAGGATTATTTGACTAAGTAAATGTTCATACGTTGACCAAATAATAATTAGGTTTAGTATGGAATAATCCAAGTCATGATTGGTTCTAGTGTCACAAGGTATAAATCTTTAAAAGAAAATATATTCATACATACAATAAGAGAAATAAACAATGAGTAGTGTCTCATACTCTTTTCTGATAGGAATAATCTTATATTCTAAATTCTATACTAGAAATAATGATGCCTCCACATTAACTATTGTAGGGAGATATCAATCTGATATAGGTGAATGAAAGTGGTCAACTATCAAGTCTATACATAATTATCTCAGAATAACTATTGATATGATCCTAGTGTGTGGAGGAGGTGAGAAACAACTCATCAAGATTTATATTGATACTAGTTTTCAAATAGAATAGAATTATTTAAAGCCACAGTTAAGATATTATTTAACTATCAATGGAGGATCTATGAGCTAAAAGAGTTCAAAGAATTTAGTTTTCACCAATTCTATAGAAGAGTCTTAGTATATAGAAGCTTCTATTATAGCCAAAGAATCTGTTTGGATTTGAAACATTGTCCAGGATCTCGATGTCATGACAAGTAGTAAACACCCAATCACATTGATTTAAAATTATACTATAGTAGTGTCTCTTTAAAAATATCCATGGTCACATAAATAGATAAAGAATACACTCTATAATTACTACATGTTTAGGTATTTATCTTAGAGGGGTGATGTTATAGTAACAAGAGTTTCCACAGAAGAAAAAATGGTGATCCCCTTGATGAAAGGCCTATCTTAGCTTATGAATAAGAATCATGTGAGAGCTAGTAGACTCAAGGTTGTTAGCAGTTTTCCCCAATGAAAGTGGAAATATATTTTAATTGGTTACCTAGATCCAAATTCTATGTTATTTATGATAACCTATATTCATTTTTTTAATATTAATAAACTACTTATCACATCATGATTTTTATTCTGTGTAACTTCAAATGTGATAATTTTATAAGAGTGGTTATTGAACTGAACGATCATAGTAGTTCCCCACTATGATGAGATCCAAGATGTTCCATGAAAGTCTTATTAAATATATGTTCTATATCCAGATGAAATCATTTGAGGTAAACAAATGATATAGGCTATTAGGGATAGGGACTCATTGGAATTTTAGGAACCTTCTCATAGTATATTCACTTGGTAATATAAATTGTAGGATATTATGATAATGGGTCCTGGAAGTAGGAAATAAACATTTAAATGTTTTATTGTATGTTCTTATATGTGAATGTGTGAATTGATCCCAATACAATAATATTATTTTTAGTGTATTTAAATAGTTATGTAATTTGATGCATTGATTAAAACTATGATGACATATGTTCACAACATAGTTAGATATATTGGGTGTGTCATGAGTTATATTTCATTCCTGAATAATGAAAGAAAGGACTTCTCCATTTTTTCCCTCTATAGAATTTGATATCTCAGATCCTTTTTTTGGAAATGATATACCCAAAATAAATCCATGTCCATGGTGGGCTATAGGTAAGTTCTATTTCCAGAATGTAAAAGAAAGAGAAATCGAGTATATAAGTTGATGGTACCTGCATAGAACCTGTTTGATTATAGGTATCATGATAAAGGGATTATATTACATAGTAAGTCTTCATATGAGGTCATATGTAATTGTGTTATTAACTTCTTTCTTGATGAGTGACTTTGAATGTTATTAGATGCTAACCTTAGACTTGGGGTTTCTTCTCCTAATTCCATAGAGAAACAGGCCTAAAGGTTCACATACTAAGAATATCTATAATCTATATTAAATAAAAATATTATTTATTATTTAAAAAGTTGAAATAATATTATTCTCCATAGTATTTTGATAATTTATTAATTTTTTATTGATAGCATATAATCTTTCACTACTTATTTGATAAAAGAATTAGTGAATAGAATATTTTGTTAATATTTATATTCTATTTTAGTAAATATAATATTTATTTATTTATTGAAGAAAAAATACATGATATTATTTAATAGATAAATAGCCATTATTCAAGGACTGATGAATATTTGGGAGGAATGGTTGACCGAGATTGAAGGTCTGGTGAGAAATAATATATATATAGTATATTATTAGAATAAATAATATTAAATTAAATTCACGAGTTTAGTGAATCTCAAGACATAATAATAGTAAATATAATTTTATTATTATTATTATATAAATGGGTTTTCATAGGGATTATAAAAAATAATAAGGGTGAATGTGTAATTATTATTTTATAACCCTAGTAAAATATAAACCAAATAATATTGTTTTCTTAAGAGATCCAATTTATTTGTTTGTGCATAATTAAATCCACAGAGAGTCCTCTTGAATCCCTAGAGAAATCCTTCTCCATGAAATCTATCAATAATAGAGAGTGATCCTCCTATAACACCACTCTCAAGTTTAAAGGGATCCGTGAGAACCCTTCCTTGAAAAGATTCTCAAGGTGATCAAAGATAAACAATGCAAGAAATATGATCTAGTGTTCTGTCACCCAGAGATTTATACAGTGACGTTTAGTGATTCATGGATCACATAAGAATCACCACTAGGAAAAATATCCTTATTATTCCTACAAAACAGTTAAGGTATGATGTAGAGACATCTGAATTTTCAATTAAGGAATGAATATTTTATTTTTCAATCCTATGATCAATTTTCAAACACAAAATCCAAAAACATGTTCAAACATGTAACATACTGGGATGTATTGTAATTTTCTAGAATTCCATGTAATTGTTTTTATATTATATGGGACTATTTTGAGGCCATGCACTCAGATGGAACATGATTCCAAGGCCCAATGATCCCAAAATAAGTGTTTCAACATTTTTTAAGTTTATTTAAAATAGTGCACGTCCAAGATTTTTTAAACTTCTAAATGGGTGCCATGGATTAAAAATATGAGGGAAATGATGCGTCTGAAATGTGGACTTTACCTATGAAAGGACATAACATCGAATAAAAAAGGTCGAGGGAAAGATTTATTCTTTGGAATTTTTATGACAAATAAAATAAAATATTTTTCTTGTGGGAAATAAAATAAACTTAATGATTATTTTATTTGAAATTCGAATTTCATTGCATCGTAATAGTATTTCAACCCGAGCATAACCGAAATGATGTTTCATAAATGAAATAGTGTGATGATACTACAGTTCAATGTAATATAAACACTGAAACACATTTTGTATTTTTAATGGTTTGGCCAAGGATTGATCGTTACCACAACATGGGAATGCTCTGAACCCTTGGAGATTTGGTGTTGGTGAGCAATGATCGGAAAATGACCACCGATGATGGATTGTGGAGTGACAAACGTAGTGATGTGATATTCACTAATGAATGATCCAATGTCGAAGTAGGGGTTTGTTCTTGATGAAATTGTTTCCCCATTCTTTATTACTAAACAAAAAATGTGGATCAACCCACTAACAGGTTGACCCATGGGTCATTTGTTCTTGTGAGAGGGTTATTTGATATTAGGGTTTTTTTATTTGAGATATACATGTTGGATTTTTAAATTTTCATCCAAATAGTGTTTAAATTATATTGTGGAGGGATTGGGCTGTCACAAATAAGGCTTGTATCTCACATTTGTGGGAGTTCTTGTGTTCTTCATGAACAAGCCCCCAAATTGATAGAAAGAAAAATTTTAGCCCGTTACAGTGACAGTGATGATCCTAAGATCCCGAATGCACTCGTGGATCAAAAAATAGACCACCAGAGTAGATCTCTTGGCCTGTAGAAGAGACCGCTGGTGTGCTAACACCAGAGACAGCCGACAACAGTACATGGCAGCGGCATGTGGTGGTGCCCACATGCGGAGGATCGGGGCCGTCGACAATAGCCAGTGGCAGTGCGAGTGAACATGGTGAGTCACCCAACATCAAGAAGCTAGAGGGCCATAGTCTAGATGGACTGCGGTAGTGACCCATGGAAACTTTCATGGGTGGGATGCAGCACCAGCCACGTTTTGGGTGGACCGGACCATCCTGCCAAGTGGGTCGGACCTGAGAACTAGCCGGTTCGGGCCAGACCCATCCAGTCTGGGCCAGGCCATCCGGTCTGAGCTCGGCCCAGACATTTTGAGGCTAGCCCATATGACCAGGTCGGATCTAGGTTAGGTCAGACTCAGGTTAGGTTAGACCCGGGTTGGTTCAGCCATGTCCTAGACCCCATCGACACCTTTTTACTAAAATGTCCATCTCTTCCAATTAGTATGTATGATTGACAATCTGTTTGTGGTGTTGGGCCCCTATCAATGAGACATTTATTTTGAAATAATCCAAGTGTGTTTTAATGGATTTTGGGATATGAAAAATTTCTTGAGAATTAGATTCAACTATAATAAAGCATTTTGAAATCGATAATCCTATGGCTGGATTTTACGAGAAAGAAGTGACGAGCAAACCTCAGTGGCCCAGTTTCTGAGGGGAACTTAGTGAATCAACATACGAGTGTACCTTAGTGGAACTTTAGTCAATAGAAACTCAATATACCAGTAGCTGAGAATACCTCAGTGGCTCATTAGTGGAGCAGACCTCAGTGGCCGGGTACACGAGCGAACCTCAGTAGCATAGAAGATGAGCAGACCTCAATGGTTTGGTAGATGATCAGACCTCAGTGTCTCAATAGACCTTAGTGACTTATCCTATATTAGTCCCTCATATGTACAAGATTATCAGGTTTATGACATATAATCATTCTTTTTATACATTAGGTTATACTTGTGTGAGATTATAATTATTAGTGTGTACATTTCCTTTTTGGTCTTTCTTTGTGGTTTGAGGTCCCTACTAAGTATTGTGTTAATCACCCATGCACAGGCTTCACCCACATGTGTCGTGTCTTATTCATATTAACAACGCTTTGACAAAGACCTTGGTAGTCCAGGACAAGGTGGTGCCCAGTGAGATCGGATAAGAGAGGTGTACTCCTACGACTTCTAGAAGCTACTCTACTCCTATCCTTAAAGTAGGTTTTTTTTTCTGAGGATAGATTATCAAAGACCTTGTACTCCCTTTTTTACATATTGTCTTTTTTTTTTGTGTTTTAATTGTGGAACTTTTTTACTTACAACCTTTACTTCTACTCTCAGTGGTTGTTTTAGTAGTATGCATGTTTTCCTTTTCAGCATTATGGGATGGGGTTATGAGTGAGTGTGTGTGTGTGTACAGTTACTCAAAAAATTCCTCCCACTTATAGGATAATACCTTCAGGGTTAGTTTCTAGCCCCTCTCCTTTGGGTGGTGGGCTTGGGGTAGTTGTGGCATAGGCCTCGGGGGACGGGTTGTGACTTGTATTCTAGGGTAAGGTAATCTAACTTTTATCCATATGTACTTGAATTCCTACACTGTCAAATATAAAATATAATTATATAATTATATGTAAAAATAAATTATATTTAATTCAAAAAAGGAATAATCAACATCAAACAATACCTAAAACACAAAGAATTTAGAATTATACTAAACTATAAGCATTAAAGGAGAATTAGAATATGTAAATTATTTAAAAGAACTATATTGAATAATTATTCCCTATAAAAGAGTGTATAATAAAATACCTACGATTAAGGAAAATGAATATGATAAATCTTGTCCCAAATCAAAGTGAGGTAAAATTTGTGTAGAGGATGTGAGGGAATCACAAAGGGGGTTCTGTAATCGAGGGCTAGAGGGATGTTGGTATGGCATAAAGAGTTATTAGTAAGAGAGGGGGTATGGCATTGAGAACCTCTAAGGGGAAGGATTAGTGGATTTTGATGGTGACAAGTATAGATGGGGAGTCTGAGATGGCGTGGGGTGAGGGAAGGGAATTCCACATTTTTCATCGATGTGGGGGAGGTCGAGGCCAAGAGGAATCATATAGTGGGGGTAAGAAAGGATGTGAGTGAGAGGGGTTTGTGTGGGGGAATTTTTTAAAATGATAGTTAAAATTTTATAAAATTCTAAAATGAAAATTATATTAAATTTATTTATAGTTTTTTTAATGTCACTAAATAATGCCTTTTTTCAAAGAGTTTCTAAAAAGGGATGAAGAATATTGATTTCTATTTAATGGTAGTTTTATATGAAACCATTAAAAACTACCTCAATTTTCTACATTTAATATACTGTCTTGAAGGGATAATGAAAATTAAATCATCATTTCATTATATAATTTTTTGGTAAATATAGAAAGTATATCATAACATTCACTAATATCTTTCCGAAGGGTTTCTATCAATGTAGGAATGACATGGTTCCATATATATATATATATATATTGGAATATTCATTCTCATTATAATCCTAACATATCTAAATAAAATTGACTTTTTCAGGTTAACAAGTAGTTTTTGTTGACTCTAACTATCCTCAAGTTTCATACCTTTACTTCTTTCCTTGAAAATTTTATTTAACAATGTGATTCCACATCATTATTGTTTATTTTGTTAGCATGATTTTGATCCCCAAATAATTCTATTGTTTTATCCTCAATCAAGTGTTCTTACATTGTATTGGAAATATCATCATTTTCAGAAGTCATTACCTGTATGAGTAGTCAACCATTTAATTTAGATTATGAAAATGGTAGAGGGAACACATAATATTATGAGGAAAAGAACATAATATTCAATAACCCTTTAACCTTATCATTGAAATATATTTTTTCTTTAATGGTTGAAAGTATTTGTCTCCTCTATCAAGTATCCAAATCATATCTTTTTTATCCCAATAAGGTATACGGAATTTTCTACATTGGAATCATAATGAAATGATTGTGTTCTCCCAATGAAAGGGTTATCTTTAATTTAATTTTAATCTGACCCTATAGTTGGTTTAAACACCAATAATATAATTGACCAATTGTTTTGTGCATGATTTGAGACATAATATTCTAGCGCTTTTTGTGATTCCATTATGAATGGTACATCCTTATTCACTTCCACACTAAAATTCACCTTCACAAATCCAGATTAAATTAATTTCAATGCAATATTATTGTCAACACATTACAATAGAAAATTATCATTTATACTTTTGTGTTATACAACTTTTATATTAGTTTAAATATTAAAAAATATGATTTATTTTCATAAATTTGATTTTATCCTTGGAACCAAATACATACATCACTTCCACCACAAGCTTTATTCCACTATTTTCAATGACTATGTTCATATTGTTCTTTTATATAGAACATATAAACATTAATTATTAAAATAGGGTAAGATATATAATTTAAAAATTTTCCCCTAGAAATCCATCAAATTCATTCAATAATTGATTTAATATTTTCACATAATTCATTATAATTAAGATATTGGAACCATATTCTAAACTATTGATTATGTGTATTTAATATTCACTCATTATTACCTGATAGAATCAAATGTTTGAGAATTTTTTAAGTGATTAAATGTATGAAGAAACATCTATATTGATATATAAAATTTAAAGGTAATATTTCTCCCACTCTATGATACTAATTACTATAATAGCTCTTTTTGAAACCCATTCACCCATAAGGCGTCCACTATGATAAGAATTTGGGCGATTGATCCTATTAAAATCTAATAGTTAATCAATATAGAATTCAATGACTTATTAAAAAATATATAATTCTGAAATATAACCTTATGTACAAATTAAATTCTTGATATACCCTTCCAAAATAATCATATACCATTCAATGAGGAACATACATTTTTAATTTATAGGACTACAAAGTTGAACATCTCTATCCAATGAAACCATCATGTGCACCATTATATCAAAGAATACTGGTGGGGAGAACATATATAATTCACATAATATGACTAAAATATCCTTATTCATGATTGGAAATTTCTCTGATTATATAAATTTATCTAATATGGATGTGAAAAGAAGCAATGTCTAGTTAATTTATGTTATAAAGCTTTTGGCAGAATGAAAGATAAAGTGATGATGATAAAATATTGAATCAAAACGTGATTGATGTATGATTTTAGACCTTGTAACATTAAATGAGTAATTGACCTGACATTCTTGATATTTTATGAATACCCCTCTATAACTTTTACACAATTTAGGAAATTAAACGGTTGAAATTTTCTTATATGAATAGAGTGAAAGATGTAGGAGGAAGAATATTTAACCTTTAAGCCTTTACTGGTATCCACACTATGCTTTTCCCCATGTCAATCATATCTAACAAATCCTAGATTTCATCTTTTTATTTTTTTAGTGACATTTATCAAAATTACAATAACACTATAAAATAATTTTTTTTTCTACATGCATGACATCAATAAAATTTTAAATGTGAAAACAATTCTAATATGGTAATTCAATGAAAATTGATCTATTTTTCTAACATGACTTCATAATATTTTTTGAAAAATGTTTACTAATTATAGTTTCAATATATTTTAAATTCTAAAATAGTTTATCACCTAATAGTGGTGACCGTGTTGTACTATGTTCTGTATTCCCATCAAATGATGTTACCTAGAATTAGTATTTTTGTAATAGATGTAAAAAAATTGTGATGTAGTAAACACACAGTCTTTGAAGAACGTTATAACCTAACTAAGTGAGTGAATTCTTCACAAATAAAATACCCCACCATTCCTTTAATGTAATATCCTGAAAATTTTCCATAAGTAGGAAATTCATTTATTATTACATACAATATGGCCCTAAATGTGAATTCATCACCTCAATGAGAATCAAACAATGTAACACCAATAACCCACATTAATTCCAGGTCTTCAATCAATGGAACCAAATAGAAAAATAAGTATCATTACCTGGTTGTTTTGGTCTAGATATAAGTATAGAAAACATAATGTATTTTTTCTTCATTCATAACCATGGTTTCAAGTTATAATTTACCAATACTTGAATAAATTACAAAAATATTACGTGTGTGTTTCTTTATAAGATTATATTTATAAAGTTAATGTATGTGTGAAATTAATAAATATATATATATATATATACACAACACAAGTTTGATATGTGTTAAATTGAATAGTGACATTATATAATATATCAAGTCTATTAATGAAATAAATAATAACCATAATGATTAAATTTAATAATTGAATAAGTGTTATTAATTATATAGATTATTAAACTAATTGAAAATGAAAATAGGTTAATGATATCGAATATTTAATAATTATATAAATTAAAAATGTACTAAAAAAATAAATGTTAATGAAAAAAATATGTTAATAAATATTAAAAATGGTAAAATTACAAAAATATTAGATAAAGAAAAATTGAAAATGAATAGGTTAAAAAAATATTGGAATGTAATTAATATTATTAATGATTAAATTATATTGATAATTAATAATTTTTTAAAATCAATTTAAAAACTAATAAATACTATATATTAAATAAAAATATAAAAAATGTATAAAAAATACTGATAAAAAAATAGTATATATTAATTATATTTTAATAAATAGAATTCTAAAATGAATATTATAATCTAAATAAATTAAAGAAATATTATTTTTGTGTCTATGTTTCTATATTAATTAGGTATATGTGGGTATGAAATTAACATCACAAAATTTTGATATATGTAAATTAAAATAGTATTTAAACCATATTAAATTTTAATTAATATATATAAATGAATATTAAAAACAAATAAAATTGGACAAAAATATACAAATAAAAAATGAAAATATATCTATTTAAAATGTATATATCAATTGAAAATAAATAAATAGTTTGGGTGAGTGTGTATATACCAATATATATTTCTATGTGAAATAATTGTTTTAATAATATAAACATTTTTTTATTAAATACCATATATATTAATTGTAAATGAATATTTAGTTTTGTAAAAAACATATATAATAAATATATTAAATTTATGACAATATAAATATATTTATATGTTAATATTTTATTTTTAATGATATATATTTTTTGTGATATATATCTTTTATCATCACTAAAAAAGAGCTAATAAAGGGTAACTTTTATCACTTTTACACAAACATTGACAAAATACCATTTTATCCTTGATTTTTTAAGCATTGATAAAGGGTATACTTTATCAGTTCTTTAACTAACACTGATGATGATATCCTTTACGAGTGGTATTTTAAAATTGATAAATTCCTCCATCATCAACATTAGAAAAAAAATACTTATAAAGGGTACCCTTTATCAGTGCTTAAAAAAGTTCCAAGAAATGTGCTTATTATTAGTACTTATTTTTAGCACTCGGTAAACCCAAATATATAGTATCAAAAAAATTTGACAGATAATTAATTTTTTCATAAAAATATTAGGCTTAAACATATTATTGACAACTTTTGGTGAACCTATTTTAATTATATTTCCATTATTAGGGGTTAGCAATTTGTGTTTTAATGGATGAGAAAAATAAAAGGAAAATTAAAAAATAAGAGAATTTATAAAACTAATGTTTTCATAAATTTAAATAAAAATAAATTTTAGAAATCATATTTATAGATAAACTTAAAATCCAAAAAAAATATTTTTAACTAATTTAAGTCTACTTGAGATAGATTCTTCAATTTGTGAAAATTTGGTTTCCTTTTGAAAAAAGGACATTTATTTAATCTAAACACTGAATTAAATGATCCCCATTTTCAATGAATAATACTTCACTAACAATTCCCTCCTAATTCAAATTCACCATTAGTATTCATCGAGAATTTTGTGTCTCAGTGGTGGAAACCCAAGAAATAGATGTCGTAGGAGATTATTTACAAAATTCACGTTTGAACTTCATTATAGGTATTGTAAAAACTTCATTCTATTTGAATATAATTTCAGATCATGATCTGAGATCCATAATTTATAAATCTAAACTAATGAATATGATGAGCCCTATTGGGGGTTTTTTAGAATGATGGTTTTGGAATAAGTCACTATTTCATATCTCATATATCCTCCCAAATCAATTAGTTTTTTTCATTGACAGTTGCACCTTATTCAAATGATCTTCTTGTATTTCCATCATCAGATATGGGGCTGAAATATTACCTCAAATATTCTGTTTAAAACATTACTATTTTTTATGTCCTTGGGATCTATAAACCCACCACAAAATAATGGAAGCCTATCACATTACCCATTTTTGAAATGTTAATGTATGCTGATTTTTCAACCTTGTTGATTACTGACACAAGCTCGTTGTAGTAAAAAATCATACATGTCATTCTATCCAATCAGAATGAGGTTTTGTTCCATGTTTTTTATTCAAATAAATGGAATTGAATATAGATAGGGTAAATACCACATGTGAACATCCAATAGGATGAAACAATACTAGGGTGTTTTATCAGAGGGAATGTTCACTAGCTAATATATGGGTTCAACCTCTTGGATATTAATGGGTACAATGATAGATCTCAAATAAAGCTATTTTTATGTGAAATATATCCAAGATGAGATATATTATTCCATATGAAGCATGTGGAATATAAAGAGAAATTAGGATATGTTGGCATGTAGATGATGAAACCTATAGGTGGGGAATAAGGGAATACGGTAGAGGAGGGGGAAATTTATTGATAGAATTATATGTATTGAAAAATAATGGTCCCCATGATTGGTGGGAGTATGGAATAAAATACATTAACTTTATGTAAATTTCACCTCATATTCCTCACAAGGGTCACCCATAGCATTTCATGGACACACCATTGCAATGGTGTATAAATGACATATTAAAACTCTCCAGTGTATCGATTTCACAGTCAGTCAAACAATCGTCTAGCAACTATCAGGAAGATATTTATATACCATGGAATTCATGAGATTTCATTGTGATTGGGAGCCATGCTTGATTGTAGACTTTTCTATGGAAAATCAGAATGTAGATCACTAGAGGTGATTGGAGGAAAAAACACAATAGAAACACCCTAGATTTTATATCTTCAACTTGGAATGAAAAACAACCCACACACCTCAACCTATTTTTAGGGATACAAGCATATTCTAAAACAAATGTTCAAAAAAAAGGAAATAAATGTACATGGGTTTATTGTAGTAGGTGACACCCAAGCCTACAAGTCCAAATAAGTCAGGTTTCTATCTATGATTTTTTCCAGCCTCCATCACAATAATAAATGTTGGTGATGTCCAAGGTAACACAAGTTTATTATTCAACATCCACCCTTAAACATGAATTCTTTATATAGAATTTTCATATCCTGGTGGCTGATGAATGGGTTCAAAGACTTCACCATTGTCAATTCCTTCATTTTAATAGCTTTTGGTGGCATCAATGGATTATATTTCCACATCAATCACTATATTACATATATTAGAAGATTTAGCATCTATAAATCTAAATAGATTTGATGTTTTTGAGAAACAATGAAAATTTACATACCCCTCCATTGGTTGTTCTCTTATATATATATATATATATATATATCCACAAGACATCGAATGTTTTGGTGATGGATATAAGAAATTTCCCATTAAACTTAATCAAATGTATGATTATCTGGTGATGGTGTAATTAGTTCATCAATTACTCATTTCTCCAATAGTATACCTTTAATTCTTTCTTCATCTTATAGAGTTAGTCATACCTCTAATTAATCATCATCTTGATTCATTTTACATGTATCCTTTTCATCAAATATATCATCTCTTCTATAAAAAATCTTTTTGATGAAGGGATCATACAAGTGATACCCCTTGATCATTCTCCATATCCCATAAGGACACACTTCACTCCTTTTTACATGGGGGTTTTTTTTGCGTCCAATATCATAACATAGAAAATTGAACCCAACACACTAAGATGTATTAAACTTTTCTTTTGAGTAATTAATTTATCATGAATAATCATTTCTTTGAGGTTTTTTGCCATCAATTTAGTATATACCGGATGAAAAAAGTCATTTTATCCAATAAATTCATGGAAATTACTGTATCATTAAACTAGATTATTTTCATGTTGAGAGTAGTGATTTTTTTATTTTGGATACTCTATGGGTTGAGGTGTTCAATCTAGCATCGGTTGGTTATGAATACCATTTTTCGTGAGATATTCATGAAAACAATCTGTTGTGTACTCCCCTCCTTGATCTGATTGTAAAGTTTTCATGCGATAGTGGCTTTGATTTTCCACCAGTGCATTTAATTCTTTGAAGATATCAATCACTTATGACTTAATATTGAGAGATTATATCCATGTTTTCATTCTATTAACATAAATAAATGTGAGAAATTAAATCATTTTTCCATTTGATATTGGATTCATTGGACCGTACACATTGGTGTGAACTAACTACAGTGGCATTGAGGCTTTCCAGTTATCCTTCATTGAAAATATTCTACTATGTTTTTTTTCTTAGAACACATCTTTCACATATTTGGTTTGAGTTTTAAATGATTGGAATTCCATTCACCAACTTTTTTCTTCCTAATAATCTTACACTTTCAAAGTAAAAATGCATAGACATGAGAATCTATAGCTAGTGTTTATCATAATTTACTATCATTAAACATCATGGTCCACTGGGTCTTATCATAAGTGGAAACATGTGGATCCTCACCATCAATAATTTGAAGAAAAACCTTCCATTGGCATTAACAATTACCATTTTTTATTTTTTTATGCTTATGTGAAATCCTTTTTCCACCAATTTCCCAATACTCAAAATGTTGGTCTTCATGTCTGGTACATAGTTGATGTCAGAGATAATAACAATATTGCTATATTTTTTCTTCATTATAATATCTCTTCTTTTATGAAAAAATATTATTGAGAGATCATAGAATTAAATAACTCCTCATAACCCCTCGTATATGTTTATAAAAAAATTATTATAACCTTTAATGTGGTTGCTAGCTCTAGATTTAATATACCACCTACCTTGATTTTTATTAATATTTTTTCCATCATCACATGGGACTCACAAAAAATATCTCCCACTTTGATGATATTTTCCTCCTCAGTGTCATTCTCGATGGGTTGTTTACTTTAACATTCATTACTATAATGTCATGTTTTTGAAAAATATAATATTGAATATATATCTTTTTGGTTGGTTATTATTGAATCCCATTATTCCTAGTCCTCATTATTGTGGATATTAATTATGATATCGATGACCTCCTCGATTTTGGATTCTTCCACATCATCCTCCTATTCTTGGATCAGATTATTTTCCACACAATCCTATCCCTCAACCACTTAGAAATTTCCCCCTTTCTCCTTTTCATAGTTTTTGAGATATAACTTTTATTTCAGATCAATATCTATTTCATTGGTATACTCTCAGGATTCACCCTTAGTTCACGGGCTTGTAGATAACCCATAATTTCTTCTACATAAATTATCTCTGGATCTTTATTTTCTTTGAGGGAAATCACTATTTAATAATTTTTTTAGATATATGGATTGAAAACATTTCCTAAATACACACATATTAGAAATAGTTTCTAAATTTATTGTTAGTTGGTTCGCTAAAAAATCTATACAAGTATGATACTTAAAAATGGTTTTAGAAGATTTCATGAAAAAATATTTGAACTCGCCTGATTGATATTAAAGTCATATTTGCTTCACTATATAAGAACATTTGTATTATTTGTAAATATTATCCCATATACCATTTTATGATTTAGATGAATTTATTATCATTAATGTGGATTCATAAATTCTAAGATATATGATGGATTTGGAATTTTATTATCGCTTCCATTCATCCCAAATAGTGTCATTTTGAACATATATAAGAGAATCCTCCACTATTTTGGACTCAATCTTGGTGTATCCATATTTCATGATGTCCATGACATAGTAGGTGAAATGAAGAGCTTAAATTTGGAAGCACCAATTGATGTAGTATTCCTTCACCATCTTCTGGATTAAATCATGTGAAATCTCATTCAACATAACGATTCAAAATTATTTGGAATGAAAATTGTAGAAGAAAACTAATTTTTTTATAGTGCTAGCTACCATTCTTTCAGAATTAAAGACTCCATTTTTTAAAAATTTTGACTAATATTTTTTTTGGATTTCAAACTACTAATTTATTTAGTATAATACAAGAGGAGTATGAATGGGTCAGATTTTATATGGTAATATGGTGATTTTTTTATTAGAGGATGAAAAGATGATGTGGGGGCTCATAAAAAGGAAATTGTGAATGAAAACTTCCATTTCATGATATGTCGAATGTGGGTGGAATAGTAAATTATCGGGGGAAATAATTGGGTAAATATTAATAACATAGTAAAATGTAAAATAGAAAAATAGAAAATCAATCTTTTCAATGTTTCCCATTTTTTGAAAAATGGATAATGTAAAACAACTAGGTAGGGAAAATATGATGAATTAAGAAATACCACTGTTCATATTATGCCTCTTTTTTTGCTAGAAATGATCAAAAGTAGATCTGATGGAACTCTCATGAAACTAGAAGAAAAATCTTCAACCCACCTTTGATACTAATGAAGGTAGATTTTTCAACAAGAGACATGGATGTAAATCACTGGATTTGATTGCATAAACAAAAAATTAATAGAAACACACTGGATTTTATTGCTTCAACCTATAATGAAAAAACACATTCACCACAATCTATTTAATTTTAGACAATAATACAACAAAAAATGACCAAAAAAAAGGAAAAAAAATAAAATTCCACATATTGGTCGTAGTTGGTGTCACCCAAGCTTCTAAAGCCAAACACATTATGTTGTCGTCATTGAAGTTTTCTAGACTCCATTGTAATAGTGAAAGACAGTGTTGTCCCAGGAAATACAAGTTTATTATTCAACAATACCATATTTCAATGTATACCTATCTATATTGGAATAATATATACAATTTTAAGGATGATAGATAAGTTATGATCACATTTTTCCATTTTATCTTCATCCCATAATCCAAACCTCCTTATTTTCTATATTTTTTAATTTTTCTCCTTCATCCCAGCATCCATTCCACCATAGTTTATATAATTTCTTTCTATAAAACTTGAATCAAATCTATTTTTTTATTTTAATAGACCTAATTTAAATTTTTTTGGTAAATATTTCATTCTTTTATTCCAATCATACTTTTTTTATATTCAATGATAACCATTATTGGTTTATGTGATTCGACATTACTAGAATTATTTAACATATTCTTTAAAAAAAATTATTTATACACCATATATATATACATATTAGTATTATAAAAAATATTTATTGAATTTTTATATTACATCTTCTTTTTTCATCAGGTATACAAAAACAATTTATGAAATGTGAATATTTAATTTTTTATGTTTCCAAAAGAATAAAATATAGGGTAATCTTGTGGCCCATTTCATATTATAGGAAATTATTATACAAAAATACCAATAAAAACATTGTCATTGACTTTGTGACAATGTAAATTATGTATTACCTCTATAATGGAAAACATAACATTTTTTATACAATTTTAATTGTTTTATTTTTAACACCTCAATTATTATTTTTCTTTAAAAAACATTACATGAACTAAATAAACATAGAATATTTATAATTCATTGACATATATGAGTGGATTGTTCAAAGGGATTTAAATTAATGAAAATGATGATATATGTAATAGTTTTATTGATATAATAAAAAATATTAGATAATTACTTCTAATTTATGAGCATACACATGTGATTTCCCTATTATACAAATACAATAAATAAAATGGAATTTCAAATAAAATTATAATATTTGTGTCTATATGATATTCCTAATATATTATTTTTTTATTCACAACATGTTTGAAAATTTACTTAGATTTTATTATAATTTCATACATTATTTAAAAAAAATCCAAATAATCTTCATCCAATTATAATTGACAATATGAAGAAAATATTGATAGAGTCATCCTAGGGTCAACCCAAAACCATACCCCTGGATTCATTTCTAAAAATATATTCATTAGATAATGGATTAAATGCCAAATAAAATGACACAAACATAATATTCAATAAATACATTTTCAATAAAAATTTACAAGTCACATAAATACCCAAGACCTTTTATGTTTACAATTTTAGAGATTTAGGAAAACCTTTAACTAAAAAACAAAAATTTCTCATCCAATAGACATTTAATCCCAATATCAGTCGATTTTATTATTTTATAATAATCCTCCAACATCTCCTAAAAAATATCCACAAATTCTATACTACTAAACATATTATATGTCATATTCTTCTTTGTAACACATGGAAATGGAAATATAAATAAGTTGAGCTCAAATTCATAGTTGGGGGTATAGTACATTATAAACTATTATATAATAAAAATGGTATCAATAATAAGGAGGTATTAAATTATAATAAAATAATTTCATATAAATAATTAAATGATATTGCAATATTTTCATGGGTAACATACATATATAATTGGACAACAATAAATTATTTACTGGTAAAGGAATAGATAACGTCAGAAATATTAAACATAACATCAATGTATTGTCCT
The DNA here is from genome assembly GCA_963277665.1 of Viscum album. Taxonomy (NCBI): domain Eukaryota; kingdom Viridiplantae; phylum Streptophyta; class Magnoliopsida; order Santalales; family Viscaceae; genus Viscum; species Viscum album. Next base: position 1,278,975,403 of record OY728134.1, read on the forward strand.
AAGGAATCATAAATAATTGGTCAAGAATATGTTAAATACCAATTATAGTTTGTCTTATGAGGCATACTAATTCATTGAAGGACTATTTCAGGCCCCTTTCAACATTTAGTAAGTCTAATACATTAAAAATTTTAAAATAATTAATAAAAAATATGTAATTAAAATTACTTAAATCAATAGACAATAGTATTAATAAAACTAGCATAGAAAATTTTAATAATTTACACAACACATAATAAACCTACCATATCAGTAAATAATCATCCCCATAGAACTAAATATAATATGAAAAATTAGTATTTCCTTAATCAATAAATGATATATCTTACTTGGGAAACACCACCAACCTAAATTATATAAAACATGATGTTTACACTATATAGATTAACGAGTATGAAACAAGTCAATAATATAAATGATTTATAATACATCCATGATAATAAATAATGTGAACATAAAGGAAAAACATATAGTTAAATAATAGTTGGTGACTGAGAGAGATCATAATTACAAGGAAGTGATTGAACTGAGAATAAATCCATGTGTGAAAATTGAGTTATAAACAATAACGCAGTAAGTGATGAAATAGTACCCCAATTCATTAGAAAAAACGTTTTTGTAGTGAAGGGAGGTTGTTTGATAATTGGAAAGGAAAAATGGAAGTGAATCATAAAAAATAACTTCTATAAAACTTTTGCAACTTAGCTTTAAAAACCATGTAGAATGTCACTTTGAAACTACTTTTCACGAGGTTTAAAGGAAAATTTTGAAAAAAACTTGTAATATTATTTAATATAATTTAATCTTGGAAAATAAATATTTCAAAGTATGAAAATGTTGATTTTATGATTAAAATATGCATATGTGAAATAAAATCCATTTTCAACACATTTAAAAAAGTAATATCCATTTCATTATGTATAAATTTAATGAATCATATAATAATGGAAATTGGAATTTATTTATGAAACCATGTAATATTTTAAAGGAATCATAATAATATTTAATGAATATAAAATTAGGAAAATGAGGTTAAAAGGTAAATTTCGAAAACATTCTTTTCATGTTTTTTTAAAGAGAGTTAAAAGTGACATTTATAGAAAAATTTAAATATATTCTTTTTAAATATTTATTAATAAGGTAAAATATCATTGAAAAGGACCATTAAAAAATATTTGAGAATATATAAGATCATTATTGAATCAATATAATGAATATGAATGTAGAAGCGAAATATTCTTGAACAAAAAAGAGAGATATGGTTGGATTTTTTTATAAGAATTCTTTTGATGGTCATAAGTACCAAAGAGGGGAGAATGGAATTAGTACATGAAATCAACTAAAATAAATTGATTATAGTAATATAGATGGTGTCTAAGATATAAATAATATATAATTCACATGGATCTAACAAATATTTTCTAGCCTTTATTGACGGTGCATCTCGAAATGTGTGGGTCTTATTTTTATGAATGAATTCTTAAATGATGGATTACATCAATATGTTCCACAACATAGTGGTGTATGAAACTAGAAGGAATTTGAAGTTCCATCATTTAGATAAAATAAGTGATTACTTATCTTGGGAGTTTGATTCTAATTACAGGATTTAGTGTATCTAAAATGAGATCAAGGCCCCACAAATCCTATAACACAATAAAGTTATAAATAGGATGAACACTTCCATCATGAAGAAGGTTAGAAGCATGATAAGTTTTTATAATAAACCTAAGATATTATTCAAATAATCTATTTGAGTTTCATGTTAACTCATCAAAAAATCACCATAAATCCCTTCAAATTTCAATATTCCAAAGAAGTGGTAGTCTTGTAAAGGGCCACTAATTTTTTTAAGTATAATCTAAGATTAAAAATTCAACCATCCCATTTCAAGGTAATAACCCCTAGGTGTATATACAGTAGAACCACATCATCTTTTTTATATCCATATAAGAATGTTTTTTTTGGAGTATCACACTCAAATGATATTAACAAAATAATTGAATGTTTTAATATATATTTTTAATGGAAAAAGTATTTTATTTTGAAAAAAATTAAAAAATTAAAAAATTTAATTATTTTAAAATTTTATTGGGAGATTTGAAATACTCTCAATACCTAAAAGGTTATGTTATAAGAATAAAAATACAATCATACCCAACTAAAATTTCCTAATATTATAGTGATCAAGAGAAATGTGTTTATTTATGATATCGGTAAGTTGACGGTTGGTGAAAACAATGTCAAGAGAGATATCCCCTTTTTGGTAGTGACCTTGAAGAATGTGGTATCTAAAATTGCCATTATTAGTTTGAGAATGTGCGATATGATTTTTAGATATACTAATTCAACTAGTAATTTCATAGTTGATAGGGACATGATCATATGTATTCTCAACATATAATATAGTATATTTAATCCATATAATTTGGGAACTTCAAATCCTCACGTCATTGTATTCCAATCTAGCTATGTAAATATCAATAATACTTTTCTTTTTAATAATCCATGATACAAGGTATTTTCTAAGTATATGGGAAGCCCCACTACTAATTTTCCCATATTGTGGGAATCTTCCAAAATCAGAATAAGAAAAACAACTAAGTTCAAAAGAAGTACGTTCAGATAAAATAATCCAAGTATTTTATTTCCATTAAGAGATATAAAAATTAATTTGAGAGATTTAAATTAAGATTCCTTTATATTTGATTGAAAATTAGGACAAAGGGAAACACTAAACATGATATTTGAATGGGTCATGGTAATATAAAAAATACTTCCAATCATACTCTCTAAATCTTCTTGTTAACTGGTTTACCGGCTTTATCCAATGTTATAATACAAGTAGTACTCATGGGATTAATAATTTTCTTTTCATGATCCATTATAATTTTTTAAATGTCATTAGAATATTAACTTTGGTTAAGAAAATCTCCCTTGGATGTTTGATAAATTTAAAATCTATGAAATAATTAGAGTTATCCCATAAAACACTTTTCAAATTATTTATTAAATAATTCAAAAAATTCATTATATGGAGATTCATTATTTGAGATAAAAATAACATCATCAATATAAATTTTAATAATAAATAAGGCAATTGAAAAAAAAATATAAAAAGAGTTGAATTGTATTTTCCCATTTTAAAAGCATCTGATAATGGCGTTTTTTAACCATTTATACAAAGATTGATGGTATTTTTTTAAACCATAATGATATTTAGTTGACAAAAAAATATTTTTCTATCATTTAGGTTTTTCTAAATGGAAAATTTGATGCATAAACACATTTTGATAAATAAAAAATTAGAAAATTACATTTCACATCCATTTGAAAAAAAGAAAGCAGTGAATGGGAACAATATTATAATGTATTCTAGCCAATAAAAAGGTGAACATGTTTCTATATAATTAATAATTTATTCTTGATTATAGAATTTAGTAATGAATAAATCATTTTTACAAATTATATTTCCTAACTCTTCATATTTATTTTGGAAAACCAACATGATTCAAATAAATAGATAATTATTAGTGTATTTCATTAGAGTCCAAAGGTAATTTCTGTTTAATTTGTGTAACTACTCTTACATATAAACTATCCAACCTTTATTATTAATAGAATCATTAAGGGTTTGAGGTTCATTGTGGGAGAGAAAAGCTTTATTTTTAACCCCATTTAAGATTGACCTTATTATTTGATTACCATATTGTAATTCACCAATAAAATTTTTAAGTGGATAGACATTGAATTTGACAAATATATTTTTTATAGGAGTATATGGGGGTTCTTGACCATCATCAATTTATTTTGAATACTAAGGTTTAGTTATGTAAATAAAGTTTGGAAAACATCATCATCATTCAATGGATGAGGTTTTGGAATATTTTCAACACATTTGATGTTAATTGAATATTCTAAGGTATTGGTACTATTATTGAAGACTCAGTAGAATTTACTTGAGTTTCAATACCTAGGAAAGATACCTTCATATGATTTTGGGTCAAGTAAACCCACATTATCCACATTGTTAAGGATAAAGTATTTGCAACTAAAAACTCTTATGTAGCTATCTTTTAGAATTTTTCTTTCCAAAGCTCATAATGGTTTTTTCTAAAGATGGATATTTTAAGAAAATGGTTAAGCAAATAGAAATAGTTATTTAACACATAAATCAAAAAGTTTTATGTTATGCTAAAATAACCGAAGATAGTCCTTTAAATTTCATTAAAGGTTATAATATTCCTTTCAAAAACCCCATTTTCTTCTGTGTTATAGGAGCATGGTAGGAATGATGGTAATGATATGTGGTACAATGTTCATGAATCCACTTGTTTTAAAATTATACACCATGGTCACTTCTAAGAGATAAGAAATGATATCCCTTTTCAATTACTAATTTCTTAAAACATTTGATAAAGACTTTATAGTACTCTTTTTTAGGTGCTAAAAATAAAAACAATGTATATATAGTACAATCATTGGTAATTAAAGAGGTGTAATATTTCCCCCTATAATAGAAACTTTAGTTTGTTCTAAAATATGAAGGTGAAAAAGTTATAAGTCTTTATATTAAGAATCATCATTTCTTTTTTTAAGTAGGATTTGCGTTTATTTACATATTGGAAAGGTTCAAAAACTATGTTCTCTATGAATTGTTTTTTGTAAATCTCATTTTAGTTAATCACATTTGACCTTAATAAGAGAGTATATGTTACAATTAACTAAGGTACAATGAAAATGCCAATATTAATTATCATGTTCCCATAAACACTGAATATTTCTATATGTAATAGATTTTAAATATATAATGTAAACATTTTTAAAAATTATAAGCAACTAATTAATGTTTTCCATTTGAAAGAAAAACCATAAAAGTCATTTTAAAATGTAATTAAAAAACTGATATTAAAAAATTGACTAATTCATAGTAAATTATTATTCATGATGTTAAAAAATAAAATATATTTAATTAATGTATAGTTGTAGAGGCCAATAATACCAATACCAGTGATTTTATATTTTGAATCATATCCAAATGTGACATGTCATGTGTCCGTTTTTAAGAGATGATTGGATTCGAAAGGATCGCTATATAGGTTCCTTGAGAAACCAAAATACATATACCATGTTTCTTCTCAGGTTTTTTCCATATTAAACATATTAAAAAAATTATGAGACTAACATTTTTCAAACCCATATCTTGATTCCACTTATGTTTTCCAATTATGACTCTGGAATGCAAATTTATTTCAAATATTATTTCCACTAAAAATATGATTTTATATATTTATGATTTTTGGTAAACCATATATATAATTTACAAAATTATTTTCATAAATGAGATGACAAAATAACATTCAATAATTGAAAATTTTATTTTGGGAAGTTAACTTTAAAAAAATACTCTTTTTTGATTTTTTGGAAAACTAGATTATTTTGAATAAACTATTCTACAATTAATTATATATATATATATTTAGAGCCTAAAATGATTAAAATATTGATCACAATGGATAAATTGAGAAAGAGATTTTTGTGATATTTAATTTTAGATACCATATTTTCAATGTTTGATTGTTCTTTTAATTTTAAAACCAAATAATCTTTTTCTTTCACAAGTTGGTCTTTTAAAACACAACTACATAGTACTTCTTTTTAAAATCCTAAATTTTTTTAGATTAATTCACAAAAAAAATTTGAAGTTGATATATAGGATAATGTAGATCTTAATAACATAACTAATAGGTTGAATAAGTGGAAGAGAATGAAGTATAACATTGAAAATTTTATTCATTACAGACCTCGACATCATCTTTGAGGAACATAGAACTATTGTTTATTCATTCTGATTATGAAAGATAATCCTAGATTGCACTCCAAGTTGAAACATTTAGTGATTTCTTACTTTTCTTCTTAGATTTTGTGTTTTTCTTATTCAAGGGTCTATCCATCTTGATGTGACCCTTATTTTTGAAAATAATGCAAGTAACTTTCCTTTATTAACATAATTTATTGAATCATTGAAAATATATTTTCATTTTTCATATACATTTTCATCTTATTGGCATGATGAGAATAATCAGTTTCACTTATGGAGGTGTATCCATTAAGTTCCTTAAAATGAAATTTTTATTTTTAGTTTCATTTACCTCATTTACCTTATTTTTATCTTCTATTTTCATAGTTATCTCATATATCAAGAGATATCTAATGATATCCTCAAGATCCATATTCTTTATGGTGGTTACAGACATGAAGGAAGCACCAATTGGTCGAATGGATAACCCAGTTTTTTTAGAATTGATGGATCATTCACAATGTTAATGAAATAAATGTCACGACCAAATAAAAAAATTATTAATATTATTGAAAAATATAATCCCAAAACCAAGAGAGGATATTTTCACATCAATTCTATATTTAATTTAACCATAGTATGATATATTATCTATATCTTGAGATCTTTTTTCATTTAGGATGTTAATCATTCTAACTCGATCTATATTAGATCATTATGTTATGAGATCCAAAATAGATACCCTCTAGTGGTGATTCACCTATTATCCTTCAATATATAAACAAAACCAATGAATCATCATGTGCAAGAATTTTCGATTGATCATCTTTCATTATTCATCATTGTTCTCTTAACATTCCTTTTAGCTTGAAAGAATCTATCTTCCTCTTTTTATTCTTGAGAGGATGAGGGGAGACAGATCTTAACTGGAATCTAAATTTCACAATGATTAACATCCTCTAGAATGTGATAGTTGTATATTCATAGACCTATTATTAGAGTTTAATATTTAATTAGTTTCACAATGGCACATTAAAAAATATTTGACCTCAAGAAACCCCATTCCATATAATAAAATAATAATATTATTTTATTCCATGGTGTGCACTAAATAGTATGATGATAAATATTATTATATAGACTTGAAAATTAATATTTATTGTTAGACATAAAATCATTCTACTCATCCTCCTCTACATTTATTGAACACCCAACAAAATATTATTATTAAATATTTATTAAATAAATATATAAATATCATATTCATAGATCGATGAATAAATATTTATTTTATATTCTCATAACTAAATAAATTATTTTTTAATAAATCAATAATAATTTATTACAACATGTATAATAATAGAGAAAAAATATTATATATTCATATAATTATACAATAACATTATGAATAAAAATTTATTTAATAACTTTGATTATTTAATAAATCTTGAATAAATATTAACTCTCAATCAAGAGAATAATATTTAGTTCAATTGTTAAATATAAATATTCTTTAACTAAAATCAAAGGAAACACTTTTGGTGTGACCCTATAGGCCTCTACCTCAGTGGTATTAAACAATATATCTTAAAATCCAAGATTATTATCTAGAAATAGGTAAAGGAACCCATAGAGGAATAAGATATATCACAATGACAAAACCACATATGATTTCTCAATGTGTAATAAAATCCCTTTTATATGATAAATCACCGGTTAACTTGTATTGAAGTGACATCAACCTTAATGCTTAACATGTTATCTTGGATTATCTGGAATGAATATGTCCACATCACCATGGACATAATATTTATTTCAACAATTCCATTCCAATCAAAGGATCTAAGTATCAACTTCTATAAATATGGAAGGTACAAAACATTCCTCAACTTATTCTGTAACATCCCAAATAATTATATCATAAGACCTTTTTTCATATATTTATTAATCAGATAGTAATGTTACTATAATGGGGATGATATTTCTAATAGTGTAATCTATATGCAACAATGATTTTCTCAAAAAATATACATCGCATGCAACAATGAGTTATACTAAAAAAAATTAATATTATTATTTAATATGGTAGTTATCACCTAGCCATTACAATGGAGGGAATGAACCATGTTAACTATATTATGAAAATATGTTTTACACATGTTTATATAATGATTAATTTGTTAGAAAATTAATTATAAATTAAAATAAAAACCAATTGAATATAATGGATATTTTTTTATGTAACACTATTTAAATATAAATAATTGTGTTTATTAAATAATTAAATCACACTTATTAGATTATATTAATAAAATATAAATTAAATATAATTTTTAAGATTTATATTTTTGTGTTTTCGAGATATTACATAAGAACAAATAAAATTATATGGATAATATGATTGTTTTTTAAAAAATGCACTTTTATCACTTTTTGATGGAGAACCCTTTTTAAATAAAATTTTTATCACTTTTATTTGTTCTATTTTAAAAAATATTTTTTTTAATATAAACATAAAAATTCACTTTGGTTGAATTTTTGGTATTTTTATGATAAAATTCATATTTTAATGAATAGTGAAAAATACTGGAATTTAATTCAAAAATGCATTTTTGTCTAATTTATTTATATAGTTAGATTATAAATTTAATGGGTATTAAAGTATAATTAAATATTGTTTTTATCATTTAATACAATTTTGGTCATTTTAGTCAACTTCACAATGAAATTGAATATAAAAACGGTTTGAACTTCTGAACTTTTTACTTAAAAAACATGTTTTCTTATTCTGTCAATGAGATTAATTTTTAATTAATTTTTTCCAATTATGTGTATATAATTAGATGAAATGGATTCCATATTTGGTATTATAAGGTCCAAATTATTAAAATTGGCCCCTTTTATTTTTGGGCAATATGAATAGTAAATATAGTAATTATTTTTATTACAACTGTAGAAGATAAATTGGGTTATTAAAGGTAAAAAAAATATTATAATAATATAAAACTACTCTAAAACTTGTACTAATACTATTTTATGAGTTATTTTCAACTAATGAAATCCTTGAGTTTAAATTTTGGCCTTTGGAAGCCACTTGGGTGTGATTATGACATTTATAACATTTAATTTAAAGTAAAGACAAATATGTCATAAATATGTCTCTTCCTACTAAAACAATTTAAATATGGGGTTATATAAATGATATGATTGGCTATAAATAGTATTTATTAATATATAAAAATTAACTACTTCATGTTAATTTATTTACAATTTTTAGAAATTATATAATTAAATTTAATAATGACAAAAAGATGATGTAGTAATAGAATTATTAAGGAAAGAATCAAATATATGATATTAATAATATTAGATAAATATAATTTGAAATATTTGATGCCATACACGAATTTTATGGATGAATATGACATGTTATAATTGAGTTGATACAGTTTTTTCGAAGAAATTAAGGTGTTATGATATTTTAAAAAGGTCACGTAATGAATTGTGTCAAAATTGACATAATTCATACTTTAAATTAAAAAATATTTATTTAAAATAAATTAAATTTATAAAAATACAATATTAGGCCAAATATTTCATATAACACTAAATATTTAATTAATTAATAATTAATGTTTTCATTTGTGATGATTTGGTAATTATTTTAACCCAAAAATATTAAATAACATGATATCATCGTAGGACTAAAAAGGGTAAAATATGTGTTAAAACAAAAAGATAAGGATTATAAAAATATTCAACACTTGTATAATTTTAATTAAATGATGGATATTATAACCAAAATAATATTTTCTTATAAATAAATTTATTTGAGAATATTTGGAATCAAAATGGAATTTATATTAATTTAATACTTTTAATAATTCCAAGGGTGACCCTCTCCTCTCCTATAAAAAGGTACCCACTCTTCTCTAATAATAACAGTTCAAGAACAATTTGGTTTGGCCAAGATCTACCCAAAACACATAAAAAAATCCCTCCCACATTCTTGAGGCCTTTTTTTGTATAACATCCTCCTTAGATGTGTTGGGTTGCTCTTCAAAGGTGATCAACTGAAGAAGAGGTATCGTTTAATTTTAGTATTTCAATTTTATTTCATCTTCCACTTCCTTAAAATATCCTCCAAACATGATGAAATAATAACTAAATTATCCTTAATATAATATGATATTATTATGTTAATATAATCACCTGAATATATCTCCAATTTCATCAAATGGGAAATGAACTTTTCATTCATGTGTACGGCGGACTACCGCCTTGTGAACCAAAATAGTTCATTGTTCATCAACATCTTTAAAGACTGTTTATAATGATGGAATTGATTTTAATATGTGATATTAATGAAATATTAATCATTATAATATAATAATATATCAATTATTTTGTGACTTTCCATGCACATAAAAAATATAACGTCGTGCGTACGTGTGAACTATCACCTCCAAGAAGCGATGTGATTCGTTTTTATTCACCGCATCACTTGTATGATATAAATAAATACATATTTATATATAATTGATTAATATAATATTAATGATGTTATGATAATTATTGAAAGATAAAATAATATTTACCTTTTCCATAACAATCAATGAAAATTGGAAAACGTTACTCATGCGTACGTAAGTCCTATCATCTCTATTATTATAATATTGTTCATTTTTCATATCCAAACATCATGTTTTGATTTAAAAGTATAATTTATGTATAAAAAAGATAATAATTTCATAAATATTATCAATAGAAGATGGAATTATGACCACATAGACTATTGACATTATACCATGTTCATTTTCAACTCAAGTACCAAATATCAACAAAACGTCCGATATGAACTTAAATTATTATGTAATTATTATAACATTATAATAAGTGATATAGAAGGAATAATAAAAATGAAAAAATTTCTAAATAAATTATAAATTAACCAATGTTTTTTATTCAAAAATATATATATTTAACGTGATGATTCGAACTCAAGGTAAGGGATTTCATCTCAATCTCTTTTCATTGAGGCATTTTTTGACAAAATACACCTTTATTATTTAATAAGGAGTATATACAACCTCTATGACATTTCATATGCATATTTTATCTATACTAATGTTATTTAATGTTGAGTTAAATGTATCAATTCATGTATATTAAGATTTAGATATTTAAAGTGGTATGGTACCCCATGAATGTTTAATGATTTAATTATCAAATCTACCAGACATATTGATTTACAAAATCATTTTTGTCAAATATTTTTCATCATGATTTTATTTTACATATTTAGTTATAAGGATATAAGAGGATTATAAAAGACATTTTTTTCTTAATTTAATTTATTTCAATTTTTTCAAAAGGAAACATTTTATACGAAGCGTTTAACTTTCATTACAAAGTGAAAAAATAAATGTTTTTTGTTTTAACATGTACGGTGACAATGACTTATTCGCCACCATAACCGTTATTTGATATTTTTAATCCTATATATAACTTAATGTATTTTAAAAGGAAAATATATACCTTATTCCTTTATTTGGTTATCTTTGTATTGAAAATGGGTTCTTAAACGAAAGTTGTGTTTTTATACGAAAATGTTTTTCATATGGGATTAGATGATATTTTGAAAAGGGTCTTATGATGAATGTGTTTTATTAATGAAATGGTACTTGAGAATTATATGAAATGAGTGACCCTGACATAGCATATATGAAGGTTTAATCCCTATTATAACTCACGTGTGATCCCTAAATGTCTTATACAAAGTGTTGAGCCCCATTATAACTCACGGGTGATCCTAACACAACTTATACGAAGGGACAAGCTCCATTGTAGCTCACGAGTGAGCCTGATATTACTTATGTGAAGGGTGATCCTTATTACAGATATCCAACTCATTTGGTAATAATAATATTATACATCAGCCATATGGTTATTCCAATTAAATGGGATTTGAATGGATTTTATGTATACGATTATCTAAGTCACCGAAAGGAGTTTTAATTGATTTTTATTGGGTTTAATGGTTTTCTTTGAAAAAAGGCATGACTGTTATACATGTGAAAAAAAATTTTCATTCACATAAACAAAATTATATGGGATACCATGTTTTTTGTAGACTAATGGTTTCCTTTATTTTTTTGTCATTTATTAATCTTTTTTGTGCTCATCCCATGTTTTCAAATGTTTTTCACAACATTTAAGGGTGAATAGATTCAAGTATAGAGTCAGGGAAAATTTATAATGACTAAACATGAAAAGAAACCAAGTTTATTTTAAATATTTTTATGTTATGAATGAAATTGATACTTTTGGAAGTTTCCACTTTGTATTTCAATGGTTCTGTTATGTAATAGTCATGGACTAATTCTCTAAAACTATAAACTTGAAAAGATACTCAATGTGAAATAATGTAAAATAATTGAATTAACTCAATATTATGTAATGTTTATGGATGGGTCCTTATTTTTGGTATCAAAGGATGGTTTATACAACTTTATAGGTTAGTATGGTGTTAAATTATTTCCCTCGGAGGATTTTACTTTATTGTTAAGTTGAAATGATCTTTCATTTTAATATTACCTTGTTGATTCATCTAAACTATGTTCATAATGGTTTTCTATAGAGTAAATATGAAAGCATTAATGGGAATTAATCGATAGGAAAACAACCTTTCAAATCAACATCATAAGGAGGTCAAAATTGGAACTGAACAGTTTTTTGTAGTGATGGTACAGTTGACTCAGGCTATAAATGGTGGTGGTATCCATGCATGAAATCCACCAAATCAACCACAGAGTAATATGTCTTCAGTGGAAAATTTTAGGAGGCAACATCCCCTATCAATAAATGGATCATCTAACCCAGTGGTATCTGAATGATGGATCAATACCCTAGATAATATATTTGGTGTAATAGAATATTCATAACATCAAAAGGTAACTCTTTCCATATATCATTTTGAAGTTGAATATAATCAATGGTGGTCATTGTTTAAGAATACTCTAAGAAAATGATATTTATGAAATGCAATGAGAATAATTTAAGGATATTTTATTTGAGAAATATTTCCCTAAGGTTGTTCGTCTTAGGATATAGAAACAATTATTAGAATTAAAGTAAATAGATGATGATTCAGTTGTCACATAACAAGAAAAATTCATGATATTAGCCAGGTATGTTCCGAATTTTATTCAGGATATTAATAGTAAAATTAATATATTTTACATATAATTGAAACTAAGGCTACAAAAATATTTTGCCTCCGAAGAATTTAAATGTTGGGAAAAAGTGGTTCATTTTTCTAAAAAAGTTGAAATGGATTTTTACAACACATATGTGACATGAGATTATAAGAGTAATAAATGTTAAAGGTTCTAGTAAATGGAGATGCAACCAACTAATAATTCTATAGGTAATCCAAAAAACATGTTCCAAGTGTGGTAAAATACATTTTGTGGAATGTATGTCAGGATTTTAGAAAGTGTTACCTATGTGGTAAGTTTGGTCACAAGGTTCGTGATTACAAAGAAAAGGATCCTGAATTGTCCAACAATTAGAAAAAAATATCAAATCTATATTAAGATTCTTTTTCTACAATATGTTGGGACATTAGGTAAATAAGTGTCCGAAGTTAGTTACATAGGGAGGAAATCAGTATGATCGAAAACAAAAAGGTTTGGGAAACTATTTTGCAACTACTATAGTTGATGTTGAGACATCTGGTGAAGTGATGGAATCTCCAGAGAGCCTAATATTTTTCAAAGGATAACCATATGTTCATGTTTTTAGACACACATTTTGAGATTTTAAGTGATGTCCTAATAAGTAATTAAGGAAATTTTTTCAAGATTTTTTGAGTGGTTATGTTTATGTAGGGATTTTTTTAATGTGGAGTATGCCTTCAATTTTGGGCCTCAGTTTGAAGATATTTATAGCCTTAATGGTTTTGTGATCTTTGATTATTATGATTATTCTTAGTGATGTAAATCATAATTCTAGTAATATTATTTAGATGAAATTGTCCTGATAAAATAGAAATATATCAAGTAAGTATGTTTACTTATGTTTTTAGACATTGATGTAAATGAATTCTAAAACTCTAGGTAAAATATCTCTAAAAAAACTACCCTAGTATCTTTTTTTCTGATGAATCAAATGATCCATTAGATCATCATATATTTATATCACTATGATTTTTAACTTTTTTCTAGAAATATTTTCTATCACTCTCCATCAGAACTTGATGGATAGTTTTTTTCTCCATATCCATGTTTTCAAACATGGAATCCTAGTATGTTTTATCTCATATGACCATTTTATTTAACATTATTTATTTTAAAGTGTATATTTTATTGAATCTTTTCCCAATGTGGATTGAATGAATTAATTTTGAAAAGTAAAACCTTAGTTACTGAGCCCAAATATAAAATTTCGAGGGTGCAATTTCAAAAAGGATGGAATGATGTAACATCCCAGTTAATTATAGGATAAGACTATTTTTATATATTTATGAATTATATTGTAATGTTAGTTTAATGGGGATTATATTTCCAATATCATACTCAACATGAAACAAGGGGTTTCTTCGAAAACTTATGTTGCAAACAAGATAGAGTTATATTGAAAAATAATATATTCTAATATTATAATTTATTATGGTAGTTATCTCCAAGACGCTATAATAGAGGGAATGAAAAGTACTAACTGAAATATGAAAATATGGTTTATACATGTTTATATAATGATTCATTTTTTATCAAATTAATTATAAATTAAAATAAAAACCAATTGAATATAAAGGATATATTTTTATGTAAAACTATTTAAATGTGAATAATTGTGTTTATTAAATAATAAAATCAATATGTTTAGATTTTATTAAAGAAATATAAATTCAATATGATCACTGAAATTCATATTATGTGTTTTCTAGATATTATATATGGAAAAATACAATTTTATGGATAAAATGTGTGTTTTTCTAAAAATACAGTTTTACCGCCTTTTTATGGTGACCCATTTTTAAAACCATTTTTTGTCACTTATATATATTTATTTTGATAAAATAAAAATCTTATTTGGAATTGGGACATAAAAATTTACTTTATTTGAATTTTTGGTATTTTTCTAATAAAATTCGATTTTAATGAATAGTGAAAAATACTGCATTTTAATTCAAAACTGCCTCTTCATCTATTTTATTTATATAGTTAGATTATCCTTTTAATTGGTTTTAAAGTATAATTAAATAATTTTTTATCATTTAATAAAATTTTGGTCATTGGAATCAATTTCAATATGAAGTTGAATATAAAAACTACGTGAACTTTTGAATGTTTTACTTAAAAAACCAATTTTCTTATTCTGTCAAGAGGATAAATTTTTAATTAATTAATGAAAAATACTTGTTTTGAATTTTAAAAAATGGATTCTGTATTTGGAATCAAAATTTATAAATTAGGTAAATAAGTAAAGTTTATTTTTTCACATTATGAATAGTACCTTCAATAATTATTTTTATTACCACGGTTGAAGGTGATTCAGATAATTAATGTTAAAACTAATATAATTAAAATATAAAACAATCCTAACATTTTTCTTAATTTAATTGGGTGAGTTATTATCCACCATTACAATCCTTGGGCTGAAATTTTGCCATTGGAAGGCACTTGGGTGTGATTATGACATTAATAACATTTAATTGAATGTAAATGCAAATATGTCATAAATATATTTCTTCTTAATAAAAAAAATTTAATATGGGATTATATAAGTGATATATTCAACTAAAAATTGTCTTAATAAATACATAAATATTACCTAAATCATGGTAATTTATTTAATTTTTTTAGGAATTATATAATTAAATTTAATTATGACACAAAGATGATATAGTAATAGATTTATTAAAGAAAGTATCGAATAAATGATATTAATAATATTAAATAAATATAACCTAAAATGGATGACACCATCCATGAATTTTATGGATTTATATGACATTTTTTATGGGTTTAATATAGTTTTTTTGAATTAATCATGTTTTTTTTGATATTTTAAAAAATTCATGTAATGAATTGTGTCAAAATTGACATAATTTGTACATTAAAATATAAAATATTTAATTAAATGATATAAAATTTATAAAAATATAAGATTCATCCAAAATTATTAGATAACTCTAAAAATTTCAATAATGACTCATTAATTTTTCATATGTAATGATTCGGTAATTAGTTTAACCCAAAAAGTGTAAATAACATGATATCACTGTAAGATTAAAAAGGGTAAAATAAGGGTTAAAAAATAATATAAGGATTACAAAAATATTAAAAACCAATTTAATTTTACTTTTATGATGTGTATTCGACCCAAAATCATCATATCTTATAAATAAATTATTTTGGGACCATTTTAAATCAAAATTGAATTTTTATTAATTTAATACTTTTAATAATTACAACGGTGCCCCTCCCCTCTCCTATAAAAATGTATTAACTCTTATCTAATAATCACACTTCATGAACCATTTGGTTCATCCAATATCTACCCAGAACTATTCCTAATATCCTGCTACACATTATTGAGGCCTTATTTTAGTCATAAAACCCTCCATAGAGGTGTTAACGTGTTCCTCAATGGTGATCAACTGTAGAAGAGGCATATGTTTCTTTTAGTATTTCTATTTTATTTCTTCTCCCACCTCCTTAAAATATTCTATATACATGATGAAATAATAACTCCAATATACTCAATATACTAGGATGTTATTATGTTAATATCATCACCTAAATCGATCTCTAATTTATCAAATATGAATTGAACATTTCATTCATGTGTACGGCAAACTACCGCCTCATGAACCAATGTAGTTCATTTTTCATCATCATATTTAAAGACTGGATATAATTATGGAAGTAATGTTAATATGTGATATTAATGACATATAAATCATTATAAGAAAATAATATATCAATTATGTTCATACCTTCCATTCACATAAAAATGATAACGTCGTTCGTGCGTATGTGTGAACTATCACCTCCACAAAGCGATGTTATTCATTTTTATTCCCTACATCACTTGTGTGATATATATAAATATATATAAATGATTAATATGATATTAATTATTGTATGATCATTATTTAAAGAAAAAATAGTATTTACCTTCTTTTCATAATGATCAATGAAAAAACGAAAATGTTACTCATTCATACGTGCGACCTATTGTCTCCATGATTATAATATTGTTCATTTACCATAACCATACTTAATGGTTTGATTTAATGGTATAATTTTTATATATAAATGATAATAATTTCATGAATATTATTCATTATATAATGGACTTATGACCACATGGACTGTTGACATCGTACCAGGTTCATTTTCGACTCATGTACCCAATATTGACAAAATGATAGATATTAACTTAAATTATTATCTAATTTTTATAACTTGATAATAAGTAATATAAAAGGAATAATAAAAATGAAAAATTTTCTAAAGAAAATATAAATAAATCAAAGTTTATTATTCAGGAATATTAACATTGTATGTGATGAGTCACACTCAAGGTAAGGAATTTCATCTCAATCTCCTTTCATTGAGGAATTTCTTGAAAATATTCACCTTTATTCTTTTAAAATGTGTATATACAGCTTCTATTAAATTTCATATCCATATTTTATCTATAATAATGATATATAATGTTTTGTTAAATATATTAATTCATGGATATTAACATTTATATGTTTAATTAGGTATGAGACACCTTGAACGTTTAAAGATTTAATTATCAAATCTCTTTCTTCATGGTAGTAATTTAAATATTTATTTTTATGGATATAAAAGGATTATAAGGAAATTTTATGTCTATCATGAATTTCATTTAATGTTTTCAAAATGATTCCTTTTATACAAAGCATTTTACTTTCATTATAGAATGAAAAAAGGAATGTTTTTAACGTATATGGAGATAAGGACATCTCCACCACTATAACTATTATTTGATATTTGGATTAATCTATAAGCCTTAATTCCTTTTAAAAGGAAAAGGAAATATCTGATTCCATTATTTGGTTATATTTTTATTGAAAATTCATTCTTAAATGAAAATTGTATTTTTATACTAAAAAATTGTTCATATTGGATTAGAATATTTTTTTCAAAAGGGTTTTGTGATGAATGTTTCTTATTCAAGAAATGGTACATGAGCATTATATGAAATGGGTGAGCCCCACATAGCTTATACGAATGGTTGAGCCCCATTATAACTCATGGTTGAGGCCAACACATCATATAAAAAGGTTTTATCCCCATTATAAATCATGGGTGATCCCAACACAACTTATATGAAGGGCTGAGCCCCATTATACCTCACAGGTGAGCCTAGAACACCTTATACGAAATGATTATCCCCATTGTAGCTCACAGGTGAGCTAGATATAGCTTATTCGAAGGGTGATCCCCATTATTGATCTCCAATTCATTGGGTAATAATAATATTGGAAGTTGGTAATATGGTTATTTCAATTGAAATGGGTTTTATGCATATGATGCTCAAAGTCACTTAAAAGAGTATTTATTTCTTACTGTTGGTTTCAATGTTTTTCTTTGAGAAAAAGTTATGATAGTTTTTCATGTGAAAATGTTTTGATTCACTTGCTCAAAGAAAATTTTATGGGTTTCCATGTTTTAAGTGATTAATGGTTTTCTTTCTTATTATGTCTCTTACTAATATTTTTGTGCTAATATATAGTTTTTAATTGTTTTTAATAGGATTTAAGGGAGAATAGAGTCAAGGATGGAATCATGGAAAATTTATTATGATTAAACATGAAAATAAACCATGATTATTTTTAAAACATTTTTGTTATGAATGAAATGGATACTATTGGGAGTGTCCAAATTTTATTTCTATGGTTTCATTATATAATAGTTATGGAATAATTATCTTAATCTATAAACATGAAAAGATACTCAATTTTAAATAAAGTAAAATTCATTACTTAACACAATATTGTGTAATGTTTATGGCTGGGACCTTATATATTCATTAATTAAATATAATTTGTGATGCACCCCATATACCTAACTTCACCAAAAAAAAATATATCGTTATGGTGTATGGAAATACATAAAAGTGTGTGAGTCATGAAATCCATTAATAATTATCTATAATCTAGAGGACCATAGCATGTGATCATATAAAATAATATAAAATGACACATAAACACATGGAATTCCTATAGGTGGGTATGTTCCTATAATCTCCCATCATGGAGCATACCAGGTTTGAACGTCATGAGATGAAGACCAATCTACTTATGGGTACTCACACATAAAAAACAATATACAATTTTCCCTATCATAGAATATTATCCAACCATAGAATAATTTTTACAAATATCATTAGGGAATCTCAAGGTTCTCATCATAGTGGGGGATTTTTAATCCCTTTTCAATGTGATAGATATTCTTAGAAATTATTACATTAACATCACATAGAATTATGAAATGATCTAAAATAATATATTTTAATTAATGTTGAATTTTTTAATATACATGAAATCTAGAGTAAAAAAATTTTCATTTGGGACACTAACTATAATTGGCTCCCACATGGACTAGAGACAACTTTCAATGACATTTAGTCTCCATACACTCACATGATGATCATTTTTATACTGAGTTGAGGCTTTAGTTAAGGGGTTTGTCACATTTTATTTTATGGTAACTATGATAATAGTAACATCACCTATCTTAGAAAAATAACTCAATAGAAGTTATTTTAGAGGTTTGTTCCTCATTCACTAATCTAACCTTGTCTCTATTTCAAGATCCATTATAGTAGTATTATCACAATTCAATGTGATAGAGTACTTACAACTAGGAACCTAATAAATCTCTAGTATGAAGTTGTGAATAAAAATTTCTTGTCCATATACCTCATATGCTGTAATATTCTCTGAATATATTGTATAATCAGTGAGCACTACTTCCTTTGATCTCTTCCATCTCACATCACCTCCATTGAGAGTGAAGGGTTATCTCAGTGGTAATTTTAGATCAACTTGATATTTTTGTAAACCTGTATTTATATATCCCTTGAAAAATAATTCCTCATATCCTCCATAAACCATGAACATATCCTTATTAATCCTAAAATACCAAAGATTAGTATTAAATTTCATCCAATGGAAGTAAC
This sequence comes from Viscum album, assembly GCA_963277665.1. Classification (NCBI taxonomy): domain Eukaryota; kingdom Viridiplantae; phylum Streptophyta; class Magnoliopsida; order Santalales; family Viscaceae; genus Viscum; species Viscum album. The sequence goes on from OY728134.1 coordinate 1,278,995,432, forward strand.
CTGGGTCGGCTTTATATAATACAAATGTGCTTAAGGAGTAGGAAACATCTAGATTTTTTTGTAGCATAGCAAATATGATAGGACCAATCAGTGATGTTTAATTATTCTATTACATACTTTATATTCCATCAATTGTATGAGGAACCATATTCATGTAATAGTGAGTGGCATGTTACACTGATAAAAATCCGCTCCTAATTTTTTTAAAAAATGAATATCTTCATAATCATGTTAATGTATTTTCTTTATCATAGTACAAGAATCCTCTTGGATATATCATGATAGATTTTGATACTAATAATATATATTTCTTCGATTATGTTATTAATGGAAATGAAAGTACTCAACTATGGTTTAACATACTGTGAGAATTGTATTTCATTTCCAATGAGTATCATTTCATCCTTATAAACTATCATGAGAACAACCACACTTATACTAAACTGCATATATATATAAGTATTGAATTCATTATATATAATACCAAATTTCAATATATATACATCCAAACAAATTTTCCTTCAACTAGATTCATTTTTTAATACATAAATACATATCTATAACTTTTATACTTTTTTAGAATCAATTAGAGTCAAAAAACCATCATATTGTGTCAAAAATACAACTTTTTAAAGGATACCTTTAGGAAAATATATTTTGGAATAGAACTTTCAAATCACATATCCATCGTAATTTTCTATAAAATTATAGTTCATACTGATTTTAATATAGAAATCGATGAATATGTTATGTAATATTCTATGATTTTTTAAATCCTTTTGTAACTAGTCATTCCTTATAGGTAATTACATGTCCAAACTTGTCAAGATTCTTCATGAATACCCCTTTACAACCAATTGGTTTTACATCCACTGGAGGATCTAACAAAACCCGTACTTTGTTATAGTACATGGAATACATCTCATAATTTATAAATTAATTACACATTTCAGATTTTGTACCACTTATTACTTACTTTTAGGTAGTACCACATGTAATCTTGTTTCATAAAATAGCCTTAACATTATCTTCACAACCCCACACTCATAAATGTGATAACGTGGTTTCATTTCCATAAAAACTATGATATTAGAATACCTGTTTCTCTAATGTTGGCACTTGGTTTAGTTTTTATGTTGTTTTATGAAATGTGTCTCCCAAAAAGAATAATGAGAGACTCATGTGAAACATCATTGATATCACTATATTGAAAATAGTGTGGTTTCTCCTTTCTCTTACACCATTCCAATATGGTGAAAAGGGGTACTTAGTTGGGATAATATCCTAAAAATCCATAAATAATCAATGAATCCTTGATTAAGATATTATCTATAATGTTTTGAGTGGAGTTTCATAATCATCCTACTAATTTAGTTTTCAAGTGTATTATTATATTCCTCGAATTTATCAAAAGAATCTGACCTAAACAACATTAATTAAACATATCCATATCTACTAAAGTCTATAGTAAAATATTTGAACTATGAGTACGCACCCCTAACATAAATTGGAAATGGTCTACACACATTGGTATAAACCAACTCATGTTTCTTAGTGGCCCCTTAACCATTTCCAATAAATGGGGATGGGGTTATTTTTTTCATCTAAAAATTCATGGCATAAACCAATTTTTTTTAGTTTAAAAAAATGCAAATATCTATCTTTATGAATGTTGGTCAAATTATTTTCATTTACATGACCTAGTTTGGGATTAAATAGTTGGGTGTGGTATGATTCATATGAATGATCTTCATTATAAATTTACATTACATGGTTTTTGTAATCCATTACATGGTTTGTTTAATCCATCACATAAAAACAATTATTTAAATATGCCTTACCATAAAATAATATTTCGTTATAAATGAAAAAACATTTATTTCCAAATTTGAAAATAAATCCATTTTTTCAAGTATATATGAATAAATTATATTTTTTATAACTTAAGGCAGATAATAAAAATATTTTATAATAAATATCATTCTATTAGAAAACATTATGTGGTAGTCCATAATAGCAAGAGTATCATGTATGGATCTATTGGATTCCCATAGATCTAACACACCTCATGAAATATTACTAGATCTAATTTTTTTTCATTTATTAGAATACATATATTAGCACCACATGTTGTATCTACTAGTTTTTTTTAGATGGATCGGTTACACTCGATAGAGAACACACATGAAGGCTCCCCTGTCTTCTTAGTTTGGTTGCAGTTTTTCTTCCTATGTCCCATTATGATGTATGAAAAATAGATAACATCTTGATCCATTGATTTATCATTGATCCCTATTTTCATTGATTGGTGTTGTAAATATTCATTATACATTGAATTTTTCTTGTATCTCTTCTCCTCAACATTAATTTTATTCACTATTACGACAGAATCCTTTTCACAATTCATATCCTTGTGAACATTGTTATGTAGAGTGAGAATATCTAGGAGAAAATTCTTTGTGTTGTTCATATTTAAATAAAAAATAAAACTTGAGAAGATATTAGGAAGTGGTGAAATATTGATATTTTTTTTGAAGTTATTAAGGTGGATTAAACCCTAGAAAATCTATGCACTCAATGTAAATAATAAGTTTTATTGTATGAGGCATGTCTGGTATAGCTTATTTATGATTTCTCAAGAAGAGCACCATATAGATCTAAAAATTATCATATATTTATCTTTCATAATAAATATCATGAATATGTTGGATCATGCTATGGGATTCCATGTTTTATGTGACATCATGAGTTCTCTATATGTGCATGACAACATTAAACACTGATCATTTACCACATCATTCTTATTTTCATCATAGATAGATTTCTCCTCATCACTCACTACCGTAGCTTGATAATCATGGATTTGGGATTCAATCATATATGATTTCCTTTCATGGACCAAAACTACCCATAGTAATATGAAACATTTATTTATGTTAATGTTAGTCAGGAGATAGTATTTTCCCAGAATAGATCATTAGGATAAGTTGTTTGATAAAATTATCACTATTATTCTATAATATAAAATATTTTTAGTGATTATCCTGATTATAATTTTTATTTTACATAATAATAATAATAATTTTAATTTTATTAGGTTTTCTAATATTTTATCAAGTGTCAATAGCACTAACAATTAAACTAATAATGTCTTGTAACTTTTGAAATTAGAGAGGAAAGGATCCATATTTCCATCATTATGATTTAAACTATAGATATCAAAAGTATAACAAGGTGTTTAGGTAGTCAATATTATTAAATATTGTTTTTCATCTCTTTATACTATTGAGTGGACTTCCTAATATTGATATCCTGACTCAAATTTCCTCAACACTGGCCTATAGATTTTTATTTAACATACTGTGGTCATTAAATTCTATATAGTTTTGTGTAATTTGACCCATCATCATAGTTAATACTCACTAATAATTAAAATTGATTGTGATTTTTAATGAATCTGACACTTCAACTATTTTTTTCTTTAATTCAGATATTGGAAAGAATAATGACTTAATATTAACTTCGTAGATTTTATTTATTATGAATAAATATTCTTATTTTATCTTTTACATGACTTATTAATATTAAGTTGATTTTACTTAAGTGATTTACCATGTACTCATATAAAATTTACACATAATCCTTTTTTGAATGTCATATTTTGATATTAAATGTTTTATTTATGTGATAGTGACCTTGTACCAAAAAATAAATCATGCATAGAAAAAAATAAATTTAAAAAATAAATGACTTGATCATGAGCTTATGTAATGGTTGATTTATTATGTGGAAAACGAATCAACCTATAACCTTAGGAAAAAAATCCTTGTGTCATTCGTGGACTAAGTTTCATCATTCACCTAACCATATGTGGATCAACATGTTGGTTTCGTCCCAATATCATCTTGAACTACCACCACCTCAACTCCTCCCTTAAACTGATTCCATGAGCCTTAACATACTCATTTTATTTCATATCTTTTATTTATAACATAATGGTGATGCAAAGGATTGGTAAAAGGGAATTACATAATACAAATTTGGGCATGTAGACCCTACATAATAAAGGAGAGAGTTATGACATGATCGACATCAAATTTAATTTACTAAAAATTAATTTCAAACCCATTAGATAAATTAAATTAAATAAAACTAAAACTTACATAAGTATGGTAAAATCTCATGATCAGTCATACACATGAAATCACTATTCATTAGAAACAAGAATAATTAATTAATTTGAATTCATTATTTGATAAGATAAAACAAGAATGTATTTATCTGATTAATTATCTTATTAATCAATTAATTTATTTTTTTGTAACCATTCAAATTTTATTGGAGATTCTCATTCACTGTGATTTTATATAAGATAAATTATTTTATTTTATTTAAAATTTAATAAAATAGTTCATAGTATTGTACATGTAAGAAAATTAGTGTGTTATGTCTAAACTACTCAGTTTAGTCCCCACTGTATACAATTCACTCACATGACATATTTTGTACACCATATGTGTCATAATTTCATGGAATTTACAATAAAATTAATAACACACATAACACATGAAAATTATGTTTCCCATAAAATTTATCACACACTAAGAATTTGGTATTGGATGACCATACATGATTTGTAGTTTCAATTATTATGTGTAATTAATTAAAAATTTAATATGATATAAAACGTAACAACCGGTGTGTGTGATAAATTTAATAACTCACAAAACTCAACTTGACGAGGTTTAATGATGTAATTAATTATTATTATTTTATAATAGGTAAAGTACATGGTGTGTTCTAGTTAGCCATAGACATGAACATTTCCTCGTAGGATGTCAATAGTACACAACTAGAGACTCAACATGTACTTGTCATCGGAATTTATGAGGTTCATGGTGTGCACTAAGGATACATGATTTGTGCTTAAAGTTTCCCAACTATCATCCTATACACATTGGGTATTAAATACATGTTCTTCATTAATTACATGACATTTATTTTATCCTTGTCTCCAGTAATGAAAACACATGGATGACATGAAATTTAGGAAATATATATGGTGGGTAGTTTAGAAAAACTATTTTTTACCATATCCATAAAACACACAGTGAATTTATTGAATGAAGCATATATTCAGACAGTGTTTCTCTTGTATACATGTTGACCCAGAATCCATGATTATGTCCTAGAGAATTGTACAAGGATATGAAGTGTGTAACAAAGAATTACACATCATGTAACCATGTGTTATCTATATAGAGTTCTTAGTACCTATGCATGGGTTCTACAAATATGATATTTCTTACTTATTAACCAATTTAGGTTATGTTAGCAAAAAACAAAGAGGAGGAATAGATCTCAATAATTTGATAATGAAACAATAAAACAGGAAATGAAATTCGAATATTAAATTCATAATGATCAACAATCAAATAAATAATTATAATTTTCAACATTACCATTATGATGCCATTTAATGGGTTCGGACGCAACCTAAGTGCCTATAAGTCCAATTTCCATCGTGGATTATTTCAAATGTTATGGATCATTCAAAATGAAAAAGAATTAAACATCCTGAAAAATGATTTTTTTTTGAATAAAATTGAAAAATAATATGCTGGAACCAAGATATGAGCTTTTTCAGTAAATTTTATAATTAAATTAATCATAAGAAGAATGATTAACTCGATATTGAAATATTTCTCCATTTAGGATATTGATCGTTCTCACCTAATCAATGTGTCATCATTTTATTATGAGGACCCAATATAGATCCCCTTTATTAATGATCTAGGTGTGTTCCATTGATCTCCAAATTTTGCTAATGAATCACTGGGTTCTAGCATGGATAATTGATCATCCTGTTTTATTCACCTTTGATCACTTCACATTCCTTTGGGCTTGAAACTATATCTCATTCTCTTCTTGTTCATTATAGGATGATAGGAGGAGGAGGATATAGAGGGGAATTTGTTATACACAATGATTAACATCCTATAGAATGTGATGTTAATCTATTTACAGATAAAGTGATAAGATTTAAGATTTAATTAATTTTTCTAGGGACATTTAATAAAATATTAAACCTTTAGAAACCCAATTTTGTGTAATAAAATAACAATATTAATTTATTCAATGGTGTGATCTAACTATATAAATGACAAATATTTTTTAACTGACTTGTAAATTAATATTTATCATTGGACCTATAGTCACCCTGGTCATCCCCCTCAATATTTATCAAATAACATATTAAATATTATTATTAAATATTTATTTATTATATAATTATATATTTTATTCACAAACTAGTGAATAAATATTTATTTAATATTCACATAAATAAATAAATTATTTATATAATAAATAATGAATTATTCATTACAGTGTTAATAACAAGAGATAAATAGATATAATATTTTCATGTAATTAAAAAATTACCTTTAGAACAAATACATATTTAATATTTGTGCTAAGTTAATAAATCACGATTAAAGAATGAATCTCTATCTAGAAATTATTTTTTATTATAATTTTTAAATAAAAATAATATTTAACTTAGATAAAAGGTAAATATTCATGTGTGTCCCTCTAAACCTCTTCCTCATTCGCATTAAGAGAACTTGTCTAAAGTAAATGATTATAATCTATCAATGCTTCAAGGTACCCAAATATGAATAAGATATGTAACAACAACAAAAAAACATATAAATCATTGTAGTGTAATATAATACATTTGTCAGGATATCTCGAAAACTAGGTTGCATACATGTGTCATCAACATTAATATGTGACATATCATTGTTGGATTATCCAAAATGAACATCTATACATCACCATGTCCTTGGAATTTATTTATGCAATTAAATTCCAAATTAATGGTGGATATATCATCATCCTTAAATATGGAAGGGACATATCCTCACTCAAATTATTCATTAATAATATATCATTCATGATACACCCAAAGTACCCAAAATTTTTGTGATCATATGTCATCATGATTTATGACTATACATCAATATGTTCAATTAATGAAAACTAAAAAATATTTAACTTTTTCCAACATGGGTATATTATAACACCCTAGGATTTTTTGAATAATTATTTTTTAAATAAATTTATTCTTTTTGATATTTTTTATTTTACGCAACACTGAAAATAGTTATTTTATATATATTAAAGCACTATGTTTGGATTTCATTATACATAATTCCAAGTTAATCATGTAACAAAAATATATAATTTTTTTCTTTTATACACATAACATCAATGATATATTTCGTTACATGCAATAATAACTTTCCTCGATGGCTGGTTTAACACATAAGACCGAGTGTTACCAAAGAATAATATATTATAAATGTATATATATATATATAATATAAACTAGACATTAAATAATATTTTATGAATATTATTAACTAAATTATGTAAATATATGATTTTATCAAAATATAAAATAAATTAATTAGTCACAAAGTATTTATAAATGAATTTAAGAACCAAATTGAATATAAAGGGAGTATTTTTATAGAAAACTATTATTGTGCTCACAAAGTTATATTAATCCTAAAAAATTAAATTAATTAGTAGGAAATTTTAATTTAATATATATGTTATATATCAAAGAAAATATTTTTGATATTCATCCAATAGATTTTATAAGCATAAGATAAGAATAAAACCAATTTTACACAGAAAACCCAATATTGTTATTAAGGTACTTTTACAGCTATTTAATGGTGAACCCATTTTAAATTTAATATTTGGAATAGTTTAAATTTAAACATCCAAAATAAACTTTATATTTTTATGATAATAATAAAAATATGGTTATGATAAATTTTTGTATTTTCCTATAAGGTTTCATTTTTTTAATGAATAGTTCAAAATAAGGGATTTTAATTCAAAAATTCTTTTTCATCTAATTTATTTATAAGGGAAAATTATGTTTTAACATGTATTAAAAGTTTAATTTGATAATTTTTTTACCAGTTAATACCATTTAGGTCATTGGAATCAATTTCATTTTAAAATTGAATATAAATACATAACAAACTTTTGAATGTTTGTCCTTTAACAACCCACATAGTCGACCTGATTGCGAGATTAAATTTAAATTAATTTTTGCCACGTATATGTTTGGAATTTGGAAAAATGGATTTTGTATTTGGAATGAGAAAATTTTTAAATTTATAATAGTGTGATAACATTTTTCCACCAAAAATATTAGTGAAGTATTTAAAATTAATTACAATAATTAAGGTTTAATTAAGATTAATAAGGGACTAAACTTTAACATTAAGGCCCAAAAAGACATATAAACTTGTCCAAAATCCATTTACTAGAAATATTTTCACCATATACTAACTTTTCTCACCATTGGTCTCTTTTGGACCCACTTTCATTAAAAAACGTCAGTGCGGTTTCCCTTTTCCAAAATATTACAAGAGTGTCACTCATCCTCCATTATAAAAATCATCCTCTACTCCCACTTCCTAAAACCTCTCAAGCTACTTTTGATTGACCAAAAACTACCGAAATACCTACCCAAAATACATCACTTACTCTTTCATGACTCCTTTTGTATGAAATCCTTCCATGGAATCCATTTGGTGTCAACCAAATGGAGTAATCCAATTAAGCGGCAAAACCCTCCCTCAAACTCCTTTTATTTATTTTCTTCCTCCACTCCCAAAAATCTTCTTATTCCCTGATTGTATAGAAAATCTAGTATAATCAATATACTATGATGTTTTTATGTTAATTATTCATCCTAAAATTACACACACTTCCATATAATGGGAAACGAACATACTGTTTATGTGTATAGTGGACTACCGTCTCACTAAATGATGGTAGTTCATTTTTCCTTTACCGCCTCTCATAGTGGAAATTATGATATAAAATCTATTTATATATATTATATATAATATTTATTGTTTATTTTACAACATGTATCTTTATACATTACATTTTTTATTAATACAATAATATCATTTGAGGAACTGTGGACTACCGCCCACTCAAAGTGATGTGATTCATTTATACAAAACATAGAATGTATTAAGGATAGGTTTAGTAAATATATATTATATATAATATATAATAATTGTATTTAAATAATTATATATATATACATAAATTACTTTTATATTCTTTCTTTCGAATTGATAATTAAACAGAAATAACATTCATTCATACACATGGCTTACTGTCTCCATAAACAGTGTATTCTTTTTAATTATTCAATATTCTAAGGATTATTTTAATAAAAATATAATAAATATACTTTATATTTAAATCATTGTTTATATTCTAGATATTGTTTTATAATTATATGGACAAAAAAAATTAAATTAAAACACATGCGAAAAACAAAGTGGATATTACCCGAAGTAAAACCTTAACATAGATTTTTTTTAAAAGTGGGAAATATAATGCCATAATAAAAACATATCTGGTATTATAAGTAAGAATATGGTTCTATGATATATTTATAATAAATTTATTTTTATTATACAGGATGTTTGAATGAGTACTATGACAGTCAAGATACGTGGTAAGGGAATTTCATCTCACTCTTTATTTCCATGATATATATTCCTTATTCACCATTCACTTTTTTTGTGGTGTATATACTTCCTGTGAATATATTATTTGACTCCTATAATTAAATATATGTGTTTTTATATACACTTATATATGATCTTTCATTAATTGGATTTATGTTCTAAAAGGGATCTTAAGAGACTTTTGTATGTTTTCCTGGGAAAAGGTTTAGAAATGGTTTACAAGATTCTTTATATGTTTCAGGGAAAAAAGGTTTTGAAATGATTGAAAGATTACTTTTTAATTTTACAATACTATTGATAAATAAAATATTTTTCAGAAGGTTTTATGATTTAAAAATAATTTCTCAAAGAAGAATGATATTTTCCTCAATAATTATTTTTAAAAGATCTTTAAATTTATTTCACCACTAATATAACATCTGTTGATATTACTCATGACTTTCATAAAAATGATCTAATGTGTCCATTATTATTCTCTATATAAATGGTTTTTTATTAATGTTGTGGTATTTATAAAGCTCATTCCTCTTTCAGGGGTTATATGTTTATGAAATCTATTATTATTTCATAGGTTATGTTTGAAAGAATGATTATGAAACTTTTATCTTTTTATATAAGTTAGGATATGATTACATATTTATGATACCCACTCCATTTCATGGGTTATGTTTGTTTATGATTTTGTGGAATATGTATGTTTTATTTTTTTATGAGATTGGTGGGACCTATATCTCCCTCTAATGTATTGGGTAAATATTTAAATCTCATGAGATAGACTAAGATGGTCTTGTGAGTTAACCTTGACTACTAAGATGGTGATGAGAGTGAACCATGACCACCAAGATGGTATGAGAAGTGAGATAATTCCATTAAGATTGCTATGAGTGTGAACCGTGACTACCAATATGGTACAAGGAGTGAACTCATACTACTAATAGAGTCTTGGTAGTGATGCATTGGCTACTATGGAAATCATATTATATGCTTACGTGTTTTCCACAATTCCATGTTTTATTCCAATGTTATGATTTCTTGGTTTCTATTCTTTATTTCCTTATGATTCATGTCATATTAACTATCATGAATTATTCCATGATTCATGTTTATGATCTTTGATATGCAGGGTATGATATTTTAATGTTATGAACTTGTTCACATACCCCTATGATAATGTTTGTGTTTGCATGTTTCCATTTTTTAACCTTACCGAGCATCTGAGATCTCCCTTTTTATGTTTCCATTCCCCTAGGTTATGAAGATAAAAATTTTGTTTGATGTGTCTATGAAGTGTTATAGTCAATAAGAACCCATATATAGATAACGTAGCTCACTTGTGCACTACTGTTTGTTTTTCCATGTTTCTTAAGACACTAGACTAGTAAAAACTGGGGGGGTATGTTGTTATTATGTTTTATGTATTATAAAATTTTTATTTATCATTAATTTATGCCCATACTGGTACTTTACAGTTGGTATTGGATTAAAGGTTAAGTTAACCATGGGAAACTAGGATGAGAAAACATTAGTAATATTCCTATGTATATTTCTAATGATATGTCTAGGGATGTATCCAAGTAAAAGAATAAGGATGAGTAAAAATTTAGGAAAATATCCTAGAATTTTGGTAAATGATAGAGTAATCAGTTTCCTAGTAATAAATCCATGTCTGGATACTACAAGTGGTTGTGGATTTAGAAGAGAAGTACCTAGGAGTAACAATTTGGATAAGAATTTTCAGGCATGACACTGGGTAATCTAGTACACAACAATGGTCCTTTCTGCACACCTTGTTTGACACTCCTGGGGGGATATTATTTAAAAAATTAGAAAACTCTTCATGAACTATTATAAAGGTTTTAAATATATTTTTTATATTAATAACCTATGATAAACCAATGGATTCATCTATTAAAAGGAAGGTATCATTATTTAGACATCATATAAGTAATGTTTCATGATTATGTAGTTTTATTCTATTATTTGTGCTTTTCACCCTGTGCACTCTGGTTTTAGTCAATGGAGGAAACTAGAAGTACTTGGGATAACATTGAGTCTAATGGGAAATCTAGTGATTACAATAAAAGAAATTGGATAATGACTAGAGATAAAGATATTCCAATTATGATGAATCATCTATTGTGGTATTTTATTAACAATGTGAACTTTGGTGATACTCGTAACACATCACATAAGAATAAAATTGACATTAATAAATGTTCAAACCCTATGGAGAATAGAAGAAATAAGTTTCAGCTTCCAATTTTTCAAGAAGAATGGAAGAATAACCTTGAGGATACCTCAAATGGAGGGGAATATGTTATCTCCATGGGAAAAAGGGTCATAGAGTGATGAATTATCATGGAGTTCAATGACTCATCAATGGAGAATGTGGTAATTACCCAACTCAATTCCTAGACATAATAACTTACTTCTAAATAATGGAAGGACCAATTCCATGTTAACCATTAAAGTGGAAGGATTGAAGTATTTATGTTTTTGAATTCATGATTTATGAATGATGAATTATATAAGTATTATTTAGTTTATGTTTTTCATTATGGATTTTCAAGTATATATTGATTAGGTATAATATAAAAGAAAATTGTTTTAATGATGAGGTAAAATTATGACTAAGAGAAGATAATTTTTAATATGTTCCTTATGTTAAGATATTTGTTTTTATAAAGATATGTTATATATAAATAATTAAATTAGACAGTATTGATTACCTCATAAATGATAAATGGTCTGTTAGAAAAGTAGTCTATGTTATCATGGATGATGTTTACAACTTCTAGGATTTAAAGAATATATCCAGTAACTTTTGGAATAAGGAAGCATGAATGTTTTCTAAAAGTATTTATAGAAATTTAGTTTGTTAACATGTTTTAAGAGAATATACAATGTAGGTATTCACATATTTGGAATGTGACAACCAAGAGATATTTTTTGATACATGGGGGATCAATGTTAAGATAATTTCATAACCTTATTTATAATATTTTGGATTTTCATATTTTAGATGGGTTATAAGATTAACCATTCATAAAAAGTTTATGTTAAACTTCAGATGAGTTATTTATGTATTAACTTTGTATGGAAGAAAATAGCTAAAATTAAATTTAGCAATTAACCTTATTTCAAGGATGTCCATCGTATTTTGGAAATTATATTATTGTTGTTTTAGAAAGGGATATCATGTATGTTTGGTGAAAACCAATCAATTTAGGTAGGGATGTGGGTATTAAACCCATGATTGAAGGATGATAAAGTTTTCAAGACTACCACTGGCTTATGTGATATCCTAGTTAATGTATAATTTTTTTAATAATAAATATTTATGATGAAATAGTAGTGTTAATTTTTATACTAAGAGATTAATGTATTAACCATACTGATTTTTAAGGATTCTAGAGATAAATAGTTATATTTTTCATTATTTTATGGGTCTTAGGATCTGCTAAAAGTGTATTTTAGTGCTTTGGGAATCAAAGTTAATTTCTAGACATCCATTTCATGAAGTAATGGATGATTTATAAATAGATAGATGTATAAAATATGAATGAAAATTTGATTATAGAAACATATTAGTTAGGTATATTTCCAAATATTCTTTGTAAATTGAATAATTACTCAAAGATATGATAATTATTAGAAAATGGGTTGTTTGAATACCATGATTTTTGTTAAAGCGATGGTCTTTTAAATCATCACTGATTTATGACTTTGAGGAGCTCAAATTTTCATTTATCATTCACTTGTTTGTGATTTATGACATCAATCACATCCTATAAATATTTACTCTTTTCCTCCAAGTTTATATTTCACTTGTCACTTATTCTCTCCCATCTATAAACCTAGTTATGAGTTTTTTGGGTAACTATTATGTTTCCAACATTATGTTTTAAAAGGATGTTTTAGTGTTCATTTGTATGATATTAGTTTCTAAGAAAATAACTTTAATGTTTAGACCTATAATAACCCAGTTGAATTTCGAGGGAAAAATCATTTTAAGGGTGGTAGAATTTAACACCCCATGATATTTTAAATTATTGTTTTTTGAATTAATTTACTCTTTTTGTTATTTTTCATTTCACATAGAACTGGAAGTAGTTATTTTATATTTATTAATGCACTATGTTTGGCTTGTATTATATGGAATTACAATTTAATTATTCACTACATGAAACATACATTTTATCTTGGCCTACATATAACCTTGAGGATCTCTTGAGTTACACACAATAATGACTTTCCATGATATCTTGTGTTACACACAAGACCAAGTGTTACCGAACAATAATGTGTTATTAAATAAATATATATATATATAATATAACATATACATTAAATTAGACTCTATGAATATTATTGACTATCTAATGTAAGTATATGTTTTCCCAAAATATAAAATGAATTAATTAATTACAAATTATTTAGGAAAGAATATAAGAACCATATTGAATATAATGGGAGTAGTTTTATAGAAAACAATTATTATACTCATAATGTTTTTTTAATCCTAATAAATTAAATTAATTATTAAGTAATTTTAATTTAACATATATTTTATATATCCAAGTAAATATTTTTTATATTTATCCAATCGATTTTATAAGGATAACATAAAAATAAAACTAATTTAACACATAAAACCCAATATTTTTATTAAGGTACTTTTACCTCCTTTTAATGGAAAATCCATTTTAAATCCAATTTTTGGAAATTTTATAAATATAATATTCCAAAAAATATCATATTTGTAATAGAAAAAAAACTGGATTAGGATAAATATTTTCTATTATTTTTTAAGGTTTAATTTTTGAAATGACTAGTTAAAAATAATGGGTTTTAATTAAAACCCATTTTTTAAAAAAAATTATTAATAAGGATAAATTATATTTTAACATGGATTAAATGTATAATTAGATATTTTTTATAAATTAATAAAATTTATTTCATTAGAATTAATTTCATTTTGAAATTGGATATAAAAACATAGCAAACTTTTTAATGTTTTTACTTTAAAAGCCCACATTGTCCACCTGATTGTGAGATTAAATTTAAATTAATTTTTTCCACTTATATGTTTAGAATTTGGAAAAATGGATTTATTATTTTTAATCAAAATAATTTAAAATTTCTAATAAGGTCAAATCAGTTTTTGACAAAAAATATTAGTGATGTAATTACAATTAATTACAATTATTAAGGTTAAATTAAGCTTAATAAGGGACTAAACCCTAACATTAGGGACCAAAATGACATATATACTTGTCCAAAATCCATTGGATGGAAATATTTCGACCATATACCCCATTTTATGTACTTTTTACCATTATTGATCCACTTTAAATAAGAAAAAAATGGTTGGGTTTTTCCCTTTTCAAAAATCTTAAAAGAGTGCCACTCCTCCTCCATTATAAAAAGACTTCTCTCCTCCCACTTCCTCACACCTCTAAGCCCACATTGGATCAAAAAAAATATAAAAAAATTTCATCCCAACATACCACAATTCCACCCTGAATCCTCTTTTGGGAATAAATCCTTATACAGATTCCCTTTGGTGAAAACCAAAAGGAGTTACCTAATTAAGAGGTAACACCCTCCATCAAACTCTTTTCTTTTGTGTTCTTTATTCACTCGCTAAAATTTTATTATTCCATTACTTTATAAAAAAATATACTCAATATAATATAATGTTTTTATGATAATTAATTTACCTACACTTAAACACACATCCATCAAATGGGTAACAGACATACTGTTTATGTGTAAGGCGGACTACCGCCTCACTAAATGATGATTCTTCTTTTTTCCATTACTACCTCTCATGGGGGAAATTATCATAAAAATATATTTATATATTTTATATATAATATTTATTATTTATTTGTGTTTCTTTAATTATTTTAAAACACATATCTTTATAATATCCATTTTGTGTCAATATGATAATTTCATTTAGGGATGTGTGGACTACCGCCCCCTCAAAGCGATGTGATTTGTTCATACACAACATGGAATGTATTAAGGATGTTTTTAGGTAATATATTTGATATATATGATATAAAAAACTACTTTAATAATGATATATATATATATATATTACTTTTACTTTCTTTATTTCAACACGATAATTAAATGGAAATTGCGTTCATGCGTATGTACGACATACCGTCTCCTTTAATGGTGTATTCTGTTTCATAATTCAATATTCTATGGATTATTATAATAAAAATATAATTAATATAAATTATATTTAAATCATGGTTTCAATTCTGGAAATGATGATATATGAATAAGGACCAAAGATATAACAAATAAAAACACATATGAAAAACAAAGCATATATTACCCGAAGTAAAACGTTAACACAGAATTGTTAACAAGTGGGTAATATAAAGATATATTCAGAAAATATAAGGTATTATAATTAATAATATGGATCTATGATATATTTATAATAAATTTATATTTATTATATAGAAGTATTTAATGAGTACCACGAGAGTCAAGAAAGAAGCTAAGGTAATTTCATCTCACTCTTTATTTCTGTGAGATATATGCCTTATTCTCCATTCACTTATTTTGTGTTGTGTATATACTTCTCTTGAATGTATTTTATTCCTCCTATAATTAAATAAATGGGTTTTTACATACCCCTTTATTTGATATTTATTTAATAGGATTAATTTTGTAAAAGGGTTCTTAAATGACTTTTGTATATTTTCATGGAAAACAGGTTTGAAATGGTTTACAAGATTCTTTATAAGATTCAAGGTAAAAGGTTTTTAAAATGATTTAAATAATAATTTATAATTTTTTAAGTATACTGATAAAGAAAATATTTTTCAAAAGGTAATATGTTTTAAAAATAATTTATCAAAAAATAATGATATTTTCCTCAATTAATCATTTTAAAATATCTTTAAAAATTATTTCCCATCTAAGATAACATATATTGATGATTCTCATGACTTTTTTGTAAATGATATAATGATTAAATTATTATTATCTATTTTAATGGTTTATGATTGATTTCATGTTCTTTATTAAACATGTTCCTCTTTCATGGGTCATATTTTTATGAGATTTGTTCTTCTTCCACTGGTAATGTTATGACAAAATGATTAAGAAAATTTTATCCTTTTCCATAGGTTTTGATATTATTAAAAGTTTATGATACCCAATTAATTTAATGGGATATTTATTATTATTATTTGGTACAATTATGTATGATTTCATTATGTTATGGGTAGGACCTATATATCTCTTCAATGCATTGGGTAAAGATTTATATCTCATGAGATAGAGTCAGATATCCTGGGGAGTGAGCCTGGAATGCTAAGATGGCTATGAGAGTGAACCATGACTAATAATATGGTATGAAGAGTAAACCCATGCTACTAAAATGTCCATGTGAGTTAACCATTACTACTAATATGGTATGGGGAGTGAACCCATACTACTAAGATGGTATTCGAATCGTTGCCTTGGATAATATGGAAATCAAATTATATACTTATGTGTTTTCCACAATTCCATGTTTTATTTCTATGTTATGATTTCAAGGCTTATGTTATTTTTTATTTATGATTCATGTCTTATGAACTATCAAGTTTAATTTCATGATTCAAGTTTACGATCTTTGATATGCAGGGTGTCATATTTTAATGTTATGAACATGTTCTCATACCCCTATGCACATGTTTGTGTTTATGTGTTTCCATTGTTTACTATTACTAAGAATATGTGATAACCCCTTTTTATATTTACTTTCCCCCAGGTTATGAATTTACATATTATGTTATATGTTTCGAAGAAAGTTACTAGAAAATAAGATCTTAGTGGTAGACATTGTTCCTCACTTCTGCCCTAGTGTTTATGTTTCCATGTTTCCAAAGGCACTAGACTGGAATGTTCATTAGATGTCTGTTTGTATTATGTTTTATGTATTCTATAAATTTTATATAACATTAACATATATTAGGTCTGGTTATTTATATATATCTATTGGTAAATGTACATATTTGTTGGTAAAGAGTTATGACAACAAATATTCCATTATCACTAAATTTTCAATAAAAACTCTTTAACTAAATTTTATTTTAATGGATAAAATAGTTCTATTTAAATTATAATTAATCATACATAGAATATATGTCTTGGTAAAAAAATAGCCACTAGATTTATCAATTGATAATATTATTACCAACACTTTATTTTTTCCAATAATATCATTAACCATATAAACATCTATGTCATTTTATGAAATAATAACAATTATATCCATTTGTAAGGTATTTTTTATATAAAAAATTGGTTTGTATTATTATATCTATTATAAAAATATTATATTTTATCTATGTAAAGACCCGTAAATTTCAAGGAAATTGTTTTCTTAATTTTCTTTGGAATTTTACAAGAGCGCAGTTTCTGACGACACCTGATTCCGAGGCCCGGTGTGCCCGGAATCATTTTCTGAAGATTGGCTCGGGTACGTTCAGTGAACGGACGAGCGGGTTTTTCTAAATTTTGAGCTGGTGCCCGGAATCAAATTCTGAGGTCACTGATGAAACCGCAGTGCCGATATTCGCTTAGAAACGCCTCTTCCGGAGTTGCGTTTGCTCGGGTGTGGTTTTTAATTTTCGGGCTTAAAGTTGAGAAATAAAATAATTTTGTGACAACTTTATTTTATTTCGCTTAAGCCACTTGGAAGCCACTTGAAGCCACTTAAAGGCGGCTTGAACTGAGTTTAAGCGGATAGGATGCTATCTAGAAATATCCTACCCCCCTTGGTAGGATATTTGTGAGGTGGGGCCCGCATGAGCCCCGCCATTTCTTTCCGCTAAGAAACACACCCGCGAAAACCCGTCTTAATGAAAGTCAACTGACGCGTTTCTTAAAATCATAACAGACCATTTAATTGGGCGGTTTATTTCGTGAATTAAATGGGTTGTTTCTTTCGTGAATTAAATGGGCTGTTTCTTTCGTTGAATTAATTCAACGAATTAATGGATCGTTTCTTAACCAGTTTTCAAATTCGTTGGCGTAATAATAAAATAAGGCCAACGCTCGACCTCTGGTTATTTGCGCTTTGAGAAGATTTGAGAGGACCCTCGTATCTTCTTATCCATTGCGAAGAACGCGAAGAACGTGAAGAACGCGAAGAACGCGAAGAACGCCGAACCCGGAAATCGATGACGCTTCCGTCCGAGACGTTCTTCCACGCTCCGGTCTCCGATCACCGACCGTTTGAGGTGAGTGATTTCGGATTTCCTCTCAAGGTTCTTTTCCTTTGGTTTTAAACACAGGTTTAATTATTTATAATTTAAATCTGTTGTTCTTGGTCAGTTGAGCTCGCCGACTCAACGCCGGATTCTGTGACGATGCGACGCCTCCCCGCGACGACGCGACGATCCCTCTCTTCCGCGACGAGCTTTCACGCGAAGAACGCCCGCGCACGACGATCAGCGAGGTAGGGATTTATTATGGGAATTACCCCTTTTTTTTTATTATTCCAGTTTATGAAACAATTTTATTTCATTAAGAATTGTTTCGGGTATGCGTTCATGTGTTGAACTTAAATTTCTCCCGTTGTTTATCTCTAACGCGGAGGGTGCGGGCCAAACGAACACGGCCCGACGACCCTCCGTCGTTCTTCATTTTGTGCGGATTTGACGGGCGATGACGGAACATACTACAATGGATATTTGACAATCCTGCAGTGAAGAACGAATCCTGGGAGGATCAATGGCGCAGAAGGGAAGAGAATCGGACCACCGGAGCGATCCCGGGGGCCCGCGGAACTCGCCGCCGGCGCGGCGGCGCCGGCAGCCGGGAGCGGCGGTGCCCCGGCGCGCCACCGGACCGGCCGCCGCGTCTGAAGCCACGGCGGCGGCGGCATCCGCGGACCCGCGGACGCACGGGTCCGGTGCCCTCGGACGCGACTGGAGCCGCGTCCATGACACAGCGCGGCCCCACGCGGGGGGCCGCGGCACCACCAGGCCGCGGGGGCAGCGCCCCGCGTGCCTCGACAGTTCGGCCATTCGGCCGAACCGGACCAGGCCGGGCTATGCCCTGGCCGGACCGGACCGGGTCGGGTCGACCTGGTTCGGCCGACTCCCGGGGGGGGGGGGTCGGGCCGGGTCGGCCCGGGCCCGTACCCCCCGTCTTCGGACGGACTTCGTTCAAATGGCCGTATCTTGAGCTACGAGCCTCCAAACGACCCGCCGTCAGCGGAAACGCGACCCTTGGATCGAGACGGTCGTTTAGGTATATCGCACTCAAGGTTTCAGAATACTTTGAGTTCGGCCGGTTTGGTTCGTACACGAAACCAACCGGGCCTTCGGAGCGGAAACGCTCATATCTTGAGCCACGGACATCCGATTGACGTTCCTTCAGCTTTGTTGTTTTCCTCTAAGTGAGACGGATCTTTTCGTATACTCTTCCCGAGGTTTGGACACAGGTGGAGTACGGTCGGGTTGGTTTTGCCTTAAAAACCAACCGGGCCCCTGGGACGAAAAAGCCAATAACTCTCAGACCGGGCGTCTGATTGACGCGCCGTCTGCGACGTTAAGTTCCTGTTGACGATACAGAACTTTTGAATATATCAACTTCGGACTTTGTGTCATTTGATGTATCAGCCTCTCAGCTCGTGGAGCGGACCCTCCCGAACGAGCTTGTTGTGTGCGGGAACCCTAGTGCTGGCTGCGACTCCTACTTCGACAGCGACGACCATGCAGAGATCCTTAGTGGACTGCGGTGACGACTGTGCAGAGATCCTCCGTGGACTCCGACGACGACCGTGCAGAGATCCTCAGTGGACTGCAGCGATGACTGTGCAGAGATCCTCAGTGGACTGCGACGACTACTGCACTCAGCGATCCTACGTGGATCAGTGCTACAGGTCCTGCGTGGGCCCGGTCCTGTGTGGGCCCGATCCTGTGTGGGTCCGATCCTGTGTGGGTCAGCGCTCAGCGGTTCTGTGTGAGCCAGCGCCTACAGGTCCTGCGTGGGCCCGGTCCTGTGTGGGCCCGATCCTGTGTGGGTCCGATCCTGTGTGGGTCGTTGCGGGGGTTAGTACCTATCGATCCTTCGTGGGTCCGACGACTTAGATGGATCAGTGATCATCTTTATCGTTATCCGAAGAAGTATACCTGTGTGAGCTGAATCCTGTGTTACTCTCCTTTGTGGTTTGTGTTGAGCTATCCTGTGTGGATTTACTGTTTACTCTCCTTTGTGGATTCTATTGAGCTATCCTGTGTGGATTTACTGTTTACTCTCCTTTGTGGATTGTGTTGAGCTATCCTGTGTGGATTTACTGTTTACTCTCCTTTGTGGATTGTGTTGTTCTATCCTGTGTGGGTATACGTTTGCTTTCCTGTGTGGATTGGGTTGTGCTTGAGCTCGGACGTTGGATCCGAACGGGGAATTGAAGACTTAGGTATATGTATGGGCATATACCTAAGTCGTGTCAGATGTTACTTCGTGATTGTACCTTTCCTTTGTGGATTATCCTTTGTGGATTTCGGGAGACCTTCGGGGGTCTCGGGGTCCCTACTGAGTAGCTTATACTCACCCCTACACGGGCTATGCCCGTACTACATTGTGTTGGTTGCAGACGACGGACATCGCTGACCGTGGTGGAGGCGTGCGGATCAGGACAGTACCTGGAGGTGGACCACTGGGCGGGACGTACTCTGAGCGGTCAGGTGGACCGAGGAGCTGTGGAGGCTATTTGTACCCACCCTTCAGGTGGGACTTCTAGAGGACAGATCGACGCTGCAGTTTTCCCTTTTTAGTTGCTGTTTTTCCTTTCAGTTGTACTTTATAGTTGGGCTTGTATTTCTGGCCCCTTTTACTTTCAGCACAGCTTGTACAGTTTTTACTTAGTGTTTACTTTTCTGCTTGCTTACTCTGTGGTGCATGTTTACTTTTCAAATGCAATGCCTTCCCTTTTTGTTGGGATTTACGCCTTGGTGCTAGTCGCCAGCCCCTGGCCTATGGAAGGCGGGCTTGGGGTAGTCACGGCACGGGCCCCGAGGGCGGGTCGTGACAAATTAGTATCAGAGGTGGTCGGTTCTACCACAGAATCTGATATTTCTTCTGTGTGAAGCAAAAGTGTTTAGCGTATTAAGTGTGGTTATCAGTCCAGGGAGTCCAGTGTTGGTGCGGCGGCCGACGTATCCATACACCAGGACCCTGACTTCTTATTTCCGACTTAATGCACGAAAACATTGATTTCATGTGTGTTTCAAGTTTTCTTCGTGATTACTTGTGTCAGCTCACCAGGTATATTGTTCTGACCATGGCGCACTTGTTTTCTTTTTAGGATGCCACGACGACAGCAGCCAGCTAGGGTTCCTAGAGTAGAGCGCGACGACAGCCCGCCGAGCGACGAGGCCTCGTTACAGGGCCCGTTGACCGCAGAGGCACCGGTGGTACCTTTACCCGTCGAGCCCCCGATGCTTCCAGCACTGGCAGCTGACGACGCACAACGCCTCGGAGCTCTGCACGAGTTCCAGCGCCAGCGACCACCCAGGTTCCGTGGGGAGTCGGACCCCCAGGCAGCCGAGGACTGGCTGGAGGCGGTCGTCCGAGTTTTCAGGCCAGTGAGGACACCAGCAGACCTCATGGTGATCCTCGCGGCGAGCCTACTGCACGTAGCAGCAGGGCGATGGTGGAGCCTGATGCTCCAGGTACACGATGAGGCCTCCCTCATCTGGACGGACGTCGAGAGCCTCTTCTGCTCAGACTTTGTCCCGGCCACCCTCCGTGCGGTGTGCATCCAGGAGCTTCTTCAGCTGCGGCAGGGCAGCTTGACGGTCGCTCAGTACGCGGCGAGGTTCACCGACCTATCTCGATACTTGACAGACATGGTACGGGACCCCTTCTTCCGGACCCGGACCTTCGAGCAGGGATTGAGACATGAGATCAGGGCATCGCTGATCTCCCTCAGCATCCCGACCCAGGCAGGAGTACTGGAGCGAGCCCTCCTGATTGAGAGCTTCCTGGCTGAGTCCATAGCGAGACCTGCCGCAGGGCGGCAGATAGCGGAGTCTTCGGAAGTAGGTAGCTGACGGATGACTCAGGGTTCCAGGTGGACCAAACCTTCCGGCAGACGACCCCAGGACACTGGCTCAGCAGTGCGGGGCACACAGCGCGGAGCCAGCCTTCCGAGAGGCAGACAGTGCTACGAGTGCGGCGGGCAGGGCCACATGGCTCGTGACTGCCCGACCCGTCGTACCGAGGTGCAGCAGACGGTGGAGGGACCACCCAGGCAGAGGCAGAGGGTCGACCGTGGCAGTCCGCAGGGAGGAGGCGGACGAGGCAGAGGAGCTGGCCGAGCAGTAGGTGGTGGGAGACGCTTTGAGGCTCTGCCACCACCACCACCAGGAGGCCTGCCCCGACCACAGGGAGCTGGCGGGAAGAGACAGGCGCAGCTCCAGGCAGTAGAGGCCTATGACCACGGCGCGCCAGAGATGATTCGAGGTACGATCTGTGTCTATTCCACCCTTTCTGCAGTTCTGATAGACACAAGAGCGAGTCACTCTTTCATAGCCACTGCCCTTGTTCGGAGCTCGGAGATTCTGACAGAGCCGTTGGCTCGATCCTTACGGCTAGAGACTCCTATGGGAGCAGACTCGACGATTACGCACTGGTGCCGGCAGTGTGAGCTTACTCTAGGAGGCGAGAGCTTCGGCTGGGATCTTCTTGTAGTGGCGTCGAGGCCTTACGACGTCATCTTGGGCATGGATTGGTTATCTACTGTCCATGCTCAGATTGACTGCATTAGGCGCAAGGTGCGATGTGTGCGTACCGACGGGAGCAGGTTCACCTTCACCGGCGAGAAGGGAGCCTTAGCAGCACAGGATGGACTCATGCAGAGGAGAGGTCAGCCCATCACTCATCAGTTGGCTAGCCTCATCCTGGGAGCAGTTGACGTGCGGAGTCCCAGTTTTCCTGCAGTGGTGGATCAGTACGCGGACGTCTTTCCCGACGACGTTCTAGGACTACCTCCTCGTAGAGAGATAGACTTTTATATTGACATGTACCCCCCGACAGCCCCGATATCCACTCCAGCATATCGGATGGCCCCCGCTGAGCTTCGAGAGCTGAGGGTACAGTTGGAGGACTTGCAGGGAAAGGGGTTCATTCGAACCAGTGTTTCGCCCTGGGCTTCCCCGATATTGTTCGCCAAGAAGGCGGATGGGAGCTTGCGACTGTGTGTCGATTATCGTCACCTGAACCAGGTGAAAGTGAGGAACAAGTATCCGCTACCCAGGATTGATGACCTCTTCGATCAGCTCAAGGGAGCACAGTGGTTCTCGAAGATAGACCTCAGGTCAGGCTATCATCATCTCAGAGTTCGAGACGAGGATGTGCAGAAGACGGCCTTCAGATGTCGGTATGGCCACTATGAGTTCTTGGTTATGCCTTTCGGCGTGACCAACTCTCTAGCAGTGTTCATGAGCCTCATGAACAGGATATTCCAGCCATACCTCGATCGATTTGTCGTAGTCTTCATCGACGACATCTTGGTGTACTCGACCATGGAGGAGGAGCACGCCTACCACTTGCGTGTTGTACTAGACACACTCCGAGAGCACCAGCTTTATGGAAAGCTCTCGAAGTGTTAGTTCTGGTTATGTGAGGTCCACTTCTTGGGGCACTTCATTTCTGAGGAGGGAGTTGCAGTGGATCCCGCGAAGATCGAGGCAGTGTTAGCTTGGGAGCCACCCAAGAGCGTAACAGAGGTGCGGAGTTTCTTGGGCCTAGCCGGATACTATCGGAGATTTGTGCCAGACTTCTCCAGAGTTGCGGCCCCACTCTCAGCATTGACGAAGAAGGGGAAACCCTTCATGTGGTCAGACAGATGTCAGCAGAGCTTCCAGGAGCTAAGGCAGAGGTTGACCAGCGCACCTATCTTGAGGTTTCCTGAGGAGGGAGTTGGATACGTGGTCTACTGTGATGCATCTGGGACCGGACTCGGGTGTGTCCTGATGCAGGAGCGGGTCGTGATTGCCTATGGATCACGTCAGCTGAGGCCTCATGAGAAGAACTACGCTACCCATGACTTGGAGTTGGAAGCAGTGGTCTTCACCCTGAAGACATGGCGGCACTATCTGATGGGCGAGCGCTTCACAGTCTTTTCTGACCACCAGAGTCTCAGGTACATCTTCTCTCAGAAGGACCTGAACCTGAGACAGTGGTGATGGCTCGAGTTCCTCAAGGACTATGACTTTGAGATAGTCTATACTCCTGGGAAAGGGAACGGGTAGCCGATGCCCTCAGCAGGAGGACGGGCATCCAGCTACTTGAGGAGGCGACAGAGTAGCTAGCCAGCTTGCAGATATCCTTCGTGGATAGAGAAAGTGCAGCCTTCCTTCAGTCTCTCACAGTATCTCCTCCACTTCTACAGCGGGTCAGAGAGGCACAGCGTGGGGACGCTGACTATGAGACACGGCGTGCACAGATATCCTCGGGACAGGCACCTGATGGTTTCTCCCTTGGAGTAGAGCATGACGTCCTTTTCAGAGGACGTACCTTGGTACCAATCGCTTTACGAGAGGATGTGCTGAGAGAGTTTTACACTTCTCCTTTGGCGGTACATCCTGGAGTGGAAAAGATGTACCAGGATCTCAGGCGACAGCACTGGTGGTCGGGCATGAAGAAGGTTGTGGTAGAGTTCGTTTCACGGTGCCTCACCTACCAGCAGGTGAAGGCAGAGCATTAGGTACCAGCAGGCTTGGTACAGCCCTTAGAGGTCCCGGAGTGGAAGTGGGACGGGATATCTATGGACTTCGTGACGGGATTTCCACGCACTTCCAGAGGTCACGACTCCATTTGGGTGATTGTTGACCGACTCACCAAGTCGGCACACTTCTTACCCATTCGAGAGCAGGGCTCAGTGGAGAGCTTGGGACGTCTCTACGTTTAGGAGATTTTACGACTTCACGGTGTGCCATCGACTATCATCTCCGATCGGGATGCTCGCTTTACTTCCCGGCTTTGGAAGGGGTTGTAGGAGGCATTCGGGACGCGGCTACGTCTGAGCACCGCCTTTCACCCTCAGACGGATGGTCAGACGGAGAGGACCATTCAGACTCTCGAGGACATGCTCCGCGCATGTGTCCTCGACTTTGGTCGTAGCTGGGAGGACCACCTACCCTTGGTTGAGTTCGCGTACAACAACAGATACCACTCCACCATCGGGATGGCACCCTACGAGGCGTTGTACGGCAGGCCTTGCAGATCTCCTTTGTGCTGGACAGACCCTGGGGAGTCAGCACTTGTGGGACCAGAGATGGTCCGGGCCACGATAGAGAAGGTCCAAGTCATCCAGGAGTGTATGAGGACAGCTCAGAGCCGGCAGAAGCCATATGCTGACAGGAGGCAGAGGCCACTAGAGTTCGAGGATGGCGACCACGTCTTCTTGCGGGTCTCACCTCGACGTGGTTTGAGGAGATTTGGCAGAGGTGGCAAGTTGTCTCCACGGTTCATCGGACCCTTCTAGGTCCTCAGCAGGGTTGCCGAGGTGGCTTATCGCCTGGCTCTGCCACCTCAGTTGCACTAGGTGCACGACGTCTTCCACGTATCCCAGTTGAGGAGATACGTGAACGACCCGACACACATCATTGACTATGGGGAGCTAGACGTGGATGATGGGGAGACTTTTGCGGAGTTCCCAGTGGAGATAGAGGATCGACAGGAGCGGGTCCTACGTGGGCGATCGATTCCTCTTGTGTGCATCAGATGGCAGCACGGGAACCTCCAGGAGAGCACTTGGGAGCGGGAGGCTCAGATAAGTGCTCAGTACCCACATTTGTTTCCCTAGTTTTGATGTATCTTTACGGGGACGTAAAGTCCTGAGGTGGGAGTAATGTAAAGACCCGTAAATTTCAAGGAATTTTTTTTCTTAATTTTCTTTGAAATTTTACAAGAGCGCAGTTTCTGACGACACCTGATTCCGAGGCCCGGTGTGCCTGGAATCATTTTCCGAAGATTGGCTCGGGTACGTTCAGTGAACGGACGAGCGGGTTTTTCAAACTTTTGAGCGGGTGCCCAGAATCGAATTCTGAGGGAACCGATGAAATCGCAGCGCTGGTATTCACTTAGAAACGCCTCTTCCGGAGTTGCGTTTTCTCGGGTGTGGTTTTTAATTTTCGGGCTTAAAGTGGAGAAATAAAATAATTTTGCGACAACTTTATTTTATTTCGCTTAAGCCACTTGAAGCCACTTAAAGGCGTCTTGAACTGAGTTGAAGCGGATAGGATGCTATCCAGAAATATCCTACCCCCCTTGGTAGGATATTTGTGAGGTGGGGCCCGCACGAGCCCCGCCGTTTCTCTCCGCTAAGAAACGCACCCGCGAAAACCCGTCTTAATGAATGTCAACTGACGCGTTTCTTAAAATCTTAACAGACCATTTAATTGGGCGGTTTATTTCGTGAATTAAATGGTCTATTTCTTTCATGAATTAAATGGGTTGTTTCTTTCGTTGAATTAATTCAACGAATTAATGGATCGTTTCTTAACCTGTTTTCAAATTCGTTGGCGTAATAATAAAATAAGGCCAACGCTCGACCTATGGTTATTTGCGCTTTGAGAAGATTTTAGAGGACCCTCGTATCTTCTTCTCCCTTGCGAAGAACGCGAAGAACGCGAAGAACGCGAAGAACGCGAAGAACGCGAAGAACGCCGAACCCGGAAATCGACGACGCTTCCGTCCGAGACGTTCTTCCACGCTCCGGTCTCCAATCACCGACCGTTTGAGGTGAGTGACTTCGGATTTCCTCTTAAGGTTCTTTTCTTTTGGTTTTAAACACAGATTTAATTATTTATAATTTAAATCTGTAGTTCTTGGTCCGTTGAGCTCACCGACTCAACGCCGGATTCCGCGACGACGCGACGCCTCCCCGCGACGACACGACGATCCCTCTCTTCCGCGACGAGCTTTCCTGCGAAGAACGCATGCGTGCAACGATCAGCGAGGTAGGGATTTATTATGGGAATTACCCCTTTTTTTTATTATTCCCATTTATGAAACAATTTTATTTAATTAAGAATTGTTTCGGGTATGCGTTCATGTGTTGAACTTAAATTTCTCCCGTTGTTTATCTCTAACACGGAGGGTGCGGGCCAAACAAACACGGCCCGACGACCCTCCTCCGTTCTTCATTTTGTGCAGATTTGACGGGCGATGACGGAACGTACCGCAACGGATGTTTGACGATCCCGCAGTGAAGAAAGAGTCCCGGGAGGATCAATGGCGCAGACGGGAAGAGAATCGGACCACCGGAGCGATCCTGGTGGCCCGCGGAACTCGTCGGCGGCGCCGGCAGCCGGGAGCGGCAGCGCCCCGGCGCGCTGCCGGACTGGCCGCCGCGGCTGAATCTGCGGCGGTGGCGGCATCCGCGGACCCGCGGCCACGCGGGTCCGGTGCCCTCGGACGCGGCTGAAGCCGCGTCCACGACACAGCGCGGCCCCACGCGGGGGGCCGCGGCACAACCAGGTCGCGGGGGCGGCGCCCCGCGTGCCTCGGCCGTTCGGCCGTTCGGCCGAACCGGACCAGGCCGGTCCGACCGGCCGGGCCGCGCCCTGGCCGGACCGAACCGGGTCGGGTCGACCCGGTTCGGCCGACTCCTGGGGGGGGGGGGGGGGTCGGGCCGAACGGACTTCGTTCAAATGGTCGTATCTTGAGCTACGGTCCTCCAAACGACCCGCCGTCAGCGGCAACGCGACCCTTGGATCGAGACGGTCGTTTCAGTATATTGCACTCAAGTTTTAGGAATACTTTGAGTTCGGCCGGGTTGGTTCGTACACGAAACCAACCGGGCCTTCGGAGTGGAAACGCTCGTATCTTGAGCCACGGACGTCTGATTGACGTGCCGTCAGCTTTGTTGTTTTCCTCTAAGTGAGACGGATCTTTTGGCATACTCCGCCCGAGGTTTGGATGCAGGTGGAGTACAGTCGGGTTTGTTTTGCCTTAAAAACCAACTGGGCCCCTAGGACGAAAAAGCCAATAACTCTCAGACCGGGCGTCTGATTGACGTGTTGTCTGCGACGTTAAGTTCCTGTTGACAATACGGAACTTTTGAATACATCAACTTCGGACTTTGTGTCAGTTGATGTATCAGCCTCTAGGCTCGTGGAGCGGACCCTCCCGAACTAGCTTGTTGTGTGCGGGAACCCTACTGCTGGCTGCGACTGCTACTTCGACAGCGACGACCGTGCAGAGATCCTCAGTGGACTGCGACGACGACTGTGCAGAGATCCTCCGTCGACTCCGACGACGAACGTGCAGAGATCCTCAGTGGACTGCGGCGATGAATGTACAGAGATCCTCAGTGGACTGTGACGACTACTGCACTCAGCGATCCTACGTGGATCAGTGCTATAGGTCCTGCGTGGGCCCGGTCCTGTGTGGGCCCGATCCTGTGTGGGTCCAATCCTGTGTGGGTCAGCGCTCAGCGTTTCTGTTTGATCCAGCACCTACAGGTCCTGCGTGGGCCCGGTCCTGTGTGGGCCCGATCCTGTGTGGGTCTGATCCTGTGTGGGTCATTGCGGGGGTTAGTATCTATCGATCCTTCGTGGGTCCGATGACTTAGATGGATCAGTGATCATCTTTATCGTCATCCGAAGAAGTATACCTGTGTGAGCTGAATCCTGTGTTACTCTCCTTTGTGGATTGTGTTGAGCTATCCTGTGTGGATTTACTGTTTACTCTCCTTTGTGGATTGTGTTGAGATATCCTGTGTGGATTTACTGTTTACTCTCCTTTGTGGATTGTGTTGAGATATCCTGTGTGGATTTACTGTTTACTCTCCTTTGTGGATTGTCTTGTTCTATCCTGTGTGGGTATACGTTTGCTTTCCTGTGTGGACTGGGTTGTGCTTGGGCTCGGACGTTGGAGCCGAACGGGGAATTGAAGACTTAGGTATATGTATGGGAATATACCTAAGCCGTGTCAGATGTTACTTCGTGATTGTACCTTTCCTTTGCGGATTATCCTTTGTGGATTTCGGGAGACCTTCGGGGGTCTCGGGGTCCCTACTGAGTAGCTTATACTCACCCCTGCACGGGCTATGCCCGCACTATGTTGTGTTAGTTGTAGACGATGGACAGCGCTGACCGTGGTGGAGGCGTGCGGAGCAGGACAGTACCTGGAGGTGGACCACTAGGCGGGACGTACTCGGAGCGTTCAGGTGGACCGAGGAGCTGTGGAGGCTATCTGTACCCACCCTTCAGGTGGGACTTCCATAGGACGGCTCGACGCTACATTTTTCCCTTTTCAGTTGTTGTTTTTCTTTTCAGTTGTACTTTACAGTTGGGCTTGTATTTCCGGCCCCTTTTACTTTCAGCACAGCTTGTACAGTTTTTACTTAGTGTTTACTTTTCCGCTTGCTTACTCTGTGGTGCTTGTTTACTTTTCAAAGTCAATGCCTTCCCTTTTTGTTGGGATTTACACCTTGGTGCTAGTCGCCAGCCCCTGGCCTATGGATGGCGAGCTTGGGGTAGTCATGGCACGGGCCCCGAGGGCGGGTCGTGACAATCTATTAGTATAATTATATAAAATATACCTAACATAATCTTTTAATTATAATTATAAAATTAATTTGAATAATCCAAAGTAAATATGACTATATTATTCAATCATTATATCTACCAAAATTGCCTTTAATTTTTACTAGAAAATAAATAATATATACTCGAGTAATCAATAAATTAATTTTTTTTCAAATAAATTAAATGTTCTCTAAGAATTTTTTAGTAAGTGTTTTCAAACACTAAGATTCCTGCAAATATAAGAATTAGAAATTAAATTATAAATGAATAATTATGGTGGAAATTAAACACAATTCAACCAATTAAAATAGACCAATATTTTCCATAAACCAATCAGGGTATATTGCTAAAAATTCTAAAACCAAAGCTATGGATTTAAATGTTAATTCTTTCTATTATAAAAGTAAACTGAATTGAATCTTCTTCCTAATGTTGCAGTAAAATTTATAAAAAAACTTTAATACATAAATTATTTAAAAATTCATTAATAGGTTTCATAAAAGTGTCTATGTGTAATAGCATTTGAAAATATTGGAGTTAATTGAATAAAAAAGGTGGAATCTATCAAACTTTTCGAATGTATAATTTCACCAACATCACCATGTACCATTAGTGAAAGATCCCTAATCCTATAAAATCATTGTAATCAATTTAGGATTATTCATAGGGAAGGAGGTTCTATGACTCCAAATAATAGTACATTAACCAATCATAGGAGTGACAACAAATAAATTCCCACTAACTTCACAAATGCATGTTGTAACATGTCTGGGTTATTTTATTTCCAATCCTTGATACATTGATAAAATTTAAAGGAAATTATTAGATTATAGGTAAGATATAATAGTGTTGAAACCAAAAATAACATTATATAAAACAAGACTTGAAGAATTTAATTACAGATCATTACAAAATATAACTTGTGGTCTAAAATGAATTCTAGAATTAAAAAAATAATTTAAAACTAGAATTGTGAAAAAGTTCTAATAATAACAATTTAACAACATTTTCATCCATTTTTTGTTGCTAATTATGATAAAAAAAAAATAATAAAAAATAAATAAAAAATAAGAATAAGTTTTTTATATGGATTTCTCACATGGATATAAGAAACAAGAATAAAACTCAGTGTGTGAGAAAGTTATTGGAATCGTTGAAAAATAAATCAAGCCATTGAGATCCCAAATTTATGAAGTAACATGACTGGATAGTTTTCATTAAAAGCCCTAAAACCTAGATAAAAATTAATGTATGAAGTTATATTAAAGGGATTATATGAGGGGTAAAACACCAAATTAGTTTTAATAAAACAATACTTGAAGAGTTTGACTACGCAGTATTAAAAATAAAATAATAAAATAATACTATAATTCTTGAAACATTTATAGTAATACCCAATTGAAACCTTTTATTTAACATTTTATCGGAATTATGATAAATAAAAAAATAAAACAAAATAATGATAAGAAATAATAATAAGTATTTTATGTAGTTTTCTCACATAGTTATAAGAAATGAGAATAAAATTCAATATGTATGAATGTTTTTGTAATTTTTGGAAAAATATTGAATCTAATTTAGTTAATCTCCATCTTCCCTAACCCAAAAATATAATAGTTTAAACAATAATAAATACATGAAAAGAAATATAAAACCTTGTAGTTGAAGGTAAAAAAATTGGAATTTGGGACTTTTTAATTACCAAGATCGCCTTTGATTTTTCTACGAAATAAAGCATATTCATATCATTAAAACTCAATACTTGTAAAATTATATTTGTGGGCTATAATAACCTTAGTTAATATGGGTCAATAAAAAATTCCCCATGAACTAATAGACCATATTTAAAGGACTAACCTGTGGTGAAACTATGGAATCAAAACATATCAATTGTACCCACAAGATCCCAATAATTCCATAAAAGTTAACGTAATTGCAATTAAATGAGAACCAAAATTAGGTTCCATTAGAAAAAACTTTATGGAAATAATTTTAAAGGCATAATAAGTACTTTTTTATACTATCATTTATTTAACATAGGCCATTAGATATACCTGGTTTATGAATTCCCCAATGAGAAGTCAATCATTTATTACAAATTAAATACACAACATCCAAAAAAGTACTTCATTTGAATTTTGGTGAAAATTTTGAAACATTTTAATTCTCAATAACGAACAAAAAGCCATGTGATGTATTTAATTTACATGGAAACAAAAAATACCAGTTAATAATTAAAAACAAAAATATTATTAGTATATTAACAATGAAACTAATATACAGATAATGAATTAAATAATTATTTTTAAATACTAAAATAATCCATTATTCATTAATAAGGAACACTACTAATTATAATGAAATAAAAATATCATTGTGTTGTTCAAAATATAAATGAAATTCAATAAAGATACCAACATTTTTCTATAGTTAAAATAATTAATTCCTTAAACACAAGTCATGATTATAAAAACACTTAGAATCATATAATCTCAAAATCAAATTCAATGTCACACTATATGATTAATCTAATAAAATTAATATATTTAATTTAAAGACTGCGCATAATTAGAATCACACATTAATCCTGATAAAACACAACATTTATTTGTTCCACAAACCAAATGAAAAAAATGATATTTAATGAATAACAAAATAGGAAAACATTAGTCAAAAAAGTAAGAATGAATCCCCTTATAATTAAATGATTTGGGGTGAAATCATGAGTAAAACATTCAATCTCTACCATTTTAAGGTGAACATTTTTTATGTGGATTATATATTTTACTATAATTTGTAGAATTAAAAAAAATAGTTAAATTAAAAAGTCATTTATTTCTGAAAATGGTTAATAAAAGGATTTTGGTCAATATAAATTTCAAAAAAGTTCCCATTCATCATCATGGGTCCACTGATCTTTCCAAAATCAAAATATTTTGAAACATTTAAATTTTAAGTGTAAATTGTTTTTTGTTTTCTTTGTTACTAATTTATTGGTTGTAGTGACTCTAAAATGTTTTTGTAACAATTTTGAATATTCATGGGAATATTTTCCGAGTATGCCACAATGTCGGTGTTGAATTCTGGGGCCCGAAGAACATCAATGTAGTGATATTAAAAATATTTAATACGTCAGATCACATGTGTGAATTTTTTTAGGAATATTTTAATATCTCACAAATGATGCTCTATATGGGAAATATGAATTAGTCATTAAATCCATAATGCGAGTTTTACCCTAAGTGTGATATAATTTATGTTTGCATGAGACGCCTTGATAAATTGTTACCATGGGTTAATTAAATTAATTAAATTATTTATTTAATTTAATTGTCCTTAAGTCATAGAAACCTGATGTATCCTCTATAAAATATCCTCTATTGAAATTACATAGGGTTATCCACATAACCCTTGATAGAATGAGGGTGGATGGAGGAAGCACTCTGGTGGAGGATGTGTCAGTGGATGCTCACAGGATTCTAGGTTGGGTATTTGAGTACCATGAGGATCATTATCATTGATAGAGATCCCATATCTCACCAATGGGATGGATAAAAAACAATATTCAGTAGTGATCAATCAAAAAATGTAGTAGGGTAGTTGTTCTGTGGATGAATCCCCTATATTTATTTTCCCCAGTTGAATTTAAATTGAATCCTTAGCACTCTCATGATGGGTTTGCTGATGGATATTCACTATATCATGGATCACGAATCAATGTACCCCAATGATATTCATCATCGATAGAGATATTGGATCTCTCAAATGGAATGGATAAAGAGACATTATTCATCAGCGATCAATCAAAAAAATGTGGTAGGGATAAATTTCTTTGGATTAATCAACTTTTTTTATTATCCCTAATTGAACATGAATTTAATCCTTATAAGATTAACTAAAAGGTTGATCTATATTTTTTCAATTCTTTTTTACCTTCTTATATGTTTTTATTGTTAATAATTGTTGATCCTTGATTATTTTTATTCATCTATTACTCTAATGAATAAATATTGAGGCTATCTTGAAAAATGGTCGTGATTCATTCCTCCTATTGTGTTGTGTGCATTTCTCCCATCATTATTATCTATTTCATTACTATTTTTTATAGTTTGTTCAAAAAATACAAGATAATAGAATATTTTTCAATCATTCCTTAGTGCAATGAATCAATGAAGCAGTTCCGGATTCGTGATTGAGAAAATGAAATAGGTGTGATGTGGTGTGACGAGAGATCAATGATGCAAAAAAGGTGTAATTAGGGTATACCATTAATTGGTTTCATCATTTGACAAGAGGCATTGTGGGAAGAAATCATCTGTGGGTTAAGAATCTGAAATTTGGCCACTAGTATGATCAACCAAAGAACTATATGTTTTGGCCTACAACATGAAGAGGGGTTTTTTATGGATTTTAAAAAAATATAGAATGGGATTTGGGTTACCATTTTTTAAAAAGTGAGATCAGAGATGTATAAGCCTCGTTGATTCTTTTTCATTCGAAGAAGGAAGCGTGAATGGGGTTCACACTTCTTCCCTTGCAGCCAAGTAAGTGTGAATCCCACTTACTCTTCCTCATCACAGCGAAGGAAGGATAAAACCTGTTCACACTTCCTTTTTTGGAATGCTCAAAGGATCAAGAATGGGGTTCACACATCTAACCATGATTGTTTTATAAAAGGGGTTCCCCCCTCCAAATATAATTCTTCTCCTCTAGTTTTTTTTTGTGAAGATCGGCATGAATTCATTCTCAACATATAATTGTGGATTTTTTACAAATTTAAAATTTCTATTCAAAATTTTAATTGTCTAAATGTTATTTATTTTGTTTTTATGATTTTTTATTTCATATGTATTGATACATGAATATTTGGATTTATAAATTAGTTTTTATTGTATGATTTAATTTATGAATGAGTTATTGTTTGTTGAATGATATAATTTAAATTTAATGTTTAGAAAATTTAAATAAGATATTTATATAATTAAGATGTTATGTATAAAATGTAATTTATATTTAGGGAAATAACTTATTTAATGTATATATTCTATAGATGTAAAAATTTGGTAAATATATTATTAGAAATATATTATTTACATTATGTATTATATATAAATTTATTTATATATATATAATATTTTTTTATTAATAGTATAAAAAAGTATATTATAAGTAATAATGTTAAATTATATTATGTATAAATAATTATTCTTCCAAGTAATAAATTATAAAATATAATTACTTATATTTTGAAAAGTCATAAAATGAAAAAAAAAATATATACATATTCAATTTTATAAAGTTGAAAATAACATAAGTGTATAGTGTTTTATTGGATAATATGTAGGTCTAAATTATATTAATTTTAAATAAATTTAATAAATGTTATTATTATATATGTATATATATATGTATATATGTATATACACACAAACTTTGAAAAGTTAAAAAATTTTAAATCAGTTGTACGTATTTATTTTATATTACATATTTTTATAGGTGATGTTATATAATATGTAGAACACAATTATTATACCAAAAAACATGTTAAGAGTGTTTTATGACTGATCTTGAAATGACCAAACAATGGATAATTGAAATTTCATGCCTTTTTTGTATGTGGTTATATAATTTGTAATAATTGCATTTTATTTTATGCGTTGATGACCAATAATTCATCCCTCACTATGTATGTATGGACCTGCATGTTTTCCTAAAAAATGTTATGTATTTCATACCCCTATAACAGCTTAGTTTCATGTGAGTATTTTTGTAATAAAAAGGAATTTGACAGGAGGTGTTCAACAACAGGCATTTGACTAGATGCATTTCTGTTTGAAAGAAGATAGGTGGTTGCTGAAACATTTGATAACAGAGACTCACCCTTATTTTTTGGTTATTTTATCCATTAATTAGAAACTAATCCATAGAATAAGTCTCAATATCAACTCATGGTTATTTGTTAATGATAGTTTGATTATAAATAGATGTATATAAATATATCTTATTTATTAAATATAGTACATAAAGTGACAATATTTGGAACATATTAAATATTTCAAACAAATATTTTAGAAATCTAGAATTTCTATTGATCTTTATATTATCATTTAATTTATTATTGAAATTTCATGTTTTTTTCATTCTATTATTTAATTTATAATAATAGGATGATCTTGAGATGATCGAGCATTGTATGATTGAAAATTCATGTCATGTTTTCTTCATTAATATAATTTCTAATAATTTCATTTTGTTTTCCTTATTGATGACCTA
Organism: Viscum album; assembly: GCA_963277665.1. Taxonomy (NCBI): domain Eukaryota; kingdom Viridiplantae; phylum Streptophyta; class Magnoliopsida; order Santalales; family Viscaceae; genus Viscum; species Viscum album. The sequence goes on from OY728134.1 coordinate 1,279,031,859, forward strand.
CTTGGAATCCCTATCTTTAAGAACATAATAGAATTTTTGTTCGCTTCAAAAATAATATGTATCTAAAACCTCTAGACCCCCTCACTTTTATGTGAGTATCATTGTAAGATAAGGTTGTTGGAAAATAACTATGGCTGATTGAAGCTGGATTTTTAAACCATGCCTAAGAAGAGACTATTGGTAGATAAAATCAGAACTAATAGATACACAATGATCCCTATTAGTTTTTTGTTATTTTTTCAAATATTGATAAACAAATCAATGGAAACAGTCTCAAGATCAGGTCAATTATTCAATCATTACCAATTTAAATAATTAAAAAATTTCATGATGTAGTATATAATATTTTATTAATTATTATTTTTCTAGGTAATCATGTATGTGAAAATATATTTCAATGGTGAGGTAATTTATAATGATAAGGCTTTTAGCTATAGTTTCCCACCTTCAAGAGTGGAAGATCATTGTTATTGTGTGATATTGGGTGACGTTCTTAATAAAATTCATAGTCGGTTAAAATTGATGGTCGATCAATCAATTACTTCTATAACATATCAACATATTCAATATCTGGAACATTTATAGCACAAAAAGTACCCTCTGTTCAATGATGAGGATTAAATGGATGTATTTATCTATTTAAGGAACAATGTAGTAATGGTCTGATAGTATTATTTATGGTGATTTTCAATTCTGATGTGGTGCAATGTTTTACTATAGAAACATGTTTTGTGAGATCTGGAGATGTATGTCCTTCACAATAGTCTCATTCATTACCTAATCATATGAATCAAGTGATAGAACCAAATTATGAACAAGATGATCATCATTGGGAATAAAATGATGTTGGAATCACTTTACGTACTCTTGATATACTGAATGAGATTTTATCTAAGGACAAAGTATCTGCTGAGTAATCAGGAGATTATGTGGGTGATGGTGATATGGGGAATGAACCTTATGAGGTTCCTATAATAGAAAAGCATCCAATATTTAGTGGTAAATATCCTTAAGTATTGACTTCCTTAGATGAATGAATTTTTCATCCATGTCATTTTGATTGGTATACCATTACCCTAGCTACTGAATTCATGGGCACTATATGGAATTTAGATGCATCAACTGATAATACCATATATGTCGGGCATGATTTTGAAAGTAAATTTTCTATGAAAAATTTGATAAAACAATACCACATATAGTGAAACTTCAAAAAATTTCGTTTATGAGTCAAAGAATGAAAAATATCTCATTCGATATGAAAAATGTGGTCTAGAATATAAATACATATTGAGGGAAATATATTATAAATTGTTTTCATGTCAGAAGATAATGAAATTAGAAGGACTACACACTTGTGTACATCCAAGCTTGTTGCAGGATCACTCTTCACTTAATGTAGAATGTATATCAATTGTTACTGTATAGATGATATGAACATATTCAGATGTTCTCATGGCCCTTTTTCATGAATGAATACAATAGTTGTTTAATAAGAATATTTCCTACAATAAATCATTGAATGGAAAATGGAAGTAAATTGTAAAAGTGTATGATGATTGGGATGAATGATATGCAATGTTACCATAGCTTATATAATTTTTTTCTCTCAATAATTAAAGTATTTATCAGTTGGAAATTGTCAAGTATGTTTCCCCCATTCACTGAGTTGATCGATCAAAGGTGAAGTTCAATAGGATGTTTTGGGAATTCAAACCATGCATTGTTGCTTTTCCCTATTGTAAAAAATTCTTTCTAGTTGATGGAACTATCCATTTTTTAAAGTATATAGGTGTTATAATTATTTCATCCACATAATATGGTAATCATGATCCTCTACCACTTTCATTCACTATCTTTGAAAAGGTTAATTTTGAAGGATGGAGTTGGTTTTTTGCATGTATCTGCATTCATGTCACAAAAAACAAAGGAGTGTGTTTGATATCAGATGTCCATCGAGCAATTATAGATGTCGACAATAGTGATGGGATTTCATGGGTATAACCAAATGCTTATCATTGATATTTCATTCAATATATTGAAATTAATGTGAATAAATATTTCAAAAATGAGGCAATAAAGAATAAGATCCTTAAGTTGGATACATTTTTTATAATCTTAATTATTTCTTGAAGGAAATTTTAATATCCTATTAAATAACATATTCTTGTATGGTTTCATCATATGATCCCCAAAAATAATTGTTTAATCAATGTCTAGAAGAAATTAAAATGGCTGATGAAGTTGCCTATGAATATAAGATACATATTTCAAAGGAAAAATGATCATTAGAATATGATAGTGGCAAGTGATATGACCATATGATAACTAATATAGTGGAGTAAAAAAATGAAGTCCTCAAGGGTGTGCACAAACTACCAATCCAAGGGTTAGTGAAATATACATTTTATATATGTGTACAACACTTTGTTGAATTGTCCCAATAGGCCTATAATTTTATGGAAAGAGGAATGTGTTTTACTTAGAATTTCAAGAGAGTCATGGATCAGATATTACATGATGCATCGGGATTTTGTGTTGTAACCTTTGACAGGGTACAATGTCTATTTTTGGTAAAGGAGTGCCATGACCAGGTTACTTCCACTGATGGTCAGGTGTTGGTGGTCATGTTTGAGAACAGGTACTATGATTGTGGAAAATTCCAGGCATTGATATGTCCTTATGCACATGTTTTTACAGCTTGTGCATTGAAAAACATATCATGGGAGCCCTATTTTGACCCATTGTACCATATGAGAACTCTCGATAAATTTTATACTGAATCTTGGATGCCTGTTGGTGACTTTAACACTATCACGTTACTTGGTGATCAGCTGACTATCATCCCTTATAGTCTACATGAATAAGAAATAAGGTAGAATTACCTCATCAATGAGGAGGGATAATACGATGCAACATTTATCATGCAGATGGTCATACTCATAAGAGATGCCCCCATATGGTGGGATAGAGCTCCACTTCTCATAATCCATGATCAAGTCTACCTATTTTATCATAAATATGTATATTTTTTCTATATTAAAACATTTCATTAATGAACACTAGTTTATTTCATTTTTGGAATCTATAACATAAATAATTTTATAATACTATTTCAATTAAAAAATAAACAAACAACAAAAATTAATACATCATGCAACCAGATGTTCAATGTTGATTTTTCATTATTGATGTTATATATAAAAATACATAGACTAAACCCACAACATCAGGCACATATATTTTTTAACCTCATTTTTCATTAAATTTTTGAATTATACATGAAAATTTTCTTCTTTATTTTTCATATAATAGTTTTTTCAAAAAACTTACAAATTTAATTGAATTGTGCATAATAAAATAACAATGATATCAAATGTATAGATGAAAGTTCTTCCATTTCTCACCTTCCTGGATAGGCATGTTTCTCAGCAAGTTATTGAGGGATAACTGATACCTCCTTTGAGTGTCTAGAGATCTCATCATTTTCATTTTGTTGCACTGCCTCCATCTATCACCCCCATCTTTGTAATGTTGGGTTCTATGGAATAGCAATGTGAGACTTCACCTTTTTCGACCATCAGCTCATTGTTTCACAAATAGAGAGATGGAGGCTAGAGTTACATACATTCCATTTTATAGAGGGTGAGATGACTATTACACTATAGGATGTGTCTATTATGTTGGGCCTCCAAATCAATAGTGTGGATATGACTCGCCATGTCAGAGTAGATTGGTTTGAGCTTATTCATAGACTATTGGGAATTGAGTTCCATGATTATGGAATTTCCATCGTCGTTAGTAGATTACACTTTCCTTGTATAGACTAGCACTTCTCACATCTAGCAGAGGTTGCCTACAAGATCACTGTGTTGCAATTTTCAGTTTCTTACATTTTGAGGCTGATTAGTGGAATGATTTTCATTTATCACTCCAATAAATTTTTATATCTGATGTATTTACCTTTACTAGAGGAGATGGACTAGGTAGGCTGGTATATTTGGGGGCATGTCTATCTCACAAATAAAAACATGGAACTATTCAACACATGTCGCATCGATAAGATGAAAATCACATGATGTATTATTCTTAAAAAGATGTTGATATGGGATTACATTCAATGCATAGCTCCACATGATCATGCACCATCTTCTTTTGATATTTTAGAAGAGTCCCTTCATGGAAGATAGTATGTTATTTCTTCCTTTTAATGTCTAAATTAATTGTATAACTTTATATTATTAAATATAATTATAAAAATTATATCTATATGTGGATTTAGGAACATACATTCAAATACATCCAGAAATGATTTCCATCCCTACAAACTTATGTTGGACACACTTCGGCTCGATGATGTAAGTGGTTATTATTTATATATTTAAATCATTATTCTTTATTGTAAATATATTTATTTATTAATTAATTATTAAATTTTTTTTCAGATTACATGGATTCTATATACTGATGATACCATATGGAGTCTTCTATTGTATTGTACAGTGATGCTTTCCACTAACTTTTGTGTGGTTCCTTTGTTTCATTTTCATATTGTCGAGTGGCATCAAACAAACATAGTTATGAGGCATTTTGGATTCATCAGCCTGTTCTTGACTCACACAGTTAGTTACCTTCTCTTCATTACCTAATTATTTAAGGGAAGAGGGAATTTGATTGGACGAGGTATCATGCAGGATATATTGATCTATGGTACATATGACATGATTCCCAATTTCGAGGGATGAGGATAGTATGTATACATTTATTTGATTAGATGGATTATGTGTCCCGGTACTGCAAGACCCTAATCCGATTTCTTACATGACACAGATGAGGTTTTCATGACTTGGTAATCATTAATCCTTCCACTATTGAATAGATTTTTTATTAACATTACTTAACATTGGAATTTCATTTTGCAATATGTTCATATCATCAATCTCCATCACATCACTGATCTAGTAGATGGAGGCACATTTGGACCAACATATTTTTACTAAGCTATGATAGATTTGGTCCATCCCAAGGATGTGATTTATAATTGGATTATATTTGATATAACACTTGATGCTGAGTTTGTTGATCATGATATAGATGTGCCAGGGGTGATAACCCAATTATGGATTTTGATGTTTCATAGGAGGAGGGTGTTCATCATGATCAGACAGATGCTCCTCTAGCTTCTCAATCATAGCCAAAGGCACAGAAAAATGTTGAATGGTTGGAGTATGATACTTTATTAGAATCTTATTTTCATACATCTACAACACAACACCCATCTTGTTCATATGTCGGTGAGAGTTTTATCCATCATCTACTATCCTTTGAGGGAGGAAAGGTTGCGAGCAGTGAGACTATACATCCACCACCTGTCACAGAGGATGATGTATATGTGGGTGCTGATGATTATATATAGGATTAGTGTATGCCAAATCCAATATGTAGATAGACACGGGGTGAACATATCATATATATGTATGTATTTGGGATGGAGGAGAAACTAGGACACATACGTAGATAAAATTAATATTAGATTGATGATAAATTTTTAAGGTTTTTAAATCATGATTTATACCTTATTTAAACATATTCTTTTGGAAAATTATTTATACAATTTAGTGCATGCATATTTTAAAGTTTTCATATAAGGTTTAATGAGAATAAATTGGTGTTATTAGAAAAAGAATAAAGGGGGATAATTGTGGAACATTATATTTGGGAAACTTATAACATACTATTTGAAATTAAATATATGAGAATTCTATATAAGGATTTTGTAATGATTTTCCCATGAGTTGGAGAAGAATTGAGAGCTATGAAATTCTATTTTCATGGTAAATAGGTGATTTATAATAGGGAAAATTATTAAGAGAAGAGGAAAGTGTTGTGTAATATAGTTCATTCAAAAAGAAGAAAGGTCTTAAATATATGCATGAATTGTTAATAACAAATATTAAAAGCCTCTTTGGTTACTACTATTAAGGAAAAGAAACACTAAGTTTTTTTGTTGTGAAATAAGGAGAAGGTTTATACACTATTTTTCATACAAATTAAGAGAGGATATTTCATACCTCAAAAAATTTCCATGTCATATTTGTTGAAACATTAAAATATGTGTGGCATAATTTTCCTAAATAATTATTCTCTTTCATTTATTGTATTTTTTAAATCATGCTAGAATAGATCACTCAGCTTGAATGGGAGGTATAATATATGGATAAATATTTATCTAAAAAGGTTATAGAATTAATATGTTAAAAATATGTGAAAAAATTCACAAAGTAATTTCAATAAATGTATTAAATCAATAAATCACTTAAATAGAATATGAATTCATTAAAGGAAGACCAGAAAAATAGCATTGATGTAAGGAATTCACATTTCGATGAAAAATCCAATAAGATTAATGAACTTAACACATATTTAAAAGATATTACCAATTTTCAGGATGAAGGAGCTGAAAGATTTAAAAATGAATCTAATGAAAAATTAAAATCCATAGAGAATGTGAAATACATTCTCAGTGTGAATTTTCTAGAGTAGGAAGTAAAAATGGTAAACCATGAGATATCTAATATTGAGTCTTCACAATTAAATAAGAACAGATTTTATGCTATAGACTATTCAACGGAGGACTACAATGATAAAATATGTCTATTATGTGACAAGAATATATTTAATATTTATTATTATTTAATTGATATTAATTAAAATTCATGAATATTTATTATTATTTACTTAATGTTTATGAATTTTTAATTAATATCTATAAATATTTATAAATGTTGAAAAATATTTTGTTGATATTTATTAAAATTTATTAGTATTTTATTTATATTTTTTATTATTTAATTAAAATGAATTAATATTAATTTTAATTTATAGAGATTTTATATATATTGAAATTTTTTAATTAATATATATTTATATTTAATTATTATTTGTAAATATTGAAGATTTTTTTAAATTGAAATTCTGGAGGAAGTTTGAACATAGTTCATGATTCCTTCGGAAAACTTACAAAGGAATAATGAGCCACGTTCATCCTTCTTGGTGAGGGGAGAAGAGTGAAAGCAGTTTAGGGTTCTACAAACCCATTTCAAAAATTACTAGGAGCCCTCTCCCTTTAAAAAAATAAAATACCCATTAAAAATTTTACTCATAAAGAGGCGGTGGTGGAATTCGACGATGGTGGCCTTCGGTGATGGCCAACATAACCCCTTCCCCTCCCCTATGGTGACAGTCACTAGCAACCCCCATACCCCCATCAATTCCAATTGTGGAGGTAAACCCTCCCCCTCCATATGGTGATGGAAAAGAAGACCCCCTCCTACTCCTTGTGTGGTGATAGCACAAATCACTACTGGAAATAATGGCATTTGCGACGGGTTATTTGCGTTGGGATCCCGTCGCTAATAGGATTTTGTGACGGGGTCCCGTCGCAAATAGCTCGTCGCGGAAAACGGCGTCGCAATAACAATTATTTGCGACGGGCCCGTCACTAAAGGTATTATTTGCGATGGAGATTCTTCCCGTCGCAAATATTAGTCCGTATATTTGTGAAAACTTAAAAAAAACTAATTGCGACGGGCCCGTCGCAACTACTAATTGCGACAGGCCCGTTGCAATTAGTTTTTTTTAAAAAAAATTAAAAAAAATTAAAAAATTATTTTAATCAATATTATAATAATACTATTTGCGACGGGCATAGTATCCCGTCGCAAATACTAAAAAAAATAAAAAAAATTATTAATAAATTATTTTAATTAATATAATAATAATCCAAATATAATTCAAAAATAAAAAAATATTAATAAATTATTTTAATTAATATAATAATAATATAATTATAATTCAAAATTCAAAAATAATAGAATATTAATAAATTATTTTAATTAATATAATAATATTAGAATTATAATTATAAATAAAAAAATATTAATAAGTTATTTGAATTAATATAAAAATAATAGAATTATTTTACATTCAAATATTAAAATAATTTTAATATTACAAAAAAATATAATTAAATTATAATATTATAAAATTTTAATATATATATAAAATTTAATATTATAAAATATAAATAATATTATTATTCATATTAATATTGTTATTTCAAAATATAATATTATTAATATTTTATAATGAGACAAAAACTACGAATAGAAAAAAAAATCATATTTTGATTTAACAAATTTTATAACATAAAAACAAACTCTAATCTGAAGGAGGGGGGAGGGGGGGAGGGGGGGATCTGTAGATGCTGGTGGAGGAAACTCCATCCCTAAAGCATGAGTGAGTCGGCGCATGTACTCTATCTGCTCCTGATGCTGCTGCTGCCACCGACTCATATGCTCCTCGTATAGCTGTTGCTGGCGTCGACGCTCCTCATGCTGCTGCTGCTGCTAACGCATCTGCTCCTGCTCCTGTCGGAGACTCTCTATCAGTGCAGTCTGAGATCGCAACTGATCCTCATACTGTGTAGCAGAAGAAGATGAACGAGCTCCTCTCGAGCTGGACGCCGACATCGCAGCACTGCCATAATAATCTTCGGGAGTCAGTCGAGAGCTGATACCAACTACCCAGCCCTTCTTGAAGGCATACTGGGTGGCCTGCATCCATGCTGCCTCATAAAACTGACGGCCAGTGGTCTGATCTGATGACTCGGTCTGACTCTCAGGTCGTGTTTGTGACCCTGCGGCCTCATATGACTCCTGTAGTTGCAATTTAAAATTAAAATTGTGAATATATTATATGGAGTTAATTTTTAAACTTGAAAAAATAATACTGACCATGATGTGATGCTGATGATCACCTCTGAGCTCCCCAGTAGCAGGATCACTATACATCCTCTGATATACGTCGTACTCCGTTATATCGGGGTGCTCGACAGCCTATAAGAATAAAAAATAAACTGTTAATATTTATAGTTATATAAAATATTTATAAATAATGTACGTACCAGATGCTGTCTATGAGTACTGAAAGTACGACTCCCAGCTCGATGAGTCACCTCCTGTCTCCCCCGATTCTACGTCCCCACTGATGATCTCCTCTGAAAGGCATCACTCAACCAGTGCGCACATAATCCATCCCATACATGGGATGAAATGTACTCTGGTCGGTGTACTCTACATGACTCGTCAAAAACTGACACTCCTGCTTTCTTTGTGGAAGCTTTTCTTAAATTGTGCAAAAACTGACGAAAGCGATAACGCATGGCCACCTCCCATGCCTCGTGGATGGCATCACGCATGGTATCCTCGATCGGATACCATAAACCCTACAAATAAATCAAAATATCAAGTTAGAAATGAAATAATTTTCAAAATAAAAATTATTTATTTACATACGTACCAACCAATGGCCAAACATGACCTGCTGCACATCCATGGGAATCTGCTCCCATGTGGTCCAAGGATGAGAGAAATAGTTGCGCAAAATAGCACTTCCCTGTCTGACTGCTATATGCGGAAAACTGTAAAAATAATAAACATTTATTATGTGAATAGATTAATGAAATCTTAGTCAAATCCATAGGTTACCACACATGTTATTACACCTCTGTGTGGGTGGATCAAACCCAAGACATGGATGTCACTCAGGGACGGGGTCAGGAATCATCAATCGTGCAAGACCACGCCCCTCCGCGTACTCCCTGGAGCGCCTGCAGGCTGAGGGTCATCTTCCAGCATCTCATCCGCATCGAAAGGCAGGTCAGCATCCGCCAACTCACGAAATGTGTCGTCGTCCATTTGAAATAGAAAATATTAATGTTGTTAGCAAATAATTGATAATTACTATTATATATACATATATATTAGTTATGATTGTATATAACTACCATGAAATTCTATCAGTGTTCATCTTCATCATCATCTTCATATATGTCAATGTCATCTTCATATTCCTCCTCAACATCATCGATATCCATTCAAGTCTCAGTTGCTTCATCTCTTACCATTTCAAATTCATATGTGACATCATTAACATCATCGTCATCACCGACTCTTAAATGTGTGGTGTCGTCATCGATACTCATGTATCTTTGTAAAAAAGATTGATTTTGAGTACTCTCTTGAAAAACTTCAATTCTCTGCACATCAGTGAAAGCACATTCACTTTGACTAAACTGATTGTCTCGAATTTTGATTTTTATTATACTCCACCAATCAGTCAACTCTCTTGATGTAGCACAGTACTTTGCGTAATAAACTTGATGTGCCTGTTGAGCCAATAAGAATGGTTCATTTACTGCAAGAACACTTTTACATTTAATATCGATGATTCCATGAGTCGGATGAACACACACGCCTCTCTCTGTATCCAACCACCGACATTTGAACATGGTTATGTAATGTTGTCCAAGATAACAGAGTTCAATGATTTCATCAAGTATGCCATAAAAGTCAACTTCATTTTCTCGATGATGAGATCCTCTCAAGCTAACTCCACTGTTCATTGTTTTTTTTTTATTCCCCATATGCATGTGTGTGAAACCGAAATCCATTCACCACATATGCATTATAAGTTTTAACATGTTTGGAAGGTGGGTTACTCAATATACATATTCGTTTGTCAATTTTATCAGCATGTCGAGACACCTCAAAATTTGTGACAAGTAAGTCCCAAATTTCGAAGGTGGGTTACTCAATTCCTCATATGCATGAATCTTCTGACAAGTAAGTCCCAAATTTTGAACCAGCCTCTTACTCTCATAGTAATTTGCAGGAAAAACATTTCCTTCGGGTAATAGTGTTTTAAGCAAAGAAAATATCTGGTCAAAACAGGTGTTTGACATTCCGTTATCTGATTTGATAGCCATAAATTTTGCAACTGCTTCTAATTTTCTCATCTTGCAGCCAGGATATAATGAATCCTCAGCAGACCTCAACAACTCATAAAATTCAGACGGTGCCAACTCAGGATTTGAATCTATATCAGCCGGAGTTTCTATATGTTGAACAGATGAACCTGCAACGTCATGTACTAAATCATGAAACTGGGATGGATCCAGAATCAAGTTGGTATCACCTACTCTGGAACTGCATTCACCGTGTTGATACCAAAAAACATAATCTGGTTGAAAACCAAAACGTAAGAGATGTCCCCCCACTTTGTCAAACGTGTCAAATGTTCTCAATGCACATTTTCTACAAGGTAATTTTATTTTTCCTTCTGAAACAAATTCTGGATTCGATGCCGCAAATGATAAAAAAGTCTCCACACCCTCTATATATATTGGATTTAAACCAGAACTGTTTGGATTTCTACGTTGATTTATCCATATGCGGTCATCTAATAATGGCTGTTGACGACCTCGTTGTTCCATATTTTTCTATAAAATATAAAAGCATTGCTGGTTTTGAATAATTTGTTAGAAAAAACACTCAAGAAAAGATTGAATATGTTGAGAATAAAGCAAAACATGTTACAAATATTGATAATTTTAATATTATATTGATTTTTTATTATTTTAATAATACTAATATAATTTTTCTCATAAATATTAATTATATAATAATAACATTATTACATTATTATTATATTTTATTATTAATATTAAAATAATATAATTTTCTATATTATATACAATTCTCCTTTCATCTGTGTGTTTAACATTCTGTCTCCACATGTAATATTTGCATTCACTTTCACCTCTCCATTGGCAAGTAGGTTGATAATTTTGAAAAAGAATGCAAATATTACATGTGGAGACAGAAAACACACAGATGAAAAGGGAATTGTATATAATATAGAAAATTATATTATTTTAATATTAATAGTAAAATATACTAATAATGTAATAATGTTATTATTATATAATTAATATTTATGAAAAAAATTATATTGGTAATTATTACTAATTATTGGTAATTATTGGTAATTATTGGTAATTATTGGTAATTATTGGTAATTATTGGTAATTATTGGTAATTATTGGTAATTATTGGTAATTATTGGTAATTATTGCTAATTATTGGTAATTATTCCTAATTATTGGTAATTATTGGTAATTATTGGTAATTATTGGTAATTATTCCTAATTATTGGTAAATATTGGTAATTATTCCTAATTATTGGTAATTATAACTAATTATTGGTAATTATTTCTAATTATTGGTAATAATAACTAATTATTTGTAATATAACTAATTATTGGTAATTATAACTAATTATTGGTAATTATTACTAATTATTGGTAATTATTGGTAATTATTTCTAATTATTGGAAATTATTACTAATTATTCTTAATTATTACTAATTATTCCAAATTATTACTAATTATTCCTAATTATTACTAATTATTACTAATTATTCCTAATTATTACTAATTATTCCTAATTATTCCTAATTATTCCTAATTATTGGTAATTATTAATAATTATTGGTAATTATTCCTAATTATTGGCAATTATTACTAATTATTGGTAATTATTACTAATTATTGGTAATTATTACTAATTATTGGTAATTATTACTAATTATTGGTAATTATTACTAATTATTGGTAATTATTACTAATTATTGGTAATTGTTGCTAATTATTGGTAATTATTACTAATTATTGGTAATTATTGCTAATTATTGGTAATTATTACTAATTATTGGTAATTATTGGTAATTATTGGTAATTGTTGGTAATTATGGGTAATTATTGGTAATTATTTGGTAATTATTGGTAATTATTGGTAATTATTGGTAATTTTTGGTAATTTTTGGTAATTATTCCTAATTATTTGTAAATATTGGTAATTATTCCTAATTATTGTTAAATATTGGTAAATATTGGTAATTATTGGTAATTATTGGTAATTATTGGTAATTATTGGTAATTATTGGTAATTATTGGTAATTATAACTAATTATTGGTAGTTATAACTAATTATTTGTAATTATAACTAATTATTGGAAATTATAACTAATTATTGGTAATTATAACTAATTATTGGTAATTATTACTAATTATTGGTAATTATTGGTAATTATTTCTAATTATTGGTAATTATTACTAATTATTCTTAATTACTACTAATTAATCCTAATTATTACTAATTATTAATAATTATTCCTAATTATTACTAATTAATACTAATCATTCCAAATTATTACTAATTATTACTAATTATTACTAATTATTACTAATTATTACTAATTATTACTAATTATTGGTAATTATTACTAATTATTGGTAATTATTACTAATTATTGGTAATTATTACTAATTATTGGTAATTATAACTAATTATTGGTAATTATTACTAATTATTGTTAATTATTACTAATTATTGTTAATTATTACTAATTATTGGTAATTATTACTAATTATTGGTAATTATTACTAATTATTGGTAATTATTACCAATTATTGGTAATTATTACTAATTAATAGTAATTATTACTAATTATTACTAATTATTACTAATTATTGGTAATTATTACTAATTATTACTAATTATTGATAATTATTATTAATTATTGGTAATTAGTGGTAATTATTGGTAATTATTTCGAATTATTACCAATTATTACTAATTATTGGTAATTATTGGTTATTATTACTAATTATGGATAATTATTGATAATTATTACTAATTATTGGTAATTATTGGTAATTATTACTAATTATTGGTAATTATTTGTAATTATTACTATTTATTGGTAATTATTTTTAATTATTGCTAATTATTGGTAATTATTCCTAATTATTGTTAATTATTACTCACTATTGCTAATTATTGGTAATTATTGGTAATTATTACTAATTATGGATAATTATTGGTAATTTTTACTAATTATGGATAATTATTGGTAATTGTTACTAATTATGGATAATTATTGGTAATTATTTGTAATTATTACTAATTATTGGTAATTATTAATAATTATTGCTAATTATTGGTAATTATTACTAATTATTACTAATTATTTGTTATTATTACTAATTATTGGTAATTATTACTCATTATTACTATTTAGTACTAAATATTGGTAATTATTACTAATTATTACGAATTATTGCTAATTATTAGTAATTATTACTAATTATTACTAATTATTGGTAATTATTGGAAATTATTACTAATTATTGGTAATTATTGGTAATTATTACTAATTATTAGTAATTATTACTAATTATTACTAATTATTGGTAATTATTACTAATTATTCCTAATTACCATTAACTATGAACAATGAATACTAATAATTTAAATTTATTAAGTAACAAAACAATCTAAACATAATTAAATTAAAACTAATTAAGAATAATTGAAACTAATAAAAAATTTAAAATAAATATTAAATTAAAATGAACATAAATACCTTTAAAATGGATCTGAGGTTGATCTCTGATCGCTGTTGAAAACTTCAATATCAACTCCGGAAAAAAATGAAACTTAAGAAACGCTGAACTCTAAAAATAGAGTTTTGAGAGAACTAGAAGATGAAGTTTGAGAATGAATGAAAAAAACGGATGGGGGTATTTATAGGTTAGATTATTTGCGACGGGCGTATTTGCGACAGGTATCCCGTCACAAATATTATTATTTGTGACGGTACCCGTCGCAAATACCTTAGCCCGCATTTATTACGGTCAACGGGTAAATAGTCATTTGCGACGGGACCCGTCGCAAATAACAACCTACCGACATACTATTTGCGACGGGGGGCATATTCCCGTCGCAAATATCTTTTACCGCCGCCGGTTATTTGCGACGGGCATTTACCGCCCGTCGCAAATAACTCGCGCCAGTCCTTTTGCGACGGGGGGTATATTCTCGTCGCAAATATCTTTTACCGCCGCCGGTTATTTGCGACGGGTGTTTACCACCCGTCGCAAATAACTTTCCCGTGATTTGGCGCGCTTTGCGCGCCAGTCTTTTTGTGACGGGGAAAGCTATCCCGTCGCAAATAACTACTTATTTGCGACGGGGGAATTCCCTTGTCGCAAATAAGTTTCTAACGGGGCTATTTGCGACAGGATTTATCCCCGTCGCAAACAACCCGTCGCAAATACCCGTTTTTCCCGTAGTGAATCCTCTGCTGTGTGCATGTATTAAAGAAGATTGGGGGTGTGAGAGATAACATTATTCATTAATAATAATATTAATATTAGAAACATTATTATTATTATTACTATTATGGAATCTAACTCTTAGAATAAATCCTTCACGCGATGTCCGATTAATGATTCCTTGATGGAATCATGATTTTGGTATTAACATTGCTGATTAAAAACCACTGATTGGTATTTAATTCCTTCTTATGGATCAGTTCCCCAAAGAAACTTTCAAATGTGTTTTGATGAAATGTGTTTTTACAAGTTTCTCATTTCTTGGTAAACAAGTAGACTATTTAGAGTGTTTTTCCATTTAGATCACAATAGAATGATCATTTTGGAAATTAATATTCATATACAGTGATATATCGATGCATTTTTGTTTTATCTTAGACGACCGGTGGTAAGCCAATTTTTTGTTTGATGATCTTTTGTGGGGTTCATATTTAGACACGCGAGTAGTCTAGTATGAGTATTTTTCTGTGTATAACGTGATGATGGCCTTTATTTTTTGAATTAGATACGATACAGGGTGATTCTTGCAGGACACTTCTATTAGTGATGCTTATCTGGTAGTATTTTTTAGGATTGATCATGAGAGTGTTACCACGGTTGGAAACCCCCCCATCACACAAGGGAGATGGTCCAACATATACTTTATATAGATAGAGTTGGAAACCCCTATACTAAAAGTGTGTGTTTCCTCTATATATGAAGTAGAACTGCCTATATTTGATCTCCAATGAGAAGTGGGTCTTTAACTAGATATTTTACCCCTTCAGCTATAGAGGACAGTAGCAAGGTATGGGTCCTCTGCACTGATTCTTCGGAGGTTACACGTGGTGGGTGAATAGGTGATAGTGCCCCCTCATATGTCGAACACAGTTGTGAGTCATGGTCCCTCCACACGATATATTTTATTATTATGTTGATCCTTCATGGGAGTTAGTTCCCCCTAGGCTATGGGGCATAGTTATGAGGATCAGGCCCCTCTAATCATATCATTGTGAGATTTCACATGGTGTGAGATATCAAATATGGACCTTTTGAGCTTCGGGTTGACTCATCATTCTTAGTTGGGATGTGGATATGGGAATCCCCATTATCTATTTATTTGAGCTTCTTTTTGAGAATATCCATGATATAAGGGTTATGTTTTTTGTATCTTTTATCCTGATTGATATGCCTTGGTTGTGATAGGTTAACTACTCTCTCCTTTGATGCTTTGTGTTTTGTGATTTTGGTGTGTCCTACTGGGTATGTATATACTCACCCATACATGGAATTTTATGACACATGTAATTTCTTATGCATTTTATATATGGATTGGTAGTGACTATGGTGGACCTGGTATTAATTGAGCTTAGAAGTACAAAGGGGCACTGACCACATTCAACGGCCAGTCATTGGGAGCTAGATTTAGGTCCTCCCCCACTCTACTCTTTAGTTTTTTTTGTCATTTTAGGATCCCCATATTATCTTTTTTGGTATTGTATTATTCCCCTTTATAGTATTTTATTACACTATACTACACTGGTATTTATTTTTTAGAGGTTATTGGATGCATTATTTAAACATCATATGTTTACTACATTATTATACCTCTTTATTTTTTCATGCAGTTGGTTGTGTATATGAATATATGTACATTAGTCCAAGTATTCCATTTTCATTATTACTTTTATATGATGTGTGTATCAAGCCCCTGGATTATTGGATGTTTTTTGGGTATCTCACTCGACTTACCGCCAGCTGGGTAGGCCTTAGTTGGTCGATTCATGATAGAGTGGTATCAAATTTGGGTTTCCTCCAGCCATTGTTTTTATTTTTTTCCTTGTTTTGAGGATTGATTTGGGAACATATAGAAATGTTTTGAGGGTATCTCTAGTGACGTTCTCATTATATGAAACCTAGTGTTATTGTGGCATCCAATGAAACCATTCTTCAGGAATCTAACTACCAAATTTTTAACATTGCATACCAATACATCATGTGGATGGAAAAAATGGTACATGCATCATATAGGATTTAATATTTTTTACTTCCACATCCTTCTTTAGTCATATCCCTAGATATTCTCTTTGATTGTGGTACATAGTGATAATTTTTAAGATGCCTCTTCGATTATGGCCATCTAGGATTTCATGTTAATTTCATGACGGTGACCAATTAAATTTTGATTCCATAGTAAATGGACCTATTCGATAATTGTACCTTCTAGACAAGGATAAATTAGTGCATTCACCCATTGTATAGTATGTGGAGCCACCTCCAGTGGTCTAGGTGTATGATCATCCATGTTTTGAGTAGTTTATGGATCTAGAAGAACAGGTCAAGGTATGCTCAGGCCTAGAGTGTTACGCTTGTTCTAGCAGTATAGACCAATTAGGTTTTTTTAGGAAAGATAGACCCTTAGAAAATGGGGGAATATATCGAGGTAATGGTCCTGTTTCTATTAATTGTATGAACCCTGACTAATCTAATGGATACTCTCACAACCATTCTTCTTCATGGAGGATAAATTAGTTTTGATGGTATCAGAATATGATAAACCTTTATTGTGGTCATTTTTTGAGTTTCATAGAAAACATTTCATGAGTTACATGGTGGGCCTTACCCTCTTCTTGGGTGGTAGACGAATTGCATGAGCCTATGGTGTGAGTGTCCCACTTGTTAGGATCCCACATGATGGTGGTCCTGATATTTAGTCTTTTCTAGGGTCATGCATGCCATCGGTAAATCCTTATGTTTGTGATGTTTGAAATAACTTCATACAACCAAGGAAGAGGAAAAATTACCCACTAAGATGTGTTCTTGTGATGTTATTTAAAACTATTAGGGTGATTCAGTGCCTCCCAAAGTGGATAGTGTTGAGGTGTGGCATATTATCTCCTTTTTCATGTATATTTGAGGTCATTTTGGAGTGCTGAGTTGTAAAATGGGATCCTTGCTTGGAGAGAATAAGTGGACAACGGGAATGATAGTTTTTTGTCATATGGGCTTGTGACTATGATACTTTCAGTTCATTTCGATGAGTTACTTATGACTTCTATGCTACAAAAATAGTTTGGGTAATGATTCTGAATCTTTTCCCCTAAATTCATCTCTATTTTTGAGGCCTAATGATGCTAGTGGAGCCTTTTTTTCTTGAACCTTTCATTTTGAGGATCCTACAGAGAGGAATCGGTGGTCACACACTTCTATTGATAGTGTTACCTATCTCTGAGAAGAGATAGATCCTCACATGTAATTCCTTAATATTAGTGGTGATACCCTATGATGGTTACATTGGTATGGAATGGTTTCCAACCATCCATGATCAGTTGATAGTTACCTGTGGGGGTGGCAATGTATCCGCGTTATTGGGATGGAATCTTCCTTATTTGGTGAGATAGAATCCCATGTAGAGAATGATGGGAACGTGTGCGTGATGATGAATCTAACTTAATATTATTTGGATATTATAGAACTTGGGGAAGTGGATGTTTTGATTTAATAGTTTCTTGTAGTGTTTGTGGATCATGAGGATGTCTCCCCTAAGGATATACCTTACCTACCCATCAAAATTTGTCTTCATCATAGAATTGAATTAATGATGATCCGATATATGTTAAATCATATTAGATGACCCCAAAAAGCTATGATATCTTATGGTACAATCAAAGAATCTATAGATCATAGGATATTTTGGACCCATTTTATACCACTGGGAAGCCAATTATTATTCTCCTAGAGGTATATGTAATCTTGAGGTTAGGTGTGGATTGACATCAACTGAACCATGTGACTATCAGGGAGGTGTTTCCACCCATAATCATCACTTAATTTATTTGATAATTGTTAGGGATGAAGTGATTCTAAGTTTTGACCTCATGATGGGTTATCATTAGCTCTAGTTTCATGAGGAGGATATACTGGAGGTGAATTTCCAATGTAACTATGGTTTCCATGATTTAATGGTGATGAATTTTGGTATGATTAATTCCTTGGTGGTGTTGTAAGACTTATGGAATAGATCATTTATCCCATCTTGTATTAGTTCACAGTATTCCTATTCAATGATAACAACTTATACTCAACATAATAGGTGGAGAACATGAGACACTTGAGGACGATTTTGGACATTCTCTGAGAGTTCTATCCTCATGGGAAGCTTTTGAAGTGATGGTTCTAAATTCTTATAACCACATCTTTAGATGTATCTTCTCAGACATGGGATTGATTATATTCCTAGAAAAGGATGGGTCAGTTTTATCTTGAGGTCCACCAAGGAGCGTGATGGTAATGCAATATTCTAAAAGTGATGTTTTCGATTCACTGTTGTTGAGAGAGGTGTTTGTGAAATGTAACTCCATTCAATAGTTGTCACCCCTTCACATATTCAACACTTTAGAGATTTAAAACATGGGGATATCTATTGAGAGATCTCGTGTAACTAGATATCTACAGGATATGTTCTTGATGGATATTCTAAAGGTGGGGAGCACAACATCCTTACTTGAGGACAAACAATGACACGAGTTATTATATGAAAGGACATATTGAGGGGGTTTCATTCTTACAAATTGTAGTATATATAGGAGATTTGGGGATAGAATGGGATCCTTTGGAATAGGGCTAGGTGCCCAAGGATTTTGTAGCATGTTGTTGAGTTAATCTTTATATGTATCAACTATCTATTAGTGAATATTGAGTTTCTCATAAATAAGTAAACATGAGATGGTTACTCTGTGGCATTCGTGTTAGATATCCCATGATTAGTGAGAGGTCACAACACAATCTGAGGGATCATAGACCAACTCACCAAGTTGGGACATTTTATAACCATCTAAGAGAAGAGATTATATTAATGTTTTGAATACCAGTGTATACAGGGGGTAGTCCAACATTATTTAATTTACTCAATGATTGTCTCTAACCATGATGTTACCTTCACAAAAATATTATTGGGAAGATGTATGGGCCCATTGTGGACCAACGATGGCAGAATTTGGTGTTCGACAAGGAGATAATGTGTTATAAGATATCTCACCTCATTTTGGGCTAAAGAGTTTTGGTTGGGGAAATAGGCTATCTCTGAGTGTCATAGGTCATTTTCTATTTACTATGTTAGGTTAGTGAGGTGGCATAATATTTTATTCTATGATCACATTTACCCTAGGTTCATGGTGTTTTTCTAGGTATCATAGCTAAATAAATATGTTCACAATCCATTTCAGGATATTGACCAAGTTGATCTGGACCATGAGGGTGGAGTTTCTATTTTGAGGTGCTGGGAACCTCTATGAGATCTTGTAAGAGTGGTAGATCCTGATGTGATCTCAGCATCTTTACTTGCCTTACTAATTTTTTCAATTTTTAGGATGAAAAAACTTTATGGTGTAAATAATTTAGGAACTCTAAAATTTAAATGTAAAAATATGGAATATTCCTAGGCAATTTTCTATGTAAGGTGAAAGGTATACAAAAAAACTCCATGGCCTGGAGATCCTTGGTGAGGTGATATTAAACATATTCAATATATTATATCGCATGCCCATAGTTTTTCAAAAATAATGGTATATATTCTATATTGTGTTATGAATGTGAAATTTGATACTACCATTAAATCCCAAATGTGGGTTTTACCCTTGGGGAAATATATATAATATTTCCATTAGGTTCTTGAATATAGGGTTGTCATGGGTGTATTAAATGAATTAATTTAATTAATTGACCAAACTATCCTTAAATAATTAAATCATAATGTATCCTCTTTTTAATATCCTATATAACAATTCTCTATGGTTAGCTTTATAACCTTAGAGGGAATGATTGAATGGATGAAATACTCTAGTGGCAAGCATGTCGATGGATGTACATGAGATCGTTGATCATGGATAAGAGTATCACGAGTATCATCATCATCAATAGAGTTAATAGATATCTATAATGACATGGATGTAGAAATTTTATTCATCAATGATTGATAATAAAATAATGTAAGGAGTTTTTTCTTTGGATTATTCCCCTTTTTTGATTATCCCGTGTTGAATACAAATTGAATACATAGAAGTTTAATACATGGGTTGTTGTTTGTATTTGAAATTTGTTTTTATCTTCCTTGGAGTTGGAATTCATAATTATTTTTTATCCTTATTTATTTTTCTACATACTTCATTATAATATAAATATGTTTATAAATAAAATATTTATTAAATGAAAAAATCATTCAATTTCATGTGTCCATGGGAAACATTTTAGGCATGGACCTAAAACTGAACAATTTGATTATTAACTGAATTGTTAAATGAAAGACAAATTAAAACTAAACTAGTGGTAATACTATATTATAAATGGAAATTGAATATCAATTAGTGAAAATGAGATCCTTAAAAATAGTAAAATAATTATAAAACATGAATATTACATGGTTCAGGACAAATAAATTTAGCTATAAATTTTGAAAATTAAACACATTTTATTTTATGAAATTATTAATCTAGATTAAAATAAGCGGATGGTCCCTATGAAGAAAAAAATAATTCCAATGAAATTCCATAAATTTAAATAATGAATAATTATAAAATTAATCATTACTGATAAAATTAAAATCCAACCAAATATATTTAACTAATTCACGTCTTCTTAGGATAAGTTTTTAAATTTTTTAAAATAGTGTTTCCTTTTGAGTAAAGGAAGTTCATTTAATATGAACTCTTAATTAAGTGTTACCCTTTACCAAAACATAAGGCTTCACTAAGAATGATGTCAAGATGTTTCATGTTGAGAACTAGAAAACTATAGGTGAGCTCAATATCTGATATAGAGAAAACAAATAGGGACATCAAAGACCATGTTCTCTCTTCGTTCCAAGGGGCGTAGAAATATCCATTACATAAGAATGAATCTTCAAAGGTTGATTTTGAAAATTCAAAACATTATTCAATATATATTAATTACATGAACCTATATTAAATAAATATGTCACTAAAGATGAACCTATAATGACGGTATCTCCCACAATCACTGGACCCGCATCAGCTATTCTTAGAGAATCTTCCACTGTATAAAGAATCTTTATTCTAGATTCTTATGGATCGAACCCATTATTTCTTGATGCATCTGATTTAACCATAGTACTCTTAATATTTGATTATCCCATTACACTTTGTGGGGAAGAAAGGATATGAAAAAACTTAGGAACATGTCACAAATGATCATTAGAACTATAGAACCTTGGTACCACAGTACAAACTCATTTTGATTGCCCAATTGTAAAACACTGGAAAAAATTAAAAGGGAATTTTTCATACACTTCATAAGTTCTAGATAAAGTCATATATAAAAATACACCATGAGACTCATCACAATTCCTTTTTATTCCTTTAAAACATCCAACAAAACTAGCACATCGAGTAAGATGAACTCCTGTTAACCCTCACATACCAGCCAGGTCAATATGATCATCCCTCAACACTTTATCCAGTACTTTTTTATAAGAAGTAAGAATTAGCATGAAAACCTATGATTAGATTTAGGTTTTAGTCCAATCTCAAATAATTGATTTTTTTTCTATTTTTTCACTACTTTAGGAGAAAACTAAACAAATTCAGCAAAACAGTTCACATACTAAGACACATTCATTTCACCCTATCGAAGGTTAAGAAACTTTATAGACCTATACATCACCACATATTTTGGATAGAACTTTCCTATTAAAGGAGATATAAATTATTTCCAATGAAATAATTAAATATTATTTACTTTAAGCATATAATTCCACCATTTCTTGCTGGGCCCTTCGAGATTAAAGGAATCACAATTCACCTTTTTAAATCAGGAATTTCCAAGAACTCAAAAAGCTTCCAAATCTTTTTAAAAAAATCATCAACCTCTAGTAGGAAATTTGAGACTTGAAAGATATTTTTTTCCATAAAAGAAACTCTTGATCACAATCTCTGACTTTATCCCTTCGAGGCTCCAAAATTGGAACCTAAATGAGTATGGGTGAAGATTCATTTCTATGGGCTTGGATATAATGCACCATAATCTCTACAAGATTCTGATCAGCTTGAGGATTCACTTTATGTTGTTCACCATAATCCTTCAATGGGGTCCTATTGATAAATATTCTCAGAGGACCTATACACCATCAATACTCAACATAGAATCATCATCAAGTGTACTAAAATCTTCAACCCGATCAAGGGATACATGGATATCAATTCCAAAAAAGTGGAATTCAAAATTTTGGGATTTCAGAAAACTCAAATCAAAATTGGGGAAAATATGATAATTATATCAATTTATTCCTCAAGGACACTTTTCCCAAAATCCCATGGAGACTTAAGGCTCACTACAATGAGATTTTTGAAGAAACTCACTCTAAACTTCATTATAATCACAAAAAAATACAACCTCTTATCTACTAGGAAATCTTATACTACATACCAAAATCAGAGAAATAAATTAATCCAACCTTTGGTATCATTTTCTTATGAACCAGCCTAGATACCCTGGTAAAATAATTCATGATCCAACCCTAACATTTCATGATGGGTGCTCCCAGTCCCTATGTGTTGGAAACTAGCACTTGGAATAATATCAATGTCAATGGGAATTGTCTTTCCACATGCATGATGAAACATCCTAAGATAAAATCGAAACTAGTTGGTAAGACCAACACTGATCATGGTAAAAAGTACCAAAAGTATATAGTTAAACATACCAAGGTAAAAAAACAAAGGTAAACACAACATACATAAAGAAAAATTCTAATAATCCATGTGTAACAAGTCAACTATAGATCCATTGGTCACCACTATCACTCCATAGTCCCATGGATAATAAAAAACTACCACCTGAATGTGGATTTTCCCTTTTCCCTAGACCAGAAATAACAAAATCCACAAACACTCGATGGAAAAGGTATAGTGTGATATAAAATGCCTAGTATAGTCTCACCAAGTATTCCATAATCAATTCCATAATAATACCAATTTATTTTTCAATTTAAATAAAACAAGGAATATAATAACATTTATATAATTTTAATCAAAAAAATGTACCTAAATAAAATATTGAAGATATATCAAAATTATATTCAATGAAAATTTTATATAAAACATTTATAAAAAATAAATTGGATGAATAAATCATATCTTTAAATAATTTATTTCATAATCAATAAAAAACCAAGCAATGTGGTCATATGCCTTGATCTATGTTAGTTCTATGATATTGGACTCTCTCACTACCAAATCATCAATCATAGATCAAGTATGTGTGACCAAATCCCTATTCATAGGTCAACATTACTAATCAATCAACATCCCATTGGGGATAATCATGCTGAAATCGGTTTAATTAGAGTTATCATTATCAATCCATGCTAGGGATTTAAAGTGATAGTGTTCTTATTTGGATCACCTAATAGCAACTCAGGCTCACTTGTCCTTCAATCAATCAATAATTAAATCAAGGTAAAATCAATCATTTAAAATAAATTCATCATTTATATTTCAATTTCCTAATTTCATTATCATCATGCATTTACAATTTCAAAACCAAAACATGGATTTTCATCAAATTCATGCCTTTCAAATAAATATTCACTTAAAATAATATTTTATCATGAATAAACATTAAATCATTTAATAAAATCATTTCTTATTTAAAACTTTATTTTTTATCAAAATCTACTTGAAAATTTATTACCATTGGAATTGAGGGTTTTCAAAATTTTCATGCCCTTTTAAAATCAATCATCAAATCATCATAAATCATGGTTTTATAAATCAAATGAAAACTCATTTAAATTCAATAAAGAAATTTATTGTTTCAATTGTATGGTAAATCCTTATGGAACCACCTTCCTTTAATAACATGATTAATCAAAAAACACCCAAAAGAAGAATGCCAATGCAGAGTCAAAGGTACTGAATACCAAGAATGAATCCTTAGAAACATGGCCCATCAGATTAAGGTCAAAATCCATCAACATCATGAGGATTTTTCACTCTCAAATATATAGATAAGTAAAACATGAGGATACCATATGAAAAATATTCACTTAATAGAGAGGGGTCAAATGCATCTTATGGTGCTTTGATCTGAGAAAATGGAGTTTGGAAGAGCCAAAATGCCTATAGGGAGCATTCAAAAGAAAAAAAGTCCAATGAAATTTGAGAGGGAGTATGTTGGAATATAAAACAGGATTTTGGGATTTTAAGTTTTTAAAAACAAATATCATGAAACATCCCTGCGTGGATATGGTGCGGAAGGGAGAAAATACTCTAGACCACAATGTAGCAGTCCCAAACCATATCACATCCCTCCTAGTCAATCAGACTCCTAAAAACACAACATATATATCAACCATATCTTCTTCCATTGGAATGAGGATACAAAATAAAACTAAGATCATGCCACACCTACCCAAAAAATTATAGAAGTTCCCAAAATCTCCAGGCCTCAGGTGTCCATCAACATCACAATGCATCCTATATTAGAAGAGGCTCAAAAACCCACCATGTTGTAGCCTGGTGTTCCATGTCATACTAATAAACACCACACAGCACAAACCCTCCCCATAAAAATCTATAATGTCCCTAAAACTTTAGAAAACTCATAACTGCACCCAATCAAATGGGGGATCTAAAGGAAAAGGAAAAAATTAGTACCAAAAAGAAGTAAATGGATGTTAGATCCCGATTTCATAGAAAGACCCAAATTATTTTTTGGGATAATTTCTCAATAAAAAGAGTATCACTAAGAGCCTTTCATCCATTACAAATTTCTATGAATCATGTAAATTGTTTTGTAAATGATTTGATTTTATGCATAGAAAAACTCTCAAAGTCTTATTTAAACATATCTAATCTAATATCACTAATTGTTTTTCTTCCTTCATTAGCTACTTCTAAGAGTTTCCATATTTCATGAGTAATTTTTCATATAAAAAATAAAATAAATTCACATTGTTCTAGAGCTGGTCTAAACCAAAATTCAAGACATTCATTTCATTGCCATTAAATTAAAAATTATAAATACAATCAGGTGTCCATTTATCTTCATTTTAAGTAGTATGAATATGACCATGAGTATCTATATTGAATATAATATAACCAATAGATCTAATAAAGGTAGACATACAGGTCTTCCAATAACCAAAATTGATACCATTAAAGAGAATTAATCCCTTTTCTTTTTGTGGTTTTGGAAAGAAACTCAAATCATACACTTTAAAAGCTACCAAAAACCAAAATATAAGAAAGATAAAAGAATGAGAGGATTTCTAGAAGGAATCTCATTTAGGCTTGGTCTCGATTATCTTTAGTAGATAAAATTTAGTAGAATGGGATAATGAGATAGATGTAGAAGATTGATGAAATAATTTACAAATTTTTTGGACCATCCTCCCCCCAGTGATATCATTATGATTTTTTGGTAAACATATAGGGAATTAAATCTTCATTAATTTTATTATGAATAGATTTTTTATAATTCATAATTTATATGTTTTTAATTTATTTTAATTTATTTTATTTATTTGTGATGGATAACTGAAATTAGACACCAATAAGTTAGTTGAATACTATTTGTGACATAATTTTTTTCCATAAAAATTAGAATCTATGAAAGATTATTAATTATTTAAAAAAGTGATTAGTTTTAAACAAATTATCACCATTATATGGTGAAATTTAATCATCCAAATTTTCTTTATAGGGGTTTTATGGATGAGATAATTGAAAGGTGAATTAAAATCTAACAAGCTATTTCAAAAAAATATTCACATAAATTTAAAGAACAATGAATTTGAAATTAAATATTAAATAATAAAATTAAAATCTAGGCAAATATTTTTATCAAATTCAAGTCTTCATGAAATATGTCTTCTAATTTTTAAAAATTAGGTTTTCTATTGAGTAATGTCATATAATCTAAACCCCCATTTATGTGTTACCCATTTAAAAAACATAAGACTCCATTGAAATTTTTTATATAAATTTTATGAAAAAAAAATATTTGAAAAATAATAGGTTATATTTTTTCTAATTTATAATGTTGAAAGGAAGTTTCAAAATTTCTACCTTTTGGTTTTTTTCCAAATGTGGAAAAGATGATTCCCCCTTTACCAAAAACTCCTAAAAAATTAACAAATTAAAAAAAAAAAAATTTTTATATATTTTGATATAAATATTTTTTTATTTTATTTTTTTATAATTATGTCCATTAATATATGAAATTGGAAATGTTATGTTTTTAAGCAATAAATTATTTTCAATTTAAATTATCTTTTACTTGAGATATAGTTTATTTTTTAATTTTTTGTTATGTTTTATATGTTGATTCATTTTTTCAAATATCATTTAGATTGTATTTAAATTTTATACATTATATGATCTCAAAGTCACAAATATGAAACGTAATAATGTTTAAAGTTTGTGTCTTTGAAAGTCAATAAATAATAAAGTACAAATACAATATTAATGAAATTTGACACACATACTAAACGTATAAAAAATAATGGAAAATAACAAATATTTCCTAAAAATTTTTGAAATTTAATATTAGTTGCAGTATATGTTTTTGTTTTAAACTATTACATTTTTATTTAGAAAAAGTATATTCCTTTCATTTTCATTTATTTATTATATTTATGAAATTATTTTTCTTTTAAACTAGTTTTTATATGTTTAGTCTATGTTTCATGTTTAATTTATAAAGTTTTTATATATTATATTTTATAATCATTTTATGTTACTTGCTTAAAATTTAATAAGTTTTCTTATGCTTTAAGTATTTGACTTTGAAAGCTTATAAAAAAAAGATTGCAACTAAAATTTAAATAAAAAATTAAATTATGGATAAAAATTTAAAAATGGTTGATGATAAATAGAATTTCATCATTTTAATAGAAACATAATCCTGTAGAGGATGGAATATATTTTTATTTCAAATCCCTTAAGCCTATAGCGCACAAATAAATAAATGAGTACAATGAATTTATTTGATGTGGAATCATCCCATAATCCAGTGTGAAAGCATGAGGCCCATATTGATATCACCATCCTCTATGATGGGGTGGAGTATGATGAGATGGATATGGATATTCATCGGGCACTGGAACCTTGAATGTTGGATTCTTTGTAATGAATCATAATTTCCATGTATTATTTTTTGGATATTATATAGATTATTGTTTTAACCCTATATTGAGGAGGAATGTGATTCTGAGGCTCAGTGTGCCTATAATTAATGTTTAAAATATATAAAATATATTAAAAAGCATGCAAGCATCGGTTGTTTGTGAATAAGTTTTCATGGGCATGAAACTAAAAAATTAATTAATTAAAGAATTTATTTTATTTTTATTCGATGTAGTGATCAAATCTCATATAAGTATAAGATTATAAGGATTTCCTCAGGGTTTTCCTCAAAAACCCTACAGATCCAGACAACTACTAGAGATAATTATTTGTGAAAAATGATGGATCAAGACCGGATTGTGGATCATTTCACCAATGGAGTTGATCGATATCATCAATAATGGAAACAAAGAACTGTTATTCATCAACGATTGATCCAAAATTTAGGTAGGACGTTTGATTCTACACTTTAAATCCGATTTATTACTCTCTAGTGAATGTGAATCAATTCCAGAAATAGAATTGATGAGAGCATCATCAGTAGATCTAAATTTATGCAATTTTTTATTTTACCCATGTGTTTATTCATCTTCAATTTTCTTTTTCTACAACAATGGATCATGACTGAATGAACAAAGTTTTAGGTTTGTTCCTCACATTTTAGGGATTTTTGATTTATTCCCCCATTCCACACATGTTAATCATGGGAGTTTCTTTTGTCCCATGGTTTGAGGAAATACCCAATATTTTATTGTTGCATGACCATTATTCTGCAAAATAGATCAATATCATAGTTTTGGATCATTATTTATGGCTTAATCGAGGTTCGATGATGCAGTGGATGATCAAAAGGGTATTAGAATGGATTTTTGGATCCATTCTTTCCAGTTTTTTAATGCACGATGATGGGGTAATGACGAGGAAATTACTGAGTGGATTCGAAACTCAAATTCCAGTCAGCAACAAAGGCGAGGTCCGATCGACACCTGGTCTATAAGTTCTGACAAGTTTATAAGATCCAACGATGTGTAGGATGATTCTAAATAGATCTTGGTGGATCTAGGAAATATTTGGTTACAAAAAATGTAACCCATTGAGGTACGTCATGTGAGAATCCCCTTTATTATTCTAGGATTCCCCGATGTGAAACATATCACACATCATGTGACATGGTCACATGCTTTGTGACCCCTTCCATTATGGTTCATCTTCTAAATTTGTGGGTACACTGGCATAGGAAAAAGTAAACGGCCTATGGAATGTCATGTACTCAGACACGGTCAACAGACTTAGCCACTTGTACAAAGACACAGTCAACAACACACGAGCAGGTGCCATGTGATCCCTACACACTATGATCATTTCCTACACACTCTGTATTCAATATTTACATTTCATGTGAGGTGTTACCACATGATTAGAGTTGGGGATATCTAGACACAACATGTACCCCTAGTACATGTTGTGTTACCCCTTCAAGAGTGTTCGTATCTCTTAGTTTTCTTAGTTTAGACCAATATTGGTTGAATGTGATCACATAGTTTTTTCCTAAAGGGTATAGTGAGACATTACATCCACATTATAGGATTGTGATCATATCTAAATGTCGAGTCTCAGATACAATTTTTGTTTGTGGAATCAACATGAGACTGAAGTGAAACCCTTTATCATTATTGTATCATAAGTGGCGTTTTTAGAATGGGTGTGACATACCTAAGTAGGGTGTTGATCCTCGATATATGAGGTCATATCGTTAGGGTTCATGGTATCATTGGAATATGATCCCCTACTTAGCGGGACAATCCAGATTGGGTTTGTGGTGTCCCCCAACGGTTCTGAATGTGACCTCTATCTATGTATTGGGGTCTTCTTAAACCATTTAGATTTATTAAGTGGGTCCCAATGAATTATACCTCTTCATCAAGTGTATCCAGTAATAGAATGGCTCATGTTGAGGATTATCCTAGAATCTGTGTTTCTTCAAGAAGAATCATGTGGCTGGTAGTTAGTTATGACTGCCTAGTGGCATGGTGTCTCTTCTGAATATATCTGGGAGTTTATATTATACATTTATTTATATATCTTGTATTCATATTACTATACTTTAGGCTTAGTTTTTAGTGTTTTTGGGATTCCTAATAGGTATTGTTATAATCACCCATGTATGGAATTTTCCCACACGTGTTGTGTGTTATACAAATAATGG
The DNA here is from genome assembly GCA_963277665.1 of Viscum album. Classification (NCBI taxonomy): domain Eukaryota; kingdom Viridiplantae; phylum Streptophyta; class Magnoliopsida; order Santalales; family Viscaceae; genus Viscum; species Viscum album. The sequence goes on from OY728134.1 coordinate 1,279,062,266, forward strand.
CATGTTTGACGGTGTCTTGGGAGGACTGGGAGAGAGTGGAGCATATTTTTTTCTTGACATGTCGAGTTGTTTTCCTTGAGCTTTAATTTTACTTTATTACTCTCCCATGGAGTAGGTAGGACTCTTTAGAGTTTTGGATAGGCTGGTATTTTTTCTCATTTTCTGCTTTGAGTACTTTACTATCATACTCTATTGAGAGAACTTAGATGTATGCATATACTATTTTATTTGTTTTAAATTTCATAATTGTGTGGTTTTGGAGATGTGTATGTGTGTCAAGTACAATAGGATAATTCCTCCCATTTATGGGATATTCCTACTCATTACTAGTCACTAGCCTCTGGTTTATTAGAGATGGGATTCAGGTAGTCACTGGTTAGACCCTTGTGGGTCAAGTTGTGGTAGATTGGTATCAAAGGATTTAGTTCAACATTAGGACTAGAATGGGAGAGACTTGTTCAGTCAAATAGTGTTTAGTGTTTTGAGTTCATCTTTCAGTCCGTGGACTCTAATGTTGGTTCGACAAGAGATGTATCCATACACCAGGACTCTGATCACCTGCCTTTCAACATGGTACATGTAAACATTGGTTGTAGGAAAAAATATGGTATATGAATAATTTATCAATGGGTTATGTTTTCCATGTACTTATTGATTCAGCTCCCCATATATACTATTTTAACCATGGAACATATTATTTTATTTTAGGATTCCTCCACATAGACAGCCAACGATGATTCAACTATTTGATCATGAGGATGATCCTCTTAGTGACAAGGCATCAGAACCTGGGCTTATACTATATATATCACCTATGTTTTTTGATGATTTGTTTCACTAAAGGTATGTTATCAGTGTCGCAAATTATAATTACCCTAACAAGTATAGCACCAGTATGGGTCGATCCACAGGGAACTTTAAGAGATTACTCTTATCTTGTTTCAATTTTGTTTGTATATTACTTTTAGTGAAGGTTTTTGAATTTAGGGTCAATTTTGTTTGGTTGTTTTTAGGTACAAAAATAACAATTGGTATTTAAGTTTCTTTTAACAATGTAATTGCTAGTATGAAAGAAAAGATAAGAAAATTGATTTTAATGCAAATAAGAATAAGAATGCGTTGGGGTTATGGATTTGTGATAAGTTGATTATTAAATCAAATTGCTTATGAGGTTGTGTTGTTCATAATAACCCAACTCTCTAGGTTTAATTTATAATAATGTTTCCTTGGTCTGGTTCACTTTATATTTAAAGATGAAAATACTAACTACTTAGCTCGGTAGTTAGTTTTTAACAGATATTTATTTGGATTAGTCCATTTTTGAGCCGACGAATTCTTTCAATGGTCATAAAATTATTCGTCATTATTCTTATTTGGAATCCCTAAAGGTTCCACCCTTGGTCTGGTATAGAATTTCCAGTGATAATAGAAAGTGATTTAAGAAGAATACGAAGAGATTATTAAAACAAACACATTCACAGCAACTTAATTCGGATTGCAACTCATCGGTCTCCAAAACCCCAACACACTGGGCATTTAGTTACACATATTGAAAATGGAAAACACAGAACTATTAATACCTGATTAAATCATGCTTGAAATTTTGAGGTAGAAGTGGTTCTTCGGTAGATGAATAGTGGTAGTACGACGATAGAGCATCTCTCCTTAAGAACATAGATCCTTTATCCACAAAATACCACACACCACCTCCCATTGGTATGGAGTCCAAGGCCTCTTTTTATAGGAAAAATAAGTATATGACATGGAGAGAAAGTACACACCGTGTACTTTCATTAACGCGCTTTCAACATTATTTTCTCCGTTGGTAGGCGTCCTAACACGCTGTTTTTGACTTTGAACACAGCTCCTCCTGGTAGGTAAGTGTACACGACGTGTAGCGCTTCCATACACGGCATGTAGTATCAAAATTTGGCCACCAACCCCTTCTAGAATAGAAGACACGATGTGTAGAAATGGAAAACGGTGTGTCTCCTTCAACGGCCACATGGGCGTGTAAACTCTTCTCAGCCACCAACCGCTTCAAGAATGTCATTCACGGTATGTAACTCCACCCCACACAGTGTGTAACATCTGCCTGGTGACATGGGTGTGTACTCCCTCCTTTGATCTGTGTCCCTGTTTGAATGTACACGGCGTGTATAAAATTACACACCATGTAGTTGCAAAATTTTCACAGATTTTCCTCAATTTGTATATTTGGATATAAAACTCCTGAAAATGGACAAGGTCACCAAAATAAAATTATTTATCTTCTATGAAGTCGGTATTTGGTGGAAATTTGTTTTTATTGTTAACAAAGTGTATGAAAATGTATACACAAATTGGGTGCATCAAACTCCCCCCTGACTTAGTCTTTTTCTTTCCCTCAAGCAAATCTCAACATCTAATTAAAAGAATCTATATTTTTAAAGGAAGGATTTCAGCTAATCGTGAATGTAAAAATTAAGTTTATAGAAGAAAATTTTAAAATGAATACAAAATAGTTCTAATTAAAGAAAAATTCTAATCATGCCTCTTATATAATTCAATTTACTACTTTCATCCTCTTTTAACACATGTTTCAACCCTTTAAAAATAAGCAAGCCACTTGATGATTTACCTCACCAAAAATATTCTCAACACTCAAGATGTTTTTAAACAAGGCTATGCTCAATCAAAGACATATACATTCTATCTAGAGGTTTTAAATAATTCTAAGTTTTCCACTTTAGAAAGTTTAACATACAAAAATCATGAGGAATTTTCAAATAGGATTAGATGTTTTTATGGCTAAAGGTTGGTAGGTAAAGATGTGAAAATAATTCTGAGGCTTGAAAAAGGAGGCTAAATTCTTAAATAACCATGAATGATATTAAAAGTTAATCTCAATGTAAAAAAACTTCATTAACAAACTTTATCAAAAGATCTCATCACCACCATTTCCTTTAGTAGAGTAAGAGTCACAAACCAACAAATGTGTATAAGGCTCCTTTTTTTGTTCCCTTTTTCTAAAACACAAAGAGAATCTTTCTGAATTTCCAAAATAGAGGTTTGGAACTCTTTTTTTCCCAAAATGATCAAGAGGAACTTCCCCATTCTTCATTTCTTGACAATTCACAAATTTATACCATGTGTTGCCAATCCCTTCTTTTGAGCTCAAATAAATAATCATGAAAAATCATAAAATACTTAGGGTAGGAAGGGAAATAGGCTTGTAATATGGATTCCTATAAAGGCTATCCATGGTCTCTACGAGCTTCACAAAGATAAAATGTAGGGTAGGCTCAAGATAAAGGTGTTAACAATCTTATTCCTCAATCATCTTAATGTAATTTAAAAATTCCTAATGTTTTGAAAAGAAAAATTCCAAATTCTGGTAGTGATGTATATCCTAAGAATCTCTCAAGAAAGAGGGTATTTAGAAAGAATATGACAAATAGGTTTAGAATACCTCTCAGGAGTGGAAAAATAAATAAGGACAATCAGGTCATGACTTTAAAATAATTGATTAGTCTAATTGATGTAATTATCCAAGGATTACACATTTTCAATTTAAATTATATCATCAATCATTTTAAAATACTTAATAACGAAAAAGGAATATAATTTTTTTTTAAATTTCCCACTTTCAACTTATTATTTAAAAATATGATTAACAAAAATTATCCTTACAAATTAAAATATATCCGCAAATAATGATGTATCCTAGAATCAGAAAAAGGCCAAAGTCTAAAGAGGTAGAGAGATTCTCCCCCATAATTACGAGTGCACGTGTTCCACCAAGTGACCAAAAAGAGGAACAAGGGAAAGTTGGGTACAAAAAAGAAGACCAGACCGAGGGGAAGTAATGAAAGGTGTAAAATAAATAAAGAAAATAAAAACAAAGTAAAAAAGAAGACTCCCCTCGTGTCTAGGTGGATGCGATGTAAAAGCGCAGCCCAAAATGATCCAGAGTACCTGTGATGGGGAAAAAGAAACAAGAAAAGAAAGCATAACAAACACAGACACAAGAGAGCACAAAAATATATATATAATGAAAATCAGATGTCCCAAAACTAGTCATGGGGTCACCTTAGAAGAGGAACCATCGATGACATGATCAGCTGGGATAGACAACTCAGGAGTCGTCGAAGCGGGAGGTGCAGATGCGGCGTCGGGATGGGAAGCTGGAGAAGTAGGAGCCGCAAGGATGTGATATTGAAAATGAAGCTCAGTAGCACTCCCTAGACCGGCAGTAGTGGTGGTGGCAGGAGAAGTAATAACAGGGTCTATAGTAGATAATAGAATCTAATTCATGGCCAGCACTGTGGATGGCCGTGGAGCAGCAGAAGAAGGGCCAAAAACCGAAGCAGGGGAGGGGCACAAGAATACCCAAATACTGAACAATAAGGACCAACAACTGCTCCATACAGCCCTGGATGCTGTCTAGACGAACCAAATGATGCTCCATCGTGGATAGACGGATGGAAAATGTGAGATCAGCTGAGGGTGCGGTGGTAGGCGGGGCTAGTGGTGGTCCAGAAGAAGTAAGTCCATAAGAGGTGGGGTCAGTAGAAAATGGGTGGGGTGGATAAGGAGGAGATTGTGGGGGTGGAGAAGGAGGAGCTGGTTCATCAGCTGGGGCAGGAGGGTCAGCAGGTGGGTGGGGGTGAGCCTGGGAAAGGATGTAGGCACCCCCTACTTCCGGACCAATCCCATGAGAATAAGCATGAGATAGTCCATCCACTGGGGAGAACCTAACAATTCATGAGATAAGGAAGGATCAAAGACCCCAAGATGGTGGGTGAGTTGGGTGGTGTAAAACCTGCCGTTCAGGTTTCCCTGACGGCCGGTAAACATAGCATGAAAATAAGAAGGGACTAGATAAGTGAGGTTTGGGTAGTCATGCCAAATGAAATTGGTAAGGAGGCCCATGTCACAACCGGTCACAACCCCCATATCCTCTTGTTGAGGAAAAAGAATGGCATTGAATCACCGGTGGGTGAAGCGAAGGATGGGGTCAAGGATGAGGGTGTTCTTCGGTGAGGTAGGGTCGTAGCGGTGGTCAAGCCCAGCAATCTCCTGCCACATGGCCACTAGCTCAGAGCACTGGGTCGGTATAAGGTAGAAACGGGGGTTGGGGTGATGGGATGGGGATAGAAACTACACCCTCGACCAAACTTTATCAAGGTAAGGAAAAAATGCTGGCCGCCTTGCCAAAACCGAACCACAGGTACTGCATCACCAGGTGTCTCTCGGTACTCAGCACCATCAAACTTGAATGAGTTCGTGAACTCAAAAAATAAATCGTGGAAAATAGGAGTGTTGTCCTGGAAAATGGATAGCAGGGGAGTGTGTCCGAGGAGATCCTCTAACTCTTCCTAGATGTCGAGCTGCTGTGGAATGCTGTTGTCAAGGTTGCGTCCACTCAACGGAATCGGCTGGCGAGGGAAGCGCTGAACCCGGTCATGGGCTAGATCAGTGAGTGGGAATACCATGTAGGGGTAGGGAACACCCACAGGTCCCAGACCAGGTGGAGGTACAGTAGTAGGAGCAGGCTCTGTGGGTGGATCTACTAAAGTAGGAGGAGGCCTGTCGATGGTGCGACTGAAGAGGGACTAGCGACAAAGGAGGGGAGATCAGGTGGACTGCCAGCTAGTGGGGAGGGAGGGGTGGTACTCGGAAGCTCAGTGCGAGGTGGTGGAGGTACGGCTAAACTAGATCCATCCTCGATGAAGGTAGGTGGTGGTGGGAGAATGGTCAAAGGAGGTAACTCGTAGACTAGAGCGTCTGGATCTGGCTCTGTCGGATGTCGGAGTCGAATCCGCCAAAAAATGGGCCACTCGCCCTCAGTGGCGGAGGTCGGCCACTTCCCTTGTGAAGGATCGCGATCTTCCATATCATGAAAAAAGAAGAAAAACCAAACAAAAGAAAAATAAAAAGAAAGAAAACATGAAAAATGTGAGAAATCTGAAAAAAAAAGTACACAGCGTGTACATCTAGAGTACACAGTGTGTAGTGAAAATGTAGAGCACCTCATGTTCTCTGAATATACACGCCGAGCGAGGAGAATATAGAACATTTAAAGTTACATGGTGTGTACCAAACATACACGTCGTGTGTATACAAAGTGCATGTGGTCGTGTATGAAAAATGACACAACCATGTTTTTATCAATTCGAAGAATACAGGACAGGTTGTATATCAAACAAACACAGTGTGTTCTTTACTCGAGGAACATGGTAGTGTGGGGCGAGACACGGGACAACTAAAAGAAATCGGCTACACGACGTGTACCAAACACACACACCATTTATGGTAACATAGTTTGGGAGGTCGTGTCAAGTGCCACACACGAAGGGGCCAAAGGAAATTCTATACACGGCGTGTACCTAACACATACACAGTGTATACAAACATGCCATGTAAGGTCGTGTCAACAAGAAGACCCAGGGACAACTTGCATAGTACATGGTTTGTACTGGACATACACACCGTGTAGTTTCAAATTTCAAAGTTTTTAGTGTGTGGTCGTGTACAATAGTGCATGGCGTGTGTTCTTCAAGCATTCATGTGTACTGTCGAAAGCCGAACGGTTGGTAGATCTGAAAATAACCCTAAACGAGTCTAAAAACATGAAATAGAGGGTGTAGAACAGCATACCTAGACTGAGGATCACAATGCAAAAAAATCAGAGCTTGAAACGGACCAAAATGATGGATCTGAAAAATGGGGGTTCGAGTGTCGTTCGGGAGAAGAAAACGGGAAGAGGGGAGGAAATGGGGAGGCCGCGCGGCACGGTGTAAAGCCGGGTGACGCACGACTTATATAGGCGAGGTGCATGCTGTGTACATCTGGACTACACGTCGTGTATCTCATTTTTTATTAAAAATCTACTATGTAATAATTAATATGAAATAATTAAAATAAAAATAGGTATATATATGTATATAAATAATTAAAAGAAAATAAAACTATACACGTAATGTAGAGGGAAAATACACGTCGTGTGTTAAAAAATTGTAAAAATAGAAGTACATCCTTTGGTCCAGTGCTCAGGGCGAGGTTCGAACCGGCGATCGGACGTTCCGAACGGAAACCCTCAACCACTGGAGTGAAGGTTGTACTGCTAACCATATTTATTATATATATATTCCAAGTGGCTTATATACACGGTAATAAAGAAAATACATGGCTTGTGGTTTCTGATTATGTAAGAAGGGGATGAAGTAGGGTGATCATCCGAGTTAGAACTTGGGTCCTTTGGAACTAGGGCCGAGACTTTTCCAATCTTCCAACTTCATCTGCATGAATTACTTTATATAGAAAAGATTTTTTAGAGTTTTAGTTTTTATAAAGAAAAAAGGGCACACACGACGTATATTGGATGACACGTCGTGTGGTTTTATTAAAAGGGTAAATGATGGAAATGGGGCAGTTTCCAGGATTCAAACCCGGGTCTTTTGGAGCCGGGTCACAGTCATGGCCAACCAATCCATCCCCATCATGGGTTTTCTTATAAGAAAATTTATATAAATAAGAAAAATACCACACATGCCATGAAAGAAAAGGAGGAACCCCGTGCCGAAGGTAGGATGGGAGGATTCGAATCGGGGACGGCTCGAATAAACTCCAGTGACTTTACCATCGGCACCATCATCATCATGGGTTATTTATTAGTTATTCTATATATCTATACTATTAAGATTATAAATTAAAAAGATATGTACACACTGTGTATATAATTGGGACACGACGTGTAAACTCTGGGTTGCCTCCTAAGAAGCGCCTTTGTTTTAGGTCATTGGCTTGACCTTGTTACCTTGACTTACCTAAGAGGTGTGGTGGAGATCGCTCCCATAGTATCTTCCATGGGATGGTAAATCTTTAGGTGGTGGTCGTTCACCTTGAATAGTTGACCATCCTCTTTAGCAATTTCCACCGCTCCGTGAGGGAATACTCGCATGACATGGAACGGTCCCGAACACCTTGACTTGGGTTTTCCTGGGAATAGGCAAAGACGAGAGTTTAAGAGGAGTACTTGATCACCAGGTTGAAATGTTTTTCGAGAAATCATCCGATCGTGGATGGCTTTCGTTCTCTCCTTGTGAAATTTAGCATTCTTGTATGCCTCACTTCTGATTTCATTGAGTTTGGATAGTTGGAACTTTCGCCTCTCTGCAGCTACCTTCATATCAAAATTTAGGGCCTTGATGGCCCAATATGCTTTGTGTTCCAGTTCCACCGGTAGATGGCATGGTTTTCCATAGACAATGCGGAATGGTGACATCCCCAGTGGTGTCTTGAAGGCAGTGCGATAGGCCCACAAAGCATCATCAAGATTTTTGGACCAGTCCGTCTACGAGGTATTCACTCTTTTCTCCAATTTTTTTTTTGATATCACAGTTGGAGAGATCCAACTATCCACTTGATTGGGGATGGTATGGTGTACCCATGTGATGCTTTACCCCATATTTAGACAACAATCCTTTCATTAATGCGTTGTCAACGTGAGTCCCTCTGTCGCTGATCAGCACATGAGGAATGCCAAACCTGCTAAAAATGTACTTCTTTAGAAAGGTCATGACTACATTAGCCGTTTCGTGTGTCGTAGTAGTGGCTTCCACCCATTTAGAGATGTAATAAATGTCAACGAGGATGTAGGTAATCCTGAAAGAAGGGGAAAATGGTCTCATGAAGTCGATGCCCCAAACGTCAAAGATCTCAACCTCCAGGATAGGGTGTTGGGGAATCTCGGCTCTATGTCCCATATAAACTGTTCGTTGGCATGGATCACAATGGGAAACAAAGGCTCGGGCATCTTTATGCATGGTGGGATAGAAAAACCCAGATTGCAGAATCTTCACAATAGTACGATCCGGTCCATGATGTCCTCCAACAGGTGAGGCATGACAAAATTCAAGGACCCCTTGGACCTCCGTCTCTAGGATGAACCATCGGATCACCCCGTCTCCACAGGATCAGAATAGAAGTGGGTCTTTCCAGAAGTATCACTTAACATCAAAGACGAACCTTGTCTTCTGCTGGAAGGAGAGGTTAGGATGGATGGCACCAGTAACTAAATAGTTAGTAATATCAGCAAACCAGGGCCTAGGGGACTCAATAATAGAAAAAAGATGCTCATCAAGAAAATCCACCCTTGTCTCTCAATCCTCCTCTTTCTCCATGTGTGGAAGCTCCATACGGGATAGATGATCAGCAACCAGATTCTCACTCCCCTTCTTATCTCGGATCTATAAATCAAATTCTTGTAAAAGGAGTACCCATCGGATCAATCGGGGATTTGCATCCTTCTTGTTTAACAGGTACTTAAGTACTACATGGTCAGTACAAACAATAACTTTAGATAACACAAGGTAAGAATGAAACCTGTCAAAGGAGAATACTACGGCCAGTATCTCCTTCTTTGTAGTAGTGTAGTTTAGTTGGGCCTCACTGAGTGTCCTGCTGGCATAGTATATGGGTCGGAAGATTCAGTCCAGCCACTGACCCAGGACAGACCCCACCACATAGTTGCTAGCATCGCACATAACTTCAAATTATGCTTCCCAGATGGGGGAAATCAGGATTGGATCTTCCACCAGGCATTGCTTTAGATGCTCAAAATCTGAGTTTCATGCCTCAGTGAATTCAAAAATGGCATCCTTAGTCAGGAGATTAGTGAGGGGTTGGGATATCTTTGAGAAATCATGGAAAAACCGCCTGTAAAAACCCTCATGGCCCAGGAGTTTGAGGATGGCTCTAATAGAAGTTGGAATGGGAAGCTGTGAAATGACTTCTATTTTCGACGGATCCACCTATATCCACTTTTTTGAAATTTTTCGGCTAAGGACTATTCCAATTTTCACCATAAAATTACACTTTTACCAGTTTAAAACTAGGTTAGTGTTTTCATATCATTCCATTACTAGCTCCAGGTTCCGCAAACAGGTGGTAAATAACTTCCCATAAATGTAAAAATCATCCATGAAGACCTCTAGGATTTGTTCCACCATGTCGTGAAAAATAGCCAGCATGCATTTTTGGAATGTGGCGGGAGTGTTGCACATACCGAAAGGCATCCTGCGGTATGCAAATTTTCCATATGGGAAAGTGAATGTGATCTTCTCCTGATCTTCTTGGGAAATGGAGAATTGATTATTTCTGGAGTTTCCATCGAGGAAACAGTAATATTCATGCCCTTCTAGCCTTTCTAGAATCTGATCCATGAAGGGTAGGGGAAAATGATCCTTCCTTGTGGCGTCATTCAGCTTCTTGTAATCTACCAAGACTCTCCAGCCTATGACGGTGCAAGTGGGGATGAGCCCATTTTTGTCATTTGATACCACAGTGATGCATCCCTTCTTAGGGACCACTTGCAGGGGACTTACCCACAGGCTATCTGATATAGGGTAAATGATGCCTGCATCTAACAACTTGATTACCTCCTTCTTTATGAATTCCTTTATGGGAGAGTTCAAACGCTGCTGGGGTTTTCTAGATGGCTTTTATCCTTCTTTGAGTATCCCCTTGTGAGTGCAAATGGTAGGGCTGAAACCCTTTAAATCTACAATAGTCCATCCAATTCCTTATTTTCTCTACTTTCTAACTTGATGAAGTGCATCCTCTTGTTCCTATGATAGTGATGTACTATGTATAATGGGAAAAGTATGATGATCCCCCAAATACTCGTACCTTAAGGAATGTGGGAGAGGATTCAACTCTAGTTCAGGTGCATTGAGAACTGAAGGTACCAGTGGTTGTACTTCTGCACTCTCTAGGATGTTAGGAATGATAGCTCATTGCCAGTAGTGGCCACCCTGGCATTCGATGAATTTCAGTTCCTCTGGTGCCTCATCAGTGGGTATGTCTGGAAAAATCATATCATCTGAAATGGAATAACATACCAGATCCTCTCTTTGTCTGCTTAGTTGTTCATCCATGGTAGTCACTTTATAGCAGTCCTCATGTTCGGATAATAATGCCTATTTGACGGCCTTTAGAACATTGTAGGAGACTCTTTTGTCTCCTAACTGGAAAATCAACTCCCCTTAGTGGACGTCGATCAAGACTTTCCCTATTTCCAGGAAAGGTCTTCCCAGAATGATAGCTGCCTCCCGGTCTTCCTCCATGTCTAGGATAATAAAATCGGCAGGGAGGATCAATCTTCATACCTTCACCAGTACATCCTCCAGTAGCCCCTTTGGATATTTGATGGATCGATCAGAAAGTTGAAGGGCTACTCGGGTAGGCTTCAGATCGTGGAGTTCGAGCTTTTGAAAATATCCGAATGGCATGAGGTTGACACTGGCTCCTAAGTCGCATAGAGCTTTCCCAAATTCATAGGGGCCAATTGTACAAGGAATTGTAAATCTACCTGAATCCTGGAGTTTTGGAGGAATGGAATGTTGTACGACTACAGAGCACTCCTTTGTTAGTGCTATGGTGCCCAAATCCTCCATCTTCCTTTTATATGAGAGGATTTCCTTCTTGAATTTTTCATATGTGGTCATTTGAGTCAGGGCCTCTGCAAATGGGATGTTGATGTGTAGCTTTCTGAATACCTCCATAAATTTTCCAAACTGTTGATCCAACTTCCTTTACTTCATCCTCTCTAGAAAAGGTAAGGCGTGATCGAATGGTTTGACAACCTCCTTCCCTTTATTCTGTGAAGCCTCATTCTGTGGGCTTTTGGATGAGGAGGGGTTAGTAATGGTACCTTCATCATCATTAGGAGGTGTGGATACACCTGGCTATGCTGGTTGGATCTGATGGAGCTCTTTTCCACATCGGAGTATGAAAGCATGGGATTCCTTCCTTGGGTTCTTCTCTGTGTTGCCTAGTAGAGTACCAGGTTTCCTTCCTAAGAGTTGGTTCACCAATTGGACAATTTAGTTCTCTAGGCATCGAATTTACACCTCATGATTTTGGAACCTATTCTCAGAAGTAGATATGAACTTGGTCATAAGATCCTCTAAACTTGATGTGTTATCCTACTGAGGAGGTTATTGAGCTGGAGGAGGTGGTGGATGTCGAGGCTACTGTGGGCGAGGGTTCTAATACCCTTGCTGCTGGTAAGGGCCCTGGTGGGGCTGTTTCTGCCTCTTGTATAGATTTTGATATGGCGACTGACTATAGTCGGGCAGTCGCTAGGGCGAAGGATTATGCTGTTGTTGGCCCTAACCTGTGTTATAGTTTTCTCACCATGCTGGGTTCTGGTATTGTTGATACGAGTTAGACCCTCTTTTTTGAACAACATATCTCCCCTCTCTTTTCTAAGGGTCGAATGAAGGTCCTGGTCATTCTCCCAGGATTTGGTTGTTACCACAGTCACCGTATGCTAGATAGTTCACCGCATGGACTTTAGATGCACCCTTGAGATTCAGTGCGTCGATCTTTTTTGATACTGCATCTAACTGGGCAGCAAGCTTAGTAGTTGAATCAATACTATGCATACCTCGTTTTTGGGTCCCCCACTCAGAATGCCACTGGAAGCTATTGGCAGACATATCTTCCAACAGTTCGAAAAGTTCTTTGAGATATTTTTTCATTACCATGCCTCCAGCAGCTGCATCAACCATGGACTTTGTATTCATTGTTAAGCCTCCATAGAAGGTTTGGAATTGCATCCAGAGTGGAAGTCCGTGGTTTGGACATTTACATAACATCTCCTTGAAACGTTCCCATGATTCGTATAAGGATTCGGAATCATGCTGCTGAAAGTTGTGGATCTCGTTCTGCAGCGTTACCATCTTCGATGGGGGGAAGTATTTTGATAGGAATGCCTGGGATAGCTCCTCCTAGGTGAGAATAGATCTTTGTGGTAACAATTTGATCCAGTCTTTTGCCTTGTCCCATAGAGATAAAGGGAACAAGTGAAGACGAACGGCGTCCTCAAAAATTCCATGGTACCTGAATGTATCAAAGATCTCCAAAAAATTGGAGAGATGGGCGTTCGGGTCTTAACTGGGAAATCCATCGAACTAGACGGTGATTTGGATCAGCATCATGATAGAAAGCTTGATCTCGAAGTGCTGGGCTTGTACTGGAGGATGAACGATGCCCGTATCAGCTCCCTGGATCGATGGAAGGTCATACTCCATGAGAGTATGACGTGGAGGAGGCTACTAAGGAGGGAGAATTGACAGGTCTTGTTGGTCCTGAGGGGCGTAGTATGGCCCCTGACCATTGTTTAAATATGGCATCCACTCTGGTTGGAATTGTTGGAGATGTGGTGGGCCATATGGTGGAGCAATAGGGGCTTGCTGGTTCTGGTTGTCATCCAGGCCTAACTACTGTCCAGCTCCTTGGACAGCAGCTATATTTCTTTCCTCGTTCTGAGCCGTGGGGTTGTTTTTATTTTGTTCAGCCATTACTATTCGTTGGCGCCTCAAAAACGTCCATTCAATCTCTGAGTCAGTTGGGGAAAACCTTGATGAATCTATGATCTTGGAACGTGTGAGGTGGCTGCTTATACACTTACTGACCTGCACAAAACAAAACAAACCACCAAGCGTAAACGATGAAAAATATGAATAAAAAATAAATATGATTAGAAAAGAGATTTTTGTGAATTAATGATTTTTATTTTCACTAAAATGTAATACAAATTGAATTAAAATAAGAATAAAATTAACTTTTAGGTCCCCGACAACGGCGCCAAAATTTGACGAGTCATTTCACCGAAGGTATTTTATCGGTGTCGCAAATTATAATTACCCTAACAAGTATAGCACCAGTAGGGGTCGATCCATAGGGATCATTAAGATGTTAATCTTATATTGTTTCAATTTTGTTTCTATATTTCTTTTAGTTAAGGTTTCTGAATTTAGAGTCGATTTTGTTTGGTTTTTTTAGGTACAAAAATAAAAATTGGTTTTTAAGTTTCTTTTAACAAAGTAATTGCTAGAATGAATGAAAAGATGAGAAAATTGGTTTTAATGAAAATAAAAATAATAATGAGTTGGGGTTATGGATTTGTGATAAGTTGATTATTAAATTAAATTTCATATGAGGTTGTGTTGTTCATAATAACCCAACTCTCTGGGTTTAGTTTGTAATGAAGTTTCCATGGTCCGGTTCACTTTATATTTAGAGCTGAAAATACTAACTCCTTGGCCCAGCAGTTAGTTTTTAATAGATATTTATTTGTCTTAGTCCATTTTTGAGACGACGAATCCTTTAAATGGTCATGAAATTATTCGTTGTTATTCTTATTTTGAATCCATAAAGGTTCTGCCCTTGGTCTAGTACAGAATGTCCAGTGATAATAGAAAGTGATTTAAGAAGAATACGAAGAGATTATTAAAACAAACACATTCACAACAACATAATTCAGATTACAAATCATCGGTCTCCACAACCTCAACACACTAAGTGTTTAGTTACACATATTAAAAATGTAAAACACGGAACTATTAATACCTGATGAAATCATGCTTGAAATTTTGAGGTAGAAGTGGTTCTTTGGTAGATGAACGGTGGTAGTATGATGGTAGAGCGTCTCTCCTTCAGAACTTTGATCCTTTCTCCATGAAATACCACACACCACCTCCCTTTGGTCTGGAGTCCAAGGCCTCTTTTTATAGGAAAAATAAGTGCATGACATGTAGAGAAAGAACACACTGTGTACTATCATCAACGTGCTTTCAGCTTCATTTTCTCCACTGGTAGGCGGCCTAACACGCCGTTTTTGACATTGAACACGGCACCGCCTGGTAGGTGAGTGTACACGGCGTGTAGCGCCTCCATACATGACGTGTAGTATCAAAATTTTTCTACAACCCCATTCTTGAATAGTTGACGCAACGTGAAGAAATGGAACACGACGTGTCTCCTTCAACGGACACATGGGCGTGTAAACTCTTCTCGGCCACCAACCACTTCTAGAATGTCATACACGGCGTGTAACTTTGCCCCACACAGTGTGTAGCTTCTTCCTAGGGACATGGGCGTGTACTCCCTCCTTCGATCCGTGTCCCCGTATGAATGTACACAACGTGTTTAAAAGTACAGACCGTGTAATTGCAAAATTTTCATAGATTTTCCTTGATTTGTGTATTGGGATATAAAACTCCTAAAAATAGACAAGGTCACCAAAATCAAAGTATTTGCCTTCTAAGAAGTTGGTATTTGGTGAAAACATGTTTTTATTGTCAATAAAGTGTATGAAAATGTATACACAAATTGGGTGCATTAGTTGGTTTACCATATATACCACTACCCATTGAACAACATCTAGTGGTGGAAGTACCAAATTAGGATTCATGTATACTGAGTGCATTTCACATGTTTTTTATGTAGCAACCTTATAGGTTTTAAGGTGAGCCAGATTGCTAGGTGGTTGCAAACTAGCTAGGGGTAGTCCCTCATGTATTATGCATTGTGAGGATGCATGAAGATAAAATGGTGGTCCTCCTCATAAACAGTATTCTTCAAGGATATTATAGGCAATGTTGGATCTTAGTGACATAGTCACATGACGAGAAAAATCCCTCATAGTCTTTCATCGAGCATCTCTTTATGGAGGAGTTCTATCCAGCCACATTGTGATTAGTATTCATACTGGAGATTATGTATCTACATCAAGGTAGTCTGACCATGGAGGAGTATTATTCAAGGTTAATGATCTCTCTCTCCCTCTCTTTATACTCCATGGATATAGTTTGGAATCCATTATTTATAGAATACATCACTAATAAATGATTATGTCAGAACATTAGGCCTTCAGTGGTATCCCTTTGCATTCCAACCTATGATTGGGCGCTTGAGCGGGCCTTGGTGGTGGAGAGATTTCTGGTAGAGAAAACACCGACAGTGGGTTCTACTAGTGGGAATCCAATAGATAAGACCTAGAATGTTGGTATTCGATGGCAGTCTCCATGATCCAAGCATGTCAGACACTTTAGGAGATGTTCTTAGTTGATAGGGTCAGTAATGTAGGGCCCTCAGTATGGATCAAATCAGTCAAGGGAGAGGAAGTATTTCTTCTATGATGGTCAAGGAAATATGTATCATGATTGTTTGAACCATCATAAAAATGATTGTGAGATGTTAAGGGGATTGTCGAGATAGAGACAATGGTAGGATCAAGGTGGTATGTAGGGTGACAGATGCAGAAGAGGGGATGACAGGGTATCAGGAGGTGGTAGGAGGTTCGACCTATAACAACCACCATCCCCAGGTGGTCAATTCAAGGCTTAGGGAGCTACTGGTCAAGGAAGAGGCCAAATTTAGGCTATGGAGGCATATGACCCCGATTATCCAAGGATGATATGAGGTATGATCTCTATCATTTCTACTTTATTTGAAGCATTTATAGACACATGTGTGAGTTATTACATCCTTGCCACTTCTCTGGTGCCAGAATTAGTGATTCTAATTGAGCCATCAACTCAACCATTATGGTTGGAGACTTTAATAGGT
This sequence comes from Viscum album, assembly GCA_963277665.1. Classification (NCBI taxonomy): domain Eukaryota; kingdom Viridiplantae; phylum Streptophyta; class Magnoliopsida; order Santalales; family Viscaceae; genus Viscum; species Viscum album. The sequence goes on from OY728134.1 coordinate 1,279,078,670, forward strand.
GGTGACTCAGCAATTGCAAACTTTTTCCAATTGTGTGATATAATGCTTGAAGGTTATAGTTTTGTGTGGGATCTCTTTTTAGCAGTGATGATTCCCTATGACATCGTCCTAGGAATAGACTTGTTATCTATAGTTCATGCCTAGATTGACTTTTTTTGGAAAAGGATGTAGTGTGTCTATAAAAATGTGAAAATGTTTCTTTATGGATGAAAAGGAAACCTTGGTAGACTAGGATGATATCAGGCATAAGAGAGTGCAGTCGATTACTCAACAGTTGTCTAGCATGACTATTAGAGAAATTTGTGTTTTATTCATTAAATTTCCTATAGTTATGGTATAGTTGCTGGACATATTTCTTAAAGATTTACCATGTTTAACTCCCTTATGAGAGATAGAAGTTTTTATTTAATTACATATCATGATAATACTTATATTAACACTAGAATATCGGATGGATCCAACATAGCTTCAAGAGTAGTGGGTGTGGTTGGATAAATTAAAGGAGATGGGATTTCTGAGACCCATATTTTCCCCCTTATAAAGACCTAGTGTTGTTTTCCAAGAATGAGGATGGGATATTGAGGTGATGTGTAGATTTTAGACACATGAACTAGGTGACATTGATGAATTATTATCCACTAACGAGGATTGATGACCTCTTGGATCATTTGAGTGGGGTGTGATGCTTCTCAAAGTTTGACCTTAACTAATTATATAACAAAATTCAATTATGGGATGAGGGTATACAAAAAAGAGTCATTTAGATGTGACTATGGTCACTATGCATACTAGGTAATGTCATTCGACATGAAGAAAAACCTAACAGTGTTTAGGGAACTCATGAACCTAATCATTCAGCCTTTATTAGACTTATCCATAGTATTCTTCATCAATGTAATCCTATTGTGTTCGAGGTTCAAGGATGATCACGTGAGGCACTTGAGGATGGTCTTGGACACAAAATAAGAGAACTAGCTTTACGGGAAGCTCTTGAAGTGTCAGTTTTGGATTCAAGAGATCCAAATTCTAGGACATGTCATCTTAAAGTAAGGTGTAGAAGTGGACCTGGAATTGGTTGAAGCAATTATTGCTTGGGATCCACTCAAGAGTGTTACTGAGGTGTGGTTTTTCATTGAGATGGTGGGGTACTATCAGAGGTTTTTATCTGATTTATCTAGAGTGGAATCACCCTTTATAGCTTTGACCTAGAAGGGGTATCCTTTCATGTGGACAGAAAGGTGCCGGAAATGCTTTCAGCAGTTGAGGTAGAGGTTGAAGAACACTTCCATTTTGATATTTCCATAAGAGGGTGTTGAGTACACAGTGTTATGTTATTCATAAAATACCAAACATGGTTTTTTTATGATGAATATATATGTGGTTATTTCCAATGGTTTAGGTCAGTTGATTCCACATGATCACTACTATTCAACCCACACTCTTGAGTTAGCAGCAGTAGTCTATGCACTGAAGATGTGGTGAAACTACCTAATGGGAGAGTAGTTTATCAATTACTCGAACCACTAGAGTCTTACTAATATATTCTCATAAAATGATATTATTTTGTGGTAGAGGTGATGGCTAGATTTCCTCCAGGACTATGACTTTGAGATTATCTATACTCTTGGGAAGGGAAATGTAGTGGAAGATTATTTTAGAAATATATATTATTCTCAGTTGTTGGTCAAGGTTTTGGAGTAGTTAACCACATTAAATTTTTCTTTCATGGATAAGGATGGTGCTTCATATCTTCAATTGATGGTTGTTCCCACACCATATTTATAGTGTGTCAAGAATGGTTAGCATGGTTATACAAACTGTGAGACCTTACATACTCATATATCCCTTAGATGTGATCCAAGTAGATATTTTAATTATAGTAATCATGATATCATTTTCAGAGTATATATGATGGTACATTTAATGCATTGGGAGGATGTGATGTAGGAGTTCCATACATCCCCTTTGGTGGTATATCTAGTAGTGGAAAAGATTAACCAAGACCTATGATGTCTATTTTGGTGGAAAGGATTATAGAGGATAGATATAGAGTTTGCCTCTCGATTTCTCACTTGTCAGTGGGTGAAGGCTATGCACCAGGTTTAAGTGGATTGAGCTCAACCACATGTTGTGCCAAAGTGAAGTGGTATGTTATAACCATGGATATGATGATGGGATTACGGTGTACATTTAGGGGACATGATTTGATCTGGGTGATCACAGACCAACTCATCATGTCTTACCACATCCTAGATATTCAAGAGTAAAATTCAGTAAAGTGCTTGGGATGACTTTACATGTAGTAGATATTCTGACTCTGTCGATTTACCTCAATGATCATCTCTAACCTTGATGCTCTCTTCACATCTAGGCTATTGTGGGGGATGGAGGAGGCTTTCGGGACTCAGTAACACTTGAGAACAGTGTTTCACCCCAAGACAGACAACTAGATATTGTGAAGTATTAATATCTTGGAGGTTATGTTTTGGGATTTCATGTTTTACTTTGGCCATAGTTTGGAGGATCATATACCCTTGTTTACATTTTCATACAAAAATAGCTACCATTCAACCATTGGTATGACACCATTTGAGGATTTGTACGGGTGATCATGCAGGACACCACTTTGTTAGACTGATCCAGGTGAGTCAACACTCATGGGGAAGAAGTTGGTGTGAGATACTATATAGAAGGTGCAGATAATCTAGGATTGGATGATAAATGCACAGATCTAGTATATATCTTATACAGAGAAATGATGGAGAACTCAAGAGTTCATGGAGGGGGACCATGTGTTCATGAGGGTTTCACCTTGACATGGATTGAGGAGATTTGGTAGTAGTGGTAGGTCATCTCTGAAATTCATTGGTCCCTTCTAGATACTACATAGGGTTGAAGAGGTGGAGTACCATATAGCTCTACCACTATAGTATGACAAGGTACACGATGTCTTCTATGTGTCACAACTGAGGAGGTACATGCAAGATGCATCACATGTTATTGACTGGGGCGATATGAAAATTGAGAAAGGATCTACCCTTGTAGATTACCTGGTGGAGATCAAGGATTGATAAGAGAGTATCTGTATTGGGCGATTGATTCCATTGTGTGTGTCTGATGGCAGCACAAGAATATTCAAAAGAGAACTTGGGAGTAGGAGACCCAGATTTGAGCCCAGTACCCTCATCATTTTTTATATCTTTTGTGTTTTGGATTTCCAGGACGTAAATCCCCAATTTAAGGAGAATATATTAACTTATATTTTCAAGTTATTTTTTAGATATTATATGAATTATTTTTGAGATCGGGTGCTAAGACAGCACTAGATTTTGGGGCTCACTATAACCGAAATAAATGTTTGAATATATTAAATATATTAAATATCAGACTCACATAGTTTTCCTAAAAAAAGATATATAACTCTAGAATGAGTGCCCATATACTAAATCCTAGGTCACTATTGAGTTTAAAATGTGAGTTTTACCCTATGAGAGATATAACCATTATTGGTATGGGATGTTTTTGAAAAAAAAAATTGAAGGCGTAAAATTAAGAAAATAAATAAATAAATTATTTTATTTTATTTTTATTCGACATAGAAACTAGATCTTCTATAAGTATACGGTGAAGAGTATTTCCTCAAGTTTGGATACTAAAACCTTGGAAGTCTAGATGACCAATGGAGAGAATTATTAGGGAACAACAATGCATCAGGAGCAAATCATGGATTTTTGTTCAAATAAAGTACATGGATTCCATTAATGATAGCAATGAAGAAACATTATTCATCAATGGTTGATCAAAAATCCAACTAGGATGTTTGATTCTGGGTTTTCCATCTCGTTTATTAATATCTAATGAAGACAAATCAATTCCACAAATAGGATTAGTGTTTGCATTATAAGTATATTTAATCTGATGGAATTTTTTATTTACTTATTGTGTTTATTCATCTACATTCTACATTTTCTATGAAAATGGATTGAGGATGAATGAAAAAACGTCAAGGGTCATGCCTCATGTTTTTTGTATTTTTTATTATTTCCCCTATTATTTTCATTTTAATTGTGGGAACTTAATTTAGCCTATGAATTGAAAAATTACCATGATCTTTGCATGACAATTATTCTGCACAATGGATCAATACCATGTGTGTGGTTGATGATAGATGGTGTAATAAAGGTGTGATTATGATGGTGTATGATCAAAGTTGGATTGGAATGTATTACAGTTTCTGTTAATTCCAGGTTTTGATTCATGGTTTCCATGGCTCAATGATGTAATTTATGATCAGATTCAAAGCCCAGATTCTAGCCGGTGATAAAATAAAGGCTCATCTAACCCATGATCTACATGTTTTGGTGAGGGTTGTGGCACCAGAGACGAATGGGATGACATGGAAGAGATCCTAATGGATTTGGGAAATTTTGGGCTGCATGGCATGTAACTCAAAGAGGCACATCATGTGGGACCCCCTGTGTGGCACTAGGGTTCCACGATGAAGAAAATATCACACACCATTTGACATGGTCGCATGTCGTGTGACATGGTCGCATGTCGTGTGACATGGTCGCATGTCGTGTGACGTGGTCGCATGTCGTGTGACATGGTCGCATGTCGTGTGACATGGTCGCATGTCGTGTGACATAGTCACATGTCCTGTGACCCACTCTATGACAATTTGGAATTCACCTCATTAGGTACATGGCAATGGGAAAAAGTACACGGCCATAGGAACATATTGTAAACTGGTGTGGACACAGCAAAGAGCACATGGGCTTGTACATAGACACAAGTATTGGTACATGGAGACAACCAGTGGCACACTGGCAGATGTTGGGTGAACTCTACACACTGTGTACTTTTCTTACATGTCGTGTATTCATATATTTACATGTTGTGTGATGTGTTACCAAATGGGTTGATTTGGGGATAGTTTGACACACCATGTACCCATATTGCACATCATGTTCCCCCTTCAAGAGTGTTTTCAACACTTTATTTCCTTAGTTTATACTAGTCTTGGTTGAATGCGTTCACATGGTCCTTTCCCTCGAGGGTATAGTTTGGCATTACATCCACATCACCAGATTGAGATGCCTTCTAGAGTTCAGGTCACAGATAGAGTTGTGGTGTCCCTCTATGATTTTAGAGTGAGATACTCTATCATCTTTGTACCATAGGTGTGGTTTGTGAAATCACCAGCAAAGTATGTTGTTGATCTTCCATCTAGAAAGTCGTATCGGTAGGGTTTTTGGTTTCATTGGAATATGATCCCCTATATAGAGGTTTAATCTAGATTGGGTTTATGGGGTCCCCTAGTGGTTCTGGATGTAACCCCCTATATGAGTTTCAGGGTCTTCTTAGTCCAATGATATTTCACAGGCAGATCACAATTATCTATAACTCTTCATTTAGTGTCTCTGGTGCTAGTATGGATCATGGAGTAGGTTCCTCCTTAATAAGAATTTCTTCAAGAATAATCTTGTGGATGGTATTTTTTTATGAACACCTTGTGGCGTGGTGTCTTTCAGAAGTATATCTAGGTGTTTCTATTATATATTTATGGCAATATATTATATTGAGCTGACTATAACTGGTGAATCATGTTTATTTTATTCTAATGTGTCCTACTGGGTATTGTTATAATCACCCCAACATTGTCTTTTACAACAAATGTCATGTCTTAAGAAGATGCAGACAAATTTGAAGGTGTCTTGGGATGATAGGAAGTAGGTGGAGCATAGTTTTCCCTTGAAATATCAATCTATTTTCCAAGATATTTCATTTGACTTGATTCCTCTCCATCGGATCATATTGGACTCTTTACAATTTTTTTTGTTCTTGTATTTTTTTCCTTTTTCTGCTTTTAATGCTTTATAACCATATATTGGTCTGTGATCTTAGATGTATACATACATTGTTTAAGTTGTTTTCGATTTCAATAAATATTTGGGATTGCAGATGTGTGCTTTTGTATATGAAAATTAGGCTAATGCCGCCCATTTGTGGGATATTCCTACTCGGTGCTAGTCTCCATCCTTTGGTATATTTGAGACAGTCTTGGGGTAGTCACGGTTCGGACCCTATGGGTTGGGTCATGACAAGATCTAGATGTGACTCATTAGGAGGAGGTATTAGATGGATATCTTCATGTAAACCTGATCCTTATCCCACTACATGAGTATAAGGACCTACCATTATCACTTTAGGGAACCATATAGCCTGTGAAGGCTCAAGGATGAAAGTTGGAGGCCTAGGAAATGACCTTTGATAGATGCTCAGATCAGATGTACTTAGAGAAAACTATGGACATCCTAAAAAACAAATAGAAAACATGCCCCATGATTCACATCTCTAATTAGCTATGTTTAGACTGTTAGAGGGGTTAACTATAACTATGGAATATGTGAGCCCTCAATTACAGCATGAAATGGTCTACGTCATTGTCATCATGGCCCCTCAACATCAGCAGCTACTTTTGGAGGTTACTAAGTAGGAACCTCTACTACTTGAGTAATAAAATCATCTACTTGGGATAAATGGTAAAAAATATTATCATGTTAAAAAGGATATGCTGGTATCATCCCATGCACTACATCATAGTACCCTACATAGCTAAAAACCTCACCCTCCTCTGGATTAGACATGCAGATAATATGTTGTAGTCATGTAAGATATAATGATATTCAAAATTAATTAGAAAAATTACAACAAACAAAATAATATAAATTTATTAACTTACTAGATCCTAGAACCCTCAACCATGTACACTAAGATATAATATATATTTCAGCCTATACAATAGCTCAAAATCATGTTTCTCTTCTCTAGGTAATCACATATTATGAATACCCTCAATATGAAATGATTCTTGTCTTTAACAGAGGTCAAGATACTCTATATGTCATTGGTTATATTTGAAATCATGCCTCCCTGAGAGCTTCATGAAATGAAACACTACTGACTATCTTAGTAGAAATTCAATATTGTAAAAATCCAAAGTAGTGCATGAATCTACAAGGTTGGTGAAACTCAACAACTTGAAAGTGAATGAGTGTCCCTACAACCATAGAATCATTAATCACATCAGTACATTATGTGGATAGCTTGTCTAATATATCCCAATATGGAATCCACACAATCTAAAATGACATGTGACATTTCATAAAAACAATTTTTAATAAAAAATAAAAAAATATAATGTTATGAAATTTTTTGTTCAAGGAAAAACTGTATATACTAACATAGGTGGGTACTAGACAGTAAAACATGAGATGATATGAATCCAAGTTGTTCCTTGTCATCCTAACAAAGTGGTGTTCCTGACTCCACATGTAACTTAAAACATAGATATTGATAAATAATAAGAAATTAGGTTTAATAACACATAGTAGCATCAGAAAAAAATAATCATAACTGATCGTATCAGCATCCCTGCAAAGTGTCATGCATCAAATATATATTAAGATCCCGACTAGAAGAAATAGGTTATATGGGAGGGATGTTCCACCGTTCTCACATCTAAATAAGGATGACACATCCCCAAGTATCTATGTAATATGATCGTAATTCCATGAATAATGCTCTGTAAGTGTAATCCAATCACAAAGATTCCATGATATGTCTACCAGGTGGATCAAAATCCTCCAGTATCCCAGATACACCATGTGCACATGCATACTAGAGTGATAAATTTTTAGTGTCCCTCCAATGAGAAACAAGATATATGCATCGATGTGATGCCTGACAGTCTTCTCATCAACATCAGTGGGTAAATTTGCAATGTGTATCTCATGAAACCTCATAGATAGCAACACACCATCTGTAGCATCATCATTATTCACAATATCAATGTCTAGAAATCATTATACAACCTCAAGATAATCTTTATGTGTGGGTCCTATAATAGTATCCCCTAGATAGGATGACTAAGTAGAAATATCACATTTTCAAGGGTGATGGTCTTCTCTCCCGCAGGAAAGTGGAATGCGTGTCTCATGTCTCCATATCACAGTGAGAGCAGTAACAATGTGATGATCAATGAAAGAAAAATAAGATAAAAAATTCCATATATTCCATCATAGAGTAGTTATCATATAATGGAAGCAAGAGGAAAATGTGATGATAATGGTGTTCTCCACCAACCCTGATCTGTCAAACCTTAGGACCCTCTAGCTTGTCATGTGAAACATGCCTAAAGTGCTCAATGAGTAGCACAGTAACCTCTATCCCTATGTAAAAAATGAAATATGTATTTAAATTTTATATACAATAAAATATTATTATTGGTAGAATGCAAGACATAATATATCTAATCCTATTTTTTTACGATGTTATTCTTACCAAAAGAAAAGGAAATCTATTCATGTTTCTAAAATAATATATCTAAAGTTGTTTTAGATATGTTTTTACCTTATAATGGTTTCTTATAAGATATGGTTTTATATCTTTATATATATAAACATTTTATATACCTTTTCTAAAAGTTTATTAGAAAATTAGTTATAGAATATTTTGGAAAGTGAAGAAAACATCAAATCAATTTATTTATCCATGATAAAGTAAAAATTAGGATAATATAAAGTGAAATTAATAATAAAAACCCCACTAAATAAGACATTAATAATTTACAACAAACAAGAAATACATTGACATTCTTAAAAAACTAGGGTTGGGATGAGATAAGCCTAAATTTAGGAGTGAAGTAAAATCCAACTTATTTTCAAGTGCTAGATTAATAAAATCTTATAAAGGGATGTGATTAACTTTTTAATTTTTAAAATATTTCATCCTTATAATGATAGTAATCCCTATATGGTGATGATTTCATTAGAAGGACAAAATATTCTGAAAATTAAATATTTAAGAACATCCTTTTGGAAGATGTTATTATAATATGAATTGAAAATAAGTTGGATTTTACTTCACTTATGAAGTCAATATCAACTCATTAAAACTATATTATATTGAATGTTGTCGAGGTATTTCTTATCTACTCTAATGAATTCATGTGTTAATTGATGTGTTTGTTCATTTCCATTTCACTTTTTATGATCATTATTTTCATTTTATCATTGATAAATAAATTGATTTAATGTTTTCTCTTCTTTTTTACTTCACTTTCCAAGAAATTTTATATCTTATTTTCTAATAATATTTTAGAATTAATATTTATTTATTTAAATGAAGTAGCATTTGGGAGTGTTTATCTTGTTTGTGATTTATGTAAATGGTTTTATAATTTATTAACTATTTAATATTTCATTTTAAAAGTAATCTGTAATTCACCCAATTCTAAAAAATAATGGATTTTATTCTAAAACCATGTAATTGATAATATGAAAAGTTCACATTAGAGTCAATACATCATTTTGGATGAGAGTGCTAACTCAATCTGTAACGACCCGAAATTTTAAATAAATATTGTTTCCTAATTTTATGTGTTATTTTATTTTATTTTTATACTCAACAAAAATGTTTCATTTGATAATATGATTATAATTAAAATGAGACAATTGGGTTTAGACGGTTATATGACCATTGGTCAATATGACCGCTGGAAACTAAACGTTTTGATTATTGTCTCTAAATACAAGTAATCTTGGTTAATTATTATAGAAAGAAGATTCGATGGCCTCACCCAGTAGTCTTGGACCGATCGAAGCCCATCTAACAGAACTTGGGAAGGAGGTAGCACCACTGGGCTTTTCTCTGGACCAAACCCAAGCCGAACTTCATCGTGTGAAGCTAGAACGGAATCGCCTCTGCGAGAAGTTCAAACTGATAGAAATTACTACTCGTGCGATTTTAGCCGAGCCTCCCTCAGATTCTCTCACCATAGCACACCTTACACTTAGGTCCTATGCTGGTGTGATAAGAGGCTATGTAAGGAGACCGTAACTGCCTTTTGTAATCCTTTGTTTTAAATAAAAATTGGTATTTCTTCTTATGATGATGTTTATGAATTTTCAAATGATCGGATAAATATAGTATGCATATTTTTTATGAATTCTAGAAAAAAGGTATTTTAAAAATGGTTGTGTAAACCTTAAATAATTAAAAATGTGTAATGATTTTCGAAAAATGGTCTTCTACAATTATGTTCAGTACGAAATTTAGAGTCTAATAAGATCAACTTAATTTTTGATGAATAGTAAATTATGAATAGTGATTTTATGATTAGGATTCGTAATGTGTCCAAATGGATTAGTAATCTCACTTAAAGAAAGTATTAATATAATCTAGGCACCTTGATTAAGTAATATGATTCAATAAAATGGTTAAATAACGGTTTCATAAATTATTATTCAAGTGTTAGTTTTTCCGGGTGAATAGTTTTTTTTAATTAAAAATTTAATTAAAAATATTTAGATAATTATTTTTATAAAATAGATTTCATTTTTGAACTCAGAGCACTGATATTATGCTATGGTAATTTTTGGGGTTTTTTCTGAAAAAAATGAATTTTCGGTGAATAGTGTTTTTATTTAAAAATTAAATTAAAAATATTTAGAAAATTATTTTTATAAAATGGAGTTCATATGTTTAATCAGAGAGTTGATATTTGGTTAAGGTGAAATTTTGGGATTATTCTGAGAAAGTTGAATTTTCGATGAATAGTGAAAATACAGTTTTTAAGTTATGGGTGTTTAATGACATCATTAAATGATGTATTAAGTTTGTAATCAATATGTTCGAATTATTAATATTGAGATAAGGTATGAGGTGTCCCAAGTGGCCAATACCATGGGCAAATACCATGGGCAAGCCCATGGTTTTGCCAAAACCACTAATGAGGTGTCCCTTTGCCATTAATGCCTTGTCCCCTCACTTTCCCTATAAATACCAAGTCATCCTCTCATCCATTCGACTCCCCAATCTTCTCCAAAGAAGTTATGGTCTCTTTACCTCCCAAGGAGTCCTCCCATGGGGCCCTCAAGCCCTCAAGGTCCCAACCTTTGAGTTTTAAGAGTTACGTTTTAAGATAAGGGATCTGACCTCTCTCTTTAATTTCAAGTAATCTCTTTTATGTCATTCCTTTTATGCTCCATGTTCATATGTTGGAGGATGTTCTTTTATACTCCTCTTACTTCCATTTTCATGTTCATATAATGATAGATACCCTCTTACTCTCATTATTTCGTTTTATGAAGTTTTAAGTGGCGCCGTTAGGCTGCCGAAATTTTTGTAACGGATTCTTTCCCCCTTCTCATTTTTCAAGATCTATTTTCATGTAAAGTATTTCAAGTTACTTTTTATTATGTTGGGGTATGATATATAAATTTATCATACTGATCTTTTATGATCATATGATGAGAGACCCCATTTGATCTCTTCAATTCAGTATTTTGAAGTTTTAAGTGGTGCCGTTAGGCTGCCGAATTTTTAAGTGGTTCTTCACCCTTCTCGTTTTGAAGTTCTACTTTCATGTCAATTCTTTCAAGTTCCTTTCTATTATGTTGGGGTATGATCTCTATATCTATCATACTGGACTCTTATGTTCATATTATTAGAGACCCCATTTGATCTCTTCAATTCAGTATTTTGAAGTTTTAAGTGGCGCCGTTAGGCTGCCGAATTTTTAAGTGGTTCTTCACCCTTCTCGTTTTGAAGTTCTACTTTCATGTCAAGTCTTTCAAGTTAATTTTGAATTATGTTGGGGAATTATCTCTATATCTATAATACTGAACTCTTATGTTCACATGATGAGAGACCCTATTTGATCTTTTCAAATCATTTTGTTTGAAGTTTAAGTAACGTCGTTAGGCTGCCGAACTTTCATAAGAGAAATCTAATTTTTGTCTTCTTTCCATGTTTTTCATTCCAAATGGTATGTCCTTGAAATTTCATTTACCATGATCATGTATCCTTCTTATTCTGTCCATCTACTGTTTTATGGGTCATTTATGAATGTTTGACCCATTTTCCCTCTCTTTTTAATGTCTTCTAAACCTCGTAACATAGCCGTTATGCTGCAGAATTTCCGTCTCAAAATGTCTCTCTCTTTTTCTAAAGTTCTTTTATATTATTAAGTGAATACTCAAAGATATTTATTATAAAGGGGTATTCACATATATACCAAAATGTTCTATTTTAAAATTCTGGGATTTACATACATGAGACCCACCTTCCTTTTCTGTGGGTTTTAAAGTGACGTAAAGATCATGTCTTTAAAGCAGTTTTTAAAACGTTGTGATTATGAAATGAAACCCATTTATTTTATGCTATATGGGTTATTTATGAAATTTTTGATGATGATATATGTGGCTCACATGATAATAAAGGCAAATTTAAGGGTGCACCCTGATAGCGCTCCAATGCATTGGGTAATGATGTAACCACTAGAGATTACAATTTTCACGATACCTTGGTGAATAACCTTTGTAATTTTCAAATGACACCTTGGGGATGGAACTTGGTGATATGTTCATGATTTTCTATGTTAAATGATGTAGACACATCTTCACGTTATGAAAAAGTTTTATTTTTATTATGACATGCCTCATGATTTCATTTTCATGCCTTAATGTTCTTTTCATGACTTTATTGATGTAACTCAAGTTCATATGTAAAATGTTTCACTTGTTTCCCTTGCTGGGCCTTTTGCTCACCCTTTCATTTTATGTATGTCCTCAGGTTATGAGATGCAGTAATGAACCTAGGATGAACATGAGAGGAAGACTTTCAAGTGTTTAAGAAGAATGTTTTATGTTTTCATGCTTTAAGTTCCTGGTTTCCAAGACACTAAACCTTAAAGATCCTCAGTTTTGTAAAATGTAATGAAAGTTTATGTGATAAAAAGGTGGGATTATATAGTTGGTATCAAAGGATGGTTTAGTTATTTGTGGAAATTAGGATATGAAAAATCTAGGAAGAACCCTATAGAAAAGTTTAAATATAGGAAATCTTCCTGGTATTTTGGTGAGTATTGAGTAAGGGGTTTCCAAGCAAATACATCCCTGTCTGGATACGAGCAGGTAGAGGTGGCTCTGGCACAGATGTACATAGGGGTAAAACCTGAAAACACCACTTTGAGCTAGACTCGAACGGGAACTGGTACACGACAACGGGCCTTGCTGCACTCTTGGTTACGACACCCTCGGGGGATATGCTTTGGTAAATTCATAATCTTAGTATGAACCATTATTAAAGGAACAAGGATAAAACAAAATAAAGATTCACATTAGAATATATGATCATGGATAACCTAGATTGGAACCTAGGGGATCACAAGTTAGGATACACTTTTATTCTATATGTTTATCCTTTTATGCTTAAAGTTTCATTTTCATGATTATTAGCTAAGTAAATAAGCCCCTAATTATAGTTTCTTTTCTTAGTTAATGGCGGGAAATGGAAGAACATGTCCCAAAAACCAATGTGATAGGAAATGCGACGATTGTCGTATTAATATGACAAAGATGATTAGGGGGTTAAAAAAGATTATTATTTTGGAATATGATCACTATTTTGGGGACCCTATATGATCGAGGTAAATATATTACAATGGTATTTTCATTGAGGAGTAAGGTTGACTTATATTTTGAAGAATCGATGAATTTTTGGTGGACTTATAGTAATTTAGGTTACTTATGGGAATGATTAACCTATCTTGGGTAAAATATGTTTAGTTTAGATAATTTTGTTATAAGATGTTAGGAGTGTTTGATGTTGTTTGGAGATGAACAATGAAGTTTATTTTGGAAGACTATGTTATCAAATCCTTCTTGTATTTGGGTTTCAATCTTAGTTTGGTTTATTTTGAGGAATTTTAAGGACCGTTATTTATGGGATGGTCTATGATAAACTTTGGGTATTACCATGGAACTTTGGAGATTTAAAAGTAGTTTCCATTCCTATGGGATTCTTTCTTTTTGAAGAGTTGTTTTACCTTAACCTTTTTGTTATTGGGATAATGTTTAAAGAGAGAAGAAATAGATAGTTAATCTTTTGTAGATTATGTGATTCTCTAGAATATGATTCTTGTGCTTTTATGAGACCAAGTGTTTTTGAAGTCTCATCATTTGGAGAAAAGATTATTGTTGGTAAGGACTTATTAAAGGATGAAACTCTACTTGAAGGTAGGTATATTTTCTTATGTTTTTGTTCTATGTAGTAAATGAATTCCTCAAAATTATGAAAAGAAACGTAAAACAAAAATGTTGTTGGTTTACGTTTCCAACTATGTAATCAAAGACCGTTTACACACATCATAAGTTTGAGATTTTCTTATGGTTAACTTTCTCCTAATCATTTTCTCTATCACTCTCCCTCAGAACTTGACCCTTGGTTTTCTCCTCCATGTCCATGTTTTCCTACATGGAATCCTAGTGTGGGTTAACTCGGGTGACCTTTGTACTTCCCTTTCTTTCTTTTAAAGTAATAGTTTTACTGACTCCTTTTCCGATGTGGGACTTTCAATGAAATTTCAAAACCCAATTTTAAAAAATTGCGAGGACGCAATTTCTTAAGGGGGGAAGATTGTAACGACCCGGAATTTTAAATAAATATTGTTACCTAATTTTATGTGTTATTTTATTTTATTTTTATACTCAACAAAAATGTTTCATTTGATAACATGATTATAATTAAAATGAGACCGTTGGGTTTAGACGGTTATATGACCATTGGTCAATATGACCGCTGCAAACTAAACGTTTTGATTATTGTCTCTAAATACAAGTAATATTGGTTAATTATTATAGAAAGAAGATTCGATGGCCTCACCCAGTAGTCTTGGACCGATCGAAGCCCATCTAACAGAACTTGGGAAGGAGGTAGCACCACTGGGCTTTGATCTGGACCAAACCCAAGCCGAACTTCATCGTGTGAAGCTAGAACGGAATCGCCTCTGCGAGAAGTTCAAACTGATAGAAATTACTACTCGTGCGACGTTAGCCGATCCTCCCTCAGATTCTCTCACCTTAGCACACCTTACACTTAGGTCATATGCTGGTGTGATAAGAGGCTATGTAAGGAGACCGTAACTGCCTTTTGTAATCCTTTGTTTTAAATAAAAATTGGGATTTCTTCTTATGATGATGTTTATGAATTTTCAAATGACCGGATAAATATAGTATGCATATTTTTGATGAATTTTAGAAAAAGGGTATTTTAAAAATGGTTGTGTAAACCTTAAATAATTAAAAATGTGTAATGATTTTCGAAAAATGGTCTTCTACAATTATGTTCAGTACAAAATTTAGAGTCTAATAAGATCAACTTAATTTTTGATGAATAGTAAATTATGAATAGTGATTTTATGATTAGGATTAGTAATGTGTCCAAATGGATTAGTAATCTCACTTAAAGAAAGTATTAATATAATCTAGGCACCTTGATTAAGTAATATGATTCAATAAAATGGTTAAATAATGGTTTCATAAATTATTATTCAAGTATTTGTTTTTTCGGGTGAATAATGTTTTTTAATTAAAAATTTAATTAAAAATATTTAGATAATTATTTTTATAAAACAGATTTCATTTTTGAACTCATAGCACCGATATTATGCTATGGTAATTTTTGGGGTTTTTTCTGAAAAAAATGAATTTTCGGTGAATAGTCTTTTTATTTAAAAATTAAATTAAAAATATTTAGAAAATTATTTTTATAAAATGGAGTTCATATTTGTAATCAGAGAGTTGATATTTGTTTAAGGTGAAATTTTGGGATTATTCTGAGAAAGTTGAATTTTCGATGAATAGTGAAAATATAGTTTTTAAGTTACGGGTGTTTAATGACATCATTAAATGATGTATTAAGTTTGTAATCAATATTTTAGAATTATGAATATTGAGATAAGGTATGATGTGTCCCAAGTGTCCAATACCATGGGCAAATACCATGGGCAAGCCCATGGTTTTTCCAATACCACTAATGAGTTGTCCCTTTGCCATTAATGCCTTTTCCCCTCACTTTCCCTATAAATACCAAGCCATCCTCTCATCCATTCGACTCCCCACTCTTCCCCAATGAAGTTCTGGTCTCTTTACCTCCCAAGGAGTCCTCCCATGGTTCCCTCAAGCCCTCAAGGTCCCAACCTTTGAGTTTAAAGAGTTACGTTTTAAGGTAAGGGATCTGACCTCTCTCTTTAATTTCAAGTAATCTCTTTTATGTCATTCCTTTTATGCTCCATGATCATATGTTGGAGGATGTTATTTTATACTCCTCTTACTGCCCTTTTCATGTTCATATAATGAGATATACCCTCTTACTCTCATTATTTCGTTTTATGAAGTTTTAAGTGGCGCCGTTAGGCTGCCGAAATTTTTGTAACGGATTCTTTCCCCCTTCTCATTTTTCAAGATCTATTTTCATGTAAAGTATTTCAAGTTACTTTTTATTATGTTGGGGTATGATCTCTAAATTTATCATACTGATCTTTTATGATCATATGATGAGAGACCCCATTTGATCTCTTCAATTCAGTATTTTGAAGTTTTAAGTGGCGCCCTTAGGCTGCCGAATTTTTAAGTGGTTCTTCACCCTTCTCGTTTTGAAGTTCTACTTTCATGTCAATTCTTTCAAGTTCCTTTATATTATGTTGGGGTATGATCTCTATATCTATCATACTGGACTCTTATGTTCATATGATGAGACACCCCATTTGATCTCTTCAATTCAGTATTTTGAAGTTTTAAGTGGCGTCGTTAGGCTACCGAATTTTTAAGTGGTTCTTCACCCTTCTCGTTTTGAAGTTCTACTTTCATGTCAAGTCTTTCAAGATCCTTTTTAATTATGTTGGGGCATTATATCTATATCTATCATACTGAACTCTTATGTTCACATGATGAGAGACCCTATTTGATCTTTTCAAATCATTTTGTTTGAAGTTTAAGTAACGTCGTTAGGCTGCCGAACTTTCATAAGAGAAATCTAATTTTTGTCTTCTTTCCATGTTTTTCATTCCAAATGGTATCTCCTTGAAATTGCATTTACCATGATCATGTATCCTTCTTATTCTGTCCATATACTGTTTTATGGGTCATTTATGAATGTTTGACCCATTTTCCCTCTCTTTTTAATGTCTTCTAAACCTCGTAACATAGCCGTTATGCTGCAGAATTTCCATCTCAAAATGTCTCTCTCTTTTTCTAAAGTTCTTTTATATTATTAAGTGAATAATCAAAGATCTTTATTCTAAAGGGGTATTCACATATATACCAAAATGTTCTATTTTAAAATTCTGGGATTTACATACATGAGACCCACCTTCCTTTTCTGTGGGTTTTAAAGTGACGTAAAGATCATGTCTTTAAAGCAGTTTTTAAAACGTTGTGATTATGAAATGAAACCCATTTATTTTATGCTATATGGGTTATTTATGAAATTTTTGATGATGATATATGTGGCTCACATGACAATAAAGGCAAATTTAAGGGTGCGCCCTGATAGCGCTCCAATGCATTGGGTAATGATGTAACCACTAGAGATTACAATTTTCACGATACCTTGGTGAATAACCTTAGTAATTTTCAAATGACACCTTGGGGATGGACCTTGGAGATATGTTCATGATTGTCTCTGTTAAATGATGTAGCCACATCTTCAAGTTATGGAAAAGTTTTATTTTTATTATGACATGCCTCATGATTTCATTTTCATGCCTTAATGTTCTTTTCATGACTTTATTGATGTATCTCAAGTTCATATGTAAAATGTTTCACTTGTTTCCCTTGCTGGGCCTTCTGCTCACCCTTTCATTTGATGTATGTCCTCAGGTTATGAGATGCAGTAATGAACCTAGGATGAACATGAGGAGAATCCTTTCAAGTGTTTAAGAAGAATGTTTTATGTTTTCATGTTTTAAGTTCCTGGTTTCCAAGACACTAAACCTTAAAGATCCTCAGTTTTGTACAATGTAATGAAAGTTTATGTGATAAAAAGGTGGGATGCTATAGTTGGTATCAAAGGATGGTTTAGTTATTTGTGGAAATTAGGATATGAAAAATCTAGGAAGAACCCTATAGAAAAGTTTAAATATAGGAAATCTTCCTGGTATTTTGGTGAGTATTGAGTAAGGGGTTTCCAAGCAAATACATCCCTGTCTGGATACGAGCAGGTAGAGGTGGCTCTGGCACAGATGTACATAGGGGTAAAACCTGAAAACACCACTTTGAGATAGACTCGAACGGGAACTGGTACACGACAACGGGCCTTGCTGCACTCTTGGTTACGACACTCTCGGGGGATATTCTTTGGTAAATTCATAATCTTAGTATGAACCATTATTAAAGGAACAAGGATAAAACAAAATAAAGATTCACATAAGAATATATGATCATGGATAACCTAGATTGGAACCTAGGGGATCACAAGTTAGGATATACTTTTATTCTATATGATTATCCTTTTATGCTTAAAGTTTCATTTTCATGATTATTAGCTAAGTAAATAAGCCCCTAATTATAGTTTCTTTTCTTAGTTAATGGCGGGAAATGGAATAACATGTCCCAAAAACCAATGTGATAGGAAATGAGACGATTGTCGTATTAATATGACAAAGATGATTAGGGGGTTAAAAATGATTATTATTTTGAAATATGATCACTATTTTGGGGACCCTATATGATCGAGGTAAATATATTACAATGGTATTTTCATTGAGGAGTAAGGTTGACTTATATTTTGAAGAATCGATGAATTTATGGTGGACTTATAGTAATTTAGGTTACTTATGGGAATGATTAACCTATCTTGGGTAAAATATGTTTAGTTTAGATAATTTAGTTATAAGATGTTTGGAGTGGTTGATGTTGTTTGGAGATGAACAATGAAGTTTATTTTGGAAGACTATGTTATCAAATCCTTCTTGTATTTGGGTTTCAATCTTATTTTGGTTTATTTTGAGGAATTTTAAGGACCGTTATTTATGGGATGGTCTATGATGAACTTTGGGTATTACCATGGAACTTTGGACATTTAAAAGTAGTTTCCATTCCTATGGGATTCTTTCTTTTTGAAGAGTTGTTTTACCTTAACCTTTCTGTTATTGGGATAATGTTTAAAGAGATAAGAAATAGATAGTTAATCTTTTGTAGATTATGTGATTCTCTAGAATATGATTCTTGTGCTTTTATGAGACCAAGTGTTTTTGAAGTCTCATCATTTGGAGAAAAGATTTTTGTTGGTAAGGACTTATTAAAGGATGAAACTCTACTTGAAGGTAGGTATATTTTCTTATGTTTTTGTTCTATGTAGTAAATGAATTCCTCAAAATTATGAAAAGAAACGTAAAACAAAAATGTTGTTGGTTTACATTTCCAACTAGGTAATCAAAGACCGTTTACACACATCATAAGTTTGGGATTTTCTTATGGTTTACTTTCTCCTAATAATGTTCTCTATCACTCTCCCTCAGAACTTGACCCTTGGTTTTCTCCTCCATGTCCATGTTTTCCTACATGGAATCCTAGTGTGGGTTAACTCGGGTGACCTTTGTACTTCCCTTTCTTTCTTTTAAAGTAATATTTTACTGACTCCTTTTCCGATGTGGGACTTTCAATGAAATTTCAAAACCCAATTTTAAAAAATTGCGAGGACGCAATTTCTTAAGGGGGGAAGATTGTAACGACCCGAAATTTTAAATAAATATTTTTTCCTAATTTTATGTGTTATTTTATTTTATTTTTATACTCAACAAAAATGTTTCATTTGATAACATGGTTATAATTAAAATGAGACCGTTGGGTTTAGACGGTTATATGACCATTGGTCAATATGACAGCTGGAAACTAAACGTTTTGATTATTGTCTCTAAATACAAGTAATATTGGTTAATTATTATAGAAAGAAGATTCGATGGCCTCACCCAGTAGTCTTGGACCGATCGAAGCCCATCTAACAGAACTTGGGAAGGAGGTAGCACCACTGGGCTTTGCTCTGGACCAAACCCAAGCCGAACTTCATCGTGTGAAGCTAGAACGGAATCGCCTCTGCGAGAAGTTCAAACTGATAGAAATTACTACTCGTGCGATGTTAGCCGAGCCTCCCTCAGATTCTCTCACCTTAGCACACCTTACACTTAGGTCATATGCTGGTGTGATAAGAGGCCATGTAAGGAGACCGTAACTGCCTTTTGTAATCCTTTGTTTTAAATAAAAATTGGGATTTCTTCTTATGATGATGTTTATGAATTTTCAAATGACCAGATAAATATAGTATGCATATTTTTGATGAATTTTAGAAAAAGGATATTTTAAAAATGGTTGTGTAAACCTTAAATAATTAAAAATGTGTAATGATTTTCGAAAAATGGTCTTCTACAATTATGTTCAGTACGAAATTTAGAGTCTAATAAGATCAACTTAATTTTTGATGAATAGTAAATTATGAATAGTGATTTTATGATTAGGATTAGTAATGTGTCCAAATGGATTAGTAATCTCACTTAAAGAAAGTATTAATATAATCTAGGCACCTTGATTAAGTAATATGATTCAATAAAATGGTTAAATAACGGTTTCATAAATTATTATTCAAGTATTTGTTTTTTCGGGTGACTAGTGTTTTTTAATTAAAAATTTAATTAAAAATATTTAGATAATTATTTTTATAAAACAGATTTCATTTTTGAACTCATAGCACCGATATTATGCTATGGTAATTTTTGGGGTTTTTTCTGAAAAAAATGAATTTTCGGTGAATAGTCTTTTTATTTAAAAATTAAATTAAAAATATTTAGAAAATTATTTTTATAAAATGGAGTTCATATTTGTAATCAGAGAGTTGATATTTGGTTAACGTGAAATTTTGGGATTATTCTGAGAAAGTTGAATTTTCGATGAATAGTGAAAATATAGTTTTTAAGTTACGGGTGTTTAATGACTTCATTAAATGATGTATTAAGTTTGTAATCAATATGTTAGAATTATGAATATTGAGATAAGGTATGATGTGTCCCAAGTGGCCAATACCATGGGAAAATACCATGGGCAAGCCCATGGTTTTTCCAAAACCACTAATGAGGTGTCCATTTGCCATTAATGCCTTGTCCCCTCACTTTCCCTATAAATACCAAGCCATCCTCTCATCCATTCGACTCCCCACTCTTCCCCAAAGAAGTTCTGGTCTCTTTACCTCCCAAGGAGTCCTCCCATGGTACCCTCAAGCCCTCAAGGTCCCAACCTTTGAGTTTTAAGAGTTACGTTTTAAGGTAAGGGATCCGACCTCTCTCTTTAATTTCAAGTAATCTCTTTTATGTCATTCCTTTTATGCTCCATGATAATATGTTGGAGGATGTTATTTTATACTCCTCTTACTTCCCTTTTCATGTTCATATAATTAGAGATACCCTCTTACTCTCATTATTTCGTTTTATGAAGTTTTAAGTGGTGCCGTTAGGCTGCCGAAATTTTTGTAACGGATTCTTTCCCCCTTCTCATTTTTCAAGATCTATTTTCATGTAAAGTATTTCAAGTTACTTTTTATTATGTTGGGGTATGATCTCTAAATTTATCATACTGATCTTTTATGATCATATGATGAGATACCCCATTTGATCTCTTCAATTCAGTATTTTGAATTTTTAAGTGGCGCCGTTAGGCTGCCGAATTTTTAAGTGGTTCTTCACCCTTCTCGTTTTGAAGTTCTACTTTCATGTCAATTCTTTCAAGTTACTTTCTATTATGTTGGGGTATGATCTCTATATCTATCATACTGGACTCTTATGTTCATATTATTAGAGACCCCATTTGATCTCTTCAATTCAGTATTTTGAAGTTTTAAGTGGCGCTGTTAGGCTGCCGAATTTTTAAGTGGTTCTTCACCCTTCTCGTTTTGAAGTTCTACTTTCATGTCAAGTCTTTCAAGTTCCTTTTTAATTATGTTGGGGCATTATATCTATATCTATCATACTGAACTCTTATGTTCACTTGATGAGAGACCCTATTTGATCTTTTCAAATCATTTTGTTTGAAGTTTAAGTAACGTCGTTAGGCTGCCGAACTTTCATAAGAGAAATCTAATTTTTGTCTTCCTTCCATGTTTTTCATTCCAAATGGTATGTCCTTGAAATGTCATTTACCATGATCATTTATCCTTCTTATTCTGTCCATATACTGTTTTATGGGTCATTTATGAATGTTTGACCCATTTTCCCTCTCTTTTTAATGTCTTCTAAACCTCGTAACATAGCCGTTATGCTGCAGAATTTTCGTCTCAAAATGTCTCTCTCTTTTTCTAAAGTTCTTTTATATTATTAAGTGAATAATCAAAGATCTTTATTCTAAAGGGGTATTCACATATATACCAAAATGTTCTATTTTAAAATTCTGGGATTTACATACATGAGACCCACCTTCCTTTTCTGTGGGTTTTAAAGTGACGTAAAGATCATGTCTTTAAAGCAGTTTTTAAAACGTTGTGATTATGAAATGAAACCCATTTATTTTATGCTATATGGGTTATTTATGAAATTTTTGATGATGATATATGTGGATCACATGATAATAAAGGCAAATTTAAGGGTGCGCCCTGATAGCGCTCCAATGCATTGGGTAATGATGTAACCACTAGAGATTACAATTTTCATTATACCTTGGTGAATAACCTTAGTAATTTTCAAATGACACCTTGGGGATGGACCTTGGTGATATGTTCATGATTGTCTCTGTTAAATGATGTAGCCACATCTTCAAGTTATGAAAAAGTTTTATTTTTATTATGAAATGCCTCATGATTTCATTTTCATGCCTTAATGTTCTTTTCATGACTTTATTGATGTATCTCAAGTTCATATGTAAAATGTTTCACTTGTTTCCCTTGCTGGGCCTTCTGCTCACCCTTTCATTTGATGTATGTCCTCAGGTTATGAGATGCAGTAATGAACCTAGGATGAACATGAGGAGAAACCTTTCAAGTGTTTAAGACGAATGTTTTATGTTTTCATGTTTTAAGTTCCTGGTTTCCAAGACACTAAACCTTAAAGATCCTCAGTTTTGTACAGTGTAATGAAAGTTTATGTGATAAAAAGGTGGGATGCTATAGTTGGTATCAAAGTATGGTTTAGTTATTTGTGGAAATTAGGATATGAAAAATCTAGGAAGAACCCTATAGAAAAGTTTAAATATAGGAAATCTTCCTGGTATTTTGGTGAGTATTGAGTAAGTGGTTTCCAAGAAAATACATCCCTGTCTGGATACGACCAGGTAGAGGTGGCTCTGGCACAGATGTACATAGGGGTAAAACCTGAAAACACCACTTTGAGCTAGACTCTAACGGGAACTGGTACACGACAACGGGCCTTGCTGCACTCTTGGTTACGACACTCTCGGGGGATATGCTTTGGTAAATTCATAATCTTAGTATGAACCATTATTAAAGGAACAAGGATAAAACAAAATAAAGATTCACATAAGAATATATGATCATGGATAACCTAGATTGGAACCTAGGAGATCACAAGTTAGGATATACTTTTATTCTATATGTTTATCCTTTTATGCTTAAAGTTTCCTTTTCATGATTATTAGCTAAGTAAATAAGCCCCTAATTATAGTTTCTTTTCTTAGTTAATGGCGGGAAATGGAAGAACATGTCCCAAAAACCAATGTGATAGGAAATGCGACGATTGTCGTATTAATATGACAAATATGATTAGGGGGTTAAAAAATGATTATTATTTTGGAATATGATCACTATTTTGGGGACCCTATATGATCGAGGTAAATATATTACAATGTTATTTTCATTGAGGAGTAAGGTTGACTTATATTTTGAAGAATCGATGAATTTATGGTGGACTTATAGTAATTTAGGTTACTTATGGGAATGATTAACCTATCTTGGGTAAAATATGTTTAGTTTAGATAATTTTGTTATAAGATGTTAGGAGTGGTTGATGTTGTTTGGAGATGAACAATGAAGTTTATTTTGGAAGACTATGTTATCAAATCCTTCTTGTATTTGGGTTTCAATCTTAGTTTGGTTTATTTTGAGGAATTTTAAGGACCGTTATTTATGGGATGGTCTATGATGAACTTTGGGTATTACCATGGAACTTTGGATATTTAAAAGTAGTTTCCATTCCTATGGGATTATTTCTTTTTGAAGAGTTGTTTTGCCTTAACCTTTCTGTTATTGGGATAGTGTTTAAAGAGAGAAGAAATAGATAGTTAATCTTTTGTAGATTATGTGATTCTCTAGAAGATGATTCTTGTGCTTTTATGAGACCAAGTGTTTTTGAAGTCTCATCATTTGGAGAAAAGATTATTGTTGGTAAGGACTTATTAAAGGATGAAACTCTACTTGAAGGTAGGTATATTTTCTTATGTTTTTGTTCTATGTAGTAAATGAATTCCTCAAAATTATGAAAAGAAACATAAAACAAAAATGTTGTTGGTTTACGTTTGCAACTATGTAATCAAAGACCGTTTACACACATCATAAGTTTGGGATTTTCTTATGGTTAACTTTCTCCTAATCATGTTCTCTATCACTCTCCCTCAGAACTTGACCCTTGGTTTTCTCCTCCATGTCCATGTTTTCCTACATGGAATCCTAGTGTGGGTTAACTCGGGTGACCTTTGTACTTCCCTTTCTTTCTTTTAAAGTAATAGTTTTACTGACTCTTTTTCCGATGTGGGACTTTCAATGAAATTTCAAAACCCAATTTTAAAAAATTGCGAGGACGCAATTTCTTAAGGGGGGAAGATTGTAACGACCCAAAATTTTAAATAAATATTGTTTCCTAATTTTATGTGTTATTTTATTTTATTTTTATACTCAACAAAAATGTTTCATTTGATAACATGATTATAATTAAAATGAGACCGTTGGGTTTAGACGGTTATATGACCATTGGTCAATATGACCGCTGGAAACTAAACGTTTTGATTATTGTCTCTAAATACAAGTAATCTTGGTTAATTATTATAGAAAGAAGATTCGATGGCCTCACCCAGTAGTCTTGGACCGATCGAAGCCCATCTAACAGAACTTGGGAAGGAGGTAGCACCACTGGGCTTTGCTCTGGACCAAACCCAAGCTGAACTTCATCGTGTGAAGCTAGAACGGAATCGCCTCTGCGAGAAGTTCAAACTGATAGAAATTACTACTCGTGCGACGTTAGCCGAGCCTCCCTCAGATTCTCTCACCTTAGCACACCTTACACTTAGGTCATATGCTGGTGTGATAAGAGGCTATGTAAGGAGACCGTAACGGCATTTTGTAATCCTTTGTTTTAAATAAAAATTGGGATTTCTTCTTATGATGATGTTTATGAATTTTCAAATGACCGGATAAATATAGTATGCATATTTTTGATGAATTTTAGAAAAAGGGTATTTTAAAAATGTTTGTGTAAACCTTAAATAATTAAAAATGTGTAATGATTTTCGAAAAATGGTCTTCTACAATTATGTTCAGTACGAAATTTAGAGTCTAATAAGATCAACTTAATTTTTGATGAATAGTAAATTATGAATAGTGATTTTATGATTAGGATTAGCAATGTGTTCAAATGGATTAGTAATCTCACTTAAAGAAAGTATTAATATAATCTAGGCACCTTGATTAAGTAATATGATTCAATAAAATGGTTAAATAACAGTTTCATAAATTATTATTCAAGTATTAGTTTTTTCAGGTGAATAGTGTTTTTTAATTAAAAATTTAATTAAAAATATTTAGATAATTATTTTTATAAAACAGATTTCATTTTTGAACTCATAGCACCGATATTATGCTATGGTAATTTTTGGGGTTTTTTCTGAAAAAAATGAATTTTCGATGAATAGTTTTTTTATTTAAAAATTAAATTAAAAATATTTAGAAAATTATTTTTATAAAATTCAGTTCATATTTGTAATCAGAGAGTTGATATTTGGTTAAGGTGAAATTTTGGGATTATTCTGAGAAAGTTGAATTTTCGATGAATAGTGAAAATATAGTTTTTAAGTTACGGGTGTTTAATGACATCATTAAATGATGTATTAAGTTTGTAATCAATATGTTCGAATTATGAATATTGAGATAAGGTATGATTTGTCTCAAGTGGCCAATACCATGGGCAAATACCATGGGTAAGCCCATGGTTTTTCCAAAACCACTAATGAGGTGTCCCTTTGCCATTAATGCCTTGTCCCCTCACTTTCCCTATAAATACCAAGCCATCCTCTCATCCATTCGACTCCCCACTCTTCCCCAAATAAGTTCTGGTCTCTTTACCTCCCAAGTATTCCTCCCATGGTGCCCTCATTCCCTCAAGGTCCCAACCTTTGAGTTTTAAGAGTTACGTTTTAAGGTAAGGGATCTGATCTCTCTCTTTAATTTCAAGTAATCTCTTTTATGTCATTCCTTTAATGCTCCATGATCATATGTTGGAGGATGTTCTTTTATACTCTTCTTACTGCCCTTTTCATGTTCATATAATGAGAGATACCCTCTTACTCTCATTATTTCGTTTTATGAAGTTTTAAGTGGCGCCGTTAGGCTGCCGAAATTTTTGTAACGGATTCTTTCCCCCTTCTCATTTTTCAAGATCTATTTTCATGTAAAGTATTTCAAGTTCCTTTTTATTATGTTGGGGTATGATCTCTAAATTTATCATACTGATCTTTTATGATCATATGATTAGAGACCCCATTTGATCTCTTCAATTCAGTATTTTGAAGTTTTAAGTGGCGTCGTTAGGCTGCCGAATTTTTAAGTGGTTCTTCACCCTTCTCGTTTTGAAGTTCTACTTTCATGTCAATTCTTTCAAGTTCCTTTCTATTATGTTGGGGTATGATCTCTATATATATCATACTGTACTCTTATGTTCATATTATGAGAGACCCCATTTGATCTCTTCAATTCAGTATTTTGAAGTTTTAAGTGGCGCCGTTAGGCTGCCGAATTTTTAAGTGGTTCTTCACCCTTCTCGTTTTGAAGTTCTACTTTCATGTCAAGTCTTTCAAGTTACTTTTTAATTATGTTGGGGCATTATATATATATCTATCATACTGAACTCTTATGTTCACATGATGAGAGACCCTATTTGATCTTTTCAAATCATTTTGATTGATGTTTAAGTAACGTCGTTAGGCTGCTGAACTTTCATAAGAGAAATCTAATTTTTGTCTTCTTTCCATGTTTTTCATTCCAAATGGTATGTCCTTGAAATTTCATTTACCATGATCATGTATCCTTCTTATTCTGTCCATATACTGTTTTATGGGTCATATATGAATGTTTGACCCATTTTCCCTCTCTTTTTAATGTCTTCTAAACCTCGTAACATAGCCGTTATGCTGCAGAATTTCCGTCTCAAAATGTCTCTCTCTTTTTCTAAAGTTCTTTTATATTATTAAGTGAATACTCAAAGATATTTATTCTAAAGGGGTATTCACATATATACCAAAAAGTTCTATTTTAAAATTCTGGGATTTACATACATGAGACCCACCTTCCTTTTCTGTGGGTTTTAAAGTGGCGTAAAGATCATGTCTTTAAAGCAGTTTTTAAAACGTTGTGATTATGAAATGAAACCCATTTATTTTATGCTATATGGGTTATTTATGAAATTTTTGATGATGATATATGTGGCTCACATGATAATAAAGGCAAATTTAAGGGTGCGCCCTGATAGCGCTCCAATGCATTGGGTAATGATGTAACCACTAGAGATTACAATTTTCACGATACCTTGGTGAATAACCTTGGTAATTTTCAAATGACACCTTGGGGATGGACCTTGGTGATATGTTCATGATTTTCTATGTTAAATTATGTAGCCACATCTTCAAGTTATGAAAAATTTTTATTTTTATTATGACATGCCTCATGATTTCATTTTCATGCCTTAATGTTCTTTTCATGACTTTATTGATGTATCTCAAGTTCATATGTAAAATGTTTCACTTGTTTCCCTTGCTGGGCCTTCTTCTCACCCTTTCATTTGATGTATGTCCTCAGGTTATGAGATGCAGTAATGAACCTAGGATAAACATGAGGAGAAGACTTTCAAGTGTTTAAGAAGAATGTTTTATGTTTTCATGTTTTAAGTTCCTGGTTTCCAAGACACTAAACCTTAAAGATCCTTAGTTTTGTACAATGTAATGAAAGTTTATGTGATAAAAAGGTGGGATGCTATAGAATCCATCAATATTATGACACCATTTCCTATTATGACCTTCCTGATGAATATTCTACATATCAAACATTTCCCATTTTCTTGAGGGCAGTCCATCTAATTCATCATCCAGTTGGATATCAATCTCCCCAATTTTCATAGAATATTGTTTTCAAATATCAATATTGACTTGCCTTTTGGAATTAGAAAATTTCAAAACTTGCTAATAGGCATCCATGGTGTAGCATAAAAGTTATTAATGGTGCTCACCTGGTATAATGGATCACCAAATGGTTCCCATAATATCTTCATAGAGGCACATGTTGTTATGGCATATACACATCAAAAATGTAATTCCTAAATGTTTCCACATTGAAATTTCCTCACTTTAGGTAATTCCACCAAGACAACACTGCTGCTACTTTTGATGGGGTCTGAACACTCATGCATAGAAAATTTATAGTCTTCTCGGAAGTAAAGGCTCACTCGATATGAAAAATATTCTTCAAGTTTCGTTTCAATCTCTCATTGAAAATGTATTCTATTCCTTAGCCCCATAATGAATCCCATGTGTAGTCTGTTTTTTTTCTATCAATGAATTAAATTACATAATAATCAAATGCCTCATAAACTAGTCAAAAAATAGGTAACTTGTGAATCCCCATAATGATTCCATTAATGAACTCTATAATTTTTTGTAGTCATGTATCCGTACCTCTTTCCCCCATCATAGATTGATTTTAATATTTCCTTTGGAATATTAATCATATAATCATGCAGTCCATGATTAATCTTGGATATTTTTTCAAAACATTGTTCAAATATACATTCTTCATGATCACATTCTATATAGAGGGAATCATATTTCAGAAAAATTAATTTTATCATTACACTTAAATAGTAAAAATTTATTGAAATTTCATACCCAAACTCTTGATTTCCTTCTTCATAGGTTCATCATAGAATTTGTTTCACACATTTCTTTCAATGAGTCTGATGAAGTACCAATAATGTGCTTTTGGGGGTCTCTATGTATAAGTATCTGCATTGATTTCCTCATAGATTTCTCGATGACGAACATATATCAAATAGACACCTTGAATGTGGGTTAAATGGTTGTTGATGCATGATAAAAACTGACTCCATGATTCATAATTTTCATTCTACACAATTAAAAATGAATGAGGTATAAGTGAATGGTTTCCATCTTGTTTTTCCTCAATCAATAATATAATCATTTATTTTTCTGAAAGAAACATTTTTTTAATCATTATAAACTATTTCCATAAACTAAATGTGGAAATATAGGGGAGGAATAACTAAAACATCTGATGAAATTTGACATAATATGGATCAAGTTGGTTATTTTGAGACACATGTTTGTTCTTATCAAGATGGAATAGAACATGGCCTTTTTGTCTTATTTTAGATAGTAATTACAGAAGCACCTAATATGAGTCATCTTAATCAACATAGACCTTGAAAATCTCCTTATGTTTTGCCATCCATGCCTTATTATAATAAATATTATAACCAATGTTTAGTTGTATCCTATCTTGTAAAAGGGATACATGAACATCTTGGAAGGTCCTAATCAACTAGAAAGAAATAGATAACATAAAATCAACATCCAATGAATTATGATCTTCTGTCAGGTTTGGATGAACTCAAGTATGAGTTCCCTAAATCTTTGAAATTCTCAAACCTCCAAATTCAATGTCTAGAATCTCCCTCTGTATGTATATATAATCATCCTTGTATTTATCACACCGTATGATATATTTTGTATAAATTGATTCCTAAAATAAATATATACAATGAATATAAAAATAAAATAATTTCATTATGTTTTTTTAATTCATATTTACATGGAAAATTCCTTCCCACATAAAATTTATTGTCCATATTACTAAACTTATCATCTAAAACTCTAGGGAAATCAATTGTTGGTGTGATAACATTCTAGTAGAATTAAGGAAAGCATGACATTTCTTCCGAACAATATGAAAAGAGTGGTGGATTATTTATTATGATTTGGGGCTATTGTATGACTAATGCATTTCTAGAAACTTCCTCCCTATCTACTACAACTTCCTCCTCATCTGCATCATTTTATCTATATGATTCATCAATAGAATATACCTCACCAAAATTTGGATTTATATGTATATTTGTGAGATCAGCTAGGTTTTCTTCTTCTGCATCATAGGGAATAACCTCATTTTGTTTCTATTTAACTTCATAAAAAACTCATATATATCTTTATCTTCATAAAATTGGATGTTTTTGTTGGATAGTATAAACCTCAATATATAACTCCATCATGGAACCATTTGACCATTAGGAGAATAAAATTATCTCTTGGACCCAATTATCATTAGAAGCCAATGGAAAGGCTAGATTCCATAGTGTAGTCACGAATTGAAAATGTTTATAGCTAATAGATTGGATCTCTTGACTAGGTTCCAGATTTAAGAAACCAAAAATTCTTTCTTCAAGTTATCTTAGGGTTACAAAATCAAATGTCTTAAACATTATTATTGGTTGTATACTATAATAAGCTCCTTTATTTGTTTAAATAACCTTACCATAGTATTAGATGCGGGAAAATATGATTCTATATATAAAAAATGTATTTTTGATCAAGATTATGATAGTGTAAATAATATTGATAATGAGGATTGACAAAACACTCTAAATTATATTGAAAATTTAGAACATATTCCTTTATCCTAAAAGGTGACACTAATGTTTTTTAGAAAAAACTTTAATCTTAATAAAGGTTTTTTAAAAGTTTATAATGAAAATATAAATCATCTAAATAATATACCCCAGGAGTGTCAAACAAGGTGTGTTGTAAGGCCCATTGTCATGCACCAGTTCTCAACTAAGTCTGGCTCAATAATATGTTTTTAGGTTTTACCCATATGTACATTTGTGCAAGATTCACATCCACTTATATTATCTATAAAAGGATTTCATTTATCATATAACCACATAATCTTTATTATATAAAAATTGTAGAACAACTTCTTATACCCTAAAATATGACACTAATGTTTCATATTACATTTTTTAATCTTCCTAAAGGTATGGTCTATGGTTTATAAAGAAAATATGAATCGTCTAAATAATATACCCGAGGAGTGGCAAACCAGGTGCGTAATAAAGCCCATTGTAGTGAACCAGTTCCCAATTGAGTGTACCTCAATGCGGTGTTTTCATGTTTTACCCCTACATACATATTTTCTAGAGCCACATCCACTCTTACTATAAGAACCTAGACCTTCTTTTCAAGTATGTTTTTCCATTTTCTAGAGTTTTTGAGAAAAGGGGAGTTTCAGGAAAATTTTGAAATACACGCCATGTACTTTGATGTCGTGCGAGTCTGTCTGCTGGCTATGTCTGGGCCACACACATGGTGTGTAGGGGCGATGTGGAGGCTACATAAAGTGGAGTACAAAAAATCCAATTACACATCGTGTACTTCAAAAGTACATGTCGTGTATTTTCTTTATTTCATTAAACGCATCGGGGTCACATCTTATCCCCAGAAACATCTTCTTCTCTAGTTTCTTCGACCGAGATCATCCCGTACAGCCAAAAATATCCTCTGAGACCTAGATCCTTCGTCTGTTCTCTGAATCAACCACAGAAAATTGATTTGGAACCACATCTGTGAGCTTTTCCTTCTTCTAGAGTATTGTTTTCCAATTTCTCCTCTTTTTCAAGTTATCTTGGGTTGAACATTTTGGACGTTTTCTCAGATCTTAGATGTTCTAAGGAGATTCTTTCATCATGGTTTAGGTATATCGATCTCCTAGCATTGAGGTAGGTGGTTTTTTCCTTTTAGTAGGATGTCTTTGAATATCATGTGCAAATTCCACCAATACCCTTGATCGGGGTATTGTGTGTTTCTTATTTTTCCCCTGTTGTTTTCTTTCCTTGCTTTATTACTTTATTAGGGGTTAATTCTTGTAAAATAGGGTAATTTTACTATGCTTGGATGTTTTACCCATGCATGTTTTTCCTGTTTATGACAGTTTGGTCCTATTTTTCCTATTAGGTGTTTTGCTAGTTTCCATGCCTAGTTATAGGATAGTGGAACTGATGTACTGTTATGTTGTTATGCCTTAGAATAATAGCCATGTAGTTCTTGAGGTTTACTTGGGGAGATATGTGTTCTATGAATATTTTTTTTACATAGGGCTGTGAGAACCTAGTGTAGTAGACCATAGAGAGAATGGACGTAAGGGCTTATCGAGAGTGTCTTATTAACACGATGCGAGACCACATGAGGAATTAACGATGAGTGCTTCCTTAGAGAGTATGTAGTTCCTTAACACAGGTCATAGGGGGAATGAGACGTTGAGTTCTTCCCATAGATCCTTTAGTATAATACGAGACTATAGGGGGAACTGACGGTGAGTGCTTCCCCAGAGAGTCTATTCCTTAGCTGAACCAGAGGTGTGAGACTGTGTGTGCCTCCCATAGGGTTTCTAGTACTTGTAGGTTGAACCATAAGGGCTAGGCTGTGAGAACAACCCAGAGGGTTACCTATTGTTCTACTTGTTGAGTGGATGCTTACTTGTTTTTAATTGATATGTTAGAATTGTGAATTGTTGCTGCTATGTGCTTTCCTGTTTACTGCTTCCTGTACTTTTACCTGCCATATATTCACTGACTGTTAGGCACAGATATTAGGGTGGTTGCCTACTTGGATTTTGTCTCACACCCTATTTGGGCTATGATTTTGGGCCCAAAAAGATTATATTGTGGTAGGAATAGACAAGGTAAAGCACCATTCTACTTCAGGTACCTGACTTTCTGTGGAGATGGAGAGCAAGAGACCAAGCTATGGCTTTCGATGCTGAGGATTTTACCTGTTTTCTTTTTCACTTTGGTTTAGTATTGTTTGTGTTCAGCATTGTGAATTTTTTGGCTATTTTCCTAGACATATATATCATTAATCATTCATATATGTGCTCCACTTGTTTACACTACTAGTCTTCTGTTGTTACTCTTTTATGGATGTTTACCGCTTCCGCTATTGCTTTTGTTTATCTTCCGTTGTGTACTCTGCCGAAAAAGGCATAGTTTCCCCACTATCACACCCAAGTCCCTCGCTGCTAGTCAGTAGCCTCTGGTGTTTGGGGAAATGAGCTTGAGTCCATGTGACCAACCGGGTACGGGGCGCCTCTGGGTGGATTCCGGAACTGGGATGTTACGAAGTGGTATCAGAGGGATTTTTTTCTCTTGAATTACTGTTTGGATCCTTTATCCAGGGATATGATGGATTGTGTACTTGGTACTAAGTTTTTCCTGGGAGTAGCTAAACCGTGTACAGGGAAAAGCCAATCTACCTCGCTTATTGTAGTTTTCTGGTTTTTTTATGTTATAGTTGATATGATTTCACCTAGAGTGATTCACATGCTTTGTGTTGTTACCGTTGATGTTATTGCGGTTCTATTTCTATCGCAACCCGATGAGATGGGGATATGCCATCTCATGAATCATATAGGAACATGTTTGAAATCACATGCCATGCATTCTTTCCATGTCATCTAGGATGCATTAGCGATTGCATGTTGTTTTGATAGACATTGTGTAGATTATGAATGCTGTTGTGATGGATGCTTTGATAGAATCTCTATTGTCTGATAGAGAAATATTTGGTATAGTACCTTGCTTAAATGGACCTGAAACATTTGTTCGTGAGGTTTTATGGGCCCTCATGGACCAGAATTTGGTGGATCATTTTCTGGGTGCCTTGTTAGAACTTTTATAAGATGTCAAGCTCTGATTCATGGGGATCATGGGCCCTCACAGATCGGAATTTGGTACCTTAACTCTAGTTTTCCGTGTTTTCTGGGCTTCGAAGCAGTTTCTGAGCTACTGCCCAAAAAAACCCAAAATAAATGGCGTGTAATTTATAAATACATGCCATGTAGTTTTTAAACTGTGTCTCTGAGTGTGTGGGAAGAAACATGGGGTTGTGAAAAATCTTCAGGAACACGCCATGTACGGTAAGTACACTCGGTGTTGTAGTGATCGTGTGTCTACCAGTGTGAGTAACGACACAGATGGATGAATCTTGAGAGATGCACGCCGTGTCCACCTGGCACACCCTGTGTAGTCTGAGCCATGTAACTGGTTGTGTCACTAACAACAAAGTTCGGAGAAATCTCGGGTAGTACACGTCGTGTTTGGTATGAAAATGCCATGTTGCCTTGTCCTCGATACCAGGACGTGTCACGAACAACACGGGTCAGTGTTATCTTTTTTTGTACATGCTGTTTTTGTTTAGAACATGGAATGTAGAGTCAGATCTGTAGTCGGCTGTGTAACTAACAACACGGGCACTTGAAACTCGTCTAGTACACGTCGTGTATATAGGGAACATGCCGTGTAATCTCATATTAAGAAGACCATGTGGGTTAGCTGTGTAAGGAGACTCGGGAAGGTGAATAGAGTTCAAGTACATGCCATGTGTGGGGACAAAACATCGTGTGGTTGAGGGCGTTACATGACCCGTAGTGGCAGAAGTACATTCCCATGTGAATCACTTAAGAGAAAACACCGTGTAGTTTTTATACACGTCGTGTAGTCATGTTTTGTAAAATTTCAATGTTTCCTTCTCATATTACCCTCTTGTACTCTTGTGTTCTAAGACTTTGATAATACTGATCTAAGGTGTGCTTTTGACCTTTCAAAGCTATGCCATCGAGACTTCCTCCAGTTGTACCTCAGTTGTAGGATAGTGACCAGACACAAGATATGGTTGATCAAGGACTTCCTAAAGATACTCCTGTCATTCTAGCCTTGGCACCGACTGTCATACCAGTTACAGGCACTAATGTGCAGTTTAGGGAAGGATTATGAGGATGATGCAGAAATTTCAGGGAGCACCGCCTCCTGCCTCGACTATGGCAGACTTGACGAGGGTTTTCTAGCAGCAACATCCTTCCACTTTCTTAGGGGAAGGAGGAACACAGGCTACAGAGTCACGGCTAGAATCCATGCTGACTATCCTTGAGTATCTGGAGACGCCTCTAGAGAGGTGGGTCAGGCTTTCTACTTATATTCTATGAGACTCTGCCAAGAGTTGGTGGGACGTGATCTCACAGGAGGGTCAGTAATAGGTTATGTCTTGGGAGGTGTTTCAGCGTGTATTTTATGACTAATTCTAACAAAAGACATTGAGTGCCTACCAAGCCTGGGAGTTTATGATCCTAGAGTAGGGTAATATTTCTGTTATGGAGTATTAATATCGTTTCACCAAGCTTCAGTGTTTCATAGCCCTCCAGGGTGGAGATGGGTTGTTCTTATCAAGGAAGTTTGAGGATGGTCTTAGATGGGAGATCTACTCGTAGGTGAATGTCTTCAGGTTGACTTCCATCGCTTCTATCGTCAACCAGGCACTGATTGTGAAGTATAATCTGAGAGACACTAGATCTGATAGCTAGGGCGGTTCTGCCTCTAGAGTTAGTACCCCACCAGCTGACAGTAGGAAGCGCCATATGGAGTCTACGCGCGGTGATCCGAGGAGGCGAGACACATCTTCAGGTAGCCAGGTGTCATGATACCATTGTGGAAGGGCTAGACATACGAGGCTGTAGTGCCAGAGAGACCCAGTGGAGTGTAGATCTTGCGGAAAGATGGGTCACCTTCAGCGTTTCTTCCACATTTTCTCACCGACAGCTGATGACAGGGGTTCATCCATGACTCCTTGTTCAGGAGTAGCACCACCAATTTCTCACTAGTCTAGGAGATGGAGTTCTTCTGGCCATTTGGGTAGAGGTGGAGGTCGAGACCGTGGTGTTCAGTCACCTATCTTTCAGTGTCAGCAAGGAGGATCAGCTCAGAGTGGTCAGGCAAGGTCTGAGGGACGTGGGACAAGCCAGAATTTTGTAGGGGAGCAGACCCATCATGAACAGGGTCCCGGACCTTCTACAGTTCGAGGTACGATCTTAGTATCCTCAGTTTTATCTTCATCTCTTTTAAATATTGTTTCCATGCATATATTTATCTTTATTGTAGTTGTGGAGAGCATTGGGCTCTATATATTTTCCTCTTCCGATACTTTGACTCTAGACACACTGTTGGGGACTAGAGCGGTTAGCGTATGTCAGTGAAGAGAGTTCCCTCTTGAGGTTTCAGGGTGTCACTTCTTATGGGATATCTATGTCCTAGATATGACGAGCTTTGATGTTGTTCTTGGGATGGACTAGTTAGTTCCCTTTCAGGCATTATTTGACGGTAATCTCCTCAAGGTGAGTTTCATATCACTAGAGGGTGGGTCTTTTCTTCATAGAGGTGAGTGGGATGTCCCGGCGAGTCGAGTAGGACTTGAGAATCATGGGCTAGGAGGCGTTACAGCCCAGATTTCTAGTTTTTATCTTGATGACCAGGGGAATTCAAAGTTAGACTTTCCTCTAGTGGTGGATCGTTTCAGGGATGCCTTTCTAGAGGACTTTTTAGGTTTTCCTCTGGAGCGTGAGGTAGTCTTCTCTATTGAGCTTGTTCCAGGAGTAGTACCAGTGTCCATTCTATCTTATAGGATGGCTACACCTGATTTGCAGGAGCTCAATAAGCAGTTGGAGAAGTTGCAGGAAAAGGGTTTCATCTGAACCAGTACTTCTCCTTGGGGTTCGCCTGTCCTTTTTGCGCAGAAGGATGATGGTACCCTCAGACTATGCATGGACTATCGGAAGTTGAACCAATTGAGGGTCAAGAACCGATATCCCTTACCAAGGATTGATGATCTCTTCAATCAGATTCGAGGATCCTGGGTGTTCTCGAAGATTTACTTGAGGTCTGGTTATCATTAGTTGTGTGTTAAACCATCAGATATACCTATGACAGCCTTTAGGAGCAGGTGTTGTCTCTATGAGTATACGGTTATGCCCTTCGGTCTCACGAATGCACTAGTAGTTTTCATGGAACTGATGAACTGATTTTTCCATCCTTACTTGGATTCTTTCATCGTTGTCTTTGTGGATGACATCTTGGTGTACTCTAACACTCGACACGAGCATGCTACCCATCTTGAGATCATTTTGAGTACACTAAGAGAGAATCATATTTATGCTAAACTCTCGAAGTGCCACTTTTGGATGGATCAGATTCACTTCATGGGTTATGTTATCTCAGAGGTAGGAGTGTCAGAAGACCCAAATAAAGTGAGAGCTGTAGTTTCTTGGGAGCAGCCGAAGAACTTATTTGAGGTGTGGAGTTTCCTAGGGATGGTTGGATACTACAGATGATTCATTCAGGACTTTTCATGCCTAGCTGCACCATTTACAGGTCTAACCAAGAACGGGGCAAAGTTCTTATGGTCATATTCTTTTGAGTCATCCTTTCAGTAGCTGAAAGGGAGGTTGAATTCAGTACTGATAGTAGTCTTTCCAGAGATAGGAATGAGCTATTCTATTTACTATGATGCTTCAGGTATCGGGATAGGAGATATGATTATGTAGGGAGATGGAGTCGTTCCGTACGGGTCTCGGCAGTTGAGGCCACATGAGAGGAACTACCCGACAGATGATCTAGAGTTGGCAGCTATTGTTCACGCCTTACGTTGTTGGAGACACTATCTTCTGGGATAACACTTTGTGGTTTTCACTGACCACAAGAGTCTCAAATACATCTTCACTCAGCGGGACCTGAATCTCAGACAGTGTCGGTGGGTCGAGTATCTTTAGTCCTTCAACTTTGAGCTTGCCTATACACCTGGGAAGGGAAACGCAGTGGCTGACCCATTGAGCAGGAGGACTCGATACAGGCAGTTCAGGAGGCCAGTAGTGAGTGGCATCTTATGGATCTATTCTCTTATTTGAATTTGGAGGCACACAACAGACATGGACAGATTTTTCTATCTTCTGTAGCTGTTACCTCTACATTTCTTGATCGGGTACGAATGAGGCAGTTATCAGACTTAGAAGGCCTAGTCCTATGGGAGAGTGTGTCAGGAGAGGACCCTCTTCCTGGATGTAAAGTGGGATAGGATGAGATATTGCATTTCCAAGAACGCGTATGGGTGCCAGCTGACATACGTGAGGAGTTGATGCGGGATTTTCATTCCTCTGTTTCGGCAGTTCATCCTGGAATCACCAAGATGAACCGTGATCTGCACCATCAGTATTGGTGGCCAGGTATGAAGAGGGATGTTTCTAGTTTCGTCATGAGGTTTTCTACTTGTTAGTAGGTGAAGCCGGAGCTTCAGCGACCGAAATGTCTTTTATAGCAGTTACCCATTCTTGAGTGGAAATGTAATGATGTTGTGATGGAATTCACGATAGGATTGTCGAGGTCACCTCGAGGGAATGATGTTGTTTGGGTTGTCATCGATAGGCTTACGAAGGTTGCTCACTTCTTTCCAATCAAGGAGACCTTTAGTGTTAATTAGCTAGGTCGGTTGTACATTCGAGATATTGTACGTCTACATGGAGTTCCACACTCCACTGTCTCAGATAGGGATGCACATTTTTCTTCTCAGTTCTGGTAAGGGCTTCAGAAGGCTTTGGGTACACAGGTACTTTTGAGTACATCATACCATCCCCAGACTGATGGCCAGTCCGAGCGCGCGATTCATGTGCTTGAGGATATGCTCCGAGCATGCATTCTAGACTTTGGAGGTTCTTGGGAGAAGCATATACCACTTTCAGAGTTCTCCTACAACAACAGTTTTTAAGAGATTGTTTAGATGGAACCTTACGAGGATTTGTACGGTAGTCCATGCCAATCACCTTTATGTTGGCTGGAGGTAGGAGAGTCGGCTTTTCTCAGACCTCATCTTGTTCACGAGACCTCAGAGTAGATAGAGTTGACTCGAAAGAGGATGGCTACGACACAGTATCGACAGAATTTTTATGCTGATCAGCGGAGACGACTTGTAGAGTTCGAGGTCAGGGATTAGGTTTTCCTGCATGCCACACCGAGTCTAAGACATAAGAGGATTCAGAGATAGGGTAAGATTTCACCCAGGTACATCAGTCTGTTTGAGGTGTTGGAGAGAGTTGGGTCAGTTTCCTATCTGTTAAAGTTAACTCAGAGGTACTAGGCTATGCATGATGTCTTCCACATTTCTCATCTCTGAAATTACTTTTCAGACCCGTCTCATGTCATTCAACTTGAGAAGTTTGATCTTGAAGTGGATGCATCATTTGAGGAACATCCTATCTGGGTTGTCGATCATACTACAAAGGTTCTCTATGGCCAGTCTGTTCCTCTAGTACGGGTGCTATGGTAGCACGGGCGAGTACAGGATGAGACTTGGGATAGGGAGGCTACGTACGATCGCAATGTCCGGAGCTGTTCGAGGTTTCTTCTTCTACGCCTCAATATGGAAATTTAGAGATGAATTTATTTAAGGGGGGAAGTTTTTCAGAACCTGGACCTTCTTTTCAGGTATGTTTTTCCTTTTTTTGGAGTTTTTGAGAAAAGAGGAGTTTCTGGAAATTTTTGAAATACACGCCGTGTACTTTGATGTCGCATGAGGCCATGTACTGGCCATGTCTGGGCCACACACATGGTGTATAGGGGAAATGTGGAGGCCTTTTAAAGTGCAGTATGAAAAATCCAAGTACACGCTGTGTACTTCAAAAGTACACGACATGTATTTTCTTTTTCTTCATTAAATGCACCAGGGTCGCGTCTTAACCCCAAAAACGTCTTCTTATCCAGTTTGTTAGACTAAGAGAATCCTTTACGGCCCTGAATCTCCTCTAATACCTAGAGCCTCCGTCTGTTCTCTGAATCGACTGCTGTCAATTACGTTGGAACTGCAGCAGTGATCTCTTCCTTCTTCTAGAGCATCGTTTTCCAATATCTCCTCTTTTTCAAGTTATCTTGGGTTAAAAATTTTGAACGTTTTCTGAGATCTTCGATGTTCTAAGGAGATTCGGTCATCATGGTTCAAGTATATCACTCTCCTAGCATCGAGGTAGGTGGTTTGTGCGTTTCTGTAGGAAGTCTTTGAATATCATGTGAAAATTCCACCAATACCCTTGATCGGGGTATTGTCTATTTTCTATTTTTCCCCTGTTGTCTACCTACCTTGCTTGATTGCTTGAGTAGAGGTTAATGCTTGTGAATAGGGTAATGTTTCTGCACTTGGATGTTTTTCCCATGCATGTTTTTCCTGTTTATGACCATTTGGTCCAGTTTTTCCTATTAGGTGTTTGTCCAGTTTCCATGCATAGTTGTAGGATTGTGGAACTGATGTGCTGTTATGTTGTTATGTATTATAATTCTAGCCAAGTAGTTCATGATTTTTATTTGGGGAGATACGCGTGCAATGCATGTTTGTTTTACACAGGGCTATGAGAACCTTGTGTAGTAGATCATAGGGTGAATGGACGTAAGGGCTTCTCCAGAGTGTCTTATTAACACGATGCAAGACCACATAGGGAATTGATGATGAATGATTCCTCATAGAGTTTTTAGATCCTTGACCTAGGCCAAAGGTGGATTGAGACATTGACTACTTCCCTAGAGAGCCTTTAGTATGATACGAGACTATAGGTGGAATTGATGGTGAGTGCTTCCCCAGAGAGTCTATTCCTTAGCTGAACCAGAGGGGTGAGACTATGTGTGCCTCCCAGAGGGTTGCTAGTACTTGTAGGTTGAACCATAAGGGTTAGGATGTGAGAACAACCCAGAGGGTTACCTACTGTTCTACTTGTTGAGTGGATATTTACTTGTTTGTAATTGGTATTCTAGAACTATGGATGGTTTCTACTATGTGCTTTCCTGCTTACTGCTTCCTATACTTTTACCTACCATATATTCACTGACTGTTAGGCACAGATCTTCAGGTGGTTGCCTACTGGGATTTTGTCTCACACCCTATTTGGGCCATGCTTTTGGGCCCAAACAGATTATATTATTGTAGGCATAGACAAGAGAAAGTGCCCTTCTACTTTAGGTACCTGAATTTCTGTGGATCAGGAGAGCAAGGGACCAAGCTATGGCTTCCGATGATGAGGAGTTTCCCTGTTTTCTTTTTCACTTTGGTTTAGTATAGTTTGTGTTCAGAATTGTGACTTGTTTGGCTGTTTTCCTAGAAAAATGTATGATGCATCATTTATATATGTTCTTCACTTGTTTACACTACTAGTCTTCCACTGTTACTCTTGTATGGATGTTTACTACTTCCTCTATTGCTTTTGTTTATCTTCCGTTGTGTACTCTTCTAATGAGGGCATAGTTTCCCAACTATCACACCCAAGGTCCTCGCTGCTAGTCGGTAGCCTCTAGCGTTTGGGGAAATGCGCTTGAGGACATTTGACCAACCTGGTACGAGGTGCCTCTCGGTGTCTTCCAGAACCGGGACATTACACTTACTATCCAGAATTGGATTTTACTTCTTAGATAACTGCATAATCATTATTATACCAATATTTTAGAACATCTTCTTATATCCTAAAATATTTTAGTAATGTTTCGTAGTAAAATGTTTAATTATCCTAAAGGTGTGTTCATTGGTTTATAAAGAGAATGTGATTCATCTAAATGAAATCCATAAAGATTAAAAAACTAGGCATGCAATAAGGTATGAATCATCTAAATTAAGGGAGTAAAATAACAGGTGTGCAGATAAACCTTTTTCATCTAGTTATCCATCTTTTAAACTATAATAATTATTTTTTTAATCCAATGTTTATTAATATCTAATAATTTTTTGATTATTAGTGTATCATTTTATAATCATTAATTAATTCTATATTAATTATGACATAATCATTCATTAATCACTATTTAATCATTATTTCATTAATAAATATCACGTATTAACATTATATCTAATTATTAGTTAATTAATAGTTAATAATTAACTAATTATCAGCTAATAATTTTTTAGTCCTTAGTTAATCATTTGTTATTCATTAGTTAATTATTATCCAATCATTGATTAAGAATTAGTTAACTTATATTAATTAGTCCATAATCATTTATTAATCACTCAATAATCATTAGTTTACTAATGAATAATAAGTAGTTACTTTATAGTTAATAATTTTTTAATTACTAGCTAACCAATAATTAATTATTATTTAATCATTCTTTAATCAATACTTATCCTTTTTAATTAATTAGTTATTTATTATCTAATCAATAGTTAAGAATTAGTTAAGCCTAAATTAAATATGGATTAATATTTCATTAATAACTCAATAATCATTAATTGATTAATAGATATTAAGTACATACTTTATAGTTATTCAGTAGTAGATAATTAATTAATAATTAGTTTATCATTCATTAATAATTAGTTAATCAATATTTAATCATTATTAAATCATTCTTTAACTATATGTTAATAATTCTTTAATAATTACTTCATCATTTGTTAATAAATAGCTAATCATTTTTTAATAATTATTTAATAATTATTTAATAATTAGGTAATAATTATTTAATTATTAGTTAATCAATCATTAATCATTAGTTAATCATTATTTAATCATTGGTTAATTATTATTTAATCATTAGTTAAGAATTATTCAATCAATCTATAATCATTAGTAAATTATTGTTTAATCATTCTTTAATCATTCTTTAAAAATTAGTTAATCATTAATTAATCATTAATTAATCATTAAATATTAATTAATTAACCAATATTTAATAATTAGTTAATAATTCTTTATAAATTAGTTATTTTTTCTTTAAACATTAGTTAAGAATTACTTAATCATTAGCTAATTGTTAGATAATAATTATTTAATTATTTATTAATCATTATTTAATCATTAGTTAAATATTCTTTAATCATTAGTTAATAATTATTTAATCATTAGATTATTAATCTTTGATAATTAGATAATCATTCTTTATTCATTAGTTAATCATTATTTAATAATTAGGTAATCATTGTTTAATTATTAGTTAAACATTATTTAATTATTATTTAACAATAAGTTAATAAATCATTAATCATTAGTAAATCATTCTTTAGTGATTTTTAATCATTCTTTAATGATTTTTTAATCATTATTTTAGCATCATTTAACTATTAGTTAATCAATATTTAGTCATTAGTAAATAATTCTTTAATCAATTGTTGATTTCTCTTTATTAATTCATTAATCATTCTTTAATCATTCTGTAATTATTATCTATTCATTAGTTAATCATTAATTAATCATTAATTAATCAATATTTAATCATTAGTTAATCATTATATAATAATTATTTAATCAGTCTTCAATGAAATACCACAAAATAGGCTTTTTATTTTATATAAGTGTAATGAATCAGATTTTCCATCACTAATAGAAAAATTCCCTATAACAATGGTTTGTAACTATGGGTATAGGTCTCAAAACCGTTGGTATATCCTATACCAATGGTTTGGATGATTGTTGGTTGGTTTGGTGTTGGGATAGTTTTATACTAACGGTTTGAGGAAAATTGTTGGTATAGGTCATATGAAAAACCTATACCAATGGTTTCATAAAACTGTCAGTATAGGTAATTCAATAAAAAACCCAGATTCATTTTGATCCCAGCACCTCCCGTTTATAATCCAACGACCTAAACACTAATATAACATGACTTTTGTGAACATAATTCCATAAATATATATACATATGTATATGTATATTCATAATTATTTTAAATTTTGATTTATTTAATTTTATTTAACAAAATATTCCACAAAAAATATGTGTACCTATACCAACGGTTCTCAAAACTGTTGGTATAGACCAATACCAATGGTTCTGAGAACCCTTGGTATAGGTTCTTTGATTATTTAAGATATACCAATGGTTTTGGTGAAACTGTTGGCATAGGGTGGACCTATACCAAT
Organism: Viscum album; assembly: GCA_963277665.1. NCBI lineage: Eukaryota > Viridiplantae > Streptophyta > Magnoliopsida > Santalales > Viscaceae > Viscum > Viscum album. The sequence continues at coordinate 1,279,122,544 of OY728134.1, forward strand.
TGTTTGGCCAAAACCATAGGTATAGGTCCTATTTCTAGTAGTGTATATATCATTTTTAGATATTATATGGATTATTTTTGAGACTATGATCTTTGATGTGATGTGATTCTGAGGATCGTTGTTCCCATAATAAATGTTTAAAATATATTAAATATATTAAATAGAATGAATGCATGTTTTTTCTAAAAAGTGGAATAAATCCCTTACTAGGGCCCAAATCATAAATTCAAGGGCACCATTGAGTTCATAATTGGGTTTTAGCCTAGGCATGACTTAATTTATTTCATCATATAGAGTTTTTGAAAAATTTATCATGGGTGAAAATGAATAAAATAAATTAATAAGTAAATTTATTTTATTTGTTTCAAAGTAGTGATTAGATATCTTATAAATATATGGTTATGAGAATTTCATCAGGGTTGGTTTCTAAAACCTTGGAGATCTATAAAACCACTAGAGAGCATTCATGGATAATGATGATTGATTAGGATCAGACTGTGGATCATTACAACAATGAAGTTCATGGATCACATCAATGATGGTAGCACAGAACAATTCTTCATCAAATGTCGATTCAAACTCTAGATAGGATATTTATTTACATTTTCCATCACTTTTATTAATCCCAAAAAAATTTGTATCAATTCCATAAATCGAATTGATATGCACATCATTAGTATATTTAATTAGGGGGAATTATTATTTGTCCATTGGGTTATTTCTTCTCATTTCATCTTCTTCTATGACAATAAATCAAGATCGAACAAACAACATTCGGGGATCATTTCTCACCTTACATGGCTTATGGATTTCTCCCTCATTTATTTTTTTGATCCACATGTCATTTTCCTTGTCCAATGGTGACTAATACTCTATATTTGGTCATTACATGATCGTTCTTTAGTGAAACAGATCGATACTGGGGGTATAAATCATGATTGAGGTTGAATTTTTTGAATAAATGATGATTGTGGATGGATCGAGGTAGAACGAGACCAAATCAAGAGTTATTAATTTTTTCCAATTGATACATGATGTGACTACAAATGGAATGAGTGGGTGTTTCCTGAGAAAATTTGAAGCCCATATCTATGATCTCTGGCGATCAGAGGCTTGGTTTACCTCAAATTTATATATTTAATTGAGAACAATGAATTTGATAATGTTGTGGATGATGTGGAAGAGGAGCCATATATTCTAAAAAATCCCTATCAACACAACATATAATTCAGCGTTACAGGCAGTGTGGGCCCCCTAGCTATGATGTTGGAGGTTCGACTGGAGTTAAGTATGACATGCCATGTGGCATAGTCACACACCATGTGACCCACCATGATGTATTAGTATGTAATTTGGAAACTACATGGACATGGATAGAAGTATGCAGCTAGTGGAACACCGTGTACTCAGACAAAGAGATGGCCATGTGTACATGGGAATGGGTAGGTGTACATGGGTTGGTACACTAGTATGAAAAGTGGTACATGTACATGGATAGTGGCACATAGTCAGGTGTCAAGTTATCACTACATGCCATGTACTATTCTTACATGCCATCTATTTGGATATTTACATACAGTGTGAGGATTTACCACACGGGTAGACCTGGTGATATCTTGACATGCAGTATAATCCTAGTACATGTTGTGTACCCTATTTATGGGTTTTTATAGCCCTTCATTTTATTATTCTAGAAAAATATTGGATGAGTGTGTTTATATGGTCTATTTTGTCGAGGGTACAATGTTGAAATACATCCACATCATAGGATTGTGATCCCCTTCGGATGATGAGTCTCAGATAAAGTGCATGGTTTCCCTCTGTGAGACTAGATAGTGATAATATGTCATCTTTATACTCTAGGTTGGGTTTATCAAATTGATTTGACCTAATTGATAATGGCATTGATCCTCCATCTTGTAGGCCTTATCAATATGGTGCATGGTTTCCTTGACATATGGTCCCCTATGTAGTGTGTTGATATAGGTTGGGATCATGGTTTCAACCAACAGTACTAGGTGTGGCCCTCTATCTGATTATTAGGGTCTTTAAGGACGAGATATCTTTATTAGGCAGGGCCCAATAATCTTGACCAATTATTTGAGTGTCTTCAGTGATATCATGTATCATGTAGTGTATTCTTTTGGAATGAGTCTTGCTTTAAGAATAATCCTATTTCTAGAAGTTGGTTGTTCCACCTAGTCATGAAATGTGCTTCTTTAGAATATCTATGTGTTTTCTATTATAAAATGAGTATTATATCTTGTATTGATCTGACTATATTTGGTGATTTGTGTTAGTTTTTTCAGTTTGTCCTACTATGTATTCTAATACTTACCCCTATATGACCTTTGGCCATACATGTAATATCTTAAACAGATGATAGCCTATTTGATGGTGTCTTGGTTATACAAGGAGAACATGGAAAATAGCTTTATCTTGATAGACAGAGGTGTTTACTAAGATATTGAATTTGATTATATTCATCACACTTATAGGCGGTTGGAATCTTTAAAATTTTCGGTTGGACTTGTATTTGGACCCTTTTTCCTCTTTTATTAATTTAAAGTCATACTTTATTTGTGGGATTATAGATGAATGCATGCATTATTTTATATTGTTTTATATTTTTTTTTTGTATGGTCTTGGATGTGTGTGTGTGTAGGTATATTAGGATAATGCCTCACATTTGTGGGATATGACTACTCAACATTAGTCTCTATCCTCTAGGATATTAGAGCTGGGATTGGGTTAGTCACTGGTTAGGACCCAGAGGGTCGGGTCCTGAAAAAAGTTGTATCAGAGTAGTCAGTTCTACATTAGGACCAAATTTGGTGATATTGATTTGGGGAAACTATTTTTTGTGTTTCAAATTCTAATTTTAGGCTAGGGAATCCAGTGTTGGTTTGGCGGCCGATGTATCTATACACCAGGACACTGATCACACACCTTTTGAATTGGTACATGTAAACATTTGTTGCAAGGAAAAATTTGTAACATGCATCATATAGGAATGAGTTGTGTTTTCTATGTCCTTGAGTCAACTCCCCAGATATACTCAATTGAACGTGGTGTATCCAATTTTATTTCAGGATTCATCCACATAGATATCTAGACAAGATTCCACTGAGTTATCATGATGACGATCCACTAAGTGATTATTCATTGGTATAGGGGAATTCACTAGAAATAACACCTCTAGGTGGTTTACCAGTTATACCATCACCTGTTCAGAATCATATTCAACTGGTAGTTCTATATGAGGATGAATATATGCTAAGTGTGTTACAAAAATTCCATAAGAAGTCATCTTTAAGGTTTTTGGGTGATCTAGACCCTCAGGTGACTGACTACTAGCTATAGGCAGTCACTCGCATTTTCTTCCTTATTTGGATTCCAACAGATCATATGGCAGTCCTCACGATGAGTATTATTTTGGGATCTTATAGGAAATGGTGGATCTTAGTGACTCAGGCACAAAAATAGATGGATCTCTCCCGGTCATACTTTTATCATCTCAATTGGGAGGATTTCTATTCGACCATGTTGTGATAAATTCACATTCAGGAGCTTCTGCATCTACAATAGGATAGTTTGACCGTAGTGGATTACTTGAAGAGGTTTGTTTATCTCTCTAGTTACACCATGGATTTGGTTAAGGATTCATTCATTAGAGAAAAAAACCTTTAATAAGGTATTAAATTGGGAGATAAAGGCTTTTTTATCCCTTTTAATTCCCACCTATTCTGATGTTCTTGAGTAGGCCTAGGTAGTATAGAGATTCCTGGTTGAGCAGGTGCTGATAGTGGGTGCTAGGAGTGGGAACCCAAGAGCTGAGACCTTAATAGAAAGTATGCAATGAAATTCATAGGGGTCCAATTGTGTTAGAATCTTCAAAAGACAATCACATAACATTGGATAAATAGTGTATATCTCTCTGGATGGCTCAAATTAGCAAAGGGAGAGGTGGTGTTTCTCCATCAATGATTGGGGTCATCTAGCTCAAAATTGTTTAACCTTTGTACAACTGGTTGTGATATGGTCAAGGGACCACCCAGGTAGATACTTAGGAAGTATCAGGGTGGCCTATAGGATGTTATGTATAGTATAGGGGCCGATAGAGAAATAGGAGGTGGTCAGACATTTGACCTATTACCACCACCACCCCCAGGTGGTCCACGATAGGATTAGGGAGCTGGTGGTCAGGGATGAAGACATTTACAGGCTATGAAGGCATGTGATCCCAATGGTATAGGGATGATACAAGGTATGATCTATGTATTTTTCTACATTAATAGAATCATTTATAGGAATAGGTTTTATTCATTAAATCCTTTCCACTTCTCAAGTTTGAGAATTAGATATTTTATTTGATTGATTATCCCGACCGTTACTGTTGGAGATTCTGACAAGTGATGACTCAGCAATTAAACACTTGTTCCAATATTTTGATCTAATTCTTGTAGGAAAGATTTTTTGTGAGATATCTTTGTCGAAGAAATGAGGCTTTACGATGTCATATAAGGTATGGAATGGTTATCCACAAGTTCATTCCATGAATGACTATTTTAGGTGGAGGATATGGTCTTTCTGCATAGATGGGTTCAAATTTTCCATTATGGGTGAAAAGAAAACATTGGTTTAGTAGCATGATCTCAAGAATAGAAGTTTATAGGTGATTTCCCATCAGTTGGATAACATTACACTTGGAGTAGTGGATGTTATAGGCTATCTATTTCCTACAGTGGAGTAGGAGTATGAGGTTGAATTTTATAAGGATGTAGCAAGTTTAACTCCCAATCGAGAGCTATACCTATGTATTTACATACATCAGGGTATGAACCTGATATCTACACCAACATATCAGATGTCTCCCACAGTGATTCATGATTTGAGGATGTAGTTGTAGTACTTACAAGAAGAAGGATTTGTTAGACCTGGCATTTCCCCCTGGGCTTCCCCATTTTTGTTCTCCAAGAAGGTAGAAGAGATCATGAGGTTATGTATGGACTATTGAAACTTGAATCAGGTGATTATAAAGAATAACTATCCACTAATGAGGATCAAATAACTCTTTTATCATAGAGGGGAGTGATGGTTCTTGAATATTGACCACAAATCAAGAAATCACCAACTATGAGTCCAAGACGAGGATATACTAAATATGATATTCAGATGTTGTTATGGTCTCTATGAGTACCTATTTATGCCATTCTGAATTATGAATTTTCCAATAATGGTCAAGGGACTCATGAACCATATCATTATTCCTTTCTTATACCAGCTTATGGTGGTGTACATCGATGAAATCATAGTGTAATCGGTATCCAAGAAGGAGCATGAAAGACACTTGGGGATTATACAATACACACTTAGAGAGAACCTTCTTTATGGGGATATCTTGATGTGACAGTTTTGGATTTGAGAGGTCCACTTCCTAGGAAATGTTATCTTAGAGGCAGGAGTAGTAGGGGACCCAATGAAGGTTGAGGTAGTGCTTTATTGGTAGTGATAAATAATGTTACTAAGATGAATAGTTTCCTATGGTTGGTAGGGTACTATTGAAGGTTTTCACTAAAATTCTCTAGAGTGGAAGAACCCTTGATAGCTTTGACCCAAAAGGGTAATCCTTTTTGTGGATGAATATCTTCCAGTAGTTCTTTCATGAGATGAGGTAGGGATTTATGAGCACTCCCATCTTAAGATTTCTAGAGTAGGGTGTCAAGTGCATAATGTTATATGATGCATCGGGGACCATACAATGTTGTGTTTTGATGCAGTGGTATAAAGTGACTGCATATGGTTTAAATCAGTTGATACCACATTAGAAGAACTATGTGACCTGTGATCTTGAGCTAGCAGTCCTAGTATTCATAATAAAGATATAGAGACACTACCTAATAGGATTTCTCTTTATCATCTACTCTAAAAACATGGGTCTCAAGTATATATTCTCATAGAAGGATCATAACGTGAGGTGGATGAGTGCTTGAGTTTAGGTGTCGAATGACGTCACCTGAGCCAAGTGACTATTAGGGAGGATTATCCACCCTTAAGTTATTACATTGGTACATAAAGGTTTTTTTGTATCCCTTTTCATTCCCACCTATGCCATTGTGCTTGAGTAAGCCTAGGTAGTATAAAGATTCCTGGTTGAGCAGGTGCTGATAGTGTGGGTTGGGAGTGGGAACCAAGGAGTTGAGACCTCAATAGAAAGTATGCAATGAAATTTATATGGGTCCAATTGTGTTAGAATGTTCAAAATACAACCACATAACATTGGATCAACAGTGTATAGCTCTCTGGATGGCTCAAATTAGCCAAGGTAGAGGTGGTTTTTCTCAATCAATGGTTGGGGACATCTAGCTCAAAATTGTTTAAACTTTGTACAACTGGTTGTGATATGGTTGAGGGAGCACCCAGATAGATACATAGGAAGTATCAGGGTGGTCTATAGGATGTTATGTATAGTATAGGGGCTGATAGAGAAATAGGAGGTGGTCAGACGTTTGACCTATTACCACCACCACCCCTAGGTGGTCCACGATAGGATTAGGGAGCTGGTGGTCAGGGATGAATTCATTTGCAAGCTATGAAGGCCTATGATTACAATGATCTAGGGATGATACGAGGTATTATATATGTATTTTTCTACATTAATAGCATCATTGATAGGAAAAGGTTTAGTCATTCTATCCTTTCCACTTCTCAAGTTTGAGAATTAGATATTTTGATTGATTGATTATCCCGACCGTTACTGTTGGAGATTCTGACAAGTGATGAATCACCAATTAAACACTTGTTCCAATAGTTTGATCTAATTCTTGGAGAAAATAGTTTTTTGTGAGATATCTTTGTCGAATAAATGAGGCCTTACGATGTCATATAAGGTACGGAATGGTTATCCACAATTTCATTCCATGAATAACTCTTTTAGGTGGAGGATAAGGTCTGTCTGCAAAGATGGGTTCAAATTTTCCATTATGGGTGAAAAGAAAACATTGGTTTAGTAGTATGAGCTCAAGAATATAATTATACAGGTGATTTATCATCAGTTGGATAACATGACTCTTGGAGTAGTGGATGTTATGGACTATCTTTTTCCTACAGTGGTATAGGAGTATGAGGTTGAATTTCCTATGGATGTACCAGGTTTAACTCCCAATCGAAAGCTATACTTATGTATTTACTTGTATCAGGGTATGAACCTGATATCTACACCAACATATCAGATGTCTCCCACAGTTATTCATGATTTGAGGATGTAGTTGTAGTACTTACTGAAAAAAGGCTTTGTTAGACCAGGCGTTTCCCCCTGGATATCCCATTTTTTTCTCCAAGAAGGTAGAAGAGAGCATGAGGTTATGTATGGACTATCGATACATGAATCAAGTGATTGTAAAGAATAATTGTCCACTACTGAGGATCAAAAAACTCTTTTATCATAGAGTGGAATGATGGTTCTTGAATATTGACCACAAATCAGGAAATCACCAACTATGAGTACAAGACGAGGATACACTATAGATGACATTAAGATGTTGTTATGGTCCCTATGAGTACCTATTTATGCCATTATGAATTATGAATTCCCTACTAATTTTCATGGGACTCATGAACCATATCATTCTGCCTTTCTTATACCATCTTATGGTGGTGTACATTGATGAAATCCTAGTGTACTCAGTATCCAAGAAGGAGCATGAAAGACACTTGGGGATTATACTATACACACTCAGATAGAACCTTCTTTATGGGGATATCTTGATATGTCGGTTTTGTATTTGAGAGTTTCACTTACTAGGACATGTTATCTTAGAGGCAGGAGTAGTAGGGGACCCAATGAAGTTTGATGTAGTGCATTATTGGTAGTAAAATATAATGTTACTAAGGTGAAGAGTTTCCTTGGGTTGGTAGGGTACTATTGATGGTTTCTACTAAAATTCTCAAGAGTGGTAGAACCCTTGATAGCTTTGACCCAAAAGGGGAAACCTTTTTATGGATGAAAATATTTCAGTAGTTCTTTCACGAGATGAGGTAGTGATTTATGAGCACTCCCATATTAAGATTTCTAAAGGAGGGTGTCAAGTGAATAATGTTATACGATTCATCAGGGACCATACTTTTTTGTGTTTTAATACAGTGGTATAATGTGACTGCATATGGTTCACATCAGATGATACAACATTAGAAGAACTATGTGACCCATGATCTTGTGCTAGTAGCCATAGTATTCATAATAAAGATACAGAGACACTACGTAATAGGATTTCTCTTTATCGTCTACTCTAAAAACAGGAGTCTCAAGTATATCTTCTCATAGAAGGATCATAACTTGAGGCAGATGAGTGCTTGAGGTTAGGTGTCGAATGATGTCACCTGAGCCAAGTGACTATTAGGGAGGATTATCCACCCCTACGAATCGATGAATTATTTGAGATGTGGTTAGGGGTGAAGTGGTTCTTAGGGTTTAAATTATGATGGGTGGTCACCAACTCCATGTTCAAGTGGAAATTATACTAGGGTAAATTTCCAAAGTTTCTATGGTTACCATGAGTTCATGGTGATACCTTTCGACATGTGGAATGCCCCGATGGTTTTGTGAGTCTTATGGACTAGATCATTAATCCCATCTCAGATTAGTTCATGTTAGTACTCTTCAATGATAACATTGTGTACTATGAATCTTATGTGGAGTGTATGAGACACTTGAGGATGGTTCCAGACATGATCTAAGAGTTCCAGATTTATGGGAATCTCTTGAAGTGCTAGTTATGGATTCAAAGGTCAACTTCTTGGGATGTGTCTTATCGGACATGGGGTGATTGTGGATCTAGAAAAGGTTGAGTCAGTTTGATGTTGAGGACCATATGAGAGTGTTGAGGAAATGGAAAATCCTAAAAACAAGGTTTTATGTTAGCTGTTTTTGAGCGAGGTCTTAGTGCAGTTCATCTCTAGTCGATAGATGGTACCCTTATACTTCTTCAGTATGTCAAGGAGTCACAACTTGGGGATATTTATTACATGATCTTACATGAAAAAATATCCACATTATATCTTCAAAATGGTATTATGTTGGAGTGGAGCATGTTATCCCTATTTGAGGATGGATAGTGACACTAGTTATGTAGTGAAGGTAATTGCTGAGGAGGTTTTGTGCTTCCCCTTAGCAGTACATCTTGGATATGTGGGTTTGTTCAAGCATCATTTGTAATTAGGATTGGTGGATAAGAATATGGTAGAATATTTCGAATTTAAAAACATGACTCCCCACCCATTACTTAGTGAAGACTGAGGTGACCATATCTAAGTGAAGATGTGATGGTAACATGGTGGCTTCCATGTTGGGGATTCCATGATTAGTGAGAGGATACAACACTATATTATTGATCATAGACAAACTCATCATGTTTTCCCTCATACTAACCATCTGATATCATAACATAGATTAATGTTCACGATGTTTGTTTTTATAGGAGATTATCCAGTTTGTTTCATTTCCTTGATTATATTTTCAAACTGTGATGTTCCCTTTATGTCATAATCATGGGGAGGATGCATGAGATATATCACCTCATTAAGGATTAGAGATATTTGGCTGGGGTGACAGGATTTCTTTGAGGGTCATAGGCCCATTTTCTGTTACTACATTAGGTTAGCGATGTGGCATACTCTTTGACCCTTTGGAAACTATTATACCATGTTCATGGTGTTTTTCCATGTGTCATAAAAAATTATATATGTGCACAACCTATTTCATAATATTGACCAGGATGATCTACAACTTGAGGATGGAGTTACCATTTCATGGTGCCCAGGAACCTCTAGGAGATCTTGTCGGAGTGGGAGATCCCAATTCAAACCTTGTATCTTTACTTTTTTTTAGTAATTTTTTTCACTTTTTAGGACGAAAATCCTTGTAGGTGGGAAGAATTTAGTGTCTTTAAAATTTTTGTGTAACACTTTAAAATATTCCTTGGAAAATTTTCAAAGGCACAAAGTCAGTACCAAATTCTAGGGCCTAAAGATCCTTGGTGAGATGATATTTGAAATATTCAATATATTGTATAGCATGCCCATAGTTTTTCAAAGATAATTGAATATCATATGAATGGTGTTCTGGATGGGAAATATGAGACCTCCATTAAATCTATAATGTGAGTTTCATCATAGGTGTGACATATGTAATGTTATGATTTAGATCTTGGATAAAGTGTTTTTGTGTCCGAATTAAATGGAATAATTAACTTAATTATCCTTTATTATGGTTCCTTAAATTTTACTGCCTCTAGTTCCAACCATGGTTAGCATTTTACAAAGAATTTTTATATGTAGGAGATCCTTTTTCTTTAATCACGTTTCACATGCAGGAGGGATCTCACTTCTTTTATCTATTAAAAAGATTGTACACACTAACAGAATGGAGATAATAATTGGTATAACTGATATTAAAGTTTTGAAGGGACATGAAATGATTGTTTTTCCATTTTTTTTATTTTTATTGATATTACACATGCATGATACCTTTCTAAAAATCAGGGAAGTTGGTGGCTTTTTCTTTATTATAGTTGATATGATTATATAACCCTTGATGTGTAATTGTTTGATATCACCCTTAAAAAATAATTTAAGAACACACACACATACACACACACACACACACACACATATATATATATATATCTTGTGAATTGGTTTCCCATGAAAATTTAATATTATGTGAGAATTCCATTTAAAATTAAAGTAAATTTCATGACAATCTCCTTGTTTAAATCTGAAATAAATTATGTAGATGTATGAAAAGTGGTTGTGATGTGTGGTTGTTTTGTATAGGTAGATGTTTCTGTGATACGTGGCATTTTTAATGAGGAACTGATTATGATGTGTGGTTGTGGTGATGTGAGTATTTTTTGTGTGTTATGCAGTGTAGTGATAATTTCATGGTAATGATACAATAAATTATTAAAATTTAAACTGAAATGGAAATAGTTGGTTTGGATAATGAGTGATTGAATTAAAATAAGAAGTGTATTTATAAGTGATTTATTCTTAAATATGAAATAAATAGGCTAGATAAAAAAAATTGGGTTGTAATGAAAAAATATAGAAATTTGAATAACATGAAAAGGAAGGGGGAATGTAGTGTGGAATTATCGTGTGATGTTATGCATTTAGATGTGACTGGGATAGTGGTGAAGGTGATATGACCTTGTGGTAATGTTTTTTGTTGGGATAGTAACCCATAGTATGGGATTGTGTGAAATTGTTATATTTTTTTTTCATTGTGATTTCTATATGCACCCCACCTGCATCAAACACATTATTCTTACAACCAATGGTTTTATGGGTGTTTTTACCAACATCTAAATGGTGAGGATGTATTGATGACTACCACCTATTCCCCACTCTCTCTTCCGAGAAATGTTGATATGCATGAGTTATGATTTCAAGAATTCAAAATGTGAAATAGAATTTATGTTTTACGTAATGATGAGGTGGTTCATGGTTGGGGTCATTCGTAGTAGGAGGAGGGAATGAGTTTTATTTCTTTCATGTTCATGATACCCTAAAATTCTTCATATGATTGTGTTTGAGACACTTTGTGATGGCTTTAGTGTCTTTGAGTGAGAATCATTGTGATGTCCTAGGTGAACTGGGGTGAGATGTGTTGTTTTGGTCCAATTTACTTCAGGTGGGATGTGATGGCTAGTTTCACACAGGGTACTTGGTATTATGCTGTTTCTCAAGTGCCTTTGGGTATGATTACACAGAATATATGGGAGTGCAAGGATATATGACCTTGGGATGTGAGAATTAAAAATAAATGGGAAAGCGGTGTGGGTACCCTTTTTCTATATTATTCTTTTTATGTAATTATACTTGGATGTGTTAATTGATGACCATGAATTGGTGAGGATGGTGTTGTTTGGCTGAATTTTTTGTTGTTGTTGGTTCTTATGTTTACTTAATGATACATTTGTATGATTTATTCACATGTGAACATGATACTTTGGGTATGATCCTACTGACTACAGTTTTATAGTCACCCTACATATATAAAAACTTTTTTTGAGGTTTCTAGGAGGACTTCATGAACCATTATAGACATTTCTAGCTCAAACTATAGAGTTTTTGTTGTGTCAGTACCTTAGGACATACTTTTGGGAACTGATTTGGAGACACCTAGTATTCACTTACTTTACACATTAATTGTGGGATGGTTTTTTTCATTTCATTTATTTTACATTGTGGAGTTTGTTTTGGGTATTCAATTGATGTATACATGTATTAGTGTGGTGATGTTAAAAAGTTAAAGAAATCATAAAATAATTTAAAGAACATGATTTGATAATAGAGTTCGGATAATATTATTTGATGAACCCCTAAATCTTCTAAACCAATTTCATGGGGGTTTATTATATTATTCCTTTGGTTTTAATGACAGCCATGATATCCTAACCCCTAATTTTTAATTGGTTATACCTTGAAACCAAAATACAATCAACCTTATCTTTTTTACTGGTGTATCTAGTACCTTCAAAGAGATGCAATATCTTGCTTTCTAAAGACATTGGTAGGAAACTTGTATCCAACACATTAAAAGGTAGCGATAACTGAAATAGAGGAATGAAGGAATATATAGAGGATTACTAGAAGCAATATCATTTAGGCACACACTACCATAAATCTGAGCAAGGGATGCTCCCGCTTTTATTAGCACTAAGTAGAAAGAACTGATAAAAGCCTACCCTTTATCTATGTTAGCTTAAAGCAATGATAAAGGTGACCTTTATTTGAGCTAAAAAATTGATAAAGGCATACACTTTATCAACACTGATAAAGGTTTTTAATAAAACAATATTATTAATATATATAAAAATATTATATTTACATTCAAAAATAAGGATTATTTATATACAATTATTAGAAAACCCATGTTTACTATTAATATAAATATGATATATTAATATATATTTTGTAGAAATTCAAATTTATATACATATATATGAATATATTCTTTAAAAAAAGTATTTATAAGATTATATACATATATATTTAAATATTTATAAAATTATAACAATTTTTTAAAATAATAAATACATTTATTATATTTATTATTATATATAAATACTTTTTAAAATATATTTATTTATAATTATAATTATAAATATATATATATTTTTAAATTAATAAATATATGACATGAATTTGGTCAATAAATAAATAAATATATATATATATATATCATGAGATAATGATGATATTCATGGATATGATTGTCATTATTTATGTTTATATATTGATTATGTGTGAGTATAATTGATGATATATGGTCATAAGTTTATTTTTGGACATGATTGAGTTACTATGTTAACAAAATGCTAAGATTACTATATACTTCTTATGATGTACACATGCATATGTTATGTATTGATCATTATGAATATTCATTTATACATTGACACCCATATAATTCATTCATTTTATACCCATTAACTTATTACGTTCTCATAAATACTTATAAAATTGCAAAAAATATATTTAAATAATAAGTATATTTATTATATTTATAATTACAAAATTTTAATGATAAATTTTTATAATTATAATTATAAATATATATATCTATAATAAATACATTTATTATAAATTTAAAAATATAAATTAATATTTATTTATTTATATTTATAATAATAAATAGTTATATATTTATTAAAATAATTATAAAATTATAAAAAATTATAATTATTATACTTATAATTTTATAATTATATATGATAAATATATAATTATAAAATTATAAATATAATAAATATATATAATTTTTATATTTATTATAATTTTATAAATATTTAAATATATCAATACTTAATTATAATTACCATTATAAATATAATACATATATTTTTTATAATTTCATAATTATAAATAAAAAATATTTATTTATAATATTTATAATTTTATAAATATATATAACATCATAAATATATAAAATATTTATAAATATATTTATTATATATTTAATTATATTTTAATATATATTTATTTATGGTGATAATTATAATTAAATATATTTATATTTATTATATATATAATTTTATAAATATTTATAATAATAAAAATAAATTATTTATATTAAGTATTTATCAACACTTTTTTTCAGTGATAAAGATCCCCATTTTTGAGTGCTAAAAAAACCCTGATAAAGCTATTCTTTATCAGTACTAACATTTTATTTCTGATAAAGAATAATTTCATCATCACTTTTCTAGCGCTGATTAAGGGGTTTCTTTATTAGTGCTAAAAATCCCTAATAAAGATTGGTTTTGTCAGTGCTTTCTATTTTAGCACTGATAAAACAAACCTTTGTCAATGTTTTTTGGAAAGTGTCGATAAAAGTATTCTTGGTGTTATTAAAATAACCCTAATATAGTCATATTCTACCATTCCCCTTCAATCCTTCGTAGAATCTTACCTCTTACACCTCTGAACCCCACCTCTACAGCCACCGAACCCGACCGTCGCCATCGCCGTCACTTCTACTTCTACCAACCGCTATATTAGCTACCATCAGTCCCTATTGTCTCTACCCCCTCAAATCTAAGGTATCCTCCCCTACACATTCTTTATCTCTCACTCACACCCTTATCCTATGCACTCCCTCGCACACTCGCACCCTCAACCTCCCATGCTGAAACACACTACAATAAGGGAGATGATCATTTTTCATAGGTTCTTTATAAATTCAAGAATATAGAGATTTATTCCACAAATTAATGTATTAATTACTCTTCCAATATTGATTTCTTATCATTAATTATGAATTATTATTGAATGATTTAATTTCATGGATTCTCATGTATTCTTATTTCATTTGGAATGGCGAATGGGATATTGTAATTCAAGAACTTTTGTATAGATCTAGGTTATTCTAAATATTATATGTGCAACATTGTTACTCCTTCTTAGTCCTTGATACCAATTCATTCAATTTTTTTTGAATAATTAAATTCTATTGTGGTATATCTCGATCTCAAATTTTTATTGAAACTTGATTCCAAATATTCCAAAACATGTTGTATTGTAGTTATCCAATATATTTTTCTTGATAATCATGTTATTTTCCTCCTCATTCCATGTCATAAAGTTTTTTGGAGATGCACCATTGACTGTGTTCAAATTTGAGAATTTTTTGAACAAAAAACATGAAAAATAGCCCATAAACCTCCCAAAATGTACTTGAAAATATACTTCCATCTTGGGTATTCACAAATAAAAATCAATATGAGTTCCTGTGAAGAATAAATTCTTTTTTCCAAGTGATTTTATAAATTTTTATTAAATTATATTTGATGAATATTTTTTGGGAAGATGCCTAAATAGATTTTTTTAAAGAATGATTTTGGTTTTAAAATAAGTGGTAGTCAACAACTTGATGTTTAAAAATAATTTTTATGTTAATTGGATTTACGACCTAGAGTTTGGATGATTTTAAAGTGTTAAAAATGTAGGAAAATGTTGTTTTATTTTTAAATTGGTGATTTAAACCCTTGTGATATATATTTTAAACCAATTTTTTAAGATTAGATAATTTTTATATCAATTTTTTGGGGTGTTTAAATCTTTTAATATTTCCAAATGTGATTGAATATTTCAAAAGGGTGTATTTTCCAATGTGGATTGTATTTTGAAACTTATTGTTTATTTTAATGTTTTTAAATTATTGTTTAAAGGGTAGTGTGAATTCCCATTTTTATTTTCAAATGTGTTTTGATAAATTGCACCAAAGAGTAGATTTAGATGGATTTTATAAATGATAAAGTGGTTTGGTATTCCAAAAATGATTTCAAAATATAATATCAATTTGAAATTTTATAAAAAATGAGTTTTCATAAAAGGTGGGATACCCTCCGAAGCCCCTTTGATTCTTGTATGACCATTGTAGCTTGTGTTCCCATGTGGGGCTATTTATTATTGGTGAAATTGTTTGATTTTACATCTTGGGGTGTGGATAGGTTTAGTAGTTGTGACCTAGTTTACTTATCCCTGGTTCAAGTACTTTTATTAATACATCCCAGTGATGATGACCATGACAATAGAATCCTTTTTAGGACTGTTTAATGGTTTTATATTGCTGCTTATATTGTATCCCTTGATATTTATATTATTATTTGGCACATATTTACTTGTCTTTTTACCCATATTGTGTGACTTGACATAGTAGTTCTTAACGTTTTTCTTTCTTCCTTATTTGTATGGTTTGCTTTTTAGATTTTTTTAAAAGGTATTGTAAATGGTTTTTAATGAATTAAAAATGGGAAGCATGAGTTTGAAGTGTTTTCCAACTAATTTAATAATGTGTTTGAAAATTTTTCTCAAATTAGAGAATTTATAATTTTTTTTATTTGAAATTTTTATAATGTTTGAGTTTTGAAAATGGTTTGTTAGGCCACCTCAACTAGTTTTATAGAAGTGGTTGGTTTTCAAACATTTTTTAAAAAACCTTATTATAGTTAGAAACCTCTTTGAGTTTTAAAATTGGAATTTCAAAAATGGTTTGTTATGAAATAGTTTAAAGTCTAATTTTAAAAAGGTGATTTGACCAAGAGGTATTGGATGAGGAAAAATGTTTTCCAAGTGATTGTTCTCATTTAATGAAAATCTTAGAAAAACACTTTTAACACACTTTTATGTGTTACTGCTTATTTGTTAAAACATTATAAAAATAATTATTTAATAATTTATTTCAATCTATAGTTTTTAAGATGTAATACGAAATTTATCTCTTAGATTTTGTAGGTTGTAGTGACCTAGACGACATTTATATGACACCTGTATTTTATATGTTCAGTTTTTTTCAGTCTTTTTTTGTTCCATTGGATATTCCAAGAGGGATATAGGGTTAGATGGTGACCCTAGTTGAACATAATTTGAGTATTTATTTTGTTAAATATTAATATTTCTATATCACATATGATGGATATGAATAAATAATGGATGGATTCCAATCATATGAAAAAAGTGAATTAAGAAGGAGTGGAAGTGTTCATCAAGATTGAAAAATATCATGCATATTACCCTTCTAAAATCCTTTTCATGTGCTTATAATGTTATTATTCAAGGTTAATTATTCAAGAGGACTTGGAAGAAAACTTGATCTGTCACTAAATTGAATAAAATTATAATTTTTGGAATAAAGATGGGTAAAAGAGAATGTATCTAGTGACTAGGATATCACTCTATTTTATGGGTCAACTGATATGATTGCAACTATGGATAATTAAGAAGAGTGTATCAAGCATGTGACTATAAGTGTGAATTATAATGAAGATCATATTGAGGAAATTACAAGGGCAGTTGATGATGAACATTATTATTTTCCAAAATTGTTGGATAAGTTAAATAGTTGCAAAAAGATTCCATTGTATACTAGTTGCACTAAATATATAGTATTGTCATCTATATTAAAGTTTTATAATTTGAAATCACACAATGGATGGAGTGGCTCTAGTTTTACCAAACAACTCGCTCTCTTGAATGATATTCCCCTAGAAGAGAATGAGCTCCCTAGAAGAACATATGATGCTAAATGAATACTAATCTTGATGGGTATGATCTATAAGAGAATACATGCCTACCCAAATGATTTTATATTATTCTTCAAGGAAAAATAAAATGAATTCCCAAAGTGTGGTGATTTACCATAAAAGAAATATTAATTGGGTCCTACAAAAGTTGTATGGTACTTTCCAATCATTCAAAGTTTTAGGTGCCAATATGGAAGAGATGAGAATACAAGACACTTGATGTGGAATGAAAATACAGGAAATAAATATGGGAAACTCCATCTCTTAAAAGACTCTCCTTAGTGGAAGAAAATAGATCAAGAGTATCCTGAATTTGGAAATGAGCCAAGAAACCTTTGTCATGCATTATCAACAGATAGTGAATCCTTTTGGTTTTCAAAGAATCACTCATAGTACATGGTCAATTATGTTGGTAAATTATAACTTTCCACCTTGGTTATGCATGAAATGAAAATAAATCATGTTATGTATTCTTATATCAGGACTAAAATAGATGGGTAATGTTATTGATGTTTCTTTAGATCCATTGATTGTGTATTTGAAATGATTGTGGGATTCAGGTGTAACATTGTATGATGATTACTGAAATTATGACTTCACATTAGTAGCCATGTTGTACAGGATGATAAATGTCTTTACAGCTTTTGGAGACTTTTTAGGATATAACAATAAAGGAACTCAAGGGTTCCCCATTTGAAAATAATGTACATAGTCAATTAGGTTGAAACATTCATCAAAGACTATGTTTCTAGTACATAGTAGATTTATACATTGATGAAATAAGTATCGTTATTGGACAACATCATCCGATGTGAGTTTAGAAGAATGTACATCACTAACTACCCAAATAGGTGATCAACTGCTTAAGAAAGTAAAAGATGTGGAAACTACTTTTGGTAAACCATTTTTGAAAAACCATATGAAAACCTGTTGAAAAACGAGATTAGTTTTTTTTAATTACCATACTGAATTTTTTGTACGTCAGTCATTTTCTAGATGTTATGCATGTTGAAAATAATGAGTATGATAGGGTCATCGATGCATTTCTAAATGTAAAAAGAAAAAAATGACAGAATTAAGGCTAGGTTGGACATGGTTGAATTGAGAATATGGGAAGAGTTGGGAACATTGAAGGGTGAACAAAAGAATATTTCTTCCTCTAGTTGCTTACACTCTTTCCAAACATGAGAGATATCAATTTTGAACATTCTATAATAACATCACCATTCTATAAGGGTATTCATTGAATATCAAAAATATTTTATTCATGACTGATTTAAAGTTAAAGGTAATGAAATCACAAGACTATCATGTTTTGATGAAATATCTAATTCATGAAGATTTATATTGATTTTTTTCTAAGAATTCCATCCATACATTAGCCAAGGTTTTTTTCTTTTGAAAATCTATATGTAGAAAAGTTATAGACCTGGAGAAATTTCTGACTATGTAAGGTAAAATTTCTATTATATTATGTGAATTAGAAATGTTCTTCCCACCCTAATTATTTGATATTATGGTTTACTTGATGGTTCACTTGATGAGAGATATTTGACTATGTGGTCCAGTACACTATAGATGTATGTACCACATTAAATGGTATATAAATATTTTAAAAGGGTATGTCAAAAATCAAATTCATCCATAGGGTTCTATTTAAGAGTGATATATTATTGATGAAGCTATAGAATTCTATAATAACTACATATTTAGTGTGGAAATAATTTGTATACAAAAATATCATCACACTGGGTGGCTTGTGGGTGAATTAATTTCTGGAAGAGATATTTTCACAATCAATATTACCAAATCGGGAGTAGGCCCACCTTTACATTTTTTCATAACAATTTGGTGGTTTCCCCATATGTTGAAACCCCCAAATAAATTCCTATTCATTTTAATCCATCAAGGTATAAAACCTAGATATCAATTATACATAATCAATAGATTATATGATGGTTTTGAGACCATATTTTTAAGTATTACTATAAAATTCTAATTCAATTTCAGAATGTCATTGATGGTTACCCATAGGACCAAGTGTGTATGTATAATCATATAATGTTTATGTATTTAATGGTTATATGTTCTATAAAAAGGAACATGATGAAGGTATTACCATGAAAAATAGTGGATTTACAATTGTGGCTGATGTGATGCATATTTCTGGTACAAAGGAAATAAATCTATTTTATGTGAATATGTAATACTTTTTCATCATCAGTCAAACATGGTAGTTGGATTTTGTAACATTCCAAGTGACAATTTTTCAATGCATGTTGGTTGATAATAGAAGTGCTATTAAAATAGACGAATTGGGATTTTTGAATGTGGATTTTAATAAGGAAGAGTATAAAGATGAACCATTTATAATGTAATAACAATAAGTACAAGTATTTTGTGATCCAGATCCCACAAACCAAAAGTGGTAAATTTTTCTGTTATTAAGCAATCCCACTAAAGGGTGAGATGAAAATTCAACTAATGATAACCCCTTCATTTGGGTGTCATAATCATTTCGCAGTGGTCCCATTATAGATGGGGATTTTTATGTCAGAGGATACTATAATGAAAGGATTTTGATACTCAATATAGGCGTAAAATCCATTCATACTTTTAAAAAAGATAATTCAGTAATCATGTTATATATTTTTCAATGTAAATTGTGTAACCTAATGATATTATTTGTTCACTTCTAAATTTATGTAATCTAAATGAAATGTTAAACCACATCTATAGATAATTAATTCTACATGTGTTGATTATCCCAATCCTAAAGGACAACAAGTTTCTAAGAATGTTGCTTCTCCCGATGCAAGGGAAAAAAGGGTTTCTCAACATGCTACTCCTAGTTCAATGGAACAAAAAGTTTATCAACCTGTTGTTGCTCCAATTTCAAGGGAAAAAATGT
Organism: Viscum album; assembly: GCA_963277665.1. Lineage (NCBI taxonomy): Eukaryota > Viridiplantae > Streptophyta > Magnoliopsida > Santalales > Viscaceae > Viscum > Viscum album. The sequence continues at coordinate 1,279,143,043 of OY728134.1, forward strand.
TTCTCAACCTGTTGTTTCTCCCAATTCAAAGGAACAATAGGTTTCTCAACCTACTACTTCTCCCAGTATAGAGGAACAATAGGTTTTTGAACCCGTTGCTACTCCCAGTGTAGAGGAAAAACATATTGATGATGATAAATGCGAGGAAATGAGAGACAATTATGATCTAAAGATACAGAAAATACATGAGTGATTTATCCTGACAATGTTATCAAAAATTACTAATTCTATAATCAAATAAAATAAATAAAAAGTATGATAGAATGCACACTTCTAACATGTTAAACCCAACAATTCCATGTTCAGCAGTTACATTGAGGTGGTCACTCAGCAATACATGCTGATTGATGTAGCTTCATGGCACCAGGATGTGACCATGCTTATGACATGGATTTGGGAAGAAATTATGGTAACATTAGGATATCATTTAATTATTTTACAAAAAAATTAAATAATAAAACATTGAATTACTCTTCATCAACCCTTACAGATTTCATTTATAGTTGATGACACCCATAATAAATATGTATTAATTATTGCTGGAAGGATTCAGAGAGGATTTCAAACATTTCTAACAATATGTCATCTTAAAGATGCCTAAGGGAAAATAAACCCACACCCCCACTAATTTATGCACACCTAATAAGCTAAGAAGTATGAGATGTGTTTACTGGCCATCGTGTGGAGATTTCATTTCATGTACATTGTGACTGGTAATATATTGTTTAACAATATGTTTATTCATCACATTGATTAAGGATTTATTATTTATGAAACAAAAACTACATTATGAAAAAAATGAACTGACAACAAAACCAATGCTCCCTACCATAAAGCAATGATGGGGTATGCTTCACTTGAACATAAATTAACACGTAATTTAAATATATAGTAATACATTTATATGACATGAAACAACAGTAAAATTATGTTCCTCTATTTTTATGATGATTGATAAATTGGAATCCAAATCCACTTTATCCCATGTAATGTTCAATGGAAGGATTCGTGTGCAAGTAAATATGGGATACTAATAGATGAAAACACACAAAAAGTGTGGGAGACAAGTGTATGTATGACATAATAAAAATTTTGTTTAAATATCTATTACATAATAATGAGTACTTATTTACCAATAATTTCTATCTAAATTAGTCACATTAATCATCAATACCTATTCAAGATGAAAACCTAATGTTGGTGGCCTTAAAGAATCAAGAATAGTTTGGCTACATCAGTGGTGGGTGTTTTGGGGTGACACCCGAACATATTTTGTGAAAAAAATAGGAGAACAAAGATAAGGAAATGAAAGAGGTGAAATAAATACTAGATTCCCTTCAATAAAAAATTCCTTATTAAACTGAGTTATTTGAAAATGTTGTGGGGGAGGCAAAGAGAAGAGTCAACTCAAGAACAACCATTTCTTATAGATCCCACCCCACCCTCACCACCATTGAGGTGAGTCATTCCCCTCAAATAGATTTCTCAGTATAGGTAATAAATATTCTAATAATTGTTTAGATGAAATGTGACTCAGAAAGACACTGATACCTTTATTGTATTGATATTCTATAGGTTGAAAATGATTGTGACTTATATCTATCAACTCCCACCCATCACCTTGTTGTGAGTGCTACAGTGTTCAATATCCAATATGTCCATCTACATAAAAACCACTTCCTATAGGTCATTTGAGAGTGGCTATTAACATAGATCATGAACCGATCACCGATCTTCCTGTTCCACGTGAAAACAAATATATTTAAATGGTCAAAAAAGCAGTTGGAACATTCATAGCATGCTCATCTGATCTTATAAAAAACATGCTTATAATTAGGCATTCATTTCAAATTTATTTTTCATTCTAAACCATTAACAATTGATGAAAAAGGTTTTGATCTAATGAATTTTATTACATACATACAATGGAAAGAGTATGAAACTAAAGGTTGAATCAAAACCATCTAAAGGATCAACCAACTGATCAAAAATATCTTCTGAATACACCTTTAGCCCACCCGTTTAATATCCTAATTTTCTAACGTTGAATGTTCATGCAGATAGAAAGTTACAAAATAGTGTAAATAATTTAGTTGATTTTGAAGAACAAATGTACGGAGAGGATGTATTAGAGTATATTTCTTTTGAAACTGTAACTGAAATCCTTGACTATTATTGTCTAGGAGCCTCAATCGTAAATGTATGCATGAGGTATGTTTTCATAATTTTATTTTCCAAAAGATGATATACTATGTTACATATAAATAAAGAAAATTCATATTTATTATAGGAATATATTTTAATACCAATTTAATGGAATCCCCCATGAACATAAATTTAGAGTCGTTAGTCCTCATGACACTTCTATAAAACTAGAAAAAAGAGAGTCAAAAAAATGATGAAATAGTGGGAAAACTAGCTAAATAATTAGAAAGTAAACTTGTGGATTATAGAATCTTATTAATACCAATGATGTAGGGGTAAAACTCTGTAATTTAATCATATAAAATATATTTTAATTTCATTCATTGAATATTACTTTTTTTAGGCAACATTGGATTCTCATTACAGTTAATTTCGATACTCTGAAGATTTATATCTTGTATTCAATTCATGGGTACCCAATAAACCAACCACATATGATGACATTTTCTAAATTTTAATACACTACATCCAATGTTTTAGAACTAAATGTCAAGTTATATATTACATATTATGTTTTAATGATAATTCTTTTATGATACGATGATGTTTAAATACTGTGAAATTCATGGCATGAGGACAATAATTCTACACAAGGATCCTGGAATGTTCTATAACTAGATAAGTATCAGGGTATATATAATAATATTTCACTATCCAACCAAAAATCAAAATAAAGTACTTATTTTTCTTAATTTTTTAATAGTGTATGAAACAAAAAAATTGGAAAAATTATAGTTATTATGTACGTAAATTTATGATAAATATCATATTCCATTATAAAACTAGCATCCGTGAAAATTTATTTTTGAATATAATTAATATTTCATTCAAAATAATTATTAATCCCTTGTGTATTTATTTTTTTGCAATACTACCATGTGTATCGAAAAAAAATATATTCATACAATTGAATTCATTTTATTAGAAATGAATGGGTAGCAAACCTATAGGAAGAATAAAAACATATAACATGGAGTTGTGACTTCTATAGAAGTAATGAACTATCTCATATTTATGTTTAATTTATTTCTATTTAGTATTACTCATATCATAATTTCATTCTTATATAGGTGAATTCAATTATTTGAGTTGGGGTGGTTTGTTCAAAACTGTTCACGCTCATGAGAGATTGGACTTCTAGGCTACAAATGAGATAATGACAACAAGGGAATGGGTCATGAATTTGTACATCCATCATAAAAAAGGTGAATTCCTACTACTTATATAATTATTTTTTTCATCATTTTATCTATTATTTGTAAGTTAATTTCCTGATAATTTTTACCTAATACTTATTTATATTTTTTACATATATTTTAAGAAGTCATATTTTTCTTTTAACTATATGTAAAAATCCACGAAAAAGATAACATGTTCCTTTTTTCCAATGTCACAATTATTACCATTGTCTTTCCTTTCCAACCATCCTATAATGCGTATTGATTATATGTTTTAGCAAAAAACGTTTTCATTGTTGAAATATAGAACAGTGGAGTAAGATCTTGTGCCCATTTTGGTGATTTCTCATTATATAATAGGTTTGATAGCTTCCTCTAATATTGGTTTTCAATAACTAGAATGGTTTTTTGGCTAAGAAAATCGACTCAAAATGTATTTTTGTAAGTTTTAAAAATAAATAAAATGGTAATGTAATGGCCTAGAAATTTCTTTCCATTATAGTATGATGAATTTGGTGTTTGAGGTGTCTGGGGGTAGTCTGAGGTGTTTTTAGGACATATGAGTCATTCCAATAGCAACTCATTTCAAGAGTCTTCCAAAATTCTAGTTTTCTAATGGTGATACAGTCCAACTATGAGACATCTCAAACAATGAGACATTCCAATGTTGAGAGATTCCAATGGTGAGACATTTCAAATGGTGATACATTTCCAATATTGAGACATTCCAATGATGATACATTTCCAATACTGATGTATTTACAATGGTGAGACATTTCTAATGATGACACATTTTTCCAACGGTGAGATATTTCCAACGGTGAGACATTCCAATGGTGACATATTTTGAATGGTGCTATATTCCATTTGTGAGACATTTCCAAAGGTGAGACATTTTCAATAGTTATACATTTAAAATGGTGATACATCTTCAATGGTGATACATTTACACCATTTATCCATTTTTTACAGAATTTTCAGGTTTTTCTTGTTTTTCTCTTTTTACGGTTATTTTGACAATAAATGTGTTTAATGACACAATTAACGAGTTTTATATACAATTCAAAGGATATCTATCATGTCATAAATTTCTCTAATTTCCAGAGAATTTAAATGGTCAAACTATGTGGTTTAATATGATACTCTCTAATGGTCAACTAAACCATTTCAAATCCCTTTGAATTCAGATATAATCCTTATAAGGAGGATATCTTCCATTAATTCATTCCTTATCCTTCATATAAATATGGGAAATTCCAAATCCTTTTTCCTTGTATTCATCTGATGTGATTATAGAGTTGGTTCAAGTTCTAACTATTATACATTCAGTTTCCTCCCTTACGTGCACCCCAGTTTTGGTGTGGCGATTTGGTGAAAGGGTTCTTACTTCCAGGTAGGAATTCCGTTATATTTCTTTATGTGTATTATGTGGGGTGAGTTTATTATTTTCACCTCTTGTGAACATGCTTTCATCTAAATTAATAAAGAAAATGAATAGATATTTATTGAATTTAAAGCCGAAGGTGAATGTGAATTATTATGTTACAACTTATTGTTGTTTTTATTAGATATGATTTGATATTATGATCGTATGGGTGTATTACCTTGATGAAAATCATGTGTGTTTGTTCAATGATTATTCTTTAGTAAATTCCATTGTGAATCCTATGTTTTTTTATTGTTTGATTTATCGCCATAAATAAATTAGTAACCATGTATATTTGGTTAATGGAACGGATGCCTCAGTATTTAATGGCTTTTGTGACAACACCCTTAATTAATGAAGTGAAATTAAATAAGTGCCCCTTTCCCTTATAAATTTTAAAATGTGTTGTGTTGTGGTATATTATGTGATGTGTGGAACAGTTTTGGTTAGTATGTATGAGATTTTTGTAATGTACAATAGCAATATTTTTATGTGTGTGGGGGGAGTGGATGTGATATGGTTATGCAGTGGGGTTGTATGATGGTTATTGTGTGGATGTATGGTAAGTCTTAAAAGGGGGATTCGGCTTAAAATTGGTAATGATATGGGATTATTGGAATGAGTGTGATGGTTTTTTGTGTGGTTACACTTTCTGACTATTGGTTATTATATTGTGTGAATTAATTCTAGTTTCTTGGAAAGTATAGAACTAAAATGTTATATTCCTTCATGGGAAGAATATGAAAAAAGGATTTATTTGAAATGAAATGTGGAATTTGAACAGCTAATGGATGAATAATAACAGCCCGGAATTTAAAGAACCAATGTGTTGTTAATATGAGATTATTCGATATTTGTGAAATCTGTTAAGGAGAAAATTATGGATTAAAAGTATAATGTGACTTGTGGATTGTGTTCTAGAGGTATGGTGTCTTTCATATATCATTGTAATTGGAGGTATTGGACCTTATGAGTTGGGTTTTCCTTGTTTTTAAACCCATATGATGGGATTTTGTGATTCAATACTATATGTATAAATCTTATATGTTCTTTTTATTTCTATATGCACCCCACCATTGTTGAGCACTATGTTTAAAACACCACCATCGTCACGGGGGAGGGTATCTTCCCCAACATCTAGTGAGGATTATGGATGGATGGGTACCCTCACTTTTCCACTATCTCTTCCAAGCGAGGTAGGTACGGAATATGCTATGATGGTTGGAGGTCTATTAGTGTCTTATATGGTGGTTGTGATAGCCCAAGTGTGCGTGAGTGAGTTTGTTTGTTTCCCAGGTGTCTTCAGGATGAATTATGATGTCTATCCCAGGTGTCTTCGGGATGAGATGTGATGTGATGTGTTATGAGGCCCAGTACAGGCGGAATGTGATGTGTTGTGAGTCATGAGTGTGAGATAGCATGAGGTGATGTGTTTTTAGGCTCATGTGTGTGTGGAAAGAATGTGATGTGGGATACAGAAGGTATAGGAGTGCTCAGACCTTCAACATTGGTAAAGAGTAGAATAACCAGTGGAAAAGTGGTGTGGTAACCCTATAATAGATGTGATTTATATTATATTTCATTACTTGAATTATTTTTTGAGTGATCCTTGGTGAGGTTAGGGTTTTTGTTAGTATACTTGTTTCGGTTTTGTTTGTTTCTAATACTTTCGCACGGGTGCATTAGTATGCTCTTTTAACATATGAACGATAGACATTGGTTTTCCAATTGAGTATACATGTATGCTTACACTACGTATATAAAACTGTTTTCAGGTTTATAATAGGACTTCATGGACCGTGCTAGACATTTCTAGTTCAGGCCATTGGAGTTGTTGTTGTGTCTATACCTTATCATTTATTCTTTTGGGATTTATTTTTGAGATAGTCTATATATCAGTTTTTATTTATACATGCATTGTGGGATGGTTTGGATTAATTTTATAATACATCACGGAGTTGATTATTGTTGATACATCTTATCTCCTGATCTTGTTTTCTTATAAAGGGTAATGCCTTCATATTGTGATATTTGTCCACCCTTGGTGCTAGTCGCCAACTCGGGGCCTATAGGTGGTGGGACTCAAGGGTCATTATCATCCTTTATTCATTGGAATACCATGTGGGGTATCTTTGGAGGGAGGGGATCATAACCAAATTGTATCAGAGCCAATGGATGAGAGATAAGGTGGAGTTCAGAGTTCAGAATAGTGAGGAATACATGGGATGGTAGGGAAATAGTGTTAGATGATCTTGGTACATGACATAGGTCATGGAATACCAGTTAGGAAATTAAATTCTAGGTCCCTCTAGGATCCAATTGTAACATCCCAAGCTTCTACAATATGTTTCTCTTTGAATAATACAATAGCATTTGTTGTACATAACTTCAAGTTCTTGCACACCAGGACCAATCAAACTAGCCGTTAGGAATAGTAATACCCACTTTTTGAAATTTTATAAATTTTATTTTTCAAAATGGTCTTCATTTTTGGATTCAGAATAACAAAATTATCTTAGGGTGAATTTTTTGGTATTTTTCTGATAACTTTCAATTTTTGATGAATAGTGAAAACACTATGTCATTGTTAAAAACCTAATTTTTATTTAAATAATTATTTATTTTATTTAAATTTATTTTAAGTCAATATAGATTCATAATACCTATATTAGTTCAATTTATTTCATTGGAGTAATTTTATAATAAGATTAGATGTATAAAATGTTATTGAACTTTTTAACGTATTTTACCCACCTTCTAGGCACATTTGAAAATTTGCATAAAAGGTAATTTTACCACTTCTGTGAATTGAATTTAAAAAATACTAAAGACACATTTGACATTAGTAAGTAAAATGTGGTTCAAAAATATGAAAATAATTTATGGTGACTAGTAACTTTTGAATTTTATTTACCATGGTTAAAAGTAAATAGGGTAATTAAAGGTAAAAATGATATTATAATTACCCTAACACATGTCCTAATTCTATTTAATAAGTGTTTTTCGAACAAAATCATCCTTAGGAATAAAAAATGATCCTCTTTGATCAGCTTGTATTAGATTAGGACATTTATTATTATTTTATTTAAAGAAGAGTTAAAAGTGTTAAATTCAAATTTTAATAAATAACCATTTTTAATATAGTTTTATTTATAATATAACTTGACTATAAATATTCATTTGAAATATAAATAGTTTTCATTAATCATGGTATTTTCTTTATTATTTTTAGACATTAAATAATTAAATTTATTTATGAAGCAATAATGATGCAGTAATTACGTTATTAGTGAAAGGTTAAAATAATTAATATTATAAATATTTAAATAAATGTAAATTGAGAATTTTTATGCATTATAATAATTTTCAAGGTTAATATGACATGTTAGGGTTTATAAAATAATTTTTTTTCGAAGTGATAAAGTTGTTATGCCTTTCAAAAAAGCTAAATACCAAATCGTGTCAAAATTTACATAAATGAGTTTTTAAAACAAATACTATATTATTAAATGATATAACATTCCTAAAAATCTAAGGTATAGAAAAAGGTCTTATATAATGATATATATGTCATTAAGGAACCACTTGGGGTTATCTTGGCATTTTATAGAATGTTTATTAACCATTTATTATAATAAAACAAGAATACATGGTAAAAGTCAAACCATTTAACTAAGAGTTAAATCTAAAAGATAAGGTTAATATGGTGACCTAAACCTATCTCAAACCTATTGGTTTATATGTTTTCGACCCAAACCCACCTTATCCTCAAAATAAATCCATTGTTAGCCATTATTAACGTAATATTATTTTATAATGTTTCAAGATTTTCCTAAAGTGACCATCACCTCTCTTATAAAAGGGTACTTCCACTTCTCTCAAATTCACACATCCAAACCTATTTGTCTCAGCCAAAACCTACTCAAATATCCTCAAAATATCCCTAACTGCAACCTAGAGGACTTACTTTGATCATAAATTCTACCTATGGAGACCTTTTGATTAAATCTAAAGGAAGAACCCGAATAAGAGGTAATAATTTCATCACCTCTTTTAATGTCCTTTTCTTCTTCCACTCCCTCTTTCTTTGTTGTTTTCACACCAAAATAATAACTCCAGTACCTTCTACATATTGTGATTTTATTATAAATATGGTACAACCATATTAATTATTATATTCATCCTAATAATGATAAAGTCTCCATGCGTGTGTACGTACGTCTTACCGTCTCCACATCCTGGTGTAGTTTGTTATTCAACACTTAATTATTTGGATGGGTATAATAATGAATATAATTGATTTAAATAATAAATATAACAAGTTTATGACTCTTTATATATGATATAACATCCAATTAATTACTATTTCACCATAAATAGAATGGTATTGTTGCTCGTGCATACGTACAGATTTCCGTCTCCATGAACACGATTAGATTCATTCCCCATCATAACCATTAAAGAATAAATTTCATTTTATGATTAAAAAATAATGTTTATGAACTTGATATAATTATGGAGATTAATAAAATACATCATATCCATAACAAACATTACTTACGTAATAAATCATACAAAGTAAAACGAATTAGTTAACACCCGAAACGATGATACATCTAAAATATCATTAACAATGAAATGTCAGAAGATCATATATGATATCATATTTATTTATGTGGTTAATTTATAATTTAATACAAATGATTTCACCATAATAAACAAGGTAAAATTTCCCTCTACTAAGTAAAAGTACAAGGTAAGGGTTAATTTTACAATCTCTTTATTATCCGAGGTTGTTTTTATGAATGTATTTAGTGGGACTTCTTTATCATACACATCCGTTTTTTCTTAAAAATGTTTTTCAAAAATAAATTAATATTTCATAGAATATGGTTTAAATTCATTTATACCCTTGTTTTACTTTTTATAAAATGTTTTTAAAATAATCTTTCCATCCTTTTCCCAACAAGGTACTTTATGACATTTTCAACAAATTAAGGTAAGAATGTTTTTTTAACTTATACGGTGGGTGTAGCTATTTTTTCCGTTATAACACCTTTGAAGCTTTAATTATAAGATTATAAGAATATTTTCAAAATAAATGTTTTAATTTATAATTACGTGACTTCTAAATGATTTCGAAATAGAAAAAGATATTTCTCTCAAATAGTTTTGATTTCATCTATGTTAACATCCTTTGATGGATTTTACACTTGTTTGAATTTGATTTATTATGATACAATATTCAATATTGTATTAAAGGTTTTGTGATATGTTTGACTGTGGATGTGTTATTTTTATACCATTCATGGTTTATGGTTAAATTATTAACATTTTAAATGAAAAATTTAATATGAATGTTTATTTAATGTTTCAACCTTTTCATATGAGGAATGCATTGGACTTAGTAAGTGATGGGTGGAGCCTAATATAGCTCCTTAATGTATCAGCAGGTCTCATGAGATAGACTAGTGTCTTGGAACAAGGCCTTGACAAAATCTTATTTATATTCCTATCACTAGGCCTTGAATATTTGGTTATGATGTCCGACATTATGCATTCCATCGTTATAAAATAAGTTATTGATATTACATGTGATTATTCAACTAGTAGAATATCCATGTGAATAAGTAAGTGGAATTATTTGATTTATCTTTTCTATATTATACTGAATTTTATGTTTAAAAGGATTTTGTTTTAGTCTTACACATTTTCTTAAATGATTATGCTTATTTATGAATGTTTCTACTATATTATTATCCTTACTGAGCATCTAAACTCACCCCTTTCTATGTTTTATTTTACCTAGTATGTGAAGATGTATATCATGATTAACCTTTAGGGATTGGTCAAGGGATATGAGTGTGTTCAAAGGGGATACAATGTTGTTGTTTTTCCTTTTCATAATGTAATGTAAAACTTATGTATGTATCTAGTACTTCCAAGGATATTAAACTAACCAGTCTTTCGATACTTGAACTCTTGTGATCATGCCAATGTTATGTAATAATGCATCGAATCTAGGTAACTAGGGTCAGGGAATTATAGTTGGTATTAGAGGAATTTTAGTACAAACCTTTGAAACTAGATTTAGAAAAACTCTAATTATTGAACATTACCTTAAGATAAACCTTGAGGATTAGTATAGAATAACTTCCTAGAATTTTGGTAATGTAGAGATTTTGTGAGTTTTCTTAGAAATACATCTCTGTTTGGATATGAGCAGGAAGAGGCTACTCTGGGATAGATGTACCTAGGAGTGAAAACTATGACAAGGAGTTTCGGGCTTGACCTAGAGTATCCTGGTACCCGAAAATGGGCCTTGTTGCACTCTTGGTTACGACACCCACAAGGGATATACTTAGGATAATTCATATTTTATTTACAAACAATAATGAAGGATTTATATTTAAATTCTTCCTCAAATAAAACATTTTTATTATTATGGATTATATCCCTAAACTGTTTAATTTATGATAAGTGTTTTACAAGTTTGGAATTATGTTTTGTGATTCATAAACAAATCTAGTGTACGCCATTGTTTAGAAATGGTTCCTATTGGAAGGAATGGAAACCATATCAACACATGTAATCCATGTAGGTATTTCCCTCTTACTCAAGATAATTATATTGGAGATGGTGATGCAACTGGTGATGAACAACTTATAACCATACTGGGACAACTCACTCAGGTTATGAATAATAATCTTACCCGTATGGAGCAACCTGATCCACGATGCGGAGGATCAATGTTAGACTGCTTCATGAGGCAACAACCATCAACATTCAATGGGACTACAAATCCATTGGTATCTGGTCAATGGATAAGTTCCTTAGAGAAAATATTTCATGCTTGGGGAGTAGCGAATGGGAAAAAAATTCCAAGGCAGTTTATCACCTCACAGGAGATGAAAATAAATGGTGGTCATTAGTTCAAAACAAAAAGGAAGATGAAGAAGTATCAAATATGGAATGGAGGGAGTTTAAAGAGATTTTCTTAGAAAAATACTTTCCTCGTGAACATCGAGCGGATATGAAAATGAAATTTCTATGTCTGAGGCAAAAGGAGGATAAGAATTTCGCAGAGTATGAGGGTCACTTTACAAGGTTAGCAAGGCATGATACAGATTATATATGTAACCCACGAAGTAAGATTGATCGATTCTTTGATGGGTTTGTTATATATAGTTATGCATCAATGAAAGTAATTGGTTTTTTCCTTATGCATAATGATAGATTTATTGCCTATGAATCACAATAGCTAAAATTTCATGAAAAAAACTATCCTACTCATGATCTTGAGTTGGAAGCTATAATCATTACATTGAAGATATGGAGACACTATATCTATGGTGAAAAATGTTAGATATATATCAATAACAAGAGTTTGAAGTATATTTTCTCAAATAATGAAATCAACATGAGGAAAATTCAATGGATTAAACTACTCAAGGATTAATATTGAACTATACACTACCACCTGGAAAAGGCAAATAAAGTGGCAGATGCTTTGATCATAAAGGATCATGGAGTTTTGAACAAGATGAGAGTTAAAAGGGATCCAATGTCTGTGGATCTAATAAATATGGATATAGGAATAATCATCGAAGGTGAAACATCAATAATTTTTCAAATGGTTTCCAAACCATCTTTACTAGAAAGGATAAAATGTTCTCAGACTGATGTTGAGGAGTTTCAAAAGAAAATTAAAGCTGTGAATGATGAGATATTGATCGAATTCATATATGAAGGTGGAATTTTAAAATTTTGGAAAAGGCTTTGTGTTCTAGATATAACAGATCTAAAAATGGAATTTTTGGATGATGATCATAGATCCAATTACACTATACACCCTAATATCACTAAGATGTATAGAGATTGGAAGGAACATATTTGGTGGGACAACATGAAGAGGGAGATTGCTGATTATCTGTCAAGATGTATGGTTTTTCAATAGGTGAAACTATAAGACAACATCATGGAGGAGTCATTCAACATATTCCCATACCTAAGTAGAAATGGGATGATATTACGATGGAAATTGTCAAGGGACTACCCAAGACTCCTAGAAGGAATGGAACAATATGGGTCATTATTGATCGTCTTATCAAGTCAGCACATTTTCTTGATATAAAAGAAAATTTACCACTTGAACGTTTAGTAAGACTATACATTAATGAAGTCATAAGAGTTCATGGTGTACCCCTATCGATTGTTTCTAATCGTGATCCCCATTTTACACAAGATTTTGGAAAAGTTTTTAGAAATCCCAAGATACTGAACTTTGTTTGAGCACTGCCTACCGACCTCAAACTGGCAGACAATCAGAACTGACTATTCAAACCCTAGAAGACATGATGAGATCTTTCTCACATGACTTTCCATGTATGTGGGATCATTATTTACCTCTGTTAGAATTTTCCTATAATAATAGCTTCAATTAAAGTATTCAGATGGCACTATATGAAGCATTATATGGAAAGAGATGTCACACACCAACTTGTTGGGATGATATTGGTGAAAGAAAAATTATAGTACCATAACTTTTTGAGGAAACAATGGAAAAGGTGAAGATTATCCGAACCCACATCAAATCATCTCAAAGTAATCAAAAAAGCTATGCTGATAACTGAAGGAAGGATTTGGAATTTCAAGTAGGAGATCATGTTTTCTAGAAGGTATCTCCATGGAAGGGTGTTATACATTTTTGTAATAAGGGTCAATTAATCCCCAGATACATCATACCTTTCAAAATTATATAACGAATTGGTGTTGTAGCTTACCGTTTGGTAATGCCTCCAAGTCTCTCCAAAGATCATGATGTGATCCATGTATCACCATTAAGAAAATACATGCCTAACCCAACGCATGTACTCACCTATTAATAAATAGAACTAGAACCCGGTTTTTCTTATTGTGAAGAGCTTTTTAAGATTCTTGATACCAGAGAATAAGTTTTGAGAAACCGAACGACTTGTCTAGTAAAATTTCTATGGAGAAACCATTAGATGGAAGAGGAAACGTGGGAACCCAAGGAACTTATGATGAATAACCACCCAATTCTTTTTACCTAGTAGTATTCTAGAAATTTTGAGGATGAAATTATTTGAAGGAGGGAAGAATCTAACACCCCAAGCATCCACGGTACATTTCTCTTTGAATAATACAATAGCTTTCACTGTATGCAACTTCAAGTTCTAGAACACCATGACCAATCAAAATGAACATTATGAATAGTAATACTCACTTTTTAAAATTTTATAAATTTCATTTTTCAAAATGGACTTTATTTTTTGATTCAGAATATTAAAATTAGTTTAGGGAGAATTTTTAGTATTTTTCTGAAAACATTCAATTTTTTATGAATAGTGAAAAACACTATGTTATTGTTTAAAACAGAATTTTTATTTAAATAATTATTTATTTTATTTCAATTTATATTAGGTCAAAATAGATACATAATACCTGTATTATTTTAATGCAATTCATTGGAGTAATTTTATAACAAGATTAGATGTATAAAATTTTATTGAACTTTTTAACGCCTTTTTCCCACCTTCTTAGCACATTTGAAAATTTGCATAAAACGTAATTTTACCACTTATATGAATTGAATTTTAAAAATCCTAGAGACGCGTTTGAAATCAGTAAGTAAAATGTGATTCAATAAGATGAAAATAATTTTTGGTGAATAGTTATTTTTTTAATTTTATTTACCAGAGTTAAAAGTAAATGGGGTAATTGATGGTAAAAATAATATTATAATTACCCTAAAACATGTCCTAATTCTATTGAATAAGTGTATTTCGACCAAAATCAACATTATGAATAAAATATGATCCTCTTTGATCCACTTGGATTAGATGAGGATATTTATTATTATTTTATTTAAAGAAGAGTTAAAAGTGTTAAATTCAAATTTTAATAACTAAACTATTTTTAATTTAGTGTTATACATAAGATAAACTCAACTTTAAATATTCATTAGAAAGATAAAAATATTTAATACATCATGGTATTTTATTTATGATTTTTAGACATTAAATAATTAAATTTACTTATGCAACAATAATGATGTAGTAATTACCTTATTAATGAAATGTTAAAATAATTAATATTAAAAATATTAAAATTAATGTAAATTGAGACTTTTGATGCATTCCACGAATTTTTTTGTTTAATAGGACATGTTAGAGTTGATTAAATAATTTTTTTGAGGTGATAAAGTTGTTATGATTTTCACAAAAACCAAAAACCAAATAGTGTCAAAATTGACAAAAATGAGTTTTTAAAAGAAATACTATATTATTAAATGATATAATATTCCTAAAAATATAATTTTCAGACAATGGACTTAAATAATGACATATATGTCATTAATGAACCACTTGGGGTTTTCTTGGCATTTTATAGTAAATTTATTAACCATTTATTATAATAATACAAAAATACATGGTCAAAGTTAAACTATTTAACTAAGAGTTAAATCTAAAAGATAAGGTTAATATGGTGACCTAAACCTATCTAAAATATATTAGTTGAGCATTTTCTGACCCAAACCCACATTATCCTAGAAATAAATCTATTTGGATCCATTATAAACCAAATATGATTTTATAATATTTCAAGCTTTTCCTAAAGTGACCCTCACCTATCTTATAAAAGGGTACTTCCTCTTCTCTCAAAATCACAAATCCAAATCCATTTTTCTCGGACAAACTCTACTCAAATATCCTCCCAAATACCCTAAAATTAACCTATAGGCTATAATTTGATCAGAAATACAACCTATGGATCCCTTTTGATCAAATAAAAATGAAGCACCCATAGAAGAGGTAATAATTTCATCACCTCTTTCAAAGTCCTTTTTTTCTTCCACTTCTTATTTCTTTTTTGTTTACATAACAAAATAATAATCCCAATACCTTCTACATATTTTGATTTTATTATAAATATGGTACAACCATATTCACTATTCTATCCTTCCTATGATTTACAAAGTCACCATACGTGCGTACGTACGGCTTACCGTCTCCACATCATGGTGTAGTTTGTTATTCAACACTTAATTATTTGGATGGGTATAATAATGATTATAATTGTTGTAAATAATAAATATAACATGTTATTTATTCTTTATATATGATATACCATCCAATTACATATAATTTCACCATCAATAAAGTGGTATTTTCGCTCGTGCGTACGTACGGATTACCGCCTCCACAAACATGATGAGATTCATTCCCCATCAAAACCATTAAAGAATAAATTTAATTTTATGATTAAAAACTTATGTTTATGAACATAATATAATTCTGGATATGAATAAAATACATCCTATCTATAACAAACATGACTTACGTATAAAAACATATAAAGAAAAATGAATCAGTTAACACCTGAAACGATGGTACTACTGTAATATAATTAACAAAAAAATATTATAAGATCAAATATGATATCTTATTTATGTATTTGGTTATTTTATAATTTAATAATTATTATTTCACCATTATACAGGAGATTACCTGCCCTTGAATAAGGAAAATTACAAGGTAATGGTTAATTTTACAATCTCTTTATTATCTGAGATTGTTTTTACAAAAGTATCTACTAGGACTTCTTTTCCATCAACATAAGTGATTTTTAAAAATTTATTTCAAAACATTTTTAAAATTTCCTAGAATATGGGTTAAATTCATTTATACCCTTTTTTTACTTTTTATAATTTTTTTTAAAGGAATCTTTCCATTGTTTTCCAAACAAGGTACTTTGTGACCTTTTCGACAAATTAAGGTAAGAATGTTTTTTTAACTTATACGGTGGGTGTGGCTATTTTTTTCCATTAAAACACTATAGAAGCATCCCTTAAAAGATTATAAGAATATTTTAAAAAAAATTCTTTTATAATTATTTGACTTCTATATGATTTCAAAATAGAAAGAGATATTTCTCTCAAATAGTGTTGATTTCATCTTTGTCAACATCCTTTGATGGATTTTACACTTATTCGAAGTTGATTTATTATGATACAATATTATATATTGTATTGAAGGTTTGTTGATATGTTTGACTATGGATGTGTTATTTTTACACCATTCAAGGATTATGGTTAATGTATTAAAATTTTATATGCTAGTTTTAATACAGATGTTTGTGTTATGTTTCAACCTTTTCATATGAGGAATGCGTTAGACATAGTAAGTGAAAGGTTTAGCCTGCTATAGCTCCTCGATGCATCAGTAGATCTCATGAGAAAAACTAGTGTCTTGGCATAAGTCCTTGACAAAATATTCTTTGTAGTCTTGTCATGAGGCCTTGACTATGTGGTTATGATGTCTGGCATTACGCATTCCATCATTATGAAATTAGCTATTGATATTAAATTGATTATTTGACTAGTAGAATATCAATGTGAATAAGTAAATGGAATTATTTGATTTATATTTTCCATATTATGCTAAATTTTATGTTTAAAAGGCTTGTGTTTTAGTTTTATACATTGCCTTAAATGTTTATACTTATTTATAAATTTTTATGCAATATTGTTATCCTTACTAAGCATCTGAGCTCACCCATTTCTATGTATTATTTTTTCTAGGATGTGAAGACTTATATCATGATTAACTTGTGGGGATAGTCCAAGGAATATGAGTGTGTTCAATGGGGACACAATGTTGTTGCTTTTCCTTTTCATAATTTAATGTAAAACTTATGTATGTATATAGTACTTCCAAGGCTACTAAACTAATCGGTCTTTTGAGACTTGATCTATTGTGATCATGCTAATGTTATGTAATAAAGAACCAAATCTGGGTAACTAGGTTCGAGGCATTACACTGAAGCTAGGACTCTGAGCCTACCAAACGACCAAGGGAGGTGGCCCTGCTTTCAGGGTAGAGACCTAAGAGAGGTACATGTTGGAGTTTGTTCCCTAGAACCAACTTCTTTGTACTTTATGATAAACTTATATTCATGTTTTTTAATATTAATCAATCACTTATCACATCATGATTGATCTCCTATGTTACATAGCATACGATTATGTCCCAAGAGTAGTTGTCACAATAAAAGGTCGTAGTAGTTCCCCACTATGATGAAAACTCAGATGTGCCACGACACTATTCTTGAATAAATGTGCTATGGCTATATGATATCTTTTGAATGGATAAAACTGATACAAGCTATCAAGGGTGGAGACTCATAGGACTTTGCGGCAACTTCTCATGGTGTACGCCTCAGCTAATATCCAGAAGGATATTATGAGAACAAGACCTAATAGTAGAAAATCCATATTCATAAGTGTCATTGTATGTTCCTATTTGTAAACATGTGTAATGTTCCATAGACTTTAGGATTATTATTAATGGATATTATGAGTCATGTAATTTTATGTATTGATGAAAATTGTGACGACATATGCTCACAGAGAAGTTGGATACATTGGGTGTATCACGAGTAATATTACATTAATGAATAATGTGAGAAAGGATTTATCCATTCTATTCATTAATGGAATTAAATATCTCAGGCCCTTTGATGGAAATCGTATATCCTAAATAAATCAATGGTCATGGTTTTATCTATGCAAGTTTTATTTTCATATAATTAAAGAATGAGAAATCGAGTATATAGTTTGATGACACTGGAATGTAACCTAATCGATTGAAGATAGTTTGATAAAGGGATTATATTACATGGTAAGTATTCATTTGAGGTGACATGTCATTTCATCATTAACATCATTATATATGGGTTCCTCTATGTGTTTCTAGATTCTAACCTTGGACATTAGGCAGGTTCACCTACTACCACTATGAAAGAGGCCTAGAGGGTCACACAATAATTTTATCCTGAATCTCAGTTAAATAATTTATTATTTAACAAGTTGAATAAATATTATTCCCGAATGTGGTTTAATAATTATTCAGGTATTCTTAATCAAATTTTATTTATTTATTGGTGAAAATTCAGTTAAATTTATTTATTTATTTAATAAATAAATATTTGTTATTCAATGCCTAATAAATATTTCACAGGATGGGTAGACCAAGTTAAAGGATATATGGAGAAATAATATTAAATTTTATTATATTATATTATATTTAAAAATAACATGAAAGTTAATCACAAGCCATGGAAATAATAGTATTGCTATTATTATTTGACATGGGGGTTTCATGTGGAATAATAAAATAAGTAATTTCACTTCTTTGGTTCTATTTTATTATTATATAGTGAATTAAATCCCTAGTTATATTATTATTCTCAGATGTATAGGTCAATAAAACACTAGCCTGAGGAATTTGGTTGTGCACAAAAATTGGAGAAAAATATCGCAAGCCTTAAGAGATCTCTTTTCTCTAAGAAAATTCTCAAGAATGAGAGCAGCCATCCTCCCCCGGATTAGAGAATGCATTGGAAGTTGTTCTCAAGGCGATCGAAAGTGGACGCCACATGTGCAAGGATATTCAGCACTAGAACCTGGAGACTCCTTCAGCGACATCAAGAGATTCGTGGAGCACATTTGGATCACCATTAGAGGATATCTTTCTTTGGTCTCTACATCACAATGAAGTCATGCTGCAAATTTTTGGTCAGACACATCAACAAAGAAATAAAACCATGGATGAATTTCTTAATTTAATTAAATTAATTATAATTAAAATATGTTTATCCTCTCTTTAGATTATAGGTTTTATTCTTATTTATCTAAAAATTTGACTTTATTCTGTGTATACTGGATTTCTTCATCGTATTGATCCTGAAATAATCATCGATCATGGTAAAATTTCAATTGGGGTGTCCGCCCAACATCGCTTCTACTGCACCTAAAACCTAAAAGTTGTATCAGATCAGTCATATTTTAATTTATAATTGTTTAAATAATTTGTTGATGATTTAGACTTCAATAATATAGTTTTTAAATTCAAATTTTAATTGATCTTTTAATCTGAATTTCATGATATATTCCTACATTATCATTTCTCACATATTTAAGAAAAATGTATAATTTTATGTTTAAAATTAAAATGAGGATCTCATCTGGAGGCATTGATGATTCTGTCCAGGTGACAAAACAGTACATGTTGTGTAATTGAAATTACATGTTGTGTCATATTCCATACACGCTGCGTATTCTGAATTACACATTGTGTAGTTGTGTTCTGTGTATCAGGAGTAATTCATAAAATACTCAAGCCATGTGCATTTATTAAATAAAGTGTAAATAATTATTACACCGAGTGTTGACCATGAAAATCTGGTACACGGTTAGCTAGATTACACGTCGTGTGGCCCATCATACATGGTTCTTAGTCCCACTCAAGTTAGGGTGAAACTGTGTATCCCATACACAGCTCAGCAGACTGATCACCGTGTAACTAGGAGACAACACAACATGTGGGCAACTAGACATGATGTGTACTCTCAGATTTTCAAAGTACGCCACACAAGCCGTGTAGTTGAACTTTCACTCTATGTACTTTACCAAATTACATAGAATTAAAACATTAATATTTTTGTAATATTTAAAACTACATATCATGTATAAGTCGTATCCCATGATGTTACTCAAGTTAATTGAAGCATAACATTTGGCCTAAATAATAATGTTATTTGTGTAATCATCTGTGAGGTACACATTGTGATAGAAGGCATTACATCGAGTATGCCATATTTCACAATAGTAAAACAGTATACGAGGATAACACATGTAAGGTATATTCAGACGGGTTTTCACCCTGTTTCATCACCTACATTTTAGTTAAAAGAATATGTAATGAATGAGGCTCCCATGCTAGTGTATGTGGTTCATTTTTGGAGATGAGGAGAAACCAATCCATGGAGATACAAAGGTGCACAGGTGGAAAGATGTAAAAACAAACCATAAATGGTTCAAGGTGTTTTTCCCCTAGGTTAGGGTTAGTTTATCAAACACTAGATAAATTAAACAATAGAAAATCTCATGATTGTACCGTTTTTTTTGTTTCTTTCAGTTGCACGATTATTCATTATAGATGTATTATCATGATCATATAATTAATGAATTAAGAAGATTGCAATATGAAACTAAAATAAAATGGCTTATGCATAAAAATTATGTAGACATGGTGAATCACTTAAGTATATCCCACTTAATATTAACAAGAATTTGAAAGATAATCAGCGTCAACTTACACATAAAGGATAAAATTCCTCGATAAAATATTAATCCAGTATATCCTTCAATCACTTAAGTTATAATCAAACCAATAGTTCATTGTCATTGACCAACCCTAGTTTGAGTGCTTCCAATTATCGAGGAATTCTAATTTGAGGTTTTGGGTTGACTTAACATGGTTGACATCAAGGTTTTACCTCCCATAGTAGGAAATGGTGTAACTGATAGGAAAGGGTTGAGGAAATCATTAATGACTTCAGGATTTGGGATTCCACTCAATGGATCAAGGAGTTGCGAGTTAATGTAGTTGGAATTTGGAATTCCTTCCCAAACCCCTTCATGTTTCTTGAACAATCGTATTTGGGGTAATGAAAATGGAACATGGATCCTTGCCATAAGAATATCCAAGAAATATGATATTCCAAATCCAATGGTTAGGGATATTGGGTTTCGAAAACAATAGTGGCATACTAGTAAATATTAATTTATTTATTTGACTATTTTATCAAGATAATGTACTAAAAACTATTTTAATATTATTTGTAGAAACATCATCAAAAATGAAATCAAACATATCATTGTGATCAATACTTTATAAGGAAAACCTTATCACCAGCTTGAATTTCTAGGAATGGAAGAGTTATTTATGAATCATCCTTTTCCATGGAAGTAAATTATATGTTCTAGATGAACATTTACCAGTGGCACCTGGAAATGAGGTTAGTTATGAGGAAGTCTCTAAGTATGAGAAACATTTGAATGATGCTATAGATGTTTAATGCTTCATGTTATAATTCATGTCTGCTAATATCATTAAGAAACATGAGTAAATGGATTCTTATAACATGATGTCACGCATTTGGGTTCTCTATCAAGAGAGTGTGAGACAAGAGAGGAATGAGATCTCCAATGATTTTTTAACTACTAATATTAGAGAATCTACGCTAGTTGTAACACATGTAGACAAGCTTATTGAATACATTTATCATATGGACATCTTAGGGATTAAATTGATAGATGAGTTTCATATAGATCTCATGCTATAATTACTTCCCAAGGCTATCTCTAGTTTTATTGTTAATTATAATATGAGAAATAATGAGAAGAGATTATCGGAACTTATGACTCTAATTCACCAAGTGGATAAGGACATGGGGGATGATAATCCTATAGTAATTATGCTAAATATGAAGAGGAATGACTTGGGAAATTGGCCTAAGGTTTAAAAATATCAAAAATCCCATGAGCATTGTCTGGGCAAGAAGAAGAAGGTCCTAAGGTAGGGAAAGGAAAATGAGGCATTGTGCTTTTCATGTGGCAAGTAAGGCCACTAAAAGAGGAACTTTACTGAGAGTCAAGGGGAAGCCAAAGCTACATTCGTTATCAAGTGAAATATTTCCATTTTTACACATTGGGTATTAGATATATCTTGTGGTGCTCGCATATATATTCAAATATAGGAACCATGTAGATTTTTGAAAATTTCTAAAGGAGAGGTGGATCTATGAGATGCCAATGGTTCGAGGCTGGCTAATCTTTCCATTGGTTGCTACAACCTTTCATTGACAACTAGGATAATTTTGGTTTTATGAGACTGTTATTATGTACCATGTGTTACCAAGAACATAATTTCTGTATCATGTTTAGATATATATTGATTTATTTTTATGTTCAGAAATAAATTTTGTTTCTTTTATTAGGACAACATATGTTGTGGAATGGCACATTTAAATAATGGTATGTATTTATTAAATTATAGAAACCAAATGTTGGAAATTGATAACGAATCTAGTTTAAATGACTCATATAACACCTAGTTGTGGCATCACTACCTTGGTCATGTAAACGAGAAGTTCTTGACAAAGCTCTATCAAGATGGTTATTTACGCTATTCTGAGCTAAAACCACTTGATAGATGTCATGCTTGTTTACAATAGAAAATGATCAAATCATAATTCAGTGGAGATGGTGAAAGGGACAAAGATCTTCTAAGATTGGTACACATTGATGTGTGTGCACCATTTCCATTATAATCTAGAGGAGGATATTATTACTTCATTACATTTACTAAATACGTGAGTAAATATGGATATTTCAAATTAATATGGTATAAGAAAAATCCTTCAAGAAATTAAATGAGTTCAAGATTGAAGTAGATAATTAGATTGGTATAAAGATAAAGAAAATTCAATCAGATCGAGGTGTGGAAGATCTTAACCAAGAGTTCATTGACCTTTTATGGGAGTATGGGATTCTATCTCAACTCACTCCACCATATAAAACATAGTGGAATGGTGTTAGTTAAAGGAGGATCCATACCTTTCTGGACATGTTAAGGTCAATGATGAGTCATGAAAACATTTTGTTATCCTTTTGTGGATATGAATTACAAACTGTAGCATACACATTAAACCAAGCACCAACTAAAGTGGAAAACAGTATCCAATTAAAGTTATGGTGTGGAAAGAAACCTGTTTTGTTTCATACACATGTATGGGGTTTCAAGGTGTTTATTAAGGAATCCTTAGTAAAAAAACTAGCACCTCAAGGTATGAAGTGTATATTTATAGTATATCGCAAGGAAACAAGGTGATACTACCTATACAACCCCTCAGAAAAGAATGTACACTACTGGAAAACCAGGTATTTGCGACGGGCTATTTGCGACGGGATCCCGTCGCAAATAGCCATTTGCGACGGGGTCCCGTCGCAAATAGCCCGTTGCGGAAAACGCCGTCGCAACTAAACTTATTTGCGACGGGACCGTCGCTAAAGCCCTTTTTTGCGACGGGCATTCTCCCCGTCGCAAATAGTATTCCGTTTTTTGTAAAAAACTTTTTAAACAGTTATTGCGACGGGCCCGTCGCAAATACCTTTTGCGACGGTTCCCGTCGCAAATTGTTTTTGCGACGGGCCCGTCGCAATAACGTTTTTTTTTAAAAAATAAAAAAAATAATAATACTAGTATTTGCGACGGGAACCGGGACCCGTCGCAATTACTATGAATAGTATTTGCGACGGGTCCCGTCGCAAATACTCTTTTTAAAAAAAAATAAAAAAATATTAATAATACTAGTATTTGCGACGGGCATAGTATCCCGTCGCAAATACTATAAAAAAATAAAAAAAAAATTATTAATAAATTATTTTAATTAATATAATAATAGAATTATAATTTACAAATGAAAATAATAAATTATTTTAATTAATATAATAATAGTAGAATTATAATTCAAAAATAAAAATAATAGAATACTAATAAATAATTTAATTAATATAATAATATTATAATTATAATTCATAAATAAAAAAATATTAATAAGTTATTTTAATTAATATAAAAATAATAGAATTATTTTACATTCAAATATTAAAATAATTCAAGTATTACCAAAAAATAATTAAATTATAATATTATAAAATTTTAATATATATATAAAATTTTAATATATATATAAAATTTAATATTATAAAATATAAATATTATTATTATTCATATTAATATTGTTATTTAAAAATATAATATTATTAATATTTTATAATGAGACAGAAACTACGAATAGAAAAAAAAAATATTTTGATTTCACAAATTTTATAACAGAAATACAAACTCTAATCTGTAGGAGGGGGGGGAGGTGGGGGATCTGCAGATGGTGGTGGAGGAAACTCCATCCCTAAAGCATGAGTGAGTCGGCGCATGTACTCCATCTGCTCCTGATGCTGCTGCTGCCACCGACTCGTCTGCTCCTCGTACAGCTGCTGCTGGCGTCGACGCTCCTCCTCATGCTGCTGACGTATCTGCTCCTGCTCCTGTCGGAGACTCTCTATCTGTGCAGTCTGAGATCGCAACTGCTCCTCATACTGTGTAGAAGAAGATGCACGAGCTCCCCTCGAGCTGGACGCCGACATCGCAGCACTGCCATAATAATCTCCGGGAGTCAGTCGAGAGCCGATACCAACTACCCGGCCCTTCTCGAAGGCATACTGGGTGGCCTGCATCCATGCCGCCTCATCAAACTGACGGGCAGTGGTCTGATCTGATGACTCGGCCTGACTCTCAGGCCGGGCCTGTGCCGCTGCGGCCTCATATGACTCCTACAGTTGCAATTTAAAATTAAAATTGTGAATATATTATATGCAGTTAATTTTTAAACTTGAAAACAAATAATACTGACCACGATGTGATGCTGACGATCACCTCTAAGCTCCCCAGTAGCAGGATCACTATACATCCTCCGATATACGTCGTACTCTGTAATATCGGGGTGCTCGACAGCCTATAAGAATAAAAAATAAACTGTTAATATTTATAGTTATATAAAATATTTATAAATAATGTACGTACCAGATGCTGTCTATGAGTACTGAAAGAACGACTCCCAGCTCGATGAGTCACCTCCTGCCTCCCCCGATTCTGCCTCCCCACCGATGATCTCCTCTGAAAGGCACCACTCAACCAGTGCGCACATAATCCATCCCATACATGGGATGAAATGTACTCTGGTCGGTGTGCTCTACATGACTCCTCAAAATCTGACACTCCTGATTTCTTCATCGCAGCTTTTCTTAAATTGTGCAAAAACTGACGAAGGCGATCACGCATGGCCACCTCCCATGCCTCGTGGATGGCGTCACGCATGGTATCCTCGATCGGATACCATAAACCCTACAAATAAATCAAAATATCAAGTTAGAAATGAAATAATTTTCAAAATAAAAATTATTTATTTACGTACGTACCAACCAATGGCCGAACATGGCCTGCTGCACATCAATGGGAATCTGCTCCCATGTGGTCCACGGCTGAGAAAAATAGTTGCGCAAAATAGCGCTGCCCTGTCCGACTGCTATATGCGAAAAACTGAAAAAATAATAAACATTTATTATGTGAATAGATTAATGAAATCTTAGTCAAATTCACAGGTTATTACACAGGTTATCACACCTCCGGGTGCGCGGATCAAACCCAAGACGTGGACGTCGCTCGGGGACGGGGTCAGGAATCATCAATCGTGCAAGACCGCGCCCCCTCCGCGTACTCCCTGAAGCGCCTGCAGGCTGAGGGTCATCTGCCAACAACTCATCCGCATCGAAAGGCAGGTCAGCCTCCGTCAACTCACGAAATGTGGCCTCGTCCATCTGAAACAGAAAATGTTAATATTAGCAAATAATTGATAATTACTATTATATATACATATATATACATATTATGATTGTATATAAATACCATGGAATTCTATAAGTGTTCATCTTCATCATCATCTTCATATATGTCAATGTCATCTTCATATTCCTCCTCAACATCATCGATATCCATTCGAGTTGCAGTTGCTTCATCTCTTACCATTTCAAATTCATGTGTGACATCATTAACATCATCGTCATCACCGACTCTTAAATGTGGGGTGTCGTCATCGATACTCATATCTCTTTGTAAAAAAGATTGATTTTGAGTACTTTCTTGAAAAACTTCAATTCTTTGCACATCAGTGAAAGCACATTCACTTTGACTAAACTGATTGTCTCGAATTTTGATTTTTATTACACTCCACCAATCAGTCAAGTCTCTTGATGTTGCACAGTACTTTGCATAATAAACTTGATATGCCTGTTGAGCCAATAAGAATGGTTCATTTACTGCGAGAACACTTTTACATTTAATATCGATGATTCCATGAGTCGGATGAACACGCACGCCTCTCTCTGTATCCAACCACCGACATTTGAACATGGTTATGTAATGTTGTCCAAGATAACAGAGTTCAATGATTTCATCAAGCATGCCATAAAAGTCAACTTCATTTTCTCGATGATGAGATCCTCTCAAGCTAACTCCACTGTTCATTGTTTTTTTCGATTCCCCATATGCATGCGTGTGGAATCGAAATCCATTCACCACATATGCATTATAAGTTTTAACAAGTTTGGAAGGTGGGTTACTCAATACACAGAGCCGTTTGTCAATTTTATCAGCATGTCGAGACACCTGAAGATTTGTGAAATAATTATCAATATAGTAAACTATACATTGAATGAGTTGCTAAATGATAAAGAATTTATGTTACCAGTTTTTGAAACCACTGAGAGAAATTTTTCAGTCGCCGTTCTTCGAGAGCAGCTGCTGTAATTTGTGGAATTTGTTTCTTGATATGATTATCATACAACCTATAAAAACCAAAGTTATTTACTGTAACATAAATGATAGAATAAGTGATATAAACACTTACAGTACAACTGATGTCATCTCTTCACAGTTGAGCAGAACATACGTATGAGCTCTATGATGTTCATCATCTGAAAGCCAGCGTTCAGAAACTCCACCAAAACCAAGCTCTGACTGGTTGAAAACAGATAATTGATTGTCGATTTCATCAATATTCCTCTCATTCCGTCCCATTCGGTTGTGTTTTGAAGGATACTCAGATTCAAAATAATGGGAGCAGAAAAAAGATATTTCCTCTTGCAAATAAGCTTCTGCAATAGATCCTTCAACAGATGCTTTGTTGCGTACTTTTCTTTTCAATTTTTGCATGCATCTTTCAAATGGGTACATCCATCGAAACTGTACCGGACCTCCACATTTGGCTTCATATGGCAAATGTAACATCAAATGTTCCATTGAGTCGAAGAAAGACGGCGGGAATATTTTTTCCAGTTTACATATAATTACAACAACATCTTTTTCAAGTTTGCCTAGAGCATCATAATCTGCCGTAGCCGCACAAATTTCCCGAAAAAAATGAGACATGTCTGTTATGGAATCCCAAATCACAGAATTCAACAGACCTCTTAATCCAATTGGTAGAAGTCTCTCCATTATAACATGACAATCATGACTTTTCAATCCAGTAATATGACCATTCTTTACACATCTACCCAAATTGGAAGCACAGCCATCTGGAAGTCTCAAATCTGCAATCCACTGACAAAATAATAAACGGTTTTCTTTAGACAGTGTATAAGCTGCTTTTGGTTTCAGTAACCTTTCTGTTCTGACATTCTCAAATAGTTCCAATTCTGGACGTCTGCAAATTTGGGCAAGATCTAAACGTGCATTTACATTGTCTTTGCTCTTTCCTGGCGTATCCAAAACTGTATGAAACAAATTATCAAAACAGTTCTTCTCAATATGCATGACATCTAACATGTGTCGGACCAACAAATCAGACCAA
Source organism: Viscum album (assembly GCA_963277665.1). NCBI lineage: Eukaryota > Viridiplantae > Streptophyta > Magnoliopsida > Santalales > Viscaceae > Viscum > Viscum album. The sequence goes on from OY728134.1 coordinate 1,279,171,189, forward strand.
TATGGCAAATCCCAAAATATGCTACGTTTAATCCAATTGTGTTCTTTCCCAAAACCAGAAATTTTCTGTTGGTTTATTGTGGGACCAAAAGTGATGGGAGGTAATGAAAATACAACCGATTTTAACTCCGAACCTGATAGCATTTTTGGAGGTCCATCCCTTTCAACTGTTCCTTTTCTGAAATGAGATCTGTTTCTGCGAAAAGGATGATCAGCTGGAAGAAATCTGCGATGACAGTCAAAATAACAAGGTTTCTTTCCATGAATGAGCATAAATGCTTTGTTCTCTCCCATACAGTAAGGACATGATTTCTGACCATGTGTACTCCAGCCAGATAACATCCCATAAGCCGGGAAGTCACTTATTGTCCACATCAATGCTGCTCTCAGTATGAAATTCTGTTTCGTTGCAACATCATATGTACTGACACCAGTACTCCACAATAAATTTAATTCATCAATCAATGGCTTCAAATAAACATCAATATTTTTCTTCGGATGTCCTGGAATTAGTAAAGTCAAAAAGATATATGGCTCCTTCATCAACATCCATGGAGGTAAATTATACGGAGTTAAAAAAACAGGCCAACATGAATATTGACTACCATAAGATCCAAACGGACAGAAACCATCAGTGGAAAGGCCCAGTCGAACATTTCTAGCTTCTAAAGCAAATGATGGATGCACTCTATCAAAATGTTTCCATGAATCACCATCGGCTGGATGATTCAAGCTTTTATCGGTTGAAATATTCTCTTTATGCCATGACATCATTGTCGCTGTATTCTTAGACATGAATAAACGCTGAAGTCTGGATGTAAGCGGAAAATATCTCAACTGTTTTACAGGAATCAAACCAGACTTCCCGTGTTGTCCTTCTTTATATCTCTGTTGCCCACATGTGGGACAACTATCCAACGACTCATTTTCCCCTGAATATAAAATGCAGTCATTTGAACATGCATGAATCTTCTGACAAGTAAGCCCCAAATTTCGAACCAACCTCTTACTTTCATAGTAATTTGCAGGTAAAACATTTCCTTCGGGTAACAGTGTTTTCAGCAAAGAAAATATCTGGTCAAAACATGTGTTTGACATTCCGTTATCTGATTTGATAGCCATAAATTTTGCAACTGCTTCTAATTTGCTCATCTTGCAGCCAGGATATAATGCATCCTCAGCAGACTTCAACAACTCATAAAATTCAGACGGTCCCAACTCAGGATTTGAAGCTATATCAGCCGGAGTTTCTGTATGTTGAACAGATGAACCTGCAACATCATGTACTAAATCTTGAAACTGGGATGGATCCGGAATCAAGTTGGTATCAGCTGCTCTGGAACTGCGTTCACCGTGTTGATACCAAAAAACATAATCAGCTTGAAAACCAAAACGCAAGAGATGTTCCCCCACTTTGTCAAACGTGTCAAACGTTCTCAATGCACATTTTCTGCAAGGGCATTTTATCTTTCCTTCTGAAACAAATTCTGAATTTGATGCCGCAAATGATAAAAAAATCTCCACACCCTCTATATATACTGGATTTAAACCAGAACCATTTGGATTTCTGCGTTGATTTATCCATATGCGGTCATCTAATAATGACTGTTGACGACCTCGCTGTTCCATATTTTTCTATAAAATATAAAAGCATTACTGGTTTTGAATAATTTGTTAGAAAAAACACTCAAGCAAGGATTACTAATTATTACAATTTATTACTAATTATTACAATTTATTGCTAATTATTACTATTTATTACTAATTTAGCAATACTTAGCAATACTTAGCAAAAGGAAAACTGCTTGAATAATGAAAGGAAATTTGATAATCATCGTTGTGGAGATGGTTATAAATTTTCCCTTCATTATCCAAGCAGATTTCGTTTACTAATTATTAGTAATAAAAAAAATATTATCAATATTTACGAAAAAACAATATTAATATTATTAAAATAATAAAAAAAATTAAAAAATATTAAAATTATCAATATTCAGAACAAACTTTGTTCTATTATTAACATGTTCAAATCTTAAAGGGTCGTCAATTGTCAGGTCATGCGCAATAAAAAGTTTGTGTCAGTCATGTCTAATGTAAACTCTATAATTGTCCTTGCATGGTTGATCACTTCGCAAGTAATGTTGCAATCAGACAAACCAAGTCATTCCCTTCTTAATATTTTTTAATTTTTTTATTATTTTAATAATATTAATATTGTTTTTTCGTAAATATTGATAATATAATTTTTTTTGCTAAGTGTTCTTGAGTATTCCTGAGTATTCCTGAGTATTCCTGATTATTTGTGAGTATTCCTGATTATTTGTGAGTATTCGTGAGTATTCGTGATTATTCGTGAGTATTCGTGATTATACGTGAGTATTCGTGAGTATTCGTGAGTATTCGTGAGTATTCCTGAGTATTCCTGATTATTCCTAATTATTCCTAATTATTTGCAATTATTGGTAATTATTGGCAATTATTGGTAATTATTGGCAATTATTGGTCATTATTGGCAATTATTACTAATTATTCCTAATTAATCCTAATTATTCCTAATTAATCCTACTTATTCCTAATTATTCCTAATTATTACTAATTATTCCTAATTATTGCTAATTATTCCTAATTATTGCTAATTATTACTAATTATTGCTAATTATTTCTAATTATTGCTAATTATTTCTAATTATTGCTAATTATTTCAAATGATTGCTAATTATTGCTAATTATTGCTAATTATTGGTAATTATTTCTAATTATTTCTAATTATTTCTAATTATTCGTAATTATTACTAATTATTAGTAATTAATACTAATTATTGGTAATTATTGCTAATTATTGGTAATTATTGCTAATTATTGGTAATTATTGCTAATTATTGGTAATTATTGCTAATTATTGGTAATTAATACTAATTATTGGTAATTATTACTAATTATTGTTAATTATTACTAATTATTGGTAATTATTACTAATTATTGGTAATTATTACTAATTATTGGTAATTATTACTAATTATTCGTAATTAATACTAATTATTCCTAATTAATACTAATTATTCCTAATTAATACTAATTATTCCTAATTATTGTTAATTAGTCCTAATTATTACTAATTATTGTTAATTATTCCTAATTATTACTAATTATTGTTAATTATTCCTAATTATTACTAATTATTGGTAATTAATACTAATTATTGGTAATTATTACTAATTATTCCTAATTAATACTAATTATTGGTAATTATTACTAATTATTCCTAATTAATACTAATTATTACTAATTATTGTTAATTATTCCTAATTAATACTAATTATTACTAATTATTGTTAATTATTCCTAATTATTACTAATTATTGTTAATTATTCCTAGTTATTACTAATTATTGTTAATTATTCCTAATTAATACTAATTATTGGTAATTATTACTAATTATTGGTAATTATTACTAATTATTGGTAATTATTACTAATTATTCCTAATTAATACTAATTATTCCTAATTAATACTAATTATTCCTAATTATTGTTAATTAGTCCTAATTATTACTAATTATTGTTAATTATTCCTAATTATTACTAATTATTGTTAATTATTCCTAATTATTACTAATTATTGGTAATTAATACTAATTATTGGTAATTAATACTAATTATTGGTAATTATTACTAATTATTCCTAATTAATACTAATTATTCGTAATTATTCCTACTTATTGTTAATTATTCCTAATTATTACTAATTATTGTTAATTATTCATAATTATTACTAATTATTGGTAATTAATACTAATTATTGGTAATTAATACTAATTATTGGTAATTAATACTAATTATTGGTAATTAATACTAATTATTGGTAATTAATACTAATTATTCCTAATTAATACTAATTATTTGTAATTAATACGAATTATTTGTAATTAAAACTAATTATTGGTAATTATTACTAATTATTGGTAATTAATACTAATTATTGGTAATTAATACTAATTATTCCTAATTAATACTAATTATTCCTAATTATTCCTAATTATTACTAATTATTCCTAATTATTACTAATTATTCCTAATTATTACTAATTATTCCTAATTATTACTAATTATTCCTAATTATTCCTAATTATTACTAATTATTCCTAATTATTGTTAATTATTCCTAATTATTACTAATTATTGTTAATTATTCCTAATTATTACGAATTATTGGTAATTAATACTAATTATTACGAATTATTGGTAATTAATACTAATTATTGGTAATTAATACTACTTATTGGTAATTAAGACTAATTATTTGTAATTAATACTAATTATTTGTAATTAATACTAATTATTCCTAATTAATACTAATTATTTGTAATTAATACTAATTATTCCTAATTATTCCTAATTATTGGTAATTATTACTAATTATTCCTAATTAATACTAATTATTCCTAATTATTCCTAATTAATACTAATTATTCCTAATTATTCTTAATTATTACTAATTATTCCTAATTATTCCTAATTATTACTAATTATTGTTAATTATTCGTAATTATTGTTAATTATTCCTAATTATTAGTAATTATTGTTAATTATTCCTAATTATTACGAATTATTGGTAATTAATACTAATTATTGGTAATTAATACTAATTAATGGTAATTAATACTAATTATAGGTAATTAATACTAATTATTGTTAATTATTGGTAATTATTACTAATTATTCTTAATTATTGATAATTATTAGTAATAAAATGAATAATTATCAATAATTAGAAATAATTACCAATAATTACAAATAATAACATTATTAATATATTTTATTATTAATATTAAAATAATATAATTTTCTAATTTATATACAGTTCTTTTTTCATCTGTGCGTTTTCTATCTCCACATACAAATAATACATGTGAAGACAGCAAACACACAGATGAAAAAAGAACTGTATATATATAAAAAATTATATTATTTTAATATTAATAATAAAATAAACTAATAATGTAATAATGTTCTTATTCCTAATTATTGGTATTTATTACTAGTTATTAATATTTATTCTTAATTATTAAAAATTATTACTAATTATTCCTAATTACCATATAAACAATACTAATAATTTAAATTTATTAAGTAATAAAACAATGTAAACAAAATTAAATTACAACTAATTAATAATAATAAAAACTAATAAAAAATTAAAAATAAATAAAAAATTAAAATGAAGATAAATACCTTGAAAATTGATCTGTTCTGATCGTTCTTCAAAACTTTAATATCAGCTCCGGAGAAAAAACTTAAACTGGAGAAAAACTAAACTCTAGAAATATGATTCTGAGAGAGAGAGAAGATAAAGAATGAGAATAAAATGAAAAAAACGGATGGGGGTATTTATAGGTTAGATTAGTTGCGACGGGTCCATTTGCGACGGGATTCCCGTCGCAAATAGTATTATTTGCGACGGGTCCCGTCGCAAATACCTTCGCCAACATTTATTACGGTCAACCGGTAAATAGTTATTTGCGACGGGTCCCGTCGCAAATAACCCTCTGCCGACATAGTATTTGCGACGGGGGAATATTCCCGTCGCAAATACCATTTACCGCCGCCGGCTATTTGCGACGGGAATATTTCCCCGTCGCAAATACGTTTCCCGCGATTTGGCGCGCATCGCGGGAAAACTATTTGCGACGGGGAAAGCAATCCCGTCGCAAATGCCTCATTATTTGCGACGGGGATGTACCCCCGTCGCAAATACTTTTTTAACATGACTATTTGCGACGGGATTTAATCCCGTCGCAAATAACCCGTCGCAATTGCTCATTTTTCCCGTAGTGGTAATTGTTTTTGGGAAGGCTATCTCTCTTGAGAGGGAGCACATCCTCAAAAAGTATAGTGGGATCAAGATTGAATTTGATGAATTGGATGTTCAATATACACAGGATTTGGTAGAGGAACAAGTTACATAGGTCCCTGTGGAAGAATAAGTTCTTGAAACACAAGTACTATGTAGGAGTACAAGAGAGGTAAGGGAACAAAAGTGATATGGTTTCCTTGTTATCGAGGATGGTGACTCATTATTGTTCGACAATAATGAACATTTCTCCTAAAATGAGGCAATAGAGAGCTCAGATGATACAAGATGTCTATAATATATGAATTATGATATGTATTTCATGCATTAGAACCAATTTTGGGTTTTGGTCGATGCGCCAGTTAATGTAAAGAATGTTGCATGAAAATAGGTATTCAAGAAGAAAATAGACATGAAGGTAAAAATAATACCTATAAAGAAATAATAGTGGATAAAGGTTTTAAACCATGTTAATAAATTGACTATGATGAAACCTTTTTACCATATTCCATGATTAAATCCATCATAATCACACTTTCAATAGAATCCTAGCATGACTATGAGATTTGGAAGAAGGATGTCAAAACTATGTTCCTTGGTGGGAACCTTCTGAAATATGTCTATATGACACAACCAGAAGGGTTTGTTACACAAGGTGATTCCAAAATGATTTGAAATCTCCAGATATCCTTTTATGGATTGAATCAATTATCCAGGTCATGGAATATTTGATTCGATGAATCCATAAGGGAATTTGGTTTTATTAAGAATAAATGTGAGATGTGTGTTTACAAAAGGTTTAATGGGAATTTGGTCATTATCCTAGTATTATATGTTGATGACATATTTCTTATTGGAAATGAATTACCAGTCTTATATTCAACTAAGGGTTGGTTGAACAAGTTCTTCTCCATGAAGGACTTAGGTGAAGTAGCCTACATTCTAGGGATCAATAACATTTGTGATAGATATAATAGGTTATTAGGAATATGTCATAGTGCATACATTGATCTTATACTAAAGAGATTTAGTATGGAACAATCCAAGAGGATATTGGTTCCAGTGTCCCATGACAGACATCTTTCTATGAAAATGTGTCCGCAGACCCAACAGGAGAAAGATAAAATGTGTAGGATCCCATATGAATTAGTGATAGGATCAATCATGTATGTCATGCTATGTCACTAGTGTAGAAAACATTTACCATGTTGGCATTTTTTACGTCAGTTATATATAACCGACATGTAATGTTGTAAAAGTTGATTAATCACATCAGTTATAATATAAGTAACGTAAAAAATGCTGATATTTAATTTATCAGGTCATTTATATTATAACCAAGATGATAAATCTATTCTTTACATCAGTTATATTATAATTAATGTGATAAATCAACTATCATGATTTATCACGTCAGTTATCATATAACTAATTTAAAATATCTGACTTATAAAGTCATTTTCTTTATAACCGAGGTAAAAAGATTTTTATCATGTAGGTTATATAATAACCCATGAGATAAATGTAATAAAAAAATTATTTATCATGTTAGTTGTTAAATAACGGATGTGATAAACCTTTTAAAAAAATTATCAATTGTCGTATCATGTCATTCTGTATTTTTTGATTGGGTGACCTGTGACTCATCTCTCTCATGCGGAAAACCTAGAAATGTTTTGTCCAACTCCTTCCCTCCAACCTCATTTTTACAGCATCATTATTCATCTTTTTTTATCACCGGATCTATCAGATCGACTCGCAACATTTAAATAAGCCTCACACAGCTCTATTTTGTTCGTTATTTTTCTTAGATGACCTACATTTACATTTTGCGGTTTCTGTTTCTAAAATATAGCAATATCTTGGGTTATTTTCTAATGTTATCTTTATTTGACATGTTTTTTCTTATCATTGATCTGACATCGTTGGATATTAATCTCTATGTTAATTTGTTCAGATTCTTCCATATTTAAATATGAAATCCCCATATAGTTATCATGGAGCCATTGGTTATATACCATAACACCCTTGGAATTTTATATAACACGTTAATTTTTTTGGTTATTACAGCTTAGAAAAAAAAAGTTATATTTTCCTAGGTGTTTTGTGATGAATATGTAATCAGTCTTCCGATAGGAGTTGGGTCATTTATTTATTTAATTATTTTTCTGTATGGTCAGGTTGTATGTGGTATATATTTTATGCTGACTGATAGTATGTATTATAACATAGTATTTTGATGTATGGTTTCTTATTTATTTAGCACTATATTTATTAACTATTTATTATTATCTATGCATCCCCCAAAACAACCTATCAATATACCTTGAATAGGATATTTCCACCACCTTCCTTGGACAATCTAGGTTCCTCTCATGGCCTATACTTGAGTCAAATATAAATGCATTTCAAAAAGTGTCTCAGAACCTAATAATATCAACTTACCTCTCCAATAAATTTCGACCATAGACAATACCATTTTTATCAAAAAAAACTCAATAAGATTGATAAAACTCTTATATGTTCCCATCCAAATTATATGAAATGTAGAAAATATTTTATTGCTCAAAAAAATATCATTATAATTTTTAAATACGCATATATTTTTTTTATATTATATTTCAGAATTGTGTTACTTTCAAATTATTTCATATTTTATATAAATATAAAACATTTATATCTAACTATATTTTCTTTTTAAAATTATTTCCATGCATATCTTTTTCAAATACGCATATAATTGTTTTATATTTCAAAAGAAAATACATTCAAATTATGATATATTTCATATAAATATAAAATTGGATTATCTTAACAAGGTGTATAATTTTGATATTTGTTATAGGTAATAATAAATAAAAGTTGGATTATGGAACATAGAATGAGTAATGAATATGAGGAAGGTGTTGTTTCCATTTTGGAATTTTCTAAAGAAAATGTTCCAAGAAATGGCATGTTTTTCTATCCATGCCTAAAATATTTGAATATGAAGAAGTTAAAATGTAGAGAGATCAAATATCATCTGATTTTTCATTATTTTAATCCGTGTTATAACCCTGGTATTTGGCATGGTGAAACTAGATAGAATGTTAGATCTACTGATGATGATGATTTTCAAGATGGTAACTTCGATGAAATTGAAGAAATGATTCGTGATATTGTAGAAAAACAAATTGAGTTAGAACTGAGAGTTGAGAGTCTATATGTTGATACTGAAAAACCATTATATCTTGTTTGTATGGATTTTATGGTTTTATCGATGGTTTTAAGATTGATTAACCAAAATTTGAAACATTGATAGACTGACATAAGTTTTATAGATCTGCTACAATTGTTGAAAGTCATTCTTCCAAAAGACAATGATCTTCTAGATTCACATTATAAGGCCAAGAAAATATTATTCCCGAAGGGATTGGGATACATGAAAATATATGCATGTTCGAATGACTATATAATATATAGGAAGGAATGTGAATTTCTATCAGAGTGTCCTAAATGTGGGACATTACAGTATAAGTTGAAAGAAAAATCACAGGCTGATGTATAGATTACAGAGATCCCTACCAAGGTATTTTGGTATCTTCCTGTAATTCCCCATTTGAAATGTTTATTTATTAATTCACATGATGATAAAATGTTAATATGGAACGCTAATGAGTGAATATGTGATGGAAAAATACATCATCCAGCTAATTGTCCACAATGGAAGAAACTTTATGAGCAGTATCCTACATTTGAAAATGAAATTAGAAATCTCATACTTGGGTTCTGCATAGATGGAATGAATCCATATCGAAGCCTTAGTAGTACACATAGTTCATGGCCTATTTTATTGGAAATTTACAACCTATATCTAGAAGTTTGTATGAAGTGAAAAAATTTCATGTTGAGTATAATGATCTCTCGTCCAAAGAAACTCCAAAATGATATTGATGTTTTCTTGTCACCATTGATTGATGATTTGAAACTTTTATAGGAGGATGGTATTAGGGTGTATGATTTCTATAAAATGGAATATTTTCAACTACATTTCATTCTTATGTTCACTGTAAATGAATTCCCAGTGTATGGAAATTTGTCTGGATACACTATTAAGGGGCATTAAGTGTGTCCAATTTGAGAACAACAGACTTCATATTGTAAATTACATCATGGGAGGAAAACAGAATACATGGGTCATTGAAATTTTTTCCCTATGGATCACTCTTATAGAATACTAAAAAATAAATTCAATGGATTATTAGAATTTGATAGTGATCCAAAACCTTTATCCACTAATGAGTATTTTGAGAGGGTAAAAAACCTTGATGTGACATTGGGAAAGACACATAAATCTGGTAATGATACACATTTTTTGAAGAAAAGGGAAATATTTTTGAGCTATCATATTGGATATATCATGCAGTGAAACATATTATTGATGTCATGCATGTGGAGAAGAATATTTGTGACAGTTTGATTGGAACATTGTTAGATATTAAAGGAAAGACTAAATATGGGTTGAATTCAAGATTATACATATTATCAATGCTAATAAGTTTGGAGTTAGTTCCCACTCCTAATGGAAGGTGAACATTTCTTCCCCCGGATTGTTATACATTATCCAATTGGGAGAAAATTATTTTTTTTCAGTGTCTTAATGATATCAAAGTACCACAATTTTATTCTTAAAATGTAAAAATTTTTGTCACTTTGAAGGATTTGAAGTTGGCAGGTATGAAATCTCATGATTGTCACATCATGATGCAACAACTTCTACTAGTTTCATTGCGTAGAATATTTCCCATATGTGTTAGAAAGACTATCATGAAGGTGTGTTATTTTTTCATTTCAATTTGTAATAAGGTGATAATGTGGATTCCTTGAAAATTTTGGAAAAGGGATTCAATTTCTATAATTTTTTAAATTGGAAATGTATTTTCCTCTTTTTTTTTTGATATAATGGTTCTTTTAATGGTTCATATAGTTCAAGAAATAAATATTTTTGGACCTGTATATCTTCATGGGATGTATCCTTTTGAATTTTATATAAAAATATTTAAGGGGTATGTTATGAATCCATATCAACCTAAAGCCTCCATTGTTTTAAATTATATTTATGAGGAGGTTGTGGAGTTTTTTACAAGCTACTTATCTGCAGTGGAGCACATTGGTTTGCCTCCATCTCGCCATGAATTAGTTTATAATAAGGGAAAGGGGATTCATGGATTGAAAGTCAAATCATTGTCAATTGAATAGATTAACAATGTACATTTATACATCTTGAATAAAATTCTTGAATATCAACAGTATATCACATTAAATAATAATGAGTTGAGATAATTTCATCCAAAGAAGAAAGAAATGTGGATTTTGAATGAGCATAACAAAAACAATTCCATGGTTTAACATTACCTTGATTGGTAGATAAGATGAATCAGATACATTAAGATGGTTAGTGGTTGGACCTAGTTTAAATGTGATAACATGATCTGGTTATGACATTAATAGCTATACATTTCATATGAAAGCTCAGGACAACAAAAGTGCAGTTCAGAATAGTGGGGTATTGGTGTTTGTAGAAGCAATGAATTTTTCGGGTTATAAAGACAAAAACCCAATTTCTGCATCAAGATCATATTATAGAGTCATTGAGGAAACATGATAGGTACATTACATTAAAATTAATGTTCCTTTTTTTGACTAAAAATGGTTTATCGGTAACTACAATGTCAGACACGATGAATTTAGAATGAAAGTTGTTAATCTAAATAGATTGGAAGATATAGCTGATTATTTTATAATGTCAAATCATGCAAAACAAATCTTCTATATTGTTGATCAATAAGATATGTAGTGGTATATTATTTTATAAGGGAAAAAACAATATGTTGGTGATTATCAACTTTATAAAAATGATGATTTATGTGAGATCCCTACTTCCATGGAAATATTAGTAGAAAATAATGATGAAAATGTTATGGACATGGTTTGTTCCATAAGAAACGGTCATGATGAAAGAATTTGGGAAAAAATCCATTTTTACATTCCTTATATTACAGGTAACATATATTTATTTCTCATTTACATTTATTAATTTCATAAAATGTTAGATATTGTAATTTTTTTCATTATTAAAATTATTATTAAAACTAATATGTAGGAATGTTTGTTTATTTTAGCTTTTTTTTTTACCATGTTTACTATTATATAAATTATATATTTATTGATTTTGTTTAATGACAATTACTTTAACATGTTTACCATGTTTACCATTATGTAACTTATATATTTATCGATTTTGTTGTATGAAAATTACTTTACCAAGTTTACCATGTTTACTATGTACCATGATTTACCATGTTTACCATGTACTATGCTTTACCATATTTACCATGTTTACTATTATGTAACTTAGTTTAGTTTTTCATTATTTGTTCAAATTAGTATTGTAATATTTGAATTTGTATATTTTTGAACTAATGATTTCCTTTTTGATTTGATGGATAATGACAGATCAATCAGTAGATCAACCATATAATTTTATAGGTGAGCATCATGATAATGTGTGTCGAGAGGAACATTCAAATTCTCTTCCTGATGTTCCCCAATCTTCTTCATGTGCTCCCACAATAGAAAAGAAGAGTTCAAGAGTTGGTAAATGTTGTAGAATGTGTTTACTAAAACTATCACTTACCTATAGCTAGGACCAGAGGATAGTTATAGAGTTTGATGAGAATGATATTCCTAGAGGTTCAAATGAAAAATATTTTAAGAGTTTTGTATCAACTCAAGGTAAAATCAAAATAAGAATTTTGTATAATGATTGGAAAAGTATGGACAAAGTGACAATATCTCAGTTGTGGGAGACAATTTTGGTAATATCTTATTCTATTGTTTGACTAATAATTAAATTTCTATAGTATAATATGTTTTCCTTCTTCTTTATCAAATGAAATTTTATATTCCTGACACTAGTGGGGTCAAGAAGAAATGTTTATCGATGGATTCTAGGAGATAGAGGGATTTAAAATCAACCCTCACTTATAGTTTCATTTTTGGTCCTAGGAAACATGAAAATCCATGTAATATATATCCTTTATAGATGAAGACACATGGAAATAATTTGTTGTAAGTAGAAGAAAAGAATCATTTTTGGTAAGTTCATTGTAAACTTTTATAATTTTACTGATATTAATGATCTTATTAATGATTTGTTAATTATTTATTATTTCTAATTTACAGAAAACAAGGAGATCTCATCAGGTGATCCAATCTAAAAATTTATACCCTCATAATTTATCTCGAGGAGGGTATATTTTATTGGAATAACAAATGATGGAAGAAAAATTACAAAAACATAGAGCTGAGTCTTCAAGATCTGGAGAGGTTTACCCTCCATCCCCTCTATCTAGACATGAAAAATGGAAGAGGGCACGAATATGAAAAAATGGGAAATATCTTACAGAAGAATAGAGGATCGTAGTTGAGAATATTGTAAGATATTTATTTTATTTATTTAAGTTAATTCTCTTTTTTATATACTTTGAAGCATTACAGAATTTTTCAATTAATTCATATAGGATTTTCTTGATGAGAAGAGTAGACAAGGGGTATTTACAGCTGCTGGGAGGCAAGATATTTTATATGCAGCATTAGGAAATCTCGAACCCAGATCGTGTACGAGGATACCCAACATGTGTATCAGTAAGAATAGTGTTTCCATGTTCTTCAGCATCTTCCATTGAGGGTATTTATCAAAAAAATAATAATATCTGGAGGCTAAAGTTCATAATATTAATGCGACGATGGTGGAAAAGATCAGAGCATCAGTATAGTCTATGTTTTTAGACATGAAAAGACAATTTCAGACTGCTTCTCCCACTCCTCCACCTCCGCCAGAAGCTCCAACTCCCCCACCTCCAGACCCCATTTTTATCCCCCACCTCAGCCTACAGAACCAATTTTTTATCCTACCCCTACACCCCTCCTCCACAACTTCCTAGTTATTGTGAGTTGTATATTGACATTACTCATCATCATATAGTTGTATATGGGATGATATATTATATAGGAAATATATTTCAACATCAACAGTTGGAGGTAGAGAAGCATAGGGTCACTATATAGGATATTATAGATATATCAGCTCATGTATGGTTACCTATAGATGAGGTGATGACAGTTAGACTATGTATCAGCCACTTTTTAGTTTTTCCATCCAGACTTATGCGACTCATTACCATAGAGTTATATGTATGATATATATTTTATTTTATTTTTTGTATTAATTTTCTTTAAATTTGAAAGTTAATATATTTATCTATTTATTTACAGGAATACTTTAAAGGTAAAGAAATACTGTATAGGAAACAACAAAGACAAATGGCTATGAATTCTAATATAGATTCTACCATTCATTATTGATTGTCAATATATTAAAATTTTTTGGGGGGATAATTATAAATTACCAATGGAATCTCATGTATGTGGATGTTAAATAGATGTGGGGATTATGAAAAATGATATCGTGTAGCTTGATACTGGAGATAAGTTGGGCATTAACGTGGGGAAATGTTTTCCATGTAATTCGTAACACAATTCTTTCCCTGTGTTAAATTTATTAAAAATGTATAGTTATGTGTATTTTTATTAGGTATCTTTAGAACATTTATAAGAAGAATGAGTAGATGGATGTATTTAGATTCATGAACCCATAGTTGATTTCCCCTGAAGCGTATGCATTGGATGTGGAATGAAGAATAATTTATATTGCTGAAATATTTGAATAGAATTTAATCATGCAGTGTTGGTTCATTCCTTTTTGTGAGAGGTATGAAACATATATATATCACAAATTGTTCTTTATATTTTAACATAAAAACCACTAATCTTAAATTTTCTTTTATATCAAAGACCATTGGATGTTATGTGTTTTTTTCTAAGTGAGAAAACACATTATTGGATATGTTCTCTCTACGGTGATGTGAGAAAAAATTTTAAGAATATGTTGGAAAATTATGTTTCAATTTCTTAATCGTTATTTATATTATAATGAATTTCATATTTATCTCATTCATATTATGTTCTAATAGGGGATGTGCCTACTTTCGAAAAACCACAAAGAAAAAGAGTGCCAGCATCAAATATATAGAAGTAAAGGTAAATATACATTTATAATTTCTACATTTTTGATGTATTACATAAAAATTATATTTTGAATTTAAAAATTCATTTAAACAAAAATTTCATAAAAAACAAAGTGTCATAGAATATGGATATTATATGTTAAGATTTATGTATGATATAATTACAACTAGATGAATTTTGAAGTTTGACATTGTTAGATTTCCAAATAAACTATTATATAATATTTCATTTGATGTATTTATTATACATGTTAAATACATTCCTTTTAATTTTTAGCTATTTGATGACCCTCAACCTAATAGTGCTCAAGAGGTCAAACACTTACAAGTGGAATGGTCAAATTATTTTACTGCATTGAAAAGATTTGAGTTTTTTTGTAGTGTAAAATGTAATTTTGAATGTTGTAATTGTAAATGTGTATTTGGTGCCTCTTTGGTTGGATTTAGGTTTGTCTTTAGTTTATATTTTATGTTTTAAATGTTATAAATGTGAAGGTGTAATTTTTTTGTTGGTTATTCTTATTTTGGTCAAGTTCAGCTAGTTTTTCTGGTCTGGTTATGGTCTGGTTCTTCTTGTTTTAGGTCTAGATCAGTAGTGCAGAGGAATGGTTTCACTATTTTTCAAAAAAAAAAGTTTTTACATCGATTATTTTATAACCAACATAAAAAATTATTGGGATAATGGTTTTACACATCGGTTATCTAAACCCCAATGTGGTATAATGTTTTTTACATCAGTTATTAAATAACCGACATAAAGAAATGCTTCAGAATCGTTCCTTTTTATGTCAGTTATCTAAAAACCAATGTCATATAATGTTTTTTTACGTTGGTTATTAAATAACTAATGTAAAAAATTCTTTAGAATCATGCTTTTTTACGTCAGTTATTTAATAACCAACTAGGTATATTTTTTTTATTTCGGTTATTTAATAACCAATATGGTATATAGTTTATTATGTTAGTTATTAAATAAATGACGTAAAAAATTGGTTCAATTATAGATTTATAATGTCGGTTTTTTATAACCAACATAAAAAACAATATTTATAACATCACTTTTAATAACATCAGATAAAAACTAATGTAAAAAAAACTACGTTAAAAATGTTTTTTTTTCACTAGTGTGTACTAGACTTGATGTTGCCTATGCACTGATCATGGTATTCATATATCAAGAATATCCAGGAGAATAGTATTGGACTGTAATTAAGGTTATCCATAAGTATCTTAGATAATCTAAGGATATTTTCCTTGTGTATGGAGGAGATGAAGATCTTTTCATCATAGGGTATGTTGATGTTGGTTTTCAGAAAGCCTAGAATGATCTAAAGTCTCAATCATGATATTATTTTTATCTCAATGTAGGAGCATTGAGCTAGAAGAGTTCAAAGAAGTTAGTTTTCACTAATTCTATAGTGGATTCTGAGTATATAGTGGCTTCTGATGCATCCATAGAAGCCGTTTGGATTCGAAACTTCATCCAAGAGCATAATGTGGTTCCAAGAAGTAAATACCCTTTCACATTGTATCGTGATAATACTATAGTGATGGCT
The DNA here is from genome assembly GCA_963277665.1 of Viscum album. Lineage (NCBI taxonomy): Eukaryota > Viridiplantae > Streptophyta > Magnoliopsida > Santalales > Viscaceae > Viscum > Viscum album. The sequence goes on from OY728134.1 coordinate 1,279,187,723, forward strand.
CCTGTAAAGAATCAAAGGTCACATCAATAGACAAAGAAAATACTCAGGAAGTATCACCTCTTGAGTTATTTTCATTAGAGGGGTGAACTTGTAGTGAGAAGAGTGTCCACAGAAGAGAACTTGGTGGACCCCTTGAATAAAGGCCTATCTGAGCAGAAACATGAGTATCATGTGAGAGCTAGAAGAATGAAGGTTGTTAGAAGTTAGCTCTAGTGAAAGTGTGAGTCTATTGGAGTTGGTTCTCTAGAATGAACTTATTTGTACTTTATGATAAACTTATTTTCATGGTTTTGAATATTAAAAAATTCCTTATCACGTCATGATTATTCTTCTACATGACATAACATGTGATAATGTCCAAAGAGTAGCTACCACACTAAAAGGTTATAGAAGTTCCCCTCCATGTTGAGAACCTATAGGGTCCATGATTATATTCTTGAATAAATATTATATGGACAAATGGTATCATTTGAAGGGACACAAATGATACTTTCTATGAATGGTGGAGACTCATAGGACTTTGAGGCACCTTCTCTGATATCTTCCCTTGGTAATATCCAATAGGATATTATGAGAATAAGACCCGACATTAGGAAATCTACATTCATAAGTGTCTTTGTATGTTCCTATTTGTGGACGTGTGTAATGGTCCTTACACTATAAGATTATTATTAATGGATATTATGAGTTGTGTACTTTTATGTATTGATTAAAAATGTTATGAAATATGCTCGTGGTGAAGTATGAAATATTGGGTGCGTCATGAGTAATATTGCATTAATGAATAATGTGATAAAGGATTTATCCCTTCTATTCATTAACTAAATTAAATATCTCTGTCCCTTTGATGGAAATGATATATCCTAAATAAATCCAAGTCCATGGTGTTCTCTAGGAAATTTTTATTTCCAAAAATTCAAAGAATGAGATATTGAGTATATAAGTTGATTACACTAGCATGCAACCTACTCGATTGGAGATATTGTGATAAAAGAATTATATTACATGGTAATCATTCGTATGAGGTGACATGTCATTGATTTGTTAACTTATTTCTCTATGGTTTCCTTGTCATGTTGCTAGAATCTAACCTTGGACATTAGGTAGGCTCATGTAATGCCACTCAGAAAGAGGCCTAGAGGGTCACACACTATGTGTATCTGGAATCTCTGTTAAATAATTTATAATTTAACAAGCTAAATAATTATTATACCCATTTTTTATTTAATAATTATTTAGGTATGCCAGATCATATTTTATTTATTTATCTATAAATAATGTGGTTAAATTTATATATTTATATAATAAATAAATAGTCATTATTCAAGATCTGGTATATATTTCAGAGGATGGGCAGATCGAGTTAACGGGTCCAGTGATAAATAATATTAAATATTATTTGATTAAATAATATTTAAATATAACATGAAAGTTAAGCACATTCCATGGAAATAATATTATTGCTTTTATTATTTGACATGGGGGTTTCACATGGAATAATAAAATAAGTAATGCCACTTGTTCTGTTTTATTTTATTATTACCTAGTGAATTAAATTCCTAGTTATATTATTATTCTTATATTCCTAGGGAAAAAAAATGATAGCCAGAGAAATTTTGTTGTGCACAATATTTGGAGAAAAATTTCTCATGCTTTGAGAGATCTTTTTTCTCTAAGAACATTCTCAAGAACAAAAGAGTACATCCTCAACCGAATAAGAGAATGCTTTAGAAGTGGTTCTCAATGCGATTGAAGGCAGATGATGCAAGCACAAGGATATTCCATGCTAGCACCCAAATACTCCTTCAGTGACATCCAGAGATTCATAGAGCACATGTGGATCACCACTAGAGGATATATAACCTTGTTCTCTACATCATAATAAAGGCACATAAAAAATATGTGGTCAAACAGATCAACGAAGAAAGAAAACCTTTTAGGTATTTCTTAATTTAATTAAATTAATTATAAAAAATATATGTTGATCCTATCTCTGGGTTTTTGAGTTCTTTTATTATTTATCTATATTATTTATTTTATTCTATGGATACTGGAATTCATCATCGTATTGATCCTAGAATAATCATTGATCACAGTAAAATTTCATGTTGGGCACCAGTCCAACCACGCTCCCACTGCGCCAGAAACCTACAGTACATACATAATTATGAATTGTGTTCTTATTTTAATTGGTTGATTTTATGAAGTTAAAATGAATTAATTGAATCAATAAATTTTATATGTGTTATTTAACTTTCTATATTGCTATTATTGTTAATAAATTGTTATATCTTGGTAAATTATCCATATAACCAAAAGGAAATAGTTTTATGATGGTTAACTAGATTGAATTTTTTGTTTGAAACCTTATAGTGGATTTAATATGTTTTTTTCCTTCCTATTATAGCATGATTTTTTATAAAATGGAATTTTATTCTTTTTTTATATGTTTATAACATTCCATTTAGTTTTTTTTATGTTTGAAATTGTTAGAGAAGCATGATTTTTTTCCTTATGATCAACTATTTAAATTTTTGAAACCCTTATGAAGTGTGTAACCTCGATCTAGACTTCACACTTTCAGGATAAAATAGATTATTTTCAAACCCTAGTTAGAAGTATTCTATTTTCCATGTGAGTTAATATTTCTTTCATTTCTTGTTGTTTTTTAATTATCATAAGCATGTGTTGTTGACTTATTGTAAAATATGTCTTTAGACATTTAAATATTGAATTTATTGAAAATTTCTATCTTAATTATTGATAATTCCATTGAATTTGGAAACCTTTACAAGAATAACTTTATCTTTATATGGAATTATTTCAGTTCTATAGTATTGATATAACTATATGTTGTAATAATGTGATAGGGTATAAATTATTTTGACATTTATTTTTAAATTTTGGAAAATGATAAGCATTATTTTTTGTAACTTTTTGAGACTTAAAACTATTTAAATTTTTGAACATATTTTTTTATGACTGATAATAATTTTTAATTAGTGAAATAACCTTACCTCACATGTTAATTCATGAGTAGTTTGTTATGGGAATCATTTATAAAGTTGAAATCATTTTTGTGGTAACTAGGGTAGTTCTTATATGAAGGATTTGAGCATGTAGCATGCTTAATATGATATGTAAGTAGAGACAAGTAATTATTATTTTAGTATAATAGAATATTTTCCTGAACAATGAAATTATATAGTAATGTGTAGCTTCAGCATGATAAAGTTTGAAATTTATTAATATAACATGTGCAGTCTTAATCTTATTGTCAGAAATAATGTTTCCTTGAGCAATGAAATTATTAATGAATATTTAGCTTGAGAGTGATAAAGAATGAAACATATTAATACAACATGTGTCATCTAAATTTTGTTGATAGAAATCATCATTTACATTGATGGTTATGACATAATGTTGTTTATGTAATGTAATATTTTAATTGATCACAAGAACATATCATGTGTAATTTTTTCAATGGAATTAGGAAGTTTTTTCCCTTGGTAATATGATGAATCTATAATGTATTATTTAATAATATTAAATATGGTGTGTGATGTTCCATGTGTACAATTTTTTATTTAACTTGGATGCATGTTAGAACAATTTAAAATGAAAGGCATAATATTTTAGTAGAAATAATCTTGGAATGTTTAGTGTTGCTTTTGGTTGAATTGTTATCATTTCATTGATGTGTTGATATACCTCGCTAAAAATACCAGTTTTTGGAAACCTTGTTATTCTATGATTATTATAGATAATGAGAACCTTGATATGAATGCATGATTAAAATCACCATTTATTAAAATAATAATCACATATATAGGGATAATGAACCGATTCCCCATAGAAAATTTAAAATTATGTGAAATTACCCATGCTAAATAATGAGATGAAGTAATATAAACCCCTGGACAATTATGGAAGACGCTATGTGTTGCTGCTATGTGTGATTGTTCTTGTTGTTATACCATATTTGAAATTTGGTTTAAAACCCTTAATGTATACAAAGAGGGGTAAAACTGATCCCTAACTGAGATGTGTTATAATTTGATGCCATTAAAACTGTGAGGGTGAGTCAGTGCCACCCAAATTGGATAATATCTCTGCATGGGAGAGGGAATTCCTTGTTTTTTGTGTTTGTGGTTTTGTGTATGATGATAATTGTGATATTTTATTGCGTAAGTGTGGAATATGAGATGTGTCATGTGGTTATGAAAAAAGGTTATTTTCATGTGGACGGTAGAGTGGTGCGGTGATGTGGTTGTGTGAAATGTTTGGTAAACTTTTTTTTTTGGTTGGGACGTTTTTCCAATGGTTGTGCTATGCAATGATGGTGATGTGAAGTGGAAGAGATGTTTTTTATGGTTATATAGATTTAGTTGTTATTTTTTGATTATGTTGACGAAATACCTCACCACCCATAAAAAGGATTAATCACAAAAAATCAGTAATAAAATAAAATGGTTGTTCTTGAAATCATCAAATTAAAGAAGATGGGCTTTCCTCCTATGTCTAAATACTTTTTTATAATATAAGTAATGGGAATGTTTTACTACTATATTATTGGTTGGTTTTTTTGTGATAGATTTTATGTTGATTGCATGGGTTATGACCTCAAACGTATGATGAGAGGGAAACTCTTTCCAGCATCAAGATGCGTTTTATTACGACACATTTTAAAACCATGTGGGAAAGTCAGTTCTTCCCAAAGTAGAAAATATTATTGTGTGGGGGATGGGTTTCTTTGATTTTTATTCTTTGATTATCTCTGTCTATATTAATATAAGTTTTCACGTTGGTAGGGTAATGTTATTAGAAAATCTTACCAGTAATGACATGCACCTTTAAAAAATAGAAACTGGAATATTAAACCCATTACTATTTCTGCATATGTATGATCATGGAAATTAATGTCTTGAAGATAAACATGGATGAATTTTAAACTATTATAAGGTGGTTTTTTAGAAACACATGTTGTATTTGTGATTCATTTCATATGTTAATTTGAGTTTTCAAAATCTGATGATAATTTGTGTTAATAATAACTTGGTATAAAGCATGATAAAGTTCTATTAGTAGAAAAAAATAAATTGTGTGAAACCATGAAACCATCCAATTTATTTATGTTGTCTTGGGAAACATGTTGAATAAAAATTTGTTTAATATTTATTTTGAAAGAGTTTTAAAAAATATTTTCTTGATAAATATTGTGGTATACAAAGGATTCAAGATGGGTTTTGACTCAAAGTTGTTTTCTTAGAGTTCTGATTCTTTTTAGATTTTTCATGGAAATGATTTAATAGGCATGTTTTCAAATTTAACATGCTTCAAAATAAAATGCAGAGATGCATGTATTGAAAGTAGTAGATCATTTTGAAAAATCATACATTAGTTTTAAAATCCTTCACTGATATGAATTAATAAAATTATTACTCAAGCATGATAATATTATTTCTTCATGATATATTAAGAATGATATGTTTTAAATGTTTTGAATTTAAATTTTGTGGATTATAAATGGAAGATAATACATTTAATGGAATGTCTACGTGAATTCATTATAGTAAAAGGTATTAAAATGTTTTATCCTATCTAAAATCAATTCCTTTTGTTTAAAATAACATGAAGAAATTGTTTTTGAATGTGTTTCCTTCCATGGTTTTATAATTTTTGTTTTATTGTTAGGCATTTCTTATTATACATTTTATAATTATCTATGTGATAGTGTTCTTATTTTAGAGGTATCCCTCCCAAGAGGTTGTGTTTAATGTTTTGTGTAGATTTGAACTTCTTTCCCTAGAGGATATTGTGTACCAAATATATCAAGAAACATGAGAGGTTTCTCAAGGTATGGTTGTTTATATCCTTCACCTCTTTTTTTCTAGGAATACTTTGAATTCTCATGGGTGAGAATAGGTTTAGAGGTATCTTGTGTAATGGACCAAAATTTTTAGTCCATTACATTGTGAGAAATCTGGTGTTTGAGGGATCCATGGGTAGTCCAAGGTGTTCTTGGGACATATGAGTCATTCCAGTGGGGACTAATTTTAGGAGTTTTCAAAAAAATCCAGTTTTCCAATGATGAAACATTCCAACAGTGAGACATTTACAAAGGTGAGACATTTTAATTCTGAGACATTCTAACAGTGAGACATTTCCAATGGCGAGACATTTTAAATGGTGAGATTTTCCAATGGTGTAAAATTTCCAATGGTTAGATGTTCCAATGGTGGGACATTTCTAATGGTGAGACATTTACAATGGTGGGACATTTTCAATAGTATGACATTTCCAATGGTGATACATTCCAATGGTGAGACTTTTCCAATGGTGAGACATTTCCAACAGTGATGCATTCCAATGGGGATACATTTCCAACAATGATACATTTTCATTGGAGAGACATTCCCAACGGTGAGACATTTCCAATGGTGAGACATTCCTAATGGTGAGATATTTCCAACAATTAGCTATTTTTTCTAGAATTTTCCAATTTTTCTAGTTTTTACCTTTTTATGCCTATTTAGATAATAAATGAGTTTAATGAAAAATATTAATGGTTTTTAAATCCATTTCAAAGTCTATCTATCATATATTAAATTTCTCCAATGTATGGAGGATTTTAAATGGTCAAATCATGTGGTTTATTGTGATATTCTTTAATGGTCTACTAAACCATTTCAAATCTTGTTGAATTTGGATCAAATCTTTATAATGTGTAAATATTCCCATCGTTCATTCCATCTCCTCTATCTTGATACAGGGGGTTCCAAATCCTTCTTCCTTGGAGTCATTGGAAGTGCTGCTAGAGTTGGTTCCAGTTATCACTTTCAAAGAGGTGGTTTCCCCCTATACGCACACCCCTATTTTGGTGTAGCATGTTGGTGAAAAGGATCTTCCTTCCAGGTTGGAATTATCTTTTTTCTATTTTTTTGTATCATGCGGGGTGGATTTATTATTGTCGAATCTTGTAAACATGGTTACATCCAAATTAACAATGACAATGAACCAGATTAAATTGAATTTAAAGGAAAATGGGAATGTGAATTATGATGTTACAACATTTTTTGGATTTAATTAGATTTAATATTAGGATCATATGGGTGTATTCCCTTGATGAAAACTGTGTCTGTTGTCACACGATTATGAAATAGAAACTTCCTTTTGAAATCCTATATTATTTTATTTGTTTGATTTATCACTATAAATAAATGATTAACCATGTATATTTGGTTAATGGAATGGATTCACTGGGATTCAATAGATTATGTTACAACACCCCTAAATAATGAAGTTAAATTCAATAAGTTCCCCTTTTCCCTTCTAAAATAGAAAATGTATTATGTTCTGATATATGTTGTTATGTGTGGACTGGTTGTGGGTTGTGTGTATGGGATTTTGGTAATGTGCAGTATCTATATTGTGATGTGTGTGGGGGAATTGGATGAGATATGGTTATATAGTAGGGTTGTATGATGGTTATGTTGTGGACATGCAGCAAGGTTTAAAAATGAGATGTGGCTGTAAATTGGTAATTGTATGGGATTATTGGAAGGAATGTAATGGTTTATTTTGTGGTGAAACTTTTTGTGTGTTGGTTATTATATTGTGTGAAATAATTCTTGTTTCATTGGAAGCAAATAACTAAAATGGGATACCCCTTATTAGGAAGAATCTGGAAAATGGGTTTATTTAAAATGGAATGTGGAATGTGAACAGGTAATATATGATTAATAGAAAGCTATAATTTAATGAACCAATGTGTTGTTGATATGGGATTATTTCATATTAATGAAATCAGTTAAGCAAAAAAATGTGTATTAGAAGTATAATATGACTTGTGTCTTGTGTTCTTCTTGTATAGTGTCTTGCATATATCTTTGGCAGTAGAGGTATTAGACATTATGATTAGGTTTTTTCCTTGTTTTTAAAACCATTATATGGGATTGTGTGATTAAATAATATATTTATATATCTTTTATGTTCTTTTTATTTCAATAATCACCCCACCCTTTTGGAGTACTATGCGCCGAACACCCCCATAGTTACAGGGGATGATGTCTTCCCAATATTTGGTGGGGAATATAGGTGGATAGTTAGACTCTCTTTTCCACTCTTGCATTAATTTGAGTAAGGTATGGAATATGTTGTGATGGCTAGAGGTATTTTAGTGTCTTGGAATGTGGTTGTGATAGCCCAAGTGTTTTTGGGCAAGGTGTTTTTTTTTTGCAGGTGTCTTCAGGATGAATTATGGTGTGCTTTCCTAGGTGTGTTTGGGATGAGATGTGATGTGATGTGTTGTGAGGCCCAGGTGTGTGTGAGCGGGATGTAATGTGTTGTGAAGTACAAGTTTGTGTGGGTGGGATGTGATGTTTAGTGAGGCCCAGGTGTGTGCAGACAGGATGTGATGTGGTATATGGAAGGGATGGGAGCGTCAAGACGTTTCGATGTTTTGTAAGAGTAGCATAACCAATTGGAAATTTGTATGGGGTACCCTATCATCGATGTGTTTTACATTATATTACTTGAATTCCTTTATTTGGTGAGTAATCCTTTGTGACGTTGGGTTTTGGTTAGTATACATGTTTAGGTTCTATTTGGTACTACTAATTTCACTTGGGTGCATTAGTATGCACTTTTCACATGTGCACGAGAGACTTTGGTTTTCCGGCTAAGTATACCTGTATGGTCACCCTACATATATAAAACTATTTTAATGTTTTTAAGAGGATTTTACATACCATTCTGGACATTTCTATTTCATACCTTTGGAGCTGTTGTTTTGTCTCTGCCTTAGCTTTTATTCATTGGGGATTTATTTTGAAGATATTTCATGTATCAGTTTTGATTTATACATGCAATGTGGGATTGTTCGGCTTCAATTTATAATATTTCATGGATTTTATTATGGTTGATACATCCCATATCCTAATATTGTTTCTTTATAAAGGGTAATTCCTCCCATATTGTGAGATTTTTACACCATTGTTTCTAGTCTCAACCCGGGGCCAACTGGAGGCGGGGCTCGGGGGTCATTGTCTCCCTTTCTTCATTACTATCCTAGGAGGGGTATATTTGGAGGGAGGTTTGTAATAGTTAATCTTGGTATAATTGGAATTTTGTATTGTTTTGAGACTCTGGGATGTGTAGGATTTAGCTACACCTCAATCTGACACATGGGATGACCGGTATGACTCTAAGTGGTTCTTTTTATTTAAAATTTACATTAATTTTAGGAAAAAAGCAAAATTAAATACACAAAAGTGAGAAATAACATTCATATTGTTTTTTTATGCTTTAATAAAATGATCCATAAGTTATTTGGTATGTGTTGGAATCACTCGCTCCTCAATCGGACACATGGTGTGATTAGTATGACTCCAAGTGCATAATTTTTATTTAAAATTAACATCAATTTTAGCAGAAAGGAAAACATGCATAATCAAAACTAATCAAAAACATTCATATTGTTTTAGTAGTTTATGTAAATGGTCCATATGTCATTTGAGATGTATAGGAATCATCCTCAGCTCAATCTGATGCACGGTGTGACCGGTACAACTCCAAGAGCATATTTTTATTTAAATTTTATAATGATTTTAGTTAAAAGGAAAACTAACCTACTCAAAATAGATAAACTTCATTCCGTTAATTTTGATACTTTAGGAAAATGATACATATGTCATTTGAGACATGTAGGAATCAGCCTCACCTCAATCTGATAGACCGTATCACCTGTATGACCCCATGTGTGACTTTTTATTTAAAATTGTCAACAATTTTATTGAAAAGGACAACTAACCTACTCATAACAAAGAAAAAAAATTTGTATCATTTTGATACTTTAGAATAAAAATACATAAGTCATTTTCAACCTGTAGGAATCAACCATACCTGAATCCGATTCACGGTGTGACCAGTATGATTAGAAGTCGGTCTTTGTATTTAAAATTGATATCAATTTTAGTAAAAAGGACAACAGACCAACTCAAAACCAAGAAAATGCATTTGGATTGTTTTGATACATTATTAAAATGATCCAGGAGTCATTTTTGACATTTAGGAATCAACCTCACCTCAATATGATGCATGGTGTGTTAAATTTCACTCTAAGAGTGTCTTTTTATTTCAATTTGACATTAAATTTAGCAAAAGGAACAAGTGACATACTAAAAACCAAGAAAACACTTTTAGTAGTTTGGATATTTTAGGACAATGATCAATGAGTCATTTTCGATGTGTAGGAATAAACCACACCTCAATCCGATGAATGATGTGACGGATATGACTCCATGTGTGACTTTTTATTTTAAATTGATTTAAATTTGGAAAAAAAGAATAAGTGACATACTGAAATTAGTGAAAAAATCATTTTGATTATTTTGATAATTTAGAAAAATGATCCATGAGTCATTTTTTATGTGTATAAATCATATGTACCTCAATATGATGCATGGTGTGATCGATATGACACCAAGTTCGTCTTTTTATTTAAAATTGATATTACATTTAGAAAAAATAACATGTAACATACTGAAAACTGAGAAAATACATTTTTATTATTTTAATACTTTAGGATAATGATCCATAAGTAATTTTTGAAATATAGGAATCAATCAGAACTCAATCTGACACACGGTGTGATCGATATGACTCTAAGTGTGTATTTTTATTTTAAATTCACATTAAATTTAGAAAAAAGAACAAGCAACATACTCAAAACTGAGAATAATAATTCATATTGTTTTGATACTTTTCAAAAATGATCCATGAGTCATCTCTGACATGTAGGAATCACCTGCACCTCAATCCAATGCATGGTGTGACCAGTGTGACTTAAAGTGTCCATTATTAGTTTAAAATTTATAGTTTAGTTCAAAACATGGGTGACTCACTGAAAACCAAGAAAATGCAGTCTGATTGTATTGATAATTTTGGACATCAATTCATAAGTAATTTGTGACATGTAGGAAGTATTCTCATGTCAAACCGGAACATGATGTGACCCATATGACTCAAAGTGTGTGTTTCTAGATTGAAATGACATTTTAGTAAAAAACAAGTGACATATTGAAAATTGAGCAAACATGTTCAAATTGTTTTCATACTTTATGAAAACGATCCATAAGTAATTTGTGACATGTAGGATTTAGCCGCACCTCAATACCATGTACGGTGTGACCGGTATAATTCTAAATGTGTCTTTCTTCAATATTGACATTAATTTCATTAAAAAGAAAAATTGACTTAGTCAAAACCGAACAAACACATTCAGATTGATTTGACGCTTTAGGAAAATGATCCATAACTCAGTTGTGACCTGTTAAAATCTAGCAAACCACTATACAATGCACGGTGTGACTGATATAACTCCATGTGTGTCTTTTTTTTATGTTGATATTTTTTTAATGTATTCTTTCGTATTAATGATTAATTTATTTCTTTATAATATTACAAACATAAGATTGTTTTTCATATATAGGTGGATTCTTTTTCTTGGGTTGAGGTGATTTGGTTAGAAAAAGATACCATGGGCGGACCATTTTGAGAAGGGATGGGTGCCAATTGATGATGAAACGTTAATATTTAAATGTTTGTGGATAGTAATTGAAAAAGTTGTTATACAAAACATTGTTTGAAATGTATATAGTAATGTTTTTTTGTATTGGTGATTTAAAATTTATTTCTATTGAATTATATGTTTTATGTCTGTAGGTTGATGTAGTGTGATATTATGAAAATAACACACTACAGCAAGTGGAACCTTTATTACCGCTATTTCTAGTAGTGACAAAGGGGACCCCACTTTATCAGTGCTTCGGATAACAACGCTTTTTTATCCCTGTTATTAAAAGTTTTTGCATTCTATTAAAGGGATTATTTATATTAGTGACAATATCGAATATCTTAAATAGAAAGAAGAAGCACTACCACAAAATGGGGTAGGGGAAGTGCATTGTTTTGTCAGCGCTAAGAAGAAAGCGCTGATAGGGGGGCTTTATCAATGCTAGCTAAAAGCGCTTATAAATCTACCATTTTTCAATGGTTTTTTTAGCGTTGATAAATGGTAGATTTATCAGTGCTAGTCTTATCGCTGATAAAAGTTTTTAATAATAATTTGCATACAATTATTATATTTATATTCAAAAATAATGTTAATTTGTATATATTAAATAAAAAACGCTTGTTTATAATTAATATATGTTTTTAATAATTCAAAAAATATATATAATGTCTTAAAAAAATTATAAGATTATAATTAAATATATATGTGTTTCCAATGAATTTGGTCATTTAATATATTTATCATGCATGCATATATGTTATGTATCATCATGAATGTTCATTTATACATTACAATCTTCTTATTATTCATGGAGTCCATTGATGGCTTGTTTTTTATTATGTATACTTTACTAGGTGTATATGATTAATTCATGTTACCCATATATATATATATTATATTATATTCTAAAGACTCATACGATTACATAAAATACATTTAAAGAATAAATATATTTATTATATTAATAATTATTAAATTTTAAGTATATATAAATACTTTTTAAATATACTTATTTTTAATTATTATTATAACTATATATAAATTTAAATAATTATAAAATAACAATAAATATATTTTATATATATATATATATAAATTTATAAATATATTTATTTATAGTAATAATTATAACTATATATATATGTAAAAAATTATAAAATTATAATAAATATATTTATGAAACGACTTATAAAGTTATAAATATATAATTATGTAAATATATTTATAAATATATAGAAATATTTATAAATTAATAAAAATAATTATAATTATAATTCCTAAATAAATATAGATATATTTAAATAATTAAAAAATTATAATATATATATATAAACTCACAAATATGTATTAATAAATACAAATAATTCTAAATATAATTCTAAATTAATGTAGAGATATTTAAATAATTAAAAAAATTATAATATATATATTAATTATATATATTTATAAAATTATAAATATATTTTTTATGATTTTATAATTATTTATATTTATATATTTATAATTACAACTATAAATAATTTATTTATTATAATTTTTAATAACAAAAAATATATTTATTTATTTTTCAGTTATGAATATAAATAAATATTTACTTATTTAAATAAATATTAATTCATAAAAAATATAGTTATTATTTCCACATATAATGTTATATATAATTAAATAAATATATAGAAATATTGATAAATAAATAAAAATATTTATATTTATAGTTATTAATAAATATAGATATATTTAAATAATTATAAAATTATAATAAATATATTAAATATAAATATTAGATATATTAACTTTTTATAATTTTATAATTATTCAAATAAATAAATATATATTCATTTATAATCATAATTATAAATAAATATATATTCATATAAATAATTATAAAATTAGAAGAAATATAGTTATATACATCTATAGTCTTATAAATATATATAATTAATATATTTATTATACATATTTCTAAGACTATAAATATAATAAATATATTTATTATAATTTTATAATTATTTAAATTATAATTTTATAAATATAAATATATATTTATCATGTATATAATAATATATATATAATAGAAATAATTTATTAATATCATATCTTTATCAATGCTAAAAAAATGGTGATAAAGGACATCTTTATCAGTGCTATATTTTTAGCGCTTATGAATACATCCTTTAGCAGAGCTTTTTTAGCAGTGATAAAGGTATGTTTTATGAGAGTTTTCTATTTTAGCCCTGATAAAACATACGTTTTCCGGTGCTTTTAGCTACTGCTGATGAAAGGTTCAACGGGTTTTATAAAAAAAACATAACTTCCTCATCCTTCCTCGCACCCCTCAAGATCTCACGGAAGCTGATTGATGCTGCCACGCCTCTTCTTCCTCCTCCTCCTCCTCCTCCTCCTCCTCCTCCTCTCCCACTGCCTCTCCTCTACCAGGAACTATAGCTCCACTGTGTGTCTCTCCTCTGTCGTTAACTAGGCTGTTGTGCGCCTATACTCTGCTGCGCACCACACCTCCATCGTGCGTGAACCAGACCGTCATGTGCCTCTCCTCTGCCGCACGCCACACATCCATTGTGGGCCACACCTCCATCATGCACCACACCACCATCATGCGCCACAACTCAGTCATGCGCCTCTCCTCCACTGTGCGCCTCTCCTCTATCGGGCATCTCTCCTCTGCTGGAGGACTCCTCTGACGCATACCTCTCAACCGCCACGAACGCACCTCCAATGTGTGATGAATGGAACCTCTATAGTGAGTTTTCTCCTCTTTATCATTGTTTGATGGTGATGTTGTGAATTATATGGGCTAAATACCCTGCTGTGAATTATATGGGCAAAACACCCATTTGATAATTGTGGTTATTGGTTGTCCCTGTTTGTGCATTAAATGAATTCCATGTTGGTTGGGTTTTGAAAATAAATTGATGGTCCTTGTTTGCGCACTAAATAAATTGATTGTTGGTTGGTTTTTGAAGGGGATTTTATTTTTATTCAAATTTTTTGTTATTTTTTTTATCATTTTATGAATCTTATATATTAATTTGATTTCGTAATATGTAATGATATCTTATATGATTTTTGTACACCCCATTATGTATGTTTGATATATTTATTTTGTAATTTAAATAATATTTTATTTAAAGGAGTTTTTCATTATGTTTTGAATCATGTTTGGTCTCCAAAAAAGGATTTTATGTGTTCAAATTGGGTGAAATATTTAAGGATCATTTGGAAAATTCTTAAAAAATAATTTCATGTTTTGGTTATCAATGAATTCTCCAAGGCCTTGTTGGAACTTTATAAAAAAAACGTTTTTTATTTGGGAACGTTTTCGCTATATTATATTTGGATTTTGATGGTAATATAAAGTGGGTTTATTTTCTTTTGGAATGTGTTATACATGAGTCAAAATGGGTTGTTTCAGTGAAGGGTGTTTTGAGGTGAGATGAATAGTTTTTTTATGTCATTCAGATTTTATGTGATTAACTTCATGATTGATTTTGATCTCCTCTATTTCATTTATCATGAGAACCCCTGTTACTTAGGTGGGACCAAGGAGATTTACTTTCTATACATTGATCCACTCTCTCTATTATGGGATAACATCCCCACACTTACTAGGAATAAATATTCTCTCCCTATATATGGATCTAAATGCTTCAATTTCTTGGCATTGATACATTCACACCGAGAACCACTATTGCACCAAAGCCTCAACCAATCATACTCATTGATCCCTCCCTCTACTACACATCCACCTTAAATTATCAACATCATTGAGGCATTTCCTTCTTCCATATTAGATCCAGATTCTATTGGACACCCCTTTTAAGAAAATTTATAATGCTTTCATTGCATGGAATCCCATTCTACTAAACACCTCGCTTCTAACTAATTCAAAATCAATTTAACTTTTTAACCCTCTAAGATTAGGAAGGCCATTTTCCCCCAAAGTCTTAATCCTCCACCATTGAATATCAATCCAATCCTTACCCATTTCAATGGAACCCCCACTTTTTTACAAGTGCAATTCCACTAAACCATAGAAAACCAATTCACTAAAGGAAACCTATAAGTCTTGAAACCAAGAATTTTTATCAAGTCATAATAAAATAATCACCATATATTATGTAACAAAGATTTAATACCACTTTTTGGTAACTCATATCTTAATAAGAAAAATATTTTATACCACTAGTTGGATTTGGTACAAATCAACAATCCAAATGTTAAACCCCTGAAACTTGTTGATTTAATGAAATTTAAGAACATACTTGAATTGAAACAAATCCCCAAACTTGAAACACTATAACATAGAAGTAAAGATACAACTAATTCACTACATCAGATCTATACCTTCAAGTTCCAGTAACCTCATGGTTTTGAAAATACCCCCCCCCCCCAGAGGAAAATGAGAAATAAAGGATAAACACATGACAAAAATGGAATAAGCACACCACATGAAATTTATATTTTGTGGATGACAATCCTACGTCATAGGGGAATAAATTGATATTTTTATTAAGGGATATATTGAGTTATAAGTGAAACATATATTTTTTTTATCCTTACTTATCCAAATATACCTGATACATTTTTTTGACACCCTGGTCAAATAACCATAACAACACATTTAATGAATCCATCCACCCTCAAGTAGTTTGTAGTGAATCCCCTAAAAGGGAAAAATGATATAATACAAGTGATTATCAAATAATATTTTCTTATTAGCATAGTTTTATATCTAAATATATAAATTGTTATTTTATTAAAACTTTAACAAATTATATGAATGAATTGGTAACTATTGATATTCAATGTTATGAAGTGGTCATGACTTTTAGGTTGATACATCCATCAAATGTACCAAACCAAGATTTTCTTTATGAAATTTTCTTTAAAAGGTTCTAGGCTATTTTGGGACGTGTTGTTTTTAACCTCTTGAATGAGTTTTGGAGAGGTAAGAATTCTCTTGAGGCTAATAATGATACTCTCATGACTTTGATTCTAGAGGTTACTGATATGAGTTCAGTTAATAATTTTTGAATGAATAGTCTTTGTAATTTCATTTATAAAGCCTTTTTGAAGATTTTAGAAAATACACTATGGAAAATAATACCATATATTAGTTTAGTACCATAGTTATTTTCATATTTTTACTTGAGACATGATGTGATTAAAAGGATCAGGAAGTCAACATAGTTTCTTCTAGTGATGAGTGGCATATGGAAATTCTTTGTGGGAAAGAAATGACACTTGGGAAATTTTTGATTATGTAATAGGTTCATGCTTATAGATTTTATTAGGTGTGTTTATAATGGAAGGAACCAATAATACTTCATGTGAGATACATATAAATTGCTCTTGCGGTGTATAACCAATTGATTTGGTGTGAGACAAGGAACATTGGGATAATGAAATGTTTGTATTAAACTAGAACACAAGTATATCAGGGTTTTTAGTGTGGTCACTGAAAATGGAACATATCCATTGGGACTCTGGTGTTTTGGTGATGGATAATTGATATAACTGGACAATGGAAGCATGTATAAGGGATATCCAATAATGAAGAGCAAAATATTAAATTCTTATAAAAATAATAATTATTATTATAGCTACTTTTAGAATAATTTGATGGAATCATACAACACTGATTGATTTGGGACGAATCGAGGTGTTTTATATGTATCTTTTATAATGTTTCTCTATTTGGTTCTATGTCATTGTGTAAATTCCTAAGTGGATCTTTTAAAATGATTCTAGTGTTTTGAAATGTTTTTTTTTGAAATATTTCTTAGATGGATTTCACTCATTTTAAATGATTAAGATTATTGGGTCATGAAGTTGTCTTGAATGCTTTAAAAAAGTAATTTTGGTTTTATGAAAGAGTGTTTGGAACTTATTGATTTATCATTAAAAGGGAATGTCATTTTAAAGGGGGATCTTTGTAAATGGTTGATTTTTTAATGGAATTTCATGTGTTATTTTTTAAATAGTTTTCAAAGGACATTTCAATTTTAGTTTTTTCATAATATTTTAAGTTTTTATTTTAATATAATTAGGAAAATCATTACATTATATCAATAATTATTGTATTTATTTTGTTAAATACTTTTATCGCTGAATAAAATAGAATAGATATGACTAAAAACTGGATGTATACCAATCATTTGATAAGATAATATTAAGATGGGTGAAAGAGTTCATCATGTTTGTAAAAGATCAGGTGTATGACCATTCTCAGATCCTTTATCCGTATTTACACTGTTGTTTTTCAAGACAAGTTAGTCCATAGGTGTTGGAAGAACACTTGATCTATCACAGAATTGATCAAAGTTATGAATATTGGAATAGACATGGGGAAAAATAAAATGTAGCTAATGGTTGGGATAAAAATGTTTTTTATGGATCATATGATATGATTACATGTGTGGACAATGAGGAAGACCATATCGAGGAATTGAGTACAGATTTGAATGATAATGAAGATCGTTTTGAGGAAATGACAAGAACAATTGAAGATGAACTTCATGATTGCCCAAAATTTTTTGACCAGTTAAAGAGTTCTGAAAAGACGATTTTATATAGTGGTTTCACTAAATATATTTCATTGTCAGCCATACTGAAGCTTTATAATTTGAAAGGAAATAGATGGAGTGACACTGGTTTTAAAGAGTTAATTGCTCTCCTGAATTACATGCTCCCAGAAGATAATGAGCTCCTGATCTGAACATACGATGCTAAACAAATACTGTATTCAATGGGTATGATATCTAAATAGAATAAAAGCCTTATGAATGACTGTATACTATTTCTTAAGGACCAAAAATCACTTAGAAAATTCCCAAATTGTGGTGCTTTTGATACTAGAAAGATGAATCCGGTCATATTAAATTTGTATGATAATTTCCAATCATTTCAGTGTTTAGGTGACTATATGGAAGTGGGGAGACTGTGGAGAAATTGACGTGGAATGTAGATAGAAGAAATAAAGATAGGAAACTACGTCACCCGGAAGACTCTCCTCAGTGGAAGAGAATCGATCATGAGCATCCTGATTTTGGAAATGAGTCGAGAAACCTTCGTCTTGTGTTTTCTACAGATGGAGTGAATCCTTTTAGTTTTCAAAGAATCACTCATAGTACATGGATGGTTATGTTGGTAAATTATAACTTTCCACCACGGTTATGAATGAAATGAAAACTCATCGTGCTATCTATGCTTATATCAGGACCAAAAAAACCGGGTAATGATATTAATGTTTATTTGGCTCTATTGATTGAGGATTAGAAATTATTGTGGGATATAGGTATCACGTTGTCTGATGCTTATAGAAATGAATATTTCACATTGAGATCCATGTTGTACATGAAATTTTTCCAAATATATCATTAAAGGAAGTCATGGGTGTCCCATCTGCGAATAAGGTACACAATCAATTAGGATGAAACATTCATCAAAAATCGTGTTTCTAAGACATCACAAATTTCTACCCTGATGACAAAAGTACCGATCTTGGACGATATCATTCAATGGAAGTTCAGAAGAACATTCCCCCAAACCATTTTTTTTTTATTATCAAAAAACCGCTTTGAGGATGAGAAAAAACCAAAACATCACGCGCAGGATACAGAACAAACACGCCATATTTGAAATTCAAAATTTAAAATGCATCAGCAACACATAATCCAATGAAGACTCAATCCACGAGGAACCGTATCACCTGGAGATATGACTGATGCATCATGATTCACACCTGATGTTGATGCCAACCCATCTTCGCTATCATTTTCTCCGTCCTTCATCACACCCGTACGTTGGAGAACAAATTTCTTCACAGCCAATCTGCACCGCTCCACAGCCACCACGGACATCTCATCACTGTCAGAGTCTATCATCACAGCTATAAATTTCCAAAACAAAACATCACAGAACAACATAATGCCAACAAGGAACCTCCAGAAATCATCCTCAACGTCACTTCTCCAAGCGTCACCCTGTCAGCCGAAGACCTGTCGCTGCTATCCTCCATCATCACCCACCGTTGTCGTTAACATCAACACCGCCCAAACCGCCAGCACTTATGACTAGAGTAACAAAAACTCACCAAAAACGAACTTCAACGCAATCAGAACACATACTTTTGCAGAAAAACGCAACCAACCTTCATCGTCTAACGTATCACCATGAGAACATAAATAATTCCAGTCAAAAAAAAACTTTTACCACTGATAAAACCAGACAAACAAAAACATCTTGAATGCTGAAAACGATACCAAAATCACCAACATCATAGAGGAATAGAACCAGAGCATCAAAGGGAAACTAACACTAGACTCACCAAGAACACTGCCAACCTCCAAGTCCCACATCCCAAAGTTTCTTAGAATACCACTACTCAAGGTCCGAATCAGAAAGAAGCAGAGGAACATGAAACCAGAGCATGAAATTGAGCAGCAGAGGGTTCCGGGCGACAAAAAAACCGAAACTAGAAGCTAAACATGAAAAACCCATCGTGAGAGCACCAAGAGTAATCTTCGACCGATGCTCCACAAATCCCAAAACCACCTTTGAAACCCCACTCCAGATTTGACCTAGAGAGGAGTGAAGGAACTCGATACCAAAGAAGGTTCGAATGGCCAGGGCCTCTCGCGGAAAAAAAATGTGATGATTCCATAGAAGAATCCATGAAATAATAAAAAACCAAGAAGATAAGTGTCATGACCCGTCCTCGGGGCCCGTGTCGTGACTACCCCAAGCCCGGCTTCCATAGGCCAGGGGCTGGCGACTAGCACCCAATGCGTAAATCCCAAAGTTGGTAAGACATTTCCTTTATAAAAAGTAAATACACACAATCAGAGTACTCAACTAGAAGCAAAACACAAAGTAAAAATGAATACAAAGGTAGTTCTGAAAGTAAAATGGGGGCCAGAAATTCAAGCCCAATAGTAAAGTACAAGGAAAAGAGAAAACAGATACAACTAAAAGACAAATAGCTGAGAGGTTTCTAGCAGCTCCTGGATCGTCCACCACGGATCCTACCTGAAGGGTAGGTATAGATAGCCTTCTCAACGCTCTATGACTGTCTGTCTCCTCCGGGTACCGACTTGTTGTAAGGTCCACCTCCGGGTACTGTCCAGTCCTGGCGCTCTCGGCCTCCGTCAGCGTTGTCTGTCATCTGCATCCAACACAACGAGGTGCAGACATAGCCCGTGCAGGGGTGAGTATAATGATACTCAGTAGGAACCCTGATACCCTCATGGTATCTCAATATCCAACAATGATAAACCACAAAGTAAATGAATCAACGGATAACCCAAACTTAGTTATATGCTCATACATATACGTAAGTTATCTACTAACTCATCTCAATCATGAGGAAACTCAAAAGTCATTAACTCAGCTCAAACCAGGATTTTTATTATCAAAACCACGGCTACTGGAGAACTCCTCCTATGCCGAGAACTCTGGGCATATCGTGACACCAAGGCGCTCCCACTAATCTTGGACTGCTGAGGTACTCCTCCTGTCGAGTACCGCGGGTCTGCTGCCAACTACCAGGAGCTCCTCTGTTGTGGGTCTGCAGCCAACTACCAGACGCTCCCCCTAATAGCTAGCAGAGGTACTCCTCCTGTCGAGTACCGCGGGTCTGCCGCTAACTATCAGGAGCTCCTCCACCGTGGGTCTGCCGCCAACTACTAGGTTCTCCCCACGGGGCTAGTCGAGTCACTCCAAGTCGAATCGGTCAAGCCATCGTCAGGTCTGTCAGCTACTAGGTCTTTACACTCTATCTGCTCGTCACTAGAAGGATCCACTTATGCAGCTACTGGGAAAAACTCCAACTATTGCAAAGACTCGTGTAGATGTACCTTAAAGGTCCGCCTCATCATAGGGGTCTCAACGCAATAGACGGCGCGTCAATCGGACGCCTGGTCTATGAGTTATTGGCATTTCCGTTCCAGGGGCCCGGTTGGTTTTTAGGTTCAAACCAACCCAACCATACCCAAAATGTGTCCAAACCTCAAGTGGGGTATTCTAAAAGAACTTTATCACTCTATGTTTCCCTTTGACGCAGACGGTTCGTCGATCGGACACCCGTATCCCAAGTTATGGGCGAAAAGGTGTAAACATGCCATAGCGGGTCCGGGTCCGGTCCGACCTAGTCAGACTGACCCCGCCCAACCCGGTTCGCGGGTCTGACCCGGCTCGAGGGGGTGGCCTGACCCGATGGCACGACCCGACCCGAGGTGCGGCCCGGCCCGAAGGTGCGGCCCGACTGGAGGTAGCCCGACCCGTGGCGGCCCGGCCGGCCTGCGTGGCTGGGAAGCAGACCGCCAGCCGAAGCCAGCGGTTGCCGCAGGGGGGGGGGGGGGGGGGTTAGTGCCCCCCCGTCAACCTGTATTGGCCGGCGCGTAGCGTCGGGCCAGTAACCGCGGGACCCAAGGGGTCCCCCCTATGGAGTTCCTGTCGGTGGCTGGCTCAGCTGGCTGCCCTCCTCCGTCTGTCGCGGCCTTTGGCCGCGGGTCTTCTCTGGCACGGCGCGATGGGTACATGTCGTCTTCGTCTGCCGCAGCTTGCATGGTCGTGGCCCCCCTTCCTCTGGCGTGGTGCGATGACACCGCTCCCCTCTGGCACCGTCGTGGCCCGCCAGGCCGTGGCTCTTTTCTCTGTGCGGCACGGTGGTGTCGCACCTTTGTGGTGACCCGACGACCTTGTGCCACCAGCTTCTTCGCGGTCCACCTTCATCTTCAACAAATAAGAACAACCAAAAAATGGGGGAGGGTCGGTCGTGTTCGTGCGGTCTGAACCCTCCTCATTAAGGCAATAACATTTGGCACACCATTCCACAAATTTAACGATGTAGAACGGAGGGTAAATTCATACATAAAAATAACCCCTACCTCGTATTTTTCATTCGTTGACGATCTCGGAAAAAGGGTGGATGTCGATTCTTCGATTGTCGCGTTTTTCACACACTCCCAATTCTCACGCTCATGCGTCAGAAAGGAATAAGGGTACTCTTCATTGGCGGATGAGCATTCGGAGGTGACGTCATCGTTGGCGACATTCTTTGCGGGCGACGTCTTCTCCTTTGACACAGATGAAGTTTGCTAGAGATGTCATGGGCGTTCTTCGTGGGCGTCGCATCCCTTTCTTGCCCCAGTTTAAGAAGGAAGAAGATGGCGTCGTCATTCTTCGGTGGCAGAAGAGATGTTCTTCGTGGGAAGAATGAAGTTCTCCCAAAGGTTCTCCAAAGCTCCACCAAGGAATTATGTGCCAACCAAAATAAAAGCTTTGTCTATTATTTTATTCTTGACATGAATTCAAAATAATTCAAAAAGGGTTCCAATTAATTAAAATAAGTTCAATTAATTAATTGGAAGAGTTGTCACAAATTTAATGGGGAAAGGTGGAGAGTTTCATCCACATAAAAGAGGGGTTAGAGGGGGTTTAAAGGTTTATTGTGGTGGCTCCATAAATGGGGAGTTAAAGGGATTAAGAAGCTTGGGTGGGACACACATTAATTATCCTCCAAAAGGAGGTTATACTCGGGTGGGCCCCACCA
Organism: Viscum album; assembly: GCA_963277665.1. Taxonomy (NCBI): domain Eukaryota; kingdom Viridiplantae; phylum Streptophyta; class Magnoliopsida; order Santalales; family Viscaceae; genus Viscum; species Viscum album. Next base: position 1,279,210,870 of record OY728134.1, read on the forward strand.
CCATAACCTCCCATGGGAAGTTAGGGTGTGGTGGCCCCCACCTCCAACCTCCCCTTGGAGGTTTTAACCACCCAAATAAAATAAAGTTAATACTTTATTTTATTCAATTTAATTAAAAACCCCCAAAAACTATCTTCCAAACTCGTCAAAATGCAACTACGGTGAAGGTATCACTAAGAAATCACAGACACTGCGAGTTCAATGGTGCCCTAGGATTTCTATTCTGAGCACCGGTTCAAAAGTTATAAAATCTCATACGTACGTTTACTGAACATACCCGAACAAAACTTCAGAAATTGATTCCGAGCACACCGGGCCTCGGAATCAAGTGCCGTCAGAAACTACAGATCTGTAAAATTCCAATGAATTTAAAAAAAAAATTACCATGGAAATTCTGGAACGTTATAAGCAGTGCAAAAAACCGGGGAGCAAGATCCCACCTCAGACACTTTTTTGATGTTATGCATGTTGAAAAAAATTTATGTGATAGTGTCATCGACACGTTACTAAATGAAACTGGCAAAATAAAGGATGGAATTAAGGCTAGGTTTGACGTGGTTTACATAGGAATATGACAAGATTTGGCACCATTTAAGGGAGAAAAACTAAAATTTCTTCCTCCAACGACTTACACACTTTCGAGGATGGATAGATATCAGTTTCGCAACTTCTTGAATGATGTAAAGGTTCCAGAGGGTTATTCATCGAATATCAATAACATTATGTCAAGGCATGTTTTAAAGATAAAGGTTTTGAAATCACATGACTACCATGTTTTGATACAAGATCTAATTCCAATAGATTTATGTTGCATTTTTCCCATAAATTTCCATTATACATTAACGAAGCTCTATTTCTTCTTCAAAGATATAGGCAACAAATTTATAGACCCGACGAAATTGATATGTATGGAAAAAGAAATTGCCATCATATTATGTGAATTGGAAATGTTCTTCCCACTGATATTCTTTGATATGATGGTTCATTTGATGGTTCAATTGGAGAGAGATATTAGACTATATGTCCTTGTACACTATAGATGGATGTACCCCATTGAACAGTATATGAAGATTTTGAAAGGGTATGTTAAAAACGGATGTCAACTGAAGGGTTGTATTGAGGAGAAATATATTATTGAGGAATCCATAGAATTCTATACCAAATATCTGTCAGGTGTGGAAACCATTGGTCTACCAAAATCTCGTCACATCGGGTGGCTTGTGGGTAAGGGAATTTTTGGAAGAATGTTGTCACAATCAATATTATAGATCAGGATCAGGACCACCTTTACATTTTGCATTATAGTTTTGTGGTTGTCCCATATGTCGAAACCCATAAAGAAATTCTTAGGCATTTGAATCCATCAAGAAATGAATAATTTATATCAAATAAACATAATCGATATTTTATAGGATGGTTTCAGGATCCTATATTTAAGGAGTCAGATGAAAATATGGACTCAATTTTAGAACGACTTTGATGGCTTGCTAGAGGACCAATTGTGTATGTATTATATTATAATTCTTACATAATTAATGGTTAAACATTCTATACTAATGAACATGATGAAGACAATACCACACAGAATAGTGGAGTTACACATGTGGCTGAAGTGATGCATGTTTCCAGTGTTAAGGACAAAAATCCAATTTCTGAGAATATGTCATACTTTGGCATTATCAAACAAATATGGGTGTTGGATTATACAAACTTCCAAGTTCCGATTTTTCAATGCATGTGGGTTGGTGACATGAGTGCTGTTAAAATAGATGAGTTGGGATTCATGAAAGTCGATTTCAGTAAGGAATCTTAAAAAGATGAACCTTTTATGATGACATCACAGGCAGTAAAAGTATTTTATGTTATAGAACCTGCAAACCAAAAGTGGTCAATTGTTCTGTTATCGACCAAAACCACTGAAGGGTCAGATGAAAATTCAACTGGGGATGACCCTTTCTTTGGAATGCCTCAATCATTTCTCATTGGTCCCAATGTAGATAGAGTTTTGTATGTCATAGGAGACCATAATGAAGGGATTTGGATAATCTATAGAGGGGTCAAATCCCTTCATCCTTTAAAAAAAGGGAGTTCAATAATCAGGTTATATTTTTTTTGTAATTTACATTATGTTACCTTATGTTATTATCTGTTCACTGTTGCTTTTATGGAATCTAAATTAAATGTTAAACCAATTCTGCAGATAATGACTTCTACATGTGATGATGCTCTCAATCCTGAGGCACAACAGTTCTCTCAACCTACTACTGCTCACAGTGCTGAGGGCCAACATGTTTCTCAACCTCTTGTTGTTGCTGCTCCCAGTGCATCGGTATAACCACCATTTGCACATGCCGATACAAGCGCTCTGAATGAACATACTGATAATGTTGAAACTAAGGAAATGGTAGGCAACGAAATATTGGTGGCGAGGAAAAAACAGGAGCGTCGTAGTTTGACGGTGTTAGAAAAAATCCTTAAGGAAAAAGTGAAATGCATCAAATACGAGGTCGGATGGAATAAGTGGAGCCAACATGTTAACCCCCAAAATTCCATGTTTATTAGTTGTATTGGAATTGTCACTCAGTAATGCATGTTGATTGATGTACAGTCATGTCACCATTTTGTCATCGGGATTAAGACATTGATGTGGGGAGATATTACAGTAACATTATGATATCATTTCTTTAATTTACTAAAAACTAAAATAATGATATATTTACTTACTCTTCATTGTCTCTTATAGAGTGTGTTTTTAGTGGATGACTCGCACAATGACTATGTGTTAAGGGTTGCTGGAAGGATTCATAGAGGCTTTCACACAATTTTAAGAAGATGTTATCTTAAAGATGCTGAAGAGAAAATAAACCCGCACCCACCTTGATAAAACACATTTTTTTGAATATTTTATTGATAAAAAATGATATAATTTCCTCAAATTGTGGTAAATGTGTTTATTTGTGAAATATTTTGGATTAGATCATTCATTTGAAAATTTGATGAAAATTCCACTTTTACCCTTTAAAATTCACTATAGAATTTTGGAAATAAATATTTTGATATGTATTATTTGATCTTAAAATTTTGTAAATATGTTACTGACTTAATTTTCTAAAACATCCATTTAGGACATTGGAGCTAAATCATGCATTTGGTTGGTGAAAATGGGTCATGAAATCAAAGTAGGGCTGGACTCACCAGATTTGACATTAGTTCTGTATTTGGGCCATAACTTCTTCATCCGTGGTTTGATTAGACCCACCTCTTGAGAGGAGCCCGAGGACTCAGTTTCACACAAATCATCCTTCTGGAAGGATAGCTGATTCACGTGTTTAACTGGTCAAATGGGCGGTACAAGTTGGTTTAAAATATTTGGCATAGATTCCCCATTCGCACGTGAAACAACTTTGAACTTAGCCTCCCCACCACTATAAATTGGTGTTTCTCTCATTTGGAGGTGTTGAGACATGAATTTGGAGATTGGGTGAAGAGGAGAAGTGGTTCTACACGATTTCAATTAAAAATTGGAGAAGGGAAGCTACAAAGCTAGGATCTCCTCCAAAATGATCTTCTTTTCATCTTCTTTGTTGCAATGTTGTTGTGCTTTCAATAAGGTTAGCTTATTTATCATTATCATTTACATTAACATTCACTTAATTATGATCCCTTAATTTGTAAAATCTTGAACCCTATGAGAATTAACTTTACCACAAAGATGAAGGGAATTTAACCCTTGGCTAACATCGGAACATTCAATCGCAGCACCTTGCTTTGACTGATGTTCTAAGGTTAGCTTATGCTCAGTGGTAAATTAAGGCACATTTCCTCTCTTGAAATTATAATTAATAGAGTTTATGGATTATATTTGAACACTACAAATTGATCCCGTATGGTTTTGTATTTCCGAATAAGGTTGCGCTCTCACAATTCACACAATTCCAGACCTCGTGTGTTTTGTGTTAATTGTTCAATAGCTTGCTTAGTTTCAATTAAATTAAAAACTCAATTAATATATTATATTATGTGAATTGCAGTATATCACTGATTCAAAATAAATGAATGAAGAAGGATAGAGCTAGATCGATTACTAAAAAAACTATTCTTTCATGGGCGGTGTAGTCATCATAGAAACATTATGTTGGGATGATTTGTTTGACAACTAATACCATGGGCGGACATTTTTTAGAGGAGATCACTGATGTTAATGGATGAAACATTAATGTTTTTAACTGTTTTTTGGATAATTGTAAGTATAATTATATAAAACATTATTTGAAATGTATATAGAATTATTTTCCAAACCCATGTGAGCATTGCTTTGTTCCTATTTGTGCTGTTGTCTGTGCTGCCTTGTTCTTGTGTGCGTTGTGCGGGTGCTGTTTTGTGAAGGTGGTGTGTCTGTGCTGTGTAGGTGTTGCTGGTGGGTATGCTGTTATATAAACAACAAATCACAGGAAGCTATGCATTTATCAGCGCTATTTTGAACGCTGATAAATCCCCCCTTTATCGGCGTCATTTAGAGCGCTGATAAAGTCCCAATTTATCAGCGCTAAAAATAGCGGTGACAAAAAGCGTCCTCTATTCGCGCTAAAAAGTGCTGATAAAGGGGGGCGTTTATCATCATTTTTAGCACGGATAAACGACACCATTTATCAGTGCTTTTTTAGCACTGTTTAAAGGGACCTCCTCTTTATCTTTGTTGAGATTAACAACACTTTTCTAGTGCTATTAAAAGCGTTTTCTAGCGCTGATAAAAGCACTATCTGTAGTAGTGAAGCACTATAAGAGAATGAGAGAGTTGTAGAAGGGTGATGAAACGATTTAAAAAATGTAACCACAGTTCTCGAATTAAGAGCACTTTAAAGAATTGGAGTAATTTGATGATTGTAGCACTAGGACATAGTGAATTGTTGAGAAGGTAAGTTGTCCGGCCCCCAAGGGCTCTCTTTATAAAACATAATTCATAATTTTTTAATTCATCTCAATTGGTATTTTTTTCTCAATTTTTTGTGATTGATAACTGAAAACCGTCACAAATGATTAAGTTATATGTTATTTGCCAGACACTTATGTTCCATCACAAATTGCATTTAGGACAAATCATTAATTATATCCCAAAAAGATTAGGTCTAAGCATATTATCAACACTCATGGTGAACCCCTGCATTATCTATATTTTGATTTTAGGGATGAGATAATGGAAAAACCGATTAAAATCCAACGAACTATTTCAAATTAACATTCACAAAAATTTAAATAACAATCAATTGAAAAATAAATATTTACGGGCAAAAGAAAAATCCAGCCAAATATTTTTAACAGATTCAAGTAGGTTTTTAAATTTATGAAAATCGGGTTTCCTTTTGAAAAAAGGAAAGTCATTTAATCTGAAACCTCGTTTAAATGATACCCGTTTCCAAAGCTTAAGGTCTGACGGACGCTTCCCTCTCCATTCACACGCACCATCAGTGTTGATGGAGATCGATGCGGGTGAGCGGCGGAAACCCAGGCGAGCCATGCCGTGGGAGATGATTTACGAAATTCTGAGTCGAACGTCGTTACAAGTGCTGTACACATGCCGCGTTGTTTGCAGAGAATGGAGTATGATGATCCGAGATCCCTCCTTTATCAATCTCCACTCACGGAGAACCGCAACCCTATCGGGGGTTTTTGTTCAGTACATCGATGGTTGGGGAATAGGTCGTGGCTTCATCTCTCCCACAGCCTCCCGTCACAACGAGGTATTGTCACTGAGGTTTTCGCCTGATTCAGGCGATGTCCGTGTATTGGCATCCTCGGATCTGGGGCTGCTATACTGCCTCAGCTATTCTGTGGACGACTTTCCTAAATTTGTGCGTGATCTTGGGATCTGCAAACCCACCACTAAACAATGGCAGTCCATCCCCTTACCCACATTCGACGTGTTAAAGTATGGCGATTTTGGTGCCTTGGTGATTACTGAGACGAGCCCATTGCAGTATAAAATCATACATGCCGTGCCATCCAATAGAAAAAACGTGTCGTTCCATGTTTTCGATTCAAATAGATGGGAGTGGAAAGACGCGGGGGAAATGTCAATATCATACGAGAAAATCCAATTGGGCGCAACAGCACCAGGGGTTTTGATCAGAGGGACCGTTCACTGGCTAATCAACAGGTTGGGCATCCTGACCTTTGATGGGTACAGTGAGCGCTCTCAAATGAGGGTGTTGCCATATTCCCTGTATCCAGGCCCAGATTTTGTGAAGCATACGCAGATTGTGGAATATAAAGGGATGTTGGGATACGTTCGCATACAGTTTATCCGACCTACAGTTGGGGAAGAAGGGAATGCAGTGCAGGCGGGGGCCAAATTCCAGACAGAAGTATGGGTATTGGAAAATTACGGTGACCATGATGGGTGGGTGTTATGGAATAAAAGACATGCAGTTCCACAAAATTACATCTTCCGCACCTCAGAGGAGCCGCCCGTAGCATTGCATGGAAACACCCTCGCAACGGTGTTTCTATATAACAAAATAATCCGAATGTTCATGTTTATTGATTTCACGACCCGTCAAACAATCCTCTGGATGCCTCGAGGAAGACGTCTACATACCATGGCAGTCATGAGATTTGGTTCTGATTGGGAGGCATGCCATCTTGCAATGCAAAACTATCCGCGCCGGAATAATATGTACAATTTGAAGGAAGATGGATAAGATGCGATCTCAATCCAATCAGATTTTGGCTTTGGTTAATAGCTCAAATTTAAATTTGTTTGTTAAATCTTTCTTTCTTTGGTGTAAATCACGCTTTTTTATATTCAATGTTAACCTTTATTGGTTTATTGGATTGCCCTTTATTTTATTGTTTTATTTTTAACTCCTCAATTATTTGTTTTTGTTAAAGCTCTTCACAAGAACTAAATGAACTTAAACTACCTCAAATTCATTGTCATATGTGAGTGGAACGGTTAAGAAAGCGCGTAATGACTAAAAAGGATGATATGTGCATTGATTATTTTGACATATTCATTCTAAACTTACATGATTATTTCTAATTTATCGAACATATACCTGTGATTTCCCTATTGCACATAAAAAATAAATAAAATGGAATTTCAAATAAAATTATAAGGTGAGGATCTATATGATATTCCTAATCTATGATTGATTATTCACAACATGTTTCAGAATTAACTACGCTTTTATTATAATTTCACAATCTTTTTACAACAAACAACCCAAATAATCTTCGTCCCATTATAAGTGACCCCATAAAGAAAATGATGATGGATTTGTCCTTGAGACAACCCAAACCCGCACATCTGGATATGATGCTAAAAACATATTCATTTCTTACAAACTTTGATACCGACTCAAGTGATCCAAACATAATCTTTCATAATTACAGTGTTGATAAAAATTTCCGAGTCACTTAAATACCCATGTCCTTTTATATTCACAGTTTTAGAGAGTTAGGAAAAAACCTTTAACTAAAAAAAACTCATATCTTTCCCATCCAACGGAAATTTTCCCAAATATATCCAAATTTTCTTATTCTATAATAAGCCTCAACATTTCCCAAAAAATATATCCAAACATGATATCCTGCTAAACATATCATATTTTATAAAATTCTTTATAACTGAGGAGTAATGGAAACATAAAAAGGGTAAGGTCAAACACTTTGTAAGAGGTAGCATACATTATAAGCTATCATTGAATAAACAAGATGATTAGTCACTAAAAGTGGCTAATATTCATTGTTAAGTTCTTAATATTAATGTGTTTAAAAGTTCATAAACATCAATTTTAGTCCAATTCAGAAATTGAACTTCATTTCCCATCATTGTGCAATTCATGCTTAAAATGTCAATTTGGGCCCACTCAATAATTTGCTTGTGTAAATTAAAATATTCATCATTTTAATTTGAAATTTTGGGATATGATTGATCACTTTGTTTGGAACATTTTATCTTTTAGGTCCGATGGATGAATCCCAAAGGAAGATGGAGAATTTTGCGCCTGAAGGCAGAAACATGCTGGAAAAAGCATAATGGGCCTAAGGCCCATCAAACAAATGTGGGGCCCAGAAACCAAGCCCAATGAAGCTCAAATTTATACAGTAGAAAGATAAAAATATGAGGATCATTTTATTCAACTGTGGCCGGAGCTAATTCTGATGTTATCATGATGATAAAGGGATCTGAAGTTTAGATTTAAATGGTGGACTCGTCATTAATGCGCAGAAATCCGTTCCACCATTTCGACCATAACTTCCAAACGGCTGAGCGAAATTTCCTGAAATGTTTACAGCTCATAGAGGACACATGGACGAAGATAGTTTATATTTATGACACCTCCGGAATCGGCCTTCTTCAATTTCGAATTCATACGTCAAAATGGAGGACGAATCTGGACAGTTTTCCGGGTCAACTTCGAAATGTCAATTTCCTTTTGACTCTCTTAATTGTTGAGGGGTGAATTAATTGTTGGGGGATGTACCTAAGGCTCCTAATATTCCTATATAAGGAGCTATTGGTGAAGGGAATGGGGGGTGGAAATTTTTCTTATCATCTTGGATGCTTTGTTTCATTGTAATGTTTTGCTTCCAAATTTCCTTTGTAATGTTTTCCATTTCCATGTAAGTTTTTCTTTTTGTTCTTAATCAACTTCTTCTCTTATATATTTTCCATTTCATTTATTAAAACTTTATAATCACAAAGCACAATGATATCTCTGTGTTGTTGTGAATTAGTTCACACATAGGTGTGAATTTCATTCACACACACGGAGGAGTGCTCGTTATTTCCGCGGTTTTAATTTCTTCAATCCAATTCTTGTTAGCCATCTTCCGCCCAACATTGAGAGTATACCATCAATGGAGGGCTAAACCCTTAATGGGTTGATCTTAGGAGGATGCAAAGGCTGGGTTGAATGTTATTTTATGAACGAATTGTTGTTAAATGGATAATTAATTTAAGATATCCATTCTTCAGTTATTTCTACTCTTCATCTTTACTGTGTTTGAGAAAAATAAATTCAATTACTAAATGACCATATACCTCGGAGAGATCATGAATTTGGTTCTCGAAGTGTATAGGGGATTAGTAATTGTGTTTAGTAAGCACCAAACCAGAAAATGATGAAGGTAGTGTTATTTTTGAAGAATGGATTCATCAAGAATTAATAAAACCAAAATTGTTTAAAGAAGTAAAATTCATTCAATCCACCCCAAGCATAATCCTAGATCAACCCATTTTCATTAAATTGAATTCACGTAGGTGTCTTAGTGTTATTTAAAACATCTAAATCAAAACCAAAGTTGGCTACTTCATAGCCCATCCTTCACCAAATCATAGCGTCTCAAGGTTACTTCTTCGGTCCCTGTGGACTCGACCCCTACATGTACTACATCGATCGCTTTTACCCGTAGGGTAAATTTGGGCGCAACCAAATTTTGGCGCCGTTGCCGGGGACCCTAGTAAGTTTTCTTAGACACCCACCTTCTATTCTCACCTAACTTCTCTTTTCTCACCTCTTTTTCACTTTTCTTTTCCCATTTCTGTTTTTCCAAAAAAAAAATCCAAATCCAAATTTCATTAAACTACAATGGAGTATCATCAACAATATCCCTTCACAAACTCAAGATTTAATCAGTTTGAAAATCCACATTGGGAATCTCTAACCTTTTTTAATCAACACTTGAATGATTATCACACACCCGATGACATGAACAATCAATGAGATGCTGGATGTTTACAAGATCAATTTCCATACCTATCAAGAATGATTGAAAAGATAAATAATGAGGAAGTCCATGATGTACAATCATATATCAACCCTAATCCTGAAAAAATTCTTGAACAATTGTGTGAACAAATGGATAAAATGAATTCAGAAGTTTCATCTTTCAGATTAGAACTACAAAGCTTTAAGACTTTTGAGGAACCCGTTCCCACTCAAGATGTTCTTTCCTCATCATTGATAGATGAATCTTTTATCCCAAAAACCTCCCATGAATTGAAAAAAGAACTAACCTTTGGATATGGGATAACTGAACAAGATCAAAGAAATGTTGAAGGGTATTTAAATCAGGATGAAATTAATTCACAAGGGGAGAATTTGTCTTCATGGATTGAGTGTTCGGAATATTGCTCCAATAACAATTTTTTAGAATCACCGATCATTGAACCATTGGGAGATATAAAGAATATTGTGTCTATACCCACTCATGAAATTCAAATGGAAAATTTTGTGGATGAATCATCTTTTCAAAAGGAACCAATTCTTTCAAATGTTTTTAAAGAAGAAACTATTTTTGATTCAAATTATCATTCTTCTTTAGGAAAATTCAATCAAACTGAACTCAACATTATAATCCTTCCTTCCCCACTCAAGAATACCTCTATTTATGAAAACCTAGACCATTCAATTATCATCCATTTTCATCAAGAATCTCACAAAGTAGGAATGAACCTTGAAATATTAGGAAATAATCAAAATGAAACTCAATTAACCATTACCGAAATTCCTTGGAATTTCACACTCATTGTTAAGCATGGGATTTCACATGAAAAAAATTCTAAAAAAAAGCATAATCTGAATCTTGTTGAGTTGGATAAAAATGGGGTCCTAAAAATGTTGAAAGTTGGAATTGGATAAGTTGGGGGGTTCAAGTCGAGATAACGACGTTAAACAAAAGCGCTGCATGGGAGGCAACCCATGGTTTTCATGTTTTCTAATCATTTTGAATCATTTTATTTTTCATATAATAAATTAACATAAGCTGTTGACCTGTTCTTCTTTTATGAGTAAGGATGGGTATGAAAGGGGAGCACCGTATTCATCCGTGTCACGCGGTGTGATCCCTGAGTAATACCTTACCCAGAAATTTAAAGAAGACAATGTATCATCAGTTTATTTTATTTATGTTTTTGTAGGTTTAAAAAAAAAATTTATTAGACTCTTGACCTGTTCTTCTTTTATGAGTATGGATGGGTATGAAAGGGGAGCACCGTATTCATCCGTGTCACGCGGTGTGATCCCTGAGTAATACCTTACCCAGAAATTTAAAGAAGACAATGTATCATTAGTTTGATTTAAAAAAAACATGAAAATGATGGTACTTGCAATTAAATAAATCATTTTGTTGTTTGTTTTGTCTGCTTTGTCCTTCTTTTTATGGTTCAGGAACTATTTTGGGTGATACATGTTCAATCAAGGAGGTGCCTACATCCCCAAAGAGATCAAAGGAGTAATTTGGAGCATCATGAACCTCAACTTTAAAAACTAGGTGAATTTGTTCCATGTTTTTCATTCTCAATTTTATCTTTGAACTCCTCTCCTACCCCCTTCTAAGTTTTTTTTTAAACACTGGGGACAGTGTTATTCTAAGTTGGGGGGGGGAATAAAAAATGATTTTTATTTTGAATAAGAACATGCATGAAAAAAATTCCATTAACCATAAACATGATAACACACATTGCAAACTTTAAAATTGGATATCAAATAAATTTTGCATGCCTTGATTCTGATTTTAATGCAAGTTTAAGTTCATGAGCATAGTTTTTGGAAAGTGCGGTTGTCCGATGTGATTTTTCAAAGTTTACATTTTCATCCTCTTAATAAAAATGCCACAATGCACGTCTTTTTGATTGTGGGTGTAAATTTGAGTTCTTGGGTCCCTTTCATTATAGCATAGGGTTCTGGGGTCACTTTTAGTTTAATTTGAGTATCCAAAAAAAAAACAAAAGAAAAAAAAAAATGAAAAAAAAATAATAATGACCACATAGAGCAATGTTTTGTCCAAATGCGTGGCGTCCGGCACTTGGGGATCGTGACTCCATAGTTGTCTTGCCCAGAGTTAGGCTTTATATCTCTATTGTAGAGCATGAAATTGACAAAATGCGTGGCGTCCGGCACTTGGGGATCGTGACTCCATAGTTGTCTTGCCCAGAGTTAGTCTTTTCATATCTATTGTGGTTAAAAAAAAAATAAAAAAAAAGGATACTCATCTTAAGGTTTAATGTGATTCCCACCTAGCGCTTCCATTTTTTCCCCTTGAACAATAAAATGGGCCCCATATCTTTTATGATGCACAACACTTTATCATGCTTAATTTGAATTGGATGAAATGTGGCGATGAATTTGAACAAAGGAATGGGCTTGGGCTTGGGATATGCATATGGACCTAGCTTGTATTAAATGATTTTGAATGGTTCCATAATTTTTTTTGGTATGAGATCTTTTGAGTGAGAAATGTGTATTTAAATGTTTTTGGAAAAGGGGATTTCAATTTCATATTTGTAATTTATTTTGCTCGGGACTAGCAAAACTCAAGTTGGGGGGTGTGATTAGTCACTAAAAGTGGCTAATATTCATTGTTAAGTTCTTAATATTAATGTGTTTAAAAGTTCATAAACATCAATTTTAGTCCAATTCAGAAATTGAACTTCATTTCCCATCATTGTGCAATTCATGCTTAAAATGTCAATTTGGGCCCACTCAATATTTTGCTTGTGTAAATTAAAATATTCATCATTTTAATTTGAAATTTTGGGATATGATTGATCACTTTGTTTGGAACATTTTATCTTTTAGGTCCGATGGATGAATCCCAAAGGAAGATGGAGAATTTTGCGCCTGAAGGCAGAAACATGCTGGAAAAAGCATAATGGGCCTAAGGCCCATCAAACAAATGTGGGGCCCAGAAACCAAGCCCAATGAAGCTCAAATTTATACAGTAGAAAGATAAAATTATGAGGATCATTTTATTCAACTGTGGCCGGAGCTAATTCTGATGTTATCATGATGATAAAGGGATCTGAAGTTTAGATTTAAATGGTGGACTCGTCATTAATGCGCAGAAATCCGTTCCACCATTTCGACCATAACTTCAAAACGGCTGAGCGAAATTTCCTGAAATGTTTACAGATCATAGAGGACACATGGAAGAAGATAGTTTATATTTATGACACCTCCGGAATCGGCCTTCTTCAATTTCGAATTCATACGTCAAAATGGGGGACGAATCTGGACAGTTTTCCGGGTCAACTTCGAAATGTCAATTTCCTTTTGACTCTCTTAATTGTTGAGGGGTGAATTAATTGTTGGGGGATGTACCTAAGGCTCCTAATATTCCTATATAAGGAGCTATTGGTGAAGGGAATGGGGGGTGGAAATTTTTCTTATCATCTTGGATGCTTTGTTTCATTGTAATGTTTTGCTTCCAAATTTCCTTTGTAATGTTTTCCATTTCCATGTAAGTTTTTCTTTTTGTTCTTAATCAACTTCTTCTCTTATATATTTTCCATTTCATTTATTAAAACTTTATAATCACAAACCACAGTGATATCTCTGTGTTGTTGTGAATTAGTTCACACATAGGTGTGAATTTCATTCACACACACAGAGGAGTGCTCGTTATTTCCGCGGTTTTAATTTCTTCAATCCAATTCTTGTTAGCCATCTTCCGCCCAACATTGAGAGTATACCATCAATGGAGGGCTAAACCCTTAATGGGTTGATCTTAGGAGGATGCAAAGGCTGGGTTGAATGTTATTTTATGAACGAATTGTTGTTAAATGGATAATTAATTTAAGATATCCATTCTTCAGTTATTTCTACTCTTCATCTTTACTGTGTTTGAGAAAAATAAATTCAATTACTAAATGACCATATACCTCGGAGAGATCATGAATTTGGTTCTCGAAGTGTATAGGGGATTAGTAATTGTGTTTAGTAAGCACCAAACCAGAAAATGATGAAGGTAGTGTTATTTTTGAAGAATGGATTCATCAAGAATTAATAAAACCAAAATTGTTTAAAGAAGTAAAATTCATTCAATCCACCCCAAGCATAATCCTAGATCAACCCATTTTCATTAAATTGAATTCACGTAGGTGTCTTAGTGTTATTTAAAACATCTAAATCAAAACCAAAGTTGGCTACTTCATAGCCCATCCTTCACCAAATCATAGCGTCTCAAGGTTACTTCTTCGGTCCCTGTGGACTCGACCCCTACATGTACTACATCGATCGCTTTTACCCGTAGGGTAAATTTGGGCGCAACCACAAGACATGAATAATATGGACAGAATGAATGATAATAAAATAATGTCATAGAAATAAATACATGGTCTTGAAATATGTCCATGGGTAACTAAACAATATAAATGGAGAACTATAAGTTATTTATAGGGTAAGGAATACAAAATATTTGATATCAAAAAGATGAAATCATTGCATAGTGCTAAGACATCTTAAATATTTGGGAAAACATACACCAAATACCCATGCTAGCTTGTCTCACAAGGTCTATGGTGCATCGATGGACTATTTTGGACGTCTTTTGTCACTTAATAAGTATAATTCATTCAACATATGAAAATAATAAATAAAAAAAATACACAATCAACATTCCTTAGTAATACATAACTATCAGTATGGGAAAAATTGTCTTACAAAACAGAGTGTTTACACCATACAAAGTAATGATTATACAACTAATTCAATACTTGAAATGATATAAAATACATCCATGGCTATAAAAACATGAACATAAAGGATATTTATATAGTTAAATGATGGATAATGAGTGATATGGATAATATGTACAAGGAAGTGATTAAACTAATAATAAATCCTTGTGCGAAAATGGGGTACAAAAAATAAATCCATAAGGAATGAAAGAATATCCCCCATTTCATAAAAAAATATGGTTTTGTAGTGAAGTAATTTCTTTTGAAAATTATTGAGGAACACAATAGTGAAATATTAAAAAGCACTTTCATAAATCTTTTGTAACTTCGTTTTAAAAACCCCTATTAAAATCCACTACCAAAATCCTTTCCATGAGGTGTCATTGATACTTTTAAAAAAATATTTGTAAAATAATTTTCAATAATGGAATATTTAAAAATAGTATATTCATAGGTGAGAAAATGTTGGGAAAAATTTAAAATTATACTTAAGTGAAATAAAATCCTTTTTCAAAACATTTATGAAAATAATATCCATCTCTTTTGGTATAAAATTAAATGAATTATAGAATAATGGAAAAAGGATTTTCATTGTAAAATAATGGAATCTTTTAATGGAAGCATACTAACAAAGAATGAACATGAAAGTGGGAAAATGAGGTCAAATGGTAAATATTTAAAAACATTCTTTTCTATATTTTGTAAAGCGACTTAGAAGTGACATTTATAGAAAATGTCAAATATTTTCCTTTTCAAACCTTTATAATAAGGTCAAAGATCATAAAAATTGACACTTAACAATCATTTCATTATAGAGAAGAATATTCTTGAATCAATATAGAGAATATGGATATAGAGGAGATAGATTTTTTATCAAAAGGAGAAATAATGTTGGCTTTTCTTATAAGCATTCTTTCAATGGTTTTGAGTACCAAAGTGGGGAGAAATGGAATTAATATTTGAAAAACCCTGAGATAATGAGAGTAGTCTAATATATACAGGGTTTAAGAGTGAATGACCATATATTTCATAGTGGCTAAAAAATATTTTCTAACCTTTATTGACGTTTCCTGTCAAAAGGTGTGGGTGCTATTTTTACAAATGAAGGACTACATGATGGATTAGATCAAGATGTTACACTTTATAGTGGAGTTTGAAACTAGATGGAAGCTGGAGTTCCAACATTCAGATAATAAGGGAAAGTATACATCTATGGGGTCTGGTGATAATTATAGGATTGAAAACATCCAACATGAGAGGAAGACCCCATAAATTTTATAACATAATAAACATGAAGAAAGGATAAACATAACTATCATGAATAAGGTTAGGAACTTGATGAGTTCAGATATGATTCCTAAGATATTTTGGGGAGAATATAGTTGAGTTTCATGTTTCATCATCAATATATCACCATCAGAACCTTTTAATTTCAAGATTCCATAGAAGGGATGGTTTGGTAAACATCCCCCTTGCACTCATTTATGAGTATTTAGATTTTTATCATTTTTTATATATCTATAGAGTTCATGAAAAAAACAACATAGAATATATTCTCTATGAATCATCATCAACTATAGATATGAGGAGTTTAGAAACATGTTTTCGGAACTAAAGGGTAAGAAAGCGATCGTAGGAAGAGATGTAATGTTTTGTTAGATCTAGATGATTGTGGTAATTCAAAATCCAAGAATGTCTAAAAGAAATTGTATAGGAGAATCAATTCATGATCCACCACTTGCACTTGTACCACCTACCACTAAAGAGGAGGAAGTGCAATAAAATACATTAATAGTAAAACATGTGGTAGTAAAGGGGAATATTGGTAAAGGGAATACACAATCGTCTCCACTAGAATTGAAATAAGCCTCATATGATCTAGGTGATGGTGCCCCTAAGAACCCCACTCCAAGTCACTGTTTGGACATTTTTCAATAATATTTTACTTTATTTAGGGGTAATTTTAATTTTTGGAGAGTTTTTGGTTTTGGATTAATAAATTGTGGATTTTATTCCTCAATGCATGGTTTGTGGCTAGTCACCATATAGTTTGGTGAACAATATAGAAAACCATTATGTGGAAAAATCCTTCTACAAATGGTTTAGTGAACTTACAGGGATACATTTACATAGATACCAAGGTAATCTTTACACCAGTTCCTTCTTAACTCATTTTGTTCATGTATGATTTGGTTTGCATGGGAAGTGCATGGTTTAGTTTAGACCTTGTGATTTTCTGTGGAAACTCTGAAATCCCCATTGGGAGTAAGGGTGATGGTGCATGGATTCTTCATGATTAGTATAAAATGTGAAACAAGGCTATGATAATTCTATAGTTTTTTGTAGTGCAATTGATTATGAACTATACCTCTTCTTCAGATCACCTCATTAGGTATATACCAATTGAATTATTCAGATAGAATTCTGATCGAACCATAACCTTTATGAGTTTGGGGGATGTTATAATAGGATTTGGGCATGGATTGGTTAAGCTAATCAGCTCTTTAAGTGTGAATAAGAGAGGAGAGGGAGTGTCCGTTTTTAAGTGTGGGTCATGATAGACATCGATTTTTTCAAAAAAAATTAAATATATTAATGTATTATTCTAAAGAAATGACACCAAAATAACTCATATTCAAAGAAGAGACGTGATAGGGTCAAAATTTGACCAAAAATAGGATTTAGAAAAGTTTTTATTTCATTTAAACCCTTATCATTTTAGTTTTAACCCTTTATACATGTTTTAATTATTACCATAGTAACTGACATTTTCCTAATGTTACTATTCATGATGACTGAAAATGAATGTGGTTTGATTAAAAACATCAAACATGATGACCCCAAATATGGATCCCTTTTTATCAAATTTGATTTCAATAAGTGGAAAAACTATATTTAAAAAAACAAACCCTTAAAACATGATGATAAATAGAGTTCTATAAAAATGATTTTTTTATGTTTAAAAAAGTTTTTATACCAAAATTACGCATAATGATGAACTAATTGAAATTAATTGGATTATATTTAACCAAATGGAACAAAATATATTTTATTATAAATTAAAAACAAAATGGGACTTTGTAAATATTTGAATCAAAAAGATAGATTTATATATAATCAGTTTTTCACAAATTAATGAAAATTTAATCTAAAAAAATCAAAAAGTATCCTTAAGAATATTTGAATATGTTGATTAAAAAAAGATTTATTTTTTAATAAAATATAATTTCTAAACATGGTATATATTAATTGTAATATGCACACAAAAAATTCAATAAAACCCATTTTTTGAAGAATACTAATGTTTGATGCATAGAATGAATTTACTAAAAGTTGAGAAGTTATTTATTTTATAAACAAATTGTTTTTTTAATTATAATTTAGTTATTCTTTTTCATACTTATAATTTAATGGATGACTTATAATGTTATACTATATCATGGTTCATTTAGACTTAGTGATTCATGGAAAACAAGAAACCAAAGACTACATGTTTATATCAAAAGAATAATATATAAGTAAAATATTGGTGTTTATATTTGTACCCCCCTTAAAAGAATTTGTAAATAAAAATTACATCACTATGATAAAAAAACTAAGGATACTTCTATCTTATCACATCTTCAGGTACCAACATAGCTTCCACAAATTTATGTTTTCACGACAAATCCATGACCATGTAAGTGTTCATGTTCTAAAGTACTTTCTCTCTTCGATCCAAAATCCACAGTAGTTGTTCCTCATAAGAGAGATCATTATCTAGTGGTATGACCTCTATTTTTAGTGCATTTTAAGGATTTGATTTGCAGTTTCTCAGGAGATATATGTGGAACACATCATGAACATGAGAGACATTCAGTAGAACTGACAAGTGATAAGTATCTGTCCCATAAGATCAATAATTTTGAAGTGATCAATATATTTAGGGCCCTTCTTTCCATTCATTCCAAATATCATAACATTATTATAAGTACATATTTATAAGAATAATTTTTTACAAACAATAAAGTATAGATCTCATTGAAAATTGTCAGTATATATTTGATATCAAATTTGAACTACCCTGATGTGTTGTTGAATGGATCTAACCTTATTTGAAATTTCTTCATATGGATATGGTTATAATAGAATTCTTTCTCCACCATAATCCTATCATGTTGGATTCCATCACTTCTGGTCATTGTGGGATTCATAATGATCCATATGAATCCTAGAGAGAAAGCTATTGTTGTAAGGTGAATCCACCAAAGATATTTCTTGATCCCAACAACTTTTAAAATCCATATAACATTTCCTCAACATATCTTATATTGTTTTAATGGTCCTCTCTGATTTACCATCTGTTTGAGGATGATATTTAGTGCTAAAGATCAACTTCGTATTCAATGACAACTGAAGTCTTCTCCAAAAATTCACAGTAACCCTCAAATACTGATCATATACAATAGAGTGTGGTTCTATATTAAATATTACCAATTAATAGATGTATATAATAGTAGTATAATAAAGATAGAAATTTTCTCATATTACCAAGAAATATGTGTATTTCATATGGTTATCTACTCCAACCCAAATAATATTATTCCCTTTAGATGTTTTGGGTAGTTTGACAATGAAATACATAATAAAATTTTCACGTTTCCATTCTAGTGTATGTGTTAGTTATGGAATCCATCTAGACTTATTTCTCTTAGTACTAACTTAATGACATACCATGCAACGAGATACATACTCTAAAATGTTCCTTCTCATGTTTTCTCATCAGAAATAATATTTTAGATCTCTATAAATTAGTGTACACTCAAAATGACTAGATAAGGATAAACTATGAGCTTCATCCAATGAGAAATTCTCCAAATTAGGTATTGTTGGGGGAAAATATCTATCCAGGAACCATATCATTCCATCACAATAATGGTTTAACTCAGGAACATTCATAATCTTATTCTATAGTTCCACATCTTAATTTTGAACCTCTTTAATCCTCACATGGATGGATTGTTGGAAATTCATCTATGAAATATTAGATACATATAAATTTATTATGATTTCATGATCTAAATTTTTAGAATCCATATATATTTGATTTCTAAAAATCCTCATCATAGACAAACTAGCATAGTCATTTTGACTTCAAGCATCAACCACCTTGTTCGTCTTCCTATGGTGGTAGTGAATTAAATAGTCCTAAAATTTAATCAATAATATTAATATCCATTGGTTCATATTCAAATCCTCTTATATGAATATATAATTCATGATTTTTTGATCTATTTATACATCACACATTTCACCATAATGATAATTCCTCTATAATTTCAATGGAAAAAACACCACTTCCAGCTCCAAATCATGAGTTGGGTAATTCTACTCATGAATTTTCAATTGATGTGATCATAATATATAACCATTACATTCAAAATGAGGTTGCATGCATTTTACTTTATTGACACATCACTAATTATCACAAACTCTTCTCCATTGTATGGTAGTGGGAGAATAGAGGCACATACCAATATTCTTTTTATGTCCATAAACATTTCCTCACACTCACATGCCCAAAGGAACTTGGATCCCTTCTATGTTAACATGTTTAGTATATTATATAGGTGTGATAAATTATTCACTATATATCTATTTCTTATTTGGTATTATCAATAATAATTAATGATTTTTTTTATTTTTTTTTATTTTTAGGTAATAAAAATTCTATTTTAAGAAGTGTGACAATTTTATGTTTTATATTTTCAAAAAAATACAATATATATTATTTCTATGGTCAATTACATATGTTAGTAAATTTTTATTCTAGATTTTCAAAAACATCATTATCATTGACTTTGAGAAAATGTAAATAATGGAATACCCCTATTGTGGAGAAAGTAACATTTTTCATACAACTATCATGAAATTATTTTTAAAAACTCAATTATTAGTTTTTATTTAAACACATTAGAAGAAACAAATCAACTTAAAATAACTATAATTTATTGATATATGTGAGTGTAATGGTTTAAAAAACCTTTAATGAATTAAATGGATGACACACACATTAGTTATTTAAATTTAATCGACCTTAAATTACATGATTATTTCTAATTTATGAACATTTACCTATGACTTACCTACTATAAATATACGATAAATAAAATTTTATTTCAAATAAAATTATAATGTGAGTTTCTATATGATATTCCCAATCTATTATTTATTATTCACAACATATTTCAAAATTTACTATGATTTTATTATAATTCCAAAATCTATTTACAGAAAACAATCCAAATAGTATTTATACTATTATAATTGACCACTTGAATAAAATGATGATAGAGCCATCCCTCAGACAACCATGACTCATACATCTAGATCTAGAGCTAAAAACATATTCATTACATTCTGAGTTTTATACCAACTGATGTGAATCAAACATAATCTTCCGTAATTACAATATTGATTTTTTTTGATTTACTAAAATACCCAATAAAATTTATTCATATAGTTTTAAAGAGTCAGTAAAAATATTTAACTGACCCAAAACATATATTTCACATCCAATGAACATTTTACCCAATATATCAAAATTTTATTATTCTAAAATAAACCTTAAACATCTCCCACACAATTTTACACACATGATATTATGATAAATATATAATATTTTAAATTCATCTTTATAATCTGTGGTAATGGAAAAATAACAAGGGTTATCTCTAACACATAGTAAGGGGTAGAATACATTATTATAAATCATAGAATAAACAAGGAATCAATTATATGGTAGGAATAAATGAAAAAAAAAAATTCCATATAAATAATTATATGATCTTTGAATATGTCCATGGGTAACATAACAATATAAATATAAAATTATAACTGAATTCTTGTTAATGGAATACATAATGTCAAACATCTGATAAAACAGAATTATGATTATAAATTTTTATTTAAAACACATTGCATATAAACATTAAATGTTAATTTTTTTCTAGAATATTTTTTTAATTTTTTGAAGGATAAAGAGTTTGAATAGGAACAGGTTAAAATGTTTTGATGTCATGATAAAAATGATAACCTATGAAAATGGATAAGTCAAGGGTCATGTCCATGGATTCAAATGGAAGAAAAATGAAAATAAGAGATACACTTGGTGAAAATACCCATTAAAGACAAAAAAGGGAATTTAAAATTTATGTTATGAAGGAATTCAAGGTGTAAGACAAGCTGTAATAGAGAAAAGAGGGTTCTGGAATACAAAAACATGTGTCACGACATGAAACATAAGGTCACATAGTGACACTACCAAATTTCACTGAGAAAAGATTTTAGGCCGTAAAGGAAACCATAAATTGTTTGGGCCACAATATTCAAAATGAGAAAACACTATTTATGAGGAAGCTGCAGGGGTGGATCATGGTCAGGACCCATTGTTTGATGCAAAAAAATCCCAAGGGGAAATGGTCAAGGCTTAGGACGTTGATGAGACCAAGGAACTGGCCATAGAGGAGGACTATTTTAGATCCTTTATGTGGAAGGGAAAGAAGAAAATCATGGATTCAGATGGATTCATTTCAAACAACCGGAGGGCGCTTAGAAGGAAGGATTACTCCAACCTCCCTAGCCATCATATTTCTAGGTCTGCTTATAAGGGAAATTTTTCCCCGAAGTCCTATAAAATGGTTTGAAACTCAACCCTGAACATGTCCAAAGACCTTGTACAACAGGAGGCGGCTGCCATCTCCAAGGTCCTGGTTCTGGCAGGACGTGAGACTGCTTCTCCAGCTTCTTCTACAGGTGGCATGGAGCTGAGTGGTTAGGGAAAATAATGAAAAGAAGGTTCCAAATCTGACTCCCAGTTCCATATGGTCTCTGTGATGGAACATAAATATCTACTCATGCATTCAGACGAGGAAATGTTTGAGGAAACTTTGGATATAAAAACATTGAAGAAGATGAGACTAATCTAGGTGGCAACTACAAAGGAGCAAGGAGAGTGCGATGATAAGCAGGAACATAATATACATAGAGGCTTCAACATGGGTAAGATTAACAAATAGGAATACAAGAATTCTTGGGACAACATGACACTTCTTTTTTAGGGCACCTTGAAGGATTTCTATCAAATGAAGGTAAACGATACTCCCTGGGTTTTGTTCAGGGAAAAAGATTCCAAACAACTCACTTTTTTCTTTAATAAATCAGTGTTATCCTTTTGTACTGAAACTAATTAGTTTTGAGGGTTCCCACTTTCCCCTTAAAATAGCTTTCTTAAATAAAAAAAATTAACGTTGGATGGAATAAGCCAAATGTGCATTTAACGCTCCATGGACCACCCGTGATACTTTTGATCCATTTATGAGGATGTTGTAGCATATAGGATGCTATTGAATCCTATATATTAGAGTATAGAGTAGAGGATAAGGAAATAAACCATTTGGATATGATCTTCTATAGTGTTGCGCTATATGGATTGTGTTATTTTAGGTTTCTTCATTTAATTTTTAATTCCTTTTCAGTGTAACACATATTCAATTTTAATACAAGTGTCCATTATTCTTCTAATATCTTTTATTTATTCTATCTATATTCTATTCCACCATTATTATTTTCAATGGAAGGTTCATAACCTAAGTATTAGCATTAAAGGAGGTGTCATGGTGATTATAATTATTTCACTCTAAATTCTTAATGTTTGAATCCCATTTGTGGTGAACGAGAGGGAAGTGCATGGGTGTTGAAGTAATCCACCATGTAAAGACCCAAAATTCCATATATATATATATTAAATTATTTGGGATTATTACGAGTCTGTGAAAATTGACGGAACTTGATTTCATGGCCCGGTGTGCCCGAAACAGAATTTTGACCTTTTTTTAAGGTACGTTCAGTAAACTCGCGGGCAGTATTTTCTATTTTCTGAACCGGTGATCTAATTAAAAATCCAAAGGCACCATTGAATCCGCAGCACTAGGATTCTCTTAAGGGAGTATTAACTTCGAGCATAGTAGGTTAGGATAAAAATTTAGTTTTCTGGTCTTTTTAAAGAATAATAAAATGGCATAAAATTGTTGTTTTATTTTTCTACCAACGGTTGAGAAGCGGTGGCGAGACCGCTGAGTTTTCAAGCCATTTAATGGATTGAACCTTTTTTTTGTAACCACACCATTGAGAGATTAAGAGGTTCATTAGTTAATGAAACTCATTAATCTCCCATTGTGTTAATCCCCTTTCCCCCTCTATTTAAATGAGGCTCGGGTTTGGGTTTTTGACACGGAAGTTAGGAACCTCTGACGAAGTGTCGCGATGTCTTCCAACAATGAAGAAAATAATCTTGGATGACAATGTCGGAGGAATAAAACTGGAAGCGATGAATGCTGATGGCTTCATCATGAGTGGATTATTCTTCCACAACCACAACCTCTCCTTTGAATCTGAGGTAGGGGTTGTTTATATTTAAATTCATGAGAATTGTTTCTGTTCCTTGTTCTTGATGCATGAAGAATCATGGAAGTTTTGAATGGGTTTTATAATTATTTTACGTGTTTTATTAATTAATACCACTTTATATGATACTAACACGGAGGGTGTGGGACAAACGAATAAGGCCCAGACCCTCCACCGCTTCGTTTTTGTCGTGTTCTTCGTGGGCGTTGTTTGAACTTGACGAAATCTTGAATCCGGAAGCCACAAAATAAAGAAAACAACCTGGGAGGCCCATAGGCATGCTCAAAAGGGAAAACGGACCATCAGAGCTCACCCTATGGCCCATGGAAGTTCCTCTAGCACTGGTGGGAGATGGCGATTGCCGACATCAGCCGGTCGCGGTTGTAGCAGTCGGTGCACCGTCGTGCCCTCCGAATGAGAGTCGCGGTGGAAAAAGAGGCCAAATCTCAGCTGGACGCATTGGCGGAAGGCGGTAGGCTGTCACGCGCCACTGAGAAGGGAGATGCGACTTCAAAGTCATGGAGAATGGGACCCACACCTCATGGGTTCTGCTGATAGGGAGGCGACACCATGTGGCACTGCTGTTGTGAAGCTGAATTACTTTCATCCATTCGGGAAGGGGGAGCGACCTACTCCGCATGGGCCACCCAGCTAGGTGTTGCTCCAGCTAGCGGGTCGGGCAGCCTAACGGGCTGCGCCTAGCCAATACGGGCCAGGCTGGTCTGTGGACAAGCAGGCTGAGCCCGAGGCTCGGTCCACTTGGGCCGGACCAACTGGTTCGGGTTGGGCTGGGTCAGACCCGGGTCGGGCCCGGTCCGTTTCGTGCAACCCAAACCGGGTCAGGCGGCCCGGGTGGTGGCGGGTCGGGTCGGACCAGACCCAGACCCTTTCTTGCCCAGATACGCTTAAAAAGTCGTATCGCATAAACCAGGTGTCTGTTCAATGAACCGTCAACAGTGATGGAATACTTGGAACGAGACGGTACTTTTGAGACACTCCACCTGAGTTTTGGTGAAATTTGGAGTATATATGGGTTTGATTGAACTCAAATACAACCGGGACCTTGGCACTAAAAATGCTTAGAAATCACAGACCGGACGTCTGATTGATGTGCCATCTATCGTGTTGGGACCCTTATGACATGACAGTACTTTGAGTTACTCCTCTATGAAACGTCTTGGTAGTTGAGGCCCAACCGGTATCTTGAGGAGTAGATACTAAGGAACTCATGCACACTATGTGCGTGGAATCCTGTGGTTGGCTGTCAATTGAAGAGAAACCCTATTTGGATCATCATCATAGCGACCCTGTGTGGATCACCATTATAGAGAACCTATGTGGATCAGCACTCTAGTGACCCTGTGTGGTTCAACATCATAGCTACCCCGTGTGGATCAGCATTCTAGACACCCTGTGTGGATCAACATTTTAGTGACCTTGTATGGATCAACATTCTAGCGACCCACTGTGGATCACCTATGTGCGACCTGACAAGGACCATACTTAGAGCGTCCCATCGTGGATTAGTGACATTTGACCCTGTGTGGATTTATAAGGTAACAAATCCTTTGAGGATAAGTTGTGGAAACTTCCTAATGGAATAAAATGATATAGCTTACGATTAATCATCTTTATTCCTGATCTCTGAGTTTTATACCTGGTTTTAGCTGAGTATTTTAATTTTTTCTTTGTGATTGAGATAATGATTTGTGGTCTTCCTTTGTGGAATTCTAAGAGACCTTCATGGGTCTTGGGGTCCCTACTAGGTATTGTTACAATCACCCGTGCACAGGCTTCGTCCGCACCTTGTTTTGTCTTGTGAAGATGATGAGCATCATGTTTGAGACTTTAGGGACCCAGGACTAGGAGGTATATGGAGGTGACTGGGTGACGTAGAGAAATGTGGATATGACCTACACCTACCCTTTACATAGGATCCTTGGTAGACAATCTCAGGTGATGTTTTCTATTTTCTGTTATATTGTATCTTTCAGTTGGGCTTGTATTCCGGACCCTTTCCTTTCAAAACACACTTTTACTACTGCAGCTTTACTACATGGTTTGTATCTTATCTTTATCTTGGTCTGTCTGTTTGCAGGTTCAAAGGAAATGCCTTCCCGTTTTAGGGATACACATTTTCGGTGTTATTATCCAACCCTTGGCCTATGGAAGGTGGTCTTGGGGTAGTCACAGCACGAGCCCCATGAGACAGGTAGTGAGAAAGTGGTACCAAATGATTCGGTTCTACCAAAGATCTAGGAATCTGATCTTTACAATGGAGAAATAATGTTAAGTGTTTTGATCATGGTTTTCAGTTTGGGGAGTCCAGTATTGTTGTGGTGACTGACATATCCATACACCAAGACTCTGAGTTTTAATTTCCAACTTGGTGCACAAAAACATTGATTTCATGTTTTTTGGAAATGTTTTTACTTTTGATCTATTTTGAGTTAGCTCACCAGGTATAACTTATTGACCGTGGAACACCTGTTTCTCTTCACGATGCCTCTTTTTAGATAGCCATCCAAGAACCCATAGATATTTTATGATTATGGCCCACCGAGCGATGAGGCTTCGGTGCAGGGCCCTCTTACAGCTATAACACCTTCTGGTGGTGCACCGGTAGCACCACCACCCATTGGGCAGTAGTTTCCACCAACCCTACTAGTGGACTATGAACACCGACTGAGTGCATTGAACGAGTTACAATGGTAGTGGACTTGGAGGTTTCGAGGTGAGATAGATCCCCATGAACCTGAGGACCAGCAGGAGGCTATAGCACCAGTTTTTCCTTTTTTTGGGATACCATCAGAGAGAATGGTGATCCTAGATGATATCATCTTCCAGGTAACAGCAGGGAGATGGTGGTGCCAGACGCTCCAGTTGCATGATGAGGCGACCCACCCTTGGACTTAATTCTAGAGCCACTTCAGGGAGGAGTTCATTCCAGTAAAACTACTCTCTGTGCGTATTCAATAGATCCTACACTTACAGTAGGGTAGCCTGTCAATATCCCAATACTCGGTGAGATTCACTAACCTCTCACTCTTCTCCAAATACATGGTACAAGAACCTTTCTTCAAGGCCCGAACCATTGAGAAATGTCTCTGGTGGGAGATCGGAGTGACGATGATATCACTTAATATCTCAACATAGGCTGGAGTGTTCGAGCGAGCATTATTGGTGGAGAGATTCTTAGCTGAGCAGAGACCAACGGTGAGAGCCACAACTAGATGACAGGTAGCCGATTCATCTATAGTGGATAGTAGGCATGTGATGTTGAGATCCATGTGGACTATACCTTCTGGTGGATGACCCCAGGACGTAGGGTCAGAGGTGAGGAGATCATGACAAAGAGCATTCTAGCAGAGGAGCAGACTGTGCTTCACGTGCAACGGGAAGGGCCACATGGATCAGAACTTCCTGACCCACTGTACCGACGATCATCAGACAGTCAAGGGACCACCAAGTAAGAGGCATAGATTTGATTGAGGAGGTCCATAGGGTGGCATATGTGGAAGATTAGAAGGTCGTGCAGTAATAGGTGGGTGGATATTTTAGGTTCTATCGCCACCACCTCCAGGTGGTCCACCCCAACCTCAGGGAGTAGGGGGACAAGGACTATCACAACTTCAGGCACCTGAGGCCTACGACTATGGTGCTATAGAGATTATTCTAGGTATGATATATGTCTACTACACCATAGATGTAGTACTTATAGACACAAGTTCCATTCACTCTTTCATTTCCATGACTCTAGTTCGGAGCTCGGAGATTCCGGTAGAGCCATTGGCTTGATCCTTACGATTGGAGACTCCTTCAAGAAAGGATTAGACAATTAAACACTTGTTCTAGTAGTGTAATCTTACTCTAGGAGGTGAGATATTTGGATGGGATCTCCTAGTAACAATATTAGGGCCTTGTGATGTCATCTTGGGTATGAACTGGTTATCCATGGTCCATGCTTAGATTGACTGTTTTAGGTGCAGTGTGTGGTGTGTTTGTGAGGATGTGACTGGGTTTTCCTTCACCGGCAAGAAGGGAAACTTTGAAGCACATGAGGAACTTAATCGGAGGAGGGTGCATCCAATCACTCATCAGTTGGATAACCTTACCCTTGAAGCAGTTGAAGTGAGGAGTCTGAGTTATCATCTAGTGGTGGACCAATATGCTGATATATTTCGTAATGATGTTACAGGACTACCTCCTCGTAGAGAGATAGAATTCTACATTGACCTATAACCCAAGACTGCACTGATATCTACACCACCTTATCAGATGGCCCCCATGGAGCTTCGTGAGTTGCAGGTATAGTTAGAGGACTTGTAGAGGAAGGGGTTCATAATGCCTAGTGTTTCTATATGGGCATCCCCGATTTTTTCTCCAAGAAGGATGATTGGAGACTGAGTCTTTGTGTGAACTATCGGCGCCTGAACTAGGTGAACGTGAAGAACAAGTATCCACTCCTGAGGATTGATGATCTCTTCGAGCAGCTGAAGGGATCTTAATGGTTTTCGAAGATAGGCCTCAGACAAGGCTATCATAAGCTCATGACACGAGATGAGAACGTACCGAAGACAACATTTAGATGTCGGTATATAAAGTATGAGTTCTTGGTGATGCCCTTCAGTATAACCAATGCTCTGGTAGAGTTAATGGGGCTCATGAATAGGATCTTCGAAACTTACCTAGATCACTTTGTGGTGGTCTTCATTGACGACATATTGATATACTCAGTATCGGATGAGGAGCACACCACACACCTACAGATAGTTCTGGATACACTCTGAGAGAACCATCATTATAGAAATCTCTCAATGTTACAGTTCTGGATATGCGAATTACACATCCCAAGGCATGTTATCTTGGAGGCTAGAGCTGAAGTTGTTCCAGCGAAGATAGAGGAAGTGCTTTCATTGGATCCACCCAAGACTGTGAATGAGTTGAGAGTTTCTTGGGATTGAATGGGTACTATCGGAGATTCGTTCCCGAATTTTTCAGAGTTTCAAAACCCTTGTTAGCTTTGACAAATAGGGGACAACCCTTCGTGTGGATGGAGAGATTCCAATAGAGTTTTATAGAGATGAGGAAGAGACTGACGAGTGCCCCCATCTTGAGGCTAAAAGGAGAGGGTGTTGGGTATGTAGTTTATTGCGATGCATTAGAGACCAGAATAGTTTGTTTCTTGATGTAGGAGTGAGTGATTATCGCCTATGACTCACATCAGTTGAGACAGAATGATCAGAAATACGCTACCCATGACCTGGAATTAGCATCAGTGGTCTTTTTGCTAAAGTTGTGGTGGCACTACTTGATGGACGAACATTTCTCAGTATACTATGATCACAAGAGTCTCAGGTATATCTTCTCACATAAGGACCTGAACCTGAGACAACAACTATGGTTAGATTTCTTCCAGAACTATAAATTTGATATATTCTATACTCCTCGGAAGGGGAACATGGTGGCAGACGCACACAATAGGAGGTCTGGTCTAAAATTGCTGAGTGAGGCGACTGAGCAGTAAGCCGCATTGCCGTTATCCTTCATGGATAGTGATGGATAAGCTTACCTCCAGTCTATAACAGTTACTCCCCCACTCCTTCAGTGAGTCAGGGAGTCAGAACTTGGGGATATTTAATGTGAGGCCTGACGTGCTCAGATATCCTTAGGACATGCTCCTGCTGGATTTTATGAAGGTGGGGAGCATATTATCCTCTTTAGAGGACGCACTATGGTGCTAGTGAATCTATGGGAGTAGGTGTTTAGGGAGTTCCATAACTACCCTTTGGCGGTACATCCTGGTGTGGAAAAGATGTACCAGGACCTCTGGTGTCAGTACTAGTGGCCAGGGATGAAGAAAGCAGTGGCGGAGTTCGTATCATGATGCCTCACTTATCAGCAAGTGAAGGCCGAGAATCAGGTATCAATGGGATATGCTCAACCACAGGAGGTACTGGAGGGGAAGTGGGATGGTATCTCCATGGACTTCATGACAGGGATACCATGTACATCTATGGGCCACGATTTCATCTGGGTGATCGTTGACCACCCCACCAAGTCGGCCCACTTCCTACCCATCAGAGAGCAGGGATCAGTAGAGAGCTTGGGACACATCTATGTACATGAGATTGTACGACATCAATAGGTGACATCGATGATTGTCTCGGATCGTGACGCTCATTTTACATCCCATTTGTGAACGGGATTATAGGAGGAATTCAGGACACTGATACGTTTGAGCATCACCTTTCATCCTCCAATAGATGGTCAGACGGAGTAGACCATTCATACACTCGAGGACATGCTTCGTTCTTGTGTCCTTGATTTTGGACACAATTGGGAGGACCACTTTCCACTGGTGGAGTTCTCTTACAACAACATTTATCACTCCACCATCAGCATGGCTCCATTTTAGGCCTTGTACGGGTGACCTTGCAGATCCCCACTATGCTGGAAAGACCCAGGGGAGTCAGCGTTTATGGGTCCACAGTTGGAACATGCTACCATGGGGAAGGTGCAGATCATCTATGAGAGGATGAAGACTACAAAGAGCCAATAGAAGTCTTATGCCGATAGGAGATGGAGACCCTAGGAGTTTGAGTAAATATAACATATATTCCTACGGGTCTCACACCGACGAGGATTACAGAGGTTTTCCCAAGGCAGCAAGCTATCTCTGAGGTTCATCAATCCTTCCAAGATCCATGGCAGAGTAGGCGATGTGCTGTACCATCTAGATCTTCCCCCACAAATGCACTGGGTGCATAATGTTTTCCATGTGTCACAACTGAGGAGGTACATGCCTGGTCAATTTCACGTTATCGACTGCGGAGAGGTGGACATCGATGATGGTGAGAATTTTCGGAGTTCCCAGTGGAGATAGAGGATCAAAAGGAGTGGGAACTTCCTGGGTGGTCGATTCCTCTGGTGCGAGTTAGTTGGTAGTACGGGAATCTCTATGAGAGAACCTGGGAGCGGGAGGTTAGATACGTGCTCAATAACCCCAATTGTTCCCTTAGTTTTGTTGTATATTTCAGGGAAGAAAAGACCTAAGGTGGGGAGAATGTAAAGACCCAAAAATTCCATATACTTTTTTTTAAAATTATTTGGGATTATTATGAGTATAATGATGAAATATTTATAAATTATTATATTATTTATAGTCAAATAACCCTTATGTTACATTATTATAAAATTAAAAACATAAATAGATTTTTAAATTACACGATTTAATGAAATGAAAAAGAGGTTTTTCAAAAATCAACAATTTTCTAGTACACATCGAAAATTAATTGTTTTTAGAAAAGAAAAAATAAACCACCCTAATATTATATTGAATATATGTTTTTAAAAATGTTATTAATTCTCTAAAATGAACTTATATAATTATTTAGAATTTAATTAAAATCCCAACACACAAATTTCCAAAAGAAGCCATTTTTGATGAAAACATATTTTTGAAGAAAAAAATGACTTGAGGTTATTTAAATAATTCATAAATATTATTCATATTGGTAATATTACAATTTAGAACATCATATTAAATAGGTAGGTTGTATATGATCCCTATATCATTGGTCATTTATACATGATGTTGTGTGTAAATCAATCTATCTAATACCTCAGGTTTCAATTAAAGGGAATAATTATGAAATCATTATATATTATATTCAAACCCTCTTAACATGAATTTTACCGTAAAATTTAAATCACTATAATAATAACAGTTGAGGTTATCTCTACTTCATCACATCCCCATGTTCCCATGTAGCGTCCTTGAATTTATAATTCCCCCAAATAACTATAAATAGGTTGAATGTCTTGTTCAATAGAAAATTTTACCAATGATCCAAGATTTATATCAGTTGTTCTTCAGAATATTGATCATGATCCAATGGTACAAGATCTGAGTTTATTACATTTGAATATTTAGATATGTTATACATTAGAATAGATACGTGGAACACATCATTAACTTGATCGAGGTTCGTTGGAAGTTCCATGTGATAATACATAGACCCCACACAATCAAGAATATAGATGGTACCAATATACATAAGGATCATATTTACATTATTTGTTATTCTCATAACAATCATACATGAAGAAATTTGTAAAAATACATTCTGGAAAAACTAAACTTCTAGATCTCACTAACGATTGTGAGCATAAATATTCTTTCATATTTGATCTTTCTTATTATTTTGATAAATTGATATAAAATTTTATAACATATTCTTAATTAGATCATGTCCTAAGATATATATATTTCTCTATCTTCATCCTCACATTTTGGGGTTATATACGTCTTTCCCTAGATGGATTCATAAAGGGACATCTGAATGCTTGTGTGAAAGATATTGTCATAATAGAATTTAACTAGGGGAATGAATTGTTCCCAACCACCTTTGAAATCCTGAAATCCAGATGTAAAAATATCCTAAATGGTTTGAATAGTTCAATCATACTGACCATCATTATGAGGATAAATTGTATAATGGAACCCAAGTATATATCCCTAGCATGCTGAACAATTCATCCAAACAGGGATGTAATCCTCATATCTCAATCATATATAATATAATATGGTGATTCATGAATCCTTACGCAATCCTAAATATATATCCTAGAGAGTCAGTCCAGATAGAAATATTATTAGATTGAAATGAAGTGTGAATACTATATAAGGTTATTGACTATAACCCATAGAGAATTATGGCCTTTAGATATTTTGGGTAGTCTAATGAAAAAAAATCAATTGTTATGTTTTAAAAATTCCATCTGGTTTTGGTAATGGTTATAACATCCCCTTATACTTCTATCTATCAAACATCCCTTGAAAACAAACCAAGAACCAAGATATATACACAATAATATCTTTCCTCTTGTTTTATCAATCGAAATACTCTATCAGGTCCCAAAAAATCATCTTATTTCCAAGGTGAATAGAGAATTATGAGCTATGAGGTTATTTCAATATGTCTTTATTTATGTATAATATTGATATGAAACATTCTAAATTCCAGAATACTATCATTCTATCACAATCAAGGTTGCAATTTGGATCATTTTTCACAATCATTTATAGATCTATCTTCATCTCAAGCTCCTCTTAAGACACCTCATAGATGTATTTTTGAACACGCATTTGAGAAAGATAAATCTTCTCTCATTCCTTCAGTAGTCCAAGGCCAATAGTTTGGATATATATATATATATATATATTGGATAATTTTTTATCCTCATCATAAATATTATATCATCATCATTTTCTCCCAAAGAATCTCCACCTTGTTCTCTATCCCAGGGTAGAAATGTATTGACGGGTATTTATATTTCCTAAAATACAACAACTTTCTATGGCTCTTATATTTAACTATTTATATTCTAATATAAACTAGAATATTATATTATCAGTTTACGTGTCATGAATTCCTCCATAATTGTATATCCGTTATATCTTTTCTACAAAGATTATAATTACTAGCTTCAAATCTCGAGTTTCGTAAGTTTTTCCCTACACCTTCAATTGGTGGGAGGTAATGTCTATCACTATTTTATTTTTCATTAGAAAACCTCACACCCCATTCATAAATATATCACTAAAAATTAAAAACCCTTACCTATTGTACGATAATGTGATCATAGGTTCACTAGAAGAATAATATTTAGTTTCTTGAATTTTTCATTTCATTCATTATTAATAATGAATTTTACTCATTCCTAGGTTATCATGATGAGTGGATTTAGTAACCATGATAATTCATTCAAAATGTGTTGATGGTATCCAACGAACCTAAGAAAACTATGGATATTAGTCAGAGTGGTTGGTCCGGGCCACTATTCATGTACATCTGTATTTGGTGGATTCACCAATATACCCTCACTTGATACTATATGACAAAAAATGAAACATTCTATAGAAAAAATGATAAGACAAATTTTTTTTCACATATATTATACTTCCTTAGGGTCTCCAGTATAGCTATAAAGTTATTTTCATTATCTTCATTACTTTACTGATATATAATAATATCATTTATAAGGACTACCAAAAAAACTACTCATGGTTATCTATGAATACTCTATTCACTAAATTAATGATGATATAAGTGGAATCAATAATAACAATTATAATAATTATAAATTCATAGTTCTCATAAAAAATAAAGGTTGTATTAGGTATTTCCTTATTTTTTACCCTCAAAATAAAGTACCCATATTGAATTTTCATCTCAGGATAATATTGAGCTCCTCCAGATTGATCAAAAAACAACAACATAGGGATGTATATAATTATAAATTTATGTGTTTTTATGTTCCTAATAATAAGTGTATCATTTAATTGATTTATATTATTTCTTAACAAAAAGAATAGGATCACCCTAAGTTGATGAACTTGTACAAATGAATCATTTTTTAATATTCCCATATTACTTATTGTTAAATTACTATAAATAAACATGGGAGATTCTATATGGTTTGTTTGAAATTTGTGTAGAATCTATAATTAGTTCTATTGAATACTCAACATCACAATTGTGAGGCATACTAGTAAAATCATTTAGAAATGCCTCGAGAAAACTACCATATAATTGTCATATCATATGTCACACCCATCGTTTTTAAATTACTTATTTTATTAATTTTTGGGCATCAGGTAGTCTGGGTTAAGGCCCAACTTAATTATTGAGTTCTTATTTAAAGAAATTCATGTTTTGGTCTTGAAATCGTTCAGCGCACCACAGTTGAAGTCGTGTGACCTCGCCTGGCTCACTGCACGGCCTGCCTGGTATTCAAGGCAAATGAATATAATGTAATGAATAATAAAATGAGAATAAAATAAAATTAAGAAGTTTAATTGGATTCAAGGGACTATTTTAATGATGATGATAATAACATTGTTGAGAATATTATTATTGTAATTGATAATGCCAAGAGTTCAAATTTTATTAAGTTATTAATATTATAATATTTGATATTACCGTTAACACAAAATTAAGTTACTATGACTTTTTTTTATCTTATTTGTTTATAAAGGTTTCGTCAAGGCGCGTGCTAAGT
The DNA here is from genome assembly GCA_963277665.1 of Viscum album. Classification (NCBI taxonomy): domain Eukaryota; kingdom Viridiplantae; phylum Streptophyta; class Magnoliopsida; order Santalales; family Viscaceae; genus Viscum; species Viscum album. The sequence continues at coordinate 1,279,245,845 of OY728134.1, forward strand.
CCCGATTGAATTTGATGTTTTTATCGATAAACGAGTTTCTCTTTTGGGGCGCGATAACATGCGACGCATGGGTGAATCATAGTTGCAATATCGTAAGTCTTCGCCAGCGCCGCCGTGTGGGCCGCCCGTTGTTCAGTTAATTAGGTAAATTGAGTTAATAACAATGAAATAAAATTAAGTGTTTTGAAGAATAAAAATGAAAATAAGATGAGAAAAATGTGTTAATAGTTTAATAAGTTGTTTTTTTAAGTTGTGTTTTAGTGATAATAATAATCATATTATTATTATGGTTTTAGTTTAAGAATATTTTTTTCAATAATAATAATAATAATATTAATTGTTTTCTTTTATTTTTTTAGGGTTTCTTTTTATTCTTTTTTTCTTCTCCCTCCCCTCACTCTCTCCCATCGGACCCCTCCCCCATCTCTATAAATGTGCATTTTCTCTCCCCATTTAAACCCTATGCACCACGCCCTCCTCTCCTTGTGGCCTCCTCCTTCTAGAGAACCCCGACGCCCCCTGCTCCTGCTCCGGATCCCACGTCCGGCCACCCCAACCTCCTGCTACCCACGCTGCGCACTCGCCCGAACCCCAGACTTCTGTCCGACGAACATAACGCCAGCCCAGATCGTGCCGCACCCTCACAACCGGCCCCCTTTCTGGAAAATTTCGGCCTGTACCCTCTTCCTTCCTCTGTCACATCTCCCGCACCCCTTCGTGCCGCCAGACAGCCGCCCCGCACCCCCTTCGTGCTTCCGGTCATCCGCCCTGCACCTCCTCCCGCAACTCCTTCTGGCAGGCAACACCTTGGGTAAACCCATTCATTGTTCTAGTTGATTTATTTCAATTTAATGGGATTCAGATAGAGTTTATGTAGTTTTTGATATAGTTTTGATGTTATTTTTGGTCCAATTATTGTTTTAGGGTTTCATTTTAATTTATTTTGGTTTTAATTCTTGTTTTCAGGTTCACGTTAGGTTCAGTGTGGTGCAAACGGAGCGCGATTGAGGTTTCCCGCTAGAATTTGAAGATTTCACAACAATTTTCTGGATTTTACTCACCCGAGGTAGGTGGTTCCCTATTTAATTGTTATCTGATGAATTAATTTGCAATGGTTAATTTGTTTAGCATTATATTTAATAAATTTTTGTTGTGTGAAGTTGGTTTTATTTGATGTTTTATTTACATTGAAATTTTTCAGTAGATTGTCCATATTATTTGGTGTTTTCTGCTAAAAACTCTGTTAGTGACATTTGAAATGTGCGGTTATCTTATTAAGTCATGCAAGTGGTGCGAACTATTTTTATGACATGGCGTCAGGTGATTTTGGTCGTAAAAGAAGTTTTTTCTTGAATTTAGTGGTTAACGCTAAGCAATGTATTCTAAATTGTTTTATAAGATTTTATTTTTGGCATGTTAAATTATGTGGTTTATGAAAGTGTGTTTTTCATATGGTGTAAGGGTTTTCCATCAAACCTTTTGGTAGTACATCTTACACTTTAAAACTTTATTTGGGTCCGTGTGAGGTTTGAATGCGTTTAAATTTATAACTGGTTATTCTAGTGTGTTTCAAAGCCTTGCAACTCTTTTACTACTGCTTTATATATATATATATATCAGTGTATTAAATTATGAAAATGGTGTAAAATTCGTTTGAAAAACATTTTAGTGTGTGTATTATTTCAAAAAAGTGTTTATGTGTGTAAGTGGTGGGTGACTTAATGATAAGAATTTTTTTATTGTGTGTATGGTTTAACCGAGTATGTAACCATTGCAGATTGAGTTTTGAAAACACTTTTGTGTGTGTATGGTTTTAAAAGAAGGGTTGAGTGTGAAATGGTGATTATGTGTGTGTAAATACGCTATTTGGCTTTTATGCATTAGTGTAACATGTGACAAGAATTTGAAACTTCTTTGAGCACAAACTGGGAAGCCCAGGTAGCTAGGAGGGTGGACTAGACTAGTGGGCTAGTGTTCCAGAGGTGAATCGACCCGGTTTCACTAGAAGGACTGACGATTGCAACACTAACTAAACATATGCTTTTCTGAGGGCGGTGGCCTTCTAAGCCACTTTTTCTGAGGTTCGTGGTCTTCTTAGCCACATTTTCTGAGGGTCGTGGCCTTCTAAACCATGTTTCACCGAGATACAAAGATCTAGGGACCCAAGCTAGCTAACACCCATGCAACCTCTCCAATATTAGTGATCATTGGTTACTTTATGCTCGTTAGTGTGACACTTTGGTTATTTTAAAAAGGTAAGGGTGTGGGTGTTTTAATTTCAGTTGTTCTATTTTATACTGTTTTCCTTAATCCCGTTTTCATTAAAAATATTCCAGCATTTACTTTTCTTTAATTAACTTTGAAAAATGTACCTGTCTTTTAATAATTATGTGTGGAACCTTTTTATTGGGTGACTTCTTATTGGGATCTTTGCTCACACCCAACATACACCTTTGGGTGTATGTAGGCCTTGTTCTCTAGTGTATTCTAGGTTGTGACATCGTGCTTAGTGAGGGTGGTTCTGGATGTTGTTGGTCTTCCCGTGCGGGTTGATGTTGGTAGCTTGGGGATGTAGTTTCTCATGTTGATTGAAGGATTGAGTTTGAGTTGCATTTCTTATGTTTTCTTTCTCCTTTTAATGTTGGTTCAAGTTGTAAACCTTTAAATTTGATTTTAGTTTAAGGGTATCTTTGGTGGGCAGTTCACCATTTTTTATTCAACTTATCAGAGGTTTTGTGATTATTTTTTCAGGTAAATCATTCCCACGTGCTAGCTTTGATACCCGGGCACTTGTGCCAGCCCATGGGGATCGGTAATGCCCTTCGGGCCATGCCACGGACCGGGTCGGGCGCCAGGTCAGATGGCGACCTGGCCAGGTTCGTGACAAAATGGTATCAGAGGGAAATGTTTTCTCTCTTAAGTCATTTCCTTTTGGGATAGAGTCATGGTAGACTAGAGTTTAGGTTGTTGGGACTCGACGTCTTGGCTACGAGTAAGGTGACTGGCCAGCACACCTCGTAGTGGGACTCAAGTTACCAAATCAAGTTGAGTATTGTCTAAACCTTGGGTCGGTGTGGTTAATTTCGTTTAGGGGAAATAAAAAATGGAGTATGTTCAGTGGTCCCAGTGAGCTCGCAGGGTCTAGCAAGCCATGCGGAGTCAGGGACGCTGTCCCAGAATACCCTCTTTGGTGGTGGCATGATTGGCGTATGGCCGCCAACCATACGTTCCAGTCACCCACTGACACTAGTTTTCTCCTGAACCATTCCTCGTTTCATTGTTTTCGAATTTTGTACATTTGGTATTTAAGTAAAAATAATTTGGTCTTTGAAAATGTTTGGTAAAATGTTTTGAAATAAATCACTTTAAAAATAAAATGAGTTATGTGGTTTGAAAAGTGTGGGTTGGATGTTTTGGTTTTGAAAAATGGAAATGTTTGGTTTTGATCCTTGGTGTTCTCGTGGGCAACCACATTCATGAGTGTATATGGAAAGAGAAAGGGTTAATTGGACAAGCGAATGAGTGCCTGGATGGTTATGAGGTGGGTGTTGGTGTGGCGCGAGAACATGCATGTGCGAGGCCCATGGGACAACATTTGTGTTTGTGCAACCCACTGGTTTTGCTTATTTTCACAATGTTTTGATAAAAGAAAAATTTGGTGTTTTTAAATAACTGGTGATTTTGTGGTGTGTACTTGTATTTTTGAAAGGATGGATGTGAGGTGTTTCGACCCGGGAATCCTTTTTGACTGAATTGCGTAATGAGTTTGAATTCTTATTCATGAGTTGGTGTGAAAATGTGTAGTTAATGGTTTTTTTTTTGAAAAGTGTTTCAGGAAGCCCTTGGAGTGCTTCCCCCTACACGTTTAGTGTTCGCTTACTGTATGTCTTGGCCATTGGACCAGTTTGTTTGGGTCCATGGTTCTTCTTCTTGGTTAGTGTATGCCCCAATAAAGAGTTAATGTGTGAATGATGTTCGGCCATATATAGTTCGTCTTTGGCCGACCCTCCAGTTGATTAAAGTACGGAATCTCCCTTTTTTGGTGATAGTGCTAAGTCTTTTCCTTTTCCTTTCGGTTAAGTGGATCCTCTTGCCTTGGGATGACATATGTGAGGGGAGCTGAAGGGAGTTTCGGTTTCTTTGAGTCATCTGAGTCGTCGGGTATGAATTTTGACGTCGTTGCATCTGAAGGTTCCCCCTTGAAACAGTGAAAGGAATTCTAACAGGGAAGGGTGAAGGCGGTTCGGAGTTATCGGTGCTGACCAATATCTTGAAAGGATTATAGTGATTTTATCGGCCGCAATGGTCATGGTTGGGTGACATCTTGCAGCGTGAGGTCCCTTTGATAGTAAATGGTTGTTTGAAAGCGGTAAAGGAGGATCCAGTGGGGAAAGGTGCAAGCATCCTGGAGTGGTCGGTGCTGGCCACTATTCTAAATGACATTTGGTCCTTCGTTGGTTTCATTTAAGAAAGGGTCTACGTTAGGCCACTAGTGTGGCATACCTTGTCATATGGGGATGCTACGGTCGATTGAAGGAGTCACGTGTTTTTTATGACTCAGTTTGAAGTCCTTCCCTGTATAATGTTCCTCTCTACAGAAATGGTGATGTTCTAGTGATGATTTGTGGTGTCATGTTCTCATTCAGTGTGACTAAGGGTGATGTTCATGCCCCATTTCAGCTCTGGTGTGGGTGAATGTTCCATGTATGATCAGTTGGATGTTGTAATGTGTCGTGTTTGCTGGTGTTGTCTTGGTTGCAGTGTGGTTGCATGTGACACCAAAAGGGGAAGCTTCGTTCGGGAGTCTTCAATACCTGACTGCAAGGCAGGAGATGCTTCAAACATCAGGGGTCCCACCATAGGCCTTGGAGTGAAGCTGGCGCGTGGTCAAGAAACCCAATAGTGTATGAGACACCAAACTTATTTCTGTCATTGGTACTGAAGGTGAAAGATGATTAAGTTGTCTTCAGTGATTGTTCCGTTTCGACGACCCGCCTAGGTGTGTGAGGCTTCTCGTGGCTATGAGGAGGTGTAGTCGTCTCGTTACCTTAATGTTTTTGGGGCTGCATCCCACAGAATGTAATTGCTTTTGGTGGTCCGTATGGGGGTCTGTGGGTAAATCAGTCTCAAATTTGGATAATGCTATGTTTCCTCTAGAATTGGGGATGATCTCATTGATTTAAGATTCAAACATTCCAAGCGGTTTCTAACGGGTTTGTTCGTAGAACCGGAAACATCCAATGATTCCATATCCATTTGAACCTACATTCCAAAGGTAAGTTCTCATTAGTTGTGGACTGATGGGGCTTAGGAATTTTCATTGGTTGAGAGGATGGGAGGTCGGACTCATCACACCTTTTTGAGGGGAATTATTGTCTACTCTGGGACTCTCTTTATAGATTTAAGTTATGTTCGTAAATCATTATTACATTACCAAGTATAAAATGATATTTCCTTTAGATATGACAATCCATGATTGATATATAGGAAATTTAAAGAATCTTTTATATGTATTTGAGGTTCTTCATCGATATAGAATCATATGTATTTGTTAAAGATTATTAGTTAATGGTATTCTTCAATACATAAAAGTGTCTTGGTCATTATGATGACTATACTAGTTTTAAAGCCACTCAGTGGGGAACTTGATGTTTATTGTCATTCAGAAGGACATTGATTATTTCAGAGTTGGGATCGTACCCACAGATGGGCTACCTATGTATCCATTATTAAGAAATGGAATCAGAACCCACATATTTCGAGTAAGGGAGTATGATGTTTATGATTTATGGATCAAATAAAGATGTCATAATTACTTTTACACTCTAAGATCACGTGATTCATGCTCTGTGTGAGAAACTAGAGGTATTGGTAAAACCAGACAATTGTTCCATAAAATATACAATCAATAAGAAATGATGCGGGGCTTATATATGTATGATTACCAAACAGATGAAGATTATGATTTACTTCAGGAAAGAAATCCATGAACAGGGTCCATAAAGGTATATGTACATTATATAGATTTGAATACACTAATCTCGGGGATTACTCCTACGGATGATTCCCAAGTTAGGAGGTGAATTATGATTGGGTTTTATTCTTGAGAAGGAAGTCCAAATAAAAAGTAAATTAAGACTGGTGAAGAGAAATTTAAAACTGGGGCTTACTCTTGAAGAGGAGGCCCAAGTTAAAGAGATTTGAAAATTAAGGGATTTGGGGATTACTCTTAAATAGGATGCCCACATTTGTAGATTTGAAACTGGGGTTTATTCCTGAAAAAGAAGCCCAGGTTAAAGGAATTATGGTTGGGGCTTACTCCTAAGGAGGATGCCCAAATTAGGGGACTTAGGTCATACTCCTGAAGAGGATGCCCAATTAAGAGAACTTGAACTGGGGATTTCTCCTGAAAAGGAGGCCTAGGTTAAGGGAAATTATGACTAGGGCTTACTTTTGAAAAGGAGGCCCATGAATAGGGTTCTATCATCTTAAAAGACGAGGTTGAATGAATGAAATCTCTAACTTTAGTGACATAAATATGTGTAAATAACTAGGTTTTGAGATATGTTCCACGTAATTATTTTCTGATATGGAATTCAATCAAGAAAACATGCCATAAATGGCTTTGAAGAGTGTCTTGAAGACCGAATCTTGAATAAGAAAGGTGGAATGGCATAAGAGAGGTGAAATGGGCAGGAAGGGCACCCAAAAAAAGAAGGGCACGCAAGTCCTCGTGGGCGCGCAGGTACTGCGTGGGTGCGTAAGTCCTGGTCGTACAGGTATACCTGCGTGGCACATGGGTACTTGCACGATTGTTAACCAGTAGGGTAATACTTGGGAGATCCTTGATCAAAGCCTTTAGAATTGTCCCGAGGTACTTCCAGAAGAGTGGCGCGCAAGTTTCAATGAGTAGGTAAGGAGGCGCACAAGTGTTTCCATTTCCCTTAAGGCTAAAACACTTAAGCGCGCAAGTGTTAGTGAATTCTAACACTTAGACCTCATTCATCTTGTTTAGACATTCCATTATAGGTAAATAATTACCTTAGAAGTGTTCGAAATCCTTGAAGAAGAGACTTGGGCATTCAGAGCTCTGTATCTGAATTCTGGAAAAAATTCCTCCTGAAATGGGGGGCCCGTCGGGGGTATTTATAGGCTGGAGAAGACCCTGGGCGGTTTTCAAAGAGGGAGCGCAAGTCACTTGCGCGACCATTAGGAGGCGCACAAGTGTACTTGCGCGACAGTGAGGGAACTTGTGCTGCGCATGTGCATTTGAAGCCTTGTTTAGGCCTTTGTCGATTTTTTATGTTTTTTTAAAAGGATGAATCAAATTGTGCTAAGGCATTTGCCTTTCCATTCTTTTAGAAAATGTGACGAAAAGGAGCATCCAAAAAAGTCCCCCCTCAGAGATGGATCCAAACTAATAAGGATGTGACTCTGAGGAAAAGAAGAAAACCAAAAGGAAAGAGGCTCACAAGTGTTTAGCGTGCAACACTTGTCGCGCAGGTGCGAGTCGCGCAGGGATGGAGCACGCTGGTTGTAGGCACATAGGTGGCCGGCCTGACCTATATATATGCGCTCATTTGTCGCGCATAGCATCAAATTTCGGATTTTCGAGCTCTCACCATGTAGGTCGCCTTCGTCGCGCATGTTGCTCTCTTTTCCGCTTTTCCTTTGTTGTCGTACTGCTGTCAAGGTACCTAGATTTGCACGGTGATACTTGAATGCTAAATACTTGCACAACACATTATACTTGCGCGACACATCCACACTTGTGCGCCTTAATGCCTTTACCATTTTTTCCGAATTCCTTCACAAATTTTATGAAAAATAAACCCATTTAAGAGTTAATTTATTCAACTTTTGTACAGATTCAAATGGCTCCCAAAAGAATCGGAATGGCTGATGAACTGGCATGAAAACGTCTTGATGATATGATGAATATCATTGGCCATGATTATTATACAGTCTGTGATAGTACTCTTCCAGATTTGGCCAGGTATCTGAAGAAATATCACTTTGATTTCCCACAAATCACTTATCTGCCTTTGTACAATTATGGTCATCTACGAGAAGTCATTATTCCGAAAGCAAAGAACTATCTCCCATTTTCATTGTTTCAGAATTCCACCAAATTTGCTTCAGCAAATATCTGATGTGGAGGAGGATTTATAAATGCTGGAACAATGGTGAAGGCCCACATGATGCATCATAGCCCTTGTACGCCAAATATGAAACCTCATAATCCTGAGCTATAACCACATTGTCATCCTTCAATCTTCCGAAATGATCAGATGGATCAATCCAAAGGCTGGAGGAAAAGTTTGGACTTCCGTCCTGGGGGAGGTGTGAAGCCAACTTGGATGTGAGAATATAGTGTGCAACAAACCTATGCAGAGTTTGTCGAGGATTTGAATGGAGTGGCGATATACGAAGCTGTCTGGGTTGGGAAAATATATGTTTACAGAAATGAAAACTTCGTGCCAGAGATACTCAGCCACTAGAGCCCAAAAACCAATTCTTTCCATCTGAATCATGGAGAAGTAGGCATCAGTCTGTGGGATGTACACATGATCTCTGGGGATCCAATTTTGGGTGACATGTATGATGAATTCATTCCTCTCATTGTGACTTGGAATGATTCAGATAAGACTCCTACTTTGGCTTGAAAATTATTTAAAATATTCCACAGGCTCAAGAGTTCAGAGACCTCCTTAACACATTCTAGAAAGGATATTCATCCATGGGAGTGGATGAATATATTTCTTATTGACAAGAAAGAGAAGGAGCCAAAGGATAAGGAGCCGAAGGAGAGAAGATCCAAGAAAAAGAAATCCAAGGATAAGAGGCCCACCCGTCCTACCACTTGCCCAAAAACTGAGAAGAGGGGTGCTTATGGCACATTCTGTACAACTCTAAAAGCAGGAGAGTTTGAGAAATGGGGATATGAGGTGAATCAAAGGATCCCAAAGAAGACTCATCTGGAGGGCTTCTTGTCTTTGTGGCTCATCGTTTATATCTTTCCAGTCAGGGACTCGAAGGGAGTCGTCAGGCCAGGGACCATCGTTATTGCGGCAAAGTTGGATGAGGGAAAAATGGTTGGGTTGGATACCCCCATTTTAGCAAATATTCATAGGATTTTACTTCATTCCTTCATGGGTAAATATCATTTGAGAATAGTGGGACCATTCCAAGTTTTATGGGGATGGATCGCCACTCACTTCAGGACTTATAATGTACAGAATGGAGTACAAATTCCTGGAAGTTCTTTCAAGCCATCAGTGCAAGAATTATCTAGAATTGCTCCATTAGATCTTAATGCATATGACATGAAAGTGAGGCTAAGAATGTTTAAGGAATTCAACTTCTTTCCCTGTGGAAATCAGCCAACCAGGCGGTTTGTTGATGACGGAACAACCCACTTGGATTTTAGGGCATACATGCTGTCCTGCAGAGATGGTGTGCTAGTCGCCAGGATTGACGGAGAGATTATATGTGAGGCCTATGATCCATAAATATTTTCATTCCAATTCAAGTGTTTGCAATAGATTTTTGTATTTCCCCCTGTACATGTCAGGTTAGAGCAACATCTGACGGTTTCTCAGCAACTGTGGTTGCTGACGTCTAGGGAGAAGACTGGGGCGGTGTTTGATCTACCAGTTGAAAGAGTGGCACATAACTTGACTACATGGTATGCCGAGTACTGGATAGCATCATACCCTAAAGGGGTGCTGAATCACCCAGTTTATCAGGTGGGGAAAAAGAATAGGGCTGTAGAGAAAGAAACCCTTCCTCATGAAGGTGATGCTTCCCCACCTGAAGCTGATTCGCCAGATTCCTCCTCTAGGAATGATTAACTAGATTCCCATGATGGGGATGATGAGGCACAAAAAGTGGAAAAGTGGCCTCATGCCCAATATAATCCTCCGGTCAGAATCAAAAGACCTACTCCATCAACTCCTGGCGAGTTACTTCATTTTCGTAATTAATCACCATCACTTTATAAAGAAATAAGTATTATTTTCTTATTCTCTATCAATAGGTGCAAGAGCTGGGAAGAAATTGAAGTCGAAGATTGTATGACCTTCCTCGTAGCCTTTTGGTACACGCACAGAATATATATGACCAGAGGCTGTCCAGACATGGTAGAGTTTATACTGGGGTATTGAAACTGCCTGGCTGGATTTATGCAAGGGGCTACATCTCCCTGGAATAGGGACTCTTCTGGCTTCTACCGATGTTAATTTCGAAGATAGCCCCGATAAACTGTAATCTTATATCATAGAGCTAGAAATGATCATATATTCCACCGATGATTCCATTCCTGTCACCAAGTGGGTGAAGGAAATGATAGATCGTGGCACCGCTGAGGGGAATGATGAGGAGTGGCACAATTACGTGGCCCCTGAAAATGTAAGTTTTCTTTCCTTATTTTCTTTGCAACTTCATTTTAGTTGAAGCCTTGTTACCCATGGAAGTTATTTTATTCATCTTGTAGCTTGAAAAGAAAGGAACTAATGAGGTTCCTTCGCCACAGTATAGCCCTGGTGGTACTGCCATCGGGGCTGCTGCTGAATCTCCTCGCAAGTTGGGCGAGATATCTCCGGTCCAGCAGGACATGAATGAGGATTTGGACATGGGATTCCATTCTCCCATTCAGGTACCTATAATGGAGACTACTGACACTCCAAAAAATCCAAAGAAACAAAGGCATCAGAGGAAGAAGTCCACAACTAAACGCTTCATCAGTAGTGGTAAGTCCTTCAGATAATCATGAATTTTAAATCATGAAAAATATTTCTCATATTCATTGGGATTGCAGGTGATTCTTCAATGTACCCTCTGAGGTAGAGGAATTATCCTCCTATGAGGACCATAGAGGGTGCTATGGAACAATCGCAAATTTAGGCTGACTTGGCTGCTCCTGAAAAAGAGACATCATCTGTTCCCAGTATCCCTCCTGCTGCTGTTGCAAGAAAAGAAGAACCCGCTTCTGGTAAGTTAACAATGCTTTATAAAATGTTTAATGAAACATCTACTGACTGCCATTCTGTGATACTTCAGGTTCAGCCCCTGCATTAGAGCTTTTGGCAGCTATTGCAACTGATGCCGCGATTTTATCCGAAGATGCTGTCCAGGGACAGGGACCGCAAGATGAAGGTCGCTAAGAAGACACATCAAATGATCCCACTGGTGAGACTAACTGGGATTCTGAGATGACATTAGATGAAATGATTGAACTTGGAAATCTTTCAAAGATTTTATAAATCATGTTAAATTACCATGTAATTTAGAAGATTATGGATGTGACTGTTATCCTTCTTCCTATTAAGAATAACTTCTTATTACATGTCTAATCATGATTGGTTCAAATGTGTAGTTTTTTTCTGAGCAAGCTGCTGAACTACCCATGCCTGAATGGGGTACAGAAAACCCTACCATTGTAGAGACATTAGCACAAGTGGAGTTGAACCCAATAGAGCTTCCTCAAACTCATCTTGAAAATCATATCAAAGATAAGAAAGATGGGGAGGAACCTTATCATGTTTCTGATCTACCATTGGGTAAGGAATAACAATATTTGTGATTGTGCTTAATTTGCAAGACAACCAATTCTTTTGTTATCCTTTGAAACTAACCAAAGATCTCAATTAATTATGCAGGGCCATCAATTTCAGTGGCTAGATATGGAGGTGAGGGCTCAGCCTCCACCCCAACGGGAATTGAAAGTGATGAAGATCAGGTCAGGGGGGCAGGAATAGAGCAGGGAACTTCCCTAAGTGCATTAATACCAGATTATACTCCCCCCTGTGACAGTGATGCTGAATCAGACCCGAAAGTTCAAAAGGAATTCCAATTTTCACGACGCAAGGCGTGGTAGAACATATGGAAAATCATATCTGAAGTGCCTCTAGAGGAGCTACCATCGAAGATTCCCTGGCTGTCATCCCTATTTGTCATATTGGGACTTGGTGGTTTTGGATATTAAAATATCCATGTCGCAGTGAAACATGTCCTTTTTAGGAGGGAGTAGGAGCACAAGTGTCATGAAGATCCGACCAGGGTGAAACTGTCAGCCAATATTAGTGAATTTGAGGCTGCAGTATCCCAAGCTGAGGCTGACTATAGTTCCTAGATGAAGGAGCTGAAGCATAAGATCAAAATAAAGTTGTCCAGCAAATGCACCTTCAGCAACAGTTAGACGTTGTTACTGGGTAACTTGACCAAGTCAATAATTCATTGGAGGGAGCTCAAACGAATGGTATTAAGGCCATCGCGGATGCCAAGAAAGCACTCCATCAGGATGAAAAGAGTGAAGTTGGTTGGGTTCATGAGCTTCACGTAGGTGCTGATGAAGCTCGGGATGTTTTTCATCAAGTGAAGACTTATGTTGACAACCTCTTGTAATTTCTTAGAAAAGAGAAGAGACTCCAATCTATGAATGTACTTCTAATTCTTGTGCATCAAATGGAATGAATGCTTTCATCTTCAATAACTTGTGGACGTATTTTCCTGGTACCTACTTTAAATTTTACCTAAGCCAATGGGCCTAGTAAGAATAGTTTGATTTTTACTAGGATTATTATATATAAACCTACAAACTTTGAATATTTTAATTTCTCAATATTACCTAAATCATACAAAATGTATTTTTAGTGAGCTGGAACTTGACTTTCATTCAGAGTTCCCTTGTCTTTTGTGGGAAGTTTAAAATCGTGCATGTCGGACATAAAAAAGGCTAATGTTTATGGTCGAAATAGCTTTGACCGAATGAATTAAAATTGACTCAATTCCTTGACAATTTATCTGAAAATATATTACCATACTCAAGTATGAGGGAAAATATGTAAACTACGACTAAAGAAAATTTTAATATGAGGAATGATATGAAAAAGATATAAAAAGGAATTAGAAGAAGTTGTTCCCAAGAATGAAGTTACCATTATTTAACAAACCCTTAGGGGGTTGAATTATGCAGGGCTACCTAAGGGCATTGGCTGCATAGTCAAATAATAACATCTTTTGGATGACAGGTCTATTATGTAGACTATTTATGCAAGGACGCCTAAGGGAACGTGCTGCATAGTCAAGAAAAAGAACTCTCAGAAATTTACTTTTCTACTGCTAAGAAGCTAGTGAAAGTTTATGGGGATTCAACTTTTCCAAAGTATAGATTTTTATGTATGGAAAGAGGTACTTGAATATGGAGAAGATATTTTCAATCAAGAATGTCTAAGAATTGGTTGAATGTTACTCCTACGAAGGTCTGACCCAAGTGTAGGGAAGGTAAATATAAACCATAGACTTGAATACTTTCAGATCATGAAAAAGAACATGAAATAAATTTGTTAAGGATGACTATTTTTTACGAAACCTTACATATATTTGATAAGAACAATAAGGAAAAAAGAGTCTTTCTTCCCAAGAATGAAGTTACCAGTATCTTACAAACCTATTAGGGGGTTGAATTATGCAAGGCCACCTAAGGGCATTGGCTGCATAGTCTAATAATAGTATCTTTTGGCTGATAAATCTGTTATGGAGACTGTTTATGCAAGGCCTCCTAAGGGCACGTGATGCATAATAAGGCAAAAGAACTCTCAGAAATTTGACATTTTTGTGACTAGAAGTCAAGAAAAGGGTTATGAAGATATGAAAATATTTAAGGTTAGGATTAAGACACACAAAGATGGGTGTTTTTCCAATGTGTGCAGGGATGCACAGATCAATGCTAACCATAATTATGTTGTGGCTGGGTCCTGAATTGAAATGTTGGACTTCACTACGTATCCCATAAGGATGGAAATCATGCCGTATGTAGTTCTTGAAATACAGTTTAACGTCGTGTGGGATGAAACGATTGGAAATCTTAGTTTAGGGTCATAGAGCTTGGACCATTATAAGAAATACACAATGTGTGTTTTCATGGGGTCTTTTTAGCCAAGGGACTGAAAGTGGAATTTGGGGTTAGGCCCAAAAGACATGGGGCTGGATTTGAGGGACACTCGAACATTCCTACGTATCCCATAAGGATGGGAATCAAGCCCACATAGTTCTAGAAATACCCTATGTACATATTTGGTTCATACATGTGAAGGGTGAAAGGGGAATTTAGTGCAATGATGGTTTAACCCAAGATAAAAGGTTCAGGCATTTCCATGTATGCACGTAGTCTTTGGAATGAAACATGATTGAAAATCAATGTAAATAATGATTCCCTCTCAGGTGAGGGTACCAAAGAATGTTATAGTTTGTTGTCATACTAGATTAAAAGTGATGTACAGTTTATCATCATATAGCAAAGACCAAAGTGAACCAATGTAAAGATATTGATTCTGGGGGTGGTTTCACAAATCAACATCATACAAGATGGAGGTCACTACGGGAAAAACCGATTATTGCGACGGGCTATTTGTGACGGGATTTATTCCCATTGCAAAAAATCCGATGAAAAGCGTATTTGCGACGAGAATACAGGACCCGTCACAATAGATATGGTGCGGTTTTCACACCAAAACGCAGGAAGCCTATTTACGATGGTCGACTTCTACCCGTCACAACTACCCGACGACGGTAAATACTATTTGCGATGGGTAAATCGTCCCATCGCAAAAAAAATTTCAGCAGGTGTTATTTGAGAAGGGGCCTGTCACCAATACCGGTGGCAGTAAATAAGATTTTGTGACGGGGATATCTGCCCGTCGCTTATGGTATGCCGGCAGGCAGCTAATTGCGACGGGTCCGTCGCAAAAACATTTTTAACCGCTACCCGTAGTTAATGCAGACGAAGGTGTTTGCGACGGTATCTCGTCGCAAATAAGACCGTCGCAAATAATCTAACCTATATATAGCCCCACCCGTTTTTCCCAAATTATTCAGATCTCTCTTTCTTTCTCTCTTTAACTTCCTGTTCTAAATAGAAAATTTCTTTCGGTGTAATTTTTTCTTACGAGAAGAGGAGAGAAGGAGTTAGAAATCGTTAATTGCTTCAAAATATCGAAGGTATTTATATTTTTTTATTTTTTTATTTTTTTTAATTTTTTAAAATATTTCTAATTGTTAATTTTATTTTTAATTGTTAATTTTAATTTTCATAATAGAATGTTTAGTAGCTATATAGTATAATTAGATTATATGGTTGAACCAAATAATCCTTGTCTGGATACGAACAAGTAGAGGCGGCTCTGGCATAGATGTACCTAGGAGTAAAAACTCTGACAAGGTATTTCGAGCTTGACTCGGGGTAATATGGTACACGACAACGGCCCTTGCTGCACTCTTGGTTCGACACTCCAGGGGTATGTTTTGGTAATAATTATAAATAATTATATTTAATTAGAAATAATTAGAAATAGATATATTTAATTAGAAATAATTATATTTAATTAGAAATAGTTATATTTAATTAGAAATAGTTATCAAATTAATAAGAAATAATTAAAATAATTATCAAATAATTAAGAAATAATTAGATTTAATTAGATTTAATTAAAATAATTATCAAATAATTAGAAAATAATTAGATTTAATTAATTAGAAATAATTAGAAATAATTAAAATAATTATCAATAGAAATAGGAAACAATTAAAATAATTAGGAAATAATTAAAATAATTAGGAAACAATTAAAATAATTAGGAAACTATTAAAATAATTAAGAAACAATTAAAATAATTAGGAAACAATTAAAATAATTAGGAAACAATTAAAATAATTAGGAGACAATTAAAATAAATATGAAACAATTAAAATAATTAAGAAAAAATTAAAATAATTAGGAAACAATTAAAATAATTAGGAAACAATTAAAATAATTATGAAACAATTTAAATAATTAGGAAACAATTTAAATAATTAGGAAATCATTAAAATAATTAGGAAACAATTAAAATAATTAGGAAAAAATTAAAATAATTAGGAAACAATTAAAATAATTTGGAAACAATTAAAATAATTAGGAAACAATTAAAATAATTAGGAAACAATTAAAATAATTAGGAAACAATTAAAATAATTAGGAACCAATTAAAATAATTAGGAAACAACTACAATTATGATAATTAGAAACTACAATTAGGATAATTAGAAACTACAGTTAGGATAATTAGCAACTACAATTAAGATAATTAGCAACTACAATTATGATAATTAACAACTACAATTTGGATAATTAGCAAGCGTGATTGACCGCTCATATACCTCAATTTTCTTTTCATTTGTGTGTTGAGGTTTGACAAGAAACTTCTGCCTCCACATGTAATGTTTTCTTTTACTGTCAAAATTATCAACCTCCTTGCCAGCATAGAGGTGAATATTTTTATAATTTTGATAGTAAAAACAAATATTACATGTGGAGGCAGAAGATTCCTATCAAGCCTCAACACACAAATGAAAAGAAAATTGAGGTAGATGAGTGGTCAATCACATTATTTTTCTATTCAATGATTGATTGACTACCCGACCTATATGCATATCTTCGTATCACTAATTAGTAACATAATTAGTAATATAATTAGTAAGATAAATAGTAACATAATATAAAATATTATATTACTCTAATATTAATTATTAAATAATACTAATAATATAATTATTTTATTATTATATGATTAATATTTATAAAAAATATTAATATTATTAAAATTATGAAATATTTATAAAATATTACAATTATCAATATTTCCAACAAGTTTTTCTCTATTCTTAACATGTTGAAATCTTAAAGGGTCGCCAATTTTCAGGTCATGCCCAATAAGAAGTTTACGTCAACCATGTCCAATGTAAACTCTATAATTGTCCTTTCTTGGTTGATCACCTCACAAGTAGCGTTGCAATAGGACAACATATGTCTTGTCATTCTTATCTATAAGAATCATATCACATGACTTTTTACATAGACCATTCTTTCGTGAAAATTTAAGGGAAGGATACTGAAGTTCTCTTAATTTTTCAAGGAAGAATGATCTATGTAAAGGGTCATGTGAGATAATTCTTAAATACGAGAACGAAATTACTTGTGTTGTCCTATTGCAACACTACTTACGAGGTGATCAACCATGTAAGGAAAATTATAGAGTTTACATTATACATGGCTGACACAAACTTTTTATTGGGCATGACTTGAAAATTGACGACCCTTTAAGATTTTAAAATGTTAAGAATAGAGAAAAATCTGTTGGAAATATTGATATTTTTAATAATTATTAATAATTAGTAATAATTATAAATAATTAGTAATAATTAATTAAAAATAAAATAAATTCGAGTACATGGTTATAAATTGGCACAATTTCTAGCGGTTTGGCGGCTACCTTTTGCTCAACATCTCATATCATTGCTACATTCTCCCACTGAAATCAGTTTGAAAAATGTTCTCTAACATATGTCAGAGCATGTTTTTCATACTGATTTCAGTCTGGAGAAAGTTAAAAAGAGATGAGTCAATGGACAAAAGAGCTGCCACCAATCCACTGGAAACAAATAAGAATAATTAGTAATATAATCTCCACAATGATGATTACAAAATTTTATTTCATTATTCAAGCATATTTCATTTTTACAAGTATTGATAAGTATTGTAAAATTAATAATAATTAGTGGGGATGATTACAAACTAACTGTGTCGCCTATAATTATTAGTAATTACTATGAAATAACTGTAATTATGTATCTTCTCTTTTTAGGATATTGTTTTTCTTATATCAAATTATTTAACGATAGTAATGGTTTTAAATTTTGTAGAAACATATATATGAATATGGAACAAGGAAGTCGACTTCAATCATTATTAGATGACTGTGCTTGGATAAATCAGATCAGAAATCCAAAAGGTTCTAGTTTAAATCCTGTATATGTAGATGGTGTTGAAGCTTTCTTATCATTTTCATCCTGAAACCCGGAATTTGTTTCAAAAGGGGAAATTAAGTGTCCTTGTAAAAAATGTTCTCTGAGAACATTTGAGACATTTTACATCATTGGGAAACATCTCTTATGTTATGGTTTTCAATCAGATTATATATTTTGGTGTCAATGTAGTGAACACAGTTCCAGAGAAGATACTAATAATTTGATTCCGGATCCATCACGGTTTCAGAATTTAGTACATGATGTTGCAGGGTCATCCGTTTAACAAACTGAAATCGAGGATGATGTTGATTTACCTCCCGAGTTGGCACCATCTAAATTTTCTGAGTTGTTCAGGTCTGCTGAGGATGCATTATATCTTAGTTGCAAGATAAGAAAATTAGACGAAGTTGCAAAATTTATGGATATTAAATCAGATAATGGAATGTCAAATAACTTTTTTGATCAGATATTTTATTTGGTTAAAGCACTGTTACCTAAAGGAAATATGATGCCTGCTAATTATTATGAGAGCAGGAGACTGGTTTGTAATCTAGGCCTTAGTTATCAAAAGATCCATGCCTGTTGAAATGATTGCATATTATATTCTGTTAAAAATGAGTTGTTAGATAGTTGTCCCACATGTGGACAATTGAGGTATAAATAAGCTCAATCAGGGTAGTTTGGATTGATTCCTGTAAAACAGTTGAGATATTTCCTTCTTATACCCAGGTTGTAGCATTTATTTATGTCCCAGAACACAGCGATAATGATTTCATGGCACAAAACCAATATTTCAAATGGTAAAAGCTTGATTCATCCATCTGATGGTGATTCATGGAATCATTTTCATCAAGTGCATATGACTTTTGCATTAGAATCCTGGAACATGTGATTGGGTCTTTCTACTGATGATTTTTGTCCATTTGGATCTTTTGGTAGTCAGTATTCCTGTTGGCCTGTCTTTATAACTCCGTACAATTTACCTCCATGTATGTTGATTAAGGAGCCTTATATCTTTTTGACTTTATTAATCCTAGGACATCTGAAAAAGAATATTGATGTTTATTTGAAACAATTGATTGATGAGTTAAATTAATTGTGGAGTCATGGTGTTGGTACATATGATGCTATTGCGAAACAGAATTTTGTAATGAAAGCTAATTTGATGTGGAAAATTAGTGACTTACCGGAATATGGCATGTTATCTGGCTGGAGTAAAAATGGTCCAAAATCATTTCCTTACTGTATGGGAGACAACAAAGAATTTGTGCTCATGAATGGAAAAAAACCTTGTTATTTTGACTTTCATCGCAGATTTCTTCTAATCGATCATCCTTTTAGGAGGAATAAATCTCATTTCAGAAAAGGAAAAATTGAAAGAGATGAAACTCCGAAAATGATCTGAGGTACAGAGTTACAATCAGTTGTATTTTCATTACCTTCCATCACTTTTGGACCGATAATAAACCAACATAAAATTCATGGCTTTGGGAAAGAACAGAATTGGACAAAACAGAGCATTTTTTGGAATCTGCCATATTGGTCTGATTTGTTGGTCCGAAACATGTTGTATGTCATGCTTATTGAGAAGAACTGTTTTGATAATTCATTTAATTCAGTTTTGGATACACCGGGTAAAACCAAAGATAATGTAAATGCACAATTAGATCTTGCCCAAATTTGAAGGTGACCAGAACTTGAATTGTTTGAAAATGTCAGATCATAGAGATTAATGAAGCCAAAAACAGCTTATACACTGATCAAAGAGATTAGCTTATTATTTTGTCAATGGATTTCAGATTTGAGACTTCCAGATGGCTATGCTTCCAACTTGGGCAGTTGTGTTAAAAATGGTCATATTACCGGATTAAAAAGTCATGATTGTCATGTTATAATGGAAAGAAATATTCCTATTGGATTAAGAGGTTTGTTGAATTCTATGATTTTGTATTCTATAACATATATATCATATTTTTTCCGAGACATGTGTGCGACGACAACAGACTATGATGCATTAAGCAAACTGAAAGAAGCTGTTCTTGTAATTATATGCAAACTGGAAAAAATATTCTCACCGACTTTCTTTGACTCAATGGAACATTTCATATTACATTTTCCACATGAAGAAAAATCGGAAGGTATGGTTCAGTTTCGATGGATGTACCCATTTGAGAGATGCATGCAGAAATTGAAGAAAAATGCACGTAACAAAGCAACAGTTGAAGACTCAATTGCTGAAGCTTATTTGCAAGAAGAAATTTCTTTATTCTTCTCTCATTATTTTGAATATGAATATCCCTCAAAATTCAACTTCATGAGATAGAATTAGGGGAATGTTGATGATGATACGAACATTCAATTATCAGTTGTCAATCAGCCCAAACATGTATTTGGTGGAGTTCATGATAGATGGATTTCAGATGATGAATATCATAGAGCTCATACATATGTTCTACTCAACTGTGAATAAATGACACCAATTATACAGTGAGTGCTCCCATCCCTTACTCTATAGATTCTGTTACTATAAATTAATCATATTGTATTTGTAGGTTATATGATGATCATATCAAGAAAAAATTTTCACAAATTACAGCAGCTGGATTAGAAGAACATCGGCAAATTTTTTTTACATACTGGTTTCAAAAACTGGTAACGTACATTCTTTTTTGGTTTTACATATAAAATAAATTTATTACTTGTAATAGTGATAAATTTTTTACAAATTTTCAGGTATCTGTACAAGAAGATAAGATTGATAGTCGATTGCATATATTGAGTATCCCACCATCCAAAATGGTTAAATCTTATAATGTCTATGTGGTGAATGGTTATCTCTTTCATACACGTGCATATGCGGAATCAATGAAAATAATAAATAGTGGTGTTTGTTTGAAGGGATCACATCTTAGAGATATTGAAGTTGACTTTTACGGCATGATTGAAGAAATTATTGAACTGTGTTATTTGGGACAGAATTATGTAACAATGTTTAAATGTCGATCGATGGATACTGAGAGAGGCTTACATGGTCATCTGACTCATGGAATTGTTGATATTAAACATAAAAGTCTTCTTGCAGTAAATGAACCATTTTTATTGGCTCATCAGGAACATCAAATTTATTATGCAAAATATTGTGCTACAGTAAAATAGTTGGATGATTGGTGGAGTATAATAAAAGTTAAATCTCGAGAAAATCAGTTTACTCAAAATGAATGTGGTTCCACTGAAGTGAAAGGAAATGAAATTTTTTAGGACACTCCTCAAAACACATCTTTTTAATAAAGAGACATGAATATCGAGGATGACACCCCACAGTTAAGGGTCGATGGTGACGATGTTGTCAATGATGTTACAACTGAATTTGAAATGACAAGAGATGATAAAAGTGAAACTAATATGGAAATTGATGATGTCGATGAAGAAGATGAAGACATTGACATTTAAAACTATGAAGATGATGATGAAGATGAACATTGACATAGTAAAATGATGGTTGGAATCATAACAAATATATATCTATACATAATAGTTATTTTCAACTGTTTGCTAATAAAAATCATTTCATGTTTTAGATGGACTCAGAAATATATTGTCAGTTGCTGGAGGCTGAGCTACCTATGGATGATAAGGATCTTGAGTCATCTGACCCTCAGGCTATTGTCACTATAGGGAGCACTCGGAGGGGGCATGGTCCGGCTAGACTGATGATTCCATATCCTATCCCTGAGCGACGTCCACCTCTTGGATTCGATGCGCACATGCGGTGGTATGGTAACCTGTGTATTTTAGTTATCTTTCATTATAATTTATTTATATTCTAATTGTTTGATTATTTGTTCTTTTTCCACAGTTTTACATATATATCTATTGGATAGGGGAGTGCTATCTGGCGTAGTTATTTTTCTCAGCCCTGGATCACATGAGATCAGATTCCCGCTGATGTGCAGGCCACCATGTTCAATCATTGGATGGTACGTAATTAAATATTATTTATTTTAAAATTTAATTCATTAATAACTTTATATTAGGGTTTATGGTATCCCATTAACGAGAGAATGCATTCCACTATCCACGCGGCATGGGTGGTGTCTATGTGTGACTGTTTCCGTTAGTTTTTTCATAATTTGAGAACGACGACTATGTGGAAAGCCGGAGTGATAGAATTTGATGAGTCCTATAGATCCCACCGACCAGAGTACATTTCATCTCACGTTTGGGATGGATTATATACACACTGGTTGGGTGGTGGGTTTCAGAGGAGATCTGCATTGGGTAGACAGAATCGGGGGAGACAAGTGGTGACACATCGAGCCGGTAGTCGTACATTCAGTGCGCATAGAGAGCATCTGGTAAGTACTTTTTTTAATATTTTATACAAATTTAAATTTAAATATTTTATTTTATATTCATATATGAAGCCGAGCAACCCGATATTACTACGTACGACATTTATCGGAAGATGTATACTGATCCGGCTACTGGAGAGATTAGAGGTGACCACCAACGTCAGATTGTGGTTAGTATTATTTTTCTTTTCAGTTTTCAAATTAAATGCATATAATATTTTCATTATTTTAATTTCTAATTGAAACTTAAGGAGTCATATCAGGCTATGACCTCTCAGACACAGGCTGAGAGTCAATATGAGACGGGTGAGCAGACTAGTGCCCACCATTTTGATGAGACGACATGGATGCAGGCGACCCAGTATGGCTTTGACAAAGACCGAGTAGTTGGTATCGTCTCTCATTTGACTCATGCAGCTTATTATGGTACTCCTGCGATGTCAGCGTCTGGCTCGAGAGGAGCATGTGGAGAGGCATCATCTTCTTCCTCATAGTATCAGGAGCATCTGAATGCTCAAAGTGAGCTTATAGAGGATTTGCGTCAGGGGTAGGAGTAGATGCATCAGCAGCATGATGAGGAGATGCGTCGATGGCAGGAGCAGATGCATCAGTAGTATGATGAGGAGAGGCGTCGATATGAGGAGCAACATCAGGAGCAGATGAAGTACATGCGTTGTCTGACTCGTAGTTTAGGGATGGAGTTTCCTCCACCACCTCCTCTAGGTCCTCCAGATTAAACACCCCCAGTGATTTTTTTACATGTAACAAACATTTGAGTTCGTATTTTATTGTCATATTAACTATTTACAATTTCTCTTTCATATTGGTAAGAATATTGCATGATTTAATTTGTATTTTTTAAAATATTTTATTACTTATTAGTATTATTTTTAATGTCTGTTTATTTTATAAATATTACTTTTAATATTTTATATTTTTTGTTAGTATTGAGAAGTTTACAATTTTAAAATTTTAATAATATTAATAATATTAATATTATTTTTTCATAAATATGTATGTTTAATTTAATAATAATAATATTATATTAATTTTTTATATTTTTAATATTAGTATTATTATTATATAATATAATATTATTTATATTCATATTATTATTATTTCTTGATATTAATATTTCATAATTATATTATATATTATATATATATATAATATTATAATGATATAATTTCTTTATATTGTTAATATTAATATTATTATAATATACATATTTTAATAATATTATTATTATATTCAATTTTTATATTATTAATATTAGTATTATTATATCATATTATATTATTTATATTCATATTATTATTATTTTATATTAATATTTCATAATTATATTTTATATATTTTTTATTTATATTATAATAATATATTTTTTTATATTATTATTATTATTATTTTATAATATTATATGATTTGTATTAATTATTTTATTATTTTATTTTTTTTGTATTTGCGACGGTTTGTGACGGGATGTCCCATCGTAAAATATTTTTTATACTGTCCCATTTACGATGGGAAGAATACATGTCGTAAAAACTATTACTACGATGGTCCGTCGCAAATACCTACGTCGTAAATATTTTTTAAAATTTCCATTTGCGACAGGTCTGAAACCCGTCGCAACTAATATATCTGCTATGACCCATCGCAAATACCTTTTTTATATATAAATGAAAAACAATTTGTGACGGGGGAAAAATTCCATCACAAATACTGTTTTTGCGATGGGACCGCCACAAAAACAACTATTTACGATGCCGTTTTCTGCGACGGGCTATTTGTGACGGAGCCCCGTCGCAAAAGGTCTTTTGCGACGGCCCCCCCTCACAAATCACCCCTCGCATATATTGTGTTTTCCTATAGTGGGTGAACCGATGTGAAGAGATTGGTCTTGGGCTTGAACCTCAAGAGGTTGCCTACGTACCCAGCCTAGAAGGCAAGGATCAAAGTCCGCGTAGTTCAATTAATGAATTAATTAGTGATCAAGTTGTTTGTGGGGAGAACGACCTAAAAAATAGTGTTGGGACTTACACATGGTTAGTAGCCCAGAGAGAGTGTTATGGTTGAAGTTTTCTCTAAACTCATGTGAGTCATACTCGGTGTGAGAAACAAGAGGTAGCAACAACCATAACGATGCACATTTTAATGTCATGTAGGACATATGAAGGGACTATGAAGTTTAAAGTCTTACAGTTCAGACTATTGGTGTTGCACAGTTTAATGTCATGTAGCAGGGACAAAGTACAGTTTAATGTCATGTAGGATGTATTAACGGACTTTTGTACATTTTAGCGTCATGTAGCTAGGACTATGGGGACAATATAGTTTAACGTCATGTTGGATGAAAGGGGGACTGTGCAGTTTAATGTCATGCAGTAAGGACAAAAGAGTACACCGTTTAACTTCATGTTTGACGTATTAGGGACTTTTCCCAGTTTAACGTCATGTTAAACGAAGAAGGGACGATACAGTTTAGCGTCATGTTGGACATAAATTACAATAGTTTAAGGTCATATACATTGACCGTTGGTTATGCAGTTTAACGTCTTGCTGGACATAAGGGACTTCTATACATTTTAGCGTCATGTAGCTAGGACGTTACAGTTTGATGTCATGTTGGACGAAAGGGATGAAAATAGTTTAAGGTCATATGCATGGACCGTTGGTTATGCAGTTTAACATCATGCTGGACATAAAGGACATGAAAATAGTTTAAGGTCATATGCATGGACCATAGATGGTGTATTTCGTGTTTATAAAAAATACTTCTTCAAAAATCTGGCATTGGTTGGAGTAGTGATGAGTTCTCCATCCATTGAGATTAAAGAATAAGCTCCATTGGAGTATAACTTATGTATTGAGTAAGGTCCTTCCCATTTTGGCTCAAGCTTGGGAGTTTTATTTCCTAATATCATTGGAGTTCTGAGAACTAATACCAATTCTCCCTGAACGAATGAATGAAGATGGACTTTTTTTTTGAAACCTCGTGCTATTCGATTCTGATAGACTTCCAAGTGGTGAAAAGTGCACAATCTTTTCTCATCTAACAATTCCAATTCATTCGACCGCTTTTGAGATTTCTCATCTATAGATGACTGATCACAAATGGCTACTCTGAGAAAATGCAATTGAATTTCAATGGGTAGGAATTCTTCCGTTCCATATACTAGTGAATATGGAGTTGACTGCGTGGGAGTGCGGGTGGTGGTTTGATAAGCCCATAAAACATGAAAGAGTTTATCGGGTCATGATTTCTTATCTTTATCCACCATATTTTGTAGTATATTTGACAGAGTCTTGTTGAAGGCTTCTATCTGGCCATTGGCCGCTGTGTGATACGAAGATGAATGGTTGGATTTGATGTTGTATTCATGATACAACTTATTCACCTCGGATGAACAGAAGTTGGTGCCATTGTACGTCAATATGGTTTGAGGGACACCAAAACTAGTAAAGATGTTAGACTTGATGAAGCTAACAATGAATTTAGAACTGACCTATTTGAGGGGTATTGCCTCTGCCCATTTGGAAACGAAGCTAGTAGCAGTAAGAATATTCTTAAACTGCTTGGCTATAGCTGAAGGATAGGTTCCCACCACATCCATTCCCCATGTGGAAAATGGCCACAAGTATTTAGCTGTATGAAGAAACTCTGGGGGTTGATGAATGAAGTTGTCATGTACTTGGAACGAATGACACTTCTTTGTGAAATCAACATTATCTTGTATCATTGAAGGCCAGAAGTATCCAAGCCTTTAAATCTGATTAGATAGTCTATGTCCAGACTGGTGGGCACCACAAACTCATGCATGCACTTCTTTCATGGAATCCATTGTCTTGTCACCATCAATACATCTGAAGAGAACACCATCAAAACCACGATTTTAAAGAATTTTTTCTAGGTGATCTGGGCCATCATAAAGAGTAAAATTGACCACACGTCACCAGATTTGTTCTTTCCCGGCTCTATTAGGTGGAAGTGTTTCATTTTGAAGGTATTCCATGATAAGTGTCATCCATCCTTTAGTATGACCATACAGTTCAGGAATGGGACTAATTTCATTGATCTCCTCTATTCTGCTTCGAACATAAGGTGAAATTGTACGACAGTGAGCAATATTGATGGTTGTCTCGTCCCGATTTGGATCTTCCAGAGCTGTGGCTATATTAGCCAGTGCATCGGCTTGGGCATTTTGTGATCTTGGGACATAAGAAAATGTCGGTTATGAAAGGAATTCTTCCATTAACTCTCTAAGGTAATCATACAAAGGGATTAGTTCTTCTTTTCTGATGGCATAATCCCCATTGACTTGTTTGATTACCAGGTCTGAATCACCTTTCACCCTTAAGTGATTCACTTGTGCTTGAAGTGCCAACTCTAATCCTGCGATGAGGGCCTGGTATTCTGCTTCATTATTAGTACCATCTACCAACCATAAAAAGGAATAAGGTAACACTGCCTTTTCCTGGGAAATAAGAATAACTCTTAATCCAACCTTGTTGAATTTGGGATCTTCCATTTTCTTCCCTATTGGACATTTGGAAGCACCATCAAAATACATTTCTCATACCTGAAGACTATCTTGAATAGAGAATAATTCCTCATCAGGAAGTTCAATATTTGAAGATGTGTCTTCCACTTAATGGTGTTTAGCCAGGAAATCAGCCAGAGCTTGGCCCTTTATTGCCTTTTGAGACACATACTGAATGTCAAACTGCTGCAAAATAACTGCCCACCTTTCCAGACGTCCTGTAAGCATTGGACAACTAAGGATGAATTTGAGCAGGTTATTGCGACATTCCAATTGGACCTCGTGATGTTGGAGGTAGTGTCTCAACTTCTGAACTACAAAGATTAATTTTGGGAAGCACTTCTCAATATTTGAATACAGGGTTTCTGCTTCAAGCATAGTCTGATTGAGATAGTAAAGGCTATTTTCATTCCCAGAATCATTCTTTTGAGCCAGAAAAGAACCCAATGATCACTCTAAGGCTGTCACGTAGAGGATAAGTGGCCATCCTTCAATAGTTGGAATAAGTACCGGTGGACTCAAGAGGTATTTCTTGAGAATATCGAATATTTCTTAACATTCTTTAGTGCACTGGTAAGTGACTCCCTTCTTCATCAATTTGGTGAAGGGTAGACTTTTACCTACCAAATTGGCGATGAAACGCCGAATATAAGAAAACTGTCCTTTAAGTCCTCTTAATTCATACAAATTTCAAGGAGGTGACATACCAAGGATTGAATTGGTCTTATTAGGATCGTATTCAATACCACGATGGCATACAACAAAACCGAGAAATTTTCCTGAGGTTACCTCAAAAGAACATTTTAAGGGGTTCATATTCAAATTATTTTGTCAAAGATTGTGGAATATGACATCCAAATCAGCCAAGTGATTAGAAAGTTGTTTGTATTTGACCACCAAATCGTCCACATAAAATTCAACAAAATTCCCTAAAAAGGATTTGAAGATACGATGCATGGAATGCCGATATGTTGCGCCTACATTCTTTAGGCCGAAGGGCACTACCTGGTAGAAAAACACACCTAGAGGGTCGCTGAAGGCTGTGGATTCCTCATCTTCTGGATCTATTCAGATTTGATTATATCCGGAAAATCCATCCATGAAGAAAAGTCCTTCATAATCAGCTATTTCATCGATTAAAAGTTCTGTAATTGGAACTGGAAAATCATCCTTAGGACAATGCCGATTAAGATCTCTGAAATCGATGCAAAATCTAATTTGTCTGTTCTTCTTCTTCTTAGGGACAATATTAGCCAACCACTTGGGATATTGAACTTCTCTGAAAAAGCTATCTTTGAAGCGATTACCCACTTCAGCTTCAATTTTGGAAGTATAAGTCGGGTGTGTTCTTTTCACGGCTTGCTTAAATCCTCAATGTTCTTCTGGTAAACCCAAATGATGAGTAGCAACATTAGGATCAAGCTTGGGAATCCCTATATAGTTCCAAGAAAATATGTCTTGATTTTGCTTTAAAAAGGAAATATACATCTCTTGTTCTTCAAGAGTTATGGCCACACTGATTAAAGTGGGGCGTGGATCATCTTTTGTACCCAGATTTATTTCTCTAAGTTCATCCACGGTGGTAGAGATACCCTCTTCAAATGATGGAGGAGCATCCCTGAGATCTTCATCTTCTTCTTCAACATGTGTTATTTCTTCCATTTCTACTGGCATAGTAGATGATGAAGCAGAATTTCCATGATCAGAAGAGATGTTAAAATTTGAACATTTTGAAGAAGAAGTTTCCATTTCTGGCCCAATTGATGATGAAGGGTCTTCCCTGGGAAATAAAGAGGAAATGATGGATTAAGAATAAACATCATTGTTCACCTATGATGTTGCTATAACTTCTTCTGGACTGATTGGTGAAGTATAAACTTGTTGGATTTTAGCAGATGAAATGAAGAAATCTCAATTTGAGCTTTCGTCATTGCCTGGTGGATCAACAATTTCTCCCATGTTGTCTGGCTCGATTTCTGTAATGGACATTATGGATCCTTCCATAAGAGTATTTTTATTTGGGTCTATCCTGTCAATTTGACTGATAGGAAACACATAATCTGTACTTTCATGCGCAAATGGATTTCCTGGAATCTTTTCCAAACCATATGGAGCATTAACTTTGGTAATCTCCCTTGTTGTGGGTTCCTCTCTTCCCTTCATGTGATAGAATTCCACCTCAATGTATTTAGATTCACATGTCTTGAATGGGGCCTTATCACCATACAATGTCAAAACTTGACCATCAAAACAATACATGAGACATTGATGGTATGATGAAGAGATAACCACATGTTGTTGTAGCCAGGGTCTTCCAAGAAAGATGTTGAAGGTTGAGTCTTGATCAAAAACCATGAAATCTGAATTGGATACAAGATCTCCAAACTGTTTTCTGAGTGTAACTTCGCCCAGTGGTTCTTGTTCATTTTTATCATATCCTTGTAACATCATAGTTGAAGGAGATAAATCAGATTCTGTGAGGCCTAATCAACGAAGTGTACAAATGGACATGAGGTTGACTCCTGAACCATTATCAATGAAAGATCTTCGGATGTCTACACCATTGAAATTTACAGATAAGTACAAAGTTCTAATATGTCCATGCATGACATCATCTTTATCTTCATCAGTAAAAGATTTTACTACATGGAATTCTGTAGAATTTTTCTCTACATGGTATACTTCAGCTGCTGCAATTTCAGTCTCAAACTCCTGAGGACTTGACAAAGCCCTGATGAGTGCCTCCCGAAGATCCTTTGATAAATTCAAGGAATCCAGAATTGATAACTTGGCTAGTAATTGGACCAAGTGTTTCAATATATCATACTTTTGATCCAAAGGTCTTTGTTTCCCAATAGGAACATGTGGTTTAGCAAGTTCTTTGGAAGTTGATGCTCTGGAAGTTGATGCATCTTGTATCAGGATAAGATTCGACAATATTCCTGGCTTTTGAAGATTAGACCGATTAGATCCATTTACATGCTGAGAGGAAGAAGATGGAACCTTCAACCGATCTTCCAGAATAATTGTGCCAAGACCGAGTCTACCTTGTGTGGAAGAACTTTCTTGTTCTTGTTGAGCTCGTTGAAGGCCTCTACCACAAGTTTCTGCCACATACACATTTCTAGTAGGGGTAGAATTGAAATAGTGGCCTATGAAAGATCCACATATTCCCCTGTATCATGAGCCTCTGGATACTTCCTCTGATTCCTCTATTTGATATAGGGAATTCGGGCTCATCAAAATTGAAACTGTGACTGGCATATGGATCTATTAATTGAATCATATTAACAGAACTGAAGATCAACTCTTCATCTGATGAAGACTCCGCCTGATTATCCTATTTAGGCTGTGCCGTTTGGTGGGACGGTGCCTGTTGCTTTGAAGTAGATGGCATGAAATTTTCCAGAGTCAAAGACAACTTAGGCTTTGACACATACTCATCTTATTCTGATTCTTTTTCTTTCGTCGAACTATGCCACCCTTGAGGATTTTCCACCTGAAGAGGATTTTGTTGTGGTATCCATAGCAGAAGACACAATTAGTTTCTTCAATTGCATTCGCCAAATTGCATGAGCTCAGTTAATCATTTTCCTGACCATCCAATCATCATATTTCTGCACATTTTTTCTTTTGACTTCTTTCCATTAGCCTTCTTCCTCTGGAACTATAGCAGTAACACATGCTACCTGGGATGAAGAGCCTTTTAGTTTGACTTGTCTCGAGTCGACCATCTTTTGAAGGAGGTCTTTGAAGACAAAACACTATTGGATGGGATGCCCAAACATTTGATGAAAGGGGAAATAATTGGGATGGTCTTCATCTCATTCTTTGTTTGGACTTTTGGGCCTTGGCAACTGAACTAAATTATTTTCCAGAGCCAAAATGAAGTAGCCCGAGACTTGTTCATTTCGGAAAGAGTAAAATTTTCTCTTCAGATTCTCAAATTGTTTCTATCTTTGATCTCTTTGATCATCTTGACGAAATAGACTCTCTTGTTGGCGCTCCAGAGGTGGAGCCCTTTGAGAAGATTAAGGTTTTGAATTAGAAGCAGGTACAGGTGCTTGTTTAAGCATAACTGTAGTAGTCTCTGCTTTACCCATTATCCTTCCTAGAGCCGATGGAATTACATGAGTATTATCCTTTGTCTTTATAAGAGAATCTTCAATATGTTGAGCGATTGAAGTAAGGTCTTGAAACTGTCCTATGTATTTCACAGGGATCCATGGCGTGCGTAATTCGTCACGCAGAATTTCCACATAGATTGGAAACAGTTCTTCTAGAGGGAGTGCTAAGCTTAGGGAATACGTTAATCCCTTCCAGCGAGGAATGAAATCTGAGACCCTTTCATTCTCCCTTTGCTTAAAGTTTGTAAGATCAAAAACTGTTGTTTTTGGATACGTTAAGCTAAACTGAAGAAGTAATTGTTTACGGAGATCTTCCTATCCAGCAATTGACCAGGATTGCAAGATTGTATACCAAACAAAAGATGGTCCTTGCAAGGTTCGCACGAAGCATCTAAGTTTCACTGCTTCTTGCTGTTCTATAGTTCCCATCATAGGATTGCAACAAGACATGTAATGCATCAAATGCAGTTCAGGATCGCCTGATCCATTGAAAATAAGGAATATAGGGTTCCCAAAACATGATGGGGGGAGGGATTGAATCTACCCATTTAGGGTAAGCTCTCTTTTCTGGTTGAACCTACGCACTCTTCCCTTCCATAGTCTCTAACTAAGCTGTTAATGACTCAATGGTAGTTATTAAATTTTGAGAAACATCCAGTTGATCTTGGACCTGAACAGTTGCAATGATTGGAGTCTGGACAGGTATGGTGGCTGGTACTACAACTGATGGTAGCACCATCTATTGTTGTTGCACTTGACCTGTAGGATTAGACCTGTGAGGGTGTACTGATAAAGGAGGATATTCTTGATCCATCTCAGTAACTACAACAAACTCCCTTGGATAACTGACTCTAGCACGCTAAGGAGGAAGAATACCTTGAAGTAATTCTGCATTCAACCTCCTCAATTCCTTCATTTCTTCCTCTTTTTGTGCAAATCTTTGCTCTAGTGAGAGTTATTGGCCATCTCCAGAAGAAGGATATGTAACCCGATTCTTTCCCTTCCCCTTGTTTGATCCCTTTCAGAGAGGGGGAAGTGGGTTATTTTAATGAACACCCATATTATGGGTAAACCTTTGATTTCATGTATGCACACCTTCTTCATTTGTGTCTGTGCATATAACTTATTGAGCAGGAACCTCTTCATCTGAGTCCCCTGAGAGAGCCTCATGTTCTTGAGGATCAACAACAACGACATTAATGAAATTAATTGATGCATAATGCATCTCATCCCTTATATCAGCATTTCTGTGATATTTTCTTCTGCCATGCCCCTGACGAGACATTGCCTTTTGTTGATTTGATCCCTCAGGAACTTCTTGGTGGACCGTAATTTGGATAGAATCTCCTGATAATTTTTCTCTTCGTTCCTCTTGTGGCTTCTTACCCAATCGAGAGAAGACCGAATTTCACTGAGGAGGGGATTGATGATTTAAAAAAGTCCCCAGTCTAGTGGACTGTGGCCATTCTTACTATCTTTACTCAACTCCTCGAATCCTATTTGTTGATTCCGAGGGTTTGTTTATAAGAGTCCCCAGTCTTGCAAGCTGGGGTGGCCCTTGACATTATATTTCTGAGACTTTCTTAAAATCTCTCATGATCTTCCAGACCATGATCCAGAAATTAGCTGGATGCATCAATCGACATCCACTTTTATCATCCGTTTTAAAAGACCGTTGGATGATTTCTGACACTTCTGTCACTTGATGATGTGTTTTCTCCATACGAGAGGCTTGTTCAATATTCTAATTCGCTTGATGCAGGAGTAACTCAACAAATTCTTCTCTGTATTCTTGATTTTGAGAGGAACTAGTGGAATTCTGTTCTTGGGAAAGCCTTTTATTACAAACAAAACCCATTGACTGTGGCCGGTCATTGGCAATAAAATTACATGAAACCATTTTCGGTGGGCTTTTCTGAATAGAGAGCACAGTGAAATGTAGTGCTCTATGAACACCCCATCCCCTGATATGAATACCAGATAGGGCATTGGAAATTAACTGGTGCAATTTTCTTAGTGCTCCAAGGCATGAACGCTGAAGGGCTCTCTGCTGCTTTTCAGCCTTTGGATATCGAGAGACTGATAGAGATGCCAAGTCAATTTGGCATTGTAACCCTTCTATTATCTTGATATGATTTTAATATTCATAATAAGATTATATTTTATTTTTCATCTAAAAAAGAGTTTTCCATATGTTGAGACAAATATCATGAATTCCATCTTCCGTCAACATCTCTGGAATATCATACTGAGAGTCGGCCAAAGGCCAAAACATGACTCGAACTTCACCTTTTTCCAGTTATTTTCTCATGATTACCATTTCCTCTTTATCATTCAATGAAGATTCTTATATTTTTTTAGACCAGAGCTGGTTCTTTCTTATTGCTTCATCGGATTCAACATGCCTAGTAGAGAATCCACTGATCAAACTGGAAGATGAATGACCTAGGGGTGGTTCGGAGAATGACCTACACCCCAGGATGTCTTTTGATTGAGAAAGTATTTCACTTGCTGATGGTAAAGCATCAGACATGACTGGCTTTACTTTTTCTAGTGCCTCAAGATAAGAGGTATTTCTCATCACTACATTTTCTATTGGAGAATTTTCCAAGAAATGTGAATCACTACTTTGGAGAGGACTTTTGTAGCGAAATTCATCATCATGGGATGGACCACCATGATGGGTTATAGAAAAAGATGAAATCTCTTGCTCCTTGATCTTCTGGCCACACAGAGGGTTACTGTAGCTCTCGTCTGAAGATGAAACTTCATGATTGACCGAACTGTCATAAATCAAGCCTTCATGAAGAAGTGTCTGTTGAAGACCTTCAGAATTAATGTTCCCACTATTGGGAAATGAGGGAGTAGAATCTTGGATTCCAATAGATAACTGTCTGAGGGCATCAAGAACTCCAGCATCGAGCAAGGCTTTATTATAGATTGGCTCTTGATTTCTTGACTATGCTCGGTGGGTCTTCTTCTTAGACACCTTCTTACTCACCTTGGAAACTACTTATTGACGAAAGTGGCTACTCTGAGTAGGTGTATGTGCCTGATCAGGAGAGATGGCCAGGTTAGGCTGACGATCTCCACTCAAATTAGGTGTATCTGCCTGACTTGGTGGTCCATATGATATGGGGGAGTACACCCCACAACCCTCTTGGACTGGAACAAAGGTGTATATCTTCTCTGGAGTGATCTGTTGATAAGTCAATCCACATGTAGGGATAGATTTGCAATTCATTCCCTGTGATGTTGTTGAAGCTTTTATAATATCCTGGCAGGCATCCATAATATGAGCAGGGATTTTCTTCTGCTCTTTCACAATTGACAGAATGTGCTTGGTGACTTCAGCTACCGGAACAGGGATATACGTCCATTTTGTGCTTGGAGTAGGTGTATGTTCCTGCTCCTGTCCTCCTTTTCCTATCAGTGAATCCAGACAGTACTCAAGTGTCGGGTCAGAGAGTTGAGTTTTCCTTCTATTTGTCACCAGATCTTTCTGACTAACTTCTTCGAGTGCTACCAAGCGTGACTGTTGGTAGGCTTGATCAATACTAGCAGGTGTATGTGCCTACTAATTGTACTTCATCGAACGTGGTTGACGAGATCCATCATATGTAGTCAGATGAGCCTGCTGACTAGCTGATGATGTATAAACAGGTGTATGTTCCTGCCTATAGTACTCCGCCGGAATTGACTGGCGGGATTGGCGTGATGCTTCCAGATGAGCCTGATAGATAGCAGAATTAAAACGGACGGGTGTATGTCCCCCCTCATTGTTTTCCACCACGTTAGGTTTGTGGGCTTCTCCTGAGATGGCAGAGATGAGAACCTGAACACTGTTAACCAGTTTTCACCTCTCGTAGTTCGTCTTGCCTGCTCGGGTTTAAGAAACCTGAGCCGAATGCCTAGATTCGATACCCTCAACATGTTGAGGGAACACTACCGCACGAGTCTGGCGGCGATTGTTGATGAGAACCCTCGGTAAGGACTCTTGTCTCCTTGAATTAAGGCCTTGAGGGACCTACTAATTCACCTCCTTAGAATATGGGAGTGAATGGTGATTGTGTTCCGGGGATAACGACCCGAAACGGTTGGAGACGGTGGTTAGCACTGCCTGATTCTTGATCATTGGTCATCGCTGTCCGGAAAACCAGGCAGAATTATTGACTTGGAGGGCTTGTCAAGCGGCCTCCGGAGTCGAAATAGTACCGTTTTGATGGTACTTCTTAACCAGCGCATTTGATACCCATCATTGAAGACGCTGATTAGGTGATGTCGTCCTCAGAGCGGACGATGATCCAGCAGGAGTAGCAGCAGTGGCATTCGCAGTAGAGGTTTTCACTGCAGAGGTATTCACAGATGTGGATTTAAGAAAACCCATTCTCATAATGCAGAAGATCTTGAAAAAGAGTGCATGTTTGATATAACCAACACAATCAAGATAAGTTCGGCTACTACATCTTTTAGATGGGCAGTTATGTTGTGGTTGTTTTGTTGGCCCTATCATTGGGTTTTAAATAGGGGCCTAACAAATAAGTAAAACATCATTTTATCTTGGTTAAGGATTCATGTCGGGTTCACAATTTTTTATTTCCTCTAGAATTGGGGATGAACTCGTTGATTTAAGATTCAAACATTCCAAGCGGTTTCTAACAGGTTTTTTTGTATAACTAGAAACATCCAATGATTCCATATCCATTTGAACCTACTTTCCAAAGGTAGGTGCTCATTAGTGGTGGACTGATGAGGCTTAGGAATTTGCATTGGTCGAGAGGATGGGAGGTCGGAATCATCACACCTTTTGAGGGGAATTATTGTCTACTCCAGGACTCTCTTTATATATTTAAGATATGTTCATGAATCCTTATTACATTACCAAGTATAAAATGATCTTTCCTTTAGATCTGATAATAAATGATTGATATGTAGGAAATTTAGAGAATCTTTTATATGTATTCGAGGTTCTTGATCGATAGTGAATCATCTGTATTTGTTAGAGATTCTTATCCAATTGTATTCTTCAATACATAAAAGTCTCTCGGTCATTATGATGACCATACTGGTTTTAAAGCCACTCATTGGGGCACTTGAAGTTTATTGTCATTCAGAAGGATATTGATTATTTCAGAGTTGGGATTGTACCCACAGATGGGATACCTATGTATCATTTGTTTAGAAAAGGAATCAGAACCCACATATTTTGAGTAAGGGAGTATGATGTTTATGATTGATGGCTCAAAGAAAGATGTCATAATTACTTTTACACTCTAAGATCATGTGCGACATGCTCGATGTGACAAACAAGAGGTATTGTCTAAACTAGACAATTGTGCCATAAAATATGCAATCAATAAGAAATGACGCGGGGCTTATGCATGTATGATAGCCCAAACAGATGAAGATTAAGATTTACTTCAGGGAAGAAATCCAGGAACAGGTCCCATAAAGGTATATGTACTTTATGGAGATTTGAATACTCTAATATTGGGGATTACTCCTAAGGAAGATTACCAAGTTAAGAGGGTTCTTATGATTGGGTTTTATTCCTGAGAAGGAAGTCCAAATCAAAAGTAAATTAAGACTGGTTAAGAGAAATTTAAAACTGGGGCTTACTCCTGAAGAGGAGGCCCAAGTTAAAGAGATTTGAAAATTAAGGGATTTGGGGCTTACTCCTAAATAGGATGCCCACATTTGTAGATTTGAAACTGGGGTTTATTCCTGAAAAGGTA
The DNA here is from genome assembly GCA_963277665.1 of Viscum album. Lineage (NCBI taxonomy): Eukaryota > Viridiplantae > Streptophyta > Magnoliopsida > Santalales > Viscaceae > Viscum > Viscum album. Next base: position 1,279,282,447 of record OY728134.1, read on the forward strand.
TCCCAGGTTAAAGGAATTATGGTTGGGGCTTACTCCTGAGGAGGATTCCCAAATTAGGGGACTTGGGGATTACACCTGAAGAGGATTCCCAATTAAGAGAAGTTGGACTGTGGATTTATTCTAAAAAGGAGGCCCAGGTTAAGGTAAATTATGACTGGGGCTTACTCCTGAAAGGGAGGCCCATGAATAGGGTTCTCTCATCTTAAAATATGTGGTTGAATGAATGAAATCTCTAAATTTAGTGACCTAAAGATGTGTAAATCACTAGGTTTTGAGATATGTTCCTCGTAATTCCTTTCAGATATGGAAGTCAATCAAGAAAACATGCCATAAATGGATTTGAAGAGTGTCTTGAAGACTGAATCATGAATAAGAAAGGTGGAATGGCATAAGGGGGGTGAAATGGGCAGAAAGGGCACCCAAAAAATGAAGGGCCTGCAAGTCCTGGTGGGCGTACAGGTATTACGCTGGCGCGCAAGTCCTGGTCGCGCAGGTATACCTGCACGACACATGGGTACTTGCGCAATTGTTAAACATTAGGGTAATAATTGGGCGATCCTTGATCAAAGCCTTTAGAAATATCCCTAGGAACTTCCAGAATAGTGGCGCGCAAGTTTTAATGAGTAGGTAAAGAGCCATGCAAGTGTGTCCATTTCCCTTAAGGGTAAAACACTTAGGCACGCAAGTGTTAGTGAATTCTAACACTTAGACCTCATTCCTCTTGTTTAGACATTCCATTCTAGGTAAAGAATTACCTTAGAAGTGTTCGGAAGCCTTGAAGAAGATACTTGGGCGTTCAGAGATCTGTATCTGAATTCTGGAATAAATCCTCCCGAAATGGGGGGCCCACCAGGGGTATTTATAGGCTGGGGAAGACCCTGGATGGTTTTTAAAGAGGGCGTGCAAGTCACTTGTGAGACCATTAGGCGGCGCACAAGTTTACTTTCACGACAGCGAGGGAACTTGCGCGGCGCATGTGCATTTGAAGCCTTGTTCAGGCCTTTGTCGATTTTTGATTTTTTCTTCCAAGGATGAATCAACTTGTGCTAAGGCATTTTACTTTCCATTATATTAGAAAATCTGATGAAAAGGAGAATCTCTAGGGATTTGAAGATGTTGGTCTGTCTCCCGTCATGGTTTTGACGCCTGGTAGTTGGGCCCGACCATCCCCGCTCCATGTGGTGGGGTGTTTGGTCACCATCAAGATTTTTTCAAAGTTCTGTATCCTCTATTCGTTCTAATGGCGGAGAGACCCACGATGGGTCTCGCACAAAGGTCTCTGGAATAAATCAGTGTTGGCATTTCTTGAATGGTGGGGAGTCCGCTCGGACCTCCCCATGTTGGTTTTCTAGTCTCTCCATGGGTGTTGGTAGGTACTTAATGGTAGAGAGACCCATATTGGGTCTCACACAAATATCTTTATAATGAATTAGTGCTGGACATTCCTTTAATGGCGGGGAGTCTGCTCGAACCTCCCCATGTCAGTTTTCCAGTCTCGTTTCGAGCGCCAGAGAGTTACTAATGGGGGGGAGCCCCTCACCCCCCCAATGTTGATCTTTTTCTTCTGTTTTTAAATATGGCTTGGTGATAAGTGATAAGAGTGTTCTGTGGAAGTGGTTTGAACTTGTTTGTTCATTCTACCCAAATGGTGTGGTTTCAGTTTAATAGTGCTTGAGGTGTTTCGTCTTGTGAAGTTGGTTTCCGTGGGTGTGAGAGTTCCCTTACTTGATCAGTCAACTAGAGGCGTTCTAGCTCTTTGGGGTGGGTGACACATATCAGAAAGCCTTTATGCGAGTTTCTCAAAGAATTATTTGAGTCGCCTTTTTCTGAGCACGATGTGTTTTCCTCTTTCCGCTTGTTTTCATAGGGATCCTCTTGAGCCTTAAGGGGGTGCCATTTCCTACTTTGGGTCTCAGCCTTAGTTGTGGCTTTCTGGGGATGAAAATCTTTATGGTGGGGAGAATTTTCACACCCGTCGTTTTTAAATTACTTATTTTATTAATTTCTGGGCATCGGGTAGTTCGGGTTAAGGCCCGACTTAATTATTGAGTTCTTATTTAAAGAAATGCATGTCGTGGTCTTGACATAGTTCAGCACACCGTGGATAAAGCCGCGTGAACTCGCCCAGCTAACCGCACGGCCTGCCTGATATTCAAGGCAAATGAATAAAATGCAATGAATAATAAAATGAGAATAAAATAAAAATAAGAAGTGTAATTGGATTCAAGGGACTATTTTAATGAAGATGATAATAACATTGTTGAGAATATTATTATTGTAATTGATAATGTCAAGAGTAAAATTTTTATTAAGTTATTAATATTATAAGATTTGATATTATTGTTAACACAAAATTAAGTTACTATGACTTTTTTATCTTATTTGGTTTTAAAAGGTTTCGTCAAGGTGCTGGCTAAGTCCCGATTGAATTGGATGTTTTTATCAATGAACAAGTTTCTTTTTCGGGGCACGACAACATGCGACGCACGGGTGAAGCATAGTTGCAATAATGTACGGCTTCTCCAGCACCGCCGTGTGGGCCGCCCGTTGTTCAATTAATTAATTAAATTGAGTTTATAACAGTGAAATAAAATTAAGTTTTTTGAAGTATAAAAATGAAAATATGATGAGAAAAATGTGTTAATTGTTTAATAAGTTGTTTTTTAAGTTGTGTTTTAGTGATAATAGAAATCATATTATTATTATGGTTTTAGTTTAAGATTTTTTTTAGTTAATAATAATAATAATATTATTAATTGTTTTCTTTTAGTTTTTTTAGGGTTTCTTTTTATGATTTTCTTTCTTCTCCATCCCCTCACTCTCTCCCGTCGAACCCCTCCCCCAACTCTATCGATGTGCAATTTCTATCCCCCTTGAAACCCTATGCGCCATACCCTCCTCTCCTTGCGGCCTTCTCCTTCCGGAGAACCCTGACGCCCCCTGCTCCTGCTCCTGCTCCCACATTCGGCCACCCCGGCCTCCTGCTACCCACGCTGCGCACTCGCCTGAACCCCAGCCTTCCGTCCAACGAACCGCGTGCCACCCCAGCTCAGGCCGCACCCTCGCAACTGGTCCCCTTTCTGGAAAATTCCGGTCGGCACCCTCTTCCTTCCTCCGCCGCATCTCCCGCACCCCTTCGAGCCACCGGACAGCCGCCCTGAACCCCTTTCGTGCTTCCGGACAGCCGCCCCACACCTCCTCCCTAAACTCCTTTCAACATCCAACACCTTGGGTAAACCCATTCATTGTTCTAGTTGATTTCGTTCAATTTAATGGGATTCAGATAGAGTTTATGTAGGTTTTGATCTGATTTTGATGTTATTTTTGGTCCAATTCTTGTTTTAGGGTTCCATTTTAATTTGTTTTGGTTTTAATTCTTGTTTTCGGGTTCGCGTTAGGTTCAGTGTGGTGAGAACGGAGCGCAATTGAGGTTTCACGCTAGAATTTGAATATTTCACATCAATTTTCTGGTGTTTATTCACTCGATGTAGGTGTTTCCCCATTTAATTGTTATCTGATGAATTAATTTGCAATGCTTAATTTTTTTAGCATTTTTTTTAATAAATTTTTGTTGTGAAAAGTTGGTTTTATTTGAATTTTGATTTACATTAAATTTTTTTAGTAGATTGTCTATATTATTGGATGTTTTCTTCTAAGAACTCTGTTACTGACTTTTGAATTGTGCAGTTATCTTATTAAGTCATGAAAGTGCTGTGACCTGTTTTTTGACATGGAGTCAGGTGCGTTTGGTCGTAAAATAATCTTTTTCTTGAATTTAGTGGTTAACGCTAAGAAATTTATTCTAAATTGTTTTATAAGATTTTATTTTTGTCCTGTTAAATTATGTGGTTTATGCAAGTGTGTTTTTCATACGGTGTAAGGGTTTTCCATCAAACCTTTTGGTAGTACCAGTTACACTTTAAATCTTTATTCGGGTGCGTGTGATGTTTGAATGCATTTATATTTATAACTGGTTATTCTAGTGTGTGTCAAATCCTTGTAACTCTTTTACTACTACTTTATATATATATATATATAGCAGTGTATTAAATTATGAAAATGATGTAAAATGCATTTGAAAAACATTTTAGTGTGTGTCTTATTTCAAAAAGGAATTTATGTGTGTAAGTGGTGGGTGGTTTAATGATAAGCATTTTTTTATTGTGTGGATGGTTTAACCGAGTACACAACCATTGCAGATTGAGTTTTGAAAACACTTTTGTGTGTGTATGGTTTTAAAAGAGGGTTTGAGTGTGCAATGGTGATTAGATTTGTGTAAATACCCTGTTTGGATTTTATGCATTAGTGTGACATGTGACATGAATTTAAAACTTCTTTGAGCACAAACCGGGAAGCCCGGGTTGCTAGGAGGGTGGACTAGACTAGTGGGCTAGTGATCCGGAGGTGACTTGACCTGGTTTCACTGGAAGAACTGACGATTGCAACACTAACTAAACATATTCTTTTCTGAGGGTCGTGGCCTTCTAAGCAACATTTTCTGAGGTTCGTGGACTTCTAAGCCACATTTTCTGAGGGTCGTGGTCTTCTAAGCCATGTTTCACCGAGACACAAAGATTTAGGGACCCAAGATAGCTAACACCCATGCGGCCTCTCCCATATTTATACTCATTTGTAACTTTACGCTCGTCGGTGTGACACTTTGGTTATTTTAAAAAGGTAAGGGTGTGTGTGTTTTAATTTCAGTTGTTCTATTTGAAACTATTTTCCTTAATCCTATCTTCTTTAAAACTATTCCATTATTTAATTTTATTTAATTAACTTTGGAAAATGTATATGTCTTTTAATAATTATGCTTGGAACCTTTTTATTGGGTGACTCCCTACTGGGCTCTTTGCTCACACCCTATATACACCTTTGGGTGTATGTAGGTCTTGTTCTCTTGTGTATTCCAGGTTGTGACATCGTGCTTAGTGAGGGTGGTTCTGGATGTTGTTGGTCTTCTCGTGCCAGTTGATGTTGGTAGCTTGGGGATGCAATTTCTCATGTTGCTTGGAGGATTGTGTTTGAGTTGAGTTTCTTTTGTTGTCATTCTCTTTTGGATGTTGGTTCAAGTTGTAAAACTTTAAAGTTGATTTTAGTTTAAGGGTATGTTTGGTAGTCAGTTCACCATTTTATTTTATTCAACTCATCACAGGTTTTGTGTTTATTATTTCGGGTAAATCATTCCCACGTGCCAACTTTGATACCTGAGCACTTGTGCCAGCATATGGGGATCGAGAACGCCATTCGGGCCATGCCGCAGACCGAGTCGGGCATCGGGTTAGATGGAAACCCATCCAGGTTTGTGACATCTTAGGTTTTGAGTTTCTAACCAACCTATATGATAAATAAACTATTTTAATATGGTTCAACACCCATAAAATGGATGTAAGTTCCATTCTAATTTAAAATATATCCTCTAAAAGATAGAAAGTCATATGTTACTCATGAATATCATATGTGAATTCTATTCCACAAAAACAGATATGATATTCATATAAATCAAGACAGACCATTAAAAAAATAACATCAACTTCATCATGAGGGTGAATATTGTGATTTACCATAAGAAAATTTTGTCAAACATAAATTGGAGAAGAATCATAGAAATGATATTTCAACATCATATGATTAGTAGTCTTTACAAGTAATTATATATCTATTTGTTGAGGATATGAATTAAAATTCCTTGAAATTTTTCTTGATATATATGATATCATACAAATAAGCACAAATTTGGTAATTTGATATATTATATTACCTTTTTCGTCACCAACTTCAATATTTTATCTTCAATCCTATAAAAAAACCGAAATTGTTTTTCTGACTATCAAATATATTTAATTGGATTTATTGATCATATGACTCTAAAAATAATTCACATGACGTCGAAGTATATCCAAAATATTTTCCATATATGAAATCTTAGATTTGACCTAGGTAAACCATGGTCATTATCTATTCAAATACATAAAAATGTTATATATAAAAAATTGAATTAACCCAATATTTTCCAATGAGGCTATTTATCAAGGTGTATACAAATATGAAAAATCATCATGAACAAGTGATGATAGAGATAACATGTAATTTGACCCATTTAGACTTATTACCATGATAAATATATTCCACGATGCTATAAAAAATCTTTTATCTATACTAGGAATAATATTTTCATAAAACAACACTCCTTTTATAAAAATAATATATAATTTTCTCATATACATTGGAATATAAAATGTTTCTCAATAATTTTTTAAAATAAAAATATCCAAAAATAACTAATCCATCTTATTTTACATACTATAGAGAAGTAAATATCACATACATAAATAATATATCATTTTTGATGAATATTTAATATATTTAACTATAATACACACTTTAGGATAGTTACATTTTAGTTTCTTTGGTTAGTAGTAACATAATATTCTTATTTCATAAAAATTCTTCAACATATTGCACAATGTATTCTTAAGTAGTGCACATCATTGTAATAACCTACCTAAAACCAATCTTCATAACCAAAGTAAAGTAAATATAGGAACGAGTGATCTTTTAAGATCAATAAGGGTAAACAATGGATATATCATTCAATGACCACAAATTGTAATTAAATCATCATAACTGTTTGAGAGAATGATCGAAACATTAGAATATCATACCTTACAATTCATAGATCATAAATCAAAATCATGGAAAAAATACCTGGTTCTTCACAAGACATGAATCATAAGAAAATAAAATATCATAATCCATGAGAATATAACTTTGGAATAAGAAAATATCATAAATTTTGACATATTCATTATCAATGAAATCTTATGTCAATGTCACTAATAATGTAATTAATCACATGTTAGACATGGGATAACAACCCATTCCCCTACTTCAACCAAGGGATGAACTCCCTTTTACCCTCTTTTGGGATTTATTTAATTTCTCATGTACCATCTTTTAGTCATGGGATAACCTAACATATACCTTCTTTTCGGATATGGATGACCTCTTGTGTACCCTCTTTTATTGAATGTGGTGACCTCTGATGTGCCATATTTTGGGCTTTGGATAACCTCTCATGTACTCTCTATTGGGATTGGGATAAGCTCATGTATACCCTTTAATATCATAAAAAATTAATTTCTACCCATTTCATTGGAGGGTAATAACATAATTACCCATCCCAATATTAATTATCTATTCATATGTATGTATTAAGAAAATAAAAATATTCTTTATTACATCAAATCATAACCTTGGGAAATTTTAATGAGTTTCATCAAAATATTATATCATACATAATGAATAAATATGTAAAAATTCATTCATAACCCCAATAAATTATATGAAACATCAAAGGGTGTTGTTATAGATAAAAATACCTTTTAATAGAAACTAAGACATTTCATGAGGAAAATACAATTTTAATTTTAGAATTTCACATTTAAAATATACAAAATTAAAAAATATTAGCTAAATCATTTTATTTAAAATAAAAATGGAAACATGTAATGGAATATTCATGGAAACTTTTATTCATTATTTTTCGAAAATCTGTCCCTATAGTGTTTGCTAAATAAAAAATTCCTTTAATTTTTTGGATAAAAGGTCAAGAGTACCTTCTTTAGAAAATGAAAAATTGATTCATTTGAAAAAAATATATATTTTATTTCAAAAAATGGGTATTAATAAATTTATATAATCATTATGAAATTTTAAATACATTATTTAAAATAATATAAATAAAATGGACATTGAAGGAAAATATTCATTACCACCGAGAGAAATAAAGTATGTTTTCCTTAAAAAAAATATTTCGATCTCTTGAGTACTTGAAGAGAGTAAAATAATTTGAAATTTTTTAATCTGTATAAATATAAATTTAACAATATAATTAATAATATTTTGTGATTTATATATCATATAATCTCAAATAAATAATTTAAGCATAAATTATTTGGTTAAAAATTATATTATAAAGTAAAACACATACCTCTTTCTTAAAATTTGAATCATAAACCCAATGAAATAAATGAAAACAATCGGAATATTATATACTATGAATATATGGATATTTATGGTACAATATATCAATTTTTCAAATTATTCACATCAAAAAAATTTATAGGTTCGTAACAAAACCTATGTCCCAAAGAAGACAAATTGAGATGATAAACCCTTATCACTTTAGTGACATTTGATTAAAACCCCATTAAATGATATAATCTTACATGTATCATTGAATACCATGAATTAATTAATATTTATGGTTTGACATGAAAATTCATTAATATATACACCCCATTAATAGAAATTAGATGGGTAACATAAAACATGTCTAGAGGATACAATATTGAGATGATGAACCTGCATATCAAGTCTGTATTATTTTGTAAGTTATCTAAACTCCCATATAATAAATTAAAAATTATTTTATTTATAAAAACAATAATCATTACTATAATACATAATACATTCAACTTTTTACATTTAAACAAAAACTCATTAATAATTATTTATTAGAATTTTCGTTTCCATGTGTTAACTATTTCATATTTCATGTATGTTTTAGTTCAACAATTATAGTCCTTACACATTGATCACTATTACATAATATTTATAGTAATAATCATTTAATAATTATAAAATTGAATTATTATATACACTTTTATAACCATTTATATAATAAAGTTATAAAAAATGAATTACATCACTTTTTGGAGAGGATAGTTCATACGTACGTAGGAGTGATGTTTTCTAATTTTATATAGATAGAACAAAAGAATGGTAAATAATTATTGAAATTTACATAATAATTACTATGTAATAAATATAATATATATATATATTCATTAATTATATCATAATTATAAACCATGAATGATGTTAATGTAAAGTGAATCGTATATCTTCATGGATACGGTAGTCCACACATAAAACTATGTGATAAAATCATTTCTCATTTGATGGAGATGAGGTAGTTAATATTTTTTCCATAATCATAATAAAACATAGTATGTTTATGATCTTGTATTGAATAAATTTTATGCATATAATAGGTTTATAAATTTTTTAATAAGAAATTAAATTGAATGATCTTGGTTATGATTCATACCATTATATGAGGGACATCCTTTGATGTAAACGTTATTCCTTCAATGATTTGTTTTAAATGAAGAAATGAGACCTATGAATAAGGTATACAATACACAAATTTTTTGGATTAGGTATTGGTGGAGATATAAGGATATAATTGTGTGTTTAAAGAAGTATAATATGATACCTTCTATAAGTGACTGAATGGACACACATAGAATTACATAAATATTTCAATAATATAAGGAACATTAATGACATAGGAGAAATTGGACAGTGGTTTAAAGATAATATAATGTAATGTTTATTTCTCATCAATGAATATTAATTAGACACATTAATGGGGAATTCCTACCCTTATATCTTAGTTTACCCTCATAGAATCTAAATTTGAATATAATTTGGAACTTATTGTCTCAACAAGACTCAATAAATATTATTGATTTTGATGCTCACAAAAACACTTTTTCATTAACAAAGGAAATAAATTTAAATGAATTTATATACATTAAAATTCATTAAAATATTTAATTTGGAATTTTATTCAAAAACAATGATCTGTTGGATATATTTTAGACTGAAAATTCTCTTTTTTTGGATTTTCAAAATACCCCCTTTATGGGTAAGCGGTAACCATAACAACACAATTCAAAATTCAAAAAGTTACAGGACCCGAGGAAACCTCGAGCCACGAGAACCCTCAACAGGAAATCCCATCGCCATCCACCATCACGCATTCCAGAGCACCTCGTCTGATGAACCGACGTCCCCATCAAACAATTCACCATCATCACCAAAACCCTCGAGCCGTGAGCCTGCACCGCCTCGAGCGCCACATCACTGGATCGCCGACAAGCATCATCGGCGTCCGTCGTCGCCATCACCAGCAACGCCATCGAGAACCCGACGTCGCAGACGAAAATTCCATGGTCAAGAGCAGACCGCCGCGGAAGGTGCCGACGCGAACCAGGAGGGATCCAGAGTGCTCCGTAGAGTATGCCGTAGATGGATCGGTCTTACACCCGAAGATCCATCCAGAAGCGTCGCCGATCTCACCGTAGCCGTAAGCCATCGAACATCAGGAAGAAAAACCATCCCCGGCCAGAGGACACCGGGTACAGATCCATAAAACCAAATCTCACAAACAGCGAAACAAACCACAAACCAAAAAAAAACCCTAATCACAGGGAAACAAGAAACCGATGCAAGCAGTGGAAACCCGCAACCCAGATCCCGTCGCCGCCGTCCTTAACACCTCGAGAGTCGCCGCAAAACCTCAGCCACCCCCGCTGGAGCCTTGAGATTCAGACTCTGACCAGCGTCGCGCCTCCAGCGAAAACCCTGTCCTGCGAGCGGACTAGGGCAAGCGACCTAGAGACGAGAGTGGGAGAGTCGGAGAAAACCTCAGAGCCACCGGAACCAAGGGAGGGAGACGGCGAGGACCGAGGGAAGGAGGCGGCGACGAGGAGAGCCTTCGAGAGCCGCAGCGCCCCTTACGGGCCCATCCTGTCTGTTGGATATATTTGATAATGTGTCAATATGTGTTTTAAATGTGTTCAGGAAACATTATTCATACTGTATGGTTGTAATTGTGGCATAAGGAATGAAACCTACACTTTTAAGAAGATATGGTTAAGGTGCCATCTGTATTAAAAGAACGTTACTTATGAAGTTCAATAATGTATTGTTAAATATCCCCATGTTGGTATGAAACCCTACGCTTGAAGAAAAAAATGCATCGAATGTCAACCCCACTTCTGAATTCAAACCTACATTTTCAACAATACATTTGTTTTTTTTCATTATATAAAGGAACCCTACATTTTTCTATTAAGTGGCGTAGTTTTCAATTTGTGATTTTATCGGAAATTTATGCATTGGTCTTGAAAAATGTAAATATATATTCAAAGTGATTTTACGATTGATTAAAATAGTCATTGTCACCAACATGATAATTCATATTCAACAAAATAAATCATTCCAACATCTAAGGGAAAAGATAACCCTCTTAAATGTTTCAAATTTTAATATACTATGATTTTTCAGACAATATTTTTGTATATACTATGATGAAATAATTTTGTGCCATATATATATTCTAATAATGTGTATTTTAAATTCTTATATGATATGAGACTTTGTATTCCTATGATTCAATTTAGAATACATATCTCCTATAAAGATGAATAGACTCTACTATTTTTAGAAGAGACTACACTCTGAATATATAAATATTCTAATCATCTTGAAATATAGTTTTATATTATTTTCATCTTTTATTGAAAATAATTTACAAATAATATATCTTAGAAGCTATCCATAAATGAATACATTCATATTTGAATAATAAGATCTTTATTTTCAGTTGATGCTGCAACAATAATCTTGAACCTTGCAAAACAATCAAATAAAACTCTTTCAATTTATTGGAGTTTCAACTTCTTGAACTCAGTCTTGGGTTATATATCATATTCTTGCACAAAGATGTAGAAAAACATATTCCCTATAGAAAAATAAGAAGGCCTCATAAAGTCATATTGTAAAAGTTTCAACTCCCTATAATCACTTTTGAATGTATTATGATAAGAGTACCTTTTCTAGTGAAAATCACCAATCCCATTGAGAGAGAATTTGTGGAGTGTAATAGAAGATATTTATGCCTAGAACCACTATAAAAAATATTGTGCTCTTATTTTCTATTTATCTGCTACTCAAATCTTCTTTAGAAAAGAATGATTCACATATGAATAAAACATAAGGAAAGTCAAACAATGTAATGTTTAAAGATTATTGAACATAAAATCCCCCCTCTTGTGTATATTTAAATTATTTTAACCTAATAATTGGTATCAAATTGGATCTTTTGTGATAAATATTTACAAATATCATGATCACAAGGTCTACAAAAATGATATATGTCTACAAAATATCTTAGAGAAGGTATGTCTATGATTCATGGTCTATATTTAAATGTTTACAACTATGGATGCTGGAAGTCACGTGTCATCATTAATCTAAATAATTTTGGATGTTACATTGATATGAAAATCATCACTCCTTATTTAATTTTTAATAAATCATAAACTTGGGATGATATAAAAGAAGTTGAGTATGAAATACCACTCAATGGTAATGAAGGATATAATATATGGACTTGGTCTTGATGTATTTTATTAGGTTTCTCAAATTCTCCTAGATTATGACATGTGGAATAAAATTTTTATTTCATATTAAGGTACTGAAAATCCTAGAAAACGATGGTATGCTACAAAAAATTAAATTTTGAAAGCATTAGAACATATAATAGTTAGATAATAACATAAATTAATGGCCAATTAATAGAAATAGTCAATAATGTTTCTTCCTTTGAATATCAGATTACACAATCTAATCAAAGACCATATGTACTTATAGAACTAACATTATAATGGAATGGTATATGTTCTTCTATTGGATAAATTATCACCAGTTTGGAATCATAAAATGAATGAATTGGTTAGAACCCTGAAGTTGTATGAAGTAGAGATTCCAAATGAATATGAAGATCATAAGATATTAGTAAAAAGTGAAAACACTTCCCATATGTTTATATATCATAAAAATAAATGGAAGCCAAATTAAAATGTCAAAATCTCAATAGATTCAGACTCCTCAGATTCTAATATTGAACTCGATCAGTTATCTAGAAATTATATAAAACTACAGAAGTCCAAAATAGTCTTCATAAAATCTTTAAAAAATGATGAGATGAAAACTAAATATTTATGATGTTGTGTGTACAAGTATATGGTTCATATCATAACTGATTTCCCACTACTAAAGGATGAAAAAATTATTGAAAAGTAAAATAAAAGTAAAATTTGTAATGAGAATAATGGGTAAAGTTACAAGAAGTCTACATGGATTGTGTCTAAAAAATCCTACATCACCTCAAAATATAATTCTGAAAAAGATCCACAAAATACAACAACCAATATATATATATTCTGGATATGGGAGAAAATAAGGTACAATCCTATTACTCTTCTTCTTCTGCAACTGATTTATGTTCAGATATAAAATATATTACATATTTCTTTATGCTAGAAGAAAGATATGATTCTCTTGTGAAAAAATAAATCATTAAAAAATAATGACAATGTTATTTTATGTAAAAGAGAGACAATTTTATAACAACATCAAAAACTAATTGAAAAATTCAATTCATCAACATAATATTATATTGTTCATAAAAAAAGATTAAATGAATTATTGGAATAGGTATTATGTTATAAAAGTAATATTAGTTTTTTAATGAAAGGATAAAATACTCATAATTAAATACTCGGTAATTTTTTTTATTAAAATAGAAACATGTATAATGTGAAAGAAGTGAGATATATAAAAAATATATAGAATGTTTTTTCCCAAACACTATAAAAAATCTGTGTTACTTATGTCAAATAAGATGAAAATATTAAATTAATTTTTACATAATAAATACTCAGATAAGAGGAATGAAAAACTATTTTATTTCTATGAATTTTTCTGAAGATAGTAATTAAAGTTTGATAAATTGAGGAACATCTAGACTCCCAGTTTGTTTCTTGCTGACATAACTAGACCCAATAAAATTTGGGTAATAAAACAAAAAACATTTTTAATTTTTTTTCCAACAATATACTACATTAACCAACTTTATATATTGTATATGGATAGAGGTTACTCAAGAAATATGAGTGATGACTCTTCCAACATACATAAATTCAAAAACTTTAATAAGTATTGGTGACTATTTTGAGATAAATAAATGGAAAATATATTCGATCTTACATCTATTAGAGACCGGAAATCAATCTCAATCAACAAAGTATTATATGTCCATGGACTAAAAAACATGGCATGACTTTCTCATATTGTGATGATAAAATTTATGCGTATTTCACTAAAAAATATTATTATGTATTCTAATATAAACAACTTAAATTTTGAGAACCTAGAATTGGAAATGTTTATAATTTGGACCTTTGTGTAAACAAAGAGTTAATTGTTTAATTACTAAGACAAATGATTCATGAACCTGACATAGAAGACACGTTTATTTAAATATATTTACTTGTTTTAAATTATCTTAGAAGAATTATTTTATGATTCTCATAGTCTTCAATTTTACATTTGTAGTTTTTTTTGAAACATAGCAAATCAAAAAAATATAAATCATCCCTCAAATCAATTAATCATATTACTACATCAAAACCACTAGAAAATAATCACGTTTTTTAACCTCATGAGTATAAATTATGGATATTAAATTATATATTTATTTATTATTTGATTATTTTTCGAGATTTACATTGGTTTATTTTCTAAATATCAAAATTGAAGTATTTACTATTTTTTAATGATTTTGTAAAAAATTTCAAAATGAAAAAGTTTTGAAATTAATTTCATAATGAAGTGATCATGGTGAAGAATTTGAGAATCAATATTTTACTTCTTTTTTTTTCTCAAAATTAGTTATTAAATACATCTTCTATAAACCATTAACACCTCAATAGAATGGAATTATTGAAAGAAGAAAAAATATATTCACGAAATGGAAAGGATTAGGCTAAATGAATACAACCTTCCTACCTATTATTAGGTTGATGCTATAAGTACATCTTTCTATATCATGAATATAGTTTTAATAAGAAATATTATTAAAATTATACCCTATGAAAATTTTAAAAATATAAAATTTAATGTAATATATATTAAAATATTTTCATGTGTGGTGTATATCTTTAATACTAACTAAAATCATCGTAAATTTGATCCAAAAGATGATGAAGGAATAATTTTTTGATTTTTTGATACCTTTAAAGAATTTATACTATATAATAAAAATTCATGTATTTTTGAGGAATCAGTTGATGTGATGTTTTATAAATGTTACCCTTTCTGTAAAATGAGAAATCAAACTTACGAAATAAATTACTCTTTTGATGGCATAATACATGACTCTCCTAAGATTGATTATGAAAATAAATTAGATGAAATTAAGTCCAATCCATAAGAACCTGAGATTTAAGAACATGAATGTTTCTTAAGAAAATTGTGTATAACCTTAATTAATTATCCTTTAGAAATCATTTTTTTTATTCTAGAAATAGGAGTAAGAACTAGAAGAATTGTAGGAAATATAGGTGATTATTCTACCATATTATCACAATTTGAACAAAAAAATATTGAATAATATTTAAATGATAAAATATGGTCATTATTTATATAATAACTGAGAAAAAAATTCAGTAGAAATTAGGTTTGGGAATTAGTAGATAGACCAACCAATTATCTAGTGATATGAACAGAATAGGTTATTAGAAAAAAAAAGGATAATCAAGGGATCATTATAAGAAACAATGCCAGAATAATATGAAAAGGTTACAACCAATAAGAAGGAATAGATTATGATGAATCCTTTGAATCAATTTCTAGATTAGAGAAAATTAGGATACTTAAATCTTATGAATCTTATAAAAAATTTATCTAACATATGATGGACTAAAAAAATCATTTTAAAATAGCTATTTGATGCTGGATGATTATATTGAACAAAAACCAAATTTTAAAAACCCTAAGGAACCTAATTTTTATTTATATCATACAAAATATCTTTATGTCATAAACAGAAACACAAAGATTGATATGATAGATTCAAAACATTTCTATTAGAAAATAAAATTTCTATAGCATTAGAAGATCCTTCAAATTTTCAAAAACTATTTAATCAAATATATTATTAGTGAAAATTTATGTTTACGATGTTATTTTAATATAAAAAAACAAAATTGTAATAATTTTTAAAATATTATGAATAATTGAATTTTTAATGAGTATGATGGGATAATTGAATTTATTTTTAGGATTTCAAGTATATCAACAACATTATGGAAATATCTTAAATAAAATTAAATATATTATTGATCAATTGAAATAGTTTATATTACATAATAATAATTCATATAAAAATACCATGTTTAAAAATGTATGATATTATTTAGATGAAGCGATAAAACCATTTGACAACAAGTTATACAGAGATATGATTGGAAGCTTATTATATCTTACTACTAGCATACCAGAAATAATGTTTTTGGACTGTCGATGTGAAATATTTCAATGAGATCTTAAATATTCAAATATTACTACTTTTAAATGGGTTTTTAGATATTAAAAAGTTTCTATTTTTCAATATATACATTAACAAAAAAAATTGATTTTAATTTAATTTCTTTTTTTCAGATGATTATTTTCGAGGATATTGATTGGGTAAAAAAAAGAATATATGGAAACTATCACTTCATTGATTTTTTTTTCAGGGTCGAATAATAAAAAACATTTAGTTACTTTTTAATATGTTGGTAGAATATAGATCAGCGGGTAGTTGTTCTGCTGATGTGTTGTGAAAGAAATGAACATTTCTGGACATTAGACTAAAGTTTATTAATATACACATTTTATGTGACAATACCAGTGAAATTAATATTTCAAAAAAATCCTTTTAGTCATTCTAGAACTAATCATATTGTTATAAGGCATCATTTTCTTAGAGATAATGTTCTTAAAATAGATATAACTTTATAATTTATAAATATCTAATATCAATATACTGATATTTTTTTTAAACCACTTCCGAAAGCTTATTTTGATTTTATTAAGGGGGGATTATTTAATTTTAAATAAATGTTAAATAATTAAAATTATTAATTTATATGTTAATTTTTTTTATTTTTTTATTTTAATTTAGAACTTATTTACATATCATTTAAATAAAATAGAATAAAAATAGAATTTTTTATAATTTTAAAAGGGTATAATTTTCAAAATGAAAACACATAATGATTAAACTATGTAATTGGCAGGAGAAATTAAAACTACCTCACCCAAAGCGTTCTTAAAAATCATTCCTATAATATTCTCACTCACTAACAATCTATTATAAAACCATTATCCTTCTACATCTCTTATCTTCCATTG
The DNA here is from genome assembly GCA_963277665.1 of Viscum album. NCBI lineage: Eukaryota > Viridiplantae > Streptophyta > Magnoliopsida > Santalales > Viscaceae > Viscum > Viscum album. Next base: position 1,279,299,544 of record OY728134.1, read on the forward strand.
AAATCATATAATCTAAAACCATAATACCTTCATGTTTTCATAAATGATGAAGAACATGAATGCTTATGATAGTGAAACAAGTGACTTGAAATGCTAGATTGTTCCCTTTAGGAAGATTATTCATGTAAAACTAGTGGATTTTGAATGTTTTTATTAGAAAAATATGTTTTTTAAGAAAGCCCTTACAGTTTAAGGTTTTTAATATTTACATAATTAATAGAATAAATAATTTTTTTTGATTTATAATTGAATAACTTATATAAGAAAGTTTAGTTTAATTTTGTGGAAACATGGGATATCATTAGCTCTTGTTGAGATGATAATGAAGTTTTTTATCTCCATAGAATAAATGTATCAGATCTTAAAATGGTCTCATCAATGAATTTTCCATTTTTAACATCAATAAATTGGTAATAATGAAAATAATACTAAAGATATAATTTATTTTCTATTTGGTTTGACCCAAATTCTAAAAATGCTTGTTAAAGATCACAAGGCTAATCATAACGTATCAAAAAAGTTCATTCATTCCACCATCCTCCCAAGAGTTTAAAATTTTCAATAGATTATCTATCCTAATAAGTATTTTAGGTATTTTTTTCATCAGTGATATTAAGTTAAATTTCTTATTATATATACTTAGATATCAGAATCACTACATTCAACCAGGTGTACAGATTTCTAGGTATTATTATGGTCAAATTATTTCACTTCCTTTATATAAAATGAATGAGATTCATATATTTATTTTCATAAATAATGTCATCTGATAAATTTTATAAATCCATGTACTCAATGAATGTTTTTTTGGTGTACAACATAGGAAAACCACTTCTTGTTGGAGCAAATGACCAACATGAATATGGAGTAATTTCATTAGGGGAAGGAAAATATATATAATTAGTTCTTCAGAAATATGATGACATTATGGAATCTCTAATAGGTATTGATTCTCAGCATAAAAAATAGAGACTCATATACTATAATACTGGTCAAGAAGCAAAAAAAAACTAAAGATACCATAGAAGAAGATCTTATCACTCTACCTTGGAATAGATAATAACCTTCACCTATTAGCAAAAAAAATTATACTATTGGACCAAGATAAGGAACCCCATTACTATTTTTAGGAGAAACAGTTCAATATGAAGAAAAAAAATTGTGATTCAAGTACATTATGTATAATGTTCACTATGATTTTTTCAATAAAAATATACATCTCAATAAGGTTGTAAAGTTCAAAACTCAATAGATAAAACAACATAAGTTGTTGAAAATAAGACTGTATCTGCTATTGAATCTTCACTTGTCAGAATAGGTTTGATATCTTGAGATATAAATGAATTCCGTGAAAATATTTATTTTTCAATTAGTGAGACAAATCATGATACATTCACAGATATGGAATAACAAGATCATAAATCGAGATTACTAGAAGAATCCCTATCTGATTCTTAGAATAATTAGAATGAATATCTATAAATCCAGTTTAACAGAATAATGGATGAAAAAAAAAATATTGAATCATTTTTTTGAATAAACGAGAAAAAAATTGGATGATTGAAAAATAAAACTATTTGTAGATAAAAATTGAATTTTTATAGGCTCAGCAACTGAATCCCATAGATAATTATGTTTCCATAAGATATTATGATGCCCTTAAATAAAAAATTATAATCCAGTTTAATATACTATGATCTAAATCACTATCGATGGATGATTTAATAGATTTAGAATAGAATTATGGATGTCAATTTGAGTCAATATAAAGTATCTTTAGTCATTCAATAGCTTCCACTTCGACATGAATAACCACTCCAAACATGTTTAAAATATTTCAAGAGATTATATGTGTAATGTTTGATATGAATGATAGACTTAATTATATATAGTTTAATAGTGAACCTCTGAATGTAATATTATATAATCATAGTGATCTTATGTCACAGTTTACCTCATGTGAATCTATAATACGGTTGTTTCTTAATCAATTAAGTGTTTAGCTTTCAATGATTATGAAGACATAAAAAAAATTTCATGAATTTGTGAATGTCAATTTTATTGAATTCATAAAATAAGAACCTGATTCAATGATATTGATATTTCAATCATCTCATAACATTTCTAAAATTTTATAGAATATATGGAAGATTTAGAAGATGACTATCAGATTATACTACATTCAACATATCATGGTACCTATGTAGAACTAGTACTTTCAATATTAACTATACATTCAATATAATCATTCTCATCAAAAATTACTCTTGTAATCATGAACCATCATTTTTAAAAATAATTAGCTCTGTTTATCAAAAAATATTTATGTTCATTATTATTCTATATGTTTATTATTAATTCTGTTCAATTATAATTCTAGAACAAATGTTGTATTTTTTCATATAGTATAATACAATATTAATTTATCGTTATGTACTTCATTGAATGTGTTTCAATCCATTTTCAGGTTCATTGTTTTTATATCATAAAATGTAGAAGAAAAGTGGGTAATATTTTTTTATAAAAAATTATATTTCCAATTAATTTAAATAAATACTGTGAAATTAAAATACTAATGTGGAAAATTAATTATATAAAATTTTAATTTATTCCTAAAAATATTATTTCATTAGTGTTTATAATACTTATATATTATATAAATTAATTTATGGGTTTTTTTATCATAAAAAAGGATAGATAGTTTGTAATGTATTATCTCAACCATACTTTATAAATCTTTTTGATTTTGATGTTCACAAAAACCCTTGTTTATTTTTACATATGAAATTAAATTAAGTTAATTTTAGGAAATTAATATTCATTGAAATATTTATTATGTAATTATATTTCAGGAACATGATCCACGAGATATAATTTATTATGTTTCATAATTTCTTTGTAATGTTTTTTGGAAAAATTATTCCAACAAAATGTTTATCAGCGTAACATATAGAAAGAACCCTTCATTATCAGGAATATATGGCTGTGGAACCATATGTATTTATGGAACCATTATTTTTAAATTAGGTAATGTATAGATAAAGAACTATACATTTGTATGGAACCCTACATTCGTGGAAAAAACATATGGTATATCAATCCTACTTCTGTTTTCAACCCGACATTATCAACCCTAAGATTTGTTTTATTCTATTATATGAAGGAACCCTAAGTTTTACTACTTAAGGATAAGGTTATAGCTTCATGAATTTATCATATAGTTATCAAATATTCTTGATGAAAGTTAGGATATTTCCAAATTGATTTTTTGATTAATTCTACTGCACATTGTGATCACTATAAAGATTCGTATTCAACAGAATAAATAATTCATATTTCTAAAAGAACATAAGAATCTATTTAATGATTCTTATTTTAATAGATTATAATATTTCAGGAAATATTTATGGAGCAACCCAACTGAATGATAATTGGGTCTTCTATACATTCTACAAGAGTGTATATGCTATACACATGTGATATATGACTACATATTACATTTAATCTTGGTTGAATAAATAATATCTGCAAAATTTAAGTGACTTTACTATTTATTGAAGAGAATATACTATGATGATATAAATATTCTACGCCTCGTGAAATTTCATTGGTTTGTTTGTTTATAATTTTATTGACGATAATTTGAAAACATGATCTCTAAAAAGATATACTTACTGGAAGCCATTCATCTTTGAAAAATAAGATCTATATTCTATCATATTTCTAGAACAGAGATCTGGAACCTATAAAAACAATAATATCCACACTTTTGATTTATTAGGGTCTGTAATTCTTGATCTTAGTTTCAAATTAAGTGTCATCTTCTTGAATTAAGTTGTGGATAAATTGGTTCCTGGTAAAAGAACTACAAGGATTCATGATGTCTTATTATAAAGGTGTCAACATCCTACAATCAGTTGTGATAGTCATATGATAATAGTTGCATGTCTACTATAAATCACCATGATCATAGACAGACCTCTGGGGGAGTGGATTAGGTGATTACTATTACATGAACCACTATAAAAATGGTTATGTTCTTATTTTCTATTTATCTAGTACTCAAATATTTTTCAGAAGAGAACGTTGAACATCTTCATAAAACACAAGGAAATTAAAATTTAGTAATCAAAAAATATTTTAAAAAATACATAATTCACCACCTCTTGTGTATATCTCTATTATTCCGACCTATCAACTTTTACCATGGTAACTATATTTTACTATTTTTACTATTCATTATGAAGAAAATATAAGTTAAACCTAATAAATTATATTTACATTTCTGAATACATGTATGGAAATACATTTTACTATATTCAATTTCTATATGTTTTAGAGTTTAATTTTAAATATGTGGGAAAAATTCAATGCAAATAATTTTTTTGAGAAAAATTCATTTTTAAACACAAAAATTAATTTTCTTCAATTCTTTACCCTATAAAAACCATCATTTAATTTTTAAAAATTTTCTATTAAATATATAATATAAAAATTCACATTAAACAATTAATAATCTTATATTATTTTAATTTCATAAGTGAAAAACATATTGGGACTATAAAAAGATTTTTTAGAAGAATGGGTTTTTAAGAACCAAAATGAACTTATATAAAAAAATATAATGATGATTCATATATATTTATTTATATTATTTATAATTATTGAAAAAACATTAAATTAAGATAACGTTAAAAATTTATTCATAATTTTAATTTAATTTATTTTAGAATTCAGATTATAGTTTCATAAATACTAATAATATTTATAGTATTCACATAAATTGAAATATTTTTTGAAAAATCCAAAAAAAGTTACCCTTAAATAATATTTAATTTTTTATTTAGAAATTATATGAATTTCCACATATAAAATTTATAAAAAATGGTAGAAATTAATTACAATTCCGTTTTATAAAGTTTAATAAAATAAATTTTTGAAGAAAACATATTTTAGATGAAAATAATTACTTTTCAGAAAATTGAGTACATAAATATTAATCCAAAAATGAAAATTTTATAATTATATTAAAAAGTTATACATATTTTTCATAATGTGGTTATAACCATTGATACCTACAAAATTAATAGCTTAGTTATAAAGGATCATTATATAATTGTTTATTTAGACTCAAGAATGTAGTAATGAATGATTTCAGATATCTCAGGTTTCATACAAGATAAATACATATAAAATAATGGGGTGTTACACTATGGTTTTTTTATAGTTGTTTAACATAACATTTATTTTTTATTTATCGGTATCCATGGGAATTCACCAAATATTATTGACATATTTTTCATTCCCATTCTAATGGGATGTTTCGAGATGTTACACACACTTTTAATATGTACAAATAAATAAATAAATATTGCGAAAGAATGGCTAGAATTTTCAGGCCAGTTTGAGGGATAGAGAGTTGGGATCATTTTCCATAAATCAATGATTTCTTTTAGGATAAACCAGATAATTTTCAATAATTACTTTTAAAATATTTACCTACCAACACTCAACCTCATAATTTACTTTAAAGTACCCATTAATTTAATTTTTTGAATAAAAAATAATGGATAAAATAAGTGAAATTAAACTCTTTAGATACATTCCTTCTAAATATTATTTTTTGAAAAACACTAAAAATTATTATAAGGAGTATTTACCTATGGAAAATGGGTATGTAAAAAATTAATGAGTACATAAAAAAATAAATTTGGTGTAAATTCATTAAATGATTTATAATTATAAAAAAAATGTACTAATAAATATGTCATAATAAAAAAGGCGATCTATGGTATTATACATAACATGTGTAGTTTGGAAATAAGTTAATGTCCAGTGGTCCTATGTAAATGTTTTTCTGATGAGTGAAAAATTATAATTATAGAAGAATTTTTTTATAATCAATTTATTCTAAATGTTTATGAGTTTTTAATTTAAAATGTGATCAATCATTAACAAATTTATATTGTGTTTTTTCAATTAAATTCATGAAATATTATCATGTTTGGTGTCTTCATGAAATATGAAATATGGTGATCATCATCTTCATCTAGTGATATGTAAAGTTTGGAAATATAATTAATGGAATGCATGTTGGATAATTCTGTGGTCACATGTCATATATGTAGTAAACAGCATGACTCATCCCGATTGGACAATATACTGACTCTCATCCATAAACTACACACAATATTATTGATGGAAGACACACTATATACTTTATCTTCTAATTTCATAATTATGGGATGGTGTACATACTCCATGGCATGTGAGTGGTAAAAGACATGCCAAGGGCCACCTTCCTCACCCGCTACTGATGATCAAATGTTAATGTCTAGTGGGCGACAACATGAAAATTTGAAAAACATAGTTACTAACTTTAAAATAACTATATTACTATATAATATTTCTATATTTGAAATGTGTTATAAGTATATTCCATTGGAAACATGAACTGTAGAATAAGGAGAATCCCTAGACACTCCCTATTTTAAATTTACCCAATTCTAGTTCATCTGGTTTTAAATTTTTTAATTTATATTTAATTTTTATCCCAATATATTAATTAGTGATCATATATCAATGGGATGGTTTGGGATCATACTCACCTTATTGGTTACCTTAATTACCATGTGGTGCTATGAAGTAACATATGTGGGTTATGGAAATGTTAGAAAAATAAATATGTTAGTTTATCTCCTTTTTATTTTTATTTTTAATAATTTTTTATTGTAATTTCATTATGCTACATATAAAAAACCTTCCTTCTTATTTATATGGATGATATAAATTTATGAAAGATAAATTACATTAATTTCCTATTGTACATGTATAGAATAATTATAGTGGAGTTTTATCCATTATTCAAGATTTATATGTCACATATATCAATATTTGATTAATTTCAACCCAAGGATTCATTATAATTGAAATTATAATATGAATATTTTAACATACTAAAAAAATAGATATTATTTTTCTTAATGGTAATAAGAATATTCAATATAGAAAAGAAATAATATGAGTCTTTTTTATTTAAAATATTCAACGTCGAAAAACCCATAATATTTTTATTTGATAAATATTATCAAAATTAATATAAGTAATAGTTTTTAAAAATAATCTCTATCAATGAAATTATCACCTATAAATCTTTCAAATTACCATCATAAAAGTATAAAATTTTTCGATAGACCACTTTTATACTCAATCCAAGAAGTTATTTACTTTTTTAAGGGTACAATTTATTTCTAATTTGACATTACTTTAAATGGGTGTGGACACTAATTTATTATAGTTTTTTTATTGGAAATGATTTAATTATATATTTATGAAAATATATTTTCAATAGTATTACTTTTGATGAATTTTCTTTCACATGGAAACACTAATTTTTAATCAATCAAAATATATCTTATATGGAATGATTCCTCCTTTGAGACTCACCATTCCACATAATATTTCATTAAGGATTCATTTGTGAATCTATTAAAAAATATCTCTGATTAATAATAATATCATAGCCTAATTATTCACCATTATAATTTTATCAATGGTTGATGTCCCAGACCTGATTCACTCAATAGTAACCAAACCTGGTTGGTAGCCTAACCTCAAGCACACTTCCTCATATGCCATAGGATGTTGACTAGTAGAGAGGGTCAATGATGGAATATTGGGGTGACTATACCTATGTTATCAATATAAAGAACAATGGTATAATATTATGAAACAAAATAAAAAAGAAAAGTAATAATTTATAGGTAGAAAAATAATCATCCAAAATATAATGACAAGGTAAAAACATCGACCAATGTCTTATATAAATGATGACCATGTCAGGCTATACAAAAGAAATGTAGTAAATGAAAGAAACAATATAGTACAATGCATGTATCAGAAGCACAAAAGGCCAAAAAAGGCTATATCCCCATATATAATAATGTACCATATCCAATACATATTCTCCACAACAATTATAAAAGAATCAACAAAGTGTTAGAAAGTGCCATGATGTTTGTCCGGGTTTCATATAGGTAGGCCAAGTAGGTTTCAAGATAAACATAGAAAACCACCACCAACATTTTTTAATTCCATTCATTCAATAAATATATAATCAAAAGTGTGTAGGTAATAAATAAACATTAAATTAGAAGTGGTATATTAATACCCTACAAAGGTCCTGGTTCCCATGGAACACCCATCTTTTTCAACCTACTTTGGCCAAATCTAGGTTGTATCGAGGTAATAAATCAATCATGACTTAATTTATAATGAATTTTTTCATCCTGGATTATAGTCCAAGAATCCCCTATATATCATATCCAAAATGAAGTGTATAATAAATCCATCAGTAAAATACAAGGCTCAAAATGAATGCAAACATGTGTTTTGTCCTGGAAGACACGTCACAAAATCATTTAATTATTATTTAATTTGAATGTAACCTGAGAAAATCATGCCCATTCCTAAATTGGAACCTAGGTATTGATCTAATGAACCCATAACCTTGTAATCCCATCTATAGAGAACCTCATTGGAACCTAGGTGTCACTATTGGTGAGTTAAAACATCACTACCCTCTGAGTAATTCTTCACAATACACTAAATGAGACCACTAGAATATAAAATGATATACCCTCTTTGTATTTCTTTGGTAGTCCACAAGGTATTCTATATATAATTCCTGGAATAATAAGAGTTATCCATCTATGTTCATCCTCTATAGTAAATGGTGGAGTCAATGTATCACTTGAGCATAAATGAACTAGCTTCCAAATGATTTTTTCTATGGTGTTCACAAAAAAACTATATATCACTCAAGGAGCATGATTATCATTCAATTAAATTAATTAATTAATAAATCTGGAAGATACCATCTATGGTGATTATATGGTGGAACCCACCTCTCACTCCTGTCATGAACATAATAATGTTGATGGGTCCATAGTATAACCATACCATATAAGAACATACTTTTCATCCCTTTGGTCATCTCCATTATATTATATGAACTCACCAAAGAATGTTGTTTAAGTAAAGAACATTCTTTGAAGGCCTAACATCTTATGATTCATAAAATTTGTTTAAATTTTCTATTCAATAGTGAAAGGTAACTAAAAACTATGTGTCTATAGTCAGTGGAAGAATGTCAAGGTACATGGTTTTCTATTACCTCATTGCATTATTTCATATAAGGATTTAATAAAATCATTTAACATACCATAAGAAATAGGTATAGGGGACCATCCTATAAGGTAGTTCAATTAAAAAAGAAACTAATGGTTGTTTAATCTAATTTAACATCTCACATAAGTGTTGTTTAACATTCAATGTTTGTAAACATTAATCCAACCTCAAAGGGTCTCAAGGATAAATCTTGTAAATTTATTTTGATGAAAATTTGATTTAATAAATAATTCTTGGTAAAATCATGTTCATAGTATATCTGTGTTATACAAAACACATCAACATTAATGTTAAATAATGAGACACCCTACGTTATCTTGGTAGAGAAGAAATCATACAGTTGTAATCTCTAATTTGATCAAGATGATAAGAAAAAAATGAGAATGGATGAACACACTAAAAATATAACATAATATAGTGTATCAAAATAAATCCACAAAGATAAAAACAAATGATGAGAAGTCCAAGATAAAAATAGAACTCTCCATCGACAATCCAACGAGATGAATGAAACTTGAATCAGACATTAGATGGAGAAACCAAATTAATGCTTGGGTTGAATGGTTGAATATTTCCTCAATGGATGAGAATATTACAACATATTAATTGGTGGGAAAAAATGGACGTATATGATTTAAATGAGGATATGGAATAATGTTCATCTCTCATTTAAAAACTAAGTATCATGGCTTCAAAACATGATTGGGAAAACTGTTAGCCAGCCAGGCAACCTTATTTGGATCAATACCTCCATTGTATGGAAATGGAACATGGTTTAACAAAATGAGTGTTGACCATGTGTTTTCCATCTACTAAAAATTACATAGCATCCACATGGGAGTGTGTTTTGAGTCACATGGTTGGGGAAAATCATGGACCATATACTATGCAATGAAAATCCCTACACTATATCTACTAACAGTGCAACCCAGTTACATCCTCCTAAATCATAGGCTTTGGGCACTGCAAAAGGCCCAGACACTGCAGTTTTATCCATGACCCCACTATGAAATCCCTTTATTAAAAAATGAAGTATTAAAATATATTTAAAAGGATCCATACATCATAGAAAACATCTAATTCTTACAAAAATAATACTAAGAAATTTCCGTAGTTATTTATGTAATTAATTTCTAAACATTATGAACATTTCAATGGTTTTAGACATATATCACATATGAAAAACATAACCAAACCTATTTAATTCATTAATGAGTCTTATGATGTATGTATACAAACCATTCATTTGGAAACTCAGTGGTTCGCATCTAAAAAATTATTACAAGGCCTAATAGTATACTATATATATATCTCTTTTTTCTACTAAAATGTTTGTTAGATATTTTTCACAGTAAAGAATATTCATATTAACTAAAATATTCATTATGAAATGATTCCAATAATCCTACTCTGTAAGGACTAGATGTGTTTCTCATTTATATTTCCAAGGCAAAAATATCAATGATACATGGTGTTATATTAAACAATATTTAATATTATATATTATGTTTTATAAACAAAGTCTTCATATCCAAAACATATGAAACATTCATGATATATCTATTTCCCAAAAAAACTCTTTCATGTATATAGAAAAAGACATGTTCTTAATCATGAATTATAATAGGTTCTCTTCACTACTATAAATTCAATATATATCAATGGTTTTACACCATGGGTATTACCCTAGGCTACAGAAATCATTCTTTATAAATATTTCTTATTTAGTGTAGGTATATGACTATACCAATTGTTTTCATAATATTGTTGTTATCGGTTGTCTTATACCACAGGTTTACTACACACTTTGGTATGGGATGAATAGAGTACCTTATTCCAATGGTTTTATAAAACTGTTATTATAGGACCTATAATTTATATAAGTATATATGAATAGTTCTTAAAACCAAATGTATCACCTTTAATAACATTTCCAGCTCACATAACATCATATTATAGCCAGCAACACCTTTCATACATTCCCAAAAACCATCACACACCCACTCCCCCACATAAGTAATACCCAATATAGAAAATTCAAGAACAAAATTAATATATTGAGTTCATTATAATAGAAAATGAATATATGAAATTACATTCAGTCATAATGAATCATTTTGATAATATTTATTGACACACATTGGAAGTCGATGTTTATTGGGCCAATACACTACTTGGGATGACAATACTTATTATTCTCAATCTCTCCACTACATGCTCACTTGACAATTGTATAAATTGTGTAGTTGAAAATTGGTAAATATAGTCAAATTATGATAATGGAACCTCAAGATAGAATAATGACTTCTATAGTTTGAATATTAGATATCTCCTTTTGATGGACACTGAAATCTCATTAGTGATTGAGCTAAAATCTATAATGGAATTGTTTTTGTCTATGGTGATTGATTTATACCATTTTAAATTATATTATAGAATATTCTTTTATATATATTCTTTTATTTTATCTTTTAGTTCATGAATAATTCATTTAATTGTGTTTTTTATTTGTGATATTAGGTAATGTGTTTTTAGAGGTTATTCCTTACAAAATAATGTAGATAACAAAATGTCGGTTGTTATCACCTAACCATGTGGTTGTGGGCTTAGGCTGTTTACCAAACCAAATTAGATGAAATGAAATATTTTTATCTAATATATCGAATGGATATTCAGATATGAAAAAGTTTGTATTTATTAGGGTAATATATACTATGTATTATTAAGGATCACCAATAAATGAAGTAATTATAGAGGTCATTAAAACAGATGTGGAAGAAAACATATTACTAATAATGATTCATATTGATGGATCAACATTTGATCATTAGTTACTAAACTGGGATTATAATAAAGGTATATTACAATCATATAGATAAAACTCAAGATTATATGATTTCATGATTTATATTATTGAATATATGGATATTCTATGTGGTTTAGGCAAGTGATAACTTTAATGACATCCATATCAGTTTCTATGGGATCATGATCAAAATTTTTCCTTGGATATTGAGGTTAGGGACTGCCTAGATTGGGATGCTATATTTTCTAATTGGTTGTGTGAGATTAAATACAAAGTAATTTTTATGTTTCATAATGAATTTAATATTATATCATGGTTTATGAGTAATCCATGATAATATATATTCTAGGAAATTATTTATTGTTTGAATTGATCCACTCTTTATATAAGATTAATGTATCAGTTTTCCAAGGTATAATAGAATAAATGGAATAATTCTCAAGGTGTGAAAAATTTATATCATATAAGCATAAGATTATTATAGATCTATATATTTTTACCAAAGAATAAATGTTAAAAGGCCTATGAAACATTATCATAATTCCTGATGTTTAGAGTTGGGAATGAACAAGTATTAGATAAAATGGGGAAAAATAATATTAAAATAAGACATGTGAATTTAGTTATTGTGATATTAATATTTTTATTGTGGTCATGGTACATGATTTTGATACACGTTCTGTGTTCAATCTATTTCCTAGATATGTCATTTTAGGATCCATGGAATCTTGAGTGTTCCGATCAAAGACATGAAGACTGTATTACATGTCAAGTCATACATATACATTAGTCTATGATAACCTCCTAGAAATGTATACTTCATCTAAATTATAATTATATCATTATAAATATTCATTCTAGAATTTATTAAATCATAGGAGCTAAAGTGATATTTAAAAGGAATATAAATATATCCAAACTCCCATGAGTAAGATTTTTAATTAAATCACATTCTAGGAGCCTTTTTAGTAAAGAGGTACAATGAATAGACCATATTTATAATTGAATCTAGATTAATATAGTAGGTAGTTACTACCATGTGGAACGAGAAAAAATTAATTAGTAATTCAAATGATATTTGATTTATTTTAAATAAGGGTTTTATTAGACTCAACAGACATTACCACGTGGTGATATTTTTTTGGCTAGCAATATAATCAGTCATTGGTCCTAGTAGATATTAAAACTATTTGAGAGTGTTTTATTGTTGATTCATTGATGTTTTTTGAGTATGTTTTTCCTAGTTTTCCCTTGGATTAGAAAATGAAGTAGGATTATGATTTTGAAGGATATTCCCTATTTTATGAATCAGTTGTGTCTTTTCCTATGATCATTAATAGTATATTTGATTCAGGTTTATAGAATAATATTTTGATAGAATTCATGGAATTTAATAATGAATTATTGAAGGTTCAAATCATAGAGCGGCTAGTCGATGAACATAGTGATATATATTAGTAAATTCTAGAGTTTAATGTAGAATAGTTACAAATCAAAATTTCATGTAATCATTATTTAAATAATATTCCCATTAATTTGAAGAACATAAATCACTAGGTGTTAAGGAACATATAATACATTATCCAATGCCCCATCTTTTTAACTTCACCACAATGAATCTTCTGATGAAATAATTTCCTTCTGATACACGTAATAGATTCAAATATTATTAGATATTTTCATTAATAAATCATTCTAAAAAAGAAATTTCTAAATATTTATCATATTTTAAATGTAATATTTCAACACCACTATTGAGTTATGTAGATGATAATGAAATGAAATATTATGAAGTGAAACATGGATAATTTTGTTTAAATAAAACACAACACATTAGAGTTCCACTATGAGTATAATATAGATTATTTAAAAATTTATATAGGATTGGAATATTATAAATCACTTTATATAATTTAAAAAAATTAAATTTTATGTCATCCATAATATGACAAATCAATGAAAAATATTCTTAAAATAGAATCTCCCATTTGGAAAATATAATTTTTGATTAATTTAGTACTTTAGATTACTATCATTAAAAAAAAGAAAAAGTAGACATGGTGAGAACCACCTTCTAGATATAATTTCAATTGAATTTTTAGACAAAAAATAGTGGAAAATTGATAAAGATATGATGGACATGAACTAAATCCTTTTTTCTTAACAATGATATTTCATTATAAGATGAATTTAATTGATTGGAATAAAAATATTTTTTTTATGACAAATAAAAATGAAATTTATCAAATTGAAATGGAAATTGAACATGTAGAATGTGAACAATCACAAAATTTCTTCGTGAAAAATTTAATATGGCTGATTAAATAAATTAATTAATTCAAATAAAATTTTGAAAGGAATTTAATTAATAAATAGAGAAATAACTTTTAAATTATTATTTATTTTAAACAATTTGAGTTTCATTTAATACATCACGAAATTGAATGATTCTGTAATGAGCTTCCTTTTTTAATTAATTTTTCTATAGACTAAAAAGGTTTTTTTGAATTATTTTTTTTGAAAATATGATGTAGTGATATGTTAGTATTGAAAACATAGAAATTGGATTTTATTTTTCTAATAGAAAAGTGTTTATTCCACTATTGTTCAAAAAATAACCACATTTAATCGATAATAACTGTGTAGAATTTAGTTTGGATTAATATATACATCTCAATTTTTAGATTAAATGATCATATTTTGATACGAATAGTAATACTTGAGAAAAAAAATATTTTTATAATATATTCAAAAATCATATTTGTTTCTCAATACATTCATAGATAAACTCAAACTCATTAAATATTATGTTGGAATGGTGTTATATATTCTATTAATGATGAAAAGTGGAATAAATGAAGAGTTAACCCAATTCTCACAATGTGTTATCTTTATCCAGCATTCTTTACATATGATTTATCATCAATGATCAATATTTTCCTAACCCAACAATTTGAGTGATTGAGGTTACGATGTGAGAAAAAATTAAAATCTATATTACACATAATATTATAAATGATGTTTTTATTATGTAATTCCAACTATTTTAACTTATTTATCTAATACACACACACTCAATGTATTAGATTATCATAAATTAATTCAGGAATCAATTTTGTATCCATAAAATAATTAATATACACTACATGAAAATAATATATATATCTATATGAGATGTGTATCTCATTCAAATTAAGTTCTTTTATCTATCCACATATACCACACACCCAAACATTCCCCACAAAAAGTTATTATAGGAAAAAAATATTTTCAAGCCTTTCTAATTGAGAGATATCTCAAAGTAGTGTCGAAGGGATTTAATATAACCATACTTATACAATGTCTCATCCTGAGTATTAATTATTAGAATGTGTACCAAAATAATAAATACACACAATAAACATGAAATTTTCATGTTTGAATTAATGTTAAAAGAGTTTATTTCAAAAAATATAAACTTCTTTATTTTATACAATAACTCAAAAAGACTCATTTTAGGAAATCCATTAAAATAAGTATGATAGATTGAATCACAATACATGATTGTCGGTAATAAAAATTTATTTCACATTGGTTTTTAATTAAACTAAAAGAAACATCATGCAACTAAATGGGGATATGGTAGAATATATTTAAGTATTGAATAAATGGGTTAAAAAAATATACATCATGAAAAATTATATTGATTATGAAGTGAATATTCAAATATAAAAATAACTAACCTAGGTTCATAGAATCTATTAAAATATCTATGTGGGTTTTTATACTTAGAAATAATGAAAATGAATCTTGGAAGAATATATGACCGATTTGGAACTCACAAATTTGATCTTGATGGAAAATGAAATTAAAACAAAAACTGAAGATATAGAACCACATGTGGGGAATGAAATTTAATGTCACTCATGAGGACCTGGATAAGGATTAGAAGGTAGAAGAATGAGGCCACAAGAAATAATTTGTGTGGAGGGATATAAAAAAGTTTTTTAAAACCATTGGTATGACATAGTATATACTAACCATATACTGAAACAATTGGTTTAGCCTACATTAGTGCATAATTATCTACCAACAGTTTTAAAAAAAATTTCATTAAAATATATACTCTAATGGATTCCAAAAACCATTGTTATAGCCACAGTATATCATAATATATACTTACGGTTCAAAGAAACTGTTGGTGTAGAATAGCTTACTAAAATGATTTTTGAACAACTGTACTTATAGGTTATGTTTAATGTTTATATACCAAGGGTTTCACAAAAAAATTGGTGTACATTTTTTTTAAATTACCTATACCAATATTTCAAGAAACCATTGGAATAGGTTTGTGGGAATTTCCATGGGTTCCAATAGTGTTTCAGAACAAGATATAAAATTGAAAATATATTTATAGACCAATCCTTGTTAATATTTATCCAATTTTATAATTATTCCTCTTGGAATTTCTACCTCAAATATAGTAATTATTCCCCAATTAAAAACACCAAAAAATAATCTTTTCTTCTTCCATTATCACCTATTCTTCTATATTTTTTACATCAACAAAAGAGTTTGACAAACACACAATATCATATATCAATACTTCATATTTATATATATTATTTTATATAAAAATAAATTTAATGTTCTCAAAATAATTATAATATAAAGAAATTCAAATCATTGATATATGTACATTAATCTATGTGTCCAGTTTAGAACAGATATCATTTTCATGTCCCAGAAACCTTTTATAATTAATGAAATGTTATATTTTATGGGATAATTTCATGTTTTATATCCATCATATAAGAACTTTATTAATATATAATCAATAAAAATATAGACATAATACATAAAATCTATTAGTGATACATAATATATATTTCACTAAATATTGATATGTTTTGAGGTTTCACCCAAAATATATAAATGTATACACACAATAAAGTCATTCATATCACATATGACTCTGGGTGTTAGAAAAAAAATCCTTAAAATATGTTTTTGAATTAATTGGGTTGTGTCCTTATAAAACTTATGTTGAAAATGTTCTATAAAGAATTAACACTGATACATTCATGAATAATTTTTCCCAGAACCATTTGGAAATGGGTTTTTTGATAACCATGAATGTTTGGATTGTAAAGTTTTATTTTGTGAAAAATATATAGTAATGTTTGAATGTTTACATAAGAAATAAAATTCAAAAATGATTTATGTAGATTAAATTTTGGATAAAAGCACTGAATCTTATACAAATAATATGTCAGGTTTTTAAATAAATATGAGAAGGAAAACATTTTCATATAGGATGGATATTATACAAAATGTACAAATTAAATCACTTCCAAATCATGGTGGACGGATCTTTGAGGACTCAAAGGAAATAATGTTTCAAAATAATGAATAATAATCTTGTGGAACACAAATAATTCATGAAATAATTACATGAATTCGGTGTTTTTAATGAATGTTGATGTTTATTCCATGATGTGAAAGGCATAAATTATTAATACACCACAAGGCATGGAATACAAAGATAACTTTTATGTATTTTTTTTAAATAAGGTAAAAAATGTAATATTTCGAAAATAAGTTTTCTTATTTTTATTTATGTTTTTCGAGAACATTTCTGTAATTGATCAAGTGGGGGTGAATTAATTTCATCAATTTCACATATATTTTAAACATCCTTCTTATTAAATGATTTAATATATCCTCTACATTATTGTTATCTATGAAGAAATGTAAAATAAATAAATAATATAACTCATAAGGTTTTTATAGTGTTTTGAGGTTGTAATATCTTCTTATTTTCCACTATAAAATATTATGATATGGGTTTGTTAATAATTATTGAGATCTCTTTCCTAGAGATATCACATATGAGTGTAAGCAGGTGACTGTTGAAATAAAGCCTACAATAAATTCTCATATTATCTAATAAAATAATTATTCTCATTATTCACACCCACTATTATAAAAATATGTATTAACATATATAATCTATATAAAAATATAAAATATTATATGCACTTGAAAACACAAAATTTGTGAACTCGAACAACGAATAGATGTTTGATCATATATAAAAAATGGTTAACTATCCAAACTGTATCTTAGAAGAGAATCGATTGAATATAGTATATATCATCACTAATTAACAACATCAACAATCTAAATATCTTATTTATTCTTTAGACTCACTATAAAATAGAACTTTCTTGCTTCGAAAAAGTAAAACCATTTTATATAATAGTTTAAAAATGGAATCACATGTTTTATAATTGTGTACCTATATATATAATTTTTTTAGATATATAATACCAAGTAAAAAAAATTTGGTCATGTTAATAGAAATTCTTCTCCAAAACTAGGTATTCTTCATGTCATTGGAATGAATCAGTCTTTATTAATATTTTAAAATGAATAATCTTTGTTATACTTTCTTAAAATATCATTTAGATTGAAATTGAAAATGACCATAACAAATTATATCTTATAAATATTCAATTGAAAAATATATATGATACATATGAAGTGGTTTATTAACTAACATGGGGTGAATCAGTCATTTAATTTCTGAATAACTTTATTTAACTTAAAGATAACTTATCCTTCATTTAGGATTATAATCTATTGATATAAAAATACACTCTAATAAAATTTATAAAATTTAAAAAATAACGTGAGGCATTGATAAAAATAAAAATTTCATATATATTATTCAAAAATATGGTTTTATAATCCCATGAATGTCATATTTTAAGGGAAGTTATCGAAATATTTTATTAATAATTTGATTTTAATTGTTAAAATGACCAAAATTTTTAATTTACTATTTTTAAATCATATTGTTATTTCTATAATAAATTCTTATATTAAATATATATTATTAAATTCCTTCTATAGGATTCTTAACTTAAATGGATAGATTTTATTCAAATATACCAAATGATGAATTAATGTTTATGATTCCCTAACAAGGATAGCAAGTTGGGCTATGGAATATATTCCTAGGTTGAATAAATTTTTAATATGTTAACATGCCTCATAAATTGGAATCCCACATTAATATAAAATTCATAGGGATATAGAGGATATCCAGATTAATATATTATTTAGATTTTTGATCCCATTATTCATACTCTATGATGGTCATGAATTCCAAGGATTTTAGCACATTGTAATTTGGATAATCTTTAGGATTGAAATTTATTCTGGAGTAAAACCATCATATATAATACTCAAAATTTATTATAGAGGTAAAATATTCTTGGTGTATAGAAAATAAATATAAAAAAAATTAAGGAAAACATAATTGTTATATAATATAATTAAGGGGTATGAAAAAGAATAAAAATATCTGAGTACATTTTCATAGGGAAATATGGGCACACATTAACCTATAAATGTACACCTCTACATCCAGGTCAAAGGATGGATGTTTTATTTTTTAAATTTGGGTAAGAATTTATTTTCTTCTAATTTAGTTTTGATATCAATTTTTAATATATTTATTTTCATCTCCCTCTCTTCCCATTAATTTTATCATTTTCCCCCCATTATGTTCCTTCCAATATCGAAGAAAATGGGGGAATAACACTCATTATTGTTTTTTGGGGTGGAAGAGATGTTTTGATTATTTTTTTCTTCAATAATTCTCATTATTCTATTATGATAGTTTCAGTAGATTTGAATCAAGTTTTTTTATTCACTACTCATTCAATAATGTTGTATTCTTTTGTTCATTTTTATTCCTATCCTTCTTCATCATAATGATGTATATGGGATATAGTAGAATAATAAGGATTATGTGAGGGTGTATATTACTACATTAATATGGTATGTGTGGGATGATAAAAAATTCAATAAGAATGTGTTAAGTGATATGGCTACTCTCAACATTTATTATAATATTTAGAATTAATATTTTAATGAATAATAATAGCATCACCAGGATCTCCAAAGAACAACAATGCTTCCTCACAAACATCATTGTGTTTTTTTATTATTTGTGTGCTTCAAACATATATAAATATATATAATTTACTATATTCAATAAAAACCACAATATATTAGTTCATCCAAAGTATTATATTAGATTGTTTGTAAATTGTGATAATATAAAAATGGTGTGCTTGAGAAGCCACCCCAAGATATCAACCCTTGGTTATACACTATGCTGCATTCATAGGAATATATGAATTTCATTGTGAGGGATTTGGGACTTGTACCTCTCATAAATTTATAGACATTAATTGAGATACCAATTCAATTTACACACTTTTTATAAAAAATAAATAAATAATCATAAATTTTAAAATATATATAAAATATATAACATCATATCTTATTTTTTTAATTCATATGTAAAAACAGATTTTGTTGTGATTTTTCATATGATTGTTGTACTAAAAATAAGATGTATGAGATTTAATAGTATGATAATTTATTTATTCATGTTCAAAAAAATAAATTTATTGAAATAAAATTCCAAGATGCATTATGAAGTGAGAAACCAAATAATTACCATCTCTTCTTATCTTGGTGATAATAATTTTTTGATGTTGAGAAAGAAATAAAACACATTAATTATTAGGTAAGACTCATTCCAAAAACATTCATGTTTGAAGAGACTAAGTTTGTATTGAGTAAATATATTTAATATCAATCTGTCCTTGACCATAATTTATATTAGGATGTTTATGAATAAGTAATTATTGTTGATGCACACGTGGGTGATCATTATGTTTTAAATAAAAACTATTAGGGGTCTATTGAATCATAAATGGAATGAAATTTTCTAATATTTGATAATAAAAAATCAACACTTCTCTAACTCTATTATTATTTTGAATAATATTATGATATATCTAGAGATACTGATTTAGAAGGGCCCTACTAGAAAAAATCACTTTTCAAGATGAACTACAGGAAGAGGAGGATTTATTTATTGATTCATCTAGTGTAAACTATAATCAGTATGAGTTTTTTTGTTGAATTATTATTTTCTAAATATTCTAAACTAAATAACAAGATTTTCCTAATATATTTATGATGAAGATTCTTGAAAAGTTTTGGGAGTTAATAAATATGACCCATTTTCATTCCTCCACATTATCATTTATAATACATTTTTAATGGAATGAAATTTTTGTATTATATCAATATATTACTCTATAACATATTTTAAGGAATTTACATTGGAAGGATATAAATTTGGTGGTTCAAATCATGTAAGCCAAATCTATAGTCGGACATTGGGTGACCAATGAAACTACCAACTGGTGTAAATAAAAAAATCAATACCCACATGGGGTGTGCAATAATGTTCTATCCTTGTTTTTTTATTTTCTCTTTCTTTGTAAATATTTATCTTTTTCATTTTAGGATTTCTATGTATAATTGACACCATTTAGGATATTAACTAATGGATACCATTTAAAAAATTGGTTTCATCATTCATTATCTTTGGTTTTTATGCCATTATCTTTTTTATTGATCTTAAATGAAGGGTAATGAAATTTTAATGTTGGGGGAGCGATAACCTACTTTGTTGGCTTTGTTCATATTAATTTTAATTTTTATTTTCCTATAAATATTGATCCTCAATGAATAACCATTTAAAAAATTTCACTTCATTTAATTATGAGTGATTTTTCTTAATTTTGGATAACATATATTTTAAATGATTGTTATTGCAAAAAACTTTTCCTGAATTTTGATTTTCATGATTTTTTAAGAGTTTGAACAATTATCGAAATACATTCCCATGAAATAGTGAAACAAATTATTTTTTCCAACCTTGTGAGGTATTATAAACCCTTATGAAAAATTAATCATAATTCTCAATCATTATTAAGAGAAACAATGATTTTTTGAAAAAATATAACTTGGGATTATAATCATTGGAAAAAGTTGTGTTCATAAAATATTTTTGATGTGAATGAATAATTATTATGGATATCAATATTTTAATATGTTAACCACATTTACATTTAATTTTTTTATATCATAGAATCTGTGAATTAACTTATATATTAAATTCACATAAAAATAAAATTATATTTTACCCACCTACACTGTTAATATTTATGAATGAATATTATATATTTTATTGTTATGAAAATACTTTTCACATTAGTTATTAATTATGTAGATCAATTTTTGGATGTGTGAGTTGTGGGTCATTATTTTTGAATTTCAAGAATGGGAATGAGTAAATTTCATCAATTTTGATTTATTTATATCTTTTTTTCCCAAAATAATATTTTTTATAAAAAACAAATACAATTTAAAAGAGAAAATAATGATGATCCTAAATTATTCATTATTATTACATTTATGACTTGTTTTTATCTCAAAAATTGAGTCAATGGTTATTTTTATTTCATTGAAGTTTATTTTCATCTCACCCTCTTTGAAAAAAATTAGAAATATAAAACATAAACAAAATGTGAAATTATGTTGAAATCATTTATTTTATTTACTATTTGAACCAGGTTCCATGTCAATGTATTTTTTGTGTATATTATTAAGTGGAATTAAGTTTGGTATATTTCATGTTTATTCACTTGAAAAAACATAGGATTGTTTTTTGGCGTTTAGCCTCCTCTTTCATCCTTTGAACTTTTAAATATTTCCAACATGAAACCATATCCATAAAAATACCCTTGAAATGATACTGAAAATTGTAAATATTTTTTACATCCCAATGTGTGATGATATTAGAATTTTCACAAGACTATGGTGAAAAATTCACTTTCCAAATTTATGTATAGCTCCATATATAATGTCTCTTGACTAATGAATGGCATGAAATCCAATGAGTTGATGGTGCGATTGGGGCATGGATGAATTTTTTAGGATTAATGGGATTAAATTAGATAAATAAAAATGAATATGAATTCTTTATCATAGACGAGACATGATAAAATTCCATTTTGGAAAAGACCCCTGTATATTTCACCATTCATTTTACGGTGGATTTTTATTTGGATATTTTATAACTTCCCCAGCATGCAATGTTTAATTATTTGAGATTGATAAAACTCAAATTATTACAAATATTATTCATTAATAAACTATTTTACCCCATAAATTTCATATTTTTAGTGTAATTGTCAAAAGTGTAGGTGTTATTAATTTCTTGAGATTAATTACGAAATGTCATAATTTATGAATTTAAATGTTTTAAAATTGTATTGTTATATTATCGATAAAATCTTATAAAATATTTTCAGTTGTGAAATTACTTTTTTAGGATTCATTATTTTTTTGTTTGGTATGTAATTATAATAAAACCAAAAGATAAATCAAACATTATGAAGCCCAAATAATTCTCACATGCCACACCATGGAATCCATGCCTCAGTTGAATGATTTTTAAGTATGGGCCAATATCTAAAAGATGGTATTCCAAAATTAAAAGAAAACTGAAGGTGAAATAGATTACAGACTAACTATTTTATTTAATTGTTTCATCCTGTGATTCATCATCCATAATGGTAGTATTTTTTCTTGAATTCTGCACATTGTGATTCAGAAAATCTCAAAACCATAAACATTTGTTGGGTAAAAAAATCCAAATTTTTTTTACATATAAACAATAAAGATAAATTTTTTTTTGGTGGAGAGAAATTTTTTAAAAAAACATAAATGAATGAGAAATTATGAGATTATACCATAATTATTGCCTAAAATAATTCAACCTTTTGAGTAAATATTTGAAGAGAAATATGAATACATTTTTTTATAAAAATACACCTACACTTCCATGACATGGGTTTCCTACGTTGTTTATCTTTTTTAAGAATATATTTCATGTTGTTATAATTTCTTGAAATATTTAATATATATTTTTCATCTTGTTATATTCTCGTTCATTTTATATCTCACCACTTTCATCCTTCCAATGAATATGAAAAAAGAGATCAACTTTAATTATTGTTTGAGGGGGTGGGGCTCTAGTATTTTCAGTTCATTGTTCTTTAATGTTTTGTATTAAAATAGTATATGAATTTAAATAGAGGTGGAACCAATTTCAGTGTAAGGTTAAACCCACTTTTACTACAATTGTATTCCTCTTCCAATTAATTTTTGTTCCTCTCCTTCATTGTTATAATTCTTCATATTTGGTAGGGTGCCACTATAGTGAAGTTGTGAGGGTGTATTGTTACACATACAAAAGGTTAGTGTGGGATAAAAAATCAATAGGAAGGTTTTGAGTTGTATGGTTTATCTCAAAATACAGTATGATTTAGATAATTAATAATTTAATGAACAAGGGTAGTATCACCATGATCTACAAAGAACACAAATTCTTTTTCACTGCCTGTATTTTGTTTTTTACATCAATTTGTGTTTCATGTATTTAAATATATATATATATATATATATATATATATATCATGTACATTATAAACCCTACTCTATATTAGTATATCATCAATAGTATATAAGTTATTTTATAAATATCAGCTATATAAATATTGTGTATGTTGGTGGCCTCTACATGAGATCGTCCCTAGATTATGCACTATGCTAAATTCTATGAGAGGGATTTGTTCAAATTCCCCTCATCAATAACATTAATCTTTTCTTGGTTCATCCCCAATGAAGTAAAAAACTCCTTAATTTTCTCAAAATATATGTGTCACATGGTTTCCATAATGATCCATAAAAAAATATAGTGCCATGGGTAGGGATGAGACATTACAAATATTTCCATCCCACGATAATAGTCTCAGGAAATTTTTTTATATTAGTTCCCATAATTTACAATATTTTCCAGGCCATTCATGTCTCCTAATATTCTTCTAACAAGTTTCATACATTAAAAATAATTTTGGAAGACCATTGCTCTTCTGGGAAACTAAAATATGTGAGATCCTTCTTCCAATGAATGTAGGTCAGATTATTTAATATATTCTTCACTGAAAAAAATTAATATTATTAATGAGAATCGTAGCCCCAATGAACAATATTTTACCAAATGGTGTTCCCCCATTATATAGACAAACATTCTCCAATAAATATGGAGAATGTGTGAGCTCTAATTTAATATTCCTTATCACTTTAATTTATTAGTCAAAATACATGAATATATTCCAAATATATTTGAGTTTTTAATTTTTCAAACCCTATAATAAAATAATTTTCAACATTCTTCAAATATTGATAAAAATTCATCTAGAATGAAAAAAAATCATATTTGAGAATTTTGGAAAACAGAACAAACAACTCATCATTGTCAATGTTTTTGTGTCATTATATTAATTATATTAAGATAAATAGTTTCTTATGGTGAATGCAATTTTAGATAATGTACTTTCAATAAATGTGATTTAGGTGAATGAACTTCTAGTGAATATACATTAGGTGAACCCACATCAAGTTACCATACTTCAAGTGAATTTCATTCAGGTGAATAAACAACATGTGAATATACTTCCAAATAGTGTACTATAATTGAATGATACACATAATCTAAAATCATTATCCTACATACTTCAAAAAATTGTGTGGTTCTAATGAAAGATTATGTACCTGGAATTATAGAACTGATACAAAAAATTTTCATTTAACTATGTATTATAAAAACATCTTTTAAATAAATTATAACATGTAATTTCAATCCTATAACAACAATATATTGAATCACTATCAGTCTTTCACCAAAGGGATTTACATTTTTGACCAAATACGATATCATAATATGAATTATTTACCCAGACCTCCCTTTAATATACATAAAACATTTCATGCCAATTAGAACTTCATGTTATCATATGAAGAGCTTTGGAATAATATTTTAATATTCAATAAATTTATAGTCTAACCTAGAAGGATTATCTCAAACAATGTTATGAAAAAATGAAACAATGTGAAAGACCAAGTGGAACTTCAGTATCCCCCTTCGCATTTTTTTAAAACAAATCTTTTAAAGAACTCAAAATATTTTCATTCTATATAATCATAACCTTTAATTAATGGAAAAAATGCATTGACACAACCCTATTTGAAATAGAAATGTTTTGAGATAAATATAGAAAAATGTGATAAGACAATTTTGGTCAAGTTATTTTAATATACGCCTAGTCAATTCATCCACCTAAATTTTCTTTGCCCTATTATGTGAACTCTTTCCATAGATCAATGGAATATTTAATTTCTATAAAAAATATTATTGAAAATATAGTATCACTTATCTATAAATTTATCTATATAATCCAATGTAAAAATAGTTTCATCTCCAAATAATTAGTTATGAATAAGGATAATGATGAACATTAAGTTTTAGCATTAATTCTGAAATCCATTCCCTTCGTATAGATTTTATGAGAATATCATAGATTTTATTAATTTTTTGAAATATTTTTAATAATAATTTCCTAAAATTAATATTTATACTAGATTAAATATAACATTATATCAATATGGTTTGATTTGGAGTGTTCATTTTTCTGCATAGAGAGATCAATTACACTTTGATTATCACATAAGATTTTAAAAAGGTATCCAATATTCATGTTCATGTCTTCCATAAGAAATTTAATCCACATTATTTAATATAATGTATTTATGGTATCAATATATTCTTATTCCATTTTACCCATTGTAATTGATTCATTATTATTACTATTCTTTTATACAAAACATTCTACCAAAAAATATACCCCTTAATAATGATTTATGGTCAACAGAATCATTGGAAAAATCAGCATCAATGATTATGAGTAAGATTAATGTATCCATTATTTGATAAATCATCCCAAAAATAAATATTCCATTGAATTTCCTAAAAAACAATTAGTATCTATCTGGTGGGGCACATTTAGATTAATTTTGATCTGAATCATAAGATCACTTCATACAATATATCAAGAAAATTTTCTTTTAGAGAGAGAAAAAAATCTAATCAACTTCTTTAAATTAATTTCATTGACACTTTTAATATAATTATATTTTTCCATATGTAATCCAATATAGATAGGAGTAGAAAATTCCATAGAATATTCCATGTAAAAGTATCTCATGTGATCCAAGGTGTACTCTTATTATTATAACATGTTGTATCTTTTTTTATATGTAACCGACATCTTAGGAATGAAATTCATCTCCCAATGTACTGATATTTCATTGAGTTCCTTCATTGTTCTATGAATTCATTACATGAAAAATAATTATCACTTTCAATGAATATCTAAAAAAATTTAAAATGACTTCCAGATTTTAGAATCCAACCACATTCACATATACGTCTCTATCAAAATTGTCTTTAGG
This sequence comes from Viscum album, assembly GCA_963277665.1. Taxonomy (NCBI): domain Eukaryota; kingdom Viridiplantae; phylum Streptophyta; class Magnoliopsida; order Santalales; family Viscaceae; genus Viscum; species Viscum album. The sequence goes on from OY728134.1 coordinate 1,279,326,812, forward strand.
GTAGTTCAATACTTTTATCCAGCTAACAAGTTATAAATAATATTCACATGTTTCCTTCTTATATCATTATAGACTATACATGTTTTTACATAGCATAATCCTTTCCTCATAATGTATAAATCCCTCTAGTTTCATAATGTAAACGTCTTCTTCAATATCATCATTCAATAAAACTGACTGTATATGCATATAATAAAACAATTAAATTTCATGAGAACTAACATAAAAAAAACTCTGACTGAATAAAGTCTTAGTACTAAAGAATATTTTTATTTTAGATATACACCTTGATCCTATGAGTATAAATTGAAAATTATCCTTTTTTTTATTTCGTGAAGCATATATAATTTCCTTACAATTCTTTTAAAACACAATCTTTGTTTCGATAATATTCATTTATTTGAGTCATGGGAATAATTCCCATGTGTAATTATTCTCAATCTCACAAATTTTCTCACTCATATATTTTATCAATTCGGTAGGAACCCGGTTCTTATTTTTGAGGTATGGGTTTCTTCTTTTCTCTTTTCCTTAAGTGTTTAAGAAAAAATAAGGAAAATGGGGAAAAATTGTAAATTTTGGGACTACACACCATGTACTATTCCACACGCCGTGTACTTTGGCCGTTTGGGATGAGTACACAGGGTGTGTAGCCATGTCAGTGATGAAGGGTGTAAAAACTGACTACACGCCCTGTAGTATGTATTTAAATGCCGTGTAGTCAGTCGGAAGGAAAATAGTAAGGCGGTGGAAGCTGCTTCCAGCTGAGCGGCAGTACACGCCATGTACTCAAGAGTACACGCCGTGTACTCATGTCGATGGATTAACAGTACGGCGGTGCCGCCAGAGGAACAATTAAATGACGGAAGTACACGTCATGTAGTCAAAAGTATACGCTGTGTAGTTTTTGTTTTTCACATAAAATGGGTAGTAGCCAACCCTTTTCACAGGATTGTCTTAGAACCAGAGGAAGGTTCTCGGGAGGATGGTCGGACCTTCGAAGATCTCCAGATCGAGCGTCTGGAATCCGATTCTGCTTCCTTTAATCATGTTGGAATGGTGAAGGTAGGCCCTCCCTTCTTCTTGCGTAGTTCTTTCCAATTCATCCTCTAAGGGAAGTTATTTGAGTTTGAGCATGTTTTTCTTTCACCTCAGATCTACCTAATTCTTGGACGATTCGTAGATTATCATTTGAGTATATTGATCAGGGGTGTTAAAAGTAGGTGGCTTGGTGTCTAATTTCCAATTGTGGTGCGTTTGTGTGTATTTTTGTGCTACAAACCCATGTTGGGGCGTCATGTGGCTGAGGAATTGGATGTTTAAATACATAGAATTGTATAGGTAATTAAATGTAATAATTAACTGTTGTATGGGATCGCTGCTTGGATCCAGGACCACCCTAGGGGTGCGTTCCTCTGTTTAGCCATTTGCCTAGGATACCCAAGGGTATGCCATGTTTACATTATGGATTAATTTTTCCTTGAGAGGAATTATATATAAATTGGAAGTTTATATGTTGGGCATGGACCGATTACTATATTAGCCTGAGGGAATTATTGATTATCCTGAGGGCGTAGTTCTATTTGCCTGAGGGCAATGCCTGAGGGAAAGATTTTGATTACCGAAGGGTTTTGTTTCAGTTCAGCCAGAGGGCGAGATTCTATTCGCCTGAGGACAATGCCTGAGGTAGAGATTCTATATATCCCGAGGGCAAGCCTAAGGGTGCGGTTTTACTATATTAGCCTGAGGGAGAGATTCTGATTGGCCTGAGGGATTGGTGCTGTTGAGCACAAAATGTTACTAAATATAATGATTAAATGAATGATAAAATGGAAATATAACTGGTAAAGTTAGTTACTTATTAGTACTGCTTAGTTTTTTGCATTTTACTAATACACACTGTTGTTGCATCTTTTCACACAGTTGGGAACAAGCCTTTGGTGGGTGCCTACTGGGAATTTATTTCTCACACCCTGTTTGGGTCATGTTTTTGGCCCAAACAGATTACGTTCCTGCAGATATGGATAAAGGAAAAGGTCCCTTTACAGTTACATGATTGTTGTTGAAGAGTAAGGGAGCATGAGACCGAGCTTAGGCTCGCGATGCTGCCAGTTGTTTTGTTTTGTTTAGTGGTACCGGTACTTTCTATTGTATCATATTGTGCTGTTGTGTACCATGTTATGGATGCTTTGTTAGAACATGAGGCATGTTGCATCATCATTATATATACATATAATTGTTGGTTGTTTTTACTGCGGTTGTTCTATTAAAGTTGTGTACGTTTTATTGCTTCTGCTATTGTCGTATGTTTTATCTGGTATTCTGTTGCGCCACACTTTGAAAAATGAGATAATAGTTTCCCCACTATCAGACCTGGGCCCTCACTGCTAGTCGGCAGCCTCTGGAATTCAGGGAAATGCACTTGAGGTCATGTGACCAACCGGGTTCGGGGCACCCATTGAGTGGCACCTGGATCCGGGATGTTACAATGTGGTATCAGAGGGTTATTTTATTTGACTTGCTATTTGGATCCATAGTCAGGGATAGGACAGAAACTGTAGTTGGTAATAAGCTGTGCCCAGGCATAGCTAACCAGTGTATAGGGAAAATCTAGTCTACCTCGTATGTTTTCAATTCTTCTGATTTTGCAAGTTTTACAGTTGATTTGATTTTCACCTTTGGGTTACGCACTTGTGATTGTTCTGTTATATTTTATCCAAGGGTTCTATTTAGTTGCAACCCGATGAGATGAGGGTATATAGTCTCATGCATCATTTAGGCACATTCTAGGAATCACATGCCATGAATAATTCCATGCAATGTAGGTGAATTATAAATTTCATGTTGTTCTGATAGTTGTTGGTTGTTGTGCTAGAAAAACATTCTATTGTGATAGCTGCTTTGTTAAATACCTGCTGTGTGATAGGGTGTTTTTGTATGAGCTTCTTGAAAGAATGGATGCCAAACTTTGGTTTTCGGGGCGTATGGGCCCTCATTGACCGGAATTTGGTGGACTATTGACTATTTTTTCATAACACATATAAGATGCCAATCATTGATGCGCGGGGAGTATGGGCCCTCACGGATCAGAATTTGGCACTTAGGTGTTTTTTTCATTACTTTCTAGGTTCTGGAGTAGTATCTGAGCATTACTATCTGGAAAACCCAGGATACACGTCCTGTAGTTCCTCGGACACACGCCGTGTGTTCTTCAGTTTGGGAAGAAAAGAAAAATTTTTAAGTACACACCGTGTATCCTTAGTACACACCATATAGTCTCATCCCGTGTGGGCAGGGACACGGGGAAAAGAAACCATTGGGGAAAACACGCCGTGTACCGGCTATACACACCGTGTAGTGTTAACCTAGAGTCCGCTCGTGTAACTAACAACATGGATATAGGAAACCTAAAGACATACACACCATGTTAATGATGTACAGGTCGTGTTGTCTGGCCTAGGGACCCGGCTATGTAACTAACAAACACGAGTTGGTGTTACCACTTTTTGAACATGCCGTGTACCTGAGGGACATGTCGTGTAGTCTTGATCGAGGAAAAACCATGTGGACATGACCGTGTAGCTGGGAAAACGGTGTGGTGTACACACCGTGTGCGGGTGTAACATGCCAAGTAGTTTAAGCCGAGTAGTTCGTTCTGTTACAAACGACATGAGATGTTGGAAATTACACCATACATGCTGTGTATATGATATACACGCCGTGTAGTTTTGTTCAATGGGAGCCGTGTGGCTTAGTCATGTTGAAGGACTCGGGCCGGGGAAGAGAAGTCAGGTACACGCTGTATAGTCAGTATACACGCCGTGTAGTCTTGTTTTGCAAATCTTGAAATTCCTTCTTCCTCCTTTCCCCCTTTTTGGTCCCCTCATTTTTCAAACTTGATAATTCTTATCTAAGGTGTGCGTTTGACTTTGTAGAGTCATGCCACCAAGATGACCACACGTTGTTCTCTAAGAGAGCGGTGATGATTATACTCTAGAGATGGTGGGTCATGGGCTACCGGTTGATCCTCTAGCAAATCCAGATGCAGCGCCAGCTGTTATACTGAAAAAAGGCGCAGAGGCACAATTTCCTGAAGGCTTTATGCGGTTCATGCAGACCTTTTAGGGAGCACCACCGGCTGCCACATCTATGGCAGAGCTGACTCATATCTTCCAGCAGCAGCATCCACCTACGTTTATAGGGGATGACCGACCACACGATGTGGAGTCTTGGTTGGGGTCTATTCAGATTATTTTCGAGCATCTTGACACGCCTCCAGGGCGGAGGGTCATGCTCGTGACTTACATGCTACGCGATTCCTCCATGAGGTGCTGGGATGTTACCACTCAGTCAGAGAATCATAGAGATATGGCATGGGAATATTTTTAGGCAGTATTCTATGACTTCTTCTTTCCAGAGACGTTGAGGGAAGATAAAGCTTGATATTTCATGAATCTGCAGGAGGGCGCTATGTTGGTGATGGATTACTTTGCTCGTTTTACAAAGATTCAGTGTTTTGCACCCGTTCTGGTGGGTGATGAGACGTTGAGGGACAGAATATTTGAGAATGTTATTCAATATGACATCCAAGCACTAGTGAACATTTTCAGGTTGCCTTCAGTATATGCTATTGTGAACCAGGTGCTGATTACAGAGAGGAACCTTCAGGAAGCTAGTGGTGTGGGCCAAGGAAGTTCGACACCAGTTTCTGATACTATTTCTACCGGGAAGAGGAAGTGACAGACGAGCTTCTCTCATGGTGGCAGTACTAGCCAGGCGATTACTTCAGGGGGATCGATCATTTGATGCCAGTGTGGTAGAGAGGGGCACAAGAGACCATAGTTTCCACGTGACCTAGTGGAGTGCTGAGCTTGCAGCAAGATTGGTCATCTGTAGCGCTTTTACAGGGCGTTTGTACCAGTGGATAGTGAGAGGGGTTTAGTACAGACTCCGCGTGCGGGAGAAGGACCAATAGCTTCTTACTAGTCAAGAAACTCGAATATGTCAGGGCGTGCAGATAGAGATGGTGGTCGTGGTCGTGGTAGCCAGACACTAGGATATTAGAGGCAGCAGGGTGGGACAGCTCAGGGTAGCCAGGTTGTGTCACAGGGCCGCAGTACTGGGAAGGCATATGCAGTGCAACAGACCTAGAAGGATCAAGATCCCAGACCTTCTATAGTCAGAGGTACTATTCTAGTAGCTTCTATCTTATCTTCAGTACTTTTCGATATGGGTGATATGCATAGTTTCATATCTGTGCCTGTTGTAGAGAGCCTTGGGCTCTGTTTTTCTTCTTCTTCTAATGCTATTATGACGCTAGAAACTCTGTTGGGAACTAGAATGAAAGGTGGGCGTTAGTGTAAGTAGTTACCCCTTGAGGTTGGGGGTGTCACTTTCTTTGGGACCTCTATGTCTTAGAGATGAAAGCTTATGATGTAATTCTTGGGATAGACTGGTTGGTTCCCTTTCGAGCCTTTGTAGATTGCTATCATCGCAGGTCGAGTTTCACGTCACCAGAGGGGGGAGAGTTTACATACAAGGGTGAATGGGATGTTCAGGTGAGTTGAGCTGGACCAGAGCATCGTCGGTGAGGTGGAGTCCTATCCCAGATTGCAAGTTTATATCTTGATGATCAGGGGACTTGTCAGACGAATTTCCTTCCAGTGGTTGATCGTTTCAGGGATGTCTTTCCGGACGACTTTTCAGGTCTACCTCCAGAGCGAGAGGTGGATTTCTCTATTGAGCTTGTGTGAGGATCAGCACCGGTGTCCATTCCCCCTTATAGGATGGCCACTCTTAAGTTGCAGGAGATTAAGAGGAAGTTAGAGGAGTTACATGCAAAGGGTTTCATCCGACCTAGTACTTCTCCTTGGGGTTCGCCGGTCCTCTTTGCGAAAAAGGCAAATGGTACCCTCAGACTCTGTGTGGATTATCGGAAGCTGAACCAGTTGACGATCAAGAACCGATATCCCTTGCCAAGGATTGATGACCTTTTTGATCAACTTTGTGGTGCACGAGTGTTCTCGAAGATTGACTTGAGATCATGATATCATCATCTATGTGTGAGACCATCGGATATAACTCTTATAGCTTTTCGGAGCAGATATGGTCTGTACGAGTACTTGGTTATGCCGTTCGGACTCACGAACGTGCTGACAGTTTTCATGGCTCTGATGAATCTTGTGTTCCATCCTTATATAGATTCTTTTGTGGTAGTATTCGTGGACAATATCATGGGGTACTCTCACACTCGACATGACCATGCCACCCATATTGATATCGTATTGAGTACACTGAGAGAGCATCAGCTATATGTTATGCTCTCAAAGTGCCACTTTTGGATTGACCAGATTTACTTCCTGGGTCATATCATCTCAGAGGCAGAAGTTTCAATAGACCCATAGAAGGTGAGAGCAGTAGTTTTCTGGGAGCATCCTAAGAATGTGTTTGAGATATAGAGTTTCATGGGGATGGCTGGTTACTACATACGCTTCATAAAGGACTTCTCCCGCTTAGCAGCACCATTGACGGGTCTGACTAAGAAGGGTGTGAAGTTAATTTAGTCAGAAGCTTGTGAGACAGCCTTTCAGGACCTGAAGAGAAGGTTGAACTCAACACCAATCCTGATACTTCCATAGCAAGGGAAGAGCTATACAGTTTACTGTGACACATCAGGTATTGGGCTGGGAGCAGTGTTGATGCAGGGAGATCGTGTTTTTGCGTACGGTTCTCGGCAGTTGAGGCCACATAAGAGGAATTACCCGACACATGATCTTTAGTTGGCTGTAGTTGTTCATGCATTGCGCTGTTAGAGACATTATCTCTTGAGAGAGCATTTTATGGTTTTCACTGACCAAAAAAGTCCAAAATATATCTTTACTCAGTGTGAATTGAACCTGAGATAGCGAAGGTGGGTTGAATACCTTCATTCCTTCGATTTTGAGCTTGCCTATACACCTGGTAAAGGTAATGTCCTAGCTGATTAATTGAGAAGGAGGACTCAGATACAGGTGGTGCAGGAGGCTAGTGGCGAGTGACAACTGATGGCTTTGTTCTCTAAGATGCATTTAGAGGTGCATGACAGTTAGGGGTAGACCTATCTTTCTTCTTTAGATATGACTTCTACCCTCCTGGACAGAGTGAGGATGAGACAACTATCATATTCAGAAGGCCTAGTTCTACGGGAGTCAGTGGCGAATGAGGACCCACCTCCTAGTTGACCGATAGGCGGTGATGAAATTATGCGTTTCCATGTATGAGTGTGGGTTCTAGGGGATATACGCGAGGAGGTGATGCGGGAGATCCGTGCTTCAGCTTGGGAAGTTCATATAGGGGTTGCCAAGATGTACTCAGACTTGAGACGTCAGTATTGGTGTCCAGGTATGAAGAGAAATGTATCTAGTTTTGTTATGAGGTGTTCCACCTGTCAACAGGTGAAGGAAGAGCATCAGAGGCCAGCCGAACTGTTAGAGTAGCTACCCATCCCGGAGTGGAAATGGGATGATGTCGCGATAGACCTCGTGACTGGGTTTCTGAGGTCAACTCGAGGCAATTATTTCATGTGGTTTGGTGTGGACAGACTCACGAAGGTAGCTCACTTCTTGCCGATCAAGGAGACCTTCAGTGTTGACGAGATCGGGATGTTGTAAATCTGAGAGATCGTACGAATTCAGGGGGTTCCTCGTTCTATCATTTCAGATAGGGACACTCGTTTTACGTCACATTTCTAGCAGAGTTTTTAGAGGGAACTGGGTACGTAGGTTATTTTGAGCACAACTTACCACCCTTAGATCGATGGCCAGTCAGAGCGTATGACACAGGTGATCAAGGACATGTTGCGTGCATGCATCCTATAATTTGGGGGCTCTTGGGAGAAGCACATACCACTAGTCGAGTTTGCCTACAATAACAGTTTTCAGGAAAATATCAAGATGAAACCTTATGAGGCTTTATATGGTGGGCCATGAAGATCACCTTTGTGATGGTTATAAGTAGGTGAGGCAGCTTTACTGGGACCACGTCTCATGCAGGAGACTTCTGAGCAGGTTCAGTTGATTCAGAAGCGGATGTCTACCGCACAGTCTTGTCATAAATCTTATGTTGATAGCCACATATGACCTTTGGAGTTCGTGGTCGGGGATCAGGTCTTCTTTCATGTTTCTCCGAGTCTGGGACACAAACGTATTAGGAGACAGGGTAAACATTCACCGAGGTATGTGGGGCCATTTGAGATTCTGGAGAGAGTCAGGCTGGTTGCTTATCGGTTGTAGTTACCATAGAGGTATTGAGCCATGCACGACATCTTCCTTGTATCTTAGTTGCGCCACTATAATTCAGACCCATATCACGTCTTTCAGCCCGAGGAGGTTGATCTTGAGGTGGATGCGTCCATTGAGGAGAATCTGATTCGTAGTGTTGATAGGTGAATGAAGGTTCTCTGAGGCCGGTCAGTTTCTCTCATACGGGTGCTATGACAGCATGGCCGAGTGCATGACAAAACCTGGGAGCGGGAGACCGACATACGTGCTCTGTGGCCAGAGCTTTTCTGAGATTTATATTCGATACCCTTATAAGGGAAATTCAGTGACAAATTTCTTTAATGGGGGAAGTTTGTAAGAACCCGGTTCTAATTTTTGAGGTACATGTTTCTTCTTTTATCTTTTCCTTAAGTGTTTTTTAAAAAATAAGGAAAAGGGGGGGAAATCCTACATTTTGGGACTACACGTCATGTACAATTCCACACACTGTGTACTTTAGCCGTGTGGGATGAGTACACAGGGTGTGTAGCCATGTCAGCAACGAAGGGTGTAATAACCTACTACATGCCGTGTAGTATGTATTTACACGCCGTGTAGTCAGTTGGTAGGAAAATAGTAAGGCGGTGGAAGCAGCTTCCACCTGAGCAGTAGTACACGTCGTGTACTCATGTCGACGGATGAATAGTTTGGCGATGCCCCCAGAGGAACAGTTAAAAGAAGGAATTACACACCATGTAGTAAAAAATACAAGCCTTATAGTTTGTGTTTTTCTCTTAAAATGGGTAGTAGCAAACCCAGTTCACAGGATTGGCTTAGAGCTGGAAGAAGGATCTCGGGAGGATGGTCGAATCATCATGGATCTCCAGATCGAGCGTCAAGAATCTGATTCCACTTCCGTCAATCATGTTGGAACCGTGCGGGTAAGCCCTCCCTTCTTCTTGCATAGTTCTTTCCAATTCATCCTATAAGGGATGTTATTTTATTTTGAGTGCATTTTTCATTCACCTTAGATCTACCTCGTTCATGGACGATTCGTGGATCATCGTTTGAGTATACTGATCAAGGGAGTCAAAAGTAGGTGGCTTGGTGTCTAATTTCCAATTGTTGTGCATTTGTGTGTATTTTTGTGCTACAAAACCTTGTTGGGGTGTCGTGTGGCTGAGGGCTTGGCTATTTAAATACCTATAATTGTATAGATAATTAAATGTGATAATAAACTGCTGTTTGGCATCGCTTCTTGGATCTAGGACCACCCCGGGGGTGCATTCCTCTGTTTAGCCGTTTGGCCAGGATACCCGAGGGTATGCCATGTTTAAATTATTCATTAATTTTTCCTTGAGAGGAATTGTATATGAATTTCATGTTTATATATTGGGAATGGCCCAGTTACTATATTATCCTGAGGGCATTGTTGATTAGCCTGAGGGCGTAGTTCTATTAGCCTGAGGGCAATGCCCGAGGGAAAGATTCTGATTACCTGAGGGTTTCATTTCAGTTTGGCCTGAGGGCGAGATTCTATTCGCCTGAGGGAAATTCTTGAGGGAAAGATTCTGTATAGCCTGAGGACAAGCCTTAGGGCACAGTTTTATAGTATTATCCTGAGGGTGAGATTCTGATTGGCCTGAGGGCTTGGTGCTGTTGAGCACAAAATGTTAGTAAATTTAATGAAAAATGAATGCTGAAATGGAAATATAACTGGTAAAGTTAGTTACTTTTGAGTGCTGATTAGTTTATTTCATTTTACTACTTCACACTGTTGTTTCATCTTTTCACATAGTTGGCCACGTGCCTTTGGTGGGTGCCTACTAGGAATTTATTTCTCACACCCTGTTTGGGTAATGTTTTCAGCCCAAACAGATTATGTTCCTGCAGGTACGGATAAGTTCAAGGATCCCTTTACAGGTACATGATTGTTACTGAGGAGTAGGGGAGCATGAGGCCAAGCTTAGGCTCGCGATGCTGCCACCTATTTTGTTTTGTTCGGTTGTACCTGTACTTTCTGTTGTATCGTATTGTACTGCTGTGTAACATGTTCTGGCTGTTTTCTTAGAACTTGAGGCATGTTGCATCATCATTATATATATATGTATAACTGTTGGTTGTTTTTACTACAGTTGTTCATTTCAAGTTGTGTATGGTTTCTTGCTTCTGCTATTGTCGTATGTTTTATCTGGTATTCTGCTTCCCTACACTTTGACAACTTAGGGCATAGTTACCCCACTATCAGACCTGGGCCCTCGTTTCTAGTCGGCAGCCTCTAGCATTTGGGGAAATGCGCTTGAGGTCATGTGACCAACCGGGTTCGGGGAACCCGTTGAGTGGCACCCGGATCCAAGACGTTACAAATTCCTTATACTCAACTACTTATAATTTTTACTGAGTATCAATATGAGAGATAAGTTCCATGTTACTCCCCATTTTCATTTTTCATCTTATTTGAAATGTAGATTTAAAAATTTTGATGATATTACTAGATTTGATATTATTTTTAATGACTATAATTTTAAATTTAGTCTTTTATAATAATACCCAACATCATGAGATTAATCAAACATTGTTTGCTCAATATTATATCTGGTAATTACATTAACATCCATAGATCTTCCACATGATTTTATAAGATATACTATTTCTTTATTAGATTCATCGTTAACCTCTTACATTGGAGTTTACTTATTTTCATTTACATTAACATCACATATTTCAATAAATTTATGTGACACTTTTCTCAGTAGTAGTATCCCCTCTCATTGGTTTGGAAGACTAGGATAAATCCTTCTTTAGATTTTTAATCAAATTGCCATAAGTTTTAATTCTTGGTCACTAATTAGTAAGGACTTCCAAACACATTAAAATATTTTACCATTGGATAATTATTATATGACAACTATTAGCGGTAATGTTTGTTCCTAATGTAAGAATACATAAATTTATATATTTAAAACTATAAATATTTATTCCTTACCAATGAAAATAATATTGTATTTTTTTCAACCAATGTATTAATAATTTAAAATAAACATAGAGACCTATATTCATTCTTTATTTTATGTTTTTATAGATGGAATTCATAAAAATAATAATAATAACCTTTAAATTACATTTTTTTTATCTTTTGTGCATGTTTAGGAAGTTATTTTTCATCTTACCTCAAAAAAAACATAAATATTTCCATGAAATCATATTTTATTTCAAAAACATGACACTAGTAAATTAGGTGAATTCACCAATAAAAGTGATAGTTTAAAATTTAACCCTCTTGTATTGATTCTTCATAGATATACATACATAATAATTCATATTTTTAAAAGGTTCATTAGAATTATTTTCAATTAATTTATTTTTTCTGGTAGGAATGCTAAATTTCTGAAAGGCTTCACAAAAAATGGTTATTTCACTTTTTAATAGTGGAAAGTCTCTTAATGTTACAAAATTAGAAATGTTCCTCATGTTTGGTTGTCCAATATTTCACAACCATCTATAAAAAAACTAATTCTTATCTTTCCCACTTAGTTAATATTTTTTTATCTAAATTTCCAATCTATAGACTATTTCATTAAATCTTTACACTTTTGAAATTGTTATTTCATCACTCAAGAACCATATTATAAGAAAATTTCATTATAAGATCACATAATTTTCATCATTTCACAACTAAAGTATAGATTTTAAACTATTTCTATTCCCATTCATAATAATCAAATCCTTGGATTCTATCTTCCAATCATCTATAAAGATTGTAACACTTTCATTCAATTCTATAGAATAATAATTTCCAAATTTAATAGCTCCTCCACTACATTCTTCAACGTTCAATAAAATTTTAGCCTCGCTAATAATATGTGAGGTGAATCTACTATCAGTAATCCATGTTTCCTCAATCCAACTATCTTTTAAGTCAACATAAAAAATTAGGTATTTCTCATAGGTTATTTTTTCATTCACGTTTCCTATTTTGGTGAATAAAACCTAACTAGGATGAATTTTTATACATTCTATAGAATAATGACCAATTTAGTCAAATATTCGATAGGATTATTACATTTCATTAAAATGATTTATTGTTAGAGATTTTCTAAATTCTAATTCCGTCCATCATGATACATATCCTCCCCTTTTATGATTAACATATTTATTTTCCTAAAACTATAATCCCAATAAACTCAAAATATCATCTTGGATGTGAATTTTTACCTAGATGTTGTTGTATTTCTGGCCGTAGTTTCCACAGAACGTAAAACATAATATGAACCTCTAACTTACTAACTAATATAATTTTTTACCGTATAACTTTCTGGGTAGTTCATCATGAGATATGACTTCCTTCTACATTTATGATGGTAGATCAAATATTTGGAAATTATTTATAAAATGCGTTAATTTAATTGATGTTCTTTCACTATTAATTTATAATACATACTTTTTCAGTTTTCATTTTGAAACCAATATTGTAATAATAAATCATTTTATATTCACTTTTAGAAGAAATGACATTCACCTATTCTAATGGAATATATTTTCAAGATTTATATTTAAATTATATTCTATTGATTAAATACACTTTAAATTTATTTAGATTTTCTTTTCAAATTCATTTAATTTAGATTGTGAATTCCCTAATTCATCCTAAAATACTAATTTCTTTCATTTTAACAGTATTTTATCATGTTCAACCACCATTAGATTAAGGAATTTATTTCCTCAATGTTTTATTTCTACATTATAATATAATATTATAAAAATTCAATTTTTTTCTCTATTCATTTTCAAAAATTGAAGATTATGGTTGTGTTTAGTATTTTAATCAATATTCAATTGAAGTTGTGATTTTTACTACCATTATATGTAGTTATATTCACCTACTTCTTATTCTTCTCATGATGTTTACTCTAGTTTTACATGATCTATCATGTTTACAAATTTCATTAAAATTTCACCATGTTATGATATAGCTTCTGATGATTCCCATTCTTCTTAATTGGAAAAAAATTAATTTTTTCTCCTCATTAGACTTATCAATGTCGATATAAAATTTTTAACCTTCCTTTTATCCTTACACCACGTTATCACTAGAGGATATTCATAAGTTTCATATTATTCAAATTTATTAATTTCTTTATTTTTAATGTTTACATTAAAGTTACTAAATCCCCATCACATGAAATATTTCAACATAATCATACATTTGAACATAACATTACCCATTCCAAAATAATGGAAGATTAGTGAAATTATATTCATATCCTATTATCCTCATTTACATTGATATTATTATATTAAAATATTTATCTTCCAGTGCGTTATGTTTAATATTTATCATGGCCTCAAAATCCATCAATTCCCTAGATCATTTCATAAAATCTTGAGCCTTCCCCATTTCATATTCCACAAGAATATTTTCAAGTTTATTTAGATATTATTTACCCCTATACTTAATGGATAGTATAATAGGATTAAATCTATTAGGGATGTTCCCAATTAGATTTTTCATAATATTTTATTCATCTATATTTCAATAAATCCTCATATGTTACTAATGATTCTAATAAATATTTTTAATAACTATTTTATGGTTTATTTATAATGCATATAAATTTCCTCAAACTATATTCTCTATATTTGATTTTTTTTCTTCTTTAATATTAACATTGCCTTTAAAGATGATTTCAAAAATGTGCCATGTTTCTTTTGCTGATTGAAAACCCATTACCTTTGGGTAAGACTAGTCTGATAAAGGCATGAGAAATTCATTATGACCCTTTCCATAAATTTTCATATTCCTTTTCCATACAAGAGTTATAGGTTAGTATTTTTTATTTAGTAGAGATCATATTGTGGAAAGATCCATGACTTCCTAGATAAGAGATATGAGATTAGGTATCATAAAATATTTCTATCTAGGAATGTTTTACCATCAATGGTTGGAATACCATGACTATTACTGAAATTTAGATTCCACATTCAATAAAAGCAGTCCAATAGAGGGAAACTACCTTAGATAACACATGTGATACCATATATTTGGTTAATCCACATAGGGGGTGAATTAGTGGTTTAATATATTGTGAATTTATTTAATATAATGTTAAATTTTTTAATATTATGATACATGCATGTTACAAGACTCAAACTCATCACATATAGTTGACTAAATAATGTAGTAATGGACATATAATTTCAAATGATTCTAACATAATGAGATAACCGACTAGTTACTATTCTAAGATCATCAAGGTCATAATATTTTCCTCTATGATCAATCAAAAAATAATGTTCCATAGGATGGGATCACTCTTTCCCAAACAGTGCTTCCATCATAGAATGTGTCAAATAATTTGGTATACTAGTTACACCCTATTTAAAATATTCATCTTACCTTCCGAGCCTCATAAATAGTATATCATAATCTACTCATAAGTTTCATCCTTTAGAACATCATTGTACTAATCATTGTTTTTCACGTAAACTCAACTCCATGAGGTACTTATTAAGATGAATGTTGGTCAGATTCTTGAGGTTCTTCATTTAATAAAAAACATAATATTTTTAGTTCCAATTGTATCCACAATCTATTAAATTTTATCAATTGAAGTTCCCATTGTATATAACTATATTGTACATGTTAAATGCATGGAACGAGTCTGGTATTATTTAAAACTCTCACTCACTTCATGTATTCAGTAAAAAGCTTTGAATATCATTTAATGGTATTACTGTTTTGAATTTTCCAGGACTTCAAAAAAAAAATTGAGTCAAAATTAATCAAATCCTACTAAAATAATACCAAGAATCATGATCAAAACCATTATGAAAAATGTAAAGTTTATCGAATAGTTAAGAATAATCAATATTTATTTAACATCATAGTAATTATACAATTTTACATGAATCCTTTGGGTGAATTTACATATAGTGTACGTTTTATAATAAATTTAATTCTAGAATATTTTCATCTATTGAACTTACTTCTGGTTAACATACTTTAGTTAAAAGTCCATTCAATGTACAAAAATCAGGTGATCCCAGAACATCATCAGAAATCATTCTCCAAAATTGCTCATTTCTTTGAGTAGTTATGATGAAACACAATGCATATGGTGTGAAAAAACTGATTTATAATCACTATATTCAACATATCCATATCTAATCACCTTTTAAACAACTCATACTATACAATTATGTCCTATAAGTTATGTCTCTTGAATCAGTGTTTGTCTTCTACAAAACTTATTATCTTCTTCTAGCCAAATATTACAATATGAACAGAATTATTTACATATATATCTCTCTCTAATATAATTATAACTCTTAGTACCTCCATAAACATCCATCAAGATTAAAAAACCTACAAACATAGTTTTTTATATATTCAAACCTTACATAAAAACATAAAAACATTCTCTTGAGCATTGTAAAAAATAAATGAAAATCCCTTAAGGACTAATGGGAACTTCATTCTCCTTTATAGTATTTTAATTTAAAATATATAGAAGATTTTAAGTATCTATAAAAATATTTTCATTGATTGTATTTTTATAATTTGAGATGTTGGTAGGATATTATTGGAGGGAAAAATATTAGTTGAGTAAAGTGGGATTCTATGAAGAAACCATGAAAATAGTGGTATAATAATTGAAAATTATTAATTAAGTTGAATAAATTGATGAATTTGTTATAAAATAGGTTATAATGATGAAATTATATAGAAGGAATACATCAATGAAATTATGTTTAGGGATGAACAAAATAAACCATGTGGAAGGTAGATAGAAAGTAAACCATGTGGAAGGAAGAAAATGAAGAAATTATGTGGTAAAATTTAAAAATATAAATTTCTATATAGAAATAAATTTCCAAATATAAAAAATTATATTCTATAAGGGAATTCATGTAATTGATGAAAAAATTTCTTGATAACACACTAATTTTGGTGACAACTATTTAAATGATTATTCAAATCATCAATCAATTTTTCTAGAGGAGTGATGAGTTCACTTTTGTTGAGAGAGTAGTGTGTTCCTAGTTTTAATTCATGGGACACTTTGTTAAAATAGACTCTATTCTGAATTTTTAAATAATGGTCTATTTTATTGATTTTTTTATCTTGGAACATTTCCATGGTTATTCTCTTCTGAAATATCCTAGTTCTTTTAAACCATGTAAAATTTTATGTGTCTCTTGTATACTATTATATTTATTATATATATATATCAATATAGATGTGTGTTTTATCTTAAGAAAGAATATTACCCATATGTTGTTTTTTTAAATCATCTAAAACCTGATCTAATTCCCACCCTATTAGTGTATTTTCCCTAATGTTGTACCAATAAAGGGTATCAAAAATGTTGTTTCAAATCTATTTAATTCCTGTCACCACATTTCTTTTAATTATTCAATCACAAATTGATTTTAATTTTTTATGAATAAAATAAGATAAGGTATTATTAGATGTAACAATAATTCTATTTTGTAGTAGTTGATGTTTATATAGTTGATATTCTTGGAATTTTGGTCTACAAAAACATTGTAAATTTATTCCATGGAGACTGTAAAGAGTTGGATAAAATAACCAATGTAATCAATAACATATAAGAGTAATATCCAATTATATATATATGAAGTTTATTTCTTGTAAATCCTCACATTCCACATGGGAAATTATATTCAAAATATATGAATGAATCTCAAAGGAATGTGAAGGCTGATTAATGTTTCCATAGAAAAAACATGTATTTGAGGGTCCGTCCAAATGAATCCATTAATTTATTTTTCGATTGATTTAATGGGATTTTTGTGTATATGTAAGGATTATAAGAAACCCTTAATTATTTCAAAATGTTGAAGTGAATTATTAGAGGATTAAAACCTCAATTCAATAAAAAACATTCAGTGATAGAGGTTAATTATGTAAAATAGATCGCATTAAGTAGTATTCATATAACTATAGTTTTATATAAAATGAGAAAAAATGAAATAATTATATTGAAATGTGAGAGTATCATGAAATTGAATTCTATGAAACTAATAATCTATGAAAAAAATTTATCCATATATAAATTAAAATAAATAATGTTATTTCATTCCTTTAATAAACTTTTAAAAGATGAAAAGGAATGTTCCAACGGAATCCTTTAATCACCTACATTCAATACCAAAAGGTTAGGAAATTAAATACTAGTTTTCCCAAGATTTTCTGAGATGATGATTAATATAATTATGAACCAATGATAAAATATAGGAATATGTTGAAAGGAAATTGGAGTAAAATGGAATGTTTTTTAAAAAATTATTAAATTTATTTCATAAGAAGATAACAGCTTGGAAGGATCTATAGAATATTTTCTTTGTTATTCCATATAACTTAGTGATGAAGTTAATTTTGTTTTTATTGTCATGATTAAAATAATAAAATAAAATGGGGATTATTAAGTAGCAAAGGAAGGTATATTTGATCTCAAATTAATTCTAGGTGATGTATATGATGCAATTGATATTTACAGAGGTTATAAAAATAAATACATTATAGTGTTTCATGATCCCAACTCTATATGTAATTAAGGGTAGAATCTAAGTAATACATGAAGGAGAGAATTGAAAATGTAGACTATAAAATCCCAAAAAACATGGTTAAGGGTTTTTTGTATGATGTGAAGATCATAATGTAGAATGATATTATTAAGTGTTTGGACAAAAAAATAAAAGATAAAGTTATGTGTATTGAAGTTCTTGATGGAGATATCAGTGGTCTATGGTGAAAGTTTTATGATTGTTATATACAAATGATTCATGTAATGACATCAAGAAATAATATTGAACATTATATTAAAAGGTAGTGTTGAAGCATTTATATCAAAAAAGAGAGTTTTATAATTTATATAAAGACATAATACAACTCCAAATAAAAAATATTCTACCAGGATAAATTGGAACTAGAAGTTAGTATTTGTTGATAAAAAGATACAATCACCTACTACTAAGATAAATGTTTATTTTGGTGTGATTGAGAATAAAAATTATCAACGACCCCAAAATACTATAGGTATCGATGTAAATGCCAAAAATAGTACCCCAAGAATCAGGTTTTACTATCATTGAATTATCAAACATCCTAAAATTTATGTTCCATAGAAGAGATAAATTATATAGAATAAGAGAAATAAATTTATAAAAGATAATTTTCAATATTAATTTTATGATTTTGATGAATAATACTTGTACTGAGGAGGATATGGAAACAATTTCATGTATTTGTCATTTATGGTGTAGATAAATGTACCTTTAGAGGCATGACATGGTTATAAAAAGTAGTTTATGGAATCATTACATTGGATGAAAACATATAATAAATATTTCTCTTTTTATGATATGTTTTTTCCATCGTATATAGGGGAATACCTGACATATAAATCTTCATATATTGAGAATTCAAATACATGGATAGAAAAGGAAAGACTAAAGAATATAGTGGATTCAGGGATTCTTCTATGACCAATGAATCGAACCAAATTATGTATCCTTGATAGATAATATAAATTTCATATAATACTAAATGAGGATCTTATTACAGGTACCAAATAAAATAAGTAATGTTTCATCATATTTTTAATCAATTAAGTCTTAAATATAATTTATTATCTGATATACAAAATTGGAGTTAATGAAATGAGGTTTTCCTATATCTTGGTGTTTGGATACCTTGGTCAAAACATGTCCAATATAAGTTAATATCATGACTTTGGAATTGAAATAAATTTCAAATAATACTTATATCATCAATAGAGAGTATGGTGTGGTTGCAATGAAAGAGATGCACATGAAGAAAAATTTATAAATTATCAATGGATAATATGATGTGTTCTTATTATCTATTAACGAATAAAATAGGTCGGGGTATAAAATTATTTTTCATTTGAGGGAAAAATACTTTGAAGATCTTTTAAATAATGTTAGAGATCATAAAGTCCCTATAATATCATGTTATCTTAGTATTCTATGTAATTCTTGTAAATAAGAAATGATAATTTAAAATAGCTACATATTAAATGATAATAATCCAATATGTTTTCTCGTACTAGTGTATGTGGATGTTTTTAAACTGATATCACTGATATCCTCAAACGGAAAGAGGTATTTTTTCATATTTAATAATGATTTTAGTAGAAAATAATTGTTAATAGTTATCACCCATTGTTTGGTTGATTTTGTTACATTAATCATTATCAAGGGTAGGCTTAAAATATTCTTTTATAGAAAATAATAAAATTACAAAATTTTAATGGAATATATTTTACCAATTTCCTAGTAGAGGATTGTCTCATGAATCATGGAGTAAGGTACCAAGATTCTTTGATGAGAGCCCTTCATCTAAATGATGTTTTTGAGTGGAGAACTTAGATCATTAAATACATATATAGAGTGATTATTAATAAGAATGACTTACCCACTGTGTTTTTGAAGGAAGAATTCATAACATAAATTTATATTATTAACTAATACTTTTTTGAGAGAATAAAACACTCAAAAAAAGAAGTTATATAAAAAGAATTAAACATTAAAAAGACATAAAAATCTTCATAAGTAAGTGATTAATTCTCAATAAGAATAAACAATTAATATCAGATTCTTATGGTGATGTATATATTTTCTGTGGATACTCATCCAAGAGAATTATATATACGTGTTTAAATGAACAATTTTGAATAATTTTAAAAATACAATATGTTATTGTGATCAAGAGAAAATAAAATCTTCATAAAAATAGTGAAAACATTATGATGAATGGTTATAAAGATTTGAGAATCTTAAGGTGGGAAAATGGGATATTATTGATTCTAAAAACACATTGATGATGAGAAAAATATTGTTAGATTATTATCTAATTATAAGATAAGAATAATAGTTGACAACGATGAGAAAAATATCATAGAAGATTATAAAAATTCAATGAAAAAGTAGAATAAGGTATTGTAAACAAACATAAAGATTATCTATGGTCAATCTAAAGTGTTTCAAAAATAGTGATTAGGATGGGAATTTGGTCAGGTTGATACATGATGAGCATGAACAAATTGAGATTAATCATAATTCAAAGAGTATTTCATGTTTATAAGATAATAACATAATCAGGACAATATTTGTCTTCTATATGAATCAAAATAATGATGGCATGATGATTAAGGTAACAACATGATTTTTGTTTAAAGAATACTACAATTTTAATTCCCTCTCTGTACATATATGAATCATTTATTCATATGGTTATGTTGGGAACGATTATATTATTATTATCTATAGTGGATCAAAAAGGATCAAGATAATCTATATTGATATAAAATCAAAATTATTTAATTAATTTAGTGAAGATATGGCATATTTCCATAATATTGAATGATTTCATTTTAATGATGATGAAAAGAATATTTTAGTGGATGAGGTCCATTTATGGTCTGAATATAGTATCATGAGAATGTCATTATAAACTAAATTAGTACATAAAAAATATTGGTTTTTAATGTATTGGAGTTAATTATAATATCTATATGAAAAATAAGAGTGATAAAATGATGGTGGTGTTACTATGTATTAATTACATAATCCTAGATTCATCAAAGATATAACAATTCCATTGTCTTATAGAAATTAAGAAATTATTGTTCAAAAAAATTACAATATAGGATTTGAGAAATTTCTTTTTCTAATAGGTGATTCAAGGAATATAAAATTCAAATCAATATCAAAATATTCTATGGATGATTTATATATATATATATATATAATATTCAATGTAAAGGAAAACCCCATTTGTTATCTAGTTTAATTTTTAAGGGATGATGATTATAATATTTTCAATATCTGAGATTATAGGTGGATCATTAGGATTCCACTATACCTAATAATAGAGAGGTAAAACTTTTTCCCTTCCTTAAATGATACAATACAAAAAATTAATCTAAAGGAAAACCAATTTGACGTGGTTAATCTAATATTTTTGTATGTCAAAGTCATGATAGATTCTATTATTTATTGAAATTCATAACTCAACAATAGCTAATTGGGATTTGAATATATAGATTTGGTCGGTTTAGAAGATGTTAGAAATCCAATTTTTGGCATCGGGTTATATGATCGATGATTGTGCATTAATGTTAATAGTAAAATAATTGATAGTATTTTAAAAGACACTTTAGAATCTGAATATATTTAAGCCACTCATATACATAGAAAATTTAATAGATGAATCTATATATTAATGATATAGTTGTTATAGTTTATAATCCTATCATATTCAAATGTGGTAATTAAAGAGATTTTATCCTTATAAAAATTCCCTTTCATCTCTCATGGATGATATACATTAAAATAATGTATTGATTTATAATAGATAAATTTGATAATGGGTTTTTGAAATTTGAATATGTTCATACACAAATTTAGGTCATATATATCAATATTATAACATTTCATAAGAAGATGATTAAGAAACATAATCTATATTTTATAATATAGTTTATCTCACATAGTTACATTTTATGGATGTGGAACCCCAACTACCATAGGCATGTTTTTTTCCATTTTCTATTTTATCCCAAAAATATGTCTGCATTGGGTTTATTAACAATGGGTGGTTTATTTATAAACCCCTATAGTTAAAGGGAGAGAGTGTATTTGGATATCTTATAGAGGGGGCGATATATCAATGTTGAATTTATAGTGAGTATTGTTATTTTGATCAGAGTGGGTTTCAAGAACCAACTATTGATCAAATAAAATAGCATTATCCAGGGATGAATTTTTCATTTCAATCTTATTTCTCATAATGAGAATGAATCATGTGGGATTAGAGTATATGTTTATGGGATATTTTTTATATATATATAGTTTAAAATTTTGAATAATTTTTTTGTTTTCAATTTGATACTTGATAAATTTGATGTGTTTTTAAGATACAAATAGGGTTGATTGTTATAAAAACAATATCATGTGTGTTTTTGTGGATTTTGGGTTGTTTTTATTGAAAAATAATGTTCAAAAGTTTCGAGAAATAGTTAATATTTATACATTCATTATAAAAATGGTTTTATATGTGTTTGTAGTTTGTTTTTTGATGGATACAAAATATTTGAATAAAAAAAATGTTTATGAAAAATATTATGTAAAAGAAGAATTCAGAAAAAATATTATGTGAAACCACATTCTATTTTTGAAAGGAAAATATTTGATAAAAGGAAGGAATATTCAAATTCATCAATGTGAGTCCAAAAATAAATATTCATGGGAATATATTTTCATGGTTGATGAACCATATGCAAAAGACACTGATGATATCTTTTTTTTTTCAAAATAAGATGAAAGCATCATATGATCTCAAAAATTAATTTATTATGAATATATGTTGATAGAACCATTCAAACAAATAAGAATTTATTAAACGGTTATACACATTTATAATCATTTTCAAAATATAGGTTGTGGTTCACATGGTTAATTAAAACCAGAATGTATGCGGCCACTACAAAGCTTGGAAGAAAATGAACATTTTTTAACAATGCCTTTTTAGGTGAAAGTAAAACATATAATCTTCGGAGATGTGTTTCTTAGGGCTGTTTTCCACTATGAATTCCCATAAGAACATAAATAGATATATAATAATTTATTGATGTAATTTTAGAGTGAAAAAAATACATTTTTATAAGGATGGATTCATCAACTCAGAAAAAAGTATACAGTGAATAGATTCTGTGTTAAGAAGCCTAAAATGAGTAAATTATGTGAAATGTATAGAACTATAAATAATATATGTTGGAAGGAATACCATTAATAAACCACCTATAAGGTAGACAATGAAGAAACCACATGAAAGAAAGACTGTGAAGAAACCACATTGATTGTAGAATAAAAATTAATTACATGGTCAAATATATGAAGACTTGATTTTTAATCGGAGTTAATTTTAAAAGAGAAAATATTACATAGTAAATAATAATTAATATCATTAATAAAAAAGGTGATTTTTTTTACACTAATGTTAGAGTAAAAAATTTTATAGTTGATTCAGATCATATGAATATTTTTTTTGATTTATTAATAAGTTCCATTCAATTGAAAAATAAATGTGTTCTATGTAATAATTTTTTGTATGCTAAGGGAAAATGAGCCTACAACAAACATGTTAAAACAATGCACTTTATTAAATTTATGTGTACCAAAACATTTTCTTGTGCAAGTCCCTTGCACATAGGCCAGTGTATGTCAACCTTGATTTTTTTACAACTTATTCATGATTTATTACATAAAACATAACTTGATACAACAAAGAATATTTAGATTTTTAGTGTCTTTGGGGTTTAGGATCGTTACATAAAAAATTGAAACATGAAATACAACATATTTATTGAAAACTTCCTTTACATGACCACTACATTACCTCCTACTTAGCATTGCATGGGATTACCTAAGGACATGCATAAGAAAATGGTGAGATATAACTCCTAGTAAAGGAATACACATGGAATAACATGAGGAGTAAAATACATTTTATACATTAGGCATATCAATAGAGCACAAGAGAAACACGAACATAAAGGCATGATAAAGCATGATAATCATAACATGGAAATGTGGCAATAACACTTAACATGGAATTAGCATGAGCCAAGGCCCATTGCACATGGAGCATGAGTAAATCCTCATTGGACATGAAGCACTAGTAAACCCTAGTTGTATTTTAATTATCATGAGTAAACACTCATTGCACATGAAGTATCATGATACTATAATTTACCCAATACATTGGAGCGCTATAAGGGGACACCCTTCTAAAAAATTTCATTTCATTCATAAGTGTGCCACATGGATCGTAAACACGGATTCATTAAGAATAATAATTTATTCCACGATAAAAGAATGTGGAATTAATACATGAAACATTATAATCAATAAGTAAATATGCATAAATGTGAATACCCTTGATAGAGAAATGGACATGGTATTCACTATATAATGGCATTGTCTTAGAAAATCGGTGCAATTTCGGCAGTCACAAGGTGACATAAGAATTCATAAAAATGGTTGATGAGAGAGAAATGGGTTTATCATCATATTTAAATAAAATGGATAGAAAAGGGGGTCATATAGATACAATTCCAAACAATTGTAATGGAATTCACATTCATGATACATATGTATTGCATGAATGTAAATGAAAAGAGAGAAGTTCCTTTGGGAATTTCGGCATAGTAATAAGTGTACATGGGAGGCATTTAATTAGAGAGAAAGGGGTATCCCATAATTACAACAATAAGGGGGAAGTATGAGGGAGTTTAGAAACCATACCCCATAATTTATAATTGAAATCAAAAGGGCATAACAATATGAAGAAAATTTGATAAAAATGAGAAAGGAAGAAAAACCCTTACATGGAAGTGTGCTTCCAAAGGCTGGAGTGAGGCTTGAGAGAGGCTTATTGGGAGCTTGGGGTGCCTTGGGAGGATTATAGAGAGAGTAGGGCAGAGGTTTGACGAACTCCAATTGCTTTGAGTGAGGAGGAAGTGGGAGCATGGGTGGGTTTATATAGGAAAGGTGAAGGAATTCATTATTATTTAGGTTTGTGACCCCTTATATTAAATTAATCCAAACCAGAAACCATCCCATGGTTTTTGCCCATGGTTTTTGGAAAAGGGAAGATGAAAAAAATATTTTATAAGTCCAAAGTCTGAAATTCTTAAAATAATGTGGTTTCTTATGTGGAGGTGAGTCACACTCCCATGGAAAATAATTTAAAAAGTCAAGATGTTTAATAAGTCTTGAGGGGTCCATCAAAGATTTGAAAAGTAATTCAAACAAACCCAAAATCACATTTTTTAATGATAAAACATTTATTGGCCTAACAGAAATCCTATAGTATTTTATTACATCACTATTGGGTCATTATGAGGTCATAAAACACATTATATATTTAAACTGTATTTAATTTTTACCAAAAAATTTGACTGTCTTAGAAAATTATGAAAAATTCACCGTTGGATAATTTTGACGTCCTAATTCCACGAATAACATTTATTTTATCTAAATAATTTTCTATATATGTTAATTTTAACTTTTAAAATAAAAAGTGACATTTATCCAAAATTCACGGGTTTTTGACAGAAATGGTTTTCAAACCTTAATAAAAATTAAAATTGCATTCATAAAATTATAAGAACATTTATATTTAATAAAAATTAATTTAATAATAATAATAATATTTTATTAAAATATTATTTAATTCAAAAATCCCTTAATTTAATAAAATAGAATTCTTAATTAAATAATAACTAAAAACACTATTTGTACTTTAATAAATATTTACAATGTATCAATAATGACATGAAATTATTTTCATTATTATATACAAAAATAATGTACATGAACATAGTACTAGCGATTTGTTATATAACCCCTTAAAACAACCGCATAAGACCTAAGGGTAAGGTGTGCGATGGTGACAGACTCTTTGGAGGCTCAGATAACATCGCTCGAGTGGTAATCTCTATCAACTTCCACGTTTCCCATAGATGGTCCCGTTCGATCTTGACATGATGAAGCTCATATTGGGCTTGGTCAAGAGAGAAACCCAATGACGCCACCTCTTTTCCGAGCTCCGACAAATGGGATTCGAATGGAGCAATTCTACTGGATGAGTCCATCGCTTCTTTGGTCTGAGTAAATTGGATTTGTTAAAGCCCTATATTTATACTAATCATGTGATCACTGTTCAACGACTATAAAAGCAATGGTCACAATTCTTAACATAAAACCAAGGAAGTTGACATTTTATATAAACATTTTATATAAAGAGACATTTAACTAGATCAAGAGGGATTTTCCATTAATGAAACTTTGGGTCATTAAAATATTCCCCCCTTAAGAAATTTCACCCTCGAAATTTCCTTTTCCCACACTAAAACAGATGTGGGTAACTCAGCTTCATCATTTCCTTCGATTCCCAAGTCGCTTCTTCAAACTTGTGGTTTCGCCACAACACCTTGACGAGGGGCATTGTATTATTTCATAGAACCTTTTCTCTATGATCTAAGATCTTCACTGGTTGCTCCTCATAAGAAAGATCATCCTCCAACTATACCACCTCATAAGAGAGTACATGTGAATGGTTCAGTATACACTTCCTTAAGAGGGATACATGAAAGACATCATGTACATTGACCATGGAAGGTGGAAGTGCTAGTCGATAATCCACAGACCCGACACGATCATGAATCTTGAAGGGGGCGATGAACCTTGGACTTAACTTCCCTTTCTTTCCAAACCTCATGACCTTCTTCCATGGAGATATTCATAGAAAAACCATATCTCCAACATTAAACTCAAGGTCTCATCGACGATTATCAGCATAACTCTTCTGTCGACTCTGGGCTACCTTGATATGCTGCTGAATGGTTTTCACTTTCTCCACCATTTCCTCGACCATTTCTGGTCCAAGCAGCTTATGTTCACCGACCTCATCCCAACATGCCGGTGTTCTGCACCTTTTCCCATAAAGGTCTTCATATGGTACCATTTGGATGCTTGAGTGGAAACTGTTATTGTAGGAGAATTCAACCCGTGGAAGATATTGAACCCATCCTCATTTAAAGTCTATTGAGAATTCTCTCAACATATCCTCAAGTGTTTGGATAGTCTGCTCGGATTGGCCATCAGTTTGAGGATGATAGGCCATACTGAAGTTCAGTTTAGTATTTAGAGAATATTCAAGACTCTTCCAAAATATAGAGGTGAATCTTGGATCTAGGTCAGACATAATAGATAGTGGTACTCCATGCAACCTTACCACTTCCCTGATATATAACCTTTCCATTTGATCCAATGAGAAATCCTCCCGAATAGAAATGAAATGTGCAGTCTTTATAAGACGATCCACAACAACCCAGATTGCATTGTTGCCTTTGAATGTCCTTGGAAGTCTGGTGACAAAGTCCATGGTGATTTTTCCCATTTCCATTCTGGTATGGGAAATGGTTGCATCATCCCCTTAGACTTCTGCCTCTCTTCCTTCACTTGCTGACACACTAGGCACTTTGATGTATATTCAGCGATCTCCTTCTTCATATTATACCACCAAATGTTTTCTCATAAATCTCGATACTTCTTTGTGCTGCCTAGGTAAATAGAGAAATTTGAACTATGTGCATCATCCAAAAGTTCCTTCTTCACCTCCGGACTTGATGGAACACATAGTCTTTTCCAAAACCGCACAATTCCTTCTTCATTAACATTAAACACTGAGGATTTCCCTTTTTTTATAGCTTCCACTTTTTCATGAATTCTAACATCATCCTTTTGAGCATCCATTATCCTTTCCAAAAGAGATGGTTGAGCAATAATTTGTGAAAGTATTGATGATTTCTCCTTCTATATGATTCTCATGTCCATATTCATCGAATCTAAAAAGCTTGAATCCTTCTCAATTCTCATCATTGATAGAATCGTTGGGTCCTTTCTACTTAGGGCATCTGCCACCTTGTTCGCTTTCCCAGGGTGGTAATGTATTGAACACTCATAATCCTCGATGAGATCTATCCTTCTTCTCTGGCGCATATTAAGCTCTTTTGGTGTGAATATATATTTAAGACTTTTGTGGTTAGTATATATCTCACATTTCTCCCCATAGAGATAATGACGCCAGGTTTGCAAGGCAAAGATCACCGCCGCCAACTCCAGATCATGCGTTGGATAGTTTCGCTCGTGGATTTTCAATTGACTTGAGAAATAGGATATCACTTTATCATTCTGCATCAGCACACAACCTAAGCCCTTCTTTGAAGAATCACTGAATACCACAAAAAGTTCCCCACTTGTGGGTATAGTGAGCATGGGTGCAGTGATAAGACTCCTTTTCAACTCCTTGAAGCTTTCTTCACATTCATCACTCTAAGAAAACTTTACTCCATTTCGAGTTAGCTTGGTAAGAGGGTTGGACAATCGTGCGAAATTTCTCAGAAATCATCAATAATATCCAACTAACCCCATGAAGCTACGGATATCCATTACCGATGTTGGCCTCATCCATCCCTCAATTGCTTCTGTTTTGGAGGGATCCATAGATATCCCATTGGTTGTGATGATATGGCTCAAAAATGAGAACTCCTTCAACCAGAACTCACACTTACTGTACTTTTCATAGAGATTCTCCTTACACAAAGTCTCTAGTAAAGTTCTTAAATGATCCTCATGATCCTCCTTGGTTTTGGAGTATATTAGAATATCATCTATAAAGACTACCACAAATTTGTCTAGGTAATCTCTAAAGACTCTATTCATCAAGTCCATGAAGATTTTTGGAGAATTAGTGAGTCCGAAAGGAATTAATATGAATTCATAGTTCCCGCATCTTGTATGAAAAGCAGTCTTGGGGACATCTTCCTTCTTCACCCTTACTTGATAATATCCCGACTGAAGTCCACCTTGGAAAAGTATTGTGCTCCGTGCAGTTGATCGAACAAGTCATCGATCCGTGGAAGAGGATACTTGTTCCTTATTGTGATTTTGTTAAGTTCACAATAATCTATGCAAAGCCGCATTGACCCATCCTTATTTTTGATGAAGTGGACTAGTGCACCCCATGGTGAAGCACTGGGGCGTATAAACCCTTTATCCAGATTCTCCTATAGTTGTTTCTTCAGCTATTCAAGCTCCACGACAGCCATTCTATATGGAGTATTGGATATTCGTAGTGCTGCAGGTATAAGTTCAATTGAGAATTCAACATCTCTTCTAGGAGGACGACCAGGAAGTTCCTCAAGAAACACTTCAATGAATTCCCTCACAATAGGTATTTCTTCAAGGACGGTTTATTCCTTGGACTCAATCATTTGAGCCAAATATGCGTGCTCATAGGGCAGTAATATTTGTGCTTGAGATGATGGAGCTAAAAGAGATTCATCTTCCTCTTTACACTAGTAAAGAATCAGGGGTCGATTCTCCATATGGACTGTGATTTCCATCTCCCGACAATATATGTTGGCTCTATATAAGGAAATCCAATTCATGACAAGAATCGAATCAAATTCCACCAGAGGGAGTATGAAGAGGTTCTCCGGGAAATTCAATCCACAAATTATAACACGAGAGGACTTATATTCATGGGAAGCAATGATTTCTCCATTTTCATACTCACCGACATCTTCACTTCCATGGTTTGTAGTGGTACTGGGATTGTTCTACTAACATTTGAGATATAAAAGAATGTGTAGAACCTGAATCAAAAAGTATGTTGGCTATTCTTGAATGAATAACTAGCATACATATCACCACTTCATTTTCGGGGTTCACTTCGGCAGAAGTGATGGAAAAATATCTTCCTTGCTGCCTTGAAGGTTGTTGGTTGCCTCCTAAAACCCTTGCATTGGGGAATTGATTTGTAAGATGCCTCGGTTCTTTGCATTTGTAGCGATGAACAATGCATTGAGGTTCAAACAAAGCGTTCCTATCCTTTGTCACAGCCGTGGGTCTTTCTTGACGATGGTTAACAGCTAGGTGCCATTCTCTTCCACACCTAAAGCATTTACCCATCCCCTTGAGGCAATTTCCAGGGTTCTTCTTTATGCACTTTTGGAAAGTGGGGTGCTGGATATTCTTAGCACCATTAGATTTATCCATCGGACCTCCATCATTGAAGTTCACCTTATGCTTCTTTTCCCCATGATACCCCTATGATTCCCTGATCTCCATTTCGGCTTTGAGGGCACATCAGACAATTTCCTCATAGCTGTCGAAGTCAGGGATCGCTAATGCTTTCCACAGGCTAGGCTTCAACCCACCAAAGAAGAGGTCAACCCTGCATTCATAGGTAATGACAAATCTAGAAGTGTATCGTGCATGCCTTGTGAATTTTTCCTCGTACAATCCAACAAATTATTCTTCTTTTTGCTTGAGGGAAAGGAAGTCCTTTTCCATCTTAAACCAGAGGGTGCACGGAAAAAATTTATCGAAATACATCTTCTGAAAATCCTTCCATTACAACGCCTCGATCTCCACCTTAGGCTTCATATTTTTGATCAGCATCCACCATTGATCAGCTCCACCCTCCATATGATAAGCCGCCAGAAGAACCTTCTCTTATTCAGAACATTGAAGGATAGATAAGATCTTTTCAATGGAGTTGAACCATTGTTCAGCAATCATGGGATCAGATGATCCACTAAAAGTAGGAGGCCTTTGTCTCATTAAGCTTTCGATGGCTACTTGTTACTTCTTAGGGGGGTTTGGATGTTCCTCTTGACCTGTGTTTCGATTCAAATATTGAGTTATCTGAGAGAGAAGCGTGACGAAGTTCGCGATTCCCATTCCCATTGGATTGGGCATCTCATTAGTATAGTCATCACACTGATATTCACACCGGTTGTTAGCCCGGTTCCTCCTATTACCGGACATTGGCTGGAATAAAAGGAAAGTTTGGGGGTAACACATAAAGGGTAAATCAAGGACAAAGGTTGATGACTTATAAACAAACTTTTATTTCCTTAACTCATGAGTCTATAAGATTCAATCTAAGCTTTTCATTATCTACATTCTAACATATATTCTTAGGGGCATTTTTTTAATTTCCTTAATAAGGGTTCATACTAAGCTTGTGAATTTACGAAAGAATATCCCTCGGGAGTGTCATAACCAAGAGTGCAGCAAGGACCGTTGTCGTGTACTAGTTCCCATTCGAGTCTAGATCAAAGCGGTGTTTTCGTGTATTACCCCTAGGATACATCTGTGCCAGAGCCGCCTCTACCTGCTCGTATCCAGGCAGAGATGTATTTTCTTTATAACCCACATACTCAATACTCACCAAAACTTAGGGACGTTTTTATTGTAAATAGTCTTGTTTCTAAGGCTTTACTGGGGTTTTCTAATCCTAATCCCAGAAATAACTAAACCTATCCTTTGATACCAACTATGACAACCCTGCTTTTTATTACAACTTAAACATGATTTATTACATAAAACATCACCTGATACAACAAAGAATATTGAGATGTTTACTATCTTTGGGACTAAGGACCATTACATAAAAACTTGAAACATTAAATACAACATCTTTATTGAAAAATTCATTTACATGACCACTACATTCCCCCGTAGTTAGCATTTCATGGGATAACCTGAGGACATGCATAAGAAAAGGGTGAGTTATAAATCCTATTAAGGGAATACACATGGAATAAAATGCGGAGTAAAATACATGTTATACATTAGGCATATCAATAGAGCACAAGAGAAACATGAACATAAAGTCATGATAAATCATGATAATCATAACATGGAAATGTGGCAACAACACTTAACATGGAATTAGCATGAGCCAAGGCCCATTGCACATGGAGCAGGAGTAAATCCTCATTTCACATCAAGCCCGAGTAAACCCTAGTTGCATTTGAATTATCATGATTCAAAACTCATTGTACATGATGTATCATGATAATATACTTTACCCAATGCATTGGAGCGCTATAAGGGCACACCCTTCTTAAACACTTCATTTAATGTATAAGTGAGCCACATGGATCATAAACATGGATTCATTAAGAATAATCATTTATTCAATGATAAAGGAAAGTGAAATTCATATATGAAACATTATAATAAATAAGTAAATGTTCATAAAGTTGAAAACCCTTGATGGAGAAATGGGCATGGTATTCACTACACAATGGCATTGTCTTAGAAAATCGGTGCAATTTCGGCAGCGTCACAGCATGACAAAAGAATTCATAAAAATGGTTGATGAGAGAGAAAGGGGTGTCTCATCATATTTACATGAAATGGACAGAAAGGGGGTCGTATAGATAGATTTACAAACAATTGTAATGGAATTTAGATTCATGATACAAAAGTATTGCTTAATGTAAGTGAAAAGAGAGAAGTTTCTTTTGGAATTTTGGAATAATAACGGGTGTACATGGGAGGCATTTAATGAGAGAGAAAGGGGTATCCCATCATTAAAACAATAAGAGGGAAGTATGGAGGAGGTTAAAAACTATACCCCATCATTTATAATTGAAATCAAAAGGGTATAACAATATGAATAAAATTAGACAAAAATGAGAAAGGAAGAAAAACCCTTACTTGTAAGTGTGCTTCTAAAGGCTTGAGAGAGGCTTTAGAGAGGATTCTTGGGAGCTTGGGGCACCTTAGGAGGATTTTAGAGAGAGTAGGGAAGAGGTTGGATGAAATCCAAAGGCTTTGAGTGAGGAGGAAGTGAGATCATGGGTGGGTTTATATAGGAATGGTGGGGGAATTCTTTATTATTTAGGTTTGGGACCCCATATATTATATTAATACAAACTACAAACCATCCCATGGTTTTTTCTCATGGTTTTAGGAAAAGGGAAGGGGAAAAAATATTTTATAAGGCCAAAGTCCAAACATCTTACAATAATGGGGTTGCTTATGTGGAGGTGAGTCACACTCCCATGGAAAATAATTTAAAAAGACAAGATGTTTAATAAGTCTTGAGGGGTCCATTAATGCTTTGAAAAGTAAGTCAAAAAAACCCAAAATCACATTATTTTAATGGTAAAACATATATTTTCCGAACTTAAAACTTATAGTATTTTATTACATAAATATTGGGTCATTATGATGTCATAAAACACATTATATATTTAAAAGGTATTTAATTTTTACCCAAAAATTTGACTGTCTTAGAAAATTATGAAAAATTCACCGTTGGATAATTTCGACGTCCTTATTCCAGAAATAACATTTATTTTATATAAATAATTTTAAAAATTTGTTAATTTTCGCTTTTAAAATAAAAACCAACATTTATCGAAAATTCACGGGTTTTTACAAAAATGGCTTTCAAACCTTAATAAAAATTACAATTACATTCTTAAAATTATAAGATCATTTATATTTAATAAAAACTAATTTAATAATAATAATAATATTTTTATAAAAAATTATTTAATTCAAAAATCCCTTAATTTAATAAAATATAATTCTTAATTAAATAATAACTAAAAACACTATTTGTACTTTAAAAACTATTTACAATTTATCAATAATGACAAGAAATTATATTCACTATTATATAAAAAATAATGTACATGAACATAGTACTAGAGATTTGTTACATAACCCCTTAAAATAGCCGCATAAGACCTAAGGGTAAGGTGTGCGATGGTGACAGACTCTTGGGGGGGCTCAGATAACATCGCTCGATTGGTAATCTCTATCAACATCCACTTTTCCCGTAGACGGTCCAATTAGAGCTTGACATGATGAAGCTCATCTTGGGAATGGGAAAGAGAGAAACCCAAGGATGCCACCTCTTTTCAGAGCTCCAACAAATGGGCTTCATATGGAGCAATTCTACTAGATGAGGCCATCGCTTCTTTTGTCTGAGTAAATTCGATTTGTTAATGCCCTATATTTATACAAATCATGTGATCACTGTTCAACAGATATAAAAGCAACGGTCGCAATACTTAACATAAAACCAATTAAGTTGAAATTTTATACAAACATTATAAAAAAAGAGACATTTAACTAGATCAAGAGGGATTTTCCATTAATGAAACTTTGGGTCGTTACACAGTGCATGTGAAAAAAGTAAAATTTTTTGTTTCTCTTCCATGCATTACTTTTATATATATATCACTATTATATTAAGAGATAATTTCATTGTTTTTCCCCATGTTGAAAGAAGATAAATAGTAAATTTTAATATATATACATACCAAGATACACCACCACTATCTCAATGTATTTTTAGTTTTATGGTATAAAAATTTAGATAGTCATTCTTAGAAATCCATGCACAATTAATCATATTAATTTTTAAACTCTATTACTTTTGAAACATAATCTTATTAGGGCCATGAAACTAAGTGTAAAACAACGATGACATTGGAATATTTCCACCTACTCCGATTTTTGTCACTCTTCCTAGTATGCCTTATAAAATATATGACATGGCCACCTAATTTTGACTTTATATATATATTTGAAACATAATGTCATTTAGAAGTGTCCACTTTATAAGGAATATGAAACTTCTTATTTTCATGTCTTTTATTGGTTTTAATATTTCTTTATGAATATTATGAATATCATTTAATCTCATTTAATCATTATGCCTCATAAAATCCTTATATGTATACATTATTCTACAACATTGATTTATATGATTCATGTTTAGTAAATTTAATATATTCTAAACATATTATTATATAACAAATTATAAAACTAATAATTTACACTACTTAACTAAATTCTTATTAAATTTGAATGTATCAAAAATTTTCTAATATATATGTTATATGAAATAGTTTTATATAAATATTTAGAATCATACAACACAATAATCTACTCAAAATCATTTATAGTGTGATGTTTAGTGAACCCCTACATTTCTATAACATAATCTAAGCACTCAGTATAGTCTGAATTCTAACTGATTGATCCATTATCCCAAGATTAATAGTGAAGATAATTTTTATTTCTAATACAATCCTAACTCTTAATAACTATAAATGTTAATAATATTTTATTATTGAACTTATAACACAATAAAATATCATAGTACTTTTTTTAATGATATATATTATTCCTTAAAAATCCTGTAACTCTAGTATGCATGGCATAAACATTATAAAAATAAATTTAAATTAATTAAGGTAAATAATATAAAAATTGATAATATATGAATTTTTTATACATTTTTATTATATAGAGTTTTAAATATAAAAAATTAATATTTCAAACATTTATCATGAGTTATAATAATGAAAATTATAAATACCATCATAAAAACGTTTTGATGTGGTCTAAATTCATTCAAATTAATTGTGGGAAAATGGAGTCAATACTATATAAGAATTTATTGATAATATATTATTAATATTAATAAAGGGGGAAAATGAACAATGATGTGATTTCCCCATACAATCTACAATTGTTAGTGAATTTCTTAGTGGTTATACCTTTAACTAGGGAATAACTTCATTGCATAAGTCATATTAGGTATATAGCTGTTGAAAATGTTTTACCTTGATCCATGACTTATTACACTTTTATAGGTTATGATTTTTCTCATTGTAATATTCCATGAATGGCATGGACTAGGGATTAAAATCCATTGTCTAATAAAATTAATTATCGAAATGGAACATACATAAAAAAAGAAAATGTTGGTTG
Source organism: Viscum album (assembly GCA_963277665.1). Classification (NCBI taxonomy): domain Eukaryota; kingdom Viridiplantae; phylum Streptophyta; class Magnoliopsida; order Santalales; family Viscaceae; genus Viscum; species Viscum album. The sequence goes on from OY728134.1 coordinate 1,279,362,262, forward strand.
GAAATTTAATAGTGGCACAAAAAATTCCACAAAATCCAAATGATAATTAAACAATCACCTTTTATGTCTACCACCACATATAAGGATCTACCCTAACCTATCAGGTGTCTACCTATACTCTATTTCATAATATCATGGCACATGTTAACCTGATCATGAATGAATGATGCTTATCTTCCTCATCATGATGATAAATACATATAGTGACATCCTTTTTAATATCAATATTGATCCATATTCATTAGAGGCGTCATCCTTTAGATCTGAAATAATATTTTCCTTGATATCCTCAATAACTCATGATTGTCTATCATTGTGAAAATCTTCATGATCATTTACAAATTCCTCATAAAATCCATCCCTTCTTTTAGATCTATTGAAAATTTCAATCAATGTTAATCTATATTTTACTTGGACTAGAGTCATTTGGGATTGTGGAAACCTCCTCTATTGTCACTTACTATTCTATTGTACCACCAGTAGATAACTAGTTTCATCCTTAAGAACATATTATTAAATTTTCCTTCTCCCATTTCAGCATTTATAATAGATTATTTAGGCATTTCACTATATGATGTGTTAATTGGTACCACACCGTTGGTATTGGTGAAAAAGTGGGTCACAAATAGGTTTTCCAATGGGTTACAAGTTGATAGCTATCATCATTCACTAAAACATTCTTTCAATTAGAAATTCATGATTGATTTCATACACGATAAAACATAGGTTTATTCATATTGCGAGATACTTTCACCTTGACCATAGCTCACTACCATTACAACTACTTGTGCACATCACCTTTCACATGTTAATATGGTAGTTTTTTAACAACCATAGGTGTTACGACATTACGACCCTACTTAAGTGCCTTTCCAGACATGTTAGTTGCAACATCAACTAATTCAATGTATCTTGTAGTTTTATCAATTTCCAAACCCTAGTTAAAAATAGTATCATTAGAGACACTATTTTGAAGATGTGTATAAATACCAAGAAGAGGGGATAATGACACCCCACACACATATAGTATATGATTTCTCCAGGTAGGAGGCTGCACCATCATCATTCTTTTGTTCAGCATCAACATCATAATAACTACTAGCATCTCCCCCATATATTTACTTGATCACTGTAATGGGGACATCTCTTTTAGAATACAGTGCACCAGTAACCATCTTCCCATTTCAATGAAATATATCTTCCAAAAATATAGTGACATACCCATTCACATAACTTTTTGAGTGCTCTACAAAATATGTAAGAGGAAATATAAAATTTCTACTACCAAAGAAATCAACATCCAAGGGAGAACCAAGATTAGTACCATTGAAGACCTCATAATGTTTTGTAGTATATATTTCCCATCACCATATTTATTGGCATAAGAAAACACAACCGAAAAATAAGCAAAACATCCAAGTGCACCAATGTTTGAAGGATTAGTTATACTCCCAATCATAGGCCTATATATCATTTTTTAAGACAAGAAACTACCCCCAAACCATCCTTTATAAACCCTTCCTCATAACCATGGGCTTTCCTACATTGAAAATTGTTAATTTATGGATTCTATTCAAAGAATGATGCCCATAATTTTCATAGATAGTACATCTCAAAACTCTATGAAAGAATTCTCTAATATTCCCAATACATAATTAGTTAAAAACTAGGAAACAAGATCATATTAAATATCAATCTCAACATTGAATTCACCAACATCAAAATACATAGTTTCCACTAGTGTTGAGTTAACATCAAAGTCACCCAAGATTCTAGATCAATTTCCATACCTTGTTATCTTATTTTTCATTCAAATTTTAATTTGTGTATTAAAAAAAATTCAATTGACCAGATTATATTTTTGATAAAAATTTTTTATCCCCCTCACCTGAATTCATGACTGAACAATTGAGTTCTTTGCATGATTCAGATCACAAAAGGTATTTGAATCCTGAAATCTATGGACACCTGGATTGATATTAACACAGCTGAAGATTCATTTTTTTAACATGAAATCATACTAATTGAAATTAATTTGTAAAATCTCATATATCTCGATACAATATTTCATTCATTGAACCATTAAACATGTGGAAACTAATTTATCAAATACTTAGCGGGGAACTCTTCACTTGGGGAGTGAGATGCATGACAATTGAGTACTTTCAAGCCTCCATTCACACCTCAAAGATCATACATTATTCTTTAACAAATTAAAAAGATTAATTCCATAAGATCTTTTTTCTGTTTGGTTGAATAACATTGGGGACTAGGAAATAATCTCTTCTATTCACATCCTCAACTCACGTCACAATTATAGCCTTTATGGAATCATGTCTCTACAGATCCTCAAGTGTCTATGTGGGATTATCATTATTCATCCCTCAATACCCTTATAAAGAGAGAAATATCACTATAATCAATCATATCCCAACAACCATATCCTTTTAAATATTAGTAAGAACCTATACTAGAATAAAGACTACATTCTAATTTGAGACAATCACATAAATCAACCCAAAACTCCATAATCATAGAGAGAGAATATCTCAGACTGACTAGCCATCCCCACTTTTTGTATCTCTAAATAAAAATATAATTTATACAAAATACTACCATTTTTTTCAAAACCTTTGATAAAGGAAAGAATTTCTCACTCTCTACTTGTTTATATGAAAAAATGTGGTATTAAAAAACCATCATATTTAAATAAAGAAGTAAATTATCCAAACCTCGAAAAATAATAAACTATTTTGGTCCTTAAAAAAATATTTTGGATTTCATTATTTAGTTTAATATTACCATTCCTTCATTAGTACTCACTATAATTCCACCAGAGGGGTTTTTTATAATATTAAACCAAAATATAGTGGAATAAATCCACATAACACAACCATATATTTTGTGAAATACTAAAATTTAAAAATAAAATAAAATAATAAAAACATTTGTGTGCCTCACTATCAATTATATATCATTTACAATAATGATTTTGATAGATATTCATTATAATAAATCAATCAACTTCTTCTTCAAAAGGTATTCACCTACTGTAATTGTAAGACAATATATTTTACTTTTTCCAATAAAAATTTCATAAAAATTTTTGGAATAATGAAAATTATATTATTTCATCATAATAGTACATAAAATTATCATAAAAAATAAAAAATTTAAATTAAATTTAAAATAAAAGATAAAACCAATACCATAAAACACATAAAAATGTGTGAAAAACTCTAATATTGTACTATGCATGGTCATACTGAAGATATAATAACTTGTATATGATATATAATTATATTATCAAGAAACAAATAAGTAAAGTAATATACATGATAAAAAATAAGAGAGATATATGAATTATTTTTCATCATGGAAGGAAGTGTATATATAAGAGGAAGTATGACAATTGGAATATGTTACTTGTAATTAGACCATTCGAAATATGACCACTAGAATGCTTATATTAACATTATAAATACAAGTGTACAATAAAATGAATAAAACCATTTTAAAATAATTTAATTAATAATTAATAAAAATTATTCTTCAGAAATTAATAGGAATGTAATTTTATACCCATTTCATTGAATAAAAATAATAGAAAAAATAAAATTTAATTTTTTGGCACCAAATGCATGGTTTATATATTCACTAAGAGTTTTATTTAATAATTAAAATTATCATATATTGAAAATTATTTTCATATAATGAAGTTTTTATTTTGAATAAACATGTTAAAGATGGATAATGATGAAATTTTCATTATTTTTTTATATAATCTATGTATTGGAGTAATGATATAATATGGCATGAAGATATAGTAAATATTATGACATAATTATTATGAAAAATGTTATAATAATTAATATAATTTGATCCATGACCAAAATTATTTTTTTGTTAATTTAATATATTTTAATGAATTATAATAATATTAAATTCTTATAAATAACCTTCCAAATTGTATGTCAGAAATGAAGGTATTAAAGATAATATTTTCTGAAAAAATGACATGTCTATGGTCAAACACATATAAAAATATAGTCTACATCTAAAATATAAAAATTTACAAATAAAATTAAATTGAAAAATTATTGAGATAAAAATATAAAGACCTCAAATCTAGTAGATTAGACTCAGTGGTATCTCTATTAAATTTACATAAGATACAGAGGATATCATCTCAAAGACATAATAGTTTAGTAGACATGTTAAACTAGATAAATAATTGAAACTCACAATAAATTTTAAAACATAGAATACAACATAGTGAAACTAAATACTTTTCATCCATGAACTCATTAAAATATTCCTTCTTCACATCATAGGCAACATAAAACAATTAAAGGGTGAGTTTATATTCAAAATAACGGGAAGCAAGTAGTAGATGTTTTCAAAAAATAATTAAGTCATAATCAACATGGTGAAGTGAATAACTAAAAAACATTCCATTTAATCAATAAAATGAGAAAGAATAATATTATGAAGGAATAAATTATCATAAAATAAAATAATATAAATAATAACATGGGATTCCAACTAATCCATATATGTCATATTTATTCCAATAATCACATGGATATCAAAAATGATTTCATAATTATGGAACGAATAATGAAGGATATCTTAAATGTATCTTTGAGGACTCATTACAAGATATTTATAGAAATGGGTAAAGCCTCAGTGAAATACCTAAAAAACGTTTTCACATGGGAACTACTAATGCATTCAGGGGCCACATAATTCTATGACCATATTATCACATAATAATTCCTATAAATTAATTATATAAATAAAAACTACAACTTAATAAACATACCTTATTCAGGAAATTGTTTATATATCAAAAACTGAAACAAAAATATCAATACGTTCCTTAGTTAGACATATTTTAAAATACCTAGATAAATAATAATGTTAATATTATTAAATCATTTCCAAAGTGAAAAATAAATTTTTTTAGGTCATTAATGAAACAAAATGCCATTAAATATCATTCAATCATTCTTGAGGAAAATACCATTTTCACTTTGAAAACCTCTTTTAGAAACTATGTAATTCTAGAATATTAAAAAAATTGAAAATAACATTGGAAAAAGTTAATGTAATATTAAAATATTTTTTGTCTATGATGGGTGGAAATTATGTTCATGCCAAATTCATTAAAATATATATTCCTTTCAAATCATTTGGTAAAACTTTAGAATAAACCTCTTTCTAAAAAATAAAATAATTTTCATTTTAAACCATTATATAAAAATCAAAACATGTGTAAAATTATATTTAGTAAATAATTTGAGAATATTAAAGAAATTATATTAAACATATAAGTTAATATGAAGATTAAAGAAAAATATTCCAGACTGAGTACAAAGATAATGTGATGATTTATTAAAAATATAATTTATGCATCATTTGTACGTAAGGAGAGGAAGACAAAATAAAATAAAATAATATCTAGAAATAAACATATGATAATAAAATAATTTTTCTTAATATATAATGATCATATTATTACCCCAATAGAGACTTAAACATAAAAAATCCTAAATAATTATGTGGTTTTGAAATTTACCCTTACTACTTTAAAAACTTTTAGATTAAAACCCCCATAAAATAAATTATATTAAATGAAAATTTAAATGAAATGAATATAAATCAAATTAGGATATTTCATATTAAATGGGATGTATATACATTGAATGAAATAAAAAAGTGGCTAATATGGCATAAGTCACATTAAAACAAAAGTGAGATGAGAAACTCTTACCTCAGGATCTACGGCCTTATTATGTGTTTGATCATATGGTAATAAATATATATATCATTATAAATATATTAAAGAACCATAATAATATATATCATATGATACATGAATTACTTATCTCCATTTACCACATGTCTGTATAATGTTCTGTTTTAAAATCAATGTTCTAGGTGCTAACTATGTCAATTATCATGTATTCAATGGTTCAATTTTTTTTTGTATTTATTCTCTGATCACAGTTTAATATTCTCAATTTTTTAAATAATGATATAAATAACATATATATTCATTGTATACATAGTTATAATCATCCATAAAAGGTACATATAGAAAAATGAATTACACCATTCATAGATATGATATGTCATACATACACCTAGTAAATGTTTTCACTTTTTGATGGATGGAATGAAATAATTGTAATTAATAATTATAAATTAAGAAATATTTATTATATCATATATATTTATTAAATATAGCCTTAAAATCATTCATTTAAATCTGAAATGGAAATAAATCACATTTCTTTGTGGAGGTGGCTTTCTACACAAATGCACAGGTGAAGTTACCATTTTCTAATAGATTGGAACGTAAGAAGTTATATATTATATTATAATTATATAATCAAAATTATTTCACATATATGATTAATAATTATTAGTTACGTATTTACAACCATCCATATAAATTGGTGATTAAATTGGAATTACACCGCTATGTGTAAATAGAATGTTGTACGTACATACGAGTGATGTTTTTTTGTAGGATGGGAAAGAGATTGGAAATTTTAATACATTAATCATAATAAAATATAAGTGTATTGATGATACTAGTGTTATTATTCAATGACGGTACAAAACAATTAGTGTAATTTGATGTGTTCATTAAATATTCCGTAGAGATAATTAACTTTTCTTCAGCAGACTTTGATTAGATTCCCTCTTAAAGACCCTTAAAATAGACTTTAAAAAGAACAAAAAACTATACATATTTTCTATGTAATATGATGTGATAAATGGATAGGGTTTAGTTGATCTAGATAGATAAATTTGTTTTGAGGAATTTAGTGAATGGGTTAACTTTTATCACGGATAGAATGTGCACATTTATAATTTCAAAAAATATGTAAATATAATTTATTCATTGTCTATCGAAATGAATAAAAATTTATAGATATTCGAATAAAAATTTAATGGTGAATAAATAAACTCATATAATTATATTCAAATAGGTCTTCATGTCATTCTAAATATTATAATTTTGTTTACCCCCTTCAATAACCAATTTTAACCTTAACTAAGGTAATATAATTTTCGATTTGAAAGGGTTATAATTTTTTTTATATGAAAACTATTACCTAATAAATTGCCAATGATTATTTATTTTAGATCATTTATCTTCCTACTAGTCCTATTTAAATAATTTTAGTATTTTTTTGTAATTTAATAAAATATTTTTATCGTAAAATACCATTAATTTCATTTTATGAACAGTTCACATGATTTGAATTTTAAAACAACAGGAATGTAATGAAAGTTGTATATAAATCATTTAAAAATATATAATATGTTATATTTATCTAAAAAATTCATGAAACACAATAATTTACCCAAATTGTATTTATTATAAAAATTTTAAATTCATTTATTTATTTTTTTAATTGAATAAATATAATATTTGTATTGTGTAATATTTTAAAGTAATTACTTAATATAAAAAATAAGAGATAAATTAATATAAAAAAATTATTTATATATAAAATAAAAAAAATTACTAGACTTCCCCAATTTTTTTACTCATGTAAATGAATTCAGAGGTATTAAATTCATGAGAGTGATATTTGGTATTTATTCTATCCATAAATTAAAATACAGGTCAAAATAATGGAAAACTAGTTCCATGAGCCCATATATTCAAGTATTGGATGTAAGTATCCTAATCCACTAATCTAATATGAAAACACTTGGTGTTGTGTTGATTTTGAGACCATATCTCATGGTTTTAACTATATGTTTTCATTTTACCCATATCGAGTTGACAAATATTTACCATTGTAACAATTCATAGTGAATAAAAATAAAAGGGAAGCCTTTAGAAATTTTAACCTAAAAATTCTAAAATATTTATGATTTTCGAAGTATTCAACTTATGGATGTTTCAAAAATAATTTTTAATATAAAAGCATAAAATATAATGAAAATAGGTTTTAGAAAATGCTTTTTAATAATACTAATTAACTGATATCAAATTCATGAATGTTGATTACTAAATTGGAATAAATTAGATTATTATAAATCAAATGGATCATATATAAATTCATGAAAAAATATATAATATAATGGATCTTTTTAAATTAAATCATTTCATGACAATATCTAAGAAATTTTTATTTTTTACTATTCACTAAAAATTAAATTATTTCAAAAAAATCCCAAAATATCACCCTATGTAAATTTTAATATTTTGATTTAAAAAAAGAAATATATTTTTTAAAATATTGTTTCTAATATTGTAAAATAATTTATTAACTTTATCTGAAAAAATTAAAAACATTTTTCAAGAAATCATACTTTGAAGAATAAAATTTCTACTAAAAAATGGGTTCATAATTCCTAGTAATTAGTCAATACATTTTTATTTAGTAACAACTATATATATAATAATTAATTCAATTTTATTAATTCCATTGAATTCAAAGGCTATATTGTAAAAATCATATTTAAATTTCAATATTTTTTTGTTCATTTAGGCAATGTGTGGGGGGTTGCATTTTCCATTAAATATAGTGTTATCTTTAAATATATATATTTTTCAATTTCTACCCATTCATAAATTACCCAACATAATTTTTGTTCTTGATTAATAATAATGTTTTTTGTATTTCATAATAATTTTTTAGAAAAACACATCATAAAAATGCTTGATTAGACACTCTCTTAATGGATGTAAAGGGAAATTTGATGGTCATGAGGAATAACACAAAACATGGTTTACAAATAGGATAATATTAGTAAGATGTGAATATTTGGGAATGAAGAAAAAATAAAATTTGAAATATTGAATAAGAGTGATATATATCATTGATCACATGAAAGGAAATTATCATGATAAAGTAAACAACCACAATACCACAAATCAATAAGGTGTGAAAAAGACAATTGATACGACGGTAATGAATGTAATAGAAAAAAATCAATATATCATTTCTATACGTGAGGAATTAATTTACCATATAGACTAAAAAAACTAATTAAATATAACTGATAAAATGTATAATTTCATTCTTTAATCAATTTACACCATAATGTGATCTTTTTCTCCACATGATGAGTATAAAAGATGTATTTTTCCAACCTAAAGCACTAAAATAAACATATAATTGATCACATAATCCACATAAGGATAAAATGATATTTCTTCTATATTTAAATATTATATAAAATGAAAATGGATACCATATGTTAAGATAATATTAAAAATTTATAAGCCATCATTTGAAGAATTAAAGTTTTTTACTTCAAAATTTCTACAATAACACCAAATGATTATCTTATATTATTCCACAATGAAATTGCACTACATCCCAATAACCCTCAATAACCTCAACATTAATGATTTTTATACCCTTAAAGGTTATGTTATACCTTTTAACTTATATCCCTAGAAATAAGATTAATAATTATAATAAATCATTATATAATCTTGTAATGCAGTTAACTTCACACCAAGATATCATGAAACTAATTGTGATATTATCCTAAATGGTAATTCTTAGCTTTTCTACAAGTGTATCAAAAAATATCACCTTGTCAACAAATCTATTTATAACCATCATAATTATATATATCCCAATTTCAAATAGAACTCACCAAATCATATACTATCCCAAATGGAATATTTAATCATTAATTGAGTATTCTTCTAGAAACCTATTAAATGATTCAAATCACTGAAATATCGAATTATTTTAAACCTTAAAAGGGGTATCTATGATGATCAATCATATACTTATAAAACCATAATGGTAACCATAACCACTAATTTATCTTTAACTGAAAACATATATTCTTCCACAAATCAACATAATCATTATTCATAAAATAAAATCTATAACTATTTCTATAAATCAAAAAATGCAATAAAATTTAGGAGAAATGCCCAAAATTACATTTTTTTCAAATCAATATGAAATTTCAATGTCACCAGTAATATCACAATTACTTCATCAATGTTAATAATCTACTTATCCCAACTAAAAAATTATCAAATTACCATAGAAACAACTTTATTGAATATAAATAATTTTAAACATATTTTTTTAAATAATTAAAGATAATCTACTATGTAACAACATTTTAGTGTCTTATGATTCTATTATCAAGAGTATCATTGATATAAGAATTATAAAATATAAACCTAAAATCACAATACATAAATACTTCAGCCTATAAAATTCGATGATTGGCATATCATCGGTACTTCCTTGGTATAAGAGTTTATGCTTGGTTTATTCCATTTTATTGGATAATAAATGTATTCCACACACATAATACTTTAATCTATAAATTCTTCCTTGGGTTAAAATTCATTTCACTCAATATATCTCATATTTGTTCTTGAAAATTTGATCTATTCCATTGTTTTCCATATATAAAATTTTTCCCTTTACACTGATACATTCTACAGGGTGTCTCTCACAATATTTTTAGAGAAAATAAATTGAGATTTAATTACTTAATGTTATACACCATCCAATAACTCATAATATTATATTATTATCTTGTTTGGTGGGTCTTAGATTTTTTTTAATGTTTATGTTGTTAATCATATATAATGATAAATTCTTATAGATAATCCCAATATCTTTTATTATAGTAATCATCCATTTTTTTGTAATAATCACGCACTTTACATTACATTCAATGTTAAAATTATTCCTCTTTTTCTATAAATTTACTAAAACCAACAATATAGTATGAGAAACAATATTCCTATTGGGAAACTACATAATCATTAAAATAATTTATTAGATTACTAAATCATGAAACATTATTTTTAATCTAGTTAATATTTTCTATAACCTAGGTTTTTAATTTTCATATATATTTAAATCCCACATAATATTTAATAATTTAAATTTGAATTATCCCAAGAAAATTATTTTTGGTATGTCAAACAAGGTGTGTTTAAATGGAACACTCACCGTGCCCTAGAATTATGGGTGAGTTATATTAGACTAACTCATTTATAGGTTACTACCCATAAATTAATTTGTTCCAAAATAACATCCACTTGTAGTATCCTAACAGGGATGTATTGTTTGGAAAACAACATAATCTGAAACTAACAAAAAAAAGTTTTCATATTATTTTTCAATTAAGTATATCCTCAATTTTTTTCATAGTGATATATTCTTTAATCTATGATTCCTTAAATATATTTTCCAATGTTCTTATTAAAGTTCATATGATTCCAACTATAAAAACCTCAACTTAATTTTCCTAGAATTTGTGGTTAATTTCATACATTGGATAAAGATAAATGAAATTACATCCCAACGGACTGTATAGTTTAATTGTATTAGTAAACTAGATGCATACTTTAATCTCACATTGCATTTGAAAACATAAAATACAACATTGTTAATGTAAATATTTTCCATCCTTGAACACAATAAAATATTCATTATTTATATACAGGGTAATGGGAACAAATAAAGCATGATCTAAGAACCTAGTTTACGAAATATGAATAGTATAATATATCAATGAATAAATAAGTCATAATCAATGTGGAAAATAGAATAAATGATTTTTTTGATATAATCAATATCATGTTAAAGAAGAATAATATGGATGGAATAAGTGATGATCAAATATTGACATATAAAAAACACATGATCTTGAAACATATCCATATAAGTCATAACAATTTTAATAATCACATGTATATTGATAACTGATTTGATAACGGTGGAATGAAAAATTTCAAACATATTAAAATTAATATCAAGGAATTGTTAAAATACTTTTACATAAATGGGAAAATCCTTTTGAAAATACCTAAACCAGTTTCTATATTGAGACCTATTAATCTATTGAGGGGATATATAATTATTTTTCTCACCTATCATAAAATAATTCCAATGCATTCATTATACGAAAAAAGTAGAACTTAATAAATGTTACTTATTAATAATCTAATCATATATAAAGAACTAGTATATGAAATTTCAATACCTTACCCAGGAAAAATAATAATAAATCATCCACAGAATCAATAATCATGGTTTTATTATAAGGAATACCTAGTGGAGAACAAAGGGATGTTATAATTGAGGAATAAAAATAACATTAAAAGATTTTAAAAAATCGATGTGGGATATACCCATTCCACATTGAAATAAAACTTTAAAAACAAAAAATATCTATAATATTAGGAATATTATTTTAATTATAATGAATCTTAGAATTTTTTAAATTAATATTCAATGTAATAAATCTACATAAAAGTCTAAAATTATATTCATGTCAGGTACATTAAAACAAATATTCCTTTCACATTCTCGCTAAAAATCCAAAACGTTCCTCATCATGACAACACAAAAGAGGTTAAATTTATATTTTTAAATTTTTTTTAAAATATTCATAAAGTTTCATTATTAAATAATTAAATAATATTAAAAATGTAGTATAAAACATTTTTATGAATATATGGATAATGAATAAATATATTATTTACCGATTAGGAAAAAAATTTGATTGTCCTTAAAAAATTATTTATTTGTAGAGAATACATAAATAGTGGAAAATGAAAAGAAAACATTTAATTTCTAAATTCCAACATAGGAGAATAATATATGTTGGATTTAAGAAATAAATATCACATAATTATACCAATTGAGAGTTGATAATAAAAAATCCAAAATAAAAATGAGATTGTGAAAAATCACATACTGCTTTGGTAACAAGAGAATCATAACCTCCACTAAATAAATTTAATTAAATAAAAAATTAAATAAAATTAATATAAATGGAGTCATGTTATATCATATTTTATTTCCATTATATACATCACATGAAACAAACAAATATGATATATGATATATATATATCACGAAAACAAAAGTTAGTTGATAAACCCTTAACTAAGGTCTGACATCCTTTATATGTGTTCTAACATCATATAAAATAATTATTGACTTACAGAAAATATATATTTGAAACACACACATATAATATATATATATATATATATATATATATCATAACCTTTTATCACCATTTTATTATAAATTCTTTGTTTAAATCCATGTTCTGGATAATAAGTACTTCATTTTTCATGTTTGTCTTAGTTTAATAGTTTTGGTCCATATACCTTGATAATCGTTACATGTTCTATAGAATGTTAATAATAAAATAAATAAGATATATATTCCTTAAATACATAGTTATAATCTTCTATAAAAGATATATATAGAAACATAAATTGCATCCTTAATGGAGATGGTAGGTCGTATGCGCACCTGAACACTATTTTAACCTTCCAGTAGATAGAAAAAAAGAAAGGTAAATTATTAATAACCATTTTGAAGTTATTAATATATCATATATATATAATATATCTATTAAATATATCTATTTTTTCATCTATTTAATGAGGAAATAGAAGAGAATCACATTGCTTTATAGAGTTGGTAGTCAACACATATACATGAACAAAATTATTGTTTTTAAAATGATTGGAGGGTAATAAATTATATATGTTATTATAATAATATAAGAATAATTACTTAAAAAATATCACATATATTCATTAGTCATACATTTATATCCATTTTATTAAACCTATGAAGAAATAAGAATTATGTAGCTACATGGAGACATTAATATAGATGTACGAACAAGTGATGTTTTTTTTTCATAAAATTAAAATGGGAAGAAAAATGGTTTTACCATAATCATAAAAACATAATTCTATATTGACTTTTCTAGATTTATTTTTTTTGAATAAAAAATTTATAGGATGTATATGCATAATTAAATTTGAACAAGTTGGTAAAAATAATTACCACTTCTTTAGTAGACTTATTTGATATTCCTTCTTAAGGGCCCTTAGAATTGACTATAATGAATAAAAACGCCTATAAATTGTTTAGAAGATATATTAGAATAGTAATGGAGTGTTTTTTTCAATCTATATGGGTCAATATAGTGTGAATAATTCATATAATGGGTAAAATTTCATTATAGAGTGAAATGAAACTCTCTAGATTTCTAGAAAAAATATTAATACACTAAATTAATTTTAAGTGAAAATGCTCCATAATATCCAGATATTTGTATGAAATAGTTTTTAATGTTGATATATCCCCTAAAAATGATATTTTTATTGGATTTATTATCATTTAAAACATTAAATATTTTTACCTCTTTGTTAATTGATTTATCCTTAATTACTATACTAACTTTTTCCATTATAAAGGTTATTAATTTTACTTGTATGATGAAAATTATATCATAAATTACAATGGGATAATATTTTGGACCATTTTTTTGCTACTTTTCCACTTTTTACATTTTTAGGTTTTTTATATAATTTAATAAAAATAGAGGTATCATAACATTTATTTATTGTCATTTTATAAACTATTCTTATAATTTGACATTAAAAAAATGAAATCAATTGAATTTGAATAAAAAAATTACATATCATTAAAATGTTATTTTATCTAAGAATTAATGCGACAAAATAGTGTACACAATGTGTATAAATTTTAATAATTTTAATATCATTTATTTTATTTTCTATTAAGTTAATAAATACTATATATTCGTTGCAGAAGCATCTGAGGTAAATATTTGGGAACTCAAATTTATAAATTAATTTCAATGATAATAAATTAATTTAGATTTAAAATAAAAAATTATAATCAAAATTATCTTCTTTTTGTCCTTATGCAAAAAAATTGGGATATTAAATTCAAGAGCGTGACATTTTATATTTATTGTTTCTCTAAGTTATTATAATGGTCATAATGAATTTAAAATGGAACCAAGTGAATATATATTCCTGAAATGGATGTATATGGATAAACTAAACCTATAAAATATTTTAAAAATGAGTTATTATTTGATTAAGAAACCATATCTCATGGTTTTAACCATATTTAAAACATTTTACCCTAATAAAGTGGAAAATTATTTAACATGGTTTTTATTTATAATGATAAGAAATTAATGGCTCATATTTACCCATTTATACCAATAGATTCTCAATATAGTATCAATTTCTCATGACTCATTCTATTGTAGTGAAAGAAATTTATTTTAAATATCAATTCGTATAACAAAATGAAAACATTTTTAAGATAAATGCATTTTTAAGTAAAAACATTAACTTATATCAAAATTTTGAATATTTTTAAATCAAATTTAATATGTCCTATTATTATAAATATAATATATCATATATTACTAAATTATAAAATAAAAAATATTATCTTACTTTTAAAATACATAAAGGAATGATAGTAATTGAAAAATCTATATTTTTCACTATTCCCAAAAAATATGATCATTTCAAAACATTCCCTAAATTTGAACCTATATTTATTAGGATATACATATTTCAAAAATGAATTATATTTTTTCAAATACATTTTATAAAATTGTGAAATATCAATAAAATTATTTTCTCTCAAAAGTTACCAAAAAAATATTTTTGAAGAATACATATTTTGAAGATTAAATTATATATAATAAAAAATTGTGTGATAATTTCTTATAAATTAGTCAATATATTTATATTGTATTGGTCTTATATATTTTTATAATGTTTTTATTTCTATTTATACACACAAATTCAATGTCTATATTATAATTCTCATTTTCAAATAGTAATAATCAGTGGTACATTTATGCTCGGTATTGCGTGTTTTATATATTGTCATGCATAATGTTCTTTTAAAATATCTGGTTATCAAATTCTCTACCCATTTAAAAAATACCACTCTCACAGTTTGAACATGTTCTTAGTAATCAAGATTATGACATTTTGAAATACCAATTTTGAAAACCCATAATTTATAAATTGACAAAAACAACCATTTAAAGGATGGATTAGAAAACATTAAGGAAATTTTCAATAACACAAAACTAGAAATAATTTTTTTTAGGAATTTTTATTATTGAATTATAATTTAATTGGAGAACCCATGAAAAAAAATGAAAATTAAGGTTTTCCCAGGAGCCTATCCCATGACTATACCCACCAAAAAACAAGAGGGAATGCAACGGGCCCCAAAACACATATCTTGTCGTCGCCCTACACAGCTCCCTCATAGCCCATCTCATCTTCAATGAGGATAGTAATAAAAATATCTTTATAAAATCCACCTTGTAAGCCAGAAATCAATTGTTCCAGGGTCATACTTGAGGGAGCGACACTATGATCGAACCCGATGAATATGTTCCCGCTTGAAAGACAATGACAAGAAAAAACCACCATTGTTGAGAACATTGGAAACATCACTAGAGAGAAGTATTTCAGAAACACCATCGAGCCCAAATATATGTCAACACATCTGATACCTTTTATTGAGACACACAACTACCAACCCACAAGGAGAGATATCAGATGTCACCAAAACCATATTTAACCACACCGATGGGGGCTGAACGCAACCAGAAACCCCAAGGGTCAGTCCTTCATCATAGGAACCACTAACAGTATCACAAATAGCCATGGAAACCATTGAAATTGAAAAACATGGATTCATTCATAGAGGAATTACTTTAACATTTAGATTGAAAATATATGGAATTATACTTATAAGAAAAGTATAATTTCATTATTTAATCAATATCTACCATAATATCCTCTGTTTCTCCAATTAACGAGCATTCATGATTAATTTTTCATTCATGATGAACTAAAATAAAATTATAACATTTCAAATAATCTATTAAAGGAAAACAATCCATTCCTAGTGCCTTTAAATTTAAAAAAAAATAAATTGCTTCCACAAGAAATTTTCATAATAACTCCAAAGGTTCAACTTATATTATTCCATAAATAAATAATCCAACATCCCAATTAATAAAAATATCATCAACATTAAATATGTTTTTAATATAAAGGGAGATATCATACATTTTAACTTATAATCCTAAAAATATCATTAATCCGCTTGATAAATCACTAAATAATCATATAATGTAGTGAGCATCACACCAAGAAAGAATGAATACAGTTTAGATGCTAAATTGAAACACAAATCTTAGGTTGGTCATTAATATCTAAGAAAATATCACATAGTTAATAAATAATTTTTTTAACTACCAATATTATATACATCCCACTATCCAATAAACTATAATTAATGTAACATCAAATCATATACTAAACCAATGGGTTATTTAAACATTGATATAGTATTCTTAATAAAACCCAATAAAAGATTCAAATAACCTCAAATTCCATGACATAAAACCTAAAAATGGGGTATCTATGAATATAAATATTGAACAGGTAAAACCATTAAGTTATCCATACAATTCTAGTTATCCGCACATTAAAACAAATATGTTTCAAAAAATTAACACAATCCATCTTCCACAAAAAAAATCACCGACTATTTCCATAAATCCAAAAATTAAATAATCACAATCAAAGATGACCTAAATAACTTTTCTATAATATCTCTAATGAATTTTAAAATTCAGTAATACTATCCCATTAACTCCATCAATTCAAATCATCTCATTATCCAAAGTAAACAATATCACATTACCACTAAATCATTTTCATGGTTAAAATTACCTTTCAACCTATGTTTTCAAATCATTGTAAAAAATACGACGTGTAATAATGATTTGATACATCATGATTCTAAAATATATAGCATCATTGACATAATACTGTAAAAAAATAATAATAAAATCCCAATACATGAAATCATCAGTGATTGGAATAGAATTGAAAATTCCTTGGTCTAGGATTTAATAATATAATTGGGGAATTGGCTTTGATAATTTCCATATTCAACATATATAATACATAAATATAACATTACAATGAACTTCATATCCAACCATTTAACTCATAGTTATTACAATACATTATTATCATATTTTTACTTATTTCACACACCTAAATATTTTTATTCTCTTCATAAATTTTCTATGATGTCTCTTTCTGCATTTTTACATGAAGAAAATTGAGTTTTTAGTCCTCTATGGTTAACAAATCATAAGCTTTTAGAAATACAATAATATTCTATTCATCGGGAAGTCTACAATATTGTTATGGTGTTGGTTGTAAATCAAATTTCATGATAATTGAATATGAATAATAAAAATATTTTTCACTCCAATCATCATCTAATTTTGTTTTTCATAATCATCATATATTATAACACCTTCAATGTTAACATGATTACTCTTGGTTCCATACATTAAGTAAAAAACATAATATTATGAGAAAAAATGTTTATATTGGTATGCCACATAATCATGAAAATTATTTATAGGATCTCTAAAATATGAGACCTTTTTTAATCTAAAATACATTATATTTAACCAAGGTCATCCAGGGTCATTATCTATTAAAATACATCATAATTATTTATAAATAAGATGTGAATTAACTAAATAATTTCCCCTTGAGAGTTTAAAAATAGGTTTAAAGTAATGGAACACTCTTTTTGAACTATAATAATGGTCAAGATATATTCAAACAACTATTTTCAATTTGATTACCCCGAGAATCATCTATTCCAAAAACACTTTTACTTATATGATCTAGTCAGGGATATATTTCTAGTAAAAGAAAATAATATCTACCATAAACAAAACATTATGATATTATGATATAAATAAATATCAAATTCATTCATGGGTTTATTTTCAATAACAAATTATTTCCTATATCTATTTTTTAAGGATCCTACTAAACATTCTCTGAATACAACTATAAAGACTCCAAATCTAGTTTCCTAGAATCAGTGGTTACATTATTATGTTATCATAAGATATAAGATATCACAAGCCTAAAGACATGATAGTTTAGTAGTCTTATTATACTTCATACATACATGAATCTCACATCACATTTGAAAACAAAAAGAAAAACATAGTTAAATTAAATATTCTGAGTCCTTAAAATCAATCAGAGATTCATTCCTCATATCCCAGGAAAGGGGATCAATTAAAGGGTGAGTATGGATTCATAGAATGGGAAAGAGAAAAATGATATCAATAATATAATAAACAAACTGTAATCAATGTATTTATGTGAATAACTGAAAACACATTCAATTTAAAGAATACATTTTGAAAAAAGTATAATATGGTAGGAATAAATTATGATCAAATAATTTTGTTTAAATAGTCACAACATTTGGAAACTCTTCCATGTATTATATAAATATTCTGATAATAAAATGTAATTCAATAACTGATTTCATAATTATGGAATTTAAAATGAAAGACATCATAAAATTATCAACTAGTCATCATGAAAAAATTACTACATAAATGGTTAAGGAATAAGAAATATAGTCAAACCAGTTTATCTCATTATACATGACGATTCATTAATGAGGTTTATAATTCCCAACCCCACCCTTTATATAATAAATCCAATGAATTATACATATGAATATAGAATAAAACATAATCATTCTGTCTTATTCCAAAAAAACATTTATATAGGATGATTATGAATAAAAATGGAAAATAAATTCCTTATAAAAAATGATTATAAACCATCCATATATTTGTAATGCCCGGACCCATGTTACCCTGAGCTGGTGCATTATTTTAATACATTGGCATGATTACAAGGAATCAAGTCCCAAAATACCGATCAGTTTAGCAGTCTGGGAAAATAGATTACATACATGGACGTTACATTACACTTTCTAACATACAACACAAAAAAAATCATTTGATAATGTCATTGCTCCCTTATCTTACCCCTGCTTCTCAAACATACAAAACTACTTTGGATCCTGGGAAAATAAAACATAAAAAAGGAGTGATCTCAGATGCTCAATATATGTAAATAATTTATTGGAAGCTATAAACTTTTAAGGAAAGATGTGTAATAAAAAAAATCCCTTTTAAACATAATAATGAACAAAATATGGAAAAAATAAATCAAACATCAAAATATAAACATGCACATGGATATTCTACTAGTTGAATAATCACATTTAATAACTAATTTTATAATGAGGGAAAGCCTAACGCCGGACATCAATACCACATAGATAAGGCTTTGTGCCAAGACTACAAATAAATTTTTTGTCAAGGCCTTATGTCAAGATAATAGTTTGTCTCATGAGATCTATCAATGCATTGAGTAGTTATAGAGGTCTCCACCAGTCACTTACTAAGTCCACATCATTATTCATAAGAAAAGTTGAAACATAACATTAACATTGGTATTAAAACTAGCATACGAAATGTCAATAAATTAAACATAAACCGTGAATGATATAAAAATAGAACATCCAAATTCAATCATATCATCACTCATTCAATACAATATAGAATATTGTATTATTATAAATCAACCTAAATCAAAAATAATTTCCAGTAAAGGATGCTGACATAGTTGAAAATGATAAGTAAAACTTTTGGAGAGAAATATCTTTTTTTGTAAAATATTTTAAAAGTTACACATTTATAAAGGAATTAATGAAAAATAGAGCTTTGAATCAAAGTGTATCATACTAATTTGAAACTTTTAAAAATAATTATCATTTTAAAACATTCATTTCCATATAAATATATCCTTAAAATCATTTTTAAAACATGAACAAAAATTAAAAGGATTTAGAAAGATAAATCTTCAAAACATTTAAAATGATGATCTAATTAAATATACCCTCACATAAAAACTTACAGGATTCATTTTGATTTTTTTTGAAATATGTGTATCGATGATAAATATTTCCCAGTAAATACTTACACATAAACAACCTAGGATAATAATGAGATTGAGGAAATAAACCTTACCACATTGTAATCAATCGAGTCATATGGAAAACAGTCAATAACTACCAAATGAATCAAAAAATATAATGAATATAAATAGAATAATTATTATATATATCAAATGGAAGTTCACAATACAACACATGCAATAAATAAGTGGTGAACAATGGAAATCTCACGAAATTAAAAGTGAGATAAGAAACCCCTTACCTTGCACTTTCCTTTGGTCGAGGGTATGTTTAACATCCTATATAATCACCATTGTATATTATTAGATTATACCAGGACCATATTCAAATTTATTATATCATACATGATTCATTTATGACTATATACTAACCATTTAATAATTATTTTCATGTTAAATTAACATTTCGGGTAATAATCGCTTTCTTTATCATATGTATTTTAACTTGCTATTCTTGACTGTATAATTTAGGTAATGATTTAAATAATTCCAGAATATAATCCTTTATTGATATATCATTTATATTTAGAATATAAATATTTATAATAGATAAATATATGAAATTTAAAACACCGTTTATGGAGATGGTAGGCCGTACATACGCATAAACAATGATTATGTTTTCATATCGTATTGAATGGAAGTAAGTGAATAAGATATATGTAAGTACATAAATACATACATACATACAAATATATATATACATATATCTAGTATACTTATTATGTCATATATTACACACTTATTATTTATATATATTTTTATAATGTTCGATGATTGTTGAACGTGGAAATGAATCTCATCGCGTCGTGGAGACGGTAATCCGTACGTATGCACGACCGACAATATAATTTCCCTAAAGGTGTGGAATTGGATGGTATATTAAATTTATAGAGACATTATCATGTTATTTTCATTTTTTATAATCATATTAATCATCATTATATCCATCCAAATAATATAGTGTTGAATAACAAATTAAAACACGACGTGGAGACGGTAAGCCGTACGCACGCACGCATGGTGACATTATCATTCTTAAGATGGATAGAATAATGAATATAGTTGTTCTATATTTTTAATAACATCAAATTATATAGACTATACTGGATTTATTATTTTATAATGGAAACAAAAATAAAAGAGTAAGTGGAATAATAAGAGAAAATGAAATAGGGTGGTGAAATCATTACCTCCTTTTCAGGTTCTTCCATTTTATTTGATCAAAAGGGATCCTTAAGATGGCTTTATGAATAATGGAAGACATCTAGTATGAAGGTAGAATATTTGGGAGGATATTTGGGCAGGGTTTGTCCGATCCAAATGGCTTTGGAGGTGTGAATTTGAGAGAAGGGGAAGTTTCTTTTTATAAGAGGGGTGAGGGGCACCTTAGGAAAACATAAAATATTATTTTATAATAAATTTATTTTCAGGGTCTAATGGCTCCAAAAAGAATTATTTAATGTATAATGTGGGTATGGGTTGAAAACCACTAATCTAATAGGTTTTAGACAGGTTTAGGTCACCATATTAATTATTAAATTTATATTTAACTCGTAGTTAAATAGTTTGACATTTACCATGTCTCTTTTTATTTTTATATTATATGGTTAATAAACTTACTATAAAATTATAATAGAACCCCAATTGGTTCATTAATGTCATATATATTATTATATAACTCTTTTGGCTGAACCTTATATTTTTTAGGAATAGAATACCAATTAATAATATAATATTTATTTTAAAAACTCTTTTATGTCAATCTTGACACTATTTGGTATTTTGTTATTTTTAAATTTAAAAAATCATTATTAATTCAAAAAAAATTCATTTAATAAACCCTAATATATCATATTAACCTATAAAATTAGTTTCATTGATAAAAATTGTCAAATTACATTTATTTATGTAGTTATAATATCAATTATTTTAATATTTCATTAATAAGGTAATTATTGCATCATCATTGTGTCATAAATAAATTAAATTATTTAATGTCTAAAAATTATGAATAAAATACCATAATGTAGGAAATCGTTTTATATTTCTAATGAATATTTATAGCAGAATTTATCTAATGTGTAACCCTGTATTAAAAATGGATTAGTTTTTAAAAGTTGAATTTAACACTTTTAACTCTTTTTTGAATTATATAATAATAAATGTATTAATCTAATCCAAGTGGACTTAAAGGATCATTTTTTATTCTTGAGGTTTTTTTGGTGCAATTAAACTTATCCAATAGAATTAGGGCATGTGTTAGGGTAATAATAATAGCATTTTTACCCTTAATTACCATATTTATTTATAACCGTGGTAAATAAAAGTAAAACATTACTATTCACCAAAAATTATTTTTATCATATTGAACCACATTTTTCATACTGATATCAACCATGTCTCTCAGAGTTTTGAAATTCCACTCACAGAAGTGGTAAAATTATGTTTTATGTGAATTTGAAAATTCTCCTAGGAGGTGGGTAAAAGACTGTGAAAAATTAAATAAAATTTTATACATCTAATATTATTTTAAAATAAAAACAATGAATTACATTGAATATATATAAGTATTATGTATCTATTTTTTCCTGAAATAAATGTAAATAAAATAATTAATTATTTAAATTAAAAGTATGTTATAACAAATAACGTAGTGTTTTTCACGATTTATCAAAAATTGAATGTTTTCAAAAACATACCAAAAATTTACCCTAAGATAATTTTTATATTTAGAATTTAGAAATGAATTATATTTTACCAAATTCAAAACATAGAAATATCATTTATTAATTTAAAATTAATTCTTGTTGTCATAACCAAAAAGAGTATTTTTCAAGAAATAAAAACTTCCAAAAGATTGACACTTGTTTATGACCAATTTCAAAGTGAAATTACATATAATAACCAAAATTGGGTAAAATTGTATAAATATAATCTAATTATACTTTAAAACCACTCAAATAAATAATTTAACACTATAAATTATTTTGATTAAAAAATTTGTTTTCAGTTAAAATAAAATATTTCCACTATTCACCCAAATATGAAAGTTATCAGAAAAACCCCAAAAATTTATTGAAACAAAATTATTATATCCCAATTCTAAAGATGAAGTTTATTTTTTCAAATTGAATATATAAAAGTTTCAAATATTGCATTTAAAAAGGATTCACCATTAAAAGGCGGTAAAAGTGCATTTTTTTTGAAAAAAAGTTCATTTATCTGAAAAAATGAATTAGTTATTACATTATGTCTAAGAAACTCATAGTATGGATTATAAAATTTTAAGTATTATAAAAAGTTCCAAATTCAGGTAAAACTATTAATAACCACTTTTGAACGGCTAGTTTGGTAAGTCGTGGTGCACTTGAGCTTAGTGTTGCGTGTTGCACAATCTATTAAATTACTTTAATGAGATAACGTACTATGAGATGTTGGGGTGTTACATTCTCACATATTTCAATAAATTGTGTCATCGTCATTTTAAATATTTCATTGATAATAAAAGGTTAAAAATAGAGAAATACCTTTGTGGAAAAACCACATTGAAAATTGGGTTAATAAAATATAGTATTAATAAGAGGGAAAGGGAAATGAAAATGTTTCCACCAAATTATGATCTTGATTAGGAGAACATTGGTGGCAATTAGAGACAAATAATTGGAGGGAAAATGTAAATATTTATAGGGAGTTATTGAGGTCATAAATAACAATATATCATTTAAATATATTGGCATAAAAAATCCATTATCAAAACCATTTTCAATACCAAAATATGTAAAAAGAGTATATGGTATTTATTTTCTTTAAAAAAATGGATTATTAAGGAAGCCAAAGATCAAATAAAACTCACAGCAGCCGAAAGGTCACCATCATCACTTACGTTTAAAATAACATTCCTTTTTTTTGTCGTTTAGTAAAATGCTTCGTAGAAAAATATTCCCCTTGAAGTGAAAAGTCAAAGGGTTTTATACACTGTATAAAACAAAGTCACTTAGAAATAAGAGGATGCCTCAATAAAAGGAGAAAGAGACAAAGTACCTTAACTAAATTTTAAGAATTAATTTAGTCATAGAATAAGAGTGAAATATATATATATATATATTTGAAAATTAGAGTTACATACTTTAACTAATTCATACCGCAAACTCATCTTTCACTCTAAATGATTCCAAAAAAATATTCAATTTATCCTAATCATATAGGGTTCCAAAAATAATGAATTTATAATTCACCTATCATACCCTTTAAAAACTAGATTATACTATCTAGGAACTTTATTTAGTTCAGTGGTAGGCGACAAATCCCAATCACACTATGGTTGTGGGTTCAATTCCCACAGCTTTGTCCGATGTGACGGATTGTCACACGGTATGCGTGTTCTACTTTTTATAACAATCCCAAAATAACCTTAACAATAATATCCAGTTTCAATCTTAATCCATTCCCACCATTAGACTTACCCAAAATACTTTTATCCAAACTCACAGTCTAAAATTTATAAGGAAGTTAAACACAACAAAGATCCTTTTTTCCATGTAATAACATGTGAACACCTTCATCATGTATTCTTTTAAAACACTGTGACACCCAGAATTACCATAAAACCTTATTGATTACATTCATGCTCCCTTATTCATTATATAATACTGGATATAGTCCTTATATAAAAAATTATTGAATATTCCTACAATGATGAAATAAACTAACTATTTATCAGTTACAAGGAGGTCAAGAATATCCAATATAATTTATCCAAATATACTATCTCTTATTCCAAAATCAGTACCAAATTATTAGGACCATATTAAGGATTACATTTACTACAACCATGTATTTTTTTTTCAAAAAAGTGCATCTAACTATTAATTCACTTTTCTTAGAACCACATAATCTCAAATCCATAATAAAATAGTACTATAGTGCAATCCTTATTTATCTCCATATTTCATAAAACCAGTATATTGTTGATACAACTATCAAAAGAAATAATTCTATGATAACAACATAAGAACACTAGTCATTCCAATTCATATGAGGTAGTATCATAACTTGATTATTATCCAATAGCATCATTTAAGGTATTCTTTGATGACTGGGACGTTGATTCGCGTAGTGTCCCAATACCTTGCAGATGAAGCATAGTATATTGGAAACATTTTTCTTACCCTTGCAATCATGTACTTGGTTTTCTTTTTCTACACACATATAAAAAACTCTCAATCCCATAATGTATGTACCAGGGTGTTTCTTCCCACATTTACTATAGGATGGATATTCAACTTTTCCCTTCTTCCCCTTACTTTCATTCCTTCCACTAGGTGCCATTTCTAAACAATGGCATATACTAGATTAGTTTATCATTCGAAATAAATAATTACAAACTTGTAAAATACTTCATATAAATTGAACAGTTTATGGATATAATCCATAATCATAAAAATGTTTTCTTTGAGAAGTATATACTCATAAACCCTTCATAATGGGTTGTAAAGAAAATGAGAATTATCTTAAGCATAACACCCAGGAGTGTTGTAACCAAGAGTGTATCAGGGCCCGTTTTCATGGACCAGTTACCTTTCAAGTCGAACTCAAAGTGGTGTTTTCGGGTTTTTCCCCTAGGAACATTTTTTCCAGAGCCGCCTCTACAGGCTTGTATCCACACAGAGATGTATTTTCTTTGAAAACTCACAAAATCTCAACATTACCAAAATTCTAGGATGTAATTCTATAATAATCTTTAAATTCTATCTTAGGGTAATGTGATATATTCAGAGTTTATCTTAATATATTTTCCAAAGTTATTGCTAAACATCCTCTGATACCAATTGTAACAACTCGACCCCGGTTTCCCAGAGCCGGTGCATTATTTTAATACATTGGCATGATTACAAGGAATCATGTCCCGAAAGACTGATATGTTTAGCAGTCTTGGAAAATAGATTACATAAAAGGACATTACATTAAACTTTCTAACATACAACACACACAAAATTCCATTTAGAATGTCATTGATCCCTTATCTTAACACTGCATCTCAAACATAAAACACTTCTTGAAATCCTAGGAAAATGAAACATATGAAAGGGGTGAGCTCAGATGCTCAGTAAGGGTAAATAATTTAGTAGAAGTTATAAACATTTATGTTATGATGTATAGTAAAAACAACAACCCTTTTAAACATAATCATGAACATAATATGGAAAAAATAAATCCAACATCACCATATAAATAAGAACATGAATATTCTACTAGTCAAATAATCACCTGTAATAACTAATTTCATAATGATGGAATGCCTAACACCAGAAATCATTACCACATAGTCAATTCCTTTTTCCAAGACTGAAAATAAATGATTTTTCAAGGCCTTGTGCAAAGACACTGGTCTATCTCTTTAGACCTACTGAAGCATCGAGGAGCTATAGCGGGCTCCACTCATCACGTACTATGTCCACTGCATTCCTCATATGGAAAGCTGAAACATAACATAAAAATTCTTATTAAAAAAAGCACACAAAATGTCAATACATTAACCATAAACCATGAATGTTATAAAAATAGATCATCCACATTTGAACATATCATAACTCATTCAATACAATATGGAAGATTTTATAATAATAAATCAACCTCAATCATAAATAATTTCCAGTAAAGGATGCTGACATAGTTGAAAATTATGAGTTAAACATTTTGAGAGAAATATCCATTTTGTAAAATCATATAAAAGTCTCACATTTATAAAGGAAGTAATTTAAAAGAGATTTTTTAATCAAAGTGTCCCACACCACTTTGAAACATTTGAATAGAATTATCATTTCAAAACATTTATGTCCATATAAATAAATCCTAAAAATCATTTTGAAAACATGGAAATTAATTAAAAGGATTTAGAAAGATAAATCTTTAATATATTTAAAATTATAATATAGCTAAATAGACCCTCAACTAAAACCTTTAAAAATTCATTTTCAAAATATTTTTTGAAATATGTGTATCGATGATAAATATGTCCCAGTAAATACTTACACATAAAGATCCTCGGATAATAATGTGATTGAGGAAATAACCCTTACCTCATTGTAATCAATCGAGTCGTACGAACAATAGTAAATAACCAACAAATTAATCACATAATATCATTAATATAAATAGAATAATGATAATATATATCAAATGGTTGTACAAAATACACCACATGCAATAAATAACTGGTGAACATTGGGAATCTCAAGGAATTGAATGTGAGATAAGAAACCCCTTACCTTGCTCTTTCCTTTGGTCGAGGGTACGTTTAAAATATTTTATAATGACCGTTGTGTGTTATTAGACTATACAAGGATGATATTTTTATTTATTATATCATGAATTATTCATATATGACTTTATACAACACATTTAATAATGATTTTCATGTTAAATTAACATTTCGAGTAATAATCACTTTCTTTATTGTACATATTTTAACTTGTTATTCTTGACCATATAATTTAGGCCATGATTTATATAATTCCTGAATATAAAACTTGATTCATATATCATATATATTTAGTATATAAATATTTATAATAGATAGATATATGAAATGGAAAACACTGTTTATGGAGTTGGTATGTCGTACGTGCGCATAAACAATGTTTCTGTTTTCATATCGTATTGAACGGAAGTAATTGAATAAGATATATGTAAGTACATAAATATATATATATATATCTCCAGTATCATTATTATGTCATATATTACATACTTATTAGGAATATATATTTTTATAATCTTTGATGAATGGTGAATGTGGAAATGAATCTCATCACGTCGTGGAGATGGTAATTCGTACGTACGCAGGAGTGACAGTATCATTTCATTAAATGTGTGGAATTGGATGGTATATTAATTTTACAGAGACATAGTATGTTATTTTCATTATTTATATACATATTACTCATCATTATATCCATCCAAATAACATAGTGTTGAATAACAAATTGCACCACGATGTGGAGACGGTAAGCCTTACACACGCACGCATGGTGACATTATCATCCATAATATGGATAGAATAATGAATATAGTTGTTCCATATTTATAATAACATCACATTATATAGAAGATACTAGAGTTATAATTTTATAATGGAAACAACAATGAAAGAGTAAGTGGAAGAATAAGAGAACTTGAAAGAGGGTGGTGAAATCATTACCTCTTCTTAGGGTTCTTCCTTTTGATTTCATCTAAAGGGCTCCGTAGGATGGCTTTATGACCAAATTAAGGCATCTAGGATGAAGTTAGGATAGTTGGGAGGATATTTGGATAGGGTTTGGCTGAGCTAAATGGCGTTGAAGGTGTGAATTTGAGAGAAGGGGAAGTGGCCTTTTATAAGAGGGGTGAGGGGTTCCTTAGGAAAAAATAAAAACATTATTTTATAATAAATTCAATTTCGGTTTCTAATGGATCCAAATTGAATTATTTAAAGGATAAGTTGGGTATGGGTCAAAAAACATGCAATGAATAGATTTTAGAAAGGTTTAGGTCAACATATTAACCATAACCTTTAGATTTAACTCTTAGTTAAGTAGTTTGACATTTACCATGTCTCTTTGAATTTTTATATTATGTGGTTAATAAACATAATATAAAATGCCAATAGAACCCCAATTAGTTCATTAATTTTATAGATATTATTATCTAAGAATTTTCTCTGAATATTATATTTTTTAGGAATAGAATACCAATTAATAATATAATATTAGTTTTAAAAACTCATTTATGTCAATTTTGACACTATTTGGTATTTTGTTTTTCTAAATTCATAACAGCATTATTAATTCAAACAAAATTCATTTAAACAACCCTAATATTTCATATTAACTTATGAAATTATTTTCATTTATAAAAAGTCCCAAATTACTTTTATTTGGGTATTTATAATTTTAATTATTTTAATATTTCATTAATAAGTTAATTACTGCATCATCGTTGTGTCATAAATAAATTAAATTATTTAATGTATAAAAATAATGAATAAAATAAAAATATGTTTGAAATTTTTTTATCTTTTTAATTAATATTTATAGTCTAATTTATTATATGTGTAACCATATATTAAAAATGGTTTAGTTAGTAAACTTTGAATTTAACACTTTTAACTCTTCTTTGAATTAAAGAGTAATAAATGTCCTAATCTAATCCAAGTGAACCTAAAGGATCATATTTTATTCCTAAGGTTATTTTTGGTCTAATTACACTCATCCAATATAATTAGTACATGTGTTAGTGTAAGAATAATATCATTTTTACCATTAATTACCCTATTTACTTTTAATCGTGGTAAATAAAAGTAAAATGTAACAATTCAACACAACTTATTTTTATCTTATTGAACCACATTTTTCATATTAATATCAACCGTGTCTCTCAGATATTTTAAATTCTACTCATAGAAGCGGTAAAATTATGTTTTATGCAAATTTGCAAATTCTCATAGGAGGTGGGTGCAAGACAGTGAAAAGTTCAATAAAATAATATATATATTATCTTATTATAAAATGACTCCAATGAATTAAATTGAACATATATAGGAAATATGTATCTATTTTGACATAAAATAAATAAAAATAAAATATTTATTTATTTAATAGAAATGTCGGTTTTAACCAAAAATGTAGTGTTTTTCACTGTTCATCAAAAATTGAAAGTTTTCAAAACATACCAAAACATCCCCTTAAGATAATTTTTTTATTCTGAATTCAGAAATGAAGACTATTTTACCAAATTTAAAACTTATAAATTTAATTTTTTAATTTAAAATTAATTCCCATTTTCATAACCAAAAAGCGTATTTTTAAGAAATAATAACTACCTAAAGATTGACATATGTTTATGAGCAATTTCAAATTTTAATTACCTAAAATAATCAGGATTCGATTAATTTGTAAATATATTATCTATTTATACTTTAAAACAACTCATATTAATAATTTAACACCATAAATTATTTTGATTTAAAAAGATGTTTTCAGTTAAAATATAATATTTTTCACTATTCACCAAAATATGAAAGTTATCATAAAAACTCCAACATTTTTTTGAAACTAAATTAATATGTCACTATTCTATAGGAGAAGTTTATTTTGTCAAATCGAATATATAAAAGTTTCAAATATTGGATTTAAAAAGGTTTCACCATTAAAAGGCGGTAAAAGTGCATTTTTTTGAAAAATACTTCTTTTATATAAAAAAATTAATTAGTTCTTACATTATGTCTAAGAAACTCATAATATGGATTCTAAAATTATAAGGATTATATAAAGTTCATAATTCAGTTAATACTATTCATAACCACTTCTGAACGGCTAGTTTGGCAAGTCGTGATGCACTTGAACTCGGTGTTGTGTGTAGTGCAAGTTATTAAATTT
This sequence comes from Viscum album, assembly GCA_963277665.1. Taxonomy (NCBI): domain Eukaryota; kingdom Viridiplantae; phylum Streptophyta; class Magnoliopsida; order Santalales; family Viscaceae; genus Viscum; species Viscum album. The sequence goes on from OY728134.1 coordinate 1,279,393,426, forward strand.
CATTAATGAGATAACTTTCTATGAGATCGTGGGGAGTTACAATAATTAATAATGAGGGTTTTATTATTACATATCCTCAATATTGAATAAAATATTTTTTTTCATTAATGATAAAAACTACCAAAAATAATTATTAATTACATTTTGAGGAAAATAAAATTTTCAATTTTAAGTCAACTTTTAAAAAATAATAATATAAATAATATTAAGAAGAAATTTCACAAAAATTAATCATTTAAAAATATAAAGTAATCATCAATTTAATTTCAAGTCATGATGATGGAAAATTTCATGCAATCTGAGTGTGATGAAAAAAAGATTATTCTTTCGTTCTCAGTAAAAAGAAACAAATATAGCCTATTTTGAAAATGACATGAAGATCGTTTTAATCCAAATATGGGTAATTTTTTTATTAAATATTTGGATAATATTACAAATATTATTTAAAAAATATTATGGGAAATTTTTTTATTAAATAAAGTGGTTTCTGAATGAGTTGAACATCAAACTCATTTTTTATTTCAAATGTTTTTTTATCCTGACTACTCAGTGAGAATAAAATAGTAGGAAAAAATGTAATATATAATAATATCCATAGGAAGAGGAATATAAATATATTTTATGATATAAATTTTGTATAATTACCACAATGGATATTTAATTGCAAATAGAACGAAATGATGATGAAATTATGAAATAATCCCAAACCACTATGTTCATTTTTAATCATGGAATACATGAAAGAAATAGATTCAAATAAGACATTAAATACCATAAATATAAATGGAATAATGATATATCATATAAAATGGGAGTTACATACACCATAACAATGAAATAAGTATTCAATATTGCATATGTCTCAAGGAAACAAAACTGATATACGAACATGTTACCTTAGGTATGACATTTTTCATATGCGTTTGATCTTACGATTTAATAAATATATATTCATTATAAATAAATTATACAACCATATATATATATAACCATATATTATTTACTTACAAAATTTTATCTCTTTTTTTAACAATTCATTATTAAAATCACTATCCCATATGATAAGTGCTTCATTTTTCATATCTACCTTGGTTTGACAGTTTTGATACATTTAATTTAATCATGGTAACATATTATCATGAATTAAAATAATGATACAAATTTAATATATATTCATTATATATATAGTTGTAAGAATCAATAAAATATAGAGATAGAAAAATGAATTACACCATTCATGACGGTGGTGCGTCATACATACCCACACAGGATGTTTTCACCTTTTGATGGATGGGATGAAAGAAAGGTAGATAAAAATTCATGTATAAATAATTATTATTATATCATATATATCATATTTTTTTATTAAATATTTCTTTATTACCAACGATATAAAGAAAAATTGAAAACAAATCACAATTCTTTTGGGAGGTGGTATTCCACATATACAAATGAGTGATGGTATCATTTTTTTAATAAATGAACGGTAAGAAGGTAGATATAATATAATATTTATAGAAGAATAATTATGTCATAAACATCATATATATTCATTATTTCCATGTCTATCACCATCTAAGTAAATATGTGATGAACGATTAATGACATTTCTATGTAGAGATGATAAGTCGTATGCATGAATGAGCAATGTTTTTTCTTTTCATGGGATTAAAAATAGACGGAAAATGTTTGTAACATGATAGTAATAACGTTTATGTAAATGTATTATACTATAGTTATTATTTTATGATGGTTACAAAAAATTTATAGGTAGTACAAGAAAAGGAAATTTGAAAGAGGTAGTAAAAACAACTTCCTATTCATCAGTAGACGTCTCTTATATTCCATCATAGGGACCCTTGGAATGGTATAATGAGAATACCTAAACCTAGAATTTTTGAATAAGTATATTTAAAATAATAATGGTTAGGGTTTTCTTGATCTAGATGGCACAAACTAATTTTAATAATTTTGGGAAATGGGTGTGATTTTATAAGGGAGGGAAATGACTGAGTTTGAATTTCTAAAAATAATAAAATATAATTTAGTAATTATTAATTGAAATGCCCACAAATCTACATATATTATATGAATATGATTCTAATGTTGAAATATCCTCATCCAATGAGATATATATTGTCTTTTATGTTGTTTAAACCTTAAATTTTGGATTTAACCATTCATTAAGTCATTTTAACATAAACTACAGTAATGAATGTTTCCATAATAAGTGTTGGAACCTCCTTGAATGTAGTGTGTTTAACATATCTTATTTTAATTACCACGGAACATTATTTATTTATTTATAAGGTCTCACATGTTGTATGATATCATTTTATATGAAAAAATTATTTCTATAACATTTCTGTTATGATTTATGGAAAGACACCAGTGGATGAATGTCACTGCAACAGTCAAATGGAGTTACCTCCGGACGCAAGTAACCGCTACCATCAAATGAGTTACTTCCTGACACAATTAACTGTTACCATCAAGATGAGATACCATTGTATGAAAGTCACCACTATTATTATAAGAGTTACCACCACAAGATGAGTCATCTCTATCACTCTTGATACCATTTTTTTCTAGATCTTTAGCTTAAATGTTTTAATGGCTAGATGACCATGTCTTTAAGACTTAGTAAAATAAAATCTTAGGAAGGTGGATCTACTTCAATGAACACTCCTATATATTCATGAAGGATATCTCTCTTGAAGTACTATTCTTTACTAATATAATGATTCTTTCATCCCGTGATCAAATAAGTTAACCCTCTTGAAATTGATTATTCACACTCTTTATAGATCAATAATGCATAAGCACTGAAATATTTACCGAGATTGATTGAAAAAATAGATAGAGATCATACGAAGCATTCCAGCATATTTCTTTGATCCTTTATTCTACCTCACTATTCCTGAACAATGCATGGACTCTTCACCAATTCTGATATAATGATTACAAACATATAGAACACTTTAGACTAAGACTGGTTTATTTATTTGGTCTATTTTACATTTGAGTACTGTGTTGTTTTTCTACTATGTAATGCATATTATATCTTGAAAATTATTGTATAATACATGTAATTATCTTATTCCTAGATCTCTTTCCTAATATGTTTGTGGAAGAGGTCACTATGTGACCAGTTTTTTTCTTTTACCCCACTTATAACTATGGAAGAGGCTTTTGGCCTAGAAATCATGTAGATTTTACCTGTATAGATAATTCAGGTTTTTTATTAGTTCTATTATTTTAATAATTTTAATGGAATCATTTGATTTCCACGTATAGGGGTTTAGGTCTCACCTTGAGACTAAATCACCTATTTATTTCACTGGGTCTCTTTGTTGTTTATCTCTTTATTTTCAAGAAGAATTTTTTACTTTATAATTAATATTAACATGTGTTTATAAATGTTTCTTTCTAAGTAAATTGATTTCAAAAGATAAAGTGTTTTTAATTAATAGTTCAACTGATATACAATCATTCTTGAAGAAGTATTTTAAAAAGATATTTCTTATATTGATCCTTTTTTTCGTTAATTGGATAGTTTCTTATATTCAGGGGTTTTTGTTTTAGTCTTTTTATTTATAGAAATGTAATTTAGGAATTCAATTAACCCCTATTGAGTTACTCATTCCAACCAACATTTTGTATCGAAGAATAATTTTAATTTACCTTGTTAACTGTTATTTTAGTTTTATTATAAATCTCTTAAATTTTAGTAATTTCTAAATTCAAATTCATTATGGATAATAGACAATAAGGACTTGCTACCAATATACCTCCTTATTTTAATTAATACTACTATGCTCAATGGAAAATCAAAATGACAATTCATTTTGGAAGTATTTTTTTTGACATATACACCGTAATAGTTATTAATATGAATTACCAGAAAATCATATAAGTGATTAGAGTAATGCTACAAAAACTTCTTACAACAATAATTATAAAGCTATAAATGAATTTTTTTTGATAGATGAAGAATTAAATAGAATATCTACATGAAAAAATTCTATTAAAATATTGTACACCTAATATATCTCACATGAAGTGACATAAAATGTCAATGAAATGTGATTGAATACATATATAATCAGGTATGATATAGTTAAAATGAAATATGATGAAACTATTCTTGATATGTATCTCAGGTCCAACGAAAGAGTGAATACTTTTCATTCAATTGGATTGTAAGTGACATAAAAAGATCAAGTGATGAGATTACTCAAATGATTACCAGATATACAGAGATGAAGATATGTTTCAATTAAGTGACCATATGATGTATATAAACTACCCATTATGTAATTGATCGGAAATATGATGATTTATGAATATGAGCTTAAATTAAACAGTGAAATTGATGAGGTTAAACCCAAAATAAAACCAATATCCTTCAAATCTACTACATCCAAAAAAAGGAATAAGTAAAAGGTAACGATTTTAGTGAAGAAGGTTATCCTAATGAAAGTGATGAATAAATGTCCCACATGGCATGAGGATTCCATAAATTCAATAGGAATAGTATGTACTTCAATAAAGTCATATTTTATAGGATTGTATGATAAAAAAGAAACATAGAATAAGTATTAGAAAAAGGACAACACTCAAATTTAAGTTACCTATTATGAATGAAGAGGAAGTGTCACATTAAAGATTATTGTACAAAGTTGAAATACAAATAGATGTTAGAGGATAAGGAAAAGAGATATGAAATGGCTATGAAGTCCACATGGAGTGCCTCATAAGATAGCTCAATAATTTAATAAACTAATCAAGAAGATAATTCTGACATAGATAATATGTTATTTACAACAAACACATCAGAGGTACAAGATGTTCTTCTTATTTCTCCTAAAAATATTTTATTCATTTCTGAGAATGAAGAAACTAATGAAAATGAGGAAAAAAACATTGAAAGATAAGTATGATTACTTCAATATACTGGAAGATACCTTTTATCAGTTGAAAGAAAAATCTATGTAACTCATGAAAAAAAATTCATTAACAATAAATATAAAAAAATTCATCTATTTAAAATGAGAACAATTATCAACTAATAAAAGAAAACAATTAATTCAAATTTTTAAATATACAGTTAAATAAAGACATAAAAATTGTTACCAATGGTAAGAAAACTTTAACTCAAATACTCAGAAAACAAGTTTATTCCAATTATACAACTAGAATATGTTACCATCCAGGAAAAATATTAATTACTAAAATAATATTTACAACTAGTTCCAATAAAAAAATTTATATATATAGAATACCTATTCAAATGGACCTTATAAGGTTTTTATTACAAGATTTCTAGAAAACTGTTTATAAGAAACTTGTTATGAAAATATGGATGCCTAAATCTCTATTTACTAACAAATTTGGACCAAAGAAAATTTGGGTACCAATATCATTTTAAGCATAATAATTGTGTTATAGGAGACATTTTTTAAAAAATCAAGCAAAATCCTATGTTATATAGACAGTGGATGTTCTGGACATATGATTGGTGAGTATTCAAACATCACAAATTTGATTAATGTTGATAGTGGACATGTCCCATTTTGTAATAATGAAAATGGGAAAATCATCAACCTTTCCCAAATTGTTAATTCTAATTCTATATTCATTTAAAAAGATTTATATTTATATGGATTAAAATTCAATATTATTATCATATTCGAATTAAGTGATGATTTATTTTATGTTTAATTTTAAAATAATTCCTCTCATGTTTTCAATGATAAAAATGATTTTATTTTCACTCCATTTAGAAATGATAATATTTATTCTATTGATTGAAATACTTTATCTGCTAAAAGTATTCCATGATTTCATTACATTAATAATTAATCACGGATTTATCATAAGATACTAGGAAATTGAAACATTCACTCACTTAGAATGATTACTAAGAAATGGTTAGTTAGAAACCTACCAAATTGTGATGTCTCAAATGATAAAGTTTTTAATCCCTACCAAAAATGAAAAATGCATAAGATTTCCATTAATTCTACGAAAGAATTTTCAATACCTCATCCTCTAGAGTTAATTCATGTGGATATATTTGTACGTTATAGACACTCCAATCAAAATTTAAAACACTATGTGAATTTCCTTTTATATTACTTTTATAGATACACTTGGGTATTGTTTCCATCTCAAAAAATTGAATCATGTTCTTAATTTATTAATTATTCCAAATATATATGAAACCACAGTGGAATAACAATTAAGAAAATAAGGAGTGATCATGTTTGAGAATTTAAAAATCATGACATTTAGAAAATTAGTTATGCAAATGAATATAATGACAAATTATCTACTCCGAGAACACCACAACAAAATTGTGTGGTAGAATGAATAAATCAGACTCTTCAACATATATCATGGACTATGTTAAATGACTATGAACTAGCTATATAGTTTTCAGAAGAATCTGTCAATACATCCTATTATTAAATTAACAGATTTATGATTAGATATATCTTAATGAAAACACCATCTGAGTTATGTAATAATATATAAAAAAGGTAAATTACTTTAGAATTTTTGGTTTTAAAAGTGTTTATTCTTAATAAAAACAATAATTTGAAAAAACACAATTCTAATACTAATGAAGGATTTTTCCTTGGGTATTTAACATCTAGTAAATCCTATAGAGTTTTTAACAAGATGAATAGAAAAATGGAAGAATCAGTTCATATCATATTTTTTGAAACTAATCACAATAAAACTAGGACTATTATAGAAGACCCTGAGGATGATCAATCATATTTAAATCATAATTTTAAACCTTCTAAATGTAATATTTACCTAGTAGAAAATATTTATAGTGTACTTTTGGAACATGTTCATGAAGAAAATCTTTAGTCGATCATCTCTTATTCTCACAGACCAATTAGGAATCATAGAAATCACCATATAGATGCTGTAATATGAATCCTAGACATATGAACAAGGGAAAGATCTTCCCTAAGAAATAAAATTGATCATCAACCCTTCTTTTGATAGATATAACAAAAAAAATTTAATTATGTAATAAATTATGTTTTCTGGGTAATAGTTATGCAATCAGAACATAATAAATTTGAATGAAACAATGTTTGGAAACTTGATGACCAACCTAAAGATACCCAAATTTTTGGGACTCTATGGATTTTCAAAAACGTTGTTGATGAATATGGAACAATATTATGAAATAAATCTAGATTAGTTTCTCAAGGTTATAATCAAGAAAAAGTGTTGATTGTGAAGATGTATTTTCTCCTATATGAGGACTTTAAGTCATTAGGACCCATTTATCCTATGTATCACATTAAGAATTCAAATTAAAACAAATGGATGCTAAACGTTACCTCTAAAATGGGTTTATAAATGAGGATTTTTTTGTTGAAAAACCCCTGGGATTTCAAAACCTTCATTTTCTTAACCATGTTTTTAAACATTCAAAATATGTGTATGGTTCAAAATAGGCTCATAGAGACTGGTACGATAGGATTTCCTCTTTTATTATTACAAAATGTTTTTCAAAATTCATATCTGATCCAATTCTATTTATAAAAATAATTTCAAAAGATTTTTTGATAGTTAAATTTTATGTAGATTATATTATTTTTGGATATAATAATGATCCCTTTTGTTCTAATTTTTTAAAATTGATGAAAAATGAATTTGAAATGAGTTTAATGGTTGAAATCAAATTCTTTCATGGAATTTATATTTTTCAAAATAAAGATGGAATTGATCTAAATTAGAGTAAATACACTAATGACCTATGAAAATATTTTTTTCTGGAATGTAACCAAAGTAATGATACTCCCATGAGTGCCACCTCTATACTAATCCATGATGAATCTAGGAAATTAGTAGATCAAACTAGTTATATAGGTATAATTGGTAGTATTCTCCACATGGCTTCTAGTCAATAAGATAATATGTATGGTGTTTATATGTGTTCTCGCTTTCATGAAAATAAAAAGGAGTTTCATTTATTCATTATCAAAAGGATTTTTAAATACATCAATTGTATAACCAATTTATGATTGTTCAACCAAATAAGAAAATAATTTGATTAAGTTATTCATTATGATGTTTATTTTGGTGGATTCATGTTAGATAGAAAATTCACCTTAGGAACATGTCATATTTTAGGGAAATATCTAGTTTGATGGTGTAGTAAGAAGTAAAATTTTGTCACAATATCCACTACAAAAGCTAAATACATAGCTCTAGGGGGTTTTTGAGAAAAAAATTATGGGTGAAACATACATTACTAGACATTTGATACTAATTTTTACATGTACCTATTAATTTTAATTACAAAAGTTCAATAAACATTTATAAGAATATATTATCTCATTATATAATAAAACATATTTATGTAAGACACAACATTTGGTAAAATCAATATCAAAATGGTGATATAACATTAGAATATATTTAGACTTAAGATCTTATAGATGATGTATTAATAATGAATTTAAATTAAAAATGATTAAACTATATCCAACACAAATTAATAATTATAAACATTGGTTGATAAGTCACCATTGGCAGGTCACTATTGACGAGTCACCAATGACAAGTCATTGTTGATAAGTCACTATGAATAAGTCACTATTTATAAGTAACCATTGATAAGTTAGCATTGATAGGTCACCATTTATAAGTCACCATTGATAAGTAACTATTAATAAGTCACCATTGATATGTCACTATAGATAAGTCACAGTTGATAAGCCATATTTTATAAGTCACCATTGATAAGTCAATGTTGATAAGTCACCATTGATAAGTCAAAATTGATAAATCACCATTGATGAGTCAACATTGATGAATCACCATTGATGAGTCTCTATTGATGAGTCACTAGTGATGAATCACTATTAATGATTCTCCATTGATGATTCACCATTAATGAGTAATTGTTCCTTTTTATGTTGTTGTTAAATTTATTAGCGTTTTTATTTTTCTATACATATTAAATGTTTATTATTTTATTATTTTTATTTTTATACCTAAATGATAACAATCTTAGGATTACCCTAAATTAATTCACTTCCTTTAACCCTTTGAATCCTGAACCCTTTCCTTCCTCACTGATAGATCATCCCTCATCCTTGCTCCTAATTCCTTCTACTAATTCTAATGGCACATATTTAGAGAGTACTAAATCAAATATAAAACAGGTGAGGCCTTACAAGAGATGATAAGTATCTATGAGCAATTTGATAGTCGTATCAGTAAATCTGCATTTGATGGACCAAGTAGTCTATGAAGAAAAAGGGATTGAGGTACATTAACATCCAATGAGAAACATGCTCGTGTTAAAGGTAATAGAAAACAAATGTGGATAGACTGGATTACCTCGAATGTTATAGTGTTTTATCTGAGTAATTTTTATGAATTTTATTAGAATTCAGAATTTGTTTTTGGAAAGAAAGAATATAGGATTCAAAGAATAATAGATGAAATGATATTTCATTCTCTTCAAAAGAGTGGGTAAAATGTGTAAAGATTCCTCACAATTCGGTATGTGATTATTTTTGAGTAATCATTCCAAATGATAGAAGAGGATATTCTAGAATTTACTAAAGATGGAACCAAGAGGAGACTAATAGATGTAGAGCTTCATGGTCAGTCAAGATACTATTTTTGTTTTTACAGCATGTGGTATGTTCATGAAAAGGGAACATCAACAAAATGATATTTAAAGATGTTTATTTTTTGAATAGTATTGTGAAAAAGGTAATAATTAAACTTTTTAGGTTTTTGATAATTCATATGCATGATATGTGCAAGAATTATTCTAGATAAAACTCCCTCATTTATCATAAACTGGTCTCTACCATTCAATATGCCATGGTTTATATAAAAATTGGAGAAGTAGTTGATGAAAAAATTGTTGTTTTTTTTCATTTAAATTCAATATGAAAAAGGGTAAATATAAATTGGAATCCCTAGAAGGGAATTTATGTCAGTAATAATGACAAGTAATATGATTATTTTAATCTCATTGATCACACAAGTAGACAAATGGACAATGTGGTTCCTAGTCATGAACCTGGTGAGGTATTTGGGTATTCTATTACATAAGTTTCTATAAGATATGGAGAAGTAGAAGAAGAAGTTGTGTCAAGTTAAGTGGGAAGTGATCCAAAAATCATCAAATATTTACCAAGAGCAACCACTGAACATTTCAGTTCTATAGGCTCTCTACCTTCTAGAGAAACACTCTTAACTGGTAATGGTAATGAAGAAGATAATGATGTTTTTAATAGAGTCAGTATAAATCATCTGACTCGGAAACAATTGAGTAATATTTTAATGGTATAAATAATTTTTTTTAAAAAGGTGGATATAAAAATTATATACATTCACAAACCAAACTAATAATCTCGTGGGGTTGAAAAGGATAAATATGATAAAGCTCTTGATGATAATACCGATGTAATAAATAATGGAAGTGGATCTGATGACAGAGTTGATCAACACAAAAGAGGTGGTCCTACACATAAGGGAAATACATAGAAGGGGGATGATATTTTTCATCCAATCCAAGGGTTAGTTCAACATCAACTCTCAACACCAGTTGCATCATATCTCATCAAATAATGTCTGATTGGGTACATTCTGTTTCCGGATAATCCTTTACTTATTTTAAAAGATAAAGAAACTACAAGTGAGGGGGAGAAAAAACCTAATCCTATTGAGTATTTAGTTGAACTGATTCAATTGAAATCAGTGGAAGCCTATGAAACTATTCATACAATAGTTCTACCATCTATAGTTGATGGGGACTTTCCTAAAGTTCCATTTTTTAGAATATTTCAGCAGGTCAAATATCAGATATCAAAGATAGATCTTATGCCCATAATAACAGAAGTAGGTCAAAGATACATTTTTCTAGTGACACTACATTTCATCATTATAGCAGACATTTAGTTATTCCTTTTGATGAATGGAAAAAATACCCTAGTTTTGTAAGACGTGGACTAACTTATAGTTATTCAAATGATGAATCATAAGTTAGAACAGAATGATTCTTAGTTAATCTGATAGATGAATCCTGAGAGTTACCACATTTTGTTCCTAGAGTCATATGTAGACAATGTGAGGATTCAATATCTCCTGAGAAAGGAAATATTCCTACTAAACTAACATTTTTTCCTCCTAATGTAGTCACTAGAGATAATTTGGATCCTTTTCAGATGTTTGTTCATTTAGATGTGGAGATTATTTGAAATAATTTGGTCTCATACTTTTCACAAGTCTTGAACAACCAAAAATCTCCTACCACTCAGTTTAATGAAGACAGTGTTATATATTTTGTTTAATTTGTGATATCTCATATTCAAAAAAAAATTGGATTTCATATTAATGAAAATGAAGTTGAAAAAATAATATTAAACTATTTGGTAGCTAGTTCAAAGTCCATAATAGAGGTACTGCAAACATCTTTTTCAGAATTCATGACTTCCACATCTTAAAAGATGGATAGGTGGGCTTTTGTTGCCTCAACGACATCGAATCCTTCTCTTACTCCTATATAGTATGATAGATACTTGATGGAATATATTTTTAGAGTAGAAATCTGAAATGCTATGGGAGATTCCTCTACTCAGGAAAATCAAATAAGGTAGATACAATTTCATGGAGAGCCTATTTTTTAGTTCTTAAAGGAGTATTCTGGTGATCTAAGACAAGACAATGATTTAATAAAAAAATATCAAATATTTTTTTTTAGGATTTAAAATAATAAATACAAGTTTGAAAATTTAAAATCCTATTCTAATAACATGAAGATCCATCCAGTGACAGGAGCCTTCAAATAACAGCTACATTAGTAAAAATTTATCACACCAGCCCTTCATTGGATTATTGATGAGAAGGACGCTCACATCAATGAAATGGAACATGGATGCTACATAATTGTGGACTTTATAAATCATATCAAACCATATATCCCTGTCCATCATATGACTATTCATTATAGATAAGAAATCCATGATTCATCATCATTTACAAACAAACCCACATGGTCAGTTCAGTTTATGCCTGCATTAATTTCTTAGTCAACCAGTCTTATTCCTCCACCACTTCAACCTCTGAGTTTTTCACTAATTGAAGATATCATGGGACTCTGACTAGTTTTTCTTACTGATCCCTCTCTTTATATACAACTTTACCCTCTATCACAACCTATTCTACAATTTATACCTCAAAATTCTCTTCTAAAGACTATTATAGAGATAGGGGAAGAAAATAATGACAATAACCCAACATCGACTAAGGATTGAATTATTTTTGGTGATATCTCTTTGATAGGTTTCCAGTATATTCTTTATTTAAACTGTACCTTTTTTTATATTGTTTTGGGTTTTTTAATTAATGAATTCCCTTTTTATTTTTTTCCTTTATACGGTTTTCTTTACTTTAATATAAAGTTTGAAAATCTCAATAGGGGAGATAAGGAATTTTTAATTTAATCATTTTCCATTAAGTGTTAAGTACATGCTTTATAGAATTCCATTTTCTGTGATCATAAAAAAGGGGGATAATGTGCAACATTTTAATGAAGTGTGTTTGACATGTTATATGTTAATGATCACAACCATGTTTTTTTATTTCATCTGTATCACATGTAATAGGATATAATTTTATAAGAACAGATTATTTCTATAATATTTCTATTCTGAGTTAGGGAAAGACACAATAGGTTTTGAGTGATTTTGTAATGACACAATCATTAATTAATGGAAATTATTCTTGATCTAATTAAATGTATAATTATTTAAAATCGTTATATAAAATGTGAACTTCATTGGATTTATGTTTTTGGATTTTTAAATACTATTAATAATTGTGACCGTTTCTAATATAGTCATTGAATAGTGATCACATGATTATTATAAATATAGGGATTTAAAAGATCCAATTTACTCATACAAAGGAAGTGATGGCCTCATCTAGTAAACATTTCCCATACAAAGCCCATTTGTCAGAGCTCGGAAAGGAGGTGGTGTCATTGGTCTTTTCTACTGACCAATCCCAAGCCAAGCTTCAACATGTTAAGCTCAAACAGAATTTCCTATGAGAGAAGTAAAAGTTGATAGATATTACCAACCGAGCAATGTTATCCGAGCCACCCCAAGAGTATGTCACCATCCCACACCTTACTCTTCGGTATTATGCGGGTGTTATAAGGGGTTATGTAACAAGACCCTATCACAATGATTATTAACATTTTTTATATAATAAATAATATACTTTCTTTTAATTATTGTAACGTTGTAAATAGTTTTTGAAGCACAAATAATATTTTTAGTTGATATTCAACTAAGAAATATATTTTGATGAATTAATGGATTTTTTATTTAAATTATATTTTAATAAATTTTTATTATTTTTATTATTATTAAATTACCTTTTATTAAATATAAATGATCATATAATTTTATGAATTTAATTGTAATTTTTATTATGGTTTGAAAGTTGTTTTTGTCAAAACCCATGATTTATCAATAAATGTCAGTTTTTATATTAAAAGTGAAAATTCACATATTTATAAAATTATTTATATAAAATGAATATTATTTTAGGAATTAGGACATCGATATTATCCAATAGTTAATTTTTCATAATTTTCTGAGACAGTCAAATTTTTGTGTCAAAATTAAATGTTGTTTAAATATATAATGTGTTTTATGACATCATAATTACCAAATAGTGATGTAATAAAATAATATAAATGATATTTTAGGCCAATATATGTTTTATCCTTAAATTAATGTGATTTTATATTTTTCGATTTATTTTTTGATGCATTAGTGAACCCTCCATGACATATTAAACATTTTCTCTTTCGAAATTGTTTTTTTCGAGAGTGTGACTCACCTTCACATAAGAAACCCTATTATTTTAAGAGGTTCAGTCATTGGCCTTATAAAATATTTTTTTCCACTCCCCTTTGGAAAAAACAATGGTCAAAAACCTTGGGATGGTTTGTGGTTTTGATTAGTTTAATGTGAGGTGTCTCAAAAATAATTAATAACGAATTCCTTCTCCTTTCCTATATAAACCCACCCAAGCTCCCACTTAATTTTTACTAAAAGACTTGTAGTTCATCCTACCTATGACCTCATCTCTCTATAATCATCCCAAGGCACCCCAAGCTCCCAAGAATCCTCTCTCAACCCCCTCCCATGCCTTTGGTATCACTCTTCCAAGTAAGGGTTTCCCTCCTTTCTCATTTTTGTCCAATTTTCTTTAAGTTGTTATGACCTTTTAATTTAAATTATTAATTTTGGGGTCTGGTTTTTAACCTCCCTCACACCTCGATATTTATGTTTGAATAATGGGATATCCCTTTCTCCTTCATAAAATTCCTCCCATGTACATCAGTTACTATACTGAAATTCCGAAAAGAATTTCTCTCTCCTCATTTACATTCATGAAATTTTTTTCTATCATGAATCTAAATTACATTACAATTGTTGGTTCATGTATCTATATGGCCCCTTTACATTCCATTCCATGTACATATGATGAGACGCCTTTTTATCTCTCATAAAATTCCTCCCATGTACACCCATTACTATGCCGAAATTTTGAAAGGAATTTCTCTCTCCTCATTTACATTCATGAAATTATTTTGTATCATGAATCTAAATTCCATTAAAATTGTAGGAAAATGTATCTATATTCCCCCCTTACTGTCCATATCATGTAAATATTATGAGACACCCCTTTCTCTCTCATCAACCATTTTAATGAATTCTTATGTCAACCGTTATACTGCCGAAATTGCACCATGGTTTTCCAAACCAAAGTCATTTTGTAGTGAATACCATGCCCATTTCCCTATCAAGGGGATTCACCATTATTCACGTTTACATAATTATCATAGAGTTTCATTTATTAATTTTACATTCCTTTATCGTGGAATAAATTTTGATGTTTAATGAATCCATGTTTTATGATCCATGTGGCACACTTATGCATGAAATGAAATGTTAAAGAAGGGTGAACCCTTATTATGCTCCAATGCATTAGGTAAAGTATTGTATCATGATATTTCTTTTTCAATGAGTTTTTACTCGTGATAATTCAAGTTCAATGACGGTTTACTCTAGATTCATGTTCAATGGGGGTTTACTCACGCACCAGGTGCAATGAGCCTTGGCTCTTGCTAATTCCCTGTTAAGTGTTGTTGCAACATTTCCATGTTACAATTATCATGCTTTATCACGACTTTCTGTTAATGCTTCTCATGTGATCCATTTCTATTCCTATTGACTAACATGTATTGTATTCCTCATGTTATTCCAGGTTTATTCCCTTACAAGGCTTTATAGCGCACCCTTTTCTTATGCATGTCCTCCTGTTATCCCATGTAATGTTAAGTACGAAGGAATGATGTGGTCATGTAAAGGGTGTTTTCAATAAATATGTTGTATTTCATGTTTTTAGTTGTTATGTAATGGTGCTAATCCCAACATACACTACACATTTCTATATTCTATGTTGTATCAAGAGAAGTTTATGTAATAAATCATGATTAAGTGTGTAATAAAGAACAGTGTTATCATAGTTGGTATCAGAGGATAGGCTTAGTAATTTTTGAGATTTGGATAAGAAAACCCTAGTAAAGCATTAGATATAAGACTATGCATGAAAATAATATTCGTAAGTTTTGGTGAGTATTGAATACGTGGTTTATCAAGTAAATAAATCCCAGTCGGGATACGAGCAGGTAGCGGAGGCTATGACACAGATGTATCCTAGTGGTAAAACCCGAAAACACCACTTTCAGCTAGACTCGAACAGGAACTAGTGAAAACAATGGGACATTCTTTAATTTTGGTTATGACCTCTCGAGGGGGGGTATGCTTTGGTAAATAAACAAGCTTGGTATGAACCATTATTAAGGGACAAAAAAGTGCCCTAAGAATATATGTTAGAAAGTAGATCATGGATAACATAGACTAAAGCCTATAGATTCATAAGTTAAGGAAACAAAATATATTTATAAGTCACCCATTTTTTCTTGGGATTACAATTTTATGTTTTACCCATAACATTCCTTTTATTCTAGCCAATGGCCAGTAATTCAAGGACTTGGGCTAACAACTGATGTGAAGATCAATGTGATGAATGTTCTAATGAGACTCTAAATCCGATGAGAGTGGGAATCACAATCTTTGTCACGCTTATCTATCATATAACTCATGCATTGAATAGAAACAAGGGTCAAGAGAAACGTTCAACCCCCTCTAAGAATGAACAAGTCGCAATTGAGACCTTCATGAGACAATGACCTCCGACTTTTAATGGATCATCTGATCCATCAATCATCTAATAATCGATCAACTCCATCGAAAATATATTATCCATCCTCTAATGTTCCAAAAAAGATAAGGTTATTATGGCTACTTATCGTATGGAGGTTAAAGTTAATCAATGGTGGACATTGATCAAAAATACAAAGCCTGGGGAGGAGATCGAGGCGTTGGAATGGAAGGATTCCCAAAATATGTTTTTTGGTAAATATTTTCCATACACTGTTCGACTTAAGATGGAAAGGTAATTTATTTCCCTCAAGAAAAATGGTGATGAATATGTCAGAGCGTATGAGGTAAACTTCACAAGGGTTGCACGATATTCTTCCGGCTTTGTCATTACCCCTAATGAAAGGTTGACTGCTTGTTTGGTAGCCTGAAACCTATCCAGGAGAAAGCGCTGGTGATCTACAACATTGACAGTTATAAGTAAATTGTATGATGTTCTTTCAAGGATGAAATGGTGATCAGAGAATCTTAGGGGTATCATGGAAATAATAATTGTAAGGTGGACTTCAATTCTGGTGGTCTGATTGATAAATCCAGTAGTGCTATGAAAATCCAGCACCCTACTTGCCCAAGGTGCAGAAAGAAGCACCCTAGAAATTCCCTGAATGGGACAAGGAAATGCTTTAGGTGTGGAAGAGAAGGGAACCTAGCTATTACGTGTCGGCAAGAAAAACCTACAATTGTGACCAAAGAGTGGAACACTTTTCTCGAACCTCAATGCATTGTTCATTGCTTCAACAACAATGAACCAGGGCACTTTTCAAATCAGTTCCCTAAGCTATGGGTTTTCAGAGGGAACCAACAACCTCCAAGGTAGCAAAGGAGATCTTTTTACATCACTACTCCCGAAATGAACCCCGACAACGTAGTGGTGAAAGGTATGCTAGTTATTCATTCATGAATAATGAACGTACTTTATGATTCTCGTTCTACTCATTATTTTATATCCTGAATGTTTAGTAAAAAAATATCGTCACCACCACAAATCATGGAAGTGAATTTTTCAATGAGTACAGAAAATGGAAGAATCATTGCATCTCATGAATATAACACCTCCACTGTCATAATTTGTGGGTTGAAAATCTTGGAGAACCTTGTAATACTCACAATAGTGTAATTTAATGCAATTATTGGCATGGATTGGATTTCCTAATATAGAGCAATCATAAATTTCTGTGAAAGGGAAATCACTCTCCATGTGGAGAATCGACCACCGATAATATAAAATTGAAAGGAGGAAGATGAATCTTCTTTAGCTCCATCATCTCAAGTGTGGATATTACTGCTCTATGAGCATGCATATCTGGAATAGATAATTGAGTCTAAGGTGGCAACCATCCTTGAAGACATGCCTATTTTGAGGGAATTCATTGATATCTATCCCAAGGAATTGTCTGGTCAATGTGACTTTGCATCGATTATCGTGAGCTTAACAAAATCACGATAAAGAACAAGTATCCTCTCCCACGAATTGATGACTTGTTCGATCAGCTACGTGGAGCACAATACTTCTCCATGGTTGATTTGTAGTCAGGATATTATCCAGTAAGGGTGAAGAAGGAAGATATCCCCAAGACTGGTTTTCGTACAAGATACAGGAACTATGAATTCATAGTAATTCTTTTAGGACTCACTAATTCACCAAGAAAAAAAATAGACATAATGAATAGTGTCTTTAGAGATTACCTCAAAAAATTTTTGGTAGTCTTTATAGATTATATTTTGACATACTGAAAAATGAAGGAGGATCATGAGGAGCATCTCTCATCTGTACTAGAGACCTTACAGAAGGAGAAGCTCTATGAAATGTACATAAAGTGTGTGTTCTGGTTGAAGGATGTCTCATTATTGGGCCATTTCATCACAAGCACATGGATATCTATTGATCCCTCCAAAACAGATGCAATTGAGGGATGGTCGAGGCCATCATCGGTAACAGATAACCATAGATTGTTTGGGTTAGCTGGATATTATTGACGATTTGTGTGAAATTTCTCACGATTGTCCAACCCTCTTACCAAGCTTACTCGGAAGGGGTTAAAATTTTCTTGGATTGATGAATGCGAAGAAATATTCAAGGAGTTATAAAAGGAGTATTATCACTGAGGTCATGCTCACTTTCACCACAAGTGGAGAAATTTTTGTGGTATTTAGTGATGCTTTGAAAAAGGGCCCGAAATGTGTGTAGATGAAAAATGAAAAAGACATTTTCTATGCTTCAAGGCAATTGAATGTTCATGAGTAGAACTATCCAACACGTGGCCTTCAGTTGGCTGTAGTGATATTCACTTTGAAAATTTAGCGTCATTATATCTTTCGGGAGAAGTGTGAAATATATACAGAACACAAAAGCATCATGTATATATTCACAATGAAAGTATTGAACATGCACCAACGATGATTGTTAGAGCTGATAACGTATTATGACTGCTCAATCAATTAACAACCTAGGAAAGAGAACAAGGTGGCAGATTGTCTAAGTAGAAGGGACCCAGTGAACCCATCATTGATGAGAATAAAGAAGGATTCAATCTTCTTAGATTTGATGAATATGTGCATGAGAATCAAAAATAAGGGAACATCATAAATCCTTTCACAAATGATTTCTCAACCATCTCTTTTGGAAAGGTTAAAGGATTATCAAAAGGATTATGTGGGAATTCAGAAGAATGTGGAAGCTATCAGAATGGTTAAATCCTCAGAGTTCAATGTTAATTAAGAAGGAATTGTGAGATTTGGGAAAAAACTATGTGTTCCATCATGTTCAGAGCTGGAGAAGGATCTTTTGGATGATGCACATAGTTCAAATTTCTCTATTCACCCAGGAAACCCAAAGATGTATCGAGATCTCCAAGAGCATTATTGGTGGGATAATATGAAGAAGGTGATCTCTGAATTTACATCAATGTTCCTGGTGTGTTATCATGTGAAGGCTAAGAGACAAAATCCTAATGGGATGATGTAACCATTACCCATACCAGCATGGAAATTGGAGAACATCACCATGGACTTTGTCACCGGACATCCGAAGAAATCCAAAGGCAACAATGAAATCTGGGTTATTGTGGTTCATCTTACAATTTCTGAACACTTTATTTCAATTTGGAAAGACTTCTCATTGGATCTACTGGAAAATATATATACCAGTAAAGTGGTAATGCTTCATGGAGTACCACTATATATTGTATCTGATCGAGATCCAAGATTCACCTCTATGTTTTGGAAGAGTCTTTAACATGCTCTCGATACTGAGTTCAACTATAGTACAACTTATAATCCACAAACTGATGGACAATCCTAGTGGACTCTCCAAACACTTGAAGAAATGTTGAGAGTTTGCTCAATGGAATTTAAAGGAGGATGGGATCAACATCTTCTTCTGGTAGAGTTCTCTTATAATTACAGTTTCCACTCGAGATTCCGAATGGAACCTTATGAAGCCCTGTATGGGAAGAGGTGCATAACACCGACATATTGGGATGAATTCAGTGAGGTTAAGCTACTAGGACAAGAAATGGTCGATGAAATGGTGGAGAAGGTGAAAACCATTCAGCAACATTTCAAGGAAACCCATTGTCGACAGAAGAGTTATGCATATAACCATCGACAAGTCCTTGAGTTTAAGGTTGGATACATGGTATTTCTATGCCTATCTCCTTGGAAGAAGGTCATGAGGTTTGGAAAGAAAGGGATTCCAAGTCCATGGTACATTGACCCCTTAGAGATTCTTGATCGTGTCAGGGTTGTGGCCTAACGACTAGAACTTCGACCTACAATGTAAAAGTACATGATCTATTTCATGTATCCCTCTTAAAGAAGTACATACCAGACCCTTAACATGTACTCTCTTCAGAGCTGGTACAGTTAGACGATTATTTTTCTTATGAGAATAAAATAGTGAAGATCTCAGATCGCAGAGAAAATGTTCTACGAAATAAGACAATTCCACTTGTCAAGGTGTTTTGGCGAAACCACAAGTTTGAAGAAGCAACATGGGAATTGGAGGAAATGATGAAGTGGGATTTTGAAAATCTATTTTTGTGTGGTATATTAAAATTTTGAGGGAAAAATTTCTTAAGGGGGATGATTCTGACGACCCAAACATTGATTAATGGAAATTCATCTTGATATAATTAATTGTGTTCTTATGTAAAATGTGTACATAATTGGATTTATGATTTTGGTTTATTAAATACTGTTATGAATTGTGACTGTTTCTAATATAGACATTGAACAGTGATCACATGATTTGTATAAATATAGGGCTTTAACAGATCAAATTTACCAAGACAAAGGAAGTGATGGCTTCATCTAGTAGACTTGACCCATACAAAGCCCATTTTTCAAATCTCATAAAGGAGGTGGCATATTTTGGCTTCACTCTTGACCATGCCCAAGCTGAGATTCAACATGTTAAGCTCAAACGGAATCACCTATAAGAGATGTGGAACTTGATAGGGATTACCACCTGAGCAATGTTATTTGAGCCACCCAAAGAGTCTATCACCATCGCACACCTTACTCTTCAATATTATATGGGTGTTATAAGGGGTTATGTAACAATAACCTAGCACTATGATTATGTACATTATTTTTCTATATAATAAAGAATATACTTTAATTTTATTATTATTACTTCGTAAAAGTTTTTGAAGTGCAAATAGCATTTTTAGTTAATATTAAACTAAGAAATCTGTTTTGATGAATTGATGGAATTTTGAAAAAATAATTTTTAAATAAAATATTATTTTTATTATTAATTTAATTTTTATTAAATATAAATGATCGTATAATTTAATGAATGCAATTGTAATTTTTATTAAGGTTTGAAATTTGTTTTTGTCAAAACCCATGATTTTCGGATAAAAGTGAGTTTTTATTTTAAAAGTAAAAATTCACATATTTAGAAAACTATTTATATAAGATGAATATTAATTTTGGAATCAGGACGTTGAAATTATCCAATGGTGAATTCTTCAAAATTTTATGACACAGTAAAATGTTTGGGTAAAAATTAAATACCGTTTAAATATATAATGTGTTTTATGACATCATAATTACCCAATAGTGATGTAATAAAATACTATAAATTATACGTTCGGCCAATATATGTTTTATCCTTAAAATAATTTAATTTCATATTTGTTTTAATAATTTTTTGATGCCTTAGTTTACCCTCCATGACTTATAAAACATTTTATCATTTTAAATTGATTTCCTTCAGAGTGTGACTCCACTCCACATAAGAAACCCTATAATTTAAATAAGTTCGTCCATTGGCCTTATAAAATATTGTTTTCCACTCCCATTTTTAAAAATCCATGGTCTGGTTTGAGGTTTTGATTAGTTTAATGTGAGGTGTCTCAAACTGAAATAATAAATAATTCCTTCTCCTTTCCTATATAAACCCACACATGCTCCCACTTTCTCTTCACTCAAAGCCTTGGAGTTCATCCATCCTCTACCATCATTTCTCTAGAATCCTCCCAAGTCACCCCATGCTCCCAAGAGGCCTCTCTAAATCCCCTCCCAATCCATTGGGATCACACTTTTATGTAAGGGTTTTCCTCCTTTCTCATTTTTTTCCAATTTTCTTTTAATTGTTATTCCCTTTTAATTTGAATTATATAAGTGGGGGTATAGTTTAGTACATCCCCCATAATTATCACTTTATGTTTGAATGATGTGAGACCCCTTTTTCTCTCATAAAATTCCTCCCATGTACACATGTTATTATGCCGAAATTTTGAAAGGAATTTCTCTCTCCTCATTTACATTCCATAAATTATTTTGTATCATGAATCTAAATTCCATTAAAAATTTTGGGACATGTATCTATATGACCCCTTACTGTTTATTTCATGTACATATGACGAGACACCCCTTTATCTCTCAAAAATATCTTCCTATGCACAACTTTTACTATGCCAAAATTCAAAAAGGAATTTCTCTCTCCATATTTACATTCAAGAAATTATTTTGTATCATGAATCTAAATTCAATTACAATTTTTGGAAAATGTATAAATATGACACCCTTACTGTCCATTTCTGGTACATATGATGAGACACCCCTTTCCCTCTCATCAACCATTTTTATGAATTCTAATTTCATGTTGTTATGCTACTGAAATTGTAACACGTTTTTCCAAGCCAACGTCATTGTGTAGCTAATACCATTCCCATTTCTCTATCAAGGGTATTCGGCTTTATGAATGATTATTTATTGATTACAGAGTCTCATGTATTAATTCCACATTCCTATTAATACATACGCCTATTGGAATTGTAAGGGTTCCACCTCACCCTTTGAAATGTCGATTATAAAAAATCATTAAAAAATGAAGGCCATTGTTGTAACACCTCAAGATTTCATAGTATGCCATTTCTTCAAAGTAATTCAATAACTTGCACTACACGCAACACCGAGTTCAAGCGCACCACGACTTACCAAACTAGCCGTTCAAAAGTGGTTATGAATAGTATTAACCTAATTTTGAACTATATTTAATCATTATTATTTTAGAATCTATATAATGAGTTTCTTAGACATAATGTAAGAACAAATACATTTTTCAGATAAAATAAGTGTTTTTCAGAAAATGAAATTTTACCACCTTTTAATGAAGATCCATTTTTAAATCCAATATTTGAAACTTTTATATATTCAATTTCATAAAATTAACTTCTTCTTTAGAATCGGGACATAATAACTTAGTTTCAATAAATATTTCGTATTTTTCTGATAACATTCATATTTTGATGAATAGTGAAAAATACAAAATTTTAATTAAAAACAACTTTTTTAATCGAAATAATTTATAGAGGTAAATAATGCATTTTCTTGGTTATGAAGTGTAATTATATTATATTTTTATCATTTAATAAAATTTAGGTCATTATAATTAATTTCACTTTGAAATTGGACATAAACAAGTGTCAATCTTTTGATAGATATTGTTTCTTAAAAACACTAATTATTTTGACAATGCAAATTAAATTTAAATTAATTAATTCAACTTATATGTTTTTAATTTGGTAAAATAGCCATCATTTTTGAATTCAGAATATCAAATATCTCTTAGGCTGAATTTTTTTTATTTTTTCTGAAAAACATCAATTTTGATGAATAGTGAAAACACTGAGTTATTGGTTTAAACTAACATTTTATTTAAATAATTATTTATTTTATTTAAATTTATGTTAGGTAAAAATAGATACATAATACCTATATATGTTCAATGTAATTAATTGGAGTCAGGTTATAATAAATTTAGATATATAAAAGTTTATTGAAATTTTCACCGTCTTTTACCCATCTCCTAGGAGAATTTCCAAATTCACATAATACTTAATTTTTCCACTTATGTGAGTAGTATTTCACAAATATTAGAGACACGGTTCATATCAAGGAGTAAAATTTGGTTCAATAAGATAAAAATAATTTTTGGTGAATAGTTACTGTTTACTTTTATTTACCACGATTAAAAGTAAATAGGGTAATTAAGGGTAAAATGATATTATTATTACCCTAAAACATGTCCTAATTCTATTGGATAATACTAATTCTACTATAAACAACCTTAGGAATAAAATATGACCTGTTAAGTCCACTTGGATTAGATTAAGACATTTATTATTATTTTATTTAAAGAATAATTAAAGGATTTAAAATCAATGTTTTATAACTAAACCATTTTTAATATAGGGTTATACATAAGATAAATTAGACTATAAATATTAATTATAAAGATAAAACAATTTCCTACATAATGGTATTTTATTTATAATTCTTAGATATTAAATATTTAAATTTATTAACGACACAATGATGATGTAGTAATTAACTTATTAATGAAAGAATCAAATAAAAGGTATTATAAATATAAAAAAAATATGATTTAAAATTTTTTATGACATACACGAATTTGATAGGTGCATATTACGTGTTAGTAATGATTAAATGTATTTGTTTTGAATTAATCAAGCTGTTATTATTTTAACAAAAAACAAATACCAACTAGTGTCAAAATTGACATAAAATAGTTTTTAAAACAAATATTATATAATTAATTTTAATAATGGTCCTAAAAAGATAAGATTCTGAAAAAATACTAATATAATAATATATATGACATTAATGAAATAATTGGGGTTTTAGTGGTAGTATATAGTATGTTTACTAACCATATAGTGTAAGAATACAAGAAGACATGATAAAAGTAAAATTATTTAACATATAGTTAAATCTAAATGATAAGGTTAAAATGGTAACCTAAACTTGTCTAAAATCTGTTGGTTGAGAGTATTTAGAACCATCCCTACTGTATCCATATATATAAGTCACATTGGAGCCATTATAAATTGAATATTAATTTATTATAAAATAATAGTATAAGTATTTCCAAAGGTGCCCCTCAACCCTCTTATAAAAGGGCACTTCCCCTTCTCTCAAATTCACACCTACAAAGCCATTTGGCTCGGAAAAACCATGCCAAAATATCCTCACAACTATCCTAACATCATCTTAGAGGCCTTCCTTTGGTCAGAAATCCAACCTAGGGATCCCTTTTGATCAAATCAAAAGAAAGAACCCGAAGAAGAGGTAATGATTTCACCACCCTCTTTCAACTTATCTTATTCTTACACTTACTCTTTCTTTGTTGTTTCTATTCTAAAATAATAACTCCATTATATTATATATAATTTGATCTTATTATAAATATTGGGAAACTATATTCATTATTTTATCCATCTTATGAATGATAATGTCACCATGCGTGCGTACGTACGACTTACCATCTCCACATCGTGGTGTAATTTGTTATTCAACACTATTATTTGGATGGATATAATGATGAGTAATATGTATATAAATAATGAAAATAAAATTATAATTTATCTGTAAAATTATTATACTATCAAATTCTACTCCATTAAGGAAATGATATTGTCGCTCGTGCGTACGTACGGATTACCGTCTCCACGACATGATGAGATTCATTACCATGTTCACCATTCATCAACGATTATTAAAATATATATTAATAATAAGTATGTAACATATGAAATAATAATGCAAATGGAGAAATATATATATATATATATATGTACTTACATATATCTTATTCACTTAGTTTCGTTCAATACGATATGAAAACGGAAACAGCGTTTATGCGTACGTATGGACTATCATCTCCATAAATGGTGTTTTTCATTTCATTTATATGTCTATTATACATATTTATATTCTAAATATATATGATATATAAATCATGTTTTATATTCGTTAATTATTTAAATTGTGATCTATGTGATAGAATCAAGAGTAACAAGTTAAAACACGTACGATAAAGAAAGCGATTATTACCCGAAATGTTAATTTAACATGGAAATTATTATTAAATGGGTAGTATAAAGTCATAAATTAATCATGTATGATATCGTAAATATTAATATGGTTCTGTTATAATTTAAAAACATAATACAATATTCATACAAGAGGTTAAACGTACCCTCGACTAAATAAATGTTCAAGGTAAGGGTTAATTCCTCAATCTCATTATTATCAGAGATTTTTTATTTGTATTTATTTACAGGGATATTTATATCCTCCATGTCAATTTCTCATGAAAATGATTTCAAAATAAATTTTTTAAGGATTTTTAAAAGGTACTCTTTATCAAGATCATAATTTTAAATTATTTACATATTTATCATTCTAAATATTTTAATTTAATATCCATGTTTTCAAAATGATTTTAAGGATTTATTTATATGGACAAGAATGTTTTGAAATGATAGTTATTTTCAAGAGTTTCAAAGTAGTATGGGACCTTTGATTTAAAAATCTATTTTAAATTACTTCCTTTATAAATGTGTAACTTTTAAATGATTTTACAAAAAGGTTATTTCTCTCAAAAAGTTTTACTAGTGATTTTCAATTATGCCATCATCCTTTACTGAATATTATTTTTGATTGAGGATGATTTATTATAATACAATATTCCATATTGTATTGAATTAGGTTTGATATGTTTACTGTGGATGTTCTCTTTTTATACGATTAATGGTTTATAGTTAAATTATTGACATTTTGTATACGAGTTCTAATACAAATGTTTATGTTATGTTTCAACCTTTTCATATGAGGAATGTATTGGACATAGTAAGTGATGGCTGGAGCCTGCTATAGCTCCTCGATGCATCGGTAGGTCTAATGAGACAATTAGACGTGGAATTGGTTGAGACCTTTCCAAATTTGATATATGGTTTTGGTCGAGGCCTTAATCATTTTTAGACGTCATGGCCGAGGCCTTGACAAAATGTTTTAGACTGTCTGGCATTATAAATTCCATCATTATGAAAATAATATTGATGGTTCATGTGGTCATTCGACTAGTAGAGTACCCATGATTATGTTTTATTATGCCATTATTTACTCATCTCATATTCCTGCCATAAAATTTTTCATGTTAATTTTTGGTAAAGGCATGTGTTTTGAATTATTCACCATGCTTAATATTTATGTTATCTTCCACTATATTGCTTACCCTTAATGAGCATATAAGCTCACCCCTTTCTATGTTTAATTTTTCCCAGGATTCCAAGAACTGTATTGTGATTGACATGAAGGGTTAATCAAATGGAATAATGGTGTTCTCAAAGAACTATCTATGCTGAGTTTTATGTTTGAAATTGTAATGTAAAGTTAATGTATGTAATCTATTTTCCAAGACTATTAAACTGATCGGTTCTTCAGGAATTGATTCCTTGTAATCATGCCAATATATTAAAATAATGCACCGACTCTGGGTAATTGGGGTCGGGGCATTATAGTTGGTATCAGAGGAAGTTTTGAAATAACCTGGGAAATAGATTTAGATAAACTCTGATTAGATAACATTACCCTAAGACAAACTTTGAGGATTAGTATCGAATAAATTCGTATAATTTTTGTAATTTAGAGATTTTGTAAGTTTTCCATGAAATACATCCCTTTCTGGATAGGAGAAGGTAGAGGCAGCTCTAGAACAGATGTACCTAGGGGTGAACCCCGAAAACACCTCTTTGAGATAGACTCGAATGGGAACTGGTGCACGACAACGGGCCTTGCTACACTCTTGGTTATGACACTCCCGAGGGATATGCTTAGGATAATTCTCATTTTCTATACAAATCATTAGGAATAATTTACGAGTATACACCTCCTCAAAGAAAATATTTTTATTATTATGGATTATATCCATAAATTTTTCAATTTACGTTAGGTATTTTACAAGTTTGGAATTATTCATTGCAATTCATAAACTGACATAGTGTATGCCATTGTATAGAAATGGCACCAAGTAGAAGGAATGTGAACTCCAATAAGACCTATGATCCAAAGAGTACGATGGATCATATCTTTCACGGTATTAAGCCAACATTTAGAAGGTAAATAGTCTCCCATGTATTCTCAACATATAAAGATATAGTATCATGTGTTAATAAGATAAGTAATGAATTTTCTGAATCATATGGCTTTGATTGGAAGAAGGAGAAGAAAAGGACAGTAGAGAGAAAGATGGATAAAGGGAATAGGGGAAAGAAGGATTTTTCCTATATGTTTTAACTGTGGAAAGAATCACCTAGGTAAATTCTTGAAGGGAATGATATTTAGTTATAAGTGTAGGAGAAAAAGGACACCAAGTACATGATTTCAAGGGTAAGAAAAAGGTTTAAAATGTAAAATGATTCATCTTCAAGGTATTGGGTCACTACACGAATCAATGTCCCTATAATAATAATATACCGCAAATGATGTTATTGGATAATAATCAAGTTATGATACTACCTCAGATGAAGATGAATGACTAGTGTTCTTATGTTGTTATTATAGAATTATTTCATTTGAGTGTTGTATCTACATTATACTGGTCATATGAATTATGGAGATAAATAAGGATTGTACTGCAGTACAATTTTATTAAGGATTTGAGATTATATTGTTCTAAGAAACGTTACTTAATAGTAAGCTACACTTTTTGGAACAAATACATTGTTGAAGGAAAGGTAATCTTTAATATGGTTCTGATAATGAGGTGGTGATTTTGGAATGAGAGATGGTTGATTTGGATAAATTATATTAGATATTTTTTACTTCTTTGAAACTGATTAATGATTTGTATATTCCATCATTGTTGGAGTTTTCAACATTTTTTTTAGATAGGAGTATATCCAATATTCTATAAGGAATAAGGGAGCATGAATATAATCAAAAAGGTTTTATGGTAATTCAGGATGTTGTGGTCTTTTAAAAGAATACATGATGAAGGAATTCACATGTTATTACCTGGAAAAAAGTATCTTCATTGTGTTTAACTTCCTTATAAATTTTGGATAGAGAGTTTGGATATAAGTATTTTGGATAAGTCTAAAAGTTGGAATATATTAAGTTTGGAATTGGATGCTATTGTTAAGGTTATTTTTTGATTGTTATAAAAAGGACAACCTAGAGGTCGGGGGACTACTAGTCGTGTCCAGCAAGGCCGCGAGACTTGAATCCGCAACCGCAGAGCGACAAAGGTGCATCACCTTCGACTGGACTACGTGATGTACTGGTTTGTATAATTTAGTTTTTTTTAAATAGTCTGATAAATGAATTATAAATTCATTATTTTTGGAACCCTATATGATTAGGATAAATAATTTTTTTTTAAATATTTTAGAGTAAAAGATGAATTTGTGGTAGAAATTAGTTGAAGGATGAAACTCTACTTGTCAAGTATATATATATATATATATATAATTTTTTTCCTCTTATCAAGACTAAATTTTATTAACCTAATTTCCGATGTGGGTTTTCCCACAATGGTTTTTTCTTTTTTAAAACTTTTATTTTCAAGGAAAAATTTCAAATTGCGAGGACACAATTTATTGATGGAGGGAATAATGTAACACCCCAAGATTTCATGGTACGTTATTTCTACAAAATAATTCAACAACTTGCACAATACACAACACCGGGTTCAAGCGCACCACGACATACCAAACTAGCCATGCAAAAGCGGTTATTAATAGTATTAACTGAATTTTGAACTATATATAATATTTATAATTTTAGAATCTATATTATGAGTTTATTAGACATAATCTAAGAACAAATACATTTTTTTCAGATAAAAGAAGTAATTTTCAAAAAAT
Organism: Viscum album; assembly: GCA_963277665.1. Lineage (NCBI taxonomy): Eukaryota > Viridiplantae > Streptophyta > Magnoliopsida > Santalales > Viscaceae > Viscum > Viscum album. The sequence goes on from OY728134.1 coordinate 1,279,422,974, forward strand.
GCAATTTTACCGCCTTTTAACGGCGAACCCTTTTTAAATACAATATTTGAATGTTTTATATATTAAATTTGAAAAAATTAACTTATTATTTAGAATCAGGATATAATAATTTATTTTCAATAAATTTTTGGTATTTTTCAAATAACTTTCATATTTTGGTGAATAGTGAAACATACTAAATTTTAATTAAAAATAACTTTTTAATCAAAATAATTTAAAGAGGTAAATAATGAATTTGATTGGTTTTTAAGTATAATTAGATTTTATTTTTATCATTTAATACAATTAAGGCATTATAATTAATTTCACTTTGTAATTGGACATAAACTACTATCAATCTTTTGATAGATATTTTTACTCAAAAGGCCCAGGAGCAAGTCGATATCACCCCTAACTAATTTTAATAAAAAAGGAAAATACCATTATAATTTCAAGGGAGGTTTACATAACCTAGTAAAAAGCATGTCACTCGCATCTGCCTCAACAAGATGCGTTCAATAATCAGGAATATGAAAATACCAATCCGAAGAAGATTCCACAATAGCTTTCTTAGACAAGGCATCATCAACCTGATTAGCCTCCCTATAAACATGAGTCACATCGAGAATGAGACCACCATGGAGTTTCAAACACTCAATCCAAGAAGGTAACATCACCCATGGAACATCCCCAGACCGACGTCAAAGAAGATCAATAGCCACCATTGAGTCTGATTCCAGCCAAAGAAAATGCCAACCATGATGTACCACATAAGTAATCGCCTTGATCATCACCCATAACTCTGCTTCAATGGAATGTACTTATCCAATATAGTGATAAAAACATCCCTTAATGAATTTGGAATATCAAATATCACTTAGGGAGAATTTTTGGTATTTTTCTGAGAAACTTCAATTTTTGATGAATAGTGAAAAACCCTGAGTTATTGCTTTAAACAAACATTTTATTTAAAAAATTATTTATTTTATTTAAATTTATTTTAGGTCAAAATATATACATAATACCTATATAAGTTCAATTTAATTCATTGGAGTCAGTTTATATTAATTTTAGATATATAAAAAATTTATTGAACTTTTCACCGTCTTTTACCCATCTCATAGGAGAATTTGCAGATTCACATTAAACATAATTTTACCACTTCTGTGAGTTGGACTTCGAAAATCCAAGAGACATGGTTAATATCAATGAGTAAAATGTGGTTCAATAAGATAAAAATAATTTTTGATGAATAGTAACTTTTTACTTTTATTTACCATGGTTAAAAGTAAATAGGGTAATTAAGGGTAAAATGATATTATTATTACCCAAACACGTGTCCTAATTATATTTGATAAGTTTTATTCGACCATAACCAACCATAGAAATAAAATATGACGCTTTAGGTCCTCTCGGATAAGATTAAGACATTTATTATTATTTTATTTAAAGAAGTGTTGAAAGAGTTAAAATCAATGTTTAATAACTAAACCATTTTTAATATAGAGTTATACATAAGATAAATTAGACTATAAATATTAATTAGAAATATAAAAATATTTCATATAAAATGGTATTTTATTTATAATTTTTAGATATTAAATATTTAAATTTATTAATGACACAATGAGGATGCATTAATTACCTTATTTGTGAAAGAATCAAATAAATGGTATTATAAATATTAAAATAATTATAATTTCAATGTTTTTATGAAATAATAGAATTTTAAAGGTGATTATGACATATTATTATTTATTCAATGTATTGTTTTTGAATTAATCATGCTGTTATTATTTTAACAAAAAAACAAATACCAAATAGTGTCAAAATTGACATAAAATAGTTTTTTTTAAAATATTATATTATTAATTGATATAATGGTACTAAAAATCTAAAGTTCAGCCAAATGACTTATATAATAATATATATGACATTAATGAAACAATTGGGGTTCGAGTGGTAGTATATAGTAAGTTTATGAACCATATATTGTAAGAATACAAGAAGACACAGTAAAAGTTAAATTATTTGACTTGTAGTTAAATCTAAATAATAAGGTTAAAATGGTAACCTAAATTATTATAAAACCATTTGGTTAAGATGATTTCTACCCATCCCTTCCTTTGCCTCTAAATAAGTCACTTTCGATCCATTATAAAAAGAATATTATTTTATTATAAAATAATAGTTTATGTTTTTTCAAATGTTCCCCTCACCCCTCTTATAAAAGGGCTCTTCCCATTCTCTCGAATTCACAACTCCATATCCATTTGGATCAGCTGACCCCTGCCCAAATATCCTCCCAACTATCCTAAATTCATCCTAGAGGCCTTCCATTGGTCCAAAAGCCAACCTAAGGAGCCCTTTGGATCATATCAAAAGGAAGAACCCGAAGAAGAGGTAATGATTTCACCACCCTCTTTCAAGTTATCTTATTCTTCCACTTAATCTTTCTGGGTTGTTTACATTATAAATTAATAATTACAGTATCATATATATACTCTAATGTTATTATAAATATGGAACAACTATATTCATTATTTTATCTATCTTATGAATGATAATGTCACCATGCGTGCGTAAGTACGACTTACGGTCTCCACGTCGTGGTGTAATTTGTTATTCAACACTATGTTTTTTGGATGGATATAATGATGAGTAATATGTATATAAATAATGAAAATAAAATGATAATTTCTCTTTAAAATTAATATTCCATCCAATTCCACACCTTTAAGGAAATGATATTGTCCCTCGTGCGTACGTACAGATTACCGTCTCCACGATGCTATGAGATTCATTTCCACGTTCACCATTCATCGACAATTATAAAAATATATATTACTAATAAGTATGTAATATACGAAATAATAATTCTACTGGAGATATATAAATATATATATATACTTACATATATCTTATTCACTTAGTTTTGTTCAATACGATAAGAAAACGGAAACAACGTTTATGGGTACGTACGGACTATCGTCTCCATAAACTGTTTTTTTCATTTAATATATATGTGTATTATAAATATTTATATTCTAAATATATATGATATATAAATCATGTTTTATATTATTGAAGTATTTAAATCTTGATCTATGTGATAAAATCAAGAGTAAAAACTTAAAACACGTACTACAAAAAAGTGATTATTACCCGAAATGTTAATTAAACATGGAAATTATTATTTAATAGGTAATATAAAGTCATAAATGAATCATGTATGATATCATAAATATTAATATGGTTCTATTATAATTTAATAACATACTACGATCTTCATACAAGAGGTTAAACGTACCACCGACTTAAGGAATGTTCAAGGTAAAGGTTAACTCCTCAATCTCATTATTATCCGAGTTTATTTATGTGTAAGTATTTACTGGGATATTTTTATCATCCATGTCCATTTTTCTTGAAAATGATTTCAAAATGAATTTATTAAGTATTTTTGAAAGATACTCTTTATCAGGATCATAATTTTAAAATTTTTACATATTTATCTTTATAAATATTTTTAATTAAGTTCCATGTTTTCAAAACGATTTTAAGGATTTATTTATATGGACATGAATGTTTGGAAAAGATAGTTCTTTTCAAAAGTTTCAAAGTGGTATGGGACCGTTGATTCAAAAATCTATTTTAAATTACTTCCTTTATAAATGTGTAACTTTTAAATGATTTTACAAAAAGGTTATTTCTATCAAAAAGTATTACTAGTCAATTTCCACTATGTCATCATCCTTTACCGGATATTATTTTTGATTGTGGTTGATTTAATATAATATAATATTCCATATTATATTGAATGAGTTTGGATATGTTTGAATGTGGATGTTCTATTTTTACACCATTCATGGTTTATGATTATAGTATTGACATTTGGTATGCTAGTTATAATACGAATATTTATGTTATGTTTCAACCTTTTCATATGAGGAATGTATTGGATATAGTAAGTGACGGGTGGAGCCCTCTATAGCTCTTTGTTGCATCGGTAGGTCTCATGAGACAATTAGACGTGGAATTGGCCGAGGCCTTTCCCAATTTGATATATGGTTTGGGCCGAGGCCTTAATCATTTTTAGACATCTTGGCTGAGGCCTTGACAAAATGTTTTAGAATGTCTGGCGTTATACATTCCCTCATTATGAAAATAATATTGATGGTTCATGTGGTCATTCGACTAATAGATTGCCCATGATTATTTTTTATTATGGAATTATTTTCTCATCTCATATTCCTGCCATAAAATTGTTCATGTTTATTATTGGTGAAGGCATGTGTTTTCAATTATTCACCATGATTAATATTTATGTTATCTTCCACTGTATTTCTTACCCTTAATGAGTATCTTAGATCACCCCTTTCTATGTTATATTTTTCCCAGGATTCCAAGAAGTGTATTGTGATTGAAATTCCGGATTAAAGTAAGGGAATAATGGTTTTCTCGAAGAACTATATATGTTGTGTTTTATGTTTTAAATTATAATGTAATGTTAATGTATTTAATCTATTTTCCAAGACTACTAAACTGATTGATCCTTCGGGACTTGATTCCTTGTAATCATGCTAATGTATTAAAATAATGCACCGAATCTAGGTAACTGGGGTCGAGCCGTTACTATCAGGCCATTGGTGGATGGAGGGTGCGCCCTAATAGCGCTCCAATGCATTGGGAAAATTATAGTATCATGATACGTCATGTGAAATGAGTGTTTACTAATGATCTAGGTGCAATGAGGGTTTACTAATGCTCTAGGTGCAATGAGCATTGGATCGTGCTAATTTTATGTTAAGTGTTATTGCCACATTTCCATGTTATGATTATCATGCTTTATCATGCCTTTATGCTCATGTTTCTCAAGTGTTCCATTTATATGCCTATTGAATAACATGTATTGTATTCCTCATGTTATTCCATTTTTATTCCCTTAATGGGCTTTATAGCTCACCCTTTTCTTTTGTATGTCATGAGGTTATCCCATCCAGTGTTAAGTATGAAGGAGTGTTGTTGTCATGTAGAGGAAGTTTTCAACAACAATGTTGTATTTCATGTTTTATGTTATTATATAATGGTATTAATCCCTAAAGACTTTAAACCTCTCATTCCTCTATGTTGTATCATATGAATTGTATGTAATAAATCATGTTTAAGTGTGTAATAAAGAATAGGGTTGTCATTGATTTTTACCATCAAAGGAGTTACTTCCAGATGTAGGTCACCAATACCATAAAACGTGATACCTCCATACGCGAGTAACCATTAACACCAGGATAAGTTACAACCATAAATAATTCACTACAACCATTGAAGTATATACCGAAAGAATATGAGTAACCTCTAGCACATTCTTTTTAAAATTGCTTTTTAAGATCTTCATTTTTAATTTCTCAACAGCTAGATGACCAAATTTTGAATAATTAGTTTGAGACGATGCGAGGAAAGTGGATCTCCTTAATTGATTGATCCTATTTATTCATGAAGTATCTATCTATAGAAGTTTGATTCTTTGCTAATACAATGATTACTATGCCTTTTGATCAAATCTAAAAACCCTCTCGATCATACTGATTCACACACTATAAGGATCAACAATTTAGAGGAACAGAACTCTTTTCTGAGATTGATTGAGATAATAGACAGTGATAATTTAATGAATTCCTATATCTTTCTATGATCCTATGTTCTTCCACAACATTCCAGAAAAAACATGCACTCTTCACCATTTCTGGTATGGGGATTACATATATACAGAACACCTTAGACTAAGCCATGTTTATTTTTTCTTTCAATTTTACTTTTTGGTAGTTTGTTGTTTTCTTATTATCCAACACATATTCTCCCCATTACATTCTTAGATAATTCTTGTTATTCTCTTCTTTCTAAATTTTATTCCCACTATGTTTTTGGAATAGGTCCATGTATGACCTTTGTCTTTATTTTACAGCACGTATAACTATGGAAGAGGCTTTACCCTAGACAACATGTAGATATTATTTGTATACCTAATTCGGGTTGTGGATTTTTTACTATATTTATAATATTCTTGGACGTAGGTGATTTCCATGTGGAGGGTATTACATCTCACATTGAGACTAAACCTCTTGTTTTTCAGCTTTCTCTCTTTTTTGTTTATTTATGTATTTTCTACGTAACTACTTACTTTCATAATTAAACATAACAAGTGTTTATATATGTTTCTATCTAAAAAATGATTTCCAATGTTAAGGTGTTTTTAATTTAAAATTTAATTGAGATCTAATCATTGTTTAATAAATCATTTAAAAAGAGAGTTCTTATATGGATCTTCTTTTTTGGTTAATTACCCAGTTTATTTTATGCAGGGGTTTTTATTTTAGATTATTTATTTATAGAAATTTATATTAGTAACTCAATCAAACCCCTTTCGAGGTTCTCACTCTGAAAAATTATAAAGGATGATAATATTACCTATATTTTAAATATTACCTCATAAATTACAAAGGGTTGATATTTTAGACAATTTTACTTCCTATTTTTACTATTAATATATTTTTACGATTAGTAAATATTTTAATAAAATAATATTATCACAGAATACTATTAATTTAATTATTGAAAATAATCATAGAATTTGACTTTGAAAACAAGATGAAAATAATGTAATTTGAATATACATATTCCAAATATATATGTGAAGTATTTATTTTCTAAAATAAATTAAGGAACAATATAATTGATCCAAATTTTTATAATGTTAATTTAATTTAAATCATATATATTTTTTCTATTGCTTGAATAAATACTATATTAGAGTTATGTAAGAATTTATGGTAATTATTTAATCACTATAAATTAGGAATAAATTACAATGACAAATATTTAATTTATTTTTCATATAAACATTTAGATCCTAAAATATTCTTGTTTATCCATACATATAAATTTTTGTTATATAAAGTTAAACAGAGAGACATTATGTATGTATTCAGTCTTTAAAATATAATTTTGGCCCTAATGAAAGAAAAATGGAAATAAGTATCCATATATTCAACAAATGGATTAAAATAGATGAAAATGGATGACATAGACCCATAAAATTGGATAAAATTATTTACTGTATTAATTTTCAAACTTTATCACATCGATTTAACACTATTTGGTCTATTTCAACCTTTTTGATGTGAAAAATATTTACCTTCGTTACTATTCATTACTACCAAATATTAAAGGGATACATATATATAATTAGATCCTATTGAGTCAAAATATGGTATGAATTCCTCCTGATTAAATCACTCGAACTGGAATGAATAAATTTTAATATAATTATTAATATGAAATGAAAAATAGTTTTTGGAAATATGTTCTTTAAAGGATAAAAATTAATTTATATAAAAATCTAGAATATTTATAATTAAAATATGATTAGTTATCTTATTATAAATAAAATGGATCATATATTTCTTTATGATTAATTAAAAAATAAAATGGACATTTTAAATTATGTGAAGTAATTATTGTATTTGAAGAATATAAAATATTCAGTATTCACTGTGAAATAATTCATTTCTATGAAAATTATTGGAATTTTACCCCAAATTTATTTTCATATTATTATTCCAAAAAATTAATTTTATATTATTAAATATATTTTTTAAATGTATAAAAAAGATATTTATATTATTTTATAACAAAAATCAATAAAATTATTTTGGAAGAAAGTGTATTTTGAAGAATAAAATTGCAATTTCCTAATAATTAATCAATTAATTGTTATTGGTTATTACTTATATTTATAAATATGATAATAAAGATAAAGTTATTTATACCATAGAACTCATCAATTAGGTTATAATGGTAATATTTAAATAATTATATTTAGTGGTTCATTAAAACCAAATGTTTCACAATATATATGATATCGAACATATAATTCTTTTAAAATATAAGTATGTCAAAATAACCATGGGTATGATAAGGTTTTTTGGTTTTAATGAATTATATTTAAAATGACTAAGCTTACAATTAAAAATGAGTTTTCCCACATTTTCTATAAATACCCACCCACCCATCCATTCCCCTTTACTCGAAAACAATTAAGCACAATTATCCTTCAATTTTACCTTTAAATATAATCCAAAAGGAGTTTATAAGGTTATAAGGTGTTATTTTAAACATTCAAGAATATAACATTAAAGTTAAGGGTCCCAAATTATCCATTCCATTATCAATTGAAACCCATTTTTTATAATATCATTTAAGTTTACTTTTCATAATTATCCAATCTAGTAATTCAATGATATTATCATCCACTTGATATATTTTTATTGGGAGAGGGATTATTCCCCCTCATTATAGCATTTTCCTTAGCTATTATTACATCTATGAAAGCTCTCCTAACCCATTCTAATCTATTATTTTTTGTAATGCTATCGAATTCATTTTAATTTCAAATAGAATAGTTATTATGTTTAATTTTTATACATTTCATATCAAATATTTAATGATTGGTCATAGTTAGATCCAAATATTCTACCTTTATAAGAAATTATAACACTCAAAAATTAGTTAAAACATTAATATAAGAATACATACTAAAATTTGAAATAAGTAATGGATTTTTAGTTTACTAGAAATGAAATTCCATTCAATATAATATAAGTGGATATAGGCTCTGGAGAAGATACACTTAGGGTTAATAACCATGAAGAAGGTTTTGTCGGTATTCACTCAATCTTCAATCGGTGAACAAAAAATGAGACTAAATATATACCAATGTTGATACTCCAGAGGGATATTCTTAAGATGATACAAAATCCCAATACATTCCATAAATTATGATTTGAAAATATTGGTAAATTGTTATTTGTTTTGGAATATATCTATCTAATGTATGTAAGTGTTGTACTGGATATGAATGTGTGGTTCTGTGGGGTATTTTTCTATCATTGGTTTAGTCTCATATTGATTAAACCTACTATATTAAATGGATATTTCCTATTGAAATACTTTTTCAATTATATTACCCTACAGTAGTAAGTTAATATCATTCCAATGATAAAGGTACATCCCCTTGTATTTTCAATGTCTTATAGTTTCTAAGATTATTATTTGATATTCACCTAGATGGAAATAATATTCCATTTAATGGGGAGATAATGATAATCCAAATGTCCATTATTCCTCTACAGAAAATTATTTTCCTGATTATGTATGGCGTTCTTTATAGAAAGTTATGATATTTTTTTCATTCTCTTAATATGATGGATAAATTAAACATATTATATAAAAAGTATATTCTAAAATTTTATATCCCTTGGTTCATCAGTAGTTATTACGAGAAAAAATATCTTGAGTATTTTTTATATTCCTTACCATTTTATTCATGATATATGGGAAAATAACATGGAATGTTTTTTATGATGTTCATTACTATGAATTCCATCAACATAATATTAGTTTTTCATATCAAAAATAATATCTATTGAGATGAAATCTATTGTTTTTTATTATTCTCACATATCTATTTTGGAATTTATTTATTCATGGTATATTATTTATTGTTTTGTTTATGAATGATTTCTTCCATTATACACTACCCCTTACCAAATTTTTTTTATGATCACCCCTTTTTCTTGTTTCCCATTTCCCCATGAATCCAAGAAGATTACTACGAGTTAATTATGGATTCTCATGGATAAATAATTAGTTTTAATGTATTATTTTTATTTATATTTAATTTTAAATGTAGTAAAATTATTATTTATTTATATAATTTTCATAAACTATTAAACTGTTGTATCCTATGTATTGTGATATATATACTTTTACCATTAAAAACCCACTTGTTCTAGGGTATTGGGGTTGATTTTATTAACATTTATCTCAAATAATTATTAGTAGAAACATTAGGAATTAGATTTAGAAAAACATAGGAGGAGAACAAAACAATATAAAAACAACCTTGGTATATTATAGTAATATTTCAATATTACATGAGCTGGATGTACAATAAATGCATAATAATTATATACTATATTTTTTAATTCATAGTATTATTTATTAATTAATTTAATATATTCTAGTGTCTATAAATATCACCTAATAGAATGAATATATTTCATCTCAGCAATTATAATCCGCATAGATACTTCCCTCTCAATCAAATCAATGATGCTCAAAACACAGTTAGACAAATAACTATGTTCAAGTGGGAGTCCCACATGGATTCATGTGTTCATCTCCATACTCAAGAGTTTTATAACTAGATTTAAGAGTATGAAACCCTTTAGGGGGTAATTTAACATTAGTATATATAAAAAAATTAAAATGAATAACATAGATTAACAAATAAATAATGCCAAAATATATGGAAATGTTTGTCTCTAATGTCATTCATAACAATAAACAAGGGACCCCCAAATTGGTATGTCAAACAGGAGTGTGATAAAGGATATTAAGTAAATAAAACACTATGACATCACTTAGGAGTCCTTCCTAGAATTACCTTTAATCACCACGACCCATATCTTGTCTCTTTGTGGTTGTGGCCCTACCATTTGTTTTGTATCTCAGAATATTATGTAAGCATCCACATTGAGATTACCATGTATGGTGTAAGTATGAAGCCATAAGTACCAAAAAAATCTTCTATAACATGATTTCACATATCTAAGAGATATTTACATGATAATGAATAAATCTGAAAGAAACAACATAAGATAGTGTATCAAGGGGACATATGCTAAACAAGATACAACAAACCCTTAGTTGTACATACTTCGGCTCCTTTCTGAAAATATAATCAAAAAGAAATTCATGATCTAAATTCAAAAACATGGTCACAACATTCATCCCCCAACCACCATAAGGATAATAATAATTGGGTTTTCCAAAACATCTAGGTATTCTTACATCACCTCAGGTCAATCTACATGGTTGTTATATCCCAGAACTGTGTCTTAGGTCTGCTCGTCGAAGACTGTAATGCCCATCTGTCACCTCATGGGTTAGATCACCTATGAACATATTGACCCATATTTTAGGCCACACAAGGTGTTCATGCACCATCTTCTGGCATGTTCATATCATAAACTCATATACATTCTCTAAGAATACTCCCCCTCTTGGGCTAGTGAGTCACAAAAGGTACACATATCAGTTTGGTGCCAAACATAGAACAATAACAACATATAATATACCAAATATATAACTTGGAAAAAGTTCTACAATATCAATTACAATACTGTAGGCATACCAAAATTATCATGGTAACTGTATCCGAACACACATATGTGAGGAAGCACCAACATGGTCTCATGTGCTACACATACACACACATGAGATCAAACATAAAACATTGTCTCATGGTCTATGCATTCACTCACATGTAATAAATCCTCAAACATGGTCTCATGGGATACACACACAAGTAAATGTTATCAAGAATCCATCACAATATCTATATATAAGCACAAAACATCATATCATGCTAAAAACCATATACATGGACTCTATTGGGTAATGAACATGCTATCTCAAGTCCATGATGTTAATGTAAAGGACTATCCTAAGAATCATCACGAATACTATGTTCACACACCATAAAAACCATGTGTACATTATAGGACATCCTAGAACAAATTTCAATCCAAAATGAAATGATTTTTAAGTGAGACTCATGTAATAATTATACAATGGTGATAATACCAACACTAACTCTATGACAATTACCAAAAATACTAGCCTTCAATGCAGTTTAAAGAAGGATAATCTTAATAACTTTTGGAAAAATAAAAGAGAACAGATTCAAATCTCCCATTAATATGGTTCATTAAAAATAGGTTTCAATATTGCATAATATAATATTCTAGTAAGGTCAATAATAGAATATAAGAAGATTAATGTTCTACAAAGAATCAAACTAAGTGTGAGGAGGTTCCTTAAAACTGGGCCTATATTTATAAAACAAAAATATGTAAAATCATATGAAATTATGGAAAAAACAAGGTGTGTTGACTCTATTAATATGGGGAAAAATTATAACCACGTTCAGTAAACCGAAATTTATGTTATGCAGAATTCGATATTGAAATAGACAAGATACATAAATAATATTTAGAGTTTTAGCCACCTAAAATCCAATGTGACCACCATCGTTGCTTCCACTATGACCAATAATATAGTAGTGGTGTTCTTGAACACCTCTAGAAACACAACATGACTCTAAAATATTATCTCAAACACATGTCATTTTTCATCACTACGGTCTCCACCAGGGGTATAGTGAGGGAAATATTTCCATGTCCCATAATATTAATCCTCGATCATAATATCTAGGGAAACATGTTGTTCAACTAATCCCCATTTCCGTATTTACTCAAAAGAATACTAGGGACTGAAAAATCTTCTACCATGGTTGTGGTGTAATTAGTTTTGAATATTTTGGTCTCCAAAACACCCAAAAACATCTCAAAACCTCAAAAACATTATCCAAAATTGAATAAACCCAAAACATAAGGTAGAGTATTTAAAAAGGTCTTAATATAATAGGAAAAAAATTTATGAGTCATTAAAATATCTTCCTCTAAAGAATCTCTTTCTCAAGATTCATCTTTATCATTCCCACTCAAATGACTCTAAACACCAAGCTTTAGCATTATATTCCACTATAATGGTTCCTTTTGGATCTGACCATTTTTATAGATGACACAAAACCATTAAATATCTTCTATTAGAACAATTTCTCACGAAAATATATGATCCATACTGAATGTTCCATAAATGATTGATATGTTCGCAACATAACAACCTTATTGGAAATCACAAACATGGACCATGAGTATAAATCCAAATATGAAAAATGTGGAACACATCATTCCTACATTGATAGTGCAGAGGAAGATCTAGTCAGTATTCCATGACACTGATACATGGAATGATCTCAAATAGTTCCAAAATCCATGACCCTCATTTTCCTTGTATTTTTATTTAATGATTCCATAACCAAGGTGGTACCCTTATGAATAACTGATCACCCATAGCTAACTAAAAAGGAAAATATCCTCTTGTAGGATATGATCATTTCCTTATCTGAGTTATATACAAGTTCATAATAATTAAATGATGTCTCTCAAAAGAAACCATCACTATTCCCTACCCAAAAATTACTTCCTCATACCCAACATGCCAACACTACACAGAGAGGTACATATATCTATAAATAGCATAAAAAGGAACCATATAAATAAATTTCTAGAAGTTGTTGTTTTATGGGAACTCTACCAAATGTATGTTCTCATATCATGGTTCATAGATTTATTGGAATCATGATTGAAGAATATATTCAAGGATATGAGTCATCCACTCTTATTTCCCATCATTCTTTGGATGATACGTTGTACTCAACTTCAACTTTGTCCTCAGTGACTTCATTATGCCTTGGAAAAATAATGATGAAAAATATGTTTCTCTATTAAATACTATTTTGGAGGGCACTCTAAATATTATTAAAATATAACAGACATACATCATTCCCTACTCATCTAGAAATTGAGTCTCTTCGATCAATGAGATGTTTTTAACGTACATTAATGATAAAATATCACCCAAATGGAATCTACAATACTCATGGTTTGAGGTAAACATATCATTAATGAAATCATCACATCATTTTACTTACTTATAAGAATCTGAAATGGAAGAATAAACCCAATAGGACACTAACGCTCAGTTGTTATACTCTGGTAGGTAAGACACCCTGAAGCAAAACCAATTCCCCCACTCTTCATACATGTCCTCTAAAATTGATGTTAGATATCATGGTATATGTTCATCGACCCTTGATGCACTTTTCACATTGAATAATGAGAGTCTATCATCATATCCTTCCAAAATTAATCAAAAAAATTATTCTCCCATAGATGTAGAGAACATCTTCATCATCTATAAATCATCATAGAATAGAATCATCCCTTATAAAGTATTCCCACATCACTATGTACTCATGATCCAATTCTTGGATAACTTTCAAATGGTCGACCAATGAATATGTGATAACCAATGGTAAATAAGTCATAGATCCTTGATCGTCTTATAAATCTGAAAGACACATATCCATAAAACTCATTAGACACTAATCCTTGAATAGAGGCTACTCTCTAAGGTCATGCATCTTTGGCATGTTACATATAAGATAATTTTTAACTACATTACCTTTCACTAGAGAACATTACATCTAAATTTAAAATATTTCAAATACTCCTCCAATTGAATCTACATCAAATTGGGATCCCATTGGGGGAATATATATCGATGACTCTTTTCATATTTTTAAATAAAAAACCTCTTACTAAAGAAATAACGTCACATGTACTTTTGGGTATGGAATAAATATTTAAACATCAAGTACTGAAATTGATAGTTCTACTCATGGGGTTATAGATAAAAAGACCCATAACTAGATATTTGATCCCTATACATTATGAAATCTAGAAAAATATCTATTGGGATGTCACAATAAACATTATACACAATCCTATGCTATAGAAATTTCAGAATCAAGGATGTATTCAATATTATCTTGATCTCTAAGAAGAGATCTTCACACTGATCGATCCACTTGAATGTCACTCAATTCATCATGATCATTATCATAAGAACATTAAACTAGGAGAAGACCTATATAAATTTTTTATAGTATCAAACCATCCCAATGAAAAATCATCTCAAAAAAACATTCTTGGGGTGTACCCAATATATCACCACATTAACCTTCGCTAGGTCCACTAAAATATTGACATTTGAAATAATATTCTAATGGAATAACACATCCTAAATCCAATAGTGACACATTAATATATTGAAATAATGTTTATGTATTAAATGTATACTCAATGAAATATTAAGTTTCCTTTCATGAATATCTGAATTCAAATAGAATATGTGGATATCTTCAAAAAAATAACACAATGATGGAGTGAGGATACAAATGAAAGACCATTCCCATTGGACCCATAACCACTACTAGAATATTGTGCACCCCTGAAAATTTTCAAGCCATATATTACTAAATGTCACATGGTTGATCATCATGTAGTCTACAATTAATCAGAATCTCCCATCCTCTCTCTTTACGAACATCACTTAATCACCCTAGTGAGATGTTTTCATTCTAATAAAACCATTTTACTTATAATTATAATGTTATTAATTGATTTCATTATACAAATTCCTCAATATATGATTTGGGGAAATGAATATAGGTTATTATATTAGCATGATTTTGATCTCAAATTAAATTCAACTCTTAAGATAATGTCTTAAAAAGACATCCATAAATACGTAATAGTTCATGCCCACCCCAAAAAGAAAAAATAACCTATTTTTGGCATCACTGCTGGAACCTTGTCTTCCAATTGAGATATAATATCTCAAACCTAAGTCAATTATAGTCTCACACTACCTACTCCAACATCACATTCACCCATAAAAAACTATCTCCTCCATGGGTGTAGTAAATATTATATGTTTTCCTGTAACAGTTGATGTGCACCTAATAACTAGTTATCCAGTCCATGTCGAATCACATAAATTCTAGTAACATCAAGGATTATGAAATATGATAGATTTCCATATCTAGAAACTGTTATTGGGTATCCTAACCATCTTGAAAAATGATCCACTTTTTTCACATGACATTCTCTAGAGACAACAACTCAGAATATAACATTTCTGGTAGGCCATTACCATTAACAATTTGTTAATATATAAAAAATTGGAAGCACCAGCATCAAGAATAGTGGTAGAAATACATAGTGATATCAATATTGAACCTTGAATGGTTGATGTTCACTCCCCATATTCTTTCAGAACTAGGTCCACTACATACAATCAGCATGCCTCATCTCTATGATCCAATCCTTGGTTTCGATGACTCACCTGTGTCATCATCATATGAGGGGTCTAAAGATACTATTATTTACCACAACTGGTCATATATATTTATACCTATGTATGAATCAAACACCACAAGACCTCATCTATAGTGAATTTGTGAATCAAAACTAAATATTCCTTATCTTGTTGCATCGATTGCACCTGATCTATAGTGTTGATCAAAATTTATGACAAATCCCAACCTATCCATTGTTAAAAATCTAAGGAACTTGTTCTCCCATATAAAATATTGAATAATCCATACTATACTCTAACTATATTCCACCACTCTGATTTGAAACCCTTTCCTCCATATTCTACTATAGGAACTATCATAGGGAAGACCACTGAACACTGAAAGAGGACTTGTAGCTCTATCCTCCCCCAAACCTATCTAAATATCTCGGTACTTTCAAATAAACTTCATATACATCATTAGGGATAAGATCATGAATTTATGTATCAACTATGTTAAGAGGATCATCATAATCCTCCTAGAGTTTTAGGACATGTTACTGACCAATATATAATAAAACAGAAGTAATATCATGAAACATGCAATATAAATAGGCATCATCAGAGATCCCAAATGAGGTTTCTTATACATTTATGTGTGGTCGATCTTTGACATACGTCGAATGAACTGTATAGATAAATATTTACTTGATTTTCATCCAATTCGTACCTTCTTTTCTTCTTTCATGGTTTATAATTCCCCCTTCCCACCTCCTAACAGGTCCCTGAATCATGAAATCATAAAATCCTAACCATTGATCATCCCTGTTCTTTACTAGATTTAGGATTACATTGAATATATAAATAAATTTCTGAATATCCTAAAGACCTATTGTTCCCCAGATGGATAAAGGGTTTTTCATATTAATGTATCATGCCTTGTTTCTCAATGTATTGTAAAATCCTCCTCCTTGAATTTTCATTATGTGGAAGACTCCTAAATGGCGTTCCCCTTCTAACTAAACCCATAGAAGAGGTTTAAGAGGAAACTTATCTATATTCTATTACACGACTGGTTGTAAGAATACAAATTCTTCCCTTGAGGGAGAATCTATGATGTCTTCATTAATTTTTATATTAGTTGAAATCATGGTGGATTTTCTATAATGACAACATATGATTAGAACTCATATTATAGGATAATTAGAAAATAACCTTACCAGTTTATAGAAAAATACAACGTAGTACTAAAAACCTATCCTATGAGAATATGCATAATAAAAAAACAAATCCCTCTTAGTAATACTCACAGGTCAGAAAAAGTTAACCATACATACATGTTTTCCCCAGTCAATTATATAACAATAATATTTTTTTTCAACCAACTAATACAATATTATATATGTCACAATAAAATAGAAAAGGAAATATCACCCAATAGATAGCACACGTCCTTGAATTTAATTTATAACTACAATAAATCACTCAACATGAATATATATATATATATATATATATATATGAAATGTGATCCTATATTCCTATCTATGATACAATAATACACCGAAATCCAATAAAATTGTATCAACATAATATAATTTATGTCAACATGAAATCATTAATTTATTACTATAAAAAATTTCCAAAAAATAGTAAATGAACGTTAAATTACACTTTTATATGCCAGACACACATAAAACTCCCTCACAAGAGTCCCACATATCCACACTCTTAAGAACATTACCGAAAAACATAATGATAAATAATGAAAAAGGAAATCATCCATTGATAAAACATTGAAATTTCACAGATAGAATCACTAGGTTAAATCCATATTATCACATGTGTGGATGTGTTTCTCGCCATATGAAAGAGGTTTATATCCATAAGAAGGGTTTTTAATGTCACAATTGGGGATACAATAGCCCCAATATAAATAAAGGCAAGAATTAATAGTAATACAACTAAATAAATATTCAATTCTAAAACATTTTTCATGGATTTTTTTTCAATTCATACTAAATAACAATCCAAGGGTCCCGGAAGTGGAATGTCGAAAATGACTATGAGAAATATAAGTAAGTAAATAAAAAATTTCAACCTCAATCCATATTTCATCCTGGTATTTCCTCCAATCACTATACCCTGGAGTCTAAATTCATGTCCTTGGGGCCTTTCCATTTCATATAGAGATTATCATGATGTATGTATGTTCATCGTGAATCTTGTCTATTTTGGGATTATAAACCCATTAGGTAACCACCATTGCATCATTAACATGTATTCATATTCCAAATAATGTATTCTAGAAAAATAAAAAAATCACACAAGAAAAAACATACGATCTTGTACTAAGTCATCGTCTCCTAACAAAGATACCAAAATCCATTAGTCATACTTGATTCAACTCTATGCTGGAAATGTAGTAAAAATAGATGTTGTGAACTAGAGCCTCTGTCAAGGTCATTACATTAATCCTATAGATTGAATAGTCAGACATGTCTTGGGACAACTATAAAGCTATCATGTTCTGACACCTTCTTGGGTTAGTCCCTAAGGCCATCATATCCTGACACCATGTCTTGGGTAAGTCACCATATAACATCATTCCCCACTATCAACTCTTATTTCGAGTCCCCTAACACCATCATTCCCCCAATTCAGGAAATATGAGGCCATCTTTCCAAATAATTTATCTCGATCATTTAATCGAGTCACATGTTTCATCTGAACATGCTCCCCCTTTATGGGCATCGATCCATGATAGGTCCACTTCTGACTTTGGTATCATTCATATAACAATACCAACATATAATATACACAATACATCTCTTAGAAAAAAGTTTATCATATAAATCACATATATCAAGAGGAATAGAACAATAATCATGGATGAAATGGATGTTCATTCACATGTGATCAAAATCAAACAAGTACTCATGGGATAATCATGCACACACATGTTATCAAACATCAAACATGGTATCATGGGCTATGCATGCACACACATGAAATCAATCATCAATAATGGTATCATGGGATATCCACACACACACTTGTTATCAAATATCATACATTTTCATAGAAAATAATCACAAAACATCATGTAACACTTATAATAAAATACATGAACTCTATATGATAAATAAGTTCCTACCATAAGTGATGTGGTGTAAACACTAAAGTTTGTCAAGAGAGTCATCAACTAAACCACATTATCACACAAAAAATACACATGTTTATGGAAATTGTTCATAAAATCACTTCCAATCCAACATTACACGGTTCTAGAATGAGACTCAACGAAGAATAAACACAATGGGGTATAACCAACACATACATCATGAAAATTACTAGATATGGTAGTATTAAATTGGGTTAAAGGAATGAGAATATTTATTTCCCATAGATAGTTATTATAGAATATATGAAATTTTTTCATGAATATGGTATTTCAAGAACATGTATAAATATCCAGGGAAATGATATTTCATCAATATTGGGAAATGTTTCTAAAAAGATCAAGGTTATCCAAATAAATAAACTCAACATGATGAGGGTCGATCAACCTTACCCTAGGACCATTCAAACAATGTTACTAAAATTGTTAGAATCAAAGCAAAAAAAATATGTTGGTGAGTCAAATAAATCAATAGGGTAAAATAAATTAAAATACTATTCATGGACGCTAATTTAAGATAAATTTGTTTTCCATTTGAAATAAAAAATGATCCATGATGAAAGATGAAGGTTTCATCTACATCTTAACCCATGAAACTACTATAGCATCATCCACCATGGCCTCCACCATGAAAATGGTGTTCCTAAAACCCCCAGCAACATGACCATATTATATGGTCATCTTACAAATCACATCTCATTTTACCTCACCAAGGATTCCCCCTTGATTATGGTGAGGTCACTCAGGACATGCCCCACATCAACACTCCATGAGCACCATTTCCATACCCACTCCATGGCCAGTCATTTCACCATTTATATTTTTTAATTAGGAGGACTTGAGGGACCACCAAGGTTGTGGTGTAGCCAGGTTTGATCCAATGGGCCTATAAAAAACAAAAAACTATCTCAACATCTGATAATACTTTATCCAGGAATAGATCAACCCAACATATAAATGAGAGAATTGAAACAAGGCTTAAAATATTAGGTATAAAATATAAAATTCATTACCATTATGGTGCTAGAGATTATAAAATTATGAATATATTAATATAGTAAGCATAAGTTATGACAAGTAAAATTTATAGTTTGGAAAAACCACTTTCACCACATCATGCTATAATAACATTTCATCACTTGTTTTGATAGAATCCTATTTATTTTATTGTAATGGATAATATATTAGTTCAATAAAAATGTATAATGTCCTCAGTGATGATAATACTTACTTTGGAATATATAAAATAAGATAATACTATCAAGGTTATATATCATCTAAGGAAAGATACTGGTCAATGGTAATCATTAATTCAATGAAAGTAAGAATATATAGAAAGTATAGATAGATTATTTTAAAGTGATATTCTTATTGGAATATTTTTCTCATGAGGAATGAGTTGATAAGGAAATTAAATACCATAATTTTAAGATACAATAATGAGGAAGTTGTGTCTAAATATTACAAGATATGCCAGATATAGAATAAATTATATATGTAACTCTAGAAAATATAATGATCACCTAATTAATGCATTAAGTCCATGATTTATAGTGACATTAATCCCTAAATAAGTTTTCACATATGATTAAATAGTGACATGTTAAATCAAGGCTGAAAAGGAGTAATGTTTTTCTTATATCTACAAATAAAATAAAAAAAATAATAGGAAAATTGAGAAAAAACATGAATTAAATTTTTCAAAATTAAATAGTATAAGTTTAGTATACTGTGTTATACCCATATTCATAGGTATGGTTCTAAAACACATTATTCACACTTTATCTTTGATACAAACTATACTAACATAAGATAATCACTATACATTTAAAATTGTAAAAGTATATATTTCTCTTTTTTTCTTCTCATGATGATTTAGGATTATATTTTAAACGAATTAGGATGAAAATTACTTTAAAAATGGATCCTTTATATATATATATGTGTGTATGTATGTATTACATTTTATTCTACCAAAAATGGTTTTTAACTTTACATTGTTGTTACATACGTAACATATTTTCATCACTCAAGATGTGTCTCCATAGCTAAGAGATTAAAAAATTTATAATTCTTACAAATCCCTAAAAACATTAAAATCATTGTGAAATATGGTATGAGAACATAAATATCAGTAAGGGATATTAAAATAAAGGAAACTAGTTAGTCTATTGAAAAACATGAAAACTCCTAAGAAGGTTTTCATTTTTACATAAAAAATCATAAATAAAACATAACCACTTATGAAACCAACATTTTTTTAAGAAAAATGTTAATATTCAAGAAAATAAATGAAACATTTTCTTGGGATATCATATTCAATACCCGTTATAATAATCATTTTATATTACCCTTTTAAAAGGATAAGCGTAATATGTTAATTCCGTAAAATTTATCATTAGAATCTAAATAATTACCCAACACAATAAAGAGATATATCTTTTTCTCACCCATCATAATATATATTCTGAAAATACTATAACCTAGAAAAACATTTGGAATTATTCAATTTTTTCATCATACTCATAAAAAACATTTTATCCCATAAGTGAAAGTCCATTAAATAATCTCATAGAAATAAGAAGAAATATATTTTTCTTTTGGTAACACTATAAAAAATAATAAATTTATATAATTATTAGAATAAGATCATATTCAAAAAAACATTGAAATTTTTGAACGAAGATTAAAAATAATGAAATGACATCGTTTCATGAATATTCATTCATTCGGATAATGTAAAAAACATTATTTTGACATTTTTATAAAGAAAATAAAAGGGATACATATGAGAAACATGAAAAAGATTCCCTTAAATGATGTTTCAATAAAGTCAACAATAAGAAAAGAACTTCTTAAATCATTGATGTGTGGATAATATCATTATTAAAATTAAATAATAAATAGGTATATAGAGGAGAAATATTTCAATGGAACACTTTAAAACATTTAAAGTAATTTTTTAATGAATAATATCTTAACATGAGTCTTCAATCATTCTGTACATGTGCATGTTATATAAAATAATAATGTGATAATAAATATTTTCATTATTATAAATATTTTCATATCTTTTACCATATTATTATTCAAATTATTTTTGTTGTGGTGGTGTTTCATTTATTAACTAAATCGATGTAGTTCACATTTGTTGGAGTTGCGCAGTTCATAAGCTCCAAAATTTTATTTATATCTGAGTAATGGTAAAAATTCAATTATAAAATTTCCATAGGATCTTAATTTTTCAATTTCAAGGGTTCAAATTAATATATAAACAAACAGGATCAATAAGTAATTAAATACATACTTTCCATGAATCGTCCATTTTAATCTTATTTTTGACAGTTTAAAATAACCATGACTGTTAAATTTTAATTTCATTGTAATTATGGATAATTAAAAAATTTATAATCATAAAAACATATAAAATTATTCATTATTACATAATATTAATAGTATATTTGTTTTTATAATCATTCATAATAGAATCATTTTAACTATATTCATGTAGGTGGAAAAACCGACCAAAACAAGAATACATTATAAAAACCTAAAGAGTAAGAATATATAAATATATTAAAATAATGTCCAGTTAATATATTCTAAAAAAATTAAAATAATTTATAATTTATAAATTTAATTATATAATAGGTATAAAAAGAGTTTAATTTAAGGATAACTAAAATAAGTTAACGCTTACAAAATTTCTATGTATGCTCATTTTTGGGCAGTGAAGGTTGAATTAACTATTTATTATTAATATCATTAATATAATTCATCATTTATCATTAATAATACTTATTAATGTAATAAATATAATATTTATTTATTAAATCTATTTTTAAAACTATCCATCTAATGACGTGGATGAAAAATGTAATACTTAAATTAATGAGGCAGTAGTTTTCACATAATAGAGTTGACGTATTAATGATTCAATGTATTGAAGGCGGAATATATTAAATTTTTCATAAACCTAATATCACTTAAATATAATAATTTTATTGGTTTCATGATATTATAATTTTTATAATATATTATAATAATGTATGAGAAGATTAAAACATGAGAGAACTCACTTAAGATAATTACCTCTTCCTTGGATAACCACATTTAATCCTCATCTTAATCCTAACCTTGATTGGTGTTTTGTAAATTCCCAAACTACTATCATGTGTGAAGTAATTTTGGGATGGATTGATATTGTGATTTATTGATATATGGTGTTTGATGTTATCAGAGAAGTGAGGTGAAAAGAGTAACCTTTTATAGGTGAGAAGAGTTGCACTCTTATAAATACTTGTTTTCATAATATATAATAAATTCCATACTGAAGGAAACTGGAAAGAAAAGTATCTAAGATTCAATGTTAAGATATGTAGTATGGATATTACTCTCATATAATTAGATAATGATATGTTTTTTTGGACCTGCCACATAATCATTAACCATTTTACCTCATTTTAACCTTTCCCATTGTGATGTATTTTTTACCAATGAAACGTATTTCTATTACCAAAAATGAAATAATAAATATTACATATTTTTAAGATTATGATTATAAATATAAAAAAAAATTAAAAAATTAAATAAATATATGTCGTAAAATTATATTTTAATATAATTACCAGAATTCATTGAAAACAAGTCTTTTTAAGAAAAATATTTTAAATCATAAAGATGAATTTCCACTATATTCAGGTATAGTATTAATTATCATTTAATTTATTAGTTTATTAATATAATTGGATTGTTATGTTAAATTAAAACTAAGATAAAACTAATTAGATTGTTTTTAATAATTATATAATGGAAAATGATTGATTTTTTTAATTGAAATAAATTATCATATAGGTTCTATAATGTCCATAATATGTTAATAAATTAAAAATAATTATTTTAAATGATTTTATTTAATCCTTAAATAATATTTGTTGTTCAAAAATATTTATAATTATTTATTTCATTTTTATATCATAGAAATGTAGTAGAATTTAAGCTATTTTAGAATACAAAATTTCCCACCATTCACATAAAATCACTCAATTCAGAAAAATATAAAACAATACGTAGATATTATTTTAAAATGATAATTTAAAAAATATATTCCATTTTCAATTTAAAATTATAAATTTTATGAATTTAATAATTAATTTAACCCTTATAATATTTGGGAGATAAAAAATTATTTCATTTTGGATTGAAAAATAAATAAATTTTTAATAAAAATATTATATAATTTAGACAACTAAATTAAGATGAATTTTAAGAAAACAAATTAATTAATTATTAAAATTATATTGTTTTCCATATGAATTCCCTTTATAATAATTTCATCCCCATAATTTTAATATTAAATAAAATAGTGGGGATATCATAAACATTTATGGTTCCTATGTTCCTTTTTAAATCAAAAGATTCTTTGACAAAACATTAACTAAGTTATTTACCTTATTCTTTAATACCGACTCTATATCATGAGGATTCTGAACTGTAATTTTCTTATGTGGGACATTCTCTCTTAACATCATCACATTAATACTCAATGTGTGATTTGGATCAAGTACATATTTCTTGAACAATAAAATGTAAGACACATTATGTACAAATTATAAACATAGAGGTAGGTTGGTTAGTAAGAAACCAATCCGAATTTTAGTAAAAAATCATACAAACCAATAATTTATGGGGTTAATTCTTCATTCATATATAAATGAATCATACATTTCCATGGAGATGTTTTAAGAAAAATGTAGACTCTTACCTCAAATTATTTACCCATCATTTTATTATTTTTAACACTCCTCCACCTAATCTCAGTGAACCACATAGGGTGGTAAATCATTCTTACCATCAGAACCATATATTCTATCAATTCACATCCCAAAAAATTACTCTCTCTGGAATTATCCCGATATATTGGCCAGTAACATCGCTTTACATATATTGCCTCAAATGGATACATTGATTTACTTGAATGAAAAATGATCTCATAAAAAAATTCCAATAATGGATGCTATTGTATAAACCATTATTAAAAAATAATTATAAATCCCAAAGTATATCCTTTATGTTTTTAATTTTCAAATCTGATTTCCCATCGGATTGTGGATGAAATTTTTTCCTGAAGCATAACGCGATACCAAACGAATTATAAGGTCACTTCAAAAAATTATATGTACATCTTAGATCAGGATTAGATACAATAGAGAGAGGAATACCATGTAACTTGACTATCTCATTAATTTAATGTCAAGAATGATGATCCAAAATCATATCATCTCCAATTAGAAAAAAATTTGTACATTAGTCAAATGATCAATAATAACTCATTCAACATTATTTCCTTAGGATGTATTTAGTAATCTTACCTTGAAATATATGGATATATGATCACATTTCAATTAAATATTTTAAAATTATAGAAGATCCCAATTAGTAGTTTTTATCATTAAATTATTGAAAAATCAACTTTTTATGGTAAAATCAATAGATTATTTCTTTATTACATCGAACCAATAATATTCCTAATGGTATCTATACATCTTAGTGATTTTAAGATAAACATAATATAATGAGATGTGAGCCTCACTTAATAATTCATTTCTGAATTAAAAATACCTTTGTACAGAAAACTTCTTTCACAATCACATTACACCATATTTATTAATATTATATTCCATAAATTATCCTTCCTAACCAATTTAATCCATTATTACAAACCATGATCTTATTTCAAGTATACATAATTCTTTCTGACATGGATGACTGTACTGATATTTAATAAAAAATAGAATTTGTTTGTAGATAAATTTTTTTTTTCTTTATTTAATTCAATCATTTACTTCTATATCATGTTCAAAACATTGAAACGTTAACGATTCATCATCATTTTTACTCAAGGCATCCACTACATTTTTTCCATCACATAGATGATTATGAATCATCTAATCACATTACATCATTTGATCCAAAAATTATTTTTTCAACATAATAAACTATTTATAGTGATTATATACATCAAATTTTTATTGTAAATATATATATATATATATCACATTACTATATATATAAATGATGTCTCCAAATTTAAAAAAAAAACAATTTCTGAAATCTGTTCATGGTCACGTGTAAGAATATTTTTCTTCGGGCGATTCAATTGGGATGATGCATAACCTATTAGACGATCATTTTACATCAATAAAAAAACATTTTTTCTTCATGTAATAATCACTATAAATACACCATTTCCCATATCTATATGGAATTCCCAATAATGAAGCATTAACCTGGGTTATTTTTAATTCCTAAAAAAATCATCACATTCCATTATTTAGTTTAATCATGCTCCCTTTCATGTTAACTTGGTTAATATCTTATATAATATCGAAGGATTTCCAATTAACTATGTGTAATAACATACTAATACAATAAAACATAAAACCTTTGTTAAATTATTAGGACTTGGTAATTATTCCACCACTACAGGTTTAGTTGGATCAACTCTTATTCTATATTTAGTTACACTCTTCCAAACTAATAAAATCCAACTCAAACAAAATTCTCAAATATTTAATTTTTCAAAGAACATATTTTCATTTAAAGTCCATTGAACAAACCTTATATGATTATCATGATCCTAAAAACTATTTAAATATACCAAAATATCTAAAGAAATATTTTTTAAATTAGTTTATCCTAACTAAACATTTTTTCTTCATAAAATAACATAGTATAGTAGTACTAAAGGTTTTATCATATGAGGTTTCCTTGATGAAATTTCATTGTCATGATTTTTATGAATTTTTTTTACATTTATAACTCTATAGGGAAATTTAATTCAAAATAATTTTATAAATTATTGGATATGAAATAATAAGTAATAATATTGTATATAACTTAAAAAATTAAATAAGTAGTCACTATAACTAGATATTCTCTTGAATCAGTCTATGTTAAATTGTTTTAAAATATATTCAAAACTATAACTCATTAAATTTAAATAGTGAAATATCTATCAATGTGTTTCATTAAATTTATGAAATTGTAGCCAACAATTACGATATTTGATGCTGATATCCTATTAGTAAGATTCAGTCAATGTATGCAGCAATCATCATATAAAATAACATTTCTAACTGCCTCTATACTAAAAATAACCAATATAGGGTTAATAAATTTTATCAAGGAGGATTGAATTCATAATCATACTCATCTTGACCTCATAAACAACATTAATTGGTTGAGACATTGTAATCGTTATTGCGTCATTCTCATAATTGAATAGAATTATTGTCAAACTTATAGAAGAATCAAACATCAATAAACAATTTAATTTCAATTCTCATTAATTTATTGAGAATTAAAACATTCAAATAGATGGGTCTAAACTAAAAAATTACCATTCAACTTCACTAGTTATGAAAATTATTACCCTTTCAATACATAGTCACTGTGATTGTTTGAATACCAAATGTATTCTTTATAAAGAAAATTAGAAATATATCCTCTTTGTTCCCTTTAGATGATCTTATAATTACACCCTTCATGCTTGGTTCAAGCTCCACATATATTTTATATTATATGAAGAAAATAATCTTCTCCCCCAAAGGATCCTTATATATATTTTAAAATTAATAACTCTTTACCCTAATTATTATTTCTTAATTTTCCTTTTCATTGATGTTCAAATTCAAAAATAGCTTTGTGTTTAGTGTTCAGGAACTTAGATTAATGGATATAATGCTAAGAAAATACTGATTCGAGATAATCCACTATATAGTTTTAGATTAAGAGGTCTTATATTTGATAAAATTGGATATATGATCAAATAATAATTGTGAGAAAATTAGAAATGTGAGAAAATTATCTATGTGACCATTCTTCTTATTTTTCTATGTCCCCAATCAAGTACATAGATTCAAATAATATAGAAGTCTGGATCGATTGATTTTTCTATGCTGAAACATCATCTATCAGAATATGGCTATGTAATTAAATAATTTATGTCATTTGACTATATAGAAAAATAGAAATATTGATGTTCTTGGGAAACGAATTCAAAAATGTGTAAAATAAAATCAAAAAAAAATTAATAAAATTATAAAATTCAAAATAAAGAAAATAATATTCCTATTTTCAATGTAGGAAAATTAAATCATGGAACACAATGACAATAAAGAAATAAATTTAGTTACATAAAAAATAATATATATTATTAATTATAGTAATTAAATTTTTTTTATAATTTACAAAAACATATAATTAAACATTGAAATACTAATTTATTCATTTGAAACATAGAAAACACAATTAAAATGATTTGGAAAAGAGGCATGAAAAACTTTATATATAAAACCCCCACCCTATGATTTTTATTATTATAATAAAAAACAATTAGTCAAATTTAGTGTAAGAGAATGAACCTTATGTTGAAAAACGTGAAGTACCTCCCAAATGTGATTATATTAGTATGAAATTAGTTAATTTTTCAAAAATGTATTAGAAATATAAAATTTTATAGTAAATTTAAATGACATAAATTTGTATCCAAAAATATGTCCAAAATTCTCTCTACCTCAATGATATTAGAATAACAAAATTTAAGAGACCATAATACATAGACACACAATTTAAGGGGGTGAAGTGATAATTTATTATTAAACAAATAACTCGACCAATAGTTGATGAATAAATTAATAAGCGATAATGATTAAGTATCAGAACATGGATTAGTATTTACATTTCATAATAAATTTAGATTCATATATTATGAGTTAAATCCAAATTGAAAAGTTCAAAGACAATAACTATCTTTCCAAAAAATATATATGGTATTGTTTTCAAGATTAATGAATGACTATTTACATAATTAAATAAATAATGTATTAAGAATATATCTCTTCAAATATTTATCACAACCTCCAATTTTAGTAAAATAAATTTCCCTCTATAAATTCCTCAATTATTATTAAAAATCATAATTTATTTAAATAATTAATGGTTTTTAAGGGTTCAAAATTAATCTCATTTAAAAAAATTAAATACCACAAGACCACACATAAAACCTAAAATTTCCCTATTTTTTAATTCATGATCTATTAAACACTTAACATAACTTTTTCGTAAACATTTTAACTCAGATGTTTTAAATTATGCTTCAGGGTCATAAGAAAATTCAAAAGCATTTTATACCAAAAAAATATATTCAAATAAAAATATCTTAAATTTACATTCTATTTCTCAATTAAAATTTTATTTTATTTTCTAATTAGTTAATGTTATGTATAATGTTTAGATGTCAGTAAAAACTACAAATATATTTTACCAATATATTTTAAAGAAGAAATATAAAAACTAATAACTCCACTAATATAGAATAATTATTTTCCTTTTCATAAACTTCATTATTCATATTCATTAATTTCACGTATTTATCTATGATTTATTATATTCAAGATCAAAAATATGAAAAAAACATTAAATCTCATACATATAAATTCAAATAAAATATATCCATATTTTATAAATAAAATTAGTTGTTCTATGTATCATAAGTATATAACATTTCTTTAATCTCTTAGATAAAAATGTTATTGATCCATTGAGGCTCCAAAACCTCAATATATTATATGTGGATTTATCTTGGTGAAAAATTTGAACAATAGCTTTCTCAAAATGATACAACATTATTCCTGGAGAAAAATAAAGGAATGAAATAAGAAAAACAGAATACTACAAAAGGTTATTACCTTCCCCAAAACTTATTTTAATGAAAATAAATACTAAGTGGTGATAAAACTAGATTATTTAAAGATATTCAAATTCTAAAAAAGGGAACTAATCCAACAAAGGTTCCATAATCTCATATGAAAAGAGATTAATCATATGACTATCAATAGTGAATATACCATCCTTCTAACGATCTCTAATATGAAAATAAATAAGATGAAATTCTTAATTTTCAAACAAATGTCCACCCTATTTCACTACCACAAAACTGGGCAAGGCCAGCGCCACCCATTTATTAGCGCTAACGAAAAAGCGCTGATAAATGGGAGGGGGGCTTCATCAGTGCTCAAAAAAGCACTGATAAAGGGTGCCTCTATCAGTTCTAAAAAAAGTGATGATAAAAGTACCCCTTTATCAGAGCTTTTTTTAGCGCTGATAAAGGCCCCCCTTTATCAGCGCTTTTTTTAGCACTGATAAAGGGACCCCCTTTATTAGTGCTTGTTTAGTAGCGCTGATAAAGGGGGGGACTTTATAAGCGCTTTTTTTAAAAGCGCTGATAAAGAGTCAACTTCAAAAAAAATTCAAAAAATATATTAATATATAAATATAGTTTTATAGTTATATTGATATAAATATAATATATAATTTTTAAATATATTTTAGATAAGTATAAATGTACATTTACACTTAATATACATAATATATAAGATATTTAGTGAAAATGGATTCTTAAAAAATTAAAAAAATATTTTCAATTAATAATTTGATAATTATTATGGAGTAATAGTCATTTAATAACAATTTGAAGACTAAAAAAATTAAAAAAAATTAAAAAAAGATCCAAAATATGTTGAAAATGCAACTCAAACTTCAAACTGCCATAACTTTTGATCCGGGTGTCCGTTTGAGCTCTACCAGATATCAAATCTAAGCCTGCAATGAGCTCTACATCGTTGTGACTCGGGGGGACCTAGGTCAAGTGTTCTTCAAGGCCAAAAGAGGCCCATAAGGCCTCCAAAACTGAGTTTTTAGTTGGGGTACCCAGATTTTTTAACATTTTGTGGATTTTCGGCCTCGTTTAAGGGGGTATTATTGGATTTTTTTGGTGGGGACTAAATTTATTCCAAGGTATTACATTCATATTGATATTATGTCTTTGAAATTTTATCGTTTTTTATAATGCACTTCTATTTATAATCAAATATATAACTATATGTACATATTTTTTATATATTCACACCAAAAAATTAAATTTTTTAAATAAATAATTAAACATATATACATATAAAATATACTAGCTTTATCTAAATAATAACTAATATCCATTTTATTTAGAATACTAATATATGAATATTTATATAACTACTATATATTAATATAACTATATATATATATTAATATAACTATATATATACATATATTAATATAACAATATATATATATTTAAATAACTATATATATTAACATAAATATATATTAATGTACGAATAAATATAACGAAATATATATATAAATAAATATATATATCATGAATAAGAGAAGAAATCAATATAGGGTAGTGGAAAAGGCTTTTGGTGCACATGGGGGAGGTCTCGAGATCAAATCTCGGTGGAGGAAAGGGCGCGCGCGCAAGGTTGATTTAAAGGGCTAGCACTGATAAAGGGTAACGGTGGTGCGGGCGGGTGCTGGATGTGCGGGAAAGCACTGATAATGGGGGTCTCAAGTGTTGTAAAAATCCCCCCATGATATTTGTAGTATTTTTTTTATTTTTTTTATTTTTATCAGTGCTAAAAAAAGCGCTGATAAAATGGGTCTTTTATCAGCGCTAAAAAGAAAGCGCTGAAAAAAGACCCTTTTATCAGCGCTTCGTTTTAGCCCGGATAAAATACACCTTTTATCAGTGCTTTTTTAGCACTGATAAAAGGGGCTTTATCAGCGCTTTTTGGAGAACTGATAAAGGGGACCCCCCCCTTATCTTTGCCGGCATTATCAGCGCTTTTTCTAGCACTGTTAATGGCCATTTTTAGCGCTGATAAAATCTATATTTGTAGTAGTTTTTGGATTGGAATTTACCTTGAAGGAGAATAATCCAATATTTGTAAATCGTCACTTTATCTCAAACTTGGATCTCTTTTCTCAATGAAAAGAATTTTTTTCATTCCAAAAAAATCTTATATGTTCATCAACATTGTTCTAGAATTATTCCATCTCTTTCAAACACAACTTTTACTTTCTTCCATAATCAAACAGATTGAAATTACAATACATGATATCCGAATAATATAGATTCTCGTGCTTCCCATTCGTAGACATTTCATATTTCTAGATGAATATTTATTACATTAAGCAAATAAGTGTCAAAGAACCAAAAATGTTATGTTCTATAGGAAACATAGAACAAAATATTATAATCTAGTGAAACATATTCAATAATTCCTATAAATATATTCCCATTTTTTACTGTTAATAGACATACCCTATATAAAACAATTCCCCATAACCTGGGGAAAGAACAAAAAATAATGGTTGATCTCATATGCTCACTCATGGGATACATGGGGGGAACATAAGTATAAACATTGAATAATTGTATGAGAAAATGATCCATGATAGAATAGAAATTTCATAATATATAGATTTTTTCCTTACACATAAGCTTACAAAATATTATTTTTAGAATAACCACCAAGACATTCATAACATGTTTGGCCTAGGATAACCACCCATGCACCTACATCATGATTGGCCTAACCACTAGTGTACCCTTCTTTTTTGTGGCAACACCTCCTAGGTGGGACACACAACCATGTATAATAGAAGACCATTACTCATATTGGATTGGTTTCACTCCCCAAACCATCATCTTTTTCAAGGTTCACTACTATGACCATCATAGTAGACAATTAACATTACTAAACTAAGTTCACTTCTTACTCTTATCCTATATATCTTGGTAGATACAAGTCTCTAAATATTTCCTTGGAAAGATATAAAGGTCTCAATCGGATTTGGTTATAAAGATACCAATATCCATGGTTTAAATGTAACCACCATAACATAATGAAAATAATACATCTGTTTCCAAAATAACATAAATCATTAATTATATAATAACCCTTGAAATGAGTTGGTTTTCATAAAAATTACATCATAGGATAACCTATCAAAAAGGGACATGTTTGATAAACATTTTGTTGTTGCATAACATCATAATCCCTGAAAACAAGAAGAATTTATATGTGATTTATAATATAATAACTGAAGGAATATAGATGGGTTTAATAAAAATTACATCAACAGAAACATAAATAATTCAACAAATAATTATAATGGTATGATTTGATTATAACCAAAGAAAAGAATTAATAACGACAAAGGATATCATATTATATAGAAAATAAATTTTATCTATCATTTAATATATATGTTGAGGAAAATGTTATTTATACATAAAAATAATTTTAAAAATAT
Source organism: Viscum album (assembly GCA_963277665.1). Taxonomy (NCBI): domain Eukaryota; kingdom Viridiplantae; phylum Streptophyta; class Magnoliopsida; order Santalales; family Viscaceae; genus Viscum; species Viscum album. Next base: position 1,279,456,221 of record OY728134.1, read on the forward strand.
CATTTTTAAAATATATTCCATTGAAAAAAAACTTGAAAAATTATAAGTTAATCTTAAAATAATTTAATTTACATGATAATAAAATTTTTCTTTAATTCTGTCTATGATTAAAAAAAATCCTTTCACATTTTCGATAACAATCAAAAGAATTTTTTTTTAGAAAAAATAAAAATTATTTTTAAGATTTTTTTGAAAACATTTGTCAAACTATATCTTCAAAATGATTTAAAAAAACGTTTAGTATATTTTTTATTTTTTTGGAAACTTTATATCGGAAAAAACGGGTTTTCGACTTAAAAGAAAGGTTTTCTACAAATACATTCTTATTGAACTCTTAAGTACTAAAATAGTATAGAATATATGGAACCAATGTATTCTCACTAAATTACTAGATGACATGGTAATTCATGAGTTTCTTAAGAGTTGTATCATTATATTTTACATTTGGGAATAAAAACATAAACAAACTCAATAAGTAATGAGATAGTAACATAAAATGTTTACCATATTAGAATCATGGAAAAGTAATAAACATGAAATAATAGCATTAAATGAAACATAAACTATAATTAGGGTAAATTAATAAATTATATTACATGTAATAGTGGTTTCATATACACAACTTATACAATGTTATGTGTATATAATAATTATATGTCTCAAAGGAGGAAATTTGTGATGAAAATACCTTGTTGCTTTATTAAAAAATTTATTCTTAATAGAAAATAAATAATGACATAAAAAGTTTTAATATCATTAGATTAATGGTATTATTGATATAAAATTTATATGGGTCAGTATATACAAAACAAAAATGAAACTCATGGGCAATTTCAATATGTCTCCCAAAAATAAAAGTGAGAATGTAAATCCTTAACTGATTAGGTATCATTTAGACTATAAATTCCATGAAAGATAGATACTAAAAAGGTATATAGATAAAAATAATTTTAAGTATACTAATTTTAAAATAAATTAATTTTCCATATATACACCACTTGAAATAAATAGGTGGTGAATATGTAATGTGTCTCACAGTAGTAAAAAGTGATACGTAAATCCCTTAACATGTGTCCTAAATTCAGTCAGTAATGTTCAAAAATATTGTATAATATAAATAAATTTATAAAACATATATTAAATAACCATATTAATATATAAAATACAATATATTATTTCATCGTGATATTTTATTACTCATTAATTTATATATTAACGTTAAAGTCACGTTTCAGGCAATAAAAACTTTTTTTCGAATATATTTTAACTTGTTATTTCATGTTACACATTCATAGACCACATTTTCATCTTATCAATAATTTAAAACATCATATAAATATCATATATTTACTGTATATATTTTTTTGGATTATTCCATTAAATTTGTTGATTGGAAATGAAAAACACTGATCAGGGAGATGGCATGTTATAAAAATGCAGAGACGCAATTTCCAATTTCTCATCAGATTAAAAGGAATAAAAGTAAGTGATAAATATATATTATCATTATATAATAATTTTTATATCATTTATATCACATATTATCTATAAATCCATCCTTAATACCTTCAATGTAATGTGTGAAAGAATCACACCACTCTGGGATGCGGTAGTCTGTTTTACACATGAGCAACGTTATTAAATACACCAAAAATGGGGAGTGTGAAGGTACGAGACAAATAATAATTATAGAATCATAATAAATTTTCAAATATCATATATAAATATTAAATCAATAAGCATTTCAATCATTGATAGGTTGTAATTTAGGAACGATTGACAACAGTTTGCGAGATGGTAGTTCCACATATACATGAATTATGATTTCGAAACCCATTTGATGGAAGTGGGGATAGTTATAGGTCATTCCTGTAAAAAATATAATTATAAATAATATACTTAATTTATTATATAAGAATTTTATAATAAAAATTTATGTTGTTCGACAATGAAATTAAAAAACAAGCATCGATGAACGGTGCCTCTTCTTCGTGTATATTCCTTAAGATTGCATCAAATCCAATTTTAGGTTTGTTTTTTTCCAAAATATTGATAATAATATTAGGGTCGTGATTTTTTGTAGTTATTTAGGAATGTATTTTCTAAAACAAAATGGTTTTATGGTGTGAAGAAGAGAAGAGAGGAGGTTTCAATTCATAATTCGTGGAGAGGACACTCATGGTATTTTTGAAAAGAATTGAGTGCTCCTGCATTTTTCCTCCTTCAAAAGGGTCAAAAATAGACCATTCAAAAATATTTTAGGTTTAATGTTATAAATAATTACATAAACTATTTTTTATAAATTTTTATACATCATGGTTATCATTATCATTTTAATTTAACCCCTCTTAAACCCATTTTTAGCTTAGCGAGAGTAATTAATTTCTGTTCATTCAATATTAATTTTTGTAAAAAAGGTAGTTTACCAAATTATATAATATATATTATTCTAATTCATATTATGTAATACATTTTAAGAAGTAATATTTAAATAATTAGAAAAAATTACGTTACAATTATCCATGTGTACATAAAGAGAAAGTAGTTTTATTTAAGAGATAATGATCATATTTTTAAAATTTTTTTTTTGTAAAAATTATATAAAAAATTAATCCCATAAAAATAAAGTGTATTAATTGATATATAATTGAACTAATTTTTCTTTAAAATGAATTTAATTTATTCTTTTACTTCATAAATTAATTATCAGAAAGGTAGGTTTCAATTAAAATTTTGTATTTTTTAATATTCATCAAACAATTACAGCTTTAAAAAAAGTCCCAAATATTCTCCATAAGATAATTTTTAAATTATGATTTATAATATATTTTCTTTTAAATTAATTTTGTAATGGTTTTAAAAATTATTTTAAAACTAAGTGTTCCCAAAATTTGGAAAACTTTTTTTTGGAAAAGTACTTGTTTAACTATAGAATTTAATTTATTCATATCTATTGTCTAGAAAACACATAATATGTGTGTTAAATATGTCATTTAAGATGTAATATATTACATTAATTAAAATAATTATCTAAAATTGGATTTTTTTCTATTGAGGTTGAACACATTTTCATTATAAAAAACCGTCTCTCCAAAGAAAATTTCATTTATGTTAAAATAGTTATTATTTTTCATTTATAATTAGTTATTTTACAAAAAAATAATTATTTATACATTTTGAAACCATATTTTAATAATTTATTTAGTCCTATTAATTCTCTCTATTCCAAAGGCCAGGTGATAACTATCATATTAACTAATAATATTTTAATTGTATTTCACGTTTTGTTTAAACATGGTGTTGCATATATTGTAGGATAAACATAGGATTGTGTGTAACACAATGAAAATATAGTGTTTCATGTAAAAAAAATAAAATTACTCTTTAATGTAATTATAAATATAAAAATGATGAATTTTAATTGAAAAAAAAATTATATTTCACATAATCTCCGGGTGTTGCATTCTACCCCCATAAAATGAATTTCTCCCTTGAAATTTGACTTCATCATCAAAATTTTAACACTTGAAATTTTCTTAATAGAATCCCACATCATAAAAATCAATAAAAAATTATCCCTTAATAAGGGAATGTGGGAAACATATGGTCCAACAAATGTAACTCGTAAATTGGTTTCACATAAAATAATGGAGGTGAGAAGTGAAAACATAGACATATTGGAGAAAACTAACAATCAAATATTGATAAAGAGTGATAGTGAATATTGATCATATTAAAGTGGGTGACCCAAAGGATGATAATGTAAAAACACATAAATATCTGATCATTTATGGGACCATTTGATTTTAAAAAAATGATGGTATAAGGACAACACTTCTATTTTAGGATCATTTTATTGATGTTGAGGAAATTCATTACCTTCTTGACAGAAATACAAGAATCTGGATTAATTTATATCTTTATATTTCATAGGCACACTTTAATCCTTAAATAATTATTTGATAAATTAATACATCAATACTTTCTTCAAGAGATGAATTTATTTTATTTCAATCACTTAATAATATCCATAAAAATGATAAAAAATTACTTATATCTCTAGTTTTTATAAAATCAATTAGGTGAGAAGAAGTCATGAATAAATCCTCATATGATGATGTAATACATAAGTATTTAAATATTAAAAATAGTTATCCAAAAACCATTTCATAGATGGTTATGCTTATAAACTATCCAAGATATTAAAATCAAAAACATTATAATGATTTTCACTAAATTTCCAAAATGAGCACATCATTAATTCCCATAAACCCGAATGTGCCTCTTGATTTTTATATAAAAAAACATTTGAATACAATCTTGATTTATTCTATTGAAATATGGTAATAAAAATAGATACCAAGAAAACCTTATTAAAAACATGCATTATTATTATTAGTTAAATAAAACTATTATTATTGGATTTATTTCATAAATCCAAAAATATTTTATACATAATGAATTATAGAATAAACCACTATATCAAAAAAATCATTCATTAGTTCGATGGTAATCAAAACTATACAATAAAATTATTCACATCCAATATATCTTTATCCCAACAACATTATCATAAAATCAATAAAATATTTAAGGTTATCTTCCTTTAATCAAAATATCACATTTCAATTCAAAAAAATCTAACCAATCAGAACTATTTAGAATATTATGGGAAATCCATAATGAAACAGATCTACAAAAAATCATTATATATATTCATGTAACATAATTCTTGAATATAAATACACAAAAACATCGATTATTCCACCTTAACTTTTTTCTATTGACTAGGAAACATCTTCTTATTACCTAAGAAACATTCCTTTCATATGTCATTCCTAATATCTTCATCATTAGAACTATAAACATTACTCAAACCTCTTTTCATATTTTCATCACGAAATTTCTCACTATGACACTAAGTTTCATATTTTTCATACATTTACTATTTAAATAATCAGTCAATTGATTATTCTATTGGAAGAACAATATTATCATCCATTAAATTAATTGGACATTTTAGTTTCCATAATACTTTATTACTATATTCTCTTCTTGTCCACAAATAAAACGTATTCTCATTCTATTAATATGTTCCCTCGAATGTGTGTTCATTCATTATTTATAAATAAGAAACTAAATATAATTTTCTCCATGATCTCCACTACCTTTTTAGTTACCTGGCCTGAGTATCCCATAGTCAGTGACATTCTACCATTACATTGTCATAAAATACAAGTAAATCACATCCTAAATGATGGAATAGTATAGTTGTTTTGGTAAACTAGATGCATACATGATTCTTGAATTACAAATAAATACACAAATTAATACAAAATTGTTTTCATTATATGATAATAAATTTATTCCATATATAATACCCATGATTATATTAATTAATACACTTCGGGGAATACTAGGGAAGGGAAACATAATAAGGGTGACCTTAATAGCTTAGTAAGTGTAAAAATCAATAGAAGCAATTATGAATTATTGATAATAGTCAATATGAAAAAATAATTGTATAAGATACATTAAATATAATTAATATACTAATAAGGAATAGAGAAAAAAATATGGAATGGTAAATAACTGAAAACACATTCCAATTAAATAAATAGATAACTAAGAAATCAACATTTCAAGTTAAAAAAACATAAAACACCTTCCATTTTATCTATTAAAAGTGTGTGAAATGCATCTATAGATATGTTGATGGAAAATATCATATAGAAATTCATATGATTGGAATGATAAATTATTGGATGTCATGAATGAGTCATATAATAACATAAACCCTCAATACCATTTATAAGATGGTTAAAAAATACCGGTAGAAACCAATTTAATTTTTTCAACTACTTTTTCTCATGGGAATATATTGATGCATTGAGTGGATATTTCAATTTAGGGCTTCACCCTTCACTACATATCCAAAACATTCCCCATATCTAGTAATTGATTTAACTAATAAATAATAATCCTTATCAAATATTTACATTTAATAAATAATAGAAATTTCGGAAAATTTTCTTGATGGATGATAACTAACAACAAGTGATGATGATGTTGATGAATAAAGACACTATTTAATGATCATCAACAAATTATTGTGGAAAATAAACATTAAATATTTCAATTTTTCCCATAGAACATTGAATCATTTGAATCATAATTCCCAAATAATTAAATGAAACATGGAATATGATGAGAATAAAGATATTCATTGTATAATATAGAAAAGTAAACAACAAATGAAAAATTATTTATCATTTATACAATTAATACACCCATGGTAAATTTTATGTATTATTATGTGTAATTAAATGTCAAAAGAGTTTGGTAAATTGAAATTTTCAATGTAAAATAAAAAAGTAACATGGAAATAAATGATTATACTATCATTTTCCAAATCAATCATAATCCATCAATTCGATTTATAAGGATAGTATCAATACAAAATATATAATGTGGTTTAAAATTAAGAGTTTATGTCAATGATGAAAAATAATAATAAATTTAAAAGTATTCTTGAGAAAAATATGATTTTGGTTTGAAAACCAATTTTAAAAAACATTTTCTTTGAAAATAAAATTTAAAAAAGAAATTGATAAAAATTTTCATTTTAAATTTTAAAAGGAATAATTGAGTAAATTATATTCGGTAAATTTGTAAATGTTATACAAGGTAAAAAAGAAAATTCCTTTTACATGACAAATATTTAGAAAATTTACTTTTTTGGAAAGTGGCAATATGAATCCATTGATTTTTTTTTGAAATTTAAAAAAGTGTAATAATTTATGTACTAAATTAATTTTAAAAGGGTAAAATATATATTGAAAATCAATTTATAATATTTGGGTTTTAGAAGAAAGCGGGTTCTCTGAATGAAGAGTAAAAAGAAGTTTGGGTTTCATAAATATAATTATAAAACATTTTAACTTCCAATGTGTGGAAAAAATGGTATAATTAAATGAAAAAATTCATTAATGACTAGCGGAAAACAAATTCAAGGGTTTAAAAAACAATTATCATATAATTTACTCTAATCTAAATTGAAGTACAATAATTCCTAAACTAAATTAGATTTTAAAGTAAACCATTTAAAAGATCATAATGATGATGTGAGAATAAAGTAATAAATAGATTATGTGTGTCAACTTTAAATCCAAAAAATTCAACTGTAAATACAAAAAATTATATTAAAAACATATTACTAACATAATCATAGAATATTAATGATAACGATGAAACACTATAACCCAATGAAGAGAAATTGAGTTATGAAATTCATTACCACTTCTTAGCTATTATCCCATATCCCCATAGAAGAAATTATTAAAACTGAAACTCAAAATACCAAGAATAAAAAAAAATTATGATATAATATTTCAAAATATGCGGTAGATACACCCCAAAAATGAAGTAAGTGTTGAATACGAAATTTATCTCACGGCTACAAAATGTGAGATGAAAATCCATTACACATTGTGTCCTTTCAGGTGAACATCTTTTAAAAACATGTATGACTATTTTAAACATGATAATAACATATTGATGAACCATAGTAATTTTTATTATATCATATATGACCTTATTATAATATATCAAAAACCATTTTTTAACAATCATTCATTATTTTCCCTATTTTTAGTGTTAATTGCCTAGTATGTTGGGTATGTTTTGACTTTTTTATTTATTTTTCATGATACATAAATAATTATTTATTTATATACTAAATTATAATCATGATATTATTATCACATATATCAATAATATATGTCTTTATAATAATACATAATATTGGGGACTAGAAATGAAATGCTCCTTTAATGGAAATGGTAGGTCGTACGCACACATGCATGCTACATTCATTTCATTGTCATATTAAAATAATGAAATAACGTTATATATGAATATTTTAATTAAATTTTTAAATATATATAATATATGTTAAATATTTTTTCTAAAACAATCCTTTATAGATTCCTAGTATAGAATGAAGGAATTAGATCACTTTGGGAAGGGAGCTGTCCACACATCCATAAACGATGTTATCTGATTTACAAAAAATGTTAAGCATAAGGGTATGTGTTATATAAAAATTAAATATTTATAATGGAATTATAAATATAATATATATAATTTATTAATATTATTACCATCATTATTCCTAACCATTGGAGGGGGTAAAGGAAAAAATGAAAGACATTGTTTTGCAAGGCGGTAGTTCGTCGTACACATACCTGGTAAATTTGTAACACATTAGAAGTAATTCTATGGAATTATAAATAAAAAGGTTTTAAAAAACATGTATTATTGTAATTATGATAATTTTTATATAACATAACCATGTCATAAGAATATTTGAGCGGTGGAGAATGAAAATAATGAAAAGGACCTTGAGGAAGGTTGTTACCTCTTATTCGGGTAACCCCTTTTGGTTTGAACCAAAGGGAATGGTTTTATTTATTAAAATGGAGTATTATAGGATAAGGGAAGGAATTTTGGAGATATATATAGGTAGATAATGGTTTTTCAATGTGATATTGTTGAGGAAGTAGTAGCGGTGAGTGTATTATTATAGAAGAGGAGGAGTGACATTCTTATAAATTTTTTAAAAAGGGAGTTCCACCTACATTTTTCTAATCATAGGTGGCCCCAATAATGTTAGAAATTTATAAAAACATTTATAGATAATAAATATGAATTTAATATGAATTTGTGAAATTTTATAGGTTATTGTTTTCTAATTTTTTAATTTTAGTCCTTTGTAAAGCTAATTTTTCTCTTAATCACTGTAATTAATTTTAATTATTTTCACAAATATTTAAAGTAAAAAACTATATTGACATTATTATAAATTATAAATTATTCTGATTAAATAATATGAAATAAACTTTTCTAAATTTTATTCACATACGATTCATAAATAATTTAAATTTAATCCCGCAGACGTGACGACAATGCTTGTTTTTAAAATAAAAATGATCCAAAGTTTGCTAGGTTTTTATATCCAATTTATAACTGAAATTCAATCTAATGTCCTACATTTTATTATTTGATATTAATTTTATATAACTAATCATTAAAACCAATAAAAAAATATAATTTATCATTACAAATAAATTAGGCAAAAAATTTGTTTCGAATTAAAATTTAGTATTTTTCGATGTTCATCAAAAAATGAAATATTTTAGAAAAATAAAAAACAATTCACCCAAACCAAAATTTTACAATTATATTTTTAAAAACAAATTATATATATATATATATATAATATAAAATATCCATATTTTATATTTAATATATGATCTCTATTAGAATGAGTTAAAATTGCCTGTAGAAAAACATTAGTTTTATGCGTAATATTGGATTCGTTCTTATCTTATGATTATAAAATATATTGGATAAATTTTAAATTTAAATTATTTTATATGATGTATATATATATTACATTAATTACACTCAAAAAATTGTAATTTATTTAATATATTAGGACTAAACATCTTTGTGAGCATAAAAATGGTTTTTTATAATAACATTCCCTTTGTATTTAATTGGTTCTTATATTCATTTATAATTAATTTATAACCAATGAATTCATTTTATAGTTGTGTAACCTATATATATTCATAATTTAATTAATAATATTCATTTCCGCTAATTTGACAGCTATCTAATATCTTATTATACTAAATAATATTGTTTTATTAATATATTGTTGTTCGGTAGGACACTATTTTTCATGTAACACAAGTCATCGAAGAAAATCGTCATTGCATGAAATTTATGATAACATAGTGTTGTGTAAATTGGAAACTATAAAATATATTAAATTTATTTAAAATATTAATTATATTGTAAATTCTATGATATTATATTCCTTTATGTGCTTGGTGTCATGTGTCAAGCATGCTATCGAATACATTATTCTTACTTTAGAATTTTATGGTGATACATTCTCCACACATTAAATAAATTTTATCCGCATAAATAAAACCATATATTTTTAAACTATTTTTTTATATTTTAAATTTTTAAATCCAACATCATGAAATAATTTTCTAAAAGATCCTCTAGAAAAGAGATAGTGGGAATTTCAGAGGTCGCATGGACTAATATATAATTGGATATATGTTTAAGAGAATATTACAAGAAAGTGAAAATATGTCCTTAGAGGAAAAGAATAAATATTTATAGGGATTTAATGAGTTCATCAATCCCAAAAAATTTAATGATCAATTTAATGTTGAGGGCCTCAATGCTATAAATCATTGATTATTTAAAAAACCGCCAGTTCAAAAAAAATATTGTTTTGGGACAATTGTTTTTTTTCATTTTCCAAATATTGAATAATAATTTTAATGCCTTAGAATATAAGAATATTTAAATACTTGAAATATATATATAAACACAATTCTTAACATTATTTTCTGCTTTTATACATTTCAAAATTCTCTATTACATCAGGAAATGGATGTCTAAAAATTAGCATTGATTCCTAAAGAATTCAAATACACTTTTAATGGATAGTATATCCCATAAAATAATGAATATTATTTCCAATTACCTATAACTATTCTTCAAATTCAAAGTGGTTAATGCATTACTATCTAATACTTAAATGTAACACCAATAGTTCATTATTAAAATTTATTTATCAAATTGAACAATTTAAAATAATGACATATTAACCAGGACAACACATAGGTCAGTAGTTGGCATGAAACCCATATCGTACTATTATCATCGGTCCAAGTCCCACGGCCTCACCAGATTTAAAGGGATGTCACCTAGAATATAATTTTTTCTTTTCTAAAAACGTATTTATATAATTTCAAAAATAAATATGATGTACATCCTTGAAATAAGTTTAATCACTAAATGAAATTTTAACTAAGGTTTTCAATACAGCCACAATACCTAAACAACCCATCTATCACATAGGCCCTTACATGCTCTAGATTTTATCATATAGAGGTGATAATTTCCTAAAACCAAAAAAACATATTGTGAGAATCAATATTCATATTTTGAAAACAATATAATCATTTTTAGGATCTTAAAATTTGGACACATTATTTTCAATCTTAGAAACTTTGGTTGAACCTAGTCTATTCATTTTAAAAATTCAATCAAATACTTCATAATGGTTTATAAATTAGATTTTATTTTTCTAAATTATTGTAAGAACCCATTTTTAGCTGCAAAAAGCTTTGTAATATTCTTGATGTTATTCTAGAGCAGCTCCTTCAGATGGCGTGAAATTCTGAGCCCCGGTGTGGTCGGAATTAAATTTTCAGTGCGTTCACACTGGAAACACCAAATAAATTGGATAACTCCTAAACGGTGATCCGGATCAGAGATCCTAGTGTATGGATGGGTCTGAAATGGGGGGTTTTACCCTATGAATGACATAAAAATTGTCGGCGCGGGACAATTGGACCCCTCGCTCTCTTTCGAAACGTTAAACGGATAATTAATTAATTATTTTATTCTTTTAAGGGTGAAACTCAATTATCTCTTAAACAGTGGCTTGGATTGGAAAACCAAGGGCACCGTTGAGTTTGGAATGTGTCGTTTACCCTATGAGGGGTATAATTTTCACGGGCGTGGGCCGTTTGTGAAAAAATGGCTCCAGGGGTGTTTTCGTAATTTGGCGGCTTTGAGTGTTCAGTTTTATAACTTTTAAACGAGGCCTTGGATTAAAATTCCAAGACCACCGTTGCGCTTGGATCGTGGTTTCTAGGCTTGGGGAGCCTTAATCTCGACCCCGCTGAAATTTCGGGTTCAGGGCTATCAGGCGGGCGTTTAAATATTTTCTACTTAAACGCATCCCCTCCCCTCTTCTTCTTCTTCTTCCTCAAACCCTCCCCTATCCTCCAGCTCCAGAGAGGCACCTATGGCGAGGCAACTCCGGCAAGGCAGCGGTGCGGTGGAGGATTCCCCTTCAAGCTCCGGGCATCGCCCAAGAGGTAGGAGTCGTTTTTGTTTCGTTTTATTTCCCGCACCATGTTGGTCCTAATTTTGCTTCGTTGATTTGCCACCCGATCCTCGATCCAAGCCCATAGTTGCGTAGATCCTGTTCTAAGATTTCCGGAATGCTATCCGGATCGAATTTTCGACCACGAGGCCGGATTCTGGCAGTCGGCAAGGGGGTTCGGCGTACGGCGGCCCCATGGCGGACGGCGGGGCGGTAGAAGCCGCGAAGGAAGGCTGGCCGACCATCCGGCCGGCTGGGCGGCACCTCACCGGTGCGGGGCGGCGCAGGCGGACCAACAGAGGGCACTGGACGCGACGCCGTCGAGGGGGAGCGCGACCGGGGTCACGGCTCGCGACCTCGCTGGGCAGACCGAGACCCGCATGATGCGGGTCTCCGCGTGGACGAGACCGACCAATTGGTCAGTCTGTGGAGAAAACCGCAGGTCCGGCTAGGCCGGGCCAAGGTGCCTGGGCCGCTGTCCCAGCGGGCCGGCCTGAGCGGGGCGGACCGGCCGGATCGGGCCGATCCGGCCCAATGGGGTCCCCCCCCTTTTAAAATAATTGGACGCCCATATTTTGGGCTACATGCGTCTGTTTTGAGCGCCGTCTGCGGCAGCGCGGACCTAACAGCAAGGAGGTCATTTTGAGATGGTTCCGAGAGTTTAATCTTCGGAGACGAGGGGATTGGGGGAACGATATGTGCGTAGAGCCGCTTAACGGGCTTCCCGGAAATTCTTGTTTTGGACGGCGCGAACACGTCTGACGTCCGTTTTGAGTGCAGTCAGTGGCGTTGGGACCCTGGCACCGAGGCGGAGCTTTCCAAGGTGGTTTCAGGTCTTGAGGCCGAAGTTGTGGCGCGGGTCCCATGACCAGGCTTCTGAGCTGCGTGCAGCATTTCTCGACTTTTTAATCGGACATCTGTTCAGGGCGTGAAAGCAGTCATTTCTGGATGTTTTTCCGAGGGGATTGTAATGGTGCAATCCACCTGATCTAATTTGGAACGATGGTGTGGGGCCCACGAGGTCCGTTTGGGCATCGACGGTGATTTTCCATCTCTATCACCAGGCGACCATTTTGGACAAGTGACTAGTCCACCTTGGGTGCTTTTTCGAGAGGATCACAACGGTGCGATCCGTCCATTGAGTTTTGGGACTGGGACGCAGGTCCCACGTAGCACCACTCGTGTGCAGTGAACCGGAATGCATATTTTTCTCCGGATATCCGTTGCGCTCAAGTGATCAGTCTTTTGGACGTGTTTTCCCGAGGGGATCAAAATGGTGTGATGCGCCCGACTGTTTTCCGGGCCAAGGCTCGGGATAACGGGACGTCGTTCGGGTGTAAAGCAGTGTTGGAAACTTTTCTATCGGATATCCGTTTGAGGCGAGTAAGTAGTCTATCTCGCATTTTTTTCCCAGAGGATTACAACGGTGTAATCTGTTCAGGCGAGCAGAGCCTCATACACAATCTTATTACATGTGGAAATGTGAACGTGCCCCGTGGGCGGTTCTTCTACTGTGTTTATAGAAGACCCTTGGCGTGTGATTTCATGCACTCCCGTGTGAGTGAAGTAATGATTGAATAGATGTGGTTGGATGTGCCCCAGTCGTTGAGGCGACATGTTGTAGATGTTACGTCACACCTTCTCGTAGACGTTGGGTGCCATGTGCACGATAGCCCTTGGGATGAAGATGAGGTATACTCTGGGAGTAAACGAGAGCGCTTGGAGGTACCTGTGGTTTGTACCTAAGTCTGTTTGTGCGATTGGTTGGGAATTGACTTGGGGCCACATGTCGTGAGGGCCCCATGCGCGTGTCGTGTTCTGATTTGCGTACCTTTGACCTCTCGCGATGTAGAGGGTCCCTTGGTTCTTGTTTGTTGACTAGCGGGGTTGAGTTTTTCCCCCAGCTCTTTGCTCGATGGTTTAGATCAGCAGGGTTGAGTGGTTTCCTCTGGTCTTGTTCCAGAGTCAGATGGTTGCGCGATACCCACTCCGTGTTCGGTTGACCAGTGCTGTACCATCTAGTATAGATGGCCAGAGAAGTTATGGGTTTACCCTCTAGCGGGGCTGGGCAGTGGGTTACTCATCGACTTCTCAGGGTTTAACCTCTAGCAGAGACTAGGCAGTGGGTCACCCGATGACTCTTGAGGGTCTAACCTCCAACAGGGATGGGTAGTGGGTCACCTGTCATCTTGTTTCAGATATACCCTTCATTAGGGCTGGGCAGTGGGTCGCCTGTCGAGTTGTTCAGGGTTTACCCTCTAGAAGAGACTAGGAAGTGGGTCACCCGATGACTCTTGAAGGTCTACCCTCTAGCAGGGCTGGGCAGTGGGTCGCTCGTCGTCTTGTTTCAGGTTTACCCTCCAGCAGGGCTGGGCGGTGGGTCACCCGTCGACTTATTCCCGGTCTACCCTCCAGCAAGGCCGGGAAGTGGGTCGCCTAACAACTTATTCCAAGTTTACCCTCTAGCAGGGCTGGGCAGTGGGTCTCCTGATGATGTATTATGGTTTATCCTCCAGTAGGGCTAGGCACTGTGTCACCCGATATCATATTATGAATTACCCTCCAGCAGGGCTGGGCAGTGGGACACATGTTGGCATTCCAGGCTCAGTACATTCTACTTGTCTCATCTATGTCTTTCCTCCATGATTACCGGAGCGAGACCCTTGGTTATACGGGTCAGTGTTGTGACGACTTTGACATTGAGAAGACCTCTCGACTGTAGGGTAGTGACGAGCTGTGGTTTGACTTTCCCTAGAACTCTCAAGTACGAGGGGCACTTTACCCAACGCGATGCGTTCTTGTGACGTGATCTAAAACAGTGCCGGTGAGTTAGTTCCGCCCAAATAGGATAGTGTCGAGGTGCAGTGATTGAGCCCCTTGGCCTACAATTCGGGGCAGATGTGCGGGATGCTGGGAATCGATGGTGTTTACTTCTGGGACTGTTGGCTACTCATTTTCTTGGGCTGAGCTACAGGACAGAGACCCCCTTATGATGTTTTTCGGGCTTCTTGATTGAGCATAGGATATGTATATACCTTGTTCCAGTACCCACTTCTTGGGTTTGGTTACTCTCCTACCAGGAGAGGCGAAGATGCGCGAGGTATGGAACGTGCTTTCCGTGTTTAGTTTCTCGTGGTTGGACGAGTCTACTCTCCTGATATAGGTAGCGAAGACTTGACGGGAAGTTATTCTTCTCACCATTTCCAACTCCTTATGTCTTGACGAGTCTACCTTCTTTCTCTTTTTGGGTTGAGCTGGACTCTCTACTGTACTCTTCACTACACTCCTTGTTTTACTCCTTTACTTTCCCCTGTTCGATCTACTGCTCACACTTCGGTACCTCCTTTGTTTCTCCCTCAAGCCTTCGTGGTACCCTACTGAGTATTTTTATACTCACCCCTTCTTGGGCTTTTCCCGCACTTGGTGTGCCCTTGCAGATGACAGATAGTTTGGTTGTTACTTCAGAGGAACTTAGGAGTTCGGGAACTTGGACCGCGTGTGGTGGTCGTAGCCGGGTTCCAGGTGGGTGTCCCATCAGCTGTTTCTTTTTGTTTACCTGTTACTGGGTTGTGGCACCTTTTCTAGTTGGGTGCATGTTTTTGACCTTTTCTTTTCAGTTTCTTTCAGCACTTTCTTTGTACTGATTATAGGTCGATGCACTATTGTGGTTTATATATAACAGTTTCCCTTTTTCTTTACTTGTATTTTCTTTTACTCTGCACTTTTGCATTGAGTGTGTTGTGTGTGTGTTTACAGGTATTCAGGAAATGTCCTCCCCGAGTTTTTTAGCCTTTGGCGCTTTTCACCAGCCCCTGGCCTATGGAGGCGGGTTTGGGGTAGTTGTGGCTCGAGCCCGGGTAGGGTCAGGTCATGACAAAGTGGTATCAGAAGTGGTTCGTTCCTGGGGATGCTGTTCGGACATCCCTAAAATAAAAGGAATTGGTTGGGATTTAGGGAAATAGTGTTAAGGTGTCTCGAGAGTGGCTCTCAGGCTTGGGAGTCCAATGATGGTGCAGCGGTCGACGTATCCATTCATCAGGACCTTGATAACCGGATTGTCGACTCGGCACGCTGAGACACTTGTTGTAGGGAAAAATTGGATTGTACATCACATTGGATTGGGTCTTTGATTGTCCTTCTTAAATCAGATCTCCATCATGGTTATTGGTATATACATATAAGCACATTTAATTGAGGCACTCCTGGATAATATTCAGGATGTCTCCACGAAGACAGCCAGCCAAGATACCAGCCTTGGTGCGTGACGACGACCCTGTGAGCTATGAGGCCACAGTCCAAGACCCATCATGCATGCCCCTTTCTCCGAGTGGCCTGGTAGCAGCACCCCCACCTGTTTAGTAGACAAAAGTTTCAGCAGAGTAGGCTGAGCTTGAGCGTAGGTTGAGCGCGCTCGGTGAGTTCCATCAGCAGAGACCGCTAAGGTTTAGTGGTGATCCAGACCCTCAGGCCGTAGAGGTTTGGCTTGAGACAGTGGTTTTCCTTTTGAAGATTATGCAGACACTGGAAGATCCGAGAGTGGATTTGGCAGCCAACGTTTTTCGTGGAGCATCTCGGCTTTGGTGGAGTCTGATGACTCAGTTTCTTGACGATTCGTTCCTTTCGTGGGGCGACATTCAGTTGTTTTTGTGTGAGGAGTTTTTCCCCTCCTGCTTGCGCTCTATTCAAATTTAGGATCTCCTGCAGTTTCAGTAGGGAGGGATGACGGTGGCCGAGTGCATGGCTAGTTTCGAAAACTGTGCACACTTTTACCCAGACATGGTCCATGATGACAACCTCTGAGCACGGAATTTTGAGCAGGGTATTCGCTGAGAGATTCGTGTTGTCATAGTACCATTGGGAATTTCCACAAATTCCAGGGGCTAGAGCATGCACTGGTGATAGAGAGCTTCCTGTCACGTTCTGGAGTTGGTGGTGGCAACAGGCACGTTGGAGCCGAGACGTCTACCACAGTTAGTGGGCGTCGACAAGAAGAACCTCGACGCAGGTGGATTTCTGACAACCGGACTCAGGGGCATGGTCGTACACCACAGTGGCGCCGGAGGGCACCAGTGCATCCCAAAGAGAGTCGGTGCTATTCTTACGATGTGCGAGGTCACCTGGCATGGGACTGCCTAACCAGGCATGCGAAGATCTTCGGGTAGGCAGCAGGTGCACCGCCACGACAGCGGCTACACCGTGATCAGAGTAGTACCCATAAAGGTGGTGCTAATAGAGGAGCGGGAGGGCTGGTAGTGGGGGAAAACATTACGAGGTCTTCCCATCACCACTAGGTGGTCCACATTAGGCTCCGGGAGCTGATAGTTGGGACCATGGACAGCCGCAAGCTTTGGATGTCTACGATCTTGCAGAGCATGAGGTACAACTCTTCAACTTCTTGCTATAGAATTGATACTCTATGTGTGAAGTTATTTTTCTCCCCGCTCCTTGCTTGAGTTGATACCAGGGTGACGCAGGGCGTCAGATGTAACCCTATGTTGGTAAAGTAGAAGGTGTGGGACCCTTCTCTTTAGTCCATGGTGGTGACTCCGATGCTCTCTGAGTGTGTAAGAGAGTCCTGGTTGAGTAACATAGACTGCGAAACCTTGTGTGACCAGATATCCTTGGGGGTTTCACTATATGAATATTCTGAAGGAGGGAATCACCGGGCCATGTTCCAGGTGCGGGTGGTGATTCCAGTCGCAGCGTGCGATGTCGAGGTTCGGTCGGGGAGGTCAGCTACCCCCGAGATCCTCCGGGCCATGTTCCCTACCGCCTTGACATAACCCCAATGTCTGGAGTGGGTGCACGACATATCCCATGTGGATTACCTGAGGAGATGTGTGCTTGATTCTATGTATGTCATCAGCAAGGGCCAACCTCGCGTGAACAGATCAAATCCTTAGGTCTATGAGTGGTGACGTGGGAATGTGCAAGAGTTCTTCTGGGTACGGGAAAGCTAGGTGTGGGTTTAGTACGCTGAGTTGATCCCTGGTTTTGCTTTTCGGGGAAAGAAATCTTGAAGGAGAGAAGGACGTAACAACATATTTTTTTCTGCGAAAGGCTTTGGAATTTTTTTGATGTTATTCTAGAGCAGCGCCTTCAGACGGCGTGCAATTCCGAGCCTCGGAGTGGCCGGAGTTAAATTTTCAGTGCGTTCACATTGGAAATGACAAATAAATGGGATAACTCCTAAACCGTATTCTGGATCAGAGATCTGAGTGTACGGATGGGTCCGGAATGGGCTATTTACCCTAGGAACGACATAAAACTTGTCGGCGCGGGACGTTTGGACCCCTTGCTCGCTTTAGGAACGTTAAACAGATAATTAATTAATTATTTTATTCGTTTAAGGGTGAAACTCACGTATCTCTTAAATGATGGCTCG
Source organism: Viscum album (assembly GCA_963277665.1). NCBI lineage: Eukaryota > Viridiplantae > Streptophyta > Magnoliopsida > Santalales > Viscaceae > Viscum > Viscum album. The sequence continues at coordinate 1,279,474,592 of OY728134.1, forward strand.
GATTAGAAAACTGAGGGTTCCGTTGAGTTCGGAACGTGCCGTTTACCCTAGGAGGGGTGTAATTTTCATGGGCGTGGGCCATTTGTGAAAAATGGCTCTAGGGGCATTTTCGTAATTTGCAGCTTTGAGCGTTCAGTTTTATAACTTTTGAACAGGGCCTCAGATTAAAATTCCAAGATCACCGTTGCGCTCGTAGCATGGTTTTTAGCCTAGGGGAGCCTTAATCCCGACCCCGCCAAAATTTCGAGTTCGGGGCTATCGGGCGGGCGTTTAAGTATTTTATACTTAAACGCATCCCCTCCCCTCTTATTCTTCATCTTCCTCAAACCCTCCCCTCTCCTCCAGATCCGGCGAGGCACCTCTGGCGAGGAAACTCCGGTAAGGTAGCAGTGCAGCGGCGGACTCCCCGTGAAGCTCCGGGCATCGCCCAAGAGGTAGGAGTCATTTTTGTTTCGTTTTATTTCTCGCACCATGTTCGCCGTAATTTTGTTTTGTTGATTTGCAGCCCGATCTTTGATCCAAGCCCATAGTTGCGTATATGCTATTCGGAGCTTTCCAGAATTCTATCCAGATCGAAGTTTCGACCACCGGATCATTTTCGGTGGTCCTCTGAAGTTTTCGGGCCATGAGGTCGGATTCCGGCGGTCGGCAAGGGGGTCCGGCGGACGACATCCCCATGGAGGACGACGGTGCGGCAGCAGCCGCGGTGGAAGGCTGGCCGGCCCTCCGGCCGACTGGATGGAACCTCACCGGTGTGGGGAAGCGCAGGCGGACCGGGCGAGGGTGCCAGCCATGGCGCCGGCGAGGGGGAGCGCGACCGGTGTCGCGAGACCCAGACCCACATGATGCGGGTCTCCGCGTGGACACGACCTGCCAGTTGGCCGGTCGGTGGAGCGACCCGCGCATAGCGCGGGTCTCGCGGTATGCCGGGCTGATGTGCGGCGGCCTGTGGGTCCGGCTGGGCCGGGCCCAGGCGGCTGGGACGCGGTCCCAGCGGGCCGGCCGGAGCGCGCCGGCCTGAGCGGGGCGGACCGGCCGGATCGGGCCGGTCCGGCCCAAGCTCCCCCCCCCCCTTTTTAAAACAATTGGACGTCCGTATTTCAGTCTGTGGGCATCCATTTTGAGCGACATCTAGGGAAGCGTGGACCTAACAGCAAGGCGATACTTTTGAGATGGTTCCAGGAGTTTTAACTTCTGAGACGAGGAGCTCGGGGGCATGATACGTGCATAGAGCCGCATAGCGGGCTTCCCGAAAATTCTTGTTTTGGACGGCGTGGACGCGTCTGACATCCGTTTTGAGAACCGTCAGTGGCATTGGGACCCTGGCACTAAGGCGGAGCTTTCCAGGGTGGTTTCAGGCGTTGAGGCAGAAGTTGAGGAGCAGGCCCCATGACCCGTCTTCGAAGCTGCGTGCAGCGTTTCACGACATTTTCATCGGACGTCCATCCGGGGTGTGCGAGCAGTCGTTTCTGGATGTTTTTCCGAGGGGATTTCAATGGTGCAATCCGCCCGCTCTAATTCGGCATGATGGAGCAGGGCCCACGAGGGTTGTTTGGGCGTTGACGGTGATTTTCCATCTCTATCACTGGGCAACCATTTTGGACAAGTGAATAGTCCACCTTGGGTGCTTTTTTGAGAGGATCATAGCGGTGCGATCCGTCCGTTGAGTTTTGGGACCAGGATGCGGGTCCCACGTAGCACCGCTCGTGTGCGGTGCGCCGGAATGTATATTTTTCTCCAGATATCCATTGCGCTCAATTGAGTAGTCTTTTTGACGTGTTTTCCCGAGGGGATCACAACGGTGTGATGCGCCCAACTGTTTTCGGGGTCGTGGCTCGGGATCACGGGACGTCGTTCGGGTGTAAATCGGTGTTGGTGACTTTTCCGTCAGATTTCCATTCGACACGAGTAAGTAGTCTATCTCGCATGTTTTTCTGTGAAGATTACAACGGTGTAATCTGTTCAGGAGAACAGAGCCTCATACACGATCTTATTACATGTGGAAATGTGAAGGTGCCTCGGGGGCAGTTCTTCTACTGTCTTTGTAGCAAAACCTTGGCGTGTAATCGCGTGCACTCCCGTTTGTGTGAAGTAATGATTGAATAGATGTGGTTGGACGTGCCCCAGTCATTGAGGCGACAAGTTAGAGATGTTACGTCACACCTTCGCGTAGACATTGGGTGCCGTGTGAATGATAGCCCTTGGGGTGAAAATGAGGTATACTCTGGGAGTATACAGGAGATCGTGGAGGTACGTGTGGTTTGTACCTGAGTCTATTTGTGTGCATAGTTGGGGATTGACTTGTTTCCACACGTTGTGTGGGCACCATGTGCGTGTCATGTTCTTCTATGAGTACCTTTGACCTCTACCGACGTATAGGTTCTCTCAGTTCTTTTTTGTTGACTAGCAGGGTTGAGTTTTTCCCCCGGCTCTGTGCTTGATGGTTTAGATTAGCAGGATTGAGTGGTTTCCCCTGGTCTTGTTCCCGAGTCATATGGTTGCGCGATACCCACTCCGTGTTCAGTTGAGCAGTGTTGTACCATTCAGTAGAGATGGACAGAGCAGTTCTGGGTTTACCCTCCAGCGGTGCTGGGTTGTGGGTTACTCATCGACTTCTCAGGGTTTACCCTATAGTAGAGACTAGAAAGTGGGTCACCCTAAGACTCTTGAGGGTCTACCCTCCAGCAGGGCTGGGCAGTGGGTCACCCATCGTCTTGTTTCAGGTCTACCCTCCAGTAGGGCTGGGCAGTGGGTTGACTGTCAACTTGTTCAGGGTTTACCCTCTAGCTGAGACTAAGCAGTGGGTCACCCGATGACTCTTGAGGGTCTACCCTCCAGTAGGACTGGGCAGTGGGTCACTCGTCATCTTGTTCTGGTTTTACCATCCAACAGGGCTGGGAAGTGGGTCACCCGTCGACTTATTCTAGTTCAACCCTCCAGCAAGGCCAGGCAGTGGGTCGCCTGATGACTTATTCAAGGTTTACCCTCCAGCAGGGCTGGGAAGTGGGTCGCCTGATGATGTATTATGGTTTAACCTCCAGCAGGGCTGGGCAGTGGGTGGCCTGATGATGTATTATGGTTTACTCTCTAGCAGGGTTGGGCAGTGGGTCAACCACTGGGTTGTGGGTTACTCAGTCCTTTCTACTAGGCTATTCTGTGGCTTTCCTCCATGATTACCGGAGCGGGACCTTTGGTTATATGGGTCAGTGTTGTGATGACTTTGACTTTGAGAAGACCTCTCGACTGTAGGGTAGTGACGAGGTGTGGTTTGACTTTCCCTAGAACTCTCAAGTACGAGGGGCACTTTCCCCATAGAGACACGTTCTTGTGATGGGATCTAAAACCGTGCGGGCGAGTCAGTGCCGCCCAAATTGGATAGTGTCGAGTTGTGGTGATTGAGCCCCTTGGCCTGTGGTTCGGGGCAGATGTGTGGGATGCTGGGCATCGATGGTGTTTACTTCTGGGACTGTTGGCTACTCATTTTCTTGGGCTGAGCTACGGGACAGAGACCCCCTTACGATGTTGTTCAGGATTCTTAATTGAGCATAGGATATGTATATACCTTGTTCCAGTACCCACTTCTTGGGTTTGGTTACTCTCATTCCTGGAGAGGCGATGATGCGCAGGATATACCACGTGCTTTCTGTGTCTAGTTTCTCGTAGTTCGACGAGTCTACTCTCCTGCTATAGGTAGCGAAGACTTGACGGGATGTTTATCTTCTCACTGTTTCCAACTCCTTGTGTCTGGATGAGTCTACCTTCTTTCTCGTGTTGGGTTGATCTGGACTCTCTACTATACTCTTCACTACACTCATTGTTGTACTCCTTTACTTTCACCTGTTCGATCTACTGCTCACCCTTCGGTACCTCGTTTGTTTCTCCCTTGAGTCTTCGGGGTACCCTACTATGTATTTTTATACTCACCCATGCTTGGGCTTTTCCCGCACTTGGTGTGACCTTGAAGACGACTAATAGGTTGGTCGTTTCTTCAGAGGAGCTTAGGAGTTCGGGAGCTTAGAACTCGTGCGGTGGTCGTAGCCGGGTTCCAGGTGGGAGTCCCGTCAGCTGTTTCTTTTTGTTTACCTGTTGCCGGGTTGTGGCACTGTTTCTAGTTGGGTGCGTGTTTTTTCTCTTTTCTTTTCAGTTTCCTTTCAACACATGCTTTGTACTGATTAGAGGTCGATGCACTATTGTGGTTTATATATAGTTGTTGCCCTTTTTATTTACTTGTCTTTTCTTTTAATTGCACTTTTGCATTGAGTGTGCTGCGTGTGTGTGTGTACAGGTATTCAGGAAAAGGCCTCCTTGAGTTGTTTAGCCTTCGGCGCTTGTCGCCAGCCCCTGGCCTATAGAGGCAGGCTTGGGGTAGTTGCGGCTCGAGCCCAGGTAGGGTTGGGTCATGAAAATTATATACCTTAGGGGTGTCAAACCTGGTTCATATTAAATCCCATTGTTGTGTACCGTGATTCGATCAAGCCATTCTTAGCGCACGTTGTTGGAGTTGTTAACCCTAGGTACATCTATGCAAGAACCATATCCTCTTGTAGTGTCCAGAAAGGTATTTTTTGTTCTAGTAAAACCTCATAATATCTATCAAACATAAAATTTAGGATATTATTTAATTATTCTACGCAAATTCTACATTTGGGGTTTTTATCTGTTCTATGTTTCACTAAATCTAGTTCTGAATTGTACTACTGAACATTCTATGATAATAACTATAGCACCCCTACCCCAGTAGACCAAATCTGGTGTACTTATTCCTTTAAATGAGAATAAGTAAAAATTTTATCACATCCCAAAGGTCCAAAATGATTAGTAGTCTTGGTAAAAATTAAACATACATGAGTCTTGTATTAAAAATTAAAACATAAATTAAAACATAAATTTTTTTCTTTATGGGATAATAACATTATTTCATCATGTTTTTCCATGCATATATTTCATCGTACACTTTATGGAATCATCAGGAATGGAAACAGAATAATAGTGATCTAAAAATCTCAGTAAGGGTAAATTAAAATGGAGAAAATAACAAATCAATGAAAAATAGTCGATATGTAATGATAATAAATAAATATACATGTCATATAATATATATACTGTGAAACAAGTGTGTAAATAATTTTGAAAGGTAAATAATAGAAACAAATTCCATGAAAATAATTGGATTAGAAAAAATCAATATGGAAAAATAAATAACATAAAATACATTCCATTTAATTGATGTAAAAATAGTGGAATGCATAAATAGAGATGTTGATGAAAAATATCATGGATGAATTTAAATGTGGGAAATGATTAATGATTAGACATCATGTTTGAGGAACACAAAAACCTATACCATCAAGGCCTTTCACAAGATGTTTTTAAACAAAAGGTGGAAACTTGTTTATTTTTCCCATGTAATTTGTCTCATGATAACCCCTCGATGCATCGATGTGATATATAAAGTCTGATATCCACCTATCGCTACCTGTCAACAACATTCTTCATATTGAGTAATCGATTTAATTAATAAAGAATATGCCTTATAAAATATATGTATTGAATAAAGAATATGTATTTTCAATATTTTCTCAGTGGAGGATAACTAATAATAAGTGTTTGAAATTTATGAATGTAGATACCATTAAAATATCATTAAAAATGTCTTGAGGAAAATAATCCATAAAAATTCCAAAGATTCACATACCACATTCAATTATTTGAATTATAATTCCCCATAAATCAAATGAAACATATATTATCACGAGAGTAATAATATTCATGGTATAACCTTTCAAAGTAAAATTTTATTTAATAATGATATATGATTTAATATATAAACAAATCAATAATAAGTGATGTGGATAATTAGAGGATATTCAATGTCAAATAATCAAAGGGAATTAAATATTTCAAAGGGGACTGTAAAACGATTCAATGATGTGGATTATAATATTATCCTTGTCCAAATAAATCTTAAATAATTGAGAGGAATAATTATTTTGATACCAAACAAATATACTATGTTGATTAAAATGAAGGATTATAGTCATTGATGAAATAAAATAAGAAAAGTAAAAATCATGAGTAAAATATCTTTTTTTAAAAAACTCCGTTAGAAAAAACCATTTATTTCAAAATAAATTTTAAAAACATTTAATTTAATAGTTAAACTTTTAAATTTAAAAATGATGATATGAATAAATAATGGTGGTTATATCATTACATTCCATACATGGAAAAAAGAACATTCCTTTTTCATGGTAACAAGATAGAAAAATACCTTGTTTAGAAAGGGAGAAGAATATTCATTTGGAAACATTTTTAAAATGAAAAAGGTTAAAATAATATTTAATAAATTAGTTTGGAATGGTTATTATCCTTTTTCAAAACCTTTTTATAAAATAGGTGTATTAGAAGAAAATAGTTTTTATAACTAAATAATGAAGTGTTGTTGGGTTTTTATAAAAACATTTTACATCACCAAGATTGGGAAAATAGAACCATAACATGAAAAAAATCATGAATAATGATATGATAATACATTTAATGTTTTTCCTAAAAAATTATTGGATAATTCCCTCTTTTTTAAACTCAAGTACGAAAAAATCCTGAACAAAATGATATTGTTAAGTACACACTTGAAAAATAAAATAACATTGATGTTAGAATCAATAAATGAATATATTGTTTATCTAAAATTAAAATCCACATAAATCAAGTGGATATATAAAAAATATTTATTAATTATTTATTACACACATTATCTTATAATTCTAATTACAATGAGGAAGTAATATAACTCAATAAAAATGAATTAGGTTATAAAATTCTTTACCACTTGGTAACTTTTAACACCAATCCCCTTAGAAGAAAAAGATAAAATTGAAAGTAAAAATTCAATGAAGATAAAATAATACATGACATAATATATCATAATAGGTATTATATACACCACAAAAAATAATTAAGTGGTGAATTTGACATTTATCTCAAGGATGTTAAAAGTGTGATGAAAATTCACTACCTCTATTTTACTTTTGGGTGAATGTCCATTAAATTCATTTATAATGGGTTTGAACATGATAATAACATATTCCAAAAATATAATAACATTTATCATATCATATATGATCTTCTAATAATATCTTATTACACATTTGTTAAAAATCATTCATTGTTTTAACTGTTTTGGATGATAATTTCATTGTTTATCGGTTATGGTTTCATTATTTTTTATTGTTCCTATTTCATAGATCACCATTTCATCATATAAAAAATTTAAATCATAATTTTATTATCATATATATCAATTATTTATGTATATATAGTAATATATTATATCTTTATATAGAAAATGAAATGCACCATTCATCGAGATGGTAGTCCATACGTACGTAAACGCTACTTGAATTTCATTTTCGTATTACAATATATTGAAGTAAATATATATATATATATATATATATTATAATTTTAAATATAGTATAATATATACTTTAATTTGTTTCAAAGGTTTATTAAAACCTTTCATTATCCATTTCATGTATAGTGTGAATGAATCACATCGTTTTGAGGAGGCGGTAGTCCAAACTTCCACAAATGATGTTATTTTATTTACAAAAAGTGGAAATATTAAGGGTATGTTTTAAATAAAAATTAAATAAGAATAAATAAATTATAAATATCATATATAAACATAATATACATCATAATTCTTAACCATGAGAGTTAGTAATGGAAAAATGAACGAAACCGTTTTGTGATGTGGTTGTTCACCGTACACAAAAACATTATGTTTATTAACCATTAGAAGGAAGAGAGTGTCAGCATTGGATTAAAAAATATAATCAAACAATATAAGTATGTTGAGGATATTTTTTATTATATAATCATGGAATTTTATGATTTGATGGGGTGGAAATGATAATAAAGAAAAAGAGCTTGAGGAATGATGTTACCTATTATTCGGGTAACTCCTTTTTGTTTTCACCAAAGGGATTACCTGGTTAGATATTGTAACAATAGAGGATTATAGTATTAGGGGAGGGATATTTAGGATATATTATGTAATATAATTATTGATAAAAAGTGAATTTATTGGAGTGATAAAGTGGGAGGAGTGGGATTCTTGTAAATTTTTAAAAAGGGAATTACAACCATGTTTTTCTATGAAACTTGGATCCAATAATGGTCCAAATTATAACCAAGTGATTATTAGGTCTAAATATTAACATCCAATAGATTGTTTTGCAACTTTCTACATCATTTTTTCCCTTATGATTAATTTTTAGTCCCTTTTTATACTAATTTCTCAATTAATTATTGTTATTAATTTAAATTAATTTCCCTAATATTTTTTTAAAAAACATTGTTGACTATATTTTAAATGAAAATTTATTCTAATTCAAAATAAGGAATTTTTTTTTATAAATTCCGATCACAAAACTATTAGAAATTAATTTAATTGTAATCTGATAGACAAGATAACTCTGTTGGTTTTAAGAGTACAATTGTTCAATAGATATATATATTTTTATATCCAATTTAAAATTCAAATTGATTCTAATGATCTATTTTGAATTAATTGATATAAAATTTATCTAATTACACTTTCAATTCGTTAAAAATATAATTTACCATTACAAACTAATTAGATGAAAAAGTAGTTTTGAATTAACATTCATTATTTTTCAATATTAATAAAAAAATCAATTTAAGTAAAGTACCAAAACAACACCCTAACTTAATTTTTACAATTTAGTTTCAAAAATAAATTTCTTTTCGACATAGAAAATATATAATATTCTCAAAATTTAGATATAATATAAGAACACCACTAAAAATTTATAAAATTTCTTTTAGAAAAATATATGTTTTTTTGTAATTTCAGCAAGTTATTGAATGGGTTTCAAAGGAGGACCTTAATATATTCTCTGAAATTTGCAATTCTGTTTGCAACATAGTGCATGATTTACAGACTGAGGAAGCTGAATTACATTTTTCTATGGATTTTCATAATGAAATCCATGTTTTTCTATTAGCTTTACAGGTTGACATTGAAGAGGAAACAAATGATGCAAACATGGACACTTTCTCATAGGATGAAGCTGGGCAGAATTGTGGTCTTGCTTCAGCTATAGAATTGGACAGCTTCACTGCTCAGAAGAACTTTCAACTTCTTGCACCTGTTACTACTGCTATGTCAAATGCTGTCATGGAGAGCAAGTCTGCTAATTCTTCTATGAAAAATGATGATCATTCTAGTTTTTCTTCTTATACTATTAATAGTATTGTTGAAACATTGAATGTATATAATTCATCTGAAAATAATGCTCAAAATTCTGCTTCTCAAAGTATTTCTGCACACAGTTATATTCCATCTGTTTCTTCTGACAATGCATGCAGTATAATGAATCCTCCTAGAACTCAAATGAACTCTAATTCAGCATTGTATGATCGGGATATCTCTACACATGGACCTTCTTCTTCTGCAATGAATGCACCTCATTTTGCTCCCCACGGATGCTCACAAAGAATTTCAAAGGACAGTCCGATACCTGAAGCTGTAAATGTTGATGACATACTTCAAGGCTTCAAAGGTCCTCAAAGATCGAAAAGGAAATTAGGGAGACCCCCTAAAGCTAAAAAATTCACGGATACTGCTTTAATGGTAAGGAGTTCAAAACATATCCCCATAATGACTAAAGCATATCTTGTAGAGCTGGCAGAATCTGGAAAATAAATAACCATGAGATTTCTCATGGCTGGTTCATGCCGATTAATGGAAATGTCTTGGAAAATAAAGGATTCGAAGCTATCGAGTTCACATAGAGCTGAACCTGACTGTGAATGGGCTGGACAACATGGTTTTGGGTGATTTACTTTACTGGTTAGATCCATCCTAGATGGTGTTGTTACCTCTTTATGAGGTTAGTGGTAAAGAGTCTCTACACTTGCATATCTTGTTACCTTCTTTTTAATAAAATTACCTCAGCCGTTTGGCCGAGAGACTTTCTAAAAAAAATTATATTTTAGGATTAATAAATATATTAGATGAATTAAAAAATATTTTTTTAATATATAATATATATATTACATCAATATAACTTAATAATTTTCATTAATTTATTTTATTATGATAAAATAGCTTTGGAGCCATAAAAATGGTTTTTAAATTATCCATTTATATTCAATTGGTTCTTATATTTATTTCTATTAAATTTTAAACCAATGAATTAATTTTATATTTAAGTAAACTATATATTTTCATAATTTAGATAATAATTATCATAACCACTAATTTATCATCAATATTAGTTATTATTATACTAAATAATAATGTTTTATTAATATGTTGTTGTTTGATAAAACTTGGTCTTGCATGTAATGATGGTCATCACATAATGTCATTTTTTCATGTGATGGATGCTATCTAAGTGTTTCATGAATTTAAATCTGTTGAATTTATTAAATAAATTTAAAATATTAAATATATTATAATGTATTTTGATATTATATTCCCTTTCACACTTAGGGATATGTGTCATACACACTATTGAATATTATGTACTTACATTTGAAATTTTGGGCATTGCAAATTGAACTCTCAGCAAACTCCATCTTTCTTTTCTTTGGGATTCCGAGCATTGGTTATGGTCCATGTTGATAATGATTATTGTATCAAAATATATATGGATATATAAAACTATAAGAGGTGGGTGAATTATATGTTTAAAAACATTCATTTTTAACCTTAAGTGAAAATTTGTTTATTAATATTACATAATTAGAATTCATATAACCTCTTTAGTATTTAAATTGTAATTGGAATAGACCCATGGGATTGATAATAAATATATCGTAATAAAGTTGATTTTAATATGATTATTAAGTCATATGTCATCAAATATATGATTATACCTTAAAGAGGATAGAATTATAATCAGAGTAATTGGTGAAATCATAATCATAGAAATCAGAGTTAAAAAGTAATACAAAGTATCATAATATTAGTTATTATGATAAGTAGAATAGAAATATAAAGATGTTTATAAATTTTTTACTTTTTTTTAAATGTAGCATAATTAAATAATAACTTGAAACAATAAAAGAAAATGGATATTGAATTATTTTAACAAAAAAAGAAGGGTATCCGACAAATTAGGATAATGGTCCCATTATATATACTTTCAAGAATGTCTATCTTAATCATACCATGATAAGACCTCGATATAACGATTTTTCTATCTCACTATCCTCATGATCCCATGATTTAATGATAGGATTCACTCTATCAATCTATCCTTACATTCCCTCAAGCAGAAAAGGATTCGCACAACTATGTCTTTCTATCCCCATAATCCCTTGATCATCAAATGTTTGAACACACAAATAAATTTCTTAAGGAGACAACCTGGCAAGTTTTCCTTGAGAAATAAAATCCCTAATGTAAAACAAAATACTAGGATTAAGTTTTTCACACTTTTTAATCCTTACAAAAATTGAGAAAGAATAAATTAAATGGGATCTACAGAAAAATCACACTTCAGTTCTCTATCAAATGTTGTACAAGGGTTGAGCATCTCAAAAGTCCTAGTATTTATAGAAAAGTCTTCCAATGATTACCATGATCTCCAATTGTAATATTTCTCCCAAAAACTGGCTTGGACCTAACACATAGAACTTCAACTATCATATAATAAATTAATACATGATAATATTTTATTTTACCCATATTATAACAAAATGCATGACATAGTTTTATTTAAAAAGTTTTCCGTACATTATGTTCTTGTTTTCTATATATGAAATATAAATTTAATTGAGTCTAATGATATTCATTACAATTTTATGTTCGATTAATTTTGATATCATTTTTTATTTGATTAAGAAAATATTCTTAGAATGAAAGACTAGACATAATGATTGAGAATAGATTTTCAAATTATGTGTATGATATAAATACTGTCATATATCATTATCATAATCATGGATGTTTTCATTACTAAAACATTCATGAGTATGATATTTATTGTATTTATAATCAATATGAATTTTGTGATTATAAAAAAATAAATTTATTTTTGTATGTAAAAAATAAATAACGTATTTGTGGTAAAATGTTCATTTTTTCTTATAAAAACATTCTTAAAAGACATTGGACATAAAATAGATAGTAATTAAGTATTTATGAAAGAGTTTTTGATTTTCAAAACAATAGGAATGGAAATTCAAAAATGAGACATTTGACACAACAATATCCACATTTTTGGGAAGCACAAACCACAATAATTAAAAATAAAATGAAAGTGAAAAACTATAAGTCCAATATTATTTTTAAGAACATTCATATTTAGAATCAAACTTTTATACTTATCTCCCACTATGTTTATAACTCTGTTGTATAAAATAGTGAATATGATTAACTCCCCTTTATATAAGAACTTATTTATGGATCATATTCTCTCCTTTAATGTTTTCTTAAGAATCTCACCCTTTATAATTCTACCATTTTATATTAACTTCTCCCTCATTGTGTTTTCCCAAATAGAATACGAAAAGTTCAAAAGAGACTTTTGACTCAATTGATTTATGATAAATGATAAGGAATTATCATAATATCCTTAACTCCAGCTATAATCCCATTTGTATTCTCATTAGTAAATTGTCCATCACATTCAATGTTAACCTAGTTAATTCAAGTTTCAACCATTATCTAAAACCAAAAATCATTGTGTGAGAAACACTAATCACATAGGATAACAAAATAATCATGAAAATCACATATATGATGTTTAATTCATGACACATGTTTTTCAATTTATGACACATTAGGTTTGTCCTAGGTCATTTATAGTAATTATCTCATTAAATACTTCATGATTGTTTATACTGAGTTAATTAATTTACAAATCATATCCCCCAAGAGTGTCAAAATATTTTTGAAATAAGGCATATTTTCATTCACCAAGTGACAAGAAAGTCTATATCAACGTACAATTTTCATAGTTATTAACACTAGTTTCATCAGTTATAGACCATCATCAACTTATTGTATCCAGACCAAAATCGAATTTCTTAGAAACATACTCCCTATCCTTTATCAAAAGTCCATAAAATTTTCATATACATTGACTCTTCATTATTCATCTCCTTAGAGGAATCCATAGAAATATAGTGAGAAGTTTTCCTAGGAATATGATTAAAGTTTTATCATATTAATTTCCAATGGTTAATTAAACCATTCATTTGATTCCAATAATAGAATTATGATATTCTAATACATGGATATTTAATATTTTTAAGTTAAAAATTAATTAAATTACATAAACACATTCCTAAGGGATGTAATAGTTTAGTTTCTTTGGAAACATTGTACACAATATTCTAATCTGATGAAAATAATTAATGTTTCCCACAAATATCATCCTATTTAGTACTCTTTATAGAAATACTGTAGATACAAACATTCTACATAACATAGTGAAGAGAAATAAAAGTGTTGGTGAGCTTATATGCTCAATAAGGGTAAACAAGGGGGATAAATAATTATTAAATGAGCTTCTGATTATGATAACATGATAATATCATTTGGAAACCATACTCGGCATATCAAACATCACAGTCAAGAGTCATAGATCAAATAAAAGTAGTTTGTAAGTTAATAATCATAATGGAATCATAGAACATGATTTATGATATCATAACATAGCCATGAGACAAAAATTTGTGGCATTCACATTAGAATATAAAAACATATATAAAGGCATCCCATCATAACAATCATTGCATGGTAGGGTTGGGATAACCACTATTGTACCTAATTTGGGATTGGGAAAACCACCAGTGTACCCAAATTTTTATTTTATACACCTCTATAGTGGGACACACTACATTCCTCAGTGGAATACCTTTCCACATAGTGGGAATTGTTTTCATTTCATACATGATGAAACAATGGTTCATTTTATAATGTTGTTGAAATAAACATATAAATTGGTTTTAAATAACATGAAAATTATTTTTAAAAATAAATTGAAAAATGGGTAAAACACTATTTATTAAATCATTTTAAAATGTTAAATTATTTTTGAAATCCTTTTTTTAAATGATTGATTGGAAAAAAATGGTTTTGATTGACAATATTATTTTTCTAAAAAAATATTTTTGAAACCCTAAGTAGATAAAGAGAGTGAAATGAAGGAAAAATATGTATTCTCATGGAATTACTAGAGGGGAAGAAAAAACATGAGTTTCGTAACTTATTATTCATAATATTTTACCATTGGAAATATATTCCTAAACAATCCTGATAAACTATGAGATTTTAACATAATATCTTTACCAATTTAGATTATTTTAAATGTATGAAACATTAAGTAATATCATTAAATGAAATGTAATATATAATTAGAATAGGTAAAATTTTTATATTACATGAGAAATGGTATTTATATATTCTTTTTAAAATAATATTGGTTTATATCATAACCTTATGTCATGTAGAATGTAAATTTTGATAATGATCCCTTGCTGTTTTAGTAATGTTTTGAATTATAATAACAAATATATAATAACATAAAATGAAACATAAATATCGTGAAAATAATGGTGCACATGATATAAAATTTCCATGTGGAATTACATACACCACACAAAATAAACTGGTGGTTATTTGGCATATTTCTCCCAAAAATAAAAGAGAGACTTAAAATCAGTTACAAATTTTATATTTTTTTGGACAGTAAACCCCATGAAAGAGTGATCCTAAAATGGGTTTGAAAATATGAATAATTTTATTTATAATCATCACAGAATATAATTATCAGTTTTAGATAAACCACATAAATTAAACAGGTAGTGAATATGGAATGTGTCTCGCAGAAGTAAAATGTGAGATGAAGATCCCTTACCTTAAGTCTGAATGTCTTTCGTTCATGTTCAATAATAAAATATATAAAATATATGATTATTATACATATATTTCATACCATATTCTTATATATCATAAAATATATTATTTTCTTGTGATCTTTTATTACCCATTATTATTAATATCATGTTAAATTCATGTTTCATTAAATAACTACTTTGTATATCATGTATGTTATAACTTTTTTTAATTGTTCCACATACTTCAATCATGGATTCGTAATATACATAATGTCAACAAAAATATTAATATAATATGTATTATTTAAATATTTATTTAGATTATTCCATAAAAAAGATTATAGGAAATGAAAAAATCTATTTAGGGAGACGATAGGTCGTACATATGCATGAACAATATTTCTATTTTCTTATCGAATTAAAAGAAAAAAGTAACATATATATATATATATATATGTAAATATATTTCCTTCACACAATCATTGAAAGTTAAAATATATATAAAAATATCATTTAAACCATCCTTAATACCTTCTGTTGAAATCGTGACAGAATCATATTGATTCATGAGGCAGTAGTCCACCATACCCACGATTGACGTTATTGTACTCCTATAAAATAGAGACTGTGATGGTACATGTGATATAATAAATCTATAATAATAATATAAATTAAATAACACATATAAATATTATATAAACAAAAAAAATTTCATTATATCCAACCTCTATGGTGTTAATGGATAAATGAGTGACATCGGTTTGTGAGGTGGTATTCCACTGTACGCACGAATAATGATTTTGTAACCATTTTGATGGAAGCGGAGATGTTTATAGGTAAGGAACATAACATAACAAGATATAAATATATTTTATATACTGATATTATTATATAATCATGGTTTTATAATAATTGAAGGTGGTGAAAGATGAAATAAAACAAAAACAAACATTGAAAAATGTTGCCTCTCTTTCAGGTAACCACCTTAGGAATGCACCAGAATTCAACCTAGAATGCATTTATAACATCAATAAGGATTTGGTGTGAGATTAGAGGTGTTGGGAAGTTATTCGTAAAAAAGTTTCTTGAACAAAAGGTTTTTAGGGTGTGAATTATAGAGGGTAGGGCTCACATTTTACAAGTGAGGAGTGGACATAGTTGGTATTTTTGAAAAGAACTGATTGCTCCAATGTTTTTTACATATGAAAAGGGTCCGAAATGGACCATTATTGGACCTCATAGGCTTCCTGGTTGATATATTCCTAGAAAATGTTTTTTAGTCAAGTCTATATGTAATTTTTAGCCTTATCTTTTTAATTTAACACTTAGTAATCCCAGGTTTACTATAACTGTGGTAATTATCTTTTACTGCATTCACAATTCATTTTGATCAAAAAAATTAATTCATTAGATAATATAAATTTTTAGGGTTACAAATATTGGATAATTTTTCTGATATTTCATTCCAATATGTGAGAAAATTTAATTCAAAATTAATCCTACAAATGATATTGGAAAGTAGTGTTTTAAAATGAAAATATTCAACTGTTTTAAATTTTTTTCTTTCAAAAATCAAGATAATGTTTATCATAGAGGAGTAAATTCAATTAATGGATATATTGTTTTATTACTTTTACATTAAAATAAAAATAAAATATTAGTTTTCTTTATAAATTACTTAAATGAGAATAATGTTTTTAATTAAAATTAAGTATTTTACAATATTAATCGAAATATGAAGTTTTTAATAGTCCCAAAAAATAACCCTAGGATAAATTTTGATATTATGATTTCCAAAAAGTAGTTTATTTTAGAAATTTTCTTTATAAAAGTGTAAATAAATGGTTTTAAAATAAATGCACCATAAAATGTGAAAAAATGCATTTTAAAAATAATAATACTTTTAAGCGTAAAATTGGTAAAAACAAATAATGAATGTTTAGTATTTGATTGAATAAATAAATAATAAATTTAATTAATATAATTCACCCAAATTAGTTTGTTCATATTATTGAGGTAGAAGAAACTTTTTTCCCTAAAAAATATTCTTGGGAAAATATTTCTATTAGTTTTCAAAGAGTTATTATTTTCATATATAATTTTTTTTGCCATAGAATTCAATATATATATACATTTGTAAACCATATTTTCAATATTTACTAAATCTTATTCATAACTATCAATCCGAAATCTATGTGATTACGATTATAATGAAGAATAATATTTTCATTTTATATCTCTTTTTTTGTTTAAACACTATAGTGTGTGTAACACAAAATAAATAGAGGATTGCGTATAACATAATCCAATGATAGTTTTCTATGCGATGCATAATAAAATCAGTGTTATGTATAATTAAAAATATGGAAAATATTAAATTCAATTGATAAAACTATTTCAAAATGTCTTATGTTATTAAAAATAATATCTATAATTTATGTCCACTAGAAAATTATAGGTCATACCAAAAACTTTATCATATGGTAGAATCACAATTAGAGTTCTATAGGCCATTATATATGCCCAGAAATCATCCTCAATCATCAATCTATAATATTTTTTATTCATCTTAACTATTATCTCAACAATTTGATTAATATCTCTATTTGAAACATCAACCATAAAATTTATTTCTTGATTATATAGTGTCAACACTTTATGAAAGACATAATATATTTTAATCAACTATTGCCTTGTTTGGTTTCAGAAATTATTTCCTTGATATATTAATATTAACATTTTAATCCCTAATTTAAAAAACATATTTCCTTAACAAACCCTAATATCATTGTAGCATCTTTATTTATAGTTGGTGTGAAATTAATCAATATTGACATAGAGTATACCAAAAGTAGTTTATAGTAATATCCAACAGAATTTATCAAATTCCACTAACACCCATTTCTAAAACATCAAATTCATCTTGAAAAAAACAATTTTTTTTTGGAATCTCTTTCCTTTTTTATATTTTTCTTTAGAAATGAAAGTATTTAAATGTTCTACATAACTTATGAGAATTTTTGAAAATAATAATACAAACTAGGTCTGAATCTAATACATTTCGTTTTGTTCTCATTATCCAAAGTTGAATCTATATCTCAAATTGTGGTATAATACTGTCACTAAATTTATTTTCAAATTTGATTCTCATATACAAATATTATAATATCATCTCAAATTCTAAGTGTAAGTATCATCCCATACATATTTCCTTGACTCGACAATCAATTTTGAAACATGCTTCATGGAAAACATGTGAGGAGTAAAATCAATGGTTATTAGTGTTTATATTTATTATTGCCAATGTGTTTTATCTATAGTATGAATTTAATACCTATCCATATTGAGGAAATATTAAATGGTTTTAATGGTTGAATTTCCTATAAAAACACTATAGTAATCCTACTAAAATGATCGTCTACAATGTTCTGAGTTATTTTTTTATATTTAATCCCTATGTAAAACTACTAATGTAATAAGATTAATTTATCTGAAATTGTATTTCATTATTTCAAATTTATAAGATATTAATAGAATAATATTTTGTGAAAAATAAAAAATTTGATCCCAACTATTCATTTTTTATTTATTTGAATGAGTAAAATATATAGTTATAGAGGCATAATAGATGACATGTGATTTTCATTCTAATATATTTCCAATAATAACCCCTTAATAGTATTATGAATCATATTTCATCAGTTTAAATGGAAAGTTCTAGTCACATGGTTGAACTATTGGTGGGGAAATGAGATTCTATTTATGATCATTAGTGGTGTTCTTATACATCATAACACTGTAAAAAGAACTATCTTTTTGTAGACATATTGATAATAGAAAAGTAATTCAGTTAAAAAATTATATAAACATACTTTAGTACCTATTATGCCCATTAAAATTTTGAATATCCTTGATAGTATTTGGAAAATGAATTGTAATGATATGGTCAGCCATAGAATTATCCACTCAAATTATTGTTGGATCTAGGGTTGTTCTTTTCTGAAAATAAATTATGGTTTTTGTTTTTTCTAAATCGTCACATGGTATATGATGTTGTATTCATGGATGGAGATCTTACAGTAGATGTTGGACACATTATTAAAGCTTGCATAAAGTCTCAGTGTTTGGGAATTTTTTGGGGGACAAATTTTGGAGGAGGTCCATCATCTTGAATGATTGATTTCCTTGATTATCTTATGAAAATATTCTAATGGGACAAATTTTCCAAATAATAGACTTCTCGATGGTTGGTTTTAGAATTTCTAGGGTTTATGAGGAAAATATCCATGATTAAGACAAGAAACATGAACGAAGATGGTTTTCCCCATGATTACGAGAATTGGAGCATCGTGAGTGTGGGGTGGATTAATGGAATGAATCAAAACAACGTTAAATATTGATGAAGCTTCATGATAGGATGATCATTATGAATATATTTATGAAAAATCATAAAAATGCACTGGAGGTAGTGGAGCATCCCAAATGATCAAACCTATTAAAATGTTGCTACCCCACTTATTTTTATAGATTTTTTCATGTAAAATTTAAAATTGCTCTGATTTCCGAACACTAAGAGAGATTTTTGAATCCACCATTATATACAAGATTGAGCATCACGGAAATACTAAATAATTCTTGACTGATACCAATGATTCATATTAATTGGTTCTTTGCAATGAAATGTTAATCCACGTTGAGTCAATGATATTCATGAAGGATGGGTGTTCCGCAATGGAATTTTTCCTTATAAAGGTAGTTAGAATCTTAGTGGATGGTTTTTATGAAAAGGTAGTTTTCATTACGATGGCAGCCACTTCGTAAGGATAGAGAGCTTAATGAAGGCACTAAATGAAAGGTAGTTTTGAACTTCAAATTTTTAGTGAACAATGCTTTTAGAGTGCATCAACACACGTATCAGGTGCAAGAAGATTCTCGTGATAGATAGAAAAAAGTACTATAATACCAATACATTGAAGCAACCATCATATTGATAAACTATTATATAAATCTCTCAATGTACTGTATAGGATTATTTGAAGGTATATTTTTGAGGGATGTTGTGTGTTATCTATAAAATCTAGTCAAATCAACTACCTAGAATAGAGTGACTATGTTTGAACTCTTCTTTTCCACATCTAGTGAAAATTATTGAATTTTGGTTTGACTAAAACAATTTTAGTGTATGCACCATGGACAACCACTTATTGGCGAACCAAGAATAATTTTAATGTGATCACTTTGACTATGATTGGTTATTTTCTTCACATTCCCATCAAACAGGTTTAACTGGTTTATACCAAAGTGGAAGCAAGATCTATTACATTAGAAGAAACTTCTGACACCCAGATTTAACCCTACCCAATCATAGTGTATCTGAGTCCTTCATATATATGACTAGAAAATTTAAGTCCCCAAAAAAGTTCATTCTCTATAGAAAATTGGAATTTATTATAGTTCAAAACACGGTTCTTTTTAATAAAAACTCTAAGAAATACCCATAAAAATATCAAAACCTTTAAAAATATGGATCATACATTGTAAATTCCTCTTTAAAACCTCAATAAATTTCTTATGAAAATTCGAAAAAATGCTATGCAGGCATCTTTGGATGTTTTCAAGAGAATTATATAGTCTAAATGTAATTGTATTATATAAAATTGTACAATTTTTGTAATTGTATTAATTATACTATGAATTTTTTTTATTCAGAAAGGTATTTTTTATTTATTAACTATTTACATAAGGTGTGAATCATTTTATTAATAATATTACTATTTTTGTTATCATGGTACTAAAAAAGTTGTGATGCTCCTACAAACATGGTTACCTAATTGGTTCGGATTGTACATAGGACATGAATAGATTTTTAGGTTCTATGAATATGTAATTAGAAGTTCATTAGGCCAAAAACTATTATTCTGTCAGAAATTACTACATTGGTTAAAATTCTAGTTGGATTTAAAAGGAATAGATTTATTATTCCGATATGAAGATTGATTGATTGGGTTATTCTGGAATGGATCTCCATGTAAGATAAAATTCTAGTTGGATTTAAAAGTCATAGATTTATTATTCCGATATGAAGATTGATCATTGATATGATTATAATCATATAAAATCTAATGGATCAAATTGATGGGGAAAATGTTATAGGTTTTAATTTTTAAAGGGTTATTGATGGATAACATTTGTCTCATCATATTGGTGAGATTTCATAACCAACTCTTGATTCAACCACTCTTTGAATTGGACGTAAATAATTACATTGTAGGTTTCACTAGAATTACCCCTTATTATCAAACGTAGATGAGTTCTGTTTTATATTCTATATGAAATTTATATCATCAATAGGGATCTTTTCTACTAAATCTCCTCAAGTATTATCATATATCACTCTCTTTTCCATTAGAAATTAAAATTATTATAAATAATTAATTATTAGTTGATAAAAAATTTGTAGATGAGGAAATCTAAAACAAAACATCTTAATCATATCCCAATATACATAAATATTCACCCCTAGCATTATCTTAATAGCATATATACTATTTCTATGTCTAATAGTATTACATGCTGTGAAAATTGTTTATCGGAACATATTTTGTCATTTGATTCTAACTCCCTATGATGTAGATTGAGTCCTAAAATCACTTATTATCTACCCCATCATGAGAAAAGGAAACTTCCAACATTTTTATCAGGTCATAAATAACTTTCTAGTGTTTCATGGGGTTTTAAAACATTTGAATCTTTTTAATTTGTATGTGTGGCTCTTCACATAGAATCCCAGAGAATTTAGGTAAGTGTTGTTTCATGCGTAATCTATGCTCAAAACCTTGGTCTATATCAAGGTAATCCAAAATTGTTTTATCAATTTTAGTTAAATAAAAACCTTTCAATGTTTTTGTTAATCCAATTTTCTTGTTTTTATGTAATTTTATTCTAATAATTTTTTTCTGATATTTTATTATTATTTTCAATATATTTAAATCCTGTAACTTTTTGTTTTCTTGTTTTAAATAATTGTTGATCATAATAGAAAGGATTTATAAATTTTTATCTTGAATTATACTATGTGACTTCACAATTGTTTTATTCATTGATTTTTTACTAATTTTTATTTAAATATTTATGCAAAAACCGATTTATTTTTTGTTTACATTTATAGTTTTTATAAAAAAATACCTTGGAAGACTCCTCAAAAACAATTTCAATTGAATAATAATGTTTTCAATCATTTAAACCCACCTTTAGTTTTCAATCTCCTTAAATAAGGAAATGTATCATTTCCCCAAGCTCTCTTAAATGAGGGTCCATGTAAAAAATTCCTTATTTTTATGATATTTTTTAACTTGTTTCTCTTTAGAAATTGATTTCAAACCTAGTTTTATGAACTATTATAGATTAAAGTAGTATTAATCATGTTGTTTTTGAATTTAATAGATTAAAGATGTTATTTACGGAACTATCAATTTTCATGGTTCCATCTCTCATCAATGTTTTGGACTAAATTCATCTATATTACTATCTCAATGCATATTTTGAATCTCATATCATGATTTTAATTTACATTGTTAATTTTTTTTAATATCAAGGATCTCAATTGTTAATATTCTTTTAGTATCAATGTATCAATTTACTCAGAAATATCTGAGACTAATGACTTGGTAAGCCCCGTCTATACACACAATCCTCAATTAATTATTGAGAAACATAAACAAATAGGTTAAAAAAATCTTACTCATATTAAACATAAAAAACAAAATATATGATTGGAACACTCAAATAAAAAATGTACTATTATTAGATTAAAATATAAATATTAATGAAATTAAAAAAGAATCTAATTAAATTAAATGATATAATTTCAATATTCAGAAATCTAGAGGGAATTACAATTGAAAAATAATATTATTGAAAACTCAAAAGGGCTTCACCATGTCAATCCAGTTGTTACACCCAATAAGAATCAAGTTGGACATGTTCAATGTGAATAATTGAAATCCCATATTCATTATCATCAGGATAGTCATTAATAGATGCATTTTGATCCGTATATTAGTTATTCTAGTTTTTCTCTCAATTATATATTATTTCACCACATTGGATATGTATTATCTTTTGTGCACCATATTCTCCCTATAAAATAATTATATTATTTTTTTGGTCACAACCTTATATCCACATTCACAAGTCTTAATTTCCCCTCATATTGAAGGTTAGTTTCAAAAATGTCTCAGTGATTACCTCTTATTGTTTTGGATACTTGGATAGGCTGATGAAAATGGCTATGTGGAAAATTCAACTACATGTTTGTAAATCATTAAATCAACTCCATGATCAAAATGGAAACTTGACAGAATTTTATATGTTGGAAAATTTGAAACATGATCAAATCTGTTACATTTCCATCATTTAAATTTCGAAACGTTGTAAATAATGTTGGTATATATTGGCTAAGTAGTTGTTTGGATCTATTGATTTAGCTATATTGAAACATCCACTATATGAATTTAGAAATGTTAAAATATAGACTAATTTTTTTGGATATTTAGAAAAACATCTATGTGTAAATTAATATAAGGAAAATTGGAAAAAATGTAAAATAAATTCATAAAAATATTTATAATAAAATTAAATCATTCAAATTACATATAATAACATTAAAATGATAAATATAAGAAAAATATAAATTGGGAATCAATTATAATAAAGAAATAAATCAACGTTTTTATAAAATAAGCATTAATATTACAACTTACCTTAATTTGTAAATATTTTATAAATTAACAAAAAAACAATAATTAATTATTAAATTACTAATTGGATTATTTGAATAATTGAATACACAATAAAATAATATATTAAAAGATAGTAAAATATGATACATCAATATCATTGGTTAATTCCACAAAAAAATTATCCTGATACTAAAAAACAATTCAACTCATCATATCTATAAATACAATGGATATATCTTTCAACCATAAGGGAATAACTACAAACTCATAGTGAATATATTTATTTTGAAACACCATAAATGTAATGTATTCTTCCTTTACATTAAACAAATGATATCTGTATGTGATTTCAATCCTTTAGAAATACTAAGCTCCCTGAGTTGATAAAAAAAACTCATTAATACAGGGAAAATGATACATGTCCTTGGTAATAATATTATTTAGTGATCAAAATTCAATTAAAATCCTTATTGAACCATCCATATATTTAACAAAAAATAAATAATTCCTCATGTTTATGTACTAAGATGAATAAAACTCGTATAAAAATGCCTGTAATTTATTTTTTTATTCCAATAGCTCTACTTAATTCACTCAATACTCTGGGTTTGTAAATTTTCTTTGTGTCAAAGAGTAATTAAATGGTGAATTTGACCTTTTGATCGAGAACAAAAACAATAAAATAATCAAGAAATGAATTATAATATTCATTTATGATAGGAACAACACAAATGTTAATTTATATCTTCTTTTCAATGATATATGCAAGAAACAATTAACCCTCATATTTGATCAATTTTTATATTATTGGTATATTATCATATGTATCAACTCACTATCATATTCAAATTAAAAATAATTGTAAAAATAGAATATTACATCATTAGTTTCAGTATCCTTCTTTTCAATTTAAATAAAATTCCAATCCATACGTTGAGTACCATCAAAATAATTATGGGTAAGAAAAAATTATTTCAAAGAAGAATAAGACCACATATAATTATATGATGATTCTGTTAAATGATTGTTTCCTTAAAAAAACCCACCCCGATTTTTTACTAAAAGTTAAATTCATATTTATTATGATGTTATTTCAATATTAATAGAAAATTTTCCAGAAGTAAAATAATATTTATATCATGAATCAAACAATATATTAATATAATTTGAGTGAGGAAGTGATGATCATGTCACCACTTCATTTGATGGACCATCATCTTTTATAGTAGACTCAATTAATTTTCGAAACATTTCAACTATAAATCATGATGATTCCCACATTAATTAAGTGAATTAATTAAACTTATTTCATAAGAACACATATCATTGAAATTAAAACAATTCATTTCAAACAAAGAACCTTATTTAGCAATATTATTCTCATAAATACTCATATATTTTCAATCATGAGCCAAATGTTTGAACTTAATACACTAGAAACAATGTATTGTTTTCTGATAGATATTTTTTACCACATTTGGGACATTTGAGAGGCTTAACTCTAGGTTTACATATTGGTTTTTCATCCATATTATTCCACATTTAACACATCTTTTTTCCATACTTCAATGGATATAGAAGCATAAAAAAACTCTATTTATACCTTTTCATCAAATTAAAAAAATTTCTCAAAATTTTTAATTTCTTTAGTGTCCAAATATATTCTATTTAATTTTTTAATATCAATATAACATCTATAAAATTTTTATACATGGTCAAAATTAAAATTTGATGTGTACTTGGCCAATATGGTAAAATTTTCTTCGAAAGAAACATCTACCTCATATTCCCATTTTCATTAACTCCAAAAAATGTATTTATTTATAAATCACTTTAGTAATATATTTCTCATGAAATGATTCATTATAGACATTTAACTCCATGGTATAAATTTCATTCATCTATATATTATTTTTAATTACATAACACAATTTATTAGACCCACATTTAGAAGGATAAATGCTATGAGGTGCCTTTTTATACTTCAAAAAATCCTAAACATCAAATATATTCTCTAAAAAACATATCTATCTTTAGTTACCACCAGATCTGAGGTTGTTAAAATTTATAATGTTTGTTATTACATGAAATGAACCCATATTATCTTTTTTTTATACGGATAAATATTTCACTCTCTTCCATGATAACCACCATTTATATACCGAATCAATTGAGTTAACATACCTATAAACTAATTATCTCCAACTCCCACAATATCAGCATTCCAAATTTGAAATATATTTTCCTCTTATTTCATTAATACTTAAATCACCTTATCGCATCAATGAAAACATTATAAAACAGACATAGATTAGATAAACCAATATGAAAACCTTAAAAAACATTCTCTTGATAATATAACTATAAATAAAAACCATTAAAGTGTATTTTTTTAATAAAATACCAAAAAATAATGTTATATCAAACCCTATATAATTCCAAATACAATTCCATGTACCTGTACACATGATTTTGATGATAAAATCATATTCATCACAAGTTTTATCTAAAAAAATCTATAACATTGTGAGGCAATCACTCCATAATTACATGACTATTGACAATGAATTCATGTTTCTACATCATGTGAAATTTTTTCCGTAAAGTTTATGATTAACAGGCTAATCATTAAATTAATACGGTGAATTCTTCCATATGAAACACATTTTTACATAAAAATAGTTTTTTAAATTTACATTCATGTTTAATTAAAAACACATTTATTTATCTCAAGACAAGTATCCATAACAGAAATATTGTCCTTTTTTAGTCCCTACTCATCCTTAAATAATATAAAACCATTTTAAAATTTGGTATGAGAACATTGAGATGTGTAAGGTTTATAAAAATAAATTAAACCAAAAATTTCATTAAAAACATGAAAATCCATAAGACTATTTTCTTTTTTTACATAATGAACTCTTAGCTTACAAATATAACATATCTATATGTGAAATAAACATTCAATCAAGTAAACATTTAAAATGAATATAGAAAATAGAAAAACTATAAATGTATCTTGTCAAATTATATTCAATGCCATTACATATCACCCAGTCAATATGAGTAACTTATTCAATTACTTCCAAAAATTTTATCATAAGACACAATATCATTTCCAAATGAATTAGAGAGAGATATATGAGGCTCACTCATCATCTTCTGTAATTACCGATTAATCTAAATATAAAAAAACGATTTTAATATTTAATTTAAATATTTAAAATCAAAAAAAAATAACATTTTATCCCATAAGTAAAATTATTTTCATATATCTCATAAAAATGGGAATAAATATCCTTTTTTTAATTAATCATTTAAACATAAAAATAATAATAGAATAATTAGAATAAAATATTCTTAAAATAAAAAAAAAACATAAAATTAAAATTAATAATGATTAAATGAAATAGTTGTGTTAAAATATGTTCATATAAAAAATGTTGAAAAACATTCTTTTCAAAAAATTTATAAATAAAGTCAAAAATAAATCATACTAATCCTAATAAAAATATTCCTTAAAAAATTCAGTTTAGAAAGTAAAATATATTAATTAATAACCATTATTAATCATTATACTATATAAACAATAATTCTAGAAAAAAATTATAAATTTTTTACTAAGAAGACAAATATTTCAAATTAAAATTTAATAAAATTTAGAAAAATGTTTAATAAAAAAATAAATTAGTTCATTTCCTCCCTCATTTATTATTCCCACATATCCTCCAATGTAATAAAACAATACTAACTATTATATTTCATAAAAACGTTTTACCTATTCATTACCTGTTTATTATTCCTTTTATAACATTTATTATTGTGTTTCATTTATTTATTATTTTGATATAGTCCATTCTGGTTGTTTTGGGTTCATTTGGTTCATAATATCAATAAAAAACTTCAGTATCCTTGTAATAGTATGAATAGCCTTTAAAATTGTTCAATATTTTTTATATTTGTCAAGTTATAAAAATTATATCATCCTTGATATTAATTAGATAAATATGTTAGGAAATTATTTCTTTTCTGTGAATTGTACATGCTATGATTATTTTTTATGGTTTAAAATAACCCTGAATGTTCACTTTTAATTTCATTGTTATTCTAGATAATTCACCATTTTATAATCATTAAAACAACTTAAATTCATAAATCTTATATATAATGACAATTATTTATTATTTCTTAATCATTATTTCTATTAACATTATAACATTGTTCATATAGGTGCTTAAATCTACCAAAATAAGAACTCATTATAATGACTGAATGTCTAAGAATATATAGTTGTATAGAAATATTATCACTTGT
This sequence comes from Viscum album, assembly GCA_963277665.1. Lineage (NCBI taxonomy): Eukaryota > Viridiplantae > Streptophyta > Magnoliopsida > Santalales > Viscaceae > Viscum > Viscum album. The sequence continues at coordinate 1,279,502,530 of OY728134.1, forward strand.
AAATAATTTTAATAAATTTTAAAAAATTATGTTAATGTGATAAATAAGATTCATTAAGAGGTATATAAATAATATAAATGATTGATAACTGTATGATGTTATTTCATAGGTTGTTTCTTAGTATACTCATTTTTAATAGGTTAGGTTTAAACTAAATATTTATTGTTAATATTACCAAAATAAGGATTTATATATGGTTATTTAATAGAAATAATTTCACAAATATTATATTTATTCATTAAATCCATTTTTATAACTATCCATGTAGGTAGGTGATTGAAAAATAAAATATGACATTCATGGAGATGAAAATCCACACGTAACAAAAGAAATATTTTCCTTTTCAAATGGTTATCAGGGATGTAAATAATTTTTTTCCATAAACATGATAATATTTCATTATAATAATTCTATTGATTTAATTATATTAATATTTTTTAATATATTCAAACTGGGTAGAAGAAGAAAGAAACCAGAAAGAACATGGTGAAGACTATTACCTCCTCATTTGATATCATCTTTTAATCCTCTCCTTAATATTTTTTAAGTTGTTATTTCCGAATGATTAGAAAATATAGTACATGGGAATGATATGTGATTAGTTATTTTTCTATGTATTGGTGGATCTAAAGTGTACAATATTTTTTGATAGCTGTGGTTGTGAATTGATCCTTTTAAAACTGATAGGATTGAGAGTATTTTAAATATATTTTTCTTCATATATATTAAATTTTATACTCATGTAATGTGGTACAATCTTAGAAAAAATTAAAATATATTATAGAGGTTGATTACAATCCACTCATCCAATAAAATAAATATAGGATTTGGCGGCCTTATCCCTTATCTTTAACCATTTACCATATTCTAACCTTCTCCTTGGTGACTATCTTACTACTTAGGTAGCATTTTTATGATTATAAATAAAATAGGAAAAAATACATATTTTGACCATATTAATCCCAATATAATATCCATTTTACAAGATTTAATTACAATAAGTGGTAATAATTAATTTTAATATATGAAAGAAAAATGTAACTAAATGTAGTATTCTGAGAAAAATGCATTTTTAAGTATAAATTTAAATTTTCACCAAAATCATGTATTATATTATACCCAAGAAATTATTTATTTTATAAATAAATGATAAATAGTAATTTTAATTTAACAATAACTTCAAAAGTTTGGGTACCTTGTAAAATATTACATAAAGGAAAAGGATCAACAGTAGTTAATCTATTATAATAAATAATCACCTTGGTTCTAGAATTTCAAAAACTAGTTTATAAATTGAAATAAATATGTTAACATTTTTTATTTTACTCCATATATACATATCTTTTATTCACAAGTTTAATAAATTTTTATGTCATTCTTATGCCATGATAAGTTTTGAAATCTTATGGCAATTTAGAATATAATGATTTTTGATTATTCAACTGAAAAACAAACCATTTCATTAAAAACCTAAAAACTTTCATCCTAAGATAATTGTTAAATTATGATGTAAAATTTTTATTTAATTTTATTAATTTCAAATCCTAACAATTATAAATTTTAATTTTAAATAAAACCATATTATACATGGGGGAAAAATTTAGCAAGAATTTGAAAATTATTTTTTTTATACCGATATGTTTTAATGAATTATATTTAATATGAATCAAACAAATTAACATTACTAGTGATAAATAATTAAATTAATTTATTATTAAAATAACATATTCTTTTATATGAATAATTTATAACATCAAATATTTATGGAAATAAAAATATTGGGGTATTCTTGAATATCTTGGGAGTTTGTATCATGTTTGGAGATAATGTCCATCGAGATCATCAATCCAAAAAAAACATTGAGGCCATTAGTTTATAGTGATTCAATTACAATTATATAGAACACTATTCAAATATATGCCTCCAGAATCAATGGAATCAATCCTATAATATTTTGAGGTAGAAAGGAAAATCTTTTGTAATCCCAATAGTTAGATTTGTGGTCACAGATGATGTTATAGTAGGTACTTTGATCATACATTCAATGATTGATAAGACATTATATTATACTAGATCCATGCACTAATTCATATCTTGTTAGTTTTCTAAAATAATTTGATAATACATGTATTCATTAAGGAATATGTTTTTATTTAATTCTTATAGTGGACATCTTATATTAGTGAATTTATTTTTCTCAGTGTCTTTTAAATTTCATTGTTGTTCCTCAACTAAAAAACTAGTTAAAATACAAATGGTTTACTTCAACATAATACCTTGGTTTGATTGGATCCTATTTTATAATGATATTATTTATTATCAAGAGATGGAGATTATAAACTATGAGGATGGAATATAATCCCTTATTTTTAGAGGATATACCTCGTTTCTATAGTCTTGTTAGGGTCCACTACCAATTGTTCATCTTAATGAAATTCATGTAGAAGAAGAATCAATGAATAAGAAATGTATCCTTATAATAGAGGAAATATCTTTTTTAGTGCTAATATTGATATATTTTTTAATAAATTACCCCAATATCCTACAATTAATGAATTTCTATTCTCTATTTATCTAGTCTATGCTGGAAAAAATAATATCTAAGACTCCCTATAAAATTGTTCATGTGGAAGTGGTGTAATTAATAAAAACTACAAAATTTGAGTGATAATCGATTCAATCTCCCTATTGTTTCTCCTTGGGTTGAATCTATCTTATTTGTGAAGAAGAAGGATGTGCCTATAAGGTTATTCATAGACTATAGATAAAAAAATTCCTATAATATTAAGAAAAAAATTTCATTTTACTTGTATTGGTAACATGTTTTATAAACTTAAAATAGATCTATACTTATAAATGATTGATATTTTATCTTGTAATCATTAATTAAAAACCTCTAATAATTATATACCAATGAATCATTTTTACACAAGATATGTGAATTTTGAGTTTATATTAATCCATTTGTGTTATAAATACACCATCTATGTTAATGGATGTGATCAATACAGTAATCAAGAATTATCTTGATAAATTTGTTTGTGGTTTTTATTGATGATATCTTAACATACTTTAAGTATTATAAATTATGTCAAAACAATTTATGGATTATTCTTGGGACTCTAAGTGGGAAGGATCTATGTTTGAATTTCAAAAAGTGTTAATTTATCATTACTTAGTTTCTTTCATGTTCATATTATACCTATAAATAGAATATTATTCTATCCTATAATGAAATGGTAGTTAAGGAAGATCCCACACCAACAAATATAACCAATCCATGTAGGTTCCTTGGATTAAATTTTCACTATCATAATTTTATTGAATTTATTTTCTAATTATATAATTTTTTAACCATGTTGACAAGTCATGGGGTGAATTTCACATTTTTAAGGGGTATAATTAAATATTCCATAAAATAATGAAAACATTGATTAATGTATCCACATTGAGAATTATATCTAGATAGGAATGATTTTTTATATGTAATGATTCCTCAAATTATTCATATGGAATTACATGAAGGGGATCATGTATTCTTAAATGCATCACCACAGTGGGGATTATAAGGGTCATTAATAAAGAAAATATTATTTCATGTTATATTTGGGCATTTTAGATATTGGATAAAATTCAAGGTGTGTGTTATCATTTTGAATCCCCCTAACCTCTATAAGGTTCTGGTGTCTTCCAGGTTTCATCAACAAGTGCATGCGAGATCTAATGCATTTACTGACCATCCAACAAAAAGAGTCAGATCTTGAGTTGTTATATAATGAAAATCATGTCTAACTTCTTGACACTAGATATAATGTATTATAAAAATGACGATCCTAACTAGAGAGAGTTATTTGGTGGAATTATAAGTTTTATATAGTGTCATGAGAGTCTACAGATGTAATATGGAATATATTCCCTCATTTATTCATGTATTTATACAAGCCCAAAAAATTAGGCTGAAATTATTTAAGGCCGAGAATATAATACCCATGATTCTACTAAAGTAAATAAAGATTCCATCATAAAAACTGTTTCATAATGAATATTTTATTACTTCATCTAATAGTACAATATATTAAAAAATAAAATAAAATAAAATAAAATTATATTTACAATAAAACATAAAACTTGTACCATAAAACATTTAACAATATTTAGTAGTTTCATAATCCATTACTCTTGAGGATCACACTCTACAACGAATAACATGAATATGAGTTAAATTATTATTAAGAATAAAAAAATAAATTTAATATATGTTGTAAAAAAACTAGGAGAATAATATGATTTATTTATAGAATAATAATTAAGTGTGTACATAATCGGACATATATCCATTGGAATTGAACTATTAAAATTATAACCATTGGAATAATATTATTAATGTTATACAAACAAGTCTATAATAATATTCGTAAAACCATTTTACAATAATATTTTATTTACTATTAGCAATCTACCTTTAGTAATGAATAGAAATATAATTGGTTACATATGACATAGAATTAAAAACATCTACAGGAAAATGAGGTTTAAAATTTTTTGTTCCATACAAATTATCCTTATATACATATATACTTTTACTTAATAATTAAATTTATCTTATATATATATAATTAAGTTTTAAATCATCATATTAAAATTGGGAAATGGTGAATTTTTTAATATTTTTGAGATATTATAATTTTATGATAACTAAAAATATACAGTATAAATATATGTTAAGTATTTTTACAAAATTATGATATAAAAATTATTTAATATTTAATATAACTGAATCCTTAACAAAAATTATGTTATTTTATTACTTTATTTTTTTAATGAATTATAATGATTTTTTATACCTATAAATAACCTCAAAATTAAAATTTTAAAAATAATATTTTATTAATGGTTTACACTACGATTATAAAAGTTAAATAAAAAATATAGATATGTTCTGAAACATAAAAAATGAAAAACAACATGTTATATGATTGAAACAATAATGTTAATCCTTTTGTAAGTGAATATAAATTAATTTTCTATAACCTAGATTTCAAAAACATTTGATTGGAAATTAATAAAAAAATATATTTCATTTTATATAAATTTCCAAAAATCTGTCATTTATTATTCCCTCCAAAATTAGGGACCAAATTTCCCCTATCACATTACCTCTCTAGAGTACCTCTAAATATGTCCTATAGATAATCATTTACATTATCATGATTTCATATTCTACCTTTAATGGTAAGGGTTCACAATATTTATGTTTCATATCCAATCACATTACTTTTTCGTATAATATCATTTAAAATTAATTTACATATACACCTTGCTTTTAATTCATTAAAATTATCATCTATTTAATTTTTTAATGATATATAATTTATTCCCACTCATTATATCCTTTTACTATTTCTTTAATATTAATTTACGGATCCTTAATCTTGTGTTATAATTTATTTATGTCATCCTATCAAATTCATTTTCCTTTTCACCAGAAATGTTGAAATTTTTATTGATAATAAATTACTTATCATATTTACTATGAAGGATCAATATTCCATCACATTATACTATATTTATAAAACATATAATACTAAAACATTATTTGAAACCAATTAGGAAAACATTCTAAAATTTTTGTATAATAAAGAGTGTGTGGTTTCAAAACAATTACATCACTGTCATGATACGACAAGTGGATGTAGGCTCTAAATCACATTCCATATAGGTATTAACCATAAAAAGACTTTTTGGGTATTAAATTCATATTCAATAAAGGCACAAAAATTATTCCTAACTAAAAAATGTATTTACAATCAAAAGGGTTTTTCATTCGATGATGTACATGCTCTTTATGAATTGTAATGATTGATTTAAACCAATTTCTATATGGTTAAAACAAAGTTTCAATATATGTCTCTAAATTTTGTATCTGTTGCACAAAATATATATTTTTAGGAATGGAGGAAATTTTGTATCTTTCATATGGTCTCCAACTAATTCAAAATATTTTATTCGACGAGTCTTTCCTGTTGTTATCCTTCTTCCATAAAAGTACAATGCACCACTACTTTTTTATAATTAGTTTGATTTAGGTACTTCCCATAGTATTGTGAAAATCATATAGTATCTAATTTGATTATTTTAGATTCACCAAGACAACCATATTCTTCCATTGAATTGTAAAATATCAAGATCTATATATTTGTTATTCTAATAAAAAAACTATTGTGACGATTTCTTGTGGGGCTCTTGATTTAACATTTTGATATATATTGATTGCCCAATCACTTAATTTGATGAATTTACTTGACTTATAATATGATGGGTTGGACATGGAATTATATATCCCTTTGATGCATCAGTGGGTATCATGAGATATACTGTCCTGGAAATTTAGTGAAATATATACCCATTTATATATGTTGTCTTGGAACAAAGACTCGATTATATATTTATGAGGTCCGAAAAAATACATTTCATAAAAATGAGACTAGTGATCCTTATCTGTGAATTTATTTCTATTAATGTGATTTATGTATTTATATTATGCTAATAGTTCCATTTAGAATATATTTTTTCCTAGAATATTATTTACATCATTATTATGTCTAATAGATTATGTTATATGCTACCCATTAATATTCATATGATATCACCAAATTATATTTTTTCATTTTACCCAAGAAACCATGAAGAGTTGTCTTTGTGTCTTATTAATTTCCTAGGAGAAAGGATTATTTTACATATATTAATATGATGTATATTAAATTTTCAAAATAATGTTATAATTATTTATGAATCAAATTTCATTATTGTACTAAACATTTGAATCCTATGTATTCTGATGTAATTATGTGTGTCATTATTAGAATATAAAATTTTGTTCTAGGGTACTAGGTTCATGGTTCTTATAAAAATTTAGTCACTCAATTATATGATATTGAATATTTTCTTTCAAATACACTATAATTTCCCAACAAAGGTATTTTAAGTAATGAGAAAGAGATAGATATTCATCATGTAAGAGAGTGTTATCCTTTATCAAGAATGAGTAAAATAAACTCCCTTATATAATAATACTTCATTGAATGAAGGAAGAAAAGTGTCCTAATATTTTGTAAAATATTAAATTATAAAACTATTTGGATCCATCCATTATAACATATAAAACTGACACATCATATATAATGTGATTATTTTGACACTTTTAATATTTTAATAATCATAAACACATCATCACATGATATGATACAATACAATTATATGATTATAAAAATTAGAGTACTAGGATAATAATATATCAAACACTTTATTATGAATATTACGTCACAGAATAATATAAAATCCATAAAACAAATCAAGGAATAATGACTTTTACCACATCATGGTTTATGCATAGTGTTTATATCAAAGAGTCAGAACAAATTAAATAATTTTCAATTTATCTTATGAAATTATATAAATTGTTTAATTTGATATATTGATGTTTTTTATTAACATATTAAATATAATTATATCATTTTACTACAAGAAAAAAGGGGAATTACCTCAATTTAGAAAAGATTATGAACATGGATATTAAACCTTTATAAAAAAATCATATATATAACTATATTTTATTTATACTATTTTATAAAATAATTTTAATATCTATTTCATTCATTTTATAATTTTTTTAATTATAGTAATTAATTTTAAAACATTCCATTTCTTCAAACATAAATTCCAGATAAAATAAATTTCAACATTTTAAAAACTAATTTATTAACACATTATAGAATGATGTATAATAAATGAATGAAAATAAATTAATAATGAATATAGATAGATATATTTAAATTCTGTAATCATAGACACTGATATTATTGAAAAGCTTTGTTATATGAGATGATAGTTATGATAATCAAAATAAAGTTCTTAACACTAAGTCAATGTTCCTAGATATCATATTTATTATTTTAAAAGGACCCTACTTCCACACTCTATAAGTAAATATTTTATACCATAAAATAGTGAACATAAAAATATAAAGAATTATCAAGGACTAAGAAAAAGCAATTTATGTACACTTTTTAAAATTTTGAAGTTACTAAATTTTATTACCACAGTTATCACAATTCATAAATACATGAGGAGAAAAATGATAAAGGTATATATTATATAAAAAAAAATATTTAATGCACTCAAATGAATGTAAAATGGTGTATTTGTTTCTTATTTTTCATTCATTTGTACATGGAAAAAATTAATAAAACACATTCACACCTCAACTCTTCTATAATTCTTCTATGTTTTAGAGATTCATTCAACTCATGGGTCTAGTGACGGGTCCAAGATTATCTACACATGGAAAAATATTCATTCCTAATTAAGAATAATTTTACTATAAAAATAATTAATCTATTTTTAAACAAAATTTTTGATGTATGAATAGAGACGTTACATAATGAAAATTCAAAAAACACCATTTTTAGGTGGTAAACATGAACATATTGTCACCAATCCTCTCGATATTCAATTTCAGAACTTTTATCTTCTTATCATATGTTGAAATAAAATATTCCACCACTTTCCATTTGGTAAAATATTTTTTTTCTGTATATCATAATTCCAAATCACTACATAATAAAAGGTATTATCTTAATGACTTTGAAATCAAATAGAAATGATTAATAGTAGTATTATTTTTTATTAAAAAATTCACCACATCATGCTAGTTGGAAGTTCTTTCCATGTCATAGTTTATAACTCATTGCACATAGTTTTTTTAATCTTTAATTAAGAATAAATTGAAAATTAACATAACAGAGCTATATTCTTCTTCCTTTAATTATATGTATATAAGGCACATTATTCTGTTTCCATAGAAATTAAAAAAAAAATTAGGTGATGAAAAATTACAATAAAAATACATTCTAAATTAATAATTTAACAAATTTTAATAAATAATAAATAATTTGATATTTATATTGGTATAGAGGGAAAAAAACCGAAAAATGGTATACATCCCTAGAATACAAATGGGTCAATCATCATCCCTCTCCATCATGATTGTAAATAACAAACTAGGAATATTATAATTTCATTACTCAAAGGACCCTTCATGATGGAGTGGCACACAACCTTGGTCCTCAATGACGCTGGTATAAGGCCCCATCCTTAAACATTACATAATTGTTTTTCAAGTCAATAATTATCATTAAGGATCTTTTCAGGTTTAGAGTTTATAAGAATTTTTGCATAACTATTTAATCTCAAATATTATAATGTAGACATTTCTACTCTATCCAATTTTTTCACAACAATAAAACTCATTGAATTAAATAGGAATTCATTTCTTGATATAAATCATCTTTAATTATTCCATTATCTTACCCTTCCTTATACCCTATGAAAATCATTTCAAAAACTTGGGATTAGCATAAAAATATCATTAATGGAAATAAAATAACAAAAGAATACAACTTTCCACAAATGAATTTTAATAAAATAAATCAATCTTTTCAATCATAAAACATAAGCACCTTAACATTCTCATGAAATCATATAATTTATGAATAACACATAGAAATCATAATTCATGAAGGTAACTTGTTGCATCAATAACATACATACACTGTATCTTTAACACCTACATTGGCAGTTACGTTTGGAATACCCATCATAGTATATTCCCTTAATCTCTTAGGAGAAACATTAATGTTTTCCTCTTTCATGTAACCCATTGCATTGGAGAGTTATCATGGGCTCACCCACCCTAGGGTTCTCACTGAACCACCCATATTTGGTTTATCATGTAACAACCTATCAAATTTTCAAGTACCATTATATTATCATAACACATAAAATATTGAAATTATCATCATTTTACTCATGAATCACAATAAATTAATTCAATATATTGAAATATTCAATCCATTTTCAAAACCGTTTAAAAATTTAATAAAGTGATTTTTGAATGAAAGTGTCCCATACCACTTTGAAACTTTTTAAAGAAATTAAAAATTTAAAACCCTAATTTCCATATAAATAAATCCTTAAAACCATATTTGAAACAGGGAGATTGATAAGAAATATTTAGATGAATAAATCATTAAACCATTTAAAATAATTTTTTAGTTAAAGAGTCCAATACCATTTGAGAAAATACTTTAATAAAACAATTATGGAATAAAATAAATTTTAATACCATGATAATAAGGAGATTCATGATATAATATGTCATAGGGAAGTATATACACCATATTAAAGTGAATTTGTGCATTACTATAACAACCCTTCTCCATATTACAAACATAAACATGATTTATTATATAAACTAGAACATAAGACAACTCTAAGGATCAAGAGGTTCGGTTTCATGGAAAATTAAGAATATTTCATATCTATATAGAACATAAAACACAACATCTTTATTGAAAACGTTTTTTACATGACAAAAACATTCCTTCGTACTTAGCATTGCATGGGATAACCGGAAAACATGCATAGGAAAAGGGTTATCTATAAAGCCCAGTAAGGGATTAAAAAAGGAATAACATGAAGAATATAGTACATGTTAGAAAATAGTTATATCAATGGATCATGAGATAATTATGAACATAGAGGTACGATATAGCATGATTATCATGACACGAAAATGTTGCAACAAAATTTAACGTGATATTTGAACGAGCCAAGGATCATTTCACATATAGCATGAGTAAAACCTTATTGAACATTAATTATAATTAGTAATACCTAGTTTCAAATAATTTATAATGATACTATTATGTACCCAGTGATTTAGAGAACTATCATGGTGCACCTTTTATAAAGATTTAATTTCATGCATAAGTGTGCCACCTAAATCATACTACATGGATTCATTAAACATATTAATTTATTAAAAAGTTAAGCGATGAGAAATATATAAATTTAATTAATCAATCAAAAATTACATGTTCATAATGGAGATTTCCCTAGATAGAGAAATGGGTATGGTGTTCACTAACATGATGATTCTTGCACAGAAATTATGATGAAACTTTGGCATCATAAAGACTAAAAATAGAAATCGTAATATGGGTTGATGAAAGATAAAGGGGAATCTCATAATTTATACATGAAATGGACAATATGGGGTTCATGGAATATAATATCCCAACATATGTAATGGAATTTAGATGAATAATATAAAATATCTTCTTGAATGTAAATGAGGAGAGAGAAATCCCTTACGGAATTTCAACATGGAAACATGTGTACATGGGAAGAATTAATGAGAGATAAGGGGTTATCTCATCATTCAAATATATTGAGGTAAGTATATTCGAGGCGATAAATCATACCCCAAAATTTTTTATTGATAATAAAATGGATTAACAATTAAAGGAAACTTGGACATAAATAAGGAAGGAAAGTAAGGATCCCTTACATGGAAGTGCCTCTCCCAAAGGCTTGGGAGCGGCTTGAGAGACGTTTCGTAGGAGAATGGGGAACCTTGGGAGGATTATAGAGAGATTAGGGAAGAGGTTATCTATGATCAAAAGGTTTTCAGTGAAGATGAATGGAATATTGAGTAGTTTTATATAGGAAACAAGAGAGAATTATTTATTATTTAGGTTTTGGACACTACACATTAAACTTATCAAAAAAAACACCCCATGTTTTTTTCTATTGGATTCTGAAAAAGTAAAGTGGAATAGATTATTTTATAAGTCCAATGGACTAAAATATTAAAATATTAGTCTTGTTTATATGGAGGTGAGTCACACTCTCAAGGAAATATTTTTTGAAAAGTTAAAATGTTTTATAAGTCTTGGTGGGTCCCATAAGGCACCATAAAAATGATCAAAAAATTCTAAAATCACATTATTTTAATGATAAAACATATATTGGCCAAAAATAATTTTTTTTATGAAATCACTATTAGTTCATTATGGTGTCATAAAACCCATTATATATTTATACGGTATTTAAATTTTAAACAAAAATTCGACTGTCTCAGAAAATTATGAAAAAATCAATGTTAGATATTTTAAATATCTGGAATCCAAAAATTATATTCATTGTATCTAAATAATTTTATAAATATGTTATGTTTATTTTTTAAAATAGAACACAACCTTTATTGAATATTCATGGGTTTCAAAAAAACATTTCTCAAATATTATTAAAAAATTCAATTGTAATCATAAAATATTATATGATCATTTATATTTAATAAAAATTAATTTAGTAATAATATTTTATTAAAATATTCTTTTATTAAAAAATACATTAATTTAACAAAATATATTTCTTAATTAATTATTATGTAGAAATAATATTTTTTTTAAAACCATTTGCAATGTAATGATAATAAAATGAATATATATTATTTATTCTTTAAAAAAATAATGCACATAATCATAGTGCTAGGTTCTTGTTATATAACCTCTTATAAAACCCACATAAGACCTAAGGGTATGGTTTGTAATGGTAATATTCTCTTGGGTAGCTCTGATAACATTACTCGGATGGTAATCTATATTAACTTCCACTTCTCCCGCAGGCGGTTCCGTTCAACTGTAATGTGTTGATGCTCGGATAGGCCTGGTAAAGAGAGATTCCCAGTGATTCTACCTCCATTCTGAGCTCTGAAAAATGGGATTTTTATGGAGAAATTATAATGTATTAGTCCATCACTTTGTTTATTCGAGTAAATGTGATTTTTTAAATCCCCATATTTATACTAATCATGTGGTAACTATTCAATGACTATATTTTAAACAGTAACAATTCATAAGAGTTTTTTAAAATCTGAAAACATAAAACCAAGGAATTGAATATATATTATATAAAAATTTTACATAATAAGACATTTAATTTGATCAATATGTATTTTTATTAAAAAAAATTGGGTCATTAAAATCATCCCAGCTAAAGAAATTTCACCCTCAAAATTTCTTTTTATCGCACTAAAATAGATGAGGGTAACTCTACTTCATCACGTACTCTAATTCCCACATTGCTTTTTCAAACATGTGGTTTCAAAACAACATCTTGATGAGCTCCCTTGTCTTATTTCATAGAACATTTTCATTGTGATCAAATATCATCACTAGCTTCTCTTCATATGAGAGGTAATTCTCCAATGGTACCACTTATTGATTGAGTGCACGTGATTGTTTAGGTATGTACTTCCTCAAGGCTGATATATAGAATATATCATGTACTTGAGATAGGTTCGGTGAGAGTGTTAGTCAATAGGACACCACTCCAATGCAATCAACAATCTCAAAAGGGCTGATGCACCTTGGGATAAGATTTCCCTTCTTCCCAAATCTCATAACTCTCTTCCACAGTGATATATGGAGGAATACCATGTCTCCGAAATATTAATCTATGTCTTTTGGAATATAATCAACACAGATCTTTTGTCGACTCTGAGCAGCTTTATTATGATGGACTAGGAGATTTCGGTCCCCAAAATCATCCCAACATGCATGTGTTCTGCACCTCTTCCCATAAAGAGCTTCATAAGTATCCATTTAGAAGCATGAGTGGAAACTGTTATTGTAAGAGATCTATACCGGGGGAGGATGTTGATCACATCCACCTTTGAAGTCCATTGATAATGCTGTCAACATTTCCTCATGTTCTTGGATAGTCCACTTATATTTTCCATCATTTGAGGATGATAAGTCGTACTGATGTTTAGCTTAGTATTCCGAGAGTGTTAGAGACTCTTCACGAACATATAGGCAAATATTGGATCTCTATTAGATACAATAAATATTGGTACTCCATGAATCATTACCATATCTCTGAAGTATATTTATGTCAATTTATCCAAGGAGAAATCCTTCTAAAATGGAAAAAAGTGTGATGTCTTTGTAAGAAGATCCACAACAACCCAGATAGCTTTCTTTCCTTTGGATGTCTCCAGTTGTCCAATGACAATGTCTATAGTGATGTTCTACCATTTTTATGTTGGTATGGGTAATGGTTGAATCATATTGTAGAGATCTTACTCTCTACATTCACTTGTTTATATACTAGGAACATTGATGTATACTCAACGATCTCCATCTTCATGTTATCACACCAATAATTCTCTTGGAGATCTCGATACATCTTTTTGATTCCTGGGTGAATATAGAAATTTGAACTATGTGAATAATCCAAAAGTTATTTTTTCAACTATGGATTTCATGGAACACATATCATTAAACCAAAGCTCACAATTTCTCCTTCATTTACATTAAACTCTAAGGATTTACCTTTTCTGATAGTTTCCACTTTTGTATGAATTCCAACATCGTCGGTTGGAGAATCCCTTAACCTTTCCAAAAGAGTTGGTTGAAAAATAATTTTTGAAAAGATTTATGATGTTACATTTTCTATTATTTCCTCATCCATTTTCATAAAATAAAATAATATTGGATCCTTTTCAATTCTAATAAATAAAATAATCGTGGGTCTTTTCTGCTTAGAGTATCCACCACATTGTTCTCTTTCCCAGGGTGGTAATGGAATGAGCAGTCATAGTATTTTATCAGCTCTAACCATCTTCATTAGAGCATGTTAAACTCTTTCTATGTGAATATATACTTAATGCTTTTATGATCTATATATATATCCATATTCTCCACAATGATATAATGCCACAAAATTTTCAATGAGAATATTACAACAGCCAACTTTAGGTCATCTGTTAGATAATTATCCTCAAAAAAATTCAATTTCCATGAATCATAGGAAATTAATTTTCCTATTTTCATCAAGACACAGCCTAGTCCCTTCCTCAAAGCATCACTGAATACCCCAGAAAGTTCTCCATTTTTTGGTATAGTGACCATAGGTGGAGTGATAATCTTGATTTTTATCTACTTGAAGCTATCTTCACATTCATCACTCCAAGCAAACTTAACTTCCTTCCCGGTCAACTAGATAAGAGGGTTGTACAATCTTGAAAAATGTATCACAAATCAGTGATAATATCTATATAACCCCAGGAAGCTATTGATATCCATCACTGATGTTAGTCACCACCATCCCTCAATTGTAGTTGTCTTGGAAAGATCCATAGATATCCCATTTCATGTGATGATATGACCCAATAATGAGACTTCATTAAACCAGAACACACTCATGTAGTACATTTCATAGAGATTCTCCTTTTTAGAGGTATCCAGTATAGTTTTTAGATACTCCTCATCCCCCTTCTTTGTTTTTTAGTATATTAGAATATCATCTATAAATACTACAAAAAATTTGTTGAGGAAATCTCTAAAGACTCTATTTATCTTGACCATGAAGATTGATGGAGAATTAGTGAGTCTTAATAGAATTACAATGAATTCATTGTTCCCATACCTAGTACAAAAAAGTAGTCATTGGGATATCCTCCTTCTTCACCATTACATGGTAACATTTTGAAAAAAAATCCACCTTAGAGAATTATTGTTCTCCACATAGATGATAGAATAATTCAACAATTCTGGAAAGAGGATTCTAGTTCTTTATCATGATTTTTTGGGCACACGATAATCAATTCAAAGGCACATTAACCCATAATTCTTCTACATTAATAGGACTGGGGCACCCCATGGTGAGGAACTTGGGCTTATAAACCCTTTATCTAGATTCTCCTATAGTTTTTTATTTAGCTCCTCATGCTCCACAACATCCATTCTATAAAGATTATGGGATATTTTTAAAGCCCCATGTATAAGATCAGTTGAAAATTCAACATCTATTCTGTTAGGAAGACTTAGAAATTCCTTGGGAAACATTTTAGCAAATTTACTCAATATAATCATGTCTTCAAGGATTGTTGCTTCTTTGTAATGCCCCGACCCCAGTTACCCATAGTCGGTGAATTATTTTAATACATTAGAAGGATTACAAGGAATCAAGTCCCAAAGGACCGATCAGTTTAGCAGTCTTGGAAAATAGATTACATACATGAATATTACATTAAACTTCATAATATACAAAACAACATTAATAATACTTCACTAATGTCATTATTACCTTGGATTAACCCTTCATATCAATCACAATACACTTCTTGGAATCATGGGAAGAATAAAACATAGAAAGGGTGAGCTCAGATGCTCAGTAAGGATAATAATACAGCGGAAACTTTCAAAAATAAGAATAAACATTTAAGGAAATGTATAACTAAAACATATGCCTTTTAAACTTGAACTTCAACATAATATGGCAAAAATAAATTGAAGTAATTCCATTTAATTATTCACATGGATATTCTACTATTCAAATAATAACATGCAATATCACTAACCACTTTTGAAATGATGGAATACATAATGCCGAACTTTATTTTCTGTGTCAAGGCCTCGTGCCAAATCTTAAGGGATAACTGTAACCGGAACCCAACCCAGAGAGACTCTGTAACCGGACTCCAACCCGGAGTGCCTCTAAAAACTGGACACCAACCCAGAGTGCCTCTAATAACCGGACACCAACCCAAAGTGCCTCTAATAATCGGACACCAACCTGGAGGGCTTACTTTTACCGGTCCCCAACTCGGAACATACTAGTCCAACACATTCATCTTAAGAAGATGATGAAATATAACATAAACATTCGTATTAAAACTACCATAAGAAATTCCAAAACATTAATCATAAGACATTAATGGCATAAAAAAAACTCATCCATTGTCAAACATATCACAAAAACTTAAATAAAATATGGATGATTTGTATCATAATAAATCAACTTCAAACAAGTGTAAAATTTATCAAAGTATGTTGACATAGATGAAAATTATTTTTGAAACTCTTTGAGAGAAATACCCCTTTTTCATGAAAACATTTAAAAGTCACAAAATTTAGAAAATAAGTTATTTAAATATATTTTTGAATCGAATATTCCCATACCCCTTTGAAACTTTTTAATGGAATTAACATTTTAAAAACATTTATGTCCATATAAATAAATCCTTAAAAACCATTTTGAAGACATTGACATTAATGAGAATGATTTATAAGAATAAATATTTAAAACATTTGAAATTATGTTTTAGTAAAAAAGTCCTTTAAAATAATCCCTCAGAAAACTCTTTCATAAAACATGGACATGGATAATAAATATGTCCCAGTAGATACTTATGTAAAAACAACCTCGGATAATAAAGAGATTGTTAAATTAACCCTTACCAATTTGGTAACTTACAAAAGATACAACCCATGAAAGAGGTATCATAAAATGAATATGTCAATACACATAAATTAATCGTGTTAAACAAATAATACTATTATGGGAAGTACATACACCACACAAAAGGTAATAGTGGCGATATGGAAAGAATCTCACGGGAATAAAGAGTGAGATGAAAACCCATTACCTTGCACTTTCCTTTAGTCGAGAGTACGTTTAACCTCTTGTATGAAGATAGCAGTATGTTATTAAATTATAACAGAACCATATTAATATTTATGATATCATACATGATTCATTTATGACTTTATACTACCCATTTAATAATAATTTCCATGTTAAATTAACATTTCAGGTAATAATCGCTTTCTTTATCATACATGTTTTAACTTGTTACTATTGATTGTATCACTTGGATCATGATTTAAATACTTACAGAATATAAAAAATGATGAATATATCATAAATATTTAAAATATAAATATGTATAATAGACATATATATGAAATGGAAAACGCCATTTATGGAGAAGGTAGTCCGTACGTACGCATAAACACTGTTTCTATTTTCATATAGTATTGAACGGAAGTAAGTGAATAAGATATATGTAAGTACATAAATAATTATATATATAAATATATATATCTAAAGTAGCATTATTATTTCATATATTACATACTTATTGGTAATATATATTTTTATAATCGTCGATGAATGGTGAACTTGGAAATGAATCTCATCGCATCGTGGAGACGGTAATCCGTACGTACGCACGAGTGAAAATATAATTCTTTTGATATTAAAATAGTATATAATTGGATGTTATATCATATATACAGAATCATTATAATGTTATATTTATTATTTACATCAAATACACATCATTATTATACCCATCCAAATAATAATGTATTGAATTACAATTCCACCACGACGTGGAGACGATAAGTCATACGTACGTACGTATGGTGACATGTCATTCAAAGGATGGATAGAATAATTAATATGGATGTACCATATTTATAATAACATCATTGTATATAGGAGATATGGGATTTAGTTTTTTAGAATAGAAATAACAAATAAAGAAGAAGTTGAAGAAAAAAGAAACTTGAAAGAGGGTGGTGAAAACATTACCTCTTCTTCAGGTTCTTCTTTTTAATTTCATCAAAAGGGCTCACTAGGTTGGATTTAGGATCAAAATAAGTCCAATAGGATTAAGTGAGGGAAGTTGAGAGAGAATTTGGGCAGATTTTGGCCAATCCAAAATGCTTTTATGATGTGAAGAATTGGTTAGAAGTTGAGTCCTTTTATAAGGTGGAGGAGGGGCTCTTTAAGAAAAACTTAAAGTATTAATTTATAATAAATTCATATTCAGTTTCTAATGGATACAAAAACGATTATTACATGGTAAAGGTGGGTATGGGTCGAAAAAAACTTAGAAAATATAATTTATATAGGTTTGGGTCATTATATTATCCTTATGTGTTAGATTTAACTCTTAGTTAATTAGTTTGACACTTACCATGTCACTTTGTATTTTTATATTCTATAGTTAATAAACATACTATATACCTCCAAGAGAAACACAAGTGGTACATTAATGATAAAAATATCATGATATAAGTCCTTTGGCCGAACCTTAGATTTTTAGGAATATAATATAAATTAATAATATAATATTTGTTTGAAAAACTCATTTATGTCAATTTCGACACTACTCAATAATTGGTTTTTTTCTAAAGTCTTAAAAACTTTATTAATTCAAAATAAATTAATTTAAGAAAACATAACATGTCATATTAAGCAATAAAATTCGTTTATGTCATCAAAACTATCAAATTGTTTTTATTTTAACATTTATAATACCAATTATTCGATTCTTTCATTAATAAGGAAAATACGTCATCATTATTGTGTCATATATATTTTTACTTTTTCAATGTCTAAAAATTATAAATAAAATAAAATTATGTAGGAAATAGTTTTATATTTATAATGAATGTTTATAATTGAAAATATAACATATATAACCCTACGTAAAAATTTGTTTTCTAATAGATATAAGCTTATGCAATTTTTGTATTTACTTTAACTTAATTAATATAAAGTGTCCCTATCACCTACAAGTGGCTCTATAGGGCCCCAAAATAGATCCAATGATGCCCATGGTCGGACATATATCCACCAATAAGGTTAGTACATGTTTTTGGGTAATTTATTATTATTATAATATTATTTTTTAACCCTTATTTACCAGATTTACCCATTAACCATGGTAAATAAAATATTTACCGAAGTAATTATAAAAAATGTATAAAAATAAAAGTTACCTATTTAAAAAATTTGGACATCCTGATTCCAAATATGGAATCCATTTTTCCATATTCAAGACACAGAAGTGGAATAAATTAATTTACAATTAATTCCCACTGTCAAAACAAAAAGCATGTTTTTAAGATATAATAACTATCAAAAGATTGATACTTGTTTATGTCCGGTTTAATTGTGAAATTATGTCCAATGAATAAAATTATATTAAATGGTAAAAATATATTCTAAATATACTTTAAAACCACTCAAATTCATGATTTATCAGTACTAATTATTTTGCTTAAAAAAGTTGTTTTTAATTAAAATTTAGAAATTTTCATTATTCATCAAAATATAAAAGTTATCCGAAAAGTACCAAAATTTCACCCTAGGCTAAATTCGATATTCCAAATCCAAAAATGAAGTCCATTTTGAGAGATAAAATTTATAAAATTTTAAAAAGTTGGTATTACTATTCATAACAGCTAGTTTGATTGGTTGTGGTGTGTGTTAGAACTCGAAGTTGCGTATAACACATGCTACTGTATTATTCAAAGAGTAGCGTATTTTGGAAGATTGGGTTGTTAAATTTTAAATTTTTTATTTACTCATTATAAAGAATAATTTTATTTAGTTAAATTGAATATAAAAAAGTTTAAAATATTGGATTTAAAAAGGGTTCACTATTAAAAGTTGGTAAAAGTGCATTTTTGAAAAATACTTCTTTTATCTGAAAAAATGAATTTGTTCTTACTTTATGTCTAAGAAACTCATAATATGGATTATAAAATTGTAAGTATTATATGAAGTTCAAAATTTAGTTAATACTATTCATAACCTCTTTTGAATGGCTTGTTTGGTAAGTCATGGTGCGCTTGAACTCAGTGTTGTGTGTAGTGCAAGTTATTGAATTTTTTTGAAGAAGTGCATACTATGAATTATTGGGGTGTTAAATTCTTCCCTCCTTCAATAAATTGTGTCCTCACAATTGGATATTTTTCTTCGAAAAAAAAAGGTTGAAAATAGAAAATATCTTTGTGGAAAAACCCACATCGGGAATTTGGTTAATAAAGTTTAGTCTTAATAAGGGGAAAAGAGAAATGAAAGGGTCACCACCAAATTATGATCTCGATTAGGAGAACATTGGTGGAAATTAGATACATATAATTGGAGGAAAAAATAAATATTTATAAGTAGTGATTGGGGTTATCAATCACAAACAAGTTTAAAATTGAGGTCCTTAAATTAATCAAGCTATAATGATTTAAAATGCCATCGGTTCAACAAAACATAAGGTATTAGGATAACACATTATTGGTTTTAAGATCCCTTCAATAAAGTATAAGAATTTATTTCTTCATAGAATAAGAAGAGAAGAAATATATATATACTTGACAAGTAGGGTTCCATCGTTAAACTAATTTCTACCACAAACTCATCTTTCACTATAAAAGATAATAGAACTTGGAAAAATATATTATATTTATCCTATTCATTTGGGGTAAAAAAATGAATTTACAATTCATATACTAGACCTTTTTAAAATAAACTACATTATTTATTCCATGACATCTCGTGGGCCAGTGGTAGGTGATACACCCTTGTCGCCCTTTGGTTGCGGGTTTAAGTCTCGCGGTCTTGACGGTTGCGATGGGTTGCCGCCTGACCTCCTTGTTGTCCTTTTATGAAAATCCAAAATTAATCTTAAACTAGAATTATCCAAAATACACCTGTCCAAACTCACAGTCCAAAATTTATAAGGAAGGTAAACACATTGAAGATCCCTTTTTCCACGTAATAACATGTGAACACCTTCACCATGTAATCTTTTAAAACACTGATATATCCTAAATTACCATAAAACATTATTGATTACATTCATGCTCCCTTATTCCTTATAGAATACTAGATATACTTCATCCATCCAAAAATGTTGTAAACTCCAAAAATGATGGAATATAAAAATCTTTAATCAGTTTCAAGGCAGTCAAGAATATCCAATATAATTTACCCAAATCAACCATATCTTACTCCAAAATCAGTACCTCAATATTAGGACCATTTTAAGGTTTATCTTTCTTTCAACCATGTAATTTCAAAAAAGTTTAACTCACTGTAGAGTCACTTTTCTTAGTACTATAAAATCTCAAATCCTCAATGAAATAGTACTGCAGTACAATCCTAATTTATTTCTAGAACATCATTGATACAACACTAAAATGAAATAATTCCAAAATAAAAACATAAGAACACTATTCATTTGTCATTATTTGTGTTAGTATCATAACTTGATTATTATTCAATAACATCATTTGCAGCATAGTTTGATGACTGGGATATTGGTTCGCGTAGTGTCCAAACTCCTTGCAGATGAAGCATTGTACATTTGAAACATTTTTCTTACCCATTCAGTCACGTACTTGGTGTCCTTTTTCTCAACACTTATAACATACTCCCATTCCCTTCAAGCATTTTCCAAGGTGATTCTTTCTACTGTTATCACATATGAGAAATTCCTTCTTTACCTTATTCCCTTTATCTATTCTTTTCTCTACCATCCTTTCCTTCTCTGGCTTCCCTTCAAATCCATAGGACTCTAAGAATTATTTATTTATCTTATCAAAACATGATACTATTTCTTTATATAATGATAATAAATGGGAGAGTATTTCCCTTCTAAATTCTGGCTTCGTACCATGAATGATATGATCCTTATTACTCTTTGGATCATGTGTATTTTTGGAGTTCTCATTCCTTCTACATGGCACCATTCTAAACAATGGAATTCACGAGATTAGTTTATGAATAACAATACCAAATCCCAAACTTGTAAAACACTTAACATAAATTGAACAGTTTATGGATATAATCCATAAAAATGTTTTCTTTGAGTAATTATATAATCATAAGCCCTTCATAATGGTTTGTAAATAAAATGAGAATTATACTAAGCATATAGCCTGGGAGTGTCATAACCAAGAGTACAACAAGGCCCGTTGTCATGCACCAGTTCCCGTTCGAGTCTAGCTCAAATCGGTGTTTTCGGGTTTTACCCCTAGGCCCATCTGTGCCAGAGCTACCTCTACATGCGCGTATCCAGACATGGATGCATTTCTCGAAAAACTCACAAAATCATTACAATACCATAATTCTAGGAAGTTCTTATATACTAATCCTCAAAGTCTATCTTAGGGGTATGCGATCTACTCAGAGTTTATCTAAATCTAGTTTCCAAGGTTATTGATAAACTTTCTCTGATACCAACTGTAGCACCCTGACCCCAGTTACCCAGAGTCGGTGCCTTATTTTAATACATTAGCATGATTACAAGGAATCAAGTCCCGAAGGACCGATCAGTTTAGCAGTCTTGGAAAATAGATTACATACATGAATGTTACATTTTAATTAATAATATACACAAGACCATAAATAATCCTTCATGAACGCCATTATCCCCTTGGCTTAACCCTACATATCAATCACAATACACTTCTTGGAATCCTGGGAAAAATAAATCATAGAAAGGGGTGAGCTCAGATGCTCAGTAAGGATAAAAATACAGCAGAAACTTTCATAAATAAGCACAAACATTTAAGGAAATTTATAACTAAAACAAAAGCCTCTTAAACTTGAACTTCTGCATAATATGGAAAAAATAAAATGAAGTAATTCCATTTACCTATTCACATGGATATTCTACTAGTCGAATAATAACATGCAATATCACTAACCACTTTCATAATGATGGAATGCATAATGTCGAACATTAATTTCTATGTCATGGCCTCGTTCCAAGACCTAAGGGATAACTGTAACCGAAACCCAACCTGGAAAGCCTCTGTAACCAGACTTCAACCCGGAGTGCCTCTAATAACCGGACACCAACCCGGAGTGCCTTTAATAACCAGACACCCATCCGGAGTGCCTCTAGTAACCAAACACCAACCCGGAATACATCTAATAACCGGAAACCAACAAGGAGTGGCTCTAATAACCATACACCAACCCGGAGGGCTTACTTTTACCGATCCCCAACCTGGAACATACTAGTCCAACACATTCATCTTAAGAAGAGGATGAAATATAACATAAACATTCGTATTAAAACTAGTATACGAAATTCCAAAACATTAATTATAAGCCATTAATGACATAAAAATAACTCATCCATAGTCAAACATATAACAAAACCTTAAATTCAATATGGATTATTTGTATCATAATAAATCAACTTCAAACAAGAGTAAAATTTATCAAAGGATGTTGACATAGATGAAAATTATTTTTAAAACTCTTTGAGATAAATACCCCTTTGTCATGAAAACATTTAAAATTCACACAATTTAGAAAAGAAGTCATTTAAAGAAATTTTTGAATCAAAGTGTCCCATACCACTTTGAAACAGTTTAAAGGAATTAACATTTTAAAAACATTCATGTCCATATAAAAAAAATACTTAAAAAACATTTTGAAGACACAAACATTAATGAGAATGATTTAGAAGAATAAATATTTAATACATTCTAAATGATGTTTTAGTAAATAAGTCCCTTAAAAGAATCCCTTTGAAAACTCTTTCATAAAACATGGACATGGATAATAAATATGTCCCAGTAGATACTTACGTAAAAACAACCTCAGATAATAAAGAGATTGTGAAATTAACCCTAACCAATTTGGTAACTTACGAAAGATACAACCCATGAAAGAGGTATCATACAATTAATATGTAAATACACATAAATTAATGTGTATTACATAGATAATACAATTATGGGCAGTACATACACCACAAAAAAGGTAATAGTGGGGATATGGCAAGAATCTCATGGGAATAAGTAGTGATATGAAAACCCTTTACCTTGCACTTTCCTTTAGTCGAGAGTACGTTTAACCTCATGTACAAAAATCTTAGTATATTATTAAATTATACCAGAACCATATTAAAATTTATGATATCATACATGATTCATTTATGACTTTATACTACCCATTTAATAATAATTTCAATGTTAAATTATCATTTTGGGTAATAATCGCTTTCTTTATCGTACGTGTTTTAACTTTTTACTCTTGGTTGTATCACTTGGATCATGTTTTAAATACTTCCAGAATATAAAAATGATGAATATATCATAAATATTTAGAATATAAATATGTATAATAGACATATATATGAAATGGAAAACACAGTTTATTGAGATGGTAGTCCGCACGTACGCATAAACGTTGTTTCTGTTTTCATATAGTATTGAACGGAAGTAAGTGAATAAGATATATGTAAGTACATAAATACTTATATATATAACTATATATATCTCCAGTAGAATTATAATGTCATATATTACATTCTTATTAGGAATATATATTTTTATAATCGTCGATGAATGGTGAACTTGGAAATGAATCCCATCGCGTCGTGGAGACAGTAATCCGTACGTACGCACGAGGGAAAATATAATTATTTTTATATTAAAATAATATATAATTGGATGGTATATAATATATACAAAATCCTTATAGTGTTATATTTATTATTTACATCAAATACACATCATTATTATACCCACCCAAATAATAATGTATTGAATAACAATTACACCACGACGTGGAGACGGTAAGCCGTACGTACACACGTATGTTGAAATGTCATTCAAAGGATGGATAGAATAATGAATATGGATGTATCATATTTATAATAACGTCATAATATATAGGAGATAATGTATTTTTTATTTTAGAATAGAAATAACAAAAAAAGAAGAAGTTGAAGAAGAGAGGAACTTGAAAGAGGGTGGTGAAAACATTACCTCTTCTTCGGGTTCTTCCTTTTGATTTGATCAAAAGGGCTCCCTAGGTTGGCTTTCTGATCAGTATAAGGCCTATATTTTTAAGGGAGGGAAGTTTAAAGAGCATTTGGGTAGAGGTTGGACGATACAAAAGGCTTTGATTATGTGAATAATTGGTTAGAAGTTGAATCATTTTATAAGAGGGAGGAGGGGCTCTTTAGAAAAAACTTAAAATATTAATTTATAATAAATTCATATTGGGTTTCTAGTGGCTCAAAAGTTGATTATTAAAAGGATAAGGTGGGTATGGATCACAAACCACTCAAAAAATATAATTTATACAGGTTTGGGTCATTATATTAACCTTATGTTTTAGATTTAACTCTTAGTTAATTAGTTTGACACTTACCATGTCACTTTGTATTTTTATATTCTATATAAATAGACTTACTATATACCTCCAAGAGACCCCCAAGTGGTACATTAATGATACAACTATCATTATATAAGTCATTGGGCTGAACCTTAGATTTTTAGAAATAGAATATAAATTAATAATATAATATTTGTTTTAAAAACTCATTTATGTGAATTTTGACACTACTCAATAATTGATTTTTTTCTAAAGTCTTAACAACTGTATTAATTCTAAAACATTTAATTTAATAAAACCTATTATGTCATATTAACCAATAAAATTAGTTTATTTCTTCAAAACTTTCAAATTATATTTATTTTAACATTTATAATACCAATTATTTGATTCTTTCATTAATAAGGAAAATATGACATCATTATTGTGTCATATATATTTTTACTTTTTCAATGTATAAAAATTATAAATAACATACCATTATGTATGAAATATTTTTATATTTCTAATTAATATTTATAATAGAAAATATAACTTATATAACCCTATGTAAAAATTGTTTTTCTAAAAGATATAAGCTTATGTCATTTTTGTATTTACTTTAACTTAATTAATATAAAGAGTCCCTATCACCTACAAATGGCTCCATGGGGTCCCAAAATCGACCCAAAGATTACCACGGTCGGAAATGTATCCACCAATAATGTTAGGACACGTTTTAGGATAATTTATTATTATTATAATGTTATTTTTTAACCCTTATTTACCAGATTTACCCTTTAACCATGGTAAATAAAATATTTACCGAAATAATTATTGAAAATGTCTAAAAATAAAAGCTACCTATTTACACAATTTAGAAATCCTGATTAGAAATATGGAATCCATTTTTCCAAATTCAAAACACAAAAGTGGTAGAAATTAATTTAAAATTAATTCCCGCTGTCAAAACAAAAAGCGTGTTTTTAAGATATAATAACCATCAAAAGATTGATACTTGTTTAGGTCCGGTTTAATTGTGAAATTATGTCCAATGACCAAAATTATATTAAATGATAAAATTATATTATAAATATAATTTAAAACCACTCAAATTCATAATTTATCACTACTAATTATTTTTATTAAAAAAGTTGTTTTTAATTAAAATTTAGTAATTTTCACTATTCATCAAAATATAAAAGTTATCCGAAAAGTAACAAAATTTCACCCTAGGCTAAATTTGATATTCCGAATACAAAAATGAAGTCCATTTTGAGAGATAAAATTTATAAAATTTTAAAAAGTGGGTATGACTATTAATAATGGCTATTTTGATTGGTTGTGCTATGTGTTAGAACTCAAAGTTGCGTATAACACACGCTACTGTATTATTCAAAGAGAAGCGTACCATGGAAGCTTGGGGTGTAAAATTGTAAATTTTTGATGTAACCATTCTAAAGAATAAATTTATTTAGTCAAATTGAATATATAAAAGTTTAAAATATTGGATTTAAAAAGGGTTCACTATTAAAAGTTAGTAAAACTGCATTTTTAAAAAATAATTATTTTATATGAAAAAAAGAATTTGTTCTTACATTATGTCAAAGAAACTCATAATATGGATTATAAAATTATAAGGATTATATAAAGTTCAAAATGTAGTTAATTCTATTCATAACCTCTTTTGAACGGCTTTTTTGGTATGTCATGGTGCGCTTGAACTCGGTGTTGCGTGTATTGCAAGTTATTGAATTGTTTTGAAGAAGTATATACTATGAAATCATGGGGTGTTACATTCTTTAACATTAATCATCTGTTATAGATATTCATGCTCGTAGGGAAGTAATATCCATGCTTGAGATTACAGTTCAAAAGAGGATTCATCCCCCTCCCTACACTTGTACAGAATTGGGGGTTGATTCTCCAAGTGGAGAGTGATTTCCCTCTCAACGAAATTTATATTGTATATATATAGGGAAAATCCAATCCATGCCAATAATTTCAACAATATCCACCATAGGGTGTATGAAGAGGTCCTCAATGATGATCAAACCAAAAATTGTGAGAGGGGAGGAGGTATATTCATTGGATGAAATGATTTCCCCATTTTCCATTCTCACCAACATTTCTACATCCATGATTTGTCAAAGTGTTGGTATTTTTATACTAAACATTCGTTGTATAAAATAATGCATAGAACCAAAATCAAAAAGTATGTTTTCTATTGATGAATAAATAACTAGCGTATCTATCACCACATTTACTTCGAGATCAATTCATTAGTAGTGATGGAAAATACTATCCCTTACTGCCATGGAGATTGTTGGTTTCTTTTGAAAATCCTTATCATAGGGAACTAATTTTTTAAATTCCTTGATTCATATTTGTTGAAGAAATGTAAAATGTGTTGAGGGTTTAACAGAGCATTCCAATCCTCTGTCGCAGTAGTGGTTTTTTTTATCTGTAGTTAAAGTCCAGGTTCCCTTCTCATCCACACCTAAAGCATTTCCTCGTCCCCTTTAGGAAATTTCTATGGTGCTTCATTCAACACCTTGGGAAAGTAGGGTGGGGTAATTTCATAGAACCATTGGATTTAACCATCGGACCACTAGAAATAAATTCCACCTTACGCATCTTATCCCCATGATACCCCAATGAATCTCTTATCTCAATTTATACATTGAGGGAACATCAGACAATTTCCTAATAGTTATCGACATCATGGATTTCCAGGGCTTACCTTACGCTAGGTTTTATCCCAATAATGAATAGTTCAAATTTTAATTTAAGGGTAATGAAAAAGATAGAGGCGTGTCATTCAAGCCTTATTATGTATTCCCCATACACTCCAATAGATTCGTCTTCTTTTTTTGAGGTAAAGGAAGTCCAATTCCATATTATGTTGGGGGTGAATTGAATATATTAATCAAATTTTTTATCCAAAAGTCCTTCCATTCTAATTCCTTGATCTCTTCCTCAGGATTCATATTTGTTTTATCAATGTCCCCATTTGATCAGCTTCACCCTCCATATGATAAGCATCCAGCTAAACCATCTCTTGTTCAGAACATTGAAGGATAGAGAATATCATCTCAATGAAGATGATCTATTGTTCGGTGATTGAGAGATCGAATAATTCATTAAAAGTATGAGGCCTTTGTATCATGAAGCTCTCAATTGTGGAATGTTAATTCTTATGGGGGTAGGACATTCCACTTGACCAATGTTTCTATTCAAAAATGCTATTAACTAAGAGAGTATGATGAAAAATTTTGTGATTCTCGCTCCCATTAGATTTGGAATCAAATTAGAATAATCGTCACATTGATCTTCGCATCGGTTGTTAGACCAAGTCCTCATATTATCATCAATTTTCATTAATAAAACGAAATTTAGTTGTAACACATAATGGGGAATCCAATGAAAAAAAGTATAACATATAAATTACATTTATTTCCTTAACTTATGAATTTTTCGGCTTCAAACTATGCAATCCATGATCTATCTACCAACAAATATTCTTAGGGGAATTTTTATCCTTTAATAATGGTTCTTAATAAAATTATGAATTTACCAAAGCATATACCTCATGAGTGTCACAACCAAGAGTGTATCAAATCCCACAGTCATGCACCCATTCCCATTTGAGTTTAGCTCGATGTGGTGTTTTCTGGTTTTACCCTTAGATACATCTATACCAGAGCCACCTCTACTTATTTGTATATAGACAGTGATGTATTTACTTGATAAAACACTTAATCAATACTCCAAAAAATTTAGGGATTTTTTTATTATACATAATCTTATCCCTAAATAATTCACTAGGGATTTCTAATCCAAATCCCAAAAATAACTAAACCTATCCTCTGATACCAACTATAAAAATCAGGTCATTATAACACACATAAACATGATTTATTACATAAAAATGCACTTAACAAAGCTATGAGGATCGAGAGTTCTATTTTCATGAGAAATTAAGAAAATTTAATAACAACCTAGAACATAAAATAGAACATCTTTATTGAAAACTACTTTTACATGACCACAACATTCCTTCATACTTAACATTGTATGGGATAACCTAAGGACATGCATAAGAAAAGGTTGAGAAATAAATCCCAAGATTGGAGTAAACAAGTAATAACATAAAAAATATAGTACAAGTTATAAAATAAGAATATCAATAAATAAAAGGGAAACATGAACATAAAGTCATGATATGGTCCGATTTCATAACATGGAAATGTGGCAACAACATTTAACAAGATATTACCATGAGCCAAGGCTCATTGCATATGGAGCATGAGTAAACCCTCATTGCACTATAATTATCATGAGTAAACCCTCAATTATATTGAATTATCATTAGTTAACTTTAATTTAACCTGAAGTATCATGATATTATTCTTTACCCAAAGCATTATAGTGCTATCAGGGTGCACCGTTTATAAACATTTCATTTCATGCATAAGTGTTCCATAGAGATCATACAACATGGATTCAATAAACATCATAATTTATTCCATGAATAAGAGATGTGGAATACATAAATGTATGTCCTCAATCAAAAAGAACATGTGTGTAATTGGTAATATCATTGATATAGAAATGGTTATGGTATTCACTTACTCGAAGATTTTGGAAAGGAAATTTTAGTGTAACTATGGCTGCATAACAACATCAAATGAAAATTGTAAAATAGGTTGATGAGAGAGAAATGGTTTTATCATAACTTATATATGAAATTAATAGTAATGTGATCATGGAATATAATATCCACATATTTTTAAACGAATTTAGATACATAATATAAAATAATTTATTGAATGTAAACGAGGAGAGATAAAACACATACTGAAATTCAGCATAGAAACAGGTGTACATGGGAGGAATTAATGAGAGTGAAAGGGGTACCTCATCATTCAAACATAATGAGGGAAGTATAAGGGATATGTGAAATACTACACCAAATTTTTTATTTCAATATAAAAGGGCTTAACGATATAAGGATACATGGACATAAATAAGGAAGGAACTAAAGTGTTGATCCCATAATTGGAAGTGTGATCCTAATGGTTTAGGAGAGGCTTGAGAGTGGCTCGACGGATCTTGGGGATCCTTGGTAGGATTATAGAGAGAGGAAAGAAGTGGTTGGTAGAGCTCCAAAGGTTTTTAGTGAAGAGTAATGGGATATTGAGTGGGTTTATATAAGGAAGGTTATGTAATTCATTATTATTTATGTTTTGGATAGTACACATTAAACTAATCAAAACCACAAACCAGCCCATTGTTTTTTCCACCAGTTTTTTCCAGTGTGGAGTGTAAAAAATTCTTTTAAAAGTCCAATGACTAAAATTATTAAAATATTATTCTTTCTTATGTGGAGGTGAGTCACACTCTCAAGGAAATCATTTTAAAAAGTTAAAATATTTTATAAGTCTTGGATGGTCTAGTAAGGCAATATAAAATTAATCAAAAAAATATTAAATCATAATATTTTTAAGAAAGAAAAATATTGGAAGAACCAAACTTTTATAGTATTTTATTACATCACTATTAGTTCATTATTATGTCATAAAACACGTTATATATTTCAACGGTCTTTAATTTATTCCTAAAAATTCGGATGTCTCATAAAATTATGAAAAATTCACTGTTAAATTATTTCGACATCCTGAATCCAAAAATTAAATTAATTTTATCTATATAAATTTTTAAATATTTTTATTTTAAATTTTAAAATAAAAACATTCATTTATTAAAAATTCATGGGTTTTGACAAAAATAGTTTTCAAACCCTAATAAAAATTTCAATTATATTCATAAGAAAATAAACAATCATTTATATATAAAAAAGTAATTTAGTAATAATATTTTATTAAAATATTATTTTATTCAAAAATCTTTTAATTCATAAAAATAGATTTGTTAATTGAATCTTAACTAAAAATAGTATTTGTGCTTTAAACCCCATTTAAAAAGTATAAATAATAAAATGAATGTACATTATTTATTCTATACAAAAATAATGCACCTAATTATAGTGTTAGGGTCATGTTACATAAACCCTTATAACACTCGCATAATACCTAAGTATACGGTATGAGATGGTGACAGACTCTTGGGAAGTCTTGGATAACATTGCTCATGTGGCAATCTATATTAAGTTCCACTTGTCCCATAGATGGTTCAGCTCAATCTTAACGTGTAGATGCTCAGCATGGGCTTTGTCAAGAGCTAATACCAGTGATGGTACCTCCTTTATGAGCTCCAAAAAATGGGTTTTGTATGGATGAATTCTTCTATATGCGGTCATCGCTTCCACTGTCTGAGTAACTTGGATTTTGGAAAGCCATATATTTATACTGATCATTTGATCACAGTTCAACGACTATATTTGCAATAGTAAAAATTTAAAATGGTATTTTAAAATCCAAAAATCTAAAAAAAAGGAATTGAATATGTATTATATAACAATTTTACATAATAATACAATTAATTAGATAAATAATAATTTTCATTAATTAAAATTTGGGTCATTATAATAACAAAAAATAAGTATCAATGGAATATAAATTGGGACAAAATCCCTTACAAAGATCATATAAATGATGTAATAATTAATCAATGGGCTGATTATGTGTTGAAATAGTATATACACACAAAGTTAAGTGTAAATTAAAACATAAATAAAAAAACTTTGGTTCCACACCTAATCAAGATGTAGAAGAATAACCCAAAGAATGGAAATTGGGTTATGAAGTTACCTTACCTTCTGTCTGACTTGTCTTGTTAATTATTTGTTTCCCTGAATAGTAAAGTTAAGTTAATTTATACTTGATTAATAACCTTTTTTCATGTTTATTATTCCTTTTATATAACTCTTTACCTTTCTATAACAATCATATAGTAATTTAAGTCCATATTGGTTGCTTTGTCGATGTTTGGTACTTCAGTAAAAAATGATGTTGATATAATTAAAAATTGTCCATGTGGTAAAAATTACACTATCTCCAGAATAGTTTTAATTATTTAAATATCATATATACCCATAATATATATTTTTTTATAATTTTACATAGAATTTGGAGATAATAAATTAAATTCATCGTTCTTGGAGACGGTTGGTCGTACGTACGGTTGAACGCTACTTTCTTTTATTTTTTATATTTAAATGAATAAAAAAATAATGATACAAAGGTAAATTATTATTCAAGTATAATATAATATTTTATATATTTTACATATGTTCATTAATTTCATCCTTTATATATTCCATGTATTTCATGAATGATTCATATCACTTTGAAGGGTTCTTAGACCGCACTTCCTCAAATTAAATTATCGTATAAAACATCATGGAAATAATATTGGTATATTTTATATAAAAATAACATAATAATTGAGAAAATATAAATATAATATATTCCTTATATAATTAATGTTCAATAATAATGGCCACCATGAGAGATGGTAGGGGAAAATCGAACAATCATTTTTTTGTGAGGTATTATTTATCCGTACATAGAAACAATATGTTTGTATCCATTAGATGAAGTAGTATATAAGTGTAGTAAAAATCATTCTCATAAAAACATATTAGTATATTTAAGAAACTGGTTTTCTTATGAAATCAATTAAAAGGAAGATAATAGGTTTTGGAGAATGAAAATAAATGAAAATAACTTGAGAGAAGAAGTTACTATTAAATCGAGTAACTTCTTTTGATTTTTTCCAAAAGACTTTCTTAAATTTCCTTATGGCTAAGGAAAGGATTATTGAAGGAAGGGAGGTGTGTCGGGAGATTATTTAAGTATAATTTAGTTATTAAAAGGTTCTTGAGAGGAGTTGGGAAGTTCGTGTAGGTGGGCCCCTTTTATAAGAGGGAGGAGGGGACTTTAGGATGATCTTGAAATATTATTTTATTATAAATTGATTTTCTATTTCAAATATTTTCAAAATAATTATTTAAAATATAAGATGCTTTTGGGTCGAAAACATATCAACTAATATATTTTAGACATGTTTAGGCAACACAATTAATCATTACATTTAGCTTTAACCATTTTTTAAAAACATTAACTCTTACCGTTTTTCTTCCAATTAAATGATATATGGTAACTATATTTACTATAAAATACCCATAGAACCATAAGTGGATAATTAATGACATTTATAACATTATATAATTTATTTTTTGGAATCAAAGGTTTTTAGGACTATTATATCCTCTAAAAAATAGTACTTGTTTTAAAAAGCCATTTATGTCAATTTTGACAGAGTAAAGTAATTGATTTTTGTTAAATTTGTATCAATTTGATTCCTTCGAAAAAAAGTAATTAAATCCAGATTATATTTTAATATCATCCAAAAAAATCTTGTATGGAAACAAAATAATCAAATTATATTTATTTTATTATTTATAAGATCGTTTATTTGAATCCTTTATTAATGAAGCAATCACTACATCATCATTGTGTCATAATTAAATATATTTATTTAATTTTTGAAAATATAAATAAAATATAATGATGTATGAAATAGTTTTAGCTTTATAATTAATATTTATAGTTGAATATATCAATTATATCAGTTTATATAAATATTGTTTTTGTAAAAGTTACATGTTTATGTTACAATTCTCTTTACATTCAATTAATTCTTAAAAAATGTCATTTTCACACCCATTTGGCTCCATAGGGTCCCAAAATCAACCAAAGGACACCCATGGTCATAAATATATCATCAATTAGTATTAGGACATGTGTTAGTGTAGTTGAATATTATTATAATATTATTTTTACCCTTATTTACCAGATTTACACTTTAACCATGGTAAATAAAATAATAACTGAATTCACTATTTATTATATCCAAAAAATAAAAGGTACATATTCAAAAAAAATTACCTCATAATTACAAATATGGAATCCATTTTCCAAAATATAAAACACCGAAGTTGTAGTAAATAATTTAAATTTAACTCCTGTTGTCAAAACAAAAACGATGGTTTCTAAAAAGTAATAACTATCAAAAGATTGACATGTGTTTATATCCAATTTAAAAATTGAATTACATCCAATGACCAAAAATGGAATAAATGATAAAAATACAATACAATTAATCTTTAAAAAAAATTAAAATTACAATCTAACATTATTAATAAATTAGATTACAAGGAAGTTTTGACTTAAAATAAGCGGTAGTTTTCACTATTAATAAAAATGATATTTATCAAAAAATTACCATAAATTTATCCAAAGTAAATTTTTATGTCCTAATTCTAAAGATTAGTTTTTTTTTCAAATTATCATTTTAAGGTTTCAAGAACTAATTTTAAAACGGGGCTGTAATCAAAAGGCGGTAAAACTGCATTTACAGAATATTACTTCTTTTAAAAAAAATTTAATTTATTCATATATCATATCTAGAAAACATATAAAATGAAATTAAAACATCTCATTGAATATAAATAATATAGTTTTTTATTAAATAAAAATCAATAATTATTGATATGATTTTATAAACACAATTATTGTCTTTTTAAATAGGGTTTCATAAAAATACATTATTTTTATTCAATTGGTTTTTATTCCCATTTATCAAAAATTTGGTGACCAATGAATCATTATTTAAACATGCGTAATTTTTTTTTTCTAAATTGAGTTGATACAATTCATTCTCACAATTCCAATAGTTAGGCGTTAACTACCATTAAAAATAATAATAATATTATTTTATTATATTTCAGTATAACTCATAGTTTTGTACAACAAAAAATTTCAGGAAAACTCATTGTTGTGTGTTCAGTATGCTATCGGAAAAAGTTTCCCCTTTAACGTAAAATTAATATCTTATTAATAAATTTTAATATAAATAAAAATTCTAGTTTTATAAATACCTGTGTAATTACATCATTCTCCCATTTTGGAAATTGTTTCCTCACAATTATAAAATTAGACTCGGAAACATCATTGAATGTCTAACATCAGAAAAGGAGTAAATAAAGGTATCTCATTAAAAGAAATTAAGATAAGATCAATGGTCAGCTTAGAAAACACATAATTGGATTCCATGTAAAAAAATATGGATATGGAAGAGAAAATAAGTGTCATGTTCTGATGGATAGTGATAGAAAACATAATCAGAGGAAAGTTAACTATCAAAATACTATAAACTTGTGATTGGTTAAATGGTTATTGATTTCCCAGTAGGAAAGTAAACGAAAAATATTTTTTTAATATTATTTTCATAATATTGAGGAATTTATTTATTATATTGACTAATAATGTAAGGAAATATACATACATTTAATTTATAGTTTCATCCTTTGATAAATTTCTACCAAAAGCTCATCTTTTTCCAAAACGGTGAGTATTAAAGATGACTTGGTCCCTCCTAATTTCTAGAATCAACTTACAGAGAATCTAATAATCCAAAAAATATTAATTATATATTTCCCATGTCTTTATACATTATAAAAAACAAAAATAGTTAGTACAATATTAGATAATCCCCAAAATTATAATCCATTATAAAAATAAATACTACTCTTATTCTCTAAAATTCAAAAAACAATACCCAAAATCTCAGCAAAGACTATTCAATACACAATTGTACTTAAAATTATTCAAAATAATTCCAGCTAAGAATGAAACCCAATATTCATAAGGATGTGATCACTTAATCTTACATGGAAATACATTACATTTATCTCCAAATAACATTGACTACTCTTAAAATTTCATTTTTAAATGTAATTAACCTAATCACATATTCTTCATTATAGGTTAATCAATAACACAAATAACCCAAATCTCCATATGTCCATAATAAAAATATATATTCTTCGAAAATAAAATTCAACCATTAATCATTATAATAAATCACATAATATTATATTTTCTTAGACATATAGTGTTCTCAAAGAGAGAAAGTCTTCCAAAATAAGATTATCACTTAATAACAAAATCAGTTTCCTATAATAAGGATATCTAATTGATAAACCATATGATCCAAAATACATCTTATTATTGATCCATAAAATCATTCAACTAAAAAGAATAAGTCATACTAATGAGGGACTTCATGTAGGACAGTGGTAGGTGATGATCCCTTGTCGCCCTTCGGTTGTAAGTTCGATTCCAATGGCCTTTCTCGATGCAACGGGTTGTCACCCATCGTGTAGTTTTTCCCTTTTTATAAAACTGTACAAATACCCCTAACATGTTTTAAGCTCAATGGGTGTCTTATACCTATCATTTTGATACAAAATCAAAATGATCATAATTCAAGAAGTATTATATATATAGAAATTTATTTTTATTTCACCTCTAAATTATAAAATAAAACTATTACCAATATAAAGAACATAATACCTTCATCATTGTGTCCACCTGGTTTCATTTTCATCTTCTTAAAATAGATAGAAGTTCTAGAAATTTCAACAATGATTTAGAGATCCTTCAAAATCATCTTATAACATTATTCAAATACAACTTGTAAAACATGGTTCATATGGCAGTTCAAAGAAAAATAATTTCAAAATATAATCATGCATGAAATATAATTTCAAAACATCTGATAAAACTAAATTTTTATAAAATAGTCTGATTGATTTTTATTTGAAACCATAAATTAGTGGTCCTTTTAAAATACCATTAGTATAATCTAAAATACTATATTTTAAAATTAAATATAAATATGTTGCACAAGGGTCTCCTTATTTATCACCTTTTTCAAAATCATAATATTATTCAAAATCTTATGATAATGATAAATATTTTAAAATTACTTGATAATGTTTACCATTATTTAAAAGATGAGAATATTGGGAAAATGGGATTTCATTAAGAACAAACCATGAACAATGATGGTATCGATGTATATTTTAGGTGTTTGAAATCACAAACAACTACTTTTATGTGAGTTTTACTATAGAAAAAGTTTCACAATCATCTGAACAAGATATTAGAATAATTATTTCAAGCATGTCATTAAGAAGAGATATAAATCTTGTTTGATATCCACCTCCATCTATTTGTAACTGACATTCCTTGATCTGAAAAGTAATAAAACTAGGATTTAACTAAAAGAAGAATCCTTGAGACTTACCATGTGGTTATCCAAAACTCTTAATCCCTAATGTTGTCTAAACCATTCTTATGATACCAACTATAAGTCCTCATCCTTAAACATTACATAATCATGATTTAAGTCAAGAATTCATATTGACGATTTTTTCATGATTAGAGTTTTAGGGAATTAGGAATGAACTATTATATATCAAATATTAAAAAGTATACACTTCTACACTATCCAATTTTTCCCCAAAATAAAACTCCTTAAATAAAACAAGAATTATTTTCTTGATATAAATCTTCTTCAATTCTTCATTCCTCTTACCCTCCCTTATACTCTTGGAAAAACATTTCAAAAACATGGGATGCTCATAAAAATCTCAATAAGGGATATAATATATGGAAATAAAACATTATTCCCGGAACCCATATAAGTCAAAGAATTCATATTTTTAAATCATAAAATATAATCTCTTTCACATACCTCAGGAAATCATAGAATTTATGAATAAAACATAGAAATCGTAAATCACAATTGTTGCTTTTGGAATATATAACACAAATACATTGTACCTTTCAAAGATACACAGGGAGTTAAATTTGGAATACCCATAATAGAATATTCCCTAAATCACTTATGATAAACATTAATGTTTACCTCTATCACATTACCCAATGCATTAGAGAGCTATCACAGGCTCACCGACACTAGGTTTATAATGGAACCACCCTTATTTAGTTTATCACGTAACCACAAATCAAATTTACATGTACCACTACAAATAAATAAAAAAAATATATTGAACTTATCAACATTTCACTCATCAATCACATGAAATTAGTTAATGATATTGAAATATAAAATCCATTTTCAAAACCATTTAAAAAATTTAATAAAGATATTTTTGAATCAAAGTATCCCATACAGCAATGAAACATTTAAAAGAAATTAAAATTTTAAAACACTAATTTCCATAATAATATACCCTTAAAAATTTTTTTGGAAGAATTTATATTTATGATATATATTTAGAGTAATAAATCAATAAATCATTTAAATGGATGTTTTAGTTAAAGAGTCCCTTACAACATGGAAAAATATGTGAATAAAAATAATTAATGAATAAAAATATAAAAAATAAAAAATATAATGAGAATAAGTATATTCATGATATAATCAGTCAATGGGAATTATATAAACCATATAAAATTGAATTACTTCATAACCACAAATAAGTCTCAATCGAATGTTAATCGAGATGAAATCTCTTACAAAGATCATATAAATGGTCTAAGAATTTATCAATGGGATTATTATGTGTAGAAGTGGTATATAGATAGAAAGGTAAGTTTAAATTAATAAATAAATAAATAAACATTTATTCCACACATAATCAAGAAGTATAATATTAACCCAATGAATGGAAATTGGGTTAATAAGTTCTCTTACATTGAGCCTGACTTGTTATTTTCAATCATTATTTCCATGATTTATAAAAATAAGTTAATTTATAATTTATCTATAATTGTTTTCATGTTTATTACCCCTTTAATATACCTTATTACATTTCTATAACAATAATATAATTATTAATGTTCATATCAGTCTTTTTGTCGATGTTCGGCAATTGAGTCAAAATTGAACTTGTTATAATTGAAAATTGTCCATATGGCCCAAAGTCTATTATCTCCAGAATAGTACTCATGATTTAAATATCATATATATCTAGTACATATATATATTTATAATAGTACATAACATTTTAGGATATGAAATGAAATCCACCGTTCATGGAGACAGCATGTCGTACGTACGCATGAATGCTACATTCATTTCATTGCCCTATTTAAAGGAATGAAAAAATACTGATACATAAGTATATTATAATTAAATTATAATATCATATTTTATATATGTTACATAATTTCATTAATTCCATACTGTATATTTTCCATATGTGTCATGAACGAGTCATATCACCTTGAGGGGGCGGTAGTCTGCACTTCCTCGATTGAAATTGCCATATTTACACATCCTAGAAATCATAATGGTACGTTGTATATAGAAGTTAAATAGGAATAGGGACAATATAAATATAATATATATATTATATAATTACATTTCCATCATAATGGTCACCATGAGAGGTGGTAGGGGAATATCAAACAATCAACTTTTCTTATGGCAGTAGTTAGCCATACACAAGAATAATATGTTCGAATCCATTAGATGTAGGTTTCTGTAAGTTTATTTAGAATAAATATCGTAAAAACATCCTAGTATATTGAGGATAGTAGTTTTTTTATGAAATAATAGAATAAAATGAGCACAAGCTGTGGAGAAGGAAAATAAATGAAAAAAACTTGAGAGATGATGTTACCTCTAAATCGGGAAACTTCTTTTGATTTGAGCCCAAAGACTTTATATAATTTCCCTCCGAACAAGGAAATTATTATTAGAATAATGGGGGGATGATGGGATCTTATATGAGAAGAAGTTGGATTGGACTTGGGTATTTAGAGGTGTGAGTATTTTGGTAGAGGTGGTTCGCTTTTATAAGAGGGAGGAGGGGAAATTTAGAAAGGTCTTGAAATATTATTTTATTATAAATTGACTGTCCAAAACTGATTTATTTAAAATATAATATGGTTTTGGGTCAAAAATATCTCAACCAATAGGATATAGAGAATTTTTATCATTAATTTAATCAAATCCTTTATCATTAACACTTAGTTAAAAACATGAACTCTTACCATATCTTTTTGGATTTTAATTATATATGGAAACTATATTAACTATAATATACCAAGAAAACCATTAGTGAATCATTAATTACATTTTTAACATTATATAAGTCACTTTTAATTGTCATAGTCTTTTAGCACTATTATATCATTTAATAAATTAGTATTGTTTTTAAACACATTTATGCCAATTTTGACACTATAAAGTAATTGATTTTTGTTAATGTTACAAACACATGATTCCTTCAATAAAAAGGAATTAAATAAAATATATTATGGAAATATAATCCATAAAATTAATGTATGGAATCAAAATAATTAAATTAAATTTATTTTAATAATTATAATATCATTTATTTTAATCCTTTGTTAATGCGACAATCACTACATCATCATTGTGTCTTAATTAAATATATTTATTTAATGTATAAAAATTATAAATAATAATTCATGATGTAGGAAATAGTTTTATATTTTTAATGACTATTTATAATCTACAATACGAGTTATATTAACCTATATAAAAATTATTTTAGTAAAAGATACATGTTTATGTTAAATTTCTCATTACATTAAATTAATTCTTATAAAATTTCATTTTCAAACCCATGTGGCTCCATGGGATACAAACATTTACCCAAGAAATACCCTAGTCCGAAATATGTCATCCAATAGGGTTAAATCATGTTTAGGGTAGATTAATATTCTTATAATATTATGTATTACACTTATTTACCAAACTTTACATTTAACAATGGTAAATAAAATAATTACCGATGTTACTAATCTTAATGTCTAAAAATAGAAGGTACTGATTCACACAACTTGGGACTCTTCATTTCAAAAATGGAATCCCTTCTTCCAAATCCAAAACACAGATGATTCAGTAATTCATTTAAAAGTAAATCATGTTGTCCAAACCAAAAAAACCTATTTTTAAGAAATAATAACTATCAAATGATTTACATATGTTTACAACAAATTTAAAAGAGAAATTACTTAAAATGGAAAAAATTAGGTTAAATAATAAAAAATATATTCCAATTACACTTTAAAAACAATTAATGTATATTCTAACTATATAAATAAAATAGATTAAAAATCAGTTTTGACTTTAAAAAGTGTTATTTTTAACTATTCTTTAAAAATAGAACTTTATTAAAAAATTAACAAAAAAAAATCCAATGTAAATTTTGATGGCCTAAATCTAATTTAGAATATTATTTGGTCTAATACAACATATAAATGTGATAACAACTAAATTCAAAAAGGGTTCTCCATCAAAAGGTGGTAAAACTATATTTTTAGAAAAATACTTCTTTTATCTGAAAAATAGAATTTATTCATATATCATATCTAGAAAACATATAAGATGAATTTAAAATAATTAATTGGATATATAAAATATATTTTTTGTTAAATAAAAATCCAATAAGAGTGATATGATTTTATAAATAGAATTATTCCCTTTTTAAATAGGTTTTCATAAAAACACATCTTTTATATTCAATCGATTTTTATTTCCATTTATAAAAAAATCGTTAAAAAATGAATCATTCAATACACTTGTGTAAACCATATCTCAAATTTTAGTTGATAATATTCATTATAACTTTTCTAATTTCTAGGCATTAACTAACATTTTAAATAATAATATTAATATTGTATTATTTTTTAATATAAATCTATGTTGTGTGCAATGTACGATTTTTGAGAAAACCATTGTTGCATGTTGAGTATGATATCAGAAAAATATTCCTATTTAACGTAATATTAATATTTTATTCATAAATACTAATATAAATCAAAAGGTATTATTCTATAAATACTGATGTGGTTACAATTGGAGCCACTTATGGATTGAACTGTGACATAAAAGTGAATTGGAATAAAAAAACTTTGGGGAACTCTCATGAAGAAATAAAAAGTGATTTTTAGCAATATAAATATATTTGTGATTAAAATAAT
The DNA here is from genome assembly GCA_963277665.1 of Viscum album. Classification (NCBI taxonomy): domain Eukaryota; kingdom Viridiplantae; phylum Streptophyta; class Magnoliopsida; order Santalales; family Viscaceae; genus Viscum; species Viscum album. Next base: position 1,279,544,934 of record OY728134.1, read on the forward strand.
CTTTACAAAATCTCTATAGGGTATTATTTTAACATTGGAATGTAGCATAATGGATACCAAGGTTATCACTCGATTAGACTAACTTATAGTTGAATAGTATCACCAATTATGTTTTTTTACATATCAAATGGAAATAATGTGTATTTATGTATTTGAATAAACCAATGTAAAAAATTAAAACTATGAATGAATAAATTACAAAATAAAGATAAATATATTATTTTGAAAATGATAATTAGTAGTTACTCATATGTTAATCCCCTACTTTTTACACTATTTTCAATAATATAGAATTTATTACTATTAATTTTCATAATAAATTTGATCCATAGTCTATAATGATTAATCTTGTGTTATTTACCATTTTATATAAATTATAAAAAATAACTTATTTCATGTTCTCTTTACAATGTGAGATGGTAAATTTTCTTATAAATGAATAAATGTCTTCATGCAATCTAAAATCTATCATCTCATTATCAACTCTTGATTAAGGGGGGACTTTTAAAAAAAATATTTCTTGATCATCTTAAATCACACCATATATATTAAAAACAAATTATATCAATATGGAATTACAATCCATCATATATAAAACAAATTACTGATATAGAATAATATATTTAATGACCCAAAAAAATTTAAATCCTGAACAAAAATAAATAAATCATATTTTCATTTAAGAATTATCATATATTTAATGTATAATAAAATTAATAAACAATTCAAAGTGTATTTACATTAGGGAGTAAATCTAGTTTAATTCCTCGAATTGGGTACTATAAATTTATCCTTCTATCTCTATGGTTTCACCGAGAGTTATCTTGTCATTTTTTTATACATAGTCCCACCAAATCCCTTTCTTATGTGTTATGTTCTTCTGTTGTTATCATGAATTGAATATATTTTATGAATTATCTATTAATACTCAATAGTGATCCATTTAGATATCAAGCATTCAAAATTCTAAAACTCAACTAAACATGATTTTAGTAGTAAACTCCTTAGATTGTATTTAATTTTCATTGTGGATATATTAGAATAAATATATGGAAATAAATATTTGATATATTTTACATTTTTAATTTTTTTTGATGATTTCATTTTAATTATAATTATATATGGTTTCAGAACCATATAAATACAATATAAATATTCTCTTTTGTAGGAGATGTTTTTGCGAATGAAGGATCAACTTGAGATAATACTTTATATTAACAAAAATGTTGGATTTTTTTTCAATAAAAGAATAATTATAAATCACAAGTGAAGTTATATATCTTAATAACGTGGATTCATGTTATAAAATACATTGAGTGATATATATTGAGATTGAAGAATAATGAAGAAATTATTGAGGTTAGAAAAAATTTGAATTGAAATTAAACTAAAGGATACATGATTTTCACCAAATCAGGTTATGGTTTGTATTAATAAAAAAAAATTTGAAGTTATAAATAAAATATTCATAGTGATGAATTTGTGTTTTATAAAAAAATAATTGATTGAAAAATCAATATCAACCATGTTGTTGTGTTATTGTAATTTTAATGGACAATACCAAAATTATTATGGTTAGTGGTGAGAAGGAAATAAAAGCATCAGAAGTGTGCCATGTCATGGAATATTTTCAATGGTCATAATCAATGGTAATAAAAATGTAGTCTTTCAAAAATACATGAATGTACTGATATTTAATTAAATTAAGGAAATAGTAAAATAATTTCAAAGTGTGTCTTAATTTACCAATTTTTTAAATAGGATTAGTGATATATTAAATGGTTGATACAAAAACAATTATTGTATCACCTGAGAATGTCATGATTTATTAAAAAATAATATTTTATTATTTTAATGATGTGTCTTGTTTTTCCCAATGAGGATACACAAACTACTATCTTAAAATATATTCATCACATTAAATATTATTAAAATGCATGGAATGATTTTAAGTATATTAAAAACGTGAGAAATTATGGTAGATAAAATTAAAAGAAGAGTTTTAAATTTGAGTTTATAAATTCAAAATGTTATAGAAAGTTTATATTTTGTGGGGGGGTATTCTTTAATTGGTAGATAAAATTATATTTAAAAGGTATAATAAGCACCTAATGGATATGGACAATAATTCCATATGTTAATCAATAAAAATAATAGGGTAATACAAAGACAATTAAGTGGAAATGATTTCATTGAATATGATGAATTCATTGATTTTATATGTGGTGTCTTAGTTTTATATTATTATTTTATAACTATGGATTCATCTACACATCCATATCATTCAATATATGAATATGGAAGATGTTAGATGGTCTATAAAAAAATTGGTTACTAACAATTATCATTTTTGTGATCAATGCGTGGAAGAAAATGTTATACTCATTTGAAAACAATTTATATAAATTCATTAGAGATTAAAGATTCAATTCTATTGTACATGCTATGACGATATATTTTACCATATGTGGAATACAACATACTTAATATGATAAAAAATTTATACACATCAGTTCATGGATAAACCATGATTCCTGTAACCAATTAGATTATACTAGTCAAGAGAATGTAAATTGATGAAACCATATCATTTTAAGGACATAGGAATTCATATTGACTAGTGATCCATATAAATTAATGAGTTCTCCATGGTTGTGTGGACATGAAAATTAAATCACTAAAATAAATTATTTAACATTATATATAACAATGCTGAATAATAATTATGTATGAAAACAATTTTAGTCATTGTAAGTAGTTCTGAAGGATTTTTTGTAAATAACCATAATGGATTTATTTTTATTGATTAACCCCAACATGAGTGAATATATAAAATTTTACCTTATTAAAATTATTGGTAGTGATTATTTAATTGGTATATTATCAGTTTGTGGGTTTCTATTAAAACATCAAGGCTATTTGAGGTTGGAAGTGCAAAGTACTCAATGTATATACATTAACTCCTTCTTAATATTTCTTTCCATTATAAATAATATTAATTAGTGAATGGAAAATATGTTACCATAATTAAATTTAAAATTTTAATTATCCATAAGGAATGAAATTTTGTAATAGATTCTCTCTACATTTATTGTTTTTTCACATTGTATTTGATGTTCTTAGCATAATTATGAAAGGTATAGTGTCACTATAACTAATGGAAAGATTATTTAGAATAATGTATATGAAATTAATTCTATATTAGACATATATTATAATAAATAGTTTATAATTTTTATATATATGAATAAAATTAGTGGAATAATGGATAATTTGTTGAATATTTATAAATGTAATGTCAAAGTGAAAGAAATAAATCAAATATAGCATCCCAATTTGAATAAATTTTTATTCGTGGTGGAGAAAAGAGAGATTAAGTATTTAAAAAATTTAATTAAAATATTATCTTTATTTTTGGGGGATAAACAGTAAATTTTTTGAAAATTCATAATAATTTTCTTCAAATTTTCTATAAAATTTTGATTCTATTTTTTTATATCTTTAAGATCATGATATGGGCTCAGTTTCAATAGATTACCTACACAATTGCTTGGTTGAATATCATATAATAAAAAACTACATTCAAAAATAGATGTAAAGGTTAGAATTAAATTTATTTAATTTCCTCAATGAATGAGAATCATTATAATGATATCAACAAAAAATAAGATCATGAATCATATTTGGATGAAGTCATTGATGTGATGTCAGATAACTACATGTTACATGAGTGAAGAATTTTCTAAATTGGAAAAGTATGATATCATGGTAAATTAACCTCAAAATATTTTAGCATTGGTGGTACGAGATATTTTTTTGTAATGTATTCAAACCTAAAAGAATTATATTGTTAATAATGAGATGTGTAATCAATGAAGTTGTAATGATTCAAGCTATTATAAATAAATTTTCCCTTGCTATTTGTTTAAAAGAATTATTATGTAATATAGTTATAGAAATCAAAATAACTTATTTGGTTTTATTATATCCCATCAGATCTAATTAAAAATTATGAATAATCAATATTTATAATAAATTCATTGAACAGTGATGACATTATTATTATAAATATAGGGTATCAAAAAATTCAATTGTCACAGACAAAGGCAGTGATGGCCTCAACCAGTAGGATCACAGATTATGAAGATCATTTCTCATTGATTGTGTGGGAGATATAATTATTGGGATTTACCCTTGACCAGTCCCAAATTGAGATCCAACAATATAATTAGGAGCGAAAATGTTTACACGATATGTTCAACCTCATCGAGATCACATCCCAAATCATCCTCGCCAAACCACCCCATGAAAGTCCCACCATTATGCCCCTTACTATTAGGGAACATTATGTTGCAGTAAATTTATATGTTCAAGATCCTATAAATATGAATATTTACATTGTAACTGATATAATGATGAATATATTTTCAAACTATTTCTTTACATTATAATTGATATTTATTTTTACTCAAGAAAACAATAATAATGTAATAGGGTAATATTCAAATTTAATAATGGATTCTATTTTAATTATATAATGGATTTTTGAAATGATTAACATTTTAATTAAAAAATATTATTATATAATTTTTATTAGATATCAATAATTATATATATTTTTTGATTTCAAATGTAATTTTTAGAAGGGTTAAAAAAATATTTCAAAAAATAAATCATTTCTCAATAAATGTCACTTTATATTTTAAAAGTTTAAATTAACAAATTTATATTATTATTTATATAGAATGAATATTATTTTTGAAATCAGGACACCCAAATTTTCAAATTTAGAATTTTCCATAACTTTTTGAAACAGTCAAATTTTTGTGTAAAAATCAAATACCACATAAATATATGTTCTATTTTATGAAACCAAAATGAAACAAATGTGATGTAATATGTAATATAAATTGGAGAAACAAAAAATAAATTTTATATTTTTTAAATAATTGTTTTTGAGTCTATTTTATTTATTTTATAAATCATTTGTGAATCCTCAAAAACAAATGATATATTTTACGGTTTTAAATTCATTTCTGGAAAAGTGTGACTTAACACCTTATCACCAAGGAATATATTTTAAAAACATTGGCCCCTAAAAATGTTAAATAATTTAATACAATTCTATTTGGTAGAAACCATGGGGAAACCCCATGGTATGGTTTGATGTAAAGACCCGTAAAATTCAAGAGAAATTTTTTCTTAATTTTCTTTGGAATTTTAAAGGAGCGCGGTTTTTGACGGCACCTGATTCTGAGGCCCGGAGTGCCCGGAATCAATTTCCGAAGTTTGGCTCGGGTACGTTCAGTGAACGAACGAGCGGGAATTCCTAACTTTTGATCCGTTGCTCGGAATTGAAATCCGAGGGCACCGATGAACTCGCAGCGCCGATATTCGCTTAAGGAGACCTTTTCGGAAGTTGCGTTTGTAACGGGTTGAAAGTTAGTTTTTGGGTTTTTAGATTAAGTTAAATAAAATTTGTGAAATACAAAATTTTATTTTAACTTGATGTGTTTTTTATAAATCCTTCCAAAGGGAGTTGGGAGTGGGACCCACATCCACTTAACCTCCCTTGGGAGGATTAAGTGTGGTGGGGCCCACACGAAACCCAACCTTCCATCTCCCTTTAACTCTCCTTTTAATTAATGTTTGACAACTTTAAGTATTAATTGAGGTGAGTTGATCAAATTCAAACCTTTGAAATTCATGTGGTAAAGTTGTGTAATAATATAAGATTAAAGCTTATTTTATTCTGGGAGAATTCTTTTACCACCTTGAGAGGAATTTTGGAGCTTCACATTATTATTCTTCTTCTTCAAACTCTGACGAAGAACACGAAGAACCTTCGAACTCCGACGAAGAACGCCGCTCCTCTTTTCTCCGTCTCCCGTGACGACATAACCGCGACATCGACGTTCTTCTTCCGCGACGCTCGACTTCCGCGAATCGTTGTCGATCATCGAATTTCATTCCAGAACCAAGGTAGGGGTTTGCCCTTTTTAAATTATGTGTTTTCTTTCCCTCGAGCATGAAAGAAAATCCGTTGGGCATAGTTCCAAATTTTATTAAAAATTTGTGAAACGTTCATTGTTGTGTTTACACGATTGGCCAACTGATATCGTTATAACGGGAGGAGACCGGACCGCACGAACACGGCCGATTCTCCTCCCCCTTCTATTATTTCGTGTTAATTTAGCGGAGACAGTGTGGTGTCGTTGCAACCGCGCAGGAACAAAAGAATTAATGACCGGAGCGAGCTGCGACGAAGAAACGCGGTGCCGACGCACCGCGTCGTTGTTTACGAAAGAGACCGTGGCCGGAGACGGGCCACGGCGGAACAAGGAGGCGACCGGCGGCTAGCCGGGCCACCGGCGCCGGAGATCATGGAAGGCCGCGGCCCTACGGCCGCGGCGGAGCAGCCAGGGGCGCCGGCCTTGCCGGCGCCGGAGATCAGGTGGGCCGCGGCCCTACGGCCGCGGCGGAACAGCCAGGGGCGGCCGGCCTCGCCGGCCGCCGGAGATTGGAGAAGAGCCGCGGCTACGGCCGCGGCAGAGAAGAGGAAGGCGGCCGGCCGCGCCGGCCGCCGGTTTGGACAGGAGGCGGGACCCGCGGGTCCCGCGGGTGTAAAGAAACGGCCGGCCTTAGGCCGGCCGAGATCCGGAAAAGGGGGGGGGGGGTTTCACCCCCCGCGTGCGGCACATGCGCGGCACGCTGGCCACGCCGCCACCGGCCGGGCCGGGTCCAGCGGACCGGGTCGGTCCGACCCGGTTCGGCTCGGACCCGGGTCGGGTCGACCCGGTTCGGGCCGACCCAGGGGGGGTCGGGCCGGGTCGGCCCGGACCCGGACCCCCCGTTTCGAATCAGTTTCGGTCTTTTGGCCATAACCTGAGCCACGGACCTCCGATTAACGAACCGTCTGTGGAAACACGATCCTTGGATCGAGACGGTTGTTTCGGTATATCGCACTCAAGGTTTCGGATTACTTTGAGTTCGGCCGGGTTTGTTCGTTCACGAAACCAACCGGGCCTTCGGAGCGGAAACGCTCATATCTTGAGCTACGGACGTCCGATTGACGTGCCGTCAGCTGTGTTGTGTTCCTCTTAGTGAGACGGATCTTTTGGCATACTCCGCCCGAGGTTTGGACGCAGGTGGAGTATGGTCAGGTTGGTTTTGCCTTAAAAACCAACGGGGCCCCGGGGACGAAAATTCCAATAACTCTCAGACCGGGCGTCTGATCGACGCGCCGTCTGATGCGTTGAGTTCCTGTTGACGATACAGAACTTTTGGATACATCAACTCTGGACTTTGTGACAGTTGATGTATCAGCCTCTCGGCTCGTGGAGCGGATCCTCCGAACGAGCTTGCTGTGTGCGGGAACCCTAGTGCTGGTTGCGACTGTTACTGTGACTGCTACTGCTACTGCTACTGTGACTGCGACGACAACAGTACAGAGATCCTGTGTGTATTCGACGGCGACGACTACTGCACTCAGCGATCCTACGTGGATCAGTGCTACAGGTCCTGCGTGGGCCCGATCCTGAGTGGGTCCGATCCTGTGTAGGTCACTGCGGGAGTTAGTACCTATCGATCCTTCGTGGGTCCGGCGACATAGATGGTTCTTTGATCATCTTTAACGTCATCCGAAGAAGTATACCTGTGTGAGATGAATCTTCTGTTCTACTCGATTGAGGTGGTGCGCTTGGTTGTAGCGGCAGACCCGCGATACTGTAGACGAGCGTACGGAGTACGGAGACCGTGTAGCCGGCTGAGACCTGAAGACTGCTCGACCGACTCGACTTGGAGTGAGTCGACTAGCCCAGTGGACGGAGCGCCCGGTATTTGGCGGCAGACCCACGGCGGACGGAGCGCCTGGTAGTTGGCAGCAGACCCGCGGTACTCGACTGGAGGAGTACCTCTGTAGGCTATTTGGATGAGCGCCCGGTATTTGGCAGCAGACCCTCAGCGGACGGAGCGCCCGGTAGTTGGCGGCAGACCCGCGGTACTCGATAGGAGGAGTACCTCAGCAGTCTTAGGTTAGTGAGCAGTATCTCAGAGTCGTGACAGGACACTGTACACTTCAGAGATGGGGCTCTTCAGTAGTTACGTTTTTGATAATGAAAATACTGTGTGAGCTGAAACCTATTGCTTTCCTGTGTGGATTGTGTTGTGCAATCCTGTGTGGATTACGTTTTTCTTTCCTGTGTGGAATACGTTTACTTTCCTGTGTGGACTGAGTTGTACTTGGGCTCGGAGGTTGGAGCGTATTTGAAATTGGTGACTTAGGTATATGTATGGGCATATACCTAAGCAGTGTCGGTTGTTACTTCGTGATTGTACCTTTCTTTGTGGTTTATCCTTTGTGGATTTTGGGAGACCTTCAGGGGTCTCAGGGTCCCTACTGAGTAGCTTATACTCACCCCTGCACGGGCTTTGCCCGCACTACGTTGTGTTTGTTGCAGACGACGGACAGCGTTGACCTTAGCTGAGGCTTGCAGAGCGGGACGGTACCCGGAGGTGGACCACCGGGCGGGACGTGCTCGGAGTGGACGGCGGGACCCGTGGAGCAGAGGAGCTATCTGTACCCACCCTTCAGGTGGGATTTCCAGTGGACAGCTCGGTGTAGCGGCTTTTACCTTTCAGTTGCTGTTTTCCCTTTCGAGTTGTACTTTACTTTCAATTTGGGTTTGTATACTGGCCCATTTACTTTTCCGCACTTTCAGTTGTACTCTGCTTTTGCTTTGTGTTTACTTTCCGCTTGCTTTCTCTGTGGTGTTTGTTTACTTTACAAAGGAAATGCCTTCCCATTTTACCGGGATTTACGCCTTGGTGCTAGTCGCCAGCCCCTGGCCTATGGAAGGCGGGCTTGGGGTAGTCACGGCACGGACCCCGAGGGCGGGTCGTGACAAATTGGTATCAAAGGAGTTCGGTTCTACCGCGAACTCTGATCTTTTCTATGTAAAGCAATAATGTTTAGTGTATTGAGTGTGGTTATCAGTCCAGGGAGTCTAGTGTTGGTGTGGCGGCCGACGTATCCGTACACCAGGACCCTGACTTCTGATTTCCGACTGAATGCACGAAAACATTGATTGCGTGTGTGTTTCAAAGTTTTCTTTGTGATTACTTAAATCAGCTCACCAGGTATACTGTTCTGACCGTGGCGCACCTGTTTCCTTTTCAGGATGGCCCCACGACGGCAGCCAGCTAGGGTTCCGAGAGTTGAGCGTGACGACAGCCCACCGAGCGACGAGGCCTCGGTGCAGGGCCCTTTGTTAGCAGTGGCACCGGCGGTAGCACTACCCGCCGAGCCCCCGATACTTCCAACACCAGCCGCTGACGATGCACGTCGCCTCAGCGCACTGCATGAGTTTCAGCGCCAGCGACCACCCAGGTTTCGCGGGGAGACGGATCCCCAGGCAGCAGAGGACTGGCTGGAGGCAGTGGTACGAGTGTTTAGGCTAGTGAGGACACCAGCAGACCTCATGGTGATCCTCGCTGCGAGCCTACTACACGCAGCAGCAGGACGATGGTGGAGCTTGATGCTCCAGGTGCACGATGAGGCATCTCTACTTTGGACGGACTTTGAGAGCCTTTTTCGCTCGGAGTTCGTCCCAGCCACCCTTCGTGCGGTGCGTATCCAGGAGTTTCTTCAGCTGCGGCAGGGCAGCATGACGGTCGCTCAGTACTCGGCGAGATTTACCGATCTCTCACGCTACTCGACCGACATGGTACGGGACCCATTCTTCCAGGCCCGGACCTTCGAGCAGGGTTTGAGACACGAGATCAGGGCATCGCTGATCTCCCTCAGCATACCGACTCAGACAGGAGTGTTAGAGCGAGCCCTCCTGATCGAGAGTTTCCTGGCTGAGTCCACAGCGAGACTTACCGCAGGGCGGCAGATAGCGGAGTCTTCGGCAAGAGGTAGCCGACAAATGACTCAGGGTTCCAGGAAGACCAGACCTACCGGTGGCCGACTGCACGACTCAGGCTCAGTTGTACGGGGAAGCCGGGGTGGAGTCAAAGCCAGGCGTGCCGAGAGTGGGCAGTGTTACTCCTGTGGCGGGATTGGTCACATGGCTCGTGACTGTCCGACCCGCCATGCTGATGATCAGCAGTTAAGTGAAGAACCTCCCAGGCAGAGGCAGAGGTTTGACCGTGGCGGTCCGCAGGGAGGAGGCGGACGAGGCAGAGGAGCTGTACTAGCAGCCGGTGGTGGGAGACGCTTTGAGGCTCTTCCACCACCACCACCAGGAGGTCCACCCCGACCACAGGGAGTAGGTGAACATGCGAGAGCTCAACTTCAGGCAACTGAGGCCTTCGATCATGGAGCTCTGGGAGCCGATGGACAGGAGCAGAACTAGTGGATACATCCTTTGTACTTCTGGTTCCTTGTTGCATTTGTGTAGCGTCTTGTATTATGAGATGCAATAATAAAAGACGCATACCTTTGTGATATTTTCATTCCTGTCCTCTTTCGTGATGTTACTAAGAGGTTCCAGTTTTGGCTGTTGACTTGACCCTCACATGTGAGACATCTACTGGAGGAGACCCAGTTACCACACACTGATGCCGACAGTGTGACTCAACCCTTGGAGGCGAGAGTAACGGTTGAATCTCTTAGTAGTAGCGTCGAGGCCTTACGACGTCATCCTTGGTATGGATTAGTATCATCCATGTTAGGATTGACTGTTTTAGGCAAATAATGTGGTTCATCCAGGGGATGGGACCAGATTTCTCTTATCCGCAAAGAAGAAATCTTGCAGCTCTGGTGGGACCGGAGATGGTCCAGGCCACGACAGAGAAGGTCCAGGTCATCCAGGAGCGGATGAGTACAGCTCAGAGCCGGCAGAAGCCTTACGCTGACAGGAGGCGGAGGCCACTAGAGTTCGAGGATGGTGACCACGTCTTTTTGCGGGTCTCACCTCGACGTGGTATTCAGAGATTTGGCCGAAGCAGCAAGTTATCTCCGCGCTTCATCGGACCCTTTCAGGTCCTCAACAGGGTTGGCGAGGTGGCTTATCGCCTGGCTCTGCCACCTCAGTTGCACCGGGTGCACGACGTCTTCCACGTATCTCAGCTGGGGAGATACGTGCACGACCCGACGCACATCATTGACCATGGGGAGCTTGACGTTGACGATGGGGCGACTTTTACGGAGGTCCCGGTGGAGATAGAGGATCGACAAGAGCGGGTCCTGCGTGGGCGATCGATTCCTCTTGTGCGCATCAGATGGAAGCACGGGAATCTCCAGGAGAGCACATGGGAGCGGGAGGCTCAGATGGGTGCTCAGTACCCTCTTTTGTTTCCCTAGTTCTTGATGTATCTTTACGGGGACGTAAAGCCCTGAGGTGGGAGTAATGTAAAGACCCATAAAATTCAAAGGGAAATTTTTTCTTAATTTTCTTTGTAATTTTACAAGAGCGCGGTTTCTGACGGCACCTGATTCCGAGGCCCGGAGTGCCCGGAATCAATTTCCGATGTTTGGCTCGGGTACATTCAGTGAACGAACGAGCGGGAATTCCTAACTTTTGATCCGTTGCTCGGAATTGAAATCCGAGGGCACCGATGAACTCGCAGCGCCGATATTCTCTTAAGGAGACCTTTTCGGAAGTTGCGTTTGTTACGGGTTGAAAGTTAGTTTTTGGGTTTTTAGATTAAGTTAAATAACATTTGTGAAATACAAAATTTTATTTTAACTTGATGTGTTTTTTATAAATCCTTCCAAAGGGAGTTGGGAGTGGGACCCACATCCACTTAACCTCCCTTGGGAGGATTAACTGTGGTGGGGCCCACACGAAACCCAACCTTCCATCTCCCTTTAACTCTCCTTTTAATTAATGTTTGATAACTTTAAGTATTAATTGAGGTGAGTTGTTCAAATTCAAACCTTTGAAATTCATGTGGTAAAGTTGTGTAATAATATAAGCTTAAAGCTTATTTTATTCTGGGAGAATTCTTTTACCACCTTGAGAGGAATTGTGGAGCTTCACATTATTCTTCTTCTTCTTCAAACTCTGACGAAGAACACGAAGAACCTTCGAACTCCGACGAAGAACGCCGCTCCTCTTTTCTCCGTCTCCCGTGACGACATAACCGCGACATTGACGTTCTTCTTCCGCGACGCTCGACTTCCGCGAATCGTTGTCGATCATCGAATTTCGTTCCAGAACCAAGGTAGGGGTTTGCCCTTTTTAAATTATGTGTTTTCTTTCCATCGAGCATGAAAGAAAATCCGTTGGGCATAGTTCAAAATTTTATTAAAAATTTGTGAAACGTTCATTGTTGTGTTTACACGATTGGCCAACTGATATCGTTATAACGGGAGGAGACCGGACCGCACGAACACGGCCGATTCTCCTCCCCCTTCTATTCTTTCGTGTTAATTTAGCGGAGACAACGCGGTGTCGTTGCAACCGTGCAGGAACAAAAGAATTAATGGCCGGAGCGAGCTGCGACGAAGAAACGCGGTGCCGACGCACCGCGTCGTTGTTTACGAAAGAGACCGCGGCCGGAGACGGGCCCCGGCGGAACAAGGAGGCGACCGGCGGCTAGCCGGGCCGCCGGCGCCGGAGATCATGGAAGGCCGCGGCCCTACGGCCGCGACGGAGCAGCCAGGGGCGCCGGCTTTGCCGGCGCCGGAGATCAGGTGGGCCGCGACCCTACGGCCGCGGCGGAACAGCCAGGGGCGGCCGGCCTCGCCGGCCACTGGAGATCGGAGAAGAGCCGCGGCTACGGCCGCGGCAGAGAAGAGGAAGGCGGCCGGCAGCGCCGGCCGCCGGTTTGGAAAGGAGGCGGGACCCGCGGGTCCCGCGTGTGTAAAGAAACGGCTGGCCTTAGGCCGGCTGAGATCCGGAAAGGGGGGGGGGGGTTTCACCCCCCGCGTGCGGCACATGCGCGGCACGCTGGCCGCGCCGCCGCTGGCCGGACCGCGCCGCCGCGCCACCACCGGCCGGGCCGGGTCCAGCGGACCGGGTCGGTCCGACCCGGTTCGGCTCGGACCCGGGTCGACCCGGTTCGGCTCGGACCCGGTTCGACCCGATTCGGGCCGACCCAGGGGGGGTCGGGCCGGGTCGGCCCGGACCCGGACCCCCCGTTTCGAATCAGTTTCGGTCTTTTGGCCATAACCTGAGCCACGGACCTCCGATTGACGAACCGTCTGCGGCAACGCGATCCTCGGATCGAGACGGTCGTTTCGGTATATCGCACTCAAGGTTTCGGATTACTTTGAGTTCGGCCGGGTTGGTTCGTTCACGAAACCAACCGGGCCTTCGGAGCAGAAACACTCATATCTTGAGCTACGGACGTCCGATTGACGTGCCGTCAGCTGTGTTGTGTTTCTCTTAGTGAGACGGATCTTTTGGAATACTCCGACCGAGGTTTGGACGTAGGTGGAGTACGGGCGGGTTGGGTTTGCCTTAAAAACCAACCGGGCCCCGGGGACGAAAATGCCAATAACTCTCAGACCGGGCGTCTGATCGACGCGCCGTCTGATGCGTTGAGTTCCTGTTGACGATACGGAACTTTTGGATACATCAACTCTGGACTTTGTGATAGTTGATGTATCAGCCTCTCGGCTCGTGGAGCGGATCCTCTGAACGAGCTTGCTGTGTGCGGGAACCCTAGTGCTGGCTGCGACTGTTACTGTGACTGCTACTGCTACTGCTACTGTGACTGCGACGACAACAGTACAGAGATCCTGTGTGGATTCGACGGCGACGACTACTGCACTCAGCGATCCTACGTGGATCAGTGCTAAAGGTCCTGCGTGGGCCCGATCCTGAGTGGGTCCGATCCTGTGTAGGTCACTACGGGAGTTAGTACCTATCGATCCTTCGTGGGTCCGGCGACTTAGATGGTTCTTTGATCATCTTTAACGTCATCCGAAGAAGTATACCTGTGTGAGCTGAATCTTCTGTTCTACTCGATTGAGGTGGTGCGCTTGGTTGTAGCGGCAGACTCGCGATACTGGAGACGAGCGTACTGAGTACGGAGACCGTGTAGCCGGCTGAGACCTGAAGACTGCTCGACCGAATCGACTTGGAGTGAGTCGACTAGCCCAGTGGACGGAGCGCCCGGTATTTGGTGGCAGACCCACGACGGACGGAGCGCCTGGTAGTTGGCAGCAGACCCGCGGTACTCGACTGTAGGAGTACCTCTGTAGACTATTTGGATGAGCGCCCGGTATTTGGCAGCAGACCCTCAGCGGACGGAGCGCCCGGTAGTTGGCGGCAGACCCGCGGTACTCGACAGGAGGAGTACCTCAGCAGTCTTAGGTTAGTGAGCAGTATCTCAGAGTCGTGACAGGACACTGTACACTTCAGAGATGGGGCTCTTCAGTAGTTACGTTTTTGATAATGAAAATCCTGTGTGAGCTGAAACCTATTGCTTTCCTGTGTGGATTGTGTTGTGCAATCCTGTGTGGATTACGTTTTGCTTTCCTGTGTGGAATACGTTTACTTTACAGTGTGGACTGAGTTGTACTTGGGCTCGGAGGTTGGAGCGTATTTGAAATTGGTGACTTAGGTATATGTATGGGCATATACCTAAGCAGTGTCGGTTGTTACTTCGTGATTGTACCTTTCTTTGTGGTTTATCCTTTGTGGATTTTGGGAGACCTTCAGGGGTCTCGGGGTCCCTACTGAGTAGCTTATACTCACCCCTGCACGGGCTTTGCCCGCACTACGTTGTGTTGGTTGCAGACGACGGACAACGTTGACCTTAGTTGAGGCTTGCAGAGCGGGACGGTACCCGGAGGTGGACCACTGGGCGGGACGTGCTCGGAGCGGACGGCGGGACCCGTGGAGCAGAGGAGCTATCTGTACCCACCCTTCAGGTGGGATTTCCAGTGGACAGCTCGGTGTAGCGGCTTTTACCTTTCAGTTACTGTTTTCCCTTTCGAGTTGTACTTTACTTTCAGTTTGGGTTTGTATACTGGCTCATTTACTTTTCCGCACTTTCAGTTGTACTCTGCTTTTGCTTTGTGTTTACTTTCCGCTTGCTTTCTCTGTGGTGTTTGTTTACTTTGCAAAGGCAATGCCTTCCCATTTTACCGGGATTTACGCCTTGGTGCTAGTCGCCAGCCCCTGGCCTATGGAAGGCGGGCTTGGGGTAGTCACGGCACGGACCCCGAGGGCGGGTCATGACATTTGTTCTTTTGGATATTTTATTATGAAGATCCCAAAACCAAAATAATAATGAAATCCCCCACCTTTCCTATATATAACCAACCAAGTCACATTTATTTTAAATAAAACTCCTTGTAACACATCCCTATTCTTATTTCCACTCTATATAGTCCTCCCATGGTTCCCGAAATCTCTCAACAAGCCCCTCTAAAGCATTTTGAGTCACAAACTCAAGTAATGGATCCTCACATTTATATCTTTCTTTCAATTAAAGAACCATCTTTTTTATTTGTCTTTATAATCTCATATGGTTTCATTTCCATTAATTTATTATCATTTAATTAGTTTAAATTTTTTATTTAAATTATATACTATTTTTAATTTCTTGTTTTTACCCTTACCTAAGTCGTTACTATGCTAAAATTTCATAAGTGATTTCTCTCTTCTCATTTCCATTCAGGAACCTCTTTTCTGTTATGTAGATTAAATTTTATTTTATTATATTGAAATATGTTTTTCCATATTCATCATAATTAAAATTCAATTTATAAATTATGACATCCCATTTCCCTATCATTAATCCTCCCATGATCTTTGTAAACCTGTTTCTATACTGAAATATATTAATTATTCATCTGTCTATTCAATTTTCTTCAATACAATATTCATTATATTTCAAAATATATAATGTTGGTATATTTTATTCTATGTTCCATTTACTGAAAATATTACTTCTTTGTGATTAAATACCCCTTTATCTCTCATCATCCCATTTTTATGAATCTTTATGTGACGTCATTATACCACTGAAATTTCAAGGCGATCTTCCATGCCAAAAATAATTGTTTAGTGAATAAAATACCAATTATTTTCAAGAGTTTTCACATTTATTCACCTATAATTTGTTATTGGGTACTTAAAAAAATTTATTCCACACTCCATAATATTATAATAAATTATTTTGTTGAATGGTTATATATTTTATGATCTATACAACACACAGAAGCACGATAATGAAATGAATATGATGGGTATTCCCAGATAGTTCTCCAACGCATTTGGTAGTATTTTGTATCATGATATGCCACATTGGGATAGGGAGTGGACATGATTCATTTCTAGTAATTTTTTCCTCCATGATGTACTTTCAGGTTTATCCTTGACCTATGTTCAAGATTTGGTGTTTTATGTTTTTGTTACATTTTCTATATTTCATTTATGATTACCATACTATATCAGGTGTCATTGTTTAGGTACATGATTTCTACACTTCTTATATCCATTGATATGCCTATTTTCTAACATGTATTTTCTTCTTCATTTAATTTCATTTTTATTTACATAAATGGATTTATAGCTCACACAGTACATATGTTTTTCCATAGGATATCCCATACAGTTTTAAGAGACATGGAATTTTTTAATAATGTCAACAATGATTTTAATAGTGTTGTTGTGTCCCATGTTCAAGATGATATTCCATGAACATAATTCATAAATTCACCACAATTATATATATATTCGGTTTATTTTATGTGTAAATTAATTTAATATATCATGAATTAATGTAGAATATATAGAAGGGTTTTCATAGTTTGTATCAAAGAAAAAGTGTAGTTATTTTTGAGAATATTATTAGATAAATATAGAAAAAAGCCTTAGGGAAATGATTATTTATTATAGAAAATCCCTAAACATTGGTTTATAGAGATTACATGTTTATCAGGAAAATTCATCCCTATCTAGATACTATAATTGGACGTGGGTTTGGCATAGATGTACCTAGTGGTAAAAACTCGGATAAGCTGTTCAAGGCCTTGCCTAGGGTATCTCGGTACATGAAAATGGGCCTTACAGCACACTCGGTTTGAGACTCCATGGGGATTTTCTTTGGTATATTCATTTTCTCATTATGAACCATTATTAAGGGAACCCAATAAAAAATCCAATAATAATATGTGTTAGGAAATAGATCATGGATAACATATTTTGAAGCCTCAAAATCATAAGTTTATAAAATACATGTAATTTATATGTAACCTCTTTAATGTCTTTGAATTCCCCTTTAATTTTTTAATATTTTAAAAATAATCATCTCTAATTTTCATTTTAATCTATCCAATTTTTGTATATAGGAGGAATTAAGTAAAAAATTAATGCAACAAGCAATGTCACCACTTCCCCAATGAGATGGTCAAACTGATAGAAGTAGGAATAAAAAATAACTTCACGATGCACTGTCAGATTTATCAGTTTTTGAATATAATCATGGATGATGAGGATTTCACCCCCCCCGCTAATTGATAAAAATCCTCAGTTAAGAGCTCTATGTGACAAGGGCCTCCTATATTAAATAGATCATCTGATACCTTAATCTTGGAATGTTTGATCAACTCCATTGTGAATATCTTCTCCATCCTTCAATGTTATGAAAAGATAAGGTTCTACTTGTTGTTTATCATATGGAGGTAGAAGGTAATCAGTGGAGGAAATTGATAAATATTATAAATGTGGAGTAATATACCAATGTGATGGAGCAGAATGAATTCTAGAAAATATTTCACGGTAAATAGTTTCCTTGCACTCTCCATCTTAAAATGGAAAGGAATTACCATTCACTCATGTAAAAAAAGAAGAAAATGAATATATTAGGGTGTATGAGGAATACTTCAAAATACATTCTTTATATTACTATGTATATTTCCATACACTAAATTTCAAGGACGACTCCTTCTTTGATGGGATAAAACCTTGTCCATAAATTACATTGGCGATCTGTGACATTGATTGTTATACCAAGGGTATAATGGGGATAAGAAGAAGGATTTTGAGTTTAATTCTAGTGGTCCAATGAATAAATATAATGGCGCCGTGAAATTTAATGTATCCCACTTTTCAAAGGTGTGGCATGATTCACCTCAAAAGGTATCTAGGTGGCAGAGAAATGATTCAGGTAAGGGAAGGAAGGGAACCTAGATAAAAAGTATATATTATAGAAAATCATTAATGAGATGGAGTAAAGGAATACAATAGTAAAACATAAGTTCATTTTCAATTGCTTCAACTACAAGGAACTAGGGCATTTTGCAAAGAAAATCAGTAAGCCAAGGGTTTTTTGAGAAAACCAGCACCCTCAATGACAGTAAGGGTGGTCTTTTTCCATCACTACTACTGAAGTGGATCTTGAAAATGAATTTGGGATAGGCACACTAGTTATTCATTCAATGTTAGTGAATTTACTTTTTTACTTTGTTTCTACGCATTCTATCACATCAGGAATGTTTAGTAGAATTATTCAAAAACTACCAGAAATAATGTAAGTATTTATGTTAGTGAAAACAGAACATCGGGAAATAATTGAGTCCAAAATATAAAACTCCACCCCTATCATATTTTTGGACATTACTTCCGGGTGAACCATTTTATAACCCCTTGGATGGAATTTTATGTAATTATGGTCATGGTTTCTCTTTTCATATATAGAGCGATTGTAAATTTCAATGAGAAGAAAATCACTATTTCAATTATAAATTGAGCCCCAACATGGTAAAGGTGAAGGACGGTGATGAATATTATTTTCCACACACATATAAAGAATGTATATTATTTCCCTACAAGAATTCCTGTTTAGCTCAAATGAATGAGTCTATGGAACGAAACATCATTGAAGACATTTCTACTTAATGAAATATGTTGATGTGTTTCCCAATGAATTGGATATCTTCCTCCCTACCATGATTTGGATTTTCCATCAAGCTTATACATGGGGCATTAAAAATATCTAAGACATCATATTGAATGGATTTTTTGTAACATGGGGAGTTGAAGAAACAACTAAAGGAGAGTCTAGATAAATGATTCATTCACCCAATAGCATGAACATGGGGTGAACTCGTCTTCTTCATCATGAATCATGATGGTTTGATGTTATTTTCATTTATTATCATGATCTCTACTAGATCACAATAAATAATAAGTATCCTTTACCATGGATTGATGGTTTTATTGATCAGATGTGCAAATAACATTACTTCACCATGGTGGATCTTCGATCGGGATATTATCAAGTAAGGTTGAAGAAGGAAGATGTCTCCAAGAATAATTTTTGTATGTTTTTGGGGCACTATGATTTCATAGTAATTCTGTTAGGACTCAATAATTCTCCAGATATTTTTATGGACATGATGAATATAGTCTTTCGAGATTACCTCTAAAATATTGTGTTAGTATTTATAGATGATATTCTAATATATTAAAAACCCATCGAGGATCATGAGGATAAAATGATAATTGTGATAAAGACCTTAGAAAAAGAAGCTTCATGAAGAGTATATAAAATATGATTTCTGGTTGAAGGAAGTGTCTTTCATGGGGAATATCATTATAATAAATTAGATATCTTAACACCCTTAAACTATGGATGCAATTGAATGATGTCTAAGGCCAATAGTTATTACAAAACAAATTCTTACATGGGTTAACTGGGTATTATCACCGATTTCTGAGAAATTTTTCTTTATTAAAAAATCATCTTACCAATTTAACTTGGAAGGGAGTTATGTTATCTATGTTTAAGAATGTGAGTAAAGATATAAAGACCTAAAAATTAGGCTCATCATAGCACTATTTCTCACACTACTGATAAGTGGGGAAATAATTGTGGTATATAGTGATTCAACCTATAATTAATTAGGTTTTGTAATGCTGTAAATTGATATAGTGGTATCATATTCATCAATGAAGTTGAAAATTCATTGGAAGAAATATAGAACTCATGATTTGGGGTTGGGAGTTGTAATCTTTGGGTTGAAAATCTAGCGGCATTATCTCTATGGGGATAAATGTGTGATAAATAATGATCACAATATCCTCAAAAATATATTCACACAAAAAAAGATCAATATGTCCTAGAGAAGATGGTTAAATCTCATCAAGGATTATGACTACTCAATAAACTACCATCCTATGAAGGAGAACAATTTGTAGGACTCTATAAGTATAATGGATCCTAAAATTCTATCACTAATGATAATTGAGAAGGATCCTATATTCATAAATTTGAAATGGATTGACATTGGAATCATAAAGGAAGGTACATCATCAATACTTTCACAAATTACTGTTCAACCATCTTTTTTGGAAAGCCTAATGGATGCTGAAATTTATGGTTTGGGAATTCATAAGAATGTTCAAACTATAAGGACATGGAAATAAATAGATATTAGTGTTAATAAATATGGTGTTATGAAATTTGGGTAATGGAATTGTGTACCCTTGAATCTTTAAATGAATAAGGATTCATTGTATGATAAACATAGTTTGTCCTTATCCATTCAACTAGTAAGCACAAATATGTATAAAGATCTCTATGAGAACTATTGGTGGAATGATATGAATAGAGAGATTTTGGAATATGCATAAAACTTCCTAGTATTCCAGTAAGTGAAGGATAAAAGGTAGAAGTTTTAGTGGATGATTTAACCCTCACCCAAACCAACTTGGAAATGGGATAACATCACTGATGTCTTTTTCACCAGACTTCTAAATACATGGAGGAAAAACAATGAAATATGGGTTGTTTTCAATCATCATATAAAGAAAAATCCCCTTCTCACATTTTCAGAGGACTTATACCAGGATGAACTCACAAAGATATACATCATAGATGTACAAATGCTTCACGGGTTACCACTATTGATTATATTCGATTGAGATCCAAGATTCACCTCGAAGTACTCGAACGGTCTCCAACATTATCTAAACAATGAGCATAAATTTAGTACGACATACCTTCCTCAAAACTGTTATCGAATCAGAGAGGACTATGAAGAAATTTGAGGACATGTTTATAGCATTCTCAATTGACTTCAAAGGATTATGGTAATGACATCTTCCTCTGTTTGAGTTCCCATGAAACAAAAGTTTCCAATCGAGAATCCAAATGAATCCCTATGAATACTAATATGGGAGGTGGTGTAGATCACCAACATATTTGGATGATGTTGTTGGAGTTTCTACCCTAAAACAAACATATTTTTACTTTATGATAATCATGTATTCATTGTTTTTAAAATTAATAAACTACTTATCACATCATTATTGTTCTCATAAATTACATAGTATGTGATAATATCTGAAGAGAATCTATCACACTAAATGATAACAATAGTTACCTACTTTGATTAGAACGTAGAAATGTTGCGACACTATTCTTGAATATATGTTATATATCCATATGATATCATTGGACGTAAATAAATGATACATGGTATTAGAGGTGTAGAATCATTGGACGTTGAGGCACCTTATCATGGAGTACATCCTTGGTAATATCTAGAAGGATATTATAATAATGGGACCCAACAGTTGGAAATCAAAACTTATACGTGTCACAAGATGTTCCTATATGTAGACATATGTATTTGTCCATAGACATTAATAATATTATTGGTTAATATTAGGTGTCGTGTACATTGATGTATTGATGAAAAACTTGAAAAAATATGTTTTCGGCTAAGTAGGATATGTTGGGTGTGTTACGAGTAATATTGCATTTATAAATAATGTGAGAAATGATTTTTCCATTATTTTCTTTAATAGATGTTAATATCTCAGATTCTTTGATGTAAATGATATAGCCTTACTAAATCCATGTCCATGGTCCTCTACAGGTATCCTCTATTAACTGAATGTCAAAGCAATGGATAATCAAGAAAATAGGTTTATAACACTAGCATTCAACCTTCTCGATTTTATGTATTGTGATAAAGGGATTATATTACATAGTAAAAATCTATATAAGATAAGATGTAGTTGTGACATTAATTAATTTTTCTATGGGTTTCTTCGGGTGTTTCTAAATGATAACCTTAGACTTTAGGATTCTTTTCCTAATTCCCCTAAGAAAGATTCCTAAAGGGCCACACACTAACAGAACTTGTGAAGGAGGTAGCACCATTGGACCGATCGAAGCCCATCTAAAAGAAGATTCGATGGCCTCACCCAGTAGTCTTGGACCGATCGAAGCCTATCTAACAGAACATGGGAAGGAGGTAGCACCACTGGGCTTTGCTCTGGACCAAACCCAAGCTGAACTTCATCGTGTGAAGCTAGAACGGGATCGCCTTTGCAAGAAGTTCAAACTGATAGAAATTACTACTCGTGCGATGTTGACCGAGCCTCCCTCGGATTCTCTCACCTTAGCACACCTTACACTTAGGTCCTATGCTGGTGTGATAAAGGGGCTATGTAAGGAGACCGTAACTGCCTTGTGTAATCCTTTGTTTTAAATAAAAATTGGGATTTTTACTTATGATGAAGTTTATGAATTTTCAAATGACCGGATAAATATAATATGCATATTTTTGACGAATTTTAGAAAAATGATATTTTAAAAATGGTTGTGTAAACCTTAAATAATTAAAAATGTGTAATGATTTTCGAAAAATGGTCTTCTACAATTATGTTCAGTACGAAATTTAGAGACTATTAAGATCAACATAATTTTTTATGAATAGTAAATTATGAATAGTGATTTTATGATTAGGATTAGTAATGTGTCCAAATGGATTAGTAATCTCACTTAAAGAAAGTATTAATATAATCTAGGCACCTTGATTAAGTAAAGTGATTCAATAAAATGGTTAAATAACGGTTTTATAAATTATTATTCAAGTATTAGTTTTTTCGGGTGAATAGTGTTTTTTAATTAAAAATTAAATTAAAAATATTTATAATTTTTTTTTAAAAAAATGGATTTCATTTTTGAACTCAGAGCACCGATATTATGTTATGGTAATTTTTGGGGTTTTTTCTGAAAAAATGAATTTTCGTTGAATAGTGTATTTATTTAAAAATAAATTTAAAAATATTTAGAAAATTATTTTTATAAAATGTAGTTCATTTTTGAAATCAGAGCATTGATATTTGGTTAGTGTGAAATTTTGGGATTTTTCTGAGAAAGTTGAATTTTCAGTGAATAGTAAAAATGCAGTTTTAGGGTTTCGGTATGTTTAATGACATCATAGCTGTGTCATGATGATGTCATGAGATATTTTAACGGTTGGCCGGCCAAGGGTGATGAATTATTGTTTTTGGGGGCCCATGTGGCCTAACTCCATGGTAAATGCCAATGGAGAGCACATGGGTTTGAGAAAAGCACATGTGAGGTGTCGCTTGGCCATTAATGCCTTGTCCCCTCAATTTCCCTATAAATACCGAGCCCTCATCTCATCCATTCGACTCCCCACTCTTCCCCAACGAATTTCTGGTCTCATTACCTCCCAAGGAGTCCTCCCAAGGTGCCCCCAAGCCCTCAAGGTCCAAACCTTTGAGTTTCAAGAGTCACGTTTTAAGGTAAGGGATCCGACCTCTCTCTTTCATTTCAAGAAATCTCTTTGATGTCATTCCTTTTATGCTCCATGTTCTTATGTTGAAGGATGTTCTTTTATACTCCTCTTACTTCCCTTTTCATGTTAATATAATGATAGATCCCCTCTTACTCTCATTATTTCATTTTGTGATGTTTTAAGTGGCGCCGTTAGGCTGCCGAAATTTTTGTAACGGATTCTTTCTCCCTTCTCATTTTTCAAGATCTATTTTCATGTAAAGTATTTCAAGTTCTTTTTTTATTATGTTGGGGTATGATCTCTAAATTTATCATACTGATCTTTTATGATCATATGATGAGATACCCCATTTGATCTCTTCAATTCAGTATTTTGATGTTTTAAGTGGCGTCATTAGGCTGCCGAATTTTTAAGTGGTTCTTCACCCTTCTCGTTTTGAAGTTCTACTTTCATGTCAATTCATTCAAGTTCCTTTTTATTATGTTGGGGTATGATATCTAAATTTATCATACTGATCTTTTATGATCATATGATGATATACCCCATTTGATCTCTTCAATTCAGTATTTTGAAGTTTTAAGTGGCGCCGTTAGGCTGCCGAATTTTTAAGTGGTTCTTCACCCTTCTCGTTTTGAAGTTCTACTTTCATGTCAATTCTTTCAAGTTCCTTTTTTTTCTGTTGGGGTATGATCTCTATATATATCATACTGGACTCTTATGTTTATATGATGAGAGACCCCATTTGATCTCTTCAATTCAGTATTTTGAAGTTTTAAGTGGCGTCGTTAGGCTGCCGAATTTTTAAGTGGTTCTTCACCCTTCTCGTTTTGAAGTTCTACTTTCATGTAAATTCTTTCAAGTTCCTTTTTTTTATGTTGGGGTATGATCTCTATATCTATCATACTGGACTCTTATGTTCATATGATGAGAGACCCCATTTTATCTCTTCAATTCAGTATTTTTAAGTTTTAAGTGGCGCCGTTAGGCTGCCGAATTTTTAAGTGGTTCTTCACCCTTCTCATTTTGAAGTTCTACTTTCATGTCAATTATTTTAAGTTCATTCTTGTTATGTTGGGGCATTATCTCTATATCTATCATACTGAACTCTTATGTTCACACGATGAGAGAACCTATTTGATCTTTTCAAATCATTGTTGTTGAATTTTAAGTAACGTCGTTAGGCTGCCGAACTTTCATAAGAGAAATCTAATTTTTGTCTTCCGTCCATGTTTTTCATTTCAAATGATATGTCCTTGAAATTTCATTACCATGATCATGTATCCTTCTTATTCTGTCCATATACTATTTTATGGGTCATTTATGAATGTTTGACCCATTTTACCTCTCTTTTTAATGTCTTCTAAAACCTCGTAACATAGCCGTTATGCTGCAGAATTTCCGTCTCAAAATGTCTCTCTTTTTTTCTAAAGTTCATTTATATTATTAATTGAATACTCAAAGCTCTTTCTTCTAAAGGGGTATTCACATATATACCAAAATGTTCTATTTTAAATTCTGGGATTTACATACATGAGACCCACCTTCCTTTTCTGTGGGTTTTAAAGTGATGTAAAGATCATGTCTTTAAAGAAGTTTTTAAAACGTTATGATTATGAAATGAAACCCATTTATTTTATGCTATATGGGTTATTTATGAAATTTTTGATGATGATATATGTGGATAACATGATAATAAAGTCAAATTTAAGGGTGTGCCCTGATAGCGCTCCAATGCATTGGGTAATGATGTAACCACTAGATATTACAATTTTCATGATACCTTGGTGAATAACCTTAGTAATTTTCAAATGACACCTTGGGGATGGACCTTGGTGATATGTTCATGATTGTCTAGGTTAAATGATTTATCCACATCTTAAAGTTATGAAAATGTTATTTTTATTATGATATGCCACATGATTTTTTTTATCACGCCTTAAAGTTCTTGTTCATGACATAGTTGATGTATCTCAAGTTCACATGTTAAATGTTTCCCTTGTTTCCCTTACTGGGCCTTCTGCTCACCCTTTCTTTTGATATATGCTCCCAGGTTATGTGATGCAGTAATGAACCTAGGATGAACATGAGGAGAAGCCTTTCAAGGGTTTTATAAGAATGTTTTATGTTTTCATGTTTTAAGTTCCTGGTTTCCAGGACACTAAACCTTAATGATCCTCAGTTTTGTATAATGTAATGAAAGTTTATGTGATAAAAAGGAGAGATGCGATAGTGCATCCCAGCTGAGCTCCGTCAAGCTCATCGCTCACATAGTACGACACCTACTCGGAAGGAACCTCTCCCTACCCAGGGTCGTAAAGCCCAACAACCCGACGTGGTGGCAACCCAACGCCTGCAGGACCACCTCCTAGAAGATTCTCTTGACGACCACCATCCTGGTATGGTGGGGATCAACAAATCCCGCCATCCATATATGGTGGAATTTAATAGGCGGTCACGTCTCCCTGCCATCAAGGGCCACCGACTCGATACGGTGGGAAACCAACAAATTCAGGGCCAACTTCCTGCGGATACAAGTCATGTCTGCCATCCCGATGTGGCAGTAAACGGAAAGATAAACCTGCATATCCCATCCTAGTGGCAGATTCGTTAACTTTCCCCGACATAGGATAATTATCAGTACCTACTAACCACCGGAGGAACGGAGCAGGATACTCCTACTCCGATACCAGAATGGTCCTTCATACCCATTCCAACCAAATATGTCTCTCTACATATCCTGGCAATAATGGAGGAGCAGGTATCGATCCCAGATCATATCTTGTAAACTTTACAGAGTGTGATTGCATCAGTGGCAACGACAAGGACTTGGGCCTGTGAGCCCATTTCCCCAATTGAGGCGACAGACGAGATAGCCGCCTCGAAGTAGATATGCATCCATTCTTCCACCCAGGAGGGTCGCCGACTATTTTCCACGACACAAGGGAAACCAAATCGAGCAGGTTCACTCGTTCCAACTGGGGGACACCATTCCTTCATGGTGGATTCTCCAGAGTAGGCATATATCCCTACTAAAAGTCAAGATATTCACCGGCGTATCCCAGAAACATCATGGGACCCAATTAGATAGGGACCCAAAGGTGAAGGCCATTTTCAATAGCAGACGGTCACCGCTGTCCATAAAAAAGTGCCCCGAATGCGCCGATGGTAGACGGAAAATAAAGAGCAGGTTCATGACTCCACTCTGCTGGATGCTGGGGTTCACAATGCCACTAAGTTTATATTGAAGGCTAAGAACCCTGCCCACCCATTACCATATTATGGGAATGGAAGTAGCAGTTGCGAAGGCCCTCCCAGTAATGTTGCTACCAGCAGCTCTGAAGGTCCTCCCCAGAGCACCCGCGGGGGCCTACCCCACTAGCATATAACGATCGATCACGAGAGATACTCTTTTGATGCGAGTCACGGAAACCTTCCACGTGACCATAAGATCGAGCAGCAAGAAGATCCTCCACTTGTTGCGGTCCACCCTGAAGGTCCTCCCTGGGGTATATACTGCAAACTCTTTCCATACAGTGGGACCAGAGATTATGATAGTAGTCCTCTCTATCATAGTCGCAACTGTGAAGGCCCTCCCTATAGTGACGTCTCATCATGACAAAAAGGAAATCCCCTTGTCATGGACTACCCTGAATGTCCTCCCCAGGGGTTACATTGTAACGACATTCTGCACAGTCAGGCTTCAGATCACGGTGGTAGTCCTCTCCACACTTATAACTGAGGTCCTCCCCGTAGAGATGTCAAGCAACGAGAAGGACCTCCCCTCGTTGAAATACATTCTGAATGCCCTCCCTAGGGTGTATCCCATATATATTCTCCCTATTGCACCTGTAATGGTAGCCCTTGCCATTGCAGCAGCTGTGATGGTAGTCATCACCACCACGACCGCCATTGCGAAGGTCCTCCCCACAGTGGCCCCAAGAAACAAGAAGGTCCTCCCCTTATCTCAGTGTGTCTTGAATTTTTTCCCCAGGAAGAAAATATAATGTCAAACCATGATGGTCATCCTCACCATGATGACAGTTGTTGCGAAGGCCCTCCCTGTAACAATTCTACATAGCCAGAACGTCCTTACCTTGCTGCGACACTCCTGGGAGATCCTCCCTAGGGTATGCACTGCAAAAGTCCTCTATGCAGTGAGGCGCCAAGCAGTAATGGTAGTCCTCGCCATTGCGGCATCCATTGTGAAGGACCTCCCCATGATGACATATCATATGGACAGGAAGGTCCTCCCCCTGCCGAATCAAGCACAGAGAATCCCTCGTATGCCAAGGAACTCAGAAGGATGGGATCATGCATGTCATATTACCAACTAGTCACCAACGATTCCCTTCTTCCATTGGGAGATGTTCCGGGGCCACGTTCATCTTCTGAACCACCTTGGAATCTCCCACAGAGCAATTCGATACATACCGATCCGACTACCTCCAACCACACTATTGGTGAACGCCTCAATTGGGCTGACTAAGTAGAGGAATAACTAGTGGTGGAGTATGCCGACATGTTGCACCTGAGGAAACGACTAGCCAAGGATGATATACCAGTTATGTTTTGGCCCACGACTATATCTCAATTCGACATACCTAGAGTGTTGTCGGAAGAATGCATGCACGGAATCCGCCACAATATATGGACAACCCTCTGCTAATTGAAATCGAGCTTCTTGCCCTATGACGAGTATGTAGAGCATTCCATGACAATATGAGACCTTCTGTGTCACAACTACCTAGAAGCTCTTCCTTCGGCGTGGGAACACCGACCCGAGAGGCACAAAAGAAACATGTAGATATCCTTCCTCCGTGGGTTGTACCAGTTGCGTCGCCACATCGGTGATGCTCCGATGGGAGTCTATATCAGTGGATGGGGGGAACATGGAGCTCTGCATTTCACTCCACTCCCCACCCATAAGAACCCGTTCGGCATGGTGTCTTGCAACTTCATCATGTCAAGACAACAATCGAGTGGTCTCCTTATTCGTGAAAGGCAACACATCCAATAGAGTCAGGCCTTGAGTAAGTCAAATAAGCGTCAAGACCGATGGGAAGAACCCATTCAAGAACTCCAAAACAGGCCACCAAGAGCATACAATAGGCCTCTCTCCTAAGAGAGGTCAATCAACAATCATTGCCTACCTCCCTAGAAGGGATTGATTGACAGAAGAACTTGGCACCAAACCCAGTTCACCCCCGAATGGGGGCACGTGAGATCAGGCAGGTTGTGATTGCTTCGGCCACTGCCGAAATCCAGGGTAAACCCCATCATGCAGGGGTGGGGGCATTTTTAACAACAAATACCCCCGTAAGACCAATAAAAATGGGAAGAGACTCAACGTCTAAGTAACGGAGCAAACCCTAGCCCTTAGGGATGGGGGCATTATTACCTCGTCAACAATAACCTCCCCCACGAGAATCAATATTCTCTCGTCTAGGGACGAAAGTCACATGAGGAGGTTCCTACCCTATCCTATTGTTTGAATCATCATCCCCTCCAAGAGAGAGGCATACCGTAAGGTTGCATCAAAGAACTCTCCGCATCACCCTTCGTCAAGGAGCCCGAATGCAATCCCGGGACAGAAGAGGAAAGACCAGTAAAAGATCGGGGAGATCCTCTTCCTATTTGGAAGATGACATCTTCTTCGCCCAGCGATATGAATCCATCAACACCATAGAGTTTATCCCCATGGGTAACTCCGAAGATGGAGCAAATCTGGTTGGATTGGGAGACGATGGTTCCGGTTAGGCTGTGACTCATAATAAACCACCTGGTGTGCACACCCGGAACCAGAGGGCTGCTCTAAACATGGCTGCCCCTTCAGCTAACCTTCCTCTTCCCACCCTGCGAGCTCCCAATAAGGATAAGAACAAAGGACCGGTTAACCATAACCTGCCTCCTTCTCTCGATAAAAACGAGCCGCTTATGCTTGAAGAGAGATTCGCTCGACAGCAAGAGGAAATGAAATAATTTATGCGGCTCAATGCTGAGAAACTCCAGAGGAACCATCATATTAAAAGCGCATCCCAATAGGAGACACATCATGCAATCCCAGTGAGTGAACCTCAAAGACCAAGGTTTGCCCCAACAAACGAAGCATGGTCAGGGCTCCCACCCAACGAGGCGACTGGCCCATCCAACTACCTAAATGTGGATCTGGATGAATACTAAGACTTCCCTCCACTCAGGAAGAAACTGGAGTGAGTACGTCTGAACCCTTTGATGGTGTCCCAAATTGCACGTGAACCCCTAGTGCCAACTGAGCTGGATCCTCAAGCAATGCCTTAGACTACACCTGCCCATGACTGGGCATAACCAGATGTAAAACAGGGTCTCACCAACACCATAGAGGCACTAACAGCTCGATTGGAAGCAATGGAAGGTCGATGCGCTCCGATACAGCCAGAGCGGAAGCCCTGTCCAGATTGGGTGAGCAACAAACCTCTTCCACCCAATTTTGGGAGCCCTGTATTCCCTATTTTAAATAGATCAGGCGATCCAGAACAGCATTGGATGCACTATGCCTCTTATTGAGACCCAATGATGGGAACTCCAGAACAACAAGAAGTAGTGAAACTCAGATGCTTCGTATGGACCTTGCAAGGATCCACCTTCATCTGGTATACGAGTCTGCCAGCCCAGTCAATAAAAAGATGTGAAGACCTTCGACAGCTGTTCATGTTCCACTTCAGCTCAACATTGCCTAAAACAACATTCTGCAACCTCATGAACTGCATGTAGTGGGTTAACGAGAGGGTCTCAGATTTCATCGCTAGATGGAAAGGTTTGAACTACTCTCTGAACAGGCCAATGACTCTAGCTTATTTTATTTCCATATGCATCAACAATCTTTAAGATGAGTTGCGAACACCACTCATACTAGTGGATTGCACCACTGGCTTCCACCATCTCTTGGAAATTTCTAGAGAATCGAGGACTCCCTACAGCGGACCAATTTGATGTCCCGAATAGCCTCACAGGCTCCTTCAAATTGAACAGTTAGAGCAGAAGCGTCCTCTATCATGCTCAAGCCAGCCCCTGTGCCTGCTCCACTGCTCAAGCCTCCACCAAATCATGAAGGGACCCCTGTATATCAGTGAACACCTATGCCTAGGCGGGACGATTAGAAAGGGTCGAAGCGGAACTAGTTTGAGGAATGAAGACATAAATTATACTTGTTCCGAGAGGACCAAGTCCGCGGATACTTCATCACAGCCATGAATTTCATCTTTCTCCGCCTCTCAGAGCTGAGAAAACCCGAAGAAGTTATACATGATGATAGGCCAGACTACTATCCCTGCCATCAAATATTAGGGAACAATATTTGGGAATGCTTCATTTTCAAAGACCTCCTTCAAAGGATGCTAGACTCCAAGTAGGTCGAGGTAGGACCACCCCCAGCACATGTGACATATACTTCTACCACCATCTTCGATAATGGGGAGGGGTGGAAGGAAGTCACCAACAAGAAGGGGTAGAAGTTTGATAACTAGATGAATCGAAAGACTATTAATCATTCTGAGGGCATACTCTGAGCTCAACTACAACACCCAGTGTTGCCGCCAATAGCCCCTGATGTCGCACAACCGACAATATCGTCCTCACAACCCTCCATGATCCGGTCATCCAAGAGTAATCGAACATGGAGGAGACAAGAAAAAGAGGATCAGTCTGCGATGAGGCCAAATTTATCCCCGACACTGTAAGATTTCATGCCCTCAAATTTGGTGCCATAGGCACCGACCCACCAAACGGCATCATCAGGGACAACCAACCAGTTTGACCTGTCCCAGGATGAGGATCTAATCTTTGGTTCCATCAACGTCATCCATCTAATGGAATCATTCCCTAATGAGGGGTATGGGTATGAACCTGACTTCCCAAAATGAGGATCCAGGATGAGGAATCATAGAGGCAGGGGATACCAGGGAGGCGCAGTCGCCGCCAAAAC
Source organism: Viscum album (assembly GCA_963277665.1). Taxonomy (NCBI): domain Eukaryota; kingdom Viridiplantae; phylum Streptophyta; class Magnoliopsida; order Santalales; family Viscaceae; genus Viscum; species Viscum album. The sequence continues at coordinate 1,279,576,364 of OY728134.1, forward strand.
CAACCCTACGATTGGACCTCAGCCCAAACCGTCAATATTGTAGAAACCCATGGGAGATCCCTTCAACGGACCCAGCTGGAGAAAGAACAACCCTCCACCCCCACAATTAGCCACTCTGGCCCCATCATTCTGTGGTACCCATCAGAGGAGGAACAAGTGTCTAGCCACCTAGTGTGTACAAACCAACCTGCCGGCCGAGTCCCCAGAACCTAGGGACATCATCGGAATCTGGCCCCGCAGCCGGTCCCTCCTCGTCATGTATTCCAACTCCAATGCTGCCCGCGAAAACTCTCCTACCAACAGAGAAGCATTGGCCGTTGGAGCAGAAATACGATATCCTTAAGCAGCTGGCGTTGGTACCATCCAAACTGTCGATCATGGATGCCCTGAGTATGTTAGCCGACCTTAGGGAGGTGCTTATAGAAGCCTTGCTCAACCCGCATAAGTTTCAAGCCGAGGTAGCTACCATCGAAATTTATCGAATGGAGACTAGCCCGACTGAATGCAATGCAGCTATTTCCTTCACCGGTCAGGATGAAGATGACTTCATGCAATGACACGTCAAACCACCATACATGTATGGCACACAAAATGACACTGAGATCCGCAAAGTCTTTATTGACAATGGCTCTGGAGTTATCCTCATTCCCCTGTGGACACTCCATAAGCTGGGCTACAGTGGGAATGACCTAGTACCCTCGACCACAACTCTGTTGAGTTACGACAAGAGTGAACTGAATCCAATGGGAAAAATTAAGCTAAAGACGCATTTTTGTGACCTTGTGGCCTATTCGGAATTCCTGTTGGTCCAGCAGAACACGACGTTCAATGCCCTTTTTGGGAGCTCGTGGCTCCATAAGCACATGGTCATTCCTTCATCCTACCACCAGTGTATTAAGTACTACATCAATGGGAAATATGGGACATTGCACGCAGACAAGGCCCCTTTCGAGCTCTCCAAGTCACATTACATTGACGCCTGGTTTTATGAGAAAAAGAAGAAGAAGACTTTGGATGATGGTGTTGACTAGATCCCCACTCCAAATAGTCTAGAAATGGTTCTTGATGACCCCCACAGACAGCTTGGTAGAGACTACGTACTACCCATCAACCATGTTGAAAGCAGGGGTACAAGTTCGGACACGCACTCAGCTATCCTCATGACTTAAGTTATAATGTCTAGGAATAACAGTGCGGGAATGTCCACTAATCCTCAATTAGGGGATGAATACTCAAGCGAGGACACACACGACGCCTCTCCCTCAAACTCCCAGGATCCCGAGTAAATATACCTCCCCTCTCCACATCAAGAGGATGAGGATTTGGGAGAAGAAGAGGAGGAAGATCTTAGGGATGCACCTCCCTCATTTGAGGAAGGTATCTCCACCACAGTGGAAGAGCTTAGGGAAATAAACCTGGGTATCGAGGAAGACCCAAGGCCCATCCTCATTAGTGCAGCCATGTCTCACACGGAGCTTGAGATATATACCGAATTTTAATGCAACATCAAGATGTTTTTTCCTAGAATTACACGGAAATTACGGGACTCGATCCCGAAGTGGCAACACATCACTTATGTCTTCTAGAAGAGCACCGGGGATATAAACAGGCTGCTAGAAGGATACACCCCTCACAAGCTTCCAAAATAGAGGCCAAGGTCGATAAGCTCATTAAAACAGGCTTCATTTAGGAGGTCCAGTAACCCATCTGGTTGGCAAACTTTTTCCCCGTCAAGAAAAAGAATGGACTAATCCATGTCTATATTTATTTCAGAGATCTCAATCAGCATTTCCCGAAAGATGACATCCCGGTCCTGATCACAAAGTTATTAATCGACGTGACGGCTGCGAATGAGGCTCTATCCTTCATGTATGGATATTCTGGGTATAATCAAAATACGATGGCCCAAGAACATGAAGAATTTACTTCCCTCATATCCCCCCCAAGGAGTATTATATTACATGGTCATGCCCTTTGGTCTCAAGAATGCTGGAGCCACATATCAACGTGGCATGCATCATATTGTTAAACCATTCCTTGGGAGATTCGTTGAATGTTACGTAGATGACTTGGTGGTTATGTCCAAACAGTGCTCAGATCACTTGTAAAACCTTGAGACCATCTTCATCAAACATCGACAGCATGTCCTAAAGATGAATCCCTTGAAATGCGGCTTCGAGGTTACCTCATAGAAGTTCCTTGGATTCGTTGTACTCCATCGTGGCATCGATGTTGAACCTAAAAATACAAAGGCTATCCTTGTATTACAACCTCCCCGCAATCTCACCGAGTTGAGGGGCTTCCAAGGACACCTGGCCAATATCAGGTGGTTCATAGCCAACCTGGTAGGAAAATGTTTTGCCTTTACCCGGTTAATGAAGAATGGAGTCACGTGTCAGTGGAAAAATGACTTCCAGGAGGCATTTGACAGCCTAAAGAAGTAGCTCTTAAGCCCACTAGTGCTCATGCCCCCGGTTGAAGGGAGACCTCTCATCCTATACATGATGGCCCTAGAGCGGTCACTGGGAGCCTTCCTCGCACCAAATAATGATGTCGGCAGTGAAAATAGACTCTATTACCTTAGCCGAACCATGATTGATGTTGTGACTCGATACTCAAACATCGAGATGAGTTGTTTAGCCTTGGTATTCGCAGTTAAAAAGTTGTGACATTATCTTCCGTATCATGAAGTCCACTTAGTCTCTCGTAATAACCCGCTAAAGTACATCCTCAGCCGCCCAATGCTGATTTGGTGCCTATCCTGATGGGTAGTTATCCTGCAACAGTTTTACATCCAGTTTGTGCCTCAGAAGGCCATCAATGGACAGGAATTATCAGATTTTCTGGTAGAGCACCCTCTAACGTGGACCACCCCACCAGACGTCAAGTTACCTAATGAAAACATCTTTTTGGTTCAAGAGTAGCTCCCAACATGGGAAATGTACTTTGACGGCGCATCCCGAAGCTCAACCGGCAAAAGGATGGACGATCCCAAATTTAACAAGGTGGGATCGGGGATAATACTCATTTCCCCGGAAAAGGCAGTCTTCCCATATTCATTTCTCTTGTCAGATGGATGTATGAACAATGAGGTGGAATATCAAGCCCTCATTGCAAGCCTGGAGCTCACACTCCAGGCACAAGTACAACACCTTAAGAAAAATGGTTACTCAGAACTGGTCATCAAGAAAGTCAACGGTGACTATGCTGTCAAAAAGGAGGAGCCAATTCCCATGTTCGACAATGTCTGGGGGTTAATGGTGGAATTCTCCATAGAACCAACATTGACCTATATCCCCCGATTTCAGAATGCCTAGGTCAACGCATTAGAAAATGCCGACACGACCCTAGCTGACCCAGACCAAGATGAAACTGTTATCAGTATTGCTCACCATTGAATGGTCTAGCTGTTTTTCCAGACTAAGATGGAGGAAATCCATGAAGTCAGTGCTGTCCCTGAGCCATATGCTCCTGCCACCGGCTGGATGACCCTCATTGCAAACTACCTTCAACAGGGAGAACTTCCATCAGACAGGGCTGAACGAGAGCAAATACGGAGAAGGGAAATCAACTTTGTCCTATATGGTGGCACAGGTCAGCAAGAGGTCCCCTACAAACGAGGCCTCAATGGAATCCTCCTTATATGTATTGATGGAGAAGAAATTGTTTCCATCATGACTAAAGTGCATGATAGAGTATGTGGAGCACATTAGTTGGGTTCCAAACATTCCCATCAGGTTCGAAGACTTGGGTTACTATTGGCCCATAGTGGCACGAGATTGTGAGTGCTTTACTGCAAAATGCCACTCATGCCAACTTCATACACCAACCCTCGGAGTTACTTTATCAGGCCATGTACTCTGGGCCATTTTCCGTCTGGGGAATGGATGTCATGGGACCATATCCTCTTTCCACAACCAAGCAACTGATGTATATCCTCACAACAACCGACTTCTTTTCCAAATGGGCAGATGTTATACCCCTTAAGGAAGTCTAGGAAATAAACATTGTCAGCTTTGTGAAAGCCAATATCATCAACAGATTTGGTGTCCCTCATACCATACTTACGGATAACGACACCAACTTCTGCTCTGCTGAATTGGAGAAACTATACCATGAATATGGTATCGAGGCTAACAACTCATCCCACTACCATGCAGCGTCCAACGGGCAGATAGAGGCTTTCAACAAGACCCTATCCAACATCCTCCATAAAATGGTGGACAAAGACAAGAATTCATGGCCGGATAAACTCCTCCATACATTGTGGGCTTACTGAACCACACTTTTCACTGCCACTCGGGATACTCTGTACTCATTAGTATACAAAACAGAAGTGGTTCTGCACATTGAGCTAAAATGGCCCTCGCTCCGTGTTTCCATTTGTGATCAGTTATCCAATGATGAGCAATCAGAAAAGTGGCTAAGTGAATTGGAATAGCTAGACGGAAAGCGGCTACACACCTTGGACAATCTGGAAGTATACCAGAACCAGATTGCACGAGGATTCAATATAAAGGTTAGTCTTTAGTCTTTCTTGGATGGAGAATTGGTGTTGGTCCTCTGGACCCCAATGATACACGGAAGGAAACCTCCAATGATAGATCCCATGTGGGAGGGACCATATGTTATACACAAGGTGTACTCCAATGGAGAATATTCCCTGATCTCCATGGATGGTAAATTCATCACCGCTCCTAAAAATTCGAGATTACAGAAGAAGTATTTCGCATAATAACTAAAAGCAGTTATCGTCCGAGCTACCGAACGTTAAACTTCCAAGCACCCAATGGTCCAAACTCTATAACCCTAAACTAATAGTATTTTTTCCTCACCATAGGATGTTAAACTGCATGGATTTCAAATAACTCTATACGACATGATTCTTTCCCTCGTGGGATACGTAGTGACACTAGGGTTCCCCATCCTGGCCCAGCCACCCCTCAGATATGAAGTTTTAAAGATTCCCTTCACCCCGTATATGGGCCAGACCTGCACAGGGTGTATCCCTCGTCCTCACCGCACGATGTTAAACTGCACGGAGAAGAAGTTTTAAAAATGCCCCTTTCCCCCGTGTATGGACCAGACTTGCACTATGTATAGAACTATGTGAGTCTTGATTCCTGCTCTCATAGGATACGTAGCGACATCGGGATCCCCTATCCTGGCCTAGCCACTCCCAAATGGAATAAAATTAAAAAATTCCCCCTCCCCCTTTGTATGGAACAGACCATCACGGGGTGTATTGTCTTTCAGAGAACTATGTGAGGCTTGATTCCTGCCCTCATAGGATACGTAGTGATGCCATAATTCTACACCCTAGCCTAGCTACCTCAAATAAAGCAAAAAATACCCCCTTTTCCCATACGGGCCAGACCCGCATAGGGTGTATTCCCCAAAATAACTACGTGAGGCTAGATTCCAGCCCTTGTGGGAGATGTAGTGACTACAGGGTTCCCCACTATGGCCCAGACATTTCCAAATGAATGTTGAAAAATGCCTTCTTCCCTCGTCTAAAGACCAGATCTACATGGGGTGTATTCTTCTTCCTCACCGCACGACGTTAAATTGCACGGACTTCGTCCTCACCACACGATGTTAGAACCACACGGACTTTGTCCTCACCGCATGATGTTAAAACTGCATGGACATCATCTTGACCCACCCAAGATATATGGCGAAACGAGATGGAAATACTCCTTATGCATTTGGATGCATCCTCTCTATACATCAGACTCCATGACCCAGAAAATTATGGATCTTCATAACCATTCATGGCCATTAAAAGTGGAAAGTTATCGACCCGTGGACACCTTTTCAGGACTATGCATACCATACCCTCAGCAGCTTTGCATATTGGTAGCCCATGGACCATATACCAAAGGCAATATTTCCTCGGGCGATACTCTTCCTAGCTCCGTACGCTTACCAGCCTCGGAGCCCCCATATCATATCTCTCGATCTAGAAATTTATGGGGTAGTGGTTTACAAGTTCGTCCCCTTTTCACATCCAAACGTTTCCAGGGTATCCCTACCTTGTTAGCCTATGTATCCACCCATGGTTCACATGACGACTTGCATCAATGAACATCAAGCTAGGGAAAGGCTACTTTGACTCAACAGATAATTGCAATGAATATGTTTCTTGTATGCTCAGACACCATTATCCTTGCATGTCGAACTATGGGTAGTGATCAATCATGGATTTTCACAATCATTGATTTCCATTGGAAGTGGAAAGTCATCGACCCGGGGACACCTTTTCATGACTATGCATACCATGCCCTCAGCGGATCTGCATATTGATAGCCCCTGGCCTGTCTACAAAACGCATGATTTCCTCGGGCGGTACTCTTCCAAGCTCCGTACGCTTACCTGCCTCAGAGCCCCCACACCACATCTCCGGATCTGGGAAACCTCATAGTTACAGTTTGCAACATTCATCCGCCACCCTGTTCAGAGTATATCAGAGCATGATAACTCAGTTATCCTTCGAGTGACTGCAACAATGGTCACCCAATGGTCTGAGCTCTATGACCGCTAAACTAGGAGTATTGTGTCCTTACCGCATGACATTAAACTATATGGAGTGAAGTTATACCCCCACACACATGATAAATCAGCATAGGGAGCTCCCTATGCTTTAACAGCAACCAAGGAAAAATATTCCTGACAATTTCCATATATTTTCTTACCAAATGACAGACTTCGTGGCAGGGACAATCGCGGATCCTCTTAACCATTCACGGCCATCAAAAGTGGAAAGCTATCGACCTGTGGACACCTTTTCATGACTATGAAAACCTTTCCCTCAGTAGCTCTGTATATTGATAGCCCCTGGCCCATCTACCAAATGCATGATTTTCTCAGGCGATACTCTTCCTTGCTCCATACGCTTACCGGCCTCAGAGCCCTCATAACATTTCTTCTGATCCAAGAAGCCCTGGAACCACGATTTTCACCATCAAACCCTTTTCCACATCTTGGGCATGCTGATATGTTCAAGCCTAGTTACATTCTGATCAATAGAGGCCTTTGCAACTACATCCTTAACGCATAACGTTAAACTGCACGGAAAATCTTGACTGCTTGGCATAAAGCTACAAAGGCCAAGCATTAAACATTCAAGGAAATGCCTCCAATTACAAGCATTTTCACTGGTTGAAAAATTCCCCCGTCCTTGCTGCATGACGTTAAACTGCACAACATCCTTGAATAATTCTGCTCGTCTTTACCGCATGACGTTAAACTGCACAGTCAAACCTATCATGTGTTTAGTAAGGAACAAAGGCTATTCTCTATCCCTCAGTACACGGGTCTGACATGCACCAACCACCATCTCACACCAGTGTGAGAAAGAATGACTTCACCCATTCTCAAGAAATTTAGACTAGATGTTTCTCCCGTATCCAGGCACCCTCTCCTCATAAACCATACTCTATACTCAGAAAAAAGAAGAACTCTCATAAGCTACCCCTGGGGGTCCTGAATCTCAACTTCCCTGAAGTTTCCCAGCTATTAAGAGTGTGAAATCATTGACTTAAGGACACCTTTGCATGACTATGAATACTATGACCTTAGTGTCTCTACATATTGATCGCCCTTGTCCATTCTACCAAAGGTAAGATTTTCTTAGGCGATACTTCTCTCCGTATGCCTCTTGGCCCTTGAGCCCCCATTTCCATCCCGAGATTTGGAAACCCTATGAGATACAGTTTACTAGACTCTTTCATGACACTATCTGAATATAGTGGAACATCTCTGATGATACTACCAAGAACCAGGAGAATCCATTACACTTTGAAGAATGTCCAGGCTGCATGACTTTAAACTGCGCCAAGCTCCAACCATCCTTCAAGATAACTAAATTCGTAGGATAGGGACCCTGTTTCCACACTCTGGATTGATACAGAAGTTCTCAAAACCTTTCAGACATCACATACCCTTTCCAATCCACCCCCAGTGGATTTTCATAGTTCTCCAAGCCACCCATGGTGGTTTCCGTAAGCCAGACTTCCATGAAGTCCTCATGCCATCAGAAATAGAGAATCATTGACTTAAGGACACATTTTCACTACTATGCATACTATGCCCTCAGTGGCTCTAAATATTGATCACCCCTGACCCATCTACCAAAGGCAGAATTTCCTTTGGCGATGCTCTTCCTACCTCTACATGCCGATATAGCTCCCATGCCTTGAGACATGCCCTGCATGTGGTTCAAATCTGAACACGCCTTTCCCCCCCACATGCGTCTAAAAGATATCAAGACATATTTTATTCAGACAAATCCCATTGGGGACCTCTCCCCACCATATCTGGTCTAAGCTGTTCGACATAAAACATCAGTAATGATATTCTGGTCGGCATGACTTTAAACCGCTCACAAAAAAAAGGCACAAAGCCTGTTAGGCCGAAAACCCAAAAAGGGAGACCTAAGAAAAATTCGGGCCATACCTGCTGGTTCCACACTAAATGGGCCCAGGAAAAATTAGGGTATTGATGAAAAATGAAAAAAATTTGTGGGGGGTTTTCTACAAAAACCTAGCAATAGTCAAACTATGCTCACTAGATCCCATGATCCAGGCAAAAGATAGAGCTCATTTTTATTCTTTTTATCATTTTTCCTAAACTCTGATTATTCTAAGCTCAGTGAATTAACATATACATCAATCACGCCAAATAATTTTATTCACAGGAGAATACACCAAGAGTGCTGAGGAATACATTTCTTTCTTCCATAACAAAGTAGGTAATAAGGGCATCCACAATCCGGAGCCTCCTCTGGCATGAATGGTTATTACAGGAGGTTTTCAGTGGATTCACAAAGTTGTATCAGGTGATGATGAGAATCCTTGATTGTTTGACGGTGATTCTCCAGTAAGGCTATCTTAGATTCTTCACCAGCTCACAACACTTCCGCCTCCTGGGCTGCCTTTGAGATCGCCCTCATATCCTCCTCCATCTGCCACTCCCCTTCTAAAATTATGGTAGCGATGTTACACTCTTCCTACTGTAGCCACTGTAAGTCATTCCTTAGCACCTCCAGTTTAGAACGCTTCTCAATGACTTCTCCCTAGAGTCTCGCAACTACCCCGACATGATCATGAACCTCTGTTAGGCAAAACTGTTAGGTTGCGGAAAGGTAGGCTTCATATTGAGCTACAGAGAGGAGAGATTCGAAACAACCCAGTCTTTTCTGATCAGTGACCACCTGCTTGACTATGTCATAAATACCATGGTAGTCAAAGTTGTCGAATCCCAGCAGCATAAACATATTGCACAACTTCGGTAATTTGGTGAGAATCTCGGCTAGGGGCGTCTGAGAAATCATCTCCCAAATATTCTCCCAAGCCCTTTGGTGAGTAGGTTGACTATTAGAGAGGACTTGTAGATCAGGTTAGGAGTAACTCCCTGATGAAGATACGTATCCAGGGATGAACGTCACTAAGAAGGGACCCGATGAGGCTTCACCCCCAAACTCTGGCGCTGCGGCAACTTCGCCCCCAGTGGTTGTGGTCACAAGCATGATCGGATCCGATGACACAATCATCAATACCAAAGGTCGTGGTCCTAGAGCCCACGAGTCGATAAGATAGATAAGTATCCCTAGTCAAAAATGGGAAGAATAAAGAGTCAGTGGAAAGTGGTTGAGAAGCTTACCCCTGATCATCAAGGCGTTGGTATCCCCAAGCTCTGCACCACTGCAGCCACTCGAGGAATATGCTACATATTCGAGAGGCAAGGGAATTCTGGGAACCTCCAAAGGTGTCCAGGACCTAAGGCCATACCCAAGGACAGCAACTCCCTAAGCTGTCACCAAGCGGTCGGCTACAGAGATAAAGCCCCAGGAAATCACTCCCCCAGTAAACAAAATAATGGCCCGCTCTGGGTTTTCGACAACTAGCCCGATGGCAGGCTCTTCCTCCATCTCCACGGGATCCATTGGGTCTGAGGTAGCTGGCATCGTCGGATTTGAGGCCTCTTCTGTAATCACAAGTTCCCCATCCTCCCCTGCAAATTATAAAGGTCATATGATCACCAAGAGACTCTACTTCCAGTTGTTCCTCCTATGACATATCTCTGACTGAAGAAGGCATAAGTAGAACGTCTATATCACTAGCCCCTCCAGTAGGGCCCACCATCTCGTCACACCCAGGTGTGGCTACAGGTGATCCCTCAGATGATGAGGGGGGAAGAAGATATGACTGCATGCAAAATAGTTAATAACTATCAGAATCAGAATACATGAGTTTTCAATCAAGGAAACAGGAAGTCAGGATTACCCGAAGTCCCCTGTCTGAGACGTTCCGATAAATGGTACACCTGCTGGAATCTATGGATCTGCCCAGGGGACAGTTCTTCACTCAGGATGCTGAGAGGAGCTAGAGGAGAAATGACCCTGGTTGGATCCGCGATGGTCGCTTCCATGAGCTCAGATGAGCCATGAGACCCCTCCTCGATGATCCTCATTGCCGAAAGCGTGTGTTCTCCTGCTGCGGTACCACGAGGAGTATACTCCGGGGAAAGAATTTCCCCCCGGGATTCCTCGGCACCCTGCATAAAGGTAAGAAACATTATAACCTTCACAGTAAAGGATGAGTGAAAGCTGGAATGGATGAACATGATAACCTCTTCATCGGGATCTGACGATTCAAGATGTCTTATCATCATAGACAACCGGGTAGACCCATAAAGTCGGTTCCTAAGTGAATGAATGTATGCATCCATCTCCTTCAATGAGGTGACTATTTCTTCTAGATCCTCTTCCAAAAGCAAGTTGGGTAGAGTAAAGATTGTCCCAATACCCGGAATCTCGAGAGGGACTGTTTGGAGTAATGCCCAAACCTCTTCATCCGAGCTGCTGACCCTTAGGTCATCCCAAATCCTCTATGCATCCGGAAATACGGCTGTAACATGAACAGCTAGCTGGGGAGGATTGATCTGAGAGGGTTGGGAAGTGGCAGGGGCTAGTGGGGGCGCCAATGGTTGTGTTTGTTTTCTGGATCTCGTCTCCGCCCTGAAACTCTTTGGAGGTACCTATGGGTGGGACCTCACGGGCAAGGGGGGAATTCTCTTACATCAGTCGTAGTGGGGGAACCACTGAGATCACTGCCCCCTGAAGAGTGGTCACTCTCTCCCTCATCCTCGTCAGTCACCAGTCACAGCATGGCCTGGACTCGATGAGTCGACACTGCATAACCTCGACGGGTATGAACGCAAGCCTTGAGGTCCCGGAGATACTTCTTGGCCCTCTCTGAGTCCGCTTCATAAATAATGTCAACAGGAGAAGAAATGTGGCCCATCCCGTCAAATGCCACTTCTGATTCTTGGAGATACTGCCAAAGAGAATGGGGGTACTGGCTGCAAGTGACGGGCCTTTGAATACGTCTCATTGACCCCAGGCCGTCGGGAAGGCAGTATCCGCGGGAATAACCGACTCTCTCCGGGCAGCTTCAAGGGCATGAGAGGATACACCTATGTCCGTTAAAATCTTTCATTGAAGCAGGAGACCGGTAGGGTTGTGAAAAACCTTTCCTGACCTGGTCGAAGAACTATCCCCCTTTCGCTTCCTCTTGCCCTTCGATGGATTAGGACTCAAGACAGTGGGCACCCATAGCCCTAGCTGACCATTTGGGTATGACTACACCCAAGAGTTAGTATATATCTTTGACAAGAAAGGGATAGAGTCTGCAAGTGCATGATTCATAACCTCGCAACCAGTATCTTCTTGGGTAAACATTAACCATAGTTTCCTAGCCACCATTAAATGGTGGTTCTCATGGGCTCCATTAAGTGTGGGAGGACACAATGCTTGGACAAAATCAAATTGACGTCCGAATCGGCAAGGCGCCTACCCCTCACAGATCAGTTCCCCACTGATACGGGCCACCAAAATGACCTCTCAGAGGAAAAAGTGGTAGCCCAGCTTGCTAAACTCTACTGATATGGTATTCATAGTTGCTCTAGTAGGGGATGGATATGGTCAGAAATTTAAATGATCAAAGCTCGAGATCCGACTTGACATCAGACGCATATTCTTACCCGCCTATTGTCCATCCTTCTCTTGGGTCACCCACTCTTCGGGCATGACCCCACTGGTCACTTGCAAGTACGGCCAGAACATGGTGCCCGGAATCTGAAGAGGGTTGATGAATGTGTACCAGTTCTTGACATGCACTCCCAACCATCCCTAGAGAATTTGAAAAGGGCCGGCTACCTGGTCTGGTCAGCTCCCATCGGTAATATTTCTACAAAACCGATAAATCCTGCCCAATACTGGGACGACCAAGTTGATGACATTTTCGGTAGCCAGCTGTGCTACCATGACGAAAGTAGAGACTCGCACGCCACCAGTCTCGCGTATGATCAATATCCATCCACTCAAGAACATGGCCAGAAATGCCGCCAGATGAAGCAATCGATCAATGTCAGGAACAAGCTCCCAGCCCCAGTCATTGAACTGGCCTTCCTCCAGGATTAGCCAGTAGCTACCCCTCTACCTTCGAGACACCATCATAGGGAATGTTGTGGGCCTTCGTAGGAGAGCCACATACTTTCTCTCTCTAGAAAAATCCTTGACCCATTCACGATATGGGACAAGCCGTTTCGAAGACGTATCCTTTGAATGATTCTGGGCCTAGTCAATAAGCTTCTTCACCAAAGGGGGAGTCCTCTCTTCGTCGTTCCACACATAAGGGGGATGTATGAATTCATCATACATACCCCCCACAATGGGGACCCCAGAAATCTAGAAGACATCCCAAAGACTAATACCCACCTCACCATGGACCAGATAAAATGTGTTGGTGTCCGGACTCCAACGGCTCATAAGTTGCCTGACAAGGGCTTGAGGCCGATGGGTATAGGTTTGGGACACCCAGGCAGTTTCATATAAGAATACGGATCGCAACACTACTTCAAACTCCGCACAGCTATGGCGAACCTAGAAGGGCCACCCCCAATCCAATGACTTAAATGCCCCTCTAGGATGAAGGTCCCAGTCCGCTGACCATCCATGCTGGTTGTTCACCATAGCATTGCGGGAAATGCTTCGGTAACAATGAATTGTCCCATCAAGCTAACGTTGTTACCCTGTTGGGGACACATGAAGGTGATTTAATAGGGATCTGATAGTTGTATCCTTTATGAAAGGCCACCCTCTGGAGGATATCATAGATTGAGGGATATTTCTTGTAAATATCCAGGCTGTAGGATTGTTGTCGCGAGATGGTACCAAAATCGGCATATCAGACAGTAAACCAAGCCCGTAGGTAGGAAGGCTGTTGGAAAAGGGGTACTGCCACTGTGACTCAGAGAGCCGATCAGATAGGAAGGAGAATACTGGGGAGTGTCAGATTCCATCCTTAACAGAGCTGACCACATCCTTCGGGTGTTGATCACCAATTGGAAGAGGATCGGCAGCAGGCCTGGGAAAAGGGTGAGGGGGAACCCTATTTTCTCCCTACATTATAAAAACCAGGAAAATGGTTAGTCTGGAATAATAAAATCAGTACAAAAATACCAGGAATATGGCAATGGAATCAAGAATCCGTCATGAAGAGGTCTACAAGCAGGCCTCAAAATATGGTTCGTGATGACTGCATCCCGTGAACCAACCCTCCATGGAAAAGGTATACAGTACTCTGGCCTATGGAGCATTGTCCAGAAAACCGAAAACCAGGTTGATCCACAGAATCTTAATCCCAGATATAAATAGTTAGGTTCAGAAGACATAAGAAATTTTCAAATTCTGGAAGATTTCAGTCCTCGGAGCATCAAAACCGCGAAGCGAGTTCCTCCGCTTACTGTCGTGAATTAATTTTTAATTAATTAAAAGTATTGTTTTACGGCTGGAACATTGGTCTATAGGTGAGGTATGGCGCGAACGAGGAATGGTTCACAGAATAGGCAGCTGCATCGCGAATGAGGCATTTCGTGAAGGAATGAGCACGCAGAAACAAAAAGCGAGAGAGCTCTGGTTTCGCGAAGAATCCGGTAAAAGACAAAGGAAGGTCCCTCATATTTATAGGTGTGGTCCCCAACCAGGTCCACTCCTCTAATGTAAACCATCCAAGTTTTACGACCACTCTACATTAGAATGGCCTCCTCTTCGTTCCGATCGTACCCCATTCCAATGAGGGGCATTTGTAGGGTCCTGAAAAATCTGCAAAGGAGAATGAGAATCCCCTTTAAACCAAGGGAGATTCAACCCAATTTCCCCCCAAAAGAATTGGGAATGGTGGGGGAATACTCAAAGGATGGAATAATATGAACCTGTCCACAGACCGGTCTAATGATAACGCTACACAGCCAGTTCCATGAAGCACCCACTCCGCGGACCGCTGTCGTTTGTAGAATGAAGGCAGAGATCCTCCGTGGGTACGATGAAGGAGAGGCGCCGAGCCGGTCCATCGTCACGAACCTCCCTAGCTGTGGACCACATCGACCGGCCCAGGCCGCATCCACTGTCATTCACGGAATGGAGGTAGAACCCTGCGCAGTCACGAACCATCCCCCGAGCTTGTTCGGTTCATGGGGGGGGGGATGCGTTCGATGCCCCCCGCGAGTTTCGGAATGACCAAGTCATTTGTAAACCAGCTTTTCAGTCATGTGCCTTGGAAAAAAGTTCTTCATGACCACAGATACATCTCTTTCCCCGCTCTATAAAAGGAGAACAAGGGGGAAGAGGACCGGGAGGATTGGAGAGATCGATCAGATTCGGGTGGAAGGATTTTGAAAGAAGGAGCTTTGGATTTCGCAAAATGCGAAGTTTTAGTCCACAAACCAGAACAGGAATGATGCTGGAAGAGAATTAATAAAGAACCGAAAACAGATAACACCTTGGTGAACTGTGAACTTAAGATAATAAATAAATGAAGACCGTGAATCATGGCCCCTCCGTGGATTCACTCCCCGTGGACCATGGAGTTTATCCCCATTTTTCGATCCGTCGCACCGTGTAGCACCCTCCTACGCGGGCGAAGCCCCGACCGATGAAAGTTCGACCGACGTCACCCTCGGCCACCGCTTCTTGTATGACCCCCCCCCCGAGTACCAACCTTGTACATAGGCTGAACCCGAAGCTGCGAACCACCCTGGTTTGCGGGATGCCCATCAGTCTGCAGACTACCCTAGTTCGCGGATGGCCTCTCCAGCAGCGTAGCACCTTCCTACGCTAAGGGCACCACCACTCCTACACATGTGTGGCCTGCCAGATCCTTCGGAGTTCCCATTCCCTGAGACAGAAAAAATCCTTTCAATCCGGTTTGATCCTCCATAACCCCCTCGTTGGACCATTCATTGGCATCGAGCCAAGGCCTCCACCAGAGCCACATGATCCGTGTAATGTATCCTTCAGGTGCATTAGTGTGCTGTTTTGAGTTCACATACCCATAGTAAACAGGGGCAAAGGGTTTTCCCCGGACCTTGAGCAGATTTATGAAGCATTCCTGGGTCCACATTCCCACAGTAATGAGGAGTCTGAGCCCGAGATCCCCCTTTTCTGCCCCTCCACTTGTTAAGACTGGGGCACTTCTCCCCTCCCCGGGAAGTGATGGGATACCCATCAGAAGAAATCCCCCATGCACCTCCGTACTTCCCCACGACCATGGCCAAGGAAGGGCGTAGTGGGGAAGGGTGATTCTCCGTCCTTCTGTGGGGACAAGCCCCCCCCCCTACGATTTTTCACCCTAGGAATGCACCTTGGAGAAATCCACGACTTTATTGGCCGCCTCTATGCATAATCCCCACTCCACTTCCCACGGACGCACCTTTTGCGACGGGATCGCCTGGTCCCTACTGCCTCTTATTTCTCACACCGAGCATGACTTATGTGGGCTTAGAGTAAGAATCAACCATGACATCCTCTTATGGGCCTCCTTAGAGTGCAATCCCCAATATATTACTATGGGACTCCTTAGAGTGTAAGCCATACCCTCATTCGAACTACA
This sequence comes from Viscum album, assembly GCA_963277665.1. Taxonomy (NCBI): domain Eukaryota; kingdom Viridiplantae; phylum Streptophyta; class Magnoliopsida; order Santalales; family Viscaceae; genus Viscum; species Viscum album. Next base: position 1,279,592,317 of record OY728134.1, read on the forward strand.
TGGACTTTGATTCCCCACAATAGGGATACGTAGGCAGCCTTCATGAGGTTCAAGCCCAATCACCATCAGACCCCTAGGTCCATATTCACGTCGGCTCTCCGACCCTCTGATTCGAACTATGTGGACTTTGATCTCGGTCTCTTAGGCAGGGTATGTTGGAAGCCTTCCTGAGGATGAATCCCAAAAACTTGTCGATCCAACTATCTTCATGTCAGTTCACCGCACCACCCCTAGTGTCGCCTCAATGATTCAAGACTCCTAGGGGTCATTAATCCAACGAGGGATGGTAAACCTCAATCATAAATTATTTCAAACCCCTGTGTCCAGCTGACCATTTCCAACCAGGAGTAATCCATGGATACTATTCTTGGGTATAAACCAAAGATTCGTGAACATATGAACACATCTTAAATCTATAAGGGAGTCCCGAAATAGGCAATAATCCCCCCCAAAAGGGTGATATGAGCCCGACTTCCCATCCTCTCGACCAATGTGAGTTCTTAAGCATCGTTGGTCAAACCTCCCAGCAAATGCCTGAATTTGGAAAGCAGGTCCATGCATTGCTGGATATGGAACCGTTGGACGTTTCGAGGTGAAAACATTGCACCCAATATGAGTGATTAAGCATAACCTGATCTTCTCTAATCAACCGTCGGGTAGAGCATGTTTCTCCCCATGACCTCATCGTGCACAACGAGACAATTATAAACCTATAAGTTTTATCAGAGCAGTCACATATTTATTTATACTAATTTATGGTTAAGGGTGATTTATGCATTTTAATTTAGTTTTTCTATTCTTGTTCAATTTTTTGATTAAATTGAAAAGTGATATATTTTTCTTCCTCATTCATTTATCATATATCTAATTGAGGCATTTAATTTTTTGATTAAAAAATGATTGTGAAACTAATCTAGAAGTCTGAAGGTTTGGGGATGGACTACACCAGACCACACATCCCATAACCATTGTTACATGTCGTGGAGTCTCATTAAATTCATCAGAATTGATTTAGTAATAAATTCAATATTATTTATTGATTTTTACATTAATTACACACTTAATTAACCATGTGTTGACTACAATTTAATGATGCATGGTCATCTAAACTGAATTTCGTGTATCCCACGTTCAAGGTGTGTAGTCCCTTTGATTCACAGATGGGCCATGTATTCCATAAACATCCTACCTGACTGGTGATTGTGTAACTCATAGTTCACATAAAGTGAGTCTCATTGGACACATCATATAATTAATATTTTCTATGGAGTAAAAAACACACTGATTCTCTACGTTTGTTTTCATGATAAGCAGTAAGATATATACATTCCATGTAGATCAAATCTACACAACGTGTACATTTAACAGTTATTAAATTGGAAAATTTATTTATTATACAGTGTAAACCATGATACATGTACATTCATGTGGTCATAATGATGGGACACACCATGTGTTAAGTTTAAATATATATATATGTGTGTGTTTTTTTATTAATTCTGAAAAATGTTCAGAACTCAGTATCATGTATGAGTCATAATCCAGGAAATTACTATACATGAATTTAAGCATAACACATGACCAAAAAATCACGTAATTTGTGTAATCATCTATGATGTACATGTTGTGAAAGTATGTGATATGGAATGCATTCCATATGTCACAAGAGTAAAATATTATAAGTGTGTAATTCAAGTTGGGAAGAATTATATGGGTATTTATTGTTTTCCTAAAAGGAATATTTTTGTACAAGGATAATTTTAATTGAATTTATTTTATTTATTTAAAATTATAATGGATGATAATTTCAAGGAAATTATAATGATAATTTGGATAAAATTATTGATTAATTAAACATAATAATTAACTAATTCAAGAATGATATTTATTAAATAAGAATAATTTTATATTGAATTCTAGTTTTATTAAATGTTTGATGTGTTACATGCATCTGTATGGTCATGAGCAAGACAGAAACTTTTTATGTGACTAGTTTTATTTAATTAATTATTAAATTAAATTATTGGCATGCATTCCTTCTCCCCTTTAAAAATGTAGTTCCTATGTTCCCATGGTTTATTTTTTGAAAACCCCCTTTTCCCCTCACCATTGTGTGAGTAAAAGGCATATGTAATGGGAGGAGATCCTAATATAGTGGTTGTGGTACATGTTCGAAGACGAGGTGAAACCAATCCAAGGAGATGCATAGGTGGACTAGTGGAAAGCTACAACACAAACCTTAATTGGTTTAAGGTGTTTCTACCAAGGTCAAAAGTTAGTTTATCAACTTCTGAATAAACTAACCACTAGTATGAGACAATGATCATACGAGTTTATTATTTTATTTCTATCATTTTCATGGTAATTTCATTGTTAATGTGTTTTCAGGATCACATAATTAATGAATTAACAAGCATATAAGATAGAACTAAAATAAACCATGTTATTCATAGATATTATATATTATATGGTTAATCACTTAATTAATCCTATGTAATATTAATAAACATGTGATAAGGATCAAAATTTTAAATTTACACATAAAAGAAAAAAATACCCCAATAAAATATTAAGTCAGCGTTACCTTACATAAATTCGGTTAAAATCAGAAAATAGTTCAATGTGCTTGACCATCCATATATGGGGTGCATTCAATTATGATAGAATTCAAACATGACATTTTGTGTTGAAATAACATGGTTCACATCAAGATTCGAGTGCCAAAGCGGGACATTATGTAACTGATAGTCAAAGGTTGAGGACATCAATATTAAATATTTTTTGATTGGGGAATCAAATCAGCAGATCAAGGAACTGTGAGTTATTTGAGTTTTCATTTGGAATGCCTACCTAAAACCATTTGTGTTTCTTAAACAATCAACATTGGGGAAATCATATGGGATATATAGATCATATTCATAAGAATATCCAAGAAATATGATATTTTGACTCCAATGGTGAGGGCTACTGGGTTTTGATAAAATAGTGAGAGACTAATAAATATTATATTTATTTATTTAACAAAAATATTTTCAAATAAAAAATTTATATTATACTCATATTATTTTTTAGAAACAATAATAAAATTACATCAAACATATTATTGTGATCCTATATGATAAGGAAATCGTTATATCCAGCGCAAATTTCCAAGAATGGATAATTCTCCAGTATGTCATCCTTAACCACAAAATAAAAGTATATTTTCTAAAAGAACCATTACTAGTTTTTCCTTCTTATGAGACAATTGATGAAAAAATCTCTCTGTATGATAATCATATTAATGATGCTATCGATGTTCAGTTACTCATGATATCATCTATTTCAAATGATCATTCGATGAAACATGTGGATATGGATGCATATATAATGATGTATTTCCTTCATGATATCTTCCAAGAGATTGAATGAAAAGAGAGGTATAATATCTCCAATGATTTGTTCGCAACTCTTCTTGGAAAGTTTGTGCTAATTGGTAAAAATATAGTCAATATTATCAGCTATATTTAATTCCTTGGAATATTAGGTATTAAATTATCAGATGAGTTATGTACAGATCTCATACATTCATCAATCCCTAATAGATTCTCTAGCTTTATTATCACTTTTAATATGGTAAATAATTAGAAGATTCATTCAAAACATCATATATTAATTCCCCATGTGGATAATGAAACGGTGAATGATAAAATCATAGTCCTTATACTAAATAAGAAAAGGAAAGAAAAGGAAAGGGGGCCCATGAAATATAAACATTATAAATCTCCCAAGCATCATCTGACCAAAAAGAAGAAGATCCTAAAGAATGAAATGGAGAAGAAGGCATTAATTTTTTCATGTGTCAAATCAGGCCACTAAAAGAGGAATTGCACATTAAAGAAAGGGGAAGATAATGTTGTGTTCAATATTGAGTGTAGTCATTCAATATCTACACATTGGTTATTAGATACAGGTGTTCAAGCTCATATTTGTATCCATATCTAGGAACTATGTAGATTACAGATGATTGAAAGTGGATAGGTGGATCTAAGAGCTGCCAATAGGGAGAGGTTGGATTCCCTATCCATTGGTGACCACAACATTTCATTTCCAATGAGAATTATTTTTTCTGAGATGTTTTTTATATAACTATAGTTACTAAGAACATAATTTATTTTATCAATCCCATATACAAATGGTTTTATATTATTTTTTTGGAAATTAATGTTGTTTTTTTATAAGGAAAACATATGGTATGGTATGGATAATTTAAATAATGTTCATTATTTATTAAATTGAAAAATTCATGTTTAGAAAATTAATGAAGAATAATTATCTTAAGAATCAAATAACCCCCAGTTGTTGCATAATTGTCTTGGTCATGTATATGTGAAGCATTTTAAAATGTTATGTCATGATAATTATCTAGAATATTTTGAGAAAAAATTACTTCCAACATCACACACTTGTTTACATGAAAAAATGAACAATCCACTATTAGATGGAAAGGGTGAAAGGTCCATAGACCATCTAGTATTGGTAAAAACTAATGTGTGTAGACCATTTCCATTAGAACCTAGATGTGAATATTTATAATTCATACCTTTTACAAATGACTTGAGTAAATTTGTCTAAGTCTAATTGAAGAGGTATAAGTCTTCATCATTTGAGAAATTCATTGAATTCAGTAATGATGTAGTGAATAATCATGTTAAGATGATAAAAAACATCAATCATATCGAGGTGGTGAATATCTTATCCAAGAGTTATTCCAATTTCTAAAGAAGTTTTTGATAATATTTCAACTGACTCCTCCTGAAAAACCATAGTTTAATGGTTTTAGTGAAAGGAGAATTCGTACATTTTTAGACATTGTAACGTTGATTTTGGTTCATTCAGATCATCAATTATCCTTTTGGGTATATTCATTTAAAATTCTAGCTAACACATTAAACAAAGTAACAACTAAAGCAGAAAATGGAATTCCATTCGAATTATGGAGTATAACAAAACCCATTTGTTGCGTACATGTGTATGGGGTTGCGAGGTGTTTATTATCACATTGTTAGGAAAAAAACTTGAACCCCGGGAAGTAGAGTTTATATTTTTAGGGTATCCCAAGGAAACAAATTGATACTACATATACAACCCCTTAGATAAGAAAGTTATTGTCTCCAGCCAAGTCATATTTCAAGAGAGGGAGAACTACCACAAAAAGGATAGTGGGGTCAATATTGAATCTAATGAAGTTGATGCTCAAGATACCCAAGATTTAGTTGAAGAACAGATTCCATAGGTCGCCATTAAAGATGTAGTTCCTGAAACAAATGTATTGTGTAGGAGTGTAAGTTACATAAGTGAACTAGAGAGATATATTTTTCTGGTTAATGATGTTGGTACCCCATTCTTTATTGACAATTATTAATCTCTCTCCTATAAGGAGAAAGTAGATAGTGTGAAGTTTCATGACGGTAAAAAACCATGGATTGTGAAATGAATTCCATGTATTATAACCACATTTGGGTTCTAGTTGATGCACAAGTTGATGTAAATAAATTTGGAATTTTAATGTAAAAACTTCATTCCATAATGGTATGTTTCAAAAAATATGTTTATAAGAAAAATCCAGATGGTTTTGTGACTCTAGGTGATTCAAAAAGTGTTCTTTTGTGCACATATCCTTTTATTGTCTAATAAAATCACTCAGGTCATGCAACATTTGATTCGATGAATCTGTAAAATAATTTCCATTCATTAATAATGAAAGTCAGTGTTGTTTTTAAAATGGTTTTGGTGGGAATGTGGTCATTATCAATGTAGTATATGTTGATGAAATATTACATATTAACTGAGTGGAAGAAAGGACTTAAATTTTTATTGACTCAAGATAATCCCCATTTTAAGGGTTGAGGGGGAATCCTTACATGGATAATAATATTAAAGACACAATACTTGACCCGAAGGAATTAGATATATCAATCCCAAAAATAATACATTAAACTGAACCTCCCTAGAAAATATTATTATGTCAGCTCTCCCCCATCACAAGATCAGTTAACTAGTTGTCGTGTGCAGAGATACAAAGGTCCAATACTTATGGAAATTACATATCCTATCATTCATCAAATTCTGGTTAGATCTAATCTGGTGAATGATCCTACTCTTGAATCCTCATCTATATCCTTCTTCTTTAAAGCCTATCAGGTTACATCTTCTTTAGTAATGTCCTGAAGACCTTAAGCTTTCACAATGTCCTTAAGGTGGCCCGAAGTCCTTGAGGTGGCCTAACGACCTTACTAGCCCAAAAACCTTGGGTGGTCAGAATGTCTTGTAGGACCTAATGACAAAAACAATGTTCTAAATGAAAAATGGATGAATATTTATGACTTCTATAGTATCAAACAATACCTAAAATAGTACATAATAAATTACAGCATAAGTAACTTGGAAATATGCATGCTCCCAGAATTGAATTCGTGTCTCTTAAATGCACTTGTAGAGTCCTCACCAACCAGTCATACAATATTTTATTGTCTGTATAAACAAGGGTTACTCCATGAAAGACTTAGGTGAAACAACCTAAATTCTAGAGATCGTGATCATTCTTGATAGATCCAAATGGATACTTGAACTAAATTAAATTACATGTATTGAATAGATAATAAAGAAATTTATTATGAACAATCCAAAAGCGGATTGGTTCCAATTTCACATGGTTTACATCTTTCTATGAAAAATTTTCCATAAAAAAACAAGAGAAAGAGATAATGAGTAAGATCCCATATGCTTCATCAATGGGGCAAATCATGCATGCCCTGTTATGTATTAGAGTTGATGTTGCCTATGAATTGACCATGGTAGGTAGAAATAAAAAAGAACTAATAGAACAATATTGGAATATTTTTAATTCTATCCTTAGGTATTTTAAATGAAAAAGGATATGTTCCTAGTGTATGGAGGAGATGAGGAGCTGGTCATTAGGGTTTATACTGATGCCAGTTTTTAGATAGATAATAATGATCGAAATAATCAATTAGGATATTTTTTTTATCTTAACGGAGGAATTGTGTGCAAGAAGATTTCAAAGCATCAAATTGTCATTGATTCTACAAAAGAGTCCAATTGTGTAGGGCTTCAGATACAGCCAAGGAAACAATTCGGATTCAGAATGTTGTCTGGGATCTTGATTTGGTATCAACTAGTAATGACCATGCCACATTGTATTGTGATAAAACTAAAGTGGTGGATCTTGATAATGAAATAATGTCTCACCAATGGAAAAATCACATACTCCCCATGTATCAGCTCTTCTGGGATTTTTATCAAAGGGGTGATGTTGTAGTGGGAATAGTTCCCACAAAAGAGAATGTGGTAGACCCATTTAAGTAAGGCCTATCTCAACATAAGCATGAGTATCATGTGAGAGCTAGAGGACTAAATTTGTTTAGCAGTTGTCTATACAGCAAGTGGCAATCTGTTGGTTTTTATTCCCTAGAGCCAACTTATTTTTACATTATGATAAATATTTATTCATTGTTTTTAATATTAATAATCTACTTATCACATTATGATTGTTCTTTTGTGTGAAATAGAATGTGTTAATGTCTTAATAGTTGTTTTGTCACTAAAATTACATAGGAATTCGCCTCTATGATGAGAACCGAGAAGTGATGCAACACTATTCTTGAATATAAGTTCTATAGCTAGGAGATATCATTTTAGAGATAGAAATGATAAAGGATGTCAATGGTGGAGACTCATAGGACTTTGATGATCCTTCTAATGATGTATTGAAGGAAATAGAACTAAATTATTGGAATAGTTGTTTATGTTATCACTTATAGAGTTTAGAATATTATTAGATCTAGGGAATAATATTATGACCTGGTTTAGAAACATGAAAAGTACTTTTTATTTAACATTGTATTCGATCTAGGGAATGATAGTATTGACAACCTTGTAATGGATTAAATGTTATTTTATTGACAACCTTTGAAAAAATATTCATATCCTCTATATTTTTAAAAAATATTATTGATAGAGTTTACAATATTATTGAATCTGGGTAATGATAATATTGATGGCCTTGGAACTGATTAATTATATTTTGTGGAGAAATTATTTTTCGAAACTATGGTTTATTCTCTCTCAGCACACATAAAAATTTAATTTTTACCATTATTAGATAATTTATTTGAAAAAAACTATATTTATCAAAATCACCATATCAATATTATATTATTGTTTATTTCTATGGTTTTTATACAAAATTTTATTTTTTGATTAATGGGGAAAAATATATAATTTTAACTGAAAATTTATTTTTTGTATAAATAATTTATTACGTAACATTATATTTTGAATTCATATTAAATCAAAAATAGTTTCTTTTTATAATCATTAATCTAATTTATTTTTTTGGAATAAGTTTCATAATTAATTTTCATATAACAACATTGTAAAATTTTGAACATCTTATCTTAAAAACATGGATTCAAATCATGTCTTTGGGATTAATTATAAATTAATTTTTGACACTTTAATGAGTTAAATTTAATTAAATTGATTCCATAATTATAATGAAAATAATTTATATCATTTAATTTGGTCAACTAAATTTTTTATCATAATTATTAGTGAAAGTAATTAAAACTAATTACTATGAGAAAGGTTAAAATGGGGTTTTTCTCATTACATGCACTAGTGTTAATATTAGTTTTAAACAAAAATAATATTTTTATTTTATAAATTTCATTTAATATAGATAATAATTACTTTTATATTATCTAATAAATTTCATTTTAATTTCATTATTAATGGATAAATGACCATGGTAAATAAAAATAAACAAGTTACCTTGGTAAAATCAAAAGGAGAAAATTTGTGTAAACATAATGATTTAGAAAAACAATCCTACAAATTGAGTTTATTTAATGTTTTATATATTATTATAATGACAATTATTCCATATCTCCATTATAGATCTATTTTTCTGGAACATTATGTAATATTTCCCAACTAATAGTGATTAACTTAGGGTATTTAAAAAAATGTCATCCCTACTAAATTATAAAAAGGATCTCAATCCCATCACTTTTTAACACCTCCCAAGTAATGGGCCTCAACCAAAACATACCAAAATCCTTCAAAAACTTAAATATATAAATTATAGTGTTTATATTCACACCATATGACCAACCCTAGTTCCCTTAAGAGATGATGAAAAAGTGGTTTCTCTTTGTGAATGTAATTGTTATAACAACCCTCTTTCATTTTATCCATTTTTTCAACATAAATTATGGGTTAAAACTTATAATATAATAAAACCATTATATTTGATATAATAATATGTATTCATGTTTATTATACAACATTTATTCCTATCAAAATCAATTAAATTGTTTATGAAATCATCATTCATGTGTACGACAGATTATTGCCTCGTGAACTATTGTTGTTTATTTTCCCATTACCACCACTCATGGTTGGTTATAATGATGGATATAAACTATATATATTATATTTATAAAATAATTATAATTCTTATTTTAATTTATCATATATACCTTTTTATTTCCCATTGCATTTGGTATATGATAACACCCCTAATGTGTACGGAAGAATACCGCCTCGTGAAGCGATGTCATTCATTTTCAATAACTATTTACATGGAATATAAAAAGGGTAAATCAATGTGATATTAATAAAATAATTTTGATATTAATGTCATATTTCTAATCCAGAAAATTTAATATAGGATTTTACTTATTAACTTTTAACACACATAATGTTGATAATGTCATTTGTGCACATATGGACTACTACCTTCATAAAGCAATGTGACTCTCTTCTTTCATCACCATACCACATGGATGTCATGTATAATTATATTTAATCGAATAATATTTTTTTATTGTATTATTATAATTCTATAATATATAATATATTACTTACCTCTTTTCAATAATGATCATTGAAAAATGGGAACATTACTCATGTGTACATACGACATATTGTCCCCATGGCAATAACATATATCAATTATCAAAACCATAATTCATGATTGGTCATAAAATTAAAATTGATCTATAAATATTAAAATTATTTCATTTTTATTAATCTATATATAATGTAACTGTGATCAAAATTATAGGTAAAAAAGTAACAAATCTAAATATATACAAAAATCCAAGGGGTTATTACCCCAAACATGACTTTGACATGGAATTTTTAATAAATTTTTAATTTAAGGATTAGAGTAAATAATATATTTTATAAGATATATGATTATAGTTATGTAATATATGTATAATAAAATATATATTTATAATGTAATAATTTCAAATTTGTATGAAGGATGTTGAGACGTAAGGTAAGGGATTTCAGTCCCAGTTTTATTTTTTATGAGATAAATTCCATATTAACCACATGTTTTTTTATGTGGTGTGTATAATAAAAATGAATTTATTTTATAATAATTATAATTAATCTTATTTTGATTTAAATATCCATGTTGAGATCTCTCATTGATGGTTTTTTATCTCAAAAGTAACCAAATCGGTAAGGATTTTCTACTCTCTCTTTTATTTATGGGAGACATATGAAAATTAACAACTTTTTTATTTTGTGTATTCTATATAATGCCTATTTGAAATTTTATATCATTAATAAGAATTTTTCTAGGATATATAAGATTTCTATTTTAGTTATTTTTTATTGGGGATTACGATTCAAAATATTCCCAAAGCGGTAATGGATTTTTCCCTCAATCTTCCATCTTTGATACTTGTGTCATGCTATACACCTATATTATTTATGAGGTATATATACAGACCCGTTGATATTTATTACCATGAATTTATTAATTATAATGATTTATTATGTTTTAATTGTTATTATTATATCATTGGTCTTATGATTTAATGTTACTAAAGTTGTAATAGATTTTTATTACAATCACATCTTCTATCTAGATTGTTTATTATTATGCTTCTATTGATCAAATATTATGATATCTCTCTCAATAAAATCATTAATTTTATTCTAATCTATTTGATTTATAAAAAGAGATTTTTTCCCTACATTTTACTCTCTTCATGTAAACAATACTTCAAAATAATATTTTTACGAAAAATCATCTTTTCATCAATTAACCATTTTTCATCCTAAATCATGTTTTCTAAATCTGTTTTCCAAAAAAAAATTCAATGTTTTTTTTTTCAAATTTGAAAGGATATTTTCTTCATGATTTTCTTTAAATGAATTTTTAGAGCCTCTATTATATTTTTTCAAGGTTGTTTTCAAGGAAAATGATTTTCAAAATGATTTAACTTTTAAAAAGTGTTTTTCATTGTATAAAGGTTAAATTATTTAAGAAATGATTTAAATGTTTTTTTAGATATTCATTAATAAAATTTCAAGGAAATTTTGAATGAAAAGTATTTTAATTTTTTTTTGTTTAAAAATTTTTCTTTTAAGTAGAGAGTTTATTTTTCACATGAAATGTTTTAAATGATTATTTTGAAGCTTGTTTTATATGTTTTAAAATATTATTTTCCCTAAAAATTATTTCAAACATATATTATAACATTTCATTTTAAAATGTGGTTTTGAATGTAAGTATTGTTTTCACAATGAATCTTTCAAGTTATTATTATTTAGAAATTATTATCTATCAATGAAACCACCCTTTGAGGACATGGATTCTTTATTGGGGAAATGATCCATGGATACCATTTTTATTATTTCCCCAAAAGGCTTATTTTTATGATGAAATGATACATATGAAACCCATTGTTTCTCTACAAGTTATTCCATTGTAAAAATTTTATGAAAACTTATTCTTTCTTAAAGGGTTATTCTTTTATTAAATGATGAATTTTTTTTGAAACATGTCACTTTTATATGGGTTATGGTATGATGAAACTTTTATGATCCCCATTACATTTCATCCTTTATGATATGATGAATGTTTTATTATCGTCTTGAATAAATATGTATGACTCTATGTATTTGCTGTAAGGTACCTATATCTTATGATAATGAATTGGTTTAATATTTATATCTCCTGAGATATAAAAGACTTGAATGAGGACTTGGATTAATAAGGGACTTTTTCCACTATTATGGTCTTGGAGTGAACCTTGAATACTATGATGGTTTAAGGACTAGACATAGACAACTATAAGAAAAGGTATACCATGAGGGATTGTGGTGTTTACCTCCTCAAAGGAGTATCTATCCATCTAGTTTAATGATATGTATCGACATTGATCCTTGAATTTTAAGAAAATGATTTTCTTTTCTTATTTTTTTCCTACAATTCAATGTCTTATGCAGTTTTTATACTATCACAGATTATGATCATTGGTTTTGTTATGATAAATGTCTTATGAATAACCCATATTTATGAAATAACTCAATATTATTATATTCTATTTGTATGTTATGGTTAAAAAAAAATTGTTCTCATGTTTTCATTCCCAAATTATCATGTAGTGATTATGTATCTCTCTTGTTTACACTTACTAATCATCTGAGCTCACCCTTTCTTATGTTTCATTTCCCCATGTTTTGAAGACTGGTTTTAAGTAATATTACTAAAGTAGAATATCATTATGGGGGAAATTTATGAACATACATGAATATAGAATATTGTGTTTAGTTTTTCCAAAGAACAAAAATATTACAGTCATCATGTGTGTGTTTGTGTAATGTAATGAATATTAATCTAAAATGATATAATATCCATGTCTAAAAATCCTATGTTTCTATATGGAAAATAGTACATGAATGATAAAAAATAATATAAATATGCTTCCCCTAGAACTATGTTGAAACCTTCTTTGAATCACAACCCATGTCTTACCTACGTCATCCCCATGCAAAAATCCATGCCATACTGTGATCCATACAATACCGGTTTTAGATCCCTGATAAATGATTCTATGATATGAATTTAGTAATGCATGTATGTCATAGACTATACATTTCACTCATATAACATCCTCAATATATACCTAAACACATCCATGTAGAGTTTATGAATGTCTTCAAACACATGAACCTTTCCCTACATGTTCTATGAAGATAACCATAAATGACACTAGCCCATCCCTACAAGCTTTAGGGGGCATAATCAAGCACAATATCCCATCCCTAAATGTTTTTGGGAATTCATATTCAATTACCCAAACCCTTTTAATTAACTCATTTAGTTCACATATGTTATACAACTATAACACATAGGCAAAAACACATAAGCCTTGTAGCGTGTATCTCAACACACCAACTCATCATCAGGGAACTAGCCCCTAGGGAACTAGTCCCATGTGAAACCATCCATACAAGTCTATTAGACCCAACCAAACACTCCAGGGGTCTATCAAATTCATTTAAATCAAACTTCCACTTTGATACCTAGCTAAAATGACAATAGTAAGAACACAGAACAAGTAGACTATATTAAAATAAAAAAAATGCACACAAGAATTCATAAATAGGGAATCACTGACACATAATCAATCAATCCAAAATTAATTAATTAAAATACACTTATTTTTTCGCATAAAACTGATTCAAAACATCATTTTGATAGTTTAAAAATGCATGGCCCTCTAATTTACTCACACTAGGCCCCTCTATTAAGTCCAATAATGTGTTTCGATAAACCTATTTTCCCAATTTAAAATTAAATCATAAAACTATTTCATGAATCACCCATTTTTTCAGAGATTTCCATATTAATACAAAAAATAATTTTAAAATTACATTCACAATGGATTTTATTTTTTTAATCAATTTCATACCGCCAAGAAAATACATAGAGAGGTCATGAACACTCTCTTGACTATGACACCATAATCGGACTATTTATTTATCTAAATGCCTAGGATGATGAATCCTCATCCCAACCATATAATATAACTCAAAATATACGTTTATTCATGTAAGAAGTCATTATTATATAGGTTCATGAAAAATAAAAAAACTAATATACCAAGAGTCTCAAATAAGGTCACAGATCCCTACCTCAAACTGAAGTCATTCACTTTAAAAAGTAACATGAGAAAACCCTAAAAAATCACCCAGTGGTATATAAAATACATAGGGGGTCTATAGTAATCTTAAAAGAGTCACGAATTATCTTCCTTGAAAATATTCATCTTAAAATTAATTAATTAATTAATTTAAACTAGAAAACCCCCATTTAAATAATAGTCACTAAACTGACCAGGTGGTCCATGGATGTCAACATTGCGAGAAACTTGGTTGGTTCCACTAGCAACACACCCTCGATCACAGGCCACACAAAATCCATAATTTAAAAACTGGAGATAATTTTTTATTTTTTCCAAAATAACAAAAATTCCAAAATATATTTGTGTAGTTACATAGATTGTGATAAGTGGTTAAATGTAAACTATTTTTGGCATCTCTGGACATCCTCAACATGGCACACATGAAATCCCATTATGGAGGGATGATTTTTACATGATCTAGAAAAATTATCCATTCCAAAAACACGACGTCAAAAAAATTAATGAAAGGAAGAAAATAGGGAGAGGTATAGAAGGAGTGGAACTCACATTGAATTTTTCATAAAACACCACCAATATCACCCACATATGATGTAGGGAGAAGGAGGGTAAAGGGAAGCGATTACCAACCAAAAAATTAACTCCTTGCACCAATGGTATGACCTAAGACATTAGGAACCCCCATGGAAGAACGACGTAATTTAACCTTACTATAAAAACACTCAAAACCCCACTAATGAGCTTGTGGGACCCATTAGCTAGTAGGTTTCTCCAGAAACTAGCTGGTGTTGGACCACTAGTTGGTCTTGGCCTAGTAGGCAGCCTAGACACCCTAACCACCATCCTAATATTCTCTTCATCCCTTATACTGCACATATAAGCATCATTCCATGTCCAAAACCATCCCCCATATGTGTTCAAAATCCCATTATTTCATCCAAACATTCATATCCCAAAATTGGTCATCCACCAAGAAAATAATTCTAATACCCTTAGGGGTTTTCTTCCAATAATGAAACTTTTCTTCAAAACCAACAAAAATATCTCTTATAATCCAGGAGAAGTTGTGGAAAATATTTAATCGCACCTCCAAACCTATAATACTCATGATTTTACTAATAACACTCTGTGTACAACAATGGAACACCAAACACATTTCTATTGTGAAACACTAAAAACTAAGCTCTATTATATATTCTCCCTTAAAAACACTCATTTCACCCTTAAACCCCAACAACAACATCCTGAACGATACTCACAATTAAAATTCTAACCCACCACATCTGATTTCATATGGAATTAGTAATTATTCGACCCCTAAAAACACTATTTAAACCACTCTGAATCATCCACCGACAAAAACTTTTATAACCTAAATATGATTCCCTATTTCAAGAGGAATAACCACACCATTCAAAAAACAACACTGTGGTCTAGCTTGACACCCAACATATTTCATTGATTACATTTATAACCTACTTTATTCATAATCTTACTCCGCCCTGATCATCGATGTGATTCCAATCTGACTCACCCTCATATAACACTACCATTATCCTATGTTCGATGCACATACACTAACTCCAACAAACAATACACCCAATTACCTTATTGGAGTTATCCTCTCACCCATTTCATTCTTCCATTTCAACCACCTTCTAAACAATTTCAAAGTACTTTTAGCCCATCTGACATAAGGGTCTGTAACTTGTGACTGAGATGGTTATCCTCACTATTGAAGTATCCTTATTATAATCTCTACACATAAACACAATCCCAAATCCAATTAAAAAAACTTATCATCTCACACGTCACTATCACACAATGTTAAGATAGTTCCTATCTACATTTATCATCTCTAGAACAGTGATGTATCATCAAGATTTCTAATCATCATGTTGTTGGTAATTCACCATTCTATAAAACGTCACCACCGAATTGAAATATCATGAGTGGTTCTCCCCGACATATGAACTTCCTTCCAAAATTAAGCATAATTTGTTCAAAAACAAGGACCCAAAACAAATACACATCATGTTTTCCATCCCATAAAAATCACCAAGGCATTTTACTCAAATATCATAATTCCAGTCCTTGAACCATCCAAAACCACATCCTGATACTCATGCCTTGCATCAAAACATCTACATGACCATTGTAAGAATCTCCCAAAACCAATCCACTCCCTTCCTAATACAATCAGATCCCATGGAAAATATATACTACTAGAAAACAATAATAAGCACCCAAAAGTATCAATGGTGTACCATAAAATAAAAATTCCAACCCTCGGGTCTCCCCAAGTCCATCATGATGGTCTAACATACTAGTCCATGTAGGCTCCAATTTCACTCTATACACCGTACTAAAGAAATTATAATTACAACACCCACTGACCACACTCATTGGTTTCCCAATAAACCACCACACATAGGTCTATAACACAAATCAAGAATCTAGTTCATCCTTAGATATTAAAATAAATATCCACAAATCAATTTCCATGGGTATTGGTTGACTATACTAAAAATCCAATTTCAAAAAAAGTTAAACAAAAAAACTACTATAGGTATTAAAAAATACTCTTAGCATCAAGTTGATTTCCATAAAAACTAAAATCACGATAATCCCTGGCTGAGATTGCCTATATACCAAAACAGATCTCATTTTTAAAATAAAATTGAAAAAATTTCCAAAAACATATTTCCATAATTTTTTTCCAAAAACCCCAAAATTGAAAACCATTTCAAAAAATTGACACTGCAATCCATATATAGTGGAACTAGCCCACAAAATCAATTACGCACCCCATGTTCCACCACATGATATTTTCTTTTTCAGAACAAGGGTTTTCTCAAAACAAATTCAAAATCCATTTCCCAATGGTAGACAACATGCACTAAATAATCATCACCCAATCCCCTTTTATACATATTGTTAAAATAATACCTTCTAATATAAATAATAAAAAATCATATATATTATAATTTGTGTCAACTAATACGGAATCTGATAAAGCTGTCATGTCAAAAAACACTTCACATAGGTGCATATACAGTGCCCCTAGAATTCAGTTATCATGATTCATGTACAACTCAATGGATCCCAATAGATCCCTTCGACAATTCTTGGGTCATATTCATCCCATAATGGGATTATCAACCCTTCCTAACACCTCAATAATCCTAGAGTCCCTAATCCCAAAACTAGAAACCCCCTAGAAACATGTGTTTCAACAGATGTGATGTTGGCTGGAAATATAATAAATTTATCACTTGTGTCCCTTTATCCAAACCCCAACTCTACCTATACTATCAAACTAAAATACTATTCTAGTATTATTTTTTAATTCCCCATCTCCGGAAACCTGAATGACACATGATCAGGGGTCTCCACATGACATCAATCTCATATACCAATTCCCCAAAGGATTCAAAAACTTTTAAGGGCCTAAAGTATTGAATGGGGAGAATACGACCTGAAAGAAAATTGATGAGGTTCATTCCCAATTCATTTGAAATTATGCATGGACCATCCATATAAAAAATTTCCCATCAACCTGTAGGAAAAACAGAGATCCCCACAGGCACCCACAGTCCAGTATGTATATGTAGTAAATCAATATGATGAAAAAAACTAAAATATAATAGCTATAATATTGAATGTAACTAAAATAGGCACCATATATAATAAAGGGACCATTAGACAGTATATGATAAACATTGATGAAATATTAAATACATTGTCCCCTGGACCAATTAACATATTTACTAACATATTCATAGCCTCCATGACTATCTGACCTATACCATGAGTCTAGATCCATTCAGTGACTATGCCTTTAGAAACATTAGGACATTATACCCAAATACACTGAAACCTACTCCATTTTTTGAAGATAAGGGGTAATTAAAACATACACATAGTTATCCGTAGTGCCTCATCCAATATGAGTATTTATATGGTCAATTGGACGCGTGTTCAATACATATATAGTGTACACCAATGCTCATGAAACACATCCACCAAAAAAACATAACAAGGAATAAATATAATAATTTCAAGCATTCCCACTTTGAAACCATGTCGAAACCCACCTTATATTAAAACCCTTAATGTAACTACTTAAGAGCCAATCAATAATCCATGACATTACATTATTCGTATAATACTAGATTCAAATCTATGAAATAATGACCATTTATCATGAACATAATAACGCATGCATTTCATGGTCCATGCTTATCACTTAGGCCAAGACCTCATCAAATACCTCAACCCAACCTAATGTAGATAATGAGGTAAATAATGTCACCCCAAACCATCCATAAAAAGTCTATGGAGTACATCAAACACACGAACATGTCCAATTAGGTTATTTGGGAGGTCAATATCTGTCACATTGTCCCATACCTACTAGCTTCACTGAGGACACAACCATGAACTCAAGCCCATCCCAAGAGGTTTCAAGGATGCCTTTTTTAATTACCCCTTCCCAATCACAATGAAATCAGGAAGGTCATGTAAATCATAAAATCATCAAACATAGGTACCAAAATATATGGAACAAACCCCCATTTTCATACCACTAACACATACTCAGGGATCTTGTCCTTCTAGACATGGTCCCACGTGGAAGATTCCACTCGGGTCCCTTAGACCCATCCTAACCCTATAGGGGACCACCAAATTCATCATGATCAACCCACCACATTGATAACATGAGAAAATGTCATTAGTTTAAACACAAAACATGTATTCCTATAATAAATAGAACACATAAGAAACACATTCTTTTCAAAATAAGAGATCACCCTCACATCATTAAATAGACAAAAATAAAATCATGAAAATCTCGTCATGCATTTAAATAAAATTGATTCAGAAATTCCTTAGATCATTTTGAATGTATTCACTCACTATTTTACGCAAACCTTTCTCCTGACCAAAGTCCAATCAAGAATTCATTACAAATACATTTTTCCATTTTTAAATCACAATCCAAAACCATTTCAAAATTCACACTTTTCCCCGCAAAAATTTAAATTTTAAACAAAAAAATATTTTTAAAGTACATTATAAAAAATAAACCTTTATCCTTTTGAATTCCGATGCATAGAACCGGGAAAAAGAATAAAGAGTTCCAATGATACCCATTTGACCAAGGACCCAGCCATAGACCATTTAGAAAACTAAACATTTTTTACGATTAGAATTATACAGGATCATCGGAACCTTAAGTTGAAACTCACCGAAGACAAAAAATTATTCAAAGCATTATTATTAATGACTCACATGAATATAAAATCACCAAAATACCTAGAGTCCCAACTAAGTACATTCACACTACCTAAAATCAATGCCATTCACTTTAATCATGTAGTCTTTTCACCACTACCTTGGATTCTCAAATTTATGACTCAAATCCTAAAGCCATACTTTGAATCAATAATCTCAAAAAAGATAAATATACAAACTTTTAATTTATTAAAAATTGGTAAAAAACATGTATAAATTTTATAAACCCATGTAGTGGTCCATCAAGTCATTTCAGGGTCTTTGATTCCCTCAAACAACTCCCTAATAACCAGACTAACCCATAATCATTGTTGAATTAAATAATTAGTTAACTCAAACAAAAAAACCAATTTTTATAATAGGAACTACACTCATTAAGAGGATCAATGATGTCAGATTCTTGAGAAAGAAAATGATTTCCACTCCCAATGCACCCTCAAGTTGAATCCACCAAATATCCCTAATTTATAAACATTAATTGATGGTAAATTTTATCTAAAATCGCCAAAATACTAATGTAAACAAATATAGTGACTTATTTTGGAACAAAGGCTAATCTTTATTGAAAATGGGTATAGGTTTGTGTTTTTTGGAAATCAACACTGGGTTGATCAAGGGAGTTTTTTTAGAAAATTGAAAGAGTTGAAAAATGTTTTTTCTTGAAGGCCTTAAGAAAATAAGACAAATTCATGAACTTTCAAAAAGACTAGGTCGAGGAGCTTGATGATATGACTCTCTATGATATGAGATGGGGTTTCTTCATGATTAAGAGAAATTGATCATTCTGAGTGTGTATTGTGGTAGTGTAAAGAAGTTTAATGGAGATAATAATTGTGGAGGCATCAAGGTTTTATGGATGTATTTTCGATTAGAGGGTTGTAGTGGTGACATGAAGAGTTTTGACAGAGAGCTCTGTGAACATGAAATTTTAGTGGAGCTTTGTGAGGTGGAGGAAGAATCATAGAGACATTTTGACTGATCTGGACCTCAAGGAGGAGGAATAAGAGCTCTGTGTTCAACCAAGACTATAAATTAAAATCCACCCATCTCTATATCACATGAAATTTACAGAGAAAATCCAGAATCAAATTGATTTCATGAAGCAATGGGTGTTTCCTCAAACTAGTTATCTATGCAGGACTGATCTATACAAAATTATATCTTTATCTTGACCAAATTCGATGCCTCTTAGTATTGGCTACTTCATAAAGATACAAGGGCCTTCATTAACTCAGTGGGCTCTGGAATGTAGGTTTCTCTGGGAGGCAATGAGCTCTGTGATGAATTAAGCTCTGCGAGTCAGTGAGCTATGTGAAGGCTTGAGCTCTGTGAAGTGGTGTTCTCTGTGAAGCAGCTTTGAGAAGGATAATTTTTATGGAACCTTTCAAAGGATATTTTTTAAATGTGTTTTAAAATTTCAGGTTTTATATGACAGGGAAGTGTGTAATTTTAGGTTTAATTGGACAGGACAACATTGGATAAAATGTTTTAAGTGGAAAGGGATTTTATTGTACATGAATTTAGGATTATAGTGCAAGAAGGGTCTTGTGCTAAGTCAGGGACAAACAAATTAATTCCAAACCATTTATGCAACCTTCATGTTGATAAACTAAATTTGAATTCTCTCATAGCACTAAGAAAGTGGGAGTTCACAGAAGCGATCTATGGGATGCAGTGAGCTATCCAAGAACCTTTGTTAAGGTAGTGACACTAGCACATAGTATTTGTGACTGAATCGTGGTATCCATAAATCATGAATATTAGTGGACTCTGGTACGGCTGAAAATCTATCATTGTATGCTTCTTGTACTGGACCATAGTGGTGGAACATGTAAAAAAAATTCCTTCTCTTTTCATTTGTTTGTTTGACAGATGTAATAAGATCCATCCAATGAGGGAACAAGTTCCAACAGTTTGAATGGATAATTTGACACAAAAATTAAACATCCCCCCACCTCAAGGTGTCATGGGGTCCTACAACATATCTTTTCAAAATAGAGAAATTAGACTTTTTACATCAACTAGGGATATCCTCTATTACCAGAAAATGAAATCCAATTAAGGAAACATAATCCTTACATGCTTCAGTGAAATCATCCATTCCTAAAACCCTAGGGTAAAAAAAATATAAACAGAAGGGTGGATAATAGGAGTAATGTGTGGATAAGAACATATCTTAAATTATCAATTAAAAACTACTAAGATCACCCCATATCAATGGAGAATATTGTGCTTTAATTGAGGGGTTTTATGGCCATAAAATGGACTCCTCACATGCCTAATTGAACCTAAGTCCTGAGACACCAAAAAAAATATCATGGGGATTCCCCTTATTAAGAAACACCCAAACCCCCATAAGAGAGATGGTAGGTCTTACAAGATAGTAGGTAGCTCCAACAGACAATTGGATTGTCGATGGCCCTAGTAGGGGTGCTACGCTATTTCACATCCCATCAGCTAATCAGCGGACTGAAATACATATTTTCCACCCTAACCAATTTCCTGATCTCCTTCAAAGAATCTATGATGACCCTATAATTCTCACTAAATTTACAAAACCACCATATACTAGTGTATAAATTATGATAAGTATAGATTGAGGGACTTCCCCAAAAATTTGTCATCCCTAAAGAAAAACACTATTATTCCCTCTTTAATTTCCAACTCATAACAATGTGGGTCATTAGAAATCCCTCAAAATAACACTTATTGTCTTAAAGAGGCACTTATAAATCTTGAACCAAATATGATGACCTATCATGTTTGTCAATTTACAGATAATTGTTCTTTTTACAACTAAGAATAGTAAACATTGTTCAGCTATGAAACTCCAAACACCAAGCACTACTGCCACAAAATCATTCCAGAACTAACATTTTAATCCTAAAACATCGTCAAAAAGATCCCAAATGATTATCCGCATATTTATTCCCACCCATGGTGTCTGATTTTACATGACATAATCAAAGAATACCTCCCTGAACATCTTTCCATGAAATTTCTCATCCTCACCCGCTGTCCAAACACTAAATCACCCAAATAAGATAGCCAACTATTACAGGAATCATCACACTATCCAAACATCCAAACTAAGGTTCAAACCAACAATTGGTGTATTTCCTTGATCATTTCGACAAAATAACATGTTTATAATCATACTCCACACTGAACATTGATGTTGTTCCTATCCAGCTCAACCTCATATCACACCACCATTATCTCAAGCTTCATGCCCATGAACTATATCAAACCAATACCACACCTGAATCCCCGGAAATATTTATCCTCGCACTAAAATCCCGGTTCTATCACAACTTTCTTCCAACCAATTTGACTATAATCATGGTCCCTCTAGAACAAGTCTTAGTCACCTATGATCAATAAGGTTCTCCCCATCATAGGAGTATCCTTATCACCATCTACCCAATCCCAAACACACCCAAATATAACCATAAAAACCCCAACATCCTTCACATCTCCATCACCCAATGATGTGTTGGTTCCAAGCCACATCTATAGTCTCCAACAAATAAATGATTCAATGAAAATACAAATCATCATGAGTCTTATAGGTCTCCACACAAAATAGTAAACCACCAATAGTCGATCCCACTAATTCTTCTCCCCAAAATTGAAATCACCTACTAAGAGTACACATAAAATAGTTTTGGTCAAAGACCTAAATAAAAAACACATTTAGTAGTCCAACAAACATAATCTCCCAGCTAAATCAAACACATATTACAATTCCATTCGCTGAACCCTCCCCAATAAATCTGGACACTCAAAATTCATGCATCAAACATCCATGAGAACATTGTAAGTGAATCCCACAAGGAATCCACTCTAAGGTGACTATGAGTAGATACAACCAAACATACATCCATGGATAATGTGATAAGAGGATCTTATAAGTATCCTTTGTATTATGTCAAACACACAACTCATCAACTGGGTCTCTTATGGTCCATCACGGAATGTAAAAAACCCTTTTATACGTAACCACTTAATGGTCCATAAATACCACCCCAAATCAATTAAACTAATATGGAACCAATCAATTTTACTCAACTATTTTCTTATTAAACATGGAATACAGTTCTGGTACTCAATACATGCATTCAGGTATTCCCAGTCTAGAACAAAGAATATTTTCAAACTTTTTTCCATACATACCAGTTAATTATTTTCAAAAACAAATATCCAAATAATTTATAAACATAAAAACTCTAATGGGTTTTTGAAACACCCCATTCCATACAGAGGTTCTCATTCAAAACTAGTAATACAAAAATTCCCAGCCTAGCCAGTCTATTTTCCAATAATCAATCTCTATTTTAATATATCATATTGAATAAAAATGGAAAACCATATTGAAATACAATTTCAAAAACCCATTTATTTAACTTTTTAAGAAAACATGAAAATATCAACCCATTAAAAACCATGATCTCTACAATCCATTTCAAGTAAAACCATACCTTAAAACTATTTTCACACACCATGTTCCAATGCATGGCTTTTTCATTTTCAAACCATATTTTTCTCAAAAACCAAATTTCCACAATCAAATGCCCAATAGAGGATAACATGCTATGAAAAATTTGAAACCAAGTCCCTCGTATCCATATTAATTTAATCATGCCATATAATTAAAATAATAAAACAATATATATATATATATATATATATTAATTTACCTCAATTAACATGGACATTGATGAGGCAATCATGCCAAATAAAATCATTCATGGGAACATATATCATGACCCAACCATTCCACTATGAGGATGAATATATAATTCTATGGATCATAGTCATAGCCTATGACTCTTCCAAAGTGACATCCACCCCAAATTATTATTCTTTGTCTAAATGAATGCCTAACTCATCCGAGTGAGCTTAATACAAAATCTGGAAATCCCCTTGAATGTCATGTTTTGAGAGATATCATGATATAAAGGAATGTGATCTATATAATTACTAAGTTCAGACATCCTAAATTTGTCACTAACTACTCAATCCATCGCAAAAATAGCTCTTATACCATTTTGGTACACCACAATCTTGGATTCCCAACCAGCGCCTGAGTGGGGGTTTCCATATGACGTCAAGCTTACCTCCCCATACATTAGAAGCTACCAAATAACATAAAAGGCTAAAAATAGTGGTGTGTATAGAATTTACAATAAAATAATTCATTTGGTCTATGTCATATTATACCAAAACAACATCATGACTAGTCTATATAGTGAACAATCGAACATCCTATAGAAAAAATTGGGAAAGCCATACGGGCCCATAGTTCTACATATAATGTAATAAAATATATATGATTAAATAACTACAAAAAGTATTATACAATAAATAAATAAAATAAAATAGGAATCATATACAATAAATGGACCACAAGACAATATATACTAAATGGTGATTAAAAATAAAATACAATGTCCTCTGAGAAAACTCACATACATCATTCCATATCCATAGTCTCCATGGAAATATGACATGTACCTTGTGTCAAGCTCTATATAGAACCAATTTTCTAATGTGAAAATAAGAGAGTCCACTCACAAACAACAGAACCCATCTTGTGTACTCATATAAGGGGTGAGTGTAATGACACAGTTGGTGTCACTAATTCCTAGAAAAAACTTAGTGTTGGTGTGCCAAGTTGATATAAATATAATACATATATGGAGTAAATTCATTCTCATGAAACGCAACAAACGAAAAAACATAACTCAAAAGAACAACAATCACATAAAAATACATACTTTGGAACCATCCATAAACCCAACTCGCATCATAACCCATGTAATAACAACTTCCCCTCCATGTCGAAATCCATGTAATACCATGATCAATACAATACTTTCTTTATCTCCATGTATAAATTATTTTCTATTAAGAAATCATTAATACACGAATCTCATGGCCCATGTCTATCTTTCATGTTACTATTTTTAAAGTACATTGAACCATCCCTGTGTACTTTGGGATTACTATCATGTCACCCCGACCCAACAACCTAGAATTTAGGGATGACATCAATCACATTGAATATTCCTCACCAGTTCTAGGGGGGATATAACGTATCACATAATTCCATACTAGTATGATCTATCAACACCATAGTTAAGTACATTAACCCATCCCCATAGGATTTGGGGAGGCCACTACCAATCATACAAGCCCCTCCGCAATGTTTCTTAGAAGGCCATTGTCATGTACACCATCCAATAATTACATGTAGAGGGAGGTCACTTGAACTGTAAAATAAATACATGTAGGAAAAAACACACAGTGAAAACATCATGTCTCTCAACTCACAAACTCATTATTAAGTTAGTGGACCCTATAGAACTATATCCATACAAAACCATACATATGGTTCCCTTATAACTATCCCAACCATATAGGGTTCTGTCACATTCATCATGATCAACCATCCACTTTGATACCATTATAAATCACCACTGCTGAAAAATAACTTCAAGTAATACCATAATAAAGAGAACACACAATGAACACATCCTTTCAAAAATAGGAAATCCATAGAATATACATAGGTTGACCAATATCAACAAGAAACCTATCCCCTCAGGATTTCTTTTAAAACTAATTAAAATCAACCTTTATATCATTTCAAAAGGCCTCACACTCTACTTTACTTTCATGTTCCCCCTATCCCAATTCCCATAAAATATTCAATATTTTTTTACCATTTTGAAATAACATTTCAAAACCATTGCACAAATAAACCAAATTAACCCAAGTACCAACACATATATAAATGTATTTTATTCAATTATTCTTGGGATTGAAGAATAGTTCACAACTCATGACTTTTCTACCAATCCACTCACCTAATTAATCTAAATTTCATGGGAATAATATAAATATATATGTACAAAACGTTTTTTTTTCATATTATGACCCATGATGATGGAATATTAATTTCGATTAATGTATTCACATTATGTCCATTGAAAAATTAAGGATAATTATATATATAATGTCATGGTTTAGGAAAACAATCATATTTTTTTTATCATAAATTAAAATATATAAAAATTTTAGAGGGTTTAATATCAAAATAAATATAAAACTTTATAACATATTTACTGATATTATGTATTCATCATTGTAAAATAGATGATCCTTCATGAAGGGGACTTTTGAATGGTAAAAAATCCACCCCCTTGGGCTATAAATTGATAGTCATCCTGACCTTACAATGGGATGAAACATCAGAATAGAATTATAATCCTTAAATAACCAAAGGATTTTTAAATTCCTATGAGGTCTTTCCATACTATTTTTTAAACATGATATATATCTCATCTAATTTTATATTCATGTTCAATTTTTTCATCTACAACTGTCATCACGAAAGTTTCTTTTCATTCCAATTATATATATATAGAATGTTTTCTAAAAGGTAATGTTTTTTACCAATAATTATTTTCTAGATATGATATTAATTTATTAAAATACAATCGATTATTTGAGAAGGCCTTGCATATTTCATGTTTACAGTCAATAATAATTTTGTGTTTACTTCTCTTTATATGTTTTTGTCTGATGCACAATTATTTTCTCATCAAATTCATCAACTTTCTCAATTACCAAATCACTGTAAACTTCCAAACATATTATCAACCATCAAAATGGATGAGTAATTCTCCAATTGCGATGAGTCATAATTGTAGAATGTTACGTGATTTAAAACATTGAAATTTTTAATGGTCTTTGAATTATTATTGTTCATTTTAAACAATTAATATTATATATTAATTAAATGTTTTGTTTCAAATGAGGATTTCATAGATTATGGGAACAAAAAGTACACATGGGTTCATGAAATATTGAAACTCTCATTAATATGAATTCAAAAAAATTATAACCCCTGTTAGGGTTTTGATTAAATCCAAAATAATTCATAATTATGATAAAAATCACATTGTGAAGTGGTTCTTAGTTTAATGAAATATTTTTAGAATATAAAGGATATAATAATATTAAATCTGTAATAATAAATAAACAAAATTGTTTTTGAAATTGATATATTAAATTAATCAATCAATCATTTCACCTAATCTCAATAAATAACCCCTACCACTATTCAAAATACAAAAAAAATGTTGATTCAAAAAATGTAGTACCATTTCCAAGGACTCAAGTCCATTATTTATGTACAAATTATAATGGATCACAAAAAATTGAATGAATAATATGTGAAAATTAGTCATGATTTAAATATATCTATATACAGGGATAGTTCCCAAATTATTTAGATGTTTTTTAATTTCATAAAAATTCAAAAAAAATCATATAAACTACCACAAAAAAACCTCCATCCTAAAATAAATTGAAATAAGAAAAAATCCCTACATAAAAATAAATTTACAATTTGTGCCAATTCTCCATAGCCTACCCCAATGTCTAACTCATCTGGTCAATTGGTGAATTTGTCTTAATAAAAGTCATATTATGAGAAAATAGAGTTAATAACACCAAAATTAAACATTTACAAAAAACATTCCCTAATCTAGGAATGGTGATTCTTGGGAAAACCCTTAAAAATAACTCCCCTCCCATGATATGAATTTACATCTTATTATTATTCAATATCCCATAATTGTATCATACTCATATCCGTTTTGATTCATGTGCTTCACCATTTCAATTGGATTGTTGGGGAGGATCCTCACCCCTAGATTGAATTGGTGTTCTATACCATGAATCCTCATGGGGTTTCTGAAGAAAAATATCAATCATACATGATTTATATTCTCCCTGGATGACTCCTACAAATCATGGATCTAATACCTCCTACCTATTTCTATAAATTAATAGAATGGCCTAAAGAGTAAATTCATAGAGAAATTATTTTCTCCTTGAACAATTTCTATTTGAAAACTAATCATTAAAATCCATCAATTTAAAAATAAATCACTCTAAGAGTACTCAGATTGTTTCAAAAAAAATTATGGCTAATTTATATTACCACTGAATCCCTTCCCATATCTTGATCCAATACATCTGTGATAATTTGTTTTCTATTTAGAGGGTTTTCATCGATACTTCAAGTGGTTCTTCTATTATTAAAAAAACTCTAAATATTTCTTATGAAATTATAAGAAACATGGATAAAAACAAGAAATAGATCAATACTTGAGAACTTACTCATTTCAAACCGGTCCAAGAGTGTAAATCCAGAAATCCAAAAATGATGCTTAAGTGCATGAGTGAGCTTACCAGTCTTGTGGGTCAACTAAATATGGCTGCCAAAGACCCAACCTCTTCTTATCTACAATATCATTGGCCTAAACCTGTCAGAAAAATGGAATTTTGAGTTCAGGAGACCATCCAGCAAATAAATTTTTACTATTAAAGGATGATTCATGACATTCATGAGGATAAATGGAGATCAATGTTATGTTTAATCATAGGAAGACTAGTCCTCATCCTCATTGTCAGTATGAGTAAATTAATTGCCAGTCACACTATCATCCCTTGTCTCTTACCTACATCCCATGATGGAAAGTTCATCTCGCCTTGAGATATGGTACTCTTGTCTCTTAACACCCTTAATTCAGTCCAAAAAATCCATACCAATTCCAATATGTTCATGGTGAGAGTAACATAGAAATACCATATCTATTTTTCCCTCAACATAAAAGGATAAATCATCATATTCCAATTTTACAATATCCTTATGAACCTACTTAATTACCAATTCAATATAATCATGATTCCAATAACAAAAAACAAGGAATCCCCAATGTGCGACATGCCACTACATTTATGAAACAATAAGAAAATGTAGTGGATGTTCATTCCTTGATCACCTGTTCTAGCCTAAAAACATATTGAAAATAAAGTAACAAACTGGTATCCCACTTATATCAGTAGTACCAATCCAGTTATTCGCAAATCCAAGTCCAACCATTGACCAATACCAAGGGTAATGTAAGTGCAATTTCACTAAGATCTAAAAGGATAATTATTATTACATATGATGAATTCATTAAATACACTTCAAGATTTGTACTGGAAAAATAAAAATAAAAAAAGGTTATAAGAAGGAAGTTATAAAACTCCCTCACATCCTACATCCCTCTAAAAAAACCAATTACACCACCTCAAACCATCTCAATAACTAATAATACCTTTAAACCTAGTTCTATTATTATAGACATGATTAGACATATTGAATTCAATAATATCCTCTTGGTTTCCATCAAATAAAATACTATGTATGAAATTTTTTATAAGTAATTTTTCACCAATAAGAGACTACATAGAAAAATTTGAAATATTTCAACCTTAATATTCAATCCAATGAAGTGAAATTATCAAGTGACCATTATGATTAAATTCATAAAAGGCATTTCCACATTTTATGATTCCCTCATAAACCTAGGATCCTTAATAAATTCCATGAATTGATCAATATTTTCAAACCATGGCCTACGATCATTTCCCCAAATGATTTTAGTTATAAATTTATCCAATTAATGCACTCATATTCCTAAGGTAATAATCAATGATTTTCTTTTCAGTTCTTTGATCTTAACATTCCACTTGATTCCTATTTCTTCTTTATAAAATATAAGATGTATTTTTCTCAATATCCCTTTATTTTTGGAAGAACATTACTCATGACTATTATAACTAATATTTATGTTCATGTTGACATCCTATCCATGGATTTTTTTTATCTGACTATTCATGTTCAATATTTCTCAAGCCATATGACACCCATTAAATAACACTATAAATACTACATATGTGATTCTAACAATTCTTCTTAGAGTGGACTGAGTAATATTTCATCATGTTCTTCCTTGTTTAATGAGAGGGGTGTTTATGAAATTTTCACTATAATTAATCAATTCATAAATGGAGAAGTTTATGTTAAACAATCATTTTTAAACTCCATAGATCTAAAGGATCCTGAAAACTATTTATAATCTCATATTACCTATAATATATACTTCACCACCATGGATAGTAATGAGGAAAATAAATAAAACCAAATGTTAAGCCCTTACTATGTTCCTACGTTTTATATCTCATAAATGAAAGGGTAAACTGATCTAAATCTTATTCCTATACATCTAAAGTATTTATTCATTTTCAATGATCACTCTAACCCTATAATTATATCTAATAAAATTACTGAAATTATATATTACAAATAAATTAGTTATTATATGAAAACAAAAAGGGATTCATGTTGTACCTTAGACAACATTCCAGGCATCATTGCTACCTCTTTCATGAATGATATCCATCTAGAGGAATCATTCAAAATAATCAAGTGACTTCAAATAAAACTAAATACAATCATTCAAGAGGTATTTGTGAAAGATATTACCATGATCCATTAATCTTATATTATCTACCCAATTTTAGATAGTGAATGGGTTAATTAAATTCTCGTGGTTCTTAAGAAGGGTGGGACAATTGTTGTTACTTATGAACATGCATAAGTGGTCCCAAATAAAGTGAAAAAATATATGTGTGCAATTATTATCATAAATGGAATGTTAAAACATTAAAATATAACTACAAACATCCTTTCATTGGTCAAATTCAAGAAATATTATTTAGAAAGTGATATTATTGCTTTCATTATTGATACATTGGATAACTTTAAATCAAAATTAAACATAATGACAATGAAAACTCTACACTCATATACTCCATTGGGATATATTCACATTAGATAATGACTTTTGGCCTTTTAAATTCCACTAAACCATTCCATATTAATATAATAAGTATTTTTTTGAATTAATAGGTAATTTTATAGAAGTTTTCATGGTTGAATTTACCATTTTTATTAATTATTTCAAATACTTATTCAGTTCACTCTTCATCATCCAAAATAAGTGTGTTAAATGTAGACTTAGGTTAGAATTTGAAAAAAAATCACTGTATGGTTACAAGTGGGATTATTCTAGGATACATATTCTCTCATGATGTTACATAAGTCTACCCTCCAAAAATTGAGTTAATCTAGTAACCTCTTAAACATATATGAACTTTAGACATTCGATCATTCCTTGGTCATGCAAGTCTCTAATAATGAGTCGTCTATAAATTCAACATGACTAATCTACCACTCACTATGTTACTTCAGAATAATGTTAAATTCCATTTTTATGAGGCTTTCAATATTTTCTTTATTAAACTAATAGTTAGTCTTACATCCACCTCAACAATAAAAACCCTAGATTAATAATTAACACTTGAATTTATGTGTGAGGACTATAATAGGACCATTAAAGTTTAAAATGGTCATAGAAGAGAAAATATAATTCATATAATCTATTACACCTCAAAAACACTTAGATAAAACAAAATCTAATTAAATTATCACTAAAAAATAGATTTTATATGTGGGTTTCCTTGGATAATTTTTATCCATATTAGTTAAGTAACACAACCACCTTCTTTATGTACTACTCAACATTAAATTTCATGATCAAGAAAATTAATTTAAACATGAGGCCAATAATATAGATCATAATTTTCCAATGGTTTGAAATTTAGAAAAATCATATGTAGAGAAAATAAAACATTATAGCTAATCACCTATGTAGTATTTGTAATTATTTTATTTTTGAATTCATTGATCCTAAAATTCTCCTAGAACACCAGACTTCTGCCAATCTAACATTATCATGGTATCTGTATTTGTTTCCTATATTTTTTAGTGAAACCTTTCAAAAGAAACAAAGTAATTATAATAAATTATTTGAAATTCTATTTTTTGGATGATAATAAACATAGGAAAACTATGGCCGACATGGTGATTAATATATATGTTCCTAAAAATAAACATTTTTTTATTGTTGAATACTTTAAAACATTTCATGAAGATAGAATCCTTTTACAACAAAGGACCTCCCAAAATGTACCTGACTATGTATACTAATCTATTCCTTCTTCAAGGACTCATAAGAGTAATATCAGTTGTGTCCCACATTCCAAATGTTTGATAAACATTACAAAAGAAATTATATTCCCCCAAAATCCTTAATCTTTTCGAAAATCTTTATGAATTTGGTATAACATTAATAGTAACATCCCCCCAATGTATTCTCATATATTTTTCGTTTTCTTGACCCTATTTCTCGGTGGGATAAGGACAACCCCACTTGAAAGGATGATGCACATACTATGATGGAGTTCCTCAAAGCCCACATCTTCTATCAATTTGGATATCATTATGCCTTGGATAGTGACATTGGACACCATTTCTTATCATACAATGGAATATTTTCTGTAAACTTATGTGGTTGAACATGAAAAATTAACTGCATATCACCCACAATCAAATTTATTATCCAAAATATCGAATAGATAAGTGAAAAAGGTTCATTAGAGAAGTGTAAAAACAACAATAAAATATTGTTTTGATGGACATAGTGAAAATCTTTACGGTATTTGAACAACCTATATGAAACTCATTGGGATGTATAAAATTATTCTAGTTTTGAGTAAAGCATATCATTCACCAATTGAAATCCCACAAAAGTCATTTTAGTTTGCGAAGAAATGTTATTTTGATTGTACAAAATCTAGTGAGGAGAGATTGTTATAGTTGAATGAACTGGAGGAGATTTTACTGGATTCCATTAATAATTACAATCAATTCAATAAAAATTATGATTTACTCCATGAGAAACTCATCCTGCGAATGGTATTTTATAAAGGTGAAAATGTGTTTCTCTTAAATAGTATCTTCTGAATTCACACATATAAGATTAATTCTCCTTTGTAAGGTCCATTTATTATTAATAATGTTTTTCCAATTAGTGTAGTAACAATCCAAGACCGTTATTCTAAAAGGATATTAATGTTTCATGTATGAGTATTAAAGAGTCACTATGAGAAAACAAAAAACCTTGGAACCATATGGACTTCCACAAGATCACAATCATCTATATTATACCCACCATTTGAAAGAGATACTGACCCACCAAAACCATAATTTAGAAACCACTTTCCCATTAACTCCCTTTCCCTCACTTCCTTCTCTCTCTATCCATCCCTCTCTTTATTCTTCTTCATCCCATATTATCACCTTATATCTCATTTTCATAGTTTTTACCACATTATTCATCAGATATTTCATTTATTTATCTTTTTTGTATATTTTTGTTTTCCAAATAAACAAAAAGAGTCATAATTACTCCCCATAAAATTTTGAATTTTTACAACCATTTTTCTGGTATTCAATATAATTTTTTTCCTATCCAAAATATTTTTTATCTTCATCCAAAACATGGAAAATAGTTAATGATAATACCTAAAAAGTTTAATTTTTATTTCATTAATTTGAGATTGATTGTTCCCATTATAACAAAAATAATGTAATCATTCATTCCATGGTCAGATATTATCATATTTTTATTCAATTATTATTAAACATATTTTGTGACCATTGAATTTTTGAACCTTTGATATGAATTTCTAATTTTTTTGGAATTAATATGATAGATTCATTTCCTATACTACATGAGAATAAAACTATTTGAATGTCATCCCATTACCCAATATTTGATAATTATTTTAAAATACCCTTTGATATTATGAGAACTCAATTTTCTATAGAGAAATTATAATATATAAACCCTTGTCCCACACAACATCTACATGGATTCTAGATTAATTAATTTTTTAATATAAGATTCAGTGGTAGATTTTATTCTGTGAATATTTTACTTGATTTTCAATGTTTTTCCAAATTCATGAGATAATGCATCACTTCATATATGGAGGGGGGTTTTAATTTAGTAATGTTTTTTGAAAAGATTTATATATATGTAATTTTGTAAACATTTTGTGGAAATGTGTTAAAAATGAAAAAATAAGAAAATAAAAATATGGTTTTTTCTTTTCAGGTTAAAACAAACTCGTCCTAAATTTTATTTTATTAAATAACTATTACAATTGGTGTAATGTGGAGATCCAACAAGGTTTGAGATAGGAGTTTGAGATTTATTTTAATAGTAAATGAAAAACAAAATGACAAAATGAACACTTGCATAATGCTTTCCTGAGTCATTTGGATATTGTTTTAGTAATGTATATATTGTTTTCTTTTTTTCCGCTTAAAAATATCTCTATATCTTATGTCATTATTTATATATTTTTCCCCTATAAATATGTGTTTATATAACCTACCATGCCTCATTTTATAAATTTTTTTTTCTTTTTCCAAGTTGGAATCCTCCCTTTCCTTCTCCGTGGGACTTTATATTCCTACGATGCCTTAAAAAACAAGACCCATTTAAAATTAGAACATTATTGTTTTGGAAATTATAATAGGAATATAAGTGGATATATCTTATAAACAATTTTTTTGGTTTTTGAATGATTAAACCATTTTTTATAATTTACATCATCTTTAATGATGGGGGTTTTGAGTGCCCATAATTTTCCAATTTAAATTATGAGTATGAAAAATGAATTATTATGAAAAATTATCATATTAAATTATTTTTTCATAATTCACTATGAATTGGTGAATTAATCTTGATACACTAACTAGATAAAACAAAATTTTAAAATTTTCGGGGAGAGAAAATGATTTTGTTATGTATTTATTTTTTATATTCTTTAAGAAAAGAAATAAATTAAGTTTGGGGGAGTAAATTTTAAATATTCACTAATGAAATTATATGAACCTAACCACTAATATTTCAACAAGATTATAAATTTCCAATCAATTTTCATATTTTGATCATCAATATATATGAACAACATTGTTCTAAATCATTCAATTATACTATTGTTTATTATTTTTTCCACAATATTAAATATAATTATCCAAATTATATGATTAATGTTTTTTAGTTTTTCTATTTCAAATTAAAAAAACACTTAATTTGATATTTGGATTATTTTGAGAAATTATGGTACATATGGATAGAACAATAGGGCCTACCGAATATCTGAAGAAAACTAGACTATCCTTGAAATTGGAATTTTTCAGATCAGTATAGAAGCCTAAATTTTATAAAACTCAAGAATAATTAATAATACGTCAATTTAAAACTTGGATAAACATTTTTATGTCCCAATTCATCCTTAATGAGTCCCAATTCAAGCATAAAATTCCAACATATAATTTTTCCCATGATGGAATAACAACTCATCGACCTATCCTTTTCTACCAATAAACTCATCCAATTGAGATGTGATTTCATGGAGATAAAGAATATATATATCTTAATATCTTTTTTTATTGTGTTTTTAGATGGTGGCATCTTAATTTTCATAAATGTATTCACAGTGTGAGCTTGGAAATATTATGGATAATCATGGACCATAACACATGGTTTGAGATAACAACCATATATTTGGCCCCAAAAATTCAATGGATATAAAATATATAGGGTGATAATTATATATATAAATATTAATTTTAATAGTAATATTTATCAATATTCTGATTTATTATATTTTCAATGGTTTATATAAATTTGAGGGTTGAATTGGAAGGAAAACAATACACACCCTTTGGCTAGACATAGATACTCATCTACACCTTCTATGGGGTTAGAAATTTAGTACTCTAGGAAGAGTATTGGCATGGACATATCCTTGAAAAATTCAATGGATTAGTTTTTTAACCCATCATTAAATAATATGCATTTGACATCAAATTTTCCATTCAATTTTGATTTCATTTATATTCAAATGTAATACTATATGTTTCATTCATTTTTATTCTGTTTATTGATTTTTTTCATTATATAAAATATTTTCAAACAAAAATTTCGTAGATCTGATATTAATTTCCTAAAATACATTCAATTATACAATAAGGCCTTCACAACTTGACTTTCTCATTCAGTAAAAACCATATATTTACCTATTTTCAATTATGTGTTTTTGGTGCACAATTGTTTTCACATCCCATTACATGAATTTTAATTTATGAAAAAAAATTAAACAAAAAAAATAAACTATTAACCACCCAAATGGATTAGTTAATCTCCCATTGAGGTGAGTCATAATATAGTGATATTATGTCATTGAAATATTTCAATAATTTAAAACTCATTGAATAAATATGTCATATGTAAAAAATGAAATGATATGGATTCATGAAATCATACATTTTACAAGACCATTAAATGTGTTATTGGATCCCAAACTACAAATGGGTTCATGAAATATATAACCTTAGATGATAAATAATTGATATCAATTATAACTCTAGTTCATGCTTGGATTAAATATAAAAAAATCAAATTTAAATTGAAATCATCTGGTGATGTTGGTGTTGTATTCATGAAATGTACTTCAATTATCAATGATATCATAATATTACAATCCCCATAATGAAAAAACCTAAATTTTAAATAAAATTTTAAATTAAATTACTCAATCAATCAATTTTCCTAAACTCAATACCCCCCATTAAAAGTAAATCAAAAACAATTTTTCTAAAAGCCTAATAATAACACAGTGGATCCTACATGTGTATCGTTATACAAATTATAGCTTCACACAAAAAGATTTAATAGTTGTTAATTAAAAATAATACATACATCAAACACCAAGAAAAAAAATGAAGGATTTACACCACCACCCATTTGAAAAAACCACCATTATCTCACCATTTAGAATGATACACATCCACAATGCCTACATTACTATTGCAAGATCTCCGAAAAATATTTTATAATTCACAAAAGTCCTAATATTATGTTTTCATTTAATATTAATGAGAATTATGTAAATAAAAATGAAACAATACCCAAAGTATAAAATAATTTCAAGGAAACCCTTCTCAATATGAATCTATTCTCATTAATTCCGCAGTTTATTCATTGCTGACTAGGCTCATCAAAACATTCCATCAACTCCTGAGGCCCTATATCAAAACCATTAACTAAAAAAATAAAATAAAAAAACTTATAAATAATTAATAATTTTAATTAATATAATCCTAAATAATATCAATTCCCTAGGGAATCCATAAAAATATCTACGGTTTATAAATACCTATGAAAAGTCTGTGATCACATTCCTAACCCCTAATTTTCATCAAACAAGTTAATTTACTAATTAAAACCAAAACCTCAAATTGGAATAAGAGAAACCAAACTCACCCGGTGGTACACGAATTTCATAATTGTGAGATAAAAAAAATTCCCTCCAAATGCACCCCCCGAGATTAGTCCATGCAAAATCCAAAATTTAAAAACATGATTTTAAGGTCACTTTTAACCAAAATATCTAAAATACCAAAATAAAACTACATAGTGGCCTACCTTTCAATAAATAGTGTAATGTGACTTATTTTTGTGGCATTGATACATCATCTACAAGCTGCACATGAAGGTCCCATAAGAAGGGATGATTCCATCATGCTCTAGTGAAATATTCCATTACCAAAAACTAACAGTAGAACAAAAAATCAATGTAAGGGAGGAGAACAAGAAGGATGGAAGGTAGAAAATCACCTTTAATCTACTATAAAATTTCTCTTATATCACCCCACATCAAGGTGGACAATGAGAGGAAGGGAGGGTATTTCCTAGTAAAAATGGCCTCACATCACCCCTAGTTTGGGTTAAGACAAGAGGAAACCCTACATCAAAATAATGAGGGATCCTCTGATTTTAAAAAATAACCATAACCCCACATAAGAGACAGTGGTCCTCACTAACTAGTTGGTGGATCTTCTAGTTAACTAGTATTGGACTAGTGGCTGGCTGGTGGCCCTAGTAGGGGTGTTGGGCTATTGCCACCCCAATTGTAGGTCGTTGTCATGCTAGGTTGTCCGACCACCATAGAAACCTTATTGGTCTTCTGCTAATACCCTATGACACTAATATAATCCTCAATCCATGACTAATTCCACTTCCTAGAGGTTTTGAGATCCCTAAAAATAGGGATTGAAGATCACCGCCTAATATCGGTCATCCACAAAAAAAAATTCATCTAGAATTTCCAACCCATAATGACATGGGTCATCATTAAAGGTAATAACTAGTTCAGTTCAATGATTTTGTTTGGTAAAAGAGGTTTTATATTTGTAAATTGATGATATAAAGTTTGACTATTATTATCTTCTTATATTTTGATACTTACATTATTCTTGAACAATATGAGGATCATATAGTTACACTATGAGGGGGTGAATCGATGTAGAAATGTTTTAGTGAATTATTTCATTCATATATATTACCACCTCTTGTAATCATCCCATTTATACTATTGGTATTAATATATTTCCTATTTTTCCCATTATATTCACACCACATACGTGAAAGAATATAATTAGAGAATAGTACATGATATTTTTATGTGGATTGATAACCATGTGGGTTTCGAATCCTTATTGTGTCCTGGTTCAGTTTGAGAAAATGATTTTTTATTATTATCTAAAGTGATTAAAATTGTGGTATGTACATATAATCAATAATATAAGAGTCTATCTCCAAAAAATATTATCACTCTTTCCTAAAGGATAGCTATATCTTGACAAGTTACTTATATAGTCTTCCTCCAATTTAAAAATACACTCACAAACAAGAATGTGTAAGGTAACCTTATCCCTAGTTTTATTCAATACTATGTAGTCTATTTTCCACTGATCCTTAAATATATTCAAAATAAATACACTCTCCCTTAATCAATAACAAAACTTCTAAACCATATGGTGGATCAAAACATTTATCATAGTCACATCACTAACTACATCAACACTTGTACAATAGGTAGTATTAGAAAATTGTTCATGCTCACTATCTTATTGAATTTATTGGTTATGAACATACCTTTATTTAATTACTTTAACTATAACACACCATTATTTTATGAAATATTTTTTTAAAATAAATATAATGTCTTCAATGACTATCATTTCAGGAAACATTTAGTTTTTAGGAAAAAAATATACTACAGATATTATTTTTAGAAAATTAACTTTATAACTTATCCATTAAACATGACTGTATAAATATAAATTTTGACCTTTTGATAATTAAGAAAAATGGTTTTAGATTAATAATATATATTGATATGTAATAAGATAATTTTTAATAATGTCTATAAAATTGTTTGAATATAAGTTTTGTTTATGAAAATCACTTTTTTTGTGAAAAAAATAATTAAATTACTTTTTTTGAAAATATAAATAAATTATTTGAAAAAATAAACATTATTTTATGAATAAAAATTTTAAAATTAGCATAAGTTAATTTTTTAGAAATTTTAAGAAATATAATATTTTTTAATGAATAGTGAAAATACTAATTTATATTGAAAACAAACATTTCATTGAAATTAGTGAAAAAGTTAAATTTTTTTAAAAAAAATTATATTTAAAATATGTTAAATTTTATTTCAACATTAATTTTTATATTAAAACTTTTTATAGTTATGAAAACATTTTTGTTGGAAATTGTTTTTTTATCCCATATGAAAGTTTAATTTTTAATGAATTTCTACCTCTTATATGAATTGAATTTGAAAAAATGGATATCATATTTTGAATTAAAATAATTATTACTATATATTAATTTCATCTTTATTTTTTATTATATTTAAAATTAAAAACAAAAAACAATTCTAGTAAGGTTAAAATAAATTTATCTAGGGTTTAACTAATAAGATAAGGGTAAAAATATCAAATAATTTTTTATATTCCTATTTAATTTCCATATTTATATCTCATAAAATATAATTATCTATTATGATTCATTTTTTATCCTTTTGGTATCTGAAAAATTTGATTTTAACATTTTGTTTTAAGAACTTTTATGTGGGTACTCTCCCACACAAATAAAAGGTCACACCCTCTCCACTCCTCTACAAACATCCAAAAAATCTTGGTCACACCATGGACTAAATAAATAACTTCCCTACATCCCTACCCACATCTTAGAATCCTTATTATTGTAAGGAAATCCATTTAAAAATGATTTAGGTATTTACCTAAAGAGGTTCTATGAAGAAGAGGGAAAATTATTTACCTTCCATTTTTGTTTATTTTATAACCCACCTCTTTAGAATATTCTTAGAATATTATGATATTATAAAAATAGTGAATAAAATATAATTATATTGTTTTTATGTAAATGTTATAATCTATTTATATCTCTTATTTTATCATATGGGAAACAAAACTGTCAATTGTGGGAATAGAGGACTACTACCTCACGAACTAATGTAATTTGTTTTTAATCACCACCTCTTAGTGACAGAGATAATGATGGATTTAATGTTTATATATGATATTTGTAACATTATTATCCATATTTAGTTATAATATCACATATATATTGTTACCTTACAATATATTATACAATTATAATATTGCTCCTTTGTACGTGTGGACTACAACCTTCATGAAGTGATCTGGGAATTTTTTCATTTAATTTTTACATTGAAAATAATAAGGATTAAT
Organism: Viscum album; assembly: GCA_963277665.1. Taxonomy (NCBI): domain Eukaryota; kingdom Viridiplantae; phylum Streptophyta; class Magnoliopsida; order Santalales; family Viscaceae; genus Viscum; species Viscum album. Next base: position 1,279,633,090 of record OY728134.1, read on the forward strand.
TTGATTAATATAAATGAAATATATGGAATAAAACTAATTATATAAATTTGAGTTAATATTTACTTTTAATTCATTCCATCCATTGAGAAAATGGAAACAACGTTCTTCTTTACATATAGCTTACCATCTACATAAAAAGTGTAATTAATTTTCTTTCTATAACATATATTGATTACTATAATTTTAAATATATTGATTTTATATTATATCTATATGTATTTTCATATATGTTAGTTGTTGAAACCATGGTCAAATTAAAAGGATCAAAACATCCAAACCAAAACATACATGTAAACGAAGTAATTATTAATCGAAACCTAATTTTAAAAAGGAATTGATTATAAAAAGGTAATGAATAATCTTAACTAAACCATATATAGTATTATATATAGGATTATTGTTATCTAATATATTTAAAATAAACCTGTATTTATTATACAAGATGTTCTAATGTCTATGAAGGAAGTCAATACTTACAGAAAGAGATTTGTGTCTAACTTTTGTTTTTTTTGGACACATTATTTATATAAAAATTAATTATTTTGGGTGTTTCATATAAATCCCATGAATGTATTTTATTATCCTTACCATGGTAATTATTTTATACACATATTCACATAATTGTTTACATTCATGGGGTTTATGAGTCATAAGTTTCTAATGTGGCGAATGTTTCTTGTTTCAATCTCTCTTTTTGTGATTAAGTTAATGATAATGAAATATTATGATCTACCTCTCAATCAACCCAATATTTTTCTTATTATATATTTATTTATATAGAATAAATTATTCCCTTTCATTTTCCACTCTTTATGTACTCAAGATAAGGAAATAATGTTTTTTTAAAATAATCAACTTTATCTCTCTCATCAATTGAAAATATTTTTTCTATCATATACATTCTTTCTAAAAAAATTAATGATTTTTTTAATGTTATATAATGAATATATGAATTAATTTTAACCCTTTTTGAATTTTAAAAAAATTGATTTAAGAAAAATATTCTTTCCATTTCCCAAATTAGGTTCTTTTTATCTTTTTACCAATGATTGAAAGAAATGTTTTCTTTTAACTTGTACAGCATTTGTGGAACATTATTCCATCATAATTTTATTAAGGATTACATTATAATTTTCTTGGTTTGTTTTCAAATAAAATTATTTCCATAATATTTTATGAATTTCTAGTTTTAAAAATGTTATTGTCTATGATATATTATTTTCCTCATGAAATGTTTCAATTGATCCTTTAAAATTACATTCTATCTATGATTATATATTCTGATGTTAATTATTATTTATAGGATACATGATATAATGATTCTATTTATAATATTTCTATGTATTGTTAAACATTATTTTTATGATATGTTTAAGAAACCCATTCATTTTCTATTGGTTATGCTAAGATGATATGATAAAATGTCTATAAACCTATTTTTATTACACAGATTATGACATGATAATGTGATGACTGTTTTATGATCTTTTGGTATAAAAATGTATGAGTATTGATATATTAATTCTTCTCACATTATAAAACAATGTATGGTGTTTATTTTATATCCAAGGAGGGTGGTAATTTTATAACGAATGACGGTGTTTATGTTCCAACAAAGCGCGATGCTTATTTTATAATAGAGGATGGGTGGGCCAATAACTATACCGGCCTCTAATTAATTGGGTAATTATTTATATCCCTTGTGATAAATAGGACTATAATGGGTAGTGAACCTAGTTCAATAAGGAACTCTATCCAATGTGACAGTATTGGGAGTGATCAATGACAACGATGACGATTTAGGGAGTGAACCCAATTCAATATGATGGACATAAAAATGAGCCTTGAATTCTATGTGTATATTTTTTTATGTTCATATGTATGCCACAAATCTATGTCTTATACCAATTTTATTTTCTAATTGATCATGTTCTTTGATTCCCCTATGATTCAAGTATTATAAACGACAAAACATTGTATCATTACTCATGCTTATGACTTTTAATATGATGGATTTGGTATTAATTTGTTAAACTCATGTTGTCATACCCTTATACTCATGCTATTATTTTTTTATCATTGATATCAGCCTTGTTTTCAATTACTAATCATCTAAGAACACCCATTCATATGTTTCCATTCCCTAGGTTATCAATAATTTTTTTTATTTATGATATGTTTAACAATGTAACTAGTTATAAAGTAATTATTAGGACAAGAAATATTGCACCTATGAAGAATTTATTTATGTATCCATGTTTCCAAAGTTGCTAGACCTATATGATTTTGGAATGGGTCATAATGTTATTTAATGAATATATATCTATTATGTTTTAATATATATTATAGAGAATTTTTGTTCTCTATAGTTTATATTAGTTAAAGTAATACTTAAACTATTGAAACAGGGAACGGAAAACCTAAGTGAGACCCTTAGGATAATCCTAAGTATCAGAGAGTGTGCTTAGTTATGGTAAATAAAGTAGTTTGTTTTTTCTAGAAAACATCCATTTCTAAATACTGCAGGTGGATATGGATCTGAAAATATTTTACCTAGGGTTAATAACATCGTAAAGAGCACATCAAGTTGTATTCAATCATCACCCAGTGAATGAAAGTGGGATTTTATGCACACTTGGTTTGACACTTTTTGGGGATTTTCTTTTAAAATTAATAAACTCATTAAATATATTATTATAATTAATATCCTTGGTTATTAATTTTGTGTCATGGATTTAAAATAGGGGTCATGATTTAGACGACATATAATGAATTTTTCATGATCATTTGGTTCCTAAATATGAATATTATTGCTCAAAATATACATTGTTTTAGTAAAATGTTGGAAGCCTAAGGAACCATCTTAATGCTGAATTTTGTAGAAAATGAAATTATTTTCCTCTTGAGGAAAAATATTATGGGCTATGGAATAAAAAATTTCATTGTTATGCTCAAAAAACATTCTCAGTCTGTGAACTATGATGAACTTCTTTACAAGAAGAGTAGGGAACAACAATTTGTTAATTCCTTCATGAGGCCACACCCCCTTCAATTAGTGGTTCTGTTGATCCATTATTTTCAATAAATTGATCAGAACCATTAAAAAAATATTTTACATTCTCGAGTGTTCAAAACATGAAAAAATAATTTTGGATGACTATCATTTAGATGGAAAATTGGTTCAATTGTGTACTTTCAATGAGAATGTTGGGAAATGAGAAGAAATTGACTCCATGTAGTGGGGTGAGTTTAAGGCTATGTTTTCTAGTAAGTAATTCCCTTATATTCTATAAAATTTGATGGATAATGAATTACATAAACTCATGTATAAGGATAATGAATATTTTAGTACCTATGAAGCTAATATTAGAAGACATTTGTTGTATTCTACTAGTGTAATAATCACCCCTAAACAAATTGATCGGTTATTTTTTCTCTCAAAACCATGTCATTTAATTTATTTAGCTATAATATAATTTAGAAACTATTTATAAATCATTCAATTTGTGATCAAGTTAGAAATGGAAATTAGATAATCCCATCATTCCCGTTGTTTTGATAATAAAAGGAAGATTCATTTTCATGAGAACATGAATAAATCACATAGTGCAACAAAATTCCAATCATGCCCACAAGACATGGGATGAAACATTATGGGAATTTATTTATTTTCACAATGAAGTATTTCAAATTTAATAAGGATTTCCAAAAACCTAGTTAATTTCAAAAGGTGATAAAAAGACTAACTAATATAGTAGAGGAACAAAAGCTTTCAACTCATGCACTACACATGCTCCAATGCTTCAAATTAATCTATTATGGACATTATACTAACCATTATATGAATCAAAACGTTTTTGATGATCATAATCAATAACATCCTAATCCTAAAAAAATGAAATTACATGTGATCATAACTATGGTTGTGGGATACAAGAATGAGAGGGAAAAAATTATACTTGTCATCCACTCCCAAAAATCTATTGTATCAATTGATTCTTTATTAGCACAATCATTTATATACAAAGAATTTTCCAATGGTTTCACAATTCCACCCCAATAATTAGATGATTAGTGATTTTTGAAATCAATAATGGTACAATGATCATGTCACTAATCTATCAAACTTTTCAAGATAGAGTTTATGGGAATGCTATTCTTGAAAATCATGTAATTTTCCCTCATATTGAATTTTTTCTTATATTTGGAATGGATTGGATTAACTATATTACCCCCACATCAATTTTTAAGAAATGAAAATCATTTTTCATATTCTAAATTACCCTATTATCATTTATTTGTGCACTAATAAATATGAAATTATACCGGAGATCACATCCATTATTTGGGTCTTAATTCCAATTTAAAATGGGAATTTATCATATATGGTTGGGTAGACATTCAATATCAATGATATTTATGTTCAATGATATTTCATTATTTCTTTTTTTAATTTTTTCCTAGTCTGACATCTAATAATGAATTTTAGTTTTAAATAGAACTCATACCAGGTTCCACACCTATTTCCAAGACTCCCTATATAATAGCTTGAATCGACTTGTAAGGATTAAATAATCAAACCTAAGAGAATCATGAAAAGGGATTCATTCAGTCAAATGTGTCACTTTGGGGTGCACCTATTATATTTTGTAAAAATAAAAATGGATAACTATGAGATTACATTTATTTTCATGAACTGAACAATATCCCAATCTAGAACAAGTGTCCTCTGCCCCATATTGATGACTTGTTTGATCAACTACATGGTGATCATTTCTTTTACAGGAATTACCTTCATTCTAGATATCATTAATTGAGGGTCAAGATGGAGCATACACTTAATAAAACATTTTTCAAAAGGGTATAGTGATTCCATTTGGTCTTTCTAATTTTCCAACTATCTTCATGGTTTAAATTAATAAGTTCTTCATAGATTACCATGACCATTTTGATGTAATATTTATTAAAAACAATCTTATACATTAAAAGAGAAAGTAATAGAAAGAATATCTTCTATAAATTGTACTAATATACCAGAGGAAGGATAAATTATATACAAAATATAAAAACTATGAATCATAGAAAATGTTGTTTATTTTTGGGTCATAAAATCTCATGTGAGGGTATATCGGTTGTTCCATCAAGAACAGACGTCATTGAATGTTGGATCATACTAATAAATGTGACTGAAATTAAATTTTCTCTTGTTTTTTTCGATATTATCAAGGGTTTGTGGATAATATCTCACAATTATCTAATCCACTCACATAGTTAGCTCAAAAGGGATCAAATATCATCTGGATATGAGAATGAAAGGAAAATTTCAGGGAATTGAATATAATATTAGTCAGTGAAACATTTCAAAAATTTCCCTGTATTTGAAAAGGATTTGTAATAATTAGTGATGCATCCATGAAGAGATTGTAATGAATTATAATGCACAATTACATGGTTATAGCTTATACCTCATCAAAATAGAAGGTTCCGGAAAAAATTTACCAAACATATGATTTGGATTCATGTGTGGTAAACATTTCATTAAATATATGGATGAATTGTCATTATGGAGAAAAGTGTAAAATGTTGTACCCCTCTCTCTTTGGATTTTAATGATCACAATCACTCTTATCTTATTCTAACTTGTTTTCAAATGTTTTTGTTGATAGGAAAAAGGTTGCCAAGGAGTTGGGCCAAGAAGGACTGAAAGTAGACTCTCTGAGTCTACCGGCCAACCGGTGGTCTCTGGCAGAAGCAATGCTTTCTGTCCAGAGCCACCGGTCAGCCGGTGTGAGCTCCCCGGCCAGCCAGTACTGTCACCAGCCAGCCGGTGGATGACCACCGGCCAGCTGGTAGCACCTGGGCAGAGAGCTTGCTCTCTGTCTGGAGCACCGACCAGCCGGTGGATCTGGACCGGCCAGCCGGTGGACCACCAACCAGCTGGTGAGACACCACCGGCCAGCCGGTGGACCCAGTCAAACTAGCCGTTGGGCTTTGACCAGACTTGTACTTTTGACTCCCAACGGCTCCGAAGGCCTCTCCAACGGCTCCGAAGACCCCCAACGGTCATTTGGGTGTTCCTCTCCTATAAATAAAGGACTAGGAAGCCCCGGAAACATAAGAAAGCCCACAGGAACATTTTTCGATCATTTGGCGAACCTCCGGTGCACTCCCTCAAGGATCCCCACCTGCTCCAACTCACTTCCACATCCAAGGAGAACCACCATAGAAGCTTGGGAGCGATCTTCATCATCACCAATCAATCCATTGGCGCCCAAGACTTCTCCTCTTTACAGTTTTTCTGGTTTTACCATTTTGAGCATTATTTTAAGTTTGTGCATACAAACTATTCTTTCTCTCATCCTCCCTTTGTTTGGGTTTTCATACCACCTTCAAGGTGTGAAGAGGTTAGTCAAGCCTTCCCTGTAAAAGGCTTGAGTCAAAGGTGAGCTAGCCTTCACCTGTAAGAAGGCTAGTGGGTTTATTGCTACAACCAATAAAAAGCAAGCTGTAATAGGTTTTAGGCTGCCTTAAAGTCTAGTGGGTTTCTTGCTACAACCATTAAAAATAAAGCTGTCGTATAGATCTCTCAACGGTTGATTTGGGAGCGGAGACGTAGGCTTGGGATTCAGGCCGAACTCCGTTATCAATTTTGTGTCTTGCCTCTTTTATTTCCGCTGCGCTTTAACTTTTTCTTAAATTGTTAAACCTTTTTGAAAAGGCAATTCACCCCCCCTCTTGCCATCACTCTACGCCCAACAATTGGTATCAAAGGAGGTGTTTGTGTAATACCCTAACCAGTTACAAATTCAAGATCCATTGTGATGGCTTCATCCTCTTTCGCCCCCGAAGGTTATTCATTGGGTCGTGCTCCTTTTTTTGATGGAACCGATTATACCTATTGGAAAACCCGCATGTCTACTTTTCTTAGAAGCATTGGTTATCCTATTTATAGAATTATCATGCTTGGTTACTCTCTCTCTTCTCCCAATGAATCCAAATGGACTCAAGCTGATATTAAAAATTTCGAGCTTGATGGCAAAGCCATGAACGCTCAGCCTTGATCGTAATGAATTCAATCGAGTTTCCACATGCACCTCATCTCATGAAATCTGGAAACTTTTGGAAGTTACCGATGAGGGGACCAACAAAGTTAAGGATACTCGATTGGATATGTACCGTCAAGATTTTGAGTCTTTTACCATGCATCCATCTGAAAATATTACTGAAATGTTTACTCGTTTTACTGACGTCTGCAATGGAAGAAAATATCTTGGAGATGATGTTTCTGCAGAAATGATGGTCAAGAATATCCTTTGGATCTTACCAAGTTCATGGGCACCGAAAGTCACAGCAATTCAATAAGCAAAAGATGTCAAGAAAATGTCGGTCGAAGAGCTCATCGGATCCCTCATGACCTACGAAATCACCATGAGGAGGCAAGCTGAAAAGGAAGGCAATCTCATCAAAACTCCAAAGAACATCACCTTCAAAGTTCAAAAAGAAGAAAGCTCCTCCTCCTCATCTTCTTCCTCTTCAAGCGGCGATTCAGAAATCGAGAACCTTGCCCGCAAGATGCACAAATTCATGAAGAAGAACAAAAAGAAGAAATCTCGCAAGGCTTGAAAGGAAGAACTCGACGAGAAATACGAGCCCGAGTTAACATGCTATGGGTGTGGCAAGAAAGGCCATTATAAGCCCGATTTCCCACTCCACAAGACAAGGGCCAAGCAAAAGGAAAAGAAAAAGGCATTCAAGGCCACTTGGAGTGATAGCTCCTCATCATCCTCCTCCTCCTCAAAAGACAACGGTAAAAAATGTCTAATGGCATTTCATGAGGTAACCTCTTTCGACTCCTCTTCCTCTTGCTCTTCCAATTAATTCAATCATTTATCTTACGAGGATCTCCAACATGCGAGAGATCAATTGGAGGAAGGTTTTCACGAACTTTCTTCCAAATTTATTGCCTTAAAAAAGAAATTCAAAATTCTTTCTTCCGAAAAGGATCAACTTCTCAAAGAGAAGGAAGACTTGTCCCTCAAGATCCAAAACCTTCCCAATGTTGATTCTATGGAATCAACAATCAAGGATTTAAGGGAATCCCTAGCTAAGTTCACCGAAGGTGAACATAACCTTTCGAAGCTCCTTGGTTCCCAATGCATATCAAGAACCACCCAAGGGCTTGGCTATTCCAAGCAAGCTTCCTCTTCCCATGCTCCTACTATTTTTGTAAGGGGGAGCTCCCAATATAAATTTTGCAACTATTGCAAAAAGATCGGGCACTTAATTTACGAGTGCGACTGAAAAAATGCCCGGTATGGAAGGCCCAAAACCATTTCCTTTAATGATGAATTTCATAGGAGAAGACCCGCCACAAGACAAGTTTGGATTGAAAAATCCCTTTTAGCGAATCTCTCCGGACCAAAATTTGTGTCGGTTCTAAAATCCTCTCCCCGGTAATTTGTTGTTTTTATTTAGGGGGAGTTAGGATCGTTTAAGTCTTTTTGCGTTTTTTTTTCAAAACTTTCAATTCAAAACTTTCAATTCAAAACTTTCAATTCAAAACTTTCAATTCAAAAACTTTCAATTCAAAACTTTCAATTCAAAAACTTTTATTCAAAACATTCAATTCAAAACTTTCAATTCAAAACTTTCAATTCAAAACATTCAATTCAAAACTTTCAAATTAAAACTATCAATTCAAATTTCAAAAATTTCAATTGGTTCAAAATCTCTATCTTGTTTTTCAAACCTTTCCTTCAATCAAATTTTATGCCCCGTGCTATTTTTATAATCACAAAGGGGGAGATTTCTTTGGTTGATTGGGGGAGAAATATTTCTCTTATTCTTTGCTTTACTTTTCAATTTATTCTTTAAAGCATGCCTTTCATTTCAGTCTTTTTCATTGCTTGTTTTGGTGATTGTGATCATCAAAATAGGGGGAGATTGTTGTACCCCTCTCTCTTTGGATTTTAATGATCACAATCACTCTTATCTTATTCTAACTTGTTTTCAAGTGTTTTTGTTGATAGGAAAAAGGTTTCCAAGGAGTTGGGACAAGAAGGACTGAAAGTAGACTCTCTGAGTCTACCGGCCAAACGGTGGATTCCCACCGGCCAGCCGGTGGTCTCTGGCAGAAGCAATGCTTTCTGTACAGAGCCACCGGTCAGCCGGTGTGAGCTCCCTGGCCAGCCGGTACTGTCACCAGCCAGCCGGTGGATGACCACCGGCCAGCCGGTAGCACCTGGGCAGAGAGCTTGCTCTCTGTCTGGAGCACCGGCCAACCGGTGGATCAGGACCGGCCAGCCGGTGGACCACCGGCCAGCTGGTGAGACACCACCGGCCAGCCGGTGGACCTAGTCAAACTAGCCGTTGGGCTTTGACCAGACTTGTACTTTTGACTCCCAACGGCTCCGAATGCCTCTCCAACGGCTCCGAAGACCCCCAACGGTCATTTGGGTGTTCCTCTCCTATAAATAAAGGACTAGGAAGCCCCGGAAACATAAGAAATCCCACAAGAACATTTTTCGATCATTTGGAGAACCTCCGGCGCACTCCCTCAAGGATCCCCACCTGCTCCAACTCACTTCCACATCCAAGGAGCACCACCATAGAAGCTTGGGAGCGCACTTCATCATCACCAATCAATCCATTGGCGCCCAAGACTTCTCCTCTTTACGGTTTTTCTTGTTTTATCATTTTGAGAATTATTTTAAGTCTGTGCATACAAACTCTTCTTTCTCTCATCCTCCCTTTGTTTGGGTTTTCACACCACCTTCAAGGTGTGAAGAGGTTAGTCAAGCCTTCCCTGTAAAAGGCTTGAGTCAAAGGTGAGCTAGCCTTCACCTGTAAGAAGGCTAGTGGGTTTCTTGCTACAACCAATAAAAAGAAAGCTGTAATAGGTTCTAGGCTACCTTAAAGTCTAGTGGGTTTCTTGCTACAACCATTAAAAAGCAAGTTGTCGTATGGATCTCTCAACGGTTGAGTTGGGAGCGGAGACGTAGGCTTGGGATTCAAGCCGAACACCGTTATCAATTTTGTGTCTTGCCTCTTTTATTTCCGCTGCGCTTTAACTTTTTCTTAAATTGTTAAACTTTTTTGAAAAGGCAATTCACCCCCCCTCTTGCCATCACTCTCCGCCCAACATAAAATATATATAAAAAAGGTTTAATGTGTATATTCACATAGAAGAGTTAAACATGCGGTAGATAACATTTTTAGAGATGATTAATGATTATGAATACTCCACACATTACCTCCATGGGAAATTGAATAAGATGGTTGATGATTTAATTTGAAATGATCATGCTTGATTATATATATAAAAAATTATGAAAGAACTAATAATTCTGTATTTATGAAGGATATATTTGAAAATATTGAATTAACGGGGCCAATATTTTCTTTCAAAAATGAGTGTTCAACCATATATACAAGTGAACTTAGGAGATGTAAAAAAGGAAGATGTAGAGCTAAAAAGAATGTGACAAATTATATAGATCTTATCCTTGATAGTGATAAAATGATAATTTTTTGGAACATTGTATGTGTTCCTTCAATATCATATTTGAAGAAGTATTTTTTGGAGGAGGCTCATAATTATTAATTCTATATTAATCCTAAAAGTAATAAATATGTATAGTGATTTGAAAGAGTATTTATAGTGTGACTGAATGAAGAGAGATGTTAGAGAGATTGTATTAGGGATCTTGGTCGGTCATCATGTTATGTTTGAGAGATAAAAGTATAAGGTTAATATCTAACCATTACCCCTACCAGAATCAAAATGGGAAAACATCACCCTGGATTTTTTCATCAAATTCCCTAAAACTTTTGATAAGAACAATATTATATGGGATGAAATTGATCACCTTATAAATTTATAACACTTTATCGCTATCCAAAAAATATTCCTCTTTACAACATCATTCCATTATATACATTAAGAAATTGGAATAGTTGAATAGAGTACCACATTCCATTGTCTGTAATCAGGATCTGAGGTTTACCTAGAAATTATAGAAAAGTATTTCAAAAGCTCTTGAAACAAGTTTTTGATTCAATGAATCTCATAATCCATGGATATATGAACATTTTAAGAGAATGATTCAAATCCTAAATGAATGTTTGATATCTTGTTCTGTGGATTTCAATGTTTGTAGGGATCAACACGTTCCTCAACATGGATTTACTTACAAAAAATACATCTCACTTGAGTATTTTCAGGCATTCTTATAAATATATTTATAGAATCATGTGAGTAACTTCACTTTTTCAGGATGAAGTTTTAAAGACACGAAAATTTCAAGGAAATTTTTTTCTTAATTAATTTGGAATTTTAGGAGTGCGCAGTTTCTGACGGCACCTGATTCCGAGGCCCGGTGTGCCCAGAATCCATTTCTGAAGTTCAGCTCAGGTACGTTAAGTAAATGAACAAGCAGGATTTTTTATCTTTGAACTGGTGCTTGGAATTGAAATCTGAGGGCACTGATGAAACCGCAGCGCCGGTAATTGCTTACGGGGACCTTTACTGTAGTTGCGTTTTGACAAGAGAAGAGGTTTAATTTTCGATTTGTTTTTAAGGAATAAATAAAAATATGTGTTTAATATTTTTTTATTTGTGGAGGGTAATCATTATCCTACAAAATGGGAGGGTTTTGTGAGGAGGGCCCCACACAAGACCCTAACTCCTCACTTCCCTCTCAATTCCCTAAAACCCCACCCCTTTAATTATGTTGTAAACTCTTCATTAATTGAGAAACCTCTCTACCTTCCACTCCTCCATTTAAGTTTGCTTACACATATAATAAATGAAGAGATGGTTGGCATTCTTTAAAATGGGGGGAAGCTTTGGTAATATTTGTTTGGAAAATAAACTTGAGGGGGAAACCTCTAGGGGAATAGAAGAGCACCTTCCCTTCACAATGAACGGTTCTCCTTCCATCAGATCTCCAACGAACGACGCTCGATCTGGATCGAAGGCCTTTGAGGAAATGACGAACGCCAATGACCATCATCACATTCACCTCTTACCATGCGATGACATCAATGAGCAGACGTCCACTCCCTTCCATGATATCGTCAACGAAGGATAAATGACACGAAGTAGGGGTTATTTCTATGTTAAATTTTTATCATCGTCTTTCGTTGTTAAGATTGGCCGAATGTTATCGTTGTAACTAGAGGAGATCGGACAGCAAAAAACATGGTCAATACTCCTCCCCATTTCATGTTGATCTTCATTGAATATTGAGGAAAATGCAGCGCGGTGCCGTGGCACCACGCGGGGACGATGGGGACCACGACCGGAGCAGGCCGCGGCGGGGGCGGTGGTGCATGGCGCCGTCACGCCATGCCAGAGAGGCCAAGGAAGGCTGTGAAGTAAAAGTCAGACCACGGTAGAGGGGCGCGACTCGAACGAGATCCGCGGCCTAAGGTCATGGCGGTCTTCAAAGGGGCGGTCGGCCGAGCCGGCCGCCGGCGCCACTTAGAGGCGGGACCCAAGGGGGTCCCGCGGTTACACCAAGGTTGACCATTACGGCCGGCCGTTTTGAAAAACCAGGGGGTGTAACCCCTCCACCCCCCCGACCAGATATTAGGGCGGACCCCATAGGGTCCGCTGTTGCCGCCTAAAGGGGGCGACGCCCCTTGTGTCCCGCTCAGCCAGCATTGAGCCGCGGCCGGCTTCCGAGCCGGGCTACAGGCCGCAAGGGCGGGGCCAGCCACACCCCGCCGAGCTGGGCCGCGCCGCACCCAATCAGGCTGGACCTGGAACTGCGTTGGGTCGACCCGGTTCGGGCCGTCCCAGGGGTTATTGGTCTGTCTCGGACCGGGCCCAGACCCCCTATTTTCGGATGAGGTTCATTCAAACGCCTATATCTTTGTCTACAGACCTCAGATCGATACACTGTCTATTGCATAGGTATCCTTGGATCGAGAAGGTCATTTATATATATTAAAATCAAGATTTAGGTAATTTTTGGGTATGGCCCGGTTGGTTCAAACCCGAAACCAACCGAACCCTCGGAGGGGAAACAGTTATAACATGAGATCTGGACGTCTGATTGACGTGCCGTCGACTTTGTTGGATTCCTTTTTATGAGACTGATAGTTTCGCATAATTCACATGAGTTTTGGATGATGTTTGAGTATGACTTGGTTGGATTGTACCCGAAATCCAATCGGGCCCCTAGAATATAAAAACAGATAACTTTCACACCAGACTTCTGTTTGATGAACCATCAGCGGCGTTGGTAATCTCATTGAAAAACGGTCCCTTTGAGTATACCCTATGAGTGTTCGTGGTATAGTTGAGATATGGTCAGGTTGGTTTGTACACGAAACCAACCGCCCCCCTGGGATGAAAAGGCCAATAACTCACAGACTGGGCGTCCGATTGATGTGTTGTCTGTTGTGTTGAGACCCTTATGACGAGGAGGTTCTTTGATATATTTCTTTGAGGGACTTCATGACACTTAGAGTGTTGACCAGTGGCTTGTGGAGCGGATCCTCCCGAAGACGAGCTTACAGAGTACGGTGACCTTGTAGTTGGTTGAGACCTGATGACTGCTTGTCTGATTCGATTTGAAGTGACTTGTATAGCTCAATGGGGATCACTAATTTGTGAGGCGGCAAACCCATGGCAGTAGAGCACTACTTTGTTGGGTGGTAGACCCATGGTACTCGACGGGAGGAGTACCTCTGTTGGCTATGAGGGGGAGCACTACTTTGTGAGGTGGAAAACCCATGGTGCGGAGCACTATTTTGGGAGGTGGCAGACCTGTGGTACGCGACAGGAGGAGTACCTCAGCAGTCTAGGGTTAGTGAGTAGCACCTTGGAGTCGTGACAGGGCTACTTTACTCGATAGAGGATGAGTTCTCCAGCAGTTGTGGTTACGATAATGAAAATCCTGGTTTGAGCTGAGTCAATGACCTTTGTGATTTACCTCATGTTTGAGATGGGTTTGTTGATAACATAGGTACATGTATGGTCATATACCTACATAGTGGTTATCAGTTTATTTTATATCTATGTGATTCCTCATGATTGAGATGGGTTACATGATAACTTAGGTATAAGTATGGGCTTATACCTAAGTAACGGTTATCTATTGAGATCCTTATTTGTGGTGACATTTGTTGGTTTTAGTGAGACCTTGAGGGTATCAGGGTCCCTATTGAGTATCTTTATACTCACCCCTGCACGGGAAATGCCCGCACCACATTGTGTTGGAAGCAGATGATGGACATCACTGACAGAGATCGAGTGTATGAGGACTGGGCGGTACCCGGAGGTGGACTTCACGACGAGTCGGGACCCGGAGGTGGACTTCACGATGAGACGGTACTCAGAAGAGGTTGGTGGGTGAGAGTGTGGAGGAGGATATCTATACCTACCCATCCGGTAGGATCCTAGGTGGACGACCCAGGAGCTACTTCTAACTTCCAGCTATTTAACTTTTCTATTTTACTTTCATTCAGTTGTAGTTGTACTTCTCAGTTGGGTTTGTATTCTAGCCCATTTACTTGTCAGTACATTATTTTTTACTTAGTGTATTACTTCCACTTGTACTCTGGTTGGATGTGTTTATGTTTTATAAAGGAAATTCCTTCCCAGATATCGGGATTTACACCTTTGGTGCTAGTCGCCATCCCCTGGCCTATGGAAGGTGGGCTTGGGGTAGTCATGCCACGGGCCCTGAAAATGGGTCGTGAAAAATTGGTATCAGAGGACGTCGGTTCTACTACAGAACTTAGGACTCTGATATTTTCTTTCTTTGAAGAAATAGTGTTAAGGGTACTAAGTGTGGTCTTCAGTTCAGAGAGTCCAGTGTTGGTGAGGCCGGCCGACGTATCCATACACCAGGATCCTGAGTACTGATTTCCGACTCAGTGCACGAAAACATTGATTGTGTGGGTGTTTTTAAAAAAAAGGGTTCCTTCAAGTTAGCTTAAACCAAGTCAGCTCTCCAGGTATAGTCTTTTGACTATGTTGCATCTGCTCTTTCAGGATGCCTCCCTGCGGATGACCGGCTAGAGCCTCGAGAATTGTACATACTTGTAGGCCACCGAGCGACGAGGCCTCAGTATAGGGCTCTCATCCGGTTGAGGCACCAGTGGAGGCACCGACGGTACTACCACTAGTTGGTCCACCGATGCCATCAGCCCCAGCAGCAGGCGATGCACGCCGCTTGAGCATACTGCACCTGTTCTAGTGTGAGAGGCCACCCACGTTCCAGGGAGAGACGGACCCACAAGCGACTGAGGATTGGCTAGAGGCTGTGGTGAGAGTCTTCAGGCTAGCAGGTACACCAGTGGAATTCATGTTGATCCTTACAACCATCCTCCTTCAAGCAGCAACAGGCAGATGGTGGAGCCCGATGCTTCAGATGGATGACGAGATGTCACTTCTATGGGAAGACTTTGCGAGCCTGTTCTGGGCAGAGCTTATACTATCCACCCTTCGAGCGGTGCTGATACAGGAGCTACTTCATCTGCACCAGGTCATCATGAGTGTAGATCAGTACTCTGCGAGGTTCACAGACCTCTCGCGCTACTCTACTGACATGGTACAAGACACATTCTGTAGGGTTCGGACCTTTGAGTAGGGAGTGAGGCACGAGATCAGAGCTTCGAGGATCCCTCTCAGCATCCCAATTCAGGAAATGGTGTTGGAGCGATCCCTTTTAGTGAAGATTTTCCCTACTGATAAGTATCCAGTAGTAGGACCCACCACTAGCTGGCATGCAGCAGAGTCTTCTGCAGCTGGCAGTCGACAGATGATGTAGAGGTCCATGAGGGCCAGACCTATAGGTAGTCGACTGCACGACTCGGGATCGGTAGTGCGAGGCTCCGAGGGTAGAGATAGAGCCAGACCTGCCATTCTATGTTACACATACGGCGGACAAGGTCACCTTGCTCGTCACTGTCTGACCCACTGCTAGGACGATCAACAGATATATGTAGGACCTCTCTACCAGAGGTAGAGGTTTGATCGTGACAGACCGTGAGGAGCTGGCCGTGTAGATGGAGGTGGACGACTCTTCGAGGTGTTGCCACCACCACCACCCGGATGACCACCCCGACCACAGGGAATGGGTGGATATAGGAGACCTCAGCTTTAGGTAGTTGAAGCATATGACTACGGAGCTCCGTAAGCAGGTGGATAGGAGCAGGTCTAGGCATGGAGGCCCTTTTTTTGGTGTTTTTAGTTTCGATGTTGTTGTTGTTGTAGTTGTTTATGTCTTTTTACTTTGAGCTGCAGTAATAAAAGACACCTTTCTTTGTGACAATTACTTTGTTGTCCACTCTGTATGGTTCATACTAAGAGGTTTTGGTTTAAAACCATTGACTTGATCCTCACTTCCGAGATACCTACTCGAAGAGACCCAGTGACCACACACTGTTTCTGATAGTGTGACTCTATCCATAGAGGTGAGAGTAACGGTTGGATCTCTTGGTAGTAGCGTCAAGGCCTTATGACGTCGTCCATGGCATTAAACAGTACCATTCATGTCAGGATTGACTGTATTAGGCAAATAACGTGGTTCATCTGGGGAATGAGACCAGATTTCAATTTTCGGTAGAGGATAAATCTCAGAAAATCTTGAAGAACGTAAACAATGAAGGGTGGAGATGAGTTCATCCAATTGGCTAGTCTCACTCATTGTTCGTTGAGAGAATTGTTTACTGTTCTATATAAACATAATAGTCTCAGGTGTGCTTTCTCATTGAAGGACCTGAACCTGAGACATCGGTGTTGTCTTGAATTCCTCCAGGACTATGACTTCAAGATAGTTTATACTCCTGGAGAGGGGGATGTTGTAGCATATTCTCTTTGTAGGAGATCGGGCGTTCAGCTGTTAAGAGTGGCGAGACAGCAGCCAAACGCGTCTCAAATGTCATTTTTGGATAGTGATAGAGTCAGCACGTGTAGAACCAGAGATGGTTCAGGCTACTACGGAGAAGGTGCAGATCATCCAAGAGTGGATGAAGACAACACAGAGCAGATAGAAGTCCTCTGCTGATAGGAGACGGGGACCACTGGAATTCAAGGATGGCGACCACATCTTCTTACAGGTCTCACCTCGACAGGGTCTACGGAGATTTGGCCTGGGCGGCAAGTTATCTTCACGTTTTTTCAGACCTTTCCATGTCCCTAGAAGGGTAGGCAAAGTGGCTAACCATCTAACCTTTCCACCTCAGTTTCACCATGTGCACGACGTCATTCACGTATCTCAGCTGAGGAGATGTGTACATGATTTATCCATCATCATCGGCCACGGAGAGCTGGACATCGATGACGGGCGACTTTCACGAGGTTCTAGTAGAGTTTGAGGATCGACATGAGTGGTTCCTATGGAGACGGTTGATTCCTCTTGTTCACTTTCGTTGGCAGCACATGATCCTCTGGGAGAGCACATTGGAGTGGGAGCTCAGATGCGTGCTCAGTACCTCCTTTAGTTTCCCTAGTTTGTGTTGTAGTTTTATGGGGACATAAAGTCCTGAGGTGGGAGTAATGTAAATACCTGAAAATTTCAACAATTTTTTTTTCTTAATTTCTTTGGAATTTTACGAGTGCGCAGTTTCTGACGACACCTGATTCTGAGGCCCGGTGTGCTCGGAATCAATTTCTGAAGTTCAGCTCGGGTATGTTCAGTAAACAAATGAGCATGATTTTTTAACTTTTGAACCGGTGATTAGAATTGGAATCCGAGGGCAACGATGAAACCACAGTGCCGGTAATTTCTTACAAGGACCTTTACCGTAGTTTCGTTTTGACGGGAGACGAGGTTTAATTTTTGGTTTGTTTTTAAGGAATAAATAAAAATATGTGATTAATATTTTTTTAATTTGTGGGGGTAATCTTTATCCCACAAAATGGGAGGGTTTAGTGAGGAGGGGCCCACACAAGACCCTAACTCCTCACTTCCCACTCAACTCCCTAAACCCCACCCCTTTAATTATTTTGTAAAATCTTCATTAATTAAGAAACCTCTCTACCTTCCACTCCTCCATTTCAGTTTTCTTAAACATATAATAGATGAAGAGATGGTTGTAATTCTTTAAAATGGGGGAAATCTTTGGTAATATTGGTTTGGCAAATAGACTTCAGGGGGAAACCTCTAGAGGAATAGAAGAGCACCTTCCCTTCACAAAGAACGGTTCTTCTTCTGTCGAATCTCCAACAAACGATGCTCGAGCTGGATCGAAGGCCTTTGAGGAAACGACCAACGCCAACGTCCATCGTCACCTTCACCTCTTACCTTGCGAGAACGTCAAAAAACCGAAGTCCACTCCCTTTTGTGATATTGTCTACGAACGACGAATGACACAAGGTAGGGGTTATTTCTTTGTTCAAGTTTTATCATCATCTTTCGTTGTTATGATTGGTCGAATGTTATCTTCATAACGGGGGGAGATCAGACTGAAAAAACACGGCCGATACTCCTCCCCATTTCTTGTTGATCTTCATTGAAGATTGAGGCAAAGGAGGTATAGTGCCATTGCACCATGCAGGGATGAAGGGGACCACGACTGGAGTGGGCCGCGGCGGCGGTGGAGGTGCGTGGCGCCGTCACGCCGCACCGGAGAAGCCAAGGAAGGCCGCGGAGTAAAAGTCGGACCACGACAGAGTGGCACGACACCATTGCGCCGTGCCATAGATTCAAGGGGCAGCGGCTAGGGCGGGCCACGGTGGTGGGGTGTGGCGCAATCACACCGCACTGGTCGATCAAGAGCCACAGTCATAGGCCGCATCGGTCTTCAATGGGGCGGCCTGCTGAGTCGGCCGCCGACACCACTTGGAGGCGGGACCCGAGGGGGTAGCGCAGTTACACCATGACCGACCATTTTGGAAAATCGGGGGGGGGGGGGGGGGGTGTAACCCCCCCCCCCCCCCCCCCCACCGACCAGATTTTTGGGCAGACCCCACTGGTTCCGTAATTTCTGCATTAAGGGGGCGGCGCCCCTTGTGTCCCGCTCAGCCAGCGTCGAGCCGCGACCGACTTCCGAGCCGGGCCGCAGGCCGCACGGGCTGGGCCGGCCGTGCCAAGCCGGTCCTGGTCGTGCCCAATCAGGCCGGACCCAGACCCGGGTCGGGTCGTCCCTGTTCGGGCCGACCCAGGGGGTATTGGGCTGGGTCAGACCGGGCCCAGACCCCCTATTTTCGGAGCAGGTTTGTTCAAATGCTCATATCATTGGCTACGAACCTATGATCGACGCACCATTGGTTGCGTAGAGATCCCTGGATTGAGACGGCCGTTTTGGTATATTAAAATCAAGATTTAGGTAAAGTATGGTTACGTCCAGGTTGGTTCGAACCCGAAACCAACCGGGCCCTCGGAGCGGAAACCGTTATAACTTGAGCTTCGGACGTCCGATTGACGTGCCTTCGACATTGTTGGATTCCTTGTGATGAGACAGATATTTTGGCATAATTCAACTGAGGTTTGGATGCAGTTTGAGTATGGCCGGGTAGAATTGTACCCGAAATCCAATCGGGCCCCGCGAACAGAAAAGCCGATAACTTTCAGAGGGGACGTCCGTTTGACGAACCTTCAGTGGCCTTGGTAATCTCATTGAGAAATGGCCCCCTTGAGTATACCCTATGAGTGTTCAGGGTACAGTTGAGATACGGTCAGGTTGGTTCGTACACGAAACCAACCGGGCCCCCGGGACGAAAAGGCTAATAATTCACAGACCGGGCGTCTGATTGACGCGCCTTCTGTTGCGTTGAGACCCCTATGACGAGGCGGTTCATTGAGATATTTCTTCGTGGGAATTCGTGACACTAGGAGTTTTGACCAGTGGCTCGTGGAGAGGATCCTCAAGGAGACGAGCTTACAGAGTATGGTGACCTTTTACCTGGCTGACACCTAATGACTGCTTGTCTGATTTGATTTGGAGTCACTTGTATAGCCCAGTGGGGAGCACTACTTTGTGAGGTGGAAAAACCATGGTGGAAGAGCAATACTTTGTGAGGTGGCAGACCCACGGTACTCAACAGGAGGAGTAACGCTATTGGCTATGAGGGGGAGCACTACTGTGTGAGGTGGCAGACCCATGGTGGGGAGCACTACTTTGTGAGGTGGAAGACACGCGGTACTCGATAGGAGGAGTACCTCCACAGTCTAGGGTTATTGAGTAGTGCCTTGGAGTCGTGACATGGCTACTGTACTCGATAGAGGAGGAGTTCTCCAGAAGTTGTGGTTTCTATAATGAAAATATTGGTTTGAGATGAGTCAATGACCTTTGTGATTTACCTCATGTTTGAGATGGGTTACATGATAACTTAGGTACATGTATGGGCATATACCTATGTAGTGGTTATCCGTTGATTTCATATCTGTGTGATACCTCATGATTGAGATGGGTTACTTGATAACATAGGTATAAGTATGGGATTATACCTAAGTAAGGGTTATCTTTTGAGATCCTTCATTGTGGTGACCTTTGTTGGTTTTAGTGAGACCTTGAGGGTATTAGGGTCCCTACTAAGTATCATTATACTCACTCTTGCAGGGGCTATGCCCGCACCATGTTGTGTTGGATGCAGACGACGGTCAGCACTGACAGAGATCGAGTGTACGAGGACTGGGCGGTACCCGGAGGTGGACCTCGCGACGGGTCGGTACCTGGAGGTGGACTTCACGACAAGACGATACTCGGAGGAGGTTGGCGGGCGAGATCGTGGAGGAGGCTATCTGTACCTACCCATCAGGTAGGATCCAAGGTGGACGACCCAGGAGCTGCTTCTATCTTCCAGTTGTTTGACTTTTCTGTTGTACTTTCATTTAGTTGTAGTTGTACTTCTCAGTTGGGTTTGTATTCTGGACCATTTACTTTTCAGCACTTTCGTTTGTACTTAGTGTATTACATCCGCTTGTACTATGGTTGGGTGTGTTTATGTTTTATAAAGGCAATGCCTTCCTAGATATCAGGATTTATGCCTTTGGTGCTAGTCGCTAGCCCCTGGCCTATTGAAGGTGGGCTTGGGGTAGTCACGGAATGGGCCCTGAGGACGAGTCGTGACTGAAGTGTGAGAAATAAATATATTGAGATAAGATCTTGTAGAAAAAATGAAAAAATGGTTAGATATATTTAGCAATGCAAAAGGGCGAAGAAATCTGATATAAAATTCTTGAATATAAAGGTAAATGTGATATGGATTTTTATGTTGATGATAATTTATTTCAATGTATTCTTATAGGTAATAAGGTTATTATTTTGGTAAGTAAGGGAAAACTAATCCCTAGATATGTCATTCCCTTTGATATTCATAATTAAATCAAGACTATAGCTTATCTTTTGGTGTTTACATCAAACATCTCTTAGGTGCATGATGTGTTCTATGTATCTCTCCTAAGAGACTAAATTCATAATTCATAACATGAAATAAACTTATGGGCCATTCCACTGGAGTATGATCTTTCTTTTAAGGAACAACCAGTGGAGATTTTAGATAATATAGAGAAATTTCTCTGAAATAAGATCCCTCACATAGTCAAAGGTTATGTGGTGAACCACCATATTTTGTAAGCTATGTGGGAACCTATGTATGTAATGTGGCATAATTATCGTTAGTTGGTTATACCATTGTTAAAACGTTTGAGGAAAATATTCATTTTTTGGGGGGGATAATGTAAAAAACTGATATTTTACTGAATATTATTTTCAAAAAAAAATAATTCCTTCAATAGCTTACATAGAAACATTGGATTTTATGAAACCACAATATACAAATACTATTAATATTTAAACATTGTTATTATAAACTTGTCATTAAAATGGGTGGTATGAATAGTAATGACTAATTTTTAAAATAAATTAAAAATATTTTATAAAAATAATATATTTATAGGTAATCATATAATTTTTATTAATGTCCTCAAAATTATTCCAAAACATGTTTTTTTTAATATGATTTTTATTTATTTTTTAAAAAAATAATAAAATTATTTTTTCCACTTTTAGAGAATTTATTTAAAAAATAAACAACATTTTTGAATCTACATGCATAAATTACCATAGAGATAATAATTGAAATTGTCCATAAATTTTATGTTTCTTAATGAATTGCGAATAATAATAAATTTTTCTAAATATATATATTTTTTAAATAATTTATAAAGATTAATTTTTATTTAAGTTTGTTTACAAGTAACAGTAGTTAAATGTTATTTCATATTGAATTATTATTTTAAAACATTCTATTCTTAATAAAATGTTTTCATTGGAATATCATTTTCCCATAATGTCTATATGATTAATTTTAAATTGAATTATAACACTTATATGAATTAAATAGTGAAAAATTGTTTCCATATTTGGAACCAACATAATTGTTATTATATAAAAATTTCAACATAATTTTTCGTTATTCTAAATAGTAAAATTAAAAACAATTAATTACAGTTATTATGGTTAAAACAAATTTACCCGCGTTAAAACTAAATGGATAAGGATTTAAATAACTTTATCTCTTTTGCAATATGTATTGTATGGAAATATATTGAACTTATAAAATATAATTTTTTATTATTATCCATTTTAATGCCATTTTCCATGTGAATATTTTGGTTATAATGATTTATTTTTAAAATTTCCAAGTGTTTACTCTCACTCTTTTATAAAAGATCACACTCACTCCTCTCCTTTTAAAACATAAAAATCCTTTTATTTAAGCATGCCTCTTCCCAAATAAATTTATTAATTTCCTCCCCACATCATATATTACTTATTTTTATTAGGAAACCCTCTTGGTAAGCCTTTAGAAATAAAACTATGGAGGATTTCTGAAGACGAGGTAAAATTATTAACTTTTCATTTTTATATTATGTCTTTTTCCACCACCTTAAATTATTCTTCAACTATGATCATATGGTAACACCCGTACCTTCCATATACTGAGATGTTATTATGATCATTTAATGACCAATATCTATCTTATCTTCCATCAAATGGAAATCAACCCCATTGATCTTATTGATGGAGGTGTACTACCTCGTGAACCATTATAATTCTTTTTCCATCACCACCTCATTAATATAGATATAATGATGTATTTAATGATTATATATGATATTTATGATATTATTATAATTATATAACTATAAAATCACATAAAAACTGGAATGGATCAACCTTATAAATCCAAGCAGTAGTGAATTTATTTATTATATTGGCATTGATACAATCTTCAAATCCCAAGGGAACTAAAATTTTAGCATTTTTGAATTAAAATTAAGTATTTTATCCATTCATCAAATAATAAAAAATCATAGAAAAATTAAAAAAATTTACCAGACCAATATTTGACATTTATCATTCAAAAATGAGTCATATTTCACCATATAAATTTTATAAATGTGTAAAAATTCAAATTTAATGTTTGTGTTCTATTAAGAGGTTGTAAAATTAACTTTATCAAAATTTAGGTTTTTATGTGTAATATTGGATTATTTCTAATCTTTTTCTTTCCAAATATATAATTTGATTGTCAAATTTATTTCATTGAATATATAATATATATTTTTCCTTAATACCATTCAAAAATTGTAATGGATTAAATTTATTATGATAAAACGTCTTTAGAATCATAAAGTAGTTCATTATAAAAACAAATTCAATATATTCAATTAGTTTTGATATTAATTTCTATTTATTTTCTAACCATTTATTTAAATAATATATTTCCATAATATTGTTAATCCTATTAAGAAAAATAAATTTAAAGACTATTTTATATCAAATTTTACTAAATAAATAATATCTTAATAATATATTGTTGTTTGGTAAAACTCTGTCTTGTGTCTAACTAAAACTACCAAACATAGTAATTCTTGAAAAAGATTGAACAGTGTTACGTAAATTGAAATAATACATTTATTTAAAATAATTATAATTTCATAAAAACTCTAGATGTTATATTCCTTTCTACATTAGGTTTTTTATATTTAAAAATCTGGTCTCAATTGTTTTTGAAGTGGATGTTTAGGTGGGTGTTGGGTATGAAGAAATCTAGGAAAAATTTTAATTTTGTATAAATGAAATATAATGTAATGTGTTGGGGTGTTACATTATCTCAAAATTAAATAAATTATGTCCTTGTAATTCCAATGTGATATATGTAATCGATTTATTGATATTTGAAAATAGTATTATTGAAAACCCCCATTTTATAAAGCATTAATAATACACATAGTTAATAGGAGGGAAAAGAAAATGAGAAGGTCAACACAAAAATAGGCATTGAAAGAGGAGAGAATTACTAGAAACATGAACATTGAAGAAAAATCTTACTACCAAATTCGTTTGTAGAGTGATAGAGAAGAGGTTTAGGATATTGTTTCATACCAAAGAACCATAAACCAAAGGTGTGAATAATGGCCATTAATATCTTAAAAATTATTATAATAGAAAAAAAAATTGTTTCAAGACCATGTTTCCCTATGGATGAGGAATTGATCCACTCTATAATAATATAAGTAAATATACATTTCTATTTCATAAACACTATACTACCATTTTGTGATAACATTAATTATTTCTACTTCACTTATTTGAACAGGATGCATCATATGGTGGAGAAATACATTAACATCTAAAACCTCATCCAAAGATGAATTTAAAAAATTTAAAAAATTTATAAAATTTATAAAATATTATGATCCAAACCCTTAGAATTGCGGTCAAAAAATTTCTATAATGTACTTACCATTATCCTTCAATCAATATAAAGTATCCCATTAATCATCATATACTGAATATTTGAACAAATTCATCATGTATTCTCTTTAAATATGGTAATAACTTGAATTACCATTAAAGTTTATTTGAAACATGCATTCATATATATTCCTTAAGTTAGAAACACATTATTTGATAAATTCCTTAAATCCCAAAGTCTTGTAAACTCCATCAATTATGGAATAAAATAATTTTTCAACAAACCATTAAATAGTTCAATATTATTCAGTACTATCCAATTTAAAATATCAAAATATATAATCTCTTTATCCCAAAATCATTATCATATCATTAAGAATATATTAAGGTTTATCTTTCCCTTAACCATGTGTTTTACAAAAAGTTTATCTTGTAATAGATTCAATTTATTTATACCATTCAACATGTGGTCTCAAATACATAATGAAAAAGTACTATAGTACAAACATCATACATTCCATAATACTTCTAATTGGTATATCATTGATAAAAAACAGGAATTAAATAATTCAAGAGTCCAAACATAATCACATCAATCATTCCTCTTAATCTATGGTATTACCATAATCTTGACCAAGATCAATTAGTTGTATTTTGAGGTATATTCCATTGATGCATGAGGAATTTATGTTTATAGTGTCCCAAATCCTTTTAGTGGAATAAATTTTCATTGTAATTTTATGTCATTCCCTTTCAATCCAAAAGTTGGTTTACATTTTCTCCGCACTTATAAAAAAACTCACATTCCCATCAAGAAAGTATTGGGGCATTTCTTTTGAACAATATAACATTTAGGAAATTAATTATTTCCCTTCTTCCCTTTATACAACTATTGAACTTCCATCCTCTTATTTTTTTTCTTTCCTTTGAAGTCATTTTACATGGATAATTTTTTACCCATTTCGTTATCACATGATATCATGTTCTCATTTGATGAAAAATAAATGGAGATTATTTCCCTTTGAATATTTGTTGCAAGGCTATACACTATATAATTCTTCATACTCATTGGATCATGTTCATTGGTGAGGATCACATTCCTACTTGTAGGTTCAAATTATAATTGATTACATACACTAAATTATATAATAATATTATGAAATATAATTTATAATCTCGAAACTAGTTAAATACATAATAAAATTGAAAATTTTATTTGTTTCTAATATAATAATCATAAACATGGATTCTTTGGGGGAATTTTTGCTTTTCAATCTATCTTAATGGTACAAAAAATTGTATTCTCCTATGAATATCATCTTGGAGTGTCAAATGAGGTCTTCGGTAAGTCTCATTGTCATGTACCAGGTTGCGTTGAGTCAGGTCTAAGGAACTTTATTATTGTTGTTACCCCTATGTACATATATTCTAGAACCATGTCAACATTTAGTATCCAATTTGGTATTAATTTTAAGAAATACCAACATAATCTATACCTTACCACAATTCAAGGATGTTATTTTATACTTATACTCAAAACCTATATTATGGTTATGTTTACTTATCAATTTTATCTAAATCTGTTTTGTAAGGTTGTTGTTAAACCTAACATGATACCAACTTTAACTCCCCCATAGATAAATCCTCTATATATTGAATTACTTTATTAAATTTGCATATAAACAAGCTTAAAATCCTAGGGGACCGAATAGTTTAGCATTTTTTATTATGAATTCAGTATTTTCCACTATTCATCAAAATGAAACTTCCCAAAAAATTCCTAAAATTAACTCTAATTTAATTTTGACATTTAGATTTCAAAAATTTTGCCTATTTATTGATATGAAATTTATAGTCATTTTAATATTAATATTTACTGAAGGTGGGCCATTAAAAGATGGTAAAAAATCCTTTATAAAAATATACATTTTTATAAGTCATATTGGGTGTTTTCTTGTATTATGATTATCAAATATATTGGAGGAATTCCATAATTATATTATTGAATAATATATATATATATATATCACTACTGACATTCACAAAATATAATTAATTTAATTTATTAGGATAAAATACATTTGGAAGCATAAAAATAGTTCTGTATAAAAACATTATCTTTATATTTAATTTGTTTTGATATTAAATTCTATTTATTTATTAACCAATTAATTCAATAATATATTTCCACATGTTAGTTAATCATATTCATAACGATAAACCGAATGTCTTGGTTATATCTTGTTATGTTAAATAATTAATATATTAATAATATATTATTGTTTGGTAAAAATAAATCTTTTGTATAATGAAAATTACCATAAAAATCCACTCATGTACGAGCTCTCTTAGTTTTTTATGAATTAAAAGAATAAATTTAATTAAAATATTAAAAATAACATTAGAACTCAAGATTCTATATTCTATTCTAGGTTAGGTGTCGTGCGTCAAACAACATATTCTTATATTTTCTTTTATCAAATGTGTAACTAGGAGTTGCATATAAATAAAGAGAAAAACAAAATTAAATTTCTTCTAATATTTAAATAATGATATTTCTTTGGTGTCACATAAATTCATTCCTTGCAATATGTCGTAAAATGATCACTTGTGCGTGCGAGTGGACTACCACCTCTACAAATAAATGTTAAATGTTTTTCCTTTTAATTTTACATAGCTAGTATTAAGGATGGATTTTATTAATATAAATGATATATATTACATAATAATTATTTTTTAATGTTTAATTAATCTTTACTTTTTATTCATTATATCCTTTGAGAAAATTGAATCAACTATCATGTGTATTTATGACATAAATTCTCCATGAACAGTGTACTTCATTTTCTATCTATAACTTTTATTTATTACTCAATATGCATATATAACTAATATACAAGATATTTATATAAGTTTTATAATTATGGATATGAATTATCTTTGATCAAACTCAATGGGCCTAAAATACCCCCACCAAAACATACATGGAACACGATGCAATTATTGTAACATGATTTTAATAAGGAATTGATAATAAACATGTAATAAAAGGTCATAAGTAAATAATATATGGTATTATATATATGTATATGTTTATTTAATAGATTTATACTAACCCAATATTTTTTATATAGTACCATTGAATGTGTATTAAGGATGTTGAGACTTAAGGTAATGTATATTCATCTCACATTTATTTATCTGGGAAATATACCTTATACACCACTAGTTTATTTTGTGTAATGGATATACTTCCCGTGGATATATTTTATGACCCTTATTTCGATAATTATTCTATATACATATTTATATAATTTTATCACTTTCATGGGGCCTGTGGTTAAAAATTTAACAAAGTTGTAAATGTTTTATGTTACAATCTCATTGTTTGTAAGTATTTTTTATGATTAAGTGTCTGATAATGAAATATTATAATTTACCTATCTAGAATTTCCTTAATTTTATTCTATTATTGTTATTTCTATATAATACATTATTTCCATTAATTTTCATCTCTTTAAGTAGTCAATATATAAAAAGAATTTCTTTTTTGAAAAATCGTCTTTATATTTCTCATTCATCAAAAAACATTTATCATCCAAATCCCTAATTTTAAAAATCTTTTAAAAAATATTTTTACTATTCTCATATTATTATTTAAAATAATTTTTACCCATTTTTGAATTTTCCAAAAAATGTTCTAAAATTAATCTTCAGGTAATTTTCTGAATGTGGTGCATTTTTTCACTTTACCAAAGTGTAAATATAATGTTTTCTTTAAACATATATGTAATTAACAGAATATACCTCCATTATAAGCATTATTTTTTGATATTATGTTAGATGTTTCCAATTTTATTTTCAATTAAAATCATTTCTACAATATATTTTGAATTTCTAGTTTTAAAGAAGATTATTTTCATTTGAAGGTTATATGTGTCAAAAAATGTTCTAACTGATCTTTCAAATTGATTTTCCATCTAAGATAAAATCCTTTTCTATTAATTATGATTTATTATGGATATTATCCATTGATACCATTATTATTCTTTCTCTGGATGGTAAATTATATTATTGATGTGGTGTTTGTGAAACTTAATTAATTTCTATTGTTTCTTCTATAATGAATTGATGAAATTTTTATGAAACTAATTTTCCTTGAATGGGATGTTATGTGACAATTCGATGAATTTTTAATGATATTTTGGTACACATATGTATAGTTTTTATTATGTAATAGGTTTTCATGTTATAAACCAAGTAAGGTAGTTACGTTGAAACTGTTAATCATGGTTATACCCAAGATAGTTGTTACATTATAAATAAGAATGGTGATCCTATTATAACTGATGATGTGTGGGCCTCGAATTATACATTCATCCAATGGATTTTATAATGGTTGATATATCTTGAGATAAACAAGATAGGAATGTGGAGTGAAGACAATTCAGTAGGGTATATTTTACAATATGATATTCTTGGGAGTAAACCTTGAGTACAATAATGGTTTAGGAAGTAAACTAAATAAAATATGATAGACTATGAAATGACCCTTCATATTATGGAAAAGACGTTATATGATTAGGTTTATACCAAAAATATATGTCTTATACCAATTTTATGTTCTCATGGATCATGTTCTTTGATTCATGTATAATTCATGTATTATGAATAGCCAAAATGTATTCCATGAATCAAATTTATGGTCATTGATATGCATTGTATGGTTTTTAAATGTTAAACTAATGTACTCATATCCTTATGCTCATGGTTTTCTTAATTGATCATTCATGTATGTATTGTTTACCCATACTGAAATTATGAGAACCCCCTTTCTTATGTTTCTTTTCCCAGGGTTATAAAGAATTTTTTTATGTATGATAAGTCTAAAACGGTGCTAGTTGTTATAAAACTAGTGGGATAATATGTATTTCACTTCCAGATCAGTTTTATATATATATATGTTTCCAAAACAACTGGGCCTATAATATATTTTTTGTATCTTTATTTTATGTAATGAATATTCATCATTTAAGATAAAATATCAATTTATGAATAGTGTGGTTAACTATATCAACATTAGTAAGTTACTTTTTGGTGAACAACATGAGAATTTATTACTCCTTCCATGATATGAATACTTATAAACTCAAAAATTATTCATATTATAGTTATCAATTTTTCAAAACAAATATTTAATTTTTTTTAGTTTTCATATTACTCACAAACCATTGGATCATCATCTTCCAAAACCTCTAAAACTCTAATCATTGGAATCATAAATTCAAAAACCCCAAACTCTTCAAATAAAATAATTTTTATAACTTGAAAGCTAGATTTAGTCTCCATTCACTTATTGAATATACAATGAAGTAATATGTTACCAAAATGATATATCTTCCTTTTAAAGCCTTAATTTAATATTAAAACTCCCATAAAACACATCATCGAGGGGTCTCGAGATTCCTCTATGTGAATTTATCTCCTTCAATATTATTAGTCATCCTACATAAATTATTATTAGAAATTTTTATTGACATAATATCCCCATGTTCAAATATTAATAAATATTTTTTATTCATTCTTTAAATCTAAGAAGTAATCACATCTTGTGACTCGTGATATTTATATCTTTATCTATAGCTAATCATCATATCATTGGTGTTTTGAACTCTTCCATTATTTCAGACTTATATCTCTACCTGATGTTTAATTTTCTGATCATTGACAATGTATCATCATTTTATTTTGTAGTTCTTATGCTCTAACAAGTTATTCTGACCCTTCATGCTCACAAAATATATTTCCCACTACAACATCCGTATATAAATCCTTTATTTCATACTTCATGAAACATTAATTCTTGAAGCCTTCAACTACATAATTGCTTCCCTTTCTCCACACAAACCATTACTAATTTATATTTCTTTTAATCCATCAACATTATTCAATTATACATACATAAAACTAATGCATTTACATTTACATCAACTGAATATAGTAGAAATGTTGACAACTTCTATTTCTGATGTTTCCAAATATGATATTATTGTTCACATAGATTCATTTTTGTAATATGATTCCTTTAGATCGTCTCAGTTAATAACATATAGATCCAACATAAATTATCTCTGTGTATTATGAATTTTACCTTCTATTACATCAATTTTTAGAATAAATGATTATTACATTGCATTAAATATCATATAATAACTCTTATGTGTTTCTAGGAATTTCATGTTAATTTGTAAATACATACTGGAAAACTATGTAAACATTTATGTAAAGATTTATTGAATGTGTTTTCATTATAATCAGGGGTTAACCCTTATGTTTCTAAGTACAAATCAATTATTTTTGAAATTCTCAATCAATAAATCATAAATACTCTTGTTTATGATTAAATGTTTCATGTTTTTCCCTCAATAATTAAGCTTGATTCTTACGCATATAGTGTAAATTCAGAGTGAATCTTACCAACTCAGTATAGATTAAAAATAACACATATATACGTAGTCCTTTTTGAAATTATTTAGTATATTAAAACTCTATTTTTTTGGGAAAATCAACACAACTCCAAACTTCTTCAAACATGTTGAAATACATAAAATTACTTTATGATATATTTAAGTCACATTTAATCATATAAGAATGATTTTTATAGATATTTTATGACTCAACTTCACTAAATCTCATCCAAGTATAAGATTTCAGTTTTAGTAATCATGAAGATGGATACTCACAACATTCAACCTCAATCACCCATCCAAATTTATTTTTCTTTGAACACAACTAATATCTAAAACTCATATGGATCATTTTGTAGATATTTAATCTATCTATTGAACAGTTTCATTAATCTCTTCCATGGTTTCATTAGATGTTTATGCAACTTCTAGATTATAGTGATTCTGATTTTTAATCTCAATATCAACCAGTGATACCATAAGAAACCGTGAATTTTCATTCTTTTAGATTGAAGTTTTCAAATTCATGGACTTCTATACCTTGGATATCTCTACATTCAACCCCAATCTCCCCAATTCCAACCATACTAGCTTTATCAACTATTGAAGAAAAATACCAAAATCACCATCACAATCCATTGGGTTCATTAATCGCAACCTTTAAATATTTGAGTTAGTTCCCAATACTAGCTAACATCCATGATCTCTCAAGTTTAACTCATTTATAACTTTACCTCTTATTGAAAATAATCAAAATGGCTCCTTTGCCTCTAATGTTTGATATTTTAGAGTAAATGTATGTAATATGCATCGCATACACCATTCGTGACTGAAATTGTTTATTATCCTTTGTTATTATTCTTTTATTGAATATAAAAATTTATTTAAAAGATACAAGGTTGGAATAACATTTCATAATAAAATTAGCGACATGTTAATCAACTCAAAGTATAATATATTATATCTCAATATATAGAGTAGTAAAAATTATCCTAAACAAAGTATTTTTTCGTAAATAACTCAATATGAGATTCCAACTCAGAAGTATTATTTTAGAGGTTCTTTAAGATATTTTCACTTATTCACTTATCTTCTACACACAACATAACAAACAAATTAAAAACTTGTAATCCAAATATGTTTTCTCCCATTTCACATTATATTTTAGTTTTCATTTACTAATCAAATTTTCCATGTTAGTATCAATATTTATTTTTCAAATAATAGTAACATATTGTAACTAACATACATCAACAGTAAAAGATTCCAATTCCTATAATATCAATATTAAAAACATCATTATCTATATCTATAAAATCTATAACATTAACTCTTTAGTATGTTTTTAAATCTCTTCTCTATAAGTTAAAATTAATAAATTTATAAAATAAGCAATTGTATCACATTTACGAATATCATATTTACTTGAGAGTTTGATATCTATTTGTTATTCATCTCAACTCCTACCTCAATTTTTACGCTCCATCTATCTCCATCATTATTACTGATATATAAATGGGAAAAAATTACTCCACGGTTGAAATATTTCTTGGTTTTTTTATTACCATCAATGAAATAATCACTAATAGTCTCACCCTAAATACATACATCACTTGAAATTTCCTATATATAATATTTATTACATAAATATATTGTTATAAGGTGGTAACTAAAAAATATACTTTTTTATAAAAATAAGGTCAATAGATATTTATCATCCCATCATTTCTTCCCATTTATTCTCTATTATATTATTTATTTCACCCTTTATTTTATAATATCTAATCTCCTTAGGTAGCTTAATTTTCATCCATGTTTTATCTTTATTCACATATAGAGAAAAAAATTAAAAAATCTTATCATAGAGATTCCATTGTCCTATTCTTGCTCAATTTTCATTACATCTTTTATATATACTAACAATATAAACATAAATTCATTAGTTATATTCCTAGATTTCAGTAATCCCATACATTGTTTCATTGGCGTAATTATGTTACCTACTTAGGGAAACATATAATGGATTTCAACTTCCTTTTCATAGATGATTTACATTAAACAAATTTCTTTCTTTCATTTTTGTATTAATTTTATTTAATATTATTGATTTATTTATTTAATACAATATCCATGGATTTTTTGAAACCATCCATTAAGGGGAATATTATTACATAATAAAACCAAATATTATAAATTATAACATCATTATTTAAAATCTTCTTAGCTAGCTTTTTTTATTGTATTTCTACACTCCAAGGTTGACTCACTGCCATAATTCCTTTTATTTTTTTTCATATATTATGGTATTATTGCCTTAGTTGTAAAAGAAACATTCATGTTATGTGTAAACAAATTTCACTCTATATTCACAATCTATTCTCATATAATGAACATGATATTAATAAATCTTATTATTCTCTTACAAGGAATGATCATGCTTATTAATTCTTTTATCCTTGATTTTAAATTTACTATCAATGACATTAATGATAGATTTTTCATTTTCTTATATAGTATTAATCTTGTAGTCAAAAACAATTTAATCACATATTTTTAGAAAATAATTTTTTGAAATTCTAATTCAACCAGGGAAAAAATTTATTTACAATGTAATATTGATTATTACATGTCTTCAAATAGTGTAGTGAGAGTGATATGGTTTTTAACCATTCAATTGATTCCTTTAACGTAACATTTATATCCAACTCGAAATGGGATTTTTCATCTTATAGATCCTTGAGGTACTCATATATATATATATATATATATATATATATATATATATCTGAAACATAGTAATAGGAACCTTTTCCACAATGTCCTTAACATCAAAATAAAGATCACTTAGTGATTATATTCACGCATTCTCTACACATATTGTACAAGACACATTAAAATGATAGAGGGTGTCACATGATCTCATGGTAAATATGTGGAATGAGTGATCATATGGGATAGGTTTAAGAATAATAACAATATATAATTTTGGATTCAATTATGCAATGTTGTAGAATCATACAAGATACATAGGACTCAGTAATGTATGATTACATTGCATTATATTATGTGGGAAATGCATTAAAATCCTAATATTGGTTTATTCTGAGTATCCTACTTTTGACTAGATTCAATATCATAAACTTTTATGAATTGTAAATGTACTAAAACATTATATATATATATATATTTTAAAAGGGTGAGTCTCTATCTCACTTTTCGGTTAGTCATTACATCTCGAATAGATATCCTCTACTAAATCATAATGGTGTGATCTTTGACACTTTGTGAGAAGGAGACAAATCTACATACATCATAGATGCTAAAAGTTATCTTTAAAAAATTATCAAAATATTCATTTGTTTAAGATCACTCTAATTTTTTGTAATTATATTTTCATTGGATACACCCTAATTCTATATTATGTTAAACAACCTTAAACATATATGTAGATGTTTCATTAATAAGTATTTATTTTTAGAGATATAATTATTAATAGATTTGTCAAAAATATTACATTTATTTCCTAAAAATATCATCAAATCCCATTACACCATTTTCATTGTATTTATATTCTTTAGTTGTTTATTATATATATTCTTCTAATTATATAGTGTTATTGATAAAATCTTCATGTTGATAGGGATAACTTCTTTATAATATGATTGAGGCATCTTAATAACTATATGAAATATATGTTTCTTATAACGATTTAATTAAATTTGGAGAAAAAATATTTTATACAACAAGTTGTGGAAACATTTAGTGTGATACAAATTAATGTGTCCATTAGGATCACGCATTCATGCTTAGTGGGGGTGAATCAGTGTAAATATTGTTTACAATTATATGTTATTCTTCAATTTTCACCCACATTTGTATTCAAACCAATAAGATTATTAGGATGAATGGATCTTATATGTTAAAAAACACATTAACACCATAAGTATAATGAAAATTAAATAGATCATAAAACATGGAATTTTTATAAGGTTTAATCTTGATATTGGTGTCTAATCCATTATGTGTCGTTGTTTAGTCTAAGACACATATTTTCGACTATTATAAATAATGAATTTAGGTTTACGAGGAAGTTGTTATCCTTATCCCAAGAGGTTATCTCCCATAAATCATTAAAACTATATCATGATGGTTAGCTATCAATCATCATTTTCTTAATACTAGATTCCACATGTTTAGAAATATACTCATAAAAAAATCAGTAAGATCAGGTTATCTCCAAGTTGTTACTACAAAAAACACATAATAATCATTTTAGAATCTATGATATTAAAAAGAAGTCATTTCTATATTTGTTAAAAACTAAAAATTTAAGCTTATAAAATATTATGATTTTTCTATTTAACACTTATTAATGTGCATTAATATATTTGTAATGACCGACATTGTTATAAATTCTGAAAAATTAATGATATTTTTAACTTTTTACCTTGGAGTAAGGGATGTTTTGATAAATTGTATTTTGAATATAATTTTGAATGTTGTAGTATCTTGAATAGGTTTTATATACATAGTATAGGCCCAAGAGGAGTTTCTAGTGCTCTAGTGAATGTTGGATTAGGGTCAAGATGGCCCTGTAGTTGAATTTTTTTATAGGTGGCCCGATTAATAAGAAAGGTGAAGGCCACACCATTGAGTTTTCCAAATGGATGGTCATTCCATGGATTGAATTCATTGTTAGGGGAATATGGTTGTAGTTTAATTCTATGGTGGACGGTGCCACACCTAGGTGAGCATCGTGTTTGTGTATTTTCATTGTGGGGAGTCGAAATGCGTGTCTTAGAGTTCATGGAATAGTAGAAACAATGCATAAAATTCCTTTTCATCATAGAGTCAAGACATAGAGGGTATTTGAAAGGGGAAACCACACTCTAGAACCTAGTGGTAATGCCAGGTGATTCACATTCTGGTTTTTTTTAAAAATCATCCGAAATTTGTTTTTATGGTTATCCCCCCTTCGGTATTAGGATGATCCCCGAATGGGGATTGGTCATTTTAATCTAGATCTAAACCCTACATAATAGGTGTTAAAACAGATTAAATTGAAGTGGTGACAAAAAACTATACATAATAGTTGTTAAAACTATTACCATGAAGAACCATACTTCAAATTTATCCCTCTATAAAGATGAATCACAATAGTATGTATTTTGTAATGTTTTCAAAATCAACATGTATGAGTACCAAAAAATAATTATATGCATTTATAATTTCTAGTAAATATTATCTTTCTATTACCAAAGTACTTGTTTTATAGCCAAAGATACATTTCAGTTCCCTCTAATTGAATGTGTCCATAGAAAACCTTAGTGAATGAATGTGTAATGTCCCCAACCCGGAAGCCACTAAACCAGTTCTCTCATCCGGGTGATTACATGACCTTAAGCATGCCTCCCCATACACCAAAGGCTACCGACTAGCAGCGGGGGTCTATGGGTTCAAGTGGGGAGACTATACCCCCTTTTTATCAGAGTAAGACACAATATAATAACGAAATAGAAGAAACAATAACCAATAAACAAGTAACACATATAACAACCATTTCCAATAATAAATATTCCATGTCATACTAAAAGTGCATGAGTGAACAAAAGCCGAAAAATAAAGACAACATCCAAAATCCCCAAGATGGTCCCGACTCCCTGTCTAGATCGTCCACCAAGTGCTACCCATGTCCACTCAGCTATCTAGCAAGGACCCTTTCCCTTGTCCTGACCTGAAAACATGAAGTCTGCTCGGGTACCCAACAGCGGCCCGAGAAGGGTGTGAGTACAACTCAGTAGGCCACCACCAACGGTGTCTAAAAAATATCCAGTATAAACAGGTAGTGCATTCACGAAGAATATGAATGATAAATTCCAAGTAATTAACTAAGGCGCCATTAACTAGTCCAAATCCAAGCCATTACCACATTCATTACCATTCATTTCACACTAATTATCATCACTTACCATTTCATCACATTCCATGGGTTAATCACATTCATCATGTTACATGGGTCTAAGACCAACAATCACATACAAGAGGGTAAACACATCATTATCATATCTCACTAGGAATAACCCCTCTTAGAAACCATATCCTCACCTCAAAGCCTCATTCTGGGTGGATGAAACCATTAAAAGAATAGACCCTCAGTCCCCTTTCCTAACCCGTGCATTTAGGGTGGGGTTTAGAGCCTCGGTCTTCACTCGACCCGTGGGCATAGATCCTCATACCCCACTCAACAAAGCCATGTGCACATGCTTATATATATAAGTAACCATCAACCTTCCAACAATTTCCCATCGGCAAACATCATTCACAAAAACCCACATGGGGAACCATATCATGCCTTATCCCATTAACACATTACAATTTCACATCATTTAACCATTCACCCAATTCCCATGTGTTATTCCTATCTCACTAAGAATTTCATCCTAGACCCATAATATATCCCATTATGGTTTTTAATCAATTTACACATTAACCCCTTTAACTCGTTCATCATTTCCATGAATCAACCATACATTCCAATTCAAAAAACCCTAAGGTTAGTTTCCAAGTCTAGGTGCATCACCTAAATTCCTTCCCAAGTTCCACCAATCATGCCAACATATTCATCTAGGGCTCTATATTTTATTACAATTAGGTCACTTGTTTCATTAACAATCCCTAGCCCAGGAAAAGTCCGCACATCCCATAGATGGCCTCTAATTAGGTCAAGTCCATCCCAACACATCCCACGGGGTTCATGAGGGTTCCCATTATCCATTTTAAACATAATTATTACCAAAAATGCCATGGTTATTCAACACATAACCAAGAGAAACAAGAACATAGGAAAACATGCACATAAACCCTAAATAACCATGGGATATAACTTGTAGACCACCTACCTCGAATCCGCGGTTAAACGCACCCTCAATCGAGTCCTTAGACCTCGATTCCACCAACCCTTGGAGATTAAACCTAGAACTCACCCAAAAGATAGGGTTTTAGGGTTTCAGAACTAGAGGTAGGGAAGATACAAACCCTAAATCAAGAAAAGAACCAAGGATGGGATTCTCCTTACCTGGAAATTCAATCCGCAACCAACGACGCTCTAAACGGCCAAGAATCGCAGGAGAACCACCCATGGGAGGCTTGGTTCAGCCAAGTTCGTCGCTAGGGCTGAGAGAGTAGGAGAGGAGGAAAATCCCGAGTGGTGGTTATAAATCCTGGAGCGGAAATTTCGTAAATTTTCCATCTTTAAGTGGCCACACGGTTTAGCCGCATGGTTTAGAAAACCATGCGCAAACCGTGTGTACGCCACTGCCCGAAGGAGGGGGAGTCGTATGATTTAGCCACACAGTTTGGAAAACCGTGAACAAACCTTGTTCTCACTTCTATCTAGAGGAGGGAGGGTCGCACGGTTTCGCCAGGGCAGGCCACACAGTTTGGCTAACCGTCTGTTGGTCGTGCGCCTTGGTATGCTTGCCCAGACATCCCTTCTTTCGTGCCCCGAGCCCCGAGAACACACCCAAGCCCTCTCACACTTTCAAGAAACCCTTTTAAAGTCCCAAAAAAGGGTTTAACCCAGAACACAACACAAACATAACTTTCCAAAAACCGGGATCTTACAACCTCCCCACCTTATAACGGCTCGTCCTCGAGCCGAGCCTCCAAGCCTCATTGCTCCACTGAAGAGAAGAGTTCGAGCCACTGAGACCGCATATCTGATTCACGCACCCAAGTTTCTTATTTAATCTTCCCATGATACTATAGTACTCGCACCAATGGCACAACCTTGCCTCGAAATACCTTCTCACTATGATCCACCATATGAATCAGATGCTCCTCAAAGGACTCATCAACCTGAATCTCTACATCCTAAACATCAACAACACGAGATGTGTCAGGGTGATACTGTCGAAGCTATGACACATGAAACAGATCATGCATCCCACCATACTGCTGTGGATGATCCAATCAGTAAGCCACTGGTCCGATACTCTCCACAATCTCAAAAGGTCCCACATACCTGGGCGCCAACTTACCCTGCTTCTGAATTCATCGGTGACCAACCTTGGCGACACCCAAAGGAACTCTTTATCACCCACCCCAAACTCGATAGGTCTACACCTCTGATCTGTATATGACTTTTTCCGACTCTTAGTCATAGACATTCACTTCCAGATTAACTAAACTCTCTCTGAAGTCACCTGCACGAGACTCAGCCCCAACAACTCAGATTCACCGGGCTCTAGCCAACACAACGGAGATCTACATGGTCTCCCATAAAGTGCCTCAAATGGTGCCATATGAATTATAGCCTGAAAAATGTTGTTGTAGGAAAACTCAACCAACGATAGGTGCCTCTTCCAAGAACCATCGAAGTCCAAGACACAAGCTCTCAACATGTCTTCTAACACTTGGATTGTACGTTCCGACTGCCCGTCCGTCTGCGGGTGGAAATTCGTACTCAAAAACACCTGCATACCAAGCGCCTCCTGCAACCCTTTCCAGAAACATGATGTGAATCGCGAATCTCGGTCAGAAACTATGGTCCGTGACACCCCATGAAACCACCCTATTTTTCGAACAAACAACTCACCCAACTGGTCGACTGTATAGGTCTGTTGAATCGGTATGAAATGAGCCGCTTTCGTTAACCGGTCCACAACCACCCAGATTTCATCATTCTTCCGTGGAGTCCTTAGAAGACCCATGACAAAATCCATTGTCACATCATCCCACTTCCATTCTGGAATGGGTAATGGTTTCAACAAACCACCTAGGAATTGATGATCGGCCTTCACCTGCTGACAAGTAAGACACCATGCCACAAAGCCCGCAACTTCTTTCTTCATTCTAGGCCACCAAAACTGCCTTCAAAGATTACGGTACATCTTGGTCAAACCAGGATGCACCTCCCACTTTGATTCAAGGAACTCATGCATCAACTCTACCCGCATACTCCTCATCACAACCACATGATCACGAATGCGAACAATACCTTCCGTGTTTATGGCCCAACCAGAAGGTAGCTCCCCACCTTTAAGATTTTACTTCATGCTCAAACACTCAGGATCACCAAGAAGACTTTCCTTAACTCGACTCAAAAGTGTCGACTCCATCGTTAAGGAAGCAAGAGTGACCTGACCATTCTCCTCCTGCACCTCCAGGTGCATCTCTACAAACAAGGCCATTACCTTCCACTTGGTGCTAGATTCCTGAACCGCCTGATTCTGAACCTTCCTACTCAGAGCATCAGCAACACTGTTTCCCTTTCCCGGCGTGTACACCAACTCAAAGTCGAAATACTAGAGATATTCAACCCATCTTTGCTGCCAAAGATTCAGATCCCAATGTGAGAATATGTACTTCAAACACTTATGGTCAGTGAACATGGTAAACTGTTCCCCCAACAGGTAGTGCCTCCAGCACTTCAAGGCATACACTACTGCACCAATTTCACGATCATGAGTGGGATAGTTCCGCTCATGGGGTCTCATCTGCCTTGACCCATAAGCCACAAACCGCTCATCTTGCATCAACACAAACCCGTGTCATATTCCGGACGCATCACAAAACATGATGTTCTTCTTACCCAGATCAGGTAAGATCAAGATAGGTGCGGTCATCAACCGCCTCTTCAACTCTTGAAAGGAATTCTCACAAACCTCAGTCCACTCGAACCTGATTACCTCTTGGTTATGCCCGGGAGTGGTGCTGCCAAGCGAGAGAAATCCTGAATGAACCTTCGGTAATACCCGGCCAAACCCAGAAAACTCTGAACATCAAAAACACTCTTGGGTTGCTCCCAAGATACAACTTCTTTCACTTTCTCTAGATCCACCAGCACACTTGCCTCTGAGATGACGTGACCCAAAAAATGCACTTCACCTATCTAGAATTAACACTTTGATAGCTTCGCATAAAGCTGATGATCTCTTAGCGTACCCAAGACGATGTCAAGATGTTGGGCATGATCGTTGTGAGTTTTCGAGTACACTAAGATAACTTCACCAAAAACAACCACGAACCGATATAGATAGGGATGAAAAATTCGGTTCATCAAATCCATAAACACCGCTAGTGCATTGGTCAAACCGAAAGGTATTACCACAAACTCAAAAAACTCATACCGACTCCGGAAAGCTATTAGCGGTATGTCAGAAGAATTCACCCTCAACTGGTGATAACCCGACCTCAGATCAATCTTAGAAAACACTGAAGAACCCCTCAACTAATCAAACAGGTCGTCAATTCTAGGAAGAGAATACCGATTCTTCACTATCATCTGATTCAACTTCCGTTAGTCAACGAACAACCTCAATGACTCATCGTCCTTCTTTGAAAAAATTACGGGAGATCCCCAAGGAGATGTACTTGGACAAATAAACCCATTACGCTCCAAATTCTAAAGTTGAACCTTCAGTTCCTGGAGTTTTTCCGGTGCCATTCGGTATGGTGGAATAGAAACTGGATCCGCTCCCGGCAGCAACTCGATCATGAACTCAACATCCCTCTCAGGTGGTAACCCCGAGAAATCCTTAGGAAACACGTCTTGAAACCGATCCACCATTGGGGGAAAATAGGTTTTCCCCTCCCTCGCCATTATCAAGCATGAGACATGACACTTGAGCTATGAGTTAACCCATTAGTTGACCCAATGGTCCTGCATGACCTACTCGAACATCCCACTCGCCACAGTGGTTATAAGTGTCACCCTCAAGTGACCTGAAGATACCCTGTGATGATAACAGTCTATGTGCACCCAATACAGCACCAACCAATCCATTCCCAAGATTAGATTGAACCTAGACATCTCGACGATGAACAAGTCCCACAGATAAATGATACCCACCAACTTCCAAGGCACATACCTAGAACTGCTTGGCATCCTCAACTCGCACCCCCAATGGAGTGTCAATTGACATAACTCCACACACCCTCTCCACCGGTAAACCCAGAACCACCACAAGTTGAGCAGAGATAAAGGAGTATGTGGCACCTATGTCAAATAGCGCACTAGAAAAAGTAGAAGCTACAAGG
Organism: Viscum album; assembly: GCA_963277665.1. Classification (NCBI taxonomy): domain Eukaryota; kingdom Viridiplantae; phylum Streptophyta; class Magnoliopsida; order Santalales; family Viscaceae; genus Viscum; species Viscum album. The sequence goes on from OY728134.1 coordinate 1,279,675,263, forward strand.
ATCTTACCTCGAATAGTCGATGGGCCAGCCTCGCCATCACCAAGCGCAAACTGAACTTCCTGAAGCTGACTTGCCCCTCTACCCTAGGCTCTGGCCTGAACGCCCTGCACTACACTACCCTGTTGGCGTGAACGATCTTCTCCTGGAGTTCCACGTCCATCGCCCCTTTTAGTATGGCTCGTGGAGCTCCAGATGCCTACCTGATACAAGGCAACTGATCCCCTTCCAATATTTGGTACCTCCAGTCCACTGTCATGATCACCCGCCTGCCGAGGGTTCCTACAGAACCTCTGCACATGCCCCATCCTTCCACACAAACGACACTCAACTAGAGCTCGAGGACACTAACCACACATATGCCCCAACCTACCACACTGGTAGAAGAACACCTGATTTCCATTCTGAGAGGCTTACCCTCTCTTCCATCCACTTTTCACACTCACACCATGTTTTGAGGTCTCATGGCGTTGCTTCCAACCCTCAGTAGTTTCACTACTCGTCTGCCCCACTGGCACCACAAGCCCACAACCTGAAGCTCCCTAGAGGTTTCCTTCCAAGATCAATGGCTGGTCTACTACCTCGGAGAACCTCTTCAAGTGGAAGATGTTTACTTGAGACTTGATCTCATGTCTCAGCCCATCTTGGAAATGCCTTGCTACCACTGCCTCATCCTCTACTAACACTGGGACAAAGAATCACAAATCAATGAAGTGACTAGCATAGTCTATCACTGATAGTGATCCTTGAGTCAGGCTCACAAACTCTGCAGCCCGCTCCTACCTCAAAGTCTCGGGGTAGAAATTCCCTAGAAACTTTTCTTGAAAAACCTTCCACGACATTCCCTCAGCCTGCTCGATTGGAGCCTGAATGTCCCACCAACGCCTAGCCTGGCCCCGCAACATATAAGCAGCCAGCTTTACTATCTTCTCAATAGGGGTCTCCAAATGATCCAGTATCGTCTGGATAGACTCTAACCAAAACTCCACTGCCTCCGGCCCACCCTCCCCAGTGAAGTTCGGAGGGTGTTGTAGCTAGAACTCACTGGTCAGCTCAAACATACTTAGTGCAAACTGCCCTAGGTCCTGATCCATCATCGACATAAGGCAATGCGAGTTCTCCCGGAACTGGTCTTCTCCACCTTTGTGGGTCACCACATTCTCTTGCTCCTCCACTGGTGGAGTGTTCTCAGTAACATCCTCTCGTTTCCCAACTGGTACCCAACGTCATGGTGGCATTTCTCTACAATGCCAAGAACGACACGACTCTGTCACAAGCTCTTTACCAGAAACAATAGAAAATTTTAATATACTAACCCAACATCATTTTCCAAAAAAAAATCAAACCCTTATATTTCATTAACAACATTTACCCATCTATTTCATTTCATTCTTCTCATTATTTCTTGGTTTTATGAAATGCAAGATGCGTCCTATTTTCCTACCTCACACACCCACCCCATGCATGTTCCTAAAACAATGAATTTCACCTATCTCCCTAGGTGCCTACAATGATTCATGAATGCAATTACTCGTGTTGTTAAGGACCCGAGCCAAATATCATAAACCAGTCACATCAGACCACATGTGCATCACCCAATGGTTAAATATCATCAACTGTAACAACACATAACCAAGAAAAAAAATCCCCACCCAGGGTGACTTGGGTTTTCTCCCGTACCTGGGTTAACTACTCCCAAGCACAAGCTCATTACCATGGCCCGACATACCTTAACCCTTGGATACAAATCCCAGATAACAAGACCTCAGAGAAGGAGAAGAAATACCTACTCTAATACCACTTTTTAACGTCCCCGACCTAGAAGCCACTAAACCGGTGCTCCAAGCCGGGTGGTTACATGACCTTAAGCGCGCCTACCTATATGAGAGAGGATGCCGACTAGTAGCGAGGGTCTATGGGGTCAAGTGGAGAGACTATACACACTTTTTATCAGAGTAATGCACAACAGAATAAAAAAATAGCCGAAACAACAACCAATAAACAAGGAACATATATAACAACCATTTCCAATAATAAATATGTCATGTCATACTACAAGTGCAAGAGTAAAAAAAATCCCAAAAATAAAGACAACAACCAAAAACTCCAAGATGGTCCCGACTCCCAGCCTGGATCCTCCACCAAGTGCTACCCATGTCCACTCATCTATCTATCAATGAACCTTTCCCTTGTGCTGACCTGCAATCATGAAGTCTGCTCGGGTACCCAGCGGCGGCCCGAGCAGGGTGTCAGTACAACTCAGTAAGCCAATACCAATGATGTCTACAAAATATCCAGTATAAAAAAGTAGTGCATGCAATAAGAATATTAATGATAAATGCAAAGTAATTAACTAAGGTGCCATTAACTAGTCCAAAGCCAAGCCATTACCACATTCATTACCATTCATTTCACACCAATTATCATCACTTACCATTTCACCACATTCCATGGGTTAATCACATTCATCATGTTACATGGGTTTAAGGCCAACAATCACATGAAAGAGGGTAAACACATCGTTATTCTATCTCACTAGGACTAACCCCTCATAGAAACCATATCCTCACCTTGAAGCCTCAGTCGGGGTGGATGCAACCATTAGGAGAATAGACCCTCAGTCCCCTTTCCTAACCCATGCATTTAGGGTGGAGTTTAGAGCCTCGTTCTTCACTCGACCCATGGGCATAGATCCTCATGGAATACCCCACCATACGAATCCATGTGCACATGATTATATATATAAGTAACCATCAACCTTCCAACCATTACCCATCGGATTACATCATTCACAAAAACCCACATGGGGAACCACGTTATTCTTTATCCCATTAACACATTACCATTTCACATCATTTAACCCTTCACCCAATTCCCATGTGTTATGTCTATCTCACTAATCATTTCATCCTAGACCCATAATCTATCCCATTATGGTCTTTAATAAATTTTCACATTAACCCCTTTAACCCGTACATCATTTCCATGAATCAACCATACATTCCAATTCAAATAACCCTACGGTTAGTTTCCAAGTCTAGGTGAATCACCTAACTTCCTTCCCAAGTTCCACCAATCATGCCAACATATTCATCAAGGGCTCTATATTTTATTACAACAAGGTCACTTGTTTAATTATCAATCCCTAGCCCAGGAAAAGTCAGCACATCCCATGGATGGCCCCTAATTAGGTCAAGTCCATCCAAACACATCCCAAGGGGATCGTGAGGGTTCCCATTAGCCATTTTAAACATCATTATTATCAAACATGCCACGGTTATTCACCACATAACCAAGAGAAACAAGAACACAAGTAAACATGCACATAAACCCTAAATAACCATGGGATATAACTTGTAAACCACCTACCTCGAATCCGCGGTTAAACGCACCCTCAATATAGTCCTTAGACCTCGATTCGACCAACCCTTGGAGCTTCAACCTAAAGCTCACCCAAAAGATAGGGTTTTATGGTTTTGGAACAAGAGGGAGAGAAGATACAAACCCTAAATCAAGAAAAGAACCAAGAATGGGATTAGCCTTACTAGGAGATTCATTCTGCAACCAACGACACTCTAAACGTCCAATAATCGCAGGAGAACTACCCTTGGGAGGCTTGGGTCGGCCATGTTCATCACTAGGGCTGAGAGAGGAGGAGAGGAGGAAAATCCCAAGTAGGGGTTATAAAGCCTGGAGTGGCAATTTCGTAATTTTTTCAACTTTAAATGGCCGCACGGTTTAGCTGCATGGTTTGGAAAACCGTGTGCACGCCATTGCCCGGAGGAGGGGGAGTCACACGATTTAGCCGCACAGTTTGGCAAACCGTGCACAAATAGTGCGCTCACTTCTGTCCAGAGGAGGGAGGGATGAACGGTTTCGCCTGGGCAGGCCGCACGGTTTGGCTGACCGTGTGTAGGTCGTGCACCTTGGTCTGCTTTCCCAGACATCTCTTCTTCCGTGCCCCGAGCCCCCAGAACACCCCCAAGGCCTCTCACACTTTCAAGAAACCCTTTTAAAGTCCCAAAATCAAGGGTTTAACCTACTTCAAAACAAAAACATACCATTACAAAAACTGGGATCTTATAGAATGTTTCCATGATATTTAATGAGACGTTCAACGATCAATAAATTATTAATTCCTATCTATAATATACTCATTTTAATTCTTAAATCCATTTTTATGCCTCATTTAATGATTATTGGTCATTTTTTACACCTAAGAGATTATTAGTATTTATGATTTATTTTTTCCTAATAGGTTTTGAATAATATCCATGTTCACATTAAGAAATTTAACCCCATTAGACATGGTAACCTATTAAAACTGAATATCACAATTTACATCTCTATTAAAAATCATATAGAAAAAATATAACAGTGGTAAAGAGAGTTAATATTATTAAATTATCAAATTTTTTAAATTATCTCAAAACTACCTTAAAAATAAAAAATGATTCGTTTTCACATATTATAACACAATTATAAGTATTAAATCATTGAATTCAAGTGGAATGGGATTAAAAAATTACATATATAAATCCACCCACACTTAACACTTGAATATTTAGACATGTAGACATTCAAAAGAATATCAATGAAAATTTAAAACACATGACTATGGGATCCACTAATTTTTCACTAAGAAAAATATTAACATGCCTCCCCAAAAACCACTTTTCTAGTTCTTTATTTGGATAATTAAATTCATTTTCACTTCATTTATCCCCCCCCCATGCACAGAAAACACATAACTCGCATGAGTATTCAATATTGGAACAAATATATCTTCTCAACAAGGATTTTCTCATTCAAAACACATGAAAGTCTCCCCATATGCTTGATAATTACCTAAATATCCACCCTATTAAGTCAATTAAATGAGTTTATCATTAGATGAATTTTAAGGGTGATCAATGGATTATGGATGGAAATATTTATTTGTTAAATTTTTTTGGAAGAATAATTTTGTTTTTTATATTTTTGAAATAAAAAATTCATGATTCAATTTTCACACAAGTATGGTATTCAATAATCCCCTCAGAAATAAATTAGCTAAAAAAATTATTAATATTTAAGAATAACTCACACCTTGAACATTTATTTAGTATAAAGTTATTTCACTCAACACCATAACAAATAATTGACCTTTTTACTAATATTTTCAAATTGTATATATATTTTTATTTTATAGTAGTGAGGGTTTAACAAATTACATGTATTGGGGTTATTTACCAATAATTACATAAAATTAAAATACTTCTTTTTCAATTTCCACAATATTATTTACATTCTATCACATAAAATTCATCCAAAGAATCCCCAACAAAGATTATATTCTTCAAAATATATAATAAAATAGTCACAATATTTCTATATCAAACCAACATCAAAATATCATTTTATCTTCTACAATTATCTCTTTATTTTTACAAATTGACTAAATACATCACATGATAGATCCCCCACACTTGACCTTAACTTGATAATGATTTTTACTTCAATTGTCGGTTGGATAGGGGAGTCATAATTATAATGTTTATAAATAAACAGGTCATTCATATATTTTTATGGAAAAAAGTATTAAATGCATGGTAAGGGCTCAATAAAACATTTTTTGGTGAATGGAGTCTTCTAAAATCAATTTAATTCTTTTAATCTTGTAAGCACGCGTACATCAAAATCACATTTTAAAAAAGATACAAATAAAACGTTTTGTTACAAAATCATTGTTTAATTTACGAAAAAAGCGAGGTTAGTGTAAATAATATGTCATAAGTATTTTTAATCCTTATAATAAAGTTATTTTAAAAACAATTATAGTGAAATGTGGAATGGGATTCATAATACATATGTTTTTATCAGAAATTATCAATGTTTCAATCTTGAAATAAAGTTATTTTAGTTTTTATATAGAGTATGTTCTTGGGTAAAATTTTTTCACTCCATGAAATGGATTTAATGATTATATATGATATTAATTTTATCTCACAAGATTAAAAACCTATCCAAAATTTTAAATAAAAACACAATATTTCAAATAAAATCATCATAAACTCAAGGAAAGAAGTCACCATAATTTTAAAAATAAAACACAAAAAATTCCAATTTTAACAAATATATTAATCCCCCATATATATTTTGTGAATTATGATCATTGTTAAGTAGTAAATATGAGAATCTATAATCAATATCATGAACTAAACAAAGAAATTATAGATGAAATTCTCAACTTGGTTTAGGGGAAGAATAATTTTTTATTCTGTAAGATTCTTCAAATCACAATCATAAATGAAAAACATGACAATAATAATTTATTTAAAATAAATAAATTAAAATAAAAATAAAGATAAATTAAAATAATATGGGTTTGAATTCCCAAAAAGGTGATGAATTTATGTTGTCCATATATAGAAAATGTTACCGAGTAAACCCTGGTTTACAGGTTGGTGTAGTTTCTTGATCATAGAATACTATAATGAATTCTCTAAAATATAATTCAATTTTTAAATATTATAAAATGATCGAGTTAAATATTTATTCCAGATCCCATCTATAGATTTTAATTTCTCATAATATAACATAAGAGAAAAAAAATTATGTGTAGCTTGGCATCACTATGTTTTCTAAAATGGAATGCACTGGTTGTTAGTGTTATATTAAATTATTTTTTTCATATTTAGTTTAATATTTAAAATGAGCTATTTAATGCAATATAACTTAGCTTTGTAATCCTCATGTTGGGAAATTCTTTACTCAATTTATTTGTTTTAATTTTATGTAATTCCAACCAATATTTCCTCTTCATTATTATTTACGTCAGACCATTCAAAACCTATGAAAATAAAATATATATAGCAAGACATTGATAACATTTCATTATCAATAGAATCTAAGAAAAATAAATTCAGATTTTGGATTTCTCCTAATGTCATATAAAATTCAAATTCCTTTTTTGATTTCACATCTTCTATAAATAATTTATTGAAACATTGATGTTAATCACCCTCCCTAAAATGTTATTCAATGTAGATTGGATTAGGTATTTATTCATCTCTGGTGAATTATTTTTATCAAGGTTCTAATTATTACCTATAAAAAAAGGAATTTCACATAGAATTTCATTTTCAAAAACATTGCCCCAATTATTATATCAATACCCCTAATTTCCTATACTCGCATAAATGGGTAAATCAAAGATAATGAATATTTTATGATAAAAAAAGAAAAATCAAATAACATTTTTACTCAATATCATAAGGTAATTCAATATAAAAAGTTAATGGGATTGGAATTTCCTTTTTTAGAATATTTTTTAAATTATCTCATTGATGTAGAAGTAAATTATATTTATTTACTAACATATTGAAATAGTATACCACTTAATTTCATTAGTTTTTCCCAATTTGTATAATTATTATACATGAATTTGTTTCTTGAACAGTCTAAGGATATGAGTAATCACTATAAAACCCAATATTTTCATAAGTTATCTATTATTTTTTAAATTCCTTGAGATAAAAAACAAATTAATATAAAATTACATAACCATCCAATAAGTTGTGAAAATTGATTATGGGTATCTATTATGGATCCATTAAAATAACGTATCCTATGTGAAATGTAGTATAGTGGTACCCAAGGTTGTCTCATGAGGAGGTTGTGGAATAAGTTCAAACTAGCACCTAAGTTAATTTTATATTATTAATGTTAGTAAATTAGAGGATAGGAAATGGTTTGAACAATGATAAATAAAAAAATATGAAATTATTTGAAAACGTTTATGACTAAAAATAGATAAGGAACAACATTTCACATAGATGCAATTGATAAGTTCTAAACTTTGGATACTCCTATTATTATTATCTAATAATGTATTAAAAAATTTAAATACTCAATGATCACTCAAAATAACCCTCAATAAAACCTAATCTACCAAGATATTATATCATATTATGGGTTTTTATCCCCAATTGAAGGTTATTTAACTATCTTAGAAACTGTTTGACAATTAGACCTAGTCGAACTCACTATGCTCAACGGTGAGAACTTTCAAATGATGTTTAAAGTTTGTGAAAGAAAAACTACCATAATATGTTAAAATTTTATCTAGATTATATTAGAATAATTTTAATTTGGGAGTGAAATAGAAATATTTAATTAAATTAATAGTATCAATACTAATTAAAAAGATTTTAGTAAAATGAAAATAGTATCAAATGGAAAAGTATCATTAGGCTTCCACCAATACAACTATATAGAGTTTATACCGCCATTGATATATTACTCCATTTATGTTAATATATCACATATCATTATCCACTTGTATATTCATGTACTCTAACTCTCTAACTAACCACTTGAATAGATGTGGAGGAATATATTTATAATAAAGAGGGCTTGTATATTTCCCACCTAAAATCTATCCGTCTATTTTTTTTTTCAATTTTAATCCCTCAATTAATCCTAATCTACGTTGTTTTTCATCTATAATGTTTTTCAATGTAGTGTTTAATGTCAGCCATAAAAATTTTAAGTCCATTTAAAAATTATATAAAACAGAACATTCTCATCAGTATAGTATACACTTTCTGACCAAAGTTGTTGTTCAAGTCCCTCTACTTGATCCCAACCATCGACAGCCTTAATGATATAATATTTTAATTATATATAATGTTCATGTGTAATGATGAGTCCTATTTAATTTCCATCTAAAATCACTATACTTGGAGTTTTTTAGACCAAGTTATATCCAAATTAATGAATTTTGGTGAATTATGCCACCCAAAAGATTTCATTTATGCATTATTTATTTGGCCCTCAGAGGGTTTAATAATCCCTAGTTCGAGTTTAAAGAATTTAATATCACTAAATATATAACCCTAAAAACATAATTTTACAATTTTTATGAGTATTTATATGATTTGGATGAAATATAAAAGCAATATACACATTTAAAATTGTAAAAATAAACCATTTTTTTATTTATGGCCATCATATCCTTAAAAACTAGTAATGATTTAATTTAAATTATCATAAAAGATATGGTAATGAAAAAATTTCAATTTATGGAAAAAAGGAAGATAATATTAGGTCTATAAATAAAATCGGATTGGGAAAGGAACTGATTTCAAAGGGTTGAATAATAGATATTCAATGAAAAGTCAAAAAGTAGTAAATCATAGAAAATCACATTGAAATTGAATAAAATTATAAATTATATAGAAAGTGAGATACTATATAAATAAAGAGGATTAAAAATATTAAATTATCCCATATGGTCCATTCCTTTAATCCCATGGATGTGTTTATATATAATGGATTAATAAACTCCAACAGTCATATTCTAGTTTCTTCTGGTTTGATTGAAACAAATTAGAAAATCCATCATCGGTTTATGGATGGTGTATGGTCTTCTCATGTAGTAGATCCACACCTGAACATAACACTTAAACATGCTCTAATAATTATATTAATTCACATAGTTAAAGATAATATATAATCAATTGTGATAAAATTTACATAGAATACTAAAATAATAAATTTAAAGATATGTCCATGTCAAAAAGATTTTATTTTTATTTTCAAAAAATGGATATGAAAGTAGTAAACTAACTCAAAAATAACCCCAGAAATATATGCCTATAGATTAAAGAGTTATATTTCGTACTCAGTAATGTTTATGTTATATTATCAAATGCATATAGAACTAATCAAATCAGTAATGGTAAATATCCATTGTCACCATTCAAAATTAGGACCGACAATGATTATTTTATTCTGCTTCAAAACATTTTTATTATTATGATCATATCACATGTTTAAAAATTAATTATTTTTTATATAAGGAGAACCCTTTTAGTGGACTATTAAGTTTTAATCACACACTTATTGTGTGTCCCTAAATCTTTGTCACCCGTGAAGGCCTCATGATCATAGGTATAGGTACAGAAAAGGCCTACTGTTCTATGGCTGAGAGGGAGAGCTCTTTTAGACTATGAAGATTGAGATTTTGTGAGGTCCAGTGATGATTATTGAACAAATTATTTTTCTTATGTATTATTTTATGTGGGTTTAGACCTATGGGGGATCATCATGATGTTTACAATGCATTGTATTTCCATGTTATAGCATATATTTTTTTATTGATTACACATACTATGATTATTTGTTATAAATATTTCTTGGTCATTTAAACTATTTTTTTAATCTGATATGATGGTATTATCTCTCCATGGTAATATATTGTACCCTTTATTATTTTTATTATCCTATGGAATATGGTGAGGAACACTTGGGGGTACACAAACCTCTAGTCTTGATAATATAGATTGTACTAAGTCGAGGATGTTACAAAGTGGTATCTAAGTGTGTTTCTCTTTTTTATTGATAATTATTAATGTTATACATGGAATAAAAATTCTTTGCATCTTGTAAACAATATCATAAAATTTATTTATAAACAGTTCTTTATTTGATAGACAATGTTACTAGGGTTGATAGATTTATATTAATGGATTTTGATGCTACATATTAGATATTTATTTATGTATGATTTGCGTATTTGAAATTAATATTATTTGTTTTTCCAATTTCAATCTAGAGGAAAGTGTATTATATACATGAATAATTATTGGAACATGGGATTCATATAAAACATTTATTCCTGTATGTGACCAATTTCAGTGACAATTAAGGGTTTTTTTAAGTTGTCAACAACAAGTTATATAGTCTCTTCTTATATAATGTGATGGTGGAATTCTACATTACTAAATCATAATATTTCTTTATGATGCTAGATCATATAGATTCCATCATGGGGTATTCACTGATAATAGCTATTATAATATCCTCTATTTTTAATGGTGATAAAATCCTCTTTGATAATAATTTCTGAGTAGTTTTTTGTAAAAATATTCAATTTTTTAATAAAAATAATATATTAAATTATATAAATGATTTGTTTTAGGGTAAGAATAAAGTTAACACCTTGGAATATTTTATGGAATACATTCAGAGTCAGATACGAAGACAACATGGTAGGATGAGGCCCGTAGAGCTTCATCATTGAATGAAAAATAATATTTAATATACTATATCAAATACATTCTATTTTTCCAAAATAATGGGATATCATCCATAAAGTGTCTTAGATAGAAACATTGAGACAACGATTAGGTCCACAATGTGGGTTTTACTCAATTTATGACATAATATATGTTTCCCTTTCATTTTAAGACATATAACACCTTATAGAAATTTGATTAATATTTTTGTTATATGTTTTTCTGAAAAAAAAATATTACCTCGTAAAGAGTTATTTTTAGACCATCATTAGGTCCAAAATATGGGTTTTACATTAGGCATGACATAATTTTTCTGTGTTTCGGGCATTTATTTACATCACACCTAATGGTAAAAATATTTAGTATCCAATTTTTTTTTTCTGGAATTTTAGATAATAATAATAATAATTGTATTATTATCAATTTTTTCAAATAAAAAAATTGAAATATATTTCCATATTTTATAAGTATGTTATGGTCGAAATAATGAGTTGGAAAATTAAAAGATGATTATATTATTATTTTATCAAAATAAATTTTTTATTTGTACTAATAAAAATATTATTAATCTATTAACAGGTTTTATGGAATGTTTTTGTTGAAATGTCTATGGTAGAAATGATGATGAATATTTGATAATAAAATTAAAATATTATTCCTACAATTATTATTATTATTATTATTATTATTAATTTGGGAAAATAATATTGATGTGTATATATATATGGGATAAATATATATAAATACACATGTGTGTGTATATATATGTTTATACATATGTGTGTGTGTGTATAACATTTATTTATATGGGTCAAATATATATGTACATTTATTTACATGTGTGGTTGTATATATGTACATACATATGTGTATATATAAAATTTAAATATATATATATATATATATGTGAGTGTGGGTATATATATATAAGTATGTATACAAAAATGTGTTTATATATATAACGTGTATAAATACATATGTGTATGTGTGAACATTTAAATTTAATTAATGTGTGAATTTTATGATATAATAAATTAAAGTTTAATTTAGTTTATGAGGATGAAATAAATAAATAAATATTTGAATGGGGCATGGGGAACCACACAAGGAGGTGTGGAGTAATAATGAATCCATGAACAATACATGAAGGAAGAGTAAAAATAAATATTAATCAAATAGAAAAATGACTAAAATAGAAAAAATAATAATAAAAGGTTATGGGGAGGATTCAACTTACATGAAAACAAAAGGGAGTGCATTTCATCACCCTCTCTTCCATTATATCATGTCTATCTCCCTTCTCCTCTCCCTCAATCGTATTATTTTTATCATTAATTTTATTATTCATCAAACATCTCTCATGTATATCTTCACTGATACTGATCAGATTAATATGTCATTGGATTCATCTCAATGAGAAAAATCAAGATCCTAATTTTATTTTTATTGGAAACGAGTTATTTTATAAAATTTAATTTAATCATTTTTCAATTATTAAAGATGTGGATAATTTTAATGAACCTTTTTGGATAGGAAACGTCTCTTAGTGGTTCGATTGGACTTGTTTAGCGAACCGTGCCCTTAGAATATTGTTTCACAAAAGGTAGATTTTTTTAAAAAGATAGATCCATTTATATAGGTTATTGGAAAGATTATTTGGTGAATCTGTGTATCTTATGAGACCTCAGTTTGGTGCATTACCACATTAGATGTGTGTGAGTGTGTGTGTAAACTTTTAATAGTGATTGTATTTATTACATAGAGATTTTGATTTTTATGATTTTGAAACTTGTTTGTTGATGTGATATTGGAAATTCGATTTCATTATATATAATATATGATGTATTTTTCTCTATTACAGTTGAGTGTCTAGTAATGGCATATTAATCCACTCATATTGGATGTTTTTGGCTCGTTACTGATCTTTCATTGGGCATTATGTGGAATTATATATGATTCTCCTGGCATAGTGTTGAAGTAGGTACATCTAGTCGCCCAGGACCCGACATGTTCTCGGTTATTATGTGATATATTATATTTATATTTGTACCTTACTTATGTTAATTTCATTCACTTGTATATTTTATGCATTGATTTTGAGGTCATTTCTTAGTGTCCAACTGAGTCATGTAATAACATACCACATGGAAATTTCGATGTGCTTATAGGCGTCATGAATATCAAACTCGTTGAGGGAAAGGGTCCTATGGTAGATAGTTTAGTTGTTAGAGTTGGAGGATACATATGTTTCTGGATGTATTTTGAGTTAGATGTCACTTGCTTCTTTAATTTACTAGCTTTAACCCTACATTAAATCCTAGTTTAGATTTTTTATTTATTATAAGAAATGCACACCATATTTATTTTCTCAACATGTTACTCTTGAAATTTATTTTTATTAAATTTGTTATTTATTTCTTCGATGAAATCCGATGGAGGGTATAGTCTAACCTAGGTTCCACTTAATACCCTCACTATTAGTCGGTAGCCCCTTACATAAGGAGAGGTGTCCATGAGGTGACATATAATTTGTATTAGACCTAGTGGTTCAGTTGGGATGTTATAAAATGGAATCATATTATTTGGATTTGATAAAATCTTTTTTCTCATTTCCTTGATTTGGGACAAGATAGATAGGAGGTATGATAGTAGGGATTTAGGAAAGGGAACTATGATAGTGTGTTATCAACACCATATATTGGGCCATCATGTAGCTATAATGTGGGGAAATTATTTTTTGTTATTATAGTTGAATAAATTACCTTGGGTTGGGCACATGATATTGAAATGTGATTTATGGGATTTTGAGTGTGTCCATGCATCATGACATGGCAATTAGGATCACTTTTTCTGTATATATACCTATTATTTCGCATCATATTAGTTATTTAATTAAATTTCATGTATTGTTTTGTTCTGTTCAGGATAACTTTTCTAATAGTATGATATATCTATGTCAACATTTTCTTGTGATATATCCAAATTAATGTTAACTAGTTGAACGTATCAAACTATTCTGTTAGTTTATATATGGTGATTATGACTAACATGCAGAGATGAGGACCAAGGTAATTTCAAGGAGCGATATACCTTTAGTTAATGGTTGAATCCTATCAGAACCAAGTTTGATCCCTTAGACTGGATATGATATATTTGTGTTCTTAATATTCCTCTAATTACAGATATGTGGGAGCAGAAGTCTGATGTTTGAGCATAGTGTCAAAAATTGTTTGAGAAATACCTCCAGAGTACTTCCTGGAGGGATGAGAAGACATTAGTAGGAGATCATTATAATATGGTATGTTTTTAATGATAATAAAATTGTATTTGATAATCTTTTTCGAGTATTTTTTGTTAAATAAATTAATTTTAAAATAAAATAACACAATTAATTATTTAAAGGCTTTTCATAAGGGTAAAAATCATGTAATGCCTTCGAATGTTCAATGGAATATTTTTTGAGTAATCCACTAAGTTAGCATTAGATTCTAGGGCATGTAAAACCTTGGAGCTGAAATAATAAAAATATTACACATATTATATCATGCACGTGTTATTTTTCCAAAATAATTGAATATATCGCAAACGGTGTCTCATATATGAAATATGAGACCATAATTAAGTCTAGAATGAGGTTTTATCCTTTATGATCCATAACATATGTGGGCATCGGGTGTTTAGATAGATCACAAGTGAGGGTAATTTATTTAATATTTTTACCGAAAAAACTTAATAAAAAATAAATACCACCCAAAAGGTGCTTCAAATTGAATATCTAGAATATCATTTGTTCCAGAATATGTGTTTTACCGTAGCCGTGAATGATGTTTTTTTGCGTTAGGCATTTAGTTACTTCTCACATAATGGTAATAATATTTAGTATTCCATTTTTTTGTTGGGAAGTCGAAATAATAATAATAATAATTGTATTTTTTTATTTATTCCAAATGATAAAATAAAAGTATACTTTTATAATTAGTAATTTTGTTATAGTGGAAATAAGGAGATGAAAAAGTAATAATTATGATATTATTATTTGAACAATATAATTTTTTTGTGATATTAATGAAAATTTTTTATTCTATTATTAGTATTAAATTAGGGTTCTTATATAAATATTTATGCGGGAAATTATGATATATATGTGATAAAAATAATAAAATATTGTTGTTGTTATGATTATTATTTTTAATTTTGGAAAAATCACATTGATGTGTGTATATATATTGTGTGTCTATATATCAAATAAATATATATCTACTTATATACATGTGTGGGTGTAAATATGTATATAAATATGTGTTCATATATATATAACATGTATATATATCGGTAAAATATATATATGGATATATATAAATTTGTGGGTGTATATATGTAAATACACATGTTTATATATATATATATAATTTATATATATATTCATAATATATGTTTATATATGTGTGTGTATATATATATATATGTGTATGATGATGTGTTTATAAATATAATTCATATAAATGTATATATGTTGGTGTGTGTGTGTGTGTGTGGATGGCCACTTGCTGCAAATCAATTTTTTCCATTTTTAAAAGCCGGTTTATGGGTTTCCAGTACCGAACAAACAACCCCAAACACAAACAAGTAAAAATTACACATCATAGTATCCAGACTCATCACCACACCCCATGTACGATCCATCATCTTCAGTGGCTGATTTCTAGTTTGGAGACCTCCAGAAGCTAGCACTTTGAATCTGACTCCTTAGGTTCTCTAGAGCGGGTTGCTCTGGTGATGCCTTTTCATCTACACTACCCTTTTTCATGGCCACAGTAACCACACTGTTCGGTTTAAAATCCGATCTGGTCCGCATCGGCCGCGGGAGGTAAGAGTAATCTTTTCATGGCCTTCTTCTTGGAGTAGAAGATAAAGGCCCTTCTATTGTAACCGTCTTCTAATTCCCACTTTGCACCACATCACTGAATTACCAGCCAAAGGGGCCGCTCTCCTTTCCCTTCCCCCCCCCCTTAACTCTCAGTTCCAAACTCAGATCTCTCCCTCAAAACAGTACCAGGGAACATAGAAATGATCCCCCTCCTCTGTTCTGGGGTGTTACTTTCCAGTAAAGGAGGCCTCCACTTCTTAGTAGTGGCTTCCTCCACATCCGAAGTGTAGGTCTCCTTTCCCATACCCTGAAGACCCACTGGTTTTTTCACACTGTTTTCCATCCGAACATCAACATACGGAACTGTTCCATCCTCCAAAATTCATGTCGAGAGATCATTGAACCAGTTGCTAAGGGTGAAGAAAGTCCTGGCTAAGGGATCCAATCCCTAAGAATTTTTAGCACAGGCCGAAAAGATCACCTCCAATGCATGGCCTCTTAAATGTTACTAATGGATGACTTTTATGATATATTTCATGAATGGTTAATTTGATTTAACATAATGAAATAAATCAATAATTATTGTAAGGGGCATGGGGTGTCACACAAGGAGGTGTGGAGGAAACATTGGTCCATGTAAAATTCATGGAGGGAGAGAAAAATAGTAACTTATTAAATATAATAGTAAATGAAATAGAGAAAAAATTAATGAAAGGTGTTGGGGATGAGTCACCTTATGGGAAAAAAATGGAGTAGAGTGCTACATCACCCTCTCTTCCCTTACCTCACATCTATCTACATCTTCCTCTCCCTCTCTATTATTATTATTATTATTTTATTTTTCGTTTTATTATACTTTAAATCTATGTTAGGGATATCTTAACTGATAATGATAAAATTGATGTGTCTTTAGTGTCATTGGGCTCCCCTCAATAAGAATAAGCTATATCCTAATTTTATTTTTGAAGGAAATTAATTATTATATTCCGATGTAATTTAATCCTTTTTTTACTTATCAAATATTGAAATAATACTAATAAAGCCTTCACTTGCTATGAAACATCTCTTAGAGGTGCGATTAGACTTGGTTAGAGACCCTTGTCTCTGAATCATCATTTAAAATAAGTTATTAATTCTGTGACATTAGTGCATGTTTAATATTGGTTATTGTTCTGATTGTTTGGAATGTGTGGGTAGCCCGTTAGACATATGATTTGTGTTTAGCCACCAGAGTTTGTTGTTTTTTTATCCTTTTCTTTTTTTCATATATTGCTTGAATATATATTTTGATTACTATGATTATGGTACTTACTAATTGATCTCATATTGACCTACCAATTTCATTATGTATCATATATGTAGTATTCTTATCTACTATAGTTTAGCATTATGGTTTGGCATATTTGGTCAACATGTGATATCTAACACATGTATTGGTTGAAATGGATTACATGTGAGATATGAAACATGATTGATGACATGTAATTTTTGACACATGTTCGACATTATACATCAAGAGGGATTTTCTAGGAATGGGTCGACATATATGTGGACTATTATTTTCAACATTATGTGTCACATTATTTTTGATATTATCCTTGGAGTGATGTGATATGAAATCTGTCGGCATGTGAGACTTGACACCTGTTTTGGATATCCACTCAAGAAGGACGTTATAATAACAAAGAGATCGACATGTACATGGAAAATCCGGACTAATAAAACATCTCACATGCTTGGGGTTATCCACTCGAGTAATATATTTCTTGATCTTTATTGATCTTAAGTCAAGAATTGTGTTGAAATATGTACATCCCTATTGGCATGGAGACGAAGTAGTTACAATTATTCCATGAGGACCCAACATGTACATGTTTCTTGTATGATATATTTTTTGTTATATTTGAATTATATTTTTGTTCATGGAATACACATTAATATTTTATTCAATAATTTAAAGGGATGTTGGTGGTGTCCAACTTAGTCTTGTACTCACACCCTACTCGAGAATTTCAGTGTGGTAGATTCCATCATGACCAGAGTCCTTGTAAAGATAAAGAGAAATGTGGTAGATAGTAGATCAGTTGGCGTAAGAGGATATGGATGTTTTTTGGATGGAGTTTGAGAAGGATTTCAACTGTAGATTTTATTTTCCATATTATACCCAACCTTGGATCCTTGTTTAGTTTGTTACATTATTATAATACCTATATGATATATTTAGTTTCTATATGTGCAACTCAGAATATATTTTTTTATAGTTTTTATTTATATCATCTATGAACTATAATGTTGGGTATAATCTCCCTACGGTTCCACTTGAGACCCACACTGTTAGTTAGAAGCCATTTGTTTATGGGGAGGTGTATATGAATTTACATAGAATCTGTATTGGCCCTGGTGGTTTATGTTAGGATGTCACATATATATATATATTCACTCCATACTAGGGATTTATAATTACACATTATGGGTGAATACAATCATTGGATGACATGGTGGTGTTACCATTACGGGTGGTTTTGACATTTCATTCTCTACTTAATGTATCAAAAACAATATATATGGTGTTTTCCCATATTAATTATTGTTGGAATTATACTTAAGAAAACTATATGACTATTTATATACTTGATAAGATTCATTATAGGATTTCATTTACATATAAAATTTATTAGACCATATCCTAGAGGGGTGATTTTGTATGCATATTTCTAGTGAGAATGGATTTTCAAAAGTGGGATATTAAAATATCCATGTGATACCTAATATATATTTATGGGAACCCTAAGGTGTTTGTGTTGTCACATGAGTTTCCTTGAGTATGTGGATACCCCTCACTATATATCAAGAGTTGCTTTGAGTTGTGAGGGAACGATCTATTGGATATCTACAACTGTTTAATTTAGTTTTAGTTCCCAATGAAATAGTGGATCTTGATCCAAGATGGTTTTATTTGTGAGGTTTATAAAATGGGTAAACCCAACTAGTTTTTAATGATTCCCAGGTGGTAGATGGTTCTATGATAGGAATTATAATGAGCGATATTCCTTAAATTTTCTATAAATAAATCATCAAGGATTAATTTTATCAAGAAGTGGTTCATATGTGAGGAGAGAATGGTCATTTTTTAAGAATCTGAACCTAGTTCTATTAATGTCTGATCATTAGAGCATGAATTGGGTTTTTTGATTTTTTATAGGAGAAAGTACACCTTCTAGGATTGGATGAGGTCATGTTGGATAACAGGAATGAATTAATGGTAGGGTTTTTAGATGATCACTCTTCATAAGAAGTGGAATGTGTGTGTTAGAGTGGATTTTCCTGAAAATCCACATTACATGAGGGAAAGGGAATGATGGTTACATGTCATGCCTATTTATTTAGTGAATCAATGTGTGGTCATATACCATATGATTGTTGATGAGATTTGATGATATGATTATGGGAGAACTTGCCAATGATTCTTACAAGGTTATGTAGTGTAGCCTTATGGTAGGTGGTTATATCATTGTTGGATAAAATTACTATGGTGCATTTGATCCATGTTTTTGAATGTACATGGGTTTCCATTATGTATAATCATGGATCTGGAGTTGTGAAACACATATTATAATGGAACCTATATACTATTGTACAAAGGAGTGATGTAAAGGAATTTATGTATTGGGGAGCACACCATTGGCACTTGAGTATAAGTGGGATGGTCATGAATAGTCATTAGGTATGTCAGTGGATAGATTATGGACCATGGAGACCAACATTTTCTCTTTCCATGGTGATAATAAGGATACTCTTATTGCAATATGAATCAAATCAGTCACTGAGCTCTGAAACTAGTGTTAAAAGGGTCATAGATGCATTGAGTCTGTCTAATGGATAATCAAGATGGTAGAAGAATTATATTTATCATGTACATCAAATTAATTTTTTTCCCCATGGGAAAATCCATATATAGTTTCCAGATGCAATATTGGATGGAGTAAGAGTGTTAACATTGGGCTTAGGATAGAATTGATTATGATCTAAGAGTGATTTGGATCATAGATTCATTGGTTGTTCTGGTCATCGTTTGATGGATAGTCTATCTGGTTGAGTACCTAACCATGTTATTTCATAGTTGTTCATGATTGAACTTTGTTTTGGGTGTTAAATAATCTTGTGATGCCTATGGAAATTAAATAAATTTTGATCATGTTATGTAAGGATGTGTCGGAAGCTGAGACCATATTTTTTCGAGAATAATTATCTAGTGGATGAGTGATTAGTGTTTTTAAATGGAATTGGGTGAGGTGAGGTAGAATCTATAAATGTAAATAAGTTACAAATGAATTTATGACACAATCGATTTGAATTTGAAAATCATAGTATCTTTGTTAAGATAAGATTTATGGTGTGGTTTTTGTAATGACTGATGCCATTATGAGTTCTAAAAAATCAAGAGAAATTCAAATATGTTGTCCTAGAAGAAATTATGTTTCACGAATTTGGACTCGTATTACAATTTTGATAGTTATAAGATTGAAGGAATTTGTTTTTATACATAGATATAGGCATATGTGGTGTTTTTAGTGATGATATGAATGTTAGATTATGTTCGTTATGGCCCCATGATTAAGTTGTATTACAAGTAAAATTCAATGCCATGCCAAGTTTGAGAAACACCATGGATTCTTCCCAGATGAAAGGTCACACTATTTATGGAAGGTTGTGGCTATGGTACCATTTATGGTATAGGGTTTTGTTCCCATATGATAATGGTGCCTAGTTTTTTTCTCTATAGGAAACAGGGAGGGAATGTTTTTTATTTTGGTGGTCATGGAATGATGGAAACGGTGAGGGAAATTACTCCATACCCTGGATCTTGTCCATGGAGTGATTCTGGAAGATGGAACTATATTTTGGACCATAAATACAAATTCATAATTATTTTTTCATCCATTCTAAACATGGGTATAAATGTTTCTCTATGGTTGATCCCCCCTTTTATTAGGTCAAACTCTCCATAGGGATAATCCATTCCACCCAACTCTCCCATTTATCTTCTTCACATATTGTCCCCTTGATGAGGAGAAATTTTTAGTTTTCATAATGGATTTAATGTGAGCCCCTCACTCGATTTAATCTCATTTCTTTTCCCCTTCCTTATTCACTAATTTGGGTGTATGGATATTTGGTTTTGATGATGATTATACTATATAATGGTGGATCCATGCCAATATAATGATGATTAGTCATGTAATGGATAGAGGAATTCTTAAGAGGATGATAAAATAATATTTCTCTCCATTTTATTAAATTCATGTGACATTATGGATTTTTATTAGTTTCACACCATTAGGAAAGGAAGCGGTACCAGATTGTCTTTGTAATGATGTGGATTTTTTATATGGGAATACTAGGATCATTATATGGGATGATGGAGTGTAGTTTCTCATGGATTTAGTGAGTTCATAATTCCCTGTGATTTTTTTAGAAAATTATTCACTATTGGATTTAATTGAATAAATTATTACAGTTGATTATAATTAATTATTTTAAATGTGTTGAATGGAGAAGGGTCTTGGGTGATGGTACTATCTTTGATCGACTTGGAAGAGATTAGGAGAGTGTGGTTGATATTTCTTGAAGGGAATAAATTTGAAGGAGGTAAGTGATCTTGGGGCCTCTCCATAAGGTTATTTAGTGTGTTTAGGTATCATAAGATATGAGGTCTCTTTAGTTTTTTATGATTGAACATAAATTTAAAATTAATTGTTATCCTTAAATTCCCACATGTAGTATTAATGTGTCTTAGTCTACAATGATCCCATTGACACTAGTTTGATTCCTCGATCATCAATGTTTGAAAGGGCGAGCTATGATTATATTCTATATGACACATAGACCTAAAAAGGGTATAAATAAAACAAGTTGAATGAGTAATATTTGAAAAAGATATTGGGTACCGTAGAGCCTATTATATTTGATGTAAGTTATCTGGTGATGTTTATGGGAAACGAAGTTGTTTGGTGATGATGTCACAAAGGGGGAAAATACTGGTTAAGGTACTAGTAGATATGAGATGGGTCATTTGGATAATATGGGATGTTCATTTCTTCGGTTGGTCCATAAGGCTGGCTGGATAGATATAGAAGGCATAAGCCTAGTTGAAATGATTTTGACAATATTATATCTCACGTATGACATGGAATACCCTATTAAGGTTCTATTATAGATTTTGTGAGTTTCAGGAGTGGATTATGTCCTCTAATTCTTGATGATTTATGATGGGAGGGTTTCAACTATGTGATTAGTTGAGAGATCACCTAACAGAGATGTGGTATAAGACCTATGTGAGGGACATTAGAATGGTTTAATGACTTTTTAATAGATTTTAAAGATCTATAGAGTGATGTGGCTCAAGATAGTATATGGTTAATGGGACCAAGTTATATTGTAAAACATTGATGATCAATTGGAGAGACCCATTGAGGAAAGGTCCACAAAAGAGATAATAGGTCGAAATAACATTGTGTAGTGTTGGATATATCATGGTTTTAATGAAAAAGAACAAATATAATTATGAATAAGCCCTTAGGTTCCCAAATGGGAGAGATAAAGATGTTCAGAGGCTCATCATATTCTGTTTTTGAGTCCAAGATAGACCTGGGGAGATATTCTTAGGGTTAAATATTTATAATAGCGAGTTCATAGAGACATGGGGATAAGTATTTAATGCTTATTGATTAGAAAATGAGATGTTGATCATGTGACATGTGTTATGCTTCCGTTTCATTATTTCTTCCGTATACCTAGTGTGTGGACTAGGAGAAAATATTATAATTTGGGATAACATGTAGTGAGGAATATAGTATCCAATTTGGTGATAAATGTACTCCCCCAATTGGGTTTGTCTAGGTGACCACCATGGAGGCCCCTTTGTATGAATATAATGGATGTTCCAATGGTAAAGAGTCATTCCCCATAAATGAAGTAAAATGGATGTTTCACAAGAGGTGCATTATTCCCTCATATGATATGAAATGATAATTTCAATAGAGGGGTGTTATTCTCCTCAATGATATGAGACATGTGTTTATAATTAGGTTCACTATTTTACCTATATGATATGTGATTAATGTTTCCTGGGCATGGAATTATACCACTCATATGATAATAGAATATTGATTCAAGGGTGTATACCTATTACAACTAGATGATATGGGACTATCATCTCATGGGTGATGTGTTATTCCCCCCAAATAATGCCAAAATAATATGTCTTATGTGGGGTGATATTCTCCCAAAATGATAATCCACTACTGGTTCATAGGTGCATTTTTCTTCTCTCCATATTATATTGGACTATTGTTTCCTAGGTAGGGAGTTAATCCTCTATTATTATATTAGACTATTATTTCCATGATGGGATTATATTCCCCTATGATGAGGATGAAATTCTATTTGTTTGGTGAGGGTTAATACCATTAGATACTATAGGGATACCGATTCCTAGGTCAGGAATTATACCAATCAATATTCTCAGGTGGGGTGTTATTCAACAAAGATTCTCAGGTGGGGTAGTGTGCCTAAAGATTATAGGGAAGTATATGGTTCCCCCGATGGTCATCTGACATTTTCAGAGACATGTTGAACTTTCCAAAATAGGTATAGTTAACCATGGGTTTCACATTATAACCCAAGGATCGACGATGGATATTTTATTGTACTTCCACACACACTTGTTTGTTATGATATTCATATCAGAATGTGTATATATCAAATATGAGTTTTGTAAGGGTTGTTATTAGTGGTGGATTTAGTTTTAATAACACCATTCTTGGGAAACCCTAGAAAATTAATACCCTTGAAAACCTCATATTTATAGGTAAAAGTAGGTAAGAGTCCTAAAGTTGTAAGATGGAGAAAGAGAGCTTGGTTAGAGTCTAGATATTTTGAAGAGGTGAGGATCAAGGAATGAAGTAGGGCCTCTTTGGATTTTTATTTCAATTTTTTTTCTTCATTTTCATACCTAAGGGTGTCCAATTGGGTTTTGTAAATATATATTTCTTTTAACTATTATATAATGGATATGTTTTATTAATATTGTGTACTATGATTATTTTTATGGGTATTTCTTCAATATTTATACTATTTGTTTACTCCACTTTGAGGGTATAGTCTTCCAATACAGACTTATTATAGCCTTGCCATAATTCTATTGACTCTTATATATATGGAGGTGTGTCTGATGTCAGATGAAACTTCAGTCTGGTTACATTAGAGTGAATTAGTGCATGAAAATCATAATTTTAACCATATATAATATTGGAATAATTGAATTTCTCATTATCTTCTATAATTTATATTTTTTGAACATCCACACATTAAATTACTTTAATATTATTAAATTACCTACTACCGTACATTAATATCCTTTCCTTCTTCCTCCATAATCATCATACATTGATACTCACAACTTTGTATTCCCATAATACTACAATGATAAAAACATATGTAGATTTCTGTTGAATGTTTTTCTTTATCATGAAATTCAAAATCTTTATATTCTAGAAACTCCTCAACTCTGAACATTCTAATAAAAAATTGTATAAACTTAAACTCATTGACCCAAACTTTTTCTAAAAACTGCAGGATAGTTTCTCCCTCTATTCTCTTAGAGACCCTTGAATCGCATTATCTCTTTTCATAATTATGTCTCCAAATTTTATATATTTCACTGAATATTGAAACCTTTATTAAGTATGCTATCATGGGATCTAGGAATTCCTCACATTCAATTTATTTTATTCGAAATTCACATTTTTCTTTCCTTGATGCTTCCATTAAATCGGTCTATATTAATACAACCTCACATTAAACTCTCAGTCAGTTTTTTTATTGGTTTATTGAATATTAGAAAGATTCAGAGGTTACAAAATATAATTTTAATATTTATAAGTATATCATAGAATTTATACACTAATGTTCCAAACTATTTTTCCAATTCACACATTGAATCTCTATCAAATACCTCATCTTTTGTTCTTAAAAAAATTCACTGTTTTAACTCACAACTCTTCTGCTATAATGTATGATTCTAACCATTCATACTCAACAGATAAAAACATACTCTATAGCCTTAGATTAAATTTTTATTTTTATATTCATCTTTATACATAAATTTATAGATCCTTTAACTATAAAACATCATCCATTATTCCACATAAACTATTATATATTAGGTTTTCCTAGAATCCGTTTACTTAAGAAATTTATACTTTCCTCAATTTAAAACTCTTGTATTTATATCAATGGATGTTATTATCCGAACTGATTAATTCTACTTATGCACTTACCATTCAGGATATTATGGTTCTCTTATTTTCATTTTATAAAAATGATGTTGTTGAATTATTTATGTGAATCCTATATAGATATATAGTAAAATGACCAAGAATATTCTTAATTTTATCTTTCATTTCCTCTATTTCAGGAAAAAAATTATTATTCAATAAAATTGAATCTTGTAGAATAAATCTTGCTTAGTTCTATGAATTTTGTGGTAAATTTTATGTATAACTATAAAATATGACTGAATTTTATTTATTAACCTTTTTACTCATACACATTATTTGAAATAATTATGTTACCCATCGGTATCATAGTACATCTCAAGAAATTTTCAAATTCATAATATATAAATTTGAAAGAATAATATGTGTTAGTATACAACTCTTATCAATCCATAAGACACATAGAGGTGGCTATAATATACAAATATAAAATTCAATGTGACTCTTACTTACTTATTACAGATTTAAAATGACACCTATATAAATATTCCTATGCCAGATTAATTAATAACATGATATTCAATTTCTCTACATCTAACTCTACACAACTCAAAACTTCTCACACATTTCAAATTGCTGAAAATTAAATTCATAAATCTTAAAGTAACCTTAAATAAAAACATAATTATTCCCAAATATCTTGTTCCACCTTATAATATAAACACTCTATCCAAGTTTAGTCTCCATGGTTTCATAATCACAGGGATTGATACTCACCTCAAAAAAACTCAGTTGTCTAATAATCATTGTTCTTCTTCAGTCACTTCCAGTATCTCAACCTCATTTGAAACCAATAGTAGAAAATTATTCCATTTAAAAACAACAATTTTCATTGAATATCATTATGATCTTCTATATAATCATTATATATTTAAGCTATATTGTGACTATAGTGACTCTTATTAAGAATAGAAAACTCAACCAATGATACTATATGAAACCCATACATTCTTTAATTCAGAATGAAATATTTCAAAGCATATAATTTTAGACATTATATAACCCAATATTCATCTACAGTCCCCCATTTCTATACTTATTTACTTGATCAACTATAAAAAGAATATAACGCTCATTATCATAACCCTTTTTTACTCATCTAGTATTATTTTCGTAGATGATATTTGTTCATTAATGTAGTTATGAGATTCAGTTTCAAACTATCTTTGAAATTGATTTCAATTTTGTGTGGATGGAAGGAACATGACCATATTTCAAATAAGCTAAAGTTAAAATAGATAATTTTTCATCTTTAGATTGTTTATTGAGGAAATATGGTTCTAACTGGATTTGAAGATGAAACAATATTGTCATCGAGTTGCATGTCGATAAAAAATAATGATAATTCCATCATGATAGTGGACTCACAAGAATAATTTATGTCAAATAGAACTAATTTAGGGGACATATTTTTCTTTAAATAGGTCATGATGAACCAAATTAGGTATGATTTGATTACATTTTTTTTTGATTTTATCTTTAATAGGGATAATATTCTTGAAATTTATGATCACGCTTGATTTAGAAAATCAAATTACGTAAGGTATTAGTTGAACCTTCAATTATGGTATCATGGTTTATGTTAGTAAAAGTTTCCTGTGGATTGGGTCCCCAGAGTTAAGGGAGAGGCTTGGTGAAGACTATATTTTTGAAGGCAATTATAATTAAATAATTAATAAGAAAACAGAATGATATAATAAAATCATTATGTAGCTAATAATAATGAAATAAGAGATTAGTTTCTTGACACATGGAATTTGAATAAAAATTGAATTACAATATTTAAATTTGAGAGAATGTGAATTATAGATTAGTGGCCAATATTTTTTACATAAAAAAATATGGAACTAATTTTTTGGATAACATGAGTTATGTCATAAAATGATTATGTTGTGTGAATTTACTATAGGTTTATCCAATATTATAGATACATATAGGAGCATATTATGGGTAATTGGTATGAAATCACATGTAGATGTATTATTTGGTTAATGGTATGAGTTCATGTTTCTATAAATGTTTAAAATAATTATTATCGACACCATATTACTTTCTATACAGAGAAGTAAATGCTCATGGATTTGATGAAATTTTTTGGAGTTATTGGTGTACTTTTTTGGTCCTTTGAAAAATACATCCCTTCCATGAAATTATTTATTAAAGAGATAGTTATTAAGATATGTAATAAGTGAAGATGTAATTTCTGAATTTTTTATTAATTTATTGAAAAATAATTTATGGTGACGATCTTTTGAACATTAGTGTTGACATATTTTGAGATATATTATATTTTTTTACATATTGTTTAACCTATTTTATTTTAATGTTTCTTTTTCAATAATTCTTATTGTAATAATTTATGAATGATATATTATACTAATTTTACATAAATATTCAATTCCTTAACAATTTAACATGTGTTGTTCAGATATTAAAATTTTTCAATTATGGTATGTGATTTTATTCCTTGTATGTAATTTATCTTTGTTCTTTATTTAAGATTTATAATCTTTCTTAAGATTTAATATAAAAAGGAACATAATTATAATAAATTCACTTGTGGTTAATATGTATTTAGTTAACTTTAACAATAATATAAAAAAAATATTGAGGTTTCTCTGTCGTCATTGAAATCATAATTAGATAAAATTTATATGGTAATATATTGTAGCATGAGAAAATTTAATAATGAAAAAACATATGTTTATAATGAATGAGATAAAACATATGGTTTATTCTAGTTCATAATCACTATGTCATCACTTTTTTTCTCTTTTCCTTATTTTTACACTATTTCAAGATCTTATAAATAATTCATACTAAATGACGACATTGAAACCTCAAAATAATACAATAATAACAATGATGTGATAAATGTTTTTAAATTAAAAACTCCATGACAGACATCAAGGAACCCGTGGAGTACCGGAAGTGTAAAATATACAAAATTTTAAAATTTCATTTATAGATTCGTGTTAAATATAATAAATCCAAAAAACCCATTGATGATATTTCTTAAAGGAGGATGTTTTAAAAAAATTATTAATGAAAAATAAAATCAAACAAAATATTAAATGGTACCTTATTCTATTGACGTATCTAGTTTGATTCATCCACCATCGACATGTTGTGGATAAAATGCACCAAGCTAGGAATCATATAGAACTTCCAGACATGCAACACAGTAATAGGATTTTCAATCTACATTTACTAGGTTCTAAAGTGTGAAAAATAATATCTTTAACACAATCCTTCGATTTCATGATGAATAAAGACTCGATCATGAAGATGAGATCAGTCTGACCTTTTTATTTCTTCTGAATATCTATCTATGAACTCGAGTGGAGAGTAGAGGAGATATTCTCTCACTAAATTTGACTAAATGGTGGATCTGAATATTCTAGAGCATAAAACTACCTTTTCCACTTAGGTTAAACTTTCAAAAATATCACTTTGGCCACATTAATGTAATAACCATCCTTTTAGAGCCTTCTACTCAAATATGACTTCATTTACGTTTCATAAATGTCAAAAATATTTTATCAATAAATTGAAACAATATAAAAAGTTAAATGATAAATTAGGAACCACTAACTCATCTTGTAATCTCCCGTAATAATTTTACAATCCTCGAACATCCTATGTTCATTTGAAAAATTATATTTTCTCCTATTCACTTTTATGATCAAACAACTCATGAAAACCATGAAAAATAATTTCAGTAATCATTACTATAAACATTAATAGTATAATTGAATATATTTTACTTATAATTTTTCATACTTTAGGATTCTCCAGGCCCCACATGTTGGTCCCACATCGTCTTAAACTCAAATTCATTTGAATATATGGATCAAATGGATAGACTTAGTGTGTGACCCTCTAGGTTTTCATCGTGATTAAAGTGATTCCAACTGATTATCACTCAAATTTACCCAAGAGATGAAGGTAGAATGGTCCTTGTAGTTTAGCTTGGGTTATCGAATCCTCAGAGACCTAAGAAGAAACCTATAGACACATACATTCTATGGACTATTTTTGGCCATGAAGTGGATAAAATGGGTTGATTTTATATGTTTTTAATGTATTACTAACAGATTTAAGTGAATTCAATTTAAAAGAATGAGTTGATCCTAGGTTATCGCTCGGGGTGGATTGGACGTATTTTCTTTTTAATGATTTCAATTTCTTAAATTTGAGATGGGTTCATTTAAAGAGATAAAAAAACATCATCACTTACTGGTTTAATGCCTACAGCCTTTAATACTAATCACCTATACACTTGATGGATCAATGTTTTGAGCACTTCAAGGTAAAGGTTCGTATTAGCACTTTAAGTGTGTGGCCTTACATTCAACAAGGACGATGGAGTTTAAAAATAATCAAATAAAAATATCAATTAAAGAAGTGATTATACATTCATGATGTGATAAATAACATCAAATCCAGCCCCTTGATACTCCCTTGGATCAACCCATAAGTGGGTTATCCCTCCATTGATTCTATGGTTTCAATGGAAGCGGAAAGTAGACTCATGAGGGAATAAATGGAGAAGTAAAAAAACGCAATAAAATAACAATCACTCCACCATTGTGGGATAATATCACAAGGTTTGATATGAAAAAGTACACACCTTGAACCAAAGGTATAAAATTTATAAGGAGAAGAACATAATAATAAGAGAAGAAGAACTTTTATTAAGAAACAAGGATTAATTAAAACAACATACATGTGAAGGAAGAACATTACAAAGAGAAATTGACAGCATAACATTAAGATGAAATCAAGCTCAATGATTTTCAACTCCTCCACCACCACTCCCATAAATAGGAATTTTGTAAGCCTTGGGTAGAGCCTCCAACAATAAAAAGCATCCCACTTGATTATGGTAGGCCTAGGGTGGGGGAAAGCTTATGGAACTTAGACTTTTCCACATTTGACCCGAGGTGGAAGCCGACTTTCATTCACCGAACAGACGCGCTTTGATGACCTAATAGATGGCCGAATCAGAGTGGTCCATAAAAATGGATCCCCAGATGGCTCCTAACCGCCTGTCACATTTGGGTCCATTTGGAGTTTTATATTCGGTGATATGATCATATTAGTGGGCTATTTTTCTGGGCCACAGAAACTGGCCCAGAATTGTATCTCTAACTTGGGCCGCCTTATTGACCACCATAGAGGCCAAATTAGCATTATCTCCTGAATAATTATTTGTTCCTAAATATCGCTTCTATCATACCTCAAAATTTGGAATTCATTGGGCCTATATGATGGGCCCCACAGTCTCATCGGTGGTCTGGTTTCCAATATGCCTTCTCCAGAATTGCTTCCTTTCATTGACAAATATATCTAGCATCCTCCAAGAATTATCCATTGATCCCTGAATCAAACATGTTCATATTTAAGTGTAGATAAATTTCCAAAAATATCAAATTAAAATATGTATAATTATATTCCTTAAAATCATATGAATCATTGGGTACTTTAATTGATGTTAAAAAATATACCACATAATAGTACATTTTAAGAAGGTATTACAATAATAATGTGAAATGATGTTAAAAGTGTAAAATGAACTAAAATGGTGTTTATTAATAATAAATAACATGAATATTATATATATTAACAATGAATATTAGCCTCATTTTTGTAGCTAATCACACCCCCCCAACTTGAGTTTTGCTAGTCTTGAGAAAAATATATCTCAACAATATGAAATTCAAATTCCCTTTTTCAAAAACATTTTAATACACAATGATCACCAAAAAAACATATACCAAAAAATCATGAAACCCATCAAAATATTTTAATACAAGATAGTTTCATAAGCAGATCCCAATCCCAAGACCATTCCTTTGTTCAAATTCATTGTTATATTTCATCCAATATCAATTAAGTCTGAGGATGTGTTGTGAATCACAATAGACATGGGGGTTCATCTTTATTCAAGGGGGAAATGACGGAAGCGCTAGGTGGAATCACATTTAACTATTAAGATGAGTATTCAATTTTTTATTGTATTATTTTTATTATTTTTATTTTTTTTTGCAATTTTTCCATGGTAATTGAAATTTCACTCAAAAGAGTCAACCCCTATAGCGAGACTTTGCCGATGACTCCAAGGCTCAAAGACCTTAGGGCACCAAGTGAAGCCCACATAATCGGGCATCATCTCGAGCTAACTCAGTCGAAAACAAATTTAAATTACCAACAATAGAGATAAAATTACTAACTCTGGGCCAGAAAATTATGGAGTCACGATCCCCAAGTGTCGAAAGCCAAGCATTTGGTCATTTCATTGCTCTACGCGCAAATGTTTTTTAATATGTTTTTGAATACTCATATTAAACCAAAATGATCACCAAAACTATGCTATTTATTTAGGGGAACCCATGAACTCAAACTAATTTTATATTTTGGGAACTATAACTACACTTAAATGTGAACATTTTTAATTTAAGGATCAATGGATGATTCATAAAGGATGATGGAGATATTTGGAGATGGAAGGAAGCAATTCTAGAGAAGGCAGATTGGACACCAACCCACTTATGAGACTGTGGGGCCCAACATATAGGCCCAATGAATCCCACATTTTGTGAGATGATAGAATAAATGTTGAGTAACAAATCACTCTTCATTAGATAATGCTAATTCGTCTTCTATGGTGGTCATTAAGGCGGCCCAAGTTAGAGATACAATTCTGGGCCAGATTCTGCATCCCAGAAAAACAGCCCACTAATCTGATTATATCTCCGCATATCCAACTCCAAATGGGTCCAAATTTACAGGCAGTTAGGAGACATCTAGGGCTAAATTTTATTCATCTATGGCCTACTCTGATTCGGCCATCTAGAAGGTCATAAAAGCGCGTCTGTTCGGTGGATGAAAGCCGGCTTCCTCCTCGGGTCAAATGTGGAAAAGTCTAAGTTCCACAAGCTTTCCACCACCCTAGGCCTACCATAATCAAGTGGGATGCTTTTTACTGTTGGATGATCGACCCAAGGCTTCCAAAATGCCTATTTAAGGTAGTGGTGGTGGAGGAGTTGATAATCTTTGAGCTTGTTTTCATCTTAATGTTATGCTGCCAATTTCTCTTTGTAATGTTCTTCCTTCACGTGTAAGTTGTTTTAATTCATCCTTGTTTCTTAATAAAAGTTCCTCTTCTCTTATTATTCTGTTCTCCTCCTTATCATTTTGATATCGTTGGTTCAATGTGTGAACTTGTTCATACCAAACCTTGTGAGATTATCACACAACGGTGCAATGATTGTTTTTTTATTGCGTTTTTTTACTTCTCCATTTCCTCCCTCATGAGTATACTTTCCGCTTCCATTGAAACAATAGAATCAATGGAGGGCTAAACCACTTATGGTTTTATCCAAGTGAGTAGAAAGGGGCTGTATTGGATGTTATTTATCACCTCATGAATGTATAATCACTTCTTTAATTGAGATTTTTATTTGATGATTTTTAAACTCCATTGTCCTTGTTGAATTTAAGGCCACACACTTCAAGTGCTAATACGAACCTTTACCTTGAAGTGCTCAAAACATTGATCCTTCAAGTGTATAGGTGATTAGTATTAAAGGGTGTAGTAATTAAACCAATAAGTGATGATGATGTTTTATCTCCTTAAATGAACCCATCTCGAATTTAAGAAATTGAAATCATTAAAAATAAAATTGGTCCAATCCACCCCGAGCGATAACCTAGGATCAACTCATTATTTTAAATTGAATTCACTTAAATCTGTTAGTTATACTTTAAAACCATATAAAATCAACCCAATTTTTCCACTTCATATCCAAAAACAGTCCATAGAATGTATGTGTCTATAGGTTTCTTCTTAGGTCTCTGAGGATTCGATAACCCAAGCTAAACTACAAGGACCGACTTACACCTAATTGAGTTGGATGAAGTATGATGATGGATTTGATCAAATGAATGGTCTTGGGATTGGGATCTGCTTTTAAATTCATATAGTTTTAAATTATCTTGATAGGTTATAAAAATATATTTTTGTGCAGTTTGCATTGTGAGCACTGTTTGTTATAATGTGTTTGAAGAAAGGAATTCAAATAAAATAATTAAATTATTTGCTCAGAGACCTAAGAAGAAACCTATAGACACGTACATTATATGGACTATTTTTGGCTATGAAGTGGACAAAATGGGTTTATTTTATATGGTTTTAAAGTATTACTAACAGATTTAAGTGAATTCAATTTAAAAGAATGAGTTGATCCTAGGTAATCGCTCGGGGTGGATTGGACGTATTTTCTTTTTAATGATTTCAATTTCTTAAATTCGAGATGGGTTCATTTAAGGAGATAAAACAGCATCATCACTTACTGGTTTAATGCCTACACCCTTTAATACTAATCACCTATACATTTGAAGGATCAAATTTTGGGAACTTCAAGGTAAAGGTTCGTATTAGCACTTAAATAGTGTGGCCTTAAATTCAACAAGGACGATGGAGTTTAAAAATCATCAAATAAAAACCTCAATTAAAGAAGTGATTATACATTCATGAGGTGATAAATAACATCCAATCCAGACCCTTTCTACTCCCTTGGATCAACCCATAAGTGGGTTAGCCCTCCATTGATTCTATGGTTTCAATGGAAGCGGAAAGTAGACTCATGAGGGAGGAAATGCAGAAGTAAAAAAATGCAATAAAATAACAATCACTCCACCGTTGTGTGATAATCTCACAAGGATTGATATGAAAAAGTTCAAACCTTGAACCAATGGTATCAAAGTGATAAGTATAAGAACAGAATAATAATAGAATAAGAACTTTTATTAAGAAACAAGGATGAATTAAAACAACTTACATGTGAAGGAAGAACATTATAAAGAGAAATTTGCAGCATAACATTAAGATGAAAACAAGCTCAAAGATTCTCAACTCCTCCACCACCACTGCCTTAAATAGGCATTTTGGAAGGCTTGGGTCGAGACTCCAATAATACAAAGCATCCCAATTGATTATGGTAGGACTAGGGTGGTGGAAACCTTGTGGAACTTAGACTTCTCCACATTTGACCCGAGGTGGCAGCCAGCTTTCATCCACCGAACAGACGTGCTTTGATGACCTTTTATATGGTCGAATCAGACTAGGCCATAAAATCATAAAATGTATCCCCAAACGTCTCCTAACCGCATGTAAAGGTTGGGCTCATTTGGAGTTTTATATTATGAGATATGATCATATTAGTGGGATGTTTTTCTAGACCGCAAAATCTGGCCAAGAATTGAATCTCTAAGTTGGGATGCCTTAATGACCACCATAAAGTCCAAATTAGCATTATCTCCTGAAGAGGTATTTGTTCCTTCACAGGTATTATATCATACCACAAAATGTTGGATTCATTGGGCCTATATGTTGGGCCCCACAGTCTCATCAATGGGATGGTGTCCAATATGCCTTCTCCAGAATTTCTTTGTTTCATTGCCAAATATCTCCATCATCCTCCATGAATTCTCCATTGATACCTAAATAAAACATGTTCATTTTTAAGTGAAGATAAATTTAAAAAAATATAAAATTAAAATATGTATAGTTAAATTCCTTAAAATCAGATGAATCTTTGGGTACTTTAAATGATGTTAAAAGATGTACCACAAAATAGTGCATTTTAAAAAGGTATTACAATCATAATGTGAAATGATGTTCAAAGTGTAAAATGCACTAAAATGGTGTTTATGAATAATAAAGAACATGAATATTATATATGTTAACAATGAATATTAGCCTCATTTAGTGGCTAATCACACCCCCAACTTGAGTTTTGCTAGTCCTGAGAAAAATAAATCTCAACAATATGAAATTCGAATTCCCTTTTCCAAAAACATTTTAATACACAATGATCACCAAAAACACTTATAGAAAAAAAATCATAAAATCCATCAAAATATTTTAATACAATATAGTTTCCTAATCAGATCCCAATCCCAATCCCATTCCTTTGTTCAAATTCATTGTTATATTTCATCCAATGTCAATTAAGTATGAGGATGTGTTGTGCATCACAATAGATATGGGGGTTCATATTTATTCAAGGGGGAAATGACGTATGTGATAGGTGGAATAACATTTCAATATTAAGATGAGTATTCAATTTTTTTATTGTATTATTTTTATTTTTTTAAATTGTTTTTGAAATTTTGCCATGGTAATTGAAATTGCACTCAAAAGAGTCAACCCCTGTAGCGAGACTTTGCCGATGACTCACAGGCTCAAAGACCTTAGGCCACCTAGTGAAGCCCACATACTCGGGCATCATCTCTAGTTAAATCAATCAAAAAAAATTCAAATTACCAAAAATAGAGAAAAAATTACTAACTCTGGGCCAGACAAATATAGATTCACGATCCCCAAGTGCTGAAAGCCACGCATTAGGTCATTTCATTACTCTACGCGCAAATTTTTTTTAATATTTTTTTTGAATACTCATATTAAACTAAAATGATCACCAGACCTATGATATTTATTTTGGAGACCCCATGAACTCAAACTAATACCCTACTATCCAAGGGACATGCATTGTGATCTTCTTTTTATTTGGATGAAAATATAAATGATGAAATATCACATTGGATAGCCACACTTTCCAAAATCTATGCTCATGAAATTATACAAGGATTAAAATCAGAATCAGGGCATGCTAAATTATTTGATATTCAGTTTCAAAGTGTGAAATGTGTATTACCATGTTCAAAGTTAATGGAATTTTTCCTTCCATTTACACATTTTATTTTCAAATCATTCATTTTTTTACACAAAATCATTTTTCATTTTATCTCCCCCCCAACTTAAAATATCACTATCCACAGTGTTTAAAGAAAAGAAAATTTAGAATGGGGTAGAGGTAGAGAATGAAAGTTCAAAAAAGAAATTGAAAATGATGATCATGGAATGAAGTCACCTGGTGGTTGAAGTTTGAAGTTCTTGTCGCTCGAATTTAGTCCTTTGATATCCATGTCGCTTGAAAAGTTCCCTAGTGGAAAAAGGACAACAAAAAAACAAAACAAAACAATATATATATATATAAGTAAAATATAAGTATATATATAAAAATTATAGAATAAGTAAGCACATTAAGTCGTAGGTCAGTGGTAAGCGCGCGCCCCTGTCTCCCTTTGGTCCTGGGTTCGAGTCCCCGCGGTTTCGCCGGTTGTGATGGGGTTTTCCCCACGACCTATGGCGTGTCCCATTTCTTAATTATTATATTATTTTTATTATTTTTATTATTTTTATCTTAACTTATAAAATAATAAAAATACAACAAAATAAACTGATGATTCATTTTCTTCTTTTTAAATTTCTGGGTAAGGTATTACTCAAGGATCACACCATGTGAAACAAATGAATATGGTGCTCCCCTTTCATACCCATCCATAGTCACAATAGAAGAACAGGTCAAAAGGCTATTTTTTTATTTTTAAATATAAAAATGATTAATTAATATTATTTGAAAAATAAAGATGATTCAGAAAGATTAGAAACATAAAAACCACGGGTTTCCTCCCGTGCAGCGCTTTGTTTAACGTCGTTAGCCCGACATAGATCCTAAATTTATCAATTTTTTTCGGGTTCATAGATTCGCTCAATTAACTCAACATCTATTTTCTATTTATTGAATGATTCAATGAATTTTTTTAACCATTGACCATTGACCTTGAAAATGTGACCACTAGTGGGATCTTGAATCTCTAATGCCCCATGGGGGTATACATGATGCACTATGAAAGAACCTGACCATCTAGACCTTAACTTTCCCTGTTGTAAATGAAGTTTTGAACTATACAATAGCACAAGTTTTCCCGGTTTAAAATGTTTTACCTTGATATTCCTAGATTGGTAGTCTTGAACTATAGCTTTATTGATCCTTGAATTTTCATAAGCCTCCATCCTTAGTTCCTCCAGTTCAGTGAGATCTAATTTCCTTTTTGTTCCGGCCAATGAGAGATCATAATCCATTTTCTTAATTTCCCAAAAGGCCTTATGTTGAATCTCTACGGGCAAATGGAATGCTTTACGATAAACCAACCTATATGGGGACATTCCTAAAATGGTTTTATATGCAGTTCTATAGGCCCAAAGAGCATCTAAGAGTTTCTCAGACCAATCTTTCCTAGAGGGGTTGACAGTTTTTTCAAGAATTTTCTTAATCTCCCTATTCGCTAACTCAGATTGACCATTGGATTGAGGATGGTATGCAGTGGACACTTTATGAGAAATACCATACTTAGACATGAGTGAAGAGAATGGGCCATTGCAAAAATGGGTTCCTCGATCACTGATTATAGCCCTAGGAATTCCAAATCTTGAAAATATGTTATCTTTCAAAAATCGAATCACAACTTGATGAAAATTGGACTTAGTGGGAATGGCCTCAATCCATTTTGAGACATAATCAACAGCTAAGAGTATGTAGATTTATCCCCGGGAGTTTGGGAAGGGACCCAGGAAGTCAATTCCCCAACAGTCAAATATTTTAACCACTAAGATGGGAGTGAGTGGCATTTTATTCCTTTTTGTGATGGACCCTACTTGTTGACACCTAGGATAGCTTTGAAAAAATGTGTAGGAGTCCTTTGAGAGGATGGGCCAGAAAATACCACATTGAAGAATCTTTGAAGATGTTTTCTTAGAGGAAAAGTGACCTCCACATGCCTCACTGTGACAGAATTTAAGGATGGACTCTTGTTCAGATTCTGGAACACACCTCCTAATGACTTGGTTAGGGTAGAACTTATAGAGTTATGGATCATCAAACACATAGTGTCTAACATCAGAAAGAAATTTCCTTCGAGCTTGAGTCCCTAAGAATTTTGGAATGACTCCTGTCACTAAGAAATTTTCTATGTCACCATACCAAGGGCAGTCACTCATAGAGTATAGGTGTTCATCAAGAAACGAATCAAACACAGAAAGGTGATTTGAGTTGTCTTTGAATTCCATCCTAGAGAGGTGATTAGCTACAACATTTTCAACTCCCTTTTATCCTTGATTTTGAGGTCAAATTCTTTTAGGAGATGGACCCACCTAATCAGTCTAGCCTTAGCATCTTGTTTTTGGAAGAGGTATTTTAGTGAAGAATGGTCAGTGAACACAGTAATGGGGGATCCTAAGAGGTAGGACCTAAACTTCTCTAAGGCAAACAAAATAGCAAGTAACTCCTTTTCAGTGGTGGTGTAGTTGATTTGGGCATCATTTAAGGATTTGCTTGCATAAGCAATGACATAAGTATTTTTATCACACCATTGTCCTAACACAGCTCCTACAACAAAGTCACTGGAATCAAACATAAGTTCGAAAGGAAGGTTCCAATTTGGAGATTTCTTAATGGGAGGAGAGGTGAGAGAAGATTTGAGGGTTGAGAATGAACCCTCATAGCTTTCTGTCCAAACAAATAGAGCATCCTTTACTAGGAGAGCACAAAGGGGACAGAATATTGAACTAAATTCCTTGATGAATCTTCTATATAAACCAGCATGTCCTAAGAAACACCTCACTTCCTTGATAGTTTTGGGTGATGGAAGGTGACGAATGATGTCTACCTTGGCTTTATCAACTTCAATCCCCCTACCTGTGACCAGATGTCCTAAAACTAGTCCCTCTTTAACCATAAAAGGGCATTTTTACCAGTTTAGGACTAGATTATTTTCTTCACATCTTGACAAGACTCTCTCTACATTCCTCAGAAATCCCAAAAATGTATCCCCAAACACAGAGAAGTAATCCATTAAGACCTCTAGAAAATCCCCTACCATGTCTGAAAAGATTCCCATCATGCACTACTGGAAGGTTCCAGGGGCATTGCATAACCCGAAGGGCATGTGTTTGAAAGCAAAGGTTCTGAATGGACATGTGAATGTAGTCTTCCATTGATCCTCTAGGGAGACCTCAATTTGATTGTACCCCGAGTACCCATCTAAGAAACAGTAGAAGGCATGAACTTCCACTCTCTCAAGGACTTGTTCAATGAATGGTAAGGGGAAATGGTCCTTCTTGGTGAATGAGTTTAGCTTCCTGTAGTCAATGCAGACCCTCCATCCACTACTCACCCTTGTTGGAAGAATCTCTCCATCCTCATTGGTTATCACTGTGATTCGGCCTTTTTTGGAACCACTTGGATTGGGCTCACCCAATCACTCTCAGCTATGGGATATATGATACCAGATTTTAACAATTTCAGAAGTTCCTTCTTTACTACCTCCATGATATTAGGATTGAGTCGCCA
Organism: Viscum album; assembly: GCA_963277665.1. Lineage (NCBI taxonomy): Eukaryota > Viridiplantae > Streptophyta > Magnoliopsida > Santalales > Viscaceae > Viscum > Viscum album. The sequence goes on from OY728134.1 coordinate 1,279,714,789, forward strand.
TTGAGGTTGATGACATGGCTTTGAATCAGATTCCAGAACAATCCTATGAGTCCCGATAAGTGGGTTAATCCCAGGAATGTCAGAAAGGGTCCAACCAATGGCTTTCTTATGCTTCCTAAGGACATCTAGAAGCATCCTCTCATGATTGGATTCAAGAGAAGAAGAAATGACAATAGGATGTGTTTGATTTTCCCCTAGGAAGGCATAATTTAGTGCAGTAGGAAGTTCCTTTAATTAAAGATCAGGTTGGTTCAGAATTTCAGCAGAAGATTGGGACATTGCATCAAGATCAATTTCTTTTTTAGGGTTTCAGATAAGATTGATTCCCCACATGTAGAAGTTTCAGCTACTAGATTGGCTTGATCAGATTTAGGGAAGGAAATTGGAGTGGTCTCCATGAAAGTGGTTTCTTGAAAGGTTTCACTAATTGTTGGACCTAAGACTTCATCATAAGAGAAATTTGAAAATGATTCAATCCAAGGAGATAAACTTCCTTCATATGAAAAACAGAAATCAATCTCATCCTGACTTAAACATTCATCAAATATTCCTTGATGTTCCATGGATTCATTATCAATGCTTCCTATCATGTTTACTTCATGAATGTCCTCGCCATCCCCTATTTGTGAGCTTGCATTATAGATGTTCAAGTCTAGACTCATGTTCCCAAAGGTGATGGTCATGTTCCCATTTCGGACTCGGATAACAGGGTTTATTTTTTCAAGGAAAGGACAACCAAGGATGATTGGGGTTTGTTCCTTATTTCCTAAGCTTGGATAGTTTTCAAGGACAATGAAATCAGCAGGGTAGATGATTTTTTCAACCATTACCAGAACATCCTTTAAAATCCCCTTTGGAACCCTAATGCTACGATCTGCAAGTTGAAGTGTGACAGATGTGGGTTGGAGTTCTTCTAGGCCTAACTGGAAGTACATAACATATGGGATGAGATTGACACCAGCACCTAGGTCACACAAGGCCTTGACAACTTTTCCTTCTCCTAGTTCAACATTGATGTAAGGGCAACCTGGGTCTTTCAACTTAGGAGGAATGGTCCCTTGAATCGTGGTACTCACATTAGCAGCCAAAAGGACTTGGTTTTTATGTGAAAATTTTCTTTTAAAAGTACACAATTATTTAAGGTACTTTGAGTAGGCAGGTATGGTTTGGATTGAATTGAGAATGGGTGTGTTCAACTTGACTTGTGAAAATATTTCCCTCAATGTTTCACTCAGTTCAGGCTTGGGTTTCCCCCTCATGCGTTGAGGAAATGGTGCAGGTTGTGGGGTTTTTTGTTGAAGAGTTGTTTCCTTAACAATGTTATCAGTTTCCTCAGTATGATTTTGTGGTTCATTTGAATTTTCATCCATGTTTGATTCTTTAGGTGGGTTCTTAATTAGTTGTTCAGGTTTCTCAATTGATTTCCCACTTCTTAAAACAGTCACAACCTTTAGTTGTTCATGAGTTTTTTTAGAACAACTTGACTCTCCCATTGAAGTTGAGGATGGCACCGCCTGAGTGGGCATGGGTGCCTTTCCAGTTTTGATGGTTTGAAGTTCTTGTTTTAGGGAAGATACCTCCGAGTTCATCCTCTCCATTTGTTTGCACAGTTGTTCTAGTAGGATTTGTGGAACAGTTTGGGTGGGTGCTTGAGTAGGTTGGTTTATCCGAGGGGGATATTTTGGAGGTGGGAAGGTTTATTGAAAATGGACCGGTGGCTGTTGGTATTGGATAGGTTGGTTTTGGAACTGGTTATGGGTTTGGTAGTTCTGATGGGGGTAAGGATTTTCTACCTGTGGTTGGCTAGGTTGTTGGTTATCTTTCCAGCGGAAGCCTGGGTGGTCGTTATACCTTAGGTTGAAGGTGTTTTGGTATTGAGGCTTTTGAAAGTTCAAAGCATTTACTTCCACTGGGGGTCATCCTAAGAGAACATCCTTGATGGATGGAATGGTTGGGAAGTTTTTTGTCTTATGGTCATGTTTTTCACAGATTGTGCAAACAGGGTCAATAGTTTGGATTTCATGGACTTTCCTAAGGTCTATCTCTTCAACCTTCCTGGAGAGTGCTGTGTGTTTATCCCTAAGGATTTCCTCTTCTCTAAGTGTATGAATTCTAGTATTTCATTGTGAATTTTCCGAATAAGGTTAAGTTCCCCATGTTTGGTTTTGTTCAGAAAGGCTTTCTAGATACTCGTAAGCATCATTTGGGGCTTTGTTTTTAAAGGTTCCATTACACATCATGTCAATGAATTGTTTGTTCCCCGGACCCAACCCTTCATAGAAAATTCTCACTTGTTCAGTAATAGAAAAACCATGGTGTGGAACCATGTTTAGAGTGTCTTTGAACCTCTCCCATGTTTCATAGAATGAATCTCCCTCTTTTTCAAAAAAGTTTTGGATACTCTTTTTAAGTGCAATTGTTTTATGGTGGGGAAAGTATTTTTTGTAGAATTCTCGTTGTAGTTAGTACAAAGAGTTTATGGATGATGGTCTCAAATTTTTTAGCCAATTTTTAGATCTATCCTTTAATGAAAAAGTAAATAGCCTCATCTTAGCTGATTCTAGTTGATGTGGGGGACACATGGTTTCTACAATGTCATTGAACTCCTTAATGTAAAGGTAGGGCATCTCGGACTCCATTCCATGGAATGTGGGAAGATGGTTTAGGACATGGGGTTTAAAGATGTTGTTGGAATATCCTAGGGAATTGTGTCTAATGCATGAGGGGGCATTGGTCCAGGAAGGTGTGAGGTAGTCATTCATGGTTTGATCGACCGCATTCCCCAAGTTTGGGGCTGCCTCATTTGGGTTTCCATTTTGGTTTCTACCCGGGTCTATGAGTTGGTTTCATTGAAGACCTTCCATTGAAATGGGCTCAATTTTGGACTCTAGTGTATTAGGAATATTAGGATATAATGGAATGAGTTCCCTTGTTGTACTTGACTCCACAACCCCAGGACTATCCACCCTAACTAGACGGTTTGATTGATCGCGAGTGTAGGCGGACATGCGCCAAAAGAAAAAAAATGAGAAAGGGACAAGATAAGATAATATTGATGAGAAAAGAAGAAATGGTGTAGAATAGAATGGGTGTTTAGTTTACTTACTTGGGTCCCCGACAACGGTTCCAAAATTTGATTATCGCTCAAATTTACCCACGAGATGAAGGTAGAATGGTCCTTGTAGTTTAGCTTGGGTTATCGAATCCTCAGAGACCTAAGAAGAAACCTATAGACACATACATTACATGGATTGTTTTTTGCTATGATGTAGATAAATTGGGTTGCTTTTATATGGTTTTAAAGTATAACTAACAGATTTATGTGAATTCAATTTAAAATAATGAGTTGATCCTATGTTATCGCTTGGGGTGGATTGGACATATTTTCTTTTTAATGATTTCAATTTCTTAAATTTGAGATGGGTTCTTTTAAGGAGATAAAACAACATCATCACTTACTGGTTTAAAGCCTACACCATTTAATACTAATCACCTATACACTTGAAGGATAAATTTTTTGAGCACTTCAAGGTAAAGGTTCGTATTAGCACTTGAAGTGTGTGGCCTTAAATTCAACAAGGACGATTGAGTTTAAAAATCATCATATAAAAATCTCAATTAAAGAAGTGATTATACATTCATGAGGTGATAAATAACATCCAATCCATCTGCTTGATACTCCCTTGGATCAACCCATAAGTGGTTTATCCCTCCATTGATTCTATGGTTTCAATGTAAGTAGAAAGTAGACTCATGAGGGAGGAAATGGAGAAGTAAACAAAACGCAATAAAATAACAATCACTCCACCGTTGTGTGATAATCTCACAAGGTTTGATATGAACAAGTTCACACCTTGAACCAAAGGTATAAAAGTGATAAGGATAAGAATATAATAATAAGAGAAGAAGAAATTTATTGAGAAACCAGGATGAATTAAAACAACTTACATGTGAAGGGAGAACATTACAAAGAGAAATTGGCAGCAAAATATTAAGATGAAAACAAGCTCAAAGATTCTCAAATCCTGCACCACCACTGCCTTAAATAGGCATTTTGGTAGCCTCGGGTCGAGCCTACAATAGTACAAAGCATCACAGTTGATTATGGTAGGCCTAGGGTGGTGGAAAGCTTGTGGAACTTAGACTTTTCCACATTTGACCCAAGGTGGCAGCCAACTTTCATCCAGAGAACAGACGCGCTTTTATGACCTTCTAGATGGCCGAAGCAGAGAGGGCCATAGAAGAATAAAATGGATCCACAGATTTCTCCTAACTTCCTGTAACGTTTGGGCCCATTTGGAGTTGTATATTCGGAGATATGATCATATTAGTTTGATTGTTTCTGGGAAGCAGAATCTGGCCTAGAATTGTATCTCTAACTTGGGCCGCCTTGATGACCACCATAGAAGCCGAATTAGCATTTTCTCTTGAAGAGTTATTTGTTCCGAAACATGTCTTATATCATACCAAAAAAATTGGGATTCATTGGGCCTATATGTTTGGCTCCACAGTCTCATCAGTGGGCTGGTGTCCAATATGACTTCTCCAGAATTGCTTCCTTTCATTGCCAAATATCTCCATCATCCTCCATGAATTATCCATTGATCCCTAAATCAAAAATGTTTATATTTAAGTGTAGAAAAATTTCCAAAAATATAAAATTAAAATATGTATAATTATATTCCTTAAAATCAGATGAATCATTGGGTACTTTAAATGATGTTAAAAAATGTACCACATAATAGTGCATTTTAAGAAGGTATTACAATCATAATGTGAAATGATGTTCAAAGTGTAAAATGCACTAAAATGGTGTTTATGAATAATAAATAACATGAATATTATATATATTAACAATGAATATTAGCCTCATTTAGTCGCTAATCACCAACCCATAGACAAAGAGAAGTGTCTAAAAATTCATCAAGGCCCCTAAGGGGAAAAAGAATTTCAAATCTATGACTTGCAACTATAAACATGTTATGTGTAATATTACCTCTTTATCTCCCAGTGTCTCCAAAATCAGTTTTCAAAGTTTCATTATCAATTTCTTGACTTTTCAGTATGTAATTAGCGTCTTGTATCATGGACGTGGATATAATGAAGGTACTATAATACTATCCAACCTATGCCCTTGAGATATAACTTCCTCAACTCAGATGAATCAAATTATATGTTGATCAGTCAAGAAATTTCATACCAAAATTGACACACCCAACAGAAGCTACCACGACACAACCTCATTTTCACGGTTTTTCCTTACAACAATGTATGTGATAAAATGGTCAGAATTATAATTATCGCAATTTTCTAGACCAGTAGACATTCTCATGGAATGGATCGACCAATGACACCCAAAACATGACATATTTCAACTGGTGGGACTATCATCATGGCCTCTTCTACTTCAGATAAACAAGTAAAAAACATCACGAGAAGAAGTAAAAATGCTTATGAGGTGAAAGACTCAGACAGTTAGACATTAAATGTTTCAGATGAGTGTGGTTTACCTAGAACATAGTATAATATTTTTTATTACTATAATAGTATCTCGAGGTTTTCATTATAGATGGAAAATTTTATAACCATTTGATAAAACATGAAATATATAGATATTACCATGTGATAATTGGATGTAGAAGTATCAAAACTATTTTGGTAAGAATAAAAAAATGTATATATCAAATTTTATACATATAATGGTAATCAAATTCCATAAATGATTTGGTTCTATGAATCCTTCTTACAAAACTCCCACTCTCACTTCAATTAATAGCTACTAATTTTCAACCCACTATCTCCCAAATGAGTTCCATAATTCTTCTGAGATATGGATTTAGTTTTGGGGTCTAAAACTTTATCATTTGTGGCTAGCTTGATAATCATGACTTCACCTCTCTGAGTAAAATCCTTTAAGAAATGTATCTTCAATATTTTATATTTTGTCCTCTAGTCTGACCTAGGATCCTTGGAAAGCACCATGGTCAATGTATTGTCATATTAAATTGTAATAGTATAAAGAATACTTTGTGAAACACCATACTCAAAAACAAATAATACATATCAAAACATATTCCTTATGTACATAGAAATATTATTTATACTCGGATTATTCTTTAGATTTTGTAACCATTGTCTTCTTCAAGCTCCTCCATCACATTGCACCAACATTCAATCGAAAGACGTAGCTTCACTATGAATTTAGATCATCATGATCTATCTATAAGACTACATATGTTCTTATCTTCATGACTTTCTACTCCTCTCCTCCATATATTAGGAACATTTACTTTGTACATCCTATGTACATTGGGGTCATTTTTATAGCTTCCCAATGAATCACTCCATGATTGAAATTATATCTTTCCACCAATTATAATGAAAATTAAACATCAAACATAGTAAATAACATAGAATGTATGATATATCCCATCACATTAGCATATGGGATTATAAAAATTCATTCAATCTCCTCCTAGGTTTGTGGACACATCTTCTTGTAGGGATTAATTTCATGTGACACTGAAAATAATTATATCTTGTACTGGTCTATATTGTATATAATGTATACCCTATGAATATATATAATTTGACATATTCCAATAATCCTCAGAGATATATCTCAATAGATAATAATCCTTTGAATGTAATTTTCTTCACCTAATACATTCATGTATAGGAATACTTTGAACTAAGTCTTAACTGACTGTAAAATGTACACACAGTTTCCCATTATTAATATTTCATCGACATGTAATGCTAGGAAAATTATGTAATTCTTATTAACCATCATATTGATTCATTTCATACTTTCATTCTTTAAAAATTGAAATTATCTTATGTCCTCATCAGAATTAAAATTTCCATGATAATGATTAATGTTTTAACCAATAAATGGATATCTACAACTTCCACACTTTATCATCATTCATTGTGTTAAAAATCTGTTTAGACTAAGTTATTTTGATTTATTCAACTAATATACCATTATGAAAAGTAGTGTTGATATCAATTTTCCAAATTTCATAATCATAGATGGATTCTATTAGAATTAATAACCTAATGGAGTTTTTTATAGAGAGTAGTTTGAAGGTTTCATCGTCATTGATTCCATGATGTTGAATGAAACCCTTCAGTAGTAGTCACACCTTATAGGGTCTAACTTGACCGTACATGTCCATATTTGTTTTAATAACCCATTGACACCCAATTGGAATCACTTCTGCTCGAGGGTCTACCAAAATAAAAACCTTATTTTAGTATATGGACTTCATTTTAGAATGTATGGATTCTTTCCATTTAGCACCATCATTTCCATCAACTGATTCCTTATAGGCCAAGGTTTCATCATTACCTGGGATTAATTTTTTACCTACCTCAGAAATAATAAAACCATAGCTTACTTGATTCTCTATCCTCTAGAGTTGACCTATATAGTACTTGTGTCTTGGGAACATCTACATTTCCCAGTATCTATGTGATGATTTTTCCCATACCAACTCCTATGCATCAGAAGAATCTTATTCATCAAATCAATATTTATACCGATATTTAATTTTAAAATTTGTTCATTTTATGAAAATATGGCATACCATTCCACAATCACATTTCAATCAAAAAAATTATATAGGTAATATCCTTTGGCCCCTTTAGGAAAACCTATAATGATTCACTTCATTATTCGGGGTGCAATTGTTCACTGGTATTGTCTTGATAAAATCCACACATACCCAGATAGTAAAGTATGATTGATTTTTTTAATTTCCCTATCATAACTCACATAGATTAATATCTCTCAATTTACTTGGTACTGAGTTATGAGTACATTCTATTGTCTTCAAGGCATACCACTAAAAGGATAATAGAAGAGTTCCCTAACACATAATTGATCTTACCATGTCAAGAAAGGTCAGATTCCTCCTTTCACATACACCATTCTACTATGGTGTATAAGGAGAAGAGATTTTGGATATTATCCAATACTCCTTCAAGTGATCAATGAATGCTTGGTTGTGATATTCTCTTCCCTGGTCTAATTGAAGTGCCTTAATCTTCATACCGAGCTGGTTTTCTAATTAATATTTATAATCCTTAAGAATTTGAAAGAAATCTGACATATTCCATTTTAATTTTATATAACCATACCAACTATAGTCATTGGTAATAGTAAATAAGTATAAAAACCCACACATTCCTTCTACTAGAAATCAATAACATATATCTGTATGAATTAATTATATTAATTGAATTTCTTTTTCTCCCTTTCCATAAAAGGGTACTTTGGTAATTTTTCATTATAAATAACTGTGACATACATCATAGGGTTGTAAATAAATTGAGTCTAGTAAAGTCTTATCATTTACATGACCTTTGTTAAAGTGACATAGGTCAGTAGAAATTGATTCATTCTTGTAGGATTTTTCATTGATTACCAATATTGGATTTTCTAGTTTGAGTATATACATTCCATTTTTAATATGATCCATACCATAAAATATTATATCCTTATACAAAATAAAAAAATTATTTCCAAAAATGAAATAAAAACCCATAGTTTCTACAATCTACACTGAGATTATGTTTCTAGAAATGGATGACACATAATAACTATTTAGTACATGTACCATCCCACTACTCAAAGTAAGATTATAATATCCAACTATGAATGTTGTAGGAAATGACCAATTTTCAACATAGGGACCACCTTCACCATTTAAAATTTTCTTCAGTCTACTTGGTTCTTGTATTCGAATAAAAAATTCCAAGCCACATGTAGTATCCAATACCCAACTTGTAGAAATAGGTATATTTCATTTGATGAAAAATATGCCTACAACAGATGCATAAACATCTAGATTCTTCCCAATTAGGAAATTATTATTCCAATGTAATTTCTTAACACATAAAATAATACTACCTCCTCCTCCTTGAACACCATCATTATCTTTTTATTCATCAAATGTAGGTTGAATTGGTGACTTTAAAATAGACTTATACCTTAACACATTATCTTTACCTTTCATCCTCTTTTCCCACATTAAAACCATAGTGTTGGAATTATTCATATCCTTTTATTCATGGATAACTAAATCCAAAAAAATCAGGTAGTGTCTTATTCATTTTATTTATATTATAATTAACAATGATGGTTTCAATGTAGTTTGTTATATAAAAAACAATGAGATAATTTTCAATAAAGTAGTGTAATTTGAACCCAAAAGACTCAAGTCTCACAATATACCCAATTTTCTTGAGTACATGATGTTCTTATTGATTTCCTTCTTCTATCCTACATCTATACAACGAACATGATATTTAAAATCATTATATATGAGCCTCTTCTAGTATAACTCATGGATAAAAGATAACATTTTGAAATAATATTTGTCCTCGTGAATTTTATGAATCTCACTATAAATAGTTGATTACATGAAACACTAAAAATGAAGTGGATCATACATATAATAATTTTATTTTTCTTTATCCTATTGGATTTCTCATTGAATGGGTTCAACTATAAATGGTGATTCCAACACATAAATCATTTTTTATTAGCACAGAACTATGCACAAGGGTTTGTACCGCTACGGGAAGTTGCGTTCAGTGAGGAAATTCTATTAATCAAATATTGATAGAATGAAATTGAATTAGTGATTGCTTCCATTATATCTCTAAAAAATAAACATATCATATTATTACTTTATCTTGATTACTCGTGAAAATTTTAAATTAATTAATCTTAAATATACCTCACTATTTTATCAAATCCTTGTATACCTCAGTTAATATTCTCAAAATACCCAGAGGCATGAGTATTTTAGTAGAAAGGATCCATGAAACCTATACTAATCTTCTACAATATTTTTTTATTCCACTACATAGAGAATTTCAAGGTAGATGTTTGTTTTCCTAACCTCATAAGCTCATGACTGCTTGATCTGTTCTATAGAGTCCCATATCCTATAAAGAATTATACTTCATTAATCAACAAATTGGATCTAAATATGAATCAAATCTATATTTTCAAACTTATTTGATACCAACATTAATTAATTTCTACTACCACTTTCATATGAAATCCCTAGTATTTTGTTTCACCCTCAACATTGGCTTTCAAGCACCCTAAAAAGCTGGTTTGGTTTTAATTTGAGCAATTGAAGGAATTAAATGAATTATTATTTTCTTTGAGGGATTTGGTAGGTTAATCATAGAGTATGAAATCCTTTTCTATTTAAAATCCATGTTCTATGTGATCACTCACAACATAACCATGGTTTTAAATAGAAAAAAGTCATTGCATGTGTTAAATTTATCTTTGAATTCTTGTTTATTATTATACAATGTGATCATGTGTAATAATAAACAATTTACAAAATAATAAAACATGAACATGATAAAATAAATAAATAATGACATGATCAGGATCCATTAACTATTAGTTAATCCATTAAGAAAATAAAAGATTAACTAATACCCTAGGGGAATTCATTATGTGAATAGATGGCCTAAATTGTAGTACCCCCAACTCCAATGCACTTCACCTATTTGGTCAACATCATCTCTCAACTTGAATTATGCCGCCATGAACTCCTAAGATATTTATAATGTATACTCACATGAATTTGGGGGATCTCAATGTGATAAAATATATTTTATCACAAAAAAGTGGTCACACAATCCCTTATAAAAATTAAATATAATGGTATAATTCCCATATCATCAAAATAAAATAATTATTAAATTTTATAATACATAAATGTAATAATTATATTAAACCAATAGTAAAAGAAACATGAATGGGTCGGTCTCGGCCCATGTCCACTTGCAATTATATTGCATAATATAAATTAGATTGGAGAAAATTTGACTTGATGGTATTTTTAATATGTTAACATCAATTAAACTAATTTTACTTGATTATCTATATGTTCGAAGACAACTAATAAAATTTTATTAAATCCCAGAAAAATAAATATCATTTTTGATATATATTTATAAATTTTCGGGTCTACATGACCCTAAATAAGATCCCAATATATTAATTTAGAATAAATGATGGGCTAAATGGATGAGTCCAGTCATGCCCAAACTGAAATGTTATTGCCCAAGGTGGGATTTTCTATAAAAGAATATACATATATATATAATGACAAGAAATATCATAAATAATATTTGACCCTAATTTATTATATTTTGAACAACCTTCCAGTTGATCCATTAAAAATTCTACAAAGGGATGCTTTATCTTAAAAATTAAATATGTTTTTAAGTGACCCTTTAAACTTGCTTTCATGATAATATTTATCATCTCAATTAATGAATCTTCTATGGGAAGCATTAATCTAATATACAAGGGAAGCTTTATCATTTTTAATTTTAAAAATATTTCATGTAAATAATGTATTTCCAATAGACTAACCCAACTAGATTCTAGTATATTCTGATAACTCACAACCAACTCACATCATGTTGAGGCTAAAAAAATGTTACACCAGCAGCCATTAACATGAAGAAAAAAATAAATATATAATTCTCATTGAATGTTTTACAAAAAATCCAGTGATCTTTAATCGTTCATATCATAGAGATACTAATGCGTATCGACACACCATTATCCTTGTTGGGATTTTATTGGAAACTTATTTAGTAGTCTTATAAAATTTTACTATAATTTCAATGTTTTTGACTTGAATAATTACATGTAAACACTCATTCCATTTAAATGAACCCTAGGAACACTGGAAGTATGAAATACATGCAGATTAAAAATTTGGGATCCAATTCATTTTAAAAACACTGTATCCACAAAAACCCTTTACCATTTTTCTTAAAGGATTATGTGTAAATCAGTTTAAAAACCAAAAATAAAATCAAAATAAATCTTAAATGGTACCTTGTTCTTCTGAACTCTCTGGTATGATTCATTCACTATTGATGTGTTGTGGCTTTGAGGTTCCAAACTAGGAATCCTCTATATCAGCTACACATGCACTTAAATTATTGGATTTTTTCTTGGTTCCCAAGGTTCTAGTTTCATAAATGAAGGAGCATTATTATTTCCCATTGATCACATAAAGAATTATGACTTCCTCGAGAAGACGGGAACAATCCAGTATTATTGTTTCTTTAAAATCCCTCTCTAAGAACTCAATACGAGAGGATATGAAGTATTCTTTTACTGAATTTGACCAAATAGTTGATCTCATAATTAAAGAGGATAAATTTTGCTTTTACACATTAGTTATACATTTCAAAATTTCACATAGGTACCTGGAAAGTTATAGTCTTTTTTAGACCATTTCACACACTAATGACTTAATAAACTTTTCATAAATGTCACAAATATTTTATCACTCACTTGTAACACTATAAAATGTTACATAATAAAATAAAAAAATAACATGGTTCATAATCTCCCCAAATAATTAAACTAAACATGAACATCGTTTTTATTATCAAATCAAAGACCTCTTTATATTTGGGTAGAGGGACACCAATTACATAGCCCATTGGCCCAAGGCTAGGGGACCTATGGAAATATCTCGAAGTCCCAATGTAGAATCATTCTTTCATCATATTACCTACATCACTAGTCTTGTTTCATGTATATGTCATTGACTACTTGAATCATGCATGTGTCTTCTCCTGCTTACATCATGTCTACATCATGTCTATATCACCACATATTATGTCATGTTTATGTAACTTCCTATTATATAAATCTCCCATGGAATTTCATTGATTTGAGACCCAGTCTATTAGATGTATTATTATGGATTTTACTACTTAGGATCCACCGCAACATCCTTGAACATCCTTTTTCGTATGAAAATTTATATTTTCTCATATTCACATTTAGGGTAAAACAACTTATGAATTCCTTGAAAATAAATTCAATCGTAATTATTCTAAACATTAATAGTAATTTGAATTCTTTTTACAACCAATCGGTCATAATAAGACGTTCACTAGTCCTTGCACATGAGGTCTACATCATCCTAAACACCAATTCATTAGAATAAGATGAAATTATAGACACACTTTTTGTGTGACCCTCTAGGTCCTTATCTTGATAGCAGAGATTCCAACCCACAAACCAAGAGTACAGTCTAGAAACCCATTAAGGACCCTAAGGAGATAATTAATTTCATATCTATTTCTACCTCCTATGAAAACATTTTGTGTAATATAATCTCATGGTCTCAAGAAATCTCATAATGTAGGATGCAAAATTATGACGTCGTCCTTTTATTGATTTATATACCTCGTGACCTTATCATATGGACTTACATTCTTATATCATGGAAATGGATTTAGTAAATGCACTATCATCACTGTCAACCTGGGACATCGGAATATCTCTTCCATAACTCAGAAATGACATATTATATCTTGATCATTCAACCAATTTCATACTAATAATGACACGCCCAACATAAGATTCCTCACTAAGACCTAATTATCATGGTTCTTTCCTTGTATCAATTTACATGGTCAAATGGTAAACATTAATAATGATATTAAGTTCAAAGACCGATGAAAATTTTCATAGATTGGAATAACCAATGACACCTAAAACATGAGGTATTATTATAGGTGGGTATGTCCCCATGATCTCATCTAATTTAGATCTCCAAGTATAAACCCAATTAAAAGGAGTTTCAATGCTTATGAGCCCCCAACACCTAATAGTCAGACATCATATGTTCCCTATCAGTAGGATGTATCTATACCATAGGACATATATTTTATATTATAATCATTTTATATTAAGGTTCTCATTATAAATGGGAACTTCTATAACATTTTGATATGATATATAATCAATGGTCATTATCATGTAAATAGTGGATGAATAATTATAAACATTATTTTTGAAAGAATAAACACATGTACATATCAAACTGTATACATGTAATGGTAATCAAAGTAAATTGATGAGTTCGGTCTGGTAATCCCTTTCCAAATAATAAAAACCAAGGTACTTTCAGCACTATATTCTCAAAGGGGTAAATAATTAAATAAATACTTCACAAGAGTACTCTTTTTATCACAAATACTTTTTAGTATTTCTTAATTATTTAGTGATGTAAATTAAGTAAAATTATATAAATATGGATACTTGGTGAAGTGGTTGAAATATGGGTGTGTTGTGACTCAAGGATAGTATACTAATGGAAACCTATTGCAAGTTGGAGAAGCTAAAAGTTATTTTTACTCAATTACAAAAAATGATATAGTGTTTTGGATTTTTCAAATTGGAAAACGTTTTATGAGTAAACTGATTGAAGGAGCAAAGATGTTTGATTTACCATTAAAAAAGATTGGGAAAAATTGAAATATCTATATGTGAAAAGTGTGCTATTTTATATTCTAATTGAAAATGGTAGAGATTTAAAAAACCTTTCCTTTATATTTTTTCCATTAATATACTTTCAGGCCAATAAAAATGAAATCAATATATGTTAATAAATAATTTAAATCATTTATTTTTTATTTTACTCAAATCAAATTCATCATACTAATTAAGAATATATTTAATGAATTCGGTAGATTAAATATTATTAGGAGAAGTGTATAAATTGAATGGTATTATTCCTAAATGACATTCTTTTGAAAAATGATATGAATAATGAATTGAATAATTTTATGATTGTTTGGATTTGATGTAGATATGCACCCTATCGTTTTATAAATGTGGTATACATTGACTTATATGATATTGTATAGTATGAGATGTTATATTATATAAAATACATGAAGTTATTCCTTATCATACGCCTTTCAATGGAATATAGTAAGGTATTTTGTGGTGAAATCACACTATTTCCATAACCATATCATTGGGTTTTATATAGTAATTCCATTCTATATAAATATATGTTATTCATGTATTTTGATTAGCATGGAAGCAAAATGTTAAATTTTAACATTAAGTTTCCTTCCATGAATGGCTATCACTTATTTAATAAATCATATGATTAAAAAATAAAACATTTAAAATTTAAATGTTATGGTTAAAATATTAAAAATGATTTATGACTATAAAATTACTTGAACATTTATAAAACATTCAAGTATATTAATGATGTTTTGAAGAGAATCAAGATAGCCTATGTAATGAAGCTTGCATTTATGATAATTGTATATAATCGTTCTATGTGGGTGACACCATTTCTCCCTTAACCAAATCTCTCTTTTCCTTATTCATTTACATATGAGGTATATTCTTACCACAATCATAAGGAGAATAATACCCATGTATTAGGTGATTCATTAACCAATGGAAAAACTAGGTAGAAGGAGTACTTTAGATGATTTTATTTGATATTTCACAAGCATGTGATTGAATAAGGGTAGAACAACCATCCCAATAGTACAATATGTTTTTAAGTTATATTTATGCATGGTTTCAGTGTTAAATAGTGGATGATTATAGTTATGGTTTCTTAATGAATTATGCTTCTTGAATATGTGTTATTAAATCCCAATAAATTAATCAGTTGTATCATATGCATGAAATGCTTATATATATTCATGGAATAATTCTTAATATGATGAATATTTTACCCTAGATTGATGCTCATGATTTTTTATTTATTATATGATAAACCCCTTTCTAACTATGTTAAAAGAGAACTATAACATGACCGAAAGGCCCATTGGCACTAGTACCAAGAGGAAATGACTATATGGTCCACTATATGGCCTTGGGGCCCAAAGAAACTCGTTCCATTGACCAGTGGCCTAAATACCCACACAATAACAACCCATCCTCCCATCATCCTACTGCATGTATCCAGCATGTCTCCACGAATCCATATTTGTGGTCTACCATCATCTCCCAAATCATGTTTCATAAATTTTCATTGGATTATACCATACAATAGAAGATATTATAGTTAATAGTATATGATAAATCCATTTTTGTTAGGATATTGTAATTTATGATATGTATTATTGTGGTTTGAGGCATAGATTTTTTCAATATAACATCTAGTGGCCAGAATCATATGATTCGATAGTTTAACTCTATCAAACTCAAAATAGAGAACTATATCATAAATATTTTATTAGGCTAGTTATAAGTTGTGATAGATAGAAGCTTAATGTTTTATCATATGTTGTGGTTCTATAATTACAAAACATAATATTGGATTTACTGTGATTCAAAATTTATTGTTCAAATGAATTATAGATTACGATATATAACAAGATTTTGATTTTCTGATTACTAGTTATGAATTTATTTATTTAATTTATAAATTTTTATAACTTAGAGAACATAAATTTTTTGTAATTTATTTAATTAATACATTTTCTAAATTTTAATTGATTTTTAAATAATTATAATTTACAATTTAATTTTTTAAAAATATTTAATAAGTAAATATCATACATATTAATTATAAATATTAAATACTTTTAATCAATACATCGTGAAATATAATTATGATATCAAATATTAATGTATATTAATAATTAAATTTATAAACAAGTTATAAATTTCTAAATCATAAAAACAAATAGAGTTAATATTAAATTTTTTATTTTTTATTATTATTAATTTGAAATACTTAAATTAAAGGCATTATTTTAGAAATTATTTAAACTATATCAAATGTTTTTTTATTGATATTATCAACATTCAAGTGATATAAAATTTAGTGGTTAATTATAGAATAAATATTATTTGTTTGGATATTATTGGAATTAAGGTCTCTTGTGAGTACTAAATCATGGGTAGTGGGACTTGGGGTTGGACTGTTCATTGGCTAGGGGGCTTATACACTATCTAGAAAAGTGGGGGTTGGTGATCTCTCAAAAAAATATTTCTATTCTAATGATTATGGTTAAATATGATTATAATCAGTTAAATGATATAATTTTATATAACGTATTCATGTAATTATTTTGGATAGGTGAAAATATAGTTAAATTTTAATTTGGGTTAGTATCATGGAATACTAGTTGGGTAAAGTGTTGCACATATTGATAATAACAGACCCACCAGAAACCCACCTGGGTTGGTAGTAAGCTAAGTGTTTCACACCAAGCATAGATCAAATAGGCTCAGTGTTTGTGATTAAAACCCTAAAATAATAAATCTTATATGTCATTCCTCATCTAATACATCCTACATACACATATGTCACCATCCATATATGATAATTTTATTAACATGGGATATGCATAAATAACTGAAATGAGGAATATAGTAAAACTCTATGTATATCTAAAGCAATATAAAACAAATGTTTGTGCAATAGGGTTAAAATAAACTTCCAAATACAATTTAAGAAAAATAACCTTGAGTAATTTGGAAGGGTGATCTCCTCATCACTGAATTATTGATGTAGTCAACACTGTTAATATAAATGCTACGTTTTTCAATTGTCCATCCCCACACCCTTCTAAAAATACATTGATGTGTGCATCGTCTAAATAATAACAACATGTTTGAGCTCAATGAAATTGTAAGTATTAGTATTAAAACACATTATGATTCCCTAAAAAACATAAAGGACCTCATTCTTTTGGTCATCTCATAATCAAGGGCTAAACAATATTTCCACCTAACTCAGGACAAGTGGAAAAAACATCATGGGGAAAATATATGGATTCATATCCCAATAAATCCTCAAGAAATGTCCTTAGGGGGGTAAGGTACAATGATGTTCAACTAGATCCATTTATAGAGTGATCCATAAATAACTCCTCACCCATGGGGAAAGAGTCCACATCTAGAATCATATGCAACAAAGAATATCAAAGAAAAAAGTCAACCTGAGCAGAACAGGACCAATGTATCCCACTAATACTCAAGTAATATTATGAGAAAGATTCCTAACGATGTAGAGTCCCACCAAACCACAAGATACACTACATATTAAAGCATTTTCAATCAATCAACAAATTTTGTAATGCGTCAGACTCATTGTTGTAATGTTGTTCCCAAAATAATATCTCAATCCACTAAGAGTCCATCTAAATTATTCTTCTCTAAAAAATCCACCACTTATGAACTACTGAAAGAGGGTAGCCCAATCATATTTAAGAGACACATAATTATCAAGGGTCTTTTTGGACATTCATATGGGTGACTAGTATCCCATTATAAGCGGTGTTCCTTGACCCATCTAGCAAGAGGGAAAACAAACCTCTCTAACCCCACTAATACAAATAGGCAGTCCTATTAAAAAAATAAGTAATATGGGATGGATTATGTCAATAGTAAGGTTGATTTCCCATTTACTTAACCTAGTTTTACAAGTGTATCATACTAAAAACCAAAACCTTATGCCCCATGTGAAATTAATGTCCCGAATCTTCTAATCTATCCATGATACTTGAATACCACAACTGTTATCACACTAATCTAAAATCATAATGGGGGACCTAATCTCATTGATGTGCGTAAAACAAAAAAGGGAGTTACCTAACCCTATGGAAGATGTTTCGCCATATTAAAGGTCAAGATCAATTGGTGAGAGTATTGACTCATTTCATTAAATGGTTATATCAATCCATTGATGGTGGATCTGAGTAATATATCCAATAATAGAGAACCTAAACTGTATATATCTAGGGTAGTAATGACTCTACTTCCATCTATGCAAGCATAACCCACACCATATAGTGGTATTTAAGAAACTGTTATTTATCATTAAGATCCTGCAACCCATATC
The DNA here is from genome assembly GCA_963277665.1 of Viscum album. NCBI lineage: Eukaryota > Viridiplantae > Streptophyta > Magnoliopsida > Santalales > Viscaceae > Viscum > Viscum album. The sequence goes on from OY728134.1 coordinate 1,279,733,478, forward strand.
TCTAGGGATATCCTAACTCCATCAATGTAAGTGATAAAACACACATAGGTAATGGTGTGATGCTTGAGAGAGTACCCACATCCATGATCATATTTCATGTTCTTCAATGTCATTGTTCATGATTACCTGAAGAAAGTGCCACCAAGGATGTTCTTCAATCATCACTCTACATCCCTAACACTCACTCATGGGGTTGTATATGAAAGAGATGAGAATAATTATTTATGATTTCATATCACTTTGAATTCAATTATGAAAAGGGAGCTAACGAATAGCTACTCATCCTTACATCTAAACCACATGAACCAACTCCAACTATGGGGGCATGAGAACGAGGTATTATCCTCACGTACCATGTCAATATATAAGAGACTCTATAATTTTATGTTGCCATGGGGCTATATCAAGGAAATCCATCAACTCTCATGTTTAGGTTTTTATCACCCTCTAATATGGGACCCACAAGTATCTATGGACTCCTCAAGAATGCCACCTCAATATCACGTATAGGTTTCACACCTCGATCTATGAATGCCTCCTATGGATTTAACAGACTTTTGTATTCAATGAATTATTACCATGAGTATAATACTCACATCCATCCCCAATTTTTTTTTCTAATTTCCAATGATAGTGAAAAAGACCCACTATTAGGATATATAAGGAATGATACTCAGAATAAACTATCTACATTTTGAAAAATTACTCTAAGGTGAGAAAAGATCCATAAAACAATAATTTGGAATAGTACGCGGCATGTTCTATGTCACGCATGCTGTTAAATATCCAAGAAACCAAATGGACATGTACACATGGAGTCTCTCCATGTAAATCAGAATGTATATGGTGTTCACATATGGTGATTTGACGTATATAGAAAATGATTCCAGTTGGGTTTATACAATCACCGTCTTATTATATAAAAATCAATAATACATGATGTCCCTCTTGAGGTTCATAGTGTGTTATGGCACACAATAACCTTCATCATGTAGTATAATTATTCGTGACACATACTTTGAAGAGAATGAAAAATAGAACCAAAGGTCTTTTAGTGTAATTTATCATGGCTAATGTGTTTTCTTGTAGACCAACAAGGATTTTACTACTACATTCCATGTAGCACACCTGGGTGTTTATTTCTATATTATGACATACCATAATTCATGTACCCAATGGAAATTCATGGTGTCTTCACATGACCTACACACTGTTTGGAATTTTACTTTTCTTTAGTATCATGAATTAACTACACATATTCTATTCATAAACTATGGTTTAGGAGTTCAATAATTCTTGACATAGGCACACTGAGAACGACTTGAATCCCACACATTCTATTGAAAATTTCTCCTCTATTGGCCTTAAGAAATCCAATATTAGGTTAAAACCCAAAATATAAAATAAAAATTGCCAGAAAACTAGAATGGTATTGAAATTAAAATAAAGAGACACAACTCAAAATGAATCATAGAAGCTCCAAGGTCTATATTCCATAAATCCATTCTCCATTGACATAGAATTCTGATATGGCTCTGGTCATCCTCCTAAGATGAGGTTTATCCCTATCCAATATTGTCTCTTTGGATTCATGAAATCAATGGGGGGAGGTCTCCAACATCCCCCAAAAAAATGTGGTAGGTGTATAAGGTATTGGGAAAATAATAATAAAAAAATATCATAAAAACATGTGAGCTGAAAACTAGAACCTAAGAAGAGTTTATACCAATCCTAGAAAAACCAAGCATTTAAAGCTCAAATGAAAAGTAATAATTTCAATAAAAATATCTATTTACATGATATAATAATTTTCTTCTGTAGGATAACAAATATTATTTATTTAATAAGTAATAAATATCATCAAAATTATACCATCTAAAAATCATTCCAAATTCCAACCCAAAAGTTAATGTCCCATCTCAAGATCATTGAAACTATTATAAAATATTTCAAAGGTATTTTTCAAGGTGAAGTTAACATTTCAATTATATTAATGGTTTTAGGATATGAGACACAAAAAAATTTTAATTCTACCTTGTAGTAAGACCCGGATCACAATATTCTCCCCACCTTCCAAATTTTTTAACCTCGAAAAGGTTACAACCAAGGTGTATTATTGAGAAGATCATAATAATTCCTTATGTGGAAATATTAAACATTTTGGAGTGAGATCCCTGTGATTATGAAGGTTTATAAATCAATGATTATCCAAGATGAGACCAACTCATCAATATAACTCTTTTCCATCATGAAGAACGTCGATTATTCAACTCATATTGTCGTTTATCTATAAATGAAAACATCCTCAACACATCACTAGGGATTCTCTTCATAAGATAAAAACTAACCTTTTTTCAATCTCATCATGGATTTCCACCCAAAACATTTTCACCCTAAACAAAACATTTCTAATATCACCATTATAAATTAATACCATGAACCATTAGTATTAGTTATATATATTGAACTGACCTATGAATTTCTAAAGAGGGTCACAAGATTCCCATTATAAAGGGTTTCCTAGAATACACTCTTGTGTAAATATGTATAATCATATCAAACCCTTCGGAAGACTGATTCAATAGGAATTCCACACCATATCCAAAGTTCCATCCACCACCCCTCATCAACAGTTGACAAGATCACACATCAATGTTCTCTACTATAATGGAGGAGTAAAACAATTATCATCTCATTAAAACTTTTCTAACTAATGAAAAGGTAACATTCCTTAATCACTATCCTTAGTTAGGCTCTCATCCACAACTAATTGTTAAAACCCCTAGTTTTCCATCATCCAAAAACTCCATAATCTTCAACAGTAATCCTATGGAATGATTCGCCTCATCACAAATCTTGATATTACATAAGGAATATCCCTATGAAACTGTTTTCACGTCCTCAATTTGGCCACATATCCAAGATGGAAGATTTTCTGGTGAGTCAAATATATACATTGACCAAAGTTTGGTTGAATAGCATGACTCTACCATATCACATAGTTAATTATATCTCTAAGTAAATCCTTGATCCCCATGAAAAAATATTTTTTTTCATTGGAGAATTCTCATCTAGTGTATAATTAAACCTTTTCCACAACTCCTCAAAATCCCACATCAGATGCAATAAAATGTTCCTCAAGGATTACTGTCTTCTCCGTCGATGAGGAAGGGGTTTCTATAATGAATCAGTCTTGTAATGGATAGACAATTCAATAGGGTATTTGATGCTCCAATATTTCATATAGGAATCTCAAAAGGTATATAACAACTCTCAAACACCTCTTAGGAAGGAAAAAACTAAAGTTTTACCATAGAGAAACACAATATACCTAATGAATCATTTCCCCTAGGGATTCTCATATGTCACCCATATTCCCAAGCTCAATTGGGAAATTAATTGATAAAGAAAGGAAATTGTGTAGTCTCATAACACGAATCATTGCATAGGTCCAAATAAAGATTATGGGAAACACAAGAACTTCTCGATGGGAAAAGACCATATTTTCTTCTATAGTAATATGACTGGTCCTTTGAAACAATCACTTTATAGTTATCCATGATCGCTAAATAAGATAAAATGTTTATAAAAAAATACTTTTACTATTCACAATAAAATAAACATTTATAAGCATATATCAAAATTTCAAATTAGGTAAATTTAGATGTCCTAATTCAAAAAATGGATTACATTTGTTTAATCTATATTCTAAAAATTAAAAATTAAAAATTTAATAAAACGAAATTATATATATATATAATTTATCTCGGTTAAATATTATTCCGTTTCATATGAGTCATTATATTTATATTTTTTTTATTTATTAATTATTATATGATTAATAATAAATTATCGTATTGAATTTAATAGAAATATGTTTCAAAATTAAGTAATCCAGATAATTAAATTTCAATAAATTAAATTAAATTTTTAAATAATATAAAAAACTATATATTTAAATGTATACTTATTTTTTATTTATGTAATTTTAATTTTCAAAATCATTTTATTAGGTTTAAGAATTTATAATTAATAATTTTAATCCTTACAACTATTTTTTAGGCATATTGCCACATTCAATAGATAGGTTTCTATTTAAATGGAATGTAATTATTTAAAATATCGAGTTAAAATTATAATTGATAGATAATTATTATAATTACTATAAATACCTCTTATTTACTTCATTATTCATTCACTTGATTTTTATCAAAGTTGCTAACATGTCCCTTTATAAAATGATAACACAATTTCTAAGAGTTTATTTTTCCATTAAAGATTTCTTTAGGTTTGTGGTAATTTTAGAACACTAAGACACACTAGACCATCAAATTATACTTATGTTATTTGAATGTGATTATTTCCCCATTATACTTTTTGATGGAGTATAAAGTGCCCAGATCAGTGTGAATCACTATGAGGTGGAGGGTTGAATCAGTAATCCCTTTAAACATTTTAAAAATTGATTATTTTAAATTAAATATCAACGGCCGGTTAAATCCTTGATCCAATATTCTTGTGTCTCCCAGCCTTACCTCGAATGATGTTGTAAATAAAAAGACATTGAACACAAGGATTATATGGTTCTATTGAAAGACCTACTCCTTGTTTTGTTGGTTATTCTCCACAACACATATTCTCTACTATAATATGATTAACAATGACAATGGTCGATACAGAGTCACACTATATCCCTCCTGAGTCCCATAGGAGGTTCTTCATACTATAACCCACAGTGTTACTATAATTTCACTGGCCTAGTACAGAGTCCCACTGAAGAATTCTTATCCTCCTGAATCAAATAGGGTTCTTCCTGATCTCAAATCACATGATTTTCATCCTCCTTTGAATGATTTTGATTCATTGTAGATCGATCTTATTCTCTTCCACCAGGATCTTTCCGAATCACACTTTCTCATTTATCTCTTCAAGAATCATGAATAGAATTTGGTATGGTCTGTTGGCCTTTCTCAATAATTTTTATCACTTGTTCTGATTAGTTTCCTGAGAGGAACAATGCTTGGGAAATTATTTCATCTTATGATGAAGACTGGTCCTCACATATATGTGTGAAAATGGTGCATAAAACATCTTCTAGAATATAAAAAAACAAGAGTGATCTTTCATAATATCATCATTGTATGTCTTCTTGAATTCTCAAGCACTGTCAACTCGGATATAGTATATTCTTTAATTCTTCTTGGCTTGAGTCTCAAATAAACTCTACATTAGGAATTGGTTGTATTGTATTCAAAATGTACTGTTTTGGGTGTTTCACTCACTTATCACACATTCATGAGATTTCCATACATTGCATGCATATATAATCTATTTCTTGTAAACCCAAGCACTGAATTTTTTCTGGTTTAAACATTATTGGTTTAATGAGTGTGTTGCATATATGTTTTCACATGCACTGTCCACGCACTTTTATACACACAATAACATATTATTTGGTTTTTTCATACACATACATGATGTTTTTAATTTGGGTTTATATAGGTTATTCATGTACATTCACTTACTTCTCTTCATTTCTCGCCAACATTTTTTTAATGCTTCTCATGTGAATTTTCTCTCTTATTTAAGAAAATTCACACAGAGACACTGTAAAAATATTCTTTTCTCATCCTTTGAATGCAAACACAGCCTCAGGTTGCTTTAGGTTAACCACATGAGTGTATGCATGTAATCACTACATTTTTGTCACAAGCTACCTCGGGCCACTTCTTACCTATCTCTTCTTTTCCTTTCACTTTCTTCATATCTGTTTAATTCATAAGAGTGTGGGTATATATACATCCCACATTCTTGAAATATTCTCCTTCATTTTAGTGAAAGCATGCACTTCCGCATGCGTTATTCTTCTTTAAGATACTCTCCGACAAACAGTATAGATAAATGTTATAAACCTAAGGGTTTTCTTCATCTATTCATGAAACCGAAGGGATCAAGGGTCTTCCTCTTCATGTAATAAGTGCACGGATCATCTAGAAAGTATCTATTGTTCTTTTTCAAATATCCAAGAATGGTTCGTTCTCTCTGTCATCACTGAGTACTGAAAGGGTATGATTGCCCCAGTTGTGTACCCACAGAATCACTTCCACGAAAGAGAGTGACAGTTTTGATAAAACCTGTCACGTTCTCGGGATTTTCCTTCACACATAAGTTGTAGTTTACTTCTTTCTTCGCAAGGTCACTTCAATAGTGCTTCAAACTTGTGGAAGGCCTCAGGGACATCTTCCCATCCTTCTCAAATCAAGAATGGATATTCTCTGTTTTTTTGGAAACATGAGCTCTTGGGTATGTAAACGGTAGTAGCATTCCTCAGCTCGGAGCTCTGATTTTTATAGGGAGAGTTTAGATTTTTTGCACACTAACATCTCTCCTTATATTCTCATCAAATCCATTGAACATACGAGAACTTCAGCTTCAAATATTTTCAAAAGCGGATAAGAGTTAATCTTATCACGTTTGGTTTCTGTTCAACATGGTCCCCTCATTTCTCGTGAAAGCATCATGTGCATGCACTGACAGTTTCATGATAATCTCAATCACAAATGCCCAAGATCCATGACATGTCCTCTCAACTACTTTTTCTTTGGCCCCGTTCAATCTTCGTGTTTTCTGCATGCTTTCAAATGTAATTGCATGCATGGTCTCATTTAATCTGAACGACTCTCCTCTAGTATATTTGAGCATCAATGGTGGCCAGAAATGAGATTTTGTAGGTGAGAATGTGCTCTAGCATGCAGTGGTGTTGGGATGTTTGGAGGTTGAAGACGTCGTGGTTGCGGGATCATCGGATGTTCATCATTCAACATAGCGAGGCACGGGATATTTTGGTGATATGGATTTTTTTAAAAGGGTTAATGGTTCAATAATTTAGGAAAATTGGGTTATTGAGCGCCACATGAGGTGGCGCTCAAAGAAATAGGAGGCCGAGCACCACTTGATTTGGCGCCCGGCCATTTCGGCGGAGGAAGCCTTCAGCACCACTTGAAGTGGCGCTGAAGAAATAAAAAAACATGTAACCCCACTTTAAGTGGCACTGCCCCCTTACTCCCTCTATATTCAGCGCCACTTGAAGTGGCGCCGAAAGATTCCCACTACCTATAAATAGGCCCCTCGTCCACCCCATTTCTCATCTCCTCATTTCCCCTCCTCTCTCTCTCAAAGTTATCTCTCTAAAAATCTCTGCTTGCTCTGCACCTTGCCTCTCCGGTTGCTCTGTGCCTTGCCTCTCCGGTTGCTCTGCCTGCGTAGCAACATCTCCACAAATTTTAGGTAAATCTTTCTTTAAATTTATTTAATATTTTGATTTAATAATTTAGTTGTTTAATTTTTAGAATTAGTTTATAATATTTGTATTATATAAATATTAAAGTTCTTTTCAAATATAATTAGGTAATGAAATGATTATAGTTATTTAATTAATTAAGTATTTATAATTAGGTAATTATAATTAGGTAATTAATTAATTATAATTTGGTAACTAATTAATTATAATTAGGTAACTAATTAATTCTAATTAGGTAATTAATTAATTCAAATTAGGTTAATAGTTAATTCTAATTAGGTTAATAAATAATTCTAATTACATTAATAATTAATTCTAATCAGGTAATTAATTAATTCTAATTAGGTAATTAATTAATTATAATTAGGTTATTAATTAATCATAATTAGGCTATTAAATAATCATAATTAGGTAATTAATTAATCATAATTAGGTAATTAATTAATAATTATGAGGTTATTAATTAATTATAATTAGGTAATTAATTAATTGTAATTAGGTTATTAATTAATTGTAATTAGGTTGTTAATTAATTGTAATTAGAGTTATTAATTAATTATTATTAGGTTATTAATTAATTATTATTAAGTAATTAATTAATTATTATGAGGTTATTAAATAATCATTATGAGGTTATTAAATAATCATAAATAGGTAATTAATTAATCATAATTAGGTTAGTAATTAATCATAATTAGGTTATTAATTAATTGTAATTAAGTTATTAATTAATTGTAATTAGGTTATTAATTAATTATAATTCGGTTATTAATTAATTGTAATTAGGTTATTAATTTATTGTATTTAGGTTATTAATAAATTGTAATTAGGTTATTAATTAATTATAATTAGGTTATTAATTAATTGTAATTAGGTTATTAATTAATTATAATTAGGTTATTAATTATTTGTAATTAGCTTATTAATTAATTGTAATTAGGTTATTAATTAATTGTAATTTGGTTATTAATTAATTATTATGAGGTTATTAATTAATTGTAATTAGGTTATTAATTAATTGTAATTAGGTTATTAATTAATTTTAATTAGGTTATTAATTAATTATAATTAGGTAATTAATTAATCATTATGAGGTTATTAAATAATCATAATTAGGTAATTAATTAATCATAATTAGGTAATTAATTAATTGTAATTAGGTGATTAATTAATTATAATTAGGTTATTAATTAATTGTAATTAGGTTATTAAATAATTGTAATTAGGTTATTAATTAATTGTAATTAGGTTATTAATTAATTTTAATTATGTTATTGATTAATTGTAATTAAGTTATTAATTAATTGTAATTAGGTTATTAATTAATTGTAATTAAGTTATTAATTAATTTTAATTAGGTTATTAATTAATTGTAATTAGGTAATTAATTAATCATTATGAGGTTATTAAATAATCATAATTAGGTAATTAATTAATCATAATTAGGTAATTAATTAATTGTAATTAGGTTATTAATTAATTATAATTAGGTTATTAATTAATTGAAATTTGGTTATTAATTAATTGTAATTAGGTTATTAATTAATTGTAATTAGGTTATTAATTAATTGTAATTAGGTTATTAATTAATTGTAATTATGTTATTAATTAACTGTAATTAGGTTATTAATTAATTATTATTAGGTGGTTAATTAATCATAATTAGGTTATTAAATAATCATAATTAGGTAATTACACTAGGTTATTAATTAATTGTAATTAGGTTATTAATTAATTGTAATTAAGTTATTAATTAATTATTATTAGGTTATTAATTAATTATTATTTGGTTATTAATTAATTATAATTAGGTAATTAATAAATTATTATGAGGATATTAAATAATAATTATGAGGTTATAAAATAATCCTAATTAGGTAATTAATTAATTGTAATTATGTTTTTAATTAATTGAAATTAGGTTCTTAATTAATTGTAATTAGGTTATTAATTAATTGTAATTACGTTTTTAGTGAAGTAGTTATATTAATTAGCGAAGTAGTTATATTAATTAGTGATGTAATTATATTAATCAACAAAAGAGTTATATTAATCAACGAAGTAGATATATTAATTAGTGAAGTAGTAGTAAATTGCTTCTGGAATATACCTTTGCATTGCATTCTATGTATGATAATGAATTTAGTTTCCAATCTACCTCGACCTCAGTTTGTAATTTAAGTTATGAACTTGAATTTAGTAGTTCAATATATTTTTTGCATATTAAGTGTTAAAGTTGTCATGAAATGATTGCTCTCTTGAGTAAATTATCCCTGGGTAGAGGGGCTTTGGGTCGGACCACCTACTTTCCTGGAGGCTTGCCTTGTCTAGGAAAGTGAATGGGGTTGGCAATCTATCGCTCCGGGCTTACTCATGTGGAGATTTTCAATTTCATATAACTCTATGCTTTTACATGACATGTTCATGTACCTCATACATATAATGCATGTGGATATGTATAAATATGTTTGACTTCTATTTTTGGGTAAGTAACAAAAACTTGTGGGTTGTGTAAATAGTTACACATCAATATGGTTTGAACATATTGATTTGGTGGAGGGATTAGGATTCCAAACTAAATTACCAGAAGCATGCATTCATAAATTGATTCATTATTCAGATTTAATTAATAACAATGGTTTCTTTTAGATAAAAAAGATGGTCGCCACCTATATTTATTGCAACAGTCAAATAATTGAGACAGAACAAGGATGTAGTTATAATATACATCCAGAAGCTGTTGTGATGCTTAGAGGAGGTACTACTTTGGATGTTGTGCAAAAGAAAATTCATCGAAAGTTAAAACTGGTGAAGAATCAAGTGATAGAGTCCATCACATTCAGACATCTCCAATTTATAGATAGGTTTTGGCATGTGCCCTATCCGGTAAATGATGATGATGATTGGGAATATATACTTTCATTAGTTAAGTATATACCTGAAAATCAAATGATGGAGTTGTATGTCACTATAGCTACAATGGAGGTTCCATCGACATTGGAAGTTGACCCTTCTCAAATTCATGAGACTATGTCATTTTCTCCTTCACATCAAGAAGTTCCATCAGCATCGGTAGTTGTTCCATAATTTCCATCGGCTAGAGTTTCAATGGATAATCCTCCAGAAACTTTAGATGCATTGGTTGATGAATTTGAGGTTTATGAAAATTTTGAAGAAGAAGATGAAGAGGAAGTTGAAGAAGAAGAAGATCATGCAGAAGATAAATCTATACGAACTCATGTGAGGTTCAACCGACCATTGAACCATCCTACACTATTGGCTTTATGTTTGACTAAAAGCATGAATCACTTGCCAGAATTTTATTATTCAGTTATTACTGCCAGTTCAGAATTTCCACGAATCATTGGTGGCACAAATAGAGTGTCAGATAATGGTGTTATGTATATTGGTAGAGAGTTTGAGAGAAAAGAAGCAATAAAAAATGTGATAAAACAATATCACATTGAATGAAATTGATCATATATTGTAGAAGAGTCAAAGATATATTACTATTTGATTTGTTGTGACAAATATGAATCGTACTATCAAATATGTATGCGAGCTATTATTGATAACACTTTTCACAGCTGGCGCATCACTAGATTTACTCCACTAACTTGTGTGAACCCAAGCTTGGAACAGGAACACTCTTCATTAGATGTTGACTTTGTTTTAACTATTATTGTGGAAATGATTAGAGCATGTCAAGACGTCCCTGTGGTTCTGGTCATTGAGCGAGTCAAACAGCTTTTTGGGTATCAAATCTCTTACTGGAAGGCATGTGCAGCACGGCAAAAGGCTATTTTTAAAGTGTATGGTGATTGGGATGACTCTTATCGAATTTTACCACAACTGTTGGAGCTTCTATGCCACAATAATCAAATAATCTATCTATTACATACTGTTGAATATGTTAACCAACATAACCAACTTGACCGCTCAATGGTTGTGTTTGATAGATTATTTTGGACATTTTTACCATGTGTGGCGGCTTTTAGACATTTCAAGTAGTTCATACAGATTAATGGCTCATTTCTGTATGGAATGTATACAGGAAGTTTATTGATTGCCGCCACACAAGATGGAAATTGAGCCCCTCTGCCTATAACATTTTCAATTGTGGAGAAAGAGAACTTCTCATCATGGAGCTGGTTTCTGGCATGTCTCCGAGAGTTTCTTACAGATGCACAAGGGATTTGTCTGATTTTTTATTGCCATCCTGCAATCAAGGAGGCGATACAGTCTGAGGGTCATTCGTGGAGACCACCTTATGCCCATCATCGATACTGTATTCGACACATTGCCAGTAATTTGCGAAAGAAGTTCAAGAATGATTCGATGAAAAAGGCAATCTTAAAAATTGGTATGAAGATTCTTTTTCTATTTAAAATGTTTTTTTTCATAGATATTGTCATAACTCTTCAGATGATTGCTTGTATGATAGCATATGAGCCTCAACAACAAAGGATGGAGGAGCGTCTTCAAGATATTCAGAGAGTGAATCCGGATGAGTATGATTACATGATGCCAATTACAAAGCAGAAATGGTCGTTGGCATATGATGATGGGAGGAGATATGGTCATATGACGAAAAACATCATAGAATGTATAAATGGAGTTTTCAAGGGAGTTCGAAAACTACCTATCACAGGTAAATACGAATATTTGAATATATGTTACTCAGAAGAGCTACTAATATAATATAATATTTGTATAATGTCGTAAATCTAAATTTCAGGGTTGGTACAAGAGACCTTCTATCGTAGTGTAAAGTACTTTCTGGAACGAGGAAATCAAGCTGAAGAGTGCTTGAATAGAGGGATGTGCTATGGACACCATTTCCAACGCGAGCTAGATACAGTTCTTCAGGAGGCCGCAAGTTAACATGTAACTGCATTTAATCGTCCAGAGCAACGATTTGAGGTCGCTGAGCCCGGTGATGTTGTGGCATGTAGTAATGGTCGTGTGTGAGTTGTTTTATTAGAGAAGCATTACTGTAATCATGGAAACTTTTAGGCACTATGATATCCCTGCGGCCATGTGATTGTTGCATGTGCTTACGTACACATATCTTGGGAGCAGTTCATTGATCCGGCTTATCGACTCGAGAGCATCAACTCCTTCTAAAGTACTCCGTGGATGACAATCTGGGAATATCAGAATTTTCAACTACCTGATGGCACACCCACGCTTCTATCGAACAAAAATAGACTTCAACCTAAAGGGAGACCAAAGTCGACTCGTATTCGGAATGAGATGGATTGTCCTAGTGAACATCCAGCTGGACGGTGGTGCAGCATATGCCACCAAGAAGGTCATATGAAGACATGTTTCCCTAGACACATAGGGCAATCATCTAATGGTTAAAATGAATTATGTACTCTATCAGTTACTGTAAAATGTTTTACATGTAATAATTTTTATCATTATCTTCATTTTTAATCATATTTGTCTTACTTGTATATAGGGTAACTTTTGAAAAATGTACCACGATTTCATGTGATATTTTTTGTCGAACGATCAACATTACATGAGTAGCTTTAAACAGACAACACCAACTTAAAAAAAGGAATGTACCTGTATAAGAAAACAAAACCATTTGAACTATTAAATGAAAATGTCATCATTTTTTTATAATGAACGATGAACTTACAATAACCACAAAACAAAAACGAGGAAACTTCGAACGTCTTCACCCCAAAACCCCAACACGGGAGACAACAACTAACCCAATGTGTTTATGCGTCTTTCAATATTAAATGATAAATTTTATATCTTATATGATAAATGTCATATCTTATATGAAATTAATGTTTTATAGTTTGCACATTCAGATGGAGGAGCCACTTTTATCTGGCCAGTAGAGGCTCGTATCGCACGATGTGTTGGCGCGATGAGCTGTTAGACATCTTCATGTTCGGAGAAAACATCATTTCCATCATGAGGCACCACCGGCAGCTATTTGTCCATACCTTAGACGTGCAGGATTTTACGAAGTCGCTATGTGTGGCTTCAAGACCATCAACCATCATTTGATAGCTGCGTTGGTTGATAGATGGAGGCCAGAGACACACACATTTCATCTCATAGAGGGGGAAATGACTATTACATTAGAGGACGTTGCCAACATCCTGGGTTTACCTATCCATGGAGATGCACTTACGGGTGCCAGTACTGTCGATTGGGCTGCAGTCATGCAGAGGCTGCTGGGCATTGACATCATTGGCGCATGGGGTGTCCTCCAGGGTTCACGTTTTCACATGAAGTGGCTTGATCAGCATTTCGACGTCATTCCAGATGATGCATACGAGGAGACGCTTCTTCAGCACACACATGCATACATATTGCGGCTGATCGGAGGCATGTTGTGCGTCGACTACTCCATCGCTTTGGTACACATGATGTACCTCCCATTACTTGAGGATCTGAATCAGATGGCTACATACTATTGGGGGTCCGCTGTATTAGCACATCTGTATAGATCTCTCTACACTAGTTGTCAGGCCGATTCACATCAGATTGCAGGTTGCATGGTGTTAGTATAGATGTGGGCCTGGGAGCGTTTTCCATGCATCGCTCCTCGAGTTGTCACACTGCTTGCACCAGAGCTACTTCAGGACTGTCCTCGTGGACGATGGTATGTCTACGTCATTACTTTTAGTTATTTAGTACTTTTGGTTATTTTATTTTATAAACTTACCGTAGATTACTCTTTTTTCACCAGGTGGAGTCAGTCTCAGAAGTTTGCACATACTCTGAGACATAGTATGCACAGCTTCAGACAGATATTCGACAGTATAGTGCTAGCTGATGTAAGTTAAACAGTACATTTTTGTCGGAAAATTTGTTTTTTTATCACTATTTTAAGTTATTTCAATATAATCTCAGTAACATTGTAATGCTACTATTTGACTTATTTTTTGATTTCACATATCTGGTTTCATGGACTCCTTATACAGGTTATGTCTACACATCACTTCCACTATACTGCACAGCTATGGCTAGAGATCGTGCTGCAGTGGTTCCATTCATCCACTTCCACATCATTGAGTGGCACCAGCCAGACCGGGTCATTCGGCAGTTCGGTTTTATATAGCATATCCCCTTGGCACCACGACAGTCTACCGAGTTAAATTCGATTGTGCTTATAGGTAGGCAGACGACAGACTGGTGGCGACATCATGCATCTTATATCCAGCTTTGGGACAGGTGTGCCCGATTCAGTATCTTTCCACATGGATTTACCACATCACACTCTCATTTATCTAATCCGGGGGATTATGCACACTGGTATCGACGTCACACCATCATGCACCTTACACGTCAGGGGATTGGCATTCAGCGATTGGTATGTTTACTAAGATTTATTGATTTTGTTTAACTCATTTATATTTATGATATTAATTTGATTGTTATTTCATTTGCAGGCAGACGCCATTGGTCAGCTTGCACATTCTACAAAGCCTTAGGAGCATGCATATATTCTGCGGGAGGTATTACATCGGGATGTAGTGGCTCTGTTGGATCATCTCTGGTTGATACGTGACAATTGTTTTGATGAGGAGCCACAGATATATCCTGATCCATATCTTCAGGCAGAAGCACCTGAGGATGACGATGTCCCTGCTATGCCTGCTGAGGAGGATGCACCGCCGCTACCAGCTGGACGACAGAGACGAGCACATCCGGAGAGGAAAAGGCGACGACATTGACATCCGAGAGCAGCTCCTGCAGATGTCGTCGCACCACAGAGAGACGATCCGGCCCGGCCGACTGATGATTTTCCACAGTAGGGAGACGCTTATATACCACATATGGCATCTCTGCAGACTAATTTGGACTTTGATCTGGGTGTAGTGACACAGCTTATGGCGGCCCCCTCTCCTCCCGACGAGGCCTTCTTCAGTACCCCATTTCTACCATTTATAGGAGCTTCAGAGCCATATGGCACCCCATATGATTTTGGGGCATCCTCCTCACCTGGTTTTGGTCAGTCCTCTATACAGCACCATGGGGAGGCACCAGAAGCACCGGAAGAGGAGGAACTTATAGAGAGGACACCAGAGCGACACAGACGTCGAACGCGGTGAGGATGTGAGATTCAGACATCGCGTTGTGGTACCGGGGGGGGCATCGTCATTGATGTTTTTGGATGTAATGTTGTATATATTAAAAAACATATTCACTATGATAAGTAATTGTAGTTTAAGACAAATAACAAGAAAATCAAAAATATAATAAATAAAAATTGATTTAAATTAACTATTTAATTATAAAGTACAAGTAAAATATAAACAAAATTTGTCACACCGACTAAACATCTGATAATTTCTTGAAAAATGAAAATAAAAACATACATAAAATAAACAAAAAATATTTTACACAACTACTTAAATATTTAAAAATATTAAATTTATAATTTTATAATAATAAATATATTTATAAATGTAAATTTCTAATTTGTAATTAATTAATTAATAATTAACCATTAATAATTAATAATAATAATGACGAATATTAATTAATAATTATATTACTAACTAATTAATTATTGTATATTAAATAATAATATTTTATAGAATTTCAAATTCACATACTTGAATCATTTTTAAGTTTCAATTAGTTGGTTTTGAAAGAATATAAAATATTTTTTATCGACATTTTTACGTATTTTTTTCATTTTCATCTATTTAGTATATGTTTTTTCCATGGTTTAAGTTTCATTAATATTGGTCATATAGATTATATTTTATAGGCTTTTGAAGTCACGTACTTGAAAAAAATTTAAGTTACAACTAGGTGGTTTTGAAAGCCTATAAAATATTTTCTATCGACATTTTTTACGTATTTTTTTAATTTCATCTATTAAGTATATGTTTAATCTATGTTTTAAGTTTCATTCATATTGGCCATATAGATTATATTTTATAGTCGTTCAAAGTCACATAGTTAAATCATTTTTAAGTTTCAACTTGGTGGTTTTGAAAGCCTATAAAATATTTTTTATCGACATTTTTTTCTTAATTTTTTTATTTTCATATATTTAGTATATTTTTAATCCATGTTTTAAGTTTCATTCATTTTGTTCATATAGATTATATTTTATAGGCGTTAAAACTCACATACTTGAAACATATTTAAGTTACTACAAGGTGGTTTTGAAAGCCTATAAAATATTTTCTATCGACATTTTTTACGTAATTTTTTTATTTTCATCTATTTAGTATATTTTTAATACATTTTTTAAGTTTCATTCATATTGGTCATATATATTATATTTTATAGGCTTTCAAAGTCACATACTTGGAACATTTTTAAGTTTCAAGTAGGTAGTATTGAATGACTATATGTTTAACAATATTTGAATTTTTTTTATAAATAATTACATATAACTATGTAAACATAGAATAGTAATTATAGATTTAAAATTATATATATATGTACAAATATATAATTATAAATATATAAGTTTATCTACAATTACAATATAATTCTAAATATAATTCTACACACATATATATATATGTGAATATTAAATATATTTATAAATAAATTTTAAATATATATGTAACAATATTTTCATATTTCTATATTTATAAATATATTAATATTTATATAATTATTACTATTTATTTATAAATATTAATTTATAATTATATAATTACAAATATATTTTTTATTTAAAAAATATATATAAATAGATTTATATTTATAAATATTTATTTTTAATTATATATATATATAATTATATTTATACACAAACATATATATAACTATTTATAATTATAATATTTATAATAATTATATGTAAATATATAAATAAAACACACAAATCAGAAAAAAACACCCTATATTTTATATAATATAACTATATAAATATAAATAAACCACATATTTTTAATTTAATACATATTTTTTCTTTAAAAAATTATATATAAATTTATAAATTTATATAAATAATTATATATAAGGTTTATTTCATTATTTTATTAAATAATTAAATAAGGTTTATAACTATATAAATATAATTTTATAATTATATAATTATAAATATATTTATATATATATAAATAATTAATTTTACATTTTTAAATACATATTTATAAGTTTTTTTAAAAAAAATTATTTATTTATTTTGACATAATTTATTATTAAGGGATGAGGTAAAAAAACAAAAATAATAATAAAAGGGAGGGGTGCAAAACAAAAAAAAAGAAAACAATACGAGAAAACAAAAAAAAGAAAAAAAAACCAGAAAACAAAAAACAAGAAAAAAAACCAAAATAAACGAGAAAACAAAAAAATCCAAAAAAAGGGGTGGCAACGCACCACTTCAAGTGGCGCTAGCCACCCACGGTTTTGAGCGCCACTTCATGTCGTGCTCAACAAAACCATTTTCTTAATTATATTTACCCTAAACCCAAAAAACTAAAAAAACCCTAATCCTAAAATACCCCAAGGCACAGGATGATGGACAGCCCAATTTACTCCAATCTTTTTACAAAAAATGGATGAACGGTTCTGAGCATACGCGAGAGGATCAAAAGGAGGCTGATTCATCACTGCTATAGTAATCCGCATTTTGTGTCCCTCTTTGAAGCTTGGACATGGATTTGGCACAGTTTAAATATCATGTCGTAGCTTGTGTTATCTGAAATCTATCTTCTTCCACTTCTGGTACTGCCCCCTTACTAGCTTCTCCTGTAGGCACACCCTACACCCAAAATATGCTTTTCCACCAGGCCATCCCTCAGGGTGGCTCACATCACTAGCTCTCCCACGCACCCCTTTGGGTGTTCTCGTTTTTGCCCCATGAAATGCTTGACTGCGGCCTGTCCATGCTGGCTAGCTGGATGGACTCCAGCTCGGCCACACACTTAAGTGGTGCGAGCCGCTTCCTGGAATGGCATTTTGGTTGCCTCGCTAAGCTGTAATGTTTTTGTATAAACCCCACGTTAACACTTAAAACTCATAATTTAATGTCCTCTTCAAATAAAATTTAATGCCAACTTTTCCAAACCACTTCATGGAAATTAAATTCCCTTTAAATGGTATCTTCATCTACTTCTTCAATTCAATGTTATAAACAATGTGTCAACCCAAATCACCAATGAAACTTGTTTTGAGACATACAAACCATCTCTCCAATCATCATATTTACATTGGAGAATGATCAAGCATGACATCCAACATGACATCTTGTGTCATTTGATGAATAGTGATTCTCCATCTAACATTGGCATTGTAACATCATAATATTGATATCAATGAGATATTAACATCACACTAATCTCTATTTCCAACCAATAAAATTCATAATCCATGTGGGATCTCCACTGTCAATTTCATTTCTTTAGGCATTACCAATTCAATCTCCATCATCACTTCAATCATTACATTTCTATGAACATATTGACACCTTATTTTTAAAAAAATTCAACACTAATCCCAACTATCTCCCCCGTAATATTTTTATTGTCAATATATCCTAATCACACCATAGAAGATTCAATATGTGTGCCAATATTTTCTCCCCATTATTGGAAACCAAATGAAAAGGATAAGTGGGTTCTGTTCAAAAACATTTTCTCCTCCGTTTAATGATTATCTTTTTGAACATTTCGTAGAGAGGGATGATGTCACATGGTTCACTTAACAAAGGGATTTTAGTTAACCAAATCTATGTATAATTGGTAAAACCTAGTGTAGAAAACAATATATATATATGAACAAGGTTTTCAATGCAATAGATAAACAACCATACATGTGAAACCATGATCATAATGTTTCAATTCTTATCCAAGGGGTTGGAAATAGTCAGATTTATCAATGAAATACTAAATCCTACACATACTTCACTAAACATATTAAAAAGTTAAAGTGAAAAGATAATACTCCCCATTTTTCCTTCTTTTAATCAATCAAGTACTCTCCCTTAATTCACAAGTTAAATAAAATTATGAACATGGGATGAAAGTGTGATTGGAATACCTCATGTTTCAACTTCTTAAGATGATATATATTTCATGATCTTTTAGGAAACAATCCTTGATAAAATATCCTTCATATTTTATCCCTCTTAAGTGGGGAAATCCCTTTGATTTATCATGGTGGAATAGATGATCAAATAATATTCAAGATATTCATTTGGATAATCTTCTATTGTGGAACATTTCATATAATTATAAAATAATGAAAAATGAGTCCAAAATTCGTGTTCTCCACTTTGTTCATCCAATTTTAATCTTGCGAATAACCTCCTCCTTTAATTCTCTGCTATGTAATCATACAAATACAAAACATATATAAGGGAATAAGGTGGAATACATGTGAACTTCTTAATTATAGAAACATCGATGAGAATTTCCTCTCAACCCAAGAACTCATTTCCTTGTAGCTCTAATGTGTCACGTACTCTTCCTGATGGTGTCTCTTATCTATTTAAAATTTTGTTCTTTTATTTTTATCATTGACCCTTTACTTCCATTAACCTTCAACTTTTGTGGATTGTTTGCCCTTACTTCTTCTAGTAGTGAAGTACCTTCCAATGCTATATGTTTTTCAATTTTCAATATCTCCATTTGAGTTGTTAAGAAAGTTATATGTTTGTCTACACTATATCTATACTACTTGAACCTTCTACATAGTACATGTGAGACACATGGGTTGTAAGTTTTTGACAAAATATCATGAAATTCAAATTATTCTTCATGCAAAATGATTTTTTCCCTTTTCCTTAACTTTAGCTAGTACATGATCATCATCTTTTTGCAGTTCTCTTGCAATTTGAAATTGATTAAGATAGTTAACTAAACACTCCTTCTTAGAATATTTTGGTTTAGTGCTTCAATATGGCTTATTCAATGCTGTCATGTAACATTTCTAGGGAAACATATCAAAATTATCATTAGGAATGTATTTAGTCAACCATATATTCTCCTAGATTGATTCTCCTTTTAATTTCAGATTGCTTCCATTAATTTCTATCGATTGATTTCAATGATCCATGGAAGGACCTTTATTTCCATATTATAAGCATATTTTCTTGGTTTGGATTACAGTCTTGGACTCCAGCTTAATATTCTTCTTGTGAATATTTTCTCTCATAATATTCTTAAATTCATTATTTTTTATATTCCCAATGGATGATTTTCCAAACATTGTTCCTTTATTCTATATTTTTTGTGGCCATGTCTTATTATAAACATATTCATTATGTATGGTTGGAATAAACCTTCATTCATCATAACTATGAAAAATTTTGTTGCAATTATAATAGATGTCTTAATTATATTCAAATATACTCTTGATAAATAGATTCTTCTTTATCTCTGTATTATTCTTTTTCTTTATAGGTTGCTTCAATTATCCACATCTTCATTACCTAAGTGTAGTCCTTCTATAATTTTTATATGCTTACACATTATTCCAATAAAAATAATCATAATGATAAAACTTCCAACAACATTAACAATAGCTAGAAAATCTCTTTATTTTTCTTGTAGTATTAATTTGGATCGATTCCTTTCATAGTTGTTTCTGAAATTTTATTTCTTTAATTGGATAATATATTTGGGATTTATTCTTCTTAATCATCGCAATATCCATCCTTAATGTTTTTAGAGATTTATAACCATTTTTATGAATCCATATCTTCCTATCTTTTATCTTTTAACATGTACATGAAGATGAAACTACATTAGTAAAATTAGAAATAACCAGGTTATGGGATACCTTCTTCTTAGAGAATGATGCCATTAAATTATAAAATTATTTAGTAGTACTTTTCTAATCATACTTCTCAATGAAAAATTGAGTGGTAGCATCTCTTCTTCTAGTTTTTTTGGAAGTTCCAGCCTTAGTTGATTGCTCATTCTTCAGTTTAACCTATAGTTCTAAACACTTCATGTTGTGGGAGTTATTCTCATCCCCAACTGATCTCATCTTACTTCCCCAGTTATCCTTTAGCTTTATCATTTGTAATTCATGAACATTTCTTATTTCATTAAAAGATATGTTAAGCTCATTTACCATGTATGATTTTTCTTCTAGTTGAGAATAATTGACAACCATAGAAACATTGTGAAAACTTTCAAATGCATAAAAATCTTTTAAACATACAATCTCAATGAATTATTTCTAAAAAATTCTTCCCTATAATTCTTCAGTAACATGTGCATTACTTTAATTGAAAATTGAAATTTTTTTATCCTTTTCTTTCACTAGTTTCGTGAGAGTGTTGTATATGCCTAACCTTTTAGCCAATGCCTCTTCCATGGAATCACTTTCTTCTTCTAGTGTTAATTTTTCATCTTAAATAACATGGATTCTTGTAGAAATATGTCTTACCACTTATCTAGTGATGTTATTCAAATGGTATTTAATTGAATACTAAGTAACAGTAATTGAAATATAATCATCATATCTTGAATAAGCTTCATTAGGAAAGTCATTAAAAAAAGAGTTATTACATGTTTTATCTTTTATGTTAGCTTTAGTAGAAGGTGTATTCTTTTGGTAGTAATATAACGACCCAAGATTTATGTAAATAAAAATTACATTTCTTTTGCAAAATACCTAATACATGACACTAACAGACACCCATGACTATATTTGTTTAGTGCCTTTGGAAACTTAGAATATAATCTTCTAAAGTGGTGAAATATCTTCAACATCTCCCATAAAGATCTTAACATTTTGTTTTCTTACCTAAAACCGTTCTTTATATCCTAGGGAAATGAAAACATAAAAAGAGTAAGCTCAAATTGTCAGTAAGGATAAATATGAAGAACATAAAACACAACATAAACATAAGAATGTAAAAAAATATGAGCATAGCACATGAGCCTCAACCCAGTTGGTGGCGTATCTCTAAGTGCATCAATGAGACTCAGGATCAAAACTAGGAGGAGGTATAATTTTGATATTGTAGTGGTACTGTAGTAGTACACCATGGGTATTGTAGGAATATTTTTCATGTACTATAGTAGTACTATGTAGACACTATAGAAGGTACTATATCAAGTATTGTTTGATAATGTAGTAGACGGAAGTATTCACCTTAGGCCACCAGTTTGAGATTTGAGTCCTTAAGGCCTTTGAGCCACCTAAGACTTCCTGTCAGTAACGCCTTCAGGCCACCATTAAGAAATTTAGGCCACCTTAAGGCCTTCAGGCCACATGATCAATGTAGATTCCCCAGACATACTCTATAAAAAAGGAGTAACCTCATAGGAGGATTCAGAACATGCACACTCACCAAATCTGAACCAATGGATTTGGAAGAATGAGAGGGTATGACAATGCCATCGAGACCAGCATGTACTTGCATGGGAAGCTTAGTTGGAAGGGAATGAGAAGGTGAAGGGATACCATCATGATGTAGATGTTGTGAAGGGGTAGTTCCTTGTAGTTATAGTCTAGTTGAATTTCCTATGACCTTCAGTTCATGTTATGTCTCTTAAGCATATAGTTCATGTAATATCTAAATCTTACTAGACTTGTAAGGGTTCCCCATCATCCCATAAAAGGGGGGTTATCAAAAATAAATAAAAAAGAAGGACTTCGGGCCATTTAGGCTGGTAAAAACATGAGTATAAAGTTTTCATATCAAAATTTAACGTCATGAAATAAATATTGTTTGTACATAAGGCATAGATCATAAAGGAACATTGACCGTGATAGAATAGCATTGGAATAAAACATGGGATTGTGGGAAAAAATAAGAACATAATATTATTTCTATATTATCCAAGGGATTGTATCCAAGACCATCATAGTGGACAAAGTCCATTACTAAACATGGTTTACTTGTCGTTCCAGCCATGTATTACAAAACTATACTTATCATTCCAGCCCTGTATTACTGAACCATGATAAATTTCCATTCCAATCATGTTTATTTTATGAGATATAAAACACTACCTAATTTATTGGAGGGAAATATAGGTCCCACCCATCTCATAATGAAATCATTCTTACATGTGACACAAAAACATAAATCATTCATCATAGTATAACCCAAGAAATAAAATGGGTTTCTTAAACCTCATTCTATAATAATAAAAATAAATTAATTGTATTTCATAACAATAATCCCATAATAAACACACTAAAATCAATGTAATAACAAGGATATAGATATAAACCTATGACATCTTAAATGAAAAATAATTTTGATAAAACACTTGATCTTAATTCCTGAGGAAAATATCATTTCTTTTTTAGAAATGTATTCTTTTCTAAAAATTTAGTAAAATATTAAAAGAAAATAATTTATTGGAAAATTTTATTGAAATATTTTATAGTATTCTTCATTGAATTACGTTCTATGAAGCCGTAAAAATCTATTCATGTCATATATGTTAAAAAACATTATTTTCGTACCTTTTTCAGAAAAGTAAAAAAGTACATAGAAAGAACGATTTCTTCCATAACATTTAATAAAAATTTACCAATGGATAAAATTCACATTAAAAATATTATAATAATAGAAAAAATATAATATTTTTAGGAAACAAGGATGTAAATGATAAATATAACCCTGTAAATACTTATGAATAAACTATCTCGGATAATAATGAGATTGTAAAATTAGCCCTTACCTTGTACTTTTCATTAGTTGAGGGTGTGGTAAACTCCATTATAATGGTTAAATCATGTCATTAAATTATAATAGAGCCATATAGATATTTATTATATAATATATTTTCCAATTAAATCATTTGTTTAAATATTATTTCAATATTACCATTATTTTGGTTTTTTACTACTTCATTTTCCCATTCCTTTTTTTGTCATGTAAGTCATGTCTTTAATGAATAGGATGTATTTTATTCCTGAATTAAAGTTATAAATTATTTTTTTTCACTCATCATATAAATTTTATATTCATTCATGAATTTTTAACATGGATAACGAATCTCACCGCACCGTGGAGATGGTAGGCTGTATTTATGCACTAGTGATAGTATCATTATCTTGATGGTTAAATGGTATGTAATTGGATGGAATATTAATTATAATGTATTATTATAATGTTATATTCAATATTTAAATAAATTATACTCTTAAATATACCCATCCTAATAAATTATTTTTGATTAAAAAATTAGACCACAGTGTAGAGACGGTAAGCCGTTCGTACGCATACATGGTGATATTGTTATTCATATGATGGATAAAAGGAGGTAAAAGGTTGTAACATAAATATAATAAAATCTTATAATGTATAATATAAATGATTTATTACTTTAGAATGCAATTAATATAGAAATAATAAGTATATAATGAAAAGAAATTAAATTTAATTGGTAATGCAATTACCTCTTCTTAGTTGGACTTCCTTTGGATCACTTCATAGGGACACTAGAGGGTGGCAGTTTTGGAAACCCAGGACCTCAAAAAGTTAAATAATAATTTTTATAGGATAATTTTGTAGGAATTGGTGGAGATAGAAGGCTCAAGGAGGTGTGAGGAAATGTGGGAGAAGATTCCTTTTTATAAGAGAGGAGAGGGGGATTTAGAAATCTCTCAAAATAGTAAAACATAATAAGACAATTCTAGATATAAATATTTAAAAATGACCCATAAATGAAATTTATAATACATTTTAGACCATATATTATCCCCTTATGATTATTTAATTTTTTTTATTTTAATTATTTAATAATAAATTAATTCAATAAGATATTATTATTTTCAAAATTAATACCATTCATTTAATTTGACTTAAAATAAAATATTACAAAGTGGTAATTCTAATATAATAATTTCCCACATATATTATACATCATATAGATCTTTTAAATTTGTTAAACACATTAAATAATAAAAAATGCAACAAAATGATTATTATTAAAATCATTTTTCCTATTTTTATATTAATTGAAGAAATATTGTTTTAGAATTGAAGAGACATTTAATTTAAATATATAACTTCTAAAAATTTAAAAACAATTATATAATTAAAATGGTTTCATTTATATCTAAATATAAATTTATATTCTTTCACACCTTGATTTTTTTCCTATGTGAGCACATAAAAGATATTAAAATACTAGATAGTGACATTTTGTAATAATATTTGTTTAAATTATGTATAATTTAATTTCATGTACAATTTTCCATAAAAAAAATAATTGATCATATTGTGATAATTATTGAATATTATTCATATAATAATTTTCTGGACATGTTTTTGTTTTATTGTAAACCTTATAATTTTTATTTACTCTTAATTAATTCCATTAACTCTTTTCATAGCAACATGTTTTTTTATTTACAAAGGGTTAATATAATCACTCTAAAATGACAATGGATCCATAAATATACTACTGGTGACATATTTAACTTCATACCAATTATTTGTATGAATTTTATATTTTTTGATTTTTATATAATTTAACAAAATATCATTTATTTAAAATATCAGTACTTACAATTTTGACACTATTAATTAGTTGACATTATAGAAATATCATAACATTGAGATGTGTTCTAAAAAACACCTTCAAACCATAAATAAAATTTCAAATTCATTTATAAAAGTATTTTATGACATTATTTAAATAAAATTATATTTATTTTAATATTTTTTATATCATCTATTTGATATTTCTATTTATAAAATAATTTCTACATCAATATTGATTCCTCAGTAATGGTAATTATTTAATCACTAAAAATTATATATAACATTAAATAATGTAGGTAATTAAATTATATTTCTAGAGACTACCTATAGTTTATTTTATTTCTTGTTAATCCCTAAATAAAAATTAATATACTTATATATAATGATAGTGTGACATTTTGTCACATTCATTAATGTTTTTTGTATTCATGTCATATTCAATGAAAGTGTCCATTAAGTCATTACATTTCTAACCATAGATTATAAGGGTAGAATTAATTAATCCAATAGGATTTTTATAGGTGTTAGGTTAATTTTATAATATTATTTTTTCCATGAAGTACTTGATATACCTTTAACCATGATAATAAAAATAATTTAAAAAGTCACTATTCATAATGCCTAAAAATAAGAGTAACCTATAAACATAATTTTGAACCACTAATAGTAAATATGGAATCCATTTTACATAATTCAATACATATAACTGGTAGAAATTAATTTAAAATTAATTGCGGTTGTTAAAACCAAAAAGCGGGTTTTTAAGAAGTAAAAACTTATCAAAATATTGTCAGTTATTTATGTCCAATTTAAAAGTCAAATTATTTCCAATGATCAAAATTGGATTAAATGATAAAAAAATAAGACTATTTCACTTTACAAACAATTAAAAATATAGTCTAACTATATAAATAAATTAGATGAAAAGGCAGTTATGAATTAAAATACAGTATTTTTCACTATTCCTTAAAATATGAATTTTACTAGAAAAATATCAAAAATAAAAAAAGTATAATTTTATTTTCCAATTAAAAAAAATAATTTTATTTTGTGAAATACAATATATAATGGTGTTAAAAACTAAATTTAAAATGATTGCACCATCAAAAGGTGGAAAACTGTATTTTTTTAAAACTACTTATTTTATCCGAAAAATTGAATTTGATCTTATATCATAACTAAAAAATACATAAGATGAATTTTAATGATTTATAAAATTAAAAATTTGTTCAATTATATTCATATCTTATAGTTTATTTACCATAAAATAATAATATTTTAATAATATATCATTTTTTAGTGAAACTGCTTATTGCGTACAATGAAATCTATCATGGAAGGTCACTCTTGCGTGTAATACAAGAAAATGTGGAGTTATATTTAGTGATATATTCCTTTTGTGTTTCTTATAATATAATCCAAACATAGTTATTTTATATATTGAAAAAAATCTATACACTGTGTTGCATGAGCTGAATTCTATCAAAAGAACATGAAATTGTGAGTAATAGAAGCCAAAATAGTGTTGCGTAAAATGAAATATAATACGAAGTTGCGTATAGCACAATATAATCTTGTTGTAGAATACAGTACAAGGAATCAAATATATTAAAAATATTCTATCACATAAAATCTCGCGGTGTTACATTCTACCCCCCTTAAAATGAATATCACCCTTGAAATTAGTCAGGGTTATAAATTGTTTACTACGTGAAAGTTTCTTTCATGGAAACCCACATCATAAAAAGAAAAACTAACACTTTATTTTAAAAAAGAAATTTAGACACATTATGGTTACCCAAATAAACTCATCACTGGGTTTCCACATAGTTGAACATAGGTGAGAAGATAAAAAATGGATATGGAGGAGAAATCTAACCATCACGTTCTGATGGATAGTGATAGAGAATTAGGTATAGAGAAATTTATCTACCGAGAAGCCATATATCTGTGATGATTTAAGGGACCATCTGATTCATAGGATAATAAGTTACTAGGATAACATTTTTGGTTTCAATATACTTTTCTTAAAGGTGATTAATTTTTACCTGTGACGAAATACTTACTTGATTTCAGTAAAATCTCACTGTTGATCATTCCCTAAACAATTTCCACATCATCTATTATTTAAATAAATGAAGATGAATTTTTCATTCTTGAAGTCTTACCAGATCATGTGATAGAATGATAGGTCTTCCCATCTATCTCAAAAAAGGTCAGAATAGGTTATCAAATATGCATAAGCCCACCTATAGTGAGATAATACATTAATCTAACAAACATCAAGCTAAATATAAATTATAATATCTGTCAATTGATAACATTAAAATCCTTCCAAATACTGAAAAATATAACACATTATAAAGACATGACATAAATCAACTTAACATTTATCTCCCATATCTCATTTGGCAGTTCGTGGTCGTCGCATTTCCAAACATATGAATGCCTTATTCATGTATTTTGTTGAAACATGGTAATTAAATGAATTTCCATAGAATCATACTGAAAACATACATTTTGTCAAAATTTATACATTACACTAACCAAAATACCAAAAATTCTATATACTAAAACCATGATATCATTTTGTCCTTATATCAGTCCTGATCTCATTGATATTGTCAAACATCTCACTATCTCAATATCCCTTCATTATGAACATATCATGTGATTTCACATATATTTATGTCACTTTTCATGGTTACTGGAACAATATAATTATGGAAAACCATAGGGGACCAATACATATATATTTTAATATTCCATAATACTATAAAAGAGATCCTACAACACTATTTTGGAATCCCATTACAAAAACACAAAATCATTCCACCACATCGTTGTTATACTCAACATCACCAATAGTGATCATGTGACTTCCCTTTATCATTTTCCAAAATAGGTTGTTAACATTGATCATCATTAAACCTTGGATTAGGGCATTGGTTTGCATAATTCCATATTTCCTTTCACTTGTATCATTGAAGTGTTGGTGGTGCATTCTCTGTAGTTTCTTCACTATTCACATCATTAGAAACCTTTTCCCATTACTTTGACACTCAATTTCTTAATGACCTTATTTTCCACACATGAAACATTTTCATCCCCCTTTAAGAAAATATCCACCATACTTCATTCTACACATTCATCATAAGGAATCATTCATCTTCTTTTCAACATTGTTTTGATATTTTTCTTTGAACTCCATCTTTCTTTTCTTGTCAAAACCATGAGATTGATATGTAACACCAAACTCTATTTCTGCCTTGATATCACTACAAAAAATTTATTCATAGCTACTGAAGTCTCACATATCTAATTCCCTTATAAGAATTGGTTTTAAGCCACTAAATAATCGATAATCATTAATTTCAAGTTGGATGATAATGCTAGAATCATACCATGGAAATCTTGTAAAATTTTCCACTTATGTACCAACAGATTCATCCTCCTTTTATTAAGCTCAAGGAACTCCTTTTCCATCTTTATTTGATTAATAAGAGGGAAGTACTTTTTAGAAAACAAGTTCTTGATATCATCCCATTCCAAGGATTCAATTTCACCTTGGAACCTTGTATTCTTAATTAGATTCCACCACTGGTCTACATCACTTTCCAAACGATAAACAACCAAAATGAATATTTCATGTTCTTATAAATGAAGGATGGAAAGTCTATTTTCAAAGGTACTGATTCATTTTTAAGAAACAAGTTGATCAGAAGACCCATTGAAAGAAGGTGGGAGTTGCCTCATGAAGGACTCAATAGAATTTTCTTCTATTCTATGCTCATTTTGAAGTCCATGGTGATTCATATGTTCTATAAGTATAGAAAAATAATTTTTCATTCCATATACCATTAAATTCGGTTGTTCAAGAGTACATTCATTTAATTTCCCAGTGCATTGATCATTAACACAGTTCCCTTGGGCTCCATCCATCATCTAAAACCCCAAAATAATAGTGTGAGAGGCAAAAGTATTACAAGGAAAACAATATAATCATAGGGGTGTACATTCAATACATATCTTCATAGGTTTAATCCTATGGTATTAATGATCTTTAAATTAAATATAGGACTATAACCCATTTTTATAATTACCCTAAGGGTCATCCTTAAACATAATTTAAAATTATCTCTAGGGATCTCACAAAATTTTATTATACTAGTTTCCAAAGGTTAACTAAACCTTCGTCAAAATACCAACTATAACGACCCATGCTTGATGTACATGGACATTACAATTCTTTTTCAGAATACATAATACATGAAAAAAACTGAAACCCAAGACCGTGTTAGTTTAGTGCCTTTGTATACATGGAATATGATCTTCTAACTTGGTGAAAAATCTTCAACATCTCCCATAAAGATCATCCCTTTTTTCCCTACCTAAGTACTTTCTTTATATCATGGGAAAAATAAAACATAAAAATGGTGAGCTCAAATGATCTTTAAGGGTAAATTTTGAGAATACAAAACAACCCATACACTTAATAATGTAAAAACCTGATCATAATGTTTATTTATCAAAATCTTGAGTCATGAAATAAATCATGGTAGTACATAAGGAAAAAATCATAAAATTACATTAACCATGATAAAATTTCATTGGAATAAAACATGGGATTGTGGAAACAAATAAGAACATAATATGTTTTCCTTAGAAGCCAAGTCATTGTAGCCAAGACCATCACACTTGACAAATTCCATTATTGAACTAGGTTTACTTGTTATTTCAGCCATGTATTACTGAATCAGATTTACATGTCATTCCAGCCCTTTATTACTAACCCATGTTAACTTAATATTACAGTCATGTTTATCTCATGAGATATAAATATTTACCCAATTCATTGGGGGAAGATATAGGTCCCACCCATCTCATAATGAAATCATTCTTACATGTTCCACAAAAAGATAAATCATTCTTCATAGCATAACCAAACAAAAAAATTGCTTTCTTAAATATCATTCCATAATAATTTATATAAAATAAATTTATTTCATCACAATAATCCAATCATAAACACAATAAAATAAATTTAATATTGTCGATATAAATATAACCCTATTTCAGCTTAAATGGAAAATAATTGTGATAATACACTTGAACTTAATTCCTATGGAAAATATCCTTTCTTTTTCAAAAATGATTTCTTTTCTAAAAATGCCACCCAATTTTAGAAGAAATGAATTTAGTAGAAAATAACCTTGAAATAATGTATAGTAAGTTCATGGACATAATGTGTCATTAAACTGTACAAATCTATTCATGTCGTATAAGTTAAAAGACATTATTCTTGTACTTCTATTAGAAAAGTCCAAAACTACCTCGAAAGAAATATTCCTTCCATACTATTTAATAAAAATTTAACAGTGGGTAAAATTCACTTTATAAATAGTACAAGAATAAAAATAATAATATATATTTAGGAAACATGGATGTAAATGATAAATATACCCCAGTAAATACTTACGAATAAATAACTTCATATAATATTAAGATTGTAAAATTATCCATTACCTTATAAGTTTCATTATTTGATGGTGCAGTCACCTCCTTTATAATGATCCAATAATTTTATTGAATTATACCCAGACCATATCCATATTTATGATATTATAAATGGTCCTACTATATCATTTTGTTAATAGTATTTCAACATGACCATTATTTTTCTTGTTAACTGCTTCATTTTCCCATTTCTATTTTTCCATGGATGTCAGGTTTGTTATGAATAGGATTTGTTTTAATCATGAATTTAAGTTCCTAATAATTATTTTCAATAAATATCTAAATTTTATAATCGTTATTGAATTTTTAACATGGATAATGAATCTCACCATGTCGTTGAGATGGTAGGTCGTACATACACACGAGCGACAATATCATTCTCTTGATGATTAAATGGTACTTAATTGTATGGTATATTAATAAAATAGAATAATTATCAGGTTATATTCCTTATTTAAATCCATTATACTCATCATTAAACCCATCCTAATAAGGTATTTCTGAATAACAAATTGGACCACAGTGTGGAGATGATTAGTCATGTGTACGCATGCATGGTGATATTGTTATTTATAGGGTGGATAAAAAGTGGTATAAGGGTCTCCCATAATTATAATAAAATATAAGAATTTATAATATTATGTAGTTATTACTTTAGTATTGAATTAACACAGCAATAACAAATATAAGAGGAAAAGAAATTGAATTAAATTGGTAAAGTAATTACTTCTTCGTTGTACTTCCTTTAGATATCTTCATAGGGACCCTAGGTGTTGAATTTTTCAAAAACCAGTACCCCCAAAACATAACTAAGAATGTTTATAGGCGACTTTTCCAGGGGTTAGTCGATCTAGAAATCTCGTGGACTTTTCAGGAAATGCGGGAGGAGGTTCTTTTTTATAAGATATGATAGGGGCACTTTAGGAAACTCTGAAAATATTAAAACATAATATGACTATTCTAGATCTAAATATTTAAAAATGTCCCATGAATAAAATTTAAAATATATATTATACAATATCTTATCCCCTTGTGATTATTTAACATTTTTGTGATATTTAAATAATTTAATAATTAATTAATTCAATAAGATATTATTATTTCCAAATTTAATACTATTAATTTAATTTGACTTAAAATACAATAAGACAAGGTGGGAATTAAAATATATTGATTTCTCACATCTGAAATATATCTTATAGATCCAGTAAATTATTTAGATACGTTAACTAATCCAAAATATAACAAAATTAATATCATTAATATCATTTATTCTATTTTTATCTTAATTTAATAAATAGTGTTTTAGAATTGAAGTGAATTTTAATTTAATTATATAACTTCAAAAAATTAGAAATAATTTTATATAATGAAATTGGATTAATTTATATCAAAATAGACATTTTTATTCGTTCATATCTTGATTTTGTCCCTATGTGGAGACATAAAATTTACTAAAATACAAGATAGTGAAATTTTGTAACTATTTTTGATTTATATAATATATAATTTATTATCATGTAAATGTGTCCCTTAAACTAAAAAAAATAGATCATATTGTGATAATTATTTAATATTATTCATCCAATAATTTTTCAGACATGTTTTTGTTTAATTTTAACCCTTATAATTTTTTATTTACTCTTAATTATTTCCTTTAACTCTTACCGTGACGATGTCTCTTTTTAATTACTAAGGGTGAATATAGTCACTCTAAAATGACAAAGGATCTTTAAATGGACCACTGGTGATATATTTAACTTCATCCCAATTATTTGGCATATGTTCCAATTTTTATAAATTTTATATAACATACTAAAATATTATATATTTAAAATTTCAATAGTGTTAATTTTGACACTACTCGTTATTTTATTTTTAGAAATATCACTACATTAAGATATGTTCTAAAAAACTCCATTAAACCATAAATAACATGTCAAAGGAATCCATAAAATTAGTGTATGACAATAATCCACTAATATTATATTTATTTTAATATTTTTAATATGATTTATTGGATATTTCTATTAATTAAATAATTTATGCATCACTATTGAGCCACCATTAATGATAATTATTTAATCTCTAAAATTTATAATACATTTCTATGATGTAGATAAATCATTTTTCCTTACAAATACTTCCTATAATCAATTTTATTACCTAGTAATCCCTAAATTAAAATAAATATTATTACGTAAAATGATGGTGTGACATATTTTCACATTCATTATTCTTTTTATATTCATGTCATATTCATGGGTAAGTGTCCTATAATACAATACATTTCAAATAATATGTGATAAGGGTGTAGGTTATTCATCCAATAGGATTTTGAGAGCTATTAATGTAATTTTATAATATTATTTTTACCATTAAGTACCTGATTTACCTTCCACCATGGTATTAAAAATAATTATTAATGTTACTAATCAAAATGTCCGAAAATATAAGTAACCTATTAAAATAATTTGGACCCCTGGATTCCAAATATGGAATCCATTTTTTATAATTCAAAACACATAATTGGCATAAATTAATTTAAAATTAATTCCTCTTATTAAAACCAATAATTGGGTTTTTAAGAAGTAAAAACTAATCAAAAGATTGGCATGTGTTTATGTCCAATTTAAATTTTAAATTACTTAAAATGACCAAAATTGGATTAAGTGATAAAAAATAATTCGATTACACTTTAAAACCAATTATGAATATAATCTAACTATATAAATAAATTAGATGAAATGGAAGTTTTCAATTATAATGCAGTATTTTCACAATTCATTAAAATATGAATTTTATTAGAAAAATAATAAAAATTCAACAAAAGTAAATTTTTATGTTCCAATTCCAATGAAGAATTTTATTTTTTCATATACAATATATAAAATTGTTAAAAACTAAATTTTAAATGGTCGCACCATTAAAAGGCGGAAAAACCTCATTTTTATTAAAATACTTCTTTTATCCAAAAAAATGAATTTTTTCTTATATCATTTCTAGAAATAACATAATATGAATTTTTATTTTATATAAAATTAATAATGTTGATAATAATATTCATAATGGCTACTTTATATCCCAAAAAATTAAAATATTTTATTAATATATCTTTGTTTACTGAAACTCGGTATTGCATACAATACAAGCTAGGGAGGTTTCTCTTGTGTGTAATGAAATCCAATATTGTGTAACATTTAGTGAATTATTCCTTTGGTGTTTCATATAACATAATCCAAATATAGTTCTTTTTTTACATTGAAAAAAAATCTATACTCAATGTTGCATGAAGTGAATTATATCAAAATAACATGAAATTGAGTATAATAGAAGCCAAGAATAGTGTTGTGAATACTTCAAGATAATATCGTTTTGTGTATAGTGCATCCTAATCTTGGGGTATCATAAAACATAAGACATCAATGAAATTAAAAATAATATATCTCATAAAATCTCAGCGTGTTACATTCTACCCCCTTAAAATGAATTTCCCCTCTAAATTCATTGGGGTTATAAATGGTTTACTAATTGAAAGTTTCCTTCATGGAAACCCACATCGTAAAAAAATACTAAAACTTCATTTTAAAATGTAAAGATAGAAACATAATGGTTACCCAAATTGACTCATCACTGGGTTTCCAAACAGGAGAACATTGGTGTGAACTGAAAACATGGATATGGAAGAGAAATCTAACCATCCTGTTCTAATAGATATTGATGAAGAATAAGGTTTTGAAAAAGATAACTTCCAGAAATCAATAAATCTATAATGATTTTAGGGACCATCTGATTCATCGGTAATAAGGTACTTTGATAACATTTTTGGTGTCAAGATATTTTTCCTAAAGTTGATGATTTGTTTTCATGAGAAGAAATACATACTTGATTTCATTACAATCTCACCATTGATCATTCCCTGAACAATTTACACATCACTTTTTATTTAATGAAATGAATTTGAATTTTTTATTCTTGAAGTGTTAGAAGATCATGCGAGAGAATGATATTTCGTTCCATTTATCTCAATATAATGATTAGAACTGGTTATCAAATATGAATAAGTCCACTTATAGTGATATAACATATTAATCTAAAAACAATCAACCAAAATATAACATATACTATCCATCAATGGATAACCTTACAATCCTTCTGAAAACTAAAAAATATAAAACATTAGAAATAGGTCAACTAAATCGACTTAACCTTTGTCTCCTTTATCTCATTTGGAAGTTCTTGGTATCAAATTACAAACATGTGAATACCTTATTCATGTATTCTCTTGAAACATGGTAATGACATAAATAACCATAGAAGCTTAGTAAAAAAATAAATTTTATCAAAATTAACTCGTTCCACACGCCAAAAATAAAAAAAATTATATATACTAAAACAATGATATCTCTTTGTCCTTATATCAGTCATGAGCTCATTAACACTATCAAACATCTCACTATCTTCTTATCCCTACATTATGTGCATATCATGTGCTTTCCAAAAATAGTTCAATCACTTTTCTTGGTTCCTGGTACCATATACTTTTGGAAAACCTTAATGTACCAATTTATTGATATTCCAATATTCCTTAATACGATAAAAGAGTTCCTACACCACTATTTTGGAATCTCATAACATAAACACATAATCATTCCACTTCTTAGTTTTCATACTCAACATCACCAATAGTGATAGCATGTGACATCCCTTTTTCTTTTTCCTTATGAATTTTCTGAAATCGATCAGAATTAACCCTTGGATTAGGGATTTGATAGAATAATCCCCTATTTCCTTGAACATGTAGAATTGAAGTGTTAGTGATGCGTTCTCTGTAGTGTTATCTCTATTCACATCATCAGAAATCTTTTTCCCATTACTTCTACACTCAAATCTTGATGACCTTCATTTATACACTTGAAACATTTTCTAGTCCCTTTAACACAATCTCCACCGTGCTTTATTCCACACATTGATTATAAGGAAAAATTCATCTTAAATTCACCAATGTTTTGATATTTTCCTTTGAACTACATGTTTCATTTTCTATCAAATCCATGATAATTATAGTAAATAAAAACATTTATTTCTACCTTGATAGCACAATGAAAAATCCAATCATAGATACTGAAGTCTCTTATAGATAATTCCCTTCGAATACTTGGTTTTAGGCCACTGATGATTCAATCGACATTACTTTCAGGTGGGATGATAAATATAGAAGCATTCCATGAACGCCTTTTAAAATTTTCATTGTATGTACCAAAAAATTCATCATCTTTTTCATTAAGTTCAAGGAACTCCTTTTCAATATTTTTTCCAAGAATATGAGGGATGTACTTATTGAAAACAAGATCTTTAACTCATCCCATTCTATATATTCAATTTTATCATGCTGCCATGTATTCTTAATTAGAGTCCACCCCTGATATGTTTCACCTTCTAAATGATAAAATGAAAAAATGACATTTTCATGTTCATAATAGCGAAGTATGGAAAATATACTTTCAATGGTATTTATCCCTTGTTCCAAAATAAGTGGATTAGAAGACCACTGAAAGAATGTGGATGTTGCCTCATGATGGACTTAGTTGAATTTTCTTCTCTTATATGCTCATTTGGAATTCTAGAATGATTTATATATTTTGTAAGTATGGAAATAAGATTTTTTCCTTCAATATCCAATATCATTTGGTTGTTCAGGAGGACAATAATTACATTTCCCAAGGCAGTGATCATTAACATGGTTCATTCAGGTTCTGACTATCATCTAAAACCCCAAAATAAGAGTGTGAGTAGCAAAAATCATACTAGGAAAATAATATAATCAAGGTGGTGTACTTTCAATCTCCAATATCTTAGGTTTACTCCTAGGTTACTCATTATTATTACCATAATTATTGGACTATAACCTACTATCATACATACCATTAAGAAAATCCCTAAACATACCATAGAAATATCTCTAGGGATCTCACTAAAGTTTTTGCATCCTATTTTTTAAAGGTTATCTAAAATGTCACTCAGATACCAACAATAACAACCCTTTAATGGCATACATGGACATTAAATTTATTTTGAGAAATACATAATACATGAACCAAAATGACACCCAAGGCCATTTTAGTTTAATGCCTTTGTAAACATGTTACATAATCTTCTAACTTGGGGAAAGATATTCAAAATCTCCCATAAAGATCATCCCATTTTTTCAAACATAAAACATTTATTTATATAATAGGGAAAAGAAAACATAAAAAGGGTGAGTTCGAAAGCTTAGTAAGGGTAAACATGGAGAACAGAAAATTAACCATAAACATAAGAATGTAAACACATGATCATAAAATTTAAATATCAAAATCTTGATTCATGAAATAAATCATGGCAGTACGTAAGGAATAGATCATAAAGGAACATTAACCATGATAAAATAGAATTGGAATAAAACATGGGAATGTGGAAAAAAAATAAGCAGATAATATGTTTATATTATAGCCAAGGCATTGCTTCCAATACCATCATAGTGGATAATGACCATCATTGAACTGGGTTTACATTCCATTCCTTCTCTGTATTACTGAACTAGATTTACATGTCATTCTAGCCCAATACTACCGAACCATGTTTACTTTTCATTCTATTAATGTTTATCTCATGAGATATAAATCTTTAACCAATTCATTGGAGGGATATACAGGTCTCACCCATCTCATAATGAAATCAATCGTACAAGTTCCACAAAAACCTAAATCATTCATAATATCATAACCCAATAAATAAAATGGTTTTCTTAAACATCATTACGTCATAATACATATAAAATAAATGGATTTTCTAAAAATAATACCATAATAAACACAATAAAATCAAATTAATAATATTTATATAAATATAAACCTATGTCATCTTAAATAGATAATAATTTTCATAAAACACTTGAATTTAATTCCTAAGGAAAATATACTTTCTATTGTAAAAATATTTTCTATTATCAAAATACCTACCAATTTAAAATAAAAGAATTTAGTTGAAAATAATATTGAAATCATGTAGAGTATTCTTCATGGAGATAAGGTTTCATGAACCCATAAAAATCTATCCATGCCATATAAATTAAAAATCATTCCTCTTGTACTTTTGTCAAAAGAGTAAAAAAGTACCTCAAAAGAAAGATTTCATCCATAATGTTAAATAAAAATTTACCAATGGGTAAATTTCTCTTTAAACAGTAGTATAATATATAAACTATATTATATATTTAGGAAATATGGACCTAAATGATAAATATACCATAGTAAATAATTATGTATAAATAATCTCGAATAATAATGAGATTGTAAAATTATCTCTTACCATAATATTTTCATTAGTTGAGGGTGTGGTAACCTCATGTGTAATGGATAAAAAATTATTTTAAATTATAAGAGGACAGTATCCATATTTATGATATCATATATGATCCTATTATATCATTGTGTTAAAAGTATTTCAATTATAACATTATTTTGGGTGTTAACTGCTTCATTTTCCCATTTCTTTTTTTCAACGTAAGTCATATTTATTATGCATAAGATGAATTTTATTCATTAATTTAAGTTCATAATTATTATTTTCACTCATCATATAATTTTTATAATCATTATTTATTTTTTAGCATGGAGAACGAATCTCACCGTGTCGTGGACATAATAGGTCGTATGAACACAAAAGCGGCGGTATCATTCTCCTGATGGTTAAATGGTATATAATTGGATGGTATATGTAACACCCGAGACTTTTATGTTATATAAATCATCAAAGGAGTCTTTTTCTACACAACACTTGCTTGGCTTGCTTTACACGAAATCGCGACCTTCCTCGATAGCTTGCGTCGTATGCAATACCGAGTTTCACTAAACAACGATATGCTATTAAAATATTATCAAAACTAGCCGTTATGAATAATAATAACCACTTTTTGAAATTTTATAAATTTTTATTTTTCAAAAGGGATTTCATTTCTGGATTCGGAATATCGAAATTATCCTAGGGTAAAATTTTGGTATTTTTCTGAAAACTTTCAATTTTTGATGAATAGTGAAACCACTAAGTGGTAGTTAAAAAACTGAATTTTTCATAAAACTTAATTTTACTACTTCTGTGAGTGGAATTTCAAAAATCCGAGAGACACGGTTGATGTCAATAAGTAAAATGTGGTTCAATGAGATGAAAATAATTTTTTGGTGAATAGTACCTTTTTACTTTTTTTAACCACGGTTAAAAGTAAATAGGGTAATTAAGGGTAAAGATGATATTATTATTACCCTAACACATGTCCTAATTCTATTGGACAAGTGTAATTCGACCCAAAACAAACATAGGAATAAAATATGACCATTTAGGCCCACTTGGATTAGATTAGGACATTTATTATTCATTTATTTAAAGGAGGGTTAAAATAGTTAAAATCAATGTTTAATAAGTAAAAAAATTTTAATATGGGGTTATACATAAGATAAATTCGACTATAAATATTCATTATAAATCTAAAAATAGTTCCTACATAATGGTATTTTATTTGTAATTTTTATACATTAAATAATTTAATTGATTTATGACACAATGATGATGCAGTAATTATCTTATTTATGAAATATTGACATAATTGATGTTATAAACACCAAACTAAATGTAATTTGAGACTTTTAATGAATTCCACTAATTTTATAGGTTAATATGACATGTTAGTATTGATTTAATTAACTTGGTTCGAACTAATAATTCTGTTATGAGTTTCACAAAAAACAATTACTAAATAGTGTCAAAATTGACATAAAATAGTTTTTAAAACAAATATTATATTAGTAATTGTTATTTTATTCCTAAAAATCTAAGGTTAGGCCAAATGACTTATATAAGGTTATATATATTAATAATAAACAACTTTGGGTTCGTTTGGCTGCTTATAGTAAGTTTATTAACCTTATAGTATAAGAACACAAGAAGACATGGTAAAAGTAAAATTATTCAACTTAATGTTAAATCTAAATGATAAGGTTAAAATAGGAACCTAAACTTGTCTAAATTCTATTAGATGAGAGGATTTAGACCCATCCCCACCTTAGCCTAGAAATAAATCAATTTGGAGCTATTTAAAACCGAACTTGACTTTATAATAAAATAATATTTTTAGTTATTCCAAAGGTGCCCCTCTCCTCCCTTATAAAAGTAAATCTCCTCCCTCTCTTCCTCACAACACTTTGAGCATTCAAGCTCGGCCAACCCCTGACAATTCCTCCTCTCCACTTCCCTAGAGACATCCTATAGGTCCTGGTCTTCTTAAAAGACCAATTGTAGTGCCCTAAAAGAAGGTCTCAAAGAAGCACTTCAAAGAAGAGGTAATGTCCGTTACCGATTCTTTCATCTTTATTTCTTCTTCCACTTCTTCTTCTTTAGTTGTTTCATTATGAAGTAATAACATCAGTATCACTAATATAATTATATGTTATTATAAGTATGAAATAACCCTATTTCACCATCTATCCATCCTATGGAAAAAAGAAATCACCGCGCGTGCGTACGTACGGAATACCGTCTCCACGCTGTGGTGTAATCTATTTTCCACCTCCACCTTACTTGGATGGGTATAATGGTGTCAATAATGACTATATATGACTATTATAAAGTGATATTTATTCTGAAATAGTATACATACACTCCAATACAATTCCACGATCATAGGAATGATATCATCACTCGTGTGTACGTACGGAATACCGTCTCCACGATGTGATGCGACTCGTTCTACATGATCTTCATTTCATAATGATTATATAAATGAATTGAATGAATTAATATGATATATATTACACTAATAACATTCTGGTAATGAGGTATCTATAACCTAAAGAGATGAATAATAATTTATTCGACAAAACACGCATAAGAACAAAAAGTTATAAACACCCGAATAACAAGTAGCAATGAAATATTACTACTAAGAAGCTAAGAATATGACCATATATGATATCATAAAAATAAGTATGATTCTGTAATAAGTCAATAACATTATTTAAATCATTATACAGGAGGTTCGGATACGTACAAATCATATCGGACCTAAGGTAAGGGAAATATCACAATCTCATTTTTATCCGAGATTGTTTATACTTTGGTATTTACTGGTGTGTATTTTATCTTCCACATCCATGTTTCCTAAATATGTAATATTATTTCCATTCACATACAATTGTTTGAATCCAGTTTTACCCTTCGGTGAGTTTTTAGTAAAAGATATGAAAGGAATCTTTTGTCGTTTTTCGTACGAGGTACTTTTTTGACTTTTCCGACAAAAGTAGGAGAAGAATGTTTTTTTTTAACTTATACGGCATGAATGGATTTTTAAAACATTATTTCCAAGAAGCTTCCTTTACAATTTTTCAAGTTTATTTTTAATCAAATTCTTTTAGTTTATTGTCGTATGACATGTTAAGAAAGGAAAAATGTTTTTGAAGAAGAAAGGATATTTTCCTCAAGAATGGAGTTCAGGTGTTTTATCAAAATTATTTTCCATCTAAGATAATAAAGGGTTCTGTTTTTATCCCTATTATTAAATTTATTTGATCATGTTGTGATGGAATTATTTTTATGAATTCCTTTATCTTATATGAATTGTTTTATGATGTCATGATGTTTAAGATTCCCATTTGTATTACATGGGTTATGCAATGATGTATGATTTATGATTTTGTGGAACACATAAGAATGGTATCATTATGATATGGGTGGGACCTATATCTCCCTCCAATTCATTGGGTAAAGATTTTATATCTCATGAGATAGACATGGCTGGAACGGTAGGTTATACCGGTTCAGTGAAACAGGACTGAAACGAGGGTGACTCGGTTCAGAAAGGGACTTTGTCCACTAAGATAGTCTTGGAAATGAGTCTTGACTAACAAGAAATTATTCTCTATGATTATGTGTGTATACCACAAAGTTTCATGTTTTAAGTTATGATTATTGTGATTACATTTCCCTACCATGATTTATCCCATGTTATGAAATTATGATCTCTTTTGCAGGTTAAGATTTCCAAAAGTTATGTGCTTGTGTATACGATGTGATTGATATTTCATTTGTTTACCCTTACTAAGCATTTGAGCTCACCCTTTTGTATGTTTTCTTTCCCCAGGTCAGGAAGAAGGTTATTAAGTAGGATATGCCAAAAAGGGACTCTAGATATGATGAAATAAGTGGGAAGCAAAGTTGATGCTTTATGAACCAGTTGTTTATGTTTCCCAGTTTCTAAAGACACTATACCTATACGGTCCTTTCGTGGTTTTGTTATATGTTTTAATAAGTATGCTTCAATTTTTAAGTATTAACAATGTATGTAAAGTATGGGTCATTATAGTTGGTATCAGAGGAAAGGTATAGTCAACCTTTGGAAACTAGGATGTGAAAGCCTTAGTAAGAACCTGAAGGATAAGTATAAGCATAGAACACAATCTTAGTGTTTTAGAAATAGCCATGAATAACCTACGATAATACCTTAAATGTGAAATTTTATTCTTGATTATGTGGTTTTCCTATTATAATTAGTGTTTCTCACACTATTCTTCTTGGTTTTAGTCAATGGCTGGAACCCAAAAGAATAGTGTTAATACAGAATGCGACGGACAATGCAATGATTGTCCCCCTGAGCAACCAAACGTTATGGGAGCTGGAATGCAAAATCCTGTAGCCATGCTCACACAACTTTATCAACCTATGAATCATGCAGGACTTCCAAACGAGCAAAGTAAGGAGCAACATTCTGTTGAATCCTTCATGAGGCAGCATCCACCTTCTTTCAGCGGGTCTACTGATCTATTAGTTGCTGAAAAATGGATTAGTACTACTGAAAAGATATTTTCAGTTTTTCAATGTTCTGAACATGATAAAGTCATCCTAGCAGTGTATCATTTGGAAGGAGATACTGATCAATGGTGGAATCTTATTAAGAATACGAGGCAAAGGGATGAAATTGAGTCTATGGAATGGGACGAGTTGAAGAACTTATTTTTCAATAAGTACTTCCCTCGTATTCTCCGAACAAATATGGAGAAAGAGTTTCTTGAACTGAAGCAAAAGGATGATGAATCTCTTGGTACCTATGATGAAAATTTTACAAGACTTGCAAGGTACGCTTCCGGTATTATTATCCAACCTGAGAGTAAGATTGATCGATTCTTTAGTGGCTTAAAACCAAGTCTTCAAAGGGCGTTAGCCATAAGGGACTTCAATAGCTACGAGGAAATCGTTCGATGTTCTCTCAAAGTTGAGATGGATATTGGAGTAACCCATCAGTCATATGGGTTTGATAAGAAGAGGAAAATGGAATTCAAAGGAAAATCTAAAGAGCACACTGAAAAGAAGATGAACTTTCCCTTATGCTCAATGTGTGGAAAGAAACATGGAGGGAGTTGTCTTAAAGGGACAAGTAAATGTTTCAAATGTGGAAAGGAAGGTCATCGGGCATTTGAATGCCGCGATGATGGGAAGAAGATTTTTAATGATGCAAACAAAGGAAGGGATACACAGAATGAACCTACTACACTTCAATGTTTCAAGTGCAAGGAGATGGGGCATTATGCCAATAAATGCCCTAATCCAAGGGTTGATGATGATGGTCGACGTCAACAAACTCTTAAGGCTAAAGACAAAGGAAAGTCACAAGAAATTTCTATCAGCGATGTGGAGTACGATAATGATGTGGTGAAAGGTACACTTACCATCCACTCTAAAGTAGAAAATGTTTTATTTGATTCTGGATCCACCCACTCTTTTATTTCTGAAAACTTTTCTAAGGGTATCACCGTATTACCTCAACAATTAGATGTTGAGTTAGCTGTGAAAACACCTAATGGCACAACAGTCGCATCAAAAGTTTATAATTCTTCTCTGATCGAAGTTTGTGGTAAAGTGCTTCCTGCAAATCTTGTGATCCTTCCTATAGTGGAATTTGATGTGATTCTTGGCATGGATTGACTTTGTTTATATGGAGATCATATCAATTTCCAAAGAAGGGAAGTCACATTTCATATTCCAGATCAATCTAT
Organism: Viscum album; assembly: GCA_963277665.1. NCBI lineage: Eukaryota > Viridiplantae > Streptophyta > Magnoliopsida > Santalales > Viscaceae > Viscum > Viscum album. The sequence continues at coordinate 1,279,777,789 of OY728134.1, forward strand.
GATCATATATCAATGCAAGGATGAACATAACCTTCTAGTGGAAATTTATTCCATTTTATGGGTATTGATTCCACTAAATGAAGGTTATTTATCTCAAATGGTTGGTGAGAAACTCATAATTAAGAAAATGCCCATCGTACGAGAGTTTGATGATGTATTTCCAGAGGAATTACCGGTTCTTCCACCAAATCGTGAAGTTGAGTTTTCAATAGAACTCGTACCGGGTGCTTTGCCTATTTCAAAGACACCTTATAGAATGGCCCCAATTGAGTTGTAGGAATTGAAGAAGCAACTCCAAGAGAATCTTGATAAGGGATTCATACACCCTAGTGCGTCACCTTGGGGAGCACCTGTTCTATTTGTTAAGAAGAAATATGGATCAATGAGACTCTGCATTGATTATCGAGAACTTAACAAGATCACTATCAAGAACAAATATCCTCTCCCATGCATTGATGACTTATTTGACCAACTACGCGGAGCTCAATACTTTTCCAAGATTGATCTTCGTTCATTGTATCATCAATTAAGGGTCAAAAGAGAGGATATACCAAAGATGGATTTCCGTACAAGGTATGGACACTATGAATTTATAGTGATGTCATTTGGTCTTACTAATTCCACTGCTATCTTCATGGATCTGATGAATAGAGTCTTTAGAGACTATCTTGATCAATTTGTGGTAGTCTTTATAGACGATATTCTTATCTATTCAAAGAGCAAGTAAGAACATGAAGATCACTTGATAATTATATTGAAGACCCTGAGAAAGGAGAAGCTTTATGCCAAATTTACCAAGTGTGAATTTTGGCTTCAAAAAGTTGCATTTTTGGGTCACATCATCTCAAAAGAGGGGATATCTTTGGATCCTGAAAAAACAGAGGTTATCGAAAGATGGTCGAGACCAACAACAGTAACTGAGATCTGAAGTTTTCTTGGTTTGGCTGGATATTATCAACGTTTTGTGAAAGATTTTTCACGATTATCTAATCCACTCACCAAGTTGACTCGGAAAGGAGTTAAGTTTGTCTGGACGGAGGAATGTGAAGAGAATTTCAAGGAGTTGAAAAGAAGGTTATCCAGTGCACCTATGCTCACACTGCCTTGTAGTGGAGAAAGGTTTGTGATCTATTGTGATGCATCCAAGAAGGGATTGGGGTGTGTTCTTATGAAAAATGATATGGTGATAGCTTATGCCTCACGACAGTTGAAAATCCATGAGCAAAATTACCCAACACATGATTTGGAGTTAGCTGCGGTAATCTTTGCATTAAAGATTTGGAGGCATTACCTTTATGGTGGAAGGTGTGATATTTATACTGATCATAAAAGTTTAAAGTATATTTTCACAAAAAAGGAGCTGAATATGCGTCAAAGAAGATGGTTGGATCTGATTAAGGATTATGACTACTCAATCCATTACCACCCTGGGAAAGCAAAGAAGGTGGCAGATGCATTAAGTCGACAAGACCATGCTAGTTTATCCATGATGAGGATCACAAAAGATCCAATATTTATGGATTTACAAAGGATGGATCTTGGAATTATAATGGAATGGGAAAAATCTTATCTTTCTCAAATGAATGTCCAACCATCTATACATATAAAGATTAAAGAGGCACAGAAAGAAGATGTCGAGTTACAAAAGAAGGTGAGAAATGTTCCTGAATTCAACCATGATTGTGATGGGATAATAAAGTTCAGAAATCGGGTTTGTGTTCCTCCCATCCCCGAATTAAAGAAGGAGCTGCTGGATGAGGCTCATAGTTCTTCATTCTCTATTCATCCTGGAAGCACAAATATGTATAGGGACCTGAAAGCGTAATTCTGGTGGTATGGAATGAAAAGAGATGTTGCTGAATATGTCTCTCGATGCTTGGTTTGTCAGTAAGTTAAAGATGAGAGACAGAAGTCTAAGGGGATGTTACAACGATTACCCATACCCAAATGGAAATGGGAAAACATCACTATGGACTTTGTCACAGGACTTCCTAAAATAGCCAAAGGCAATAATGCTATCTGGGTCATAGTTGATCGTCTTACAAAGTCTGCACACTTCATTGCTATTAGAGAGGATTTCTCTCTGGATCAGCTTGCCAGGATATATGTAAAGGAAGTGGTAAGATTGCATGGAGTACCACTTTCTATTATATCTGATTGGGATCCGATATTTACCTCGAAGTTCTGGCGAAGTCTTCAGCATACTCTGGATACAGAGTTGAGTTTCAGCACTGCTTATCATTCTCAGACAGACGGTCAGTCTAAGAGAACAATTCAATCCCTAAAAGATATGTTGAGAGCTTGCTCTATGGATTTCAAAGGAGGTTGGGATCAACACCTACCTTTGGTGGAATTTTCTTATAATAATAGCTTTCACTCCAGTATTCAGATGGCTCCTTATAAATCTCTCTATGGAAAGAAATGCAGGACTCCAACTTGCTGGGATGAAGTTGGGGAAAGAAAGCTATTAGGACCTGATCTCGTTGATGAAATGGCAGAAAAGGTCAGATCTATTCAACAACACATAAGAGCAGCTCAGAGTCGACAGAAAAGTTATGCCGACAACCGAAGAAAAGACCTAGAGTTTGAAGTGGGTGATAAAGTGTTCTTACGAATATATCCCTGGAAGAGGGTTATGAGATTTGGAAAGAAGGGGAAGTTGAGCCCTAGATATATCTGTCCTTTTGAAATACTGGATCATGTTGGGAAGGTAGCTTACCGATTGGCGCTTCCACCGAATCTCTCTCAAGTTCACGATGTGTTCCATGTATCTCTCCTGAGAAAGTACATACCTGATCCTTCACATGTACTCAGCTCAGAAGTTGTACCGCTGGAGCAAGATCTTTCTTATGAAGAACAACCGATAGAGATTCTGGATCATACCGAAAAATTCCTACAAAACAAGACCACTCCATTGGTGAAAGTTTTATGGAGGAACCATCAATTAGAAGAAGCTACATGGGAGCTTGAGGATATGATGAGGGAGAGGTATCCTCATCTGTTTGTTACAAATTGACAAATATCGAGGGCGATATTCATTTTAAGGGGGGTAGAATGTAACACCCGAGACTTTTATGTTATATAAATCATCAAAGGAATCTTTTTCTACACAATACTTGCTTGGCGTGCTTTACACAAAATCGCGACCTTCCCCGATAGCTTGCGTCGTACGCAATACTGAGCTTCAATAAACAACAATATGCTATTAAAATATTATTAAAACTAGCCGTTATGAATAGTAATAACCACTTTTTGAAATTTTATAAATTTTATTTTTCAAAATGGACTTCATTTTTGGATTCGGAATATCGAAATTAGCCTGGGGTGAAATTTTGGTATTTTTCTGAAAACATTCAATTTTTGATGAATAGTGAAACCACTAAGTAGTAGTTAAAAAACTGAATTTTTCATAAAACTTAATTTTACCGCTTTTGTGAGTGGAATTTCAAAAATCCAAGAGACACGGTTGATGTCAGTAAGTAAAATGTGGTTCAATGAGGTGAAAATAATTTTTTGGTGAATAGTAACTTTTTACTTTTTTTACCACGGTTAAAAGTAAATAGGGTAATTAAGGGTAAAGATGATATTATTATTACCCTAACACATGTCCTAATTCTATTGGACAAGTTTAATTCGACCAAAAACAAACTTAGGAATAAAATATGACCATTTAGGCCCACTTGGATTAGATTAGGACATTTATTATTCATTTATTTAAAGAAGGGTTAAAATAGTTAAAATCAAAGTTTAATAAGTAAATAATTTTTAATATGAGGTTATACATAAGATAAATTCTACTATAAATATTCTTTAGAAATCTAAACATATTTCCTACATAATGGTATTTTATTTGTAATTTTTAGACATTAAATAATTTAATTGATTTATGACACAATGATGATGCAGTAATTATCTTATTAATGAAATATTGACATAATTGATGTTATAAACACCATAAAAAATGTAATTTGAGACTTTTTATGAATTCCACTAATTTTATAGGTTAATATAACATGTTAGTATTGATTTAATTAACTTGGTTAGAACTAATAATTCTGTTATGATTTTCACAAAAATCAATTACTAAATAGTGTCAAAATTGACATAAAATAGTTTTTAAAACAAATATTATATTAGTAATTGTTATTTTATTCATAAAAATCTAAGGTTCGTCCAAATTACTTAGATACGGTTATATATATTAATAATAAACAACTTGGGGTTCGTTTGGATGCTTATAGTAAGTTTATTAACCTTATAGTATAAGAACACAAGAAGACATGGTAAAAGTAAAATTATTTAACTTAATGTTAAATCTAAATGATAAGGTTAAAATAGGAACCTAAACTTGTCTAAATTCTATTGGATTAGAGGATTTCGACCCATACCCACCTTATCCTAGAAATAAATCTATTTGGAGCTATTTAAAACCGAACTTGACTTTGTAATAAAATAATATATTTAGTTATTCCAAAGGTGCCCCTCTCCTCCCTTATAAAAGGAAACCTCCTCCCTCTCTTCCTCAAACCACTTTGAGCCTTCAAGATCGTCCAACCCCTACCAATTCCTCCTCTCCACTTCCCTAGAGACATCCTAGAGGTCCTGGTCTTCTTCAAAGACCAATTTTAGTTCCCTAAAAGAAGGTCTCAAAGAAGAACTTCAAAGAAGAGGTAATGTCCGTTACCGATTCTTTCATCTTTATTTCTTCTTCCACTTATTCTTCTTTAGTTGTTTCATTATGAAGTAATAACATAAGTATCACTCATATACTTATATGTTATTATAAGTATGAAACAACCCTATTTCACCATCTATCCATCCTACGGAAAAAGAAATTACCGCGCGTGTGTACGTACGGAATACCGTCTCCACGCCGTGGTGTAATCTATTTTCCACCACCACCTTACTTGGATGGGTATAATGGTGTAAATAATGACTATATATGACTATTATAAAGTGATATTGATTCTGAAATAGTATAAATACACTCCAATACAATTCCACGATCATAGGAATGATATCATCACTCGTGCGTACGTACGGAATACCGTCTCCACGATGTGATGCAACTCGTTCCACATGATCTTCATTTCATAATGATTATATAAATGAATTGAATGAATGAATATGATATATATTACACTAATAACATTCTGGTAGTGAGGTATCTATATCCTAAAGAGATGAATAAGAATTTATTCGACAAAACACGCATAAGAACAAAAAGTTATAAACACCCGAATAACAAGAAGCAATGAAATATTATTACTAAGAAGCTAAGAATATGACCATATATGATATCATAAAAATACGTATGATTCTTTAATAGGTCAATAAAATTATTTAAATCATTATACAAGAGTTTCGGACATGTACAAATCATATCGGACCTAAGGTAAGGGAAATATCACAATCTCATTTTTATCCGAGATTATTTATACTTTGGTTTTTACTGGGGTGTATTTTATCATCCACATCCATGTTTCCTCAATATGTAATATTATTTACATTCATATACAATTTTTTAAATCCATTTTTACCCTTCGGTGAGTTTTTAGTAAAAGATATGAAAGGAATCTTTTGTCGTTTTTCGTACGAGGTACTTTTTTGAGTTTTCTGACAAAAGTACGAGAAGAATGTTTTTTTAACTTATACGGCATGAATGGATTTTTAAAACATTATTTCCAAGAAGCTTCCTTTACAAGTTTTCAAGTTTATTTTTGATCAAATTCTTTTAGTTTAATGTCGTATGACATGTTAAGAAAGGAAAAATGTTTTTGAAGAAGAAAGGATATTTTCCTTAAGAATGGAGTTCAAGTGTTTTATCAAAATTATTTTCCATCTAAGATAATAAAGGATTCTGTTTTTATCCCTATTTTTACTTTGATTTGATCATGTTGTGATGGAATTATTTTTATGAATTCCTTTATCTTATATGAATTGTTTTATGATGTCATGATGTTTAAGATTCCCATTTGTATTACATGGGTTATGCAATGATGTAAGATTTATGATTTTGTGGCACACATAAGAATGGTATCATTATGAGATGGGTGGGACCTATATCTCCCTCCAATGCATTGGATAAAGATTTTATATCTCATGAGATAGGCATGGCTGGAATGGTAGGTTATACCGGTTCAGTGAAACAGGACTGAAACGAGGGTGACTCGGTTTAGAAAGGGACTTTGTCCACTAAGATAGTATTGGAAATGAGTCTTGACTAACAATAAATGATTCTCTATGATTATGTGTGTATGCCACAAAGTTTCATGTTTGAAGTTATGATTATTGTGATTACATTTCACTGCCATGATTTATCCAATGTTATGAAATTATGATCTCTTTTGCAGGTTAAGATTTCCAAAAGTTATGTGCTTGTGTATACGATGTGATTGATATTTCTTTTTTTACCCTTACTGAGCATTTGAGCTCACCCTTTTGTATGTTTTCTTTCCCCAGGTTAGGAAGAAGGTTATTAAGTAGGATATGCCAAAAAGGGACTCTAGATATGATGAAAAAGTGGGAGGCAAAGTTGATGCTTTATGAACCAGTTGTTTATGTTTCCCAGTTTCTAAAGACACTATACCTATACGGTCCTTTCGTGGTTTTGTTATATGTTGTAATAAGTATGCTTCAATTTTGAAGCATTAACAATGTATGTAAAGTATGGATCGTTATAGTATATTAATTATAAATAATAATTATAATGTTATGTTAATTATTTTAATCCATTATACTCATAATTATACCCATCTTAATAATTTATTTTGGAATAACCAATTACACCATGGCGTGGAGACTGTAAGTCGTGCATACGCACACATGGTTATATTATTATTTGTAGAATGGATAAAAGGAGGTATATGTTTTTACCATAATTATAATAAAATCTTAGCATGTATAATATACTATATTTATTACTTTATTTTGGAATCAACATAGCAAGTGGTAGTAGAAGAAGAAAAGAAATTGAATTGAACTTGTAAAGTAATTACCTCTTCTTCGTTGGACTTCATGGGTATCTCTTCTTAAAGACCCTAGGGGTGCAATTTTTGGAAAACCAAGACCTCCATAAGTTAACTAATAATTTTTATAGGATAATTGGGTAGGGGCCGGTTAACCTATAAGGTTCATGGAGGAGTGAGGAAATGTGAGAGTAGATTCCTTTTTATAAGATATGAGATGGGCACTTTAAGAAACTCTCAAAATATTAAAACATAATAAGACTATTCTAGATCAAATTATTTACAAATGGCCCATAAATGAAATTTATAATACATGTTCGACCATATATTATCTAATTTTGATTATTTATCATCTTGTTTGTTTTTTAAGATTTTAATAATAAATTAATTCTATAAGATATTATTATTTCCATATTTAATAATATTCTTTTATTTGACTGAATATACAATAAGTCAAAGTGGGAATTCAAATATAATTCTTTCAAACATCTATAATATATCTTATAGATCATGGAAAATTGTTAGACACATTAACTAATTCAAAATATAACAAAATTAATATTATTAAAATCATTTGTTCTATTTTTATATTAATTGAATATATATTGTTTTAGAATTGAAGACACTTTAAATGTAATTATATAACTTATAAAAATAAAAAAGTTATATAATGTACCTAGTTTGTTTTTTTATCAAAATAGGCATTTATATTCATTCCTAGCTTGATTTTCACCCTATGTGGACACATAAAAGATATTAAAATACAAGATAGTGATTTTAAGTAACTATCTTTGATTTAAAAAATATATAATTTATTTTCATGTACATGTATCCATTAAACAACTCAAAATCGATCATATTATGATATGTATTGAATCCTATTCATCAAATAATTTTTTTGGACATGTTTTGTTTTTATTTTAAACCTCATAATTTTGATTTACTATTAATTATGTCCTTCAACTCTTACCATGGCAACATGTCTTTTTTATTTACTGCGGGTTAATATAGTCACTCTAAACTTCTAATGGAGGCATAAATGGACCATTGGAGAAATATTTAACATAATCTCAAATTGTTGTTCAGTGTGTATATTTTTATAAAATTTATATAATTTAATAATTTTTTTATTTTAAATATCAATAGTTTCATTTTTGACACTATTTGTTAGTTGACTTTTTAAAAGTATCATAACATAGATATATTTTCAAACAAACTCCATTAAACCATAAAAAACATGTAAACGTCATCCGTAATATTAGTGGATGACATTAATTCACTAAAATTATATTTATTTTAATATTTTTAATATCATTTATTTGTTATTTCTATTAACAAAATAATTTTTTGCATCAGTATTGAGTCACCATTAATGATAAATTATTAATCTCTAAATATTATAAATAAATTTCTATGATGTAGGAAATTATATTATATTTCCATATACTACCTTTTTTTGATTGTATTCTATTGTAATCCCTAAATTAATATTTATATTCTTATATAAATTGTTAGTGTGACATTTTGTCACATTCATTATTTTTTTATTCATTTCATATTCATGGGAAATTGTCCATAAAGTCATTAAATTTAGAACCACAGATTATAAGGGTATAATTTATTCATCCAATAGGATTTTGATACATGTTTTGGTAATTATATAATATTATTTTTACCATTAAGTACTTGATCTACATTTGACCATGTTAATAAAAATAATTACTAATGTTACTATTCATAATGCCCAAAAAGAAAAGAAATCTATTAAAATAATTTCCCCCAACTGATTAAAATTATGGAATCAATTTTTTATAATTCAAAGTACGTAATTGGATGAAATATATTTAAAATTTATTCTCATTGATAAAACCAAAAAGCGTGTTTTTAAGAGGTAAAAACTTATCAAAAGATTTTCATGTGTTATTGTCCAGTTTAAATGGGAAATTACTTCAAATAACTAGTATTTGATTAAATTATAAAAATATAATTTCATTACACTATAAAACATATTAAAAAGATAATATAACTATTTAAATAAATTACATGACAATGCATCTTGGAATTAAAATATACTATTTTTACTATTCATTAAAATATGAATTTTATCATAAAAATAGTAAAAAGTCAAAAAAATTAAATTTTTATATTACACATTCATAGAAGAATATATCTTTTCAAATAGAATATATAAAAGTGCTAAAACCTAAATTCATAATTTCTGTTCCATCAAAAGGTGACAAAACTGTATTTTTTGAAAATTACTTCTTTTATCAAAAAAAATGGAATCTGTTCTTATATGATGTCTAGAAAATACATAAGATGAATGTTAATGTTATATAAAATTTAAAATGAGGTTAATAATATTAATAAAGGATGGTTTATATCCCATAAAATAATAATATTTTCATAATATATCGTTGTTTAGTGAAACTCAGTATTGCGTAAAACACAATCAATCGAGGAAGGTCTCACTTGTGTGTAATCCATGCCAAGTTAGTGTTATGATTTGTGAGTGCATCCATTGGTGTTTCATATAAAATAATAAAATCATATTTCTTTTAAAAATTGAATAAAATCTATACTCAGTGTTTTGTGAAATGAATTCTATCAAAAGAACATCAAATTGTGTGTAACAGAAGCCAAGAATAGTTTTGTGTATACTGCAAGCTAATATGGTGTTGCGTATAGCACAAGATAATATTAGAGTAGCATACAAACCAAGACATCAAAGAAATTAAAAATAATCTATCTCATAAAATCCCAGTGTGTTACATTTATGATTCTTCTTCATCTTTCTTTCATGTTTCTTATTTTTGTTCTTTTAAATCTTTCCCGAAATCTCTATTTGAGGTTGCTCACTCATTTCCTAAAATCATCACTTAATGAAGACCCTGATGGATCTTGAGAGCTAACCTTGAGCTTTGGTACCAATTGAAGTTCCCAGATCAGTGTGAATCACTAAGAGGGGGAGGGGTGAATTATTGATCCCTTTAAACTTATTAGAGATTGATTCTTTTCAATTAAACCTCTATGAATAATTTATCCCTGATCCCATATTCTTATGTCTCTCAGAATTACCTATAATGATTCTGTAAATATAAAGGCACTAAACACAATGATTTACAATGTTCGGTTCAAAGACATACTCCTTACTGTGTTGGTTATTCTCCCCAACACAGTTTCTCTTGTATAATATGATTATCAATTAAAATGGTGGATATGAAGTCACATTATATCCATCCTCAGTCCCATATGAGGTTCTTTATACTCCATAAAATATTTTTATCATAATCCCACTGGCCTGCTCTAGAGTCTCACATAAGACTTCTCCTCCGCCAGATTCAAATTGGGTTCTTCTTACTCTCAAATCACACAGTCAGCTTCCTCCTTTGAATTGTTTTTGATTAAATGTAGATTGATATATTTATCTTCCTCCATGATATTGTTGAGAAAAACATTCCCTTATTCCTCTTCAAGAGTCTTCAATAGACTTTAATATGTTCTTTTGGCCTTTCTCAATAATTCTGATCACTTTTTATGATCAGTTTCCTCAGTGAAACAATTCTTGGAAAATTATTTATTCTTATGATGACGACCTTAACTGACAATATATGTTTGAAAATAATGCATAAAACTTCCTCAAGAATATTAATAAGCATGAATTATCTTTCACAATATCATCATTGTCTGCCTTCTTGAATTCACATGCACTATCAACTCAGATATATGATCCTCTATAATTCTTCTCAACTTAAGTCTCAAGTCAACTCCACTTTATGCATGGGTTGCATGGTATTCAAAAATTCTTGTTTTGGGTATCTCACTCGCTTCTCACACATGCATGTGTTTATGAATTATTTATTTCATGTATAATATGTTTCTTCAAAACCCAAACATTCAATTATTTCTGTACCAATAGTGTAGGTTTAATGAGTGTGTTTCATATTTATTTACGCATACACTGTCCACTCATATTCTTCTTCCTAAATAGACACAATTCTTTATTATATGGTTCTTCACACATACAGACACACACTTTATGTTTTTAATTTGGGTCCAATATATATTATGCACGTGCATGCACATCATTATCTTCCTTTTACACCCACTTTCTATTAATGCTTATCATGTGCTTTTACTCCCTTATTTAAGCACTTTCACACATCCACACTGTGCACATCTTTTTTTCTCATCCATTTCAAGCAAACACAGCCTCGAGTTGCTTTATGTTAAGCACATTAGTGCATGCATGTACAAACAGCCCTTTGGTCACATGTTGTCTCAGGCCTCTTCTTCTGTATATCTTTTTTTCCTTACAAATGGTTCAGATGTGTTTTATTCACAAGTAGATGTGTATAGGTACTTCCCACCATTGTTCAATATTCTCATTCACTTTGGTGAAAGAAGGCACGTCCTCAACATTTATTCTTATTTAAGCGACTCTCCTGCAAACACTATAGATAAATTGTGCAAACATGATTGTGTTCTTATTATATTTGTGAAATAGATGGGCTCATGAATCTTCCTCTTCATCCAGGTAGTTCAAAAATCCTCTATTCAAAGTATGATTAATTATTATTAAATGAAAAATGAATGTTTTTTGGTTTCTGTCTTTGTATATTACAGCAAGGGTTTGATTTCACCAGTTTTGTTCCCCCATAAACCATTCCACGATACACGGTGAGGGTTTTGAGATAACCTGTCGCATGATCGGGATTTGCCTTCACATTGAGGGACTGGTCTTCTTCTATCTTCCCAAGGGAGATTCAAGAGTTCTTCACACTTGTTTAAGGAATATGGGACCACTACCCTTCCTTCACAAATTAAGAATGAAGATGCTCTATTTTTAAGAAACTAGAGCACTCGGGTATGTAAACGGCAGCTGCATTCCCCAGCTTGAAGTTTCCCTTTTTATATGTGGATCTGAGATCTTTAGCATGTTAACATCTCTTCTGATATTCTCTACAAATCCAATAAACATATGAGATCTTCAGCATCAAATATTTTGAAATGCGGATAAGAGATACGCATATCTTATTTTTGTTTTGTTTTAAGTGGTCTCTTCATTTCTCGTGAAACCATAATGTGCTTTCACTGAGAGTCACATGAAAATATCAATCAAAAATGTATGAGCTCCATGATGTGGCCTCAAAACATCATTTTAAATGTCTTCATATGATAATCATGTTTTTCTGCATGCATTCAAATTTAATTTCATGCATGGACTTGTTTCATCTGGATAACTCTCCTACATTAGAATTGAGCCTCAATGGTGGCTGAAAATGAGATTCTATAGGCGTGACTATGCTCCAGCATGTCGTGAAATTGGGAGATTCGATGGTTGAAGACAAAAAAGTTGTGGGATCATTAGATTGTTGTCATTCAACATAGCGAGGTGCAAGATGATGGACATAAATGATTAATTATGTGTTCTTTAAATGATAAATGAATGGTTCTGATCATTCGCGAGAATATCATACATAGGGTGCTTCTTCACTGCTATATTAACCTACATTTGGTGTCCCACAATGATGCATGGATGCAGTTCAACACAGTTTATATATCATGATGCAGGTGCTATTATCCAAAATCTCTCTTCCCCCTCCTCTGTTACTGCCTCGTACTAGCTTCTAATGCGGGTGTGCTCTTCCCCAAAATAAGGATTTACTGCCATGTCTCCCCACACAGTGGTTGTCTTCTCTGCGTCTCCCATGCACCATTATCGGAATGCTTGACTTGGCTGGCTAGCTATGGACAAGATCAGTCGCCCACTTAGTGGTTCGAGCTGCTTCCCTAACCCGACTAGTTTGTTGGATGGATAAGGTCTTAAATTTTTTTATAAACCCCATGTAAACACAAAAAAACTAGAATATAATGTCCTATTGAAATAAATTTCAATTCCAAGTTATACAAACTTCTTCACGATAATTAAATCAATCTTTCATGGTATCTTCAACTACTTATAAAATTCATTGTTATAAACAATGTGTAAACCCAAATCACTAATAACAATTGTTTTATGACATAAAATCGGATCTACAATCATTATATTTACTATGAATTATGATAAATCATGACATCCATCATACCATCTATTGTCATTTTTTGAATAGTAATTCCCCTAGTAACATTATCTTTGTAACATCATCATATTGATATCAATGAGACATTCCTTTGTGATTGATCATTATGGAAAACCTCTTCATGAAAATTAAATCACCTTTCATGGTATCTTCAACTCCTTCTTCAATTCAGTTTTATAAACAACGTGAAAACCCAAATCACAAATGAAACTTGTTTTATGACATAAAATCAAATCTACAATCATTATATTTACAATGAAGAATGATAAATCCTGACGTCCAACATAACATCTAGTGTCATTTTATGAATAGTAATTCCCCTACTAACATTAGCTTTTTAACTTCATCATATTGATATCAATAAGATATTCCTCTCTGATTAATCATTATTGAAAACCAATACAATTCATAATAAATGTGGTCTATTCACTATATCTGTAATGGACCGTACCTCTTTGGTCCATTCCTTTGCAAAAATATAGTGTCAGAGGTGTTCCAGGGGGTCAAGGTGACTTATCCCCATCACTTTTCCAAATTTCTAGTTTAGTGAACAGTGCAATGGTAGCCTTAGGTGAACAGTGCAACCATAGCCTTAGGTGAACCGTGCAACAGTATCCTATGGTGAATAGAATCATCGGTAGCCTTAGGTGAATAGTGTAATGATATCCTTAGGTGGACTGTGCAATGGTAGCCTTAGGTGAATAGTGTCATCAGTAGCCTTATGTGAGTAGTGCAATGGTAACCTTATATGAACAATGTTTCTAGAATGGTGAGGTTCCAACAACAACCTTTATTTCTTTTTCCAAATTTTGAGTTCATGAATAGTGTTTCCGGAATACTGAGGTTCTAACTACCACCTCTATTTCCTTTTCCAAATTCTTAGTTCATGAATAGTGTGTCCAGAATGTTGAGGTTCCATCTGCAGCCTCTATTTCCATCTGCAGCCTCTAATTCTTAGTTCATGAACAGTGTGTCAAGAACGGTTAGGTTCCAACGGTAGCCTCTATTTCCTTTGATAAATTTTGAGTTCATGAACAGTGTTTCCAGAACAGTGAGGTTTCAATGATAGCCTCTATTTTCTTGGCCAAATATCAGGTTTGGTGTAGAGTGATTCCAACATCCTACAGTTTCTCCCCTTTGACATTTCCATTGATGTAAAATGTATTTAATGCCTCGTTTTAAGGACTCTATTGCCGAATCAAAGGCCATAACTCCTATATTAATTTTCTTATGGCTCAGGATGATTTTACAAGGCCAAACAGTGTGGTTTAATGCGATCTTATTTTAATGGAAAATTTAGCATATCTTAAACCGCTGCTCCGTTAAATCTTCTAAAGAGATGAGATATCTTCCTCCCCATTTCTACCTCCTTGTTCTCAGGTGTGAGATACTCAATCAATTCTTTCTTTCCCATAGGAGCTGTGTGGTCAAACATTCTTCTATGGATTAGTTCCCCTTGAATTTCTTCTTATTATTAGTGAACCCTCTTTTTTTGTTACAACCAAGCAGTATGGATCTATCTTTGATATAATGTATGTTATATCGTTGTTTGTTTGGGTTTATATCCTTCTGTTTCACCTTTCCCTTTTATTGAATTCTATCTCCATGTTTCTAATGGACTTTTCTTGGGTGTTGACTGATGTGGTGGTGTCTTTGCATCCTCAGGTGGATACAGTTGTCACATGGGAGGAGATTGTAATCTGTTGTGTGGTTGGATCTTGTATAAAGAACGTCAAGAACCGTAAGAGGTAGGGGATTCGTTGATTCTCTATTCTTTTACTTGAAATTGTCGAGTTAGCATGTTTTAGCCCACTAGATCACAAGGGAATTGACATATTAAATATTTTAACCGGATAAATAAATTGATATCAATCGTATGTTATTGCCTTTTGTTTTTCTAGATAGTGTGATATATGTGTTTTCTTGTTTCTTTTGGTCATTATAGAAATTGGTAATGAAAGTAAAGCTATAATTAATTGAAAATTCATTGGCTAAATATAAAGGGGCATGTAAATGAATCTGGTTGTTGTCTTTGAAATTTTATGTAAATTAAATTGATACAGCAAGAATGTTTAATCAATTTTTGTAGCTTACTATTTAGGTTTCCTGTAGTTGGAACCTGCAATAAATAAATTGGATATTTCTAGATGTTTTAAATGACTTGTTTTTTTATGATAGATAATGTCTCATATGGTTCTGAGTTACCCTCTTGCTTTCTTAAGGGCTAAAATCCCAATTGATATGATGTTGATTTTTCTGCTTCTTTTGTTTTGATGTGAGCCTGGAAGGATGTTGTGAGATGTGGGGGCGTAGAGTATTATTGGTTGTGGTATCAGCTAACTCCTGGAGTGGTGGGATGCATCGATTTATGAATATGGGTGTCGGGGAGGACATCGGGGGTGATGAAAGGGGTTGGATGTGAATGTTTGTATTCTTGATATTTTCTGTAGCTTGTTTATCTTCTTTACTTTCCCCACTGGTTAAGGAAGTTGATTTTCTTTCCCTCCTTCTAAAAGGGGTGAATAAGTGTGGGGTATTCCACATGCTTTTCGTGTTTAGCTTCCTGATGGAGTATGTGTCTACACACTTGAAATAGGCGACAAAGACTCGACGGGTAGTTCATCTACTCACCGTGTTGATCCACCTTGTGTTTAGTAGCTTAGAATGTTTTTCTTGAATTCCTAGGAATATGGGAAAGTAATTTTGTTGATAAATTATTGAATAAATGATGTTAAACCTTTGGGTTGGAGCTTGTTGGGATGCAATGCTGAGGTTTAAATTTAAAGTAACAATGATCTTTGTGTGTGAGGCTAATAAAAAATAATAAGGAAATTTTTAATGGTTAATTAATGTTTAAGGAATTAATTAACGTAATGTGAAACTGATAAAAGGGAATGAAGTAATGTAATAAAGCTCTTTAAATAGTTGTGTTCTTATAGGATACCTTGCCTTATAAGTGATAGTTAGGAGTCTGAGAGACATTAGCTCTAGTTGATTCTATGACTAGATTATTCCCATAGTGTGGTTGTGAGCTATAGTAGTTTTTTCTTTTTTTTATATACGCTCCTCCACCCCATCATATAGGGAAACTGACACCCCAGGGATTCTGAGACTTGGGGGTGTTTTCCTTAACATTCTGGTGGGAGGATGGATGGTTGACTACCCCCTTTAGCCCCACTCTCTTCTCTTGCTAGGTACTTGTGTTGGCAGGCACAATGGTTAGTTTACCTCAAATATGTGTGTGGAGGGATGTAATGGCTTGATTATTCAAACACAAATATACTGGATATATTTTTATATATACTACTATAGGTATAATGTGTAAAGGTTGTGATGGCTTGAGGATCCTTACTCGGTGTATTGGCAGTAATGGCTTGAGGTATAATGTCTGATGTATGATACACGTTATGTGAGATTTGGTGGCTCACAAAAACTACTTGGTTACTTTTCTTACGTAGACATGGTGGTTTTGTTGCATGAGGTGAATGTTGTGGTGCTTCTCCCATGTGTCTACGGGAAATCATTTTTTGAGAGAGACGGCTTATGACATCCGGCGTAGGGGAAAAGTCTAAAACTAGTGGGGAAGTAGTAGCATGGTACCAGTGATATTCATTATTATATTATATACTCTTGTATTCGTTACATGGTGAGAGTATACAAGGTGAGGATAAGAACATAGTATACCAGTTTAGGTGATTAGTTAGTTTCACTTGTTTTTCACTGTGCTTTAGCATTATTCCTTTATGTTTTCATGAGAGGCTCTAAGGAGGATCCTACTGAGTATACTGCTATAATCACCCTATGTATGTATAAACTTTTTCTCATGTCACTTGAATATGGTTGGAGATCAGTCAGGTATCTACAAGCTTGGGGTACCAAAGCTATTTGGGATTCGTGGTTGGTGTTGTTTTTACATTCTTTTGGGTACTTGCAGTTTTCCCTTCCAGTTTTAGTATTTTTTCATTAAATTACATATGTGTACTTGGGTTTTATTTTATATTTCAGTCTGAGTCATAGTTTTTTGGGGTCTGTCTTATCTCTCTCCTTAGAATGTGTCTCTTAGAGGGTAATGCCTCCCATTTGTGTGTTTATTATACCCTCGGTGCTAGTCGGCAACCCGGGGCCTATTGTAGGTGGGACTCAGGGGTCATTATCTCTCTTCTCACATTTCTAGCCCAGTAGGGGTATACCTTGTGGAGAGGGGGTCATGACAAATTCAATGAAATTTCTTTAGGCATCTCCACTTCAATCATCATCATCACTTCAATCATTACCTTTATATAAACATATTGAAACCGTATTCACAAAAAAAAATCAACATTGTTCCCAACAGAATACAATTTTGCATCATGTGATTGTATTATGATTTTGTAAAAAATGGATTTGTTTCCTTTTATTATTCCATGTATCATATTTATAAAATCACTCTTTAATATTATGGTAATATATTAATAGAAATATTTTTATCATTTTTAAAAATTATGGTTCATTACATGTATACACTGATAGGATGTATCCTCTTAAATTGTATATAGAGGTATTTAAGGGATATTTTGAGAATTAACATAGACCTGAATATTTTATTATTAAAATTTATATTTCTGAAGTTGAAAATGAATTTTCTATGAACTACTTCTATTATGTTGATCACATCATATTTCCAACATCTCTCTATGTGGGTGTTAGTAATGAGGGAAAGGGGATCCATGAAATAAAAATAAATTTTCTAACATGTGAACCAATAATGCATGAACATTTATAAATCATTAATAACATAGATGAGCTTCATTATTATATAAAATTGTATATTAATGTTGTGAAACAATTTTCTCTATATAAGAAATATATGTTGGTATTTAATTATCATGAAAAATAATTTTAACATGGTTTAACGTAAATGTGTTTAGTGATTCAACTTCATCAGAAATATAGATATTGTTAGTGGGAAGACCATGATTAAATATGATAATATGGTTTATATATAAAATTAATGGTCATAATTATTTACCTAAACCCAATATTAAAAAATTGAAATTCAAATTAGTAAATTAAATTT
Organism: Viscum album; assembly: GCA_963277665.1. NCBI lineage: Eukaryota > Viridiplantae > Streptophyta > Magnoliopsida > Santalales > Viscaceae > Viscum > Viscum album. The sequence goes on from OY728134.1 coordinate 1,279,795,896, forward strand.
TTTAGTTGAAAGAATACATTTTCTAAATCGAATGTACAAAACCCCCAATTTATGCCTCAATTTCATATTATATATTTGTTTAGGATATATGGAAGATTTATTACTTGAGATTTATTATAATTGTTTTTTATTTTAAATTGGATAATGGTAAAAACAGTTATAAAAAAATTTAATTCAGATTTACACTAGTAAAACTAAATTGATTGTGATGTATAGATGACCCTTTTACCATAAATGCACTTTAATTTGTTATTCTTGATCAATCGAAGGACTAGTGGCCTATTGTTTTTTTGTGGGAAAAGATAGAATATTTTCAATAACAATGTTGATAGTGTTGATAAAAATGGTAAGATTGCAACATCCATGATATGATTGTATGGGGATAATGATGAATACATCATAAACATGGTTCATGTTATATAGAATAATAAAAAAAAGTGATATATGAAAACTATCCTTAAAAAAACTTCTAAAAGTCTAGGTAATATTTAACTATTATTTTTCATATTTTTTAAAATTTGTTTAAATTATAATGGATAGTTTTTTATTCTTATTATTATTTATGTTAATTATTTTAATAAATATTCCAAACTGATTATTTAATACATGAAATTTCATTACATGTAAACACAAATTTTAATTATATATTTATATTATTCTAAATATTAATTATGTTTGATTTTATATTATTTATATTATTTCATGTCTCATAAATGTTTTCAAAATTAATATTATAACTTGTGATAACTATTTGAACAACTATGGTAACTTCAATGTATAATATTTGGAATTACATTACATATAGTGATTAATTTTATTCCAATATTTTATTTCAATTTTAATTGAATTTATGTTTAGTTTTTTCCAATAAAATTTAATATCTTTTGAATGTTGAAAATCAACTGTATAATATTAATATATTAAAATTTACTTTTTTATCAACTTTAATTTATGTTATAATATTTTTTCTAATTGTTATTCAACTTTATATATCAAAATTATTATTTAAATCCACATAATATTTTTTCATACGACTTTTTTTTAATTTGGTTTACAATAACATATTCAATCCGAATTCAATGTTATCAAAATAATATATAGATGATCCTCATCATTCTCTTGTAGAAGAGACCCCTCATTATTCCAGACTAGAGCGTCCTCTTTATACTTGGTATTTAGAACCCATGTTTTCAGGTATGTGACATTATTTGTTCCATGTTATGTATATGTGGTGTGTTGGTAAACTCTTCGAGAGTTTGGATGGGTTCTAGAAAGGTTTTAGGGCCTCTCTAAGGAAACACAATTTGAGAATGGTAAGTGAAAATCGTAATCACATTAAAGTAACCATACAGGTTGAGGAAGAAGCAAGGGTAATGCTCCATGGTTAAGGTGTATTGTTTCCAAATCATGAATCTAGCATAGGTAATCCATGCACCATGAGGTAGAGATCTTCTGCACATTTGGAACATGGGTTTTCTAACCATATGGCCCAATCGAAAAATCCACCATTGAGATATTAGCAAGATCATGATCAGAACGCAGTTTATATAATCATGCAAGACATTAAAAAGGTTTTTTTAAATGGGTTCACTAAATATTTACACTAAAACACCCCTTACTCCACTCATATGATTCCCATGTGGTATTTTCTCTTATCAATGGTCAGAGGGTCTCTCCCACTGATTTTAAAAAAATCAAGTGTTTTATTAGTGGTTTGAAGGTGGTTCTTCCATTGTAAGTCTTTATCTTTGGGTTTTTTGTGGTTTGTAATGGATCCTAATATCTATCCCTATCTCTCTATCTTTCCATTATATATCTACTCCTATTTAATGTAGATCTATGGGTTTTTTTCTAAAAATGTACATAGTTTGGTTTATTGATGTTAGGAAAAAATATCTAGGGAGGTTTTGGTGGAGATTTCACCCAGATTTATGGTGTGGCTGTGAGTTGGTCGGTTTCACCCAAACCCTAAGGTAGGTGGCATCACTCTCATCTCAAATTTTCTAGATCTAGATGTATTAATTTGAATTAATTAGGTTTTCTTCAAATATATTGTTAATCTGATGTGTAAATCTTGATTAAAACCTATTTTTAATGATTTTTGTATTTTGGAAAAAATTGTTTATTGTAGTGAAAAAGTATTTCCTACTAGATTTTAAAATGTTTATTTTAAAATAGGTGGATTGGTTTGGTTTATAGAAATGGTTTGTGAATTTTTTTTTCAATAAAACGGTTTTTTATTGAAATGTGATTTGGCATGGAAAATGGATTAAGGAGGTTTTCAATAAATAGTGATTTATTGAAGTGGTTATGGAAGGTTTCTAGAATTGTTGATTTACTTAAGGTAATTATTAGTTTTGAAATTTATGGGTAGTAGGGATTGTAATCTATTTTATGATATGAGTGTGGAAATGGTAGATTTTTGTGTTGTTGTGGTTTTGTGTAAATGATATTGCCTTGTTTTTTGACATAAGTATTTTAGCATGTGTTGATATGGATGGATGATGGGTGTGAAGAACCACTAAAAAAGGGATCGATGTTGGAAGGGACCACCATAAGGGAGAAGTGGTTGTGAAGTACCATTATAAAGGAATATGACTAAACTAGCTGGGATGTGATGTTCCACCGTTATGGGTACATCGGGTTGGGTGTTGCAATTTTATGATTATGTTTTGAAATATTAGTGGCCACTCAAGGTAAAATTGGTTATGCAAACATGCGTTTAGAAAATGGAAAATGACACGTTTTGTTTCTTTCCATAGTATTGTGTGAATTTGGGTAAAATTTATTGCTAATGGTGTTCTTAGATTGTAGACAACTATTGAATTGTTTGGTACTTTATATAGACTAATTTATATAAATGTGATAGTAGTTCAATCCTATCAGTGTTTGTAGGGATGTCATTTTGAGAAAACCTACTGAGTTTTATCACTCACCCCCTACTTTGGCACATGGTTGATTTTGAAGATGGTTTACTCTATGATAGAGGTAAATGTAAGGTATCTCATTTCACTAGTGGTGCATCATGATGTTTGGGCAGTGTTGTGGTTCTCATAGTATGGAGATTGGTGTGGGGTATGGTGTAGTAGAATGGTTTCCTTTGTGTTTTTTGTTTACATTTATTACTTGTACTCTGATTCTACTTTATTGTTGTTTAGTTTTATTCATATTTGGGAGTTTTTTATGGAATGATTTGGTTGAATTTTGGTAATGGGATGTATGGGTTACATTGTTGACATGCATCATGTAGTTGTAAAAGGTTTGGGTTGTTTGGTTGGTTTCTATTGATAAAAGGATAAATCATTCTCAGATTTTTCTTGAATCCCATTGCATTTATTTTTATCCTTTGACACCTTGGGAACATTTTGTAAGGCTGAGTACCATTCCACCACCTTCAAAAGTATGTGATGATGTGTGGGGTTTTAAATGTGGTATCAGTTGATATGTACTTTGGCATCAGTTCTTCTTCTTGGAGCAGGCATTCATTCTTTGTTTACTCTTTGAGTCGAGATGGTATCAAAGAGTTGGATTGTTGGATCTTGAAATGTATAAGATAAAAGGATGAAACTAACCCTTTTTGTTGAACATCATGTTACCAAGGAGTTGGGTACATAAGTGTTTAAAGAGACGTATAGGCATTGGAAATCTTATTGTTGTGGGTGTAGCCAATGAGTTGAGCATGGAATGCATGGTAGAAATGAATTTTGAATAATGATTTATGTTTTTATATGAATTTTTTGATTTTTGTAAAATCAAGAAATTATTTTCAAATGGGTGGATTTGAAAAGTGAATGGTTGTTGTATTTTGAAAATTGGATTATTTTCAAAACATGGTGGATTTTTTTTGGAAATGGTGGAACATGGGAAATAGGGAACTGTGGAAATCATGGTTCTAATAGTTATAATGTTATTGATTATGAAAATTTTAGTCCCTCAGTTTCTAAGGAGTGATATTTATATTGGATTTTGTGTTGATATAAATGGAACTGTATAGGCATCATAGAGACCAACTGATGGATGTTGCTGAAAATGTGGTTTCACATGAGCCCTAGGTATCCACTAGCTAGTGCAATTCATATTGAAAGATTTACAAACTGAGAAAAGTTGGAATAATTTGGATGAAGTAAAGCATGTAGATCACACAACTTAGTTTTATAAGTACAATCCACCCATCTTCTGGGGTGATTCAGAAATGAAATGGGTGGAGGCATGGTTGAACTGGATGAATATAATATTCTACTTTTTAGGAACATTGATAGAGTTTATTGTGAGGTTAGAAATGTACATGTTGGAATATCATGCACGTCATTGGTGGGAGTTGGTGTTCCAAGCTAGAATGGTCCAAGGTATGGCTTGGGTGGTGTTTAGGTAATTGTTTAATAAACAATTCTACCATCACACATTCATAATTCCATGCAAATTGGATTTCATTATCTTGAATCAAGAGAACCTATCGATAATAGAATATATTACTATGTTTATGAATGTAGTGTGGTTTTCACCTTAGGTGGAAGGTAGTGCATAATTTAAGGCACATATTTATTAAGTAGGATTGAGGAAATAAATCCATTCTAAAATATTGCTTCTATGAATAAGTTATTTTACGTAAATGGTTAATATAGAAATAGTGGCTGAAAGGGATATCATGGGGGCTACAGGAAGGGGAATCATGTTGGTGCCCATGGGAAATGGTGGGCCCTCTATCATCGGGATCAAGAGAAAGAGGGAAACTTATTTCAAGAGTGGGATTAAGGCTCATAATATTATGGAAGGATCAATGAATATTCTTCTAAGGCCTCAAATAAATCCAACATGTTTTCTGTGTTGTTCTCCAGGGTACATGAAGCAAGATTGTATGGCATAGCCATGAGCATTCGATAAATACAAGAATATGGAGAACTTCATTATTATTACCACAATTCTCTTAGGACTAGTGTTTTTGAAGCTCCTTAGGGGTCGTAGGCATCATATGCCCCTATGGGATGGGGGTAACAGCATACCCCTCTTCAGTAGAGAACAGTTAGTCATGGTGATTCATAGAATACCTTGATTCCTTTGTAGTGCAAGTTTCAGTAAGGGAATAACTTGTAGACGGTTGAAGGTAAGTAGTTGTTTGGATCTGAGCATGATATAGTCCAAGGTTAGTCAGGACAATCCAGGGATATAGGTATGATTCTTTTGAATTATACCTTTTTAATGTGTTTTTTTATACAGGTGAATTGCATTCTTTCAATTCTTCACATGTTATTGATTTTTTCATTTTAAATGTGGAAATGATTTCATCATTTTAAAAACATATATCTCATATGTGTAAAAGAGTGTGTTGAGACTTTCTATGTAGGTAATTTTGTATGGTTTTTGATGGGATTGAGATGATGTGTAATTTTTTAGTTCTTGAGATATAAGACCATGGTATACCCATCTAAATGGATTGCAGATGATGATTAAGGCACACATCGACTATTATGCCTGAACATTTTGTTTCATGACAGATGATGGAATCGAACGTATCATTAGAGGAGAAAAGAGTGAAAAGGTCTGTACAATGAGCTATTGGCCCTAGCAGTTGGGATGATCTTATATCAGTTAGCATCTTTTTATTTTCATAAATGGAAGGAATTGAGTAGAGCAGTATTCTGGTGGTTATTGATTGGTTTCATGATGTATTTCCCGAATAATGCTCTTGGTTTCCACCCATGATGGATGTAGCATTTTTTACTGATCTTTTTATAGTGACATGTCCTATCTCAGTTCCATCATACTGGATGGCACCAGAATTGATGGAATTGAAAGTGCAGTGGAAGGAGGTAGAAAACAAAAGGTCTATCAACCCTAGAATGCCTTTGTGGGAAGCACCAGTGTTGTTTGTTAAAATGGACGGTGCATATCTGGAGTAGTGTGTTGATTATCTTTTGCTTAATCAAGATACAATAAATAACTAATATCCTATTCCATGCATTGATGGTTTTTTCGATTAGTTGATGGGATCTCAGTGGTTTTCCAAAATTAACATGCAATCAAGATATCATCAATTTCATGTGTAGAAAGAGTATATTCTAAAAATATATTTCAAAAGTGGATATAGCCATTATGTGTATGTTTCTATTCCCTTTAGTCTAAAAAAATCCCATTTAGTATTTTTGGCATTGACGAGTTTGATATTTTAGAGATATCTGGATTCTTTTGTAGTGGTATATGTTGATGATATATTTCTGCATTCCCTGAAAAATGTGGAGCATGAATAGAACATGGAGAAAGTGATAGGGATCTTAATAGATCATCAATTTAATTAAAAATTATAAAAATGTGATTTTGCGATATAGTAGGATCAATTCCTTGGCCATGTTACTTCTCAGAAAGGTGTTTCAGTTTATTCTAAAAAGTTAGAGGTCGTTATCTTGTGGAAACCAACAAATAAAGTCATTGAGATAGGGATATTCCTTATTCTATCTGGGTATTATCAGTTCCATGTTCTTGACTTGTCATGATTATCCATGTTGAAGACAAATTTGACAAGGATGAATGTTCCATTAAAATTGAATGAGAAATGTCATAAGTCATTTGAATTGATTAAGTGGCACATTACATCATCACTGATTCTAGTATTTCTAGTACTAGGGAATGGGTATGTGGTGTATTGTGATTCATTAGGAAGAGGATTGAGGTGGTTTCTCATGAATGGGGATCATGTGGTTGTGTATGGCTCAAAATAGAGTTTTCATGAAAATAACTACCCACGTTGTGATTTGGAGTTAGTGGTTGTGGTTCATGCTTTAAAACTATCATGACACTATCTATTCAATTATAAATTCACAATGTTTACTGATCATATGAGCATGAAGTATATTTTATAAAAAATTATTTAAATTTGAGGAAAAGTAGATTGATAGAGTATCCCGATATTTTTGACTTCGAGTTGATGTGCACATCCGGTAAGGGAAATTCAATGGAGGATGCATTAAGTAATAAGTCATATGATTAAGTGGTGAAACAAGCATCAGATTAGTGAAAGTTGATATTAGTTATATCTTACAAGAAGTTGGAATGTGAATAACATGTTGAGGCTGTGGATTTCATTCTGGTCCCATTGGTTCATATCTTGGTTAGTTGGGTTAAAGCGATAAAAAATTTTGATTCAGAGGTTGTGGATATGAGGTTCAAAATCAATGGTGGGGAGACCATTGAGGGCTGCAAACTAGTAGTGAATTTAGTATTGTGCTTTTATAATTACATATTTGTATTAGTGGTTTTTTAGGAATCAAATTTTTAGTGATTATTACCATTATATATGGTCTATCCATCCTAGAATTCAAAAAATTTATAAGGTGTTTAAATCACAGTTTTGGTGGGATAGTATGGAAAGGAAGGTGGTTGAGTTTGTTCTGAGATGCTGGAATTGTCAATAGGCCAAGGAATAGCATCAGCGGTTGGTAGGAATGTTGCAATATTTACCTATCCCTTTGTGGAAATTTGAACATATAGTATTGGATTTTCTTACATGTCTCCCAAAAACAGTCTGGAAGGAAGATTCCATATGGGTGATAGTGGATCGGCTCACAAGTTTGACATAATTCGTCCCTATTTGTGAATCTGTTATGGTGGAGGATCTATCAAAAATATATATTTGTGAGGTTCTAAAGAGTCATGGTGTTACAGTTTTTATTATTTCAGATAGAGGGCCAAGGTTCCAATCTGATTTTTTTAAATCCATGAAGCAATCCCTTGGAACATAGTTGACGATCAGTACGACAAATAATCCTCAAACGGATGGGAAATCCAAGAGGATGACCCAAACGTTAAAAGATTTGTTGTGGGATTGTGTGATAGATTTTGGTGGCTCATGGGAGAACCATTTTCCTTTTATATAGTTCTAATATAATAATATTTATGATTCCTCGATACATATGTATCCATTTGAATCATTATATTGGCATTCGTTTCGTTCTCCACTTTGTTATGTGGAAATGGGTGAGAATTCGATTGTTGGGATGAGCCTTGTCCACGAAACTATGGCGAATATTATGTTGATCATGGAGAGAATAGATATGGGTCATAGTCATTTAAAATCATTTTTTGACCATTGTCGATGACTGTTGTCATTTGAGGCGGGTAATCATGTGTTCTTGGGAATTTCTCCTAGGCTTGGCTATCCTTATCAGGGAAAGTTATCATCATGGTATATTGAGAATTTTGAGACACTTTAGAAGGTTAAAAAGGTGGAATATTGGTTGGATTTTCAACCACAGTAGAGTTTGGTGCACAATTTGGTTCTTGTTTCTCAGATAAAGAAGTATCAACCTGATCCTGACCATGTGATTTTTTGGGATCATGTTGACCTAGAGTATGATGCTACATTGGTGCATGTGTCAGTGCATATTTTAGATAGTAAAATGAAATTCTTTTTCATAAAAAGCATAAATATAATATATTTTTTTTGGAAACATATGCAGATTATGGAGGAGAATTTGTAACATTAGAAAGAAATGGTCGATCAATGGCTCGACCTTTTTCGGCCAAGCGATGGTTATCTATGTTCCAAGAAAGGAAAGTACAATGGTAGGGAGAATGTATCACCCTTTGTTTTAGATATGTGACCGTCGTTTTTTTCATTTTTGTGTATATAAACTGTATTGGTAAACTTTTGGAGAGTTTTAAAGGGTTTTGGGAAGGTTTTTGGGCCATTATAATGGTGAAATGTTTTATCACGGTTGGTCAAAATTGTTCAACACTTGGAGGTAACCATTCTGCTTGAGGCAAATATAAGGGTAATGGTGCACTATTAAAGAGAACGGTTTCTAAACCATGTGTCTGGACTATGTAAACTATGAACCATGAGGTAGGGAGCTACTGAATGGTTGTCACAAAATTGTTATAACTATGTGGGCCAACCATGCAAGTCCCCCTTAGGACCGTAGCAGGTGCACTATTAGCCCACGGTTTGTCTATCCATGTGATCTAACTATGTGCGATGTTAAAACGGATTTTTAAAAAACACCTTCACTCTAGATTTACCCTAAACCACCAATTCCTTCTTCCATATAACCCCTTCTTGGGAGTTTCTCCTCTTATGGGTTTTAGGGGCTCTCCTTCGCATTTTGGAAGCAAATCGAAGGGTTTTTTTCTTGTTTGAAGGCGGTGCTTCCATGGTATGTCTCCCTCCATGTTATTTTTTATGGTTTTATGTAGATCCACTTCTCCCTATCCATTTTTTTCTAGATATACTCTATTTTCATGTTGATCTATTGTTGTTGTTTCCCTAAATGATGAGATTTTGGTTTGTTGATCTTAATAAAGGATACCTAGAGCGATTTTGGTGGAGATTTCACATGGGTTTGTGGTACAATTTTGAGTATGTCAAATTCAAAAAACCCCTATGGTAGGTGGCTTCAATCTCATCCCTATTTACTATATCTATAATGATTTATTTCAATTAATTTGGTTTTCATGAAATTAATTGTGAATATGATGTGCGAAGAATAATTAAAACCCATTGTGTGATGATTTATAGATTTTTGGGAAAATGGGTTATTGTGGTTAAATATTCTATGTTCTTAGATTTTGACATTTTTATTTTATATTTGATGAAAAGGTTTGGTTTATGGAAATGTTTTGTGAAAATAGTTTTCAAAAAGGGGGTTGTTTTTATTAAAATGTGATTTGGAATGGATAATGGCTTATGGGTGTTTTCAATAAATGGGTAATTTATTCAATCAGTTTTGGAATGTTGCTATAATTTTTAATTTACTTAAGGAATTGTTCGGTTTTTATATTGTTGGTAAGAATATATTGGAATATGTTTGTTGATATCATGTTGTTGTGATTTTTGGTAAAAGCAATTGTCCTATGTGTAGGTATAAGAGTTTAAGAATGTGTTCAAATGGTTGGGTTATTGGCATTAAGAGACACTATAAAAAGTGGATAGATAGTGGATGTGAAGGACAACCATCAAGGATAATTGTGTGTAAAGTTCCTCTATAAGGGAAGATGAGTTAACAAGATTAGACGTGAAGTTCCACCACTATGGGTATGCTAGGTTGGGTGTATGTAATTTTATGATTATGTATTAAAATTTGTATGGACACAAAAAGGTGAAATTGGATATTCTAATATGTGTTTGGAAAATGGAAAAGGGAATCTTTTCTTTCATTCCTTGGTATTGTGTGGGTTTGGGTGAAACTTCTTGTTAAGGGTGTGTTTGGCTTGCTAAAGATTGTTGAAATTTTTGAGACACTACATAAACTTTTTTATATAAATGTTCTAACAATTCAATCCTTGTGGTGTGTGTAGGGAATTCATTTGGGTAAAACCTAATTGGTATTATTACTCACACCCTTATTTGTCACTTGGGAGCTTTTGTAGATAATGTACTCTAGGATACAGGTAAAGGTAAAGCATCTCATTTCTCTAATGGTTCGTCGTGATTCTTGGGAGTTATTGTGGTTCTTGAATCATGGAGCATATTAGGGAGGTGTGGAGTACTATAATAGTTTCCTTTGGGTGTTTTTGTTTAGATTTATACTTGTTACTTGTATTATGGATTATTTTTGTTTAGTTGTATTGGTCCTTGGGAATTTTATGGATTTTGGGTTGTCTCTTATTAATGGATTGCATTGGTTTCTATTGATGACATGCATCATGTAGTTATGGTCAGTTTGGCTTGTTAGTTTGGTTTCTTTTTTTCTAAGTGATATTCATTCCCAAATTATTCTTGAATCCATTAGCATTTATTTCCATCCTTTGGTTCCCTGGGAACGATGCCTAAGGCCATGTAGCATCCCACCACCATCTCAACCCAATGAGGAGGGGTGGGATGTTATAGGGTAGGTGAAGAAATTTGAGGTTATTAAACATGGAATTTCATGTTTACCTAAATTATTATATGATTTTTGAAAATAATAAAGGAAACCTATTTATTTTTATGACATTGGAAATCCCCATGTTTGTAATGCGGAAAACTTTTATATTTTTATTTTCAATTATTTTCATATGAAATTTTAATTACATTATATAAAATGATTCTTGATGATATAATCTTCTATATATATAATGAGTTTGAAGTATTTTAAATAAACTCTAACATTATATTTCATTTTTAGATAAAAATGAAATTCCATGAAAAACTACATATTTTAAGATGACGATACATGGAAAATGTTTTCTAAAAGAAGATAGTGTGAATTATTTTTATAATTGAAATGTTAAACATTTAATTTGATTTTTCATATAATAACTACAAACCAAACTAATGATTTTTTCTGAAATAAAAAGAACAAGGGAAATTTGATCGGGTTATCTATCTAAAAAATGTATACCTACATACTTAATCATGATGAGTGTATTCATTATAACAAGAAGAAATGATTGCTAAATTTTTTAGACATTGAGTTCTAAGTCATCATGCTCTATGAAGAGTGAACCTCCTTCTCCCTCTAATATCAATAAAAATGGAAAAGGGTTTGTATGATTAAAAATAAAAAAAATATTTTACTAAGAAGATGAGGTATGTTGTTGATAAGATTATGAGAAGCATTTTCTTCTTCCCGTTTATTTTTAAAATTTTAATCAGTAATATAGTTACTATATAATATTTATAGGGTTACCTATAAGATTATAACCCATATATGGCCTTCTTATCAATGGGTATGAAGGATATAATCGTGACACTTTTATGAAATTAATAATAATCAGGTTTCATATAAGGATACAAGAGAAGTGTATCTCTTAAAATAGTTTTAGTCATCCAAATACTTCTTTGAGGGAGGATATATATAATGGTGAAATAGAATGTTTAAAATAAAATATGGAATTTGGATTTTTGGTAAAAGAAATATTAAATCATTAGTGCAGTTTATGTTATCTATTATAGAGGGAAAAGTTTATCTTAGATAACCCAATCATACACCTCCTCTACAGTTAATCATTTTCTTGGAATTATAAATTGAATACCCCTATAATATATTACATCATATAAGATAATATATTATACTAATTCTATATTACATCATTATGAAATAGACTCATAACATATGAGTTTAATGATTCATAAAAATTCAGAATCATTGGGTATAGAGATGTTCCCCATTAATGAGGTGGATAATGTTGGATATATTATTTGGCATTTCTTACTTTGTCCCTATAGACATATACAAAAAATTATCACTGATCCATGAATAGATTAAATTTTTTATTAATTTTTTAAAATTATATTTATATATTTTATATTTATATATATTTATACATTATTAATACCTCAAACTTCATGATTCAATGTTGTATAGATTACAATAGTTGGCTACTCTGCCTTCTCATAACACTCTTCATGTATCCAAATGACTTAATATATGTTTAGTGTCTATATTATTATTTTTTGGGTAACTGTTAGTTATTGATGACTTCTATAATTTTTTGGATATGATTATATGGTAAAAAAATTTAAAATAATGAAATAATTGATCATGTAGATGTAGATATGTGGGGAATTGGATTGATATAAGTATTTTTCAGGTAATTATTGACTGTTACATTTCTATAAATTGCATTAATTAATTGAAACTTCTTACATTTTTTCTTTTCAATTCAATAGGTGAATTAAAACACATTTCATTTAATAAGACATCATATAATGATACGTGGACCCAAGATTCATTTCTCAAGTACAAAAAACAATTATTTATTATGAATGAATCAAATATATTTATAGAAGATTTCATAATAAAGAAATTAAGTATATGATGCATATATATATTGAGATGTATGAAAGAATATTTTTGTACATTATCATGGTTTATTACACTACTAGTTATATAATCACTCATATTAGAATATATTTTATATCATGAAACATTTTATGTTCTGTGTTTTTTGTCCCTTTAAAAATAATACTAACTACTTATTCTCCATATTTGGAGACATAAAAGACAAAATTAAAAAATTATTAGATTAGAATGTTATACTAATTAAAATCCTATATATTAGTCTATTTTTTTATTTTATAATTAATATCATTTTCAAGTAGTTAATAGAATCACTATCAAAAGTTATTAAAATGAAGGGAATGAAAAAAAGAAATATGTTTATGAAAAGATAAATTTTATTTTATAATTATTTCTATTTATTAATTCTTATAATGTAATTTTAAATTTTAGAACATGATTTGTAACTTCGATGACTTCATTAGTGCACAATTATTGAATGTTTTTATTCTGTCATAAAATTAATGTATGGAATAATTGAAAAAATAATACCTATAGATTTTAAAAATATTAGTTTTAAAAAAAATCATGTTTTTGTAGTATCACTACCTTAATATTAATTGTAATGTAGTTTTTTAAAAAATATTGTTTGTCTTTTTGATGAAGCTAGCTTTTATCATCCAATGATTTGAAATAACGTTTTGTAGTATGGGATTATTATTTTACATGTTTAACTAAATTTCTTTCATTTGTATATATTTGTTGAAAATAGAGTATTTTTATTTGGAGATTATAAAAGTTTTTTTACTTATAAAAATCAACAACAAAATTTTATAATAATTATTTTATGTAAATTTTACGAGGCATCTATATCTATTTTTTAATAGTTTATATTGTGTTTTTTAATACAAATTCATGGAATAGTGGGTTTTTTATAAAATTATTAAAAATTAAAAATTTATATTAATTATAATAAAATTTGATGAAAAAAATGAATTTAATCCTTTATTGTTTTATTTATTTGAGAATACATGTTAAAAATTTACTTCAACATTAGTTTGGATAAAAAACTAACATTGAAAATCTGATATAACATTGTATTTTTGAAAACAGTTGTCAGAAAGAACCATATTTATTAATAAAGGAACATATTAAACATTTATTATATATATACATTTGAAAAAAATTTATGTTGATATTTTTATAGAAAAACCCAATATCATAAATTAAATTAGATAAAAATAGGTTTCAAAGATAGCTTATCAAACATCATTTTAAAAATTATATCTTGAGATTACTATTTAATGTTGGTTATTTTAAATGGAAAGAAAACGTTATTTACTGCATCACACTCAATAAAAGTTCGTAATAAACAATGTTAAAAAAAACATGAATAATCATTCATGCACTAGTGGGTGCACCCAATCACTAAAAGAAAATATATAAATAGAAGTGTTTATATAGTTTCTGTTTCTATTAACATCTAAAAATGGTATAATACTTTAACTCTAGAGATGATTTATGTAATAATTATTAAATTATTTATTTATTAAGGGATTTAATTGTTAAAACCTCTAAGTATTGTTTCAAAAAACATCACACTCCCTCTTTCATACCCCCTTGGGTTCAAACTCAATCACCCAACCAAGTGAAACCTATGAGCTCCTCTTCTGTGGATGACCTCCCATCTTCCAATCTGAAGTATCCACCATCACCTCATTCTCCCCCATGTCACTGATGTCCACCACTTCAATCACATGGCTACCTTATGAAGGCATATCTTTTAGTTCCTTAACTATGTCCAACCTACCCACCTCAACTATCACATCATCTCTCTCACCTCATTAGAGTCCATATTATCTATGTCCACTACTCTGATCACTTTGTCACCATACAAATGCTTCTAGATTCATTCATGTAATATTTTTCAATGAACATTCATCCTCTTCTGGGGGTCGCATACTTGAGAAATTTTACATGATTTTTTTGATATTTACCAATTTTCTACTATCAGTTGTTTTGGTTAGATAATTCTATTATGTTTGTATACATTTGTGACTGAATTTGTTATAGAGTTGTTGGAATCTTGAGAATTTTCAATCATTCCCATGTATTTCATCAATTCATAGCCTGTCATAATTTCCAAAAATAAAATTATTGACATTTAAAAATCATTTTCTATAACATAAATTCAATTATATTATAACAATATAATTTTCAATAAAAATATCAACAACTTTAATATTTTCATCCATGAAATGGGTATTAATTGATTTCTACTATTATCAACATCCTGATAACTTATAGTCTCATATTCTAATAATAAATTAAATTATTTATCATATATTTTCACATAACTTATCTATAAAAATTTATTTCATATTTATCTTTACATTATGGAAAAATACCTAGGACCCAATTCCTCACCATACATGGTTCCTAGATTCCATAAAAAAAATCCATTCAATTTAAATTTTTCACATTTAATCTCTATAAATTAATCAATCAGGTTTTATTAAAAATATTATACCACTTGTTTGGAAATATCCACTTATGGTTGTTTTCATGGTGTGTTTATTGATACAGTTAGTGATATAATTTACAAAACAACTTAAAAAGTCATGTGGAACTTTCTGTTGAAGGTTGAATATAATTTGGATGAATTCTGGAGTCCACTATTTCAATTCTAGTTTAGTGAAGGATTATGAATCATGGATAAGTTTAGTTCAAAAGGATAATTATGGATATAGTATGGTTTCCCTATGGTCATAATGTTGATTCTACGACAACATTAAGGAGTCAACTCATGAATGTAAGGTTAATATTTTTTCAAATCCATGGACAAGTAACCCAGTGATCAAAAGGTAAAAATTATATATATAAATAATGTTATAAAGTTAATTCCACAGTTTCTAATGTTGAGGGAAGACTTACTAAGGGTAACATAAACCTCATAATGTATTTCATATGGTTCAATATTCTTTCTTATGGTTTATAATAAATTTGAATGAACCTTTTAAGGTCCATCATAAGGTTTAATATTCATTGGTAATGTTAATTATAAGGTTAAAAAAACTACATATGGATAATTTTTTGACATTGTAAGGTATAGAACACTGTGAAAATTTGATTTATGGTGGTAGTTCAGCTGTGATTTGTAAATTTCATTATTAAATTAAGTGAATAATAAAGTATTGTATATCAAATGAATTTTATTAATCCTAAAATATGATTAATGATGTGGTCAATTGAATGAGGATAAAATCAATCCATTATTGAAGGGGAATATGTACTGATTTTAAAATAGATATATTTTTGGATTTTATTAATATAAAATATCACTTCAAATATTTTGATCTGACCATAAATATCAAAATCCATTTTGATACTATAAATCATATATTACTTTTAATAATTCTATAAAGTATAAATGATGAATCTTTGTATTTTTCGAAAGAATCAATGATCGAAAATCATGTAATCTAAATTAAATAAATCATGATTAAAATTAAAGGAATGATTCCATATTTTGAAAATGGAATAACATTTCAACAATTTTTTCATGAATATATATAGTAAAATAATTATTGAAGATAAATAACTAGATTATAAATGATATATATAGAGGGATAAGGACTTCAAAACCATGGATGGGAAAGGAAATAAAATTTCTAGATCATACTGGAATGTTAAACGTGAAGAGAAATTTTTTCCTATAGAATTATCACATGATTTTATGTAAATTTATTCAAGTAGAAAAATGTGAATTAAATCCATACACCACCATTCATGTGACAATTATTTTTTCTGTGTAGGTTGAAATAAACATCTCTTCGAAGGGAAATGTGTTCCCAACGTGTTTAGAAGTAATGAGTTTTCTTTATTTTGATATTTTAAACCTGAAGGGTTAGTGTGGCTTGACAAAAATTGTAATTAAAAAATTTATCTAATGTTTTCAAGTTTTTAGATTCTTTTTCTATGAATTCTATATAGATTAATCCTTTTTGGTGATACATGTAAAAATCATTATGACCCACTTTTACTAATTTTATTAATTCAAGTGTTACATGAGAGAGAGTGAATATGCCCTATTTAATGTGGAATATATTTATCAACAAGGGATAATTTAAAATCCAAATACCCTAATTCACCCCCATAGGATATTAACCTCTTTAGGACTGAAAAATAGTATCATAGAAAATGTTATTTGTGGTTTTGTATCTATTTCAGATGAAATGGCACTAGTTTTTAATCATTAAAAAAATATATTTTTTTAAAAAAAATATCCATTCATGGGAAAACCAAATGAAAAACTACATATCATTATTCTGAATGGATGTGTACATGGATGATATGAATTGAAAATAGTATAGCTCTATAAAACATGGATCATAAGGAGTTGGATATAGAAATGAAGGAAATTAATGCATTAGGGGGAGCCTTTGTCAACCCAATCAACATGATAGTGAGGTCATGGGAAAAATACATGACATGTGAAAAAATGTTATTAACATTTATAATAGAAATTCCATGGTTCTAGAGTCCAAGGTTCAAGAAGAAATATTGTAGGTATTGTGGATTATGTAAGAATACATGAGGATGAGCTTAAATGTGATAGTTAATGCATTCATGGATTGGGTGAAACAAGTAAAAAATTATATTTAAACGTTGGTTATTGTACCATTAATTACTATTATTTGTCCACCATCAATTAAAACAACATTTTAAGTGAAATATTTAAATTTAGTTAAATAAAATGATTTCAAAAAAATTATTTTCATGGATTTTTTTGGATACTCTAAAAATTAATATCAAAAGTTAAATATTGTACTTTAAATATTATTTTTTATAACCAACATTAAAATAAACTTTCTTGGTAAATTATTTTGATAACAAATATTGAACCTATGACATTTGTTTGTCCAAATATCAATTCATAATACTTTCATGGAATAAAAATGAGAAATGTGACCAGAAAACTATATAAAAACAATAAAAAAACAAGAAAACTAAACATAAATCTTCGACTAAATGTAATTTATTGTTGTGGTTTCAATTATATCAAAATGTTATTTGTTTATTTTATTCTTCTTTTTAGGAAATATCATTTTTGGAATCCACAATTGTGGTTGGCTAAATCCCTTACAGAATATTTATTTTCCTCATTGGAATAATTCTACATCATCATATGACAATAAATCATACATAAAAATTGGATAAAGAAAACCAATAATAAATAATAAAATGATGAGAATAAATACCATGTTGAAATAATTTAATTAATAAGTGATGGACCACAAATGTGGTTTCAAGGGGACTAGTTCAAAAATATTGATAGATGAAGTATGAGACATTATTTAATATATGTAACAATATATTTGGATGTGATGTAATAAAATTGACACTGCACTGTGAAAAAGATAAAATATTGATTCAACACTATTGAAAATTTTCTTTTAGAATTAGGAATATATATAACCAAAGATAAAACACAAATCACATCAGTGTTATAAAATTGATTTTCATAAAATATGAATTTAGTTTTTTTGACATTGGCTTTATTCAAAACTAGGGACAAACCCTTCGGCAGGAGCTTCCACATTAGTTGGTTAATAAGCTTATATGAAAAAACCCCATCATAATGGTTTTTACATATATTTTTTACAAAAAAAATGTGGATACTTTTTAACATTAGTTTTAAGAAAACTGATGTTAAAACCCCCACAAGAATTATAATTTTTCTAATTTTGTAATGATTCGTACGGAAGAAGTTCATGGACATAAAGATATTCTGGATGAGATCAAAATCATGAAAATAATCCAATGAATATTTTCACTGAATTCTAATAAAAATGTATCTGTTATTCAAGAAAAGATCCAATGTAGAAAACACTAGATAGATTTCATAATAATTTTATAATATAAAAAATTAGAAATAATGATAATAAGTCTGTACCAAAAGAATATTTGGGGTGTGTTTCAGTAATTTTTGTAATGAAAATATCATTCAGTTATTATATTGAGTATTATGAAGTTGATGATGTTATATCTTTTCCTTACTCTAATCTTAGGAGAGGAAAATTTAAATTCAATGGAAATCTACCACTTTTTTGAATCTAGTGTGAAAGATTAGGTAATCTCAGTAAAAGGTTCCCAAAGAAGTTCTATAACTATAACAAAGTGTAATAACCCATAGAAAAATACATTAAATGTATAAAAGTAAAATTTAAATCATTAAATAATTAATTCTGCAAGAAGAACTCATTTTATCATGAAGATGAGATCCCAGGGAAGATAGAGGAGGAGGAGGTCAAGGATTATATAGACCACAATGAATAAGTACATTTGTTCTTCTAGATAAGTCACTAGTAGAGGATAACAATGATAAAGGTTCTAGAATAGAGGCAAGAGTTGACCTCAAATCATTACATGAGGATTATACTGAAGAAATTGACATTTGGGGTCTGAAAGAATAATTTTATTAGATTGTTTGTGACTCTAAACATTATATGTAATAACTTGTAGAGGAGAATCCTTGGTTGAAATCTATCATTAAGAAACTAAAATCTGAATATTCAAGATGTTTAGGAAAAGAAAATGGCTTAAATATAGAAAGTAAATAATAGTCCCATATTATTTATTTCCTATAAAAATTAGAGAAATATCATGTTATAATAATTGAATAACCTAAAGGTGAGTTAAAGAGGTCGTGATGAGATATTTTCGATCATGAAATACTCTTGACCATTAGCATGGAACTCGGTGGTTCATGTAGAAAACCTACTAAAGTGTGATAGAAGGTTCTCAATGATATTTTTGAAAAAGTCCTTACATCCAAATAAGTGTAGTAGTTTTGAGTCAATGGTATGTTTATTGTCGAGTCAAATCGTAATATGAAATAAATAGTTGTTATAATATAACTTCAATAACCCACTCCCCATAAGAATTTTTAATTTCATGAATCATAAAAGTATTAGGAAAATATATTTGGGGAATGGAAGACACACAATAATTTACCACATACAAGATGTTATTATTTTAGAAATATACATCTCACAAAATATATTTTCTCTATAAAAAAGGCCTTTAAAATTTCATGATTATTAAAAACATATGATATTAAATTTATATAATTAATTTATTTAATGGTTATCCTTCTAATATTATGTTCATATGATGAAGTCACTGGTCAAATAATCATATTTACCAAGAAATAAATAAAATTAGTCGATGGTGATCAATAAAGGAAAATCTATGAAAGTTGATGTCAATGAAATTTATTTTATAGAAACTAATTGATTTGTAACATGGATTGTAGATAGTGGTTGTACTTCCCATATGATGATAATGAAAGATCTTCTCATTGGAATAAGCAACATAAAATATGTTGTTGTTTCAATGAGAAATTATTAGGCATTAAATATTATTGGATTTGGGATTTCATGGATAAGATGAAGTTACTTTTATTGATCGGATTCCTGATTGCTTCAAGGACTTAAGCAAAAACATACTATGGTTAGTCAGTTGTGTGACTCAATCATGTGAAGAATTTAAACAAAAACTCTTGTATTATTAAAGGAAAATATTACACTATAATTTTTTAAGGAAGGTGCACAAATAAAATCCCTACCTCATTTGTGAATAAGAGGATATATATTAGTAATCTAAAAAGGAATAAAATCTGTTTTGGATTTAGAGTATTGGTTACTTGAGAAAAATTTATTTGGAGGATCATGTAAATAATGATAGAGATCAAGATATTTATAAAATCTCATATGATATCACTCACCTGTATAATACTTGTCCAAATGGATTGATTTTTATTAATTTACACAATATAAGTGAGAATAAATTGGCATGATTTTTTGAGTTCATTCATTTTTATGTATTCAATCCTGTGACAACCAAAAACATGGATAGAAAGAATTATTATGTTGTTTTTATTGATGATTAAAGTTGGATGCCTTGGATGATGGTCATTACTAACAGAACTGATTTGTTAAAATGCATTACCCACTATCAATGGTTAGTAAAATAGGAATAATGGAAAGAAAATTAAGAATTTTTAGATAGATATTTGAACAAAGTTCAAAAATAATAACGTGGAAGAATATCCTAACAGTAATAGGATAATACATCAAATGTAAGAAGTGAGGACACCTCAAAAAAATGGATTCATTAAGAAGTGGAATTGGATTATCCATAATATAGCCAAGAGAATTATCATTGAAAAGAATCTCATTGATACTTATTGTAAGAAGTATGTTCTTACATTAGTATAAATATAATAGAAATATTTTTTATGAATGAAATTAGAGAATAATTCAGACTATTTTTTTATGTGTGAAGAATGCAACACTCAATTACTTTATTGTTTCTAAATGTCAGTAAATTATTCTCAAAAAAGGAAAGAACTCATACTTAGTATATCATAATGATAAAGGAATTTTCTATTAATATCCATCCAATATATAGGAATTTAAATTAAAAAATAAATTTTTTTAAACATTATTAAAATTAATTATGTAATTATTATGGAGAATGGTAATATATTTACCACTATAGAACTGGTTCTGAAGAAAAATAGAAAGGTTTTTGAGAAATTAAGTGAAATTAATGTGAGTAACTCTGGAGAGGCTCATTTGGATTAAATATACTCAGAAGAATAAAATAATAATTTGTAACATATAGTATGTTCAGTCTCATCAAATAATAGATGAAACAGAACTATAATTAGTGATAATATTATGGTTGGTGACCGGATAACTATGTTTCATACTCGAAGGATGGAGGATTAAGAACAAAAAATTATATATCATGTTTACCATATAATTTTTTAGTATTCAACTAATGATAAGAGTTTTATGGATTTATAAGTATGAACAACATGACCAAATATAAAACAACCAATCACATGAGGTTGTTTCATGGATAGATGAAAATAAAATCATTAGATCCTAGTGGGTTTTCAATTATAAGATTAATGAAGATATAATTGTGAAATATACAAATGTATACCTATTGTGTGAATGGTATTCCAAAATTAGATACATATATGTGGATGAGATATTTTCCCCTATTGTATGGTTGAAAACTATACGATTAAGTTTTTCATGGTGGTACAAAGAGGCCTCAAGGTGTATGAAATAGATTTGAAATCATCAATATTCAATATATTAATTAAATAAGAATTTTATATTGGTGAATTAGTTGGATTTATTAAATAATAAGAGGAAAATATGGTGTTCTAGAATATAAAAGGTTATGTATGGACTAAATCATGCTCCAAGGTCTTATTACTATCATATTGACCAATATTTGATGATTCTTAGGATCTAAACATGAGGATTTGATCCCAAACAACACATAGAGAAGTAAAATTATCAAGGAATGTTGGTGCATATATATGTGGATGGTAAAATTTTTTTATTATTAAATGATTCAAAAAGAAAGTTATTTTCGAAATATATGACGTTTTAATTCTATATATCCATTGATAGAGAGGGAATGTTTTTACAAGGACTACATGAGACTCAATCTGAAATTTCAAATTAGTTTCTCAAAAAAATAATCCAAAAAATTCATCATGTAGTTCAACATAGATATTTCTAGGACTATGGAAATTTTCACGGATACTAAGATGAAATTTTCTAGAGCTCATAATGGAAAAAAGTACAATATCATGAATTATCAAGAAAAAATGGAAATATATTATACAGGATAGTAACCAAAATAGGTATATTGTTTGAAACATGCCAATATTAAGAGTAACAAATATATACTAAGGAGATCCACATGATCTATATGAAGAGGGTACATCTATATGTTAACCAAATGGTGTACATTGTGATGTTTTATCACAAATAATAGTAATAAGTGTTGGTTGGGTATAGAAATTATACTGGCTAGGATCTGTTGGTGACTAGAAATCAATATCATATGGGGTTTATCATGTAAGTTCATGAATTTTATAGAATAGTAAAAAGGGGCATTTTATTGAGCACTATGGAGGTGGAATACATAGCTAGAAATCATGTAATACATTGATATGGATGGAGAAACAACTAGAGGATACCAAAGTGAATGTGACATATTATATTATAAGCATGTGTAATTTCTCAAGTGCTATAAATCATTGATAAGGTAGTATCTATCATTCATGGAAAAAATACATTGAGATAAATATCAATTCATCTAGTAGAAGGTTGATCAAGGTACAGTGACATTGGAGTATGTGTAAATTCAAATTCATGTTATAGATAATATGATAAATACAGTACACATTGAACTACATTAAATGGAATTAGGTTTTTCTTAAATTCCAATTTACTCACTTAAGAATGATATATGTGAAGGGGAACCCCATTTCACCATTGGAGGCTAAATGTATTTAAATATTTAATTTTAATATTAGTTTTGGGAGAACACTATTGGAGTTGTAAAGGATAATTATGATCAAGAAGTGTTTACATGAGGATATTTTCATTTAAAATTTTTTTCTCACAATTGTCTTGGGATAAGTGGGATTATAGTTGGTGTTTACTGAGTCGTTGATGCACTATTTGACGGATATAGACTTAGTTTTGGTTTTTTATCAGGAATGGTTATTTCAAATGATAATGAATAACAAAGTGATTAATTTATCTTGATGTGGATATCAAATAAAAAATGATAGATTGTTGGAAAAATCCTTTTATGGGTATTCTAAGGTTGTATTTTTTGACGTGGTTAGGGAAGAAATTCTAAAAAAATCTTATAATTTCCCTTGAAACTCATATATTGAAGGTTGAATTTTTTTGAAAAATTTTCAAGTCCACTGGTTGAATTATATTTTAATATAGGTTTATAAATCTGGGACATCTCTTGTTCATATAGTTCATCATGGGTCTTATAAGGTTTTCATTTTATCATATGGTTGACTCTACCATACCAGTTTAGAGTCACCATGTAAAAATAAGGTTAATATTTTGGAAAATCCATGGAGAATTATCATTGTGATCGTATGGTAAAATTTACAGATAATGATAATATTTTATGGTTTATTCAATAGTTTTTATTTTTGAGGGGAGACATCATAAAACTGAACTAAAATGGATAAGTATCAATGAAATATTTAATATGCTTTCATAAGGTTTGACATAAGGTTGAAAATAATTTAAGAATTTCATGGTAAGGATCAATATAAATTAGTTAGGTTTATCATATGGTTCATCAAACATTTCGTGTTTAGTTTATATATTTCATAATGTTTAGTAATTTTTAAAAATTGGTAATTTTCATTGATCCTATGACTCCTTTTAATCCTTTGTTTTGAAATCTACAATACGATTAATATGAAAAAAAAAATTAAAATGAATTTTTTTCTATCTATTTTTTGTGTAAAAGATTAAAATCTAGTGACATTTATTCTAGAGTATTTATGTTTAAGTATAAATACATTAAATTATTATAGAACTAATTTTTCATGGAATATTGTATTTATCAGATATACGAGCATTGTAATAGTGAAGGATGATGTAATTTCAAGATGATATACATTACTAGATTCATTGAAAAATAAAGGATGATTGTTTATATAAATTTATAACCGAATTCAATGTTTTTTGAATCCAAATATTGAACTTCATTTCACAAACATCTATAAAAAGAGATCGATACCTTGGATTTCTACAACAGTTTTTTATCACATGCATTAGAAACAGAAAATGTTTTGAAGTGTATAATAGCATGTTTTCAACACCCAAGGTAATTAAAATAATAAATAAATTTCACATATTATTAATATTAATGATTAAATTTTATGAATTCACATTCATTATAATAATTTTATATGATTTGATTATATTGAAAAAGATATAGTTTTATTCTGACTAAAGTGATTTCCATGTATTTTATGGTTTTATTTAAAAATTATATATCTAAATTTTATAAATTTAATATGTTAAAAAGGAATTATAATTTTATATTAGCATATAAATTATAAATTTGGACGTATTTTTCTCATGTTTAAGAAAAAAATTTAGTTTGGTTGAATAATGAAAAATACCGATTTAAAAAAAACTATCATTTACATTAAAATTTTGAAAAAGTACAATTATTTTTTGTATTTATTTTAACGTAACATTTGACCGATATTAGTAATTATAATAAAATTAATAATTTATTAATGAAAAATATTCTTTATTTTGGTGTAAATTTATTTTTAGAATTAAAAACATATTTTTCAGGAAAATGGTTTTTGGTGCATTTTGTTCCCTTATATTAAAAATAATTTCATATACTTAAACAAGTTCAATCTTGAAAAATGGATTTATTACTTGAAATAATGAGGATAGAATTCATTAATGATTTCAATTTCAATCTTGGTCAAAATGAATATTAACCGTGGTAAAAAAAATTCAACACGACAAAAGATAAAACATGCTAATTAGTTTAAAACTAAGTGATAAGGTCACAAAATGTCTTCTTAAACATTATTTGATCATATTATTTTTATCCTTATAATATTATATTAAAATTTATACATATTTACTACCAATTACCCTTCATTAAGAAAATATTTTAATATAAAACCTTGAAAACATTTCAAGAGTTCCACTCCCCCAACTTATAAAAGGGAACCACATATCCTCTCTTATTAATATACATTAATCCATTTATCCCAACCAATAGATAAAAATATACCTTCCCAACATCCCTCCCCACATACATGGGGTCCTAGTTTCCCAAAAATATCAACATATAAGGCTTAAGGTATAATCCAATGGAGGTCATCCAAAGAAGTGGTATAACTTTAAAATGATGTCTTTTCATGTTTATTTCTTCTT
This sequence comes from Viscum album, assembly GCA_963277665.1. Lineage (NCBI taxonomy): Eukaryota > Viridiplantae > Streptophyta > Magnoliopsida > Santalales > Viscaceae > Viscum > Viscum album. The sequence continues at coordinate 1,279,821,415 of OY728134.1, forward strand.
CCACCTCCTTAAAATCATCTCTAACCATGATGATATTATAAAATAAGTATAGTTAATATACTAAAATCTTATTATTTTGATATAACATCCCCTTTTTATATACTTTTCCATCTTATGGGAAATGAAAATGCTGCTCATGTGTACCTGGAGACTACTACCACGACAAAGCTTTATGTTTTATGTTTGATGACCACCTCACAATGAGTTTTATCATGAAAGATTTAATGAATATTTATGATAGTCAGGAAAAAAAATTATTCTATAAAGAAAATAGATTACTTCCCACCCACTACCACAAAACAGGGTAAGGGAAGCGCTACCTTTTATCGACACTAAGCAGAAAGCGCTGATCAAGGGGTGGGCCTTTATAAGTGCTAGCTAAAAGAACTAATAAATGTGACCTTTATCAGTGCTAAGAAAAGTGTTGATAAATGTGTACACATTATTATCACTTTTCTAAGTGCTCATAAAAGTATTTAATAGAAATATTTTGAATTTATATTAAATTATTACTTTTATATTCAAGAATAATTTTTATTTGAATTCAATAAATAAAAAAACATATTTTTATAATAATATATATTTTTTAATAATTCAAATATATATATATAATTTTATAATTGAAAAAAGTATTTCTAAGATTATAATATTATATGTATATAATTAAATAATTATAATATTATAATAAATTAAATTAAATAATAAACATATTTATAAGATTTTTTATATTTATTAGAATTATTATATATATTATATTTATAATAGATCTATGATATTTATATTTATTAGATTTATTAGATTTATTTATTAGATTTATTAGATTTATTTGATTAATTCATTGTATTTATTATATTTGTTATATTTAATATATTTATTTTATTTATTCTATTTATAAATATATAATAATTTTTGATATATATATTTATAATTATAATTATTTAATATATGTGTGTTTTGCAATGAATTTGGCCAATTAATTTATTGATCCTGCGTATATATATGTTATGCATGATTCATGAATTTTCATTTATAGATTGCATTACGTTGTCCATTAATGTGGTATATTGAATAATTCATAATGTTACCCATATTAACTATATATGTTCTAAAAATGTACATATAAAATTACATTAAATATATTTAAATAACAAATATATTTTATTATATTTTTAATGATATATATAAATACTTTTCGAATACATTTTTCATAATAATTATATTATATATATAATTATAAAATGATACGTATAATTTTATTATTTTATTAATATATATATATATTAAAAATTATATGAAAATATTTATAAATATATATTATTTATACTTATAATATTAATATGAATATACATATATATATATATATGTAAATAATTATAAAATTATAATAAATACATTTATTATAACACAAATAAAGGTATATATATATAATTAAATAGATATATTTATAAATATATACAAATATTTAAAAAAATGAAATAAATTTACATTTATTTATGTAATTATTTAATTGGTTATGATATTTTTCTGAAAACAATATCTTTTATCAGCGCTAAAAATGTGCTCATAAAAGATATATTTATCAGCGCTATAAATTGAGCACTGATAAAAAGGTATTTTATCTGTACTTTTTTAGCGCTCATAAAGATGGCCTTTATCAGTGCTAAAAATTGCTGATAAAATATGTCTTTATCATATCTATAATATTAGCAAAGATAAATACGTCTTTTATCGGCTCTTTTTTAGCGCTTATAAAGGTCTATCTTTATCTGCGCTAACAATGAACTAATATAAGTATGTTTTATCTGCATTTTTTATTTTAACACTGATAAAACATACCATTATCAACACTTTTAACTAGTGGTAATAAAGGTTCTGGTGGGTTTTATAAAAAACCATAACATGATCCCCCCCCCCCCTCGTAACCTTCCAAGACTTCATGGAAGCTGACCCCTACATTGTCAAGCCCTCCTCTTTCGTGACCCCTCCTCCACCGCGACCCCTCCTCCTAGTCCTCTACCACAGCTGCTTCCTCCTCCTCCTCCGCCGCAACCCCTCCTTTATGCATCCCCTCCTCCTCCTCTTTCTTCTTCTTTGCCTCCTCCTACTCCCCTACTATTTCTACCTCCTCTTCCTCCTCGCCTGCCACTGACTCATCCCCCTCTACCATTGTCTCCTCCTCCTCCTCCTCATTCTCCTCCTTCTTGCACGACTCCCTTTTTCACCAGACCTGCTCCAACGCACCCTCCTCATCTAACGACCATCTCGACATCCTACACTATAGCACACAGATTCCCCCTGGTGAGTCTCTATTGCAGTTTCCCTGGAATCTATAGGGTGTGTAGGATTTGGGGAGTTTTTCATCTAATTGTTAATATATCATTGTGTTTTGGGGGATTTTTTTCATCTAATGGTTGGTATATCTATTGAGTAGGCTTGTTCACTCTTTGATTATTATTGTTTACTGTCCTTTATTATTTAACTTAGGTTGATGTTCTTATTAGATATATTACATTCCCTTTCTTTTTTGTTACCTCTATTTATTTTTATTTTCAATGTACTGGTCTTAATTTTCTTATCTTTTTTATCATACAAAAAAGGGGATGGATATTTAAATTTCTTGAGAGATTATTAGATTTGGTAATTATCAAATAGGTTGAATGGTTCTTTCCCACTCTTTCTTTGTTTTAATAAATTCATATCCCCTCTCAATTTGATTATTTTTATTTTGATAATTACTTATTCCTCTCTTAGTTTTTAGTTTATAATTATTTATTATGGTGGATATTATTATTAGATAAATTCATATCCCCTCTAAATTCATATGGTTATTCTTTCACTAATGCTTATTCATTCTCTTTCTACCTAAATAGGCCTATTATAACTATGTATACCCTCATACATGCTAATTTTCGATAGATTGTACCTTTATGGTTGGTCAACATCCTCTATGATTGATAACTTCTCTAGTAGTGTATATCTTTTAGAGTTGGACAATATTTTAGATATATATTCTTTTCTTAAATTCTCGAGTCTTGATTAATATAATAAAAACAACCTTTAAAGAAAAACATGTAGTAATCATCTCTCTACTTTTTAAAATTCCCTTACAAATATACTAATATATTATATACTCCACAAGGCATTTATTTTTTCATTCAATTTAAATTGAATTTGAAGTAATCGGCTTTGATTCCATGGAAAAAGGTATATCTTCAATCCTATTTTAATATTAACATTTCATCACATATAATAATGAATTTCTTAGTAACTCGTATAATTTTTCGACAAGATTGGGCTCTCCAACCTAATTTCAAATTGTCCTTCTCTATTATATATTGACATCAAGCTTACTGACACTTCATGTTCATTGAAAAAAATAACACAAAAAGAACATGGTCTGAATGACCACTTATTGGGATTATCACATATAAAAAATAAATGTAAGAATAAAATACAAAAGGGCCCTATTCAATCCCCAAACCTCACTAAGGTTATACCAGCACCCGTCAATCTTCCCAGCCCAATTCTCACACTAGATTAAAATTAGGCAATGGACATGGGTTATGACAGTGGTAGTAGTCCAATTGAAAATGGATATATTTTATATCAACTATCAGGTCACCCAAGGGTGTTATCTCGGTTTCCCTATCCCACTAGAAATAGCCATAGTCAGATGGTCTATTACCATAGACAATGATAGTGGATGTAGTCCCTATTAAGTAGAACCCACAGTCAGGGTTTGTAACCTCTTCTATATAGAATAAACATCCATGGGTGGACCATATATATAGGTATCTCCATCTATGGATTATGAATGCGGTCATATAATTCGAAATATTAAAAAAATGATGAGATTGGATCTGAGGACCACTTCTATAATTTATCTAAGACTTTAACAATATGCTATAATGAACTATCATTATAAATATATAAATATCTATATATCTACATATATAAATGTGTGTGTATGTGTGTACTTTTTAAAAACTATAACAATTATACTTGTAGAAAACAAAAATGGTCCTCGATTCTAGAACCTTTTCCCATAGACCATATCAACTATGCTCATAACTGTTATAGGAAAGTCCTATCACCACTATATATATGTATCATGGCCTTTGGACATTCACATTCCCTTCCCATGAAAAAAAAATCATTTGGCTATAGTCCATATCAAGTCAAACACCGATTATTCCTCCATTAAATGGTATTTGACTTGGTTATGATAACTAAACCAAAAAGAAAATCACAGATTGTGCCTTTTCATTGGAAAAAAGAATATGTCCGGGTTATGAATCTAGGTTTGTAAAAGGAAAGGGTTTTTTTATTCATTCCTAGATATGGTGAAAGATATATATTAAAGAGTTACACTCTCCTTAAAAAGTGAATTCTATCTATTTTATATCTATGTGACATCCTTATATTTTAATGATTAAACTTAGGTTGGTTTCGAAGGTGGAAGAGGGAAGTTGAACTGGTTTTTCAAATGGAACAAGATTCAATGGCATGGTGAATATTCCACATCATGAAGGTTGTGATTGTGGCAAGGTTGGGGAACTATTGTGTGGAAGATGTTTTTTATAGTAATACTTGTTTTGTAATAATTGATTCATGGAGGGTTGGTTGTGGTGTGAAGACTTATATTTTGGAGTTCTCAAAGTTCATCCAATTTTGTTAACATTTCACTATAGAGGTTGAGAGGGATTAGAGGTAATGGTGTAGTGATGACCCAAGCATCATATTCCCTTTCCCCTATATTATATGATATTATTTTTGATCATGCACATGGATTATAGATGTGTTTTTACTAGGAACCATTATGTTGTCAGAATATCCTTTTTTCATAGTTTTTTCTCATTTGGGAAACATTATGGTATGGACCTATGTGTTGTGTTGTGATGCATGTTTTCCCTTATTGCCTATATATTGTCTGTTAATGCATGACTTGTTCTACATTATATTTATGTCCTTTCCGATTAAGTCCATTTGATGTTTTGATTCTTGATTCACCACTTCTTATTGAACCTCGAGATGAAATAACAAAACTAAACTAAATATAATTACTTAAACCATCCTAATTCTAATGAAAAATATACAGTGAATATTTAATCACACTACCACATCATCTTTTCCATCAATATCTCCACATTATTCAACCCTCCTCCCAATATTGTTATTTACACATTACACATCCCTTGTAACTATATGATGAACAAAACCAAACTTATTAAGATACGAAGATGTTTCTAATATATTTCCAATTATTTTGTAATGTGTACTTCACACACTAGGTTCAACAAACATTACTATTATACAAATGAGGAAATTATTATCATTGACTACTCTAATGTCCAATCTATAAAAGATTTATCAGATATGATAATTTTAGGACCAACCCTCATAGGAACTCCAATGTAGTTGGGAATATATTAATGTCTGACCCCCACCCCCATCTGACATTTAGATGGACATGGGTTAGTTAAAATTGGAAATGTAATGATACAGCTGAGGATGGAATCATAACCAACAAATGAGATGACTTTCCACTAATTTAAGAGGCATTCATGATCCCTACAAGGTAGAAATGATCCCTTGGAAAAAAATACAATTAATGGGGAATATTTTACCCCTAAATTAGAGTAAATTAAAAATTATATTTCCCATGAAAACCATACATGTCCCATTTGTAAGTTGAACATCTAACAAAATAGTAGATACACAATAAATAAATAAATATGAAGTAGATATCATAGATGGAAAACAAAATCCCACTATTGACAAATAAAACTGTTTAATAAGACATGTCCCATTCATATATCTCATTAGACCTATTTTGGAATGGTATAACATATGGGTTCTCTTTTAATGTTTTCTTTTCTGTTGGAAATCTCATCTTTCGTGCACCTCTTCTCCATCATGAATGCACCATTTATTTGCGATGAATGACACCTTCAAGGTGAGTTTTATCCTCTTACTCATTGTTTTCCTCTTATTATCAATTTATTAATGTTTGATATCTATGGTTGTGTTGTGAATTTTACATGCTAAATTACCCACTGAAAAACATGGACGTTAGTGGCCCTTTTTTGCACACTAAATGAATTTCATGTTGGTTGGTTTATGTTGAACATTTGTATATAGAAATTGGTAATTTTTATATACTATGATAATGAATGAATTCCCCAAGATGATAAGACTTCTAAGATAACCCCTGAATTAAAAAACAGAATTGAATAAGGGATTATTTGTAAAATCTGAAATTAGGCTTGTTTGGTTTGTATGGTGTTGTGATTGTGAGCATAGTTTTGTGTTTTTATGGTGTGGAAGTTTTTGGGATAATTGGTATGACATTTGTTTTACATGTTGTAGTTCCTCCACCATTGAATATAAATCCAAACCTTACCCATTTCAATGGCACCACAACTTTGTTACTAGTGAAATTTCACTAAATCATAGAAAACCACTTCACTAGAGGACTCTATGAGACACATTATGCACACCCTAGTCAAATAACCATAACAACCCATGTAATGAATCCTTCCACCAATAAGAAATATACAGAAAATCATACCATATAATATTTTAGTACCATATTATTTGACTCGAGACATTATCTTTCTAGAGAAACACCAAAAAACCGGTTTGCAACAATGCATATAGATCACATATGTGATATAAAGACATTCTAGTGCCAGGGATTCTCATAGCTAGTTCCATTGATCGAGTGGATGGGAAGATGGGTGTGATCTACATTGGTTATGAGTAATGCATGTAGAGGTATGGGTATTGTTTACCATAGCTAGTTCTATTGATTATAGTTGGATGATGACCCTAGTTGAAAATCATTGAAGTAATTATTTTTTAAAATATTAATATTACTAAATGAAATAGGATGAATATGAATAAAGATTGGATGATTTCCAATTGGTTGACAGAATAATATGAAGATTTCATGAAAGAGTTTATCATGATTGAAAAAAAAGATCTTGCATATGACCATTCTCAAATACTTTGTCCATTTTTACATTGTTATAATTCCTGAATAATTATTCAAAAGGAGATGGAAGAACACTTGATCTGTCATGGAATAGATCGAAGTTATACATGTAGTAATTAACACATGACAAAAACTAGTGTAGGTAGTGGCTAGGATAGCACTGCATTTTATTGACCATCTAATATGATTACAAGCATGAACAATGAAGATGACTGTATGAAGTATGTGATTAAAAATGTGAATTATGATCAAGATCGCATTGAGGAAATGACAAGGAAAGTTGAATATGAACATCATGATTTCCCAAAATTGTTTCAGAAGTTAAAAAGATTTCAAGAGACACCATTATATCATAGTTGCACTAAATATATAGCATTGTCAGCCATATTGAAGTTGTATAATTTGAAAGCAGGAAATAGGTGGAGTGATGGCAGTTTTAGGAAACTAATTTCTACCCTGAATGACATGCTCCCTGAAGATAATGAGCTCTTGAGCCAAACATAGACTACCACAAAACGGGGCAAGGCCAGCGCCAGCCTTTATCAGCACTAACGAAAAGAACTGATAAAGGGGGTACCTTTATCAGCGCTAAAAAAAGCACTGATAAATGTACCCCTTTATCTGCACTTTTTTTCGCTGATAAAGGTACCCCCTTTAACAGTGCTTTTTTAGCACTGTTAAAGGGTACCCCTTTATCAGCACTTTTTTTAGTAGCACTGATAAAGGGGTTCTTTATGAGTGCTTTTTTTAAAGAGCTGATAAAGTGTTTACTTCCAAAAAAATTCATTAAAAATATATATTAATATTTAAATATATAGATATAGTTATATTTATATAAATATAATATATATTTATTAAATATAATTCTAAATATATTTTAGATAAGTATAAATATACAGTTACACTTAATATATAAGATATTTAGTGAAAACGGCTTATAAAAAAATTAAAAAAATATTTTTAATTAATAATTTGCAAATTATTGTAGAGTAATAGTCATTTAATTACAATTTGAAGACTAAAAAAATAAAAAATAAATAAATAAGGATCCAAAATATGTTGTAAACGCAACTCGAACTTCAAACAGCCATAACTTTTGATCCGGGTGTCCGTTTGAGCTCTACCACATATCAAATCGAAGCTTGTGACGAGCTCTACGCAATAGTTACCCAATCACCTTTGTCACATTTTTCTAGGCCAAAAAGACCTAGAAGGCCTCCAAAACTAATTTTTTAGTCGGGATACCCCGGTTTTTTAACATTTTGTGGATTTTCAGCCTCATTTAAGGGGGTATTATTGACTTTTTTTGGTGGGGACTGAATTTATTCCAAGGTATTACAATCATATTTATATTATGTTTTTGAAATTTTATCTTTTTTTATAATGAACTGCTATTTATAATCAAATATATAACAATATATACATATTTTTATATATTCACGCATAAAAAATTAATTGTAAATATAAATAATAAAATATATTTACATATAAAATATATTAGCTTTATCTAAATATTAACTAATATCCATTTTAATTAAAATAAAAATATATGAATATTTATATACCTATATATTAATATAACTATATATATATATATATTAAAATAACTACATATATATTAATATAACTATAAATATATATATCAATATCACTATAAATATATATATTAATATAACTATATATATTAATAAAACTATATATATATATTAATATGACTGTATATATATTAATATAAATATATATTACTATACGAATAAATATAACTAAATATATATATAGATATAGATATATCATTAATAAGAGAAAAAATCAATATAGGGGAGTGGAAAAGGCTTCAAGCGCGAAGGGGGGAGGTCTCGAGATCAAAACCGGGTGGAAGCAGGGACCGCGCGCATGGGTGATTCTGGGGGGCTAGCACTGATAAAGGGTGGGGGATAGCACTGATAAAGAGTGGAGGGGTGCATGCGGGTGTTTGAGGGGGGTGGAAAAGCACTGTAAAATCGGGGCTCAAACGCTATAAAATCCCCCCCCCCCCGATTGGTAGAATTTTTTTAATATTTTTTATTTTTTTTAACTTTTATCTTCACTTTTAAAAAAGCACTGATAAAAGGGGTCCTTTATCAACGCTAAAAAGAAAGAGCTTATAAAAGACCCTTTTATTAGCGCTTTGTTTTAGCGTTGATAAATGACCCCTTTTATCAGTGCTTGTTTTTAGCGTTGATAAAAGGGGTCTTTATCAACGCTTTTTAGAGAACTGATAAAGGGAACCCCCCCCCCCCCCCGTATCTTCAGCGGCTTTAATAGAGCTTTTATAGCGCTGTTAAAGGCCATTTTTAGGGCTGGTAAAAGGGGTATTTTTAGTAGTGATACAATGCCAGACAAATACTGCGCTTGTTGAGTATAATCTCTGAAAGAATACACACCTACCTAAATGACTATATATTTTCATGAGGACCACAAATCACATAAATAATTTACAAATTGTGGTGCTTCTCAATACAAGAAAGATGAATCTAGTCCTATAAAATGTGTATGGTACTTTCCATTCATTCCATGGTTTAGGCTCCAATATGGAAGTGAGGAGACTATAAGACAATTTACCTAGAAGGAAGATACAAAATTATATATGGGAAACTACATCACCTGATAGACTCTCCTCAGTGGAATATAACTGATCATGAGTATATTAATTTTGAAAATGAGCAGATAAACCTTCATCTTGCATTATCTGCAGATGGAGTGCATCCCTCCGGTTTTGAACGCATCACTCACAGAACATGGCTGATTATTTTGGTAAATTATAACATACCACTATGGTTACGCATGAAATTAAAATAAATCATGTTATATATTCTTATATTAGGACCACACCAACTGGGTAATGATATTGATGTTTATTTGGCTCCATTGATCTAGGATTTGAAATTATTGTGAGATTCAGTTGTTATGTTGTATGATGCATAAAAAATGAAGATATCACTTTGAGAACCATGTTGTATGAGATGATAAATGAATTTCTTGTGTATAGAAATTTTTCAGGATATAGTGTTAAATGAAGGTGGCTGATGGGCTTGCTAAGAAAGGAATCAACCAGGCCATTACGTTGAGTGACACATTGCCGATTGAGCTCCTTTCGTTTTATGAAAAAGATTGTAATTAAATTTCCTCCTTTAATCTTTTGTAATATTCCTTCCCTTTATTTATAATAATTTGTGTCTTGTTATTTGACCAAGACATTTCCTTCAAAAAAACTCAAGGTTTTCCCATTTACGAAGAAGGTACACAGTCAATTAGGTTGAAACATTCATCAAAACATCTTTTCAAGGACATTGTAGATTTCTACATCGATGAAATAAGTACCTATCTTGGACAAAATCATTAGATGGAGGATTTTAAGAACATAAAACACCATCTCTACTAATAGGGGATCAATTGTTTGAGAAAGTAAAAGATATGAACACTATTTTTGGTAAACCGTTTTCGAAAAAACTTATGAAAACATGTTGGAAAAAGAGATCTGTTTTTTGGAATTTCCATACTAGAATTGTTTGTAAGTCATAAATTTTCATGATGTTATGCATGTTAAAACATTTATGTGATAGTGTAATATTCAAGTTACTAAATTCTCCCAGAAAAACAAAGGATGGAATTAGGGAAAGGTTGGACATGGTTGAGATGAAAATACGTGAAGAGTTGGCACCAGTGAAGGGTGAAAATGAACATTTCTTCTTACTACTTATACTCTTTCTTGGAAATAGATATACCAGGTTTGAAACTTCTTTAATGGCATAGTGTTTAGAGAGGGTTATTTATCAAATATCAAGAACATTGTGTCAATGAACGATTTAAAGTTAAAGGGTCTAAAATTATTTAACTTCCATTTTTTCATTAAAGATCTAATTCCTATAATTTTACATTGCATTTTCCCCAAGAATTTATGCCATACATTAATGATGATTTGTTTCTTCTTTAATGAAATCTACCGCAATGTTATAGACTCAGAAAAATTTCAAACTATAAAAAGATAAATTATTGTCATATTATGTGAATTGGAAATGTTCATCCCACTAAAATTATTTGATATTATGGTTAATATGATGGTTCAATTGGCGAGAGATATTCGACTATGTGGTTTTTTTACATTATAGATGGATGTTCCCCGTTGAACGATATATGATTATTTTGAAAGGGTATATCAAAAATTGAATTTTCCAGAGGGTTGTATTATAAATTGATATATTTTTGAGGAAGACGTTGAATTTTTGTACTGAATACCTATCTGGTGTGGAAAGCATTAGCATACCAAAATCTCGTCAGAATGGGTGGATTGAGGGTGAAGGAATTTTTGGAAGAGAGGTTGTCATAATTAATATTACAGATTGGTAGTAGGCCCACCTTTACATTTTTCATAACAGTTTTGACGTTGAACCATATGTTCAAATGCAAAAAGAAATTATTAGGCATTTGAATCAATATTGGAATGTAAAATGGATATCAAGTATACCTAATAAACAGTTTGTAGGATGGTTTCAGGACCATATTTTTAGGAAGTCAGATGAAAATCCAAACTCAATTTACAATGTCTTTGATGGCTAGCCGGAGGACCAAGTGTGTATATATTATCTTACAATTCTTATATACTTAATTATTATACATTCTATACTAATTAACATGGTGAAGAAATTACCATGCAGAATAGTGAGGTTACACATGTGGCTGAAGCGATACAATTTTTAGGTGCTATGGAAAAAACCCAATTTATGTGAATATGTCATACTTTGGTATCATCAAACAAATATGGGAGTTGGATTATACCAAATTCCAAGTGATTATTTTTCAATGCATGTGGGTTGATAATTGGTGTGTTGTTAAAATAGATGATTTGGGATTCGTGAAAGTTTATTTCAGTAAGGATGGGGAGAATAGTGAAGTGTTTATAATGGAATAATAGGTAGTACACTTACTTGATGTTCCAGATCATAAAAACTAAAAATGGTTAATTATTCTATTATCAACCAAAACAACTGAATGGTTAGATAAAAATTTAAAGAAGGATGACCCTTTCATTGGGACTTCGTAATAATTTCACAGTGGTCCCAAAGTAGGCGGAATTGTTTATGTTAGAGGACACCAAAAAGAATGGATTTACATAGTCGACAGAGGGGTCAAATCTCTTCTGCCTTTAAAAAAAGAGTTCAATAATAAGGTTATTTTTTTATTGTAATATACATTTTGTAACCTTATTTTATTATATGTATGCTACTACTTTTATATAATATAAATTAAATGTTAAATATTTTTGGATATAATGACTTCTACACCTGCTGTTGTACCCTATCCTGAGGCACAACAGGTCTCTCAACATGCTGTTGTTGGTTCCAGTGCAGATGAACAATAGTTTTCTCAACCTATTTCTTATGGTCCCAGTACTGAGGTACAATAGTTTTCTCAACCTGTTTCTGATAGTCCCAGTGCTGATGCTGGTACTCTAGAGAAACATAATTATTATGTTGAAACTGATGAAATGGTAGGCAATGAAACCCTAGAAACACAAAGAAAAGAGTGTTGTATTTACACAGTGTTATCCAAAATCTATAAGGAAAAATCAAAAGGCATCAAATTTTAGATGGGATGGAATAAGAGAGTCCAAAATGTTAACCCCGACAAAACCATATTTAGTAGCTACATTGAAATTGTCACTCCGTAACGCGTGCTGATTGATGTAAAGTCATGGAACTACGTTGTTATTGGGATTAAGACAATAATATGGGAAGATATTATGTTAACATTATGATATAATTTATTTAATTTATTAAAATAAAATAAAATACTAAAGCATTGGCTTACTCTACATCATCCATTGCAGAGTCCATTAATAGTAGACGTATCGCACAAGGAATATGTATTATGAGTTTCCAGAAGGATTAATAGAGGCTTCTGAACAATTTTAAGGAATATCATCTTTAAGATGTTGTAGGTAAAATCATGTTTCACCCATCTCCTCTTTATGCTCACTTGATATCCCAAGGATCATGGGATGTGTTCAGCAGCCATCGTGTAGAGCAGAATTTCCAGGTACATTGTGTCTAGTAATACATTGTTTGACATTCCTTGTATTCATCACTCTGATTAAAATTTTCTTATTTATGAAATCGAAATTGAGTGCTGAAATTAAGGAACGGGCAGCAAAACCTACATACCCCTACCATAATGCACGAATGGGGTACGTTTTACCTGAGAAAAACTTTGTATGTATTTTAAATCTACCATAATACTTATATGTTACATAAAAAAATACCATATCCATGTTCCTCTATTTATATAAAAATTGATGAATTGAAATCCAAATCCACATCCATCCCATTCTATGTTCTATGGAAGGAGGCTCGTGTAAATATAGATGGGATATTGATAGATGAATCCACAAAAAATTGTGGGAAACATGATTAAGTATTGGATAATATAAATTTGTTTTGATTTAAATTTATATTACATAACAATGATTACTTATTTTACTATATTTTCTATCTAATAGAGTCACAGGAATAAAAAACCCACACCAGATGCAGACATACTTTCAGCGTCCTTTAAGAATCTAGAACAGTATAGCCACGTTAGGGGTGCAGGTTTTGGGGTGACACCCTGAACTTATTTTCAGAAATAAAAACAAGAGGAGGATCAAACTGAGTAAATTAAAAAGTAAATAGAATAATTATCTATGTTTCAAGAAGAATTAAAATACCTGACAGTGCTGATTGAAAGTTTAATAGGGGCATAAAAGAGAGGAAACAACTCAAAAACAAATTGTACATGAAGATCACCCCCACCAGTTTTGATGTGAGCCATTCCCCAAAAAACCTAACTTAGCTGAGGTAATAAATGTTCTAATAATTGTTTCTATGAAATTTGAATCACAAAAACACTGATACTATTCCTGTACTAATATTCTATAGGGTGAAAATGACTGTGATTTATATCTATCAACTCTCACATATGGTCATGTAGCGAGTGTTGCGGTGTTAAATATGTAGAACAACATGTTACACAAAAGACCACTTCCAATAGATAATATTAGAGAGTCGATTAACATATCTAGTGATCCGAGCACCAATATACCTATTCCAAATGATGATGAAGACATTCATATGTCTGAGCAAGTTGTTGGAGCATTAATCTCATGGATTTCAATTCTTATAAAATAACAAGTTCACAAGGAGTTATTCATTTCCAATTTATTTTTCAAGCTTAACCTTTAACATTTAAAGGAAAATGGTCTGAACTAATGAATTTTATTATGGAGTGATAAGGATATGGGGTTGAAATGAATGATCGGCTCAAAACTATCTCATGAATCAACAATCCAATTGAAACAGTCTACTAAGAGAACCTTCACCCTACCCGTTCTATATCCACATTTAATATCATTATGGGATCATGTGGATAAACAGATGACAAACAGAAATACTCAGATAGTTGATTTTGAAAAAAAAATATGTACGGAGGGGAAGAATATAATTACATTATTGATAATACTATAAATGAAATCCTCAAGTATGAATGGATAGCACCTCAGTTATAAGTGCATACATGACGTATGTTTTCATGATTTGATTTTACAAAATCTAATATACTATGATAATTATGACTAAACAAATTTCATATTTTTCGGGGTATATTTGAAAAAACAATTGAAGGGATTTCCACATGAATTTTTTTTGGCTTGTTAGTCCTCACATCCCCTCTTCAAAAAAATTCTAATAAAAGGGTGAAATAATGTCATCCCTGCTCAAATAGTTTGAAAACAAAATTATGGATGATGGACTCTTTTTAATACCAATGATTTAGGGGTAAAACTCTATAATTTAATCATATCAACTATATTTTCATTTCTTTCATTATATATTCCTTTTTGTGTTTTTTGGCATCATTGGATGCTCATTGTGGTCAATTTGGAAACTCCAAAGATTTATTATCTAGATTCAATGCATGGATATCCAACAAACACACCACACATGATGGTGTTTTTCAATTTTTAATACACTAGATCCAACATTTTAGAACTAATAATCTAGTTATATAATTTATATTATCTTTTAATGAGGATACTGTTATGATAGGGAAGGGCATCAATATCATTTTCTTCATGGAATGAATCCAGGGCCCAAGAAATAAAATGCCCATGATATCTACAACTGGAAAAGTATCATGTTATATATAATAATATTTCACTATTCAAACACATATCAAAACAAATTACTTATTTTTATCTATGTTTCTATAGTTTCTGAAACAAGCAAACAGAATGGAATTTTGTTATTATGTTTGTAAATTTATAAACAAGATCGTATTTCATCAGTAAAATAGCATCCCTGAAGAGGTATTTTTTAAATAATTACTAGTTAATTTAAAATATTTATTAATCCTTTGTTTATTTATATTTTATTAGTAATATCATGGCTATCTCAAAAACTCATATTCTCAAGATGATATGGATGTGTTCAGAAATGAATGGGCAGTATACCTGATGAAACATTGTACAAAAATAAGATGAAGGTAAATTCTTACTACTTATGTTATCCTTATATCATCACTAATATCACTATTATTTACACTTATTGGGAATCTATGATCACCCTTTGTTATGATTCATATCCTTAGTTTATGAAGAATGGTTTTAAAAATGATTTGTCCTTCTATTAAATAATAACTTAATGAGAGACTCTTATGAAGTAGTTCTTAATGTTTCTATGTTTCCAAAAGAACTAGACCTAAACTATTATGGAATGGATCATTTATATTATGTATTTTGGTGATTTATGTTGTTGTTTCTATTGATGTAGTGTGTTGGTATAATATTGGATGTGCATCACTCAAAGATTTAATAACAAAACTAAGGATTCTTTACTATTGATGGTTAACTACCCCTTAGCATAGAATCTTATCTGAACTTCTGATCTGATGTCCCTATCATGCTCTCATAGAACGCCGTCTCTATAATATCATCATCTATCTTTCACTTTTCTATCTTTTCTTGCACCCATTTACTAGGTAAATGGGTTTAGTAAGAGAAGTAAAAGTGAATGCTGGAAGATGATATCATAGAGATCGTGTCGGAATAGAGCATCATGGAGGCACTAGATCAGAATTTCAGATCATATACAATGCTAATCGGTAGGTAAACAACAGTAGTAAAGTTCTCAAAGAATCATTAGTTTTTTTATTAGCTTATATCTGGACTTAATAAACCCTTTTGAAGTATGTAAATATAATTTTATGATATAATATCTATATTTTAATGAAAAATTATATAATGAAATATTGATTTGATTTTCATTGTTCCTTGAAGGGTTCATTTATTTTAGAATATTTCTTTGCTTGTGACATTCCTTTGCAGGAAGAGCAACAACACTTTGTCTTCTCAATCACAGAGGTAATTTTGATTCTTCCATAGTAAAATAATTATCATTAGAATTAATGCACTATTTCAAATTTATGTTTAATTTATTTTTTTATGTAAAGAATATTAATCTACTCATATGTGATATCAATGTGTTAAATGCTTTGTTCAATATATTTTGTATTAGATTAACTGACCTATTCAAAATTGAAAAAATGCATTCAGTTGTTTTGATACATTAGGGAGATGATCCATTATACATTTGAAATGTGTATGAATAAAACCCACCTCAATACGACACAGGAGGAAAACGGTGTGACTCAAAGTGTCTCTTTTTATTCAAAATTGAAATTATTTTTATTAAAAAGAATAAGTGACATACTAAAAATTGAGAAAAAAATCAGATTATTTTGATACTTTAGAAAAATGATCCATAAATCATTTTTCACATGTATAAATAGACCTTACCTAAATTAAATTAAAAATGCAACTGGTATGACTAAAAGAGTATCTTTTTATTTAAAATTGACATTAATTTTATAAAAAAAACACAAGTGACAAACTAAAAACTGAGAAAAATAAGACAGATTGTTTTGATACTTCAGTAAAATGGTCCATGAATCATTTTTGACATGTATGAATCAACTGCACCTCAATCCAACACACTATGTGATCGGTATGACTAAAAGTGACTATTATTAGTTTAAAATTGATATTTTAGCTCAAAAAGTTTCATTCACTAAAAAATAAGAAAACCCACTCCAATTCTCTTCATAATTTTGGATAACGATTCATAAGTGTTTTTTATGCGTATTAAGAGTTCTCGTATCAAACCAACACACGATGCGACCGGTATGACTCAAAATTGGTGTTTCCAGTTTAAAATGACATTTTAATAAAAAACACAACTAACAAACAACAAACTTATAAAACAAATTTGGATTATTTTGATACATTAATAATATGATCAATAAGTAATTTTTGACATGTAAGAATTGATTGCACCTCAATTCAATGCACAATACGATTGGTGTGACTAGAAGTGTCTCTTTTTATTTAAAATTGACATTCATTTTAGAAAAAAAAACACAATTCAAATTCTGAAAACCATGAAATAGATTTTGGATTGTTTTGATGCATTACAAAACTGATCCATGAGTCCTTTTTGACATGTAGTAATCAACCTCATCTCAATCCAACGCACGGTGTGACCATTATGGAAAAAAGAGTCTGTTATCAATTTAAAATTGCTTATTAGATCAAAACGTTTCACTCAATGAAAACCAATCTAAACTAAGCTAATTTTATTCATAATTTAGGAAAACGATTTATATGTTCTTTGTGATGTGTATGATTCGATATCACATCAAACCAATGGAAACTACGACTAATATGACTCAAAATGCGTGTTTCCTATTTGAAATTACATTTTCTTAAAAGAAATAAAACTGACATACTACCAAATGAGAAAACACATTCGGATTAGATTGATACATTAGGATAATGATCCATAAGTCATTTGTGACATGTAAGAATTGACCGCACCTCTATTCAATTCACAATGCAACTAGTATGACTCAAATTGTCTCTTTTTATTTAAAATTCACATTAATTTTATAAAAAAACACTAGTGACATACTGAAAACTAAGAAAATTAATTTGGATTGTTTTTATACTTTAAGAAAATGATCCATGTGTAATTTCTGACATGTATGAATCAACTGCACCTCAAACCGACTCATTGTGTGACCGATATAAATCCAAATGTGTATTTTAAATTTGAAATTAATTTCAGTCAAATAACAAGTAACAAACTCAAAACCGAGAAAACCCATTTGGATTGTTTTAATATTTTAAAAAAAAATAATCTAAGACTCATTTATGATGTGTAGGAAATAACATCACCTCAATACGATGCAATATATGACCGATATAACACCAAATGCGTATTTTCTAATAAAATTTAACGTTTTATTAAATATTTTTTTATTTAGGTGTGAGACCCCTTAAATTAAGAAATATGGAAAAGTAAAATGGTGTAAAAGTACAAAAATGAGGAGGGTACAAACTGACTAACAACAAAACAATTCCAAATGAATCTCAAAAAACTCGAGAGAGAGTGCTCATACGGTAACAAGAGGATCTTTTTCCCTGTCCATGAGAGTGGTGACCCCTTCACCATGTTTTTATAGGCACCCATGGGCCATCACAATCATCACAGTGTGATATCTTTATCTTCATTCATTGTGTTCACATTAGATGCACCTAAATCTTCAACACTGTTTTTAGAAGACATTATGTCAAAGGGATTATGAGTGCATACCTTCGCTTTATCCTATTCTTTAAAATGATGATTAGGAGATGTTCCATTCCCTTTAGTGTCCAAGCCTTGCCACACTTCCAAGGGTTGATTAGAGTTTCTATAAAATAACCCTTCATCTTTATTAGATAGGGGGCCGAAAAGAGGGCTTGAGCCGACCCTTTTCCATGAGGCAAAGAGGCTTCGGGAACACTGCAAGAAATAGGGGAAGCATAAGTATCAGCAATCACATTCCTTATAGAAAATTTTGATTCAGCTTCAGGTGTAATCGAATACCTCCCCTGAGTATGGGTGGCTTTGGATGGGAGATCTCCTCCAGATCTAGTCTTTGTAAAATATATTGCATCTAGCCTAGCCTTCCCCATGCGGTTATTATCATATATCATCTTTTGTTATTTCCATAAGTTGAGGTCCACTGCCTTCTAGGTGAACCATTCGATGGCCGTTTTACTATCCTCTAAAAATTCAGCAACCTGGTCATCATACAAACCACTGGATAAAATTTCCATCAAATTAACAATGTCCTAAAGTTCACTTGATCCCAAATCGGTCCAAGAGATTCTGGGTTTGTCTGGACTAGACAAGACAGTAGTATAAAATATTCTATCACTATTTGGAGCAACATTCATGGACTAGGAACCTTCTATGTTTTATTTTTCCAGCCTAGTGAAATGCAAACTAGGGGCCACCCTTATCATGTAATGAGATAGAAACATTATTAACATAAATCAAATATGGAGTTATGATAGAAGGTGGAACTACTCCAACATCTATATTCCCCCTCACTCATTAAGAAGTGTAGTAGTCTTTTCTCTTCTACAACATTGATCTATGTCATTTCCCTTCAAATGACATTTAGAAAAATACATTTTTATTCTATTTTCCAAAGTAATATGACCAATAACAGTACATTCTTCACATAAGAGATGAATTTTTTCCTATTCTACTCTATGATTAATATCATCTTGTAGAGTAAAATACATAATATTATCAATCCTTGGAATTATTAAATCAAATTCGACCAGTATATGATCAAAATTTCCAAAAAAACACCATTTCTGTGTCTTTTTCCATCCTTATGGGGACTAATAATGTGGATGCAATATCATATAAAATTTCGTGATGCCATAGGATCTAGTTTAAGCCCTGTAATTTTACCGAAACCTGGTCATAAGTCTCCTTGAAATAAGACATGATGAAATTTACATGCCAATCATGTAATCTCAATGTTTCTAGCCTTAAATTGATCAACCCAGTGCTCCAATATTTCCCTTTGAAGTCCGTAAAAGGAAACAGAATGTGGAAAAACCCACGGCCTAAGGAAATGACTTTAAATTGGCAAACCCCAAAATGGTTTTAATCCATTCAACACGATCTAAAAGTTTCCACAGTTTCATTCCTTATAAAAGGTTGATTCAAGACAGGATATAGAACTTACAGAGATATAACCTTTCTTCAATAACGTTGTTGAATGCTGAGATATAGGCTATTGTGCCTTTTTTGGATAATACGTTGCATTTTATGGTCATTAAAATCCGCAAAAGAAATGACAGTGGAACCGAAAAAG
Organism: Viscum album; assembly: GCA_963277665.1. Lineage (NCBI taxonomy): Eukaryota > Viridiplantae > Streptophyta > Magnoliopsida > Santalales > Viscaceae > Viscum > Viscum album. The sequence continues at coordinate 1,279,841,696 of OY728134.1, forward strand.
GCCATCAGATTCTCTCCTTATTTCACCTTAGTGTGACTTGAATGGGTTCCTTGATGCACAACCACTTAAAGGTAATCATATGTATACAGATTCAGACTTATAGGTTTTTCTGTTGTAGTGTGTCCTCCAGGAAAAACCGGAGCGATGGAGTCTCAACCCTCCATCCTTTAATATTTGATATAATTTTATTAATGTGTTCATTCATATTAATGTTTAATGTTTTTCATTATTGTATTACTAACATAATATTTGTTTTCTTATATAGGTGGAATTGTTTTTCTTTAGTTAGAAACTAATACCATGGACCCCAATTTTTGATAGGGGACAATGGATTTCAAAGGATGAAACATTATTGTTTTTACCTGTTTATTGGATAATTATAATTTTATCCATATAAAACATTGTTTGAAATATATATGGATGTGTGTTGTTTTCTATTCATGATGTCAGGTAAATGTTTATATCATTGGTTTCGAACTCTTGTGTGCATTATTTTGTTCTTATGTGCTTTGTGTGTTTGCATGTGTTGTTTTATGTAAGTGTTTAGGTGCTATTTTGTGCAGGTCGACATCTGTTGGGTGTGCTGTTAAATAAATAGCATATACTAGGAAACTAGGAATTTATCAGTGCTACATTGAGCACTGGTAATGTTCGGCCTTTATTAGATCTTTTTTGAGCGCTAATAAAGGTGGACCTTTATCAGCACTAAAAATGGGCTGATAAAACACTACTAGAAATTTAAAATACAACCACACTTATATATCTACAGTTTAAAAAACTATCGCTACATCCTGGGATACCACCACGGTTATTAAAAAACAGTGGCTTTATCAATGGAAATTCCTCTCTTGCTCACAGCTTTCCTCTCTCACGCCCGGACATTACCTCGAAACAGTTATCCTCTTCCTTGCAGCTTTTATTTGATCGTCGCACAACTGACCAACTCTCTCTCGTTCATCCTCGCCGTCTTCGGTTCCTCCATCCCTCACCACGATTCCTTCATTTGTGGCACGACATCTCCCTTTACGGCCTCTCCATTCATTGTTCTTCCTTCCCTCACCCACATATTCATTCTTTGCATCAGCCGAAGCATTCCTCCCCTCCATTCAAGTGTTCCTCCTCCATTCGGGCATTCCTCCTCCATTCCGGTGTTCCTCCTCCATTCAGTGCATTAGTTCTTCGGCTGATACTCTTCTATTTGGTGCGTTGACCAACTATTTTACTTCATTATTTTTTGTGGCTCATTTTTGCATTAATCCTACTATTTTCAGTGTTGTTAACCTATTTTGTGGCCCCCTTCTATTTTCAAGAGGAGTTTTTTGTATTCCTTCTGATTTGGGAGTTTGAAATTGTAGGAGGAGTTCAATGGTGGAGTTTTTGTTTATTGTCAACTGTTTTGAGGCCCTTGTTTGTTGACTAGTATCCTATCAACTGTTATTCATTGAAATTTCATGGTTTATATTTTAATATCATTCTCATAATTAATCTGGTATTTTGATATTCATGGTTTAATATGTTTACTGTTATGTTATCTATTTACTATTATGGAATTATTATGTTTCTATTTACTATTCTGGAATTATTAATCTGTTTCTAAGTGTTTTTTGTAATAGACATGGTATTTATGAAATTTATAGAATTTTTATGTTTGATATGAAGAGGAATCACTTATGTGACCACAACCATTGAATACATCATTGATTTCTTCATGCTTTCCAAATTGGTTTGATGTAGACAGATTATTTTCAAACTATGGATGTTTCTTTTTCTCTATCCTGACCCCCCTTGAAATTTTCATCCTTTGTGATTCAAGTATTGATGGATTTTACTGACAATCCAATGAAAAATTCTCAATCCAGTTACACTACCATCATTTTCCATAAAATCTAAATCTTATATTCTTTAAAACATGTAGTTTAGAATTTCCAAATTTCAGAGCATGTTGTTTTTGGGATTCTTTTATCACTAGTTGGGTTCTTCTTACAGAACAAGCTTCCACAATCAATCCTTTATCCACTATATACATGGTGTAAATATTATCTTCATTTTGATTCTCCCATACTTTTATAGATTTCATTTTCAATCCTTCACTTTCTATGAAAATAGATTTAGAAAAATCATTACATTAGGACTACTTGAGAATTACCGTTAGATGAAACAATGATGTTATTTCAATATAATGGAAGCCTTTAAACACCAGTGTCCACATTAGAACAATTTCTGGTAGTAGATTATTTCATTTTAAACAGTGAAAACCCAATATGGTTTATTCCTAGATTGGCAAAAAAAATCAATTCTAAAAACATCATATTGTGATAATTCTTCGAGTATTTACTTATTTACACATTACATTCATAGTCTTTTCTCATTCTTCCAACTTCTTCATCGTGAGTTTTTTATCTTCACATTTGAAGAAGTGTCATAATCTTTGATTCTTTTGGCCTTGACATCAATTTGAGAATTCTTGCTAGAAATATATTCTTCAAATTCATCGAATTAATTCTCAAATTCCCCAGTGAGATAATCATTTTCATGGATGGTTTTGAACCACTCTTTTTCAAATTTTGAGTATCTTTCTTGAAGATCCTAATTCATACCATCTTTGAAATTAACCTTTTATAAGATATTTATGAATTTTAGAGCACTTTATATTAAATATTTCTCTAAATTATTTTCCTCACCTTTAAACTTAGTGATCTCTTCCTACAGAATTTTAAAAATTTCACAAATATAATCAATAATTTATTTGAAAAAACAATACAGTATATCTTTTAATGTTACAAAAGATATATCATGTTAACCAAAAAATGTATAATCACTCTCAATTATTCTTGGATATTATTTGGGATAGTTTGAGAAATAATATTCACTTACCACATTTTCACATGGATCCCTTGAATCAATAGAGGTTTTAGGACTGTCAAATGCCTTGGTAGTATTCTCAACCCCTAATTCTTCACCTTATAAGATAGTTATAACTTCTTTAGTATCCTATAATATAGATATTGATCATTACTCTTTTTTTTCAATAGATGTAACTTATCTTCTTCTTTTTATATTTTTTCCTTCTTTTTATTTTAGTCTTGGTAGAAATCGAATTTGACTCTAAGATAGATAAATCTTTACTAAAATTGAAAATAATTATAGATTTGGAATAAAACCTTCCAATATTTAAAATAGAAAAACTTCAAATCTAGATAATCCATTCAAAAGTCAATTTGTCTCTAATACCAACTAAAGGGGACTGGTTTGGATATGAACCAGATTGAGTGGGATTTGAATTAGTTTTTGTGACTTTTAATTACATTTTTTGTACTTTTAAATTGTTATCCCTTTTCTTTTTTACATCTATCACTATTAGGTCATTGGTTCTTGTATTCTCTATTTTATCCTTTATTTCTTATATCTTAATCAAACACACACACACAAGTGTCATATTAATTCATAAACATCACCTCTCTATATGATAAGTCTAACCTTTAGTGTGATATGGTAACACCTAAGGTCAGAAACCCATTAGTAAATACCTATGTGCTTTAAACTACTGTCTCCTGGAAGTATAGAGTTTGTATACTCAACACTTATTTTTTGTTTCCCACACTCAGGTACGTATCATACCATTACAATAAATATAGGTGTAAGAACAAGATATTGTGACACTAATTTATAATACTTTCTTATTGTTCATGTACTACTCCTTTCTTCTTCTTCTTCCATTTACAAATTAGAAAGTCGCTTATTTTATTTTTATACATATCACTATATAAACACTCTTCTTCATTATAGTGTCACACTAATATTCTATAACTTCTTCTTTATATTCCTTCATATATAAACTGAAATACACATAACTCTTCATCTCTCCCTTTCTTCCATATGTGAACTAGGGGAACAGATGTCGTCTTCTTTTAAACATCATTAACTACTTTGTTTCTTCCTATTCTACCTATTCCCACTTTTTTCTCTTCTTTTTTTCAACACAAAGAGTAATAGATCTTCCTCTTATGTTTACCTTTGAAACAAAGTGGTTCTTCAGAATCGAAACTTTGTTGGGTCTTATAACTCTTTTACATAGAGTATATAAATTCTTCTCTCTTGAATAATTTTGTAAAGCTTCCAATTGTCTATATATTGAACTTCTTGCATATATATAAAATATAGCAGCAAAGGTTTCTTATTTTTTTATCATTCACTAAATCACGTGATTAATTTGGATTCAAATCTCCCTAAATTAATGGATCTGGAATTTTCCACTTTATATCTTTATAACCATTTGTTTTCGGTCTGATCACTCTCTTACATAGTTCATACAAATTATTATATCTTGAATAATAGTTTCACCTTTCACATGTCTCTATTTTGAACTTCATGAATATATATGAAATATAGAATCACTAATTTCTTCTATTTCAGTATTCACTAAAGTACATGAATATTTTGGATTCAAATATCCCTAAACTTTTGGGTCTATAATTTCCCACTCTATATCTTCATAACCTTCTAATAACTATATATAATAATATCATGTGGACATGTAGAAATAATTTGACCTTCATCTTTTATCAATCCATGATGTGTGCCTTAAAATCATTATGTATGGTTGAATACATGCATAATACAATGACACGATAATGGATTCTTCCTTCTTCAATCTTCAAATTCTTCACATTTTCTCTCCTCAATATTTTTAATGCCTTTAATAGTTCATATAAATATTCACAAATGAAATAAAATTGGTTATAGTTGGGTGGGGGTAGTGAGGGCGAAGGGGGGAGGGGGGAGGTTCATGGGATTTGGAGTGAGAAGGGGGGGAGTGGGAGTGAAAGTTGGGGGTGAGGGGAGGGTTAAAGGAGTTGGGGTGAATGGTGAGGGTGTAGTGTACACGTAGAGGCAGTGGGGGTAGGTGGGGGTTGTGGGGGTGAGGGGCAGTGGGGTTGAGGGGGTAGTGTGCCGGTGTGGGTGAATGTGGGGGTAGTAGGGGGGATGTGGTGGGTTGGTGTGGGGGGGTGGGTAGGTGGGGGCAGTGGGGGTGATGGGGGTGTGGGGTGGGGGTGGGCAGTGAGGGCAGGTGGTGGGGTAGTGTGCAGGGGGTAGTGGGGGTGAAGGGAGGGGGGTTCAGGGGAGTTGTGGTGAAGGGTGGGGGTTTAGTGGTGGTGAAAGTGGGGGAGATAGGGTGGGAGAAGTGTCTCAAAATATTTCTCAAGGAATGATTTTTTCATCCATGATGTGATGTGTACATGGATAAAAACACAATAATTTGTTTATATCCTACTTCATGGCATGCAATATAGTCATAAATATGACATATACCCCTTCAATACCCACCACAGCGCATCACTAACTTCATATTTCTTGCACCTTCTAAATGATAGCAATACTAAATCTTCCTCAGCCATAATTCATGGAGTCACATGTGTCTTCACAGTGTGACTTCATGGAATCACATTTTTCTTCACATTGTGACTTCATGATCCCTCAAAATCATTATTCTGTATATCGAGTCTTCATAGTGAAACACCCTCATCTCATGATATTGATTCTTGTAGGGATTGACCCTGAATTCTAGCAATAATATCTTCATGTAGTGGTCACTATCCTTACGTACTGACTACTATCCTTCAAAATAAATTGTACAAACATTTTAGAAAACCTTATGAAAATTCATATTAACCTTACAAATTAGGTAATTTCTTTTTTTTTGAATCGTGTATTCCCAATTCATGGAATAAAGGTACCCACATAAAACTTATGGGATTCTATCAAAAAAGTGGCTTCCCCATGGCCATCCACCATAGATAGGATCATGTACCTTAGTAAAGTTGTGGAGGGACCACAAGAATCACAATGAAACTTCTCCCTTGAATAAAAATATGGAAAAACATGTCCAACACGATCATTTATTTCTAATGATAGTGTTTCTCCTTTTGAGACCTATCTAGCATACTATTGAACAAACTCAACCCAATGATTTGGTGAAGATACAAAAAACATGATCTTGAGTACCAAAAAATTATGTTTTATATCATTATTATCAACCTCCTCCTGTAAAAAATTATGGTGGATCTAAATGTTTTTCTTGTGAGTGTTGTGATAGATTGTTTTCTATTTGGATAGAACTTTTATTGTGTCATTGAATAATTATTGGATATTTCACCAATTCATTAATGTATTCCCACTAATTTCTTATCCATATAAGATGTGTACATGTTTTTTTGACTGTGGGGGCTTCTACAGTGGGGTGTGGTGGGGGCAGGGTGGGGGTGGGCAGGGGCAGGGGGATGTTGTAGGGGGTTGGGGTTTGCTAGGGGAAGGGGGATGTTGTAGGGGGTTGGGGTAGGCAGGGGGTTGTGTGTGGGTGTGGGTGGCCAGGGGAAGGAGGGATACTGTAGGGGGTGGAAGGGGTGGCCAGGGGTAGGGGCTGGGGCTGGAAGGGGGTTGTGGTGGCTGTTGCAGTGGTGTGTGGGGCCTACTATAGTTGGGTGTGGGTGCTACTACAGTGGGGTGGGGTGTGGTGGGGTTGGAGGGTGGTATGGGGATGTGGCGATGTTGAAGGGGGTGGGGGTGGCCAGGGGTAGGAGAGATACTAAGGGGTAGGGGCAGCAGGGCTGTTGGAGGGGATGGCCATGGGCAGGGGGATGGGGGTGGCAGTGGGGTGTGGGGGCTGCTGCTGTAGGGTGGGGTTGGGGGCGACAGGGTGGTTGGGTGGCTAGGGGTTGGGGTGGTGGGGGTCATGGTTGGGGGGTGGCCAGGGGTAGGAGGGCTTTTTCAGTGATTTGGGGGTGTCCAGGTGCAGGGGGATGTTGTTTGGTGTTGGGGGTGGCTGGTGGTGGGGGTCGGAGTTTATCATGGAGTTTTGGGGGAAACTATAGCGGGGTGACTAGGGGCAAGATGGATGTTGGGGTGGCCAAGGAAAGGGTTAGGGGTGGCAGTGGGGTTTGGGGGCTGCTGCAGTGGGGGTGGGAGTGTTTTAGGTGGTTGGGATTGGGGGGGGAAAGGTGACCAGGGGTAGGAGTGCTGTTGTAGGGGACTATGGGTAGCCAAGGGTTGGGGTGGCAATGGGGTGTGGGGGCTGATCATATTTCTTTCCTTTCCCTAAAAGAGTAGAAGTTCAGATTATATTATCTTCAGCATCCCTAGTGTTTCTAAAATAACTCTATATTTCTTTCCTTTCCCTACAAGAGTAGAAGTTTAGATTATACTGCCTTCAGCCACCCTGGTGTGTATAAAATAAATCTAGCTTGTTCCCATTTCCCTAAAAGATAAAAAGATTAGATTCTATGGAGAAAGATTGAATGATTCATAAAAAAATTCATGCACTGTCTAAAATGTTCTAAGCTGCTTTCTACATGTTTACTTGATAAGATCATATTTCAGTTTATGGGGCGTTGGTTATTGAATTTTCGGCATAAACTATGAAAATTTATGCAGTCTCACTTCACTTATTTTCAACATCATGGAAAATTGAAAATATACTAGTTTTTTTGGAAATAATTTTTAGTGTTCAGTTCATTTGGAAGTTATGAGGGAAATATTACATGTTTTATTAGTTGAAATTCGATTTTAATTTCAATTAATTATATTCATGTGCACTATCAAGCTGAATTATAATTTCTAAATCCTAAGTTTGTTGATGGTTTCAACTATTGTATATATGGGAATATTATTGTAAGAGGATCCCAATTCTTGGTTTATCGATGATTCTATTTTTATACCATATTTGTTCCAAAATATAAATAGGAAAGAGTATTGGGATTGAAAGCTATCACTCAATGGAGTATTCTGCCTCATTTATGATCCTACTGTCTCTTCATTCCACATAAATTCATAATGCATGCTGAGTTTATTTTTCACTTATTTCATGTGTTATTTTTATCTTGATGGGTGAATAACATGATGTTTTCATATACTGAAAGTGAAGTTTATATCAACAAAAATTAAACTTTATTTAATTATTATACAATCTATTTCTATAAATTCATGTAGTTTCTTTTACTAAACATGTGAGTAATATTATTGAGTTCATTTTCCTGCAACACATAATATGGGACTACAGGGGGTGCAAGGGGGTGTTCAAGAGGGGGAGATATCCAGGGGCTGTCCAAGAGGGGGGTGTCTAGGTGGGGGGGGGGGGTATGTCCAGGGGTGTCCATGAGGGAGGGGCATCTAGGTGGGATGGGGTGTCCAAGAGGGGGGGTTCGGGGCTGTCCACATGGTCTTTGTTTGGAGGTGGGATACTATAGGGGTGGGGGTGCAAGGGGATTGTCCTGGTGGGTGGGATACTGCAAGGGGGTGTTCAAGGGGGTGAAAGGGGTTTTTCCAGGGGGTTTGGGATACTACATGGGGGGTGCTAGGGGTTGTTTTGGGGGGGGGGGGCAAAGGGGCTATCCTAATGGTGCAAGGGGGGTGTCCAGGAGGGGGTGCAAGGGGGAATGGGTGTGTAGGGGGTGTCAAGCGGGGAGGGGGTGTCTCGGTTGGAGTGGGTGTTATGTAAGAACCAGGTTTTTGCTTCAAATGACTTCAGAATATTCTTGATGATATTCCAGAGGAGCGCCTTCAGGCGGCATGCGATTCCGAGCCCCGGAGTGGCCGGAATTAAATTTTTAGTGTGTTCACACTGGAAACGCCAAATAAGTAGTATAACTCCTAAACAGAGTTCTGAATCAGAGATCCAAGTGTACGGATGGGTCCGGAATGAGGATTTTACCCTAGGAATGACATAAATTATGCCGGCGCGGAACGATTGGAACCCTCGCTAGCTTTCGGAACGTTAAATGGATAAATTAATTTATTTATTTATTCGTTTAATGGTGAAACTCAATATCTCTTAAAGGGTGGCTCGGATCAGAAAACCGAGGGCACTGTTGAGTCCAGATCATGCCATTTTCCCAAGGAGGGGTGTAACTTATGCGGGTGTGGCCCGTCTGTGAAAAATGGCCCCATGGGTGTTTCCGTAATTTGGCAGCTTTGGGAGTCCAGTTTTATAATTTTCGAACGGGGCCTCGGATTAAAATTTTGAGACCGCTGTTACGCTCAGAGCGTGGTTTTTAGCCTAGGGGAGGCTTAATCCTAACCCCGTCGGGAGTTCGGGTACGGGGCCGCGGGAGGGAGTTTAAGTTAATTAATTTATTTAATTAACCTAACCCACCCCCCCCCCCCACCCCTTCACTTCTCCTCATTTCCCCCTCCCCATGGAGAGCTTCTCCCTTATCCTCCTCCACTCCAGCGAGGCGGCTCCGGCGAGGCTCGACAACCCCGGCGGGTTGACGGCGAAGCGACGGGCTTTGTCCCACGAGGTAGGCATCGTTTTTGTTTCGTTTTATTTCCCGCACCCTGTTCGTTCTAATTTTACATTGTTGAATTGCTGCCCGATCTTCAATCCAAGCCCATAGTCGAGTAGAGTATGTTCTGAGATTTTTGATGCTTCTTCCGGAATTGAATTCTGAGCTTTGAGGTGATCACAATAGTCCATCGAAGTTCTGCGGGTTGTTGGTTTTTTTTTTTCCGGCGTCCGGCGGCTCCAGGCGGCGGCGGCGACTCCGGGACGGCGGCGCGACATCAGGCGCGGCGGAAGGATGGTCGGCCATTCGGCCGGCGGGATGGCGCAGGCGGACCGGCTGAGGGCGCCGGCTGCGAGCGCCAGAGAGAGGGGATAGCCGGGGTCATGCTGTGCGACCCCGCGGCTGGACAGAGACCTGTGTGATGCGGGTCTGTGCGTGGAAAGCGGACCGGCCATGTCGGTCGGTCGGTGGAGGAAGCGCCCGCGCGGCGCGCGGGCGAGGGGGTTCACACGAGGCGGTGGGCCGCGCATGGCGGCCCGCGGGTTTGGTTGGGCCGGACCCAGGCGGTTGGGCCACGGTCTCAGCGGGCCGGCCGGAGTGGGCCGGCCCGAGTAGGGTGGACCGGCCAGACCGGGCCGGTCCGGCCTAAGGGGGTTCTCCCCTTCTATCTTCGGACGCCCATATCCTTAGCTACGGGCGTCCGTTTTGCATGCCGTTGGCAGCAGCGCGGACCTTGCATCAAGGCGGACTTTTCTAGATGGTTTTGGGAATTTTTAATTCCCAAAACGAGGGGCTTGGGGAACAACATGATAATAAGTGGTTTGATGTTTTCCCCGGGAGTTCTTGTTTTGGACGGCGTGGACGGGTCCGACATCCATTTTGAGAGACGTCAGTGGAGTTCGGACCCTAGCTCCGGGGCGGAGCATTCCAGGGTGGTTTCGGGCATTATGGGAGAAGTTGAGGTGTGGGCCCCACGGCCCGACTTTTGAGCTTTGTGCAGCGTTTCACGACTTTTTAATCGGACGTCCATTCGGGTCGTGCGAGCAGTCGTTTTTGGGTGTTTTTCCAAGGGCATTGCAATGGCGTAATCTGCCCGCTCTAATTCCGCAAGATGGTGAGGGTCATGCGAGGGAAATTTCGGGAGTTGATGGAGATTTACATCTTTATCACCGGGTGTCCGTTTTGGACAAGTGATTTGTCGAACTTCTGTACTTTTTCAAGAGGACCGCAACGATGCGATTCATCCATTGAGTTTCGGGACTGGGATGCGGGTCCCACATAGCACAGCTCGTGTGCAGTGCACTGGAATGCATCTTTTTCTCTGAATATCTGTTGCGCTTAATTGAGCAGTCTTTTTGACGTGTCTTCCCAAGGGGATCGCAATAGTGTGATGCGCCCGACTGTTTTCGGGGCTGAGGCTCAGGATCACGGGATGCCGATCGGGCGTGAGGCGGTGTTGGCGACCATTCCGTCGGATATCCTTTTGAGGAAAGTAAGTAGACTATCTCGCATGTTTTTTCACTAGGATTACAATGGTAGAATCTGTTTGGTTGTGCGGAGCCTCATAAGCAATCTTATTAAATGTGGAATTGTGAAGGTGTCCTAGGGGCGGTTCTTCTACTATGTTTGTAGCAAACCCTTGGCGTGTGATCGCATTCACTCCCATGTGAGTGAAGTAATGATTGAATAGATGTGGTTTGTTGTGCCCCAGTCATTGAGGCGGCATGTTGGAGATGTTACGTCGTGCCTTCGCGTAGACATTGGGTGCCACCTGCACGATATCCCTTGGGCTGAAAATGAGGAATACTCTGGGAGTATACGGGAGTGCTTGGAGGTACATGTGTTTTGTACCTGAGTCTTTTTGTGTTCTTGGATAGGGATTGGCTTGGGGCCACACGTCGTGTGGGCCCCATGTTCGTGTCGTATTCTACTTTGCGTACCTTTTACCTCTCACGATGTAGAGGGTCCCTCATTTCTTGTTTGTTGACAAGCGGAGTTAGGTTTCCCCCCGGCTATGTGCTCGATGGTTTAGATCAGTAGGGTTGAGTGGTTTCCCCTGGTCTTGTTCTGGAGTCAGATGGTTGCGTGATACCCACTCCGTGTTCAGTTGGCCAGTGTTGTATCATCCAGAAGAGATGGCCAGAGCAGTTCTAGGTTTACCCTCCTGTGGGCTGGGCAGTGGGTTACTCATCGACTTCTTCTCGTTTAACCTCCAAAAGGGCTGGGCAGTGGGTTTCTCATTGACTTCTAGGGTTTACCCTCTAGCAGAGACTGGGCAGTGGGTCACCCGATGCTATTAGGGTCTACCCTCCAGCAGAGACTGGGTAGTGGGTCACTCGACGCACTTAGGGTCTACCCTCCAGTAGAGACTGGGCTGTGGGTCACCCGACGACCTCTTAGGGTCTACCCTCTAGCAGGGCTGAGCAGTGGATCGCTCGTCGTCTAGTTCCAGGTATACCTCCAGCAAGGCTGGGCAGTGGGTCACCTGTCGACTTATTCCATGTCTACCCTCCAGCGGGGCTGGGCAGTGGGTCTCCTAATGATGTATTAAGGTCTACCCTCTAGCGGGGCTAGGCAGTGGGTTGCCTAATGATGTATTAGGGTTTACCCTCCAGCAGGGCTGGGCAGTGGGTCACCCAATATTTGGTTATGAATTACCCTCCAGCAGGGCTGGGCATTGGGACACATGTTGGCATTCCAGGCTCATTCTTTTTTACTAGGCTAGTCTATGAATTTCCTCCGTGATTACCCGAGCGGGACCCTTGGTTATACGGGTCAGTGTTGTGATGACTTTGACTTTGAGAATACCTCTCTACTGCAGGGTAGTGAAGAAGTGTGGTTTGACTTTCCCTAGAACTCTCAAGTACGAGGGGTACTTTCCCCACCGAGACACGTTCTTGTGACATGATCTAAAACCCTGTGGACGAGTCAGTGCCACCCATAGCAGATAGTGTCGAGATGCGGTGATTTAGCCCCTTGGCTTGCGGTTCGGGGCAAACGTGCGGGATTCTGGGCATCGGTGGAGTTTACTTCTGGGATGTTGGCTACATGCTTTCTTGGGATGAGGTACGGGATGGAGATCCCCTTACGACGTTGTCTGGGCTTCTTGCTGAGCATAAGGATATGCATATACCTTATTCCAGTACCCACTTCTTGGGTTTGGTTACACTCCTTCCAGGAGAGGCGAAGACGCGCAGGGTATGCCACCTGCTTTCCGTGTCTAGCTTCTCGTGGTTGGATGAGTCTACTCTCCTGTTATAGGTAGCCAAGACTCGACGGTAAGTTCGTCTTCTCACCGTTTCCATCTCCTTGTGTCTGGATGAGTCTACCTTCTTTCCTCTTGTTGGGTTGAGCTAGACTCTCTACTAGTATTCTACTGCACTCCTTGTTGTATTCCATTACTATTCTCTATTTTCTCTACTACTCACCCTTCGGTACATCCTTTGTTGTTCCCTCGAGCCTTCGGGGTATCCTACTGAGTATTTTTATACTCACCCATGCTTGGGATTTTCCCGCACTTGGTGTTCCCTTCCAGACGACAGACAGGTTGTTCGTGACCCCAGTGGAGCATAGGAGTTCGGGAGCTTGGACCGCGTGTGGTGGTCATAGTCGGGTTCCAGGTGGGGAACCCTTCCAGCTGTTTTTCTTTTGTTCACCTATTGCCGGGTTGTGGTACTTTTCTAGTTGGGAACGTGTTTTCCCCTTTTCTTTTCAGTTTCCTTTCAACACTTGCTTTGTAATGATTAGAATTCTATGCACTATTGTGCTTTATATATGGAAGTTTCCCTTTTCTTTACTTGTCTTTTCTTTTACTCTGCACTTTTGCATTGAGTGTGCTGTGTGTGTGTGTGTACAGGTACTCAGGAAAAGGCCTCCCCGAGTTGTTTATCCTTCGGCGCTTGTCGCCAGCCCCTGGCCTATGGAGGCGGGCTTAGGGTAGTTGCGGCTCGAGCCCGGGTAGGGTCGGGTCATGACAAAGTTGTATCAGAGGTGGTTCTTTCCTTGGGGCGTTGTGCGGATGTCCCTAAAAAGGAATTGGTTGGGATTTAGGGCAACAATGTTAACATGTCTCGAGAGTGGCTCTCAGGCCAGGGAGTCCAGTGATGGTGCGGCGGCCGACGTATCCATTCACTAGGACCTTGATAACCAGCTTGTCGACTCGGCATGCTGAGACACTTGTTGCAGGGAAAATTGGTTTGTGCATCACATAGGATCGAGTCTTTGACTGTCTTTCTTGAGTCAGCTCCCCATCGTTGATATTGGTATATACATATATTCTCATCTAACCGCGGCACTCCTTGATAATATTCAGGATGTCTCCATGAAGACAGCCAGCCAAGATGCCAGTTTTGGTGCATGACGACAACCCTGTGAGCTACGAGGACACAGTCCAGGACCCATCTTGCGAGCCCCTTTGTCCAGGTGGTCCGGTAGCAGCACCCCCACCTGTTGAGCAGAAGACAGTTTCAGCAGAGCAGGCTGAGCTTGAGCGCAGGTTGAGCACGCTCAGTGAGTTCCAGCAGAAGTGACCGCTGAGGTTCAGTGTTGAGCCAGACCCTCAGGCAGCAGAGGGTTGGCTAGAGTCAGTGGTTCACCTTTTCAGGCTTGTGCAAGCGCCGATAGATTAGAGAGTGGCTTTCGCAGCCAACCTTTTTCGTGGAGCATCTCGGTGTTGGTGGAGTCTAGTGACTCGGTTTCTTAATGAGTCGTCGCTTTCGTGGGATGACTTTTATTTGTTTTTTTGTGAGGAGTTCTCCCCCTCCTACTTACACTCCATTCGGATTCAAGAGCTCTTGTAGTTTTAGCAGGGATGGATGACGGTGGCCGAGTACGCGTCTAGTTCCGCAGACCGTGCATGCTTTTACCTGGATTTGGTCCATGACGATAACATCCGAGCATGGAAGTTTGAGTAGGGTCTCCGTCGAGAGATTCGTGCTGTCATAGTACCTTTGGAAATTTCCACATATGCCGGGGTGCTAGAGATGGCGCTGGTGACAGAGAGCTTCCTGACACATTCTGGAGTTAGTGTTGGTAGCAGGCACGTTTGAGCCGAGACGTCTGCCGCAACTAGTGGGCATCAGCAAGCAGAACCTCGACGTATGTGGGTTTCTGAAAACCGAACTCATGGGCATGATCGTACTCTACAGTGGATCCAGAGGGAACCAGTGCTTCCCAAAGAGAGTTGGTGCTATGCTTGCGATGGGTGAGGTCATCTGGCACGGGACTGCTCGACCAGGCATGCGGAGAGCTTCGGGCAGGCAGTAGGTGCACCACCACGATAGAGGCAGCATCGTGATTGGAGAAGTACCTAGAGAGGTGGTGCTAGCAGAGTATGGGGAGGAGCTAGTAGTGGAATATGGCTTTACGAGATCTTCCCATCACCGCTAGGTGGTCCACGTCAGGCTCTGGGAGCTGACAGTTGGGACCGTGGATAGCTGCGAGCTTTGGGTGTCTATGATCCTGTAGAGCATGACATGATAAAAGGTATGCTCTACAGCTCTTCTACTTTTTGCAGTAGATTTGTTAGACTCTGTGTGTGGAATGATTTTATCCCTGATCCTTGCTTGAGGTGTTACCAGGGTGATGTGGGGCATCGGTGTAACCCTATGTTGGTAAGGTAAAAAGGCGTAGCGAGCGTGTAAAGAGAGTCTTGGTTGTGAGACATCGACTATGAAACCTTGCATGACCAGATATCCTTGGGTGTTCCACCATATGGATATTATGAAGGAGGGAATCACCGGGCCTTGTTCCAGGTGCGGGCAGTGATTCTAGTCATAGTGTGTGGCGTAAGGGTTTAGTCGGGGAGGTGAGCTACCCCCGAGGTCCTTCGGACCATTTGAAACCGTGCGAAGGGATGGCGAGGTTCCCTACCACCTTGACATAACCCCAAAAGCTGGTTTGGGTGCGTAGCATCTCCTGCATGACTCACCTGAGGAGATGTGTGCGTGCTCCCATGCACGTCATCGGAAATGGCCGACCTCACGTGAACAGATCAATCCTTTGGTCTGTGTGCGGTGGCGCAGAGCTCTGCAAGAGTTCTTCTGGGCTTAGTACCCTGAGTTGTTCACTGGATTTTCATTTTGGGGATGAAGAGATTGAAGGAGGTAATGATGTAAGAACCCGGTTTTTACTGCGAAAGACTTCGTAATATTCTTGATGATATTCCAGAGCAGTGCCTTTATACGGCGTGCGATTCCGAGCCCCGGAGTGGCTGGAATTAAATTTTCAGTGCGTTCACAATGGAAATGCCAAATAAATGGGATAACTCCTAAAAAGAGTTCCGGATCAGAGATCCAAGTGTACGGATGGGTCTGGAATGGATATTTTACCCTATGAACGGCATAAAGTATGTCGGCGCGAGACGATTGGACCCCTCACTCACTTTCGGAATGTTAAACGGATAAATTAATTAATTTATTTATTCGTTTAATGGTGAAACTCAGTATCTCTTAAATGGTGGATCAGATCAGAAAACTAAGGGCACCGTTGAGTCCAGAGCGTGCCATTTACCCAAGGAGGGGTGTAACTTTTGCGGGTGCGGCCCGTCTGTGAAAAATGGCACCAGGGGCGTTTTCATAATTTGGCGGCTTTGGGCGTCCAGTTTTATAATTTTTGAACGGGGCCACGGATTAAAATTCTGAGACCACCGTTGCACTCAGAGCGTGGTTTTTAGCCTAGGGGAGACTTAATCTCGACCCCATCGGGAGTTCGAGTACGGGGCCACAGGAGGGATTTTATGTTAATTAATTTATTTAATTAACCTAACCCCCCCCCCCCCTTCCCTTCTCCTCATTTCCCCCTCCCCCCTGGCGAGCTTCTCCCATATCCTCCTCCACTCCGGCAAGGCATCTCCGGCGAGGCGACTCCAGCGAGGCGCGACCACCTCGACGGGTTGACGGCGAAGCGACAGGCTTAGTCCCACGAGGTAGGTGTCGTTTTTGTATCGTTATATTTCCCGCACCCTGTTCATTCTAATTTTACATTATTGAACTGCTGCCCGATCTTCGATCCAAGACCATAGTCGATTATAGTATATTCTGAGCTTTCTGATGCTTCTTCCGAAATTGAATTCCGAGCTCCGAGGTGATCGCAATAGTCTGCTGAAGTTCTGAGGGTTTTTTGTATTTTTTTCCGGCGTCCGGAGGTTTCTAGCGGCTCCCTGCGGCGGCGGCGACTCCGGGACGGCGGCGCGGCATCAGGCACGTCGGAAGGATGGTCGGCCATCCGGACGGCCGGGCAGCACCTTGCCGGTGCGGGACAGCGCAGGCAGACCGACTGAGGGCGCTGGTCGTGGGCACCGGTGAGAGGGGACGGTCGGGGTCGCGTTGTGCGACCCCGCGGCTGGACAAAGACCCGCGTGACACAGGTCTCCGCATGGATAGCCGACTGGCCATGTCGGTCGGTCGGTGGAGGAAGCGCCCGCGCGGCGCATGGGCGAGGGGGCTCACACGAGGTGGCGGGCCGCGCGCGGCAGCCCGCGGGTTCGCCTTGGCCGGACCCAGGCGGTTGGGCCACGGTCCCAGTGGGCCGGCCAAAGCGGGCCGGCCCGAGCAGGGCAGACTGGCCAGACCGGGCCAGTCCGGCCAAAGTGGGTTCTCCCTTTCTATCTTCGGACGCCCGTATCTTTAGCTACGGGCGTCCGTTCTGCGTGTCGTCAGCGGTAGCATAGACCTTGCATCAAGGCGGACATTTTGGGATGGTTTCGAGAATTTTTAATTCCCAGAACGAGGGGCTCGGGGTGCGACACGATGTTAAGTGGTTTGACGTTTTCCCCGAGAGTTCTTGTTTTGGACGGCGCGGAGGCGTCCGATGTCCGTTTTCAGAGTTGTCAGTGGCGTTGGGACCCTGGCGCCGGGGCGGAGCTTTCCAGGGTGGTTTCAGGTGTTAAGGCTGATGTTGAGGAATGGGCCCCATGGCCCGTCTTTCAAGCTTTGTGTAGTGTTTCACGACCTTCTCATCGGACGTCTGTTCGGGTCGTGCGAGCAGTCGTTTCTAGGTGTTTTTCTGATGGCATTGCAATGGCGCAATCTGCCCGCTCTAATTCCACACATTGGTGCGGACCCCACGAGGGCGGTTTCGGGAGTTGATGGAGATTTCCATCTTTATCATCGGGTGTTCATTTTGGACAAGTGATTTTTTGAAATTGTGTACTTTTTCGAGAGGACCGAAATGGTGTGATTCTTCCATTGAGTTTCGGGACCAGGATGCAGGTCCCACGTAGCACTTCTCGTGTGCGGTGTGCCGGAATGCATCTTTTTCTCCGGATATCTGTTGCGCTCAAGTGGGCAGTTTTTTTGACGTGTTTTCCCAAGGGGATCGCAATTGTGCGATGCACTCGACTGTTTTCGGGGATGAGGCTCGGGATCACGGGACGCCAATCGTGCGGGAGGCGGTGTTGGCGACCTTTCCATCAGATATCTGTTTAAGGCGAGTAAGTAGTCTATCTCGTGTGTTTTTTCACGAGGATTACAAAGGTACGATCTATTTGGTTGTGTGGAGCCTCATACGCGATCTTATTAAATGTGGAAATGTGAAGGTGCCTAGGGGGCGGTTCTTCTATTGTGTTTGTAGCGGACCCTTGGCATGTGATCGCTTTCACTCCTGTGTGAGTGATGTAATGATTGAATAGATGTGGTTTCTCATGCCCCGGTCTTTGAGGCAGCAAGTTAGAGATGTTACGCCACGCCTTCGAGTAGACATTGGGAGCCTTGTGCACGATAGCCCTTGGGTTGAAAATGATGTCTACTCTGGGAGTATACGGGAGCACTTGGAGGTACATGTGGTTTATACCTGAGTCTGTTTGTGCGCTTGGTTGGGGATTGACTTGGGGCCACAAGTTGTGTGGGACCCATGTGTGTGTCCTGTTCTGATTTGTGTACCTTTGACCTCTCACAACGTAGAGGGTCCCTCGGTTCTTATTTGTTGACTAGCGGGGTTGAGTTCCCCCCCCCCCAGCTCTGTGCTCGATGGTTTAGATCAGCAGGGTTGACTGGTTTCCCCTGGTCTTGTTCCAGAGTCAGATGGCGGTGTGATACCCACTCCGTGTTCGGTTGGCTAGTGTTGTATCATCCAGTAGAGATGTCCAGAGTAGTTCTGGGTTTACTATCCAGCGGGGCTGGGTATTGCGTTTCTCATCGACTTCTTCAGTTTTACCCTCCAGCAGGGCTGGGCAGTGGGTTGCTCACTGAATTCTAGGGTTTACCCTCCAGTAGAGACTGGGCAGTGGGTCACCCGATGCTATTAGTGTCTACCCTCCAGCAGAGACTGGGCAGTGGGTCACCCGATGCACTTAGGGTCTACCCTCCAGCAGTGACCGGGCAGTGGGTCACCCGATGAACTTAGGGTCTACCCTCCAGCAGAGACTGGGCAGTGGGTCACCCGACGACCTCTTAGGGTCTACCCTCTAGTAGGGCTGGGCAGTGGGTCGCCCGTCGTCTAGTTCCAGGTCTATCCTCCCACAAGGCTGGGCAGTGGGTCGCCTGTCGACTTATTCCATGTTTACCCTCCAGCAGGGCTGGGCAGTGGGTCGCCTGATGATATATTAAGGTCTACCCTCCAGTGGGGCTGGGCAGTGGGTCTCCTGATGATGTATTAGGGTTTACCCTCTAGCAGGGTTGGGCAATGGGTCACTCAATATTTGGTTATGAATTACCCTCCAGCAGGGTTGGGCAGTGGGACACCTGTTGGCATTGTAGGCTCAGTCCTTTCTACTAGGCTAGTCTTTGGCTTTCCTCCGTGATTATCGAAGCAGGAAAATTGGTTATACGGGTCAGTTTTGTGACGGATTTGACTTTGAGAAGACCTATCGACTTTAAGGAAGTGACGAGGTGTGTTTTGACTTTCCCTATAACTCTCAAGTACGAGGGGCACTTTCCCCACTAAGACACATTCTTGTCACACGATCTAAAATCGTGTGGGCGAGTCAGTGCTGCCCAAAGTGGATAGTGTTGAGGTGCGGTGATTTAGCCCATTGGATTGTGGTTCGGGGCAGACGTGTGGGATGCTAGGCATCGATGGAGTTTACTTCTGGGAAGTTGGCTACTCGTTTTCTTGGGCTGATCTATGGTATGGAGATCCCCTTACGACATTGTTCGGGCTTCTTGCTGAGCATAAGGATATGTATATACCTTGTTCCAATACCCACTTCTTGGGTTTGGTTACTCTCCTTCCATGAGAGGCAAAGACGCGCAGGGTCTGCCACGTGCTTTCTGTTTCTAGCTTCTTGTGGTTGGACGAGTATACTCTCCTGCTATAGGTAGTGAAGACTCGACGGAAAGTTCATCTTCTCACCATTTCCAGCTCCTTGTGTCTAGACAAATCTACCTTCTTTCCTCTTGTTGGGTTGAGCTGGACTCTCTACTAGTATTCTACTGCACTCCTTATTGTATTCCTTTACTATTCTCCGTTCTCTCTACTGCTCACCCTTCGGTACCTCCTTTGTTTCTCCCTCGAGCCTTCGGGGTATCCTACTGAGTATTTTTATACTCATCCCTGCTTGGGCTTTTCCCGCACTTGGTGTGCCCTTGCAGACGATGGACTGGTTGGTCGTGACCTCAGTGTAGCATAGAATTTCGGGATCTTGGACCGCGTGCGGTGGTCGTAGTTGGGTTCCTGGTGGGTAACCCATCAAGCTGTAAATCTTTTTCTTACCTGTTGCTGGGTTGTGGCACTTTTCTAGTTGGGCGCGTGTTTTTTCCCTTTTCTTTTCAGTTTCCTTTCAACACTTTCTTTGTACTGATTATAGGTCGATACACTATTTTGGTTTATATATGGAAGTTTCCCTTTTTCTTTACTTGTCTTTTCTTTTACTCTGCACTTTTTCATTGAGTGTGATGTGTGTGTGTGTGTACAAGTACTCAGCAAAAGGCCTCCCCGTGTTGTTTAGACTTCGGCGCTTGTCGCCAGCGCCTGGCCTATGGAGGCGGGATTGGGGTCTTTGTGGCTTGATCTCAGGTAGGGTCGGTTTGTGGCATTTTAGGGGTGTTCAAGGGTGTGCAAGGGGGATGTCTAGGGGGTGGGATACAATAGTGGGTTCTAGGGGGTGTTCAAGAGGGGTGCAAGGGGTGTGTACAAGAGGGGGTGCAAGGGTGCATGGGTGTGAAGGAGGGTGTCCAAGAGGGAGGGTTGTCCATGTTTGAGGGGGTGTCCAGTAGGGGGTCCAGGGCATGGGGGTGCAGGGGGTGTTCAAGGGGGTGTCGGGGGTATTCAAGGTGGTGGAAGGGGGTTGTCCTGGGGGTGCAAGGGGGTTGTCCAAGGGGGCATGGGGGTGTAGTGGGAATTCAAGGGGATGTTCAGGGGGCGTGGGGCTGTAGGGGGTGTTCAAGGGGGTGGAAGGGGGTAGTCCATGTGGGTGCAAGGGGTTATCCAGGCGGAATGGGGGTGTAGGGGGTGCAATGGGGTTGTCCAGGGGTGTTCAAGGGGGCGTAAGGGGGCTATCCATGGGGGTGCAAAGGGGTAGTCCAGGGGGGCATGGGGGTGCATGGGGTGTTTAAGGGGGTTGTACAGGGGGTGCAAGGGATATTTCTTTGGGGCATGGGGTGTAGGGGGTGTTTAAGGGGATGTAAAGGGGTTTTCCAGGAGGCATGAGGGTACAGAGGGGGTGTTCAAGGGGGTGAAAGGGGCTATCTAGGGGGTGGAAGGGGGGTTGTCCAGGGGGCATGGGGGTGTAGGGGAGTGTTCGTGGGGGGTGGTGAATAAGTTTTTTTATACCATATAAATGATATAGCTAGGGTTTTAACCATTGAAGTATTATCCTACTACTACGGTTTTAACCGTGGAAATAGGGGGCTTGTTCCACTATTAAAATCATGGAAATAGGCTCCCTAATACCACATTTAAAACTGTGGAACTAGACCCCTCTTACCACTGTTAAAACCGTAGCACTAGGCCCCTACTACCGTTGTTACAACTGTGGCTCTAGGTGGAATATTTTCACAGTTAAAACTGTGGCAGAAGGTATGACCTACTACCATAGTGATAGTGGGCACAAGTTTTTTAAACCGCGCCCATAGGATATTGCCATGGTTTTAGAGCCTACATCCATGGTTCCAAATTATGGCCATATGTGAATTTTCTAGTTCTGAAAGAGAGATCTTTATTAAAACTTTTTTTATACTGGATAAAGGGCCCCCTTTATCAGTGTTTTTTGTGTTGTTAAAGGGTACACTCACTTTATCTTCACCGTGATTAACAACAATTTTCTAGTGATTTTAAAAGACTTATTTGTAGTAGTGATCTTTCCATTTAGACTGTTGGAAAATCATAATGTCTATCATGTGTATGTGTGGAATACCACCTCCACAAAGCGATGTGATTAATTTTTCATTTACAAATTTTCTGAATGGTTCTCAATTATAATTTAATTTATAAAATTATAATTTGTTCATAAATAATAGTATGTATATTATGGGATAATGACCCATTTTTTAATGTTCATCCAACTGAAGTTGTTTTTTGATTATAAACCAAACATCCTCTAAAAATATAACATGAACATAACTAATTTAGTTTCCATATAAGATATGGTAATAAATGAAATAAAGGGATAATAATAAAGGGAACACAATAAATATTTTCTTAAGAAAGTAAAAAAATTATATAATTTTATTTTTCATGATTCTAAATATGTACATGGGAAGTTAGACTCGAGATAATAGATTTTTCTTCATAACCATATTTGAAAATACTCAATTTTCAAGTCTATTTTAATCCATATTCAGATTCATTAATATTTTTTGGATATGTTATTAATGTACTTAATGTTATTTTAAATTTAATTTTAAACCATATTTTACTATATTTATGATGTTTTTAAAGTAATGTTTTTTAATTATTCCCAAATGGGTTATTTTTTACATTTTTATAAAAGTGTGAAAGGGTAATTATTTTTAATGTATATATAATTAGAATAATTTCCCAACATCATGACTATTATTTTTTCAGAATTTTCATATATATGATTTCATTTTTAATATAATATAATAATTTAATTAATTCTGGGAATTTTTTTATGATTTTATAGAGGAAGAAGTATTTTAATCCATATTTTTACATAAAGGCCGAATGTGCTTCTATATAAGTATTAAATAGAACAATTTATGAGATTTAATGATTGACATGAAATATTATATGTGATTTATGTTATTTATATACCATGGAATCTTTCTATGATTAATATTTATCCTTAAAAATTCATCAAATGCATTGGGTAATCATTTCCATCTCCATGGAATATATATAATAATTAAGTAAGTTGTTCATTCATTTTACAAGATTTCTTGGCAGAGTAATTGTGAGATTAATATTAATATGATTTACTAGTGTACCTACATGACTATTATATTCTTCAAAATTATATTTCATAGTAGTATTTTGATTTCAAACGTTAAGCTAATGATCATATGTTTAAAATAAATCTTATTCACATTTTATTGATGTAAAGTATGCTTTTTAGGAAATGTATTTTAGGAGTGCCCATGATTAATAAGATTCCCTAATGATTATGATTTTTTCTTTATTATTTCTTATGATATATTTTATGAAACTTTTAAGGAAGTGAATTTTATTTCATGAGTAAGTAATTGATTATTTTTTCTCAAGATTAATTATATGAATGGAAAATTTCTTATCAGATATCATGAATTTAAAAAAAGAACAAATGAATTTCATTCGTTTTTTATCCCTTGCTTGTATTTATGAACCCATTCTATATTTTCAAATGTCTGTTATAAGGTCTGATAATGAGTATGAACTATAGTAAGGTCTATGTTTCAATTATGGGAATTATTCTTAATATATTTTATTTTATTAATGAAATGATAATATAAATTTCCATAATCTCATTCTTACAGAAAAATGCATATTGAGTGGAAGTGTCTACATTGTTTTGTAAGAGTTTAAAATGTATGATTTTTTCCTAATTCTCTAAAACTATGTCATGGGAATATAATAAAAATAAATACTTTTCATTAAACTCATAATTATTGGATTATTAAGGTATGAGTCATTTTTTGGAATAAAATAAAGGTTTAAATAACATTAGAATTTAGGATGTTTTTAATAAAATAAATTTAGTGGTTTTTTAACTATGTATTATACTATCATTGAAAAACATTGTGGGTTTACACATTTCTTAATCTAATCGATGTCAATTTTGGAATGGTTTTCTATAAAGAAAACTGGGTGAATAATGTAGAAATGCATTAGGAGTATAAAATTATTTTTATTTAAAAATAAAGATTGGTTCAATGTTGAACAAGGTAGTTTTTAGTAGTGTTAACATAGTAGATCACGGCTGTTAATGGAGGTACCCATGCTATAAAGAAATTGAACTCCATATATAGGAATATATCTATAGTGGATCATTTTATAAAATAGAAACCTACTAATTTTGATTTAACATCAAACCCCATGGTAGTAGACAGATAGATCAATAATCCAAGGAAATATCTTTTTAGCTTTTGGTTTTTCTAAATATTATGTGGGAATTATTTATATTTGTAATTTTGAACATGAATCTGATTAGTCATGGACTCTCATTAAGAATAAAATTAAAATGATAATTTTGATATCATGGATTTTAGAATATTTATAGAACTTTTCCTTGAGAATTATTTATCCTCAGTTTGTTTGACTTAGTATATAAATGAGATTTTTTAGATAAATGAAAAACAAGGACTCTATTTCAACCTATATATCCAATTTTACTAGATTATCCTTGAGTTTACAATATTTCATTCTAGACCATGATAGTAAAATTTTAATTTCTTAAATAGGATCAAATCCATGTTTGTGAATATCATTGGCCAATTTTGAACTTAATAACTATGATAAATTTGTGTGTAGTTTTGAGGAGGAAAGTATAGAGTTTTTAAACTTCAATAAAAATAAAGATAATAAGTGGTTAATGTGGAAAGTAATGGGAAATAATCCATCAATAAAATATCAAGTTAAGAGGTCTAAATTTTCCACTTATGATAGTTCTACTATGAATTATCTTGTGGATTATCTTACGAAATGTAGGAAGTAATATCGATTTGTTATATTGAGATATTTGGGTTATTATTACAAATAATAGAATCTTGGTAGTGGAAGACTAAATATGATAAATATGAATTGATATTTTTTTAAATGAAATTATATAGTTCATTATGTTTATGTGTGTCCAATTAATATCATGAATTAAGGGAATAATCATGACCATCAGAATTAGGGTGTGTAAAATTCATTCATAATGACCTCAGAAAATGAAAGACCGTCAAATAAAGTGGTAATAGGTTCATGAATTACATACTCATAATATACCAATATCTCGTTTTATCAAGTGTCTACTAATTTTCTTATTTCTGGGGAATTTTATGGAAAATAGAAATATTACATCAATAAGTGAAAAAATAACTTTATTAAAATATCATAGTTTAAGTATTAAGGCATTATAGATTTACTAGAATATTTCTATGATTATTTGGGGAATGAGTTTTACAACAAAACATGTTTCCCTCCCCATTATTGAGTTTGATGTTATTTTTTTATATGTATTAGGTTACATTTTATCATGATAAGATTGTTTTAAGATCTGAGGTATTTATATTCAATTTTCCAATTGAGTTTTAATTTTAATATAATAATTATTTCATCCGAATGAAAACATTCTAATAAGCTAAGAAACTCATTAGAGATTGTAGTGAAAGTTATCTTTCTCATACTTTCAAAAATATTTATGTTTATTATATTAGTTATATACCTATAGAAAACAAATATTGTTGTATTTCTTGATTATTTTCCTAGTTTTTTGTAACTACCCAATACATTATAATTTATTTTTTTCGAATAAACTTCATTTCATTAATGGCGTGTGTTGCACTCGACAAAGCGTTTAAAAAAATATTGTATTTAAATATTATTTAAGTGTGAGAATTATAAAAAATAAATTATTTTGGTGGGTATGATTAGTAATAAAAAATTAATAATATTATGTTTACCCATTTATTATTAATAAAATAAGATTCATTGAAAACAAAAAGGTATACTTTCTGAAACTGTATTTTTTAAAGGATAGTTTCATCATGATTTGAAAAAAAAAATTAAAATTAATTTTTAATCATTTTAGAATTTTTTTGGGAAAAATATACATAATTGTTTACTCAAAATTATCAAAATTATATTAGTTTTATTTTTTTCAATTTTTCTAAAAACATTCATTTTATATGAGTAGTTAAAAATAAATAATTCTAATTGAAAATTACATGTTAATTTATGTAATTTATAATGTTAAAATATATTTATAAATTTATTTAAACTAATATTAATTCTATTTTATATCAATTAATCCAATTTTGGTCATTTAAATAATTTTCATGTTGACTTTTTATCTAAAAACATTGCAAATGTTTGAAAATTTTCACTTTGAAATCTCACTTTCTCATCATGTTTGCGGGATTAATTTTAAAATAAAAATTTCCAATTATGTTAATTGAATTTATAGAAATGGATTAAATATTTGGAATCATAAATATTTATATTTTACAAAAAGAATAATTTAAATTTTTTACAAAATGAATAGTCAAAATGTTCAAAATTAATTATCACAGTTAAGGTAAAAATGGATTTACCGGGAGGTCAACTAAAAATAGAAAAGTTAAAATAACCTAAATACTTGACCAAAATTAATTTAATATCCATATTTTGAACTTAATCCTAATATTCTATACATCATTTCATTATTTGAGCCTTGTTACATTAAAAAAACTTGGGAATAATTCATTCTTTTCAAAAATTACAAATGATCCCGCTACCTATCTTATAATAGGCCACCCCCTCTCCTCTCCTCTTCAGACCATAAAACCATTTTTTATAGAAAATACATGATGATATAACTTCCAAATATCCATAATATCATTATATAATCATTAGTTTTGGTAGAATAAAATCCTAAAAAGGCATTAGTGCAAACCTACAGATCATACCAAAAGAATATGTAACATTATTCCATGAGAGTTTTTATTTTCTTTCTTCCTCTAACCACATAGATTTTTATTATAGAATTATGATTTAATAAAATTATAATACTTCATATACAGGTTTTTTTTCTTTTACATTAATTTCCAACAACCACCCCAATTCCCTTCAAATGGGTAATGAAATCATCATTCATTTATATGGAATACAACCCCCTCGCTAACAGATGTCATTTGTTTTCCATTTACAACTCTCACGGTTTGTTATTAATATGTATATAAAGTATATATATGATATTTATAACATAATTATACATATTTATTAATTATTTAATATATAAATTTTTAATTCCAATTTCATAAGAGATATGATATGATCACTTATGTGTACAATGAACTACTACCTAGCAAAGTGTTGTGATTCATCTTTCACTAACTCTTTACATCGAAGGTAATAAGGATAATTGTAATTATTATATGTGATATAAATGAAATAATTAAAATAATAATTAAATATATATCACTCTTAAAAGTTAATTTATATCATAGTTTTCTTAACTTTTAATGCAATAAAATATGATAATGTTGTTTGTGTACGCGTAGACTACCACCTTCACAAAACGATGTGACTCTATTTTCACCTCCATACCACATGATGATATTTATTTACATTTAGAGAAATAATATTGTATTTAAGATATAATTTTTATTATTTAAATCCAATATATTACTTACCACCAATCCATAGTGATCATTGAATAAAGGAAATGTTACTCTCATATTCGTACGACCCACCATCTCCATTATCGTAATGTACTTCATTACTAAACACCACCTTTCATGATTTGTATTATATGTATAATTGACGTATAAATATTATAATTATTTCATGATTATTGTAATGTATATAATTAAAATATATTATTTTCAAAAGAATTGATCTTACATAAAAAAGTACAAATTTGAAAATAAGGCAAATAACACCTGAATCAATGAAAATAATGAAATATTATTAACAAATGGGTGATAAGATGTTGTAAAGGGATAAAAATTACATTATAAATATTAATATGATTCTATTATATGTTAATAACTCGTTCCAAATCACTATACATGATTTTAATGAACATTCCTCTAAAAAGAAGTGTGAGGTAAGGGACCTCATCTCAATCTCCTTTATTTGAGGCGTATTGTAATGTTATGCACCTAATTCCTTCTATATGGAGTATATAATGACCCTTTGATATGTAATTTATTTAATAATTTATACATCATGTTATTTTATGTTTTAATTTGAATTATTTTATCAAATGGGATTTCACTTGAAATTTACATGTGGTAAAAGATATTGAACAACATCACTTTCTTTTCTGATGTTAACTTTATCTTAAAAAGTCACTTTATTATTATCATTTTTTATTTTACATTCCATTTATATTAAATTTCAATATTCTTATATGATGAATATTATTATTTCCTAAATAATATTTCTTTTTTCATACATTGTTTACTTTTAATGTTATTTCATTACAAAGATAAATATTGATAAATATATATCCCTTACTCAAAACAAATACCTAATGATATGTCGCATTGTTTATGAATTAAATTTATTAATAAATTTAAAAGGAATTATTTTCAAATAAAATACATGGTTGGGGATCGGCTGTAGATAGCCCTGTGATGCATCGATAATCTCACGAGACAAATCAGTTATCCAAATATGATGGGTCTATACTCAGTAGAATTAAACTATCTTAAGGATGTGTCTTGATGGTAAAGGTATCATGTGACTAGGAAACATGATTACCATTAATTATTAATGTCCTTTATAAAACATTTATTAATTATTATTCATGGGATTTTCACTATGATATTATCTATGCATTCATTTCATTCTTTATTTATTTATTAAATGGAACATGTTTTTGAGTTTTTTACCATAACATATTGATTCTGCCTTATCTTACCATGATATTTTTGTTATTTAAATGGAATATATATTTATTTATTTACATTTATATGTTAATTATGGTTATTTAATCATGATATATTCTATTTTACTTAACCCTTACTGAGAATTTGAGCTCACCCTTATTTTTTTCATTCCTCGTGACATGATGAATAAACTATTGACCGGGTTCTCAAGGATGTGGTTCATCTGATATTGTTATTTATTAAGTTTTATTTTCTATAACCAATGAAAAATTGGTATCATGTATGTATCCAGTTCTCCAAAACTACTAAAGTTGTCAATCCTTTAAAATTAGGTTCCTTCTATCTATATTAATGTAACAATGTAATATATTGGGTTTGGGTTACTGAAGTTGGGGTATATATGATTGGTTTTTGAGAAGTTTTGTAGAAACATTTTGAAAGAGATTAAAGAAAAAATAAATTATGGAACATAGATATATGATAGACTTTAAGGATAGTATAGAAGAATATCCAAAATACTTGGTAAACAAGTGATTATATGGGTTTTCCTAGAAATACATCCATGTTTGGATACTACAAGTTTGTATGGTTCTACCATAGAGGTACCTAGGGTAATAACTCTAAAAATGACGCATTGGGAAGCCCTTTATCATTACATAGTGCATGAAAACTGGCCTTATTGTGCACCTAATTTTACATTAGAAAAATATATTCTTAGGATAATTCACATACTCTTTAAAAACCATTACGAAGTATTTGAAAATAATGATATCCCCAAATAACAAATTTTATAATTAGAAGATTAAAAATGGATAAATTTTATTTTATGTTACTTATTCTAACATATTTATAGTTATATAGTATGATTTAAATTTAATAATTTTATGAAATAATCTATTGTATTCCATTGTTTTGAAATAACACACGGAAAGAAGAATGATATCAAAAGTCAAGGCCAGTGATGAGACATCACTAAAAAGGATGTAAATATAATTTGTATGGCAAATGAGAAACATATTGAATTATTAAGGCCACTTAAACAGGTTATAACATATAACTTTTTCCATATGAAGAAAACTATTCCACATGTAGATTCTTCTATGATGGATCACTTTATGAAATTTAAGCCACCATCATTTACTGGGACTACTGATTGAATGGTTGTTATGAAATAGATAAATTCTATAGAGAATACATTTATGTACTCGGAATGTGGTCAAAATAAAATGGTTACACATTTAGATTATTTTCTAAAATAATATACTCATAAATGGTGGCTATTGATCTAGAACACTATGTAGGAAGAGGAAATTGAACTCATGGAATAGAAAAATTTTAAGGAGACAATCTCTAAGAAATATTTCCCTTATGAGAAACAAACTGATTTTAAGAGAATGTTTCTTAGCTTAATGAAAAAATAAATAAGAATGTGTTGTAGAGTATGAATCTACCTTTAAAAGGATAGATAGGTATAATGCGGATTACATACAAAACACAGAGTGTAAGATTGGCCATTTTTAAGGCCTTCAACCAATTCTGTGACTTTCTCTCAATCTATTTTGACATATGATGAAATAGTTTTATGTACCATCAAGAAATAGATTTAATTATCTAGATATTACATATTAAATGGAAAAAAGGAAATTAGAGGTCATCTGAACTCCAAGGAAAAGGTAATATCTCAAAGATGATTGAAAAATAAATCAATTTCCATCATGTGATAAATATAGTATGAATCAAAAAAGGAAATCTCTGAAATGAATGGGATTTTGTTATAGGTGTAGAGAAATGGGTCATCATATTATGTAATTCATGGTGAATAATGAAAACACATATATTCAATGCTTCAATAGCTAAGTGATGGTTGACTATGAAAACAAATTTCCAAAGCATTAAAGGAATATACCATATAATAGGTCATGGGGAGAATGAAATGCATTTCTAATCATTATAGCTGATGTGGAAGTACCCAATAATTATTTTTAATGTACATTTGTTCTAACTAAAAATTTATATAATGATTTATTTGAATTTATATCGTTGAACTATTTTATATCTACCTAGTTTCCCAAGAAAATTATGAACGGATTCATTATTCAGAATTCTTAGAGGATGCCTCACTTCAAGATGTATGTTTCCTGTAGTCCCCATTATGACTCATAAACATGCATTATTTGTTGATCTTATTATAATACATATGGTTTACTTTGATAAAATCCTTTGTATAGACCAACTTTTACAATATGATGAAAAACTTTATTTCATGAAGAAGGAAGTTATGGTTTTTGAGGAAGATTATGAATTCCTTATCTTCCATGTATAGACTTCGTCATCTGTTTCATATTTAGATCCATCCCAAATAGCTCTACATAATGAAATTCTAGGGGAAGAAGGGACAAATCTAGGGATAGAGCAGGTAATATTCATATTTTTTATTTCCCTAGTGTATACAAATACATTGATATATTTCCTATGAAACTACATGGATATCCCCCATAGCTTGAAGTTGAGTTTTCTGTCGATTTAACACCTAATGTAAGACCAATATCAAAGAATCCCTCTAGAATAGACACTAAAAATTTCATGGAGTTTAAGAAATAACTAGATGAGTAGGGTGACAATGGATTTATTCTCTCTCTTGTTTCTCTTGTGAGAGAACATGTTCTATTTATTATTAAGAAATATGGACCCACTAGGATATTTATTTATTATGAAGAGATCAATGCAATTACAATAAATAAATTGTATCATTTTACAAATAGTGATGACTTATTTCATTAACTAAATGGAGCCCAATTTTTTTCAAAGATTGACATGTGTTCTATGTATCATCATTTTTTTAGTAATTAAGGAATACATTCTGAATACAAATGGTCAAATATGATATGTACATTATGATTTTGTTGTAATTCCATTTGGATTGATTAACGAACCATCAATTTTGTTGGATCTAATGAATAGAGTATTCAAGTATTTTCATAATTATTTTTTGTGGTAGTTATAGATGGTATTTTGGTGTATATTAATTTTATGTAGAATATGAGTATCACTTTCATATTATTATTGATACTCTTTTAAGGAAATAGTTATATGGTAAATTTAGTATGTGTGATTTTTGAATAAAATATGTTACTTTTCTTGGTCATATTGTCTCCAACGATGGAATATCAATTGATACTGTGAATAGAAAGTCTATGATATAATGGCATATACCAACATAATTGAGGTATGGATATTAATTGGTTATTAGGTTACTACCATTGATTCATTAATAATTTTAACCAATTAGATAACCCATTAACCGAGCATACACGCATGGTGGTAAAGATTTATGGACATAAAAATTTGAAGAATGATTTGATGAACTAAAGATGAGGTTGTTCAATGCATTGATTTTGACACTACCATCTATAAATGATGGGTTGTTGATATATAGTATTTCATCAAATAAGGGACATGTTTGTGTCCTAATTCAAAATAAAAATTTTATGACTTATTCATCAAGGTGATTGAGGACTATAAAATAATACTATTTGTCCCATGATCTTGAGTTGAAGCTGCAATATTTTCTTGGAAGATATGGATAAATTAACTCTATGGTGAAATATGTTAGATATACTTGGACTATAAGAGCCTAAAATAAATCTTTACACAAAAAGAGCTCAACATGAGTCCAAGTTGATGTCTTGAGCTACTCAAGGGTTATGATTTATCAATACACTACCACCCAGGGAATGAAAATAAGATAGTGGATAAATTATGTTGGAGAGGTCATGGATTAATAATCCAAATGAGGATTGATAGGGACTCTATATTCATGGAAGTAGAAGATATGGATATGAAAATTATTAATGAAGGGGAAACATCAGTAATTTATCAAGTTATTATGAAACCATATTTATTAGAAAAGATAAAAAGTTATCAATGTCATGATTATAACTTTCAAAATCAAATTAAATCATTGAATAATGAGAAATTAGTAGAAATCATTTGTGAATATGGTTTTCTAAAATTTAGAAATACATTATGTGTTTGATCTATAACTAAGGTAAAAGTTAAATTATTGTATAATTATATTAGTCCAAATTTAACTATACACATTGGTAACACAAAGATATATAGGGATTTGAGGGATAATTTTTGGGGGGATAACATAAAATGGGAAATTACTGATTATGTGTCTATAATTTTATTTTTCAACAAGTGAAATATGTGAGAGAGTATCCCGGAGGATTCATGAAACCTCTTCCTTATTATGTAATTTCTCAAAGGAATACCAAAAACTCATGGATATAAAGATTAAATATGGTTTATCATTGATCGGTTAAACTAATATAAAAATTTACATTCTATAACATAATATTTACCTCTCTACTGCCTCACATGGATATATGTTAATGATGTTATAAGAGGTCACGATGTACTTATTTCAATTGAGTCTGATCAAGATCACCATTTATATCAAAATTCTAGAAAAGTATTTAGAATTAATCTGACCCTATGATTCATTAAAGCACTTCCAACCATCCTTTAACCAATTTAAAAGCTAAAAATATGATTCCAAAAATGTAAAACAAGTTGAGTTCATGCTCACTTGACTTTTAAGGAATATGAGATTAGTATTTACGTTTGGTATATTTTTGTATAACAATTGTTTCCATTCAGGTATTAAATTGGAATAGTATAAAGAATTATATATAATAAAATGTCATATTCATTTTTTTGGATGAAGTTGATTAAAGGAAACACATAGGCTCAGAACATGTTGAAGAGACAATAAAAAAGGAAATTTCATTTGAGGTTAACATTAAATGAGCTAACAGTTTGAAAAACATTTATGGTCATAATGAGAGGAAATATTTTAATTCCAAGTCGGAGATCATGTTTATGTGAAATTATCTCCATGTAATTATAATATAATTTTTTTTAAGAAAGATAAACTAATCCCTAGGTATATCTGACACTTTGAAATTCCTGAAATAATTTATGTTGTTTCTTATCATTTAGTAGTGCCACCAAAATCACTCAAATGTACATGATGCGTTCCTTATATCATTTATAGATAATTAAATTATAGAAGTAATGAAATTTCTCACCATTGATTAAATATAATTGGAACCAAGTATATCATACTATGATGAACTCATCTGGATTTCTTATAATAGAGAGCAAGTACAGAGGAATAAAATGACATGTCTGGTAATGTTACATTGAAGAAATCACAAAATAGTGGAAGAAAGATGAGAATAAAAGAATATTATGAAGAATAAATACCCTCATATATTTATAATGAGATATATATGAAATATGTAACACCCCGAGCTTTCACGATACACTTCTCTTTCAATAATTTAATAGCTTGCATTGTACGCAAGTTCGAGATTCTAACACACTGCGACCAATAAAAGTAGTAGTTATGAATAGTAATACCCACTTTTTGAAATTATATATATTTTATATTTCAAAATGGACTTCATTTTTGGAATCGGAATATCGAAATTAGCCTATGTTGAATTTTTGGTATTTTTCTGAGAACTTCCAATTTTGTATGAATAGTGAAAAATACTTAAAAACAACTTTTTTAACAATATAATTTATAGTGATAAATTATACTATTGAGTGGTTATAAATTGTAATTATAATATATTTTTACCATTTTATCCAATGGTGTTCATTATAATTAATTTCACTTTGAAGTTGGACATAAACAATTGTCAATCTTTTGATATATATTATTTCTTAAAAACACGCTATTTGTTGTGACAGCGGAAATTAACTATAAAATTAATTAATGCAACTTATATGTTTGGAATTTTTTAAAATAGATATAATTTTTTAATTCATAATATCAATTATAGCTTAGGGTGAAATTTTGGCATTGTTCTGAAAAACTTCAATTTTTGATGAATAGTGAAACCACTAAGTGGTAGTTAAAAAACTGATTTCTTGTTTAAATGAAACATTACCACTCTTGTGATTTGATTTTCAAAAATCCGACATACATGGTTTTCATTATAAAGTAAAATTTGGTTCAATGGGATTAAAATAATTTTTGGTGAATAGTAACTTTTAAGTTTAATTAATCGTGATTAAAGGTAATTAGTGAAATTTAATGTAAAAATCATATTATAAGAATATGAAAATACCTTTACACTTGTCCTACCCCTATTGGATGTGTCATGGCCGACCAAGATAATCCATGGGTCAACATGGGGACCTCATGTAGCCACTTGGTAGGAAAATGACATTAAAAACTTTTTATTTAATGTTAAAATAAAAATGTCACAAACATGAGTTATTTTACTAAAATAATTTTTAAATGGGGTTATACAAGTCATATTTTTGACTATAAATGTTCATTATAAATCTAAAAAGATTTCCTACATCATGATATTTTTTTATAATTTTTAGACATTAAATAAATTAAATTATTTATGACACCATGATGATGCAGTGATTACCTCATTAATTAACGATTTAAATAAAATGAAAAGATAATGTACATTCCAAGGCTTACACTTGTCAAAAACCTATTGGATGAGTATATTTAGAAACCTTATCACCTTAGCCTCGAAATATATCATTTTTGGACCTTTAGAATCTGAAAATCATTTCATAATAAAGTAACATTTCAATCCTTCCAAGAGTGCCCCTCCTCTCCTCTTATAAAAGGCCCCCACCACTACCACCTTACTCACACCTTCAAAGCCTTTTGGCTCATCCAAAATCTGGACAATTACTCTCCCCACTTCCCTCTCTTACTCCTAGAAGTTTCACTTTGGGCATAATTCTTCCCAAGGAAGCCTTTGGCTCAAATCAAAAAAGAGTTACCCGATTTTAAGGTAATGTCTCCTCTTATGTTATTTTGTTTTATTTTGTTTCTCAAACCCCCAAAACTCTTTTTATTCTTTTCTTTCGTAATAAAAACAGCATCATAAATATACTAGGATTTTTCTATAAGAATTATTCAAGCTACACTTACACACACCAACATCTAATGGTTAAAGAACATATTGTTTCTGTGGATGGCGAATTTCTGCCTCACGAAACGATGATTGTTCAACACTCATATAACACCTTCAAAGGTGGCCATTAAGATGTCAATATATTTATATATGATATATAATATGTTTATGTTTTACTTAAGATTCTTTATTTTTCATTTATTGCATACCTTTATGGTTTCCATTATGGGTAAACACGAGATTATCATTTTAGGAAGTGCGGACTACTGCCCCCTCAAAGTGATTTGAATCGTTAATGCCATATGTGGGATGTATAAAGGATGAATTAAATGGTATTATACATTATATTATACTGGAATTATATTATACCTCTATATAATTATAACATCATTCCATTAAATACGAAATAGAAATGAAAGTAGCGTTCATGCGTACATACGGCTTACCGTCTCCATGAACGTTGCATGTCATTTCTTACCTCTAAATGTTATGTAATATTATAAATGAATGTATATAATGGATATATATGATGTATATGATATCTAAATCATGAATATAATTATGGATATAATGGATATTTTACCACATGAACAAAGTGTAATTATAAGAAGTTTATTTTTGACTCAAGTACCTAAGATCGACAAAACGACCGTTATTAACATAAATAATTAAATAATGTTCATAACATGGTAATAAGTGATATAAAAGGAATAATGAACTTAAAAAGGTTCTTAAACAGGTATATATTAACTCTAGTGTATTATTCATGAGGTTAAAGAGTGGTCGAGTCAAGTCGGACACGAGGTAAGGGAACTTCTTAACCCAATTTCCATTCTTTGGGTTAATCTCCTACTTTCAAATTATGTCATGATATTATTTTGTCCTATCTTGTATTTGTATGTTCTTTATGTGTAATTATAGTGAATACACCTAATAGATCTATTTTATATAAAAAATGATCTTTGTAAGGTACTTCATCTCAATCTCCTTTCATTGAGGCGTACTTTGTTTTATACACAACTTACTTTTATACGGTGTATAAACACCTTTGAATTTTACGTTTATTCAAAAGGTATATTTTTATACGAATAATTTTACTAAATGACAAAAAGGAATGTTTTTTTTTGTCGTACGTTTGCAGCGACAATGACTTCTTCGCCTCCATGACCGTTATTTGAGTTTCGGCTTCCTCTGCAAGCCATAACCTTTTTTAAATTATTTAAAAAAGACAGAGAGATATTTCTCCCAAATGTATGAAAATATAGTGAAAATGTATACATATTTAATGCAAGCTTAAAATTGTTTTCAGAAAACCCAACTCTCGAGTGTGGTAGACAGGAAGGGATTGGGTGTGGACCCATCATGGCTTGTAATTAGTCGAGCAGTCTCAGAATTAGTTATTTTGTTTTCAGAAGCTTGCATAATGTTTTCAGAAAAACACTGGGGTATATTTGAGCAATTTTAAAAGTAAGTATCTTCTAAAAAAAATTCATCGGCAGGTGTCATGAGACAAAATAGTGTCTTGGCACGAGGCCTTGACAAAATCTTATTTGTAGTCTTGGCCGAGGCCTTGGCTATGTGGTTATGATAGTCTGGAATTATGCATTCCATCATTATGAAAGTGGTTATTGATATTGCATGTTATTATTCGACTAGTAGAATATCCATGTCAATAAGTAAATTGCATTATTTAATTTTATTTTTTCCATATTATGCTGAAGTTCAAGTTTAAAAATGCTTTTGTTTTAGTTATACATTTCCTTAAGTGTTAATGTTTATTTATGAAAGCTTCCGCAATATTGTTATCCTTACTGAGCATCTGATCTCACCCTTTCAATGTTTTAATATTTTCCTGGATGTGAAGAAGTATTTTATGAATGAACTGCAGGGATAGTAAGAAGAGGATTTGAGTGTGGACTATGGAGACTTTGTCATTGTAGTTTTTCACTTTATGATGTAATGTAACATTTATGAATGTATCTAGTGTTTCCAAGGCTACTAAACTAATCAGTCTTTCGAGACATGATCTTTTGTGATTATTCCAATGTTATGCAATAATGCACCGACTCTGGGTAATTGGGGTCGGGGTGCTACAGTTGGTATCATAGGTAGTTTAGTACTAACCTTGGAAGCTATATTTAGATAAACTCTGATTAGAACACATAGCCCTATGATATAATATGAGTATTAGTATAGAATAACTTCCTAGAATTTTGGTATTATATGGATTTTATGAGTTTTCCAAGAAATACATCCATGTCTGGATACGAGCAGGTAGAGGTGGATCTGGAACAGATGTACCTAGGGGTAAAACCCGAAAACACCGCTTTGAGCTAGACTCGAACGGGAACTGGTGCACGACAACGGGCCTTGCTGCACTCTTGGTTACGACACTCCCAGGGGATATGCTTAGGATAATTCTCGTTTTCTTTAGAAACCACTATGAAGGGTTATGAGTATATACTTCCTCCAAGAAAACATTTTTATGATTATGGATTATATCCATAAATAGTTCAATTTATTTTAAGTGTTTTACAAGTATGGAATTATGTATTTTAATTCATAAAATGACCTAGTTTATGCCATTGTATAGAAATGGCTCCCAGTAGAAGGATTGTGAACTCCATCAATACGTATGATCCAAAGAGTAAGAAGGATCATATCTTTCATGGTATTAAGCCAACATTTAGAAGGGAAATATTCTTCCATGTATTCTCAACATATGAAGAAATAGTATCATGTGTTAATAAGATAAGTAAAGAATTCTTTGAGTCTTATGGATTTGAAGGGAAGCAAGAGACGAAACGGATTATGGATAAAGGGAAGAGGGAAAAGAAGATTTTTACAATATGTGATAACTATGGGTAGAAACACCTTGGGACTTGCCTGAAGGGAATGAGAGTTTGTTATAAGTGTGGAGAAAAAGGACACCAACTGTGTGACTACAAGGGTAAGAAAAAGTTTTCAAATGTACAATGCTTCATCTGCAAGGAGTGGGGACACTACGCAAACCAATGCCCAAATCATCAGAGTATGCCCCAAAAGATGTTATTGGATAATAATCAAGTTATGATACTACCACAAATGAGGAGGAATTATTAGATTTCTTATGTTGTTATTAAATAATTTTGTCATTTGAGTGATTTATCAATTATGTACTGGTTATAATAATTATGGAGTATATAACGATTGTACTGCAGTACTATTTCAGCAAGAACTTTAGATTGTGTGGAACCAAGAAAAGTGACTCCATAGTAGGTTAAATTTTTGGAAAATATATGGTTGAGAGAAAGATAATCCATAATATGGTTCTGATACTGAGATAGTGATTTTGGAATAACACAATATTGATTTGGATAAATTATATTTCATATTCTTAACATCCTTGAAACTGATTAATGATTTGTATACATTTTTGGATAGAAGGAGTATATCTATTATTCTATAAGGAATAAGGGATCATGAATGTAATCAATAAGGATTTATGGTAATTCAGGATGTTGCAGTGTATTAAAATAATACATGATGAAGGTGTTCACATGTTTTTATGTGGAAAAAAAGGATCTTCATTATGTTTACCTTCCTTATAAAATTTCGACTGTGAGTTGGATAGAAGTATTTCGGATAACTATAAAGGTTGGAATGGATTAAGTTGATCCTTTTTTATTATTGTTTAAGGTTAAAACATTTCTGAATAATATTTTTGGAATATTATAATACTATAGTTTTAAAAAGGACAACCTATAGGTTGGGGGATAACCCGTCGCGTCGGACAAAGCTGTAGGAATCGAACCCACAACCATAGTGCGACATGACTTTATTACCTACCACTAGCCTACAAGAAGTCCCTGGTTATTATAAAATAGTATTCCTAATCTAAATCGTATGTGTTAATATTTTGAACCTTGTACGATTATGATAAATATTATATTTTTGAGTTCTATTATTTTTTTGAGTGAAAGATGAGTTTGTGGTAGAAATTAGTTAAAGGTTGAAACTCTACTTGTCAAGCATAAATATATATATACCTATCTCTTATTCTATGAATAAATTAATTATTAAACATTATTAAATGGATATTAAAACAAAAAAATGTGTTATCCTAATACCTTATGTCTTCTTGAACTGATAATATTTTAAATCAACATAGATTGAAGGCATTGAGGCCCTCAATTTTACATTTGTTTGTGATTGATGACCTCAATCACTCCCTACAAATATTTACGTTTTCCCTCCAATTATATTTCTCAAATTGTCACCAATTTTCTCTTTATTGAGATCATAATTTGGTGGTGACTTTATCATTTCCTTTCCCCTCTTATTAAGGCTAAATTTTATTAACTTTATTTCCGATGTGGGTTTTCCACAGAGGTATTTTCTATTTTCAACCTTTTACTTTCAAAGAAGAATTTCAAATTGCGAGGACGAAATTTACTGAAGGAGGGGAGAATGTAACACCCCGAGAATTCACGATATGCTTCTCTTTCAATAATTTAATAGCTTGCATTGTACGCAAGTTTGAGATTCTAACACACCGCGACCAATCAAAGTAGCAGTTATGAATAGTAATACCCACTTTTTGAAATTATATAAATTTTATATTTCAAAATGGACTTCATTTTTGGAATCGAAATATCGAAATTAGCCTATGTTGAATTTTTGGTATTTTTCTGAGAACTTCTAATTTTTTATGAATATTGAAAAATACTAAAAAACAACTTTTTTTAATTAAAATAATTTATAGTGATAAATTATACTTTTGAGTGGTTATAAAGTGTAATTAGAATATATTTTTACCATTTTATCCAATAGTGGTCATTATAATTAATTTCACTTTGAAATTGGACATAAACAATTGTTAATCTTTTGATATATATTGTTTCTTAAAAACATGCTATTTGTTGTGACAGCGGGAATTAATTATAAAATTAATTAATGGAACTTATATTTTTGGAATTTTTTAAAATAGATATCATTTTTGAATTCGTAATATCAATTATATCTTAGGGTGAAATTTTGGCATTGTTCTGAAAAACTTCAATTTTTGATGAATATTGAAACCACTAAGTGGTAGTT
Organism: Viscum album; assembly: GCA_963277665.1. Taxonomy (NCBI): domain Eukaryota; kingdom Viridiplantae; phylum Streptophyta; class Magnoliopsida; order Santalales; family Viscaceae; genus Viscum; species Viscum album. The sequence goes on from OY728134.1 coordinate 1,279,881,908, forward strand.
AAAAAACTGATTTCTTGTTTAAATGAAACATTACCACTTCTGTGATTTGATTTTCAAAAATCCGACATAATTGGTTGTCATTATAAAGTAAAATGTGGTTCAATGGGATTAAAATAATTTTTTGGTAAATAGTAACTTTTAAGTTTAATTAATCGTGATTAAAGGTAATTAGTAAATTTTAGGTAAAAATGATATTATAAAAATACGAAAATACCTTTACACTTGTACTACCCCTATTGGATGTGTCATTGCCGACCAAGAAAATCCATGGGTCAACTTGGGGACCCCATGGAGCCACTTTGGTAGGAAAATGACATTAAAAACGTTTTATTTAATGTTAAAATAAAAATGTCACAAACATGAGTTATTTTACTAAAAAAATTAAATTGGGTTATACAAGTCATATTTTTGACTATAAATATTCATTAGAAAGTTAAAAAGATTTCCTACATCATGTTTGTTTTATAATTTTTAGACATTAAATAAATTAAATTATTAATGACACCATGGTGATGCAGCGGTTACCTCATTAATTAATGATTTAAATAAAATGAAAAGATAATGTAAACTCCAAGGCTTACACTTGTCAAAAAACTATTGGATGAGTATATTTAGAACCCTTATCACCTTATCCTAGAAATATATCATTTTGGGACCTTTATAATCTGAAAAGCATTTCATAATTAAGTAACATTTCAATCTTTCCAAGAGTGCCCCTCCTCTCCTCTTAAAAAGGGCCCCCACCACTACCACCTTACTCACACCTTCAAAGCCTTTTGGTTCGGCCAACCTCTGCCAAACTACTCTCACAACTTCCCTATCTTACTCCAAGAAGCCTCAATTTGGGCAGAATTCTTCCCAAGGAAGCCTTTGGCTCAAATCAAAAAAGAGTTACCCGATTTTAAGGTAAGGTCTCCTCTTATGTTATTTTGTTTTATTTTGCTTCTTCAACCCCAAAAACTCATTTTATTATTTTCTTTTGTAACAACAACAGTATCCTAAATATACTAGTATGTTGTAATAAGAAGTATTCGAGCTACACTTACACACACCTACATCTATTGGTTAAAAAACATACTGTTTCTGTGGATGGAGAGTTTCTGCCTCACGAAACGATGATTGTTCAACACTCATATAACACCTTCAAAGGTGGCCATTAAGATGTCACTATATTTATATATGATATATAATATTTTTATGTTTTATTTAAGCTTCTGTATTTTTCATTTATTACATACCTTTATGGTTTCCATTTTGGGTAAACGCGATATTTTCATTTTAGGAAGTGCGGACTACCGCCCCCTCAAAGTGATTTGAATCGTTAATGCCATATGTGGGATGTATAAAGGATGGAGTAAATGGTATTATACATTATATTATACTGGAATTATATTATACCTTTATATAATTATTACTTTATTCCATTAAATACTAAATAGAAATGAAAGTAGTGTTCATGCGTACGTACGGCTTACCGTCTCCATGAACGGTGCATGCCATTTCTTACCTCTAAATTTTATGTAATATTATAAATGAATGTATATACTAGATATATAGGATGTATATGATATCTAAATCATGAATATAATTATGGATATAATGGATATTTTACCACATGAACAAAGTGTAATTATAAGAAGTTTATTTTTGACTCAAGTACCTAAGATCGACAAAACGACCATTATTAACTTAAATAATTACATAATGTTCATAACATGGTAATAAGTGATATAAAAGGAATAATGAACTTGAAAAAGGTTCTTAAAAAGGTAGATACTAACTCTAGTTTATTATTCAGGAGGTTAAAGAGTGTTCGAGTCAAGTCGGACATGAGGTAACGGAACTTCTTAACCCAATTTCCATTCTTTGGGTTAATCTCCGACTTTCAAATTATGTCATGATATTATTTTGTCCTATCTTGTATTTGTACTTTATTTATTTGTACTTATATTGAATACACCTAGTAGATCTATTTTATATAAAAAATGACCTTTGTAAGGGACATTGTCTCAATCTCCTTTCATTGAGGCGTACTCTGTTTTATACACAACTTACTTTTATACGGTGTATAAACACCTTTTACTTTTACGTTTATTCAAAAGGTATATTTTTATACGAATAATTTTACTAAACAACAAAAAGGAATGTTTTTTTTGTCGTACGTTTGCGGAGACAATTACTTCTTCGCCGCCATGACCATTATTTGAGTTTCGGCTTCCTCTGCAATCCATAACCATTTTTAAATGATTTAAAAAAGAGAGAGAGATATTTCTCCCAAATGTATGAAAATCAAGTCAAAATGTATACGTATTTAATGCAAGCTTAAAATTGTTTTCAGAAAACCCGACTCTCGAGTGTGGTAGGCAGGAAGGGATTGGGCGTGGACCCATCATGGACTATAATTAGTCGAGCAGTCTCAGAATTAGTTATTTTTTTTTCAGAAGCTTGCATAATGTTTTCATAAAAACACTGGGGTATATTTGAGAAATTTTAAAAGTAAGTATCTTCTAAAAAAATTTCATCGGTAGGTCTCATGAGACAAACTAGTGTCTTGGCACGAGGCCTTGACAAAATCTTATTTGTAGTCTTGGCACGAGGCCTTGGCTACGTGGTTATGATAGTCTGGCATTATGTATTCCATCATTATGAAATTGGTTATTGATATTACATGTGATTATTAGACTAGTAGAATATCCATGTGAATAAGTAAATGGCATTATTTAATTTTATTTTTTCCATATTATGATGAAGTTCAAGTTTAAAAAGGCTTTTGTTTTAGTTATACATTGCCTTAATTGTTAATGTTTATTTATGAAATCTTCCGCAATATTGTTATCCTTGCTGAGCATCTAAGCTCACCCTTTCAATGTTTTAATATTTTCCAGGACGTGAAGAAGTATTTTAGGAATGACCTACAGGGATAGTAAGAAGAGGATATGAGTGTGGAATATGGAGACTTTGTCATTGTAGTTTTTCACTTTATGATGTAATGTAACATTTATGAATGTATCTAGTGTTTCCAAGGCTACTAAACTAATCGGTCTTTCGAGAATTGATCTTTTGTGATCATGCTAATGTTACACAATAATGCACCGACTCTGGGTAACTGGGGTCGAGGCGTTACAAAATATTTATGATGAATAATATTTTGGAAGGAATAATTTAACACTCCAAGACATTAAAATATACAACTTTTAGAATAAATTTTATTTCCTTAATAACATATAATGCATGAAATACTAGGCTTAACCGTAAATAATATAATAAAATATTATTTCAAAGTCACCATTATAACCTATATAATACTTTTGTGGGTATTATTAGTACTAACAAATTATGAAAAATATGGTTACCAATTTATTAAAAACAAAATACAAATAATTTAAATGAAAAAGAAATGTTTTTTTAAAAACTTTTTTAGATGTTTTAATTGCTCTTTTAGAAAATAATTTAAAATTAAATTTTAGTAACATTATAATATTTATTTTTAAAAATTAAATTCATTTTTTAAATAATAATATAAAATTATCTTATGGTAGATTTTTTGGATTTTTCTGAATGTTTCATTTTTTGATAAATAGTGAAAAATGATGAATTTGTTTTTGAAAACAACCATTTAATTTAAATAATTTATATAATTAGTATAGATTTTTAATTGGTTTTAAAGTAAAATTAGTTCAAATTTATATCAAATAATATAATTCATGTGATATGAACAATTTTCATATTGAATTTTGATCTGAAAACCTTTTAGAAATTTGTACATTTTAACATTGAAAATATGATTTCTCCTCGTGTCTGCAGAATTACTTTTAAATTAAATTTTCAAAATATGTGAATTCAATATGGAAAAATGAACTCTGTATTATTAATCATCATAATTTAATTTATGTAATAATTTTAACTTAAGTTTTTATTAAACAAAATAGAGAAAACTGTAAAATTTAATTATCGTGATTAATGAAAAAATGGATTTTTTCGGGTGTTAAACTATAAAAATAAGGGTTAAAATATCATAAAAACATATATAAAATATATTTTATGTGAATAGTTTTACATAATACCTTATATTATCAATAACAATACATTATTTTTTTATTTTTAAATGAAAATAATGTGGTAATAATTCATTCTTTCCAAAAATTACAACTGTGTCACTCATATCACTTATCAAAGGTCACCCCTTATCCCCTAAAATGCACACCATGAAATCCTTTTGGATCATCCAATAACAACCCAAATAACCTCCCAAATTCCCTCCACTCATTTTATAAGACTTATTTCCGGAATAAATCCAACCTTGGATGTCTTTCGTGCAAACCAATGGAGGATTCCCCAAGAAGTGGTAACATTCATCAACAAGTGTTTTTATTTTTTCTATTCCCCAAACACATAAATTCTTAGTAAACATTGATGATATAGATAACTATGTATATTACATATATTGAGATGTTTTTATGATATTTTCATGACTTTTTTACACACCCCTTCCCTTAAATGGGATATAAAATTACCATTTGTTTGTATAGCGGATACCACCTAGCGAAATGTTGTCATTCATTTTTCCATTACCACCTATCATGTTTGGGTATGATGATGGAATTAAATTATATATATGATATTTATAATATAATTATACTTCTTCAGTAATTATATCAAATATTATGTTTTTACTTTCCATTTCGTAGGAGATATGATAACCTCAATCGTGTGTACGATGAACTGTCACCTTGTGAAGCGATGTGATTCGTCTTTCAAAATTTATTTACCTGGAAGGTGATTAGGATAAAGATATTGATTATATTTTATATACATGAAATAATTATGATATTAACTACATATTTATCATTCTGAAAATATAACATATTTCATTTTCTTTCTTAACTTGTCACTCAATGAAAGATGGTAATGTCGTTTGTGTGCGTGTGAACTATCACTTTCAAAAAACATTGTGACTCCCATTTAATCCCCAGGCCACATTTATGATATATACATATGTATATTTAAAGAAATAATATTTTATTTATGATATCATGATCATAATATAAGGAATAAATATTAATTTCCACCTTTCTGTAATGATCGTCAAAAAATTAAAGAGTTACTCAAGTTTACATATGACCTTCCATCTCAACGATCACAGCATACATCATTTATAAATACCATATTTCATGATTAGTATTTGAAGTATAATTGATTTAAAAATATTATAACTATTTCATGATTATTATTTTTATATATTTAAAATATATGATATATTCAAGAACCAGATCTTTTATAACCAATCACGAATGAGAAAACAAGGCAATTAACACACGAATCAATAAAAGTAATTAAATATTATTAATGAATGAGTGATTTGATTTTATAAAAGGATTTTATATGATATTATAAATATTAATATGACTATATTTTAATTAAATAACATATTTATAACACTATACATGAGGTTAAATAAGATTCGACTAAAATGATGTGTGAGGTGAGGGGCCTCATCTGAATTTACTGTCATTGAGGGATATTGTAATTTTATCCACGTAATTCCTTTTCTATGGAGTATATACAGAAAAATTAACCTGTAATATCTTGATTCATTCATAAATTATTCTATTTTATGTTTTAGTTTTAATAATATCATCAAAGGGTATTTGACATGAAAATTACTATGTTGTATAATTTATCAAGCAATCACACTTTCTTTTGTGATTATTAGCCTTCTCTTAAAACAATGTCTTTCTTATAGTCATTTTGAATTTGAAATTACATTTATCATTCATATATTTTTTTTTCTTATGGATATTATTATTTCATAAACTATAATCCATTTTAACATATGGGGTTTACCTTGAAAGTTTTTTGATTAACTGGGGAAATATTGATAATTTTGTATCCTTTAATCAATATGAATACTTGATGATAATGTACATTGTTTATGAATTAAATATTTTGTTCGATATATTTATATATATAAGGAATAATTTTTACATGAATTAACTGGTTGGTACCAATTATATATATCCCCTCAATGCATTAGTAGTCTCATGAGATGAATCAATTTCCAAAATTAGATGGGTTTTTACCCAGTGGTTTTAAATAGTCTGGAGGAGAGATCTTGATTGTAAAGGTATCACGTTCCAAGAAAACAAGATTTCCAATAATTAAGAATTTTCTTCATTGAGAATTTAGATATTATTATTATACATGATATTTTTTATGATATTATCTATTGATTCATTTAATTCTCTGGTTACTGATTAAATGGTATGTATTTTCAAGTATTTACCATGAAAAATTGTTTTGGGATTATCATACCATGATAGTAAAGTTATTTAAATGGCATGAGTGTTTAGTTATATACCTACACATGTTGATTGTTTTTATTGTTTGAAAATATATTTCATTTTACATGACCCATAATAATCATTTGATCTCACCTTTAGCCCGAATGGCCTGAAAGCCTTCTTTTTTATTTTTATTATCAATAATCCCCCTTTTAAGGGTTTAAGTGGAACTCGTACATGACTCGTAGGCCCAAGGCACAAGGCCCAAAAAACCCACAATACATGAACTGAAGGCCCAGAGGCATACCATGCCCAATATATGATCCATAGGCCCAGTAAACTTGAACTTCCCCTCCCCATATTTCTGCGTAATTGATCACCAAGCTCCCCACCTTGCATTGCTGATCGGCTAGCATTTCCCTGTACAAAGCTGCATGGTGCCTGGTCCCGATGGCGGCTCCCATACCCTCTCATTCTTCCAATCTGGTTAGCTCTGCATCTGGTGGCTGCTACTCCTATTGCTCTGGTCCTCTTCTGGGGCCTCATCTGTGTGAACTGGGCTACTCCATGGTCTACGTGACCCGAAGGCCCTGTGGCCCGAAGGCATTTGATGACCCGAAGGCCCTGGAGACCCATAGGCCCAAACCGGTGGCCCGAAGGCTCAAATCGGGTGAATAGTTCCATCTGCTACAATACCGAATAGTAACTGCTACAGTGACTGGTTCGGCACTGCTACAGTAACCCGGAAATTCACCTCCACCTATTTTTGAGCCTAGGTCTCTTGGATGCCAAGCATGAGCCCTTACCACTCGATCCTTGAAGAATTCATTCCTTATATTTATCCCAATATTGTAATTTAAGACACTAGATATTGGTTATTGTATTTGGGGTTGTTATAGTGTTATTCCTCATTGGGAGGTTGAATTCACAGTTGACTTAGTTCTAGAATCAATGTCAATTCCAAAAATCCCTTAATAAATGAATCCATTAGTTTTACTGGAATTGAAAATTCAATTACCAGGGTTTCTTGAAAAGTGTTTCAGTCATACTAGTACTTCTCCTTTGGGTGATCCTATTTTGTTTATTAAAAATGTGGATACTAAAATGTGTCTTTTCTTTGATTTTATATTACTCAAAAACATTACAGTTTATAACAATAGTTTTTGAAATCAAAAAGATGAATATTTTAATCTACATCAAGGAGAGTAATATTTTTAAATGAATAATCTCTGGTTAAAATATCATCTTTAGAATGTAAAGAAGGAACAAATTCAAAAGATGAAAATTCATACTAGGTATGGGCATTATTATTTTGTGGTTATACCCTTTGGATTGACTAATTAACTCACTATATTTATGAATCATATGATTATAGTTTCATGTGAGTATTTGAAAAAAAAAATTGTGTTTACTGGTTACATTTTGGTTTCTTATAAAAGTTATGAAGAACATGAATGAAATTTAACGAATTCTATGTAGGCATTTAAAAAATGTTTTGTTGAAAAGTTATAAAATTTTAATTTTTTATAGTTCATTTCTTTTCATGGACATTTTATCTCTAAATATGGAATAATATTAGGACCCACTAAAACTAAGGTGGTAGAAGAGTATCCAAGAATTAAAAATTTCATAAAGATTCTATTTTTTCTATTATTAGTCAATTATTACGGACTGTTTGTTGAAATATTTTATCAGTCCTCTATCTGAAAAACTACGTTGAAAAAAAAAAGTAGTCAAATTCATCAGGATAGTGAAATTTGATGAATGATTTTAGGAATTTAAAAGAAGGTTATTTATTTATTTAGTGTTATATTTTCTATATAGAAATAGTGAGTTTGTTATTTATAATGATGATTATTTGAATAGAATTAGGTGTGTATTGATGAAAGATGATCAAGTAATTGAATATGCATCATGCTAATTAGAAATAAATCAAAATAAATTACCATATGCATGATCTTTAACTGGATAGAGTATATTTTTCATTAAATATTTTGAATAATATTTTATTTGGGGTAAAATGTGTAACCCTTACTAACTATAATAATTTAAAGTATATATTCACTCAAAAAGATTTCAACATGAGGTAAGGAATATTCATAAAACTAATAAAGATTTATGAATACATGATTCATTTTATCCATGTAACGAAATCAATGTAGTGGATACATTGATATAAATATCTGATGCGTCATTTGATATGAGATTGTTAGAATATGATCATTTTATTTATAATTTAATGAATGTTGACCTAAAAATTATGCAAAAAAAAAACTCCCTCTCTTATTGTTTTTGTTTTTGTGTGGTCATCCAGTTTAGAAAGAATTGAGCATCTGTTTTTAAGAAAATGTTTTGTTTCTTAGGAATAGTAAGATTAATAATTTTAATTTTGAAAAGGAAGGTGTTATGGGATTTGGACAGAGGTTTTGTGTTCCATGTGATTCCATGTTGAAGAAGGAATTATTGAGTGAAACTCATAGATCTATGTTTTCTTTTCATCATGGAAGCACTATTATTTATAGATATCGTCATGAATATTATAGGTGGGAAGGAATATAGAAAGATACTATTGATTTTACCGTGGAATATTTAATAATTAAATAGGATAAATCTAAGTGAAAACTACCAAAGGGGTTTCATTATCCTTTTCCAGTGATTGTATGGAAATGTGAGAATATATCATAAGTGACCAATGTGATTGAGTAAAAAAATTCAATAAGGATGTGATGATGATGCTCGAGTCGCAGTTTAGTGAATATTCTTGGATAATATTTATAGATAATAAAATTTTCAATATATGATTATTAAGACAATGTTAAATGTTCAAGGACTTGTTCCAATGATTCATGGTGATAAAAATTTGTTTACAACATAAAGAAACCATCCAATGATTAGTGATAACAAATTATAGAATAATAAATGATTTTAATGATGTCTTTATTATAAGAAGAATTTTTGAATTCATCCATGTGTAGGATAAGTAAATATCATGTGATACTTTCTTATTTCATGAAGAATCTTTGAGAAGTAGAGTTGATTGAATTTTAAATGGAGTAAATATATATTTGAAGAATTTTTTAGTTAATACCATGAAATATATTTAATATTTTGTGATTAGTATGTATTTATTTAAAAATTTGGACTAAATCTAATTTGATGGCCCATGTGGTGAGTGGAGGCAAGGAACATGAATGGGTTGCACATGAATCAAGAATAACACATGCATATTATATTAACTAAGTACCAGTTAATGAGTGAATGAGTATATCGGGTCCAGACCCTAGTTCCATGGTCGAGTGGCTTAGGAAGAACTCGAAATTATTTTGTGTTGTGAAGCCAAGAAAATCATTGATAAGAGATACTTTCATACTACGATCACTATTTCCATGTTAAAATATTCTTTTTGTATCATGAGTCATCAGATAAACTCAATTGTGGCTATTCAATGTTTCTCATCTTTAACCTAGGGATTAGGACACTCGAAAATGACATTCTGACAGTCATTGAACATTAATGAATGGACTATGCACTGTGAACCACTACATGTGATTGATCCATTCTCAAAGTATGATTATTTCACGGATCTATGTGCATGTTGGAAATAATTTTCATTCATATATTAGACTAAATATGAGGCGTCTACTTATCATATAATATTTTTATATATTATGGTGTTAATTTATTCTGATCATGTATGAATTTTAATGTATAATTCATATGTGTTTCATCACAAACTTGTGATTTATCTCTTTAATGAAGAAGTCATTTGTGTTGACATTAAACTTCATGATGTGTGACAGAACATGAGGAAAGTTTAGGCTGAACGATTTATATAAAATATTTAATACACTAATATATTCATAATATAAAAAAACATAATTTGACACAACATGAATTTTGGATGATTTGAGCTAGTGATTCCCTCGACAAAGTCAGTCGAGTAATAATCAACAAATACAGAGGGTCCAAGTTTAGAGGACAATTAATGAACTGATTCAAATTTCAAAACAATGATATGAGGAGGTTTTTTTATTCTTGTGACGTATCCATGTAGTGATCATGATGACAATACCAAATCCCACATGACACCTACGTGAAGGAATAAGTGTTCTGTAAACTCTTTCTTTCCAATTAATTAATATAGTTTTTAATATAATTTATTTAAATTATTAAAACATATTGAGGATTAATTTTTTAAAAAAACTAAGGCATAACAGATGAAAGGGCCTTGCCACCTTTGGCTTCATTTTACCTGGAACAAAGGTGACAACGACCTTACCACGTTTTCCCAAATGAAAAACATTATATTTAGATGTTAGTTTATTTTAAAAAAATTATTCTATTTTGTTTTGTTTATATATATATAATTAGATATTTTAGTTGAATTTAAATATTTTTCAATATCCTTAATTACTACTAATAAATCAGTATATAATTATGATAGAAACATTGTGCTAGAGGTCACTTTTATATGGGGTATTGGCCTAGAAATCCTTCTGTATTTCCAATGTGGGATTCAGGTCTTCACTTTCTGTCATATAATTAATAATTTATTATTATTAACAATTACTAACTAATTAATATGAAATATTCATAATGAATAAATAATAATAATACCTAAATAATAATTAACTATAACCATTTACTATTAGATATTAAAAATTATGTAATTAATTTTAATAATATTTTAAACAATATTAATTAATGAAAAAATAATTAATTATTAATTATTAAAAAATTATTAAAAAAAATTAATATAGATCTAATTAATTAAAACGTAATTATTAAAACTTAATATGTTCTAATTAATTAATAAATAAATAATATTTAATTAATAATAAATATTATTAATACTAACTATGTAATAAAAAATTAAATATAAATATTTAAACATTTTTATTAATAATAAGTAACTAAAGAATAATTTTCAATACTTATTAGTAATTAATCATAATTAAATATAATTATTTAATTTTATAATAATAGTTTAATTGTAATTAATTAATCATTTGTATTTTAATAACTTAATCCTTATTACTAATATTCAGTAACTAAATGATATTTTTAAATATTTATTACTGATAGTATAAAAATAATTAATATTGTATATGAAGTTAGTTTTTACTTAATATTATTAATAAATAATTAAATATTGTATAATTATTAAAAATTTAGCCACTAATAATTATATTATTATTTTAAATAATTAGTTACTAAATAATAATTTTAAATATTTTTTAGAAATTAATATTATGAATTTGTAAATAATATAATTTAACTAATATTTATTATTAATTAATATTAATTAGAAATAATATGAAAATTAATTAAAAATAATTAGGTAATAAAGAATTATAATAATTAATTTAATCATTTAATCAATATTATTAATATTTAGTGACCAAATAATAATTTTAAATATTTACTAATAAATGTTTCACACAAAATTATTAAAATTAACTAATTATTTAATAATTAACCAGTTAATTTGAAATTACTATTATTAATATGTAATTAAATATTTCCTAATTTCTAATTAATTAATAACTATTTACTATTAATAATTTATTAATAATTAATTTCTTATTAATTAACATGGATTAAAATATTATGAACATTAATCCTTAAATATTAATATTTACAAGTAAATGTTGATAGTTAATTTTTAAATATGTATTATTATTTTTATTTATTTATTAATAATAGTTATTATTAATTAATTATTAATTTTTGGCAATAATATATTATTAATTTTATAGAGCAAAGAGAAACTGAAATCCCGCATTAGAAATCCAGAAAGATTTCCATTGAAAGACCCCTTGTAAAAGGGATCCCTGAGAGAGGGTTTGTGTCAGAATTCTAGACTACTTTAATTGTAGTAATACTGGATATTAAATTGTAGTTAAATTCTTCTAAATTTTATATATATATATATAAACAAAAAAACAAAAAAAATAATTCATATATTATATTCAAAATATTTTTTTCCATTTTGGAAAAGGCAGCAAGGACCTTACCACTTTTTTCTCGAGTGAAAATTGGAAAAGGGAGGCAAGGCCCTATCCACCTTAGTGTCCTGGTTTGAAAACAAATTAAACCTGTACTTATTTAAATATATATTTTTCAATAAATACTTATATAAAAAACTCGTATTCATGGGTTATGCTATAAAAATAAAAATAGTTCATCATATCTAAACTATTTTGTAAGGCTGAACTAAAACGCCAAGTGATGGATAAGGATATTTCATATACATTGTTACATGAATAAGGTGAGTGAGGATCCAAGAATCACACTCTTCTTTTGTAAAGAAATGTGACATGAGGCGTCACACTCATATTTCAGGGTAATGTATTGTAGAATAATATAATCCCATTACTTATGCAAAGAAATAGAAGGAATCTTCATGATTCTATGTGCATAAGGAAGAAATCATGTGATATACTTTCATGAATTAGATTCTGAGACACCATGTTCCCATTTTGGTTTTCGTGAGGAAGATAGAAAAACTATGAAGGGAAAATAATCATAATTCATGCATTCACACTTTCAAATATCTTCACTATACATGAAATAAATTAAGCAGAAAATAGAATTTAAAAAATTAAATTAGATAAAATATGCATGGTAGATTAAAGTGAGATAATAAATTGAATTGATAAAAAGTACATAAAACAATGAGAGTCATACATGGTTATATGAATAATTTATGTTACATACAATATTGAATTCACGAATGAATTAAGTTGATATTTCATCTATATCTTACTTTCAGTTATGAAATTTTACTCTAGCATCAAATAATATTATACAAAATAAAAGATATCCAAGTAGGAATATATTTATATGATAATACATGCATTTATAATTCTTGATTGAGTTGATAAGACTCAAATAATACTGATATCTGAAAGAGTTACTTTTTCATAAATTACTATTTTAAATAATGTTTTAATGTACAAGTCTTGAATCTACACAGAAGTGAACCATATCATTTATGCTTATAAAGTAAGATCAATATTAGGTGGTGTAAAAGCAACTGTGGGCAATGAATACATCCTTCTATAATAAAATAATCTTCAAGGATGTTCTTGTGGTTAGTGAGGATTATAAATCACGGTTAAAAAATCATGTAGGACTCAAGATATGGGCCACTATGGGGGACTCATTATACCCACCGGATGCACCACCACTGGTAATTCTAAACAAGGCTATTTGTGTAGAATCTGTAAGTTAGTTTTCCAAACAAAAATTGATATGAAGTAGACATTTATGATGAACCATTTAAAAAAATTTGTTCTCTCTTGAAATATATGGCATATGATGTGAGGATAATATAATTAAATTTGTGGGATTTAGATTTTAGTTTGTGACACTAGTTAAGAAAAAATGAGTAACTCATTAAAAGAAAATGAGATCATGGATTCACCCTCTACCCTATGAAGATATGGGATGTTTTTTAAAATATAGAACTTGAATTATATTAACTAAATATTAGTAACTAATTTTTGGGGATAGAATTATCACTACTAGAAAAAAAGGATACTACCCTACCTCTTCTCACTTGGAATAGAATTGAGAGATGTTGCAATAGTGTGATTCTCACAAGTTACTGAGAAAAATGTTATATCACTTTTTGACAATATATGTAAGGAAAAATATGTCATTTTCAGAAATTCCATATTTATGTTTTTATTTTAAAATTTATTGACAAAAGTCATGGATCTCGAAAATGATAAAGAAATATATGATAAATTGAGAATCAGTTATGGAGGAAATGTAAAATTCAAGGAGGAAAAGCTATAATTCTAGAGGTGTGGGATTGAGGACATTAAAACGGATGATGATGTTAATATTAATGACTAGTCTAATAGATTAAATGTGATAGTTTGACCATATTTTTTCATCCCTAGAAGATAGAAAAGAAATTCCACTAGATGAGTTGATGTAGTTAAATATTCGCTACATAGTGAATATTTAATTTATTGATAGATTTGGAAAAAATTGAATGATGATTTATGGTAATCACTCTCAAATAAAACCTAAGAACAATTTAAATTATTTTATCAAGGGGGTTATGTAATGAACTAAAAAAAATTTGTTACATATTTTTCACTTGAACATTCAGATGTGTTTATTCAAATGAATGTTGGATGTGTATGTTTAATGTTTTAACCATTTTATAATCCCTAAAACATGAATAATATATTATCTGAGTTTGGTATCGCATGCATTTTTTTATTATGGAATGTATCTATCCGCTTGGTTATACAATTTTTCTCTAGATAATTTTATCCCAATTAGACTTATATTGTTCGAACTAAAGGATATTTGAAGATAAATTATATGATATAATTCCTCTATCTATAAATGGAGAATAATATGATAAATTATTATAGTAGGAAATGAAAATTCTTCTAAACAAACCTTTGTGTTTATTGTCAATAGGGGGAAGAAAAGTGTTTAAAAAATTCAATTGTTAAATCTAAATATGTAAAATAGGTTTTGAAGACAAATCCACAAGGAGATATTGATGTTCCCAATGTAATTGAGTTGTATTTTTTTCAACATGGATGTGAAGATGATGCTCAAGTAAAATGTTGATTCATAGATAATTCCTAGATAAATATTATGGAAAATAAATTTCTCCATCATGGATGGTCCACACAATATGTTCTAGTGAATGAGTGTGTGAGTGTGTTGGGAGATAGTCTCAGCGAAATGAACTAGAGAATGAGGAACATTTCAGAAATTTTAATCACCTATAATCCAAGTAAATATTTATTTTGTGACACTTAGTTATCACATGCACTACTTCTACATTAAAATTATTTGTCTATATCATGACATGTGTGATCAATTCATTTTTGGTCATCTGATTCTACCCATATTAAACCATGGGCTTTAGATTCTCTACATAAACAGTTTTTTGATCATCCAATTTTGTTGATTGGTTCATGCACCACGAGCCACAACATGTGATTGATCCAAAACAAGTGACGCTTATTATGGGGATCAGTGTGCTTGTAGTTTAGGATTTTAATGCATGTACCAAAACAAATATGGCTCCCCAAAAATCATACAATACTTTGTTATAGTTTGATATTAATTCATCCAAATCCTTCATGATTTCAATAGGATTATTCATGTGATTTTCATCATATTCACATGAGTTTTAACATAAAATTAGATTAAATTCATGAGGACATTTGACTCTATGAAGTGAGGTGAGGTGTCAGTAAAATTTACGTAAAATATATTCATAGAAATTATTTTATATTCTATTATCATTGTAGTATTAAATTAATTTTTACTCGACATAGATTATATACAATTTTATTTAGTGATACCTTCAACAAAATTGAGTTATCAATATTCTATAAAAATATTAGATTTAAGCGGAAAAAATGATTGACGAATTGATTGAAAGGTCAAAACAGATATATAAAGAGGATTTGTATTCATAGGAAGTATCCATGTAGTGATAATGTTGAGATTATGAATACCTTCACCACACCTTTTTGATAGTCTAACTATTTTTTGAACACTTTCTTTCCACCTAAGAACTCATAATTTATGCAATGAAGACCAAAATAGTCTCACATATCTAAACTATGACATGAGGTAGAACAAAAACATAATGTGAAGGACGTGGATATCACATAATAATTTTTATTTGAATAAGGTCAATGAGGATCCAAAAAAACACTATTTTATTTTCTGATGATAAATAACAAAAGTCATTAAGCTTATAAGTCAATGTGATGTATCCAAGTAAAATATATTCTCCTCTCCTGTGTGGAGAAAAAAAGGCAGTAGTATGCTCATACATGCATGAGGAATATTCATGAAGGGAAATTTGAGACACAAGATACCATCTTTGGTTTTATAAGGAATAAAAAAATTAGAGAAATAATAAGGATAACTAATCCATTGACACTTATGTGTAGATCCATTGAAAATGGTATGTATTAAAAACATGATAAACTTTCATAAAATACTTTTTATAAAAAGATACAAGATATATTTAGGAGACATAATAAATATAATTGACAAAATTAGATAAGGTAATGATAATAACGTATGGCCATGTACAAATTTAATGAATCATATATAATTACATGCATGTATGAATTGATTTTCTATTTCAAAGATAGATTATTTTCAGTTCTATATGTTTACACTTGTATGAAATAATATCAGAAGAAATAGAGGATACTGAAGTAATAAATATCTTTTTAGGATAATAAATTTATGACATAATAATCAATGAGCTGAGAATATTCAAATCAAATTGAGATATGAATTATTGATCAATTTAGATTTTCATATTTTGAAGAAGTTATAGAAGTACAAGACTTTCAGTTATACATGAGTAAAAAATATCTTTCACTCTTGTGGATAAAGATCAATATTAGATGGTTCCAAAGAAACTTGGATCAAGGTGGATATCATTCAACCATCAAATCAACTTGAAATAATATCATGTGGTTGGTGAGGATAACCAATCAATATCATGAACTCATATAGTAATAAAGAGATGTGACACTATGGGACTTAGTTTAGGTTTGGGATGGACCAACACTAATAATTTAGTAAAAGGAAATTAGTGGAGAATATATAGGTTTGGGTGTCTAAACAACTATGAAAAATAGTTGTATTTTATGACAAAACATGTTAAACATTGTGAGTTGTTATCTCTTTAAATCTATTTTATATGATATAAGTTTGATAAAATTAAATTTGAGGGATCAAGATATTAATCATTCATATAGGTTGATTTAAAATGTAGAAAATACTAAAAAGAATAATGAAATAACTTATTTACCCATCCCCCGCCCAATGATCCTAGAAGACCTAAGAACTTCAATATCCATGGATTTCCTACTAGGGTTACCAAATAAATATTTATGTAATAATTTTTTTGGATGCTTATCTAATGATCGACTAAATGAGTGAATTTTCTTCCTAATTGAAATAATATGTTTTTGGTTAAGACTTATAGACTCTTCACTTCATGGATAATAGGATTACATAGAATGACACTATATATAGTATCTTATCATGATCCTAAATTCACCTCTACTTTTTTTATAAAGACTTATAAAGTCATTGGAAACAAAATCAAATTTTAGTAAAATTTATCATCCGAAATTTGATAGATAGTTAGAGTGAGAAATTTGACCTTTGGGGGATTCTATTCAAGAATACTCCTTGGATTATTCAAAAATTTGGTGTCAAAAAAACTATTTGGTTGATTTTATCTTACTAACTATTTTTATTTTAGTACATAGATGGAACCTTTTAAGCCATTATATAGAAATCTATTTTGGACTACGGATTGTTGGGATAAAGTATATAAAATAATGTTATTGGGACCATAATTGGAATATGAAATGGTTGAGAAGGTAAATATGATTTAAGAGCATATAAGAAAATCTTGGAATATGAAGAATATTTATAATGATAATTGGATGATAGATCTCTCGTATGAGGTATGAGAACATGTTTTTAAAAAAATATCTCTTTGGAATGGTGTTATTAATTTCGTTAAGAAAGTAAATTTAATCCCATGATGTATTGGTTAATATGAAATTATATATAAATTTAGAACAATTTTATTATAATTTTCCTTAATTATAGGATTATATTAAGTTCAAAATGTGTATCATGTTTCTTTGTAAAGGAAATATACACTTGATGAATCTCATATTCTAAGCCCTGAAGTGGTATAGTTGGAAGAGAATATTTCATATGAGGAAATGCATTATAGATTTTATGTCACATATATCAGGTGATATGAAATTTGTTAAATAATTGGGTTGAGGTTTTTTGGAAGAACAATATGACTGAGAAAGAAACTTGGGGACTGGAAATTCTATGGGGGGATTAGGTCATAACATGTTTATGTTATGAATAAAATTGTGGGGATGCAATTTAATTAAGGATGGAAGAATATGAAATCCCATCCAATGTTAAAAATAAATAAATTTAATGTCTTAACAATATTTAATATTATATTTTATAGAATCACAATCATTACTATAATTTTATGTTATTCTTTAAAATTAAAAATAAGTTTTTTTATTCAAACTAAAGTGATTTTCATTTATTACATGATTTAATCTAAAAATTAAATTAATAAATTTTAGGAAATAAATTCGATAAAATTAACTTCATATTTTATATCATAATATATAATATATACTTGGGTTAATTTTTTTGTTTTTTTTTAAATTAATTTTTGCAAGAATAATAAAATATTCGAATTTTAATAATAATTAATTTTTTCCAGTATTTTAAAATAAAAAAAATATTTTTTTTATTGTAAAATTTGTATCATTTAATAAAATATAATCCAATTATTTCTATAGGTGTCATCACTAAACTTTATTTTGGTATGAATTCATTTTTAGGCTTCAAAACATATTTTATTTAAAAAAATAGTATTTCATTGTGATTTAGGAACGTATATTAAAATTAATTTATACCACCTATATAAATTGAATCATTAGATATCAATTTAATATTTTAAATTATACGGTTAATATTTATTAATGATGTTAATTTCATTTTTCCATAATGAATAATATCTATGGTAAAAAAAAATTACCGCGATAAAGGGTAAAACTGGTTAATTGATGTTAGAAATGTGTAATAAAGTTATAACATATCATAATAAATCTTATTGTATGAGATTATTTCGACCATTATCATATTTTAGTCTAAATTGGATTCATTTTCTTCCACTTTTAGATGAATAAGACTTTATATTATTTCAAAACATTGAAAAAATTACAATATTATCACTCCCCCACTTATAAAAGTTTACACCCTCTACACTTTTATTCTCATAATTTGAGCCGTTTATATCAACAAATACATACCCAAATACCATACCAACTTTCATCCACACATTCTACATGTCTTTTCTTTACCAAAATATAAACATTTAAGGAATAAGAAGTACGCTATGTGAGATTTTCCAAAGAAGATGTATAACTCATAACTGTGTGTTTTGATGTTTATTTCTTCTTCCACACCCTTCAACTATTCTACAAGCATGATTATATGATAACAAAAGTATATTACATATACCAAATTTTTTTATGTTTTTGAAAAAATACCAATTCCATCACATTTTCCATCCTATGGGAAATGAAATCATCGCTCATGCATAAATGAGAATGACAACCTTCACGAAGTGATGTGTTTCGTTTTTCATCACCACATCACAAGGCCAGTTACTATCTTTAATTTAATATATATATATATATATTATTTAAATTTCTTTTATTCTATAAATATAACATATTTCTTACCTTCATACCCTTCCATCCTTTGGAAAATGACAATTCCACTCGTTTGTACGTGTAGACAATCGCCACTATGTAGTGATGTGGTTCATTTTTCAATTCAAATTTTCATGAATGGTTATAAAAGGGTATTTATTATATATACATGATAATTATTTGATTATTAATATTCTATTAATTATGTAATATTGACCCCTTCAAATATGTTCAAGCAACTGACTTTTTTGGGATTATGAACAAAACGTCCTCTAAATGTCCGATAGGAACATAAATTATTTAGTATTTATGTAACACATAGACTAAATGAAATTATATAGATAATAATATAGAATTAAAACTAAAAATATTGCATTTTATTAAATAATATAAGTTTCCAATATAGGATTTATTTTATATATATGGTGATTCAAACACAAGATAAGTGATTTTTCTTTAAAACATTACATTAAAACATTAAAATATTTGGTTCTTTATGATCCTACATATCTATGTTATTTAAAAAAATTGTTATTTTATTAATATATCTAAATTTAGGTTAAAATTAATTTTAGATCACGTTTGACTTCATTTATGAATTTTGTAAAAGAATGTGTTTTATCTTTTCTAAACATTTTATTTTTTAGATTTTTTTGAAATTAAGAAAAGAATCATTCATATGGTATACGATATGAGTATATTTTACACTCATAATGACCATTATTCTTTAAGAATATTCCTCAATAAATTTTCAGGAATTTGAAAACAGTATTTTAATCCATGTATTTCTATGAATGTTTTATTTTATCATTTTTCAATGGAAAAAATATTTTTATCATTAATTTTCTGTGATTTCAAAAATTGATTTTGTGTCTATGTTTAATGGAATAATTATTAGATATTATAATTTAAATTCAATTTCATATGTGTTTTATGGTTTTAATTTACTTTATGGGTTGTGTAAATTATTCATAATGATGGGTGATCCTGATATATCTTCCTAATACATCTACTTATGAAAATTTTCTCGAGGGAATATATTTTGAAATTAACTGAGTAGGTTATTCCAATTATAAGAATTATTTTATGAGTATTTATAAGAGTGATATGTATATGACATCCCAATGAATATTCTTGAATATTATAGAATTTCAAATGATTTTTTGGGGAAGTATTTGTGATTTCATAAGGAAAGATAATGACTATATTCTTGAAGGAAATTATATACCCCTTTTAAGGGTGAAGAGTTTTTTTTAAGAAAATAATTTCCTGAGTAACCATGTTTTATAGGAAACCATCTTGATTGTTTTTATTATTTTATTTTTTATTACAATATGTTTTATGAAAATATTTATTATGTTAATTCTATTTATAGAGTGATTATATGATTAATTATGTCCATTATTAATTATACAAAAAGAAAATCACTTATGGGATATCATAAATTTCCAATAGGACTAATGGGATTTTCTATTTTTTTAACCATTAATAATATTTTTCTACTCATACCATGTATTCAAATATATTTAATATGTCTTAAGGATGAGTATGAACTATAATATGGTGAATATTTCTACTATATAGATTAACTATAAAATAAGTGAACTTTTTTTGAATAAAATGGGAGCTTAAATTTTAAGAATGTTTATTTTTAAGATAAGTAGATATCAAGTGGAAGTGTATAGTTTTTTTTAAGTTATCTGATAGGTATGATTTTATCCAAATTCTGTAAAAATATAAACCCTGAATATCATGAGAATATAATAAACTTAAATACTTTCTATTAAACTCATAATTATGGGTAAAATAAGGTAATAATTATTATATTGTTACCAAGATAACTTCCTGTTGTATTTTCTTAGAGGGGATAGTTTAGGGAATCTATTGGGGAGGGTTTTCATTGTAAATGCTATATGTTTTTATATTAGTTTTTTTGTTTTGATAATTTAGATCATGATATTCTAGTGTGTGGGAGTGGGATACTACCAATCAATTGTAATTGAGAGCTTCTGGTAAGGAAGATAGAGTTCTACTGATTAATTATGATTGAGGTATTTAGCTAAAGAATATATGGTTTTTCTGAACCTTTATAATCAAGGGATTTTAAGTATTGAAGACATAAGTATCTTATAAATTTTTTAAGGTATGATATTCTTGGGATAATATGATAGGTTACATTGATATATGTTTTACAATCCTCCATACAATTTGGGATTAAAGTGTTGTTCGGGTAATAATATCATTTTGAAGTTTCAGGGTCATAATCCTTACATCATGAAATGTTTTTTAAATTTATATAATTTCATTTTATTTATTGAGTTATAATTTCTAATAGACGTTTTTTAAAATATGATAAAGTTGAATTCTTTTGAGTTTATATTATATTACTCTATGTTTTTGGGTGGACTAAATGTTCATATTTCTAATCCAATTAAACATGAGGTGTTTATAAAAATTGTGGTTTTTTGATAAACTACAATTCACCCCCAATTGTTGTTTATCTACCAATCTTATCTAGGACAATATTCTAGAGTAATTTTAGCTCTGGTTCATAAGGTTCACTTCTATTGTAATTTTCCATGATGAATAAACTAGTTCAAAACAAATGAATATAATTAATGATAAAATATGTTTGATAACTGGTCAATTTAATGAGGAGTCAATAAAAAAATATTTAAGTGAGATTATTCTATAAAATTTCTATAGATTTAAATACATATTTTATGGATTTGAAATCACACTGAATGTGTCGATATTGCATCATTAATATCAACATTCATAGGAATATCATTAACAATATATTATGATTAATAATTTTTTAATATAAAGAAGGAATATTTTGATTTTATGTAATAATTGAATTCCAAATAACATAGAAGCATAAATTAATAATCTCATTAGCATAACTGAATGACGGTTTATATATTTAATATAGGTAATAATATATCATCATGAATGTTTTTTAAAATATAAAAATATTGAATGAGAGATGATTAAGAACACATGAAGAGAAAAATATAGAGAGTTACATGAAATTGAAGACATTTCTTGTGAATGAAATAATATTTTTCATCTCGCACTATAAGGTCGTATGTGAATAGGATGTTTTTTAGGATGTTTCATGCTTAATGATCGGCGTATTTCATCAAGAATAATAAGTTGAAGGAAATAAATACACCACCACTAGTATGAAATTATTTTTCCTCGATTCAAGTGGAATACCATAATTCTTGGAAGATTAGGGTGTTCCCTATGTGTTTGGAAGTAGTTAGATTTCTTTTGTTGAAGATTCAAAACTCTGAGGATCTATGCAGCTACTCTAAAATTTTAATAAAAGTAGTAATCCTAGGGTTTTTTGTCCATATGAATATTTCTATTCATGATTATTGCGGTATGTCATATGGTCGAACTATGTAAAAGATCATTGTGGCTTTGTTTTAATTATTTTATTATATCATATAAGTTTTTAGAGGGAGTGAAGGGTCCCTATTATATATGGGACAAGATCATTTGAAATAGCTAATCTAAAATTAAAATACCCTAAATCCCCCCCTAAGGGTATTAAAACAAATTTGGACTAACACCACTATTAAACTATGATTTATCATAATAAATTATACAAATATAGATTATAAAATTTAAATTCTTAACTTAGTTATAACTTCTATCATATTAAGATTTACTACCAAATCCATTGATATAACTATTATATAATAGTACTATTGATATAGTTGATTTATTTATTATTTTTTATTTGTTTATCATATTATAATATTCACTTGTTATTTAAAAAAATTAAGGAAACTAGTTAATTTCTCTAAATACGAGTAAAATATTAATTTATATGCATTGTACTTATTTTATTTAATTTTTTAAATTAATTATTGACATTGAATTTAATAATTATTGTATTAATAATGGACCCATTATTTCGAGAGTGTTTTTTCAGGCTCATGAAAATTTTCATTATCCATTATCAATGTAAAGAATCATGAATTCATAAAATACACTGTCTATTTTTTCACTGCAAGTCCATATATATATTATTAAACTTTTTCATTATCAAAATATTTTCAATGCCCTTCCCTCGAAGAAAACAATTATCACAAAACTGGGAATAATTTGACCCATCAATGACTCTTAATCTAGTCCATCATTTACTGATCACTTATATATACCTTTCCCTCACAAAAATGTTATAGAATGGGTCTATAAAACCCGCTGCCAATATATGTATATCCTTCATCAAATAAATCATACAATTTAAGTCACCTATAAACATAATCTATTACTTTTCCCCCTGTCATATAAAAATTATATAAATTATGTTTTAAAAAATAATCAGTATTTAATTATATATTTTTAATTAATTAAAAGGGTAACACTCTTTATAATTTACCCTTATTATAGTCAACTAACTTGATAGTAAATAACAATTTATGTTAGTATTAATATTAATTACATTAAATTTATTATTTTGAAAATATCACAGTATTATCATAAAAAATTTACCATTACCATGTATGTAATCAATACCCATCCTCTCATAATTTCTAGAATAGTCGAAATAACATGTACTTCAAAATAGTGAACGTTGAAAAAACATGCTCTTACGTACAGATGTTTATTTATTAACGAAATGAATTTATCTCTAATTTATGATCCTTAATTTTTTTTGTAATAAATTATCATGATCCATCTTGATTATAAACATAAAATAATCTAAATAAGGAAATGGAGGTGAACATGGGGGTTTTGAATTTAAAATGAATATTCATTCATTGATGGTGTTTATGTGATCTTTTTAGGTTTATAATCAAAATTAAAACCCTTTGTTTTCAACTATGATTTTTAGAGTCAAACATGATTCCATTTAATATGTATTTCCATTCAGGGATAGATTTTATGGGTTTCATATTTAGGGGATCCATGTTATTTTTACTAAAATGATTATATTTATGTATTTATATAACGATAATATTTATATGAAATTTTCATAAATATGTTATGAGTGGATGAAAGTTGGATTCCATTATCTCATAATGCATTACAATATGCTATGTCTTTATAATTTTTTTGTATTTTTTTATTTTAAATATATCTATGTGTGGAAGAAAAATATTTTGATGCCCAAAATGTATATTAAAATTATGATTGATAAGAGATGATGTATTTTATCACATTTTATATGAAGGATCCTCCAAGTATTTAAATTTTTTTCAAGCTTTACAATAAGTTGTATCTATGTGGAAAAATAAGTAATGATATTTACATGGAATTATGTTTATTTTAAGTTTTATATGATGAAGATATGATCCTTACATCATTTTTTGGGATTTATAATTTTATTATCAATCGTGGAATCAGTTATATGAAGATTCATCAATGTACCAATGATTATATTATATTATCTGGAGAATTTTCTAGTCATGAATAAACTAATATATTTTATACTTCTACAATGATGTCAACAAATAATGAAGCTAGTGTAAATCCAATGACTACCACAAAGTGACTAAAAAGTAAAATTGTAGTGAATATTTTTCATTATGTTTCTTTAAAACCATAGAACATATTAAGTGTTAATCATTAGACAATAATAATGATGAGTTCGTGTGACGTACAAGGGAATAAAAAATATTCAAGACATTTAATTATTTATATATGTCTTTATCTTCATATCATAGAAATGTGCATTTAGGATTACGAGATAAAGGTTATGTTTATACCTTATAATTTTCCATCCTTGATGTATATGCAATAAACTACCATCATTATATTGATTATTATTCCTAAAAAATACAATAAATAACATTTGTTTCTATCTTCATCGTCTTATAAAATAATTATAGATGTATATAGAATGATGCAATAAAAAATATAGTTCATTTACAATGAAAATGTTCAAAATGTACACTAGATTCATGTGGTCCATTGGTGACCTTCCATGACTAGGTAATTTTTATTTTTGGAACACATACACTAGTTTGACTTTCTCAATTTATAAATTTTATTCTGATCCTCGATGAATGAATTATAGACAAAAATTAGGTTTCATGTGTCATCAATAATTACTTAAAACATCATATTGATTTCTATTTAATCAGACATGATTATATAGAAAAATATATTTAAGGATTCAACTAGAGTTGTTATCTAGATCAATGATTTATCATAGTTATTAAATGTGGTTATAGATTTTGGAAAATACTTTTAGTTAAATGAGGGATGGAAAAACCTGGAACTCCATCATATACTAGTGGAACATAGAAGTGGATTAAAATGAGCATATTTTTATCTCATATATTGAGAATTTATTATTTTTTTTGTATAAAACATGATTTTATTCACATTTAGAATAATTCGTTTGAAAAGTTTCTTTATACAATGCATAATGATCAAGGTAAATTTTAGGATTGATAAAATTCTCATAACTACTTAAAATAATTGAATATTAAGAATAATCTATAGGAAAAATATAATTGGATGTATCTATAAGTTATTTTTAAATTAAAAATAAGTAAAAAAGTTATTTTTCATTGAGGTTAAAATATGTAAATGTTCCAAGTATATATTCAAGTAAAATGTAAAGATCTGTTAATTTGAGTTATTGAAAATTAAGTGGATTGGAATACCTAGACTCTGATATTTAGAAGAATATTATATCGTTAAAAATGTCTAATTTGTTTCCATAAAAATAAATATAATTCTAATTGAATTTTTTATGTTATTTATATATAATTGTAAGAATTACATAAGACTAATTGAACTGGATAATAAAACCCCCTAATTTTATTAATGGAATTTCTCTTCTTATAATTTTTAGATATTTTATAGTGTATTATAATTAACATTACCCACATGATGAAACATGTATAATTTTATAATATTAATTTTAAAATTAAATATAGAGAATAAAATTGGATATATTAGTTTAAAATTATACAATGGGATAAAAAATAGAAAATTAGATGACTCAAATATGCGAATTTGGATATACTCAATCCCCCAAATTAACTAAACTAAAAAAACATTATAGAAATGAATCATAATATTAATAGTGAAATATTAATATTAAAATTAAAAATATATAAAACCTTAAGTGAAAATAGAATTCAATGAATAATGAATAAAATATGATATTATAGAAACCTAATATTTTCTAACATCACTATTCCAACATATTAAATGAATATTCTATTAATCTGTGTCATAATCATACATGTATAAATTGAGAAGATAAAAATAATCTTCGTGGATAAGAAACATCTTCTCCTGCTAATTTGATCATAAATAGAACCTTTATTATAAAAATCATTCAAAATTCCATTCTTAATAACCTAGGAAAAGGAAACATAAGAAAGTTTTATCTCTGATTCTCCATAAGGGTGAACAAGGGAGATATCAATCATTACATAAACATGAAATGAGATTATGTGTATGAGAATAAGAACTTGAATTTCAAAAAAAATATCTTGTATATCATATATCATAATCCTAAACCATGTTATAAATGATGGTAGTTCATAAGACATGAATTATTATGGAATCAAAGAGCATGAGCCATGAGAGAATAACCTAGGCATAAGATATAGTTTTTTTCATACACATTAACAAAGAAAAACATTTTCTTAATAGTCAATTATTATTACCAATACTATCATAGTGGATTGTTTTCACTCCCCAAAACATCTTAGTAGTCATGGTTCGCTCCAAATATTATCATAGTGGAGAAATTCCCTTAATGAACTGGGTTCACTCTACATTCCATTCATATTTATCTCATGAGTAATCAATATTTACCCACTACATTTGAGGGAGATATAGCTTCCATAAATAAAATAATGAAAATAATATATATGTGTTCTAAAAGATCAAAAAATATTAATCATATCATAAACCATGAAAATAAATGGGTTTAATGAACATTTCATCATATCATAGACCATTGGAAACAAATGGGTTTCACAGAAATTTCATCATTTCATAATATCATAACTTATGGAAACTAAACAGGTTTCATAAACATATGTTCCTCATAAAAATACACCATCTAGAGAAATAATACAGATGGAATCCTTGGATCATATCCCCAGTAATGCATAAGTGAAATTATGAGTTGTTGTCTTTCATGAACCAAAATACTATTAAAAGTTCATTAAAACATTCTTGAAGAAAATACTCCTTTATATTCAAAACGATTTTAAAAACTATAATTCACAAAATATTGTAAAATAATTTTCATTTAATATATTATTGTAAATACATAAATAAATATATACAGTATTGAGGGGTCATTGTGGTGGAAATTATATTCATGTCATATAATATAAAATAAAAAACAACTTTCAAATTGTTAAAAAATTTGAAAAAGTATATCATTTTGAAAATAATAGGAAGATTTTGTTTAAAAAAAAATAAAAATGATTTATAGTGAATTTAAAAATAGTAGTATAATGTTAAAAACAATATTTAAAACATTTTTAGAAAACATGGATAAAAAAGAAAAAAATTTGAAAAAAGACAGAAAAAAAGTTGATTTTCCTTAAAAACAATCATTTAGTCAATTGAGTACATAAGGTGAAGAATACAAAAAAATATATTTTTAATAAATAAAAAAAGGAGGATAAAATTAATTATTATCATTAGGGTAATATCCTAATATTTCATCATTATAAATTAATTACAGACAATGAGACGATAGCAAAAAACTCATACCACTTTTGTAACTTTTGAATTGCAATCCAAATGAAATAATAACTTTAAGGGAATCATAAAATATCGTAAAAATAAGTATAAACATGATATAGAATTTATAATGGGTATTATATACTCCTCATCAAATAATATAGGTTCTTTTTATAACATATGTCCTGAAGAATAAAATTTTAGGCGATAAACCCTTATCTCAGTCCGACATCCTTCGTACATGTTCAAACATCATATATAATACATATAAGTTTATTATAAATATATTAAATAACTATAATATTATATATTAAAACATATATTATTTTATATTAACCAATTCTGACCTCATAATATATAATTATTTATTAAAATCCTTATTCTAGGTGATAATTGCTTCATTTTTCACGTATGTTTTGGTTTGGTAGTTCTGGTCATTATATATAGATCATGCTTACATAATTTAAAGAATGTTACTAATGATTCAAAAATCATATATATTCAATATATATATATATATATATATTCATCCCTAAATGATAGGGATATATAAATTTATTTCATCGTTCAAGGAGACACTAGGTCATATGTACACTTGAATGTAATTTAATTTTTCGATAGATAGAATGAAAGATATGTAAACAATGATTCAACATTATAGAGAAATTATTAATATAAATCATATACATTCTTCAAATTCATCCTTATTACTATCTGATTAAATAGAAACCAAAAAACGAATCACTTTGCTTCATAGAGGTGGTAGTCTATACATACGCACGAGTAACTTTATCATTTACTACAGAATTGGATTGTAAGAAGGTTGAAATAATATTAAAATTAAAATTAATAATTATTTTATAAATATCATATGTAAACATTTTACACATCACAACATCAATCCAAAAATGATATTGATGAAAAATTAGTTATATTCTTATGTGGAGATAGTAAGTCATGTGTATCCATGAGTTATACTTCCACTTACCATTTGATATGAAACATAGGGGATAATTGGTTTATCCTATTAATAATAACATTTAATAGTATTTATGATACTCAATTTATTATTTTAGTATAAATACCATAGATTTATTAAGGCAACAGAAGAAAAAAAGATGTTGATCATTTAAGGTGATTACCTCTTCTTTGAAAGAACTCCATTGATGGTGAGAGTGCGATAAAATTAAGAATTTGGATCCATGATAGATTATTAGGTATGACCACCATGGAATTAAGGTTTTCGATATTTCATTATCATATGTTCAATTTTCTCCTGATTTCCTTTCATGTGGGTGTTTTGATTTGCACTGATATGTGGATTCACCCTTGAATGAATTGGTTTCAGTCGGTAGGATGGGAGATTTAGCCACATTCATGGTTGTTATCCCAGTATTTTCTCTCTATTAAAATGTTCGACTGGTGGAATTCTCTGATAAGGGGGAATCTCCAATATTAAGACTGACCCAATGGAAGTCTTATAATGACAAAAAATTGGGGAATTCTCAATTACTGGTCAACTCGTGTTGCCAAAAGGGTCAAAACCATGGATGATTAGTGATCTATCTTCAAAAAAAATTGAAAATTTAGGGATTCTGAGTGTGGTGATGCAACTCATTAGGGCATGGTTTCTTCAAATTTTTATTTCCTTCGACATATTTAAAGAAGATGGCCTGGGAATTTGGCTCAATCTCGCTCAAACATAGATTTTTAAAGATCTCTGAATGGGACTGCTCATTCAATATGATGTAGGTTAGTCCTTAATCAGTTCAGGTTTGTGTTAATGTTTTTGGTTTTAACTAGAGCCTTTGTAACCCCATGTTCCTCTAAGATATTGCGATTTCTATTGGGATTCCAATTAAACTGTATAATGAAACAGAAATTTCCAATTTTGGGATCTATTCAAGAATTCTAGATGAAGTGGATTTGTCTTCTATTTTAGTTGATCATATTTTTCATGCAATTGAGGATGATGAAATTGAACTACGAATCGAATAATAAAAACTACCAAAATTCTGTTCAAACTGTAAGAATATTAGACATGAGGTGTTGAACTACATGAAGATGGGTGGCATGGCTTTCATACGAGAAGATAGATCTATGAAACATGGTCCTACAGGCTCTATGGGGTATTCTGGAAAGATTATGTATAAAAATGGAATGGGTCAACAAGTTAATGAGATTGGATCTAGTTTTGGAATGGGTGGTCCAACTGAAACTTATATTTTTTCTTATAATGTAGATGGTATGATGGATGATATAAATGTGATTAAACATTTTCAAGATTTTATTGATAAGTGTTTCATAACATGGGTTATAATCATTGAAGGAAAGACAGTGGGTGACCACACTATCGGTGAACCTGATGCTATTGTAGTGGTACCCTTAGGAGAATGTAATCATATTATGCTTCCTCGTGAGGCTCGGTGTTCTGCTGGTAGAACCAATTTCATTGATAGTGGAAATGAGGTAACATAAATGGATAATAAATCCATTGATGATGATGGTATTCAAGATTTTGCTAATCAAGAACTAAACCAGAAGCGACGGGTTGTAGAAATATCCCATTTTGGGGTGAAAACATTAGTGGATACAAAAGTTTTACCATTGGAATTTCATCAGAAATAAAAAAAATTGAGCCATATTGGGACTTCTTGGCTCATACACCTTTGTCTCATAGATATGATGAGAATCCAGAAGATCTTGTGTCTAATATGAACCTCCCCAAAGTGGTTTCTTATACAGATATTACATTGGAGAATATTAAAACAATGTCTAAAATTAAAGAAACCCAACTGGATAAAGAGGGTTTAACTCTTATAAAAGACATAGTTTCAGATATGTTGAAGGAAATTTTGGTTAAAGAGGAATATCCAAATATGGATGTGGATGTTGGTAAACATATAAAATGTAACTATCCTCTAAACATATATGATCTTAAGGAAACTTCTTATGCATTTTTTGGCCTAGACTCGGATGAGGAATGTATTATGTCATAAACAAATAATATGAATTCCACCTTCCCAGATGGCCCAGATGGTGAAAGGACACTTTAATCCATTGTAAAAGAAGTGGTTCATTGGTTACTCTTCCAGTTGGAGGCAATTTTTATTATGATGGATCTGGTTGTGTTTGGTTTTAATGACTATTTAGAAGTCTTGAAGTTTAATGCAATCAATTTTTAGGATGGATTATATTTGAATTCAAATATGAATTTTTTGGACTTGTCTTGGAAATTTATTATTTTGGACGAAGCTTCCTAGTCATCGCCTAGGTCATCATCTGATGATTATGACTTTCCATCCAATACATGAAAGAGAGGCTGAAATCCAAAGATAAGGGGATGATATCCTCTGATTATGGGGTCCGGGGATATCTAGAGGAAGTGAACCTTTATTTTAATTTAGTTATCTGGTTCCATGTTTGTTCTAATACCACTTTTATACTTTTACATTTTCTAAATAAATTTAGATTCATTAGTTTGATCCCTTCAACCCATGGAAGCACCTTTTTAGTAAATTACTCATTTGAAACTCCTTTTAATGATCCTAGGGTAGGTAGTATCATAATAAAAACACCACTAGAATTTGTATAATTATTTTTATAAGGTATTTTTTAAGGTTATTTTCAAGCAATATGGCTCAATGTGGTGTGAATAATAGAAAGGAGGGGTGTCCTTTTATAATGGATAGAGGGGAAACACATAGAATTTCATAAAATAATAAATTATAATAAATTAATTCTTAATAATAATTATTCCAAATTTAAATAAATTCTAATATAAGATCTGATTTGGTTTTTATATCATTGAAAAATAAATTATGGATTTGTTTAAGTGCATTTTTAAACCTTATCTTTTGGTTTATCTCCTTAGTTAACTCATTTCAACCTTATCAATAATGATGAATTTTTTACCCTTAAAGGGTTATAGTTTTAGTTATAATGTAACTATTGATATTAAATGGAAAATGTATATAATTTTTTACCATATCTTATCCGAGTTTTCTGATACAAAATTTTAAAAAAAATTATAAGTAATTTAATAAAATATTCCTTTGGTAAATTATCATTAATGTCAATTATGAAATTATTCATTTAATTTTACTTAATAGACATAAATACTAAGTTAGGACTACAATATATTTCCTTTACACATCACAAATATGTTATATTTATCTAACACATTGGTATAACACAATAACTATCCCAAAATATATTACATTAAATGTTTTTGAAATCATTTATTTCATTTTTTTATTAATTTAAAAAAATATAGTGTCGGCATTGTATAAAAACATAAGGTAATTAAATAATTAATAAAAATATTTAATAAATTTGGACCATAAAAATATTTTCATTATTTTAAATATATATATTTATATTCATTCATAACATTATTTTGTATTTATATGAACAAAAAAGTTATACCTAAAACTAAGACAGTGGCACTTTAAATCATTCATTATTGTAAAATTTATGTAGATAAATTTTCATGGAAAAGTTTCAATTACAAAATAAATTTTGATCCATGGAGATCAGGGTATAATTACCTTCCTATGATAAGAATTATATTGAAAAATTAATCCTTTATCACTTAATTTCATTGTAGATTAAACTGATCTACCCTTTACTGAGGTGATAAATCTTACCACAGTTACAATTCATATTGACCAAAAATAAAAGTGAACTATTAAAAAAATTGACAGCAATATTATAAATTTTTAATTAATTTAATAAAATTAATCACCTATAAGTGGATGATATTAATTTAAAA
This sequence comes from Viscum album, assembly GCA_963277665.1. NCBI lineage: Eukaryota > Viridiplantae > Streptophyta > Magnoliopsida > Santalales > Viscaceae > Viscum > Viscum album. The sequence continues at coordinate 1,279,914,943 of OY728134.1, forward strand.
TTAATTTTAGAAAATGCTAAAAAAATCATTTTTAGAAAAAATGCATTTTTAAGCATAAAACCAAATTAATTATTATCTCATGCACAATAAAAATATCATATGATTGTTAGAAAATTTATTTAGTACATAATATATAAATTTCATCCCAAAAATTCACCAATATCGATCAATGTAATTTATGAATATAAAAACTTATTGCGTGCATAAAAACCGTTTTTCCGAAAAATGACTTTTACAAAATTAAGAAATTAAAATTGACTCTAATTAATTCACTTGGTTTCGTAATAATACAAGTTAATTAATTTTACATTTAATCCAATTTAAAATAAAATTGGGCTTTTTACATGCATGAAATAAAAATATATTAATCAATAAAAATTAGTTTTTCCACTATTAACTGGGAAATAATTATTTTCAGAAAACCCTAAAAAATTAAATCTTAATATAATTTTAATATTACAAATAAAAAAAATTCTTATTATTTTATAAAATAAAATTTTAAAAAGTAACATAAATTAATCATAATACTTTCTCCCAAAACAAATTAAATCATTTTTGAATAAAAAATATTTTTTATGAATAAAACTAATTTACTGAAAAATGACTGATTGTTAATTAATAATTAATAAATACTTTTATATTTAGTTGAAAAATTTTATATATTTAAAAAATTATTTAATTATATTCATAACCCCTAACTTAATAATCATGTTGTATTTTGAATATCTAAATAAGAATATTTCATAGATCGTTTAGGCTCAGTGTTGCATGTAATGTTGATTATCGATGGAATTAAAATTAATTGGAAAGAATATTGTATAAAATCAGGGGGTGTAACATTTTCCACAATAATAAAATTTTTCCTCTCAATTTTATCTTATTGTCAGTAATAAATGGTTTTACATTTGAAAATTCTTTTGTGTAAACCTATATCATAAAAGGGGGTAAAAAATATTTACTTGAAAAGAGAGAAAGATAAATAAGACCATCATCTGGAATAGAACGTATCTAGGACTTGAAAACGGAGAAAATTAGGGGATAAAAACATGGACATGGAAAAAAACTAATACCCATGGAATGATAGTGATTGATAGAACACATAGTTAAGAGAAAGTTAATGACCGAAAAAACCATAAATCAGTAAGGAGTTAAAAGGCCATCAATTCATTAGAATTGAATGTTGCAGGAAGAAATTCACGACTTTATATCCTTTTCTTATAGTTTAATAATTCCCTTACCATATAAAATTATTACATAAGGAAATTTACTTTCATAATAGGTATGATTTAATCCTTTTATCAATTTCAACCACAATATAATCTGTTTCTACAAATGATGAGTAATCAAGATGATTTTTCATGCATGAATTACTAATATGAACTTCTAATAGATAAAAATATTACATAAATATATTCTTCCTATATTTACTCACTAACCAGAACCAAAAATCATTATCAAAATGTAATATTATTCCCAAATTAAATATACTATAAAATAATACATTTAACTTTATAATTTATAGATTTAAAAAAAATTCCACTTATATAGTCTCATAAAAAAACCCCACATCCCAAATAACCTCAAAAATACTAACATTAAGTATTTATTAACCTAAAAGGGGATCTCATTCCTTTTATTTTACATCCCTAAAGATTTAATTATATTCTTGCAAATTATTTTCTCAGGTTAAATCACATGTCAAACCTAATGGTGACATGTACTTCAACCCAATAATAACTCTCCTAAAATATTGTTAATCACTATTATAAATCAATATATAATATTTTAATGTATTTAAATTCACCAAAATATCATGAATCAAATTTATATACTAACCTGAAAGGTAATCCATCACATGACCATAAATTTCTTATAAAATATCATCTTCTCAGTGAATCACTTGTAAACCATCAACAATATCTATATCCCACTGTCCAATACAACATATTTAACTTAACATCATGTAATATAATAAACCAAAGGGTTATTTGAACATTAATATATTATTCTTCTTAAATCCACATAAAATATTCAAATAACCTCAAAATCTCATCACTTATTTCTTTAAAAGGTGGTGGTTATTCCATTGAACATATGATCAACCATAAATCCATTACAATATCTATAAATACTAAGTTAACCTCACATGAAAACATATATTATTCTAAAAAATTTCATAATTCTTATTCCTCAAATAAGTTCACATGTTATTGAATATATTCCATATATCCAAGAAATGCAATAAAATTAATCAAAGATGACCTAAATCACATTATCATCAAATTTCCATCCAATTTCAAGGTTGTAAATATAATCCCATAAATGTTAATCATCTATTTATCGCGACTAAAAATTATGAATTTTCAGGGTTATTGTTAGCCTTCAACATATGGTTTTCAATATATTAACGAAAAATATTATGGGGGAAACCCTAATATGTTTCATGATTCTTATATCAAAATATTATTGTCATAATTCATGAATCTAAATACATAAAACACTATTCCTTTATCTTCAAGGATTTTCATAGCATCGATCCTTCCTTGTTCTAGGAGTAAACCCTTAGATTAAGGCATTGGCTTGGATAATTCTCATATTCCCCAAACATAATACATTTTACTATAAGTAGTATCTTATGATGGAATTATGTTTCCTCCATCAAATAATTCATTTCACATCAACAATAACATTCTATCTACCCTTAATTTCCACACATAGAATATCTTCTCATTCCTTTGAGGAATTCCATTGAGTTCTTCTTCCCACATTCTTGACATGTAAAAAGATGAATCATATTTTCCTTGTGGTCATCATGAAACACTATATTTATCTTATTATGTTTTTAGTATGCTCACTTATTTATAGGTTCTTAATTATATAATATTATATATAATTATGAAAAATATGAAGGTTTCACATTCCATCTCTCATTTCATTCATTTTTTCATGATGATATGCATTTTATTTTCCATTATTGTTAGCATGAATCCTTGTTTTCCATCCATTTAATAAATCCAAAAGTCATATTGTGAGATACAATAATAATAGTGGAAAAACATATAATCATGAAAAATAAATTATAGGTTATCTAAATCAGGAAAAAATATTTTCAATATATGATGATTTAGGTTTAACCTAGGTCTTTCCTGGCCACCATATTTTAAAATCCTTCAATATGGTTTATAAAAATGTTGTGAAGTTTTAAATCATATCACTTGATAATGTCAACCTAGTTATTCGAAAACACCCATTGTTATGCACTGGGTGACGATCATGTCAAATACCAATGCACCATTTTTGGAGTTATTACCTCTTTGTACAGCTATTCTAAATACTCGTTAAATTTTATTATCCGCATAGGGGTGAAATATCTTAGAAACTACTCACTCTATCATTCAACAAATTTACAATACATTTTCTTATACTTGGACTTTGCCCTAGGGTTTTAACTCATGTTTTATCATCCGAGTCTTGAATTTTAACTAAACCCATATCGATACAAACTATATAAACCCATGTTATTATTATATAGATATTAAATATTATTAGATTAATATTCTTTACAAAACATAATGAACCACACTATAATCATATACGTCTCGTGTCTTTGGAAACATGGATATATAAACAAGTAGTTCATAAATGAACTACGTCTTCTCCCACTAATATCTTAATAACTATAACCCTTCTTAAACAAATCATATATAATACCTTTCTTCAAAACATGAGGGAAATAAACATAATAAAGTGTGAGGTATAACGCTTAGTAATGGTAAATAAGTGAGATATCATTGATTACAGAAAAATAAAATAATAATAACAATGGTATGAGAACAAAAAAATAACATTTGAATAAAAACATACCCTAAAAATCAAAAAATAATAATCTTGAGTCATTTCATGAATATTGGTTGTTCGTAAGACATTAATCATAAAACAATATAAAAACATGAGCTATGATAGTATAACAAAGGAAGAAGACATAGTTTTGTGCATACCCATAAGAATAAAAAATCATTTCATTAATATGCAAGGCTCATTTACAAGACTATTATAATGTAATGTGTTCCTAAAAAAATTAATATTAATCAAGTTGAACTCCTAAAAATATCATTGTGGGCAAAGTGACTTACTGAACTGAGTTTAGTACCTATTATATTCATGTTTATCTCATGAGATATCAGTATTTACCCAATTCATTTTATGGTGGTATAGGTCTCACCCATAGAAAATTGAAACCATAAATATGTGTATCACAACATCATAAAACATTAATTATATAAAAATACTTTAAAATAAATGGGTTTCTTAAACATTTAATTATAACATAACTCATAGAAAAGAAACATATTTCATAAGAATTTCATCACTTAATCATAACATAACCTAAGGAAAAGGGTTGTGTTTCATAAACATCTTGTCATCTAAAATCTAAACCATCTATAGAAAAAATAATTTGTGTACCCTTGAATCATATTACAAATAAATAATAAGTGAAATTAAGGGTTTTTTCTTTGATGAATAGAAATACCCTTACAAAATCATTAAAACATTCTTGAGAAAAATACCATTTACACTATGAAAATAACCTTTCAAAAACAATAAAATCACAAAATATTTTGAAAATAATTCTCACTAAAAATATACTAGTAAACATATCAAGAAATATTTATTTTATTAAGGGGTCATAATGGCGGGAAATTCTGTTCATGTCGTATATGTTAAAAGAAAACATTCCATAAACATTTTTGTAAAAAGTAAAAAGTGCATCATTCAAAATATGACAAGAAAATTATTTTTCATATATTTTTAAAAATTAAATCATCCCTGAAAAATATACTTAAGGAATAATAATATAATTTTAAAAATATTCTTTAAAACCATTTTAGAAATCATGGACTTGGAAGTAAAATTGATTTTGACTGAAGAGATAAATAAAGTCAATTTTCCTTAAAAACATATTTTTAGTCTATTGAGTAATTATAGTTATGAAAATAAAATAAAAAATCAAATTTCCAGATATAAATAGAGGATTATAAAATTTAATAATATCTTGAGAGGATTTATATAATATTTCATCATCATAACTTAATCATAAACAATATTAATAAACAATTAGATTGCAACATAAAATATTACAACTTTGGTATCATTTGAATCATAAGACCCATAAAACCATAACTAAAATGAAAAATTAAATATCATTAAAATAAATATTAATATGAATTAAGATTTAAAATTTTTATTATATACACATAAAAATTGATGACAGGTTTATAACATGAAATATGTCCCAAAGAAGAAAATTTGAGATGATAAACCATGGCCTCATTTCTGAATTCATTCATATGTGTTCAAAACACATGTATAATATATGTAGGTTTATTATAAATATATTCAATAATAATAATCATATATATAACACAATATACGATTTAATTGTGACCTTTTATTACCATTTTATTAATTTTTTTATTAAAATCACTATTTTCGGAATTAATTGCAACGTTCATCATTTATGTTTTGGTTTGGTAGTTTTAGTTCATGTGCATTGATCGTGGTTCCATAACATAATAAATTTTAATCAAAATATAAATATCAGATATAATTATTATATTTATATTTATATATCCATAAAAGTTTGGGATAGAAAAACGAGTTGCACTGTTCAAGGAGAAAGTAGGTCTTACATACGCATGAACATTTTTTCATTTTTTGACAGATGGAATGAAAGGTAGGAGAATAATTATTCACATTTCCTCAATCATTATTATATAATATAAAAAATATATATTCTTTATATCCATCATCATCTCCATCCATTTAAATAGAAATGAAAAACAAATCACATAGCTTCGTGGTGGTGGTGGTCCACATGTATCCATGAGCGACATTATCATTTCCCAATGGATAATAATGTGAGAATATGAATATGATATTATAATTATAGATGTATAATTATTTTATAAATATAATATATAATCATTAATCCCCTTATTACACCCATCCATAAAATATGGTGATGAAAAATTAATTGTTTCACTCCTTTGAGATGGTAACTCATACATAAAAACATATGATACTTTCACTTACCATTTGATGGGAAAGAGGATGGATAATGAGGTTTTATAATAATAATAACATTTAATAATATTTAGGATTCTTATTTTACTATTATATGAAAAATATTAATTATTTATTGGATTTTTATGAAGAATTAAAAAAAAGTGATCACCAACGGTGATTACCTATTCTTTGATAGAACACATTTGGATCTCCTCTTAAAGGTTCTAGGGTTGGTCATATAGGAAGACAAGAACCAATGTAATGTGTTTAGGGAAGTTGAGAAGGGATTTCTTTGGGTATGGTTGACCTATATGGCCCAAATTGGTCTAAAAAATAAAAAGGAGGGGTGTCCTTTTATTACAAATGAAGAGGAAACACATTGAATTTCATAAAATAATAAATTAAAATAATTTATTTATCAAGAAAAATGATTCCAAATGGAAATATATTTTAATATTAAATTACATTTTATTTTAATACCATAAACTAATAATATTTAGATTTGTTTGTGTGGTATTTTAAAACTTATCTCTTGGTTTATCCCCTTAGTTAACTCATTTTATCCTTTACCATGATAACAACCATTTCACTCTCAAAGGGTTATAATTTATCTTATATGGTAATAATTGATTCATAAATAGAAAAATGATGACATTTTAGATCATATATTATCCTAAATTTCCTACTATAACATTTTTATATTTTAAAAATAATTTTGTAAAATATTATTTTGAAAAAATATCATTTATGTCAATTTTGACACTATTCATTAAATTTGTCTTAAAAGATATATGTAAACAACTTTGTAATGGAATATAATACTTTTACACATCACTAATATGTTATATATATCTAAAACATTCAAATAATATTATAAATCACCCAAAATATATTACATTTAATATTTTTAAAATCATGTGTTTCATTATTCTATTAATTGAAGATATATGGTATCATATTGTATTGGAATTTAATGTAATTATATAATTACTAAAGATTAGAAATATATTTCCAACATGAAAATAAATCTATTATTATCAAAATATAAATCTATAATCATCAATAACATCCTTTTTTCTCAATGTGGAATCATAAGAGATATTTCAAACCAAGAGAGTGACGCATTGTGAATTTCTTGGTTTTAAATGTCATGTAGGTTATTTTCATTGAAAAGTTTCTAGTAAATGAAAAACATTAGAGCCTAATTTAATTAGTTTAAATTTAAAATCTAAGTATGGGTGAAACATTTCATGTTCCTCGAGAATTTTATGCACATGACCCCCCTGAACACCTCCTCGTATGCTAGATAATTCAAACTAATAGAGAGGGTATAGTAAAGCACATAGGGATACAATAACCTCTTTATCTTAGTAAGCCACATAATATAAAATATGAATTATAGGAAATAAATTAAACCATAAAAATGTATTAAAATTTTATTTCCCAAAAATTAGTACAATCCCACACCTAAAGAGTAAACATGTTATGTCAAGTCATAAAGTACCATGTGTAGGGGAAACCTAAATTAATGACAATTGAAGAATCGAAAAAATGGGACCCAAATCCAAGTTTGGATCAATCATCCATGTAAATATCAGATCCCCATATCAACCCACTATCATAGGTACCTTATCATGTCATTCCCTATAACCATGAATATTTTTCAAGTATAAAATGGAAGCCCATGCATGGTGTGAGTACAACATAGTAAACCACCACCAATGGTGTCTACAAAATACCCAGTCAAAAAAATAGTGTGTGAAGGAATAAAAAATTAAATAGAAGAATACATGTATTTTATTAATTATCCAATTTCTTTTTTATCGTTTTTTCTATAGGTTAATAATTATTATCATATAAACTTCAGCTTATGCAAGTAATATAAAATATTTGTAAGGGAAAATAATCTTGTTCCCTACATCACTAGGGAAAATGTTTAATAAAAAATTCATAACACATACCTCATAGCCATTGTATATATATTCATATCACATGCATTCATTAAGGGAATGGAACCTTAGTCTGACTCCCTAACCCATGAATTTATGGGAGGGATTAGAGTGTCAGTATAATATGACCTTTGGGAATATAGCCTTATGTCTAATACCTCACACATACATCTAGGCCATGTGCACTTACATCTTTAACCATTTAACATACATATAATTTATAAATCATAACTCATTGAACACATTTACCATTTAAAAAATGTTGTTCATTCAACACACATACCATCTTCAATCCTTAACCCATAACACATTAGCTATTTACATTCCTTATCCCATTTACACATATACCATTTACATTCCATAACACATAAACACATTTACCATTTACTGATCACAATTCATTATGCTCGTTAAATTTATAACTAAAACACCCTTATGTCATGACAAAAAATAGACTCAATTATCATTAGATTTATTTCATAACTCATGTTGATGTGATAACACAATTATCATGGTTTTTATCTCATTAATCCTTCAATTATTTATTTAACAACCCACTTCTATGTTCAAAGGAGAAACATGCCACATGGGTGGAAGTAATACTAGTCTATTCAACCTGAATTCATCCAATGGGAATCATCAGGGATTAAATTAATCATTTACAAAACCAAATTAACGATTCTTACCATGTAAAACAAATAGACAACACAACGGTACAATTGCACAACCATATAGACATAAATTTATCCTCAAGACTGTGGGATATAACATGTACACTACCTACCTTAATTACATAGATGAAAACTTATTCAACTTTTTCCATTAATTTTAATTTGAACACCCTTTAAATCCCCACATAAGTATTGGCTAGAAAAAAGTAGTTTTTTGGGGATTTAGAAGAAGAAGAATGATTCCACAAGCAAGAAATACAAAAAAAAAAGAAGAAAGGGTAGTGTTAAACTCATCCAAAGATTCTTTATACATCCAATGGCCCTACCAAAGGCTTAAAATGAGGAAGATCTGGTTTTTACAGAGTTTAATAGGAAGCTGTCATCACCCCTGGAAAAGATAGAAAGAATGGAGATTATAATCTGGTGAGAAAACATAATGACAAAGAGGGAAAATAGTAAAATTTCTCCATATTTAAGGTGGTGTCATGGTTTGGTTGTATGGTTTGTTAAACTATGCACTAAGTATGTTCCACCTTCTATCCAAGAGGGGTCCAAGTTTCACTGTATCTTGTGGATCCCATATAGTTTAAAAAAGTATGTGGTAATGATGAAAGGAGGCTCTATCCAGGCCAGCATGACTTCACCTCCCCTCATGAAAGGTTTCAACAACTCTGCACCACCTCCATGTGGAAATCATAGAAAATGATTATGGCTACTACTAACCTTGTTCCAACCATGTATTATTCACTAGATGGATCCTTTTTCCCCTATTTCATGTTCTGAACCCCTAGGACACCCCCAAGACTACTCATAAACTCGTGAAACATTTAATTAAATAACATAAATGGATTTATAACAAAATTAAAAAAATTATACACATCAAAAAATATTTGGGATCTTATAACCTCCCCCACTATATAGAGGCTAATCCTTGATCCATACTCCCAAGCATCCCTGAGTATCCACGGTAAAAAGACTAAGCCAATTGGCCCACATATTTGCCTCCCTTTCCCAAGTTTCCTCTTTAAAATTTCCATATTTCCATAACACTATCACTAACGACACAACCTTGCCTTATAAAACATTCTCACTATGACCCACAATATGAACTAGATCTTAATTTATAAATGCATTATCCATAAGCTCAAAATCATCAACAATATTCACATGGGAAGGTTCATGTCGATACTTCCAAAGCTATTTCACATGAATAACATCATGCATCCTACTACAACATTATGGAAGAGCTAGTCATTATAACACCAGTCTGATCCTCCCCTAAATCTAAAATTGTTTTTTATAACTACCTTCCAACAAACTCTATTTCCTAATTCAAAGGTGAACCATCCTTGGTCACACTCATAAGAAAACACGATTAGCCACCAAAAACTATAGAGGTCGAAGATGTGGAGCAATGTACGACTTGTGACTACACTGATACATAACAAAAAATTTCTAAATCGACTAAACCTACTTCGACATATCCTAAATAAGACTCAGTCCTAAAAATTATGATTCCCCAGCCTCTATCCAACAAAATGGAGATCTACACCACATACCAAAAATTCCTCATATGGTTCTATCTGAATAGTGGAATGGAAAAAAATTTTATAGGGGAACTCAACAAGTGTCATGTACTTATCCAAAAATCCACCAAATTCAATGACACATTCCCTCGAAATGTCCTCTAGCACTTGAATAGTACACTCCGACTACCCATCTCTATGAGATTGTAAAGTAATACTCAAAAAAACCTAGGAACCAAGAACCTTTGGTAACCCCTACCAGGACATGAAGCAAAACACAGATAACAATTAGAAAATATAGTCTATATTACCCCATGCAGTCGTACTATCTCTCGAATATATATATATCACCCAACTATTCTATGTTGAAGGTCTCTTGTATCATTATGAAATGTACCACCTTGGTCAATCTATCTAGAACTACCCATATTACATCATTATTTTGAGGTTTCCTCCGTAGACCCACCACAAAATTCACCACGATGTTATCTCATCTCTATTCTGGTATGGGGAAAGGATGTAACAAACCACTAAATCACTGATGCTCATCCTTCACCTTCTGACAGGTGTAGCATCACATCACCAATCATGCAACATCCTTTTTCATACCTTTCCAACAATACTATCTATGAAGATCGTGACACATTTTGGTTAAAACGGGATGCACCACCCACTTCGAAGCATGATACTCATGCATAAAATCTTCCCCTATACAAGTAGTGATTAAAACATAGACATGAATATAAATTATATTTTCATCATCAAAAGTCCAATCAAGAGGTGACTCCCCACCTTCATGACATTCCATTATGGAAACACCCTGTTTCACCATACTATCTTTCCAAGATTTGGATCAAAAGTGTGAAATAAACTGCTAAAGATGAAAGGTTAATTTTCCCTTGTACCTCTTGAACCTCTATATACATATCTGAAAACAATTCCATCATCCACTACTCAAAACTGGATTGCTAAACTGCATGATTTTGAGTCTTCTAACTCAAAGCATCTTCAACACTATTTGCCTTCTCTAGTGTGTAAACTCCCTCAAAATCAAAATACTATGTGTATTCAACCCATATTCACTACCTAAGAATAAAATAACACTAGAATAGGATGTAATTAATGATTTTATGATAGCTATACATAGTAAATATTTCACCCAATAGATAATGCTTCAAAAACTTTAAATCATAAACAACCACGACTAAATTATGATCATGTGTACGGTTACTTCATTCATGGGGCCTCAACATCTATAACCCGTACACAACAACACGATCACCCATCATCAAAACTACCACAATTCCAACACTATAAGCATCATATAAAAATTTTTACTCCTTACTTATCTTGGGTAGGATCAAAATCTAGGTAGTAGTAAACCACTTATTTTACTTATGGAAACCATTCTCACAATCACTAGACTATTAAAACATAACGCTCTTATTGGCCAAGCCCAAAATTAGTTCTTCCAAATGAGAAAATTATTTGATGAACTATCGATAATATCCGACTAAACACATGAAAATTTAGATATAAAAAACATTCTTCAGATGATCCCAAGATGAAAATACCTTCACTTTCTCTATGTCCATTGAAACACCATCCACAGAGATGACATAACCTAATAAATCAACTATGTTGATCAAAACATTACACTTAGATAGCTTTGTGTATATCCTATGATCTCTTAGTGTACTCAACATGATGTTAAGATGTTTGGAATGATCTTCATGAGTACTCGAGTACACCATGATGACATCCAAAAAAAATGACTACAAAATAATCCAGTTATGAGTTTAAGATTCGGTTCATTAGGGCCATAAAAAATATTGGTGTGTTGTTCAACCCAAAATGAATCCCGAGGAACTCATATAAACTATACCTTTTTCTGAAATCAGTCTTTGGTATATTAGATGGTCTCACTCTTGGTTGAAAATATAATAATCTCAAATCAATTTTGGAGAACATAGAAGAACCTCTCAATTAGAAAAAAGATCATTGATTCATGGAAGTTGGTATATATTCAAAACTATCATCTGATTCATTCTCTAGGAATCGACTTAAAAATTCAGTGTCCCATTATCCTTCTTAGAAAAAAAACTGTAGATCCCTATTGTGGCTTACTCAGATGATTATACAATTTATTCTACAATTCCGCCAATGATTTTTATGTTCCTAAATTTCTTCTTGTTCCATCCTATATGGAGGAGTATAAACAGGTTCTACTCTACGAATTAACTCAGTGATGAACTCAATATCTCTCTTGGGATACATCCCTAATAATTTCTCAAGAAGCACATCCTAAAACCGATCCATTGAATGAGGAAATTCAAGCTTCTCTACTCCCCAATTATCAAGCACTATAAATGATACATGTGTTTTAAGCACACCCAAGTATTAATGAATGGTCCCTACATGACCTTCCTAAATATCCCATTCCCCATAGTGAATGTATGTATCCCCCTCAATGAATGTGAATGTTACCCTATAGTGGTAACACGAAATACGGTCCTAGTATAGTAACATCCAATCAAACACCAATATCAAGTCTAAAAGCCAAAATTTAATGCACTAAAAAATCCTACCGGAAATAATAACTAGCATCCTAAAGGGAACACTCCTTACACTAACAGAAATTCTCATCACGTACTCCCAAGAGTGTATCAAATGACAAAACCCCACACATATTTCCCAGCTCAATACCCTATATATTCACCAAATGAATAGATATAAAAGTGTGTGAGAAACATGAATCAAATGAAGTACTATGAAGCATTGAATCTACAAGAATCTAACCTCGAAATTTCAATTGTACAGACTTATGACCCCCATTTATAGGATGAAATTCATAGATCAGGCATGTCCCTATACCCTAGGCTCCTGTCTGAGTCCTTATTGTCCCACTACCCTGATGATAAGGATGACCTTGTCTAAGAGTACCGTTCTTACAACACCAACTGATATAACTAGTATAACTCCAACTTCCTTCCTGGTATGGGGTATCTGACCCCCTCTTATCACTCTACATCGACCTTGATCCTCCAACTATGCCCATCTATTGAGAGTTCCAACATAAACTTTTCACATTCTCTATCCTTATGCTCACTCGTCACACAACTGATGGTCAGGGAAACTAACCACTCATTTGACTCGGCCTAGAACACTGATAAAAGAACACCTGATCACCTCCTTGAGATGTCAAACATATCCCCTGGATACTCTGTCAAACACCACTCTAATAAAAACTCTCAAGATTGTGATACCAACCATCAGAAGTTTCACTATTGGATCTCCCAAGTAGAACAACATTTACACCACTAGAAGCCTCCTTGATTTCCCTTCTAAAATAAGGATTTGAACCACCACTTCAAAAAATCTCTTTAAATAAAATATATTCACCTGGGACATGATCTCATGTCTATGTATTTTTTTATAACATCTCATTGTAGCTATCTCATCCCTTTCCATTGCTGAAAAAAAAAGCATTGTAGGTCAATGAATCAGCCAACATAATCCATAATTATCATAGTCACATGGGTTAACCTTATAACCATAAAATCATTCTCTTGTCTCTAGGTCCCTAGATAGAAATGTTCCAAAAACAATTCTTACGAATCTTTCAATAATATTCCCTTTGTCTACTTAATCTGAACTAGGATATCCCAATAGTACATCACCAGTCCTCACAACATGTAAGCCACCAAATTGACTCTTTTCTCATGAGGAGTCTCTAAGTGATCCAGAAGCTTTTGGATAGACTCTATATATAACTCGGTTTCTTAAATTCCTCCCACTCCAAAAAACCATCAGTGGATATTGTAATTGAAACTCTATTGTCACATCAAACATACTCGGTACAACCATCCCTATGTAATGTTACATCATATTCATAAAGCAAGTAATGTTCTCATAGAACTATCTCCCCTTTATTCCCAGGATCAACATGGTTTCATACTCAACTATGATAGGATAGTTCTCAGTGGTATCCTCATGTCACCCAACTTGAACATGTTTTTATGGTGGAATCTCTCTATAATGCCAAACACACCTCTCAAAACACATAACATAAAGCCTCAATTGTTTGCACATTAGAAGGCCCTATACTTTCTATAAAAAACACATTTTTTATATTGGATACCAATGGATATAGTCACATATCTATCACTATCCTCATTCGTCCCTAACATGGGTCACAGTCGACATTGGGTAAAAGAAATTAGATGGTCACAAGTCTTTCATTATATGCCATTTCTACCATTTTACCTGCACAATATAAATAATTCTCATTTAGGCACATTTCTATCTTTACACATCATCACAACCAAATTTTAACCCTTTTAAGAGTCATTACTATAAATGATTATTTAAAAATTCTTTTACATTCATTCCATTTAACAATTTACATCATCTTTTTATGCCACCATTTCATTCAAATTTCAAAGGAAAATGAAAAGAAGTATATCCCTCACATCCCACATGGATTTCCCATGAATTCCATGATTCTTGTCATATATATCCCAAGGTGTCACATATGATGCATATATGCACAACCGTGTTTCATTTCAGCGACATGAAAACTAACATAAAATTTTCACATCAAACAACAGGTGCATTACTCAAGGTGAAATATCATCAAACCCTGACAACGAACATCAACAACAACAACCCCACACTATTTACTTGGGTTTTAACCCATAAATTGGTTATATAATCCCATAAATTACTCCATTACCTAGGTGTGACACATCCTAGTCAATATTCTACCATTCCCATATAGTAGGACACTATAAAATAAAAACCTACACTGATACAACTTTTTAAAATCCTGACTATGGTACCACTAATCCAGTGCCTTGATACTGTTCACCACATCAATTGAAGCGCACCTCCCTATATGTCAGAGGATATGACTAGTAATTATGATCTAATAGAAAATGGTGGGATACTATAACCTCATTATTAGATTAAGTCATAATAGATAAAATATGAAATAAAGGAAACAATTTAAACCATAAACATGCATCACAAATCCATTTCCAAAAACTAGGTACAAGAACACAAAAAAATAGTAATCATGCTATGACATTTCATATAATGCCCAGTCCAAGGGAAACAAAAAAGAAAGAAAACTAGATAATACATAAAATATTAATTGAATCCACGTCTATATCCATGGTCAATTCACATGCTTGAGACCCAGATCGAACCTCCATATTATGGCATTTACCCTTCTCCTATCCTGTAACCATAAATTCTCTATGGGTACTCAATGGTGTCCTGGGAAGGGTGTGAGTACCACTAAGTATTCCTTCAGCAATGATGTCTAAAAAATATCTAGTCTAAACTGATGGTGTGTGCAGGTACATAGTGAATAACAAGATTAAAAATATAATCAAATTTCATTGCATCACAAAGGTCACCTTAATCACTTTATTCATTTATTCCATGGAGTATCCATTTTCATCAAATACAAATTATCCAATGATGGTCATATAAACAATATATAAGAGAAATGAATTGTGTTACTAACATCACTAGGAAAATTTAAAAATAAACAATACAAAACACTTACATCAGAGCCTCAATCCAGGTATTCATATCTCATTCATTTGTTAGGGGAATAAAACCTCACTCTGACTCCCTAACCCATGGATCTTGGGCTTATCTAAGATCCTCATTATAACCCAACATATGGTAATAGATCTATAAAAACAATCCCCACACATACCACTAATCCATGTCTACATTCTCCTTTAACAATTTACGACGCATACTATTTAAAAATATTTAATTGTTGAACACATTGACCATTTACAAACCATAGTTTAGTCAACACACAAACCATCATCATGCCATAACCTATTATCACATTGATAATTTTCATATCTTTCCACATTTACACATATATCATTTCCTTGAAATTACCTATAAACACCTTTACCATTTACGTCCAATAACTTATTTAACATGTTCACTTTATACCAAACACTCCATTACGTTATGTCAACAACTAGATGCAATTATCTTTAGAATTATTTCATAACTCATGAAAATTTACTAACATAATTATCATAGGTTCTATCTCAGTAACGGTTTAATTCCTTATTTAACAACCAACTTCCATGTTCAAAGGATCAACACACCCAATGGGTGGACTTTAGACTGGTCCATTCAACATCGATGCATCCCACGGGGATCATGAGGGGTTTAGTTCATCATTTAACCAACCAGTTTTATAATTACCACCAAGGAAACCAAACAAATAGAATAATTCCACAAGCACACAACCACATACACATAAATCCAACCTCAAGACTATGGGATATAACTTTTGGACCACCTTCCTCGATTCTATAAATGTGAACTCCCTTAACCATGGAATTTATTTAAAATTTTAACACCCTTAAAAATCCCACCATTAGATCCACTGGAAAAATAGGGTTTTATATCTTTGGAAAAAGAATAATGATTTCATATTCCTAAATCCAGAAAAAGGAAGGAATAAGAGTGTTAGACTCACCTGAAGCTTTGATATCCACCCAACGGACCACCCAATGTCTTGGAAATGAAGGTGATCAATCCTTAGGATATTTTGGAGGAATGGGTAGTCACCCTTGGTTATTTTAGGATGAATGGGGAGGAAAACCGGGTGCGAAAACATAAAGCATCAATGTGAAATGGTAAATTTTCCCATCATTAATGAGGCACATGGTTTGGTTGCACTGTTGGCCAAACCCTGAACCATCCATGCCCCACCCTCTATCCAAGAGGGATCTAGGATTCATAGTCTCATTGGGAGTCTGCACGATTCAAAAAACCATGTGGTAACCGTGTGGGATGACTCTTTCCAAGACCGTAAGGTTTCACCCCCCCCCCCCCCCTGAATGGTTTCACCAACCGTGCACCCCCACCTCCAATAAATCATGGTTAAGATTCATAATTACTAATAATCATACACCTACTATCCAATATGCATCGGATAACTTTTTTTCTCTTCTTTACTCTTCCAAAGCCAAGAGACACCCTCGAGCCTCGTCATAAACTCGTTAAAAAATTCATAAACCAAATTAAAGGGATTTAAACCAAATTTCCAATAAGGACATACCTAAAAAAAAGTCCAAGATCTATCATTAGAATTAAATTAATCCAATAAGTATTAGGATGAAAAAATTACCATCTTATAACTTGGTCTTAATCTAGACTAATCTGATTTATCCTTTAACGAAGTGATAAATTTTACCACGGTTATTATTCATATTGAAAAAAATAAAAAGTGGCAGATTTACCATATTTTAACATACTGATTCAAAATAATGAATTAATTTAATCAAATTTTACACCTATATGTGGAAGAAATAAATTTTAAATTAATTTCACAAAATGTGATGAATACCACTTTTTAGAAAAATATATTTTTTAGAATAAAATATAATTTATTATTATCCCATGCATAATAAAAAAACTGATGAATTATAAAAAATTTTATTTATTATAAAATATATAAATTCAATTAAATTTATTCATTAATAGTGATAAATAAAATTTATTAGGATAAAAAACATTATGCACATAACAAAAGTTACTTGAAAAATATGCCTTTGTTTGTAAAAAAACATTTATACTAAGATTGAACATAAAATTTATTCCAATGAATTTATTTTTATTATTTGGAATTTAATTTAAATAATTTTACAATAAAACCATTATGAAAAAAAATTTATTTTTTTAGATAACTAAAATAAAAATACAGTTTTCAATAAAAATCAGTATTTTTTACTCTTCACTGGAAAATCAATATTTTATGAAAATTTAAAAAATTTAATACTAAAATTATTTTAATATTATTATTTATAAAAATATTTTTATCTTATAAAATAAAATTTCTTAAAATTTCCCTAAATTAATCATAATATTTTCACACAAAAAAACAAACAAAATTCTTTTTTTGAAGAAAACATATTTTGGAAGAATAAAATTACTTTACTAAAATTTGAGTGATCATTTATTCTGAATTTATAAATAAAATTATATTTATTTATATATTAATATATATTTTATAAATTTTTTAATCATATTCCCACCCACCAATATAATTGATAGGTTATAATAGGCATATTTAAACAATAATATTTAACGGTTTTCTTAAGATTTGTGTTCCTTATAACGTAAGCTATCAAAGAAATTATATATAATATAAAATATTATTACATAAAATATTAGGGTGTTATATAGATATTTAATGGTTATTGAACCCATATGACAATTATAAATTTGATCATTGGAATAGTAATCTGATTGTTAAAAAGGTAACCGAATCATTGGAATATTAATATGACCATTAGTAAAAGTAAACTGATCGTTATAATAATATGTTTTTTAAGAGAGTATAAACTAATAATTATGTATTTTATAAAACTAAAATGTGGAATATTTTTATCCTGATAAAAATAAAAAAAATTATAATTCATAAAATATGTGTTTGTATTATGTTAAAAAATATATATTTATAAAAATTTTAACAAAAAATTATAATGATTTGAAATGAAATTTATATTCATAAAATGTATTTCAAAATGATTTAAAGAAAATCAATATTTAAAGAAAATTTATAATGATTTATATTTATAAGAAAATTTATAATGGTTTATATTTAAAAGAAAATTTATATTCATCAAATGGTTTTATAATGATTTAAAGAAAATATAATGATTTAAATCAAATTATATTCATAAAATATTTTGTTTTATATTAATTATAATATTGTTTTATTATATCTTAAGTAATATTTCAAGGGTTGGAAAGTTTATCATAATATTAAAATTAGAATTTTTTTCAAATAAATGAGGATTTTATTTAAAAATAGAATTTCTCATATGTAGAAAATTATTCTAGGTAAATGGAATTCATTTTTGGAATCTTCATTTATATAAATGGATAGGGTGATTTCTTTTGTATTTTTTATAAATAATTGAGTTTTTTGGGTAAGTAGTGAAATGTGATAAAATACAATATTTAACATTATAAGCTAAAGACATGGAATTTGTATTCTTAGATGAGGTAAGAATCTATTATTTCAAACGAAAATGAACATGTTACTATTTATATTATTAGGAATTAATACTATTGATATCCTAGATCCAAAATAATAAAATTATTAATATAATATTAAAAACCACCCATATCCTCCCATTATATGTTCAACCCATTCTGCTCAAAAATTATAGGCCTTAAAGAATAACAAATTTATAAACAATTCTATTCAATATTCACTTACCCTTATATTAGTTCTTATAGGCTCATGAAAATAAAGATACAATGGTCCTTAAGTGGAATCCCAAGAGTCGAAACCCATAAGAAAAGGTAATACCGTCAACTGAGTCTTTTTTTCTCCTCATCCACTAAATCAAAATCCCCTAAAAATGGAATAACCACTCCAATATCATATATATTCTGTAATATTAATTTTTTTAATTGAATATCAATAATCCATCATCTCACTAATCCTTTTATTCCAAAAAAAACACCGTTCGTAGTATGTGGGTTCGCCAACTCCATAGATTATGAGTTCTAATTTCCCATTACTACCATCATGGAAGGTTTAAATTCACTTATAATTGTTTAAAGTAATTTAAATGTGTGTATTATATATTTTTTCACATTTTGGAATAAATATGTGATGAAAATATTAACTAAAATGAAATGTGTTCTTAATATTTAGTCAAATCTCAAATATAAACTAATCATATAACATTAATATTTTACTAAATAGATCATCTATATGTTTGAACAAAAAAGTAAATTTGGGTCCCTTTGAATTTTAAGTACATGAATACAATTTTATTTCACTTCATCATAGCCTCATTTAACAATAATATCACTAGTTATCCACAAGTGATCTGACCTTTAAATCATGAAACCAACATCCCCATACTACCAAAATTAATGATTATATCTCACTAAAATGGTTATTAATGAACATAATAAAATTATATTAAATTAAAACATCATGGAAAAGTTTATTAATTAGTTAGTTAATTAATTAATTAATTAATTAATTAATTATCCAAGATATTAAGTGCAAGTGAAGAGCAATTCTAGAACCTAATGTTAGGGGTCTCTCCAAACCACCCTTTTCATTTTGATTATGAGATTTCTCTCTATAACTCACTTTCTATCTCTCTTTTTGATATTATAGAATGTCTCAAAAAAATTATATGTGTCACTTAAATATATATATATATATTATTCTCCCTACCTCTTATGGGGTAATACATGCCTTAATTTTATTTATCAAATCCCTGCATTATGAAATATCATTTTTTACAATATGAGGCAAGATAATGCATTCCATTTCCTTACATGGTTAATTATTACGTTAATGCCTTATGATTAATTTCATTTTCTATCCCAATTAAGCATGTACATGTTATGATGGTTGCACTAAAAATCTCTACAAATTGTTGGGTAATGATTTTTTCTCATGATATGATATGTAATGTATTATGGAGTAAACATAATCCATAATGATACTTTTTCCACCATGTGATGTAGTCTTAGAAGTTTTCCATTACTTATTCATATGACATGTTTTATGTTGTAGTCACATTATCATGTTTCCATGATATTCCATGTTTCTATATGATATGCCTCCATATGAATAAAAATGTGCTGTCTTTTAATATATCATGTTATACCATATGAATCACATGTTATGCATCATTACCATGTTTATTCGGTACCAGACTTTTTAGAACACCCTTTTTGCATATGTATTCCCCATTTTATCCTATATGGTTTTAGGAACTCTAATAGATTTAGGGTCTCCTTATGGATATTTAAATAAATTTCTCTTATTTTAGTTTAATTTTTATTTATTAATAACTTATTCTTTTGAAGACACTATGCCTCATGATCATTGGGTTTTATTTATTAGACATTTATGTTTAAAATGAAGTAAATATATGTGTGAAATTAATGGTTTTTTATAGTTTATATTATAGAATGGTGTGATTAATTTTAAGTATTATGACTAAAATACATTTGTGATATACCTAAGGATAAGTCTTCGTATAAAATAATATACACTAATTTTTGTGATGTATAGGGTGTGTGGATGCTAAGAAATTGCATTCCCATATGGATACTAAAAGTGGATGTGGCTCTAGAAGAGTTATACCAAGAGAGAATAAACCTAAAAAGAGAATATTGGATATTAACATGATCATCACCAGGTTCATGAAAAAAAAATCATTGTGGCAAACCTAGTTTCGCACTATAGGGGGGATATCCTATAAAAATATTAAAAACTATTTATGAACCATTATGAAGGACTTGAATATATTGTTAGGTCAGAAAACATAATAGGGTAATCAATATTGATAACCTATATTGAAACCTTGAGACTCATAATTTAGGATTTAATTTTCAATTATAAGTTATTCCTTATATTTTAATATTTTCAATTTTTATATAATTTTATATTTGAGTATTCTCATCCTTTTTATTTTAGTTAATATAGGGAAATAGGAAAAGCATCACCAACAACCAACATGATGGGAAATATGATGATTTCTCTAATGATATACCTATCATTATAGGAGTATGATTTCAGATCTCCATGATAGTGTTGGCTCAGCTAAACCAATCTGTGAATTATAACGTGAATCATGTAGAACTCCCTCATTGTCCAAGGAAAGATCAATTTTTGATCAATTCCTTTATGTCACAAAGGATTACAACCTTTATTATATCCTCTCCTCCCAAAATTATCAAAAATTATATTTAATATATTTTTAACATATTATTTATCATTAACTTCTCCAAACATGAGAATATTTTATTGGTTTTCTATCGACTTGAAGGAGAATATAATCTATCTTAGGAAATGATCATGAACATGATGTCAAAATAGGATATTGATTCCATAGAATAAAATGGATTCCAAAAATTATTTTTCAATAAATATTTTCCCCAAAATCTCAATCATAAAATAGATTTGGAGTTCCTCAGATTGAATCGATAGGAGGATGATTTTATTGGGATATATGGGGAAACTCCACAAAACATGGATGTTAAACATTAAGATTTTTTATAAACACCAATATAATGTGGAACATTTATTTAGTAGGTTAATTTTGAGCCTATGAATATCATTTTTAATTGGATACTTTGGAAATTTTAAGAGATTATTTTTTGTGCCATAATGTCTAAGAGGTATATTAGAGACTCTCAGTTTTCTCAATGTGCTAGGTATAAAAATCATAAAATGGGGTTTTATAATGGGATATCAATAGATAAATCCCATATAAGAATGAAATCCCAATAGAACACATATCAAAAGTGTGGGAAGAATCATCCCAGAAATTGTCTAAAGGGGTATAGGATTTGATTCAAGTGTGGAAAAGTAAGTTATTAGGCTAATAAATGTTTAAAAGAGATGAATAAACCCATGAATGTGGTGGAATAAAAGAAGGATGAGATAAAAAATCAAAATGTGGTACAATGTTTAAACTATAAGGAACATATACATTATACAATCAAATTCACTTAGCTAAGGGTTTCCAGATACAATCAATGACAACAACCTCTAATTCCTACAGAGAAAGGAAGGGGATATTTTTTCACTACTGTTGAGGTGGATCGTAACAATGATGTGGTGAAAGGTATACATGGTATTCATTATATAATATCAAATTTTCTTTTTGATTATAATTATAAAGATTATTTAATATCTTCCATGTATACTATAAATATTAAAACAGCGCCTAAGAACATGGAGGTTATGTTATCTTTCAAAACAAATAATGTATCAATTATAGTATCCAATGTATATAACTCCTCCCTAGTCAATGTTTGGGTATTGAAACTCCCAAATAATCATGTTTTACTTCCTTTAGTGCAGTTTTATGCTATATTTAACATGGATTGGTCGTCCTTATATAAATCCAACATCAAATATCCAGAGAGGGAGATCACTCTTCACATCTTGAATCACACTCTGATTATGTATAAGTTTAAGGAAGAGGGTGAAGATCCATTGTTATATTCTTATCAAGAATATAAAATATTACCTTATGTGAAAGAATATCTATCCCAAATGTTTGATACATTGTAGAAAATCTCTCTCAAAGACATTCCCATTATGAGATATTATACTAATGTAGTCCCAGAAGAGTTGTCTAGTCTACCACCTGATTTAGAGATTGATTTCTCAATAGTACTTATACACATATCTCTTCCAATATACAATAATCCTTACAGAATAGACACCAATGATTTTGATGAACAGAAAAAATAGTTACAAGATAATCTGGACCGGGGTTTTATATGCATGGGTGCTTCATCATGGGATGGTCTAATCCACTTCGTTATGAAAAGGAATCAGTCAATGTGCACATGAATTTTTTATCATGAATTCAAAAAAATAAGAAAATTATCAATTATCCCCTACCATAGATATATTAGGTTTTAGCAAACTTTGTGGGGAAGATTATTTCTCTACAGTGGGGCTTCAGTTGTGATATAAAAAATTAAATTTGGAGGAGGATATTTCCAAGAATTATTTTCAGACAATTCATGTACACTATTTGTTATATTGATGCCCTTTGGACTCACTAATTCTCTATCAATATTTTTATACATAATTAATACAGTCTCTTAAGATTACATTTAAAAATTCATGGTCAATTTTATATATGGTATTTTTATATATAATAAAATCTTATAAAATAATGAGGATAATTTCAATACATTTTTTAAGACACCGGAAAAAAAGAATTTGTATGAAAAGTACAGTAAATTTTAGCTCTAAAAGGTGGAAGTATCCTTTATGGGGTATGTTATCACTAAAAATGGATATATGTGGACTCTTATAAGATAAAGGCAAATGAGGATTGGCTAAAACCAATATCGATAAAGAAGATCCATCCTTTCGTCAGACTAGCTGGGTATTAGTGATGCTTTCTGAGAAACTTCTCAGGCTTGTAAACCACACTAATAAAGATATATTAAAAGGAGGAAAAGTTTATCTAGACCAATAAATGTGAAGATAGCTCCAAAACATTTTAAAGAGTCTTATCACCACAACATTCCTCATTCTACACATTGGTAGGGAACTTCTCTTCATGTTAAATGATTCATAAAATAAGGGATTAGTTCGTGTACTAATGTAGGATGATAATGTGATATCATATTCCACAAGGTAATTAAAATTTCATGTATATAACAACCTAGCACATGATTTGGATTTGGATATAGTGATCTTCACATTGAAAATCTTATGGAATTTTCTCTATGGGGAGAAGTATGGAATATATATATATATAATAAGATCCATTAATATATATTCATAGAGAATGATCTTAATACTAATTCGTAAATATGTTTAGATCTAATTAAGGACAATGATTTATCAATACACTATAATCCTAAGAAATAAACCAAAGTGTAATATTCTATAAGTAGAAGGGATCAAGAAACCATAGGAAATTTAAAACATTTTAAGGATACAATATTATTATACTTGAAAAGGATGGGAATGGGGATCATAGTGAAAGGGAAATAAAATTTTATTTCTAAAATTATTTTTCAATCATCACTTTTGTATAAAATAATGGTTGATCAATGTGTTGATGTTGAAATAAATAACATGGTGGAAGCTTCAAGAAAATGTAAATCCTCTGAGTAAAAAATTAATGATAAAAGAGTTATAATATTTGGTTCATGACCATGTGTACCATAAAATCTAGAGATAAATAAATAATTGTTGAATAATGTATATAGATAGACTATCTCCATCCTACTATGGAAAAATAAGTTGAATTGAGATCTATAGTAGAATTACTTGGGAAAAAATTGGAACAAAGTGACCATAGTATATATATATAAATGTCTCCTATGTCACAAATTGAAGGATTAAAGGAAAAATTCCAAGGTTATGTTGAGCCATTTCACATACCTACATGGATATAAGAAAACATAACCATGGACTTTGTCACTAGCCTTATGAAGATGTCAATATGGAATAATTCTATATTGTTTCGGGTGGGATATCTTGTAAATTCTACACAGTTCGTTGAAATTTGTGATGAATTCCCACTAAATAAACTTTCCATAATATATATTAGATAAGTAATGAGGTTACATGGAAAACCATTATATATTATATTCATTCAATATTTTAGACTTACATCTAAATTCAATAAAATTCTCTAACATTCCTTGGGAACTAAGTTAATCATTTGTATATATTATTACCCCAAAAATGATTTTATATCTTAGAAGACTATCTAGACACATGAAGACATGTTGAGACCATGCTCGATGGACTTCAAAGGCATATGACATCAATAACTTCCTATGGTTATGTTCTTATACAATAATAGTTTCCACACAATAATCCAAATGTCTCCAAACCAGTCCCTATATTAGAAGAGATTTAGAACACCAATTTGTTATGATGAAGGCAATGAACCCACGTTGTTAGGAACTGAAATGGTAGAAGAAATGTAATAATAGGTCAATACCATTCAGTATAACCTCAAAGATGTTCAATGTAAATGCAAATAATATATCAATAATCATCAATGATGCTTGGATTTTGAAGTTCGAGATAAATTATTTTTCCACATATCTTCAAGGATGAGTCTTGAGATTTGTTATGAAGGGAAAGCGAAGCCTTTGGTTTATTATACCCTTTGATATTCATGATCTCATAAGGGTTGTGGTTTAAAACTAACACTCCCAAAAATCCTTTCTAAAGTATATGACACATTCCATATAACCATATTGAGATATTACATACCAAATCCCTCACATGTATTGAATTTGGTGGTGGTTTTACTATCAAATTATATCTTTTATGAGGAGTTTCCATTAAACATCTTAGACCATATAAATATTTTTTTATGCAACAAGACAACACACCTTGTCAAAGTAATATGGTGAAACAATAAGTATGGGTAGGAGACATGTAAAATAGTGTAATCCATGAAGTAAAGGTAACATCAATTTTTTTCTCCATAGTATGTAAAAAAAATCAAGGGAAATGTTTCATATTGGGGGAAGAATGTAACAAGCCATAATTTTGTCAATGGAATTTCCCTTCTTATGATTAAGTCATATTTTATAATTTATTATAAATCACATGCACCACATGATGAAACTAAAAAAAATTATTATATTAATTTAAACATTACATTCCTTTAATAAAAAATTATATTAATAATTGAAAATACTATAATGAGATAAAAATTGAAGATTAGATGACTAAAATATGAATATTTAGATTTTCTCGATCCACCAGAATAACTGCACTGAATAAAAAGTGAAAATGTAGCAGAATATTAGTAATGAAATATTCAACATAAAATTTTAAATATATATAACCTTGAGATAAAATAGAATATAATTAATAATAAATTAAATATGATATATTTATAGGAAGTGGGAACTCATATGACTGTTAAAAATCTGACCATTGGAATAGAAATCTATCTATTGGAATGGTAACATGTCTACTGGAATACTAATATAGCCATTAAGAACATTAACCTGGATAATAGAATGTTATCATCTCTTCAAAGGTTAATGTAAAATTTATTTATCCTATAGAATGAAAATATGAAATATTTATATATCGGGTAATCACTTTTCTAGAACCAACTCCCTCCCCCCCACACCTTATTATGTTGATATTACAGGAGGAAAATCTATTTTTCCCCGCTTTAGATACCTCATTTATCTTTTATCCCTTATATCATTAATAAAATTTGTGAATAATTTTTATTATAAAACTATATAATATTTTATAAAATATAAAATTAGTGTTCATATTTTTGTAAAACATATATGTTTTAAAAACATTTTTATAAAAAATTTAACTATTTAACAGAAATTTTACATACATAAAATGGGTTAATAAAATAATATTATTTTTATTTTAATTACAATATATTTTTATGTGCCCCTAAGTTATTTTTCGATGTGTTAAAAAAAATTGACTATAATAATAATATTGATATTTTAAAAAATGATATCTTTATTTAAAAATTAAATTTATATTATTTCGAAAATTATTTTCAAAAAATTGATTTTATGTTTTGAATATACGGTTTAATAGTGGTTAGGGTGACTTTTTACTATATTTCTAAAATAATTAAATTTTATGTGAATAGTAAAATAAGATAAAATATGGTACTTATCATTATATGATAAATACATGATTTTTTCAATCACAGATCACTTAAGAACTCACAAGTTCCAACAAATATAAACATGTTACTATATATAGTCTTATAATTATGTAATTTTTGTTATCCTGATCTAAAATAATAAACTAATTAATATAATATTCAAAAACACTCCTCTCCTCCCCTTATAAATACCACCCATTATCTTCATAAATTATAAGCCTTTGAGATTACAAAATTTCTACCCAATTAATTTTCAAATCCAATTACCCATGTTCTAGTGTTTCTGGTCTCATCAAAATACAGAACCATTCTTCTATAACTGGAATCCCAAAATAAAAGATCCAAAGGAGAAGGTAATACCCTCAACTAAGTGTTCTATTTTTATATTCTACTTCATTGTCTATCCAATTACATTAAACATCTAATAAAAATATAATATAATATATATGATTGAAATTTATTGTGTTAATAGAATATCTATCATCCATCATATTCTCTTCTCCTCTTATTCAAAAACCAAAAACATCATCTATATTATGTCAGTTCACCGCCTTCAGGGATGATGTTATTTAACTTTCCCTTATAACCTTCATAGAATATTTAAATGAACTTATAATTTTTCAAAATTGGATAAATATATATATTATAAATTGTTTCACATTCAAGAATAAATTTATGTTTTTAATATTAAATTAATTTAAATGGGTTCATGATGGTTGGTAACACACCAAAATAAACCTACTATATAACATTAATTTTTTACTAAATAGACCATCCAATAGTCAGAAAAAAGGGAATTTGGGACCATTTCAATTTCATGATGTATAGGAATATAATTTCATTTCACTTCTATGGTTTTATTACCATTTAAAAAAACTTCACTAATTATCCCCAAGTGATCTAACCTTGAAATCCTGAAACGAACACCCTCGGAAAAGAGAAATTAAAAGTTATTTTTCACTAAAATGGTTAAAAATGAACATAATAAAATTATATTGATTCAAATATTGATTTAAAAGATAATTAATTAATTAATTATGGAATTTAATTCAATTATAAAATATATTAAGTGGAACTTCACATTGATTCTTTATCCTACGTTAAGGGATATCTCCAAACCACCCTTTTCCTTTGGGTTAGAACCTTTCTCTCTATAATACACATTATCAAACATTTTTATCTTATGAAATGCTTCAAAATTGTGTATATATTTCTCTTAATTATATAACTTGATTATTCTATCTTCCTTTTAAGGGGTAATAAATTTTATAAGTTTATTTATCAAACACCATTTTTAAGAAATCTTCATTGATTATGACATATGTCCATATAATGTAAACCATTTCAATCCATGGTTAATTTTTTTTAATTATGATTAATTTTCTATTATAGATCATGAAAAAAATTATGATGATTTATCCTACATAGTGATACATTTCATTTGTTAATTATTTTTTCATTTGTGAAAAATTGTGATGATTTATCCTACATAGTGATTAATTTTCTAATACATGATAGGACTTTTTCCAGCATGTGATTTTGTCTTGGAAAATAGAATTCACTTATGATTATGTATTTGTTAATGTTTTTTTCACATTCCCATGTTTCCGTAAAACATGAATTCATGTTTCATTGTTTTATTCTTCCATGTGACTAATCATAGACAATGTTTTTTTATGATATCATGTTATGCCTTCTGACTCGCATGTTATGCTTTATTACATTTTTTATTCCCTTACTAAACTTTTTATCTCACCCATTTTGTTTATGTATTCCTTGGTTTATCCTCTGAAATTTTAGAAATTCAATTGGATTTAGGAACTCATTATGGAGATGAAAATGAAGTCATTTTATTTTAGTTATTTTTTGATGTATTATGATCATAGTCTTACAAAGACACTATACCTCATGATTTTGGGTTTTGTTTATTGGATATTTATTTTAAAAATAATGTAATAATATTAATAAAGGGATTCTATTTCTATAAGGATGATGATATAGATAGAATTTTTTGAACACTATATCATTTGTAGATGATCTTTCCTCTATCACTTTTCATTTTGATGGTTATTTTGAATACTTATTTGATCAAGGTCGATAGAGTTTGTGGTCCTATATGTATTATCAATGGATGTATCCCATATCATATTTCTTTGTTTTAATTTTCTTGTATTTAATTAATTATAATTTTCTAGGAAAATATATATGATGTTACTTATTAATTTCTTAATTTTATTCATTAGGTGTCTTGATAATTTGACATCTTATATGAACAATAAGTCTCAACTCAAAGGTTATATGACTAAAATATACCTTGAAGAAGATTGATTATCCTTTTTACAAAGGTATTCGAATTTGAAAGAGATAGTATTCAATCAAGAATGAAATGTTGATAATGATATTATTCATTCCAAAGAATATAATAAATCGTCAATATTTCCATCATTAAGTCAGGAATTTTTAAATTTATCCACATTATTTTGATTTATTTAGTGTTAAGACATGAAAATAAGTTTTTGAAACTCTGTACTGATATTTTTCATCCCTATATCAAAATATTTAGGCCATGAATGAAAATTCATTTCAATAGTTAAACATGAAATGTTGGGGTGGTAAAACAATTGGTTAAAAAATAAATTATGTATTGGTTAGCTTGTCATGTATGTTATTAATATAATATATATTTTATGGATCATTATATTGGTAATTATTTATTATATATAAAAATATTTTATTTAATGTTTTATAGGTATCCAATTATGATAATCAGACTAATCTACAAGTTTATTTTAAGTATTTATCTTGATTTACTATGAATAATTCTATAAAAATAAATTATTACAATATTTTTGGCTTCAGGTTTCATACTATTGATCACAAGGATGGTTTGAAAAAACAAAACACCATCATACTGGCAATATCATATCAGGGTTACTATAGAAATTTCGTTAATATTTTCAAGTTGAATTATCATGCGATATTTTTAATAGTGTCATTCAAATTTATGTGGCTATAAATTATCAGGGGTATATGGAAATAATAATTAAAATTTACTCCTATCAACATCTCTCAGTTGATCAATATTAGGGAATTCTATGAACACAATCCATATATTGTTGCTTCTCAAAAAACAATTGTACATTCTGTCCATGATATTATAGATGAATGGTGGAGTGTTATTGTTGAGATAGATCCAAGATATAAGTATTGGATGATTAATGGAGGTGAGGTAATTTTTGATATTGAACCCCCACAATAGAAACACATTGAATTTTTTATACCATATGATATTGAAAATTTCATCATTTTGAGGGATGGTGTATATGATGAAAAAGAAGTATTAATTTTCACTATGAAATCTGATAATAAAATTAATTTCCAAAAAAATGAAACTAACTATAAGATGATATATGAAATAATTTTTTAATATTTAATATTATAAATATGAATATAATAAATTTTAAGTGAAATATATTTTTCATTAAATTTATCATTTTGTTCTTATTCATTTCACAGTAATTCCATACATGGTGATATTTTGAGATGGTAGTCCTTCTACAACACAATACAACCATTCTTTTACAGCTATATAGACTACACTGGGATTATATGAGAGTCAATCTTCCAATTGTACATAGAGACCACAAGTGGTATAAGTAAACCATTCTACTCATTCTACCCAAAGTATACTTGGAGTATGGAATAGTCAATATACATATTCTATATAGGATACACTACATCATACACCTTGTATACTTTTTCTTATATTATTTTATTATCTTTTTATTCTTTAATTATTAGGTATGGATACTATTGAAGAATTTGGGAATAGGGAATTCAAACCATGCCTTTCTTATGATCGAGAGGTCACTAACAAGTCACTTATAAGGGTCTGTATTGAAACTTCATAACATTTTATTATTATATATTTACACTAATTTGTAAATATGTATTATAAAAAGAAAAAAAGATAACATAATGGATAAAAACAAAAACACGTGGTATTTTTTCAAATTCATTTACATCAAGATAATCATCCCACTTAAATTATACGAGGTACTCATCCGGGATTCTATAACATTGTATGGGTATATTTTTGGATAGTTGACATGTGATGTAGTTTTTATCCCATTTCATTATTATGATTAGAGGAATATTTTATTTTCATGGAAAATTTAGTTGTCTAATAGTCAGATAAAGGGGGTTTTTTCCACTAGGTTCAGTGAAACCACATTAAGAGATGGTGAATTAGTATGGGTGACATGTTTTCAATAAAATACTTTTCCATTCTATTTTACCTCTATACCTATTCAGTAAATGGATATCTCTCACTCACTCTAAACATACCATTACATTATATTAAATAGATATAATAAAGGAAGAAAAACTAAATTGAACACTTGAATTTGAAAATATATATTCCTATGAAGTGCCCATGTTTGGTTATATCTCTTGGAGGGGGAGGGGTGAATAATTGATATTTTTTGTGATTTTATATTTTAAAATAAACCTATATGACTAGTTAAAGTCCAGTAATCTCTATGTGTGTCTCTAATATTTATGTAAATATTTTAGGAAATAAATTACATTGGAAATAGTTAATTTTTACATGGTTAGACCCATTCATGGGAACCCTACCCCTTGTTGTGATCAGTTATTATCCCTAATCACATATTCGAAAATAAAAAATGAAAGTTTCTACAATGGGAATGATTAAAAAAGAAATATTTACTAAATCAAACTCCTATAATATCATTGCACTATACTCAACATAATCCCACAATTTTTTCCATCATCACATTGAATATCATTATACTGCATCACACAGTCTTCAGTCTTCAAATCTGGTAGTACAGATACATACTCTTACCTATTTCTGAACATGATCTTTAGTGAAATATTTCATATCACTAAATCAAAGAAATATCATATTTCTATAAAGTATATATTTTATGTAAACTATATAAAAAATTCAATTCCATAAACTTTGGTAATGTACTCTTTGAATTCAGAATTATCAACTCAAGATTCTGTAATTTTCTTCATGTTTTTTTCATCCTTTGTTTTTTAATAATCAAAAAAATTTAATTATCCATTTTTCTCAACATCAACATATGAAATATAAAAAAACTCATATAGTACATTATATTTTGAAAAAAAAATACTACCTATTTGTTATCTTCTTGAGTACTCACATATTTAAAATCCTAACCCCATTCTTCTGAGACACTCTGTTCCATTATTTTCTGAAACAACTTCATTTATATTAATTATAATACTTTATACAATAGCTTTAGGTATCTCAATATTCAAATTTAATTTTAACATATTCAAATAAATATTTTATCAAAAAACCACCTTAATTTAAACATAATTCATTAAATGGAATGTGTGCTACTCTGGGTTTATAGGATTATCTTCGTGAAGACGTTATTCACAACTTTTATTCTCTGTAAAACTCAGTTTTTATAACTAACTTTAATAAAAAATGGAACACCTGTTAAATTTAAAAAAAATTATTAAAGAAAATTACATAATGTATAACCATAATAAAAATGAAATAAATTTAATTGAATTTATGTAATTACAGTATCACAAAATATGGATTCACATAAACTACATTCATTTATACTTTTACAAAATAAATTTATTTTCATAAATACTATATGAGTAGTGAGCATATTATTATCTTCACATGGTTCTATCAACTATAATTACCATTTTAGATATGTGGTAAAGGGTGTTTAGAGAAAAAATACTAGAGCTATCAACACTAATAACTTTATAAAATCATGGGTAACAACTCAATACTTCATTACTTTGAAAGGTATGGTTTCAGGAGTTCCCAAATCAATCTGGATTCATTGAGAATGAACATACATTGATTAAAATTATCACAAATAATTTAAAAAAAGGAACATATTCCTCTATAAAAACCCATTATAGTTCTTCTTGATTTAGAATGTGACTCATCATAGATCACATTAGCACAATGATTGTCCGAACCTAATATTTTCATATTCTTCATCTTGTAAATAAATTAAATTCTCAAGATCTTGTATAACATGAAATAGAGAACTAAAATAAACCAATTTAAATTTATAATTTATGATAATAATTAGTGAATTATGATAATAAAATGTGAAATGTAATTACGAAAATTAAAAAAATGAAGAGTAAACCCTTACGTGAATAAAAATTAAATAAAGTGGTTTATTTTGATTCCATGCATATTATTTCTATTATAATGAATAATTTGATGTGATATAATATGAATTAATTGGATAAATTAAATTTTTATAACATAAATAATTCTGTTCAATGGGACCTCATTAAAATCATTTAGTTTTCAAAGGGAAAACTTTTCTAAGATTTGTTTTTTATATATTGTATTTCTCTCTTAATAAAATTAATCACTACTAAATAATTATTTTAATGAAATGTATTGATAACATATAAAAGTAAATAAATTAAAAATCATTCAATTTTTTTACTAGAAAATTAATAATATTAAATTCATTTTACCCATACAAATAAATGTTCTCAAGAAATTATTTGTAAATGTTATGCATGAATATAAGAAAATAAGTTTTAATATCCACTATAAAGTGAATATGATAAAAAGATTCAAATTTGGAATTATAATTTTTAAATTTTGAACTATTTTTAATTTACTTTTGAGGTATAGAAATAGGTTACTAAGGTTAAAAATAATTACCATGATAATGGTTAAAGGGTTATTTTCATAGTATTGTTTATACAAATGTTGTGAAATGTTTGTCTAAATAAATTTAATTTTTATATTTTAAATAATAACTCCAAATTTATTTTTAAAAATATAAAAATATATATTAATAGTGATTTTTTTGTTAATTTATTGAAATAATAATTAAAAACACTTAAAGTACAAAAATTCATTTTTCTACAATAATAGTTTTTTCATATATCTTAGGTTTTAATTTAAAAGATAACATTATGATACTTAGAAATTAAATTAGATTAAAAATTGTCCACATTTTTATCATTTAATAATAATTTGGAATGAATTATCATATTATATTTTTATTAAAAAAATAATTAGTGTTGTAAAAACAATTAATAAATGTTAATAAGGGTAAAAATGGGCAAATTAAAGTGGATTGAATTTTTATAAATTAACTTGAATCATAGACCTCATAAAATATTTTTTAAGTTGGAAAGTCTTACCCATATGTCTAATATTACATTCATTACCTAAATCTCACAACTCCTATGTGATTCCATCTTTTCCCCCCCACATATAATTTATTTACAAGGAATAGTCCCTCTTTTTCACTTATAAAAGTAGTTCACTTCCATCCATTTCAGGCCATACATGACCTAAAACGATTCTAGGAAACCATACCCATTTTAACACTCATATAATCCAATTATACGTCATTCCACCCTTGGTTTCAGTAATGTGTCTCAAGTCTACCATTTCAAAAAATTCATTTAAGAGAATTGCAAGTACTCAACATGAGTATTGTCTACTCACCAGCCATTTTTATCTATCTTTCTTATATAGACCTAATATGAAAATAATAATATAATAAAATATGTTTCATTAGAATACACATAATTTATAATATTTATGGAAAAACCATTGTCATTTTCCCTCCCATAAATTTGAAAAAAAATATCGCTTTTGATACATGCAAACTACCACCACCATGAACAATGTATTTAGTTTTTTATCTCCACCTTAAATGGTTGTTTTTAGAATTAATTTAATGAGTAAATTTGTTTTTATATTAATGAGTTTCATGAAAGTTAAATTAGGAAGTCTATTAATAATATTAAAAATAAATGATAATTGTAAATTTAACCCCCTAAAACGATCTTTCTGATATGAAAAATTATTTATTATTTGTAACAAATTGCTACTTATCTTATATTATTCATACACATATTCTAAATTATTAATTAAATAATTAATAAAATTTAAATAATATCATTATTTTTCAATAATAGTGATATTTTTATCTCTTCATAATCATACTTATCCATATATAATTACATTTTCTTGTTTGGGTTAGTTTAACCACTAACATACATAGTTCTATAAATTTATAGGATGGATGTTTATGAAAAACTAATTCGAACTATAATATTATATTAATATTTATTTATTTTTTCTTGAATCAAAAGTTTAATATTCTTATATACTAACTAAAACTCATATGGAATGATTTTGGAACATTGTAAATCATTATGGAACTTCTATTATAGTAAATTTAATAATCTATAAATGATAACAAATTTACCAATGAATTAGGATCGATATCTCGGTTATAAAATTTATATGAAACAATCAAGGTTACTAAAACCCAGTAATGAAAATTAGTAAAAACATGCTAATATGTTTATAATGAATGGTTACAATTAAAATATAGAAAATATAATATGTATGAATAAATTTATATAGTAATTTATTAATATTGTTATGTTTTTTATAGTTGTAATGACCCAAACATTCATTAATGGAAATTCATCTTGATCAAATTAAATGTCTCATTATGTAAAATGATTATATAAAATGTGAACTTAATTAGTTTAATGTTTTTGAATTTTAATATATCATTAAGAATTGTGACTGTTGCTAATATAGTCGTTGAACAGTGAATACGTTTTTAGTATGAATATAGGGCTTTTACAAATCCATCTTATTCAGACAAAGGAAGCGATGGTCTCATCCAGTAGACTTGCCCCATAGGAAGCCCTTTTGTCAGAGCTCAGAAAGGAGGTTGCGTCATTAGTCTTCTCTCTTTACCATTCCCAATATTAGCTTCAACATGTTAAGCTCGAATGGAACCTCCTACAAGAGAAGTGGAAGTTGATAGAGATTACCAACCGAGCAATGTTATCCAATCCACCCCAAGAGTTTGTCACCATCGCACACCTTACCCTTCGGTCCTATGAAGGTGTTATAAGGGGTTCTCTAATAAGACCTTATCACTATGATTATGTGCATTATTTTTGTATATAATAATGAATATAAATTAATTTTATTATTGTTACTTTGTAAATAGTTTTTTAAAGCGCAAATAATATTTTTAGTTAATATTCATCTATGAAATAAATTTTGATGAATTAAAGGATTTTTGAATTAAATAATATTTTAATAATATTTTCTTATTATTATTAAATTATTGTTTATTAAATATAAATGATCATATAATTTTACGAATGCAATTGTAATTTTTATTAAGATTTGAAAGTTGTTTATGTCAAAACGCATGAATTTTTTATAAATGTCAGGCTTTTTTAAATTAAAAAATCACATAATTATAAATTTATTTAGATACAATGAATATTATTTTTGGAATCAGGATGTCTAAATTATCCAATAGTGAATTTTTCATAATTTTCTGAGACAGTCAAATTTTTGGGTAAAAATTAAATATCGTTTAAATAAATAATGTGTTTTATAACATCATAATGTCCCAGTAGTGATGTAATAAAATACTATAAATGATATGTTCATCCAATATAAGTTTTACCATTAAAATAATGTGGTTTTATTTTTTTTATTTATTTTATAAGACTTTAGTGGACCCTCGAAGAGTTATAAAACATTTTCACTTTTTAAATGAATTTCCTTGAGAGTGTGACTCACCTCCACATAATAAACCCTATTGTTTTAAGATGTTATTCCATTGGACATACAAAATATTTTTTTCCACTCCCATTTAGAAAATATCAGGTTCAAAACCCATGGGCTGGTTTATGGTATGGATTAGTTTTATGTGTGGTGACCCAAACATAAATAATAAAACATTCCCTCTCATTTCCTATATAAACCTGCCCAAGCTCCCACTTCATCTTCACTCAAAGCCTTGGGAGTTCATCCAAACTCTTCCCTCCTAAATCTAGAAGCCTCCAAAGGCTCCCCAAGCTCCCAAGAATCCTCTCTCAATCCTCTCCTAAGCCTTTGGGATCATACTTCCAAGTAAAGTATTTCCTCTTTTCTCATTTCTGTCTCAAATTCATTATGTTGTTATACCATTTAAATGTCAATTATAAATGTTGGGGTATAATTTCTCACCTCCCCCATACTTACCTATTCATGTTTGAATTATGATATACCCCTTTAACTCACATTTAATTCCTCCCATGCCCACTCGTTACCATGCTGAAATTCCGTAAGGAATTTCTCTCTCCTCACTTACATTCAATAAATTCTTTTGTATTATGAATCTAAATTCCTTTACTTATGTTGTTACATGTTTCTATAAGAACCCCTTACTGTAAATTTCATGTAAATATGATGATAAACCCCTTTCTCTCTCATCAACATTTTTACGAGTTTTTATGTCACACTGTTATGCTGTCGAAATTGCACCGTGATTTTCCAAGCCAAAATCATTGTGTAGTGAATACCATACCCATGTCTCTATCAAGGGTATTAACCTTTATGCACATACACATATTGAATGGTAATTTCATGTGTTTATTACACATTACTAAATCATGTAAAAACTTATTATCTTTAATGATTCCATTTAATATGATCTATGTGGCACACTTATGCAAGAAATGAAAAGTATAAGAAGGGTGTACCCTGATAGTGCTCTAATGCATTGGGTGTAGATTTTTATCATTATACGTCAAGTACAATGAGGTTTTAATCATTCTAATTCATGTTAAATTAGGGTTTACTCATGCTCCATGTGCAACGAGCCTTGTCTCATGATAAAATCATGTTAAATGTTGTTGCCACATTTCCATGTTATGTTAATCATGTTATATAATTCCTTTATGTTCATGTTTATCTTATGATCCATTGATATGCCTATTTCCTAACATGTATTGTATCTTCCATGTTATGCCTCATTAACACCCTTACTGGGCTTTATAGCTCACCCTTTTCTTATGCCTGATCTCAGGTTATCCCATGCAATGCTATGTATGAGGAAATGTAGTGGTCATGTAAATGAAGTTTTAAATAAGATATTGTGCCCTATGTTTTAAGTTGTTATGTAATGTTCCTAAGCCACAAATACACTATACCTCTCGATCATCTATGTTTTATCAAGTTAATTTTTCTATGTAACAAATCATGTTTAAGTTTGTAATAAAATGAAGGGTTGTTATAGTTGTTATGAGAGGATAGGTTTAGTAATTTTTGGAATTAGGATTAGAAACCCCTAGTAAAGCCTTAGAGACAAGAGTAAGTGTAATAAAAACATCCTAAGATTTGATGAGTATTGATTAAGTGTTTTATCAAGAAAATACATCCCTGTCTGGATACGAGCAGGTAGTGGTGGCTCTGGCACATATGTACCTAGGGGTGAAAACCCCAACAAGGAGTTTCGGGCTTGACCCGTGGTATCCTAGTACACAACAATGGGTCTTGATGCACTCTTGGTTATGACACTCCTGGGGTATATGCATTGGTAAATTCACACACTTATTATGAACCATTATTAATGGAATTAAAAAAATTCCCCTAAGAATATATATTAGAAAGTAGATCTTGAATAACGTAGATTGAAGCCTATGGATTCATAAGTTAATGAAATAAAAGTTATTTATACAAAATAATTTTTTCCTTGGATTACCCTTTATGTTTACCCCTAACATTCATTTTATTCCAGATAATAGCCGATAATAGGAGGACTCGAGCTAACAACCGATGTGAAGATCAATGTGATGACTGTGCTAATGACATACCCAATCTGATAAGAGCTGGAATCATGAACATTATCACTCTTCTCTCTCTGTTAACTCAAGCTTTGAATAGAAACATGGGTCAAGAGGAAAGTTCAAACCCCCTCCCCCCAAGAAAGAATAAGTCACTATCGAGATCTTCATGAGACAAAGCCCTCCTACTTTTATTGGGTAATTCGATCCCTCAATCGCCGAACAATGGATCAACTCTATTGAAAAGAACTTCTCCATCCTTCAATGTTCTAAACAAGGGAATGTTCTCCTAAATGCTTATCGTATGGAGGGTGAAGCTGATAAATGGTGGATGTTGATAAAAAATATGAATCCTGAGGAGGAGATCGAGGTGAAGAAAAGGAAGGATTTACAGAAGATTTTTTTTGATAAATATTTTCCGTGCACCCCCTGAATTAAGATGGAAAGGGACTCCCTTGAACTCAATAAAAAACACAACAAATCTGTCAGATTGTATGAGGAAAATTTCACAAGGCTTGCATGATACACCACCGGATTTGTCATTACCCCCAAATTCACGGTTGAACACTTCTTTGGTGGGCTGAAACATAGCCTGTGGAAAGCGCAGGTGATCTGTGACTTTGACAGCTATGAGTAAATTTTCAAATGTGCCCTCATGGTCCAAATGGATATTGGAGAATCCCAGGGGTGTCATGGGGATATAAATCATAAGGTGAATTTAAATTCTAGTGGTTCTATGGATAAATCCAATGGTCCTAAGAAAATCCATAACCCCAATTACCAAAGGTGTGGAAAGAAGCACCCCGGAAATTTCCTGAAGGGGGAGAGGAAATGATTTAGGTGTGGAAGCGAAGGGCACGTGGCTATTAACTTTCAGCAAGAAAAACCTGCGGCTTCGATAGAGGAGAGGAACACTCCACTAAACCCTCAACAAGTTGTTCATATATTCAACTACAATGAACATGGGCACTTTACAAACCAATTCCCTAAGACAGGGGTTTTGAGAGGCAACCAACAACCTCTAAGGCAGAAAGGGTGATCTTTTTCCATCACTACCGCCAAAGTGAATCCTGAAAACGAAGTGGCGGTAGTTATGCTATTTATTCATTCAAGAATAGGGAATGTACTTTTTGATTATGGTTCTACGCAATCATTTATATCCCAAAAGTTTAGTAGAACAATCCCAACACCACCACAAATCATGGAAGTAAAGATATCAGTGAGTGCGGAAAATGGGGAAACCATTGCATCCCATGAATATAACTCCTACCTTATCATAATTAGTACAGTAAAAATCCTAGAAAACCTTGTCATACTCTCTCTAGTGTAATTTTATTCAATTCACAGCATGGATTGGATTTCCTTATATATAGACAACATAAATTTCCATGAGAGGGAAATCACCCTCCATGTGGAGAATAGACCCCCGATTCTGTACAAGTGAAAGGAGGAAGATTAATCTTATTTAGATCCATCATCTCAAGCATGGGCATTAATACCCTATGAGCATCCGTATCCGGATCAAATTATTGGTTCCACGGAAGCAACCATCCTTGAAGACATTCCTATTGTGAGGTAATTTGCTGAAGTGTTTCCTGAGGAATTTCCTTGTCTTCCTCCTAGAAGAGATGTTGAATTCTAAATTGACCTTATACCTGGGGTGTTGCCAATATCCAAGGCTCCATATAGAATGGTTGTTTTGGAGCTTGAGGAGCTGAAGAAACAACTACATGAGAATCTAGATAAATAATTTATACACCCAAGTGCTTCACCATGGGGTGCACCAGTCCTCTTCGTCAAGAAGAAGGATGGGTCAATGCGCCTTTTCATCGATTATCGCGGGCTTAAAAAATCACGATAAAGAACAAGTATCTTCTCCCACAAATTGAAGACTTGTTTGATTATCTGTGTAGGGAACAATACTTCTCCAAGGTGTATTTTTAGTCTGTATATTATCAAGTAATGGTGAAGAAGGAAGATATCCCCATGAGTGCTTTTTGTAAAAGGTATGGTCACTATGAATTCATATTAATGCCTTTCAGACTCACTAATGCTCTAACAATCTTTATGGACTTGATGAATAGAGTCTTTATAGATTACCTCATCAAATTTGTGGTATTATTTATAGATAATAATTTAATATACTCCAAAACCAAAGAGGATCATGAGGAGCATCTAGGAACTGTACTAGATACCTTGCTGAAGGAGAAGATCTATGAAAAGTAAATCAAGTGTGAGTTCAGGTTGAAGGAGGTCACATTCTTGGGCCATATCATCACAATAATTAGGATATCTATGGATCCCTCCAAGATAGATGCAGTTGAGGTATGGTTGAGGCCAACATCGGTAATGGATATCCATAACTTCTTGGTGTTAGCTGGATATTATAGAAAATTTGTGAGAAATTTCTCATGATTTTCCAACCCTCTTACCAAGATAACTCGTAAGAGAGTAAAGTTTTCTTGGAGTGATGAATGTGAAGAAATCTTCAAGGAATTAAAAAAGAGGCTTATCACTATGCCCGTTCTCACTTTACCCACAAGTGAATAACTTTTTGTGGTATTCAATGATGATTTGAAGAAGGGCCTGGGAAGTGTGTTGATGAAAAATGAAAAATCCATTGCCTATGCTTCAAGGCAATGGAAAGTTCATGAGCAGAATTATCCAACACATGATTTGGAGTTGGATGCGATAATATTCACTTTAAAATTTTGGTGGCATTATCTCTGAGTGGAGAAGCGTCAATTATATACGGATCACAAAATCCTGAAGTATATATTCACATAGATGGATTTGAACATGCCCCAACAAAGATGGTTAGAGATGATCAAAGACTATGATTGTTCAATCCATTACCACCCTAGGAAAGTGAAAAAGGTGGCAGATGCTCTATGTAGAAAAGATCTTCCATCTCTATAATTTATGAGAATTGAAAAGGATCCAATCTTCTTAGATTTGTAGAAGATGGACATTGGAATCATTAAGGGAGGAACATCATCAATACTTTCTCAAATGATTGCTCAACCAACCCTCATGGATAAAATAAAGGATTCTCAAAGAAAGGATGTGAAAGTTCTGAAAAGGGTGGAAGCTCTCAGAAATGGGAAATCCTCAAATTTTGTGGTTGACAAGGATGGAATTGTGAGATTTGGGACATGATTATGCGTATCATCCAATCCCAAGATAAAGAAGGAGCTTTTGGATGACTGGCATAGCCCAACCTTATCTATTCACGTGGGGAGCACAAATATGCATCACGATCTCTGAGAGAGCTTTTGGTGAGGCAATATGAAAAGGGATATTGATGAATATACATTAATGTGTCTAGAATGTCAGTAAGTGAAGGTTGATAGGAAAAATTATAAGGGGGTGATGCAACCACCACCCATACCAACATCGAAGTGGGACAACATTACCACAGACTTTGTCGCAGGACTTCCAAGAACATCTAGAGGAAAAAATGCTATATGGGTCGTTGTGAATCATCTTTCCAAGACAACTCACTTTACCATGATTTAAGAGGACTTCTCACTAGATCAAGTTGCACATATTTACATCAAAGAAGTGGTAAGGTTGTATGGAGTACCACTATCTATTATATTCGATTGAGATCCAAGATTCACCTCTATGTTTTTGAAGAGTCTTCACCATGCATTGGATACTGAACTGAACCTCAAAATGGCCTATCATCCTCAAACTGATGGCTAATCTGATCAGACTATCCAAACACTTGATGAAATGTTGAGAGGTATCTCAATGGACTTAAAAGGAGAATGGGACCAACATCTTCCACTGGTTGAATTCCCCTACAATAACAGTTTCCACTCAAGCATCCAAATGGCACCATATGAAGACCTTTGTGGGAAAAGCTGCATAACACCAGTGTGTTGGGATGAATTCGGTGCGCATAAGCTACTAGGACCAGAAATGGTCGATGAAATGGTGGAGAAAGTGAAAACAATTCCGTAGCATATGAAGGACCCCCAGAGTCGACAGAAGAGTTGTGTAGATAATCGTCGATGAGATCTTGAGATTAAAGTTGTAGAAATGGTATTTCTACACATATCCCCATGGAATAGGTCCATGTGGTTTGGAAATAAAGGGAAGTTAAGTCTTTGGTAAATCGGCCCCTATGAGATTCTTGATCATGCCGGGGTTGTGGCCTATCGACTAGAACTTCCACCTACCATGGAAAAAGTACATGATGTATTTAATGTATCCATCTTAAGGAAGTACATACCATACCCTTAACATGTACTCTATTCAGAGGTGGTATAATTATAGGATGATCTTTCTTACAAGGAGCAACCAATGAAGATATTATATCATAGAGAAAAAGTTCTACGAAATAAGACAATGCCCCTCGTCATGGTGTTGTGGCGAAACCACATGTTTGAAGAAGAGACATGGGAATTGGAGGAAATGATAAATCAAAGTTACCCATATCTGTTTAGTGTGGGAAAAAGAAATTTAGAGGGTGAAATTTCTTAAGGGGGGAGATTGTAACGACCCAAACTTTCATTAATGGAAATTCATCTGGATCTAATTAAATGTATCATTATGTAAAATCTTTATATAAAATGTGTACTTCATTGGTTGTATGTTTTTTTTAATTTAAAATATCATTATGAATTTTGACCATTGCTGATATAGTCATTGAATAGTGATCACATGATTAGTATAAATATAGGGCTTTAACAAATCCAATTTACTTAGGCAAAGGAAGTGATTACCTCGTCCAGTAGACTTGACCTGTGTGAAGCCCATTTGTCGGATCTTGGAATGGAGGTTGAATCATTGGGATTATCTCTTGACCAATCCCAAGCCAAGCTTCAACATGTTTAGATCGAATGGAATCGCCTATGAGAGAAGTGGAAGTTGATAGGGATTACCACCCATGAAATGTTATCGGAGCCACCCCAAGAGTCTGTCACCATCACACACCTGACCCTTTGGTCTTATGAAGGTGTTATAAGGGGTTGTGTAACAAGACATTATTACTATGATTATGTCCATTATTTTTTTATATAATAATGAATATACATTCATATTATTGTTGTTACTTTGTAAATAGTTTTTAAAGCGCAAATAGTATTTTTAGTTAATATGGAACTAAGAAATCTATTTTGATGAATTAA
Source organism: Viscum album (assembly GCA_963277665.1). Taxonomy (NCBI): domain Eukaryota; kingdom Viridiplantae; phylum Streptophyta; class Magnoliopsida; order Santalales; family Viscaceae; genus Viscum; species Viscum album. The sequence goes on from OY728134.1 coordinate 1,279,959,152, forward strand.
TGGATTTTAGAATTAAATAATATTTTAATAAAATATTATTATTATTATTAAATTAATTTTTATTAAATTTAAATGATCGTAAAATTTTATGAATGCAATTGTAATTTTTAATAATATTTTAAAGCTCTTTTTTTCAAAAACCCATTAATTTTTTATAAATGTCGATTTTTATTTTAAAAGTAAAAATTCACATATTTAGAAAATTATTAAGATAAAATAAATATTATTTTTGGAGTCAGGACTTCAAAATTATCCAATGGTTAATTTTTCATAATTTTTTTAGTGTAATTTTTGGGTAAAAATTAAATATCTTTTAATCAAATAATATGTTTTATGACATCATAATGACCCAATAGTGATGTAATAAAATATTATAAATGATATATTAATCCAATATATGTTTTACCATTAAAATAATATTATTTTAGGAATGTTTGGTTTATTTTTCAAGACATTAGTGGACCCTCCAAGAGTTATAAAACATTTTCACTTTTTAAATGAATTTTCTTGAGAGTGTGACTCACCTCCACATTAGCAACCCTATTATTTTAAGAAGTTCGTCCATTGGACATATAAAATATTTTTTTCACTCCCATTTGGAAAAAATCATGGTCCAAAACCATGGGGTGTTTTTTTGTATGGATTAGTTTAATGTGTGGTGACCCAAACCAAAATAATAAATAATTCCCTCTCCTTTCCTATATAAACCCACCCAAGCTCCCACTTACTCTTCACTAAATGCCTTTGGAGTTAGCACAACCTCTTCCATCCTCTCTCTAGAATACTCCCAAGTCACCCCAAGCTCCCATGAAGCCTCTCTGAAGCCTCTCCCAAGGCTTTTGGATCACACTTCCAAGTAATGGATTTCCTCTTTTATCAGTTTTTTCTCAATTTCATTGTGTTGTTATACAAATTTAATATCAATTAAAAATTTTGGGGATAATTTCACGCATCCCCCATACTACCCTATTTATTTATGAATTATGAGAGACCCCTTTCACTCTCATTTAATTTCTCCGATGCACACATGTTACCATGCCGAAATTCTGTAAGGTATTTATCTCTCTTCCTTTACATTCAAGAAATTCATTTTTATTATGAATCTAAATTCCTTTAATTAGTTTGGTACATGTTTCTATATGAACCCATTAATCTAAATTTAATGTAAATATTATGAGACACCCATATCTCTCTCATCAACCATTTTTATGAATTTTTATGTCATGATGTTATGTTATCGAAATTGCACCTTGATTTTCCATGCCAAAATCATTATGTAGTGAATACCATACCCATGTCTCTATCAAGGGTATTCAACTTTATGAACATATAAATATTGAATAGTACTTTCATGTGTTTTTTCCACATTTCACAATAATTTAATAACTTATTATTTTGAATGATTCCATGTTATATGATCCATGTGGCACACTTATGCGTGAAATGAAATGTTTAAGAAGGGTGTGCCCTGATAGCGCTATAGTGCATTAGGTTAAGATTAGTATAATGATACATCAATTGAAATGAGAGTTTACTCATGATAATTCAAGTTCCATGAGGGTTTACTCAAGATCCATGTGCAATGAGCCTTGTCTCTTGCTAAATAATGTTAAATTTTGTTGCCACATTTCCATTTTATGTTAATCATGTTATATCATGCCTTTATATTCATGTTTATCTTATGCTCCATTGATATGCCTATTACCTAACATGTATTGTATCGTTCATGTTATGCCTCGTTAACTCCCTTATTGGGCTTTATAGCTTACCCATTTCTTATGCATGTCCTCAGGTTATCCCATGCAATGCTATGTATGATGAAATATAGTGGTCATGTAAAGGAAGTTTTCAAATGGATGTTGCGTCTTATGTTTTAAGTTATTAGGAAATGTTCCAAAGACCCAAAGACACCAAACATCTCTATCTTCTATGTTATATCAAGTGAAGTTTTCTATGTAATAAATCATGTTAAAATGTGTAATAAAATGAAGGGTTGTTATAATATTTGGTTAATTTTCTTATTTCATAAATGATACTAATGGTATGGGTTTTCATCTCAATTCCCCAATATTATGGAACACTTTCTTATTATGAACGTATTCTTATTTATGGTGTAAAAACTACCCCATTTATTTCTATTCTTTTATTAATGTTTACTTTATTGTAGTTAAAATATTTTTCACTAAATCCCTCTTTACAACACATTTGATTTAATTGGTACTAAATTATGTAAGGGTCCCTCATCTAAATTTCCATTCTTTAAGATATTTGATATTTTCACCACATGTTATATTTTTTGTTATATATATAATTCCATATAGACCTATTTTGTTATAATTTTACTTAAATCCATGTGTTTTAAAAATCCATTTCAAGTTCTCCCCTTCAAATTCATTTTATTCAAATGTTTCCAAAGTCAATGGAATTTTTCAACTCAATCACCTTTTCATTGATTCGTAGTTTTTTCCCTTCACTATAAACTTATAGGTTTCCTATATTTTGATATATCATTATTTATTATGTTAGTATTAATATTTATCTAGGGAAATTTCACTCTTACATCCAAAATATTCTTCTTTAATGGATTCAAAACATTATAGTAGTATGATGTTAATAAGAATAATTAAAATTATCTTTAATGTATTTTTCTCTTCTATATCCATATTATTCCATTCCAAAAAAAGATACATTATTATTTTGAAACCCATGATTTTATGATATAAATTGATAATATTATTTATCTTTACCTATTTTAAAGATAAATATTTATTACACATTTAAATTATGTGCTTTTCAATAATGGTATATTGAAATATTCAAAAAAATCTTTTACAATAATTTATTTTATATTATGCTACACATTTGTTGAAATAACCATAATTTTTTCAGGGTCCCATGATTTTAATTTATTTTGAAATAATTTTTGAAAAATGATTTTAATGGATCTTCCTGAAATTGAGTTTTGAAAGTGACTCGTAATTGTTTATTTTTTCAATAATTTTGAAAATATTTTGTAAAATTGCTTTTTTATTTAATTTCCATTTTTCTATTTATCTCCAAAATATCTCTCTCCATTAGATTAATTTTTCATAAATCACCCTAAAATGTTTTTGAGAAATAATAATTTTTTTATAGAATTGTTTTATCAACTGATTTAATTCATGTGGTAAATTTATGTGATTCCATTTGAAAATTTTGTGAAACCCATTTTATTTACATGAGTTTTCCATGGTAGGATATTAAACTGATTTTTTGTGGAATACATTCAATTAAAATATCATTATGAGAAGGGTGGGGACCTATATAGACCTCTAATGCATAATTTCAGGTTTTATATCTCATGAGATAATGATATTGAGTGTGGACATGATGTGTTAAGATATGTTCATGATATTTACCATTGAAACAATGTAGTTATAAATTTTCATAAGATCGAGTGTAGACATGATGTAGCTAACTTTTCTCATGAGATTGAGAATGGAAAAGATGTGGTAAGAAATGTTCACAAGATAGGGTGTGGTTATAATAATGTTATCTATATTCATATGATTAAGAATGGACATAATTCCTTTATCTAGGTTCCAAAAATTGATCATGGAAATGATGTGGATAGCTAGTCTAAAAATGTTATTACTTCATATTATTATACGTATTCCATAATTCTATGTTATATTCATATGTTTTGCTTCATGGAATATGATTTTTCTATCATTTTTTTCAATCTTATGTCATGGTATTTTTTTATTCATTAAAGTTTAAAAGTACTTCTATTATGTGGGAAAAATTTATTTTTTAATGTTATTTTATTAATATATTTTTTATATGTTCATTTCTTCCCATTCTTGTTATCATACCCTAGATTACATATTGAAGATTTTTTCCATTACTGAGCATTTGAGCTCACCCTTTTCTTAGGTTTCCCATTATCTATGCTATAAAAATGTGTATAACATGTGAGAGGTCTATAAGGAGTTATAGTATGGTGAGATTATGAAAAAATATTTATATTTATATGAAACGAAATTTTTATAAATCAAGTCTATAAAAATGCTGAAACATATTATTATTGAGTTCGGTGATTATTTTTGAGATTTAATGTTCATATTGTGAAAATAATTTAAAATATATTCAACTTTATCTTCAATAATAACCCTTTTTATCAAATCTATTATCTAATATTTATTTCCTTAGAACCATTTTTGGGATTGTGGGTTTGGGGAAACTAATTATTTTTTGATCATGATATGAATAGTGAATCATCATTATATTATTTTTTCAGAATATTCTATGGCCACTTTAAAATTTGTAGTATCTCAATGATATGTTCTTCATGTATCATAATCTCATAAATCTTATCAATAACATGACATTTTAAAAGTAGAATATCATAAAATTACAACAACATTTAGATAATTTATCATCTGGATATCTTTCTTTTCATAACATTGGTGCAAGTTCATTGAGATGAACATTATCTTCCATGGTTGTTTACTCAAATGTTACATGCTCGATGTGAATTACATTGGTGCAACATATAAACACTAGGAGGAGGTGAAATATTTCCCACTAGGATGTTATAACATCTAAACCCATACATTTTTTAAATGGTGAATGATTCCCACATTCTCCCTTGTCACGCACCATTATTTCACAAGGTTTACCACATGTTTATCAAATTGAGTTCTCCTTGACCTTTTGATGCCACTCACGGTACTTCCTCATACCTTGACCACTCTATGTCATTTTTTACCACATTATGGATCTTCCCATGCTCATTTCCAGCCTATGATAGTCCTCTAGTCCTCCACTATATCCACCCTCACCAGCCTGTCATTGAGATTTTTCATTATTTAGGATGGTTTGATTCTCATGTTGGAACACATGTGTGTTATCCACTTTTTTAACATGGAACATGAATAAAACATATATTTCATTCCTTTTTCAATACTAAGGCCTCTAATATAATTTTTGAGATTGTAGAATTATTTTTCATTCCATATTTAATTCTTAAATCCCATTTTCAACAAATAATCATCCAAATGTATTTCAAAACTGGTTTAAGAAAACATCATTAAAATTATCCTTGGTATATATTCTTTCAAGAACATGATTATTAATGACTATTTTAATCATTTGATCTTAAATCTATCCTTTCTCCAGCTTCTCAATTTCACATCTATCATATTGTAGATATTTGGTTTCTCATAATCTTTATCACATGTCTCTCACATTATGACCAGCTCAACAATTATAAAATGTTAAGACTAGTTCAGTAGTATATTTATATCCATATATTCCAAGATAGCTATATTAAAACATCATTTTCCTATTTATGTTTTAGAAACACCTCATAAATCCAAAATTATTTATTTTGTTATTCCACATCACCAAATATTCATGACAAATTTCCTTAACTTCACAGTGATTCATTGAATGAAAATACTATTTACTTATTAAACATTCAATAGTATCAAATTTGGTTCATCTTCCCCTAAAGTGCATCATTATATCCTTCATGTATGGTGTTTTTTATCCCACTCACAGAAAACTCATTTTTTATTATTAATAAAAAATATAAAATGATATATCCTTGAAAATTCTACAATAACTGATACAAACTATACTTACATGAAAATTCCGACTCTTTATTCCTCGGATTATATCACTAACAATTATTTCCTCCTCAAATATAGTATTTTATACTCCTCTTGATTCATGATAAGTAGGAATGCTTTATTCTCTACTAAACTAAATTAATTTGATATCCTTTTATATATTTAAATGATCTCTAATGGATTCCTCTTACATAAAAATCACAATTTGTAGGTCTCAATTCTAAAATAATCAATTGGGGTTTCCTCTCTTATTCTCTATATAAAAATATTCACCAGGGTTGTCACACAATTTACCACATCATATTATATAACGAATCATGGTCTAGTGTTCTGAATATTTCCTTATACTTTATCCATTATGCTAATCACATAATAATATACTGATTTTTCAATCACTTTTACCCTCCTCCTTCTTTAATATACAATAATTTCTTCTCAGAATATAAATATATCTATTTCTTATTCATTATGGTACTTCTTCAATATCCCTAGAATAAGGTTTTTTCTCAGTGATTTTCAATTATAGTAAATATCTTGAAAAATGTTCCAAATTTTTACAACTTCTCTTTACTCCTACTATAAACAAAATCACATGTGTTTCCCCCCATATTCATCAATCCATAATAAATCTCAAATTGATTAAATTGATATTCTTCCCATATTCACTTACAAAATTTTCAATTCACATTAATTCCACAAATTTATATTAATAATCCAAGATAGAAAGATAATATACAATGATTCAATTGTGGGGTGAAGAATATTGTTATGGTAAATTACAATCCCTATCTCCATTTTACTTCCCTTCTTTGGTTATTTCCTATGATGTGATCTTCTTCCTCCCAATGAAAACTTTTACCACTTATATTACAAAATATCATCATCATTCTCTAACTAATAATTATATTTATCCTTACAATTTCAAAAAAAAATATTATCTAAATTAAACCTCTTAAGTTTTCACATTACTTCTGTTTCCTCTGGAATTGGGGACGATCTCATTGATTTAAGATTCAAACATTCCAAGCGGTTCTAACGGGTTTGTTCATAGAACCGGAAACATCCAATGATTCCATATCCATTTGAACCTACTTTCCAAAGTTAGGCACTCATTAGTTGTGGACTAATGAGGCTTAATAATTTGTATTCGTCGAGAGGATGGGAGGTCGGACTCATCACACCTTTCTGAGGGGAATTATTGTCTACTCTCGGACTCTATTTATATATTTAAGTTATGTTTGTTAATATTTATAACAATACCAAGTATAAAATGAGATTTTATTTAGATATGAAAATCAATGATTAAATATGTATGAAAATTTAGAGAATATTTTATATGTATTCGAGGTTCTTCATTGATAGAGAATCATCTGTATTTGTTAGATATTCTTAGTCAATGGTATCCTTCAATACATAAAAGTCTCTTGGTCATTATGATGACCATAATGGTTTTAAATCCACTCAATGGGGCACTTGAAGTTTATTTTCATTCAGAAGGACATAAATTATTTCAGAGTTGGGATCGTACCCAGAGATGGGCTACCTACGAATCCTTTGTTTTGGAAAAAGAATCAGAACCCATGTAGTTCGAGTAAGGGAGTATGATGTTTATGATTGATGGCTCAAAGAAAGATGTCATAATTAGTTTTACACTCTAAGCTCATGTGAGTTCTGATTCCTTTTCCAAAACAAAGGATACGTAGGTAGACCATTTGTGGGTACGATCCCAACTCTGAAATAATCCATGTCCTTCTGAATGACAATAAACTTCAAGTGCCCCACTGAGTGGCTTTAAAACCAGTATGGTCATCATAATGACCAAGATACTTTTATGTATTGAAGGATACCATTGACTAAGAATCTCTAACAAATACAGATGATTCTATATCGATGAAGATCCTCGAATAAATATAAAAGATTCTTTAAATTTCCTACATATTTAATCATTGATTTTCAGATCTGAAGGAAAGCTAATTTTATACATGGAAATGTAATAAGGATTCATGAAAATAACTTAAATCTATAAAGAGAGTCCCGGAGTAGAAAATAATTCCACTCAAAAAGGTGTGATGAGTCTGAACTCCCATCCTCTCGATCAATGAAAATTCTTAAGCCTCATCAGTCCACAACTAATGAGCACCTAACTTTGGAAAGTAGGTTCAAATGGATATGGAATCATTGGATGTTTCTGGTTCTATGAACAAACCCGTTAGAACTTCTTGGATTGTTTGAATCTTAAAACAATGAGATCATCCCCAATTCCATAGGAAATAAAAAATGGTGACATCTCACCCGACTCACGAGGAGATTCAGCAGCAGCCCCAAAGGCAGTACCACCAGGGCTATACTGTGGTGAAGGAACTTAAGTAGTTCCTTTCCTTGTAAGCTGTAGGATAAAGAAAGTAACTTCCTTGAGTGAAAAAGCTTTGACTGAAATCGATTTGCAAAGTAAATAAGGAATGAAAACTTACATCTTCAGGAGTCACGTACTCATTCCACTCCTCATCAGTGGCACCACGACCCATAATTTCCTTCACCCGCTTGGTGATAGGGATATAATCATCAGTGGCATGTATATTGGTCCTCAACTCTTTGACATAGGCACTTACTTCATCAGGGTTATCCTTGAAATGAATATTTCCAGGAGCCTAAAGAGTCCCTATTCCAGGAAGATGTAGCCCTTCACATAGCTCCAGCCAGATAGTTTTAGTATCGCAGTATACATCTCACCATGTCTGGATGGCCTCTGGTCATAGATATGCATGTGTACTAGAAGGCTGCGAAGAGGGTCCTAAAACCTTGGATTTTAATTTCTTTCTAGCTCCTGCAAATATAAAATTACAATGAAAACTTGTTACTCTATAAAGTTACTAGAAATTAAATTTCCTCAATAAAGTAACTCACCGGGAGTTGATGGAGTGTCTCTCTTGATTATGATAGGAGGATTATATACGGCACATGACCGCTTTGACACATGTTGTATCTCCTGAGAATCTGATGAATCAGCCTCGGTTAAAGAACTCTATAAACCAGCTTCATGGGTGGAAGAATCACCTTCCACATGAATTTTTTCTTTCTCAATGGTTCTCTTCTTCTTCCCCACCCGATAAACAGGTTTATTTAATATTTCCTCAGGATATGACGCTACCCAATTTTCAGCATACCATATGGCCAAATTTCTTACTGCTTCAGCATCTGGTAAGTCAAAAATTGCTCCAGTCCTTTCCATATCCATTATCAACCATATTTTTCAAGAAACCATTGGATGATGTTCTGACCTGACATGCACTAGAAGAGATTTTTCCAGAATTCAGATACAGAGCTCTGAACGCCCATGTCTCTTCTTCAAGTCTTCCGAACACTTATAAGGTAATTCTTTACCTATAATGGAAGGTTTAAACAAGAGGAATAATGTCTAAGTGTTAGAATTCACTAAAACATGTGCGCCTAAGTATTTTACCCTTAAGGGAAATGGACACACTTGCGCACCTCCTTACCTACTCATTGAAACTTGTGCACCACTCTTTTGGAAGTACCTAGGGATAATTCTAAAGGATTTGGTCAAGGATCTCCCAAGTATTACTCTACTGGTTAAGGATCTCCCAAGTATATATGTGTCGCAAAAGTATACTTGTGAAACCAAGACTTGTGCACCCATGCAGTACTTGCGCAACCCCCCTAGGACTTGCGCGCCCTTCTATTTTTGGGTCCCCTTCTTGCCCATTTCACCTCTCTTATGCCATTCCACCTCTCCTATTCAAGATTCAGTCTTCAAGACACTATTCAAAGCCATTTATGTCATGTTTTCTTGATTGACTTCCTTATCTGAAAGGAATTCCATGGAATATCTCTCAAAACCTAGTGATTTACACATCTTTATGTCACTAAAGTTAGAGATTTAATTCATTCAATATAATCCTTTAAAATGAGAGAAACCCAACATGGGGCCTCCTTTTCAGGAGTAAGACCCAATCCACATTCTCTTAATATGGGAATCCTCCTTAGGATTAAGCCCCAAGTCCCTTAAACCTGGGCTTCCATTTCAGGAGTAAGCCCCAGTCTCAAATTCCTCATTAATTTAGGCATCCTTCTTTGGAGCAATACCCAGCCATAATTCCTTTAACCTGGGCTTCCTTTTCAAGAGTAAGCCCCAGTCTCCAAGTTCCCAAATATGAGAATCCTCCTTAGGAGTAAGTCCCAACCATAGTTCTCTTAACCTGGGATTCCTTTTCAGGTGTAAGCCTAAGTCTTAATTTTTCTTAACCAGTCCTAACTTACTTTTTATTTGGGCTTCCTTCTCAGGAGTAAAACCCAATCATAAGTCCCCTCCAAACTTGGGCATATTAATTAGGAATAAACCCCAAGATTAGTGTATCCAAATCTCCAGGAAGCACATATACCTTTATGGACCCTTTTCCTAGATTTCTACCCTGAAGTAAATCTTAATATTTATCTATTTGGGTAGTCATACATATATAATCCCCACATAATTTCTTATGATTACATCTTTCATGGAACAATTGTCTGGTTTTACCAATACCTCTTGTTTCTCACACTGAGCATGACTCAGGTGAGCTTAGAGTATAAAAGTAATTATGACATCTTTCTTTGAGCCATCAATCATAAACATCATACTCACTTACTCGAACTACGTGGGTTCTGATTCCTTTTCCAAAACAAAGGATATGTAGGTAGCCCATCTGTGGGTACGATCCCAACTCTAAAATAATCCATGTCCTTCAGAATGACAATAAACTTGAAGTGCCCCCACTAAGTGGCTTTAAAACCATTATGGTCATCATAATGACCAAGAGACATTTATGTATTCATGGATACCATTGATTAAGAATCAATAACAAATACAGATGACTTTCTATTGATGAAAAACCTAGAATACATATAAAAGATTCGCTAAATTTTATACTTATTTAATCATTGATTGTCATATCTAAAGGAAAGCTCATTTTAAACTTGGTAATGTAATAAGGATTCACGAACATAACTTAAATCTATAAAGAGAGTCCCGGAGTAGACAATAATTCCCCTCAAAAAGGTGTGATGAGTCTGACCTCCCATCCTCTCGACCAATGAAAATTACAAATCCTCATCAGTCCACAACCAATGAGCGCCTACCTTTGGAAAGTAGGTTCAAATGGATATACAATCATTGGATGTTTCTGGTTCTATGAACAAACCTGTTAGAACCTCTTGGAATGTTTGAATCTTAAATCAATGACATCATCCCCAATTCCATAGGAAACAAAAAATGGTGAACCCGACGTGAATCCTTAACCAAGTTGAAATGATGTTTTACTTATTTGTTAGGCACCTATTTAAAACTCAATGAGAGGGACAACAAAACAATCAATAAAAAATTCGCTCATCCAAAAGATGTAGCAGCCGAACTTATCTTGATTATGTTTGTTATATCAAACATGCACTCTTTTCCAAGATCTTCTACGTTACGAGAATGGATTTTCTTAAGTCCACATATGTGAATACCTCTGCTGTGAATGCCACTACTGCTACTCCTACTGGATCGTCGTCCGCTCTGAGGAGGCATCACCTACTCAGCATCTTCAACGTTGGGTATCAAATGCACTGGTTAAAGAGTATCATCAAAATAGTACTATTCCGACTCTGGAGGCTACTCAACATGCCCTCCAAGTCAATAATTCAACCTGGTCGTCCGGACAGCGACGACCAGCGATCAAGAAGTAGGCAGTGCTAACCACCACCTCTAACCATTTCAGGTCATTATCCCTAGAATGCAATCATTAGTCCCTCCCATATTCTGAGGAGGTGAATGACCAGGCCCCTCAGGGCCTTAATTCAAGGAGACAGGAGTCCTTCTTAAGGGCTCCCATCAACAATTACCACCAGACTCATGTGTCAGTGCTCCCTCAACATGATGAGGGTATCATCTTCAGGAGTTCGGCTTAGGTTCCTCGAACTCGAGCAGGAAAGACAAATCTCCAGAGGTGAAATCTGGTCAACAGTGAGTAGGTTCTCATCTCTGCTATCTCCGAAGAAGTCCACCAACCTAACTTGGTGGCAAGTAACGAGCGGGCACACACACCCGTCTGTTTTAATTCCGTTGTCCAGCAGACTCGTCTGGAAGTATCACGCCAATCCCGCCAGGCAATTCCGGTGGAGTAATATAGACAAGAGCATACACATTTTTATAAACCATCATCTAGTCAGCAGGCTCGTCTGACTACATATGATGGATCTCATCAACCACGTTCAGCGAAGTGCAATTAGAAGGCACATACACCTACTAGTATTGATCATGCTTACCAACAGTCTTGTTTGGTATCATTCAGAGAATTCAGTAGGAAAGCTCCAGTGACAAACAGGAGATAGACTCAACTCTCTGCCCCCACACTTGAGTACTGTCAGAATTCGTTAACAGGAAAATGAGGACAGAAGCAGGAACACATACCTAATCCAAGCACGGAATGGACATATATCCCTGTTTCGGCAGCTGAAGTCACCAAGAATATTCTTTCAATGGTGAAAGATAAAAAACAAATCCCTGCTCATATTCTGGATGCCTTCTAGGATATTATAAGAACTTCAGCATCATCTCAGGGAAAGACACATAAATTTGTTCATACCAGTGAAGTGACACATCAACAGTTCACTCTGGAACAGACACACATATTTGTTCCAGTCCAAGAGGGTTGTGGGTCATACTCCCCCATATCATACGGACAACCAAGTCAGGCACATACACCTAGTTTGAGCGGAGATAATCAGCCTAACCTGATCATTTCTCTTAAGCAGGTACAAACACCTACTAAATTGAGTAAGAAGGCGTCTAAGAAGAAGACTCGCCCAGCACAGTCAAGAAATCAAGGGCCAATCTGTAACAAGGCCTTACTCGATGATGGAGTTCTTGATGCACTCAGACAACCATCTGTTGCAACTCAAGATTCTACTCTCTCAATTCCTAATAGTGGGAAAATTAATTCTGAAGGTCTATACCAGACACTTCCTCATGAAGGCTTGCTTCGTGACAATTCGGTCGATCTCGAAGTTTCATCTTCAGATGAGAGCCACAATAACCCTCTGTGTGGTCATAAGATCAAGGAGAAAAATGTTTCATCTTTTGTTGTTACCCACCATGGTGGTCCTCCCCATGATGATGAATTTAGCTGTGAAATCCCTCTCCGCAGTAGTAATTCACATTGTCTGGAAAATTCTTCAAAAGATAATGCAGTGACGATAAAGCCCTCTTATCTTGAGGCACATTCAAATGTAAAGCCAGTCATGTATGATGCTTTACTATCAGAAAGTGAAATACTTTCTCAATCAGAAGATATCCCGGGGTGGAGGTCATTCTTCGAACAACCCCTGGGTCATTCATCTTCCAGTTTGATCAGTGGATTCTCTACTAGTCTTGTTGAATCCGATAAAGCAACAAGAAAGAACCAGCTCTAGTATAAACAGGTAGATGAAACTTCATTAAATGATAAAGAGGAAATGATGAACATCAGAAAAAACTGGAGAAAGGTGAAGTGCCAATCATGTTTTGGCCTCTGGCTGACTCTTAGTATGACATTCCAAAGATGTTGACGGAAGATGGAATTCATGATATTCATCTAAACATATTGAAAACACTTTGTCAGTTGAAAAATAAATTATTATATTATGATGAATATGAAAATCAAGTTAAGATAATAGAAGGGTTACAATGTTAGATTGATTTTTCATCTCTATCAGTCTCTCCATATCCGGAGGCTAAAAAGTAGCAGAGAGCCCTTTAATGTTAATGCCTTGTCGCACTAAGAACATTGTGCCAGTTAATTGCTGATTCCCCATATGGTATTCATGTTAGAGGATGGGGTGTTCATGGAGCACTACATTTCACTGTGCTCTCTAGTCAGCAAAGCCCGTTGAAAATGGTATCATGCAATGTTATTTCTCATGGCCAGCCATAGTCAATGGGTTTTGTTTGTAATCAAAAGCTTTCCCAAGAACAGGCCTCAACTAGTTCTTCTCAAAATCAAGAATACAGAGAACAAGTTGTTGAATTACTCTAGCATTAAGAAAATGATAATATTGAATAGGCCTCTCGTTTAGAGCAAGAACATCACCAAGTGACAGAAGTGTCAGAAATCATCCAATGGTCTTTTGAGCCGGATGATAAAAGTATATGTCGATTGATGCATCCAGCTAATTTCTGGACTAAGGTCCGCAAGATCAGGATAGCTTTCAAAAACGTCTTAGATATAGCATTTCAAGATCCATCCCAGCTTTCCAGATTAGGGACTCTTTTAACCCAACCCTCAGAATCAATAAATAGTATTTGAGGAGTTGAGAAAAGACACCAAGAATAGCCCCAGTCCACTAGACTGGGGACTTTTTCAAATCATCAATCCCCTCATCAGCAAAAGTCGGTCTTCTCTCGATTGGGGAAGAAGCCACAAGAGGAACGAAGAGCCAAATTATCAGGAGATTCTCTCCAAATTACGGTTCGCCAAGAAGTCCTTGAGGGATCAAATCAATAAAAGGCAATGTCTCTTCGGGGGCATGGTAGAAGACAATATCATAAAAATTCTGATAGAAGGGATGTGATGCGTTATGCATCAATTAAAGTCATTAATTCCATTGTTGCTGATCCTCCAGAACATGAGGCTCACTCAGGGGACTCAGATGAAGAGGTTCCTGCTCAAGAATTTGTACACACAGACACAAATGAAGAAGGTGTGCGTACATGAAGTCAAAGGTTTACCCAGAATCTGGGTGTTCCTTCAAATAACCCACTTCCCCCTCTCCGAAAGGGATCCAAGAAAGGGAGGGGAAAGAATCAGGATAAATATCCTTCCTCTGGAGAAGGCCAATCGCTCTCACTAGAGAAAAGATTTTTGCAACAAGAGGAAGAAATGAAGGAGTTAAGGAAGATGAATGCAGAACTACTTCAGGGTAGTCTTCTTCCTAAGCGTGCTGGAGTCAGTCAGCCAAGGGAGTTTGTTTCAGTTACTGAGATGGTTCAAGAATATCCTCCTCTATCAGTACAACCTCACAGTTCTAATCCTACGGGTCAAGTGCAACAACAATCAGTGGTGCTACCATCAGTTGTAGTATGAGCCACCATACCTGTCCAGACACCAATTATTGCACCTGCCCAAGTCCAAGTTCAACCGGATGTTTCTCAAAAGTTAATAACTACCATTGAGTCCTTAACAGCTCGGTTAGAGACTATGTAAGGGAAGCATGCACATGTTCAACCAGAAAAAAGAGCTTACCCTAAATGGGTAGATTCAATCTCTCCCCCATCAAGTTTTGGGAACCCTGTATTCTTTATTTTCAATGGATCAGGTGATCATCAATAGTATTTGATGCATTATGTGTCTTGTTGCGATACTATGATGGGAACTCTGGAACAGCATGAATAAGTGAAACTCAGATGCTTCATGTGAACCTTTCAAGGACCAGCTTTTGTTTGGTATAGAAGCTTGCAATCCCGGTCAATTATCGGATCGGAAGATCTCCGTCAACAATTCCTTCTTTAGTTCAGCTCAAATTTTCCAAAGACAATAGTTTTTTATCTTAAAAACTATAAGACAAGGGAGAATGAAAGGGTTTCATATTTCATTGATCGTTGGAAGGGATTAACATATTCCCTAAGCTTAGCACTCCCTCAAGAAGAACTATTTCCAATCTGTGTGGCAAATTTTTGTGACGAATTACGCACGTCGTTGATCCCTATGAAATACACAGGAGGGTTTTGAGACCTTACATCAATTGCTCGGTAGATTGAAGATTCCCTTATATAGACTAAGGCTAAATCTCGTGTAATTCCATCAGTTCCAGGAAGGAGAATGGGTAAAGCAGAGACTGCTATAGTTATGCTTAAGCAAGAACCTGTACCAGATTCTACTTCAAAACCTTCATCTTCTCGAATGGCTCCACCTCCTGATCGCCAACAACAGAGGTCATTTCCTCAAGATGATCAAAGAGATCAAAGACAAAAACAATTTGAGGATTTGAAAAGTAAATTTTTCTCTTTCCAAAATTAAAAAGTTTCTGGTTATTTCATTTCAACTCTGGAAAATAATTTGGTTCAATTTACAAGGCCCAAGAGGCCAAACAAGGAAGAAGATGAATACCGTCCCAATTATTTCCCCTTTTATCAAATGTTGGTGCATCCCATCCAGAAGTGTTTTGTCTTCAAAGACCCCCTGCAAAATATGGTCGACTCGGGACAAGTCAAACTAAAAAGCTCTTCAGCCCAGGTAGCATGTGTTACTGCTACAGTTCGAGAGGAAAAAGACGAATGGCAAGAAGTCAAAAGAAAAAATGTGTATAAATATGATGATTGGATGGTCAGGAAAATGATCAACCGAACTCATGCCATTTTGTGAATGAAATTGAAGAAACCAATTGTGTCTTCTGCTATGGATACCACAAAAAAAATCCTCTTAAAATTGAAAATCCTCAAAAGGGAGGCATAGTTCAAAGAAAGAAAGGAAATCAGATAAAGATGAGTATATGTCAAAGCCTGAGTTTTCTTTCACTTTGGCATATTTTATTCCATATACTTCAAAGCCACGGGCACCGCCCCACCAAACGAAATAGCCTAAACAAGCTAATCAGGAAGAGTCTTCATCAGATAAAGAGTTTATTTTCGGTTCTGTTAATATGATTCAATTAACAGATCCATATGCCAGTCGCAGTTTCAATTTTGATGAGGCTGAATTCCTTATATCAAATAGAGGAATCAGAGGAAGTTCTAGAGGCTCAGGATACAGGGGAAGATGTGGATCTTTTAGAGGCCACTATTCTAATTCTACCCCTACTAGAACTGTGTATGCGGTAGAAACACGTGGTAAAGACATTCAATGAGCTCAACAAGAACAAGCAAGTTCTTTCACACAAGGTAGACTCAGTCCTGGCACAATTATTCTGGAAGATCGGTTGAAAGATCCATCTTCTTCCTCTCAACAATTAAATCGACCTAATCAATATAATCTTCCAAATCCAGAAGTATTACCAACTCCTATCCCAGTACAAGATGCATCAAATTCCAAAGCATAAAATTCCAAGGCACCTACTAAACCACATGTTCCTGTTGGGAAATGTAGACCTTTGGATCAAAAGTATGATGTATTGAAACACCTGGCCCAAGTATCGGCCAAGTTATCAATTCTGGATGCCTTGAATTTATCAAAGGATCTTCGAGAGGCACTCATCGAGGCTTTTTTCAAGTCCTCATAAGTTTGAGACTGAAATTGATGTAGCTGAAGTCTACCATGTAGAGTATAATCCTACAGAATTCCATGCAGTAATATCTTTTACTGGTGAAGAGGAAGATGATGTTGTTCATGGACATATTAGACCTTTATACTTATATGGAAAGGTCAATGGTGTAGACATCTGAATATCTTTCATTGATAATGGTTCAGGAGTCAACCTCATGCCCATTCGTACACTTCGTCGATTGGGACTTACGGAATCTAATTTATCTCCTTCTACTGTGATGTTACAAGGATATGATAAAAATGATAAAGAACCACTGGGCAAGATTACACTCAGAACTCAGTTTGGAGATCTTGTATCCAGTTCATATTTCATGGTTGTTGATCAAGACTCAGCCTTCAACATCATGCTTGGAAGACCCCGGCTACACCAACATGCAGTTATCCCTTCATCATACCATCAATATCTCAAGTATTGTTTCGATGGTCAAGTTGGGGCATTGTGTGGTGATAAGGCCCCATTCAAGACATGTGAATCTCAATACATTGAGGCATAATTCTACCACATGAGGGGAAAGATGGGATCCATAACAAGGGAGATTACCAAAGTTAATGATCCATATGGTTTGGAAAAGATTCTAGTAAATCCATTTGTGCATGTGAGTACAGATTATGTGTTTCCTATCAATAAAATTGACAGGATAGACCCAAATCAAAATACTCTTATAGAAATATCCATAATGTCAATTATAATAATCGATCTAGAAAACGTGTGAGAAATTGGCGATCCACCAAGCAATGATGAAAGTTCAAATGGAGATGTTTTCATTTCATCTGCTGAAATCCAGACATTCTATACTTCACCAACCAAGCCAGAAGAAGTTATAGCAATGTTAGAGGTTAACGATGAAGTCGATTCTCAATCCATCATCTCCTCTTTATTACCCAAAGAAGACCCTTCATCATCAATTGGGTTGGAAATGGAAGCTTCTTCTTCAAGATGTGAAAATTTTAACATCTCTTCTAATCATGGATATTCTGTTTCATCATCTACTATGCAAGTAGAAATGAAAGAAATAGCACATGTTGAAGAAGAAGATGAAGATCTCATAGATGCTCCTCCAGAATTTGAAGAGGGTATCTCTACCACTATGGATAAACTCAGAGAAATAAATCAGGGTACAAAAGAAGATCCACGCCCACTTTAATCAGTACGGATATGACTCATGAAGAACAAGAGATTTATATTTCCTTTTTAAAGAAAAATCGAGAATTATTTTCTTGGAACTATACAGAGATGCCCGGGCATGATCCTGATGTTGCTAATCATCATTTGGGTTTACCAGAAGAACATCAAGGATTTAAGCAAGCCATAAGAAGAACACACCCGACTTATGCTTCCAAAATTGAAGTTGAATTGGATAAGATTATCTAAGATAACTTCGTTAGAGAAGTTCAATATCCCAAGTGGTTGGATAATATTTTCCCTGTAAAAAATAAGAATGGAAAAATTAGAGTTTTCATTGATTTCAGAGATCTTAATCGGCATTGTCCTAAGGATGATTTTCTAGTTCCGATCACAGAACTTTTAATCGATGAAAAAGCTGGCTATGAAGCACTTTCCTTCATGGATGGATATTCTGGGTATAATAAAATCTGAATGGATCTAGAAGATGAAGAATCTATATCCTTCAGAGCCCCTCAAGGTGTGTTTTGCTACTGGGTAATTCCCTTTGGCTTAAATAATGTAGGCTCAACATATCAGTGTGTCATGCATCGTATCTTCAAACCCTCTTTAGGGAAGTCTGTTGAATGTTATGTGGAAGATTTGGTGGTCAAATCCAAACAACGTTCTAATCACTTATCTGATTTGGAATTCATATTCTGCAAGCTTCGACAATATAATTTGAAGATGAACCCCTTAAAATGTGTTTTTCGGATAACCTTAGGAAACTTTCTTGGCTTTGTTGTACACCATCGTGGTATTGAAGTCAATCCTAAGAAAACCAATCAATCCTTGGTATGTCACCTCCTCAGAATTTGAAATAATTAAGAGGACTTCAACGACACTTAGCCTATATTCGGCGTTTCATCGCTAATTTGGCAGGCAAAGGTTTACCCTTCACCAAATTGAGGAAGAAGGGAGTCACTTACCAGTGGACTGAAGAATGTCAAGAAGCATTCAATATTCTCAAGAAATACCTTTTGAGTCCACTGGTACTTATTCCACCTGTTGAAGGAAGGACACTTATCCTCTACGTAACAGCCTTAGAGAGATCATTGGGTGCCTTTCTTGCTCATAAGAATGATGCTGGCAATGAAAATAGCATCTACTATCTCAGTCAGACTATGCTTGAAGCAGAAACCCGGTATTCAAATATTGAGAAGTGCTTCCTGATATTAATATTTGCAGTTCATAAATTGAGACACTACCTGCAATATCACGAGTTCCAATTGGTATCTCATAATAACCCACTCAAATTCATCCTTAGTCGTCCAATGCTTATAGGACTTCTGGCAAGGTGGGCAGTTATTTTACAGTAGTTCGACATTCAGTATGTGTCTCAAAAGGCAATAAAGGTCCAAGCTCTGGCTGATTTCCTAGATGAACATCCTTCTGTGGAAGACACATCTTCAGATATTGAACTCACTGATGAGGAAGTCTTCTCTATTCAAGAAAGTCTCCAAACATGGGAAATGTATTTTGATGGTGCTTCCAGAAGTCCAACAGGGAAGAAAATGGAAGATCATAAATTCAACAAGGTTGGATTAGGAGTTATTCTTATTTCCCCAGAAAAGACAGTGTTACTTTATTCCTTCTTATTGTGGGAATTTGGTACCAATAATGAAGTAGAATACCAAGCCCTCATCGCAGGATTCGAGTTGGCGCTTCAAGCACAACTGAATCACTTAAGGGTGAAAGGTGATTCAGACCTGGTAATCAAACAAGTCAATGTGGATTATGAAATCAGAAAAGAAGAGTTGATCCCTTTGTATGAATACGTCAGAGAGTTAATGGCGTAATTTCCTATGGAACCGACATTTTCTTATGTCCCGCAATCACAAAATGCTCAAGCTGGTGCACTAGCTAATATAGCCACAGCTCTGGTAGATCCAAATCGGGACAAAACAACCATCAGTATTGCCCACCGTCGTACAATTTCACCTTATGTTCGAACTAGAATAGAAGAGATCAATGAAATTAGTCCCATTCCTGAACCATATGGTCATACTACAGGATGGATGACACCTATCAGGGAATACCGTAAAAATGGAACACTTCCACCTGATAGAGTCGGGAAAGAACAAATCTGGCGACATGTGGTCAATTTTACTCTTTATAATAGCCCATATCACCTAGAGAAAATTCTCTACAAGAGTGGTTTTGATGGAGTTCTCTTCAGATGCATTGATGGTGAAAAGACAATGGCTTTCATGAAAGAAGTGCATGCAGGAGTCTGTGGTGCTAACCAGTCTGCACATAGACTGTCTGATCAGATTTGAAGGCTTGGATACCTTTGGCCTTCAATGATACAAGATTGTGTTGATTTCAAAAAGAAGTTTCATTCATGGAAAGTACATGCCAACTTCATTCATCAACCTCTAGAGTTTCTTTATATAGAGAAATACACGTGGCCATTTGCCACATGGGGGATGGATGTGGTGGGACCTTACCCTTCAGTTACGGCCAAGAAGTTTAAGTATATTCTTACAACTACTTACTTCTTTTCCAAATGGGATGAGGCAATACCTCTCAAAGAAGTTAGTTCTAAAAGTATTTTTAGCTTCATCAAGTCTAACATCATTAGCATATTTGGTGTCCCTCATACCATATTGACGGAAAATGGCACCAACTTCTGTTCATCCGAGGTGAAAAAGATGTATCAAGAATACAACAACAAATCCAATCATTCATCTCGGTATCATACAGTGGCCAATGGCCAGATAAAAGCCTTCAACAAGACTCTTTCAAACATACTGCAAAAGATGGTGGATAAATATAAGAGGTCATGGCCTAATAAACTCTTTCATGCTTTATGGGATTATCGAACTACCACATGCACTACAACACGGTCAACTCCATATTCATTGATATATGGAATGGAAGCAATCTTGCCAATTGATGTTCAATTACCTTCGCTCAGAGTATCCATTTGGGATCAGTCATCTATAGATGAAAAAACTCAAAATCAATTAGATGAATTGGAATGGTTAGATGATAAATTATTGTGCACACTTCACCACTTGTATGTTTATGAAAATCAAATAGCACGAGCTTTCAACAAAAAAGTTCGTCTTCATTCATTCGTTTAGGGAAAATTGGTATTAGTTCTTAGAACTCCAATGATACCAGGAAAGAAACCTCCCAAGCTTGAACCAATGTGGGAAGGACCTTATTCAATACATAATCTCTATTCCAATGGATCTTATTCTTTAAACTCAATGGATGGAGAACTCATCACTACTCCAACCAATGCCAGATTTCTGAAGAAGTATTTTGTATAAACACAAAATACACATCCAACAGTCCATGCATATGACCTTAAACTTTTCTCACTTTCATCCAACATTACACTAAACTGTATCGTCCTTTTTTTCATCCAACATGACGTTAAACTGTAAAACAGTCCCTAATACATCCAACATGATGTTAAAATGTATCCTCTTTTGTCCTTACTACATGACACTAAACTGCACAGTTCTCTTTTTTTCCAACATGACATTAAACTATATTGTTTCTATCGTCCTAACTACATGACACTAAACTGTACAAAAATCCCTTAATATGTCCTACATGACATTAAACTATATTTTTTCCCTGCTACATGACATTAAATGGTGCAACACCAATAGTCCTAATTGCAAGACTTTAAACAGCATATTCCCTTCATATGTCCAACATGACATTAAACTGTGCATCGTTAAGATTTTTTTTACTTCTTGTTTCTCACACCTAGTATGACTCATGTGAGCTTAGAGAAAATTTCAACCATAACACCCTCTCTAGGCCGCTAACCACGCGTAAGTCCCAACATCATTTTGTAGGTCGTTGTCCCCAAAAACTACTTGATCACTAATTTATTCATTAATTGAACTACGCAGACTTTGATCCATGCCTTCCAGGCTGGGTACGTAGGCAACCTCTCAAGGTTCAAGCCCAAAACCAATGTCTTCACATCGGTTCACCTCCATCTCATATGATGTTGATTCGTGAAACCGCTCCCAAAATCAATATCTTTATGTTGATTCACCTTCATCCTTGTTATACGACGTTAAACTATACCACACTTTTGTCATGTACGACAATAAACTACAATATTATTTGATACCCTCACCTGAGAGGGAATCATTGTTTACATTGATTTTCAATCATGTTATATTCAAAAAAAATTATGTGCATACATGGAAATACCTAAACCTTTTATATTGGGTTAAACCATCATTGCACTAAATTCCCCTTTCAACCATCACATGTTCGAACCAAATATGTATAGAGGGTATTTCTAGAACTATGTGGCCTTGATTCTCATCCTTATGGGATAGGTAGGAACATTCAAGTGTCCCTCAAATCCAGCCCCATTTCATTTGGGTCTAATCGCAAATTCCACTTTCAGTCCCCTGGTTGAATAGTACCCATGAAAACACACTTTGTGTATTTCTTATAATGGTCCGAGCTCTATGACCCTAAACTAAGATCTCTCATACTTTCGTCTTACATGACATTAAACTGTATTTCATGAACTACGCATGTCTTGATTCCCATCCTTATGGGATACGTAGTGAAGTCCAGTATTTTAATTCAGGACCCAGCCACAACATGATTATGGATAGCACTGATCTGTGTATCTCTGAATACATTGGACAATACCAATAATTATGTGTCATAATCCTAACTTTAAATATTTTCAGATCTTCATAACCCTTCTCTTGACTTCTAGTCACAAAAATGTCAAATTTATGAGAGTTCTTTTTCCTGACCATGCAGCACATGCCCTTAGGCAGCCTTGCATAAACAGTCTACATAACAGACCAGTCAGCCAAATGATGCTATTATTTGACTATGCAGTCAATGCCCTTAGGTGGCCCTGCATAATTCAACCCCCTAACGGGTTTGTTAAATAGTGGTAACTTCATTACTGGGAGGAAAACCTCTTTTTTCCTTATTTTTCTTAATGAAAATATGTAGGGATCTGCAAAAATAGCCATCCTTAACATATTTGTCCCATATTCCTTTTCATGATCTGAAAGTATTCAAGTCTATGGTTTATATTTTCCTTCCTTACGTTTGGGTCAGACCTTCATAGTAGTGACATTCATCCAGTTCTTGGATAATCTTGTTTGGAAATATCTTTTCCATATTCAAGTACCTCTCTCCATATAGCAAACTCTATGCTTTGGAAAATTTGATTCCTCATAAACTTCCACTCGCTTTTTAGCAGTAGAAAAGTAAATTTCTGAGAGTTCTTTTGTCTGACTATGCAGCATGTTCCCTTATGCGGCCTTGCATAAGTATTCTACATAACGGACCTGTCAACCAAAAGATACCATTATTTGACTATGTAGCCAATTTCCTTAGGAGGCCCTGCATAATTCACCCCCCTAACAGGTTTGTTAAATAATGGTCACTTCATTCTTGGGAACTACTTCTTCTCATGCCTTTTTAGCTCTTTTTCATATCATTCCTCCGATTCAAATTTTCTTAAGTTGTAGTTTACATATTTTCCCTCATACTTGAGTGTGGTAATATGTTTTTAGATAAATTTTCAAGGAATTGGGTCAATTTTAATCCATTTCGGTCAAATCTATTTCGACCTTAAACATTAGCCTCTTTATGTCTGATGTGCATGACTTTAAACTGCCCACAAAAGACAAGGTCACTCTGAATAAAAGTCAAGTTCTAGATTACTAAACATACATTTTTTATGATTTAAGTAATATTGAGCAATTAAAAGATTCAAAGTTTGTAGGGTAATTTATAATAATCCTAGTAAAAATCAAACTATGCTTACTAGGCCCATTGTCTTAGGTAAAAAATTAAAGTAGGTAGTAGGAAAATACATGAAAAAATGATTGTAGATGAAAAAGTTTTTCATTTCGTATACAAGAGATTAGAAGGACATCCATAGGTTGGAGTCTCTTCTCTTTTCCAGGAAATTACAAGAGGCTATCAACATAAGTCTTCACTTGATGAACAGCATCCTGAGTTTCATCTGCAGCTACTAGAAGCTCATGCACTCGACCGACTTCACTCTTTTCATCCTGATGGAGTGCTTTCTTGTCATCTGTGATGGATTTCATACCATTTGTTTGAGCTCCCTCTAATGAATTATTGAGTTGTTCAAGTTCCCCAGTAACAGAATCTAACTGTTGCTGGAGATGCATCTGCTGGATGACTTTATGTTTGATATTATACTTTAGCTCCTTCATCTTGGCAGCATAATCAGCCTCAGCTCAGGATACCGCAACCTCAAATTCACTGATATTGACTGATAGATTCACCCTGTTCAGATCTTCACGGCACTTTTTCTCCTGCTCCCTTCGTAAGATGACCTGTTTCTCCGCGGTATGGATCTCTTGATATCCAAAACCTCCAAGTCCTAGCATGACGAACAGGGATGACAATCAGGAAATCTTTGATGACAGCTCTTCAAGAGGCACTTCAGATATGATTTTCCATATGTTGTTCCATGCCTTGCGTCATGAAAAGTATAGTGCCTTAAGCACCTCCAGGTCGGATTCGACATCATCATCACAGGGGGGCATGTAATCTTGGATTAATGCACTTAAAGAAGTTCCCTATTCTGATCCTTCCCCCCTGACCCTGGTTGCTTCGCCTTCTACTACTGTTTGGGTAGAAGTTGAGACTTCACCTCTAGATCTAGCCATTGAAGTTGATAGATCTTTTTTATCAATTAAAAGTATGGTTAGTTTCATAGAACAATGAAAGTTGGTTGTCTATCTTGAAAACTCAGTACAATAATTACCTAACAGTAGATCAACAGCTTGAGAAGACTCCTCCCCATCTTTCCTAGTTTCAATAGGATCTCCAAGATGGGTCTCATGAGGGTTTACTGGGTTTATCTCCACTTGAGCTAATGTTTCTTCAATGGTAGGGTTGACATCAATGTCCACGCCCTCTTTAGGCATTGGTAGTTTAGATACTTCTTTGGATGGAACTGCATATTATTTTCAGTCATGATTAGAAGTGTAAATTATAAGATAATTTACCAGATGAAGGATAACACTCATGCCCAAGATATTCTAAATCACATGATAACTTAGCATGATCAAAAAATTATTCTAAAGACATTCCATGATTTATCATTTCATCCAATGATATTTTAGAATCCTGGTTAGTCTCACCAGTGGGAGAATTTGATGTGTCTTCTTGGTGACCCTCATTCTACGGCCCCTGACCGAGGACAACTTCTTTAGGAAGGATGGCAGATTCAGTTTCCATGGACGCCAATGATTCTGGTGCAGGTGTTATACCTAAAATATCATAGAATGGAATTTAGTTGATGTTTTCATTCAACCTTTAATGAAACATTGTATGAAGCATTGTTAAATTACCAGAAGCAGGTTCTTCTCGACTTGTAGCAGCAGTAGAAGCAATACTAGGAATAGGTGTTGGCTCTTTTTCAGAATCATCCATGTCAACCTGAATTTGCATTCGTTCCACATCACCCTCGGTGGTCCTCAAACGAGGATCAATCCTCTCCCTCAGAGGGGAAATTGAAGAAGCCCCTACAATCCCAAGGAAAATGAGAAAACATTTTATGGTTTAAGACTCATGATTTTCTGAAGGACTTACCACTACTGATGAAGCATTTAGTTGTGGACTTCTTCCTCCGACACCTTTGTCCCTTTGGATTTTTGGGAGTGTCGGCAGTCTCCCTTATAGGTACCTGAATCAATGAATAGAAAGCCACATCCAACTCCTCATCCATGGACTGCTAGCCTGGAGATATCTCGCCTGACTCATGAGGAGATTCAGCATCAGCCCCGATGGCAGTACCACCAGGGCTATGCTATGGTGAAGGAACATCAGTAGTTCCTTTCCTTGAAAGTTGTAGGATAAAGAAATTACTTTCCTTGAGTAACAAAGCTTTGACTAAAATCTAGTTGCAAAGTAAATAAGGAAAGAAAACTTACATCTTCAAAAGTCATGTACTCATGCCACTCCTAATCAGTGGCGTCGTGATCCATCATTTCCATCACCTGCTTGGTGATAGGGATAAAATCATTTGTGGCATGTATATAGGTCCTAAACTCTTTGACATAGGCTCTTACTTAATTAGTGTTATCCTTGAAATGAATATTTGCAGTAGCCTGAAGAGTCCCTATTCCTGGAAGATATATCCCTTCACATAGCTCCAGCCAGATAGTTTCAGTATCACAGCATACATCTCGCCATGTCTGGATGGCCTTTGGTCGTAGATATGTAGGTGTACTAGAAGGCTGTGAAGAGGGTCCTACAACCTTGGATTTTAATTTCTTTCTATCTCCTGCAACTATAAATATAGAATGAAAACTTTTTACTCTATAAAGTTACTAGCAATTAAATTTCCTCAATAAAGTAACTCACCAGGAGTTGATGGAGTGGCCCTCTTGATTCTGACAGGAGGATTATATACAAAACGTGGCCTCTTTGACACATGTTGTATCTTCTGAGAATCTGATGAATCAGCCTCGGTTGAAGAACTCTGTGAACCAACTTTAGGGGTGGAAGAATCACCTGCCACCTGAATTGTTTCTTTCTCAATGGTTCTCTTCTTCTTCCCCACCCGATAAACAGGTTTATTCAATATAGCCTCAGGATATGACGCTACCAAGTTTTCAGCATACCATATGGCTAAATTCCTTACCGCTTCAGCATCTGGTAAGTCAAAAACTGCTCTAGTCCTTTCCATATCCATTATAAACCATAGTTGTCGGGCAACCATTGGATGTTGCTCTGACCTGACATGCACTGGAGGAGATTTTTCTAGAATTCAGATACAGAGCTCTAAACACCCAAGTCTCTTCTTCAAGTCTTCTAAACACTTCTACGGTAATTGTTTACCTAGAATGGAAGGTTTAAACAAGAGGAATAAGGTCTATGCATTATAATTCCCTAACACTTGTGTGCTTAAGTGTTTTAACCTTAAGGGAAATGGACACACTTGCGCGCCTCCTTACCTACTCATTGAAACTTGCGCGCCACTCCTCTAGAAGTACCTCAGGAGAATTCTAAAGGCTTTTTCCAAGGATCACCCAAGTATTACTCTATTGGTTAAGGATCTCCCTAGTATATATGTGTCGCGCAAGTATACTTGCGCACCCAAGAAATACTTTCGCGACCCCCCCCCCCCCCCAGTACTTGCACGCCCTTCTATTTTTGGGTTCCCTTTGTGCCCATTTCACCTCTCTTATGTCATTCCACCTCTCCTATTCAAGATTCAGTCTTCAAGACACTCTTGAAATCCATTTATGGCATGTTTTATTGATTGAATTGCTTATTTGAAAGGAATTACGTGGAACATCTCTCAAAACCTAGTGATTTACACATCTTTATGTCACTAAAGTTAGAGATTTCATTCATTCAACCTAATCCTTTAAAATGAGAGAAACATCTCCCTGGGCCTCCTTTTCAAGAGTAAGCCCCAATCCAAGTTCTCTTAATTTGGGAATCCTCCTTAGGATTAAGCCCCAAGTCCCTTAAACCTAGGCTTCCTTTTCAGAAGTAAGCCGGAGTCTCAAAGTCCTCACTAATTTGGGCATCCTCTTTAGGAGTAATCCCTAGTCATAATTCCCTTAACCTGGGCTTCCTTTTCAAGAGTAAGCCTCAGTCTACAAGTTCCCAAATAGAGCATCCTCCTCAGGAGTAAGCCCCAAACATGGTTCTCTTAACCTGGGCTTCCTTTTTTGGAGTAATCCCCAGTATTAATTTTTCTTAACCAGTCCTAACTTACTTTTGATATGGGCTTCCTTCTCAGGAGTAAAACCAAATCATAAGTACCATCCTAACTTGGGCATCTTACTTTGGAATAAACCCCAATATTAGAGTATCCAAATCTCCATGAAGCACATATACCTTTATGGACCATGTTCCTATATTTCTTCCCTGAAGTAAATCTTAATCTTCATCTATTTGGGTAGTCATACATACATAAGCCCCACATCATTTCTTATGATTACATATTTCATGGCACAATTGTCTGGTTTTTCCAATAACTCTTGTTTTTCACACCGAGCATGACTCACGTGAGCTTAGAGTGTAAAAGTAATTACGACATCCTTCTTTGAGCCATCAATCATAAACATCATACTCCCTTACTTGAACTACGTGGGTTCTGATTCCTTTTCCAAAACAAAGGATACGTAGGTAGCCCATATGTGGGTACGATCCCAACTCTGAAATAATCCATTTCCTTCTGAATGACAATAAACTTCAAGTGCCCCACTGAGTGGCTTTAAAACCAGTATGGTCTTCATAATGACCAAGAGACTTTTATGTATTGTACGATACCATTGACTAAGAATCTCTAACAAATACATATGATTCTCTATCGATGAATAAATTTGAATACATATAAAAGATTCTCTAAATTTCCTATATATTTAGTCATTGAATGTAAAATCTAAAGGAAAGCTCATTTTATACTTTGTAATTTAATAAGGATTCACGAACATAACTTAAATCAATAAAGAGAGTCTCAGAGTAGACAGTAATCCCCCTCAAAAGGGTGTGATGAGTCCGACCTCCCATCCTCTCAACCAATGCAAATTCTTAAGCCTCATCAGTCCACAACTAATGAGGGCCTACCATTGGAACGTAGGTTCAAATGGATATGGAATCATTGGATGTTTCCGGTTCTACAAACAAACCTATTAAAACCACATGTAATGTTTGAATCTTAAATCAATGAGATCATCCCCAATTCCAGAGGAAACAACTTAATACAGAAAAACTTTAAATAAGAAATTACTTACATTTTATAATGGTGACATCATGTACTGTTCTAAATTTTAATACACAAGAATCTTACATACCCCCATAAATTATATTACATATCTTCACATATATCTTTTGTATTACCATAATAACTTACATATAATATATCTACATAAAAAATACCTTACATAATAATTAAAATATCTTACATATCATGAAAAATATCTTATATATCATTGTGGATTCAGCCATTTGGATATTTTTCACATTGATGGTATCTTATAGATCTAATATTTCATATAATTTATTACATGTTTCCTTTTCTAAAAATACATCTCCATAAAATCTTGTTTTTATACAGAGTATATGAACCTCTTTTCTGTATCATGTATATTTTCTGGGTAAACTCATATCTATCATATTATTACTTATTCCATTTCCAAATTTTTAATCGAATGTCCAGAATGACCCATATGTATTAGCATGGGAAATGAACCCACTTTCTATATATGAATCATACTCTTTGATTGAATCTTATATATCAATTATTTTTCTAGATTTTAACTCTTATTCATTCTTCATCATTTTAGATTTACACTTTCATATTGATGAGTTTATAATGTTTTTAAAAACATAAAAAACTGGGTAAGCCTATATATGGAGTCATTTTTTCATTTTACATAAACATTATAGTTACTTTTATATACATATTTTTAAATTAGTGTTACACTTACATATCACTAAGGATCTAATCTTTTCAATTTTTCAAGAATCTACGAATTAGAAAGGAACTAGTGTATTAAGTACTTTTTCATATCTCCAACAACCTACAACCCAAAATTTCAATAAACTTCTCAAGAATTATTATCTAATCATCTCAACTCATTTAAAAATATACTCTCCCATTTCAAATTACCTTGAAAAAAATAACTCAAATTTAATCGTCATTAATATAATTATAAAGAATAGTATTAATTGTTTTATCTTGTAATTGATTTCTCCAACTATATGCTAGTGTGTTTTAGGAAAACATTAGTCTTCAACATATGATAATTCATTGGATGCAAAATCCCTCCTATGTTCCTCAACATCATTAGAGAGATATTATTTCAAGTACACACCATAATCCATGTATCTCAACTTATAAGTTTCATATTTTCCAACTCTGAGAGGATCTCTAAGAATAATGGTAGAACTTCAACCAATTCTACTATCATATATATAATGACAAAAAAACATACTTCCCAGATCCATGATGTTTTTTAAATCCTCGTGTAATATTCATAAAAAATATATATATAATGAAACCATTCAAGGATACTTCCATAAATCATCTCATAAACCTTCTTCGGTTGTCCAAAATACATCCATGATTTTCTTCATAAACACAAATTTTCATCATTCGTATCATATTCATATTTATTGAAAATAAATAAAACTCACAACTACGTGGGTTCGACAATCCCCCAGTAGGATTTTTTATCAATTACAATATAGAAAGATCAGGTCAATATATTTTCTTTCATTTTATTCTCTATCTAAATTATTGATATTAAATACAGTGGTTTTTTTAAAAAGTATGATATCAATTCACTTAAACCAATGTTCCATTATTCTTCACCTCTAAGTGTATATGTGAAATTATCATTGTAGGATGTAAGGGTGATTAACCTTTAAAAAAGATACCCATAATCCAATCCAATTATGATACTAACTCAATATGCTTTCATTAGGGGATTTCCAAATATGTTTTCAGAATGATCTTAAAATTTTAATATTTTCTCACAATATTTACAATTTTAATTCATGAACTCTTCCTAAAAAAATATAAATCAGTCAAAAAATTAGCATGTTTTTTTTCAAAAATAACACATGAATTTCACAATTTATTTATCTCATATAAAATTGGTAAATTCAAATTATCCCCCACTAAAATTAGAATTGGTAATTTCCAAAAACTGATGAGATAATATGAATACAATACTTTTTCAAGGATAGAGTCCAACAACATTTTCTATAATTCCATATTTCTAACAAATGTGAACTTCTAAAAGCTTCTTGAAAAATCAATATATCTTCCGCTTATAGGGAATTTTTAATTACACCTTCATAAAGGTAAATATATTCAAAAAAATAATCTATAGGATTCCATATATATTGATCACACCAATATGGTGACTTATGAAATTCTATCTTGAAAAAACTGTATACTAGTCTCCATAGTTCTCCCTAGAAATATAAATAACCTTCAATTCCCAAAAAAACAACATAAATTATATGAATTAAGGTGGTTATATACTACTTATTAGTGATAGAAACAATATTTTTAGTTGATTATTGGAAAATATAGTCCTCTATTTCCATATATTTTTTTAGAGAAATCTTCATGCCTTCATTTTTTATTATTCTAGAAATGTTTTCTTTAAGAATAACGATCTTCTTACTTCTATAAACTATATATTTTTGTGGAATATTCTATTTCCCATAAATTAATAGTTCACTTTTATCTTATAGTTCTAGGTTTATCTTTATTTTCATCTCTAGAAATGACTAGAGGTATAATTAAATAATCTTTTGAAATGGGTACAATCTACTTTCACTATCCACAATGTTTATAATGAATTATTAGGTTATCATTTTTAAAAAACCACTAATGAAATTAAAATTTTTATTTAAAATGAATTTATTATTTCCCTTTATAACATTACTATTATTTTACTTCATTTTCATTTTAATTTCCAGTAAAAATGGAAAAAAGATCATAGATTCATTAGAAACATGCCTAACATGCTTAGATCTTCTATGGTTTATCAGGAATAACCTCCACTAAACCAGTCCTATTATTTATTTATTTGTTTGATTATTTATTTTTCTTCAAATTTTCTCTATTGATACTATCACTCATGGTATTATTGCAATGATCCATTAAATATCCTCCCCTTCCACTCTATATGTATTTTGTTATTATTTTTATTGAAGCAACCTTATTAATCTTATTAGGAATCTTTGGTTTCATATATTACTTTTATTCATAACCTAAGGAAGAATAATAATCCTCTTTTAATTAATTTTCATTAAAATTGTCTTAATTCTATATCAACTTCTGTAAAATTCTTGTTTGTTTCGAAGAAGCATGTTTCTTCCCTGTGACCACCTTTTTTGTAGCTTCCATAGAATTTCTCCAAACATTAAAATCTATTAGTGATGAAAATATTATTCACTTTATTATGTGTTCTTTTTCTTGTCTTATATTTCATCCCTCCATGATATAGTCTTTATTTTAATTTATTCTATTTTAATATTATTCCAATGTTTAATATCTTTTTTCCCAAATATTCCAAATCTCAAGAAATAGCCGAAAATCTTGGTTTTTCTCTTTTCAAATATGGTGTGACCAAATTTAGTTTCCATATTTTTTTTAAAAATTATCCCTATATATAGATTAATTTTAGAGTAAAAATAGTTTTCACCTTCTTATATCCACTATTTATGTAGTGGTTGGTTTCAGATCATTTTCCTCTATCAATGTGTTTCTAGATTTTGATTTCAAAGATGTAGTCTTTATCAGAATAAAATTAATGCTAAAAAATTATATAGAACAATTGATACATTTTTCTGAGACAATATAATAAATATATCATTAGATTATATAATTATATGTTCCCAAAATATACAATCCTTTTAGCACAAAGATCCTCCTTTGAACAAATTTTTGAAGAAACTCTTCTCCCAGTTGATTTTGAAGGCTTATCTAGAATAATTTCCATTTTTTATTGTTTGTTTTTAAGTTAAAAAAATTTCATATTGAAGTTATTATTTCATCCTATAAAAACATTAATATTTATTCACACTTCATTTTGATATTCCCAATAATATTCTCAAATTAATTATTCATTTTTTCTTTATAATGTAATGAATTGACAATATCTTTTATTTTGTAATTCATTGACTTTAATCTTAGAATTCTTGTGTTAAATGATTCATATTTACCTTTAATACAATAAATGGATCTTATGATATAGTATATCTTTGGATTTATCATTCTGTAATATTTAATTAAACCAATCCTCTATAATTTTGGAGAACTATTATTGAATCTCTATAATTTTAGCACTCGTGGATTTGAATTACTCCGTCAAATTTAAGGTCATCCGTATTCTTTAATAGAGGTATCAACCTCTTATTAGATTATTATTTAATGTTAATTATCTACTCATAAAAATACTTAAAATATATATAAGAAAAAAATAGAAATTTCTCTAGTATTATTCTGTACAATTTTTCTCCAAACAGAACATGAATCATAATTTATTTCCTCTAAGATATGATCTTACCTAATACTACATGGATCATGTAGAGGATAATTTTGTAATGTTATATTATTTTCCTATTACTCACAAGAATAATTTTTATTTCTAGTGGAATAAAGGTTATTCATATCCTTTTTAGGGTGTTCAACCACAAGGTCTTATGTAACTATGCCAGATCGGATTTCTTCTTTGTTACTGCATGTAAAGGTTTAAAATTATTCCCCTTTAGACAACATGGATGGATTATTAATATTCTTTAACTCATTTTACATTATATTATTTATATTATTTTAATAGATATATTTTGGATCATAAATAATTATATCATCCTAATTTCTTCACTTAATCATGAATTTATAAAGGGAACCCCATTACTTAAAATTATTCAAAAGTTAAAAATCTAATAAGACATGGAATATTATTTATTAAGACAACATTGTTACACCTAGATAAATGAAAACGCCCTACTATAAGGTAATAAGTATGATTGACTTGTTACAAATCAAAAAACATTACCCTGGTTTTTACCTATAAAACTATTTGGTGAATGGATATACTTCTCTCTCTTGACTTTCCTTTGGTTTTCATAAAAGTTATATTAGTAGGAATGATAACCAATAGGGAATATCCAAATTTGATAATGGTGTTTCCCTATAATTTGGATTATTGAGTCTCTAATGTATGTTGTTTTTTATCCCACACAAACAAATCCTCTTTAATTGTCAAGATAATGGTAAAAGAAATGGTAAATCCTTGAATATATTACAATCACTAGCACTAAGCAGGATTTCATGCAAGAACCAACCTATTATCCATCAGATTATGAAATTGACCAGGATTTATGTTTCAAATATAGGGTTTCTTCTACTCCTCTTGATGTTATATTATAGGGAATAATCGAGTATCCACACTAATAAATTAATCTAATCTCCTTTCTTAGAATATAATAACAACCAATGACTTTTAGTTTCATTGTAACCAAAAGTAGGATATCTAAATTTTATAACAATCCTAAAGATATACCAATATTCTTCCTTGTACAAAAATATTCCCCATGACTATAAGAATATTTTTTTATTCTTATGATGTATTGAATTTTATGCTTATCTTCTCAGTATTTTCATCCTCATTGTATTTTATAGTTATCACCAAATAATCTGTATCTTAGTATCTTTCTCTATTTTCTCCTTAATTAATGTGCAAGATGTTCTTCTCAAAAAATAATTGGTTGTTTATCTTATTAAATATTATATATATTCAGTTAGTGTATCATCATTTATTGTCTCTTTGATCTTTAATGATAATAAATATTTGAACATAACATTCATTATCAATTCTACTTCTCCAAACTCTAACTCTGACCTATATAATGTGACATTTCTCCCATGATCCTCAATTTATATTATATTTCCAAATTCTCATGTGGGTATACTTCCTTGATATTCAACACACATTAATTCTAAATCTATTTGTTAATAATCTAGTATGGCATGTTAATATGTAGTGATAATATTTTTGGGTGAAATATTTTATATGTTCTCAAGTTGTTCAATATCTCTATTCAATTTCTATTACTTCGTTATTCAGTTAAAATTTTTCTTTCTCCTCAAACTAAGACCTTATTTCTCATATCTGATCTACTATCATAATTATACCCTAAATAATCATGATATATATTATTTTTATATCAGAAAAGAATCATATTAATTTAACTCTAAATGTTATGACATTTCATTAAATCCAAAATGTTATGTTGTCTTGTGTATCATAGTGTAGAGTTCAATTACATTTCCAAATTTCACCCTGAATGATTCATTCATACCACCTTTAAGGATATTATAAAAAATCATAGAAATATTTTCTATACATAATATATCTTACATGTCCTCTGTGTACTATAAGAAATAAATTATGTACTAGTGGATAAATTGTACGTATCACCAAAAATATCTTACGAATCTCAATGGTCCTAGTCCTTTTACAATTTTTATAATTTACATATCTTACCTGTCTCATTTAATATGGATTTTATTCTTATTTGCTTTATAATCATTGTATACCTCTCCAAAAACTCTTATGTGTGTACTAATATTTTGAGCCTCCATTTCATATCATCATGATTTTCATGTCAACACTTACATATCACAAAGTTTTTCAATAATCTTCCAAAATTATAAACTAAAGGATCCTGAAAAGACATACATATCAACATGAAAACCATGTTTTCTATTATGTATTACCCATTATAAAAAATTGAATCTTACACCGTTAGATGTTTTATAATTTCTAACTCATTTGAATACTTCATCATTTTAGAGTAACTCATAAGTATTTTTGAGATTTCAATGTTCTCAATAGCTTAAAACTCTAAGTAATCTTATGTATAAAGTCATTTCCCATTTTTTTATAAACTTTAGATTAACCCATTTGTACATATTTCACATTATTAGTGATACTTTCATATCATTAGGGCTCAATCTATTTCCATTTTTTAGTTAATTTGATCCATATAAAGGTGCTTATAAATAATAATTACTTTATCAGATCATCAATGACATATACCCCAAAAAATCACTACCTTTTTTCTTAATTCATCTCCATCCAAATCAAATAATTTCACTTATCTTCATAAAAATACCAAAGAGTAGCATTCAGTCATCTTTAATCATCACTAGAATTACTCCAAATCACAAAAATAATCATTTTAGCACTAAAACAATTTATATAACTTCGTCTAAGTATACTTTCATAAAAATATTAATATTAACCATATTATAATACATAGGATGGAACATTATATATATATATATATATATTTATCAACTTATTCATAGAGATATAATCTCTAGCAACCACTATACTCGATGGAAAAAAACTCCTAACAATCATTTTTTCTAGCTATGTATAAATCTCCATGCATAGTGGAATCACATCAACCATCTTCCATTTTCATATGAATAATGATAGAAATATACTTCGAAGATCCAAGGTTTTTTTTCAATCCTTATGAAATGTTCACATCATTACATATAATGGCACATTTGTTGGGTACTTTAGTAAATCATCCCATCAATATGCTTGGGTACTCCAAACTCATTCCATGTTATTCTTCTTCAATATATATTAACATAATTCATTTCTTATTCATTCTTATTAACAAAAAATACCACTCAACACCATGTGGGTTCAATAGGTGATAAATTAATTATCTATTCTTATATGATTAAAGTATATTGTATTTCGTAGTATTTTATTAGTCATATTTAATCTATATGTTCAATTTTTAGATGGAATTATATTTTGATGTGCCTAATTTTATTTCAAGTCCACTTATATTAAAAAAAAATTGTAATAAATGGAATGATTTTATGTTCAGACTATGCCATGATTTTAACACAACATTTCTATCAGTATCACAAATGTATGAAAAGGTTCCTAGTGGAATTCCTAGGGACCTATAGAAGTAGTTAGTCACCCATTATTTATAAAAAAAATCATTCAAATGTGTTTCACCTATATAAATAATTATTTAGGAAATTGAAAAATATATTTTGAGGAAAATTTCTTTTGAAATTATTAGAAATAAGCCTTAGGGTCGAAACACTATTTGAAAACAGTCAGACTCTCATACTCAACGATAAAAGTGTTTCTCTATTTGATTGAGGCCATAGTTTTCTCTTTTAAATGAAACAACATTGAAAATAATCACTTTTGAAACACATTGGTCAGCAAAAATGTTTTTAACATATATATCAAAAAAGGGAAGCATTATAAATATAAACATTAATCAATTCATAAAAACCATAGGATAATAATGTATAATAAAAGAAAGCAATGTTCAAGTAATCTTTTCTTGAAAATAATATTTGGGATTTTATGACTCATATATGCATTATATATTTGGGATATTTTCATTAATAATTTTAATTTAAAAAGTTTAAATATATACACCATAAGTAATAATAAGGCATAAAGGTGGTGGGAATTATGACCCATGCAATGAGCTTGAATGTTAGGGGGACTGATTTTCATGAATAAACACTAAAATCTTGTATTAATAGTTTACATAACATCCTGTTAATTATAATATTATGTAGTTATGTGATATAAATATTTTTTTATTGGCATCTAGTAATTTTATTTACAGATATTTCATGCAAGCATGATACCTTTTTCAATATTTTTTAGTTTACTATATTAATTTGTAGATTTACAACCACTATATATGGTATAAATTTTTATAAATAAACCATATTTAGGGGAGCTAATATAAACCACCACTAAATATGGTACATCAGGGAAAACAATAGTGTTGGTTTTCTAAATCATATCCAAAAAAGAAAAACCTCTATGAATTCTCTTTTCATAAAAAATCAGAAAAATCATATTGAAACAATTATTGAAATAAAACACAGAGGTTATTTTCACAATCAGCATGAAATTATTTAATATTAGTTTTGGCTACTAAATAAATGAAGAATATTCACCAGTAAGTGCAAATTTTCTTATAGGTAATATCAGCAGGAATATTCTTCAATGAACAATATAAGTTATTGTGCTACTCCCAAGGATATAATTTGTGTTTCTCAAATATTTAAATGGGTCAACTCAAGGATATCCATGATCATTAATGTTCATGTTCCAAAAAATTATTATGTTTTTCATTATCAAATTAAGATACTGAGAAATAGGTATGGAAACAATTTTAAGACCAAATAAAAAAATTCTAATCCATGATAATCTTAAAGATTCATTTGGACATAATAAGATGTTTTCAATGTAACTTGTATTTTTCCCATGTTTTCACACAAGTTTTTATTTATACAATAATAAATAATTTAACACTAATTACAATTATAATTAACTATACTGTGTTAATAATGAATAATATGAATGAAAAATGAAATATATCTTTTTAAATTATATAATATAATGGAATATATATAAAATTCACATATGTTAAAATAGTAAAATAACAAAATTATATGAAAATTGAAACAACTAAAAAATTTCTCATTTTTTATAATATTTGACCAAGAAAATCCATAAGGATACATCTCAGTATATCTCACTACAATTCTATTAAATGTACTCATAAACAAAAAAAAATTTATATTTATGTCTATGAGTCTAGTTGACATACCATGTTTGTAGTAGAATATTCTTTTGGGTTATCTATATTTTAACTAATATGTGTACTATATTATGGATGATATGTCTTTCAACTGCATCTATTCCAATGTTCAAACATTATAGATATAGGAAAGAAATTACTCGCAGATCATCCAATAATGAGATGATAAAATAAAAAGAGCGGAAAAACTAAAACTATTTTATATTCACTAAAACATAAGATTCCTAATGTTATAAATAATAATAGGTATAAGTAGGAAAAAACCAAATAAATTAGATATTATATAAATAATATTTATTATTTGAGACTAAATTCAAATATTCCATTCAATAACTGAATTCATAAATGATTCTGTAAATATAATATTTATGGTCCCTATTTTCAGATTCATTCCACCAAGATCACAACTCTTATGTTTTCATATTATTCCTCAGATGGTCATGAACATATGGTCATGTATTCCCACTTTTTCAAATGTGGGAAGCCTACCATAACTTGGTTTGATGGTGTTAGATCCTTAATCAAAATGTAATCATAGGATATAAAATCCCCCTTTAATGGATTCTTTTATAGATTTCATTTCTTACACTAAGTATTCCTCACATATTTGGGATATGCTCTTTTTTATTATTACCATATCTATATTCAAGTGGAAACTAGTTAATTCCATTTTTTGGATAGCTTACCAGGGTTAATATATTCTATTAGAGAGTATTAGTCTTCACACACATTGGATCCTTGTTGGGTATGTTGGGAATTTATCATTATCTTTCTCAAGATGGGCCATGCAGGCATCCTATGTTTGTCCCATAGGTAATCATTGGTTTAAGATCTGAGGAATTATACACTCATCGCATAAGAAAACATCTTATTGTAGGATAAAGAATCATAGGTTTATTTTCCAAAGCATCTAGTTTTCATCATAAGAGGAAACTCATGCTCATCACATGAGTCATTTGCTAAAATGGGTTATTCATAACCAGAAAACAATCGTCTGTAGTGAAAGAAACCCAAAAACATTGGAGATATATATTTATGAAAACAACATGTAAATAATATAAAAAACATAGTATATGGAATTAATGAGAAATATATTTTTTCATCTTTCTCCCATGGAGAGTGGTTAAGGAAGATCATGAGGAACATTGAACCAAATCACCCTACCTCTAAAGGAGTACACTTTCCAATGGATCCATAAACACTTTATGAGGATAACCAAGAAATAGGATAGATTATAGAACCTTATCAAGTGAGATGAAAATTTCATGCGAAGAAGAGAGATTCATAATAGGCTCATTAACATTGGACACATAATATTTGAGGTTCTCAACCACTTATTTAGCTGGGGATCAAAGTTTATCCAATTTGTAACACAACATTTGTGTTTATGGATATTGGGATATTTATTTATTAAATTCTTTACAATAAATAAATTAAAGGAAATTAATCCGTTCATAAATTATTATAACTAATGAATAAACCATCTGATGGACATAAAATATATATATATATATATATATATATCATATATATATTATATTCATGCATCACATGAATGAAAAATACTTGCATCACATGAATTTGTTAAATTTATTATATATAAAATATCATAAATTATATTAATATGTATCTCACTCACCATATGAAAATGTATAAGAATATCATGCATGAAAATTTTAGTGTATATCCTATAATATCTTACATATTATGAAATCTAATGAGGACTTTATAAAAAACTTCACAACTCTTTTTAAATCTATCAAATCACTTTTGGATATGGTTTTTCAAAAAACTCTATTCATTTTGAATAATAATTTTGACCAAAACTTTATCCACATACAAGGTCTTAATTGTGTGACCATGTGATCCTTAGTAGTGTGGAAAAAACATTAAAATCCCTGTTTTATAGATAAAAGAAAAAGGTGGCCTCAACCAAGGCATCACTGCTGCTCAAGATGTTGAGGGGTCTAGTGTGATATCTGTTAAACATACTCATATACCTATATAAAAATTTATACCACATGATGCATCATATACCATGTTTGTATACCTATATAATCCTTTTCTACATAACATCGAGTGACCACTAGAAAAAGAACATGTCAATCTAGTATATCCAACTCATGTTTTATAGATTATTAGAAATATAATAATCTATTCTATGAATACACTACATTTCATTCATCTAACAAATGATTACATCACAAGCCCCTCATCTTAGAAGATAAACACACCTCTTATGTTTCAACCACGTATGTCCATATGTTTCTTCAGACTAAATCTATCAACGGTTGAATATCATTCCTTGTCGTGCAAGTGAAAAAATCCCATTTTGGTTTCACTGCAACCAACTATGTGATCAACAACATACCCAAACACCCTTTTATTAACTAATCTAATATCTTCACTTTTATAAGTAGGGTATCAAAGTATAAAGGTTCTCATTCTAAGTATCTCATAAACCTCATGTAACAAAATTTGATAATAAATATACACCCCTAAGAATACTTTTATTATATGACACTCCATGATATATAATTATATGGATAAAACCAAGTAATAAGTCTCTAATTATTACCAAAACAATATATTCTTGACATCTCATATACAACCATTCCTAACAAGTACAAGAATATATTCAAGATAACCTTTCCATATCATCACATCCAATTATACTCTATGATAGTCATTGGTTAGGGACAACTCAATGTTTATACATTGAGGGTATATTTTTCATTCATCCATTAATGTAATGTAAGGTTTTATCACACATAAATGAAGGAAAAATGGTGAATTCCTTTATTATAAATACATGATATATTTATAACAATTAAAACTAATATTTTAAGATATTCTGCATGAATTTCATGTTATTATTATAGAAATAGTGTTTAAACATTATAACTATATGCAATTCATATCACATAAATATGTTACCATCTGATAAAATACATACACTAACTTCTTAGTGAGTAACATATGTCAAACATGCTGGTATTGATAATGATGAGACATGGGAATCATATTCCATAAGTTCTACTCTTTTAACATATATTCAACCGTATTAACTTCAAAATATCAAATTTTATAATGTTATATTTTATTTTAAACTTATAACTCTTTCTAAATATGCCATCATTTCTCTAGGAACCCTTTCCATCAAAATATTTCATACAAATCTTTTGTAAATAATCTAACTATTAACCTTATCACTTTAACTTCACATATAAACTCTTTTAGGATAAAGTTATAAATACTTTTTTATGGTAAGATATGTAATTATTTACAATTATCTTTACTAGTATACCCAATCCTCTTTTAGGATATCAAGTGATACATGTTTGGTATTGGATTACATAAACCTCTAGGTAATTGTGATGTCCACTTTTTATTCTAAAAAAATGTGACACTATACAATTTTCCTTTCCACCACATATCATAAACGTCTTTACAAAATTATATGAATAATCACTATAATATTAAACCAGTAAAATCCTTTATTTGTTAACTTTGAACTTCTATAATTCCAAAAATTATCTCACTAGCCTCTATGACATTATATTTTCTTCAAAATATGTTCCTAATCCACAATACAAACTATATTATTTTTTAGGAAATAACACCTATTACATTCTAGTAGGAATTTAATACAAATAAAAAAATTTCATATCTCATATTTCATTATTTTTGTTTAATGAATTTTTTAAAAATAATAATCCTTTATTAAAATATTCCACTAGTGGTTGGTAGTAAAATCTTCCTCTTATTTCAATAAACTGGATAAACACTTTTTCCTCTATAAAATACTTTTATCCATATATTCTTTACAAGTCATGTTATCAAATCCAATGAATCATAACGCTATTGTATATAAATAATGATATGATTTTTTATAAAAATTCTTTATTAAACCCCCTTATCATATAAGATAAGTGAGATGAATATATATTTACTTTACAAAGATTCATCCATGGTTGATAAAAATCATTACATTAAATTTTCTCATTTAGCAGGTATTTACAGTATCACTTTAATGAAAAATATAATCTCTTATTAATTCTTCATAATATATTTAACTCATGTATATTTATAAACCTTATAAAACATACACTCAGTATCACATACCCATCAAAATTG
Source organism: Viscum album (assembly GCA_963277665.1). Taxonomy (NCBI): domain Eukaryota; kingdom Viridiplantae; phylum Streptophyta; class Magnoliopsida; order Santalales; family Viscaceae; genus Viscum; species Viscum album. The sequence continues at coordinate 1,280,001,493 of OY728134.1, forward strand.
AATAATAAATTTTTATAAAATTAATACCTAACAAGGATGTTCCACGATGTTCCAAAACAGCTTCAGGTAATCTATATAATCATATAATATGTAATCATTACCCTTCTTGATAATATCCTTACGTTTCAAAAAATTACAATCGGCTTCTTGATGAAATACTATTGTAATTTCCAAATTTTTTTCTTTCTATTTTGAACTTTTACCTACTTATACTCTCTAAAAAATACCAGAAATTAGAAATCATATTCCAAGATCAATTAATCTCATCATTTTGAAAATATTTGGCAAAACTTTCTTGAACTTATTCATATTATTAGAAAATTTCCATTGATTACTATAAAATTAATTCCTTAACCATAATAATCCTTTTATGAATTATTTTTATATCTCCAAACATATTCAACCATATTGATTATCCTTGAAATACCAATCATATTTAGTATATGAGAAGAGTATAAAATTCCATAGGTTAATCTAAATTAAATTCCTCTAATGCTTTAAAGGATTCATTTCGTGCGTCCATAAGAATATAGATTCACGTTGGGAAAGGTTTCAACTATTGGATACTCAGGAAGCAACTATTTTAACACGTAACATATTTTTCTTGTTTAATAATTTTCTTAAGCTACCATAATGAGGATTTGATTACTTTAAACTTCACATTTTACGGATTAATATAAAATTTTAGTTTGATGATGATGATGTATTTATCTAAAATAGAAGTTTTTTTAAGATGGATATTATGTTTTTATATATTTTCATTGAGGAATTTTAATGATAGTGCTCGAGATAAAATTTATGGCCCCATAAATCATATCCATTTAGTGATCCTAGATCCATAATTCCCTATGAAATATTACTATTAAGAAATTTCTCTCACCACTTATTTATTTAGGTATGGAATCTTCAAAATAAAAAAAGTTACTCTTGAATAGTTGAGTGGATAACCCTTTTTCCAAATCCATCATATAGATTCAGTGAACTCTTTTTGTCCATTAAACTAATCTTATTAGGGTATCCTAGCTATTTTAACCTAAATAAAATTCCAAAAATAATTCAAAAAAGTAACATCCATGGGCACCCATCTATGTCATTATGTACCCAAGGATATTCTAGTGTCTCGCACAACTTGTTTACCTCACACAAGATAATCCATGGACCCGCATCTATGGAATGACCTACCTGGTTAGATGATTGATGTCTACACAAGGGTCTCTTTGGAAGGAATATCAAACATATTATTTCAGATATTCTAATTTTTAAAGTATCATCATTTTAATATACATCATTCCATGCTATTTTCACAATTATTAAATCTCGTGTAATCATTATATTCTCTTGGTTATTCCCTTTTTTGTATTCATGATTCTAATAATTTAGATTTAGATTTCCAATTACAATAACAAAATTAATATGTTCACACCACATTATGGTGTAACTCACTATGAAATACATAATTTTGTGTCAATCACAAAAAAAATATGCCAATTATATTCATACATATCAAAATATATCATATTCATAATTTACATGAACACTTCATGTAAAGGCATAGAGTTATATGTTATTGAAAAACTATTCATTAGTATGCCAAGAGTGTCAGATTGGAAACCCAGTTGACTTTCTAAGCCAAGCCCTACAAGTAGAGAAGTAGGTGTTCTAACCCCAAATCTTTATTCTAGAGGACAATTTACTCAAGGGATAATTTAATTCATGAAATATCTAACACCAAATATGTTAAAACTATTCCCAAAAAATATTCTCAATATCATAAATAAAAATACAAATCATGATCAAGATTTTTGAAACTAAATATTATGATATCAAACCTAGAATGATATGAAAGGCTCTATCCTAAAATAAATTTATCATATAAATGGGAATACACAATATTCATATTCATTAAATAATTTATTAAACTAGGATTTCAAAGAAATTTTACAAATAAATAAACATTTTTTTCTAAAACAAGATGGATTTCTAAACTATTCAAAAATAAATACTAATTTTAATAATTATATTAATTAGTGATTAGATAATGATTATCTACCCATTTCAATATGAACCCCTTTATATTTTATATTAAAAGGTATTTATATGATAATTCATGAATTATATAAATTTTATAATTTAATATATATTATATAAACATTTTATATAATTATAATATCATATATATTATAATTTATAAAAACATTATATATCACCACTTATGATATCTGAATAAATATTTTATTATAAGATCATATGTCATGAACTAGGCCGGGTCAACCCGGGCCCAATCACCCGACCTGGTCCGCGACATGGCCCAAGAGGCATTCCCGAACCTCCTGGGCTGGAAACTAGTGTCAGACATCATTATAGAACACAAGGGAACTATTTTTCTCAATGAAGATAAGAAAATATGCAGAATAAAATAAAGGATATCCAAATCAACTCAAACATAGTTTTCTAAACATTACAACATTTGAAAATGCAAATGAAAGATAAAAACAACTGAACAACAAACCAAACTACAACATATTGTCACTCTCCATCCCAACCAGATACCAAATAGATCATCCATGTGACCCCAAAGGTCACTCTCCAACTCAAAACCAAATGTCGTCCAAGGCGATCGATCTGAAGACAGGGCCTAGATCAGGAACTAAAAAAAATAAAAATATATAGGTGTGAGTTTTAAAAATAATTAGGCTATCCCAATATACTATTTCCCAATTCACTTTCATTAAAATAAATGAAACATAAATTCTATGTTTGAACTAAAATATATTAAAGTAAGAACTTCTACAGTTTTTAATTAAAATCAAGTACAATCCATTTCCCTTAATCATTTTACAAACTAGGTTCAAACTATTTGAGTTACAATTTCATTTCAAGGTTAAAGAGGTGTATTTATTTTAAAACAGTGTAGGAGAGTTTGGAAACACCTTTTATTTTGAAAAAAAATTCATAACAGTTGTGGAGAACTAGCCATCAATTTCCAAGAAAACACCACACAAAACATCCTAGGCAGACACACATCAAGGGAAATGAATATAGATTTACATGTATCTCAAAAATCAGATCAAATAGCTAAAAATCCAGTAGACATAGGTGAAACCAAGATATGAATAATAATCTAGAAAATACCATGCATGCGACCCCATCTATAGTATCATGCCACCTAATAAAATCTAACACTCCCTATGCCCAACCTCCTTTTCTTAGAACAGACTGAGGGAAAATCCCATAGCAATGGACCCAATATACCCACCGACTATGGGCCACTAGATAGTACCATAACCAACTAGTTCAGCACTTTTCTCATAAAATTCTCTGAAAATGGAAGGTTCATATGTCGTAAGTATTAAAGGGGGTGAGCCAAAAGATGTCAGTCGAGCATCAAATCATGACATATATATAATAACCTCCATAAGGATTCACTATGAGTCCCACCAAGGATTGTACTCATGCCTTAAATACTAATTAATCACAAGGGTTCCCAAATGAGGATCCCATATAATGGAACCCAAGGATTCCACAATGAAGACATCCCAACCATTCCATGTCATCAAGTCATGAGAAACATCCCACAAGTTTTTTTATTATAACACTTTTCATTAATTTCACAAAGTGACCAAATGGGCCCATAAAACATTTCATAAAACCACACTTTAAGAAAAAACAACGAATCAATAAAAATGTGTGCCAACACACTTTTTATGAAACCAAATCATTTATAAAACACCTTCCAAAAAATTTCCATTCTACTTCCAAAACAAAACCAACTTTATGGAAATCCAACTGGGCTACAATCCAACCTCTCATTACAAACCCATTTTAAATGCCAACTTCACAATTATTTTATGACAAAACATTTGAAACCCTTTAAAGAAACCTGAATTCCATCATATCACAAGCCACAAATTTACTATCAAAGCTAAAAAATTCAACTATTACAAAACAATAAGAAATTCCAATCTGGTAATATAAACATCTATTGTGAATGTGCTATTTAACAAAATATGGTTAAACATTCCAAAAAAAGGTTTAAACTAGAATATGAAGAATAAGCGAATAAACCAAGGCATCAAAATTATAAAATTTGAATTATATTAGGTGATAAAAGAATAAAATTGATGATTATTAATTTAAAAAGGACAAATGCATCAGAATCATACCTCGAAAGCCATGGAAAAACTAGAAACTGGTGTGAATCTTCATTCACACCACCGTAGCACCAAATTAAGGGTAGATCTAATCCCAAGAATCCCTAAGAAGGTGAAACCCACCAAAATGCACCAACCCTAGCTAATCAAATCATCCAAAATGGCCCCTAGGGTTAGGAAAAAAGAGAATAGTGGGAGGAAAGAAAAGAAAGGGAAGAGGGGGGGTCAAACCATTATATTTGGGAGGAGAAACACCAAAAATACACCTTAGTTCCTCTTGGAAGAGCTTGGTGGACCCATGTGAAGGTTCCGGGTGCAGCGGAAGTGCGTGGGTGGATGTGCCCACTTGGATTTTTTTCATTAGCAATGATCAATCCAGGATCAATACAACGATAAACGTCAGTCTCCACGGATCGAATCACAGAAAAAGACAAAGAAGATGGTTTGTCCCAGAACCACAAACAAGGATCGTTACAGGTTGATTATAGTTAATTTAATTAATTATAAAGAAATAACTTTTGGATGTTCTTTCTTCGTTGATGTTCTTGATCACGTTGTCGATGTGATTCGTCGTTGCGTCGCAGAAGCCTAGTGTAGACTCCCTCTAGCAGTGATCCACACGTGTACCTTGTATCTCTGAACATCGCCAAAGGATTCTCCGGGTGCTAGCGTGGAGAAGCCTTTGCTTGTGTTGTCCTCCTTAGATCGTCTTGATCTGATGGAAGAGGATCTCTCTCGGTCTTGAGAGCGTTCTTGAAGGAAGAGGTTCTTTTGGCCTTGAAAGAATTCTTCAGAGATGTTGTTCATAATGATTCTCTTGTGTAGGAAAAGAGTTGGGTTGTGAGGATATTTATAATCGAGTTTGAGGTTGAAGATTTATGACAATAAATAAATGTGTTACGCGTTTCATTTATTTCATTAACTCTTATTGAAAACCCCCATGTCGAATAATTAATTCCTTGACATGTGCTCACGCTGATTATAATAAATATCATTTAATAAAACGATATTATATCCTCAAAACCCCGACTGGAAAAACTACAAGGCGTGTAATAATAAATACACGGTGTGTGCTTGTTTTTCATTGAAAACTACACGGCGTGTACATTAAATACACACAGCATGTATATCTTGTTTTCATTTATTCATTTCCTTTCCAAAATAAAACTACACGGCGTGTACATTTAATAATACATGACGTGTACTTGTTTTATTTTATTTTTCCTCCATCATTTAAAACAACATAGGCTTCCTTGAATAATTATTAAACCACGTACGGGAATAATCATTATTCAACTTGAGATACTTGGATGCACTTAGTGTGTGACCCTCTAGGCCTCTTTCTCGTTGGCATTAGGCAGGCTTGCCTAAAGTCCAAGATTACTGTCTAACAACGGGTCAAGGCACCCAAGAGAAAGAAGTTGACGCCACATTGACATATCACCCCATACGAATGCTTACTGTGTAATTTAATCCCTTTGTCTCGATATCTCATCAAGCAGGTTTCATGGCTGTGTCATAAACCTATATTCTTGATCTGTCGTTCTTTGACTACCTGAAATAAACTCGTCATTTACACTATGGCCATGGAATTTAATGCGATAGTTCTATTTCAATCAAAGGGCCGAGATATCAACTTCCATAAATGGAAGGGACAAATCCTTCCTCCACTTATCCATTAACAAAATGTCACTCGTGATGCACCCAACGTACCATACTTCCCGCCAACTGTCTGCGTGAAGTTTTTCGTCAGTAAATCTAAGTGCGCGAGTCATGACATGAGTTAATGATAATCTTTCAGTCTAAGGACCATTACACACGCTCGCAGATAGCAATATCCGATGACACCAAGACATGCGGAATTACTACTGGCGGGTCTGTTCTCATAATCTCCCATCTTGGAGATTACCAAGTGCGAACTCCATGAGAGAGAGTCTCGTCTTCTTATGAGTACTCGCACATGACAGTCTGTATACTATGTGTCCTATCATAGTATGTCATCCAACCGCAGAACTTTATTTAAGAATATTGTAATAGCATTTCAAGGTTCTCATCATAGCGGGGATCTGCTATGACCTTATTAATGCAACAAATATTCCAGGACATTATTATATTATAGTCATACAGAATAATGAACAATATATAATAAGTGAACATTTATGTAATCAAAGTACAAAACAGTTGGTTCTGAGGACACCAACCCTTAAAAACTTCCACTTGGACTAGAGCCAATTGCCTACGACTTTTAGTCTACTAGACCTCACATGATGATCATGTTTCTGATGAGTCAAGGCTTTCATCAATGGGTCTGTCACGTTGTCTTCCATGGAAATACTGCTCAATGAAACTTCACCCCTCTAAGAAAAATCCCTCAAGAGATGATACTTCCAAAGTATGTGCTTTGTCTGCTGATGTAACCTTGGCTCTTTTGCAAGTGCCACCGCTGCAGTATTATCACAATAGAGTGTGATTGGATCTTTACTACTCGGTACTACATCCAGCTCTTGGACGAAGCTTCGCATCCATACTGCTTCTTTAGATTCCTCAGAATCTGTGATGTACTCGGACTCTCCTGTAGAATCTGCCACCACACTTTGTTTTGAGCTCTTCCATCTCACTGCACCTCCATTAAAACTGAAGATTTATACAGTCTGCGACTTCATGTCATCTTGATTAGTCTGGAAACTAGCTTCTACATGTCCTCTGATGACTAGTTCCTCATATCCTCCATAAACTAGGAACATATCCTTAGTACGCCTCAGATACTTAAGGATATTCTTAAATGCCATCCAATGGCGGTCTCTTGGATCAGCTTGATATCTGCCTACCGCACTTAATGCGTAAGAAACATCTAGCCTCGTACATAGCATAGCATATATGACTGACCCAATCGCGGATGCGTAAGGGATCCTTTCCATCCACTTTCTTTCCTCATGTGTCTGAGGACACATTTTCCTGGAAAGATGAATGCCATGTGACACTGGCAACAATCCTCTCTTGGACTGTTCTATACTGAATCTCTTTAGTATCTTGTCAATGTATGTACTTTGACTCAGGCCCAGCATTCTCTTGGATATATCACAATGGATATTGATCCCAAGAATATATTCTGCCTCGCCCAAGTCTTTCATGGAGACTCATTTATGCAACCATGCCTTAACTGACTGTAAGACAGGTACTTCGTTTCCAATTAGCAATATGTCATCAACATATACTATTAAAACAATGACTGCACTTCCACTAAACCTTTTGTATACACAAGGATCACATTAATTCTTAACAAAGCCAAATTCTGTAACAGCTTCATCAAAACGAATGTTCCATGACCTTGATGCTTGCTTTAATCCATAAATGGATTTCTGCAACTTTCATACCTTGTTGGCATCCTTTGGAGTCACAAACCCTTCAGGTTGTGTCATGTAGACATCTTCTTGGAGGTCCCCGTTAAGGAAAGCTGTTTTGACATCCATTTTCCAAATTTCATAGTCATGGTAAGCAGCAATGGCCAATAGGATTCTGATGGACTTCAGCATTGCAACCGGTGAAAAGGTTTCATCATAGTCAATTCCTTGACGTTGTCTAAAACCTTTTGCAACCAGTCGTGCCTTGTAGGTGCTGACTTTCCCCTCCATGTCCAGTTTCTTCTTCAATACCCATTTATTACCAATAGTCTTTACATCAACTTGAGGATCTACCAAAATCCAGACTTGGTTTTGGTACATGGAATGGCTTCTTGCCACTTGGCAACGTCTGTGCCTTCAACTGCTTCCTTGTAGGTAAGAGTATCATCATTTTCAACCAATAATGAGTCACCATCCTCGGTGACAAGAAAACCATATCATTATGGTTCTTTCACCTCTCTCATGCTCTTACGCAGTTCTTGTGTCTCTGGAATAGATTGTTCTTCCATGGGGCTTTGTGGAATCTGTTCTTGTACCAACTCATGTGTATCTTGAGCCTCTACTTCATTGAAGTCTATCTCGCTCCCACTATCTCTTTTGGAGATGTGCTCCCTCTCAAGGAATATGGCGTGTCTTGCCACTGTAACCTTTTTGTCTGAGGGGTTTTATAGGTAATATCCCCTTGTTTCCTTGGGATATCCTATAAAGATAAACTTTTTGCCTCAGGGTGCAAGTTTGTTACCTAAAGAGGCCTTAACAAATGCTTCACTACCCCACACATGTAAATTCGATATCATGGATTTGCATCCACTCCATAATTCGTATGCAATACCATTTATCGATTTAGTTGGTACTTGGTTTAGTATGTGTGTTGCTGTTTGTAATGCATATCCCCAAAAGGATAATGGAAGACTCTCATGACTCATCATTGATCTCACCATGTCCAACAGGGTGCGGTTCCTCCTTTCACTTACACCATTCCACTGCGGTGTGTAAGGAGGAGTGAGTTTAGATAGAATCCCAAACTCCCGTAAGAAGTCAATGAAGTCTTGATTAAGATATTCTCCTCCCTTGTCTAAGAAGAGTTTCTTAATCTTCTTACCAAGCTGGTTCTCAACTTCATTCTTGTATTCTTTGAACCGATCAAAAGAATCTAACTTATACCTCATTAAATAGATATATCCATATCTACTAAAATCATTAGTAAAAGTTATGAAGTACGAGAACCCACCCCTTTCTTCAACTGGAAATGGTCCACACACATATCTGTGAACTAATTCTAGAAGCTCTTTAGGTCTTCCTCCTTTCCCACTAAATGGGGCTTTGGTCATTTTTCCTTGTAGACACGCATGACATACACCAAGTGGTTTTAGTTCGAAAGAATCTAAATACCCATCTTGATGTAATTTTGTCAAAAGTTTCTCATTGACATGACCTAGCCGGTGATTCCAAAGTTGGGTGTGGTATGAGTCATGTGAATTAACTTTGTTATTGATTGTCATTACTTGGTTTGTGTAGTCTAACACATAAAGCCCGTTATATAAATGTGCCCTACCAAAACAAATGCTATCTTTATAAAAGTAGCAACATTCATTTCCAAACTTGAATATGAATCCATTAGTATCTAATCTGGATACTGAAATAATTTTTTCAGTAACAGAAGGCACATAATAACAACCTTTCAAAACCAAGACCATCCCGGTAGGTAATGTGAGGTGGTAGTCTCCGACAGCTACAGCAGTGAGCCTGGCTCCATTGGCTGCTCGTAGATCTACCTCCCCTCGATCAATCTTCCCGAATCTACTTGGTTTCTGTATTTGGATACAGATGTGAGCACCACAAGCAGTATCTAATACCCAATTAGTAGAAACAGATAGATTGCATTCGATAACAAACGCACCTGAAGCTTCCCCTTGATTCCTTGGTTGGGTGCATTTTTTCTTCCAGTGGCCCTTTTTGCCACATGCGAAACAAACAACATCTTGTTCCTTTGCCTCCCCTTTGATCTTCCTTTTCTTGGAAGGCCTTGAAGAAGCTTTGGGATTAAAGCTCTTCGCCTTTCCTTTCCTTTCATTCACCATAAGGACAGAAGGCTTTTCATGCTTTATGTCATTGTCCACTTGGCGAATAAGGATAATAAGATCAGATAGAGACTTCTCAATATTGTTCATGTTGAAATTAACAACAAAGTTTGAGAAGCTCTGGGGGAGTGATGCGAGAATTAGATCAGTACCCAGTTCTTCAGGGAGTTTAAACCCTAGAACCTCCAAACGCTCAATGTAGCCAATGAGCTTGACTACATGAGGCCCAGCTGGGGCACCCTCTCCAAGCTTGCTCTGAAACAGAGCCTTGGAGATCTCAAACCTTTCTTATCTTGCTCTCCCCTGGTATAAACCACAGAGGTTCTCGAGCATGCTGTAGGCATCCATGTCTTCATGAGACTTCATGAGCTCACTAGACATAGATGACAGCATTAAACATTGAACGTCGAGAGCATCGTTCAAATGTTGATCATAGACTAGGAAATCTTCATCACTCGCCCCTGGGGCAGGAGAATCAGGAAGTGAGGATTCCATCACATAAAACTTCCGTTCATGGTGTTGGATAACCCGGAGGCACCTAAACCATTCCTGAAAGTTACTGCCAGTGAGGATGTTGTCTTTATCCATAATTGATCGCAGAGAAAATGTGGTTGATGTGTTTGTCATATTGATTCTACAAATTAAAAGAGCAGATTCATCAGTACTTTCTTGATTACATTTTATGAGAAATAATAAATTTTATTAACTCTCCCACTATTTTATCAAGTCCCAATGTCCCTCACCATTGAACTCGTAATGTTCAGTTGCTTTGACATTCTAGTGGCAAGGATCCATATTCCCCTTCGCATAACCACAACAAGGGTTGGTCAAGCTATTTGAAGGTATTTAGGTAGGCAGGTATTTGCCAACTGTGATCTTACAGTTCCTTGATCTGTTGAGTGGACTCCCCAATCCTGAAATCCTGACTTGGATTTCCTCAACTCTTTCCTCCAATATTACATCAAGTCTAGAAAGGGATACTTCTCTTGATGTAATATGGTTAAGTCAACCTGAAACCTTTCATAAGGGCTTCCTTTATAAAATTAAGTGTCCCAACAAGGGTTGGTCAAACACATAGTTTTATTGATTCTTTCCCTTAATCAAGTAACGGAAGGCTTGGTCTGACTTAATATGGTATTTGAGATATTTTATTCTTTATGCGTATCTTTTCATTATCACATTCTTGTTAATATTAAGTGAAGATTTCTTAAGTGATTAACCATGTTCCGATAATGTTTACGCATAGTCCGGTTTTTATTTTATTCCATCTTTGCATGCTTGTTCATTTTATCAATTATGTGATCGCGACAACACATACATAATAAATAAACCATGCTATCAGACAGAAATAAAATAAGATGGCATGATCATGAGATTCTATTTGGTTATATTATCTAGCGGTTTTGATAAGCTAACCCTGACCTAGGGAAAACACCTTGAACCTAATGGTTCGTGTTTTTCATCTCCCACCTGTCCACCTTTGTATCTTCTTGTGTCAGTTTCACCTCGGCTTCGGGATTTGAACCGTCTCCTCTAGCTTGGGAGATCCTCCATTACATGGGTTTACATTAAAGAAACCATGGGCACGAAGTCCATACATTTTATTGGAAGAAGGCTCGCAGGCCAACAAATTTAAATTAAATAAATTTAAATGAAACCATACACATAGAAAGGGTCTTTGGTCTAGCTCATGATCATCCATAGTATGTGATGACATTTACGCATATTTAGAATTCAAATTCTTTCAATCGTTCTTTTATTTAAGATAAGACGCGCTCGAATTCAATTAATTATGATCTTATAATTAATCAATTCTTTATCTTAAATTCCTTTCTGAATTTCCTTTAGATTCTTCTCATCCACATTCCTTTTACGGGTCTTTGTACATTAGAGGAAACCTCGTGAAATTACATTTCTGGAAAGTACACGGTGTGTAGTTTATAATTACATGGCGTGTATTTTTCTTTTCACCCTTTATCCAAAGTACATGTTGGGGCTTTGGCGTGTTTTCTGTACTTTGTAAATTTTAGTATACACGGCATGTAGATGAATCATACACGGCGTGTACTTCCTTGTTACGCGGTAACCGGCCTGGCGATCCCGTGTACGCGGTACGCGGCTTATCTTTGTACACGGTTTCACCTGGGTCGGAATGGACTACACGGCGTGTTCTTCCAACATACACGTCGTGTATTCCAGTTTCCACGCGCCGTTCTATTCTTGTCAACATGGCGTGATTAAAACTTAGGAATAATCAATTCACACAGCATGGTTTGGCGGACCAGTGTCGGTTCGTTGAACCTAAATACATGGCATGTAGTTTTAATTACACGTCGTGTAATCCCGCGTTGTGCAGACAGAAAGAGTGGCTCTTCCAGATGAGTTCTTCATTTTTATTTTAATCAAAATTAAAATTAAAAGGTCATTTCTGTGATATGAATCGAGAAACGAAGGAGGAAAAATAGATCTCGTTAATTCAGATTTATAGATCGATTTATTTCGAATTGAATCAAATATGAATGCGTAAATTATCAACGAAAATTAAATAATTATAATCAACGTTGTAACCTCCCTCTGATACCATTTGAAGGTTCCGGGCGCAGCCGAAGCACGTGGGTGGATGTGCCCACTTGGATTTTTTTCATTAGCAATGATCAATCCGGGATCAATATGACGATAAATGCCAGTCTCCACGGATCGAATCACAGAAAAAGACAAAGAAGATGGTTTGTCCCTGAACCACAAACAAGGATCATTATAGGTTGATTATAGTTAATTTAATTAATTATAAAGAAATACCTTTTGGGTGTTCTTTCTTTGTTGATGTTATCGATCACATTGCCGATGTGATCCGTCGTTGCGTCGGAGAAGCAAAGTGTAGACTCCCTCTAGCGGTGATCCACAAGTTTACCTTGTATCTCTGGACATCGCCAAAGGATTCTCTGGGTGCTAGCGCATAGAATCATTTTCTTGCGTTGTCCGCCTTAGATCTTCTTGATCCGATGGAAGAGGATCTCTCTCAGTCTTGAGAGCATTCTTGGAGGAAGAGGTTCTTTCGGTCTTGAAATAATTCTTCAAAGATGTTGTGAAAAACGATTCTCTTGTGTAGGAAAAGAGTTGGGTTGTGTGGATATTTATAATCGAGTTTGAGGTTGAAGAGTTATGACAATAAATAAACGTGTTACGTGTCTCATTTATTTCATTGACTCTTATTGAAAAACCCCATGTCGAATAATTAATTCCTTGACATGTGCTCACGCTGATTATAATAAATATCATTTAATAAAATGATTTTATATCCTCAAAAACCCGACTGGAAAAACTACACGGCGTTTAATAATAAATACACGGTGTGTACATTAAATTCACACGGCGTGTATATATTGTTTTCATTTATTCATTTCCTTTACAAAATAAAACTACACCACGTGTAAATTTAATAATACACGGTGTGTACTTGTTTTATTTTATTTTTCCTCCATCATTTAAAACAACTTAGGCTTCCTTGAATAATTATTAAACCACGTACGGGAATAATATTTATTCAACGTGAGATACTTGGATACACTTAGTGTGTGACCCTCTAGGCCTCTTTCTCGTTGGCATTAGGCAGGATTTCCTAAAGTCCAAGATTACTGTCTAGCAACGGGTCAAGACACCCAAGAGAAAGAACTTGACACCGCATTGACGTATCACCACATACGAACGCTTACTGTGTAATTTAATCCCTTTGTCTCAATATCTCATCAAGCAGGTTTCATGGCAGTGTCATAAACCTATATGCTTGATCTGTCTTTCTTTGACTACCGGAAATAAACTCATCGTTTACACCATGGCCATGGGATTTAATGCAACAGTTCTATTTCAATCAAAGGGCTGAGATATCAACTTCCATAAATGGAGGGGACAAATCCTTCCTTGACTTATCCATTAACAACATGTCACTCGTGACGCACCCAACGTACCCTACTTCCCGCCAACTGTCTGTGTGACAGTTTTCGTCAGTAAATCTAAGTGCGCGAGTCATGACATGAGTTAATGATAATCTTTTAGTCTAAGGACCATTACACACGCTCGCAGATAGCAATATCTGATGACACCAAGACATGCAGAATTACTACTTACGGGTCTGTTCTCATAATCTCCCATCTTAGAGATTACCAAGTGCAAACTCCATGAGAAAGAGTCTCGTCTTCTTACGAGTACTCGCACATAACGGTCTGTATACTATGTGTCCTATCATAGTATGTCATCCAACCGTAGGACTTTATTTAAGAATATTTTATAGCATTTCAAGGTTCTCATCATAGCAGGGATCTGCTATGAACTTATTAATGCAACAACTATTCCAGGACATTATTATATTAGAGTCATGCAGAACAATGAACAATATATAATAAGTGAACATTTATGTAATCAAAGTACAAAAAAGTTGGTTCTGAGGACACCAACCCTTACACCATGAACTCCCATGGGTGGTTCCAAGGTCGGAGGCATCCAAATGGGGGAAAAGGAGAGGGTTTCTAGTATAAAATTGGGAGAGATAAAAACTAAAATTAAAAATCAGCATGGGCTGCATGGTTAGTTTGCATGGTCTTCCAAAGTGAATGGAGACTATGCGATAGCTACTATCAAGGGACAGACTGACTTCATGGTTACCTGCTACTTACCACATGTCCATACAAAGTTCATGCAGTAGCTACTGTCCAAGAATGAAACGACCACACCGTTAACCCATGAATTCTGCACGGCCATGCGCAAACCATGAACAGGCCCCTACCAAACCAAACACGACCCATTCTCTGCAAAACCCAAAGTATAATCCAAGGATAATATCTCTATGAAGAAATAAATGGATGGATATCCAAAAAATTCAACCATGTCACTCATAGTTCCCAAAGAAATACCTGAAAAGCAGGCTCGAACCAGGTTCGAAGCTGAATCTCAAAAGCGGGGTGTGATAACTCTCCCCACCATAATGCTTTCTGTCCCCAAAAATCCTACCCAAGGATAAAATTAAAAACCAAAACCAGCACTCCTTTACAACTCAAGGATCACCCAAGAACTACCATAAATAAGAGCCAACAAAAATGAACTTATAGACCGAAAGGACTTCCTGCTATGTTCCACCCACTCCCAAAGTCCAAACACCAACAGTTGATTGATCCAAAAAGACAGTGAACTTTCAAAACACTAGATCCATCCTTAAAAGCAACACATTAAGAAACACCGAGCAGACTCGACCAAGTATTTCAAATAAAGAACGAAAAAAATAACATCCAACACTAACAACTCCACCACCTTATCTTAACGAGACAACCGGAACACCCCAACTAAAAAATCACCTAAGGAAGAACATAGAAATAGGTAGATCCAAACATGACCACCACATTCCAAACTAAAACCAAGAACAAGAATAATACAAAGTGATGGGGTGGCCTGAACGGACTCCCCAGCCTTAGAAATGAGAATTCATAAGAAAACCATGAGTCCCAAAAGGACTCTCCACCATCAAAGATTTTCTCACACCACTACATTCAGAGGGATTCCAATGAGACATTTATTGGGTCTCCCAACCATAGAGCTAATGAGATTATCAAACTTGATAACCTCACCATGGAAACCCAAATCCCCCACCACAAGGGGAGGGGGAAGGGATTAAAGAAAGGACCAATGAAACACAACTAGAAAACCACAAAAACTTCACATCCACAGATAATAGAAACCCAACCACACTCAATTCATACAGACCAGCCACACAAAGTCTAATAAAAGGAGACTCTCACTCCAAGAAAGATATACACCAAGACTTCATGAATATTCCACAACTACACCTCCTTGAAAAAAACGAAACTTTCACAAACCCTTGAGATATAAATTAAAACATGATCTTACACTACACCAGGTTTCTTATGACTATGCAGAAACATCACTCTAGGACCTAAGGATAGAACCCTGATGATTGAAGTATCTTGTGCCTCACAGTAAAGATTTATAAACCTTCGAACAAGACATGCCTTCTGAGACCACATGAAACCTCAACACCTTTGAAACATGACTTACTAATCCCAACACGCACAACTATTCACTATGCCTCAACATGGAAACTTACCAAAGTAGGGGTTTAGAGGATTTACACACATCACCCCTTTCACACCGAATCGGGAATAACAACTGAAAAGACACAACCTTAATGAAAAATCAAGAAATTCTAGAACTCCCATAGGTAAAATATTCTTTCCTCAAATGGAACTCCCAAAAAGGCTCAACAATGTCAGCATTTTCTTGCAGGAGAGAATAGAAAACTGCTAGATGCCACGAAACATGGTTCTTGAAATAGAAAAGAACACCACAGGGAAAAATAACTTAACCCAAGAAGAGAACGCATACTTATATAAACTAGAGGGTTTACCACTGGGAGGTCTCCCATGAACACATTTCGAACATCATGGGGGTTCACTCTAGCCAACGAAAAGAACACATGGATCCAACCCAAAAATGGTCCCTTAGATAAAACATACATAAAACAATCACCATGAAAAAAAGGAATACACCACTATGATTCCCAAAACACTTCTCAAAAAATCCACCAACAAGAATGCAAACTAAAAATGTGAGAAGACCATAATGAAACTGCATTCTTAAACTCCTCAGAACCAAAATTCTCAAAACAAAAGAGCACACTCCTTGCCACTTCTCTTAAAATAAACCCTTTTGAAATTCAAATAGGAATATGAGTTTCACACTCACCGATGGCATTCCATAGAGTCTTACACATGCATATCCTCAGGCCATTTCGGGAACCCATCCACTTTCTCAGACATTTCCTTGCATGGGACAACACAAGGAAACATGAAAAGTCAAAAAAACATGTTCTAATTTTCAAAACAAAGCATTCAACCCACAGCTCCATTTTTTCAAACCTTCTAAGATTCTTTTCAAAAATTGCTAACCAAAAATTCCTCAAAACTCAATTCAAAACATATAACACTTTTCCAAAAGTAAAATTCCAACCATTCAATTTAAAACCCATTTCCAAATCTTACACATCCCTTCCAAAACGTTTCACTCAATTTTAAATATTTATAAAATCTCAAAAGATTCACTAACCATCCAACCAAAAAACTTACCCAAAAAACATTTAAGAAAACCCTATTTCCCAAACCTTACATAAAACAATGCTTGAAAATACATTTTCCACTATCCCGAGAAAATCCATTACTATTTAAAATTCATCCTCTCATAACTTCAGACCAGAATTTTCCAATACAATTTTCAAAACTTAAGAAAATCCAAATATTTTAAAAGGGTAAACTAGTGTCAGTGGGAGACTCAGACATATGGTTGATAGCCATATACTGATCACACCATCCCCACAATGAGAATAATAGGGTAATTCCCCAGGCTCTAAATGTTTTTTCAGGACATGCGATCACAAGAGACTACTTTCCCAACACCCTTATAATTTCCCAAAAACAGGAAAACCAAAAAACCAAAAAGACACTAACAACCTAGACATCCCATGGTAACCCAAGGTTTGGAATAAGAAAGGGTTAATGATGTCCTTCCCATTCCTAAACCCTGATACTGATAGTCCTACTCCTTCTTCCACGACAACTAAAATAACAAAGGGCACTCTTAAAATCAAGGCCCTCACTAGAGTCGACCTTCCCTAATACTATTTTGTCACAAACATGGTTGGGTCAACCCTGAACTGGTCAGCTGACCCAGTACGCAATATGACCCAAGAGGAATTTCAGATCCTCCTAGGATGGCAACTAGTGTCAGGCATCATTAAAGAACACAAGGTAATGTTTTCTCTTAATAAACACAAGAAAAGTTGCAGAATAAAACAAATGAAAACCAAACCAACCAAAACATGGTTTTATAAACATTAAAACATTTACAAATACAGTTGAAGGATACAAACAGCTGAACAAAAAACCAAACTACCTCATATCGGCACACTCTGACTAAACCAGATATGAAACAGCTCATCCATGTGTCCCCAAGGGTCACTCTCCAACTCACCACCAAACGTCTCCCAAGGTGACCAATCCAAAGCTAGGACATGTAGTAGGAACTAAAAACAAGAAAAATCAATAGGAATGACTTTTAAAACTCAGTAGGCTAGCCTGATATACTATTTCCAAATGAAATTCATTTAAAATAAAAGAACCATCATTTCTATGTTTGGACAAAAAAAATAGAAAATTAATCACTTCAATATTTTTTACATAAAATCAAGTAAAATCTATTACCCTTAATCGTTTTCAAAACTATATTCAAAACACATGATTTACCATCCCATTTCAAGGAGAAATTGATGTTTTTATTTGGAAATGGTATAGGGGATTTTGGAAACACCTTTTCATTAAAAAAACATTTTCTTACAATTTTGGAGAACAAGGAATCGCTTTCCAAGAAAACACCACATGAAAGATCAAAGGAAGATACACATAAAGGGAAATGCATATAGACAAACAACTATCTCAACAATCAGATCAAACAGTTAAAAATCCACTAGACATAGCTAAACCCAGAAGATCAAGAATAATCTAGACAACACCATACATGCAACCCCAACAATAGTAGCATTCCACGTGATGAAATCTGACACTCTCTATTCCAAACCTCCCTTTCTCAGGACAAGATGAGGGGAAATACAATACAAATTAACCCAATATAACGGCCTACTATAGGCCAATGGTAAGCAGCATAAACTACCAGTTCAGTAATCATCTCAAACAATTCTCTCAATATGCTAGGTTCTTATGTCTCATGTATCGAAGGGGGTGAGAAAATAGATGCCATATGAGCACCAAATCACAACATATATATAATAATCCACAACATGCTTCACCCTTAGTCTCCCCAAAGACTTCCCTCATGCCTTAAATACAAATTTATCACAATGGTTCCCAACCAAGGAACCCCAAGGGTTCCCAACCAAGGGATAGAACAACCTCATAGTTACCTTCTACTTACCACATGATCGTGGATAGGCCATGTGGTATCAACTTTTCCAAAGTTCAATGGCCGCATGGCTAAACCTAGGAGGCTTCATTGTCATGTGCAAACTATGTTTAGGTCCCTTCCAAACAAACATCATCCATTCTCTCCAAAACCCAAAGGAGAAGACAAGTCGAAAAGATAAGCCAAGAAAGAGAGGCATAAATAACCCAAAAAATCAACCCTGTCACACCTGGTTCCCAAAGGAAATACCTGAAAAGAAGACCCGAATGAGGTATAATGTTGAATCTAAAAACTAGGGTGTCACATCATAAGGCATGCCATTTAATTTTTCCAATTATATTTCAACATTATAACCTTTAATACATGGTAAACTGTTTTATAAACATTTATCTAACTAATTATAACCAAGGTATAATTATTTAACTAATAAATAAAAACCCTAACAATTAAATATTCCTAAATTATTATTAAAAAGATTAATAAACAATTAATAAAAAAATAAAAAATTAATATGTTAAAAAAATTAACAATTTTATGTTTTCCCTTATATAGAACCTCGATTCTATGTAAGGGTATACCCTTACTACCCTTGTGCAGACACTCTGTGTAGGGGTAACTGAGGTTTTTTAAATCCTATGTAAAGGTAATATAATATTTACCATTAAACATATCATTTTCAAAACTGATGTGTAAATTTAATAAACATATTACCTTTTTGCAGCTCTATCATGTAAAGGTATTCCCTTTATACGACTTCTTTTCATAAGAGTGCCCTAAATATTTCATACATTGTGTAAATGTATGAATTAGGAAACATTACATAGTGGTACCTTTATAAGTAATGTTAAAGTGCTACCGACCCTTATATAAACCCATTTTTATAATGGTACTACCTTTACGAAACCCATTTGCATAAAGGTGAAAATGAGGTAACCCTTACGTAGACCTTCTGCATAAGGGTATCACATCTGTGTAATAGGTAATATTAATTTACACAATTGAATCCATAAGTATATACCATTTACATTGCCAAACTATGAAAGGTTAAATCATACATACCCTTACACAGATCATGTAAGGGTCTAAATCATTCATTTTTCTGCAAAACCACTATTTTAAACATTTTTCTTTGAGACTCAGTAATTAAAACAAGTATAAATATTAAAGATCCTAACTATAATGTCACTGATGAGTTTTCTATTATAATATATGAATCATTTGTAGTTAAATAGTAACTATAAACATAAGAGATTAAACATCAAGATATCCACATGAAAATAATCCAAAAAACAGAGTGTTGACAATTCATGAACACTAAATTTTTCAATTTTTTTATGTGTAGAGTGTATGAGGAAGATCATAAAGAGTAAAGAAAATTTACACTACCTCTAGAGATCACATTGGCCAATTGATCTACATATTCCTATTTAGTAAACCAAATAAACAGAAGGGGTTATAGTTCCTTCTTGGTTGACATGAATAGCTCTTTAGAAAATGATATATTTAAGGGAGGATCATACACATTGCACACCCAACAAGAGAGGATTTAATCTTCTTATATAGTCTATGTATAAGGATCCACCGATTCATAATGCATCATATGCATCTATTACTCTTAGGGTATTTATTTAATGAATTCATTACAATAAACAGAAGAAAATTATTTAATCCATTCATAATGCATTGTAACTAATGAATAAATCATACAGGAGAAATAAATAATATATATCATATATATACATATATAATATATATTTATGCATCAAGTTCTGTAAAAATACATGCATCACATACATTTATTAAATTTACACTAGATATAATATCATATATTATATATGTGTGTGTATATCTCACGCACCATGTGAATGTGTACATGAATATAATATATATACATTTAAGTGTACATAAAACATGGTCTTCATCATAATAATAAACACAATCTCTACATGTAAGGCATCCTTGTCTCATAATTAGAGATATCTTATGCTCTTCACACAATGTTTCCTATTCTCATCAAAAGCAGATGGTTAGAATCATAGGTTTGTCGCTAAAGGATAGAGTGAATAGATACCATACTCATCTCATATGACTCATATTCTCATCACATAAGTCTTCTAATTCTAATCATATGAGGTAAGAATCTTAGGCTCATCACCTAAGGAAAAGAGTATATATCATATGCTCATCAAATAGGATTATTATGATCCTAACATAAGGCATCCAAGGCTTACCACTTATGTCTTACTTGGATCATCACTAGGGCTAGGTTTCTGGTGTAACATATGGGTATTTTCCTATTCTAATCACACATGTAACCCTATGCTCATTACATAAGGAAAAGATCCAAAATATGATCATTTCATGATGGAGGGTCATACTTTAAATTATAGTGGGAAAATATCCAAATATGATCATCCTATATGGTTAAGAACGGGTTAATGTCATATATTTTAAAGTCTCATGGAAACCCTTGGGAGGTATGGTGAGAAGTTTGGTATGCTCCATGAAGATGGCAGGGCTTTGAAAGTACCACTTCCCAAGGGGTATGGTGAATATGTTGGTACTAAACCTTAGAGAGGTTTTTTATGAATCCTTCTAGAAAATAGTAATCAAAATCCATTTATTTCAAACTAGATTGTGTAATGTTGTATAAGAGGATCATACCTAGAACTTCAACAAATTGCGGTAAAGATGCTTGTGTCGCGAAAGGATAAAATATTAGGGATGGTGTAGGGATTACACTTTCGGATGCCCACTTACTACTCAGGATCCTGGAGAACATTAGTTGTTATTACACATGTGTTGCGCTACCTTGGTCGTTCTTAGAAGCAATGAGCATAGATTGTTTCCAAAACATTGTTAATGTAGAGGTTTTGGGGTTGAGATTATATGATATTGGTCATGTGTAAGGATTTTTCACAATGGAGACCAGATCTAATAGGTCTGGGGTTCAAGAGACCTTGTCTTTCATGAAAGATAATTTCTTGAAAGGAGGAATTTGAGTGGATCACCATGATATGGATTTCATTCATTTTGGGAGATACGAGAAACCATCACTTGGATGAATGTTTTAGACTTTTCTCACAGTGTGTTTTTTATGTAAGGGAGTTAGATGAAATCATATAAAACATAATATAATCCATTAAAGTACTCCTAGGAGAAAATTCAGGCAATTTTATCACCTATTGGAGATCATATAGTTGTATGGATCATGGATGTATTGGTCTTGTGTTCTAGGAAATTTATCCTTAGAATCTCAAAGGTCCGACCTTGAAATTTTTGTGCAAAGGGGAAATTTATTAGACTCTATCTCAATGTAGTGTAGGATCATAAGATTAGGTTCACATGGAAATACTTACAAGGGTTTAATTGTATCTTAAAAACATATTTTAAGAAGTATAAACTAGTTAACACACAAGCCTCTTAATATAAGGTTATTGGACTTGGACTCAGTCCTGTTATTAATGTTTCAGAATCAGAACTATAAAAAATCTGATTATATTAGAGTAAAAATATCATAACCACTATGGATCTTATTTAATAGATTATTGATTTTTTTTTATAATCATAATCATACCAATGAATCAAATTATATATAAATCTATGTCTGGTGAC
This sequence comes from Viscum album, assembly GCA_963277665.1. Taxonomy (NCBI): domain Eukaryota; kingdom Viridiplantae; phylum Streptophyta; class Magnoliopsida; order Santalales; family Viscaceae; genus Viscum; species Viscum album. The sequence continues at coordinate 1,280,023,717 of OY728134.1, forward strand.
TATCTTTCTCTAATATGCAATAGAATAAAAACATGTAAACAAAAATTAATACGACATCTAAAAATTGTAGGAATGAATGAAAATATATTTAAAAGATAAATCACTTTAAACATTATGGGTAAGGTACTAGAATCCTTGAGAAAAGGTATCCACGGTTCAATACTTATAGTAATGTATATATTTCCATAGTAAGAAATTCATCGATATGAAGTTCAGAATGGCTCTGTCTTCCAATACCCAAAATCCCTCAATAAGTGGATTAGATTTACTCTATCATACTAGATCTAGAATACCTCGATATGATGGATCATATTCATCATATATCTATCCTCGTAATCCCTCGGTCTTAATAATGATCAGATGAAAACACAATTTAAAAACATCTTAAGGAAACATCTGTGACAATGATTCCTTTAGGTGACAACTCTCTAAAAAATACAAAAGGCTAAGAATGAAGAGTTCATAATATGTATTCTTTAGAAAACTTGAGAGAGAAAAGTTATTAATTACAAACACAAGAAATGACCTATTATTTACAAGGATCCTCCCAATGGTCATATTTTGATGTTTTTTTCAATGGATTGGGACAGTTTTTGCTTGATATCTCATAACGATATAGCATAACTGAATGTCTAACATCTTATTAATTAACACCATTAGTGGGTTTCATATATTCCTTACATTAAAAAAATTATTTTTGTTTTTATTATTAAAATTTTCAGTCCAATGGAATTTATAAATAATTTTAATATGATAAACATTATGAGAATAAGTCCAATGTTATCCGAACTAATATCAGTCTGATTGTTAATACTTTTTTCAGTATGAAAGACATGCCAAAAATTCTAACTCATGTTCTGATAAATATGTGTCTAGTTTATTTAACACATACTCATTATGATTACCACAATTAAAAAAGGTTATGTCTATATTTTTAGTACATTTTAAATTTTTATAAGTATAGTAACAGGTAATTTTTTATACCAAAACAAACTAAAACAATTTAGACATAAAAAATTTAGTAAACATTTTTCTATGAATGTTCTTTTGATTTAAAAAACTAAACTAATGGAAATATAATAAGTAAAACTTATGACTCAATATTCTCCCCCATTTTAGAAATCAAATAAACCAAAACATATATGAAAAAATAACTTGAAAAACCTAGATCCCATTGTTCTTTTAAGATATTCAAGTTCAGAGTTTTTTGTTAAACCTTATCTCCCCCTGAGTTCATAACACTTATGAATATGATAGTGAATACGATAAGAGTATTAGAATAGTTATTCATTTAATAAAACATATCCACCTTATGAAATATTATCCCCCTAAGGATTGAACTCTCACCCTTAATGAATTGCTCTCCTATTTTTGAAACAACTCCCACTTTATATTACAAATCCATGTTTAAAAGATACTCTCTTATTTTATAAAATCTTCTACCCATTTGTGATTTTAAAAAAGGAATGGAGAATAGTCTAGAGTCTCTTAAAAATATGTAGGAAGAAAAATATATGAAACAATAAATTGAACTAACTAATCATCCATAGAAAATATTAAAGAAATTCAACTAATTGTAATTGAAAAACATATTGAAAAATACTATTTGGATGAAAATTAATTCATTAGAAACCATTGAAATATTTTATAAAAATTAAAAAGTAATTCATAGAGTGTTCTGAAATTAAAATTTTCAATCTTTCTTCCTCATGGTGTTCACAAAGGCCTTCATCTTCTTGAGGGCGTTCTGATGTTACCTCTGGTTTGTCTATTCTTTCTTCTCTAGTCAAATTCCAACTTTTTATCCTTTTTACTTTCTTAAAAACCTATTCCTTTTGATCTATTAAAACAAACACTTCATCTTCACCAGGTTATAGCCCAGACATCTCTAACTCCATATCTTGGATCTTCTTTTTTAGAGCATCACATTCCTTAGTTTTTTTATCAGTCATATCTCTAAAATAGTCCACAAACTTGAATTTTTCTTCCATGCTCGAGGATAAAAAATTTAAATAACATGTTGAATCTACCATAAGATTATTTATCTCATCAAATTTTTCATCGTGAATATGAATATCACAATCAACCTAGTTTGACCACTTATCCCTTTTATTTAATAATATTTTATGATTTCTATAATTCTATTGAAAAAACTCAACTCTAACTATCTTATAATCACATTTTCTATCAAAAATTTTATTAAATATAATTTATGATTAAGAATTCATTAAATAAGCTATGATATTTCATGATGATTTCGGAAATAAGTAATAGTTCCTTATGCCCTTTACCAAAATTGAACAATATAATCAAATCCTTTTTTGGAAATTATTCTGTCTGAATCTGATAATTCTGGGATAGGTGGAGGCAGTTTAGTTCTACTTGTACTGACATCCACATTGTTTCATTTCCCTTTATCTTTTATTGAAACTACTTTTTTAACTTCTCTTGAATCCTTCTTATCATATGATAATTCCATAATGTCGATATCTTTATTAGAATAAAAATTTTCATCAACTTGTGTTTTTGAATAATGATCTTCCGTTTTCTTTGATGAGGATTAGGCTTCTACTTCTTATGAGGATTGTTCCCCTTACAAACATCCATATTTATCTTTTTTCTCAGTCTTGGAGAGAAATTATGATAAGGATGATGATGAATATGATTATAATTTTTCATAATGAGTATCATCCTCGTCATATTATTCATTGTCTTCATCTTTCTCTTTAACTTATTCTTATATTTCTTCTTAAATGTCTTCATAGTATTCTTATTCTTCTTCTCTTTCTTAATCTCTTTCTACTTTTTCGACATGATTATCAACTTCCTTATCAATATCATCCTCAAGATACCTTTCTAATATAATATCTCCTTTTCCAATTTTTTCTCATTCCAATTCATTTTAGAGAGCGTTTGGAATAGATTTTTCATCCAAAAAAGTTCTTTTCCCTTGTCAGCGAGTAGAGGAATTTCAGTTGGAACCACTGAAGTTTCTTGAAAGATTAAAAAAAATTTGGTATGAGATGATCAGAATGAAAAGTTGGAAGCTCAAAATTCTTGGAATAACAATTATACTCTTTTTAAGATACCTTCAAAAATTATTCTAAAGAATCACCATCTACTTTAAAAAAATCATTGAATTTTTTTTAAATTACAACCTCATTCTGTTTATCATCTCCTTGCTAATAAATGAAATTTTCTCCCTCATTGGATATGATTTATTAGCTACTTTGAAAATATTCATACACTCAACAATAATCTAACTTATAAAAGCTGGAAACATTATGATCTTGGATTTGATAGAAGATAACATGATCTTATCTATATTAAGAAGGATGAAATTTTCATGATCTATTTTTTATACATTCACCAAAAAGTACAATATGAAAACATCTCAAGCATTCAAGGTGTCTCTGTCTCCCTTTTCAGAATAAAATATCCCATGCACCCATAGATCAAGAACCCTGTTTTCTAGAGTGGTATGTAATACTTTTCTTGTCTTACCATATTATGAAAATAGTTATTCTTTATCTTTGGTATTGTTGGATGATCTGAGATTATCGCACAACATGTGTGAAGCTCAATATGTTTCATCATATGATGGAATTATAACAGTGTCTATAATTTTCTTATATGAAATTATATAACTCATCCCATACATTGTATAATAAATTTTTCCTTTCCCATTTTCCTTGATGAACTGAGAAAAAATGTTGAATCCATGTACTGCATCAAGGTTGTAATGATCAAAGTCTTTGTCTTGTTTTTTGACACAAATGGATTCCCATCCTTGAAAGGAGATAATCTTCTTCATAGTAGAGTCATACATCTTATACCATTATCTATATGTCAATCTCTCCTAGAATAAGAACCATTTTGAAAAATCCTCCTTGGTCTCATTTGGTAATGAAACTAGAACCGATAATCAGATGGAAAGGAAAAAAAATTGGAATATGATCTTTTTGAGGAATAAGAAATTTGGGGTGAAAAAACTGATCAACTGATGTGGGACAAGAGCGGTAACCACCTTTATATAGGCACTCAGGGTGGTGGTTCGTTTTCCTTAAGATGATCAATGGTGTATATGTTAATCCAATGTGATATGATGGTCAAAAATTATCTAGATAAATATTTAATAGAATTTTGAACTCTCAAAATTTTGAAAACATTTATCATATTGAGAATAAATCAGATTTGGAAAATTTAAAAAAAATTAGAAAAAAAATAATGTTTTTATAAAACTAAGTGTATAAAAAAATATAATTGTAATAAAATAGTTCAAAACATAAAATAATAGAAGAGTGCCTTTTAGAGTGAATAAAATCATTAGTATGAATAGCCTGTTCTTCTTGGATTTTGTAAACTAAATATATTGCTATCATTTTGAAATAAAAACTAATTACAATAATTTATAAATTGAAAACATTTGTTAAAAATTTTGATTCTGGATATATTATGACATATTATGAGCCCAGAAATCCTTTAGAGGATTCTGAGTCTAAAAATTTATAAATAAATATGATCCTACGAAAAAATTATGATAAAATTTTTATGAAAACTGAAAAATTTATAAAAATAATCTTTTAAGAAAAACATAAATTATTTTTGAAAACATAAACATATGTAATCCCCCTATGAAAAAGTGTTGTGTAATATATTTATATAGGTCAATAAGAAGTATATATGAATAATTATTTAACATTAATCATTCCTATCTTCTGTTGGATATATTCAAATCTATCTGAACTATTAGGTTTAGTAAAAAATTTCACAAGTTTATCTTCCATTCTGATGAATTATTAATTTATATCTCCTTTAAGTGTGTGATCCCAACTAAAATCTTATCATATATTTATGTTCTTAGAAGGTAATTCATGTTATGGGTTTTTAATTAATGCAATGGAACTTGTGTAATCAAGAAGTATTTTTGTTTTAGTAAAATTCTTGCAATAGTCAATGAGTGTGTGTTAGAACCACAACACTTGATCAAAACAACTAACAACTGCCAAATATTTTGTTTCATTAGTAGAAGGTTCAAAAAATTATTGTTTCTTACAAGACCATAAAACTATTAAATCTCTTATAAAATGAAATTTTCTTAATGTACTTTCCCCATCGATTCTAAATCCACAAGATTACACATCTAAAAAAATATAATTCCAAAATATTTAAACAAGAATATAAAGTCTTACCTTTAATGTTCCCTTAAGAAAACAAAAAAAAATACAAATTTTAAATGGGATTCCATTGGATTTTCATAATATATTTCACATAATCATACTGAAAACATTAAATCTTTATGATTAGAAATTAATTAAATTAAATTTATTATCATACCTCTAAAAATATTATAATCAAGTGGTTTCCTAGCCTCATAAAGATTTAAATTATTAAAGGTTCTAATAGGAGTACTAATAATTTTTGTAATGTTGTATCCAAATTTATTAAGAATATCTTTTATATACTTATGTTGAAATATGAATGTTCCCTCTAAATTTTTTAAAATTTTACAACCAAAAAATTATAATAACTCACCCATCATACACATTTAAAACTCTGATTTCATATGAACCACAGTTAAATCTGTTTAATACTCTTTAGATTAATCAAATATAACCTCATAAACATAAATTTTTACAATCATAGTGTTTGTATCAAGTTCTTTTATTAAATGATTTTGATTCATACGTCCCTTAAAAAAATTAGTAACCAAAATCTATTTAATATGTCATACCAAGCTATGGAAGATTTTATAATTATTTATAATCATTTGGTAAGTATATAAGCTTCTTCTAAATGCTTTTTATTTTCCAAACTAAAGGTTTTTTAAAAATAAAATTATCCTTGATTATATCTATTAATAAAATCACACTTCAAATCCATTTTAAAAAGTCTTAAATTAATGAATGTTGTAAAAGAAAAAATTATTCGAATAGCTTTTTTCCTGCTACTGAAGTATAGGCTTATTCATAATCAATTTTTCCTCATTGATTATAAACCTTAACAACAACTCTATATTTCTTTCTCATAATTATTCCATTCTCATCACACTTATTTCAGATAACCCATTTAACTCCAATTATAGACGTTTCTATAGGTCATTCAACAATAGTCTAGACATTATTCCTATCAAACTCAATGAGTTCATCTAGATTTTCCTAAATCAAATCCTCATCACATAAAGCCTTATCATGACTCTTAGGTTCAAATTTGGATAATAAAGAATTTTTTTCAATTTATTTTCTTAAGGATCTTCCAATCCTAATTCGTTTATCTACATTACCAGTGATATTATCACTAGGATGATTCCCGAGGAACAACTATCTTCTTGGGTTTTGTAATGTCTATTATTCAATAATATATAGAAAATATTCTTGAGTAATAACATTATAAACTATTTCTTATTTTTTTTCCTTATAAGAAGAACATTCTAACTATGGTTGAAAATCATTTTTAAAAATAACTTTTGAGGATATTAGTTGAGGTTGTTTGAAAACAAAAGGAATAGTTTTATCAAACATAAGATGAACCTTTCATCAACGGTGAAATAATTTTTATTAAAAACTATATTATAATTAGAATTACTGGAATAGCCTAAAAATATTTCTTCATTTTATTTGGGTAAAAATTTATGTAAGTTATTTTTAGTATTCAGGATTAATACTTTACAACCAAAAACTTTCATGTAATAAATATTGGTTTTCTTCCTTTCCACAACTTATAAGATGTTTTATTAATAAAAGGTCAAATAAAAATGTGATTCATAGGATATAAGGTAAGAATAAACTCTTTAGCCCTAAAAATTATCAACTGAGTATTCACTCACCATGGTTCTTGTTATTTCATGAAGAATTCTATTTCTCGTTTTAACGGTACCATTTTTCTAGGGGGGTTCTAGGTGATGAAATGTATTGTTCAATACATTTATTACTATGAAATGATTCAAAATCATAATTTTCAAATTCACTATCATGATTACTATAAATTGTTATCAATGATTGGTTTTTACCATTCTTAACTCTTTCTAAAATGTATTAATATAACTAATGTCTTCAGATTTCCTTGTGATAAAATGAACCAATGTGTATCTAGTGTAATTTTTAACTTAGACATATACATAGTATTTTCCATCAATATTTCAAGTTTATGTAGTACTAAATAAGTATATGTGTATTAAATATAAAACATTAGAATTTGATGCTTTACTAATAGATTTAAAACATGACTTATGTTGCTTATCATATTAAAAAGGGTCACAGACAATTGAAGTATTAAAACAAAGTTCTGGTAGATCCATAACAAGTCCTTTATTAGTAAACAGAGATATGTTTATATGGTTATTGTGTCCAAACCTTCTATTCCCTGACCAATAATGATCTTTTATTACACTAATAAAAGATATTTCTTATCTTATAAGGTCTTCTTGTTAAGTGTGTAGACATTCTCATGGTGATTGGTAGAAAGAATAAATTAATCCTTTAAACTTTTTTCTGAAAAATTACAATTCCTAAATATCACAAGGTAATATTTATAATATAATTAACTTATTATTATGATCTCGTGATTAATACCTATAATAAAAAACATTTAAAATAAGTGATTTTCCAATTAGAATAAGGCTACCTATTTTGATAATCTCCCCGTGAGAATTATCTCTAAAAGATGTATTTCCACCTATCGTATTTTATATATTCTTCAAGAAATATTTATTTCCAATAACATTTCTAGATAACCCACTATATATGTACTATATGTTATTGTTTTTGGTACTTTCATTGTGACCCTAAAAACAAAATGATTAGTTTCTCAGAACCCAATCCTTATTGGGTCTAGTATTTTTATAAAACAAAATTTTTGGTAACCAAATTTGTCGAATTTTGTTTTGGGAAAATTCCATTTCGTTATTAAAATAAGCTTAATTGAATCCTAATTATCGTAATCTATTTAAGAAACAATTATTTTTCCACTACCCTCCACCATGACACTTTATGACAAAAGTTTCACTTTTGGGAACAAAATAATTGTTACGAAAAATAGGTTTTTTATCTATAAAACCCATTCGAGAACTATTACAATTAGGATTTATTTGATTATAAATTTTATCCGAATATTATTTTCTAGTGGGAATCATTTATAAAATTTTCATTAAACAATTAATTTCATATTTTAGTTTTAAAAATAATTTTTTCCCTCGTTATTATTATTTTAAGATGTATGTGTTTTTTCTATAACATTTTTCTCATAAACTATTTCAAAATCTTTAGAAGTAATTTTTGTTTTAGAAACTATCTAATCATGATATTTTGAATGATCTAATATTTCATATATTAAAATAGTTACCCTTGATTCATCATTTGGAATTTTTTCCATTCCATTATAAAAAAGTAAAATTTTATAATTTCCATTCTTAATAAATTTTACAAAATTGAAAACATTTCCATAATAGGTAAAGAATTATCTTCTATTAAGGAAGAATCATCATTAGAAGAAATTGAATCTTGATTATTAGGATAATTAGCAATAAGAGAAATTTTCGTAAGATATTTGGTTCCATATACCTTATCTATGAGACATTTATTAACATTTGGTATATTAGAAAAAAAATCATATGTTCCTCTATTCGAAACATTCTTTATCTAAAGGACTTTCAGAAGAATAACCTCCATTAGCACTCAAGTTTTCAACAATATTCAAAAAATTATTTCCTTTTTATTTATTATATTTCATTGTGTTCCTTTATGAATTTTTTTACTTTCTATCTTTCCTAATCAGTTTTTTTACCATCAGGTCGGACATGTCCTGCTTTCTTACATTCTTAGCAATTGATTTCATCTTTCTTATCACTTCTATCCTTATTACCTTTTTTATCGATATTGGAAAACTTTTTTCCTAAAATTCTTATTCATCCTTTTTTCTATGTTTTCTTACTAATTTTGAGAATTTTCATAAGTATTATAATTAGATTGAACAACTAATTTCTTCTTTCTTAAATATTTCACCACTTTCTCTACATATTGAACTTTTGAAGGTAAGGTAGATGTTGTGGCAAATAAAACACCACCATTTTTTTAACTTTATCAAAATATATTTTGAAAATACCCTCATATAGCATAAGGGTTCAAAAAACTATCCAAAGTAAGATGATTAGGCTTTCTTGTCTCGTCAACAACTGTTGTTTTAGAATACCACTCATTATGAATAATAAAAATTCTCATCTCAACAATAATATCATAATCAAGATAATTTACACCAATATAATATAAACTATTTATGATTTCTAGGAACCTCTTATGCATCATTGTAATAGATACTCCAAGTATGAAATCAAAGACTTGGTATTCTTATCTAAGCATATGTCTTCTAGTTTCTACAACATTTGATATACCAATGTGTGTGATTTTAATATTTTTATAGATATTATTTTTAGTTTCACATGAATATTTCTAATAATATATACTTATTTTTATGGAATATAACAAAGTATTCCTTGCTCTATAATTTAACTCATATACTTGTTTCTCTTGATGTTTAAAAGGAGATAATTCCTTATCATGAATCTTGTACTATTCAGTAGGGATAACCAAATTATAAACCCCAATGTTGAAAAAAAACTCATCATATCTCTCCAGTACTCGTAATCAGAACCATCAAAGATAAGTGGTCTGTTTGGATTTAGATTTTCTATTGAACCAATATTAAGACCATGCATCATTAAAACAATATAAATTATTTTCAACAAGTACATGTTAATGTAACAAAAGTTTATAAACAAAAAATATATATTAAAACATTAACAATTTTAAAACAAGTAATGAATGTAAAAAACTCAAAATATATATGCTTAGTATAACCCTACTTTAATACCAATTATTGGATAATATGATATGGTTCATAAGGAAAAACTTACTTGTGGGGTTTAATTATATTTTTAAAATAATATTTTAAGAAGTTTAATCTAGATAACACACAAGCCTCTTAAAGTAAGGTTGTTAGACATGAACTCAGTCTGATTATCAAAGTATCAAAATCAAAACAATAACCAGTCCAATTATATCATATATAAAAATATCATAATCAATATGGATATGATTTATCAGAGTATTCATTTTATTGTAATTGGAATAATATTGATACAACCAAATGTATAGAAAGCTAAGTATGATGACTGCCATTTGGTGTTATGAAGAATAATAAAAACATGTAAACAAAAAGTATTAAAATAGCTAAAAAATGTATGAATGACATAGAACCATTTTAATAGATAAAGATAATTTAACATTAAAAGTATAGTATACAATAAACCTTACTAATGGTATCCATTGTTTTATACTTACAATAAATTATATCTTTCCATACCATAAAATACCTCAACAAAAATATCAGAATGGATCTGTCTTCTAATCCCCAAAACCCCTCAATACAATGATAAAATTTGATCTGTATTCCTAGCCCTATAAGCCTTCGATCTGATGGATTATATTAACCATCTTCTCATCCCTGGAATCCATCAATTTTAATAATTATCGAATGCAGATACAATTTTAAAATTTTTTAAGGAAACATCCCAAACAAATATTCCTTAAGAAGACAACACTCTAAATAAATATAGGACACTATTAATGACAATTTTATGATAAGTATTCTTCATATGACTTGATATTGTATTTATTAGCTACAAACACTTCTAATGACCTAGTATTTTTTGGTGTCCTCTCCAAGGTCAAATTTCTATGTATATTGCAATGTAATTGGATAGCTGGAACTTGATAGCTCATAAAGATCTAGTGTAATTGAATTTATGATGTCCTATTGATTAACACCATTATAGTTTTTAAGATATTCGATACATTAGAAACAATTATTTTAATTTCATTTATAAACATAGTCAATCTAATGAAATTCATTAACAATTAAAATACAATAATCCTTATGATGGTAAGTCTGATTGTATCCGTACAAGTATCATTCCAATTATTACAAATTTTATCAGTATAAAAGACATGATAGAAAGTCTATCCCCTAATCTGATAAAGGTGAGTCTAGTTCATTTAACACATACTTATTACGATTACTATGATGTAGAAAATTAAATTTTATATTCATAATACTTTAGAACTTTTTCTATGTATGTTAAATAGTATTGTTTTCTTTAAAGACCAAATAAAAAACATTGGAAATAAAAATTATTAAATATGTTTTTAAGAAAGTTTTTCTGATTTCCAAAACTAAAGGACTAGAAATATAAGATGTAAAAATTCTGATTCAATAGGTAGGTGGGAGAACATGAAATTTTAGTGTGTCCATGTAAGTTCAAAGTTACAAAACACTCCAACTTTGCTTCATAAAACAATATATAAATGCTTAAAGGGGATTTTTTAAGTGTCCCAAAAATATATTTCTTCCACTCAACAATGTATAAACTTTTATACTTTTCTATATAACTTCCTTCCTGAGATGTTTTATGAAAGGGTAAATTTAGATAGTAATAACCTTTGATTTGTAATTCCCTTTGGGCTTTGTGACCAGTCAAATAAAATCCTATTAAGTAAGCTACTACCTAATCTATTGGTTTTCACTATATTAAGTGCTTTTAGGGTAAACATTCCTAGAATACCACTAAAATTCATTTTTCTTCTTCAATACTATTTTTTATCTCTTTTAGATGAATATTTTAGTGTAAAAAGTTCCTCAAAATCATCAAACACTAAATTCCTTTTCATTATATCATGGATATATATATATATATATAATTTTTTAGTATTGATTAAATTTTATAAGTTTTTTTCATGTGGAATCAGCTATATTACATATAACCTAAGGCAATTTTCTATTTTATATTACTATAATGAAACCAATCATTTAAATTCAATTTCATTTGTTTGTATTGGATAAGAAGGGGACAATTGTCTAATAAAATATCCAAAACGTATAATAATAACAAACAATTTGATTATTTTCATAAGAAAAAATAAGTTCTAAATAAATGGTGACACAAGAAACATTAAGGATACAAGAAATTGATAAATAATCATTATTCAAGAAATTTAGAGTTTTTAAATAAATATATGTGTTTTAGAACACAACACAAATAAATTCCTTGTGAGTATGTAAAGTGAAAGACAAAGTATTACCTTCACTGCAATGTAAGAATTTGTGTCTCCCATCTTGCCTTCAGTGTCCTTTAAAGATGGTTAAGGGGTCTAAAAAGCAACGGACAAGCATCCACATCATTTACATTAGGAATTTTGTTAACCAATAATGATTTTTTAGTATAAGCTAACTCTTCGTTGAATTGGTCTATTTTTCTATTAGCATCCTCACTAGTGATGCCCGCTAAATCATCACATTCAAGCATCCTAAAACTAGTTTCACTCTCTCCTGTATATAAATAATTTATCTTTTTTTCAGGATTTGAAGACATCAAACATCTTACCTCAAAATCAATGGGTGAAAATTCATTTCATTGAAAAAGTTGTGATGACATAGAGCCTTGAATAATATTTTTGGAAGAGTTTCCAAATTCTAATGATTGAACTTATATAGATATTACGAGACTCGATCACTCAAATAAAAGAATATATACCCACTTTTCTCATTCTGAAAGATCAATGAAGCTTTTATAGTGTCCCCACAAACCTATTATTTCATCTCTAATAATAACTGGTGAGGTGAAAGAAATAATGATTTTATTCCTATCATAAAATATATCTATTTCAACACCAAATCACCCATTATAATCTATATTTTGAGTAATATTAATATTTCAGCATAAATGAAATGAATTACTCAATAATTAATGAAATTATCCAAATGTTTTTTTATAATTATTGATGTAATAATGACGTATCGAGTTACTAAAATTCCACACCAATGTACATGCTATAAATAAAAAGTAATGGCTTCCTAGTATGATATAAATTTCAATAATGAGTGTAACATCGTTTTTTGAATGTAAACAACTAGTTACTATTATATTCCTAACATTTTGTAAATAAATATGATGGATATAATGGTGTACATGAAAATATATATCATGTATAATATTGAAAATTATTTACATGCATGTTTGAGTGGTATTATTAATTTTTTATATTATTAATATACTTGTAAATTTCTATTAGGGGGAACAAGGACAGTAAGATATTGTGTACACCAAACAAATGTTAATAAAGGATCATGTTTTGTGATGAAATTTGGGAATAAGGGGAACCCAAAAAAATAGAATCCAAAAAATTAAAACATAAAAAAAGAATTAAAAAAGTGAGGAATGTAAAAAATAAAAAATATTTTTATATTTCGGACCACATCGGTCCTACGTGCATTGAAAGAACACCTCCACTTTCATATTATTAATAAAAACTAGAACAAAAAAATTAAAATATGTTATGAATTAGAAAGAATGGAAAACATAAATAGAACCATGAAATCTATCATAAAATTAATAACCTTTTTTCTAGGAACCAGCAGTTAATATTAGTACAAGGACAGAAGCATACACCTCTAGACTATTGGGGTTAGTGGTTACCTAAAACCAGCTTCCATTTTACTATAAATTTCATTGTATATTCACTGTATTACAGTATAATATAATATAATTTTATTCACATCCAAAAATATCTTATACATGATATTTTATGTGATAATTGACTACAAATTCATTCCATGTAAAAATTACAAATCCATTTCACACTATGATGTGATAATTTAAAAGGTATAAAATTATTCTTTAAAACTATGCTCTATGACTAGAATATATTGTCTGGAAGATTGCATAGGATATATAATATCAAGGTTAAGAGGCTCATAATACATTGAGATGCCTTCTCAAGGTTATTTCTCTAAGTGATCTATAAGGAGAGAGGTTATGAGAACAAACCCACCTATATGAACCCAAATGTTTCATGTGTCATTGGATATTCTTATCTATGGACCTATGTAATGATTCATTGAAATTGACATTATTATTATTATGTTTCATGATTTTTGTTCTTAGATGTATTTTATGAAAAATGAAAATTATTTCTCATGGTTCTTTTGGATATGTTGGGTGTATCACGAGTGGCATTGGATTATTAAATAATGTGAGAGATGATCTATCCCTTCCAGTGGAAGTGAATAACATTGGACTTTTGAAACACCCCAAGCCCAGTTCCCATAATCTAGTGTATTATTTTATTAAATTTGTCTGATTACAATAATTTTGTATCCCAAAGGACCGAATAGTTAAGTTGTTTTGGAAAACCAAATACAAACATAAGTTCAACATGACAACTTGGAATGAAAAACATTACAGAAATTCCATTTTATACATTAATGAATCCAAGATTATACATACAAGTCATTCATAATATTCAATTTTAAAACCTAGGGAAAATAAAACATAGGAAAAGGGGCGATCGCATAGGCTCAGTAATGGTATGTAATACATAGGAAGTTATCATAGACATAAACACTATTCAAGGTGAACATCTTTAAACACATCCCCAAAAAAATTTACTTGACCATAATATGGAAGGAATGAAATCTAATTATATAAATCCATATAAATGATCATAATTGAATGAAAAATAACCATTGATATTATACTAGTCTAATAATAACATGTTTTATGAATTAAAATTATCATTATGAGTGAATACATAATGTTGGACAACTGAATCATATCGTCGAGGCCTCGATGCAGACATCTTCAAATACTAGGGTAAGGCCTCATCCAAAACCCAATTCTTTTTTTCCTCATGAGACCTACCAATTCATTGAGGGGATATAGAAGGCCCCACCTACTGCATTTTAAGATCAATAAATTCTTCATATTAATGGGGTTAAATATATACATCATATACATATCCGATGTAAATAACATTCCCAAATCTGTAATCATAATTACTAACCATTCTATGCAGTATGAAGAATGGTATCAAGATAGCACATCCACATCCAAAATAATCTTAAACAAATAAAGAAAATATGTTATATTATATCATAAAATATTAAAAAAAATAAAACATAATATATCAACAGTATTTTTGAAATTGATGAAAATGCTCTTGGAAAATCATCGAGTAATTCTTGAGATAAATACCCTTTTACTTTGAAAAGAAGAGTTCCTTGGGAAAATTATTTGTATAAAACAAGAAGTGAAATAAGATTTTTTTTCATAATAAAATTAATAATTTTATAAAAATAAATTTGTATTCAAACAAATTATAATTTTCCCTTGAAGATAGGTTTTAATTTGAGAAGTTCCCTTTAATCAGGCTTCATTATCGAGAAGAATCAAGAAACATCTTTATAAAACATTTAAATATACATAAAATAAAGAAAGTTTGTGATTTTTACACATATATATAACATTAAAAAATTATTTATGAGGATAGAATAATAATAATTAATAATTTAATTGGGTTAAAGAGAGAAAAAGAGTAACCCGAATGAAAATGGAGGTTCAGGTAGAAACCCTTACCTTATGTCCGGATGAGTTCTGTACTTGAGCTTAACATCTGGGATAATAAAATTAAATCCATTAATTAATTAATTAATAACCTTTTATATCATTATTTGATAAATTATTGTTTTATTAAGTTCATTTATGTCCATATTGATGAGTTATATAGTTTAATTTCATCGTTCTGGAGCATTCGGTTTGTTGGTTTTCATTATAGGTTCACTTGTTTTTAAGTAATGAAATTCATGTACAATGGGTATAATTCTCCATAATTGGAATTGAAGTTTTTTAATTAGAATAATAAAATGTAAATGGTTATATAAATCATATGTTTATATGGTATCTAAATGAATCATTGGGTAGGACATTTAGTTATAATCATTTAGATTATTACGGTGGTATTTCGATCACTACGAACTAGTTGTGTCGTATAAATTATTATTATGTATATTAACTAGTTTTATAACATTAATAAGGTTATAATACATATATTTTATTCTGTTTTAACCATTAAACCTTTTTCATTAATAGCCTTTAAGGATAAATTGATGAACGAAAGTTCGTCGTCCACAAAGGTCGTAAATCGGCACCTCTCGGACGACGATTTCCTTTTTAAAATAAAAGAGAGATATAGTATTTGGGGATGGATATTCCATTAACATTATATAATTAAATTATATATATGATACTATATTTATCATGGTCATTTGGATAGGGAATTTTATGCGAAGATAATAAAATAAAAGAACTTGAAATGAAATTAAAAGAAAAAGGGAATAGGGTTTTACCTCTTAAAATATCCTGCTTGAGAACCTCCTTAAGGGAAGGATTTTGGTATTTTTGCAATGTAAAGAGCTCTTGGATGTGGGAGGTAATTGGGAAGATGATTTTTTTGAGAATATTTAATAGCACATCTGCTTAGATCAGTGAGTAATATAGGGGGTGAGGCTGGTTTTTATTGTGTAGGAGAGAGGTGATTTTTGAATATTTTAATTATTAGTTTATTATTTTGGCTCAGGACTATGAATAGTTTTAGAATTATCATAAAATATATTTAAATAATGATTCAATGTAATAAATTATGGTTCTTATCTTATCTATTACTCAAGGAATATTTTATTAACCTTGTAATGTATTTATACCATAAATTACCGTATTTTACTATTTACTGAAAATCCATATTTTTTAAAAAAATAACAAAAATAAACCATCATCATTTTAATGTGTAGAATTAAAAAATGGACTCCATTTTATCAAAATATGTTTTTAAATAGGTGAAGTTTTATTTTTAAATGAAATCGTTATTTACTTGAAAAATACAGATTTTAAATTTAAAACTCATTTTATAACATATTAAAAAATTTACTATGGTATCAAAATATTTTCATAAAATCATAAGACAAAAAAATTATGATTTATGAATAAATATTATGAAAATGGATTTTCTTTTAAATAATTTTCTTAATAATAAAATTTAAAATAATTAATTATGACTTATAAAAATACCAACACTTAAATATTAATTTTTGAAATATTCACTTACTTTTATTATGATATAATTATATAATAATTTCACTTATTAGATGCATAAATTTTATTTATATATTCATGGTTGAGGATACTATTCATTATTCCAATTAAGTATTCCTAATGGTCACATTGCATTCATAAGGGAAACATATTATTTCCTAGGTATAGGTTCCTTAACGTCTCAAAATACCTCTTATTTCATTCATTATTCATTTATAATGATTGAATTGGGTTTTCTGTGTTGTTTTATATGATTCATACTATATAAAATAAAAAATGACAGGAAATATTATTGATATAATTTTGGGTTTTTACATTCTCCCCTCGTAAAAAAAATTCTTCCTTGAATTTTCTAGAATGTCAACTCATAAAAAGAATTGGTTAGTTCTTCATCATAATATCCTTAGGAACCCATGTTGACTCATCAATTTTATGATTTTTAAAAATTTCCTTTACGAGAAGAGTTGTTTGATTCCTCCACAATTGTTCTTTAGTTTTCAAAATCTTGATAGGCTCTCTACCGTAAGATAAGTTAGGTTCCAATTCCATTCCTTAGGAAGTGAGTACATGTGTTGGGTCTAGCATGTACTTCTTTAACAAGGGGATGTGGCACACATTTTGTACCTTAATAATCCTAATAATAATTTCCAAACAATAATCCAAATCTCAAATTATCTCAATAATTTCAAAAGGGACAATGTACTTAGGGCACAATTTCCCTTTCTTCCCAAATCTTATAACACCATTCCCTTGGAGATACATTCAAGAAAATGTGATGTCCCACTTGAAATTACAAATCCATCCTTCAATTATTGGCATAGATATTTTTACAACAATGAGATTCTTTGAAATCAGTTTGAATAGTATTTACATTTTTTGTTGTTTCCTTCACAACCTCTGGTCCCACAAGCTTCCTTTCACCGACTTCATCCCAAAAATATAGAGTATGATATCTCTTTCCATACAGTTGATCATATGGTTAATTTTTAATACTTGAATGGAAAAAAATGTTGTAGGAAAATTCCACCAAAGGTAAATATAGATCCCACATACCTTTAAAATCAATTGATCATGGTCTCAACATGCCTTTTAATGTTTTGATCATCCTTTCTAACTTCACATCAATTTTAGGGTGATAAGAAGTACTAAAATGAAGCTCAGTATCCAAAGATTTCAAAATTCCTTTAATGAATTTTGATGTAAATCATGGATCATAGTTATAAAAAATTGATATTGGTGCTCCATGACATCTTACAACTTCATTAATATAGAGTATTTAAAGGCCCTTTGGTGGAAAATCCTCCCTTATAGCGAGGAAGTGTGCAGATTTGGTAAGGCGATCAACAATTCCCGTATTTCATCATTATTTCTTTGAGTTTTGGGTTATCCGGAGACAAAATCAATGATGTTGTCATACAATTTCCATATAGGAATAGGAATATGTTTCATGAATCCTCTAGGATGTTTTCTTTACTCCTTCTCTTTTTGGCAGACCAAACATCTGGATACATAATCTAGAATTTCTTGCTTTATGTTGTCTCATTAGAAATGTTCCTTCAAATCTCGATACGTCATAGTGCTACCAGGATGTTTAGAGAAATTTGAACAATGGAAATCATCCAATAACTCCATTTTTAGCTTGAGTATAGAGATAACACATAGCCTCCTCCCAAATTTCATAAATCCATACCCACACATGATGTCTGGAAACTTCTCTTGATTTATAGCTTTAATTTTCTATTAAAGATTCAAATCATCAAATTTATAACTTTTAATCCTTTCCAATAAATATTTTTGTGAAACCAATTTAAAAATTTATAATGTTTCACCTTCTTTGATAATTCTCATATCCATCTTTTCTAGATCCAAGTACATGGGTTCCTTGAAAATCAACATTTTTTTTAGTTTTTAATGATCCTTCCTACACAATGCATCGGGTAACGTATTTTTCTTTCCTGGGTGATAGTGTATTCAAAAATCATAATCCTTGAGTATCTCAATCCATATCCCTTTACTAGTGTTTATTTCATTATGTGAGAAGATATATTTCAAGCTCCTAAGATCCATATATATCTTATATCTTTCTTGATCGACATAATGTGTATTACAGCTACTAATTCAAGATCCTAAGTTGGATAGTTTTATTAATGAATTTCTAACTTCCTTGATGCATAGGAAATAACTATATTATTCTACATAACGACACAACCAAATCATTTCTTTTCTGTATCACTATAAATTAAAAATCCACCATTTTTTGGTGGTAGTGTTGGGATTAGAGCATTCACTAATCTCCTCTTCAATTTTTGAAAAAATTCATCACATTTTCTTTTCCATACAAACATAACTCCTATATGAGTAATCTTGGTTAATGAGTAGGCTAATCAGGTTAATTTATTAATGAAACATTGATAATAACTTTCTAAACCAATAAAACTATGTATCTCAGTTATGTTCATTGGTTTAATTCATTTATGAACTGTCTTTGCCTTTGCAGGATTGTAATGTCTGGGTTCCAGGAGTTTCCCAAAGGTTCCCCAAACATGGTTGGTCACATGACCTCAAGTGCATTTCTCCAAACTCCAGAGGCTGACGACTAGCATAGATGGCCATGGTGTGATAATGGTGAAACTATTCCCTCATTAAAAGAGTATACACTGCAGAATAAAAATATCAAGCAATAACGGAAGCAGTAATACCATACCACAAAATTAAATAGTGGAAGACTGATAGTAATATAACAACTGAAGAATATATATAAATGATGAATGTGACATGTGTCTAGGAATTCATTCAAATAAGTCACAATAGTGTAAATAAAATACTAAAACCAAAGTACATAAAATCAGTAAACTCCAACAGCATCGCAAGCCTCTTCTTGGCCCCAAGCTCTCTAACTCCAACAACAATCAAGTACCTAATGAGGGAGGTTGATTTCCTTTTTCTATACCTGCAACCATATAATCTATTTGGGTCAAAAATCATAACCCAAATCGATTTTGGGAGGAATCCTAGTAGGAATCAACTGAAATATTTTTTCCTAACTATCATTGAATATATATATCATGTAATATACAAAAGTGAACTAATAAACTAGGAATCAAAAGTAACCAATCCTATATTTTTCAATAAAATTCATCTAACATTCAGTATTTTTGTTTGAATCATGAAAAAGTTGGTATCTAGACTAAGCTCTATATCCCTTATGTAATAGTAAAAACACATGTCTTAGAAAACCATCTAAACAATCAAGTAAGACTGAGTACATGGTTGTGATTTGTCTTTCCAGATTCATCACCATCATTCAATTATTTAATAACGTCACTTTTGGGAAATTTCTCACAGTCTAATCCCCCCTGGTCTAACAAAACAACAATTCATTTAGTAATAACCCTCTGGGTTGCACTCTTGGTCTAACCACTCTGGTCTAACATAGCACTAAACATTTACAAACAACCACCTGGGAAGCTCACACGAAAAATACCCTTTGGTCAACAAGCATAAATAAATTATAAATTACTACCTGGAAGATCTCACAGTCAATACCCCTTTCTCAACATAACAACAATTCATTTAATAATAAACCTATGGGTGGCTCTCACAATCAAACCACTCTTGTCAAACATAATAATAATCATTACATAAATGACCCTACCTTGGGAAGCTCGCATAATCAAATTCCCCAGGGTCAAACTTCCACAATGCATAACATAGAAATCTCAAACAATCAGTAAATCCATACTAACAACACAATGCATATAAAACAAGGAAATCCTAACATGGATTCTAGACCAAAATGCCATAATCAATCAAACAAGGTAAACTCACCCATGGTGTTTCCTATAACAATTTACTTAACCTCATGCAAAATAGATAACCGTTATCAAAATAGCACACCAGAATAGGTAATAAACAGGGTTTAATTCCAAAACACGTAATACCCCAAACATGGTTATGCATATCTTTAAGCATATATAATCCATAGATGAATAACTAAAGGCACAACCACCAACCTTGATGTCGTACGATCAATACTCTTGAACTTCGGCACTTTAATTGGCCTAAAATGGCGTAGATCTATAAAAATATGAAAGAATACCAACCTTGAATAACCTAAATGAGAGAAGTAATTGGAAAGTGAGGAACTAGGTGAATTGAGAACTAACCGGGGGGATTACAAAGCACCCGATGGCGTCTTAAGTGGAGGTCAGATAGAGAATCGGGAGGGGTTCGAAGTTATTCAGTCGTTCTATCACTCTCTTGTAATGAAGAAGGGGAGAAGAAGATGTATACGAAGACGAGACGTGGGCCCTCTCTGATTTGTCGAATAAAAATAAAACTACATGCCGTGTTCATTAGAGGTACACGCCGTGTAGTAGACTTAACTGGACACTGCCTTATGTAGTCTGCCAGCTCAGCACACTGCCATGTACTCAGACATTACACACCCAGTATGTGGCTTTATGTGGTACCTAGGTACATGGTGTGTACACATAAGTACATGGAATGTACATAGAAAATTTCTATTTCTTCCATTTTCCTCAAAAACAACCTAAAATTAGGATTCATATGTGAAATGAGGATCTAGGTTCTCACAAACTTCCCACCTTAAATAAATTTTTCCCGGAATTTTCCTTCCAAGGGTGATGAAGAAAAAACTTCAAACAACTCTACCCACTGTGATTGTACGTCGGTCTCCCTCTCCCAAGTCTTGTCATGTACTCACCCATGATACCATAGCACATGTACCAGAGGAACAGACCAGCCACAAAGAACCTTTGTCCTTCGATCCAAAATCTAAATAGAGTTCTCCTTGAAGGACGAATCAACCACAAAATCAACCTCCTTGGGATGGAAAACATGAGACGAGTCTGAAAAGTAACTTCGTAGGTGAGAAATGTGAAAGATGTCATGCATAACCTGGTACCTCTGAGGTAAATGAAACTGATAGGCAACCATCCCGACTCTCTCAAAAACCTCAAAAGGACCAACATATCTCAGTGAAAGCTTCCCCTATATCCTAATCCTTATGTGTCCCAACCTCAGTGTGACACTTAAGAAAACCCGATCCCCAACCTCAAACTCCAGAGGTCATATCCATTGATCATAATAAGATTTCT
Source organism: Viscum album (assembly GCA_963277665.1). Classification (NCBI taxonomy): domain Eukaryota; kingdom Viridiplantae; phylum Streptophyta; class Magnoliopsida; order Santalales; family Viscaceae; genus Viscum; species Viscum album. The sequence continues at coordinate 1,280,045,812 of OY728134.1, forward strand.
ACTGAGACTGCATAGTATCCATCCTCTTCTGAATCATCTCCACCTTCTCAGTGGTCTCATGGACAAGAAAATGTCCCAGCATAGCTTCCTCTCCTGCCTCTAGCCAACATAGGGGTGGTAGACATGACCTACCATACAAAGCCTTATATGTTTTCATCTGAATCATTTCCTAAAAAATATTATTTTAGGAAAACTACACTAGGGGTATGTGTCTCTCCCAAGAACCCCTGAAATCCAGGACACATGCTCGAAGTATGTCCTCCAAAACCTGAATTGTGTGCTCAGGCTGGCCATATGTCTGGGGATGGTATGTTATGCTCAGATGTACCTGTATACCCAAAGCCCTCGGTAGTCCCTTCCAGACATGAGAAATAAACCGGGCATCCCTGTCTAAAATGATAGAGTGTGGAATCCCATGAAAACGTACAATATCTCTGATATACAACCTTCCATGATAATCAACACTGTAGGTTTCCTTTATCGGTATAAAATGTACAAACTTCGTGAGTCGGTCGATAACAACCCAAACTGCATCATTGCCTCTGGGTGACCTCAGTAAACCTATCACCAAATCCATCGCAACATCATTCAACTTCCACTCTAGAATGGGTAATAGCTATAAAAGCCATGCTGGTCACTGATGCTCCTCATTCACCTGCTGATAGGTGGAATATCTCATAAAAACCCAGCAACGTCCTTATTTATACTCAGCCACCAATACTGACAATGTAGATATCGATACATCATGGTGAGACAAGGATGAACTTCCCAAATTTAGGAATGAATATCTTGCATTAACTTTTCACAGATGTCTACTGACACTCATACATGCCCATGAAAATGAAAAACCTCATCCTCTCCAATGGTCCAACGAGGAGTAGGGTCCTCACCTAACAAACTCTCCCATAGGACTGGGCCTTCTTGACATGATAGCTACCTCATTCTCACTCAATCTAGAAGAGTATAGGTAATAGTTGTAGAAGAAATAACAGTATTCCAATGTTGGTTGTGCACCTCCAAATGCATCTCAGAGAAAAAAACCATTATTTTTCACTCACTGTTGGACTCTTGAATTGCCTATATCATAGTTCTTCTTATCAATGCATCAGACACTGCATTTCCTTTTCCATGCGTGTAGGTAAGATAAAAGTCAATAGACATAAGGTACTCAACCCACCTTCACTATCTTAAATTCAGATCATGATGAGTAATGATATACTTGATGCTTTTGGGGTCAGTGAACACCCTAAATCGCTCTTTGAAAAGATAATGTCTCCAAGAATGTAAATCATGCACAACTGCATCTAACTTGAGATCATGCATCAGGTAATTCCTTTCATGTGGCCTCAACTACTGAGACCTGTATACACCCACTCCTTTCCCCTGGATAAGAACTTCTCCCAGCCCAATACTTGATGCATCATAGTAAATGGTGAAACTCTTTCTTGATTCTGGAAAAATTAGAAGTGGTGCTAAATTCAACCTCCCTTTCATCTCCTGAAAGGCTGAATCGTAGGAAATATTCCCACAATTACATCATACCCATCTCAGTCAGGCCCATTAATGGCACTACTAAACATGAAAAGTCCTATATAAAATTCTTGTAGTAACCAGCCAGACCTAGAAAACCTTGTACCCTAATGATGTTCTTCAATTGATCCCAAGAAAATACTACTCTCACTTTCTATGGGTCTACTGACACTCTTGCCTCTGAGATGACATGTCCCAAGAAGTGAATCTGATCCATCCAAAAGTGGAATTTGGAGAGCTTAACATGTAACTGATGATCTCTCAGTGTACTCAATATGATCTCAAGATGGGTGGCATGGTCGTGTCAAGTGTGAGAGTACACCAAGATATAATCAACACTGAATACCACAAAATAATCTAAGTAAGGATGGAATGATCAGTTCATCAGTTCCATGAAAACTGTCGGTGCGTTCATCAGACTGAACAAAATAACCAAATACTCGTATAGACCATACCTTCTTTAAAAGCCTGTACGAGTTATATCTGGTGGTATAACATGCAACTGATTATAAACTAATCAGTAGTCAATATTCTAGAACACTTGGGCTCCTAAAATCTGATCAAATAGATCATCAATCCTTCTCAAGGGATATCGGTTCTTGACAGTCAGCTAGTTTATCTTTCTATATTGCACACAAAGTCTGAGGGTACCATATTCCTTCTTTGCAAAAGGACAGGTGAACCCCAATAAGAAGTACTAGGTCAGAAGAAACCCTTTCTCTGCAACTCCTATAACTACTTCTTGAGCTCTTGTAACGTTTTTGTAGCCATCTTATACAGAGGAATGGACACCGGTATCACTCCAGGAACAATCTCAATAGAGAAATATACCTCTCTATTTGGATTTAAACTGAACAAGTAGTACGGAATGACATCCCTGAAATGAACCACAACTAGAGGAAACTCCATTTTTGAGTCCCTTGGTAATCTAGATATCGACTAGCAATGTGGTCTACAATTCATCTCAACCCATGATTCTCAAGTCTAGCTCTACCCGCATGGACATCCCATTCACCCTTGTGTAGAAAATACCCACCCTATAGTGACGTAAATCTCACCCTACAGTGATAGTAGTCAACAAAGTCCTGAAACAAGACCATCCAATCTATTTTGAGAATGAAATCAAAGCCAGTCATCTCTAAGAAACAGAGGACACATAAATAGTGACACCCACCAACCTCAAGAGATAACTCCTTCTACAGACCTACACTAGTCGTCCTAATCCCCAACAGTGTTTTTGGAATCAAAACATCATCATAAGTAAAGATTCAGATCCCAAGGCCCTCCACAATGGAAACAGATATAAAACAATGGGAAACCCCTGTATCAAAAAGAGAAGAAGATAAATCTAAGGCAACTAGAATCATACCTCTAACTGTAGAGGGTTCGAGATCTTTCTCTTTATGGGTCTACTCCATTGAAAATGTCAGACCTATATTGTGGCCCTACAAACATACCTAACTACCCTGAGCTGATCCACCCTGATGTTGCTGAAAACCTACCATCTGGATACTATGACCATGACCACCACCTCAGCCTAAACAGTCTGATGAAATATAGTTCCTTGACAGATGAGAAAATGGTGGTACTACTCTTGAACATATAGTCATTACATATCCCCTCACACTCACTGCTGGTGGGAACATCTAGAAAAAATGTTGAATATGGCCCATCTTTCCTCAAGATCGGCACTTGACTGGGTCCTTCGGGCGATGTGGTCTTGTATGTCCACTCTTCCTGCACTGGTAGCATACCCCTAGGAATCCTAAAGAAACATCACATGACAGTTTTCTATGGTTCTTCCTAATATCAATTGAAGGAGTACCAACCCTGGATACTAAACCACCCTGTCTCATAGCTCCTAACTCCATTAGATTGTGCTTAGTAATTAGTGAATGATTTACTATAGAAGTCATCGAAGTCAGACTGAAAACATTCACCTACGATTGTATTCTGTACCTGATACAATCCTCAAATCACATATCCAAAGATAACTCATCACCTACTAAAATAGGTGTGAAGCGTTGAAGCTTAGTAAAGCGAGAGGAATAATCCATCACTAAAAGACCTCCCTCCTCAAAATGCATGAAATCTCAAGATCATTTGGACCTTAATGTCTAGGGGTAGAAGTAATCATATAACGTTCTCTAAAAATCTTCCTAAGACATATCCCAATGGCATCCTGCCCATGAGATAGCATCCCACCATCTCTTGGAGGAATCACATAGTATGTACATGGTGAGCTTCACCCTCCTCTCTAGAGCCATATCTAGATGCCCTATGATAGAGGGAAAGGCCTCCCACCATGACTCTGTAGCCTATAGTCCTCCATCCCCTAAACAAGTGGGAGTGTGATGCTGCTAGAACACCCGTGTCAACTCTACCATTTTCAGGGCAGGATGTGGTGCTACCTAAATGGTTTGTATCAACCTCATAAATCCTTCACAGAACTCTACATTAGCACCTGCATTTTGTATAACAGCTGATGCCAAGACGGGCACAATAGAAGGATCTGTTGGTAGTCCTTAATCTACCATTTCTGGTGTCTGATCATCACCATATAAGTGGCGTACAACTAGAGGTTGTCTCAGTGGTATGACTCTACAAGTTCAATCACACACCACAGTTCATGATTATCAAGGACTGAAACTTACAAGTGAAAGAAGGGAACATGAGAAAAATATTCAGGTTTTTCAAAATAAGGTTACACAGCATGTACAACCACTACACAGCGTGTTCCCATAAATCCTTTACATGGGAGTCTGCTAATGCCAACCTGGTCGTGTAACACCCCCTACACAGGGCATGTTCATCCTACGACACGACGTGCAATTGAGTTTTCCATCCATACTAGGTTCTTCTACATGGATAAAACTACATGGTTATCTCCTGGTGTAACGCTACACAACATGTTGACCCTAGAAAAGACGTGTACTACCTACATTCTACCCATATTTTTTATTAGTCACATAGCCAGATAATTGGTCTCTTACAGCAGGACATGTACTCCCTGTACATGGCATATTCTTCCAATATTTTATCAACCTAGGTCTCTTCCCAAAAATTCAGTCACATGATTAACAACTACATGATATGTACATACTGTAAACGGTGTGTACTTAAGCAAATGTTGTTTCTTCCAGAACATAAGAACACAAGGTATGTGTTCATAACACTACACATTTTGTTTTCTAGGTTTTCAGATAGTAAGACTATGAAACTAATCCAAAACCCTTTAAAATATAAAATTTTTACCAAGGAATGACCAATTATTACTTGTGAGAGCCCATACTCCTCTCAAATAATGGTTTGGAATCCTTTTTCACATCATAACTTGAAAAAAAATTAAAGTTCAAACATAATCCTCCAAATTCTAATCCAAGAGGACCCATAATACATCAAGGACAAAATCTTGGCATCCATCCAAATAAAACCTTACATTTACCAATACTCTATGAAAATAGCAGGTATTTCTATCACATCATCTATCACAACAGCATGAAAATCTAACACCACATCTATCCCTATAGAATGCAATCAATAATGCACCCTAAATGTAATACCAATAATGCATGACATGTGATCTATAGAAAATGCCTATATGATGATTGGGATGGCATACCCTCATCTCATTGGGTTTCAACTGAAATAAAACCACAATTATATCAATGATAATAGCACAATATATGTGTATCACCCAGTAGAAAAATCAAATCAACTATAACAAATGAAAAACCAGAAAAATTACAATATTCCAATTAACATGGATTTTTCCTATACACAGGTTAGATACTCCCTATCACAGCTTATTACCAACTATCTACTCCTTTATAACCTAGTATATTGGCTCTAAATAGTAAGGTAAAGCAGAAAGGAACTCCTCTGACACCACTTTGTAACATCCTAGTTCTGGGTGCCGCCCAAAGGTGCCCCAAATCGTGTTGCTCACATGACATCAAGTTCATTTCCACATACACCAGATGCTACCAACTAGAAGTGAGGGACATGGTGTGATAATAGGGAAACTATGCCCTCATTAGTAGAGTATACTAATCTCACTGTGATTATTTGTTTCATTTTCAGCCTTACACCATTGTGCTAAATGTGTTTTGTATTGTAAATTTCAAATATAATAGAAAATTTCACTTTGGGTTTCATTAGTTTATTTTGTGTTTATCATTTTTAAAAGAGGAAATTATTCTTGTTTTTATATTTTCATTGAATGTGGATGTGATTTGGAGGACCTAAAGATGATCTAGAAGAAAAATGGGCAAACCGGCATGGCATCCCATTGACATCTGTCCACTATTTTCGGAATTTAGAGAATTTTGTGCATAAAACTAGGCTTAAAAATTGTGGTCCACTCCAAAAAATCATTTTCTAAAACTCTTTTCAAGGAACTGAAGCCCAGTTCATCCATATGATTCCCCATCCAAACCATTCTCTCGAGGGGACAAAAACTCCCCAAATTCAAACGTTTGGTTCTATATTTTGACCGTATATCCCAATACAAATGTATAATGGCCAAAAAATTTGACATGAAGATATTAAAGAGTCCTTACAAAAACTCTTATCTTTTTTTCAAGTCATGATATGAATTTTTAATATTCCAAAACCAAGAAATAATTGGTATCTCAAAAACAGGGTGCTCAAAACCATGTTCCATTTTGGCTGTAAAAAGAAACCATGGGAACCTCATTTGTAAGTTTGAAGCAGAAGAAAAGCTCTTCTATTTTGGAGTCCTATAATATTATCCTCCTCATCATAGAATTTATTGATGCCCATATCCTCATAGGGCGTAAGGAATGAAGAAGGAGTTACACCCAAGATTCCTCCTCCTCCCAATTTTGATATAAGCGGTGTGTGATAATTGTGAGCAATCTACACACTTGAATAGGGAGTTCCATCACATAATTATCTACCGGTTTGTTTTATATTGTGGTTTTAATTGTTATTTAATATGTATATAAATTTTTTTTGATGCGTTGAATTGAAACACTTTTTATTTCATAACTAATTGGTGTGAAATTTTAAGTGTGGGTCTTGTGTTGTTCTAATTGGACAACATAAGAACCATATTCCTTCCAAAAATGTTGATATTTCAATGTTCCTTTACAAACCTTAAAGCATTATAAGGGAATATAACGTGAAAACAAAATTATTATGTAAATTTTTAGTTCTAATTGCATCATTTTAAGAGGCTTTTGGGTATCCAAGATTTTGGTTAACCCTCAACCAAATGATTACAGTATAACATAATAATCAATTAAGAATGAAGAAATCATAAAGTGTTGTAGTAACATAGAAATTATCACTTTTTTATCTCATATTTTTCACAATCCACTTGGTCTTTCAACTTTATAACCCATTAAATTAAGTTACTTTCTTGAAAATGTTTTCAAAACCACCCCCACTATTTTAGTAATTTTTATTAAAAAAACAAACTCAAAACCTATCAACACTCCTTGAGAGATGACCTAGGGTGTTCTATAGAATAAAAAATCTTCTTTAAATCAATATCAATTTGGTGTGTCATGAAAACATGGTCAAATTTTGGTGTCATTTCCAGAGAGTGATTTGGTTTTTAGTGCATGTATTTGATAAGATTATTTTTAAATTTTTTGAATATTTACTTGTTTTATCTTCTACATTTGAATATATTTTTGTGTTATGATTTATTTCTTGTATAGGTTTCATGAATGATTTGTTCTACTATGGGATATTTACTCCTTTTGAACCCAAACTAGGGAGGATCCTACGTCAAATACATTGAAACACACAAGACAACCCTTTGAAAGAGGAAACACCCCATCTTGAGACTTTTCTAATACCCTCTTCTTCTAGAACCTAATTAGAAACTAAAATTATCATGTATAATACAGATGAAAAAACTTATTTTATTTTCTCTGATACCCTTTCTATGTTTTCATCCTCGATATAAATTAAATGTAGTGAATCATGCTTTGAATGTTGTAGTGGTCTAGAAAAATTTCATGCTTGTCTGTTAATTGATGATTTCTTGAGCACTGAGGATCCCATGACAATCGATGATAATACTATGCTTGTAAAAGAACATTACTCATCCAGAGATGTTACCATTAAGCAGTTGTATGATATCAATGACCTCTCAATTTCACATTCATTCCCTAAACATGTTGGACAGTTATTTGAGGGAGTACAAGAGGAGATCAAAGTGGATTTACTAAATGCGGACCAATATTCCAGCATTTAATGGGATGACATTAATATTGATTCCTTATGTTTTAATTTTCTTCAAATAGAATTAAACTATCAATGTCCCTTTGGCACCATTGGTTTAACATATCTAAAGAAAGTAATAGAGAATGAAGAATAGGTTGTGCTAGTGGAAACCAAGAAAGATGGTGACTCATTCTTTGTACTACACCAACCATGTAAGTCATATCTCATTACGATGGGGGAGGATTTAGAACACTATATCCATGAATTCCTCAATAATAAATATGATGTGAAATCTAAAAAAAGAGTTGGTGGTGGTTCTTATCCTAGAAACTTCACCCACCATCATATTGGGGATAACCCACTAGAACTGCCCATTTAGAGGCAATCAAAATCCAGGTCCCACTTGGGGGGATTATTCCAATATCAATCCATATTTTTTCCCCTTCACGTTATATTTATATTTTACTTTCTTTCAATAAATTTCTAATGTTATCTTTTCTTATTGTTATCTAGGTTTTTTTATTTAGAAACATTTCGGAGATTAACTCAATGTTTCACTTCTAATAAGTCAGGTTGTACCCCATCATTACACATACTTTCTTATTGTGATTCAATTATAAATCAGATTAAATGTTATATGTATAGTAAGGACATTGTTCACATTAGGTGTGAGGGGATGGGTATATTCTTGGGTTAGTTAGGAATTTCTATCATCTTTATTCTTTTTCTCTTTTTAGCTTACTAAATTGTATTATTACTTTCCCCCTTTCCCTCTCACTCACCATTGTGACTGAATATTACTTTTTTATACCCACTTTATCATGGAAAATTATGTCAGTTTAATCATGGAAGATATGAAAAATTAATGTGGAATTTACATATTTCATGTTGTTTTAACATTCAATTTTTTTTAATGAAATGTGCATTTTAGAAAGAATGAAACGATGTGGTGTGAATTTCTTTTGAAACTTGTTTCTTTGTCAATGATCTAAATTATTGTATCAATTTGAAACCTTTGAGAAGAGTGGTACCATTTGTGTTAATAGTTTAGGGATAATTGTTTCACTTAATCTCTCCACACATATTTTCACCCAACCATGAACTGTGAAAATTTCATACTTAATGGAAGGTAAAAATATGTTAGGTTGATTTTTATCTACTTTCCAAAATCATTTTTCCATACATTCATTACATATAAAATCTATTTCATTATTGTACCAGATTGAACAATGTGTGTGTAGCTGTTATTCGACTATTTTACACCCTCAAAAAATCAAAAAAAATGTTGTGCCTTGGCTAGGTCAAAAACCACCCTTCCTAGACTTTTTATCTTGTTATAACTATTATAATTAGTGATGTGAGGAGATCAAACATGGGTTGAGAGAAGATTGTGAGATATGTTTCAAGTGAAACTTTTGAAAAAAAATAAGAGGAGTGATCAAATGTAAAACATATGGGGATATCTAGGTCAGGAGCTTAGGGTTTGATTTCACGTAATTATTAAGTGAGTGGGTCATGAAATTTGATTGAAAATGATGTGGAGCAGGTTCGGTGGAAAGGGCCATGCAAGTGGCCAATTTTTAAAATAACATATATTTATTCGATAGAAGGTAGAAAGAATAGAATGAAATGATTTTCACACACACATTTGGAGAATTAGTGACATTATTCACCTTTGAATTATTTTATTCAATTAGTATCATTAATCTCTTGAAATTTCATTTGGATACAATTTTTGAGACACTTTTTTCCATGCTCACTGAGAATAGCTCCTCGGTGTGATTTTTTATTTGATCACATTTCTATCAAGAATTAAATTTTCATTGAATGTTAAATATTTACGAAGTTGTAAATATCTACATGTATAGACTCTGGAAATGTGACTTTTCCCAGGAGTAAAAAGTTTTAGGTGTGGGGGTGTGATCGCACCACGATTCACTATGTCATTTTCACCCTTACACCACTGTGTTGAACATGTTTTTTATTATAGATTTAAAATATAATAAAAAATTTCACTTCATGTTTGATTAATATAATTTTTTTATCACTGTTGAAAGGGGAATTTAGACTTGTTTTTATATTTTCTTTGAAGGTGGAGGTGATTTGGAGGCCCCGAAGATGATCTTGTAGAATTATGGGCCAAAATACATCACCTCTCATAGAAATTCGTCCATTGTTTTGGGAATTTTATGTATTCCATGCAATAAAATGGTATGAAACATTGTTGTCCACTCTAAATCATCATGGGATACAAATCTTCTCAAAGAACTGAAGCCCAATTCATCTATATGTTGGCCCATCTGAACCATTGTGTCTAGGGGACATAATCTTCCCGAATTCAAAAGTTTGGTTCTATATTGTGACCATATCTCTCAATACAGATGACTTATGACCGCCACATTTTACATGAAGATATTCAGTATCCCTTTTAAAAACTCTTTTATTTTATTCAAGTCATGATATGTATTTATACTATTCCAAAACCGAGACACAATTGGTATCTAAAAAACAAGGTGCTCAAAACAATGTTCCATTTTGGCTATAAAAAGGAAACATGTGAACATTAATTGTAAGCTCAAACCCAAAGAAAGGATCTTCAATTTTAGAGTCTTATAGGATTCTCCTACTCATACTAGATGTTACGGAGTCCCCTATCCTCATAGAGTGATCAATAATGAAGAAGGAGTTCCACCCGAGCTTTCTCCTCCTCCTGATGTCGAGCTAAGTAGTGGGTGATCATTGCAAGGGAGATACACAAAAAAAATAGGGAACTCTGAAACATAATTATCTACTAGTTTGGTGTATATTTTTGTTTTAATTGTTCTTTCATATTTATCTTAACTTTTTTTGATGTATTGAATTGATACACTTTATATTTCATAACGGATTGGTGTGTGATTTTAAGTGTGTGTCTTGTGTTGTTTTGATTGAACAACATAAGAACCCTTTTATTTCCCAAAAATGTTAGATTTCAATGTTACATTAAAAACCATAAATCATTATAAGGGTCTCAAACTTTACTACAAGTATTTTATTTCAATGTTTAGTTCTAATCACATAATTTTAAAAGGCTTGTGGGTACCCCAGATCTTGGTTAACCCTCAACCAAAGGATTAAAATAAAACCTAATAATCAATTATGAACGAGGAACTCTTCATGTGTTGTAGTAACATAGAAATTATCACTTTTTTATCTAAAATTTTTCAAAATACACTTGGTCTTTCAACTTTATAACTTTTAAAATGAAGTTACTTTCTTGAAAATGTTTTCAAAAGCACCACCCTCTTTTATTAATTTTTATTAAAAATACACACTCAAAACCTATCAAAACTCCTTGAGAGACGACTTAGTGTCTACCCTAGACTAAAAAATATACTTTAAATCACTAGAAATTTGACGTGTCATGAAAATGAGGTCATATGCATAGAAGAAAGAAAATATCAAACAATAGCTGAAGCAGCAATACCATACAACAAAAGTAAATAGTAGAAGACTGATAGTAATATCAAAACTGGAGTATATATATAAATGATGCATGTCTCATGTGTCTATGAAGGCATCCAAACAAGTCACAATGCGGGAAATAAAATACTGAAACCAAAGTACAGAAATGTAGTAAACTCCAACAGCATCGCAAGCCTCAGCTTGGTCCCATGCTCTCCCACTCCAACAGCAATCAAGTACCTAATGAGGAAGGGTACATGAACATATCTATATGTGCAAACATATAATCTATTTGGTCAAAAAAATGACCCAAACAAGGTTTCGGATAAATACCAGTTGGAATCCAACAATGGTTTATGCCTAACTGTTAGTGAATATATATATTAGGTAATATACATAAGTGAATTAATAATCTAGGAAGTGAAAAAAACTAAATAATCCTTCAATTTTCAATTACATTGATTTAACATTAATTATTCATCCATTGAATCATTTAAACCTTAGGATATAGCCTAATATATGTATCCCATTTGTAATAGTAAAAATAGACATCTCAGAAGACCATCTAATCAATCAGGTAAGACTGAGTCCAAGCTTATGCTTTGTCTTGGAAGATTCATCACCATCATTCAATTATTCATTAACAATCCTTTTTTGGAAAGTTATCATAGTCTAATCCCCCTTGGTCTAACATAACAACAATTCATTTTGTAATGACCCTCTAGGTAGCTCTCACAGTCTAACCCCTCTAGTCTTACATAGCACTAATCCTTTACATACCACCACCCGAGCAGCTCACAGGGTCAATACCCCTTGGTCAACATAGCATCAATAAATTATAAACTACCACCTTCCAGCTCTCACGGTCAATACCCCTCGGTCAAAATAACAACAATTCATTTGATAAAGACCCTCTGGGTAGGTTTCATGGTATAACCCCTCTATTCTAACATAACAACAATCATTACATAAATGACCCTACCTCGGGAATCTCTCATAGTCAAATTCCCCTTTGTCAAACATTCACAATGCAAAACAATGGAATATCAAAGAATCAGTAACTCCATCCTAACAATACAAGGCATGTAATACAATGAAATACTAATAGGAATTCTAGTCCAAATGTCTATAATCAATCAAACAAGGGAAATACACCCATGGTGTGTCCCGTAACAAGTTACTTAACCTCACGCATAATCGACATCCCTTATCAATATATCATACCATAATAGGTAATAAATAGGGTTTAATTGCAAAACACGCAATACCCCAAACATGGGTATGTGTAAATTTAAGAATATATAATCCAAAAATGAACAACGAAATGCAGAAACTACCTACCTCAATGTTGTATGATCAATACTCTTGAACTCCATCCCTTGAATCATCCAAAAACAGCATAGATCTTCAAAATCATGAAAACCGCTCGAACATGAATAAACCAAATGAGAGAAGGAATGGAGAAGAGAGGCTCTATGGGGTATTTATAAATCACTGGTGGGATTCTAATTCAACTAACAGTTTCTCAATCAGAGTTCATATGGAGAAGCGAGAGGGGTTTGATTTTCTTCAGTCATTATATCGCTCTCTTGTACAAACAAAGAGGAGAAGTAGATGTTTCCAAGGATGAGACACGACCCCACTCTGATTTATCAAATAAAAACAAAACTAAACATCATTTTCATGAAAGTTACAGGCTGTGTAGTTTCCTTTACTAGCCCCCACCTTATGCGGTCTTCCAGGTCACCACATAGCCATGTACTGGCTCTTACACAGCCAGTACATGGCTGCATGTGGTACCTGGGTACACGGTGTGTGCACATAAGTACACGGTGTGTACTTAGAAAATTTCCATTTCATCTATTTTTCCTAAAAAACAACCCAAAATCAATATCCATACCTCAAATGAGTATTTGGGTTCTTATAAGGATCAACTAACATTCCAACCGTAGAGAAAATATGTCCTAGAAAAAAACTATTTAAAGCCAGGATTCACGCTTTCTAGACTTCCCATATAAATCTATTCTTCTAAGTGTTTTCATAATAATAAACAAGTGATTCTCATGATCTTTGTAGTTTTATGAGTATAACAAGATATCATCAATAAATACCATAATAAAGTCATCAAGATATTCCTTGAAATATCAATTCATTATATCCCTGAAAAAAGAGGGTGCATTAATCATTCGAAAAGGCATTACTGTAAACTCGTATTGTCTATACCCAGTTTGAAATTTTGTCTTTTGAATATATACATTCCTCACATGCAACTAACAATATCCAGAACAAATGTCAATATTTGAAAAATATTTGGCTCCGTGAAGTTGATCAAATAAATCATCAATGCAAGGAAAGGGATACTTGGTATTTATCGTAATATCATTGAACTCCCTATAGTCAATGGACAGCCTCATTGATCTGTCTTTCTTCTTAACAAAAAAAACAGGAGCTCCCCATAGAGAAACACTATGGAGGATAAATCCCTTAACCCTTAATTTCTCTAGTTGTTTCTTTAGCTCTACTAATTCCACTATGGAAATTCTATAAAGGTTCTATGATATAGGGATTTCACTAGTAATTAAATCAATAGGAAACTCAATTTCCCACTCTTGAGGATGTTGAGGTAAATCCTATGGGTATATAGCAATGTATTCTTTTATAATAGGTACATCCTCATTTTGACAATTTCATTCGTCACCCATAGATATTGTTTTATCTTCCTCCCCAAGTATTGATTTCAGTAGAGCTAATGGGGGTGGATCTATATAAGAATAAAATGGTGAGGATTATTCCCTAAAAAAATGTATTATTTATCATTATCAAAAAGTGTAACTTCCTTCTTATTACAATATATTCTTGAATCATAATTTGATATACAATTCGTACAAAGAATTATATCAAATACAATCATGGGTATGATGATAAGGTCAATAACTAATGGACATTTATGTATCATAAGGGAGACTAATTGACACATCTTTGTTGCAATGATACTTCCCTTAAGAGTTTTAACTGAAAACTTCTTTATTAAATCAAATTATAAATGTCTAATTTTCTTGAAAAACTAAGAAGATGTAAAATAATGAGATGATCCATAATTAGTTAAATCATTGCATAAGTTTTATAAAATTATTAGTGTACCTTTCACCACATCATTGGGAACATCAGCCTTAGCAATTGTGATCACATAAGCTTGGCCTTACTCCCTTGGCCTTTTCTGGGGAATGTTTCGTTGATGCTTCAGACATTTATTTTCATAATATATCATCTATTTACCATAGTACCATTTAACATATGGTATTTTCTTTCATTCCATTTACATCATGAGATAGTTTTCCTCCTTCTCCACATTTGTAAGAGACCCATTTTCTTTTTAAGAAGGCTTCATGGTGTTTCTTTCAATAATTATCACATATTGGGAAACTCCCTTTTTTATTCTTCCCTTTATCCATTCATTCCTCTTCCACCCTCTTCTTCTCTTTCTTTCACTTAAATTCATATTAAATTGATAATTATGTTTCTATCTTGATAGCACATGAGACTATGTCTTCATATTATGAGAATCTTTGGGGGACTGGTTCCCATTAGAGGAATGGTTATAACGATCAATGAATTGATCAATATTTCTCCTTGGATTATATATGTAGTTCATGGAATGCCTTGATAAACATGTAATGTTGGCTTCATACTTTTCAAAATTTTCATCCTATTTCTTTTTGAGACTCAAGAATTGCCTCTCCATATCTTCTTGTTGCTCACGAGGAAAAACTTTTTCTACGAAAATTTCATTAAAATCCTTTCATTCCATATTTTTAATCCATTCCTCCTCTGTTGTGTTTTGAACCATCTCCATATAGGTGATAAACATACATGATAACCTTCTCAATTTCATTACATACCATGGTGTGAAATATCTTCTATAAAGAAATTATCCAATTCTCTACAATTAATGGGTTTGTAATCCTATTGAATGATGGAAGATTTTATTGTATTAAGTAGTCTAATATTGATCCTCCATGTTTTGGATTAAGATATTACATATTAAGAATTTTATTGTTATAACATTAGTCATCTATCCCAGTATAGTTATAAGTTTCTCAACATGAGTCGCCACTTTAGAAACAACATCATTATATTGAATATGAGAGAATTCCCTACATTGTATATGTGTGTTCATATAGTTTCCATTCCTTCCACAATGTGTTATTTCAAAATAACAGAATAAACTAAACTAGGTTATAAATGATAATGAATATTTTCAAAATAGTAAGTCACTTATCATATATTGAAATTTTATTCATGTCTACTCATAAAATCATAAGCATGTTTCTTTTAGGACATATTTATATTTCGATCTTTCATAATGGTTTGTAATGAAATTTGAATTGTCTTAATCATATCCCTTGGGAGTGGTAACCCAGGTGCTCAGTAATGCTTGTTGTCGTGTACCAGGTTAACTCGAGTTAGGCCTGAGAACCAAATCAAATATTAGTATCTATAAAAGGATGTATTTTCCAGTAATATCCACAAACAATATTCATTAAAAAATTCTAGGATATTCTTGTATTATTATCTTTAAATTACACATTAGGGTTTTGTTACCTAATCTATGTTTTCAAAATCCAATTTCCAGGGATTCTTCTAAACTTCTTTTGATACCAACTGTAATTCCCTAACCCTATTTTCCCAAATCTGGTGCATTATTTTATTACATTTTCATGATTAAAATAATTTCTTATCCTGAAGGAACAAATATTTTTTTACTTTTGGAAAACTATGTACAAACATAAGTTAAACATTACAACTTGAAATCAAATACATTATAGAAATTACTTTGTGAACCATCATTGACTCCAAGATTATCCCTGCAAGTAATTTATAATATTATTCTTCACAACCTTGGGAAAATAAAACATAATGAAGGGGTGATCTTATATGCTCAGTAAGGGTATGTAATATAATATAATTTATCATAAAAATAAACACTAGTCAAGGTGAAAAACTATCAACTCATGCCCAAAAAAATATAACAAAGCATAATATGGAAGGAATGAAATATGATTACATAAAGCCATATAGATGATCATACTATAATGAAACATAACCATTCATATTCTACAAGTCAAATAATCATAGGGTTTATCAATTACTATTACCAGAATGAGGGAATGAAAAATGTCGGACAACTGAAATATATTATTGAGGCCTCGACCAAGACGTCTGAAAATACAAGGGTAAGGCCTCATCCAAAAACCAATTCTATTTTGTATAATTAGAACTACTGGTGAATAAAGGTGATATAGTGAGACCTACTCCTAAATTTCTAATTCTGATGCATTCCTCATATGAATGGGGTGAAACAATAACATCAACAATGTGCAATATAAATAGTATTCCCCAATCTGTAAACATAATTACATACCATTTTGAGTAGTATGGAGAATGGTACCAAAATAGAACATCCATATTCATACTAATCATAAACCATTTAATTTAATATTCTAGAATATATCATATAATATTCACACCATTTAAAAATAAGAAATCAATATGAGTGTTGAAAAAGATGAAAATGCTCTTATAAAATCATGGTGTAATTCATGAGAGAAATACTCTATTACTTTGAATAGAATAGTTATTTATGGAAAATATTTGTATAAAATTAGGGTTTAACTAAGCTAATTTTTTCATAAATATGAGTGATTAAATCAGATTATAGATTGACCTTGAATGTAGGTTATAATTCTAGAAGTTCCCTTGAATCGGGATTGTTTATCGGGAATAGTTGAGAAATGTATTTTTAAAACATTACTTCCCATAAAATAAAGAATGATTATTATTGGAACACATATATATGACATTAAAAGTAATTTTTGATGAGTAAATAATAATAATTAATAATTTAATTTTTGGTAAATAGAGACAAAGAGTAATCCGAATGAAAATGGAGGTTTGTGTAGAAAACCCTAACCTTATGTATGAATGAGTTCTGCACTTGACATTTGCTTCATGTATAATAAAATAAAATCCATTAATTAATTAATTAATATTATTTTATATAATTACATAATTCATTATATTTTTATTAGGTTCATTTAATGCCTTATTGATGAGTTATACAGTTTAATCTCATTGTTCGAGAGCATTCATTCTCTTGGTATTCATGACAAGTTCACTTGTTTATAAGTAATGATGTTCATATAAAATGATTATAATTCTTCATATTTAGAATTATATTTTATTAATGATCATACTAAAGTGTAAGTTTTTATATAAATCATATGGTTATATGTTATGTGGATGAATCATTAGGAAAGAAATTTAGTGATAATCGTTTACATTATTACGACGGTATTTCAATCCCCACGAACTAGTTCTGTCGTATGAATTACTATTATGTATATGTTATGGCTTAAGAACATTAAATAGGATATAATAAATATATTATAGTCTTTTTTTAATAATTAAAATGGATTCATGAATATCCTTGAAGAATAAATGAAATAATTAAAGTTCATTGTCCATGAAGGTTGTAAATCGGTACATCCCGAATGATGATTTCATTTTTAAAACAAAAGATAGAGAGAGATATATTAGTTTTAGGAAGTATAATTCATTAAGATGATATAAATTTAGTTTCTAGATGATTATATACAAATAATTATCATTTGTTTAGAATAGTTGAGGATAAGATAAGAAAATAAAAGTACATGAAATAAAATTAAATTAAAAAGGAAGATGGTTTTATATCTTAAAATATCCTCGTTGAGAACCTCCTTAAGGGAAAGGGTTTTAGTATTTTTGAAAGACCAAGAGTTCCGTGATATAGGTAGAGACCGGGGAAGAGGATTTTGGAAGAACATTTACATGTATCAATGCATAGATGAGTCAAGAGAAGAGGGGGTGAAGGGTGGTCTTTACAGTGGAGGAGAGGGGAAAGTTTTGAATATTTTAATCATTAGTTTATTATTTTGCATTAAGACTGTGAATAGATTGAGAATTGTAATCAAATATATTAAAATAATAATTTAATTCTTTAGATTATGTTTCTTACATTAGTGATGACTCAAGGAATAGTGAACTTAACTAATAATGTAAATATACTGTAAATTACCATATTTTACTATTCATCAAAAATTCAAATATTTTAGAAAAATCCCTAAAATTAAAAATAACCATTTTCCAACATTTATAATTCAAAAATGGACTCCATTTCATCAAAATAAGTTTACAAATATGTGAAATTTAATTACTACATAAAATCATTAGTTACGTGAAAAATACAGATTTTAAATTTAAAACTGATTTTATAACACATTCAATAAGTAACTACGGTATCCTAAAGTTGTCTTAAAATCATAAGACAAAAAATATTGATTTATTAATCCATTTTATGAAATTTGATTTTATTATAAATAATTTTATTAATTATAATGTTATAATTAAATATTTGTAACTATAAAAATATCATCTATTAAATATTAATTTTTAAAATATTCACTTAATTTTATGTTGATGTAATTATATAATAATTCCACTTCTAAGATTCATAGATTTTATTTATACATTTATGGTTAATTTTACTACTAATTAGGTTGATTTACTATTCATAAGGGTCATATTACTATTCGTAATGGAAAGTTTCTATTTCATTGGTATATGTTCCTTAATGTCTATAAATACCTCTTTTTTCATTTATTATTCATTTATAAATATTGAATTGTGTTCTATATGTGGTTTTATATGATTTATACTATATAAAATAAATAAAGGTAAATATTATTTATTGAATTTTGGGTTTTTAAAACTTTTGAAGGAGTAAAATAGCAAGATTAAGTCCATGTCCATAATTGTTTATCGGCATGTGCAGTTCCAAAAATTCAACGAAACTAAGTCAAGAATATAGGTTGATGAAGAAAGATATGATACATGTTTTATGATAGATATTGATAAAAGGGGATTATATTACATGGTAAGCATTCATAGGAGGATGAATGTCGATGTGACATTAATTTTGTCCTCTATGGGTTCCTTGGAATGTTGCTAGATGCAAACCATGTACTTTAGAACATTTATAATAATACCAAAAACAATGGGGTGATGAATATCACACACTATGTGTATACAAGAACCTTGGTTATATTCTATATGAGTTTAAAATTTATATTAAGATATTATTATCATTTCAGAGGAATAATATTTAATCAGGTTTATTGGTTGATTGAGAGTATTTATTTATTGGTTTCTAATTTAATGACATATATTTATTTAAATGAATAACTATAATACATGGTTTAGTAAATAATGAGGATGAACATCAGAACAAGTTAGGGAAATGTGAGAATGGAAATATGAAATAATGAAATGTCAAGTTATTTATTCGGTAGAAATAATATTTAATTAGTCTATATGTAATACACATGTTAAATAAATAATAATGATAATATTCTTATCCGTATTGTTACATGGGGTACAGTGGGGACTAATAGAATATTAAAGTGGATTTGTTAAAATAATATTTTACCCATATCTCTATAAATTCTTTTCTATATCATTTTCCAAATAACAATCTATCCCGAAAACATTTGAATCTGTAGTGAATACTTTCACCCCATATATATTATCAAGAATACACCAATTCCTATGAGCATTTTTTATTATCCTCCACTCATTCTGACTATGATAAAACCAATGGAATACAAAAAACCTTATTAATATTTTAAAGTCACGATAAAAAATGATTAAAATAGGGGAAAGTTACATTAGTACTAACATTTAGATAACCCTACCATGACATTAAAAGGTTCTTGGTGCATGTGTGGATCACCACTAGAGTAAACCTACCCCTAGTTCCTTTATCTGAACGATATTTAAAGAAGAATGGTAAAATGAATTCAACAATGAAGAAATAATTAATAGATGAGTTAATTCATGATCCATATAAATTATTTATAAATTAAATGCGAAAACTTGTCTCTATGGATTAACTGAATTCATTTCCATCAAGTTGTTTAGTAGAAATATGAAGATGATGATGGAAAAAAAATTCAAGTATAACCCAGCATGATTCCATTGTACCTCTAAAACATTAAGTGATATTAGAGCGATTACAATTTTTATTTATAATTATTTATTCATTCATTGTCTACATACATTATAATTTTAGTTTCATTTCTAGTTAGTAATTTCTTAATCTAAATTTATATATTATGATTGTCACCTTCATGTAACAAAGAATGCATTAATAATAAATGAATAACTATTCAAAAAAATTTATGGGTAGGATACATATTTTTGTTCGGTTGACATCAATTAAAAATCTTGTACTCATGTTTATCAAATCCGGATAGGCATCAAGGTACACGACTCATCACGCTAAGTCAATATGCAGTGTATTTATTACACACCATGTGCCAACCATCCAAACCAACACATGACTTGTTGGATTGCATGGTATGCATCTAGTGTACACACCCAATAGTAAATGCATTTTCAAATCTTAAATCAATGAAACTTCATTGGAAAAAATATGGTTTCTATTTATCACATGATGTGTTGGTCTAACTTCCAAGCATTGTGATAACTAATACATTTGTGGTGTATTTAGTACTTATTATTTAGTGGTTCGGTAATTAATACACACATACTGTATTTAATTCAATTAAAATTGTGATTATATAACTAAATCACACATGGTGTATTTATTTTACACACTATGTATTTTAAAACATGCATGGTATTTTCAACACAAATAGTGTTATTAATTAATTTATGCAAAAATAAATTTGATTGTTGCACTAAACCAATCTACATGTTGTTTATAAGTGGTTTAAAGAATATTAAATTCCCAATTAATTACATATTAAATATATAAATAAATTTCAGGTTTCATTTTTTAAATCATATAGAAAACCATGATAGTGTTGATGAATTATAAAGATAAAAGAATTTATTAATTAAAAAGATAATTAATTAAATTTATTCAGGTATTCTTATCATAATAAATAAGAGTGAATTTAGATGATTACTAAGTGGTACACAAATGCTTTCGTGTTTATTTTTTGGATGATCATGATCCAAGAAACACCTATTTATGATTGGATTCATTAAATTTAACTTATTTTATTGGTTTTGTAATTATAATTATTAAATAAAAATTATGGATTATATGTCATCCCCTCTTGTTTATTATATATAGATTTTTGTATACATGATTTATTTAACATACCCCCATTAACCTATCCTTGGGATCCCCTCTTACGTGTGTGAGTAAACACATTGGTAATAAAGGATCTTTAATGAGAGTGGAGGTGGTTCATGTTTGGAACCAAGGAGAATCTATTCAAAGAGATATATATGAGGAAAATTTGAATGATGCATCCCAAGATAAGAACTGGATCATGTTGGATTTTCAATATGGTTTACTATTGGTTTATTATCTACTAGATAATCCAACTATTAGACAATTCTCATGATCATACCAATTTATTTATTTATTTATATCAATTTTATGAATAAATGTTTTTCAATATACAGTTTCCACATTAAAATAATTATTCAATATGCATTCAAGATAGAATTAAATAAAATGGACTATACCTAAATATGTTATCTTCATATGGTTAATCACCTAAGTAAAATCTAATAAATATTATCTGGTTTTTATTTTGATAAAATTGGATTATTTTAGGGATGAGATAAAAGATAAAATCCCTCCATTATATTTTTATGTTGATATAGCCTTTCATTACTTGATTTAGAATATAAACATTAGTTTCAATTTTTCTGAAAACCCCTATTTGGGGTTATTTTATATAATATGGAGTTCTAATAGAATTATTTGGTCAACATAACCATGTTTATATCACGTTTACAAGATCTTACATGGATAGTATGAATCTAGATGTAATTGATGGGGAAATCCATGTTCAATATTTCATAATTAGGGAGATCACTCAATGGATCAAGGAGATATGAATCAGGAGTGGGAAAAGACTTACAACCTAAATATCTTCAAGTATTCTTACCAACCATAATTGGAGTTATGATAAAGAAAATTTGGATCTGTGACATTATATTATTAATGCAACAATATAATATAAGTTCAATGGTGGGGGATATCATGACATGAAAAACTATTGGGAGACTAATAATTGAAATTTATTATATCACACTATTTAATAGTCAATGAATGTTCTAAAATTTTCTCTATTTATTATAGATATGAAAAATCATTCATTGTCAACATTATCATTACGATATACCCTTGATAAAGATAACTATATCACTAGTATCAACTTCAAAAAATTGTAAAAATTATTTTATATTGTAAGATGCCAAGAGGAAAAGTTATAGGTGATGTAATCCCTCGTTCTTGAGGTACCTATAAATACAGTTAGTGGGCAGGAATTATCACTCTATGAAAAACATGTGGATGATGTATTATATGTCTATTATTTAATGATATCATCTATTTCTAGTGATAATTATACTCCTTAAGAAATAATGGATGTTTTTCGAATATTTTCTCATCCCGATGATCTTTTGTAGGAGAAAGATAGACTATAGAGATTTGAGATCTCAAAGGAACTATTCATGTGTATGTTTGGGGATTCAGCATGAAATGAGCCTCATTTGGTCAATATTATTGACTACATGGAGTGATTGGACATCTTAGGCGTTGAGATACTTGATTATTTTAACACATATCTCATATTGGCCTCACTAACTTAGAGTTTCTATAGTATCATTATTAATTAAAATATGATCAATGTTGAGAAGTCTCTTATGGAACTCATCTTTCTTATTCACCAAGCTGATTAGGACATGGGGAATAAAAAACTCACAGTTCTTATAGTGATTAAAGTTAATCATACGGTAAAGGTCCCACAAATTCACTCTACATCTAAGGCTTCTGATTAGTGACCTTTTAGGAAGAGGAAGATCCAATGGAAAATAATGGAATAAAAGACAATAATTTCGCGATGTGTGAGGATAAATAATTAGAAGAAAATATATACATAGAAGAATAAAGGTGTAGATTTATGTACATTCATTATCTAGTGAGACTTATACATAGCTACCTATTTCATATTAGTTACTACTTGTGGTGATCACATTTGTTTCCAAATATATGAAGAAATTAGATTTAGGAGGGTTTGCAGAGTTATGGAGGATCTTTGAGGCACCCATAGAGCCCGGTTAACTACTATGGCTATTATTGAACACCACTTCGCTATTCTAGTAGTAATTATATTGGTTTTAAATAAATTTTAGTATGTACCTAGTGTTTCCTCGAACATCATATCAGTTTCATATATTAATATGAATAGTTTTTTTTAGAAACAATGAATGTTATTTTCTTAAAGAAATTATTTCTTTGGAAAAAAAGAATTAACAAAAATCATTATGTATTATATTACAAAAAAATAGTGTTGGATGTTCATAATGAGATTTATTCACATGAATAATATAACACTCAGTTGTGGAATCACTATCTAGGTCAAGTAAAACATAAGATCTTGAAAAATATCTACCAACAATAGTATTTAGACTCTGTTGAGATATAACTACTTGACTGATGTATTTATTATTTAAAAGTTAAGAAGAATAAGACACAATTTCACTGTATAGGTGAAAGAAATGTAGATATTTTGGAATTGGTACAAAATGATGTGTCCATACTATTTATAATATATGATGGAGGTGGATTATCTTACTTCATTACTTTTACCAATGACTTTAGTAGATATATCTTTGTCGGATTATTAAAGTAAAAGTCAATATCATTGCAAAAATCAAGGAATTCAAGAACAAAGTATAGAATTAACTTAGAAAGAAGATAAAAATGATTTTAACTCATCATGGTTGTGAATATTGTATCCAAGAGTTTATCGACCTTTTATGGTAATGTGATGTTATATCCAAACCAAATCCTCCTTATACACTACAGTGGAATGGTGAAAGTGAAAATATTAAATGAAACTTATTGGATATAGTGAGGTAGATGATTATTCATGCTAATCATTCATTGTCATTTTAGGGATTTTAATTAGAGATTTTTTCACACACACAACTAGGTTCCTACTAATGTGACGGATGACATGCCATATGACTTAATGTAAGAAAAGAAAACAGTATTGTCTAAATTACGTGTAAAGGATTGTGATGTGTTTATTAAGAAAAAATTAGGGATAAAACTGGAACATTTTTTAAAAAAATTATCTTTATAGGTTACTAGATGAAAAAAAGTTAAATTACTAATATGAAACCTCAGAAAAAAGTTTATAGTGTCTCAAAAGGTTTTAATCCAAGAGAGGGATAAATCCTCAAGAATTATAGAAGTAGAAATATAGTATTTGCTAAAGTTGATGAACAAGATACATAATAGTTGTAATAGAAACATATTATAATAGCCCTTATATAATAACAAGTTCCTGAGTAATAAGTACTATATAGAAACACCCGAGAGGTTATAGAACTAGTTCGTCATGGTTTTCTAGTCACTGAGGATGGAGACTCGTTATTATTGTAAATAATGATGTTATGAACTATGAAGAAATATAGATCCAATATACTATTAATTTGAACGAATCTATTAATTATGAGATAGATTCCATGTATGGGGACTAATTCTGGGTTCTATTTAATTCACCAGTCTATGTAAATCTTATTTGGTAAAAATGGGTATTCAAGAGAAAACTAGACATGGAAGGTAAAGTAAATACATATAAAGGGAAAATAGTGCATCAAGGGTTTATGAAACATCATATAATTGACTATGATAAAACCTTTTACATGGTTTTCATGCTTGAATCCATCAGAATTATACTTGTTATAGTTGCATTCCAAGTCTATAATATTTTTCAATTGGATGTCAAATAAGATTGCCTTAATGAACACTTTTAGAAGGATGACATGTGAAATAACAAGAAGGGTTTGTAACTCCATAAAATTATAAATAGGTATGAATGTTTTATAAATACATTTATGGATTAAATAAATAATCCTGACTATGGAATTATTTTTATTAAATCTATATAAGAGTTTGGTTTCATAATGAATTAATGTGATTCATTTTTTTTTTTTGAAAGTTTAGTGGGAGTGTGGTCATTTTCATGGTAGTATATTTCAATTTAATAGCACTTTTTAGTAAGTTTATGCAATCATTTCTACCAATTAGGGACTAGTTGAATAAATTTTTCTCAATGAAGGACTTAGGTGAAGCAACATACATCCTTGGGATCAAAAGTCTTCTGGATATATCTAGCAGGTTTTTAAAACTAATTAAGGGTACATATCTTGACTATATGTTAAATATATTCTATATGGAAAAATAAAAGAGTTGATTATTTATAGTGTCAAATGGAATTCATTTCACCAAGTAAAGTTTTCCTATGACACTACAGGATAGAGGGAGGGAGGGGCGATGAGTAAGACACTTTAAAAATCTATGATAAGATCAATTCTGTATTTTGTGTTATATATAATTCTGGATTTTTCTTATTCTATTATAATTGAAATAAGTTATCAAGTATATCTAATATAGAAACATTTTGCTATTTTTAGGACATTCATTAAGTATTTGAGTCATACATAGGATATTTTCCTGGTATATAGGGAGATGAGAACCTAGTCATTAAGTTATTCACAAATTTTAGCTTCTATAAAGATTAGGATGACATGAGACCAAAATAATGACAATTATTCACACTCAATGGGGGATTTTTGAGCTGGAAGATATCAAAATATCCATTTATTAGTGATTATACATATTATTTCAGTATATTACATCTTTTAATGTGGCTAAGAAATCATTTTGGATTCATGACATCATCCAGGTATTTGGTATGGTTCCTAGCGGTTAAACCCCTATCACAGTATACTAGGATAATAATGTAGTGGTGGATCTCGTATAGGATCAAAGGTATCACCAATGTAAAAACCACATTCTACAAAAGATTTATCTCATGAAGTATTTTTCTTGACAAGGTGAATTCTCTGTGAGAAGAGTATCCGTATAAGAGAATTTGGAAGACCCATTGATAAACTCATTATCTCAGCAGAAGCATAAATATCATGGGAGAAATAGTGGTCTCCAAATTTTTTGAATTTTTGTTTAGTGATAGTGGATGTCTTTTGGAGTTGGTGGTTCCATAAAACCCCCAACCCTTTTACTTTTGATTACATTTTATATTGAAATCACTTTAATATAACATAATATTATTTCTTATCAAATCATAATTTTTCTTCTGCATGATTTTGTATGTAATATTTTACTAATGATACTTTTCATTTTGATAGTAATTAATAGATCCTTAATATGATGAAATACATCAAATTATATGAAAATATTCTTGAAACCTATGTTTTATGGATGAAATTAATATTTTTGAAAGGGCATAGATGATGCATGTGATCAGGGGTAGGATGGCCAAAATAAATTGTCTTAACTTATCATGGATGTTTTCTGTTAGTATTCTCTAAGGATATTGGTTATGATAATTGTATTACCAATAGTAATTCCACATATTTCATTTGTAATTAGTTATTCTTATCTGCGAACCTGTATAATGATCCATTGATTATAAAATTATTATTAATGTGTTTTATGAATCACATGATTAGATGTGTTACCTAAACCATGATGGTGATCATTCATAGTGAATTTGGGTACATTGGGTTCACCACATGTGGAATTAAATTAATGAATAATGTGAGAGAGGATTCATCCCTTAGGTTAGAAATGAATATATCATAACCTTCGATAGAATAGAATAATTGTATTATTTTCCATTTCCAAGGTGGTTTATTAGCATCATTGCTTCTGTAATATTAAAGGAAGGGAGTTTAGAAAACATGGTGATGTCATAGAATATACAACATTTTTTATAAGATATATCAAGAGAAATGGTTTATATTACATGGTGATCATTCATATGAAGTTAAAGTTCATTATTGAATTAACTCTTATCTCTTTGGGTACCTTAGCATGTTGCAAGATGCTAAACATGGATTATAGGTGATATTGCCTAATTCCACTGAGAAAGAAACCTAGATGGTCACAAACAAAGTGTATTTGAGAACCCTGGTTGAATTCTATATAATTTTAACAAGTACATTAGAATATTTTTCTTAGGTCCAATGAATAATATTTAATTAGTATTATCAGTTAATCATTAGAATTTATTTATCATTGTATAACAAAATAAAATTTATTTACATAAATAAATAGTCATTATACCTGGTCCTATAATTAATGAGGATAGGTAGACCGTGTTTTGGTTCATTTAGAATAGAAATATTATTTGAAAAAATAGTACTTTTTTTATTCAATAGAAATAATATTTAGTTATTCTGAACATTATGTTCATGTAGAGTAAAAAATTATATTATTTTTATTATTTAGAAATTGGGTACTCTAATGATAAATAGAATATTAAAGGGCCTTTTTGAAAATAATATTCTAACCATTTCTCTACAAATATATATCAATATAATTTTCTAAATAAAAACCTTTTCTGAACAACATTTGTTTCTACAACAAATTCTCTCACCCCCATATATTTTCTCAATAACTCCACAAGTCTTGTGAGTGTTGGAATTCGTAATCCACTCAATATGTCTATGAGAGAACCAAGAGATTATAATAATCCTCATTGATATTTTAAAGGAATGATCAGAAATAAAAGACTTAAGGCATAAGGACATTCACACTATAATTTGGAGAACACTACCGTATTGTTTAGAGTTTCTTAGTGAACAAATGGGTCACTTATAAAGGGAATATACTGGGTATTCCTCCATCTCAATGATGGTTTTACAAGAAGGGTTAATATCATTCAACCAAAAAGAAATATTTACAATACATGGTAATTATTGATCTATCTAAACTAATTATAAACTACATTTGAGATCATGTCTTTATGGATTCATGGAATGTATTTCTATATAGTTAAAAGGAGAAATTTGAAGATTTTGATGAAACATTTTGTTGGGAATCTCTCAAACACTCTTATGTTGTGCCCTAGAACCTTTATAGACTAGACAGACTCACTCATCAAATCATAGGTGCATCCAAAACAAAGAAATCGATATAATGAAAGGATGCTTACAATATTGGTCCTTCACCAAGAATCCATAAATTGATAAAAAAACTACAAATTTTTGGGTAAAACAACTCATTTTCAAGTTATTGTTGAACACCTCCAAGCTTGAAAGAGGAATTATATCCACCGAACATGAAGACTACAAGAACATGCATGATTGGGAATGTTGAATAGAGCTCTAAGATACTATTACTCCTCTCAATATTTCTCTCTTCTCTATGGAACCATAAGTTTTAAATCCATACTTACAAAAATCATGGGAAACTATCATGGGATAAAATTAGAGAAAATAAACTTCCCTCAAGTGAAATAATACATTAGCTTGTGTGGTAGATGTGGTAAGACAAAACATAAGTAGAATACATGAAACAAAACAACAAGTAGGAGGGGAGTATGATCATGTAGATAGAACCTAAAATCAAATAGTGAATAAACATAATTATAATACATGAAACCCCACATGCACAACCCTCAGATATATCTGATCAATGACATGAGTAAAACCCCATAGAAGCACACTCAGGACACAAAAAACAAAAATTAGGATGGGAGTTTGATCATATAGATTCTACATAAAATCAAAAAGGTAATAAACATAATTTTAATACATCAAACCCCAAATGAAAAACCCTTAGATCTAGCTGATAAAAAACAAGATTAAAACCCAATGGAATAATGAAATAGACCTCATAAATTTAGGATGTGAAAGTAACAAGACAAATAAACTACCTAACATGAAATCCCAACAACATAATGCAAAGAAACATACCTACATTAGAAATATAATATCTAGTAAAATAATTAAATATAATGTCATATTAAAAAAAATAAACTAAAAATTGAATCAGTATTTCATGGAAAAAAGAAGAATCATGTTAATGTGAAAATCAAAGAAACAATAAATAAAAACCCAACAATATAATTTGTCATAGAAGATTCAAAAATTATAAATTCTCTACCTTATAAATAAAATGTAAAATTAAAGTTGTAATGTTCTTAGTGGAATATACTAGCCTAACATATTATCTAGTTTGGTTAGTTTTCGCTATTTTAAAAAAACTAAAAAATAAAATATTCATCCCATAATGATTTCCCCTTATCAAGTTCTATAGTAGAATATATCTATCCATACCATCACATCTATTATTATATACTACTAAAACATTATCAGAAATAAAAACAACCTATGTAATATAATTTAAATCAAATATTACCCAAAAAAACATGAGTACCTTCCTGAACTAAATGCACTATAATCACCATGGAAAATAATCACATGTAAATAAATATAAAAAAAAGAATCCTTTGTCGGAAGTTGAAGAAATAATCTTGATACCCTAAAAACAATGATCAAAAACAAAAAAGGTAAGGAATTAGAAACACACAACATGAAATCACAACATGATTACAGAAGAATTCAATCCTTCTAAACTCAAACATTATAGACACCAAATAAACTCACACTCTCACCTCAAATAGGAGGGATCTGAAAATTAGATTCTAGGCCAATCATAATATTATAGAAAAAATAAAACAAATATTTGAACATAACTCTACTATAAGGGATCGTAAACACAAATACTAGAAACATGTAGTGTTAAAATTGGGTAATATCACATTTTTCTACACCATATAATCCATAGGTTTAGTCTTAGGGTAATATCATTTAATTTAGTTTTTTTACCACACTCATAACATTGAAAATATTATAAAATGATTCCTCTTTTTTTTATTCTTGGGATGATTCCTAACATTCATCAACAAGGGTTTTTTATTAACCCTAGTATCCCCCTTATTTAAAATATGGTTCTTTATATCCATATAAGGAATAGTTTCCTTAACTTCTTCAAAGGTAATGGACTCCAACCCTTAAATTTTTTATTATTTTAAAACAATAAAGGACCCATCAATAAACGTAAACAAAATAATGGATTTTTCCTCATCACTTGTCAAAAAATCTATATTAGCTAAATCAAGTAAGACCTTATTAAACACAAATAAATGAACTTGAATAGAGGTTATATGAAACATTTTTAAATTATAAAGTCTCATCTTCTTATAAAAATGTCCATGAAGGGACATAGACATATATAGGTGTTCAGGCTTTCAGAAATTGTTGTAATAGTGGTATCATAAGAAACATCATGTATAACCTTATCTCCAAAAGTCAATAATATAATACAATGGGCTTTCATAGTAATGATAAATGTGAAATCAAAATTGGTGGTGACTGACTATCCTTAGATGGATGTGCTATCTATTTTATATTTATAACCAAAAAAAGTATATACAAATCCATTTTTGAGAATAAGTGCACAAAAATTCACTCTGCATAAATTAAAATCAGTATCACCATCAAACGTCTCTCAAACCAAGAAGAAGACATCACTAATACTAATGTACTGGCCGTATTATTAATTTTTAGGTTACACGAGGGCCATGAAAAGTTTTCACACCTAATATATTTGAATGAGGGATCAAGTTAAGTGGTGAACTTTTTTAAGAAATGGAATCCAAAAAAATAGAATCTGAAAATTTAAAATATATATAAATAATAAAAAGGAAGAGTGTGTAAAGTAAATATAAAAAATATTTATGTTTTTTGGACTAAATTGGTTTTATGTGCTTGAAAATAACAAATCCATGATCAATTGATTTATAAAAAACACAATAGTATTCTTATAATCATAGGTGAAAAATAGAGAAATAAATTTAGAAATATGAATATGAAAGCTATTTAATAATTTGGTTCTTATCACACAAAGATCTCATAGTTATGTCAAGTCAGAGGATGGGAATATACACCTCAAAACTAGATGAGCTCACTCACATAACCCCAGGTGCACCAAACAAAATTTAAAATATACATCACATAATTAAATAACATAATAAAATACATTTACAAGTGCAATCCTACACCAGGAACATATAAATGGAAGAAAATTGGAAATAGCAGGGATAATGACTCCTCTAAAATCCATTAAAATACCTCTAAGATCATAAGAATCAAGATCTATATACGAAGTGATGACTAGGGTAACATGAGTGAATGAGAATATTGAAAAAATCTCTATGATCATATTAGTCCCCTCAATATATCCATATTATCCCAAGAACTATAACTCAAAAATCCAAAGAGACCATGATTTGAAGAAAACTGTAACATCTGGTTACCATATTTTATTTATTTCCCTTCTATTTATTAATTTTCCTCTTTATTTCGGTTCATATATATAATACCAAGGATTGAGATAATTTACTAGGTATAATGATCTAATGTTTAGGGATGTATATTTTTCTAATTAATGAAGTATGGGTACAAATCTCCTTAGGGATTTGTGAGATTATCCCTTATTTTTGAGATTGTCTGGGTGGTTTGGAGTTTCCACTAAGAAAATGTAGTTTTCAAAGTCTACAAGACAAATACACACTATCTAATGTCTTTCAGGTTGATTTTTTTATTCTAGTACACATCAAGAAATGAAAATATATAGTGTATTGGTTTTATGGCATGTAATGATAAAATTTAGGTTCCTTAATAAAAAGGCTATTGGTTTTTTGGGAGACAATATTTTCATGGATTACATGATGTGTAATGGTATTAAACTCCAATTGAGTCTCATGTGTTGTGATTCTAGGGATTCATATGAGTGATTTTTTTATTTCATTTATCTTTAGAAATTTTTTCCCTCAACCAAGTGACTCTCAAGGGTGATTTTGGGGACCTCCACTCTATATAAATCGCTTCATTAATTGATTGATATTCATTATGGTTAGGTTTCATCTCTCTAATTGATTATTCCTCGTGTTTCTTCTTTGACTTTCATTGTGGTTTCCCCTTTGTTCTGGGTTTCTAAATCCTTTGATCTAGGATGATGATTCTTCATGATTAATTTCTATATCTATCATGTGATCTTGTTTTTAGGGATAATCCTTTTTTAATGTGGTGTAGTGTGTGAGTTATTTGAGGTACGTCGTGATCTATTAGATTCTCTAACCCTTTTACTAAATTGAATCTATTATGATATATATTAATTCTAGGGAATCTATTTTCATAATAGTGGTCACCCTTATTTGTGGATCCCTTTTTAGGCATGTGAGATCCTGAGAGTGAGGTAGGTGGTTTTTTCTCTAGAATATTTTGGATGAACTACATTTCACTGGTTTGAAAAAAATTATAAATTAATTAGAATGATTGACTTATGGATTTCTATGTGTGGGAAAAGTTTTTTTGATAAAAGATGGTTTTTAAATTATTCTCATAAAAGGAAAAAGGTATTTTCAATGCATTGAAAATTTTACTTTTGAAATGGTTTTCCAAGCATGATTTCAATGAATTGGTTTGGAAAACATAGCACATGGTAAGCCTTATGTACTTATGTGGAAGGTTTAGTAATAATCCTCATATATTTAAACTATCAGGGGGTCACTCATGGGGTGTTCCTTTGATCCCTTGGCCTACTGTTCTATGGACTTGATAAAAACTATTAAGAGGTTTAATTTTTAATGTGTTCCTCTATTACCTAGATTCTATGCACAATATTAGGGCCTTAATGTTTGTTGGATTGTCTGTGTAGGGGGTATGAGTGTGTCTTGACCCGAACCATGGTGGGGCTTGAGCCGCAACTACCCCAATCCTACCTCTATAGGCCATGGTTTGGCAACAAGCATCAAAGTCATAACTAAACATAGTGAGTCCTTTTCATAATGTACTTGTACGCACGCACCCACAAACCCCACAATAAAAAAGTGTAGAGATATAAAAATATAAATCTGAAATTCATGCATTTATCTATCCCAAACTAGATTATAGTAGGAGTAATAAAGTAAAAAAGATAAAA
Organism: Viscum album; assembly: GCA_963277665.1. Lineage (NCBI taxonomy): Eukaryota > Viridiplantae > Streptophyta > Magnoliopsida > Santalales > Viscaceae > Viscum > Viscum album. Next base: position 1,280,078,936 of record OY728134.1, read on the forward strand.
ACGATCAACCATGAAAAGAAAACTGTAAATGTTCATGACCAGCTGAGAAGGAGGGGACCGATTCTAAATTTAACCCTCATAAAGCTCCTTGGTACTACTCTAGTAAACACCTCAATCAGTCTATCTCACTAAATTCTTCCAACCTTAGTTCCTACATGGACTCCGTTGAAAGGAATGTGGTCTAAAAAATACACAAGACATGTGCAGGAAAATACCATGTAGTGGTGAGTATAAAAGCATTCATTAGGATCCCCAAAAATTCAAAAGAAAAGGGAGGGATACAAAGGTTCTAGTCCACTCAACCTAGCTAGAGGGAACCCCCATTGAGATAGAAACATCATCATAATTAATCCTCAGTTTTACATGAATATTCAACTAAGTCAAAAAATAATCCTCAATGAGAGTGTAATTAAAATACTTCATCCCAAAGCTCAACCCAATATTAAAGTGAAAGTAAACTTGTCCAAACACATGGATATCAAAACGGTGAGATGTTAAAATTCTAATCATGTCTTCACTACCTATAATAGGAGAGTAGACTCATCCAACCACAAGAAGATAAACACATAAAGCACATAGAATACCCTATGCATCTTCACTTACCATGGAATAAGAGTAAAAATATATAAGGTGTAGGAACAAAAGTGGTAAGTATACTCAGTCATCAATGGGTTTCAACCCAGACTGTAACAACACCGCAAGGTCTCCTAGACATTACCTATATATACTAATATTATAGTCCTAGTATCATTAGGTTCCATATTTATATCTAGAAACTATATTATAATCGAGGCTCTAAATGTAAACATTAAACTAGGAGAACACACTCCTTGATCTCACCATCCCAAATGGAACCTATTCGAGAGATAAACTCTATCGAGAACACCTCTACCTTTCCTAATGGTACATCTGAGAAAGGTTTATTTATATAGAACATCATATATGGTCCAGATCTAGTCCCCAGCACCAGAGGTCCTTCCATTTCTAAATATCACCATGCGTAAGGCTAATGAAACAAAGTGGAAAGGCCCAATCCTCACCACTTCTCTAAAGTTGAGGGAGAACTCCTATAAACCATGAAATGTGGGAATATTCTCTATGAGAGGTAATGTAGGGACCCACACCCCTCCAATTACCCATAGTCGAGGGATTAGTCACTTCTAACTAACCTGTGAAACCTATTTCACCCGTATTTGGAGGGGCCTACACCACGGTCCGTTGAGGGAGAACTAACACATAACTGGGTATCATGCATATCAACTTTAGGGGACCCCTCCTTACCAATATACTCAAAATCAGGGGATCTATGACTCTAATGGAGGACATTCTCCCCACTGTAACCCAAAGACGGGGGAGTAATACTTCGTAGGTGAGGACTCACACCCTATCCCGAGTAGGGGAGTACCACTCTCTTGCTAGAGGACCGGAACCCAGTAATGATAGTGGAGTACTGACTTTTCCAACTTATTTACTATGGGGGACCTATACCCTGGTACAGAATTGGATTACAGAACCCAGGCTAGATGACCCACACCCCGGTATGATAGGGGAGTAATGACTTTGTTTGCTTGTTCACTATGGGGGACCTACAACCTGGTACGTCAAGGGAGTACTGACCCCAGGCTAGAGGACCTTCACCCTGGAACGAAAAGGGAGTATCGAATCTACCAGAACATTATGTATGGAGGATTGGAACCCTAGAATGATAGGGGAGATCTAACTCCATGGATAGAGGACCTACACCCTATCTCGGTTGGGGAGTACCAACTCTACCTATATGTCACATATGGAGGACTCCCACCCTGACACGGTAGGGAAGTACCGACTCTATAGATAGAGGAACTATTCCCCAGTCCAATAAAGTAGTTGATACTATATCTAGGAAACATATATATAGGGAATATGTGATAGCACAACAAAGGATAACTTTCCAACTTTACAAATTATATGGGAACACGTTCCATAAGACATTAGGGGAGTACCAGCAGTTCCAAAATTCCATCAATGATCCCCGGTATCACACGTGTCAACCATAAACACACAATTCCAAGTAAATAAGTCACCACACATTGATATTATCTACATTTTTTTTCATTTACTCACTCACACAGTTTCAGGTTGCATCACAAGGATGCATCTCTGTGGGAAACTTCTCCCCTTCCTCAGGATTACAAGGTCATACCAAACAACATCTCATCCCAAATAACTCCCCAAAGGTAAAATAATAAGCTACCATGATGTCAGGATTCTACAATATATTAAAGAAAAGAGGTCAAAAAAACTTGTGCCCTGATGTTATAGGGGAGTACCAATCCCATCGTCTCTCTTAGAGGACCACAAAGATCTCCAACATCTGTCAAGCTTCATTAAGAGGAGTCTCACCATTATTGTACTTCATGTAGTAACACCAACATGGGTAGGGGAATAATTACATATTCTAGTATGGCAAGACCACTTTACTAGTCTAAAGACTCCATGGGACCCACATCGTAAAGTTTAAGGGAAGGGAACCAACCCTAATGTCAACCTAATGATTTACCCTAATCCCTACTCTTGGTCTTCACTGTTACACAAGCATATTGATCAAACAAATCGTCTTAGTACCTCTTAAGAATAAAATGAGGCCACCGCCACATTCTATGTGGAAAATCACTTAGTATAGTCTACTCATGAGCCTAAATAGGAGTCCCAATGAGGGATATATGGATGGTGGAAGACCTAAAGTGGATCCCCTAGGAGTACATGACCAGAACCGAGGCACACACAGAGAGTGAGACCACCCGATAACCTAGACGTGTATCCAATCTATAGAGATTCTAACCCATATAGGGATATATAGTGTGTACATGCAGTACACTATTTTTTCCTCTTGATCCAGCCCTTGTCGAGGTATTTTAACCTATTTCCGTGTACTGGACTCAGTGTTTGTGTACCTTGGTCATGTGTTAGTACAAGGCCATGTGTTCTTACATGGATATCCCAAGACACATCCCATGGTAAATGGTTTGAGTTAGTAAATCACGTGTAACCCCAGTACATGGCATTTAGACCCCAAATTTAATCTTCCCTAAATAGAAAGAACTACATGGAATGTTCCACTAGACTACATGTCGTGTAAATGATAATTCCAGTCCCGGATCGCCATCAAAAACACCAAATTATCTTGTATTCAACAAAAAAAATCTTAGATCTACTTAGTAGGGATCCTAATTAATTGAAAATTTGGCTATAAAACTTTATAATAACACAAAAAAAATTCATAAGGACTAAAAATCAAAACTACCTACCTTGAGGGTGAAACGCTGAAGATTTGGATGAAGGTTAGGGCCTAGATCATTATGCTTCTCAATCAGATGATGATCTTCATTAGAAATGGATATTGATGGCACTTCATTTTGATGAACTAGTGTCAAATTCATTTTTCACCAAAGGGTAGAAGGGGGTGGAATGAGAGGTGTGAATTCATTGGTATTGGTCACACAAACATGAGGATAGGGGTGACTGTATACGGATTAGGTAAATCAATTAATTAAAATATCATTTAATTAATTAATCACCACAAAACCACCCTGTTAATTCACCTCTATCCAAAACTCCGGGTGCAGACAATTTTAGGTTGTGTATATGGTAAAAATGATGTTATGGACTCAACTGAGACCTTATAAATTTTATCAGAGTCTCAAGGAGGTATTTTTTCCTCTTTATAAGAGAAACATTCCTCGTATGACAAAATATATATCGTATTTTTAAAGTCACTACACTGAGGCTCTTTGGGCCCTGGATTCCCATGTCAACTCAGCAACTGGCTTTGGAAATATTCTTATAAATATTCCAATGTATTATATGTAAAAACCTATGTCTCTACATCACTACCACCTTCAATGATTTTCTTCCTCGAAAAGAAAAAATCTTAGGCACAGGGAAAAGAAATTGATATCTACTATTGGGACGCCCACACCAACAATATCACCAAGGTTTCCTGTGCTACATTCCAGAATGTACTCAGGGGTAAAACAAGAGAACACCACTCTTACATCCATCTCTACATTAATAATAATCATGAAAAAAATGATCACATACCTCCTCAGTTGAGACAGGTGGGAAATAACCAAGCATCATAGTCCATCTGTAGTCCAGGGGTCTAGTGGTACACCACCTCTCTAACTTGATGAAAATGCTGATGAAACCCCATAGTTTCCATCCACCCTTGGATGAACTATCTCCTGACCTTCTTAATTGTATTACATTCAAGGTTTAAACTGTGCACTTGAGGGTTGTAATGAAAAATAGAGGAGGGTAAACTCATCCAACCTTAGGAATATGGACTCTGAACACACATGGAAAATCCCATGTTACATTTCCCAACATTGAAGGAAAGTATCCCAAACCAGAAATACTTCTACACCTTCTTGTGGCGTCATAGCTATGTAAAGATGGTTGGAAACCAATCCATTATGTGAAAACATATTAGGGTCTAACTCTGCTACTATGGAATGATTCTAAGAAAGGCTCTCTATAGTTCATCCTCTCCCTAAACACTAAATTAATAATTACTTATACACCTTACCACGATATTTTATTCTTTCGGTGGCACTAACTCGTCCACATAGTTTTATCTGCATCACTAAAATGAATCTTTGTGGGGTAAGGACCTATCTTTCTCATGAATTAAAAGTTACGTTAGACAAAAACAACACAAGGTTATTCCAACACCCCATGTCACCTGGTTTAAACATTGATCAAGAAGAATAAATAAAAGCATACCAACTATAATTTCTAACAATTTATATTGTGTAAAGTACAAAGTCACATGGCATACCTTTATGTATCCTTAGATCATCTAGGTCAAAGGCCTCTTTGGCCTATAGATATACTTCTCCATGTCCTCTAACTCTATACGCCTGGCATGGACCACCTATTGGTTTTATCCCATCTCCTCTACCACATCTACCATCTTGAGGAACTCCCTTCTCCATGTGTTGCCTCTGCAAGGGTGGTCTGTCATCCATCTCCCTCTTAGCATCATGACAGGTCATAAAATCTCTATAAAGATGTCCCTAGTCATCCCAAGTAAAACACCGCCTCCCTTGTGCTTACCCTGGTCCTCAGCACTACTCCTATGCCACAAGCCCATTTTCCAAAGTCTACGCATTGGTATGCCTCCTGCACTACAGTCCTATCACCTGCCATATACCAGTTATTGCAGATGACTCAAACTCATGACTAAAACCTTGTGCCAAATCCACATGTTCCTCCGACAGGAAGCTATCAACTACCAAATCTCACTCCAGCACTCCAGTATAGGTGGGAATTCATAGAAGAATCACTGACTCCATGATCTCCTAGAGAAATCCCTATTTAAAGGTTTCATCTCTAAATAACAAGTCTCATACCATATCCAAAGAGTAACATGACAGGTCTGTGAACCTTCCCGAGTACTCTGCCACAATCATGTCACCCTACAAAGGATGAAAAAGCTCTTGGATATGCAATAATATCAACATATATGGTAGAAATATTACCTTAGTATTCACTCAAACTCTACCTAGGTGAGTGTCACCTCATCATTGGATTGTGCCACTAAACATCACCATCACCTAGTCGAACAATGAAAAAGGCTCTCTGTTAGGACCAACATTTGATCGGGACGTGTCTTCACTCAGCTGAGAACTCGTGCAACTGCCTCAATCCAATCGTCTTATATCTGGGGGTCAGGATCACCCTGGTAACTCATAGGGACAAAACTTTAGGAACTCATGTAGTGCCTTCATCCTGTGTGCATCCTCATCCTAAACTTCTGACACTATCAGTTTCTCAATAAGGGTGTGGCACTACCATCTGACCACCCTAAGTTAACGCCTTTGAATCAATAAACTACACTGAAGCCTCAACACATGGTGGATTTTCATTACAATCACATCACATAATCCTATCAAGATATCATCACAGAGAAATCCTGAAATAGAATCAATATCCACTATGGTCAAAGAGTGTATCTGAAGACATGAAAAAAGAAGGATAAAAAACCCAAAACCTGATCCTATATGAAGCATGTACCATTGTTTCCCCTATGAATAATTCTCTAATATATCGATTCGAAAATCAGGTTGTCAGCGTCCTACTGAACGGATATATCAGTCACTACAGTAACACTAGAACCTATTCCATGAGAGTCAAACATGAAACATTCTAACACTATTTCTATGAAACGCAACCAAATTATCTTAAGGGGAAAAGTCTTAAAAACATGCAAAAGAATGAAATTTCTCTGATACCATTCTTTCATTACAAGACCCATGCTAGCAATCGAGCCGCAACTCCCCCAATCCTTCTTCCATAGGCAAGGGGTTGGCGACAAGAGTCAAAGAAATAACTATGCATGGGGATTTCTTTTAATAAATTAAATGTACACACCCACTAACACTGCAATAAAATTGTGAAGAGATATAAATAGTTGAATCTGAAATGCGTGAATATGTTTATCTCAATGAAAAGTATAGCAGGAGTACTAATGTGAAAAATTGGAAAACAAGTTCCCACAAAAAGAAAATTGTAAATTAGCCTGACCTGCTCAAAAAGAGGGGATCACTACCAAAAGTATGTGCCAAATAGCTCATTGGCCCATCTCTATTAAACACTTAATATAATCTAAATCACAAATCTCGGCCTACCTCGGGTGTGCTATGGATTCCGTTTGAAAGTCATTTCATCTTAACAAGATACAAAACATTTGCAGTTAAAACCTGTTTATGAGAGAGTATAAAAGTACTTAGTAGGCACACAAAAACCAAAAATAAAACAGAGAGACTGAAAGGCGATAGTCTAATTGACCTATCCATAGGGAACCCCCATTAAGAGATAAAATCCATCCTAATTCATCCTCATCTCTATATGAATAGTCAACTAAGTCAAAGAAGAATCCCAAACAACAGAGTAAGGAAAATACGTTGTCCCACAGCTCAACCCAAAAATAAAGTGAATGTTAACTCATCCAAACACAAGGATATCGACATGGTGAGAAGATAATATTCTCATCGAGTCTTCGCTGCCTATAACAGTAGATTTGATTCATCCATCCACATGAATCTAAACAAAAAAACACATGGCTTACCCCACACATAATTTCCTCCCATAAAAGGAGAGTAACCAAAAGTAAGTTATGGGACCTGGAGTGGTATGTATACTCAATCCACAATGGGAGTCAACCGAGAGTGTTATAGCTCTGCAAGGTCTCCCAAACATCACCCAAATATACTTGTGTCAGACTCCAAGTCTCATGAGGTTTCAACCTAATATCTAGCAATAATATTTTACTCGCAACTCTAATGGTAAACACTAAACTAGGATAACACACTCCATGAGCTCATCCATCTCATATAGAACCTTTCTGAGAGATACACATCATTGGGAATAGCTCAACCCTTACTAATGGTACATCCAAGAGAACATCTTGCATTGAGAATAACCTATATGGTCCAGATCTAGTGTGCAACACTAGAGTTATTTCAATTGCTAACATGAACCCTGTAAAAGGCTATAAAATCCATGTGTATAGTTCTAATCCTCACCATTTCCATGTAGTTGAGTTATCACTACTCTAAACCATGTACCACATGAATATTCTCTATAAGAGGGAACATAGTGACACACACCACACTATTGCCCCGTAGTCCAGGGAGTACATGCTCTTAACTAACCTGTGAAACCTTTGTCATCCCTATTCAGAAGGGACCGCACCTCAGCCTGTCAAAGGAGAAATAACTCCTAAGTAGGTATCATGCATATCATGTGGAGAAGCCCACTCCTCTCCACTATACTCAAATCCTAGAGAGATCCAACTTGAATGGAAGACCTTCTCCCCACTATAACTTGAAGATGGGGGAGTACTACTCTGTATGTGGGGACCTGCACCATAACTCGATAAGAGAGTACCACTTTGTGGCTAGAGGACCCAAACCCGAGTACAACAAGGGAGTACAAACTCTTTTACTATGGGGGACCCACACCCTAGTATGACATGGGAGTACTGACCCTAGGCTAGAGGACCTTCACCTTAGCATGAAAGGGGAGTACCAACTCAGATGGCTTGTTCACTATGGGTGTCCTTCACCCTATTACATCAGGGGAGCACCGACCCTAGGCTAGAGGAGCCACACTAAAAGAGCACTATCCAAATTTACAAACAATATAGGTAACCCACTCCCTAAGATATTATGGGAGTAAAAACATTTCTGATAGTCCATCAATGATGCCTAATATCCCATGTGTTTACCCTAAACACACAAGTCCAAGTAACTCAATCACCACAGCTTGATATTATCTACTTTTGGAATAACTGGCTCACTTGCATGGTTTTAGGTCACGTCATTAGGACACATCACGGTGGGAAATGATTTCCTCTTCATCGTGATTCCAAGGTAATTCCAAACATTGTCTCATCACAAACAACTACCCAAAGGTAAAAGAACCCATGCCTTTGATGTGGGGAGTCTTATCTCTATTAAATAAAATAGGTAAGAAAAACCAGTGCCTTGATGTCACAGGGGAGTACCAGTCCCATCGTCTATCTTCAAGGACCACACCAATCTCCCACATTGGTCAAGTACCGCTAAGAGGATCTTGATGCTTATTATACATCGTGTTTTAATAAATACATGGGTAGTGGACCTGTGCCCTATTCTAGTAGGGTAGCACCGCCTTACTAGTCAAGGGAGTCCATGGGACCCATATCTTAAAGTTGAAGGGAAGGGTACTGACCCCAATGTAAACCCAGGGATTTACCCTAATCATTTCCTATGATTTGCACCATTACACAAGAATATTGATTGAAACGTTCCACATCATACCTCATAGGCATTAACTATGGCCACCATCATGTTCTATGTGGAGAACCAGTCAAGACAGGCTACCCACAAGAATTTGAGTCCTATATAAGGAGATACAGAGGTCAGAAGACCTCATGTAGATCCCTTAGAAGTATATAGAATTCACTGGGGAAGACACGTAGTGTGAGCTCGCCCAAGAACCTAGTCGTGTATCCATTATACATGGGTTCTAACCCATGTAGGGGTACATGATGTGTATAGAAGGTACACATAATTTCCCTCTTCAATCATCCTCTAGTTGTGTAGTTTAACCCATGTATTTGTATCGGAGCAAGTGTCCATGTAATTTGGTTGTTTATTAGTACACGGCCACGCGTTCTTACATGGCTATCCCAAGCCATGTCCTATGGTCACATGTTTTGAGGAACTACATGTCGTATAACTTTGGCACATCGCATTTAGTCTTCAAAGTTATTCTTCCTCAAACAAGAAGAACTAGACGGCATGTTTCACAGGACTAAACACTGTGTAGAATGTAATTTTTGTTGGTAATCACCTTCAAAAATTCCAAATTCACTCGGATTCAACCCAAAATTCTTAGATCTACTCAATAAGGATCATAATAAATTTAAATAGGGATGTAAAACATTATAATAACACATAATGAATGGTATTGGGATTAAAAACAAAAACCTCCTACCTCGAGGAAAAACACTGAATCATTGGTTGAAGGATGGTTCCTAGATCATTTTGGTTCTCGGTCTGATGATGATCATCTTTATAAAAGGTGATCTATGGCACATTGTTTTGATGATACAATGTAATTTTCATTCATTACAAAAGGGGATAAGATGGTATAATGAGAGGTATGGGTCCTTCGAGTTTGGTTGATCCAACATGAGGAGAGGGTTGATTGTATTAGGTTTAGGTAATTCAATTAATTAAAATATCATTTAATTATTTATTTCACCACAAAATGATCCACCTAATTCACCTCCATCCAAAACATCTGGCGTGGATAATTTTATGTTGCACCTAGGGTTATTATAATTTTTTGGAATCAACCGCGGCCTCATAAATGTAATCCAATACTCCTTGCAGGAGTTATTAATATTTTCAAGAGAAACTAACTTTGTGTGACAAAATATATTTAAAATTTATAAAATCATTGGGTCGAGGCTCTATAGGCCCCAGATTCCAATGCTGACTCGCCGCCTGGCATCAAAAATACTCTAAAAAATATTCCAATGTATTATAGGTCAGAAAATGAGTCTCTACATAGTTTCCTAGATATCCTAACCTAGTTTGATCATTGGCATTACATTACCTCTTCTTTGGGCTTGTATTATTTTATCTTTTACTACTATCATTTTGATATGATATGTGATTCATTTTTTGGTTTGATTTTATATATGTTATTTGATATATGTATATGTATATATATAAAATTATCTTAAACAATTTTACCTAGTTTATTTTTGGAAATGTAGAAAAAGGTAAAATTAAATGTTTCTCCATGCATTTAATGCAATAAATTGTAAATTGTTTTTCATTCATTGTTCTCTTTAAGTTTTAGAATGTTCTTATTATTGTACAATGACTTTTTGCAGAACACATGGGTGGGATCCTACTAAGCCTATTAGCTCAGACTCTATGAACCCCTTCAGTGGTGTATAGAGCTTTGTATGTCTTTTAATTCAAGGAAAGGCAAGGTGTTTCATTGAGGTAGTGAAGAATCTTTCAACTGTGCCTGGGTATCTAGTGGTGAGATGGTGGGAGTTTCCCACACTATCATCTGGAGTAGATTTTTATAGTTTTCCTTTGATATTGGACTTTTAATTGGGATGTTCTAGATTATTTCTAGTTGTTTGTTTCCACTATGATATTTCAATTGTGGAAAAAAACTTATTCCACTATTCCTCACTATCCTTTATATATATGACATGTTTTTTTTTGAGGTTGGGTGAAATCATTCCCTATAGTTGTTGTTTTGTTCTTGGGTGCTAGTCACTGACATGTGAGGATCAAGAAATCCCTTTGGGTATGTATAAATTCCAAGAAGCTACCATTTTTACAGGGTATCAGAGTTAGGTTCATCACAATTTCATATCAGAATCTGGTATTTTCTCAATAATATTTTTCCTAGGACGTTTGATATACTGGATATTGGATTTATGGGACATGAGAGGTATGTTTCTATGAGTTCCTGAGAAAATATTTTCATGATGATACTCATGTTACTATGGTACATTGGGATGTGTTATACAGATAATATTTTCATCATTTTTATGTTTAATTCAATGATTTAATCCCTAAAAATTGAACAACTTGAGTTATTTTCATTAGTTTTGGATTTATGATTTGTTTTGAGCTTAAATATGAAAACTGCTTAATTTTGAAATATTGACCAATTTTAATCACCTTAGTAATCCATTCATATCTTTTAAAATATAAATCCGATTTATGTGATTCATTTTTTATTTGGTTGATATATTTACTTTCTTCATATTTTATTTCTGAACCAGTATTTAATGCTGCCATCCAACTATCTGAAATGTTTAATCAAGTTGGAAAATTATTCTGGACCACCGCGTGGACCACACCTCAATGAATTGGACATAAATTGGTCAAAACACATCCCATTGGTGTGATTCTAATAGTAATGGAAAGATAATTAAAAGGGGCGTGCTTTGGTTGAATATTATGAATATTTCCCTTAATTAAGGCGGCCCATGGATGCTCAAATTTTGGGGAAGAAACAAAGAAACATTAATCCAAAATAAATTATCAGATTTAATTAGCCATATTTCATGCTACATAGGGAGTATGAATATGAAATTTTGGGATGAAATGTAAAATATATTTGTAAATATCATTCAAGAATAAACTTTTCCAAAATTTGGACATGTAATTGGACTACCATGGTCAATCTTTTGGTTGAAAACATGTGAAGGAAATATTAAAGAGAAATTATGAAGATATTAAATTTGAAGACATGAGGATGGCACCCCCTTGGCCTATATAAACAGGAGTTCACCCATTCTGATTAGAGGATTTAAAAACCACACTCGTATATAGGATGATACCAATGGACACTTGGGGACCATCTCCTTCAGTATCCTTATATTTCTTTCTTTTATTTTCATTACTTGAAAAATGTCTCTCCTCTCCCACATCATCTCGCTTGCCCCATCCATGGAGGGGTAGTTTAATTTGAGTCATCAGGAAGAGGGGAGGCTGGACATATGTGTGTGAATGAGTTCGTGTGCATTAAATGAATCAAATTCCTCCTTTCTTATTCTGGTTTCAATTCTTAATTTAGTTTTAAATTCCAAATTCGGTTGTGTTAGGATTTGATTCTGTTATTATAAATTTCTTTAGTCTATGATCACATCTCCCACCACCCAATTTTAATATGTATATGTTGGAAAAATATTAGGTTGGGGTGGTGAGTTCTCAGCGGTAGCCAAGCACGTGTGTAGGATTGTATGTCAAAATATTGGTTTATTAGGAAACAATAATTTTGGGTCAGGGATTTCTCTAATAAATCTCGAAACCTTCTGCAACCCTAACCACATTGGAAGGAGGATAGACCAATATAAGGTTTTAGATAGGAAAATTCTCATCACATCTATCTAACCAATAGAGAGATAGGACTTGGTATATGAATCTCTCTCTTACCAGTTAAAGCAATAAAAATCAAAAAACTTTAAACATCGTGATGGCACATCACTAGGTCTAGCCGACCACAATATGATCATTATCGTCTTCATTTGTTAACACCAATAAATTCAAGTTGTTTGTTTCTATAATAGTTATTAAAATTAATTAAAATCAATCCTTTTCATAAAACCTATAAAAAGTGACAACCTTTTTTTTTGTGCACTCCTCTTCGGAAGACTACCTAGGCTCAACTGCTATACTATACTTAAGTAATTAAAAGATTATTTTTACTTGCCCCATGACAAGAATGCATCAAACTTGGTGTCGTTGAAAGGGAGGTAGTGCCACAATCTAATTGTAAATATTTTAATCTTTTGAAATAGAAAAAACAAAAAAACTTTTCCATGTTGTTTTCAAATGATTATTTCTTTAATTCATGGAACAATTCCCACAAGTTAAAGAACCAATTATTGACTCAACCTTGTCCATGGAGGATGGTGTTTCTTTTCTTGTTAGATATTTCAGGTTATTTTGGAAGTCAAATAATGAGGAATAGGTATTTAATGAATTTATATCTGGCCTGAGGGAGTACATAAAAAAAAGAAATTTTTGAAGCACAGGCCCGAGAGATAACTGAGTTCTCACGTTACTTTCTAGAGTTTTGTGAAGTTTCCAAGGTCCAAGAAGATCCACCGTTAGAATTCCATAATTTTTCTAAGGATATACAAGAAATTGAGGAGACCGATTACCTACCTCAATTTTCTACTACTCAACTCCAAGAGGTTCTTTCTAATAAAGATGATATTGAAGATGAAAAAACTCAGGGAGATGATCATTTCATGAACTCGTTATCTTATAATTTTATTAAAAATGAATTTTGTATCACTTCCACTTGTTTTAATATTTCAGATTCAGACAAAAATTGTATTTACTTGGAGGAATATGATGAAAAATAATATTCATATGAAGTGGAACATCTAGAACTCCATGAAATTGTTGAACATTTATTAGAGGGTGTTCAAGAGGTGATCAAAGTGGATTTTCATGAGGAAATAGAGACACAAGGTGCATACTTTGAAAGGGAAGGATTTTATATTAATTATTCAAGAATTAATGTTTTTAGAATATAATTAATCACTAATATTAACTATGATTTTTTCAATGATGAATCTTATCTTGAGAAATCATTGGTGAATGAAGAAGAAATTATGAAAGTGGAAGCTATGAAAGAGGAGGACTCATTCATTATCCTACCACCACAATGTATGTTGTATCACATTACAATGGGGGTGGAATTGGTATACTATATCCATAGAGTCCCCAACAAAATTGATCAAGTGAATGCTGGAAAGAAGAATTATTGTTGGTTCATGAGAAAGAAACTGTACCCACCATCAGATTAGGGATAACCGATTAGAACTGCCCATCTGGAAGTAGTCAATACCCAAGGCCCACTTGGGGGATTAAACCAAGATCTATCCTTCTATTCTCATCCTTTTTCTACATTTTTTTCTTTTAGTAAATATCTTATGTTTTCTTTTTTTCTTTTGTTTGTAGGTTTTCAGATTGCAACACTTAGGAGCTTAACTCAATGTTACCCTACGAATAATTCAGGTTGTATCTCTCCTTTATAATTACTTTTTTGTTGCGAATCAATCAAAATCTACTTACATGTTAAATCCATTTAATTCATTAAGGGAACTATATCAATTAAGTATGGAGAGATAATCTTGTAGTATAGGATTTTTAAAAAAATAAAACTTTCATTTTTTTATTCAAGACAATGACATTAAACAAAAGCACTTCTCAGAGGCAACCTACATTTTTCCCATTTTCCACTTTCCCTCTTGGTCATATACCAGCATGATTGAAAAAGCTTGAACTATAAATTGTTTTTATTCTTATATTTCAGGTCCATTAATGAAGATTCTACAAGGCTGAAAAAAAATTCAACCGAATGAAGAACCCTCAAGAAAGGCAAAAAGAAGGAAAAGTACATGTAGTGGGATTACACGTTTTGAAATAAAAAACCATTTTAAAGGGGTATAAGAGTTGAAATTCTATATTATCCAACTATATTAACTATATTTTTAAAAATAATTAATTATAAAATGCATGCCCACGCTTGAATTCATGTTTTACTTGACTTGCCTAGGAGACATGAGTTTTATAGGAATCTAGTGATGCCATGTTTTAGATTTAAATGTTAATAATATTGAATGATTAAAATGGAAAATTGGATGATTAAAGTGAAGAATTTATATTGAAATGAGGACTCTTGATTTAATGTAATTTATTGATTCATGTAAATGAAATTTCCTTACCATTTTTCATCCTTTGAATATCTAAAATTCATGTGAATTATTTTTTATATTAAACATGCCATGATTGATTGTCCAATATCATATTCCCATTCCTGAGAGGATTTATAGACAAATATTTCCAATTTTATCTTGAGCATATTTATTGAGTGATCTTGGGACATGCCACCTGCCAGAACATTTATTGAAACTTTTCAAAGATATGATTTTGCAAAAACACATTTAAAAAAATTGAGCAATTACATTTTCTAGACACATATTTACCTAATACCCAACCTTGAATTTATCCTTCTTTATCCCATAGAATCCATGAATTCCCATATAGTTTTAAGGAACATTACAAGATGTTATTTCCTTACCTACCTACACTTCTAGTATTATTTCATTGATATTTCATGTTTGATTGTAGGGGAAGGGCCTTTCGAGTGCGTTAATTGGGATGTGTATCATTTTTGGGTGGTGTGAGGTGTGCTTCATCATTTTTTTCAATGTATTATTATGAAATTTGGAACGAGTCATCATTTCATTATGCTTCTTTCATTTCATCTAGTTCTCCTTAAAAAAAGAGAAACAAATTGGAAATAAAGTTGTTCCTATCTGAAGCTTAAAAAAGGGGAAAAATTAAATCTGTGTCTTTTTGGTGATTTACAAAAAAATACAAAAAAGTTAGAGAACTTGGATGATATATTTCTTTATAATAATTTATTGACTCATGTCCCATGTCATAAAAAGAGGGTGGTGTTGCGTTTCACATTCTCAAGGGGATTTGAGTGAGGTTCATCCTATGTTTTCACTTGATTTATCATGAATTGTACTTAAAAGTCAAACCTCCTAATTCTGGCCTTAAATTATTTCAATCATTTACCCATCAACCCTAATACATAGATTCATTTGAACCATTATTGCAACTCCTCGTGATTTTATGTTCTTTTTGTCTCTACAAAGTGGAGAAAGTAGTTTTTTTACAAGACTATGGATAAGCAGCATGT
Source organism: Viscum album (assembly GCA_963277665.1). NCBI lineage: Eukaryota > Viridiplantae > Streptophyta > Magnoliopsida > Santalales > Viscaceae > Viscum > Viscum album. The sequence continues at coordinate 1,280,094,734 of OY728134.1, forward strand.
TCTCATGATATGCGCATAACTATACTTTAATTGTATCATGAGTGATGAGAGAAATGATTCAAAATATAGGTTAATCATGATATGGAATGTTTAAGATAATAAATTGGGAAGCTTGAATTAATGAAAGGAGAAGCTCCATCATTTTTCAAAGGGGAAAATAAAATGCATGAATTGATTGTTTCCTTGAAAAATGGGAAATTAAATTGAAATTTTTTGTGGAACTTGAAAATTGGATTGTACATTGATAATTTTTTATTTTATCGCATTTAAATTTAAATATTGGTAACATTGGTGCCCTTTGAATTCCATGATGAGATTTTATACTTTAGAAAAATCATAGTATAAGTGTGGGGGAATTGATAGAGATAATATTTTCATAATTTTTTATTTTTAATTCAATGATTTAATCCATAAAAATTGAACAGTTGAGTTATTTTCATCAATTTTGGATTTATGATTATTTTTGAGCGTAAATATGAAAACTGATTAATTTGGAAATATTGACATATTTTAATCACTTTTTTAATTCATGCTTATGTTTTAAAATATAAATCCAATTGTTGTGATTACCTTTTTATTGGTTTCATATATTTATTGTATTCATCTTTTGTTTCTAAAGCAGGATTTAATTAGGCCATCCAAGGGTCCGAAAAATTCAATCCATTTGGAATATTATTCTGCATGACTGTGTGGACCCCACCTCAATGAATTGGTCATAAATCGGTCAAAACACATAAAATTGGGGTGATTACGATTGGAATGGAAAGATAATTAAATGGGACTATCGTCTGTTGGGAATATCTCATGGTACAAAAGGAGGATGAATATGAAATTTTGGGACGAAATTTTAACGATATTTTGGAAGATCATTAAAGAATAAACTAGTCCAAAATTCATCAATTTAATTGGCCTACCATGGTCAAACTTTCGGTGCAAAAAATCTGAAGGAAATCATAAAGATAAATTATGAAGATCTTAAATTTGATGATCGGAGGATGGAAACACCATCGCTTATATAAATAAGAGTTCACTCATTCTTATGAGAGGATTTTAAGACCAAACTCGGAGAAGGGAGGAATCCAATGGATGCTCGTGGACCATCTTCTTCAACATCATTCCGTTTCTTTCTTTTATTGTATTTTCTTCAAAAATGTATCTCCTCTCCTACATCATCTTTCTTTCCCCATCCATGTAGGGGTAGTTTCATTTGAGTGATCGGGAAGAGGGAAGGTTGGACCTATGTGTGTGCTTGAGTTCTTCTACTATAAATGAATCAAATTCCTTCTTCTTTCTTATTCTGGTTTCAATTATAAATTCAGTTTTAAATTCGGAATGTGGTTTTGTTAGTATTTGATTCTTTTATTATAAATTGATTTGTTTGATTATCACATCTCCCTCCACCCATTTCAAATTTGTATACTTTGGAACAACATTAGGGTTGGGTGGTGAGTTTTCGGCAGTAGTCAAGCATGTTTGTATGATTGTATGTCAGAATATTGGTTTATTAGGGAACAACAATTCTGGGTCAGGGATTGCTCTAATTAATCAAGAAACATTCTGCAACCCTAAGCACATTAGAAGGAGGATAGACTAATCTAAGGTTTTATATAGAAAAATTCTAATCACATCTATCTAACTAAGGGATAGAGAGGAATTGGTAGATGAATCTATCTCTTACCAGTTAAAGGAAGAAAAAGGAGACAAAATTTGGAAACCGTGATGGCACATCACTAGGTATTGTCGAACCCAATTCGATCACCATATTTATCATTTTTTAACATTGATAAATTCAAGTTGTTTGTTTCCCTCATAGTTATTCAAATTAATTAAAACCAATACTTTTTAGAAAGCCTAGAAAAAGCAACAACCTTGTTTTGTGTGCACTCCTCTTCGGGAGAATTCCTAGGATCAAGAGCTATACTATACTTAGGTAATTAAAATATTTATTTTCCACACCCCATGATAGGCGTGCATCAATGTGTGTCTCCTATTTTATGTTCTTGATCTTAATATTAGCTTTTTGTAATGGTTTTATAGTTTGAACTAGGATTATTTTACTATTTGATCAGTTCTTCTATTTCATTATATAGTAGTATTCCTCTGACATGTCTTCGATAGGTTCCTCGGGAGGGTGCAGCAGATGAATCTATATGGAATCAAACTTTTTATCAATATCTTTTTGATTCTATTGTGATGTCATTTTGTGATATTGATCATAATGTACCACAAACCTCTGACATTGTTGTTGAGGTACATCTTGAATATGGAGGAGAAATGGATCAATTATGGGACTTATTTCATGAAAATCCACCATCCTTGAAAGAAATGGATAAACCTCAAGAGGCATAGGACTGGATCAACAATAGTGATTAGATATTTTACTGCTTGGATATGTGAAATAGTATCAAGTTGAAATATGTTGGTCTTGAGGGTCCCATCTAGAAGTGGTGGGATTCCATGGTATAGGTCTGTAGGTACCTGATCTTGGATCGGAAGGGTTTCAAGAATCTATTTTTGGTATTTTTTTCTAAATTCATTGATTATGGTGAAGTCTCTAGAGTTCCTCTCTTTGAAACTAGGAGAGAGTTTGGTGTAGGAATAGTCCAATCATTTTACTGATCTTGTTGATTCTATTGTGATTTCATTTTGTGATATTGATCATAATGTACCACAAACCTATGACATTGTTGTTGAGGTACATCTTGAATATGGAGGAGAAATGGATCAATTATGGGACTTATTTCATGAAAATCCACCATCCTTTAAAGAAATGGATAAAACTCAAGAGGCATTGGACTGGATCAACAATAGTGATTAGATATTTTACTGCTTGGATATGTGAAATAGTATCAAGTTGAAATATGTTGGTCTTGAGGGTCCCATCTAGAAGTGGTGGGATTCCATGGTATAGGTCTGTAGGTACCTGATCTTGGACCGGAAGGGTTTCAAGAATCTATTTTTGGTATTTTTTTCTAAATTAATTGATTATGGTGAAGTCTCTATAGTTCCTCTCTTTGAAACTAGGAGAGAGTTTGGTGTAGGCATACGCCAATCATTTTACTGATCTTTTTTGTTTTTCTCTAGATAAATTAAAGAATGGGGAGATGAAACATCAGGTGTGATTTTAGGGTTTGAGACTAGATATGATATCATATATATTTATCATAAATCTTTAAACTTATACATATATTGTAGAAATGGAAATGATGGTAGAGATGAACATAGAAGACAGGATTGGATATTCTTCCTCTTCTCTTCTACCTAGTGGCAGCTTCAGTGGTGTATAAGGGAAAAGGTGGAAGCTTCAAGATCATCACAGGAGTGGTGGAGTTGTTTCCTGGATTGAAACCTCCTATACACCCTCAATTAAAACTAGTAGTGTTCCTTTGAAATTATATTAGTGTGGAAAGGTCAGGCACACCCGGCATTCTTTTCCTACAACTGTGAAGATCTTCAATAGTTGTGGTTGTTACGGTCATCTTTAGAATTTCTATTAGTCTACGTCTACACCTCCATATGGTCAGAGATCTTCAGCTCTAAAGGCTACTGCAGAGTATTCAGATGCTTCACATACTATAGGGATCCAGCTATAAGACTCAAGAGTGAAGCACATTCACACAGTATATGAGTTGCCAACAGAGTAAGATATTGGTACAACGATAGTGAGAGGTACCATGCTTATTGGATCTTTAGTATAAATTACTTCATTTGATACCAGTATTTCCCATTAATTTATATTTAGGATTGTTTGTTGATATACATAAACATTCAACAAATCCCATGTTCATTGATATAGACTTAGTGACACCTCCTAGGAAGATCACATGGAGAGAATTTTGGTGTCCTTCTAGTTCACTATCAATAGTTGATGCGGAGTTGGACTGGGATTTCCCCATCCTCAATCTAGATCTAATTGACATAATAATCAGGATAGATTGGCTTATTTATCATCATTATAAGGTTGATTATTATCATCATTGTGTCCTATTTTTTGCATCTGATGGGATATTGTGGGTGTTTTAGGGAGAGTGGGATCTGAGGTCTAGTCATATAGAATCATCTCACCCATATCTCCTGATATTTTTATCTACTTTGGTAGTTGAGATTGATGATTTTTCTTCTTTTTTTATATTCCCATGTTGTTGTTTACTTTTTATATGTTTTTCCATGTGATTTATCTAGCCTTAATTCAGAGAGGCTAGTAAAGTTTATAATTAACATGGATCCAGGTATACAGGTAATTTTCATACATCCTTATCATATGGTGCCAGTGGAGCTGAAATAGCTCAAGTTTCAATTAGTGGACTTTATAGTAAAGTATTTTGTTTTCCCTAGTGTTTCTACTTCGAAATCCCTTGTGTTCATTCCTAAGAAGGAAGATGGTTTACTATAATTTTTCCTTGATTAAAAAAATTTGAATCAGGTAATAGTTAAGAACAAGTAGCATTTTCCTCATGTTGATGACTTGTTAGATCAGTTAAAGGCTGAAAAGTGGTTTTCAAATATTGACCTTTGGCTAGGTTATCATTAGCTCAAATTTTAAGAGTTTGATATACTGAAGATATATTTTAGGAGCTGGTGTATCCATTTTGAATATCTTTTTATGTCAGTTCTTCTAAATAACTCTTGTAGTTTTATATATTTGATTAATGATATATTTCATAAGTATCACAATACTTTTGTGGTGGTGTTCATGGAATATAGTTTTGTTTATTCGTGATCTAGGGATGAGCATGATCACCATATGTGTTTGGTTCTAGAAATATTGAGGATTCCCCATTTTTATGGAAATCTTTTGAAATGAAATTTCTAGACCCAATAAGTGAAATCTTTTATGCATTTGATTTCTTAGCATAGATTATAAGTAGACCTTTAAAAGTTGAAGGACTTATTTTCATGGTAAGAACCACGTAACATCTTTGAGATTTGGAACTTCCTTCATCATTATTGATATTATCAATTGTTAGCCAAGGATTTCTCAAAGTTGGAATGACCTTTGACAGCTCTTATAAGGAAAAGGGGAAAATTTACATGGGATTCGAAGTGTCAGTCTTATTTCAATGAGCTGATATGACTTCTAACATTAGCTCTAATTCTAATCTTACCTAGGCCTCGTAAGGGGTGTGCATTTTTCTGTTATGTTACTATTGGTGGTTTAGGTTGTGTACTTTTTCATAATGATCATATGGTGTATTAAAGATCTCTTTGGATTTGACCACATTAGAAGAATTACCCCACTCATGATTTATATTTTTCTATGGTTATGTATGTGCTTTAATATTAGAGACACTATATTTTGGGTAATTATTCATATCCTTTTATTCCCATAAGATTTTGATTTATATATTTTCTCAGAAGACATTAATCCCATATATAGGTGGTGGGTGGAATACCATTAAACATTTTACTTTGATATCACTTACATCCTAGGGAAGTGGAATGTCATTACAGATACCCTTAGTGGGAATGTATCATCACAGGTTGTTTTTGAATTGATGGAAGAGTGGGGCCTTATGAAAATTTTCATTCAATTACAATTGGATTTTAGGGAGGATTTTTCAAGTATGTTTCTAGCCATTTTTCATTTATTATCATATCTACTGGAGTAAATTCATTGGATTTATAAGATGCATCATGAGTTCAATGAAATTAAATAAATTCTTTTATAGTGTGGATATCATTTCTGGTTAGTCTCTCTCTTCATATGGTATTCTCAATTTTGAGGATTAGGTTATCATCCCATCATTTTTGAGGAGCTTAGTTTTGTTTAATTGTAAAATTTATGTGTGGTCCATTCGTACGAGAACTATGAAGATTTATTATGACATGATATGGTGATTTTGGTTCCTAAGTATGAAGTGTAACATACAGATTATGTGCCTCTCTATTACACCTACCAATAGATAAAGACAGAGCATATAAATCCTTTTAGTTTTCTCCATCCACTTCTAGTGATGGATTGAAATTGGGATGATGTATATATGGATTTTGTTTTTGGATTAATGTGGACTTTATAATGAAGGAATGATATCTAGGAAGTGATTGATCAGTTGAAATTTTTAACTCATTTCATTCTGATCAAGGACACCACAAAACTTAGTGATTTGAGTCATCTTTATATAATGAAGATAATGTGGTTACATGGGGATCCTTCATTTTTTTTGTTTCTAATAGGGATCCTAGGTTTACATTGAGGTTTGATAGGGGTATCTAACAGGTGACCGTGACTCAGTTCAAGTTGAGTATATCATCCACAAATGGACAGTCAGACAACGCATGATATTCATATCCTAGAGGATATTATCTGTGCATATGTCTTAGATTTTGGTGGATCTTGGGATATCCATCTGCGACTAGTTGAGTTTTATTATAACAATATTTATATTTCATTGATTAGAATGGATCCTTTTGAGTATTTTTAGGGTCTCCCATATAGATCACCTCATTATTGGGAAAAGGTGGAAAATCCTATTAGGTGATATTGACTCGTGTTCAGGAGACATCGGTGGGGATTCTAGATATACTTCAGCTTCTAGTTATAGCACAAAATCAAAATAAATCTTATGAAGATCATTGGAGCCATTGTTTGGAGTTTTCTATAGGTGACTGGTTTTTCATGAAATATTCTCATAGATTGGGTCACTGTCAATTTGGAAAGTAGCAAAAGTTTTCTCCAAGATATGTTGGTCCATTTGCGTTTACTGAGTGGCTTAGTATGGTTTCCTATCGGTTGTCATTTCTAGTTTATCTGGTAGAAAATTAATGATGTTTTCCATATATCATATCTAAATAAATATAATTTGGATCCCTATAATTTTATGATTAATGAAGATATTTAGATAGAACCAAGTGTTAATGTTGTGGATAATCTAGTTGAGATCATTTACTCTCAAGTGAAATTCCTTTGTAGATTGTTAATTTCATTGGTCAGAGTATTATGGAAGCACATATCAGATTCTCACAAGACATTAGATAATGAGTTATTGATGAGGGAGGAGTGGTCTCACCTATTTACCAAACTTAATTCTTCCACATGAATTAACAAGGAATTAAATTCTTATAGTGGCGAGTTTGTAAAATTAATTTTCCATTTTTATGTATTTCCTTTCCCTTTATAAATTTTATTCTTTATTAGGGACTCACAAGGATAGAGAGAATTTTTTTGGGGAAATGATTTAATGTTTAGGGATATATGTTTTTTTCAATTAATAGTGGCTAGGTATAAATGTTTTAATAGCTTTGTGAGATTATCCCCTACTTCATAGAACAGCTAGGGTGGTTTGAATTTTCTTTAGAGAAACTACAGTTTTAGAAGTCTATAAGAGAAATACACATCGTGTAATGGAATTGCACGTTGTGTAATGTCTTCCATCAGATTTTATGATTCTATTACATGGTGGGAATGTAATGAACTCCTTTTATTGGGTTTAATATGTGTAATGAGAAATGACAGGTTATAAATAAAAAGGTGATGGATTTTTCAGCAAACATGAGTTTTGTGTATTACATGATGTGTAATGGGATTGCACGCCATGTAATTCTCTAGGGATATGATTTTAGGGAATCATACAACTGAGTTTTTTATTTTATTCATATTCAAACTTTTGTATATCAACCTAGAGACTCTCTAGGGAGATTTTTGGGACCTCTACTTTTTTTAAATAACACCATTTAGTTATTGATCTTCATTATAGTTGGGTTGTGTCTCATTGGGTGAGTAATCTTCTTGTTTCTTATTTGTATTTGATCATGGTAGACCTATTGCTATATTTTCTAGATCCATTCATCTAGGATGATTATTCCTCTTGATTCCTTTCTAAATTTTTGTTACAATATTTTTTGGGGGGTAGATAGTTTTTTGGTAGTGGTGTGGCATGCAATTGTTTTATGGTATGCCATGATTTATCCTCTTCACCAATCCTTTTTGATAAATTGAATCAATTATATTTTTTTTATTTCTTCTGGGTCCTTCAATATTGTCCTTGGGTTCTTCTTTGTTGGTGGATCTCTTTTCAAGTGTGTGTGACACTAATATTGAGGTGGGTGGTTTCATTTATATCCTATATTGGATGCACTTCATTGTTATGGTTTTGATAAATTATTTTATAACTAAAATTTCATGGATTATTGATGGATTTGTGTGTGTGTAAAATCATTTTTTTTATAAAAGATAGTTTTTTCTATATTTTGAAAAAAGGTATAAGTATTTTTAAAGCATTGTGAAATGGATTTCTGAAATAGTTTCTAAAGCATGATTTTGAAGAATTGGTTTGGAAAATATACAACATGGGAATCCCGGGTACTTAGGCTGAAGTTTTAGTATTAGGCCTCATATGTTGATATTGTCATGGGGTTCACTCATGGATATTCATGTGATACCTAGACTTATTGTTCTATGGACTTGATAGAAACTATTGGTATGTTCACAATCGGTGGTGTTCCTAAGCATACTAGATTCAATTTATATGTCTTTGGGCTTGATGTGTGTACAATTGTATATGTGGGGGTATGAGTTTCCTAGATATAATTTCCCAATGTGGTCCTTGGAATGATGTTTCATATTCTTTTGGATTTTATTATTTTAGCTTGTACTGCCATGGATTTGATATGATATGTGATGCATGCTTTTTTTTATTTGACATATTTTCTTTGATATATTTATATGAAATTATTTGAAACTATTTTACATGGATCATTTCTTAAATGTGGGAAAAGGTAAAATTAAATTTGTTTCCATCCTTTTGATATAAAAAACTATAAACTTTTTATCATACATTGTTTTCTTTAAAGTTGAAAATGTTAGACTTATTATGGAACACTTGGATGGGATTCTACAAATCCATTTATCTCACACCCTTATCACCCCTTCATTGATGTGTAAACCTTTGTATTTATTTCTATCTAGGGAAGGGAAAGTCACCACAGTGAGGAAGCAAGGTATCTATCATTTGTGTCTAGGAAGCTGGTGGTGAGATGGTGGGAGTTTCCAACCCTATCACATTGAGTAATTGGTTTTTTGTTTTTCTTGTCCATTTGATGATGGAATTGTACTTTGGGATGTTTTTACTGCTTTTGAGATGTTTGTTCCCTCTTTATTCTTTTGGTTATGAATTTTTTTTCTTAAATTTATTATCTCTATAATTTATATATATGCCATGTTATTGCTTTAGGTATTGTTAAATTTTTCCCTCTCAGTTTTGTTTTGATGCTCGGGTTCTGGTCGCCAGACTGTGAGGATCAGGAATTCCCTTCGGGTATGTGGAAATTTTGGTTGGGTACCAGATTGAAAGGATATCCAATTAAGTTTCATTATAGAAACCCTTATGTGATAAAATTCAAGGAAATAATCATCCCATAAGTGAAGTGAAATTAAAGTAAGTGTGGTGGATGAGGAAGGTCACATGTATGGTTGAGTAATTGTGAAGTAAAATCAAAGAACAATTAGTGTAAAAACGTCAAATCATACCAGATTCATGTAGGTACAAGGATTTTAGGGGTGGAAAAGCAATAGATTGAACCTATAAATGGAGGGGGAAGAAATATAAGATGAAGGAACAAAACCCTATGGACACATCCTTTGTATCTAGATGATTAATGTCTAATGAAGAAACCATAAGGAACATTGGATCATGACATGAGGTAGGAGGACCCAAAATCAGTGGTCTTACCACACCACCAGGTCATAGGCCTAATTGTAGTAGCCCAAAGCAATAGGCCTACACTAGAAATGAGAAAACCCAAAAAATAATAAAAAATGAATTCATTTAAAAAAAATTAAAATAATAATTAAATAAATATAGAATATAAAAAATTGGAATCATGCAAACATGAAAATCATAACAATAAAAAATAAATAATCCAATATTTTTATTTATAACACCATAATGCTTAGATTGGGAATATTACTTCCATAGAACATGTTTGGTAAAATCAATGCATGAGTGACAACATTGGAATTATATTATAATAAGGGATACATCAAAATTAGGATAATCCTAAATTTTTACAAATAACATATTCGGAAAAAATCATTATTTGAAATGGGATATAAATTTCAAACAATAAAAATTGAAGCCAAGGGGAATTAGGCACTGCAATATAATGAAAAAAATTATGAAAATAAAAATAATTTCATGCCTCAATCCTTATCGAAATTAATATTTAAATTCATTTAAAATTAATTAATCATCTAAGCCTAAGATAAAAATTTATAAATAAAAAAACTATATTATAACAAAATCATATACTATGAAATATTTTAGAAAGTTAATACACAATTAGAGAAAATATAATGCATATATTTTTTGATGTACACTAAAATTTATATGCATGAGATGCATGTATACAAGTATATGGTGCATGATATATATATCTGTGTGTGTGTGTGTGTGATATGATGTTATATATAGTATACATTTAATACATACATATGATACATGAATAATAATATAATAAATAATATATATATATATATATTATCAAATATGAATTAGATTCATATTTATGATGAGTTGAATTCGATGAAACAACCTATACTACTTCTCCTAGATAGTTTCATTTATATTCAAACTAAAGGTTGTTTCATTCATATATTTTCATTTATTTAATATAATGATTTAAATGAATAAATACCCAACAAATAGAAACTCATGGGAATAATTATGAAGTTGGAGTCTTAGGCTTAATATATAAAATGGAATTACTTATCTTATATTTTTGGGTGCAATTTCTGAGAGACACTACTAAAATCACTTCTTTCGGATACATTTTTTATCTCATTAATGAAGGTTCTTGAACCCCTTTGGATTTTGGTTATCCCCAAAAAAATTATATCCCCTTACTGGTGTATTCCCATGTATGTAGAGTACTTTTTTCTGTTCATCATGAGCTCCCTCAAGAAGACTCCATCAAAGGAAAGAAATTTAATATATTGTAATAGGCGATATACAAGCATTCTGTTTTTCATATTATTTACATGTTTATTTCTTGAAGTTAGATCTAAGGCCCTGACCCAAGAAGGTTGAAATCCGGTGCATTAGTTTATTACATTAGCATAGATACAAGATTAAAATCACAAGGGATAGAATAGTTTAGTAATTTTGGAAAACTAGATTACATATATGATACCCACATTACATTGGGAAATTGAAAATAAAACATGATACATAATAAAATGAAATCAATGGAATCCTTGAAATCATATTCATATTTTTATTCTTCATAACCTAGGGAAAGCAAACATTATAAGGGTGAGTTTAAATGATCATTAAGGGTATCTAAAGTTGAATAAATAATGAATTTATGATATTAAATCAACATAGAAAGGAAAATAATTTATAACACATTTCATTTAGATAACTAGATAAGGTATAATCAATATGGGAAGGTGAGAAACAAAAACCAATTCCATTAAATCTATAAACTGAGAATGAAATATTTCCATAGATATGTCGATGCAATAATCTCATGGATAATAATAGAAAATTAATTATTAATAAATTCAATTCTTAATTATTGAAAATCTTGTTTCCCAAGAATATGATACTTTTACCATCAATATATGACAGTAAAAACTATTATTATTTGGCCATCTAATTCATCCTATGAGACTAAGGATGCATCGAGGGGCTTACATAAAATGGTCCCCAACCCATACTCAATTCCTTAAAGGGACCCAAACCCATGTATTTCATGTCCAAATTATTATAATTATATTTAATGAAATATATAATTCAAGAAAATGTGTCTTATCAAATATTTGTATTGAATATAATATATGGGTTTATCAATAATTCTATAATTAATTAAATAAATATCATAATGAACACCATATGAAAATTTGCTACACGGTTTAGGAAATAATAAAATCCATCACCCATGAATGTGGATATTTAAGGAAATATCCAATGAAAATTATTATAATAAAGTGATTGTCTCAGGAGAAAGTTAACAATCACAAAAGAATGTAAGATTGAAAAGGTTACTTTTACCACTAGGAAATTTTCAATCTAAATCCCTTGTGGGAGATAATTCGAATTAAAATATAAGATAACATGAATTATGATTGATTCATGATATTAAATTATAATTGAAAATTATTTACACCATAATAAATTGAATTGGTGTATAGTAACAAATAAGTCTCAATGGAATGTAAATTGAGATGAAAACTCTTACCTTGAGTCAGGCTTGTAACATGTTTCTTTATATTCAGGAATAATAAACTTAATTTAATTATTTACTTTATTCATAACCTATTTAATGTTAACTAATAATTTTACTTCACTTATTACAATTTTTTATACAACTAATTAAAAATTAAGTTTATGTATGGTGTTTTGACCAAATTTAGTTCATGTTTTACAAACGACATCGGTAGGTCAACTATGGTCAAAGGGGTCATTATATAAAAACATAGAGAATAATATTCATTACATAATTATAGTTTTTATACATTAATTATACTTTCATAACCAATAATAAAATATAGTTATGAAAAATGAATCAACAATACAATCACGGAGACGGTAGGTCATATTTACGCATGAGTAATGTCCCCATTTTTCATTGATCATTATTGAATGAGGGTAAGTAACATTATATATTTAAATAAATATCATTATATAATATATAAAATTTTATATAATCATATATAATTATATATGTAAATATTATTATTTAAAAAAATGTCATTCGGTCGAGGAGGCGATAGTCCACACGTCCACAACCGACGTTATCACTTTTTAGTGTGTGAAAGGGGTAATAAATAAAATGATATATTGTATTTATATAAATTTAATTTTAATTAATATCATATGTATGTAATTTATGTCACATGTTTTTAATTAAAACCATACTTTATACATTCAATTTATTTCATGAACAAACCACATAACTTTGAGGTGGCGGTGGTCCAAACATCCATAGACGATGTTATCATATTCCCAAAAAATTGAAAGCATAATGGTATGTTATATATAAAAAAAATATAATAGAATAATTACATTATAAATATCATATATATCATATATAAATGGTTGTTTTATCATAACTCACAACCATGAGAGGGGGTAAAGGAAAAAATGAACAATCATTGTTTCGTGAGGTGGTAGTTCTCTATACATGAATGGTTAGTTCGTTTCCCATTAGATGGAAGAGTGTGTAATTGAAAGCAGAACCCATACAATACAAAACTATAAGTATATTTAGGATACATAGGTTATCATATAAGAATGTTATAAGAATATTGTAGTCATTGGATAATGACAATATTATAAAAGATCTTGAGGAAGGATGTCATATCTTATTCAGGTAAGTCCATTGGGTTTTCACCAAAGGGAATATCGGGAGTGCTTTATTACCAAGGTGAGGATTCTAGGATGAGGAGAGGGATTTTTAGGATCTATTTGAGTATAGTTTTTTCAATCCAAATTTTCTTGATAGGTGTGAGTAAGTGGTTGGTTTGAGTTCCTTTTTATAGTGGATGAGGAGTGATACTCTTATAAAATTTCAAAAATGGAATTTCTCCCACATTTTTTCCACTAAAATTGGCTACAATAACTGTCCAATTAGATAAAAGGGATTATAGGGTCTAAATATTTCCATAAAATTAATTTTTTAAAACATTATAGGTCATTTGGGGTATTATGATTAAGGTTTAGTCCCTTGTTAAGCTTATTTGTTTCTTAATCATTTTAATTAATTTTAATTACATTCACTAACATTTATTTTGTAAAAAACTAAGTTGAGATTATTAGAAATCATAAATAATTATAATTCAAGATATTTAATAAATTTTACCAAATTATAATCATATAAGTGGTAGAAATTAATTTAAATTTTATCCTGCAAATGGGAAAACAAAATACTGGTTTTTAACATAAGAATGTTAAAAAATTTGCTAAGATATTATATGAAATTCCAAAGTGAAATTTATAACTATGAACTAAATTTTATTATTTAATAATAATTTAATCTGATATAAATTCAAAACTAATCTAAAATATAATTTAACCTTAAAAATAATTTATATGAGAAAATATTTTTGAAGTAAAATTCAGTATTTTTCACTATTTATCAAAAAATGAATCTTCACATAAAAATATCAAAAATTCACCCCAACATAATTTTGACATTTCTCTTTAGAAAATGAAGTTTAATTTGTCATATTAAATTCATAAAATTGTAAGAATTCATATTTATAGTAGGTTTTTCATTATAAGACAGTAAAACTACCTTTATAAAAGTATAGGTTTTTATGTGTAAAATTAGGTTTTTTCATATATTATTCTTATAAAATCTATTTAATGAGTATCAAAAATATTTTATTGGATATATAATATATAATTTTAATCATTATAATTCACCAATAGTAATGAATTTAATTTATTAAGATAAAACACCTTTATGAGCATAAAAATATTTCCTTTATATTCAATTGGTTTATATTTTCATTTCTAATTAATTGGAGACCAATGAGTTCATCTTATATTTATGTAAACAATATATTTTCATAACATAATTAATACTATTAATAACTAGTAATTTAATTTCTAGGTTATTTCTTATTATATGAAATAATAATATTTTTATATATATCTTATTGTTTGGTAAAACCTTGTCTTGCATGTTACGCAAGCCATCAAAGAGAGTTAGTCTTACTTGTGATGCAAGATAACCCCAATGTTCTGGGTAGATAAATCTACAAAATAATATTTAATATAATCTTAACATGGTGTTTTATATAAATAAGTCTATAAAAAATATTAAATTAATTCTAAAATAAAAAATATAGTAATGTATTGGGGTGTTATAATAGATCTTCTAGTGTTTGAGGTTTTATTAAACCTTAAATATTCATTATATGATCATATGAATCTAATCACCAGTATTAAAGGGAGTTTCCTAATAAATCCATTATTTTTTATCACTTGTTGTATCAGAAAAATAAAGAACAATGTTTTTCTAATATTGGTGTAGGTTTTAGACATTTATGTGACCTGTGTAAAAGTAAATATGATTTAACATTACCCAGGTAGGGTACATAAAGGTTATACCCTTACATGATTACATTTAAACAAATTTCATAGCCTTACGGAGAAGTTCTTTGTCAGGTTAACCTTTGGGTTACATTTATGAAAATGGTTTTCATTAAGGTATCACCCTTACACAATGGGTTTCATATAAAAGTCATTGTCTCGTGACCCTTACACATATATGCATCAGAGCCATTTTGTAAAGGTCCTTGATTTTTACCCTTATGCATCATAAGAAAAATACATGTTATCGATATGCAAGGGGTATACTTAAATGTATCACCTCTACACATGGTGCTTCATAAGGGTTGTTTCCTCCTACCCCTTACATAATTGGAATTGTGTAAGTGTCTCATGAAAGTAGAGGGTTGTCATACATACACATAGTGTCTTAATAAGGGTAGAAAGAAAAAAAATATTTTATTTTTCACATTTTAAATGTTTTTATGATTTTATATATTTTACATAAATCGTCTTTCAATTTATTTTGGGAATATTTTATTTATAAAAGAGTTATAAATTAATTAATAAATTTTAAATTACTTAAAATTAATTAAATAAATGTTTATGAAACATTTTTCAGAGGATTTTAATGGTTCATATTTTAAAAAAACCTTTTGAAATTTTATATGACATACTTTATATTTTAAAAAATATATTACTTGGAAATAATAAAGGGTATTTTATAAAGGGTTTATAAATTATAATATATATATAATTTAGATTATATAAAGTGTTTATATAATAGAAATTGAATTATAAAATGTTTATAGTTTATAAAATATCATACGGATTCTATATTATATAAAATGTTGTGTTCATATTGAAATTAATATAACATGTTTATATTCTTACAAATTTATAAAATGTTTATAATTATCATTTATTAATGAATAGATCATAAATGAATCATGTTTTAGAAAATAAATAAACTTTTTATTTATTAGATAAATTTATTTGATATTCATTTTTATTAATTTTTATGAAATATGAATAATTTGTATTCCCATTGTATGATAAATTGCTTCTATAATAGATCCTTTCATATCATGTTAGGTTTTCTATCCTAAAATGTATTTTTCATCTATCTTGACCTCAGTTTGTATTTATGGTTATGATCTTGACAATAGTTTATGGGAATATATAGTTTCTACATATTAGGTGTTACAATTTTCAGGAATTTAATTATCTCTTAAGTAATGTCTCTCGGAGTATAGGGGCTTGGGGTTAGACCAAATACATTCCTGGAGGCTTATTCCTTAGCTAGGAAAGTGAATGAGGTTGGTTATTTGTTTCTTCGAGCTTACTCATGTGGAGTTTTTCAATATCATATAACATTATTCCTTAAATTAATCATTCATGTACCTTCTTCATATGATGCATTTAGATATTTATTAATATACATAGCTTCTATATTTGGGAGAGTAACAATATTTTGTGAGGTTTGTAAAGAGTTACACATTAATGTAATGTGAACACATTAATTGGGTGGTTGGAATAGGGTTTCCAAAACTAAATCATTAGAAGAATGCATGCAAAAAAGGAAATAAAATTTGAGAAGATAATTATTACATGGGATGTAATAATTGTGAATTTAATATGAAAACAATTTATATTAAATTTTTTAAACTAAAAACCCCCTTAATATTGAGTGTGAGATTCCTTCCAAAGAAACACTTTCTAGAACCTCAATCATCCAACCGGTAATGTCATGCCAGAGATTGGTAGCCATGGATTATATTATGTACGGAAATTAATGGGTGATAGTGTAACATCCATGGGTATTTTATTTCATATCTAGGTTCCCTTATATTGATATTTTTTTAGGTTATCTTTTGTGTTTTCTTTGGGTTACACTTGTCAGGAGACCCTAATAGGATTAAGTTTTTATAGTAATAGAGTTTTCTGAATCTATATGATGGATTTGGATATGTGGTTATTTTATCAACTATCCAGGAGTCACAAATATTGTTATAGGGATAATCCCCTACCTAAATATCTATTTTCTGAGAGAAATGGCATAGCAGAATCATTACCAATTGAAATTTGGATCCTGGTTCAAAAAATGGATATAATTTTCAGGGTCATAATTTATAATGGGACAACATTCATTTAAATCCCATAAAGAAAAGATATATTGAATCATACTCACCTATTGAGATTTCATTTTTTAAGATTATGGAATTCTTCACACAAATAATATTAAATCATTAATAGGTATGGCTTATAAAATAGTAAAACATTGTTATCAAGGATTGAGAAGTGTTCTCATGGTGAAACATTAAGAGTGCAAAAATTTGAACATTATAGAAATAAATTTCTCTAACTCCTACTCAAGGGTATTAGATATCTGGTTTACATCACATATTTTTATAGAAAAAAAAAGAACTCATATATATAAGGGAATTAATGAATGGTGAAGTAGATCTTCATTTCAGTAATTGATCAAGATTTATCTCATTAGAGGTCACTGCTTATTATTTTACTTTACTAATTATATTTATCCTATAATATAAAACTATTATTATTTTCCCACCGTAAACATAAATTTTATTTTTGTAGATTAGTTGGAGAAGGTGATATTTTCATTCCTTATTAAGTGAAATAGTTGTTCTATATATAGGAATAAAATTTTTTTGGCATTGGGAATACACCAAATTGTTTATATTATCTTGATATGGATAATCCAATTTATACAATTTAGAATTAAAATATCAAGTTTGGTTTCAATCTAATATACCTTTTTCATTATCATCATGGATTTATAAATGATAAATAAATTCAAATCCTCCATAAAGAGGGATTGTTGGGCTCATTTCATTATGAATGACTAGATACATGTGAATCTTGTTTATTGGAAAAAATGAAAAGTATCCTTTTAGAAGAAAATGTGAGAGGGATAGTATACTGTTGGATCCTATACATAGTGATATATGTGGACTAATAAATTCATTTGAAAATGGTGATTTAGGAACATCATTTATTTTATTTATTATTTTAATCAGTATGGTTATGTGTTTTTTATGAAATAAGAGCATTAAAATTTTGAAAATGTCAATGAGTTTTAGAAATAAGTATATAATCAATTTAGAAAAAGTATAATGGTATTTTTATCAGATCAAGGTTGTGAATAATAGAGATAGGAATTCATAACTCATCTAAGTGGTTGTGGAATTATTTCAAAAATAATTCCTCCTAGAAACCAATAATGGAATGGTGTATATGAATGAAGGAATAATGCCTTATTATACATGGTTAGATTGATTATGTGTCTATACGACCTTTATATTTCATTTTGGGTTTATTTTCTATAGAATATAGTATTCTTACTAAAATGTGTTCCATCTAAATCAATCACTAAGACAACATATGAGATATGGAATAGGAAATATACCAATTGATATTATGTGATGATTTGGGGTTGTTAATATTTTTTATGATGCATGGATTCTAATAAAATTGACCCTATATCTAACAAATTCTTATTTTTCGACTATCCCAAGGAAAACAAGGTATATTATTTCTACCATGAAATTGAAAAAAGAAGTGATTATGGATTGAAATGATATATTTATTAAGAATGAATATCTAATTCAAAAAGTTAGTGGGAGGAATGTTGGACTTTCTGAAGTTCAAGATAAAAAACATTAATTGTTCTTTATATAGAGTTTGAGCCAATTCTACAAAGAGTTGCAGAATAAGAACAAACTCAAGTTACAAAAGAATCTCAAATGTATCCTAGGATTCATTAGGGACCCAAGAGATATATATTTGTTATGGAAATGAAGATTAAATAATGTTCATATGAGATGAACCAACTTCATATTGGGATGGCATCAAGAGTTCTGATTTTGAGAAATGGTCAAAATCCTTGAAATTTGATATATAATCCATATACACTATCCAATTTTTGTTATTTTTGGATGAACCTAATGCTTTGATAACCATATAGTGAAAGTGTATTTTTCATTATAAAACTGACATGTATGGTAGAGTGTCTACCTCTAAAGCACGTCTAGTAGAAAAGTGTGAGAAAAATTTTCATGGTATTGACTATGAAGAGACCATTTTCACTAGTCACAATGATAATGTCAATATGGATTTTTATAGTTGTAAAAGCTCATTATGATTATGAGATATACCAAATGGATGTCAAATCCATATTACTCTGCAGGAATTTAGGTGAGGAAATGTATATTGTAACTCCTAGGACCCAGATGCCGCTGAACGATTCCCTGAGCCTAGTTTTCCACATGCCCTCAAGCACATCACCCTAAATTTCAGAGCTTGCTGACTAGTAGTGAGGGCCTAGGATGTGTCTATATGAATACTATTCCCTCTTTTCATAGTGTAACATGGTGTTAAAAAATATAAAAATCAAAAGAAGAAGAAGAAGTAAATTAATTAGACAACATATAAATATCCAAAAGATAGTGATATATATTGAAATTCCAGAATTAATCTCAAAGAAAATAATGATCATGTCATGTATTCACAAATCATCTGAAATAAGTGTATAGAAAACAATACAATACATGTAAAAAATTTCCAAAAAGGCCAAAAACTATACTATATAGAATCCTGACACTTAGCTTAGTCCCATTCCCCCCTGTACTTAAGTATGGAAAAAAATCAATCATCTAACAATGGGAACTTTTCCCAGTCCCTACCTGAAACCATAATGTCTATTCAGGTACACAATAGTAGCCCGAACATGGTGTGAGATATATTCACAGTAGGTCACCATGAAATGAGCCTATAACAAATTCATGTATTAAGATACAATTTAAACCAAAGTAAATAATATAATAGGTATGAAAATACAAAAAGTAAAGTTCCTACTAAAAAAGTAAACAAACATGTGATCATGTAGATCCATACAAGACTTCCTATAAAATAAGTGACAAGATCCTTTATCAAGGAATAATTAAGGTAAAAAAAAGTAAATACCATGTTCATTCTTTATACACAATAAATCACATTCACCATGGATTTGTCATATAACATGTATATCATATCCATCAAGGACATGTCGTATTACAAGAAGTGTCAAGATTTACCATGGTTGAGCCATATAATTAGAAGTCTCATACTTCACAAGGCTGGATCCAAGGTACAGAAGAAGAAGGAATCCTTATTGAGTCCCAAGAATATATCAATGGAATCTCGGTAACAGCACTGGTGGAGTCCAAGGATAATGTCAACATAGAATTTAAAATTTGATCCTATAAATCCATATACAAGGGGTAGAAATGCACTTAGAATCCTAGAAAATCATGATCAATGGAGCATACAGGTCCAAGGTATCTTCTACTATAAAACAGGACCCATGGGTGAAACATCCATGGAATCTAAATGGAATCAAGATCCATGGTATACCAACCAATGAATCCACTACCATTTCAATTCAAATCTCAATCCATTCATCAATTCACAATCACTCAGGTTCCATGAGTATACCCATTCATAGAGAAATTCACATTCAATTAAATTTAATGATTTTACACAATCATATAAAAATTCCATATAAACTATTTAATCAATGTTTGAGAATGGGAAGGATAAAAAACATCTCTTAATTAATCAATTAAGTTCAATTCATTTAGAAATGGTCTTCCTTTAACTAGTAAATCTCTAATAAAGACCCAATTGGTGGTATAACAAACAAAAATCTTAGAGGCACGCCCTAGAGGTGACCTTGGTTGGGGGAAACAACCTCTAAAAAATCTCAAGGAAATAATGGGTATCCCTAGGAGGTTCTATTATGTTCAATTTAACTATTCAATATATTTTTAGGGACATGTCAGAAATTTTGATGCGTGGAATTATGGAAACTAGCTCTAGTAATCACCAAACCACTCAAGAAAAGTATAGACCACATATCATAGGTTTGTATTAGGGTTATCATCAAGTATCAACTTCTAATTCAACTCAGATTAGAAGAGACATGAAGAACGAAAAAAATCCTAAAATAGGTCATATTATATACCAAATAAATAACTCATTTGATCCAAATTTAAATGAATAAAAACAAAAAATGAAATTGATTACTCATTTTTGTGGATCTAACGGGACTTGCAGTGCTCGATTCTGAGATCAGGAGGAAGAATAGAGGAAAAAGATATGATTTGGCATCAATTATCTCTAAAATGGCTCAAGGGTGTCCAATGGATGAAATGATAAACTAGATTAAATTTTATAAGATATCTTAAGTGAAAATGGTAATTCTCTCGAATTTAATTGTACACACAGTTTGGTCACACGGCTATCCAAACCATGTGCAAACCGTGTGCCCTTCACTATAAATAGGGGTACCTCTCATGGTTAATGGACATAATTTTCCAAACTATTCCCAAAACATGTGATACAAATATCCTTAAAATTTAAGGTGCCTCGCATGGGCGGGTGACTCCATCCACATGGTTTTCTCAAAATTTGAAGCCTATATCACCCCACCATCCAGACTCACATGATTAGTAGTGATTGTATGCCCTAACCAGTATGGTTTCTACTAACCTTGTGGCATTTCATAATTTTCAAAAAAAGTGACAGACCTGAGAACACCCTGAAAGGGAAGGGGTTAATCAGGGTGTCAAATTTTTCTTTTTAAAGTTGTTGACATTTTTCCCATATTGGTAGGAACTTGTTAAACCTATCAAACAAATGAAATCATGGAGATGACACAACACTTTTACTTGGTTCACTACAAAGGGATATTTCCAAGGAGAATACACTGATAGTGCGTTTTCCATACCTAAATCCACTAATCTTTACTAGTTTTAGGATTACAAGGTTCTGTCATAGTCACTTTGTTCCTGGTAAACTGCCTTTAAAATTGTTCTTGAATAGCTCATCGCGTCCCTCAGATCACATCCCTTGACTCCCCCTATCTCATTGCCTTGAGAGAAGTCAAACTAAGTTTATCAACATGATGGTTGCTTCAATAGATTTGCATTTATGTCTTTATCTATGTTCAGCACGACACACTACTTGCATCGAAGTCCAGAATTGATGCACTTGAAATCACTGAACCACTGAACCGGGTATCCAAAATCTTGTCATAATCTTAACACTATGCTTGTGCACAATACCTAAACATACACGCAAAATTTGGGATTTGTTGTGCAAGTTGAATTTCACCCAACCCCAACTTTTTGTGAAACCCTTATATTTCTCACAACTGCACCAAAGGGTTCACTTGGCCTTTTCAAACTAAAGGAACACCTTGCGTGCATGGTTAAATCTCTTCCAATCTTTCACGTGCTAATATTTTGCGTGGAAGAGCAGCCATATTTTCATTGAAATATTCTTAAGTCTTCCATTGGGGTATCCACCTATTTATAGGCCCCGATGACCCTGTGTGCAAGTTTCCAACGCATTTTTGTCAGTGCGCACAAGATTCTTCCAGAGAACTCAAAACCCCTTTTGACGTCGCATTGGCCACGTAAGATTCTTCTACGCAACCTCATCTTTCACGCACATTTAAGACTTGCGCACACTTTTTCATTTTACATATTTTGGCATTATTATCGCAAATTTGGACTTGCACACAACTTCCTGAACATCCTTTAAACTTTCATGCAAATCGCTTTTCCAAACACACATTTCTCCATTTTCTGATTTTCAGGCCTAAAAATTTGACAAACACTGGGAAATGAAGCTGCCTTCAATACTATTTTCAGCATGAATTGTATGATCCCTTACCTGGAAAAAATTCTTAAATCAAAATGGGTATTGACAAAAAAGAGAAACCATACTCTATTTTCAGCATAGAATGACCATGGTTCCAACAATCTCCCCCTTTGGGTTTGTTGGAAATCTCCAGATAAATTCAATAGAACACCAACTATAATCAAAACCTGAAACACATGTATCAACTCACCCAACACTCTAAGTCTACGTGAGAAATTCTCGGTGTAGAAAACAAGAGGGGAATCATGAATTGGGTTCCTATGTTTTGGAATTTTTAGACTCCCAATCCAATCTCTTAATGTGTCACAGATGCATTACATTCCCTGAGTGCATTCCTTCTTCTCCTAACACTAAATTCTCATCGTGTCACATAAGCATTACTTGTCCATCACATGTCCTGAATTTATTCCTTCTACCCCATTGACAATAAACCAAAAGACTGGTTATTGTTCATTTTTCATCTCAAAACACACTCCCCCTGGATAGTATCTCCCCCATAACCCTGCATCACATCCACAAATAGATTAGAAACAGTCAACATAATTGGGGAGAGTGGAATTTGGTAACCTCCTTATGAACTGGGAGGTGGCCGAACACTGAGGTTCAACCGATGTTTTTCAAACATAGTCATTGATAGTGGCTTGGTCAAGATATTAGCCACTTTATCATCAATTCCACATGATCAATTTTAATCACACCTTGTTCAACCTTTTCCATGATAAAGTGATATCTAATTTCAATATGTTTTGTACGATAATGTTGAATAGGATTCTTTATAAGATCAATTGCTCTCTTGTTATCACAGTAAATCACCATTGGTTATCTCACCTAATCACAAATATCTATCAGTTTTTGCTTCATCCATATTAGTTAAGTGCTTTCCATTGTATTAGAGATATACTCAGCTTTATCATTACTAAGAGAAGTACTTTCTTATTTCTTACTCAACTAGACAACACATTTCTACCCAATATAAAATACTCTACCACTGGTAGACATTCTGTCCACTACATATCCAGCCTAGTCAGCATCAGCAAACGTTAAAAATTCACTATCCCTTCCTGTAGTAATTTATAACCCATAATTATGAGTACCTTGAATGTACCTCATGATTCTTTTTATTGCATTCATATGTTCTTCTGTCGGATTACTCTGAAATCGGGCCGCTAATCAAGTTCCAAAGACAATATCAGGTCGTGTCACTGTTGGGTATAGTAAGCTTCCAATAATACTCTTGTACATAGTGGGATTTATAGAGTTCTCATCTCCAAGATTTCTAGGGTTGGTTCCCACCAAAATCGGATATGATATTGGTTTGGAGTTATGCATATTAAATATCTTCAACATCACTCTTGAAAACTTTTCTTCATAAATGAATGTGTAATCATTCTTTTTAATCATCTGCATCCCTAAGAAATATGTGAGCTCCCCAATCATAGTCATTTCAAATTCTGATTTCATGTGATTTGGAAATTCATCCACTGATTTCGGCCTAATACCACCAAATATAATTTCATCAACATAAATTAGAACCATGAACTGATATTTCAGAGAATTATTTACATAGAGATTATGATATACTCCTCCTCTTTTGAATTCTAGCTTCTTGAGATAATAATCTAGCCTAGAATACCATGCTCGTGGTGCCTGCATCAATCCATAGAGGGCCTTCTATATTTTACAAATCTTTGTTTCATTAATACCTAGAATAAAACCCATTGGTTGTTCGATGTAGACTTCTTCTTTGAGAACACCATTCAAGAATGTTTTCTTGAAATCCATTTGATATACTTTATATCATCTTTGGTTTGACATGGAAATAAAAGGCTTGATTGACTTCAGTATAGACACTAGAGAAAAGGTTTCTTCAACATCAACACCTTCAATCTTTGAATATCCATTACATACCAGTCATGCCTTATTTCTGAAAACACTTCCATGATCATGAAACCTATTCTTAAAAATCCACTTTTTACCAATCACATTGTGACCTTCAGGTCTCCTGACTAGATCCCATGGATGATTCTTGGCAATCTGATCTAACTCTTCATTCATGGCTTTCACCCATGATTCATCCTCTACAGCTTCTTCAAATGATGATGGTTTGACCATAGATAAGAATGGATATTGTGAATTACTCCTCATTCTCCTCATTTGTGTGGGTGTAGTCCAATCCCCAATGATTTTTGATTGATCATATTCTACTGTTCGATGTCTCCTCTTAGGTTCAACTGAATTCTCTCCAGCTATGGTTTTAACTTTAGATTCTTCTCTTGAGTCAAAATCACGATGTGACTCTTGAGAGTTTTATACACCTTCCTCTATTTGTATATTTTCATTTACTCCCCCATCCACTTGCTTCCCCATTTTCTATCACATAATCATATGAAATCTTTGAAGCATTTGTGGTTTTATCTTCAATTATTTTAACGTCACTGCTTTCCAAAATCCTTTTTAAGAGCTTTTTGAAACACTTGTAGGATTTGATGTTCATTGAGCATCCAAGGAAAATTCCTTCATCTGCATTGTCACCATACTTCCCTTGATTTCTTTCTTTGTTTCTAATGAAGCATTTACTACAAAAAACGTGAAAGTATTTCAAATAAGGCATCCTTCTATGAAAAAATTCATATGGTGTCTTTGTCTCACCCATAGAAAGCCTTTATAGATTTTGAATATACACTGCAGCTTGAACAGCCTCATTCTAGTGATGTTGTGGAATATGACTCTCAGTCAGCACAGTTTTTTCCATGTTGTTCACTTGTTGATTCCTATGCTCAACAACTCTATTTTTTTGTGGAGTTATCACAGTAGATACCTCATGTTGTATCACATGCTTCTCCAAGTAATTTTCAAATTCAAGGGACATTTATTCCCCTCCATTGTCAGATTGCAAAACATTTATTGTTCGTCCAGTATCATTCTCGGCGATTTGATGATATGTTTTCATGTAATCAAGCACTTGTCATTTCCTGTGTATAACCATTACACATGACATTCTACTGTAATCATCTATGAAAAGGGTGAAGTACCTTTATCCATGAGTTCTAGAAACATTTATCAGTCCACATACATCATTATGAATGATATCAAGAAGATGAGATGCCCTTTTCTTCTTTGGATGATATGAACTGCAGACCAGCTTCCCCCGAATGAAAGCATAACAAGACTTTTCATGTTCAAGCTTCAGGTTGGTAATATCTATGACAATCTTCAGTTTTCATATTTTCTCCATTTCTTGTTGATTGATATGCCCCAATATCTGATGCCAGAGGATATTTTCTTCCTCAACAGTCATGTGACAAATTTTTCTTTACTATCAACCTGATATAGGTTTCCTTCTGTTCTTCATCCCTTCATAAGTGAATTTCCTCTATTTCCATTGATAGTGCAGCCTTTCTGATTAAAAGTAACTATAAGTTCTGAGTCACATAGTTGACTCAGGATGAGGATATTATATCTTAGGCCATCCACATATAGGACTTCAATTTTCTTTAGCTCTCTATTAGCTAGTTCAGTACTTTTACTACCTTTGATTTTCAGAGCTCCATCATTTCCAAACCTTACTGTTCCATTAACCCTCCTCTTGAAATCCATTAATAGTCTACATTACCTTTCATATGAGATTACCAACCACTATCAAGAATCTAGGTACTATTTATTTTTTCATCTTTGAGATCTACCTCTGCATTGTTTGATTTCTCAATTTTCTTTTTTCTTTCCATGAGACATTGGATTGAGTGTAAGACACTTATGGCCTTTCAGTTATCTCTTTCGTGTACATGGGTTCTTCATAGTCAAAATCTTCTTCCAGAAGAGAAAACCTATTTGTAAGAGAGACACTATCCTGTTGATGAGCTTTGAATTGTCTCGAACTCTGGTATGAGGTATCCATGTCCCTCTTATGCCTGCAATCGACAACCTTATGAACAAAGTTAGAACAATGAAAACAATATCCATAGAAATTGTTTCTTCTAAATGGTTCTCTTTTTTTGAACTCCCATCTCTTCTCCATTAAAATAGCTTCTTTCTTATATTCAATAAGACATGGTATGGCCCAGATATCCACAAAATTGACACTTCATGAGAGGAAATCTCTTATCACTTCTATTATCCTCATTCTTTCTTCCATGGAATAATAGTTTGACTGCCTATTATTCCTAGAGTCTAGAGGATAATATTCTATTCTTATTTCAGATTGAACTGGGGGATTCTTTTTCAGCACTTATGGTGACTTTTCCACATGACCCACTTTCATCTTTTCATTAGTTTGTTCCCCTTTATTTGAAGAATTTGATGATTCATCCTCACAACCGATAACACTATTTCCCATGTAAGCGGGTCTTTGATCATTCAAAATCTTTTAAACCCCATTAGATCCACATTTTTATCTCTCCAATAGTTCATCATTTTATAACATTCCAAATTGTATTTTCTTCCTCGATTCTTTTGAAATTGATTCACTCTCAAGTTTACTCTTAATAGAAATAGCTTCCTCTTCAATACCCTCAACAATCTTGGACGTTTCATTCAGTCTTTTGGTGAGTTCATTGATGAACTTTTATTTATCTTAAATTCTTATCTTCATATCTACTACATCAGTAGTGCTTTCAATGATTTTATACGGTACTTTCACAAGTTCTTCTAGTCGTTCAATTTCATCTTCAAGCTCATCAACATATTCTGATGATTCTTCCACCATTCCTTTCCACTTATTTCATCACTTACACTTATTTTCAAGATTACCAAAAGCTTTATTAAGTTGTAACATAGGATTGGAATTGGTTTTCAACTAGTTATCTCCAGATTTATCTATTAATGTTTTAGATTTTTCAATGGTATCCATCATGGAAGCATGGTTTCCAATTTTAACTTCTGGCTCTTCTTCTTCACAGAATTCATTATCTTCATCTTCCTTTTCATAGAAAAAACTCTTCTTCTAAAAATTATGTCCAGATTTAATGTATTTCCATTTGAGAAACCTTTTCTAAGGATTCTCAATGTTTTCATATTCCCTATCTTCATCTTTAATCTTTATTAAGAACTGAGCGGCAATGTGACCAACATTTCCCCAACAAAAGCAAGCCAGAGGTGATTTCCCTTTGAATTTACCTTTTCCCTTATGGAACTTCTTGGAAATGAGAGATGGAATTTCTTTTTCCTCATCATCTTTACCACTACTATATTTTCAAATTTTCTATTTCTCCATGGCCTTGAACTCAATTTCAATTCTCACTCGAGTCATAGCATCTTCTTGTTTGACTCTCATTTCATATGCCACTAGGTTGGTTAGTAGATCATCCAGAGAAAGTTTGGAAAGATCTCTTTTATCAAGGGCTGATACCTTTACATTGTATAGGTGTGTGATTCTTCTCTAAATTTTCTTTACAATATCAATGTTTTTGATTTCATCTCCTAGACCCTGAATTTCTCCAACTACTTCAGTAATTTGATTGAAGAAAGAGTCTGCATTCTCATCAGGTTGCATCTTCAGATCATAAAACCTATTTTGCAAGACATGTAGTTTTATCTCCTTCACTTTGATATCTCTTTTATAAATATTTTCATATTTATCCCACATGGACTTTGCTAAGGTGCAACTCATCACCTTTAGATAGATCTGATCAGAAAGTGCTGCGGTGAGAGCATTCTATGCTTTAGCATCTGCATCAAGAATTTTCCTTTCTACATAAGTCATAGCCATCCCTGTTGGATCAGTAACTTGTATTACTTGAACAGTGTAAAAAAGGACTACAATTCTAAGGGATCATGGATTAGATCTCATCCTATTCTTCCAAAACTAAAAATTACTTCCATAAAATAGGGGAACTCCCCTGGCACTGGCTGAATTCTCCCTGATGGTATAAAACAGATCAAACACCAGCAACTTGGCTCTAATACCACTTAAAGGACCTCAAAACACCCTAAGAGGGAAGGGCTGAATCAGGGTGTCAAATTTTTCTTTTTAAATTTTTGGATCTTGTTCCCAGGTTGGTAGGAACTTGTTAAAACTTTCAAAAAAATGAAAGCATGGAGATGACATAGAACTTTTACTTGGTTCACTACAAAGGGATACGTCCAAGGAGCATACACTGATAATGTGTCTTTCATACATAAATTCACTAATCTTTACTATTTTTAGGATTAAAAGGTTCTTTCATAGTCACTATATGCCTGAAACACTGCCTTTACAATTTTTCAGGGATAGCTCACTGCGTCCCTCGGATCACATCCCTTGACTCCCCCTAGATCACTACCTTGAGACATGTCAAAATCAGTTTATCGACATGAAGGTTGTTTCAATATATTTTAATTTATGTATTTATATCGATTCAGTATGAGACACTGCTTTCATCAATTTCTAGAATTGATGCACTTGAAAGCACTGAACCACTGAATCAATTATCCAAAAGCCTCTCAGAATCTTAAAAATATGTTTGTGTACAATACCTGAAATTGTGCACAAGATTTGGGATTTGTCATGCAAGTTTACATTCACCCAACCCCTATAGTTTGCGCAACCCTTATCTTTCTCACAACTACACCGAACGGTTCACTTGGTCTTTTCAGACTAAAGGAACACCTTACGTGCAAGATTAAATCTCTTCCAATCTTTCGCGTGCCAATCTTTCGAACAATAGAGAAGACAGATTTTCATTGAAAGATTATTAAGTCTTCCATGGGGTTGGTCACCAATTTATAGGCCCCTATGATCCTGTTCACATGTTTCCTGCATGTTTTTTTCAGTGCGTGCAAGATTATTCATGATCATAGAAAACACCTTTTGACGTCACAATGGGTGTGTAAGATTCATCCGCGCAACCTCATCTATTGTTCACATTTAAGACTTACATGCATTTTTTCCCTTTTCCATATTTTTACATTCTGATCCCAAATTAGGCCTTGTGAGAAACTTCCTAAACACCCTTTAAACTTGCACGCAACTCTCTTTTCCAAACATACATTTCTCCATTTTCCGATTTTTAGGCCCAAAAATTTGTCAAACACTGGGAAACGATGCTACCTTTAATACTATTTTCAGCATGAAATGTATGATCCATTTCCTGGAAAACATTTTGAACATCAAATGAGGATTTTCAACAAACACAAACCATACACTATTTCTAGCATAGAATGGCCTTGGTTCCAACAAAAACATGGTCTCTAGGATACAAACAAGACCAATACACCCATGATACATTTGTAACCTAAAAGGGTATTCATAGTAATACATATTTAAGCATTTAAACCAAAAAAAAAGATTTTTACCTCATAAGAAGAACCAATATCTTACAATCACACCCCTTAAAGAATTTCATCCCCAAATTTTTCTCTCAAGGGTGGTCAAGATTGGTTTGAGAATGACTCAGCCCACTGAGTACATATGTTAGCCTCTCACACCCATGTATTGTCTTATAAATAGTTTTACATCCATGGAACCAATTCTAGAAGAACTAACTAGCCTCAGAGAAACCTTGTACTCCTGTCAAAGATACAAATAGGATGCTCCTAAAAGGATGAATCAACCTATAACACCATCACCTTATGTTGCAGAACATGATATGGGTCTGAGTGATAATGACGCAGCTGAGCTATGTGGAAGCCATCAAGAATGGTATGGTACCTCTGAGGTAATTTAAACCTATAGTCTTCCATCCCAAATCACTCTAGGATCTTGAGTGGCTTGACATATTATGGTTAAATCATACCATGTCTCCAAATTCATCAGGGTCACACCCTCGGTGAGATATATATAAAAGACATGATCCCCAACCTCAAACTCTAGAGTTTGTTGATGGAAATTGGTGGAAGACTTTTGTCAAGATAGTTCAGTAGCCATCCACTTCCTGATCAACTGGAGCTACTCAAAATTCTCAGGCATGAGATGCAGTCCCAGTAAAGATTTCTCACCTGCCTCTAACCATCGTAGGGGTTATCAGTATGGCCTACTATATAATACCTCATAAGTTTCCATCTATATAGTCTCTTAATAGATATTATTATATTCAAAATAAATAAAGGAAATATGCCTCTCCTAAGAGCCTGTGAAATCCTGGATGCATACCCACAACATGTTCTCTAGCACCTATATCATACGCTCTAACTGGACATTTGTCTTAGGGTGGCGTGATGTGCTGAGAAGAACCCATGTACCCAGTTTCCTCTACAAACTCTCCTAAAAATGAGATGCAAACCTTGCATATCTATTTGAAATGATAGTGTGTGATGCCCTATAAAGTCATAATATCTCATGGATAAATAAACTATAGAGATAATATACACTAAAGGTCACCTTGATCAATAAGAAATGAGAAACATTTAAGATAATTTCCACAAAAACCCAAATAGAATCCCTACCTTGAGGGGACCATGACAAACTTTTCATTAAATCCATCATGAAATCATCTGATTTCTACCCATTAATAGGTAGAAATTGTAAGATTCTAGATGGTCTCTAATGTTCTTCCTTCACCTCATGACATGTGAAACAACTAATAACAAAATCATATAACTCAGGTTTCATACACAACTGCTAATACTGGTAACATAAATCACAATAACCCATGGTAATATCAGGATTTACTGCACAAACTGAGCATGAAACTCTTGCATAAGCTCCTCAGATATTCCCATTAGAAGTCATACGTGACCATGGACATGTAGGATCTCATCCTCACCCAAATTCCATATTGGAGGTGGGTCCTCACCTACCACACTCTCCTATAGGACTAGTCCCTCTGAATCTGAAAGTGTTCTCATTCTCACTTAATCAATAAGAGTAGAGTTCACATATAGAGAATAAATAAATACCTTCCACTAGCCCACCCAAACCTCCAAGTGAATCTTGGAAAACAAATCCATATGTTGACACTCACTATTGGTCTACTAAACTCCCTGTATCTATATCCTTCTGCTCAGTTCATCAGTCATTGCATTTACCTTCTTAGGTGTGTAGGGAAGCTTGAATTTAATGCACTATATATATTCAAACCACATTAGTAGCCTCATATTTAGATCACACTGTGTAAATGTGTACTTTAGTATTTTTTTCTCTATGTACACCACAAAATGCTCTCCCAATATATAATATCTCCAACAGAACAAATCATAGACAACTACAGGTAACTCAAGATCATGCATTGAGTAATTATTCTCATGTAGCCTCAACTACTGAGACCCATACACCATGAAACTATCCCCCTGCATTAGACTACTCCAGTTCTAATACTTGATGTGTCAAAATATATAGTGTACCCCTCTCCTTGTTCAGGTAGAATCAAGACTGGTGCTGAAGTAAATCTCCCTTTAATCTCTTGAAAGGATGTCTCGTAGGTATCTACCCATAATAACTTCACACCCTTCATATCCTAGCTTATAAATTCTTCAAATATATATCTTTCCCTAAGAAATGCATATCCGACTCTATATTGGGATGGTGCCTCACTCTCCAGGGGAGCTCTTGGGCTCTCGGCTCGACATCTTCCTCTGCTAGGGTTTCCTCTCTTCCCGGCGGCGATGGATCTTCTTCCCTCCACTCATATTGATAGGCTTTGCTCTCTCCAGGTTCTCTCCCTCCTCTATCTCTCTGGTTCTTGGTCTTCTCTCCCATCTCTGTCTCCACTATCTCTGTGACGCTTTTCTCCAATCGCCTCACTGCGCTTTTCCCTCGTCTTACACCTCTCCTATCTAGGTCGGAAATGGAGTGACGGGCACAACACAGATTTGGGATTTCTATTTGGCAGTTATAGGTCCTCTCAGAGCCTCTTTTCATCTTCTTTTATGGTTTCATCCCCCAGTTATTTTTAGGGTTCCATTCTCTTTTATTGTTCCTCACTCGCAGTCAGGGGTTCATTCCCGGCCTTCAAGGTTTTCCTCATTTCCTTTACCCCCTTTTGGATCTTCTTTCTCGGTGGCGGTTACTATTTTTGTTGGTGGTCTTTTTTATTTGCGCTGTTATTTGGGGCGTGAAGCTATGTTTGTATCCCTGTTGATGGTGTTGAGGGTGGATTGGAGTTGATTCTATTGTTTTTATAGATGGTATTTTTTGGATGTTGATTTTATCTACATGACGGTGATGATCGGATGGATGTGATGATGGTTAAGGAGAATCAATGGTGTTGATATGTGGTTTCTCCGACATTTTGTCCTGCCTCTATCTTCTCATTATCTGCTCTAGTTCTAGGTTACCTCCAATCTCTCTGAGGTGGAGAAGCGCGGAGGTCTCCATGGTACTTTCGGACGTGATTTTGAGCAGCCAGATTCAGGGTGTTCGTCGCTGATGCCTCTTGTTTTGGTGTCGAAGGTATTTGGTTCAGATTGGTCGACAATGATGAGGTGTGATGTTTGAAGACTGTGTTTATGTGTTGAAGTGCAGATGTTGTTGATGCTTGTCTTGCGACGAGAGGATGGCAGTGAAGTGTGGTCCTCGATGGTTGGTGTCTTGGGTAGAGTGTGGCTCGTGGTGTGTCGTCCTTTTGTTGTTTTTTTGGATTTAAAAGTTGGTTTTTAAGAATTTTTTGGTTTTGAATTGGGTGGGACATGAGGCTACTTTTGGATTTCAGTTTATGTTTGAATTGTGATTTAGGGAGTTGTCTGGGATAATTTCTTTTTATGTTTTGTACTAGTTGGACTTTTCTTTGGTTCACACTTTTCCTTTAAAACTGTCATTAGAAAATAAAAATATGGATTGTATGGGTCTAGCTTGCCCCAAGAAACTCCATATTTCAAAGAAACTATTAGGATTCTCTCCAGAAAATATAGGTCTTACCTTATTTAGGAGAACTGATACTCATGTCTCAGAGATAATATAATCTAGGAAGAGAATCTTATCCATCTAAAAGTGGTAATTTTTTATCTTAGTATATAACCGATGCTCTCTTAGTGTATCCAAAAAGATATCCATATGTTTTCCATGGTCATGTTGATTGTGAGAAAATACTGAGATATCTTCCATGAAAACCACCACAAACAAATCCGTATAAGGATGGAAAACATAGTTCATCAGCACCAAGAAAACCCATGGTGCATTCATAAGACCGAACAACATAACTATGTACTCATATAAATCATACCTAATATGAAATGTTGTATGAGTTATATCTATTAGAAGAACACACACCTAGTGATATCCTGATCTTAAATAAATTTTCAAAAACACTTGATCTCCATAAAGCTGATCAAGTAGTTCATCTCTCACTGGAAAGGGATACTAGTTATTAACTATTAGCTAGTTCAATTTCTAATATTTCATGCATAGGGTAAGGGTACCATCCTCCTTTTTCAAAAAAAGGACCAGTAAAACCATGTGGAGATGTATTGAGTGGAATAATCCCCTTTGACTCAAAATCCTCTAGCTTCCTCTTGAGCTCTTACAACTCCACAGTAGTATTCCAATAATGAGGAATGGATATCGATGCAGAACATAGAAATAGATCGATGGAGAACTCCACCTATCACATGGCGTGTAAACAAAAAAACATCTAGGAAAATGTTCTAGAAATGATCAACCACTGGAGGAAAATATTCTTAAGGCACTCCATGATCATCCAGATACCAACTATCAATATTGGTTGTCATCATGCCCATCTCACAATGATCTGGTCCATCTCGACTCACCTAGACATCTCATTCAACCTTGTGAGTATAAATGGTTCCTTATGGTGATGTGAAAGTCACCCTATGCTACTAGTAGTCAACATGGGATCAATAATACACTATTCATTCTATTTCTATTTTGATGTAAAAAACTTTCATCTCGAGGAAAAGCTGTTTCATATGAAGCGACACCCACCAATCTCCACGGGGAACCTCCTTGCACTAACTTTAATCCTCTGTTTTATTTCTCAATAGAGTTTCAAGCATCTTAATTCCCTTAGAAAATAGAATCATAAGCTCAAGACTCTCCACAATAATTATATATATGAAACTATGTGATTCACCTATGTCAAAAGGAGTAGATATGAGAGTGGACACTACTAAGATCGTACCTCTCACTATAGAAGTTTGGGTACTCTGCTCCTCAAATGTAGGTTGTACATAATAAATATGGCCAATACTTCGGCCCTATGACACAACCACACTTCCTAGAGTAAGACCACTCTATTTTCTCAGTGAAATTAGTGCATGGATACATTATCCATGACTACATCTACCTCATCATGATCGACCCATGCTTCTCTAGCTCCCTTGCAAATGAGGATCTATGAGACCCACTCCAGAAACTGGTGTTAGTGTTGACCCCCTCCCACTCACGACTGGAGGGAAGGTCTTATAGAAATGTAGAATGTGGCCCATCCTACTACAAGCTCATCACTCAACTAGGTTGTGATCACACTGATTTCTCATGTGAACACATTTTCTATAATAATGATGGAAAACAACACTATGAGGACTAGCTGAAAAGATGGTAATCACCTAACAGGAAGCCTCAAAATGGAGATTCCTGCCAAAATATGTTAAACAACTTGGTCGAGAGAATACACTGCATTGCTCTATGCCCCTAGCTTCCTTCAATTTCTACTCTATAATTAGAACATGATTTACCATCTCAGTAATAGTCTCCAACCTGAACATGTTGCATTGATATTGAATAGCATATTAGATACCTTCCTTGAATCATCTCACACTCGATGACTAATCAGCAAAATATATAACTGAAAAATGATAAATCTTGGTAACGTGTGACAAATACTCTTTAACTATCATAATTCATATCTCAAGATACATGAAATCACTAGCCTTATTTTCTCTCAGGTTCTTAGGGAAAAATTATTCAATGAATCTGTTTTATGAATCCATCCAAATCATTTCACGCAACACATTAGTCTAATTCAAAACACTCCACTAGCGCTTTGCTGCTCCCCGAAGCATGTAAGGCATGATCTTCACTCTCCTCTCTGGAGGTTCCTCGAGATTATCAAATATCGACATAGTAATATAAATCCATATCTCAGCAACCTATGGACTACCATCCCCCAAAACCATGGGAGGATTCTACTATTGGAACACCCACATCATCAAATCTATAGAAGAGTCGGTCTACAGTGCACCCTGAAAATTCTACAAGAAGTGTGTAAATCTCTCATAGAAATATGACTCATAACCTTTGTCTGGTAAAACTTCTAGTGCCTAACCTAGAACTATAGGAGGATCCACCAGTATCCCATGGCCCACCGCCTTCGGAGTGTGATCGTCTCGACCCTCCTAGTGTATGATTTGATGTTATTGTGATGGAAATCCTTTACAATGAAAAACACATGCCTCAAAAAATAATGATATAAATTTTCACAGCTAATAGCATAGGAAAAGTCAAAACCTTCCTATAAATAGGTAATAGTACATATCCTACTCCTAAATCTAATACGTTATAAAAAAGTGATAGTTGTAAATTTAACTAGATACACTGCCTACTGCCCACTCAAAATTCAGGTCAAGGTCAAGTCTTTGATTCATAGTTTAATTTTACATTTAATTCCCATATTCATTTCACATTTACATAACCATTCACATTTAAATGGATGAACAAAATGGTTCACCACATTAAATCCATAAGGATTCATACACATTATGAACTGAAATATGGTGTCCACCTAATCCACACCATAAAACATTCAATTCCATACGACTCATGGTCCATGACTTTATGTTCCAAAATTAGATTCTTTGGGTGAATTTTTACCCTGATTAGGAAAAAAATACATAGGTTACGACATGCACTCTAATTACCAACTTTGTTTTCCAATTCGTTGTACCAAATATCTATCAAAATAGAATGTATATAAAACATGGAACATATCATAAAGTCATGAAAATAAGAAATGAATCATATATTGAATGGAATAATGCATGGAATTTAAATCATGTATGGTGGATAAAATGATTCATGAAATGGAATAACATAATATCATCAGGTTCCAACAAAATAGAACCCACAATAACATCAATGATAACATCACAATTAATTTTATTCACCCAATAGTGGAATCAAAACAATTATAATAGCCATAATCTAAAAAATATAAATTGCATTCAAGTACATGTGTTACCTATGCCTAGGCACAGCTCATTTACAAATCTATTTTCCATCATATCCTATTATATTGTCTCAAAATAGTGAATGAAACCAGAAAACAATGGATATGATTACACTTTGAAAGGTGCCTGACCTGGATTCCACTAAACGGTTCCCCAAGCCCAGTTTTCCACATGGGATCAAATGCATCTCCCCAAACACCAGAGGATATTGACTAGAAGTGAGGGCCTAGGGTGTGTCTTTGGGGATACTTTTCCCCCTTTTTAGAGTGTAACACAGTGGTATAGAAGTTAAAAAAAATATGAATCATTATATAAATCTAACAACAGATAAACATCCAAAAGATAGTGATATATGTAACAATGCCAGAATTAACTTCATATACAATGAGGATCATGTCATATATCCACAAATAATCAAAAAGTGTGTACATGAAACAATATAATACATGTAAAAATTACCAAAAAGACAAAAAACAATCCCAACTAGCCTCATGAGCCTCAGCTCAGTCTTGTTCCCCTTTCTCCTAAGCAAGGCACAAATCCTAGCATCGAACTGTGGGTGCTTTCATCGGTCCCTACCAACATCCATAAGCTCTATTTGGATACCCAATGGTACCCTGAATATGGTGTGAGGTATAGTCCCAGTAGGTCACCACCCAAAGTTTCCATAATAAATTTAATATGTGTAATGCAAGATAAATCATAGTCCATAATATAATAGGTATGAAAGTACTTAAATTAATGTGCCCATAATAAAAGTAAACAAACATGATAACTTGTACAACAATACAATTCTCCCTAAAAAAATATTCAATCTTCTGTATCAAGATAGTAGTATGGTAAACATAAGTAAATACCATGACCATATCTTGTAAACAATATATCCTATCCCCCATGGCCTTTACATACAACTTATATATCATATTCATCATGATCATGCTTTATAACAAGAAGTTTCACAATTTTCCATGGAAGAGTTATATAATCAGAAGTTTCAAACCCCACAGGGACGTATCCAAGGTATAAAATTCCAAGGAATCCTTGTCGAGTCCTAGGAGTATCTCAATGGAATATTTGTAACATCACTGGTGAACTCCAAGGATCATGTCAATAGAGAATGTCCAATGTGAGTCCGGCAACCTAGATCCAAGGGGTATAAATGTCCTTGGCATCCTACGAAATCAATATCCAAGGAAAATATAGGTCCAACATATCTTCTACCATAATACATTACACAAGGGTGAAAAATCCATGGAATCTAAATGGAATCAAGATCTATGGTATACCAACCAAGTCATCCACTACTGTTTCATTTCACATCTCATTCCATTCATCATTTCATAAGAACTCAAGTTCATTGAGTATACCCACTCATATAGAAATTAAAATTCCATGATTTTAGCCACACATATAGAAATTCTATATAAACTATTTAATCAATGAATAAACATTAAAAGAATGAAAAACATCTACTAATTAATCAATTCAGTTCAATTGATTTATAAATGGGATTCCTCAAACTAGGAAAGCACAAATACACACACCATGGGTGGTATAAAAAATAATAATCTCAAAGGCACGCCCCATGAGTTACCTTGGTTTTGGGAAAAACCTCCAAAAAGACTCAAGAAACTAGTGGTAACCACTAATAGGTTCTACTACTTTCAATTTAATTATTCAATTCATTTTTAGGGCCCCATAAGAAATTCTGATAGGTGACACAAAATAAAATTATCTCTATATATCACCAAACCACACTTAAAATGAATAAAACACCTACTATAGATCCATAGTAGAGTTCTTATCCAGTATCAGCTTTTGATTTGACTCGAATCATAAGAAAAATGGATAATAAAAGAAAAAACTGAAAATAGGACATATTAGCATGCACCTAAATAACTTCGTCAATCCAAAGATAAATGATTAATGGAAAAAATGAATATATTACCCACTAGCATGGATCTGATAATACCAATGGCATTTTATTATGAGATCAAATGGAATAATAGTAGAAAAAGCATTGATTTGGCTTCAAATAGCTCTTAAATGGATCAAGGTTGTCTAGTGAATGAAATGAGGAATTAAATTTATGTTATAAGTAATCTTAAGGGAAAAAAGTAATTTTATAAGATTTACTAGGCCACATGGTTTGGCCGCTTAGTTGGATAAATTGTGTGTGAACTATAATCCATTAACTCTAAGAAGATGAACCTTGCATGGTTAGTGTCCATAGGTTTCCAACCAATGCGTAAATTGGGTGATTTAGCTATACTAAAAAATTCAGGAGCCTCAACTAGGATTATTCCTCAATCTTCATGGTTTCATCAAACTGTGAGTCTTGTAGCACTCCACTATCTAGCCTCATAAGTTAAGTTTTAACTACGTAACATTTCATACATGGTTTCTACTAACTATGTTTCATGTCTGGATTTTCCAAAAATCTAGGCTCTAGGCTCCGAACAAACCTCAGAAACCCCGAATACCCTTGTGACCTCAAAGGATATTCACATTAGGCCATAATTGAAAATTTAAAATTAAAAATATCTTTAGCTCATATGAAACCCTGGGATTATATATATATGATACATCCTGAGGGTTCTGACAGTTCCAAATAAGAATTATAAGGTTTAAAAATTGAAAAGGTATATATATATGGACTAAAGTAAGATTCTCGGAGTTGGAATATTTTGTTTGATGTTTCAATCCAATAGTTGGTTTCATCAACAATGTGGATGATTTGTTTATATACATTAATCATAGTGGGAGTATAATAGTATTCCTAATAGTGTATGTGGATGACATATAGATTATTGGAAATGAAATCCTAACACATAACTCTGTGAAGAATTCGCTGGGTAAATGTTTCACAATGAAATACATGGGTGAATCAGTTTGCATTCTTGGTATGAGGATCTATATAGACAGATCTATAATATTTATTAAACTGAGTTGGAACACATATATTGGTAAAGTGTTAAAGAGGTTTAGTATGTAAAACTCTAAGAATGGGTCTTTACTAGTGTTTTCTAGCATGAATCTTGGAATGATTCAAGATCCTTCTAAAGAGATAGAAAGGATAGATATGATTACTTATAATTCCACCATAATATCTATCATGTATGTTATATTATTTACTCAAACTGAGGGAAATTATGTTTTGATCATAACAGGTGGATAAAAATCCAATATCAGTGAGATTCATTTGATTTTTTTGAACAATATCCTTATGTAATTAAGAATGAATGAGGATATTCTCTTAAAATCTGGAGGAGAGGAAAATATATGTGTAAAGGGTTACACAAATTCTATTTTCCAATCTAACAAAGATGATATGAAATCTTAATCTGGATTTTTTTCCTGCTCAAATGGTGGAGAAATTATTTGGAAGAGTTCCAAATAATCCACTATAGTGGACTCTACAATAGAGGCAAAATACATCACTACATCATATGTTGTGTGGGAATATGTTTGGATTAAGAAGTTCATTTCTAAACATGGAGTGGTTCTTAGAATTGATAGAGAAATAGAGCTATATTATGACAATAATGGTGTTGTTTCCCAGGATGAGGAACTTTGGTCTCATCGATGGACTAGAAAAATTCATATAAAATACTATCTCATAAGCGAGATCATTGATAGGGGTGATGTCAATATCTGTTCTATGGATAATTATGAGAATTTATTGAAGAAAATGTTACCCCCACAACAACATGAGGGTCATATAGAATCTCTAGATGTTAAAGACATGATAGTTTGGTTGTAATAGTTGTGAATGTATCATGTAATTATATTAAAGGAAATATCTAATTATCATTCATTCGTGTATGGTGAAATTAGTTTTACAAGAAATATTTAATGATAATATCCCCTTAAAATATGACTTTGAATTTTCCTTAATCGATTATCATTATAGTGTATTATGGGTTGTAATGATATGAAAAGGTTATCTTGAATAGATTCTTATTTTCACTATAAAAATGTGTATTTGAGTTATTAATAATTGATTCATGAGTTAATATATAGAGACTTATTTCTTGGATTTATCTTCTAAATTATATCTCATGGAATATCATATAATCATAAATATACTTAGGAGTATATAATTATTATTACTCTTTCTTACATGAGGATTGAGAGTTAATTATCATGATAACCTTCATACTTCGATCCCCTATTTACGCTAGTATAGATGATGACTTACCTAATATGGTGGGGTAGGTATATTGCTTATTATGTCTCCGTTTGGAGCATGACCAAGATGGTATTTGTTTAGTTGTATGAAATTTTCTTAACATATGACCCTATATTGAATTAGACTGAGGAAATTCATGGCTATACTTAGTCATTTTACATATGATGTGTTTAAATAATTGGATAAGTGACATGTGATGTACTTATAAAATAACTAAATGTGATGTGATGTATACATCAATTTGGACTATATTTTTCATATAATCAATAAATGATGAGAGGCCAAGAATAGATTCGTATATTCCATGTCTAGTGGTTGGTTAATGTCATAGGTAGAGAGATTATATACGTATACATATGATGAATGTGATATATATTTTGGCATACATGTTTATATATAGATATGAGCATGTTTAATGGATATCACACTAGACCTCTTAGTAACTTGAGTAGCATTGACATTTTTCTAGATGCATTGCTTTGCTTACATCAATAGGGATTTCATATTTGGTGTCAATACTGTTAAGTCATACAGGTTCGTGCAGTTAGGCCCTTGTTTAAGGATAAATTTTGAGGAAATGTGTTTGGTAAAAATGAAGAGAGTTTAATGAAAAAATCTGCATTCAAAAGTGTTTGGATTGATTAAAAAAGAGTTGTGATGTTTCCCATAAATTCCTTATGTAATTTCAATGGATGAGGGGGATTGTTTTGGGTGCACAAAAATATTCATGTATGAGATTCATTTACACATTCATATGATGATTGAAATATATAAATTTGTATAATATGATATTATATATAGTGTACATTTAATACATGAATATGATATGTGAATAATATATATATATATATATATATATATATATATATTATCAAATATGAATGAGATTCATTTTCTAGATGACTTTAATTTGATGAACCATCCTATACAACCTCTCCAAAATGATTTCATTTACATTTGAACCAAAGGTTAGTTCATTCATAGGTTTTCCTTTATTAATTGAAATGAGTTCAATGAATAAATACCTAATGGATAGAAATTCCTTGGATTCATTAAGAAGTGGAAGTCTCAGGATTTATCAATAAAATAGAATGAATACTCCTTTATTCAGTGGTGTGATGTGTGTGAAACAGTGCTAGACGCTCTTCTTCCCAAAATTCGATTTATCTCATTTTAGAAGGCTCCAACACCCCCTTCAGATTTTGGGTATCCCCTTGAAATGTTTGTAGATACCTCGATGAGTGTATTACTATGAAGGAAGAGTTCTTTTTTCACTGGTGTATGTGATATCCCTCAAATACACTCCATTTAAGGAAGTAGATAAAATCTACTACAACACGATAATTACAGGTACTCTTTTTTTAGTTCATTTACACATTGATTTCTTGAATATTGAATTACATTAACTATAAATAATGATTAGATAATCACGAAAATATCATCATATATATCATAAAGAAAATATAAAAACCAATTACATAATAAATTTTTCATATAAATTGGAAACAATGTACACAATTATAGAACATTTAATTGATATGTTTCTTAAATAGATTTGAGATATACATTGAAAATCACATATTTCGTACATAGTGCACTACATATATCAAAAACATATTAGAAAAC
The DNA here is from genome assembly GCA_963277665.1 of Viscum album. NCBI lineage: Eukaryota > Viridiplantae > Streptophyta > Magnoliopsida > Santalales > Viscaceae > Viscum > Viscum album. The sequence goes on from OY728134.1 coordinate 1,280,137,313, forward strand.
CCCTTATTAAGTATGATGAATTTTATATTGATTAAATGAATATTTTATATTGCAGTATATGAATATAGAAAAGTCATAGAATACATATTGAGAATTGAATATATATATATATCAAAAATTAAGGTCATTTATGTTTTATATGGAAACAAAATATTTCACATTACATATGTAGTATATGAAAATTAAAATTTTACATGGCAGAGTGGTTGAATTGAATTTATCTATAATGATTTAAATAAAATGATTACTAAATTTTAAAGTGATATATTATTATAATTAATTAATTTAATTAAAAATTTATTTTTTATACAACAATGAAAATAGTACAAGAAAATAATTGTATATTTTTTAATATTTTATCAGAACTAGAACTATCATATCTTACATGTGTAACTGCTATAGTGGATGGGAAAATGGTATTATTTGGTACAGTTTATTTAAACTAGAAACGAATAAATTTCATAATTGGATTCAAATATAATCCCTCTATAATAGGGGTCTATCGCCATATAACATACCCCACCACAACCACTTTTATAAATATGAAAAAATACACCCCTTTGGATATAATAATACACATGAAAGGAAGTGATCCTTCCATGGAATTATAACATTAGTACCACTCAGTAAAGATCACAAAATTACCCCAAGTGGATCAACCCCAAACACCAGCCACTATGGTTTTCGACTTCCACCTCACCCCAATCCATCTCTAGTAAACCCTTTTGGATAATAAACTTGTTTTTCTCTCAATAAAACCAATTATCCACTATAGCTATAGAGGCTTTAAGGTTTTCAAATAGAGCCTTCTTTATGTGTTTGAAGGTGGAGTATTGGGTGTCACCTATGACAACCAAATTAGTAATTTTTTTCTGTTTGGTTTGGATCATTTTTTATTATTATTGTGCTTATATAAATAGCTACCCTATGTGTGTTGTATTTCATTCAAAGAGAAAAAATAAAAACTTGTTTCATTCTATGGCTATTTTTATTTGGTGATCACCTCCAGTGATCTGCATATATGTTTTCCTCTATGAAATATCCCTTCGGTGGTATCAGAGCACCAATTTTAAAGGTCATTTATACCAAGAGATATCTATGATATCCCCATATGTACTGATATAGGGGTTAGTTGAATAAGAAAATGAATAGTATATGTAGGGATTGTGTTATTTTTAATTCTTTAATTTCTTTTTATTTTCAATTTTCAAAATATTGTTCTCATTTTTCAAAATATTGTTTCTCCTTTTTCTAATCATAAGTTCACATGTCTCCTCCCATGATCTTCACCTCTACATCACCATTCTAATAAAAAAATTCTTTCCCCCATTTTCTTTACTCTATTCCATTTTTTATCATCATAAAAAACATCTCAATAATTTATTTGGGTTCAAAAAAAAACATGGAAGTATTCAATTAATAAAACTCTCATCGTCTGTTATTCCAAAAAATATATTGAATACAATTCAAAACAAGGACAAGTCTTTAACACTGAAAAAATTAATCTCTACTTCTGTATATCACCATTTTTTATTTTCACCAAAAAAATTGTTTTTTCTCCATGGAGAATTCATTTTCAAAAGATTTGATTCTGAAGCTAGTGAAGAAAAATTATAACAACTGGTGCATCCAAATTTGAGTGATCTTTGGAAACAAATATTCCATGGACATCGTTGAGGGTGGATACACCAAGCCATAATCCAAAGAAGCTGAGGTTGCTTTACCAGATGTTTAAAAGGACACTCTTCAGGGGGAACAAAAGCGGGACTGTAAGGAAAAATACTTCAATTATCAATCCCTTTACAATACGAATTTCAAAATAATCACTTCATCAAAATCATCAAATGAGGTCTGAGATAATCTTTGCAACAAATTTAAAAGATTTGACAAAGTGAAGAGGATGCGGCTTCAATCTATATGAGGTGATTTTGAATCCTTATTTATGAAATAGTCTGAAACTGTTGCAGAGTATCCTACTCATATAATGGTTACGGTGAACCAAATGTAATGAAATACTGAAAATATTGCCAACATGCGGGTATGTAAGAATATTTTTTGATACCTTCATCCAAAACATTACTACATAGTTGTTTACCTAGAAGAAACAAAGGACCTGGATATGATTTCTATCGAATAACTCGTGGGATCTCTACAATCCCACAAATTGAAGGTTAACATCTAGAGTCAAATGAATGCAGTGGATAATGCCCTAAAATCAAAATTATATTTCAAAAAATCTAAAAATTATCAAGAGGGGACATCTTAAATAACCCAAGGAAGTGGATTCCATGAACAAAAATTTTATCCAAGAATAGGAGGACAAAGTGAAAGAATCTCAACTTGAGGAGTCTATGAATATCAAAAACTATACTCCATGAGAACATGGATGAGGAAGAAGGTGAGGATTCAATAATCACTAACCATACAAAAGAAGTGTCCAATTCTCTAATTTTCAAAAATATTGGCATTATAGAAATTAATTTTTGTATAAGAAACCCATGGATAATGACACCTAGGAGGCATATATTATCGAAGAAGGAGATAGTTTTGGTGGGTCACATGTGTTGATAGCACAAACATTAACACAAACTCAATGTGTGTGGTATATTGAATCTAGAGATAGAAACCACATGATAGGTCACAAACACTTTTTTACTAACCTAGATTGGTGGATTTGAGGATATATTTGATTTGGTCATATCTCAATGATATTTTTCTATAGAAGAGGATATATTCTAATCAATAAAAAAATGAAATCATGATTTTATCTCTGACGTCTACTATGTACCTAACGTGAATTATACAATCATGAGTGTCAAGAAGTTGGTGGAAAATCATTTCACATAATCCTAAAAAAATCAATGAAAAATAAAGGCTGATAAAAAAATACTGATGGTGAAGAACCACATGTTCCCACATATGATCCAACCTGATGTACCACGGTTTTTGACGATGGTATGTGATGATAAATAACATCTATAGAACTTTAGTTTTGGTGATTCAAACATTGAAAGTATTGTATTATTATAAAGAAAGAAGATGGTGAATTGGATTCCGATCATTTAACACCTGAATCAAATATGTGAAAGATGTGTTCCAAGAAAAAGACATAGAAATATCAATGAAATGAAGTCCAACTGGAAAGAGGATGTGCCACTTGAGATAGTTCACATTGATGTCTATGGTCCATTGAATCCAAAATAAAATGGAAATATGAGGTATTTTTGGACATTTAATGATGATTATAGTAGGAAAACTTGGATATATTTTCTCAAAATGAAGTCTTATGTTTTTGGAATCTTCAATGAATTCAAGGCGTTAGTGAAAAATAAAATCAAGCATCACATACGAACTTTGCAATATGATCGAGGTGGGGAGTACACCTCTGATGTTTTTCAAAAGTACTTCAAGAAGCATGGAATTCAGCACCATCTAATTCCAGCATACTCACCCCAAATCAATGGAGTAGTTGAATGAAAATATGGGACTATTATCAACATGGAAAGAAGCATGTTGAAAGACAAAGGAGTGCCCATGACTTTTTGGGATAAAGTGGCCTTGTGTATAGTGTATCTACTGAATATATTCCCAACTAAAAAACATGAAGAAAAGGCATTGTATAATCATAGATTAATCACAATCCAAGTGTAATTCATCTTAGATTTTTTAGTTCTATGGCCTATGTTCGGATCCCTAAGTCAAGATGAACAAACATTGAGGACAAAGGACTGAACTTTGTCCTTATGGAATACAGATATTGAACTATGGGATATTGGTTGTATAATCTCATTACCAAGAAGATTACATTCTAAAAACATGTTATGTATGATGAATAGAAGACAAGTAAGTGGAATCAATATTTTGATTCATGAGAACTATGACTCAATCTAGAAGATGAAGAAATCATTGAAGAAGTACCAATAGTGGAAAGATGAATTGATGAACCATTTATTTCATCACCACTTAATCCTACATCTGAAGATATTGAACATGAACTTACTCATATACATCAACAAAATGTTCGAAGACTTGCTGATATATATGAGAGAACATAACCAATGGAGGAGTATGTAAAACTGTATCATCTCTCTATGAGTTCCAATCTTGTTATCTTAGAGGTAGCTAAAACTAATGAAATGTGGAAGAAAGTGAAAAATAATGAAATATATTCTTTTGATTCCACCAAAGTCTATAAAAAAATAGAATCCTTTTACTATGGTGAGTTCATTACACCAGTTTTTCATCCACTTAAACATGATGTAAACTCATTGGTCATAAGGAAAACAAGTTTAAGTGGGTGTTGGAAAATAAACCCATTTTCCCTAGATGGCACCAAATATCCACTATATCTATGGAGTCTTAGATATTTTAAATGGAGGCTTATTGAAGTGTCTGTTGGTGGAGTATTGGGTGGAACATACTACAACCAAAATGAGGAATGTTTATTTATGTTTGGTTTAGATCATTTGTTTTATTGTTCTCGTGCTTCTATAAATAGGTAAATTGTGTGTGTTATATTTCATTCCAATAGAAAAATTAAAAACATGTTTTCTATGGCTGTTTTATTTATTTGGTGATCACCTCTAATGATCTCCATCAATTTTTTCTGCTATGAAATCCACCTTCACAGCCTACCAACCAATGAGGAGGGATATCCAACTCACACATTCCTCTTCCGCACACATCACACAGCCCTCCAAACAACACAACACATTTTTTATAGCCATCGCCTTCTCCATGATTCAGTTACCACCCAGTGGACTTCACTTCCATGGAACGTATACTATAACATGAGGTGGACCCTTCTTCCCTTGGCCACCTCACCAGGCACGAATTTCAAGGGGCCTTCCTATCCCCATGCTCTATCGTGCTCATTATGGAGATCCAGAAGACAATGATGCAATGTGTGTTCCATGAGGGGAGTGTTCAATACAAACCCAAGTCCCACATTGGATTCCACCAAGGATGGTGGCTCACAAATAGGCTTGAATGGGAAATTCATCCTATCACCCATGGGTTTTGGGATGGAACCCCATAGAGGAATATGTGTTGGGATTAGAAAACATAAGGGTATATTAAATGGATTCTGACAAGTGGTATCAGAGCTATTGTGTAGACCAGTTGTGATATAGTGTGGAGTATTCCCTAAACTAGTTTGACAATTATAATAGTTACTCATTTGAAGCATGAGAATCCATGGTGCCTTGTTTTGAAATTATTCCTGATAAAGTTGGTATGGCAGTGAGTCCCAATGATGAGAAAATGGTGGTGGAAGATGGTTGGATATAATTATTTATTATTGAAGGGGATTCCCAATTGTGTGGACTTTGGTAAGAGGGGATGATTGTTGGGTACAAACTCAAGTCCCATATCGGATTCCACCAAGGATGATCAATCACATATAATCTAGGATGGTAAATTACTCCTTGGACTAAAACTTGATTTTTTATTAGCAAAAAACACTTTCAAGGTAAGCATGTGAAACCACAAGATTCATTCTATACAAGTAAACCATGAGAAAATGGAATTATTAAAAGAGAACTTGACCATATTGACATTATTATCCCTAAAAATCATTAGGTAATAGAGATTACCTATGTTTCTATATCATCCTTTATAAGGTATTCATAGAAAATCACTAGCTTTTCCCATGTTTTCATGTACTCCCCTTGATTAATCTTCTATTAATTGAATCCTCTTACCATAATAAGGTTATTCTTATTAATCCAAGAATACTGTTCACTATTGGTATCCATATGATTAATCATTTCTATAATCGTATCTACATCTTCTATAGAGGCATTTATCATAAAGAATTATTCTTCAGTTTTTACTCCCAAATGCATGAGAAGCTCCATCATTTTCACATTATCCACAACTTCTTCTTACTGGCCACCCCTGAAAGACGTTTCCCCACAGTCTGCAGCCTCTACTCAAACAGAATTTCTATTTTTCTTAGAACCACATTCCATCACCTTGACTTTTCATTTTTTGGAAGATCATGTCTCCATTGGTATTGGAAAATATGAATAGTCTTTTCTAAAATTCTTACTACAACACCAACCCTTCATCCTCCTTGGATTGAGGAGGCCTCTACCTTAAAATTCATGTTCACTTTTTCTTGAGAACTTCCCAAAAAAAGAATCACCTAACTTATCTACGTGTATTCCCTACTCCACATTAGGATTCTCTTCCTGGTCAACCTCCTGGACAGTTACTTCATTCCCTAATCCCTCAAAGGGGTTACCCAGCTTAATAGATAGAACTTCCGCATCATATTTGACTTGTACACTTGAATTGGTTCATTCTCCAAAACACACTCTCTTTTAGAATTATCGAGCCCTGAAAGCACAACCACCTCATAGGAATAAGCCTTTATGGACTTTGAACCTTCCTCATTAGCCTTTTTAACATCCACTTCTTAGTTGGTGATAATAACAGTCCTATATTACAACAGACCTATAGTAGCAAAATTATCCACAGGCTTCACAATAGCTCATGAAGATCTTTCCACTTTCAGATCATGTTTCAATCTATCAAAAAAATTCAGTGACTTTCGTATCAAGAGGTTTCACCTTTACATGTTTATGCATCACTTTATGGCCCAAACATCCAGTTCTAGCATCCACATGATGTCTGAGTTGACCATCCTCTGAGTTCATCTATTGATCACTTTTTTCACTGATCTAGGACAACTCCATTAACCCATCACCAGAAGCATAAAAACCTTATTCCAATTGAAAAGTAGACTTATTTATACCCCCTCTCTTGCACACATCCATTATGTTCCCCAATTTCTTTCATAAAGGAAAAAATTCACCCAGGATTCTCAGAAATCATGTTGCCTATATCAAAACTCTTCTCCACCAGAAATCCATGTAAAATAAGATGACACTCCAAAAATATAAATTTCTACACATAATATTAGGGAAATTGGATGACTAACAGCCCGAGTTCTTCTTTCTGAGCATAGGTATCAATCCATGAGATTATCTAGCATACAAATGATCAATCGATTTTGAAAAGGAACATGCAGTTCAGGAAGTATAACCTATATAGTCATGATTGAGCAGTCTCACTTCATATGAAAATCATAACTCCATCCAAATAGGTAGAATCCAGATATGTTGAAGGTTTGAGGGGAACTAGACCATTCATAAATCAAATATTCATATGTAGCGAAATGAATCAAGAAGTTTTGATGGTCAATAAGTCATACCGTATATCAATCTTAAAAACCCCATGATCTGAAAATAAACCTATCAAAATCATCCACGAGAATACAATGTTTCTTGAACCAAGTAATCAGCATCAAGTGAAGAAGAGATGAAGCCTCGTTAAACTCTAAACAGACAAGAAGCTTTGGTTGACCCTCAAACAAATCGAGAACCTTAGGTAAAAGTAAAATCCATTGAAAGTAATTATGTAGGTTTATATAAGAGAAAGTGGAGAAGGAATGTTGTTAGTCTCCCTCAAAGGACATCAAATCCCCCCCACCCACCCCCCCCCCCCCACCCCACCGAGGGGGAGGGACTGGAATAGCAGTCATCATCTTTATGGGAAGTGGTAGGGATCACCTGATCCTATTCTTGGGAAATTACACCTATCACCCATGGGTTTTAGGAAGGAACCCAAAAAAGGCTTACTTATTTATCCAGGAAGGCCTTCCAAAATCCTATAAAAGGAAACATCCTTCTCCAATTTCATCATCAACTTCATCATCTCATCACCCATAATCCATTTTCGTGACTTATTTATGAGTTTAATTTCCACACTTATTCAAGAGATATATTACAGAAGGTTTTTCTCCTTGTAATAATGAGGGACTATGTAGGAACTTTTACCCATAGTGGTTATTCTATTTCCCCATGGTTTTTTAACCCCTTTTATTTTGACGTTTTTCCACATTACATCTACTGTTAATTTACTTCCACATTTTTTACATTATATTATCCCATCATTATTATTGTATTAGTGAGCTAATAATTTATAATCCCAAAAAGTGGTATTAGAGCATGGTTCTGGCCTAGCTATGTTAACTTTTCTAGTTTTTAATATTTCTTGTAAATTTTATTAGGCTCCTTTATTGAAAATATGGTTGATCTTTCACATCATAAAAAATTATTCAGATTATTAAATACACTTTTATGAAAAAGAGGGGGTTGTGGACGGATGTAGTGTCTATATGGTGGTGAAATTAGATATTGAAACATTCAATAGATATAATTTTTCATTTTGGGAAATGAAGATGCAAAAAAATTTGGAAGGATAATTCCCAACTAGAAATTGACAAAGGACATGAAGATGTAATAAAATTTGGATTTAAGATCTAGTAAATGTATATTTTTGGAGTATTTTTATTATTTGAATGGGTGTCATCTGAGGGACCCTAATTACCTCAAACTTATCATCCACTAATATATAATTTTTTCAGAAGACAAGGTGAAAATAACAATTGATAGAGACAAAGAGAAAATGAATACAGAAAATACAACAGTTGAGGTGGAGGTCAAATCCAAAGAATGAACAATTTCATTTGAGTCATTAACAGAGCATGATGATCAAGTAATAGTTGATTATGTACCAAAATAGGTCAACTTGGGAGAAAAGATAATCAAAATGGAACTCAAAATATGTCACTAATAGAAATATTGCATAAATATTTTTGATGGAGGATGGAGAGTCGTCTTCTTTTGTAGAGGCAACCCACAGTTCAGATGTATCCTCATAGAGAGTGGTGATTCAGGAAAAACACGAAACCCTATAAAGGTCCAAAATATTGGATCTTGTTCCATTACCATATGGAAGGAAGGCTATCGGAAACAAATGTGTCTTTAAGATCAAGCGGGGTGGACATGACCAGATGGAAAGATACCAGTGAAGAATGGTGGTCAACAGATATACTCATAAGGAAGGTATTGATTTCAATGAAATATTTTATATTATTGTTAGACTGATGACTGCTCAGATAGTTATAGTTATTTTTGATACATATAGTCTACATCTAGATCAACAGAATGTGAATACTTATTTTTTCCATGGTGATCATGATGAATAGATCTATATGCTCTAACTAGAAGTTTTTGTATAATAATTCAATGAGAACTTGGTTTTCATGTTGAAAAAATATCTTTATGGTATCAAAATGGAATTTATGTTTTGTTATAAGATATTTGATTCTTATATCATGATCCTTGGATATAACAGAATTAGTTCATATCCTTGTGCATATTTCATGTTCAGATGGTAAGGATTTCATCATTGTTCTATTGTATGAGGATGACATGTTGGTTGTAAGCCCCAACAAAAATAATATCTATGACACAAGGCATATTTGGATAGTGTTTTTGATATTAAGGACATTGGAAAAACAAGATTCTTGGGATGCAGATTACCAAGATTTAAATAATTGGAAAATTTGTCTATCATAGAATAATTACATACAGAATGTATTGAAATGATTCAACATGTAAGACTGTAATCCAATCTATACCTCACCTTTTGTTAATTTAATGTTATACTCTTTTATGATTCCAAGAATTGAAGTTTATATGATGAATATTTCTTGAGTATCTTATGCATATATAGTGGATAGTTCATTTCTTTTTATGGTTTGTACGAGACCAGACATTGCACCTGTAGTGGGAGATGTTAGTGAGTCCATGGAAAATCTAGGATGGTAGAATTAGAGAATAGTGAATTGGATCCTAGGATATATCAAGGGAACCTCGTATGTTTCATTATGTTGTGGAGGATAATATTTCACTATCATAGGATATGTTGATTCAGAATTTTCATTGATTTAGATCAAAGGAAATCCACTATTGGTTATGTATTTACTATTGTAGGAGGAGTTGTGATCTGGATTTTGAAGTTACAGTTAGTTATGGATTTATAAATGAAAGAGGAATAGTATATGGAAGCTATGTAGTCTTGCACAATTCAAATTTGTATGAGAATATTATTGCAAGATCTCAGGCATATGTAAAAGAATATTTCATTTTGCTGATAGTCAAAAGTGCCTTTCACATTGCAAGAAATACATGTTTTCATTCCCGAATGAATCACATTGGGGTATAGTATCATTTTTTCTCACATGTTGTGGAGGAATGAAGTCTGAAAATTCATTAAAATCACAATTAATAAAATATATAAAAGTTACTGATGAAGGTGGTTGGCTCTAATAAGTTCATATGGTGCAGATCCTTGAGCGGCCTCATAGAGATGTGAGTAGCAAGGTTTGGAATATAGAAAGGATGAGTGGAGATGTGGTTGGAACAAAATAAAATCTCTAAGTGGGAGATGTGTCAGCATAATTTATTTATTTCTAGATGGTTCTACCCCCCCCCCACCCCCACCTTGATATTTGAAATGATTCTAGGCATGGAAGATGTGGTGGGTGGCCAAACCCCACCAAACTAGTCAGAGACGGATTTAGAAGAGTAAGTAGCAGCCTATAAAAGATAAGTTCATCTGGCCATTTCATCATTAGATTCATCATTTCATCACCCATATTCCATCATTGAGTGGTATTTGTGAGTTTTATTCCCCACTTATTCAAGAGTGATATTACGAGGGGTATTCACCTTATAATTGTCAGGGAGTGTGTACCCATTTTTACCCATATTAATCCTTCTATTTGTCTATGGTTTTTTACCCCATTCATTTTAAGAGGATTTCCACGTTACATATAGAGTCAATTTATTTCTGCATTTTTTCTTTATTTTATTTCCTGATTGTAATTGTACTGGTGATCCAATCATTTACTATCCCAATAGGGAGAAATCTTCTTCTCGTGTTGACGATGGTGGTGGTCAAAGTGGATGAATTGTCCACCATCTAACTGAAGGATATGGGGGAGGTTTCTCTGGTGGCTTTATTGCCCTTCTTCCATATCTTCCATGGAGACTTCATCTACATGTGTCTCATACACTGCCTCAGTTTCTTGATCAACTGGTATCAACTTTCCCTCCACTATAGAGGAGTTCCTTGACCACCTCTCAATCATTCCATTATTTCACTCTCTTAATTTATTACATTGCATGTATTAAACCCTTATTAGCGATTATATTAATATTTTAATTTGTGGTTATGATGGAAATAATATAACTCATTTTATACATCACTCATCAATGTGAAAAACTATGAATCGTTAATATATTTTACTTTTTTGATGATACATGAAAGTCAATTAAATGTATTTAACTTTTAATAAAGGTTTTATTATATATATTTTTCATGATTACACTAAGTTCTTTATCAATGTTTAGATAAAATTTGGATTCATTTATGTGTTTGTATATGTTATCTAGTGGGTTCAATTGTATTCCTCCTCACACAAATTGGTAGTCCCCTATTGGAAATATTTTAGTATTATATAAATGACCTAAATGCCAATGATTGTATTGGCCCTAGAAGTCCCTTAATTGTCAGTACACGATGGCCTCATGATGATGTGACCTGGAGGCTGAAGAATTTGATAGGATGGAAGGCCCATGAAAGGTACCCTTACAAGCTTCATGCCCCTCTTTCTATTAATGTGGCTACCAATCGTAGCAACATTGTACTTCTGTTGCATCAGTCTCTCTTAGTGTCAACTTTATATGCTCACTGTGGTGCTCACAATGTACAAGAATTGTCCACCCACTTTAGCTCCTAGAACCAACATCGATGACAAGAGGAGACCATTTCTTGGCCACCAAGGACTAATCCTACCACCTTGTTAAAGGTTTCCCCTATGTCTGACTAACATATACCCATTTCACCTCCCACCACTAACATTTATTGTGTTAGGGACACTACCATGGTCTTGAGGACCCTATGATGGTGAGTAGAAAATAACCCATGCTCCCACACTGACGACACTAGATTCATACCTAAAAATTCTTCCATGGAATGGTCATTAGGAGGATGAAACATCATAGTGGCACCATGTGATCCATGGAGAGAAACTTTGCATGCCACCCTCCCATTTATAGCTTTTCTCCCTTATGTATGTCTACCCCTCAGGACACCACCCATGAACTGACATCTTAAACAAACTCCACTGTCGAACACCCCCTGGTTCTACCCATGTTAACTCGCACATAGTGCTTGAAGCCCCCCATAACTACAGAACATGCTTTTAGAAGCACTAGATAAATTCTTTAATATCATTAAAAAGGTGATTTGTATCTAAACACCGTTAAAAGGGGACTCCTTTTATCAATGCTAAAAAATGTTGATAAATGGGGACAATTATTTGTGCTAAAAAAGTGATAAAAAGGGGAAACTATATCAACACTAGAAAATAACTTATAAAGGGGACCTTTATTAGTTCTAAAAAATATTCCCATAAAGATCCACCTTTAGTAACACTAGAATCCACAATGATAAAGGTCATACTATAGTAGTATGTTGTTATAATTATAGAACACTATTGTAACAAATACATGAAAACATAGAAAAATATAGGATATAAATTTTATCTTAATTTAAGGGAAATAAAAATTACATAAAAATAAAACAAAAAAGACACTACTATAGAAATTTCAAACAGTTTTTTATACAATTACTTTATCAAGTTCAATTTATCACAAACATTCAAAACCTCAATGGTTTCATTGTCTTTGGCACCCCAACCCTTCTCAAAAAAGTCTTACCATGTTATCTTTTTTTAACAAACCACCCCAACTCAAGTAAACTAATCCACCAGTATAATATAACAAATCTTATGTTATTAATACTATAAGTAAATAATTTAAATATAAATATGAAATAATACATTAATAAACTATAATTTTTAGATTGAAACCATACAATTTGAGTAATATCAGTCACACCGTGAATCGGATTGAGGTGAGGTTGATACCTACATGTCATAAATGACTTACATATCATTCTCCTAAAACATAAATGAAATCCAAATTTGTTTTATTGGTTGTCATGTTGTTTCTAATTGTTATACTGAAATGCCATTTTAAACTGAAAACACACATTTTGAGTCGTAATGGTCACATCACGTGTTGGTTTGACATGAAACTAATTCCTACATGTAACAAATGAATTATGAATAATTTTTATGAATTAAAAAGACAGTATGATTGTGTTTACTCAGTTTTTAGTGAGTGACACGTGTTTTGAACGAAAATGTAAATTTTAAACTAATTACGAACACTGTGAGTCATATTTGGAAACCATGTATCATATTGGGGTGCAGATGATTACAAAACATCACAAATGAATTATATATCATTATACAAAAGTATCAAAGTAATAAAAATTTGTATTCTTGGTTTTAATTATTTCACATTTTATTTTTTACGAAAATTATAAATTAAAATAAAAAACAAATGTAGAGTCATACTGGTCACACTATGCATAGGATTGAGGTGAAGCTGATTACTACATATCATAAATTATTTAAGGAACATTTTTCAAAGGTATCAAAATAATATGATTCTATTTTCTCATTTTTTGATTTTTTTCACTTGTTTTTTTTACAAAAATGTCATTTGAAACTAATAATACACCCTTTGAGTCATATCGGTCACACCATGTATCAGTTGAGGTGTGGCTTCCTCCTACATGTCACAAATTACTTATGGATCATTTTCATAAAATATCAAAATAGGTCAAAATGTGTTTTCTCAATTTGGAATATGTCACATTCTTTTTACTAAAATGTCATTTTAAATAGAAAACACAATCATTGAGTCAAATTGGTCACATCATGTTCTAATTTTATGTTATACTAATTCATACATGTAAAAAATGACTTATGAATCATTGTAATAAATTAACAAGACATTCCATGTTTTTTTTATCAATTTTCAGTGAGTGAAACATGTTTTTAACTTAAATGTTAATTTTGAACTAATAGTGGACACTTTATGTCATACTAGGCACACTGTTTATAATATTGAGGTGTGGATGATTCCTTTACATCACAAATTAATTATGGATCATTTTTATAAAGTATCAAAATTATAAATAAAAAAATTGGTTTTAAGTACATCGTGTTTCATTTTTACTAAAATTTGAATTTTATGTAAAAAGGAAACATTTGGAGTCATAACAGACACACTGTGTATCGAACTGAGATGCAACTAATTCCTACATGGTAAAAATATTTAGTGATTTTTTTACTAAAGTATCAAAACAATTTGAATTTGTTTCCTTGATTTTGAGTATGCCACATATCTTTTTTACTAAAGTGAAAATTTTAAATAAAAAGACACACTTGGAGTCATACCGGTCACACCATTCATCGAATTAAGGTGGTGTTGATTCCTACATGTCAAAAATAACTTATAGATTGTTTTCATTAAGTATCAAAACAATCCAAATGCATTTTCATAGTTTTTTGTATGTCACTATTTTATAATAAAACTCTATTTTAAATTGAAAACAAGAATTTTAAGTCATACTGGTCAAACCATGTGTTAATTTTATTTGAGACATATTCATATATATTAAAAAATTATGAATCGATTTAAAAAATTATAAATACAATCTATGAATTTTTAATTATTGTTAGGCTAGTGACATGTATTTTGAACTAAAATGATAATTTTAAACTCATAATAGACACTTTGAGTCATACAGGAACACTGTGTATCATATTGAAGTTCATCTAACTCTTATACATCACAAATTAATTATGCATTTCTTCCCTAATGTATCAAAACAATCCAAATTATTTTTCTTGGTTTTGAGTATCTCACTTTTCTTTTTTATTAAAATGACAATGTAAAATAAAAAATACAAACATGGATTCATAATTGTCAAACCGTTCATTGGATTGAGGTGTGGTTGACTCTTATATGTCAAAAATGACTTACGGATCATTTTCTTAAATTATCAAAATAATATGAATGTGTTTTATTTGTTTTGAGTATATACATTTTTTTATAAAAATGTCATTTTTAACTAGAAACACGCACTTTGAGTCATACATGTCTCATTGTGTGTCATTTTAATGTGAGACTGGTTCATACAAGTAAAAAAAGACTTATTAATCGTTTTCCTAAATTATAAATAAAATATGAGTTTTTTTTTTTGGTTTTCAGTGAGTGAAATAGGTTTTGAACTAAAATTTCAGTTTTAAACCAATAACAAACACTTTTAGTGATACCGAGAACAACATGTGTTAGTTTAAGGTGTGGACGATTCATACACATTAAAAATGACTTGTGGATATATTTCATAAGGTATAGAAACAATCCAAATGTGTTTACTTGGTTTTGAGTATGCCAAGTGTGGTTTTTACTAAAATGTTAATTTTAAACAAAAAACACACACTTCTAGTTATACTGGTCACACCGTGTGATGGATTAATGTTCAGCTGATTACTACATGTCACAAATGACATATTAATATTTTTCATAAAGTATTAAAATAATCTAAATTCATTTTATTGGTTTGAGTATGTCACTTTTTTTTACTAAAATGTCATTTTAAACTAAAAACATACACTTTGATTCATACCGGTCACATCATGTTTCGATTTGACCTGATACTGATTCCAAAGTGTCAAAAATGACTTATGAATCATTTTACAAAATTATCAAGACAATCAGGGAAAGTTTTCTCATTTTTCAGTGAGTGAAAAAAGGATTGAGATAAAATGTCAATTTTAAACTGAAAACGAACACTTTGAGTCATATCATGATCACCATGTATCATATTAATGTGTGGATTAGTCTTACAAATCAAAAATGACTTATGAATCATCTTTTAAAATTATAAAAACAATCCAAATGAATTTTTTTGTTTTTATTATGTCATGTTTCTTTTTACTAAAATGTTAGATTTAAATAAAAAGACACACTTTGAGTCATACCAGTCACACCATGGTTCAGATTGTGGAGTGATAGATTTACACGTGATAAAAGTGACTTATGGTTCATTGTTCTAAATTATAAAAACAATCGTAATGATTTTTCATGGTTTTGAATATTTTACTTGTGATTTTTACTCAAATTTAATTTTAAACTAAAAACAAGAACTTTGAGTTATACCAGTCACACCATGCATCAGATTGGAAATTGGTTGATTCCTATACATAAAAAATGACATATGGATAGTTTTATCTAATGTAACAAGACAATACAAATGTTTTTTCTTGGTTTTGAGTTTTCCATGTGTCGTTTTTACTAAAATATCATTTTATATTGAAAACATGCACTTTGATCCATATCGGTCACAACATTTATCATCTTGATGTGAGACTAGTTCCTACACATCAAAAATGAATTAGTAATATTTTTTATAGAGTATCAAGACAATAAAAGAATGTTTTCTTTATTTTTAGTTACTGACACATGTTTTTAAATAATTTTCAATTTTAAACTAATAATAGAAACTATGTGTCATATCAAGCACACCGTGTATCAATTTATGGTGATACTAATTCCTGCACATCATAAATGACTTATGGATCATTTTCCTAACGAATCAAAAAAAATGGAATTTTTTTATTAATTATGATTATTTTATGTGTGTTTTCAACTAAAATTTCAAATTTAAACTGAAATCATGAAATTTGAGTCATACCAGACACACCATGTATTGGATTGAGGTTTGGTCGATTCCCACATGTCGAAAATAAATAATACATCATTTTACTAAAGTATCAAAAAATGATAAATAAATTAACTAACTAAATATAAAAAAATTGATAAAATAAAATAAAAAATTAATATGAAATCAGACATTCCTGATGTTTTTATATATTCTAACATCATGTATGCTACCCATTCATTTTTAAACAAATATATTTATTCTTTTGAATATGATGACTATCAACAATCATGGTTGTACTAGAAAAATATAAATCAACACAGGATTAATTGATATTTTTAATGAAATTGTAACTATCTTCAAAAATACCTCTTCAGGGATGATAATTTGTTGATGATATATAATATCTTTCATAAATTTTTAAACATAATTACCATCATCTTTTCCATTGGTTTGTATCAGAAACTACATAAAATTTAAGGAAAATAAATAATTTTCATTGATATATTTTTTTATGGTGTGATATTATTATATATACTCTAATTCTTAACAAATTATAGAAGTTGATAGACTCTTTTCATTCAGGGAGTGTCATCATACATTGATTTTGACAATTTTTAAACATTTCTCTATCACAAAATAATTTTTATTAAAATATAATATAAAATATATGACTTATTGTTTAGTTTTAAAACCATGCATGTAGTGTATTACAAATTGATAAATGGAATCACATGTGGTCGATTTGTTGGGTATCCATGCAATGAATCCAAAACAATAAGTCTTTGGAGTATCCAATTTGATCGTAGTGAGTATAAAATTCTTCTTAAAAATCAAAAGGGATAATTAATTAAAATAATTAAAATATATTTGATATGATTAAATTGTCGTGTTTTACCCCTGCATCATGAGTATTAAGAAACATCTTATATATGTATGTTTTCATTAAAACGTTGTGGTCTGTTTGTCTATTATTCCATCATATTTCATTATTTATAATGACAATAGTTTTGTAGAAGTGAAGTTAGGACTAATGAGTCCAAATTTCTATTAATAGGTCCATTCCTTCAAATAGTATTGATATATACACCTACAAAAATTATCAATTATATTTAGTCATAATTAACATTGTAGATCATCTATTGGACAAAAAATCAAGAATACACACCTAATATATACATTTACGACTGTGAATCCTAGTTATTTATGCTTGAGGACTTCATTCACATTCTCAAGACCAATGTAGTCTGTAATGGCCTCTTTATACATCTATTCCTCAAAATAAATTTTAGGTGTACCACCACTTGTAAACGTTGTATCAACATCAACCATTAATGTTAGTAAATTAATAAGTCTAACATAAAGGGTAAATATACTTTTTGAACATCTTTTTAATTGGTTGGTTGATCCTTTAAATCATTTTGATTCGAACATCCATTTCACCCCCTTCCCTTTTTTTCTTTGTAATATCATTGATCACTTCAAGAATGTTTTTCATTAATTGTTAATGGTTGTTAAGGAAAAATTAATTAGAAACGAATACCTCCTTATCGAAATGTTTTTTTACTATATCTAACAGCCATTCTACAAAAGTCCCAATAGCTTTTTTGACCGTATGAATATCTGCATCATCAAGTGTAACGGGTAGCTCAATGCTCAGTTATTTAGATAAAATTCTCACTCGGATAAATTTCCAAGACTTTGAAAGTCCATTTTTTAATATCCTATTCCATTAAAGAAAATTTTATTTGATGGAAGAACCTATTTTTGATGCACCTAGTAATGAGGCTAGTGAGGTATAGTAATATCTCTATGAGAAACATTTGGATGATGCGGCATACGTTCAGTGTTTCATGCTATCATTCATGACCAATGATCTTTTGAAGTAGTGTGAAAAAATGGATGAGTATAGAATGATTTCTCACCTTCAGGATCTCTATCAAGAGAAGATGAAACAAGAGATATATGAGATCTCCAATTCACTTTTTACAACTGATCTTGGAGATTCGATTCCAACTGGGCCTCATGTTGTCAATATTATTGGCTATATTGAATGCTTATACATCATAGGGATTAAATTCCTTAATGATTTGGGAATATATATCATACTTTAATTACTACCCAAGACTTTATCTAGTTTTATTATTAATTATGAAATGAAAATTAATGAGAAGATTATTTCATATCTTCTTATTTTGATTATCTAAGTGGATAATGATAGGGGTGTGAGAAACCCATATTATTTAAGGAAAATATAATAAATAAGAACAAGGTGAAGGGGATCAAGACATATAAAAATCCAAAAGATCCCAAGATCCATCCTTTCAAGATGAGATATATCTAGAGATAGGGAAAGGAAAAGGAGTCAGTATGTTTTGAATGTGGAAAGCAAGACCATTTAGAGAGAATCTACACCCAGAATCAATGGGTAGCTAAAGGTGTTTTCGTTATTGAGTGTAATATTCCAATATCTAAAAATTGGGAATTAGATAATTCTATTGGTGCACACATATATATATATCCAAATTTAGGAACCATGTAGATTCGGATATATTTATAGAGGATGGGTGGATTTGAGAGCTTCCAATGGTGTGAGGTTGGCATCTCTTTCCATTGGTGAATACCACATTTCATTACCGACATGATTTATAATGGTTTAAAGATATTTTAATTATATACCAATGGTTTCCAATAACATATTTGTTTAATCATTCCTAGATGTATATGGATTTTTTTGATTTTGTGGATAAATTATATTTATTTTATAAAGAAAATATTTGTTATATATAGCATATTTAAATAATTATCTTTATGAATTAAATTATTAAACCCAAGTATTGGAAATAGATAATGAATCATATTAAAATGACTCATATAACACCCAGTTATGGAATCACCATCTTTTTCATGGAAATGATAAGCGTTAGATAGAGATATGTCAAGATGGTTACTTAGAATCTTTTGAGCTAAAACCACTTGAAATATGTCATGCTTTTTTACATGAAAAAATGACCAAACCATAATTTGCTGGTCAGAGTGAAAGGGCATAGAGCTTTTAGGATTGGTACACACTGATGTGTGTGGACCTTTTCCTGTATAATCTAGATGTATGTATTCTTACTTCATGACATTTACTAATGACTTGTGTATATTTTTCTATATCTACTAGATGAGGTATAATTCTGAGTCCTTTGAGAAATTCAAAGAATTCAAGAATTAATTAGAGAATAAACTTGGAAAAAATACAAGGAAATTTTGATGAGATCAATGTGGTGGATATCTTAACCAATATTTTATAAAAATTTTACATGAGTTTGATATTTTATATCAATTCACTCTACCTTATACACCACAGTGGAATGGTGTAAGTGAAATGGTAATTGTACCTTGTTATGAATGATATGGTTGATGATGATTCATATATATCATACATTATCCTTTTGGGGATATTCATTACAAACTATGTCATATATATTAAACTGAGTACCAACTGAAGGTTCCAGGCGCAGCGGAAGCGTGGTTGGGATGGGACCCAACTTTGATTTTTACCATGATTAATGATTATTCTAGGATCAATACGACGATGAATTCCAGTCTCCACATAATATAATGAAAGAATTTGATAAAGAATAAAGAGGCCTAAAACCTTAGATAGGATCTTTCACATCATGCTTATAATTAATTTAATTAATTTCATAAAGAAAAATAATACATGTATCTTATGTACTTTTCTTCCATGATGATGCTGATCGTCTGGAATGACCCTTCTGGATTATCTTGTTGTGCTTTTAAGGATCCAAACTAGAATCCCTCTAGCGGTGATCCACACGTGCTCTGATGGCCTCCGATCGACACTGCTCGTTCTTCAGGTGCTAGCGGGGTGAAGCGAGTGTCTTTTTTCAGTCATTCTTGATCACTTGTTATTCAGCCTTGAAGAATGTATCTCATTATTGAGAGAGGATACAAGAGGATTCAAGAGAGAAATTGTTTGGCTCAACAATTCTCAATTCACTAGGTGTGTGGTGTGGTTTCTGGCACAATATTTGTAATTTCTTATTTATATACATGTAATTTCATTCAAAATATTTAATTTCATAGCAACAATTAAATTCATACCTGAACATAGAGAAAACCCAGGCATTTAATAATAATACCCCATCATTATTTATGGTGTGGAAACTTGTGAAAAATAGAATTATAAATAAAATCATGCATCATAAAATAATAGCATCGTTATTTTAATTTGTGACAACTAGTTAAATAATTATTTACTATATTTCAAATAATTATTTTAGTATCGGACCAACCTTGGTCTGCTCGAACTCCACTTCCATTTATTGAACACCTGAATAAATAAATAATGTATTCTCTTAAATAAATAATTTATTTAAAAAATAATAAATAAATATTTATTAAATGTTTAATAAAATAAATAAATATATTTTATTTAATTTATGCGATCATTGTAACTTGAATAAAATTATTCCACGGTCTTGATAATAATATTTATTTTATTAATTGAATTCAAATAGAATTTAACTGAGACAACCAAAAACACTTAGTGTGTGACCCTCTAGGATTCTTTCTCGTTGGCATTAGGTAGACTTGCCTAAAGTCCAAGAGTACTATCTAGAAACTGGTCAAGGAAACCAAGAGAAAGAACGTAAAGTCAGAACAAAAACATCCACATACGAATGCTCACTCATTAATATAATCACTTTGTCGCAATATCTCATCAATAATGTTTCATGATCGTGTCATCAACTTTTATGCTTGATACTTTTTTCTTTGACTACCTAAAATAAACTCGTCATTACACCATGGACATGGAATTTCTCGTGACGGTTCTATTCCAATCAAAGGGATGAGATATCAACTTTCATAAATGGAAGGGAAAATCCTTCCTCGACTTATCCATTAGTAACATGCCACTCAGGATGCACCCAATGTACCCTACTTCCCACCAACTATCTACGTAACGGTTTTCATCAGTAAATCAATGTGCGTAAGTCGTGACATGTATTAATGATAATATTAATGTCTAAGTATCATTACACATGCTCGCAGATAGAAATATATGATAACACCAAAACATGTGGAATTCTTATTAGTGGGTCTGTTCTCATAATCTCATGTCTTGGAGATTACCAAATGCGAACTTCATGAGAGTAAGTCTCATCTTCTTACGAGTACTCACACCTGATGGTCTTCATGCTATGTGGCCCATCATAGCATTTCATCCAACCACAGAACTATATTTTAGAATATAGTTATAGAATTTAAAGTTTCTCATCATAGCGGGGAACTACCATGACCTTATCAATGCAACAAATACTATAGAACATTATTAGATCATAGTCATGTAGAACTATGAACAATATGTAATAATACATTAAATATCCATGTAATCAAGGTAAAACCAGTTGGTTCTAGGACACCAACTCTTAAAAACTCCAACTTAAACTAGAGCCAACTGCCTACGACTTTTAGTCCGCTAGACCTCACATGATGATCATGTTTCTGCTGAGTCAAGGATTTCGTCAAGGGGTCCTCCATGTTGTATTCTGTGGAAATATTTCTCACTGCAACTACACCTCTTTGAGAAAAATCCCTCAAGAGATGATACTTCAGAAGTATGTGCTTCATCCGCTGATGTGACCTTGGCACTTTTGTAAGAGCCATTGTTGTAGTTTTATCACAGTACTGTGTGATGGGATCTTTACTGATAGGTATCACATCTAGCTCCTGGATGAAGCATCACATCCAAACTGCTTCTTTAGCTGCCTCAGAAGCTACGATATACTCGGACTCTACTATAGAATCTAGGACTACACTTTTTTTTGAGCTCTTCTAGCTCACTGCACCTCCATTCAAAGTGAATATGTATCCAATTTGAAACTCCATGTCATCTTAATCAGTCTGGAAACTAGCATCTGCATATCCTCTGATGACTAGTTCCTCATCTCCTCCATAAACCAGGAATATATCCATAGTACAACTCAGATACTTTAGGATAGTCTTGACTGCCATCCAATAGCGGTCACCTGGGTCAGCTTGATATATGCTTACCGCACTCATTGCGTATGGAGTCCTTGAAATTATCTTTCTTTCCTCATGTGTATGAGGACACATTTTCTTGGAAAGATGAATTCTATGTGATGTTGGAAAAAACCCCTCTTCAATTATTCCATACTGAATCTCTTCAGCATCTTATCAATGTATGTACTTTGACTTTGGCCCAGCAATCTCTTGGATCTATCACAATTTATCTTGATCCAAAGAATATATGTTTTCTTACCCAAGTATTTCATGGAGAGGCATTCATTCAACCATGCCTTAATAGACTGTAAGACTGGTATCTCGTTTCAAATAAGTAATATGTCATCAACATATACTATTAGGAAAATGACTGCACTCCCACTAAACCATTTGTAGACACAAGGCTCACATTCATTATTGATAAAACCATGTTCTTTTATGGATTCATCAAAACGAATGTTCCATGACATGGATGCTTGATTTAATCCATAAATGGATTTCTGTAACTTGCATACCTTATTGGTATCCTTTAGAGTCACAAACCCTTCAGGTTGTGTCATGTATACATCTTCCTAAAGGATCCAGATAAGAAATGTTGTTTTGACATCCATTTACGAAATCTCATAGTCATGGTAAGATGCAATGGTAAGTAGAATTATGATGGATTTCAACATTTCAACTTCTGAAAAGGTTTCATCATAGTCAATTCCTTGACATTGTTTAAAACATTTCGAAACCAGTCATGCCTTATAGGTATTGAATTGTCCTTCTATGTCCAGTTTTTTCTTGAATACCCATTTGCAGCTAATAGGATTTACATCAACTGGAGGATCTACCAAAATCTAGACTTGGTTTGAGTACATGGAATCCATTTCAGAATTCATGGATTCTTGCCAATTGGAAAAGTCTATGCCACTTACTGCTTCCTTGTAGGATAGAGGATCATTATTATCAACTAATAAAGAGCCACCATCCTTGGTAACTAGAAAACTATATTGTTCTGGTTCTCTAACCTCTCTTGTACTCCTACACAATACTTGTGACTCTGGAACATATTCTTCTCTCATGGGTATTTGTGGAATCTGTTCATGTACCAACTCTTCTGTACCTTGAGCCTCGACTTCAACGAAGTCTATCTCTCTCCCACTATCTGTTTTGGAGATGTTCTCCCTCTTAAGGAATATGGAATGTCTTTCCACTATAACCTTTTTATTTAAGGGGTCGTATAGGTAATATCCCCTTATTTACTTAGGGTATCCTATAAAGGTACACTTTTTGCCTCTGGGTGATAGTTTGTTTCCTAAAGAGGCCTTAACAAACGCTTCGCTACCCCGCACATGTAAATTTGATAACATGGCTTTTCTTCCACTCTCGAACATGTATGTAATACCATTTATCGATTTAGTTAGTACTTAGTTTAGTATGTGTGCTTCTATTTGTAACGCATATCCCCAAAAGGATAATGGAAGACTCGTATGACTTATCATTGATCTCACATGTCCAACATGGTGTGGTTTCTCCTTTCACTCAAACCATCCCACTAGGGCATGTTTGGAGTAGTGAGTTGTGATAGGATCACAAACTCTTGTAAGTAATCAATGAAGTCTTGATTAGATATAATTCACCTCGGTCTAAGCGGAGTTTCATAATCTTCTTACCTAGGTGGTTCTCAACTTCATTCTTTTATTCTTTGAACTTATCAAAAGTGTTGGGAAAATTCTCTCAAGGTAACATTGCAGCATTTTTGGGTTGATTGTGTTTGTTGACAAAACAGGTTTCCATGGTGAATAGTCAAGGTCCGGAGATATTATTGACAATCCATGTTGACAAAGAACCATGACAAAGGAATGGACGATCTTGAGTTTGGTGAGCATCGCGAAATATGGATTTCCTTGAAGATCTCATCAAAATATGGAAAAGGCACGAGTTTCGCGAAGATAGGATTCATGGATTGGATTTCACGAAGACAAGAATAATGTTGATGGTGTTCTTCGTGATTAAAAAAATCTCCACAAATGGAAGAGTTGAAGGGAAATGTGAGGGAGCTTTGTAGAGGTGGCTCGAAGTAGTTGACCGAACACTCTGTGATTACAATGAGCTCCAAAATCCAAAAATTTCCATGGTGCTTCATGATATTGAGAGAATTTCAGATGAAATTTTGAAGCTTTGTGATTTGAGATGACGTGGTACTGACTTCTATTGGAAGGTTCGAGGGTCAGTGGAATCGCCTATAAATAGGCCTCGACCCCATCATGAGAAGAAGAGAGTTTTCTAAGAAAAAATTGTTGCTCTCGGCTCACAAAGGTGGTTCGCAAAGGCTATGTGCTTCATGAAAGAAGGAACTTCGCGGCGGCTAATTTAGCTCCATGAAAGTGGTGAGATCTACGTTGGCTCAGTGAGCTTTGCGAAGGAAGTCACTATGTAAAAACTTGAGCTCTGCGACGGCCAAATCTTTGTGAAGTCTTGAGCTTTGCGAAAAGGCAGGGACTTTGTGAAGGCTTTTTTGAGCTTCGTGAAATTGGGAGTTTCGTGAGGTAGGGTTCTTTATTAAGGTGCTTCTAAAAGGTTATTGCTCAGTGGTCAAGGGAAAAGGGGCATTCATCGGTGGATGAAATTTGGATATCAATAGAGCATCTACATACAATGGATGATGCATTCATTAGTGGTAATGAAGAGACCTATAGGTTTATAAAATATGAGTGGATCTTCTGAAGAAGCAGTGAGCTCACTTCAGTTGAGAGAGAGCAGTGAGTTCTCAAATTGTGAGTGGTTGTAAACTAGGAGGGATAGTGAGTCTACTTCGAACTTATAAACAGTAGTGAGCTTATAGTGGAATTCATACATTGGTACATTGTCGGTGTATGCTCCATGGACGTATCCCAGTGATGGTGAACCAAGTAAAAAATGTTTTGTCATGTGCATGCTTTAAGGTTTATTCATACTCTACAATGGGAATGAGAGAGAAGAGGGTTTTTTCTAACAAATAAACAAGATCAAATGAGGTAGTTGTTTTAATCGGTCATACCCTGATTCACCCCCCTCTCAGGGTATCTAGCCTAGTGGACCTAGAAAAAAGAATCTGACTTATACCTCATTAAGTAGATATATCCATATCTAATAAAATCATCAATAAATGTTATTAAGTATGAGTACCCTCCCCTTGCCTCAACTGGAAATGGTCCACACACATCGGTATGAACCAATTCAAGAAGTTCTTCATACCTTTCACCTTTCCCAATAAATGGGGATTTGGTTATTTTTCCTTTACGCCAAGTGGTTTTAGTTCAAAAGAATCTAAATATCCATCTTGATATAACTTTGTCAAGCATTTATCATTTACATGACCTGGCCGGTAATGCCAAATTTGGGTGTGGAATGAGTCATGTGAAGTACCTTTCTTATCGATTTCCATTACTTGGATTGTGTAATCCAACACATAAAGTTTGTTGTATAAATGTACCCTACCATAAAAAATGCTATCTTTGTAAAAGAAACACCATTCATTTACAAACATGAAAAAAAATCCATCTATATCTAATATGGATACAGAAATAATTTTTTTAGTAACAGAAAGCACATAATAACAACCCTTTAACACCAAGATCATCCTAGTTGTCAACGTGAGGTGGTATTCCCCGATAGCTACAGTAGTAAGTCTGGCTCCGTTGGCTGCTCATAGATCTACCTCCCCTCGATGAATCTTCCTGGATCTACTTGGTTCCTATATTTGGATACATATGTGAGCACCACAAGCTGTATATAATAGCCAATTTTTATAAACTGATAGATTTCATTCGATAACAAATGAACCTAAAGCATCCCCTTGATTCTTTGGATGGGTGCAGATCTTCTTCCAGTGGCCCTTCTTTCCACATGCAAAACAAACAGCATCTTGTTCTCTTGCCTCTCCTTTGATATTCTTTTTCTTGGAATGCCATGAAGAAGCTTTGGGATTAAATATCTTCTCCTTCCCTTTCCTCTTATTCACCATAAGGAAAGAATTATTTTCACGCTTCATATCTTTTTCCACTTGGTGAATGAGGATAAGAAGATCAGATAGACACTTCTCAATGTTTTTCATATTGAAATTGACAACAATGTTAGAGAATCTCTGAAGGAGTGATGTGAGAATGAGATCGGTGCCCAGTTCTTCAGGGAGTTTAAACCCTAGAACCTTCAAGTGCTCAATGCATCCAATGATCTTGACTATATGAGGCCCAGCTAGGGAACCTTCTCCAAGCTTACTCTGAAAGAGTGACTTAGAGATCTCAAGCCTTTCTTGTCTTTCTCTCTCATGGTAAAGACCATAGAGGTTCTTGATCATGCTATAAGCATCCATGTTTTCATGATACTTCATGAGCTCACTAGACATCGATGATAGCATCAAAAATTGAACATCGACCGCTTCATTCATATGTTTCTCATAGACCCGGAAATCCATATCACTCGCTTCTTTGGTAGGTGGATCAGGTAATGTTGACTCAAGCATGTAAGACTTTGGTTCATGGCGTAGGATAACACGAAGGCATCTAAACCATTCCAGGAAGTTACTGTCGGTGAGGATGTTTTCTTTATCCAGAATTGATCATAGGGATAGTGTAGTTGACGAGTTTTTCACTTTTATTCTACAATTAAAATAGTAGATCATTAGTACTTTCTTGATTATATTTTATGAGAAATAATAAATTTTATTAACTCTCCACTATTTAATCAAGTCCCAATATCTCTCACCATTGAACTCGAAATGTCTAGTTTCCATAACATTCTAGTGGAAAGGGTCCATATTCCCCTTCGCATAACCCCAACATGGGTTGGTCAAGCTATTAGAAGGTATTTAGGTAGGCCGGTCATTTCCAACTATAGGCTTGCAGATCCTTGATATGTTTAGTGGACTCCCCAATCGTGAAATCATGACTTTGGATTTCCTCAACTATTACCTCTAATATTACACCAAGTCTAGAAAGGGATACTCCTCTTAATGTAATATGGTTAATTAAACCTGAAACCTTTCATAATGTCTTCCTATATAAAACTAAGTGTACCTTAAGGGTTGTTCAGACACATAGTTTTATTGATTTTTTCCCTTAATCAAGTAACAAAAGGCTTATTCTGACGTAATATTTTATTTGAGGGATTATTTATCTCTTATGCGTGAATAACTTATTATCATTATCACACACTTGTTAATATTAAGTGGAACTTACTTAAGTGATTAACCATGTCCTGATAATATTTACGCATAAGTCTAGTTTATTTTAGTTCCATCTTTCATGCTTGTTTAATTCATTAATTATGTGATCGTGACAACACATCCATAATGATAAACCATGTAATTGACAGAAATAAAATAATGTAAATGCCATGATCATGATCTTTTCTAACGGTTATTTTATCTAGAGGTTGATAAACTAACCCTGGCCTAGGGGAGAAACACCTTGAACCTTTGGGTTCGTGTATACAGCTTCCACCTATCCACCTCTGTATCTCCTCAGATTGGTTTCGTCGAGGATCCATATTGCACCACCTCCACTAGATTGGGAGTTCCATCCATTACATATTCGTTTTTTTAACTCACATATAGGTGATGGGTAAAAGGGTTTTTATATAAAATAAACCTTGGGAACGTAGACCCTACATATTAATGAGGAGAAGGCTCGCAGGCCAACAAATTTTAATTCTTATAAATTAATTAAAAATACCATCCACATACAAAGGTATTGGTCTAGATCATGATCATTCATACAAGAAACCATATTTATGGATAAATAAAACTAGCAATCAATTCTTTAATCATTCTTGTTAAAGATAAATCACACTCAAATCAATTAATTATCATCTTTAATTAATTAATCATTTTATCTTATACCCTTTTCTGAATTTCCATGAGATTCTGATCCATCATAATTTTAAACAAATAAATTCATTAAAAATTATATTTGTACGTAACTTGTACCTCGGAGGCAACCTGGTGAATTCCTATTCATAACTACCCAATGAGTAGAAATGAACATTACACATATGTTAAAGTAAACACAGATATATATATATATAACACCTATCACGTGTTGCGCCTCAGATTTATGCCCACACGATGGTACATGTCTCAAGGGTTTGTATAATATAATAATAAATTTTAATAAATCTACGTAATTTGGATGAGTACATAATGTGTAGTTCCAACTACATGGCGTGTATTATTTTTCACCATCTATCCAAAGTGAAGGCCCAGGAAAACGACATGTGAGTATACTTCAGAAATCTTCATAGTACACAGCATGTCTAGTGGACCACATGCCATGTAGTTCCTCATTACATAGTCTCCAGCTGGGAAAGCCTTGTACAGTGTACACGGTCTAACCCTAACCCTGAGGGACTACACTCCATGTCCATTGGGCCACATGGTGTGTAATCCGGAAAATGTGTGCCACCTATTCTTGGTCAACACATGAAGTCATTTAAGACTTAGAAAGACTCCAACACACTACATGGTTTGGTAGACTGGTCTGATGCATTGAATCTTTACTACACAGCGTGTACTGCTGAATACACGCCGTGTGTTCTGGTGTTGTACAACCAATAAGCTTTGGCACCACCAGATGAGATCCTCTATTTTATTTTAATCAAAATTAAATGAAAAGATCATTTCAGTAAGATGAATGAGAAATGAAAGAGGTGGAATTGATCTAGAGATTCAGATTTGAAGAACGATTAACTTGAATTGAAATAACTAAATTATTAAATGTGTAATTCATCAACAAAATATTTAAATAATTATAAACTATGATGTAACCGCTCTGATACCACTTGAAGGTTCCGGGCGTAGTGGAAGCATGGTTGGGATGGGACCCAACTTTGATTTTTACCATGATTAATGATTATTTCGGGATCAATACGATGATGAATACCAGCCTCCACGGAATATAATCAAAGATTTAGATAAAGAAGAAAAAGGCATGAAACCTTATAAGGGATCGAGCACATCATGTTTATAATTAATCTAATTAATTTCATAATGAAAAATAATACATGTGTCTTTGGTATTTTTCTTCATTGATGATGTTTATCATCTGGAATGTCCCTTACAGATTATCTTGTTGTGCTTGTAAGGATACAAACTAGAATCCCTCTAGCGGTGATCCACATGTGCTCTGATGGCCTCTAATATACACCGCTCATTCTCTGGGTGCTAGTGCGGCAAAGTGAGTGTCTGGTGTCGGTAGTTCTTGATAGCTTGTTCTTCAGCCTTGAAGAATGTATCTTGTTCTTGAGAGGGGAGAGAGGAGGATTTGAGAGAGAAATTTTTTGGCTCAACAATTCTCAATTCACCAGGTGTGTGGTGTGGTGTCTGGCATAATAGTTGTACTTTCCTATTTATATACTTGGAATTTCAGTTACAGTTTTTAATTTCATAGCAATAATTAAATACATTCATGAACTAAAAGAAAACCCATGCATTTAATAAAAATACCACATCATTATTTATGGT
Source organism: Viscum album (assembly GCA_963277665.1). NCBI lineage: Eukaryota > Viridiplantae > Streptophyta > Magnoliopsida > Santalales > Viscaceae > Viscum > Viscum album. The sequence goes on from OY728134.1 coordinate 1,280,167,341, forward strand.
GCGCCAACTTGCGTAAAACGAAATTATAAATAAAATTCCACGTCATAAAATAATAGCATCATTATTTTAATTTTTTCCAACTAGTTAAATAATTATTTACCGTATTAAAAATAATTATTTTGCAACTGGATCGACCTTGGTTCGCTCGAACTCCACTTCTATTTATTGAACACCTGAATAAATAAATAATGTGTTCTCTTAAATAAATATTTTATTTAAAAACTACTAAATAAATATTTATTAAATGTTCAATAAAATAAATAAATATATTTTATTAAATTTATGTGATCATTGTAACATGGATAAAATTTTTCCACAGTCTTGAGAATAATTTATATTTCAATAATTGAATTCAAATATAATTTAACTAAGACCACCAAAAACACATAGTGTGTGACCCTCTAGGACTCTTTCTCATTGGCATTAGGCGGTCTTGCCTAAAGTTCAAGAGTACTGTCTAGAAACGGGTCAAGGCATCCAAGAGAAAGATTGTAAAGTCTCAAAAATGACATCCAATTACGAATTCTCACTATGTAATATAATCCATTTGTCGTAATATCTCATCAAAAAAGGTTTCATGATTGTGTCATCAACTTTTATGCTTGATACGTTGTTCTTTGACTACCTGAAGTAAACTCATCGTTACACCATGGCCATGGAATTTTGCGTGATGGTTCTATTTCAATCAATGGGCCGAGATATCAACTTCCATAAATGGAAGGTACAAATCCTTCCTCGAATTATCCATTAATAACATGACACTTGTGATGAACCAAACATGCCCTACTTCCTGACAACTGTCTGTGTGATGGTTTTTTTCAGTAAATCAAAGTGCGTAAGTCATGAAACATATTAATAATAATGTTAAAGTCTAAGGATCATTATACACTCTCACAAATAGAAATATCTGATGACACCAAAACATACGTAATTCATACTAGTAGGTTTGTTCTCATAATCTCCTATCAGGGAGGTTACGATGTGCGAACTTCATGAGAGGAAGTCTCATATGCTTACGAGTACTCACACCTGACATTCTGTATGCTATGTGTCCCATCATAGCATGTCATCTAACCACAGAACTATATTTAAGAATATTGTTATATCATTTCAAGTTTCTCATCTTACTGGGGAACTGCCATGACCTTATCAATGAAACAAATACTCTAGGACATTATTACATAATAGTCATGAAGAACAATGAAAAATATGTAATAATACATTGAATATACATGTAATAAAAGTAAAACCATTTGGTTCTAGGACACCAAATCTTACACCAACTAATACAGAAATCAGAATTCCCTTCAAGATATAGAGTGGAAATAAACATTTATTGACACATACATATGTATGGGGTTCCAAGGAATTTTTTAAGGCCTTATCAAGAAAAAAACTAGCACCCATAAGAACTCATTGTATCTTTATATGGGATAACAATCAAATAAAGGGATACTACCTATAAAATCCCACAGATAATAAATTTATTGTCTCTAGGCAATATTTCTTTGATGAGAGGGAGAAAATCCTCAAAAAAGTGGGATAAAGATTAACTTTGATGAATTTAATGCTCAAGATACATAGGAGTTAGTATAGGAACAGATTACATAGGTCCCCATGGAAGAAATAGGTCATATACCATAAGTACAATGTAAGAACACTAGAGAGAGAACAGAACCATAGATATATGGTTTTATTGTCACTGAAGATGGTGACTCGTTATTGGATGAAAATGATGAAACTCTCTCCTAAAAATAGGATTTAGAGCGCTTAAAAGATAGAATATATTAAGAATATATTAATTCTAAAATGGAATCCAGGTATCAGAACCAAGTTTGGGTTCTAGTTGATGAGCTAGTTGATGTAAATTCCATAGGGTGTTAGTGGGTATTCAAGAGAAAATATACATGGAGGGCAAAGTAAATACCAATAAAGAAAGGATAGTGTATAATGTTTTAAATAGAATTAATGAATTGAATATGATGAAAATTTTTCAATAGTTCCATTGTTTAAATCAATAAGAATTCTAATGTATATAATAGCTTACCATGACTATGAGATTTGGCAGATGGATGTCCAGACAGCTTTCCTTAATTGAAACTATTTAGACAATGTCTATATGACACAAATAGAAGGTTTTGTGACTCCATTTAAAGGAAAAAGGATTTTATAGTTTGATAGATCCATTTATGGATTGAAAAAAACATCCAAGTCATGGAACATTCAATTCGATGAAGCTATAAATTAATTTGGATTCATGAGGAACGAATGAGATCCATGTGCTTACAAGAGGTTTAGTGGGAATGTGTTCGTTACCCTTGTAGTATATGTCGATGACATATTACTTATTGGAAATGACATACCAGACTTACAATTTGTTAAGGATTGGTTAAACTAGTGTTTCTCCATGAAGTACATAGGTGATGAATCCTATATTATATGGATCAGGATCATTTGTGATAGATCCAAGAGGTTTATAGGACTAACTCAAAGTATATACATTGAATAGATACTAATGTGATTTAGTATAGAACAATACAAAAGGGGATTTGTTCTAGTGTCACATGGTATATATCTTTCTAAGAAAATATATCCTCGGAAACAATAGGAGAAAGAGAGAATGAGTAAGATATCATATGCTTCATCAATAGTATCAATCATTTATGCCATGTTATTCACTATACTTGATGTTTCCTATTCATTGAGCATGGTAGTTATATATTAAGTAGATATAAGAGAACACCATTATTCTACTATTAAGGATATCTTTAAGTATCTAATAAGAACAAAGGATATGTTCCTGGTGTATGGATGAGATGAGGAGCTATTCATCAGGGGTTATAAAAATTCTTGTTTTCAAACAGAGTAGAATGATATGAATTCACGATCAATATGTATTTTCTGTCTCCATAGAGGATTTGTGAGCTATAAGAGTTAAAAGAAGCCAATTTTCACTAAATATATAGTGGAGATCAATTATATATTGTCTTAGAATGCATTCAAATAATTTGTTTGGATATGAAACATTTTCTAGGATCTTGATGTGGCACATAGCAGTAGAGACCCTATCACATTTTTTTATGATGATACCATAATGGTGGATCTTGCAAAAGAGCTAAGGTCACACCAATGTAAAAAAATAATATTATGTAGAAGCATCACCCCTTAAGGGATTTTTTTTCAATGGAGTAATGTTAAAATAAGGGGAGTTCCCCCCAAAAGAAAACATGGTCGACCCCTGGACTAAAGGTCTACCTTAGAAGAATCATGAGTATCATGTGACAGCTAGTAGACTGACATTTGAAAGTTGTTGTCTCTAGTGAAAGTGAGATTTTGTTGGATTTGGTTCCCTAGAAATAAATTCTATGTACTTTATGACAACATATATTCATAGCTTATAATATTAATAAACTCTTTATAATATCATGATTTTTCTTCTGTGTAATATAGTATGTGATAATTTCCTAAGAGTAGTTTACACACTAAAATGTAATAGCAGTTCCCTAGTATAACGAGATCCTTGAAGTGTCATAATAGTATTCTTAAATATATGTTCTATATCTGGATGATATCATTTAAGTGACACAAATGATATAGGTTATTATGGGTGGAGACTCATAGGACTTTGAGGCATCTTCCCATGGTGTATTCCCTTGTTAATGTCTAGTGCAGGATAATATGAGAATGAGATCAGTCATTGTGAAATACACATTTATATGTATCATTTTATGTTCTTATATGTGATGTTATATTGGTCTATAGAGTTTAATATTTGTGTTAATGAGTATTATAATTCATCAACTTTGATGTATTGATGAAAATTGTGATGACATATTTTCACAATGAGGTGGGATATGTTGTTCTCATCATGATTAATATTTCATTAATGAATAACATGATAAAGGATTTTTATCTTATATTCTTTAATTAAAGTTAATATCTCCATCCATTTGATGAAAATTATATGGCCTAAATAAATCCATATTCATGGTGTTCTATAGAAAATTTCGATTTCTGGAAAGTCACTGAAAGAGACATCGAGCACATAGGTTGATGGCGCCATCATGGAACATGCTTGATTAGATATATCATAATAAAGGGATTATATTACATAGTAAGAATATGTATAAGGTATCATTTCATTGTGGCATTAAATATTTCTTCTATGGGTGCCTTGGAATGTTAATATGCACTAACCTTGTACTTTTGGTTATTCGCCTAATGCCACTAAGAAAGAGTCCTAGAGGGTCACACACTGAGTATATCCAGAATCATAGGTAAATAATATATTACTATTTATTATTTAAAAATATGAATAAATATTATTCCTACACACAGTTTAATAATTATTCATGTTTTCATGATAGCATATATTCTATCACAAGTTATTCAAGAGAATATTATCTAAATTGAAAATTTAATAAATATTTATTTTCTATCTATTGGATGTAATATTTATTTATTTATTAAAAAATAATGTGGTGATATTTATTTGTTAAATAAATATACATTATTCAAGAACTGATAAATATTATAGAGGAATGGTATCCCAAATTTAATGGTCTAGTGAGAAATAATATATATTTAATATTATTTCAATAAATAATATTTAATTTAATTCACTAGTTTAGTAGATGTTAAGAAATAATAATATTATTATTATAGACATGGGGTTCTACAGGGATTAAATAAACAATAAAGAGCACTTGTGTACTTTTAAATTATAACGCTAGAGGTATATAAACCCAATGATATTATTTTTCAGGATATTCAATTCATTTCTTTTGTTATACAAAAACAAATCTAGAGAATCCTCTTGAATCTCTGGAGAGATATCTTCCCCCAGAACACTCTCATGAACGGATAGAAATATTCTTCCATATTCCACTCATGAGTCAACAGAGTTCATGGAGATTCCTTTGGGAGTGATTCTCTATGAAATCAAAGGAAAATGACAAAAGTGATAGGATCTACCATGCTAACATAAAAAGATTCCCACATAGATTTTTAGAGACTTAAGGAAGACGTGTGGATCACCACTAGAGGGAATCTAATATTCATACCTACAATGAAATAATGGTATGTTTTAGATCTATTTTCAGATCCATCAATGAAGAAATAATTTCACCCATGGTAATTATTAATTACTTAAATTAATTATAAATAATAAGTGATAATCATGTGATTTAGTTATGGAATTTATCCATTGTATATATTTTTTGATTAAATTATTTTGATCAAAACATTTATATTCATGCAAATAGTATAATATTCTTTGATCAGGATAAAAGGAAAAGTTATGCGCGACCCATATGATGCTTCTGGTGCACTCGGAACTTAGAATTTCTACCATGAAATTGAACACAATGTGTTTATGGATTAAATTGGTATATTTATTGAGAATGGATATTTAATTATTGGTGTTAGTGGTATTAATTATGAACTTTTTAATGTTAAAAATCAACAAACAAGAAGTTTTCATTAAATAGAGTTTGATCCAGTTCCGCAAAGAGTTGTGGAAGTAGAGCTGACTCGTGTTACACAATAACCTGCAAGGTCAAATTGAACTCATCAATAACCTGGGAGATATGTATTTATCATGGCCAATTATGATGAAATAATTTTCATTTTAGGTTAAACTACTTTCTATTTAATGAACATTAAGAGTTATTATTATGATAAATAGTTAAAATCCATGAAATTTTAGATAGACTCCATGTACACTAACCATGTTTGGAACTTAGTGGATGCGTCTAAAGGGGTGAGACTCATAAGGTGCAAGTGGATTTTCTATAAGAAAAGTTACATGTATGGTAGTGTTTCAACCTCTAAATAATGTATGGTGGAAAATAGTTACAGACAAGATCATGGCATTGACTACAAAGAGACTTTTTTCAGATATAGCAATGATAAAGTCCATATGGATTTTTCTAGACACAACAGCTCATTATTATTATGAGATATATCAAATGGATGTCAAATCCATATTCAACAATAGGAATTTAGTAGAGGGCATGTATATGATATTTCATGAGAATTTTCAGAGTTCCAGATGAGAATGGTAAGGTTTAAAAATTGAAAAGGTCTATATGTTGACTAAAGTATGCTTCTCAGAGTTGGAATATCATTTTTTATGATTCAATCAAAGATTTAAATTTCATCAATAATGTGGATGATTAATGTTTATGCAATCAACTTATTGTGAGTGTATTAGTGTTTCTAAAAGTGTATTTAAATGGAATACTACTTATTATAAATTAAATCCCAACACTTAGCTCTATGAACATCTAGATGGGTAAATGTTTCTCAATGAAATACATGGGCGATGCAGCTTACATACATGGTATGAGGATATATATAGATAAATTTAAGATGGTTATAGGACTCATTCATAACACATATATTGGTAAAGTGATAAAGTGGTTTATCATGGATGACTCTATTAATGGGTATTTATTAGTGTCTGAATGGCCTAAGGACCTTCATTTTTTATTTATTTTTGATAATCCCCATTTCAAGGGTTAAGGGGGAACCCTTACAATGACTGAGGGATTACGTTACATTACATGATTCATAGGTCTTAGATTAAATCATCCAAAACAAGAAAACATAGAACTGCCAATCCCAGCAATTATCATGATGCCATCTCTCCACCTTCACGTGGATAGTTGGCTAACTATCCTGTGCAGAGGTATAATGGCATCATACCGATGGAAAAGCCATAACCTATCAATATTCCAAGTATATCTAGCTATTTTATGGTCAATGTGCCTACTTTGAATCCTAATCTGGAGCTTTGTTCCTTATAATAATTCTGGTTGCATCTGAAATTTCTAGTGGCCCAAAGGCCTTGAGTTGGCTTGAAGGCCTTGATGTGGCCCAAAGGCTTTGAGGTGGCCAAACACCGTGAGATGGCATGAAATATTTACTGGTCTGAAGGCCTTTAAAGACTCAAGGACAAAATTGGTGGCCTAAATTCCCAAATGGATGAATAGTTCTCACTTCTACAGTACCTTCTACAGTATATACTACAGTACCTTCTATAGTCCTTCAATAGTAACCTAGAAATATGTCTCTTACTAGATTTGTTCTCGAGTCTATTTGATGTACTTTACAAGTCCTCGCCAATTGGTCTGAGCCTCATGTGCATTCTTTACTAGTGTTTAATGGCATGAATAATGGGAATATTAAATATCCTTCTACAGAGTTATAAGTATGGAGAGGATTCCTTATGCATCCATCATCAGATATATCAAGTAAGTCATATTATTTACTCAAGTTGAGGTCTCTTATGATTTTTTCATAACAAGTGGATTTAAATCCAATCTCGATGAAATTCATTAGATACTTCTAAAGAGCATCCTTAAGTACTTAAGAAGGAAAAAAGGATTTTCTCTTGTCTGTTAGAGGAGAGGATGAGCTCTATATAAAGGGTTTCATAGATTCTATTCTCTAATATGAAAAATATGATATGAGTTCTCAATATAGATTTTTTTTCTTGCTTAAATAGTGTATAAATCAGTTATAATAATTTAAAACAATCAACCATAGTATACTTGAAAATATTGAAAATATACATCACTACATCAGATGTTTTCTGGTAAGTTGTTTGTATTAAGAATTTCATTTTTTGAACATGGAGTGGTTCTTAGAATTGAGGGACTAATTGAGATATATTGTGACTTTAGTGTTTTTGTTTATTAGGATATAGAACCTCAGACTCATCAAAGGAACATCACATCCTTCTCAAATACTATCTTATATGGGAGATCATTGAGAGGGGTGGTGTAAATACCAGTTGGGTGTCTACTAAGGAAAATTTAGAAAATCCATTGAATAAACCATTACCACACCAACAACATGATGGTAATGTAGAATCTCTAGGAGTTAAATACATGAGCAATTGGGTGTATTGGTTTTGAATGTATCATGTTTTTATATTAAAGGAAGTCTCCAATTATCATTCGTTCATGTGTTATGAAATTAATTTTACCTAAATAATAGAATGATAATATCCTAAAAGTATGATGTTGAATTTTCCCTAACCAATCATCATTACATAGTATTATAGGTTGTAATGATATAGTAATGTTAGATTGAATATATTATTTAACTAATTAAAAAATGGTGTATTTGAGTTATGACTAATGGATTCATGATTCCATATGTAGAGACTTATTAGTTAGGTTTATCCTCTAAATTATATCTCATGGAATTTCATATAATCATCAATATACTTTAGGGTGTATGCTTATTATCAGTCATTATTACATTAGGTTAGAGAGATACCTAGCATGATAACCTTCATACTTTTATACCCTATTTGTAGAAGTATATATGCATGTTGAATTATATAATATAAGGAGGTTGGGTATGTTTCATATTATATTGTAGGTTGGAGCACAAGAATGATGAAATTTGTTCCCTTGTATGAAAAGTTAAAGATATCTGACCCTCGATAGAATTAGAATGAGAAAATGCATGGTAATTCTTAGTTTTTTCACATATTATGTGTTTAAATAACTGGCTAAGTGATGTGTGATGCACTTATCAGATATATTAAGGACATGTGGTGTATTGATCGACTTGATTAGTCATTTTCATAGAATCGAGAAATGATGAGATTCCAAAACTAGATTGATATATTCCATTTCTAGAGGTTGCATGATGTCATGGAAAGAGAAATTTTATAGGTATATATATTTTGTATATGATATATCTTGTGGTTTAAATATTCTTATAGACTTAAGAGTATGTTTAATGAAGATCACACAAGACTCCTTAGTAGCTTGTGTAGCTCTAAAATTTTACTAGATGCAACTCTTTTTTTAAATCAAAATGGATTTCATGGTTTTTTCAACATTTCTAAGGCCTACAAGGTCACATAGTTTGTCCCTTGGATTAGGATAATATTTTGGGAAATGTTTTTCTTCAAAATGAAGATATATTGTTAGAAAAAAAATTGTATCGAAAATATTTTGGATAGATTCAAAAATATTTGTGAGGTTTCACTTAAATATATTGTATAATTTTACTGCATGTGGGGGATTTTTGTGTTTTCACTAAAATATACACGCATGAGAAACATATACACATGCATATTATTCATGAGATATATATATATGTGTGTGTGTGTGTGTGTGTGTGTGTATAATATGATATTATATGTAGTGTTCATTTAATAAAAGCATATGATTCATGAATAATAATTTTATATTTATATATATTATAGAATATGATGTGATACATATTCTGGATGAGTGTAATTTGATGTAATAACCTATATAACTTCTCTCAAAAAGTCTCATTTTCATTTGAACCAAAGGCTAGTTCATTCATAGGTAATCATGTATTCATTGAAACAAGTTCAATGAATCAATACCCAATGAACAGAAATGCATTGGATGCATTCTGAGTTTGAGGCATTAGTCTACAACTATAAAATATAATGATAATTATTTTATTTTTTGGTGTGGTGTGTTTGAGTCACTACTAAACACTCTTCTTCCAAAAACATTTTTTACATTATTTGAGAAAGTACTAGAACCCCTTCATATTTTGGGTATCCTCATGAAAAGTTTTTTGATGACTTTACTTATGTATTCCCATGAAGGTAGAGTGATTTTTTTCATTGGGGAATGTGATCTCCCTCAAACACAATCCATTTACGGAAGGAGAAGAAAGCTATTGCAACGGGCAATTTGTAGGTACTCTGTTTTATAGATTATTTACACATTGATTTCATGAATATTTAATTGTATCCACTACAAATGATCATTAGATAATCATACAAAACCAATCATATATATCCTCAATAAACTAAAAAACCATTATAGAATAAAGGTTTCATATACATAGGAAAATAATTACATAATTATAGAACTTTTAATTGATGTGTTTCTTAAAGAGATTAGAGAAACATATTGAAAATTACATATTTCGTACATAGTGCACTATATATATCAAAAACATATTATAAATACACTTATTAATTATATGGAATTTTTATATTTATTATATGCATATTTCATATGGAATTTTATGCATATAGAATATTTAGAAAATACATATTGAAAATTCAGGAAATTTATATGGCGTATGGAAACATACATATTACACATTACATGTCTAGAATATGAAAATTAAAATTTTACTTATTAGAGTGATTGAATTGAGTTTATCAATAAATATTTCAAGTCAAGAGATTACTAAATTTTAAAGGTATACATTATAATAATTTTTTAATTTCATTAAAAAATGTTTTTTGTATAAAAAAATAAAAATTGTATAAGAAAATAATTGCTGATTTTTGTAATATTATATTTGAATGAGAAGTATCATATCTTACAGGTGTGACTACAATAGTGGTTTGGAAAATGTTATTATTAGGTATAGTATATTTAAATGAGAAACCAATAATTTGTATATATTTAAAGAAAATAAAATAATTCATAATTTTAATCAAATATAATCCCCCCATAACTGGGATATTCTGTCATATATCTTATCATGCACATATCACACAACCCTCTGAACAACACAACACATTTTTAACTACCACTGCCTTCTCCAGGATTCAGTCACCACCCTGCAAGACATCACTTCCATGGCTTGAATACTATATCCTAAGGTGGACCCCACTTCCCTTGAACACCTCACTAGTAAGGTGTTTGAATTGGAATCCTTATCCCTACATAGCATCGTGCTAATCATATAGATCAAGGGGTAATAGTACACCACTTGTTGTTATATTTTAATTCAAAAAAAATTATTAAAATAATAGATTGGTTTGATTGGTTAAAAAACCTATGCTTGGATTGATGAGGTGGATTAATAATAGAAATCTCACATTGGAAATTTCAGTAGAATTCCCATTGCTCATTCACTATAAAAGGAGCTTTGGGAATTTGTATTTTCAATAAAAAATATATATTTGCCTAAATGATATTAAAGTGATTTAAAAAATATATATTTAGTAACATGATTTGTTATATATGTATATATATTTTATATTATATATATTATTATATTATTTATTTATATATTTATTATATATTATATATATTTATTAAACAAAACAAAAAATTAAAATAAAATAAGACATTTTAAAAAAATTCTAATATCATGACTAGTCATAACCATTGGATTTCGAATTTTTGAAATTTTTACAAGTTCCTCTCATCAAGAGATAGTGAGATCAAACTGGTGTGATTCACAGTGATTTTGATTTATAAATAAGTGATGATGATATCTTTTTTTGGTTAAGTCATCTTAAATCCATTAAATTCACCAGAACATTTCCCAACATCTACATTGTGGGGATATAGAAAATTATTATTTCGATTTTTCCCAAATCATGGTGAAATACTTGTGGGAAACATCCATTGATAACCCTAGACCATGAAATTTTAATTGGATCAAACCCTTTTTTATAGTTAATTAAATTCATACATGAAGGTTCAATTTGTCTTATCCTTCTGCCAACATATTTTCCAACAATAAAAATGGTTTGATTCTCAAGGCAGAACCTAGAAGATAGATTATGAATCTTTCAATGTAATAAACCTAGACATGGTCAAACATGACCATTTCAATGGAAACAACTTATCCTGGTGTAAATACAAGATGAAATTTTTTTCTTATGGTGTTGAATATTTTTTACATTCTAGAACCAAAACATCCTCACATTCCTGAGGTGCCTTCTTCAAATCACAATGGTACACCCATTGACATGACTCAATGTAAATCAACTTCAGGAAATGAGGAAGAAACATTAAGAAAATCATGTTTTTTTTCAAGAACATGTTTTCAACACATTATCAAATATTCTATAAGACTGTTTCCGCCAAATGAAAACTTCTTCTGAGATATAGGATTCACTCATGTTCAAGTTCATAGTCGAGGAAGAAGGTACCAATAAATTTATTATTGAAAATTTTCTACAATACATGATGGTTGATAACAATCCATTTTTGAAGAATGTTAATGAGCTTAAAGTTATTGAAAATAAACTTCCTTTCCTTAATATTAATATACAAGATACTCTCTATTTTGGCGAAATTTTTTCTAAATTTCCACTTATGAGAAAAGATTTTGGTAAATAACTCATTAAAAAGAGTGATGATATTTCCTTATAGTAGTTATAAAATCGTATTCTCATTGAATAAAAATTCATGTTGATAGATGTAGTTATGTCTTTCCAATTTGATACCAAGATTAATATCATTGAGGGAAAGGCACAACAAAAATCTTTCTTTAATGTAAAAAAAAGAAAATTCAAAAATTTAAGAAGAAATGAAATCCTTCCAAGAATAATTGAGAATGATTTGTTTATGGAAAAACATGGAAATTTGAAAGGTAATGTCACTATATAAATAAATCTAATAAACCCTCTAAAAATATGTTGAATGAAGAGAATCTAGTCGCATTGATATCCCAAGTCATTATGAATTTGATGAAGATGGGATGGTGTCTCGATTCAGAATCAACGGTGCATGTGTGCAAGGACTATTTGATGTTCAAAACATTTATATATTCTACTATTGTGAAGGAAATACACCTTGTAAATAATTCATGCATCAATTTTAGTGAACAAGGAAACGTTGAGATAGAATTTACTTCTAGATATAAGATGAATCATCCAAATGTTCATATATCAACTATCTATTAATAATATGATTGATTATTTTAATTACATTATTGAGTACTCTAATTTATGGAATGATCATTTAGCACATGTTAATTATAATTCATTAAAATTGTTGAATAAGTTAAACTTATTTAATATTGGATAAGAATTTAATAAATGTGAAACAGTTGTAGAATATAAAATAGTTAAGAAGCCTTTTCATTATGTTGAATGAAATTATGATATATTATAATTAGTAAATTTTGGTATTTTTGAATTAATGGATTATTAAATCATGGGGGAAAATATATATTTTATTACTTTTTTTATGACTGTAGTAGATATTTACATATATATCTTCTTAGAATAAAGGATGAATCCTTTAATATGTTTAAGAATTATAAATTATATGATGAAAACCAATTAAAAAATATTAAATTATTAAACTTAGATAGAGTTAGTGAATAATTTATGAATGAGATTAATGAGTTGTGTGAATAAAATGATATAATTCATTAAAGTACTTATCCTTACATTCCTCAACAAAATTTCTTAGCTGAAATCAAAAAATAATACTTTAATAGAAATAGTAAATTACATGATTAATAACTCTATGTTACCATTAAATTTATGCGGTGAAGCTTTATTAGTTGAATGTAATATTTATAATAATATTTCCTCTAGGAGAACTTAATTATCCCCTTATGAAATTTAGAGAGGTAGAATACCTAATCTTTCTTGTTTTAAAGCATGAGGGTGTTTATCTTACTATAGAGTTCCTTGTCCTAAAATAACTAAAATAGGTCCTGTAGTAATTAATGTTTTTTATATGCATAAAATAGAAAAGCATATATAATTATGGATTTTGGAGTTAATGTAATTTTTGAATCAAGGTATGTAGAGTTTTTTAAAAAAATAAATTTTTATAAAGATGATATAGAGGAAGTTATTCCTCATACCAATATCTCGTCTACTCCATCTAGTTCAAATACAATAGTATAGAATAATGATTATTTTCGAGTTAAACCTAAATAGATTTTAGGAATTAGGAAGAAGAAACATCTACATCAAGATTTTATTTCTCTGGATTCCATAGTTTTCATTGTTGAAGGATATCAAAATACTAATTTTCTAAATTAGTACCCTAGGGTATTGACTATAAAAGATGACCCAAAAACATATAAAGAGGGTATGAATTTTAGAGATGTTTCTTTCTAAAAAGAATAAATTAATGATGAAATTTATTCCATTATGAGGAATAATACTTGGGTCATTAGGGATTTATGAAGTTGTTCAAAACATTATCTTTGTAAAAGTGTTTTTACAAGAAGTATGATTCTAATGGTAGCATTCAATCTTTTAAAGAAATATTGGTTACCAATGGTTTTAGACAAATAATAAGGGATTGATTATTTTGATACTTATTCTCATGTTTCCCGGATAACATTAATAAAGACATTATTTTATTTAAATTTAATTAATAATTTTTATTCCTATTAAATGAATGTTAAGACTACATTTTTAAATGGATTATTAAATGAAGATATTTACAAGGAATAATGAGAAGGTTTTGTATTACAAGTTATTTAAAAGAAAGTATGCAAACTAGTTAAATCTCTTTATAGTATTAAATAATCTCTAATGTAATGGCATGATAAATTTGATTCTATTATTTTATCTAATGGATTTTTTATAACATTTCTGATAAATGTCATTATTCAATATTTACAAAGTAATATGGATTTATTGTATGTCTATATGTGGATAAAATCGTAATTTTTGGAATAAATATGATTGATGTAATTTAGAGAAAGGATTACTTATCCTATATGTTTAGAAAGAAAGATATTGTAATAGTAGGAACATTTCTAGGAGTTAAAGTTAGAAAACATAATGTGGGTTATTATTTAAGTCAATATCATTACATATAAAAAATTTAAAATAAATTTTATCATCTTGGTTTTAAGGATTACAATACTCCATTTGATTATATTGTTAAACTTTTTATAAATATGGGTAGAGATATATCACAACATGAGTATGCTATTGCAATTTGTTCATTAATGTATGAAATTCGTTTCACATGACCTGATATTTCTTTTTCATAATGTAAATTGAGTATATATATTCTTAATCCTAGTGTGGATCATTGGAGATATATAATAAGAATATTTGGATACTTGATAATGAACAAATATTTATGTTTATATTATAATGATTATTCTATTTTATTAGAAGGATGTGCCAATGAAAGTAGTATTACCAATATTAGTGATAAAAAATCCACATCTGGATGGTTTTTTACTCTTAGAGGTTGCGTTGTTTCTTGGGATAGCAAGAAAAAATATGTATTTCACATTATTCCTTAGATTCAGAGCTTATCTCCTTATTGGCATGTGGAAAGGAAGCTAAATGAATTAGGAGTCTATTCTAGGATATTAGATTGTTGACTAATCTGGTGCCTTCTATCTCTATCAGTTGTGACAGTAAATCATCATTATCAAGGTAATATAGTTTCATGTATAATGGAAAGTCTAGACATATATTTTTTATACATGATTTTGTGAGACAATTGTTACCAGATTGTACCATAACAATTGTCTATGTGAGATTGTGTAAAAACCTTTCTGATTCGTTTAAAAAATCTCTACCAAGAGAGATCATTCATGTAACTAATAAATATATGTGGTTAAATCCAATAGAATAAATCATTTTAGTAATGGAAACCCATCACATTCTTTAGGTATATGATGATTGTATTCTATGCATTAATTTTATAGTGTTTTATATTATTGATTTCTATACATAATAGATTATTCTTTCCAATTTGTGAGTGATTTAACTTGTTTTATGTTTTGTGGAAGGATGTAATGATTTATATAAAAGTAAAAAAAAGAGGTGAATTTTTTATCTAAAACACACTTTACACCATGAGAAATAAAAAAATTAGGATGATCATAGATATTTTTCAAGGATATATAACTGAATAAATGGGGTGAAATGAGACATCCATAGTAGAAAAATGAAATTACACATCATGAAAATCATTATATGGTGTGTGATTATTGAATTAAATATATTATAATAAATGTGTTTAATGGATAAAAACAAGTTATGAAGATGATTTTTGATATTGACAAGTATAGACCTCACTATTTGGTGTAAGTATAATTCGTTATGACAACTAGTTGAGTTATAAACTCTCAAAAAAGTATTAATACTTGAAGATTTATGTGCTCTAATAATAAGAAAATTTTAATATTTTCCCCATGTGAACTTAGATGTGCTGACACTTATTACAGTAGTTAATGGGTTTACTCCTTAGAGAATTCAATAAAAAGGATATCAGAACATGTCCATAAAAGTTTTTCTAAATAATATGTTAGATGGAAACATCATTGTATATGTGATATCTTTGGTTTATCTTAAATATTAACAAGTTCAATTTTTCAACAAATTTTAAATCTGATAAAACATTGAGATATTGATACTAAGTAAATGTTTAAATATAAAGATACTTTTATGATGTATAATGACACACTTGTGGTTTGTAAAATTTATATTTATGAATAAAAGTGGGGGATTGTTATAACTTTATTCAAAAATAATTATTAAAATAATTTAGAGTTTTGAATGGTCAAAACACACTATTCTTGGATTGATGATATGGATTAAAAAAGGGGAATCCCACATTGGAAATGTGGGTAGAATTCCCATAGGTAATTCCATATAAAATGATATTTAGTAATTGTTAATTTCAATAAGAAATTTATATTTTCAGAAATTATTTTATAGTGTTTTTAAAAATATATATTTAGTAAAATATTTTTTTATATAAATATTATAAATATATATATGTATAATATTAAAATATTTTAAAAAATGATGAATATCGTTATTAGTCGTGATCAATGGATTTTGAATTTTTAAAAACTAAACGAGTGCCCCTTATTAGAAGTTAACTCATTTTGGTTGAACTAAAATGTTATTTGATCGAAACATTTTGATAAAACTAGTTTGATTCAAAGAAAATTAAATTTATAAATAAGCAATGATGATATTGCTTTTCATTTAACTCTTCTTCAATTCAAGAATTTCTATTTAAATTTTTCCAATATCTATATTCTTTGGCTACTGAAAATTAGTGATTTTATTTTTCCCAAATCATGGTAAAATCCTTAAGGGAAGAATCCACTCATAACCCTACACCATTAAAGTGGGGGTGTATCAAACCCTTTTGGAAGGTGATCTAAATTCATGCCTCAAGGTTCAATTTTTCTTCTCATTTTTCCTACATATTTTCCAACACTTGTGTCATGAGTGGAGGTATCTGATTATGGCGTTGATGATGGTGGTGGTCATAGGGGAAGATTTATGCACCATCTGTCTGAAAGATATGGTGAAAGGTTCTCCTATGGGTTTCATTCCCTACTCCCATATCTTCCTTGGTGACTGCATCCACAGGTGGATCATGCGCCTCTGCAATATCTGAATATGCTGCTATAAACTACCCCTACATTATTCTAGAGTTCCTTGACTACCTCTCAATATTTCCATTATTTCATTCTTCATTTTTTACATTTCATTTATTAAAACTTTATTAGATATTATAGTAATATTGGAGTATATGGAGAAGAGGGTGATGATCTACCTCATTGTATCTATCACCCATCAAAGTGAAAAACTATGAATCAAAAATATATTTTACTTTGTTGATGATGCATGAAAGTCAATTAATGTTAGTTAACTTTTGATAATGGTTTTAAAATACATTTTTTTATTATTAGACCAATTTCATAATCTCAGTTTTAAGTGAGTTTGGATTCATGTATGTGTGTGTGTGTATTATTAAGTGCATCCAACCTTATCCCTCCCTACAAGAATCAGCAAGCACTCATTAGACATATTTCATTATTATCAGAACTTTATGTACCCCATGATGATGTGACCCAAATACTCAAGCATTTTACAGGCTCAAAGGACCATGAAATGTATCCTATCAAGTGTAAAGCCTCTCGGTATGTGCATGGGGTCACCTATCGTAGCAACATTATCCTTATGTTGTTTCGGACTCTTGTAGTGTCAATTTAATCTACTCACTGAGTTTCTTAGTAGGAGTCTCTAAATGGTAAAGTATAGTTGGGTGGACATAATCTAGAACACAGCCACCTCAGGTTCATCCACTTCGGTAAACGTCAATGGTTGTTGTTGTTGGAACTCTCATGTTGGGTCTCACGTACTCTTCAAAACCCTATCTAGACCACCCTCCATAAACTACGTGAAGCGATAAAATTTCTCATAGAACATATCTCTCACTCCTTCACCTAGTACAATTGGTGGTTCCACTACTGGAGGATCATTTCCATCCATATCCTCATGTTTTCCTATCAATAAGTGTCATCTTGTATGCATAACTCTACATTTCTAGACACATTTCTTATGACACATAACACAAAATTATCACATTTATGTAATAGGTATTCACATAAAACCATAATAATTCATTCCCCATAACCCTCCACATAGTCAAAACTGAGGCATTGTCACCAGCCTTGGCCATCCTACATCTAAGTCATGGTTAAAAATGGGTAAACACATTTATATATTCATTTTTCTCATCAAACACCCATTTTCCAAATTTTAAATCATTTTAAAAGTTTCAATTTCAATTTAGGAACCTTTTTTCATTAAAATATACACAAGAAAGAAAAACACTTTGACATAAACATCTCAACCCAAAACATTCTTTTCTATGCATACCAAAATTGATGCATGTCATAGGAAAAACCTGAGATCCTGGAATGATGCATGTATACTCAACTCTCATGACAAATCATAAAGTGATTGAAATCTCAGAAAAAACATGGAAAGCAATAATATCACACAAAAAGTGCATCACTCAAGGTGAAATAAAATCTGATCATAATAGAACACATAAATAATATTAATCCCACCTTAGGTACTTGGATTTTTCCCTCGTACATGGGTTAGATAATCCCATGCATGAGCTCTCAACCAAGGCCCAACTCATCCTATTATTCTATCTACCTTTCCCAAATATTAAGCCAAAAAAATAAAGTAAAAGTCCTTTAATACCACTTTTTAACATATCGACCCGGGTAACACACACTAATTCCCCAAGATGGTTAGTCAAGAGACCAGAAGCGTACCTCCCTGTACATGAGAGGGTACTGACTAGCAGTGATGGTCAAATATTTAACATGGGGAGACTATTCCCTCTTTATCAAAACATCAAAGAGAGAAATTAATAAACAATTGAAAACCCGTAATAAAAATTTCTAATAACCAACCAGAATCAATACAAGACCAACCATCTCATAATAATCCAAAAAAGGGAATACAATATCAAAACTAAAGAAATAGATGTGTCATGCCATATATGTGTCATGTTTTGAAATGAAAAACCAAAATAAATTCACACTAACTCTCCCAAGAAGGTCTCTAAACAATGTCTTGTTCACTAATCCATGCTTCATCCGGACATGGCCATCAAATATAGGGCTCTTTCCCTTATCATGTCTTTCAAACATGAAGTTTATTCAGGTACCGATCAATCATCCCATGTAGGGTGTGATTACAACTCAGTAGGTCACCACCAATGGTGTCTAAAACAATATCCAATTAATAATAGTATATATGGATATAAAATTAATAAATTAAAATCATTAACGTAAACAATTAACATATTGAATTATTATTTATTTAACCACAACCATTTCCTCAGGTTCATAATGACACCTAAACCATCAATACTTTCTTCGGCCCGTGCTAGATTCTGAACCAAATTACATATGAAAAAACAATTTCTTATTACATGGGATTTAATTATCCATTTCATTTTAATTCATAAAATGTTAACTTGAACCATATTCCAATGCCAATCCCAAGGGAATATAACATTTCATCTTGCACTCTATGGGTATTTCGGGCCTCTATCCCTATCATGCACCTCAATGTCACATGGATATTTGGATCCTCATTCCCTATCCTACACTTTCAATAACATATGGTTATTTGGAGCCATAGTCCCTATCCTATAGCTCAATGTCACATATTGGTATTTGGAATATTAGTCCCAGTCCCACACTCACTATCTAATATAACACAAATATCACAATATCAAACAAATAAAAATTTCATATACATTAAGGTTAAGCACCATTGTCCTTCTTATCAAACATTCACATTTAAGTGTATCATTTCAATTTATCATAGTAATGAAGGTTCATCACTTTAATCACATTGAATAATATGAAAAATTCATCATTAAACCATTTATGGACATTTAATCACATAATTCATTAACCCTTTAAGTTTAATCCAACGACCCCTTAATTACTGATAATCAATAAATTCATAATCACATTATTCTATTAGCCAATTTCATCACCCAATTATTCACTAATTTCAATATCACAAAAACGAACAAATTCATTATCACAATGTTCCATCAATTTCATTAACAAATTAAAAAATTAGTTAATTTAATTAGAATGTTATTACCCAACATGGAAATAGAAATTTCACAAAACCATACACATAATTATAAAAACTACTATAGGAAATTTATATTTAAGCCACCACCCTCAAGATCGTTAGCGAGCGTTCCCCAGTTAAAATTCCCCAAATTATAGCAAAATGTTAAATTTCATAATAAATAATGAGATCTAGAACCAAAACCTAGATCTGAGATCAAACGAATTATGATCTATCAAAACATATATATAAATCCACTCCATTGTATGATAAAACACTCCTCTTGATCTAGAAAGGGAGATGGGAGAGAGATGAATCAAATTGGGAAGAAATCACATACCGGGACAGGTGTAGAAGAGTCAATCAGGCCTTAGATTCATCAAGAACAGAGTTTTGAAGCCCCAATAATCCTTATGAGAGATTCAAAATACATAGAAAAGTGTTTAGGGTTGATCTAGTGTGTTTAGGGATAACATCAATGGTTTCAAGAATTTTTTAATACTTTTTCAACGATTTATTTTCCCATATGAACATTATCCTATACGGGGAACATGGGTTACCTTAAATTTGTGCCTCCTCTTAGGGGTTGTACAGTTACTAATCAGAGGGTTCGCGGTTTGAAAAATGATGTTCCAACCATGAAATCTCCATATGTCTAGGTTTTCCCATTTTACTGAGGTTGGGTGCATGGTTTGGGTAACCCATGTGCCAACCATTCAATACCCTTTTTTCTTCAAAAAAATCTATAAATTCACCCAAAATCTCCCCAAGGTAGAACCTAAACAATGCATAACCCAAAAAATTCTAAAATATTACCTAAAAATGATCAAAAAACTTATCTGGAAAAGGTCAAGATCTAACATGTTGTGGAAGGACAGTTGACTCAAGTTACACAAGAACCGCGAATGTCAAGTAGTATTAAACAAGAGATTGAAATATAAAGATTTATCATAAATAATTTATATGAAATAACATTCATAGGATATTAACCTACTTCTTATCTAGAGTCTATTAAGAGTTCTAATTCTTATAAATTGTTGAAATTCATGTAATCTGAGATTGACTCCATAAACACTAACCATATTTATAACATGGTGGAAACAGATGAATGGGTGAGACTAATAAGGTTTAAGTGCTTTACTATAGAAAAATGACATTTATGGTAGAATTTCTACTTATAAATAATTTATGGTGGAAAAGGGTTACAAATAAGTTCATGGTATTGACTATGAAGTGACCTTTTTCACCTTTCATAATGATAATGTTCATAAGGATTTTTCTAGTCATATTAGAAAAATATTATTATGATAGATATCAAATGGATCTCATAGTATCATTCCTTAACATAACTTTAGTTGAGGGAATTTATAAGATATAGCGTGAGGGTTTTGAAGTTAAAAATGAGAATTTTATGGTTTGAAAATTAAAAAGGTCGGTATATTGTCTAATGAAAGATTCTCAGAGTTGGGATATGTGGTTTGATGATGCAATCAAAGATATTGGTTTCATCAAGAACATTTATGATTCTTATGTATAAAATAATCTTAGTGGGATTATGTTAGTGTTTATAATATTGATTGTAGATGACATACTTCTTATTGAAAATGAAATTCTAACACATAAAAATGTGAATATGTGACTTGGAAATTAATTCTCATTAAAAGAAATGGGAAAAGGAGCTTACATACTCAGTATGAGGATTTATAGAAATATATCTAATAATATTCTTGGACTACGTCAGAACATGAATATTAGTAAAGTGTTAAAGTAGTTTAGAATTGTGAATCCAATAAGGGGTATTTACCATTGTTTCATGGAATGAATCTTAGGAAGATTTTGATTCCATCGAAAGAGTTAAAAAAATATGGATATTATTCCTCATGTTTCCTCCATAGAATCTATAATGTATGTTATGTTATGTATTCGACCAAATATATATTATTCTTTGAGAATAAAAATTTTATACCAATCTAATCTTAGTGAGATTCATTGTATTGATATGAAGAACATCCTTAAGTACTTAATAATGAATAAGTATGTTCTCTTGTACATTTGAGGATAGGATGAGCTCTATGTAAATGGTTTCACAAATTCAAGTTTCTTATATGAAGAATATGATATGAAATCTAAATTAGGATTCAATTTTTTTATTAAATGGTGGATGAATTAGTTAGAATAGTTCCAAAAAATCCACTATAGTGGACTCAATAATATAGGAAAAATACATTGTTTCATCAGATTCTATGTAGGAATCTATTTGAATTGAGAAGTTCCTTTCTAAACATGGAGTGGATCCTAACATTGAGGGAGAAATCGAGCTATATTGTGATAATAATGGAGTTGTTTCTCTAGAAAAGGATCACTAGTCTCATCAACATACTAAAGAAATCTTTTATAAATCCCATTTCATATGGGATATCATTCATAGGGATGACGTAAATATTAGTTGGGTGGATACAAAAGAGAATGTAGCAGATCCATTAAAGAAACCATTATCATAACAACAAAATGGGGGTCATGTAGAATCTATAGGTGTTAAACACTTAAGATATTGGTTGTAATGGTTTTGAATGTATCATGTTATTATAGTAATGTAAATCCACAGTTATCATTTATTCATGTGTGATGGAATTAATTTTACATGAACTGTTGAATGGTAATATGCCATCAAAGTATGACATTCAATTATCCCTGATGGATGATCATTACAGAGTAATATGGGTTGTAATGATATGATAAGTTTAACTTTAATATACTATTTTACTCATTAGAAAGAGTTGTATTTGAGTTATAAATAATGGATTTAAAAGGTAATACATACATAAATATTACTTTTAATTATTTTCTAAAGTATATCTCATGGAATTCCATGTAATCAGAAATATACTTATGGGTGTATTTTTATTCTCAATCCATATTACCTGAGGTTGGTGAGATGCTGAAGGACCCTAAAAACCCCTGAGAGGGGGTGAATCTAGGTTTCAATGTTTTCTCTTATTTTCTAGATCGTGTTCCCACATTGTTAGAAACTTTTTTACACTTGTATGATGGATATGTGTAGTAATTAAGACATTATCTTGCAGAAGGGTCATACAACATTTTTACTTGGTTCACTAGTAAGGGATAGTCTAAGGAGCCCACACTGATAGGTTTCTGATCATTCCAAAGTCCACTAGTCATCACTAGTTTGTGGATTACACAGATTAGGTCACAGTCACTCTATGCTAAGATCACTGCCTTTACAATGGTTCAGGGATAGCTCAATGCATCCCCCATATCACTTTCATTAATTCCCACTTGGCCACTACATTGGAAGAGTTTGTACTCAATTTATTGACATAATGGTCACTTCAACAGATTTTCATTAAAGTATTTGTCTCTGTTCAGCACGAGACACTACTTGAACAGTAGTCCTGACTTGATGCGCACTAAAATCCTTTTCCACTTAAAACATGATATTCAATATTGTCCTATCCACTTAAACCTGATATTCCATACTGCCTTTAATAATTATAAATCTTCAGTTTTTATCTCTTTGTTCTTCTTCTTCTTCTCTTCCTTCTCTCTGAAACATTTTAATATGGAACAGTGTAGTCATGTCTTATTCTCTTTCTTCTATTCTCAACACCTGAGTGTATTGATATAATTCATTCTTCCTTTGTGCACATATGAGTTTAGTTGCAAGTCTTGTCCTTCTTCACTTCAAAAATCACAAAGAGGGTGTTAAACACCAGTCATTTGAGTGTGGTACTTATTCTCTTCATGTAACTGAATGATTCACAGGACTTTCCTTCTTTGTGAAACCTCTTTGAGAATACTAATCACCCATCGAAGGCCTGTGGGACCCCAAATTGTTCGTTCCCCTTTCTAGATGGCTTGCACATAAATTTTTTTTCTTGAGCATAAAAACTCAACTTTGGTGCCTAAAACCTTTTGCGTGTAATTATATTTTTACACACAACTCTATTTTTCACGCACAACTACCCTTTTCCACGTACCACATACATTTTTGTACACCGCTATCTACATCACTATTTTTCATGTCAGACCTTGAGATTTCCATAAGTTTAAAGCCTTTAAAAATGAGAGGGAGTCACCTCTTATTTATATAATTTGTTTACCCTGTGTGTAAAAACCCTATTCATGTGCATAAAGTTGTCTCCCCCTTCTTCACATTACGCGCACATATTTTTTATATGCACTACCCTGATTTTTAGTGCATCGCATGCCTTTTCCATTTTTCATTGGTCTTATCCTAAGGCACCTCTTTAGTGAAAAATACCAAAATAGTATTACGCGCAACTCCAATTTCATGAAATTTCTTGAATTTTTCGTGCACTTCATTCCTTTTCTGATTTTCTCCATTCTATTCTGAAACACAACTTTCATGAAAAACCTCGATGTACTATTTCATGCACATCCAATATTTTTCTCACATTTCACCTTTTTCATGAACATTGCACGCAACTCTCCAATTTTACACACCTCCCTTTCCATTACCATATTTTCTTATGTTGATCTTGGAACTCCACTTACGCACAACATATAAATCCATCTTCAACATTTTTCACAATATCCTTTTACAAAATCACTTCTAATTTCACACACATATCGTTCTTGAGATCTATTACAGCAATGACACCAATTATTCTTCTCTATCATCTGCTTTCATCATGAACTCCTTCAGCCATGATATATAACCTTTTATCTATCATCATAAGCATCTTACGATTGTTATGTAAGCCTTATATAAATATTCAACATAAGATGCATGGCCACCTTGGTACTCCAATCTTAGGAATGACCACTTTGAATTCTAAGCCCATGCACACTCCCTTCAATTTTCCTCTTCTACATTTACTTTTTGGAACATGAATTCCAAATCACATCAATCATCCTCAAATGGATGATACTTCACCATTCTTCATTGTTATAGACAATGTATCACCTTTGATACATTTACTTTGATCTTGAGATCAGTTCAAAAAATTTCTGAATTACATTCTCCATTAACCTTGGAGTTCCTCTTCATCACCTTCTTCATTTTGACCAGAATTTACAACTATTGACAACAAATACAATATTCATACACAAAGTGGTCAAAACTATCACACCCATTATATTTTGTTAGAAATACCTTAAATTTTTTCTCAAATGAATGTTTCAATGTCAAAATGTGATTCTTCTATATCACCTTTTTCTTTTTCTTTCTCTCTAGATTTAGATCATTCATTTCACTTTATGTCTCCCTTATTTATAAGAAATAAAAAGTCCATGGTAAAATGGTATGAGTGATTTCTAAAGAAATTTTCCATCAATAATTTCACTCTAAGTCTACGTGAGAAATGCTCGGTGTAGAAAATAAGAGGATTTTATTTAGACAACAAAGATATCCGTTATTCACTAATCATGATACCACATGAGATGAGAACTCATATACTTTATCTTCATGTTTTTTTTCTTTAATTACAAAATAAAGATATTGAATTTTATATGGATTAATTAAAGTGAAACTCATACTCACACTTCAAAAAATAGATCAAAAATATTCAAGTGTATTTGGCAGGATAAGTGACCTTGGGGCACTTTCGCTCTTCTTATGTCACTGATTAATTCAGTTACTCTCACTCTGTAAAATGATTTTTATTTTGAGAAACCAAGGATGATATATTGAGAAATCACATACCTTTTCTAATAACATGTTCTTCATGAAATTTCTAGAGTAATTCAATTTGATACCAACTAAAGTTTATACTGTTTGAAGTAATAACTCTTGAAACTTCATCATTTGTCTCACCCTCAAGGGAAACACTCTTCATAATATTAATCAAGGTTGATCCTTCATCATATTAATATTTTAATATAAATTTATGAATCTTACAAGTATGGAAACATCTTCATATTTTCTATCAAGAGTTTACATCATTCACTACTTCTCAGGTTCTCCCCCTGAGAGCCCGCTTCACCTTCAATTCCTTGAATTAGAAATAAAAATATGACACACAATAGGATTAAGGGAATGAGGTGGATCCTTGTTGATTTATCAATATAAACTGTATGGTTGATATTTTTTTCTTAACCAAGTTGCACCATTTATTCTAGTCTTTATTCTCACACATATGAACATATTTTCTGATCTGTCCTGATGTGTCATGGATCTCTTCAAGTTCTCTTATTCTTTGCATGGAGAATTTTTCTACTTAACATCCATCATGGATTATTTTTCAATGTAGACATATTTTATACATCCCTCACACAAAACATTTTTATCATGAGTTATGAATTTATTTCACAAACAATCATGACCTTTTTCTTCATCATGTGTAGCCTTTTCTTTTCCTTTTATTCTACCTTTAGTCTATTCATTTTCAAGTTTCTTCAATCATTCAAAATATTGTAGACAGATGACCAACATGTCATTTTGAATTGTTCTCATAGGTATGGATCTTCCACATGGGTTCATCTGAGTTTCATCCCTCTTAGTTTCTCTTTTGGATGAATTGCCCTTCAATTTCATGGATCTAAAATCTAGCGTCCTATTAGCTTCCCTACTTGATATCTTCTTGAGAATATTTGTGTTCACAATATTCTTCTGATTTATTCCCAAGGTAGTTTTTTTATACTTAGATGGCATCAGAGGTATTTTTTTCTTATCAATGATGATTTATTGTTGATATGGGCATGTACCTACCTTGTGACCACTAAAATTATATACATCATAGATGTTATCAAGCATTCCAAATATTTTTTGGTAAATAGATACTTCTAGCCCTATAGATGTTGATTCTTCTTCTCTTACATTCTACCCAATGAGGTTGGATTACTTTTTTATCTTAAATTATTAGGATTATACCAACAATTTATTGCACAATTCCCAATAAAAATTATCACAAACATTGACCAACAACTATTGATTTATTTTTATTGTGTTGTCAGGCCCTCTTCTTGACATGTTGTTCTCTTTTTGGAGAATCACCTTGCACATTCTTATTCCTATTCACCCTAGACATGGTGATAGGTAATTCCTCACCTTTGTTCATCGATACTTGTATTGAATTCCCCTCCCAACCTACACTGCTTTTCGAGACATATTTAGAAAACATGAGTATAAGATGGTTTGGTGGGTACTTTATTCCTCTCATTTTCCTATGATATATCATCAACAGATGTAATGATCTTCTTATCATATGTTGGAGGTCTTTTATCTTCAAGATCTTCCAGTGATCATTGAGTAGAAATAGATAATGTTTCTTAAGATAGATCATCAAGAGTTTTCATGATTATCTAGTCACATGTTAGATGTATTTCTTATTTAGAATCCTCGAGTGATCATTGAGTACCAGTAGAAATTATTTCCTTATTTTGTAAAGGCTAAATTTTAGTCTTCTCAATATTGGTCAACTGGGCTTCCAATTTTAGATGTTCTATATTGAGCATGATCTTTTGATCTTAAATCATGATAATATTCTCTTTACAAGTCGTATTCAATCTTTTAATTTCATCTTCATGCATCTTAACTTTTTTTTGTATCAAATAATCAAGTTCCTTGATATTCTTGTATGTTTCTTCAAAATACAAACCCCTAAATTCATTTCTCTTATTCATCTCATCTTTAAGTGCATGAATATTTTCTTTTAGAGCCTTATTGACTCTCTCTTTTTCTTAAAAGGCTTCAATCTGTCTAGATAGTTTTAAACATTCAAGTACTTTTCTTTCAAGCCCTTTTCCATATTGTATACTACTCTTTCCAACTAAGTGATCTCAGGCTGCATACATTGAAATTTTCTATAAAAAAGGTAGTTATTTCTTTAGGAATATCATGCACATAATTTTTTATTATCACAATTTCAAGATATTGTGAGGTAAAAGATTCATCAATATCATCACTTATGTTTGAAACCTTATTTTTTGTGGAAACATGAGCCACCTACACTTTACTTTCTAAGCCTAATATTTCTTCATTATTGGAAGGTCATAGAGAACCATATACTTAATCTTCTTTAGAAATTAGGGTCCTCTTTGACTATATCTTCTCTTTCTTTTTCTTGTTTGTCATGGTCTTGCTGAATATAGACTTTTGTTCAAGGAAAACTGAATCTTTATCAACACTACACTTCATTTTTGACTCATGAAAGATAACTCAAATCCTATTCTGAATAGAATTTCTAAATATTATCCAACATACATGAACCTTTGTGCTCTGATACCAATTTAAGGACCCTAAACCACCCTGAGAGTGGGGTGAATCAGGGTTTCAACTTTTTCCCTTCATTGATGGATCTTGTTCCCACATTGGTATGAACATGTTTACATATGTATGATGGATATGTGTAGTAATTAAAACACTCACATGAAGAAGGGACACATAGTGTTTTTATATGGTTCACCACTATGGTATTGCCTAAGGGGAATATGTCGATAGGTTTTCGATCATAAGAAATTCCACTAATCATCAGTAGTTTTTGGAAACATATGTTCGTTCATAGTCACTATGTGCTAGGATCACTTCCATTACAATGTTTCTGGGATAGATCATTGTTTCCCTCAGATCAAATTCATTGAAACCCCCTTCCTCACTACATTGGAAGAGTATGTACTCAGTTTATCAACTTTAATGTCTCTTCAACAGCTTTTTATTAATGTCTTCATCTCTGTTCAGCCCGAGACACTGCTTGCACCATAATCCTGACTTGATGCTCACTAAAATGCCTATCCACTTAAAATCAGATATTCAATAAAATCCTATCCTCATAAACCAGATATTCCATAATGCCTTGAATATTTATCAATCTTCAGTTTGGAACTCTCTATTCTTATTCTTCTTCTCTTCCTTTTCTCTGAACTAGTATAATATAGAATAGTGAAGTAGTCTCTTAATATCTTTCTTTAATTCTCAACACCTGAGTGAATCAGTATAATTCATTCTTCCTTTGTGTAGATAGGAGTTTAGTTTCACGTCTTTTCCATCTTCACTTCGCAAATCACAATAAGGGTGTTAAACACCGATCCTCTAAGTGAGGTACTTCATATCTTCATGTAACCAAATGATTCACTAGACTTTCCTTCTTCATGAATCCATGTTGAGAGTGCTAAGAACCTGTCAAGGGATAGTGGGACCCAAAATTTTCTGCACACCCTTCTAATTGGACCATAGATAAAATTCAAGGATTGCGCCTAAAAACTCAACTTTTACATGTAAAACCTTTAGCGCATAATTCTCTTTTTACCAATAACATTCTTTTTTTTATACATCTACCCTTTTGTCTCACATCACTTTTGGTTTCACACACCGTTGTCTACTTCACTATTTTCTTCATTAGAGCTCACGATTTTTCTATGTGTCAAGCCTTCACAAATGATAGGGTTCACCTCTAATTTATAGTAATTTTTAACCTTGTGTGTAAAACCCGAAATCCGCATGTAAAAACCCTTTTCATGCACATAAATTTGTCTTTCCCTTCATCACATTACACACACATATTTTTCCGTGCACTTCCCTAATTTTTTGACCACTGCATGCCTTTTCCATTTTTCATCAGTCTAATCACAACGCACCTCTTGCATGAAAAATACCAAAATAGTATTACACGCAGCTCCAATTTCGTGCACTTTATTGAATTTTTCATGCACTTCATGCAATTTATAATTTTATCCTTTCTGATCTGAAGCACCACATGCACGAAAAACCTCAAGACACTATTTCGCACATATCCAACATTTCGTACACATTTCACCTTTTTTTAGCAGATTGTACACACCTCTAAAATTTTTCACATGGACCTTTTCATTTCCATATTTTCCTATAATGATATTGGAACTCCACTTGTTCATAGTATATCATCCCATATTTAACCTTTCATGCAATATCCTTTTGAAAAACCACATCCAATATCATGCACATATCGATCTTTAGATCAGCTACAGCAAGAACATCAATACTTCTTCACCATCATCTGCTTTCATCACAAACTCCTTCCACTATGATATATACCGTTTGATTGATTGTCTTAAGAAAAGGAAGATTGCAATGTATGATTTATGGAAATATTCAACATAAGATGCATGGACACCTTGGTACTCCAATCTCATGCATGGCCTCTTCAAATTCCATCCCCATGAACACTCCCTTCTATTTTCCTCTTCTACATTTACTTTTTGGAAAATGAATTCCAAATAAATTAAATCATCCTCAAAGAGATTATATTTAACAATTCCTAATTTTTTTTAGAAAATTTATTACCTTTGATACATGCACGTTGAAGTTGGGAATAGTTCAAAAAAATTATGATTTATATTCTCCAACAAATTTGGAGTTCCTCTTCATATCCTTCTTCATTTTGACCAGCATTGAAAACTGTTGACCACCAATACAATATTCATACAAAAATTTGTCCCAACATATACCTAGAATGATAACCTTCATATATTGATACCCTTATTTTTTATGTAAACATGTTGAATTAGCTAATACAGTGGTGGTAGGGTATGTTTCTAACCATGTTGTCGGTCGGAGCACATCCAAGATCGGATTTGTTAACTTGTATGACAAGTTAAAAATAGATGGAGGTTGATTGAATTAGACCATGGAATTCTATGTCCATGATTATATTTTTTAAATTTGATGTGTTCAAATACATGGATTAGTGACATGTTATATACATATCAAATAAATGAATTTCATGTGATGTATTCATCGACATAGTCAGTCGTTTTTAGAAAATCAATAAATAATTAGAGGCTAATACTAGATCGATATATTTTATATCTACTAGTTTCTTTATGTCATAGAAAAAGGTATTATATAGGTATATATACAATTTTTATAACACATTTTGGGGTTGATATGTTCATATTGAGATATGAGTGTGATTAATGGATATCACACTAGGCCCCTTAATCAGTTGAGTGTCACTAATTTTTTAATAGAGGCCTATCTTTTATTACATCAATAAGGATTTCATAGGTGATTTAAATTCTAATAAGGCCCATAGGTTTGCATAGTTAGGCTATTGCATAAGGATAAAAATTTGGATAAAGTTTTTTCCAAAATGAAGAGAGTTTGATGAAAGAAAAATTGCATGTAAAAGAGTATGGATAGATTCAAAAAGAGTTGTGATGTTTCGTATGAATTCCTTATGGGATTTTCATGAAAGTGGGAGATTTTTGGGTGTTTACTAAAATATACATGCAAGAGATTCATGTACACATGTATATTATGCATCAAATATATATATATATATATATAATGATATTATGTTATATTATATTATATATAGTGTCCATTTAATACTTGAATATAATGCATGAATATTATCATGCATATGATGCATAAATAATAATATAGAAAATAATATATATATATATATATATATAGTAAACACAATATTTTAAGCTATATAACCCTTCTATGTTTACTAGAGAGGACAGACCTGAGGAAGATAAGTCTTTTATTGACACCATCTAGACTAAAATTAACCATTTAGAGACTCCTGCTAAGCACATCGGTGAGTAGCTGAAGTTGACACTATGTGCGGGTTGTGAAGAGTATGTCTGACTTGACATGATATTTCCAATTATAGAACCCACTGATGTTTACCATAGAGGATAGACCTGAGGTAGTTTAGCTTTGTATTGTTTCCATCCCGAATATACTTGACCATTTAGCTACTCCTAATGAGCACCTCAGGGAGCAGTTGAAGTTGAAACTATGGGTGTCGATGCATCAGAATGCTAATGTTTCTATGATAGGTGGCCACAAGGAACTGAGAGGCATGATTCCCATCAGGATACCTTTCATGGTTTTTTCAGCCAGTCAAATGTTTGAGCCTTCGGGTCATATCATCATGGGGCCTTCGAGTCCTGACAAGTGTGTGTCAATTCTTATGGGAAGGGATGAGGTTGGACCCACTATATAAAAAATACACACCTATACATATTGAATCCAAATTAACTCTAAATTTATATGATGAACATGGTATATGCATTAAAAAAATGATAAGATCACTTCCCTATATGAATGAGAAGATTCCTTCACTCGCGGAACATGTGGTGCACCATAATCTCTTGGATATCCATGATCAGCGTGGCGGTGCTTACTAGAAGGAAGGCCTCTTCAAAAATTTTCTTGGTGAGGTGGATGAGGGAATAAGGGTCTTCCTTATGATGTAATATGAAAGCCTTGGTGGTGAATTCCCACTATCTAGTTACTGAATGGTGGAGAAGGTGGTGGCGGTCAAAAATATATTATATTGTTCAGAGGTCTGATGATGTGTGTAGAGGGGGAAGGTGTGGGTTGGGTCTCCCACATTGTTGGTCACCAGGGTTTAAAGGATATGGAAGTTGGTGAGGCAAAAGTCAATGATTATAGAGTTGGATGGTTGGGGTTGATCGGAATGGGGGTATTATGTGATCTTGATGGCATGGTACCAACATTGGACTTGCATGGATGGATCATTGTGTTTTAGTCTTTCCAAAAGGGGGGTTTTAGGAGATTTTATGTGCTTTTAGATTTTGTTTAGGATCAATGACATGGAAAAGGCAGTAAGTGTGTACACATTTCACCTAAATATAAAGAGAAATGGGGTAGGGGGTTTCCTTTTTCCGAACATACAGGTGAAATACCCCCTCCCCCTCCATTCTCCTCACATGAGAATCCACCCTTCTATCTACATTCTCGTCTCTCTCTGTAGAAGAAGTCTTCTTTATGCATAGTGGATCTAGTGGACTAAAAGAAGTATTGGTTTTTTTCGATGCTCATTTAGAGGTACTTTTTCTTACTTAATTTAAATATATTTATTTATTTAATTTAATTCTTTTTAGTTAGTTTTAAATATGTTACTTATTATATAGTTTAATTAGCTATATAAATTTTAGAAATACTAGTTGTTATTAGTAATGATTAAGTATTGATTAACTAAGGAATAAATTTAGATTAATAAATGGTTACATATAATGGTTACATAATTATAATTAACTAATGAATATAATATTATTAACATTTCATTAAGGAATAATTAATTAAGGATTAAGTAATGTTTAACTAATTATTATATAATGTTTAAATAATGATTTAGTAATGATTACATAATAATTGAGTATTTATGAAATTATGATTAAGTTATGATAATGTAATGATTAAATATTTATTAAGGAATGAGTAAAGATGTATATCACTTTTTATGATGTTATTAATCTACCAATTGAAAATAAGATGTATTTTAATTCACTTCTAAAGTCCTTCCCATCTCATCCAAACCATGTTTTATTGAAAATTTTCAAGGGATTTCTTGTATGTTATAAAACATTCATGTGTTATTTAATGTGTTTTTTATTCTCTATTTAACTTTATATGATCATAATTTTCAGTTTATAAATGGTAAATAAACTTATTTGGAGTCTTCTCTTCATTTTTCCTTGGTTTCCAAAATATTATATGACTTATATTCTAATAAACATTTATATAATGAAACATTAGTATCATATTTTAGGGTATAAAAACAAATTCTAAAAATTTTTTATAAAAAATATTATATGATCAACCATGATTTTCAAAATTAGTTACACTATTAGAATCTTTATCAAAAAACATTCTTGAAATTGAGATTCATGTTTGCCTATGTGTACTGCTACGGGGATGTTATTCAAACTGAGTAAGGAGCTTCTTATAGTACACAACATACAAAAATGGATAGTACAGAAGATTGTGTAACCCCAAGTGAAATTAAAGATAGAATTCACAGTTCCTTAAATTAGATACCCAATCAAGAGATCAAGTCTATAAGCTTTAGATATTTTCAATTCCCAGCAACAATGTGGAATCTAGATTCTCTATTGGTTGCTGATGCGCAGTGGGTCCAAAAAATAAATTTATTTTCTAAGTGGTCAGATGGTACCATTATGGAGCTATATGTTGATGTTTCTACTATACAACAACATTTTTCAATTTTATAAAGATGTATAATTATAAGAGGGTATATATAATTTCCTCCCCTAAGAAATTTAAGTTATTCCATATGATGCATAAGAGGAAATCCTAGATGATCTCTCTGAAATATATGTAATTATAGCTTCTGATGAAGATTTTTGTAATGATGGAACATACGGTGACAACAGTTATAATGTGGAGGGAGCAGCAAATGTTTGAAAAGAATTTTGTATAAATCAATTAGTTGTACAGTAGCCTCGACCCACAACAAATCATCCACCACACCTCACATCTTGGTTTAAAACAATGAAACATGTGTCTAAATTTGACTACATTGTTCTCACACCTGCAACTGAATTTCCCGGAGTTATACTAGATAGATTTAGTGAGGTGTGAAAACCATTATATGCTAGAAGGGATTTTCCAAGTAAATATGCATTAAAACATGCTAAAGAGATTTCACATTGAGAGTAATTATAGATATATAGTTCAGGAATCAGGTCGTAAAAAATATCTCATACAGTGTGAAAAGTATGGGGATGATTATAGATTCATCTTGAGGGTGATTCAGGATATTGCGTTTGTTGTTTGGAGAATTGGGAAGATTGAGGTACCTCATACATGCATTCAACCAAACCTGACATAAGATCATACCTCATTGGATTCTGAATTTGTGTCATCTATTGTCGTTGAGATGATTATTACATTCCAAGATGTTCCTATAACCCTTTTTCAAGAGAGGATACAACAAAATTTCAGTTATAATATTTTCTATAATAAATCATGGATGGTGAAACTGAAAAAAAAAATTGATGGTCTATGGTGATTGGGACAACTCGTATCGGGTGTTGGCGCAATTGCTATCCATTATAAAACATGATACCCAAGTTGACTTCTATATTCATGCAAATGAATATGTGTCTAAATACAACCGACTTGGTCAATATCATTTTCAATTTCATCATTTGTTCTGGGCATTTCTCCCATTAATCTCCTCTTTTAATTTTAGAAAACTGTTCATATAGATTAATGGAATGTTTCTATATGGAAAATAAAAGGGTGTGTTATTGATTGTGGAAACCCAAGATGGAAACAATTAACCTCTTCCCCTTTCCTTTTCCATTGTATAGTAAGAAAACTATAAACCATGGAGTTGGTTTTTGGAATGTATCAATAACCATTTCACCCACCTTTGGGGTGTCTTTTTGATATCTGATCAGTATATGGTAATCAATGAGGAATTCAATGTAGAAATTGATACATGGAGACCCCCAAATGCACATCATCAGTACTGTATCAGACACACTACTAGCAACGTGCAAAAAACATTCCATAACAATAATGTGAAGAAGGAAATCATGACGTTTGGTATACATTTTCTTTGTTATGTTTTACTAATTTAATGTAAAGTTAAAATCAATTTATGTTTAATATGATTACTTTTATATAGCATACGAGCCGGATCAATGGAGCTTTGAAGAAAATTTTGAACAAAACCACAAGGCCAATCAAGAAGTGTATGAAAATATAATGTGGACTCCAAAAGAGAAATGGACATTGGAATATTATGGGGAGAAGGGGTATGGATACAAGACCAAAAACAATTTATATTTCATAAATGGTGTCTTCAAGGGACTTCACATGTTACATATAACTAGCATTTTTTAGGAGACATTTTATGGGTGCATGAAGTACATCGTTGATAGAAAAAACTATCCCCATATGTGATTCAGCAAGGGCTAAGGTATGGAAGGAACATTCAATGAGAGGTTGAAAAGAACATTGAAGAAGCTTTTAGTTATCATGTCTTCCTTTTCCATGGATAAGACTCTCAATTTGAAGTTCAAGAGTGTTCAAAACCCATCACAAATAGAATCAGTGAAAAAATAGTGGAATTACAGGATGCAAAACAATGTCAAAGTAAAATTTCTAAGAATTAAGGTTTACATGAGCACACACCATCACAACATGTTTCTCTATAAACATATCATGGGAACCATAAGTTTATCTAGTGTACCAGCTAGATTCCATTTTTAACTATTATGTTACACCATATACACTGAGGAGTTCTGAAATTTATCAATGATAGAAGACCAGTCGATAGGGATACCTGACATTAACCAATTCTGTAAATTATGGAGACCAAAGCCAAGAAAGATTCAGAATGATATGGAATGTCCTCAAGAACAAGGTAAAAGTTTGAGATGCACCAGATTCCTTCAAGAAGGTTATAACCAAAAACGATGCCCTAAAATTGTTGTATTGAGTTCACGCTCTTAGCCAACATGATGGATTGTCTCTTCTGTGATCTTTTAATATTGTTAATTATATGGTGATAATATAAGATCCTTCATTTTTTATAATTTTCTAACATCGCCATTTAATTTTACTATCAAATAAAAATAATCCTCTCTTATTCACATTAAAAATAATATGATAAGTGAATTTGATTTGACATTAATGCATAATCAATTTGTCCATGGCTCAACCATAAATCAATAATGTGAGAAAATAATCATTAAAACACACCATAATGTGGAAAATAATACATAAATTACTAAGAACACCATTTTCGAAAGTGAAATGGACAAAGACAAGCATTAAAGAATGATAGTTATTATTATTAATTGAATTATTTTTAGTTAGTTTTAAATATGTTATTTATTAAGTAGTTTAGTTAGTTAAATATAGTTTAGAAATAATAGTTATTATTAGTAATTCATAAGTATAAATCAACTAATGAATAACTTAGGACTAAAAAATTATTACATATAATGATTAGAATATAATAATTTACTAATGAATATAATCTGATTAATGATTGATTATGCATTAACTAAGTATTAACTAATGTATAATTGACTAATGAATATCACAGGATATGATTTGGATGATTCATATTTTCATTATAAACTACTAAAATACCTAATAAGAGAAACCATGAAATTAGTATATTAATCAATGTTAAAATGAAAAATATGGTCATATAAAGTGAAATGGAAAAGGAAAAATATATTAAATAACACATGAATTCCTTACAACAAACAAGAAACACCATAACGTTATATTTACATGTTACACATAAAACTTATTTAGTTTTTTTAAATATAGATGGAGGATACTAGACTAATAACTGAGTATGATACACATGCTTCCCAGGTTGTGCAAGAGGGTATTGAGGTTCGATGGATCAGGGTGCTTTGAGCACACCATTTTCGTCACAGGCTGCCTCCACCCGCCATTAGACCATACCTATATCGTGATGGATTATATGGAATTCCAGTATCTGATTTCACATTTTTAGACCATCACATGCTTGATTCCCTCCTAGAGAGGTGGAGACCAGAGACACACACATTCCACCTACCTAAGGAAGAGATGACTATAACCCTTGAGGATGTGGCGCTCCTTCTCATTCTGCCCATCCAAGGGGTATCCATGATTCGAATTAGCCATGAATAATGTCCTAACCTAGTTTAGTGATTTTTAGGGATTGATATTTTGGTCGAACCTACAGCAACAGATGAAGGGTCGATATCTATGGGTTGTCTTGATGTGCAGTTTGCAGCTTTACCTGATGATGATGACAACCAAACTATCATGCATCATGCTCATTCGTATATATTACGGATCATTGGAGTGACCCGGTGTGATTATCACTCGAGGAAGCATGTGCTCATGATGTATCCAGCCCGAATAGAGGGCTTAGATTAGGCAAGGATGTATAGCCAGGGATCTTCCTGCTTGGATTAAAAATATAGGTAGTTATGAAAACCATGCCTCACAGACCACACAGATCTTGGGGAATGTTCCATCCTTCTTCAGATGTGGGCATGGGAGTGCATCCCCTCACTCTTCCCTCAACCTTCTGGTCAGTTGGTTCCTATAGAGGTGTTTCATGATGCTCTTCAAAGACACTGTAATGATCACTCGTCTATATGGTTTTTGATTCTAGTAGTATTTATTGTAATTAATTTATTATTATATATCACTTTCGATGTTGTATATTACTGGTGGAGTTAGAAACACAACTTCATTGGCTTTATAAAAATCCATTTGGGTGCATACCATCTCAATTTCGACAATATATTACCATAAGAGGTAAGTATATACATTATATAATTGTCTAACAAATTGAAGAATAACATTAGTTTTTGTTTTTAGTAGGGATCTTTTTTTACAAATCTCATGTGTCATTTTAGATTTCATGGATGCCATATTGAGCATTATTGGACCAGTTTCCTTCATATAGAACTACTAGACATCATGATGTTATGGTTTTAGTTCCACTCATTCACTTCCATATTATTGAGTGGCACCATCCAAATGGAGTCATGCACTAATTTGGTTTTTTTATCACATTTCATTTCCACTGAGATAGGCATGGAATCATCATGACTTGAAGCTGATGGGGTTATAGGATGGGGACTAGAGTCAAATAAATTCTGCATTTCTCAACCTCTGGTCCAGTTGAGTAGAGTGTCGTATCTAGGGTGTATTGACAATGTGATTCCATCTTTCCTAGCAGGTTGATAATGTTCCATGGTATAGACTGAAGTCTATTATTTATCTCACTTGAAAAGACATAAGGATTCATGAAATGGTATGTCAAAAAATTTCCTTTAATTTTATTACTATTCTATTTTATAATTTATTTTGAATCTATTTACAACATACTGATGTACAATAGATTATCCTCATGTCTGATAAAGATGAGGTGGGGATCACTAGCCTTGAAGTGATCTTTGATGAAGCATTGTGGATCAATCCATATTAATATGTGATTCATGAGAGAATCTTTGATCTTCCATACTATAGAGTAGATGTTCCTTCACAGGAACATCCTCCATAGCTAATAATGTTGGGGATCTATGACAATGATGACGTAGACTGTGTCATGCTGCATGTGACCCCTAACATGTTCCATAAGCATGGGTTGGCGCTCTAGTAGTCCACCCCCAGCTGATTGTGGATGTGCATCAAGAGGCATGGGATCAAAATTTCTTTATATGATATCTGCAGTTTTTTCTAGCTTGGGTTCCAGATCCTACGCAGCATATATGGTTCCCCACTATGATGATAGTGGGTCCTTCTACTACCATAGTGGGAGAAGGATTGGGTGCACAGTATGACATCTGGTTGACACCTCTTCCCACTGACACATAGGTGAATCATGAAACTTTCACAACTCCTGGTCCCAAGGATCATCCCTCTCAAGTTCATCAAACTCCACCCTAGAATAGAGCTCATTTATCTTGATATACGTGTCATATTCACACACCACTTTATGGGACAAAAAATTAACATAACATTGATTTTACTCATTAAGTTATATGATTTATGTCTATTAAAATGAAGAAATTATTTTTATTATCATACATTTTTACACTTTTACCCACTATTTAATTTCACATTTATATTTTAGTCACAGTTTATATTTTATAATCTTTCAAAGTTGACTACTTGAAACATAGGAATACTTATTAAATTTCTAGAATGCAGTATTAGAATCATATAAAATATAATATATAAAAATAATCTAAATAAAATTTAAAACATATCCAAAGAATCTAAAAATTTGTTGAAATTAAAAAAATCATAAATATAATAAAAAAAATGAAAAATAAATGAATGTAAAGAAATTACTTAAAAACATAATATTTTCACTTTAAAATATAAATTAAATAATTCTAAACAACATAAAATAAACACTATATATATATAAATTGAACCATTCACAAACCACCATGTGGGACGGAATCTCCTCAAAGACATTTATTGTACTTTTTCATGAATTTTGAAGTATTGGTTTAGGTACTTAATAACCTTTATTAATGACTTTAGTTGGTAGTTTTATGTGTTTATGATTAGGCACAAGTATGAAAATTATTAAAAGTTCAAAGAGATTTAGAATGAATTACATAATAAATTGGGAAAATATACTAATATTCACTAATCAAATCGAGGTGTTGAATACATGAGCTAGAAATTCACTGATCATATGAGAGATTGTGGAATTTATTCATAACTCACACCTTAGGGAAAACCATAGTCTAATATTGTTTCTAATATAATGAATCATTCCTATTTGGACACGGTTCAATAAATGATGAGTTTGTGTGATCTTATTATTTCATTATGGGGGTATACTATGAACATAATTTTATTTATACTTAACTATTTTCTATATAATATCATTATAAAGACACTATCGATATATTCACTGGTAAATGTCTGAAAATATCATTTATTAATATTTGGGGTTGTGAATCCCTCGTAAGGGGAAAAATCAAATAATCATAACCCTAAATTAGTGGAATGATTATTTATTGTCAATCAAATGAAAAACTATGGGATACTATTTCTAAAATCTAACTAAAAACCAAGTGTTTGTGGCTGGAACTAGTATATTCCTTGATAATTAATATATCAATTAAGAATATAGTGGGATGAAATTTGATCTTGGAGAAGTTAAGGACCAAAAAAATGAATTCATATTGATAAGAAAGTTAAGTTAGTTCCATAAAGTGTTGTGGAAGAAGGACCATCTCAAGTTACAAAATAAAATCAATTATCTAGTATGATTCATCAGTAACCTAAGATATATGAATTTATTATGAAAAATGATGATGATGTAATATTCATAGATGATAAACATGATATCTATTCAGGGTACATTGAGAGTTATAATTCTAATAAATGGTTAAAAACCATTGAATCTAAAATGGACTCCATCTACATAAACCATGTTTGGAACTTGGTTGATGCACATGAAGGGGTGAGACCCATAGGGTTTAAGTGTGGTTTTAAGAAGAAAAATAGTATGGATAGTGGGGTGTATACCTATAAATAACACTTGGTATAAATGTTACAAAAAATTAATGCTATTGACTATGAAGAAAAATTTTCATTTTTTGTGATGATAAACACTATTCACATATTTCTTATAATGACCTAGATCTCATATACATATTATTAAATAATTTTTTTAATAAAAATATATATAATAATCCAAAAAATATAGAGGTAGAACATATTTGGGAATTGGTTACATGATAGAAATAATAACATAGTCTTTTATTCATATCTTTATACTTTCTACTAGACCTCACATTACTCTTACAACATGGAATATCATTGAGATATACATAAAATAAAGGCTAATCCACACATCTCATTGATTTTCTCATTGGATAAAATTGAATAATATATCCTGAGAGTCAATAATCATATAATAGAAACAAAAATGGAATGATTATAAAGAATCACTTTAAAAAGTCTTGAGAGTCAAATATCATAATACCATGGTAAACATAAGAGATCATAATGTGTGGAGAAAACATAATACATGTCATCATAATGTATATATTTATAAATAATAATAATATTATAGTTATCTAATAATAAAAAAAAGAATTATTTAACTAAATGAAATTATGAAAAAAACTATGTATAAGTGATTTCTAACAATGTACATATAAGTAATAATATATAAAGCAATATGGTTATAAATATAAAAAAATGTATAAATAAAAAAATTGTTGAAAGGCATTAGGACCCTTGTGGCCTTTCGGTTAAGTCACAAGGTGGATGGGGGAATGTTGCCTTTCATACACATTTTAAAAAACAACATGTCCTACACATTTTAAAAAAACATAAAAAACAAAAAAACACTCAGGACTTTGCACATATTTATAGAGGAGGATTCTATGAGATAAGATATATGACGGTTAATCCCTATTATGGAGTCATTATATTTGATTCCAATTATGAAATTTATTATTTTCCATAAATCTGTATAATAATATTTTCCTTACCACTACTGCAGTTACACCTATAATATATGACAATTCCCATTCTGATGGAATATTACAAAATCAACCATTATTTTATTATACTATTTTCATTGTTTTATAAAAAAATTATTAAAATTAATAAATTATAATTATCTATCCCTTTAAAATTTAGAAATATTTTGAGTTGAAATTTTTGGGGATTTCCTTTTAACCCTTATAACATTCAGGATCCACTGAATCATATTTTAGGGTTACAATTTTGATATATTCAATTAAATATTTGGTGATAAGGAAATAGAATAAATTTATTTCAAGATACGGGAAGAAATAAAGAAGATAGAATATAAAATAAATGACACCAGATATAACGTTCTTCAGATCAGCGTGATCCTACATGCATAGTGAGAACACCACCCATATTAGTGTTTTATTACTAAGAAAAAATCAAGAAAATAAATATAGGATCTATGAATCAAGAAGAAAATATAAAAATAAACTATCTGGGGAGGTTAGACCTCTTGAACTTGGTGTAAGTGATAAATCATGTCACGTAGAGTCAATTATATCCACTCCTAGATAGACTCACATGCACACCTAAAAAGGATAGATATCTATACATGAAAATTGATATAA
Source organism: Viscum album (assembly GCA_963277665.1). Classification (NCBI taxonomy): domain Eukaryota; kingdom Viridiplantae; phylum Streptophyta; class Magnoliopsida; order Santalales; family Viscaceae; genus Viscum; species Viscum album. The sequence continues at coordinate 1,280,209,819 of OY728134.1, forward strand.
ATATCTATAAAGCCAGGAATCTAAATATGAAACCTCATTATGATGAAAAATGGGTAATTATCTAAAACCTCCTTGATGTGAAGTCTTGCTGGACCCAAGAGTGATTCGATCTCCATGGAATCACCATTGGAGCAGTACTCTGGTTCTACGAGGTAGCATGACCTCAATAGAGGAGAGTCAAGATGGCTGGAGGGATGGAGGGCATCAGTTCTCCTTCGTCTTCTCCTCCGAGAAACCCTAAAAGTTGTAGTAGAACCTCATGCTAAGAGATCCATCAGTGAACCATAAAAAAATCTCTAAACTGAATATATTGGATCGTGTGAATCCATGTGACCGACCGGAGGAATTATGGCATGCTAAATATTTTCAGGCAGAATTGTCAAAACCACAGGATCATAGTTGTGTGGATGGCCCAAATGAGACCTATGATTCAGATACCAGAAGGTGGGACAGCCGAAGGGACACATGGCATCATGAGATTGACACAGCCAAGTTAGCGTAGATCTAGGTCAAGCAAAAAACAAATGCATTCAAAGGTGCTCATGATAGTTGGATTGGCTGTGATCAATGGTCCAAATTCATACATTTAAATTCATAATTAAAACATGTACACAGAAGCATAAAAAAATACATGTAAACATAATATAAGAAATAAAAGTGAATTTTCACCATGTAGTGTAATACACCCCATGAAAATATGAAAATTTCATATAAACAAAATGAAAATAATTCTATTGAAATAGTAGAATAAATTAAAAAATCTACACCTTGAAATTAAATTATTTTATGGATGATTTTCTCAAAACATACGTTATATAAGTGGTTATATTTTCATTAATTTAAGGTAGTAAAAAACATTTGACAATGGTATGACCTTAGTAAATCTATCGGCTAGATATTCCCCTGTGGTTATCTTAGAAATAGTAACTATCCCATATTCTATAACATCCCTAACAAAATGAAGTCTAATGTCAATGTTCTTCATTCTAACAAGGAATACATAGTTCGTAGATAGATGAAATGCATATTATCTATAAAAGTGTAATATTATACTCTCAGCTAATAAAGACGACATGGAAAATAAAACCATCCAAACATATCACCCATTTTATGGCTTTTATCAAGGATATGTACTTTACCTCATTAGTGGAAAGGGAAACCCCTGATTTCATATATTATTTCTAGAAGATTGTTCCTCCATATGAAAGAATCACGTAACCACTAAGTGATTTTCAAGTGTCAATATTTTAAACATAATCATAGTCAACAAAACCAAAATTTTCTTGGCTAAAACTATAATTTAATACATATCAAAATCACAATTTATCAAACATGAAAACATACCTAAGGAGACAATTTAATGCATGTCAGTGAGGCTTAAAATTTTTCCCCTTAAACTTTCTCACTGTATAAATATAAAATGATGTATTTTTTCTAGAACAAACTATAGTATAGATAATATTTCCTACAACATTAGCATAAGGAATCTTATTCATGAATTTAGCCTCATCGTCATTTTTAGGGTATATTTTCAAAGAAAATTTAAAATTTTATCCTTAAGTAATATTAAAATGTTAAATGTTCTCAAATAGATACCTTTTTAATACTAACTTCACATAAGAAAATATTGATATTTATATAGTTCAAGCCTTCATGTCTCTAACTATGTATATACACATGAACTGATTAGCATGCCCAAAGTCTTTCATTTTTAGAGATAGAGTTCAATTGGTTCTTGATAGAATTTATAATCCCCATATTTTTATAGATAAAAAAATGTAATCAACATATAATAATAGGTAAATATATTCATGTTTAACTATTTTATATTATATATACACATTCATCAAACATACTTCTAGAAAAATAATTTTCTATCATAAAAGAATAAAACCTTTTATACCATTTTCTATAAGATTTTTTAAGCCCATATAAAGACTTGTTAAGAAGGAATACTTGATTTTACTTAAATACACTTCAAAATCCTCTAAGATGAGTCATGTAAATTGTTTCATCAAGGGTTACATAAAAAAAGTAGTTTTACAAATAATTGTTCGTAATGAAAATCAAACATGGATGAAAACCCAAGAATAATTATTATGGGTGAATGTTAAATAATTGCGGAGAATATATTACTATAATCAATACCATCATGTAAAAGAAATCATGTACCAACCATTCAGGCTTTGAATTTGATTTTAGTTTCTCCAATATAGTATTCCTTCTTCTAGTATATCCACTTAGAACCTATAACCTTCTCGTTATTAGGTTTAGAAACAACAACTCAAGTGTTATTCTTAAGGATTGAATTCATCTCTTCTTACATTGAACCTAACCACATAGTGTCTTCTTTAGACTTAATGGTTTTCCTATAAGTGTGAGTTTCATCATTAAAAAAATAGTTATCCATATTAATCTCATAGGAAGAAATTTCAGTATGATTGAAGTGGGCTAGATTTCTAATAACCTATCTCTCTCTATCTTGGTTGAGTTGATAATTTCTCAGATTATCAGGTTTCTCTGTTTTGGGTTTAGAATCTGAATAAAAATTAGATTCACATTGAGTCTGTGAAAGGATGGGAGTAAAACCAATCTCAGGTTTGGATTGGGATTGGTCTTTGGATTCTAAGAGAAATTCAACACCTACAGGTGTTGAGACTCTAGAGGATTGTTGAATGTCATTAGATGACTCTATATATTGAGTTCTCATTCCATTAGAGAGACCATACCCATGAAACACAACATCTCGATTGAAAATACACTTTTGATAACCCAGTTTATCTACCCACAGATGATACCCTATAACACCCTCTAGATAACCCACGAATATAAACTTCATAGCAATATGATCTAGCTTATTTGTAAATGTTTGAGCATAAGTTATGTATCTAAATATCCTATGGTGTAAAAGACTTGGGGGTGAACCTTTCATGATTTTTTCAATTTTCTTGTAAGAATTTTCAAAATATGGGAAACAATTAATTAAGTATAATATCATAGATCCAGCCTCGACCAAGAAGGACATGGGATGTTTAGAGTGGGAAAGCATACACCTAACCCTTTCAATAATAGTCTTGTTCATCATTTATGCTAATCCATTCAATTTTAGTGTTTCTATAATTGTTCGGTATCTTTTTATTCCCTCATATTCATAGAAATCAATAAATTCAGTTGATAGATATTCTAAACCATTATTAGTTCTGAAGTATTTGAGTTTCTTGCATGATTCACTTTTTACCCTAAATTTCTATGTCATAAAATCCTTAAAATATTATTATTTTGTTTTATTATATAAATCTATACTTTCCAAGAGTATTAATAAATAATGGACATGAAGTACAAACCTCCACTTGGGAGGTGACCCTAGAAGTACCCTGCAAATCATAGTGGACACACTCAAGGGGTTCATTTTTCTTATACATTGTCATGCTAAGATTAACACTTATTTATTTTTCATATACACAGTCTTCAAAGAAAGGAAAGCTTCTTAGGGTTTCATTACTCGAGATCCATTATTTTTTAAGTTCATTATGTCATTTTTTCCTAACGCTCCCTAACCTTCTATGCCAAAGGGTGGTTGTATCATGTTCTAAATCACAAGAGGTATTTAACTGAATTCTATAAAATCTACCATATTACATATAAAGTCCATTCATAATGTTTCTTTTCATAACTATGAGGGGTCCTTGAGAAATCCTATGCTCTCAGAGTCTGATTTAAAGGTTTTTCCCTTTAATTTAGGGACTACTTGGGGAATGAGGTTTTTTTCATTTTGGATTCCCACATAACCTCCAAAAGAGGATTAATAGTCGTATCATAAATCTCTAATGAAATTGAGCCTATCCCCATAATGTGAAACCTCCTTGTATTCCCTAGAAAAACATCTCCAGATTTAATTTACCTAAACTCATTGAATAATTACCTCCTAGGACACATGTGGAATGAACATCCTAAATCAATGTTCTATTCATCAGAGATGGAAATTTCAGAAACATTTAACACATTGGCACTATCAATGTCCTGATAAAATAACAAGGAATTTTCCTTACTGTTTTATCTATAGTCACCTTTCTTATTAGGGAAATTCCTCTTAATGTAACTAGGTTGTTTTCATTGGAAACACTTGATTACATTGTTCTTAGACGTAAACATTTTTCTTTTAGACTGACCCCATTCTTTCCTCATACCCCTGGGCTTTCATTTACCCCTATATTCACTTATTTCACTTATATTCCAAACGTTTTCCTCTATCTTAAAACTACCATTTCTATAAAGGTATTTGGAGAGTAAAGAAAAATTATCTTCTTTGAGAGTAAGGTTCTCTTTGCTATACATCATATAATCTTTAGCATAATTAAAGGTATCATATAATGAAGTTAATAGTAATATGGATTGATCTACATAATCTAATTCAATGTCTATTTTTTTCCAGATCTAACAATATTTTATTAAATTCATCAATGTGTATCATAAATGTAGTTTCGGGATGAATTTTTAAAGTACATAATATCATTTTTTGTATAATATACCAAGAACAGACCTATTCATATAAAGGGACTCAATTATATACCATATACCAGTGGCAAAAGACTCATATGAAACCTCTTTATGAATATTATCTAATAAAGATAAAAGAATCAATCTATGGTATTTCCAATGGGTATCTTTTGGGACATCAACATATGTGATGGATGTCTATGCATCCGAGGCAAGGGTGGAAAAAAGAAATTTCTCAAAAGGGTATCAATTAAATCATTATGATATAATAGGGAGGTTATTCAAATTCACCATATATTAAAATCATTTTAACCATAAAACTTATTAATATGAAACATAGTAGACACGATTATTTAAATTACACTAGGATATGATACCACTTTCTAGGGTTATCCATTTAACCCTTCGAACATTCAAGACCCACTAAACCATATTTTAGGGTAACAGATTCGGTATACTCAATTAAGCAGTTGCTGACAAGGAAATAGGAAAAATTTCTTTTTCAATTGAGAAACTGAAAGCACAAAAGAAGAAATAATTGAGAAAAATAAAGCCAGATATAACATGATTTGGATCAGCGTGATCCTACATGAACAGCGAGGACACCACATAGGACATTATTTTATTAATAAGAAAAAAACAAGCAATGAAATACAGACTCAGAGAACCAAGAAGAAAAAATATAGAAAATTTCTATAGAGGTCGACCCTATTAATCTAGGTTTCAGTTATAAAACTTCTCATGTATATTCAACGCCATCTAATTCTGGATGCACTCACACACACACCCAAAAAGGATATAGATGTATACATGATAGAAAGATATAAATTACTACAAATCCAATATTCCAATGTTGAAACTAGTTTATGATTAAAAAAATTCAAGATATGAAACCTCCTTGATGGGTAGTTTCCATGGATCCAAGATTTAGTCAATATCTATAGAATCTCCATAGAATAAGTACTTTGGTTCCAGGAGGTGGCATGACCTCAATAGAGGGTAATGCGGATGTCCAGAGGGCCTTAATTCCACTAGTTATTCTCCTTAAAGAAACCCTAAATGTCACTATAGAACCTCACATTAGGAGATCCATCAGTGAATTAGATGAAAATCTATGAACTGAAGAGAATAGATTGTGTGAATCCATGTGACCAATGAGAGGAATGATGGCATGCCTAGGAGTGTCAGATGTAATGGTCAGAACTACAGGATAATAGCTACATGGATGGATGAGATGAAAATTATAGTTCACATAATGGAAGGCGAGAAAACTAAAGGTACAAGTTGCACTGAAGGATTGGCACAATGGAGGTAGTGCAGATTGAGGCTGAGAAAAACAAAAATAGTAGTAGGTGCTCACAACAGTTAGATCGGCCGTCATTAATGGTCCAAATTCATATGCTTAAATGGGTCATTAATACATGTATACTGAAGTATAAAAAAAACCATGTAAACATGATATAATCTATGAAAGTAAAAAATCCCCATGAATTATAATACACCCCATGAAAATATGAGAATATATTATAAAAAATTAAAATAATTCAATAGAAACATGGGGATAAAAAAACATAAATATTTATTGATAAATTAAATTAAATCACTCAAACAAGTACACATTTAATTTTCATATACTAGAAATGTAATGTTCAATATGTGTTTTTCTATATGCAACATAAATACCCTAAATTTTTAATATATATACTATTATATAAAATATGAATGAGATTCATATTCTGGATGAGTTTGATTCTACACAACAACTTATACAGCTTCTCCCAAACTATTTTATTTTCATTCAAACCAAAGGTTGGACCATTCATAGGTTTGCATTTTTTTATTGAAACGAGTTAAATGAATAAAAAGACAATTATTCATAGGTTTTTTTTATTTACAAGTTGATTTCATGAAGATAGAATTTCTTGTTTTTTTAGTTGTCTTTCATAGAAAATGATCATCATATTATCATAAAAAATGCATCATATATATCCTGAAAAAAACATAAAAAATCCCATAATCTAATAAACTATTAAACTGTATTGGAAATATATTACACAATTATTGAATATGTAATTAATATTTTTCTTAAACATATTATAGAGACACATTTAAGAATACATATTTCATACATAGTAAATTTCAAATATCCTAAACAAGTTAGAAAAAAACTTATGAATTATATTGAATTTTTATATTTAGTAAATTCACATTGCATATGGAATTATGTGTATATAGAATAGTCCAAAAATAAATATTTGATATTATATATATATATATATATATATTAGGGCATATATATTGCATATGGTGACACAGATATTGCACATTACAAGTTTAGTATATTAATTTTTAGTGTACTTGTGGGTGTGATTGAATTAAATTTATTAATACGATTTCAATTCAAGTGAATACTAAATTTTAAATAAATAGATTATTATAATTTATTAATTTTATTAAAAAAATTATAAAATAAAGAAAATAGTATAAGAGAATAATTTTTTATTTTGTAATATTCTTTTGGGATGAGAACTATCATATCAAACAAATTTAAATGCATTAGTGGTTGGGAAAATGTTGTCATTAGGACTAGTTTATTTGAACCCTAAACTAATAAAGTATATAGATTTAAAGGAAGTCATATATTTTATAATGGGTAAATTATGGAGTATCAAGATATATATATTATCGATGTGTAATTAAATATTTCAAATATTTCTCTATATGCCTATCAATTCACCATGATCCAGTCATCGATCTGCTTCCTCGGGTTTTCCAATGCTGATGAAGAATGCCCCCCTCTTCTGAAATACTCATTGGTTTATTCAAATAACCTTGGGGATTTTCCATTAATTTTTATTTAGATAGATGGAATTGATTTTAGGGGTATTAAATAAATTAATTCATTAAATTCATTAATAAAATTAGCATACACAACAATGGTTTATCTAACAAAACTTCCAACAATGACAAACATTAGGTCATGACTATGGTAAACCTAATGTTCTATTTTATGTTTTCATAATGGATTTCCCATTTGAGTTCCCAAAAAAATTTAAAACCATTTAATCCAAAACAATCCATGTGCATGCATTAAAATATATTAATGATTTTAATATATTAATTATGGGGCCCTGAGACAACCAAACGCAATGCAAACTCTGAGGAAAAATCCATATATATACATAGAAATATTAAAATGAAGAATACAAAAAATAGGGTCATTACATTTAACAATAATTCTAGAATATTTAAAATAAAAAAACATGAGATAATATTATATTTTAATTTATAAGAAACATGCTATGAATACATTCTATGAAGATAAAAAACATTTATTTAATAATAAATACAAATAAAATTATAACACTCTAATAAAATTCATATAGGATTAATGTAATTAATTTATAATATAATACAATATTAAAAACATGAAAAATAATTACAAAATAATTTTGGAATGAAAAATAATTTAGTCATAGAAACGGTTGTAGAAATGATAGAACCTAGTATTTGAGGTACTGTTAGAATTCACATGGTTGATGGTCACATAGTTAATAACTAAAGGTATAATACTTCTAGAGTTGACAATAAAATATTTTTTGAACTAATAGTATAATATTTTTTAACTAACTATAGCATATTTTTTCAACTAATGATAGCATATTTTTGGAACTAATAATAGGAAAATTGTTAACTAACGGTAGCATAAATTTTGAACCTAAAGTAGCAGAAATTTTGAACAAAATGTAGCATAGATTTGGACTAACGGTGTCATTGATTTATATTAATGGTAGTAATGATTTTGAACTACTGTTAGAATAAATTTTTAACTAATAGTATCATAAATTTTGAGCTAATGGTATAATAAATTTTGAACCAATGGTATCAAAAATTTATAAATAACAGTAGAAAAAATTAACACATTATTTTTTCACAAAACACCACATGAAAAATATATGTGATATAACACACTAACATACTATAAATTTTCACACATGAGAATTTAAATTACATAAACCATGTGATGAATTATAATCAAACAAAACAAAACACTGAACAATTAAATCACCCATGCACAAAAATCTCCCCATTTAATCAACCAAAATAAAGCATTAACAAATATAAGATCCTCATGTTTCATTTATTTCTGGTAGATTTTCTAGATATTCATAAGTATCATTTGGGCCTTTTTTTATAAAAGTTATATTACACATCATTTTATTAAACTCTATGTTACCAGTCCCAAACCCTTCATAAAAATTATCACTTTTTCTAGGATTGATAAACCATGGTGTGGTACCATGTTCAAAGTTTATTTGAACCTTTTTGATGTTTCATATAATTATTCACCCTCTTTTTCAAAAAAATATTCTCCTTTACAATTTAATTATTTTTTATTGGGGAATATATTTCCTGTAAAATTATAATTTCACTTAATCCCAGGAGAGAATGGATGATGGACACAAATTTTTTAACCAATTATTTGATAAATCCTTTATAGAAAAAGTAATGTATATAATTTTAGTTGATTCATGTTTAATTGGTGGGGACATGGTCTCAAAAATATAATTTCACTCCTTGGCATGAAGCTATGGTGTTTCATACTCCATCCCATGAAATGGTAGACTATGGTTCAGGACATGGTTTTTGATAATATAGAGAGAATATCCTATGGAAGCATGCCTAAACCATGATTGTGAATTGGTTTGGGAAGGTGTATGGTAGTTATTCATGGTTTGATTTTCTGCATTCCCCAAGTTAGGGGATACCTTGTTTGAAATTTCATTTTGGTTCCTATCCAGGTTCATGATTTATTTTTGTGGAAGATTATCCATTTTATTAAAATCAATTATAATATCCAAAATCTCAAGAAGAAAATGAATGTAATGAATGAACACCCATAAGTTCACTACACTCCTCACCCCTCAAGTTATCCACCATGTCAAGTTTACTTGTTTTGTCATGATTTTTGTAATACATGCACCTTTAAAAATGAATTGTGTAAAGATAAGATAAATCAGGGTGGGAATAGATTCTGCCTCTATAATTGGAATTGGAATTTAGTCTTTCCCAAATTTACCCAATGCATTAAGTGGTCATCGGTAGCACACCTAGAGTTGTCACCTCTACCTAGACCTAAAAAAAAACCTAAGAAACAACCATTATATTGGGGAATATTTGGATATAAAGTGACCAAATTTGGGGTTTATCTTAATTGAGTACTACAACACTAAATGACTAATGTGAATTTAATTTGATATAATGAGTTGATCTGAGGTTATTACTAAAGGTGAATTGAATTAATTTCGTTTTAAATTAACTCAATTTTATTTACTCGAGAGGGATTTATTCAATGAAATCAATATACCCTCCTCACTTACTAGTTTAACACCATTGCATACACATTATAATAAACTATACACATGGGGGATAAATTTCATGTTCCCTCCAATCTAATGGATTTTATTATCACATGAATTGTGTTGCGATAAAATCCAATAAGTAAGAGAAATAAATAAAATTGTTACATGAAAATATAAAATAAAAAATTACTAAACATTTAAAGAACATAAAATTACATCTAATCCATCCCCAAGAAAATTCATTGTAACAACCCAAAAGTGGTTTATCCATTCATTGATGCAAGATCCTCAATGAAAGATTGAAGTTGACTCAAAAGGGAAGAATTGAAGAGGATAAAACAACAAAATGACAAACACTCCACCATTGTGTGAAGGATTTTACTACATTTGGTGTGAATAAATGCACCCCTTGAGATAATGGTATCATTTTTATGAAAGGGGATCAAAATTAAAAGATAATAATAACTTTTATTTATAAATATAGGTGATTCTAAAAACTTACATGCGAAATAAAAACCCAGAAATACAAAATGAAAACATAACATTACTATTGAAATATACCCAAACATTCTCCTAAATCGTTCACCACTTCTACCTTAAGTAGGAATATTTGGATCCTCAGTTATATCCTTAAATTTTCCAAGTCATACTAATTGAGGAGTGTATGTATGTGTGGTTGGAAATTTAATGGAGAGTTGAATTTTTCAACACTGACAAAAATTGGATTGAACTTGCATATACCCAAAATATGAGACAAAATGAGCATCTAGATGGTATAATTTTGGTGGTACATTGAAAAATAAATTTAATCCTTGGATTTCCTCTTTTATATATCACATTTTATCCCATTTGGAGTTGAAATCTATGAGCTATCATAAAAATGGTGGGATGTCATTCTAGTCCACCGAATTTGGACCAGAATTTAATCTTCCACTTGGTCCATCGGGATCACCATTGAAACCTCCAAATTAGGTTTGGAAATAGTTGAATTAAATGTTTAAAATGATTTCATTTATCCAAAACTAATATTTTAACTTTATTTATCTTGGATCATGGCCTCTACAGTCATTTTAGTAGGCTTTTGTCTAGTCACTTTAGCCAAGATTTTCTATATTCAAGTCCCAAGATGAGTTTATTCCATTGTGAATATCCAAATGATCTAAATGGAAAATATCTTCCACAAACCATGGGAAGAATGATCCTATAAAATCCAAACAAAATTATAAAATGAGGTTTTTTATAAGGTGATGAAAAATACACCAATTGTTAGCGTATTTTAAGAGAAAATTTAAAACATGATAAGAAATGGTGTTCAAATTTTAAAATGAACTAATAATATTATTTATGAATAATGAATAACATTAAAATAATAATATATAAAATTGATGTTATCCTCTTTTTGTGCCTGATCACCATATAAACTTATTATTATTTTGAGACATATCAAATGGAATTCAAAACTACATTCCTTGATGGAAATTTTATCCAAGGATGTGTATATGATATAGCCTGAAGGTTTTAAACTTCCAAATAAGAATTCCAAGGATTAAAAATTGTAAAGATTCACTTATGGTCTAAAACAAGATTCTTGGAGTTGGAATATCTAGTTTGATGGTGCAATCAGATGGTTTGGTTTCATTAAGAACATGGATGACTTCTATGTATCCAAGTGTCTTATTGGGAGTATAGTAGTGTTTATGATAGTGTATGTAGATGAAATACTACTTATTGTAAATTATATCCTAACACTTCACTCTAAGAATATGTGGCTACGTAAATGTCTCTTAATGAAGGACATGGGTGATGCAGTTTACATACTCTATATGAGGATATATAATGATAAATCTATTTTGTTTAATGGACTAAGTTAGGACATATATATTTCATTTTATCCTGGATAACTCTAACAAGTTCCCTTAACTGGTGTTTCATGGTATCAATCATAATAAGATTCAGGATCCTTCTAAAGAGTTAGAAATGATGGATATGATTCCTTATGTGTCCACCATATGATCTGTCATGTAATTCATGTTATGTAATCAACAAAATGTCCCTTATACATTGATCAGAATAGGTAGATACTAAACCAATCCATTTTAAATACATTGTATTACTATGAAGAAAGTATTTAAGTACATAATAAGGACTAAAGATATCCAATTGGCCTTTGTAGGAGAAGATGGTCTCTGTGTAAAAGTTTACACAAATGATAGTTTCCCATCCAATAAATATGATATCAAATATCAATATGGATTCATATTTTGATTAAATAGTGAAGAAATTAGTTCTAACAATTCCAAAAAAATCCATTATAGTGGACTTAACAACATAAGCGGAATACATCACTATATTAGATGCTATACAAGAAGTTGTTTGGATCAATATGTTCATTTCTGAACATCGTGTGGTTCCTATCATCGATGGAACAATCAAGATATATTGTGGAAATAATAGTGTTATTTCTCAGGATAAGGAACCTGTGTCTCATCAATGGACCAAACACATATGTCACAAATACAATCTCATATGGGAGATCATTGAGAGGGGTGATGTAATGATCAGTCCGGTGGATACTCAGGAGGATTTAGTAGATCCATCGAAGAAACTATTTCTACAACAACAACATTTGGGTCATGTAAAATATCTATGTGTTACATGAGATGTTGGTTGTAATAGTCGTGAATGTATCATGTCATTATAATAATGTTAATCTCCAATCATCATTCATTCATATGCACTGCAATTAATTTTACATGAACAATTCAATGGTAATATCCCCCTCAAATTATGACTATGAATTGTCCCTAACCATTGATCTTTACAAAGTATTATTGGTTGTAATGATATTAAAAGGTTAGCTTGGATGGATTCATGTTCTCCTTATAAATATTTGTATTTGAATTATGAATAATTGATTCATGAGAAAATATGTAAAAAAGTATTACTTGGATTTACCGCTAAATTATATCTCATGGAATGTAATTCAATTATGAATAAACTTAGGGGTTTATGCTTATTATCAATCGTTCTTATGTGAAGTTGGTGATATACATAGAATTAGGACCTTCATCCATTGATAATGTACTTGCGCAAGTCTACATGTTAACATAGCTATACGGGGTGGCTGGGTATGTTGATGATCATGTCATCGACTGGAGCACAACCAAGATTATATTTTTTCTCTTATGTGAAAAGTTAAAGACATATGGCCCGTCATTGAATTAGAATTATTAAATTCATGATCATGCTTAGTTTTTTCATATATGATGCAATTAAATACAAGTATAAGTGACATGTGATGTACTTATCAGATAAATTAATGGCATGTGATGTATTCATCAACATGGACAATCATTTTTGGAGAATCAAGAAATGATGAGAGGCCAATAGTAAATTGATATGTTCTGTGTCTAGTGGTTTCTTTATGTCATGGACATAATAATTATATAGGTATTCATACGATCTATGTGATACATATTTTGGTGGACATGTTCTAATAGATATATGAGCATGTTTATTGGACATCATACTAGACCCCATATTAGATTGAGTATCACTAATGTATTGCTTCAAGTCGATCTCTGCTTTTATAATAGGGATTTCATTGTTGTTGTTAATGCTGTTAAGGATCATAAGGTCACACGATTATGATTTTTGATAAGGATAAAATTTTGTACAATGTTTTTGTTCGAAATGAAGAGAGTTTCAAGAAAAAAACTTTATCCAAAAGAGTTTATATAGATTCAAAAATATTATTGATGTTTTGCAAAAATTCCTTATGGGATTGTAGTGGATTGTTGGATTGCACTAAAATTTACATGCATTATAATGCATGTAAACATACATATTAAGAATGAAATATATATATATATATATATATATATTCTACATTTAATACATGAATATGATGTATGACTAATAATAATAATAATAATATATCATATTGAATATGCATGAGATGCATATTTTGGATGAGTATCATTTGATGCAACAACCAGTATAGCTTCTCCCAAATGATTTCATTTTCATTTGAACCAGAGGTTTGTTAATTCATAGGTTTGAATTTATTTATTTTAAAGAGTTCAATGAATAAATATCCAATTGATATAAATGAATGGGATATGTTATGAAGTGGGGACTTTGAGATTTAGATGAAAAGATAATGTGTTCTCTTCTATTCAGTGGTGTCATGTGTGTGAGACACTAGTAGGCACTCTTATTCCCAAAACATCATTTATCTCATTTAAGAAGGTTCTAGAACCACTTCAAATTTTGGGTTTCTTAATGAAACTTTCATGGATCCTTCAGTTGGTATATTACCATGAAGGTGGAGTGTTTTTGTTTGCTAGTGATCATGATATCCCTCAAACACGATTAATTGAAAGAAAGCGATGGAAACAACTGCAACCGATGATTTACTAGTACTTTGTTTTTTGGTGTATTTATATGTTCATTTCTTAATGATAGAACTGCCTATGTTTTGAGTTGTCTTCTATTGCAAATGATAGTTAAATGATCATAAAAAACATCATATACATCTTGAACAAACGATAAAATCCAATAATAAAATAAATTATTCGTATACATTGGAAAAAATGTATAAAATTATAGAACATGTAATTGATATGTTTCTTGAAAAGATTAGAGATAAACATGGAATATTACATATTTCAAACATAGTGAACTACATATATCATGAACATATTATAAATATAAGGACTCGACCTTATTACATAACATAATTTTGAATTTAGTCAAGAATTAACATCCTTTCACATTGAGGATCTTTTCAATTTTATATCTTTAGAGAATTGGGACATAATACATTTATAATAATACACATTGTTACATAGTGGATACCATAAAAACAGTTTCCATTTTTTCATAAAATAAAACATCAAAGATGAAAACATGATTTCTTTCACAATTATTCAAACATTTAACTTGGATTCCTTCTTTTTCTTACACATCCTTATAACCTGTGAAAATCATTTAAAAACTTGGGATGAGCCCAAAATCTCAGTAAGGGATATAAAAAGAAAGGAATAATACATTATTCCATGAATACTTGTAACATATGAAATCACTTTCAAAATACATACTTTTCACCCATATATACTTACTTTGTAAAACATGATATTCCCATAAGATTCCCAAAAAACATAAGAACATAAATATAACTATAAAGGTATCTTGGGGAATTACTTACATAATATTGTAACCCTCATGGCTACTTTATAATTTTTAACCCTCATGGATACCTTACAATTTGTGTAACCATCGCAGTTACACCTGGAGTAACCATACAGCTGACCTCCAACTTACACATACCCAATGCATTGGAGGGAGATATAGGTCTCACCCTTATTCATAAACAATACCCAATAACCAGAACATAATCATACAACATGAATAATTTCATAAAAACATTTCTTTGTAATTTAGTAAAAAATAATTTTAAAATAGGATTTTAAATGAAAATCCACTTAAATATATCATATAATCGAAGTGAGACATAATAGAGTTAATGGAGTATGTACATACACTGTAAATACACATAATTCAGCATAATATAAAAAAAACTCATCACACAAATAATTTTAATACCACATAAATAACTAATTAGAATTTTAACCCAAAGAATGGAAATCAGGTTAATAATTCCCTTACCTTAGGCTTGTCTTACTTCAAACTTGTTTAAACTTCATCTTGATCTCTTCTCCTTGAGATCCTTCTTAAGGGATTTGTTTTTTATCATTGGTGAGACCAGCAGCTCTAGAACGTGGGGAAGATCCTTGGGAGGAGTATTAGGTAGAAATTAGGTATAGTTCATGGCTTGAGAGGTGTGTGAAGAAGAAGGGAGTGAGGGTGATATTTATAGTGGATGAGAGGGGGTATTTTTCATTATTTTAATCATTATTATAATATTTTTTCCCAAGATTATGAATAGTCTTAGTTCATGTGACCTAAAATAGTGATAATGGCATGTGAGTTCGAACCATGTGTCCTTAAATCACTTATGATGTCATAAATAGTGTATTTTACTGATAATTTGATTATACGGTATTTTATCACATTTCAATATTCATAAAAAATTCTAGAATTTAAGAAAAATCCCAAAAATTCACCATAACCATTTTTCAACATGTAGAATGAAAAAATGAAGTTCATTTTTTGAAAATAATTTTCTAAATATTATTAATTTAATTTTTAAATAAAATCATACTTAATTCAAAAATTAACATTTCTAATTCTATAACTACTTCTATATCACAATGAAAAATTGACCAAGATGTTATTATCTTAATGTCTTAAGAAAGTAAAATAATAATAAAATTTACTATTCATTGGGGTCGTATTACTATTCATATTACTATTCATAAGGATATGTTACTATTTACAAAAAAAACAAGTTGGTTTCATTAGACTCTAAATAACTTACTGAACACAATTATAGATTATGGTTTCTTGAAATTTAAAAGATAAAAATGGAAACATTATGTTTATAGTCTAGTTATAAATATCTAATTAAAACAAAGTTCCATGAATTTCCATTTATTTTTAGAAAAACTTGAGGTGTTACATTATCCCCACATTTTGAAAATTGTGTCCTCGAAATTTTATTTAATTATTAAACAGGTGAGGGTATTTTTCCCTCATAGCATTTTCAAACTCCCATATTGCTTCTTCAACCATGTGGTTTCCCCAAAAAAACCTTTACCTGGTGGATTACCTTATTCTGCAATACTTGTTCTCATCGATTAAGAATCTAAACTGGTTTCTCTTCATAAGAAATGTCCTCTTACAGCTGAACTGCTTCTAGGCTCAAGATATGTGATGAATCTGGCACATACTTCCTCAACATTGAAACATGAAAAACATTATGTACTTGAGACAAACTCGAAGACAAATCTACTTGGTATGCAATGGTTCCAACTTTCTCTAGGATTTCAAAAGGACCGATGAACCGCGGACTTAACTTCCCTTTCTTATCGAAACGCATCACAATTTTCCAAGGAGATATTTTAAGGAAAACATGGTCACCTACCTCAAAAGATAAGTCTTTTATTCTATCATCTGCATAATTTTTCTATCTGCTCTGAGCTATCCTCATGTGTTGCTAGATCATCTTCACTTTCTCAGCCACTTCTTCTACTTGTTCTGGACCCATCAACTTTCTTTCAATGACTTCATCCCAAAATGTTGGAGTCCGACACCAATTCCCATACAAAGTCTCAAAAGGTTCCATCTGAATACTAAAATGAAAACTGTTATTATAAGAACACTCAACTAAATAAATGTGTTGATCCCAACTTCCCTGATAGTCCTTTGAACAATCCCGAAGCATATCCTCTAATGTATGAATCATTCATTCTAATTTCCCATCAGATTGAGGATGAAAAGTTGTACTGAAATTTAATTTTGTGCCCAACAAATTCTGAAGTCCCTTCCAAAAGTTAGAAGTGAACATGGGATCCTGATCAGATACAATGGAAAGAGGAACTCCATGTAACCTGAAAATCTCAATGAGGTACAGTTGAGAAATCTGATCTAAATACATTGTATCTCGAATAGAAAGAAAATGTTCATATTTTGTCAGCCGATCAACAATAGCCCAAATCACATTGTAACCTCGAGAAGTCTTTGGTAGTCCCACCACAAAGTCCATGGATACATTCTCCCATTTTCACACTGCCACTGGAAAAGGAAGAACTATCCCCTTTGGTAACTGCCACTCTGCTTTAACATGTTAACATGTCAAACATTTCATGGTAAAATCAGCAATGGTTCTTTTCATTTCATCCCACCAATAATACTCTTGAAGGTCTCTATGCATCTTAGTACTGCCTGGATGAACTGAAAATGGATAACTATGAGCATCACAAAAAAAAAATTTCTTCAACTAAGATTCACTAGTCACACACAACCTTTTTCCAAATCTAAAAACACAATCTTTATTAAGGTTAAACTCTGGAAACTTGCCCATTTTAACCAATTCTACCTTTTTCTGTAGCTCACGATCTTCCTTTTGCGCTTTATTAATTCTATCTGATAACGATTAATGCACTGAAACCTGAAACAAAACAGAGGTATTTCCTGCACCAACAACTTCTAAGCCAAAATTCATCAAATCATTAATCAAGGGATCATGTTCCAAATGTATCATGGTTAATGATGCATGATGTTTTCGACTCAAGGCATCTGCTACTTTGTTTTCTTTTCCATGATGGTAATTGATCGTGCAATCATAATCCTTTATCATTTCAATCCATCTTCTCTGCCTCATGTTTAATTCATTATGAGTGAATATATACTTCATACTTTTATTGTCAGTATATATTTGACATTTGGCTCCATATAAATGATGCATCCAAATATTCAAAGTAAAAACCACAGCTTCCAATTCCAAATCATATGTGGGATAATTTAGTTCATGAGGTTTAAGTTGTCTTGAAGCATAAGCAATTACCAGATCATTCTGCATCAAAACAAAACCATTTCCCTTAAATGAAGCATCATTGTAGATGAAAAACTTACCATTTCAGGAAGGTAAGGCCAAAACTGGAGAATTCACCAATATCTTCTTCAAATCTTGAAAATAAACATCACATTCTTTTTTCCAAACAAATTTAACCCATTTCCAGATTAACTTAGTTATCAGGATAGATAACCATGTAAAGTTCTTAACAAACGATTGGTAAGAACCTACTAACCCAAGAAAACTAAAAATATCTGTAACCTTCTTGGGTCTTGGTCATTTATCAACTACTTTTGTTTTTGTAGGATCAATTGTTATTCCATCCTTATTTATAACGTTCCCAATAAAATAAATATGTTGCAACCAAAAAATGCACTTGCTGAATTTTCCATACAGTTTCTTCTCTTTTAAGGTTTGTAAAACAACCCTTAGATGTTTTTCAATGTCCTCTTTATTTTTAGAAAATACCAGAATGTCATCAATAAATACAACCACACACTTATCCAAGAACTCGTGAAATAATCTATTTATAA
Source organism: Viscum album (assembly GCA_963277665.1). Lineage (NCBI taxonomy): Eukaryota > Viridiplantae > Streptophyta > Magnoliopsida > Santalales > Viscaceae > Viscum > Viscum album. The sequence continues at coordinate 1,280,228,691 of OY728134.1, forward strand.
GATTAATGAATACAACAGGTTCATTAGTTAACCCAAAGGTCATTACTCCAAATTCATAATGCCCATATCTAGTATGAAAGGATGTTTTGGGGATTTCATCCTCCCTCACCTTCAGCTGATGGTATCCGGATATCAAATCAATCTTGGAAAAGTACTAAGCTCCCTCGAGCTGATCAAACAAGTCATTGATATGATGCAAAGGATACTTGTTTTTAACAGCGATGTTATTAAAAGCTCTATAATCAATGCAAAGTCTCATGGAACCATCTTTATTTTTAAAAAACAAAACAGGAGCTCCCCATGGTGATGTGCTATGATGAATGAAGCCTTTATCAAGAAAATATAGCAACTTATTTTTCAATTCAAGAATTTCTATTTGAGCCATACAATATGGGGGTTTTGAAATTGGTTTAGCATTAGGAACTAAGTAAATTGTGAATTCGACTTCCCGATTAGGTATGACACTGGGTAACTCATCAGGAAAAACATCAAGGTATTCATTTACCACAGGAACATCATTAATCTGAACAGTTCCCTGATTTTCAACAATATGAGAAAGATAACATTCATTTATATTTTTCAAAATTTTCTCAGCTTCCTGGTATGTTATCAATTTTATGGGTTCATTCTTGTATATAAACTGAAACTCTTTCTGAAAAACAACTTCTTAAGCTCTACAGTCAATATTAGCATGATAAACAGAAGGTCAATCCAATCCTAGAATAACATCAAACTCAACTAAGGGTACAACAACAAGGTTTAGAGGTAAATTATTTCCATAGAACACAATAGAAAGATTCTTATAATTACTCTTTACCATAATATTTTCCCCTGGTGTTTTAACAACAAGTTCTAGTCTCATTTTCTGAGTTGATATTTTCAATTTACCAGAAAGCTTCTCAGAGATGAAGGAATGTGTAGACCCCATATCCAAAAAAAACTTTAGAAAAATATAGGTAAACAAACAAAGTACCTGATACAACTTCATTGGATGGACCGACATCTACTGGTGTAGTCACAAAGGATCTCACTACACCTTTCTGCTTATAGTATGTCTTATTTGCATCATTAGGATCTCTCTTTAGGCAGGCATTTTCATAGTGACCCATCTCACCATGTTTAAAACACTTAACAGTTTGCTTATTAGGATTAGTCTTATGATCATTTTCATTACAATCTCAACCATATGTCCAAACTTACCACCTTTAAAACACTTCCAAGTTTTTCTAAGGCATTCCCTAGGGTGTTTCTTGCCACACTTTTCACAAACTAGAAACTATATTTTCTTACCATCAGATTTATTTGGTTGATTCCTACCCATCACTTGCCATCTGGATCTCTTCTTCTCCTTGCTTCCAAAATTCACATGATCATTAGAAAACTTTATCTCTACCCTCTCATCACATCGGAAAAGTTCCTCATAACTTTTGAATTCACGGGAGGCCAACACCCTTTGATACCTTGGCTTCAATCCTGAGTAAAAGCAGTTTATTTTGCTATCATGATCCAGAACAAGATTTGGAGCATACCTCACCAGTTGAGTGAAGTTCACTTCATACACAGCCACTGAATCCTCCTCCTTTTTCTTCAATTCAAGGAATTTCTTCTCCATCCTAAGTTGCACCACCTTAGGAAAATATTTTTCAAGGAAAAGACTTTTAAATTCATCCCACTCTATGGCATCAAAATCCTCTCTACCCATGATATTCCTTACAATTTTCCACCACTAATCATATTCACCTTCAAAATGATAATTTTAAATAATTTCCATTTGATTGTTTGAACATCCCATAACATTGAATATATTTTCAAGGGCTTTAATCCATCCTTCAGTAGCTAATGGGTCAGAAGATCCATTGAAATAAGGAGGGTGTTTCCTCATAAAATGTTCCACTATTTTCATGTTCTATTGTGGTACCTCAGGTTATTCACTTCCATGGATTCCACCACCATTTATTTCCTGCATCAGCTGATCCATTACTGTCACAAACTACTTAGTTCCAATCCCTAGCATTTCGGGCTGCAGATTCAGAAGGATTCCATTCTGTCAATGCCTCTCCTCTTCAGCTTCCCTATTTCTTCTACGGACAACCATTCTGAACAAAAATATTTTAGATGAAGTAACATGTTAATCTTTAAATTCTATAACATTTCAAATTAATCATAGAGTAAAAAATCATTTATGGTATTCTTTTAACATCATCCTAAGCCCAAAAGTTATCTAAACTATCCTTTGATACCAACTATAAGGACATGGCCTTATTACATTACATAATATTAAATTTAGTCATGAATTAAGTTCCTTTCACATTGAGGATATTTTAAAGTTTAGAGATTTAGAGAATTGGGACATAATACATTCATAAGATTACACATTGTTATAGAGTGGATACCATAAAAATAGTTTCCATTTTTTTCATAATATAAAACATTAAAGCTGAAAACATGATTTCTTTGAAAATTCTTCAAACATTTAACTTGGATTCCTTCTTTGTCTTACACAACATTATAACCTATGAAAGTCATTTAAAAACATGGGATTAGCACAAAATATCAGTAAGGATATAAAAATAAGGTAAGAACACATTATTCCATGAATACTTGTTACATATTAAATCACTTTCAAATGACATACTTGTCACCCATACATACTTACTTTGTAAAACATGATATTCCCACAATATTCCCACAAAACATAAGAACAAAAATATAACTATAAAGGTATCTTGGGAAATTACTTACATAATCATGTAACTCTCAAGGATACCTTATAATTTGTAACCCTCACAGCTACCTTACAATTTGTGTAACCATCATAGTTACACTTGGGATTACTATACGGCCGACCTCCAACTTACAAATACCCAATGAATTGGAGGGAGATATAAGTCTCACCATTATTTATAAACAATTCCCAATAACCAGAAAATAATAATACAAGATGAATAATTTCATAAAAAAATTGCTTTTAAATTTTGTAAAACATAATTTTAAAAGAGGATTTTAAATGAAAATCCCCTTACATATATCATATAATCTAAGTGAGACTTAATAGAGTGGATGGAGTATGTACATACATAGTAAATACACATAATTAAACATAATATAAAAAATCCCATCACACAAACGATTTTAATACCACATAAATAACGAAGTAGAAGGTTAACCCAAATAGTGGAAATCGGGTTAAGAATTCCCTTACCTTAGGCTTGTCTTACTTCAAACTTGTTTAAACTTCCTCTTGATCTCTTCTCTTTGAGATCCTTCTTAAGGACTTTGGTTTTGGTCTTTTGGTGAGACCAACAGCTCTAGGATGTGGGGAAGAGCCTTGGGAGAAGTATTGGGCAGAACTTAGGTATGGCTCAAGTCTTGATAGGTGTGTGAAGAAGAGGGGAGTGAGGGTGGTATTTATAGTGGAGGAGAGTGGGTATTTTTCATTATTGTAATATTTTTGCCCAAGATTATAAATATTCTTAGTTCATGTGACCTCAAATAGTGATAATGGCATGTGAGTTCGAACCAAGTGGCCTTACATCACTTATGATGTCATAAATAGTGTATTTTACTGATAATTTGATTATATGGTACTTTGTCGTATTTCATTATTCATCAAAAATTCAAGAATTTCAGAAAATTACCAAAAATTCACCATAACCATTTTTTGATGTGTATAATTAAAAAATTAAGTCCATTTTTTGAAAATAATTTTCTAAATATTATTAATTTAATTTTTAAATAAAATCATATTTAATTCAAAAATTAAAAAATCTTATTCTATAACTACTTCTATATCACAATGAAAAATTAACCAAGATGTTATTATCTTAAATTATTAAGAAAATAAAATAATAATAAAATTTACTATTCATTATGGTCTTATTACTATTCATATTACTATTCATTAGGGTATGTTACAATTCACAAAAAAAAACAAGTTGGTTTCTTCAGACTCTAAATAACTTACTGAACACAATTATAGATGACATTTTCTTGAAATTAAAAAGATATAAATAGAAAATTTATGTTTAAAGGCTAGTTATAAATATATACTTAAAACAAAGTTCCATGCACTTCCATTTATTTTTAGAAAAACTTGGGGTGTTACAATAAATCCCCTTATTATGTATATGGAGTTTTCATATTTAGTATATTCTTATTTCATATGGTAGTATATTCATATATAATAGTGAGAAAATACATAATGAATATATATATATATATATATTGTATATTCATTTCATTTATTTTTCATGTGGAAACAAATATATTTTCACATTATTGGTGTAGTATATAAAAAATAAGAATGTACTAGTTGGAGTAGTTGAATTAATTTTATCAATAATATTTCAAGTCAAGATATTACTACATTTTAAAGGGATAGATTTTTATAATTTTTTAATCTAATTAAAAATATTCTTTTTATAAAAAATAAAAATATTATAAGAAAATAATAGTTGATTTTTGTAATATTCTATTGGAATGAGAAGTATTGTATCATACAAGTGTAATTGTAGTAGTGGTTGGGAAAATATTATTATTAGATATAGATTATTTGAACCATAAGCTAGTAAATTGTATATATTTAAAGAAAATCAAGTATTTAATAAATATATAAACTATAAAGTATGAGTGTGTAACTAATTGGAATAAAATATAATCCCTTAATAACAAGGATGTTCCATCATGTATCTTATCCTGCCACAGCCACCTTAATAAATATGATCAAATCCCCCCTTTTGTAATGACTGAAACACTTGAAATGTAGTGATAATCCATGTAAGTCCAATGTTGGTACCACATCATCGAGATCATGTAATTCCCCCATGTCGATCATCCCCAATCATCCCCCATTATGCTCTTCAAAATTATCCTCATCCCCATACATCTCTAGTACAACTTGGAGAGATACAAGTCAGGAGACCCAACCCATGCCTCCCCCCACCGCACACATCACCCGTCCTTTCAGACAACATAACACATTTTTCTCATACATTTGTTTCATGTTTATAATTTGTTAGGTCCACAAGGATGAATACCCTAAGAGGGGGGGTGAATCAGGGTATAACTAATTAAAAATTAAAGCCCGTTCTGATCTTGTTTCACTATTAAGCCAAACACTCTTCTCTCCCTTTCATGTTGCACAATATAAACAGAAGATAAAGCAAGCACAGGACACAGCAATTTTACTTGGTTCACCGCTAAGGGCTACGTCCAAGGAGCATACGCCGACAGGTTGTCGGTAGTACCCAATTCCACTAAACTTCAGTAGTTGTGGATTACAAGATTTGGGCTAGATCACTTCTATGCCCAGACTCACTGCCTTTACAATGTTTAGGGTCATCTCACTGCTTTCTTAAGGGTCACTCCCTATCTCTCTCTCTGGCTCATTGTCGGTGGAGAGGATCACCTTTTTACTGTTCCTTCTCTCACTACTCAGGAAAGGATCCACTCATAGTTTATAGACCTGTAGGTCTCTTCATTTTCATGAAGGAATACATCTTCCTCAATATGTATATGCTCGGTTGAAGTCCAGCTTTCACACGTAGATGAATCTCACTTTGCACCGAAGGTATCGGGCAATCTTCCAGCTTCTACATGGCCCGAAAATATGGTCAGGGACTCAACCTTACTTGGCATGCAAGTCTATATCGGCGCGCAAGTATCGGCACGCAAGTCACAGCTGGCGTGCAAGTCTTCCTCAACCACTTGAGCGACTCAAGCTTCTGAAACTCCAAACCTACACGACTCACTTCCTTCCTCACATAAACCACCTCAGGTGCGCAACAAACACTTGGCGGGCAACTTCCAATACTGGCGCGCAAGTCCCACTTGCACGACACGCCACCACTTGCGCGACCACCACACCTGCACGACGAGAGATCTGAATCTTCAAAGTGTTGAACTCCAGTTAAGAATGAAGAGGGGTGGTCCAGTATTTATAGGCATTTGGTCACCCCTGAGCAACGGCGCGCAAGTCTCTCCTAGGTGCGCAAGTCTCGGCGTGCAGGTCTCTTCTCCTACAAGTCACTTGCGCGACCCAATTCCAAACATGCGTGAACCTCTTTCCTTTGCCATATTTGATCTTATGATCTTGAAAAACCACAAGCGTGCATGTTCTCAAGATTCCAAGGCATCGGTGCGCAAGTCTCTTTCACAGCGCACAATTCACTTGCATGACACCACCAATACTTGCGCGACACTTGTCCCTTTTCCATATTTTGATGATTTGATCTTGAAAAACATATGGTGCGCAAGTTTCCAAGACTTCAAGTACATGGCGCACAAGTCCCTTTTCCAAAAACAACTTTTCTTCATTTGATGATTTTCTGGCCCAAAAATTTGGCAAACACTGGAAAACGGCACCACCTTGTGTCTGTTCTTTTGTACCGCCTCCAGATCATCCATTCCTTTTGTCGACATTCTTGAATCAAACATGGATCGTTGACCTCAGCTCTTGAACTCAAAATTCCATCATGAAATCTTCTTTGTCAACAAATTTGTATGTCATTGTTTTTCTTTGTCAACAATCACCACTCAGATGTCCACTTTGTTAACAAACACAATCACCTCAAAAATTCATCAATGATACCTTGAGGGATTTTTTCCCAACAATCTCCCCCTTTGGGTTTGTTGACAACTCTTCCGTAAAAAGATACATCATTGATTCTTCAGCCACCATTCACCTCATTGTGATTCTGATCGTGATCAAGGATTTACTCAACACATACTCTAATCCCACATAAGCAATGCTCGACGTGAGAAACAAGAGTAAATGAAAAGTTCATCAATGAATCACTTCATCTCTTATACCCATTGATGACACAAAACTGATACCAATTTTCACCAAACTGATACCAATTTTTGGAAATATTCTTCCAACACCACTCATCTGCTTTTATCACGATCCTCAGCTATCGTGATATCTATTCTTTGATCGATCACTTCTAGCATCATCATATTTAATACTCTCCCCCTTTCTTCTCACAGCTTCAACTCTTGTCAGCTTCAAAACCTCTTTAGCCTTATTTCCTGTGTTGTCCAAGCTAAGCCCTGGCTAAGCACGTTCAAATAGCGTCAACTCCCCCTATTTGGATGATCCACCTGTCAACTTCTCCCCATATCATTCATGATTTATCAAATCTCCACGCTGTCTCCCCCTTTGAACAATTACTATTTTCTCCCCCTTTGTCAATGAACCAAAAGGTCACTCCTTTGCAGTCTGTAACAGAGTAGAGAACACATATCAGCACATTATGGAAAAACACATCATACCTCGGGGAGAGGGGGAGGTTCCACATCCACACTATTTCAAGTGCAGGGAGTTGACTAAACTCCTAGAGCCAGTCGATACCTCTCAAAATATTCCTTGGGTAAGGCCTTTGTCATAATTTCTACAACCTGTAGCTCTGTAGGCACATACTCCAACTTCACAATTCCCTACTCAACCTTCTCCTTGATGAAATGATATTTGGTATCAATGTGCTTTGTCCTTGAGTGATGAACTAGATTTTTTCTAAGATTGATAGCACTTGAGTTATCACACTGGATTCTGATCGGATACTTCACTTCAACTCCCATATCGTCAAGTTGTTGCTTCATCCATAATAACTGTGTGTATGCTTGAGTGGCTGCAATATACTCAGCTTCTGCGGTGCTTAATGAAATCAAATCCTGCTTCTTACTTAACCAAGCAATACATAGTCCGCCAAGATAGAATGCACCTCCTGATGTTGATTTCTTGTCATCCGCTGAACTGGCCCAGTCTGCATCAGTATATCCCAATAACTCTGTCTGAGATTTGTTGTTATATTTCAATCCAAAGTCCACCGTGCCCTTGATATACCGAAGTATTCTTTTCACTATGAGCATGGGACTTTCCTTGGGGTTACTCTGACATCTTGCTGCTTGGCATGTCGCGAAAACAATATCAGGCCTTATCACAGTCAAGTACAAAAAACTTCCAATAATTTTCCTTTATTTTGTGATATTAACAGCCTTGCCATCCTCATCTTTTGATAATTTCATCCGGGTAGCAACCGGAGTTTTCATCTCCTTGGAATTTTCCATACCAAACCTTCTTAACACCTCTTTGGAATATTTGGATTGAGAAATGAATGTTCCATTCCTTCCTCGTGTCACCTGTAGACCAAGGAAAAATGTTAGCTCTCCAATCATTGACATTTCAAACTCATTTTGCATGAATTCGGAAAACTGTCTGCACTGAGATTCATCTGATCCACCAAATATTATGTCATCGACATAGACCAGCACCATCATACTTTGATTACTATTTTTGTTGAAATAGAGATTGTAATCAACTCCACCATGCTAGAAACCAAGCTTCTTCAAGTACTGATCAAGCCTTGAGTACCATGCTCTTGGTGTTTGTTTCAACCCATACAACGCCTTCTTTAGCCTACAAACTTTTTTCTCATCCTCATGAATGAGAAAACCATTTGGATGCTCAATGTACACATCTTATTCCAGAACCCCATTTAGAAATGAAGATTTGACGTCCATCTGGAACACTTTGAACTTTCTTTGCACTGCTATGGACAGAAATAATCTGATTGTCTCCAGCCTTGCAACTGGTGCAAATGTCTCATCTACATCTATTCCCTTTATCTGGGATTATCCCTTGCACACTAGTCATTCTTTGTTTCGAATCACAGTTCCATATTCATTCATCTTGTTGCGTTCGACCCATTTAGTCCCGATGACATTCTTGTCTGCTAGCCTCGAAACAATCTCCCATGTCGGGTTCTTCTTGATTTGATCAAGCTCTTCATTCATAGCCTGAACCCAGTTTTCATCTTCAGCTGCATCGGAAAAACATTTCGGCTCCACCTGAGATAAAAATGATGTTTGTTGTAATGAATTCATTCTTTGAGTCTGAACTGGAGCTGTCTGATCACCAATGATATTATGCCTATCAATTTCAGCTCGACTCTTTGGCTTCCTTGCAGACACAGACTTGACACTTTCTTATTCATCATCAGTATCTTCTTCTGAGTCAGCCTCTTCCACTTCTACTCCCCCTGTGTCGCTTACCTCATCATCACTTTCATCGAGAAATTGTTCACTAGGTCGTTGAGTATTCTGTTCATTTTCGACTATAGTGACATCATTGCTCTCAACAATTTTTCCCAGCCTTTTGTTGAAGCATTTATATGCTTTACAATTCCCAGAGTAGCCAAGGAATATCCCCTCATCTCCTCGTGCCTCAAACTTCCTGTGGTTTTCTTTGTTGATAATGAAACACTTACTTCCAAAAATTTGAAAGTATTTCAATGTTGGCTTCTTTCCATACCACAGTTCATACGGAGTCTTCCCTTACTTCAGACACAAAAAAGACCTATTCAAAACATAGATCGATGTCAAAACTGCTTCCTTCCAAAATTTCTTTGGTAGGTCTTTATCAATAAGAATCGTTCTGGACATGTTGTTGATGATCATATTTCTCCTTTAAACCACTCCATTATATTGGGGAGTTATCACTTATGAAACTTGATGCCTTATCCTGTGTTTCTCGAGATAGTCTTCGACTTGACTATTTGTGAATTTTGTACCGTTATCAGTACGAAACTTCATAATTTTCTGCCCAAGCATCCTTTCTGATTCCCTCCTATACTGCTTTATGCAACTGAACACCTATGTCTTATGAGTAATGATTAATAACCAAGCCATTTTTCTATAATCATCAATGAAAAGGACATAGTACCTTTGCCCATTTATAGCTCGTGGTGAAATAGGTCCACATACATCAGCATGTACCAGTTCAAGCACTCCAGTTTATTTCTGCTCCTTTGGCCTATATGTTTTTCTCATGATTTTCCCTTGTTGGAAAGAATCACACGTATGAGTGAGATCACATGATAGTTTGGGAACGTCTCTAGCAGTATCACACTTCACCAGATCTTCCATGGATGGTTGGCATAGATGACCAAGTTGCTTATGCCATAGCTGGTTTTCTTCCTCTCTGGATAAAAGGCACGTATCTTCTTCCCCACCTACAAGATAAAGATTTCCCTTTGTCCTTTCTCCCTGCAGAACAACTACTCCATCTTTTCCTTTCACAACACACATCTTCTTGGTAAATCGGATAGAATGCCCAGAGTCACACAGTTGACTGACACTGAGCAAGTTATGACTAAGACCCTCTACTACCAAGACATCAGCACGTTTCATTTCTTTTCCCCCAAACTTGGCTTTCCCTAATCCAATAATCTTCAGGCCTTCATCGTTTCCAAATTTGACAACTCCTTATTTGTCATATTTTATTCCTATAAGAAGATCCTTATTGCCTGTCATGTGTGATGTGCAACCACTATCAAGGATCCATACACCAGAACGATATGATGCTTTAAGGGAAATCTCCTCCACCACAACCTTCTCATTTTTCTTCTTCTTGGTTCATACTTTTTCTTTCACATTCGGTATGGATTGAGACTTCTGTTCTTTCTCAGAGTATGATGGACCAGCCTCATATTGAAAAGCCGCAAATCTATTATGCATTTTTAACTCACCTGTCGGTTTATTGATCTGCTGCTTGAAAACGTTTTGATTCTGCTTTGGCACATTTCTCTGAATGGTCGAAGTACAGTACCTAGCCATGTGCCCAAATCCTCCGCACCAAAAACAGTGTCCTTCAAAATATGTCCTAGAAAACCGTTCTCTGTTTGGCTTCCACCACTGTTCTTGTTCCCTTTGATATCTCTTGGCTATAGAACACACATACTGTGAATGTCCCATATTCCCACAACAATAACACCTGATATATGGTGCATTCCTTCATGACACTTCAGCACTCCGAGTTTCCCCTTGGGATCTCTGAATATTCTGATTTTTCTTTGTGCCCAAATCAATCTTCAATCTTGGGACGGGTGCTTACAGTCTGACTTCAATTGCCATAGATTTTTCTTTATGATCAAGCCCAAAATCAGCCTTAACAATTGAGCTCAATTTTTTCGTCTTTCCTACTGAACTACTGGGCTCCTCTTTCATCTTTTCAGTCTTCAGAATGATCTGATTTCCCAAGAATGTATTGGGAATCAAAGGCTTTTCCTGGTCTTTAGCTTTTCTCCGTAGACCGACAACTTCTTCTTCAAGATCTTCGATATTCTTGATGTGATCTTTCAATTTTCTGTTCAAGCCATCGATCTCCCTTTTCTATTCTTCAATCTTGAGCTTAACCTCACTAACTAATTTTGAGTTCTCTGTTGTTGATAACTTGAGTTTTTCAATTTCTTCCATCAACTCAGACTTCTCATCTTCCTGCTGCTGCATATAGAGTTTGGCATCATGAACAACTTTATTGGATTTCTTCGTTTTTGCTCTCTAAACATCTATCTCCTCAAGAGCTGCTTCCAATTCGGCTTCCATATCAACTATTCCTTCAACTTCTTCTTCCTCTTCTCCAACATCAGTTTTTTCCTTTTCCTGATAACTACCGACGACCGCTACCATAGAATTTTGTCTATGATCTTTACAATTTTCAAACTCCTCAAACTCTTCATCCTCAGACTCATCTGAATTGTCTATTTCTTGTGAAAGAAGATTCTTCTTCTTGAAGAAATTGCTCTTAAACTGCTTCTTCCCTTTCACATAGGCTGAAGATTTATTCTTGGGATTTTCAACTTCATCTTCATCATTTTCTTCTTGAAACTTTTTGGGGCATCTTGCAGCAAGATGACCAACCTTTCCACATCGAAAGCATGATAGTGGAAGTTTATATTTAAACTTTCCTTTTCCTATTTGCAGATTTGAAGAAAGGAATGAAATCACATCATCTATCTCTTCTTCCTCCTAAGAATATTCAATAGTGAGCTTCTTCATGGCCTTAAATACCACCTATTTGGATTTCCCCTTTTCCACGGCGTCGTTATCATCATTTCTCATTTCATATGCAACAAGAGTGTTGTGCAGGTTATCCAATATCAGATCTTTCAGATCTTTATCTTCCAAAACATAAACTTTCAGATTGAACCAAGGTGGAAGTTTTCTCAAGATGTGCTTTACAATTTTAATGTCTTCAATAATCTCACCAATACCTCACATTTCTTCTACCACAACATTTACCCTATCAAAGAATGCATCAACAGACTCATTCGGGTTAATTCTCAGATCTTCATACTTATTCCACAACACTTGCAGCTTTGCCTCTCCGACTTTTGTATCCCCTTCATAAATATTCAAAAGATTTTCCCACATGGAATGTAACGTTTTTCATGACATCACCTTTATATATATGGGATTGGAAAGGGCTCCCCCTAAGGCATTGATTGCTTTGGCATCAGCATCCAACTCTTTATGCTAAGCTTCTGATAATGGACCACTAGTAATATCAGATGTGATACCATGCATAGCTGCTGAAAACACATCCATTCCCAAAGATCAGAAATAGTGTTGCATTCGATTCTTCCATATCTGAAAATTACATCCGTTGAAGATCGGAATCCCTCTATGATTAGTGACCTCCATTGAGAGAAGAAAAAATATCTACCCTTCCCTCTAATACCAATTGTTAGGTCCACAAGGCTGAATACCCTAAGAGGGGGGTAAATCAGGGTATGACTAATTAAAAATTAAATCTCGTTCTGATCTTGTTTTGCTGTTAAGCCAAACACTCTTCTCTCTCTTTCTTGTTGCACAATATAACCAGAAGATAAAGCAAGAACAGGACATAGCAATTTTACTTGGTTCACCGCTAAGGGCTACGTCCAAGGAGCATACGCCGACAGGTTGTCAGTCGTACCCAATTCTACTAAACTTCACTATCTGTGGATTACAAGATTCGGGCTAGATCACTTCTATTCCCAGGCTCACTGCCTTTACAATGTTTAGGGTCAGCTCATTACTTTCCCAAGGGTCACTCCCTATCTCTCTCTCTCTGGCTCACTGTCGGTGGAGAGGATCACCTTTTTTCTATTCCATCGCTCACTGCTCTGGAAAGGATCCACTAACAGTTTATATACTTGTAGGTCTCTTCATTTGCATGAAGGAATACATCTTACTCTATATGTAGATGCTCAGCTGAAGTCCATATTTCACCTGTAGATGAATCTCACTTTGCACCGAAGGTATCGGGCAATCTTCCAGCTTCCACACAGCCCAAAAATACGGCCAGGGACTCAACCTTACTTGGCGCGCAAGTCTATATCGGCGCACAAGTATCGACGCGCAAGTCACAGCCAGCGTGCAAGTCTTCCTCAACCACTTGCGCAACTCAAGCTTCTGCAACTCCAAACCTGCACGACTCACTTTCTTCCTCACCTAAACCACCTCAAGTGTGCAACAAACACTTGGCGCGCAACTTCCAACACTAGCACGCAAGTCCCACTTGCACGACACACCACCACTTGAGCGACCACCACACCTACACGACGGGATCTCTGAATCTTCAAAGTTTTGAACTCTAGTTAAGAATGAAGAGGTTTGGTCCAGTATTTATAGGCATTTGGTCACCCCTACGTGACGGCATGCAAGTCTCTCCTAGGCATGCAAGTCTCGGCGCGCAGGTCTCTTCTCCTGCAAGTCACTTGCACTACCCAATTCCAAACTTGCGCGAACCTCTTTCCTTTGCCATATTTTGATCTTCTAATCTTGAAAAACTACAGGCGTGCAAGTTCTCAGGCTTTTAAGGCATCGGCATGCAAGTCTCTTTCACAGTACGCAAGTCACTTGCGCGACACCACCAATACTTGCGCGACACTTGTCCCTTTTCCATATTTTGATGATCTGATCTTAAAAAACATATGGCACACAATTTTCCAAGCCTTCAAGTACACGACACGCAAGTCCCTTTTCCAAAAACCACTTTTCTTCATTTGACAATTTTTAGGCCCAAAAATTTGGCAAACACTGGAAAACGGCGCCACCTTGTATCTGTTCTTTTGTACCGCCTCCAGATCATCCATTCCTTTTGTTGACATTATTGAATCAAAGATAGATCGTTGACCTCATCTCTTGAACTCGACATTCCATCATGAAATCATCTTTGTCAACAAATTTGTATGTCATTGTTTTTCTTTGTCAATAATCACCACTCAGATGTCCACTTTGTCAACAAACACAATCACCTCAAAAATGCTTTAATGGTACCTTGAGGGATTTTTTCCCAAACGACTTTGTTCATTGTCAACGTTTAGGGGGAATTTGGATTCATATATAGGTGTGTAACCTTATATATCCCCACAAGAATTTTAATACACCCATTGAACATATTTTATTATTTCATATATATGATTGGAATGTCCTTTATTGTCTTGGCCCATTGAAGGCCATTGATTTTATTACCTAAAGGCCCCCAAGATGATGTGACCCAAAGGATCAAGCATTTTAATGGCTGGAAATCCCATGAAATTTATTCTGATAAGCTTCATGTCTCTCTGTCTATGCTTGTGGCCACCTGTTGTAACTAGATTATCCTTATGCTATGTTGTCCACCTGTAGTGTCAACTTAAGCTGCTCATCGAGATTCTCAGTAGGAGTCTCTAGTAGGCTTAGTATTTTATAGATGGAATCAATCCAAAACTCATATGCCTTAATTCCATCCTCTATGAGAAAGGTCGAATGGTGATACATATGGAACTCTTGATTCAGGTCATACATAATCTTCACAACCTTCTCTTATTAGTGTTTTAGGTTCCACTGTTGGAGGATCATTTCCATCCATATCCTCCAGTCATCTTATCAATAAGTTTCATCATGGAGTAATAACTATATATTTCTAAACACATTTCGTTTGACACATAACACAATATTATCACATTTATGTAATAGGGATTCACATAAAATCATAAAAAGTCATCCCCCATAACCCACCACAAAGTCAAAACTGAGGCATTATATATACCCTTGATCACCCTACATCTTGGTCATGGTTAACAATGGGTATACACATTCTCATAATCAAGTTTTCATTAGACCCACATTTTCCAATCTTTCCATCATTTTATAACTTTCAATTTCAGTTTAGGCACCTTTTTCATTAAAATCTACACAAGCAAGAAAATCACATTGATATAAACATCTGAACTCAAAACATTCTTTTATGTGCATTAAAAAAATGATTCATGTTGTATGAAAAACATGATTTCCTAAAATGATGCATGTATACTCAACTCCCATGCTAAAGTAGGAAGCAAAAAAATCTCAGAAAAATATTGGAAAGCAATAAAATCACACAAAAAGTGCATCACACAAGGTGAAAAGACTCCCAATTATAACAACACACATCAATACCAATAATCCCACCCTGGTTACTTGTATTTTACCCCCATACATGGGATAGATACTCCCATGAATGAGCTCTTGACCAAGGTACCACTCATCATATTTTCCTATCTACCTTTCCCAAATAAAAAATCAAAAGAAAACAAATTAAAAGTCCTCTGATAACACTTTGTTACGTACCGACCCATGTGCCACACACTGATACCTTGAGCTGGTTTGTCAAGTGACTTCAAGAAAAAATCCCCATACACTAGAGGTTTCCAACTAGTAGCAAGGGTCAAATATATAACATGGGGATACTATACCCTCTTTATCAAAGAATCACAACAGGGAAAATAAATAAAAAATGGTAATATATTAATAAAAATTACCAATAAAAACTAGAATTAATACATGACCAAACATCACATAATAATCCAAAACAGGGAACATGGTATCTAAACTAATGTAGTAGATATGTCAGGTCATATATGTTTTTAGTGTCCAGATGTAAAACCAAAATAAAGGTACACTCACAACCCCAAGCAGGTCCCATACCAGGTTTGGTTACCTTATCCATGTTCCATCCCAACTCATCCACTAAACATAAGTCTCTTTCCATTATCTTTTCCTACAAACATAAAGTCTATTTAGGTGCCGATCAGGTAGCCTGAATAGGGTGTCAATAAAACTAAGTAGGCCACCACCAATGGTTTTTAAAACAATATCTAGTCAATAACAGTACATGTGGCTGTATAAATAATAAATTATAATCAATAAAGTAATTAGTTTACATATTCAATTATTCTTTATTTTACCCCATTCTTTTCCCCATGTTAACAATGACACTTCAACCATTAAAACTTGATTTGTCCCATGATAGAGTATGAACCATATCACATATGTAAACACAATTCATTATAACATGGTATTTCATTATCCATTTCATTTTAATTCATTACACAACCACTTGGAACCATAGGCCAATGCCAATCTCATGGGTGTTGAACATTGTATCTAGTACTCTGTGGGTATTTGGACCCTCTATCCTTGTCCCACACCTCAATGTCACATGTGTATTTAGATCCTCAGTCCCTTTCCCACACTCACTATCACAAATGGGTATTTAGAGCCACATCCCATGTCCCACACCTCAATGTCACATATGGGAATTTGTAACCTTAGTCTGAGTTCCACACTCACTATCTCATATAAAACAAATATCACAATATCACACCAATCACAATTTCATATACATCAAGTTTATGAACCATTACCCTTCTTATCAAACATTCTAATTAATGTGTACCTTTTCAATTCATCACAATAATAAAGTTTTGTCTTTTTAATTAGAAGGAATAATATAAACAATTCAACATTAAACCATTTATCAACCATTAATCATATAATTCATTAACCCTTTATGTTTAAGCCAAACATACCTTAATTACCAATAATCAACCAATTGATAATCATATTATTCAATTATCCAATTTCATCACCCATTTATTCCCTAATTCAAATATCACATAAATGGACAATTTCATTATCACAATGTTCTACCAATTTCATTAATTAATTAAAAAGTTAATTAATCCAATTATAATTCCATTAACCAATGTGTAAATTGAAATTTCAAAAAACCACACACATAGTTACAAACAAGACTATGAAATATTTACTTTTATACCACTAACCACAAGATCATTGGTGAGCGTTCTTCAGCGGAAATTCCCAAATTAAAGTGGAATGTTCAATTACCTAATGAAAGAAAATGATCTAAATTAAAATACTATATCGAAGATGAAATGAATTAATATCTATGAAAACATATTTATAAACCCACTCTAAATTCTAATAAAACATTCCACTTGATCCAGAAAGAGATATGGGAGAGAGATGAATCCAGTCGGGAAGAGATCAAATATCAAGAGAGGTGAAGATACGTCATTCAGAACATTGATTCATTAAGAACAGAGTTCAGAAGCCCTAGGAATCCTTCAAAGAAATTAAAAATGTGTAGGAAAGAGTTTAGGGTTGATCTAGTATTTTTAGGGATATAAGATGGGGGTGTGAGGATTTTGAATAATTTCTCAGGTCTTTATTTTCCCATATACCCGGTTTATGATATGGTGAGCACAGTTTTCCCTAACCTATCCACGATCCTCCTCTTAGGGGTCTCATGGTCACTACTAAGAGGGTTCATGATTTTAAAAACCATGTGTCAACTGTGATATCCTCTTATTAGGGGTTGCACGGTTTTTAAGGGTCGGGTGCATGGTCTGAGGCAAACGGTGCACCAACCGTGCACTACCCCTTTTACTTCCAAAATTCCACAAATCAACCCAAACGCTCCCCAAGGTAAATCCCAAGAAAATAATAACCAAAAAATGGAAAATATTACTAGAAAATGAGCATGAAACTTATCCATAAAAGGTTGGGATCTTAAAAGTTGTGGAAGGAGAATGATTCAAGTTACTCAATAACCATGAAGGTTTATTATGATTCAATAGGAACCCAAAAGATATAGATCAATCATGGATAATGAAGATGAAATAAAATTAATTGAAGATTAAACTTCTTCATATTGAAATCCCAATAAGGTTTCTGATATTGAGAAATGGTTAAAATTCATGGAATCTAAGATGGACTCCCAATACTCTAACCATGTTTAGAACATAGTGGATGCACCTGAAGGGGAGAGATCCATAATTTTCAGGTGTTTTACCATATAAAAACTAATATATATGGTATAGTTTATACCTTTAAAACATGTATGGTGGAAAAGTTTTACAAATAGTTTCATGGTATTGACTATGAATAGGCCTTTCTCACATGTCATAATGATGCAGTTTATAATAATTTTTCTACTCGTAGAAGATCATTATTACTATGATATAAATCAAATGGATCTAAAAATTTCATTTCTTAATAAGAATTTAGTTGAGGACATGTTTATGATATATAAAAGGTTTTTTAAGTTCCAAATGAGAATTCTATTGTCTGAAAATTAAAAAGGTTTAAATATGGACTAAAGAAAGCTTCTCAAAGTTAGGATATGTGGTTTGATGATGGAATCAAAGAGGTTAGTTACATCAATAAAATTGATTATTCCTTTGTATACAAGATGAACAGTGGGATTGTAGTAGTGTTTCTGATAGTGTATATAGATAACATACTGCTTATTGAAAATGACATCCTCAAACATCAATTAGTGAATATGTGGCTGGGAAAAATTTTCTCAATAATAGACATGGATGAAGCATCTTATATACTCGGTATGAGGATATATAGAGAAAGATCTAAGAATTTTCTTTGACTAAGTCAGAATATATATATTAGTAAAGTGATGAAGTGGTTTAGCATTGTGAACTCCAATAATTGGTATTTACTAATGTTTCATGGAATTAATCTTAGGAACATTCCAAATCCATCGATAGAGTTAGAGAGGATGGGTAGGATTCCATATGTGTCCTCCATAGGATCTATCGTGTATGTCATGTTATTTACTCAACCCGATGTATATTATTCTTTGATCAAAAAACTTTTACACCTATCCAATCTCATTAAGATTCATTTTATTGATGTGAATAATATCTTTAAGTACGTTATAATGAATAAGGATATGCTCTTGGAATTTGTAGGAGAGGATGAGATCTATGTAAAGGGTTACAAAAATGATAGTGTCCCATCTAAAAAATATGATATGAAATCTCAATCAGGATTCCTTTTTTTACTTAAATGGTTGATAAATTGGTTAGAAGAGTTCCTAACAATCCACTATAGTGGACTCAAAAATATAGGAAGAATAAATTATTGCATCAGATGCTATGTAGAAAACTATTCAGATCAAGAAGTTTATTTTTAAACATGGATTGGTTCTTAGAATCAAGGGAGAAATCGAGCTATATTTTGAAAATAATGGTGTTGTTTCTCATGATAAGTATCCCCGATCTAATCAACAGACTGAACATATCTTTTATAAATCCCATATCATATAAGAGATCATTATTAGGGGTGATATAAAGATTAGTTGGGTGGATACTCAAGATAATGTTGTGGAACCATTGAAGAAACTTTTATCACAACAACAACATGAGAGTTATGTTGAATCTTACTACAACAATTTAAACTAATAGTGGCAAGTTTTTTATATGGCGGGGGTTTAAACTGCACTCATATGATTCCAAAATGGTTTCCAAAAACCATTGCTAAATTTGATTTCAAAATCCAACTCATGTCTCTTCCTTCAATTAAGTGGTTGTTTCTAGATACCATCACAAAATAATTGAATAGATATAGGTTTAATAGTCTTAATAGTGATTTCTTCTCCCATAATTTTTGAGATTATAGAGGTGGTTTAAAACCACTTCTATCTTCTAGCCATTTTTTGGGAACATAAATCCCCACTAAAACTCTATAAACCGCCACTGAGAACATTTTTACCTAATATAGAGATTGTTTAAACCACTGGTAAAAATTAATTTTACATATATAGTGGTAGTTTAAACTACCTCTACATATCACTTTTAAAAAAAATATCTATAGAATTTGCTTCCCCAAAATAGCCAAACAAAACACAAAGCAGTAGAAAAACTCCAAAGCAAACCAGATTCAATAGAATTTTCTTTTATATATATATATATATATATATATATATATATATATATCAACATTAATTAGAAGTTCCAAAGAGAGTAATATATAATATGTATTAATCCACTCGTTAAAACCAAGGGATTCAATAAAATAAATCACCAAAAGCCCATAAGAAATAAGAAACTAGATCAGACAATAACTCAAGACCTTAACACTATCATATGAGAGCATTTGAAATCCAAAATACTGATTAAACTATTAGAATCTACATAAACCTCCTTTTTCTATTTTATCAAACATATGGAATAAGACTATATCCTTTGAAACTAATTTATAAAATATTACCTTTTATGAATCACTGAATAAAATCATTCAAAACCACTAAAAATCAAACAATTAGAACCCAAGGGGTCTTTGGTTCAAATAAGTGGTATTAAATCCAACAGGTTCTATTTTATTTGGTAAATATTGAAATTATTGGTGAAATCGACAAGAAGAGTTTCAAATCGAGAAAAATGAAGCTCATATATTAAAGTTAAAAGGTGGAATAAATTGTGATATCATTTCAGATTTAGTGGAAACCATTAAAAAATGAACAAGAAAATGAATAAACAAAGTGATATAATTAATGAACATTATTCATGAAATGAATTCAATAATGGAAAGTGATAAAATCCTTGAAGTATCTATAACTATCATTAGAAAATAGTGTAAATAATGGGTGAAAAATTTATATAGTGAAAATAATTCTCTATTTGAGAATTTGGAAGGCCAAATGAAAGAGAATAACTTGAGGATTAAGAAGCTTGAGGGAGAGCATTGGTATAAATGGAAGATGTGAAATATCAATGACTCTCATGGGGGGAATTTGGGTGGTAGTAAGAAATAAATTAATCTAGAGTCAAGTAAAAGTCTATATGGACCTTCATAAAAAGTTGTAAACAGTTCTCAAAGATAGTGCTATAGTGATAAATTTTTGGTAGATTTGGACATAATATGAGTGTATTTATGGAATATAAAAGGTTTAGCAAAATAAAAATGGCCTGATGTAACCATATCTCAACTGATAAAACATTAACATGGTATGATATTATTGGAATATGTTATATTTGTGCTAAATTTATTATAAAAACAAAAGGGATGGAAATTCTACAGTAAAATTTTCAGCTTTCATGAAGCTTACCTTGGAGTGTAATATGTTCCAAAGAAAAATATGATATATCTTAATAGTATCCAGCAATTTTTTGGAAGAATTTCATGATTTTTTTAGTGGTGTAAATCCTTGTATAATTAAATGGATATCTTTTTGAAGAAACTAATTCATTGATTAGGAATATTGGTTTTACTTTATTATGGACAAGAAAATTATCATCATCTAAATGTTATTTTCATGTTTCTATAAGGCTATTAAGAAGAATTATTTTTGACCATCTAGTGTTTATGATATAAAAAATAGTCTTATCATAAAAATGTTTCAAGAAACCATCATATATTTAGTTAAACATCATCTCCAAGTCTATAGTGAACCCTAATCACTACCATATGAAATTTCATCGAAATACTCTCTATTTATGTCCCCACTTCCCACTATCGGCACCTGCATAAAAATTATATTGAAAATTAAAAAAAATATCTTTAAATTTATACTTGAAACCAATAAACATTTTTTGTAATAATGATTTTTAAGTTGTTTTATTTACCTCCTCACTACCGGTCATCAATGCAATATCATTGGGGATAGATCTGGTCATCCTCTGGTATAATTAAATCAATGATTTTTTTAGATAATCAACCTTTAAATCTAACATCATTATATAATCCACCTATTCCTGAATTTTTTTTTCATTGCAAAAAACTCCCTCTATCCATCTCAAAGAAGGGAGTTACTACAACCAGGAGTAGATGCTACTACAATCACCAATGTCCTGTTAAAGTTCTCATAAGGTAATGGTCCCAAACCCTTCATGTACCCTAGACCAGGATGCTCCTTCTCTTGGACTTGACCAACTATGTCATCCTGGGAGACTGAGAATTATCACATAGGATTTATATCCCATAGTTATTTTATTTTTACATATAAATCAAATATCAATAATATTTTAATTAATACATATTAACATATTGAAATCTGACAATAAGTTATATTTAATGAAAAAGTAATTCATTCCCTAACTTCTTTGGTAGGCGCATTAACATAACTCCCATCAGACTTTTTATGAACATCCAACCATAGTTCTATTCCTGAGACATGGTTCCCTAAATTCATTGACTGAATTAAAAAAGATAAATCAATAATTTAATATTTGAAATAGGTTATGTTGTCTTATAAATATTTAAAATAATGAAAGTATTACTAGAGTTGATCTGTTTATGGAATAACTCTTTGACTCAGTAATGTAAATGATTATTTTTTTATCTCAACTTGATGAATTTTTCCTTGAAACATCTTGAAATAAATAAAATGAAATTTAATAGTAATGTATGAAATTCTATCTCCTTGTCATATAAAAATATATGTGTAAAATTTCTTTAATATAATAATATTTATTTCAATACCATGTGCTTCTCATGATGATGGTTATCGGAAAAAAACTTTTATTGTTCTCTAGGTACCCCTTCTAGTACCTTATCATAGTAATGTATGCAATTCCATCTCGTTGTCATATGAAAATATATATGTAAAATTTATGTAATATAATAATATTTATTTCAATACCATGTGCTTCTCATGATGATGGTTATTGGAAAAAATCTTTCATTGTTCTCTAAGTACCCCTTATAGTACCTTATCATACTATTTTTGACCACTCAGCAAAGTATCATTGAATTCATTCTATAATCAAAATTTAAAATCCTTCCATTTATTACCAAAAATTTTCAATGTTCACTTTTTTGTAATTAGATCAACAATAGTAAAAAAGGAAAAACATATGTACAAAGAGATTCATTTTCAAAATATTAGAATTTAATAACATCATGAAATTTAATTACACCATAATGTAATAAAATTAACTTTATCTTTGAATCAAAAACTTCATTTTTCTAAGTCTGAGGCACATAACTCCAATTTAGAAAGGTAATTATAAAGGTAACCAGTTCTGCAACTAGTTGGCCAAGAATCTGGCCAAGTAATCCTATGATATCATCAGTGGGGACCCCATTGCAGTCAAATGGGACAACTATATTCATTCTATTCAAATTCCATAGATCTAGACTGTTCATATTTCTCTCTTTAGTAACATTTTTTCAAATTTTATGAAAAAAATAGTTAGAAGTATGAAAAAAGTGAAATAAATTTATTCACATTAAAATTTTTATATATAATTTTCACCCTCCAATATCCTCATGAGACGACAATTTCCCTCATGTTTAATTTATTTTAATAGGGAGATACTATCCCATTTGATGATGGGGCACTTATGGAGGTTGTGACAAATGCTGACGAAAGTGATGGTGTGAGAGATGATAAAGGGGGAGGACAAAGGGTGTATCAAATGTTATAGGGAGGAAGACTAATGGATCATCATCTATCGGTGTGGTCAAGGTAATGTTGACTAAAAGTCTTTTAGGATCAGTAAAACACTTTATCCTTGGAATTCCTATCATTTAATCAAATAAAATTAACTTCAGAACAATTCATCTCCCACTTTTTGTATTAATTTCATTTATCCTTGGGACATCATGGGATAATATCCAATTCATAATCTTAACTTGTATCACATCCATCTCTCAATTTCCAACTATGTTACCTAAGAGTTCATATGAGAATTTCCAAAGAATCTATATACAAAAATCAAAAAAATCATGATATGGTATCTAATAAACACACCATGTAAATCACACATCTCACATTCATTCACCCATTACAATACATCCCATTTAATTAATGATATTAAATAATATCTCATTCTTATAACATAACATAAAAAATTATAAAAATTAAAACCAAATGGGAAACAACCTCATGGTTATTGATTTACATGTTGAAAACACCATATTTGATTATAAAATGGGATTTTGGATTTATATGATGAGTTGAATTCATAAAAAAATTAATATATATGTAAAGATCTATAACATCACTAAAATAAATCTTTAAAATAATTTAAAATATAATGAACATATCAATGACTCAAAATTGAAATCACGATCAAGAAATTGAATATCTATTATGAATAAATACACCAAGAAAACCTTAAATAAGGAAGAAAAATTGATAAAATATAGAAAACCTAACATTAAAAATCATTTTTAGTCAAAACAAAATTGGTAAAATTCATTTATTTTATATAAAACCACTATGGATATTTTATTAGACATACTGTGTGTGAAAATTTATTTTCGAAGTACAAATCTAATTGAACTATGAAATTAACCACATAATTAAATTTTAAAATCATAAAAAATATTGAATTTTATTGATAAAATAATCATAGATACATTATATTACATTTATTTATATAATAAATTTGTTTAAAATTCAAATAACATAAGAAAATAGAATAGGGTTGTAAAATCAGGTACACTAACTTTTTTTTTTGAAGAATAGTGTAATAACTTTTCATGGTTTGGTTTATGGTTTTCAAATGGTGAACCTTATTTATTTATGTTATAAAATACCCCATATAGAAAAATATATCATAAAGAATAATTGGAAGCCTAGTTAAGTGAGGAACCCTAAAAATAATTTGAAAATGTACATTGAACTTTATAGATACATACCTTCATTTTCATGTATCCATTTAATATCTTCAAGATATCAAATCAATGTTATCAAATGTTCTATACCCCTATATATGGGTTAAACACATACTAATTATTTTTAGAATCCAAAACATATGAGAACATAATTTAATTTTACTGAATTTAATGAATCTATCCAAATATTAAATTCACTAAACCTCGTTGAATAAATATTATACTCATCGATATATTATGATATGAGATTAACCAACGCAAATATAATATAATTATAATAAATTGAAAATAAAAAATCATTAAAAGTGTAACTTAAATGGATAGAGACTATATATAATAAAACAAAACAAAAAAACTGAACGAAAATACCATGTACTAGAAATATCAGAAGATAACTAAATATAATTGAATCAACAAAATCAAAAAAATATAGCATGAACCATGACACCACTACTTTACTTGAATCACACCGAACAAAATAAATGTAAATTCACCAATCAAAACCTATCTAAATCAAATAAAATAAATTTATACCAAACTAAATCAAACTCGGTTGAATGAAAATGAATTGAAATCGATTAATCTCTACTAAAAACCAAATAAAATATAAAATATAACCATCATGAATGAAACTAAACTAATTTGATACAAATAAAACTGAACCAAATTAAAAAAATGAACTCAGTAGAATATAATAAAACTGTTATTAATTGAAATTAAGAACATCAAAGTGATAATAAAAACAAAAACTTAAGAAAAAACATGTGGAAATTACCAAGACCTCCTGATATATAGCAACATAATCCAACCATCTCTTCATCTTATAGTAATAATAAAAATTTATAGTGAAAAAAATATAAAAAATTACACTTCACAAAGAAAAAATGTGCATAGACAGTGAAGGTGAGGCCTAAGGAAAGGGGCTCAAGGGAAACCATATATCCACGTGAGGGCGGGGCTTGAGTTCTTGTAAGGTAAAGGGTTCGGGGGATCTAGAACTGGCAAGGGGGGAGGTCTCGAGCACTACTGAGGGTGAGGTCTAGCAGGTCTCGAGTATATGGGGGCTTAGGGGAAAGAGGAGTGCCGGTGAGGGGTTCAAACACAAGAATGACAGTGAGGGGGTGGTGCCTAAGGCTTAGGGTGGGGGTGCTTCGGTGAGAGGGGGTTTTGGGGATATGGGTGGGAAGGTCAGGAGAAAGAGTCATTTTTTTAATAAATTATTAATATTTATCAGTGTTTTTTAAAAAAATCATCACTAAATTTGTTCAAGTTTTTTTTACGGTGGTTTTGTAAACCAACACTAAAAACCCTCCAATAAACTCTGAATTTTGTGTAGTGTCTATAGGTGTTCAACACTTGATAGATTTTTTATAATGGTTTTCAATGTATCATGTTATTATAGTAAATTAAATCCACAATTATAATTTATTCATGTGTGATGAAATTAATTGTATATGAATGGTTGAATGGTAATACCCACTCAAAGTGTGACATTCAATTATCCCTAACTGATGATCATTACAGAGTATTATGGATTGTAATTATATGACACGGTTATCTTGAATAGGATATTTTACTCATTAGAAAGAGTTTTAGTTCACTTAGGAATAACGGATTCGTGAGATAATATTTATAGACTTATTACTTGTATTTATTTTCTAAATTATATCTAATGGAATGTTAAACAATCATTAATATACATAGTGGTGTATGATTATTCTCAATCCATATTACCTGAGGTAGGTGAGATACCTAGAATGAGAACCTTCATACTTTCATACCCTTATTTTTTATGTCTACATGTTGACTTGGATAATACGGTGGTGGTTGTGTATGTTTCTAATCATGTCATTGATTGGAGAACAACTAATATGGGATTTGATCCCTTTTATGAAATGTTAAAGACATATGGGACTTGATTGAATTAGATAAAGGAATTTCATGGTCATGTTAAATTTTTTCACATATGTGGAGTTCAAATACTTGGATAAGTGACATGTGATGTACTGATCAGATAAATTAATGGCATGTTATGTATTAATTGACTTGGTCAGCCTTTTAAGAGAATAAATTAATGATGATAGACTAATACTAGATTGATATATTTATGTCTCGTGGTTTCTTTATGTCATGTAAAAATGATTATATAGGTATACATACAATGTGTATGACACATATTTTGGTGGACATGTTCATATTGGGATATGAGTATGTTTAATGGAGATCACACTATACCCCTTAATAGCTTGAGTATCACTAATTTTTTACTGGTGGACACTATTTTCTTACATTAATAGGGATTTGATAGGTGATTTTAATGCTAACAAGGTCCATAGGTCACACAATTTGGATATTGTATAAGGATAAAATTTTGGAAAATAGGTTTTTTCAAAATGAAGAGAGTTTGATGAAATAAAAATTGCATGTAAAATAGTTTTGATAGATTCACAAATAGTTGTGAATTTTTGCATAAAGTCTATATAGGGTTTTAGAATAAGTGTGACATTGTTGGATATTCACTAAAATATAAGTGCATGAGATTCATGTATGCATTCCTATGATGCATGATATATATATATATGTATTATATAGTGTGCATTTAATACATGTATATAATACATGAATATTATCATTCATATGATTCATGAATGATATTATAACAAATAATATATATATATATATATAATATCAAATATGAATGAGATTCATTTTCTGGATGAGTTTCATTTGATGCAACAACCTATACAGCTTCTCCCAAATGGTTTCATTTTCATTCTAACCAAATGTTGGTTTATTAATAGGTTAGTATTTTTTACTGAAATGAGTTCAATGTATAAATACCCAACTGATATAAATTCATGGTATGAGTTATGAAATGGGATCCTTGGTCTTTTTCTATAAAATATAATGGGTTCTCTTTTGTTTGGTGGTGGAATGTGTGTGAGTCTCTACTAAACACTCTTCTTCCTAAAACCCCATTTGTCTCCTTTGAGAATGTTCTAGAACCCCTTCGAAATTTGGGTATCCTCATGAAATGTTTTTGGATCCCTCAATCGGTGAATTCCCATGAAGACAATCCTTTTTTCTCTAGTTATTGTGATCACCCTCAAGCACACTCCATCGAAGGAAGGAGATGGAATCTACTATAAAAGGGGATTTATAGTTAATCTGTTTTTTGTATTATTTACATGTTGATTTCATGAAGATATAACTTTTTAATTTTTCAGTTACCTTCACTGAAAATGATCATTAGATAATCATGAGAAACCTATCATATATATCCTAAAAAAATAACAAAAAATCCAATTACAGAATAAATGATTCATATATGTTGGAAATATAGTACAAAATTATTGAATGTATAATTGATATTTTTCTTAAATATATTAGAGAGACACATTGAAGATTACATATTTCATTGAATATATCACAAAAAAATTTAGAAAAAAACTTATTGAGTATATTGAATTTTCATATTTATTAAATTCATATTGGTTATGGAAGTATATGTATATAAAATAGTCAGAAAATACATATTGAATATTAAATATATATATATATATATTGAAAAATCAGGGCATTTATGTTGCATATAGTGACACACATATTGCATATAACACATTTAGTATATGAAAGTTATGTGTACTTGTTGGAGTGATTGAATTAAATTTATCAATATGGTTTCAATTCAAGTGAATACTACATTTTAAAGGAATAGGTTATTATAATTTAATAATTTTATTTAAAAAAATTGTATAAAATAAAGAAAATAGTATAATATAATATTTTTTTGATCTTTTAATATTCAATTGGGATGAGAAGTATCATATCTTATAGGTGCAACTGCAGTATTAGATGGGAAAATATTGTCAATGGGCCTAGTTTATTTAAACTAGAAACTAATAAAGTATATAGATTTAAAGGAAATCATATATTTTATAATGGTTAAATTATAGAGAATTAAGATATATATAGTATCAGTGTGTAATTATATATTTCATATATTTTGCTACCTACCTATCGATTCACCATGATCTAGTCATTGATCTGCATCCTCAGGTTTTCCAACACCGAAGAAGAATGCTCCTCCTCTTCTAAAATCCTCTCAGGGTTATGTGAATAACCATGGATAATTTTCATAACTTTTTATTTAGATAGAGGGAATTAGGTTTAGGGATACTAAATAAATTCATTAATAAAATTCATTAATCCACATAACATACGCACCAATGGTTTATTTAACCGAACTTTTGATGTAGAAAAAATTTTGGTCATGCCTATGGTAAACCCCATGTTCCGGAATAAATTTTTGTCTTGTATCTTCTATCTGAGGTCCAAAAAAATGGGAAAACCATTTAAACCAAAACAATTATTGTGCATGCATTAAAATATATTAATATTTTTAATATATTAATTATGGGGTCTCGATATAGAAAATAGTCACACCAACTCTAAGGAAAAATCAATATATAAACATAGAAATATTCAAAGGAAAAAATCGAACAAAAATAGAGTCATTAAATTAAAATTAATTCTAGAAAATTTAAATTAAAAAAAAGAAATAAAAATTATATTCAAATGATTAGGAAATATTCTATGAATATTTTTATTGGAGATAAAAAAAACTTGTATTAAATAATCACTACATATAAATTATAACACTCTAAAATAAATTCACATAGGATCAACGTACTCAATTTAGAATATAATAAAATATTAAAATCCTGAAAATATCTACAAAATAAATTTTAAATAAAAATAATTTAGATACAGGAACAGTGGTAGAAATGAAAGAATCTGGTATTTGAGGTACCATTATAAGTCACATGCTTGATGGTCACACAATTCATAACTAAAGGTAGCAGTGTTTTAGCATTGAAAATAGAGTTTTTTTAAATAACAGTAGAATTTTTTTGACTAACTATACCTTATTTATTTGAAATAAATATAGTATATATTTTTTAACTAATAATAGAAAATATTTTATCTAACAATAGAATAAATTATTAAACCATGGTAACCAAACTTTTGAACTAAGTGTATCATAAATTATAATATAACGGTGGGATAGTTTTAAATTAATGGTAGCATTTATTTTAAACTAATGGTAGAATAAATTTTGAAGTAATAGTACGATAAATTTTGAGCTAACTGTAGCATAAATTTTAAACTGATGGTAGAAGAAATTTATAACTAACAATAGAAAAAAATTAACACATTATTTTTTCAAAAAATAAAACATGACAAATATATGTGATATAACACACTAATATGTTATAAATTTTCACATATGAGAATTTAAAAGACTTAAATCATGTGATGAATTATAATAAAACAAAACAAAACACTCAATATTTAAAGCACCCATGTATAAAAATCTTCCCATGTAATCAATCAAAAAAAATCCTTAACAAATATATATTCCCATGTTTCATTTTGTTTGGCCATATTTTCTAGATATTTATAATTATTATTTGGGGATTTTTTTGAATGTTCCATTACACATCATGTAATTAAACTCTTTGTTACCATACCCTAACCCTTCATAAAAAAATATCAATTGTTATAGTATTTAGATAACATTGTTTGCTTCCATGTTTAAAGTTTCTTTGAACCTTTTAGATGTTTCATAGAATTCTTCTCCCTCTTTTTCAAAAAAAAATTAATTCCCCTTTTCAGTGTAATTTTTTAGTGGTGGGAATTGTTTTCTTGTAAAATTCTATTTCCACTTAATCTGAGGAGTAAATGGATGATGGAAACAAATTTCTCAACCAATTATTTAATCAATAATTTATCAAAAAAGAAAAGAGTCTCATTTTAGTCTATTAATCTTGATTTGGTGGGCACATAGTTTCAACAATATCATTGAACTCCTTAACATGAAGGTATTATTTTCTAGACTCCATCACATGAAAGTGTAAAAGGTGGTTAAGGACATGGGTTTTGATGACATAGTGAGAAAATCATATGGAATAATTCCTAAATCATGAGTGTGAATTTTTTCAGGAAATTTTATAGTAGACTTTTGTGGTTTGATTGGCTCCATTCCTTAATTTAGGGGCTACATCATTTGGATTTCCATTTAGGTTCTCATCCAGATTTATGATTTCTTTTTGACAAGATTTTTTATTTTATTAAATACAATTTTAAAATCCACAATCTCAATAAGACTATAATCTAATAAAAGAATACCCATGAGTTCATTGCACTCATCACCCCTCAAGTTGTCCACCCTGCTGAGTTTATTTGTGTTGTCACGATTATAGGAAGACATGTTACATAAAAAATAAAGGGGGTAAAGATAAGAGAAATCATTGTTATAACATATTGGACCCCTATAAATGGAATCAATATTTTTTATTGACCAAATTTACCTAGTGGGTTCAGTGGTAAGTAGTATCATACTTAGGGTTGTCAACTCCCCTGATAACAAAGAAGAAACCTAGGACACAACAATTCGATAGGGTGATATTTGTCTATAAAGTGGCCAAATTTGGTGTTGAATTTAATTGATTACTATAAAACTAAATGACCTATGTGAATTCAATTTTATAGAGTGAGTTAATCTTAGGTTATTAATAAGGATTTATGGAATGAATACCCCTCTAAATTATTTCAATTTTATTTACTTAAGAGGGATTCATTCAATGAAATTAAAATACCCACACCACTTACTAGTTTAAGACCTTAAAATACACATTATAATCACCTATAAACTTAGGGGATAATTTTCATGTGTACTCCAACATAAAGAATCTTATTAGAACATAAAATGTGTTGAAATAAAATATAATAATGAAGAGAAAGATAAAAAAAATTATTTAATGAAAATAAAAAATAAAATAAATGATTAAACATTTAAAGAATAGGATATAACATCAAATTCATCCCTAAGAAACTCTATTGGATCAACCCAAATGAGGGTTAGCTCTCTATCTATGCAAGTCTCTCAATAGAAGATATACATTGACTCTAAGGGTAGAATTGAAGATGGTAAAATAATAAAATGACACACTCCACTATTGTGTGAATAATTTTACAACATTGTTGTGAATAAATCCACACCTTGATACAATGATATCATTTTTTATAAAGGATAACAAAATTAAAGGATAATAATAAAAAAATTTAAGAAACATAGGTGATTCTAAAAACATAAATGTGAAAAAAAACACACAAACACAAAAGAACAATGAAACGTTACAATTGAAATAAACCCCAGAATCTTCCTAAATCCTTAACCACCACTACCTTAAATATGAATATTTTTATCCTTGGTTCGATCTTCCAACTTTTCAAGTCATACTAATCAATGAGGGTAGGAATAGGTTGTTGTAAAGTTAATGGTGAGTGGACTTTTACAACCTTGACAAAAAATTTTATTGAAATTCCATCCACCCAAAAGATGAACCAAAATGAGCTTCTAAATGATAGAATTTTGGTGGTATATATAAAAATAAATTGAATCTTACCATTCCCTCGGTCATCTATCAGACTTTTATCACATTTGGAGTTGTAATCTTGGTGTTATCATGATAGTGGTGGTTTATCATTCTGGTCCACTTATTTTGTCCCAGAATTCAATCTTCCACTTGGTCCATTGAGATCACCACTAAAACAACCAAATTAGCTCTGGAAACATTTGAATTAAATGTTTAAAATGATATATTTTATCCATAGTTGATGTTTAATCTTGATTTTTCTTGGATCATGGCCTCTATAGTCATTTTAGTGGACTTTTTTCCAATTCACTTTGTTGAGGATATTCTAGATTTAAGTCCCAAGATGATTGTCTTAAAATGTGTTTATTCATACGCTCTAAAATGAAAATATCTTCCTCAACCCATGGGAAATGTGATCCTATAATATCCAAATAAAATTATAGAAAGGGGTGTTTTTCATGGTGATAAAAAATATACTAAGTATTACTGTATTTTAAGAAAGAATTGAAAATATGACAAAAAATTGAGTTCAATTTATAAAATGAACAAATTTTATTTTCTATGAACAATGAATCACATTAAAATAATAATATATACTATTGATATTAGCCTCTATAATTGGTTGATCACGGTATAAGCTCATTATTATTATGAGATATATCAAATGGATGTCAAAAATATATTCATTAATAGGAATTTAGCCGAGGAAATGTATATGATATATCCTGGTGGTTCTGAAATTAAAAATGAGAATGATATGGTTTGAAAATTGAGAAGGTCCATATATGGACTAAAGAGATATTCTTGGATTTGGAATATATGTTTTGATGATGCAATCAAATAGTTTGGTTTTATTAATAATGCAGATTATTTCTGTGTATACAAGTGTCTTAGTGGGAGTATAATAGTGTTTTTGATAGTTTGTGTAGATAAAAAACTACTTATTGTAAATTACATCTTCACACTTGACTATAAGAATATGTGTCTAGGTAAATGTTTCTCAATGAAAGACATGGGTGATGCATCTTACATATTATGTATGAGGATCTATAAAGATTAATCTAATAAGATTCATAGACTGAGTTAAAACACATATGTTGTAGTTTATCATGGAGAACTCTAATAAGTGGTCTTTACCATTGTTGTACTTCATGAATCATAAGAAGATTCTGGATCCTTCTAAATAGTTGTAATGGATGGATATGATTCCTTATGTGTCCACTATGGGATCTATCATGTATGTCATGTTATGTAATCAACTTTATGTCCCTTAATATCTGATCATAATAGGTATATAACAACCCAATCCCCATGAAATTAATTGGTTTACTATGAAGAACATATTTATGTACTTAATAAGGACTAAGGATATCTTATTTCCCTTTGTAGGAGAAGATGGTATCTCTATAAATGTTTACACAAATGCTAGTTTTCTATCCAAAAAATGTGATATGAAATATTAGTCTAGATTCATGTTTTGATTAAATGGTGTAGAAATTATTTGGAATATTTCCAAAAAAAATTAACCATATTTGACATAACAAT
Source organism: Viscum album (assembly GCA_963277665.1). Taxonomy (NCBI): domain Eukaryota; kingdom Viridiplantae; phylum Streptophyta; class Magnoliopsida; order Santalales; family Viscaceae; genus Viscum; species Viscum album. The sequence goes on from OY728134.1 coordinate 1,280,262,188, forward strand.
AGAGGTGGAATACATCATTGTATCAGATGCTATGTAGGGTGATGTTTGGATTAAGAATTTTATTTCTGAACATCATGTTGTTCCTAGCATTGAGGTAACAATCAAACAATTTTGTGACAACAATGGTGTTGTTTCTTAGGCAATGGAACCCTAGTCTCATCAAAGTACCAAACACATCTTTCAAAAATACCATCTCATATAGGAGATCAGTGAGAGGGGTGATGTAAAGATCGGTTGGGTTGATACTCAGGAGGATATAGTAGTTCCATTGAATAAACCATTATCTCAACAAAAACATGAGGGTCATTTAGAATCTATAGGTGTTACATGAGAGTTGGGTTGAAATAGTTGTTAATGTATCATGTCATTATTATAAATTCAATCTCCAATTATCATTCATTCATGTGTGGTGCAATTAATTTTTAATGAATGATTCAATGATAATATACCCCTCAAAGTATAGCTATGAATTCTCCCTAAACAAAGATCATTACATAATATTACGAGTTGTAATGATATGATAAGGCTAGAATGAATAGATTCATGTTCTCATTACAAAGGGTTGTATTTGAGTTATGAAGATTGGATTCATGAGGTAATATGTAGATACTTATTACATGGATTTGTCTGCTAAATTATATTTCCTAGAATGTCATGTAATCATCAATACACTTAGGGGTGTATGCTTATTAACAATCCTTCTTATCTAAAGTTGGTGGGATACCTAACATGAGAACCTTCATACATTGATATCATACTTACACAAGTATACATGCTCACATAGCTATAAGATAGTGTTTGGGTATGTTTCTGATCATGTTGTTGACTAGAGCACGACCATGATAATATTTTTCACTTGTGTGAAACGTTAAAGACATATGCCCCTTGATTGAATCAGACTAAAGAAATTCATGTTCATGCTTAGTTGTTTAACATAATTTGTGTTCAAATACTTGGATAAGTGATATGTGATGAACTTATCAGATAAATGAATGAAATGTCATATATTCATTGACTTGGTCAATCATTTTCATAGAATTCAGAAATTATGATAGGCCAATAGTAAATTGATATGTTACATGTCTAGTGGTTGCCTAATGTCAGAGACAAAGGAATTACTTAGATATAAATATGATGTATGTGATTAATCTTGTGGTGGACATGTTATTATAGAGATATGAGTATTCTCAATGGACATCACACTAGACACCTTATTAGTTTGAGTGTCACTGAAGTTTTGTTGGAAGTCTCTCTTTACTTATATGTTGGGATTTCATAGTTGTTGTCAATGCTGTTAAGGGTGGTAAGCTAACACAAATAGGATTTTCAATAACGATAAAATTTTAGAAAATGTTTTTTTTCAAATTAAAGAGTGTTTGAAGAAAAAACCATATCCAAAATAGTTTAGATATATTCACAAAGTGTTTTGAAGTTTCATATAAACTCCTTATGGGATTTTAGTGTGTGTGGGAGATTGTTGGATTGCTCTAAAATTTACATGCATGATGATCCTTGTACAAATAAATATAATGAATGGAATATATATATAGTCTACATATAATACATGCATATTATGAATTATAATAATAATTATTATTATTATATATTGTATTGAATATGAATGAGATGCATATTCTGGATGAGTTGTATTCGATGTATCAACCAGTATAGCTTCCCCCAAATAGTTTCATTTTCATTTGAACAAATTGTTAGTTCATTCATAGTTTTTAATTTATATATTTAAATGAGTTCAATGAATAAATACCCAATGTAGAGAAAAACATGGTATGTTTTATGAAGTGGGAGCCTCCAGCTTCAGTTGAAAATAGAATGAGTTATCTTTTGTTTGGTGGTGTGATGTGTCTGATAGACTAGTAGGCACTCTTCTTCCAGAAACATCGTTTATCTCATTTGAGAAGGCACTAAAACCACTTAGAATTTTGGGTATCCTAATAAAAATATTTTTAGATCCTTCATCTAGTGTATTCCCATGAAGGTAGAGTGTTTTTTTTGTTGGTACTCATGATATCCCTCAAACACACTACATTGAAAGAAAGATATGGAAGAAACCGCAATAGGCGATTTATAAGTAATCTATTCTTCAGATTATTTACATGGTGATTTATTAAATATTTAACTGTATCTTTGGTAAATAATCATAATATAATCATAAAAAACACATCATATATATCCTAAAAAATATAAAAATACCCATTACAAAATAAATTCTTCATATACAATGGAAAAAAGTACGAAATTATAGAACATGTAATTGATATATTTCTTAAACAGATTAGAGATGCATGTTGAAAATTACATATTCCATACATAGTTCACTACATATATCAAAAATATATTATAAAAACCTGTATTAATTATATGTAATTTTTATATTTATTAAATGCATATTGCATATGGAGCGATCCATCCATGGAAGTCCAACACCGGTGCCACGCCATTGAGATCATGGAATTCCCCCATGCTGATCAACCCCAACTATCCTCTACTATGCTCATCAACTTCCACCTCACCCCCATCCATTTCTCATACATTCTAGTGACCAATGATTTGGGAGGTCCAACCTACACCTTCCTTCACCGAATACATCACTCGGCCCTATGAACAACAAAATGCATTTTTGACCACCCCCACATTCTCCACGATTCAATTTTTGCTCGGCAGGACTTCACTGCCATGGCCTATATACTATTTCCTGAGGAGAACCCCACTTTCCTTAGCCACCTAAATAAGATGTTGTTTGAAAGTGACTTCCTATCCCCAAGTGCCTCCATGCTGATTGTGGATATCCAGGATATAACAGTGAACTACATGTGTCATAAGAGGAGTTGCATCCTTATGTCTTTTACCATAGTAGTTATCTTTTAAAAAAAGTTCACATACATTAACCTTTCATGATTAGACCAAGTTCAATATCAATGTTTAGAGAAAATCTGGATTCATTATTTATGGGTGTGTATTTTTTATCCGGTGGGTTAAATCTCACCCCACCCCCACAAGAATTGGCAGACACTCATTGGACATATTTTATTATTACATAAATATGACTCAAATTACCTTGATTGTCCTGTCCCTTGATTATAAAAACTGACTACCCTAGGATGATATGACCCAAATGATCAAACATTTGACAAGAAAAAAGCCTCGTGAAAGGCAGCCTGATGAGCATCATGCCTCTCTATGTCTGCTTGTGGCCACCTATCGTAGCTACATTATCCTTCTTCTACTTCAGTCACCCATATTTTAAACTTCAGCTTCTCATCAAGGTTCTCATGATGTATAAAATATTTCAACCCACTACAGTTCCTGATTCCTTCATCGATAGCAACAAGATATTGTTGCATGGAAACCAAAGACCAGGCCTTACCCTCTGTCAAAGGTCCCCCTATGTCTGACTTAAATCTTCCTGTTGTGCCTTATGTTTTTAGCATTGAATTCATTGGGGAAATTTCCATGATCATGAGGAATTCATGATGGTGAGTTAGGTAACAACTCATGTTTCCACCTTGAATACTTCCAACTCATACCTAAAAATGGGTTCATGTCATGGTTATTAGGGGGATGTCACATCATGGTGGCCCCATGTGATCCATGTAGGGAACCTTGGCATAGTACCCTCCCATTATTAGCTTTTCACTATGTTTTTTCACCCCTCAAACCCAAACAATGACCTAGAATCCAACACCATCCCTGTTGTCGAACACCCCCCTCCCCCCAACCTGTTCCACCCAAACGCACTCACATGCAGTGCATAAATCCCCCACTACTAAAAAATAGTCTTTTAGTAGCACTAGAGAAATACTTCATCAACGTTAAAAAAATTGATCTCATAACAGTTAAAAGCGAACTCCTTTTATCAGTGTTAAAAAATTATAGAAAGATTGAGACCATTATCAGTGTTAGAAAAGTGATGATAAAGGGAAACCTTTATTAGAGTTAGAAAAGAACTAATAAAGGGGGGGATTTAGCAGTACTAAAAATTGTGCTATTGAAGATCTCTATTTTAACAATGCTAGAAGTACCACTGATAAAGGTCATACTAATGCAGTATGCTATTAAAATTATAGCACACTACAATAAAGAATATAGGAAAACACAGAAAAATACTAGATATGGAAAATTCATAATTTAATAGAAATAAAAATTACATCAAAAATATAAGAAACAAAGACATTATTATAGAAATTTCAAACATTGTTTTATACAATTACATTATAAAGTAAAATTTATCACAAACATTCAATTAAATTAATGATTTCATTGTCTTTGGATCCTGACCCCTCCCAAAAAAGCTCGGTCATGATATCAGTTTCCTAACAAACCACCCCAACTCAAGTAAAAGAATCCATCTATATAATAAAATAATTATTATGTTATTAATACTATAAGTAAATAAATTAATCATAAATATGAAACAAAACATTAAAAAATGTGAATTTTAAATTGAAACGACACAATTTGAAAAATACTAGTTACAACGTGAATCAGATTGAAGTGTGGAAGATTCCTACACATTAGAAATGACGTATAGATCATTATCCAAAAATATAAAAACAATCCAAATGTGTTTTCTTAGTTTTTAGAACATTGGTAGTTTTTTTTACTAAAATTACATTTTTAAAATAGACACCAATTTTTAGTCATACTGGTCACATCATGTGTTTATTTGATGTGATATTGATTCATACACATCACAAATGATTTATGAATCATTATACTAAATTATCAAGATATTCTAATCATGTTTCCTCAGTTTTAAGTGAGTGACACACATTTTGAATGAAAATGTCAACTTTAAACTCATTATGGACACTTTGAGTTATATTGGTCACACCATGTATAAAATCGTGGTTATGGTGATTCCTAAACATAAAAAATGACTTATATATCATTATCAAAATGTCTCAAAACAATCTGAATGTTTTCGCTTGGTTTTGAGTACGTCACTTGTATTTTTTACTAAAATGTCTATTTTAAAAAAAAAAAAAGACACCCTTGGAGGCATATTGATCACACCTGCATTGGATTGAGGTGCATCTGATTCCTACCCATTGAAAATTATTTATGGATTATTTTTATAAATTATCAGAAAAATCTGAATGTGTTTTCTTAGTTTTTGATTTTGTCACTTGTGGTGTTTACTAAAATTTCATTTTAAACATAAAATCGACCCTTTGTATCATATCAGTCACATCGTGTGTCATATTGAGGTGTGTCTATATCCTACATGTCACAAATTACTTTTGGATCATTTTTATAAAGTATCAATGTAGAGACCCGAATCCTGACGTACATGGACATTACATTACTTTTGTTGAATACTTAGTACATTACAAAAACACACACACAAGGACCGTAATAGTTTAGTGTCTTTGGAAACTCGGAATATAATCTTCTAATCGTGGTGAAAGATCTTCAACATCTCCCATAAAGATCTTCCCTTTTTTTACCTAAAACCTTTCTTTATATCCTGGGGAAAAGAAAACATAAAAGGGTGAGCTCAAATGCTCAGTAAGGGTAAACAAAAGAAATATAAATCTCATCGTATACACAAGCACATAACTTTTGGAAATCTTAACCTGCAAAAGAGATCATAATTTCATAACATGGGATAAATCATGGCAGTGAAATGTAATCACAATAATCATAACTTAAAACATGAAACTTTGTGGCATACACACATAGTCATAGAGAATCATTTCTTGTTAGTCAAGACTCATTTCCAAGACTATCTTAGTGGACAAAGTCCCTTTCTGAATCGAGTAACCCTCGTTTCAGTCCTGTTTCACTGAACCGGTATAACCTACCATTCCAGCCATGTCTATCTCATGAGATATAAAATCTTTACCCAATGCATTGGAGGGAGATATAGGTCCCACCCATCTTATAATGAATCCTTTCTTATGTGTGACACATAATCATAAATCATACATCATCGCATAACACATGTAACAAAAATGGGATTCTTGAAACATCATGACATCATAAAACAAATAATATAAGGTAAATGACTTCATAAAAATAATTCCCTCAAAACATAATCAAATCAATGTAATAATAGGGATAAAAACAGAACCATATATTATCTTAGATGGAAAATAATTTTGATAAAACATTTGAACTCCATTATTGAGGAAAATATCCTTTCTACTTCAAAAACACTTTTCTTTTCTTAACATGTCATACAATTATAAACTAAAATAAGTTGATTAAAAATAAAATTGAACACTTATAAAGGAAGATTCTTGGAAATAATTTTTTAAAAATCCATTCTTGCCGTATAAGTTAAAAAAACATTCTTCGCATACTTTTGTCGGAAAAGTCAAAAAAGTACCTCGTACGAAATACGACAAAAGATTCCATTCATATCTTTTACTAAAAACTCACCGAAGGGTAAAATTGGATTTAAAAAATTGTATGTGGATGGAAATAATATTACATATTGAGGAAACATGTATGTGGATGATAAAATACACCCCAGTAATTACCAAAGTAAAAACAATCTCGGATAAAAGTGAGATTGTGATATTTCCCTTACCTTAGGTCTGACTTGCTTTGTAAGTGTCCCAACCTCCTCTATAATGATTTAAATCATGTTATTTACTTATTCCAGAATCATATTCATTGTTATTATATCATATATGGTCCACTTATGACTTTATATTACCCGTTCTTTTGTAAATTCATGTTAAAGTAGCGTTTTGGGTAAAATCGTCTCATTTGTCGTTCGTGTTTTTAACTTGTAATTATTCATATGATTACTTAGATCATGATTACCTAATTCCAGAATATAAAACATGATTTATATATATATATTCAGAATATACATATATAATAAATCATTAAATGGAAAGAAATACACCGTTCATGGAGACGGTAGTCCGTACGTACGCATGAACGCTGTTTTCGTTTCCTTATTGAATTGAATGGAATTAAGTAGATGACATACATATAAATATAAATAATTCCAGTATAATTATTATGTCATATATTTAATTATTACTTATTATATATACTTTATAATCATTCATGAATGGTTAATCATTGAGAATGAATCTCATCGCGTCGTGGAGACGGTAGTCCGTACGTACGCACGAGCGATGATATCGTTCCCATGGTCATGGAATTGTGTTGAATTGTATGTATACTATTTCAGTATCAATATAACTTTATAATAATCATATATAGTTACTCATTAAACCATTATACCCATCCAATTAAGGTGGTGGCGTAAAATAGATTACACCACGGCGTGGAGACGGTATTCTGTACGTACGCACGCGCGGTGATTTCCTTTTTCCGTAGGATGGATAGAAGGTTAATTAGAGTTGTTTAATATTTATAATAACATATCAGTATATAAGAAATACTGATGTTATTACTTTATTATGAAACAACTAAATAAAAAGAAGTTGAAGAAGAAAGAAATTGAAAAAGATCGGTAATGGATATTACCTCTTCTTTGGAACGCCTCTTTGAATCCTCCACTTCAGGAACTAATATTGGTCTTTGAAGAAGACCAGGACCTCTAGGATGATACTAGGGAAGTGGAGAAGATATTTTGGCAGGGTTTGGCCGAGCTTGAAGGCTCAAAGTTGTGTGAAGAGGAGGGGGAGGAGGTGCCCTTTTATAAGGGAGGAGAGGGGCACCTTAGGAATATCTCAAAATATTATTTTATATTAAAGTCAAAATCGGTTTATAATGGTTCCAAAGGGTCTTATTTCGAAGCTAAAGTGGGTATGTGTCGCAATCCTATCAACAAATAGGATTTAGACAAGTTTAGGTTATTATTTTAACCTTATCAATTAGATTTAACTCTAAGTTAAATAATTTAACTTTTACCGTGTCTTTTTGTTTTATTACACTATATGGTTAATACACTTACTATAACATGCCAAAAGAACCCCAAATTGTTTATTATTAATATATATATCCTTATCTAAGTCATTTGGCCGAACCTTAGATTTTTAGGAATAAAATAACAATTAATAATATAATATTTGATTTAAAAACTATTTTGTGTCAATTTTGAAACTATTTGATATATGATTTTTGTGAAAGTCATAACAGAATCATATGCTCGAACCAAGTTTATTAAATCAACACTAATATATCATAGTAACCTAGAAAATTAGTGGGATTCATAAAAAGTCTCAAATTACATTTAATTTTGTGTTAATAACATCAATTATGTCAATATTTCATTAATAAGATAATTACTGCATCATCATTGTGTCATAAATAAATTAAATTATTTAATGTCTAAAAATTATAAATAAAATACCATTATTTAGGAAATCTTTTTAGCTTTCTAATTAATATTTATAGTATAATTTATCTTATGTATAACCCCATATTAAAAATGATTTACTTATTAAACTTTGATTTTAACTATTTTAACCCTTCTTTAAATAAATTAATAATAAATGTCCTAATCTAACCAAAGTGGGCCTAAATGGTCATATTTTATTCATAAGGTTGTTTTTGGTCAAATTACACTTATCCAATAGAATTAGTACATGTGTTAGGGTAATAGTAATATCATATTTACCCTTAGTTACCCTATTTACTATTAACCGTGGTAAAAAGTAAAAAGTTACTATTCACCAAAAATTATTTTCATCTCATGGAACCACATTTTAGTCCTTTATATTAACCGTGTCTGTCGGATTTTCGAAATTCCATTCACAGAAGCGGTAAAATTAAGTTTTATGCAAAATTCAGTTTTTAACCTACCACTTAGTGGTTTCACTATTCATCAAAAATTGAAAGTTTTCAGAAAAATACCAAAATTTCATCCTAAGCTATATTTCATATTACGAATTCAAAAATGAAGTCTATTTTACCAAATTCGTAACATAGAAATTGCATTAATTAATTTTATAATTAAATCCCGCTGTTAAAACAAATAGCGTGTTTTTAAGAAACAATATCTATCAAAAGATTGACACTTGATTATGTCTGGTTTAAATGTGAAATTACAACCAATGAACAACATTGTATTAAATTGTAAAAATATATTCTAAATATACTTTAAAACCACTCAAATTAATAATTTATCACTATTAATTATTTCGATTAAAAAAGTTATTTTTAATTATAATTTAGTAATTTTCACTATTCATCAGAATATGAAAGTTATCTGAAAAGTACCAAAATTTCACCTTAGGCTAAATTCGATACTCCGAATCCAAAAATGAAGTCCATTTTGAGAGCTAAATTTTCTAAAATTTAAAAAGCGGTTATTACCTATTCATAACGGCTAGTTTTAATAATATTTTAATAGCATATCGTTGTTTCGTGAAACTCGGTATTGCGTACTACACACGCTATCGAGGAAGGTTGTGATTGTGTGTAATGCAAGGAAAGTCAAGGATGAGTGTTGTGCAAGCTCCTTTTGGTGTAGCGTAAAACACAAGACATTAATAAAATTAAAAAGAATATTTTTCATAAAATCTCGGGCTGTTACATTCTACCCCCCTTAAAATGAATTTCGCCCTCGAAATTCGTCGGGGTTATAAATGGTTTAATATTCGAAAGTTTCTTTAATATAAACCCACATCGTAAAAAGGAATATCAAAACCAATCTTTAAAAACAAAAGTATGAAACGTAACGGTTACCCAAATAAACTAATCACTGGGTTTCCACATAGGTGAAAATATGGATATGGAAGAGAAATCTAACCATCATGTTCTGATGGAGAGTGGTAGAGAACATGGCTATGGAAAAGCCATCAATCACAAAGCCATAAATTTGTGACGATCTAAGGTACCATCTGATTCATCAGATATAAGATCACTAGGACAACATTTTTGGTTTTCAAGAACGTTTCCCTAAAGTTAAAGAATTTGAATTAGAATAAATACTTACTTTATTTTGGTATAATCTCACTGTTGTTCGTGCCTTTAACAATTTCCACTTCATCTCTTAAATAAATGAAGTTTAATTTGTTATTCATGAAGTGTTAGCAGATCATGTGATAGAATGACGGGTCATTCCATCTGTCTCAAACAAAAGGTTAGCAAAAATTATATACATAAGTCGATCTATAGTGAGATTAATCATATATGGTTCCTAAAATGGAATTTATACTTCATATATCATACTGCTTAATAAAACTAGTTTCTAATAAACAGGGATTTCATGTAGGCCAGTGGTAGGCGATAAAGTTCAGTCGCACTTTGGTTGTGGGTTCGATTCCCACATCCTTGTCCGACGCGATGGGCTGTCGCCCATCCTACAGGTTGTCCTTTTTCTAAAACTATATTACTATAACATCACATCAATAATATCGAGAAAACTTCTATCCTTAAACAATACTAACTTATGTCCAACATAATCCATTCCAATCTTTAGGCTTATCCATAATACTGCAGTCCACTCTCATAACATAGTGAAAACGATTACCAGAGATTTAACACCATTGCCGATCCCCATATATCATAAGATATGTTTTGTTGGTTACATTCCAAACATTCAAAGTCCTTAATCATGTATTCTCTTGAATACCTTAGTGAAAACATGAATGCAGTTAAAATTTAACACTTTCCATATACCAAAATCCTCAAAATTCTATATACTCAAACCATGATATCACTTAGTCCTTATATCAATCATGATCTCATGAATACTATTAAACATTTCATTTTCTCGTTTTCCCTTCATTATGTGCATATCATCTTATTTCCAAAAAATATCTCAATCACTTTGAATACCACATCAATAAATATTTCAATACTCAATGATACAACATTATTTTGGAATCCCATTACATAAACACTTAATCATTCCACCACATCGTTGTCATATTCAACATTGCCAATAGTGATCGCATGTGACTTCCCTTTGTCCTTTGCCTTCAGTGGTTGCTCATGTTGATCGTCACTAACCCTTGGATTAGGGCATTTATTGGCATAATGTCCCATCTCCTTGCACTTGAAACATTGAAGTGTTGGTAGTGCGTTCTCTGCAGTGTTTGCTTTGTTCACATCATTAGAAACCCTTTTTCCATTACTTCGACACTCAGCTACTCGATGACCTTCTTTTCCACACTTAAAACATTTTCTAGTCCCTTTAAGACAATCTCCTCCATGCTTCTTTCCACACTTTGAGCATAAGGAAACATTCATTTTCTTTTCACCATTATTTTGAGATTTCTCCTTGAACACCATCTTTCGTTTCTTTTCAAAACCATGAGATGGATATGTAACACCAACTTCCATTTCTACCTTCATAGCACAATGCACAATTTCTTCATAGCTACTGAAGTCTCGTATAGCTAATGCCCTTCGAAGACTTGGTTTTAAGCCACTGAAAAATCGATCAACTTTACTTTCAGGTTGGATGATAATGCCAGATGCATACCTTGCAAGTCTTGTAAAATTCGCTTCGTATATACCAACAGATTCATCATCCTTCTGTTTCAGCTCAAGAAACTCCTTTTCCATCTTCGTTTGAAGAATACGAGGGAAGTACTTACTGAAAAACAAGTTCTTGAACTCGTCCCATTCCATGGAATCAATTTCATCTCTTTGCCTCATATTCTTGATAAGATTCCACCATTGATCAGCTTCACCTTCCAAATGATATACTGCTAAGATGACTTTATCATGTTCAGAACATTGAAGAACTGAAAATATCTTTTCAGTGGTACTGATCCATTGTTCAGCAACAAGTGGATCAGAAGACCCACTGAAAGAAGGTGGACGTTGCCTCATGAAGGACTCAATAGAATATTGTTCCCTTCTCTGCTCATTTGGAAGTCCATAATGATTCATAGCTTGTGTAAGTATAGCAATAAGATTTTGCACTCCATCTCCCATAACATTTGTTTGTTCAGGAGGACAATCATTGCATTGTCCATTGCATTGATCAACACGGTTCCTTCGGGTTCCAGCCATCGTCTAAAACCCAAAAAGAATAGTGTGAGAGGCAAAAATCATGCTAGGGAAAACAACATAATAAAGGGGGAGTAACTTCAATATCTAACATCTTAGGTTTAATTCTATGATCATTAGCGTAATTCTAGTACTATAACATATACGTATACTTAACCTTAGGGACATCCCTAGACATACCTTAGAAATATCTCTAGGGATCTCACTAACGTTTTCGCATCCTAGATTCCAAAGGTTGACTAAACCTTTCCTCTAATACCAACTGTAGAGACCCGAAGCCTGACGTACATGGACATTACATTACTTTTGCGGAATACTTAGTACATTACAAAAACACACACACAAGGACCGTAATAGTTTAGTGTCTTTGTAAACTCGGAATATAATATTCTAATCGTGGTGAAAGATCTTAAACATCTCCCATAAAGATCTTCCCTTTTTTTTACCTAAAACCTTTCTTTATATCCTGGGGAAAAGAAAACATAAAATGGTGAGCTCAAATGCTCAGTAAGGGTAAAAAAAAGAAATATAAATCTCATCGTATACACAAGCACATAACTTTTGGAAATCTTAACCTGCAAAAGAGATCAAAATTTCATAACATGGGATAAATCATGGCAGTGAAATGTAATCACAATAATCATAACTTAAAACATGAAACTTTGTGGCATACACACATAATCATAGATAATCATTTCTTGTTAGTCAAGACTCATTGCCAAGACTATCTTAGTGGACAAAGTCCCTTTCTGAATCGAGTAACCCTCATTTCAGTCCTATTTCACTGAACCGGTATAACCTACCATTCCAGCCATGTCTATCTCATGAGATATAAAATCTTTACCCAATGCATTGGAGGGAGATATAGGTCCCACCCATCTTATAATGAATCCTTTCTTATGTGTGCCACATAATCATAAATCATACATCATCGCATAACACATGTAACAGAAATGGGATTCTTGAAACATCATGACATCATAAAACAAATCATATAAGGTAAATGACTTCATAAAAATAATTCCCTCAAAACATAATCAAATCAATGTAATAATAGGGATAAAAACAGAACCCTATATTATCTTAGATGGAAAATAATTTTGATAAAACATTTGAACTCCATTCTTGAGGAAAATATCCTTTCTACTTCAAAAACACTTTTCTTTTCTTAACATGTCATACAATTATAAACTAAAAGAAGTTGATTAAAAATAAAATTGAACACTTATAAAGGAAGATTCTTGGAAATAATGTTTTAAAAATCCATTCTTTCCGTATAAGTTAAAAAAACATTCTTCGCATACTTTTGTCGGAAAAGTCAAAAAAGTACCTCATACGAAATACGACAAAAGATTCCATTCATATCTTTTACTAAAAACTCACCGAAGGGTAAAATTGGATTTAAACAATTGTAGGTGGATGGAAATAATATTACATATTGAGGAAACATGGATGTGGATGATAAAATACACCCCAGTAATTACCAAATTAAAAACAATCTCGGATAAAAGTGAGATTGTGATATTTCCCTTACCTTAGGTCTGACTTGCTTTGTAAGTGTCCCAAACTCATGTATAATGATTTAAATCATGTTATTGACTTATTCCAGAATCATATTCATTTTTATTATATCATATATGGTCCACTTATGACTTTATATTACCCGTTCTTTTGTAAATTCATGTTAAAGTAGCGTTTTGGGTAAAATCTTCTCATTTGTCGTTCGTGTTTTTAACTTGTAATTATTCATATGATTACTTAGATAATGATTACCTAATTCCAGAATATAAACCATGATTTATATATATATTCAGAATATACATATATAATAAATCATTAAATGGAAAGAAATACACCGTTCATGGAGACGGTAGTCCGTACGTACGCATGAACGCTGTTTTCATTTCCTTATTGAATTGAATGGAATTAAGTAGATGACATACATATAAATATAAATAATTCCAGTATAATTATTATGTCATATATTTCATTATTACTTTTTATATATACTTTATAATCATTCATGAATGGTTAATCATTGAGAATGAATCTCATCGCGTCGTGGAGACGGTAGTCCGTACGTACGCACGAGCGATGATATCGTTCCCATGGTCATGGAATTGTGTTGAAGTGTATGTATACTATTTCAGTATCAACATCACTTTATAATAATAATATATAGTTACTCATTAAACCATTATACCCATCCAATTAAGGTGGTGGCGGAAAATAGATTACACCACGGCGTGGAGACGGTATTCCGTACGTACGCACGCGCGGTGATTTCCTTTTTCCGTAGGATGGATAGAAGGTTAATTAGAGTTGTTTCATATTTATAATAACATATCAGTATATAAGAAATACTGATTTTATTACTTTATAATGAAACAACTAAATAAGAAGAAGTTGAAGAAGAAAGAAATTGAAAAAGATCGGTAATGGATATTACCTCTTCTTTGGAACGCCTCTTTGAATCCTCCACTTAGGGAACTAAGATTGGTCTTTGAAGAAGACCAGGACCTCTAGGATGATACTAGGGAAGTGGAGAAGATATTTTGGCAGGGGTTGGCCGAGCTTGAAGGCTCAAAGTTGTGTGAAGAGGAGGGGGAGGAGGTGCCCTTTTATAAGGGAGGAGAGGGGCACCTTAGGAATATCTCAAAATATTATTTTATATTAAAGTCAAAATCGGTTTATAATGGTTCCAAAGGGTCTTATTCCGAAGCTAAAGTGGGTATGGGTCGAAAGCCTATCAACCAATAGTATTTATACAAGTTTAGGTTATTATTTTAACCTTATCAATTAGATTTAACTCTAAGTTAAATAATTTAACTTTTACCGTGTCTTTTTGTTTTCTTACACTATATGGTTAATACACTTACTATAACATGCCAAAAGAACCCCAAATTGTTTATTATTAATATATATATACTTATCTAAGTCATTTGGCCGAACCTTCGATTTTTAGGAATAAAATAACAATTAATAATATAATATTTGATTTAAAAACTATTTTGTGTCAATTTTGACACTATTTGATATATGATTTTTGTGAAAGTCATAAAAAAATCATATGTTCGAACCAAGTTGATTAAATCAACACTAATATATCATAGTAACCTAGAAAATTAGTTTTATTCATAAAAAGTCTCAAATTACATTTAATTTGGTGTTAATAACATCAATTATGTCAATATTTCATTAATAAGATAATTACTGCATCATCATTGTGTCATAAATAAATTAAATTATTTAATGTCTAAAAATTATAAATAAAATACCATTATGTAGGAAATATTTTTATCTTTATAATGAATATTTATAGTCTAATTTATCTTATGTATAACCCCATATTAAAAATGATTTACTTATTAAACTTTGATTTTAACTATTTTAACCCTTCTTTAAATAAATTAATAATAAATGTCCTAATCTAACCCAAGTGGGCCTAAATGGTCATATTTTATTCATAAGGTTGTTTTTGGTCGAATTACACTTATCCAATAGAATTAGGACATGTGTTAGGGTAATAGTAATATCATATTTACCCTTAGTTACCCTATTTACTATTAACCGTGGTAAAAAGTAAAAAGTTACTATTCACCAAAAATTATTTTCATCTCATTGAACCACATTTTAGTCCTTGATATTAACCGTGTCTGTCGAATTTTCGAAATTCCATTCACAGAAGCGGTAAAATTAAGTTTTATGCAAAATTCAGTTTTTAACCTACCACTTAGTGGTTTCACTATTCATCAAAAATTAAAAGTTTTCAGAAAAATACCAAAATTTCATCCTAAGCTATATTTAATATTCCGAATTCAAAAATGAACTCTATTTTACCAAATTCATAACATAGAAATTTCTTTAATTAATTTTATAATTAAATCCCGCTGTTAAAACAAATAGCGTGTTTTTAAGAAACAATATCTATCAAAAGATTGACACTTGATTATGTCTGGTTTAAATGTGAAATTACAACCAATGAACAACATTGTATTAAATTGTAAAAATATATTCTAAATATACTTTAAAACCACTCAAATTAATAATTTATCACTATTAATTATTTCGATTAAAAAAGTTGTTTTTAATTATAATTTAGTAATTTTCACTATTCATCAGAATATGAAAGTTATCCGAAAAGTACCAAAATTTCACCTTAGGCTAAATTCGATACTCTGAATCCAAAAATGAAGTCCATTTTGAGAGCTAAATTTTCTAAAATTTAAAAATCGGTTATTACCTATTCATAACGGCTAGTTTTAATAATATTTTAATAGCATATCGTTGTTTCGTGAAACTCAGTATTGCGTACTACACACGCTATCGAGGAAGGTTGTGATTGCGTGTAATGCAAGGAAAGTCAAGGATGTGTGTTGTGCAAGCTTCGTTTGGTGTAGCGTAAAACACAAGACATTAATAAAATTAAAAAGAATATTTTTCATAAAATCTCGGGCTGTTACAATCAAAATAGTATGAATTTGTTTTATAAACTTTGAATATGTTACATGTTTTTTTACTAAAATGACATTTTGAAATCAAAACACGCACTAGGAGTTATACTGGTCACATCGTGTGTCGGTTTGACATGAGAAAAATTAATATACATCATAAATGAATTATGAATTTTTTCCTAAATTATCAAGTCATTCCAAATGTTTTTTCTTGATTTTCAGTAAGTGACACATATTTTGAACTAAAATGTCAATTTTAAACTGATAACAATCACTTTGAGTCATATTAGGTACACTATATATAATATTGAGGTGAATATGGTTCCTACACCTCAAAAATTACTTATGAATCATTTTTATAAGGTATTGAAACAATCAAATTTTGTTTTACTCGTTTTTAGTATGTCACGTTTCTTTTTTTCTAAAATTTAAATTTTAAGTAAAAAAGGAACACTTTGGGTTATAACGAATACATTGTGTATAAAATTGAGGTGTTGGTGATTCCTACACATAAAAAATGAATTTTTAATTTTTTCTTAATGTATTGAAACAACATAAATGTTCTTTCTTGATTTTTAGAATGTCACTTGTCTTTTTTACTAAAATGTCAATTTTAAATAAAAAGACACGCTTGGAGTCATACTAGTCACATAGTGAATTGAATTGAGTTGAGGATGATTCATACAAGTAAAAAATGACTTATGGATTATTTCTATAAATTATTAAAAAATCAAAATGTGTTTTCTTAATTTTTTTATGTCACTTTGTTTTGTAATAAAATTTCGTCTTAAACTATAAACAAGGACTTTGAGTCATATCAGTCACATAATGTGCTGGTTTGATGTAAAACTGATTCCTAAATGTCATAAATGACTTATAAATAAATATCCTAAATTATCAAGTCAGTTTGAGCACATTTTCTCATTTTCCAGTTAGTGACATGTATTTTGAAAGAAAATGTCAATTTTAAACTGATAACAGACACTTTGAGTCATGCTGGGAACATTGTGTATCGGACTGAGGTGTGGATAATTCCTACAAGTTAAAAATGAATTAAGGATTGTTTTCTTAATATATCAAAAAAATAAAAATGTTATTTATTGTTTTAGATTATCTCACATTTCTTTTTTATTAAAATAAAAATGTTAGATAAAAAGACACACATGGAGTCATACTGGTCACACCGCATGTCGGAATGAAGTGAGGCTAATTCCTACAAATCAAATATGATTTATGGATCATTTCACTAAATTATCAAAATAATATGAATGTGTTTGATCAATTTTGAGTGTGTCACTTGTTTTTTTAATAAAATGTCAATTTAAAAAAAACATGCACTTTGAGTCATACATGTCACATTGTGTTTTGGTTTGATGTGATACTAATTCCTAGAGGTCACAAATGACTTATGAATAATTTACCAATAATATAACGTCAATATGAGTGTCTTATCATAGTTTTCGGTGAGTGAAAAAGGTTTTGAACTAAAATTTCAATTTTAAACTGATAACGAACACATTGAGTCATACTGGGAACACCGTGTATTAAATCGAGGTATGACTGATTTTTACATATCAAAAATGACTTTTAGATCATTTTCATAAGGTATTGAAAAATAAGAATGTGTTTCTTGGTTTTTATTATGCCACATGTGGTTTTTAATAAAATATCAATTTTAAACTAACAACATGCACTTGAAGTTATATTGGTCACACTGTGAATAATATTAAGCTTCAGCTAATTCCTACATGTCAAAAATGAGTTATGGATAATTTTTTCTAAAGTATAAAAACAATAAGAATTGATTTTCTCAGTTTTATGTATGTCACTTTTTTTTAAATAAAATTTCATGTTAAACTAAAAACACGTGATTTGAGAAATACTGGTCACATTGTGTGTCGATTTGACCTAATAATGATTTCTACATGTCAAAAATGACTTATGAATCATTTTCCTAAATTATCAAGATATTGTAAGAATGTTTTCTTATTTTTTAGTGACTGACACAAATTTTGAACTAAAATGACATTTTTAAACTAATAACTGACACATTGAGTCATATCAAGCATTTTGTGCATCAAATTAAGGTTCGGCTAATCCCAAAACATCTAAACTAAATTATGAATTTTTTTATTAAAGTATCAAAATAGTCTGAATTTTTTTGTTTGGTTTTGAGTATGTCACTTTTCCTTTTTACTAGAATTCTAATTTTAAATAAAAATAAATACTTTGAGTCATATTGTCCACACAGGTCATCAGATTGAGGTGCGACTAATTCTATACCTCAAAAATGAGATACAGATCATTGTTCTAAAGTATAAAAATAATTCTAATGTGTTTTCCTAGTTTTTAGTATTTCACTTGTGATTTTTACTAAAATGTCATTTTAAACTAAAAGCTAGAACTTTGAGTCATATCGGTTACACCATGCATCATATTGGTGTGTGGTTGATTCCTACATGACACAAATGAATTATGGATTAATGTATCAAGGCAATATAAAAGTTTCATCTTTCTTTTGAGTGTGTCATGTGTCATTTTGACTAAAATGTTAATTTAAATGGAAAGCATGCACTTTGAGTCATACCGGTCACATCATGTGTCAGTTTGATGTGAGCCTGAATCCTACACATAAAAAAATGAATTAGGAATCATTTCCATATAGTATCAAGACCATCTAAGAGTATTTTCTTGGTTTTTAGTGAGTGACATATTTTTTTAGATAAATTTTCAATTTTAAACTCATAATAGAAACTTTGAATCCTATTATCTACACCATGTGTCGGATTAAGGTGCAGCTAATTCGTTCATGTGTCAAATAACATATTGATAATTTTCCTATAGTATCAAAACAATAATTATATGTTTTATTAGTTTTGAGTATTTAACATGTGTTTTCAACTAAATTGGAAATTTTAAATTGAAAACATGCACTTTGATTCATACTAAACACATTGTGTATCATATTGAGGTTTGGTTGATTCATTAATGTAAAAAATGAATTATAGATCATTTTCCTAAAGTATCATATAAAAATAATGAGGAAACTAAAAATAAAAGTAGATAAAATGAAGAGAAATTCAACTAAAAATTAGTATAAAATCACCTCTTCATGATGTCTGTATACATTATAACACCAGGTATGATGCCTATTCATTTTTGACTAAATATATTTCCACTTATGAATATGAGGACTATTGTAAGAACCTGAGTCTTCTTTTCAGGTACGCCTTTCCTTTTTCTAGAGTTTTTAAGAAAAATAAAGTTTCTGGAAATTTTTGAAGTACACGTCGTGTACTTTCTAGGTACACATCGTGTACTTTTTCCCAGCTCGAAGCCGTGTGCTGGTCGTGCCTGGGCCACACACACGATGTGTAAGGGTGATGTGGAGGTCGTTTTTGGCAGAGTACGGAAAGACCTAGTACACGTCATGTACTCTAAAATTACACACCGTGTACTTTATTTTTTTTTCATTAAATGAACCGGGGTCACGGCTAACCCCCATTTTCATCTTCTTCTAGGTCTCGTTCGACTGAGAGACCCCGTACAGCCGGGTTTATTCTCCGGATCCCCGAGCCTCCGTCTGTTCTCCGATTTGAGTTCTGTCGATTGCGTTGGAATCGCAGCAGTGACTTCTCCCTTCTGGTTGAGCCTTGTTTTTCAATTCTTTCCCTTCCTCAAGTTTTCGTAGGTTGAGAATTTTTGACATTTTCTCAGATCTGCGACATTCTAAAGGGAATCAATCGTCGTGGTTCATGTATATTAATCTCTTAGGATCGAGGTAGGTGGTTTGTGCCTTTCTGTAGAAATTCGTTGAATATTATGTGAAATTTCCACCAATTCCCTTGAATGGGGAATTATGTGTTCCCTATTTTTCCCCTGATGTTTTCCTGCTTTGCTTGATTGTTGTAGTAGAGGTTTATGCTTGTGAGTAGAGTATTTTGTTTTGTGCTCAGGTTGCTTTTCCATACTTGTTTTTCTTGTTTGGTGTTTTTTCATTTTCCATGCCTAGTTGTAGGAGAGTGGAACTATTGTTTTGTTATGCTGTTGAGCCTTAGATTGATATCCAAGTAGTTCTTGAGGTTTACTTGGATGATGTACGTGCACTGAGCATGTTTATTTCCACACAGGACTGCGAGAACCTAGTGTAGTATACCATAGGGAGAATGGACGTAAGGGCTTATCTAGAGTGTCTTAAATACGATGTGAGACCATAGGGGGAATTGACAATGATTTATTCCTTATATAGTCTATAGTTCCTTGACACGGGCCACAAGGGGAATGAGATGTTGAGTGCTTCCCCAAAGAGCCTTTAGTACAATACAAGACTATAGGGGTAATTGAAGGTGAGTGCTTCCTTAGAAAGTCTATTTCTTAGCTGAACCAGAGGGGTGAGACTGTGTGTGCCTCCTAGAGGGTTGCTAGTACTTGTAAGTTGAACCATATGGGTTAGGCTGTGAGAGCTACCCAGAGGGTTACCTATTTTTTTCTTGTTGCTAGCTGTTTACTTGTGTACCTTATATGTTAGAACTGTGGATTATAGCTGTTGTGTGGTTTTATGTTTACTGCTTCCTGCACTTTTACTTGCCTTGTATTCATTGACTGTTAGGCACAAATATTTGGGTGATTTCCTACTGGGATTGTATCTCACACCCTGTTTGGGCCATGCTTTGGGCCCAAGCAGACTATATTGTTGTAGGTATAGATAAGGGCAAGATCCCTTCTACTTCAGGTTCTTGATTACACTGAAGCTGGAGAGCATTGGACCGAGCTGAGGCTTGCGATGCTGAGGAGTTGCTCACTTGTTTTTCTTTTGTTGTTTCTTTAGTACTTGTGTTCTGTTGTATTCCTACATGTTTTTGTGTTTGCTGCTTTCCTTAGATACTTGTACTTGCTGCATCATTATCATCATTACTATATATATTCATTGCTTTCGCTGTTTGGTTTCAGTTGTTATGCATGTTGTTACTGCTTCCTATATTGATTGTTGTTTTCCTTACCTTGTATACCTTACCAAATGAGGGAATAGTTTCCCCAATAACTTACCAATGCCCTCACTACTGGTCTATAGCCTCTAGCATTTGGGGAAATACGCTTGAGGTCATGTAGCGAACCGGGTACGGGGTACCAGTGGAGGGGCTCTGGATTAGGGTCGTTACAAAGTGGTATCAGAGGGATCCTTTTCTCTTGCCTTACTGTTTAGAGACTTTAGCCAGGGATAGGACGGATTTAGTACTTGGTATTAAGCTGTTCTCAGGAGTAGCTAACTCGTGTACAAGGAAAAGGCATACTACCCTGTTAATTGCAGTTTGCTGGTTTTGAGATTTTACAGTTGATATGATTTCACCTAGAGTGATTCACATGCCTTATGTTGTTATTTTCTTGACGATTGTGGTTCTATTTCTATTGCAACCTGATTAGATGAGGGTATGCCATCTCATGAATCATATAGGCACTTGTAGAAATCACATTCCATGCATTCTTTCCATGCCATCTAGGGTGAATTAGCGATTGCATGCTGTTGTGATATACTTTGTATAGATTATACATGCTGTTGTGATTTATGTTTGATAGAATCTTTGCTTCCTTGTTAGAGGATTGTTTTTTTCCTACTGTTCTTAAATGAATGACAAATTTTGATTCTTGAGGTGTTATGGGCCCTCTCGAATCGGAAATTGGTGGATCATGATCCTGTTTTCTCTTGTATATGACTGTAGAAGATGCCAAGCTTTGATTTGCAAGGATTATGGGCCCTCACGGATTGGAATTTGGCACCTCTTTGACTTGTTTTCAGTGTTTCTGGGATTTTGTGCAGTTTCTGAGCTACTGCCCAGAAAAACCCAGAATACACGGCGTGTACTTTTTGGATACACACTGTGTAGTTTTCAGGTCGTGTCATTGACTGTGTGAACAGAAACACGGTGTCGTGAAAGTAACTTCAGGAACACGTTGTGTGCGGTAGGTACACGCCGTGTAAGTTCAGAGTCGTGTACCCGGCCGTGTCACTAATAACACGGGTTGGGGAATTCTCATGTAGAACACGCAGTGTTGTAAAGGAACACGCCATGTAGTCCTATCTAGGTACCTGGATGTGTCACAAATAACACAGGTTGTCTTACCTTCTTTTCCACACGCCGTGTTGTTTCAGAACCCGCCGTGTAGTCTTGTTCAAGTACTCGGTCGTGTCACGAACAACACGGGACGTGTCACCTTCACCTATACATGTCGTGTTTGTTCAGAACATGCCGTGTAAGGTTTAGTCGTGTAGATCGTCGTGTGTTTAACAACATGGTCCGCCGAAGCCTTGTCTCGTACATGCCATGTTGGTTTAGAACACGCCGTGTAGTCTCGGGTTAAGTTGGACCGTGTGGGTTAGCCGTGTAACGAGACTCAGGCAGGGGAATAGTTTTCAAGTACATGCCCTGTTTTGGGTCAACACGCCGTGTAGTTTGATGTGTTACACGACTTGTAGGGCAGAAGTACATGCCCATGTCTGTGGATTAAGAAGACATGTTGTGTAGTTTTTATACATGCTGATAGTCGAGTTTTGTAAACTTGTGTGTTTTTCTTCCCATGTTCCCGTTTTGTACTCTAGTGTTTTTCTATCCTTGTTTTTCTGATCTAAGGTGTACTTTTGATCTTTCAGAGATATGCCTCTGAGACGTCCTCTGGTTGTACATCTATCGTCTGGAAGTGATCAGATGCTAGATATGGATGATCAGGGACTTCATGTCGATCCTCCAATCGGGCCAACCTTGGCACCAGTTGTCATACCAGTTTCAGGCACAGATGCGCAATTCAGAGAAGGTTTTATGAGGATGGTGCAGACCTTCCAGGGAGCACCGCCTCCTTACATGACTATTGTAGACCTGACGCGGATTTTTTAGCAGTAGCATCCTCCCACGTTCTCGGGGGAAGGAGGACCTCAGGCTGCAGAGTCATGGATTTAAGCCATGCTGACTATCTTTGAGCATCTGGAGACGCCTCCAGAGAGGCGGGTCAAGCTCGCTACCTACATGCTATGAGACTCTGCCAAGAGGTGGTGGGATGTGATCTCAAAGGTGTGTCAATAGCAGGCTATGTCTTGGGAGGAGTTCCAGCACGTGTTCTACGACTACTTCTACCCGGAGACCCTGAGGGCCGATCGAGCCCGGGAGTTCATGAGCTTAGAGCAAGGTACTCTTTCTGTCATGGAGTATTCCTCTAGTTTCACTAAGTTACAGCGTTTCACACCCCTCGAGATGGAAGTGGGGTGTTCTTAGCGAGGAAGTTTGAGGATGGGACTCAGGCGGGAGATCTGCTTGCAGGTGAACATCTTCCAGTTGACTTCCATCACTTCCATCGGCAACTAGGCGCTGATTGCGGAGCGTAGTTTGAGAGACTCCGGAGCTACGAGCCAGGGCGGTTCTGCTTCCAGAGCTAGTTTTCTTCCAGATGACAGTAAGAATCACCGTAGAGAGTCTACGCGCGGTGATCCGAGGAAGCGAGATGCATCGTCAGGCAGCCAGGTGATATGCTACCAATGTGGCCAGTTAGGGAACACGAGGTCGTAGTGCTAGAGAGACCCCGTGGAGTGCCAATCTTGCGGCAAGATGGGACACCTTCAGCGTTTCTGCTAAATTTTCTCACCAGCAACTGGTGACCGGGGTTCTTCCATGACTCCTCATTCAGAAGAAGCTTCACCAGTTTCTCACCAGTCGGGGAACTGGAGTTCTTTTGGTTGTTCGGGCCGAGGTAGAGGTAGAGTTCGTGGCGGTCAGCCACCAGTCCCTCAGCACCAGTAGGGAGGTTCAGCTCAGAGTGGTCAGCCAGGGGCGTAGGGCCACGGTGCAGGCCAGTCTTTCTCCATGGAGCAGACTTATCAAGAACAGGATCTCGGACCTTCTATAGTTCAAGGTACAATTTTAGTAGCCTCAATTTTATCTTTATCCCTTTTCAATACTGGTGCTACACATAGCTTTATCTTTGTTGCTATCGTGGAGAGCCTTGGGCTCTGCATCTTTTCTTCTGCCGACTCATTGACACTAGACACACCTTTGGGTATGAGGACATCTAGTGTACGTCAGTGTATAGAGTGCCCTCTCGAGGTTGTAGGGTATCGTTTCTTATGGGATATCTATGTCCTAGAGATGAAAGGCTATGATGTCATCCTCGGGATGGACTGGTTGGTTCCCTTCCAGGAATTCATCGACTGTTATCGCCGTAGAGTGAGTTTTGTTTCACCAAACGGCGAGTCTTTTCTTCATAGAGGCGAATGGGATGTTTAGGCGAGTTGAGCAGGACTCGAGCATCATGGGCTAGGAAGGGTGATAGCCCAGATTGCTAGTCTTTATCTGGACAATCAAGGGACTTCTCAGTTGGACTTTCCTCCAGTGGTGGATCGCTTCAGGGACATCTTTCCAGAGGACTTTTTGGGTTTACCTCTAGAGCGTGAGGTAGAATTTTCTATTGATCTCATGCCAGAAGCAGCACCGGTGTCCATTCCTCCTTATAGGATGGCTACACCTGAGTTGCAGGAGCTCAAGAAGTAGTTGGAGGAGCTTCAGGAAAAGGGTTTCATCCAACCCAGTACTTCTCCTTGGGATTCTCCTGTCCTATTTGCGAAAAAGGCAGACGGTGCCCTTCGGCTTTGTGTGGATTATCAGAATTTGAACCATTTGACGGTCAAGAACCTATATCTCTTGCCGAGGATCGATGACCTTTTCGATCAGCTTCGAGGATCCTGGGTGTTCTAGAAGATCGATTTGAGGTCCGGTTATCATCAGTTGCACGTTAGACCATCAGATATACCTCTGACAGCCTTCAGGAGCAGGTATGGTCTTTATGAGTATACGGTTATTCCATTCGGTCTCACGAACACGCCAGTGGTTTTCATGGCACTGATGAACCGAGTGTTCCATCCTTACTTGGATTCCTTCGTTGTGGTCTTCATGGACAATATCTTGGTGTACTCTCATACTCGGCATGATCATGATACCCATCTTGAGATTGTTCTGAGTACACTGAGAGATCATCGTATTTATGCCAAACTCTCGAAGTGCCACTTCTGGATGGATCATATACACTTCTTGGATCATGTCATCTCAGAGATAATAGTATTAGTGGACCTAGAGAAACTGAGAGCTGTAGTTTCCTGGGAGCAGCTGAAGAACATCTTTGAGGTACGGAGCTTCCTAGGGATGGTTGGATACTAAAGATGCTTTATTCAGGACTTTTCTTGTCTAGCAGCACCTTTGACAGGTCTGACCAAGAAGGGGGCGAAGTTCTTATTTTCAGATTCTTGTGAATCAGACTTTTTGGAGCTGAAAGGGATGTTGACTTCAGCACCGATACTAGTCTTTCCAGAGCCAGGCAAGAGCTACACTGTTTACTGTGATTCTTTAGGTATCGGGCTGGGAGTTTTGCTTATGCAGGTAGATGGAGTCGTTGCGTATGGGTCTCAGCAGTTTAGGCCACATGAGAGGAACTACCCGACGCACGATCTGGAGTTGGCAGATGTTGTTCATGCCTTACGATGTTGGAGACACTACCTTTTGGGAGAGCACTTTGTGGTTTTCATCGACCACAAGAGTCTTAAGTACATCTTCACTCAATGTGATCTGAATCTGAGGCAGCACAGGTGGGTCAAGTATATTCAGTATTTTGATTTCGATCTGTCCTATATGCCAGGAAAGGGAAACATAGTGGAAGATGCATTGAGCAGGAGAACTCAGGTTCTGGCGATTTAGGAGGCCAATAGTGAGTGGCAGCTGATGGATCTATTCTCTGAGATTCATCTAGAGGTGCACGATAGACAGGGACAGACTTACCTATCCTCTGTAGCTGTTACCTCTACCCTTCTCGATCGAGTACGAATGAGGCATCTATCAGACTCAGAAGGCTTAGTCCTGCGGGAGAGCGTGATAGGAGAGGACCCTCTTCCCGGATGGATAGTGGGCGAGGTTGATATCATGCATTTCTAGAGACGCGTATGGGTGCCAGCAGACATACGCGATGAGATGATGCGGGATTTTCATTCCTCTGTTTGGGAAGTTCATCCTGGCATCACCAAGATGTATCGGTATCTCCATCTCCAATACTGGTGGCTAGGTATGAAGAAGGATGTTGCTGGTTTCGTCATGAGGTGCTCTACTTGTCAGCAGGTGAAGGTAGAGCATCAGCAACCAGCAGGCCTTTTACAGCAGTTACTCATTCCGGAGTGGAAGTGGAACGATGTCGCGATGGACTTCGTGATCGGGTTGTCGAGGTCACCCCAAGGGAACGATGTTGTTTGGGTTGTCGTCGACAGGCTTACGAAGGTTTCTCACTTCTTGCTGATCAAGGAGACCTTCAGTGTCGATGATCTGGGTTAACTTTACATCAAAGAGATAATTCATCTGCATGGAGTTCCACACTCTATTTTTTTAGACAGGGATGCGCACTTTACTTCCTGGTTCTGATAGGGACTTCAGAAGGCTTTGGGTACACAGGTACTTTTGAGTATAGCATACCATCCCCAAACTGATGGCCAGTCCGAGCGCACGATCCAGGTGCTTGATAATATGCTCCGAGCTTGCATCCTAGACTTTGGCCGTTCTTGGGAAAAGCATATTCCTCTAGTGGAGTTCGCTTACAACAACAGTTTCCAGGTGACCATTTATATGGCACCATATGAGTATTTATATGGTAGGCCATGCCGATCACCCTTATGTTGGATGGAGGCAGGAGAGGCAGATTTACTGGGACCTCGTCTTGTTCAGGAGACTTCGGAGCAGATAGAGTTGATTCAGAAGCGGATGGCTACAGCGCAGTCTTGACAGAAGTCTTATGCTGATCAGTGGAGGTGACCTCTAGAGTTTGAGGTCAGTGATCAGGTTTTCCTGCATGTCGCACTGAGGTTGGGACATAAGAGGATTCGAAGACAGGGCAATATTTCACCGCGGTACGTCGGGCCGTTTTAGGTATTGGGGAGAGTGGGGTCTGTTGCTTATCAGTTGCAGTTACCTCAGAGGTACCGAGCCATGCAAAACGTCTTCCACATCTCTCAGCTCCGAAGTTACTTTTTAGACCCGTCTCATGTCTTTCAGCCTCAGGAAGTTGATTTTGAAGCGGATGCATCGTTCGAGGAGCATCCTATCCGGATTGTCGATCGCAGTACGAAGGCTCTCCACGGGCGTTCTGTTCCTCTAGTACGGGTGCTATGGCAGCACGGGTGAGTACAGGATGAGACCTTGGATAGGGAGTCCGATGTACGATCGCAGTGGCCGGAGCTATTCAGGGTTTCTCCTTCTCCGCCTCGTTAGGGAAATTCGGGGAATAATTTCTTTAAGGGGGGAAGTTTGTAAGAACCCAGGTCTCCTTTTCAGGTATTCCATTCCTATTTCTAGAGTCTTTAAGAAAAATAAAGTTTCTGGAAATTTTTAAAGTACACGCCGTGTACTTTCTAAGTACATGTCGTGTACATTTTCCCGGCTCGAATCCGTGTGATGGCCATGCCCGGGCCACACACACGGTGTGTAAGGGTGACATGGAGGTAGTTTTTGGCAGAGTACGGAAAGACCTAGTACACTCTGTGTACTCTAAAAGTACACACCGTGTACTTTATTTTTTTCATTAAACGAACTAGGGTTGTGGCTAACCCCCGTTTTCATCTTCTTCTAGGTATCATTCGACCGAGAGACCCCATACAGCTACATTTCTTCTCTGGATCCCCGAGCCTCCGTATGTTCTCCGATTCGAGTTCTGTCGATTACGTTGGAATCACAGCGGTGAGTTCTCCCTTCTGCTTGAGCCTTGTTTTTCAATTCTTTCCCTTTATCAAGTTATTGTAGGTTGAGCGTTTTTGACGTTTTTTCAGATCTAAGCCGTTCTAAGGGGAATCAACCATCGTGGTTCATGTATATCAATCTTCTAGGATCGAGGTAGGTGGTTTGTTCCTTTCTGTAGAAAGTTGTTGAATATTATGTGAAATTTCCACCAATTCCCTTGAACGGGGAATTGTGTGTTACCTATTTTTTCCCTGTTGTTTTCCTTCTTTGCTTGATTGCTGTATTAGAGGTTTATGCTTGTGAGTAGAGTATTTTTTTTTTGTGCTTAGGTTTCTTTTCCATGCTTGTTTTTCCTGTTTGGCATTTTTCCAGTTGTCATGCCTAGTTATAGGATAGTGGAACTGTTGCTTTGTTATGTTGTTGAGCCTTAGATTGATACCCAAGTAGTTCTTTAGGTTTACTTGGAAGATGTACACATGCTGAGCATGTTTATTTCCACACAGAACTGTGAGAACCTAGTGTAGTAGACCATAGGGAGAATAGACGTAAGGGCTTCTCCAGAGTGTCTTAAATACGATGTGAGACCACAGGGGGAATTGACGATGAGTGCTTCCTCAGAGAGTCTATAGTTACTCGATGCGGGCCACAGGAGGAATGAGACATTGAGTGCTTCCCCAAAGAGCCTTTAGTACGATATGAGACTATAGGGGGAATTGACGGTGAGTGCTTCCTCAGAAAGTTTATTTCTTAGATGAACTAGTGGGGTGAGACTGTGTATGCCTCCTAAAGGGTTGCTAGTACTTGTAGGTTGAACCATAGGGGTTAGGCTATGAGAGCTACCCAGAGGGTTACCTATTTTCTTGTTCTTGTTGGTTGTTTACTTGTGAACCTTATATGTTAGAATTGTGTATTGTAGCTGTTGTGTGCTTTTATGTTTACTGCTTCCTACACTTTTACTTGCCTTGTATTCATTGACTGTTAGGCACAAATCTTTGGGTAATTTCCTACTAGGATTGTATCTCACACCATGTTTGGGCCATGCTTTGGGCCCAAGAAGACTATGTTGCTGTAGGTATAGATAAGGGAAAGTGCCCTTCTACTTCAGGTTCTTGATTGCACTGGAGCTGGAGAGCATGGGACCGAGCCGAGGCTTGCGATGCTGAGGAGTTGCTCACTTGTTTTTCTTTTTCTGTTGCTTTAGTACTTGTGTTCGGTTGTATTACAGCACATTGTTGTGTTTGATACTTTCCTTAGATACTTATACCTACTGCATCATTATGTTATGCATGTTGTTACTGCTTCTGCTATTGATTGTTGTTTTCCTTACCTTGTATACCTTACCAAATGAGGGCATAGTTTCCCCAATAACTTACCAAGGCCCTCGCTGCTAGTCGGAAGCCTCTGGAGTTTGTGGAAATGCGCTTGAGGTCATGTGGCGAACCGGGTACGGGGTACCAGTGGAGGGGCTCCGAACCCAGAGGGTTACTTGTTTTCTTCTTACTGCAGGTTGTTTACTTGTGTACCTTATATGTTAGCACTGTGGATTATAGTTGTTGTGTGCTTTTATGTTTATTGCTTCCTGCACTTTTACTTCCCATGTATTCATTGACTGTTAGGCACAAATATTTGAGTGATTGCCTACTGGGATTGTATCTCACAACCTATTTGGGACATGGTTTGGGCCCAAGAAGACTACGTTGTTGTAGGTATAGATAAGGGAAAGCACCCTTCTACTTCAGGTTCTTGATTGCACTGGAGATGGAGAGCATGGGACCGAGCCGAGGCTTGCGATGCTGAGGAGTTGATCACTTGTTTTTCTTTTGCTGTTGCTTTAGTAATTGTGTTCATTTGTATTCTAGCATATTGTTGTGTTTGCTTCTTTCCTTAGATACTTGTACTTACTGCATCATTATCATCATTACTATATATATTCATTGCTTTTGTTGTTTAATTTCAGTTGTTATGCATGTTGTTACTGCTTCCGCTATTGATTGTTGTTTTCCTTACCTTGTATACCTTACCAAATGAGGGCATAGTTTCCCCCAATAACTTACCAAGGCCCTTGCTGCTAGTCGGCAGCCTCTGGCATTTGGGGAAATGCACTTGAGGTCATGTGGCGAACTGGGTACGGGGTACCAGTGGAGGGGCTCCAGATTCAGGTCATTACAACTATAAACATTCCTGATAGTACTTGAAAAATATAAATAAACAAAGGATTAATAAATATTTTAAATGAAATTGTAATTATATTTTAAAATACCTCTTCAGGGATTATAGTTTATTAATGGTATATAATATATTTCATAAATTTGTAAACATTATAACCTCAATATTTTCCATTGGTTCCTTTTGGAAACTATTGAAACATTGAGAAAAATAAATAATTTGTTTTGATATATTTTTTTATAGTTAAATTTTATTATATATACTCTAATACTTATACACTTATAGAAGTCGATGGGCTCCTTGAATTCATGGACTATCCTCATGCCATGATTTTTATGATATTTAAACACAACCCTATAATAAGAGAATTTTCATTAAAAAAATATAAAATATATAACATGGAGTTTAGTTGTAAAATGTTTCATGTATTTTATTAAAAATTTATAAACACCATCATGTGTGGTTGATTTCTTGGGTATCCATGAATTTAATCCAAAAAATAAATATTTGGGGTATTCAAATTGACTGTAATGAGTAACCAAGGATAAAAAAATTAAAAAGGAATAAGTAATGGAATGAATGAAAATTTATTTTCTAGGATTAAATTTTTTATTTTTACCCCTGCATCATGGGTATTTAGAAGATTATGAATTCTATAAGGCTTCTTTCAAAAATTATGCTCAGTTTTTTTCACTATTCCTTCATATCACTTTAGTTCCAATGAGAATAGATGTGTAGAAGAAATGTGAGGATTAATGATTCCAATTATCTATTCACAGTTCTTTCCCTTCAAATAGTATTGATATATACACCTACAAAAAATACGAATTTTAATTAGTCATAATTAACATGATAGATCAGCTATTAGACAAATAAACCATGAAAACACACCTCATGTATACATTTACAATTGCGAATCTTAATCAATCAGGTTTAAGGATTTCATTTACATTCCCAAGGCCAATATAGTCTATAATGGACTCTCCGTACATATGTCCTTAAAAACAAATTGTGGTTGTATCACTACTTTATGACGTATCCATATGAACCTTTAATGTTAGTAATGTGGAAGTTTAATAGTTGGGGTAAAGGTACATTGTGAAGATATACTCAATTGGTCGGTTGATCCTTTAGATCATTTTGTTTTAAACTTCCATTTCACCCCTTCCCATTTTCATTCTATAATAATATTTATTGTTTGAGGCTTTTTTCATTAATTACTAATGGTTTTGTAAGAAAAATAAATTTAAAATGAATACCTTCTTGTTGTAATGTTTTTTAAAAAGATCTAACGTACATTATACAAAAGATCCAATGGATAGCTTGACCGTATGAATATCTTAATCATCAAGTGGAATAGGTTTCTCAGTGCTCATCTCTTGATCTATGTTAATCCCCACTCTCACATGAACTATTGATAGTTTTTTGTTGTGTATAATATCTCCTTGGATATTGTACATGGTACCTCCCACAATAGGGAAATAGGTGGGTGTTGATAGATGTAAATCACAATAATTTTTACCCATATAATATCATTACAATAAATGTATTGATGTGTCCCTGATTCACATCTCACTGAAAAAATTATGAAAATATTTATTACCACTTCTAAGAATGCTCTTTGAGGGGTGTGACTCACCTTAAAGAGGGTGGGGTGCATGGGATCTTCACATAGTTGTTGGTTTTGGGTTGTTTCTCTATTTTATTCCATCTCATAAGATTTTCTAATAGCTTTTATGACCAATTATGCTTTTATTATATAGTAGACAATCGATTAAGAAACACTTACATTTTTTTATCTTTATCCCCCTGTTTAATTATTTTATCAAAATACCTTTGGTGTGACACCCCAAAACCCACACCTCTCATGCAGCCATAATGTTGTGGCCACTTCAAGGCCATTATATTTTCATTGGGTATAGATGATGATGATTATTGTGTCTACTTTGGATAAAAAGTATAGTAAAATTAGTAATCATTATTATGTAATACCAATTTATATTTTTTTTATTATGTCATAAATACACATGATTCACACACTTTTTGTGTGTTTTCATCTATTAGTAACCCTTATTTGTTTACACATTTCATAACAAATGATGTGAGATGGAAGTGGATTTGGATTTTTATTCATCACTATGTATCTAAATAGAGGAACATAGTTATTTTTTGTTCTATATCACATAAAATTATTATGGTAGATTTAAAATACGTACCATTTTTTTCAAGTGAATCATACCCCCATCCTTGATTTACGGTAGGGGTACATTGGTTTTGATGTCATGGTTTATTTTCAATACTTAGTTGTTTATTCATAAATTTAAAATTCTTAAAAAAGTTCAAAACTACACATATTTTCAAGAAATGTATTACCAGTCACAATTTACCTAAAAATATGTCTCCTTACAATGACCAATAAATGTATCCCATGATTGTTGGTTTATCAAGTGTGCATAAATATGTAGTGGGTGTAGGTTTATTTTCCCTTCAGCATATTTGGGATGAAACGTTGTACGAATTGGGGAAAATACTCTTTGAGACTTTCCAGTGATCTTTAATAAAAATTTTATTCAGGATTCATATAATATAAATGAACTATGTAAGGGATAACGAAGAGTAAGTCAATATTTCAATATTAATTTTTTAGTAAAATAAAGAATGTATATCATAATGTTACCCTATCTCTTCCCAAATAAGTTTATTAGGTGTGGGAACAACACTGTTCTATTAATCTAAAGCAATTGTCCTGCGCATGTGAGTGTTGAGCCCAATGTAACTATTAAACGTGAACTTTTTGGGGTTAAAAAGCTGGCCATGTGCATTCCATCCAGCCACTAATTTAATGTCTTTATTTTTCACCTTAGTAATTTTTTCTAAAATCATCATAGTACAGTACTCCTATTTTTTACAAGTGTTACTATAGTAGTGTTTGGGAAAATTTTGTTATTAGGTATAGTCCATTTGAACTAGAAACTAATAAAGTATATAGATTTAAATAAAATCATATATTTCATAAATGAAAAAATTATAGAGTATCAGTGTGCAATTAATGGGAATCAAATATAATCTATTGATAACAGGTATATTCCATCATATATCTTATCCCACCACATCATCCTCAATAAATATGACCAAATCCCCCCTTTTGGAAAGACTCAAACACTTGAAAGACTGTTATTCATCCATGGAAGTTCAATACATGTGCCCCACCATCAAGCTCATAGAATTATCCCACACCAATCAACCCCAACTATATGGAACCATGGTCATCAAATTTTTCCTCACTCCCATCCATATCTGGTATAACTAAGTGTGAAATGAAGAGTTAGCGAGAATCAACACCTTCCTTTGTTGCAAAAATTACACAGATATCCAAACAACACAATGCATTTTTGGACACCACTTCCTTCTCAATGATGCAATCTCCATTCGGTGGGACTTTCCCTTCATGGCCTATATACTATCGGTATAATTCTTCTCCATGGATGGAACTTCCTGCCTTTTTAAAATAGGGGAGGTGTTGGTAGGGTTTTTGGGTGTCCTACCACACCAACCATTGAGAGTAGTGGGGGAAGGAATGGGAAGATCTAGGAGTTGCCTATAAAAGGCAAGATCCTCCTCCCATTTTATTATCTCATCATTTCTAGAAATTAACTTCAATATATTCATTTATGTGTGATATTTTCTACTATTTTTTCCCATTATTCAAGGGATATTTTTTATTATTTTATCATTTTAATAGGGAGGTATTATGTACCCACTTTTACCCATAGCGATATCCATATATTTTCTTGTAGTTTTTTACCCCATTCATTTTGGGGGGTTTTAACATTACATTTGGTGTCATTTGTTTCCACATTTTTCTCTTTATTGTTGAAGTTCCAAAGGATCTAATAAAAACTTAGAAGGGGGGTTGAATTAGATGTTCACTTTTAATAAGTTTCAATACATTTCAAAACTTAACCCCTAGAACCAATTAGGATTAATTTCCTTATCAACTTTTTAGTAAATAATCATGCATGTGAAAATGTAGGAAAGCTTGAAAAGCACATAAGATTTACATGATTTGGCCCTAGTGTGATAACCTACATCCTTTCCATACCCACTACCATGGTTCTATGGAAATCCACTATTATAAAGAAGAGAATACAACTTATTCTAACTCATGTTAGACACATTCTATCTCCTAATAAGAAATATTATACTAACTCCCATCAGTTTACAAATTTTTTTACAAAAAAATGAGATAAAAAAATAAGACTATGTTAAATTTTCTCCAAAAAAACTCATTCTCTATCCTAAGTTCGATTTGGCTGGATTCGATTCACTTAATCTAATGAGGTCAATACGATTACTCATTATTCAATATGAACTTCTTAAACTCTTCTTAAAAACTCAGTCTGATCTTACTCAGACCAATTCACTCAATACGATGGACTCAATATGATGAACTCATTCTCAATCTTAAAAACTCAAACTCTGATCAAATTCTCAATATGATATTCTCAATATGATTATCTTGTTCGGTAAAAAAAACTTCCAGGTGTCTAATATTCTTCAAATATCTCATTCCATAAATAAATTTCACTCAATTTCTTTAGCTATCCACCTTTTCTGCTTGCATGAAAGTTACAATTAGCAAATGATCTGACCATGTATTTATAGGTCACTTAGAAAACTAAGATAATGAAACTTGAAATCATTCCCTGATTCCTAATATTTCAAAACTCCAATAATATATTTCATTTAAACTTCAACTTTGACTTCTTCAATCCTCCTCAGAGTTCTCTGATATTTACACAAAATTTAAATTCAAGTTTGATCTCTTTAACTTTTCATAAAACATATAGAATCTTATTTTTAAGTCTTCTTCATAATCAGGTCAGTATGATCTATTTTTTTATCAATACATTACGATTTTTTTCTTTCTCATCTCATTAAAAATTGTTTCTTTCTTAGCTCATTACGATATGTTTCTTTCTTAGATTATTATGAAATGTTTACTTCTCATCTCATTACAATATGTTTCAATCTCAACATATTATGATCTATTTCCATCTAAGATCATTATGATTTGTTTCCTTCTCACTCATTATGATCATTTTCCTTCTTAGAGTTAGACCAATGGAATCCTCATTGCGATGGAATTCCCAATAAAATTGATTTTCCCATTATAATGTAAATCCCATTATGATGATTTTTCCAAAATGATGGAAATAATTCAATGATAAATCCACTTAGAAACTTTTAACTTCTTCAAACCTGATCAGTTATACACATTCTGACTTTTTGATATGATCTTCTTTGTGTGGATTTCTTGAATCCAATAAAGACTTTTTCTTGGTCACTAGAACTGATTCAATAATTATGTTTCCTCCTTTTATTCAAAATCATGTATCATGAGTATGTTTTGTGATTTATAATAACTTCATGATCAATAAATCATCGTTAAATTTAGTTTTGAAAGTATGAAAACATTCTAACTCTTGATATCACAATCTTATTTCAAAACACTTCAAAAAAATATGACTTCTTCAAACAGCAACATCTGAATTTCAAACATAGATCATTATGATGTATTTGTTCTGATTCCTAAATAACAAAAACATTATTTTACAAAAAGGTTAGTTGTCAAAAAATAAAATGACATTTTTAAAAGAATTTATCAAAAAGTTTTTTCAATCTACCAATTTTGATTTGTTGATCGCCCTTGTTATCAACTTTTCCAACTCATATAAATTTTTCCCAAATAAACTTTTGTAAAAAAATCAATTTTTTTAACTTTTATCAACACATATCCTTTCTCAAAAGAGAGTGTATAGACACCACACTACTGTAAAAATTAATTTTTCAGAAGGATTTTCATCCCTCGGTGGAATGAAAATTTTGAGACCATGTAAAGATAAAAACCCCCTAACTTTTATATTTTCATCTCTCATTGTGCTTTTTCTCTCCCCCGTTATATAATATCCACAGATTCATATTCATTTATGAAAGATAAGTAAAAAAATCATACAAAGTAAAAAAATTGATACTTTCTCTCCCCCTTTATCAACATAATCCAAAGCATGGTGGGGGTATTAGTTATGTGATTTAGGAATTCATTGGAGGAGGATGAACAAGAATTTTCAACCTCAATTCCACAAACCTTTAATTTATAATTTCTTTTTTAAAGATATCAACAATATGATAGTTTGTTGAAATGTATTCCAGCACAAAATCTCCAACAAAAACATTCCATTTTATAATTTGAAACTTTATATCAATGTGTTTTGATTTTTAATGTTGAATAAAAATTTTTAGAAATATCATTTTCACTCAAATTGTCAAAAAGTATTTTTAATGGATTAGAAACTTTTTATTTCAAATCTTCCAGCTAAACTTTCATCCACAACATTTGAGAACAAGCTTGAGTAGCTGCAATCTATTCAGATTCTACTGTGCTCAAAGTTACTAAATTTTTTTGCTTATTGTGCCAACTCACTCAATATTCACCCAAGAAAAATGTTCCTCCTAAGGTTGATTTTCTATCATTACAATCTCTAGCCCAATAAGATTTTTTATAACCATGAAACTTCATCTCACAATTTCTTTTGTATAAGAACCCTTGTGAATTTGTTACTTCAACATATCTCATAATTCTCATTACTTCCAACATATGTGATTATTTGGAATTACTTTGATACCTAGAACATAAAGTTAGCGCATAAATAATATTAGGCCTTGAGTCTGGGAGATAAAATAGACTTTCTATCAACTTCTAAAAGTCATTCTGATTCAAAAAAATTCGAAATTCATCTTTTCTAAACTATTTTCTCTCAGATATAGGAGTAGAAACATCTTTAGAATTTACCATTCCAAACTTGTGTTACAATTCCCTAGAATAATTTTCTAGAGATAGGAAAATATTTTTTTCTTTTTTTTTAAACTTGAAAGGAAGGGAAGAAAGTTAATTCTCACAACATTGAAATTTCAAAAATCTTCTTTGTTTCCTCATAAAATTGTTTAAAAACATTTTATTCATCCCCAAAAAAGATTATATCATCCACATAAACAATTACCATTAGAGTTATGGAGTCAAAAACATTCACATATAAGCTGCAATCAAATTTTCCCTTAAAAAATATTACCATGCATGTGGAGATTATTTCATCCCATAAAAAAAATCAATTTATAAAAAAATCATCCTCGTCAAGAGGAAACCCACAAGATAGTTCAATATAAAATTCTTCCTTAATATCACCATTTAAGAATTATTACCTTACATATATCTTATAAACTTTTTAATTATCATTAGAATCCACTACAACAAACATTCGAATAGTCTCTAGCCTTGCAACTATGTAAAGGGTTTCATCAAAACCCACACCTTCCACCTATTCATATCCTTTAAAAACAAGTCTTTCTTTCTTTCTTGAAAATTCTCCATGATCATTAAATTCATTTCCATAAACCCACTTCATTATGATAAAATTTTTATTTTATGGTCATGGAACAAGTTCCCATGTTTTATTTTTCTCAATCTGATTCAACTTTTCATTCATAGAATCCACCCATTATTTGTGTTGAATAGCCTCTGAAACTGATTCCAGTTTAACTTTTGTGATAAGTGAAGTCTGATTTTCCATTCACAACTTTCTTCATGTGTGAACTAGAGCATTATGATTCCCAATAAGGTTTTTTGGATTCAACATGTTTTTTTAATGTAGGAAATTTCAATTTTTCATTCCCATTTGAACTTTCCTCATCACATGATTCTTATGAATCTTGAAAATAATGTTTTGACTTACTTTCAGTATTGTTGAAAGTCTCCAATTTATCCTCTTCATCATTCTAAATAAATTTTGTTAAGTAATTTTGGTTTCCAATAACATTCACATCACCTGAGACCACCATCTTTTTTAAAAATTTGTTCCAACATTTTTAAATTCTTCATTTTTTGAATAACCCATAAAATTTCCTTCCTCAACTTTCTCATCAAACATTCCGAGATCTAAATTTTTATTTTAATTAAAAATAGAATTACAAAAACATTGAATTATTTCAATGAAGGTTTTTCTTTATAAATCATTTCATAAGGAGTCATGTTGGTTGTAACACCCCAAGATTTCATATTATGTTATCTCATTAAATTAATTCAATAGCTTGCGCTACACACAACACTGAGTTCGAGCGCACCACAACTTACCAAACTAGCCGTTCAAAAAGCGGTTATGAATAGTATTAATAGGATTTTAAATCTTATATACTCTATATTATTTTAACATCAATATTATGTGTTTCTTAGACATAATATAAGAACAAATTCAATTTTTTAGATAAAGGAAGTATTTTTCAAATAAAGCAATTTTACCGCCTAATAATGGTGAACTTTTTTTAAATGAAATATTTGACACTTTAATATTAAATTTGAAAAATATAAACTACTTATTGAGACGTGGGATATAAAAATTTAGTTTGCATAAATTTTTGGATTTTTTCTGATAACTTTCATATTTTGATGAATAATGGAAGATGCTAAATTTTAATTGAAAACAACTTTTTTAATCAATATAATTTATAGTGTTAAATTATAAAATTGAATGGTTTTGAAGTATAATTAGATTATATATTTATAATTTAATACAATTTATCTCATTATATGTAATTTCACATATAAATTTTACGTAAACAAATGTCAATCTTTTGACAGTTTTTACATTTTAAAAAAATCTGCTTTTTGGTTTTGACAACAGGAATTAATTTTAAATTAATAAATGAAAATTATATGTTTTTAATTTGGTAAAATAGACTTAATTTTTGAATTTGGAATATCAAAATTATCTTAGGGTGAATTTTTGGTATTTTTCTGAAAACTTTCAATTTTTTATGAATAGTGAAAAACACTGCATTATTATTTAAAACTGACTTTTTATTTAATTATTTATTTATTTCATTTAAATTTTTTTAAGCTAAAATAGATACATAATACTTAAATTATTTCAATTTCATTAATTATAATAATTTTTATAATAAAATTAGATGTGTAAAATTTTATTGAACTTTTTACCGTCGTTTACCCACCTTCAAGGAGCATTTCAAAATTTGCATAAAGCATAATTTTTCTGCTTCTATGAGTTGAATTTTAAAAATCCAAGAGACACTATTAACATTAGTAAGTAAAATGTGGTTCAATAAGATTAAAAAATTGGTGAATAGTAACTTTTGACTTTTATTTACAACGGTTAAAAGTAAATAGGGTAATTAAAGGTAAAAATGATATTATAATTACCCTAACACGTGTCTTAATTCTATTTAATAAGTGAAATCCGACCAAAAACAACCTTAGGAATAAAATATGATCCTTTTGGTCCACTTAGATTAGATTGGGACATTTATTATTATTTTATTTAAAGAATAGTTAAAAGTGTTAAATTCAGAAATTAATAACAAAAACATTTTTAATATAGTGTTACGCATAAGATAAATTCAACTATAAATATTCATTAGAAATATAAAAATATTTTATACATTATGGTATTTTATTTATAATTTTTATCCATTAAATATTTAGATTTATTTATGACACAATGATGATGCAGTAATTACCTTCTTAATGAAATATTAAAATAATTCATATTATAAATAATAAAATAAATATAATTTGAAATTTTTGATGTCATCTACGAATTTTCTAGGTTCATATGACATGTTAGGGTTGATTAAATTTATTCGGTTCAAAGTAATCAAGTTGTGATAACTTTCACAAAAACAAAATACTAAATAGTGTCAAAATTGACATAAATTAGTTTTTAAAACAAATATTATTTTATTAAATGATATAATATTCCTAAAAATATAATTTTCATCAAAAGAACTTATATAATGATTAATATTTCATTAATTAACCACTTGGGGTTCTCTTGGAATTTTATAGTAATTTTATTAACCATTTATTATAATAATACAAGAGGACATTGTAAAAGTAAAACTTTTTAACTTAGAGTTAAATATAAAAGATATGGTTAATATGGTGACCTAAACTTGTCTAAAACCTATTTGTTGAGAGTATTTCGACCCATCCCCTCCTTATCTTAGAAATAAATCAATTTAGATTTATTATAAACCTAAAATTATTTTATAATAAAATAATATTTTAAACTTTTCCTAAAGTGACCCTCACCTCTCTTATAAAAGGGCACTTCCCCTTCTCTCAAAATCACACCTCCAAATCCGTTTTTCTCGGCCAAACACTACCCAAATATCCTCCAAACGTCCCTAACTTAAACCTAGAGGCCTTACCTTTAGCATAAATCCACCCTATGGATCCCTTTTGTTCAAATCAAAAGGAAACACCCAAAGAAGAGGTAATAATTTCACCACCCACTTTCAAGTTCTTTTCTTCTTGCACTTCCTCTTTCTTTGTTGTTTTCATACCAAAATAATAAATCCAGTACCTCCTAAATACTTTGATGTTATTATAAATATGGTAAAATCATATTCTTTATTTTATCCATCCTACAAATGACAAAGTTACCATACGTGCGTACGCACGGCTTACCGTCTCCACGTCATGGTGTAGTTTGTTTTTCAAACACTTCATTATTTTGATGGGTATAATAATGAGTGTAACTTATTTAAATAATAAATATAACATGTTAATTATTCTTAATATATGATATACCATCCAATTTCATACGATTTCACCATCAATATAATGATATTTTCCTTCGTGCGTACGTACGGATTACCGTCTCCACGACGCGATGAGATTCATTTCCATGTTCACCATTCAACGATGATTATAAAAATATATATTATTAATAAGTATGTAATATATGACATAATAATTCTAATGGAGACATATATGTGTGTGTGTGTGCGTGTGTGTGTGTGTATAATTACATATATCTTATTCACTTACTTCCGTTTAATACGATTTGAAAACGGAAACAGCGTTTATGTGTACGTACGTCCTACCATCTCCATAAACGGTGCCTTACATTTAATATATATATCTAGTATAAATATTTATATTCTAAATATATATGATATATAAATCAATGTTTATATTCTGGAAGTATTTAAATCATAATCTAAATGATACGATAAAGAATAACAAGTTAGAACATGTATGATAAAGAAAGCGATTATTACATGAAATGTTAATTTAACATGGAAATAATTATTAAATGGGTATTATAAAGTCATAAATGAATCATGTATGATATAATAAATATGAATATGGTTTTGGTATAATTTAATAACATACTATGTTCATTATACAGGAGGTTAAATGTACCCTCGACCAAAGTAAAGTGCAAGGTAAGGGTTATTTCCTCAATCTCATTATTATCCGAGATTGTTTTTGTGTAAGTATTTACTGGGAAATATTTATAATTGAAACCCATATTTCATAAAAAAATCAAAAGGAATATTTTAAGGTTTTATGGAAGGGACTCTTTAATTAGATCATCATTTTAAATGGTTTAAATATTTATTCTTCTGAATCATTCTCATTAATGTCCATGTTTTCAAAATGGTTTTTAAGGATTTATTTATATGGACATGAATTCTTTTAAAATGTTAATTCCATTCAAAAGTTTCAAAGTGGTATGGTACACTTTGATTCAAAAATTTCTTTAAATGTCTTCCTTTCTAAAGTATTGATATTTTGTATGCTAGTTTTAATACAAATTTTTATGTTATGTTTAAACCTTTTCATATGATGAATGCATTGGACTTAGTAAGTGACAGGTGGAGCCTGCTATAGCTCCTCGATGCATCAATAGGTCTCATGAGACAAACTAGTGTCTTGTCACAAGGCCTTGACAAAATCTTATTTTTAGTCTTTTCACAAGGCCTTGAATATGTGGTTAAGTTTGGCATTATACATTTCATCATTATGAAATTGGATATTGATATTATATGTTATTATTCGACTAGTAGAATATCCATGTGAATATGTAAATGACATTATTTTGATTTATATTTTCCATATTATGATGAAGTTTAAGATTAAAAGTATTTTTTTTAGTCTTATACATTTCATTAAATTTTTATGCTTATTTATGAAAGTTTCCACTATATTGTTATCCTTTATGAGCATATGATCTCACCCCTTTCTTATGTTTTATTTTCCCATGATTTCCAATAAGTGTTTTATGATTGATAAGTAGAGTTAATCAAGGGGATTAATCACATTCTCAAATGATCATTTATCATGTGTTTTATTTTCTAATGTATAATGTAATGTTCATTTATATAATCTATTTTCTAAGAATGTTAAACTGATAGGTCTTTCAGGACATGATTCCTTGTAATCAGGCTAATGTATTAAAATAATGCACCGACTCTGGTCTTTTGGGGTCAGGGCGTTAAAGTTGGTATCAGAAGAATTTTAGCAACAACCTTGGAAATAGATTTAGATAAACTCTGATTAGATAACATTACCCTAAGATAGACTTTGAGGATTAGTATAGAAGAACTTCCTAGAATTTTGGTAATGTATAGATTTTGTGTATTTTCCAAGAAATACATCCCTGTCTGGATACGAGCAGGTAGAGGCGGCTCTGGCACAGATGTACCTAGGAGTGGAAAATACGACAAGGAGTTTCGGGCTTGACCCAAGGTATCCTGGTACATGACAACGGTCCTTTCTTCACTCTTGGTTACAATACTCCTAGGGGATATGCTTAGGATAATTCACATTTTCATTACAAACCATTATGAAGGATTTAAGAGTAAATACTTCCTCAATGAAAACATTTTTAGGATTAGGGATTATATGTATAAACTTTTCAATTTATGTTAGGTATTTTATAAGTTTGTTATTATGCATTGCGATTCATAAACTAACCTAGTGTATGCCATTGTTTAGAAATTGCGCCTAGTAGAAGGAATGAGAATTCCAGCAATATGCATGATCCAAATATTAATAAGGATCAAATTGTTCATGGTATTAAGCCAACATTTAGAAGGGATATAGTCTCCCACATGTTCTCATCATATGAAGAAATTGTATAATGTGTTAATAAGATAAGTAAAGAATTCTCTGAGTCCTATGGCTTTGAAGGGAAGCAAGAGAAGAAAATGATAGAAGAGAGAAATATTGATAAAGGGAAGAGGGGAAAGAAGGATTTTCCCATATGTGATAAATGTGGAAAGAATCACCTTGGTAAATGCTTGAAGGGAATTATATTTTGATATAAGTGTGGAGAAAAAGGACACCAAGTACGTGATTTCAAGGGTAAGAAAAAGTTTACAAATGTAC
Source organism: Viscum album (assembly GCA_963277665.1). NCBI lineage: Eukaryota > Viridiplantae > Streptophyta > Magnoliopsida > Santalales > Viscaceae > Viscum > Viscum album. Next base: position 1,280,305,723 of record OY728134.1, read on the forward strand.
AATGTTTCATCTGTAAGGAGTTGGGACACTACGTGAATCAATGTCCAAATCATCAGAGTATACCCCAAATGATGTTATTAGATAATAATAAATTTATGATACTAATGAAGATAAAGATTAATGATTAGAGTTATTATATTTTTATTAAAGTACTGTGTCATTTTAGTATTATATTAATGATGTACATGTTATAATAATTATAGACTATATAAGGATTGTATTGCATTACTATTTCATTAAGGACTTGAGATTGTGTGGAACCAAGAAAAGTGACTCGATAACAGGTTAAATTTTTTGGAAAATATATGGTTGAGAGAAAGATAAACCATAATATGGTTCTGATACTGAGTTAGTGATTTTGGAATAAGATATGATTGATTTGGATAAATTATATTGGATATTCTTTACTACTTTGAAACTGCTTAATGATTTGTATATTCTATCATTGTTAGTGTTTAAAAAGAATTTGATATGAGTATATCCAGTAGTCTATAAGGAATAAGGGAGCATGAATGTAATCAATAAGGTTTTATGGTAATTCAGGGTGTTACTGTGTTTTAAAAGAATACCTGATGAAGGTATTCACATGTTATTACGTGGCAAAAATGATCTTCATTGTGTTTACCTTCCTTATAAATTTTAGACTGTGAGTTTGGACAGAAGTGTTTTGCATAAGTCTAAAGGTTAGAATGGATTAATTTAAACATTGGATACTATTGTTTAAGGTTAAAAAACTTCTTAATATTATTTTTTTTTTTGGATTATTATAAAAAGAACAACACGGATGTCGGGCAATAACCCACCGCATCCGGCAAGGCCACGAGACTTGAACCCGCAACTGAAGGGAAACAAGGGTACATCACCTACCACTGGCCTATGTGATTTCCTGGTTTGTATAATATAGTTTTTTTAATATTATGAAAAATTAATTATAAATTCATTATTTTTGTAACCCTATATGATTAGGATAAATAGAATATTTTTGAATTCTATTATCTTTTGGAGTGAAAGATGAGTTTGTGTTAGAAATTAGTTGAAGGATGAAACTATACTTAGCAAGTATATTTTTTCCCTCTTATTATATGAATAAATTAATTCTTATACTTTAGGGAAGGGATCGTAAAACCAAAAATGTGTTATCATAATACCTTATGTTTTGTTAAACCAATGATATTTTAAATCATCATAGATTGATGGCTTTGAGGCCCTCAATTTTACACTTGTTTGTGATTGATAACCTCAATAAATCCTTATAAATATTTACCATTTCTCCAATTAATTGTCTCTAATTCCCACCAATGTTCTTCTAATTGAATTCATAATTTGGTGGTGACTTTTTCATTTCTCTTTCCCTCTTATTAAGACTAAATTTTATTAACCTAATTTTCGATGTGGGTTTTCCACAAAAGTATTTTTATATTTTTAACCATTTATTTTAATAGAACAATTTCAAATTTCAAGGAAGCAATTTATTAAAGGGGGAGAATGTAAAACCCCAAGATTTCATAGTACTCTATCTCATTAATGTAATTCAATAGCTTGCGCTACACGCAACACTGAGTTCAAGCGCACCACAACATACCAAACTAGTCATTCAAAAAACTGTTTATGAATAGAATTAACTTCATTTTGAATCTTATATACTCTATATAATTTTAACATCCATATTATTTGTTTCTTAGACATGATATAAGAACAAATTCAATTTTTTAGATAAAGGAAGTATTTTTCAAAAAATGCAATTTTACCGCCTAATAATGGTGAACTTTTTTTAAATGAAATATTTGACACTTATATTAAATTTGAAAAAAATAAACTTCTTATTTAGAAGTGGGACATAAAAATTTAGTTTGGATAAATTTTTGGGGTTTTTCTGATAACTTTCATATTTTTATGAATAGCGAAAGATGCAAAATTTTAATTGAAAACAACTTTTTTATTAAAAATAATTTATAGTGTTAAATTATAAATTTGAATGGTTTTGAAGTATAATTAGATTATATTTTTATCATTTAATAAAATTTAGGTCATTATAAGTAATTTCACATATAAATTGGACATAAAAAATGTCAATCTTTCGATAGTTTTTACTTTTTAAAAAAAATCCGCTTTTTAGTTTTGACAGCGGGAATTAATTTTAAATTAATAAATGAAACTTCTATTATTTTAATTTGGTAAAATAGGATTCATTGTTGAATTTGGAATATCAAAATTATCTTGTGGTGAATTTTTGGTATTTTTCTGAAAACATTCAATTTTTGATGAATAGTGAAAAACACTGCGTTATTATTTAAAACCGACTTTTTATTTAAATAATTATTTATTTTTTATAGATTTATTTTGAGCCAAAATAGATAGATAATACCTATATTAGTTCAATTTAATTCATTAGATTCGTTTTTATAATAAAATTAGATGTATAAAATTTTATTAAACTTTATATCGTCTTTTACCCACCTTCTAGGAGCATTTGCAAATTTGCATAAAACATAATTTTACCGCTTCTGTGAGTTTAATTTCAAAAATCCTAGAGACACAGTTGATATAAGTATGTAAAATTTGATTCAATAAGATGAAAATAATTTTTGGTGAATAGTAACTTTTGACTTTTATTTACCACAGTTAAAAGTAAATAGGGTAATTAAAGGTAAAAATGATATTATAATTACCCTAATGCATGCCCTAATTCTATTGGATAAGTGTAATTCGATCAAAAACAACCTCAGGAATAAAATATAATTCTTTTTGTCTACTTGGATTAGATTAGGATATTTATTGCTACTTTATTTAAAGAAGAGTTAAAAGTGTTAAATTTAAAGTTTAATAACTAAAACATTTTTAATATAGGGTTACACATAAGATACATTCGACTATAAATATTCATTATAAAACTAAAAATATTTCCTACATAATAGTATTTTATTTATAATTTTTATACATTAAATAATTAAATTTATTTATGACACAATGATGATGCAGTAATTACCTTCTTAATGAAATATTAAAATAATTGATATTATAAATATTAAACTCAATATAATGTTAAAGTTTTGATGCCATATATGAATTTTCTAGATTAATATGACATGTTAGGGTTGATTAAAATGTATTTTTTTAGAATTAATCAAGTTTTGATGACTTTCACAAAAACTAAATACTGAATAGTGTCAAAATTAACATAAATTAGTTTTAAAAAAAATATTATATTATTAAATGATATAATATTATTACAAATCTAAAGTTTGTCCAAAAATACTTATATAATGTCTAAATTTTTATTAATGAACCACTTGGGGTTCTCTTGGCATTTTATAGTAAGTTTATTAACCATTTATTATAATAATACAAGAGGATATTGTAAAAGTTAAACTTTTTAACTTAGAGTTAAATCTAAAATATAGAGTTAATATGGTGACCTAAAATTTTCTAAAACCTATTGGTTGAGAGTAATTTGACCCATACCCACCTTATCTTATAAATAAATCAATTTGGATCCATTAGCAACCGAAAATGATTTTATAATAAAATAATATTTTAAACTTTTCCTAAAGTGACCCTCACCTCTCTTATAAAAGGGTACTTCCCCTTCTCTAAAAATCACACATCCTAAGACATTTGGCTCGACCAACCCCTGCCCAAATCTCCTCCCAACTTCCTTCACTTCAACCTAGATGCCTTACCTTTAGCATAAAACCAACCTAAGTAGCCATTTTGTTCAAATCAAAAGGAAACACCTGAAGAAGAGGTAATAATTTCACCACCCTCTTTCATGTTCTTTTCTTATTCCACTTCCTCTTTCTTTGTTGTTTCCATACCAAAATAATAACTCCAGTACCTCCTACATACTATGATGTTATTATAAATATGGTACAACCATATTCGTTATTCTATCCATCCAATAAATGAAAAATTCACCATACGTGCATATGTATGGCTTACCGTCTCCACATCGTGGTGTAGTTTGTTATTCAAACACTTCATTATTTGGATAGGTATAATAATGAATGTAACTGATGTAAATAATAAATATAACATGTTAATGATTCTATATATATGATATACCATCCAATTACATACAATTTCACCATCAATATAATGATATTGTCGATTGTGTGTACGTATGGATTACCGTCTCCACAACGCGATGAGATTCACTTCCACGTTCACCATTCAACGATGATAATAAAAATATATATTAATAATAAGTATGTAATATATGACATAATAATGATACTGAATATATATATATATATATATGTTTGTATGTATGTATGTGTGTACTTACATATATCTTATTCACTTACTTCTGTTAAATACGATATGAAAACGGAAACAGCATTTATGCGTACGTACGGTCTACCGTCTCCATAAACGGTGCCTTCCATTTCATGTACTTATCTATTATAAATATTTATATTCTAAATATATAATATATATAAATCAATTATTATATTCTTGAAGTATTTAATCATGATCTAAATGATATGATCAAGAATAACAAGTTAAAACACGTAAGTTAAAGAAAGCGATTATTACCCAAAATGTTAATTTAACATGGAAATAATTATTAAATGGGTAGTATAATGTCATAAATGAATCATTTATGATATAATAAATATGAATATGGTTCTGTTATAATTTAATAACATACTATGGTCATTATACAGAAGGTTAAACGTACCCTCGACCAAAGGAAAGTTCAAGGTAATGGTTATTTCCTCAATCTCATTATTATCTGAGATTGTTTATGTGTAAGTATTTACTAGGACATATTTATCATCGATACCAATATTTTATAAAAATGTTTTCAAAAGGAATATTTTAAGGTTTTATAGAAGGGAATCTTTATCTATATCATCATTTTAAATGGTTTAAATATTTATTCTTCTAAATCATTCTCATTAATTTCCATGTTTTCAAAATGGTTTTTAATGATTTATTTACATGGACATGAATGTTTTTAAAATTTTAATTCCTTTCAAAAGTATCAAATTAGTATGGTACACTTTTATTCAAAAATGTCTTTAAATTTATTCCTTTCTTAATTGTGTGACTTTTAAATGTTTTCATGAAAAGGGATATTTCTATCAAAAAGTTTTACAAATCATTTTCAACTATGTCAACATCCTTTTTTAATATTATTCTTGATTGAGGTTGATTTATTATAAATACGATCTTCAATATTGTATTGAATGATTTATGGTATGTTTGACTGTGGATGTGTTATTTTTATACCATTCATGATTTATGGATAAAGTATTGACATTTCATATGCTAGTTTTAATATGAATGTTTCTGTTATGTTTAAACCTTTTCATATGATGAATGCATTGGACTTAGAAAGTGACGGGTGGAGCCTACTATAGCTCCTTGATGCATCTGAAGGTATCATGAGACAAACTAGTGTCTTGGCACAAGGCCTTTAAAAAATCTTATTTGTAGTCTCGGCACAAGGCCTTGACTATGTGGTTATGAAATTTGGAATTATGCATTCCTTCATTATCAAATTGGCTATTGATATTGCATGTGATTATTCTACCAGTAGAATATCCATGTGAATAAGTAAATGAAATTATTTCAATTTATATTTTCCATATTATGATGATGTTTAAGTTTAAAAGGATTTTGTTTTAGTCTTATACATTGCATTAAATGTTTATGATTATTTATGATATTTTCCGCTATATTGTTATCCTTACTAAGAATCTGAGCTCACCCCTTTCTTATGTTTTATTTTCCCAGGATTTCCAAGAAGGGTTTTATGATTGATATGCAAGATTAAGCTAGGGGATTAATGGAGTTCTCAAAGGATCATTTATGTTGTGTTTTATTTTCTAATGTGTAATGTAACTTTCATGTATGTAATCTATTTTCCAAGATTGATAAACTGATCAGTCTTTCGGTACTTGATTCCTTGTAATCATTCCAATGTATTAAAATAATGCACCAACTCTGGGATTTTGGGTTCGGGGTGTTACATTTGTTTCCAGACTCAACAAGCATCTATTTTGAAAATCAAAAGCAGTACTATTATCTTATCACTAATATAATTTTGAAATTATGTATTCTTCTAACACACTTCTTCCTGTTTCCACCAAACATCTATTCTTTCTTTCTGTTACTCCATTTTTTTGTTGAGTATAGGGATTACAATACTGATTTTAGATTCCATGCTTTCTCAGATATGTTTCAAAATTATTTCTTGTGAATTCAATACCATTATCTATTCTCAAAAAAAATTTGGAAACCCCCATTTCTTTCTCAACATATTTTCAAAATAATTTGAACATTTCAATAGCCTCTGAAATGTGCTTCATAATAATGATGTTTTTCATCTGAGTATAATTGTTAATAAAAGTGATAAGGTATAAATATTTTTTTATTTATTGGTTTCTCATCGGCCCATATAAATCGTAATGAATAATCTAAATTGATCTGGTATATCTAATATCAACTATTTTATGTCTTCTATTAGTCATCATCCCTTTTTGACTAGTTATAAAAACATATTCTTATCATTTTTTCAATTATGGAATGTTTTGAATATCATCAACTTTAGAAATTTTTTTGATTCTTTTATGTCCATGGTGCCCAAGTCTTTGGTGCAACAATTTTTTTCATCTTCAACACTCAAGTAATAAGAGTTGTTGAGTTCTCTTATTTGTAAGAGATTCTGACTTGTTCTTTATCCTTTGGTAATTACGTTTCCATATTTTACAGTTTTTATGATACAAAAATATTTTCTAAAAACAACTTATTTTCCATCATCACAAATTCGACATACACTAAATATGTTATATTTTATCTCATCAACTGATAATTCTATTTCATCCATATATTTTAGGGTGATTTAGTATATTGATTTAAGGATTTAAATGAATAATTTTTCTAATTTTGAAATGAATTTATTTTCTTTATGATTCTTGGAAGAAAACAATAGATTTGTGAAAATGTAATGAAAAGGGATGGAAATATGAGTCGAAGGACACTTCACGCCATTAGCGAAGTGAAGCAATGTGACACCAACTTTTTTAGAGGAACTAGTTCTAGAAAATTGATCAAAACCAGTACACGATGTGTAATGTCATTACACGTCGTGAATTTTTGGAAAATGAAATTATCATGTTGGACAAGTCGTGACAATGGTACACATTTTGAAAATCAATTACACATCTTGAGTCTCCAATTTGTGTCATGATGTGACTCAAATAGTCAAATCAGTGTATGAGATTAATGCTTGTGGAGGAAAACTCATATCTGGATTACACGACATATAACCCAGTTACATGTCGTGTAATGGTCGACGCATAAAAAAAATAAGGATGATGAAGTCATGGGTTTGGATGGGTTTTCCTATAAAAGGAAACCTTTTTCCACCCTTACAAGACTTTCAAGGACTAGTGGTGGCCAAGCAACACCAAGGGGCCACCGCCCGATAACAGAGTGACGATTCAGAGCCCAATTTCTCCACCGACCTTTTTCGCCTTTCTTCATCAGGTGCCCATGATGCTCATTCTTAGCATGATCTAGTAGTATCTTTAGTTTTGGGTGATGTTATTATAGGGGTTTGTCTGATTAGGGATTATATTCTTTTAATTATTCATTTTTTGGATTGTTGTAAACAATTTATTTAATTCCAAATCTCTCTCTTTTCGTATTGCATGACCATTCCTGTGTTCTAAGGTTATTTATTTAATTTGAATCAATTGATTAACCTATTTTATATGTGAAAATTATGAAACATAGAATAGTTATGTTTTAATATGTTTTTGGGTTGCCTATGTTTGTGATTGGACCAAGTAGATGACCATTCCAAATGTGCAATCATAAGAGTAGGGTGGGATACCAAGAATAAGGATCCATGCTGATCCAATTTCGACCAAAAAACTGAATAACCCCATATTAATTGAATCCCAAGCACATGAACCTAAAAATCACTAAACTTGGAAAGCCTCTAATCTTGATTAACAACCCATCAATCATGTTGTTATTTCTCTTTCATTCAATCAATTAAAAAATTTAAAATCTAGTTTCCTTAATTAATTTAGAACATACGGATCATCTCTGTGGGTTTGAAACTCATACGTACCATGTATTACACTTTTAGTTAGGTTGTTTGAGCCTGTATAAATTACTATATTTAGTTATCCCCGTATTATTTAATGATTCCCCATGGACTGTCATCAAAAATAAAACTTCCTTATATTTCAACTTTTCACCTTCAATTTCATCTTTTCCAATTACCCTAATTTTCAAGGAACTATAATTACCATAGGTAATTGCTCATCCATGATGACTTTCAACATGTTTCAGGAATTTTATATCACCTGTCATATATGAAGAGTATCCACTATCAAGAAACCATGGTTTGTTCCTTTTACTTTCTTTCAAAGCTATCTCAACAACAAAATCTCTTTCCTTAACTTTATTCTTTTCATCTTCCATTTCATTTCTATCATATGAAAATTGTTCTTGAAGGAGTGTTATACATCATTTGAAATGATTTCTAGCCTAATCACATCTTCAAAAAACTTCTTCCAAATATTCAAATTTATTTTTTTGTTGATAAGTTTCTAACATCTTGAAAATTCACCTTTCTAACTTTCTGTAAGTTCGGAAAGTTACTCATTCAACTTTCATTATTTCTTCCACTTGGCTCAAAAATTATTCCAGATATAGATAAGTTGTACCAAAAAAGATATTTATTATGCCCATATATTATACAACACCAAAAATATCCATCAAATCTTGATTTTATATTCATGAAATATATTTATCTATTTAAATTTTGTTGAGGTTTGTAACTTTTTTCAGCTCTAACATACTCAGTACATGGACCATCTTTTCTTTTGAGTGAGTTTTATACTTTTGTAGATTTGATAGGTTTCTCAAATTCTTTATCTAAATAAGATTTTCCATCACCTTTTTTGGAACCTGATATGTTAAAATAATTAGATGAAACACTAATTTTTCTGAGTGAAGATTTCACTTGATTCTCATATTGAGTCTTCTCAGCAACATTGGAAGTCTCGTCTTTTTCATCCTATGATTTTTTGAAATTTTCATTCATCTTATTCAAGGTAATTTAAGACTTGAGAAGTTTTTATTGGAACTTTTTAACTTCTTCATTTTTATTTTTCATCTTCTTACTAGGATCATCAACCATATTTCCTTGCTCAACAGTTCTATGTTTGTAACTTAATATCTCCTCGATGTATTCTTCCTCTTGCTTGATGACATATTTTCTCCCATCAGAAACATCTTCAGAATCTTTATTTATTACTCTAATTTATTTCTTGAGAGTTTTTTTTCTCAATACATGAAACAAGTTCTTTTTTGAGTTGATACTCAGTATATAATTCTTCACCACCTTCTTCAAAATGTGGTGAATATTTTGTTGTCTCAACTTTTGAAATGAAGGTTCTTAATTTTTCTAAACATTCATCTTTAGAATAATTGTTGTTAGTTGAGTATGATTCAACTTTATTAATTGAAATACTTATTTTGTTTCTTCTAAACTTCTTCTTATATTTTTTGGATAACTTTTCTTCTTCATCATTTTTATTCCACTTCTTCTATCTAGGTTTTCCATTGGAATCATATCGATATTCTCCAACATTATTATTGGGGAAATTTATAGAAAACTTTCTGATTCCACCACACTCAAAACATTTGAGAGGAATTTTACCTCCATATTTTCTTCTTCCTATCCTATAGTTTTTAGGGATTATTGACATAATATTATCATTGAACTCATCATATTCCTTATATTCAGACTCACAAGGATCAACTTCTTCAACTTCTTATATTTTCAACTTTCTCATCAATTCAAAATCCATTTAATTTTTCATCTTCTTTTCAAACATTTGAGATTTTCCCATTTCATAAGTAATAAGAAAGTTATGTAATTCATTAAGAGATAAATCATCCTTATCTTATAAAGATTAAATTTTAGAATCAAACATATCTAGAATGTTTCTCATATGTTTCTTCACAATTTTAGAATCTTTCAGGATGTCTCTAAATCCAATGATGTTGCAAACAATTTCATTTACCCAGGTAAAGTATTTATCAATAGTTTCTTCATCTCTCATTCTGATTTCTTCAAACATACTATGACAGATTTGTAGCTTTTCATCCTTCACTTTAGTATTCCCTTCAAAAATAAATTCCAACTTGTCCCACATTCTCTTTGAATTTTTGAGACTCATCCCCTTTAGATAAAAATTTTCTGATAAATACATAAGAATAACTTTTCAAGAATATCCATCAACTACTATATTTCTCTTATTAGAAAAGGTCATCAGTTCAACTTTCTTAATAGGTGGAAACCCAATGATAGAAGTATCAAAAACTTCTAGTCCAAGAGATATGATATTAGGAATCATCCTATTTTTTATCCATAATAATTTTTTCCAAAAAATGTAGGAATCCCTCTACTATTGATAGAATTTATATTATCCATGATAAGGATTCATTGAGGGAACCTGGTCTCTAGTACAAATTAAAGTTCCAAAGGATAAAAAACAACATAGAAGGGGGTTTTAATCTGTTGTTTAGTTTTGTAATGACCCGCCAATTCTCATTGGCTTGAGAGTACAATGAGTCATTACTAGGCCTTAAGCGACATCCCCAAGGCACCAAAGGCTGGTGATAAATGCCGAACGGTTTCAAAACAAGTGGGGGAGGATTTACCCTTTTAGTACATACCATAGATCCAACAACCATAACCCAACAAAACAAATAAATGATGCATGATAAAAGCTAAAACAACTCAACCAAATCTTTTATCATAGACCAACCAAAGTACCACAGCGGAAACCAACACTATATCAGAGTAAACAGCGGAAAGACAAACTCAAAGACTACAAGACGACAACCCAACTCCATGCTCCACCAGCTCCAAGCTCCAACATCATGAACCAGCCCACGTATCACGAGGTGGTTCTATGAACATGTAACACTTTACCTTTTCCAACATTTTAATATATGACATCTGCAAAAGCACCAACGTGCCAAAGTAGGGGGTGAGTAATGAAACTCAATAGGTTTTCCCCAATGACTTCCCAACCCATGACTCTAGGATAAAACATGTTAGCACATTTATATAAAACAATTTATATAAAACAATTCCAAAATAATTCACAATATAAAAAATTTCATGTCAAAACCATTTTCCAACAAAACCCATCTTTCTCAAGAAAAGAAACCAAGCAAAGTTTCCAATCAAAATCCCATTTCCATTTTGGCACATTCATTCCATTTCACAAATCCACACAATCAACCATTTCAAAACCCGTGAAATCGACCATGAATGCTTCATTATGATAGTTCCATAATCATGATTGGTCTCTCGTCGATCTACCAAGTCGTCACAAGGTAATTATTCCCCATGTTCCATTACACTTTAGGAACCGAGCACAAGGTCATATTTCAACCAAGCCTCATAAATGCAATATGAACACACACACCAAGTATGTCCAAAATCCACACCATTCCAACCATGCCAAAACCATTTCAATAAAACAAACCTTTTATTGAAAACCTTTTTCCTGCAAACCATTTCCCAAATCTAGCAAATCCATATTTTAAAATCACTATTTTAAAATCAAGAAACCAAAACACTTTGCACAAACCATTCTTTCACTTTCCACAATTCCATCAAACACATAAATCATCACTAAAAAAGATTTATAACATGCTTTGCACCAAAATTTCACAATCAAAACCAAGAAATTAAATCAAATTGAACTAAGCCTTCAAGTTCCAAGAAAGAGGAATCGAGAGTGAAGCCACCTACCTCAACAAAAAAGGTGAAACCAACCAATAACTAGGTTGAACCACCATGAATCCTCCTTATATTCCTTCACCTATCACCAAAAAGATTAAAACCCGACTTAAAAGTCATCCACTACCTTAGATCTACCCACATTGGGCATAGATATAAGGATGCATCAAGAGGGAAGAAGGAGATCTAAGAAACCTCAAGGAAACGAGACTTACCTTGATCAACCAGCCTCTAAATGCCAAGGCAAACCTCCAGATCGCTTCCAAAACACCTGGTAAGTGTTCTCCCACCTTCACCAGAGAGAAATCAAAAGTTAGGGCCATCTAGGAGAAAATACGAGTGGGTTTAAATATAAAATGGATTAGATCCTTAAAAATAGGATCTAAGTTGACTTCACGTATGGTTAGTCAAACCATGGGCTAACCGTGCGGTAGTCATTGCTTGGAAGGGGCGCTTCGCATGGCCTCCTCGCACGGTTTTCCCAAACCATGCGCACACCGTGTGGTCTCCTCTGTCCAAGGTGACACCACCTGCACAGCTTCCGGACGGTTTGGGAAAACCCTGCGAAGCCCATGCGTCACCACCTTTTTTCCCTTTGACACTTTAAAAGTCTCCAAACATTCCTAACCATTCCTAATATGCTTCATGTACTTAAAAAGAATAAAACAAGGGTTACTTACTAGAAACAGGGGGTAATACATTCTCCCCACCATTGGCCTTTCCGTTCCCAGAAAATAGAAAACCATCACTTGCCTGAAATAGTTCTGGCCACTACTCTTTCATTTCTTTCTCGCGTTCCCAAGTCTCTTTCTGAATCTGACCATGTTTCCATAAAACCCGCACTAGACTGATGCTTTTTCCATGCAAGACTTTCTCTTTCCTATCCACAATCTGTACTGGAATATGTACCAATGAAGCATCGGGCTCTAGGTCAACGTGATCCCATCTGATCACATGGTCAGGATCGGGCTGATACTTCTTTAACTGAGATACATGGAACACATTATGCACTGCATTGAACTGTGGTGGTAATGCCAAATGATACGCCACCTCGCCAACCCATTCCAGTATCTCAAAAGGGCCTATATATCGAGGAGATAATTTTCCCTACTTCCCAAAACGATGATGTCCAAGCCTTGGAGAGATTCTAAAAAAGACATGATCACTCACCGCAAACGACAAAGGTCTTAGGCGATGATCCGCATAAGATTTCTGACGACTCTGAGTAGTCTCCATACTCTTTTAATCTACTGAATCTTATCTGTTGTTTCTTGGACAAGGCTCGGCCCAACTAGTGAAGTCTCACCCGTTTCCACCCAACAAAGTGGAGAAAGACAAGGACGCCCATACAATGCTTCGAATAGAGCCATGTGTATCGAGGCCTGATAATTTTTGTTATATGATAACTCTACTAAAGTCACATGATATTCTCACAAGCCACCAAAATCCATTACACAGGCCCGCAACAAGTCTTCAAACGACTGTATCATCCTTTTGGATTGTCCATCCATTTGAGGATGATACGTTGCACTCATATTCAACTGTGTTCCCAGGGCTTTCTGTAAGGATTGCCAGAAATGAGATGTGAACCTCGGATATCTGTCTGACACAATTGAAATTGGTATGCCATGTCTCTTTACCACTTCTTGAATATAGATTTTGGACAGATCCTCCACCGTATTAGATTCACGAATAGGGATGAAATGGTCCGACTTGGTAAGTTGATCCACTATCACCCATATGGCATCATGCTTCAAAACCATTCTTGGGAGACCTGTAATGAAATCCATAGCTATCTGCTCCCATTTACACACTAGAATTAGTAGAGACTGCAACATACCTATTGGTTGATGATGTTCTGCTTTAACTTGCTGATAAGTTAAACACCTTGAAACAAATTCAGCTACCCTCCGTTTCATGCCGCTCCACCAAAATTGTTCTTTTAATGCCTTATACATCTTCTGTATTTCTGGATGAACAACCCATTTGGAATGGTGGTAAGCATGAAGGAGTTGTTCCTGAGCAGCTGAAGGTACAACCATCCAATCTCAAAACCGCAAAACTAAACACTCATCCAGCTTCCATCCCTCAATGGTCTCCTCACCATTGAGTTTTGAACTCATTGCAATACAGTCTACATCGAATGCTTGTTCCTCCTTTACTATCTCCACCAAATAAGGATCAAGAACAACTGGAAAGAAAACTGCAACATTATCTCGGTCTTCACATTCCATACGCATGTCAACTAGGACCAACATCAACTGCCACTCATCTGAAGCTTTTTTCACCAATTAAGCATACGACTTTCTACTTAATGCATCAGCCACCAAATTTCCCTTACTCGGTGTATACATTAATTCAAAGTAGAACATTTGAAGATACTACATCCATATCCTTTTCCACAGATTCAAATATCGCTGTGAGAAAATATGCTTCAAACTCTTATAATCCGTAAACATAGTGAATTTATCATCAAAGAGATAATGACGTCAAGTCTTCAAGGCATGGAAAACTGCAGCTAACTCCAAAACATGTGTTGGGTAATTCTTATCATGCACCCTCAACTACCTTGAGCCATAAGAAACCACATGATCTCCTTGCATGAGAACACAACCCAACCCTGATCCTGAAGCATCACAATACACCATGTACCCCTGTCATGATTCAGGAAAGATCAATATGGGTGCCGATGTAAGATGAACTTTCAATTCCTGGAAAGACTTCTGACATTCTTCTGTCCATTGGAATGGAGCATTCTTCTTTGTCAGAGCTGTCATAGGTGACACTAGTAGTGAGAAGTCATGCACAATGCGTCGGTAATAACCAGGTAGACCAAGAAAACTTCATATTTCAAAGACATTCTTCGGCGGTTGCCAAGAAAGAATAGCTTCTATCTCTTCTGGATCCACTGAAACACCTTTCTCATAAACAACTTGGCCCATAAAGTGTACCTCTTATATCCAAAAATCGCACTTTGATAATTTGGAATACAACTGATGGTCTCTCAAGATTTCCAACACTATCGCTAAGTGTTTCTCATGATCATCCCTTGTTCTTGAATACACCAATATGTCGTCCACAAACACCACAACAAAAGAATCTAGATATCACTGAAATATCTAATTCATCAATGCCATAAAGACTGTTGGTGCATTCTTAAGACCAAAAGGCATGACTATATATTTGTAGTGGCCATATCTACTTCTGAAGGCTATCTTTTGAATATCCTCCTTCTGAACTCACAACTGGTGATATCCTAATCGCAAGTCAATCTTAGAGAACCACTTATCTCCCCTCAATTGATCAAACAGGTCATCAATGCGTGGAAGTGGATATATATTATTTATCATAACTTGGTTAATTTTACGATAATCCACACATAGCCTCAAAGTTCTATCTGATTTCTTTACAAACAAAACTGGTGCTGCCCACGAGGACACGCTTGGATGAATAAAACCTTTGTTTTCCAATTCTTCCAACTACACTTTCAATTCCTTTAACACTATTGGTGTCATCCTATAAGATGGAAGTGAGATAGGACTGGTCCCTGGAAGGAGATCAATCGTAAACTCCACTTCTCTTACAGGTGGTAACCCTAAGAAGTTTTCAGAAAAAACATCTGGAAATTGATATGTGACTTCTGGAAAACTGTTATTCACAATCTTGTCCACCGATTCCAAGTTTAATATAGCCAACTAGTAAGATATCATTTCCACTACTAGTGAGAACCAGCCCATTGTACCTACCTTCACCACTCTTTCTTCTCTAAAGAGATGCTCGACACCATCCTTAGTCACGAAACTGACTGCTCTGCTATAACAGTCGATGTGAGCCCTGAACTCTGTCAACCAATCCATACCCAAGATTATATCATAGACATCCATCTTCAGCACAGAGAAATTCCATTTCATCTCAGCTCCATCAACAGTTATAGAACATGCTCTACACACAAAGGCTCTACATTTTCTTTCACTAAGAGGAGTTTGAAGTTTTATCATAGAAGGCATCATTTCAAGTTTTAAGTTTAGAAAATTAGAAATACAAGAAGAAGAAAAAGAATGTGATTCACCAGTATCGAACAACACTTTCATGAGGGTAGAATTAAAAGGAATCATACCTCTCACCGTAGACGGTCCAGACCGATCGTCCACAATCACATGTTCTGCTCTATACAATTGCTTTGTTGCTTCACTTTGCTCCTTATTGCCTTGTTGAGATTGCCTTGCCTGAGGAGTCATGGTATTCCTGGAATCACCATGGCTAGCTCTATTCTACTGGCGAGACTGATTTTTCCATCCTCTCCCTTTCGAAGCATAAGATTCTTGCGACACCTGAGAAGTGTCATGAACACCCGACTGTGGAGCACTGCAACAATATCACTGAAGATACCCCATCTTGTTGCAACTGTGGCATGCTCTCGGTGGTGTTGTAAATTCTCTTTTCATGTGATCAATCGAGCCACATTGAAAACACCCGGCTTTCATCATGGGTCATGGAGGAAGATTCACTGATCCAGCCGTTTGATTCTGATTCACACTCCCACCTTGGAAGTAGGTGTCCCTCTTCCGCTTGTTCCCAGCATTAGAGTTTCCACCCGTTCCCATGGGTATCATCATACTTCCTCCTCCCATAACTCATGAGATGTCTCTTTTAGCTATTGTTTCTCTGTTTACCGTCTTCGTACAATCCTTAATATAGAGCACAGCTATCTTAGAGAGAATCTCCTGTCGCAACCCTGATTCAAAGATGAGTGCCTTCAGCGACGCACTTGCAGAAACTTATGGTGCAAAGCGCACTAAATTCGTGAATTTAGCCGCATACTCCGTGACAAGGATATTCTCCAGCTTCAAGTTAAAAAATTTTGTCATCCTATGGATCTTGAACGTGTGAGTATAGAACTATTTATTGAACAATTCCTAAAATTCCTCCCAGCCTAGGCCTTGATCCACCTTAGACTACACCACTAGCTCGCACCACTATCGTGCAAGATCATCTAGCATATACATTGTCAACATTACTTTCAGTCCTGTTGGTGTGTTGATGAAATCTAAGATACGATTCATCCTACTCAGCCACACCTCCACCCTTTCTGGTTCAGAATCACCCCGAAATATGGGTGGATTCTGCTTCTGGAACTGGAAAGAATGGTCTACATGACTTGACTCATCCCTCTGATTCCCCGTGTCCACAGCCTGAAATGATTGAACTATACTTTGGACAAGATATTGGTTCACCTATGGCTTAGGTGAGACCACATTCTCTGCGGCCTCTTCCGTTTGGTTTCTACGACGCCTAACGGGTGCCATTTTCTATACAAACAACGCATTCCATTAGTCTCACTTCCTAGCAACTGAAGGCTTTGCATTTCAATTTTCTATCACATCACTATCACAACATTGATTTCCAACCATCAAGCATTTCTACATTTACCCATTTATAAAAAGAAATATTTTCCTTCTTTTGAAAATCAATCTATTTTCAAAATACATCAACCATTCTCTTTTTAAAATCTTTCATTTGAAAACAAGTTTAAAATATTCATAAATCATGCTTTTGCATCAAGCCATACTCCATTTCTCAAAATGATATATGTAGTTCTAGTGGGAAGTCATTCTTCTAATGCATGTCATTCTCATCTCATTAGCTAAACCCATGATAATGAGATTTGTTATCCTATAAGTGTCTTCAAAACACTTATGTACCCAACTTCTTGGTAACTTGAAGTTCAGCATAAAAAGGTTAGCTACATCTTTTTATGCTCTACATTCCAAGTTCTGACAATCCTACTCCCTCCTAAGATGACCACCCAAGGAATAGATACGTAAGAATTAAATGCCAAGACCAACAAAACTGATGACTACTTGTTCCACAAAGAAAGGAACAAGATGATTGAATTTATACTCCAAGGACCGAACAAACTGATACCATTTGTAATGACCCGCCAATTCTCATTGGCTTGAGAGTACAACGAGTCATTACTAGGACTTAAGCGACATCCCCAAGGTGCCAAAGGCTGGAAATAAATGCAGAAGGGTTTAAAAACAAGTGGGGGACAATTTACCATTTTATTACATACCATAGAGCCTACAACCATAACCCAACAAAACAACTAAATGATGCATGATAAAAGATAAAATAACTCAACCAAATCTTTTATCATAGACCAACCAAAGTACCATAGCAGAAACCAACACTATATCAGAGTAAATAGTGGAAAGACAAACTCAAATACTACAAGATGACAAACCAACTTCATGCTCCACCAGCTCCAAGCTCCAACGTCACGAACCAGCCCACGTATCACGAGGTAGTGCTATGAACATGTGACACTTTACCTTTTCCAACATCCCGGTATATGACATCTGCAAAATCACCAATGTGCCAAAGCAGGGGGTGAGTAATGAAACTCGGTAGGTTTTCCCCAATGACTTCCCAACCCATGCCTCTAGGATAAAACATGTTAGCACATTTATATAAAATAATTTATATAAAACAATTCCAAAACAGTTCACAATATAAAAAGTTCCATGTCAAAACCATTTTCCAACAAAACCCATCTTTCTCAAGAAAAGCAACCAAGCAAAGTTTCCAATCAAAATCCCATTTACATTTTGGAAAATTCATTCCATTTCACAAATCCACACAACCAACCATTTAACAACCCGTGAAATCAACCATGCATGCTTCGTTATGAAAGTTCCATACTCATGAGCAGTCCCTCGTCGATCTACCAATTCGTCATAAGGTAATTATTCCCCATGTTCCATTACACTTTTGGCACCGAGCACAAGGTTATATTTCAACCAAGCCTCATAAATGAAATATGAACACACACACCAAGTATGCCCAAAATCCACACCATTCCAACCATGCCAAAACCAATTCAATAAAACAACCCTTTTATTGAAAACCTTTTTCCCAAAAACCATTTCCCAAATCCAGAAAATACATATTTTAAAATCACTATTTTAAAATAAATAAACCAAAACACTTTGCAAAAACCATTCTTTCACTTTCCACAATTCCATCAAACCCATAAATCATCACTAAAGAAGATTTATAGCATGCTTTGCACTACAATTTCATAATCAAAACCAAGCAATTAAATCAAATTGAACTAAGCCTTCAAGTTCCAAGAAAGAGGAATCGAGAGTGAAGCCACCTACCTCAACAAAAAAGGCAAAACCAACCAAGAACTAGGTTGAAAGACCACAAAACCTCCTTAGATTCCTTCCCCTATCATCAATAAGACTGAAACCCGACTTAAAATTCATCAACTATCTTAGATATACCCACCTTGGGCGTAGATCTAAGGATCCATCAAGAGGGAAGAAGGAGATCTAAGAAAACTCAAGGAAACAAGACTTGCCTTGATCAACCTGCCTCTAAACGCCAAGGAAAACCTCTGGATCGCTTCCAAAATGCCTGGTAAGTGTTCTCCCACCTTCACTAGAGAGAAATCCCGAGTTAGGGCCGTCTAGAAGCAAAAACAAGTGGGTTTAAATATAAAACGGATTAGATCCTTAAAAATAGGATCTAAGTTGACTTCATGCATGGTTAGTCTGCATGGTTAGTCAAACCATGCGCTAACCATGTGGTAGTCACTACTTGGAAGGGGTGCTCTGCACGACCTCCTCGCATGGTTTGCCCAAACCGTGCGCACACCATGCGGTCTCCTTTGTCTAAGGTGACACCACCTGCACAGCTTCCACATGGTTTGGGAAAACTGTGTGAAGCCTGTGCATCACCACCTTTTTCCCTTTAACACTATAAAAGTCTCCAAACTTTCCCAACCATTCCTCATATGCTTCATGTACTTAAAAGGCATAAAACAAGGGTTACTTACCAAAAATTGGGGGTACTACAAGTTTTTATAATTTTCAATAGTTTCAAAACATAACCCATGAAACCTATTAAGATTAATTTTCTTATCAGATTTTTAGTAAATAATCATGTAAGAAAACGTAGTAAAGTAAGTAAATAACACAAGATTTACAAGGTTCGGCCTTAGTGTGAGAACCTAAATCCTTACCGTAGCCACTCCCATGGGTATTTGGAAATACACTATTATAAATAAGTGAATAAAACTTGTGAAAATTACCATTAGAAACTTTAGATATTTGATAGGAAATATTATACTGACTCACATCAGTTTACAAAGTTTCTTACAAAACAACTGAGACCAAAAAATGAATAATACTTTGTTAAATTTTCCCCAAAAAAATCAGTTCGGATCCTCAGTATGATTTGGCTGGATTTGATTCTCTCAATCTGATGACATTAATAAGATTCCCCCGTACTCAATCTATACTTTTTAATCTCTTCTTAAACACTCATTCTGATTGAATCAATATGATGGACTTAATAAGATGAACCCATTCTTAATATTAAAAACTCAAACTCTTCTCAAATTCTCAATACAATCTTCTCAATATGATTCCCTTGTCTGGTAAAAAAAATATTCATTTGTATGATCTTCTTGAAATATATCAATCTAGAAAGAACATTCACTCAAATTATTCAGTGCTCCTCCTTTTCCAATTTTCTAAAAGTTAAAATAAACAAATGATCTGAGAAAGTAATTTTAGGTGACTTGGAAAAGTATGAGAGGGAAACTTGAAATCTTTCCCTACTTCCTTAGATTTTAAAACTCTAAAAATTTCTCACATTTAAACATAAAACTTGACTTCTCAATACTCCTTAGATTTCTATGAGATTCATAAAAATTTTAATTTCAAGTTTCACCTATTCAACTCTTTATAAAACTTCTAGAATATTTTTTTTGGGTATTTTTTATAATAAACTCATTAAGATATGTTTCTTTCTAAGAATATTTAGATATATTTCTTTCATAGATCATTATGATCAATTTATATCTCATCTCATCACTATTTTTTTCCTTCTTAGCTCATTATGGTTTGTTTCCATCTCAGCTCATTACAATTTGTTTCCTTCTCTATTCATTACGATCTATTTTCTTCTTAGCTCATTATTATTTGTTTCCTTCTTAGCTTATTAATATTAGTTTCCTTCTTAGATTCAATTTGATGGAATCCTCATTATGATGGAATTATCATTATGATGGATTTTTCCAATATGATGGAAATCCCATTAAAATGATTTTTCCATATTGATGGTAAGTATTCAATGATGAATCCAATTAGAAACGTTGAATTTTTTCAATCTTCATCAGCTTCACACATTCTGAATTCCAAATCTGATCTTTTGTGTCCAAATTTCTTAAATATAATGAAGACTTTTTCTTCATCACTTGAACTGATTTAGTCATTAAGATTCCTCCATTTCATGAAAATATTTTATCATGAGTAAGTTTTGTAGGTTCCGGGTGCAGCGGAAGCGCGTTAGTGGGTTTGCCCAACTTTAATTTTAACATTAAACAACGTTCAATCTGAGATCCGTCGCGATATAAAACGCCGAATCTTCGGAATAGAATGAAGAACGAAAAAAAAAGAGTCCCGGAACCCTTGAGGAGGATCATCATATGTTGATCATAATTAATTTAATTAAAGCATAAGAATTACCTCGTTGGAATTATTTCTTCATTGATGTGTCCGGTCACGATTCGGTGATCCGTCGTTGCGTCGTAGAATCCAAGTGTAGGATTCCTCTAGCAGTGATCCACACGTGTGTCACGTATCTCCGGACGTCGCCGAAGGGATCTTCGAGTGCTAGCGCGGAAGAACCTTCGCTTGTGATATCCGCCTTTGACCACCTTGATCCGGTGGAGGATCTTGCTCTTGTAACTTGAGGGCGTTCTTGGTGGAAAGGGAATTCTCTCTTGGCTTGAGAGTATTTCCAAATCCGTTGTGCACAACCAATGGCTCTTCAAAATGTTGGGGTTGTGAGGATATTTATAATCATGTTTGAGGTTAATAGAGTTATGACAATAAATAAACGCGTTACGCGTTTTATTTATTTCATTAACTCTTATTGAAACCCCCCCCCCATGTCGAATTATTAATTCCTTGACATGCACCCACACTGATTATAATAAATATCATTTAATAAAATAATATTAAATCCTCAAAATCCCAACTGGAAAAACTACACATTGTGTAATAATTAATACACGACGTGTACTTGTTTTCCATAAAACTACACGACGTGTAATAATTAATACACGGCGTGTACTTGTTTTCCATAAAACTACACGGTGTGTATATTTAATATACACGGCGTGTACTTTTATTTTCCATTTTTCTCCACCACATTTATTAGACCTTGAGTAATGACTATTTATTTCTTAAATAAATTTAACTGCATTACTCGTTAATAAATATATTATTTCTTCCACAATATATTCTCTCGAATAACTAGTGTCAAAATAAATGCGATCATACATCCTTAAATAATTATTAAACCACAGTCGGGAATAATATTTATTTAACCTGTTAAATTCATATTTAACTGAGATACATGGACACACTTAGTGTGTGACCCTCTAGGCCTCTTTCTCAGTGGCATTAGGCTGAGCCTGCCTAAAGTCCAAGGTTAGCATCTAGCAACATGCCAAGGCACCCATAGAGAAAGAATTTAACGCTGCAATGACGTGTTACCTCCTACGAACGCTTACCGTTTAATATAATCCCTTTGTCTCGATATCTCCAATCAAGCGGGTTTCATGCTAGTTCCATCAACCCATGTGCTTGATTATTCTTTCTTTGACTTCCCGGAATTGAACTTGCCCATACCTTACCATGGCCATGGATTTATTTAGGCTATATCAATTCCATCAAAGGGCCGGAGATATCTACTTCAGTTATGGAACGGAAGGGACAAATCCTTTCCCGCATTATCTATTAATGCGGTATTACTCGTGACACACCCAACGTATCCTACCTCGCTGCGAACAGTGTGTCGTCATATTTTTCTTCAATACATCTAAGTGTGCGAGTTGTAATACCCACTAATAATAATCTTAAAGTCTAAGGATCAATACACACATCCGTAGATAGGAACATCCAATGACACTATGAAATGTGGATTTCCTACTAGCGGGTCTCGTTCTCATAATATCCTCCTGGATATTACCAAGGGCGCACACCATGAGAAGGTGCCTCAAAGTTTTATGAGTCCTCACCCCTAATGACCTATATTATTTGTGTCCCTCAAATAATATCATCCGGCCATAGAACATACATTCAAGAACAGTGTTATGGCACTTCCGGGTTCTCATCATAGCAGGGATCCGCTATGACCCTTTAATGCAACAGCTGTCCTTAGGACATTATCACATGATATGTCACGCAGAAGAACAATCAAGATGTGATAAGGTTTTTATTTAATGAATAAAGTACAAAGTAGTTGGTTCTAGACCACAAACTCCAACAAGTTTCATGATTTATAAGAAAATCATGATCAGAAAAATATCATCTAATTTAGTTTAGAAAGTATGAAAACTTTCTTACTCCTGAATTCAAAATATTCTTTCAAAACTCTTGAGTAACAATATGCCCTCTTCAAACAGCAACATCTGACTTTCTAAAAAATCTCATTATGATGGAGTGGGTCTGATTTCTAAATAACAAAAAAAATTATAAAAAGTTTATTTATCAACAAATACAAAAACTGTGTTAAAACAATTTAGCATAAAGGTTACTCAATTTTATCTTTTAATTATTGTTGCTCCAGTGGGCCGATCATTTATAGTACCAACAAGTGGTATTAAAGAAAGGTTATAGAATGATTATTTTTACTTTTTCAGGTATTAATAATTCTTAGTAATTTTAGTTTTCTCTATGATTGGAACTATGGTTGATCTGTCACATAAAAAAATATTTATTAAAAATAATAAATATACCATTTTGAAACTAAGGAGGTTTTAGAATAATGCCGCATCTGGATGGAGGTGAAATTCAAGATCAAAAAATTCAATTGGAATAATTTTCCATTATGGAAAATGAAGATCCAGTCAGTGCTGTGGATGGAAAATTCCCATATATAAATTGCCCGATTTGTCACTACCAACTTCCCCTCAACCGTAACAGAGTTCCTTGACCACCTCTCAATCATTCCATTATTTCACTCTCATCATTGTTTATATTACATGTATTAAAACCTGATTGGTGATGATATACCACATTGTACCCATCACCCATCAAGGTGAAAACGTATTAATTAATCATGAATATATTTTACTTTTTGGATGATACATGCAAGTTAATTAATGTTAGTTAACTTTTAAAAAAAATTCTCATACAATAACCTTTCTTCCTGAGAACAAGTTCATTATCAATGTTTAGAGATAATTTGGATTCATTATGTATGGATGTGTATTTTTTATCCAGTGGTTCCAGCCTCATCCATCCCTAAAAGAATTTACATACACCCATTGGACATATTTTATTATTACATATATATAAACCAAATGCACTTGATTTTCTTGGCCATTGATATTCATGACCCGAAGGCCCCCATGATGATTTGACCTGAACGATAAAACATTTGACTAGCCATAAGGCCCATGAAAGTTATCTTGATGAGCCTCATGCCTCTTTGTTTGTTCTTGTGGCCACCTTTCATAGCTCCATTAGCATTCAGCTACATCCTCCGCCCATAGTTTCAACTTCAATTTATTAATGTGGTTCCCATGATGTGTGAAATATGTCCCCCCATTTTAATTCCTTGCACCCGCAATTCCTCCAATAGGATACCACTGCATTTTAACCAAGGACCCATCCTTCCCCCCTTATCAAAGGTGCCCCCTGTGTCTGACTTACATCTGCATGTGGTGTTGCCCGTCGCTGGCATTGACTATGTTAGGGACCATTCCATGGTTATGAGGACCTCATTATTGTGAGTAGTAAACAAAACATGGTGCCCCACTGAAGACTCTCGAATCATATCTACACATTTTTTTCATTTCATGGTCCTTAGGGGGATTCCATGTCATAGTGTCCCCATGTGAGCCATGTAGGGAACCAATGTACGCCGCCCAATTTTTTTGTATTTTTCCCTTCTATTTTATTTCCCTCAAACTGCCTCCTAAAACCAAAAATCTAACACCAACACCACTATTGAACACACCCCCTCCCCCTCGTGCCACCCACGCACACTCGCCCAACGTGCATGAATCCCCCCCCCCACCCTCAACAATTTAATTGGGGGTAAATCCATCTGTGGTGGTCGATCCATAGACCCCTACTATTTACAAGTCCCAAATAGGCATGATTGACCAATAAAAACCATCCTATTTGGAAAAGGTGGGTGATAAAAATGCTACCAGGTTAAACTCACAAACCCCAACACACAAACCGAGATACCCAAAGGAGTAACATTAATATTTATAAAATAATATTAATTAATATTACAATTTTTATATAATAGTAATTAATTTTATTTTTAATATATATATATATATATATAATTTTTAATGAAATTAACATTATATGAATTTTATATAGTCGGATTTACACACGTATGTGTTGAATTTATTGGGATTGTGAAGTTTTATTCAAGTCATTGAAAGTTCTCTCACTAGAATTTTAGTCATCAGTAGTTCACTTCGACCATATTATTTCATTAGAAATAATAACCTTCAACATATGGTTAAGACCACCAAATGTTTGAAAAATTATAATCGATGTTGTGAATTCTTGTCGGTGGGTGTCATGAATAGTGAATCGGCACGGACAATTGAGTCAATGGAAGTCTCAATTGAACGGAAAAGTCAATGGATGGTTGATCATAAATATTGGTGGTCATTGTTTCTTGTTTAATCAAAAATGAACCACAATATAAGGATATGGTACCACCTTCTAGATGTTTTACTATACTGAATTATGATAACATATAAAGTTGACTTACTAACATATAGTGTTTATAAATCTTGTAATCCCATTAATACAAATGAGTTAAGATATTTCTTCCATAGACATGGAGACAAAGTCTAAACCTTGTAAAATAGTGTTCCTTATTTCTTTTTCCTTTTTCTTTATATGATTCTTTTTGTGGGATTCGTCTTTTGAATATTGATTAAGGTGATAATTAACTTCCTTATTCCAATTCTCTAAGAATGATATGGATGATTTGATAGTTGAAATTTTGATGTACTAAACTATCAGTGGAACAAAATTTCTGGTGAACTCAGTGTTCAACCAGTTGATTATTGTATCGGATTTTCATATGTCATCTTCACCAAGAATTGGTATCAAAGGGATACTTCGATAGACACAATTGGAAACTTAAGTAATTTTATCACTTGCCTCAGAGTCATGTTTAATTTTTTTTTTGTACCATTATCCAAAGATATGAAAATAGATGAAGGTAAGGTTCATATTAGTGATTTAAACTAAATTGACATTAGTTTTTTGAAGATGTATATAGTGGAATATCTCATTGAGAGGGATATCAAAATCATATTGGGTGAAAACCCAAAAAATATAGTGAAATTAAAATGGTAAAAGTTAAATAAGAAATTATTAGTCTTGGTGAGGATAGTGTTAGCATGCAATATTGCTTTCAACATTTGGGATAAGAATACTACAAATGATCTTATGGCTTCCCTAGTGGAGATGTATGAAAAACTAACAGCCTTGAAGAAATTTTTCCTAACGAGGAACCTTTTTAGATTGAGGTTATCAGAAGTACAGTCATTAGCATATCATTTGAATGATTTAATAATGACAAAAATTCATATCATGTCAGTGAAACTAACATTCACAGACGATGTGTGGTCAATACTTTTGATTTTATCTTTACTGGAATCTTGGGATAGCATAGTTACTATATTAAGCAATTTTAATGAGAAATCTAATCTAGGGTTTGTAGACATCTGAATTTTTATCCTTAATGAGGATCTTAGGAAAAACTAAGTCGGAGAACCTTCCTACAGCTTTTTTAAAACTAGAGGAAGGGACTCTCACCACATTAGAAGAATAATCAATGATCAAAATAAAAGAAAATGGAGAAGAGTCATCAAAAGTAAAATGGGAAAGGGATTACCTACTAGAATTGTGGAAATAAATCAAGTCTTCAGAGGAACTACATAACATGAAAGAGGGATACTAGAAGGAAAACCTGTGGAATTTTAAAACCAGTTAATGCAATAATAGATAGAATCGAACTACTAGTCAATGTTCATAATCCGATGGATTCATGGGAGATTGAATTTGGTGTATACATAACTCATCAACTGATCGAATATGAATGAAACCCTGTGTATCTGTAATATTTGGAGATGTTTTTCTAGAAGAAAATGAAGCTTTGGAGGTGGTTAGAAAGGAAGATGTAAATCTATGGATGTAGAATGGGACTATCCATTAGTTGATAGGATTTAAACACATACTAGTTCTCAAGAGGAATCTCATTTTAGTTGGGTTGTTAGATTATGATGGCTTTTGTGCTACTTTTAATAATGGATTATTCAAACTGTCTTAGGGATCCATGTTTGTGGTATGAGGTTTAATGGGAAGAATCATTTATTTTACTAGAACTTCAAATGTAAGTAAAATGGATTAAATTTCAACCTATAAACACCTGGAGGTCTGGAATTATATGTTGATCCAACTTAGTGATAATAACATGAAGGTTATAGTGGGGAAGTCAATTCTAAAGATCAATCATTCAATTATCATAAGTTGTGAGGGTTGCGTGTTTGGAAAGAAAAATTGGGTCTCGTTTAATCTAAATGGCTAAATCCCATATTCTAGAAGATATATCTTGTTCACACAGATTTTTAGGGACCTTCCTCTGTTCAATCTCGCAGAGGATCACAATTATTTTTCACATTAATTGATAATTCCATGAGGAAGGTATGAGTTTATTTTCGTTAAAAAAATATGATGTGTTATATTCCTTTGTTCAGTGAAAATACATAGGGGGTCTAGAATGTGGTCAGAAATTGGGGTGCATAAGATTTAATAATAGTGGTGAATACAATAGCAGAAACCTATAGAAATTTTATTGGAAGAAGGGGATCATGATTGAGTGAAAAGTACCTGGAACTGTACAATAGAATGAAGTGGTAGAGATGATGAATCAACCTTTTA
Source organism: Viscum album (assembly GCA_963277665.1). NCBI lineage: Eukaryota > Viridiplantae > Streptophyta > Magnoliopsida > Santalales > Viscaceae > Viscum > Viscum album. The sequence goes on from OY728134.1 coordinate 1,280,333,521, forward strand.
AATAGAAGGATAAATGGATGCATGGGATATTTGGTATTCCCAAGTCCATATAGGTGGAATCAATTAAAATAAAAACATACTTCTCTAACAAAATTCTATCCTCTATATTAAGGAAAAATCTACTATAATAAATTTCATCTAATAATATACCGAAACTATAACACCACCGGTTATAGGTACTTTAACCTTTATTTATGTATTTTAAGTATATATAATTATCGGGTTATGTTTCAGGCGGTTCCAAGGAGTTTTGGAATACTTTTGAGGATTTTCTATAGGTGGATGGTTTTAGAACATATAGTATAAACTATGTGACACCTCAAGGAAACTGTGTAATAGAAAAAAGTTAGCACTAGGTGGGCACACAGTTTTTCCAAACTATGTAGATTCCCAGGAAAAATCATTTAATACTAGATAGAGGTTAATAACATGGTTTATCTAACCATGTGATCAAACAATGTGAGGTGTGGTATGAGACAATATATCATGCATAGTTATCACACGATTTTCCTAACAATGCACCCTAACTGGGCACTATGAAAAATTAGATCCAAAAATTGTGGATCTAATTGAATTTACCTTTTTTAATCTCTCCTTTTCCCTTAATACTCCCTTAACATAGAATCTTATTCCTCCCAAGGATTTATAAGTTATTCCCTTTAATTTGAGAGTATGTTCTAGGATATCTAAATTTTTTGGAGATCTAGATTCACTGGTAATTTCCCATTCTTCATCCATTTTCATATATCTATTCTCCTCTTTCTCTCTCTCTTAAAACCTTAAATATAATATGATGGGTATAAATCTAGGTTCTTTTTTGGAATTTTGAGGATATATTTTTGAATTGGTTGAAGGTAAAAAGATCTAAATTCATATATAGATGATCTTACTAGGGTTCCTAAAGTGGTTGTGTAATTCTTTATTTTCACCAAAGTTTTAGGGGTAGGTGGATTCTCTCTCAAATCCACATGATTAGAACTGGAAGTCTTGATCTCAAATTGATTAAATTTATTTAAATTTTTGTTAAAATAATTGTGTGATTTGATGGAAATTATCGTCTGAATTATGGTTTTTGAAATCATGGGAATTAGATGATTTTTTCAAAAAACTCAATATTCATACATTTAAGATAGTGATTTTAAAATTATACTTGGTTTGATGCAAGTAATGTATTTGTTGAAATTATTTGAAAGATAAAAAATTATTTTTTTTAAATGGGTTTAAATGATTTGTGCATAAAGTTTGGGCATGAGTTGAATGTGATGAATAATGGTCTTGATCTACCACCATCAAAGGGGCGGCGTATGGACGTGAAGTTCCCCCGTCAAAGGGATTGTGTATGGATGTGATGTTCTACCATCAATGGAAACACCAATCTTGTGTGTGTGTGTGTTGTGGATATGTGTGGACATGGAAAGTTATATTCCAAATAACAAATTGAGAAAATGGTTGAAAAGAATTTTTGATGTTTTCCAGGAAAAATGATTGTGTTTGATTGTTAATGATTACCTTATAAAAACTATTTTTTTGTCTTTGTTATAAACTTTTTTTATTGATTAAACTAATTTATAACATGTGATAATATGTTTTATCTTAGTGTAATGAGTTGGTAAGTCATTGGATAAATCCTATGGAGTTTTATAATCTCCCCTTGCTTGGAAACTATGGTGTGTTTTCATATGTTATTTATCAAGACATAGGTAAAGGCATGGTATCCTAGTTCTTTATTGAGTCTTCTTGATGCCATGGGTTGGGCTTGTGGATTTGGATCTTGGAGCATACTGGTAGTTGTTGGTTGATTTATTTTGTGTCTTTTAGTTTTTTTTGTCATTATTTCCTTGTATTTTTTACTTTTTTCACTTTTTTCATTTATATGGAAGTTTTGTGGTTATGTTGAGTTAAAATTTTTTACACATGCATCATATAGAGGTTTGTTTGTTTATGGTTATCTTGGTTTGGTTTTTTTATCTTCAAAGGTAAAATTATACACCAATTGTTTATTAAGCCCTTGGAATTTATTTCCAACCATTGGTTTCTTGGACATGTCACCTAAGGTTAGTAACACCCACCACCTCTTCTCAAGCCAATGGGTGAGGGAAGAGATGGTATAAAATGTATCATTTTGTTCGATCCTTGGGTATTAATTTCATTTAGTCCTTGAGTTGGAAATTTAATCATTCTTAATAGATTCATCTGTCTCTTAGGATTGTACCAAGGAGTAGCATCATCAAAACTTAAAATATAGAGCATAAAGAGGCATAGCTAACCTATTTATACTGAACTTCAAGTTGTGAGGGTTTTTAGGTCCTTGAGTATTTTGTGATACTTTTAAGAGTTTTCACCTCATCATCATGGTTTTATCCAATGAGAAGATCATGAAATTCATTGATAGTAATGACTTCCCACTAGAAGTGCATAATTAATTTTGAGTAAAGATTTATTATTTGGAGGAAAATATTGATTTTTGAAAATAGTTGAAAATGGTTTGATTTTCAAAAAGCAAGGTAGATTTTTCAAAATTGGTTTAAAAATGAAAATTTTTTAATCTTTGAAATCATTTTTGTGATATGCGTGATGTGGTAAATATAAAATTTCTAAGACTTTAGTTGTTGGTAAGTGAGATTAAGTGGAGTTTGTTTTGGTTATAGATAATTTTACTGAGTAGGAATTGAAGAAACCAACCGAAAGAGGCTACTTAGAATTTGGTTTCACCTAAGCCCCATGTGAACCAACAGTTGCTCCAAAGTATTTTCCATGATTTTCAAGTTTTGGATAGTGGGAACAAATACGATAAACCATGGTAAGTTGATCATTCTGTAAAATTCCAAAAGCAGAATCCATCAATCTTTTAGGTAGATTCATAAACATAACCATCAGATGTGTGGTTGAATAGGATGAATTAAATCTTTATTTCTATGGAACACCTATACTGATTAATGTAAATTTGTAAATTTACATGTTGAAATATCTTGCACTCCAATGTTGGGATTTATCATATCAGGATAAACTATAATAGGGAATCACATGGGAGGATTTAAAAGACTTCGTTAACAAAAAAAATATATCCTCATACTTTCTGGATTTCAAGATCAATGTACTAATTCAGTTTGGAGCAAGAGAACCTCATAGTGATAGAGTATGTGGCTAAATTTATGAATTTAGTCTGCTTTGCACTAGAATTTGATACAAGTATATCCTTGAAGGACTGAATTTTTGAATCATGGTTGAGGTCAGAGATTCACTCAAATATTTTCATGTTTTGTATATCAGATTATACATATATGGTAAATAGAAAAATGGTGGTAGAATGGCATATATCAGGAAATACAGTTGGAGGAATCATGTTAACACCAATGAAAATTGGTGGGAACTCTAGTGTTGGGAATAATAAGAAGAGGTAAACCTATTTACAATGTGGTGGTATGACACCAACATAATTAAGGGAATTAAAATTCTAGTTGTAAGAGTTATAAAGAAAAGGGTTCATTCAGCCAAGTACGTATCAATGGGAATCATCGGTCTTATTTGTGAAAAAAAGGTATATTGAACTCTTAGGATTTGTATAGATTATCATAATATTAATCAAGTTATGGTAAATAATTGGTATCCTCTTTCACTCATTGAAGACCTATTTGATCAATTGAGGGGATCCCATTAGTTCCCTAAAACTGACTTTTGTTCGAGATATCTCTAATTGTGGGTTCGAGGGGAGGATATTCTGATGACAACTTTCAAAAGTAGATATGTCCATAACTAGTATTTGGTAATGCCTTTTAGTTTTAAAAATTCACCAGATGTATTTATGGAATTAATGAATCATATATTTAAAATGTATCTATATTATTTTGTTCTATAGTTTGTGGATGACATACTGGTGTATTCTAGGAAAAGGGCTAATCATGATAAACACTTGGTCATAATGTTTGGTATCTTGTGGGATCATTTTATGTATGAAAAACTTTATAAGTTTTATTTTTGGATACAATAGTTATGTTTCATTGAACAAGCTATCTTCTAATAAAGTCTTTATATAGATCCAAAAAAGATATAGGTAGTAATCTCTTGGAAACCACCACATAATGTCTTTGAGATATGCAATTTTCTTAGCCTGGATAGTTATTATTGATGTTTTATTCATGAAATTTTATGACTAGATTCACCAACGATTGATTTTACAAGGAAACATTTTCCATTCTAATGGAATGATGAATGTCAGAAGTATTTTCAGGTGCTTAAATTTCACCTTATATCAACGCTGGTCTTGATATTGCTAAAATTAGGAAAAGACTTTGTGTTTTATTGTAATACTTTGGGATATGGGTTGGGGTATGTTCTCAAGTAGGTAGATCATGTTGTTTCTTATATATCATGGTAATTATGGTTTCATGAGAAGATCTACCCAACACATGATATCAAAGTAGTTTATGTGGTAGATTCTTTTAATATTTGGTGAAATTACCTATTTAGTGAGAAATTTATGGTTTTTATGGACAATAAAATATTGAAATACAATTTCTAACTAATAGATTTAAATTTAAGACAAATAATATGGATGTATAATCTTCAAATGTTCATATTCAAATTGATATATACATTGGGTAAAGGAAATTTTGTGTCATATGCATTAAACAAGAAGCCATATATTCATTTGGATAAAGACAATTTAGATCAATGGTAGCTAATGTTGTTGATAATCGACATGCAGTTAGATTGTGAATACCAAGGTGGTGTTGCAATTTTCTTCTTGTTTTATTTGGTTCCTAAATTGGTTGAGAAGGTTAAAGAGGCCCAGACATATGATTCTGAATGTGTTTCTAAGAGGTCAAAACTCAATGGTGGGGAGAACATTGAGGGGTGGAATAATGACATGAGATTAGTTTTGGGGTTTTGATATTGGATGGTCATACCTTTGGCTTGTTAGGAACAACTATTTCATGATTACTACCATTTGATATGGGCTATTCATCCTATAATACAAAATATGTATAAGTTAGTTCAAGAAAAATTTTGGATGGATGGTATGAAAAGAAAAGTGGTTTGGTTTTTTTAAGATGTCTCACCTGTTAGCAGGTTAAGGAAAAACACCAGAAGACAGTAGGTATGTTGTAGTATTCACCGATTCCAATGTAGAAATGGTAGATAATAACAGTGGAATTTGTAATTGGTCTATCAATGAAGGTTCAGAAACATTATTTCATATGGTTAATAGTGGATCAACTCATAGAGTCAACCCATTTCATCCCTATTTGTGAATCCAATATGGTGGAATACTTATCAAAAATATATATCCAAGAAGAGGTAAAAAGGCATGGCATACCAGTCACGATTTTATCATACCAAGATCTAAGGTTTACCTCTCATTTTAAGAAATAATTACATTAATACCTTTGAACATAGTTGAATATGAGCACGGTGTATCATCCTCAAATGGATGGAAAATCTGAGAGGATGATCCAAACATTAGAGGACATGATTAGGGCTTGTGTAATAGATTTTAGTGCCTCATGTAAGGAGTGCATACTGTTAGTGGAGATCTCATACAACAATAATTATCAAGCCTTGATACATGATTGATCGAATGATAATTCCCTTCAAAGTATAACTTTGAATTTTCCTTCATTGATCATCATTACAGAGTATTATGGGTTTTAATGATATGTTAAGGTTTGCTTGAATAGATTCTTATACTTATTACAAAAAGGTGTATTTTAGCTAATAATAATGGATTCATGAGGTAGTATGTAGGGACTTATTACTTGAATTTATTTTCTAAAGTATATCTCATGGAATTCCACACGATCATCAATATACTTAGTGGTATATGCTTATTATCAATCCTTCTTACATGAGGTCAGAGAGATACTTAGAAGGAGAACCATAAAACTTTGATACCATACTTATGCAATTCTACATGCTGGCATAGCTAATACATGTGGGGTTGGGTATGTTATTTATTATTTCGTCAGTTGGAGCATGACCAGTATGGGGTTTGTTCACTTGTATGAAAAGTTAAAGACATCTGACCCTATATTTAATTAGACTATGGAAATGCATGACCACGCATAGTTGTTTAACATATGATGTATTTAAATAACTGGATGAGTTATATTTTATGTTCTTATCAGTTAAATAAATGAAATGTGATGTATTCATTGACTTGGTCAGTCTTTTTCATAGAATCATGAAATTATGAGAGGCTGAAACTAGATTGATATGTTCCATGTCTATTGGTTTCATGATGTCATGAACATAGATATTATATAGGTATACATATGATCTATATGATATATATTTAGTTGGAAATGTTGGTAGAGAGATATGATAGTTTTTAATAGAGATCACACTAGACCTCTTAGTAGATTTAGTAGCACTGATGTTTTGCTGTAGGAAGCTCATTACTTACATCAATAGGGATTTTATAGTTGTTTTTAATGCTATTATGGCCTCCAGGGTCACTCATTTAGTCCCTTGGATAAGGATAAAATTTTTTACAAAGTTTTTGTTCGAAATGAAGAGATTTTCATGAAAAAACTATATTCAAACAAGTTTGGATAGATTCACAAAGAGTTGTGAAGTTTCGCATAAATTACTTATGGAATTTTCATGGAAGATGGGGATCATTGGGTGTGCACTAAAATATACTTGTATGAGATGCATGTACACATGAATATGATGAATTAAATATGTAAATATATATAATATGATAATATATATTGTTTTCATTAATACATGAATATGATGTGTGAATAATAATATAATAAATATATATATATATATATATATATATTATCTAATATGAATGAGATTCTTATCATGGATGAGTTGAATTCGATGCAACAACTTATACAGCTTCTCCCAAATGATTTCATTTTCATTTCAACCAAATGATAGTTCATCCATAGTTCTGTATTTATTTATTGAAATGAGTTGAATGAATAAATACCCAATGGACAGAAATGGATGGGATGCATTATGAGGTGGAATTATTGGGATTAATTTATATAATAGAATGAGTAATACTTTATTTAGTGGTGTGATGTGTGTGTGACACTGCTACACACTATTCTTCCTAAAACTCTGTTTATGTCATTTGAGAAGGCACCGACACCCCTTCATATTTTGGGTATCCACATGAAATATTTGTGGATCCCTTTACCGGTGTATTCCCATGAAGGTAGAGTGTGATTTTGTTCCCAGGTGCATGTGATATCCCTCAAACACATTCCATTGAAGGGATTAGATGGAATCTACTATAATAGGAGATTTACAGGTACTCTTTTTTCAAAATTATTTACACATTGATTTCTTGAAGATTAAATCGTATCTGTTGCAAATGATCATTAGACAATCCTACAAAACCCATCATATATATCCTAAAAAAACTACAAAACCCCATTATAGAATAAATTTTTCACATACATTAGAAACAAAGTACAAAATTATAGAACATATTTCTTAAAAATATTAGAGATCAACATTGAAGATTACATATTTCATATATAATGCAAAACATATGTCATAAACATATTAGAAAACCCCTTATTAAGAATAAGGAATTTTTATATTTATTAAATTCATATTTTATATGGAATTATATGTATATATAATAGTTAGAAAATACATATTGAAAATTGAATATATATATATATATATATATATTGAAAATTCACAGCATTTGTGTTGCATATGGAAACACACATTGCACATTACACTTGTAGTATATGAAAATTGAAAATTGTACTTGTAAGTTATTTAATTGAGTTTATCAATAAGTTTTCCAGTAAATAATGTGCCCTAGATCTAGGTAATGGAAGTTCCTGCTTTTATCAGTGCTAAAAAGAAAGCTCTGATAAAAGTATCAACTTTATCGGCACTAGCTAAAAGTGATACAAAAGGTGTATCCATTATCTGTGCATTTTTTAGCGCCTATAAGGCATAGATTTATGAGCACTGAGAATGGAAATGGTAAAAGATTTTAATAAAAAATATTATTAATATATATATACTAGGAATGTTTGGGATCTGAGCATACTCTGTCCCAAAAATTTATTAAGGAAAATAAACCGTAAACAATGATACATAATTATGGCCAAAGCACCACCAAACACAACACAACTGTGGCCCATGCACCACCATAAACAAGACAGGATCCTAACACCACCCACAATCCATAGAAAAAACCAAAAAAAGTATGAAAATGAAAATCTCATAGGCTCGTAATTAAACATCCCGAAGGCCTGTTGTAAAAACTCCAAAGCCTCTAAATAAAAATTCCACCACATCCATCCACACCGCAGATACCAACCTGTTCCATCAATTAACTGCAAATAAAGTTCTTCCCCATTAACTTGCCTTCCACATGCCTCGAATACTGAGGAACCACTGAAGTCGTCTCCCACATTGCATTGCAGTCACAGTCAATGTGCGCCTTCCAATAGTCAATTGGGAACCGCCCCACCTCATCAGACAGGAGAAGCGATTCCACAGTCTGTTGTCATAAGCCAACTCTCCAATGTGCAAGTCATCCCATCTGCAAGCCTCCACCCTCACAACGGCCACTTGAAAACCAACATAATTGTCCAGATCGTCACATGCACCCTGCCACACACAGAAGCCAAAATACTCACCGTCGTCGTGCTCCTCGCCAGAGAAAGAAATACAACGGAGCCCACATCATCAGAAAACAACTAGTTATGGTCCATCAGCTCCAGATGTCGAAGGCTTGCATCTCAAAACCCGGTCCTCAGTGTTGTTCACCAACCTTGCATTCCCAGTCTCCGGCAGCTGCACCTTGCCAGATTGTGTGTATAATTGATGCTATGTGATCATAAGTTTATTTTTCGACATGATTGTGGGTTTTTAAATGTTAAGATTATATATATTATGATGACGCATGCATATATTTTGTATATTCATCATGAATGCTCATTTATACATTGACACCCTATTATTCATGATTTCTATATATTTGATGACTCATTTTTTATTATCTATACTTTACAAGGTATATGATTCATTCATGTTATACCCATGAACTTATTATGTTCTCATAAATACTTATAAAATTACAATATAAATATATTTAAATAATAAACATATTAATTATATTTATAATTATAATTTTTTAATTATATATAAATACTTTTCGAATATAATTATAACAATATATATATTTAAATAATTCAAAAATTACAATAAATATAATTATTAAAAATTATAAATATTTATTTATTTATTTATTAACATATATATATATAATTATATAAAAATATTTATAAATACATTTATTTATACATATAATTATAAATATATATATAATTATAAAATTATAATAAATATATTTATTATATTTATAATTTTATAAATATATATAATCATATAAATAAATTTATAAACATATATAAAATAGTTATAATTATATACAATTTTTTATAAATATATAAAAAAATTATAATTATAATTACATATATATATATATTTAAATAATTATAAAATTATAATTAATATATTTATTAATTTATAATTTTATATTTATATATAGTTAATATATTTATTATATATATTTTTAAAATTATAAATATAACAAATATTGTTATTATAATTTAATAATTTATTAAATAATTAAATATTTATTTATAATTATAAATATAAATAAATATTTATTTAATTAAATAATTATAAAAATATAATAAATATAATTATATTATTTCTAATTATGTATATTATTATATTTATTATATTTATTATATTTTTAATTATATATAATAATATATTTACTATATTTCTAATTATATATAATAAATATATTAATTATATATATTTAAAAAAAAGTATAAATATAATAAATATATTTATTATAATTTTATAATTATTTAAATAAATATGTATTTATTAAATAATTATAAAATTATAGTGTTATGGTGTTAGCAAAAAAAAATAAGGTGAAAATCAAGTGCATCAAATTTGTAGTCAGACAGAATGTGTGCGACCAGCCTATTAACCCCAACAAGGTTGTGTTCAGTAGTTACATTGAGCTCATCATTGGGTGGTGCATGCCGATTGATTTAAATTCATGGCACCATGTTGTTCCCACTCTTAAGACACTGATTTGGGAAGATATTATTGTAACATTATGATATCCTTTCTTTATTTTACTAAAAAATAAAATATTGAAATGTTGACTTACACTTCATCATCCCTTGTAGAGTGCATTTATTGTAGATGACTCCCACAAGAAATTTGTATAAATGATTACTAGAAGGATTCACAGACTCTTTCTCACAATTCTAATGAGATTTAATCTTAATGATGATGAAAGGAAAATAAACCATCCCCCACCACTTATGTATGCACACCTGATAAGCCAAGAAGCATGGGATGCGTTTATTGGTCGTTGTGGGTAGACATCCTTTCAGGAACATTATGGCTGGTAATACATTGATTGAAAATACGTTTATTCATCACTTTGATTGATAATATTTTATTTAAGAAATTGTAATTGAGTGCTGAAAATAAGGATTGATCATAAAAACCAATGTACCCCAATCATAAAGCAAGGACGGAGTATGCTTCACTTAAAAAATAGTACAAATTTTAAATCTACCATAATACTTCTATATGAAATGATACAAAAACATAATTATGTTCCTCTATTTATATGAAGATAAATGAATCCAAATCCAAAGCCACTCCACATTTTGTGTTATGGAAGGAGGCATGTTTAAATAAAAATAGGATACTAATAGATGAAAACACACAAAAATTATGGGAGTAGGTGTAAGTATGACATAATAAAGTTTTTTTTTCTTTAAATTCCTATTAAATAACAATGATTACTTATTTTCCTATATTTTCTATCTGACTTAGTCATAGGAATAATCAACACTTACACTAGATGAACACCTACTATCAATGGCCTTGAAGTGGTAAGAATAGTACGGTCGCATTAGAGGTGAGGGTTTTGGGGTGACACCCCAAACATATTTAGAGAAAATAAATAAGCTGTAGGATAATGATAAAGAAAAGAAAGCAATATTAGCTTCCCTAGAAGAAAATTTTCATTATCATACTAAGTTGCTAGTAAATTTTATGTGGGAAGCAAAGAGAAGAAAAAAATTAAGAACAACCACCGCATGAAGATCCCACCCCATCCCCACCAACTTTTAGGCGAGTCATTCCCCTCAAAGAGCTGTCTTATATGAGGTCAAAAATATTCTCATAATTTTTTCAATCAAATTTGAATCAGGTTGACATTGATACCTTTCCAGTACTAATATTATATAGGGTGAAAATGTCTGTGATTTATATTTATCAACACCCACCCATCCCCTTGTAGTGGGAGCTAATGTGTTCAATATCCAAGAATATAGTCTACATAATAGACCACTTCCAATAGGTCATATGAGGGAGTGGAATACCATATCTCATAAGTCAAGCACTGAGATACCTATTCTACTTGGTGTCCCAAATATTCCTACGGTCGACCAAGCTGCTGGAACATTCATAGCATGGCCGTCAGATCTTGTAAAAAAACATTTCGGCAAGGTGGTATTTGTAACACCCCAAGATTTTATTAGATAGATTATTTTTAATTTCTTTTATGTCTTGTGTTGTATGATATACTAATATTAGCTTACGCTATATGCAACACCATATTATCTTGCAGTATACACAACATTATTCTTGGCTTATTTTACACACAATTTGAAGTTCTTTTGATAGAATCAGTTCACGCACACTGAGTATAGATGTTTTTCAATGTATAAAAGAAATATGTTTGAATTATGTTATAAGAACCACCAAAGGAGTATTTAACTAAACGTAACACTAAATTGGATTTCAATACATGCAATAGCGACCTTCCTAGATAGCTTGCATTGTACACAATACTAAGTTTCACTAAGCAATGATTTATTATTATAATATTATTATTTTATGGGATATAAACTATCTTTTATGAATATTATTAACCATATTTGGATTTTATATAACATTAAAATTTATCTTATATATTTTATAGACATCATATAATAACAAATTCAATTTTTTGGATAAAAGTAGAATTTTTCAAAAAATGGAGTTTTTCCACCTTTTAATGGTGCACCCATTTTAAATTTATTTTTTAACACTTTTATATATTCCATTTGAAAAAATAAAATTCTTATTTGGAATTGGAACATAAAAATTTACTTTTGTTGAATTTTGGGTATTTTTCTCACAAAAGTTATACTTTAATAAATAGTGACAAATACTACATTTTAATTCAAAATTGCCTTTTCATCTAATTTTTTATATAGGTAGATTATCTTTTTAATTGGTTTTAAAGTGTAATTATATTGTGTTTTTATAATTTAATCCAATTTTGGTAATTGGAAGTAATTTCACATTTAAATTGGATATAGACACATGACAATCTTTTGATAAGTTTTTTCTTATTAAAAACCCGTTTTTTGTTTTTACAATGGAAATTAATTTTAAATTAATTTCTATCAATTATTTGTTTGAATTATGAAAAGTATATTCCATATTAGGAATCAGTGGGTCCAAATTATTTTAATAGGTTACTTTTATTTTTTGTCATTATGAATAGTAACTTTAGTAATTATTTTTATTACCATGGTTAAAGGTAAATCAGGTACTTAATGGTAAAAATAATATTATAAAATTACCTACAAACCTATAAAAATCCTATTGGAGGAATATATTCTACCCATATAATCTATGGTTCAAAATAGAAAGACTTAATGGCCACTTTCCCATGAATATGACATGAATATAAAAAAATTATTGAATGTCACAAAATGCCACTCTCATTTTATATAAGTATATTAATTTTAATTTAGGGATTACCATGGAATAAAATTTACTATATGTACTCTAGGTAAGTCTAATATAATTACCTACATCATATAAATTAATTTATAATTTTTAGATATTAAATAATTGTCATTAATAATGACTAAGTGGTGATGCAGAAATTAGTTTATTAACATAAATATCAAATAAATGATATTACAAATATTAAAATAAATATAATTTGAGTTAATTAATTTCATACAAATATTTTATGGATTAATTTGAAATTTTATTTATGGTTTAAAGTATTTTTTTCAAACATATCTCTATGTTATGATATTTCTAAAAAGTCAACTAATGAATATAGTCAAAATTAACACTATTGATATTTTAAATAAATAATATTTTATTAAATTATATAAAATTCATAAAAATATAAAATTCCACAAAATAATTGGTATGAAGTTAAATATGTCACCAATGGTCCATTTATGGATCCTTTTTCATTTTAGAGTGACTATATTAACCCTTAGTAAATAAAAATACATGTTGTCATGGTAAGAGTTAAAGGAATTAATTAAGGGTAAATCAAAATTATAAGGTTTAAAATAAAACCCAAATATTTCCAAAAAAATTATTGGATATATAAGATTAAATAATTATCACAATATTCTATATTTTGTGTTTTTTAAGGCACACTTGTACATTAAAAAAATTATATATTATTTAAATCAAAGATACTTACAAAATATCACTATCTTGTATTTTAATATCTTTTATGTGTCCACATAGGGACAAAATAAAGATATGAATGAATATAAAAGTCTATTTTATATAAATGAAATAATTTTCATTATATTAATTTATTTTTAATTTTTAGAAGTTATATAATTACCTTAAAAGTCTCTTCAATTCTAAACCAATATTTGTTCAATTTACCTAAAAATAGAATAAATGATTCTAATAGTATTAATTTTGTTATATTTTGGATGAGCCTGTAAGGGGAACGGTGGGTTAGGGTTTTCCCCTCATCGTTGCCTTCTTCGACTCGGGTCAACACGGCGACTCTTCTACTGCTCGGCGAGATCAGGCGGTGATTTCTTAGTTACAGTGGCGTTTCTTGGACTCGGATCGTCTCACCCTTTGCACTATTGTTGGCCCCTTCCCACCCGATTCCTTCGTCACTGGATAGGGTCTCACATGTCGGCGCGGTGATGGTCCACATCCGGGATTCTAGATCCAGTGGCTTGAGGTCTCCGCCTTGTCTCTGGTGTGTGCGGTTGGTGCTTCGTCGTGGTCTTTGAGTGTGTTATAGTTGGCGGTGATGGGATCTGGGTGGTGAGTATTCCTTTCGGCATTCTGTTGATCTCTTCTGCCTTCGTTTTATTACATTCTTTTAGGTTTTGGATGTAATGTTTCGTGGAGATGAGTATGTGCGATGGTGGTGGATTCTCTCTTATTGAGTCTGTGATTTGGTGTCGGTTTTATAGTTCTTCGAATTCTGCGATCCTTCCTTTTGCGGACACATCCATGAATTTTATGATGAAATCTCCATTTGATTATCTGTTGGATGATTTCTTGTGGTTTGATTTCTGTTTGATCTTGCATTGTGCTCTTGTCTGATTTTGGATGGATGGAGGTAATTGATCTGTTTGGCTTGAGGATATTTGATGGTGGGAGTTGGATTAGTGTGCAAGTCGATTTTTTTGTTGATGGTGGCCTTTTTGTTGAATTTCGGTGTTGCTGAAATGGTTCAGATTTTGGTCTTTGGAAGGCTCTTTTCAGAATTTCTACATGGATTTTCTCCAGAAGGGGATTAGAGCAGGAGCTTTTGGCCTGGTGTGTTCCCACCGGCAGTCGTTGCAGTGGTAATTTCGAGGCAGCTCATGTCTCGAGATCTGACATGATGGTGCATAATGATGGCTTGTGATTTGTGATGATAGAGTTGGAAAACAGTTCGTAAAAGAGGCGGTCATGATACTGAATTTTGGGTTTTTAAATTTTTAATTTTGAATCAGTTACCTCATGTATGGATCGGTCTAGGTTACCACTCATCCTTAAAGCGGATTTTGAAATTCAAATAAAAAGATAATTTTCATTCAGTCAATTTTGTTATATTTTGGATTAGTTAATGTGACTAAAAAAATCTAAGATATATAAAATATATTATTTATGTGTTAAATCATTATAATTCAATTCCCACTTCGTCTTATTGTATTTTAATTAAAATTAAATTTGGAAATAATAATATCTTATTGAATTAATTTATTATTAAATTATTTTAAAATCAATAAATGATAAATAATCACATGTGGATAATATATGGTTAAACATTTATTATAAATTTCATTTAGGGGCCATTTTAAAATATTTAGATCTAGAATAGTCATATTATGTTTTAATATTTTGAGAGTTTCCTAAAGTACACCTATCCTCTCTTATAAAAAGGAATATCCTCCCACATTTCGTCACACCTCATTGATCCATATATCTCTACCAACCCCTACCCAATTATCCTATAAAAATTATTAGTTAAATTTTGGAGATCCTGGTTTTCCAAAATATCCACCCCTAGTGTCCCTAAGAGGAGATTCAAAGTACGTCCAATGAAGAAGAGGTAATTGCTTTACTAATTCTATTCAATTTCTTCTCTTCTTCTACTTCCACTTTCTATGTTTATTCCATACTAAAGTAATAACTCTAGTATATTATACATTCTAAGATTTTATTATAATTATGGGACAACCTTACACATCCTTTTATCCATCCAACGAATAACAATATCACCATGCGTGCGTACGCACAGCTTATCATCTTCACACTGTGGTGTAATTTTTTATTAAAAAATGATTTATTAGGATGGTTATAATGATGTGTATAATGGATTTAAATTATTAATATAAATTTATAATTGTTTTTTATAATTAATATACCATCCAATTATATACCATTTAACCATCAAGAAAATGATATTGTCACTCGTGCGTACGTACGACCTACCGTCTCCACAACGCAGTAAGATTTTTTCTCCATGTTAACAATTAAAAAATTATTATAAAATTTATATTATGAGGGAAAATAATAATTATGAACTTAACTTAAGGAATAAAATACATCCTATGAATAAAAAATGTGAATTACATAGAAAAATAGGACTGGTAAAATGAAGCAGTTAACACCCAAAATAATGTAAATATTGAAATACTATTAACAAAATGATATAATAGGATCATATATGATATCTTAAATATGGATATTTTCATGGTATAATTTAATGAAATGATTTAACCATTATACAAGAGGTGACAACACCCTCAACTAACGAAAAGTACAAGGTAAGGGATAATTTTGCAATCTCGTTATTATCTGAGATTGTTTATTCATAAGTATTTACTGGGGAATATTTATCATTTACGTCCATGTTTCCTAAATATATAATATTTTACCTAATATTCTAATATTTTTTAAATTGAATTTTATCCATTGGTAGATTTTTATTAAACGGTATGGAAGGAATATTTCTTTCGAGGTACTTTTTGACTTTTCAGAAAAATATACGAGAAGAATGTTTTTTTAACTTATACGGCATGACTGGATTTTTACGTTTTAATGAAAAATGATCTCCATGAAGATTCCTCAACATGATTTCAATATTATTTTCAAATAAATTATTTTCTTTTAAAATTGGGTGTCATTTTTAGAAAAGAAAACATTTTTAAAAATAAAGGATATTTTCCTCAGGAATTATGTTCAACTGTTTTATCAAAATTATTTTTCATTTAAGAATACATAGGGTTATATTTCTATCCTTATTATTACTTAGATTTTATTGTGTTTTTTATGGTATTATTGTTATGAAATCTATTTATTTTATATGGATTATAATGGAATGATGTTTAAGAAATCCATATTATTTCTTGGGTTATGCTATGATGAGTGATTTATGTTTTTGTGACACTTGTAAGAATGATTTTGTTATGAGATGGGTGAGACATATATCACACTCTAATTAATTGTTTAAAGATTTATATCTCATGAGATAAACATGACTATAATAGAAAGTAAACCTGTATCAGTAATATAGGGCTCGAACAATAAGTAAATCTGGTTCAGTAATACATGGCTCGAACGGCAATTAAACCTAGTTAAGTAATGGACTTTGTCCAATATGATGATCTTATAAGCAATACCTTGGATAATATGGAAATAATATTATGTAATTAATTGTTTTCCAAAAATCCAAGGTTTTATTCCAATTCTATTTTATCATGGTTAATGTTCCTTTGTGATCTATGTCTAACGTACTTCCAAGATTTATTTCATAACTCAAGATTTTGATATTTAAACTTTATGATCATGTTTTTACATTCTTAGGTTTAGGGTTTTTTTTATGTTCTCAATTTTTACCCTTATTGAGAATTTGATCTCACCCTTTTATGTTTTCTTTTCCCTAGGATATAAAGAAAGGTTTTAAGTAGGAAACAAAAGGGGAAGATCTTTAGGGGAGATGTTGAAGATCTTTCACCAAGTTAGAATATTATGTTCTAAGTTTCAAAAGGCACTAAACTAATATGTTCTTGGGCGTCAGTTTGTTTCATGTATTAAGTATTATGAAAAAGAAATTTAATGTCCAGGTATGTCCAGCTTGGGCCATTATAGTTGGTATTATAGAAAAGGTTTAGTTAACCTTTGGAACTATGATGCAAAAACATTAGTGAGATCCCTATAGATATTTCTAAAGTATGTTTTGGGATTTCCCTAAGGGTAAGTCTAACTATAGGTTACAATCCTATAATTATGGTAATGATCCGGAATAACCTAGGATTAAACTTAAGATGTTTGATATTGAATGTAATCCCCCTTGATTATATTGTTTTCCTAGTATGATTTTCTTCTCTCACGCAATTCTTTTAGGGTTTTAGATGATGGATAGAACCCGAAGGAACCGTGTTAATGAACAATGCACTGGGAAATTCAATGATTGTCCTCCTGAACAACCAAATTTTATGGGATATGGAATGAAAAATATTATTTCTATACATACACAATATAACAACCCATACTTTACATACATTGTTAATACATCAGAATTGAAGCACACTTATTACAACATATAACAAAACCAAGAAAGGACCGTATAGGTATAGTGTCTTTAGAAACTGGGAAACATAAACAACTGGTTCATAAATCATCTACGTTATCTCCCATTTATTTCATCATATCTAGAGTCCCTTTTGGCATATCCTACTTAATAACCTTCTTCTTGACCTGGGGAAAGAGAACATACAAAAGGGTGAGCTCAAATTCCCAGTAAGGGTAAACAAAAGAAAAATCAATCACATCATATTCGTAAGAACATAACATTTTAGAAATCTTAACCTGCAAAAGAAATCATAATTTCATAACATGGGATAAATCATATTAGTGAAATGTAATCCCAATAATCATAACTTAAAACATGAAACTTTGTGGAATACACACATAATCATAGAGAATCATTTCTTAGTAGTCAAGACCCATTTCCAAGACTATCTTAGTGGACAAAGTCCATTTCTGAACCGAGTTCACTCCTCATTTCAGTCCTGTTTCACTAAACCGGATTAACCTACCGTTCCAGTCATGTCTATCTCATGAGATCTAAATCATTACCCAATGCATTGGAGGGAGATATAGGTCTCACCCATCTCATAATGATACCATTCTTATGTGTTCCACAAGATAATAAATCATACATCATAGCATAACCCATATAATAAAAATGGGATTCTTAAACATCATGACATCATAAGATAAAAAGGACATCATAAAATTAATTCCATCATAACATAATCAAATCAATGTAAAAATAGGGATATAAACAGAACCTTGTATTATCTTAGATGGAAAATAATTTTGATAAAACACTTGAACTCCGTTCTTGAGGAAAATATCCTTTCTACTTCAAAAACATTTTTCCTTTCTTAACATGTCATACAATTTTAAACAAAAAGAAGTTGATTAAAAATAAACATTAAAACTTGTAAATAAAGCTTCATGGAAAAAATTTTTTATGAAATCATAAAAATCCATTCATCCTGTATAAGTTAAAAAAACATTATTCTCGTATTTGGACGGAAAAGTCAAAAAGTACCTCGTACGAAAAACGACAAAATATTCCTTTCATATCTTTTACTAAAAACTCACCGAAGGGTAAAATTTGACTTAAAAAATTGTAGAAGGATATAAATATTACATATTGAGGAAACATTGATGTGGATTATAAATATTCCCCAGTAAATTCTGAAGTATAAATAATCTCGGATAAAATTTGAGATTGCGAGATTTTCCCTTACCTTAGGTCTGGTTTGCTTCGTAAGTGTCCAAACCTCATGTATAATGATTTAAATAATGTCATTGACTTATTCCAGAATCATACTTATTTTTATTATATCATATATGGTCATATTCTTAGCTTCTTATTAGTAATATTTCATTGTTACTTGTTATTCGGGTGTTTATTGCTTTTTGTTCTTATGTGTGTTTTGTCGAATAAATTCTTATTCTTATTTTTAGGTCATAGATACCTCATTTACAGAATGGTATTAGTGTAATATATATCATATTTATTCATTCAATGCATTTATATAATCATTATTCAATTAAGATCATGTAGAACGAGTCGCATCACATCGTGGAGACGGTATTCCATACGTACGCACGAGCGATGATATCGTTCCCATGATCGTGGAATTGTATTGGAGTGTATGTATACTATTTAAGAATCAATATAAATTTACAAAAATTATATATAGCCATTATTTACACCATTATACCCATACAAGTAAGGTGGTGGTGGAAAATAGATTACACCACGGCGTGGAGACGGTATTCTGTAAGTACGCACGCGCGGTGATTTTGTTTTCCGTAGGATGGATAGATGGTGAAATAGGGTTGTTTCATACTTATAATAACATATCAGTATATGATTTATACTGATGTTATTACTTCATAATGAAACAACTAAAGAATAAGAAGTGGAATAAGAAATTAAGTTGAAAGAATTGGTAACGGACATTACCTCTTCTTTCAAGCGCCTCTTTGAGACCTCCTTTTAGGGCACTAAAATTGGTCTTTGAAGAAGACCAGGACCTCTAGGATGTTTCTAGGGAAGTGGAGAAGAGAATTTTTTATGTTTTTTTCGAGCTTTAAGGCTCAAAGTGGTGTGAGGAAGAGAGGGAGGAGGTGCCTTTTTATAAGGGAGGAGAGGGGCACCTTTGGAAAAACTAAAAATATTATTTTATTATAAAGTCATATTCGGTTTTTAATAGATAAAAATTGATTTATTTCTAAGATAAGGTGGTTATGGGTCGAAATAATCTCATAAAACATAATTTGGACAATTTTAGGTTTCTATTTTAACCTTATCATTTATATTTAACTTTAAGTTAGATAATTTAACTTTTATCGTGTCTTCTTGTTTTCTTACACTATAAGGTTACTAAACTTACTATAACAAGCCAAACGAACCCCAAGTTGTTTATTATTAATATATATAACCTTATATAAGTCATTTGGACAAACCTTAGATTTTTTAGGAATAAAATAACAATTAATAATATAATATTTGTTTTAAAAAATATTTTATGTCAGTTTTGACACTATTTGGTAATTGATGTTTGTGAAAATCATAACAAAAAGATTAGTTCAAAAAAAGTTAATTAAATAAATATTAACATGTCATATTAACATATAAAATTATTTTAATTCATAAAAAGTCTCAAATTACATTTATTTGGGTATTTATAACATCAATTATGTCAATATTTCATTAATAAGATAATTACTGCATCATCATTGTGTCATAAATAAATTACATTATATAATGTCTAAAAATTAAAAATAAAATACAATTATGTAGAAAATCTTTTTATATTTCTAATGAATATTTATAGTTGAATTTATCTTATGTATAACCCTATATTAAAAATTATTTACTTATTAAACTTTGATTTTAACTATTTTAACCCTTCTTTAAATAAATCAATATTAAATGTCCTAATCTAAACCAAGTGGGCCTAAATGGTCATATTTTATTCCTAAGGTTGTTTTTGGTCGAATTACACTTATCCAATAGAATTAGGACATGTGTTAGGGTAATAATAATATCATTTTTACCCTTAATTACCCTATTTACTTTTAACCGTGGTAAAAAAAAGTAAAAAGTTACTATTCACCAAAAAATTATTTTCATCTCATTGAACCACATTTTAGTCCTTGATATTAACCGTATCTCTCGGATTTTTGAAATTCCACTCACAGAAGTGGTAAAATTAAGTTTTATGTGAATTTGGGAATTCTCCTAGGAGGTGGGTAAAAGACGGTGAAAAGTTCAATAAAATTTTTATATATCTAAAATTATTATAAAATGACTCCAATGAATTGAATTGAACTTATATAGGTATTATGTATCAATTTTGACCTAAAATAAAATTAAATAAAATAAATAATTATTTAAATAAAAAGTTGGTTTTTAAATAGTAACCCAGTGTTTTCACTATTCATCAAAAATTGAAAGTTTTCAGAAAAATACCAAAATTTCACCCTGGGATAATTTTGATATTCCGAATCCAAAAATGAAGTCCATTTTGAAATATGAAATTTACAAAATTTCAAAAAGTGATTATTACTATTCATAACGGTTAGTTTTAATAATATTTTAATAACATATCGTTGTTTAATGAAACTCGATATTGCGTACGACGCAAGCTATCGAGGAATCTCACGATTGCGTATAAAGAAATCCAAGCTAGTGTTGTGTGTAGTGAAATATCCCTTTGATGATTTATATAACATAAAAACAAAATATTTTTCTCATAAAAGTCTCGGGTGTTACACACAAGCTATGAATCATTTTGTACTTCCAAATGAGCAGAGAAGGGAACGAAGTTATATTGGGTCCATCATGAGACAATGTATACCTTTTTTCAGGGGGTCTTCTGATCCAATTGTTTCTAAAAAATGGATTAGTACCATTGAAAAGATATTTTCCATCCTTCGTTGTTTGGAACATGAAAAAATTATTTTGGTTTTTTATCATTTATAAGGTGAATCAGGCCAGTGGTGGACTCTAATTAAGAATACAAGTTAACAGGATGAAATTGAATCCATGGAATGGGATGAGTTCAAGAACTTTTTTTCAATAAGTACTTCCCTCATATTCTTAGAACAAATATATAAAAGGAGATTTCTGAGCTTAAGCAAAAGGATAATGAATCTTTTGGTACATATGTGGAAAATTTTACAAGACTTTCAATTTAGGTTTCTGGATTTATCATCTAACTTGAAAGTAAAGTTGATCGATTCTTCAGTGTCATAATACCATGTCTGTGAAGGGAAATAGCTATAAGAGACTTCAATAGCTATGAAGAGATTTTACGTTGTGCTATCAAGATAGAAATGGAAGTTGGTGTTACATATCAATCTCATGGTTTTGACAAGAAATGAAAGATGGAGTTCAAAGTAAAATCTCAAAGCAATGGTGAAAAGAATATGAATGTTTCCTTATAGTCAAAGTGGTGGAAGAATCATGGTGGAGATTGTCTTAAAGGGACTATAAAATTTTTCAAGTGTGGAAAAGAAGGTCATTGGGCATTTGATTTCCAAAGTAATGGGAAAAAGGATACTAATGATATGAATAGAGAAAAGACTACATAGAACACACCACCCACACTTCAATGCTACAAGTGCAAGGAAATTGGGCATAATGTTAACCAATTCCCTAATACAATGGTTAATGATGATCGACATCAGCATCCTCTTAAGAAAAAATAAAAAGGGAAGTCACATGTTATCACTATTGATGATGTTGAGTATGAAAAAGAATTGGTGGAATGATTATGTGTTTATGTAATGGGTTTCCAAAATAGTGTTGTAGGGTATCTGTTATAGTATTATGGAATATTGGAATATCTATATATTGGTCTATTGTGGTTTTCCATAAGTATATAGTACTGAAAACCATGAAAAGTGATTGAAATATTTTTGGAAAACACATGATATTTGCATAATGAAGGGATAAGGAGATAGTGAAATGTTTGATAGTATTAATGAGCTCATGACTTATATAACAACAAAGTGATATCATGGTTTGAGTAGATAAATGTTTTTTTTACTTTTGGAGTGTGGAAAGAGTTAATTTTGACAGAATATATGTTTTCACTAAGGTTCTATGGTAATTCATGTCATTACCATGTTTCAAGAGAATACATGAATAAGTTATTCACATGTTTGGAATCTGACAACCAAGAACTTCCAAATGAGATATGGGCCACAAATGTTAAGCCGATTTAGTTCACCTATTTATAAATTTTTATATTTTTCAGTTTTTGGAAGGATTGTAATGTTATCCATTGATGGATAGTAGTAGTTATATTCCGATGGATGTTTTTTAGATTAATGTATTATCTCACTATAGGTAGACTTATGAATATTTGATAACCAGTTCTAACCTTTTTATTGAGACAGATGGAATGACCTATCATTCTATCGCATGATCTACTAACACTTAAAAAATGAAAAATTCAACTTCATTTCTTTAAATAAGATATTAAGTGGAAATTGTTAATGGAATGATCAACGGTGAGACTGTATTGAAATCAAGTAAGTATTTCTTCTCATGCAAAAAAAATCATCAACTTTAGGAAAGGATCTTGAATCCAAAACTTTTATCCTAGTACCTTATTATCAAATGAATTAGATGGTCCCTTAAATCATTACATATTTATGGCTTCTTGGTAGTTAACTTTCTCCAAACCTTATTCTCTATCACTATCCATCATAACATAATGGTTAGATTTCTCTTCCATATCCATGTTTTAACTTCTCACATATGTTATCCTATGTGGAAACCTAGTGATGAGTTAATTTAGGTAACTATTATGTTTCTAACATTCCTTTTTAAAATGAAGTTTTAGTATTACTTTTACTATGTGGGTTTCCATGAAATAAACTTTTAAGTAGTAAACCATTTATAACCCTAACGAATTCTGAGGGAGAAATTAATTTTAAGGGGGGTAGAATATAACACCCTAAGATTTTATGAGATTTATTCTTTTTAATTTCATTGATGTATTGTGTTGTACGCTACACCAATATTATCTTGCGCTATACGCAACACCGTATTAGCTTGCAGTATACACAACACTATTCTTGGTTTTATTACACACAATTTCAAGTTCTTTTTATATAATTCATTTCACACAACACTGAGTATATATTTTTTTCAATGTATAAAAGAAATATGTTTGGATTATTTTATAGTAAACACCAAAATAATATTTCACTAAACTTAACACTAATTTGGCTTGCATTACATACAAGAGAGACCTTCCTTGATAGCTTGCATTGTACACAATACTAAGTTTCACTAAACCACGATATATTTTTAAAATTATATTATATTATGGGATATAAACTAGATGTTATTAATATTATTAAACAAATTTTATATTTTATATAACATTATCATTCATATTATGTATTTTCTAGATATGATATAAGATCAAATTCAATTTTTCAAATAAAAGAAGTATTTTGCAAAAAAATGCAGTTTTGTCCCCTTTTGATGGTGCACCCATTTTAAATTTAGTTTTTAAAACTTTTATATATTCTATTTGGAAAAATAATCTTCCTCGTTGAAAGAGGAACATAAAATTTTAATTTTGTTTAATATTTGGTATTTTTCTGATAAAATTTATATTTTAATGAATAGTGAAAAATACTGCATTTTAATTCAAAACAACATTTTCATCTAATTTATTTATAGAGTTAGATTATATTTTTAATTGGTTTTAAAGTTTAATTGGGTTATTTTTTATAATTTAATCCAATTTTTTTAATTGGAAGTAATTTCACATTTAAATTTGATATAAACACATGAAAATCTTTTGATAAGTTTTTACTTCTTAAAACCCCACTTTTTGGTTTTAACAATGAGAATTAATTTTAAATTAATTTCTGAAAATTATGTGTTTTGAATTATGAAAAATGGATTCCATATTTTTAATCATTAGTTCCAAATTATCTTAATAGGTTACTTTTATTTTTGGGAATTATGAATAGTAGCTTTATTAATTATTTTAATCACCATGGTTAAAGGTAAGTCGGATACTTAATGGTAAAAATAATATTATACAATTACCTTAACACCTATCACAATCCTATTGGATGAATAAATTATACCCTTATAATCTATGGTTCGAAATTTAATGACTTAATGGCCACTTTCCCATGAATATGACATGAATATAAAAACAATTAATGAATTTGACAAAATATCACACTCTCATTTTATATAAGAAAATTAATTTTAATTGAGGGATTACCAGAGAATAAAATTGACTATAGGTTGTCTATGGAAAGATAATATAATTACCTACATTATATAAATTTATTTATAATTTTTAGAGATTGAATAATTATCATTAATCATGACTCAATAGTGATGCAGAAATTATTTTATTAATAGAAATATCAAATAAATAATATTAGAAATATCAAAATGAATACATTTTGAATTAATTAATGTCATACACTAATTTTGTGGACTAATTATACAAGTTATTTATGTTTTAATTTAGTTTTTTTGAACATGTATCTATGTTATGATATTTCTAAAATGTCAACTAATGAATAATGTCAAAATTGACACTATTGATATTTTCAATAAATAATATTTTATTAAATTATATAAAATTCATAAAAATATAAAAATCAACCAAATAATTGGTATGAAGTTAAATATGTAACCAATGGTCCATTTATGGATCCTTTTTCATTTTATAGTGACTATATTAACCCTTATAAAATAAAAAGACATGTTTCCATGGTAAGAGTTAAAAGAATTAATTAAGGGTAAATCAAAATTATAAGGTTTAAAATAAAACCAAAACATGACCAAAAAAATATTGGATGAATAATATTCAATAAGTAGCACAATAATATATATTTTTATTTGTTTAACATACACTTTTCCATGAAAATAAATTATATATTATTTAAATCAAAGATAATTACAAAATATCGTTATCTTGTATTTTAATATCATTTATGTTTCCACATAGGGCCAAAATCAAGATATGAATGAATATAAATGTATATTTTGATATAAATGAAATCGTTTTCATTATATAAATTAATTTATAATTTTTATAAGTTATATAATTACCTTAAAAGTTTCTAAAATTCTAAAACAATATTTATTCAATTAACATAAAAATAGAATAAATGATTTTAATAATATTAATTTTGTTATATTTTGGTTTATTTAATGTGTATAAAATATTTCCAAGATCTATAATATATATTATAGATGTGTAAAAGTATTATATTTTAATTCCCACTTTGTCTTATTGTATTTTAATTGAAATTAAATGAATAGTATAAAATTTGGCAATAATAATATATTATTGAATTAATTTATTATTAAATTATTTAAAAATAAATAAAATTGTCAAATAATCACAAGGGGATAATATATGGTCTAAAATTTATTATAAATTTCATTTATGATCAATTTATAAATATTTAGATCTAGAATAGTCTTATTATGTTTTAATATTTTTTTGAGTTTCCTAAAGTGCCCCTCTCCTCTCTTATAAAAAGGCATCTCCTTCCACATTTCCTCACACCTCCTTGGGTCTTATATCTCAACCAAACCCTACCCAATTATCCTATAAACATTCTTATTTAACTTTTGTAGGTCCTGATTTTCCAAAAATTTCACCCCTAGTGTCCCTAAGAAGAGATCCAAAGGAAGTCCAACGAAGAAGAGGTAATTGCTTGACCAATTCAATTCAATTTATTTTCTTCTTATACTTCCTATTTATATATTTATTCCATAATAAAGTAATAAATTCAGTATATTCTAAATTATTATTTGTTATTATAAGTATGGGACAACCTTATACCTCCTTTTATCCATCCTATGAATTACAATATCACCATGTGTGCGTACACACGGTTTACCGTCTCCACACCCTGGTATAATTTTTTATTCAAAAATATATTATTAGGATGGGAATAATTATGATTATAATGGATTTAAATAATTAATATAACATTATAATTATTTTTTATAATTAATATTCCATCTAATTACATACCGTTTAACCATCAAGAGAATGATATTGTGGCTCGTGCATACGTACGGCCTACCATCTCCATTACGTGGTGAGATTCATTATCCACGTTAACAATTCAAAAATTATTATATAATTTATATTTTGAGTTGAAATAATAATTATGAACTTAATTTAATGAATAAAATACATCCCATTCATAAAAAACATGACTTAAACGGTAAAACAGGAATGCGAAAATGAAGTAATTAACACCCAAAATAATGATAATATTGAAATACGATTAACAAAATGATATAATATGATCATATATGATATAATAAATATGTATATGGTCCTTTTATAATTTAATAACATGATTTAACCATTATATAGGAGTTGATCGCACCCTCAACTAACGAAAAGTACAGGGTAAGGGATAATTTTACAATCTCATTATTATCTGATACTGTTTATTCGTAAGTATTTACTAGGGTATATTTATCATTTGCGTCCATGTTTCATAAATTTATAATATTGTTTCTATTATTATAATATTTTTTAATGTGAATTTTACCCATTGATAATTTTTTATTAAACAGTGTGGAAGGAATCTTTCTTTCGAGATACTTTTTGACTTTTCATAAACAATTATGAGAATAATGTTTTTTTTACTTATACGGTATGAATGGATTTTTATGGTTTCATGAAACCCTATCTTCATGAATATTACTCTACATGATTTCAATATTATTTTAAACTAAATTATTTTCTTTTGAAATTGGGTGGTATTTTGAGAAAAGAAAACATTTCTAAAAAAGAAATGTTATTTTCCTTAGGAATTAAGTTCAAGTGTTTTATCAAAATTAATTTACATTTAAAATGGAATAGGGTTAAATTTATATCCATAATATTACTTTAATTTTATCATGATTATAATGGGATTATATTTATGAAATAAATTTCTTTTAATATGGATTATGATGGAATGATGTTTATGAAAACCATTTTATTTCTTGGGTTATGCTATAATGAATGACTTATATTTTTGTGGCATATGTAAGAATGATTTCATTATGAGATGGGTAGGACCTATACCACCCTCCAATTAATTGGGTCAATATTTATCTCTCATGAGATAAACATGACGAGAATTAAAACTAAACCTGATTCGGTAATATAGGGTTGCAACTTCAAGTAAATTCGGTTCAGTAATACATGGATGGAACAACAATTAAACCCAGTTCAGTAATGGACTTTGTCCATAATTATGGTCTTGGAAGCAATTCCTTGGATACTATGGAAATAATATTATGTTCTTATTTTTTTTATGTAATCCCATGTTTTATTCCAATGATATTTTATCATGGTTAATGTTCCTTTATGATCTATGCCTTACATACTTCCAAGATTTATTTCATGACTCAATATTTTTATATTTAAAATTTATGCTCATGTTTTTTCACTCTTATTTTTATGGTTTGTTTTATGTTCTCCATTTTTTACCCATACTGATCATTTTATCTCACCCTTTTTATGTTTTTTATTTCCCTAGGATATAAATAAAGTTTTTATATAGGAAAACAAAAGGGAAAGATCTTTATAGGAGATGTTGAAGATCTTTCACCAAGTTAGAATATTATGTTCCATGTTTCCAAAGGAACTAAACTAATAAAATCTTGGGTGTTGGCTTTTGTAATTTATTAAGTATTCCGAAAAATAAATGTAATGTCCATGTACGTCAATCTTGGGTTGTTATAGTATCCATTTCTGATTTATTTTTCATTTTAAATCATAAAAAATTAATGAAAAATGTTTTGAACTGATGAATGTTATTACATATGGACAAAGAGATGGGGTGAAATGAAAGTTCGAATCAAAACCATCTAAAATATCAACCAGCTGATCGAAATTATTTTTAGAAATCACCTTTACCCCACCCATTAAATATCAGTATTTACTAACATTGAAGGTTTATGCAGATAAAAAGTTATGAAGTGATAGTAATCTCATAGTTGATTCTGAAGATCAAATGTATGAAGAGGACATTATAGACTAAATTGCTCCTGAGAAAATAAATGAAATCCTCAACAATGAATGGCTAGCTGGATCAGTTGTAAATGTATACATGAGGTGTGTTTTCATGGTTTTTTCCAAAACTGATATACTATGTTAATTATGACTAATTACATTTCATATTTTTTTATAGGTGTATATATTAATACCAATTGAAGGGATTACCCTGTGAACATACATTTGGACTCATTAGTCCCCACATCACTTCTACCAAACAAACTGAAATAGAATCAAAAAAATGAATGAAATAGTGTCCAAACTTTCCAAATCGTTTAAAATAAAACTTATGGATGACATAATCTTCTTAATACCAATGATGGAGGGGTAAAACTATACAATATCATCATATCAAATATATTTTCATTTCATTCATTACTTATTCCTTTTTCTATTTTTAGGCAACATTTGATGCTCATTTCTATCAATTTGGATACTTCAATGATTTATTCCCTGGATTCATTGCATTGATACCCAATAAACTGACCATATATGATGATGTTTTTCAATTTTTAATACACTACATATAACGTTTTATATCTAAACTTCAAGTTATATATACCATATTATGTTTTAATGATAATTCTATTATAATAGGGAGGTGTATAAATATAGTGAAAACAATGGAATGAGGATTTTCCATATGCACAAGGAGCCTGAAAAGTTCTAAAAGTGGACAAGTATCACAATATATATAATAATATTTCATTATTCAAACACATATCAACACAAATTACTTATTTTTCTCAATTTTTCAGCAGTTTCTGAAAGAAATAAATGGAAAAGATTATGGTTATTATGTTTATAAATTTATGAGAGAGATTGTATTCCATCAATAAACTAGCATCCAGTAATAGGATTTTTTGTGATAATTGTTATTTAATTTAAAGTATTTATTAATCCTTTGTGTATTTATGTTTTTTCACTGCTAAAATGACTATCGAAAATTCTCACATTCATGAGATGACATAGATTTGTTCAGAAATGAATGGACCTCATACTTGGTGGCATAATTTACACATATATAATAAAGATGTGACTACCATATAAGTAATGTATTGTTTCATATTTGTGTTTAATTTATTTATTTTTAGTAGTACTCACATAAAAAAATCTTAAATATGGGGATTCTTTTGTTTGAGTTGTGGTGGTTTCTTCAAATTTGTCCATGCTCATGATAGATTGGACTTCAAGGCTACAACTGAGATAATGACTACAACGAAATGTGTCAAGAATGAATACAGCCATCATGAAAAGGTTAATTCCTACTACTTATTTAATTAATTTTTCATCATTTTATATACTGTAAATTTTCTTATTATTTTTTTCTAATACTTATTTGGTTTTTTCAAAGATCTTTTGGGAATTCATATTTTTCTTTTAACTATCTGGAACAAGCTACAAAAGAAATAATTTGTTCCTTTCTTCCAATGGTACCATAAATTTCATTGAATTTCTTCGAAAAACTGCCAAAATTGCATATTGAGTCAATGATATTAGCCAAAAATCATTTCTCATTATTGATAACTATAAGAGTATATACATGTTTTTCAGCTAAGAACATCTACTCAATATGAAGTGTTTGTAGTTTGAAAAAGAAATAAATGGGATGGTGTGACCAGTATGACTCTAGGTGAGTCTTTTTATTTAAAACATTCATTAATTTTAGTAGAAAAGATAATTGACATTCTCAAAACCAAGAAAATTCATTCATATTTCTTTAATGATTTAGGAAAATGATCCATTTTTCATTTTTGATGTGTAGGAATTAACAACACCTCAATCTGATGCACAATGTGACTGATATGACTCCAAGTGTGTGTTTTTATTTAAAATTGACATTAATTTTAATAAAAAGAATAGATAACATACAAAAAATCCATAAAAAGGATTCGAATTGTATTGATGAATTGGTAAAATGATCTAGAAGTCATTTGTGACATGTAAGAATTAACCACACCTCAATCCAACACACATTGTGACCAGTATGACTCTAAGTGTGACTTTTTATTTAAAATTAGCATTAATTTTAGTAAAAAGAACGAGTGACTTACTAAAAACCAAAAAAACACATTCAATTTGTTTTGATACTTTAAGATAATGATCTAAATGTAATTTTAGTATGTAGGAATCAACTGCACTTCAATATGATGCATGGTGTGACCGGTATGACTCAAAGTGTGTCTTTTTATTTAAAATTGACATTAATTTTAGTAAAAAGAACAACTGGCATACTGAAAATCAATAAAATGCACTCGTATTGTTTTCATACATTATAAAATCAATCCATAAGTCATTTTTGACATGTATGAATCAACTGCACCTTAATCCAATGCTTGGTGTGACCGGTATGACACAAAGTGCTCGTTATTAGTTTAAAATGGTCATTTTAGTTATAAATGTATGTCACTCACTAAAAACCAAAAAAAACATAATCTCATTATCTTGATAATTTAGTAAAATGATTTATAGTTTAGTTGTGACATGTATAATTCATTCTCATATAAAACTGACACATGATGTGACTGGTATGAATCAAAGTGTGTGTTCCCAGTTTCATATGACATTTTAATAAAAACTTAAGTAACAAAATCAAAACCAAGAAAAAAGATTCTTATTATTTTGATACTTTAGGAAAATGATCAATATGTCATTTTTTATGTGTAGGAATTAGCCTCACCTCAATCTGACCCATAGTGTGACCAGTATAATTACATGTGATTCTAATTATTTAAAATTGACATTAATTTTAGTAAAAAGAACAAGTGAAATATAAAAACTGATAAAATACATTTGGATTATTTTGATACATTAGTAAAATAATATATGTGTAATTTTTGATGTGTAGGTATCAGTATCACCTCAATCTAACACATGGTGTGACTGGTATAACTCCAAGTGTGTCTATTTATATAAATTTGTCATTAATTTTAGTAAAAAGAAAAAGTGAGATACTCAAAACTAAAAAAATCATTAAAATTGTTTTGATACTTTAGGGAAATTTTCCATAAGTAATTTTTGACCTGTAGTAATCAACCGCACCTCAATATGACATACAGTATGATCACTGTGACTTAAAATGTATTTAAATTGACATTTTAGTTCAAAGCATATCACTCACTGAAAATTGAGATAACATGCTCTGATTGTCTTTATAATTTTGGATAAATATTCATAAGTCATATTTGATATGTATGAAGCAGTCTCACATCAAACCAACACATGATTCTACCAATATGACTCAAATTGTGAGTTTCCAGTTTCAAATGGCATTTTAATAAAAAACAAAAGTGCCATACTCAAAACTAAGAAAACACATTTTTATTTTTTTGATATTATAGTAAAAAGATTCATAAGTCATTTTTGATGTGTAGGAATCATCCTCACATTAATCCGACACATGGTGTAGCTAGTATTATTTCAAGTGTATCTATTTATTTAAAATTGACATTAATTTTAGTTAAAAGAACAAGTGACATATTGAAAACCAAGTAACAACATTCAGATTGTTTTTATACTTTAGTAAAATAACCCATAATTAATTTTAAATGTGTAGGAATCATCCTCACCTCAATATGATGCATGATATGACTTGTATAACTCTAAGTGTATCTATTTATTTAAAATTGACATTAATTTTAGTAAAAAGAAAATTTTACACACTCAAGACTAATAAAATGAATTTTTATTGTTTTGATACTTTAGTAAAATGATCTATATATTATTTTTGACATGTAGGAATCAACCGCATCTCAATCTGATGCATGGTGTGACCGGTATAACTCAAAATGTTTGTTATGAATTTAAAATTGAAATTCTAGTTCAAAAAGTGTCACTCACTGAAAAGTGAGAAAACGCTCTTTGATTTTCTTGATAATTTAGTACAATTATTCATAAGTCACTTGTGATGTTTAGGAAGCTACCATGCATCATACCAACACATGATGCAACTCATATGACTCAAAATGTGTGTTTCCAATTTTAAATGACATTTTAATAAAAGTGACATACTCAAGACTGATCAAACGCATTTATATTGTGTTGATACATTAAGAAAATGATCCATAAGCCATTTTTGAATTATAAGAATCATCCAAACCTCAATATGACATACAGTGTGACTGGTATAATTCCATGTGTGTCTATTTATTTATAATTGACATTAATTTTATTAAAAATAAAAAGTGGCATAATGAAAACCAAGAAAACGCATTCAGATTGTTTTGATACTTTAGGAAAATGATTCATAATTAATTTTTGATATGTATGAATCAACTAGCCCTCAATATAATTCACAGTGTAACCATTGTAACACTAAGTGTGTCTTTTTATTTAAAAATGGAATTAATTTTAACAAAAAGAATTGGTGACATACTAAAAACCAATAAAATGTATTCAAATTATTTTTATAACTTAGGAAAATGATCCATAAGTCATTTTTGAGGTGTATGAATCAATTGCAGCTCAATAAAATGAACGGTGTAACCAATATGACTCCACGTTGGTCTTTTTATTTATAATTGACACTAATTTTAGTAAAAAGAACAAGTGACATACTCAAAATAGAGAAAACAGATTCATGTTGTTTTAATACATTAGGAAAACGACCCATGAGTCATTTTTGACGTGTAGGAACTAACCACACCTTCATCTGATTTATGGTGTGACCGGTATGACTCAAAGTTTCCATTATCAATTTAAAATTTCATTTTAGTTCAAAACGTGTTTCACTCATTAAAAACCAAGAAAACATGCTCTGATTGTGTTGATAATTTTGGACAGTGATTGATATGTCATGTGTGACGTGTGAGAAGAATTATCACATCAAAATGACACATGATGTGACCGATATAACTCAATATGTGTGTTTTCAGTTTGAAATGGCATTTTAGTAAAAAGCACAAATGATATATTGAAAAGTGAGAAAATTTATTCAGATTGTTTTGATACTTTAGGAAAATGATCCATAAGTAATATGTGACATATAAGAGTCAGACACACCTCAATCCAATACATGGTGTGATTGGTATAACTTCAAATGTTTCTTTATTTGAAATTGAAATTAATTTTAGTAAAAAGAACAAGTGACATACTCAAAACTGAGAAAACACATTTGGATTGTTTTGATACTTTAGGACAATGATCCATAACACATTTGTGATATATAGAATCAATCATAACTCAATACGATGCATAGTGAGACTCGTATAACTTCAAGTGTGTATTTTTATTTAAAATTGAAATTTTATTTATTAATTATTTCATATTAATGTTTAATTTATTTCTTTATAGTATTACTCACGTAATATTTTTTTCTTATATAGGTGGATTTGTTTGCTTGGTTTGAGGTAATTAGTTTAGAAACTGATATCATGGGTGAACATTTTTTAGAGAAGACTTCTAGCACCAAATATGATGAAACATTAATGGTTTTAAATATTTGTGGATAGTAATTTTAAATGTAATTATAAAAAACATTTTTTGAAAACTATATATTTTTTGTATTCATGATATAAAATTTATTTCAATTAAATTATATATCTTACATATGGGTAATAGGTATTTTTTGTAGTGTTTTGCTATAACAAAAGCACATTGCAGTAGGTTGGTCCTTTATTAGTGATTTTTTTAGTGCTAATAAAGGGGCCCCTTTATCATCACTTTTTAACACAGATAAAGGGGAACCATTTTATGGCATTGAGGACAAAAACGTTTTTTTAGCACTGTTAAAGTCCTTTTTTCATGTTGTTAAAGGACATATATGTAGTAGTGAATATTGAACTATATCTGCTCAAAATGACCATTAGATAATCATATGAAACCTATTATATATATCATGAACAAACTAAAAAAACCCATTGTATAAAAAATTATTAATATACATTGGAAACAAAATACACAATTATAGAACTTGTAATTGATATGTTTCTTAAACAGATTACAGATACACATTGAAAATTACATATTTCATATATAGTGCACTACATATATCAAAAAAAGATTAGAAAACCCCATATTAAGTATATATAAATTTTATATTTATTAAATTAATATTTCATATGGTAGTATATGTATATAGAATAGTCATAAAGTTTATATTGAAAATTCCGGGAATTTATATTCGCTTCCATGTCCTACATACTATATCCTGAGGCGAACCTCACTTTCCTTGGCCACCTCACCAGGAAAGTGTTTAAAGGGGCCTTCCTAGCCCCATTTTTCATCATGTTAATCGTCAAGATCCTGGAGTTAATGGTTCACTTTGTGTTCCACAAGGGGAGGCATCTTATTCTGGCATTGACAACTGTGGTGGTCAAGAGGTGGATTTTTTCACCATCTGTCTGCAGGATATGGGGGAGGGTTCTCCAGTGGCCGCAATGCCCTACTCACATATCTTCCATGGTGACTGCATCTACAGGTTCCTCATGCACCACCACAATTTCCCGATATACCGCTACCAACAACCCCTCCACCGTTCCGGAGTTCCTTGACCTCCTCTGAATCTTTCCATTATTTCACTCATCATTTTTTACAATGCATGTAAATACTGTTATATTAATATTTTAATGTATGGAAAAGATGGAGATGATATACCTATCTGTATCCATCACCCATCAATGTGAAAAAATATGAATTAATCATTAATATACTTTACTTTGAAGATGATACTTGAAAGTAAATTAATGGTAGTTAAATTTTAAAAAAATTGTCTCATACATTAACCTTTCAAGCTTAGATAAAGTTCATTATCAATGTGTAGTGAAAATTTGGATTCATTATGTATGGGTGTGTGTTTTTTATCTAGTGGGTCCAAACTCATCCCTCTCCACAATAATTGGAAGACACCCATTTAGCATATTTTATTATTACATATATATGACTCGAATTCCCTTGATTTTCTTTACCATCATGCCTCTCTTCCAAAGCTTGTGGTCGTTTGTTGTAGTTGTATTAGCCTTCTAATTCAACAACCTATATAGTGTCAACTTCAATAAATCACTGAAATGCACACAATATACGAAATATGTCTACCCATTATGTCACAACCCATCCTTGGGCCCCGTGTCATGACTACCCCAAGCCCGCCTTCCATAGGCCAGGGGCTGGCGACTAGCACCAAAGGTGTAAATCCCGATAACTGGGAAGGCATTGCCTTTATAAAACATAACACATCCAACCAGAGTACAAGCGGAAGTAAAACACTAAGTACAAAAGATAGTTCTGAAAATTAAATGGGCCAGAATACAAACCCAACTAAAAAGATACAGCTACAACTGAACGAAAGTACAACAGAAAAGACAATAGCTGGAAGATAGAAGCAGCACATGGGTCGTCCACCTCAGATCCTACCTGAAGGGTAGGTACAGATAGCCTCCTCAATGCTATCGCCTTCCAACCTTCTACGAGTACCATCTCGTCGTGATGTCCGCCTCCAAATACTAACTCATCATGGGGCCCACCTCCGGGTATCGTCCAGTCCTCGAACACTCAGTCTCTGTCAGCGCTGTCTGTCGTCTCCATCCAACACAACGAGGTGCGGGAATAGCCCATGTAGGGGTGAGTATAACGATACTCAGTAGGGACCTCGAGATCCTCAAGGTCTCACTAAACCAACAAGGATCGCCACAAAGAAGGATCTCAATAGATAACCCTTACTTAGGTTTAAGCCCATACATATACCTAAGTTTTCAAGTAACCCATCTCAATCAAGAGGTATCATACAGTTATGTGATCAACAGATAACTACCACGTAGGTATATTCCCATACATACACCTAAGTTATCAAGTAACACGTCTCAATCATGAGGTAAACACAAAGGTCATTAACTTAGCTCAAACCAAGATTTACATTATCGAAACCACAACTGTCAGAGAACTCCTCATCTATCGAGTACAGTAGCCCTATCATGACTCTGAGGCGCTACTCACTAACCTTAGACTGCTGATGACTCCTCCCGTCGAGTACTGCGGGTCTGCTGCCAAATACTGGGTGCTCCGTCCGCTGTGGGTCTGACGCTAAATACCGGGAGCTCCCCCTAATATCCGTCAGAGGTACTCCACCTGCCGAGTACCATGGGTCTGCTACCAACTACCAGGTGCTCCTTCTGCCATGGTTCTGCCACCAAATACCGGGCGCTCTGTCCACTGGTCTAATTGAATGACTCCGACTCGAATCGCTCAAGCAGTCATTAGGTCTACAGCTACAACGTCTCCGCACTCCGTACACTCATCTCCGGGAGGGTCCGCTCCATGAGCCACTGTTCGATACTCCACATATCACAAAGTCCCACAAAGAAGTATCACAAAGGTCCGCCTCATCAAAGGGGTCTCAATGCAATAGACGGTGCGTCAATCGGATGCCCGGTCTGTGAGTTATTAGCCTTTTCATCTCGGGGGCCTGGTTGGTTTCGTGTACGAACCAACCCGACCGTATCTCAACTATACCCTGAATTCTCATAGGTTATACTCAAAGGGATCGTTTCTTAACATGATCACCAATGTTGCTGACGGTTCGTCAAACGGACATCCGGTCTGAAAGTTATCAGCTTTTCCGTTCGAGGGGCCCGGTTGGATTTTGAGTACAATCCAACCCGGCCATAATCCAACTACGTCCAAACCTCAGTTTAAGTATACCAAAAGATCTGTATCACTAAAAGTAATCCAAAAAAGTCAACGGCACATCAATCGGACGTGCGGAACACAAGTTATAATTGTTTCCGCTCCGAGGGCCCAGTTGGTTTCGGGTTCGAAC
Source organism: Viscum album (assembly GCA_963277665.1). Classification (NCBI taxonomy): domain Eukaryota; kingdom Viridiplantae; phylum Streptophyta; class Magnoliopsida; order Santalales; family Viscaceae; genus Viscum; species Viscum album. The sequence goes on from OY728134.1 coordinate 1,280,371,237, forward strand.
CAACCCGGCTGTACCCAAACTTTACCTAAATCTTAAGTGTAATATACCGAAACGACCATCTCAATCCAAGGATCCCAACGCAACTGATGGTGCATCAATCGGAGGATTGTATCTCAAGATATGGGTGTTTGAATGGATCTGTCTGAAAATAGGGGGTTTGGGCCCGGTCCGACCCGGCCCAATACCCCCTGGGTCGGCCCGAACCGGGTCGACCTGACCCGGGTCTGGGTCCGGACCAATTTGGTGCGGCCCGGCCCAGCCTGCGCGACTCGGCGCGACCCAGCCCAGCCGGCTCAGGCGGTCTGGCCCGTGGCGGGGCCCTCGGCTCGCGGCCGAGCGGAGCGCGAAGGGGGGGCGCCGCCCCCTGATTTCCGTAACAGCGGACCCTACGGGGTCCGCCCTTTTTCACTGGTCGGGGGTTTGAACCCCCGGTTTATCCGGAAAAACAGTCGGCCATTAAGGTCGGCCAGTTGTGCCACGCGGGACCCGTGGGGGTCCCGCCTCCCGGAGCGTCGGCGGCCAGATTGGCTGGCCGCCCTCTGTTGAACCGTCGCGGCCTAAGGATGCGACTCCTGTCCAACCGGCGCGGCGCGACGGTGCCGCGCCCCTCCGCGGCATCCCGTTCTTGGCCGCAACCTCCTTCGGACTCACCGGCGTGGCGTGACGGTGCCGTGCACCTTCGCTGCGGCCCACTCCAGTCGCAGTCTTCTTCGTCCCCGCGCGGTGCAACGGCACCACACCTCCATCGCCACAAACACCAACGAAGATCTTCAAGGAGAAAGGGGAGGAGAATCGGTCGTGTTTGTGCGGTCTGAACTCCTCCCATTATGTCGATATCAAGCGACCATTAATTAAGCATCAAAGAACGACAAATTAAAACTTGAACAACAGAAACCCCTACCTTGACACAAGTTGTCGAACGATGATCGTCGCGGGAAATGGCGTCGCGGGGTGAAGCTCCGTATACGTCGACGGAGAACATCCGAGGATGATGCGGCGTCTCCCTTCCTTTTTCACGAAGAGAAGATTATATGGGGATGTCGATGGTGAGTTTCCACGTCGGTACCTCCTCCTTGGTCGTGGAGGAAGTAGATGACGGAAGAAACCGAGTCACCGAGTCGATGCTCTCCCTCGGAGAAAAAGTGTTCTTCGTTGAAGTGGGGATGTTCTTCACCAAAGAAGATGAAGTTCTTCCAAGGTACAAGAGCTCTCCCTCACCCAATATCCTCACACAACTAGCCAACCTAATAAAATAAGGCCTCCCCCTTAATTTATTTATGTTTTCCATGCCTTTTCAAAAGCTCAAAATTCAAAAACTAAACCATTTAATTAAATGAGCTTGAGTTTTCAAATTAAATGGGGTGTTAAGTTGGCAAGATTAATGAGGGGGATAGAGAGAGAGAAGAGTTACTCACATTTAAGGGGAGTTAAAGTAATTTGAAGGGGTGGGGCTCGTGTGGGCCCCTCCTCACAAATATCCTAACAAGAGGAGTTAGGATTTAGTGGGTCCCACCCCAACTCCCACTCATAGGATTAAACCACTTAGAAGTAGAAAATAAAATTTTACCAAAATTTTATTTTCTTCACATTTAATCCTCAAATTTTTAACAAATATTCCCGAGAAAACACACCTCCAGTAAAGGTCTTATTAAGAAATTACTGGCACTGCGGTTTTATCAGTGACCACGAATTTCGATTCTGAGCACCGGTTCAAAAGATAAAAAAACCCGCTCGTTCGTTCACTGAACGTACTCGAGCTAAACTTCAGAAATTGATTTCGTGCACACTAGGCCTCAGAATCAGGTGCCCTCAGAAACTGCGCACTCATAAAATTCCAAAGAAATTGAGAAAAAAAATTCCTTGAAATTTTCAGGTCTTTACATTACTCTCACCTCAGGGATTTACGTCCTCATAAAGCTACAACACAAAAATAGGGAAACTAAAGGAGGTACCAAGCACGCATCTGAGCCTCATGCTCCCATGTGCTCTTTGGAGGTTCCCGTGCCGCCAACGAAAGTGTACAAGAGGAATCGACCATCCCCATAGGACATGCTCCTGTCGATCCTCAACCTCAACTGAAACCCTAAGAAAGTCACCCTGTCATCGATGTCCATACCTCAATGATCGATGATGATGGTTAGGTCATGCACACACCTCCTCAATTGAGATATGTGGATGACGTCGTGCACTCGGTGCATATAAGTTGGAAAGGTTATGAGGTAAGCCACCTTGCCTACTCTTCTAGGGACCTGGAAGGTCCGTTGAACCTCGGATATTACTTGTCGCCTCGGCCACATCACCGTAGACCCCGTCGAGGTGAGACCCATCTGAAGTCGTGGTCGCCACCCTCGAACTCATGTGGTCTTGTCTACTACTAAGATCATTTTCTACAACGTCCCCCTCTCCAGGAGTATAAAATATCTTAAATTCATAGTCCTAGAGGAATTCAAGCTATCACAGTTGTCTCTGGTTCATGTCCTTTCAAGAGAAGACACACCTGAGACTATTGAGTTGGAGAGAACCGTAAACTGTTCCCTCAACGATCAATGGGTGAGACCAGCCATTTGTAAGAACTCATTCCCACCATTCATAGTTTACGTTCTTCAAGAGCTACTGATATTTATCCTCTTCCAAAAAGAGAAATTTGGTCTCATCCCCTGGATGAACCACATTCTTCGCCTAATACAGTCAATCCTAACATGAACGGTACTATTCCATTCCATGGATGACGTCGTAAGGCCTCGATGCTACCACCAAGAGATCCAACCATTACTCTCTCCTCCAAGGGTCGAGTCACACTATCAGTAGCAGTGTGTGGTCACTGGGTCTCCTCCAGTAGGTATCTATAAAGTGAGGGTCAAGTCAACGGTTTTAAACCGGAACCTCTTAGTATCAACCATACAGAGTGAACAGAAAAGTAATCTTCACAAAGAAAGGTGTCTTTTATTACTGCAGCTCAAAGTACAAAGACACGCACAACTACAATGGAGACAACATGGAAACTAAAAACACCAAGAACAATGTCATCCATGCCTAGACCTGCTCTTGTCCACCTGTTTCCAGAGATCCGTAGTCATATGCTTCAGCTGCCTGAAACAGAGCTCTCCCATATCCACCCGTACCCTGCGGTCGGGGTGGTCCTCCAAGTGGTGGTGGTGGCAACACCTCGAACCGACGTCCACCTCCATCTGCATGGCCAGCTACTCTGCCTCTGCCTCCTGCTCCTTGTGGTCCTCCTCGATCAAACCTCTACCTCTATATGGGAGGTTCTTCATCTATCTACTGATCATCTGTACGGTGGGTTGGACAGTCACGTGCCATGTGACCAAGACTGTTGCAGGAGTAACACTGCCCGCTCATGGCATGACTGGCTCTGACTCCACTCTGGTTGCCCCGCACAACTGATCTTGTGTCGTGTTGTCGGCCACCGGTGGGTCTGGTTCTCTTGGACCCCTGTGTCATTTTTCTACTGTCAGCTGCAGAAGACTCTACTGCAAGTCGACTAGTGGTGGGTCCCACTGCTGAAGTCTGCTCAACAAGGAAACTCTCCACTAAGAGTGCTCACTCAAACACCTCTGCCTGAGTCGGGATGATGAGAGGGATCGTCAAAGATCTGATCTCATGCCTCAGTCCCTGCTCGAAGGTTCGGTCCCTGAAGATCGGGTCTCGTACCATGTCTGTAGAGTAGAGTGAGAGGTCTGTGAACCTCTCCGAGTACTGTGCTACTGTCATGTTGCCCTTCTGCAGATGCAGTAGCTCCTGTATCTGCACCGCTCGAAGGGTGGCTGGTACAAACTCCACTCAAAACAGGCTCTCGAAGTCTGTCCGTAGGAGTGTCGCCTAGTCGTGCATCTGGAGCATCAGGCTCCACCATCTTCCTGCTGCTACATGAAGGAGGATGGAAGTAAGAATCACCATGAAGTCTGCTGGTGTACCAACAAGCCTGAAGACTCTCACCACAGCCTCCAACCAATCCTCAGCCGCCTGTGGGTCCGTCTCTCCCCGGAACCTGGGTGGCATCTAGCGCTAGAACTCGTGTTGCGCGCTCAAGCGGCATGCATTGCCTACTGCTGGGGCTGGTGACATTGGTGGCCCAATGAATGGTAGTACCTCTATTGCCTCCGCTGGTGCCTCAACCAAAAGAGGGCCCTGTACTGAGGCCTCATCACTCGGCGGGCTGTCAGTACGTACAACTCTCGAGGCTCTAGCTGGTCGTCCGCGGGGAGGCATCCTGAAAGAAACAGTTGCGACACGGTCAAAAGACTAAACCTGGTGAGCTCACCTGGTTTGAGCTAACTTAAAAGGAACTTTTGTAAACACACATGCAATCAGTGTTTTCCTGTACTGAGTCGGATATCAGAAGTCAGGGTCCTGGTGTATGGATACGTCGGCCGCCGTACCAACACTGGACTCCCTAAACTAAAGACCACACTCGATACCCTTAACACTATTGCTTCACAGAAAATAATTATCAAAGTCCTCAATTCTATAGTAGAACCGACTCCCCTAATACCAATCTGTCACGACCTGTCCACGGGCCCCATGTCGTGACTACCCCAAGCCCGCCTTCCATAGGCCAAGGGCTGGTGACTAGCACCAAAGGCGTAAATCCTGATAACTGGGAAGGAATTGCCTTTATAAAACATAACACATCCAACCAGAGTACAAGCGGAAGTAAAACACTAAGTACAAAAGATAGTGCTGAAAAGTAAATGGGCCAGAATACAAACCCAACTGAAAAGATACAGCTACAACTGGACGAAAGTACAACAGAAAAGACAATAGTTGGAAGATAGAAGCAGCTCCTGGGTCGTCCACCTTGGATCCTACCTGAAGGGTAGGTACAGATAGCCTCCTCAATGCTCTCTCCTACCAACCTCCTCCACATACCGTCTCATCGTGATGTCCACCTCAGGGTACTGACTCGTCGTGGGGCCCACCTCCGGGTATCGTCCAACCCTCGAACACTCGGTCTTTGTCAGCGTTGTCTACCGTCTACATCCAACACAATGAGGTGCGGGCATAGCCCATGCAGGGGTGAGTATAACGATACTCAGTAGGGACCCCGAGACCCTCAAGGTCTCACTAAACCAACAAGGATCACCACAAAGAAGGATCTCAACAGATAACCCTTACTTAGGTTTAAGCCCATACTTATACCTAAGTTATCAAGTAACCCATCTCAATAAAGAGGTATCATAAAGTTATGCGATCAACGGATAACTACCACGTAGGTATATGCCCATACATACACCTAAGTTATCAAGTATCACGTCTCAATCATGAGGTAAACACAAAGGTCATTGACTCAGCTCAAACTAGGATTTACATTATCGAAACCACAACTGTCGAAGAACTCCTACTCTATCGAGTACATTAGCCCTGTCATGACTCCTAGGCGCTACTCACTAACCTTAGACTGCTAATGTACTCCTCCCGTCGAGTACCGCGGGTCTGCTGCCAAATACCGGGCACTCTGTCCGCTGTGGGTCTGCCGCCAAATACCAGGCGCTCCCCCTAATAGCCGTCAGAGGTACTCCACCTATCGAGTACCACGGGTCTGCTGCCAACTACCAGGCGCTCCATCCACCATGGGTCTTCCTCCAAATACCGCATGCTCTGTCCACTGTTCTAATCGAATCACTCGCACTCGAATCGCTCAAGCAGTCATCAGGTCTATAACTACTAGGTCTCTGCACTCCGTATGCTCATCTACAGGAGGGTCCGCTCCACGAGCCACTGGTCGATACTCCACATATCACAAATTTCCACTAAGAAGTATCACAAAGGTCTGCCTCGTCAAAGGGGTCTCAACGCAATAGACGGTGCGTCAATCGGACGCCCGGTCTGTGAGTTATTAGCCTTTTCGTCTTGGGAGCCCGGTTGGTTTCGTGTACGAACCAACCCGACCGTGTCTCAATTTTACCCCGAATTCTCATAAGGTATACTCAAAGGGATCATTTCTCAATGTGATCACCAATGCCGCTGATGGTTCGTCAAACGGACGTTCAGTCTGAAAGTTATCAGTTTTTCCGTTCTAGGGGCCCGGTTGGATTTTGAGTACAATCCAACCCGGCCATAATCCAACTACGTCCAAACCTCAAGCGAAGTATACCAAAAGATCTGTCTCACTAAAAGGAATCCAAAAAAGTTAACGGCATGTCAATCGGACGTCCAGAACACAAGTTATAACTGTTTCCGCTCCGAGGGCCCGGTTGGTTTCGGGTTCAAACCAACCCGGCCATACACAAACTTTATCGAAAGCTTGAGTGTAATATACTGAAACGACCGTCTCGATCCAAGGATCTCAACGCAACTGACGGTGCGTCGGTCGGAGGTGCGTAGCCCAAGATATGGGCGTTTGAATGGATCTGTCCAAAAATAGGGGTTTGGGCCCGGTCCGACCTGACCCAATACCCCCTGGGTCGGCCCGAACCGGGTCAACCCAACCCGAGTCCGAGTCCTGCCCAATTTGGCGCGGCCCGGATCGGCCTCCACGGCCTGGCCCAACCGGCGCGACCCGACCCAGCCAGCGCGGGCGGCCCGGCCTGGCACGGGCGGTCCGGCCCGGTGCGGGCGGTCCGGCCCGTGGCGGGGCCCTCGGCTCATGGCCGAGCGGAGCACGAAGGGAGAGGGCACCGGCCCCCTGATTTCTGTAACGGCGGACCCTATGGGGTCCGCCCTTTTGCACTGGCCGCGGGTTTGAACCCCCGGTTTATCCTGAAAAACGGTCAGCCGTTAAGGTCTGCCAGTTGTGCTACGCGGGACCCGTGGGGGTCCCGCCTCTCGGAGTGCTGGCGGCTGGATTGGTCGGCCGCCCTCTGCTGAACCTCCACAGCCTAAGTTCGCAGCTTCTATCCGATCTTCACGGCATGACAGCGTCGCGGCCCCTAGAGTCTCTGGGGCGGCGTGACGGCATCGCACCCCTCCACCGTGGCCCGTTCTTGGACGAAGCCTCCTTCGGCCTCACTAGAACGGTGCAACGGTGTCGCGCACCTTTGTCGCGGCCCACTCCAACTGCGGTCTTCTTCGTCCCCGCACGGCGCAACAGCACTACGCCCCCATTGCCACAAACACCAACAAAGATCGTCAAGGAGAAAGGGGAGGAGAATCGGCCGTGTTTGTGCGGTCCGAACTCCTCCCATTATGTCGATATCAAGAAGTCATTAATTAAGCAGCGAAGAATGACAAATTAAAACTTGAACAACAGAAACCCCTACCTCGACACAAGTTGTCGAGCGATGATCGTCGCGGGAAACGGCGTCACGGGGTGAACCTCCATATACGTCGACGGAGAACGTCCGAGGAGGAAGCGATGTCTCCCTTCCCTTGTCACAGAGAGAAGATTGTATGGTGATTTCGATGGCGAGTTTCTGCATCGGTACCTCCTCCTTGGTCATGGAGGAAGAAGATTATGGAAGAAACCGAGTCGCCGAGTCGATGCTCTCCCTCGGAGAAAAAGTGTTCTTCATTGAAGTGGGGATGTTCTTCACCGAAGAAGATGAAGTTCTTCCAAGGTACAAGAGCTCTCCCTCACCCAATATCCTCACACAACTAGCCAACCTAAAAAAATAAGGCCTCCCCCTTATTTTATTTATGTTTTCCATGCCTTTTCAAAAACTCAAAATTCAAAAACTAAACCATTTAATTAAATGATCTTGAGTTGTCAAATTAAATGAGGTGTTAAGTTGGCAAGATTAATAAGGGAGAGAGAGAGAGAAGAGTTACTCACATTTAAGGGGAGTTAAAGGAATTTGAAGGGGTGGGGCTCATGTGGGCCCCTCTTCACAAATATCCTAACAAGAGGAGTTAGAGTTTACTAGGTCCCACCCCAACTCCCACTCGTAGGATTAAACCACTTTGAAGTAGAAAATAAAATTGTACAAAAATTTTATTTTCTTCACATTTAATCCTCAAATTTTTGAAAACTCTTCCCGAGCAAACGCACCTACTGTAAAGGTCTTCTTAAGCAATTACTGACGCTGTAGTTTCATCGGTGCCCTAGGATTTCGATTCCGAGAACCGGTTTAAAAGATAGAAAAACCCGCTCGTTCGTTCACTGAACGTACCCGAGCTAAACTTCGGAAATTGACTTCGAGCACACCGGGCCTCAAAATCAGGTGTCGTCAGAAACTGCGCACTTGTAAAATTCCAAAGAAATTAAGATAACAAAAATTCCATGAAATTTTTGGGTCTTTACATTACTCCCACCTCAGGGCTTTACGTCCCTGTAAAGATACAACACAAAAATAGGGAAACTAAAGGAGGTACCAAGCACGCATCTGAGCCTCACGCTCCCATGTGCTCTTTGGAGGTTACCGTGCCGCCAACGAAAGCACACAAGAGGAATCGACCATCCCCGTAGGACCTGCTCCTGTCGATCCTCAACCTCAACTAAAACCCTAAGAAAGTCACCATGTCATCAATGTCCAGACCTCAGTGATTGATGATGACGGTTAGTTCGTGCACACACCTCCTCAGTTGAGATATGTGGACGATGTCCTGCACCCGATGCATCTGATGTGGAAAGGTTAGAAGGTAAGCTACCTTGCCTACTCTGCTGGGGACCTGGAAGTTCTGTTGAATCTCAGAGATTACTTGCCACCTCGGCCACATCTCCGTAGACCCCATCGAGGTGAGACCCATATGAAGTCGTGGTCGCCACCCTCTAACTCCTGTGGTCTTATCTACTACTAAGAGAATTTGCTACAACGTCCCCCTCTCCAGGAGTATAAACTATCTCAAAGTCATAGTCCTGGAGGAATTCAAGCTATCACCGTTGTCTCTGGTTCATTTCCTTTCAAGAGAAGACACACCTGAGACTATTGAGTTGGAGATAACTGATAGAGCGCTGTCGTGGGCGTCCTCAAATGATTAGTATGATTTTGGGGTACTTAGGTGCAGCAGAGTGGCTGACCAAGGTCGTCTCTCAAAGGAGGAAGTGAATTAAAACAATTTTTAGAGGTATTCTAGAAATAAAATAAAAGAGAATAAAAACACTACTTGAAAGGATGGTGGTGTTTGTTTATAGTTTATGAATCTAGAAGAAGTTTGCTGGAAGAAGATTGTATTTTTTTTTTTTGAAATGAAGTTTGATTAAAATGACACAACAAAAAGATGTTTGTTTAGACAATATTTAAAAGATGTAATCGATCTAACTCTACCTCTTCAATCATTTATTAATCATTATCATTTAAATTAATATTCACTTAATTATGATCCCTTAATTTGTTAAATCCCGAACTCTACGAGAATTAACTTTACCACGAAGATTGAAGTGAATTTAACCTTAGGCTAACTTCGGAACATGCAATCGCAGCACCCTGCTTTGATTGATGTTCTAAGATTAGCTTATGGTCAGTGGTAAATTAAGGCACATATCCACTCTGGAAATGAGGATGAATTGTGTTTAGGGATTATATTTGAACTCTACAAATTTATCCCGTGTGGTCTTGTATTACCGATTAAGATCGCGCTCTCACAATTTACACAAAATCCCGACCTCGCGTGTTTTTGTGTACATTGTTCAATTGCTTGCTTAGTTTCTTAAAATTTAAAAACACAATTCATGGATCATATTAAGTGAATTACAGTAGCTCATTGATTCAAAATAATTAAATGAATAGGTTAGAAGATAGATCGATTACTAAAAGACTACTCTTCCATGGGTGGCGTAATCATCGTAGAAGCGTTTTGCATGTGCAAAGGTTTAAAATGGGTATAACCCAATAACGCTTATACTCAAGAATTCCAGCCCAATTAGGAAGATTAAGAGAAGAAGAAATTTAAACAAAACATAAGAAAAGAGAAGAAATAAAAGAAGAACAAAGAAGTTTATTACATAAACAAAATCATTACAACATGAAGGAGAAGAAGAAGGCTTCGTCGAAGGGATCCTTGCTTCAAGAGCTACCCTTATTGAAATGGTTGGAGAATTGGAGTGGATCCACTTCTCCTCTGCCCTCAACTTCCCAATGCACGTCCCCAACCCCTCCAAATAAGAAAAACTCCAATTTATAGAGGGGAGGGGAGGAGAGGTTACAAGTGGTTTCAACTGTGAATGTGGAAATTCGGCCAAATATTTTATGTCAACTTGCACCGCCCATTTGACCACCAAAACGCGTGAATTGGCCGGCCTTCTAGAAGTAGAAAATGTGCGGATATGTGTCTTATATCTCCTCTCCAAATTTGGGCTCAATACAAGCCCATATGAAGGAGTTATGGCCGAAATACAGAAGCTTCTCCATTCTGGCGAGCCCAGCCCAACTTTGACTTCATGGCCCAATTTCAACAACCAACAGAACTTTTTAGCTCTAGTGTCCTGAATAAAAGTTGTAGATAATTAAGTTATAAAAACTCTTACAAAATTTCAATTTCAAATAATAAATATAAAAATATTTATATTCGAAATACTACAGTGAACTATAAAGGGTAAAACTGGAATTTTCATCAAATATTCAAATGAATGATCTAATCCCAAATATTTTATAAATAAACATATTTAACACAATTTGAAGAAATTATATCATTTATTATCAATAAAATATTCAATAAAATAGTGTTTTATCAACTCCCCCACACTTACCCTTTTGCACACCTGGGCAAAACCTCATATCAAGTAAACATCAATATCAAATCAAAACCAATTTTAAAACACATATCCTTAAGATCAATCAATTTCACACCAAGAATAAAAAGATATCATGCCTCATAAAAAACCTTATTTCAAGTTCTCTATTTATATCATTCAATATATTTCCACTTCATTTATCCTCCCATGCACAAAACACTTACCTCGCTTGAATTTTCTCTCATCACTCAAATATCAGTTTTTTTTGCAATGTCTTTCTCATCCAAACTCATACAAGGGTCACCATAGGCTTGATAGATTCCTACGTCGCTACCCGATGTGAGTCAAAGACATATGTTTATCATGAGGACTTTTCAGGGTTGTTCTGTGGCTTTCGGTTGGTAGGATTAAGATGTGAAAAACTCTGAGGCTGAATGAGGAGGGCTTGACTCTTTTGAAGCAAAATTGCATTAATCTAATTTTCACTTAAATGTGGTCTTCTCTTCAATCCCCATAGTATCAATTCAGCTCCATCATCATGAAAAGTCATGAAAGGTTTACACCATTCATCATTTCAGCATAAAAATTTCAATCTTCTCAAACATGATTTTCTTGAAAGCTCCAGATGGGCACAGCTTTCCACCTCAATTAGAAGCTCCAGAAAAGGCACAGCTTTCAATATAATGACTTTCTTTAGCAGCAAACACATCTCTTCAGAATTTAATTTTCCACCCAAAGTATCACATAATGTGGTGGCACAACACAAGACAGCTTCCCCCACACTTAAGCTCAACTAGATTATGCAATTTCACTTCAAGAGTTGGTTGGATAGGGAAAATTGGCTTGTAATGTGGCTTAACCTAACAGGCTGTGCATGGCTTCTAAGGGCTACAAGGATTAAATATTCAAGGTAGGCCATTATAAAAAAAGGATTCTTTTAAATAGGGGCTTTAATACCAAACAAATGCCTCAATCATTTAAACATATGTACCTCAAACCCTCAAGTTTTGACAGGAATAGATCAAATTCTGGTTAAATCAAGCATGGTTTGGTTCTCTCAAGAAGTGAGGTGAATGTAAAGAATATGAAAATAATGGTTTAGAAGCCTCACAGGAAAGTGATTTCAAATATAAAGACAGTGAGATTGGCATGGGATTCAAAATTCAGCGTACTTTTCATGAAATTACTAAATATTTGAACTTGAAACAAAGTCATTTCAGCATTCATTTAAGCTTAGTTTCAAGGGGTAAATTGTTTCACTTATTGATATGGATTTAAAAATGGTGATGATAATCATTTTAGCTCAAAATGTTTCAAAAAAAACACATAAAAATTTGTAAAATAAACACACAAAATTTGAAAAACACACAATTTTTTTTGGTTTTTTTTTAAACAGGAAAACAATTGAAATTACTAAACTAAAATGTTCCCTCACCCACACTTAAAATATTGCATTGTCCTCAATGTGAACCTATGATATGATATATGCACATGAAATGTAGAATTTTTAAATAGGACAAATAATATAAAAGTGAAAGGGTTAGGAACAGCCTGATGTGATCAAGTGATGATGGGGTCATGCAGTGTGATAAAATCCACTGCATCAGTAGGATGTCCCTCAATGTATCTCTTCAAACGTTGCCCATTGACTGTAAAGATCCTTCCTGTGTCCTCTTGTGTGATCTCCACTGCACCATAAGGAAAAACATTAGACACAATATAAGGACCTAACCATCTGGAACGCAACTTACCAGGCATCAACTTCAGTCGTGAACTATAGAGAAGGACTTTCTCTCCAACATGAAACTCCCTTTGTTGGATCATTTTATCATGAGCTGCTTTTGATCTTTCCTTGTAGAGCCTTGAGTTCTCATATGATGACAGTCGAATCTCCTCAAGCTCTTGAATTTGCAACTTCCTTTGAATTCCAGCTTGGGCCAAATCCATGTTACATTTCTTTATAGCCCAATATGTCCGATGCTCGACTTCCACGGGGAGATGACATGCTTTCCCAAAAACAATCCGAAATGGGGACATACCAATGGGGGTCTTGTATGCTGTCCTATAAGCCCACAATGCATCATCCAAGCGCTTGCTCCAATCCTTCCTATTTGGCTGCACGGTTTTCTCCAAGATTTGTTTCAACTCACGATTTGAAACCTCAGCCTGGCCATTTGTTTGGGGGTGGTATGGTGTTGATGTTTTGTGTGTCACCCCATACTTTCGAAGGAGGGAAGAAAAATTCCTATTGCAAAAGTGTGTCCCTTGGTCACTGATGATGGCCTTTGGTACTCCAAACCTGCAGCAAATTTGAGCCTTGACAAAATCCACTACAACATGAGAATCTTCAGTCCTGGTGGCCTTGGCCTCCACCCATTTACTCACATAATCAACAACAACCAAAATATACAAAAATCCAAATGAACTAGGAAAAGGACCCATAAAGTCGATGCCCCATACATCAAAAATCTCACAAAATAGTATGGGTTGTTGGGGCATCTCATGTCTCCTAGAAATGTTCCCAGTGTGTTGGCAACGAGAGCATGACTTACAAAAAAAATGGGCATCATGGAACAAGCTAGGCCAATATAATCCAGAGTCTAAAACCTTCCTAGCTGTCTGTTGGGGTCCAAAGTTTCCACCACAAGCAAGTGTATGACAGAAATGCAAAACAGACTCAAACTCATGATCGGGAACACACCTCCTAATGACTTGGTCACTACACATGCGCCAGAGGTATGGATCATCCCACACATAATACCTAGACTCACTTTTTAATTTTTGGACTTGATGCTTCTTCAAATTTACTGGGATTTCAGAGCCAACAATGTAATTAACTAAATCAGCATACCAAGGATGCTTACCTGAGATGGTATAGAGATGCTCATCGGGGAAAGTGTCCCGAAGTGGTACCTGGTCCAAGGTGTCACCCTCTAGTGTGTGAGTAAGCCTACTCATGTGGTCTGCCACCAAATTCTCTGACCCCTTCTTGTCCTTTATCTCAAGGTCAAACTCTTGAAGAAGGAGCATCCAACGGATAAGTCGTGGCTTTGCATCTGGCTTCTTTAGGAGGTACCTCAAAGCTGCATGGTCAGAAAAAACAACTACTTTAGAGCCCAATAAATATGAACGGAATTTATCTAAAGCAAATATGACAGCAAAAAACTCCTTTCCTGTGGTAGTGTAGTTTGATTGGGCTAAATCTAGTGTCCTCGATGCATAGGTGATCACATGTGAACGTCCTTCCACTCTTTGAGATAAGACAGCTCCAACCGCGAAGTTGGAGGCGTCACACATAAGCTCAAAAGGAATCTCCCATCGTGGGGGTTGTATGATAGGTGGAGTGGTCAGACATTGTTTTAGCTCATCAAATGAATTCCTGCAAGAAACATCAAACACAAAATCAGAATCCTTTTGAAGTAATCTTGACATAGGAAGAGCAATCTTACTAAAATCTTTGATGAAGTGCCGATAAAATCCTGCATGCCCTAGGAAAGATCTAACATCACGCACACATGAAGGATATGGTAAGGATGAAATAATGTCTATCTTAGATCTATCAACCTCTATCCCATGTTTGGACACTACATGCCCTAAGACAATGCCATGCTCTACCATGAAATGACACTTTTCAAAGTTCAGGACCAGATTCTTCTCAATACAACGATTCAACACCTTTCCCAAACTCTTTAGACATTCATCAAATGAGGATCCATACACTGTAAAATCATCCATAAATACCTCCATGCAGGTCTCAATAAAATCAGAAAAAATACTCACCATGCATCTCTGGAAGGTACCTGGGGCGTTGCAAAGTCCAAATGGCATCCTTCGGTAGGCAAAGGTACCGAATGGGCAGGTGAATGTTGTCTTCTCCTGGTCCTCCGGAGCTATAGGAACCTGAAAATATCCAGAAAATCTATCCAAGAAACAATAGTGTGTCTTCCCAGCTAGTCTCTCAAGCATCTGATCAATAAATGGGAGGGGGAAATGGTCCTTGCGAGTGGACTGATTTAGTTTCCTATAATCAATACACACACGCCAACTATTTTGCACCCTCATTGGAACTAACTCATCTTTCTCATTTTTAACAACAGTAACACCACTTTTCTTAGGCACAACCTGAATAGGACTTACCCACTGTGAATCTGAAATGGGAAAGATTATACCTGCCTCGAGAAATTTCTCAACTTCCTTTTTAACAACTTCCAGGAGGGTGGGATTGAGTCTCCTTTGTGGTTGTCTCACCGGTTTAGCCCCATCCTCCAAGAGAATCCTATGCATGCAAATGGAGGGGCTAATACCTGATATGTCAGCCAAGGTCCACCCAATCGCCCTGATGTTCTCCCTCAAAATATTCAAAAGCTTTTCTTCATGTTCAAAAGGGAGATTGTTAGCAATGATGACAGGTAATCTCTCACCACTCAACAAGTATGAGTATTTCAGATTTGGTGGCAATGGCTTGAGTTCTAATGAAGGGGGGTGTAGTATGGATGGAGACATTGAAGGAATTGAAATATGTGCACAAAGAGCATCAGTATCAGAATAGACATCATCAAAATCATAGAATAAAGCATCAAATCCATCAGCATACTCAACAGCCATTTCATAATCAGAGTGAACATGATCAAAATCAGAATATGAATCCACATCAAAATCAAATCCAATATAGGATTGTGTATCAAAAACATGTGCGGAAGTGCTCTTAGACATCAAACTCGAACCAATACTCATAATCTCCCTAAGCATAGGACAATCAAATTCTATGGAGTTTTTATTTGGTGGTTCAAAATGGGAGATAACAAAAGCAGAATGGTCCTCAGAGGGGTACTTCATGGAATCCATAACATTAAATATCACAACTTCATCCCCAAATTCCATGGAAAGTGTACCCTCATTGACATTTATGATAGTTTTTGCAGTTTTGAGGAAGGGCCTACCTAAGATAATGGGGGCATGAGAACTTACCTGATCATCCTCCATGTTAAGAACATAGAAATCCACTGGAAAGATCATGTCTCTTACCCGGACAAGTAAATCTTCAAGGACTCCTGCTGGATATGCCGTAGCTCTATTTTCCAATTGCACCACTACTCTTGTTGGCTTCAACTCACCAACCTGCAAGGAAGAGAATACAGAGTGAGGCATCACATTTATGGAAGCACCTAAATCACAAAGTGCATCAGAAAAGTGCAACTCCCCTATGGTGCATGGGATGGTGAATGTCCCTGGATCCTTGCACTTTGTTGGCATTGCTAGAGTTGGTGAAATGAGTGCTGAGACATTCCTTCCAAGGTTGATCCTCTCATTTCCCTTGAGCCCTCTTCGATTGGTGCAGAGTTCTTTTAAGAATTTGGCATACCTTGGGATTTGCTTAATGGCTTCAAGTAGAGGAATGTTGATCTCCACACGCTTGAATGTGTCCAAAACATCCTTTTTCATTGCTTCTTCAGCCATCTTCTTGGTTTGAACAACCCTGTTTGGAAAAGGAATGGGTTTAGGAGGAACATCATCAATCTTTTTCTTACCTTTATCTTTCTCCTTGGATTGCTCATCAGTTGGTATGGAATGCGACTTCTCTGAAGTTGAGGTGAATCCCGGTGGAATGGTAGGTGCAGATGTATCGTTCATTTGCTTCCCACTTCTCAATGTGATGGCACTAACATTCCCCTTTGGATTTGGAGTGGTTTGGGAAGGTAGATTTCCAGAATTCTTACTCACAAGTTCATGGAGGGCGGTGGCAATCTGACTCATTTGAGTCTTCAACTCTCTCAGCTCCGAACCTTGACTCTTCAGCTCATTCTGTTGATTAAGAACAATTTGTTTCAAAAGATCATCAGTGTTAGAGTCTACCTTGTGTTGGATATTCCCTTGTTGCTGACTCGTTGATGTTTGAGCTTCGAATCTCCTTTGGGGTTGTTGGAAACCCTGTTGGTAAGGTGGAGGCTGCTGGAAGTTTGGTTGAAAAGGGGGCCTTTGTTGTTGTCCAGAGCCATACCTCATGTCCGCTAGATCTTTCCACCCTTGGTTGTATGTTGGATCAAACTTCTTTTGGGGATATGGTTGTTGTTGTTGCTGCTGAAATGGTCTCCCAGGGAACACTGCTGCACAATCTTCTGTTTCTTGGAGTTGTGGGCAACAGTCAGTTGGGTGGCTTGTCTCAGTGCAAATACCACAAGGCCTTGAAGGAGGGGGTTGGGATGTCTTTTGAGCCAATGCAATCTGCCTCACCATAGTTGTCAATTCTTCTAACTTAGTATCAATCAAATGACTTTCAAGAGAAGAAGGACTTACTTGATGTACTCCTCGAACATGTGGTGTACCTCTATCACCGAATTGTTGAGAGTTTTGGGCCATTTTGTCGATCAATGCTCGTGCAGCTACTGGTGTCTTGTCCACCAATGCTCCTCCAGCTGCAGCATCCACCATACTCCTCTCCATGGGTGTGAGTCCTTCGTAGAAGTATTGTATGAGGAGTTGCTCACTGATTTGGTGATGTGGGCAGCTTGCACACAACTTCTTGAATCGCTCCCAGTACTCATACATTGACTCCCCTTGTGCTTGCATGATCCCTGATATCTCCTTTCGAATGGATGTTGTCCTTGATGCTGGAAAAAATCTTTGCAAGAAAAGACGTTTCAAATCATTCCAACATGTTACATCTTCAGGTTGCAAATAATACATCCAATCTTTTGCAGCTCCATCAAGTGAGAATGGGAATGCTCTTAATTTGATTTGATCTTCAGAAACTTTTCTTGGTTTAAGGGTTGAGTAAACCACATTAAATTCATTCAAATGTTTATTGGGATCCTCACCAGATAGGCCATGAAACTTTGGAAGTAAGTGAATTAACCCAGATTTCAGTTCGAAGTCCGATTCGAGATTTGGGTATGCAATATAATTTGGTTGATAGTTAATATCAGGTGCAGCCAATTCTCGAATGGTTCTATTAAGTTCATTTCCATTGTTTCCAGCCATTGGTTCTTGTTTTATGGTTGAATTTGAATTGCTTCCAATTTCAATGTTCTGATATTGGAGTAATTCTCCAACTGGTTGAATGTTGAAACTTCCCGTAGACTGAGAATGTCTGATTCGTGCCCTAAGGCTACGTTCAATCTCAGGGTCAAGATCTAAGAGATCTTCGAGATTAGTTCGTGTCATCAATCAATGAAAGATGAAAAGAAGGAATGTGGACCATAGTAAAATAAAAATTAGAATTTTGAGTTGATGGTCCAAAAATAAGTAGAAAGAGATAAAAGAAGAAGAAAAAAAAATCAGATTGGGTAAAGACGGAAGAAAGAAGAGAGGAAGAGAATTAAAATGTAAAATAAAATAAATACCTCTAATTGGTTGAAATAATTACTTGCCTCCCCGGTAACGGCGCCAATTTGATAGAGCACTGTCGTGGGCGTCCTCAAATGATTAGTATGATTTTGGGGTACTTAGGTGCAGCAGAGTGGCTGACCAAGGTCGTCTCTCAAAGGAGGAAGCGAATTAAAACAATTTTTAGAGGTATTATAGAAATAAAATAAAAGAGAATAAAAACACTACTTGAAAGGATGGTGGTGTTTGTTTATAGTTTATGAATCTAGAATAATTTTGCTGGAAGAAGATTGTATTTTTTTTTGTTTTTAGTTTTGAAATGAAGTTTGATTAAAATGACACAACAAAAAGATGTTTGTTTAGACAATATTTAAAAGACGTAATCGATCTAACTCTACCTCTTCAATTATTTATTAATCATTATCATTTAAATTAATATTCACTTAATTATGATCCCTTAATTTGTTAAATCCCGAACTCTACGAGAATTAAATTTACCACGAAGATTGAAGTGAATTTAACCTTAGGCTAACTTCGGAACATGCAATCGCAGCACCCTGCTTTGATTGATGTTCTAAGATTAGCTTATGGTCAGTGGTAAATTAAGGCACATATCCACTCTGTAAATGAGGATGAATTGTGTTTAGGTATTATATTTGAACTCTACAAACTTATCCCGTGTGGTCTTGTATTACCGATTAAGATCGCGCTCTCACAATTTACACAAAATCCCGACCTCGCGTGTTTTTGTGTACATTGTTCAATTTCTTGCTTAGTTTCTTACAATTTAAAAACACAATTCATGGATCATATTAAGTGAATTACAGTAGATCATTGATTTAAAATAATTAAATGAAGAGGTTAGAATATAGATCGATTACTAAAAGACTACTCTTCCATGGGTGGCGTAATCATCGTAGAAGCGTTTTGCATGTGCAAAGGTTTAAAATGGGTATAACCCAATAACGCTTCTACTCAAGAATTCCAGCCCAATTAGGAAGATTAAGAGAAGAATAAATTTAAACAAAACAGAATAAAATAGAAGAAATAAAAGAAGAACAAAGAAGTTTATTACATAAACAAAATCATTACAACATGAAGGAGAAGAAGAAGGCTTCGTCGAAGGGATCCTTGCTTCAAGAGCTACCCTTATTGAAATGGTTGAATAATTGGAGTGGATCCACTTCTCCTCTTCCCTAAACTTCCCAATGCACGTCCCCAACCCCTCCAAATGAGAAAAACTCCAATTTATAGAGGGGAGGGGAGGAGAGGTTACAAGTGGTTTCAAGTGTGAATGTGGAAATTCGACCAAATATTTTATGCCAACTTGCACCGCCCATTTGACCACCAAAACGCGTGAATTGGCCGGCCTTACAGAAGGAGAAAATGTGCGAATATGTGTATTCTATCTCCTCTCCAAATTTGGGCTCAATACAAGTCCATATGAAGGAGTTATGGCCGAAATACAGAAGCTTCTCCATTCTGGCGAGCCCAGCCCAACTTTGACTTCATGGCCCAATTTCAACAACCAAATGAACTCTTTAGCTCTAGTGTCCTGAATAAAAGTTGTAGATAATTAAGTTATAAAAACTCTTACAAAATTTAAATTTCAAATAATAAATATAAAAATATTTATATTCGAAATACTACAGTGAACTATAAAGGGTAAAACTGGAATTTTCATCAAATATTCAAATGAATGATCTAATCCCAAATATTTTATAAATAAACATATTTAACACAATGTGAGGAAATTATATCATTTATTATCAATAAAATATTCAATAAAATAGTGTTTTATCAATAACCGTAAACCGTTCGCTCAACGATCAATGGGTGAGACTAGCCATTTGTAAGAACTCATTTCCACCCTTCATAGTTTACGTTCTTCAAGAGCTGCTGATATTTCTCCTCTGTCGAAAAGAGAAATCTGGTCTCATCCCCTGGATGAACCACATTCTTCACCTAATACAGTCAATCATGAGATGAACGGTACTATTCTATTCCATGGATGATGTCGTAAGGTCTCGATACTACCACTAAGAAATCCAACTTATACTCTCACCTCCAAGGGTCGAGTCGCACTATCATCAGCAGTGTGTGGTCACTGGGTCTCCTCCAGTAAGTATCTCGAAAGTGAGGGTCAATTCAACGGTTTTAAACCGGAACCTCTTAGTATCAACCATACAGAGTGAACAGAAAAGTAATCGTCACAAAGAAAGGTGTCTTTTATTACTGCATCTCAAAGTACAAAGACACACACAACTACAATGGTGACAACATTGAAACTAAAAACACCAAGAACAATGGCCTCCATGCCTAGACCCGCTCCTATCCACTTGTTTCCAGAGCTCTGTAGTCATATGCTTTATCTTCCTGAAACTGATCTCTCCCATATCCACCCGTACCCTGCGGTCGGGGTGGTCCTCCGGGTGGTGGTGGTGGAAACACCTCAAAGTGTCGTCCACCTCCATCTACACAGCCAGCTCCTCTGCCTCTGCCTCCTGCTCCTTACGGTCCGCCTCGATCGAACCTTTGCCTCTGTCTGGGAGGTTCGTCATCTATCTGCGGATCGTCTGTACGGCGGTTCGGATAGTCACGTGCCATGTGACCAAGCCCACCGCAGGAGTAACACTGTCCGCTCTTGGCACGACTGGCTCTGACTCCACTCTGGTTGCCCCGTACAACTGATCCTGTGTCGTGTTGTCGGCCACCGGTGGGTCTGGTCCTCTTGGACCCCTGTGTCATCTGTCTACTGTCAGCTGCAGAAGACTCCGCTGCAAGTCGACTAGTGGTGGGTCCCGCTGTGGAAGTCTGCTCAGTAAGGAAACTCTCCACTAAGAGGGCTCTCTCCAAAACCCTTGTCTGAGTTGGGATGCTGAGAGGGATCGTCGAAGCTCTGATCTCATGCCTCAGTCCCTGCTCGAAGGTCCGGGCCCTGAAGATCGGGTCTCGTACCATGTCTGTAGAGTAGCGCGAGAGGTCTGTGAACCTCGCCGAGTACTGTGCTACTGTCATGTTGCCCTGCTGCAGATGCAGTAGCTCCTGTATCTACACCGCTCGAAGGGTGGTTGGTACAAACTTCGCTCAAAACAGGCTCTCGAAGTCTGTCCATAGGAGTGTCGCCTCATCGTGCATCTGGAGCATCAGGCTCCACCATCTGCCTGCTGCTGCCTGAAGGAGGCTAGCAGCAAGAATCACCATGAAGTCTGCTGGTGTACCTACTAGCCTGAAGACTCTCACCATAGCCTCCAGCCAATCCTCAACCGCCTGTGGGTCCGTCTCTCCCTGGAACCTGGGTGGCCTCTGGCGCTGGAACTCGTGCAGCGCGCTCAAGCGGCATGCATCGTCTGCTGCTAGGGCTTGTGGCATTAGTGGCCCAATGAATGGTAGTACCGCTGGTGCCTCCGCTGGTGCCTCAACCGAAAGAGGGCCCTGTACTGAGACCTCGTCGCTCGGCAGGCTGTCAATACGTACAACTCTCGGGGCTCTAGCTGGTCGTCTGCGGGGAGGCATCCTGAAAGAAACAGTTGCGACATGGTCAAAAGACTAAACCTGGTGAGCTTACCTGGTTTGAGCTGACTTAAAAGGAACTTTTGAAAACACACACGCAATCAGTGTTTTCTTGTACTGAGTCAGATATCAGAAGTCAGGGTCCCGGTGTATGGATACGTCGGTCGCTGCACCAACACTGGACTCCCTGAACTGAAGACCACATTCGGTACCCTTAAAACTATTGCTTCACAGAAAAGAATTATCAGAGTCCTGAGTTCTGCGGTAGAACCGACTACTCTGATACCAATCTGTCACGACCCGTCCTCAAGCCCCGTACCGTGACTACCCCAAGCCCGCCTTCCATAGGCCAGGGGCTGGCGACTAGCACCAAAGGCATAAATCCCGATAACTGGGAAGGCATTGCCTTTATAAAACATAACACATCCAACCAGATTACAAGCGGAAGTAAAACACTAAGTACAAAAGATGGTGCTAAAAAGTAAATGGTCCAGAATACAAACCCAACTGAAAATATATAGCTACAACTGAACGAAAGTACAACAAAAAAGACAACAGCTGGAAGATAGAAGCAGCTCCTGGGTCGTCCACCTCGGATCCTACCTGAAGGGTAGGTACAGACAGCCTCCTCAACACTCTCGTCTGCCAACCTCCTCCAAGTACCATCTCGTTGTGATGTCCGCCTCCGGGTACTGACTCATCGTGGGGCCCACCTCTGGGTACCGTCCAGTCCTCAAATACTCGGTCTTTGTCAGCGTTGTCTGTCGTCTGCATCCAACACAACGAGGTGCGGGCATAGCCCATGCAGGTGTGAGTATAACGATACTCAGTAGGGACCCTGAGACCCTCAAGGTCTCACTAAACCAACAAGGATCACCACAAAGAAGGATCTCAACACATAACCCTTACTTAGGTTTAAGCTCATACTTATACCTAAGTTATCAAGTAACCCATCTCAATCAAGAGGTATCACACAGTTATGTGATCAACGGATAACTACCATGTAGGTATATGCCCATACATACACCTAAGTTATCAAGTAACGCGTCTCAATCATGAGGTAAACACAAAGGTCATTGACTCAGCTCAAAGCAGGATTTACATTGTCGAAACCAAAACTGTCGGAGAACTCCTCCTCTGTCGAGTACATTAGCCCCGTAACGACTCTGAGGCGCTACTCACTATCCTTAGACTGCTGATGTACTCCTCCTGTCGAGTACCGCGGGTCTGCTTCCAAATATCGGGTGCTCCGTCCGCTGTGGGTTTGCCGCCAAATACCGGGCGCTCCCCCTAATAGTCGTTAAGGTACTCCACCTACCGAGTACCGCGGGTCTGCTGCCAACTACCAGGCGCTCCGTCCGTCGTGGTTCTGCCGCCAAATACCGGGTGCTTCGTCCCCTGGGCTAATCGAATCACTCCGACTCGAATCGCTCAAGCAGTCATCAGGTCTACAACTACTAGGTCTCCGCCCTCCGTACGCTCGTCTTCGGGAGGGTCCGCTCCACGAGCCACTGGTCGATACTCCACATATCACAAAGTTCCATGAAGAAGTATCACAAAGGTCCGCCTCATCAAAGGGGTCTCAACGCAACAGACGACGCGTCAACCGGACACCCGGTCTGTGAGTTATTAGCTTTTTCGTCTCGGGGGCCCGGTTGGTTTCGTGTACGAACCAACCCGACCGTATCTCAACTGTACCCCGAATTCTCATAGGGTATACTCAAAGGGATCTTTTCTCAACGTGATCACCAACGCCGCTGACGGTTCGTCAAACGGACGTCCGGTCTGAAAGTTATCGGCTTTTCCGTTCTAGGGGTCCGGTTGGATTTCGAGTACAATCCAACCCGGCCATAATCCAACTACATCCAAAGCTCAGGTGAAGTATACCAAAATATCCGTCTCACTAAAAGGAATCCAACAAAGTCAACGGCACATCAATCAGATGTCCGGAACACAAGTTATAACCGTTTCCGCTCCGAGGGCCCGATTGGTTTCGGGTTCGAACCAACCCGGACGTACTCAATCTTTATCGAAAGCTTGAGTGTAATATACCAAAACGACCGTATCAATCCAAGGATCCCAACGCAACTAACGGTGCGTCGATATAAGGTTTGTAGCCCAAGATATGGGCGTTTGAATAGATCTGTCCGAAAATAGGGGGTTTGGGCCCGGTTCGACCCAGCCCAATACCCCCTGGGTTGGCCCGAACCGGGTCGACCCGACCCGTGTCCGGGTCCGAACCAATTTGGCGCGGCCCGGCCCGGCCCAACCGGCGCGACCCGACCCAGTCGGCGCGGGCGGCCCGACCCGGCGCGGGTGGTCCGGCCCGTGGCTGGCCCCTCGGCTCGTGGCCGAGCGGAGCGTGAAGGGGGGGGGGCGCCAACCCCCTGATTTCCATAACGACGGACCCTACGAGGTCCGCCCTTTTGCACTGGCCGGGGGTTTGAACCCCCGGTTTATCTGAAAAAACGGTCGGCCATTAAGGCCGGCTGGTTGTGCCACGCGGGACCCGTGGGGGTCCCACCTCCCGGAGCGTCGACGGCCGGATTGGTCGGCCGCCCTCTGTTGAACCGTTGCGGCCTAAGGTCGCGGCTCTTGTCCAACCGGCGCGGCGCGACGGCGTCGCACCCCTCCGCCGTGGCCTGTTCTTGGCCGCAGCCTCCTTCGGCCTCACCGGCGCGGTGTGACGGCGCCGCGCACCTTCGTTGTGGCCCACTCCAGCTGCGGTCTTCTTCGTCCCCGCGCGGTGCAACGACACCGCGCCGCCATCGCCACAAACACCAATGAAGGTCGTCAAGGAGAAAGGGGAGGAGAATCGGCGTGTTTGTGCGGTCCGAACTCCTCCCATTATGTCGATATCAAGCGGCCATTAATTAAGCAGTGAAGAACAACAAATTAAAACATGAACCACAGAAACCCCTAGCTCGACACAAGTTGTCGAACGATGATCGTCGCGGGAAACAGCGTCGTGGGGTGAAGCTCCGTATACGTCGACGGAGAACGTCCGAGGAGGAAGTGGCGTCTCGCTTCCCTTGTCGCGGAGAGAAGATTGTATAGTGATGTCGATGGCGAGTTTCCGCGTCGGTACCTCCTCCTTGGTCGTGGAGGAAGAAGATGACGGAAGAAACCGAGTCGCTGAGTCGATGCTCTCCCTCAGAGAAAAAGCGTTCTTCGTTGAAGTGGGGACGTTCTTCGCCAAAGAAGATGAAGTTCTTCCAAGGGGCAAGAGCTCTCCCTCACCCAATATCCTCACACAACTAGCCAACCTAATAAAATAAGGCCTCCCCCTTATTTTATTTATGTTTGCCATGCCTTTTAAAAAACTCAAAATTCAAAAACTAAACCATTTAATTAAATGAGCTTGAGTTGTCAAATTAAATGGGGTGTTAAGTTGGCAAGATTAATGAGGGAGAGAGAGAGAGAGAGGAGTTAGTCGCATTTAAGGGGAGTTAAAGGAATTTGAAGGGGTGAGGCTCGTGTGGGCCCCTCCTCATAAATATCCTACCAAGAGGAGTTAGGATTTAGTGGGTCGCACCCCAACTCCCACTCATAGGATTAAACCACTTAGAAGTAGAAAATAAAATTGTACCAAAATTTTATTTTCTTCACATTTAAGCCTCAATTTTTTAACAACTCTTCCCGAGCAAACGCACCTCCAGTAAAGGTCTTTTTAAGCAATTACCGGCGTTGCGGTTTCATCGGTGCCCTCAGATTTCAATTCCGAGCACCGGTTCAAAAGATAGAAAAACTCGCCCGTTCGTTCACTGAACGTACCCGAGCTAAATTTCGGAAATTGATTCCGGGCACACCGGGCCTCGGAATTAGGTGCCGTCAGAAACCGCGCACTCGTAAAATTCCAAAGAAATTAAGAAAAAAAAATTCTTTGAAATTTCCAGGTCTTTACACATTACAACATCGACAGAAACAGGAGACCACTACATGGAAACCAAGGACCATGCCTTCCCCCCTTGTCAAAGGTTCCCCAGGTGTCTGACTTACATATACCTATTGCACCTCCCACCACCATCATTGATTGCATTATAGACCATTCCATGGTTGTGAAGACCCCATTATAGTGAGTAGGAAACAACTCATGGTGTCACACTAAAGACTCCCGAGTCATACCTACAAATGGGTCCATGTCATGGTCCTTAGAGAGATGTCATGTGAGTATGTAGGGAACTTGTTCAAACCACCCTTCTTTTTTTTGGATTTTTTCACATGTTTGTCTGCCCCTCACCCATCCGCAACCTGAAATCTAACAACAACCCCGCCGTCGACCTCCCCCCCCACCCCCCTCATTCCACCCACCCACACTCTCCCACAATGCATTAAAACCCCCACTACTATAGAACAATCTTTTAGAAACGCTAGAAAATCCATCAACAACATTAAAAAGTGTTGTTGATCTAAGATCTGTTAAAAAAGGACCCCTTTTATCGGTTCTAAAAAGTGTTAATAAATGAGGACCTTTATCATCACTTATTCTAGTGCTCATAAAGATCCCCTATTATCATAATTAGAAGTTGCACTGATAATAGTCATACTGCTACAATATACTGTTAAAATTACACCACACTACTACCACAAATATAAAAAAATATAGGAAAATACAGGATACGAAACATTCATAATTTAATTGAAATAAAAATTACATCCCAAATACTAGAAAAAAACAATGTTATTTTAAACATTGTTTTGTGTGCAATTGGATTTTTTGAAAGACGGAGGAGGCTCGGGAGCTATCAGCGGCGCCTCTGCGAACCCTAATTTCTCTTCGCGCTGCTCGCCATCTCTACACTAACTCGTATTAGCTTCGATCTTAATGGCGGGTTTCGACCCTGGGTGGGAAACCACTTTCGTGAATCATGGTATCAAAACTCAAACCAATGAAGCGCCTCTAGTGGAACGTCCGCGAAGCACATCTTTTCTGGAAGCGCTCAAGGGCATGGACTTATCCAAGGCACCTGCTTCGAAGACGTCCCTCTGTAAGAAACTTGACGATGGAAGATTTTCTGTTGAAGCGGATCCTGATGTGCTTCAACAACGATCTATTCTATGTAAGTATTCCGTTATGGGGTGTATTTCGTCTATTAAAGGTGACAAGCCATGGGCGAACTCGGATCTCAAGATGCGAATAGCACATGTCCGGGGCTTTGAGGATTGGAAGCTGGATCCGATTGGGAAAGGTTATTTTCACATGTTATTAAAATCCCAAGATGAACTCGACCACGTCTTGAAGCTTCGAAATCTTCAACTTAACCCTGGAGTGCTTCGGATCTCAGAGTGGGACTTCTCTTTCAATCCACACACTTCAATGAATTCCATGGTTCAAATCTGGGTGAGGTTGCATGGACTCAACTAGTATTTTTGGCATCCGAAAATTATGAATGATATTGCTTCCTGTATCGGCACCCCTCTCAAGATTGATCAACGCACTCTCAATGTCGAGATCGGTCTCTACGCCATGTTTATGATTGAAATCAATATTGCAGCCAAATTTCTGGAGGTAATTATCTCCAAGGAAATGAATTCAGAACTGAAGTTAGTGTGAGCGCATGCCACCGTACTGTGAGTTCTATAAAATTGTTGGCCACTCTCTGCTTAAATGTCGGGTTATGAAGAGCCAGTTTTCTCTGCCTCGTGAAGATAGATGGACTGAGGTCAAGAAGAAGGGTAAGATCCTTGCTCCTGAAAAATCTAAGCCACCCTAGAAGAAACCAGATATCTGGGTCAAGAAAACAAGCTTCCTGGGTGAGAGCTTGGGTATCACCAGGGAAGATCAGGTCGAAGAGGAGAAAAATGAAATCAATGACCTCAGCATCATCGAGGATATTGAACATATGATTTTGGATGTTTTTGATCAATCCCAGGATGAAAATTATCCAATGCAGGATGCCTCTTCCAAGGATGGACTTTCTCTGGAGGATTCCAATGAAGTACATGGCTCGGTCGAGGTTTCTATTGATGACTCCACTTGTGGAGTTCCACTAGATGTCCCACCTCCATGCACGACCTTACGAGGAGCCAATGTTCCTGCTTCTGTTATCCCTCTTCCACAGGGATTGCATGAGACTCCCCTTTCGACTATCTAGCAGGTAACTGATGTTGCTCTTCTCCCTACAGATCGGGCAGAACCTAAACCCTCCCCTGCGATCAACCAATCAGTTCTGAAACTCGCTGCCCGACCACCACTGGAGGAGGTTTCAAGTATAAATAAATCTGATATTTCTCTCTCGGACACACCCAGGATAGTGATTGCACACACTTCCACTGATTTGGGTACTAACACTAAGTCAGCCTCTCTTAATGCATTCTCAGAAGCACAAAAATCGTTAAAGGTATCTCTTGATTCTGAGTTGATAATAGTCACACACCCTCTTATTCTGCCTATTATTACTCAGAACAAGGACTCTCCCATGAAGTCTAAGGATGGACACATGACCACCCCCCTAACAAATAAAACACCTTCTGTTTCTCAGATTATTGGCAATACAGGTACTTCTAACACTGTTTCTTCTTATATTATGAGTAAACAGGTTAAAAGGAACAGACCACCCTCTTCTAAAACTCTTAGGAGATCTGGGAGAAAGAAAGGTTCGGGAGGCTCGAAGAAAAAAAGGGGATCTCCTGCTCCAAATCCATGTTCTAAATGGATGCCTTTTTTTTGGAATTGTCAGTGTTTTGTGAACACTGACACTCTTTATGTTCTCAAATTCTTTATTTTGACGCATAAGCCAAAAAAATTTGCAATCGCTAAACCAAAAATAAATTTCTCTACGAATTTTATGCATCTCTCTGCCGTTGGTTATATCTTTATTGGTGCTTGTAGATCTGGTCCTACTATTGAATCCCTACGGATTTTTTATCATTCCTCTTTACAAAATGTTTATATTTATAGTTTCTCTGAACAACACTGCACTTGTGACTTTTTTCTTGATAACACACATATTTTCTGCACTTCGGTTTATGCCAAGAATAGATATCAAGACAGACAACCTTTTTGGCATGAACATTCTGTGTTAGCTAATAACATTAATGACCCATGGCTTGTGTTGGGTGACTTTAATGCCATTCTTTTCCCCTGTGAGAAAATTGGTCCTTCCCACTCTAGTACTTCCTCTAGAGAGTTTAAGGCTGGTTTAGAAGATTTCGAGCTCATAGAAATTAATCTTATAGGTGCCAAGTATACTTTGTATAGAAGACACCTTAATAGATTTGTTGCCATCAAACTTGATAGGGCCTTTGCAAATAATCTAGCTCTGGATAAATGGGATACCATATCAAGCATTACTTTAACTAGGTTAAATTCCGATCATCATCCTATCCTAGTCAGTGTGTTCCCTAAAAAGGCCAGGACTAATATTCCCTTCAGATTTAACGATGTCTGGTCTGCTAAACTAGAATGTTCTCATCTCATTAAGAAAAGTTGGGAGTCCATGAATCCTAACCCTAATGCTTTTGCATGTGTTATAAAGCTCAAACATCTTAAGTAATGTCTCAAGGGTTGGTGCGGAGCTAAATCAAAACAAGTTGACCTGGACATCACAAACCTTGAGAATGATCTCAACCAAATTCAAAACGTGAACACAAACTCTGATTTTTTCCTTCAACCCCCAAAATGAATTGAACATCACGTTGAAACTTAATGCTCTTTTGGTGATTAAAGACAATATGTGCAATCAAGTTTTCAAAACTAAGTGGCTCACGAACGGTGATCGCTATACTAAATTCTACAATGCCCTTCAAAGAATTATGAAAGATTGTAGACCTTTATCATTTCTTACGGTTAATGATACTATCATTGACTTTGAAGTGGCTATAACTGATCAAGTGGCCTCTTACATTGACAATATTTTCAATGGGGCTAACATCTATAAGGATCTCATTCTTGGGGTTATCCCAATCATGGTCAATGAGAAAGACAATAATTTTCTTTTAATTATTCCCCTTGATCATGAAATCAAGGACATTGTTTTTAGTCTTAATCTTAATAGTGCCCGGGGCCCGATGAGTTCAATAATGGGTTTTATCATCAATTTTGGGAGGTTATTCACCTTGATTTTTGTAAACTTGTCAAAACCTTCTTTGCAAATGGGTTTCTCCCTCCTGATATCAATGCCCAATTTCTTACCTTAATTCCCGAAGTGGTTAATGCTTTTGAAATCCATCTTTTTCATCCTATTTTTCTCATTAATTCCCTTTATAAATTCATCTCTAAGCTTATAGCTAATAGGCTCGCACCCCTATGCAACATAATTATTTCTTGGAATTAGTTTAGGTTTATTAAGGGAAGATCCATCCAAGATTGCATTTTCCTGGCCTCGGAGTGCACCAACTCTCTTAACAAGGTTTCTAGAGGTGGTTGTATTGCTATCAAACTTGAAATTAGAAAATATTTTGATACCATAGATTGGAGCTTTATTTTTAAGGTTCTTCAAGACTTTAGTTTCAATGATGTTTTTATAAGTAGGATCCACACTTTTTTAATTGGCTTTTATCTCCAACCATATTAATGGATCCCCTTAGGGTTATTTCACTTGCACCAACGGTGTTAGGAAAGGAGATCCCTTATTGGCCATTATTTTCGCTATTACTGAGGATTACCTTAACAGATTCCTCACTCGCCTGGTTGAACAAAACAAACTCAAACCCATTAAGGTGGTAAGAAACCTAACTGTCCCGACTCATCTTTTATATGCCGATGACATCATTCTATTCCTTAATGGAGGAAAAAGGAACATTCTAAACTTAAAAAAATGCCTTTATGAAGAGATATCTGGTCAAGCTATCAGCTGGAACAAATCTCTTGTTTTCTTTGGTAAGAATTTCTCTCTCATGCGTAAAAGTAGCATCATTGAAAATTTAGGCATTAACGAGGGACATTTCCCCTTTACATATCTAGGAGTTCTGATCATCTGGGGTCGGCCTAAAGCCATGTACTTCAACGCTGTTTTCGATCAAGTTATCAAACAACTGCCCTCTTAGAAAGGTAAATCCCTCTCTATGGTAGGCAGGATTTGCCTCATGAAGTCCACCATTGTCTCCCAAATGGTTTACTCGATGACAGTTTATAAATGGCCTATTGGTCTTCTTAAAAAGAATAATGTTTTCATTAAAAATTTCGTCTGGACTGGTAGCATTCTAGAGAGAAAGCTTGTTACCATCCCCTGGTCCACATGTTGTAAACCCCTTGAGTAGGGTGGTCTTGGAATTAAAAATCTCAAATTTTTCAATGAGGCCCTTCAAGTAAGGCTCACTTGGAATCTGATAAATAACTCTTTGGAAGCTACAAAGTTTCTTAAAAACAAATTCGTCCTGAGGCTGAAAAAAGGGAATCTAAACCATTTTAATTCTTCGATCTTTACTTCCATCAAATCATACTTTTCCAATATTATGAACAACGCTCGATGGATGGTTCGCATGGATTCTTCCATGCGCTTCTAGATTGACAATTGGACTGGCACCCCCTTATTTCTATGATACCGTCCAATTCCCCTCCTAAGAACTCCAACGCCATTATAAAGGAGGTGTTCCATTCCCGACATCTTAATATTCCGAATGACATCATGCATGTGGTCAATAATTACACCTCTATCTCTGATGACTTCCTAGTATGAGAGCCTGCCCACAATCACAACCTTTCAACTTCGAATTCTATTCTTCTTTGGTTAAATCATTTTGATAAGCCCTGGATTAAGCCCTCAAGGCTCAACCTTGTTTGGTGCATTGCGCACAACCGTCTCCCTACTGAGGTCTGTCTCCAGACCTTTGGTCTCTAACTTTTCCCCAAATGTCGTTTTTTTCATCAACATAGAGAAGACACAAATCATTTATTTTTTGTCTTGTGACATGGCTTCCACTCTATGGAATTTTATCACTGACATATTTGATTGCAAATGGTTATTCTCTGACTCTATTTGTGCGCAGCTTAAACGCTATGTTGAGCTTTCCACTTCGTAGCAAATCAAGAATCTTTTACTGACTGCTGTGGCAGAGGTCCTCCATGTCATTTGGTATGATCAAAACTCTATTATTTACAACTACTTCTCATTCAAGCTTAATTCAGGCCGGACAATAATTCTCATTGCCATCAAGGATGTTGCCTCACTGTAGAAAGCTCATTGTGACAACTCGGTTGAAGACTTTGTTATTCTTCATCGGCTATGGATCGAGGGTCTCTACAGACAATCGAGACACACTTTGGAGGTGTTCTGGGATGTCCCATTACCCGAATGGATTAAGATCAATATTTATGGATCCTCTAAAGGGAATACGGGTCCTACTAGAAGTGGTGCCATCTTCAGAGACCGGCTTGGGCATTGTCATGGATGCTTCTATGACGGCTACGGGATTGCCTCTTCTCTGGAAGCTGAGATAGAGGTTGTGATTCATGTTGTCAATTTTTCTAAACGAAAGAGTTAGAACAACATCTGGATTGAAAGTGATTCGACCACTATTTTTCAAGC
This sequence comes from Viscum album, assembly GCA_963277665.1. NCBI lineage: Eukaryota > Viridiplantae > Streptophyta > Magnoliopsida > Santalales > Viscaceae > Viscum > Viscum album. Next base: position 1,280,403,112 of record OY728134.1, read on the forward strand.
TATATGGAGTGGTTCGGTTCACCTTGCATAGTCTCTCACTACCCGTTGGATGAATTGTCTATCTTTGCTCTTGGAAATTAGATACATCGCCACACATGCGTACCGAGAAGCAAACATGGTTGCTGATGGTCTGGCCAACAAAGGGATCAACCAAAGCATTACTTGGTGGGATGAGTTGCCGGTTGATCTGCTTCACATTTATGAAAAAGATTGTAACAAGATCCCCTCCTCCAGACTTTTGTAGCTTTTTTCTCTATTTAATAATAATTTGGGTCCTTTTAAAAAAATGATTCAAAACTCAAAAAAACATTGTTTTGTGCAATTACATTAGGAAGTACTATTTATCACAAACATTCAAAAACATCAATGGTTTCACTGTCTTTAGAAAATGATCCTCTCTAAAAAGTATGATCATGGTATTAGTTGCCGAAAAAACCACCCTAACTTGAGAAAAATAATCAACCTGTATAAGAAAAAAATTATTATTAGTAATACTCTAAGGAAATAAATTAAATATAAATTTTAAACAATACAATAATAAAATGTCATTTTTAAACTGAAACCACACAATTTGAGTAAAATCAGTCACACTATACGTCAGATTGAGGTATGGGTGATTCTTACATGTCACAACTGACCTATAGAAATTTTTTCAAACATATTAAAACAACATTAATGTGTTTTCTAGTTTTGAGGAATCTCATTTGTTTTTTTAACAAAAATGTCACTTTAAATTAAAAATACACACATTGAGTCATATTGGTCACATTGTCTGTCGATTTGATGTGAGACTGATTCCTACTTATCACAAATGACATAAGAATCGGTATCCTAAATTATCAGGAAAATCTGAGTATGTTTGCTTAGTTTTCAATGAGTGACACATGTTTTGAACTAAAATGCTGATTTTAAACTGTTAATAGACAATTTGAGTCATACCAAACATATCATGTTTTGGATTGAGGTACGGATGATTCCTACACATCAAAAATGACATTGGATTATTATCCAAAAGTGTAGAAACAATCCAAATGTGTTTTCTCAGGTTTGAGTATGTCACTTGTCTTTTCTATTAAAATGTCAATTTTAAATAAAAAGACGCACTTGGAGTCGTACTGGTCACATCGTGCATCAGATTAAGGTGCAGCTAATTTCTATACATGAAAAATGATATATATTTTTTTTAAAGTATCAAAACATCCAAATGTGATTTCTTAGTTTTCAATATGTCAGTAGTGGTTTTTACTAAAATGTCATTTTAAACTGAAAATACTCAATTTGAGTCATATAAGTCACACAGTGCATCAGATCGAGGTGCAACTACTTCTTACACATCACAAATGCCTTATGGATCATTTTCCTAAAGCATAAAAACATTCCTAATGCATTTTCTCAATTATAATTATGTCACTTTTTTTTACCAAAATTACATTTTAAACTAAAAACATGCACTTTGAGTCATATTGGTCACCTAGTGTGTCAAGTTGAAATGAGACCAATTTTTACATGTCGTAAATGACTTATGAATCATTTCCATAGTTTATCAAGATAATACGAGAATGTTTTCTTGGTTTTTAGTGAGTGACTCCCATTTTGAACTAAAATGTCAATTTTCAACTAATAACTAACACTTTGAGTCATATCGGGCACACTGTGTATCAGATTGAGGTGTGGATAATTCATACATGTCACAAATGACATATGGATCATTTCCCTAAATTTTAAAAGTAATCTGAATGTGTTTTATCAATTTTGGGTATGTCACATGTCTTTTTTACTAAAATGTTAATTTTAAGTAAAAAAAGACACACCTGGAGTCATAATGGGCACACTGTGTATCGTATTAAGGTGTTTCTAATTTCTACATGTCAAAAATGACTTATGGATTATTGTTTTAGAGTATTGAAATAATATGAATGTGTTTTCTTGATTTTGAGTATGATATTTTTCTTTTTTACTAAAATGTCAATTTTAAATAAAAGGACACACTTGGAATCATACTGGTCACACTGTGCATAGGATTTTGGTGAGGCTGATTCCTACATGTAAAAATTACTTATGGATAGTTTTCCTAATGTATCAAAACAATCTGAATAGGATTTCTTGGTTTTGTGTATGTTGCCTTTTTTTACTAAAAAGTCATTTTAAATTAAAAACACACACCTTGAGTCATACCGGTCACAATGTGAGTTGATTTTATGTGACACTGATGCATACATGTCACAAATGATTTATGATTATGTTTTCTAAATATCAAGACAATATGGGCACATTTTCTAGATTTTTAGTGAGTGACACATGTTTTGGACTAAAATGTCAATTTTAAACTAATAACAAACATTTTGAGTCATGTCAGGAACACCGTTTATTGGATTGAGGTGTGGATGATCCCTACACATAAAAAATAAATTATGCATCATTTTTTTAAATTATGAAAATAATATAAATGTGTTTGCTTAGTTTTGAGTATGTCATTTGTCATTTTTATTAAAATGTTAATTTAAAATAAAAACACACACTTTGAATGATACTAGTCACACCATGTGTTGGGTTCAGGCGCAGCTAATTCTTGCACATAATAAATAACTTATGGATCACTTTTCTAAAGTATCAAAACAATATGTTTGTGTTTGCTCAGTTTTGAATGTGTCATTTTTTTTAAATTTCATTTTAAATTGAAAAAATACACTTTGAGTCATACCGGTCACATCGTGTGTCGGTTTGAGATGAGATTGATTCTTACATGTAATAAATTACTTACGAATCATTTTCATAATTTATCATTATAATATGATCATGTTTTCCTGATTTTCATCGTGTGACACATGTTTTGAACAAAAATGTCAATTTTCAAATGATAATGAACACTTTGAATCATACCAGGCACACTATATATCAGATTGATGTGTTGGTGATTTGTACACATCAAAAATGAATTTTGTATCATTTTCCTAACATATTGAAATAATCCCAATGTTTTATGAAATGACAAGATGAAGGCTCGATGGTTTGATACGGTACATCGATCTAATATTGATTCTTAGGTTTTCTTATTGAATCTATCTTCTTGTGTTGAGGTACTGGAGAGAACGTTGATGGTCAAGCTTTACCAGGAATGTACACCTAGGTTGATGGGGGTTACTTTTTCTACCAATGGTAGTTCTGTTAATTCATTTAAAGGAAAAAGAAAGTGTGATGACTCTCATGTTGGTTCTCGATAGTAGGGATCTTCTAGACCTCCTGTATTTTCGGGAATATGCTCTTTGAATTTCTACCAATGTGGAAATCTAGGGTATTCAAAATGGGTTTGCACTGAGGCACCAAAGGTATATGGTTCCTGCGAATGCTCAGGTATCTTACAGAAGTTCTATCATGCCTATTCTACACCACATAGTGGCATGAGACAATTTGTGCCAAAAAGTACTGTGGTGAAATCAGATGCTTCATAAACTAAGGTGTTTTGGCCACAGACATTCAAAACAAAGCTTCTTAACTTAGTAGAAGAGTCTCTAGAGGGAGCAGATATAGGTCCAATGACTATGATAGTTACCATCATTATTGCTTCATCTTTAGTAACTAATTTATTCGATACTGGTGCATCTCATTCATTCCTTTAAACTTATATTATGAGTCAACTAAATCTTCTAACAAATATTTTATCTTATGTGATGGATATCACTACACCCCTCGGAATGAGGAGAGAGCAGGGCCTTTGTTGTCTTGCTTATGTGTTCTCTTTATTAGAGATTAACCTTGCTTGGGATTTTTTGGTTCTCAACATGAAATCTCTTGACATAATATTTTAGATGGATTTTCTCATTGCTAATAAATCTTGAATTGATTGTTATCTTCGATGGGTCTCCTTTACTACACCTGATGGAGTGCTTCGTATCATTCAGGGATAATGGGACCTGAGGTTGAGTAGAGATTGACCTTCTTATCTAGAGTTTTCAAAAGTGATATATGTGTTTTCTTTTGAACTGGAGCAAGAACCTTTGAGCGATGATCTCCATCCAATTGTCGTCGAGTTTTATAATGTTTTTCCTTTCGAATTATCTAGTTTTCCACCAGTATGGGAGGTAAAGTTTTCTACTGATTTAGTGTCTGGTACTCAACTAGTTGTATTCCTTCATACCACATGGAATTAGCTAAAATGAAAGAGTTGGAGACTCAGTTGGATGATCTTTTAGAGAAAGGCATTATATTCCTGAGTGTGTCACCTTGGGCGGTGCCTATTCTCTTTGTTAAGAAAGATGATGGTCCACTTCTCCCTTTTGTTGATTATCAAAAACTCAATCATGTTACGGTAAAGAAAATGTATCTATTTCCATGGATTGATGATATATTTTACTAGTTGAAAGCGGTTAAGTGGTTCTAGAAAATTGATCTGGGATCTGGTTACCACCATTTGAGAATAATAGAATACGAAATTTTGAAAATCACCTTCCAAATATGGTACAACCATTATGAGTATCTTGTCATGTAATTTGTTCTATCCAATGATCATGCAGTATTTATGGATTTAATGAACATGACTGTCTATGAGTATCTTGATACATTCATGGCAGTCTTTTTGGATGAAATACTTATTTACTCTAATTCTGAGGAGGATCATGTGCGTCATCTAAGAGAGGTTTCAGAATTATTGATAAATCACAAACATTATGTCATTTTATCGAAATGTAATTCTTGGATATGGGAAGTAAAATAATGGGGACACATGGTGTCAGAAGATGGTATATTAGTTGATCCAAAAAAATTGAAGGATGTTATAACATGGGAGTACCGCATAATAGTTTCGAGATTCATAGCTTCTTGTTTTTAGCTAGAAATTATCACCAGTTTGTAAACCCACTACTACAAAATAGACCTTCAATAGTACTATAAAAGGCTTTTATCAGAACTAACAAAGCACTGACTACCAAAACATGTTTAAAAGGACATGTTTTTTATCAGCACTAGAAAAGTGCAGATAATTGGGTCCTTTATCAGCGCAAAAAAGAGCTGATAAATCACACTTTTATCGGCACATTTAAAAGAGCTGATAAAGGCCACCTTTTATCCACCCATTTAATTAGTGCTAATAAAGGGACCCTTTATAAGTGATTCCAAAAGCACTGATAAAGGGTCCCTTTATTAGATTGATTAAAAGCGTTGATAAAGTGACCCTTTGTTAGTGCATTTACAAGCACTGATAAATGAATCCTTTATCTGCGCATTTACTATCACTAATAAAGAGGAATACTACAATGTGATGTTGCAGAACATTGCAACACTAGAAATTGGGCATGTTGTGTGCTGTAACAACACACTGCATCACTAGAAATAGTAGCAGAAACAACAACATAAATTAGCAAAATCATATACAAGTACATAATTTAAATGATATTAAATTTTCAACACAAATACAAGAAAAAAACACTATTAGAGAGTATGTAAAAAAATTACTAAAATTGATATAAATTTTGAATAAAAAGGTTCACTTGGAGACACCGTGATTCATATTGATATGCGGTTGATTCTCACATGTCAAAGATTACTTATGGATTTTTTTCCCAATGTACCAAAAAAATCCAAAAGTGTTTTCTTAGTTTTGACCATGTTATTTGTTTCTTCCACTAAAATTAATGTCAATTTAGAATAAAAAGACACACTTGGAGTCATACTAGTCACACCGTGCATCAAATTGAGGTTCGGTAGATTTTGACTAGTCAAAAATAACTAATGGATCATTTTCCTAATGTATCAAAACAATCTGATTGTGTTTCCTTGATTTTGAGTATGCATCTTTTGTTTTTTTAAAATGTCATTTTAAAATGAAAATTTGCACTTTTAATCATACAAGTTGCATATTGCGTGGTTTGGAAAATAGATTGATTCCTACACTTCAAAACTGAATTATATATCTTTTTCCTAAATTATCAATACAATCTGAGCTTGTTTTCTTGATTTTCAGTGAGTGACACTTTTTTATTAAAATGTCAATTTTAAATTGATAACGGACAATTTGAGTCATACTTGTCACACCGTGATTCAGATTGAGGTGCGGCTAATTCCTACATGTTAAAAATGACTTACGGATAATTTTCCTAAATTAAAAAAACCAATATAAATTCATTTTCTTAGTTTTGAGTATGATAGTTTTTTTCCTCTAAAATTAATGTCAATTTTGAATAAAAAGATGCACTTTGATTCATACATGTCACATCATAAGTCAGATTGAGGTGAACCTAATTTTGATACTTCTCAAATGACATATGGACTATTTTCCTAAATTATCAAATCAATCTGAATGTGTTTCCTTAGTTTTGAGTACACTTGTTATGTTTTTTACTAAATTGTCATTTTAAACTTGAAACATGCACTTTTAGTCATACAAGTTTCATCATGTGTGAGTCTGAAATGAGACACATTAAAAATGAATTATGAATCATTTTCCTAAATTATCAATCCAATCCAAGCATGTTTTCTTAGTTTTGACTGAGTGATACTTCTTTGTATTAAACTGAAAATTTTAAACTCATAACAGACACTTTGAGTCATACCAGTCACACTGTGAGTCAGGTTGAGGTGAGGATTATTCATATACATCAAAAATTACATATGGATCATTTTACAAAAGTATTAAAATAATAAAAATTCATTTTCTAGGTTTTGATTATCACAGTTTTTTTCCACTAAAATTAATGTAAATTTTGAATAAAAAGATGCAATTGGAATCATATCAGTCACACCATGTGTCAGATTGAGGTGTGGATGATTCTAAAATGTCTCAAATAACTTATGGATCATTTTACTAAAGTATTAAAACAATCCAAATGTGTTACCTCAGTTTTCAATACACCACTTTTATTTTTTACTAAAATATCATTTTAAACTCAAAACATGCACTTTTATCCATACAAGTTGCATCATGTGTGGGTTTTACCTGAGACTGATTGCTACATCATAAAAATATATTATGAATCGTTTTCATAAATTATCAAGAAAATTTGATCTCTTTTTATTGGTTTTTAGTGAGTGATGCTTTTTTGTATGAGAATGTCCATTTTAAACTCATAACAGACACTTTGAGTCATACCAGTCACACCATAAGTCGGATTGAGGTACAGATGATTCTTGAACATCAAAAATGAATTATGGAACATTATACTAAAGTAAAAAAACAATTTGAACATGTTTACTTGATTTTTACTGTGTCAGTTATTTTTTCACTAAAATTAAGGTCATTTTTTGAATAAAAAGACGCACTTGGAGTAATATCGGTCACACCATGCCTCATATTAAAGTGTAGATGATTCTGATATGTCTCAAATGACTTATTAATTGTTTTACTAAAGTATCAAAATAATATAAATGTGTTTACTCAGTTTTGAGTATGCCACTTATGTTTTTTACTAAAATGATATTGTAAACTGGAAAAATGCACTTTTAGTCATACAGGTTGAATCGTATGTGAGTTTTACATGAGAATGATTCATACACACCAAAAATTAATTATGATTCATTTATCAAGACAATCTGAGTGTGTTTTCTCAGTTTTCAGTGAGTGGTGATTTTTTTGAGAAAAGATAAGATATATTACTGATCAAGCAAACCAGACCTACAAAGCCAATCAGGAAACGAGTCCACCCAACAATTATCACCCCAAGATTTCCCAAAATGATCCAAACAATGAGATTCCATATTCCCTCCTCGCTTGATAAAAGAAAATTTGCATGCAACAAAGCCTTCAGTTAAAGACCAGATCTTCCTCAAGATAAGTCCGTAAGGTTGAGATGCCTCGTCCTTCGAAGCTAGAACGTTCACTACTTCGAGGCAGTCATATTCCACCAAAACCTTAGGCCAATTTTTTGAACGGGCAAAAATTATCCCATGGAGAATGGAAGTGGCCTCCGCCACTACAGGGCTCCATGCGAAAGGCACAACCCGGCATTGAGCTTCCACAATCTGGCCAAAACTATTATGAGCAATGAGTCTAATACCGACCCTGGAATTAGCAGAGACAACAACATCTGTATTGATCTTGAGGAAACCCTTAGGGGGGGAGACCAATAAGGAGCCGGCTGACGATTATTTCCCAAGGGAGGCACTGAAACGTTATTCTTACAATCATTCATCCATTCCCTAGACCTATCCACCCAAAGAGGATCATGGGTCACCTTCATTTGGAAAATGCGATCATTTCGTTGAGTCCACACTAACCAAGAAATTATATAGATCAACCCCACCACTCTCGGTTCAAGAGAAGCCACCCATTTAACTTGATTTTGGACCAGCCCAATTGAAAGTTCAAAGAACAAACCAAAATCCGGTTTCCATGCCTTCCACACCCCTTCCACCCCATGATAGGAAAGAATTGCATGCACGAGGGATTCCACCTCCTGGAGGTACAATGGACATGTGTCATCCTCCGTCAAATGTCGCTGCACAAAAAATTCACGGGTTGGGAGAACCCTAGAGAAGACCTGCCACAAAAAAAATCACCTTAGGGGGGGGGGGCAGTGAGTGCCTAGATAATCTTCCATCGATCATCAAGAAAGGCCTAATCCACTCCTTGGTCCCGCATTTTGTAATCCGAGCGGACAAAATATCTGCCATGAGACTCCCTGGTCCAACAAATCTGGTCACTTCCCATCCATGGTGTGAGAGGAATATTGAGGATGAGTTGGCGGTTAAACTCATTAAACCAACTGTAAAGCTTCCCACGATCCCAGTCCTCAAACGAGTCATTAATCAGATCACGTACCCTTGCATCTTTAAAACCAGGAACAATAGTCGAAGAGAACTTATGGTTAATGCCATTTTCCATACAGGAGTCCTTCCAAACATGAACATTATGCCTGTCAGCAATTCTACAGACATAACCCATGCCAAGGAGGGATTTTGTTCCCCAGATGATTCTCCACAAAAAACTCGGCCTTGGCCCCAACTGGGCATGAAAGAAGTCAGAATGAGGGAAATATTTTGCTCACAGAATGTTTGAGAACATGGCATATGGATGGGAGAGGAGATTCCATCATTGCTTTTCCAGAAGATCCTCGTTAAACCATTTGAGATTCCTAAATCCAAGGCCCCCATGAAATTTTGAAATGCACAGCTTCTCCCAAGACATCCAGTGTGAGTTTTGTTTTCCCTCATAAGAGCCCCACAAAAAATTGTCCAACCAGGAGTGGATCTGATTGATGAGAGTTTCCGTGAATTTAAATAGCAACATAGCATAATAAGGGATTTCTTGGGCCACTGACATCATGAAAAATTTCTTTACCGCCTTGGAAATCTTCTTTCTAGATGAAAGACAAATCAGATTATCCACCCTGTCCATAATTGAGGTGAACACTTGTTTCTTTGACCTACCAACAAGGGTCGGGAGGCCAAGGTACTTATGATACTTATCAACCAGCAAAAATCCACACATTCTATGCATCTCTTCTTTCATTACTTGTGAGATGCCTTTATTGAAAGATAACTCTGATTTCGAAGGATTAAGATGTTGCCCAGAAGCCCTTTCGTACAGATTGATTATATGCAACACTGAACTGCATTCTTGCAGGGCAGCACGAGCAAAAAGAAGGCTATCATCTACAAAGAAGAGATGGGAGATAGGGGAATTTCTACATACCTTAGAACCATGGATAATTCCTTGACCCACCAACTTCAAAATAAGGTGAGAAAAAACATCATCCACCAGAATGAAGAGATAAGGTGACAGGAGATACCCTTGTCTCAAACCTCTCGACCGTTTAAAGCTTGCTGAAGGGGCCCCATTAATATTAATTCTGTAGGAGACAGACGTAATGAAACTCAAATGACTTATGGATAATTTTATTATAGTATAAATACAATTCAAATGTGTTTTCTTAGTTTTGAGTATGTTAGTTTTTTTACCCACTAAAGTTAATGTCAATTTTGAATAAAAAGATGCTTTTGGAGTCATATTGGTCACACCGTGTGTCAGATTTAGGTGTGGATAATTATAAAACATCTCAAATAACATATGGATCATTGTCCTATAGTATCAAAACAATCTAATGCGGTTTCATCAATTTTGAGTATGCCTATTTTTTTTACTAAAATGTCATTTTAAACTAGAAACATGCACTTTTAGTCATATAGGTTGCATCGTGTGTGGTTTTGACAAGATAATTATTCTTACACACCAAAAATGAATTGTGAATCCTTATATAAAATTATTAAGTAAATCCAACCATGTTTACTTGGATTTCAGTTAGTGTCACTTTTTGAATTAAAAAGTCAATTTTAAACTAACAACGGACACTTTGAGTCATACCGGTCACATTGTGAGTTGGATTGAGGTGTGGACAATTCATACACATCACAAATGACTTATGTATCATTTTCATAATTTACCAAAACTATTTGAATGCATTTTCTTGGTTTTGAGTATGTAACTTGTTTTTTTCCTCTAAAATTAATTTCAATTTTTAATAAAAAGATGCACTTGGGTCATACTGGTCACATTGTGCATTAGATTGTGGTGTGGATGATTAAAACACATCTCAAACATTTAAGTTGTATTATATACTTTATTAATGATTGAGGGTTGTACATATGTTTCTTTAATAAAACTAGTGGACAAATTGAAGCTTCCAACACAGAATGATCTTATAAGTGGATAACTACCTTGTATAAAATCACTTAAACAAGTGGTGAAAAACATTATTTCAATAAGACACATAAAACACTTTCAAAATGGCTCTTATCTTAATTAAAAAGTGTGGTGTGAACTTTTCAACAATTATTCTCAAAAAAATATTGGTATGATCCTCATTCTACTGCATTCCCAACAATTGTATTGTTTGCAAGACAGTGCTTCGTCTCCTCCCCCATCTCGATCTGTACCTCAATCTCTGCCTCTTCCTCCTCCACCACATAGGTCTTTGGCTCCAAAATTGCATTTTCCTTTGTCTCCACTTCTACCTCTGCCTCCACCTTCGCTTCCACCATTTCCCATCAATTTTATTGTTTGTAGGTCAGTGATTCTAAAAAAATTGATTTCATACACTATAATTATCATTGATAAAGAGATTAGAAATAATATATAAGAATTTTAGAACTAATTTTTCACATTTAAAATATATTTTTAAGTTCATAAATCATACTAGATCACAAACATAGCAGATAATCACCTAAATTTTTTGTCAGCATACATTCTGAAAAAAATTATGTTTCACAATCCTCTCTAAAAAATTCATTTCTACTTTTAAGTATCTCAATTGTTGGAAATATTGATAATACTAAGAAAATATGGACAAAATGGTTATAAAATATATTTAATGAAATTTTATTTACCACCATAAATTACCTATTGGAGGTGATTATATTTTCTTACTTTATGATCTCTCTCATAAATTTTAAAATATAATATCTTCAATTGATGTCATTATCTTGTTTTGGAAACTAAAAAAACATTATCCAAAATAATTAAATTGTCTTTAAATGTTATAATAGTTAAATCATTCTATATTTACCTTAATTTGAGTCTATTTGTAGTAATTCATAGGATTTATCCCTTTAGACACGAACTTTATGCCACTGATCAGGCCTATATTGAGCGACCCCCCTCTTACTACAAAATTATTTTTAAAACATAGACTGAAACATATAATTTGAATTTATCTATAAAATATTGATTGCAGTGTATTAGAAATTCATAATACACAACATATGTGGTCGGCTAGTTGGATATCCACGCATTGGATCCAAAAAATAAATATTCGTGGTGTCCATATTAACTACAATTATCATCCAGTGCACCCTATAAAACAAAAACAATTAAGTAATGCAAAAAATAAAAATATATTTTATGTGAATAGATGATATAGTTTTAATTTTTTATTGCAGTCATTAAAAAGAGACTTTTTCTAATAATTTTTGAGTAAATTCTTCAAGTAACTCAAATTTTTGCTTCTTAATTTTTTCATCATTCAAAGTAATTTCTGTTGTAGAAATTATATAGCAATTAATGAATCCAAATCGTGCTTTGCATGATTTTCCCTTTATATAATTGTAATATAAACACCTGTAGAAAATATTAATAGTTATTAACTTTAATAATCATATTAGCTAACTATTTGGATAGACGTATTATGAAAATGTACCTTATGTGTGTATTCACAACTGAGATGCCCATCCATTCATGATTGAGAATCTCACTTAGAGTCTTGAGACCAATTTTGTCTTTGAAGGAACATCTATATATTTCTTTTTCATATTCAATTTAAGACAAAGGTTTATCATTAAATGTGGTCTATTCATGAAGTTGTAATTATAATAATTTTTTCTCTTGAACAGGAGGGGAGAAGCTAATATCGGAAGTCCATTTTGTTTTCATGGTCGATTCATAAGATTTTTATGATTCAACCTTTCATTTATTGTCTATTTTACCCATCTGTAATAATAGGCCCCACTTCAGAACTTTTATCATCAACTGTTTCAGGTTTTCCTATAAAAAATTGTTAAATACATACCTCATGTATCTTTATAAGATTAGACGACCATGCTATGAAAGCTACAATAGAATCTTTGAATGTTGTAATATCTAGACCATCAAGTGGAACAGGTAAATCAGTAGTCGGTTCATAAGCTACCTCAATCCCCACTCTCATGTTATTTTTTGGGAGATCTTGATGGTGAATCTTGTCTACCAGGATATTATACACTATACAAATCATATTACAGTGGTACATGGGTGTTGACAGATACAAATCAAATATAATTGTACCTTTCAGAATTTTAGTAACATAAAGTTATCAAATGTTGTTTTACTAACCTTTAAGAGAATGTGTAATGAAAAAATTGATAACCACGGGTAAGATATCTGGTTGGGGGGATGACTATTCTCAAAGCTAGTGGGGTCATTTGGTTCATGTGTGGATCTTTTCACCATCACCGGTTCTCTTTGATCCTTTATCATACATTAGTATTCCAAACTAGACCGAACATTAATATATTGTAGTGAGTATATTTGTGTATGAAATCATCTAAAAATATTATATGTATCTTCATGTGGTTTTATCTTCTCAAAATATGTTCAAGGAGAGACTCTAAAACCTAATCCTATAATGAAACCATATTGTTCAGGACATTTCAAATCAACTGAATGTAGCTTGTCTTATTGTATGGTTATTGTTGATCCATGTGTCTAAGCCATATATGAAAATATACACATAAATAGATTTTTTTATGTAATATTTTCACAAAGCATAATGAATTACAATTATTTCATACTTACACATGTTTCCCATACTGTTTTTGTGTTTTCATCAAATAATTTACCCTCCTTATTTACATGAGGCTCCTTCCATAACACATGACGTGGGATGGAAGTACCTTCAGATTTTGATTCTTCAATATACATATAAACAAAGGAACATTTTTTGTTTCATATCACATAATTACACTTTTATTTTTTATTTAAAATACAAACCAATTTCTTATCTAATGAAGTGTACCCAATCCTTGATTTGTGATAGGGGAACATTGGTTTTGATGCATGTTCTTTATTTTCAGCATTATTTTTCTATTTCATAAATTTAGAATTTTGAATGAATTTGGATAAAATAAATAATTTAAAATAATATATTATCAATTATAATTCACCTGAAATGATTTCTCATTGCGATTATTGATGAAATCAGACCATATTTCTTGCTTTATAATGTGTTCATAACAAATTAGTGCATGGGGCATTAGTTTCCCCTCAACATCTCTATGATTAAACTTTATAAGAAGTGTTCAGAATCCTCTATAGGATTTTCCAGTGGCTATTAAGACAAATTTCTTATGGAAATCTTCTAAAATAAATGAACTCTGTAATGAATAAGGAAAATTAAATCAATGTTTCATTATATAACTTTTCAATAAAATGGAGAAAGTATATTGTAACATTACCATTATATCTTTCCAAAGGATTTCCCTCATTATAGGTAGGACATGGAGCCATGAATCAATATCAATTGACATATTCATCCTTTTTGGGACCCCATGATAACAAATGAACATTGACTTGTTGGGGGTAAATAGGTTGGTCATGTTGATTCCAACCAACCATAAATTTTATACCCTGAATTCCTGTGTTGATAATTTTATTAACCATTGTGATAATGCATCGTTGTTATTTTTTTCATCAACATGTTGTTGATCCCCTAATAATTCCTTAGTTTCATCATCAATAGCATGTTATTCTTTGGGATTGGTAACTTCATCATTTGCAGAATACATTGTCTTCATAATTAGTCAAACATTTAATTTTCCTTGAATTACAATAATTAAATATACTCCATGCATAAAAGTACATATCTGTGTGCATCATTCATGAAAATTTTTACTGTCTTTACCATAGATATAATACATCAATACTCTAGTACACCTAATATCCACTAAAATTATTTAATCCATCCTCAGACTCTTGATTTTCTTCCATATCTTGATGATGGATTGGAGTCCCTATTTCAAACTATCATTCCTCCAATCATTATGGTTCCAATGTTCCTTGATGACATACATATATAATAGTTATTATTGAATATTGTTGCTTGATATCCATCTCCCATCTTTTGTGGAAATACACCAATTTTCTTAAACTACTCTAACAAAAATTCATCCCATACTAGGTACTGGTGATTATTTTGGTTGACTACTACTAAGAGTATTCTTGAGAACATAGAAGATATGGGGGTGATACTCAAGGTACAAAATGAAATAATAACTATTCATAAGATGAAAGTTCTCTAACACTACCCTGAAAACATATAATCATCTCCACTAAGCTGCACCGACTCTAACCTATGTTACTAGTCCTTTTATCTCACATGTATCTCAAATATAAGATATCTATATCCACTAAGTTTAAAAAATAACCTAAATGAAATTTTAATTATGCATTCCAACATATTAAATTTCAAAAATGATGTAATGAACATTCAAATCCACAAGACATCCACTCATAGTCATTTACTTCCACTCACAGACATTTATTGTTTTCTACTTCCTTTTAAATGTTTCTTTTATAGGAAAGGCTTAGAGGAGATACAAACTTGAGGAGGTATTAGTTGGAGGTGGATGGGATATATTGAAAACAATCCATTTCTCCAATATTCCAAGAGAAATTTTCTTGAAGATAAAGTCGAAATAGGGGCCGAAGAGCTCTACTCATTGTAGGAGGAATACCTTCGAGATGGATATTGGCCCCCTTTTAAATTTATCATCGTTGAAGGATAATTGAATCAAAAGGTTTGTTTGAAATGTTTTTTTCACAAAACAATGTGAAAATGAGTATTTTCATGAGATCATCCATTGTAGTAGTACTCTCATACAAGTACGCTTAACTGTGGAGTTCTAATAGGATCCAATGTGACTGCAACCAAATTAAAAGTAATATTTGTTGAAGTGTTGTCAAAAGTAATTGAGTGAGTCATATTAGAAAATTCATATCAATAAACCATCCAAATTCATTCAATATGTTATTATTAATTTCTAGGTTTAATTTTTTGTTTTCTCAGGAAGTAGTAAATGTGTAGGATGAAAGGCTAAAAGAGTTGAAGAATGAGTTGGGAGATGCGGTATTCAAAGTCATGGAAGTGTCTTTGATAGATGTTGAGTATAGTGTTTCATGTGTTGTCAATAAGGTTTCAATATTTGTATGGAATGACCATGAATGAAGTTGTGATGATGATTGAAGTGGTGATTCATAAAGTGACGTTGTTGACTTAGGGAAAATACCATTTTGATTATGAATTGTATTAGTGGACAAGTATTGTCAGTAGTTGTTGGTTAGCAATGGTGATCAATGATATGGGAATATATCATTGGTATCAATGATGTAGTTGTTCCAAAGATTATTATTTCTGGAGAATTTTTACAGATTCATAGCATTGGATGCTACGCTTGGGAAAGTATCCATATTGTCACAAATTAGACAATTGTAGAACTGATCTTAAGATCCAATTAATGTGTCAAATAATGACACATTTTTACAACATTGGAAGAACCCCATGCAATACTCTATTTCATGATGAAAGTGTAAGATCCATCCAATGAATTCTAATTGGATGAAGGTTGTGAATTAAATCAAATGATTGTTTTTGTTGATCCTCAAAGAAGAAGACATGTGTTTAAAATAAATAACATCACTCACAACAATGATTCCATGCATTATGATTTAATGCATGAGGTGAATAAGAGTTCCATGCATCATCTATTATTGAATCAAAGGAGGAATATTGAAGACCTTGTATTTTTTATTCCAAAAAGAAAAGAATGATGATGTTTGAATATGAAGTAGAATAAAGGAAGCATGCATGGGTTCAGTATGATTATTTAGAATAAAATAAGTGCATTGCACATGCATGGTATTTGAATTAAGAAGGTGGCCATGCACTACTCTTGTACTGGACACTTGGTTTTTTAACAAACTATATTATGTATCATGTCCTTACATTAAAAAAAAGTAGGCCACCATGTAGGCCAGTTGAAGCTCTCACCCAAGGCATATGCGGGACCCAAGAGTCTATGGCGCCCAAAGGGAAGGCCTCGAATCCAGCCCACAAGAGGCGCATGGGTCCATGTATAATCTTCGAGTGATGAATAATTGGTGCTTGAAGTTCGTCCAAAGGAGAAAAGGTGGGCACAAAAGCGCACCCGCAGAACACCGGTGCTGAGCAGCACTGGGAGAGGGGGGAAGAGAATTATGAGGAGGGGAAGGAGATCTCAAGGTTATAAAAGAGATAGGACCCTCATCACCAAATCTATATGGGCTAGCCTAAAATTCTAAAGAAGTGATCTCAGTTGTCTAATGCATCGTAGACACACAGTCTTCAATCTGATTACCTCATCATCAATCCAGCGCATCAGAATCGTCCATTTGATCATGCACTTCATGATTCAACTAGCGTCTTCTGATACTCTTCTGAGGTTATCTTCAACCTCTAGAAACCTAAGCCTATCCCATGAACTAGGGATCAAAATAGATCACCCAACTCGCCACTCTAGCCACCGTTTGATCCACTGAGGAGCTTGTCTTGATCGTCTGAGCATAATGAAGACCATGCAAGAAATTCTATTTGCATGCATGCATGAAGCCAAATATCTCCAAGGAGGCTGAGAGCATGATAAGATGATGAGGCCCCCAATACGATCGAAATTTGAGCCATCATGAATGGTGGTTTAATACTAATCACATGAACGTGATTTTCTCACCGCACAGAAGATAAGGTCATGTGTGCAATAAACCAGAGACTTACAGATTAATGAACTCACACGGGTTTGAAGATTTTAAATTCTATGGGCTTCAACTATTCAACAGGATGAGTTTCATATAATCATAATCACATGAATTTTATTTCCTCCTTGTAAATGAGGATCCCACATTTAAGAGATTCAAGATGGGATATGGATCCCACATGTGAATATTTAAAAGCCGAGATACTCATCTACTCAAAGGGTAGACTTTTCTCTAGAGGAATGTTGATGCGGTGAAGGATATGGACATCACCTATAAAAGGAGGATCCCGATCCATGAAGAGGTTGTTGCCTTTTTTCTACACGAGTTCTCCTATTTAGAAAAATAGAGCATTTTGTGGTTCGACATTCTACACGAAGAAGAAGCAGAGATTTACAGATCTTAGGCAAGTTCTATGCACTCTCAAAGTAGTCTTGCAAAGGAAAACCGCACCCTCTTTGTGAAGAAACCCCCAAAAATGTTATAGGTTTTCTAAAAAAACTCTCACTTTTCTTCGCGGAGGTGAACCCATGGGTACACAACTGGTGATATGTACCCTTGTAGTGCTTTACGACGATAGACCCATGAACCTCTAAGGTTCTGTGAAGGAGGTTTGTGCCCTTGATGCATAGAAGACCTATGCACTACCTAAATGATGAGTAAGAGATGTGGAAACCATAGTTTCATGAAGATAAGGGGTTTGTTTATGTTTAGAGTAGAATATTTCACAAAGAAGTCCATCACATACAATACATGCACTCATGATCATTGCTTGAAGAAAGCCTGAGGCTTTATTTGTTTGTTTTGAAAGAAAAAGGGGCATGTACAAGAATCATATGTGATTTGCTTAAAGGATCCTGAGGGATCAAGTTAGATAGTTTTCATGTGTGAAGATAACAAGAGGAAGTGTGTGTGCTTGTGAAGAAAGAACAAGAAAAGAGAACCTATCTAATAGTACACACCCATTCGAGTTTCAAGAATAACACAAATAAAAACTAAATTCACCCGAACCATGTGCATGAAAAGATATAGAAAGGGAAGAAGATAAAGAAAATATATACTGAGTTGCAACAATAGAAGAATACATGAACATGATTAACATATTTTTAACCCAAATAAAAGGAACAAGTGTGTGTGTGAAAAAATATCAAAAGAGAAGGATTTGTGTGCACACTGAGAAAAAAGATAGTGCATGTGTAATTGAATGACCCACACAAATTTATCTAAAATATTGACACAAGAAAAAAGTGTGTTCTCAGGATTACAAGAAACATATATTTCATGAATTCTTGAATTCATAAACACATGAATGTGTGAAAAGAATTTAGATATCCAAAAACAAGAAGTTTGGGTGCCATAAAATCCATGCATGAAGTGAATGTGTACTGAGACTGAAGCCAGAAAGAATTAAAGAAGATCTTATATCTGAGTTGACAGTGTTTGAGAATCCAAGAATAGAGAAAGTGATGATGTTTTGTAAGATCTTTTGTGTATATTATATTTTTGAAGAATTTGTGTACACTATTGGCACACATCTACGTGGGGCCAGGTCTTCATCAGAAGAAGAAAGAATTCCCTGAGCATTGTCGCACTAAAGAATGACCACAAAGGAGATCAGAAATATTGAGCAAGGACATCATACCTTACCAAAGGCTATTAAATATTATTGAAGAGATACACAGGCAAGTGTGATTCAGCAAGCTTGTGTGGGAAGAGCATGAGATTAATCTACAGTGAATCAAGTGCATTCAAAGAAGGAAGGTGCTCATGTGACTCAATAGATAGAAGAATCCTATGTGATTTAAGGAGGAGAAGAAGACTTAAGTGAGACTCTAGAGCAGGCCAGTGGGACTCTGGTGACACTATGGGAAGTAATATATAGAACCTCATGTGGGACTCATGAGAGATACAGTGGGACTTTGTATTGACCATTGTAGTTGAAAATAATATTATAGTAGAGAGTCTGTGTTGGGGAGAATAACCAACATAGAAAGGAGTAGGTATTTCAAATGAACCTTGTAAATACTTGTGTTCAGTGCCTTTACATTTACATTGTCATTCAAGGTAAGGATGAGAGACATAAGAAGATATATCCAAAAACATATATTTCATGAATTCTTGAATTCATAAACACATGCATGTGTGAAAATAATTGAGCTATCCAAAAACAAGAAGTTTGGGTTCCATAAAATCCATGCATGAAGTGAATGTGTACTGAGACTGAAGCCAGAAATAATTAAAGAAGATCTTATATCCGAGTTGACAGTGTTTCAGAATCCAAGAAGAGAGAAAGTGATGATGTTGTGTAAGATCTTTCTTGTATATTATATTCTTGAAGAATTTGTGTACACCATTGGAACACATCTAAGTGGGGCCAGGTCTTCGTCAGAAGAAGAAAGAATCGCCTGAGCATTATCGCACTAAGGAATGAACACAAAGGAGATCATAAATATTGAGCAAGGACATCAGACCTTACCAAAGGCTATTGAATATTATTGAAGAGATACAAAGGCATGTGTGATTCAGCAAGCCTGTGTGGGAAGGGCATAAGATTAATCTACAGTGAATCAAGTGCATTCAAAGAAGGAAGGTGCTCGTGTGACTCGAGAGATAGAAGAACCCTATGTGATTTTGGGAGGATAAGAAGACTTCAATGAGACTCTAGAGCAGGCTAGTGGGAATCTGGTGACACTATAGGAAGTAGTATATAGAACCTCATGTGGGACTCATGAGAGATACAGTGGGACTCTGTATCGACCATTGTAGTTGACAATAAGATTATAATGGAGAGTCTGTGTTGGGTAGAACAACTAACATAGAAATGAGTAGGTCTTTCAAATGAACCTTGTAAATACTTGTGTTCAGTGCCTTTACATTTACATCATCATTCGAGTTAAGGATGAGAGACATAAGAAGAGTGGATCGAGGCTTTAAACATCCATAGATATTTAACTAAAAATAATCAAGTTGTAAAAAGTTTAAAGGGATCACTGATTCACCACTTCCCCTCTTAGTGATTCACATTGATCTGGGAACTTAAATTGGTATCCAAGGGAAGGTCACCTCTAAAATATCCAAGAGAGTCTTTATGAAGTGCAGATTTTAGGAAATGGGTGAGCAACCTCAAATGGATATTCATACCAAGACTCAGAAGAATACAAAGAATAAACATGCAAGGAATATGAAGAATAAGATTACTACTAATAGGGATACACCTTCTACTAAAGGTAATCTAAAAATTACAACTTGTAATAATTCTTTGTATTATTATGACTCTTCTAATGAAGCATGTTCAAGCTATGATGATGATAGATCAATTAGTGATCCTCAGTGTGTACTCAAAAAACATTTGAAGGATATCCCTAGAGAAGTGTCAAGACATATTTCTACAAGTATAAAATTTCTTCAAGTTGAAAAATTGAAGCTTGAATAAGAATCTAATGCCATGGAAGAAGCGTTGTCTAAAAGATTTGGCATATCCAACACTCTCACAAAACTTGTGAAGAAAAAGAACGAAACGGTTTCTCTTTGCAATGAAATACATGCTCAAGTTGCTGAAAAATTGTAGTGAAATATTTTTGAGAAATAATTCTTTTATATTGTATTTTTATAATCATTCCATGCATTTGAAAAGATGCACAAAATATCTATGGTTGTCAAAATTTCTCAAATAGAAGACAGAGACAACAAGGTAAAGGAGTTTGACATCTCTTTGAAAAAATTAAGAAAAATGCATAAAGAACAAATGAAAAATCGCAAGGAGAATTGGGAATGAAAGATGAGATCAGTTGAGGATGAGAAAAACTCCCTCAACATGAAGTCTTTAGAGTTGGAGGTGAAATTGAAGAATCAACAATCAATCCAAGTTGGAACTTCCCAAACAAATGAAACAAGAGTTGTTGCCACTCAAATTTTTATTGAAGAATATGATTCCAAGAGGAATATAAAATCATCCAATAATATAATGGCAACATCCTCCAAGAAGAAGGTAACCCAAAACCCAGTTATTTCTATTTCTACTAATACAGTTTCATCTATAAGTACAGGTTCCAAGCTAAAAGTTGGGAAGATGTGAATTGATTAAAATGATAATACATCCATCAAAACATTAAAGATGGATACTGGGATGAATTAGAAGAACAACTCCCAAATGAATGCTCCAAATAAAGAAGGACAATTCTAGAAACAACAAAGCGCTGAATTTAGACACACTAATACTACAAGATAAATAATTATATTTATTGGCTATTGTTGGTGTTGCTGAAAGTTTGCGCATCAAGCCAATGATTACTAGAATAATATGACAATAAATGAAAATTTTGTAAGGCCTATATTCAGGAAAGTAGATGTGAAGAAATGTATCAACCTGAAAACCAAAGGTAGAAAACACACATGAAGAAGAATCTATCTATCAAGAACATATTTGAATATCTTAAATACATATGTGATAATTGCAACAAAAGTGGTCACAATCATGATGAGTTCTGGTTTAGTCCTACCATGCATCATGCATATGTTTATAAGAATCATAGACCACAAAAAAATAAATAAGAAAGGAAAAAAGAGTTAAAAAGTCTTCTATTGGGAATATGCAAAATACTGAAGTCAATAAAATAGTGAAAGAAACTATTCCCAAGAAGAAGTTCAAGCTAGATTCCAATAATGTCATCTCAACCAAGAAAAGAAGCTCCTACTATGGAAAGAAAGGTCATACCATGGATCACTACAAACAAGCCATGGAAATAAATGGAAGTAATCTAAAACTACAAGGAGAATAAATCTAGAAGAAGATTGGATTGCCTAAAGACATTCTTGAAGATAATATTAATAAGTTGCCTAATAAAGGTAACTTTAAGACAATGAAGATGCTATATGGAAGCTCCAAATCAGAAAATGTTAAGACAGAGTGTTTAGTTATCTGGACTAATCAATTGAAAATTTCTAGATAACTACAAAGTGCTAAAGATGAAGTACTAGTTAAAGAAAATGCAAAAGGGAAACATGTCATTCCATGTGAAGGAAAATTCAAATTTCATGAGAGGTTGTCAGCACATGAAACTCAAGTGTCTCAAAACTACTGTGTAAAAGGTGCAAGCAGTCTGGACATCATGAAAAAAAATGTATAACTATTTTACCAGGTCAAATGGAGATGTTGAAAATTGAAAAACATGCACCAGTGGAAGCAACTTCACTATTGGTAGAAGTAAGGAAAAACAATCCAAACAAGTTGAAGGTGAATGGAAATAAATGGTCCATGCTAACAATGAAAGATAAAAATGATAAATGGAGAGGAGAAACTAGCATGAAGTGTACCAGACACATTAGAGATATAAGGAAAGGAGTTCTTAGGTTGAGAGGAAATTCCCAGCCTTTTTTCTTCTATTGAGAAGCTCACATGTGTTCCATATTATTCCCTTATATTTTTATTGTATATCTGTGCTTACATTGTAGGGAATTGAAGGTTAAGGTCATTCTCAAGATGAGAATTGAATGAACAAAGTGGAGAACAACAAGTTGGAATAATTATTCATGATTTGATAATTACATGAAGTGTTCCACAATGGAAGATTATCAACATGAATATCTTAAAGATTATGTGATTATATTTTCCACCATGACAAATCAAAGGGATCATACCCGTTTAGGGAGAGAAAATATGAAGGAGATGATATCACGGATTGTGTCATGAAAAATCTTGAAATTCATATCATCTCAAGAAGTTAAAACTTGAGGTATTCCAATCACACTTTCATACCTTTATCTTAATTGTATTTATAATGTCAATTAAGGGAGAGTTCTTGATTGATGACAATATGGGGTGAAAGGGGAATATTTATCTTTGCACTTGAAATTTTTAATATGTTTGATGACGTATGTGTAGGATTTAGTATTTCATTGATAAATATGACTATTTCCAGCCCATGGGATAAGAGTTGATACATTCTGATCATGATTTCTTATGTATGGTTGTTTATGGACAACATTGAAAACCTTGGTCATATCTCTCTTGTTTTCTACACCAGTTCCGCCCAAGTAGACTTAGAGTTGATTAAATAAAGGATCTTTGATAATTGAACCATTTGATATCATCCCTCGCTCTGAAATATTAAAGAATATATTCCTTAATGGGAGGAGAACATTTTTTTGAACAGACCCCACTAAACCTTTGCATTTGGTTTCCAATAAGGGGGAGAAACGATTGGCACACATATTGACTGATAGAAAGTGTGCTTAGGTGATATTGACAACAAAATACAAAGGGGAGATTTTTTAGCATAGTGTTGAGTTTTTTTCAATAAGGTGTCAATATGTTTATGGAATGGTCATGATTGAAGTTGTGATGATGATTTAAGTGGTGATGCTTAAAGTGGTGTTTTTGACTCAGGGAAAAGCCCACATTGATTATGAATTGTATTAGTGGACAAGTACTGTCAATAGTTGTTGGTTGGGAAGTGGTGATCAATGAGATGAGAATATCTCATTGGTATCAATGATGAAGTTGTTCCAAAGATAATGATTCCTATAGAATTTTTATGGATTCATAGCATTGGATTCCACACTTGGGAAATTCTCAAATTTTTCACAAATCAAATGATTGTAGAACTCATCTTAAGTTCAAAATCATGTGTCAAAGAATGAAACATTGTTACAACTTTTGAAGAACCCCATGTAATACTCTATTATATGATGAAAGTTGAAGATCCATCCAATGAATTCTAATTAGATGAAGGTTCTGAATTAAATCAGACGATTGTTTATGTTGATCCTCAAAGAAGAATACATGTGTTTAAAAGAAAACACATCAATCAAAACAATGATTCCATGCATTTTTATTTAATGAATGAGGTGGAGAAGAGTTACATGCATCATATATTATTGAATCAAAGGAGTAATATTGAAGACCTTGAATTTTTTATTCCAAAAAAAATAATGATGTAGATTGAAGATGAAGAAGAATAAAAGAAGCATGCATGGGCTTAGTATGTTTATTTGGAATCTACTAAGTGCATTTCCCATGCATGGGCTTTGAAGGAAGAAGGTGGCCATGAACTACTATTGTAATGGAAAATTGGTTTTTTTCACAAAGTATATTGTGTATCATGGCCTTACATTTAAAAAAGTAGGCCAACTATGTAGGTAAAGCCCTCACCCAAGGCATACGCGAAACCCAAGATTCTACCGCACCAAAAGTAAAGGCCTCGAATCCAGCCTGCAAGAGGCACATGGGGCCATGTATAATCCCCGAGGGATTCATAGTTGGCGCTTGAAGCACACCCGAAGAAGCAAAGGTGGGCACAGAAGCATGCCCGAAGAACACTGGTGTGGGGTGGCATCAAGAGATGGGGGAAGAGAATTCTGAGGAGGGGCAGGAGCACTCAAGGTTATAAAAGAGAGAGGCCTCGCATCACCAAATCGATTTGGGATGGCCTAAAATTATGGGGAATAAATCTCATTTGTCCAATGCATCACAGACACACGGTCTTCTATCTGATTGTCACTCCATCGATCTAGCACATCGGAACAATCCATCTGATCGCGTGCTTCTCGATTCAACCAGCACTGTCCGACCCTCCACTGAGGTTACCTTCAACCTCCAAACACCCGAGCTTCTCCCGTGAACTAGGGATCAAACCAGAACACCCAACTCACCCCTCTGGAAACCGTTTAAGACACTAAGGATCCTGTCTGGATCAACTTATCATAACAAATCCCATGCATGAAATTCAATTTTCATGCATGCATGAAACCTATGATCTCAAAGAATGTAAAGAGCACGCGAAGCTTACAAGGAAACCAATGTGATCCACATTCGAGCCTGCATGAATAGTGGTTTAACTGACCGACTGAAAAGTGATTTTTTATTTGATTTTCAAAAGCCTCTTTTTTGCTGTGCGGTAACCTACACAATAGGCGGGAACCAAATTACCCAAATACAAACTTCTTCAAAATTCAAAAAACACCCACAGGTCTCCACTAGTTTCGTTGCCGCTGTCATTGTGGCCATCTAGCACCGTCGTCGAGTCAAGCAGATCACAGAACCACACAAAAATCCCAAAATCCACAAACAAAATAAAAATTTCAAGTAACAGACAAGAAACTCATCGAGCCCTGCGTCTTACGCGAAACAAGGCAACACAGTGCCTGAGACATCATCATCACCTCTGCACGTCGGCGTTCACACCATCGTCACCTAACTCTCCATCGACGCAGCACCACACCAAAATCAATGAAGCCACTAACCATCACCGTATCAACAGAAGGGTCGTCAGATGCCGTAATCAACAGAAACAGGCCAACCAGAGATCGATGTACTCGAAAAAGGGAATGAAACAATCTCCTCGAACTAGCAAACTGAAAATCAGAAGACCAGCACCAAAAAAAGCTGACCCAAACACAACAAATCATCCCAAACCAATATCCCAAACACCGATTCAACCAAAACCAAAATGCGAACAGCAGATCCATCCAAACCAAATAGAGAGAGCATAAATCAAGGAGCGAGAGACCATCACCTCTCCGATGACCATCCAAACACAAATATCGCTGAAACCTACCACAATCCCACACCCAAATCCCATCACCGCATCCGAACACCTCGGAGACTGCAGCGGACCACCCACCGCACTCATGGGAGATGAGGTAGCAACCTTCGGACGCAAAAGCTGGATCTGTTGGCTATAAAAGCCGAGAAATAAGAGAAGAAAAAATTGAAGAGGAAGAAAAATTGGCACACAACACAAAGGAGATTTCAAGTTTTTTCACAATTACATCAATTTATAGACCCACAACATTAAATTCATAGCATTTATGTTGGTACAAAGAAAGATCAAAACATTAAATACATAGAATCTATGACGGTACAAGGAAATACCAAAATATTAAATGCAGAGCATTTATGACGGTACATAGATTTACCAAATATTTAAATACAAAGCATTTAAATTCATTCAAAGAAAATAAATGGAGGTGGACCCATGAAAAAAAATGTGAAAATAATAAATGACACCGCAGGCAGCTTTGACTCATGTTTTTGGTTTGCAATTCCGATGCTCCCCTTCAAACAAAAACTGGATTCATTCCGAGCATCATTCTGAGTCTTTTGAATACATCTGTCGGTAATGCCTTTGTGAAAATATCAGCCACCTGCTCCTTAGTATGACAATATTCCAATTTTATCGTTTTCTACTTCACATGATCTCGCAAAAAATGGAATCGGGTATCAATGTGTTTGCTTCTTCCATGTTGCACCGGATTTTTGGCAAGTTCAATTGCTGACTTTTTATCCACATATATCACTGTGCATCCATCCTACGGATGCTTCAACTCCTTCAGCAAATTTCTCAACCAGATTCCTTCACAAACAGTGGATGATGCCATCTCCATGAGTCATTCTTCATGAGTCCTAAAAGACACTCCTTGGACTTTGTGTTGATTCACATCAGAAACATGTGATTCTTCGCCATTTGGACTTGAGCAAAAAGTCTCCCGTGAGCATCTCTTATAGACAAAGAAGAATTTTCCAAGTGTATGACATACCCCTTCTCAAGAAGTTGTCCAAGACTGATGATATTATTTTTCATACTTGGTACATAATATACATTAGAAATGTAATTCGACTCTCCATTCTTCAGATAGATTTTGATCTTACCTTTGCCTCTCACGGGTACCTTGTATGAGTCGCCAAAGCTCGTGTCGCCACGAACTTCTTCGGTGAGTTCCTCGAATAGTTGTTTGTTACCACTCATGTGGTTGCTTGCACCCGTGTCGAGATACCACACATCGGGGCGTTCACATGCCTTTTCTTGTGCGAGGAGAAGTCTGGTACCTTCTTCTCCATGATGAGATGCTTCAGCATAGTTGGATCGTTCATCATGATCCACTTTTATCCAAAAATCAGACACATAATGGCCAAATTTCTTATAGTTGTGGCATTGAATGTTCTTTTCATTTCCACGACCACACGTGAATTGTCCTCCACCATTCCCTCTTCCATGAAAGCTGGTAGGATTTTGTTGCTTTTGTTGATGGCTTGGATAATATCCACGCCCTCTTCCTCTTCCACGATGACCGCCTCGTTGCGTGTGTCCATTATTTTGTTCTTGTAGAGTCAACTTGGACTCCAAGGCATGCTATATTGTTGAACCGGTATTCTTTTGCATCCGTTGCTCATGCACTTGCAACGACCCCATCAGTTCTTCAATGGACAGTTTCTCCAAATCCTTTGATTCTTCGATTACCACAACCACATGCTCAAACTTGGTTGTGAGAGATCGAATTTATTTTTCGATAACTCGAATGTCCTCCACCTTTTCACCATTCCTTTTCAAATTGTTAACAATAACAATTAATCTTGAGAAATAATCAGAGATGCTCTCACCTTATTTCATGTGCGCCACTTCAAATTCTGCTCTTAATGTTTGAAGATGTACCCACTTCACTCGATCAACACCTTTGAAGACGGTGGGAATGGTATCCCAAGATTGCTTGCTTGATGTTGCTTCGGCAATCTTTTCGAACATTGATTCATCCAACCCTTGATAGAGGAGGAAAAACGCCTTGTTGTCTTTCTTTCTTTGATTTTTGAGGGCCGTATTTTCTTCATTCATGAAGGCAGCTTCTTTCGTCGTAGTGGGTAGCTTCGGAACTTGCGGCTAGATTGTGGCCATTTTAAAAAAAATTGGAGGATCTTGGTAACTTGGCTCTGATACTAGTTTGTTGGCTATACAAGCCGAGAAATAAGAGAAGAAAAAATTGAAGAGGAAGAAAAATTGGCACACAACACAAAGGAGCTTTCAATCTTTTTCACTATTTCACACAATTTCACACTTTTTCACAATTACAACAATTTATAGACCCACAACATTAAATGCATAGCATTTATGTTGTGGGTCTATAAATTGATGTAATTGTGAAAAAGTGTGAAATTGTGTGAAATAGTGAAAAAGCTTGAAAGATCCTTTGTGTTGTGTTCCAATTTCAAAATTTTTCACAATTACATCAATTTATAGACCCACAACATTAAATGCATAGCATTTATGTTGGTACAAAGAAAGACCAAAACATTAAATACAGAGAATCTATGACGGTACAAGGAAATACCAAAATATTAAATGCAGAACATTTATGACGGTACATAGATTTACCAAATCTTTAAATACAAAGCATTTAAATTCATTCAAATAAAATAAATGGAGGTGGACCCATGAAAAAAAATGTGCAAATAATAAATGACACTGCAGGCAGCTTTGACTCATGTTTTTGGTTTGCAATTCCAATAGGATCTCGGCCACAGACCATCACCACGATGCCTTTGGAACCCTATCCAGCATAGGTGGAGTGAGGCGAGAAGAAGGCCATCGTCAGAGAGAAGCGTCGAGGTGGTTGATCCCACGAGGTCACGCGACACCGCCGTAGAAGGTGGAATCTGCCACGAGCTCGCCATTCAAGCAATGAGGAGGACCGTGCTGACCCGAGACGGAGGGGGAGGAAGCGGTGACAGGGAAACCCTAGATGTGGAGCACCCCTTGCGGTCCCATTCAGAGTAAAGAGTTTTACCTTCAAATCCTTTCCAATAATAGATGACCCATAAGAGAAGGGCTTGTGTGAAATCAACTGGAGACTTACAGCTTGAAGAACTCACATGGGTTTGAATATTTTAAAAGCTGAGGACTTCGACTATTCAAAATGATGAGTTTAATGTAATCGTAATCACATGCACGTGATTTCATCCCTGTAAATGAGGATCCCACATTGAGCAGATTCATACCGAGATATGGATCCCGTGTTTGAGTATTTAAAATTTGAGATACTTGGCTACTCAATGGGGAGACTTCAAAGGGAATATCTCATGGGATGTTGATGAGATGAAGGCTATGGCCCTCACCTATAAAATGAGGAGCCCGATCCATGAAGAGGTTGTTTTCTTTCTCCTACATGAGTGTTTCAGTTTCAAAAAATAAAGTATTCCCTGGTTCTACATTCTATGTGAAGAAGAAGGAGAGCTCCAAAGATCTTCAATAGGTGATATGCACTCTCGAAGTAGTCTCACAAAGGAGAAATTCACCCTCTATGTGAAGAAACCCCCGAAAACGCAATAGTTTTTCTTAAAAACTCTGGTTGTGCTTCGTGGAGGTGATCTCGTGGGTACACAACTAGTGTTACGCAACCTTATAATGATTTGAGACGATTGACCCACGAACCTCTAAGGTTTTGTGAAGGATGTATGCACCCTTGGTGTGTAGAAGACATGTGCACTACCTGCACGATGAAGAAGAGCTTTGGCCACCCCGATTTCATGCAGATAAGGGGTTTGTTTATGTTTAAAGGATAATCTTTCACAAAGAAGTCCAATGCATACAATAAATGCACTCATGGTCATTTCTTGAAGAAATCTCGAGGCTTTGTTTTTTTTTGAAAGAGAAAGGAGAGTGCACAAGAATCATGTGTTCTTTGCTTAAAGGAACTTGAGGGCTCAAGTTGGATAGTGTGCATGCATAAAGAGAACAAGAGGAAGTGTGTGTGCATGTGAATAAAAAATAAGAAAGGAGAACCTATCTAATAGTACACACCCATTCAGGTTTGAAGAATAACACACATTAAAACTAAATTCACCCGAACCATGTGCAGGAAAAGAGATAAAAATGGAAGAAGATAAAGAAAATATATATTGAGTTGCACCAAGATGAGACTACATTCTCATGATTAACATATATTGAACCCAAATAAAAGGAACAAGTGTGTGTGTGTTTGTGTAAAAGATAAAAAGAGAAGGATTTGTGTGCATACTGAGAAAGAAGACATTGCATGTGTAATTGAATGAACTACACACATTGAATCTAAAATATTTATACAAGACAAAAGTGTGTCCTTGGGTTTATAAGAAACACAGATTACATGAATGTGTGAATAAATAAACACACGCAAATGTGAAAATAATTGAGATGTCCAAAAATAAGAAGTTTGGATTCTATAAAATCCATGCATTAAGTGAATGTGTACTGAGACTGAAGCCAGACATAATTAAAGAAGATCTTACATCTGAGTTGAT
Organism: Viscum album; assembly: GCA_963277665.1. NCBI lineage: Eukaryota > Viridiplantae > Streptophyta > Magnoliopsida > Santalales > Viscaceae > Viscum > Viscum album. The sequence goes on from OY728134.1 coordinate 1,280,433,402, forward strand.
TGTGTTTTAGAATCCAAGAAGAGAGATAGTGATGATATTGTGAAATATAATTCTTGCATATTATATTCTTGAAGAAGTTGTGTGCACCATTGGAACACATCTAAGTGAGTCCAGGTCTTCATTGGAAGAACAAAAGAATTTCCTAAGCATTATTGCACTGAGTATTGACCACAAAGGTGATCATAAATATTGAGAAAGGAAAACGGACCTTACGAAAGGCTTTTGGAGATTCTTGAAGAGATATGCATGCAAGTGTGATTTAGAAAGCCTATGTGGGTAGATCATAATATGAATCTACAATTAATCAAGTGCATTCAAAGAATGATGCTTCTTGTGTGACTCGATATCTAGAAGAACCCTGTGTTATTCAGGGAGCAGAAGAAGACTTCCGTGAGACTCTGGAGCTGGCCAGTGGGACTCCGGTAAAACTGTGGGAAGTAGTATAAAGAACCTCATGTGGGACTCATGAGAGATACAATGGGAATCTATATCGACTATAGTAATTAACAATAATATTATAGTGGAGAATCTGTGTTGGGGAGAATAACCAACACACCAAGGAGTGGGTTTTTGAACCAAACAATGTAAATCCTTGTCTTCAGAACCTTTACAATTACAACATCATTTGAGGAAAGGATAAGAGACACAAGAAGAGTGGATCGAGGCTTTAACGAGCTATAGAGGTTTAATTGAAAAGAACCTATTTTTAAAAAGTTTAAAGGGATCACTAATTCACCCCCATGTCTTTGAGAGAGATCCATTAATAAAATCCGAGTGAGAGGTATATCATTAAGGAACGTTGGAACCACAATGATGGGAGAAAGGGTAGTTTGGGAGGGGGGGTTCAATCCATCATCAAGATATGGAAGGCAATCAAGCGTCTGATGATGGGTAAAATAAAGGTAGTGAAGGTTAGTTGTACTGAAGTATTAAAGTATTGTATCTCTATTCAAGATAGTAACAATTTTAATGAAAGATGTATAAAGATGTGGACTTTTATCCATTAAGTGTATTGTAATATATATCTTTATTACCAAAATGTATCCTTATTTACACAAACTTATTTTTAAAACCCATGGTCCTTTTTATGAAAATTTATTTATGTTTCTTATAACTATTATGTATTGTATGATTCTTTCCATTATCATACATTAGGAATATTTTCATAAAATAAACATGAGATACATGTTTTTAATGTGGATCAGGGGCCTGTATAATCATCAGAGAAAACCTACATAGTTACATTACTTAATAAATTTACGTGAATCTTGGTGCATATGTAGCTGGTGTTTCCTTGGGTTGAAGGTTTCAATTATTTATTATTTATTGGAAGGTATGGAGTATAAAATTATTGCTAGTGGAGACTTGTGGATCTTGTTTCATCAATGGCAGGTTGGTTATTCATATAGGATTTTATTTTTATATTCATGGGATTCTATTGTGTACACTTTTATATAGATTCACTTGTCATGTGAGTTGGTTTTTTAAACCATTTCTCATGGATCATGTTGAATTATACATATTTATTACAATCCTTTGGAAATTGGTTGATGGATCCAACGATTGAGTAAAATTTTGATTCAACTCAGGTCAGGCTATGAATAGTTGGACTATAATGTGATGTTACATTTTTATAATTGATAAATTTATTGATAACACACACACAAATAAAGAAAATAAATTTTCTTCAATAAGGTCACATAATAAAAAATCACCTCATTCTTGGAGGGGAATTTATTTATAAAATAATTTTATAGAAAAGTAAACTCATATATGACATCTTCTATAGGTAATGACACATATTGAAACTCTTTTACTGGAATAGGATCTGGTGTGTTGTGTTATGTCATGTTTTCATTTATAAATGTAAACTAAATTAAATTCATAAAATCTATTTACTTTATAAAAATTCAAACTTTATTATAACTAATTATAAATTTAAAGGACATGGGAAATTATTGGAAACCATTCATTGATAATGGAAATAAATGGCATCTCTTTTAGGAACCTACCTAACCCATTGAATATCATATTCTCTCTTAACTATAACATTTTAGTGAACATAAATATATTAACAATTTGAACCTATCAATCAATTATAAACATGACTATTCTTAATAATACATCACAACTTGTTTGGATAAAGTAAAATACAGAAAAAATATGCTTATTTTGATTTTAACAAAAAATTAAATAGTTTATTCCGTATTAAATTATATCTATATAACATACTGATAATGTTAAAAAATATAAACTATAAAATTTAAAATTTATTTCCCTGAATTAGATTAACCCATTCACATTAAAATAATATTTATATGAAGCCACTTTATATTATTCATATCAAATAGCACTCCCTCTAAAATTAGCCCAATATAATTTTGAACTTTATTTCATCTTCATGTTCATGTAAAATTTTGGAAACAAGATTCAAACAATGAAAACCCACACTATCCAAATGGTAACATGAAATAATATAACAGAAACATCAAAAAAATCACCATCGGTTGCAACAACAGATAGAGATGCAATTCACAATGCTCTCGTATAAAGCTGAAATGAGTTTACAGAGTAGAGGTGGTGTTGTGTAATTATTGGTAAGTGAGAGAGAGAGAGAGAGAGATGAGATGTAGGCTTCACCATGTTTATGAAAATTGAAAAAATAGATACTGCGGAACCCAAAAAATCAAACAGTGATGGAGGAAAAGGAAAAAATAACATACATTGGATTCTAGCCTTGATTCATCCGAGAGAAGGTAGAGGAGTAACACCGGCAGAAGGGGAGTTCCATGAGAGCTTAAGAATCATGACTGAATAAGTTTTGGATAGGGTTCTTTTAAATAGACTAGGGAAACTTTTATCAGTGCTTTCAATAAAGTAATAATAAAAATGACCTTTTATCATAGCTAAATTGGTAAGCACTAATAAAGATAGACCTTTATCAGTACTAAGATTTTAGTGCTGATAAAGCTCAATCTTTATCAGTTCTAAAAAACACTAAAATTTTTCCTTTATTGGCACTCATAAAGGATTTATAATTATAAATATAAATAAAAAGCTTGTAAAAATATTTATATAATTATATATTTGTTTATTATAATTTTATAATTAATTAAATATATAATTATTTATTTATAATTACATTAATACTTTAAAAAAATATATTTTCTTTTTTATAATTATAAATATATAATTTTATAAATATAAAAAATATACATTTATAAATTTATTTATAATTATAAATATATTTATATCATTATATATATTTATATCTTTATGTATATTTATATCTTTATATATATTTAAATATTCATATATATTTATATAATTATAAATATATTTATATCATTATATAAATTTATATAATTATATATATACTTAATAAATATATATATAAATATAAATATAGTAAATATATTTGTTAAAATTTTATAACTAGAAATATATTTATATCATTATATATATTTATATAATTATATATATATATAATAAATATATAAAAATATAAAAATATTCATTGTTTAAATGTATTTATTATAATTTTATTATAATTTAAATATAAAATTATATATTTATAAATACATGAATAATACTTTAAAAAATAATATTTATATATTTACATAATTATATATATATATATATATATATATATATATCCCCAAGATGCAACTTAGTGGTAGCTACCAATGTGGGTCTCGGCGAGCTATTGAGTTCAAGTCTCTCTATGTACATTATTTTAATAAATTTATTATAATTTATTATTTTTTTAAATATATATAATTATTTATTTAAATTTACATAAATACCTTTTTAAAAATTAACATTTAATTATTCATTATAATTATAAAAATATAAATTTATAAATAATGTAAATATTTTATATATTTATTTAAAAATATATTTTTAACATTATTAATGGATAATCTTAAATAAATGCATTTTAAAAATGAGTGAAATTGAATAATTCAAAAGGAGTACACATTAAAAATATTGAAAAAATGGATATGTTTTCTTAATTAAATATAAATTATTACAAAAAATATGGATATATATATATATTTAAGTCAAGATGAATACATATTAAAAATACTAAAACATAGTAAATATATATATATTTATATATATATATATATATATATATATAAAATAGAAAATTATCAAATTCAAAGACTAAAAATATTTAAAATGAATGAATAATACCTATATGTAAAAATATTAAAAATAAATAAATAAAATTGACTGATTAAAAACACAATATAATTAATATATTATGTTATAATGAAATTCTAAAATATATACTAAAATTTGAATAAATTACATAAATATTAGATGTATGGTTCTTCATGGTTACTTATTACTATTTATAATATATATATATATATATATATATATATATATATATATATTATACTTATTCATTATTTTAATAATTGTTTCATTAACAAATTTTTAAATAATTTTGTAATTTATTCATTTTTTATTTTTTAAAATTATTACAATTTACTCATTTTATATATCTATGTTTAATATATACTATTTATTAATATTTATAATCTATATATATTTAATTTAAATTCATTCATTTTTATCAATAATTATCTAATTAATAAAACTTTTAATATTTTTACTACTTTACTCATTATTTATTTTTATTTGTTTAATTATTTAATTTTATTAATTTTACATATCTATATATTTAATATATACTATTTATTAATTTTTATGATTTATATATATGTATATTAAATTTATTTATTTTTAACAATAATTATTTAATTATTAAAGTTGTAATATTTTTTTATTTGGTTAATTATTTCATTTTATTCTGGACCTTTATCATTGCTAAAAGAGCATTGATAAAGGGAACCCTTTATCATCCCTAAAATTAAATATTTGATAAAATGTTTCCTTTATAAGCACTAAAAATAAAGCGTTGAGAAAATATAACCTTTATCAGTGCTAAAAATAAAGTGCTGATAAAAGGTACCTATTGTCAGCGCTAAAATAAAGCACCGATAAGAGTTACCTTTTATCAATGTTAAAAGAAGCGTCGATAAAGGGTACCCTTTTTCAGCACTGATAAAATGTCCCCTTTATCAGTTCTTCTTTTGGCACTAATAAATGTTGACTTTATCAGCACTTTTTCTAACCCTGATAAATGTCTGTGCTGTTAATAACCTCATTTGTAGTAGCAAGGATTTCTCTAAATTGGCTTCTTCAATGACTGCTCTAACTCGAAAGGGAGTAAATTTTTCTTGGGATAAAAAGGTTAGGCTTCTTTTTTTGAGTACATAATATATATACTTCTTTTAATTTTAAAATTATTTAAATGAATATGTATTTATTTATAATTATAACTATAAATATATATTTTTTATTTTTTTTAAATATTTATAAAATTATAACAAATAAATTTTTGATATTTATAATTTTATTGTTATAAATATTTAATATATTAATTTTATATATTTATAAGATTATAAATATAATAATTGTATTCCTTATAATTTTATAATAATTAAAATGAATATATGTTTATTTATAATTATAACTATAAATAAATAATTATTTATTTACTTAAATAATTATAAAATTATAACAGATATATTTTTTATATTTATAATTTTATTAATATATTTAATTAATATATTTATTATAATTTTATAATTATTTAAATATATCTGTATTTATTTATAATATTTATAAATATATATAATTATATAAATATTTTTATTACAAATATATTTATTTATATTTATGTATTTATTTATAGTTATAATTATAAATATATAATTATATAATTATTATATATATAATTTTATAAATGTTTATAATAATATAAAAAATTATTAACATTACATCTTTATTAGCGATTTTTTAGCACTGATAATCATAAGCCTTTATCAGGGCTAAAAAAGTGTTGATAAACTGTGTCTTTATCAGCACTATAATTTTAGCGCTGATAAAACATACCTTTTTCAGCGCTTTTTAACTAGCACTGATAAAAGCTTCACTCAATTTTATAAATGAACCCTAACAGTCGGCTTCTTCTCTCGCAAAACTCAAGCTCTCACGGAAGGCGACCGCTTCACCGCTGACCCCACCATTTCCCTGACCTCACCTCTGCCACCACCGACCCCTCCTCTCCCTCCGACACCTCCTTCACCACCGGCCCCTCTTCTGCTGCCACGATTCCCTCATCTGCTGTCGTACACCCCTCCTCCGTTGTGAACTCACCTCTACCACAAACCATTCTTCGCCATGAACCCACCTCCATCGTGAACCCTCCTATACCGCGAATGTACCTCCACCATGAACCCACCTCCACCATGCACTGAACCCCTCCTCTTCCATGAACTACTGCTTCTCTGTGAACCCTCCTTCATTGCAAACCCACCTCTGCCGTGAACCCCTCTGCGACCTCTATTATCACTATCGCAACTGCCTACCCTGACTCCACCACTGCCGGACCTTACTGTTGTAAGGTATGTTCTTATTTGATTGGTAATATGGTTTTCTAGTGAAAAATTAATTTTAGGGTTTTACAGTTTGAAATCTTTTTGGATATTTGAATTATGTGTTTGGTTTTTATTCTACCTTTACTGTATGTTTTTTAGGGGTAGTAACTAAGAACATAACTCAAGACTACCATTGTGAGTTAGTCAATTTTTATCACTCATTTCTCTCTATTTTGTTTATTCCCATTTTCATTTTTTTTACAAATATTTAATAAATTTTTAACCACAATTTGGTTATTCATAGTCTATACATAGGAGAGTTGGTATTAATTTGACTAATGCATTTTTTTCTTTTTTACTATTTTTATTTTTTTGAATATTTTCATGATACATTGAAATTTACTAAATGTATCCAAAAATATAGATCATCTTAGCATTTTATGAGACTGTATAAAATGATTTTATAAAGATTTAAATGATTTTTGAAATAGATTTTGTTTCTAGATTTTCAATCTGTCCATTTAAAATTATTTGATCAGATGTGAAAGATATTTGAACAAGTGATGCTCAATATTCATTTTGGGTTATTTTAAGATATTTACTATAAATTGTCTCTCTTGAAAATAAATTTATTTTTGATTTACCTTTATATTTTGGATCATGTGTAAACCTTTTATAGCTTTATATTTTATAAAATGGTAGTTATTTTTTATTCATGTGTCTTTTATACTCAAAACAACCCAGCCATGGATTTGGAGAGTCCAAATCCATGACATCAAAATTTGTTAATAAAAAGTAAAACATACAAGACAAGATGGTTTAAAGTCTACACAACATACAATGTCCATCATTAAAAAATTCATCTATATTCTAGATTCCTTGGATATCATCTTCTTCCTTTTAGATGTCAACCACAACTCCATTTCATGGTTCTTAGAGGTGACGTACATTCATCTTCTGATGATGATAAGGATGAAACCTCCAGAGTGGAGCATACCTAGAGTTTCCAAGATAAATCACGAAAATCCATTTCTAGATTAGAGTGAAACCCATACTCAAAATTAAAATATAAAAGCCATTACATATCCATATAGTTGATATAACCAAAAACATCTAGTTACATTGATTAGGAGGTCACCTCAAGTTGTGATAAATACCATTGTGCCACTTACTTGTCGGTTCCTTTAATTGGTCTTTCACATTCTTGGCCTTTCAGAGTGCTAATGCTTGAATTACATTCCTGTGTGGTTGCACACTCTTAATTAGTAGCACTAACAAAATATTTATATTCATTTTTTCGTTAAATCAGTAAAATGGATTGGATAGGTCCACTCAAAATTCTTAGTTGCCTTGCAAGAGGGAGCAACAGAGTGCTCAATCTGTAAGGAAACAGAATGCTTGTCATCACTTATCATGTTTGTCGTATGTGGGGTCAACTTCAAAGATGGACCAGTATGATCCTTTTATGTCATATTTTTCCTGTACATGTTCCCTTTTTCATGCCACACATACTGTAAATGAGTTCTAGATTTATTTGAGATCACTAACTGAAAGCCCGCAACGTTAACCAATTTGGCCTTTCCTTTCCTACTTTTAGACACTAGGGACTCATGTCTCATGTCTCATGTCAATGCTGACCTCATCCTGGATCATGTCCTCATGATCCAATTGATTTTCCTCTTCAGCAAACACATTAGTACAGGATGTCTTCAATCCACTTTCACCCACAAGTGAAACAATATCATCTTACAAAACACGTCCCTTGTCTCTTTTGAGTGTAGTAAGGTTAGATCCTTGAGAGGTTCCTTAATCAATAACAAGAGGGATTTGGACCCAAGAAGGAGGCATAACATGGGTGATCATATTATCCCTATCACAAGGTTTTATCCTCTCAATAGCACCATGCTTGAAAACATCAGCAAAAGATTTCATTGCGACATTACCCAGTTCAATGTGCTTCTTCTAAAGACCGACTTACTCCTCATCAGACCAATGTATGACTACATCTTGCATTGTTAAGGGGCATGTACTACACTCTTATTCCTATGGAACTACTAATTATAGTTTCCAATGCGTACACAACTCAATAAGGAAACCACTCAGAACAGATGGATAGTTAATTACTGATATCACCTATAACCAGGATAACTTTTTCAATCATCTTGTAAGCAAGATCAATTAAAATGGGAATTTAAGCAAAGTTTCGATACCTAGATCACTATGTCTTTTTTTTAATTTTTATTGGAATACGCACATTAGAGCTAACTTCTCTGAGGATCAAAGGATTCCAAAAAACCCTTGTGTTGAAGTGACTCTTTTATAAAGTGCATCTCTTGGGAATGATGTCTCTGTGAAAATAACCAAGTGACGCTTTTACAATTATTTATTTATTTTGAAATTTTTCTTAAAAATTATTTTTGTTCAACATACTCTTTTTTGGTTTTAAATAGATTTAAAATTATTTAAACAATTGGAATGGACTTACGTTTCATGCCAAGTGTTTGTAAACTCACATGATTGGGTTTTATAAAGGGATGTGAATGTTTTGAAAGTGTATTTAATATTGGTTTCATTTTAACAAGGGGTGTGTGGTGTTTTAAATGAAAATTTGTAAAATATAGAGGGTTGTATCTCATTTTGAATGATTAAGACTGTTGGGTCATGATGTTTCCTTGAATGCATTAAAAAAAGGAATTGTGGTTTTGTGAGAGATTGTTTAGAATTGATTGGTTTATTTTAAAAAGGGTGTGTTATTTTAAAGAGGAACTTGTGTAAATGGTTGATTTTTTTAATTGAATTTCAAATGTAGTTTTATAATTAGTTTCTAATGGACATATGAAATGTAGTTTTTTCAAAATATTTTAAATTTTAAATTTTATAGAATTAGGAAAACCAATATATTATATAGGTAAGTCAAGTAGGTTGATAATAACGCCATGGAAAGGGAATGTCACTAACTCTATCCAACCCACAGGATATCCATCATGAACTCACTCCCACAAAATTTGAATTATTGTTTAACCCTATTGAAACTCCTAAACCTATTTTTCATCCAACATCACCTATATTGTTTAAATTAGGGGGATCTTTGTTTGATATGTCTATTTAAGCCTTTTCACTTAGAGGGTCGTGATTGATTATTAATATGAAATGCTTGATGCTTAGTCATGGATGTAAAAATTGTCTCTTTCTTGTGAGAGTGTTAGAGTTGAAATGTGATTTACTACTTATATTATATTTATTCATTGATGATCACTAGCTTCACTATTACAAAACTGGACTTTAACAGCACTGGTATTTATCAGCGCTAGAAAAAAATGAGGATAAATGAAATATTTATCTGCACTACCAAAAGAACTGATAAATTTAACCTTTTATCAGCTCATTTTTAGCACTGATAAATGGAACCTTTATCAGTGCTTTAATTTTATCGCTGATAAAGGGTATCCTTTATCAGTACTTTATTTTAAACACAGATAAAGGGTAACATTTATCAATGCTTTATTTTTAGTGCTAATAAAGGGTACACTTTATCAGCACTTCAGTTTTAGTTGTGATGCATATTTACTTCATTAGTGCATTTATAGTGCTAATAAAGGTCCAAATAAATAAAATTAAATAATTAAATAAATAAAAAATAAAAAATGTTTTTTTTAAAAATATTATAAATGTTATTAATTTAATAATTATTGATAAAAATGAATATATTGACTATACATTATTAAATATTAAACATTTTATTACTTAAATACTTATGATAATAAATGTTATTAAATTTTAAATATTAGATATTTAGATATATATTAATGTATATAAATATGATTTATATATTACAAAATATTTATGCACTTTACATTAAATAGTTATATATTTATTGAATAATGGTTTATAATTAAAAATTAATATGAATTAAAAATATAGATGAATTGAATAGCACTTAAAATATAATTTAATTTCATTTGATTTTTCAATTTAATATAGATAAAATGTGTGTTATATTTATTTCATATATACGTTATTAATGCATTTTTATATACAATTCACACACACAAAACATATCCATTTTTCAATATTGTTAAAGTGTACTTATTCTTAATTTATACAATTTCACTCATTTTTAACATATGTCCATGCACTTAAAATTAGATATTCATTAATAATGTTAAAAAAATATTTGTAATAAAACTATTTATAAATGTACATTTACTATATTTATACAATTATACTTTTATAATTACAAATAAAAAATATTTTATTTAAAATTATTTATATAATTATAAATAAATAATTATATATATTTAAATAATTATTAAATTTATAATAAATTTACTTAAATAATGAATATATTTACTATATTTATATTTATATATATTTATTAAATAAATATATGTAATAAATATTATTTTTCAAAAATATTTCTATAAATATAATTAAATAATTATAAATAAATAATTAAAAATATATAATTAAATATTTATAATAAATTTTCATAAATAATGAATATATTTAATATATTTATATTTATATATATTTATTAAGTATATATAAATATTTACATTTTTTTATTTATAATTATAATTATAATTATAAATCCATTATCACACTTAATTAATAAGCACTGATAAAGATAGGATTTATCAGTGCTTTTTTAGCATTGATAAATATAGGATTTATTAGCACTAAATGAAGTGATGATAAAATTAATATTTATTGGTGCTATAAATTTAGCATTGGTAAAGATTTCATTTATCAGTTCTTTTTTAGCGTTGATAAAGGTAGGACTTCATCATCGCTAAATAAGCATTGATAAAGAGTCTATTTATCAGCTCTTAGGTAATAACCGTTTATAAAAGGGTTCTTTATGAGCACTTATTTTTATGCACTCATAAAATTATCACAATTCTATTTTAAAAACCCTAACCATTTAAAAACCCATCGTGATATAGAATCTTTCTGCAGAAGACACCCATTATCGGTGCTCCTCCTCAGTTAATCGAATGTTTAATCACACCACTCAGCTCCCACTAGTTGCTCGAACATCTTGTTCGACATCCAGTGTTCGATTGTAGTTAGGGTGTCTAAATATGGTCTTGAATTTTCTATAACATAGCGAGGTTGGACTTCTGATTTTATTTGTGTATTTTTGGTTTTTTTTGATATCTTCTTTTATGATTTGTTTATGATCTATTGTTTATGAATTTTTTTGATCTATTGTTTAGGGAACAGTTTATAGTCTATTTTTTGTATTGTCTATCGATGTATGATTCATTTTTTATATCTGAAAATGAACCTAGGTTTATGGGGATACTACCTTTCGAATCCTCAATCCAATACTCTCCCTAACATTCTCATATTCAACACTAGATATAACACTAAAATCCATCATGATAATCATCCAATTATTATGACTCTTAATATCCTAAAAATAGTAAGATGATTTCACTTTTTAGTAAACTTTTTAATTAAAAAAATGATCATGAAAGTCCCTTCTATGTTTTTTTCCATCAATGCTTCTTATATTATCCTCAATGTCAGATTCTAATGAGTAATTTGTAATCTTTATACCAATTCATCAATTGGATCTTTATGAAAAATAGGACACTACTTTCTGTTGTTATGATCTCTATTGTTTCATTCATGAACAGAATATTTTAGATATTGAAATACATCATATTAACTTCTTTAAATCATTAATTATAACTTCATAGTATTTCTTAATAAGAATTTTCATCTTTTAATACATCTTCCCCATGGATCATATATACACCAGAACCTATATCAATTCAAGAATAATTGTATCTTTTATTTATTTAATGAAAGGGGAATTTCAATTTACTTAAATTGAGGAAGAGTCACTATGGACCATCACTTTCTATATTTCCATCAATTTGGAATTAATCTTCATGTCTGAAATGGATTTATTGGAATTAAACTCCTCCTCATCTTACTTAGGCATACTCTTTTCTTCAGGGAAAATAACATAATCATTTCTTCCTTGGGTTGTCTTTACAATAATGATCTATTTTAAATTCACTAGTTGGTATATTCATCTATGAAATTTCTTAATACCTTTTTTATCCCTTTAAGATTTATTTTATCTTTAATATAAATCATTCCCCAAGATACTCCTTTCACATGAGAAGTATCATTTTTAGTTGCATGTGTACTTCCTTTTCTTTTTCAAGAATTATTATTATCTTTCAATGACATATTTTACTAAGTATTTTATTTTGAAATCCTTTTGAAGAATCCTTCAGCCTAATGATCTTCTCTAACCATCCCCTAAAATCTATTTCTCAAAGGAATATACTTTTCATTGAGTTCACATTGGTTTTTTTAAGGAGATGCCTTAGTCAAAAATGACCAAAGAACAAATATTATTAAAAAAGAAGGATTACAAGAGTCTAAAAAATGGGATCATATTACAATTCTTTTCATGAAAGGAAATCAGAGCAATGGGAAGGTCTTCGAACCAAGTAATGTCCTGATTGAGTCCCATGTTGGCCAGACCATCTGAAACCGTGTTTTTCTCTCAATACACATGTGTGATGATATAGTTAAGATCGCTAAGCAAATAAAAGAATTCCATCCAGTGGGTAGTAATCGACCAAGCAAGGTGGATTATTCCATTCCAAATTTCTTGGATGATAGTTGTCGAGACACTTTTTATCCAGAGGTTATTCCAACCAAAGAGTTTGGCAAAATTAATGGCATGAATCAAGCCCAACATCTCATCTTCAAGGGAGGTGGAAATTCCACATTTACCCAGGAAGCATCCAAGGATCTGACCGTGGTGATTCTTTGCTTTTATTCTAGTTAAATATCACCTAAGACATCCACTAGAGAAACAGTTAACATGAAAATAATTATTGTAATAATATCAATAAATTCATTTGTATTATTGGTAACATTATTTTATAAAATTGCATTAACTTCACAATAGTTATTATATTCCAAATAATTATTGGAAAACTAGAAAAATTCTCCTACTATCCAAAATAAAATAACCGGTATTTTTACCTTCCTATAGAACTCATCTGGTTGTACTTACTTTTCATAGGGGCCATCATGATTTTATTTAAAACATATCCTCTATTTTAACTTTTACTAATAACTTCCAAATTTCTATTTTCTTCATGATTCAGAGGGGTTCTATCATGAGTAAGACTGAGTTTTCTAATAGAACATGACCACTATGACATAATAATTCTTTCATTATTCTACACTTATATAACATAATTTTTCTTAATTTAAATATAACCTACTAAAAAATAATCAAATAAAAAATATATAGATTTTTTTCTTAGCCTTGAACATCAATTTATCCAACTTTATTTTCACCAAGATCAATTATTCTTCATGTTTATGGACCTTTTTTTTAAAAATCATGTTAGGCATTCATTCCTTCCTTGGGAATCTTCCTGTTATATATCTTATACTATAATTAATGGAATAATTTTTATATTATTTCACTTTGACACTTCATCTTGATGTTCACCAGATTAATGGAATTCTCATGTTTAATGTTCTCTTGTTTTACACCTATACATTTCAGTGACAATATCATTTATCATATTCATTTATCTTCTATTATTTTGTCAAATTCCAATAGCCCTTATTGTTGGATTTGGAATTTCTAGGCACTCAGATATTGTTGTAGAAAATAACTCTTTGAATGGAAATCATAAAATAATGCATTGATTAAAATATTAAATAACATGAAATAACATCTAATCCAGCCCATGCGACTCCCTAGGATCAACCCATAAGAGTGTTAGCCCTCCATTGATGAAAATATCTCAATAGAAGCTAGAAGTCAACTTAAAAAGGCATAATTGAAGAAGAAAAACAAAGAAATAAACATCACTCCAACATTGTGTGATGATTTTCAGAAAATATGTTATGAATAGAATCACTGCCAATAGAAATTTTATCAATTTGATATGAAGAAGAATTATGAAATGAAAAATAATAAGATGGAGAAAATTTTTTATTAAGGTAAATGAAAAACTTACATGGGAAAAAATGAAGATGTGATTAGAAAATGAAAATGTAAAATTACAATTGAAAAGAAAAAATTTAGTTGTTAATTCACTTCAATGAAATATATTTATATAGGAATGTTATAAGACTTATTTTTAACCCCTAAAAATCAATTATTTCTCTATTAATTATGAGTCAAAAGGTGGGTGATAATAAAAGAAATTTGATGTTTCAAATTTGAGCACAAAAATAAGACCAGATTCATCCCCCCTCTTGGATTGAAAATAATTCAATGTAGTTTTCTGAATAATTGATGGTCATAGAATTTAAATATATTGATCCAGGTTTCCTCTATAATCTTTCAAAATTTCATGTCAATTGGTTAATTCTTTTGGATGTTATGCTTGAAATGGTGGGCTGACTCTATGGGCGCTCAAATCCAGCCATATATTTAATCTTCATCTTTGACTACCTTTATTATCATGAAAAATTCATAATTATACTTTTCCACAGTTGAATGAAATTATAGACATAATTTTCTCTTTCTACAGTTAGAATTTGAGCTTCATTTGGCTTGAATTATGGTCCCCCCTTTTTTGATGGGCCAAAGGCCCATTATGCTTTCTCTAGGAATTTCTGTGTTCATTGCCAAAAATCTCCATCTACATTTGAATTTCATCCATTAATACTAAAATAAAAAATATTCCAATAAAAGTGATCAATAATATCCTAAAATATAAAATTAAAAGAGTGAATATGATGTATTCCATGATTAGATGATTAATTGGGTCCAAATTGACACTTTAAACACAATTGGCATAATGATGTGAAACAAAGCTCAATTTATGAATTGGACTAAAATTGGTGTTTATGGACATTGAAAAACATCAATATTTTGGTATAAACAATGAATATTAGCATATTTTAGTGACTAATCACACCCCCATACTTGATTTTTTCTAGTCCTAAGAAAATATTATCTCAAAAATATGAAATTGAATTCTCTTTTTTGAAAACATTTTAAAATACATTTATAATAAAAAAATTAATTCAAAAAAATCATGAATCCTTTAAAAATAATTTCACACAAGATAAATTCACAAGAATATCCAAGCCCAAGCCCATTCCTATGTTAAAATTCATCATCACATTTCATCCAATTTCAATTAAGCGTGATGATGTATTGTGCATCAGAAAAGATATGGGCCACATCTTTTTATTCCAGGGGAAAAATGGAAGCTCTAGGTGGGAATCACATTAAACCTTAAGATGAGTATTTGTTTTTCACTTTTTTTTAACCACAATAGATATGAAAAGACTAACTCTAGGAAAGACAACTATAAATTATCGATCCCCAGGTGATTAATTCCACATGTATTTTTAATTACATGGTCTATAAAAGAGATGTAAATCCTAAACCTGGGCAATAAAACTATATATTCAAGATCCCCAAGTGTGGGACAATGCATATTTGGAAAAAACATAGCTCTATGTTGTATTTTTTATAATTTTTTTTGTTGGATACTCAAATTAAAATTAAAGTGGCCCTAAATCCCATGATATGATTAAAGGGACCCATGAAATCAAAAAGACACCCAAAATCCAATGGATGTGCATTATGTCATTTTGATTAAGAGGATGAAAATATTATCGTTGAAAAATCTAATAGGACAATCGTACTTTCCAAAAACTATTATTATGAACATAAATATGTATTAAAATCATAATCAAGGCATTAAAAATCATTTTACCTACAGTTTTTATGTATCACAATTTAAATTAATCAATTCATGTATAATGAATTGAATTTTTCTTTGAGTTGAATTTTTATCATAAACGCCCAGTTTTTTTTCAATATCCTTGATTTTCACTCCCCCCAACATAGAATGAAATGGCCCTCAATTTTGAAATAGAATAGAAGAGAGATATTATAATTGGGAAGAAATATGGGATAAGTTATTTGAAATGAAATCATGGAACAAAATCACATGGTTTGGAGTTGATGAACCATCAAAAAGAAATTGATAAATTTTTCTTTACATAATATGTAGACTCCTTGGGGATGATTGAAGGTTGGGTTTGAACTCTTGAAGGCATGTGTTTTATTTGTAAAATACTGAACTACTCTGACTATTAAATTTCAAAAACAGAAAACATTAGATAACATAGGAAACACCAAGGGGTTACCTTAACAAAAAACAGAAAATCACACAAAATAAATTAAATTAAATTTAGAAGTTGTGTTATCTCCCAGAAAGAACTTATTTTAATGTATTTAGCTCGAATTGGACCCCCCAAATTATCCAATTTGAACATTACACATTTTCAATACCCGATTATTCTCAACTTCTACTTGATTGAGATTGATTCTTTTTTTTTATAATTTTTTTCATTTGAAATCCCATGTTCAACAATGAGTGTGAATGTCCAAGTAATTTTCAAAATGGTTGATCGGGATGCTTCTGTTTTATTTCCCATGACATCAAGGATCATTTTAATTTTATCAGTTTCATGAGAATAATTAATGAGTAGCATAGGGTCTTGGTTTTCACCTATTATGGGATACTTGCGTGAGTAAATAAGGACAATGATTTTGAGTTCGGTTTGATTTAAATTTCCTAAAGAATAATGGAAATTTGAATCAAAATTTGTTTCTTCTCCAAATTTTTTTCATAAAATTGGTTCATTTAGAAAACCTGATTCATTTCCCAAATTATCCAGTTGAATTTCTAGAGTGGGTATGGAATCACTTTTTATGATTTCTTATAATTTATTAGTGATTAGTGGTCTTAAAAATAATAATTGGGGATAAATTCATAGCACTCAATCCATGATGGATAATTTCCATCTTGGAATATAGAAAATCATTTTCCTCTTGATTTAAAATCCCATCAAAAATTACTTCATGTTCATCAAGTCCCCTAGATTCAAAGGATGGTTCTTTAAAAAATTCAATAGAGTTATATGGGTAAAAATATTTTTCTAACTATGTTGAGGTGGGGAAAACATGAGTGGGATTGTGTTCTATAACTGTTTCAAATATTTCATGTTCAACTCTCAAAGATGAAACTTTTGAATTCATTTTATTCATTTGTTCACACAACTGTTCAAGAAATTTTTGGGGATTATAAAGGATAATATTTTGGACATCATAGATTTCCTTTTTATTGATCTCTTCAACCATCCTTGAGAAGGATGTAAATTGATTTTTTAAACATTTAGCATCCCATTGATTGTACATCTCATCGTGTGTGGGTAATCATACAAGGTTTGTTCGTAGAAATTTCCTAGGTGCATGGATTACCAATTTGGACTTTTCATTTGATTCCAACATGGGCTTATGATGGTTTAATGTGTAATATACTTCATTGGAGTGGATAGATATTTGGATTTGATATTTTCAGGACACATACAAATAAAAAGGGGAAAAGCTAAGAGAAATTTGGATGAGAAAAGAGAAAAAGTAATGAATAGAATGAAATGATATAAGGTTACTTACTTGGGTCCTTAAAAAAATATCCAAAATATGGTTGCACAAATATTTACCCTATAGGTATAAGAATTCATTTTAGTACATGTAGGGGTCAAATCCATAGGGATCGAAGAAGAAACCAATATACACTAAAAATTGACATTTGTTTGGTTGTGATGTGTCCAACTTGGTTTCTAATTGATTGGATAGAATAATAGTAAATTACCTAATAGAATGTATTGATTTTGAGAATTAAATATCCAATTATTTTAAAGTGAAAAATTAAGGAAGATGAATTAGTCCTAGGTTGTCATAATGGTTAGATTGGATGAATTTATTTTCTTAGAATGTTTCAGATCACTATTTCATGATATATCCACAAATGAGTTAATTTCACAAAATCATTCACCAATTTAATACCAAAAAAATACCAAGTCTAATATCTAATTAACTTAGAGTATCATATTAATGAGAACTCCCAGGTATTGGATCATACTAGCACTCAAAATTCATCATTGTTAAAGTTGGAAAAAACAAAAAAGAAAATAACTCATCGAACGAGAATCATAAAATAATGAAAACATTAAAATATTAAAGAACATTAAATAACATCCAATCAAACCCATGTGACTTCCTAGGATCAACCCATAAAAGGGTTATCTCTCCATTGCAGAAAATATCTCAATGGAAGTGGGAAGTCAACTTAAAAGGAGGAATTGAAGAAGAAAAACACAGAAATAAACATCACTCCACCTTTGAGTGATGATTTTCAAAAATGATGTTATGAATAGAATAACTCCCAAATCCAATGGTATCAATTTTATATGAAGAAAAAATATAAAATAAAAAATAATAATAAGTATAAGAAAGTTTTTTAAGGTAAACAAAAACTTACATGGGAAAAAATGTATATGCGATTATAAAATGAAAATGTAAAATTACAATTGAAAATAAAAAATTGGATACGAATTAACTTCACTATAAAATAATTATATAGTTATATTAGAAGCCTTAGTTCTACAACCTAATAATAAATTCCCTCCCCATTTATTATTGGAGTCAATAGGTGGGTGAGAGTAAAAGAAATTTGATATTTCAAAGTTGACCACAAAAATAGGACCAGGCCCCCCCTCATGGATTGAAAATAAGTCATTATAGATGTCTAAATAATTGATTGTCGTAGAAGAGAAATATATTTGAACAGATTTCCTCTATCATCTTTAAATATTTCATGACAAATGGTTCATCTGTTTGGATGTTATGCTTGAAATGGTGGACTGACTTTATGGGCATTCAGATCTGGCCATAAATTTAATCTTCATCTTTGACCGCCTAGATCATCATGAAAAAAATAAGAATTATCCCCGAACACAGTTGAATTAAATGATACCCATAATTTTCTATTTTTATAGTTAATTTTTTTTCATAATTGGGCTTGATTTTTGGTCCCCACTTTTGTTTTATGGGCCAAAGGCCCATTATGCTTTGTCTAAGAATTTCTGTGTTCATTGTCAAAAATATCCATCTTCATTTTTGGTTAATCCATTGAACCTAAAAGACAAAATATTCCAATAAAAGTGATCAATAATATACCAAAATATAAAATTACAATAATTAATATAATGTATTCCAAAAGTAGATGATTAATTAGGCCCAAATTGACACATTAAACATGATTAGTACAATGATGTTAAATTAAGTTCAATTTATGAATTAGACTAAAATTGGTGTTTATGGACACTGAAATACATAAATTTTTCTATATAAACAATTAATATTATCTTATTTCAGTGGCTAATCAAGTATCCCTAATGAGGACTGTGTGCATAAGTCAGGTGGATTTTCTATTTTTTTAGGATTCAACGTATGCTGAATATTAGCCTCAATTGTAGTGTGAGTAAAAAATGAAGTAATAATTGAATTCCCTCTATGATTTTGATAAATTTTAAATTATGGAATTGGAACCAGAAAATAGTACCTATAGAACAATTATATTTATCATCTAAAAGCGAAAAAGGACGATAGTAAATAGTGCAAGGTGTCTCTAGTTGTAAATGTATTTCAATAATTTGAAGGATTAGATTTAAATTTTATTTTCTCTCATTCTATAAAGAATATAATAATTAATATTGTTAGAAACTTGGTTTACATTGATGTTTTATTTCTATAAAAAATTGATGTCATGATTATATTACTTTATGGATATTCAAAGGAAGATATCAACATAGATCAACTGGAAGGTTTCATGCTAAATGTAGTAGATGGTTCGGTTCTAGTCTCAAATGGGGGTTTGTGGGATTAAGTAGGCACCAAGATAGTGTAACTGGAATTTAAATCCTTTCATAGTAGAATTAATGTTCGTGCAATGTAATTTAAATACTTTCTACTATTTTAAGGTGTATTATGATGGGAGATTATTAAATTACTTCTTTATGTGGATGAATTTCTCTTTTTCTGTCTTTATGCTATTGTTATTCAAGAAAAATTTTACCATAGGAGTTAGAAGAACACTTGAACTATAAATGAATAGATATAAATTTTAAATGTTGGAATAACATTTGGAAAAATAGAATGTACCTAGTGGCTGGCATAACACTGTGTTTTATGGATCATCTTATATGATTACAAGTGTGGAAAATGAAGAATTCCATATTGAGGATGGGATTACACATTTGAATGATTATAGCCACCCAACCTTTTATTACATTACTATTACATCATTTTAAAGATAAACAACATAATAGTATTACACATAGAGGATCCAAATGTTTAGTGTCTTGGGAAAAATAGGATTATACATAACAATTACAATATCAATCATAAACATTTATTTAACTCCTTCTTCTCTAGCTTCTTATTGGCACTTGACCTCTCCTTAGTACATGTAGCCACATGAGGATATACATAAAAAGAGGTAAGCTAAAATCACAGTAATATAATATATAATAACAATATATCATGGGGTTAGTATAATCATAACATAGGAAAAATATCATTCACATGAGAGGAATAATTAATAAAAGACTTGAAATGTGGCAATGCATAAAAAATGAAACATCATGTCTTAGTGGTTAACTACCAAACATAATTGTCAACCAAAATATCACCATGTTCACACATCATTTCACTTTAACTCATGAAATAAATTACTTTACCCCATGCATTGGAGCATTGTATAATTCCGGGTGCACCCGTCACATTCAAACATTCATATTGCGCTATATAATTTCGGGTGCACCCGTCACAAATAACATTAACATTATCATTCATAAAACATAAAACATATATCAAAAATGAAAATAAATAACCCATGGAAAGGAATGAATTTATTCTCATAAGAACACATTTATAAACTTTGGGTTCCCAAAAAAAGTTGGAATAACACACTTGATACAATAACCATCAACCTTGAGTGTGAAATAAAAGGTGTGTTTTTGAAAGAAGAGTTATTTTGGAAAACATTTGTATGGCATAAAATCGAATGGAAAACATTTATATCTCAAAAAAGTTAAGATAACGATGAAAAAATGAGTTTTAAGGAGTGACCATACAAAAAATGGAGTGAAAGAGGGAGAACCTGAAGAAAGAAAGTTGGGTTCGAGAATTCCCCCTTACCATGTATCTAAGCGCTTTCTTCACATTAATGTCATGTATAACCACATTAGATTCATTAATTGAAAATTCAAGAACCCTTTTTACATGAATATGGTTCATTATGGTTTCATTAAGTTATTTTATGGGCCTTTCGATGAGTTATATAGTTTAAAAAAACATTGTTTGAGAATGTTCGTTTTTATGGTTTTCTTGAGCGGTTCACATGTATTCATAAATGAAAGTTCGTGTAGAACATAGGTAAACATAAGGAACTGAT
The DNA here is from genome assembly GCA_963277665.1 of Viscum album. Lineage (NCBI taxonomy): Eukaryota > Viridiplantae > Streptophyta > Magnoliopsida > Santalales > Viscaceae > Viscum > Viscum album. The sequence goes on from OY728134.1 coordinate 1,280,455,186, forward strand.
ATATCATGTTATTAATGATATTATATAAGTTTAAATGATATTATAATGAATTATATTATATACCATGTGGATGAATCATTATATAAGAATTAAATGATGATTGTTTGGGTTAATTTGGGTGGTTTTTCGACCACAACGAACTTGTTTTGTTTAATCATTTAGTAATATGTACATAAGTTAGTTACAGAACTTCAAATAGGACAAAATAAATATAAAATATTCTGTTTCAACCATAAAAATGGTTTCATGACCATATCTGAAGGTAGAAATGGAAAAAGACAACATGTCATTCTTGAAGGTGATAGATTAACACCTCATGAACAATGTTTTCTTGTATTAAATAAATGGAAGGGGAGAAGGGGTTTGGATGGTATAATATCCCATTAGTATCATAAAATTACATTATATGTATGATAATATATTTACCATACCATTTTGATGAATATAGGTGGGGAGAGAATAAGAAAATAACTTGAAATTGAAAGGAAATTAAAGGAAGAGAGAGAGAGAGAGAGAGGAATTACTTCTTGAATCCTCTTCTTGAGATCCTCTTTAAGGAAGCTAGGATTGGTATTTTGATGAGACCAGAGTCTCTTGGACGTGGGGTAGGGGTTAGGGAAGATATTTGGCCAGATTTTAGACAATGATTGAATCTTGAGAGTTGTGAGGAAATGAGTGTGTGAAGGGTAGTATTTATAGTGGAGGGGAGAGGAGTTTTCTCAATATAAAATTCATTAATTTATTATTTCCCAAAAATAAAAGGAATAGTGAGTCTTCAATGACCAAGAATATTAATTGTATCATGTAAAACTGAACCAATTGGGATTATATCAGTAGAACATGCATGACTCTATAATTATCTTATTTAGCTTATTTTGTAAATTATGGTATTTCACTATTCATAAAAAATTCAAGTATTTCAGAAAAATCCAAAAAATTCACCCAAACCATTTTTTGACATGTAGAATCCAAAAATGAATTCCATTTATTAAAAATATTTTAATAAATATTATTAATTTAATTTTTAATTAAAATGATAATTTACTTGAATAAATATAGTTTTTAAAATTAAAACTAATTTTCTAATGCTTTCAAAAATTACGTAAGGTATTATAAAATTGTCTTAAAACTAGAAGAAATATAGTTTTTAATTTATAAACAAATTTTAATAAAATAAATTTTCTTTTAAATTAATTAATTAATTATAATTAATTAATTAATTATAATTATTTATTTATGACTTACAAAAATAAAAATACTTTTACTATGGTCAAATTGTCACATTTCAGATGCCTAAATTTTATTTAATTATTAATGGGTAAGGTTAATATTATTTTGGATGATTTACTATTCATAAGGGTCATATTACTATTCGTAAGGGTAAGTTACTATTCACAAAAAATTAAGTTTTCCTTATCGGACTCCAAACATCTTACTGATCACAACAGTGTATGTCAGATTCTCAAAATTCAAAAATTAGAAGTGGAAAAATTATGTTTAATAATCACATAGTATTTATTATCATAACATGTCATTGTGATTCCTAATAGGATTATACTAAAAGGCATAATTATAAGAAGGGAATTCCATTGATAAAACTTTGGGTCATTACATTCTTCCCCCTTTATGAAATTTTACCCTCAAAATTTCACTTTACACAAACAGGTGAGGGTACTTCTCCTTTATCACCTCCTCTGGTTCCCAAGTAGCTTCTTCAAACTTATGGTTCCTCTATGACACTTTGACAAGGTGGGTTGTCTTGTTGCATAGAACCTTATCTCTCTGGTCTAGAATCTCTACTGGCTGCTCCTCATAGGAGAGATCATCTTCCAGCTGCACCACCTTTGAGTTCAGTACATGTGTGGGATCTGGTATGTAGTTCCTCAAGAGTGATTTGTGAAACACATCATTAACTTGATCCATATTTGGTGGAAGTGCAAGCCGATAGGCCACAACTCCTATGCAGTCAAGGATCTCAAAGGGGGAAATGTACCTTGGGATTAACTTCCATTTCTTCCCAAACCACATGAATCTCATCCATGGTGATATTCGAAGGAAGACTTTATCTTCGACATCGAACTCCAAGTCCCTTCAACGGTTTTCAACATAGCTCTTTTACCAACTCTGAGCAACTTTGATGTGTTTCTGAATGACTTGAACCTTATCTGTCATCTATTTCACATGATTGGGTCCAAGTAGATTTCTTTCTCTAACTTCATCCCTATAGTTTGGAGTTTTACATCACTTTCCATACAGAGGTTTATTTAGAGCCATCTGAATACTCGAGTGGAATCTATTTTTTTTATGAGAACTCAACCAATGGGAGATTTTGATCCCATCCACCTTTGAATTCTAGAGAGCAGGCTCTTAGCATATCTTCAAGCGTCTGAATAGTCCTTTCAGATTGGTCATCATTTTGGGGGTGATAGGTTGTGCTGAAATTTAATTTAGTACTCAAAGCATGTTAAAATACTCCTCCAAAATTTATATGTGAACCTTGGATCATGATTAGAGAAAATCAATAGTGGAACTCCATGCAGTCTCACCTCTTCCTTCAAATATATCTTCGTAAGTTTTTCAAGCGATAGGTCTTCCTGAATAACGATAAAATGGGTAGTCTTGGTGATTCAGTCAACCACAACCCATATCGCATTATTTCCTTTCGACATCTTCAGGAGACCCGTGACAAAGTCCATAGTGATATTCTCCCATTTCCACATGGGTATAGGCAATGGTTGCATCATTCCTTTGGACGTTTGTCACTCCGCTTTAACATTATGACATACCAAGATCCTTGATATGTATTTTGTAATCTCCTTCTACATGTTATCCCGCCAAATGTTTTCTCATAGATCACTATACATCTTGGTACTCCCAGTATGGATAGAGAATGTTGAGTTATGTGCATTTTCCAATACCTCCTTCTTTATCCCAGGTGATGAAGGTATAAAAATCCCCATTCCAAACTAAATCACACCATCATTGTCGATATGGAACTATTGCAGCTTCCCTTCCTTTACTGCATTCACACTCTTTTGTCTCTCCACATCTTCCCTTTGTGATTCCTTAATCTTCTCTTGGATGGATGGTTGTGAAATCATTTGGGAAAGGTAGGATGTATCCCCTTCATTTATGATTTCTGAATCCATCCTTTGCATATCCAAGAATATGTGTTTTTTTCTCAATATGTAATATGGATAGAGTAGCAGGTTCTTTTTTTCTTAGAGCATCAGCTACCTTATTCTCCTTTCCAAGATGATAGTGAATAGAGCAATGGTAATCCTTGATTATCTCTAACCATATCCTTTGATGCATGTTGAGATCCTTTTGTGTGAATATATACTTTAGGATATTGTTGTCGGTGTATATGTCACACTTCTCTTTTCAAGGAAAAAATCACGGCTGCCAGCTCTAGATCCTGCGTCGGGTAGTTCTGCTCATGGATATTTAACTGTCGTGAGGTGTAGGCTATCACATTATCATTTTTTATGAGTATACAACATAATCCTTTCTTTTAATCTTTGGTGTATATCACAAAACCTTATCCAATTTTTGGTAGTGTGAATACAGGTGCAGTGATCAGCCTTATATTTAGCTCTTTGAAGCTTCCCTCACATTCTTTCATCTAGACATACTTTACCCCTTTCCTTGTTAACTTAGTTAGTGGGCTTGAAAATCTTGAGAAATTTCTCATTAAACGTCGGTAGTACCCAGATAATCCAAGAAAACTATAGATTTCTGTGACACTAGAGGGTCTGGGCCATTCCTTAATCACCTTTGTTTTTATGGGTCCACTAAAATTCCCTCACCTGTGATCACATGTCCCAAGAACGTGACTTTCTTCATCCAAAAGTCACACATGCTGAACTTGTCTTACAAATTCTCCTTTCTCAACGTCACCAACACAAGTCTTAGTTGTTATTCATGTTCCTCCTTACTCTTTGAGTATATGAGAATATCATCAATAAAAACTACCACAAATTTTTTGAGGTGATGTCTAAAGACTCTATTCATCAAATCCATGAAGATTGCAGGGGCATTAGTAAGTTAAAAGCCATCACCAGAAACACATAGTGCTCGTACCTTGTATGAAAGGCAACCTTCTAAATATCTTCCTTCTTCACATTTAGCTGATGATATCAAGAACAAATATCTTCCTTTGAGAACTATTGATCTCCTCTTAACTTATCTAACAAGTTTTCAATCCTTGGAAGAGGATACTTTTTCTTTATTGTGATCTTGTGGAGTTCCTGATAATCGATTCACAGCCTCATTTTTCCATCCTTCTTCTTCACAAAGAGCACTGGAAAACCCTAAGGTGATGCATTAGGGCATATGAACCCTTTTTCCATATGCTCTTATAGCTTATTCTTTAACTCCTTTATTTTGATAGGTGCCATCCTATAGGTACACTTTGATATAGGAGTAGCTTCGAGTATGAGTTCAATTGAGAACCCTACCTCATGATCCGAGGGAATTTCAGGTAACTCTTTGGAAAATACATCACTATATTCACTCATGATGGGCATTCCTACATGGTTGGTACTATACTTTGACTAAACCATTTGGGCAAGTTATGCTTCTTCATAGGGAATCGACACCCTCACCATTGAAGGATTTTTAAAAAGAGATTTAGGATATTTCTTTCATATGTAGAGGAGAATAGGATGGTTTGGAATATGAAAAGATATTTCCTTTTCCCAACAGTTTATATGTTCTATATATAATGAAATCCAATCCATTCTGATTATAGAGTTGAATTATAGAAAAGGAAGTATTATGAGATTTTCTAGAAGAATCTTTCCACTTACACCAACAGGAGAAGAGTCAAACACTTGGGTTGCAATGATTTCACCACTTGGTTTTTTTTTCAGATATCTCTACTTCAAGGTTTCGGGGATTTGATTCAATAGATATAGAAAACTTGAAAGATATAAAGGAATGCATAGAACTAGAATCAAATAAAACTTTTTCCATGCTTGAGTGAATAGGTTGTATACCTTGTAAAACTTCATTATCTTTCTCCACTTCTGTAGTAGTGATGGAATAAGCCTCCGCTTGATCCTTTGGCTTTGGTGGCTGCTGATGCAGATTACCCTTGAGAACTTGAGGTTTATTGCACTGTCTCACAAAGTTCCCTTTCTCCCTACAGTTGTATAATTGAACCATTGGTGGTTCTATTTTTTCTTCCACCACATTCTCCTTCCATTTCATGTCTTTTCGACACTCTTGAGCATGGTGTCTTTCTTTCCCACACTTGAATCACTTCTCTATCCCATTGAGGCAGTTCCCATGGCGCAACTTCCCACATTTTTTTCATGTGGGTTGTTGAGTTTTCTTCCCACCTTTTTCATTAGATCCACCAGCTTCAAGCTCCATCTTTCGTTTCATATCACCATAGCCATGGGACCAATCTCTAAACTCCATCTCCACTTTGAGAGCACATCAAAAAACTTCTTCATAACTCCCAAACTCTCAAATTGCAAGATCCTTTTGAAGGTGTGGTTTTAATCCACTAAAGAATCTATCAATTTTGATATCATTTTTTATAATAAACCCCAAATCATAGCTTGAAAGACTTGGTAAATTAGCTTCATAGGTTGTGAAAGATTCTCATTCTTTTTTCTTGAGCTCTATGAATTATCTATCCTCCTCCGTGCAAAGAGTTCTTGAGAAATACTTGTTAAGAAACATTATCTTAATGTTTTCCCATTCCATCCCTTCAATTTCGTCACATGTCTTGGTGTTCCTAATCAAATCTCACCATTGATCGACCTATCCATTTAAACGATAAATGGATAGTGTCACCTTCTTCATCTTAGAACATTTAAGCATAGAAAAGATCTTCTATATGGATTTGACCCATTGTTCCGCAACTAGTGGATCAGAAGATCTACTAAACGTCAGTGGTCATTGCCACATAAAACACTCAATATCTAGTTGATCCTTCTTTGGTGAAGGAGTATGTTCTACATTATTATGGTTATTTTTCATAACCTAAGATAGTTTGGTAATAATCTCCAGGAAGTTTTGAACTCCACCTCCCAAATCATTGGGTATATCATTCGGGAAATCATTGTATTGGCCCTTGCACGAGTTGTTGGCCTAGTTTCTCCTAGTTCCTACCATTTTCTAAAATAGAAAAGGTTAGAACAAAACAAAAGTCAAAAATTAATGAATAACTTATTCATTTCTAAGATTTATACTAAAATAAAAACATATGGGATCCTTATGTAATTATTCTTGTGTGCATATCTGTACATAGTCTCATGCGATAGGTTTTCTCTAGGGTTCACTAATCCTAATTACCAAATTAACTAAACCTTGCCTTTGATACCAACTGCAGTGACCCATAATTTTCTTAAATTACTATTACATAATTTTAACTATAAACAACATAATAGTATTACACATATAGGATCCAAAGGTTTAGTGTCTTGGGAAAACTAGGACTATACATAACAATTACAACATCAAGCATAAAAATTTATTTAATTCTTTCTTATATAGATTTTTATTGGCACTTGACCTCTCCTTAATACATGTAGCCACCTGAGGATATACATCAAAATGGGTGAGCTAAAATCATAGTAAGAGAATATATAAGAACAATATATCATGGGGTGAGAATAATCACAACATAGGAAAAAGATCATGAACATTATAGGAATCATTAATAAAATACTTGAAATGCGGCAATGCATAAAAAAATAAAACACCATGTCTTAGTGGTTAACTACCACACATACTTGTGAACCAAGAAAGAATATTTTTCAAACATAATTTCACTTTAAATCATTATATTCATCACTTTACCCAATGCATTGAATCATTTTATAATTCCGGGCACACCCATCATATTCAAACATTCATATTGCGCTATATAATTCCGGGCCCACCCATCACATCATAACATTATCATTATCATACATGCCACCTAAAACATATATCAAAAATAAAAATAACTAACTCATGGAAAGGAATGGATTTATTCTCATAATAACACATTCATAAACTTTGGGTTCCCAAAAAAAGTGGGAATAACACACTTGATACAATAACCATCAACCTTGAGTGAGAAATAAAAGGTGTGTTGTTGAAAGAAGAGTTCTTTTGGAAAAAATTTGTTTGACATAAACTCTAGTGGAAACATGTATATCCCAAAAAAGGTAAGATAATGATGAAAAAATGATTTCTAAGGAGTTACCATACCGAAAATGGAGTGAAAGAGGGAGAACCTGAAGAAAGAAAGTTGGGTTCGAAAATTTCCCAATAGCTTGTATCTGAATGCTTTCTTTGCTTTAATGTCATGTATAACCACATTAGATTCATTAAATGAAGATTAAATAACCTTTTGTACATGAATATGGTTCATTATGGTTTCATTAAGTTATTTTATGGGCCTTTGGATGAGTTATAGAGGTTAAAAAACATTGTTCGGGAATGTTCGTTTTTATGGTTTTCTTGAGCGGTTCACATGTATTCATAAATGAAAGTTTCTGTAGAAAATGGGTAAACATAAAAAACATATATTTCATGTTAATAATGATATTAAGAAAATTTAAAATATTTTATAATGAATTATATTATATACCATGTGGATGAATCATTAGAAAAGAATTAAATGATTATTATTTGGGTTAATTTGGATGGTTTTTCGACCACAATGAACTTGTTTTGTTTAATCATTTAGTAATATGTACATCAGTTAGTTATAGAACATTAAATAGGACATAGTACATATAATATATTCTGGTTCAACCATAAAAATGGTTTCATGACTAGATATTAAGGTATAAATGGAAAAAGAAAACATGTCGTTCTTGAAGGTGGTAGATTAACACCTCACGAACAACGTTTTCTATTATTAAATAAAAGGAAGGGGAGAAGGGGGTTGGATGGTATAATATCCCATTAGTATCATAAAATTATAGTATATGTATGATAATGGAGTTACCATACCATGTTTATGAATATAGGTGGGGTGAGAATAATAAAAGAACTTGAAATTCAAAGGAAATTAAAGGAAAAGAGAGAGAGAGAGAGAGAGAGAGAGAGAGAGAGAGGAACTGCCTCTTGAATCCTCCTCTTGAGATCCTCCTTAAGGAAGCTAGGATTGGTCTTTTTATGAGACCAAAAGCTCTTGGATAGGGGTGATGGGATTGGGAATATGTTTGGGTAGAGTTTATACAAGGCTTGAAGCTTTAGAGGTGTGACTAAATGAGGGTGTGAAGGGTGGTATTTATAGTGGAAGGGAGATGAGTTTTCTCAATATAAAATTCATTAATTTGTTATTTCCCCACAAGACAAGGAATTTTCAGTCTTCCATGACCAAGAATAGAAATTTATCATGTGAACCTGAGCCAATTGGGATTACATCAGTAGAACATCATGCATGACTCTATAATTAGCTCATTTAGCTTATTTTTTTTGTAAATTATGGTATTTCACTATTCATAAAAAAAAATCAAGTATTTCAGAAAAGACCCAAAAATTCACCCAAACCATTTTTTGATGTGTAGAATAAAAAATGAATAATATTTTTGAAAAACAATTTTATAAATATTATTAATTTAATTTTTAATTAAAATCATAATTTACTTGAAAAAATATAGTTTTTAAAATTAAAACTGATTTTATAATGCTTTAAAAAATTACGTAAGGTATTATAAAATTATCTTAAAACTATAAGACATAGATTTTTTAATTTATGAACACATTTTAAGAAAATAAATTTTCTTTTAAATTAATTAATTAATTATAATTAATTATTTTTGTCTTACAAAAATACCAATACTTTTACTTTGGTCAAATTGTCACTTATAAGAAGCCTAAATTTTATTTAATTATTCATGAGGAAGTTTAATATTATTTTGGAAGATTTACTATTCATAAGGTTCATATTACTATTCATAAGGGTAGGTTACTATTCACCAAAAAATAGGTTTTTCTTATCGGACTCCAAACATCTTACTGATCACAACCGTGTATGTCAAATTCTCGAAATTCAAAACATAGAAGTGGAAAATTATAATTAATGATCACATAGTATTTAGTATCATAATTTTTTTATTGTGATTCCTAATGGGATTATACAATAAGGCATAATTATAAGAATGGAATTCCATTGATAAAACTTTGGGTCTTTATAATTATGATGAAGATCGTATTGAGGAAATAACAATGATATTTGAAGATGAACTTCGTGATTTCTCAAAATTGTTTTAGAATTTAAATAGTTGGAAAAATATTCCATTGTATGATGGTTTCTCTAAATATACAACATTTTCATCCATAATGAAGTTGTATAGTTTGACAGTAGGAAACAAATGCAGTGATGCAAGTTTTATATAACTACTTACTCTCTTGAATTACATGCTCCCATAATATAATGATCTCTCGAGCTGAACATATGATGGAAAATGAATGCTACGCTCGATGGGCATGATCTCTGAAAGAATACATGCCTTCCCAAATGAATGTATACTATTTATCAAGGACCAAAAATCACTTACAAAATTCTCAAAGTGTGGCGGTTCTCAATACAAGAATGATGAATCTAGTGCTACGAAAGTTGAATGGTACTTTCTATTCATTATGAGGCTTAGGTGCCTATATGGAATGAGGAGACAGTAGGGAAATTGATGTGGCATGCAGATATAATAAATAAATATTTGAAACTATGTCACTTGGTATAATCTTTTCAGTGGAATAGAATTAGTCATGAGTATCGTGAACTTGGGAATGATCTGAGAAACCTTTGACTTGCATTATTTACATATGGAGTTAATCATTTTGGTTTTCAAAGTAGCACTCACAGTACATGGCCTGTTCTGTTGGTAAGTTTTAACTTTCCATCGTGGTTTTGCATTAAATGAAAATAAATAATTTTATATATGTTTATATCAGGACCAAAATAATTGGCTATCGATAGTGATGTTAATTTGGATCCATTGATTGAGGATTTGGAATTATTATGGGATTCAGGTGTTATGTTGTATGATGCTTATAGAAATGCAGATTTTAGAGTGAGAGACATGTTTTATGGGATGATAAATTACTTTCATACTTATGGAAATTTCTTAGGATATATAATTAAAGGAACTATGGGTTGTCCCATTTTAGAAAAAGGTACACAATTAATTAGTTTGAAACATTCATCGAAATCCTTGTTTCTAGGAAATCACAGATTTTTTCCCTAATTGAATAAGTACCAATCTTGGATGAAATCATTTGATATAATTTTAGAAGAACATACAGAACCATCTCCACAAATAGGTGATCAACTATTTGAGACAGTAAAAGATGCAGAAACTACTTTTGGTAAATCGTTTTTGAAAAAACATACAAAAACCAATTGGAAAAAGTGATCAGTTTTTTTTTTCAAATTACCATACTTGAATTATCTATACGTTAGAAATTTTCTTGAAGTTATTCATGTTGAAAATAAATGTATGTGTTAATGTCATCGAGATGTTGCTAAATGCACCTGAAAAAATGAAGGATGGAATCAAGGGTGAAAAATGAACTTTTCTTCCTCCAACTACTTACACTCTTTCCAGGTAGGAGAGATACCATTTTTTAAACTTCTTGAATAACATAAAGGTTCTAGTGGGGTATTCATGAAACATCAATAACATCATGTTAATGAACTATTTAATGTTAAAGGGTCTGAAATTACATGAATTCCATGTTTTAATGTAAGATCTAATTCATGTAGCTTTATGTTGCATTTTTTTCAAGAATGTTCATCATACATTAACCAAGATCTCTTTCTTCTTCAAAGCTATATGAAGCAAAGTTAAAGACTTGGTGAAATTTGTGACTATGTAAAGTGAAATTTTCTTCATAATATATGAATTGGAAATGTTCTTCCTACCAAAATTCATTGATATGATGGTTCATTTTATGGTTCACTTTGTGAGAGAGATTCGACTATGTGGTCATATACACAATAGATGGATGTAACCCTTTGAACGGTATATGAAGATTCTGAAAGGGTATTTAAAAAATAAAATTTGGCCAGAGGTTTGTATTGTGGAGCGATATATTATTTAGGAAGCTATTGAATTCTATACCGAATACCTGTCCAGTGTGGAAAGCATTGGTCTACCGAAATCCCGTCACACTTGGAAGTTTATGGGTGAAGGAATTTTTGGAAGAGAAGTTGTCACAATCAAAAGGGGTGATCTAAAAGCCTAGTAAGATGATAGATAAGAACAATATAGCATGGGGTGAGCATAATCATAACATAGGAAAAAGATCATGAACATGAGAGGAATCATTAATAAAAGACTTGAAATGTGGCAATGCATAAAAAAATGAAACATCATGTCTTAGTGGTTAAATACCACAGATACTTGTGAACTAAGATATCACCTTATTCACACATCATTTATCTTTAACTCATGAGATAAAACACTTTACCCAATGCATTGGAGTGCTATATAATTCTGGGTGGACCCGTCACATTCAAACATTTATATTGCGCTATAGAATTTCAGGTTCACCCCTCACATCATAACATTAACATTATCATTCATTCCACATAAAACATATATAAAAAATGAACATAACTAACCCATGTAAAGTAATGTATTTAGTCTCATAAGAACACATTCATAAACTTTAGTTTCCCAAAAAATGTGGGAATAACACACTTGATACAATAACCATCAACCTTGAGTGAGAAATAAAAGGTGTGTTTTTGAAAGAAGAGTTCTTTTGGAAAGCATTTGTTTGACATAAAATCCAATTGAAAACATGTATATCCCCAAAAAGTTAAGATAATGATAAAAAAATTATTTTTAAGGAGTTACCATACCAAAAATGGATTGAAATAGGGAGAACCCGAAGAAACAAAGTTGGGTTCGAGAATTTCCCCTTACCATGCATCTGAACACTTTCTTCACATTAATGTCCTATATAACCACATTAGATTCATTAATAGAAAATTTCAAAACCTTTTTTACATGAATATGGTTCATTATGGTTTCATTAATTTATTTTATGGAAATTTTTATGAGTTATATAGGTTAAAAAAACATTGTTCGGGAATGTTCATTTTTATGGTTTTCTTGAGAGGTTCACATGTATTCATAAATGGAAGTTCGTGTAGAACATGGGTATAGCATCCCATCTTTTTATAACATAACTTTCATTCCATTACACGGAACTGAGGATCTTTAAGGTTTAGTGTCTTGGAAACAAGGAACATGATACATGAAAAGAACAAAAAAACTCTTCTTAAACACTTTAAAGGCTTCTCCTTAAGTTCATCCTAGGTTCATTACTGCATCTCATAACCTGGGGACATACATCAAAAGAAAGGGTGAGCAGAAGGCCCAGTAAGGGAAACAAGAGAAACATTTTACATGTGAACTTGAGATACTTCAATAAGGACATGAAAAGAACTTTAAGGCATGAGAAAGAAATCATGAGATACATCATAATAAAAATAACATTTTTCATAACTTGAAGATGTGGATACAACATTTAATATTGACAATCGTTTCGTTTCACCAAGGTCCATCCCCAAGGTGTCGTTAAAAATTACCAAGGTTATTCACCAAGGCGTCGTTAAAAATGGTCATCTCTAGAGATTAAGTCTTTACCCAATGCATTGGAGCGCTATCAGGGCGCACCCTTAAATTTGCATTTATTATCATGTGAGCCACATATATAATCATAAATAATTTCATAAACAACCCATATAGCATAAAAGAAATGGGTTTCATTTCATAATCATAACGTTTTAAAAACTACTTTAAAGACATGATCTTTACATCACTTAAAACCCACGGAAAGGGAAAGCGAGTATCATGTATGTAAATACCAGAATTTAAAATAGAACATTTTTGTATATATGTGAATAACCCTGTATAAATAAGAGCTTTGAGTATTCACTTAATAACATGAAGTAATTTTGAGAAAAAGAGAGAGGCATTTTGAGACGAAAATTCTGCAGCACAACGACTACATTACAAGGTTTTAGAAAATGTTGAAAAGAGAGGGGACATGGGTCAAACAATGATAAATGACCCATAAAACAGTAGAGGGACAGAATATAAGGGATTTAAGAACATGGTAATGAAATTTGAAAATATACCATATGAAATGAAGAACATGAAAGGAAGACAAAAATAAGATTTCTCTTATGAAAATTCAGCAGCCTAACAGCGTTACATAAACTTCAACCAAAAAAGAATTGATGATGTCAAATAGGGTATCTCATCATATAAACATAAAAGATCAGTATTATAGATATAGAGATCATACCCCAACATAATAAAAAGTAACTAGCAAGACTTGACATGTAATTAGAACTTTGAAAAGGAGAAGGGTGAACGAATCCCTTAAAAATTCGGCAGCCTAACGGCATCACTTAAACTTCAACAAAAAATGAATTGATGAGATCAAATGGGGTCTCTCATAATATGAACATAAGAGTCCAGTATGATAGATATAGAGATCATACCCCAACATGACAAAAAGGAACTTGAAAGAACTGACATGAAAGTAGAACTTCAAAACAAGAAGGGTGAAGAACCACTTAAAAATTCAGCAGCCTAACGACGCCACTTAAAACTTCAAAATACTGAATTGAAGAGATCAAATGGGGTCTCTCATCATATGATCATAAAATATCAGTATGATAAATTTAGAGATCATACCCCAACATAATAAAAAGGAACTTGAAATACTTTACATGGAAAATAGATCTTGAAAAAAATGAGAAGGGAGAAAGAATCCGTTACAAAAATTTCGGCAGCCTAACGACGCCACTTAAAACTTCATAAAACGAAATAATGAGAGTAAGAGGGGATCTCTCATTATGTGAACATGAAAAGGGAAGTAAGTGTAGTATAAAAGAACACCCTTTAACATAAGAACATGGAGCATAAAATAAATTACATAAAAGAGATTTCTTGAAAAGAAAGAGAGAGATCGGATCCCTTACCTTAAAACGTAACTCTTAAAACTCAAAGGTTTGGGCCTTGAGGGCATGGGGGAACCTTGGGAGGACTCCTTGGGAGGTAATGAGACCAGAAATTCGTTGGGGGAGAGTGGGGAGTCAAAATGGATGAGATGATGACTTGGTATTTATAGGGAAAGTGAGGGGACAAGGCATTAATGGCCAAGGGACACCTCAAAAGTGCTTTTCTCAAAACCATGTGCTCTCCCTTGGCATTTACCATGGAGTTAGGACACATGGGGCCCCCAAAACAATAATTCATCACCCTTGGCCGGCCAACCCTTAAAATATCTCATGAAATCATCATGACATAGTTATGATGTCATTAAACATACCGAAACCCTAAAACTGTATTTTTACTATTCACTGAAAATTCAACTTTCTCAGAAAGATCCCAAAATTTCACCTTAATCAAATATCAATACTCTGATTTCAAAAATGAACTCCATTTTATAAAAATAATTTTCTAAATATTGTAATCTATTTTTTAAATAATTACACTATTCACCGAAAATTCATTTTTTCAGAAAAAAACCCCAAAATTTACCTTAACATAATATCGATGCTCTGAGTTCAAAAATGAAATCCATTTTATAAAAATAATTTTCTAAATATTTTTAATTTAATTTTTAATTAAAAAACACTATTCACCCGAAAAAACTAATACTTGAATAATAATTTATGAAACAGTTATTTAACCATTTTATTGAATCACACTACTTAATCAAGGTGCCTAGATTATATTAATACTTTCTTTAAGTGAGATTACTAATCCATTTGGTCACATTACTAATCCTAAGCATAAAATCACTATTCATAATTTACTATTCATCAAAAATTAAGTTGATCTTATTAGACTCTAAATTTCGTACCGAACATAATTGTAGAAGACCATTTTTTTAAAATCATTACACATTTTTAATTATTTAAGGTTTACATAAACATTTTTAAAATATCCTTTTTCTAAAATTCATTAAAAATATGCATACTGTATTTATCCGGACATTAGAAAATTCATAAACTTCATCATAAGAATAAATCCCAATTTTTATTTAAAACAAAGGATTACACAAGGCAGTTACGGTCTCCTTACATAGCCCCTTATCACACCAACATAGGACCTAAGTGTAAGGTGTGCTAAGGTGAGAGAATCTGAGGGAGGCTCGACCAACATCGCACGAGTAGTAATTTCTATCAGTTTGAACTTCTCGCAAAGGCGATTCCGTTCTAGCTTCACACGATGAAGTTCAGCTTGGGTTTGGTCTAGAGAAAACCCCAGTGGTGCTACCTCCTTCCCAAGTTCTGTTAGATGGGCTTCGATCGGTCCAAGACTACTGGGTGAGGCCATCAAATCTTCTTTCTATATTAATTAACCAAGATTACTTGTATTTAGAGACAATAATCGAAACGTTTAGTTTCTAGCGGTCATATTGACCAATGGTCATATAACAGTCCAAAACCCAACGGTCTCATTTTAATTATACTCATATTATCAAATGAAAAAAAATGTTGAGTATAAAAAAAAATAACACAAAAAATTAGGAAACCAGATTTATTCAAAATTTCGGGTCGTTACAATCTTCCCCCCTTAAGAAATTGCGTCCTCGCAATTTTTAAAATTGGGTTTTGAAATTTCATTGAAAGTACCACATCGGAAAAGGAGTCAGTAAAACTATTACTTTAAAAGAAAGAAAGGGAAGTACAAAGGTCACCCGAGTTAACCCACACTTGGATTCCATGTAGGAAAACATGGACATGGAGGAGAAAACAAAGGGTCATGTTCTGAGGGAGAGTGATAGAAAACATGATTAGGAGAAAGTTAACCATAAGAAAACCCCAAACTTATGATGTGTGTAAATGGTCTTTGATTACCTAGTAGGAAACGTAAACCAACAACGTTTTTGTTTTACGTTCCTTTTTATAATTTTGAGGAATTCATTTACTAAATAGAACAAAAACACAAGAAAATATACCTACCTTCATGTAGAGTTTCATACTTTAATAAGTTTCTACCAAAACTAATCTTTTCTCCAAACGATGAGCATTCAAAACTACTTGGTCTCATCAAAACACAAGAATCATCTTCTAGAGAATCACATAATCCACAATAGATTAACTATCTATTTCATCTATCTTTAAACATTATCCCAAAAACAGAAAGGGTAAGGTAAAACAACTCTTCAAAAAGAAAGAATCCCATAGGAATGGAAACTACTTTTAAATCTTCAAAGTTCCATGGTACTACCCAAAGTTCATCATAGACCATTCCATAAATAACGGTCCTTAAAATTCCTCAAAATAAACCAAACTAAGATTGAAACCCAAATACAAGTGGGATTTGATAACATAGTCCTCCAAAATAAACTTTATTGTTCATCTCCAAACAACATCAACCACTCCTAAAATCTTATAAAAAAAGTAGATAACCTAAACATATTTTACCCAAGATAGTTTAATCATTCCCATAAGTAACCTAAATTACTATAAGTCCACCTTAAATTCATCGATTCTTCAAAATATAAGTCAACCTTACTTCTCAATGAAAATAACGTAGTAATCTATTTACCTCGATCATATAGGGTCCCCAAAATAGTGAACGTATTCCAAAATAATAATCATCTTTTAATCCCTTAATCACCTCTTTCATATTAATATGGAAATTGTAACATTTCTTATCACATTGGTTGTTGGGACATGTTCTTCCATTTCCCGCCATTAACTATGAAAAAAAAGTACAATTAGGGGCTTTAATACTTAGCCAACAATCATGAAAAGGAACTTAACATATATAAGGATAAATTGTAGAAGAAAAGTATTCCCTAACTTGTGATCCCCTAGATTTCAAACTAGGTTATCCATGATCATATATCCTTATTTGAATCATTATTTTATTTTATCTTTGTTCCTTTAATAATGGTTCATACTAAGCTTATGAATTTACCAAAGCATATCCCCCGGGAGTGTCGTAACCAAGAGTGCAGCAAGGCCCATTGTCGTGTAACAGTTCCCGTTCGAGTCTAGCTCAAAGCGGTGTTTTCGGGTTTTACCCCTATGTACATCTGTGCCAGAGCCACCTCTACCTGCTCGTATCCAGACAGGGATGTATTTGCTTGGCAACCCATTACTCAATACTCACCAAAATACCAGGAAGATTTCCTATATATAAACTTTTCTATAGGCTTCTTCCTAAAGTTTTCATATCCTAATTTCCACAAATAACTAAACCATCTTTTGATACCAACTATAGCATCCCGTCTTTTTATAACATAACTTTCATTCCATTACACGGAACTGAGGATCTTTAAGGTTTAGTGTCTTGGAAACAAGGAACATGATACATGAAAAGAACAAAAAACACACTTCTTAAACACTTTAAAGGCTTATCCTTAAGTTCATCCTAGGTTCATTACTGCATCTCATAACCTGGGGACATACATCAAAAGAAAGGGTGAGCAGAAGGCCCAGTAAGGGAAACAAGAGAAACATTTTACATGTGAACTTGAGATACTTCAATAAGGACATGAAAAGAACTTTAAGGCATGAGAAAGAAATCATGAGATACATCATAATAAAAATAACATTTTTCATAACTTGACGATGTGGCTACAACATTTAATATTGACAATCGTTTCGTTTCACCAAGGTCCATCCCCAAGGTGTCGTTAAAAATTACCAAGGTTATTCACCAAGGCGTCGTTAAAAATGGTCATCTCTAGAGATTAAGTCCTTACCCAATGCATTGGAGCGCTATCAGGGTGCACCCTTAAATTTGCCTTTATTATCATGTGAGCCACATATATCATCATAAATAATTTCATAAACAACCCATATAGCATAAAAGAAATGGGTTTCATTTCATAATCATAACGTTTTAAAAACTGCTTTAAAGACATGATCTTTACATCACTTAAAACCCATGGAAAGGGAAAGCGGGTATCATGTATGTAAATCCAAGAATATAAAATAGAAATTTTTTTTATATATGTGAATAACTCTGTAGAAATAAGAGCTTTTAGTATTCACTTAATAACATGAAGTAATTTTGAGAAAAAGAGAGAGACATTTTGAGACGAAAATTCTGCAGCACAACGGCTACGTTACAAGGTTTTAGAAAACGTTGAAAAGAGAGGAGACATGGGTCAAACAATGATAAATGACCCATAAAACAGTAGAAGGACAGAATATAAAGGATTTAAGAACATGGTAATGAAATTTGAAAATATAACATATGAAATGAAGAACATGAAAGGAAGACAAAAATAAGATTTCTCTTATGAAAATTCGACAGCCTAACAGCGTTACATAAACTTCAACGAAAAAAGAATTGATGATGTCAAATAGGGTCTCTCATCATATGAACATAAAATATCAGTATGATAGATATAGAGATCATACCCCAACATAATAAAAAGGAACTTGCAAGACTTGACATGGAATTAGAACTTTGAAAAGGAGAAGGGTGAAAGAATCCCTTAAAAAATCGGCAGCCTAACGGCGTCACTTAAACTTCAACAAAAAATGAATTGATGAGATCAAATGGGGTCTCTCATAATATGAACATAAGAGTCCAGTATGATAGATATAGAGATCATACCCCAACATGACAAAAAGGAACTTGAAAGAACTGACATGAAAGTAGAACTTCAAAACAAGAAGGGTGAAGAACCACTTAAAAATTCGGCAGCCTAACGGCGCCACTTAAAACTTCAAAATACTGAATTGAAGAGATCAAATGGGGTCTCTCATAATATGATCATAAAATATCAGTATGATAAATTTAGATATCATACCCCAACATAATAAAAAGGAACTTGAAATACTTTACATGGAAAATAGATCTTGAAAAAAATAAGAAGGGAGAAAGAATCCGCTACAAAAATTTCGGCAGCCTAACGGCGCCACTTAAAACTTCATAAAACAAAATAATGAGAGTAAGAGGGGATCTCTCATTATGTGAACATGAAAAGGGCAGTAAGTGGAGTATAAAAGAACACCCTTTAACATAAGAACATGGAGCATAAAAGAAATTACATAAAAGAGATTTCTTGAAAAGAAAGAGAGAGATCAGATCCCTTACCTTAAAACGTAACTCTTAAAACTCAAAGGTTTGGGCCTTGAGGGCTTGTGGGCACCTTGGGAGGACTCATTGGGAGGTAATGAGACCAGAAATTAGTTGGGGGAGAGTGGGGAGTCGAAATGGATGAGATGATGGCTTGGTATTTATAGGGAAAGTGAGGGGACAAGGCATTAATGGCCAAGGGACACCTCAAAAGTTCTTTTCTCAAAACCATGTGCTCTCCCTTGGCATTTACCATGGAGTTAGGCCACATGGGGCCCCCAAAACAATAATTCATCACCCTTGTCCGGCCAACTTTTAAAATATCTCATGAAATCATTATGACATAGTTATGATGTCATTAAACATACCGAAACCCTAAAACTGTATTTTTACTATTCACTGAAAATTCCACTTTCTCAGAAAGATCCCAAAATTTCACCTTAATCAAATATCAATGCTCTGATTTCAAAAATTAACTCCATTTTATAAAAATAATTTTCTAAATATTTTTAATCTATTTTTTAAATAATTACACTATTCACCGAAAATTCATTTTTTTCAGAAAAAACCCCAAAATTTACCTTAACATAATATCAATGCTCTGAGTTCAAAAATGAAATCCATTTTATACAAATAATTTTCTAAATATTTTTAATTTAATTTTTAATTAAAAAACACTATTCACCCGAAAAAACTAATACTTGAATAATAATTTATGAAACCGTTATTTAACCATTTTATTGAATCACACTACTTAATCAAGGTGCCTAGATTATATTAATACTTTCTTTAAGTGAGATTACTAATCCATTTGGTCACATTACTAATCCTAAGCATAAAATCACTATTCATAATTTACTATTCATCAAAAATTAAGTTGATCTTATTAGACTCTAAATTTCGTACCGAACATAATTGTACAAGACCATTTTTCGAAAATCATTACACATTTTTAATTATTTAAGGTTTACATAAACATTTTTAAAATATCCTTTTTCTAAAATTCATTAAAAATATGCATACTGTATTTATCCGGACATTAGAAAATTCATAAACTTCATTATAAGAAGAAATCCCAATTTTTATTTAAAAAAAAGGATTACACAAGGCAGTTACGGTCTCCTTACATAGCCCCTTATCACACCAGCATAAGACCTAAGTGTAAGGTGTGCTAAGGTGAGAGAATCTGAGGGAGGCTCTACCAACATCGCACGAGTAGTAATTTCTATCAGTTTGAACTTCTCGCAAAGGCGATTCCATTCTAGCTTCACACGATGAAGTTCAGCTTGGGTTTGTTCCAGAGAAAAGCCCAGTGGTGCTACCTCCTTCCCAAGTTCTGTTAGATGGGCTTCGATCGGTCCAAGACTACTGGGTGAGGCCATCGAATCTTCTTTCTATATTAATTAACCAAGATTACTTGTATTTAGAGACAATAATCAAAACGTTTAGTTTCCAGTGGTCATATTGACCAATGGCCATATAACAGTCCAAAACCCAACGGTCTCATTTTAATTATATTCATATTATCAAAAGAAAAAAAATTTGTTGAGTATAAAAAAAAATAACACACAAAATTAGGAAACAAGATTTATTCAAAATTTTGGGTTGTTACAATGGGTAAACATAAAGCACTGATATTTCGTGATATTAATGATATTAAAAAAGTATAAATGATATTATAATGAAATATATAATATACCATGTGGATGAATCATTAGATTAGAATTAAATGATGACTGTTTGGGTTAATTTGGGCGGTTTTTCGACCACAATGAACTTGTTTTTTTAATCCTTTAGTAATATGTACATAAGTCAGTTCCAAAACTCTAAATAGGACATAATACATATAAAATATTCTGTTTCAACAGTAAATTTTTTTCATGACCAGATATGAAGGTAGAAATAGAAAAAATAAAACATGTCCTTAAAGGTGATAGATTAACACCTCACGTACAACGTTTTCTTGTATTAAATAAATGGAAGGGGAGAAGGTGGTTGGATGGTATAATATCCAATTATTATCATAAAATTCGATTATATGTATGATAATAGAGTTAACACACCATTTGGATGAATATAGGTGGGGAGAGAATAAGAAATGAACATGAAATTGAAAGGAAATTAAAGGAAGAGATAGGGGGGAATTACCTCTTGAATCCTCTTCTTGAGATCCTCCTTAAGGAAGTTAGGATTGGCCTTTTGATGAGACTAGAAGCTCTTAGACGTGGGTTAGGGGTTAGGAAAGATATTTGGGTAGATTTTAGACAAGTATTGAAGCTTGAGAGGTGTGAGGAAATGAGTGTGTGAAGGGTAGTATTTATATTGGAGGGGAGATGGGTTTTCTCAATATAAAATTCATTAATTTATTATTTCCACAAAATACAACAAATAGTGAGTCTTCCATGACAAATAATAGTAATTGTATCATGTGAAACTTAACCAATTGGGATTATATCATTAGAACATCATTCATAACTGTATAATTATCTTATTTAGCTTATTTTGTAAATTATGGTATTTCACTATTCATAAAAAAATCATGTATTTCAAAAAAATTCCAAAAATTCAACCCAACCATTTTTTGATGTGTAGAATCAAAAAATGATTTCCATTTTTGAAAAATAATTTTAAAATTATTATCAATTTAATTTTTAATTAAAATGATAATATACTTGAAAAAATACAGTTTTTTAAATTAAAACTGATTTTATAATGCTTTAAAAAATTACACAAGGTATTATAAAATTATCATAAAACTAGAAGAAATAGATTTTTTAATTTTTGAACACATTTTAAGAATATAAATTTTCATTTAAATTAAATAATTAATTATAATTAAATAATTAATTATAATTAATTGTTTATGACTTACAGAAACAACAATACTTTTACTATGGTCAAATTGTCACTTATAAGATGCCTAAATTTTATTTAATTATTCATGGGTAAGGTTAATATTATTTTTGACGATTTAATATTCATAAGGGTCATATTACTATTCATAAGGGTAGGTTACTATTCACCAAAAATTAACTTTTTCTTATCCGACTCCAAACATCTTACTGATCACAACCGTGTATGTCAGATTCACAAAATTCAAAACATAGAAGTGGAAAAATTATGTTTAATGATCACATAGTATTTAGTATCATAATATTTCATTGTGCTTCCTAATGGGATTATACTATAAGGAATAATTATAATAAGGGAATTCCATTGATAAAACTTTGGGTTGTTACATTCTTCCCCCCTTATGAAATTTCACCCTCGAAATTTCACTTTACACAAACAACTGAGGGTACTTATCCTTCATCACCTCCTCTAGTTCCCAAGTAGCTTCTTCAAACTTCTGGTTCCTCCATGACACTTTGACAAGGTGTGTTGTCTTGTTGCGCAGAACCTTATCTCTCCAGTCCAGAATCTCTACTGGCTACTCCTCATCGGAGAGATCATCTTCCAGGTGTACCACCTTTGAGTTCAGTACATGTGTGGGATCTAGTATTTACTTCCTCAAGAGTGATATGTGAAACACATCATAAACTTGAGCCATATTTGGTGGAAGTGCAAGCCGATAGGCCATGGCTCCTATGCGGTCAAGAATCTCAAAGGGGCCAATGTACCTTGGGATTAACTTCCCTTTCTTTACAAACCGCATGAATCTCATCCATGGTGATATTCTAAGGAATAATTTATCTACAATGTCAAACTCCAAGTCCCTTCGACGGTACTTAGCATAGCTCTTTTTTCAACTCTGAGAAGCTTTGATGTGTTTCGGGATGACTTGAACCTTCTCTGTCGTCTCTTGCACAAGATCGGGTCCAACTAGATTTATTTCTCCAACTTTATCCCTACATGTTGGAGTTCTACATCACTTTCCATACAGATATTCATATGGTTCCATCTAAATACATGAGCAAAAGCTATTTTTTCTGAGAACTCAACCAATGGGAGATTCTGATCCCATCCACCTTTGAATTTTAGAGAGCAGACTCTTAGCATATCTTCAAGAGTCTGAATAGTCCTTCTAGATTGGCCATCAGTTTGGGGGAGATAGGTCGTGATGAAATTTAATTCAGTACTCAAAGCATGTTGAAGACTCCTCTAAAATTTATATGTGAACTTTGGATCATGATCAGATAAAATCGAGAGTGGAACTACATGCAGTCTCACCACTTACTTCACATATATCTTTGCAATTTTTTCAAGAGATAGGTCTTACCGAATAGCTATAAAATGGGAAGTCTTGGTCAGTCAGTCAACCACAACCCATATCACATTATTTCCCTTCGACATATTTGGGAGACTCGTGACAAAGTCCATAGTGACATTCTCCAATTTCCACATGGGTATAGGCAATGGTTGCATTATCCCTTTAGACCTTTGTCGCTTTGCTTTAACTTGCTGACATACCAAGCACCTTGATATATATTCTGTAATATCCTTCTTCATGTTATCCCACCAGAAGTGTTCTCATAGATCACTGTACATCTTGGTACTCCTAGGATGGATAGAGAATGTTGAGCTATGTGCATTATCTAATACCTTCTTCTTTATCCCAGGTGATGAAGGTACACAAAGATGCATTCCAAAACAAATCACACCATAATTTTTGATGTGGAACTCTTACAACTTCCCTTCTTTTAATGTATTCACCATCTTTTGTATCCCCACATCATCCCTTTATGCTTCCTTAATATTCTCTTGGATGGATGGTTGCACAATCATTTGGTAAAGGTAGGATGTATCCCCTGATCTTATGATTTCTAAATCCATCCTTTGCATATACAAGAAGATATGGTTTTTCTCAATCCATAACATGGATAGAGTAGCAGGTTATTTTCTGCTTAGAGCATCATCTACCTTATTCGCCTTTCCAAGATGACAGTTAATAGAGGAATCATAATCCTTGATTATCTGAAACCATCTCATTTGACGCATGTTGAGTTCCTTTTGTGTGAATATATACTTTAGGCTCTTATGGTTGGTGTATATGTCACACTTCTATCCATAAAGGTAGTGCCACCAGATTTTCAAAGAAAAAATCATGGCTACCAGCTCTAGATCATGTGTCGTGTAGTTCTTCTCATGGATCTTCAAATGTCGTGAGTTGTAGGCTATCACATTATCATTTTTTATGAGTACGCAACCTAAGCCTTTATTTTAATCATTGTTGTATATCACAAAACCTTATCCAATTTTTGGTAGTGTGAATACAAGTGCAGTGATTAGCCTTATCTTTAGCTCCTTGAAGCTTCCCTCACATTCTTTCATCCAGACATACTTTACCCCTTTCCTTGTTAAGTTAGTTAGTGGTCTTGACAATCGTGAGAAATTTCTCACAAAATATTGGTAGTACCCAGCTAAACCAAGAGAACTATGGATTTCTGTGACACTAGAGGGTCTGGGCCATTCCTCAATTACCTTTGTTTTTGAAGGGTCCACAGAAATTCCCTCACTTGTGATCACATGTCCTAATAACATGACTTTATTCATCCAAAAGTCACACATTCTGAACTTGGCATACAACTTCTCCTTTCTCAATGTCGCCAACATAAGTCTTAGTTGTTATTCATGTTCCTCATTACTCTTGGATTAGATGAGAATATCATTAATAAACACTACCACAAATTTTTCGAGGTAATGTCTAAAGACTCTATTCATCAAATCCATGAAGATTGTAGGGGCATTAGTATGTCTTAATGGCATCAAAAGAAACACATAGTACCCGTACCTTGTATGAAAGGAAGTCTTCTAAATATGTTTCTTCTTCACATTTAGCTGATGATATCCAGCACAAAGATCTTCCTTTGAGAAGAATTGATCTCCTATTAACTGATTGAACAAGTCATCAATCCTTGGAAAATGATACTTGTTCTTTATGGTGATCTTGTTGAGTTCCCGATAATCTATACACAACCACATTGTTCCATCCTTCTTCTTCACAAAGAGCACTGGTTCACCCCAAGGTGATGCACTAGGGAATATGAAACCTTTGTCCAGATGATCTTGTAGCTGATTATTTAACTCCTCCATTTTGATATGAGCTGTCCTATAGAGACACTTTTATATAGGAGTATCTTTGGGTATGAGTTATATTGAGAACTCCACCTCATGATCCGGGGGAATTCTGGGTAACTCTTTGGGAAATACATCACTGTATTCACTCACGATTGGAATTCCCATAAGGTGGGTACTATCCTTTGACTCAACCATTTGGGTGAGGTATGCTTCTTCATAGGGAATCAACACCCTCAACATTGAAGGATTTTTCAAAGGAGATTCATGATCTTTCTTGCATTTGTAGAGGAGAGTGTGATGGTTTGGAATATGAAAATATATTTCCTTTTCCCGATAGTTGATATGTGCTCTATATAATGAAATCCAATCCATTCTGATTATAGAGTTGAATTCCAGCAAAGGAATTATTTTGAGATTTTCTGGAAGAATCTTCCCACTTACACCAATAGGAGAAGAGTCAAACACTTGGGTTGCAATGATTTCACCACTTGGTGTTTTTACAGATATCTCTACTTCAAGGTTTTGGGGCTTCGATTCTATAGTTCTAGAAAACTTGCAAGATATAAACGAATTCATAGAACTAGAATAAAATAAAACTTTTTCTTTACTTGAGTGAATAGGAAGTATACCTTGTACAACTTCATTATCTTTCTCCACTTCTACAGTAGTTATGGAATAAGCCTTCACTTGTTATTTTGGATTTGGTGGATGCTGACCATGATTAACCTCGAGAACTCGAGGTTTAGTGCACTGGTTTTTATAGTACCCTTTCTCCCAATAGTTGTAGCATTGAACCATTGGTGGTTCTCTCCTTTATTCCACCACATTCTCCTTCCTTTACCTTCCTTTTTTACACTCTTGAGCATGGTGTCCTTCTTTCCCACACTTGAAGCACTTCCTTGTCCCTTTGAGGTAGTTCCCATGGTGCAACTTCCCACATTTGTGGCATGTGGGTCGTTGAGTTTTCCTCCCACCTTTGTCATTAGATCCACTGGCTTGAAGCTCCATCTTTTGTTTCATATCACCATATCCATGAGACCATTCTCCAAACTCCATCTCAACTTTGAGAGCACATCGAACAACTTTTTCATAACTCCCAAAGTCTCAAATTTCAAGAGCCTTTTGAAGGTGTGGTTTTAATCCACTAAAGAATCTATCAATTTTGATATCATTTCTGATAATAAAACTTGATGTGTAGCTGGAAAGCCTTGTGAAATTAGCTTTGTAGGTTGTGACAAATTCACCTTATTTTTTCTTGAGCTCTAGGAATTCTCTCTCCATCTTTGTTTGAATAGTTCTTTAAAAATACTTGTTAAGAAACATTATCTTAAAGTCTTCCCATTCCATATCTTCAATTTCGTCACTTGTCTTGGTGTTCCTAATCAAATCCCACCATTGATCATCCTCTCCATCTAAACGATAAATGGATAGTGTCACCTCCTCTTTCTCAGAACATTGAAGCATAGAAAACTTTTTCTCCATGGATTTGATCCATTGTTCTGTAACTAGTGGATCAGACGATCCAATAAACATCGGTGTTCATTGCCGCATAAAACACTCAATAGCCAGTTGATCCTTCTTTGGTGAAGGAGTATATTATCCATTATTATGGTTATTTTTTATAACCTGAGATAGTTGGGTAAGAATCTCCATGAAGTTGTGAACTCCTCCTTCCAAATCATTGGGTATGTCATTTGGGCAATCGTTGCATTGGCCCTCGCACGAGTTGTTGTCCTGGTTTCTCCTGGTTCCTACCATTTTCTAAAATATAAAAGGTTAGAACAAAAAACAAGTCAACAAGTCATGAATAAATTATTAATTTTTATGATTTATACTAAAATAAAAACATATAGGATACCTATGTAATGATTCTTGAGTTCATATTTGTACATAGTCTCAGGCTAGAGGTTTTCTCTAGGGTTCACTAATCCTAATTCCCAAATTAACTAAACCTTGCCTTTGATACCAACTACAGTGAACTGGTCTTTTCTTACATTATTATTACATCATTTTAAAGATAAACAACATAATATTATACCACATATAGGATCCAAAGGTTTAGTGTCTTGGGAAAACTAGGACTATAAATAACAATTATAACATCAAGCATAAACATTTATTTAATTCCTTCTTCTATAGCTTTTTATTAGCACTTGACCTCTCCATAGTACATGTGTCCACCTGAGGATCTACATCAAAAGGGGTGAGGTAAAAGCCCAGTAAGAGGATAGATATGAACAATATAGCATGCGTTGATCATAATCATAACATAGGAACAAGATCATGAACATTATTGGAATCATTAATAAAATACTTGAAATGTGGCAATGCATAAAAAAATAAAACATCATGCCTTAGTGGTTGACTACCACACATACTTGTGAACCAAGCTAGAATATTGTTTAAAAATTATTTCACTTTAACTCATGATATTCATCACTTTACCCAATGCATTGGAGCACTATATAATTCCAGGAACACCCATCACATTCAAACATTCATATTGCGTTATATAATTCTAGGCGCACCCATCACTTCATAACATTATCATTATCATGCATGCCACCTAAAACATATATAAAAAATAAACATAACTAACCCATGGAAAGTAATGGATTTCTTCTCATATGAACACATTCATAAACTTTGGGTTCCCAATAAATGTGGGAATAACACACTTGATACAATAACCATCAACCTTGAGTGAGAAATAAAAGGTGGGTTGTTGAAAGAAGAGTTCTTTTGGAAAACATTTTTTTGAAATAAACTACAGTGGAAAACATGTATATCCAAAAAAGGTAATATAATGATGAATAAATTATTTTTAAGGAGTTACCATACCAAAAATGGAGTGAAAGAGGGAGAACCCAAAGAAAGAATGTTGGGTTTGAGAATTTCCCTATATCTTCTGTCTGAACACTTTCTTCACTTTAATGTCATGTATAACCACATTATATTCAATAATTGAAGATTAAAGAACCTTTTTTATGTGAATATGGTTCATTATGGTTTCCTTAAGTTATTTTATGGGCCTTTTTATGAGTTATAGAGTTTAAAAGAACATTGTTCTGGAATTTTCGTTTTTATGGTTTTGTTGAGCGGTTCACATGTATTCATAAATTGAAGTTTGTGTAGAACATGGGTAAACATAAAAAACATATATTTCATGTTAATAATGATATTATAAAAATTTAAAATATATTATAATGAATTATATTATATACCATGTGTATGAATCATTATATAATAATTAAATGAAGATTATTTGGGTTAATTTGGGTGGTTTTTCAACTACAACGAACTTGTTTTGTTTAATCATTTAGTAATATGTACATCAGTTAGTTCTAGAACATTAAATAGGAGATAATACATATAATATATTCTGGTTCAACCAAAAAAATGGTTTCATGACTAGATATTAAGGTATAAATGGAAACATAAAACATGTCGTTCTTGAAGGAGATAGATTAACACCTCACGAGCAACATTTTCTTTTATTAAATAAAAGGAAGGGGAAGAGGGGGTTGGATGGTATAATATCCCATTAGTGTCATAAAATTCCTATATATGTATGATAGTGGAGTTACAATACCATATAAATGAATATAGGTGGGCTGAGAATAAGAAAAGAACTTGAAATTCAAAGGAAATTAAAGGAAAAAAGATAGATATATATATATATATATATAGAGAGGAACTACCTCTTGAATCCTCCTCTTGAGATCCTCCTTAAGGAAGCTAGTATTGATCTTTTTATGAGACTAGAAGCTCCTGGATGTGGGTGATGGGATTGGGATGATGTTTGGGCAGATTTTATACAAGGCTTGAAGCTTGAGAGGTGTGAGTAAATGAGGGTGTGAAGGGTGGTATTTATAGTCGAGGGGAGAGGGGTTTTCTCAATATAAAATTCATTAATTTGTTATTTCGGTACAAGAAAAGGAATAGTGAGTATTACATGACCAATAATAGTAATTTTATCATGTGAACCCGAACCAATTGGACTTACATCAGCAGAACATCATGCATGACTCTATAATTAGCTCATTTAGCTTATTTTGTAAATTACGGTATTTCACTATTCATCAAAAAAATAAAGTATTTCAGAAAAATACCAAAAATTAACCCCAACCATTTTTTGAAGTGTAGAATAAAAAAATGAATACCATTTTTTAAAAATAATTTTATAAATATTGTTAAATTAATTTTTAATTAAAATCATAATTTACTTGAAAAAATATAGTTTTTAAAATTAAAACTGATTTTATAATGCTTTCAAAAATTACGTAAGGTCTTATAAAATTATCTTAAAACTAGAATACATAGATTTTTTAATTTATGAACACATTTTAAGAAAATACATTTTCTTTTAAATTAATTAATTAATTATAATTAATTATTTTTGACTTACACAAATACCAATACTTTTACTTTGGTCAAATTTTCAGTTATAAGATGCCTAAATTTTATTTAATTATTCTTGGGGAAGGTTAATATTATTTTGTATGATTTACTATTCATAAGGTTCATATTACTATTCATAAGGGTTGGTTACTATTCACCAAAAAATAAGTTTTTCCAATCGGACTCCAAACATCTTACTGATCACAACCGTGTATGTCAAATTCTCGAAATTCAAAACATAGAAGTAGAAAATTATGATTAATGATCACATAGTATTTAGTATCATAATTTTTCATTTTGATTCATAATGGGATTATACTATAAGGCATAATTATAAGAGTAAAATTCCATTGATAAAACTTTGGGTCTTTACAATGATGATAAAGATCGTATTGGGGAAATAACAAGGATAGTTGAAGATGAACTTCGTGATTGCTCAAAATTATTTTAGAATTTAAAGAGTTGTGAAAAGATGCCATTGTATGATGGTTGAACTAAATATAAAATATTTTCATCCAGACTGAAGTTGTAAAATTTGAAAGCAGGAAATAGATGCAGTGATGCTAGTTTTATAGAACTACTTACTATTATGAATTACATGCTCCCATGATATAATGAGCTCTTGAGAAAAACATACAACACCAAATGAATGCTACACTCGATGGGAATGATCTTTGAAAGAATACATGTCTAGCCAAATGATTGTATACTCTTTCTCAAGGACCACAAATAACTTACAAAATTCTCAATGTGTGGCGGTTCTTGATACAAGAATGATGAATCTAGTGCTACGAAAGTTGAATGGTAATTTCTAATCATTCTAAGGTTTAGGTGCCTATATGAAATGAGGAGACTATAGGGAAATTGATGTGTCATGTAGATACAATAAATAAAGATTTGAAACTATGTCACTTGGTAGACTCTCCTCAGTGGAAGAGAATTAGTCATGAGTATCCTGTATTTGGGAATGATCTAAGAAACCATTGACTTGCATTATTTACATATGGAGTTGATCCTTTTGGTTTTCAAAGAAGAACTCACAGTACATGGCTGGTTATGTTGGTAAATTATAATATTCCATCATGTTTTTTCATGAAATGAAAATAAATCATTTTACATATGTTTATATCAGGACCAAAATAATTGGGTATTGATAGTGATGTTAATTTGGATCCATTGATTGAGGATTTGGAATTATTATGGGATTCAGGTGTTATATTGTATAATGATTATAGAAATGCAGATTTCAGAGTGAGAGACATGTTGAATGGGATGAAAAATTACTTTCCTACTTATGGAAATTTCTTAGGATATAACATTAAATGAACTCAAGGTTGTCCCATTTTAGAACAAGGTATACAATTAATTAGTTTGAAACATTCATTGAAATACTTTTTTATAGGAAATCACAGATTTCTACCCTAATGAAATATATACCAATATCAGATGACATAATTTGATATAAGTTTAGAATAATATACAACACCATCTCCACAAATAGGTGATCAACAATTTGAGAAAGTAAAATATGTGGACACTACTTTTTTTAAATCATTTTTGAAAAAACTTACGAAAACCAATGGAAAAAATTGATCAGTTTTTTTTTCAAATTACCATACTCGAATTGTCTGTATGTTAGAAATTTTCTTGATGTTATTCATGTTGAAAAAAATTGAATGTGGTAATTTCATCTGCATGTTTCTAAATGCACCCAGAAAAACAAAGGATGGAATCAAGGGTGAAAAATGAACCTTTCTTCCTCCAACTACTTACACTCTTTCTAGGTAGAAGAGATATCTGTTTTCCAACTTCTTGAATAACATAAAGGTTCTAGAGGGGTATACATGACACATCAAGAACAACATGTCAATGAACTATTTAATGTTAAAGGCTCTGAAATTACATGAATTCCATGTTTTAATGTAAGATCTAATACATGTTGCTTTATGTTGCATTTTCCCAAGAATGTTCATCATATATTAACCAAGATATGTTTATTCGTCAAATCTATATAAAGCAAAGTTATTGACTTGGTGAAATTTATGACTATGTAAAGTGAAATTGTCTTCATAATATGTGAATTGAAAATGTTCTTCCTGCCAAAATTCTTTGATATGATGGTTCATTTTATGGTTCACTTTGTGAGAGAGATTCGACTATGTGTTCATATACACAATAGATGGATGTTTCCCTTTGAACGGTATATGAATATTTTGAAAGGGTATATCAAAAATAAAATTCGGCCAGAGGGTTGTATTGCGGAGCTATATATTATTTAGGAATCTATTGAATTATGTACCGAATACCTGTCCAATGTGGAAAGCATTGGTCTACCAAAATCTCATCTCATTTGGCAGTTTATTGGTGAAGGAAATTTTGGAAGAGTTGTCACAATCAATATTATAGATCGAGAGTAGGCCCACCTTTATATTATGAATAAATGTTTGGAGGTTTCCCCATATGTTGAAACCCACAATGAAATTATTAGGTATTTCACTCCAATAAGGGATAAAATATGGATATCAAACATACATAATCAACAGTTTATAGGATGGATTTGGGACCATATTTTTTGGGAGTTGTATTATACAACATTCCAAGTGCTAATTTTTCAACGCAAGTGGGTTGATAGCAGGAGTGTTGTTAATTTTTTTGAATTGTGATTCGTGAAAGTTGATTTCAGTATGGAATTGTATAAATACAAAACATTTATAATGGAATCATAGGTAGAAATACTATTGTATGTTCCTGATCCCATAAACTGTAAGTGATCAATTATTCTATTATCGACCATACCACTAAAGGGTCGGTTGAAAATTCAACTGAGGTTGACCCATTAATTGGGACGTCACAATCATTTCTCAACTGTCCCAATATAGATTATGATTTGTATGTTAGAGGACACCACAATTAAGGGATTTTGATATTTGATAGAGGGGTCAAATCCTTTTATCCTTTAAAAAATAGATTTCAATAATCAGGTTATGTTTTTTAGTAATATACAACGTTTTGCCTCATATTATTATCTGGTTGCTGCTGCATTTATGTAATCTAAATTAAATGTTAAACCACTTCTGTTGATAATGACATCTTCATTTACTAGTGCTCCCAATCTTGAGTCAAAATAGGTATCTCAACTTGCTTCTGCTCATAGTGTAGAGTAACAATGACCTTGTTCACATGCTGGTGCTTCGATTCTTGAGGAACAACTGGTGTCTTAACCTATTGTTGCTCCTAGTATAGAGGTACAACTAACACTTGTAGATACTGATGATACAACTCTAGAGGGACATATTGATGATATTAAATACAAGGAAATTGAAGGCAATGAAGTACCGGAAAAATAGAAAAAATAGGAGCATTGTAGTTTGATGGTGTTAGAAAAAATCATTAAGGTGAAAGTGAAAGGCATCAAATATGAGGTTAGATAGAATGCATGGGGCTAGCATGTTAACCCCAATAAGGTCATGTTCAATAGTTACATTGGAATCCTCACTTTGAAACATTTGTCGATTGATGTAGATTTGTGGAACCATGTTGTTCACAAACTTAATACACTGATGTGGGAAGAGATTACGGTAACATTATGATATCATTTCTTTATTTTACTATAAAATAAAATTAT
This sequence comes from Viscum album, assembly GCA_963277665.1. NCBI lineage: Eukaryota > Viridiplantae > Streptophyta > Magnoliopsida > Santalales > Viscaceae > Viscum > Viscum album. The sequence goes on from OY728134.1 coordinate 1,280,488,264, forward strand.
TAAACATTGACATAATTTTCATCATACATTGAAGAGTGAATTTATAGTAGATGAAACCCACAATAAATATATATGAATTCTTGATAGAAGGATTCAAGTATGATTTCACACAATTCCAATAAGTCATCATGTTAAAGGTGTAGAATAGAAAATAAATCCTCACCCACCGCTTATCTATGCACACCTAATAACCCATGAAGCATGGGATATGTTTACTGGTGGTTGTGTGGATGTGTCTTTTCAGGTACCTTATGCCTAGTAATATGTTGTTTTACAATACATGTATTCATGACTTTGATTGAATTTTTTTTATTTATGAAACAACAACTGAGTGCTAGAAATAGGGAATGAGTATCAAAACTAGCATACCCCTATTGTAAATCAAGGATGGGGTATTCTTCACTTGAAAAAAAATGTATGTATTTTAAATCTACCATAACACTTTTATGTGACATAAAAAAACACCATAATTGTGTCCCAATATTTATATATAGAATGATGACTCTAAATTAAAAGCCACTTATATCCCACTCCATGTGTTATGAAAAGAGGTACATGTAAATAAATATGGGATACTAATATATGAAGACACACAAAAAGTGTGGGAAACATGTGTAAGTATTACATATTAATAAATAATTTCTTTAAATAGATATTATATAAAAATGATAACTTGTATTCCTATATTCTATATCTAATATAGTCACACAAATTAACAACACATGTATTGGATTAACACATACTATTGGTGGCCTTGAAGCGGCCAGAACAGTATGCTCATGTTAAAGGTGCGGGGTTTGGGGTTACACCATGAACATATTTTGAGAAAAAAACAAGAGGATGATAAAACTAAATAAATGAAACAGATGAGAGAAATACTATCTACCCTTGAAGAAAAATTCCAATGGAAAAAAGATATGATAGAAACTTTCAAGGGGGGAAGCAAAGAGAATAAGAAAATCAAGAACAACCACCAAAGGGAGATACCACCACACCCCACCAGCTATGAGGTGATCCATTACCCTTAAAGAGATATCTTAACTAAGGTAATAATTTTTATAATAAATGTTTCTATGAAATGTGAATTAGATAGACATTGATACCTTTTTTGTACTGATATTCTACAAGGTGATAATGAATGTGATTTATATTTATCAACCCCAACCCATCACCTTGTAACAGGAGCTATGATGATCATTATCTAAAATGACGTGCTACACAGCAGACCACTTCAAACAAGTCATGTGAGATTGTGGATTTTCATAGCCCATGAGATGAGAACTGAGCTACCTATTCTAATTTATGAGGAATATATTCATACGGATGAAAAAGATACTGGAACATTCAACGCATGGCCATCACATCCTATAAAAAAACATGTTGATAAGGTGGTATTGATTTCAAATTTATTTTTCAAGGAAAAAATTATCAATTAATCAAAAAAGTTCTAAACTAATGAATGTTATTATAGACAGACAAATGGAAAGGGTGAAATTAAAGACCCTCTCAAAATCATCTAAATGATCAACCAACTGATTGAAAATATCTACCGAAAGCACCATTACCACACCCATTATATAACCACATTTAATAGAATTGATGGATCACGTGGATACAAAGTTAAAAGATAATAGTTGTCAAATTGTTGATTTTGAAGAAAATATGTATGGAGAGGAAGTTAAAGACTAAATTGGTGTTGAGAATTTAAATTAAATCCTTGACTATGATTGGATAGGCTCCTTAGTTTTAAATGTATAGATGAAGTATGTTTTCAGGATTTAATTTTCCAAAAGCTGATATACTATGTTAATTATGACTAAATACATTTCATATTTTTGGTAGCTATATATAAAAAAATTGAATGGATTTTCACATTAAAATAAATTTGGACTATTCTGTCCTCACGTCACCTCAACAGAACAACCATAAATAGATACCAAAAAAGGATGAAATAGTGGAAAGTCTAGTCAAATCATTTGAAACAAAACTTTCGGAAGACAGACTCTATTTAATACCAATGATGCAGGTGTAAAGCTATAAAATTTAATCATATCGAATATATTTTCATTTAATTTATTACTTATTCCTTTTTTGTGTTTTTAGGAAGTATTGGATGCTCATTGCGGTCAATTTGGATACTCCAATAATTTATTTTCGGGATTCAATGCATGGATATACAACAAACCATCCACACATGATGGCGTTTTTCAATTTGTAATACACTACATACAATATTTTAGAACTAAAAATAAATCTATATAATTTATATTATCTTTTAATGAATATTATATTATGATAGGGCGTTGCATCGATATCGTGAAAAGTAAGAAATGAGGTCAGGTCTAAGAACAAGGAACTACACAAGTTCTACAACTACACAAGTATCAAGGTATATATAATAATATTTCAATATTCAAATACATATTAAAAAAATTACATATTCTACTCAATGTTTCTATAGTGTCTGAAACAAACCAATATAAAAGATTGTGGTTATTATGTTTGTAAATTTATGTGAGTGATCATATTCCATGAACAAACTAGCATCCCTAAAGAGGTATTTTCTAAGATAAATACTATTTCATTTAAAATATTTATCAATCCTTTGTGTATTCATTTTTTATAGTACTATTATGACTTCCAAAAAGAATCATATTCACAAGATGATATATATGTGCTCAAAAATGAATGGGAAGCATACATAATGGAAGAATGTACACAAATATCCTGAAGATGTGACATCCATAGAAGTATTGGATTGTTTCATATTTATGTTTGAGATAATTATTTTTAGTATTAATCACATAATAATTTTTTTCTTATATAGGTGGATTCGTTTTTTTAGTTGGGGTGGTTTGTTCGAAGATGCCCATGCTCGTGAGAGATAAGACTTTGAGGCTGAAAATCAGAATTCAATGAGAATGTAATGTTTTTTTTATATATTATGTTTTTACTCATAATATTATATGTTATATACTTCAATAACATAATATAAATTAAATTTTTGGATACTCAGGTAGGCAATGCCTTCCACAGACTTATTCTCCCTCTAGACCTTATCACCCCTGCATTGTTGACATTTATCACTTTCCTTCAAAGGCACATGAGGGAACTTGAAAGAAATTGATAAATGTAAACACTTCACTATTTCCATTTTGAAAAAGAAATCATATTGGAAGCATGGTAATGCATTATGTGACTGGTATGACTCAAAGTGTGTCATTTTATTCAAAACTGACATTAATTTAAGAAAAAAGAACAAGTGACATACTAAAAATAGAGAAAATGCATTTTGATTATTTTGGTACTTTTGGATAGTGATCCATGAGTCATTTGTGATGTATAGCAATCAATAAAACCACAATCCAATGCACAATGTGACCAGTATTACTAAAATTATCTATTATAAGTTTAAAATTGACATTTTGGTTCAAAACATGTCACTCACTGAAATCCAAGAAAATGCACTCCGATTGTCTTTATAATTTTATAAAGCGATTCATAAGTCATTTTTGACGTGTTTGAAGTAGTATAACATCAAAATGACACACGATGCGACCAGTATGACTCAAAATGCATGTTTTCAATTTGAAATGATATTTTAGTAAAAACACACAACTGAAATATTGAAAAACAATCAAACACATTATTATTGTTTTTATAATTTAAGAAAATTATCCATGGGTCATTTTTTATTTGTAGGAGTCAACTGAATCTCAATACAATGCACGGTGTGACCGATATGACTCAAAGTGTGTAATTTTATTTAAAATTGACATTAATTTAAGTAGAAAATGACAAGTGACATACTGAAAACTGAGAAAACACATTATAATTATTTTTATAATTTACTACAATGATCCATGGGTCATTTTTGACATGTAGGGGTCAAACACACCTCAATACTATATATGGTGTGGCCTGTATGACTCAAAGTGTGTCTTTTATTTAAAATTGACATTAATTTATGTAAAAAAGAATCAGTGACATACTGAAAACATATCAAAAAAATTTGTATTGTTCTGATACTATATGAAATTGATCTATGAGTCATTTGTGATGTTTTAGAATCAACCACACCTCAATATGATGCATGGTGTGACCGGTGTTACTAAAAGTGTCTGTTATCAGTTTAAAATTAATATTTTAGTACAAAACGTGTCACTCAATGAAAACCAAGAAAATACACTTTGATTTTCATGATAATTTTTTAAAGTGATTAATAAGTCATTTGAGGCATGTCCGAAGTATTCTCTATCAAACCGATGCACGATGTGGCTAATATGACTCAAAATGCCTATTTCTAGTTTGAAATGACATTTTAGTGAAAACACATAACTGGCATACTGAAAACAAAAAAAAACACATTTTTATTGTTTTTATACTTTATAAAAATGAATCATGAGTAATATTTTATGTATAAGAGTCTACCGCACTTCAATATGATGCACGGTGTGACCGGTATGACTCAAAGTGTGTCTTTCTATTTAAAATTGACATTAATTTAGTAAAAAATAACAAGTGACTTAATGAAAACTGAGAAAACGCATTCTATTTGTTTTTATAATTTAGAAAAATGATCTATGGGTCATTTTTGATGTGTAGGAGTCAACTTCACCTCAATACGATGCACGGTGAGGCTTGTATGACTCAAAGTGTGTCTTTTTATTTATAATTGACATTAATTTAAGTAAAAAAGAACAAGTTATAAACTAAAAATTGAGAAAATGCATTCATATTATTTTGATACATTAGGAAAATGATACATGAGTCATTTTTGATTTATAAGAATCAACCACACCTCAATCTGTCGCATGTTGTGATCGGTATGACTAAAATTTTTCATTATCAGTTTAAAATTAACATTTTAGTTCAAAAATGTTGCTCACTAAAAACCAAGAAAACAAACTCTGATTGTCTTAATAATTTAGGAAATAGATTCATAAGTCATTTGTGACATTTCTGAAGTAGTCTCATGTCAAACTGATGAATGATGTTACCACTATGACTCAAAATGAGTGTTTCTAGTTTGAAATGACATTTTAGTAAAAAAATACGATTGGAATATTGAAAATTGATCAAACTCATTCTGATTGTTTAGATAATTTAGGAAAAATATCCAAAAGTTATTTTTTGATGTTTAAGAATAAATCGCACCTCAATACGATGCACGGTGTGAATGATATGACTTAAAGTGTGTATTTATTTAAAATTCACTTTAATTTAAGTAAAAAAGAACAATTGACATACTGAAAACAAAGAAAACACATTTTGATTGTTTTGATAATTTTGAAAAATGATCAATGAGTCATTTTCAGCATATAAGAGTCAACCGTACCTCAATACGATGAACATTGTGGCTGGTATCACTCCAAATGTGTCTTTTTATTGAAAATTGACTTTAATTTAAGTAAAAAAGAATAAGTGACTTGCTGAAAACCAATAAAACACATTCAGATTATTTTTATACTTTAGGAAAATGATCCATGAGACATTTTTGATGTGTAGGAATTAACTAAACCTCAATCCAACATATTGTTCGACCGATATGAATAAAAGCATCCATTATCATTTTAAGAATTACATTTTAGTTCAAAATGTGTCACTCACTAAAAACCAAGAAAACGTGCCCTGATTATCTTGATAATTTAGGAAATCAATTCATAAGTCATTTTTTGATGTGTCTAAATCAATCTCACATCAAAACAACACACGATGCGACTGGTATAACTCAAAATATGTGTTTCCAGTTTGAAATGAAATGTTAGTAAAAAACAAAATTGACATACTGAAAATTAAAAAAATGCCTTTAAATTGTTTTTGTACTCTAGGAAAATTATCCATCAGTAATTTTTGGTAGGTAGGAATCAGTAACACCTCAATCTGATGCACGGTTTGACCGATATAGCTCTAAATGTTTCATTATTTAAAATTGAAATTAATTTAATTAAAAGAACAAGTGACATAATGAAATCTAGGCAAACTAATTCGGATTTTTTAGATACTTTAGTAAAAAATTCTATGTGTCATTTTTGGCATGTAGGAATCAACCCCATCTTAATACAACGCATGATGTGACCAGTATAACTCGTAATGTGTCTTTTTATTAAATATTGACATTTTATTAATTCATTCTTTCATATTAATGTTTGTTTTATTGATTTATAGTATTACTAAGATAATATTTGTTTCCTTATATAAGAGGAATCTTTTTCTTGGTTTGAGATGATTTGTTCAGTAACTGATACCATGGGCACACATTTTTGAGAGGGGATCATGAGTGTCAAAATTTTAAACATTAATTTGTTTAAATTTTTGTTATATAATTGTAAATGTAATGATGTAAAACATTGATTGAAATGTATATTGTAGTGTTTTTTTGTATATACTAGGGGTGGAAATCATTCTTTTAATGATGTCACATTAAATGTATATGGAATTATTTGTAATTACAGGTTTTTGCTGGGTGTGTTGTTATATTAATAGAATATTGTAGCCAACTAGGCCTTTTTTAGTGCGATTTAAAGCACTGCTAAAGTGGGGTATTTATCACTTCCAAAAATACCACTGATAAAGAAGTCATTTATCAGCACTAAAAACGCTGATAAATGGGGTCCAATGTCATAATTTTTTTAGCATGGATAAATGACCTCCTTTATTAGCGCTTTTTTAGCACTCATAAAGGGACACCCCTATCAGCGTTGCGATTAACAGTGATTTTCTAGCACTGATAAAAGCCTATTTGCATGCTATTAAAGGCATATGTGTAGTAGGTATGTCGTGGTCATTAGGACCCCATGATGGTGATTAAGAAAAAAACCATGCTTTCAAGACAAATATTCCCAAGTCTTACCTAAAAATGGGGTCATTTCATTGTCCTTAGGGGTATTCCAAGTCATGGTGGCCCCATGTGAGCCCTAAAAGGCACCTATGCATGCCACCCTCCCATTTTTGGATTTTTTATTTTATTTTAGTCCACCATAGGCTTCCAACCATGACCAGGAATCCAACATCAACCCCCCCTTGAGACACCCACGCGCACTCGCTTGTAGTATATAACCCCCCGCCCGAAATTTAATTGGTGGGAAAGCCATCAGAAGGGGGTCAATCAATCAACCCCTACTGATTTGATTTATCATATAGGAAAAACTGGCCAGTCAAATATAGCCTTATTAAAAAAGTATGGGAGAGAACAATGCTCCCCGATGTCACGACCCGACCCTTCCCGGGCTTGAGCCGTAACTACCCCAAGCCCGCCTCCATAGGCCAGGGGCTGGCGACCTGCGCCGAAGGCTAAACTACTCGGGGAGGCCTTTTCCTAAGTACCTGTACACACACATGCAACACACTCAATGCAAAAGTGAAAAGTAAAAAAGAAAATTAAAGTAACAAATGCTATAAACAACCACAAAAGTGCATCGACCTCTAAACAGTACAAAGCAAGTGTTGTAGGTAAAATGAAAAGAAAAGGGGAAAAACACGCGCCCAACTAGAAAAGTGACACAACCCGGCAACAGGTAAACCAAAGCAAACAACTGGGAGGGTCCCACAACTGGAACCTGACTATGACCACTGCATGCGGTCCAAGATCTCGAACTCCTAAGCTTTGCTAAAGTCACGACCAAACTGTCCGTCGTCTGCAAGGGCACACCAAGTGCGGGCAAAGCCCAAGAAGGGGTGAGTATAAAAATACTTAGTAGGATACCCTGAAGGCTCGATGGAGAAACAAAGGAGGTAATGAAGGGTGAGAAGTAGATCGAATGGGGGAAAGTAAAGGAGTACAACTGAGAGTGCAGTAAAGAGTACAACTCAACCCAACAATAGGCAGGAAGTAGACTCGTCCAAACACAAGGAGCTAGAAACGGTGAGAAGATAAACTTCTCGTTGAGTCTTTGATACCTATATCAGGAGAGTATACTCGTCCAACCATAAGAATCTAGACACGGAAAGCACGTGGCATACCTCACGCGTCTTCGCCTTTCCTGGAAGGAGAGTAACCAAAACCCAGGAAGTGGGTACTGGAATAAGGTGTATACATATCCATATGCTCAATCAAGAAGCCCAAAAAAGATCGTAAGGGGATCTCCATCCTGTAGATCATCCTAAGAAAATGAGTAGCCAACAGCCCCCGAAGTAACCACCATCGATGCCCAGCATCCCGCACGTCTGCCCTGAACTGCAAGTCAAGGGGCTCAAATCACCACACCTTGACACTATCTGCTTTAGGAAGCACTGACTCGCCCACACGGTTTTAGGTTGCGTCACAAGGACGCGTCTTGGTGGGGAAAGCACCCCTCATACTTGAGAGTTTTGGGGAAAGTCAAACCATACCTCGTCACTGCCCCGCAGTCGAGAGGTCTTCTCAAAGTCAAGGTCATCCCATCACTGACCCGTACAACCAAGGGTCCCGCTCCAGAAGTCACGGAGAAAAGTCACCGACTAACCTCATAAGAAGGCTTGAGTCTGAAATGCCAATGGGTGACCCACTGCCCAGCCCTGCTCGAGGGTAAACCCCGAACAAGTCGATAGGCGACCCACTACCCAGTCTCTGCTGGAGGGTAGACCTAGAAGAAGTCGACAGGCGACCCACTGCCTAGTCTCTACTAGAGGGTAAACCCTAATACATCATCAGGTGACCCACTGCCCATCCCTACTGGAGGGTAAACCCAGAACAAGTCGACAGGCAACCCACTGCCCAGTCTCTACTGGAGGGTAGACCTGGAAGAAGTCGATAGGTCACTGCCCAACCCCGTTGGAGGGTAAAACCGAAGAAGTTGATGAGCAACCCACTGCCCAGCCCCGCTGGAGGGTAAACCCAAAGATGTAGATGAGCAACCCACTGCCTAGCCCCGCTGGAGGGTAAACCCGAAGATGTCGATGAGCAACCCACTGCCCAGCCCCGCTAGAGGGTAAACCTGAAACTGCTATGGCCATCCCTACTGGAAACAACCTCCTGAGTAGAGGATCAGTGCTCGCGTAAAGTATTGGTCACACCATAATCCACAAACCCAACTAGGGAACTCGAAGAAACTCTGTTTGCCAAACCATCGAGAACTGAACCAGGGGAAAACCACTTAACCCTGCTGGTCAAAACCATCGTGAACAGGACTAGGGGGAAACCCACTCAACCCTGCTGGTCAAACAAACGAGAACAGAACTAGGGGAAACTCAACCCTGCTAGTCAAAAAAATGATAACAGAGGGACCCTCTACTTCACGAGAGGTCAAGGGTACACAAAGCAAAACACAACACACACATGGGGCCCACACGACGTGTGACCCCAACTCAACCCCAACCAAGCGCACGAACATTCTCAGATACAACCATCCACATGTACCTCCCAGCGTTTTCGCACACTCCCAGAGTATGCCACGTCTCCAGACCAAGGGATAATGTGCACATGGCTCGCAACGTCAACGCAAAGGGCGTAAACGTAACAACTCCAACTTGCCACCTCAACGGCCCAGGAACGACCAACTATATCTATTGAAACATTACCTCACTCACATGGGAGTGCATGAGATTACATGCCAAGGGTCCGCTACAAACACAGTAGGAAGAACCCCCACCAGAGCACCTTAATTTCTTCCGCATTTAAATGAGGTCTCGAAAGAGACTCTGCACATCCAAACGGATCGCACCATTGTAAACCTCACAGAAAAACATGTGAGATAGACTACTTACTCACCTCAAATGGATATCCAACGTAAAAGTCGTTCGACACCACTTTACGCCCGAACGGTGTCCCGTGGTCCCGATCCTCGGCCCTGAACACAGTCGGGCGCATCGCAGCATTGAGATCCCCTCGGAAGAACACATTAAAAGGACTGCTCACTTGAGTGGAACAAATATCTGGAGAAAAAAGATGTGTTCCGACATACCGAACATGAGCAGTGCTACGTGGGATCCGCATCCCAGTCCCAAAACGCTACCAACGGATCACACCGTTGCGATCCTTTCAGAAAAGTACACAAGATGGACTATTCACTTGTCCAAAATGGACACCCGGTGATAAATTTGGAAATCACCGCTAACTCCCAAAATGGCCCTCATGGGCCCCGCACCAGCATGCTGAAATAAAGCGGGTGGATTGCACCATTGCAATGCCCTCGGAAAAACACCCAAGATCGACTACTCGCACGCCCCGAATGGACATTCGATGAAAAAGTTTTAAAGCACTGCACGCAGCTCGAAAGACGGGCCATGGGGCTCATGCCTCAACTCTGGTTTCAACGCCCAAAACCACACTAGAAAACTCCGCCTCGGCACTAGGGTCCCAACACCGCCGACGACGCTCAAATCGGACGTCGGATGTGTCTGCGCCGCTCAAAACACGAACCCCCGGAAAAACATCAATCCACTTAACATACGCGACGTGCCACTGAGGCCCCCATCCCAGGAGTTAAAACCCCCAAAACCATCTCATATCCTCTTCCTTGAGCCGAGGTTCACACTGCCATAGACGGCATGCAAAACGGACACCCGTAATGAAAATTATGGGCGTCTGAAGAGGAGACAGATCCCCTTGGGCTGGACCGACCGAGGCCGGCCCGACGCTGACCCGCGGTCCCCCGCCGACCGACCCTCATGGGGTCGGTCATCCCGCAGTGTGAAGACCCATGAGACGCGGGTCGTGCTCCCCCACTGGGGTCGCGCGCTACGACCCTGGTGCTCCCCTGCGCCCCGGCGAGCGCCGCCACGCCCCGCCTGGAGCCGCCGCCTACTGCCAAAGACCCGCCGCACGCCGCCTCCGATCGCCAGCGCCACCCCTCGACCGTGAGCCACTACCATCCAGCTTCGCTAAAGCCAGTGTCGCCCCACTCTGATCCACCATCCACAGCATCGCGCCGCCACCTGGGGAGGCCGGACCACCCGCCGGACTGGCCGGAACCGCCAGAAAACCCCAAAACACATCCAAACTTTGTCGGACCACTGCGGGCGGCTCAGGACTCTGAATTTCAATCCAAAACAAGCTTCGGGAAGCTCAGAACCAGTACTACGCATTTATGGGATTCGTTCGATGATCAAACAACAATTTGAAACTTGTTTATGAATTCAAAGGAGGTGCAAAAGTTTAAAATGATAAATGCCCGATCCTACCTTGTTGGGCATTGCCCGGAGCATCGTCGTCGATCCGCACCCCGTCGTTGCTGCTTCCACCTTGATTGGGAGGGAGGAGGAGGAGGAGGATGAGAGGAGGTTGAGGATGAGGGGTTTCTCCAGGGGGAAGGAATGAGGATGGGGGAGATGGAGAGGAGTTTAAGTAATTAAACTCCTTAATTAAAAAAACTCGACCCCCGAAAACACCCGCGTCCAAAACCCCCGACGCGGTTAAAGTTAGACCGCGCCTAGGGTAAAAATCACCTCCTAAGCACAACGAAAGTCTCATAATTCCAATCCAAGGCCCGATTCAAAATTTATTAAACTCAACGCCCAAGGCTGCCAAATTACGAAAACGCCCTCGGTGGCATTTTCCACTGACGGCCCGTGCCCGTGAAACTTACACCCCTCCTAGGGTAAACGACATGCTCCCGACTCAACGGTGCCATCTGTTTTCCAATCCAAGCCACCATTTAAGAGATACCTGAGTTTAAACATTAAACGAATTAATTCATTATTTTATTTATCCGTTTAATGTTCCGGTAACGGGCGAGGGGTCCCAACGCCCCGCGCCGACATGTTTTATGTCCTCCCTAGGGTAAACACCCCATTTCGGACCCATCCATACACTCAGATCTCTGACCCTAAACACCATTTAGGAGTTATCCCATTTATTTGGCGTGCCCAATGTGAACGCACTGAAAATTTAATTCCGGCCACATTGGGGCTCAGAATCACATGCCGTCTGTGGGCGCTGCTCTGGAATAACATCGCGAATATTCCAAAGTCTTTTATAGAAAAAACTAGGTTCTTACATCATTCCATCCTTCAAGATTTTCGTCCCCAAAAAACAAAACCAGGGAACAACTTAGGGTACTAAGCCCACACCTGGCTCCCCCATACCCAGAAGAACTCTTGCACAGGCTCGCGTCACCACACACAGACCAAATTATTTGATCTGTTCACACGAGACCTTCCCTTGCCGATGACGTGCATAGGAGCATGCACACATCTCCTCAGGTATGTCACGTGGGAGGCATCGTGCACCCACTCCAAAATTTGGGGTTAGGGCAAGGCGGTAGGGAACCTCTTCATCCCCTTCGCACATTCTCAAATGGTCCGAAGGACCTCGGGGGTAGCTCACCTCCCCGATCAAACCTCTACGTCGCATGTCGTGACTAGAATCACCGCCCGCACCTCAAACAAGGCCCGGAGATTCCCTCCTTCAGAATATCCATATGGTAAAACACCCAAGGATATCTGATCATACAAGATTCCACAGTCGATGTCTCTCAACCAAGACTCTCTTACATCCTCGGATAGTGAAGAAGTCAACACCATCGACTAAAGAGAATGGTTCCGCACCTTTTACTCTACCGACACAGGGCCACACCGATGCCCCACGTCACCCTGGTAACAACTCAAAGAAGGAGTAGGGTGAAAATCATTTCACACATAGAGTCTAACAATTCTACTAAAATAAGTAGAAGAGATGTATAGCATACCTCTTATCACCTCATGCTCTGTAGGATCGTAGACATCCAAAGCTTGCAGCTGTCCGCGGTCCCAACTGTCATATCCCGAAGGCTGACGTGGATTGCCTAGTGGTGATGGGAAGACCTCGTGATGTCGTCCCCCACTACCAGCTCCTCCCACTCCTCTATTAGAACCACCTCTCTAGGTACTACTCCGATCACGGAGTTGCCTCTACTGCGGTGGTGCACCTGATGCCTACCCGATATTCTCAGCGTGCCTGGTTGGGCAGTCCTATGCCAAGTGACCTCGACCATCGCAAGCATAACACCGACTCTCTCTAGGCTTCACTAGTGCCCTATGGCACCACTGTGGTGTACGACCATGCCCCTGAGTCTGGTTATCGGAAATCCACTTGTGTTGAGGTTCTGTCACCTGATGCCCGCTAGCTGCTGCAGACATCTCGGCTCTGTCGAGCCTGCTGCAACCACCATCTATAGAGCATGACAGGAAGCTCTCTGTCACCAGCGCCTGCTCTCGCACCCCAACATAAGTGGGAATGATGAAGGGTACTATGACAGCACAAATCTCTCAGCGGAAACCCTACTCAAACTCCCGCACTCAGAAGTTTCCGTCATGGACCAAGTCCGAGTAAAAGCATGCACGGTCTGCGAAACTAGCTGCGTACTCAGCCACCGTCATCCCTCCCTACTAAAACTATAGGAGATCCTGAATCCGAATGGAGCGTAAGTAGGAGGGGAAAAACTCCTCACAAAACAACAACTTAAAGTTTCCCCACGAAAGCGATGACTCGTCATGAAACTGAGTCACCAGACTCCACCAACACCAAGCTACTATGCAAAAAAGGTTGGCGGCCAAAGCCACCATAAGATCTACTAGCGTCCGTACAAGCCTAAAAAGGCGAACCACTTTCTCAAGCCAAACCTCTTCTGCGTGAGGGTCTGGCTCACCACGGAACCTCAACAGTCTCTGTTGCTGTAACTCACGGAGTGCGCTCAAGCTCAGTCTGCTCTACTGAAGCTGTCTGCTACTCACCAGGTGAGGGTGCTGCTACCAGCCCACCCAGATAAAGGGCCTCACATGATGGGTCCTGGACTGTGGTCTCGTAGCTCACAGGGTCATCGTCATGAACCAAAGGCTAGTATCCTGGATGGCTGTCTTTGCGGAGACATCCTGAATATTATCAAGGAGTGCCGCGATCAGATGAACATATATGTATATCAGTATCAACAATGGGGAGCTAACTCAAGAAGGACAGCCAAAGACTATAACACCCCAAGCTTCTACGGTATGATTCTCTTTGAATAATACAGTAGCGTGTGTTGTACGCAACTTTGAGTTCTAACACACCGCGACCAATCAAAGTAGCCGTTATGAATAGTAATACCCACTTTTTAAAAATTTATAAATTTTATCCTTCAAAATGGACTTCATATTTGGATTCGGAATATCAAAATTATCCTAGGGTGAATTTTTGGTATTTTTCTGAAAACTTTCAATTTTTGATGAATAGTGAAAAAACAGTGAGTTATTGTTTAAAAACGATTTTTTTTTAAATAATTATTTATTTTTTTTAAATTTAATTAATGTAAAAATAGATACATAATACCTTTATAAGTTTAATGTAATTCATTGGATTTAGTTTAGAATAATTTTAGATATATAAAATTTTTATTGAACTTTTCACCGTCTTTTACCTAACTCCTAGGAGAATTTGGAAATTTACATAAAAATTAATTTTACCGCTTCTGTGAGTGTAATTTCAAAAATCCGAGAGAAACGGTTAAAATCAAGGAGTAAAATTTTGTTCAATACGATAAAAATAATTTTTGGTGAATAGTAACTTTTTACTTTTATTTACCACGGTAAAAAGTAAATAGGGTAATTAAGGGTACAAATGATATTAATATTACCATAACACATGTCCTAATTCTATTGGAAAAGTGTATCTTGACCAAAAACAACCTTAGGAATAAAATATTATCATTTAGGTCTACTTGGATTAGATTAGGACATTTATTATTATTTAATTCAAAGAAGAGTTAAAAGAGTTAAAATCAAAGTTTAATTACTAAAACATTTTTAATATAGGGTTATACATAAGATAAATTAGATTATAAATATTAATTATAAATCTAAAAAGATTTCCTACATAATGATATTTTATTTATAATTTTTAGACATTAAATAATTTAATTTATTTATGACACAATGATGATGCAGTAATTACCTTATTAGTGAAATATTAAAATAATTGATATTATAAATACATAAGTAAATATAATTTGAGCCTTTTAATGAATTACACGAATTTAATAGGTTACTATGACATGTTAGAGTTGATTAAATGAATTAGGTTCGAAGTAATAATGCTGTTATGAATTTATCAAAAACAAATACCCAATAGTGTCAAAATTGACATAAAAGAGTTTTTCAAAAACATATTATATTACTAATTGATATTTAATTCCTAAAAATCAAAGGTTAGGCCAAATTACTAATATAATGATTGTTGTATCATTAATAGACCACTTTGGGGTCTCTTGGATGTATATAGTAAGTTTATTAACTATATAATACAAAAATACAAAGTGACATGGTAAGTGTCAAACTAATTAACTAAGAGTTAAAACTAAAAGACAAGGTTAATAATGTGACCCAAACCTGTCTAAAATATATTGGTTGAGTTTTTTTTCGACCTATACCCACCTTAACCTTTAAATAATTTACTTTTGATCCATTAGAAACCGAATATGGATTTATTATAAAATAATATTTCTAGCTTTTCCAAAGGAGCCCCTCACCCCTCTTATAAAAGGGCACCCAACCTTCTCATTAATTCACACCTTCAAAGCCATTTGGCTCAGACAACCTATGACCAAATATCCTCCCAACTTCCCTCACTTCAACCTAGAGGACTTATTTTGATCATAAAGCCAACCTAAGGATCCCTTTTGATCAAATCAAAAGGAAGAACCCGTAGAAGAGGTAACGTCTTCACCACCCTCTTTAAAGTTCCTTTCTTCTTTAACTTCTTATTTCCTTGTTATTTATATTCTAAAATAAAAACTCCAGTATCTTCTATATACTGTGATGTGATTATAAATATGGAACAAACAAATTCATTATTCTATTCATCCCTTGAATGACATGTCATCATAAGTGCGTACGTACGGCCTACCGTCTCCACGTTGTGGTGTAATTGTTATTCAATATATTATTATTTATATGGGTATAATAATGATGTATAATTCCTGTAAATAATAAATATAAAATAATAATGATTCTGTCTATATGATATACCATCCAATTATATATTATTTTAATATCAAAAGAATGATATTGTCGCTCGTGCGTATGTACGGACTACCGTCTCCACGAACGCGATGAGATTCATTCCCCATCGTATCCATTAAAGAATAATTTTCAGTTGATGGTAAAAAATAATGTTTAAAGACTTAATATCATTCTGGATATGAATATGTTACAACCTATCCATAACAAACATAGATTATGTAACAAAACATATAAAAGAAAATGAGTAAGTTAACACCCGAAACGACGGTAATACTAAGATTTTATTAACAATGAAATGTTAAAAGATCATATATGATATCATATTAATATATATGATTATTTATAATTTAATAATAATTATTTCACCATTATATAGGAAGTTAACCAACCCTCGACCAAGGAAAAGTATAAGGTAAGGGTTTGTTTCACAATCTCTTCATTATTCGAGGTTTTTTATACGTAATTATCTACTGGGACCTCTTTATCATCCACATCCATGTTTCTTAAAAATGTATTTCAAAACATTCTTAATATTTTACAGAATATGGGTTAAAGTCATTTATACCCTTGTTTGACTTTTTATAATAAGTTTATAAAGGAATATTTCTGTCATTTTCCAAACAAGGTCCTTTTTAACCTTTTCGACAGAAGTAAGGTAAGAATGTTTTTTCAACTTATACGGCGAATGCGGCTATTTTACGCCATTATAAATCGTCAAAGATTACCTTACAAGCTTATAATAATATTTTCAAACTAAATGTTTTATTTTATAATTATGTGACTATTAAATGATTTAAAAAAATAGATATTTCTCTCAAATAGTTTTGATTTCATCTATGTCAACATCCTTTGATGGATTTTAAGCTTATTTGAAGTTGATTTGTTATGATACAAAACTTCAATATTGTATTAAAGTTTTTGTGATTTGTTTGACTGTGGATGTGTTATTTTTATACCATTCATGGTTTATGGAGAAAGTATTGAAATTTTGTATGCTAGTTTTAATACGAATGTTTATGTTATGTTTAAACCTATTCATATGAGGAATGAATTGGACTTAATAAGTGACGGGTGGAGCCCGCTATAGCTCCTCGATGCATTGGTAGGTCTCATGAGACAAACTAGTGTCTTTACACAAGGCCTTGACAAAATATTATTTGTAGTCTTGGCGTGAGGCCTTGACTATGTGGTTATGATAGTCTGGCATTATGCGTTCCATCATTATGAAAGTGGTTATTGATATTGCATGTGATTATTCGACTAGTAGAATATCCATGTGAATAAATAAATGGAATTATTTCATATTATCTTTGCCATATTATGCAGAATTTCAAGTTTAAAAGGCTTTTTTAGTTATACATTGCCTTAAATGTTTATGCTTATTTATGAAAGTTTCCGCTATATTGTTATCCTTACTAAGCATTTGAGCTCACCCCTTTCAATGTTTTATTTTTCCCAGGATGCGAAGAAGTAATTTATGAATGACCTACGGGGATAGTATGAGGGTATATAAAGATAAGTTGTTTTTGTAGTAGTTTTCACTTTATTATGTACTGTAAACTTTATTAATGTATCTAGTGTTTCTAAGGCTACTAAACTAATCAATCTTTTGAGACTTGATCTTTTGTGATCATGCCAATGTTATGTAATAATGCACCGACTCTGGGTAACTGGGCTCAGGGCGTTACAGTTGGTATCAGAGGAAGTTTAGTACAAACCTTTAAAGCTAGATTTAGATAAACTCTGATTAGAGCACATAGACCTAAGATGAACTTTGAGGATTAGTATAGAAGAACTTCCTAGAATTTTGGTATTGTAGAGATTTTGTGAGTTTTCTAAGAAATACATACCTATCTGGATACGAGCAGGTAGAGGCGGCTCTAGCACAGATGTACCTAGGGGTAAAACCCGAAAACACCGCTTTGAGCTAGACTCAAACGGGAACTGGTGCACGACAACGGGCCTTGCTGCACTCTTGGTTACGACACTCCCGGGGATATGCTTAGGATAATTATCATTTTATTTATGAACCATTATGAATGGTTTATGAGTATATACTTCCTCAAATAAAACATTTTTATGATTATGGATTATATCCATAAACTGTTAAATTTATGTCAAGTGTTTTACAAGTATAGAATTATGTATTTTGATTCATAAACTGATCTAGTTTATGCCATTGTTTAGAAATGGCACCTAGTGGAAGGAATGGAAACCGTATCAATGCACGCACTCCATGTAGGGATTGACATCCTGCTCAAGATAATTATAGTGGAGCTGGTGATGCAACTAGTGCTGATCAGCTAATCACCATACTAGGACAACTCACTCAGGTTATGAATAATAACCTTACCCGTATGGAGCACCCTGATCTGCAGCGTGGAGGATCAATGTTAGATCGCTTCATGAGGTAACAACCACCAACATTCAGTGGGAGTACAAATCCATTAGTAGCTAAGAAATGGATAAGTTCCCTAGAGAAAATATTCCATGCCTTGGGGAGTAGTGAAATGGAAAAAGTTATCATGGTAGTTTACCACCTCACTGGAGATGCTGATCAATGGTGGTCATTGATTCAAAACACGAAGTAAGATGATGAAGTATCAAATATTGAATGGAGGGAGTTCAAAGATATTTTCTTAGAAAAATACTTTCCTCGTGACCATTAAGAAGATATGAAAAGGCAATTTCTGAGTCTAAGGCAAAAGGAGGATGAGAATGTCACAAAGTATGAGGCTAACTTTTCAAGGTTAGAAAGGTATTCTGGAGATTATATACGTAACCCAAGAAGTAAGATTGATCATTTCTTTGATGGTTTAAAACCATTACTTCATCGAGTATTAGTCTCACAATCCTTCTCGTCGTACGAAGACATTGTCTTTTGAGCTATCAAGACAGAAAAAGAATTCTCTAAGTCTTATGACTTTAAAGCAAAGCAAGAGAAGAAGAGATCTACTGATCAATCTGGAAATGGAAATAAGGGGAAGAAGGGAAAAGTTGAATATCAATCCTGCAGTAAATGTGGGAAGAAACACCCCGGTACTTGCTTGAAGGGAATGGGTGTCTATTACAAGTGTGGTGAAAAAGGCCACCAAGCTCGTGATTGCAAAGGGAAGAAGGAAGCTACCAATGTTCAGTGCTACAATTGCATGGAGATGGTACATTATGCAAATGAATGTCCTAAGCTTTAGGGTAACTTACCTCAGAAAAGGCCATGGGATCAAGGCTAAGCTTATGCTATCACTATTGCTGAGGTAGAAGCTCCAAAAGACGTGGTGGCAGGTAATTTAATAGTTTCCTCAAGTTTAGCAAATGCTTTATTTGATTCGGGATCATCGCATTGTTTCATATCTTCCCAGTTTTCTAAGAAAATTAGATATTTCCAATTTCATTTAACAAAGGAGTTGTCAGTTAAAACTCCAAAGGGAAGTATCATTGCAACAAAGTTTTGTGAATCAGTCCCCATTAGAGCACATAAATGTTCTTTATCCGCTGATCTCATTGTCATACCTATGATTGAGTTTGATATAATCCTTGGTATGGATTGGATTTCAGACTATGATGCGAAGATTTATTGTAAGAAGAAGTAGGTTACAATTTTTGATGATGATGATAAGGAACACCTTATCTTTAGAGCAGAATCGTCACCACCCAATTCTTATCTAGTCCACCCCCAGTAGCACAACTAAATTCAATTATTGGGGAGGAAGAGAATGAAATAACTGTGCGCGAGGAAAGGAATGTTCAAATAGAGTATGTACCTATTGTTAAAGAATATGTAGATGTGTTTCCATAAGATTTACCTGGACATCCTCCAGAATGAGAAGTTGATTTTTGCATTGATATAATTCCTGGATCAAGGCCTATATCAAAGACCCCATATAGAATGGCCACTGTGGAATTAGTTGAACTAAATAAACAACTAGAGGAATTGAGTAATAAGGGGTTTATTCTCCCAAGTGTTTCTCCTTGGGGATCCCATGTTCTTTTTGTTAAAAAAAGATGGATCTATGAGGTTATGTATCGACTACAGGGAGATCAATGATATAAAAATAAAGAACAAGTATCCCCTACTTCGCATTGATGATTTATTTGACCAACTACATGGAGCTCAATACTTTTCAAAGATTTACCTTTGATCGGGATACCATCAGTTGTGTGTGAAGAATGAAGACATTCCGAAGATAGCATTTCGAACAAGGTACAGGCATTACGAGTTTACAGTAATGCCTTTTGGGCTAACTAATGCACCCTCTATATTCATGGATCTAATGAACATAGTTTTCAAGGAATATCTTGATGACTTTGTAGTGGTATTTATTGATGATATCTTGGTATACTCCAAAATCTACAAAGATCATGAAAATCACTTGCACATTATATTGAAGACTCCGAGAAGACATGAATTATATGGGAAGTTTTGCAAGTGTGAATTATGGCTTCAAGAGATTTCTTTTCTTGGTTATATTGTCTCTAAGGATGGAATTTCCTTTGATCCTTATAAGACCAAGTCAATCCAATAATGGCCAGCACCGATGAGTATAACTGAGGTACGCAGTTTTATTGGTTTGGTAGGTTATTATCGACGTTTCGTCCAGAATTTTTCCTGATTGGCTAACCCATTAACAAAGCTCACACGTAAAGTGGTTAAATTTGTCTGGACAAAAGAGTGTCAAGAATGTTTTGAAGAACTGAAGAGAAGATTAGTCAATGCTTATATATTGACTCTACCATCATGGAATGATGGGTTCGTTATTTATAGTGATGCATCAAGGAAAGGACTTGGTTGTGTCCTCATACAGAAGGATAGAGTTATTGCTTATGCATCACGACAACTGAAAATTCCTGAGAAAAACTATCCTACTCATGATCTTGAGTTAGCTGCTGTAATATTTTCTTTAAAGATATGGATACATTATCTCTATGGTGAGAAATGTGAGATTTATACTGATCACAAGAGTTTGAAGTATATTTTCTCACAGAAAGAACTCAACATGAGGCAAAGGATATGGCTTGAACTACTCAAGGATTATGATTGCACGATACACTACCACCCAGGGAAGGCAAATAAGGTGGAAGATGCTTTGAGTAGAAAGGATCATGGAGTTTTGAACATGATGAGAATTGAAAGGGATCCTATTTTCATGGATCTAGTGAAGATGGATATGGGAATCACCATAGAAGGTGAAACATCTATGCTTTTTCAAATGGTTGCCAAACCATCTTTACTAGAAAGGATAAAGAGTTCTCAGACCGGTGATGAAGAGTTACAAAGGAAGATTAAAGCTGTGAATGATGGGAAATTGAGTGAATTTGTGTATGAAGATGGAATTTTGAAGTTTGGGAAGATACTTTGTAACAGCCCAAGATTTTATGAAAAATATTCTTTTTAATTTCACTAATGTCTTGTGTTGTACGCTACACCAAAAGGAGCTTTCACAACACGCATCATTGACTTTCCTTGTATTACACGCAATCGCGACCTTCCTCGATAGCGTGTGTAATACGCAATACCGAGTTTCACTAAACAACGATATAATATTAAAATATTATTAAAACTAGCCGTTATGAATAGTAATAACCACTTTTTGAAATTTTTAAATCTTATTTTTCAAAATGGACTTCATTTTTGGATTCGGAGTATCGAATTTAGCCTAAGGTGAAATTTTGGTACTTTTCGGATAACTTTCATTTTCTGATGAATAGTGAAAATTACTAAATTTTAATTAAAAACAACTTTTTTAATCGAAATAATTAATAGTGATAACATATTAATTTGAGTGGTTTTAAAGTATATTTAGAATATATTTTTACAATTCAATACAATGTTGGTCATTGGATGTAACTTCACATTTACACCAGACATAAACAAGTGTCAATCTTTTGATAGATATTGTTTCTTAAAAACACGCTATTTGTTTTAACAGCGGGATTTAATTATAAAATTAATTAATGCAACTTCTATGATATGAATTTGGTAAAATAGACTTCATTTTTGAATTCGGAATATGAAATATAGCTTAGGATGAAATTTTGGCATTTTTCTGAAAAACTTCAATTTTTGATGAATAGTGAAACCACTAAGTGGTAGTTAAAAAAATTAATTTTTTCATAAATCTTAATTTTACCGCTTCTGTGAATGGAATTTCAAAAATCCGAGAGACACGGTTGATGTCAATAAGTAAAATGTGGTTCAATGAGATGAAAATAATTTTTGGTGAATAGTAACTTTTTACTTTTTTTTACCACGGTTAAAAGTAAATAGGGTAATTAAGGGTAAAAATGATATTAATATTACCCTAAAACATGTCCTAATCCTATTGGACAAAAGTATCTCGACCAAAAACAACCTTAAGTGTAAAATATTATCATTTAGGCCCACTTGGATTAGATTAGGACATTTATTATTATTTAATTCAAAGAAGAGTTAAAAGAGTTAAAATCAAAGTTTATTTACTAAAACATTTTTAATATAGGGTTATACATAAGATAAATTAAATTGTAAATATTCATTAGAAAGATAAAAAGATTTCCCACATAATGGTATTTTATTTGTAATTTTTAGAGATCAAATAATTTAATTTATTTATGACACAAAGATGATGCTGTAATTATCTTATTAATGAAATATTGACATAATTGATGTTAGAAATACCAAAATAAATTTAATTTGAGACTTTTTATGAATCCCACTAATTTTCTAGGTTACTATGATATATTAGTGTTGATTTAAACAACTTGGTTCGAACATATAATTCTGTTATGACTTTCACAAAAATCATATATCAAATAGTGTCAAAATTGACACAAAATAGTTTTTAAATCAAATATTATATTATTAATTGTTATTTTATTCCTAAAAATCTAAGGTTCGGCAAAATGACTTAGATAAGGATATATATATTAATAATAAACAATTTGGGGTTCTTTTGTCATGTTATAGTAAGTGTATTAACCATATAGTGTAAGAAAACAAAAAGACACGGTAAAAGTTAAATTATTTAACTTAGAGTTAAATCTAATTGATAAGGTTAAAATAATAAACTAAAATTGTCTAAATCCTATTGGTTTATAGGATTTCGACCCATACCCACTTTATCTTCGAAATAAGACCCTTTGGAACCATTATAAACCGATTTTGACTTTAATATAAAATAATATTTTGAGATATTCCTAAGGTGCCCTTCTCCTCCCTTATAAAAGGGCACCTCCTTCCCCTCCTCCTCACACCAATTTGAGCACTCAAGCTCGGCCAACCCCTGCCAAAATCTCTTCTCCACTTCCCTAGAATAATCCTAGAGGTCCTGGTCTTCTTCAAAGACCAATCTTAGTTTCCTAAGTAGAGGATTCAAAGAGGCGTTCCAAAGAAGAGGTAATATCCATTACCGATCTTTTCAATTTCTTTCTTCTTCAACTTCTTCTTCTTTAGTTGTTTCATGATAAAGTAATAACATCAGTATTACTTACATACTGATATGTTATTATAGATATGAAACAAACCTAATTCACCTTCTATCCATCCTACAGAAAAATGAAATCACCGCGCGTGCGTACGTACGGAATACCGTCTCCACGCCGTGGTGTAATCTATTTTCCGCCACCACCTTAATTGGATGGGTATAATGGTGTAATGAGTAACTATATATGATTATTATAAATTGATATTGATACTGAAATAGTATACAAACACTTCAACACAATTTCACGACCATGGGAACGATATCATCGCTCGTGCGTACGTACGGACTACCGTCTCCACGACACGATGAGATTCATTCTCAATGATTAACCATTCATGAATGATTATAAAGTATATATAATAAGTACTAATGAAATATATGACATAATAATTATACTGTATTTATTTATATTTATATGTATGTCATCTACTTAATTCCATTCAATTCAATAAGGAAACGAAAACAGCGTTCATGCGTACGTACGGACTACCGTCTCCATGAATGGTGTATTTCTTTCCATTTACTTATTTATTATATATATGTATATTATGAATATATATATATAAATCATGTTTTATATTCTGGAATTAAGTAATCATGATCTAAGTAATCATATGAATAATTACAAGTCAAAACACGGACGAAAAATGAAACAATTTTACCCAAAACGATCTTTAACATGGAATTTACAAAAGAACGGGTAATATAATGTCATAAGTGAACCATATATGATATCATAACAATGAATATGATTCTGTAATAAGTCAATGATGTTATTTAAATCATTATACAGGAGGTTCGGACACTTACAAAGCAAATCGGACCTAAGGTAAGGGAAATATCACAATCTCATTTCTATCCGAGATTGTTTATACTTTGTAATTTACTGGGGTGTATTTTATCATCCACATCCATGTTTCCTCAATATGTAATATTATTTTAATCCACCTAAAATTGTTTAAATCCAATTTTACCCTTCGGTGAGTTTTTAGTAAAAGATATGAAAGGAATCTTTTGTCGTTTTTCGTACGAGATACTTTTTGACTTTTCCGACAAAAGTACGAAGAATGTTTTTTTTAACTTATACGACATGAATGGATTTTTAAAACATTATTTACAAGAATCTTCCTTTACATGTTTTCAAGTTTATTTTTAATCAACTTCTTTTAGTTTATAATTTTATGACATGTTAAGAAAGGAAAAATTTTTTTGAAGAAGAAAGGATATTTTCCTCAAGAATGGAGTTCAAGTGTTTTATCAAAATTAATTTCCATCTAAGATAATAAAGGGTTCTGTTTTTATCCCTATTATTACATGGATTTGATTATGTTGTGATGGAATTATTTTTATGAATTCCTTTATCTTATATGAATTGTTTTATGATGTCATGATGTTTAAGATTCCCATTTGTATTACATGGGTTATGAAATGATGTATGATTTATGATTTTGTGGCACACATAAGAATGGTATCATTATGAGATGGGTGGGACCTATATCTCCCTCCAATGCATTGGGTAAAGATTTTATATCTCATGAGATAGACATGGCTGGAATGGTAGGTTATACCGGTTCAGTGAAACAAGACTGAAACGAGGGTGACTCGGTTCAGAAAGGGACTTTGTCCACTAAGATAGTCTTGGCAATGAGTCTTGACTAAAAAGAAATGATTCTCTATGATTATGTGTGTATGCCACAAAGTTTCATGTTTTAAGTTATGATTATTGTGATTACATTTCACTGCAATGATATATCCCATGTTATGAAATTATGAACTCTTTTGCAGGTTAAGATTTCCAAAAGATATGTGCTTATGTATATGATGTGATTTATATTTCTTTTGTTTACCCTTACTGAGCATTTGAGCTCACCCTTTTATGTTTTCTTTTCCCCAGGATATAAAGAAAGGTTTTAGGTAAAAAAAAAGAGAGGAAGATCTTTATGGGAGATGTTGAAGATCTTTCACCAGGATTAGAAGATTATTTTCCGAGTTTCCAAAGACACTAAACTATTACGATCCTTGTGTGTGTGTTTTTGTTATGTACTAAGTATTCCGCAAAAGTAATGTAATGTCCATGTACGTCAGGCTTCGGGTCTCTACAGTTGGTATCAGAGGAAAGGTTTAGTCAACCTTTGGAAACTAGGATGCGAAAACGTTAGTGAGATCCCTAGAGATATTTCTACGGTATGTCTAGGGATGTCCCTAAGGTTAAGTATACGTATAGGTTATAGTACTAGAACTACGCTAACGATCATAGAATTAAACCTAAGATGTTATATATTGAAGGTACTCCCCCTTTATTATGTTGTTTTCCCTAACATGATTTTTGCCTCTCACACTATTCTTTTTGGGTTTTAGACGATGGCTGGAACCCGAAGGAACCGTGTTGATCAATGCAATGGACAATGCAATGATTGTCCTCCTGAACAAACAAATGTTATGGGAGATGGAGTGCAAAATCTTATTTCTATCCTTACACAAGCTATGAATCATTCTAGACTTCCAAATGAGCAGAGAAAGGAACAGTATTCTATTGAGTCCTTCATGAGGCAACGTCCACCTTCTTTCAGTGGGACTTCCGATCCACTTGTTGCTGAACAATGGATCAGTACCACTGAAAAGATATTTTCAGTTCTTCAATGTTCTGAACATGATAAAGTCATCTTGGCAGTATATCGTTTGGAAGGTGAAGCTGATCAATGGTGGAATCTTATCAAGAATACGAGGCCAAGAGATGAAATTGAGTCCATGGAATGGGACGAGTTCAAGAACTTGTTTTTCAATAAGTACTTCCCTCGTATTCTTCAAACAAAGATGGAAAAGGAGTTTCTTGAGCTGAAGCAGAAGGATGATGAATCTGTTGGTATATACGAAGCAAATTTTACAAGACTTGCAAGGTATACATCTGGAATTATCATCCAACCTGAAAGTAAAGTTGATCGATTTTTCAGTGGATTAAAACCAAGTCTTCGAAGGGCATTAGCTATACGAGACTTCAATAGCTATGAAGAAATTGTGCGTTGTGCTATGAAGGTAGAAATGGAAGTTGGTGTTACATATCCATATCATGGTTTTGAAAAGAAACTAAAGATGGAGTTCAAGGAGAAATCTCAGAATAATGGTGAAAAGAAAATGAATGTTTCCTTATGCTCAAAGTGTGGAAAGAAGCATGGTGGAGATTGTCTTAAAGGGACTAGAAAATATTTTAAGTGTGGAAAAGAAGGTCATTGAGTAGCTGAGTGTCGAAGTAATGGAAAAAGGGTTTCTAATGATGTGAACAAAGCAAACACTGCAGAGAACGCACCACCAACACTTCAATGTTTCAAGTGCAAGGAGATGGGACATTATGCCAATAAATGCCCTAATCCAAGGGTTAGTGATGATCAACATGAGCAACCACTTAAGGCAAAGGACAAAGGGAAGTCACATACGATCACTATTGGTGATGTTGAATATGACAACGATGTGGTGGAATGATTAAGTGTTTATGTAATGGGATTCCAAAATAGTGTTGTATATAGTATCGTGGAATATTGGAATATTTATGTATTGGTCTATTGTGGTTTTCAATAATTTTATGGTACCAGTAACCATGGAAAGTGATTGACATATTTTTGGAAAAAGAATGATATGCGCATAATGAAGGGAAAACAAGAAAATTAAATATTTGACAGTATTCATGAGCTCATGATTGATATAAGGACAAAGTGATATCATGGTTTGAGTATATAGAATTATGAGGATTTTGGTATGTGGAAAGTGTTAACTTTTAACTGTATTCATGTTTTCACTAAGGTTCGATGGGTATTCAAGAGAATATATGATTAAGTCCTTTGAATGTTTGGAATGTGACCAACAAAACATATCTTATGATATATGGGGATCAACGATGGTATTAAATCTCTGGTAATCGTTTTCACTATGTTATGAGAGTGGACTGCAGTATTATGGATAAGCCTAAAGATTGAAATGGATTATGTTGGACATAAGTTTAAGGATAGAAGTTTTTTTTCGATATTATTGATGGGATGTTATAGTAATGTAGTTTTAGAAAAAGGACAACCTGCAGGACGGGCGACAGCCCATCGCTTCGGACAAGGCTGTGGGAATCGAACCCACAACCGAAGTGCGACTGGCCTTTATTGCCTACCACTGGCCTACATGAAGTCCCTGTTTAGTAGAAACTAGTTTTATTATACTAAGCAGTATGATATATGAAGTATAAGTCCATTTTAGGAACCATATATGATTAATCTCACCATAGAATGACTTATGTATATTTAATAACTTTTGCTAACCTTTTGTTTGAGACAGATGGAATGACCCGTCATTCTATCACATGATCTGCTAACACTTCACGAATAACAAATTTAACTCCATTTATTTAAGAGATGAAGTGTAAATTGTTCAAGGCACGAACAACAGTGAGATTGTACCAAAATAAAGTAAGTATTTATTCTAATTCGAATTCTTCAACTTTAGGGAAATGATCTTGAAAAAAAAAATGTTGTCCTAGTGCTCTTATATCTGATTAATCAGATGGTACCTTAGATCGTCACAAATTTATGGCTTTGTGATTGCTGGATTTTCCATAGCCATGTTCTCTACCACTCTCCATCAGAACCTGATGGTTAGATTTCTCTTCCATATCCATATTTTCACCTATGTGGAAACCCAGTGATTAGTTTATTTGGGTAACCGTTACGTTTCATACTTTCGTTTTTAAAGATTGGTTTTGGTATTCCTTTTTACAATGTGGGTTTCTATTAAAGAAACTTTCAAATAGTAAACCATTTATAACCCCGACGAATTTCGAGGGCGAAATTCATTTTAAGGGGGGTAGAATGTAACAGCCCAAGATTTTATGAAAAATATTCTTTTTAATTTCACTAATGTCTTGTGTTGTACGCTACACCAAAAGGAGCTTTCACAACACGCATCATTGACTTTCCTTGTATTACACGCAATCACGACCTTCCTCGATAGCGTGTGTAATACGCAATACCGAGTTTCACTAAACAACGATATGCTATTAAAATATTATTAAAACTAGCCGTTATGAATAGTAATAACCACTTTTTGAAAATTTTAAATCTTATTTTTCAAAATGGACTTCATTTTTGGATTCGGAGTATCAAATTTAGCCTAAGGTGAAATTTTGGTACTTTTCAGATAACTTTCATTTTCTGATGAATAGTGAAAATTACTAAATTTTAATTAAAAACAACTTTTTTAATCGAAATAATTAATAGTGATAACTTATTAATTTGAGTGGTTTTAAAGTATATTTAGAATATATTTTTATAATTCAATACAATGTTGGTCATTGGATGTAACTTCACATTTACACCAGACATAAACAAGTGTCAATCTTTTGATAGATATTGTTTCTTAAAAACACGCTATTTGTTTTAACAGCGGGATTTAATTATAAAATTAATTAATGCAACTTCTATGATATGAATTTGGTAAAATAGACTTCATTTTTGAATTCGGAATATGAAATATATCTTAGGATGAAATTTTGTCATTTTTCTGAAAAACTTCAATTTTTGATGAATAGTGAAACTACTAAGTGGTAGTTAAAAAAATTAATTTTTTCATAAATCTTAATTTTACCGCTTCTGTGAATGGAATTTCAAAAATCCGAGAGACACGGTTGATGTCAGTAAGTAAAATGTGGTTCAATGAGATGAAAATAATTTTTGGTGAATAGTAACTTTTTACTTTTTTTTACCACGATTAAAAGTAAATAGGGTAATTAAGGGTAAAAATGATATTAATATTACCCTAACACATGTCCTAATCCTATTGGAAAAGTGTATCTCGACCAAAAAAAACCTTAAGTGTAAAATATTATCATTTAGGCCCACTTGGATTAGATTAGGACATTTATTATTATTTAATTCAAAGAAGAGTTAAAAGAGTTAAAATCAAAGTTTATTTACTAAAACATTTTTAATATAGGGTTATACATAAGATAAATTCAATTGTAAATATTCATTAAAAAGATAAAAATATTTCCCACATAATGGTATTTTATTTGTAATTTTTAGAGATCAAATAATTTATTTTATTTATGACACAAAGATGATGCTGTAATTATCTTATTAATGAAATATTGACATAATTGATGTTATAAATACCAAAATAAATTTAATTTGAGACTTTTTATGAATCCCACTAATTTTCTAGGTTCCTATGATATATTAGTGTTGATTTAAACAACTTGGTTCGAACATATAATTCAGTTATGACTTTCACAAAAATCATATATCAAATAGTGTCAAAATTGACACAAAATAGTTTTTAAATCAAATATTATATTATTAATTGTTATTTTATTCCTAAAAGTATAAGGTTTGGCCAAATGACTTATATAAGGATATATATATTAATAATAAACAATTTGGGGTTCGTTTGGCATGTTATAGTAAGTGTATTAACCATATAGTGTAAGAAAACAAAAAGACACGGTAAAAGTTAAATTATTTAACTTAGAGTTAAATCTAATTGATAAGGATAAAATAATAAACTAAACTTGTATAAATCCTATTGGTTGATAGGATTTAGACCCATCCCCACTTTATCTTCGAAATAAGACCCTTTGGAACCATTATAAACCGATTTTGACTTTAATATAAAATAATATTTTGAGATATTCCTAAGGTGCCCCTCTCCTCCCTTATAAAAGGGCACCTCCTTCCCCTCCTCCTCACACCAATTTGAGCACTCAAGCTCGACCAAACCCTGCCAAAATCTCTTCTCCACTTCCCTAGAATAATCCTAGAGGTCCTGGTCTTCTTCAAAGACCAATCTTAGTTTCCTAAGTAGAGGATTCAAAGAGGCGTTCCAAAGAAGAGGTAATATCCATTACCGATCTTTTCAATTTCTTTCTTCTTCAACTTCTTCTTCTTTAGTTGTTTCATGATAAAGTAATAACATCAGTATTACTTACATACTGATATGTTATTATAGATATGAAACAACCCTAATTCACCTTCTATCCATCCTACGGAAAAATGAAATCACCGCGCGTGCGTACGTACGGAATACCGTCTCCACGCCGTGGTGTAATCTATTTTCCGCCACCACCTTAATTGGATGGGTATAATGGTGTAATGAGTAACTATATATGATTATTATAAAGTGATATTGATACTGAAATAGTATACAAACACTTCAACACAATTCCATGACCATGGGAACGATATCATCGCTCGTGCGTACGTACGGACTACCGTCTCCACGACACGATGAGATTCATTCTCAATGATTAACCATTCATGAATGATTATAAAGTATATATAATAAGTACTAATGAAATATATGACATAATAATGATACTGGATTTATTTATATTTATATGTATGCCATCTACTTAATTCCATTCAATTTAATAAGGAAACGAAAACAACGTTCATGCGTACGTACGGACTACCGTCTCCATGAACGGTGTATTTCTTTCCATTTACCGATTTATTATATATATGTATATTATGAATATATATATATAAATCATGTTTTATATTCTGGAATTAAGTAATCATGATCTAAGTAATCATATAAATAATTACAAGTCAAAACACGGACGAAAAATGAAACAATTTTACCCAAAACGCTCTTTAACATGGAATTTACAAAAGAACGGGTAATATAATGTCATAAGTGAACCATATATGATATCATAACAATGAATATGATTCTGTAATAAGTCAATGACATTATTTAAATCATTATACAGGAGGTTCGGACACTTACAAAGCAAATCAGACCTAAGGTAAGGGAAATATCACAATCTCATTTCTATCCGAGATTGTTTATACTTTGTAATTTATTGGGGTGTATTTTATCATCCACATCCATGTTTCCTCAATATGTAATATTATTTTCATCCACCTAAAATTGTTTAAATCCAATTTTACCCTTCGGTGAGTTTTTAGTAAAAGATATGAAAGGAATCTTTTGTCGTTTTTCGTACGAGGTACTTTTTGACTTTTCCGACAAAAGTACGAAGAATGTTTTTTTTAACTTATACGGCATGAATGGATTTTTAAAACATTATTTACAAGAATCTTCCTTTACATGTTTTCAAGTTTATTTTTAATCAAATTCTTTTAGTTTATAATTTTATGACATGTTAAGAAAGGAAAAGTGTTTTTGAAGAAGAAAGGATATTTTCCTCAAGAATGGAGTTCATGTGTTTTATCAAAATTACTTTCCATCTAAGATAATAAAGGGTTCTGTTTTTATCCCTATTATTACATGGATTTGATTATGTTGTGATGGAATTATTTTTATGAATTCCTTTATCTTATATGAATTGTTTTATGATGTCATGATGTTTAAGATTCCCATTTGTATTACATGGGTTATGCAATGATGTATGATTTATGATTTTGTGGCACACATAAGAATGGTATCATTATGAGATGGGTGGGACCTATATCTTCTTCCAATGCATTGGGTAAAGATTTTATATCTCATGAGATAGACATGGCTGGAATGGTAGGTTATACCGGTTCAGTGAAACAAGACTGAAACGAGGGTGACTCGGTTCAGAAAGGGACTTTGTCCACTAAGATAGTCTTGGCAATGAGTCTTGACTAACAAGAAATGATTCTCTATGATTATATGTGTATGACACAAAGTTTCATGTTTTAAGTTATGATTATTGTGATTACATTTCACTGCAATGATATACCCCATGTTATGAAATTATGAACTCTTTTGCAGGTTAAGATTTCCAAAAGTTATGTGCTTATGTATATGATGTGATTTATATTTCTTTTGTTTACCCTTACTGAGCATTTGAGCTCACCCTTTTATGTTTTCTTTTCCCCAGGATATAAAGAAAGGTTTTAGGTAAAAAAAAAGAGGAAGATCTTTATGGGAGATGTTGAAGATCTTTCACCAGGATTAGAAGATTATTTTCCGAGTTTCCAAAGACACTAAACTATTACAATCCTTGTGTGTGTGTTTTTGTTATGTACTAAGTATTCCGAAAAAGTAATGTAATGTCCATGTACGTCAGGCTTCGGGTCTCTACATACTTTGTGTTCCCAATATACCTGATCTAAAAAGAGAATTGTTGGATGATGCTCATATTTCCAATTTCTCTATACACCCTGGGAGCACCCAAATGTATAGAGATTTGAAGGAACATTTTTGGTGGGACAATATGAAGAGGGAGATTGCTAATTTTGTGTCAAGATGTATGGTTTGTCAATAAGTGAAAGCTAGAAGGCAACAACCTGGAGGAGTCGTGCAACCTCTTCCCATACCTGAGTGGAAATGGGATAATATCACGATGGATGTTTTCATGGGACTACCAAAGACTCCTAGAAAGAATGATGAAATATGGGTCATTGTTGATCATCTTACCAAGTCAGCACATTTTCTTGCTATAATAGAGGATTTACCACTTGAATGTCTAGTAAGGCTATATATTAATGAAGTTGTGAGACTTCATGGAGTACCCCTATCGATTGTTCCTGATCATGATCCCCATTTTACTTCAAGATTTTGGAAGAGTCTTCAGAAGGCCTTGGATACTGAAATTCGTTTGAGCACTGCCTACCACCCTCAAACTGATGGAAAATCAGAATGAACTATTCAAACCTTAGAAGACATGTTGAGATTATTCTCACTTGACTTTCAGGGTATGTGGGATCAATATTTACCTCTAGTAGAATTTTCCTATAACAATAGCTTCTATTCAAGTATTCGGATGGCACCATATGAAGCGTTATATGGAAAGAGATGTTGCACACCAACCTGTTGGGATGACGTTGGTGAAAGAAAACTTTTAGGCCCAGAACTGGTGGAGGAAACAATGGAAAAGGTAAAGGTAATCCAAAACCACATCAAAGAAGCTCAAAGTAGGCAGAAGAGCTATGCCGATAACCGAAGTAAGGATTTGGAATTTCAGGTAGGAGATCATGTTTTCTTGAAGGTATCTCCATGGAAGGGAGTTATAAATTTCGGTAAGAAAGGTAAATTGAGTCCCAGGTACATCAGGCCTTTCGAAATTCTAGAACGAATTGGGGCTGTAGCATACCATTTGGCAATGCCTCCAAATATCTCCAAAGTTCATGATGTGTTCCACGTATCACTGTTGAGAAAATATATGCCTAACCCAACACATGTACTCACCTATGAGGAATTAGAACTGGAACCTGATCTCTCTTATTGCGAATAGCCTGTCAGGATTCTTGATATGAGAGAACAAGTGCTGAGAAACCAGATGACTCGTTTGGTAAAAGTTCTATGGAGAAACCATAAGACGGAAGAGGCAATGTGAGAACCCGAGGAACTTATGATGAAGAATCACCCGAGTCCTTTTATGCAGTAATATTCTAGAAATTTTGAGGATGAAATTATTTGAAGGGGGGGGGGGGGAGAATGTAACACCCCAAGCTTCTACGGTACGATTCTCTTTGAATAATACAGTAGCATGTGTTGTACGCAACTTCGAGTTCTAACACACTGCGACCAATCAAAGTAGCTGTTATGAATAGTAATACCGACTTTTTGAAATTTTTTAAATTTTATCTTTCAAAATGGACTTCATATTTGGATTCGGAATATCAAAATTATCCTGGGGTGAATTTTTGGTATTTTGCTGAAAACTTTCAATTTTTGATGAATAGTGAAAAAACACTGAGTTATTGTTTAAAAACGAATTTTTATTTAAATAATTATTTATTTTATTTAAATTTAATTAAGGTCAAAATAGATACATAATACCTTTATAAGTTTAATGTAATTTATTGGTGTTAGTTTAGAATAATTTTAGATATATAAAAATTTTATTTAACTTTTCAATGTCTTTTACCCAACTCCTAGGAGAATTTGGAAATTTACATAAAATGTAATTTTACCACTTCTGTGATTGGAATTTAGAAAATCTGAGAGACACGGTTAATATCAAGGAGTAAAATGTGGTTCAATATGATAAAAATAATTTTTGGTGAATAGTAACTTTTTACTTTTATTTACCACGGTAAAAAGTAAATAGGGTAATTAAGGGTACAAATGATATTAACACATGTACTAATTCTATTGGACAAGTGTATCTTGACCAAAAACAACCTTAGGAATAAAATATTATCATTTAGGTCTACTTGGAATAGATTAGGACATTTATTATTATTTAATTCAAAGAAGAGTTAAAAGAGTTAAAATCAAAGTTTAATTACTAAAACATTTTTAATATAGGATTATACATAAGATAAATTGGATTATAAATTTTCATTATAAAGATAAAATTATTTCCTACATAATGATATTTTATTTATAATTTTTAGACATTAAATAATTTAATTTATTTATGACACAATGATGATGCAGTAATTACCTTATTAGTGAAATATTAAAATAATTTATATTATAAATACACAAATAAATATAATTTGAGACTTTTAATGAATTACAAGAATTTAATAGGTTAATATGACTTGTTAGAGTTGATTAAATGAATTAGGTTCGAAGTAATACTACTGTTATGAATTTATCAAAAACAAAATACCCAATAGTGTCAAAATTGACATAAAAGAGTTTTTCAAACAAATATTATAATACTAATTGATATTTAATTCCTAAAAATCAAAGAATCAGCCAAACGACTTATGTCATGATTGGTGTATCATTAATGGACCACTTTGGGGTCTCTTGGATGTATATAGTAAGTTTATTAACTATATCATACAAAAATACAAAGTGACATGGTAAGTGTCAAACTAATTAACTAAGAGTTAAAACTAAAAGATAAGGTTAATAATGTGACCCAAACCTGTCTAAAATCTTTTGGTTGAGTTTTTTTCTACCTATCCCCACCTTAACCTTTAAATAATCTACTTTGGATCCATTAGAAACCGAATATGGATTTATTATAAAATAATATTTCTAGCTTTTCCAAAGGAGCCCCTAACCCCTCTTATAAAAGGGCACGCCCCCTTCTCATTAATTCACACCTTCAAAGCCATTTGTCTTGGCCAACCTCTACCGAAATATCCTCCCAACTTCCCTCAATTCAACCTAGAGGCCTTAGTTTGATCATAAATCCAACCTAAGGAGCCCTTTTGATCAAATCAAAAGGAAGAACCCGAAGAAGAGGTAACGTCTTCACCACCCTCTTTAAAGTTCCTTTCTTCTTCAACTTCTTCTTTCCTTGTTATTTCCATTCTAAAATAAAAAATCTAGTATCTTCTATATACTGATGTTATTATAAATATGAAACAAACAAATTCATTATTCTACCATCCCTAGAATGACATGTCACCATACGTACATACGTACGGCCTACCGTCTCCACGTTGTGGTGTAATTGTTATTCAATATATTATTATTTAGATGGGTATAATAATGATGTATAATTCATGTAAATAATAAATATAACATGATAATGATTATTTCTATATGATATACCATCCAATTATATATTATTTTAATATCAAAAGAATGATATTGTCGCTCGTGTGTACGTACGGACTACCGTCTCCACGAACGCGATGTGATTCATTCCCCATCGTATATATTCAAGAATAATTTTCACTTGATGGTAAAAATTAATGTTTAGAGACTTAATATCATTATGGATACGAATATGATACAACCTATCCATAAAAAACACGACTTATGTAACAAAACATATAAAAGAAAATGAGTAAGTTAACACCCGAAACGATGATAATACTAAGATTTTATTAACAATGCAATGTTAAAAGATCATATATGATATCATATTAATATATATGATTATTTTATAATTAAAAAAAAATTATTTCACCATTATACAGGAAGTTAACCAACCCTCGACTAAGGAAAAGTACAAGGTAAGGGTTTATTTCACAATCTTTTCATTATTCGAGGTTGTTTATACGTAATTATCTACTGGGACCTCTTTATCATCCACATCCATGTTTCTTAAAAATGTATTTCAAAACATTCTTAATATTTTACAGAATATGGGTTAAATTCATTTATACCCTTGTATGAATTTTTATAATAAGTTTATAAAGGAATCTTTCTATCATTTTCCAAACAAGGT
Organism: Viscum album; assembly: GCA_963277665.1. Lineage (NCBI taxonomy): Eukaryota > Viridiplantae > Streptophyta > Magnoliopsida > Santalales > Viscaceae > Viscum > Viscum album. Next base: position 1,280,524,666 of record OY728134.1, read on the forward strand.
CCTTTTTAACCTTTTCGACAGAATTAAGGTAAGAATGTTTTTTTAACTTATACGGCGGATGCGGATATTTTACGCCATTATAAATCGTCAAAGCTTCCCTTACAAGCTTATAATAATATTTCAAAGTAAATGTTTTATTTTATAATTATGTGACTTTTAAATGATTTAAAAAAAGAGATATTTCTCTCAAATAGTTTTGATTTCATCTATGTCAACATCCTTTGATGGATTTTAAGCTTATTTGAAGTTGATTTGTTATGATACAAAACTTCCATATTGTATTGAAGTTTTTGTGATATGTTTGAATGTGGATGTGTTATTTTTATACCATTCATGGTTTATGGAGAAAGTATTGACATTTCGTATGCTAGTTTTAATATGAATGTTTATGTTATGTTTAAACCTGTTCATATGAGGAATGCATTGGACTTAATAAGTGACGGGTGGAGCCTGCTATAGCTCCTCGATGCATCGGTAGGTCTCATGGGACAAACTAGTATCTTGGCACAAGGCCTTGACAAAATCTTATTTGTAGTCTTGGCACGAGGCCTTGACTATGTGTTATGATAGTCTGGCATTATGCATTCCATCATTATGAAAGTGGTTATTGACATTGCATGTGATTATTCGACTACTAGAATATCCATGTGAATAAGTATAGGGCATTATTTCATTTTATCTTTTCCATATTATGCTGAATTTCAAGCTTAAAAGGCTTTTTCTTTAGTTATACATTGCCTTAAATGTTTATGATTATTTATGAAAGTTTCTGCTATATTGTTATCCTTACTAAGTATATGAGCTCACCCCTTTCAATGTTTTATTTTTCCCAAGATGTGAAGAAGTAATTTATGAATGACCTTTAGGGATAGTGTGAGGGGATATGAAGACAAGATGTTGTTGTAGTAGATTTCACTTTATGATGTAATGTAAACTTTATGAATGTATCTAGTGTTTCCAAGGCTACTAAAATAATCGGTCTTTCGAGACTTGATCTTTTGTGATCATGCCAATGTTATGTAATAATGCACCGACTCTGGGTAACTGGGGTTAGGGCGTTACAAAGACTCATTCCTATGTGATGCACAACCAATTTTCCCTACAACAAGTGTCTCAGCATGCTGAGTCGACAAGCGGGTTATCAGGTTCCTGGTGAATGGATACATCGGACGCCAAACCATCACTGGACTCCCTGACCTAAGAGCCGCTCCCAAGACACGTTAACACTCTTTCCCTAGATCCCTATCAATTCCTTTTTAGGGATGTCTGAACAACGTCCCAAGGAACGAACCACCTTTGATACCAATTTGTCATGACCCGACCCTACCCGGGCTCGAGCCGCAACTACCCCAAGCCCGCCTCCATAGGCCGGGGGCTGGCGACCAGTGCCGAAGGCTAAACTACTCAAGGAGGCCTTGGCCTAAGTACCTGTACACACACATGCAACACACTCAATGAAAAAGTGTAGAGTAAAAAGAAAAGAAAAGTAACAACTGCTATAAACAACCACAAAAGTTCATCGACCTCTAAACAGTACAAAGAAAGTGTTGTATGTAAACTGAAAAGAAAAGGGAAAAAACATGCGCCCAACGAGAAAAGTGCCACAACCCGACAACAGGTAAATAAAAGCAAACACCTAGGAGGGTCCCACACCTGGAACCCGACTACGACCACCACACGTGGACCAAGCTCCTGAACTCTTAAGCTCCGCTGAAGTCACGACCAACCTGTCTGTCGTCTGCAAGGGCACACCATGTGCGGGAAAAGCCCAAGAAGGGGTGAGTATAAAAATACTCAATAGGATACCCTGAAGGCTTGAGGGAGAAACAAAGGAGGTACCGAAGGGTGAGCAGTAGATCGAATGGGGGAAAGTAAAGGAGTACAACCGAGAGTGTAGTAAAGATTACAACTCAACCCAACAAGAGGCAGGAAGTAGACTCATCCAAACACAAGGAGCTAGAAATGGTGAGTAGATGAACTTCTCGTCGAGTCTTCACTACCTATAGCAGGAGAGTAGACTTTTCCAACCACGAGAAGCAAGACACGAAAAGCACGTGGCATACCCCGCGTGTCTTCGCCTCTCTGGAAGGAGAGTAACCAAAACCCATGAAGTGGGAACTGGAACAAGGTGTATACATATCCATATTCTCAATAAAGAAGCCCGAAGAAGATCATAAGGGGATCCCCATCCCATAGCTCAGCCCAAGAAAATGAGTAGCCAATAGTCCCAGAAGTAACCACCATCGATGCCCAGCATCCCACATGTCTACCCTGAACTACAAGTCAAGGGGCTCAAATCACCACACCTTGAAACTATCCACTTTGGGTGGCACTGACTCACCCGCATGGTTTTAGGTCACGTCACAAGGATGCGTCTCGGTGGGGAAAGCGCCCCTCATACTTGAGAGTTCTGGAGAAAGTCAAACCACACCTCGTCACTGCCCTACAGTCGAGAGGTCTTCTCAAAGTCAAGGTCACTCCATCACTGACCCGTACAACCAAGGGTCTTGCTCTGGAAGTCACAGAGAAAAGTCACTGACTAGCCTCATAAGAAGGCTTGAGTCTGAAATGACAACGAGTGACCCACTGCCCAGCCCTGCTGGAGGGTAAACCCTAATACATCATTAGGCGACCCACTACCCAGCTCTGCTGGAGTATAAACATGGAACAAGTCGACAGGCGACCCATTGCCCAGTCTCTGCTGGAGGGTAAACCCTAATACATCATCAAGAGACCCACTGCCCAGCCCTGCTGGAGGGTAAACCCGGAACAAGTCGACAGGGGACCCACTTCCCAGTCTCTGCTAGAGGGTAGACCTGGAAGAAGTCGACAGGCGACCCACTGCCCAGCCCCACTAGAGGGTAAACCCAAAGAAGTCGATGAGAAACCCACTGCCCAGCCCCGCTAGAGGGTAAAACCAAAGATGTCGATGAGCAACCCACTACCCAGCCCCGCTGGAGGGTAAAGCTGAAGATGTCGATGAGTAACCCACTGCCCAGCCCCGCTGGAGGGTAAACCTGAAACTGTTCTGGCCATCCCAACTAGAAACAACCTCCTGAGTAGAGGATTGGTGCTCGCGTAAAGTATTGGTCACACCAGAATCCACAAACCCTACCAGGGAACTCGAAGAAACTCTGCCGTACAAATCATCGAGAACAGAACCAGGGGAAAACCACTCAACCCTGCTGGTCCAAACCATCATGAATAGGACTAGGGGGAAACCCACTCAACCCTGCTGGTCAAAAAAACGAGAACAGAACCAGGGGAAACTCAACCCTTCTGGTCAAAAAAATTATAATATAGGGACCCTCTATGTTGCGAGAGGTCAAGGGTATGCAAATCAGAACACGACACACACATGGGGCCCACACAACGTGTGGCCCCAACTCAACCCCAACCAAGCGCATGAACGTTATCAGGTAAAAACATCCACATGTACCTCCTAGAATTCTCGCACACTCCCAGAGTATGCCACGTCTCCAGCCCAAGGGCTAATGTGCAAACAGCCCCCAACGTCAATGCGAAGGGCATAAACGTAACAAATCCAACTTGCCACCTCAATGGCCCAGACACGACCAACTAAATCTCTTCAAACATTACCTCACTCACACGATAGTGCATGCGATCACATGCCAAGGGTCCTCTACAAACACAATAGGACGAACCACCACCAGAGCACCTTAATTGCTTCTGCATTTAAATGATGTCTCGAAAGTGACTCTGCACATCCAAACAGATCGCACCATTGTAAAACTCGCAAAAAAACATGCAAGATAGACTACTTACTCGCCTCAAACGGATATCCAACGTAAAAGTCATCCGACACCGCTTTACGCCCGAATGGCATCCCGTGGTCCTGAGCCACGACACCGAAAACAGTCGGGCGCATCGCACCATTGCGATCCCCTCGGGAAAACACATCAAAAGGACTGCTCACTTGAGTGGAATGGATATCCGGAGAAAAACATGTATTCTGACATACTGAACGTGAGCGGTGCTGCGTGGGACCCGCATCCTAGTCCCGAAACACTGCCAAAGGATCACACTGTTGTGATCCTCTTGGAAAAGTACACAAGATGGACTACTCACTTGTCCAAAACAGACACCCGGTGATAAAGCTGGAAATCACCGCCAACACCCAAAACGACCCTCATGGGGCCCACACCAATGTGCTGAAATAAAGTGAGAAGATTGCACCATTGCAATGCCCTCAGAGAAACACCCACAATCGACTACTCACACGCCCCGAACGGACGTCCGATGAAAAAGTTGTAAAGCGCTGCACGCAGCTCGAAAGACGGGCCATGGGGCCCATGCCTCAACTCCGGTTTCAATGCCTGAAACCACACTGGAAAACTCCGCCTCGGCACTAGGGTCCCAACTCCGCTGACAATGCACAAATCGGACGTCGGATGTGTCGGCGCCGCTCAAAACACGAACCCCCGGAAAAACGTCAATCCACTTAACATACGTGACGTGCCACCGAGGCCCCCATCCCAAGAGTTAAAACTCCGGAAACCATCTCACATCCTCCGCCTTGAGCCGAGGTTCACACTTTCGTAGAAGGCATGTAAAACAGACACCCGTAATGAAAATTATGGGTGTCTGAAGAGGGGACGGATCCCTTTGGGCTGGACCGGCCTGGGCCGGCCCGCGTCGGCCCGCGGCTCAGCCACGCGGCTCGGCGCTGACCCGCGGTCCACCGCCCACCGACCCTCATGGGTTCGGTCATCCCTCCGTGTGAAGACCTATGAGACGCGGGTCGTGCTCCCCCGCTGGGGTCGCACACCGCGACCCCGGTGCTCCCCTGCACCCCAGCGAGCGCCGCCTCGCCCCGCCAGGAGCCGCCGCCTATTGCCGAAGACCCGCCGCGCGCCGCCTCCGCTCGCCAGTGCCACCGCTCGACCGCGAGCCTCCCCCATCCAGCTCCTCTGAAGACGGAATCGCCCCACTCTGAGCCACCATCCACAGCATCGCGCCGCCGCTTGGGGAGGCCGGACCACCCACCAAACTGGCCGAAACCACAGGAAAACCCCAAAACACATCCAAACTTTTCTGGACTGCTGCAGGCGGCTCGGGACTCGTAATTTCAATCTGAAACAAGCGTCGGGAAGCTCAGAACCAATACTACGTATTTATGGGCTTAGTTTGACAATAAAACAACAATTAGATGCATGCTTATGAATTCAAAGGAGGTGCGAAAGTTTAAAATGATAAACTCGTGATCCTACCTTGTTGGGCGTTGCCCGGAGCTTCGCCGCCGATCCGCACCCCGTCGTTGCCGCTTCCACCTTGATTGGGTTTGAGGGAGGAGGAGGAGGATGAGAGGAGGTTTAGGGTGAGGGGTTTCTCCAGGGGTAAGGAATGAGGATGGGGTAGAGGGAGAGGAGTTTAATTAATTAAACTCCTTAATTAAAAAAAAACTTGACCCCCGAAAACACCCGCATCCAAAACCCCCGACGCGGTTAAAGTTAGACCGTTCCTAGGGTAAATATAACCTCATGATCACAAAGGAAGTCTCAGAATTCCAATACGAGGCCTCGTTAAAAAGTTATTAAACTCAACACCCAAGGCCACCAAATTACGAAAACGCCCTCGGTGCCATTTTCCACTGACGGCCCGTTCCCGTGAAACTTACACCCCTCCTAGGGTAAACGTCACACTTCGGACTCAACAGTGCCCTCTGTTTTCCAATATGAGCCACCATTTAATAGATACCTGAGTTTAACCATTAAACAAATTAATTCATTATTTTATTTATCCGTTTAACGTTCCGGTAACGGGAGAGGGGTCCCAACGCCCCGCGCCGACATGTTTTATCTCGTCCCTAAGGTAAAAATCCCATTTCAGACCCATCCATACACTCAGATATCTGATCCAAAACATTGTTTAGGAGTTATCCCATTTATTTGGCGTGCCCACTGTGAACGTACTAAAAATTTAATTCCGGACACACCGGGGCTCAGAATCGCACGCCGTCTGAGGGCGCTGCTCTAGAATAACATCGCGAATATTACAAAGTCTTTTATAGAAAAAATTGGGTTCTTACACCTGATTAATCTCACACACCCCAACACACACACACCTAGATACCTGGAGGGGAAATTCCTTGTTTTAATAGTAATATTTATATTACAATATTAATTAATATAAGGATTTTTTATATAATAATAATTTATTTTGGTTTTAAAAGTATAGAAAATTTTCAATGATTTTAAAATTATATGAATTTTATATAGTTGGATTTATACACGTATGTGTTGAATTTATTGGGATCGTGAAGTTTTATTCAAGTCACAAAAAGTTCAGTCACGTGTAGTTCTCTTTGGACTTGTCAGTAAAACAACAACAAGAACCTTTAGCATATAGGTTATACCGTCAAAATTTCATGAATTTCCAAAGGATTTTATGTATTCTAGTTTGTGGGTGTCATGAACAGTGACTTGGCTGGGACAGTTGAGTCGATAGAAGTCTTAGTTGAATAGAAAATCACATAGGTGGTTGACTGTAAATATCATAGGTTTGTGTTACCCATTTAATTGGAAATGAACCACTATATAAAGAGGTGGGACCACCTGCTAGATGTTTTATTGCATTGAATTATGAAAAAATATAAATATTTCTTACCAACCTACATTTTTTTTTGTAAATATTCTACTTTAGGTAATATAAAAGAGTTAATAGTGTTCTCCCATGGACATAGGATAAAATCCCAAACTATTTAAAATCAGCGTTCCTTCTTTTTCTTCTTTGTCATTATATTCTTTTGTGTCTGTGATTCATCTTTTTAATAGTGATTAGGGTACTAATTTAATTCAAAATTCCAATTCACTAAAACTCAGAGGGATGATTCGATAGTTGAAATTTTAATTTGTTGAACTACTGGTGGATACAAATTTCTAGTGAACTTAATGTTCAAGCAGTTGATGATTGTAACAGATTTTTGAGTGTCTTATTCCCTAAGAATTGGTAAAAAGGGGAAACTTGTTTCTAAACACTCGAAAACTCAGGTAATGTTCTCTCTTTCCATAGAATTTTATTTAATTTATATTGGTTATATTGTCATTGAAAGATATGATAACTGATGAAGGCACAGTTCAGATCAATGAGTTCAACTGAAAAGACTTTAGTTTCTTGAAGATGTAGATAGAGGACTATCTCATCCTGAAGGATATCAAACTCCCATTGAGTCATAAAATAGACAATATGGAGAAATAAAAATTTTAAAATTTAAACAATAAATAATTATTCTTGGTGAGGATGAAATTGACACGAAATATTTCTCCTAACATCAAGGAGAAGAAAACTACAACTGCACTTATGGAGGCCCGAGTGGATATATATTAAAAGCTGACAGCCTTAAACAAATTTTTCATAATGATTCATTTATTTAGATTGAGTTTATATGAAGGAATGTTAGTGACATATCATTTGAATGATTTCAACATGATCAAAATTCATCTCAAGTTAGTGAAAGTGACTTTCACAAACTATGTGTAGGATATTCTACTGATTTCATCTTTAATATAATTTTAGGATGACATAGTTTCTGTGGTAAGCATTTATTATGGAAAATATGATCTTTTTTTGTAGAATTCTGAAATTTGATCCTTAATGAGGATATCCGGAGAAAAGGGGTCCAAGAATATTTTGTTATTGTGTTGAATAATAAAGGAAGGAAACACTCACATCATCATAAGAATCATTGATAATCAAAAGAAAATAATAGGGAGAAGAATCATGGAAAGTCGACTAGTCTATGGATTACCTAATAAAATTGTGTTAATCATCAAAAAATTTAGAGTAACTAAATCAATCAAATGGGGAACACTATAATGACCTATGGAAATTTAAAATTTGTTAATGCAATAGAAGATGGCATCAATATACTACTCACTATTCATAATCTGATAGAGTCTTGGGTGGTTGACTCTGGTGCATACTTAACTGATCGATTGATCATAGATGCATGATAACCTATGTATCTGAAAGATTTGGGGATGTTTTTCTGGTGGAAAATGAAGCTTTTTAAGTGTTTTTAAAGGGATATGTAAATATGTATATGTATAATGGTAGTATCCATTAGTTGATAGGATTGATACACATACCAGGACTTAGGAGGAATCTCATTTTAGTTGGGCTATTAGATGATGAATTATTTAGTACTACTTTTAATAATGGAGTCTAGAAAATGAATTAGGGATCTATTGTTGTGGAATTACTTGGAAAGGATAGAACCATTTATTTTAATGGAAGTTTAAATGGAACTGAAATGGCTGAAATTTTAACCTCAAAAAATACAGAGGTTTTGCATTGTAGGTTGATTCACCTTAGTGAAAAGAACATGAAGAGTCTATCAGGGAAGAAAATTTTAAATAATAATCATACAACTATCATAAGTTGTGATATTTGGGTGTTTGGAAATAAAAATAGGGTCTTATTCAAACTGAATGGTTGAATCCCAGATCCTCAAAGCGCGATCTTGTTCAAATTGATGTTTGGGACCTACGTTCAATCATTATCATGGAGGATCACAATTATTGGTCACATTTATTGATTATTCCATGAGGAAGGTATCAGTTTATTTTCATAAAAATAAATCTGATGTGTTTCATTACTTTGTTCAGTGGAACACCATGGTGGAGTTGGAAAGTGGTTCGAAATTGAAGTACATAAGATTTGATAATAGTGGTGAATACAATAGTGGAAACTTCCAAAACTTCTACTGGAATAAGGGGATCATGATATATTGAATAGTACCTAGAACTCCACAACCGAAAGGAGTGGTAGAGAGTATGAATTAGACTTTTACATATAAGGATCTATGGATGAGTGGGCACTCTAGTATGCCCACGACCATCTTTGTGGAATCAATTAACACAAAAACATACTTTCATAATAGAATTATATCCTTTATAGTAATAATAATTCTACCAGAATAACTTCCATCTAATAATCTTCCAAAATTTTCACACCTAAAAAATATATAGTTTCATTGCTTATGATCATGTTGATGCAAAGAACATAGATAAGCAAGAGGCAAATCCCAAATCCTATTTTCTTATAGGCTATGGAAAGGAATATTTTGACTACTAACTTTGGGGTTATCATAAATAAATATCATCAGAATATGGGATGAAATATTTAATGAGAATATCCTAAGGAAGGATCATAACATCGTTGAATAAGGAATTGAGGAAAAGAGGCTAACTACTGAAGTACATGTTGGTCTGGATGAAAACATTCAAAATTCATAAATACTAGTGATAATTGACATTAGAATGAATTCATCAGAAGTTAAACCAATGGAAGTTGTTCCATAATTCCCTATAACTAATGAATCATAAGGTAAGTCTCTGGTCAAAAATTCATAGACATTAGGAGAACCAGAAGTTCAAGTATTGGAAACTAAAGTTCCAGTGGATGTAGAAACTTCTCTAAGAAGATCATCTATAGTATGATAACAAGTCCAGTGCAATGGTGTCAATGAAAAATTATTACTTCTAATAGATGATTGGGAACCTAGTTTTCCATAATAGGTAGAAACTCTCATTGACTCAAAGAAGTGGGAGTTATCTGTGGAGGAAGAGATGAATTTATTAAAGTTCAAAAAAATATGGGAACTGACTGATCTATTGAAGGGGAAATGAGAAATTAAGAACAAATGAATCTAATATTTGAGAGAAAAAACTGACAGAAGTAGAAGATATATTGAAAATTTGGTGGGGAAAGGATTCCAAATAAAGGAATTGATTTCTTATAATTTTTTTCATGATTATTAAAGTGTATTATAATTAGAACAACACTAATAATTATTTCATCTGATGGTTTACACAAGGAGTAGTTGGATTTGAAGACTAACTTTACTTGTATTGATTTAGATGGAGTTGATCTACATGAATCAACCCAAAGTATTTGAATACCATCGTAAAGAGGGCCTTGTTTTCAAACTGAAGTGAAGACTATATGGCCTCAAATAGACACCTTGAGAGTGGAACAAGAAGTTTGATTATTTCATTAATGAGTAATGTTTCACGAGGAGTGAATTCAATAACTATTGATATGAGAAATGCTTCAATGATGGAATATACATAATTATCCTAAATTATTTGGATGAAATTCTATAGGAAGAATAAAATATTCAGTGAATTAAAGAGATGAAGAGTACGTTCTCTAGAATATTTTAAAAGAAGGATCTTGGTCAAGCTAATAAAATATTGGGGATAAGGATATTAATGGATTATAATTTAGAAAATTTAGTGTTACCCTATAAATCTTACATCAAGAAGATCATTGAAAGGTTTCAAAAGACCTGATTTAAATATTTCATAAATCCCCTCATTGGACACTTAAATTCATCCAAGGCACAAAAACCTTTTATGAAAGATGATGTCTGGTACATTGAAAAAGTTTGGTATGCTTTATCTATTAAAATATTGATGTTTGTGATGGTTTTTATGAAATGAAGAATTTCATTTTCAATGGGATTGCTAATTGATTTCGTTTGTATCCCTAGGAATGATCACTAGGAAGCTGTGAAGTGTATAATTTTATAACTGAAAGGTTAGGTAGATATGAGATTTGTTTCAGGGAATATGATCTGCTAAAAGGTTTTGTTGATGTAGGTTTTTTGGTGATTTTGAAACCTATAAAATAATAATAGGTTTCACTTTCGTGGAATAACAATCATCTAGATGTTACGGCTATAGCAAGTGGTGATGTTGTCCACAACTGAAGCAGAATATTTTGTAGTTATAGAAGATGGAACAACTGTGTCATCTCAGTAACCTTTGTACCACCATCCCTCAAAAATGTGTGAGGATGATACTACTGGAACACCCACCTTAGTTTATCCATAGACAAGGTAGGCTTCGATGCTCCCTGAAATGTATGATGAAGCATATAAATTTCTCACGAAACTAGGCCTCAGTACCTATGTCCAGTAAAATTGTTGGTTCCTTAGTTGGAACTATAGGAGGATCTATTGGTATCAATGGACCACCACCTCAGTGTGTGTTTGTTGCCACCCTCTTGGCGTATAACTAGATATCATCATGGTGGCATGTGTCTACAATGTCAAACACACACCTTTTAAAATAATGAAAGAAAATTTTATAGCTAAAAGAATAGGACAGGTCAAAACCTTCTTATAAATATGTCATATTACACAGCCTACTCCTAAACCTAGGACTATATAAAAAGAAACATACATGAAATCCACTAGAGACACTTCCTACTTCTCACTCAAAATCCTGGTCAAGGTCAAGTCTTTGTTTCATGATTTAATTTTCCATTTCATGTCCATATTAATTTCACATTTATATCAAAATTCAATTTTTAAGTTGTTGAACCTAATGGTTCACCACTTCTGATTCATAAGGTTTTTAGAGTTGGTTCCCTAGAACCAAATTTAATATACTTTATGATAAACATGTATTCATTGTTTTGAATATTAATAAACTACTTATAACATCATGATTGGTCTTCTGTGTGACATATTATGTGATAATGTCCTAAGAGTAGTTGTCACTCAAAAAGGTCATAGTAGTTCCCCTCTATAATCAGAACCTGGAAGTGCGACAAAAATATTCTTGAATACATGTTCTATAGCCAAATGATGTCATTTTATGGACACAAATGATACGGGCTATCATGTGTGGAGACTCGTAGGACTTTGAGACGCCTTCCCATGGTGTACACCCTTGGTAATATTCAATAGGATATTATGATAGCAGGACCCACCAGTAAGAAATTAATATTTATAAGTGTCATCAGATATTCCAATCTATAGACATATGTATTGGACCTTAGACATTAATATTGTTATTAATAAATATTATGAGTCACATACCTTGATGTATTAACAAAAAATTGTGATGATAGATGTTCAAGGTGAGGTATGATATATTAGGTGTGTCATGAGTAATATTGCATTAATGGATAATGTGAGAAAGGTTTTATCCCTTCTGTTCTTTAATGGAAGTTAATATCTGTGGACCTTTGATGGAAATGATATATCATAAATAAATCCATCACCATGGTGTTCTATAGGAAAGTTATATTTTTAGAAAGTCAAAAATAAATAGATATCGAGCATATAGGTTAATGGCACTGGCATGAAACCTTCTCTATTAGAGATACTGTGATAAAATAATTATATTCCATTGTAATCATATGTATTAGGAAATATGTCATTGTGACATTAACATCATTCTCTATGGGTGCCTTGGCGTGTTTCAAAATGCTATCCTTGGACTTTAGGCTGGTTCACATAATTCCACAGAGAAAGAGTCCTAGATATTCACACACTAAGTATATCTAGAATCTCAATTAAATAATATATTATTATTTATTGTTTAACAAATTGAATAAATATTATTCTCGCACGTGGTTTATTAATTATTCAAATATGACTGATCGCATATATTACATCACTAGTTATTCGAGGGAATATATTGTGAGAAGAATATTTAATAAATATTTATTTTAAATTTAGTGAATATAATATTTATTTATTTATTAGTGAATAATGCAGTGATATTTATTTGATAAAAAAATAGACATTATTCAAGGCCTGATACTGTTTGTGGAGGAATGGAGGGTCGAGTTTAGTGGTCCTGGGAGAAATAATAAATATAGAATATTATTCAATTAAATAATATTTAATTATAATTTTCAAGTTAAGCGCATGTTGGGAAATAATAATAATAATATTATTATTTGACATGGGGTTTTTCTACGATTAAATAAAATAATCATGGGAACTTGAAAAATTATTTTATTATAACCCTAGAAATATAAATACCCAATTATGTTATTTTCTCAAAGAGAGACAATTCATCTTTTTGGTTTCACACAACAATCTTGGATAATCCTATGAAGCCTAGAGAGATACCTTCTCCAAGAATGATCCCAAGAGCAATGAGAAATCCTCCTCCACCAGATCAAGGAGAATGATTTTGAAGGCGTTCTCGAAGAAATCAAAGGCGAGCAACATAAGTCCAAGGATCCTTCATGCTAGCACCCAAAGACTCCTTTGGAAACGTCTTGAGATTCTTGGAACATGTGTGGATCACCAATAGAGGAAATCTAAATTTGTTTTTCACAAAACAACAATGGTGCACTGTAGATCTATCGTCAGATTCATCAATGATGAAATAATTCCTTATATGTAATTCTTATCTAATTAAACTAATTATAAACAATATGTGTTCATCACCTCTCTATCAGTTTATGAATTATATCCCTTTCCTATTTCATTAATTCAATTCCATTGATCCCAGCATTTATCATCTCATAGATTTTAGATTGATCATCAACTATGGAAAAAAAAGTTAGGCATCGCCCATCGTACACTTTTGCTGCTCCCAGAACCTAAAATATGTATCAGTGCAGGCACATAATTGATTATAATTATTTAAAAATTCATCAGTGATTTACAAATTTGAAATTTAGATTTTAAATTCATGTTTAATCATTCTTTTAATCAAAATTGAATGATTTTTTTTCTTCCTCCTTCATTTCTCATAGATCTAATTGAGGCGTTTAATTTTATGATTAAAATAAAATCGAGGAACTCATCCAGAGGTACCAAGTTTTCAAGATGAACAACATAGGACTACACCCTTTGTAATCGGAGTTACATGTCATGTATTCATGTTCAATGCATCAAGAAATAGTTCAGAAATTAATTTCGGTCGTATGCATTTAATATATGCGTTAAATTACACTGTGTGTTGACCAAAATTTAATGGCGCATAGTCAACCAGACAACACGCTGTGTATCCCACATACACGACGTGTAGTCCTTTTGAGACATAGAAAAACCATGAATTCAATACAAAACCTACATGATTGGTTACCATGTAAACATGGAGTTAGCATGGAGCGTGGCTCATTAGACAAGTCGTGTACTCCAAATTTTCCGAGGCACAGACTACACATCAATTCCCTATGTATGTTTCTCAAATAGAAATTGAGAGATGTACATGCCATGTAGATCAGATCTACACACCGTGTACTTATACAAAATTATGCAGATTTAAAATTTGTTTATTTTACTATGTAAACCATGATAAATGTACTTGTGTTTGGTCATAAAGATAGTACACACCATGTGATAGGTTTTAATATAAATAAATTTTTAAATTTTTAATTAATATCTATGTAATGTTCAGATATTCACATCATGTATGAGTTGTATTGCAATTTGTTACTCTATGAGCAATGAAGAATAACATGTGACTGAAAAAACATATAATTGGGGTAATAATCCATGAATTACATATTGTGAAAGTACGTGATAAGTTGTTTATGCCATATGTCACTAGACAAAAATTGTATACGAGTATAATAAAAGTTGGGTATATTTGGACAAGTATTCACCATGTTGCCTCCATGTTACATTTATGTACATGGCTAATTTTAAATGATTTTTTTTAATTTGATTAAAATTATAATGGATTAGAATTTCAAGGAAATTAGAAAAATAATTAAGATAAAATAATTTATTAATTAAATATAATAATTAATTTATTTGAGCACAATTTATCTTAAATAAGAACGATTAATAATTGAATGTTAGTTTTATTAAATACATAATTCATTGCATGCATGTGGGTGAACATGTCTAGGCTAGACCTTTTGTATGTGATTGGATTAATTTAATTTTTTATTAAATTAAATTATTGGTATGTATGCCTTCTCTACTTTCATTATGTAGGGAATGCGTACCAATGGTTTATTTTATATAAACCCCCATTTCCCCTCACCTACATGTGAGTTAAAGGAATATGTAATGGATGGAGCTCCCAAGATAGTGGATGTGGTTCAAGATCAAAACTAAGGTGAAACCAATCTGAGGAGAAACATAGGTGGATAGGTGGAAGGCTGCAAAACGAACCATATTTGGCTCAAGGTGTTTTCCCCCAAGGTCAATAGTTAGTTTATCAACCTCAAGATAAAGTAACCACTAATAAGAGCTCATGATCATACTGCTTCATTATTTTACTTCTGTCAGTTTCATGGTTATTTCATTATGGAAGTCCTATCGCAGTCACATAATTAATGAATTAACAACCATGCAAGATATAACTAAAATAAATTGTCTTATGCGTAAAGATTATATAATACATGTTTCATCACTTATGTAATCCCAATTAATATTAAAAAACATGTGATAAAGATAATAACTTGAAATTTATGCATAAAAGGATAAAATCCCTCAATAAAATATTAAGTCATTATATCATTCCATTACTTCAGTTAAAATTGAACCATATTTCAAAGTTCTTGACCAAACAATGTTGGGGTGCTTTCAGTTATCAAGTAATTCTAACATGATGTTTTAGGTTGACATAACGTATTTGAAATAAATGGTTGACTTCCAAAGTAGGACTTGGTGTAACTAAGAGGCAAAAGTTGAGAAAATCTAAATTTATGATTTTAGGATTAGGGAGTCCACTCAACATATCAAGGAACTTTGAGTTAATAGAGTTGGAATTTGGAATGCCTAACTGAAACCATTCAAGTTACTTAACCAACCCAATTTGGGGTAATAAGAAGGGGAATATAGATCATTTCTACTAGAATGTCCATGATATAGGATATTCCAAATCCAATTGTGAGGGATATTAGATTTTGATATAATAGTGGGAGACTAATAAATATAATAAATATTTAATTGTCTAAATTTCATTCGATAAAGTACTAAAATTTTTCTTATCTTATTTTGTAGAAACAACATTAAAATGACATCAAACATATTATTACAGTCCATATTTGATAAGGAAAACCTTCTCACCAGAACAAATTTCCAATAGAGGAAAATGCATTTACATGTAATCCTTTTCCATGAAAGTAAATTGTATGTTCAAGAAGAATTGTTACCAGTTGTTCCTGATAATGAGGCAGGTGATTAAGAGATATCTCACTATGAGAAACATTTGAATGATGCTAAAAATGATTAGTGGTTCATGCTATCATCCAATTACAAATATATTTTTAAGTAACATGAGGATATGAATGCCTATAGAATGATGTCTCACCTATGAGATCTATATCAAGAAAAGGCGAGACAAGAGAGGTATGAGATATCTAATGCTTTCTTCACAACTAATCTTATAGAATTAGACATCTTAGGGATTGAATTCCAAGTTTATTTTCATACAGATCTCATAAATTCATCACTACCCAAGACCTTATCAAACTTTATTATTAATTAAAATATGAAAAACAATGAAAAGAATCTTCTGGAACTTCTTACTTTAATCCGCCCAATGGATAAGTACATGGGGAGTTAAAAACCCATAGTCCTTATGGCGAATAAGAAAAGTAATAACAAGGAAAAGGGTCCCAAGACCTACAAACAGTCTAAAGATCCTGAGCACCATCCTTACAAGAAGAAAAATATACAGATGTAAGTCCAGGAAAAGGTGGAAGTATGTTTATCATGTGGAATGTCTAGCCACTAGAATAGGAACTGTACCCAGAAGCAAGGGGAATCCAAATGTGTGTTCGTTATTGAGTTTAATCATTGAATATATACACATTGGGTGTTAGAAACAGCTTGTGGGGCTCACATATGTATCCAAATATAGAAACCAATTATATTATGAAAGATTACCAAAGGAGAGGTGGATCTAAGAGCTACCAATGTGGTGAGGCTAGATTCTATAGCCACTGGTGACTACCACCTTTCATTGACAATGAGAATGATTTTGGTTTTAAAGGATTGTTATTATGTACCTACGGTTACCAAGAACATTATTTCGATATTATACCTAGATACAAATGGGTTTATTTTCAAATTTGGATATAAAAGTTGTTTGTTTTATAAATACAAAATAAGTTATGGTATGGAACATTTAAATAAAAGTCTTTATGTATTAAATTATCAAAACCAAGTGTTGGAAATTGATAAAAAATCATGTTCACAAGACTCATATAACACCCAGTTGTGGCATCACCATCTTGGTAATATAAATGATAAGTGCTTGACAATGCTCTATCAAACCGGTTATTTAGACTCTTCTAAGCTAAATCCATTTGAAATATGTCACTTTTTTTATAAGGGAAAATGACAAAACCACCATTTGGTGGATAGGGTGAAAGGTATGTAAAGATTCAAGGATTGGTACACACTGGTGTGTGTGGACCATTTCTAGTGGAAGCTAGAGGTAGATATTCTTACTCCATAACTTTTACTAATAAATTGAGTAGGTATGGCTATGTCTAAATAATGAGTTATTAACCTTTTTTCCTTTGAGAAATTCAAGTAATTAAATAATGAAGTAGAGAATCAACTTGGTAAGGGGATAAATAATCTTTGATTGGGTCGAGGTGGTGAATATCTTAACTAAGATCATAGACTTTATATGGGAGTTTGGGATTATATCTCAACTCAATCCACCTTACACACCATAGTGGAATGGTGTTAGTGAAAGGAGGAACCATACCTTGTTAGACATGGTAAGGTTGATGATGGGTCATGCAGATCTTCCATTATCCTTTTGGGGATATGCATTAAAAAATATGGCATACACATTAAATAGAGTACCAACTAAAGTGGAAAATGGAATTCCCTTTGGAGTTATGGAGTAGAAAGAAACCCATTTTTTGTAAAAATATGTATGGGTTTGTGAAGAATTTGTTAAGGTTTTCTCAGGAAACAAACTAGCACCCTGAGTGTGAAGTGTATCGTTATAGGGTGTCCCAAGAAACCAAGGGGATACTACTTATACAACCCCTTAGACAATAAAGTGATTATCTTCAAACAAGACATCTCTCTTAAAAGGTAGAACATCCTCAAAAGGGATAGTGGGAGAAATATTGACTTTGATGAAGTTTCTGCTCAATATAAACAAGAGTTGGTATATGAAGAGATTCGACAGGTCCCCGTGGAAAAAGTGTTTCTTGAAACACACGTACTGCGTAGGAGCATAAGGGAGGTAAGATAAATAGAGAGATATGGTTTTCTATTCATCGAGTATGGTGACTCATTGTTGGTTAATAATGATGAACCTCGCTCCAACAATGAGATAGTAGAGATCTTAGAAGCTAAAAGATGGAAAGAAGCCATGAATTTTGAAATGGATTCCATGTATTAGAACTAGGTTTGGGTTCTGGTTGATGCTCTAGTTGATGTAAATCCAGTTGGATGCAAATGGGTATTCTAGAGGATACTAGACATGGAAGGTAAAGTAAGTACCTATAAATAAATGCTATTGGATAAAGGGTTTAAAAAAATTCAATGAATTGACTATGATGAAAACTTTTCTCCAGTTTCCATGTTTAAATACATCACAGTTATACTTTTCATAGAAACTTACCATGACTATGGTATTTGGAAGATGGATTTCAACACTGCATTATTTCATGGGAACCTTCATGAAGATGTCTACATGACACATCCAGAAGGGTTTATGACTCCAGGTGATCCCGAAAATGTTTTCAAGTTGCATAGATCCATTTATGGATTGAATAAAGCATCTAGTTCATGGAAGATTCGATTAGATGAATCCATAAAATAATTTGGTTTCATTAATAATGAATGTGATCCGTGTGTTTAAAATAGGTTTAGTGGGAATGTAGTTGTTATCCTAGTAGTATATGTTAGTGATGTATTACTTATTGGAAATGGCATACCAATCTTACAGTCTCTTAAGGATCGGTTGAACAAGTGCTCCTCCATGAAGGACTTAGGAGAAGCAACCTATATTCTAGGGATAAAGATCATTCATGATAGATCCAAGAGGGTACTTGGACTAATTCAAAGTATATATATTTACAATATACTAAAGAGATTTAGTATAGAACAATCCAAGAAGGGATTAGTTCCAATTTCACATGGATTACATCACTCTATAAAAAATGTGTCCTTAAACACAACATGAGATAGATAGAATGAGTAATATCCCATACACTTTTGTGATAGGATCAATCATGTATTCCATGTAATGTACTAGACTTGACGTTTCTTATACATTGTTCATGGTAGGAAGATATCAACTAGGTCCAAGAGAACTGCATTGGACTGCTGTTAAGGCTACCCTTAAGTATATAATAAGAACTAAGGATATGTTCCTAGTGTATGGAGGAGGTGAGGAGATGGTAATTAGGGGTTATAATAATTCTATTTTTCAAACAGATCAGAATGATCAGAAATCGCAATCAGGATATGTTTTCTATCTCAATGGAGGATCTGTGAGTTGTAAGAGTCCAAAGCAGCCAATTGTTGCTGATTATATAGTGGATGATGAGTATATAGCAGCATCTGATACAACCAAAGAATCTGTTTGGATTCATAACATTGTATAGGAGCATGATGTGTTACCTAGCATTAAAAACCCTATCACATTGTATTATGATAATACTTTAGTAGAAGCTGTTGAAAAATAGCCAAGGTCAAACCAATAGAAAAATGATATACTCTGGAAGTATCACCTCTTAAGGTATTTTTATCAAACATGTGAAGTTGTAGTGATAAGAGTACCCACAGAAGAAAACATGATGGACCCATTGACTAAAGGCCTATCTCAGTAGAATAATGACTATCATGTCAGAGCTAGAGGACTGAAGGTTGTTAGCAGTTTTCTCTAGTTCAAGTGTGAGTTTGTTGGATTTGGTTCCCTAGAACCAACTTCTATGTACTTTATGATAAACATGTATTAATTGTTTTTATTATTAATAAACTACTTATCACATCATGATTATTATTCTATGTGACATAGTATGTGATAATGTCCTAAGAGTAGTTGTTTCACTAAATGGTCATAGTAATTCCCCGCTATTATTAGAACTCGAAAGAGATATGACACTATTCCATAATATATGTTCTATAGCTGGATGATATCATTTGAGGGACACAAATGCTATAGGATATCAAGGTTGTAAACTCTTATGACTTTGAGGCATACTCTCAGGGTGTACGACCTTGGTAATATCTAGTAGGATATTATGAGAATGAGACTCTATAGTAGGAAATACACATTTATAAGTGTAAATGGATATTCCTATCTACGTACATTTATATTTTTCCTTAGACTTTAATATTATTATTAATGAATATTATGAGTCACGTAATTTTTTTTATTAATAAAAATAATGTTGACAGATGTTCATGATGAGGTAGGATACGTTGGGTGCATCATGAGTAATATTTCATTAATGAACAATGTTGACAAAAGTTAATATCTCATGCCCTTTGATGGAAATGATATATCCTAAATATATCCATGTCCATGGTGTTCTATAGTAAAGTTTTATTTTTGGAAAGTCTAATAAATAGATATCGATCATATAGTTTGATGGCACTGGAATGAAACCTCCTCGATTGTGGATATTTTGATAAAGGGATTATATTACACAGTAAGTGTCTGCATGAGGTAACATGTCATTGTGACATTAACTTCTTTCTCTATGGGTGCCTTGGCATGTTGTAAGACACTAACCATTGACTTTAGGCTGGTTCGCCTAATTCCACTGAGAAAGAGTCTTAGAGGTTCACATACTAAGTGTATCCAAAATCTCAATTAAATAATATATTATTGTTTACTATTTAATAGGTTGAATAAATATTATTCTCACATGTGGTTTAATAATTATTCAGGTATTCCTGATTGCATATATTCCATCACTAGTTATTTGAGGGAATAATATGCGAGTGTAATATTTTATAAATATTTATTTTCTATTTAGTGAATATAATACTTATTTATTTATTAGTGAATAATGCAGTGATATTTATTTAATAGATAGAAAAACATTATTCAAGGCCTGATAAATATTGTGGTGGAATTGCGGACCAAGATTAATGGTCTAGTGAGAAATAATAAATATTTAATATTATTTAATTAAATAATATTTAATTATAATTCATAAGTTAGGAGCATTCCAAGAAATAATATTATTATTATTGTTATTTCACATGGGGTTTTTCTAGGATTAAATAAAATAATTAAGCTAACTTGTGGAATTATTTTATTTTAACCCTAGAAATATAAATACCCAATTATTTTATTTTCTCGAATAGATACAATTCATTTTTTTGGTTGTGCACAGTAATCTAGGATAATCCTTTAAATCCTAAAGAGATCCATTTTCCAATAATGCTCCCAAGAAGAGCAAGAAATCCTCCTCCACTGGATCAAGGAGAATGGTTTGAAAGATGTTCTTGAAGTGATCAAAGGGGGACGACCCAAGCATAAGGATCTTCCATGCTATCACCCAGAGACTCCTTTGATGGCATCTAGAGATTCTTGGAACAAGTGTGGATCACTTTTAGAGGAAATCTACACTTGGTTTCTACAACACAATGATGGTGCACCGCAGATCTATCACTATATTCATCAATGAAGAAAGAATCCCCTAGAGGTAATTCTTATATAATTAAATTAATTATAAAAAATATGTGTTTATATCATCTCTCTTGGATCTTTTGTTCTATCCCTTTTCTATTTCTTTGATTAAATTCCATTTATCACGACATTCATCGCCACATAGATCTCAGATTGATAATCAATTATGGGGAAAAATCAATGTTGGGCACCGCCCATCCTGCGTTTCCACTGTGCCCAGAACCTAAAAAAGTCCAACAGTCCTTATGAATGAAAATATAGAGTCCACATAATCCAAACCATAATAAGTTCCAGTCCATGTGACTCATGGTCCATGAATCAATGTTCCAAAATTGGTTGCTTCAACTTTATGTTGTATCCTAATCAAGAAAACATGTCTTAGGTAATGATAAAAACTCTAAGTACATACCATTTTTTAAAATTCCCTGCACAAAATATCTATCAAAATAACAGGTATATCAAACATAAAACATATAAAAAATTCATGAAAATAGGAAATGCATCCTATAAGGAATGGAATAATTCATGGAATTTAAATCCTGTAAATCGCCTAGAATGATTCATGGGATTGAATACCCTCATCTCATCAGGTTGTAACAAAATTGAACCCAAAATTACATCAATGGTAACATCACAATTCGTGTGAATCACCCAACCATGTAATCAAATCAACTTTAATATTCAAAATCCAGAAAATATAAATTTCATTCAAGGAAATTTGTATTTTTCTTGTATGTGGGTTAGCTATGCCTCAGAATAGCTCATTACCAAATTCTTATTCCTTCTTATCACGTTTTATTGTCTCAAAATAGTAAAGAAAACCAGAAAATAATGGATTTGATACCACTTTGAAACATCCCAAGCCTAGATTCTATAGAACAATGTCTCGATCCTAGTTGGCCACATGGCCTCAAGCGCATCTCCCCAAACACCAGAGGTTTTCGACTAGCAGAAAGGTCTTGGGGTGTGTTTGTGGGGAGACTTTTTCCTCTTTTCCGAGTGTAACACACCATAATAAAATATAAAAAATCAAATGTGGAAGAATTAAATCTATTGGAAAATAGATAAACATCCAAAAGACGATGATATATATATATAACAATGCCTGGAGTAATCTCATATAAAATGAAAAATCTTGTCAAGTATCTATAAGGAATCCAAAATAGGTGTATATAAAATAGTAAAATACATGTAAAAAATACCAAAAATACAAAAAACAATCCCATCTAGAATCAAGATCCTCATATCGATCATGTGCTCCCCATATCTTAATCATGGAACAATGTCAAGCATCAAAATATGGGTGCTTTCCCCAATCTATACCTGCATACATAATGTTTTTTCGGGCACCCAACGACGACCCGAATAGGGTGTGAGATACAATCCCAGTAGTTCACCACCCAAAGTGTCTATAAAAAATCAATGTTGTGTGATAAAATATAAATAAATGTGAATAATATAATAGGTATGACATTAGTAAAAATAAAGTTCCCATGAAAAAAGTAAACAAACATGAGATCATGTACATCCATGTAAGGCACCCTTTAAAATAAGTGTCTAGCTCTGGTAACAAGGTAGCAGTAAGGTAAACAGATTTTAATACCCTGACCATGTCGTATACACAATATATTACATCCCCCATGGCCTTGTTGTATAACATGTATATCATATCCATCACGGACATTCCATATAACAAGAGTATAACAACTTTCCACAGCTGAGCTATATAATCAGAAGTGTCAGACCTCATAAGGTCGTCCTCATCAAGTCCCATGAGTATCTAGATGGTAAATCAGTAATGACACTGGTGGAGTCCAATGATTATTTCAACATAGCATGTAAAATGCGAGTCCAGCAAGCTAGATCCAATGGGTAGAAATGACCTTGCCATCATACAGGATAAAGATCCAAGGAGCAAACATGTCCAATGTATCTTCTACTGTAAAAAAAGACCCATGGGTGAAAATTACATGGAATCTAAATGGAATAAAGATCCATGGTATACCAACCAAGTAATCCACTTCCATTTCATTTCAAAACTCATTCCATTCATCAACTCACAAGAACTCAAGTTCCATGATTAAACCCACTCATATAGAAATTAACATTCAATTACATTCAATGAGTTTACCCACTCATATAAAAATTACTTACAAAATATTTAATCAAAGTATCAATATGAAAAGGTGAAAAAACATCTCTTAATTAATCAATTCAGTTCAATTCATTTATAAATGGATTCCTCTAACTTGTAAATCTTAAATACACACCCCATGGGTTGTATAAAAAAGGGTAATCTCAAAATCATGCCCTATGGTTGACCTTGGTTGGGGGAAAAAAAATTCAACAAGTATCAAGGAACTAGTGGGTCTCCATAAAAGGTTCCATTACGTTCTATTTAATTATTCAATTCATTTTTGGGGTTATTTTGGAAAGTTTGGGGGGTGGAACAATGACAACTACATATATAAAGAACCAAATCACTCTGTAAAATTATAGACTACATGTCATAGGTCTGTAGTAAAGTGCTCGTCTAGTACCATATTCTGATTTGACTCAAATCAGAAGAAAGACAAAGAAAGGATGAAAACCCTAAAAATAGGTCATATTAGATTATGCCTAAATAAATCCATCAATCTAAAGTTAAAAAATGAATAGTACAAAAAGAATTGGGCACTCACCCGCATGGATCCAACAGGACTAACGGATCTTGATTTCGAGATCAGATGGAAGAACGGTATAAAAAGTTTATGATTTGGATTCAAAGAGCCCTTAAATGGATCTTGGTTCTATAATAGATGAAATGAGAAATTATATTTAGGTTATAATATATTTTAAGTTAAAATTTTAATTTCTTGAGATTTACTTGGCCATGTCATTTTTCAGCACGGTTGAACAAATTGTGCACCAATTGTTCTCCCTTCACTGTACGGAGGGGAACCTCGCATGGTTAGTGCGCATAGTTTTCCAAACCATGTGAAAACTGTGTGATTCAAAACTGTTAAAAATTGACGATGCCTCACATAGGAGTGAGTCTCCATCTGCAGGGTTTCCTCAAATTGTGCGGCCTATAGCACCCCATTTTCTAACCTCACATAGTTATTAATAACTGTGTGAACTACCCTGTAATGTTTCTACTAACCATGTATCCTATGCTAATATTACAAAAATCTAGGATCCAGGCTTTAAGAATCCCAAAAAACCCCTTATACACCCACGACCTCAAAGGGTATTCACATTAGGCCATAATTAAGCATTTAAACCAAAAATAATAAATATCTTCACCTCATATGAAAACTCAGGATCTTACATGTATGATAAATCCTAAGGGTTTTAAGAGTTCCAAATGAGAATACTAAGGTTTAAAAATTGAAAAGGTATATATATGGACTAAAGTAAGCTTCTCAGAGCTAGAATATATGTTTAATGATTCAATTCAAGAGTTTAGTTTCATTAAGAATGTGGATGATTCATGTATATACATGCATCTTAGTGAGAGTATAGTAGTGTTTCTAATAGTGTATGTAGATGACATACTAACTCTATGAAGATGTGGTTGGGTAAATTTTTCTCAATTAAATAAATGGGTGAAGTTGCTTACATACTTGGTATGAAGATTTATATAAATGGATCTAAGAAGATTCTTGGACTGAGTCAGAACATCTATATTGGTAAAGTGCTAAAGCGATTTGGTATGGAAAACTATAAGAAGGGTTCTTTATATGTGTTTCATGGCTGGAATATTGGGAAGATTCAAGATCCTTATAAAGAGTTGTAAAGGATGGATATGATTCCTTATGATTCTACAATAATTTCTATCATGTCTGTCATATTTTTTTACTCAAACTGAGGTCACTTATGATTTGATCATGATAAGTAGACACCAATCCAATCTCGGTGAGATTCATTGGATTGTTGTGAAGAACTTCCTTAAGTTCATAGTAAGGACTAAGGATATTCTCTTGGAATTTGGATGAGGGGATATGATCTATGTAAAGGGTTACAAAATTGATATTTTCTAATCTGACAACGATGATTTGAAATCTCAATCTAGATTCCTATATTACTAAATTGGTGGAGAAATTATTTAGAAGAGTTTCAAAAACATCCGCCATATTCAACTCGAAAATAGAGACAGAATACATCACTATATAATATGTTGTGTGATAAGAGCTTTGTATCAAGAATTTCATCATAAAACATGGTTTGGTTCCTAGCATCGAGGGATAAATCGAGCTATATTGCGAAAATAATGGTGTTTTTTTATAGGATAAGGAACCTCAGTCTCATCAATGAAATAAACAGATCCTTATCAAATATCATGTCATATGTGAGATCATTGTGAGGGGTAATGTAAAGATCAGTTGGGTGGATACTTAAGATAATGTAGCAGATCCATTGATGAAACTATTACCACAACAACAACATGAGGTTCATATAGAATCTCTAGATGTTGAACACATGAGATATTGGATATAATGGTTCTAAATGTATCATATTATTATATTAAAGGCAATATCTAATTATCATTAATTAATTTGTGGTGAAATTAATTTTTCATGAACGATCTAATGATAATATCCCCTAAAATTGTGACTTGTAATTTTCCTTAACTGGCCATTATTACAGAGTATTATAGGTTGTAATGATATGATAAGGATAGCATGAATAGATTCTTATACTCATTACAAAAATTGTATTCGATTTACAAATAATGGATTCATGAGGTAATATGTAGAGACTTATTACTTGGATTTATCTGCTAAAGTATATCTCATGGAAGTTCATACTATCATCAATATACCTAGGGGTATATGCTTACTATCGATCCTTCTTACATGAGGTTAGAGAGATACTTAGAATGAGAACCTTCATACTTTGATACCATACTTATGAAAGTCTACATGTTGACTGAGCTAATACATGGGGGATGGTGTGTTTATTATTATGTCGTCGGTTGAAGCATGACCAAGATGGGATCTTTTCACTTCTATGAAAAGTTAAAGACCTATAACCCTAGATTATATTAGATTGGGGGAAGACATGGCCATGCTTATTTTTTTTACATATGATGTGTTTAAATCACTTAATAAGTGACATGTTATGTACTTATCCAATAAATGAATGACATGTGATGTACTTATCAGATAAATGAATGAAATGTGATGTATTCATCAACTCAATCATTCCTTTTTGGAGAATCGAGAAATGATGAGAGGCTGAAACTAGATTGATATGTTCCATATCCAGTGGTTACTTGATTTTATGGACAGGGAAATTATATATTTATACATATGATGTATATGATATATCTTATGGTGGACAAGTTCATATAGAGATATGAATATGTTTAATGGATATCATACTAGACCTATTAGTAGCTTGAGTAGCACTGATGTTTTGTTAGAGGCATCACTTTACCTATATCAATTGGGATTTCATAGATGGTGTTAGCACTGCTAAGGCCAGCAGGGTCACACCGTTAGGCCCTTGGATAAGGAAAATTTTTTAGAGAAATATTTTGTTCAAAATGAAGAGAGTTTAATGAAAAAAAATGTATTCAAAAGAGTTTGGATAGATTCACAAAGAGTTGTGAAGTTTCTCATAAAATCTTTATAGAATTTTAGTGGGTGAGGGGGGTTGTTGGGTGTGCACTAAAATATACATGCATGAGATGCATATACACATGAATATGATGCATGAAATATGTAAATATATATAATATGATATTATATATAGTGTCTAACCTCTGCATGCAGCTAGGGTGGTAGGGTGGGAGGGGTTTGGGGCATCGGTCTTGTGGTTGAGTCCTTCAACATTTATTTATGGGCTTTCCTTATAGTGTGTGTGACCCACAATTTGGCAGTTATAACCCCACATTTTATTATTATTATATATAATGTTCATTTAATACATGAATATTATGCATGAATAATATATATATATATATATTATCAAATATGAATGAGATGCAAATTCTGGATGAGTTGCATTGGATGAAACAACCTGTAAAATTTCTCCCAAGTAATTTCATTTTCATTTCAACCATAGTTTAGTTCATTCACAGGTTTCCATTTATTTATTGAATCTAGTTCAATGAATAAATACCCAATAGATATGAATTCATTATATGTGTTATGATGTTGAAGTCTCAGGCATTATTTATAAAATATAATGAGTACTCCATTATTCGATGGTGTGATGTGTCTGTGACACTACTACACACTCTTCTTCCCGAAACTCTATTTATCTCATTTGAGAAAGAGCGACCACCCCTTAAGATTTTGGTTATCCTCATGAAATGTTTTTGGATCTCTTGACTGGTTTATTCTCATGATGGGAGATTGTTTTTGTTTGCTAGTGCATGTTATATCCCTCAAACACTCTTCATTGAAGGAAGGATGTGGGAGGTACTACAACAGGCGATTTACTATTACCCTATTTTTCATATTACTTATACATATATTTCCTGAATATTGAACTGTATATACTTCAAATGGTCATCAAATAATCATTCAAAAAACATCATATATATCATGAACAAAGAAAAAAATTGATTACAGGATAAATGTTTTATATACATTAGAAACAAATGACATAATTATAGAACATGTAATTGATATGTTTCTAAAATAGAATGGAGGTACACATTGAAGATTAAATATTTCATACATAGTGCACTAAATATATCAAAAATAGATTAGAAAAAACCTTATTAAGCATATGGAATTTTTATATTCAATGAATTCATATAGCATATAGTAGTATATGCATATAGAATAGTCATAAAATACATATTGATAAATTTAATATATATATATATATATATTGAAAATTCAGTTCATTTATGTTGCACACTACTATAGATTATATATTAATATTTATATACATATATTAGAATATATAGATAATATATATCAGTTTGTTAAAATAGACACACAAACACACATACACACATTATATAGGTATATAAATATTCATATATTTTTATTTTAAATAAAATAGATATTGTTTTTTAGATATGGTTTATATATTTATAAAGATATTTTATGTGTGAATATGTTTAAATTTTTATTTATAAAATTTAATTTTAATGTGTAAATATATTCAAATATGTATATGTGTATATACTTAATTATAAATAATAGTACATTGAGAAAAATAAAAAAATTTGAACATCGTAATATCCTTAAGAGTATAAGACTTTAAAATAAATTGAGTCCCCACAAAAAAGGAAATAATACCCCCTTAAATGAGGTTGAAAATCCATAGAATGTTAAAAAAATGAGGACCCTAACTAAAACACTTTTTTGAGAACTTCTAGGCCTTTTGGCCTTGAAAACATGACTATGGTCCCCCTAGATTGTTAGGTTGTAGAGCTTGTTGCAAACTTTGATTTGATATGTGGTACAACTCAAACGTACACTTGGATCAAAAGTTATGGACATTTGAATTTTTTACTTACATTTTCAACTTATTTTAGATATTTTATTAAATTTTTAATTTTTTATCTTCAAATTGTTATTAAATCACTATTAATTTATAATAAATAGAACATTTTTAATTAAATAATATTTTTAATTATTTTATAGGTCATTTTCACTAAATATCTTATATATTAAGTGTAAATGACTATTTTTCATTATCTAAAACATATTTAAAAAACATATATTATATTTTTATCAATATAAATATAAATATATTACTATGTCATTTTTAATGAAATATTTTTTTTGAAATATACCCATTATCAGTGTTGTAACACCCCGACCCCACTAGGCTAGATCCATTGCATTACTTGTGATATTGGAATGGTTAAAAGGAATTAAAATCCCAAAGGAATGATCATTTTAGTAGTCTTTAAGAAACTAGATACATAGATGTAACTCAAATTACATTGTAAGAGGTTACAAAATACAATACATAACAAAAAACTCAAAACTGCATCCACAGGAACTCAAAAGAAGACCTTTTCTTCATCACCTGTCGAAGGTAGACAATAAAAGGGGTGAGCTCAAACACTCAGTAAGGGTTAAAAATAGTGGAAGAATGAGTAAAATAATAAGTGAATCATAATCAATCTGACATAAACAAAATGACATAGTGAGTAAATGAACAGCTAATGTCATTAATTCTGAGAATGAAACTGCATCCATAGATTTTTTCATAGTGAAAACCTCATGGATAATAATAATAACTGATAATGAATAAAGAGAATTCTTATTAACTGGACGTCATGTATCTGGCACATGAAACCATAATACCGTAAAACAGTTTAGTTCTATGGGTAGAAACCCGTCTGATTTTTGGAAACAAACTCGAAGGGTTTGTTGCCAAACTGTTTCGTCTCATGAGACCTACCGATGCATAGAGGTGCTATAGCGGGCCCCACCCGCCACTGCATGTCCAAATAATTCTTTATAAATTGATTCAATACAAGATAAATATGCCCTTTCAATATCCTTATAGAGTAGAGTATACGGATTCATCAATATTTCCATAATCAAAATAACTTTCTAAATAAACACCGTATGTAAAATGGTATACGGTTTAGTCAAAAAAACATATCCATGACATGATATTATAGATATTTAATATAAATATAATTTCAAATGAAAAGTTATCTCAAATGGGCATTAGGTACACCACATAAGGATTATTAGGTGCACAATACAAAGATAGTCACAACGAAAACGGCAGTTGAGACAAAGTCTCTTACCACAATGTAATCGGTCAAACCGTATAACCAGAACTTAATAAACATCAAGTGAATCATTTTATAACATTAATATTAATATAATCATGTTATTATATATCAAATGGAAGTACACATATACCAAATATAAGGAATAATTGGCGAACAATGGAAATCTCACAGAAATGAAATTGAGATAAGAAACCCCTTACACTTTGTAATCAAATGATTCGTATGCCCCAAAATTAATAACATAAAAATGATAGATTTAATACCATGAAGATGAATATATTCATGATATGTGACATAAATGGTCATTATACATACACTATACAAAAGTATTACTAGTGAATATGGAAAATCTCATGAAAATGGAAGTGAGATAAAGAAACCCTTACCTTAACTCCAAACGTGTTCCGCTCCTGTACTTAAGCTCCTGTAATATGAAATTATACTTTTTAGTAACTTATTTCATAACCTATTAGACATGTATTTAGTTTACCATAATTCTGGTTAGTTCATTTATGTCTTTATTGATAAGTTATTGTATTGAATTTTGTCGTTCTTGAGTGCTCGTTTCCTTTATTTTCATATTCGGTTCACTTGTTTTTAAGTAATGAAGCTCATGTGGAATGGTTATAAATATCCAGTATTGGAATTATATAATATTAATTAACATAAATAATTGAAAATGGTCATTTCTATCATTTGGTTACATGGAATGAGGATGAATCATTAGATGACCACCACTTCGATTATTCGGCGGTTTTTGGAATATTAAGAACTAGTTTTGTCATATAACTTAATTATATGTACATATTCTGGTTCCTGAATATTAATTAGGTTATAACACATATATTATAGTCTTTTTCAACCATGAATATGGTTTCATGACCAGTAATGAAGAAGAAATTGAAGAACAGAACTTCTTCGTCCACGAAGGTTATAAATCGGAACCTCATGGACGTCGATTTTGTTTATAAAATAAAAGGGAGGGAGTAAGAATATTTATGTTGGTTCTTCCATTCACATGATATAAATCCAGTATATAGATGTTACTGGAGTTATCATGATCATTTGGACAGAGTATGTGATGAGAGGATAGCAAAAGAATATAAATTGAAATGAAACCAAATGAAAAAGAATGGTGCTTTACCTCTTGAAATAACCTCCTTGAGAAACTTCTTAAGGGAAGGGGTTTTGGTCTTTTGGAAAGAATAAGAGCTTCCTGGTCATGGGGAGTGACTAGAGAAGGGTAATTGGGCAGAAATTTTAGGAGCTTCAAGGCTTAGAGTAGTGAATAGAAGAGGGAGTGGTGAGGGGTTTTTATAGTGGAGGAGAGGGGTATATTTTGAATATTTAATTCATTATTTTATTATTTCTATCAAGAAAACCAAATAGTGTTGTTTCATGTAACCCCTAATATTAATAAGTGCATGTGAGTTCTAACCAAGTGTCCTTGCATCACTTGTGATGTCATAAATAGTGTATTTAACTGATAAATTGAATATACGGTATTTTACCATATTTCACTATTCATCAAAAATTCACCCCTACCATTTTTCTGCGTGTAGAATTCAAAAGTGAAGTCCATTTTTGAAAAATAATTTTCTAAATATTATTAATTTAGCTTTTAAATAAAAGCATACTTAATTCAAAAATTAACAGTTCTAAATCTATAACTACTTCTTTATCACAATGAAAAATTAACCAAGATGTTATTATCTTCTAGCCTTAGGAAAATAAAATGATAATAAAATTTACTATTAATTAGGGTCATATTACTATTCATATTAATATTAATATTACTATTCATAAGGGTATGTTACTATTTACCAAAAATCAATTTTGTTCTATCAGATTCCAAATGGCTTACTGATCACAACTCGAGATGACCATTTTTAGAAATTCTAAACATAAAATTGGAAAATTTATATTCAATGGCTAGGTTTTGACTATATCCTAAATAACCTAATGTTGTTTAAAAAAAACACAGTGATGAATAGAATGTATTTAACAGAAACATACCATAAAATATTTGGGGTGCTACAAGTGCGAGTAAAAAAGAACTGATAAATGGGGGCATTATCAGTTCTTCTAAAAAATGCTAATATAGGGGGTGATTTTAACAGCATTAAAAAATGCTAATAAAGGGGGTATATTTATGAGAACTAAAAAAGATATTATAAAGGGGTGTATTTTAACAGTGCTATTAAAATTACCTTTTATCAATTCTTTTTTGTAGTGGTGATAAAGGTATCCCCTTTATTAGTGCTTTTTTAGCACTGTTAAAGGGCGTATCTTTGTAAACCTATTTCTGGGGTGGTGACATATGGAAACACACATATTTCACATTACACATGTAGTATATAAAAATTAAAATTGTACTTGTTGGAGTGATTGAATTGAATTTCTCAATAAGACTTCATGTGAAGAGATTACTACATTTTAAAGGAATAGATTAATTTTTTAATTTTATTAAAAAAAAATATTTTTTTTGTATAAAACATTACAAATAGAATAAGAAAATAATGGTCAATTTTTTAATACTCAATTGAAATGAGAAGTATCACATCTTATAGTTGTAACTATAGTAGTGTTTGGGAAAATGTTGTTATTAGGTATAGTTCATTTGATCCATAAACAAATAAATTATATAGATTTAAAGTTTCATAATTGGAATCAAATGTCCCTCCTTAATAAGGATTGATAAAACACTATTTTATTGAATATTTTATTGATAATAAATGAAATAATTTCCTCACATTGTGTTAAATATGTTTATTTATAAAATATTTGGGATTTGATCATTCATTTGAAAATTTGGTGAAAATTCCAGTTTTACCCTTAATAGTGCATTGTAGTATTGCGAAGATAAATATTTTTATATTTATTATTTGAATTTGAAATTTTGTAAAAGTGTTCCTAACTTCATTTTATACAACTTTAATTCAGGACACTAGAGCTAATAAGTGCATTTGGATGGAGTAAATGATCAATTAATCCAATGGTGGGCTGGACTCGGCAGAATAGACATGGGTTCTGTATTTCGGCCATATCGTCTACATACGGGCTTGGATTGAGCCCAAATTTTGAGGAAATCTCGGGCACATGATTTGACACAAATCATCCTTCTGGAAGGCCGGTCAATTCACGCGTTTTGGAGGTCAAATGGGCGGTGAAAGTTGGAATAAAATATTTGGCCGAGTTTTTCATTTCACACTTAAAAAGTTATGTATCCCTAGCCCTCACAAACTCTATTTAAAGGGGGTTTTAACTCTTTGAGAGGGCTGGTCGAGGCTTTGGGAAGGTGTGTCCGAAAGGGTGTCTCTTGGGAGCCCCTCACAACTCTTGGAGGAAGTAATCCTTTGTGCAAACTTCTCTTCCAAAAAGGCTCTCCTCTCTCACCTCTTCTTTGTATTTCTTTTCTTTCATGTTTGTTTCTTGAATTTTTCTTCAAATAATATTCTGTGTTAATCCCTCTTCTTCTTATCTTAATCTTATTAATTGGGTTGGAATCAAGAGTGGATAAAATATTGGGTTCTACCCTTTCAATCCGTTGCTTATGCAAAACGTCTCCACGATGACTACACCACCCATGGAAGAGTAGTTCTTTTTAGTAATCGATCGACCTCTATCCTTCTTCATTCATTTATTTTGAATCAATGAGATACTGTAATTCACATATTATGATCTATTAATTGAGTTTTTAATTTAAATGAAACTAATCAAGCAATTGAATAGTTAACACAAAACACGCGAGGTCGGGAATTGTGTGAACTTTGAGAGCGCAACCTTAACCGGTAATTCAAAACCACATGGGATCAATTTGTAGAGTTCAAATATAATCCATAAACTCAATTAATCCTCATTTCTAGAGTGGTTATGTGCCTTAATTTAACACTGACCATAATCTAATTTTAGAACATCAATCAAAGTAGGGTGTTGCGATTGCATGTTCCGAAGTTAGCCTAAGGTTAAAATTCACTTCAATCTTCGTGGTAAAGTTAATTCTCGTAGGGTTCGGGATTTAACAAATTAAGGGATCATAATTAAGTGAATATTAATTTAAATGATAATGATTAATAAATGATTGAAGAGGTAGAGTTAGATCGATTATGTCTTTTAAATATTGTCTAAACAAACATCTTTTTGTTGTGTCATTCTAATCGAAACTTCATTTCAAAATTAAAAACAAAAAAAAATGCAATCTTCTTCCAGAAAACTTCTTCTAGATTCATAAACTATAAACAACCACCCCCATCCTTTCAAGTAGTGTTTTTATTATCTTTTATTTTACTTCTATAATACCTCTAATAATTGTTTTAATTCACTTCCTCCTTTGAGAGACGACCTTGGTCAGCCACTCTACTGCACCTAAGTACCCCAAATTACACTAATCATTTGAGGGCGCCCACGACAGCGCTATTTCAAATTGGCGCCGTTGCCGGGGAGGCAAGTAATTATTTCAACCAATTAGAGGTATTTATTTTATTTTACATTTTATTCTCTTCCTCTCTTCTTTCTTCCGTCTTTACCCAATCTGATTTTTCTTCTTCTTCTTTTATTTTCTTCTACTTCTTTTTGGACCATCAACTAAAACTTCTCATTTTTATTTTACTATGGTCCTCCTTCTTTCTTTTCATTTTTATTTTATCTATGACACGAACTAATCCCGAAGATCTCTTAGATCTTGACCCTGAGATTGAACGTAACCTTAGGGCACGAATCAGACATTCTCAATCTACGGGAAGTTTCAATATTCAATCAGTTGGTGAATTCCTCTCTTCTGGAAACATTGAAATTGGAATCTATTCAAATTCAAACATAAAAGAGGAATCAATGGCTGAAAACAATGGAAATGAACTTAATAGAACCATTCGAGAATTGGCTGCACCTGATATTAACTATCAACCAAATTGTATTGCATACCCAAATCTCGAATCGGACTTTGAATTGAAATCTGGATTAATTCACCTTCTTCCAAAGTTTCATGGCTTATCTGGTGAGGATCCCAACAAACACCTTAAGGAATTTAATGTGGTTTTCTCAACTTTAAAACCAAGAAATGTTTCTGAAGATCAAATTAAATTAAGAGCATTCTCATTCTCACTTGATGGAGCTGTAAAAGATTGGATGTATTATTTGCAACCTGAAGATGTAACATGTTGGAATGATTTGAAACGTATTTTCTTGCAAAGATTTTTTCCAGAATAAAGGACAACATCCATTCGAAAGGAGATATCGGGGATCAAGCAAGCCCAAGGGGAGTCAATGTATGAGTACTGGGAGAGATTCAAGAAGTTGTGTGCAAGCTACCCACATCACCAAATCAGTGAGCAATTACTCATTCAGTACTTCTATGAAGGACTCACACCTATGGAGAGAAGCATGGTAGATGCTGCGGCTGGAGGAGCATTGGTGGACAAGACACCAGTAGCTGCACATGCGTTGATCGACAAGATGGCCCAAAACTCCCAACAATTTGGTGATAGAGGTACACCACATGTCAGGGGAGTACATCAGGTAAGTCCTTCTTCTCTTGAAAGTCATTTGATTGATACTAAGTTGGAAGAATTGACCACTATGGTGAGGCAAATTGCTTTGGCACAAAAGACATCTCTACCCCCTCCTTCAAGGCCTTGTGGTATTTGCACTGAGACAAGCCACCCAACTGACTGTTGCCCACAACTCCAAGAAACAGAAGATTGTGCAGCAGTGTTCCCTGGGAGACCATTTCAGCAGCAACAACAACAACCATATCCCCAAAAGAAGTTTGATCCAACATACAACCAAGGGTGGAAAGATCAGTCGGACATGAGGTATGGCTCTGGACAACAACAAAGGCCACCCTTTCAACAAAACTTCCAGCAGCCTCCGCCTTACCAGCAGGGTTTCCAACAACCCCAAAGGAGATTTGAAGCTCAAACATCAACAAGTCAGCAACAAGGGAATCATCAAACAAAGGTAGATTCTAATACTGATGATCTTTTGAAGCAAATTGTTCTTAATCAACAGAATGAGCTGGAGAGTCAAAGTTCGGAGCTGAGGGAGTTGAAGACTCAAATGAGCCAGATTGCCACCGCCCTCCATGAACTTGTGAGTAAGAATTCTGGAAATCTACCTTCCCAACCCACTCCAAATCCAAAGGGGAATGTTAGTTCCATCACATTGAGAAGTGGGAAGCAAATGAACGATACATCTGCACCTACCATTCCACCGGGATTCACCTCAACTTCAGAGAAGCCGCATTCCATACCAACTGATGAGCAATCCAAGGAGAAAGATAAAGGTAAGAAAAAGATTGATGATGTTCCTCCTAAACCCCTTCCTTTTCCAAACAGGGTTGTTCAAACCAAGAAGATGGCTGAAGAAGCAATGCAAAAGGAGGTTTTGGACACATTCAAGCGTGTGGAGATCAACATTCCTCTACTTGAAGCCATTAAGCAAATCCCAAGGTTGGTGAGTTGAAGCCAACAAGAGTAGTGGTGCAATTGGCGAATAGAGCTACGGCATATCCAGCGGGAGTTCTTGAGGATGTACTTGTTCGGGTAAGAGACATGATCTTTCCAGCAGACTTCTATGTGCTTAACATGGAGGATGATCAGGTAAGTTCTCATGCCCCCGTTATCTTAGGTAGACCCTTCCTCAAAACTGCAAAAACTATCATAAATGTCAATGAGGGTACACTTTCCATGGAGTTTGGAGATGAAGTTGTGATATTTAATGTTATGGATTCCATGAAGTACCCCTCAGAGGACCATTCTGCTTTTGTTATCTCCCATTTTGAACCACCAAGTAAAAACATCATGGAATTGGATTGTCCTATGCTTAGGGAGATTATGAGTATTGGTTCTAGTTTGATGTCTAAGAATACTTCTACACCCATTTTTAAGGAACAAGACTCTCTAAGATTTGATTTTGAAATGGAATCATATTCTTATTTTGATCATGTGAACTCTGATTATGACATGGCTATTGAGTATGCTGATGGATTTGGTACTTTATTCTCTGATTGTGATGATTTTTATTCTGATACTGATGTTTATTGTGCAGATATGTCTGTTGCATCAATTTCTCCATCCATACATCACCCACCTACATTGGAACTCAAGCCATTGCCCCCAAATCTCAAATATGCATACTTGCTCAGTGGTGATAGATTACCTGTCATAATTGCTAACAATCTCTCTTTTGAACATGAAGAAAAACTTTTGAATCTTTTGAGAGATAACATTAGGGAAATTGGTTGGACATTGGCAGACATATCAGGTATTAGCCCCTCCATTTGCATGCATAGTATTCTCTTGGAGGATGGGGATAAACCGGTGAGACAGCCACAAAGGAGACTTAATCCCACCCTCCTAGAAGTTGTTAAGAAAGAAGTTGAAAAATTACTTGAGGCGGGTATCATTTACCCTATTTCTGACTCACAATGGGTTAGCCCTGTTCAGGTTGTACCAAAGAAAACTGGTTTCACTGTTATAAAAAATGAAAATGATGAGTTAGTTCCTGTGAGAGTACAAAACAGTTGGCGAGTGTGTATCGATTATAGGAAACTAAATCAATCCACTCGTAAGGACCATTTCCCACTTCCATTCATTGACCAGATGCTTGAGAGACTAGCTGGGAAGACACACTATTGTTTCTTGGATGGATTTTCTGGCTATTTTCAGGTTCCCATTGCAGTAGAGGACCAGGAGAAGACAACATTCACCTGCCCATTCGGTACCTTTGCTTACCAAAGGATGCCATTTGGACTTTGCAATGCCCCAGGTACCTTCCAGAGATGCATGGTGAGTATTTTCTCAGATTTCATTGAGACCTGCATGGAGGTATAAATGGATGATTTTACAGTTTATGGGTCCTCATTTGATGAATGTCTCTCTAGTTTGGGTGATGTGTTGCATCGTTGTATTGAGAAGAATCTGGTCTTAAATTTTGAAAAATGTCATTTCATGGTCGAAAAGGGAATTGTCTTAGGTCATATAGTCTCACAACATGGAATTGAAGTTGATAAATCTAAGGTAGACATTATTTCATCCCTCCCATATCCTACATGTGTGCGTGATGTTCGATCATTCCTTGGGCATGCTGGATTTTATCGACGCTTCATCAGAGATTTTAGTAAGATCGCTCTACCCTTATCTCGATTGCTTCAAAAATATATTGACTTCAATTTTGATGATTCATGCAGGGTATCATTTGATGAGCTGAAGAAGTGTCTGACCACTCCACCAATCATACAGCCCCCACGGTGGGACCTTCCATTTGAGCTTATGTGTGACGCCTCCAACTTCACGGTTGGAGCTGTCTTATCTCAGAGGGTGGAGGGACGTTCACATGTGATCGCCTATGCATCGAGGATGCTAGATTCAGCCCAATCAAACTACACTACCACAGAAAAGGAGTTTCTTGCTGTCATATTTTCTTTAGATAAATTCCGTTCATATTTATTGGGCTCTAAAGTAGTTGTTTTTTCTGACCATGCAGCTTTGAGGTACCTCCTAAAGAAGACAAATGCAAAGCCACGACTTATCCGTTGGATCCTCCTTCTTCAAGAGTTTAACCTTGAGATAAAGGACAAGAAGGGGTCAGAGAATTTGGTGGCAGACCACATGAGTAGGCTTACTCACACACTAGAGGGTGACACCTTGGACCAGGTACCACTTCGGGACACTTTCCCCGATGAGCATCTCTATACCATCTCAGGTAAGCATCCTTGGTATGCTGATTTAGTTAATTACATTGTTGGCTCTGAAATCCCAGTAAATTTGAAGAAGCATCAAGTCCAAAAATTAAAAAGTGAGTCTAGGTATTATGTGTGGGATGATCCGTACCTCTGGCGCATGTGTAGTGACCAAGTCATTAGGAGGTGTATTCCTGATCATGAGTTTGAGTCTGTTTTGCAATTTTGTCATACACTTGCATGTGGTGGACACTTTGGACCCCAACGGACAGCTAGGAAGGTTTTAGACTCTGGATTATATTGGCCTATCTTGTTCCATGATGCCCATTTGTTTTGTAAGTCATACTCTCGTTGCCAACACACTAGGAACATTTCTAGGAGACATGAGATGCCCCAACAACCCATACTATTTTGTGAGATTTTTGATGTATGGGGCATCGACTTTATGGGTCCTTTTCCTAGTTCATTTGGATTTTTGTATATTTTGGTTGCTGTTGATTATGTGAGTAAATGGGTGGAGGCCAAGGCCACCAGGACTGACGATTCTCATGTTGTTGTGGACTTTGTCAAAGCACAGATTTTTTGCAGGTTTGGAGTACCAAAGGCCATCATCAGTGACCAAGGGACACACTTTTGCAATAGGAATTTTGCTTCCCTCCTTCGAAAGTATGGGGTGACACACAAAACATCAACACCATACCACCCCCAAACAAATGGCCAGGCTGAGGTTTCAAATCATGAGTTGAAACAAATCTTGGAGAAAACCGTGCAGCCAAATAGGAAGGATTGGAGCAAGCACTTGGGTGATGCATTGTGGGCTTATAGGACAACATACAAGACCCCCATTGGTATGTCCCCATTTCGGATTGTTTTTGGGAAAGCGTGTCATCTCCCCGTGGAAGTCGAGCATCGAGCATATTGGGCTATAAAGAAATGTAACATGGATTTGTCCCAAGCTGGAATTCAAAGGAAGTTGCAAATTCAAGAGCTTGAGGAGATTCGACTATCATCATACGAGAACTCAAGGCTCTACAAGGAAAGATCAAAAGCAGCTCATGACAAAATGATCCAACAAAGGGAGTTTCATGTTGGAGAGAAAGTCCTTCTATATAGTTCACGACTGAAGTTGATGCCTGGTAAGTTGCGTTCCAGATGGTTAGGTCCTTATATTGTGTCTAATGTTTTTCCTTATGGTGCAGTGGAGATCACACAAGAGGACACTGGAAGGAGCTTTACAGTCAATGGGCAATGTTTGAAGAGATACATTGAGGGACATCCTACTGATGCAGTGGATTTTATCACACTGCATGACCCCATCATCACTTGATCACATCAGGCTGTTCCTAACCCTTTCACTTTTATATTATTTGTCCTATTTAAAAATTCTGCATTTCATGTGCATATATCATCTCATAGGTTCACATTGAGGACAATGAAATATTTTAAGTGTGGGGGAGGGAACCTTTTAGTTTAGTAATTTCAATTGTTTTCCTGTTTAAAAAACCAAAAAAAAACTTGTGTGTTTTTCAAATTTTGTGTGTTTATTTTACAATTTTCTGTGTGTTTTTGAAACTTTTGAGCTGAAATGATTCTCATCACCATTTTTAAATCCATATCAATAAGTGAAACAATTTACCCCTTGAAACTAAGCTTAAATGAATGCTTAAATGACTTTGTTTCAAGTTCAAATATTTAGTAATTTCATGGAAAGTACACCGAATTTTGAATCCCATGCCACATCTCACTGTCTTTATATTTGAAATCACTTTCCTGTGAGGCTTCTAAACCATTATTTTCATATTCTTTACATTCACCTCACTTCTTGAGAGAACCAAACCATGCTTGATTTAACCAGAATTTGATCTATTCCTGTCAAAACTTGAGGGTTTGAGGTACTTGTGTTTAAATGATTGAGGCATTTGTTTGGTATTAAAACCCCTATTTCAAAGAATCCTTTTTTATAATGGCCTACCTTGAATATTTAATCCTTGTAGCCCTTAGAATCCATGCACAACCTGTTAGGGTAAGCCACATTACAAGCCAATTTTCCCTATCCAACCAACTCTTGAAGTGAAATTGCATAATCTAGTTGAGCTTAAGTGTGGGGGAAGCTGTCTTGTGTTGTGCCACCACATTATGTGATACTTTGGGTGGAAAATTAAATTCTGAAGAGATGTGTTTGCTGCTAAAGAAAGTCATTATATTGAAAGCTGTGCCTTTTCTGGAGCTTTCATGACAAGTGAAGTTGTGCCTTTTCTGGAGCTTCTAATTGAGGTGGAAAGTTGTGCCCATCTGGAGCTTTCAAGAAAATCATGTTTGAGAAGATTGAAATTTTTTATGCTGAAATGATGAATGGTGTAAACCTTTCATGACTTTTCATGATGATGGAGCTGAATTGATACTATGGGGATTGAAGAGAAGACCATATTTAAGTGAAAATTAGATTAATGCAATTTTGCTTCAAAAGAGTCAAGCCCTCCTCATTCAGCCTCAGAGTTTTTCCCATCTTAATCCTACCAACCGAAAGCCACAGAACAACCCTGAAAAGTCCTCATGATAAACATATGTCCTTGACTCACATCGGGTAGCGATGTAGGAATCTATCAAGCCTATGGTGACCCTTGCATGATTTTGGATGAGAAAGACATTGCAAAAAAAAATTGATATTTGAGTGATGAGAGAAAATTCAAGCGAGGTAAGTGTTTTGTGCATGGATGGATAAATGAAGTGGAAATATATTGAATGATATAAATGGAGTACTTTAAATAAGGTTTTTTATGAGGCATGATATCTTTTGATTCTTGGTGTGAAATTGATTGATCTTAAGGATATGTGTTTTAAAATTGGTTTTGATTTGATATTGATGTTTACTTGATATGAGGTTTTGCCCAGGTGTGCAAAAGGGTAAGTGTAGGGGAGTTGATAAAACACTATTTTATTGAATATTTTATTGATAATAAATGAAATAATTTCCTCACATTGTGTTAAATATGTTTATTTATAAAATATTTGGGATTTGATCATTCATTTGAAAATTTGGTGAAAATTCCAGTTTTACCCTTAATAGTGCATTGTAGTATTTCGAAGATAAATATTTTTATATTTATTATTTGAATTTGAAATTTTGTAACAGTGTTCATAACTTCATTTTATACAACTTGAATTCAGGACACTAGAGCTAATAAGTGCATTTGGATGGAGTAAATGATCAATTAATCCAATGGTGGGCTGGACTCGGCAGAATAGACATGGGTTCTGTATTTCGGCCATATCGTCTACATACGGGCTTGGATTGAGCCCAAATTTGGAGGAAAGCTCGGGGACATGATTTGGAACAAATAATCCTTCTGGAAGGCCGGTCAATTAACGCGTTTTGGAGGTCAAATGGGCGGTGCAAGTTGGAATAAAATATTTGGCCGAGTTTTTCATTTCACACTTAAAGAGGTATGTATCCCTAGCCCTCACAAACTCTATTTAAAGGGGGTTTTAACTCTTTGAGAGGGCTGGTCGAGGCTTTGGGAAGGTTTGGCCGAAAGGGTGTATCTTGGGAGCCCCTCACAACTCTTGGAGGAAGTAAGCCTTTGTGCAAACTTCTCTTCCAAAAAGGCTCTCCTCTCTCACCTCTTCTTTGTATTTCTTTTCTTTCATGTTTGTTTCTTGAATTTTTCTTCAAATAATATTCTGTGTTCATCCCTCTTATTCTTATCTTAATCTTCTTAATTGGGTTGGAATCAAGAGTGGATACAAGATTGGGTTCTACCCTTTCAATCCGTTGCTTATGCAAAACGTCTCCACGATGACTACACCACCCATGGAAGAGTAGTTCTTTTTAGTAATCGATCGACCTCTATCCTTCTTCATTCATTTATTTTGAATCAATGAGATACTATAATTCACATATTATGATCTATTAATTGAGTTTTTAATTTAAATGAAACTAAGCAAGTAATTGAATAGTTAACACAAAACACGTGAGGTCGGGAATTGTGTGAACTTTGAGAGCGCAACCTTAACCGGTAATTCAAAACCACATGGGATCAATTTGTAGAGTTCAAATATAATCCCTAAACTCAATTAATCCTCATTTCCAGAGTGGTTATGTGCCTTAATTTACCACTGACCATAAGCTAATTTTAGAACATCAATCAAAGCAGGGTGTTGTGATTGCATGTTCCGAAGTTAGCCTAAGGTTAAAATTCACTTCAATCTTCGTGGTAAAGTTAATTCTCGTAGGGTTCTGGATTTAACAAATTAAGGGATCATAATTAAGTGAATATTAATTTAAATGATAATGATTAATAAATGATTGAAGAGGTAGAGTTAGATCGATTACGTCTTTTAAATATTGTCTAAACAAACATCTTTTTGTTTTGTCATTCTAATCGAAACTTCATTTCAAAATTAAAAACAAAAAAAAATGCAATCTTCTTCCAGCAAACTTCTTCTAGATTCATAAACTATAAACAACCACCCCCATCCTTTCAAGTAGTGTTTTTATTATCTTTTATTTTACTTCTATAATACCTCTAATAATTGTTTTAATTCACTTCCTCCTTTGAGAGACGACCTTGGTCAGCCACTCTGCTGCACCTAAGTACCCCAAATTACACTAATCATTTGAGGGCTCCCACGACAGCGCTCTTTCAAGGATATTCCATCATATTATATATCTTACCCCACCAAAACTACCTTTATAAATATTACCAAAGATCCCCATTTGGAAAGACTGAAACTATTAAAAGGCAGTGATATGTCCATGGAAGT
Organism: Viscum album; assembly: GCA_963277665.1. NCBI lineage: Eukaryota > Viridiplantae > Streptophyta > Magnoliopsida > Santalales > Viscaceae > Viscum > Viscum album. Next base: position 1,280,568,170 of record OY728134.1, read on the forward strand.
CCAATGTTGGTACCACACCATTGAGATCACGGAATTCCCCCACACCGATCAACCCCAACCATTAGCCATCATGCTCCTCTACTTCCACCTCAACCACGTCCATCTCTTGTACACCTTGGAGACTAATGAGGCAAGAGATTCAACCTACACCTTCCTCAACTGCACACATCACCCATCCCTCTAAACAATATAACGCATTTTTACCACCACCTCATTCTCCACTATTGGTGTAGAAAATGTTCATGGTGAAGAAAAACACACAAACAAAATAGAAAAACGAGCAACACATGAATTTAACATGGTTCAGAAATAGAGCCTACATCTACAATAGAATGGGGGGACGTGTATTTATTATTTCTCTTTGGATCAAACATCAAAGGATCACAATGATTAGATATCATGGGATTTCCATCCCATTATATAAATAAAGGAAATAAATATGTCAATGGATGTTGGGGTAGATTATCTACCCTTAAGAAGTCTCCTTTTTTTGGCTGCTCATCTACAGTTGGCTTCCCACCAAGGAAGACCCACACCAATTTTGGTTGCTGCCTAAGAAAATATTGATGTTGACAGGGAAGAAGACGGTTCTACTGTGTTATTACAAAAGGCTTTAACTTACAAAAATCCCTCCTCAATCAATCTCCCTTAATTGGGAGTGTCCCCCAAAAATCTCCCCCTCACAAATTTTTTTGGGTAGAATCTAAACCTATAGTCTCCTTGCAAGATTTGAAAACTTCATTAGAAAATTGAACACACTTTTTCTCATCAGAGGGCATGTTACTTCCCCTATCTTCTATCAATATCAAGCTAACTACAGTCCCTATTAAATGATTCAACCCTTGGGACTCTTTCCCAGTAAACATCACTACATCACAACATGAGACTTCCAACAATACACTCGCTATGGAAAGCATGAACCCTTTTACTTCGAGCATACTTAATGATACCAAGTTTCTTCTCATCATCAGAATGAATTTCATGTCAGCCAATTTTCATAATGTCCCATCATGTGTCTTCAATTTCACAATCCTGAATCCTTAAACCTCCCATGTTGACCCATCACTAAGTCTCACTGAATGTCACATCTGCTAAAAAGTATGAAATTCACCTTCTATTGTACATATGTTTATCGAGCTCCCCAAATCAAAAAACCATCCATCTTTCTTTGGATTTTGTTCTCACTCATTCTTCCTTCGTAAAATTTGACATTCCCACCTCATGTGCCTGTATATTTTATAGTAATGACACTACACTTTCACCCATTCAATTCTCCCATGTGATTGTGATCTTCCCATTGTCATGAAGACATCATCATCTCCCAATGATTATGTGATGTTCACAACCTTATATTCATCTTTATCTTTCCCAGTAGCATATTGTTTGTGCTCTTTATAGTAACTTTTATAGTGAACCTTTTCTCACACCAGAAACACATGATTTTTCTAGGATCATGTCCCCTCAATTTTGGATACCATTATTTACCTCATGATGTCCGATATCATCTCCTCCCACATTGATCATCTCGCATCACCGTGATTTTCTCTCCTGAATGCATTGTGGGTCTTCAGAATTCCTCTGAATCTTTAAGTGACGCCAACACCTCATCCAGGTTTAATGTTTCCTTACCCACAATAAATGCAGTCACAGGTCCATCAAATGATCTTGGTAGAGATGACAAAATCAAAGGTAATTTTTCTTCTGCTTCATCCTTCACACCATGCCCTAATAATTGTGTCATGATTTTGTTGAATTCATCAGTGTGATCAAACAAATTCTTTCCTTAATCCATTAGTAACTAGTAAAATTTCTTCTTTAGCAATAATTTATTAGTGAGTTACTTCACCATATACCACTTCCCCAACTTCCACTAGATCTCTTTTAGTGGGGCCTTGTCCAAAATAGATTATTTTATGTCATTCGCCAGACATAGTCAAATTGTGCTAACGACCCGCATCTCGAGCTCTTTCCAATCATCATCACTAGTTCAATCGGATTTTTCTTCAATCAGTGGTCTGATCATTCCCTTATTCACTATAATATCTTTCAATGTGATTTTACACTAGACGAAATTGTTCTTACCATCAAACTTCTCAATATCAAATTTTGGTAGTGCTCCTTTACAAGTCATCATCGTTGCAGCAAAACACAATTACCACAGTCGATGTCAAACCCCTTTTAAAAAACTTTATAAAGTGTGAATTTTGAAAACCTATCCATACACATGCATCCGTAATCATTAAAATAGCTCAAATAAACTATTGGATCACTGAAAAAAGATTCTGAGTGGACGAGGTAATTCCAAAACAGTATCAAAAGTCTTGATTAGATGATGATGGGGTCCTAACATGGCTTGCCAGAACAGTAGCTAGAAAACTCACCAGAATGTTTCCACCAACATGAATAGTTTCTTATTCTCTCGCATGGGTTACTGTAGCACCAGGGGTTTGACCAAAACTTTGACTGGCTTTACCAGCCTCATTTAATCTCTATTTGTTATGTCGCTTATGCCATTGGAATCGTCTCGCCATGATCTTCACAAATACAGCCTCAAAAAAAATTTCCGACCAACTTCAATTTTCCTATTACTGAAAAATGTCAATGCAGCATCACCGTTTCATTTTTGATGGCTCTAATGCCACTTTACTGGGGAAATAGATGTTTGTGGTAATGAAAAAACACAAAAAAATATAAAAACGAAAAACATATGAATTTAACATGGTTCGACAATGGTTTCTATGTCCAGAGGAGAAAGGGGGGATGTTTCATTATTATTTCTCCCCAGATCCAACTTTGGAGGATCACAATGATTACAGATCATGGGATCTATATCCCATTATATAGATGAAGGAATGAACTCTATCAATGGTTGTATGGGTAGATCATCTACCCTTCAGAAGTCTCCTCATTGTCGGTTGCTCGTCTATGGTTGGCTGCCAACCCAGGAAGACCCACCCTAGGGTTAGTTGTCACCCAATAAAATGTCTATGCTAATAGGGAATAGAACAAGAATGTTGAGTTATTTTCGAATAGTTTAACCCACTGAAATCCCTCGTTTATCAATCTCCCTTAATTGGGAGTATCTCCCACATCCATAACACATTCGTCACCCAGTTGGACTTCGCCACCATAACCTACAAACTATATCCTAAGGCGGAAACTACTTCCCTTGGCCACCTCACCAAGAAATTGCTTGAAGGGTCCTTTTTAGCCCCATGTGTCTTTATGATGATCATTGAGATCCAGGAGATACATGTTCACTACATTCTCCATGAGGCGAGGTATCCAATTCTGACATTGATGACGATGGTGGTTAGAGAGGCAGAGTTGTGTACCATCTGTCTGTAAGATATTCAGGAGGGTTCTTTGATGACCTCAATTCCCTAATCACATATCTACCATAGAAACTGCATCTACATGTGTCTCATTCACTACTGCAATTTCCCAATATTCCACTACCAACTACCCCTCCATCGTACTGGAGTTCATCCACCACCTATCGATCTTTCCATTATTTCAGTCTCTTTATTTTTTATATTACATGTATTAAACCCTGATTGTCGGTTGTAGTAATATATGAATATACCATTAATAGGGTAATGGTATACCTCATTGTATCCATCACCCATCAATGTGAAAAAATATGAATTAATCATGAATATATATTACTTTTTTAATTATACTTGAAATTCAATTTGTGGTAGCAAACTTTTAAAAAAAGGTGGTCTCATACATTAACCATTCATGATTAGACAAAGTTCATTATTAATATTTAGAGTTAATTTGTATTCATTATGTTATTGGAAATGCAAACTCAAAAAAAATAAGTTGGTTTTTCAAAGCAGGAATAATTCCCCATGTGTATGTTTCATTACCTATAAAAGATATTTCATATTTTAGCTTTTTGTGTTCCTTCAATAAATGATATGTGGGTGTCATGTTTTGGAGTCTTTTAATTTTTGGGGAAAATTCTATATATTGTGTGGATTTTAGTCTGTATGAAATGTGAGATAATCTTGATAGTTATTTTGAGAAATTAATTTTTCCTTCTCACATGTCAGAGCTTGTACAAACAACAAATTGGTATCAAATCCAGAAACCAAGGCCTCCTTCAATTTATGATTTTTTTCATTTAAAGGATGGCCACCAAAATCCATCCGAAAGTTCTTAAGTTGTCTAAGGACAATTATGAAATGTGTTTCATCCAAATGAAGGCATTGTTTGGATCATAAGAACTATGGGAGATCATCACTTATGGTTATATAGTACCCACTATGGAGGAATAATCCTCCTTCACAAATGAAGAAAATATTTCTCTCCAAAAACGAAGGAATAAAGACAACATGGCATTGTTCCTCCTCTATCAAGGGTTGGATGAATCAATCTTTGAAAATATTTTTTAAGAAACATCAATAAATAAATCTTGTGATAACCTTGGCACCATCTTCAAGGGTGTTGATCGAGTGAATCAGGTTCATATTTAAAAAATAAGAGCAGAGTTCGAAGTGGTGCACAATAAGGAAGGTGAGAGTATCTCTGACTACATCTCGTATTTAATTGTTAGTATTAGCAATTTGAAAAGTAATAGTGAAAAGGTGGAAGAAATTTGTGTCACTGAAAAGGAAATGTGATCTCTCACAACCAAGTTTGAGCATGCTGTTTTGGAAGTCTAAGAATCAAAAGACTTGGAAAAACTATCCATTGATGAATTTATGAGATCATTTCAAGTGCATGATCATTAAATTAAAAAGAATTCCAATTCAATTCTTGAGCATGCCTTAGAGTCTATGTTGACTTTACAAGAACAAAAGAATGGCCACACAAAATGAGGTGGTCATGGAACTAGTAATCATGATAGAGGAAAAGGGAATGGATATCATTCAAGCCATCAACAAAAACAATAAAATTTTACTAGCTTATGTGGAAGAGGAAATGATAGAGTCTGATTCACGAATGGTCGTGGAAACACAAAGAACATTCAATTCCACAATTGAAAGAAATTCAGCTATTATGATTCTAAGTGTTGGGGAAAAATGGATCAAAACAAATGATCTAACTTTGTAGAAACACATCACCATGAACAAGAATTCCTCACACTCCACCTCACACAAGAAAATGAATGTGAATGCCTATATGTGTGGTATCTCAACATTGGCGAAGAAACCGTATTAGTGGTAACAAATAATTGTTTGAGGATCTCATAGAAAAAGTTTTTAGTGACATGATATTTGGTGACTCATCAAAGGTACCTATGATTGGTAAAGTAAAAAATTAAAATATATCATAATAATTATGAGACGAATTACATATCTAATGTGTATTACATACTGAATATGAAAAATAGTATCCTTAGTATCAGCCAACTCCTTGAAAAGGGGTATTTCATACACATGAAGAACTCTTCTCTGCCTATAAGAGATGATCACAGGAGACTTGTTGCTCAAATCTAAATGGGGAATAATCACGTGTTTTCACTACATATTAACATAAAGGCTGAGAATTGTATATTTGTAATCATGAATAATGAATCATGGATATATCATCTTTGCATTGGGAATCTCCATTTCAATGGCCTTAAATTATTGTCCTCATCAAGCATGGTTCTTTTCTTTCTAATAATTGATATTCCAAACCATGTGTGTGATGTGTGTACACTTGGTAAGCAACAAAGCAATTACTTACTAAGTGGAATGTATAGAAGAGAAAAGAATCCACTTTAGCTAGTTCACACTGATATTTTCAGACCACTTAAAACACCCTCACATGGAGATAATAAGTACTTTATTACCCTCATTGATGATTTCATCAGAAAACATTGGGTGTATTACATCAAATAAAAATCTTCTGCTTATACTATCATTAAAATTTTCAAATCCCATGTTGAAGAAGAAAGTGGTCACAAAATCAAAGTACTCATATCTGACAGATATAGATAATATACTGCAAATGAATTTCAAGTTTTTTGTAGGGAACAAGGCATCAAGATACAATAAACTACAGTCTACACACCATAGCAGAATGGCATTGAATAATGAAAGAATCTCACCATCCTCTACATAGAGAGGACCATGATGAAAGAGAAAGGCATTATAAAGAACTTATGGGTAGAGACAATTTCATGTACTGCCTACCTTCTCAATCATTGTCCAACCAAGAGTGCCAGAAATTTGACACCACAAGAAGCATAGAGTTGCTAAATATCGATCATGGTGCACATGAGAATATTTGGGTGTGTCGCTTATGCTCGCGTTCTAGAAGCAAGAAGAAATAATTTTGATTATTGTGTTGAAAATTGCATCTTCATCGGCTATAATGAAGCATTAAAACCTATAATATCTACAATACACTGACTAATAAAGTAGTGGTGAGTAGAGATGTGATCTTTAGTGAGTAATATGCTTGGAAATGTAATGATGAAGAATTGAACAAAGATATTCTAGTCAAATCTGAATATCCTGAAGAAAGGCATGATCATCAGGAGAAAACACCTAATACACCTTCCTCGGTCACATCATAAGTACATAAGAGTCTAGAAGTACATTCCATCACTCCTGAAAGCACTCCATCAAGACAAAAAATTTCCATATCATCCTCAGCCATAGAGCCTATAAAAATAAAAGTCTAAAGAAAAATCTATGATAAAATCGAATAGGTAAATCTTTTATGCATGTATGTAGATCATGAGCCTTTGAAGATTTAAGAATACAAAAGAGAATAATTTTTTAGAGTCGCTATGAAAGAATAAATTCATTCCATATTGAAAAATGACACATGGGAGCTGACTACACTTCCTAATAGCCAGAATTCCATTAGCGTTAAATGGTTGTACAATATCAAGTGAAATACCAATGGAGATATTGATCTCTACCAGGAAAGGATTGTTGAAAATGGATATAAATATAAGTACGGGGTGGACTATGAAGAATTCTTCACTATTGTTGACCGATTTGGCACTATGAGGGTGATTATCTCCCTTGAAGTCCATCACAGTTTGATGATCTACCAAATAGATGCGAAATTTGCATTACTAAATGGAATTTTAGAATAATTGGTCTATATTGACTTTCTTAAAGGTTTTTTTATGCAAGGAGAGGAACACAAGGTGTGTTGACTGAAGAAAGATCTCTATGGGTTGAAGTAAGCTCCATGTTCTTGGAATGTACACATCGATAATTTTCATCAAGTGAACAGCTTCACCCATTGTCCATATGAGCATGCATTTTACATCAAGAAGAATTATCATGGCGATATTCTTATAGAATGCATGTATATTGATGATTTTTTATTTTCAGGGAATAGTCTATTGATGTTCGATGAATTAAAGATGGCCATGTTTAAGGAGTTTGAGATGACTGACGGAGTTCTCAAGTCTTTTTTACTCTACATAGAAGCAAAGAAACAACATTGGAGAATATATATATCTCAGAATAAGTATGCTAAGGAATTTCTTGAAAAATTCAGGATATCTAATTACAATACTGTAAACGTACCAATAACAACAGTATTAAAACTAAAAAAAATATGGAGAAGAAAGAAGCTCTGATTCATCTATGTTCAAGAGTCTGATTGGAAACCTAAGGTATCTCACAATCACAAGGCCATATATTTTCTATAGTGTTGGGATTCTAATCAAGTGCATAGAGGTGCCAAAAGAATCACAATTTCTAGTCGCAAAAACATTCCACATCTATATCAAAGGAGCATTGGAGTTTGGTATTTTATATCTATATAGTGATGAAGAAAAACTATATAGATACTCAAAAAGTTATTGTGGATGTGACCAACATGAAAGAAAAATCGCCACTTGATATGTATTGTTTCTTGGAATGAATGCTTTCACATGGAATTCAAGGAAGTCGAGTCTGGTTTCCCTATCCACATGTGAAGCAGAGTACATAGAAACATAGTCCACTATTTGTGGACGAATTTTTTTAGAAATATGCTAAAGGATCTGAAGCATCTGTAGGATAGATCCATAGTCATATATGTGCATAATAAGTTAGAAATAGAACTATCCAAAAATCTGTTTCATCATGGAAGAATTAAACACATTGATACCCGATATCATTTTCTGAGAGATCATGTGAAGCAAAAAATGATAAAAATGGAATATTTCCATACTATAGAATAGGTGGCTGATATTTCCATAGAGGCATTACTGAAAGATGCATTCACACAACTATGAAAAATTCTTGGAATGAATTCAGTTTTGGATTGAAGGGGAGTATTCGAAATACAAACCAAAAACACATCAATTGGTTTTTCAAAGAAGGATAAATTACCCATGTGTCTATTTCATTTCCTATGAAAGATATTTAATATTTCATCTTTTTTTTACTTCAATAAATTCTATGTGGCTATTATGTTTTGGAGTATTTTATTTTTTTTGGAAAATCCTATAAATTGTGGGGATTTTAGTTCATATGACATGTGAGATAATTTTGAAAGCATTTCTTTTGCGATTTTTTTTTCTTATCACGTTTCCTAACTTGTGCAGACAATATATGTATAGGTGTGTATTTGTTATCTAGTGGGTCCAACCTCATTCCTACCCCCAAGAAATGGAATGAACCCATTGGAAATATTTTATTATTACATATATATGACCCAAATGACCTTTATTGTCTTGGTCCCTGATTATCTGGACTCGAAGACCCCATGATGATATGACCCAAAGGCTCAAACATTTGACCGGATGGAAGGCCCATAAAAGGTAGCCTAATGAACATCATTCCTATATTTCTACACTTGTGGCCACCTATCATATCTACCTTATCATTCTTCTATGTCATCCACCAGTAGTGTCAACTACAATTTCTCACGGTGTAGTTACTAGCACATTCATTGATAACAACAGGAGACCATTGCATGGAAACCAAGGACGAGGCCTTCCACCTTTGTTAAAGGTTCCCCCTATGTTAGACAAACATCTACCCATTGTGCTTCCCATTGTTGGCATTGAATATGTTAGGGGCCATTCTATGGTCATGAGGACCCCCTAATGGTGAGTAGGAAACAATCGATGTTTTCACACCGAATACTCCCAAGTCATACCTAAAAATGGTTCCAAGTCATGGTCTTTAGGGGGATTCCACATCATTGTTTCCCCATGTGACCCATGCAGGGAACCTATGCACGCCACCTTACCGTTTGTGGATTTTTTTTCTCATGTGTTTTTTCACCAGTTAGGTCACCACCCATGACTCGGTATCCAACACCAACCATGATGTCAACCCCCCCCCCCTCATACATCCCATGGACACTCTAACTCGGTATATGAATCCCCCCCAAAAATTTAATTGGGGGGAAATCCATCAGTAGGGGTCCATCAATCAACCCCTACTGCTTTGATGTCGTAAACAAGAAAAACTGACCACTCAACTGCAGCCTTATTGGAAAAAGGTGGGTGAGGGCAATGCATCCTAGTTAAACTCACACACCCAAACACTCACACACCTAGATACCTAGAGGGGAAGTTCTTATTGTAACAATAATATTTATATTACAATATTAAGTTAATATAATATTGTTTATATAAAAATAATTAATTTTTATTTTCTTTATTTAGAAAATTTACAATGAAATTAATATTATAGGAATTTTATATTGTTGGATTTACACATGTACGTGTTGAATTTATTGGGATCGTGAATTTTTATTCAAGTCACAAGAAGATCAGTCACTGGTAGTTCTATTTGGGCTTTTTAGTTCAGAAATAACCAGAACCTTCAGCATACAGGTTATACGATCAGAATATTGTGAACTTATAATGGATGGTGTGCCTGCTAGTTTGTGGGTGTCATGAGAAGTGACTTAGTTAGGAAAGTTGAGTTGATGATAGTCTTAGTTGAATAGAAAAGTCAATGGATGGTTGAAAGAAAATATCGTAGGTTGTTGTAACCTATTTAATCTATAATGAACCACTATATAAAGATATGGGGTCACCTATGGGATGTCGTACTATACTAAATTTTGAAAAATTATAAAGATGGATTACTAACCTATAGTTTTTTTAAATCTTGTACTTTTTGTAATAAAAAATAGTTTACAGTTTTCTCTGAAGGACATAGGATGAAAGTCCAAACAATGTAATGTTTGTGTTCCTTATTTTTTCCTTGTTCTTTGTATTCTTGTTTTTTTTTTATTTGTCTTTTGAATAGTAATTAGGGTTCTTATTGACTTCTAGATTCTAATGCTCTTATACTCATAGTTAGGATTCGATAGTTGAAATTTTGATGTGTTGAACTACTGATGGATATAAATTTCTTGTGAACTCAAGGTTCAACCATCTGATAACTGTATCATCATTTTAGGTGTCTTCTTGTCCAAGAAGTGTTATCAAAGGGATACTTGTTTGTAAACACTCAGAAACCAAGGTAACTTTATCTCTTGCCTTAGATTCAAATTTAATTTCTATTGGTTATATTTTCATCGAAAGATATGATAATAGATGAAGGCAAGGTTCATACCAGTGAGTTCAACTGAAATGGCTATAGATTCTAGATATAGATAGGGGACTATCTCATCCAGAATGATATCAAACTCCCCTTGGGTGAGAAAACTGACAAGTTAGAGAAAGAAAAATGGGAAAAGTTAGACAAGAAATAATTAGGCTTAGTGAGGATGATGTTGACATGAAATGTTTCTCTTAATATCCATGAGAAGAAGACTACAATTGGACTTATGGAATCCCTAGTGGAGATTTATGAAAAACTGATAGTCTTAAAAAAATTAATAATGAGGCATTTATTTTTCTTGAGGTAATCTGAAGGAAGGTCAATGACATATCATGTGAACAATTTCATCATGATCAAAAGGCATCTCAAGTCAGTGAAAGTTACTTTGAAAAATGAGGTATGGTCTATAATATTGCTTTAATCTTTACTAGAATCTTTGGATGACATAGTTATTATGGTAAGAAATTATTATGGAAAATATGATCTTGTATTTTTAGAAGTCTAAAATTTGATACTTAATGAGGATATCAAGAAAAAAGAGGTCCAAGAACCTTCTTGTAGTGTGTTGAATACTAAAAGAGTGAGACACTCACCTCACAAGAAGAATCATCAATAATCAAAAGAAAATACCAGGGAGAAGAGTCATGGAAAGTTTATTGGTCTAGGGATTACCTACTAAAATTGTGTTATGCATATAAATTTTAATAGGAACTACAACAATTGAATAGGGGATACTGAAAGGAAAACCTATGGAAGTTTGAAATATGTTAATGTAATGGGATATGGAATTGATCTACTACTCACTATTCATAATATGATAGAGTCATGGGTGGTTGACTCTTTTGCATCCTTAAATGATTGACTGGTCACAGATGCTTGATAACCTATGTATCTGAATGATTGGGGGATATTTTTCTGGCAGATGATGATGATTTAAAGTGGCTGGAAAGGGAGATGTAAAATATAAATACAAAATGGTATTATCCATTCATTGAGAGGATTGAGACACATAATAGGACTCAGGAGGAATCTCATTATAGATGGTATGTTAGATGATGAATGATTTGGTACTAATTTTAATAATGGAGTCTAGAAAATGACTTGGGAGTCCATGGTTATGGAATGACATGGAAAGGATAGAACCATTTATTTGAACAGAAGTTCAAATGGAAGTAAAATGAATGAGATTTCAGCCTCCAAAAATCTAGAGGTTTGGCATTGTAGGTTGATTCACCTTACTGATAAGAACATGAAGAGTCTAGAAGAAAATAAAATTTTAAAGATTAATCATAGAACTATGAGAAGTTGTGAGATTTGTGTGTTTGGAAAGAAAAATAGGGTCTTATTCAATCTGAATGGTTGAATCCCATATCCTGGAAGCTGGATCTCGTTCACACTAATGTTTTGGGACCTACCTTAGTTCAATTTAATAAAATAACACAATTATTTTTCACATTTATTGATGATTACACGAGAAATTTATGAGTTTATTATCGTAAAAATAAAAATGATGTGTTTCATGAATTTGTTCTGTGGAACTCCATGGTGGAGTTGGAAGGTGGTCAAAATTGAAGTACGTAAGATTCAATAATAGTGGTGAATACAAAAGTGGAAACATCATAAACTTAAGTTGCAATAAGGGGATCATGATGGAGATAACAGTACCTAAAACTCTAAAACTAAATGGAGTGGAATAGAGTATGAATTAGGCATTGACATAGAAGAATAGATGGATGCATAATCACTCCTATATACCCAAGTACATCCTGGGGGAATAGATTAACATAGAAAAATTCATGGATACTAAAATTATATCCACTATAGTAATACAAAGTCTATTAAGAGATCATTCATCTAATAAGCTACCAAAAGTTTTGCACCTCGAAATCTACAGTTTCATTGCTTTTGATGTTTTTGATGAAAAGAATAGAGATAAACTGGAGGCAAATCCCAAAGAAATTTTTTTATAGGCTATGGAAATGAAGAGTTTGAATACTGACTTTGGATTCATGATCAACATAATGTCATCATAAGATGAGATGTAATCTTTAATGAGAAGATCCTAAGGAATGATCATAACATGGTTGAATAAGGAATTAAGGAAAATAGGTCAACTATTGAAGTACAAGTTGGTATAGATGAAAATATTGGAAATTAAAAAATATCATTGATACCAGACATAAGAATGAATTCATCATAATTTAAACTAATGGAAGGTGTTACATAATGCTTGAGAACTTATGAATCCCAATGTAAATCTCTAGTAGAAAATCCATCATCATTAAGATCACCAGAAGTCCATGTATTGGAAATTGAATTTACAATGGATTTATAAAATTCTCTGAGAAGATCATATATAGTCTAATGACCAGTGGTATCACCCAAATATACCTATGTTTTTAGGGTTAAGTGGTCTCTTGTAGTGTGGCTTGGGTTGTTGAATCCTCAGAGACCTAAGAAGAAACCTACTGACACGTACATTCTATAGATTGTTTTTAGAAATAATGTGGACAAGATTGGTTTATTTTGAGATTTTTTAAATTAACACTAATAGACCTAAGTGAATTTAATTTTAGAGAAATATTTGATCCAAGGTTATCTCTTGGGTTGGATTGGATGAATTCCTTTTTAGACTATTTCAATTTCTTAAATCTGAGTTGCGTTATTTCAATGAAGTAAAACTACCATCATCACATTTTGGTTTAATACCAACAAAACCTTATAAACATCACCTATACACATGGAGGATCATTTTTATGAGCACTCCAAGGTTAAGGTTCATATTATAACTTAAAGTGTGTGGCCTTAAAATTCAATAAGGACGCAGAAGTTTTAAGATTATCAAACAAAATTATCAATTAAAAGAAGTGTTTAAGAATTAAATGAGTGAGAAATAACATCTAATATCACCACTTGATACTCCCTTGGATCAAATCATAAGTGGGCTATCCCTCCATTGATTTTATTCTTTCAATGGAAGTGGGAAGTAGACTCATGAGGGAGGAATTGGAAAAGTAAAAAAACAATTAAATAGTAAACACTCCACCGTTGTTTGAAGGATTTCTCTCTTCACAATGTGAATAAATTCACACCTTAATAAAATGCTATCAAAGTTTTAAAAAAAGATTATAAAACAATAATAATAAGATTTTTTATTGACAATATAAGGTAATTCTAGAAACTTACAATTTTAAGTAATGTGAATACAAGATCAAATATGCTTCATAACATTCAAATGAAAACAACACACATAGATGATTAAATCCTCCAATACCACTACCTTAAATATGAATTTTTTAATAATTGAGTCAATAATACTTCATTTAACGTCTCTCCACTTGATTATGGTATGCCTAGGGTGGTAGAAAGTTTTTCTAGTTTGGAATTTCCCACCCTTGGTCTAGATTGGGAGCTAGCATGTATGCCTATGATAGATGTATTCAAACAATAATATAGATGGCTAGATTTGGGTGGGACATAGAATAGAAATATGAATATATATATGTCCCCTGATTTCATATAAAGAGTAATCCCAAATGGATTTTTTTTTCGAGATATGATTGAATTGGTGGGCTATTTTTCTGGGCCATAGAATCTGGCCCAGAATTGTATCTTCAACTTGGACCACCTGGAACACCATTTAAGCATCATAAATATCTTGGTACACAATTGAATTAAATATTACCCATGTTTTATTATATCTCCAGATAAAATTGGATAATAATTGGAATTGTATCTTGTCTACTAAAATATTTTTATTGGGTTCTTGTCTAGTTTAGTTTTCCCATAATGTGTTGGGATGAAATCCAACTTTAGTCATCTTCCAATGTGATTAATCAAGTTCTCAAAAATAATGAAATATTAAAAATGTAATAAGAAATCTTAAAATGAAATAATAAAATAAAATCAAGAACATTTTTTATTTTAAAAAGTGTTCAAAAGTGTATTATGTAATAGTGCATTTTAAGAAGGAATTGCAATAATGATGTGAAATGATGTTCAAAGTGTAAAATGAACTAAAAATGGTATTTATGAATGATGAAGAAATTGAATATTAAAATATAATCAATTAATATTATCCTCTTTCAGTGGCTAACCACACACCCAACTTGATTTTTTCTAGTCCTTACTAAAAGGTATCTTAAAAATATGATATTTGAATTTCCATTTCCAGAAACAATGTAATATAAAATGCTCACCCAAATACCTCATACCAAACAATTATGAAACCCATAAAAATAATTTAATACAAGGTAGTTTCACAAGAATATTCCAATCCCAAATCCATTCCTTTGTTCAAATTCATCACAACATTTCATCCAATTTCAAATAAACATGATGATGTGTTGTGTGTCGCAATAGATATAGGGGTTAATTTTTATTCAAGGGGAAAATATGGAAGTTATGGGGGGAATAAAATTTTAATATTATTATTATTATTATTTCTTTTCAATTTTTCCATGGTTATTGAATTTACACTCAATCAAGTCAATCCCTGTAGCGAGACTTTGTCGATGACTCCCAAATATAAAGACCTTAGGGCACCAAGTGAAGCTCACGTAATTGGGAATCATCTCAAGTTAAATCAATCAAAAATAAATTCAAATTACTACAAATACAGATTATATACACAACTCTAGGCCATAAAACTATGTAGTTAGGATCCCCAACTACCTAAAGCCTTGTATTAGGTCATTTTATTTCTTTATGTAAAAAATTATTGCTTTATTATTTTTTTTAAGAATAATCATGTTAAAATTAAATTGATCACCAAACCTATGATATTTATTAAGGTGCCCTAAGAGCTCAAATAATACCCCAAAATCCAAATTATGTGCATTGGGATTATTTTTTATTATTATTTTGGATGAAAATGTAAATGGTGAAAAATCACATTAGACAACCACACTTTCCAAAATCCATGCTCATGAACTTAACCATGGATTAAAATAAAAATCAAGGCATGAAAAATTATTTAGAATATATTTTCAAGATATAAAATGTGTAATATCATGCTCAAGGTTAAATAAATTGTTTTTTCCATTTATACACATAAAATTTTATTTGACAATTTTTTTATTTTTCACCCCCTCCCACTTATAATAACATTGTCCCCAGTGTTTAAAGATATGAAAATTTAGAAGGGGTTAGATTTAGAGGAGAGGAGTTAAAAAAGTAAATTAGAAATGATAATTAGGTAATGAATTCACTTAGTGGTTTAAGTTGAAGTTCATGATGCTTCAGGTTACACCTTTGATCTCCATGCCACTCAGAGAAGCCTCATCAATGATGGTAGTTTTTGTTTGTACATATTTTATTTGCCTGAAATTCCCTCAATCTTAATAGCCCCTTAATCTTTCACACCAATAAAATTAGAACACAAATTAAACCCCTTGAGGTCCCTTTAAATAAAAATAAACATAAAAAAAGGAAAGGAAAAAACGCACCTGTTAAATTTAGCATACTTAACACAAACTCGAGGTAAATAAATAAAATGAAATATAAATATAAATACATATATATAAATACATACATATATATATATAAACACTATTAAATATATATATAATAAAAATTATATGTGTAGGGAAGGTCATAGGTCAGTGGAATCAAGCTCCATTATCACCCCGAGGTCATGGGTTTGAGTCCCGTGGAGGTTTTTTTTCCTTGACCTACAACTTTACCTTTTTCACATAAATATGTGTGTGTGTTTGTGTGTGTGTGTGTTGGTAGAAGTAGGAAACTCAATAGGGTGGTGAATTGAGTTCCTATAAAAAAATCTAATTTTTTTATTTAAAATATTCCCCCTTTTCAAAACTTAATAGGCTAGTTCACCAAAGTAGTGAATTTAAAATAGTATAACTATTCAACTAATTTCAAAGAAGAGTGATTATTTCTCAGTTGTAATAATATGAAATATTGAGACAACTTTTGAAAATAATCTATTGATTCTAAACAGTTATAAACACTAGCTAAGACTAACTATCAATGGGAAATTAATTTTTCTAAAGTACCAGAAAAAAATAAAGGAAACTAAATTTGAAAACACAGTGAATATAAAAAAAGAGGTTCAGTCTCAAGATGAGACTTAGTACTCTTCACTTGGTGATCACCCACCACCAAGCAGTCTATATAGATAATGGTTTTGATCCATACCCTGGATCGGGGTTTACACAATAGTACATGAGACTATCTTGGTCACAAGACCTATACCATAGTTCTATATCAGATAAATATGTGTAAAAAGATTTTTCTATGAGGATATCTTGTATCCTTCAGCATAGTGCATGGGATAGTGTGTGTTTTTCAGATATATGTACAAAATTCTTGAAAATTTAATAAATAGGCACACAATAAAGTAATAGATATTATATAGGGTTTAGAAGGCTCTATGAGTTATGTTGTTCAGATCTGGACACTTTGATGTGTCAGAGTTGAAGCTGGAGTCCACTTCTGGAAGCGGACACTAAAACAGAGTGTTGTGGATCACTTTGTTCTGTCATCTAGGAAAATTAAATGCTATTCTCCATAGGTTCAGTTTAATGATGTAGATATTTTGTATCTTTGGTTCACGATAGTTCTCTAATTCACATCAAGCAGGAATGAAGAGTTCCTCATGTGTTCTTCTTTCCTTATTCATAGGTTCATTATTATGCTCATGCGAGAGATCTACTATGCATGTGTATGTATTGTTATATCTTCATCTCACATGATTTTCATTTATATTCTATAGCCCTGCAATGAGCATGTGGAGGTACCTCGTACCTCATACTATCTACTGACACAGTCATTAATGTTTCCGGCCAAAAGAATTAGTTTAATTAGTAGCATTAAAATACACAAATATTACTATTAGAAAATAATTTTGAATTAATTTTTTTTAAATAGTCCGTCGATGACTCATTTTTCAGTGATTAATATGTGGGTGACTCATTCCATCAGTGATTCCTTCTATTGGTATTAGTGTCTCATTCAATCAGTGTCTCCATGCGTCAGTGACTCATTACGTCGATGACTTATCTAAACTGGAAGTGAGTCAATTTTTCTGTCAGTGTTTTGTTGCATCGGTATCACCATGCACCAGTAGAACCATGTTTCGGTATCACCATGTGTTGGTATCACCATGCGTCGGTAGCACTATGCATCAGTATCACCATGCGTCGGTAGCACTATGTGTCAGTATCACCATGTGTCAGTAGCACCATGCGTCGGTAGGACAATCCTTCTTTCAGTGATATAGTTGAACTATCGGTATTAGTGAGTCCTTTGTGATTTCGTCATCGGTGAGTCCTTTGGGTTGTCGGCATCATTGATTCCTTTCTGCTATTGGAATTGGTGAATCTGAATTAGAATTATAAATTTCGGCATTGGTGACTCAATTTTCTATCAGTGTCAGCTTCTCATACTTAGTGTAGCCCTGAAAGTGAGAGGATCGACCTGTAAGGGGTGCAGCATCGCTAGGGTTTTCCCTTCATTGTCACATACTTCCATCACTCTATATCATCTCATCTCCCCTTCCCATTCTCGGTGAGCTCATGGAGGTGTCAACTCTACCACGATGGCATCATGTGACTTCATGGGCTCAACCATCTCGATGTTGTGCACCATTGCCAGTCTGTTTCTCACCCAAATCCACCTTAACTGGATAGGGTTCCCTTGAAGACGTGTTGCCAGACTAGAGGATGATTTCTATCTTCCATGGTATGAGGGAGATGCTTCATCCCTGGATGTGTGCATTATGTGGTTTGGCATGGACTCCATGGGAGACCCAGATGGTAGCTACGAGATCTTGTTCTGGTGCGGCAAGAATTTCTTCTGGTGTACTAGTGATGGTTTTCTTTTCTACGTTTTTTCATCTGAATTTTGTTTTTGGATGGTACTCTGTTGTTCAATTTTCTGGGATTTATTTTAGTTTCTTCTTCAAAATTCTTTGGTTTGGCAGCGTCATCAATGTTACGGTGGTGGCATGGATGAGTTTCAATGGGATCACCTTCTCCCTCTTGAAATCATTTAGGTTTTTATTATGCGTGATTCTATTTTTGCAGGTATTTTGGTGATCTAAGTGTTTTGGAATTTTTGGTGTGAGATTTTGGTTTGATGGACCGACTTCAGAGGAGGTGAAAGTGAGGCATTTTTGTGTTAGAGACTTTATGAATCTTCTGTTAGTTTGGGAGGAATCTGCTATTGGTTTTGTTTGTATCTTCATATTTTCCATTGGATGGGACTCCATTGTTCGTGATCTGTTTGTGGATGAATCTTCTATTTAAATTTGCTATGAATTTTTTATGTTTTTTAAACTGGTATACTACATGTATCTACTTCAGTTGAGTTTCAGAGAAAGAATCTTTCACTTGTGCATGCCCTTCGGATTTGGAAGTTCAAGAGGGTATGGCTCTTCCATCGGTATCATGCCTGTGAAACTCTACATGGGACAGTTAATCGAGCGGTCATACAATGGTGGAGGCTTGTCATTAAGGTGTGGTCACTGGGGAGGGGTAGATCCTGTAGACTTGATCTTGGTTATCCTTTTTACTGGTTTTATTTGGTTGTAATGTTGGATCTTTTAGTTTCTCACTTTCTCCTCAAAAGTGTTTTGATAATAAAAAAAAATTAATTTTCAGTTAGTCAGCTTCTCATATTTAGTAAATATTTCTATTTTGACCATCTTATAGTATAAATATTATTAGAATGTGTTAAAATTATTTTTGATCATAGATAATCATAATTGAACATATTAGGACTTAAATAAACATGATTAAAATAATATACATGATTAATAAGATTTGTCATGATTTGTGATTATTAAAACCAGAGAGGGTGGCCAATATTCTTCTATAGACCAACAATCTACCCTTTTTGATGATCACAAATCATGGAAGTATAAAGTACAATCATTTTTTATCTAATATAATCATTCTAATTATAATCTCTTATTACTAATTAATTTTCTCAATATATAGATATGTTTCAGAGGTAAAACAAATATTAATGGCATCAAAGAAAAAAAATTATCAAAGACTAATTCCTTTTCTTCCCATATGTAATTATATGTATGGAAATTAAAATACATAAGAGTGGTACAAAAAGTAAAATAAGTAAGGATAAAGACAAAATGTTCTCCCCCATTTGGGATTATCAAAAAGTGCAAGGGTATAAAAGGATAAAATCAATAATGAAATAAGATGTATCATACAATAATAGAGATAACAAAAATAGATGAAAGGAAAGAGCATTGAATTCAATTAAACAATGAAGTACAAGGTATTAAATTAGTCATTTAAAGACACCCAAAAAATTACAATACATCATCCCTATCAAAAATCATCCAACCTACTTCTCAAGGTTAAGAGGGGATTTCCCTTTCTCTGAGGGATAAATTAAAGGTCCAGTGGAGGAAGAAGTAGTGGTTGGAAGAGGTATTCCTTCATGAACAATAGGGGAAAGGCTAGTATTAGGTTGTGATAAGACCTGAGGTTGGATAATCTCTTGGATGACTGGTCTGATTTGATTTGAGGTCTAAACAATTGTCATCTGAGGTGGAGGCACTGATCCAATAGGTCCAACATGTGCAGTAGTAGGCACCAAAATTGCTTCACTCTACACAGGAAGGTATGTTTTCAATAGCTTGATGAAATCCTCATTGATTTCACCATCATAATTTATAGATTTCTCAAAATAATATTTATTCTCTAAAAAATTATCCAACAAAGGAGTGAAGTCTTTTAGCTTCTGATATTGATATTTGAAGGCTTTGGTCATTGGGGTCAAGGTCAAGTTATCGACCAAAATCATGAAAAGTCTGGTCATTTGGTGCTTGGAAATAAGCCTTGAGAAATACATATTAAACTTCTTTATTAACTCTTCCTAAGTTTTAGAAGAACCCTTGGTGTAATATCTAACCATATCATATACCTTGTCAGTATTTTTCTCAACCTTTGTAATGAATTCAACCAAATCTTTCAATCCTTCCTTAACAATAGATCTTACTACCTTAATGTCCAAAGATGAAGATGTTTGGGTAGGTTGAGAAAAGGTAGAAGAAAAAAAAAGGTGCTAAAAGATATTCCTTATGATATTTAAGAACATTCATAAAAAAACCTTCATATTCATTGGTTAACCCATTTATGGAAGAAATCGATTTTTCACATCATTTCCCAATTTTTTATTGTTTGAAACAATTTTCTCAACTTTGGTAATCAAATTCGGTTGGATTTCACTTATCACCTTATTTGAAACAATGACTGTATCATTTTCACTTACACTGATAGAAGTAGAAGTAGAAATAGATTCCATAGACTCCCTCATCTCATTCATCATAGATTTAAGAGATTTTAACTCATCATTAAACTGAGTATTTTCTATTCTGTCTTTCAGAATTTAATGTTCCATTTGAGATTGAACTGAGCTTCTGACATATGAATAAATATCATCTTTGAACTTCTAAAAAATTATATTTTGTTATATAATCACTAAAAACTAAAATAATATGAGGTGCAGGATCTATAGAAGATTCCACTACCTAAGAGGTGTCAACACAAACTCGCTTCTCAACCATAGGTTTTCCTAGAGTGGAACAATTGCCCTCATCTAAATCATCATAGTCCAAACCAAGTAAGATATAACCTGGATACTGGTCCCACACAGAAGTAATAAATGCATCTCTGGGAGGAAGGGTATCTATTATCACCCTTTTGTCCTGAGGCTCCCCCTAAATCAAATAATTCTCTACAAGATGCTCACCCTCACTTTGAGGTCTCCTCCTAATATATACAAGGCTAGATTCATGGGCCTCTTCAACTTCAACACTAGATTTTTTAACAATAGACTCAACAAGCTCTACAACCATAGTATTTGGATCCTCATCTGGATTAATACACTCACTTTCACTTCCACTTTCACTACCTTCCTCATCATCACCATCTATATGCTTTTCGTTTCCACTTCCAACAATATTTTCATCATCTCCTTCTTCACTGCCTGAACCAAAACCACTTTCACTAGAACTGTTACATTCATCACTGCCAGCTTCTTCTTCTCTTCCCTCATCTTCTTCTTATACTTCTTCGAATTCATATTTAGAGATACCAGACTTGCAGTCATACTCTACACTACGTAATACTTCTGTCTCCTCATATCCATTAGATCCAAGAGTGGGTTCATGTGAGGGTGAAGTAAGTGTTGGACTTGGAGGTCCAAAAGAAAAACCTTTTGGTGCTCATGTGGTGTCAGGATAACATCTATCATTGATAGGTGGCCCTTGATCTCTGACTGTTATGGTAGGATCTTCTTCCTCATATGAAGAGTAATCAACTTGAGCATCTGGTTTAAGTCCTGGATCCACTATATTCCTTGGACTAATAGGATGGTCCACTGGGATGAACTTCTCATATAATTTCTCCTCATCACCAACCCATTATTTCTTCCATGGTTCTAGTTAATTTCCATAATTTTACAAATTTCATTGCCTAGGAAGATCCTACTACACTCAGAGACAATCTCATCAACATCATTAACACATCCTTTCTCTTTCAACATGGTTAAGATCATCCTATGTTAAAAGAAAGAGTTGAACTTGCAAGAGGGATTGATCATTTTACTTATGTGCACATTAAGTTATCTGCATAGATTTACCTTAATCCATTTTCTCAATAGATAGACCAAATATACATCTTGATACTTCAAGGACACAAATTCCCCTTTTCTATGACATATTTGATGCTCAATAAATTTGAACAGAATCATGCTCTCCCCATCTAGCTCTATATCAATAGGTCTCATGTGCTCATAATTGTTAGTAAGATCCTTGAGAGTTGTATCATAGCAGAAAAAGTCACTACTATGTGGAGAACTAACTTTATAGTCATCAAACACACCCTCATGGGGTACTTAAATACATTCATCCCACTATCTCAATGAAAAAGAGATCTTCATTCCTTTAAAAACTGATTTGATCCATGAAACTTCACTTCTTTCTATCACAAATTCCACATTCATGTAAAACTCGTGAAATAAATTTAGGTAGAAAGGTATTTTGTTGTCTGAAAACCACTCAAGCCGACCTTGATTCTGCAGCACCTTCAACAGCAAGGATTTTCTTTCCAAAAATCACTCAGATAGCATCTCCATTTCTGTTGTAACCACTCTTCTTGCAAGCACTGGATTCATATAACTTGAAGACTCCCCTTTTTGTTTCTTAGAAACATGAGACTCGGTGCCTGAACTACCTTCCAGAGTGCAATTCACACTCACCATTATTACTGTTCTCTTAATGGTTGGGAGGTGAAAGTTTGAAGTTAGGAAGGGATAAATGGCTGAGAGTGAGAAGGTAAGAGAGTATAGTGTATTGAATCTAATTTATCTCATTTAGGGAATTTGAGTTCGCAAAATTTTTGAAATTTTAAACTCATAAATTCATAAATTGGGTTAAAAAAAATTGATGAAATAGTTTCATTTTGGTAAAAACATAAAATGGATAAAAATAGTGAGTCATCGATGTCGGTATGACATATTTGTCATAGTACTAACGATATCAGTATGACAAGGCAGCAGTGTCGACATGACAGATTTTTCATAACACTAACGGTGTTGGCATGAGAAGGCATCGATGTTGACATGCCAATTGTGTCAGCATGACAAAGTTATTAGTGTCGGCATGACATTGTCAACTTCATACTATCAGTGTCAGTATGAAAACTTCACTTAAAAATCATCATAAAGAATAACACCATAAGGTCCTATAGATCGATCACTCCTAACTCATGTCTGATGTAGTTCATTCTTTCAGTGTTTAATGGATTAGCGAAAATGCCAGAAAAGTGATGTTTAGTGCCAATTAATTCTAATGTTATATCATCTTTTTGATAATGATATTTAAAAAATTGATGTCTTACATCAATGTGTTTTTTATAGAATATGAAACAGGATTCTTATAAATATTAAGAGCACTTGTGTTATCACAATTTATAGGTACATGTCTGAATTGATATCCATAGTCTAGAAAAGTATGTTTCATCCATGAAATCTTATTATAATAGCTACCAGTGGCTATGTATTCATCCTCAGTAGTAGATAATGAAACGGAATTTTTCTTCTTACTACACCCAGAAACTAGAGAGTTTCCCAAAAAGTGACATGTTCCAGAAGTTCTCTTTCTATCTAACTTACAACCACCAAAATCATCATCAGGATAACTCACTAAATCAAATTATTGTCCTTAAGGATAGAACAATCCTAAATTGGATGTATGCTTGAGGTATTTGAAAATTATTTTAACAGTAGTTAAATGAGACTCTTCAAAATTAGCTTGAAAATTATCACACATACAAAAAATATACATAATATCATGCCTACTATTAGTCAAGTAGAGTAAACTCCCAATCATTCCACTATAAGTGGTTTGATCAATAGTTTTACCATTTTCATCAAGGTCCAACTTACAAGTGGTACTCAATGGAGTGTCACTAAATTTTTTCTATCAAATCCAAACATTTTCAAAATATATTTAGTATACTTACTTTGATTCAAAATAATACCTTTTTTATTTTGAAAATTTTTAAATCCAAGGAAAAATTTGAGTTCCCCCATTAAACACATTTCAAATTCACTTTTCATCGTTTTCTAAAAATAAATACATAAACAATTTCTTAAAGATCCAAAAATAATATCATAAACATAGATTTGAAAAACTAAAACATCCTTATAAAATCATTTTATAAAGAGAGTAGGATCAGCAAAACCTTTTGTAAAACCTTTAGAAATAAGAAAAAATTTGATCTTATCATACCAAGCTCTTAGATCTTGCTTTAAACCATATAAATCTTTAGCTAATTTAAAAACACTATTTGGAAAGTGGGAATTTGAAAAACTAGGGGGTTGTTCAACAAAAACATCCTCAATTATATAACCATTTAAGAATTCACTCTTGACATACCTTTGATAAAGTTTGAAATGTTTATGTGCTGCATATTCAAGAAAGATTTTAATGGCCTCAAGTCTTGCTACTGGTGAAAAGGTTTCCTCATATTCAATCCCTTCTTCTTTACTATAACCTTGTGTAACCAACCTAGATTTTTTTCTAACTGTGTTACCATAATCATCTACTTTATTTCTAAATACCCATTTAGTGCCTAGAGTCAAGGTGTATTTGGGTCTCTCCACTAGTTTCCAAACATTATTTATTTCAAACTAATTCAAATGTTCAACCATAGTCATCACCCAAAATTCATCATTTATTACATAATTGATCTTCTTATGTTTAATTTGTGACATGAAGTCTTTATGTTCAACCTTATTTCTTAGAGAATCTCTAGTTTGAGTCCATTTATCTAAATATCCAACTATAGAATCTAAAGGATGGTTCTTAAGATATCTAATAGGTTTAGAAAAAGAAGGTTTATTAATTTTATCTTCTTCAATAGGTTTGAGATCATCATGACTAGAATCTAGAAAGTTTCCAAAATTGGAAGATTTAATATGTTGTTTAACAGTAGGGTCATAATATTTTTCATTTATGTCCAGATTTGACAGATCATCCTCAAGGTTTTCTAAAGAGGTATAGGGCTCATGTTGATCTGTTCCATCAAATTTGACATGCACAGATTCTTACACACATTTGGTCCTTTTATTAAATACTCTGTAGGCTTTACTATAGATTTAATATCCTAATAAAATTCCTTCATTACTTTTGGATGAAATCTTTTCAAGATTTTCCTTTGTATTAAGGATAAAAACTTTATAACTAATGTCTTTGAAGTAATTAACCTTAGGTTTTCAATTGTTCCACAACTCATAGGTAGTTTTCTTAAGGATAGGTCTGATTAATACTTGGTTAATTATATAACAATTTTTATTCATAGTTTTATCCCAAAAGTAGATAGGTAGGTCGTATTCAATAATAATGGTTCTATCTATTTCTTGTAAGGTTCTATTCCTTCTTTCTACAAATCCATTCTGTTGGGGTGTCCTAGAAGTAGAGAAGAAATGACTATAACCATTTTGTGAGAAAAAAGATTCAAAATCTTGGTCTCCAAACTCACAGCCATGGTCACTTCTTGGGGTTTTAATTCTAAGACCACTAATATTTTCTACTATTCTAGCATACATGAAAAAATGAGAACCATCTTCACTTTTTTGAGCTAAGAAAAAGGTCCATGTATATCTATAATAGTCATCTACAAGAACATAGAAATAGCACTTCTAATTAATAATTGAAACTCTAGATGGTCCAAACAAATCCATGTGGACCAACTTGAGAGGTTTAAAAGTTTAAACTCCTCTCTTTGGTTTGAAAGATATTTTATGTTGTTTACCCTTTTGACAAGGATTATAGACTATATCATTTGGAAACTCAAGCTTAGGTAGATCCTTAACAAAAACTTTCATAGTAAGATTTATAAGAGAGTGAATTTTACAATGACCTAATCTCCTCTTCCAAATCCACAATTCTTTATGAAAAAAATTCAAGAAAGTAACATTTTGAGAAATTGAAGAATCTAAATTAACAACATAAACATTATCATTTATAAGAGCAGAAAATACTAATTCATTTATAGAATTAAAAAAATTTAAAGCATAATTCTCAAATTTAACATTAATACCATCATCACTTAATTGGAATATCTTAAGAAGATTATATTTTAAACCATCAACAAATATAATTTTTAAATTAAGACTGAGGTAGAGCTACTAATCTGGCCAAGACCAATAATTTTCCCTTTTTCATTATCACCAATGGTGACATGTCCACCATCAATATTCATAGGGGTCTTAAAGCTTTAGTAGTCTCCTATAATGTGTCTTGAACACCCACTGTCTGGGTACCATAATCTTTTACAAGAGATTTTCAAAAAGCTTTCCTAAAAAAAGTATCAATCAAGAGAATATTTTAGTACCCAGATTTACTTGGGTCTAGTAACATTATTAATAAGTGCTTTAGGAACCCATATATGCTTTATGGTCTTCCTATAAGCATAATGTAACATATATGAAAAGTAAACTTTATGTGGTCCATTAAAACTTAAAATAGTAAAATATGTATCATAGTTGGAACTTGTAGAATATTTTCCAGAACTCGACATAAAACTGGATTTTATAGATTTTGATACAAAATGAGTTCTAGAAAAGATTATTTTTCCTCATTGGTATCCTATACCAGCAGTATATTTGGGACCTACTTGTTTACCTAGAATTTGAAATAAAATTCCATTTCCATTGGTAAACTTATGTAAGTATTTCTTCAATTGTTTATTGGATAGTTTAAGCATAATGTTTTTTAAGTTGTTGAACATTTTTCTATTTTTCTATAGTATGTTCATATTTAACAGTGGTAGTCTTATCATGTTGTTTCTTTAAATATTTTTATTTATCTTTTAGTTCATTACAAGTTTCCTCCTGCATTTTGCAATATTCAAACATTTCCTCATTAGACAAGTTTCTAGATTCACTTTCATCTCCAGAATATTAAGCATTATGTTCAGTATAGTTCAGTGTTACCTTATATGTGTTTTTCATGAAACACATGTTTGATTTATTAGATTTAATATCATGAGATGATTTTGAGTCACTTGAGATGTCATAAGAAGTACTCAAAGTTTCCTTCATGGCCTTTTTATAATTTTTTTCCTTATCATCATACTTCTTCTGGTACTTTAGCTTGTGACATTCATTCATTACATGTCCCTTTTTTTTACTCATAACAGACTATCTCATTTGAGTTGTCACCTCTTTTCCAATCCTTTTTCATTTGTCCATATTGTCATATTTTCCTTTGAAGTTGGATTTCATGAAGAATTTATTCTTTCTATAGAATTTCTTAAAACTTATAGATATTTCTGCCATCTCTTCATCACTTTCTATTGATGATTTTTCATCACTTAAACTTTCAGTTTCAACTTGAACTTTGCCTTTCTATTTTAATGTAGTTGATTTAAAATAAATACATTTTATTTTTGGTTCATCATCCCCTTCTTTGTTTACTTTTATCTCCTCTTCATACATCATCAATTTTCCAATAATCTCCTTCACTGGTAGATTATTGATGTCACAGGATTCTCTAATAGACACTGAGGTTCCTCTCCATCTATCTAGTAATCATCTTAGGATTCCAATGACTTTCTCTTTGGCTATGACATCTCTTCCCAGAGAGATCATGGTGTTCACAATTTCATTGAACCTAAGATACATGTCATATATAGGTTCATTAGGTCTCATATTAAAGTTATCACATTTAATATTATATTTGTTAAGTCTCATTTCCTTAACACTTGATGTTCCTTCATGAGAAATAACAAGAGTATCCCAAATTTCATGGGTTTTTTACATGCAGAAATCCTATTGAATTCTTTGTCTCTTAAAGAATAGTATAATGAATTCATATCTTTGCAATTATTGTTATAGGAATCCTTTATTGGGATATCCCAAGTATTCCTAGAAGTATATAGAATCTTATATTGATCTAAAATTGAATACCAAATATCAAATCCCATAATTTTTAAGTGCATTTTCATTTTAATTTTCCACTGGGTATAGTTAGTTCCATTAAAGAATTGAGGTGTATCGGTAGCAGAACCTTCCAATATATTATCCATGATGAAGAATAAAGAATG
The DNA here is from genome assembly GCA_963277665.1 of Viscum album. Classification (NCBI taxonomy): domain Eukaryota; kingdom Viridiplantae; phylum Streptophyta; class Magnoliopsida; order Santalales; family Viscaceae; genus Viscum; species Viscum album. Next base: position 1,280,596,230 of record OY728134.1, read on the forward strand.
GGATTTTAAATAACTATAAATTTATAACAAACAAAAATTTATATATCTTTAAAAAATAACTAAAATCACAGTTGAAAAATATTTAAAATAGATTTCAAACCTTGAAGACGGATAAATAAAAAATCCTTTAATACCAATTCTTGGTCAGAGTAGGACACTCAAGATGGGGTTGAATTGATTTCTTATAAAAATTTCTGTTAAATTTTTATTTTAAATATTCCCCCTTTTCAAAATTTAACAGGCCAGTTAACCAAAGTAGTGAATTTATAATAGTCTTATTGTTCAACTAATTTCTCAAAAGATTGATTATTTCTCAGTTATAATAGCATGAAATATTGAGACAACTTTTGAAACTAATATAATAATCCAAAATAGTTATAAACACAAGCTAAGACTAACTATCAAAGTGAAATTCAGTTTTTTGAAGTACATGAAAAAATAGAGAAAACAAAACTTCAAAACATAGTAAATATAAAACAAGAGGTTCGGTCTCAAGTCGAGACTTAGTCCTCTACATTTGGTGATCACCTACCACCAAGCAGTCTAAATAGATAAAGGCTTTGATCTACACCCTAGATCAAGATTTACACAACAATAAACAATATTGTCCAGGTCACAGGACCTCTAACACAATTCTACGCGGGATAAACATGTGTAAAAAGATAGATGTGTGAGGATATATTGAATATTTCAGTTCAGGGCAATAGAAGGTGTGTGTTTTTCAGACAGATGCACACACTGCTTGAAAATGTAATAAATAGGCACACAATAGAGAAATAAATATTATATAGGGGTTAGAAGGCTCTGTGTGTTATGCAGTTCAGTTAAACTCTTTGATGTATCAAAGTTGATGTTGGAGTCCTCTTCGGGAAGCAAACACTGAAAGAGATTGTCCTAGAGCAATATGCTCTTTCTTACAGGAAAATGAATTGTTCTTTTCCTTAGGTTCAGTTGAATGCTACAAAGATTTTGGAACATTGGTACACGATATTTCTCTGATTCACAGCAAGCCGGAATGAAGATTTCCTTGTGTGTTCTTACTTGTTCGCAGTTTCATTATTATGCTCGTGCAAGAGCTCTGCTATGCATTTGTATGTATCTCTCTATCTTCAGATCACATTATTTTCTTTCACATTCTCCAGCCTCACAATGAAAATGTAGAGGTACCTCGTACCTCGTACTGTCTACTAACATAGTCATTAATGTTGTTTTCAAAAATCATTAGTTTAATCAATTGCATTAAACCACTCAAATATGACTGTTAGAAAATAATTTTGAATTAAAGAAATTTTAAACAGTCTGTCAGTGACTCCATTGTTGGTGAGTAATGCATCGGTGACTCATTCTATCAGTGATTCCTTCTATCGGTATCGGTGCCTCATTCTATTAGTGTCTCCATGCGTTGGTGACTCATTACGTCGGTGACTCATTTGAATTGTCGATAATTCAATTTTTTTGTTGGAGTGTCCTTGCGTCGGTAGCACCATGCATCGGTAGCACCATGTGTCTGTATCACCATGCGTCGGTAGCACCATGTATCAGTTGCACCATGCGTCGGAAGGAAAATCCTTCTATCGGTGATACATTTGAAATATTGGTATTGGTGAGTCCTTTATTATGACAGCATCGATGATTCCTATGTGTTGTTAGCATTGATGAGTCCTTTGTGCTGTTGGCATCAATGAGTCAGACTTATAACTATCGGCATCAGTGACTCAATTGTCTATTGGTGTCAGATTCTCATACATAGGAAATATTTCTATTTGGACTGTCTTATAACATAAACATTATTTGAATGTGTTAAACTTATATGTGATCATATATAATCATAATTACACATATAAACATGATTGAAAATATTAGATATGATTAATGATATTTGAAACGATTTTTGATTATTAAAACTAGAGAGGGTGGCCATCAATCTCCAATAGGCCAAAAAATATATATATAATATTATTATAGTTATTATTCAGTTTTTTAGTATATATATTTAAAAAAGAAGAAGTGGGAAGAAGAATTCCTCGTCAGTTAGTGGATGGTGTGTGTAACTCTTTCCCAAAGGTTGCAGGTTTGAATCCCGTCGTGCACACCTTTCACATGCGAGGCATACTTTTGCATAAAAATATAAATATATATTTTCTTTTTTTTCTTTTCTTTCTTTTTTTTCTTTTTTTTCCTATTTTTTTTAAAATAAATATTCACATATATATAATCACATAAAATAAAATATATATTACATAGAAGAACAAAAAAAATTAAAATAATGAAAATAAAAGAAGAAACAAAAAGTGTAAAAGAAAGAAAGAGTTGAAAAGATTTTTTTAAATTGATTTTTTAAACACAAAAATATAAAAATAGAAAAATTAAGAAAATAAAATAAAATTCATGTGGATGTTTGGTTACCTCCCATAAGGTTCTTAGTTTAATGTCGTTAGATCAAATTAGACCCTAAATCTATCAATTTATTTCTAGTTCATAGGTTGGATTAGTTAACTCATCCTCTCTTTCTTGTTTATTTAATGAATCAATGAATGGTTTTAATCTATAACAATTGACTTTTAAGACATGACCACTAGTGTGATCCTAGATCTCTACTACCCCATGAGGGTACACATGATGCACTATGTATGGATCTGACCATCTAGACCTTAACTTTCTCTAGTGTAAATGAAGTTTTGAACTATACAAGAGCATGAATTTTCTCGGTTCAAAGTGTATGAATTTAATATTCCTAGATTAATAGGCTTGAACTCTTGCTTTATTTATACTTTAATTTTCAAAGGCCTCCATCCTAAGTTCCTCATGTTCAATAATATTTAATTTCCTCTTTTCTTCAACCAAAGAAATGTCAATGTTTATTTTTTTGATTGACCAAAAGGAATTATGTTCAATTTCAATAGGTAAATTGAATTATTTTCCATAAACCAACCTATATGTTGACATTCCTTGGTTGTTTTTGAATGTTGTATGATATTCCCAAATGGAATCCAAGAGTTTCTCAGACCAATCATTTCTAGAGGGATTGAATTTTTTTCAAGAATTTACTTAATTTCCCTATTTTAGAACTCATCTTGACCAATTGTTTTGAAGATGGTAGGCTCTTTAAACTTAATGAGAAATACCATACTTAGACATGAGTGTCGAAAAGGTACAGTTGCAGAAATGAGTTGCACAATCATTGATGATAGCCCTAGGAATTTCAAATCAAGAAAATATGAGCTCTTTTAGGAATCAGATCACAACATGATGGTCAATAGATTTAGTGGGAATGGAATCAACCCATTTTTAGACATAATAAATAGCTAATAGGATGTAGATATATCCCTTAGAGTTTGGGAAGGGTCCCATGAAATCAATTCCCCAACAATCAATGTTTTTTATGACCAGAATGGGAGTAAGGGGAATTTGATTACTTTTGGTTATGGATACTAAATGTTGACATTGAGGACAACTTTGGAAGAATTTACAAGAATCCTTAGTGAGGTTAGGTTAGTATAAACCAATTTGTAGGATCTTTTAAGTGGTTTTATTTTTGGAAAAGTGGCCTCTACATGCCTCTCCATGACAGGACTTTAGAATAGACTCTTGCTCGGACTCGGGAACACATATCCTAATGATTTGATCCAGATAGAACTTGAAGAGGTATGGATCATCAAACATATGTTTCTTGACATCATAAAGGAATTTCCTCTTATCATGGGTCCTAATGATTTTTGGAATGTCTCCCATAACTAGTTGGCTTGATATGTCATCATACCGTGGTCAATCACTCAAAGAAAAGAGGTGATCATCAGGAAATGAATCAGAAATAAAAAGGTGATGTGATTAGTATTTTAATTCCATCCTAGAGAGGTTATCGACTATAACATTTTCAAAACCCTTTTATCCTTAATCATTAAATCAAACTCTTAAATAAGAAGGACCCACCTGATCAATCTGTCCTTGGTGTCTTGTTTTTGGAAAAGGTATTGTATAGCTGAATGATCGGTGAAGACAATGATGGAAGATCCCAAAAGATAGGACCTAAATTTATTTAAGGAAAATACAAAAGTATGTAACTCTTTCTTAATGGTGGTGTAGTTTATCTGTGCATCATTTAATGATTTTCTTTCATAAGAAATAACACATGGATTTTTCTAACAACGTTGTCCTAATACAACTCCTACAGTAAAGTCACTCGCATCACAGATGAGCTTGAACAGAAGTTTCCAATTGGGAAACTTCATGATAGGTGGATTGATAAGAGTTGACTTGAGTGTATAAAATTATTCATCACAACTTTCTATCCATAAAAATAGATCATATTTTACCAAAATATCACAAAGTGGTTGGGAAATGGAGTTAAAGTTTCTAATGAACCTTCTATAGAAACCAACATGTCAAATGAAAGACCTCACTTCCTTGATAGTTTTTGCATATGGAATGTGACGAATGATATCAACCTTAGATTTATCAACTTCAATGCCTCTTCTAGAGAATAGATGGCCCAGTAAAAGTCTTTCCTTTACCATGAAATGTTGTTTTTCCTAGTTTAGGATTAGATTATTATACTCATATCTTGAAAAATCCCTTTTAATATTTAGAATTCATCCTTCAAAATTATCCCCAAATATGGAGAATTCATCCATAAATACCTCTAAAAAATCCTCCAACATGTTAGAGAATATTCAAATCATGCACCATGGGACAGTACCAAAGGCATTACATAACCCAAATGGCATGCGTTTGAAGGAAAAAGTGTTGAATGGGTAGGAAAAGGTTGTTTTTCCTTGATTCTCTAAAGATACCCCAATTTGATTGTACCCTAAGAATCTATCTATGAAGTAGTTGAATTGATGGTATGCCACTCTCTTGGGGACTTGATCAATGAAGGTAAAATGGAAATAGTATTTATTGGTACATGAGTTGATCTTTCTATAGTCAACACAGACTCTCCATCCACTACTAACCCTTTTGGGGAGAAGATCACTATCTCCATTGGTCATCACAATGATTATAGATTTCATTGGAACAACTTTAATTGGGATTACCCAGTCACTCTCAAAAATGGGGTGTATGATACCCGCTTTTAACATGGTTTGGAGTTATATTCAAAAAAATCCTATGTGTTCCAATGAGCAGGCTAATCCTAGGAATATCAGAAAGGGTCCATCAAATTGTGGGAAGTGGGGTACATTGGGTGTGTCACGAATGACATTTTATTAATGGATAAGTTGAGGAAGGATTTTCCCCTTCCATTTATGGAAGTTGATATCTCATCCCTTTTATTGAAATAGAACGGTCTCCCTAAATGCCATGGACATCGTGTAATGATGAGTTTATTTCAGGTAGCCAAAGAATGGCATATCAAGCATATGGGTTGATGACACTATCATGAAACCTACTTGATGAGATATTGAGACAAAGGTATTATATTAAAAGGTTAGCATCAGTATGTGGAGGTCTTTGTTTTGACTTTAAGTTCTTTCTCTTGGGTTTTTGGACCCATTTCTAGATAGTAATCTTGGACTTTAGACAATCCCACCTAATGCCAATTTGAAAGTAACCTAGAGGGCCACACACTAAGTGTTTCTGGTGGTGTCAATTAAATTCTACTTGAATTTAATTAATGTAATAAATATCATTCCTAATACCGAATAATAATTTTATTCAAGTTAAAATGATTTCAGAAATTAAATAAATATTTATTCACCGGATTGTGAATAAAATTTATTTATTTATTTATTCGAACATTTAATAAATATTTATTTACTACTTTTTAAATGAAAAATATTATTTAAGTGAATAAAAATATTATTCAGATGATAAATAAATGGAAGAGGAGTTTTAAGAGGCCAGGACTGTGTCAGGTGATAAATTAATTATTTACAAGTCGATAAATATTATTTATCCAGGTGATATAAGAAATAATAATAATACTATTATCATTATGTGGCATGGGATTTTATTTATGGTTCTATTTTTCTCAAGTTTTTACACCACAAATAGTGATGTTATTTTTTTTATTAGGTGGCATGGGTTTTCTATAATGTTTATAATTGTATTTAATCATTGTTATGCAATTAAATATTGTAACAAAAACCCCAGTTCAATTAATAGATGGGTGCGTCTATTATGCCAAAAATTGGTGATGTGAGATCAATCCCAATCCTAAAATAGATATTTGTTGATCCAAACGAATTCTATCTCAAATCCTCTCCTCTATCCCTCTCAAGAACGAGATAAGTTCTTCAAGACCAAATAACAAGCGATCAAGAAGAATCAATGCAAGACATTCATTTTGTCACACTAGCACCCAGGGAATGAGTGATGTTGATCAGAGACCATTAGAGAATCTTTGGATCACCACTAGAGGGATTATACTTTGGATCCTCATGAGTGCAATGAAGACAATATAGAAGGGTCATTCTGGAAAATCAATGATGATCAACGAAGAAAGTACCAAAGACCCAGGTATTTAAATTCTTCAAAAATTAATAAATTAATTATAAACATAATGTGCAAGATAATATTTCTCAGATCTATCATTTCTTTTATTTATCTATTTATTTGTTTCAATCTGTGGATACTGGAATGTATCATCGTATTGATCCTGGATTGATCATCGATTATGGAAAAAGAAATGTTGGGCCCCACCCAATTTCATGCTTTCGCTGCGTCTGGATCCTTCAAGTGGTATCAGAGCAGGCTCATTATCATTTAAAATTATTTAAATAATTCATTGCTGATTTATTCATTAATAATTTAGTTTTTAATTTTAATATTAATGGTTCTTGTAATCCTATTTTTGAGATCTGTTATTCCTCTATCATTTCTCACACATCTAACATAAACAAATAGTTTTTGGATTAAAATTAAATATAGGATCTCATTAGGAAGATTTTACTATTCTGTCCAGGTAACACAATGATACACATTGTGTAATCCAAATTTCATGTCATGTAATCATCCATACATGTCATGTGATAATGATTACACACCAAGTAGTTATGTTCAGTGCATCAGGAGTAGTTTATAAATTACTCCAACCATGTGGGTTAATGAAACGCGGTGTAGTTAATTCTTATATCGTATGTTAACCAGGATAGATAGGCACACTATTACTAGATTACACACCGTGTGGCCCACTTGACCTGGAATGTAGTCCCTTTTGGTTTAGGGTGAAACTGTGTATCCCATACATATCTCAGCAGATCGGTGACCATGTAACCTAGAGACAATATGACATGTGGCCTACTAGACGCGTTGTGTACTCAAAGATTTCCGAAGTACACCACACACGCCGAGTCCCTAGGAATGTACTTCAGATATATGGTGAAGGTAGTACACATCATGCATTCATAACTCCACGCTGTGTACATTACCAAATTATGATTAATTAAAACATTAATATCTGTATAATGTTTGATCTGCATATCATATATAAACTGTATTATAGGTTGTTACTCTCTTTATTGAAGCATAACACATGGCCAAAAAAATCATGTGATACGTGTAATCATCCATTAAGTACATATTGTGATATTAGGAATTAAATAATGTATTCTATATGTCAGGAGAGTAAAATAGTATACAAAAATAATGCATGTTGGGTAGATCCAGAAAGGTATTCACAGTGTTACCTCCAAGGTTATGGATGATAATCTCAAGGAAATATAGAAAATGATTAAGATAAAAGGATTGATTAATTAAGGATAATAATTAATCGATTCGATCGCGATTTATCTTTAATAATACAGATTAAATAATTTAATTCTATTTTTATTAAATGCATAATTTGTTGCATATATGTGGATGATCATGATCTAGAACACACCTTTGTATGTTATTGGTTTCCTTTTATTATTTAATTAAATTAAATTGTTGTCATGTGATCCATCTCTCCTAATTAATATGTAGGGCCTGCATTCCCATGGTTTCTTTTATGTAAACCCCATTTTACCCCACACCTGTGTTTTGAAAAAGCATATGTAATGGATGGAGCTCCCAATATGGAGGAGGTCATCCAAGTTAGAAGCCAAGGTGAAACCAATCCAAGGATATACAAATGTGGGAAGGTGGAAAGCTATAAACACAAATCTTGAATTGGTTCAAGGTGTTTCTCTCCTAGGTCAATGGCTAGTTTATCAACTTCTAGGAGCCAAGGCGAAACCAATCCAAGGAGATATAAAGGTGTGAAGGTGGAAAGCTATAAACGCAAACCTCAAATTGGTTCAAGATGTTTCTCCCCTAGAAAAATCTCATGATCACGCCCCTAATTTTATTTCTATTAGTTTCATGATTATTTGATTTTGGATGTGTTATCACGATCACATAATTAATGAATTAACAAGCATGAAATATGGAACTAAAATAAACTTGGCTTATAGGTAAATATTATTTTAGACATGGTTAATCACTTAAGTAAGTTCTAAGTAATATTAAAAACAATGTGATAAATCTAATTGGAAATTTAGGCATAAAAGATAAAATACCTTAATAAAATATTAAGTCAAACTAGGCCTTCTGTTACTTGATTAAGATAAAGACTCAATAAAACAATGTGTTTGACCAACCCTTGTTGGGAAAATTAATTTTATACAATAATATCTTATGAAAGCTTTAGGTTTACTTGACCGTTTTACATCAATAGGAGTATCCCTTGCTATAATTGGTGTAAATTTTGAGGCAAGTGTTGAGGAAATCCAATTCTGGATTTCTGGATTGGGGAGTCCACTCAACGAATCAAGGAGTTAAAAGTCCATAGTTAGAAAAGACCCACCTACCTAAATACCTTCAGATAGCTTGACCAACCCTTGTTGGGGTTATGCTATGGGGAATATGTATCCTTTTTGCTAGGATGTCCTAGAAACTTGACATTCTGAGTTCAATGGTGAGGGCTATTGGAACTTGATAAAATAGTGGTAGGCTTAATAAAATTAATTCATTATTTATCACAAAATTGTAATCAAGAAAATTACTAATAATATACTCATTCAATTTTAGAACAAATGTAAAGATCTCCAACCACACTATCCCTACGATCTATACTGGATAAAGACAACATCCTAAAAATCTGTAACTTCCAAGAATAGTTTAGATGCCTTCAAGTTATTCTACTCCATGAATGGAAATCCTATGTGTTTGAATCCTCATTGCATGATCCTCTTACCCAAGTGGTGAGTGATGAAGAGTTCCTAATATACGAGAAACATATGAATTATGCAGCCGACATTCAATGTTTGATGATTTCATCAATGTATAGTGAACTCATGATGTATCACAAAAACATGGATGTGTATAGAATTCTTGAGCACCTTTATAGACTTTACTAGGACAGAGAAAGACAAGAATTGTTTGAGATCTCCAAGGTAATCATTCAGAGTAATCATGGAGAGGGTGCCCCAACTAGGCCTCAGATAGTCAACCTCATTGGCTACATTGAGCGCCTGGAGGTTCTAGGGTTTAAACTCCCTGAATAATTGGGCACCAATCTCATTCTCGCATCACTCCCTCATAACTTCTCAAGAAATGTGGTAAAGTTTTATATGAACAACTTTGAGAAGTCTCTATAAAATCTTCTTATCCACCTTCTCCAAGTGTAAAAATACATGAAACGTGAAAAACTTCTATCCTTATGGTGAATAAGAGTAAAGGGAAGTAAACTATTTTGAAGCCTAAAGATTCTTCACACCCTTTCAAGAAAAGGAACATCAAGGGGGAGGTAAGGGAAATAGAATTTGTTTTTTTTCATGTGGAAATAATGGATACTAGAAGAAAAATTGCACCCAGCTAAAGAAGCAAGGTAAATATTTAGTTGTGTCTGTTATCGAGTGAAATTTATCTGTTTCTACAAATTAGGTATTAGATATAGCTTTTATTACTCACATATTTATCCAAATATAGGAACCAGGTAGAATAAAAAAAATTGAATAAGGGGAGGTAGATCTATGAGTAGCCAATAGAGCTAGGCTAGTTGTTGTAGCTATCTGGGACTACCACCTCACGTTGCCAACTGAGATGATCTTAGTGTTATAAGGTTGTTATTATGTGACTTATGTGCCCACAAATCATAATTTTTGTATCCAGTCTAGATACGAATAGATTTATTTTCAAGTTTATAAATGAATGTTACTTCAATTATAAATATAGAATTTGTTTTGGTAAGGCACATTTATATAACAGTCTTTACATGTTGGATTACACAAACCAAGTAATTGAAATAGAAAACAAAGTTACTTTACAAGACACATACCACACCCAAATTTGGAACCACCGACTAGGTCATGTAAATGAGAAATTCATGACAAAATTACATCAATATGGTTATTTAGATTCTTTTGATCTAAAACCACTTGGTGTATATCATGCATGTCAACAGGGAAAAATGACAAAATCCCCATTTAGTGGGAAAGGTGAAAGGGTGAAAGGCCTTCTTGAATTGCCTCATATTGAGGTGTGTAGAACATTTCTAGTTGAAGCAAGGGGTGGGTACTCATACTTCATAACTTTTACTGATGATTTTAGTAGATATGTATATATTTAATTAATGAGGTCAAATTCGTATTCTTTTGATAAGATCAAGGAATACAAGAATGTTTTTGAGAACCATCTTGGTAAGAAGATTAAGAAACTCCATTCAGAATGAGGTGTAGAATATCTTAATCAAGCCTTAAATGATTACTTATGGGAGTTTGGGATCCTATCCCAACTCACTCATCCTTACACACCCCAGTGTAATGGTGTAAGTGAAAGGAGGAACTGCACCATGTTAGACATAGTGAGATAAATGGTGAATCATGCAAGCCTTCCATTATCCTTTTAGGAATATTCATTACAAACATTAGCACACATACTAAACCATTTACCAACTAAATTGATAAATGTTATTTCATATGAGTTTTAGAGTGGAATAAAATCCATGTTATCAAATTTACATGTGTAGGGAAGTGAAGAATTTGTTAAGGCATTTGAAGGTAAAAAACTCACACCCCAAGGCACAATGTGTACCTTTATAGAATACCCCAAGGAAAAAAAGGGATATTACTTATACAGCCCCTCATAAAAAAGGGTTATAGTGGAAAGACATACCATATTAATTGAGAGGGATCACATATCCAAAATAGATGGTGGGAGAAAGAGAGACTTCAATGAAGTTGAGGCTCAAGGCACACAAGAGTTGGTACAGGAGAAGATTCCACAAATCCCCTTGGAAGAAGAATCAATTCCAGAGACACAAGAACTGTGTAGGAGTACAAGTGAGGTTAGAGAACAAGAATGGTATGATTTTATAGTTACCAAGTATGGTTACTCATTATTAGTTTATAATAATGATCCTATAACCTATAAGAAATTAGTTAGTGGCATAGATGTTTCCAAGTGGTAAGAAGCCATAAATTCTGAAATGGATTCCATGTACCAAAATAATTTCTATATTTTTGTTGATCCTATAGTGGATGTAAATCCTGTTGGTTTAAAATGGGTATTCAAGAAGAAACTGGACATGGAAGGAAATGTCAGTACCTATAAGGCACAACTTGTTGCAAAAGGGTTTAAACAACATCAAGTTATTGACTATGAAAAAACCTTTTCAGCAGTTTCAATGCTAAAATCCATCATAATTCTACTTTGCATTACCTCTTACAATGTTTATGATATTTGAAAAATAGATATCAAAACATCCTTCCTTAATGAGAACATTTAGGAAGATGTCTACATTACACAACCTAATGGGTTTGTGACTCCAAAGTATGTCAATAAGATATTCAAGTTGAAAAAAAATCCATTTATGGATTAAAGCAAGCATCCAGGTCATATAAAATTCTTTTTTAGGAAGCCATAATGTAATTTGATTTTATAAAGAATGAATGTGATCCTTTTGTCTACAAATGGTTTTATGGGAGTGTAGTAATTTTCCTAATAGTACATATTGATGACAAATTATTTATTAGAAATGAGATACTGGCCTTATAGTCTATTAAGGAATGGTTGACCAAATGCTTCTCAGTGAAGGACTTGGGCGAGGCAGCATATATTCTTGGGATCAAGATCCATCATGATATATCCAACAGATTTTTGGGCCTAATTCAAAGTGCATACATTGATAAAATAATTAAGATATTCATTATGGAATAATACAAGAGAGGATTGTTTTCAGCATCACATAGCATTCATATTTCCAAGAAAATGTGTCCTCGGACGCATGCAAAAAGAGAGAGAATGATAAGGAATCCATACACATCAGTGATTGGGTCAGTCATGTATGCCATGATATGTAATAGGATAGATGAAACCTACACATTAAGTGTAGTAGGAATATATCAAGCTGACCTAGGTGACCACCATTGCATGGCAGTCAAGACTATCCTTAAGTATTTTAGGTGTACTAAGGATATGTTCATGGTTTATGGAGGATATGAGGAACCAGTCATCAGAGGATATACAGATGCTAGTTTTCAGACTGATCAAGATGGCATGAAGTCACAAACAAGATACATCTTCACTTTGAATGGATGTGTTGTGTTCTGGAAGATCTCAAAGTATGATGTGGTCGCAGATTATACAACATAGTCTGAGTATATCACTGCTTCTGAGGTAGCTAAATAATCATTTTAGTTGTGAATCTTCAGCCAAGATCTGGATGTGGTACCTAGCAGTAAAGATCCTATCACACTCTATTGTGATAATACTGCAGTGGTGGCTCTCGCAAAAGCGCCAAGGTCACATCAGCAGATGAAGCACATACATCAAAAGTATCATCTCTTGAAGGATTTTTCATAGAGAGGTGAAGATACAGTGAGCAGTATTTCCATAGAATATAATATGGAGGACCCCCTAACTAAAGCCTTAACTTAGTAGAAACATGATCATCATGTGGGGTCTAGCAGGCCAAAAGTCACAGGTAGTTGGCTCAAGTCCAAGTGGTATTTTTTAAGAGTTGGTGTCCTAGAACCAAATGTTTGTACTTTGATTACATAAATAATTTATGTATTTAAATACTAAACATCTAATTACAAATCATTCATCATTATTAATGACTATGATGTAATAATGTCTTAAATTATTTGTCGCATTGATAAGATCATAGTAGTTCCCCACTATGATGAGAATCTTGAAGTGCTATGATAATATTATTATATATAGTTCTATGGTTAGATGACATGCTATGATGGGACATATATTATACAGACCCTATGATGTGAGTACTCATAAGCAGATGATACTTCCTCTGATGAAGTTCGCACTAGGTAGTCTCCATGATGGGTGATTATGAGAATAGACCCTCCAGTAGGAATTCTTCATGTTTTGGTGTCATCATATATTCCTATCTGCGAGTGTCTGTAATGGTTCTTAAACTTTAATATTATCATTAATACATATCACAACTTGCACACTTTTATTTACTGATGAAAACCATCACACCATATGTTGGCAGTAAGTAGGGTATGTTGGGTGTGTCACAAATGACATGTTATTAATGGATAAATCGAACAAGGATGTATCCCTTCCATTTATGGAAGTTGATATCTCATCCCTATGATTGAAATAGAACCATCTCCCTAAATAACATGGCCATGGTGTAACAATGAGTTTATTTTAGCTAGTTAATAATGACATATCAAGAATATAGGTTAATGACACTACCATGAAACATGTTTGATGAGATATTGAGACAAATGGATTATATTACACAGTGAGAATTCATATGTGGATGTCATTGTTGTGGCTTTAAGTTCTTTCTCTTAGGTTCCTAGACCCATTTCTAGATAGTAATCTTGGACATTAGGCAAGCCCACCTAATTCCAATGAGAAATAATCTTAGAGGGGAACACACTAATTGTTTCGGGTAGTCTCGAATAAATTATACTTGAATTTAATTAATGAAATAAATTATATTCTCAATACCAAATAATAATTTTATTCAAGTTAAAATGATCACATAAATTACACAAATATTTATTCACCGGTTTGTGAATAAAATAAATTTATTTATTTTATTGAACATTTAGTAAATATTTATTTAATTTTTTGTAAATAAAAAAAAATTATTTAAGAGAATAAAAATATTATTTTGGTGTTAAATAAATGGAAGAGGATTTCGAACAAACCAAGACCGTTTCTGGTGATAAATTAATTATTTACAAGTTGGTAAATATTATTTATTCAGTTGGTGCAAGAAATAATAATAATATTGTAATCATTATGTGGAAGATGATTTTATTTATAGTTCTCTTTTGTGCATGTTGGTGCACCAAAAGTAATGATTTTATTGTTGTTGTTATTATGTGGAATGGGTTTTCTCTAATGGTTTTAATTGTATTTAATCGTTGTTACACAATTAAATATTGTAATTGAAACCCCAACTCAATTAATAGATGGGTACGTCTATTCTGCCAGTAACTAGTGAAGTGATATCAATTCCATGCCTAGAATAGAGAATTGTTGAGCCAAATGAATTCTCTCTCGACTCCACTCCTCTCTCCCTCTCAATAATGATATAAGTTTTTCAAGACCAAAGAACAAGCAATCAAGAACAATCCATGCTATACATTCGCTTCACCGCGCTAGCACCCAGGGAATGAGTGGTGTTGATCAGAGACCATTGGAGCACATTTAGATCACTTCTAGAGGGATTATACTTTGGATCCTCACAAGTTAAACAAAGTAAATCTGGAAGTATCATTATAGATAATCAAAGATCATCAATAAAGAAAGTACCAAAGACTGTGGTACTTAAATTCTTCAGAAATTAATAAAATAATTATAAACATGATTTGAAAGATCCTCTTTCTCAAATCTAGAATTTCTTTTCATTATCTATTTCTTTGATTAAATCAATGGATACTGTTATTTATCATTTTATTGATTCTATATTGATCATCGATTATGGAAAAAGAAAAGTTTTTCCCACCCAACGTCATAGTTCCCCTACATCTGGATCCTTCAATTTGGCTATGAAGTGGACAACCTGGGTTTGAATTGAGTTGATAATTAAAGAGTTTTAAATAATTAATTGAATTGAATTTAAGATAATTAGTTGATCCTAAATTATAACTTGGGTGTATTGGAAGAATTTATTTTATTAGAAAATTTCAGGTCTTTAATTCAAGATGTATTCAAACAATGAGATAATTTTAGAAAATAATTCACCAATTTAATCCTTACATAATTCCAAGGATAATAATAATTTCACTTAGAGGATCAATTTAATGATCAGTCAAAGTAATTTTTTCTTACTGGCACTCAAATTTTTCATCATTAAAGTTAGTGAAGACGAAGAAGAACGTAACTCATTGAATGGAAATCTTAAAATAACCAATAGATTTAAATATTATAGTACATGAAATAAAATTAAATGCATCTCCTTTCTAATCTCCTAGATCAAACCATTATAGGTTTATCCCTCCATTAATGTTATTATATCAATGGAAGCAGTAAGTAGTCTCATTAGGGAGGAATTGAAGAAGAAAAACATTGAAAAGAATGATCACTCCACCATTATGTAAAGAATTTCACAAAATATGATGTGAATAGATTCAATACATAAGGAAATGGTATCAACATGATATGAATAATAATATAATAAGATAATAATAATAAATTTTATTAATAAATTAAGGTGAATGAAAAACCTACATGGGAAAATATTAACATGAAATTATAAAATGAAAGCGTAACAATACAATTAAAAGAAAAACTGAAATTTCAAAATCACTTCACCCCCCCCCCCAAATAAGAAAATTAGGAGACTAGGGTCAATACACTATAAATAAATTCCTTCCCCATTAATTATGAGAGGAAAAGGTGGGTGATAAATCAAAAGAGATTTTACTTTTCAATATTGATCATAAAAATAATACCAGATTCATCCCCCTTTTTGACATGTGAATTCGACATTGAATATAGCCAAATATGTAGGGGTAATGGAATATAAATATATTCTTCAAGGATTCATCAAATATCTTTCAAAATTTCATGAAAATTTTATCTTCCATTTGGAGGTTATTCTTGAAATGGTGGGATGATTTTATCAGACTTCAAATTTGACCCACAAGTTAAATGTCAAATTAGGCTCCCAGGATCTCCTTGTAAACTTTAAAATTAGCTCTAGAAATAGTTTACTAAAATGATCCCCATAATTTTATATTTCTACAGTTAAAGTTTGATCATAATTGGACTTGAATTTTGGGCTCCACTTTTATTTTATTGGCCTAAGGCCCATTATGCTTTTGTACAGAAATTTCTGCATTCATTTCCAAAATATCTTCGTCTTCCATTGTGATTCATCCATTGTTTCTAAGATAAAAAAATGTTCCACCCAATGTTATAAATCATATTCCAAAATATAAAATTAAAATAATTAAAATAATTAATTCCACAATCTGATGATCAATTGGTCCCAAATTGACACTTTAAACATGAATTTCATAATGATGTGAAATGAAGTTCAATTTATGAAATACACTAAAACAGATGTTTATAGGAATTTAAACACATCAATATTAAAATATAAACAATGAAAATAAGCTTCTTTCTATGGATAATCACCCCCACCCCAACTTGATTTTTTCTAGTCCCGAGAAAAAAAGTATCTCAAAAAAATGAAATTGAATTCCATTTTTCAAAAACATTTTAACATACAATTCTCACCAAAATATATCATGTAGAAAAATCATGAACCCCATAAAAATCATTTCTCACAAGCTAGGTTCACAAGAATATCCCAATCCCATTCCCATTCCTTTGTTAAAATTCAACTCCACATTTCACCCAATTTAAATTATGCATGATGATGTGTTGTGTATCTTAATTGACATGAATCCCATTTTCTTGTTCAAGGGGAAACAACTAGAAATTCTAGGTGGGAATCACATAAAACATTAATATGTCTATCCAATTTTATATTTTTTTTCTTATTTTCTTTCTCTTTTTTTTGTTTTTTTAGTTAGTTTTTTTTATAACCACAATAAAGATGAAAAAACTAAATCTGGGCAAGACAACTATGGATTCACGATCACCAAGTTTCAAATTCCAAACATATTGTCAATTAAATTCTCTACAATAGATTTGTAGAACCTAACTCAAGGAAATAAGACTATGGATTCATGATCCTTAAGTTTCGAATGCCACTCATTTGGAAAAAACATTTCTCTATGCGGTCATTGTTTTCATTTTTTTTTGTTGGATTCTAAAATTAAAATAAAACTGGTCTTGGACCATATACTATGATGAAAGGGACCCAAGAACTCAAACTTACACCCAGAATCTAATAGACATGCATTGTGGAATTTTGATTAAAAGGATGAAAATGTTATAAGTGAAGAATCACATCAGACAACCGCACTTTCCAAAACCTATGATCATAAACATAAACATGCATTAAAATCATAATCAAGGCATTAAAAAACATTTTAAATTCAGTTTTCATGATTCCCAATGCACATTAACACATTAAAGGATAATGAATTTAATTTTTTTCATAAAATCTTAGATTTTCACTCCCCCCAACTTTGAATGACACTACCCTCGGTGTTGAAAGACAAGAGAAGAGAGAGTTCAGAATTGAGAAGAAAGAGGTGGGAATGTAATTTGAAATGAATTCATGGAACAAAATCACCTTTTTTGGAGTAAATTACCCATTAATAAGAAATTGAGAACTTTGGATTCATCTTGCAAGTGGACTCTTCATAGACGGTTGAAGGTAGGGTTTGAACTTCAGAAAGAATGGGTTTGATTTTGAAATAATAAAATCCTTCAGATTCTAAATGTCACACACAAGAGACAATAGATCACAATGGAAACCCCAAGTGGGTTCCCTCGACAAAAAAAATAAAAAAAAACAAAATAAAAATACATAAAATAAAAACAATACAAAGGTTTAGTTACCACCCGTAAAGTGCTTATTTTAAAGTTATTTTTTCTACTTGGACCCCAAAACATATCCAATACCAATTAAAATCATTTTAAGGAAACCATTTTTCTATAGTTCCTCAAGATTGATATTGATTCTTTGTTTATAATTTGTTTCATGTACAATACTTTGTTCTACAATGAGTGGGAAAATCCACGTAGTATCAAAAATGGTTGATCCAATTGGGTTTTTAGTCTTTCCTAAGACATCAATGATCATTCCTAATTTATTGGTTTCAAGAGAAGAATGAATTCCATCTAAAATTTAATGGTTATACACTATGATGGGATACTTGATCAGGGAATTAAGGAAAATAATTTTAATCTCAGGTTGGATAGGACATTCAAACACATTTCTGTACATTGAATCAAACTTGATTTCATTTTCAAAATTTATCAGTAGAATTGGTTCCTTTTGAATAGAAGATTCAACCAAAAAATGGATATATATGTTCCATGAAAGGTTATAGATATGAATTTTGTGATTTCTTTTAATATTTTAGTGATTGGTGTTTCTAAAAAATCATCAAATGAGTTATATTCTAGAGACTCAATCCATGATGTCAAATTCTCATCATTTGAATCCAAAAAATAAATTACATAATGATTTAAAGACCCTTAAAAAATACCTTGATCTTATTCATCTATCCAAATTCCAAAGTTCGGTTCTTCAGTAAATTCATGAGAGAATTGTGGGAGACAAGATTCTTCAATCAGTAATGAGGAAGGGACATCCTGTGTGGGAATCAGTTCCATAAAAGTTTTAATGCTTTGTAGTTCTAATCTCTATGATGAAAGTTATGAATTCATTGTATCCATATATTGACATAATTTTTCAAGAAGTTGTTTGGTATTAGGATGGATAGTATTTTGGACATTGTGGACTTCCCTATGTTTGATCTCTTGAAACACCCTTGATAGGGATGGAAATGTATACATTAAATGTTCATCATACCAAAGATTGTACATGTCATCAGATGTGTGGTAATCAATCAAGGGTTGATCAAAGAAATATCTTAAGTTAGTGGATTCCAAGTATTTATTTCTAATTTTATTTAATCCAAAGTTTAAGTTGTGGTAATTTTTAAGATACTCCATTTGGGTAGATAGAAAGTTTTATTTGATATTTTCATGACACACAAAAATAGAAAGGGGAAAAGATAAGATAGATGGGATGAAAAAAGAGAAATAGGGGAGAATGAATGAGTTTATAAGGTAAATTACTTGGGTCCTTGACAATAGAACCAAAATTTTCTTGAACCCAAATTTACCAAAGTTATATAGTTAAAGCAGCCGCTTGTAGAATAGCTTGGGTTATCAAATCTGCATGGACCTAAGAAGAATCCTAAAAAAATATACATTCTAGGGGGATGATTTGGCGATGAAGTGGCCAAATTGGGTTTGAATATATTTAATAATTAATTATCTTTAAAGACTTAATTTAATTCAATTTAAGATAATTATTTTATCCTAGATTATCATTTTGGGTGTATTGGATGAATTTCTTTTATTAGAAAATTTCATGTCAATAATTCAATATGTATCCAAAAAATTAGATAATTATCCAAAAAAATTATCCAATTTAACCCCTACACAATTCCTAGGATAATCACAATTTCATATAGAGTATCAATTTAATTATAACTCAAAGGAAATGGATTGGACTAGTAATCAAAATTTATCATCATTAAAGTTGGTGAAGACGAATAAGAATGTAACTCGTCGAATGGAAATATTAAAATAATAAACAGATTTAAATATTAAAGTACATGAAATAAAATTAAATACATCCCATTTATACTCTCCTGGATCAACCCATTAGAGTTTTATCCTTCCATTGATTCTATTCTATCAAAGGAAGTAATAAGTCGACTCATCAAGGCGGAATTGAAGAAGAAAAACATTGAAAATAATGATCACTCCATCGTTATGTGCAGAATTTCACAAAATATGATGTAAATGGATTCAATACCTAAGGAAGCAATATCAATGTGATATTAATAAGAATATTATAATATATTAAGAATAAATATTATTAAGAAATGAAGGTGAATGAAAATTTTACATGATAAAAAATGAACGTGCGATTACAAAATGAAAGTGTAACAATACAATTGAAAGAAAAACATGGATTTGAAAATACCTTCACCACTCCCACATTAAATAGGAATTTTAGGATCCTAGGTTCTACCCCCATCAATAAATTTTTCCCCATTAATTAGGAGAGTTAAAGGTGGGTGGGAAATCAAAGGAGATTTGACTTTTCAATGTTTCCCATAAAAATAGGACCAGATTCATCCCCCTTTTTATGTGAAACTTAGTCATTGAAGATGGAAAAATATTAGGGGGTTTTAGAAGAGAAATATCCTATTCTAGGTGTACGTTAATACATTTCAAAATTTCATTCCAATTGTATCATCCATTCGGATGTTATGATTAAAATGGTGGGCTGATTTTATGGGCCTTTAAATCTAGCCCACAAATTAAATATGAACTTCGGATCCTAGGATCTCATTGAAAACATTAGAATTAGCTCTGGAAATAGTTGAATAAAATTATCCCCATAATTTTCTATTTCTATAGTTAAAATTTGAGCTTTATTGGGAATTAATTGTGGGCTACGATTTTATTTCATGGGCCTAAGGTCCATTATTCTCTGTCTAGAAATGTCTGCATTCATTTCCAAAAAAAATATCCATCGCCCATTGTGATTCATCAATTTATCCTAAAAGAAAAAAAAATCCACATAGATTTATCAATCATATCCAAAAATATAAAATTGCAATAATTAAAATAATTAAATCCACAATCTGATGATCAATTGGGCCCCAATTGACACTTTAAACATTAATTTCACAATGATGTGAAATGAAGATCAATTTATAAAATTCACTAAAACCAGTGTTTATAGGAATTTAAACACATCAATATTAAGATATAAATAATTAATATTATCCCATTTCATTGGATAATTAGTTACCCTAGAAATATTACATTTGGAAGATCATTGAAAGGTTTAAAATGACTAGATGTAAATATATCAAAAATCCCCTAGTTGACACTTAAAGTCATCCATGGAATAGAAACCTTCATTATAAGATGAGTTCTAGTGCATTAAAAAGGTTATGTATACTTCATCTATTAAAAGATTGATGTTTTTTATGGTTTTTACATGATATAGAATTTCCTTTTTGATGGGAGTGGTAAGTCATCTCATGTCTAACCCTTGGAATGATCACTAGGAAGTTGTGAAGTGTATTATCAGATACCTGAAAGGTTAGGTAGATATGAAACTGTTTTTAAGGGAATATGATCCTCTAAAAGGTTTTGTTGATGTAGGTTTTTCTGGGGATTTTGACACCTGAAAAATCATAGTAGTTTTCACTTTGATGGAATAACAATCAGCTAAATGTTACGGCTACAGCTAGTGGTGATGTTGTTTACAACTGAAGCAGAGTATGTTGTAGTTATAGAAGATGGAACACCCACATAAACTCAGTATAATATGGACCACCATCCCTCAAAAACGTGGGAGGATGTTGTTGCTGGAACACCCATGTTATCTCATCCATATACAATGTAGGCGGTGGTTCTCCCTGAAAAGTCTTCATCAAGCATGTAAAGCTCTCACGAAACTGTGCCTCAACACCTATATCTGGTAAAACCACTAGTTCCTCAACTGTAACTATAGGAGGATCCATTGGTATCAATGGCCCACCACCTCTCATGTGTGGTTGTCTCCACCCTCTTGGCATACGACTGGAGTTCATCATGGTGGAAGGAGTCTATAATGTCAAACACACACCTCAGAAAATAACAATAGAAAATTTCACTGTGAAAATAAAAGGACAGGTCAAAACCTTCCTATAAATAGGTCATACTACCTAGACTACTCCTAAATATAGGACTATATAAAAAAGTGATAGTCTTAAAATTCACTAGATACGCTACCTACTTCTCACTGAAAATCCAAGTCAAGGTCAAGTCTTCATTTCACAGTTCAATTTTCCATTTGATGTACATATTCATTTCAAATTTATGTCACAATTCCCTTTTTAAATGGTTAAACCAAACAGTTCTCCACTTTTAATCTCTAAGGTATCATACTTCTCGTGAAAGAAAATATGTCTTCCACCTAATCCACACCATAATAAGTTTCAGTCCACGTGAATCATGATCCATGAATGAACGTGCCACAACTGGCTACTTAGGGTGCATGTCGTAGCGTAATCAAGAAAACACAGCTTAGTTTATGTAAGAAATCTATGTACCAACCATATTTTCCAATTCCCTGTGAAAAATATCTATCAAAATAGCCAGTATATCAAACAAGTATCATATCACAAATACATGAAAATAATAAATGCATGCTATATGGTATGGCCTAATGCATGGAATTTGAATCCTATAAAGTTCCTAAAATGATTCATCAGATGGAATACCCTCATCTCATCGGGATGTAACAAAATAAAACCCAAAATTGCATCAATGGTAAAATCATAGTTCAAGTGCATCACCCAACCGTGGAATCAAATCAACTTTAATAGACAAAATCCAAAAAACCTAAATTTCATTGGATGCAATTTGTCTTTTTCCTATATGTGGGTTAGCTACGCCCATACACGGCTCATTACCAAATTCCTATTCCTTCAAATACCTTTCTATTGTCTCAAAATAGTAATGAAAACCAGAAAAAATTGCTCTAATACCACTTTGTGACATCTCATACCTTTATTCCACTAAAAGGTGCCCTGATCCTAGTTGGACACATGGACTCAAGCACATATCCACAAACACCAAAGGTAGATGACTAGTAGTGAGGTCCTAGGGTGTGTATGTGGGGAGACTATTCCCTCTTTTCAGAGTGTAACACAGTGGATGAAAATATGAAAATTTAAATAGGATGAATTAAATCAATCAGAAAATAGATAAAGATCCAAAACATAGTGACATATATATATATATAACAATTCCTGAAGTAATCTCATATAAAATGATGATCATGTCATGCATCTATAAAGTATCCAAAACAGGTGTACAGAAAAAAGTATAATACATGTAATAAAATACCAAAAAGGACAAAAAATATCACATCTATCATCACAAGACTTAGTTTATTCCCATTCCCCCAGCTTCTAATCATGACACAAAGTCAAGCATCGAACTATGGGAGCTTTCCCCAGTCCCTACCTACTTCTATAAAGTCTGTCTAGGCACACAACGGTCACCTGAACAGGGTGTGAGATACAATCCTAGTAGGTCACCACTGAAAGTGTCTATAAAAATCTAGGATGTGTAATACAAGCTAAAGTGGGGTGCATAATATAATAGGTATGAAATTACCGAAATTAAAGTTCCCACATAAATGTAAAGACCCAGAATTTCCAAGTAATTTTTTTTTCAAATATATGGGAATTTTACGAGTCCGTGAAAATTGAAGGCGCGTGATTCCGAGCTCCGGTGTGCCCGGAATCAATTTTTGAAGTTTGTTTCAGGTACGTTCAGTAAATGTACGAGTGGGTTTTTCTAACTTTTGAATTGGTGCTCAGAATTGAAATCTGAGGGCACCATTAAACTTGCAGTGCCAGTATTCGCTTAAGAATACTTTCACCTCGACGATAATTGGTCGAGGGTGAAAGTTAGTTTTTGGGTTTTTCATGGAAATAATAAAATAAAATAAATGCATGTTTTATTTTATTTTATCAATTATAACCAATAATGTGGAAGTTGGAGGTGGGGACCACCACACCTTAACCTCCCAAGAGAGGTTAAGGTGGTGGGGCCCACCCGAACCTAACTTCCCATGAGAGGTTACGGTGTGGGGACCACCTAGGACTAAACTCCTCATTTAATTGAGGAAAACCTCTCAACTCCCTCATAAATAAGGGAGATCCTCTTGACCTCTTCTACCATTAATGGTGCCACCACCTCCCTTAATTAATTCTGCCAATCCACCCTAATTAATCTTTCCAACCTAGGTGTTTAATTAGGCTAATTTGAAATTGGTTCCAATGACTTAATAAGATATTTTATCTATTATCTTTAGCCACCATTTCATTTGGTTGGAAAAGGAGGATTGGGGAGAGGAGAGCTTGGGATAAAAAATTTCTCCAACGAAGAACTTCATCTCCCAACAAAGAACGCTCTCCGGATGAAGAACGCTCCACCGACTAATAACGACTTCGACTTCGACTTTCTTCCTCGGAACCTCCTTTGAAGTAGGACGTGTTCGTCTACAAAGAATCGACGTCTGCTTTCTCACACCAATGTCGACGAAAAACGAACAAGGTAGGGTTTTTATTTGAATATGATATTATTCCTGTGATTCTTTCCTTCTAAAACAAATAATGCAGATCAACTTCTAACTAGTTGATCCGCACATGTTTTCCTTTTGCGGGTTTTGGGATTAATCATTGTGGGAGGGTTTTTTGTGCTTCATTCTTGTGAGCCAAACACTACCACCCTAAACACGGAGGGTGCGGACAAATCTAACATGGCTGATGCCCCCTCCACCGTTCTATATGATGTTCTTCAGAATGGCGATGAGGCAACGAGGCAACGAAGGAAACGACGCCACCACCTGCAGCCTCTGTGACCTGTGCTGCCCCCGCGGCGTTCCGCCCTGCTACCGGCTGAACCAGCCTCCGCCGCCCCTGGCCAAATCGCACCGCCTGCCTGCTTCCAACCCGTGTTGGTCCCGCCACTCGTCGGCCGCACCTCCCGCCGGCCGAACCGGCCCGAGCCGTGTAGCGCCCTGGCCGCACCACGCCCCAGCTCCCAGCCACCCACACCTCCCATCTGAACCCCCCTCATGGCGCCCACCCGAGCCGCCCTGGCCACGCTAGCTTCCGGCCCCACACTGCCATCGACCGAACTTGTCCCGGCCACCCCGGCCTCGCGGCACCCCGGCTGAACCGGTCCCAGCCACCCCGGCCTTGTGGCGCCCCGGCCGAGCCGGTCTCAGCCACCCCAGCCTCGCGGTGCCCCTTCTGGGCCAGTCTCCCATGCCCCCCCGCACCGCCTTGGCCGTACCGGCCTCCTGCACCCCTCGCGACGCCCCGACCGAGCCTGCCTCCCGCACCCCTCGCAGCGCCACGGCCGAGCCAGCCTCCCGCACCCCTCGTGGCGCCCGGGCCAAACCAGCTCGTGCTCCTGCGGTGCCCTCTGGGCCGAGTCACGCACGTGATGCCCTCCAAGCCAAACCTCTCTCACACCGACTTACGACCGGTCCACGCTCTCGCGGCCGGTCCACGCCCTCTCGGCTCTCCGTAGCCACTCGCGGCCTGCTGGGCTAGGCCCAGCGGGCCGGGCTGAACCCAATGGGCTAGCCTGCCCAACGGGCTGGGTCGACCCGAACCGGGTCGGCCTAGGCTAGGTCGGACCGGACCCGGGCCCACTACAGCCCTTTACTTTCTTTTCGCCATATCTTTGGCACCAGACATCCGTTTGATGAACCTTAAGCGGTGCTAGTAATCTTGGAGATTGATGGTCCCTTTGAATATACCCCACAGGAGTTTGGGGTATAGTTGAGATACGGTCTGGTTGGATCGTGCACGAATCCAACCGGGCCCCCGGGACTAAAAGGCTAATAACTCACAGACCATGCGTCCGATTGATGCTCTGTCTATTGCGTTGAGACCCCTATGAGGTGCCAGATCTTTGGGATACTTCTTAGTTGTACTTAGTGGAAGTTGGAGCATCGACCAGTAGCTTTTGGAGCGGATCATTCGAAGATGAGCGAGCATTTTTCAGGGAACCTAGTAGCTGGTTGAGACTTGACGACTGCTGACTGATTGACTCGGAGTGACTCGACTAGCCCAGTGGGGAGCGCATGGTTGTGGCGGAAGACCCATGGTGGAGGAGAGCCTGGTTGTGCCGATAGACCCGCGGTACTCAACAAGAGGAGTACCTCTATAGGCTATGAGGGGGAGAACTTGGTTGTGGCGGCAGACCCATAGTGGGGAGTGCCTCTGTGGGACACAGCAGACCCATGGTACTCGATAGGAGGAGTACCTCAGCAGTCCAAGGTTATTGGGAAGCACGCTTGGTGTCGCGGCAGGCCCACTGTACTCGACAGAGGAGGAGTTCTCCAGCAGCTGAGGTTTCGATAATGTGAATAAAAACCTAGTTTGAGCTGAGTCAGTAACTTTTTTGTTTTCCTCATGATTGAGATGGATCACTAGATAACTTAGGTATATGTATGGGCATATACCTAAGTAAGGTTATCTGTTGATTTCATACTTTGTGGTTTATCCTTTTTGGATTTTGTGAGACCTTGAGGGTCTCGGGGTCCCTACTGAGTATTGTTATAATCACCCATGCACGGGCTATGCCCGCACCTTGTTCTGTGGGATGCAGACGACAGACAATGGTAACTAAGGCTGAGAGTACGAGGACAGGACGGTACCCGGAAGTGGACCTTACGACGAGTCGGTACACAGAGGAGACTGACGGACGTGGAGCACCGGGGAGGCTATTTGTACCTACCCTTTAGGTAGGAATACCAGAGGATGACCTAGCAGTTGTTTTTCCTTTCTTTAGTTGTACTTGTACTTCCATTTCCTTGTACTTTACAATTGGGCTTGTATTTCC
Organism: Viscum album; assembly: GCA_963277665.1. Taxonomy (NCBI): domain Eukaryota; kingdom Viridiplantae; phylum Streptophyta; class Magnoliopsida; order Santalales; family Viscaceae; genus Viscum; species Viscum album. Next base: position 1,280,622,714 of record OY728134.1, read on the forward strand.
AGCCCCTTTTACTTTTCAGCACTCTTTTGTTATACAGTTTACCTAGTGTTTTGTTTCCAGTTTTGTGCTCTGTTGTGTGTGTTTACAGGTTATAAAGGAAATTTCTTCCCAGTTTTAGGGAATTACACCTTTGGTGCTAGTCATCATCTCCTGGCCTATGGAAGGCGGGCTTGGGGTAGTCACGGCACAGACCCTGGGGGACGGGTCGTGACAAATTGGTATCAAAGGAGTCGGTTCTACCGCAGAACTTAGGACTCTGATATTTTCTGTGAAGTAATAGTGTTAAGTGTAGTGATTATGGTTTTCAGTTCAGGGAGTCCAATGTTGGTGCGGCGGCTGATGTATCCATACACCAGGACCCTAACTTCTAATTTCTGACTCAATGCACGAAACACGGATTGCATGTGTGTTTTTCAAAAGTTTTCTTTAAGTCATCTCAACCAGGTCAGCTCACCAGGTATACCTTTTTAACCGTAGTGCACCTATTTATTTTTAGTATGCCTCCACATAGATAGCCGACTAGAGTTCCAAGAGTCGTACACACTGATATCCCACCGAGCGACGAGGCCTCAGTATAGGGCCCTTTTCTAGCAGAGGCACCAGTAGTACCACTCCCCGTTGGGCCACAGATGCCACCAGCCCCAGCAACAGACGGTGCACGCCTCTTGAGCGCGTTTCATGAGTTCCAGTGCCAGAGGCCACCCGGGTTTAGGGGAGATATGGACCCACAGGCAGCTGAGGATTGGCTGGAGGCTGTGGTGAGATTTTTCCAACTAGTAGGGACACCAGCAGACCTCATGGTGATTCTTGCTACCAACCTTCTATAGGAAGCAATGAGAAAATGTTGGAGCTTGATGATCCAGATCCATGATGAGATGATGCTTCTCTGGGAAGACTTTGAGAGCCTATTTCGGGCAGAGTTTGTCCCAGAGACTCTTATGTAGTGCGCATACAGGATCTACTTCATCTGCAGCAGGGCAGCATGACTATAGCTCAGTACTCAGCGAGGTTCACAGACCTCTCACGCTACTCCACCGATATGGTGTGGGACTCATTATTTAAGGCCCGAACCTTTGAGAAGGGACTCAGGTGGGAGATCATGGATTTGGTGATCTCACTCAGTATCCTGATGCAGTCGAGGGTGATAGAGAGAGCCCTCCTAGTGGAGAGTTTCTTTGCTGAGCTGCCTCTAGTAGCGAGATCCACCACTAGTCGACACGTAGCAGATTCTTATGTAGTTGGAAGTATACAAATGTTACAGAGGTCCAAGAGGACTAGACCTATAGGTGGACAACCACATAACTCAGGATTGGCAGTGCGGAGCACCCAAAGCAGAGACAGACATGCCAGGAGCGGGCAATGTTACTCATGCGGCGGGCAGGGTCACATGGCTTGTGATTGTCTAACCCGCCGTTCGGATGGTCAAAAGATGGTCTAAGGACCGCCCAGACTGAGATAGATATTTGATCGAGGCAGTCCGCAGGGTGCAGGCAGACGTGGCAGAGGAGCTGGTTGTGCAACTGGCGGTGGGAGATGTTTCGTGGTGTTACCGCCACCACCACCAGGAGGTCCACCTCGACCACAGGGAGCAGGTGGACAGGGGAGATCTCAGCGCCAGGCAGCTGAGGCCTATGATCATAGCGCTCCAGAGATGATTCAAGGAATGATATGTGTCTACTCCACCATAGCTACAATACTTATAGACACAGGTGCCAGTCACTCTTTCATTGCCACTACCCTCGTTCGGAGCTTGGAGATTCTGATGGAGTCGTTGGCTCGATCATTATGGCTAGAGACTCCTATGGGAGTGGATTAGATGATTACACACTGGTTCCGGTAGTGTGAGCTTACTCAAGGAGGCGAGAGCTTCGGCTGGGATCTCCTAGTAGCAGCATCGAGGCCTTACGACGTCATCTTAGGTATGGACTGGTTATCTACAGTCCATGCTTAGATTGACTGTATTAGGCACAAAGTGTGGTGTTTCCACATGGATGGGACCAGGTTTACCTTCACTGAAGAGAAGGGAGCATTTGCAACGTAGGATGGACTTTCCTGGAGGAGGGTGCAACCGATCACTCATCAGTTGGCTTTCCTTACCCTCGGAGCAGTTGATGTAGAGAGTTCGAGTTATCCTATGTGGTGGACCAGTACACTGATGTTTTCCCTGATGATGTCCTAGATCTACCTAGACATTTACATTGACTTGTACCTCTGGATGGAACTAATATCTACACCAGTATATCGGATGGCTCCTGTGGAGCTTTGTGAGCTGCAGGTACAGCTACAGGACTTCCAGGGGAAGGGATTCATCTAGCCCAGTGTTTCTCCCTTGGCATCCCCGATTCTATTCGCCAAGAAAGCAGATAGGATCTTGAGGATTTGTGTTGACTATCAGTTCATGAACCAGGTGACTGTGAAGAACAAGTACCCACTCCTAAGGATTGAAGACCTCTTTGATCAGCTGAAGGGAGCACAATGGTTCTCGAAGATAGACCTCAAATCCGGCTTTCACCAGCTCAGAGTTCGAGACGAGGATGTGTAGAATACGGCCTTCAGATGTCGGTACGGCCACTAAGAGTTCTTGGTTATTCCATTCGGCATAACCAACACTCCAACAGTGTTCATGGGACTCATGAACAGTATTTTTCAGCCATACCTCAATCACTTTGTTGTAGTCTTCATCGATGAAATTCTGATCTACTTGACTACTGAGGAAGAGCATGCCTATCACTTGCAGGTATTACTAGACACACTCTGAGAGCACCAGATTTATGGTAAGCTCTCAAAGTGCCAGTTCTGGATCTGAAAGGTTCACTTCTTGGGGCATGTCATCTTAGAGGCAAGATTTTTAGTAGATTCAACGAAGATTGAGGCGGTACTTTATTGGCAGTCACCCAGCAGTGTGATGGAAGTACGTAGTTTCCTAGGTTTGGCCGGATACTACCGGAGATTCATGCCAGAATTCTACAGAGTTGCAACACCACTTTATGCCTTGAAAAAGAAGGGGCAAACCTTCGTGTGGTCGGGGAGATGCCAGCAGATATTTCAAGAGCTGAGGTAGAGGCTGACTAGTGCCCCCATCTTGAGGCTTTCATAGGAAGGTGTAAGGTACGTAGTCTACTACGACGCATCATGGAACGGACACAGATGTGTATTGATGTAGGAGTAATCAGTGATTGCATATGGTTCACGACAACTGAGAAAACATGAGCAGAAATACGCTACCCATGACCTGGAGTTAGCAGCAATGGTCTTCACCTTGAAGATGTGGCGACACTATGTGATGGGAGAGCATTTTACCGTGTACTCTGATCACAAGAGTCTCAGGTATACCTTCTCTCAGAAGGACCTGAACCTGAGGCAACGACATTGGCTTGAGTTCCTCCCAGACTATGAATTCGAGATAGTCTATACTCCTGGGAAGGGGAACGTTGTTGCAGATGCACTCAGCAGGAGATCTGGTATACAGTTGCTAGGTGAGGTGACAGAGCAGCTGGATGCTTTACATATATCCTTTGTGGATAGAGATGGAGCATCCTTCCTTTAGTCTCTTACAGTCACTCCCCCACTTCTTCAGTGAGTCAGGGAGGTGCAGCATAGGGATGCTGACTGCGAGACGCGACATGCTTAGATATCCATGGGGTAGACACCTGATGTATTTTCTAAAGGTGGGGAGTATGTCATCCTCTTTAGAGGACATACTATGGTACCAGTGTCACTTTATGAGGAAGTGTTGAGGGATTTCCACACATCCCCTCTAGAGGTACGTCCAGGAGTGGCAAAGATGTACCAATACCTCTGATGATAGCACTGGTGGCCAGGAATGAAGAAGGCAGCAGCAGAGTTTCTCTATCGATGCCTCACTTTTCAGCAAGTGAAGGCGGTGCATCAGGTACCAGCAGGCTTGGTTCAGCCTTTAGAGTTCCTAGAGTGTAAGTGGGATGGGATATCCATGGACTTTGTGACAGGACTTCCACATACATCCAGAGGTCATGACTCTATCTGGGTGATCGTCAACCAACTCACCAAGTCGGCCCACTTCCTACCGATCAGAGAGAAGGTCTCAGTAGAGAGCTTGAGACGCATCTATGTGTAGGAGATTGTGCAGCTACATGGAGTACCCATGATGATTGTCTTTGATCGTGATACATGATTTACTTCCTGGCTATGGAAGGGGTTGAAGGAGGCTTTCGGGATGCTGCTTCATTTAAGCATCGCCTTCCATCCTCAGATGGATGGTTATATTGAGCGGACCATTCAGACCCTCAAGGACATACTACGATCTTCTGTCCTTGACTTCAGTTACAACTGGGAGGATCACTTACCTTTGGTGGAGATTGCGTACAACAACAGTTATCACTCCGCCATTGGGATGGCACCTTTAGAGGCATTGTACGGGCAACCTTGAAGATCACCTTTGTGCTGGAATGACCCGGGGGAGTCATCACTAGTGGGACTATAGATGGTACGGGATACCACAGAGAAGGTGCAGATTATCCAGGAGTGGATGAAGACTGCACAGAGCAGGCAGAAATCATATGCTGACCGGAGACAGAGACCTCTGGAGTTTGAGGATGGCGACCACGTCTTTCTATGGGTCTCACCCCGATGAGGTCTATGGAGATTTGTACGAGACATAAAGTTATCTCCGAGGTTCATCGGACCTTTTCAGGTCCTCAGCAGAGTTGGTGAGGTGGCATACTGCTTAGCTCTTCCACCTCGGTTGCACCGGGTGCACGACGTCTTCCATGTAACCCAGCTGAGGAGATACATGCACGACCCTTCTCACGTCATTGACCATGGCGAGCTGGATGTCAACAATGGGGAGACTTTTATGGAGGTTCCAGTAGAGATTGAGGATCAACAGGAGCGGGTCCTTTGTGAATGGTCGATACCTCTGGTGCGTGTTCGCTGGAAGCATGGGAACCTCCAGGAGAGCACATGGGAGCGGGAGGCTCAGATGCGTGCTCAGTACCCCCACTTGTTCCTTTAGTTTGAGTTATGGCATACGGAGACGTAAAGCCTGAGGTGGGGAGAATGTAAAGACCTAGAATTTCCATGTAATTTTTTTTAAATATATGGGAATTTTATGAGTCCACGAAAATTGACGACGTGTGATTCTGAGGCCCGGTGTGCTCGGAATCAATTTCTGAAGTTTTTTTCGGGTATGTTCAGTAAACATACGAGCGGGTTTTTCTAACTTTTGAACTAGTTCTTGAAATTGAAATCTGAGGGCATCGTTGAACTCGCAGCACCGGTATTCACTTAAGAAGACTTTCACCTTGACGGTAGTTGGTCGAGGGTGAAAGTTAGTTTTTGGGTTTTTTGTGGAAATAATAAAATAAAATAAATGCATGTTTTATTTTATTTTATCTATTATAACCAACCATGTGGAAGTTGGAGGTGGGGACCACCACACCTTAACCTCCTATGAGAGGTTATGGTGTTGGGGCCCACCCGAACCAAACCTCCCATGAGAGGTTACGGTGTGGGGACCACCCAGGACTTACTCCCCCATTTAATTGAGGAAAACCTCTCAACTCCCTCATAAATGAGGGAGAACCTCTTGACCTCCTCTACCATTAATGGTGCTACCACCTCCCTTAATTAATTCTTCCAATCCACACTAATTAATCTTTCCAATCTAGGTGTTTAATTAGGCTAATTCGAAATTGGTGCCAATGACTTAATAAGATATTTTATCTATTGTATTTGGACACCACTTCATTTGGTTGGAAAAGTAGGATTGGGGAGAGGAGATATTGGGAGAAATAAAGTTCTCCAATGAATATCTTCATCACCCAACGAAGAACGCTCTTCTGACGAAGAACGCTCCACCGATGAAGAACGACCTCAACTTCGACTTTCTTACTTGGAACCTTCTTCGACGTAGGAAGTTTTCACCTACAATGAATCGACTTTTGCTTTCTCATGCCAATGTCGATGAACAATGAACAAGGTAGGGTTTTTATTTGAATATGATATTATTCCCATGATTCTTTCCTTTTAAAACAAAGAATGCGGATCAAATTCTAACTAGTTGATTCGCACATGTTTTCCTTTTGCGGGTTTTGGGATTAATCATTGCGGGAGGTTTTTTTGTGCTTTATTCTTGTGAGCCAAATGGTACCACCCTAAATGAGGAGGGTACAGACCAATCTACCATGGCCAACCCCCCTCCATCGTTCTTCTTTATGATGTTCTTCGGAATGGCGATGAGGGAACGATACGACAAAGGCGACGAAGCAAACGGTGCTGCCACCCGCGGCCTCTGCAACCCATGCCGCCTCCGCGGAATTCTGCCCTGCCGCAGCCAAACCGGCCTCCACTGCCCTGGGCCAAATTATGCTGCCCGCTGGCTTCCGACCCACACCAGTCGCGCCGCTCACCTTCCACACAACCAGCTGGCCGAACCGGCCCGAGCCAAGCCATGCCCCGGCTCCCGGCCGCCCACTCCTCCTGGCCGAACCACCCTCACGGCGCCCTCCCAAGATGCCCCAGCTGCGCTAGCCACTAGCCCCGTACCGACACCGGCCAAACCAGTCCCGGCCAACCCGACCTCACGACGCCCCAGACGAACCAGTCTCGGCCACCCTGGCCTCGTGGTGCCTTGACCGAGCCGGTATCGGCCACCCCGTCCATGCGGATCCCTGGTCGTGCCGGCCTCCCACACCCCTCACAGCGCAGCAGCCGACCCGGCCTCCCGCCCCCCTCACGGCGCCCCAGCCGCACCGGCCTCTTGCGCCCCATTGTGGCACCTCGGTCGAGCCGGCCTCCCGTACCCCTCGAGGCACCCTGGCCGAACAGACCCATGCCCTTGTGGTGCCACCCAGGTAGAGTATCCCACGCGGTGCCCTCCGGACTGAACAACCCTCATGCCGACATGCGGCCGGTCCGCGCCCTCTCAGCTCTCCATGGCCCCTCGCGGCCTGGTGGGCTGGGCCCAGTGGGTCGGGCCGAACCCAACGGGCTGGCCCGCCCAACGGGCCAGGCCAGACCCAACGAGTAAGGCCAGGTCGAACCGAACTCGGTTGGCCCAGGTTGGGTCGGGCCGGGTCGGCCCGATCGGGTCGGACTGGTCTCGGGCCCACTACGGCCCTTTACTTTCTTTTGGCCATATATTTGGCACCGGACGTTCGTTTGACGAACCATCAGTGGTGCTGGTAATCTTGGAGTTTGACAGTCCCTTTGATTATGCCCCAATGGAGTTCAGGGTATAGTTGAGATACGGTCAGGTTGGATCGTGCACGAATCCAACCGGGCCCCTAGGACTAAAAGGCTAATAATTCACAGACCGGGTGTTTGATTGGCGCGTTGTCTGTTCTGTTTAGACCCTTATAATGTGGCGGATCTTTGGGATACTTTTCGTGGGACTTCGTGGAAGTTGGAGAATCGACCAGTAGCTTGTGAAGCGGATCTTCGGGAGACGAGCGAGCATTTGTGCGGGAACCTAGTAGTTGGCTAAGACTTGACAACTGTTGACCGATTGACTTGGAGTGACTCAACTAGCCTAGTGGGGAGCGCCTGGTTGTGGCGGAAGACCCACGACGGAGGAGCGCCTGGTTATGGCAGCAGACCCGTGGTACTCGATAGGAGGAGTACCTCTACAGGCTATGAGGGGGAGCGCCTAGTTGTGGCAGCAGACCAATGGTGGGGAGCACCTCTGTGTGACGCAGCAGACCCACGGTACTCGATAGGAGGAGTACCTCATCATTCCAAGGATTGTGGGAAGCGCGCTTGGTGTCACGGTAGGCCCACTATACTCGACAGAGGAGGAGTTCTCCAACAGCCGAGGTTTCGATAATGTGAATAAAATCCTGGTTTGAGCTGAGTTAGTAACTTTTTTGTTTTCCTCATGATTGATATGGATCACTTGATAACTTAGGTATTTGTATGGGCATATACCTAAGTAAGGTTATCTGTTGATTTCATACTTTTTGGTTTATCCTTGTTGGATTTTGTGAGACCTTGAGGGTCTCGGGGTCCCTACTGTGTATTGTTATACTCACCCCTGCATGGGCTATGCCCGCACCTATGTGTTGGATGCAGACAACAGACAGCGCTGACTGAGGCTGAGAGTACCAGGACTGGACAGTACCCGGAGGTGGACCTTACAACGAGTCGATACATAGAAGAGACTAACAGATGTGGAGTGTTGAGTAGGCTATCTATACCTTCCCTTCAGGTAGGAATCCTGAAGGACGACCCAAAAGATATTTTTCCTTTCTTCAGTTGTACTTGTACTTCCAATTCCTTGTACTTTACATTTGGGCTTGTATTTCTGGGCCCTTTTACTTTTCATCACTCTTTTGTTATACAGTTTACCTAGTGTTTTTTATCCATCTGTGTACTCTATTATATGCATTTAAAGGTTATAAAGGTAATTCCTTCCCAGTTTTAGGGAATTACGCCTTTGGTACTAGTCTCCAGCCCCTGGCCTATGGAAGGCGGGCTTGGGGTAGTCACGGCACGGGCCTCGGGGGACGGGTCGTGATAAGAAAAAGTAAACAAACATGAGATCTTTTACATTCATACAGGACTCCCTACAAAAAAAATGTATAGCTCTTGTATCAAGGAATCCATAAGGTAAATAGAAGTAAATACCACAACCATGTCATATACATAGTATATCACATCGAACTTGGAATTTTTGTATAACCTGTATATCATATCCATCAGGGTTGTGCCGTATAACAAGAAGTCTAACAATTAACCACAACCGAGCCATATAATCAGAAGTGTTAGACCCTGCAAGGCTGGATCCAAGATATAGATGACCAATTCATAATCATCAATTCCCAGGGTTATCTTTATGGAAAATAGAGAATGACACTAGTGTATTCCAAGGAACGTGTCAACATAGAATGTCCAATGCGAGTCCAGCAAACTGGATCCAAGGAGTAAAAATGACCTTGGAATCCTACGGAATCAAGATCCATGGAGCATACTGGTCCACTGCATCCTCTATCATAAAACAAGACTCATGGGTGAAATATCCCTGGCATCTAAATGGAATCAAGATCCATGGTTCACCAACCAAGGAATCCACTACCATTCGTCAATTCACAAGCACTCTTGTTCTATGAGTATACCCACTCATATAGCAATTCACATTCAATTACATTCAATGTGTTTACCCACTCATATAAAAATTCCATATAAAATATTTCATCATAGTATCAACATTAAAAGGTGGTAAAACATCTCTTAATTAATAAATTCATTTCATTTTATTTATAAATGGGCTTCCTCTAACTAGGCAAGCTCAAATACACACCCCATGGGTGGTATAATAAAGGTAAATCTTGAAGGCACGCCCCATGAGTGACCTTGGTTGGGGGAAAACCTCCAAAAAGTCTCAAGGAACTAGTGGTAATCTTATAAGAGGTTTCATTACATTCAATTTAATTATTCGATTCATTTTTAGGGCCATGCCAAAAAGTCCCACGGACAGAACAACAACAACTAGCTCTATAAAGCACCAACCCACATGGGAAAAGTATAGACCACATGTCGTAGGTCTGTAGTAGAGTGCTCTTCTAGTATCATATTCTGATTTGAATTAGATCAGAAGAAAAATAGAGAAAGGATGGAAACCCTAAAAATAGGTCATATTAGTTTTCACCTAAATAACTCTGTTGATTCAATGTTAAACAAATAACATCACAAAAGGAATTGAGTACTCACCATCATGGATCCAACGAGACCAACGACGTTCAATTCCAAGATCAGATGGAAGAATGGCATAAAAAGCTATGATTTGTCTTCAAAGAGCTCTCAAATGGATCAAGGTTGTCTAATAGATGAAATGAGAAATTATATTTAGGTTATAAAATATTTTAAGGGAAAATGGTAATTTATCGAGATTTAATGGGCCGCATGGTTGGCCAAATCGTACACCAATCATGCACCCTTCATTGTAAGGAAGGGCACCTCACATGGTTAGTGCACACAGTTTTCCAAACTATGCCCAAACCGTGTGATTAAGCTCCGCTAAAAATTGATGGTGCCTCACATGGACGTGAGTCTCCATCTGCACAATTTCCTCAAATTGTGTGACCTATAGCACCCCACTTACCTACCTCACATGGTTAGTAATAACCATACAACCTTCCCCACAATGTTTCTATTAACCATTCATCCTATCCTGATTTTCCAAAAATCTGGGCTCCGAACAAGCCCCAAAAACCCCTAATAAACCTGTGACCTCAAATGGTATTCATATTAGGCCATAATTAATCATTTAAACCAAAAATAAAAAATATTTGTACCTCATACAAAAACCTGGTATCATACATATATGATATCCTGAGGGTTTTGAGAGGTCTAAATGAGAGTGATAAGGTTCAAAAATTGAAAAGTTATATATACGGACTAAAGTAAGCTTCTTAGAGTTGGAACATTTGGTTTGATGATGCAATCCAAGAGTTCAGTTTCATCAAGAATGTTGATGATTCAAGTATATACCACAACATAAATTTAAGCTATTTATGATGGGTTATTTGTGATGGACTCCCATCAAAAAAGTCATTTGCGATGGGAGTCCATCGCAAATAACTCATCACAGAAGAAGGCATCACAAATGTGATTATTTGTGACGGATCGTCACAAAAGCTTTTTTTTGTGACGGATAAGTGATCTCTCGCAATAGATTCTCGTAACAATTTTTAAAAACCCTATTTTGACGGTTTGTCGCAGAAAGTTATTTGTGATGGATGTATAATCGGTCAAAAATAATAAAATTTTCAAAAAAAGATCAAAATTAGAAATAATTAAAATTAATGAAAAATAATGAAAATAATAAAATAAAGTAAAATTATTTAAAAAAATTTAATTCATATATATATTTAAAAATAATTTCAATATGAAATAAAATTAATTTAATTTAAAAAAATATAAAATAAATATACTTAAACCTAATTAAAATTATTGAAATTAATTAAAAAATAAAATATATTGAAAAATAATAAAAATAATTGAATAATTGAATATATTAAATAATAATTACAAAACCATAAATTAATTAAAAAAGTTAAAAACAATAAAAAAAATTAATAAATTTACAAATATTTAAAAATCATTAAAAAATTAAAAAAATTAAAAAAACATATAAAAGGAATACATCATTTCAAACATAATATGTCTGTCATACCAAATTACCCTTTTTTAAACATGATATATATACATATATAAAAATTCACAAATTAATATATATATTTTAAAAACCATACATTTTTTTAAAGCGTTTATATTAGCATATTCATAAGTTATTATATATATATATATATTAAAATACTTCTTAATTAATATAAATACATAAAATATATTTTGAATTTTTATTTTAAACTTGTATACTTATCTAATTTATATATATATATATAAATGTATATAAAATCACCCATGTTTATATATACACACACACACAGATATATATATATATATAATCGCACATGTTAATAAAATCACATATGTTTACATATTCATATGTTTATATAGATATTTATAAAATTGCACATGTCCATATATTTTTTAATATATATAAATATAATTGCACATGTTTTTTTAAATATATATATGTATATATAAAAGCATTCACACATTAATATATATATATATAACCACGCATAGTAATAACAAAATTTAAAAATTAGAAAAATAACTACAAACCAATTAAAATAAATTTTACGTTCTAGATTAGCAGGAAAATATTGAATAAAAAATTGAATCAATCCTAAACATCATATGAGGCATGATAAATAGATAAACTATTAAAACTAGGGTTTTCCAAAATGAAAAAATGTAATAAAAGGTATAAAACATAAAATTAATGAAAATGAAGTCAAGAGGAACTCGTACCAGAGAGAGTCGAACCCAAATCTGTTAAAAATGATGGAAATGGAGTTTGATGAAGTAGAATGGAGACTTTGAGGTCTAGGGGGTGGTTCATAGGGTGTCATGGCACATTTTTGTGAGGAGGAAGGAGGGGAGGAGGTGGAAGAAGGGTCTTGTAGGTTAAATTAAAAGATTTTTTGCAACGGTTTATTTGTGAGGTAATTAATTCTGTCGCAAATAGTTTTTTTGGTCAAAACTATTTGCGATGGAAATTAATTTCCATCACAAATACTATCAGGCTGATGATTATTTGTGATGGATAGATAAATTTGTTACAAATGCTCATTGCAACTACTTTTGGCGCTGGGTAGTGGGAATGCCTACTAAAAGTATTTGTGACAGATTCAATATTCTATCACAATTAATCACGTGGAAGGTACTATTTTCGACGGATCGTTTTCCCATCGCAAATGATATGTCAAAAATAACCAAATATCTAATAGTGTACATGCATATTAGTGGGAGTATAGTAGTGTTTCTAATAGCGTAAGTATATGACATACTACTTATTGGAAATGACATCCTGACACTTAACTCTGTGAAGATGTGGATGGGTAAATGTTTCTCCAGGAAAGACATGGGTGAAATGACTTACATACTTGGTATGAGAATCTATATAGATAGATCCAAGAAGTTTCTTGGATTGAGTTAGAACGCATATATTGGTAAAGTACTAAAGTGGTTTAGTATGGAGAATTCAAATAAGGGTTCTTTACTAGTGTTTCATGGCTTGAATCTTGGGAAGATTCAAGATCCTTCTAAAGAGTTAGAAAGGATGGATAGGATTCCTTATGAGTCCCCCATAAGATCTATCATGTCTATCATATTTTATACTCGAACTGAGGTCTGTTATGGTTTGATCATAACAAGTGGATACCAATCCAATCTCGATGAGATTCATTGGATTGTTGCAAAGAAATTCCTTATGTACTTAAGGACTAAGGATATTCTCATAGACATTGGAGGAGAGGATAAGCTCTGCATAAAGGGTTATACAAATGCTATTTTCCAATCCAACAAAGATGAAATGAAATCTCAATCTGGATTTTTGTCCAGCTCAAATAATGGATAAATTACTTGGAATAGTTCCAAATAATCCATCATATTGGACTTGACAATAGAGGTAGAATACATCACTACATTAGATGTTGTGTCAGAAGCATTTTAGATCAAGAAGTTCATTTCTAAATATGGAGTGGTTCCTAGAATCGATGGAGAAATCAAACAATATTGTGATAGTAATGGTGTTGTCTCTCAAGATAAGTAACTTTGGTATCATCAATGGACCAAAAAGATCCTTCACAAATACCATATCAAATGGGAGATCATTGATAGGGGTTATGTAAAGATCAGTTTGGTGGATACTCAGAAGAATGCAACAGATTCATTGAAGAAACTGTCACTGAAACAACAACATGAGGTTCATATAGAATCTCTAGATGTTAAACATATGAGAGATTGGATGCAATGGTTGGGAGTATATCATTTTATTATATTAAAGTAAATATCTAATTATCATTCATTCATGTGTGATGAAATTAATTTTACATGAACGATCGAATGATAATATCCCCTCAAAGTAAGACTTTCAATTGTCCTCAATTGGCCAACATTATAGAGTATTATGGGTTTTAATGAAATGATAAGTTTAGCTTGAATATATTCTTATAATCATTTAAAAAAGGTGTATTTGAGATATGAATAATGGATTCATGAGGCAATATGTAAAGACTTGCTACGTAGATTTATGTTCTAAAATAAATCTCATGGAATGCCATACAATCATCAATATACTTAGGGTTATATGATTATTATCAATCCTTCTTATATGAGGTTGGCGAGATACTTAGAATGATAACCTTCATACATTAATACCATAATTATGCAAGTCTATGTGTTGACTTAGCTTGTCACGAACCAACCAGGGTCGACCCTAAACCGATCACCCGAGCTAGTCCACGACATGGCCCGAAGGGCGTTCCTAATCCCCACGAGATGGAAACCAGTGTCGGGCATCAAAATTTAATCACTGGGAATGATTTTTTCCCATAAATATAAATAAATAAACAAGAATAAGTAGAAAAATAAAACTAAACTCTAACAATGGAAAATAAAATAAACCAAACATACCTTCTTGTGACCTTCTAGGTCACCACCCAAATCGGACTCAAGCTTGCTAAGCAGCTGAACCAGGAACCTGAACAAGAATTGAACCTGCAACTGAAAGAATATGATAGGTGTAAGCACCGAGATGCTTAGTAGGGATGCTGAAAATAATAACAGAATCCAAGTATTCCCTTTCCCAAAACAGTCCAATAACACAAGTTTGAAATACAAATATAAAATTAGGGTTTTCACATTTTAAAAAGAAGCAACATGTTTTTCCCACTTAAAAACCCAACACATGCTACAAAAAATTTCCAAAAATCATTTTTCATTTTATAAATAAATATCCAAAACAGAATATACCAAAGTTGGTCAAGAGTAAAACAAGTAAAAAATGCTATCTGAAAATCAACTAGTTTCATGGAAAGTAAACAAGCAATGTAAGTAATCCAGTAACCATGGGTGATCCTAAACATCCCTAGAAGACCCCTGGACGTACTCGGTTTCAGAACCATCTACTGGCGTATGGTGAAGCTCCTAAGTCTATAACCAATTGGACACCCTAAATTGACCAATCTAGTGTCAAAGCCCACCTGGCCTAACAACAAATCCCAGGGGTACCAACCTGTCTAATCAGGGATGATCAGCAACTGTCACTCAATCATCTAAAAGATGCCCAAGAACCCAAGGTGGTTATATTAATACTGTATAAGTAGGAAGGACCTCGCATGTGTGACTCATATCACTGCACTTGCCTTCCCCAAACCCAGACGCTTCCTATGCATTCACCCATAAAGGGTTACCCTAGAAAGGATCGCCCCCAAAAACACATTAAATCATTTCACCTTAACAAAGTGCCAACCAGGCCGTCACACCATTTAACATTTAAACCATTTCATAAAATTTTCAAAGTTTCTAATTGGGCATAAACTTTCACCAAAACACAATCTCATATAAAATTTAGTACAAACACTTCCCTTGGGTCAACGATGCCAAACGGGCCCATGAGTTCCAAAACGCACACCAAATCATTTTACCACTATCAAATGAGCCATTACCATTTTCAAAATCACATCAAAACACATTTCAATGGAAACTGACCATGATTTAAATAAAACCATGTTTAGGGAGCATAAATCATTACTATAAAACAACAAAACCATTTCCTTATAATCCATAAAATTTTTCCAAAACAATTTAACACAAACAATAAGATTGTCAAGCAGGTACACAGTTTTAAATACAACCTTTTCTAAAAGTTCATACAAACATAATTACATAAGTTGAGGGTACCAAATGGATCATCACATTACTTAAACAATTAAATCAATTATTTGAAAACACAAGTGTTTTCAATCGGACCTTTATCTTCACATGGCCAAAACATTACCCAAAATATCACCCAAAGACCACTTTTTCATTTTTCCATGTCAAACAGTTTATTAAAAAAATTTACAAACATATGAAACATTCTATAAACAATTTAATACACATAAAAAATAATTTATAAAAAATTTTATAATGAACCCATAATCTTATTAAAAACATTTATAAATAGACGAAAGAATTTATAAACAATCCAATAAATAGACCGAATAAATTTTAAACAATTCATTCAAACCAGTAACACATTCAAAACCTATTGCAGAGTATATCAAAAGTGTGTGTCATACTTAAAACATCATAAAAACAACCTTTGACATCCAAAGAACACATTTTTCATAAGCACGCACAAATATGATAAGAAAAGGTACCTCAAAGCTATCTTTATCAAAACCAACTAACTTGAAAAAACTATAAAAAGTTAACTAAGTACATTGAAAAGGTGCAAAATCAGTAAAAAAATTAATTAAAACATTCATGTATTAAATGGACTTAATCGGAAAGGAAATCACGAATTCTCCTACCTCAAATCCAGCACAGACACAGCAACGCTTTAGTGGAGGGAAGAACGGAAAGCTGCGGACCAACCGCACACCTTAGACAACAAGAGAAATGCGCTAACACAACAGGATGAATTAGATTTATTTAAAATGAAGGAAAAATTCCAAATGTGTAATGAAGGAAAAATAAATAAACAAGTAAATAAGTAAATAAATAAATAATTAAATAAATAAATAAGTAAATAAATAAATAACTAGATATATCAGATGAGGAACCAGTTACTAGAAAGGGGGAGGGCCACACTGGAGTAAGGCATAGGTGCCGCACAGGGATTTGATTGCGTTGCTTGTTGGAATAAGGAGAGCAGTGGGGTTGGGTCGTCGGATACCACATGCACATGGGGGTTCGACCTGTCAGAAGGTGCGACTGGGAAGGGAGTAGGGGAGGTCGATGTGGGGGGTTTAGGGCATGGCCTGGAAGGTGTTATGGAGGGATAGAATGAGGGAGGTCGGGTGCACTAAGGGGTCGAGGTTGAGGGGCGACCTGCTGAGGGTGAGTGCGGAGGGCCGAGACGAGGCCAATGGAGGTTGAGGGTTGGTCGGATGAAAGAAGGGAGATGCTGGCGGGGTGAAGGGAGAGTGGCTGGGTGTGCTAGGGGCGAGGCTGATGGCCTGGGTGAGGGAAGATAGGGAACGAGGGGTTAGCGCTGGGTGGCAGAGCGATGAAGGTGGATGCGGGTGCTGGGTGCGGAAAAGGAATAGGGAGGGGAGGCAGCAGATCTTCTCGAAGGGGAGGACAATATCAAATAGGGGGGCGAGGTCGGTGTTCGCTGGTGGTGTGGTGAGGCAAGAGGGGGAGGGTCGAAGGGGAGAGGGGAAAGGGGGCGCCGTAGGGAAAAATCGGGGAAGGGGGGGCGACGCCTGGGTAGAATTAGGTTTAGAATTTTTTTCAATCCATTTTAATAAAATTATAATAGTTATAATAATAAAACTAATAATAATAATAATAATATAAATAATAATTATAGCATCCAGCCTTTTTATCACATAAACTTCTATTACATTATACAAAACTGATGATCTTTAAGGTTTAGTGTCTTGGAAACCAGGAACTTAATACATGAAAACAACATAAAACATTCTTCTTTAAACACTTGAAAGGATTCTTCATTGTTCATCCTAAGTTCATTACAGCATCTCATAACCTGGGAGTATACATCAAAGGAAAGGGTGAGCAGAAGGCCCAGTAAGGGTAACAAGGGAAACATTTTACGTGTGAACTTGAGATGCATCAAAAAGTCATGAAAAAATAACTGTAAGGCATGAGAAAGAGATCATGAGGCATATCATAATAAAAATAATGTTCTTCATAACATGAATATGTGGCTACAACATTTAACTTAGAAAATCATGAACATATAACCAAGGTCCATCCCCAAGGTGTCATTTGAAATTACCAAGGTTATTCACCAAGGTATCGTTAAAATTGTAATCTCTAGTGGTTACTTCATTACCCAATGCATTGGAGTGATATCAGGGAACACCCTTAAATTTGTCTTTATTATTATGTGATCCACATATATCATCATCAAAATTTCATAAATAACCCATATAGCATAAAAGAAATGGGTTTCATTTCATAATCATAACATTTTAAAAAATGCTTTTAAGACGTGATCTTTATGTCACTTTAAACCCACAGAAAAAAGGAAAGCGGGTCTCATGTATGTAAATCCCAGAATTTAAAATTGAACATATTGATATATATTTAAATACCCTTGTATAAGGAAGAGCTTTGAGTATTCACTTAATAAAATAAAATATTTTTAGAATAAGAGAGAGACATTTTGAGATGAAAATTCTGCAGCATAACGGCTATGTTACAGGGTTTTAGAAAACATTGAAAAGAGAGGGGACATGGGTCACCCACTCATAAATGATCCAAAAAAAATAGTAGAGGGAAAAAATATAATGGATATAAGAACATGTTAATTAAATTTTAAAGACATACCAAATGAAATGAAAAACATGGAAGAAGACAAAAATAAGATTTCTCTCATGGAAATTCGGCAGCCTAACAGCGTCACTTAAAACTTCAAAAAATGAATTGACTAGATCAAATAGGGTCTCTAATCATATGAAAAAGATCATTATGATAGATATAGATATTATACCCCAACATAATAAAAAGTAACTTGAAATACTTGACATGAAAGTAGAACTTTGAAAAATGAGAAGGGAGAAAGAATCCCTTAAAAATTCGGCAGCCTAACGGCGCCACTTAAAACTTCAAAAAATGAATTGACGAGATCAAATAGGGTCTCTAATCATATAAAAAAGATCATTATGATAGATATAGAGATCATACCCCAACATAATAAAAAGGAACTTGAAAAACTTGACATGAAAGTAGAACTCTGAAAAATGAGAAGGGAGAAAGAATCCCTTAAAAATTCGGCAGCCTAACGGCGCCACTTAAACATTCATAAAATAAAATGATGAGAGAAAGAGAGGGTATCTCATCATATGAACATGAAAAGTACAGTAGGATGAATATAAAATAACATTACCAATATAAGAATATGGAGCATAAAATAAATGACATAAAAGAGAGTACTTGGAAAGAAGGAAGAGAGGTAGGATCCCTTACCTTAAAACGTAACTCTTAAAAATCGAAGGTCGGGACCTTGAGGGCTTGGAGGCACCTTGGAAGGACTCCTTGGGAGTTAATGGGACCCGATCTTCGTTGGCGGAGAGTTGGGAGTGAAAACTGAAGGAGGAATGAGTGGGTATTTATAGGGAAAGGGAGGTGATACTTTAATAATTTCAAGGGACACCTCACTAGTGGTTTTGGCAAAACCAGGGGCTTGCCCGTGGTATTTGCCCATGGTTTTGGCCACATGGGACCCCTCATACAATAATTCATCCCCTTTAGTCGACCATCCCTTTAAATATCTCATGAAATCATCATGACGTAGTTATGATGTCATTAAACATACTGAAACCCTAAAACTGTATTTTTACTATTCACTGAAAATTCAACTTTTTCAGAAAACTCCTAGAAATTTACCTTAACATAATATCAATACTCTGAATTCAAAAATAAACTCAATTTTATTAAAATAATTTTCTAAATATTTTTAATTTAATTTTTAAATAAAAACACTATTCACCGAAAATTCATTTTTTTCAGAAAAATCCCCAAAAATTACATTAACATAATATCGATGCTATGAGTTCAAAAATAAAGTCCATTTTATAAAAATAATTTTCTAAATATTTTTAATTTAATTTTTAATTAAAAACACTATTCACCTGAAAAAACTAATACTTGACTAATAATTAATGAAACAATTATCTACCTATTTTATTGAATCACACTACTTAATCAGGGTGCCTAAATTATATTAATACATTCTTTAAGTGAGATTACTAATCCATTTGGTCACATTACTAATCCTAAGCATAAAATCACTATTCATAATTTACTATTCATAAAAAATGAAGTTGATCTTATTAGACTCTAAATTTCTTACTGAACACATTTGCAAAAGACCATTTTTTTAAATCATTACACATCATTAATTATTTAAGGTTTACATAAATATTTTAAAATATCCTTTTTTCAAAATTCATCAATAAAATACATCCTATATTCATTCGAACATTTGAAAACTCACAAACTTCACCCTAAGAAGAAAACACAATTTTATTTATAACAAAGGATTACACAAAGTAGCTATGGTCTCGTTACATATCCCTTTATCACACCAGCATATGACCTAAGTGTAAGGTGTGCTAAGGTGAGAGAATCTGAAGGTGGCTCGGCCAACATTGCCCGAGTGGTGATTCTTATCAGTTTGAACTTCTCGCGAAGGCGATTCCGTTCTAGCTTCATATGATGAAGTTCAACTTGGGTTTGGTCCAGAGCAAAACCCAGTGGGGCTACCTCCTTCCCAAGTTCTGTTAGATGGGATTCGATCGGCCCGAGACTACTGGATGAGGCCATAGAATCATTTTTCTATATTAATTAACCTAGATCACTTGTATTTGGAGACAATAATCGCAACATTTAGTTTCCAATGGTCATACTGACCAACAGTCATATAATAGTCAAAACCCAATGGTCTCATTTTAATTATACTCATTTGATTAAGTGAAATAGTTTTGTGGAGTAAAAAATAAAATAATACACAAAATTAGCAAACAAAATTTATTCATAATTTCAAGTCGTTACATTCTTCCCCCCTTAATAAATTACGTCCTCGCAATTTTTAAAATTGGGCTTAGAAATTTCATTGAAAGTCCCAGATCGAAAAAAGAGTCATTAAAACTATTACTTTAAAAGAAAGAAAGAGAAGTACCAAGGTGACCCGAGTTAACCCATACTAGGATTTCATGTAGGAAAACATGGATATGGAAGAAAAAAAGTAAACAGTCAAGTTCTGATGGAGAGTGATAGAAAATATGTCTAGGAGAAAGTTAACCACCAGAAAATCACAAACTTGTGATGGGTTAAACGGTCTTTGATTACCCAGTAGGAAACATATACCAACAACGTTTTTGTTTTATGTTCCTTTTAATAATTTTGAGGAATTCATTTACTACATAGAATAAGAACATAAGGAAATATACTTACCTTCAAGTAGAATTTCATCCTTTAATATGTTTCTACCAAAACTAATCTTTTCTCCAAACGATGGGTATTCAAAAACACTTGGTCTCATCAAAAGCAAAAGAATCATCTTCTAGAGAATCACATAATCCACAAAAGATTAACTATTTATTTCTTCTATCTGTAAACATTATCCCAAAAACAAAAAGGGTAAGATAAAACAACTCTTCAAAAAGAAATAACCCCATAGGAAGGAAAACTACTTTTAATCTTCAAAATTCCACAGTGCTACCCAAAGTTCATCATAGACCATTCCATAAATAACTTTCCTTAAAATTCCTCAAAATAAACCAAACTAAGATTGAAACCCAAATACTAGAAGGATTTGATAACATAGTCTCCCAAGATAAACTTTATCATTCATCTCTAAACAACATCAACCACACTTAATGTTTTACAACAAAAGTAACTAACCTAATAACATTTCCCCAAGATAGGTTAATCATTTCCATAAGTAACCTAAATTACTATAAGTTCACCTTAAATTCCTTGATTCTTCAAAATATAAGTCAAACTTTACTTCTCAAAGAAAATATCGTAGTAATCTATTTACCTTGATCATATAGGGTTCCCAAAATAGTCCACGTCTTCCAAAATAATATTCATCTTTTAATCCCCTAATCATCTCTCTTTTTTCAAGAAGAACAGCTTCATAACATCAACATGTGATACATAACAATAGATGTTTTCCTTAATGATTTAAATTCATCTTAGGTAGTGACTTGATGTTCTTAGAAAACATTAAAGATATACTCATATAGAACGAACTAAAATACAACATGACATAGACAATATTTGTGAAGAAGTTACATGTACTTCATGTAGGTTCCGGGCGCAGCGGAAGCACGTTGGTAGGGTTGCCCAACTTTAATTTTAACGTTAAACAACGTTCAATCTGAGATCCTCCACGATATAAAACGTCGAATCTTCAGAATAGAACGAAGAACGAAAAGAAAAGAAGAGTCCTGGAACCCTTGAGGAGGATCATCATATGTTGATTATAATTAATTTAATTAATGCATAAGAATTACCTTGATGGAATTCTTTCTTCGTTGATGTGTCCGGTCACGATTCGGTGATCCGTCGTTGCGTCGTAGAATCCAAGTGTAGGATTCCTCTAGCGGTGATCCACACGTGTGTCACGTATCTCTGGACATCACCGAAGAGATCTCCGGGTGCTAGCGTGGAAGAACCTTCGCTTGCGATGTCCGCCTTCGACCGCCTTGATCCGGTGGAAGATCTTGCTCTCGTAACTTGAGGGAGTTCTTGGTGGAAAGGGAATTCTCTCTTGGCTTGAGAGTATTTCCAAATCCGTTGTACACAACAATGGCTCTCCAAAAATGTTGGGGTTGCGAGGATATTTATAATCAGGTTTGAGGTTAATAGAGTTATGACAATAAATAAACGCGTTACGCGTTTTATTTATTTCATTAACTCTTATTGAAAACCCCCATGTCAAATTATTAATTCCTTGACATGCGCCCACGCTGATTATAATAAATATCATTTAATAAAACAATATTAAATCCTCAAAATCCCAATTGGAAAAACTACACGGCGTGTAATAATTAATACACGGCGTGTACTTGTTTTCCATAAAACTACACATCGTGTATATTTAATATACACGGCGCGTACTTTTATTTTCCATTTTTCTCCACCACATTTATTAGACCTTGAGTAATGACTATTTATTTCTTAAATAAATGTAACTGCATTACTCGCTAATAAATATATTATTTTATCCACAGTATATTCTCTCGAATAACTAGTGTCAAAATAAATGCAATCAGACATCCTTAAATAATTATTAAACCACAGTCGGGAATAATATTTATTTAACTTGTTAAATTAATATTTAACTGAGATACATGGACACACTTAGTGTGTGACCCTCTAGGCCTCTTTCTCAGTGGCATTAGGTTGAGCCTGCCTAAAGTCCAAGGTTAGCGTCTAGCAACACGCCAAGGCACCCATAGAGAAAGAAGTTAACGCCGCAATGACGTGTCACCTCCTACGAACGCTTACCGTGTAATATAATCCCTTTGTCTCGATATCTCCAATCAAGCAGGTTGCATGCTAGTGCCATCAACCCATGTGCTTGATTATTCTTTCTTTGAATTCCCGGAATTGAACTTGCCCATACCTTACCATGGCCATGGATTTATTTAGGCTATATCAATTCCATCAAAGGGCCTGAGATATCTACTTCTGTTATGGAACGGAAGGGACAAATCCTTTCTCGCATTATCTATTAATGCGGTATTACTCATGACGCACCCAACGTATCCTACCTCGTTGCGAACAGTGTGTCGTCACAGTTTTCGTCAATACATCTAAGTGTGCGAGTTGTAATACCCATTAATAATAATCTTAAAGTCTAAGGATCAATACACACATCCGTAGATAGGAACATCCAATGACACTATAAAATGTGGATTTCCTACTGGCGGGTCTCGTTCTCATAATATCCTCCTGGATATTACCAAGGGCGCACACCATGAGAAGGTTCCTCAAAGTTTTATGAGTCCTCACCCCTAATGACCTGTATTATTTGTGTCCCTCAAATAATATCATCCGGCCATAGAACATACATTCAAGAACAGTGTTATGGCACTTCCGGGTTCTCATCATAGCAGGGATCCGCTACGACCCTTTAATGCAACAGCTGTCCTTAGGACATTATCACATGACATGTCACACAGAAGAACAATCAAGATGTGATAAGGCTTTTATTTAATGAATAAAGTACAAAGTAGTTGGTTTTAGACCACCAACTCCAACACTTCAGTCATTATGATCCATCTCAACATAGTACTTTCATTGTTCCCTTGTCCTTGAAGATTGTTGATGCTCATCATGCTTCTCATCCCTTCCAAGAGAGCATTGCCTTGGATAATGTCTAACTTCTCCACATTTACGACATTGAAAATTATAAGGTACATTAGATCGAACCTTATCTCTATTCATCACATTATTCATTTTTTTTAAAGCAATTGGCTACTTTATGCCCTATCATCCCACACTTAAAACATCTCCCGATTCCTTTGTGACATTCTCCTTGGTGCCTCTTTCCACACTTTTTGCACAAAGGAAATTGGGTCTTCTTTCCCTTATCAACTTTATCATATGAACCTCCTTGAGACTTCTTCTTCTTCTTCCTTGATGAATTTGGGCATTCGACTAGGTACCAATTATTAACTATGATTTTTGATAGCTGGTTTGGCATAATCACAATATGTTCAACTTGATATCTCGTCATCTCTATCATATTAATAGGGAAATCGTCACATTTCCTATCACATTGGTTGTTGGGAAATGTTCTTTTATTTCCCACCATTAACTAAGAAAAGATAGTATAATTATGGGGGCTTAAATACTTAGCCAATAATCATGAAAAGGAAACTTAAATCATAGAAGGATAAACTTGTAGATGAAAAGTATGCCCTAACTTGTGATCCCCTAGGTTCCAATCTAGGTTATCCATGATCATATATTATTATGTGAATCTTTATTTTATTTTATCTTTGTTCCTTTAATAATGGTTCATACTAAGCTTATGAATTTACCAAAGCATATCCCCCGGGAGTGTCATAACCAAGAGTGCAGCAAGGCCCGTTGTCGTGGACCAGTTCCTGTTCGAGTCTAGCTCAAGCAGTGTTTTTGGGTTTTACCCCTATGTACATCTATGCCAGAGCAACCTCTACTTTCTCTTATCCAGACATGGATGTATTTTCTTGATAAACAACTTACTTAATACTCACCAAAATACCAGGAAGATTTCCTATATTTAAACTTTTCTATAGGGTTCTTCCTAAAGTTTTTATATCATAATTTCCACAAATAACTAAACCTTAATTTGATACCAACTATAGCATCCCGCCTTTTTATCACATAAACTTTCATTACATTATACAAAACTGAGGATCTTTAAGGTTTAGTGTCTTGGAAACCAGGAACTTAATACATGAAAACAACATAAAACATTCTTCTTAAACACTTTAAAGGCTTCTTCATTTTTCATCCTAAGTTCATTACAGCATCTCATAACCTGGGAGCATACATCAAAGGAAAGGGTGAGCAGAAGGCCCAGTAAGGGTAACAAGGGAAACATTTTACGTGTGAACTTGAGATACATTAAAAAGTCATGAAAAAAATAACTATAAGGCATGAGAAAGAGATCATGAGGAATATCATAATAAAAATAACGTGTTTCATAACTTGAATATGTGGCTCCAACATTTAACTTAGACAATCATAAACATACCACCAAGGTCCATCCCCAAGGTGTCATTTGAAATTACCAAGGTATCGTTAAAATTGTTATCTCTAGTGGTTACATCATTACCCAATGCATTGGAGCGCTATCAGGGCGCACCCTTAAATTTGTATTTATTGTCATGTGATTCACATATATCATCATCAACATTTCATAAATAACCCATATAGCATAAAATAAATGGGTTTCATTTCATAATCATAACATTTTAAAAAATGCTTTTAAGACATGATCTTTATGTCACTTTAAACCCACGGAAAAAAGGAAAGCGGGTCTCATGTATGTAAATCCAAGAATTTAAAATAGAACATCTTTATATATATGTGAATAACCTTGTAGAAGAAAGAGCTTTGATTATTCACTTAATAAAATAAAACAATTTGAGAATAAGAGAGAGACATTTTGAGACGAAAATTCTGCAGCATAATGGCTATGTTACAGGGTTTTAGAAAACATTGAAAAGAGAGGGGACATGGGTCACCCAATCATAAATGATCCAAAAAAATAGTAGAGGGATAGAATATAATGGATATAAGAACATGGTAATGAAATTTTAAAGACATACCATATGAAATGAAAAACATGGAAGGAAGACAAAAATAAGATTTCTCTCATGGAAATTCAGGAGCCTGTCACTTAAAACATCAAAAAAATGAATTGGCGAGATCAAATAGGGTCTATCATCATATGAAAAAGATAAGTATGATAGATATAGAGATCATACCCCAACATAATAAAAATTAATTGAAGGACTTGACATGAAAGTAGAACTTTGAAAAATGAGAAGGCAGAAAGAATCCCTTATAAATTCAGCAGCCTAACGACGCCACTTAAAACTTCAAAAAATGAATTGACGAGATCAAATAGGGTATATAATCATATGAAAAAGATCAGTATGATAGATATATAGATCATACCTCAACATAATAAAAAGAAACTGGAAATACTTGACATAAAAATAGAATGTTGAAAAATGAGAAAGGAGAAAGAATCCCTAAAAAATTAGGCAGCCTAACGGCGCCACTTAAACATTCATAAAATGAAATGATGAGAGAAAGAGGGGGTATCTCATCATATGAACATGAAAAGTACAGTAGGATGAATATAAAAGAACATCCCCAATATAAGAACATGGAGCATAAAATAAATGACATAAAAGAGAGTACTTGGAAAGAAGGGAGAGAGGTATGATCCCTTACCTTAAAACGTAACTCTTAAAACTCGAAGGTCGGGACCATGAGGGCTTGGGGGTCACCTTGGAAGGATTCCTTGGGAGGTAATGGGACCAGAGCGTTGTTGGGGGAGATTTGGGAGTGAAAACTAAAGGAGGAAAAGGGTGGGTATTTATAGGGAGGGAGGTGATACTTTAATAATTTCAAGGGACACCTCACTAGTGGTTTTGGAAAAACCATGGGCTTTCCCATGGTATTTGTCCATGTTTTTTGCCACATGGGACCCCTCATACAATAATTCATCCTCTTTAGTCGACCATCCAATAAAATATCTCATGACATCATCATGATGCAGTTATGATGTCATTAAACATACCGAAACCCTAAAACTGTATTTTTACTATTCACTCAAAATTCAACTTTTTCAGAAAACTCCCAGAAATTTACCTTATCATAATATCAATTCTCTGAATTCAAAAATAAACTCCATTTTATAAAAATAATTTTCTAAATATTTTTAATTTAATTTTTAAATAAAAACACTATTCACCGAAAATTCATTTTTTCAGAAAAATCCCCAAAAATTACATTAACATAATATCGATGCTCTGAGTTCAAAAATAAAGTCCATTTTATAAAAATAATTTTCTAAATATTTTTAATTTAATTTTTAATTAAAAAACACTATTCACCCGAAAAAACTAATACTTGACTAATAATTAATGAAACAATTATTTACCGATTTTATTGAATCACACTACTTAATCAAGGTGCCTAAATTATATTAATACTTTCTTTAAGTGAGATTACTAATCCATTTGGTCACATTACTAATCCTAAGCATAAAATCACTATTCGCAATTTACTATTCATAAAAAATTAAGTTGATCTTATTAGACTCTAAATTTCTTACTGAACACATTTGCAGAAGACCATTTTTTTGAAAATTATTACACAAAATTAATTATTTAAGGTTTACATAAATATTTTAAAATATCATTTTTTTAAAATTCATCAATAAAATACATCCTATATTCATTCAAAAATTTGAAAACTCACAAACTTCACCCTAAGAAGAAAACACAATTTTATTTATAACAAAGGATTACACAAAGTAGATATGGTCTCATTACATATCCCCTTATCACACCAGCATAGGACTTAAGTGTAAGGTGTGCTAAGGTGAGAGAATTCGAGGGTGGCTCAGCCAACATTGCTCGGGTGGTGATTCTTATCAGTTTGAACTTCTCATGAAGGCGATTCCGTTCTAGCTTCACACGATGAAGTTCGACTTGGGTTTGGTCCAGAGAAAAACCCAGTGGGCCTACCTTTTTCCCAAGTTCCATTAGATGGGCTTTGATCGGCCCGAGACTATTGGATGAGGCCATCAAATCTTTTTTCTATATTAATTAACCAAGATCACTTGTATTTAGAGATAATAATCGCAACATTTAGTTTCCAACGGTCATACTGACCAACCGTTATATAATAGTCAAAACTCAATGGTCTCATTTTAATTATATTCATTTCATTAAGTGAAATAGTTTTGTTGAGTAAAAAATAAAATAACACACAAAATTAGGAAACAAAATTTATTCAAAATTTCAGGTCGTTACAATAATAATAATATAAAAATTAATAATATAAAACCAAAAATAATAATAATAATATAAATAATAATAATATAAAACCAAAAATTATAATAATAATAATATAAAACCAATAATAATATTAATAATAATATAAATAATAATAATATAAAACCAAAAATAAAAAAAATAACAACAATAATATTATTGTTATTGTCAAAAATTCTCTCTAAATCTTATCCCATTTATTTATCTTATTCCGGAAACCAGGTAACCATGCACTCGTCGTACAACTTAATAAATCGCACACAAATTGTGTGCCTCAACCCCAATCACTTGGGAACCCGCACAGCACCTGGGGCGACTGTGCGGCTACCACCAATCGCGCGGTGACCGCACATAGGTCCGAAACCCCGTAAAAATATTAAAAGACAAAAAAAAATCTGGGACCCAGCCCGGACCTTGGCGTGAGAACCCAAGGCCAAAAATTAATATTATAAAAATAAATTAAATGTTGGGGTGTGAAAATTATCCCCACCACAAACACTTTCTTCCCCCAAAAAGTCACCCAGTCAAATGATAGAGAAAACCTAAATTCATGCCCGGTTGAAACCGAAAGAAACCACAATGTGAGAGAATAGGAGAACACGAGAGGGTTCTCCCCACCACAAGAACTCAAATAGCGTGGAAATTTAACACCCAAATATACCACCCTGGGAAGGGGGGGCCAACGCGGGAACTCCCAACCAAATCAAACTAACTTCTATAGCACGAGAGGTACAACGCCTCCGCTGAAACTTGGGACTCTCGACCCAGACCAAAAACCCCAAACACTAGAGAAAAACCTCTGAGAAAACCCTAATCCTAGTAGTAAACCTGAGCATAACTATAGGCATTGACTCCTCCGTAGGAACTTACATCCCCAAACAAACACCGATAAACTATGATCAACCCATACAAGGGCCAAACACACTTTTAAGAAGAGCGTACAATTCAGAAAACCCTAATAAAACAAACAAAACCGTTTGGATTACAACAGAACATGTCCATAATAACTTCACGATGAAATAATGGACCTACAAATACGTTAAAACTTTAACAGTAGAAAAACAAGAATGAAAAGACTTTAAATGTTCCGCTGCCAAAAAAGAACACAAAACCCAAACTGAGGTTTCACACCCTCAGCAACTCCTGACTGCGTGCAAACTTCACCCCAAGACCTTTGGCTGGGGTTCTGATGGCTAAAGCATCTCCTGCCTCATAGTCAGGCACTGGAATTTCTCTGGTCACAGCGTCTTCTTCAGGAGATGCTTCCTGCAAAACTTCTCCAACTAACCTAGACAACTGCAACGATGACACGTCTTCGAAGGGATGCGACATGACAGCTTCACGTGCCCGAACTAGCCACACCGGTGGCACACCACTGAACGGTTTGATGAACTAGAAGCCAGAACCACTATAGAGGACTCTCTAGGAACAGGTCCCTCTGGAACACCCTACACTCCAGATGGGGAACCCGACGAGCAACTGGATATGCTTGATTGCCAACCATCTCCGCTACGAAGACCAACTCAGCTAAAAATGCCTCATCCACCAACTTCTCAAAATGATGGTCCCTGTATGGGAGGACTCACTCCTTGATCTCTAGACAAAGACCCCCAATGAATAGAGAAGTATTTATCAAATCCTGTGATGCTGCCTCCATAGAAAAGGACACAAGCTCCTTGAAATGGTCGACATATGCCTTCATTGTCCATTGGCCTTGTTGAATACGCATGAGCTCTTCCCTTTTCTTCGTTTTCACCTCTTCAGGTATAAACCATTAGACGAAGATGGATGTAAAGACATCCCATGTCATCTCAAATTGCACTGATGGCAGGGCGACCAACTCCCATTCATCCAGAGCTGGACCTTCAAACAACACTAAAACAGCACGCACTCTGACAGCTTTGGGTGTTTCCAATACCTTGAAGATGTGTTCGACCTCTTCAAGTCACTTTGTTGCCTCAAATGGACCTCGATCACTGTGAAGTACAGGCAATGTCCGAGAAGGACCAAAAGCTGGGCATGACTTATCGGAAACTTTGGTGACCTTTCTGGTCGGAATTTTCTGAACAACATATAAAACATAGAGCTAAGACTGATATCAAGTCGAAGCAACAACAATGAAAGTGCCTTCATCCAAAAACAACCACCACAAAAGAAACAAGAAAATAAAAACAAAACTTGAAAATTCCTCTTTCAAACCCCCTTTCCATTTTAGATTTCAAAATTTTCTTCCTTCAAGGACACTTTCCAAATTCCAAACCCACTTTTTAATCCAAATTCAATTTTCCAAAAATCATTTCCCCATTTTCATTTTAAAAACACGCTTACACCAATCAAAACCAAAACAAAAACCAACTTACAACAAACCATCAGGATAAGGAACTAGCAGTTACACCTAACTTGGTGACAATGTAGTGAGCCACTCCCCAAGCCAGCGTAAACGACTAGGAGAAGCTCAATCGTGCAATCGGACTCCACGTGGGTCACTACTCCATGTGAGGTCATGACATGAAACTGGTCTACCTCCAATGTCATTCATTAATCCCAAAACAAAAGTAGAAGACTCAAAACCCAGACTACCCCTGGAAACTCGACGTTCGGAATGAGCAAGGGTTTATGACGTCCTTCCCGTACCTACCTCTCGAGTCCCGAAAATTATAATCTCCATCTACCGAACACCCCAAATAACAAGGGCCTCCTATGATACCATTTTTTCATGAACCAACCTGGGTCAACCCTGAACCGGTCACCTGAGCTGATCCGCGACATGGCCCGAAGGGCGTTCCCGATCCCCACGGGCTGGAAACCAGTGTCGGGCATCAAAATTTAATCATTGGGAATGATTTGGCCCTTAAAGATAAATAAATAAACAAGAATAATCAGAAAAATAAAACTGAACTCTAACAGCGGAAAAGAAAATAAGCCAAACATACCTCCTTGTGACCTTCTAGGTCACCACCTAACTCGGACTCAAGCCTGCTCCAACACTGAGCAGCTGAACCAGCCTGAACAAGAACTAAACTTGAAGCTGAAAGAATGTGATAGGCTTGAGAACTGAGATGTTCAGTAGGGATGTCGAAAATAACCACAGAATCCAAGTATTCCCATTCCCAAAATAGTCCAATAACACAAGTTTGTAATACAAATATAAAAGTAGGGTTTTCACATTTTAAAAATAAGCAGCATGTTTTTCCCACTTAAAAACCCAACACATGCTAAAAACAATTTACAAAATCATTTATCATTTTATAAATAAAAATCCAAAACAGAATATATCAAAGTTGGGATAGAGTAAAACAAGTAAAAAGTGCTAACTGAAAATCAACTGGTGCCATGGAAAGTAAACAAGCAATGTAAATAATCCAGTAACCATGGGTGATCCTAAACATCCCTAGAAGACCCCTAGACGTACTCAGTTTTGGAATGACCTACCGGTGTATGGTGAAGATCCTAAGTCTATAACCAAATGGCCACCCTAAACTGACCAATCCAGTGGAAAAGCCCGCTTGGCCTAACAAAAAATACAGGGGGTACCAACTCGTCTAATCGGGGTTGATCAGCAACCATCACTCGATCATCTAAAAGACACCCAAGAACCCATGGTGGTTATATTAATACTGTGTAAGTAGGAAGGCCCCCGCACGCGTGACTCATCTCACTGCACTTGCCTTACCCAAACATAGACGCTTCCTATGTATTCACCCATAAAGGGTTACCCTAGATAGGAGCGCCCCCAAATACACATTCAATCATTTCACCTTAACAAAGTGTCAACCGGGTCGTCATGCCATTTAACATTTAAACCATTTCATAAAATGTTCAATGTTTCAAATCGGGCATGACCTTCACCAAGACACAATCTCCTATAAAAGTTAGTACAAACACTTACCTTGGGTCAATAGTGCCAAACGGGCCCTTGAGTTTCAAAACGCACACCAAATCAGTTTACCACTACCAAACGAGCCCTTACCATTTTCAAACTCACGTAAAAACACATTTCAAAGGCAAAAAACCATGCTTTAAACAAAACCTTTTTTAGGGAGCACAACTCATTACTTTAAAACCACAAAACCATTGCTTTATAATCCATAAAACTTTTCCAAAACAACTTAACACAAACAATAAGATTGTCAAGAAGGTACACAATTTTAAACACAGTCTTTTCTAAAATCTCATAAAAATATCATTATTTATGTTGAGGGTACCAAATTGGTCGTCAAATTACATACAAAATTAAATCACTTATTTGAAAACACAAGTGTTTTAAATCATACCTTTATCTTCACATGACCAAAACATTAAACAAAATATCATGCAAAGACCACTTTTTCATTTTTCCATGTCAAACAGTTTATTAAAAAAAATTAAAAACAGATAAAACATTATATAAACAATTTAATACACATACCAAATAATTTATAAACAATTTTATAACGAACCCATCATCTTATTAAAAACATTTATAAATATTCAAAACAATTTATAAACAATCCAATAAACAGATCGAATAAATTTTAAACAATTTATTCAAACTGGTAACACTTTCAAAACCTATTGCAGAGTATATCAGAATTTTATGTCATGCTTAAAACATCATCAAAACAACTTTTGACATCAAAAGAACACATTTTTCATAATCACACACAAATATGACAAGAAAAGGTACTTCAAAGCTATCTTTATCAAAACCGACAAACTTGATCGGAAAGGAAATCACGGATTCTCCTACCTCAAATCCAGAGCGGATGCAGCAACGCTTCAGTAGAGGGAAGAATGTAACGTCGCAGACCAACCGCACGCCTTAGACAATGAGAGAAATGCGCGAACACAACACGATGCATTAGATTTAGTTAAAATGAAGGGAAAATGCCAAAGGTTAAATGAAGGATAAATAAATAAATAAATAAATAAGTAGATAAATAAATAAGTAAATAAATAAATAACTAGATATACCAGATAAGGAACCAGTTGCCGGCAGGGGGGCACACCGGAGTAAGGCAGAGGCGCCGTGTAGGGTTTTGATTGCGCTGCTTGTCGAAACAAGGAGAGAAATGGGGTCGGGTCGTCAGATATGAGCATGCACATGGGGGGTCGAGCCGCCAAAAGGTGCAGCTGGGAAGGGAGGAGGGGAGGCCGATGCTAGGGGTGGAGGGCGCACCAAGCAGGTGGTGCGGAGGGCTGGAATGAGGGAGGTCGGGTGCGCTGAGGGGTTGAGGCGGAGGGGCGACCTGAAGAGGGTGAGTGCGGAGGGCCTGGATGAGGCTGGCGGAGGTTGAGGGTGCGCTAGATTTAGGCAGGGTGAGGCTGGCGGGGTGAAGGGTGAGTGGCTGGGTGTGCTAGGGGCAAGGCCGATGGCCTGGGTGAGGGCGGACAGGGAACGAGGGGTCGGCACGGGGTGGCAGAGCGATGAAGGTGGATGCGGGTGCTGGGTGCGGCAAGGGAATAGGGAGGGGAGGTGGCAGATCTCCTCGAAGGGGAGGACAGTAACAAACAGGGGGGTGAGGCCGGCGGTCACTGGTGGTGCGGTAAGGCTTGAGGCGGATGGTCGAAGGGCAGAGGGGAAAGGGGGTGATGTTGGGAAAAATCGGGGAAGGGTGGGCGGCGCCTGGGTAGAATTAGGTTTAGACTTTTTTTTATTTTTATTTTAATAAAATAACAATATTTATAATAATAAAACTAATAATAATAATAATATAAATATAAATAATAATAATATAAAACCAATAATAATAATAATAATATAAAAAATAATAATATAAAATCAAAATATAATAATAATAATATAAATAATAATAATATAAAACACAAAATAATAAAAATAATAATAATATAAAACAATAAATAATAATAATAATAATAATAATAATAACAACAATAATATTATTGTTATTGTCGAACATTCTCTCTAAATCTTATCCCATTTATTTATCTTATTCAGGAAACCAGGTAAATGTGCGCTCGTCGCACAACTTAATAAACCGCATGCAAATTGTGTGCCTCAACCCCGATCACTTGGGCACCCGCACAGCACCTGGGGCGACTGCGCGGCTACTGCCAATTGGGGAGGCTCGCGGTCGAGCGGTGGCACTGGCGAGCGGAGGCGGCGCGCGGCGGGTCTTCGGCAATAGGCGGCGGCTCCTGGCGGGGCGAGGCGGCGCTCGCTGGGGTGCAGGAGGGCCTGGATGAGGCTGGCGCAGGTTGAGGGTGCGCTAGATTTAGGCAGGGTGAGGCTGGCGGGGTGAAGGGTGAGTGGCTGGGTGTGCTAGGGGCAAGGCCGATGGCCTGGGTGAGGGCGGACAGGGAACGAGGGGTCGGCGCGGGGTGGCAGAGCGATGAAGGTGGATGCGGGTGCTGGGTGCGGCAAGGGAATAGGGAGGGGAGGTGGCAGATCTCCTCGAAGGGGAGGACAGTAACAAACAGGGGGGTGAGGCCGGCGGTCACTGGTGGTGCGGTAAGGCTTAAGGCGGATGGTCGAAGGGCAGAGGGGAAAGGGGGTGATGTTGGGAAAAATCGGGGAAGGGGGGGCGGCGCCTGGGTAGAATTAGGTTTAGACTTTTTTTATTTTCATTTTAATAAAATAACAATATTTATAATAATAAAACTAATAATAATAATAATATAAATATAAATAATAATAATATAAAACCAATAATAATAATAATAATATAAAAAATAATAATATAAAACCAAAATATAATAATAATAATATAAATAATAATAATATAAAACACAAAATAATAAAAATAAAAATAATATAAAACCATAAATAATAATAATAATAATAATAATAATAATAACAACAATAATATTATTGTTATTGTCGAACATTCTCTCTAAATCTTATCCCATTTATTTATCTTATTCAGGAAACCGGGTAAATGTGTGCTCGTCGCACAACTTAATAAACCGCATGCAAATTGTGTGCCTCAACCCCGATCACTTGGGCACCCGCACAGCACCTGGGGCGACTACGCGGCTACCGCCAATTGCGCGGTAACCGCACACAGGTCCAAAACCCCATAAAAATATTAAAAGACAAAAAATAATTCGGGACCCAGCCCGGACCTTAGTGCGAGAACCCAAGGCCAATAATTAATAAAATAAAAATAAATTAAGTGTCAGGGTGTGGCATAGCTAATACAGGGGGGTATGTTGCTTACTATGTCGTCGATTGGAGCACGACCAATATGGGATTTGTTCATTTGTATAATAAGTTAATGAAATTTGACCCAAGATTGAATTAGACTGACGAAATGCGTGGACATGCTTAGTTTTATTACATATGATGTGTTTAAATAACAAGATAAGTGACATGTGACGTACTTATCAGGAAGATGAATGACATGTGATGTACATTGACTTGGTCAGTCCTTTTCGGAGAATCAAGAAATGATGATAGGTCGAAACTAGATTGATATGTTCCATGTCTAGTGGTTGCTTGATTTCATAGAAAGAAAGATTATATACATATACATATGATGTATATGATATATCTTTTGGTGGACATATTCGTACAGAGATGTGAGTATGTTTAATGGAGATCACACTAGACCTCTTAGTATCTTGAGTAGCACTGACGTTTTGTTGGAGGTAGCTCTTTTCTTACATCAATATGGATTTCATAATTGTTTTCAACACTATTAAGGCCTACAGGGTCACACCATTGGGCCCTTGGATGAGGATAAAATTTTAGAAAAAGTGTTTGTTCAAAATGAATTGAGTTTGATGAAAAAATTTATATTCAAAAGAGTTTGGATAGATTCACAAAGAGTTGTTAAATTTCACATAAAGTCCTTATGGAATTTTAGTGGAAGAGGGGGATTGTTGGGTGTGCAATAAAATATACATGTATGAGATGCATGTAAACATGTATATGATTCATGTAAACATGCATATGATGCA
Organism: Viscum album; assembly: GCA_963277665.1. Taxonomy (NCBI): domain Eukaryota; kingdom Viridiplantae; phylum Streptophyta; class Magnoliopsida; order Santalales; family Viscaceae; genus Viscum; species Viscum album. The sequence continues at coordinate 1,280,658,260 of OY728134.1, forward strand.
TGAAATATGTAAATATATATAATTTGATATTATATATAGTGTGTATTTAATACATGCATATGATGAATGAATAATAATATAATCTATATAATACATAATAGTGTGTGTGTGTGTGTGTGTATTATCGAATATGAATGAGTTGCATATTATGGATGAGTTCCATTCGATGCAACAACCTATATAGCTTCTCCCAAATGATTTCATTTTCATTTGAACCAAATGTTAGTTTACCCAAAAGCCTGAAGGCAATACATTTTTATTATTATTTGAGATAATCCCCTTTAAATGGTTGAGGGGGATCCTTACATGGCCCGTAGGACCATATACATATGACCTCATACATGACCCTTGAAGGCCCAGGAGAATGAAACCACAAGAGAGGCCCACCCAGTGTATATATATATATCAATCTCTCACACTATCTAATGTTGCACTATCTTTTGGTATCCAGCTTTGCTCTAAATTTCATCTTTGTAACCAACATCGCGAAGACATTAACCATATTTTTCTTTCTTGTGTCATTGCTACTGCTCTGTGGAATTATGTGCTTGGTCTTTTTAAGTGTAGATGGTTACTTAATGACTCAATAAACTCTCGACTTCAACGTTGTGTGGATCTTGAAGCCTCTCAGAAAATGAAGAGCCATTTCTTAACTATCGTTGCTGAACTTCTTCATGTACTCTCGTATGATAGGAATTCTATTATTCATATCAACTACTCACTTATTTTACATGAAGGTCGGATGCTGATCCTCATTTCCATTCAGGAAGCCGCTTCGATTCAAAAAGGATTTTGCAACAACACAGTGAATGACTTTGGGATTCTGTGTCGGCTTGGGGTTAATGGTATTTATCCTCAACCTAGACACACTTTTGAAGTGTCCTGGAAAGCTTCACTCCCAAGATGGATTAATGTTAATGTTGACGGTTCTTCTAAAGGCATCCCAGGCCCTTCGGGTTGCGGCGCTATTTTTAGAAACCACTTTGGGCATATTCTTGGATGTTTCTATCGCACTTGTGGCATCTCCTCACCTAGAGGTTGAAATGATGAGCGTGATCTATGATATCACCTTCGCCAGGCATCATGGTTGGAGCACCATCTGGATTGAAAGTGACTCGACTACCATCGTTCAAGATATTTGGAATGGTGTGATGCACCTTGTGTGGCCTCTTACAACACGTTGGATGAACTGTCTTCATTCGCTCATGGACTTCAACTACATTATTACGCATTCCTTTCGTGAAGATAACACGGTGGAGGATGGTCCTGAAAATATGGGATTCAACCATGTCACCACATGGTTGGATGACCTTCCTGTTGATTTACTACCCCTTTACAATAGAGATTGTAAAAGAATCTCGTCTTTTAGACTCATGTAATTCCTTGTTTTAATAATAAATTTTGTGCTTTGGTCTTTGACCAAGGAACCACCTTCTTAAAAAAACTATCCAATGTTTCACAGCAAGCAATGTCTCGTGCATTGCACGGTGCCTGGTCCCGATGTCAAAAGTCATACACTCTCAAACGACAAAATCTGGTAGCCTTACAAGCTGGGAGAAAAAGCCCTAAACCACAACGGACAAAAATGCATGGGATGCGTTATTAATTGGAAGTCTAAGGCTTCATCTATAAAATAGAATGACTACTCCTTTATTCAGTGGTGTGTTGTATGTGTGACACTACTACACACTCTTTTTCCCGAAACACTATTTATCTCACTTGAGAGGTCGCCAACACCCCTTCAGATTTTGGGTATCCTCACGAAACAATTATGGATCCCTCGAATGGTGTATTCCCATGAAGGCTGAGTTCTTTTGTTCATTGGTGCATGTGATCTCCCACAAACACACTCCGTTGAAGGAAGGAGATGGAAGCTACTGTAATAGATGATTTACAGGTACTCTATTTTTCAGATTATTTAAACATTGATTTCTGGAAGATTGAACTAAATCTGCTACAAATGATCATTAGAAAATCATACGAAACCCATCATATATATCCTGAAAAAACAATAAAACTCCATTACAGAATAAATGTTTCATATACATTGGAAACAAGTATACAATTATAGAACATGTAATTGATATGTTTCTTAAACAGATTACAGAAACACATTGAAAATTACATATTTCATACATAATGCACTACATATATCAAAAACATATTAGACACTACCACAAAACATGTTTTCGCAGTGTCACCATTTAACAGTGCTAAAAAAAGTGCTCATGAAGAGTTCTTTTAACAGTGCTAAAAAAATACTATTAAAATTACCCCATTATGAGTGTTTTTTTAGTGTTATTAAAGGGACCGTATCAGCTCTTTTTTATAAGTGCTGATAATGAACCCCCTTTATCAGTGCTTTTTTACTAGCGTTGATATAGCGTATACTTTAAAAAAATCATTAAAAATAATATGTTAATATATAAATATATTTATATTGATATAAATATAATATACATATTTTAAATATTTTTTGATAGAGCTAAATATGCATTTACACATAATATATAAGATAATTAGTGAAAATGAGTTATACAATAATTAAAAATATTTTATTAATTATTATTTTGCTAATTATTATTGAGTAATAGTCATTTAATAAAAAATTTAAAATCAAAAATCAAAAAATTAGTAAAAAATCGAAAATAAGTTGAAAACATAAGTAAACTTCAAACGACCATAATTTTTGATCTGGATGTTCGTTTGGGCTCTACCACATATCAAATTGAAACCTGCGACGAGCTCTAAGCACTAATGACACAGTGGAACACTCTGTCACATTTTTCGAGCATAAAAAATACTCAAAAGGTCTGCAAAATTGAGTTTTTAGTTGGGGTGCCCCAATTTTGACATTCGATTGAATTTCAACCTCGTTTAAGGGGGGTTTTTTGCCCGTTTTTAGGGGGGGCTAAATTTATTATGTGGGCTTACATTTATATTGATATTATGGTTTTGAAATTTTATCGTTTTTCACAATATAGTGTTATTTATAATCAAATATATAACAATATATACATATTTTTTATATATTCACCCATAAAAATTTAATTTTAAAAATAAATAATTAAACATATTTACATATAAAATATATTTCTCAATATATAAACCTTATCTAAATAAAAAATAATATCCATTTTATTTAAAATACAAATGTATGAATATTTATATACATATAAATATACAATTAATGTATATATAATGTTTATGTGTGTGTGCGCGCGCGCGCGCGCGCGTTGACAAACTTATATATGATAATTTACATATTCTAATATATGTATATAAATATTAATATATAATATATGTAAATAAATATAATTATGTATAATTATATTTATAGATGCACACATATATATAAATATATATGTCTGTATTTATAAACACACAGAGACATACACACACAAAACAAATTTTATATATGTATTTAAATATATGTGTATATATATATAAACATATGAATAAAAAATGTAACAAAAAATATATAAATATATAGATATATCATAAAATGCAAAACAAAACAATATAGGCGAGTGGAAAAATCGCGGATGCATGAGGAGGAAGTCTCAAGTTCGAAACCTAGCAAAGGCAAGGGTGCGCGGGAGGGTATATATATATATATATTGAAAATTCAAGGCATTTATGTTGCATATGGCAACACACATATTGCACATTACACATGTAGTATATGAAAATTAAAAGTGTACTTGTTGGAGTGATTGAATTGAATTTATGAGTAAAATTTCAAGTCAAGAGATTACTACATTTTAAAGGAATAGATTAATTGATTGATTTTATTTAAAAAAATGTGCTTTTTTTTTCATAAAACAAAGCAAATAGTATAAGAAAATAATGGTGGATTTTGTAACATTCCATCGGAACGAGAAGTATCGTATCTTACGGGTGTAACTGCATTAGCGGTTGGGCAAATGTTGTTATTAGGTGCAGTTTATTTGAATATAGATTTAAAGTTTCCTAATTGTAATAAAATATGGATCTGCCGTTATATTATATATCTTACCCCGCCCCAGCCGCCTCTATAAATATGAGCAAAGCTCCCCATTTGGAAAGACTGAAACAGTTGAAAGGCTGTGATCCGCCCATGGAAATCCAACGTTACCACGCCGTGGAGATCACGGATTTCCCCGACGCCGATCAACTCCAGCCATCCCCCGCCATGCTCCTCGACTTCCGCCTCACCCCCGTCCATCTCTGGTACACCCTCGCCACCAACGACGCCGGAGACCCAACCCGCACCTTCCTCCGCCGCACACATCACACCGCCCTCCGAACAACACAGCGCATTTTCGACCGCCATGCCCTTCTCCACGATTCGGCCGCCGCCCGGCGGGACTTCGCCGCCATGGCCTGCATACTATATCCTGAGGCGGACCCCGCTTCCCTTGGCCACCTCACCAGGCAGGTGTTTGAAGCGGCCTTCCTAGCCCCACGCGCCGCCGCGCTGATCGTGGAGATCCAGGAGATAACGGTGCACTACGAGCGCCGCGAGACGAGGCATCTACTTCCGGAGTTGACGTCGGTGGTGGTCGGAAAGGCAGACTTGTGCGCCATCTGTCTGCAGGAGATGGGCGAGGGTTCTCCGGCTGCCGCCATGCCCTGCTCCCATATCTTCCACGGCGACTGCATCCGCAGGTGGCTCGTGCGTAGCCGCAATTGCCCCTTCTGCCGCTACCAACTGCCCCTACACCATTCCGAAATTGCCCCTTCCACAGCCCTACCAAGGGTTTGAACCATATCCACAATACCAAGCCAATTAGATGTTTTCCATTTGAGATTCTTCCATTTTGTGGAGTCTCTACCATGTAATCATCGATTTTAGTGGATCCCACTTTCTGGACTAGGTCCCGTGGTTTTTCCCTCATTGGGTTTTCCACGTTAAAATTTCTGGTGTCAATCTTTATATTCTGCACCTTTTTTGTTGATGCGCATCGACTTTTGTTCGATGGGGAATATTTCATTTTTTCGCTCGACGTTCGCTTTGATTTTGTTTGCGCGTTCATCGATTCTCATCTTTCCCAACACTCTCAATCTTTCCATTATTTCACTCTTTCAATTTTTTAGGTTGCATGTATTAAACCTTGATTGGCATTTATTGTAATATTTGAATATATGGAGAATAGGGCGATGATATACCTCATCATATCCATCACTCATCAATGTGCAAACCTATATATGAATCATGAATATATTTTACTTTGTTTATGATACATGCAAATCAATTAATGATAGTTAACTTTTAAAAGAAGGTTTTATGATAAATTTGTTTCATGCTTAGACCAAGTTCATTATCAATGTTTTGAGTGAATTTGGATTCAGGTATGCATGTGTATTTGACGCCCAGTGGGTCCAACCTCATCCCTCCCCATAAAAATTGGCAAGCACCCATTAGACATATTTTATTATTACATATATATAACCTGAATGCCCTTGAATTGTCTTAACCCCTGAAGGCCCTTGATTGTCTAGATGTGAAGGCCCCATGATGATGTGACCCGAAGGCTCAAGCATTTGACTGGTTGGAGGGCCCATGAAAGGCGGTCTGATGAGCGTCATGCCTCTCACTACTATAGATATGCCCTTTAGCAGCGCACAAAAAGGCTTTTAATGACACTAAAAAAGTGGTGTTAAAGGGGGTCGTTTATCCACACTAAAAAAAATATTGATAATACTGGTAAAGGGGATCAAATGTTATCTCTTACAGTCGTTCATGCATTATTTCTTAGCATTATTAGGGGATATACCGTGCTTATATATGTTGGTTTTGTAACACACTACATAATAATTTCCAAAACAAAATATTGGTAACAAATATTTTCTTTTTTTCTTCCTCAGATATAATTATAGGTCCCAATAAATTAATTTCGATCGAAGGGGTTCCCTATTGATGAATTTTTTTAATTGTGCATGTTCAGATGCGATAAGGTTATGTATTATGACTGTCTTGATTTTTTATAAAAAAATATTTTATAAAGGAAAATTTATATAGTGGTATATGGTGTTCCAATTGTTGGTTTGAATTTTTATTTGTTTGACATAACAAGGAGTTTATATGTTTCTTGTTGTGTGTAAACAAATTTAATTTTTTAGTTTTTAGATAGTTATATTATAGAGAGGGTTTTAGGGGTTTCTTGGTTTTGAAGAAACTGATGAAAATAATTTTTTAAAATTAGAATGAGTTTTATGGAAATTGCCACATTGAATGTATATATATATATATATATATATATATATATATATTTACCAAAAACCCTTTTATAAGAAGGGTGTTTTGATTAATATAATTTTAGATCTTATGTATAAAAATATTTGTCTTGTCTTTAAAATATTCACTGATTTGGGTATAGTAAGTCTAAACTGATTTTGTTGTTTTCTCATGGAGTGACTCTAGTGTTTTAAATTTCATGTTTTGGTTTCTATATTAATATTTATTATATTGATCCACATTATTTATATTTTAATACCATGGATTATGTGAATGGTTCAAAAAATTACAAGGTAATTGAATATTTTTTGGTTTATAATACATTGAATCTATTTTCCAAAACTGGTTTCTATAGTGTCAAGAATAGTTAGATGGAACTGGATTTTAGTAGCAAGTACTTATTATGGGCTTCTCTATATGAACACATATGGGATTGGAAATATTATTTTGGGTTTAGTATATTCATTCATACACCCACACGACTTGAGGATGGTAATTATGACTGGGGTTCTTAGGTGGTTATGATTGTGATTGGAGAGCATATGTGAATAAGATATAGTAAAATAATGATAACAATGAGATGGTGTTCAACATGAAGTATTTTATAATCTCACAGATAGAGTAATGTGAATTTATGATAACTTTATCTCAGATATTTTATGTGAACAACAGGAGTTTGGTGACTATATTGTAATAAAAAATATTCAGCAAAGAATTAGTGACTATGATTACATTGATTATTAGGAATGATGTTTGGTGTGATTTCATGAGGATAATAATTTTTATAGGTTGAAGTTTTTTTATCTCATACTTTTATGTGTATATTGAATGGGATAAAGGTCGAACAAAAAGGTCTCATTATATTTTAATTTTTGTAGAAATACTGATGTTTATAGACATTATATGAGATTTGAAATAGTTTTTCTAAAAAATTTAGGCCTAGGGGAATAATAAAGAAATCAATTTCATCCTCAGTGTAAGTAATGGAGCTTGGTGGGTGGTAATAGAAGAACATTAACTTCCCATTAGATGGAATCATACAACTAGAGTCTAGGTAGTGAGAGACAACCCACAACATTGGATGTTCGATTCATGGAAATGGGGACCTTGTGGAATCATTGAAAATTTGGTGTGGGTCATCAGACATCTGGTGGTGGTGGCCACAAAATTTTAAATCATAGGTAAAAATAATATTTATGTTATTGAGTTTAATGGCCTGCTCACTAATTCATCTATATTCACACATAAGAGGAGATAAAACCACACCACATTCATAAAATTTCACCACTTGCATCCTCCCTTATTTTGGGTGATCCATTGGTACTTCATCATGCCAATTAGATGTATAATAATTATATTTTTCTTCACTTATCCTCATTTATAATTTTAAATGATTTTGGAATTCATATTATGTTATTTAATGAGATATTTTATCATTTAGTGTTGACATTATATTTATTTTATGGGGATTTCATGTTCGCTATGTAGTGTACGTTTATAATAAGTTATTCCTCATCATAACATTAAATTATATTTGATTTATGGGGAAAAATGATTTGATTTATAAGTTTATAAAATTTGGTATTAAACTGATGATCATTTGGTTGTCATAAATTAGATCTTTTATGCTTCATATAATTTTTATTATGTTGGGAGTTTACTGTTCATTTTTCTCGTGTATTATGTATGTAGTGATTCATAGTGATTTATAACCAATTTAGGATAATCATATGACTTATGTATATATTGATTATTAATTAGATAAAATGAATTCATGATGGTATAGTTGATCATTTGAGTCGATAATTATCGATTCAAGCATGAATTACTATTAACATTGTGTAATTAAATATGGTGGCCTTTATATGTTGAGAATAACAATTTTGTGGAATTTTTTATCTAATATATTTATTATTTCACACTTCTAAAGTAAATTTATTATGAGGATAAATATTATGCGACCTCATGCATGTCCATTCCCTAAGTGGTATAGGCTCACATTGAACTAATAAAAACCAAAAGAAAATACATTTTTTGATGTGTTTGTTTGATAATATTTTACATGATCGGGAGTCATCATCCCATCTTATGGACTACTAAGTATCATGATCATATATTGAAAAGAAATATTTTTTTTTAAATTTAATTTAAATTTTTATAGGTTTAATGTTTTATTATAATGGGATTTTTTTACTATTAATTAATATATGAGGGGATTAGAAAAAAGAAAAGTTGGGCCCCACCCAACGTCGCACTTCTGCTGCATCTAGATCCTTCAATTTGGATTTGAAGTGGACAACTTGGGTTTGAATTGAGTTGATAATTGAAGAGATTTAAAGAATTAATTGAATTTAATTTAATAGAATGTGTTGATCCTAGATTATCACTTGGGTGGATTGGTTGAATATCTTTTATTAGAAAATTTAATTTCATTAATTCGAGATGTATCCAAACAATGAGATAATTATCAAAACCCATTCACCAATTTAATCACTACACAATTGCAAATATAATAAAAATTTCACTTAGAAGATCACTTTAATGAGCAATCAAAGTAAATGGATCTTACTAGCACTCAAAATTCTTCATCGTTAAAGTTATCAAAGACGAAGAAGAACGTAACTCATCGAATGGAAATCATAAAATAATGATAGATTTAAATATTGAAGTACATGAAATAAAATTCAATCTATCCAGTTTCTACTCTCTTGGATTAAACCATTAGGGTGTTATCCCTCCATTTATTTTATTCAATCAATGGAAGCTGGAAGTATACTCATTAGGTAATAATTGAAGAAGAAAAACATTGAAAAGAATGATCACTCCACCGTTGTGTAAATAATTTCAAAAAATGTGATGTGAATGGATCCAATACCTAAGTAAATGGTATAAACATGATTTGAATAATAATATAATATTAAGAAATTAAGTTGAATGAAAAACTTACAAGAGAAAATATTAATGTGCAATTATGAAATGAAAGTTTAACAATACAATTAAAAGAAAAACTTGGATTTCAAAATCTATTCACCACCCCCGCCTCAAATAGGAAAATTAGGAGACTAGGGTAGATCCCCCCATCAATAAATTCATTTACCACTAATTATAAGAATAAAAGGTGAGTGAAAAATCAAAGGATGTTTTACTTTTCAATGTTTCTCATAAAAATAATACCAGATTCATCCCCCTTTTTGACATGTGAATTCGACATTGAATATGGCCAAATATGTAGGGGTAATAGAAGATAAATATATTATTAAAGGATTAATATAATATCTTCCAAAATTTAATAAAAAATTTATCTTCCATTTGGATGTTATTCTCGAAATGGTGGGATGATTTTATCGGACTTCAAATTTGGACCACAAGTTAAATGTCAAATTCAGCTCCCAGGATCTCCTTCTAAACTTCAGAATTAGCTCTAGAAATAGTTGACTAAAATGATGCACATAATTTTCAATTTCAACAGCTAAAATTTTAGCTTAATTGGACTTGAATTGTGGGCTCTACTTTTATTTGTCGGGCCTATGACCCATTATGCTTTTGTCCGTAAATTTCTGCATTCATTTTCAAAAAAATATTCATCTTCCATTGTGATTCATCCATTGATTCTAAAAGAAAAAATTTTCCACACAAAGTGAAAAATAATATCCCAAAATACAAAATTATAATAATTAAAATAATTAATTCCACAGTTTGATGATTAATTAGGCCCAAATTGACACTTTAAACATGAATTACATAATGATGTGAAATGAAGTTCAATTTATGAAATGAACTAAAACCGATGTTTATAGGAATTTAAACGCATAAATATTAAAATATAAACAATGAATATTAGCCTCTTTATATGGCTAATCACACCCCCCCCCAAAAAAAATTTGAGTTTCTTCTTTTCCTAAGAAAAAAAATTATCTCAAAAAAATGAAATTGAATTCCATTTTTCAAAAAATATTTAACATACAATGCTCACTAAAATATATCATGTAGAACAATCATGAATCCCATCAAAATCATTTCTAATAAGATAGTTTCACAATCATATCCCAATACCAATCTCGTTCCTTTTTTAAATTCATCTCCACATTTCATCCAATTTCAATTATGCATGATGATGTGTTGTGTATCTTAATTAACATGGAGCCCATTTTCTTGTTCAAGGGGAAAAAACTAGAAATGATAGGTGGTAATCACATTAAACTTTAAGATGAGTATCCAATTTTATCTTTTTTTTTCTTATTTTTGTTTTTTTTATTAGTTTTTATTTTTTTTCTTAACCACGATAAAGATGAAAAAACTAACTCTGGTCGAGACAACTATGGAGTCATGGTCACCAAGTGTCGAATGCCAAACATATTGTCAATTCCATTCTCTATGATAGAGATGTAAAACCTAACTCAGAGAAATAAGACTATGGAGTCATGATCCCCAAGTTTCTAACACCACACATTTGGACAAAACATTGCTCTATGTGGGCATTGTTTTCATTTTTTTGTTGGATACTGAAATTAAAATAAAAGTGGCCTCCGACCATGTACTATGATGAAAAGGAACAAATAACTCAAACATACACCCAAAATAAAATAGACATGAATTGTGGCATTTTGATTATAAAGATTAAAATTTTAGAAGTGAAAAATCACATCAGACAACCGTACTTTCCAAAAATTGTGCTCATGAACTTAAAGTGTCTGGGAGTGTGTGTTTCCTTGATTTTTATGATCGGTTCACTTGTATTTGTATATGGAAGATCATGAAAAAATTTAATTATTATAAAAAATTGAAGTTATATGTTATCAATGAACATCCAAAAGATTAAATGGTTATATATTTCATTTGGTTGTAAGGGGTGATGAAGAATCATTAGATAAAATATTAGTGATAATCATTTAGATCATTTTGGCGTCTTCTCAATCATCACGAGCTAGTTTTGTTTTATTATTTAATATTATATATGTATGTTAGTTACAGAACATAAAAAAGTTATAACATACACATTAAAATATTTTTCAGCCATTATAATAGTTTTATGACCATCTATGAAGGAATTAAAAGAATATGAAAATGCATCGTCCATGATGTCGGTAAATTGACACATCACGAGCGATGATTTCATTTTTAGAGTAAAAGATAGATTGGAAGGAGTTTGATGATGAATACTCCATTAATATAATAATATTACATTATATTTGAGATATTGGAGTTATCATTCATTTTTTGACAATGGAGATGATGATTGTATCAGAAAATAAAGGAAAATGAAGTGAAATTAAAAGAAAAAGAATGAGGTTTTTACCACTTGATTCCTTCTCCTTGAGAACCACCTTAGGAAAATGGGATTGGAATTTTGTTGAGACCAATGGATCCTAGAAGTTTGAGAGAGACTTGGGAAGTGGATTGGGAAGAAATTTGATGAGCTCCAAGTCTTAGAAGGTGTGAGGTGAAGAGGTGGTGTGGGGTGGTATTTATAGGGGAGGAGGGGGGGTTCCTTTAATATTTTATTCATTAGTTTACTATTTGTCTCAAGAATATGAAAAGTTTTGATTCCAAGACAAAATAATATAACCATATAATGTGATTTCTAGATTATGGTTCTTACATCATCAATGACTCAATAAATATTGTATTTAACTTATAATGTATATATACCATAAATTATAGTATTTTTTTATTCACTAAAAAATCAACAATTTTATAAATATCCCATAAAGTCATCCTAAAAATTTTAGGAATTTAGAATTCAAAAATGAACACCCTTTTATGAAAATAATTTTATAAATTTTATAAATATAATTTTTAGATAAAATCTTCATTTTTTCAAAAAAATACCGATTTTAAAATTATAATTGATTTTATAATACTTTGAAAAACTAATTAAGGTCACATAAAATTATCTTATCATCATAAGACAACAATATATTAATTTATGAATATGTTTTATGAAAATAAATTTTCTTTTAAACCATTATATTAATAATAAAATTTTAAATATTCATTTATGTTTTACAAAAATACTGACACTTAATTAATCGTTTTTAAAACATTCAAATAAGTATATCATATTTTTAATTATAAGATGCATAAATTCTATTTATAACTTCATAGGTGAGGTTATTATTCCATTGGTCATATTACTATTCCTAATGGTTATGATACAATTCCTAATGTCATGTTACTATTCCTTCAGTGTATGTCCCTTAACTTCTAGAAAAGGCCTCTTATTTCATTCATTCTTCATTAAAAATGTTTTTTTTGTGTTCCTTATGTGATTTTATGTGATTTAACTATATAAAATAATTATAAAAAGTAAAATTTCATTAATAAAACTCAGGGTTGTTATAGAGCCCATCCTTTTCGGTCCATTAAGGGAACCCAAGTATTACCCATGGCATAAATGGTCAAGATGCCCTTGAGTATATTCATGGAATTCTCATTTGAATCCATGTATCATTGGGCATATAAAAGTAAATCTCCTATGATTCCATCCTTGGCAGTCCATCACAGGAGTCCCAATGACACTCAGGTATAAGCATCATTCAATCCAATTGGGTTCGTCCATGACATTATTATATGAATTCATGTGTCACCTAAGGCTAATAACCATTTAATCAATTCAATAGAAATTAATCAATATAAAATAACCATGTCAAGTCTAACACCAAGAACATCTCATTTATAACACACCCCAAAAGGTGTTCCAAGTCATTAGCCAAGCATAGAAGGCTTACCCCTATTTACCTCAAATGTAAAAATCATTATAACAAGCATATTTAAATCACATGGGCATTTCAATTAAAATAGAAAGTCATGATTAATCAAGCAACTGAATATCTGATAGAATTAATATTTTCAATATTATTTATATGTTTTTCAATGATTTAATCCCTCCCAATTATTCAATGTTAGTGTATTTGCATCATTTATGTGTTTTTAGTGTATTTTGGGCTTAAATGTGAAAATGGGTTAATTCTGTAAAATTTTTAGTTTTATAGAGCTTCTGTTTTTCGGGCATAACTTTTATAATATGGGTCCAATTGAAGTGAATAGTTTTTTTTAGGATTCCTCTCCTTGTGGTCTTAAAATGTTCCTTCTGGACCAAGACCCAATTCTAAACCCAATGGTGCAGAAAATTCAATCAAGTGGAGAAATCAGTTTGGAAGGTAGAATGGACCCCACTTCATTAAATATGAAATATCTCCCTCAGCCGACCTTAGAATGAGGTGATTCTAGCTGGTGTCGACAGCGGACTTCAAAGGGACGGCTCACAATAAATTTCATAAATTATTGAGCTCATTAATGCATCCTTTTGGCGCGTCCAATTGGAGTGGGTGAAATAGTGTTTGGCGGCCAGAAAAGTAATGGTCATTGATTCGGCCATATCTTTCTTTAAACCTGTCCAATGACTCTCAAATTGTGAGGGTCGATAGAAAACTTTATTTCCAACATTCTATAAGAAGGGACCTCAGTGAGTTTCGGCCGGATGGTGGGCATAACAGAGGAAAACTTCTGGAGTATAGATTCTGGAGCATCAAATTTTCTGTTCTTTGTTTTCTCTCTTTTGTTCTTCTTAGTTTTGTAATGAATTCTTCTTTACCCTTAGTCACAATTACCCTTACCATGGTGGGGTAAACTTCTGTGTGATTGGGGAAGGGGAGGTTTTCCATGTTGTATTTCATGAGTTCCTTCTCTTAATGTTTTAAAATCCTTTTCTCTTCTGCGAATCTGTTTCAATTTCTTATAACAGTTTTTATTATCATGTACGATTGTATCTGATTTTAGATTCTGTTGTTCATTTTTATTTGGTCAATGATCAATATCTCCCTCCACTAGGTTCTGGTTTATAAACAATGGAATAGACCAGGATTTAGTGGTGTAGTACTCGGTGATCACCGGTACGTGTGTGAGGAGTAGTGAATGTTCTTGATTACTTGGGATAAACAAGACCCGATTGGGGATTGCCTAAGATAATTGGGGGTATTTTCTACAACTCTATTAAACATTGGAAGGAGAGTAGACCAACCTAAGATTTTATTAAGGTTTATTCTCACATTTTTAATTGACCAAGGGAGTGAGAAGAAATGATTGTGGATTCTCACTCTTAACGATTTAGCAGAGGAGAATTGGGTAAAATGAACAATGATAGAATTACAATTGGAAAATTGACCCTAACCTGATCACCATTTCATATCACTGATTTAGATCACATCATTTGTCAATTTGTTTCAAAAATTTCACTTAATTACTTTACTTTATTTAGTTTCTTTCTTGTATTTTCTAAATCAAACAATTTCTAAAAACAACCTCACTTCTTTCTATTTTAAGGTGACAGCTTGATTGTTGTGCACTCCTCTCTGGAGACAACCTAGGTAATCCACTCTACTGCATTTTAACTTAGGTAATATAAGTTTTTGTCACACCCCATGACAGGCACGTGTCAAAACTTGGCGCCGTTGCTGGGGAGGTAGTGCCAACTTTTCTTTTCTTTTCTTTTCTCTCTTTTCATCTTTTCTCTTCAAAATTTCATGACTCGAACCTCAAAAACTGAACCTTTACCCATAGATCCTGAAATTGAAAGAACCTTGTTGAATAGACTTAGAAACATTAATTTGGAATCTGAATTTGAGGAAGTTCCCCTTGCAGACTCAAGTGAAACTTCAAGTGTTCACTCTGAGCCTGTCATCATGGCTGAAAATCAAAACCGAACACTTAGAGACCTCTGTGCACCACAATTCCTTAATCAAAACAATCAACTTGCCATGCCAGTGTTACAAAATGATTTTGAAATGAAACCTAATATGATTCCTTTGCTTCCAAAGTTTCATGGTTTGGTAGGTGAAGATCCAAACAAACACATTAAAGAGTTCACACATGTTTTCTCAACTTTCAGACCCCGTGGAATTACCGAGGAGCAGGTAAAGTGGAAGGCATTTCCATTTTCATTGGATGGAGCTGCTAAAGAATGGTTGTACGGCCTACAACCAGGAGATGTACATGACTGGAATGACCTGGTAAGATGTTTTATGAAAAGATTCTTCCCCACCTCTAGAAGCACAGTCATTCGTAAGGAAATCTATGCCATACGACAATCATCTGGAGAAACTCTTTATGAGTACTGGGAGAGATTTAAGAAGCTATGTGCCAGCTGTCCACATCAAGCCATTGAGGAACACCACTTTCTTGTCTTCTTCTATCAAGGACTACTGGACAATGACAGAAACCTTCTTGATGCATCATCTGGAGGTGCCTTGATTGACAAGTCACCAGAAGAAGCCAAGGTCTTGATTGAGAAGATTTCCCAAAACTCGCAGCAATTTGGAACAAGAGGTATTGGAACAAGAGGTATTCATGAGGTACGCACTTCTCATCCATCACCCTTATTAGAAACTAAGATTGAAGAGCTTACTAGTTTGGTGAGACAGATGACCTTGAAGCAAGTTAGTGACCAACAAGCGCCAGCTAAGGTATGTGGTTTATGCTCATCACCTGATCATTTTACTGACCAATGTTCTGAAATACAGGGAATGGAAACATGTGCAGAAGCCTTTAAGCCAAGGCAGTTCCAGCAAAATCAAGGATTCAGAGAGCCTAGCCAAGTCCAATATGGATTTGGAAATCAACAGAATCAAGCTAGGCCCCCGTACCAAAATCAGTTTCAAAACCAACCCCCATTCCAGAATCAATTCCAGAACCCTCCACCATTTCAACAAAAACCATCTTATAACCAGCCTTCTTACCAAAAACCAACCAATCTCCAAAGACCCTATGAGCAACCATCCACCAGTTCACAACCTCCAATTCAAAACCGACAAAAATCTGAGTTTGAAGGACTGAAAGACACTGTTAAAGATTTGTCCAATAAGTTTGAAAGTCTCATGGACTTTCTGACCAAAAATCCTGGTAAACTCCCTTCCCAAACAATCCCAAACCCAAAAGAGAATGTTAGTATTATAACTACAAGAAGTGGAAAATAACTCCAACCACCATCCACCATTGAACCTGAAACAAGAAAAACTAATATGGGTGAGAATGAAGTTAGAAATGATGAAAATTCTATGAAAATGCATCGAGAAGAAGATAAGAAAGAGGAGGATGATAATGATAGGACAAGAAGGAAGAAACAAGAAACACCATTTCAAAGGCAACAAAGGGAGAAGAAAGATATACCACCACCATTTCCATCAAGGATGATTGAATCAAAGAGGTTACAAGAAGAAGCACTACAAAAATAAATTCTGGACACCTTTCAGAAAGTGGAAATCAACATACCTCTGCTTGAAGCACTCAAAAAAATTCCAAAGTATGCTAAATTTTTGAAGGATATTTGCACCAAGAAAAGGAGACTTCAAGGGAATGAGAGGATCAATTTGGGAAGAAGCGTCTCATCCCTTATCACACCACAATTGCCAACTAAATATCAAGATCCAGGGACATTTTCTATTCCATGCACCATTGGTTCATTAAATTTCTCTAATGCTTTGTGCGATTTAGGTGCATCAATTAATGTATTGCCTCACTCAGTATATACTTCTTTGCAGATGGGAGACTTGAAGCCCACAAGAGTGGTGGTCCAGCTTGCAAATAGATCCACAGTTTTCCCAGCAGGAGTTCTGGAGGATGTCCTGGTAAAAGTCAAAGATCTTTTATTCCCTGCTGACTTTTATGTGTTGAATATGGAAGATGATAGGATCCCATCACACTCACCCATCATTTTGGGGAGACCATTCTTAAAGACGGCCAAAACCATCATCAATGTCCATGAAGGGACACTTACCATGGATTTTGGAGACAACACCGTCCACTTCAATATTTTTGAATCCATGAGGCACCCATCAGATGATCATTCACTCTTCGCACTCTCCCATGAAGATGACATAGAACCAATTGAAGAATCAGGTATGTTTCATGAATTTTTATCATTAGGAGAGAATTTTTCCATTAAAGATATCACTGAACATATGGATTCCCAAACTCTTGGAGGTTCTGATTTCCTGTTGGAAGAAGAGGTAAAATATGATTTCTTTGATAATTTGTTAAATGATGATGAAAATGATATGATTTCTTGTGTGCAGGATGTCAAACCATTGGAAGTGGAGAACCTCAATTTAGTTTCATCTCTTGAGCATCCTCCTGATCTAGAATTAAAACCACTCCCCACTGATTTAAAATATGTTTACCTTATGGAGGGGGAGAAATTACCAGTAATAATTGCTAATAATCTATCTAAAACTCAAGAAAAATCATTGATTGAGCTTTTGAGAGAGAATGTCCAAGCAATAGGGTGGAGCTTAGGTGATATCCCGGGAATAAACCCAAACATTTTCTCACATAGAATTTTTCTTGAGGGAGATTCCAAACCTATCATACAACCCCAAAGGAGGCTGAACCCTACCCTGATGGAGGTTGTGAAAAAAAAGATTGAGAAGTTATTAGAAGCCGGGATCACCTATCCCATATCAGATTCACAATGGGTTAGCCTCATCCATGTAGTCCCAAAGAAAACTGGCCTAACCATTGAGAGGAATGAAAAGAATGAATTAGTCCCTGTGAGAATTCAGAATAGCTGGAGAGTATGCATCGATTTTAGGAAGCTGAATCAGGTCACTTGAAAAGATCATTTCCCTATCCCGTTTATTGACCAGATGTTAGAGATATTGGCAGGGAGAACTCATTATTGCTTTTTGGATGGATTTTCAGGTTATTTGTAGGTACCCATTGCCCCCGAGGATCAAGAGAAGACTACCTTTACTTGTCCTTTCGGTACTTTTGCATACAAAAGAATGCCATTTGGATTGTGTAATGCTCCAGGTACATTTCAGAGGTGTATGGTAAGTATATTTTCTGATCACATTGAAGATTGCTTGGAGGTTTTCTTGGATGACTTCACAGTTTTTGGAAATTCGTTTGACCATTGTTTGAAAAATCTGGAAAAAGTTTTGAAAACTTGCATTGAAAAGAACCTTGTTTTGAATTTTGAAAAGTGTCATTTTATTGTTGAGAGAGGAATTTTCCTTGGGCATGTTATTTCACAGAAAGGCATTGAGGTTGATAAATCAAAAATTGAAGTGATAAATTCTTTGCCTTACCCAACTTGTGTGAAACATGTTAGATCATTTTTAGGACATGCAGGATTCTAGAGGAGGTTTATAAAAGATTTCAGTAATATTTCTCTCCCTCTCTCTAGATTACTTTTGAAAGATGCTGATTTTGATTTCAACGGTTCATGTATGGAAGCATTTTATGAGTTTAAGAAGAAATTGATTACACCACCAGTGATACAACCACCAAATTGGGAAGAACCATTTGAGCTACTTTGTGATGCTTCAAACCAAGCAATTGGAGCTGTCCTTTCTCAGTGAATTGAGGGCTGGCCACAAGTCATTGCATATGCCTTGAAAACCTTAGATGCAGCCCAATTCAACTACACAACAACAGAAAAAGAGTTTTTAGAAGTTGTTTTTGCTTTAGAAAGATTTAGATCTTATCTTCTTGGAACTAAAGTCATTGTGTTTTCTGATCATGCAGCTCTTAGGTACTTGATGAAGAAGGCTGAAGCAAAACCAAGGCTAGTGAGATGGATGCTACTACTACAGGAGTTCAACATAGAAATAAAAGATAAGAAGGGATCTGAGAACCAAGTGGCTGATCACTTAAGTAGACTACCCAACACCACTGAAGTTGAGATTCCAGACACTGAACCACTAAATGATCGCCTTCCAGGGGAGCAGTTGTACTTGATTGAAGGAGAAGTACCTTGGTATGCTGACATGGTAAATTATCTGGTAACATCTCAGGTCCCATCTCATTTAAATTTTCACCAAATTCACAAATTGAAATCTGACTCTAAATATTACATCTGGGATGATCCATTTCTTTGGAAGATTTGCAATGTCCAAATGATCCGAAGATGTTTGCCTAAAAATGAAATTGAATCAGTCTTTAGGTTTTGTCACACATTAGCTTATGGAGGCCACTTTGGACCTCAAAGGACAGCGAGGAAGGTTTTAGAATCTGGATTTTATTGGCCAACACTTTTCAAAGATTCTCATGAATTTTGTAAACGGTGTGAAAAATGTCAGTTTACAGGAAATATTTCAAAGAGACAAGAAATGCCCCAAAAACCCCTTAATTTTTGTGAAATATTTGAAGTTTGGGGGATAGATTTTATGGGACCTTTCCCAATGTCATTTGGAAATTCTTATATTCTTCTTGCTGTTGATTATGTTTCCAAATGGGTGGAAGCAAAAGCCACCAGGACTGACGATGCTAAAGTTGTTTGTGATTTTGTCAGGGCTAACATATTTTGTAGGTTTGGAGTTCCTAGAGCCATCATTAGTGATCAAGGGACTCACTTTTGTAATTGGAGAATAGCGGCTTTGTTGAAAAAGTATGGGGTGCATCATAAAACATCAACTCCCTATCATCCACAGACTAATGGGCAAGCTGAAGTGTCCAATAGGGAAATAAAAGGAATTTTGGAAAAGACTGTTAATCCAAATAGGAAGGATTGGAGCCAAAGGTTAGAAGACACATTATGGGCTTACAGGACAGCCTACAAAACTCCAATTGGAATGAGTCCATATAGGCTGATTTATGGGAAAAGTTGTCACCTACCTGTTGAATTGGAACATAAGGCATACTGGGCTGTGAGGAAGATGAATCTGGATCTTGAAAGTGCTGGGAAAGAGAGAAGATTGAAATTACAGGAGTTGGATGAAATTCGAAGGGAAGCATTTTAAAATTCCAGGATTTAC
Source organism: Viscum album (assembly GCA_963277665.1). NCBI lineage: Eukaryota > Viridiplantae > Streptophyta > Magnoliopsida > Santalales > Viscaceae > Viscum > Viscum album. The sequence goes on from OY728134.1 coordinate 1,280,678,231, forward strand.
AAAGAGAGAACAAGATTGGCTCATGACAAACTGATCCAACCAAAGGACTTCCATCCAGGAGACAAAGTGTTGTTATTCAATTCAAGACTCAAGCTGATGCCAGGTAAACTTCGTTCCAGGTGGGATGGTCCATTTATAGTTACTCATGTATATCCTTTTAGTGTTGTGCAGATTGTGAAGGATGGAGTGAAGGACCCATTCACTGTTAATGGGCACAGATTGAAGAAATTCCTTGGGACCATGCCATTAGAGCCAATGGAGGAGATCACACTCCTCCAACCTGTTTATCAATAAACTCCATCAGGTCGTACCTCTCCTTTATATTTTCATGATTGTTGTGATTCAATTTCCAATATTCTTACATGTTAAATACATTTGAATGCATTGTGGACACTGCATCATTTAAGTGTGGAGGAGGGAACCTTTGTAGTGTAGGATTTTTATGTGTTGTTTGTCTTCCTATTTGTTTTAAAAAAAACATGTGTGTGTTTAAAATTTTGTGTGCTTATTTTTAAATTTTTATGTGTTTTTGAAACTTTTGAGCTGAAATGATTATCATTGGTATTTTTGAAACCCATCTCCATGAGTGAAATAATTTATTCCGTGAAACTGAGCTTAAATGAATGCTGAAAATGACATTGTTTCAAGTTTAATTATTTGGGAATTTCATGAAAAATACTCTGTTTTTTTGAATCCCATGCCACATATCACTGTCTTTATATTTGAAATCACATTCCCGTGAGGCTTCTGAACCTATTATCTTCATATTCTTTACATTCACCTCACTTCTTGAGAGAACCAAATCATGCTTGATTTAACCAGAATTTGATTTATTCCTGTCAAAACTTGAGGGTTTGAGGTACTTGTATTTTAAATGATTGAGGCATTTCTTTGGTTTGAAAGCCCCCTTTTCAAGATAATCCCTTTCATAATGGCCTACCTTGAACATTTAATCCTTGTAGCCCATAGAAGCCATGAAAATCCTGTTATTTTAGCCACATTACAAGCCAATATTCCCTATCCAACCTGCTCTTGAAGTGAAATTGCATGATCTATTTGAACATCAGTGTGGGGGGAAGATGTCTTGTATTATACTACCTTATTTGGGGATACTTTGAAAAAAAATGTTGAAGAGATGTTATTGCTATAAAAAAAAATCATTCTGCTGAAAGCTGTGCCTTTTCTGGAGCTTTCATGATGAGAGAAGTTGTGCATTTCTGGAGCATCTAATGTAAAAAGGAAGTTGTGCCTTTTCTGGAGCTTTCAAGAAATATTATATTTGAGAAGATTGAAATGTTTGCTGCTGAAATGATGAACTATGGGAACATTCCTTGATATTCCATCGAGAAGAAGTTTATTTTCTACTAAGGGGAGTGAAGAGAAGACCATACTTTTGTGAAAATTAGAGTAATGCAATTTTGCTTCAAAAAGAGCCAAACCCTCTCATTCTGCCTCAGAATCTTTCACATATAAATCCTACCAACCTAAAGCCACAGAACAACCTTAACAAGTCCTCATGATAAACATATGTCTTTAACTCACATCGTGTGGAGATGTAGGAATTTATCAAGCCTATGGTGACCCTTGTATGAGTTTGGATGAGAAAGACATTGCTAAAAAATTGAAATTTGTGTAATGAGAGATAATGAAAGTTAGGTAAGTGTTTTGTGTGCATGGGAGGAGAAATGAAGATTAAATTTATTGAATGATCCTAAATTAAGAACATGAAATAATAGAGTTTGATGAGGCATGATATATTTTGTTTCTTGTTTTCAAATTTGTGGATCTCATGGATATGTGTTTTGAATTTACTTTGAATTTATTTTGATTCTGACTTGTCCAGGAGTCCAAGTGATAAGTGTGGGAGAATTGATAGAATTAATATTTTCATTATTATTTATATGTTTTTCAATGATTTAATCCCTCCCAATTATTCAATGTTAGTGTATTTGCATCATTTATGTGTTTTTAGTGTATTTTGGGCTTAAATGTGAAAATGGGTTAATTCTGTAAAATTTTCAGTTTTATAGAGCTTCTGTTTTTCGGGCATAACATTTTTAATATGGGTCAAATTGAAGTGAATTTTTTTTTGTAGGATTCATATCCTTGTGTTCTTAAAATGTTCCTTCTGGACCAAGACCCAATTCTAAACCCAATGGTGCAGAACATTCAATCAAGTGGAGAAATCAGTTTGGAAGGCAGAATGGACCCCACTTCATTAAATATGCAATATCTCCTTCAGCCTACCTTAGAATGAGGTGATTCCAGCTGGCGTCGACAGAGGACTTCAAAAGTACAGCTCACAATAACTTTCATAAATTATTGAGCTCATTAATGCATTCTTTTGGCGCATCCAATTGGAGTGGGTGAAACAGTGTTTGGCGGCCAGAAAAGTAATGGTCATTTATTCGGCCATATCTTTCTTTACACCTGTCCAATGACTCTCAAATTGTGAGGGTCGATAGAAAACTTCATTTCAAACATTCTATAATAAGGGACCTCAGTGAGTTTCGGCCGGCTGGTGGGCATAACAGAGGAAAACTTCTGGAGTACAGATTCTGGAGCATCAAATTTTCTGTTCTTTGTTTTCTCTCTTTTGTTCTTCTTAGTTTTGTAATGAATTCTTCTTTCCCCTTAGTCACAATTACCCTTACCATGGTGGGATAAACTTCTGTTTGATTGGGGAAGGGGAGGTTTTCCATGTTGTATTTCATGAGTTCCTTCTCTTAATGTTTTAAAATCCTTTTCTCTTCTGCGAATCTGTTTCAATTTCTTATAACATTTTTTATTATCATGTACGATTGTATCTGATTTTAGATTCTGTTGTTCATTTTTATTTGGTCAATGATCAATATCTCCCTCCACTAGGTTCTGGTTTATAAACAATGGAATAGACCGGGATTTAGTGGTGTAGTACTCGGTGATCACCGGTACGTGTGTGAGGAGTAGTGAATGTTCTTGATTACTTGGGATAAACAAGACCCGATTGGGGATTGCCTAAGATAATTGGGGGTATTTTCTACAACTCTATTACACATTGGAAGGAGAGTAGACCAACCTAAGATTTTATTAAGGTTTATTCTCACATTTTTAATTGACCAAGGGAGTGAGAAGAAACGATTGTGGATTCTCACTCTTAACGATTTAGCAGAGGAGAATTGGGTAAAATGAACAATGATAGAATTACAATTGGAAAAATGACCCTAACCTGATCACCATTTCATATCACTGATTTAGATCACATCATTTGTCAATTTGTTTCAAAAATTTCACTTAATTACTTTACTTTATTTAGTTTCTTTCTTGTATTTTCTAAATAAAACAATTTCTAAAAACAACCTCACTTCTTTCTATTTTAAGGTGACAGCTTGATTGTTGTGCACTCCTCTCTGGAGACAACCTAGGTAATCCACTCTACTGCATTTTAACTTAGGTAATATAAGTTTTTGTCACACCCCACGACAGGAACGTGTCAATATCATGGGCCAAGGGACATGCCCATTCATCCCTTTCCATTAATCAATTAAATTACAAATCAAAAGTTACATTTCAATTAAATTTACAATTCAATTCATTATTTAAAATCCCAAAGAAGGGGTAAAAGGGAACACCCTAAGGCATACAATTCAAAATCCATCCATAGAGGTATATTCTTATAACCAACACACCCAAAGGGATGGTTCCATTTAATTCAAGGTTCTCAACCTATAAAAAAACATAAACATGCCTATTTAATTGAATAGGCCATTCCTAGAAATTCTAGGATTCAATTTCATTTCAAGGCGACGTCCAAAAATTGGTCGCGCAACACTATGGAATATATATAAATAGTTTGAATTTAATAAAAAGGCACGATACCACATATTATAGGTCTTTAGTTGATAGATCATCCGGTATCAGCTCATGAATTGGATTAAATTGAGATAAAATCGAAGAATAGATGAAGAACCTAATAATAGGTCATATTATATTTCACCTAAATAGTGCATATAATGTCTTAAAGAATAAATAACGGCTAAAAAGAAATTGGGATCTTATCGATGTGAATCTTATGAGATAGAAAACACTTGAATCAGAGTATGGACAGAGATGATCTCTTGATTCCTAGAATAGTCGCCCAAAGGAGATATCTCAAGGGGGTACAGTGGGTATGGAGATATATGAGAAATTTAGTTTTAAATTAGATTAAAATTTTAAATTAAAATTATAAAAATTACCCAAAATTAATGGGTCGTACTGTTTAGTTACACTGTTGCCTATGGTAAAGGGGTACCCCACATGGTTTGTCTGCACAGTTTCAAAAGCATGTGAAAACAATGAAATAATCCTCTATCAAAAACTAAAAATGAGGCGTATGGATCTATGGTCCAACTCGTACGGTTCGGCCTAACTGTGCGACCTCCCCCTACTATCTACCCATGCCTCACATGGTTTAAACTAATTGTTCACTATGCCATCTTCACCACAAAGATCGGGTTTCACACTCCAAACCAACCCCATACACTCCTAACACCTTCATGACCCCAAAGGGAATTCATATTAGGCCACATTTAAGAATTAAAACTAAGAATTGATAGAAAATAAAAAATTCGTACCTCAAATAAGAATAAAGTTCTTAAAAACTTCCCCCTTAAAGAAATTCATCCCCAAAATTCCCTTCCAAGGGGGGTAAAGATTCAGCTGAGAATAACTTTGACCATTGTGGTTGTACATTGGTCTCCTGCTCCCATGTCTCATCCTATACTCGGCCGTGATGTCATAGCACCCATACAAGAGGAACAGATTGGCATCTATGAACCTTCTTGCTACGATCCACAATATGTATAGGATTCTTTTCAAAGGACACATCTACCTATAACTAAATCTCCTTGGGTTGAAAATATTGAGATGGTTCATAATAATAGTGGAACAATTGAGATACATGAATTACATCATGCATGGCTCGGTGAAATCTTACCCTATCTTCTAATTATTCTATGTATCAGCCTCAGTGAAATACATATGAAAATTGGAACCCCGACCTCAAACTCTAGAGGCCATCTACAGTGATCGACACATGATTTTTAATAAGGTTGTGAAGTATCAATCTAATTCTAAATCAACTGAACATGATCTGTTGTTTCATGAACAAGACAAGGTCCAAGCATAGCTTCCACTCGTGCCTCTAACCCACACAGGGTTGATCATCACGGACTACTATACAAAGCCTCATAGGGTTCCATCATAATTGTATCCTGAAAGCTATTATTGTAGGTGGATTAAACTAGGGGTATATACCTCTACCAGGAGTCCCTAAAATCCAGGATGCATTCCCATAGCATGTCCTCAAGCGCCTAAATCATGCACTCAGAATTACTATCTGTCTGGGGGTGGTATGTTGTGATCAGAAGCACCTATATACATAACAACTTCTATAGTCCCTGATAGAATCATAAAGTAAATTGGGTATCCCTATCTAAAAAGATATTATATGGGAACCCATGATGTTGTACTATCTAATAGATGTAAAACAGTCTATGATCATCCGCACTGAAGTCTTACTTGATCGGTCGGAAATGCTTAACCTTTGTGAGCCTATCAACAACAACCCATAAATAATCTTTACCTCAAGCTGACCTCAGTAAACCTATCATGAAATCCATCATAATGGCATTATATTTCCAAATGGGAATGTGTATCTACTGCAAAACTCTAGCTGGTCATTGGAGTTCCACCTTCACCTATTGATAGGCAGAACGTCTCACGACAAAACTAGTTGCATCTCTTTTCATACCCAACCACCAGTACTGGGGATGTAAATCTAGATACATCTTGGTGTCTCCAGGGTGCACTGTCCAAGTTAAATCATGAAAATATTGCATCATCTCCACACATATATCATCTGGAACCCATAATTGTCCATGGATACATAAAATATAATAATCTAAAATAGTCTAAATAGGAGGATGCTCCTCACCTGCCCCACACTCCTGTAAGACAAGGCCCTTGGAATCTGATAGTTGCCTCATAATCATTCTATCCAGTAGGGTATAGGTAATAACTAAGGATGATAGAAATGTATTCCCATATCCATCATGCACCTCTATATGCATCTCAGAGAACAAATCCATGATCCACTGCTCACTATTGTCCTGTTGAACTGCCTGTATTTGAGTCCTCCTGCTCAATGCATCAGTCACTATATTGACTTTACCATGCATATAGGCAAGATCAAAATCAAAATACTATAGGTATTAAACCCACCATTAGAGCTTCATATTCATATCACACTTTATGATTATATACTTGAGGCTTTTATGGTCCGTTTACACCAAAAATTTCACCCACATTAAATAGTGTCACCAATAGTGCAATTCGTGTACAACTACAGCTAACTCGAGATCATGTGTTGGGTAATTTCTCTCATGAGGCCTCAAATACCAAGACTCATATTCCATGACTCTATTTCCCTACATAAGAACCACTCCTAACCCGATTAATGATGCATTGCAGTACACAGTGTAAATCCTGTCCGGCTCTAGAAAAATTACTATCAGTGTTGTAGTCAATCTCCCTTTCCTCTCCTAAAAGGTCATCTCACAAGAATCTGACCATAAAAACTTCACAAACTTCTTATTTAAGCCCGTCAATAGCACTTATAGGCATGATAAGTCATGTATAAAACATATGTAATAATTTGATAGCCCCAATAAACTCCATACCTCAATGGTGTTCTTGGGATGCTCCCCGAAAACTACAGCTCTTACCTACTCTAGGTCAACCAATACTCTTATCTCTGAGATGATGTGACCCAAGAAGTGAATTTGATCCATCCAGAAGTGGTAATTTTGTGATTTTATAATATAAATGATGCTCTCTTATTTTATTCAAAATGATCTCAAGATGTTTGGTATGGTCGTGTCGAGTGTGAGAATAAACCAAGATATTGTTCATGAAAATTAGCACAAATGAATCAAGTAAGGATGGAAAACATGGTTCATCAGTTCCATGAAGTCTGCTAGAGTGTTCTTGAGAATTAATAACATAACCAAATACTCATAGACCATACATGCTACAAAATGACATTTGAGGTATGTATAATGGTCTAACATTCACATGATGATAACTGGATCTCAAATCAATCTTTGAGAAAAATTGAGCTCCTCAGAGTTGGTCGAAGAGATCATATATCCATAGTAGAGGATACCAGTTCTTAACCATCAACTAGTTCAGTTTCTGGTAATCCACACATAGACTATGAGTTTCATACACCTTTTTTCAAAAGGACTACAAAACACCATAGAGAAGTACTAGATAAGATAAAACCCTTCGTCTATAAATCCTCTACCTGACTCTTGAGATCTTTCATCTCAGTATTAACCATATTTTAAGAAGGAATAGATATATTTGCAGCATCTAGAAATAGATTGATAGAGAACTCTACCTTTTTATCTATAGGTAATAATAAAAATTATTCTAGGAAGACATCCCAGAAATGATCAACCACTGAAGTTAATTATGTATAAAGTGTTCCATGATCATCTGGATATAAACTCACAACCTGAGATATCATCCTGCCCAGCCCACAATGCTCGGGTCTAGTTTGGATTTCCTAGGTATCCCATTTCCCCTTGTAAATAAAATCTCCACCCTCTGGTGGTGTAAAAGTATAAAGTCTAGTATCCTTCTCCTCATTGGTCTGTTGCACTATGTATATTTGGCCTGAACAATAGCCCTATGATACTTCCTAGCTACCCTAAGTAGATCCAATCTACAGTCGCTATAAAACTGGGGTCTGACTACCATGGTCATGACCACCACATCAGCTTGATCATCCAGTTGTACTCCATCTCCCTACCCAATGATAAGCTGCTGACCGCACTCCTAAACTTGGAGTCAATGTGGACCCTATATTACTGTCTATCAGAGGAAATGTTCTGCATAAGAACTATAGATAACCCATCTTGTCATACTATCAACACTCAATTGGGTCCCTCGTACATTGTTACCTCATATATCCTGACCTACCTCACTGGTAGAACATCACCTGACTACATGAGTTCATGCTTTGGCTACTAATGTCACCAAATGGAAGCTCTATATGACGCTTCATACTACTAATCGAATTAGTAGATCTAGATGGAAAACCACCCTAGCTCACACCTTCATCCTCTCTCAGGTTACGCTCTGTGATAAACACCTAATTCACCATTCTAGAAATGGTAGTTATCTGAAATACATTCACCTGTGATCAAATGTTATACTTAAGACCATTCTAAAATCTCTGATCTTCAGATATCTCATCACTCATTAGAATAGGTAAGAAGTGTTGGAGCTTAGTAAAATGGTCTAAAAATTCTATAACTGATAACACGCCCTACTCTAGGTGCATGAACTCCCAGGCTCTATCAGCCCTCAACATATCGAGATAGAAGTAATCATAGAAGGCCATTTGAAAATCTCTCTAATACACCTTCTTATTATGATATGTCTAAGTTATAACATCCCACCATATCTTGGTGGGATCACATAGAATATACATATTGATATTTACCCTCCTCTTGGGAGGCATCTCTAGATACTCAAAGATACAGAGCTTAGCCTCTATCTAGGAATATTTAGCCTATGGTCCATCATCCCCAAAAAAACATAGGTGGATGCTACTACTAGAACTCAAGTGTCAATACTGCAATTATTGGGGCTGAACGGTCTGCATGAAGTGAAAAACCAATCATGGAACTATGCCTTAGAACATGAGTCTGGTACAACTACTGGTTTCACAGCTGGCACTACTAGATGATTCTTTGATAGCCCATGGCCCACCACCTCTAGAGTGTGATTGTTTCCACCTTCCCGACATATGACTAGAGGATGTCATGGTGGTATACCTCTACAAATGACAAGTACCCACCTTAGATAAATATTATTATCAAAGTTTGTAGCTTAGAAGTGAAAATATTGAAATATGATAGGTACATGCCTTCCAATATAATAACACATCCATCTTCCTACTCCATGACTCAAGTTTGGATGTCAAACAGATCATAAGAAAGCTAGAGATATTGGCTACAACTCACTACTAAAGTTGGTTCTGGGCCATGTTCTCTACTATAAGCAATGCAAGATTCCATTTGATTCCCATTTATTTATTTATATTTGAATCAACTATTAATTGATAATTATATAACTTTTCACATTAAAGGTTGAAGTAATCACTACTACAAAACTGACCTTTAACAGCACTGATATTTATCAGCTCTAGAAAAACACACTGATAAATGGCATATTTATCAACGCTATGAAAAGCGCTGATAAATTTAACCTTTTATCAACACTTTACTTTTAGCACTAATAAGGTATCTTTTATCATTGCTTTATTTTTAGCACTGATAAAGGGTATCGTTTATTAGCACTTAAATTTTAGCACTGGTAAATATTTATTTCATCAGTGCTTTTTTAGCACTGATAAAGATCCAAATAAATAAAAAAACAATTAAATAAGAAATCAAGTTTATTAAAAAAATATTCCAAATTTTATTAATTGAATAATTATTGATAAAAGTGAATAAATTGATTATAAATTATTAAATATTAATCATTTTATTAATTAGATAATTATGATAAATAATGTTATTAAATTCTATATATTAAATATATATATATATATATATATTAATGTAAATAAATATGGTTTATATATTAAAAAATATTTATGAGCTTTATATTAAATAGTCATATATTTATTGAATAATGGTTTGTAATTAAAAATTAATATAAATTAAAAATATAGATTAACTTCATAGTACTCGACATATAATTTAATGTCATTTGATTTTTCAATTTAACATAGATCAAATATATGCTATACTGATTCCACATATACATAATTAATTCATTTTTATATACAATGCACGCACATAAAATTTATCCATTTTTTCAATATTTTTAAAGTGTTCTTATTCTTAGTTTATTTAGTGTCACTCATTTTTAACATATATGCATGCACTTAAAATTAGATATTCATTAATAATGTAAAAAATATATTTGTAAAAAAATATTTATAAATAAATATATTTATAAATTTACATTTATTATATTTATACAACTATATATTTATAATTATACATAAATAAATATTTTTTTAAAAGTATTTATAAAATCATAAATAAATAATTATATATACTTAAATAATTATTAAATTTATAATAAATTTACTTAAATAATGAATATATTTACTATATTTATTAAATATATATATCTAAAATTATAAAATATATATAATGATATAAATATTATTTTCAAAAAATATTTCAATAATTATAAAAAAATAATTATAAAATTTTATATATTTAAAAATTAATATTTTTATTATATTTATATTTATATATATTTATTAAGTTTATATAAATATTTACAATTTTTTTATATTTAAAATTATAAATCCTTTAACAGCGCTTAAGTAATAAACGCTGATAAAAGCATCTTCATCATTTATTTTTTCATGCTGATAAAGATGAGTCTTTATCAGCACTATAAGTTTAGTGTTGATAAATATTGGTTTTACCATCACTTTTTTAGCGCTGATAAAGACCTACCTTTATCAATGCTAAAAAAACGCTGATAAATTGTACTTTTATCAACAATTAAGCAATAAACACTGATAAAAGAACTCTTTATCAGTGATTTTTTATAAGTACTGATAAAAGTGTCCTGATCTAAATAAAAAACCCTAATCATTTGCGAACCCATCGTGATATCAGAAGCTTTTCGTGGAAGCCACACACTACTAGTGCTTTTCCCTGGTGAATCGAAGCTTAGATCACACAATTGAACTGCCTCCAGTTGCTCCAATATCTCGTATGACATTCAGTGTTCAATTGGTGTTAGGGTTTCCGAAAAGGGTCTTGGATTTTGTTCAACCTAGAAAGGTAGTCCTTCTGATTTTCTTTGTGTATTTTTTCTTTTGTTTTTGATTTCTTCTTTGATGATGTCGTTATTTGTGGTCTTGTGATTATATACTAGTGAGGTAGGCCTTCTGATTTTATCAGTTTCCAATTTTGATTCATCTCTTGATCGTTAATGGAGAGTTTATTATTTATGTACTTGATGGAGACACATGGAGTCACATGAAGTTTAATTGGTTGTTAAATTTTGTTTACATTTCCCAAATTGATCGCCCGAAGTTATCATACATATTTTTCATTCTTTATTTTATCAATGTATTCTATATATGTGAAATTTTAGAAATTGAAACTGGGGATTTTGTGTGTGAGGGAGTTGAAGGTAGGTTAAGGGATTTATTTTATATTATACCACTTCATATCTTCTTTTTTATACTTATCTGGCTTGGTGTGGGAATCCAATGTATGGATTCATCATGGAAGTTTTTATATAAATTTTATTTCTACTAGTTTTATTTATTTTTGGGGCAAATCATTCCCACTGTGTTGTTTTTCATGCCCTGGTGCTCATTGCCAGCCTAAGGGGGATCGAGAATGTCCCTTGGGCACTATCATGGTTTAGCTCAGTTGTTTGATATATGGTTGTCTTGGGTTTGTTTTGGAAACTATAATGTGTTGTACCTTTTCTCAATAATGCAACTTCTTATGTCTTTACACCTTTAAAAAAATCTATTTTATTTTTCTACCTCTTTAGATTAATCCAACAATATTTATAAATCCTTTTAACAATAATATAGGAAATATACATTGATTCTATGTACTATTCTCTCAAAATCCATGATATAGATTGACATTCCACCCACAACATTTTGAAATTTTTATTCAATTTTCAATGGGTGTCAACATTGGTTTTCAATCTTCCTTTTGAAATCAATAAAAAACTTCCTTCACGTAAATTGAATTTGGAAATAAATATCCCATGAATTCTATGAGTCACCTATAAACTAAGGAAAATTTCAAATCGCTAATCATAAACATTTAAACATTGGTCATTGTTAATGTAGAAAATTATTATCATCATTCATCTATTTAACCTCTAAATATTATGTCATCCACATTGATAAACACTTTCAATCTATCCATAAAATTATTTTTTATCTAATTATTATGATCAAACACATTTTGATTGTTTTGATACTTTATGAAAATTATTCATAATTCATTTTTGATGTGTCGGAATCATCCGCACCTCAATCTAATACACGATGTGGCCAGTATGACTCAAAGTGTCCGTTATCAGTTTAAAATCAACATTTTAGTTCAAAAAGGGTCACTCACTAAAAACTGATCAAGCGTGCTTGGATTTTCTTGATAATTTAGGAGAATTATTCATAAGTCATTTTTGACGGGTATGAATCCATTTAACGTCAAACCGATACACAATGTGATCAGAATGAGTCAAAATTTCATGTTTCCAGTTTAAAATGACATTTTAGTAAAAAAGACAACTGACATACTCAAAACTGAGAAAACAAGTTCAGAATGTTTTGATACTTTAGGAAAATGATCCACAAGTCATTTGAGACATGTTTTAATCACCTACACCTCAATCCAATGCAAGGTGGGGCAGGTATGACTCCAAGAGCGTATGTTTATTTAAATTTGACTTCAGTTTTAGTAAAATTAAAACTTTCTATTAATTTATTTCTTTATATTATTACTAACATAATAATTGTTTTCTTATACAGGTGAATTATTTTTCTCAAGTAGGGGTGGTTTGTTCAGTAATATCATGAGTCGGGTCATGATTAAAAGTAAAGGAACATTGTATGTAATAATTTGTATTTATATAATTGTATAAACCAATGTTTGAAATGTCTATGATATAGTGTTTTTTTCTTGTTTCTGTAATAAATTTATTTCATTTGAATCTTATATTGGGACTCGTTTGTGTTGATATCTATCTTTTTTTGGTGTTGTGGTGTGTTGTTACAGCACACTACAGTGGTGATGCAGTGTGCTGTTACAACACACTACAAAATGGCCCTTTATCAGTACTTTTAAAATCACTAATAAAGGTCACATTTATCAGTGATTTTAAAAGCACTAATAAAGGTATACTTTATCAGTGCATATAGAATACATGATAAAAGACCCTTTATCAGTGCTTTTATAAGCGTTGATAAATGGTTCCTTTAGCGGTGCTAAAAAAAGCATTGATAAATGAGACCTTTATCAGTGCTTTTTTAGCACCAATAAAGGACCCCTTTATTATAACTTTTTCAGCGCTGAGAAAATTCCAAGTCTTTAACCTTGCTCGTGCAGTTATTTCTTTTCTAGTGTTGATAAAGGCCATTTCTAGTGCTGTTTAAGGCCGGTTTTGTAGTAGTGAATGGTTTGCCAAATTACGATCGAAGAGGGCCCATACTCCTTAGGGAAAAAATTATGGCGTCCACCTATTTCACACCATAACATTCTACATTACCTATCACAAAATATAATATATCTATCATGCCACCTATAACAATATCATGGAATAAGTAATGCATCCTAAATGGTGTGGAATAATGCATGGAATGTGATTCCAGTAATGTTCCTAAAAGGTTGCATGAGATGGATTACCCTCATCTCATCGGATTGAAACAATATAGATCCCATAATAATATCAATAATAATATCACAATTCAATTGTGTCACCCAACAATATATCAAATTAACTTTAGTAGTAAAAATCAAGAAAAAAATAATTCAATTCGAGGAAATTTGGCTTTTTCCTATATACGGGTTAGCTACACTTGGGAACAACCCATTACCAAGTTCCATTTCTTTCAAATCCCTTCCTATTATCACCAAATAGTAATGAAAACCAGAAAAAAATACTTTGATACAACTTTGTAACATCCCAGACCCGAATGCCACTAAATAGTGCCCCGAGCCCGGTGGGTCACATGGCCTCAAGCGCATCATCCCAAATTTCATATGTTGTAGACTTGTATTAAGGGACAAGGTGTGTCCATGGGGATACTATGACCACATTTCTAGAGTGTATCATAGCAGAAGTAATAACTCATAGAGACAATAGATAGTAACCAAGGAAGATACAAATAACTAGTACCAGAAGTGAATCTCGTATTAAAAAGATGATGCATGTCATATATCTCTAATAAAGAATCCAAGATAGGTACAATACATTATAATACAATATATGTATCATAATGAAAAAAAGTACAAAAGTATCCCATCTAACATCACAAGCCTCAGCTTTGTCCCATGCTCCCCTACTTCTAAGTTGCAATCAAGAAAATGTATCAGGGTTCTTTCCCTTATCCATACATAGAATCATATCGTCTACTTTGGTACTAAAGGCACCTAATTAGGGTGTGAGACTAAATCTCAGTAGGCAGCCACCCATGTTCAAGTTCCAATCAGTCAGTGAATATATATAACAACAGTGTGAAGGCAGTAATGCAATGTAAAGGAAGTACTCAAAAGTAAACATCCTATAAATTCTTGGTTCTCATTTAAAACAAGTTAATTTAGTAATTTAATTGCATTTAATTTATATGTATCGAGACCTATCTCAAATCCTAATTTCCCTCATAATATCATGTCCAAAGGATAACTAAGTAGGCCACCCACAAGGTATAAGTCAAGACCAATCCATGTTTGTACTTTGGCTTGGAAGACACATCATACAAATCATTCCATTAATTGATCATTCAGAAAATATGCCTATCCCTAGTGTTCCTAAGTTATAATCCAAGTATCACTCTAGGTATAATATAAAACAACACCATACAATCCCATCCATGGTGATCCTCACAAGAACCCATGTACCACTCTAGGTGTGGTATATCGTTATTTCCATTCAAGGCTATCATTGGTGGTCCATTAACGGATCCCAAGTATCACTCATGGAATATATGGTCAAAATGACCTTGATACCATACATGGAATTCTCATTTGAACCCATTTATCACATGAGATATTAAATAAAATCCCCTATGAGTCCTTGTAATTCCATCATAGGAGTCCAAGTGTCACTTAGGCAGAAGCATCATTCAACCCAATTGAGTCCATCCATGACATTCTAATATGAATCATGTGTCGCCAAATGCTAACAATAATTTAATAAATTCATTAGCATTTAATAAATATCAGATAACCATGTCAAGGTCAACACTAATAACATCTTATTTATAACACACCCCCAAAGGTGTTCCAAGTCCTTGGCCAAGTTTAGGGGGCTTGCCTATATTTAACTGACGTGGAAAATCATTATAACAAGAATCTCATTCTTAACAACCTATTACATGGTATAGACACCATTTAACTCACATGAGAATTATAATTAATAGAGAAATTTATTATTAATAAATAAATTGTATATCATGCGCCAATGGTCATTTTCATTCATCCCTTCCAATTAATAAATTAAATTACACATCATAAGTCACATTGCAATTAAATTTACAATTCAATTCACCAACTAAATTAATTATTAAAAATCCCTAGGAAGGGGTAAAAGGGAACACCCTAAGTCATCCAAGTCATAAGCCTCCCACGGTGGTCCATCCTTATAACCAACACACCCAAAGGGGTGGTTCGATTTAATTCAATCTTCTCAACCTATAAAAAACATAAACAAGCCATATTAATTGAATAGGAAATGCCTATAAATTCTAGGACTCAAATTTATTTCAAGTTGACACTCATAAATTGGATATGCATCATGACAACATATATAAAAATCTTGAATTTAATTGAATGGAACAAGACCATCTACCATATGTTTGTAGTTGATAGATCATCAAATATCATATCCTGATTTTTCTCAAACTGGGATAAAATTGAAGAACAGGTGAAGAACCTAATAATAGTGCATATTAACTTACACCTAAATAGCATGACCAATATCCAAAATAATGAAGATCAACTAAAATTGAATTGGGATCTAACCAATGAGGATCTGATGAGACAGACATCGCTTGAATCAGAGTCCGGACGGAGATGATACTTTGATTCCTATAATAGTCACCAAATTTAGAGTTCTTAACGGGGCTGTTGTGCATTTGGAGAAAGATGAAAAATTTAAGTTTAAATTTTATTAAATTTTTAATTTAAAATTTTAGAAATTATCCAAAATTAAGGTGTCACACTATTTAGTTGCACAGTTAGAAAAACTGTGTGCCAACTGTGCACGGTTACCTATAGGCAAGGGGAACCCCACACAATTTGTTAGCATGGTTTCCAAACCATGCAAAAAGCCTCTATCAAAAACTATAAACGAGACACACATCCATGTGGCCCAAATCATATGGTTTTGCCTAAATTTGAGACCTCCCTTATTCTATACCTAGTCATCACATGGTTTATTAAACCATTCGGCTTTCCCCGTATGGTTTAAACTAACCGAAATCCATGCTATTTTCACCCAAAAGCTTGGGTTTTGGTTTCCGAGCCAGACCCTGACACCCCTGAAACCTTCATGAACCCAAAGGGAATTCATATTAGGCCACATTTAAGAATTTAAACTGAGAATTTATGGAAATCAAGGAATACATACATCAAATAAGAATCTAGTTCTTATAAATATCTATAAGGGGAGAAGAAAAAACAAGGTCAAGATAAAATATCCAACTTCAAGGAAACATCCAACTTCTTTTATAAAATTTATAACTTTTTGAATGTGTGCATCATGTTCATTCAAGTGACCAAAATGTTCTCCTTGGTGACCTTGAGGGTAAGAAGTGAGGTAGTTACCCTCCTCCAACCACCCTTCAAAAATAAAATTCTCAAAGGTGGCCTTATTCATTTTAATAGACAAGGTTTCATGAATTGACTTATCTTATAGAAAGGTCAAAGAATCATTAAAAAAGAGAGTTTAGTTTAAATCAATGATTGAAAATTAAAATGATGTTGAACATCTAAATTATTTATAGGTTTTATACTCTCATATTGACCCTTCTCATACCATCTGTCAAAAAAAATATTATCTATGATGATCTTATCTTTTTAATCTCACTTTAACCTCCTTGATTATCTCCTCAACTAATAGTAGGATGTGTTATTTTTAGTGAATCTCTTCTAGATAAAACTCATGAAAAAGATATGAAATTTATTTGAGTTCTTTAGCTACGACTTCCATAGTATGTTTCCAAAACACAATATAATCATGAATGTGTTAATGAAAATCAAGATAACATAAAATTTAAATATTTTCCTAAATTTATATTTAATAAAGCATATAATGACTTCTTATCATCATGGATGGTTCATTTTTTATATTTTTTTTTAAATATTGAAATTTAAAAACTAAGAATCACTAAAAAATTACCATTAACAAAAACAATGCAAATTATTGATAGTATGACATTTGAACTATCAATGAAAAATTTATATTTCCATAGATATAGCCCAATGCCTAACTTAGTGGTTGGTCACAAGGAGGTAGTTTGTTTATCCTAATGATACTTCTAAAATAATTTTATGTTTTATCTATTTAAAAAGAAGTAAAAGAAAATATGAGTCTTTGAGGATGAAAAAATAAGAGAAAATATACAAAATATAATAAAAGAAATTGAGAAGTGGAAAAGAAATTTGGAGAGAAGAAGAAAAGTTAGTAAGAAAAAACCATTTCCTGGTCAATCCACTCTACTGCCTCTCATAGATATGAATAATTAAACATTCAATACTCAACATCACAGAGTGCATACTCAATCTCTCAAAACATACAACACTCAAACTCTAAAAATGAACAGATAAAAACAAAACTTCCTTCTACAAATGAGTGTTCTCTAAACTATGAAAATAATCTCAAGGTTGATTCAATTTTGTATATAATATCTTCATTGAAGTGACATCGATGGGTCAAAAAAACACATGAACTCTCCTAAGAATCTATTTTGAGTAGAAAAGAGAAGAAAACGAAAGAAAAAAGGATTTGATTATAGAAAACTATTCATAAAAATGAGTGTAGATACTCAAATCCTCAATTCACTATCTCAAATTTCCAATTTCATAGTGGACATCGAAAGATGAATTGAATATTTGATCTCCAAAAACCATAATGCTTTATCTCCTAGAGCTCGGTCTACAAATTAATCCTCCATGACCAGAGGTTAAAATTCACACATCAATAGCGAAATGAAATAAAACAATTTTTATTTATTAATTAGAATTATAGAATAGGGATAAAATAAAGAAGAGGATAGAAAATAGAGAGAAAAACAAGAAAACATAATGTGGTAATTCTTCATGACCTATCGTTACACAGCCTATTTAAAGAGAGAAAATGAATAAAATATTTATAAGTATATAAATTGATAAAACACTCCATGTTACACCCTTAATAACATTGCATACTCCTCACGTAACATTAGCTAAAATCATCTAAAATTTTCACACCAAAAAAAATTTAATTTGGACATTTTCTTTGGAACATCCAGCATTTGAATGGTTCCTTAGTTGGAATCAGTTATTCTATTCCATATAAATTAAATATTTCACTTTGTAAATGTAAGCATATATTAAATTAAATTATTGGTCCATCAATCTTCCTTGTGTCATGTTTTCATTAGAGAATTCCACTGCCAACTAGATTGATGGTAAATCAATGATCAGATTGGTGACCCTATGTTTGTATCCTTACAAGCATCGACCTATGATCACATTGTTGAATAAAAACAAATTCATTGGATGAATCCTACTTCATAAACACAACTGCAATGTTGAATAATATTAATCCCACATTTCTATCTCAACCTACAAACTATACCTATAAAAAATCTACAAAATTAAAAATCAATCTTCATCAATGATTCCATTGTTAACTTATAAATTTGAAAAACAGATCCCCAAGGAACAACTCTATTGGGAACAAAATATCAAACCAATATTCAATTTGATTTCAATATCCCATATCCAATGGATTTCGTCAACATCTTGTATCCAAAATGCCTTTGGCATGGCTTGTCATATTGAAGAGATACCAAGTAATGCTCGATCACTAGTTCAGTAACTCGCAATGAATTATTTTTTAAATAAAATCAACAAATAAGGTAGTCATAATCCCCAACATATGAGTTTATAAATTTGACATTTTTATCATTTTATATTCTTCCTCAACATGTTGAAATCCATATTGTACTTGATTGGTCTAGGATTATGATCTGTGAATATTCAATCTCATTACTCGAAAAGAATTAAATTTTAGTTTAAGTTTAACCTTCAGTGATATTGATCCATGGAATTCAATCTATACCCCAACCATAAATGAATCTCATTCAAGAGTCTGGTCAATTTTGGTTTTCAATCTCCACTATCATATCTTCATCACTTCATCATGAATCAGATATACCCTAAATACATTTTCCATGTTTTGAAATCATCCCTTATCTTCAATAATGCTGATTGGAAATTAGAAATCCAACTGATTCCTTGCCTCATCTCTGATTTGGTAGGGTGTTATTCATAAAATTTATAGTCTATAAGGCATCATTTCTAGGTATCATCATCTATGTTGAGATTTATTTTGGTTGGTTTGAAGGACAAAACCATATTTCTTTGATGGACTCCTCTATTCGATTGTAGAAGAATTTGATATATAATTTCATGTATGCAATTAATTGGATTAGTGGTTTCACACCTTTTGACTATGTGATAATGTTTTGGAATTGGCTACATGGATAGTTCATGAATTATCCTATGTGGGGTTCTACATGATAGGTTACAAGGGTATCCATTTGAAAAGTGGGGTAGATAGTAGATCAGCGAAATTTGCAATGTTGTGTTAAGGGAAAAATGCTACATCACTCCACTTGTAACCATAAACATAATAAAATTATCAAATAAATAATCCATCAAGATAATATAAAAACAAATATTATTTTTTAAATAAAAAATTTAAGTAAAATGAATTCAAAAACATAATATTGTTACTACAATTCATGATTAAAAATTTAAGGACAATAAGGATAAATTAATTAATTAATCAATTATGTAATAAAATAAATAAGTGGTAAAAATGTAAATCTAAAAAATTTAAAATTAATGTTACAACTTATTATTTTGTTTAAAGAAAATAGATTAAAAACTAATAAAAAATTAATTAATTAATTAATTAATAAAAACCAAAATGCTTAGAACCCAAAAGGTAATAAAAAAATGAAGAAACTGAAAAATTAAAATAATCAAAATATTATTAGTAATAAATTTAATAAAAAAATAAAAAGATAAAATTTTGATATTTTAAAATATAAAATAAAAAATATTATTAAATCTATTGATTTATCAAATATACTAAAAATTAACCAAAAAGGAAAAAATAACCAATAATTGGCTACTTTAGACATTAAAATATATAAATAGTATAAGAAACAATGCGAAAAAATACACGAAATAAATAACACATAAACTATAGATCAAGGTACTTTCTATTTCGTCATGTTAAGGATTAAAGAAAGAAATATATGGGGATCTTAAAACCACTACCCATACTAGAATTAAAATCGGAAACTGGAACTGTGGATTTTGTTATTGGACTCCCCAAAACAACTAGTGGCCATAATGTTATTTTGGTTTTAGTTGATAACCTTACAGAGTCAACACACTTAATTTCAATAAAAGAATAATAACATATTCATTATATATCTAGGATATGAATTATGGAAATGGTAAGGTTATATGGGGTGCCATATTTTATTATATTTGATCAAGATCCTAGGATTACCTCAATGTTCATGAGAAGCCTTCAGCAAGATCTCGATATAGTTTTTTGTTTCTACACTGTTTATCATCCTTAGATAGATGGTCTGTATAAGAGGAAAATTCAAACCCTGAAGGATATGTTAGATGTTTTTCTTTAAATATCAAAGGTGTTTGTGATCAACACCATACTCCAGTTTATTTTTCATTAAACTATAACATTCACTTGATCATTCATTTGGATATTTTGGAAGTCCTCTATGGAAAGATGTGTATAAATCTAACATAATGGGATGAATTTTTAGATAGAAATTTAATGGGATCTGAGTTATCTGAGGAAATAGTAATAATTGTTAAATCCATTCAGCAAAACATTAATGCATATCAATGTCGGTAGAAGAGTTATGATAACAATATTAAGTGAGATCTAAAATTCATTATTGGTGAGAAGATTTTCAAAATAATTTCTCAAGGGAGGATGGTATTTATATTAATAAAAAAGTGAAAGATGATCCTTAGGTACAATTTTTCATTTTGAGATTTTTGATGTGGGGACTGCAACTTATCACTTGGAACTTCCAATGAAATTTTCTCATGTTCACGATGTGTTCCATGCATCTATTCTTCAAAAGTGCATACATTATCCTACACATAAACAAAACATAGAGGTTATGCCGATGAATCCTTATATTTAATATGAATAGAAAAAGTTAAAAATCTTGTAATATAGTGATAATGATATATGAAACATGACTACTCACCTGGTTAATGTAATTTGGAGGAATCTAAAATTTGATGAAGCTACATGTGAACCTGAATATGTGATGAAGAATAGATATACTCGTTTATTTGTACTAGAGTGATAAAATTTCATGGGTGAAGTTAATTTTATGGGTGTTTGAATGTATCAAACAATGATTTTATATGTATTACCATTGAAATAAAACAATAAGTATTTGATACATTCCTTATACACATCCCACATGTCATGACCCACCTTCTTCAAAAATAGGGAAGGGATGGAAAATTAGCGCACCCTTCTTTCCTCAAGTTGAAGGAGAGATAATGACCCTCGAGTCCCACCTTCGATAGGCCCCGAGGTGGCGACTAGCACCAAGGATATAGAAGATCACATAGAAATGGAAGTCATTACCCTTTATTATAAAACAAGATCGGGAGATAAGATGGTAAATCCAAAACAAATCCAAATACCAAAAGTAAAAGTGAAGCCAAAAATCCATTCCCACATGCATGTTCAAAAGTAAAGTTAATACCCAGTATAAAAAAAGTACCAAAACAAGTACCAAAACGAAAGAGACTAAGAAACAACAATAACTAATCCCAAAACCCGAGCTAGTAAAGTTCAGCACGATCCTCAAAGTCCTCTTGGAAACCTGAAAACAGTTTTATACACATATGGTGATTATACAAGTATACCCAATAGGAAAACTAAAGCCACTCATACACAAGTGACGAAACATAATAATGTACTTATGAGAAAATAGTAGAATCCTCAAAGAACCTACTAAGGAATACTAACTAACCCAACGTCACCAAGGCATGCTCACCAAATAACACAAGTCAGGTAAAGTAGTAGTATAAGAACATCAAAATTTGGGTACCCCACACCACTTTCTCACTGGTTATCTGCTCATCACTAACGAAAAACGTATTGATGCTACCACTCTTCCCATACGCAGTCCCACTGCAACAACCTGTCTGCACACACCTGGGCCTCAAACCACACACAATCCCTCCCACAGACACCTGGGCCACAACAACCATGTCTCTCGCCCAAAGACACATGTGCCTCATCCCAACGATACTTGGGAAAACAAACCTAGCCCATAAAAACCTAGGCCTCACATCTACAACAAACCCCCCAAAATAATCTTGGAATATGGTAAGCCTCAAGCCATTACATCCTGGTCGGATACGCTCGAGCCGTAAGAACTCGGAAGGGGGTGCGAGGAAGAAATTCAGTAACCAGCCATCCATCATCCCACCGAGATGTTGGGAAAGACACCCTCCCCAATGAAATAGAGGTATTTGGTACATAGTGCTCAGCAAGGGTGGTTACGTATAGAAATCACAAGAGACTACAATATATATATATATAGGTAAACAACCACTCAGCCCAACCTATGGGTTTCCAAACAAGAAACCAGCCTACACAACCACCTTTGATGGTACCCCTATATGCATAATCACACAACAACCACTACCAAATAATAACCCAACCCCTTTTCATTTAACCACTCACCATTTATTTCTTAAGGGTGTTCAATTTAATTTATTCCATCACTATCGGGAAACTACCAACCACAACCATATCAAAACAATAAGAAACACCAAATTGCAGTCCCACCACACAACAACACAAAACCAGGTTTGCAGTCCCACTACATACAAGTCCATATCCACACTGTAGTCCCATTGCCTAGTAGTGTAAAACCAGATATGAAGTCCCACTGCATACGAGTCCATATCCACACTGCATTCCCACTTCCCAACATTACTTCGCGACCACAACACAACAAAGGCAGTTCAGGTACCTATAAGTTCATCCATTCCACAATCAATCAATCTCTCGAACTGAGATACCAACACACTACCTAAGCAAAAACACGCACCAAGACCACATTGACTACCATTAACCCACAACCCCATTTCACACTCATACGAAACACTTCTCATAGATTCCACTCCCCTTCCCAACCTTGTACCCACAACCGTGCTCCCAACAACAGCACCACACAACTCACACAAGGTTTCAAAACTCCACAAAACACAGCACCCAGCCATACCTATATATAGGATGTGTATGCATTTAGATTTCACTAGCAGGGGTTCTTTAATTCCACTTAATTATAACTAGGGTGATCACACAATAGGCTTGATCCTAGGGAATTCATTTATTTAACCAAGTATACATGATTAAATAGATTTCATGTTACAACCATTTATTCAACCATCTCGATATAACATAACATTATTAGTGCGCAAGAAGATACTTCCAAGGACCATGATTTTCAAATGGAATATGTCTATGGAAACCACAACAAAATCAAAGATAACAAGTAAAATAGGCGATCAACATCAAACTACTCTCTTCCTGTTATTTTATTTACCCGTGTTATCTTTTGATCAAATTCAATCCTTGTTTAATTCTTGTTTTTAAGAAAGGTTTTCAGCCATTACTCACAAGGATTCATTATCATACCCACCCCACATGATGAACAGTTAAAGAGAAGCAAAAGAAAACCCTACTTGGATGATCAAGGATTGAAGTTCCTCTTTACGCTAAGAACAGGGGGTCGCATGAGCAGTGGGGAAGAACTCCAAGAAAACTAAGCAGGAGAGGATCTATCATGGGTGCATGACTCTTCAAGAGAGGAAGGATCTATGTGTACCATAGGAAATAAAAAGGAATAAGGAAAGAAGACATCTCAGTTTATGAAAGGGAGAGATCCTAAAAATCAGGGAGATGATTTCAAAATTCTTTAAAATCATATCGTGGTTTGACCACACTGCTTGGTGGTTACAAGCCTGGTGGAACATTACGAGATACGGGGAATTTAATAATTCCCCTTAGAAATGGTGGAGATAGCCCATTGTACCGCTGTGAGTTGATAGGTTACAATTTCACAGAGATAACACATAACAGGGATGAAACTGAAAAAACTGGGAAAAAATGGGAAAAACTGGAAATGAGTCACTGATGGGTGAGTCACCGACACTGAGCCACCAATGAGTGAGCTATCGACGTGACCTACCTATGGTGAGACACTAATGTTGAGCCACAGACACTGAGCTAACAACACAACAACCTACCAATGCAACGAACTACCGACGCCCTGACCTACAGATGCCCTGACCTACCGACGCCATGACCTACCAACATCGACGCCCTCAACTCACTAATACGGACGCCCTATAATCACTGATTCTAATACCCCTGAATCACCATTTATTATTCCCCTGACTCAACAATGTCGATCACCCTAACTCACCGATGCACGGACATGCCGATGCACTGACATGCCAACGGAAAACTGGAAATTTTGCAAACTCTTGAAATGAGCCACTGTTGCCTCCCAGAACACCCTTAAACACTAAATTTTCACAAGGGAATATACTGGGAAAAATCTGGGTAATTACATCAATACCTCTCAAACTATTCTCATCCTCGAAAATTTCAAAACAAACCCAGAAGAAAAGAGGTTTGAACAACCATCACTTAAGATACCTCTTAAGAGTAAACCACCTTATGTTATTCTAAAACTGGAGTGAAAACCTCAACATATCAGAACAAATCCTTATAATATATCTCCTTAACAAGTGTAGAAACACTATCTCTCCACTTATTCAAGTAACTACACAAACTAGGGGTGTCCAAACCCGGCCCGACCCGACGGGTTCGACCCAACCCGACCGGGTTGGGTCGGGTTGGGTCGGGTTGCAAAAAAATAACCCCGGGTCGGGTTCACATCGGGTCAATTTCTCATGGGTTGGGTCGGGTCTCGGGTTGAGGTCATTTAGACCCGACCCGACCCGTGACCCGATCTACCCAGCCAAAAAAAAAATTCCCCAACTTTTCATTTGTCTCGGCCGCGCGGCTCACCCCCCTCCCCCCCGACATTTCCTCTCCTCTCCCTCGCGCTCTCGCCCTCCTCCCCCCCCCCCCCCCCCGAAGAAACCCTACCCCGTCGTACCCCCTTATTCCTCTTCCCTCGTGATCGACGACGACGACACTGACAGTCCTCCCTCCCTCCCTCCCGACCTTCCCTCGCGGCGAAGACAGAAACCCCTACTCCCTTCCTTCCCTCGCGAGCCGACGAAACCCTACCCTCCCTCTCCTCTTTCCTCCTCCTTCCTGGAGGTTCCCCAACCCTTGGCTTACGGTGCGGTGCCTCCTCCTCCTGACTGTCGGTAAGTAATTTTTTTTTACTCTAAACCCCTTATTAGTGGCAGGGCTTTGAATTTAATTTGGTTATTGATTTTTTAGTATTAAATACTCCATTAGCCATTAAAAATCGGGGTGTTCTTGTTCCCCTCCCACTGAAATCTCTGGTGTATTAAAATGAATTTGTTGTTAGTCCAATAAGTGCTAACTTTGATGTGTTGTATGTAGCAAAAATGAAAATCACTTCTAAAGAAACCAACATGTCTCGAGTGGATAGTATTTAATAATTATTTGATTGTAATTGTGAGTAAATGTCAATTCCAAATAGTTTAATACATTACATATGAGTTCACTTTCTATATTTTATTAAATTGTTATTTGATTGCAATTGGATATATTGTTCCTGGATAGTGGATGGTGTGGATGGTGATTATTTTATCATAGTGAGTGACCCCCATCATGTAAAAACCATTATGTTGACTGCTATTGTTGTGATGAAATTAAATTATTTAAATTTTTTCTTATTGAAATGACTAAATTCATTGGTGGAATGCTCATGAGAGGAAGGCAGGGTACTTTTGATCTCATAATAGAGTAAGAATGTTATTCGCAACTTCAAAATGGTGATATTCCTATAGTGTATTGCCGTATTTGGTTGAATAGGTTTCTATGCTATCTTGGGTTTTTTTTTAATTCTACTCATTTTATTTGTATAATAAATAAGGATATACTCTCCAAAAAAAATTTGGAGTAAAGGGAAGCTAGCTTAAAAGTTTAACATGCGTTGCTTGCTTAAAATACCAAAACATCAAAATGACTTAGAGGCTGTTTGGTTGCTTAAACATGTGTTTCTTGCTTAAAAGTTTGTTTTCTATCCTCATGATTAAATAGGATATACAGGGTTCATTGGTTGCTTGCTTGCATTTGTTTGATTGCTTGCATTTGCTTGCTTGCATTTGTTTGTTTTGCTTGCTTGCTTTGCTTGCTTGCATTTGTGCCCAATAATTGTTATATGTATTTTATAAATAAAGATTTAAATGGTTGATGGGCAGGCAGTGTGGAGGAATTTTTATTAGTCATATAATTCTATTTACCATTTCTTCCACTATTATTGGACGTAGCTAGCAATTCATTCATATGGAAGGTGGTACAACAAGTGGTTCTTCTAATCCCCCAGTTGTCGCAGCAGGAACTCAGAGTCAGATGGGGTCTGCACCAACTACACATTCAGTTACAGAAATAGGAGGGGGAAGTTGTAGAAAACCATTTGATGAAACTGAGGGTAAGCAATCTCCTAAAAAGGTAACAATTCCTAAAGCTGCTGCTGGTTTTAGAGTTTCGCAAGCTTGGGATCATTTTCATAAGAAAAATGGAAGAGCTGTTTGTAATTACTGTGGTAAAGATTACGCTTGCACGTCTGGTCAACATGGAACTAGTAATTTGAATAGGCATTTGACAAGGTGCAACAAAAATCCTCACAAAAATCTCGATAAAAGTCAAACCACTCTTGGTCTTAGAAGGAAGTGTGAAGATGAGGATGATGGAATGATTAAAATTTCAGTAGCTCATTTTAATCAAGAAGAGTGTAGAATTGCTCTTGCTAAAATGATAATCATCGATGAGTTATCATTTAAATTTGTTGAGAATCAAGGATTTAGAGAATTTATTGAAGTTGTTCAACCTCAGTTTCAAGTTCCGTCCATACAAACAGTTGCTAGAGATTGCTTGTAGTTATATTTGAATGAGAAAGATAAATTGAAGTCCATGTTTGATATATTCTCTCATATGGTATGTCTTACCACTGACACATGGACTTCAATTCAGAATCTGAATTATATGTGTGTGACTGCACATTTTATTGATGATAATTGGATCTTGAATAAAAAAATAATCAGGTTTTGTCTTGTTTCGGATCACAAAGGGGAAACAATTGGTCGGGTATTAGAACAAACATTGAAACAATGGGGAATTGAGAGGATTAACATTGTTACTGTAGATAATGCTAGTTCTAATAATACAGCGATCAGTTATTTGGTGAGGAGAGTTAATGATTGGAACGGGTCTATTCTTAAAGGAGAGTATATGCATATGAGATGTTGTGCACATATTTTAAACCTTGTTGTTAGTGATGGGCTCAAGGAAATATCAACATCAATTGCTAGAATAAGAGTTTCTTGTAAATTTGTGAGAAGTTCACCTTCGAGATTGGCTCTTTTCAAGAGCATTGCTGAGGAGTTAAAAATTCCTAGTAAACAGGCTATAATTCTTGATGTGCCTACTAGGTGGAATTCTTGTTATTTTATGTTGGATGTTGCAGAAAAGTATGAGAAAGTATTTATCCGTCTTGAGGAGGATTCAAGTTTTAGGAGTGCTCTTGTCTGTGAAGGTGGGGCTCCAACAACATATGATTGGGAGCGTGCTCGTGTATTTTTCAAGTTTTTAAGGATATTTTATGATAGCACTGTTGAATTTTCTGGTTCTATGCATGTGACATGCCATACTTTCTTTCACACTCTTTGTGACATATATAGAAAAATAAAGAAATGGATGAAGAGTAATGATATGACTGTGAGTGCAATGGCTATTGCAATGAAGGTGAAGTTGGACAAATATTGGGGTATTGGTTCAAATTTTAATTCTCTCTTACTTGTGGCAGTTGTTCTTGATCCCCGATATAAATTAGAATATGTTCGGGATAGTTTTGAAATGATATTTGATGATGGAGACAAGAATGAGATGATCAGTAAATTAACAGAGGTTATGAATGATCTCTTTGAGGTTTACAAATGAAAATATCCCATCCCTGTTATTGATCAATGCGAGTCAAGTTCTCATCAAGATGCACATATTCATGATGCCATTAGCGGTAGTGAGGATGATGAAAAATGGAAAGATTCTTATAGATCAAAGAAAAGAAAAATACAATTGACACAACAGAAAAATGAATTAGAAAGATATTTAGAGATTGATGATTGTGAGGACGATTTCGATAGATTTGATATTTTAAGATGGTGGAAAGGAAAGTCAAGTAAGTATCATGTTCTCTCATGCATTGCTAGAGATATTCTAGAAATTCCTTTAACTACAGTATCTTCAGAGTCTGCATTTAGTACAGGAGGACGAGTCCTTGATCCTTTTCGGAGTTGTTTGAATCCCAATACCGTTGAGGCGTTAATTTGCTCCCAAAATTGGTTTAGAAAGTCTAAACCAATTGACATTCGAAAGAAACTCGAAGAAGTTGAATTGATTGAATCAGGTATCATTAAAAATATTATGTTTTTTTATCGGTTCACATTTATCAATTATAAATCTCTGTTTGAAAAATAAAAATGCTGAATTGTTATTTCTTTTGTTGTTATTTTCAGATATTCCACCATCATCATCCACAACTCATGATCAAATTTTCACTGTCTAAAATTATGACTTGTTATTTCTCCTCTCTCCACACGGTGGTGGGACTCCATTTATACAGGTATGTATTATTCTAATTATAGAACTTCTATCAAAGATTGAAACCAAAATTGATATATGAGCGTCTGGTTCCAATCTTATTTTTTTCTTTAAAATGAAAATATCTTTAAAGTTCTCTACTTGATAGTAGCCAATGATAAATGTGTAAGTTCATGTACTTGATTATTCAATTGAAAGATGGTTCTCTTGATTTGCGGTAAATAAAGTGCATCTTTATTTTTTTATATTGCTTATTAGTTTTCAATAGTACCACTAAACACTACCCTATGCTAAATCCAAACATGACCTATTCGTGTGATGGAGATTCATCCTTATATATATTTTGATCTGTTTATTTAAGATGTTTACTTTATTTTCTGTTTCCTATTGACTTTGGCTTTCATCCAAACAGAATTTTCCTGAAGAAGTCCTCGAGCTGGAAAGATCTGTGCGAACTCTTGATTTAACACACAATAAATTTGGTATTTCTTTATCTTGTGGGAATCACTGTATTTTGCTTGTTGCAAGTCATTCTAATTTCATTAATCTAAATTTCTGCTCTACTGGTGCTTGTAATATATGGTCAGTAAAGTTTATTTACAAGATTCTTTTTGTTTCTGCATGCATGGGGGATGGTTGAGGTCTTGTTATGACAATATTCTGGCTGTTAGCCTTATTATTGTTTGTAATTTCCAGAAAAATAAATAAAAATCTACGCCTTTGGATCCTGTTCCCTATAAACCATTTTCCTAGGACATGATGTGACAGGCATCACTGGATCAATTGGAGTGAGTTTTTTATTTGCTTTTTATGTAGCAGATTTACAGTAGCTTGGTTTTCTGAAAACATTACGTTTTTTGTTTTTTGTTCATTGTGTTATTTTTTATCTTTAAGTTAAAAATATTTTATTAAGGTCTGCACATATCTAATAATTAGATATGATATATTTTACATATCTAATTTGTTCTTGTGGTCTAACTCCATTGGTTTTGCAGCTGAAATTCCCATGGATATCTGCAAATTAATCAATATGCAACGCCTGGTAAGAGTTTCAGTGGTTATTAAACTTGATGGTGGTTTAGTGCAGCTAAATAAGATATTGTAAATTTCCTCACAAAGGATTTCATTTAGGTATTATCAAATAACGTTATTGAGTGCCTGCCATCAAATTTGGGCAAGCTCCAGTCCTTGAAAGTTGTGATTTTTGATGGAAACCGTCTTACTGACTTACTCGGTGAATGTAATTTCCCTCTCCACTTTTTTAAAATTTCACATTTAGTCTTTTGGACTTTCAATACCTTAACCAGATGTACATTTCATATGAAGTGGGTCAGATGGTGAGGCTTGAGCGGTTATCGGTCTCAGGAAACATGTTGGCCAACTTGCCAGAGACAATTGGGAGCTTGCGCAATGTGAGTGTTTCAAATGTTTCATTTGATTAGTTTTTAGAATTTTTATTTTAAGAACAATTTATGTAAATGATTCTATTCAGCAAGTAAATCTGGTTTCTTTGGTGCATTCCTTATACATTTTCTGTTGGGCATGCCATGCTTGGGCATTGGCCTAGTTAACTTAACTTTGAAATCATGTCTTATTTTTGTTTTAAATATCTAATACGGGCATGACTGGCTGTGGAAGAGTTCAAGGTTTGCACGTTGCTCTCAACTTTCCCATGTTATTAATTTCTTCAGTATTGTTTGGTTTGAAGTGAATTCAATAGTTTCATTTGAGTTTTGGGGGCGGGCGAGTTGGGTCTGGCGGGGGTGGGTCTGGGGGGGGGCTGGGTTGGGCTGGGGTCGGGTTGGGGTCGGGTTGGGTTGGGGTCGGGTTGGGGTCGGGTTGGGTCGGGTTTGTACAAGCAACCCGACCCAAACTAGCCCAACCCGCAGCGGGTTGGGTTGGGTCGGGTCGTTCAACCATGAGTCGGGTAACCCGACCCCAACGGGTTGGGTTGGGTCGGGTCAGCTGCCCACGAAGCATGTGACCCGACCCGACCCGACCCGGTCATTTCTCCTTGGGTCGGGCCCTGAAATGCCCTCGACCCAACCCGACCCATGGACACCCCTAGTGTCCAGACACATAGATTAGGGAGCTCATTTCCTCTATGTTAAGATACTATCTACTTTGGGCAGTACTGTCTCGCCCGCACAAGTTTAATCACATACACATTAATTCATCTTGATTAGGGATTAGGTCCTCCCCTCTCCATAGTTAGTAATTTTCACACAAAATTAGGGAACATGGAAACAACTTATCATACATCAAGCGAGGTCAAACATTACATCAAAAGAAAGGTAAAAATAAAAACACAAGAACAACTCAAAATAGCTATGGGTATTGGGAACACATATGTGCCTCCCATTCCTTAGTACTCTCCTAGAGTCCACCATGCCTCCATAACACACAAACTAAAGAAACATCCCATCCACACAGCACCTTCTCCTCATGATCCTTGATTCTTACCAGTCTCTCCACGAACATCATGTCGTCCTTAATATCCAACTCTCCCCAGTCAAGGATGTGGGAATCTTCGTGTATATACTAACAGAGCTAAGAGACATAAAATACTTCATGGATCCTCTCCACCCATATTGGAAACTCCAGTTGATATTCCATGTTTCCAACTCATCCCAACACCTCTAAGGGTACAATGTACGTGGGAGAAAGCTTTCTTCCTCTACCAAACCTTCGATGTCCATTACAAAGGGAAACCTTTAATAACACGTGGTTCCTAACCTCAAACACCAAAGGCCTCCTCCTATGATCGGCATACGACTTCTTCCAGTCTAGATCCACCTTCATCCTCTCACACACAAGTTGAACCTTCTCTGTTGTGCTCTACACTACTCCTAGTCTAAGAAGGGTTGGCTCCCCTACCTCTATCCAGCACACAGGTGAATGACAAAGTCTTCCATACAAGGCTTCGAACGGTGCCATGTTAATGGTATATTGATATCTATTATTGTAAGAAAACTCTACCAGGGGAAATTGTAATACCCACGATCCTCTAAAGTCTATAACAAATGCTCGCAACATGTCCTCCAACATCTGGATGGTCCTCTCTGTATGCCCATCTATTTGAGGGTGGAAAGATATGCTAGGACACAACTGGGTGAAAAAGGAATGTTGTAATCCCCTCCAGACTCATGAGGTAAACCGTGCATCTCAATCCGAGATTATGGATCTTGGAACTACAAGTAGTTACACCACCTCTTCCACATACCTCTTTGCTAAGGTATCTACTCTACTCGGCTCCTTGATCACAAAGAAGTGAGCAGACTTCGTCAACCGGTCCACTACTACACAAAGATAATTGCATCCTCCCAGAGATCTAGGTAAACCTATGATGAAATCCATTGATATTTCATCCCACTTCCACTCAGAAAAATACAAGGGCTGTAATAGACCATCGAGAACACAGTGCTCAGCCTTCACTTGCTGACACACTAGGCACCTTTCCACAAAATTTGCCGCTGCCCACTTCACCCCGGGACACCAAAAATATTCACTTAGGCCTCAGTACATCTTAGAGACTCCTAGATGCACCACCAGGGGCGAGCTATGGAACTCATAGAGAACTCCCTCACATATTTTTACTGGGACAAATAGCTTCCCATGGAACAGCATCATATTCTGGATATCCTCCAACCACTATTCTGAAGCATCACCCTAGACAACGTGATCACACATCACTTCAGCCTCTGAGTCTCCCCACTAAGACTAATCTACTTACCACACCAAGGAAGATTTCACTATCATCTGAAATAGATAGCATCTACCAGTATCCTCCCCAGAATCTAGGAACAAAGCTACCAACTCCTCCATCACATTCCAAGCATCCTTGGATTCCCAAACTACCTCCTTCTATGACTTCCTACTCAAGGCATCAGCCACCATGTTCCCCTTCCCTAGGGTGTAATATATTTATAAGTCGTAATACTGGATAAACTCCATCCACCTTCACTAATTCATGTTCAAGTCTCATTGGTAAAAGATATACCTCAAGCTCTTATGATCTGTGAAGATCACAAAGCACTCCCCGATGAGGTAATTCCACCACAACTTCAATGCGAACACGACCGCTGAAAGCTCTAGGTCATGGGTGGAATAGTTACATTCATGAAAACCTAACTATATAGACCCATAAGAGATCACTCCCCACTATTACATCATCACACACCCCAAGCCTGATTCAGAAGTGTCACAGAACACTTCAAATATCACCCCTTCCTACGGAAACCTAAGCATTGGAGAACTGACCAGATTTCCCTTCAGATAACTAAAATCTACCTGACACTGCTCATTCCATACAAAGGCTTGGTCTTTTCTGGTCAAAGCTATCAATAGAGCTACAACTCTAGAGAATTTGGGTACGAACATCCAGTAATAGCCTACCAGACCCAAGAAACTATGAACGTCTGCCACATTATTGGGTGCTTCCCAAGAAAAAACCACCTAAACCTTTGATGGGTCCACCGTTATCCCTTGATGAGACACCACATGTCCGAGGAAGTACACCTCTCACGTCCATAACTTTCACTTAGACAACTTTCCTTAGAGATGGTGGTGTCGGAGGACATCCGAGACAGCCCTCAAATGCCCGATGTTATCCTCCTCTAACCTTGAGTAGATTAGGATGTCGTCTATGACCATGACAATGAACCGGTCTAGGTACTCATGGAAAATAGAGTTCATGATCTCCATGAACACGTCTGGTACATTCGTGACACCTAAGGGAATGACCACAAACTCAAAATACCCATACCAGCACCTAAAAGAAGTATTCAAGATGTCACCCTTATTTACCTTCAACTGGTGATATCCAGACCATAGGTTGATCTTAGAGAACTAACCTGCCCCCTTTAACTAGTTGAAAATATTATCGATCCTTGGAAGGGGGTAATAGTTCTTGATCGTCACATGATTCATGTAACAGCCCAAGATTTTATAAAAAAATATTTTAATTTCATTAATGTCTTATGTTGTATTCTACACCAAGATTACCTTGCGCTATACGCAACACCGTATTAGCTTGCAGTATACGCAACCCTATTCTTGGACCGTGTTACACACAATTTTGATAATAGTTATTCTACGCAACATTGATTATATATATATATATATTAAATGTATAAATGAAATATGGTTGGATTCTGTTATACGAAACAATGAAGGATTCTTTCACAACACGCAACCCTGACTTGGCTTGCATTACACGCAATCACGACCTTCCTCGATAGCGTGTGTTGTACGCAATACCGGGTTTTAATAAACAATGTTATATTATTATAATATTGTCATGAACTAGCCGTTATGAATAGTATTAACTAAATTTTGAATTTTATAACATTATTATTCATCTTACACATTTCTAGAACATGGTATAAGAACAAAATAAATTTTTCAGGTAAAATAAGTATTTTTCAAAAAATGCAGTTTTACCGCCTTTTGATGGCGCAACCACTTTAAATATAATTTTTGACATGTTTATATGTTCAATTTGACAAAATAATATTCTTCTTTTGAATCAGGATATAAAAATTTACATTAGATAAAGTTTTGATATTTTTCCGATAACTTTCATATTTTAATGAATAGTAAAAACACGCTATATTTTAATTAAAAACAACTTTTTTCATCGTAATATCTTATGTGGTTAAATTATAATATTGAATGGTTTTAAAGTATAAATAGAATATATTTTTACCATTTAATATAATGTATGTCATTAGCATTGATTTTACCTTGAATTCGTAGGTTAAATCAATTCAATCTTTTGCAATGTTTTAAAGAAAAACCCGTTTTCTTTCGACAACGGGATTAATTTTAATTTAATTTCTGCATCTTTTGTGTATTGAATTTGGAAAAATGGATTCCATATTTGGAATCAGTGGGTCCAAATTATGTTAATAAGCTACTTTTTATTTTTGGGAATTATGAATAGTAACTACGGTAAATTTTATTTACCATAGTTAAAGGTAAATCGGGTAATTAAGGGTAAATATAATATTTTAAAATTACCCTAACAAATGTCAAAATCCTATTGGATGACTAAAAGTCGACCCATATCACCTAAGGGTCGGATTAGAATCATTTAATGGACATTTGTCCATGAAAATAACTTAATTATTATTAAAACCAAAGAAAGTGACAACATGTCACTCTCTTAAATTTTATAAGTATATTAATTTTAATTTAGTGATAAACTTCATGCAACTTCGAACATGAATAGTCTCCAGAAAGATAATGAAATTATCTACATCATATAAATTTATTTATAATTTTTAGGGATTAAATAATTAGCATTAATTATGACACAATAGTGATGCAGAAATTGTTTATCTAGTAAAAAATAAAGAATATTGTTTTTTTTTAACTACTAGTGACCATAAAATGCACAAATACCTAACCAAAACTTATTGTCCATGTAAATGTAAACCATAAGCATCCAATGGTCGAATATTTGACCATTTGGAGCCTTATAAAAGCGATTATGACACTTCTATTATTTTATTTTAAATGATGCCAAAGTTGTCACCTTCATAATTTAATAAATATAACAATTTAAATATTGTGATTTTAAGATGATAAATTCGAGTAAAAGTATTATTGTGAAAGGTAATATATTTATCTTCATCATAGAATTTTATTTTAAATTTTTATACAACAAATAGGTATATTAAATAATTATACAAAAATGATGTAGTAATTATTTTATTAAGAGATAAACCAAATAAATGGTTTTAAAAATAATAAAATAAATATTATATGAACTATTTAATGTGATACAGTAATTTTATAGATACATATGACCTTTTATTAATATATTAAAGCTTTTAGTTCGAACATATCTTCTGTATATATTTTATTTAAATTCAAATAAATGAATAGTGTCAAAATTGACACTATTGTTATTTTACAAAAATAACATATTATAAAATTGTTTAAAAATCACAAAAATATTTAAAAATTATAAATTTATATTTATATGGTCTATAATGTTATAAAGTAAACAATTATGGAAAATTCACAACAAATAAGTAATTATTTGTTATAATTTAAAATTTATAATTTTATTACGACAAATAAACTTAAATAGATTAAATAAGGATAAATCAAAATGATAAGGTTTAAAATAAGATCAAAACATGTCTAAATTTGATTGGTTGATGAGATTACAACCCTATCTCATCTAATCTTCGAATATGAGTCATTTTTGGAGGTTTTTAAGTGGGGTTAAATTTATTATAAATTAATATTTTTAAGAATTCCTAAGGTGCCCCTCTCCTCCCTTATAAAAGGGTACCTCCTCCCCCTCCTCCTCACACCAATTTGAGCACTCAAGCTCGGCCAAACCCTGCCAAAATCTCTTCTCCACTTCCCTAGAAACATCCTAGAGGTTCTGGTCTTCCTCAAAGACCAATTCTAGTGCCCTAAGAGGAGGTCTCAAAGAGGCACTTCAAAGAAGAGGTAATTACCGTTACCAATTCTTTCATCTTTATTTCTTCTTCCACTTCTTCTTCTTAGGTTGTTTCATTATGAAGTAATAACATAAGTATCACTCATATACTGATATGTTATTATAAGTATGAAACAACCCTATTTCACCATCTATCCATCCTACGGAAAAAGAAATCACCGCGCGTGCGTACGTACGGAATACCGTCTCCACGCCGTGGTGTAATCTATTTTCCACCACCACCTTACATGGATGGGTATAATGGTGTAAATAATAACTATACATAGTTATTACAACATCATATTGATTCTGATATATTGTATAATCCACTCCAATTCAATTCAATATTTAAAGAAATGATATCATCGCTCGTGCGTACGTACGGACTACCGTCTCCACGACGCGATGAGATTCATTCTCCATGTTAACCATTTAAGAATGATTATAATGTATATATAAGAAATAATAATGAAATATATGAAATTATAAAGCTACTGGATTTATGTATATATATACATATGTATTTCATCTACTTACTTCCATTTCAAGACAATAAGGAAAGAAAAACAGCGTTCATGCGTACGTACGGACTACCGTCTCCATGAACGGTGTTTTTCATTTTATTTATCTATCTATTATATATATATATATATATATATATACTGAATATATATGATATATAAATCATATTTTATATTCTGGAAGTAAGTAAATCATGATATAAGTAATAATGATGTCAAGAACAACAAGTCAAAACACCTACGATAAATGAAACGATTTTACCCAAAACGCTTCTTTAACATGGAATTTACAAAAGAACGGGTAATATAATGTCATAAGTGAACCATATATGATATCATAACAATGAATATGATTCTGTAATAAGTCAATGACATTATTTAAATCATTATACAGGAGGTTCGGACACATACGAAGCAAATTGGACCTAAGGTAAGGGAAATATCACAATCTCATTTTTATCCAAGATTGTTTATTCGTAAGTATTTACTGGGGTGTATTTTATCATCCACATCCATGTTCCTTCAATATGTAATATTGTTTCCATCCACTTACAATAGTTTAAATCCAATTTTACTCTTCGGTGAGTTTTTAGTAAAGAATATGAAAGGAATCTTTTGTCGCTTTTTCATACGAGGTACTTTTTGACTCTTCCGACAAAAGTACGAAGAATGTTTTTTTAACTTAAACGGCATGAACGGATTTTTACGGTTTTATAAAGCCTTATTTTCATGAAGCTTCCTCCAAAAGATTTCATGACTATTTTTAATAAAATCTCTTTCTTTTAAAATTGCATGATGTTTTGTGAAAAGAAATTGATTTTGAAGAAGAAAGGATATTTTCCTCAAGAATTCATTTCAAGTGTTTTATCAAAATTATTTTCCATCTAAGATAATAAAGGGTTCTGTTTCTATCCATATTTTTACATTGATTTGACTATGTTGTGATGGAATTATATTTATGAATTCCTTTATCTTATATGAATGGTTTTATGATGTCATGTTGTTTTAAGAATCCCATTTTTATTACATGGGTTATGAAATGATGTATGATTTATGATTTTGTGGCACACATAAGAATGGTATCATTATGAGATGGGTGGGACCTATATCTCCCTCCAATGCATTGGGTAAAGATTTTATATCTCATGAGATAGACATGGCTGGAATGGTAGGTTATACCGGTTCAGTGAAACAGGACTGAAACGAGGGTTACTCGATTCAGAAAGGGACTTTGTCCACTAAGATAGTCTTGGCATTGAGTCTTGACTAACAAGAAATGATTCTCTATGATTATGTGTGTATGCCACAAAGTTTCATGTTTTAAGTTATGATTATTGGGATTACATTTCACTTCTATGATTTATCCCATGTTATGATATTATGAGCTCTTTGCAGGTTAAGATTTCCAAAAGCTATGTTCTTATATATATGATGTGATTGATATTTCTTTTGTTTACCCTTACTGAGCATTTGAGCTCACCCTTTTATGTTTTCTTTTCCCCAGGATATAAAGAAAGGTTTTAGGTAAAAAAAAGGGATGACCTTTATGGGAGATATTGAAGAACTTTCACCACAATTAGAAGATTACGTTCCGAGTTTCCAAAGACACTAAACTATTACGATCCTTTAGTGTGTGTTTTTGTTATGTACTAAGTATTCCGCAAATGTAATGTAATGTCCATGTACGTCAAGCTTCGGGTCTCTACAGTTGGTATCAGAGGGAGGTTTAGTCAACCTTTGGAAACTAGGATGCGAGAACTTTAGTGAGATCCCTAGAGATATTTCTAAGGTATGTCTAGGGATGTCCCTAAGGTTAAGTATACGTATAGGTTATAGTACTAGAACTACGCTAACGATCATAGAATTAAACCTAAGATGTTAGATATTGAAGGTACTCCCCCTTTATAATGTTGTTTTCCCTAGCATGATTTTTGCCTCTCACACTATTCTTTTTGGGTTTTAGAAAATGGCTGGAAACAAGGTGATTCATGATAATGGAGGATATGCTGGACAATGGAATGATATTTTTTATGAGCAACCAAATGAAATGGGATTTGGAAGTCCAAACCTCATTATTATGCCGAATCAGCAATCTCATAATATGATTAATAAAGTAAAATTTGGTAAGTTTCCTGACTCGGCTAATAAGAGAAAGATGGAGTTTCATGATGATCATAGAGGAAAGAAAGTTCAATTTCCCCTATGTAAATCATGTGGGAAGAGGCATCAAGGAGAATGTTTCAAGGGAACTGGAAGATGCTTTGGGTGTGGAAAAGAAGGACACAAAGCAAGTAAGTGCAAAGGAAAAGGGTCAGTTAACACCATGGATGAGGATAATGGTATTGCTACGACATCAAAAATGGTTAAGTGTTTTAAATGTGGAATGTATGGGCATTATGCAAACAAATGCCCTAAGGGAAAGAATCATGAAGAGAATCAGTATGGTCATATGGGTAGTATTTATGTGGATGATGATGAAGAGACTACAAATGATATGTGAGATGAAAGAATTTTTGAAGCTCGGTCAATGGTTTGAGAATGTAGTGGAATGATTACATGTTTATCATTTGTAATTTTGGAATAAAGAGACATCTATGGATTGTTACACTGTTGTCTTTCCTTGTGTTTTGAAAGTGTATGATTAATGTTACCAGTATCCATGAAAGGTTATTCAGATATTTTTGGAATGTAGATGATATGCGCATAATGAAGGGATAAGGAGAAAATTAAATGTTTGATAGTATTCATGAGCTCATGATTGATATAAGGACTAAGTGATATCATGGTTTGAGTATATAGAATTTTGAGGATTTTGGTATGTGGGAAGTGTTAACTTTTAACTTCATTCATGTTTTCACTAAGGATCAACGGGTATTCAAAAGAATACATGATTAAGGACTTTGAATGTTTGGAATGTGACCAACAAGATATATCTTATGATATGTGGGGATCAACGACAGTATTAAATCTCTGGTAATCGATGTCACTATATTATGAGAGTGGACTGCAGTATTATGTATAAGCCTAAAGATTAGACTGGATTATGTTGGACATAAGTTAGTATTGTTTAAGGATAGAAGATGGGATGCTATAGTAACGTAGTTTTAGAAAAAGGGACAACCTGCAGGACGGGCGACAGCCCATCGCTTCGGACAAGGCTGTAGGAATCGAACCCACAACCGAAGTGCGACTGGCCTTTATCACCTACCACTGGCCTATAGGAAGTCCCTGTTTAGTAGAAACTAGTTTTATTATATTAAGCAGCATGATATATGAAGTATAAGTCCATTTTTAGGAACCATATATGATTAATCTCACTATAGAATGACTTATGTATATTTAATAACTTTTGCTAACCTTTTGTTTGAGACAGATGGAATGAACAGTCATTCTATCACATGATCTGCTAACACTTCACAAATAACAAATTCAACTTCATTTATTTAAGAGATGAAGTAGAAATTGTTCAAGGCACGAACAAAAGTGAGATTGTACCAAAATAAAGTAAGTTTTTATTCTAAGCAAATTTTCAACTTTAGGGAAATGATCTTGAAAACCAAAAATGTTGTCCTAGTAATCTTATACCTGATGAATCAGATGGTACCTTATATCATCACAAATCTATGGATTTGTGATTACTGGCTTTTCCATAGCCATGTTCTCTACCACTCTCCATCAGAACATGTTGGTTAGATTTCTCGTCCATATCCATATTTTCACCTATGTGGAAACCCAGTGATTAGTTTATTTGGGTAATCGTTACATTTCATCCTTTGGTTTTTAAAGCCAAGTTTTGGTATTCCTTTTTACGATGTGGGTTTCTATTAAAGAAACTTTCGAATAGTAAACCATTTATAACCCCGACGAATTTCGAGGGCGAAATTCATTTTAAGGGGGGTAGAATGTAACAGCCCAAGATTTTATAAAAAAATATTTTAATTTCATTAATGTCTTATGTTGTATTCTACACCAAGATTACCTTGCGCTATACGCAACACCGTATTAGCTTGCAGTATACGCAACCCTATTCTTGGACCGTGTTACACACAATTTTGATAATAGTTATTCTACGCAACATTGATTATATATATATATATATATATTAAATGTATAAATGAAATATGGTTGGATTCTGTTATACGAAACAATGAAGGATTCTTTCACAACACGCAACCCTGACTTGGCTTGCATTACACGCAATCACGACCTTCCTCGATAGCGTGTGTTGTACGCAATACCGGGTTTTAATAAACAATGTTATATTATTATAATATTGTCATGAACTAGCCGTTATGAATAGTATTAACTAAATTTTGAATTTTATAACATTATTATTCATCTTACACATTTCTAGAACATGGTATAAGAACAAAATAAATTTTTCAGGTAAAATAAGTATTTTTCAAAAAATGCAGTTTTACCGCCTTTTGATGGCGCAACCACTTTAAATATAATTTTTGACATGTTTATATGTTCAATTTGACAAAATAATATTCTTCTTTTGAATCAGGATATAAAAATTTACATTAGATAAAGTTTTGATATTTTTCCGATAACTTTCATATTTTAATGAATAGTAAAAACACGCTATATTTTAATTAAAAACAACTTTTTTCATCGTAATATCTTATGTGGTTAAATTATAATATTGAATGGTTTTAAAGTATAAATAGAATATATTTTTACCATTTAATATAATGTATGTCATTAGCATTGATTTTACCTTGAATTCGTAGGTTAAATCAATTCAATCTTTTGCAATGTTTTAAAGAAAAACCCGTTTTCTTTCGACAACGGGATTAATTTTAATTTAATTTCTGCATCTTTTGTGTATTGAATTTGGAAAAATGGATTCCATATTTGGAATCAGTGGGTCCAAATTATGTTAATAAGCTACTTTTTATTTTTGGGAATTATGAATAGTAACTACGGTAAATTTTATT
The DNA here is from genome assembly GCA_963277665.1 of Viscum album. NCBI lineage: Eukaryota > Viridiplantae > Streptophyta > Magnoliopsida > Santalales > Viscaceae > Viscum > Viscum album. Next base: position 1,280,720,095 of record OY728134.1, read on the forward strand.
TACCATAGTTAAAGGTAAATCGGGTAATTAAGGGTAAATATAATATTTTAAAATTACCCTAACAAATGTCAAAATCCTATTGGATGACTAAAAGTCGACCCATATCACCTAAGGGTCGGATTAGAATCATTTAATGGACATTTGTCCATGAAAATAACTTAATTATTATTAAAACCAAAGAAAGTGACAACATGTCACTCTCTTAAATTTTATAAGTATATTAATTTTAATTTAGTGATAAACTTCATGCAACTTCGAACATGAATAGTCTCCAGAAAGATAATGAAATTATCTACATCATATAAATTTATTTATAATTTTTAGGGATTAAATAATTAGCATTAATTATGACACAATAGTGATGCAGAAATTGTTTATCTAGTAAAAAATAAAGAATATTGTTTTTTTTAACTACTAGTGACCATAAAATGCACAAATACCTAACCAAAACTTATTGTACATGTAAATGTAAACCATAAGCATCCAATGGTCGAATATTTGACCATTTGGAGCCTTATAAAAGCGATTATGACACTTCTATTATTTTATTTTAAATGATGCCAAAGTTGTCACCTTCATAATTTAATAAATATAACAATTTAAATATTGTGATTTTAAGATGATAAATTCGAGTAAAAGTATTATTGTGAAAGGTAATATATTTATCTTCATCATAGAATTTTATTTTAAATTTTTATACAACAAATAGGTATATTAAATAATTATACAAAAATGATGTAGTAATTATTTTATTAAGAGATAAACCAAATAAATGGTTTTAAAAATAATAAAATAAATATTATATGAACTATTTAATGTGATACAGTAATTTTATAGATACATATGACCTTTTATTAATATATTAAAGCTTTTAGTTCGAACATATCTTCTGTATATATTTTATTTAAATTCAAATAAATGAATAGTGTCAAAATTGACACTATTGTTATTTTACAAAAATAACATATTATAAAATTGTTTAAAAATCACAAAAATATTTAAAAATTATAAATTTATATTTATATGGTCTATAATGTTATAAAGTAAACAATTATGGAAAATTCACAACAAATAAGTAATTATTTGTTATAATTTAAAATTTATAATTTTATTACCACAAATAAACTTAAATAGATTAAATAAGGATAAATCAAAATGATAAGGTTTAAAATAAGATCAAAACATGTCTAAATTTGATTGGTTGATGAGATTACAACCCTATCTCATCTAATCTTCGAATATGAGTCATTTTTGGAGGTTTTTAAGTGGGGTTAAATTTATTATAAATTAATATTTTTAAGAATTCCTAAGGTGCCCCTCTCCTCCCTTATAAAAGGGTACCTCCTCCCCCTCCTCCTCACACCAATTTGAGCACTCAAGCTCGGCCAACCCCTGCCAAAATCTCTTCTCCACTTCTCTAGAAACATCCTAGAGGTTCTGGTCTTCCTCAAAGACCAATTCTAGTGCCCTAAGAGGAGGTCTCAAAGAGGCACTTCAAAGAAGAGGTAATTACCGTTACCAATTCTTTCATCTTTATTTCTTCTTCCACTTCTTCTTCTTAGGTTGTTTCATTATGAAGTAATAACATAAGTATCACTCATATACTGATATGTTATTATAAGTATGAAACAACCCTATTTCACCATCTATCCATCCTACGGAAAAAGAAATCACCGCGCGTGCGTACGTACGGAATACCGTCTCCACGCCGTGGTGTAATCTATTTTCCACCACCACCTTACATGGATGGGTATAATGGTGTAAATAATAACTATACATAGTTATTACAACATCATATTGATTCTTATATATTGTATAATCCACTCCAATTCAATTCAATATTTAAAGAAATGATATCATCGCTCGTGCGTACGTACGGACTACCGTCTCCACGACGCGATGAGATTCATTCTCCATGTTAACCATTTAAGAATGATTATAATGTATATATAAGAAATAATAATGAAATATATGAAATTATAAATCTACTGGATTTATGTATATATATACATATGTATTTCATCTACTTACTTCCATTTCAAGACAATAAGGAAAGAAAAACAGCGTTCATGCGTACGTACGGACTACCGTCTCCATGAACGGTGTTTTTCATTTTATTTATCTATCTATTATATATATATATATATATATATACTGAATATATATGATATATAAATCATATTTTATATTCTGGAAGTAATTAAATCATGATATAAGTAATAATGATGTCAAGAACAACAAGTCAAAACACCTACGATAAATGAAACGATTTTACCCAAAACGCTTCTTTAACATGGAATTTACAAAAGAACGGGTAATATAATGTCATAAGTGAACCATATATGATATCATAACAATGAATATGATTCTTTAATAAGTCAATGACATTATTTAAATCATTATACAGGAGGTTCGGACACATACGAAGCAAATTGGACCTAAGGTAAGGGAAATATCACAATCTCATTTTTATCCGAGATTGTTTATTCGTAAGTATTTACTGGGGTGTATTTTATCATCCACATCCATGTTCCTTCAATATGTAATATTGTTTCCATCCACTTACAATAGTTTAAATCCAATTTTACTCTTTGGTGAGTTTTTAGTAAAGAATATGAAAGGAATCTTTTGTCGCTTTTTCATACGAGGTACTTTTTGACTCTTCCGACAAAAGTACGAAGAATGTTTTTTTAACTTAAACGGCATGAACGGATTTTTACGGTTTTATAAAGCCTTATTTTCATGAAGCTTCCTCCAAAAGATTTCATGACTATTTTTAATAAAATCTCTTTCTTTTAAAATTGCATGATGTTTTGTGAAAAGAAATTGATTTTGAAGAAGAAAGGATATTTTCCTCAAGAATTCATTTCAAGTGTTTTATCAAAATTATTTTCCATCTAAGATAATAAAGGGTTCTGTTTCTATCCATATTTTTACATTGATTTGACTATGTTGTGATGGAATTATATTTATGAATTCCTTTATCTTATATGAATGGTTTTATGATGTCATGTTGTTTTAAGAATCCCATTTTTATTACATGGGTTATGAAATGATGTATGATTTATGATTTTGTGGCACACATAAGAATGGTATCATTATGAGATGGGTGGGACCTATATCTCCCTCCAATGCATTGGGTAAAGATTTTATATCTCATGAGATAGACATGGCTGGAATGGTAGGTTATACCGGTTCAGTGAAACAGGACTGAAACGAGGGTTACTCGATTCAGAAAGGGACTTTGTCCACTAAGATAGTCTTGGCATTGAGTCTTGACTAACAAGAAATGATTCTCTATGATTATGTGTGTATGCCACAAAGTTTCATGTTTTAAGTTATGATTATTGGGATTACATTTCACTTCTATGATTTATCCCATGTTATGATATTATGAGCTCTTTGCAGGTTAAGATTTCCAAAAGCTATGTTCTTATATATATGATGTGATTGATATTTCTTTTGTTTACCCTTACTGAGCATTTGAGCTCACCCTTTTATGTTTTCTTTTCCCCAGTATATAAAGAAAGGTTTTAGGTAAAAAAAAGGGATGACCTTTATGGGAGATATTGAAGAACTTTCACCACAATTAGAAGATTACGTTCCGAGTTTCCAAAGACACTAAACTATTACGATCCTTTAGTGTGTGTTTTTGTTATGTACTAAGTATTCCGCAAATGTAATGTAATGTCCATGTACGTCAAGCTTCGGGTCTCTACAATTCAGCCTCTGGTAGTCTATACACAGTCTTAGAAAACCATTTTCATTCTTTAAGAACAAGACTGGAGCACCCCACGGTGACACACTTGGCCAGATAAAACCTTTCTTCATCAGGTCATCAACCTGAATCCGCAACTCCCTCAACTCAAAAGGCATCATTCGATAGGGACCCATCTAAATCGGACAGGCACCAAGTTGCAATTATATCCCAAACTCAACGTCACGTCGAGGAGGTAGAGTCGCAACCTATCATAGGAAGACATCCAAGAACTCACTAACCCCCCCCCCAAACTTCCTCCATCTCTGTATCTACTGATTCCACTGATAGCTTGTCTAACAAAGAAAGAAGAGGCTCCACACGCTGGTTTACCTCATAACAACTCGGCTCGCCAATGAAATCTATGCACATGCCGCTTATATCTGAGAACACAACTCTTCTCTGGAAGAATTCGATAACAACATGCACAGAAAACAACCAGTCGATTCCCAAGATGACAACATATGGGTGTATCTGCAGTAGAAGAAGGTCCTCACTTGACTGGTGGAGCCCCAACATCAAACAGACTAGTTTGACCTCTGACTGGAATACTCAACACTAGGGGAATTAAAAGTATCTCTACATCTAGTCTCATAGCATGGGCTAGATCAGGTGCAACAAAGGAGTGTGAGGCTTCTGAATCAAATAAAGCACATGCAAGAGTACTAAACAGAATGATCGTTGCTTGAACAACCTCTAGCCCTACTGGAACTGCTACCTTTGTGGCATGTAACTGCCCAAGCCCAGCTCCTCTACCTCTCTGATGTCGACCACCTCCTCAACCACGCCCTGGTCAAGGTCCCTAAGGAGCAACCTGAGTCTAGCCTCCCCCTGCACCGTCTACCCTTGGTGGAACGGGAGTTCATTTCCCCTGTTGTTGGAATGTCCTGACTGGAAACTACTACTTTTGAGGTGGGTGTTGAACCTTCCCACCCCCACTATATGGTTCTCAAACTATAAATTGGTTCTGTATATGTCCACAACCTCCACAGATAAATCACTTCAGTTCCTGACCCATAAGGAATGGGCGAGGACCCGGAGATCGGAACTGGAACTGCTGAGGCCTACTCCCTACTGGCCAAAACCTAGAAGGCCCTGATACTGGAGATCTGATAATGACAGCTTTACCCTTTGACGAACTCAATTGGATCCCCTCTTGTGGCACACCTCCTAATGTGTCCATTCTTTACACTACATTGGCCTTCTTCTGAACCTCTAAGTACATCGATAGAGTGAAAAGAGTAACATCATACTGGATAGAGGGTCAGAGTGCCTCTTCTAAGCGTCTCGCTTGGGAATCATCATTTGGGAATAGATCTAGTGAAAAGTGTAGTAGATCCTTGAACTTGATTCCCAATTCCATCACCAACATACTCCCCTACTAGAGGGAGAGTAGCTCCTGCCTATTCTCAGTCATCATTGTGGAAGAAAGGAATTCTGCCTGGAACTTATTCTCAAAGTCAACCCATGAAACCTCAATTTCTTTCCTCTCCCTAAGGTAAAGAATCCACCAGTGACGAGCTTCTCCCCTCATCTGGCTCACCACTAGAGGAACCCAGTACTATGTCAAAGCCCTGATCAAGCTGAATGAAATCAATAGCTCCTCAAGCTGACTCTCCATCTCCATGTCTGGGATGCTTCCCTCATACTCTCCCAGAGTCTGCCTCTAGAAGGCACGAAGAATCTTCTACCACTGGTCATCTTCCTCCTCTTGATCGACCCTTAAATGATCATCTGGGTCAACCTTTCGGGACTCAACTGCTCGTACCACACGGGGATGACGTCCGGATGCCATAGATGAAAAAGGAATCAAGGAACTCCTAAGCTTGAGTAATGTGGAAAATTTATTTTAAATTTGTTTTAACTCTCCATTTATTTTAAATTCCCAAAAAACCCAAGACACACAAGAAAATAATTCATTATGATGCATGTAGATTTCCTAGGGTCTCTACCCTACAATCAGTGTAGCCTTAATTGGTCATTTAGTATGTCCAGAGTCCTTGCATCGGATCATGATGGGCCTTAAAATCCCATGTCCCAGTCGGTCTTCCCTGGCCTATCTCTCACACCCAGATTTCCTAACACCGTTTCCCTACCACCCCATGCAATCCTCACCATGCCTAACTCCAAACTCCATCTTATCTCTCAAACTCACAAAACCTCTCCTCTGATACCATTTTGTCATGACATGCCTTCTTTATGATGAGGGAAGGGACAACAAAGTGTCACACCCTTCCTTTCTCAAGTTGAAGGAGAGATAATGACCCCCAAGTCCCATCTTCGATAGGCCCCAGGGTGGAGACTAGCACCAAGGTTATAGAATCTCACAGATAAATAGAAGGCATTACCCTTATTTATAAGACAAGATCAGGATATAAGATGGTAAATCCCAAATAACTCCAAATACCAAAAGTAAAATTGAAGCCAAAAATCCATTCCCACATGCATGTTCAAAATTAAAGTTGATACCATGTATGAAAAATGTACAAAAATGAGTATCAAAAGGAAAGAGACTAAGAAGCAACAGTAACTAATCCTGACGCCTAAGCTAGTAAAGTCCAGCTCGGTCCTCAAAGTCTTCCTGGAAACCTGAAAAAAGTTTTATACGCTTAGGGTGAGTATATAGGTATACCCAATAGGAAAACTAAATCCACCCGTACACAAGTGAAGGAACATACTAATGTCCCTATGAGAAAATAGTAGAATCCTCAAAGCACCTACCAAGGAATACTAACTAGTTTAGCCTCACCAAGGCACACTCACCAAATAACACAAGTAAAGTAAATTAGTAGTATATGAACATCAATATTTGGGTACCCTAAACCACTTTCCTATTGGTTATCTTCTCATACCTAACATCTAATGCCTTGATGCTGCCACTCTTCCCTTGCGCAGTCCCACTGTTACAACCCACCCACAGACACCTAGACCTCAAACCACACACAATCCTGCCAGTAGACACATGGTCCACAACAACCACATCTCTCACTCGAAGACACCTGGGCCTCATCCGGAAGATACTTGGGAAAACAAACATGGCCCGCAAATACCTAGACCTCACATATATAATAAACCCTCACTCGAATAATTTTGGACTATGGTAAGACTTAATCCATTATAGCCTCCCTGGATATGATCGAGTAGTAAGAACTCAGAAGAGGGTGCGAGGAAGAAATTCAGTAACCAGTCATCCATCCTCCCATCAGGATGTTGGGAAAGACACCCTCCCCCATGAAAAGGAGGTGTTCGGCACATAGTGCTCAACAATGTTGGGGTACATATTGAAATCACAAGAGACTATAATATGTGTGTGTGTGTGTGTAAACAACCACTCATCCCAACCTATGGATTTCCAAACAAGAAACCAGCCTACACAACCACCTTTGCTGCAACCCCTATATGCATAATCACATAACAGCCACTGTCAAAGCATAACCCAACCCCTTTTCATTTAACCACTCACCATTTATTACCTAAGGGAGTTAACTTTAATTTACTCCAACACTACTAGGAAACTACCAACCACAACCATATCAAAATAATAAGAAAAAACAAACTATAGTCCAACCGCACAACAACACAAAACCAACTTTGAAGTCCCACTGTATACGAGTCCATATCCACACCGTAGTCCCACTACCCAACAGTGCAAAACCATATTTTCATTCCCACTACATACGAGACCATATCCACACCATAGTCCCACTGCCCAACATTGCTCCACAAGCACAACACAATAAAGGCAGTTCAGTTGCATACAAGTTCATCTATTCTACAATCAACCAATCTCTCGGATAGAGATACCAACACACCACCTAAACCAAAACTTGCACTAAGCCCATAGTGACTACCATTAACCCACAACCCCATTGTACCCTCATACCACACACTTTTCATAGAGTCCACTCCCCTACCCAACCTTGTACCCACAACTGTGCTCCCAACAGCAACACCACACAACTCACACAAGGTTGCAAAACTCCACATAACACAATACTCATCCACACCTATCAACGAGATGTGTATACATTCAGATTTAACCAGCAAGGTTTTTTTAATTCCACTTAATTTTAAACGGTCTGATCACACAATAGGCTTGATCCTGGGGGATTTATTTATTTAACCAAGTAAATGTGATTAAACAGATTTCGTGTTACATCCATTTATTCAACCATCTCGATAGAACGAAACATTATTAGTGTGCAAGAAAAGACCACCAACATCCATGATTTTCAGAAGGCATATGGCCATGTAAACCACAAAAAAATCAAATATAACAAATAAAACAGGCGATCAACATCAAACCACTCTCTTCCCTTTATTTTATTTACCCATGTTATCTTTTGATCAAATTCAGTCCTTATCTATTTCTTGTTTTTATAGAAGGTTTTTAGTTGTTCCTCACAAGGATTCATTAGCATACCCACCTCGCATGATTCACAATTAAAGAGAAGAAAAAGAAATCCCTACTTGGATGATAAAGGATCAAAGTTCCTCCTTGTGCCAAGAACAGGGGGTCGCGCGAGCAGTAGGGAAGAAATCCAAGAAAACTAAGCAGGAGGCGATATAGCATGGGTGCATGACTCATCTAGGGAGGAAGGATCTAAGAACACCACTGGAAATGAAAAGGAAGAAGGAAAGAAAAGATCTCATTTTATGAAAGGATGAGATCCTAAAAATCAGGGAGACAATTTCAAAGTTCTTGAAAATCTTATTGTGGTTTGGCCACGCTGCTTGGAGGTTAGAAGGCTGGTGGAATGTTCTGAGATACAGGGAATTTAATAATTCCCCTTGGAAATGGTGGAGACAGCCCAACGCACCGCTATGAGTTGATAGGTTTCCATTTCACGGAGATAAACACATAACAGGGACGAAACTGGAAAAAGTAGGAAAAACTGGAAATGAGACACCGATGTTGAGCCACCGACGAGTGAGCTAATGATGCGACCTACTGACGTTGAGCCACCGACGTTGAGCCACCGACGCTGAGTTACCGAAACAATGACCTACCGATGCAATGACCTACCAACGCCCTGACCTACCAATGCCCTGACCTACCGACACCCTGACCTATCGATACTGACAGCCTCAACTCACTGATGTTGATGCCCTCGATTCACTGATGCGGATGCCCTTGACTCACCGATGCTGACACCGCTGACTCACCAATGCTGATGCCCCTAACTCACCGATGCACTGACATGCCAAAAAAAACTAGAAATTTGGAAAACTCTTGAAATGAGCCATTGTTGCCTTCTAGAACACCCTTAAACACTAGATTTTTACAAGGTATGGGCCCGGGGAAAATTCGGGTTATTACACCACATTCCATGAACTACGATATAAAAAACCATTATAAACAATACATTAAATTGGAACATATTAATAAAAATAAAATCATGATGAAATTGATTTTTAAAGGTTATTATTATTATAGATTTATTTATTAATTCATAATTAATATGTACACAATTTTTGGTAAATCCATTTTATGTTTCAAAAATACATTCTCTCCAAAAATAATTTATACATTAATTTAAAAGATGAAAATTATAATTACTTTTAATATTTTTAAAAAATTTATTTAAATAAATTGTACTATTTTTAAAATCATCATCACAATATTATCTTCTAATGATTTTTTTGGATTTTTCTAAAAATATTTATTTTTCAATGAATAGTAAAAAATAATGATATTTGTAAAAAATGTCATTTATATTCATGTAAAAGACCCATTATATTTTTAATAATATTTTAATGTAAGCTAAGATCCATTTATAATAAATAAAATACTTAGTTTCATAAGAATCATGATTTTAGTTTATTTTGGTATAAGTAAATTTTTGAGCTTCAAAACACATTTTTATATGAAACTTTTTTTAGTCGCACAATGAGTTTTTTGTATTTAGAAATTAATTTAATCTATATTTATTAATTTATTTGATAAAATATTTGTATTAAAAATAAAATATATTATTTTAACATTCAATTTTTATTATTTACGTGGCAAGAAATGCAATTAAATTATGATTTATGCTTCAAATTTCATTTTTTGTAAACGAAATTTCATTGCGGCTTGCATACTTATTTAAAATTAAATTTTGAATATTATATAACATTAATGTATTGAAATATATAAAATAATCTAAATAAAAATAATAAATACAATTTAATAGGTTGAGCATTAATTTTTCATAGTGAATAGTTATAATAGTAAAATTATGTTACCGTAATTAATGTTAATACGAGTTTTATTGGGGGTTAGACTATAAGATAAGGGTATGATTGCCACACAAACATATAAAATATGTATTTTTTAAAGAAATTTCAACTATATATTATAATTATTTATAATGTTTGTCCATTTGGATCCACGTTCCAATGAAAATGACCTTAAATAATTGAAGACTTCCAGAAAATCCAATTATGTCCCTCTCATCACATATAAAAGGGAACCACTCCTCTTCACTTATTTACACCATCTATTCCTTTTATATTGTCCAATAACTCCAAACAGTACTACATAAAATCCTTCTATTCATAATATAACATTTGGTATTCTCATAAGACCAATCTGTTAAGGTTTAAGGAGTAAGCTAAAGGACGTATATCAACGAGATTGTATAAATCTTATCTAAGCCCTTTCAATTTTATTTCTTATTCTACATCCTATAAAATTGTTATATAAAATATAAAATTATTAATGATATATGATAAATATATTGATATATCATTATTCTTGTAGTTTAACCATTTACCACCTCTTCTTAATCTAATAAAAGAAGAAAATAATGATAATGCGTACATGTGGACTACCACATCACAATAGAGACAAAAAAAAATTTACACCATTGTAATTAATGATTGGTAATTATGATAGATTTAATTTTTTTTATATGATATTTTTTATAATAATTATTCAATAATGATTAATGAATATTTATCTTTCTTTCATTTCTTCCATCAAAAAGTAGAAACATCACTCGTGTACATGTACAAACTACCATCTCGACATAGTAATATAATTCATTTTTATCACCACATTATATGAATAATTATAAATATTTATATAACTAATATATATGATATTTATATCATTATTAAAATTATTTATATTAAGGAACCATTATCAAAATTCAAGTCTCATAACCATCGAACCAAAACATACATTAAAAATTTGGTATTTAACACCCGAAATATTGATAATAATGAATGATTGTTAATAATCAGGTGATAAGATATTAAACATAAACCATGAATGATATTATAGATATTATTATTATTATTTTATATAATATTAATAAATTTAAATTTTTTATACTAGAGTTTAGATCACTTATGAAGCAAGAATAACTTGAGGTAATAGTTTTATGTTATAATCTCATTTATACTGAGATTATTTGTGATTAAATTTTCTGAGGATAAAATTATATGATATATCTATTCCAAGTCTTAGGTATTTTATTCTCCTATATTTATTTATATATAATTCATTGTTTCCCAATACATTTTCTCTATTTATGTACTCAAGAGTCTTTAATAAAATTCAAGGAAAACATATAATATCTTTCTCTTTAGTTAATATTATTTTATACCATGTCCATAGTTTATTAAAAACACTCTCAATAATGTTTTTTTATATTATCAACAAATTTATTAAACCCATTTTTACAATTTTTTAAGTTTCTATATAATTTTTTTAATTAAATATTCTTGTTTTTTTAAGAATATTTTTCTGACTTTTTACTAACAACCTGAAATGAATTTTTGTTTTGTCATACCTAAGATGAATGATTTTCTCCTCAATCATGAATAATATTTTCATTTAAGATTAAATTATAATATTCCATGTTTATTTTCAAATAATTTTTTTTCATTTTTATTTTTAAAATTTTTGGATTCTAAATATGTGATTTCAAATAAAAAAGGGTTTTCCCTAAAAAATGTTCTAGTGTTACTTTGAAGGTATTTTTATCTATCACAACATCATTTTATGATTCTTATGATTTACTAGGGATATGATCTTACAATACAATCATTATTATTTCTATGTATATTTTATGATAATTTTTATGAAATATTTAGGAATCCATATCCATTCCTTTAGTTAAGATTTTTTGATGTGATGAATGTTTTATTATAATATGGCACACATATGTTTGGTTTTTATTATGTGACGGGTTGTCCTAGAAATATATATCCCTCCAATGAATTTTGTAAAGAATGATTTCTAATGAGATAATAAGTACTGGAATGGGGATTGAACCCATTTCAATAATGGATAATTTCCAATAAGATAATCTTGGTATTGAATCTTTATTATGTAAATGATAGAATTAGGTGTGAACTCAATCAAGTATGATTGACTTTGCAGTGATAATTGACTAAGGAAATTATTTTCTATTCTTATATTCATCACTAAAACTTATGTCTTGTGTTTATGATATTTTTTAATGGTTCATGATGATTATTGATGATTATGTACTCATTCTAATTTCATTTGTTGAAAAACCCATAAACCAAGTTTTAGGATTAAAAATCATAGACAAATTGGGAATGGTTATTATAAGTCTTGATCATGATCTCATACCCTTATACATAACATATTCTCACATATGATTATTTATTATAATCTCTTAAGTTTACCCTTGCAGAGAATCTGAGCTCACCCTTTCTTTTATTTCTCTGACCTTGGTTATAAAGAATGGTTTTATGTATGGTAAGTCTAAGAAGTGTGATAGTTGTGAAGAAAATAATAAAAAAATTATGTAGCCATTTTATTTACATGTTTTTTACATACCCAATTTTATAACAACATTAATCCTCTATAGTCCCCAGGTGTTTATAATCATGAAATATTCTAGATATTCATCTAAAAGGATATAATATTTATTTACTAATAGTATTGGTCTATATTGTTATGCTCGGAAATAAAGAGTTATTCTAAATATTAATGAATTTTTTTTATTATCGTAATTTTTTTTAGCGACTCAATAATTTCTTTAGAATCTTACATAATGCCAACACAGTGCATGTTCATGTAATAGAAAAATCAAGTAAATGATTTAAAAAGAACATTAAAATTAAAAAAATGTGGAAAAATTATTGTTTTATGAGGTTTTTAGATAAATTTATCTTATTAATTATGTTCTAATGGTTTATATTCAAATTCAATTACTATCATGGTGTTAATAAATTCTAATCGTGTGAAAATTCTAGAAAATTGTTCAATAGTAATTATGGTAAATAATAATTTAGTTAATGATTCAGCATTCAAAAAAATCTTATATCATTCCATGTGAATGGGATATGGCCTAGAATATAAACCATTTTCCAATTATGGGTCACTTATCCTTTTATTGTAACTTTATTGACTCCAATAGACTAAAAAATGATATCATGGTAATCGTCAAAAGGGTTAATGAGGGCTTAAAACTATGAGATAAGTGTGAAAAAATAACAGAAACATGTCCAAATGTAATTGGATGAGAGTATTTAGACTCATGCTCATCCTTTCTTTGTAATATGTCAATTTTGTCCCACTTAAACTTGAAAATTAATTTAAATTAATTTAATACTTTAATTAATTCCAAGCATGACTCTCCCTTCACTTAAAAAAAAGGAACCTCATCTCCTCTTTTGGAAACACATTTTGAGCAATCCAATTTGTCCAAGACCAACCCAAGTAACTACCCAATGTCCCTCCTAATATCCTAGTTGGCATGATGTCATCAAAAGACCAAACATAAAAGTCATAAGGTGTAATCTAATGTTGTTATGTGAGGAGAATATATAAGTTCTAACCAACCTATTTCAAATTTTATTTTTTCTTATACATCCTTCAATTCATCATTAAATAAACATAAATAATAACATCTATATCTCCCATATACTAAACTTTTATTATTATTATGGTTCAACCCTTTTTTACCTCCTATTACATCCAATAAGAAATGAAAACATTGCACATGAGTACTTCTAGATTACCACATCCATGAAGCATTTTGTTTCATTTTTCATAACAGCATCATAAGGATAATTATTATGATGGTTTTAATTAATACATATGTTATTAATGACATAATTATCATTATAGAAGGATAATATAACATATATTTTCTTACCTCTCATTATTTTAATAAATTATATTGTCATTTATGTCACGAACCAACCCGGGTCGACTCTGAACCGATCACCTGAGCCGGTCCGTGACATGGCCCGAGAGGTGTTCCCGATCCTCTCGGGCTGGCGACAAGCGCCAGGGCATCAAAAGAGAGAAAGAGGGAACAATTTCACAAATGAAAATAAATAAGCAGTGAAAAAAAATAGAACACAAGTAATTAAACAACACGAAAAGAAAGAATGACCAACAACAACAACTAACTTGACCACGACCAAAACTCCTCGCGACCCCGAGATTCACTCACCAAACCACAACCAACTCTCACCAACAGCGAGAAAGATCGAGTCAACCTGCAACAAAAACTAAAAACAGGAAAACACTATACGCGTGAGTATTAAAACTCAGTAGGTGTGCCCAACAAACTATTCCCAATGCACTACCTTTAAATAAAGAATTTACTAATTCCAGGTTTGAACTAAATTATATAAAATATGGGTTTTCACACACACTTTCATTTCTAAAACAAGTAACGGCCCATTCCCCTTTTTAATTTAAAAACAAGTTTAATGTTTGAAAGAAACAGGTGCATTGCATTTTTAAACATTTTTGCAAACAATTTAGTAATCCAAATTCTAGTTGTTAGTAAAAAGGAAAACCAAACACACAACACACACTAAGGGAAATGGAAAAAGTAGCACACACGGGCCAGAAACCAAACTATACATCTCAATCGTCTGCCACATACAAATAAGCACTAAAAGAAATATGGGTCGAACCTAGGAGCTCATGAACAATCCAGAACGTACTATACATGTGACTCATCCTGAAGGCATGCCTACTCTCGATGACGTCATAACGCCCAAACGCTCGGTATCTCCCTACTTGGCCTAACAAAGGGGCCCAATCCCCTAGCAGAGTATAATCCATACAAAGAACCACTAGCCAGTGCGTAATCTAAACTAGTTCACCAATCGTTCTTAGAAGATTCACTTACTATGTCAGGTTCCCATGTCAACACGTGCACAAACATCATGATCAACAACTCACACAATCGCCGTGCACAACAAATCACCCCTGAGTCATGTCAAAGAATGTTTTTCAAAATAATTTATTTTGTTAAAGTGTCAAATGGGCCTTAACCAGCTTTAAAGAAAAACCTCATTTCTCAAGAGACCCAAAACACTTGCTCACACATCAAAAGAAATCATTTATCATCAAACCAGAACTACACTTGAAATTACATGAATTATATTCAAAGGTCAAATGGGCATTCTTTCACTATTGTGCGCCAATTCACCAAGAAAATATTTCAAGTGACGTGTATAAAATAAACAACTCTTTTTACATCGAGTAATTATTCCAAAATTAAATTATCTGATACTATTTCTCTTCATTAAAATTAATAAAATATCAAGCAATTAATAAATTCTAAATTTAAAGTAAAGTGCAGTGGGGGACATACCTCGACTCGCAGTCCAAACACAAAGGCACGTCACGTCTCACATAGACGCACAAGCACACACAAGCTGACGACCGCAGTTTCGCGGAATTTCCTCGCCAATGTGTTGTAATAAAGGCACAACAACTAAAAACCCATAACCACTAACATAAGAAAATCCAAATGAACAAATGGTTTAAAAACCACCTCGACATGTTTTCAAAACATACTTCGCACCATTTGCATTATTTCCTAAAACACTTTAAAATTTATGAAATAATTTTCAAAAAGTATCTCACGTCTTTACACACCCAAAACCCCCATCAAAACCCCTTTTATGTTCAACCGCATATCCCCAACATACCAGAACAAAAAACGCATGACTTACACAGTCGAGTAAACTAATCGCACAACCTAATAAAAATACATCACATGTCAAAAATCCATTTTGAAACCATACACACGTTTCTTTAGAACCCGTAACACAAAGGTCCACTCGAGGAAGTTCATTTACCAAATTTAGCATCACGTTTATACTTCTAAACTAAAACATGTTTTAAGAAAAAGAATTACCAATCGCTTGTAAAACCAACCAGTGAATTTTTAAATAAAAAGGGTGTGCATTATTTAACAATTTACGCCAAATGGTCCAAGCAACAGAACCAAAACACCGCATATCACAATGATTGACTATAACAAATATACCAAATCACTAAATAACAACTAAGGGTAGTGAGAAAGAAAGAACTGAGTGAAATCTTAAATTTAAAGGTGACGTGCAAAGGGTTCTTACCTCAACTCTAATGCGGAATGAAAACGCATTCCCAAAACCAGTGCGCGATCTCAGTCGCACCTCAACCGCATGCTCCGGAACTCAATTAAACCCTACGAAACAAGATTGAACCCCAACACATAGGGTTTTAGCAAAAATAAATAAACTCTCATCTAGGAACACACAACCAAGAACCCATTACCGAAAGGGTAGGGCGTCGCCGGAGGGAGAGGATGTTGTCAAGGGAGCAACGCCGGCGAGGGGGCGACGCTGGTGAGGGGCAGCTCACCGGAGGCCATGGGTCGGGGTGATACGCGCTGAACAGGGGACGTCGGGGGGTGGCGGGTCGGCCGAAGGTGGTCTCAGATAGATCGAAGGGTTGCTTGCAGGGGGTCTCGCGCCGCACAGAGGCACCAGAAGGGGTAGTCATCGGTTGTATGGGCGGCGCTGGCAGTGGTTGTCGGAGAAGAGAGGTCGGCCGCAGTTTGGGGGTGGCGTGTCGGAGGTTGCGGGTAGAAAACAGAGGTGTGGAAGGCAGCTGCTGGTGAGGGCTTGTTGGTTGGGTGGCAGCCAGCTGGCTAGACGACGTGCAGGAGGTGGAGTAGAGAAGGGGATGGGTGCGCTGCTGAAGCAGGAGGGGTGGACCGTGTGCGAACAGTGGATGAAGGGCAGTTGGAGGATTCCCGGCCGGGAGAGGGGTACCGCATCAACAGGAGGAAGGAGGAGCGCTGGAGGTTCTGCCCGCACTACAAGGGAGAAGGAGGGAGGCGGGTTGCTGCGCGGAAGGAGGGCAGAGGCATCGCGCGAGGAGTGTGCAGGAGGAGGGGGTGGCCTTCGCAACAGGGATGAAGAGAGGGGCGCGGCTGAGCCGGGAGGTGGCGGTCCGTAGGGAGGGCGGAGGTGCAACGTGGCCTATAGGGAGGGTGGAGGTGCTAGCAGAGGGAGCCACGTGCTAGGCAGGAGTGTCGATGGGAGCTCGTGAAGCGGACCAGGTCGCATGGGGGGTTGGTGGCGCACTGGGAAGAGGAAGGAGGGGGGGAAAGGGTTGCCACAAACCCTACTAAAAAGGGATAAAAAAATATCTGAAAATAAAATAAATAACTAAATAAATAAATAATGACAATAATAATAATGATAATGATGATCATAATAATAATAATAATAATAATAATAATCAACAACTTTAATAATAACATAAAAATGATAAAAATAACAATTCTAATAACAACAATTCTTTAATAATAATATAATATTATTATTCATGGCGTTGGGGTCGGTGTGGACGGGCAGCCCGTAGGTGAGCTCCGGCTGGGGGCAGGGGGGGGTAGTAGTTGATGGCCATGTGCTGCCCGTGCCGCCCCAGGGCCTGCCCGATGTACTCCGGCGGGAGTCCCAAGCTCTCCGATATGGCCTCCAGCAGCCGCAGCGCTAGCCCCCTCGCCGCCGTGCAGTATTCCGCCACGTCATTTCTGAAGGCAGGGGGGTTGGAGGGCCAATCGTGTATGTGATCCTCGAGAGGGCTGATTTAGGGGGTGGGGTTTTTTTTTAGTTTAATGGGGCAGGGGTTTATTATTTGGGGAAATGGGGTGATGCAGCGCCACTTGAAGTGGCGCTTTGCACCCCACGCCCCATCCCCTTAACCTACCTATATATATATATATATATATTATAATAAATATAATATACATATAATAAATTTATTATAAATATAAAATACAATATAAATAGGATTAAATATATAAGAAATATAATAAAAATATGTGTAAATATAATAATAAATATAATAAAAATATAATTGTAAATACAATAATAAATATGTAATTGTAAGAATTTATTATATTTACATATAATTAAATAAATATATAATAAATATATTATAACTATCATAAATATATTATAAATATGATAAATACATTATAAATATAATAAATATATTTTAAATATAATAAATATATTAAAATTATAATAAATTTATAATAAATATAAAATATTATATATTTAAAAATATTATAAATTTATTATATCTTTAAATATTATAATATATATAATTATAAATATGATAAATATAAAATTAAAATATACACACATATATATAATTATAAATATGCATATATTTATAATTATATTTATTTATAGTTGTTAATATATAATTATATATTTATATATGTAGTTAAATATATATATTTATAATTATATTTATTTATAATTTTAAATTTATCTTTACATAAATAAATTTATATTTATAAACATATATTTAAGTAATAAATAAATAAATAAATATAATAAATATATAATCATAAATATAATAAATATAGTCACATATATATATACTCATAAATATATATAATTATATATTTATAATTACATTTAAAAATAATAACTACAATTTTTACAATATATTTATAAATATGTATTTAAAAATGTGAAATTATTTATAATTATATATAAATATTTAAATATAAATAAACCTTATATTTAAATTTTATAAATTTATATATAATTATTTAAATACATAATTAAACCATATTAAATTTATTTATAAATTTATATATATATATAAACATTATTAAAATTATTTATATTTATATAAATAAACATTATGAAATATTAAATAATTATTATAATTACATAATTATTATAATCATATATTTATTATATTTATAATTATATATTTATTATATTTTTAATCATATATTTATTATAATTTTATATTTACAATAATTACATATTTATTATAATTATATATTAAATATATAATTGTAATAAATATATTATAATTATGCATTTATTATATTTATTATTATGTATTTATTATAATTATATATTTATTTCAATTATATATTTATTGTGATTATATAATTATTATATTTATAATTATATATTTATTATATTTATATATTTATTATGATTAGATATTTATTATAATTAGATATTTATTATAATTATATATTAATTATAATTATGGATTTGTTATATTTATAATTATTATATTTATATATTTATTTTATTATACTTTTATTATAAATAAATACATATTTATTAATGTGATAAATAAATTTATTAAATATATTGATATATTTATATATAACTATCTAAATATATATTTATAATTGTATAATTATATTTATATTTATAAGTATAATTATAAATAATCTCACATTTTTAAATTTACATTTATAAATATATTTTTAAAATTGTAATTATTTATTATTAAAAGTAATTATATATATATATATAATTATAATATATTATAATAAATATAATAAATATAAATAATTTTAATAATGTTTATTTTTATATATATATATATATAAATTTATAAATAAATTTAATATGGTTTATTTATGTATTTAAATAATTATATGTAAATTTATAAATTTATAAATAATTATATATAAATAAACATTATATTTAAAATTTATAAATTTATATTTAAATAAACATTATTAAAATTATTTATCTTTATATAAATAAACTTTATTAAATATTATATAATTATTATAATTACATATTTATTATAATTATGTAATTGCTCTAATCATATATTCATTATATTTATAACTATATATTTATTATATTTTAATTATATATTAATTATTATAATCATATCTTTATATATATAAACCTTATTAATTATATATATATATATATAATAGGTATATATTTACAATAATTATATATTTACAATAATTATATAATTATAATAATTATATAACTACAATAATTATATATTTATAATAATTATGTAATTACACTAATTATATATTTATTATAATTATAACAATTATATAATTATTAATAATTATAACAATTATATATTTATATATTTATTATATTTATAATTATATATTTATTAAAATTATTTAATAATTATAAGTGTATATTTATTATATTTATAATTATAGAATTATTGTAATTATAATTGTATATTTATTATAATTATATAATTATTATATTTACAATTATATAATTATTATAATTTTAGTAATTATATAATTATTATATTTATAATTATATATTTATTATAAATATACAATTATTATATTTATATATTTATTATATTTATAGTTATTTAATTATTGTAATTATATAATTATTATAATTTTATATTTATTATAATTATATATTTATTATAATTATATATTTATTATAATTATATAATTGTTATAATTATAATAAACATTATTATAAATTTATTGTATTTATTTTAGTTATTATATTTATTATAAATATATTTATTATAATTATAATTATAATAAATAAGATATATATATATATAAGGGTTGGGGAGGGGTTGCCTGGGTTTTGGAAAGCAAAACCCAAGAGCGCCAATTCATTTGGCGCTCAAGGGTAAAAGTGTCTAGCGCCAATTCATTTGGCGCTAGACACACCCATTTATCAAAATAAAAAAAAACAAACCCTTTAAATTAAAAATAAAAAATAAAAAACCCCCCTATCCTAAATTAGCCTCCTCGAGAGGGTAGCATCTGAATCTCAGGTAGTCTCGCCAGCAGGACGCCTTCTCGGTTCTCACGTTGAAGCTGGTCGACAACCTCGTCGCCTTCATGGGGTCCTCGGAGTAATCCTTCCTACGTTCGCTCTCCGGCAGCCGGAAGTACGCCGCCGCCGCCGCCATCATCTTCTCGACCACCTCCCCCGGGATCCCATGGTTCTTAACCTGAAAAAGAGATCCTCAGCACCCTATCTGCCTGCGTCACATGGAAAGAGTACTGACCTGAAAGAAGCCGTAGTTTTGGCAGGCGTCGCCGATCTCCCGGACGACGTCGGAGCGGCGGGGGCCGGAGAGGCCGGCGAGGTCGATGAGAGGAATACCGCAGTGGGATGGATTAAAGATGTGAAGGTTGGGGCGGTCGGAGGGGGGCCAGACGTAGGGTTCCGGGACAGAAGTGATGCCAGCGGCGACGAGGTCGGTGAGGAGGGGGCTGACGGTGGCCATGGCAAGGTAATGGGTTGGTGTGTGGATCAACGGCTATATATAGGCGGGCTGTGGGACGAGATGAGTGGCTCTGTTGGGGCTCTTCAAATAATGATCGGCGTGCGGGTTGGAGCGTGGGAAGATGACGTGGAAATCGATAAGAATGTTGTTTTTATTGGTTTTTTTATTAAAAGCGTCGAACGATGGGACCACAACCTCAGGAAAATAGGGAATGTACCAAAAGAAATAGGGACCACAATTGAATACGCGTGAGATCTTCCCTTTTCTTCGTTTTCACCTCTTCAGGTATAAACCATTAGACGAAGATGGATGTAAAGACATCCCACGTCATCTCAACTTGCACTGATGGCAGGGCGACCAACTCCCATTCATCCAGAGTTGGACCTTCAAACAACACTAAAACAGCACGCACTCTGACAGCTTTGGGTGTTCCCAATACCTTGAAGATGCGTTCGACCTCTTCAAGTCACTTTGTTGCCTCAAATGGACCTCGATCACTGTGAAGTACAGGCAATGTCCGAGAAGGACCAAAAGCTGGGCATGAATTATCGGAAACTTTGGTGACCTTTCTGGTCGGCATTTTCTGAACAACATATAAAACATAGAGCTAAGACTGATATCAAGTTGAAGCAACAACAATGAAAGCGCCTTCATCCAAAAACAACCAACACAAAAGAAACAAGAAAATAAAAACAAAACTCGAAAATTCCTCTTTCAAACCCCCTTTCCATTTTAGATTTCAAAATTTCCTTCCTTCAAGGACACTTTCCAAATTCCAAACCCACTTTTTAATCCAAATTCAATTTTCCAAAAATCATTTCCCCCTTTTCATTTTAAAAACACGCTTACACCAATCAAAACCAAAACAAAAACCAACTTACAACAAACCATCAGGATAAGGAACTAGCAGTTACACTTAACTTGGTGACACAGTAGTGAGCCACTCCCCAAGCCAGCGTAAACGACTAG
This sequence comes from Viscum album, assembly GCA_963277665.1. Lineage (NCBI taxonomy): Eukaryota > Viridiplantae > Streptophyta > Magnoliopsida > Santalales > Viscaceae > Viscum > Viscum album. Next base: position 1,280,742,111 of record OY728134.1, read on the forward strand.
GAGAAGCTCAATCGTGCAATCGGACTCCACGTGGGTCACTACTCCATGTGAGTTCATGACATGAAACTGGTCTACCTCCAATGTCATTCATTAATCCCAAAACAAAAGTAGAAGACTCAAAACCCGGACTACCCCTGGCAACTCAACGTTCGGAATGAGAAAGGGTTCATGACGTCCTTCCCGTACCTACCTCTCGAGTCCCGAAAATTATAATCTCCATCTACCGAACACCCCAAATAACAAGGGCCTCCTATGATACCATTTTTTCATGAACCAACCTGGGTCAACCCTGAACCGGTCATCTGAGCTGATCCGCGACATGGCCCGAAGGGCGTTCCCGATCCCCACAGGCTGGCAACCAGTGTCGGGCATCAAAATTTAATCATTGGGAACGATTTGGCCCTTAAAGATAAATAAATAAACAAGAATAATCAGAAAAATAAAACTGAACTCTAACAGCGGAAAAGAAAATAAGCCAAACATACCTCCTTGTGACCTTCTAGGTCACCACCTAACTCGGACTCAAGCCTGCTCCAACACTGAGCAGCTGAACCAGGATCCTGAACAAGAACTAAACTTGAAGCTGAAAGAATGTGATAGGCTTGAGAACTGAGATGCTCAGTAGGGATGTCGAAAATAACCACGGAATCCAAGTATTCCCATTCCCAAAATAGTCCAATAACACAAGTTTGTAATACAAATATAAAAGTAGGGTTTTCACATTTTAAAAATAAGCAGCATGTTTTTCCCACTTAAAAACCCAACACATGCTAAAAACAATTTACAAAATCATTTGTCATTTTATAAATAAAAATCCAAAACAGAATATATCAAAGTTGGGATAGAGTAAAACAAGTAAAAAGTGCTAACTGAAAATTAACTGGTGCCATGGAAAGTAAACAAGCAATGTAAATAATCCAGTAACCATGGGTGATCCTAAACATCCCTAGAAGACCCCTAGACGTACTCAGTTTTGGAATGACCTACCGGTGTATGGTGAAGATCCTAAGTCTATAACCAAATGGCCACCCTAAACTGACCAATCCAGTGGCAAAGCCCGCTTGGCCTAACAACAAATACAGGGGGTACCAACCCGTCTAATCGGGGTTGATCAACAACCATCACTCGATCATCTAAAAGACACCTAAGAACCCATGGTGGTTATATTAATACTGTCTAAGTAGGAAGGCCCTCGCACGCGTGACTCATCTCACTGCACTTGCCTTACCCAAACATAGACGCTTCCTATGTATTCACCCATAAAGGGTTACCCTAGATAGGAGCGCCCCCAAATACACATTCAATCATTTCACCTTAACAAAGTGTCAACCGGGTCGTTATGCCATTTAACATTTAAACCATTTCATAAAATGTTCAATGTTTCAAATCGGGCATAAACCTTCACCAAGACACAATCTCCTATAAAAGTTTGTACAAACACTTACCTTGGTTCAACAGTGCCAAACGGGCCCTTGAGTTTCAAAACGCACACCAAATCATTTTACCACTACCAAACGAGCCCTTACCATTTTCAAACTCACGTAAAAACACATTTCAAAGGCAAACAACCATGCCTTAAACAAAACCTTTTTTAGGGAGCACAACTCATTACTTTAAAACCACAAAACCATTGCTTTATAATCCATAAAACTTTTCCAAAACAACTTAACACAAACAATAAGATTGTCAAGCAGGTACACAATTTTAAACATAGTCTTTTCTAAAATCTCATAAAAATATCATTATTTATGTTGAGGGTACCAAATTGGTCATCAAATTACATAAAAAATTAAATCACTTATTTTAAAACACAAGTGTTTTAAACCATACCTTTATCTTCACATGACCAAAACATTAAACAAAATATCATGCAAAGACCACTTTTTCATTTTTCCATGTCAAACAGTTTATTAAAAAAATTACAAACAGATAAAACATTATATAAACAATTTAATACACATACCAAATAATTTATAAACAATTTTATAATGAACCCATCATCTTATTAAAAACATTTATAAATATTCAAAACAATTTATAAACAATCCAATAAACAGATCGAATAAATTTTAAACAATTTATTCAAACTGGTAACACTTTCAAAACCTATTGCAGAGTATATCAGAATTTTATGTCATGCTTAAAACATCATCAAAACAACTTTGGACATCAAAAGAACACATTTTTCATAATCACACACAAATATGACAAGAACAGGTACTTTAAAGCTATCTTTATCAAAACCGACAAACTTGATCGGAAAGGAAATCACGGATTCTCCTACCTCAAATCCAGAGCGGATGCAGCAACGCTTCAATAGAGGGAAGAATGTAACGTCGCAGACCAACCGCACGCCTTAGACAATGAGAGAAATGCGCGAACACAACACGATGCATTAGATTTAGTTAAAATGAAGGGAAAATGCCAAAGGTTAAATGAAGGAAAAATAAATAAATAAATAAATAAGTAGATAAATAAATAAGTAAATAAATAAATAACTAGATATACCAGATAAGGAACCAGTTGCCGGTAGGGGGGCACACCGGAGTAAGGCAGAGGCACCGTGTAGGGTTTTGATTGCGCTGCTTGTCGAAACAAGGAGAGAAATGGGGTCGGGTCGTCAGATATGAGCATGCACATGGGGGATCGAGCCGCCAAAAGGTGCAGCTGGGAAGGGAGGAGGGGAGGTCGATGCTAGGGGTGGAGGGCGCACCAAGAAGGTGGTGGGAGGGCTGGAATGAGGGAGGTCTGGTGCGCTGAGGGGTTGAGGCGGAGGGGCGACCTGAAGAGGGTGAGTGCGGAGGGCCTGGATGAGGCTGGCGGAGGTTGAGGGTGCGCTAGATTTAGGCAGGGTGAGGCTGGCGGGGTGAAGGGTGAGTGGCTGGGTGTGCTAGGGGCAAGGCCGATGGCCTGGGTGAGGGCGGACAGGGAACGAGGGGTCAGCACGGGGTGGCAGAGCGATGAAGGTGGATGCGGGTGCTGGGTGCGGCAAGGGAATAGGGAGGGGAGGTGGCAGATCTCCTCGAAGGGGAGGACAGTAACAAATAGGGGGGGTGAGGCCGGTGGTCACTGGTGGTGCGGTAAGGCTTGAGGTGGATGGTCGAAGGGCAGAGGGGAAAGGGAGTGATGTTGGGAAAAATCGGGGAAGGGTGGGCGGCGCCTGGGTAGAATTAGGTTTAGACTTTTTTTATTTTTATTTTAATAAAATAACAATATTTATAATAATAAAACTAATAATAATAATAATATAAATATAAATAATAATAATATAAAACCAATAATAATAATAATAATATAAAAAATAATAATATAAAACCAAAATATAATAATAATAATATAAATAATAATAATATAAAACACAAAATAATAAAAATAATAATAATATAAAACCATAAATAATAATAATAATAATAATAACAACAATAATATTATTGTTATTGTCGAACATTCTCTCTAAATCTTATCCCATTTATTTATCTTATTCAGGAAACCAGGTAAATGTGCGCTCGTCGCACAACTTAATAAACCGCATGCAAATTGTGTGCCTCAACCCCGATCACTTGGGCACCCGCACAGCACCTGGGGCGACTGCGCGGCTACCGCCAATTAGGGAGGCTCGCGGTCGAGCGGTGGCACTGGTGAGCGGAGGCGGCGCGCGGCGGGTCTTCGGCAATAGGCGGCGGCTCCTGGTGGGGCGAGGCGGCGCTCGCTGGGGTGCAGGAGGGCCTGGATGAGGCTGGCGGAGGTTGAGGGTGCGCTAGATTTAGGCAGGGTGAGGCTGGCGGGGTGAAGGGTGAGTGGCTGGGTGTGCTAGGGGCAAGGCCGATGGCCTAGGTGAGGGCGGACAGGGAACGAGGGGTCGGCGCGGGGTGGCAGAGCGATGAAGGTGGATGCGGGTGCTGGGTGCGGCAAGGGAATATGGAGGGGAGGTGGTAGATCTCCTCGAAGGGGAGGACAGTAACAAACAGGGGGGTGAGGCCGGCGGTCACTGGTGGTGCGGTAAGGCTTAAGGCGGATGGTCGAAGGGCAGAGGAGAAAGGGGGTGATGTTGGGAAAAATCGGGGAAGGGGGGGCGGCGCCTGGGTAGAATTAGGTTTAGACTTTTTTTATTTTCATTTTAATAAAATAACAATATTTATAATAATAAAACTAATAATAATAATAATATAAATATAAATAATAATAATATAAAACCAATAATAATAATAATAATATAAAAAATAATAATATAAAACCAAAATATAATAATAATAATATAAATAATAATAATATAAAACACAAAATAATAAAAATAATAATAATATAAAACCATAAATAATAATAATAATAATAATAATAACAACAATAATATTATTATTATTGTCGAACATTCTCTCTAAATATTATCCCATTTATTTATCTTATTCAGGAAACCGGGTAAATGTGCGCTCGTCGCACAACTTAATAAACCGCATGCAAATTGTGTGCCTCAACCCCGATCACTTGGGCACCCGCACAGCACCTGGGGCGACTGCGCGGCTACCGCCAATTGCGCGGTAACCGCACACGGGTCCAAAACCCCATAAAAATATTAAAAGACAAAAAATAATTCGGGACCCAGCCCGGACCTTAGTGCGAGAACCCAAGGCCAATAATTAATAAAATAAAAATAAATTAAGTGTCAGGGTGTGACATAGCTAATACAGGGGGGTATGTTGCTTACTATGTCGTCGATTGGAGCACGACCAATATGGGATTTGTTCATTTGTATAATAAGTTAATGAAATTTGACCCAAGATTGAATTAGACTGACGAAATGCGTGGACATGCTTAGTTTTATTACATATGATGTGTTTAAATAACCAGATAAGTGACATGTGACGTACTTATCAGGAAGATGAATGACATGTGATGTACATTGACTTGGTCAGTCCTTTTCGGAGAATCAAGAAATGATGATAGGTCGAAACTAGATTGATATGTTCCATGTCTAGTGGTTTGCTTGATTTCATAGAAAGAAAGATTATATACATATACATATGATGTATATGATATATCTTTTGGTGGACATATTCGTACAGAGATGTGAGTATGTTTAATGGAGATCACACTAGACCTCTTAGTAGCTTGAGTAGCACTGACGTTTTGTTGGAGGTAGCTCTTTTCTTACATCAATATGGATTTCATAATTGTTTTCAACACTATTAAGGCCTACAGGGTCACACCATTGGGACCTTGGATGAGGATAAAATTTTAGAAAAAGTGTTTGTTCAAAATGAATTGAGTTTGATGAAAAAATTTATATTCAAAAGAGTTTGGATAGATTCACAAAGAGTTGTTAAATTTCACATAAATTCCTTATGGAATTTTAGTGGAAGAGGGGGATTGTTGGGTGTGCAATAAAATATACATGTATGAGATGCATGTAAACATGTATATGATTCATGTAAACATGCATATGATGCATGAAATATGTAAATATATATAATTTGATATTATATATAGTGTGTATTTAATACATGCATATGATGAATGAATAATAATATAATCTATATAATACATAATAGTGTGTGTGTGTGTGTGTGTATTATCGAATATGAATGAGTTGCATATTATGGATGAGTTCCATTCGATGCAACAACCTATATAGCTTCTCCCAAATGATTTCCTTTTCATTTGAACCAAATGTTAGTTTACCCAAAAGCCTGAAGGCAATACATTTTTATTATTATTTGAGATAATCACCTTTAAATGGTTGAGGGGGATCCTTACATGGCCCGTAGGACCATATACATATGACCTCATACATGACCCTTGAAGGCCCAGGAGAATGAAACCACAAGAGAGGCCCACCCAGTGTATATATATATATCAATCACTCACACTATCTAATGTTGCACTATCTTTTGGTATCCATCTTTGCTCTAAATTTCGTCTTTGTAACCAACATCGCGAAGACATTAACCATCTTTTTCTTTCTTGTGTCATTGCTACTGCTCTGTGGAATTATGTGCTTGGTCTTTTTAAGTGTAGATGGTTACTTAATGACTCAATAAACTCTCGACTTCAACGTTGTGTGGATCTTGAAGCCTCTCAGAAAATGAAGAGCCATTTCTTAACTGTCGTTGCTGAACTTCTTCATGTACTCTCGTATGATAGGAATTCTATTATTCATATCAACTACTCACTTATTTTACATGCAGGTCGGATGCTGATCCTCATTTCCATTCAGGAAGCCGCTTCGATTCAAAAAGGATTTTGCAACAACACAGTGAATGACTTTGGGATTCTGTTTCGGCTTGGGGTTAATGGTATTTATCCTCAACCTAGACACACTTTTGAAGTGTCCTGGAAAGCTTCACTCCCAAGATGGATTAATGTTAATGTTGACGGTTCTTCTAAAGGCATACCAGGCCTTTCGGGTTGCGGCGCTATTTTTAGAAACCACTTTGGGCATATTCTTGGATGTTTCTATCGCACTTGTGGCATCACCTCAGCTAGAGGTTGAAATGATGAGCGTGATCTATGATATCACCTTCGCCAGGCATCATGGTTGGAGCACCATCTGGATTGAAAGTGACTCGACTACCATCGTTCAAGATATTTGGAATGGTGTGATGCACCTTGTGTGGCCTCTTACAACACGTTGGATGAACTGTCTTCATTCGCTCATGGACTTCAACTACATTATTACGCATTCCTTTCGTGAAGATAACACGGTGGAGGATGGTCCTGAAAATATGGGATTCAACCATGTCACCACATGGTTGGATGACCTTCCTGTTGATTTACTACCCCTTTACAATAGAGATTGTAAAAGAATCTCGTCTATTAGACTCATGTAATTCCTTGTTTTAATAATAAATTTTGTGCTTTGGTCTTTGACCAAGGAACCACCTTCTTAAAAAAACTATCCAATGTTTCACAGCAAGCAATGTCTCGTGCATTGCACGGTGCCTGGTCCCGATGTCAAAAGTCATACACTCTCAAACGACAAAATCTGGTAGCCTTACAAGCTGGGAGAAAAAGCCCTAAACCACAACGGACAAAAATGCATGGGATGCGTTATTAATTGGAAGTCTAAGGCTTCATCTATAAAATAGAATGACTACTCCTTTATTCAGTGGTGTGTTGTATGTGTGACACTACTACACACTCTTTTTCCCGAAACACTATTTATCTCACTTGAGAGGTCGCCAACACCCCTTCAGATTTTGGGTATCCTCACGAAACAATTATGGATCCCTCGAATGGTGTATTCCCATAAAGGCTGAGTTCTTTTGTTCATTGGTGCATGTGATCTCCCACAAACACACTCCGTTGAAGGAAGGAGATGGAAGCTACTGTAATAGATGATTTACAGGTACTCTATTTTTCAGATTATTTAAACGTTGATTTCTGGAAGATTGAACTAAATCTGCTACAAATGATCATTAGAAAATCATACGAAACCCATCATATATATCCTGAAAAAACAATAAAACTCCATTACAGAATAAATGTTTCATATACATTGGAAACAAGTATACAATTATAGAACATGTAATTGATATGTTTCTTAAACAGATTACAGAAACACATTGAAAATTACATATTTCATACATAATGCACTACATATATCAAAAACATATTAGACACTACCACAAAACATGTTTTCGCAGTGTCACCATTTAACAGTGCTAAAAAAAGTGCTCATGAAGAGTTCTTTTAACAGTGCTAAAAAAATACTATTAAAATTACCCCATTATGAGTGTTTTTTTAGTGTTATTAAAGGGACCGTATCAGCTCTTTTTTATAAGTGCTGATAATGAACCCCCTTTATCAGTGCTTTTTTACTAGCGTTGATATAGCGTATACTTTAAAAAAATCATTAAAAATAATATGTTAATATATAAATATATTTATATTGATATAAATATAATATACATATTTTAAATATTTTTTGATAGAGCTAAATATGCATTTACACATAATATATAAGATAATTAGTGAAAATGAGTTATACAATAATTAAAAATATTTTATTAATTATTATTTTGCTAATTATTATTGAGTAATAGTCATTTAATAAAAAATTTAAAATCAAAAATCAAAAAATTAGTAAAAAATCGAAAATAAGTTGAAAACATAAGTAAACTTCAAACGACCATAACTTTTGATCTGGATGTCCGTTTGGGCTCTACCACATATCAAATTGAAACCTGCGACGAGCTCTAAGCACTAATGACACAGTGGAACACTCTGTCACATTTTTTGAGCATAAAAAATACTCAAAAGGTCTGCAAAATTGAGTTTTTAGTTGGGGTGCCCCAATTTTGACATTCGATTGAATTTCAACCTCGTTTAAGGGGGGTTTTTTGCCCGTTTTTAGGGGGGGCTAAATTTATTATGTGGGCTTACATTTATATTGATATTATGGTTTTGAAATTTTATCGTTTTTCACAATATAGTGTTATTTATAATCAACTATATAACAATATATACATATTTTTTATATATTCACCCATAAAAATTTAATTTTAAAAATAAATAATTAAACATATTTACATATAAAATATATTTCTCAATATATAAACCTTATCTAAATAAAAAATAATATCCATTTTATTTAAAATACAAATGTATGAATATTTATATACATATAAATATACAATTAATGTATATATAATGTTTATGTGTGTGTGTGCGCGCGCGCGCGCGTTGACAAACTTATATATGATAATTTACATATTCTAATATATGTATATAAATATTAATATATAATATATGTAAATAAATATAATTATGTATAATTATATTTATAGATGCACACATATATATAAATATATATGTCTGTATTTATAAACACACAGAGACATACACACACAAAACAAATTTTATATATGTATTTAAATATATGTGTATATATATATAAACATATGAATAAAAAATGTAACAAAAAATATATAAATATATAGATATATCATAAAATGCAAAACAAAACAATATAGGCGAGTGGAAAAATCGCGGATGCATGAGGAGGAAGTCTCAAGTTCGAAACCTAGCAAAGGCAAGGGTGCGCGGGAGGGTATATATATATATATATTGAAAATTCAAGGCATTTATGTTGCATATGGCAACACACATATTGCACATTACACATGTAGTATATGAAAATTAAAAGTGTACTTGTTGGAGTGATTGAATTGAATTTATGAGTAAAATTTCAAGTCAAGAGATTACTACATTTTAAAGGAATAGATTAATTGATTGATTTTATTTAAAAAAAATGTGCTTTTTTTTCATAAAACAAAGCAAATAGTATAAGAAAATAATGGTGGATTTTGTAACATTCCATCGGAACGAGAAGTATCGTATCTTACGGGTGTAACTGCATTAGCGGTTGGGCAAATGTTGTTATTAGGTGCAGTTTATTTGAATATAGATTTAAAGTTTCCTAATTGTAATAAAATATGGATCTGCCGTTATATTATATATCTTACCCCGCCCCATCCGCCTCTATAAATATGAGCAAAGCTCCCCATTTGGAAAGACTGAAACAGTTGAAAGGCTGTGATCCACCCATGGAAATCCAACGTTACCACGCCGTGGAGATCACGGATTTCCCCGACGCCGATCAACTCCAGCCATCCCCCGCCATGCTCCTCGACTTCCGCCTCACCCCCGTCCATCTCTGGTACACCCTCGCCACCAACGACGCCGGAGACCCAACCCGCACCTTCCTCCGCCGCACACATCACACCGCCCTCCGAACAACACAGCGCATTTTCGACCGCCATGCCCTTCTCCACGATTCGGCCGCCGCCCGGCGGGACTTCGCCGCCATGGCCTGCATACTATATCCTGAGGCGGACCCCGCTTCCCTTGGCCACCTCACCAGGCAGGTGTTTTAAGCGGCCTTCCTAGCCCCACGCGCCGCCGCGCTGATCGTGGAGATCCAGGAGATAACGGTGCACTACGAGCGCCACGAGACGAGGCATCTACTTCCGGAGTTGACGTCGGTGGTGGTCGGAAAGGCAGACTTGTGCGCCATCTGTCTGCAGGAGATGGGCGACGGTTCTCCGGCTGCCGCCATGCCCTGCTCCCATATCTTCCACGGCGACTGCATCCGCAGGTGGCTCGTGCGTAGCCGCAATTGCCCCTTCTGCCGCTACCAACTGCCCCTACACCATTCCGAAATTGCCCCTTCCACAGCCCTACCAAGGGTTTGAACCATATCCACAATACCAAGCCAATTAGATGTTTTCCATTTGAGATTCTTACATTTTGTGGAGTCTCTACCATGTAATCATCGATTTTAGTGGATCCCACTTTCTGGACTAGGTCCCGTGGTTTTTCCCTCATTGGGTTTTCCACGTTAAAATTTCTGGTGTCAATCTTTATATTCTGCACCTTTTTTGTTGATGCGCATCGACTTTTGTTCGATGGGGAATATTTCATTTTTTCGCTCGACATTCGCTTTGATTTTGTTTGCGCGTTCATCGATTCTTATCTTTCCCAACACTCTCAATCTTCCATTATTTCACTCTTTCAATTTTTTAGGTTGCATGTATTAAACCTTGATTGGCATTTATTGTAATATTTGAATATATGGAGAATAGGGCGATGATATACCTCATCATATCCATCACTCATCAATGTGCAAACCTATATATGAATCATGAATATATTTTACTTTGTTTATGATACATGCAAATCAATTAATGATAGTTAACTTTTAAAAGAAGGTTTTATGATAAATTTGTTTCATGCTTAGACCAAGTTCATTATCAATGTTTTGAGCGAATTTGGATTCAGGTATGCATGTGTATTTGACGCCCAGTGGGTCCAACCTCATCCCTCCCCATAAAAATTGGCAAGCACCCATTAGACATATTTTATTATTACATATATATAACCTGAATGCCCTTGAATTGTCTTAACCCCTGAAGGCCCTTGATTGTCTAGATGTGAAGGCCCCATGATGATGTGACCCGAAGGCTCAAGCATTTGACTGGTTGGAGGGCCCATGAAAGGCGGTCTGATGAGCGTCATGCCTCTCACTACTATAGATATGCCCTTTAGCAGCGCACAAAAAGGCTTTTAATGACACTAAAAAAGTGGTGTTAAAGGGGGTCGTTTATCCACACTAAAAAAAATATTGATAATACTGGTAAAGGGGATCAAATGTTATCTCTTACAGTTGTTCATGCATTATTTCTTAGCATTATTAGGGGATATACCGTGCTTATATATGTTGGTTTTGTAACACACTACATAATAATTTCCAAAACAAAATATTGGTAACAAATATTTTCTTTTTTTCTTCCTCAGATATAATTATAGGTCCCAATAAATTAATTTCGATCGAAGGGGTTCCCTATTAATGAATTTTTTTAATTGTGCATGTTCAGATGCGATAAGGTTATGTATTATGACTGTCTTGATTTTTTATAAAAAAATATTTTATAAAGGAAAATTTATATAGTGGTATATGGTGTTCCAATTGTTGGTTTGAATTTTTATTTGTTTGACATAACAAGGAGTTTATATGTTTCTTGTTGTGTGTAAACAAATTTAATTTTTTAGTTTTTAGATAGTTATATTATAGAGAGGGTTTTAGGGGTTTCTTGGTTTTGAAGAAACTGATGAAAATAATTTTTTAAAATTAGAATGAGTTTTATGGAAATTGCCACATTGAATGTATATATATATATATATATATATATATATATATATATATTTACCAAAAACCCTTTTATAAGAAGGGTGTTTTGATTAATATAATTTTAGATCTTATGTATAAAAATATTTGTCTTGTCTTTAAAATATTCACTGATTTGGGTATAGTAAGTCTAAACTGATTTTGTTGTTTTCTCATGGAGTGACTCTAGTGTTTTAAATTTCATGTTTTGGTTTCTATATTAATATTTATTATATTGATCCACATTATTTATATTTTAATACCATGGATTATGTGAATGGTTCAAAAAATTACAAGGTAATTGAATATTTTTTGGTTTATAATACATTGAATCTATTTTCCAAAACTGGTTTCTATAGTGTCAAGAATAGTTAGATGGAACTGGATTTTAGTAGCAAGTACTTATTATGGGATTCTCTATATGAACACATATGGGATTGGAAATATTATTTTTGGTTTAGTATATTCATTCATACACCCACACGACTTGAGGATGGTAATTATGACTGGGGTTCTTAGGTGGTTATGATTGTGATTGGAGAGCATATGTGAATAAGATATAGTAAAATAATGATAACAATGAGATGGTGTTCAACATGAAGTATTTTATAATCTCACAGATAGAGTAATGTGAATTTATGATAACTTTATCTCAGATATTTTATGTGAACAACAGGAGTTTGGTGACTATATTGTAATAAAAAATATTCAGCAAAGAATTAGTGACTATGATTACATTGATTATTAGGAATGATGTTTGGTGTGATTTCATGAGGATAATAATTTTTATAGGTTGAAGTTTTTTTATCTCATACTTTTATGTGTATATTGAATGGGATAAAGGTCGAACAAAAAGGTCTCATTATATTTTAATTTTTGTAGAAATACTGATGTTTATAGACATTATATGAGATTTGAAATAGTTTTTCTAAAAAATTTAGGCCTAGGGGAATAATAAAGAAATCAATTTCATCCTCAGTGTAAGTAATGGAGCTTGGTGGGTGGTAATAGAAGAACATTAACTTCCCATTAGATGGAATCATACAACTAGAGTCTAGGTAGTGAGAGACAACCCACAACATTGGATGTTCGATTCATGGAAATGGGGACCTTGTGGAATCATTGAAAATTTGGTGTGGGTCATCAGACATCTGGTGGTGGTGGCCACAAAATTTTAAATCATAGGTAAAAATAATATTTATGTTATTGAGTTTAATGGCCTGCTCACTAATTCATCTATATTCACACATAAGAGGAGATAAAACCACACCACATTCATAAAATTTCACCACTTGCATCCTCCCTTATTTTGGGTGATCCATTGGTACTTCATCATGCCAATTAGATGTATAATAATTATATTTTTCTTCACTTATCCTCATTTATAATTTTAAATGATTTTGGAATTCATATTATGTTATTTAATGAGATATTTTATCATTTAGTGTTGACATTATATTTATTTTATGGGGATTTCATGTTCGCTATGTAGTGTACGTTTATAATAAGTTATTCCTCATCATAACATTAAATTATATTTGATTTATGGGGAAAAATGATTTGATTTATAAGTTTATAAAATTTGGTATTAAACTGATGATCATTTGGTTGTCATAAATTAGATCTTTTATGCTTCATATAATTTTTATTATGTTGGGAGTTTACTGTTCATTTTTCTCGTGTATTATGTATGTAGTGATTCATAGTGATTTATAACCAATTTAGGATAATCATATGACTTATGTATATATTGATTATTAATTAGATAAAATGAATTCATGATGGTATAGTTGATCATTTGAGTCGATAATTATCGATTCAAGCATGAATTACTATTAACATTGTGTAATTAAATATGGTGGCCTTTATATGTTGAGAATAACAATTTTGTGGAATTTTTTATCTAATATATTTATTATTTCACACTTCTAAAGTAAATTTATTATGAGGATAAATATTATGCGACCTCATGCATGTCCATTCCCTAAGTGGTATAGGCTCACATTGAACTAATAAAAACCAAAAGAAAATACATTTTTTGATGTGTTTGTTTGATAATATTTTACATGATCGGGAGTCATCATCCCATCTTATGGACTACTAAGTATCATGATCATATATTGAAAAGAAATATTTTTTTTAAATTTAATTTAAATTTTTATAGGTTTAATGTTTTATTATAATGGGATTTTTTTACTATTAATTAATATATGAGGGGATTAGAAAAAAGAAAAGTTGGGCCCCACCCAACGTCGCACTTCTGCTGCATCTAGATCCTTCAATTTGGATTTGAAGTGGACAACTTGGGTTTGAATTGAGTTGATAATTGAAGAGATTTAAAGAATTAATTGAATTTAATTTAATAGAATGTGTTGATCCTAGATTATCACTTGGGTGGATTGGTTGAATATCTTTTATTAGAAAATTTAATTTCATTAATTCGAGATGTATCCAAACAATGAGATAATTATCAAAACCCATTCACCAATTTAATCACTACACAATTGCAAATATAATAAAAATTTCACTTAGAAGATCACTTTAATGAGCAATCAAAGTAAATGGATCTTACTAGCACTCAAAATTCTTCATCGTTAAAGTTATCAAAGACGAAGAAGAACGTAACTCATCGAATGGAAATCATAAAATAATGATAGATTTAAATATTGAAGTACATGAAATAAAATTCAATCTATCCAGTTTCTACTCTCTTGGATTAAACCATTAGGGTTTTATCCCTCCATTTATTTTATTCAATCAATGGAAGCTGGAAGTATACTCATTAGGTAATAATTGAAGAAGAAAAACATTGAAAAGAATGATCACTCCACCGTTGTGTAAATAATTTCAAAAAATGTGATGTGAATGGATCTAATACCTAAGTAAATGGTATAAACATGATTTGAATAATAATATAATATTAAGAAATTAAGTTGAATGAAAAACTTACAAGAGAAAATATTAATGTGCAATTATGAAATGAAAGTTTAACAATACAATTAAAAGAAAAACTTGGATTTCAAAATCTATTCACCACCCCCGCCTCAAATAGGAAAATTAGGAGACTAGGGTAGATCCCCCCATCAATAAATTCATTTACCACTAATTATAAGAATAAAAGGTGAGTGAAAAATCAAAGGATGTTTTACTTTTCAATGTTTCTCATAAAAATAATACCAGATTCATCCCCCTTTTTGACATGTGAATTCGACATTGAATATGGCCAAATATGTAGGGGTAATAGAAGATAAATATATTATTAAAGGATTAATATAATATCTTCCAAAATTTAATAAAAAATTTATCTTCCATTTGGATTTTATTCTCGAAATGGTGGGATGATTTTATCGGACTTCAAATTTGGACCACAAGTTAAATGTCAAATTCAGCTCCCAGGATCTCCTTCTAAACTTCAGAATTAGCTCTAGAAATAGTTGACTAAAATGATGCACATAATTTTCAATTTCAACAGCTAAAATTTTAGCTTAATTGGACTTGAATTGTGGGCTCTACTTTTATTTTTCGGGCCTATGACCCATTATGCTTTTGTCCGTAAATTTCTGCATTCATTTTCAAAAAAATATTCATCTTCCATTGTGATTCATCCATTGATTCTAAAAGAAAAAAATTTCCACACAAAGTGAAAAATAATATCCCAAAATATAAAATTATAATAATTAAAATAATTAATTCCACAGTTTGATGATTAATTAGGCCCAAATTGACACTTTAAACTTGAATTACATAATGATGTGAAATGAAGTTCAATTTATGAAATGAACTAAAACCGATGTTTATAGGAATTTAAACGCATAAATATTAAAATATAAACAACGAATATTAGCCTCTTTATATGGCTAATCACACCCCCCCCCCCAAAAAAAATTTGAGTTTCTTCTTTTCCTAAGAAAAAAAAGTATCTCAAAAAAATGAAATTGAATTCCATTTTTCAAAAACTTTTTAACATACAATGCTCACTAAAATATATCATGTAGAACAATCATGAATCCCATCAAAATCATTTCTAATAAGATAGGTTCACAAGCATATCCCAAGACCAATCTCGTTCCTTTTTTAAATTCATCTCCACATTTCATCCAATTTCAATTATGCATGATGATGTGTTGTGTATCTTAATTAACATGGAGCCCATTTTCTTGTTCAAGGGGAAAAACTAGAAATGATAGGTGGTAATCACATTAAACTTTAAGATGAGTATCCAATTTTATCTTTTTTTTCTTATTTTTGTTTTTTTATTAGTTTTTATTTTTTTTCTTAACCACAATAAAGATGAAAAAACTAACTCTGGTCGAGACAACTATGGAGTCATGGTCACCAAGTGTCGAATGCCAAACATATTGTCAATTCCATTCTCTATGATAGAGATGTAAAACCTAACTCAGAGAAATAAGACTATGGAGTCATGATCCCCAAGTTTCTAACACCACACATTTGGACAAAACATTGCTCTATGTGGGCATTGTTTTCATTTTTTTGTTGGATACTGAAATTAAAATAAAAGTGGCCTCCGACCATGTACTATGATGAAAAGGAACCAATAACTCAAACATACACCCAAAATACAATAGACATGAATTGTGGCATTTTGATTATAAAGATTAAAATTTTAGAAGTGAAAAATCACATCAGACAACCGTACTTTCCAAAAATTGTGCTCATGAACTTAAAGTGTCTGGGAGTGTGTGTTTCCTTGATTTTTATGATCGGTTCACTTGTATTTGTATATGGAAGATCATGAAAAAATTTAATTATTATAAAAAATTGAAGTTATATGTTATCAATGAACATCCAAAAGATTAAATGGTTATATATTTCATTTGGTTGTAAGGGGTGATGAAGAATCATTAGATAAAATATTAGTGATAATCATTTAGATCATTTTGGCGTCTTCTCAATCATCACGAGCTAGTTTTGTTTTATTATTTAATATTATATATGTATGTTAGTTACAGAACATAAAAAAGTTATAACATACACATTAAAATATTTTTCAGCCATTATAATATTTTTATGACCATCTATGAAGGAATTAAAAGAATATGAAAATGCATCGTCCATGATGTCGGTAAATTGACACATCACGAGCGATGATTTCCTTTTTAGAGTAAAAGATAGATTGGAAGGAGTTTGATGATGAATACTCCATTAATATAATAATATTACATTATATTTGAGATATTGGAGTTATCATTCATTTTTTGACAATGGAGATGATGATTGTATCAGAAAATAAAGGAAAATGAAGTGAAATTAAAAGAAAAAGAATGAGGTTTTTACCACTTGATTCCTTCTCCTTGAGAACCACCTTAGGAAAATGGGATTGGAATTTTGTTGAGACCAATGGATCCTAGAAGTTTGAGAGAGACTTGGGAAGTGGATTGGGAAGAAATTTGATGAGCTCCAAGGCTTAGAAGGTGTGAGGTGAAGAGGTGGTGTGGGGTGGTATTTATAGGGGAGGAGGGGGGTTCCTTTAATATTTTATTCATTAGTTTACTATTTGTCTCAAGAATATGAAAAGTTTTGATTCCAAGACAAAATAATATAACCATATAATGTGATTTCTAGATTATGGTTCTTACATCATCAATGACTCAATAAATATTGTATTTAACTTATAATGTATATATACCATAAATTATAGTATTTTTTTATTCACTAAAAAATCAACAATTTTATAAATATCCCATAAAGTCATCCTAAAAATTTTAGGAATTTAGAATTCAAAAATGAACACCCTTTTATGTAAATAATTTTATAAATTTTATAAATATAATTTTTAGATAAAATCTTCATTTTTTCAAAAAAATACCGATTTTAAAATTATAATTGATTTTATAATACTTTGAAAAACTAATTAAGGTCACATAAAATTATCTTATCATCATAAGACAACAATATATTAATTTATGAATATGTTTTATGAAAATAAATTTTCTTTTAAACCATTATATTAATAATAAAATTTTAAATATTCATTTATGTTTTACAAAAATACTGACACTTAATTAATCGTTTTTAAAACATTCAAATAAGTATATCATATTTTTAATTATAAGATGCATAAATTCTATTTATAACTTCATAGGTGAGGTTATTATTCCATTGGTCATATTACTATTCCTAATGGTTATGATACAATTCCTAATGTCATGTTACTATTCCTTCAGTGTATGTCCCTTAACTTCTAGAAAAGGCCTCTTATTTCATTCATTCTTCATTAAAAATGTTTTTTTTGTGTTCCTTGTGTGATTTTATGTGATTTTACTATATAAAATAATTATAAAAAGTAAAATTTCATTAATAAAATTCAGGGTTGTTATAGAGCCCATCCTTTTCGGTCCATTAAGGGAACCCAAGTATTACCCATGGCATTAATGGTCAAGATGCCCTTGAGTATATTCATGGAATTCTCATTTGAATCCATGTATCATTGGGCATATAAAAGTAAATATCCTATGATTCCATCCTTGGCAGTCCATCACAGGAGTCCCAATGACACTCAGGTATAAGAATCATTCAAGCCAATTGGGTTCGTCCATGACATTATTATATGAATTCATGTGTCACCTAAGGCTAATAACCATTTAATCAATTCAATAGAAATTAATCAATATAAAATAACCATGTCAAGTCTAACACCAAGAACATCTCATTTATAACACACCCCAAAAGGTGTTCCAAGTCATTAGCCAAGCATAGAAGGCTTACCCCTATTTACCTCAAATGTAAAAATCATTATAACAATCATCTCATTCTTAAAAACCTATTACATGGAATAGACATAATTTAAATCACATGGGCATTTCAATTAAAATAGAAAGTCATGATTAATCAAGCAACTGCATATCTGATAGAATTAATATTTTCATTATTATTTATATGTTTTTCAATGATTTAATCCCTCCCAATTATTCAATGTTAGTGTATTTGCATCATTCTAAACCCAATGGTGCAGAAAATTCAATCAAGTGGATAAATCAGTTTGGAAGGCAGAATGGACCCCACTTCATTAAATATGAAATATCTCCCTCAGCCGACCTTAGAATGAGGTTATTCCAGCTGGTGTCGACATAGTACTTCAAAAGGACGGCTCAAAATAAATTTCATAAATTATTGAGCTCATTAATGCATCCTTTTGGCGCGTCCAATTGGAGTGGGTGAAATAGTGTTTGGCGTCCAGAAAAGTAATGGTCATTGATTCGGCCATATCTTTCTTTAAACCTGTCCAATGACTCTCAAATTGTGAGGGTCGATAGAAAACTTCATTTCCAACATTCTATAAGAAGGGACCTTAGTGAGTTTCAGCCGGCTGGTGGGCATAACAGAGGAAAACTTCTGGAGTACAGATTCTGGAGCATCAAATTTTCTGTTCTTTGTTTTCTCTCTTTTGTTCTTCTTAGTTTTGTAATGAATTCTTCTTTCCCCTTAGTCACAATTACCCTTACCATGGTGGGGTAAACTTCTGTGTGATTGGGGAAGGGGAGTTTTTCCATGTTGTATTTCATGAGTTCCTTCTCTTAATGTTTTAAAATCCTTTTCTCTTCTGCGAATCTGTTTCAATTTCTTATAACAGTTTTTATTATCATGTACGATTGTATCTGATTTTAGATTCTGTTGTTCATTTTTATTTGGTCAATGATCAATATCTCCCTCCACTAGGTTCTGGTTTATAAACAATGGAATAGACCGGGATTTAGTGGTGTAGTACTCGGTGATCACCGGTACGTGTGTAAGGAGTAGTGAATGTTCTTGATTACTTGGGATAAACAAGACCCGATTGGGGATTGCCTAAGATAATTGGGGGTATTTTCTACAACTCTATTACACATTGGAAGTAGAGTAGACCAACCTAAGATTTTATTAAGGTTTATTCTCACATTTTTAATTGACCAAGGGAGTGAGAAGAAATGATTGTGGATTCTCACTCTTAACGATTTAGCAGAGGAGAATTGGGTAAAATGAACAATGATAGAATTACAATTGGAAAACTGACCCTAACCTGATCACCATTTCATATCACTGATTTAGATCACATCATTTTTCAATTTGTTTCAAAAATTTCACTTAATTACTTTACTTTATTTAGTTTCTTTCTTGTATTTTCTAAATCAAACAATTTCTAAAAACAACCTCACTTCTTTCTATTTTAAGGTGACACCTTGATTGTTGTGCACTCCTCTCTGGAGACAACCTAGGTAATCCACTCTACTGCATTTTAACTTAGGTAATATAAGTTTTTGTCACACCCCACGACAGGCACGTGTCAAAACTTGGCGCCGTTGCCGGGGAGGTAGTGCCAACATTTCTTTTCTTTTCTTTTCTCTCTTTTCATCTTTTCTCTTCAAAATTGCATGACTCGAACCTCAAAAACTGAACCTTTACCCATAGATCCTGAAATTAAAAGAACCTTGTTGAATAGACTTAGAAACATTAATTTGGAATCTGAATTTGAGGAAGTTCCCCTTGCAGAATCAAGTGAAACTTCAAGTGTTCACTCTGAGCCTGTCATCATGGCTGAAAATCAAAACCAAACACTTAGAGACCTCTGTGCACCACAATTCCTTAATCAAAACAATCAACTTGCCATGCCAGTGTTACAAAATGATTTTGAAATGAAACCTAATATGATTCCTTTGCTTCCAAAGTTTCATGGTTTGGCAGGTGAAGATCCAAACAAACACATTAAAGAGTTCACACATGTTTGCTCAACTTTCAGACCCCGTGGAATTACCGAGGAGCAGGTAAAGTGGAAGGCATTTCCATTTTCATTGGATGGAGCTGCTAAAGAATGGTTGTACGGCCTACAACCAGGAGATTTACATGACTGGAATGACCTGGTAAGATGTTTTATGCAAAGATTCTTCCCCACCTCTAGAAGTACAGCCATTCGTAAGGAAATATATGCCATACGACAATCATCTGGAGAAACTCTTTATGAGTACTGGGAGAGATTTAAGAAGCTATGTGCCAGCTGTCCACATCAAGCCATTGAGGAACACCACTTTCTTGTCTTATTCTATCAAGGACTACTGGACAATGACAGAAACCTTCTTGATGCATCATCTGGAGGTGCCTTGATTGACAAGTCACCAGAAGAAGCCAAGGGCTTGATTGAGAAGATTTCCCAAAACTCGCAGCAATTTGGAACAAGAGGTATTGGAACAAGAGGTATTCATGAGGTACACACTTCTCATCCATCACCCTTATTAGAAACTAAGATTGAAGAGCTTACTAGTTTGGTGAGACAGATGACCTTGAAGCAAGTTAGTGACCAACAAGCGCCAGCTAAGGTATGTGGTTTATGCTCATCACCTGATCATTTTACTGACCAATGTTCTGAAATACAGGGAATGGAAACATGTGCAGCAGCCTTTCATCCAAGGCAGTTCCAGCAAAATCAAGGATGCAGAGAGCCTAGCCAAGTCCAATATGGATTTGGAAATCAACAGAATCAAGCTAGGCCCCCGTACCAAAATCAGTTTCAAAACCAACCCCCATTCCAGAATCAATTCCAGAACCCTCCACCATTTCAACAAAAACCATCTTATAACCAGCCTTCTTACCAAAAACCAACCAATCTCCAAAGACCCTATGAGCAACCATCCACCAGTTCACAACCTCCAATTCAAAACCAACAAAAATCTGAGTTTGAAGGACTGAAAGACACTGTTAAAGATTTGTCCAATAATTTTGAAAGTCTCATGGACTTTCTGACCAAAAATCCTGGTAAACTCCCTTCCCAAACAATCCCAAACCCAAAAGAGAATGTTAGTATTATAACTACAAGAAGTGGAAAATAACTCCAACCACCATCCACCATTTAACCTGAAACAAGAAAAACTAATATGGGTGAGAATGAAGTTAGAAATGATGAAAATTCTATGAAAATGCATCGAGAAGAAGATAAGAAAGAGGAGGATGATAATGATAGGACAAGAAGGAAGAAACAAGAAACACCATTTCAAAGGAAACAAAGGGAAAAGAAAGATATACCACCACCATTTCCATCAAGGATGATTGAATCAAAGAGGTTACAAGAAGAAGCACTACAAAAAGAAATTTTGGACACCTTTCAGAAAGTGGAAATCAACATACCTCTGCTTGAAGCACTCAAAAAAATTCCAAAGTATGCTAAATTTTTTAAGGATCTTTGCACCAAGAAAAGGAGACTTCAAGGGAATGAGAGGATCAATTTGGGAAGAAGCGTCTCAGCCCTTATCACACCACAATTTCCAACTAAATTTCAAGATCCAGGGACATTTTCTATTCCATGCACCATTGGTTCATTAAATTTCTCTAATGCTTTGTGCGATTTAGGTGCATCAATTAATGTATTGCCTCACTCAGTATATACTTCTTTGCAGATGGGAGACTTGAAGCCCACAAGAGTGGTGGTCCAGCTTGCAAATAGATCCACAGTTTTTCCAGCAGGAGTTCTGGAGGATGTCCTGGTAAAAGTCAAAGATCTTTTATTCCCTGCTGACTTTTATGTGTTGAATATGGAAGATGATAGGATCCCATCACACTCACCCATAATTTTGGGGAGACCATTCTTAAAGATGGCCAAAACCATCATCAATGTCCATGAAGGGACACTTACCATGGAGTTTGGAGACAACACCGTCCACTTCAATATTTTTGAATCCATGAGGCACTCATCAGATGATCATTCACTCTTCGCACTCTCCCATGAAGATGACATAGAACCAATTGAAGAATCAGGTATGTTTCATGAATTTTTATCATTAGGAGAGAATTTTTCCATTAAAGATATCACTGCACATATGGATTCCCAAACTCTTGGAGGTTCTGATTTCCTGTTGGAAGAAGAGGTAAAATATGATTTCTTTGATAATTTGTTAAATGATGATGAAAATGATATTATTTCTTGTGTTCAGGATGTCAAACCATTGGAAGTGGAGAACCTCAATTTAGTTTCATCTCTTGAGCATCCTCCTGATCTAGAATTAAAACCACTCCCCACTGATTTAAAATATGTTTACCTTATGGAGGGGGAGAAATTACCAGTAATAATTGCTAATAATCTATCTAAAACTCAAGAAAAATCATTGATTGAGCTTTTGAGAGAGAATGTCCAAGCAATAGGGTGGAGCTTAGGTGATATCCCGGGAATAAACCCAAACATTTGCTCACATAGAATTTTTCTTGAGGGAGATTCCAAACCTGTCATACAACCCCAAAGGAGGCTGAACCCTACCCTGATGGAAGTTGTGAAAAAAGAGATTGAGAAGTTATTAGAAGCTGGGATCATCTATCCCATATCAGATTCACAATGGGTTAGCCTCATCCATGTAGTCCCAAAGAAAACTGGCCTAACCATTGTGAGGAATGAAAAGAATGAATTAGTCCCTGTGAGAATTCAGAATAGCTGGAGAGTATGCATCAATTTTAGGAAGCTGAATCAGGTCACTCGAAAAGATCATTTCCCTATCCCGTTTATTGACCAGATGTTAGAGAGATTGGCAGGGAGAACTCATTATTGCTTTTTGGATGGATTTTCAGGTTATTTGCAGGTACCCATTGCCCCTGAGGATCAAGAGAAGACTACCTTTACTTGTCCTTTCGGTACTTTTGCATACAAAAGAATGCCATTTGGATTGTGTAATGCTCCAGGTACATTTCAGAGGTGTATGGTAAGTATATTTTCTGATCACATTGAAGATTGCTTGGAGGTTTTCTTGGATGACTTCACAGTTTTTGGAAATTCGTTTGACCATTGTTTGAAAAATCTGGAAAAAGTTTTGAAAACTTGCATTGAAAAGAACCTTGTTTTGAATTTTGAAAAGTGTCATTTTATGGTTGAGAGAGGAATTGTCCTTGGGCATGTTATTTCACAGAAAGGCATTGTGGTTGATAAATCAAAAATTGAAGTGATAAATTCTTTGCCTTACCCAACTTGTGTGAAACATGTTAGATCATTTTTAGGACATGCAGGATTCTACAGGAGGTTTATAAAAGATTTCAGTAATATTTCTCTCCCTCTCTCTAGATTACTTTTGAAAGATGCTGATTTTGATTTCAACGGATCATGTAGGGAAGCATTTGATGAGTTGAAGAATAAATTGATTACACCACCAGTGATACAGCCACCAAATTGGGAAGAACCATTTGAGCTACTTTGTGATGCTTCAAACCAAGCAATTGGAGCTGTCCTTTCTCAGCGAATTGAGGGCAGGCCACAAGTCATTGCATATGCCTCGAAAACCTTAGATGCAGCCCAATTCAACTACACAACAACAGAAAAAGAGTTTTTAGCAGTTGTTTTTGCTTTAGAAAGATTTAGATCGTATCTTCTTGGAACTAAAGTCATTGTGTTTTCTGATCATGCAGCTCTTAGGTACTTGATGAAGAAGGATGAAGCAAAACCAAGGCTAGTGAGATGGATGCTACTACTACAGGAGTTCAACATAGAAATCAAAGATAAGAAGGGATCTGAGAACCAAGTGGCTGATCACTTAAGTAGACTACCCAACACCGCTGAAGTTGAGATTCCAGACACTGAACCACTAAATGATCGCCTTCCAGGGGAGCAGTTGTACTTGATTGAAGGAGAAGTACATTGGTATGCTGACATGGTAAATTATCTGGTAACATCTCAGGTCCCATCTCATTTAAATTTTCACCAAATTCACAAATTGAAATCTGACTCTAAATATTACATCTGGGATGATCCATTTCTTTGGAAGATTTGCAATGACCAAATGATCCGAAGATGTTTGCCTAAAAATGAAATTGAATCAGTCTTTAGGTTTTGTCACACATTAGCTTGTGGAGGCCACTTTGGACCTCAAAGGACAGCAAGGAAGGTTTTAGAATCTGGATTTTATTGGCCAACACTTTTCAAAGATTCTCATGAATTTTGTAAACGGTGTGAAAAATGTCAGTTTACGGGAAATATTTCAAAGAGACAAGAAATGCCCCAAAAGCCACTTAATTTTTGTGAAATATTTGAAGTTTGGGGGATAGATTTTATGGGACCTTTCCCAATGTCATTTGGAAATTCTTATATTCTTCTTGCTGTTGATTATGTTTCCAAATGGGTGGAAGCAAAAGCCACCAGGACTGACGATGCTAAAGTTGTTTGTGATTTTGTCAGGGCTAACATATTTTGTAGGTTTGGAGTTCCTAGAGCCATCATTAGTGATCAAGGGACTCACTTTTGTAATTGGAGAATGGAGGCTTTGTTGAAAAAGTATGGGGTGCATCATAAAACATCAACTCCCTATCATCCACAGACTAATGGGCAAGCTGAAGTGTCCAATAGGGAAATAAAAGGAATTTTGGAAAAGACTGTTAATCCAAATAGGAAGGATTGGAGCCAAAGGTTAGAAGAAACATTATGGGCTTACAGGACAGCCTACAAAACTACAATTGGAATGAGTCCATATAGGCTGATTTATGGGAAAAGTTGTCACCTACCTGTTGAATTGGAACATAAGGCATACTGGGCTGTGAGGAAGATGAATCTGGATCTTGAAAGTGCTGGGAAAGAGAGAAGATTGCAATTACAGGAGTTGGATGAAATTCGAAGGGAAGCATTTGAAAATTCCAGGATTTACAAAGAGAGAACAAGATTGGCTCATGACAAACTGATCCAACCAAAGGACTTCCATCCAGGAGACAAAGTGTTGTTATTCAATTCAAGACTCAAGCTGATGCCAGGTAAACTTTGTTCCAGGTGGGATGGTCCATTTATAGTTACTCATGTATATCCTTTTGGTGCTGTGCAGATTGTGAAGGATGGAGTGAAGGACCCATTCACTGTTAATGGGCACAGATTGAAGAAATTCCTTGGGACCATGCCATTAGAGCCAATGGAGGAGATCACACTCCTCCAACCTGTTTATCAATAAATTCCATCAGGTCGTACCTCTCCTTTATATTTTCATGATTGTTGTGATTCAATTTACAATATTCTTACATGTTAAATACATTTGAATTCATTGTGGACACTGCATCATTTAAGTGTGGAGGAGGGAACCTTTGTAGTGTATGATTTTTATGTGTTGTTTGTCTTCCTATTTGTTTTAAAAAAAACATGTGTGTGTTTAAAATTTTGTGTGCTTATTTTTAAATTTTTATGTTTTTTTGAAACTTTTGAGCTGAAATGATTATCATTGGTATTTTTGAAACCCATCTCCATGAGTGAAATAATTTATTCCTTGAAACTGAGCTTAAATGAATGCTGAAAATGACATTGTTTCAAGTTTAATTATTTGGGAATTTCATGAAAAATACTCTGTTTTTTTGAATCCCATGCCACATATCACTGTCTTTATATTTGAAATCACATTCCCGTGAGGCTTCTGAACCTATTATCTTCATATTCTTTACATTCACCTCACTTATTGAGAGAACCAAATCATGCTTGATTTAACCAGAATTTGATTTATTCCTGTCAAAACTTGAGGGTTTGAGGTACTTGTGTTTTAAATGATTGAGGCATTTCTTTGGTTTGAAAGCCCCCTTTTCAAGATAATCCCTTTCATAATGGCCTACCTTGAACATTTAATCCTTGTAGCCCATAGAAGCCATGAAAATCCTGTTATTTTAGCCACATTACAAGCCAATATTCCCTATCCAACCTGCTCTTGAAGTGAAATTGCATGATCTATTTGAACATAAGTGTGGGGGGAAGATGTCTTGTATTATACTACCTTATTTGGGGATACTTTGAAAAAAAAATGTTGAAGAGATGTTATTGCTATAAAAAAAAATCATTCTGCTGAAAGCTGTGCCTTTTCTGGAGCTTTCATGATGAGAGAAGTTGTGCCTTTCTGGAGCATCTAATGTAAAAAGGAAGTTGTGCCTTTTCTGGAGCTTTCAAGAAATATTATATTTGAGAATATTGAAATGTTTTCTGCTGAAATGATGAACTATGGGAACATTCCTTGATATTCCATCGAGAAGAAGTTTATTTTCTACTAAGGGTAGTGAAGACAAGACCATACTTTTGTGAAAATTAGAGTAATGCAATTTTGCTTCAAAAAGAGCCAAACCCTCTCATTCTGCCTCAGAATCTTTCACATATAAATCCTACCAACCTAAAGCCACATAACAACCTTAACAAGTCCTCATGATAAACATATGTCTTTAACTCACATCGGGTGGAGATGTAGGAATTTATCAAGCCTATGGTGACCCTTGTATGAGTTTGGATGAGAAAGACATTGCTAAAAAATTGAAATTTGTGTAATGAGAGATAATGAAAGTTAGGTAAGTGTTTTGTGTGCATGGGAGGAGAAATGAAGATTAAATTTATTGAATGATCCTAAATTAAGAACATTAAATAATAGAGTTTGATGAGGCATGATATATTTTGTTTCTTGTTTTCAAATTTGTGGATCTCATGGATATGTGTTTTGAATTTACTTTGAATTTATTTTGATTCTGACTTGTCCAGGAGTCCAAGTGATAAGTGTGGGGGAATTGATAGAATTAATATTTTCATTATTATTTATATGTTTTTCAATGATTTAATCCCTACCAATTATTCAATGTTAGTGTATTTGCATCATTTGTGTGTTTTTAGTGTATTTTGGGCTTAAATGTGAAAATGGGTTAATTCTGTAAAATTTTCAGTTTTATAGAGATTCTGTTTTTCGGGAATAACTTTTATAATATGGGTCAAATTGAAGTGAATCTTTTTT
Organism: Viscum album; assembly: GCA_963277665.1. NCBI lineage: Eukaryota > Viridiplantae > Streptophyta > Magnoliopsida > Santalales > Viscaceae > Viscum > Viscum album. The sequence goes on from OY728134.1 coordinate 1,280,769,465, forward strand.
TTAGGATTCCTATCCTTGTAGTCTTAAAATGTTCCTTCTGGACCAAGACCCAATTCTAAACCCAATGGTGCAGAAAATTCAATCAAATGGAGAAATCAGTTTGGAAGGCAGAATGGATCCCACTTCATTAAATATGCAATATCTCCTTCAGCAGACCTTAGAATGATGTGATTCTAGCTGGTGTCGACAGAGGACTTCAAAAGGACGGCTCAAAATAAATTTCATAAATTATTGAGCTCATTAATGCATCCTTTTGGCGCGTCCAATTGGAGTGGGTGAAACAGTGTTTGGCGGCCAGAAAAGTAATGGTCATTGATTCGGCCATATCTTTCTTTACACCTGTCCAATAACTCTCAAATTGTGAGGGTCGATAGAAAACTTCATTTCCAACATTATATAAGAAGGGACCTCAGTGAGTTTCGGCCGGCTGGTGGGCATAACAGAGGAAAACATCTGGAGTAAAGATTCTGGAGCATCAAATTTTCTGTTCTTTGTTTTCTCTCTTTTGTTCTTCTTAGTTTTGTAATGAATTCTTCTTTCCCCTTAGTCACAATTACCCTTACCATGGTGGGGTAAACTTCTGTGTGATTGGGGAAGGGGAGGTTTTCCATGTTGTATTTCATGAGTTCCTTCTCTTAATGTTTTAAAATCCTTTTCTCTTCTGCGAATCTGTTTCAATTTCTTATAACAGTTTTTATTATCATGTACGATTGTATATGATTTTAGATTCTGTTGTTCATTTTTATTTGGTCAATGATCAATATCTCCCTCCACTAGGTTCTGGTTTATAAACAATGGAATAGACCGGGATTTAGTGGTGTAGTACTCGGTGATCACCGGTACGTGTGTGAGGAGTAGTGAATGTTCTTGATTACTTGGGATAAACAAGACCCGATTGGGGATTGCCTAAGATAATTGGGGGTATTTTCTACAACTCTATTACACATTGGAAGGAGAGTAGACCAACCTAAGATTTTATTAAGGTTTATTCTCACATTTTTAATTGACCAAGGGAGTGAGAAGAAACGATTGTGGATTCTCACTCTTAACGATTTAGCAGAGGAGAATTGGGTAAAATGAACAATGATAGAATTACAATTGGAAAACTGACCCTAACCTGATCACCATTTCATATCACTGATTTAGATCACATCATTTGTCAATTTGTTTCAAAAATTTCACTTAATTACTTTACTTTATTTAGTTTCTTTCTTGTATTTTCTAAATCAAACAATTTCTAAAAACAACCTCACTTCTTTCTATTTTAAGGTGACAGCTTGATTGTTGTGCACTCCTCTCTGGAGAAAACCTAGGTAATCCACTCTACTGCATTTTAACTTAGGTAATATAAGTTTTTGTCACACCCCACGACAGGCATGTGTCAATATCATGGTCCAAGGGACATGCCCATTCATCCCTTTCCATTAATCAATTAAATTACAAATCAAAAGTTACATTTCAATTAAATTTACAATTAAATTCAACAATTCAATTCATTATTTAAAATCCCCAAGAAGGGGTAAAAGGGAACACCCTAAGGCATACAATTCAAAATCCACCCATAGAGGTATATTCTTATAACCAACACACCCAAAGGGATGGTTCCATTTAATTCAAGGTTCTCAACCTATAAAAAAACATAAACATGCCTATTTAATTGAATAGGCCATTCCTAGAAATTCTAGGATTCAATTTCATTTCAAGGCGACGTCCAAAAATTGGTCGCGCAACACTATGGAATATATATAAATAGTTTGAATTTAATCAAAAGGCACGATACCACATATTATAGGTCTTTAGTTGATAGATCATCCGGTATCAGCTCATGAATTGGATTAAATTGAGATAAAATCGAAGAATAGATGAAGAACCTAATAATAGGTCATATTATATTTCACCTAAATAGTGCATATAATGTCTTAAAGAATAAATAACGGCTAAAAAGAAATTGGGATCTTATCGATGTGAATCTTATGAGATAGAAAACACTTGAATCAGAGTATGGACAGAGATGATCTCTTGATTCCTAGAATAGTCGCCCAAAGGAGATATCTCAAGGGGGTACAGTGGGTATGGAGATATATGAGAAATTTAGTTTTAAATTAGATTAAAATTTTAAATTAAAATTATAAAAATTACCCAAAATTAATGGGTCGTACTGTTTAGTTACACTGTTGACTATGGTAAAGGGGTACCCCACATGGTTTGTCTGCACAGTTTCAAAAGCATGTGAAAACAATGAAATAATCCTCTATCAAAAACTAAAAATGAGGCGTATGGATCTATGGTCCAACTCATACGGTTCGGCCTAACTGTGCGACCTCCCCCTACTATCTACCCATGCCTCACATGGTTAAAACTAATTGTTCACTATGCCATCTTCACCACAAAGATCGGGTTTCACACTCCAAACCAACCCCATACACTCCTAACACCTTCATGACCCCAAAGGTAATTCATATTAGGCCACATTTAAGAATTAAAACTAAGAATTGATAGAAAATAAAAAATTCGTACCTCAAATAACAATAAAGTTCTTAAAAACTTCCCCCTTAAAGAAATTCATCCCCAAAATTCCCTTCCAAGGGGGGTAAAGATTCAGCTGAGAATAACTTTGACCATTGTGGTTGTACATTGGTCTCCTGCTCCCATGTATCATCCTATACTCGGCAGTGATGTCATAGCACCCATACAAGAGGAACAGATTGGCATCTATGAACCTTCTTGCTACGATCCACAATATGTATAGGATTCTTTTCAAAGGACACATCTACCTATAACTAAATCTCCTTGGGTTGAAAATATTGAGACGGTTCATAATAATAGTGGAACAATTGAGATACATTAATTACATCATGCATGGCTCGGTGAAATCTTACCCTATCTTCTGATTATTCTATGTATCAGCCTCAGTGAAATACATATGAAAATTGGAACCCCGACCTCAAACTCTAGAGGCCATCTACAGTGATCGACACATGATTTTTAATAAGGTTGTGAAGTATCAATCTAATTCTAAATCAACTGAACATGATCTATTGTTTCATGAACAAGACAAGGTCCAAGCATAGCTTCCACTCGTGCCTCTAACCCACACAGGGTTGATCATCATGGACTACTATACAAAGCCTCATAGGGTTCCATCATAATTGTATCCTGAAAGCTATTATTGTAGGTGGATTAAACTAGGGGTATATACCTCTACCAGGAGTCCCTAAAATCCAGGATGCATTCCCATAGCATGTCCTCAAGTGCCTAAATCATGCACTCAGAATTACTATCTGTATGGGGGTGGTATGTTGTGATCAGAAGCACCTATATACATAACAACTTCTATAGTCCCTGATAGAATCATAAAGTAAATTGGGTATCCCTATCTAAAAAGATATTATATGGGAACCCATGATGTTGTACTATCTCATAGATGTAAAACAGTCTATGATCATCCACACTGAAGTCTTACTTGATCAGTCGGAAATGTTTAACCTTTGTGAGCCTATCAACAACAACCCATACATAATCTTTACCTCAAGCTGACCTCAGTAAACCTATCATGAAATCCATCATGATGGCATTATATTTCCAAATGGGAATGTGTATCTACTGCATAACTCTAGCTGGTCATTGGAGTTCCACCTTCACCTATTGATAGGCAGAACGTCTCACGACAAAACTAGCTGTATCTCTTTTCATACCCAACCACCAGTACTGGGGATGTAAATCTAGATACATCTTGGTGTCTCCAGGGTGCACTGTCCAAGTTAAATCATGAAAATATTGCATCATCTCCACACATATATCATCTGGAACCCATAATTGTCCATGGATACATAAAATATAATAATCTAAAATAGTCTAAATAGGAGGATGCTCCTCACCTGCCCCACACTCCTGTAAGACAAGGCCCTTGGAATCTGATAGTTGCCTCATAATCATTCTATCCAGTAGGGTATAGGTAATAACTAAGGATGATAGAAATGTCTTCCCATATCCATCATTCACCTCTATATTCATCTCAGAGAACAAATCCATGATCCACTGCTCACTATTGTCCTGTTGAACTGCCTGTATTTGAGTCCTCCTGCTCAATGCATCAGTCACTATATTGACTTTACCATGCATATAGGCAAGATCAAAATCAAAATACTATAGGTATTCAACCCACCATTAGAGCTTCATATTCATATCACACTTTATGATTATATACTTGAGGCTTTTATGGTCCGTTTACACCAAAAATTTCACCCACATTAAATAGTGTCACCAATAGTGCAATTCGTGTACAACTACAGCTAACTCGAGATCATGTGTTGGGTAATTTCTCTCATGAGGCCTCAAATACCAAGACTCATATTCCATGACTCTATTTCCCTACATAAGAACCACTCCTAACCCGATTAATGATGCATTGCAGTACACAGTGTAAATCCTGTCCGGCTCTAGAAAAATTACTATCAGTGTTGTAGTCAATCTCCCTTTCCTCTCCTAAAAGGTCATCTCACAAGAATCTGACCATAAAAACTTCACAAACTTCTTATTTAAGCCTGTCAATAGCACTTATAGGCATGATAAGTCATGTATAAAACATATGTAATAATTTGATAGCCCCAATAAACTCCATACCTCAATGGCGTTCTTGGGATGCTCCTAGGAAACTACAGCTCTTACCTACTCTAGGTCAACCAATACTCTTATCTCTGAGATGATGTGACCCAATAAGTGAATTTGATCCATCCAGAAGTGGTAATTTTGTGATTTTATAATATAAATGATGCTCTCTTATTTTATTCAAAATGATCTCAAGATGTTTGGTATGGTCGTGTCGAGTGTGAGAATAAACCAAGATATTGTTCATGAAAATTAGCACAAATGAATCAAGTAAGGATGGAAAACATGGTTCATCAGTTCCATGAAGTCTGCTAGAGTGTTCTTGAGAATTAATAACATAACCAAATACTCATAGACCATACATGCTACAAAATGACATGTGAGGTATGTATAATGGTCTAACATTCACATGATGATAACTGGATCTCAAATCAATCTTTGAGAAAAATTGAGCTCCTCAGAGTTGGTCGAAGAGATCATATATCCATAGTAGAGGATACCAGTTCTTAACCATCAACTAGTTCAGTTTCTGGTAATCCACACATAGACTATGAGTTTCATACACCTTTTTTCAAAAGGACTACAAAACACCATAGAGAAGTACTAGATAAGATAAAACCCTTCGTCTATAAATCCTCTACCTGACTCTTGAGATCTTTCATCTCAGTATTAACCATATTTTAAGAAGGAATAGATATATTTGCAGCATCTAGAAATAGATTGATAGAGAACTCTACCTTTTTATCTATAGGTAATAATAAAAATTATTCTAGGAAGACATCCCAGAAATGATCAACCACTGAAGTTAATTATGTCTAAAGTGTTCCATGGTCATCTGGATATAAACTCACAACCTGAGATATCATCCTGCCCAGCCCACAATGCTTGGGTCTAGTTTGGATTTCCTAGGTATCCCATTTCCCCTTGTAAATAAAATCTCCACCCTCTGGTGGTGTAAAAGTTTAAAGTCTAGTATCCTTCTCCTCATTGGTCTGTTGCACTATGTATATTTGGCCTGAACAATAGCCCTATGATACTTCCTAGCTACCCTAAGTAGATCCAATCTACAGTCGCTATAAAACTGGGGTCTGACTACCATGGTCATGACCACCACATCAGCTTGATCATCCAGTTGTACTCCATCTCCCTACCCAATGATAAGCTGCTGACCGCGCTCCTAAACTTGGAGTCAATGTGGACCCTATATTACTATCTATCGGAGGAAATGTTCTGCATAAGAACTATAGATAACCCATCTTGTCATACTATCAAAACTCAATTGGGTCCCTCGTACATTGTTACCTCATATATCCTGACCTACCTCACTGGTAGAACATCACCTGACTACATGAGTTCATGCTTTGGCTACTAATGTCACCAAATGGAAGCTCTATACGACGCTTCATACTACTAATCGAATTAGTAGATCTAGATGGAAAACCACCCTAGCTCACACCTTCATCCTCTCTCAGGTTACGCTCTGTGATAAGCACCTAATTCACCATTCTAGAAATGGTAGTTATCTGAAATACATTCACCTGTGATCAAATGTTATACTTAAGACCATTCTAAAATCTCTGAGCTTCAGATATCTCATCACTCATTAGAATAGGTAAGAAGTGTTGGAGCTTAGTAAAATGGTCTAAAAATTCTATAACTGATAACACGCCCTACTCTAGGTGCATGAACTCCCAGGCTCTATCAGCCCTCAACGTCTCGAGATAGAAGTAATCATAGAAGGCCATTTGAAAATCTCTCTAATACACCTTCTTATTATGATATGTCTAAGTTATAACATCCCACCATATCTTGGTGGGATCACATAGAATATACATATTGAGATTTATCCTCCTCTTGGGAGGCATCTCTAGATACTCAAAGATACAGAGCTTAGCCTCTATCTAGGAATATTTAGCCTATGGTCCATCATCCCCAAAAAAACATAGGTGGATGCTACTACTAGAACTCAAGTGTCAATACTGCAATTATTGGGGCTAAACGGTCTGCATGAAGTGAAAAACCAATCATGGAACTATGCCTTAGAACATGAGTCTGGTACAACTACTGGTTTCACAGCTGGCACTACTAGATGATTCTTTGATAGCCCATGGCCCACCACCTCTAGAGTGTGATTGTTTCCACCTTCCCGACATATGACTAGAGGATGTCATGGTGGTATACCTCTACAAATGACAAGTACCCACCTTAGATAAATATTATTATCAAAGTTTGTAGCTTAGAAGTGAAAATATTGAAATATGATAGGTACATGCCTTCCAATATAATAACACATCCATCTTCCTACTCCATGACTCAAGTTTGGATGTCAAACAGATCATAAGAAAGCTAGAGATATTGGCTACAACTCACTACTAAAGTTGGTTCTGGGCCATGTTCTCTACTATAAGCAATGCAAGATTCCATTTGATTCCCATTTATTTATTTATATTTGAATCAACTATTAATTGATAATTATATAACTTTTCACATTAAAGGATGAAGTAATCACTACTAAAAAACTGACCTTTAACAGCACTAATATTTATCAGCTCTAGAAAAACACACTGATAAATGGCATATTTATCAACGCTATGAAAAGCGCTGATAAATTTAACCTTTTATCAACACTTTACTTTTAGCACTAATAAATGGTATCTTTTATCATTGCTTTATTTTTAGCACTGATAAAGGGTATCGTTTATTAGCACTTAAATTTTAGCACTGGTAAATATTTATTTCATCAGTGCTTTTTTAGCACTGATAAAGATCCAAATAAATAAAAAAACAATTAAATAAGAAATCAAGTTTATTAAAAAAATATTCCAAATTTTATTAATTGAATAATTATTGATAAAAGTGAATAAATTGATTATAAATTATTAAATATTAATCATTTTATTAATTAGATAATTATGATAAATAATGTTATTAAATTCTATATATTAAATATATATATATATTAATGTAAATAAATATGGTTTATATATTAAAAAATATTTATGAGATTTATATTAAATAGTCATATATTTATTGAATAATGGTTTGTAATTAAAAATTAATATAAATTAAAAATATAGATTAACTTCATAGTACTCGACATATAATTGAATGTCATTTGATTTTTCAATTTAACATAGATCAAATATATGCTACATTGATTCCACATATACATAATTAATTCATTTTTATATACAATGCACGCACATAAAATTTATCCATTTTTTCAATATTTTTAAAGTGTTCTTATTCTTAGTTTATTTAGTGTCACTCATTTTTAACATATATGCATGCACTTAAAATTAGATATTCATTAATAATGTAAAAAATATATTTGTAAAAAAATATTTATAAATAAATATATTTAAAAATTTACATTTATTATATTTATACAACTATATATTTATAATTATACATAAATAAATATTTTTTTAAAAGTATTTATAAAATCATAAATAAATAATTATATATACTTAAATAATTATTAAATTTATAATAAATTTACTTAAATAATGAATATATTTACTATATTTATTATATATATATTTATTAAATATATATATCTAAAATTATAAAATATATATAATGATATAAATATTATTTTCAAAAAATATTTCAATAATTATAAAAAAAAAATTATAAAATTTTATATATTTAAAAATTAATATTTTTATTATATTTATATTTATATATATTTATTAAGTTTATATAAATATTTACAATTTTTTTATATTTAAAATTATAAATCCTTTAACAGCGCTTAAGTAATAAACGCTGATAAAAGCATCTTCATCATTTATTTTTTCATGCTGATAAAGATGAGTCTTTATCAGCACTATAAGTTTAGTGTTGATAAATATTGGTTTTACCATCACTTTTTTAGCGCTGATAAAGACCTACCTTTATCAATGCTAAAAAAACGCTGATAAATTGTACTTTTATCAACAATTAAGCAATAAACACTGATAAAAGAACTCTTTATCAGTGATTTTTTATAAGTACTGATAAAAGTGTCCTGATCTAAATAAAAAACCCTAATCATTTGCGAACCCATCGTGATATCAGAAGCTTTTCGTGGAAGCCACACACTACCAGTGCTTTTCCCTGGTGAATCGAAGCTTAGATCACACAATTGAACTGCCTCCAGTTGCTCCAATATCTCGTACGACATTCAATGTCCAATTGGTGTTAGGGTTTCCGAAAAGGGTCTTGGATTTTGTTCAACCTAGAAAGGTAGTCCTTCTGATTTTCTTTGTGTATTTTTTGTTTTGTTTTTGATTTCTTCTTTGATGATGTCGTTATTTGTGGTCTTGTGATTATATACTAGTGAGGTAGGCCTTCTGATTTTATCAGTTTCCAATTTTGATTCATCTCTTGATCGTTAATGGAGAGTTTATTATTTATGTACTTGATGGAGACACATGGAGTCACATGAAGTTTAATTGGTTGTTAAATTTTGTTTACATTTCCCAAATTGATCGCCCGAAGTTATCATACATATTTTTCATTCTTTATTTTATCAATGTATTCTATATATGTGAAATTTTAGAAATTGAAACTGGGGATTTTGTGTGTGAGGGAGTTGAAGGTAGGTTAAGGGATTTATTTTATATTATACCACTTCATATCTTCTTTTTTATACTTATCTGGTTTGGTGTGGGAATCCAATGTATGGATTCATCATGGAAGTTTTTATATAAATTTTATTTCTACTAGTTTTATTTATTTTTGGGGCAAATCATTCCCACTGTGTTGTTTTTCATGCCCTGGTGCTCATTGCTAGCCTGAGGGGGATCGAGAATGTCCCTTGGGCACTATCATGGTTTAGCTCAGGTGTTTGATATATGGTTGTCTTGGGTTTGTTTTGGAAACTATAATGTGTTGTACCTTTTCTCAATAATGCAAATTCTTATGTCTTTACACCTTTAAAAAAATCTATTTTATTTTTCTACCTCTTTAGATTAATCCAACAATATTTATAAATCCTTTTAACAATAATATAGGAAATATACATTGATTCTATGTACTATTCTCTCAAAATCCATGATATAGATTGACATTCCACCCACAACATTTTGAAATTTTTATTCAATTTTCAATGGGTGTCAACATTGGTTTTCAATCTTCCTTTTGAAATCAATAAAAAACTTCCTTCACGTAAATTGAATTTGGAAATAAATATCCCATGAATTCTATGAGTCACCTATAAACTAAGGAAAATTTCAAATCGCTAATCATAAACATTTAAACATTGGTCATTGTTAATGTATAAAATTATTATCATCATTCATCTCTTTAACCTCTAAATATTATGTCATCCACATTGATAAACACTTTCAATCTATCCATAAAATTATTTTTTATCTAATTATTATGATCAAACACATTTTGATTGTTTTGATACTTTATGAAAATTATTCATAATTCATTTTTGAGGTATCGGAATCATCCGCACCTCAATCTAATACACGATGTGGCCAGTATGACTCAAAGTGTCCGTTATCAGTTTAAAATCAACATTTTAGTTCAAAAAGGGTCACTCACTAAAAACTGATCAAGCGTGCTTGGATTTTCTTGATAATTTGGGAGAATTATTCATAAGTCATTTTTGACGGGTAGGAATCCATTTAACGTCAAACCGATACACAATGTGATCAGAATGAGTCAAAATTGCATGTTTCCAGTTTAAAATGACATTTTAGTAAAAAAGACAACTGACATACTCAAAACTGAGAAAACAAGTTCAGAATGTTTTGATACTTTAGGAAAATGATCCACAAGTCATTTGAGACATGTTGGAATCATCTACACCTCAATCCAATGCAAGGTGGGGCAGGTATGACTCCAAGTGCGTATTTTTATTTAAATTTGACTTCAGTTTTAGTAAAATTAAAACTTTCTATTAATTTATTTCTTTATATTATTACTAACATAATAATTGTTTTCTTATACAGGTGAATTATTTTTCTCAAGTAGGGGTGGTTTGTTCAGTAATAGCATGAGTCGGGTCATGATTAAAAGTAAAGGAACATTGTATGTAATAATTTGTATTTATATAATTGTATAAACCAATGTTTGAAATGTCTATGATATAGTGTTTTTTTCTTGTTTCTGTAATAAATTTATTTCATTTGAATCTTATATTGGGACTCGTTTGTGTTGATATCTATCTTTTTTTGGTGTTGTGGTGTGTTGTTACAGCACACTACAGTGGTGATGCAGTGTGCTGTTACAACACACTACAAAATGGCCCTTTATCAGTACTTTTAAAATCACTAATAAAGGTCACATTTATCAGTGATTTTAAAAGAACTAATAAAGGTATACTTTATCAGTGCATATAGAATCCATGATAAAAAACCCTTTATCAGTGCTTTTATAAGCGTTGATAAATGGTTCCTTTAGCGGTGCTAAAAAAAGCATTGATAAATGGGACCTTTATCAGTGCTTTTTTAGCACCAATAAAGGACCCCTTTATTATAACTTTTTCAGCGCTGAGAAAATTCCAAGTCTTTAACCTTGCTCGTGCAGTTATTTCTTTTCTAGTGTTGATAAAGTCCATTTCTAGTGCTGTTTAAGGCCGGTTTTGTAGTAGTGAATGGTTTGCCAAATTACGATCGAAGAGGGCCCATACTCCTTAGGGAAAAAATTATGGCGTCCACCTATTTCACACCATAACATTCTAAATTACCTATCACAAAATATAATATATCTATCATGCCACCTATAACAATATCATGGAATAAGTAATGCATCCTAAATGGTGTGGAATAATGCATGGAATGTGATTCTAGTAATGTTCCTAAAAGGTTGCATGAGATGGATTACCCTCATCTCATCGGATTGAAACAATATAGATCCCATAATAATATCAATAATAATATCACAATTCAATTGTGTCACCCAACAATATAATCAAATTAACTTTAGTAGTAAAAATCAAGAAAACAATAATTCAATTCGAGGAAATTTGGCTTTTTCCTATATACGGGTTAGCTACACTTGGGAACAACCCATTACCAAGTTCCATTTCTTTCAAATCCCTTCCTATTATCACCAAATAGTAATGAAAACTAGAAAAAAATACTTTGATACAACTTTGTAACATCCCAGACCCGAATGCCACTAAATAGTGCCCCGAGCCCGGTGGGTCACATGGCCTCAAGCGCATCATCCCAAATGTCATAGGTTGTAGACTTGTATTAAGGGACAAGGTGTGTCCATGGGGATACTATGACCACATTTCTAGAGTGTATCATAGCAGAAGTAGTAACTCATAGAGACAATAGATAGTAACCAAGGAAGATACAAATAACTAGTACCAGAAGTGAATCTCGTATTAAAAAGATGATGCATGTCATATATCTCTAATAAAGAATCCAAGATAGGTACAATACATTATAATACAATATATGTATCATAATGAAAAAAAGTACAAAAGTATCCCATCTAACATCACAAGCCTCAGCTTTGTCCCATGCTCCCCTACTTCTAAGTTGCAATCAAGAAATTGTATCAGGGTTCTTTCCCTTATCCATACATAGAATCATATCGTCTACTTTGGTACTAAAGGCACCTAATTAGGGTGTGAGACTAAATCTTAGTAGGCAGCCACCCATGTTCAAGTGCCAATCAGTCAGTGAATATATATAACAACAGTGTGAAGGCAGTAATGCAATGTAAAGGAAGTACTCAAAAGTAAACATCCTATAAATTCTTGGTTCTCATTTAAAAAAAGTTAATTTAGTAATTTAATTTCATTTAATTTATATGTATCGAGACCTATCTCAAATCCTAATTTCCCTCATAATATCATGTCCAAAGGATAACTAAGTAGGCCACCCACAAGGTATAAGTCAAGACCAATCCATGTTTGTACTTTGGCTTGGAAGACACATCATACAAATCATTCCATTAATTGATCATTCAGAAAATATGCCTATCCCTAGTGTTCCTAAGTTATAATCCAAGTATCACTCCAGGTATAATATAAAACAACACCATACAATCCCATCCATGGTGATCCTCACAAGAACCCATGTACCACTCTAGGTGTGGTATATCGTTATTTCCATTCGAGGCTATCATTGGTGGTCCATTAACGGATCCCAAGTATCACTCATGGAATATATGGTCAAAATGACCTTGATACCATCCATGGAATTCTCATTTGAACCCATTTATCACATGAGATATTAAATAAAATCCCCTATGAGTCCTTGTAATTCCATCATAGGAGTCCAAGTGTCACTTAGGCAGAAGCATCATTCAAACCGATTGAGTCCATCCATGACATTCTAATATGAATCATGTGTCGCCAAATGCTAACAATAATTTAATAAATTCATTAGCATTTAATAAATATCAGATAACCATGTCAAGGTCAACACTAATAACATCTTATTTATAACACACCCCCAAAGGTGTTCCAAGTCCTTGGCCAAGTTTAGGGGGCTTGCCTATATTTAACTGACATGGAAAATCATTATAACAAGAATCTCATTCTTAACAACCTATTACATGGTATATAAACCATTTAACTCACATGAGAATTATAATTAATAGAGAAATTTATTATTAATAAATAAATTGTATATCATGCGCCAATGGTCATGTTCATTCATCCCTTCCAATTAATAAATTAAATTACACATCATAAGTCACATTGCAATTAAATTTACAATTCAATTCACCAACTAAATTAATTATTAAAAATTCCTAGGAAGGGGTAAAAGGGAACACCCTAAGTCATCCAAGTCATAAGCCTCCCACAGTGGTCCATCCTTATAACCAACACACCCAAAGGGGTGGTTCGATTTTATTCAATCTTCTCAACCTATAAAAAACATAAACAAGCCATATTAATTGAATAGGAAATGCCTATAAATTCTAGGACTCAATTTTATTTCAAGTTGACACTCATAAATTGGATATGCAGCATGACAACATATATAAAAATCTTGAATTTAATTGAATGGAACAAGACCACCTACCATATGTTCGTAGTTGATAGATCATCAAATATCATATCCTGATTTTTCTCAAACTGGGATAAAATTGAAGAACAGGTGAAGAACCTAATAATAGTGCATATTAACTTACACCTAAATAGCATGACCAATATCCAAAAGAATGAAGATCAACTAAAATTGAATTGGGATCTAACCAATGAGGATCTGATGAGACAGACATCGCTTGAATCAGAGTCCGGACGGAGATGATACTTTGATTCCTATAATAGTCACCCAATGGAGAGTTCTTAAGGGGGCTGTTGTGCACTTGGAGAAAGATGACAAATTTAAGTTTAAATTTTATTAAATTTTTAATTTAAAATTTTAGAAATTATCCAAAATTAAGGTGTCACACTATTTAGTTGCATAGTTAGAAAAACTGTGTGCCAACTGTGCACGGTTGCCTATAGGCAAGGGGAACCCCACACAATTTGTTAGCATGGTTTCCAAACCATGAAAAAAGCCTCTATCAAAAACTATAAACGAGACACACATCCATGTGGCCCAAATCATATGGTTTTGCCTAAATTTGAGACCTCCCTTATTCTATACCTAGTCATCACATGGTTTATTAAACCATTCGGCTTTCCCCGTATGGTTTAAACTAACCGAAATCCATGCCATTTTCACCCAAAAGCTTGGGTTTTGGTTTCCGAGCCAGACCCTGACACCCCTGAAACCTTCATGAACCCAAAGGGAATTCATATTAGGCCACATTTAAGAATTTAAACTGAGAATTTATGGAAATCAAGGAATACATACATCAAATAAGAATCTAGTTCTTATAAATATCTATAAGGGGAGAAGAAAAAACAAGGTCAAGATAAAATATCCAACTTCAAGGAAACATCCAACTTCTTTTATAAAATTTATAACTTTTTGAATGTGTGCATCATGTTCATTCAAGTGACCAAAATGTTCTCCTTGGGGACCTTGAGGGTAAGAAGTGAGGTAGTTACCCTCCTCCAACCACCCTTCAAAAATAAAATTCTCAAAGGTGGCCTTATTCATTTTAATAGACAAGGTTTCATGAATTGACTTATCTTATAGAAAGGTCAAAGAATCATTAAAAAAGAGAGTTTAGTTTAAATCAATGATTGAAAATTAAAATGATGTTGAACATCTAAATTATTTATAGGTTTTATACTCTCATATTGACCCTTCTCATACCATCTGTCAAAAAATATATTATCTATGATGATCTTATCTTTTTAATCTCACTTTAACCTCCTTGATTATCTCCTCAACTAACAGTAGGATGTGTTATTATTAGTGAATCTCTTCTAGATAAAACTCATGAAAAAGATATGAAATTTATTTGAGTTCTTTAGCTACAACTTCCATAGTATGTTTCCAAAACACAATATAATCATGAATGTGTTAATGAAAATCAAGATAACATAAAATTTAAATATTTTCCTAAATTTATATTTAATAAAGCATATAATGACTTCTTATCATCGTGGATGGTTCATTTTTTATATTTTTTTTTAAAATATTGACATTTAAAAACTAAGAATCACTAAAAAATTACCATTAACAAAAACAATGCAAATTATTGATAGTATGACATTTGAACTATCAATGAAAAATTTATATTTCCATAGATATAGCCCAATGCCTAACTTAGTGGTTGGTCACAAGGAGGTAGTTTGTTTATCCTAATGATACTTCTAAAATAATTTTATGTTTTATCTATTTAAAAAGAAGTAAAAGAAAATATGAGTCTTTGAGGATGAAAAAATAAGAGAAATATACAAAATATAATAAAAGAAATTGAGAAGTGGAAAAGAAATTTGGAGAGAAGAAGAAAAGTTAGTAAGAAAAAACCATTTCCTGGTCAATCCACTCTACTGCCTCTCATAGATATGAATAATTAAACATTCAATACTCAACATCACAGAGTGCATACTCAATCTCTCAAAACATACAACACTCAAACTCTAAAAATGAATAGATAAAAACA
This sequence comes from Viscum album, assembly GCA_963277665.1. Taxonomy (NCBI): domain Eukaryota; kingdom Viridiplantae; phylum Streptophyta; class Magnoliopsida; order Santalales; family Viscaceae; genus Viscum; species Viscum album. The sequence continues at coordinate 1,280,785,047 of OY728134.1, forward strand.
AAACTTCCTTCTACAAATGAGTGTTCTCTAAACTATGAAAATAATCTCAAGGTTGATTCAATTTTGTATATAATATCTTCATTGAAGTGACATCGATGGGTCAAAAAAACACATGAACTCTCCTAAGAATCTATTTTGAGTAGAAAAGAGAAGAAAACGAAATAAAAAAGGATTTGATTATAGAAAACTATTCATAAAAATGAGTGTAGATACTCAAATCCTCAATTCACTATCTCAAATTTCCAATTTCATAGTGGACATCGAAAGATGAATTGAATATTTGATCTCCAAAAACCATAATGCTTTATCTCCTAGAGCTCGGTCTACAAATTAATCCTCCATGACCAGAGGTTAAAATTCACACATCAATAGAGAAATGAAATAAAACAATTTTTATTTATTAATTAGAATTATAGAATAGGGATAAAATAAAGAAGATGATAGAAAATAGAGAGAAAAACAAGAAAACATAATGTGGTAATTCTTCATGACCTATCGTTACACAGCCTATTTAAAGAGAGAAAATGAATAAAATATTTATAAGTATATAAATTGATAAAACACTCCATGTTACACCCTTAATAATATTGCATACTCCTCACGTAACATTAGCTAAAATCATCTAAAATTTTCACACCAAAAAAATTTAATTTGGACATTTTCTTTGGAACATCCAGCATTTGAATGGTTCCTTAGTTGGAATCAGTTATTCTATTCCATCTAAATTAAATATTTCACTTTGTAAATGTAAGCATATATTACATTAAATTATTGGTCCATCAATCTTCCTTGTTTCATGTTTTCATTAGAGAATTCCACTACCAACTAGATTGATGGTAAATCAATGATCAGATTAGTGACCCTATGTTTGTCTCCTTACAAGCATCGACCTATGATCACATTGTTGAATAAAAAAAAATAATTGGATGAATCCTACTTCATAAACACAACTGCAATGTTGAATAATATTAATCCCACATTTCTATCTCAACCTACAAACTATACCTATAAAAAATCTACAAAATTAAAAATCAATCTTCATCAATGATTCCATTGTTAACTTATAAATTTGAAAAACAGATCCCCAAGGAACAACTCTATTGGGAACAAAATATCAAACCAATATTCAATTTGATTTCAATATCCCATATCCAATGGATTTCGTCAACATCTTGTATCCAAAATGCCTTTGGCATGGCTTGTCATATTGAAGAGATACCAAGTAATGCTCGATCACTAGTTCAGTAACTCGCAATGAATTATTTTTTAAATAAAATCAACAAATAAGGTAGTCATAATCCCCAACATATGAGTTTATAAATTTGACATTTTTATCATTTTATATTCTTCCTCAACATGTTGAAATCCATATTGCACTTGATTGGTCTAGGATTATGATCTGTGAATATTCAATCTCATTACTCGAAAAGAATTAAATTTTAGTTTAAGTTTAACCTTCAGTGATATTGATCCATGGAATTCAATCTATACCCCAACCATAAATGAATCTCATTCAAGAGTCTGGTCAATTTTGGTTTTCAATCTCCACTATCATATCTTCATCACTTCATCATGAATCAGATATACCCTAAATACATTTTCCATGTTTTGAAATCATCCCTTATCTTCAATAATGCTGATTCGAAATTAGAAATCCAACTGATTCCATGCCTCATCTCTGATTTGGTAGGGTGTTATTCATAAAATTTATAGTCTATAAGGCATCATTTCTAGGTATCATCATCTATGTTGAGATTTATTTTGGTTGGTTTGAAGGACAAAACCATATTTCTTTGATGGACTCCTCTATTCGATTGTAGAAGAATTTGATATATAATTTCATGTATGAAATTAATTGGATTAGTGGTTTCACACCTTTTGACTATGTGATAATGTTTTGGAATTGGATACATGGATAGTTCATGAATTATCCTATGTGGGGTTCTACATGATAGGTTACAAGGGTATCCATTTGAAAAGTGGGGTAGATAGCAGATCAGGGAAATTTGCAATGTTGTGTTAAGGGAAAAAATGCTACATCACTCCACTTGTAACCATAAACATAATAAAATTATCAAATAAATAATCCATCAAGATAATATAAAAACAAATATTATTTTTTAAATAAAAAATTTAAGTAAAATGAATTCAAAAACATAATATTGTTACTACAATTCATGATTAAAAATTTAAGGACAATAAGGATAAATTAATTAATTAATCAATTATGTAATAAAATAAATAAGTGGTAAAAATGTAAATCTAAAAAATTTAAAATTAATGTTACAACTTATTATTTTGTTTAAAGAAAATAGATTAAAAACTAATAAAAAATTAATTAATTAATTAATTAATAAAAACCAAAATGCTTAGAACCCAAAAGGTAATAAAAAAATGAAGAAACTGAAAAATTAAAATAATCAAAATATTATTAGTAATAAATTTAATAAAAAAATAAAAAGCTAAAATTTTGATATTTTAAAATATAAAATAAAAAATATTATTAAATCTATTGATTTATCAAATATACTAAAAATTAACCAAAAAGGAAAAAATAACCAATAATTGGCTACTTTAGACATTAAAATATATAAATAGTATAAGAAACAATGCGAAAAAATACACGAAATAAATAACACATAAACTATAGATCAAGGTACTTTCTATTTCGTCATGTTAAGGATTAAAGAAAGAAATATATGGGGATCTTAAAACCACTACCCATACTAGAATTAAAATGGGAAACTGGAACTGTGGATTTTGTTATTGGACTCCCCAAAACAACTAGTGGCCATAATGTTATTTTGGTTTTAGTTGATAACCTTACAGAGTCAACACACTTAATTTCAATAAAATAATAATAACATATTCATTATATATCTAGGATATGAATTATGGAAATGGTAAGGTTATATGGGGTGCCATATTTTATTATATTTGATCAAGATCCTAGGATTACCTCAATGTTCATGAGAAGCCTTCAGCAAGATCTCGATATAGTTTTGTGTTTCTACACTGTTTATCATCCTTAGATAGATGGTCTGTATAAGAGGAAAATTCAAACCCTGAAGGATATGTTAGATGTTTTTCTTTAAATATCAAAGGTGTTTGTGATCAACACCATACTCCAGTTTATTTTTCATTAAACTATAACATTCACTTGATCATTCAGTTGGATATTTTGGAAGTCCTCTATGGAAAGATGTGTATAAATCTAACATAATGGGATGAATTTTTAGAGAGAAATTTAATGGGATCTGAGTTATCTGAGGAAATAGTAATAATGGTTAAATCCATTCAGCAAAACATTAATGCATATCAATGTCGGTAGAAGAGTTATGATAACAATATTAAGTGAGATCTAAAATTCATTATTGGTGAGAAGATTTTCAAAATAATTTCTCAAGGGAGGATGGTATTTATATTAATAAAAAAGTGAAAGATGATCCTTAGGTACAATTTTTCATTTTGAGATTTTTGATGTGGGGACTGCAACTTATCACTTGGAACTTCCAATGAAATTTTCTCATGTGTACGATGTGTTCCATGCATCTATTCTTCAAAAGTGCATACATTATCCTACACATAAACAAAACATAGAGGTTATGCCGATGAATCCTTATATTTAATATGAATAGAAAAAGTTAAAAATCTTGTAATATAGTGATAATGATATATGAAACATGACTACTCACCTGGTTAATGTAATTTGGAGGAATCTAAAATTTGATGAAGCTACATGTGAACCTGAATATGTGATGAAGAATAGATATACTCGTTTATTTGTACTAGAGTGATAAAATTTCATGGGTGAAGTTAATTTTATGGGTGTTTGAATGTATCAAACAATGATTTTATATGTATTACCATTGAAATAAAACAATAAGTATTTGATACATTCCTTATACACATCCCACATGTCATGACCCACCTTCTTCAAAAATAGGGAAGGGATGGAAAATTAGCGCACCCTTCTTTCCTCAAGTTGAAGGAGAGATAATGACCCTCGAGTCCCACCTTCGATAGGCCCCGAGGTGGCGACTAGCACCAAGGATATAGAAGATCACATAGAAATGGAAGTCATTACCCTTTATTATAAAACAAGATCGGGAGATAAGATGGTAAATCCAAAACAAATCCAAATACCAAAAGTAAAAGTGAAGCCAAAAATCCATTCCCACATGCATGTTCAAAAGTAAAGTTAATACCCAGTATGAAAAAAGTACCAAAACAAGTACCAAAAGGAAAGAGACTAAGAAACAACAATAACTAATCCCGAAACCCGAGCTAGTAAAGTTCAGCATGATCCTCAAAGTCCTCTTGGAAACCTGAAAACAGTTTTATACACATATGGTGATTATACAAGTATACCCAATAGGAAAACTAAATCCACTCATACAAAAGTGACGGAACAGAATAATGTACTTATGAGAAAATAGTAGAATCCTCAAAGAACCTACTAAGGAATACTAACTAACCCAACGTCACCAAGGCACGCTCACCAAATAACACAAGTCAGGTAAAGTAGTAGTATAAGAACATCAAAATTTGGGTACCCCACACCACTTTCTCACTGGTTATCTGCTCATGACTAACGAAAAACGTATTGATGCTACCACTCTTCCCATACGCAGTCCCACTGCAACAACCTGTCTGCACACACCTGGGCCTCAAACCACACACAATCCCTCCCACAGACACCTGGGCCACAACAACCATGTCTCTCGCCCAAAGACACATGTGCCTCATCCCAACGATACTTGGGAAAACAAACCTAGCCCATAAAAACCTAGGCCTCACATCTACAACAAACCCCCCAAAATAATCTTGGAATATGGTAAGCCTCAAGCCATTACATCCTGGTCGGATACGCTCGAGCCGTAAGAACTCGGAAGGGGGTGCGAGGAAGAAATTCAGTAACCAGCCATCCATCATCCCACCGAGATGTTGGGAAAGACACCCTCCCCAATGAAATAGAGGTATTTGGTACATAGTGCTCAGCAAGGGTGGGTACGTATAGAAATCACAAGAGACTACAATATATATATATATAGGTAAACAACCACTCAGCCCAACCTATGGGTTTCCAAACAAGAAACCAGCCTACACAACCACCTTTGATGGTACCCCTATATGCATAATCACACAACAACCACTACCAAAGAATAACCCAACCCCTTTTCATTTAACCACTCACCATTTATTTCTTAAGGGTGTTCAATTTAATTTATTCCATCACTATCGGGAAACTACCAACCACAACCATATCAAAACAATAAGAAACACCAAATTGCAGTCCCACCACACAACAACACAAAACCAGGTTTGCAGTCCCACTACATACGAGTCCATATCCACACTGTAGTCCCATTTCCTAGCAGTGTAAAACCAGATATGAAGTCCCACTGCATACGAGTCCATATCCACACTGCATTCCCACTTCCCAACATTACTTCGCGACCACAACACAACAAAGGCAGTTCAGGTACCTATAAGTTCATCCATTCCACAATCAATCAATCTCTCGAACTGAGATACCAACACACTACCTAAGAAAAAACACGCACCAAGACCACATTGACTACCATTAACCCACAACCCCATTTCACACTCATACGAAACACTTCTCATAGATTCCACTCCCCTTCCCAACCTTGTACCCACAACCGTGCTCCCAACAACAGCACCACACAACTCACACAAGGTTTCAAAACTCCACAAAACACAGCACTCATCCATACCTATATATAGGATGTGTATGCATTTAGATTTCACTAGCAGGGGTTATTTAATTCCACTTAATTATAACTAGGGTGATCACACAATAGGCTTGATCCTAGGGAATTCATTTATTTAACCAAGTATACATGATTAAATAGATTTCATGTTACAACCATTTATTCAACCATCTCGATATAACATAACATTATTAGTGCGCAAGAAAATAATTCCAAGGACCATGATTTTCAAATGGAATATGTCTATGGAAACCACAACAAAATCAAAGATAAGAAGTAAAATAGGCGATCAACATCAAACTACTCTCTTCCTGTTATTTTATTTACCCGTGTTATCTTTTGATCAAATTCAATCCTTGTTTAATTCTTGTTTTTAAGAAAGGTTTTCAGCCATTACTCACAAGGATTCATTATCATACCCACCCCACATGATGCATAGTTAAAGAGAAGCAAAAGAAAACCCTACTTGGATGATCAAGGATTGAAGTTCCTCTTTACGCCAAGAACAGGGGGTCGCATGAGAAGTGGGGAAGAACTCCAAGAAAACTAAGCAGGAGAGGATCTATCATGGGTGCATGACTCTTCAAGAGAGGAAGGCTCTATGTGTACCATAGGAAATAAAAAGGAATAAGGAAATAAGACATCTCAGTTTATGAAAGGGAGAGATCCTAAAAATCAGGGAGATGATTTCAAAATTCTTTAAAATCATATCGTGGTTTGACCACACTGCTTGGTGGTTACAAGCCTGGTGGAACATTACGAGATACGGGTAATTTAATAATTCCCCTTAGAAATGGTGGAGATAGCCCATTGTACCGCTGTGAGTTGATAGGTTACAATTTCACAGAGATAACACATAACAGGGATGAAACTGAAAAAACTGGGAAAAAATGGGAAAAACTGGAAATGAGTCACTGATGGGTGAGTCACCGACACTGAGCCACCAATGAGTGAGCTATCGACGTGACCTACCGATGGTGAGACACTAATGTTGAGCCACAGACACTGAGCTACCAACACAACAACCTACCAATGCAACGAACTACCGACGCCCTGACCTACAGATGCCCTGACCTACCGACTCCATGACCTACCAACATCGACGCCCTCAACTCACTAATACGGACGCCCTAGAATCACTGATTCTAATACCCCTGAATCACCATTTATTATTCCCCTGACTCAACAATGTCGATCACCCTAACTCACCGATGCACGGACATGCCGATGCACTGACATGCCAACGGAAAACTGGAAATTTTGCAAACTCTTAAAATGAGCCACTGTTGCCTCCCAGAACACCCTTAAACACTAAATTTTCACAAGGGAATATACTAGGAAAAATCTGGGTAATTACATCAATACCTCTCAAACTATTCTCATCCTCGAAAATTTCAAAACAAACCCAGAAGAAAAGAGGTTTGAACAACCATCACTTAAGATACCTCTTAAGAGTAAACCACCTTATGTTATTCTAAAACTGGAGTGAAAACCTCAACATATCAGAAAAAATCCTTATAATATATCTCCTTAACAAGTGTAGAAACACTATCTCTCCACTTATTCAAGTAACTACACAAACACCAAAAGTCACAGTGTCCAGACACATAGATTAGGGAGCTCATTTCCTCTATGTTAAGATACTATCTACTTTGGGCAGCACTGTCTCTCCCGCACGAGTTTAATCACATACACATTAATTCATCTTGATTAGGGATTAGGTCCTCCCCTCTCCATAGTTAGTAATTTTCACACAAAATTATGGAACATGGAAACAACTTATCATACATCAAGCAAGGTCAAACATTACATCAAAAGAAAGGTAAAAACCAAAACACAAGAACAACTCAAAATATCTATGGGTATTGGGCACACATATGTGCCTCCCATTCCTTAGTACTCTCCTAGAGTCCACCATGCCTCCATAACACACAAACTAAAGAAACATCCCATCCACACAGCACCTTCTCCTCATGATCCTTGATTCTTACCAGTCTCTCCACGAACATCATGTCGTCCTTAATATCCAACTCTCCCCAGTCAAGGATGTGGGAATCATCGTGTATATACTAACAGAGCTAAGAGACATAAAATACTTCATGGATCCTCTCCAACCATATTGGAAACGCCAGTTGATATTCCATGTTGCCAACTCATCCCAACACCTCGAAGGGTACAATGTACGTGGGAGAAAGCTTTCTTCCTCTACCAAACCTTCGATGTCCATTACAAGGGGAAACCTTTAATAACACGTGGTTCCTAAACTCAAACACCAAAGGCCTCCTCCTATGATCGGCATACGACTTCTTCCAGTCTAGATCCACCTTCATCCTCTCACACACAAGTTGAACCTTCTCTGTTGTGCTCTACACTACTCCTAGTCTAAGAAGGGTTGGCTCCCCTACCTCTATCCAGCACACGGGTGAATGACAAAGTCTTCCATACAAGGCTTAGAACGGTGCCATGTTAATGGTATATTGATATCTATTATTGTAAGAAAACTCTACTAGGGGAAATTGTAATACCCACGATCCTCTAAAGTCTATAACAAATGCTCGCAACATGTCCTCCAACATCTGGATGGTCCTCTCTGTATGCCCATCTATTTGAGGGTGGAAAGATATGCTAAGACACAACTGGGTGAAAAAGGAATGTTGTAATCCCCTCCAGACTCATGAGGTAAACCGTGCATCTCAATCCGAGATTATGGATCTTGGAACTACAAGTAGTTACACCACCTCTTCCACATACCTCTTTGATAAGGTATCTACTCTACTCGGCTCCTTGATCACAAAGAAGTGAGATGACTTCGTCAACCGGTCCACTACTACAAAAATATAATTGCATCCTCCCAGAGATCTGGGTAAACCTATGATGAAATCCATTGATATTTCATCCCACTTCCACTCAGAAAAATACAAGGGTTGTAATAGACCATCGAGAACACAGTGCTCAGCCTTCACTTGCTGACACACTAGGCACCTTTCCACAAAATTTGCCGCTGCCCACTTCACCCCGGGACACCAAAAATATTCACTTAGGCCTCAGTAAATCTTAGAGACTCCTAGATGCACCACCAGGGGCGAGCTATGGAACTCATAGAGAACTCCCTCACATATTTTTACTGGGACAAATAGCTTCCCATGGAACAGCATCATATTCTAGATATCCTCCAACCACTATTCTGAAGCATCACCCTAGACAACGTGATCACACATCACTTCAGCCTCTGAGTCTCCCCACTAAGACTAATCTACCTACCACACCAAGGAAGATTTCACTATCATCTGAAATAGATAGCATCTACCAGTATCCTCCCCAGAATCTAGGAACAAAGCTACCAACTCCTCCATCACATTCCAAGCATCCTTGGATTCCCGAACTACCTCCTTCTATGACTTCCTACTCAAGGAATCAGCCACCATGTTCCCCTTCCCTAGGGTGTAATATATTTATAAGTCGTAATACTGGATAAACTCCATCCACCTTCACTAATGCATGTTCAAGTCTCATTGGTAAAAGATATACCTCAAGCTCTTATGATCTGTGAAGATCACAAAGCACTCCCCGATGAGGTAATTCCACCACAACTTCAATGCGAACACGACCGCTGAAAGCTCTAGGTCATGGGTGGAATAGTTACATTCATGAAAACCTAACTATATAGACCCATAAGAGATCACTCCCCACTATTACATCAGCACACACCCCAAGCCTGATTCAGAAGTGTCACAGAACACTTCAAATATCACCCCTTCCTACGGAAACCTAAGCATTGGAGAACTGACCAGATTTCCCTTCAGATAACTAAAATCTACCTGACACTGCTCATTCCATACAAAGGCTTGGTCTTTTCTGGTCAAAGCTATCAATAGAGCTACAACTATATAGAATTTGGGTACGAACATCCAGTAATAGCCTACCAGACCCAAGAAACTATGAACCTCTGCCACATTATTGGGTGCTTCCCAAGAAAAAACCACCTAAACCTTTGATGGGTCCACCGTTATCCCTTGATGAGACACCACATGTCCGAGGAAGTACACCTCTCACGTCCATAACTTTCACTTAGACAACTTTCCTTAGAGATGGTGGTGTCGGAGGACATCCAAGACAGCCCTCAAATGCCCGATGTTATCCTCCTCTAACCTTGAGTAGATTAGGATGTCGTCTATGACCATGACAATGAACCGGTCTAGGTACTCATGGAAAATAGAGTTCATGAGCTCCATGAACACGTCTGGTACATTCGTGACACCTAAGGGAATGACCACAAACTCAAAATGCCCATACCAGCACCTAAAATAAGTATTCAAGATGTCACCCTTATTTACCTTCAACTGGTGATATCCAGACCATAGGTTGATCTTAGAGAACTAACCTGCCCCCTTTAACTAGTTGAAAATATTATCGATCCTTGGAAGGGGGTAATAGTTCTTGATCGTCACCTGATTCAGCCTCTGGTAGTCTATACACAGTCTTAGAAAACCATTTTCATTCTTTGAGAACAAGACTGGAGCACCCCACGGTGACACACTTGGCCAGATAAAACCTTTCTTCATCAGGTCATCAACCTGAATCCGCAACTCCCTCAACTCAAAAGGCATCATTCGATAGGGACCCATCTAAATCGGACAGGCACCAAGTTGCAATTATATCCCAAACTCAACGTCACGTCGAGGAGTTAGAGTCGCAACCTATCATAGGAAGACATCCAAGAACTCACTAACCCCCCCCCCCAAACTTCCTCCATCTCTGTATCTACTGATTCCACTGATAGCTTGGCTAACAAAGAAAGAAGAGGCTCCACACGCTGGTTTACCTCATAACAACTCGGCTCGCCAATGAAATCTATGCACATGCCGCTTATATCTGATAACACAACTCTTCTCTGGAAGAATTCGATAACAACATGCACAGAAAACAACCAGTCGATTCCCAAGATGACAACATATGGGTGTATCTGCAGTAGAAGAAGGTCCTCACTGGACTGGTGGAGCCCCAACATCAAACAGACTAGTTTGACCTCTGACTGGCATACTCAACACTAGGGGAATTAAAAGTATCTCTACATCTAGTCTCATAGCATGGGCTAGATCGGGTGCAACAAAGGAGTGTGAGGCTTCTGAATCAAATAAAGCACATGCAAGAGTACTAAACAGAATGATCGTTGCTTGAACAACCTCTCGCCCTACTGGAACTGCTACCTTTGTGGCATGTAACTGCCCAAGCCCAGCTCCTCTACCTCTCTGATGTCGACCACCTCCTCAACCACGCCCTGGTCAAGGTCCCTAAGGAGCAACCTGAGTCTAGCCTCCCCCTGCACCGTCTACCCTTGGTGGAACGGGAGTTCATTTCCCCTGTTGTTGGAATGTCCTGACTGGAAACTACTACTTCTGAGGTGGGTGTTGAACCTTCCCACCCCCACTATATGGTTCTCAAACTAGAAATTGGTTCTGTATATGTCCACAACCTCCACAGATAAATCACTTCAGTTCCTGACCCATAAGGAATGGGCGAGGACCAGGAGATCGGAACTGGAACTGCTGAGGCCTACTCCCTACTGGCCAAAACCTAGAAGGCCCTGATACTGGAGATCTGATAATGACAGCTTTACCCTTTGACGAACTCAATTGGATCCCCTCTTGTGGAACACCTCCTAATGTGTCCATTCTTTACACTACATTGGCCTTCTTCTGAACCTCTAAGTACATCGATAGAGTGAAAGGAGTAACATCATACTGGATAGAGGGTCAGAGTGCCTCTTCTAAGCGTCTCGCTTGGGAATCAACATTTGGGAATAGATCTAGTGAAAAGTGTAGTAGATCCTTGAACTTGATTCCCAATTCCATCACCAACATACTCCCCTACTAGAGGGAGAGTAGCTCTTGCCTATTCTCAGTCATCATTGTGGAAGAAAGGAATTCTGCCTGGAACTTATTCTCAAAGTCAACCCATGAAACCTCAATTTCCTTCCTCTCCCTAAGGTAAAGAATCCACCAGTGACGAGCTTCTCCCCTCATCTGGCTCACCACTAGAGGAACCCAGTACTATGTCAAAGCCCTGATCAAGCTGAATGAAATCAATAGCTCCTCAAGCTGACTCTCCATCTCCATGTCTGGGATGCTTCCCTCATACTTTCCCAGAGTCTGCCTCTAGAAGGCACGAATAATCTTCTACCACTGGTCATCTTCCTCCTCTTGATCGACCCTTAAATGATCATCTGGGTCAACCTTTCGGGACTCAACTGCTCGTACCACACGGGGATGACGTCTGGGTGCCATAGATGAAAAAGGAATCAAGGAACTCCTAAGCTTGAGTAATGTGGAAAATTTATTTTAAATTTTTTTTAACTCTTCATTTATTTTAAATTCCCAAAAAACCCAAGACACACAAGAAAATAATTCATTATGATGCATGTAGATTACCTAGGGTCTCTACCCTACAATCAGTGTAGCATTAATTGGTCATTTAGTATGTCCAGAGTCCTTGCATCGGATCATGATGGGCCTTAAAATCCCGTGTCCCAGTCGGTCTTCCCTGGCCTATCTCTCACACCCAGATTTCCTAACACTGTTTCCCTACCACCCCATGCAATCCTCACCATGCCTAACTCCAAACTCCATCTTATCTCTCAAACTCACAAAACCTCTCCTCTGATACCATTTTGTCATGACATGCCTTCTTTATGATGAGGGAAGGGACAACAAAGTGTCACACCCTTCCTTTCTCAAGTTGAAGGAGAGATAATGACCCCCAAGTCCCATCTTCGATAGGCCCCAGGGTGGAGACTAGCACCAAGGTTATAGAATCTCACAGATAAATAGAAGGCATTACCCTTATTTATAAGACAAGATCAGGATATAAGATGGTAAATCCCAAATAACTCCAAATACCAAAAGTAAAATTGAAGCCAAAAATCCATTCCCACATGCATGTTCAAAATTAAAGTTGATACCATGTATGAAAAATGTACAAAAAATGAGTATCAAAAGGAAAGAGACTAAGCAGCAATAGTAACTAATCCTGACGCCTAAGCTAGTAAAGTCCAGCTCGGTCCTCAAAGTCTTCCTGGAAACCTGAAAAAAGTTTTATACGCTTAGGGTGAGTATATAGGTATACCCAGTAGGAAAACTAAAGCCACCCGTACACAAGTGAAGGAACATACTAATGTCCCTATGAGAAAATAGTAGAATCCTCAAAGCACCTACCAAGGAATACTAACTAGTTTAGCCTCACCAAGGCACACTCACCAAATAACACAAGTAAAGTAAATTAGTAGTATATGAACATCAATATTTGGGTACCCTAAACCACTTTCCTATTGGTTATCTTCTCATACCTAACATCTAATGCCTTGATGCTGCCACTCTTCCCTTGCGCAGTCCCACTGTTACAACCCACCCACAGACACCTAGACCTCAAACCACACACAATCCTGCCAGTAGACACATGGTCCACAACAACCACGTCTCTCACTCGAAGACACCTGGGCCTCATCCGGAAGATACTTGGGAAAACAAACCTGGCCCGCAAATACCTAGACCTCACATATATAATAAACCCTCACTCGAATAATTTTGGACTATGGTAAGCCTTAATCCATTATAGCCTCCCTGGATACGATCGAGTAGTAAGAACTCAGAAGAGGGTGCGAGGAAGAAATTCAGTAACCAGTCATCCATCCTCCCATCAGGATGTTGGGAAAGACACCCTCCCCCATGAAAAGGAGGTGTTCGGCACATAGTGCTCAACAATGTTGGGGTACATATTGAAATCACAAGAGACTATAATATGTGTGTGTGTGTGTGTGTGTAAACAACCACTCATCCCAACCTATGGATTTCCAAACAAGAAACCAGCCTACACAACCACCTTTGCTGCAACCCCTATATGCATAATCACATAACAGCCACTGTCAAAGCATAACCCAACCCCTTTTCATTTAACCACTCACCATTTATTACCTAAGGGAGTTAACTTTAATTTACTCCAACACTACTAAGAAACTACCAACCACAACCATATCAAAATAATAAGAAAAAACAAACTATAGTCCAACCGCACAACAGCACAAAACCAAATTTGAAGTCCCACTGTATACGAGTCCATATCCACATCGTAGTCCCACTACCCAACAGTGCAAAACCATATTTTCATTCCCACTACATACGAGACCATATCCACACCATAGTCCCACTGCCCAACATTGCTCCACAAGCACAACACAATAAAGGCAGTTCAGTTGCATACAAGTTCATCCATTCTACAATCAACCAATCTCTCGGATAGAGATACCAACACACCACCTAAACCAAAACTTGCACTAAGCCCATAGTGACTACCATTAACCCACAACCCCATTGTACCCTCATACCACACACTTTTCATAGAGTCCACTCCCCTACCCAACCTTGTACCCACAACTGTGCTCCCAACAACAACACCACACAACTCACACTAGGTTGCAAAACTCCACATAACACAATACTCATCCACACCTATCAACGAGATGTGTATACATTCAGATTTAACCAGCAAGGTTTTTTTAATTCCACTTAATTTTAAATGGTCTGATCACACAATAGGCTTGATCCTGGGGGATTTATTTATTTAACCAAGTAAATGTGATTAAACAGATTTCGTGTTACATCCATTTATTCAACCATCTCGATAGAACGAAACATTATTAGTGTGCAAGAAAAGACCACCAACATCCATGATTTTCAGAAGGCATATGGCCATGTAAACCACAAAAAATCAAATATAACAAATAAAACAGGCGATCAACATCAAACCACTCTCTTCCCTTTATTTTATTTACCCATGTTATTTTTTGATCAAATTCAGTCCTTATCTATTTCTTGTTTTTATAGAAGGTTTTTAGTTGTTCCTCACAAGGATTCATTAGCATACCCACCTCGCATGATTCACAATTAAAGAGAAGAAAAATAAATCCCTACTTGGATGATAAAGGATCAAAGTTCCTCCTTGTGCCAAGAACAGGGGGTCGCGCGAGCAGTAGGGAAGAAATCCAAGAAAACTAAGCAGGAGGCGATATAGCATGGGTGCATGACTCATCTAGGGAGGAAGGATATAAGAACACCACTGGAAATGAAAAGGAAGAAGGAAAGAAAAGATCTCATTTTATGAAAGGATGAGATCCTAAAAATCAGGGAGACAACTTCAAAGTTCTTGAAAATCATATTGTGGTTTGGCCACGCTACTTGGAGGTTAGAAGGCTGGTGGAATGTTCTGAGATACAGGGAATTTAATAATTCCCCTTGGAAATGGTGGAGACAGCCCAACGCACCGCTATGAGTTGATAGGTTTCCATTTCACGGAGATAAACACATAACAGGGACGAAACTGGAAAAAGTAGGAAAAACTGGAAATGAGTCACCGATGTTGAGCCACCGACGAGTGAGCTAATGATGCGACCTACTGACGTTGAGCCACCGACGTTGAGCCACCGACGCTGAGTTACCGAAACAATGACCTACCGATGCAATGACCTACCAACACCCTGACCTACCAATGCCCTGACCTACCGACACCCTGACCTATCGATACTGACAGCCTCAACTCACTGATGTTGATGCCCTCGATTCACTGATGCGGATGCCCTTGACTCACCGATGCTGACGCCGCTGACTCACCGATGCTGATGCCCCTAACTCACCGATGCACTGACATGCCAAAAAAAACTAGAAATTTGGAAAACTCTTGAAATGAGCCATTGTTGCCTTCTAGAACACCCTTAAACACTAGATTTTTACAAGGTATGGGCCCGGGGAAAATTCGGGTTATTACACCACATTCCATGAACTACGATATAAAAAACCATTATAAACAATACATTAAATTGGAACATATTAATAAAAATAAAATCATGATGAAATTGATTTTTAAAGGTTATTATTATTATAGATTTATTTATTAATTCATAATTAATATGTACTCAATTTTTGGTAAATCCATTTTATGTTTCAAAAATACATTCTCTCCAAAAATAATTTATACATTAATTTAAAAGATGAAAATTATAATTACTTTTAATATTTTTAAAAAATTTATTTAAATAAATTGTACCATTTTTAAAATCATCATCACAATATTATCTTCTAATGATTTTTTTGGATTTTTCTAAAAATATTTATTTTTCAATGAATAGTAAAAAATAATGATATTTGTAAAAAATGTCATTTATATTCATGTAAAAGACCCATTATATTTTTAATAATATTTTAATGTAAGCTAAGATCCATTTATAATAAATAAAATACTTAGTTTCATAAGAATCATGATTTTAGTTTATTTTGGTATAAGTAAATTTTTGAGCTTCAAAACACATTTTTATATGAAACTTTTTTTAGTCGCACAATGAGTTTTTTGTATTTAGAAATTAATTTAATCTATATTTATTAATTTATTTGATAAAATATTTGTATTAAAAATAAAATATATTATTTTAACATTCAATTTTTATTATTTACGAGGCAAGAAATGCAATTAAATTATGATTTATGCTTCAAATTTCATTTTTTGTAAACGAAATTTCATTGCGGCTTGCATACTTATTTAAAATTAAATTTTGAATATTATATAACATTAATGTATTGAAATATATAAAATAATCTAAATAAAAATAATAAATACAATTTAATAGGTTGAGCATTAATTTTTCATAGTGAATAGTTATAATAGTAAAATTATGTTACCGTAATTAATGTTAATACGAGTTTTATTGAGGGTTAGACTATAAGATAAGGGTATGATTGCCACACAAACATATAAAATATGTATTGTTTAAAGAAATTTCAACTATATATTATAATTATTTATAATGTTTGTCCATTTGGATCCACGTTCCAATGAAAATGACCTTAAATAATTGAAGACTTCCAGAAAATCCAATTATGTCCCTCTCATCACATATAAAAGGGAACCACTCCTCTTCACTTATTTACACCATCTATTCCTTTTATATTGTCCAATACCTCCAAACAGTACTACATAAAATCCTTCTATTCATAATATAACATTTGTTATTCTCATAAGACCAATCTGTTAAGGTTTAAGGAGTAAGCTAAAGGACGTATATCAACGAGATTGTATAAATCTTATCTAAGCCCTTTCAATTTTATTTCTTATTCTACATCCTATAAAATTGTTATATAAAATATAAAATTATTAATGATATATGATAAATATATTGATATATCATTATTCTTGTAGTTTAACCATTTACCACCTCTTCTTAATCTAATAAAAGAAGAAAATAATGATAATGCGTACATGTGGACTACCACATCACAATAGAGACAAAAAAAATTACACCATTGTAATTAATGATTGGTAATTATGATAGATTTAATTTTTTTTATATGATATTTTTTATAATAATTATTCAATAATGATTAATGAATATTTATCTTTCTTTCATTTATTCCATCAAAAAGTAGAAACATCACTCGTGTACATGTACAAACTACCATCTCGACATAGTAATATAATTCATTTTTATCACCATATTATATGAATCATTATAAATATTTATATAACTAATATATATGATATTTATATCATTATTAAAATTATTTATATTAAGGAACCATTATCAAAATTCAAGTCCCATAACCATCGAACCAAAACATACATTAAAAATTTGGTATTTAACACCCGAAATATTGATAATAATGAATGATTGTTAATAATCAGGTGATAAGATATTAAACATAAACCATGAATGATATTATAGATATTATTATTATTATTTTATATAATATTAATAAATTTAAATTTTTTATACAAGAGTTTAGATCACTTATGAAGCAATAATAACTTGAGGTAATAGTTTTATGTTATAATCTCATTTATACTAAGATTATTTGTGATTAAATTTTCTGAGGATAAAATTATATGATATATCTATTCCGAGTCTTAGGTATTTTATTCTCCTATATTTATTTATATATAATTCATTGTTTCCCAATACATTTTCTCTATTTATGTACTCAAGAGTCTTTAATAAAATTCAAGGAAAACATATAATATCTTTCTCTTTAGTTAATATTATTTTATACCATGTCCATAGTTTATTAAAAACACTCTCAATAATGTTTTTTTATATTATCAACAAATTTATTAAACCCATTTTTACAATTTTTTAAGTTTCTATATAATTTTTTTAATTAAATATTCTTGTTTTTTTAAGAATATTTTTCTGACTTTTTACTAACAACCTGAAATGAATTTTTGTTTTGTCATACCTAAGATGAATGATTTTCTCGTCAATCATGAATAATATTTTCATTGAAGATTAAATTATAATATTCCATGTTTATTTTCAAATAATTTTTTTTTCATTTATATTTTTAAAATTTTTGGATTCTAAATATGTGATTTCAAATAAAAAAGGGTTTTCCCTAAAAAATGTTCTAGTGTTACTTTGAAGGTATTTTTATCTATCACAACATCATTTTATGATTCTTATGATTTACTAGGGATATGATCTTACAATACAATCATTATTATTTCTATGTATATTTTATGATAATTTTTATGAAATATTTAGGAATCCATATCCATTCCTTTAGTTAAGATTTTATGATGTGATGAATGTTTTATTATAATATGGCACACATATGTTTGGTTTTTATTATGTGACGGGTTGTCCTAGAAATATATATCCCTCCAATGAATTTTGTAAAGAATGATTTCTAATGAGATAATAAGTACTGGAATGGGGATTGAACCCATTTCAGTAATGGATAATTTCCAATAAGATAATCTTGGTATTGAATCTTTATTATGTAAATGATGGAATTAGGTGTGAACTCAATCAAGTATGATTGACTTTGCAGTGATAATTGACTAAGGAAATTATTTTCTATTCTTATATTCATCACTAAAACTTATGTCTTGTGTTTATGATATTTTTTAATGGTTCATGATGATTATTGATGATTATGTACTCATTCTAATTTCATTTGTTGAAAAAACCATAAACCAAGTTTCAGGATTAAAAATCATAGACAAATTGGGAATGGTTATTATAAGTCTTGATCATGATATCATACCCTTATACATAACATATTCTCACATATGATTATTTATTATAATCTCTTAAGTTTACCCTTGCAGAGAATCTGAGCTCACCCTTTCTTTTATTTCCCTGACCTTGGTTATAAAGAATGGTTTTATGTATGGTAAGTCTAAGAAGTGTGATAGTTGTGAAGAAAATAATAAAAAAATGATGTAGCCATTTTATTTACATGTTTTTTACATACCCAATTTTATAACAACATTAATCCTCTATAGTCCCCAGGTGTTTATAATCATGAAATATTCTAGATATTCATCTAAAAGGATATAATATTTATTTACTAATAGTATTGGTCTATATTGTTATGCTCGGAAATAAAGAGTTATTCTAAATATTAATGAATTTTTTTTATTATCGTAATTTTTTTTAGCGACTCAATAATTTCTTTAGAATCTTACATAATGCCAACACAGTGCATGTTCATGTAATAGAAAAATCAAGTAAATGATTTAAAAACAACATTAAAATTAAAAAAATGTGGAAAAATTATTGTTTTATGAGGTTTTTAGATAAATTTATCTTATTAATTATGTTCTAATGGTTTATATTCAAATTCAATTACTATCATGGTGTTAATAAATTCTAATCGTGTGAAAATTCTAGAAAATTGTTCAATAGTAATTATGGTAAATAATAATTTAGTTAATGATTCAGCATTCAAAAAAATCTTATATCATTCCATGTGAATGGGATATGGCCTAGAATATAAACCATTTTCCAATTATGGGTCACTTATCCTTTTATTGTAACTTTATTGACTCCAATAGACTAAAAAATGATATCATGGTAATCGTCAAAAGGGTTAATGAGGGCTTAAAACTATGAGATAAGTGTGAAAAAATAACAGAAACATGTCCAAATGTAATTGGATGAGAGTATTTAGACTCATGCGCATCCTTTCTTTGTAATATGTCAATTTTGTCCCACTTAAACTTGAAAATTAATTTAAATTAATTTAATACTTTAATTAATTCCAAGCATGACTCTCCCTTCACTTAAAAAAAGGAACCTCGTCTCCTCTTTTGGAAACACATTTTGAGCAATCCAATTTGTCCAAGACCAACCCAAGTAACTACCCAATGTCCCTCCTAATATCCTAGTTGGCATGATGTCATCAAAAGACCAAACATAAAAGTCATAAGGTGTAATCTAATGTTGTTATGTGAGGAGAATATATAAGTTCTAACCAACCTATTTCAAATTTTATTTTTTCTTATACATCCTTCAATTCATCATTAAATAAACATAAATAATAACATCTATATCTCCCATATACTAAACTTTTATTATTATTATGGTTCAACCCTTTTTTACCTCCTATTACATCCAATAAGAAATGAAAACATTGCACATGAGTACTTCTAGATTACCACATCCATGAAGCATTTTGTTTCATTTTTCATAACAGCATCATAAGGATAATTATTATGATGGTTTTAATTAATACATATGTTATTAATGACATAATTATCATTATAGAAGGATAATATAACATATATTTTCTTACCTCTCATTATTTTAATAAATTATATTGTCATTTATGTCACGAACCAACCCGGGTCGACTCTGAACCGATCACCTGAGCCGGTCCGCGACATGGCCCGAGAGGCGTTCCCGATCCTCTCGGGCTGGCGACAAGTGCCAGGGCATCAAAAGAGAGAAAGAGGGAACAATTTCATAAATGAAAATAAATAAGCAGCGAAAAAAAATAGAACAACACAAGTAATTAAACAACACGAAAAGAAAGAATGACCAACAACAACAACTAACTTGACCACGACCAAAACTCCCCGCGACCCCAAGATTCACTCACCAAACCACAACCAACTCTCACCAACAGCGAGAAAGCTCGAGTCAACCTACAATAGAAACTAAAAACAGGAAAACGCTATAGGCGTGAGTATTAAAACTCAGTAGGTGTGCCCAACAAACTATTCCCAATGCACTACCTTTAAATAAATAATTTACTAATTCCAGGTTTGAACTAAATTATATAAAATATGGGTTTTCACACACACTTTCATTTCTAAAACAAGTAACGGCCCATTCCCCTTTTTAATTTAAAAACAAGTTTAATGTTTGAAAGAAACAGGTGCATTGCATTTTTAAACATTTTTGCGAACAATTTAGAAATCCAAATTCTAGTTGTTAGTAAAAAGGAAAACCAAACACACAACACACACTAAGGGAAATGGAAAAAGTGGCACACACGGGCCAGAAACCAAACTATACATCTCAATCGTCTGCCACATACAAATAAGCACTAAAAGAAATATGGGTCGAACCTAGGAGCTCATGAACAATCCAGAACGTACTATACATGTGACTCATCCTGAAGGCATGCCTCCTCTCGATGACGTCATAACGCCCAAACGCTCGGTATCTCCCTACGTGGCCTAACAAAGGGGCTCAATCCCCTAGCAGAGTATAATCCATACAAAGAGCCACTAGCCAGTGCGTAATCTAAACTAGTGCACCAATCGTTCTTAGAAGATTCACTTACTATGTCAGGTTCCCATGTCAACACGTGCACAAACATCATGATCAACAACTCACACAATCGCCGTGCACAACAAATCACCCCTGAGTCATGTCAAAGAATGTTTTTCAAAATAATTTATTTTGTTAAAGTGTCAAATGGGCCTTAACCAGCTTTAAAGAAAAACCTCATTTCTCAAGAGACCCAAAACACTTGCTCACACATCAAAAGAAATCATTTATCATCAAACCAGAACTACACTTGAAATTACATGAATTATATTCAAAGGTCAAATGGGCATTCTTTCACTATTGTGCGCCAATTCACCAAGAAAATATTTCAAGTGACGTGTATAAAATAAACAACTCTTTTTACATCGAGTAATTATTCCAAAATTAAATTATCTGATACTATTTCTCTTCATTAAAATTAATAAAATATCAAGCAATTAATAAATTCTAAATTTAAAGGCAAGTGCAGTGGGGGACATACCTCGACTCGCAGTCCAAACACAAAGGCACGTCACGCCTCACATAGACGCACAAGCACACACAAGCTGACGACCGCAGTTTCGCGGAATTACCTCGCCAATGTGTTGTAATAAACGCACAACAACTAAAAACCCATAACCACTAACATAAGAAAATCCAAATGAACAAATGGTTTAAAAACCACCTCGACATGTTTTCAAAACATACTTCGCACCATTTACATTATTTCCTAAAACACTTTAAAATTTATGAAATAATTTTCAAAAAGTATCTCACGTCTTTACACACCCAAAACCCCCATCAAAACCCCTTTTATGTTCAACCGCATATCCCCAACATACCAGAACAAAAAACGCATGACTTACACAGTCGAGTAAACTAATCGCACAACCTAATAAAAATACATCACATGTCAAAAATCCATTTTGAAACCATACACACGTTTCTTTAGAACCCGTAACACAAAGGTCCACTCGAGGAAGTTCATTTACCAAATTTAGCATCACGTTTATACTTCTAAACCAAAACATGTTTTAAGAAAAAGAATTACCAATCACTTGTAAAACCAACCAGTGAATTTTTAAATAAAAAGGGTGTGCATTATTTAACAATTTACGCCAAATGGTCCAAGCAACAGAACCAAAACACCGCATATCACAATGATTGACTATAACAAATATACCAAATCACTAAATAACAACTAAGGGTAGTGAGAAAGAAATAACTGAGTGAAATCTTAAATTTAAAGGTGACGTGCAAAGGGTTCTTACCTCAACTCTAATGCGGAATGAAAACGCATTCCCAAAACCAGTGCGCGATCTCAGTCGCACCTCAACCGCATGCTCCGGAACACAATTAAACCCTACGAAACAAGATTGAACCCCAACACATAGGGTTTTAGCAAAAATAAATAAACTCTCATCTAGGAACACACAACCAAGAACCCATTACCGAAAGGGTAGGGCGTCGCCGGAGGGAGAGGATGTTGTCAAGGGAGCAACGCCGGCGAGGGGGCGACGCTGGTGAGGGGCAGCTCACCGGAGGCCATGGGTCGGGGTGATACGCGCTGAACAGGGGACGCCGGGGGGTGGCGGGTCGGCCGAAGGTGGTCTCAGACAGATCGGAGGGTTGCTTGCAGGGGGTCTCGCGCCGCACAGAGGCACCAGAAGGGGTAGTCATCGGTTGTATGGGCGGCGCTGGCAGTGGTTGCCGGAGAAGAGAGGTCGGCCGCAGTTTGGGGGTGGCGTGTCGGAGGTTGCGGGTAGAAAACAGAGGTGTGGAAGGCAGCTGCTGGTGAGGGCTTGTTGGTTGGGTGGCAGCCAGCTGGCTAGACGACGTGCAGGAGGTGGAGTAGAGAAGGGGATGGGTGCGCTGCTGAAGCAGGAGGGGTGGACCGTGCGCGAACAGTGGATGAAGGGCAGTTGGAGGATTCGCGGCCGGGAGAGGGGTACCGCATCAACAGGAGGAAGGCGGAGCGCTGGAGGTTCTGCCCACACTACAAGGGAGAAGGAGGGAGGCGGGTTGCTGCGCGGAAGGAGGGCAGAGGCATCGCGCGAGGAGTGTGCAGGAGGAGGGGGTGGCCTTCGCAACAGGGATGAAGAGAGGGGCGCGGCTGAGCCGGGAGGTGGCGGTCCGTAGGGAGGGCGGAGGTGCAGCGTGGCCTATAGGGAGGGTGGAGGTGCTAGCAGAGGGAGCCACGTGCTAGGCAGGAGTGTCGATGGGAGCTCGTGAAGCGGACCAGGTCGCATGGGGGGTTGGTGGCGCACTGGGAAGAGGAAGGAGGGGGGGAAAGGGTTGCCACAAACCCTACTAAAAAGGGATAAAAAAATATCTAAAAATAAAATAAATAACTAAATAAATAAATAATGACAATAATAATAATGATAATGATGATCATAATAATAATAATAATAATAATAATAATAATAATAATAATAATCAACAACTTTAATAATAACATAAAAATGATAAAAATAACAATTCTAATAACAACAATTCTTTAATAATAATATAATATTATTATTCATGGCGTTGGGGTCGGTGTGGACGGGCAGCCCGTAGGTGAGCTCCGGCTGGGGGCAGGGGGGTAGTAGTTGCTGGCCATGTGCTGCCCGTGCCGCCCCAGGGCCTGCCCGATGTACTCCGGCGGGAGTCCCAAGCTCTCTGATATGGCCTCCAGTAGCCGCAGCGCTAGCCCCCTCGCCGCCGTGCAGTATTCCGCCACGTCATTTCTGAAGGCAGGGGGGTTGGAGGGCCAGTCGTGTATGTGATCCTCGAGTGGGCTGATTTAGGGGGTGGGGTTTTTTTTTTAGTTTAATGGGGCAGGGGGTTTATTATTTGGGGAAATGGGGTGATGCAGCGCCACTTGAAGTGGCGCTTTGCACCCCACGCCCCATCCCCTTAACCTACCTATATATATATATATATATTATAATAAATATAATATACATATAATAAATTTATTATAAATATAAAATACAATATAAATAGGATTAAATATATAAGAAATATAATAAAAATATGTGTAAATATAATAATAAATATAATAAAAATATAATTGTAAATACAATAATAAATATGTAATTGTAAGAATTTATTATATTTACATATAATTAAGTAAATATATAATAAATATATTATAACTATCATAAATATATTATAAATATGATAAATACATTATAAATATAATAAATATATTTTAAATATAATAAATATATTAAAAATATAATAAATTTACAATAAATATAAAATATTATATATTTAAAAATATTATAAATTTATTATATCTTTAAATATTATAATATATATAATTATAAATATGATAAATATAAAATTAAAATATACACACATATATATAATTATAAATATGCATATATTTATAATTATATTTATTTATAGTTGTTAATATATAATTATATATTTATATATGTAGTTAAATATATATATTTATAATTATATTTATTTATAATTTTAAATTTATCTTTACATAAATAAATTTATATTTATAAACATATATTTAAGTAATAAATAAATAAATAAATATAATAAATATATAATCATAAATATAATAAATATAGTCACATATATATATACTCATAAATATATATAATTATATATTTATAATTACATTTAAAAATAATAACTACAATTTTTACAATATATTTACAAATATGTATTTAAAAATGTGAAATTATTTATAATTATATATAAATATTTAAATATAAATAAACCTTATATTTAAATTTTATAAATTTATATATAATTATTTAAATACATAATTAAACCATATTAAATTTATTTATAAATTTATATATATATATATAAACATTATTAAAATTATTTATATTTATATAAATAAACATTATGAAATATTAAATAATTATTATAATTACATAATTATTATAATCATATATTTATTATATTTATAATTATATATTTATTATATTTTTAATCATATATTTATTATAATCTTATATTTACAATAATTACATATTTATTATAATTATATATTAAATATATAATTGTAATAAATATATTATAATTATGCATTAATTATATTTATTATTATGTATTTATCATAATTATATATTTATTTCAATTATATATTTATTGTGATTATATAATTATTATATTTTTAATTATATATTTATTATATTTATATATTTATTATGATTAGATATTTATTATAATTAGATATTTATTCTAATTATATATTAATTATAATTATGGATTTGTTATATTTATAATTATTATATTTATATATTTATTTTATTATACTTTTATTATAAATAAATACATATTTATTAATGTGATAAATAAATTTATTAAATATATTGATATATTTATATATAACTATCTAAATATATATTTATAATTGTATAATTATATTTATATTTATAAGTATAATTATAAATAATCTCACATTTTTAAATTTACATTTATAAATATATTTTTAAAATTGTAATTATTTATTATTAAATGTAATTATATATATATATAATTATAATATATTATAATAAATATAATAAATATAAATAATTTTAATAATGTTTATTTATATATATATATATATATATAAATTTATAAATAAATTTAATATGGTTTATTTATGTATTTAAATAATTATATATAAATTTATAAATTTATAAATAATTATATATAAATAAACATTATATTTAAAATTTATAAATTTATATTTAAATAAACATTATTAAAATTATTTATCTTTATATAAATAAACTTTATTAAATATTATATAATTATTATAATTACATATTTATTATAATTATGTAATTACTCTAATCATATATTCATTATATTTATAACTATATATTTATTATATTTTAATTATATATTAATTATTATAATCATATCTTTATATATATAAACCTTATTAATTATATATATATATAATAGGTATATATTTACAATAATTATATATTTACAATAATTATATAATTATAATAATTATATAACTACAATAATTATATATTTATAATAATTATGTAATTACACTAATTATATATTTATTATAATTATAACAATTATATAATTATTAATAATTATAACAATTATATATTTATATATTTATTATATTTATAATTATATATTTATTAAAATTATTTAATAATTATAAGTGTATATTTATTATATTTATAATTATAGAATTATTGTAATTATAATTGTATATTTATTTTAATTATATAATTATTATATTTACAATTATATAATTATTATAATTTTAGTAATTATATAATTATTATATTTATAATTATATATTTATTATAAATATACAATTATTATATTTATATATTTATTATAAATATACAATTATTATATTTATATATTTATTATATTTATAGTTATTTAATTATTGTAATTATATAATTATTATAATTTTATATTTATTATAATTATATATTTATTATAATTATATATTTATTATAATTATATAATTGTTATAATTATAATAAACATTATTATAAATTTATTGTATTTATTTTAGTTATTATATTTATTATAAATATATTTATTATAATTATAATTATAATAAATAAGATATATATATATATATATATAAGGGTTGGGGAGGGGTTGCCTGGGTTTTGGAAAGCAAAACCCAAGAGCGCCAATTCATTTGGCGCTCTAGGGTAAAAGTGTCTAGCGCCAATTCATTTGGCGCTAGACACACCCATTTATCAAAATAAAAAAAAACAAACCCTTTAAATTAAAAAATAAAATAAAAAACCCCCCTATCCTAAATTAGCGCATCGGAATCTCAGGTAGTCTCGCCAGCAGGACGCCTTCTCGGTTCTCACGTTGAAGCTGGTCGACAACCTCGTCGCCTTCATGGGGTCGTCGGAGTAATCCTTCCTACGTTCGCTCTCCGGCAGCCGGAAGTACGCCGCCGCCGCCGCCATCATCTTCTCGACCACCTCCCCCGGGATCCCGTGGTTCTTAACCTGAAAAAGAGATCCTCAGCACCCTATCTGCCTGCGTCACACAGAAAGAGTACTGACCTGAAAGAAGTCGTAGTTTTGGCAGGCGTCGCCGATCCCCCGGACGACGTCGGAGCGGCGGGGGCCGGAGAGGCCGGCGAGGTCGATGAGAGGAATACCGCAGTGGGATGGATTAAAGATGTGAAGGTTGGGGCGGTCGGAGGGGGGCCGGACGTAGGGTTCCGGGACGGAAGTGATGCCAGCGGCGACGAGGTCGGCGAGGAGGGGGCTGACGGTGGCCATGGCAAGGTAATGGGTTGGTGTGTGGATCAACGGCTATATATAGGCGGGCTGTGGGACGAGATGAGTGGCTCTGTTGGGGCTCTTCAAATAATGATCGGCGTGCGGGTTGGAGCGTGGGAAGATGAGGTGGAAATCGATAAGAATGTTGTTTTTATTGGTTTTTTTATTAAAAGCGTTGAACGATGGGACCACAACCTCAGGAAAATAGGGAATGTACCAAAAGAAATAGGGACCACAATTGAATACGCATGAGATCTTCCCTTTTCTTCGTTTTCACCTCTTCAGGTATAAACCATTAGACGAAGATGGATGTAAAGACATCCCATGTCATCTCAACTTGCACTGATGGCAGGGCGACCAACTCCCATTCATCCAGAGCTGGACCTTCAAACAACACTAAAACAGCACGCACTCTGACAGCTTTGGGTGTTCCCAATACCTTGAAGATGCGTTCGACCTCTTCAAGTCACTTTGTTGCCTCAAATGGACCTCGATCACTGTGAAGTACAGGCAATGTCCGAGAAGGACCAAAAGCTGGGCATGACTTATCGGAAACTTTGGTGACCTTTCTGGTCGGCATTTTCTGAACAACATATAAAACATAGAGCTAAGACTGATATCAAGTCGAAGCAACAACAATGAAAGCGCCTTCATCCAAAAACAACCAGCACAAAAGAAACAAGAAAATAAAAACAAAACTCGAAAATTCCTCTTTCAAACCCCCTTTCCATTTTAGATTTCAAAATTTTCTTCCTTCAAGGACACTTTCCAAATTCCAAACCCACTTTTTAATCCAAATTCAATTTTCCAAAAATCATTTCCCCCTTTTCATTTTAAAAACACGCTTACACCAATCAAAACCAAAACAAAAACCAACTTACAACAAACCATCAGGATAAGGAACTAGCAGTTACACTTAACTTGGTGACACAGTAGTGAGCCACTCCCCAAGCCAGCGTAAACGACTAGGAGAAGCTCAATCGTGCAATCGGACTCCACGTGAGTCACTACTCCATGTGAGGTCATGACATGAAACTGGTCTACCTCCAATGTCATTCATTAATCCCAAAACAAAAGTAGAAGACTCAAAACCCGGACTACCCCTGGCAACTCGACGTTCGGAATGAGCAAGGGTTCATGACGTCCTTCCCGTACCTACCTCTCGAGTCCCGAAAATTATAATCTCCATCTACCGAACACCCCAAATAACAAGGGCCTCCTATGATACCATTTTTTCATGAACCAACCTGGGTCAACCCTGAACCGGTCATCTGAGCTGATCCGCGACATGGCCCGAAGGGCGTTCCCGATCCCCACGGGCTGTCAACCAGTGTCGGGCATCAAAATTTAATCATTGGGAACGATTTGGCCCTTAAAGATAAATAAATAAACAAGAATAATCAGAAAAATAAAACTAAACTCTAACAGCGGAAAAGAAAATAAGCCAAACATACCTCCTTGTGACCTTCTAGGTCACCACCTAACTCGGACTCAAGCCTGCTCCAACACTGAGCAGCTGAACCAGGATCCTGAACAAGAACTAAACTTGAAGCTGAAAGAATGTGATAGGCTTGAGAACTGAGATGCTCAGTAGGGATGTCGAAAATAACCACGGAATCCAAGTATTCTCATTCCCAAAATAGTCCAATAACACAAGTTTGTAATACAAATATAAAAGTAGGGTTTTCACATTTTAAAAATAAGCAGCATGTTTTTCCCACTTAAAAACCCAACACATGCTAAAAACAATTTACAAAATCATTTGTCATTTTATAAATAAAAATCCAAAACAGAATATATCAAAGTTGGGATAGAGTAAAACAAGTAAAAAGTGCTAACTGAAAATCAACTGGTGCCATGGAAAGTAAACAAGCAATGTAAATAATCCAGTAACCATGGGTGATCCTAAACATCCCTAGAAGACCCCTAGACCTACTCAGTTTTGGAATGACCTACCGGTGTATGGTGAAGATCCTAAGTCTATAACCAAATGGCCACCCTAAACTGACCAATCCAGTGGCAAAGCCCGCTTGGCCTAACAACAAATACAGGGGGTACCAACCCGTCTAATCGGGGTTGATCAACAACCATCACTCGATCATCTAAAAGACACCCAAGAACCCATGGTGGCTATATTAATACTGTGTAAGTAGGAAGGCCCTCGCACGCGTGACTCATCTCACTGCACTTGCCTTACCCAAACATAGACGCTTCCTATGTATTCACCCATAAAGGGTTACCCTAGATAGGAGCGCACCCAAATACACATTCAATCATTTCACCTTAACAAAGTGTCAACCGGGTCGTCATGCCATTTAACATTTAAACCATTTCATAAAATGTTCAATGTTTCAAATCGGGCATAAACCTTCACCAAGACACAATCTCCTATAAAAGTTAGTACAAACACTTACCTTGGGTCAATAGTGCCAAACGGGCCCTTGAGTTTCAAAACGCACACCAAATCATTTTACCACTACCAAACGAGCCCTTACCATTTTCAAACTCACGTAAAAACACATTTCAAAGGCAAACAACCATGCTTTAAACAAAACCTTTTTTAGGGAGCACAACTCATTACTTTAAAACCACAAAACCATTGCTTTATAATCCATAAAACTTTTCCAAAACAACTTAACACAAACAATAAGATTGTCAAGCAGGTACACAATTTTAAACACAGTCTTTTCTAAAATCTCATAAAAATATCATTATTTATGTTGAGGGTACCAAATTGGTCGTCAAATTACATAAAAAATTAAATCACTTATTTGAAAACACAAGTGTTTTAAATCATACCTTTATCTTCACATGACCAAAACATTAAAAAAATATCATGCAAAGACCACTTTTTCATTTTTCCATGTCAAACAGTTTATTAAAAAAATTACAAACAGATAAAACATTATATAAACAATTTAATACACATACCAAATAATTTATAAACAATTTTATAACGAACCCATCATCTTATTAAAAACATTTATAAATATTCAAAACAATTTATAAACAATCCAATAAACAGATCGAATAAATTTTAAACAATTTATTCAAACTGGTAACACTTTCAAAACCTATTGCAGAGTATATCAGAATTTTATTTCATGCTTAAAACATCATCAAAACAACTTTTGACATCAAAAGAACACATTTTTCATAATCACACACAAATATGACAAGAACAGGTACTTCAAAGCTATCTTTATCAAAACCGACAAACTTGATCGGAAAGGAAATCACGGATTCTCCTACCTCAAATCCAGAGCGGATGCAGCAACGCTTCAATAGAGGGAAGAATGTAACGTCGCAGACCAACCGCACGCCTTAGACAATGAGAGAAATGCGCGAACACAACACGATGCATTAGATTTAGTTAAAATGAAGGGAAAATGCCAAAGGTTAAATGAAGGAAAAATAAATAAATAAATAAATAAGTAGATAAATAAATAAGTAAATAAATAAATAACTAGATATACCAGATAAGGAACCAGTTGCCGGCAGGGGGGCACACCGGAGTAAGGCAGAGGCGCCGTGTAGGGTTTTGATTGCGCTGCTTGTCGAAACAATGAGAGAAATGGGGTCGGGTCGTCAGATATGAGCATGCACATGGGGGGTCGAGCCGCCAAAAGGTGCAGCTGGGAAGGGAGGAGGGGAGGCCGATGCTAGGGGTGGAGGGCGCACCAAGCAGGTGGTGCGGAGGGCTGGAATGAGGGAGGTCGGGTGCGCTGAGGGGTTGAGGCGGAGGGGCGACCTGAAGAGGGTGAGTGCGGAGGGCCTGGATGAGGCTGGCGGAGGTTGAGGGTGCGCTAGATTTAGGCAGGGTGAGGCTGGCGGGGTGAAGGGTGAGTGGCTGGGTGTGCTAGGGGCAAGGCCGATGGCCTGGGTGAGGGCGGACAGGGAACGAGGGGTCGGCACGGGGTGGCAGAGCGATGAAGGTGGATACGGGTGCTGGGTGCGGCAAGGGAATAGGGAGGGGAGGTGGCAGATCTCCTCGAAGGGGAGGACAGTAACAAACAGGGGGGGTGAGGCCGGCGGTCACTGGTGGTGCGGTAAGGCTTGAGGCGGATGGTCGAAGGGCAGAGGGGAAAGGGGGTGATGTTGGGAAAAATCGGGGAAGGGTGGGCGGCGCCTGGGTAGAATTAGGTTTAGACTTTTTTTATTTTTATTTTAATAAAATAACAATATTTATAATAATAAAACTAATAATAATAATAATATAAATATAAATATAAATAATAATAATATAAAACCAATAATAATAATAATAATATAAAAAATAATAATATAAAACCAAAATATAATAATAATAATATAAATAATAATAATATAAAACACAAAATAATAAAAATAATAATAATATAAAACCATAAATAATAATAATAATAATAATAATAATAACAATAATATTATTGTTATTGTCGAACATTCTCTCTAAATCTTATCCCATTTATTTATCTTATTCAGGAAACCAGGTAAATGTGCGCTCGTCGCACAACTTAATAAACCGCATGCAAATTGTGTGCCTCAACCCCGATCACTTGGGCACCCGCACAGCACCTGGGGCGAATGCGCGGCTACCGCCAATTGGGGAGGCTTGCGGTCGAGCGGTGGCACTGGCGAGCGGAGGCGGCGCGCGGCGGGTCTTCGGCAATAGGCGGCGGCTCCTGGCGGGACGAGGCGGCGCTCGCTGGGGTGCAGGAGGGCCTGGATGAGGCTGGCGGAGGTTGAGGGTGCGCTAGATTTAGGCAGGGTGAGGCTGGCGGGGTGAAGGGGGAGTGGCTGGGTGTGCTAGGGGCAAGGCCGATGGCCTGGGTGAGGGCGGACAGGGAACGAGGGGTCGGCGCGGGGTGGCAGAGCGATGAAGGTGGATGCGGGTGCTGGGTGCGGCAAGGGAATAGGGAGGGGAGGTGGCAGATCTCCTCGAAGGGGAGGACATTAACAAACAGGGGGGTGAGGCCGGCGGTCACTGGTGGTGCGGTAAGGCTTAAGGCGGATGGTCGAAGGGCAGAGGGGAAAGGGGGTGATGTTGGGAAAAATCGGGGAAGGGGGGGCGGCGCCTGGGTAGAATTAGGTTTAGACTTTTTTTATTTTCATTTTAATAAAATAACAATATTTATAATAATAAAACTAATAATAATAATAATATAAATATAAATAATAATAATATAAAACCAATAATAATAATAATAATATAAAAAATAATAATATAAAACCAAAATATAATAATAATAATATAAATAATAATAATATAAAACACAAAATAATAAAAATAATAATAATATAAAACCATAAATAATAATAATAATAATAATAATAACAACAATAATATTATTGTTATTGTCGAACATTCTCTCTAAATCTTATCCCATTTATTTATCTTATTCAGGAAACCGGGTAAATGTGCGCTCGTCGCACAACTTAATAAACCGCATGCAAATTGTGTGCCTCAACCCCGATCACTTGGGCACCCGCACAACACCTGGGGCGACTGCGCGGCTACCGCCAATTGCGCGGTAACCGCACACGGGTCCAAAACCCCATAAAAATATTAAAAGACAAAAAATAATTCGGGACCCAGCCCGGACCTTAGTGCGAGAACCCAAGGCCAATAATTAATAAAATAAAAATAAATTAAGTGTCAGGGTGTGACATAGCTAATACAGGGGGGTATGTTGCTTACTATGTCGTCGATTGGAGCACAACCAATATGGGATTTGTTCATTTGTATAATAAGTTAATGAAATTTGACCCAAGATTGAATTAGACTGACGAAATGCGTGGACATGCTTAGTTTTATTACATATGATGTGTTTAAATAACCAGATAAGTGACATGTGACGTACTTATCAGGAAGATGAATGACATGTGATGTACATTGACTTGGTCAGTCCTTTTCGGAGAATCAAGAAATGATGATAGGTCGAAACTAGATTGATATGTTCCATGTCTAGTGGTTGCTTGATTTCATAGAAAGAAAGATTATATACATATACATATGATGTATATGATATATCTTTTGGTGGACATATTCGTACAGAGATGTGAGTATGTTTAATGGAGATCACACTAGACCTCTTAGTAGCTTGAGTAGCACTGACGTTTTGTTGGAGGTAGCTCTTTTCTTACAACAATATGGATTTCATAATTGTTTTCAACACTATTAAGGCCTACAAGGTCACACCATTGGGCCCTTGGATGAGGATAAAATTTTAGAAAAAGTGTTTGTTCAAAATGAATTGAGTTTGATGAAAAAATTTATATTCAAAAGAGTTTGGATAGATTCACAAAGAGTTGTTAAATTTCACATAAAGTCCTTATGGAATTTTAGTGGAAGAGGGGGATTGTTGGGTGTGCAATAAAATATACATGTATGAGATGCATGTAAACATGTATATGATTCATGTAAACATGCATATGATGCATGAAATATGTAAATATAAATAATTTGATATTATATATAGTGTGTATTTAATACATGCATATGATGAATGAATAATAATATAATCTATATAATACATAATAGTGTGTGTGTGTGTGTGTATTATCGAATATGAATGAGTTGCATATTATGGATGAGTTCCATTCGATGCAACAACCTATATAGCTTCTCCCAAATGATTTCATTTTCATTTGAACCAAATGTTAGTTTACCCAAAAGCCTGAAGGCAATACATTTTTATTATTATTTGAGATAATCCACTTTAAATGGTTGAGGGGGATCCTTACATGGCCCGTAGGACCATATACATATGACCTCATACATGACCCTTGAAGGCCCAGGAGAATGAAACCACAAGAGAGGCCCACCCAGTGTATATATATATATCAATCTCTCACACTATCTAATGTTGCACTATCTTTTGGTATCCAGCTTTGCTCTAAATTTCGTCTTTGTAACCAACATCGTGAAGACATTAACCATCTTTTTCTTTCTTGTGTCATTGTTACTGCTCTGTGGAATTATGTGCTTGGTCTTTTTAAGTGTAGATGGTTACTTAATGACTCAATAAACTCTCTACTTCAACGTTGTGTGGATCTTGAAGCCTCTCAGAAAATGAAGAGCCATTTCTTAACTGTCGTTGCTGAACTTCTTCATGTACTCTCGTATGATAGGAATTCTATTATTCATATCAACTACTCACTTATTTTACATGCAGGTCGGATGCTGATCCTCATTTCCATTCAGGAAGCCGCTTTGATTCAAAAAGGATTTTTCAACAACACAGTGAATGACTTTGGGATTCTGTGTCGGCTTGGGGTTAATGGTATTTATCCTCAACCTAGACACACTTTTGAAGTGTCCTGGAAAGCTTCACTCCCAAGATGGATTAATGTTAATGTTGACGGTTCTTCTAAAGGCATACCAGGCCCTTCAGGTTGCGGCGCTATTTTTAGAAACCACTTTGGGCATATTCTTGGATGTTTCTATCGCACTTGTGGCATCTCCTCAGCTAGAGGTTGAAATGATGAGCGTGATCTATGATATCACCTTCGCCAGGCATCATGGTTGGAGCACCATCTGGATTGAAAGTGACTCGACTACCATCGTTCAAGATATTTGGAATGGTGTGATGCACCTTGTGTGGCCTCTTACAACACGTTGGATGAACTGTCTTCATTCGCTCATGGACTTCAACTACATTATTACGCATTCCTTTCGTGAAGATAACACGGTGGAGGATGGTCCTGAAAATATGGGATTCAACCATGTCACCACATGGTTGGATGACCTTCCTGTTGATTTACTACCCCTTTACAATAGAGATTGTAAAAGAATCTCGTCTTTTAGACTCATGTAATTCCTTGTTTTAATAATAAATTTTGTGCTTTGGTCTTTGACCAAGGAACCA
Source organism: Viscum album (assembly GCA_963277665.1). Taxonomy (NCBI): domain Eukaryota; kingdom Viridiplantae; phylum Streptophyta; class Magnoliopsida; order Santalales; family Viscaceae; genus Viscum; species Viscum album. The sequence goes on from OY728134.1 coordinate 1,280,820,454, forward strand.
CCTTCTTAAAAAAACTATCCAATGTTTCACAGCAAGCAATGTCTCGTGCATTGCACGGTGCCTGGTCCTGATGTCAAAAGTCATACACTCTCAAACGACAAAATCTGGTAGCCTTACAAGCTGGGAGAAAAATCCCTAAACCACAACGGACAAAAATGCATGGGATGCGTTATTAATTGGAAGTCTAAGGCTTCATCTATAAAATAGAATGACTACTCCTTTATTCAGTGGTGTGTTGTATGTGTGACACTACTACACACTCTTTTTCCCGAAACACTATTTATCTCACTTGAGAGGTCGCCAACACCCCTTCAGATTTTGGGTATCCTCACGAAACAATTATGGATCCCTCGAATGGTGTATTCCCATGAAGGCTGAGTTCTTTTGCTCATTGGTGCATGTGATCTCCCACAAACACACTCCGTTGAAGGAAGGAGATGGAAGCTACTGTAATAGATGATTTACAGGTACTCTATTTTTCAGATTATTTAAACGTTGATTTCTGGAAGATTGAACTAAATCTGCTACAAATGATCATTAGAAAATCATACGAAACCCATCATATATATCCTGAAAAAACAATAAAACTCCATTACAGAATAAATGTTTCATATACATTGGAAACAAGTATACAATTATAGAACATGTAATTGATATGTTTCTTAAACAGATTACAGAAACAAATTGAAAATTACATATTTCATACATAATGCACTACATATATCAAAAACATATTAGACACTACCACAAAACATGTTTTCGCAGTGTCACCATTTAACAGTGCTAAAAAAAGTGCTCATGAAGAGTTCTTTTAACAGTGCTAAAAAAATACTATTAAAATTACCCCATTATGAGTGTTTTTTTAGTGTTATTAAAGGGACCGTATCAGCTCTTTTTTATAAGTGCTGATAATGAACCCCCTTTATCAGTGCTTTTTTACTAGCGTTGATATAGCGTATACTTTAATAAAATCATTAAAAATAATATGTTAATATATAAATATATTTATATTGATATAAATATAATATACATATTTTAAATATTTTTTGATAGAGCTAAATATGCATTTACACATAATATATAAGATAATTAGTGAAAATGAGTTATACAATAATTAAAAATATTTTATTAATTATTATTTTGCTAATTATTATTGAGTAATAGTCATTTAATAAAAAATTTAAAATCAAAAATCAAAAAATTAGTAAAAAATCGAAAATAAGTTGAAAACATAAGTAAACTTCAAACGACCATAACTTTTGATCTGGATGTCCGTTTGGGCTCTACCACATATCAAATTGAAACCTGCGACGAGCTCTAAGCACTAATGACACATTGGAACACTCTGTCACATTTTTCGAGCATAAAAAATACTCAAAAGGTCTGCAAAATTGAGTTTTTAGTTGGGGTGCCCCAATTTTGACATTCGATTGAATTTCAACCTCGTTTAAGGGGGGTTTTTTGCCCGTTTTTAGGGGGGGCTAAATTTATTATGTGGGCTTACATTTATATTGATATTATGGTTTTGAAATTTTATCGTTTTTCATAATATAGTGTTATTTATAATCAAATATATAACAATATATACATATTTTTTATATATTCACCCATAAAAATTTAATTTTAAAAATAAATAATTAAACATATTTACATATAAAATATATTTCTCAATATATAAACCTTATCTAAATAAAAAATAATATCCATTTTATTTAAAATACAAATGTATGAATATTTATATACATATAAATATACAATTAATGTATATATAATGTTTATCTGTGTGTGTGTGCGCGCGCGCGCGTTGACAAACTTATATATGATAATTTACATATTCTAATATATGTATATAAATATTAATATATAATATATGTAAATAAATATAATTATGTATAATTATATTTATAGATGCACACATATATATAAATATATATATGTCTGTATTTATAAACACACAGAGACATACACACACAAAACAAATTTTATATATGTATTTAAATATATGTGTATATATATATAAACATATGAATAAAAAATGTAACAAAAAATATATAAATATATAGATATATCATAAAATGCAAAACAAAACAATATAGGCGAGTGGAAAAATCGCGGATGCATGAGGAGAAAGTCTCAAGTTCGAAACCTAGCAAAGGAAAGGGTGCGCGGGAGGGTATATATATATATATATTGAAAATTCAAGGCATTTATGTTGCATATGGCAACACACATATTGCACATTACACATGTAGTATATGAAAATTAAAAGTGTACTTGTTGGAGTGATTGAATTGAATTTATGAGTAAAATTTCAAGTCAAGAGATTACTACATAATAATTTCCAAAACAAAATATTGGTAACAAATATTTTCTTTTTTTCTTCCTCAGATATAATTATAGGTCCCAATAAATTAATTTCGATCGAAGGGGTTCCCTATTGATGAATTTTTTTAATTGTGCATGTTCAGATGCCATAAGGTTATGTATTATGACTGTCTTGATTTTTTATAAAAAAATATTTTATAAAGGAAAATTTATATAGTGGTATATGGTGTTCCAATTGTTGGTTTGAATTTTTATTTGTTTGACATAACAAGGAGTTTATATGTTTCTTGTTGTGTGTAAACAAATTTAATTTTTTAGTTTTTAGATAGTTATATTATAGAGAGGGTTTTAGGGGTTTCTTGGTTTTGAAGAAACTGATGAAAATAATTTTTTAAAATTAGAATGAGTTTTATGGAAATTGCCACATTGAATGTATATATATATATATATATATTTACCAAAAACCCTTTTATAAGAAGGGTGTTTTGATTAATATAATTTTAGATCTTATGTATAAAAATATTTGTCTTGTCTTTAAAATATTCACTGATTTGGGTATAGTAAGTCTAAACTGATTTTGTTGTTTTCTCATGGAGTGACTCTAGTGTTTTAAATTTCATGTTTTGGTTTCTATATTAATATTTATTATATTGATCCACATTATTTATATTTTAATACCATGGATTATGTGAATGGTTCAAAAAAAATTACAAGGTAATTGAATATTTTTTGGTTTATAATACATTGAATCTATTTTCCGAAACTGGTTTCTATAGTGTCAAGAATAGTTAGATGGAACTGGATTTTAGTAGCAAGTACTTATTATGGGCTTCTCTATATGAACACAGATGGGATTGGAAATAGTATTTTGGGTTTAGTATATTCATTCATACACCCACACGACTTGAGGATGGTAATTATGACTGGGGTTCTTAGGTGGTTATGATTGTGATTGGAGAGCATATGTGAATAAGATATAGTAAAATAATGATAACAATGAGATGGTGTTCAACATGAAGTATTTTATAATCTCACAGATAGAGTAATGTGAATTTATGATAACTTTATCTCAGATATTTTATGTGAACAACAGGAGTTTGGTGACTATATTGTAATAAAAAATATTCAGCAAAGAATTAGTGACTATGATTACATTGATTATTAGGAATGATGTTTGGTGTGATTTCATGAGGATAATAATTTTTATAGGTTGAAGTTTTTTTATCTCATACTTTTATGTGTATATTGAATGGGATAAAGGTCGAACAAAAAGGTCTCATTATATTTTAATTTTTGTAGAAATACTGATGTTTATAGACATTATATGAGATTTGAAATAGTTTTTCTAAAAAATTTAGGCCTAGGGGAATAATAAAGAAATCAATTTCATCCTCAGTGTAAGTAATGGAGCTTGGTGGGTGGTAATAGAAGAACATTAACTTCCCATTAGATGGAATCATACAACTAGAGTCTAGGTAGTGAGAGACAACCCACAACATTGGATGTTCGATTCATGGAAATGGGGACCTTGTGGAATCATTGAAAATTTGGTGTGGGTCATCAGACATCTGGTGGTGGTGGCCACAAAATTTTAAATCATAGGTAAAAATAATATTTATGTTATTGAGTTTAATGGCCTGCTCACTAATTCATCTATATTCACACATAAGAGGAGATAAAACCACACCACATTCATAAAATTTCACCACTTGCATCCTCCCTTATTTTGGGTGATCCATTGGTACTTCATCATGCCAATTAGATGTATAATAATTATATTTTTCTTCACTTATCCTCATTTATAATTTTAAATGATTTTGGAATTCATATTATGTTATTTAATGAGATATTTTATCATTTAGTGTTGACATTATATTTATTTTATGGGGATTTCATGTTCGCTATGTAGTGTACGTTTATAATAAGTTATTCCTCATCATAACATTAAATTATATTTGATTTATGGGGAAAAATGATTTGATTTATAAGTTTATAAAATTTGGTATTAAACTGATGATCATTTGGTTGTCATAAATTAGATCTTTTATGCTTCATATAATTTTTATTATGTTGGGAGTTTACTGTTCATTTTTCTCGTGTATTATGTATGTAGTGATTCATAGTGATTTATAACCAATTTAGGATAATCATATGACTTATGTATATATTGATTATTAATTAGATAAAATGAATTCATGATGGTATAGTTGATCATTTGAGTCGATAATTATCGATTCAAGCATGAATTACTATTAACATTGTGTAATTAAATATGGTGGCCTTTATATGTTGAGAATAACAATTTTGTGGAATTTTTTATCTAATATATTTATTATTTCACACTTCTAAAGTAAATTTATTATGAGGATAATTATTATACGACATCATGCATGTCCATTCCCTAAGTGGTATAGGCTCACATTGAACTAATAAAAACCAAAAGAAAATACATTTTTTGATGTGTTTGTTTGATAATATTTTACATGATCGGGAGTCATCATCCCATCTTATGGACTACTAAGTATCATGATCATATATTGAAAAGAAATATTTTTTTTAAATTTAATTTAAATTTTTATAGGTTTAATGTTTTATTATAATGGGATTTTTTTACTATTAATTAATATATGAGGGGATTAGAAAAAAGAAAAGTTGGGCCCCACCCAACGTCGCACTTCTGCTGCATCTAGATCCTTCAATTTGGATTTGAAGTGGACAACTTGGGTTTGAATTGAGTTGATAATTGAAGAGATTTAAATAATTAACTGAATTTAATTTAATATAATGTGTTGATCCTAGATTATCACTTGGGTGGATTGGTTGAATATCTTTTATTAGAAAATTTAATTTCATTAATTCGAGATGTATCCAAACAATGAGATAATTATCAAAACCCATTCACCAATTTAATCACTACACAATTGCAAATATAATAAAAATTTCACTTAGAAGATCACTTTAATGAGCACTCAAAGTAAATGGATCTTACTAGCACTCAAAATTCGTCATCGTTAAAGTTATCAAAGATGAAGAAGAACGTAACTCATCGAATGGAAATCATAAAATAATGATAGATTTAAATATTGAAGTACATGAAATAAAATTCAATCTATCCACTTTCTACTCTCTTGGATTAAACCATTAGGGTGTTATCCCTCCATTTATTTTATTCAATCAATGGAAGCTGGAAGTATACTCATTAGGGAATAATTGAAGAAGAAAAACATTGAAAAGAATGATCACTCCACCGTTGTGTAAATAATTTCAAAAAATGTGATGTGAATGGATCCAATACCTAAGTAAATGGTATAAACATGATTTGAATAATAATATAATATTAAGAAATTAAGTTGAATGAAAAACTTACAAGAGAAAATATTAATGTGCAATTATGAAATGAAAGTTTAACAATACAATTAAAATAAAAACTTGGATTTCAAAATCTATTCACCACCCCCGCCTCAAATAGGAAAATTAGGAGACTAGGGTAGATCCTCCCATCAATAAATTCACTTACCACTAATTAGAAGAATAAAAGGTGAGTGAAAAATCAAAGGATGTTTTACTTTTCAATGTTTCTCATAAAAATAATTCCAGATTCATCCCCCTTTTTGACATGTGAATTCGACATTGAATATGGCCAAATTTGTAGGGGTAATAGAAGATAAATATATTATTAATGGATTAATCTAATATCTTCCAAAATTTAATAAAAAATTTATCTTCCATTTGGATGTTATTCTCGAAATGGTGGGATGATTTTATCGGACTTCAAATTTGGACCACAAGTTAAATGTCAAATTCAGCTCCCAGGATCTCCTTCTAAACTTCAGAATTAGCTCTAGAAATAGTTGACTAAAATGATGCACATAATTTTCAATTTCAACAGCTAAAATTTTAGCTTAATTGGACTTGAATTGTGGGCTCTACTTTTATTTGTCGGGCCTATGACCCATTATGCTTTTGTCCGTAAATTTCTGCATTCATTTTCAAAAAAATATTCATCTTCCATTGTGATTCATCCATTGATTCTAAAAGAAAAAAGTTTCCACACAAAGTGAAAAATAATATCCCAAAATATAAAATTATAATAATTAAAATAATTAGTTCCACAGTTTGATGATTAATTAGGCCCAAATTGACACTTTAAACATGAATTACATAATGATGTGAAATGAAGTTCAATTTATGAAATGAACTAAAACCGATGTTTATAGGAATTTAAACGCATAAATATTAAAATATAAACAATGAATATTAGCCTCTTTATATGGATAATCACACCCCCCCAAAAAAATTTGAGTTTCTTCTTTTCCTAAGAAAAAAAAGTATCTCAAAAAAATGAAATTGAATTCCATTTTTCAAAAACTTTTTAACATACAATGCTCACTAAAATATATCATGTAGAACAATCATGAATCCCATCAAAATCATTTCTAATAAGATAGGTTCACAAGCATATCCCAAGACCAATATCGTTCCTTTTTTAAATTCATCTCCACATTTCATCCAATTTCAATTATGCATGATGATGTGTTGTGTATCTTAATTAACATGGAGCCCATTTTCTTGTTCAAGGGGAAAAAACTAGAAATGATAGGTGGTAATCACATTAAACTTTAAGATGAGTATCCAATTTTATCTTTTTTTTCTTTTTTTTTGTTTTTTTTATTAGTTTTTATTTTTTTTCTTAACCACAATAAAGATGAAAAAACTAACTCTGGTCGAGACAACTATGGAGTCATGGTCACCAAGTGTCGAATGCCAAACATATTGTCAATTCCATTCTCTATGATAGAGATGTAAAACCTAACTCAGAGAAATAAGAATATGGAGTCATGATCCCCAAGTTTCTAACACCACACATTTGGACAAAACATTGCTCTATGTGGGCATTGTTTTCATTTTTTTGTTGGATACTGAAATTAAAATAAAAGTGGCCTCCGACCATGTACTATGATGAAAAGGAACCAATAACTCAAACATACACCCAAAATACAATATACATGAATTGTGGCATTTTGATTATAAAGATTAAAATTTTAGAAGTGAAAAATCACATCAGACAACCGTACTTTCCAAAAATTGTGCTCATGAACTTAAAGTGTCTGGGAGTGTGTGTTTCCTTGATTTTTATGATCGGTTCACTTGTATTTGTATATGGAAGATCATGAAAAAATTTAATTATTATAAAAAATTGAAGTTATATGTTATCAATGAACATCCAAAAGATTAAATGGTTATATATTTCATTTGGTTGTAAGGGGTGATGAAGAATCATTAGATAAAATATTAGTGATAATCATTTAGATCATTTTGGCGTCTTCTCAATCATCACGAGCTAGTTTTGTTATATTATTTAATATTATATATGTATGTTAATTACAGAACATAAAAAAGTTATAACATACACATTAAAATATTTTTCAGCCATTATAATAGTTTTATGACCATCTATGAAGGAATTAAAAGAATATGAAAATGCATCGTCCATGATGTCGGTAAATTGACACATCACGAGCGATGATTTCATTTTTAGAGTAAAAGATAGATTGGAAGGAGTTTGATGATGAATACTCCATTAATATAATAATATTACATTATATTTGAGATATTGGAGTTATCATTCATTTTTTGACAAAGGAGATGATGATTGTATCAGAAAATAAAGGAAAATGAAGTGAAATTAAAAGAAAAAGAATGAGGTTTTTACCACTTGATTCCTTCTCCTTGAGAACCACCTTAGGAAAATGGGATTGGAATTTTGTTGAGACCAATGGATCCTAGAAGTTTGAGAGAGACTTGGGAAGTGGATTGGGAAGAAATTTGATGAGCTCCAAGGCTTAGAAGGTGTGAGGTGAAGAGGTGGTGTGGGGTGGTATTTATAGGGGAGGAGGGGGGGTTCCTTTAATATTTTATTCATTAGTTTACTATTTGTCTCAAGAATATGAAAAGTTTTGATTCCAAGACAAAATAATATAACCATATAATGTGATTTCTAGATTATGGTTCTTACATCATCAATGACTCAATAAATATTGTATTTAACTTATAATGTATATATACCATAAATTATAGTATTTTTTTATTCACTAAAAAATCAACAATTTTATAAATATCCCATAAAGTCATCCTAAAAATTTTAGGAATTTAGAATTCAAAAATGAACACCCTTTTATGTAAATAATTTTATAAATTTTATAAATATAATTTTTAGATAAAATCTTCATTTTTTCAAAAAAATACTGATTTTAAAATTATAATTGATTTTATAATACTTTGAAAAACTAATTAAGGTCACATAAAATTATCTTATCATCATAACACAACAATATATTAATTTATGAATATGTTTTATGAAAATAAATTTTCTTTTAAACCATTATATTAATAATAAAATTTTAAATATTCATTTATGTTTTACAAAAATACTGACACTTAATTAATCGTTTTTAAAACATTCAAATAAGTATATCATATTTTTAATTATAATATGCATAAATTCTATTTATAACTTCATAGGTGAGGTTATTATTCCATTGGTCATATTACTATTCCTAATGGTTATGATACAATTCCTAATGTCATGTTACTATTCCTTCAGTGTATGTCCCTTAACTTCTAGGAAAGGCCTCTTATTTCATTCATTCTTCATTAAAAATGTTTTTTTTGTGTTCCTTGTGTGATTTTATGTGATTTAACTATATAAAATAATTATAAAAAGTAAAATTTCATTAATAAAATTCAGGGTTGTTATAGAGCCCATCCTTTTCGGTCCATTAAGGGAACCCAAGTATTACCCATGGCATAAATGGTCAAGATGCCCTTGAGTATATTCATGGAATTCTCATTTGAATCCATGTATCATTGGGCATATAAAAGTAAATCTCCTATGATTCCATCCTTGGCAGTCCATCACAGGAGTCCCAATGACACTCAGGTATAAGCATCATTCAAGCCAATTGGGTTCGTCCATGACATTATTATATGAATTCATGTGTCACCTAAGGCTAATAACCATTTAATCAATTCAATAGAAATTAATCAATATAAAATAACCATGTCAAGTCTAAAACCAAGAACATATCATTTATAACACACCCCAAAAGGTGTTCCAAGTCATTAGCCAAGCATAGAAGGCTTACCCCTATTTACCTCAAATGTAAAAATCATTATAACAAGCATCTCATTCTTAAAAACCTATTACATGGAATAGACATCATTTAAATCACATGGGCATTTCAATTAAAATAGAAAGTCATGATTAATCAAGCAACTGCATATCATGGGCCAAGGGACATGCCCATTCATCCCTTTCCATTAATCAATTAAATTACAAATCAAAAGTTACATTTCAATTAAATTTACAATTCAATTCAACAATTCAATTCATTATTTAAAATCCCCAAGAAGGGGTAAAAGGGAACACCCTAAGGCATACAATTCAAAATCCACCCATAGAGGTATATTCTTATAACCAACACACCCAAAGGGATGGTTCCATTTAATTCAAGGTTCTCAACCTATAAAAAAACATAAACATGCCTATTTAATTGAATAGGCCATTCCTAGAAATTCTAGGATTCAATTTCATTTCAAGGCGACGTCCAAAAATTGGTCGTGCAACACTATGAAATATATATAAATAGTTTGAATTTAATCAAAAGGCACGATACCACATATTATAGGTCTTTAGTTGATAGATCATCCGGTATCATCTCATGAATTGGATTAAATTGAGATAAAATCGAAGAATAGATGAAGAACCTAATAATAGGTCATATTATATTTCACCTAAATAGTGCATATAATGTCTTAAAGAATAAATAACGGCTAAAAAGAAATTGGGATCTTATCGATGTGAATCTTATGAGATAGAAAACACTTGAATCAGAGTATGGATAGAGATGATCTCTTGATTCCTAGAATAGTCACCCAAAGGAGATATCTCAAGGGGGTACAGTGGGTATGGAGATATATGAGAAATTTAGTTTTAAATTAGATTAAAATTTTAAATTAAAATTATAAAAATTACCCAAAATTAATGGGTCGTACTGTTTAGTTACACTGTTGCCTATGGTAAAGGGGTACCCCACATGGTTTGTCCGCACAGTTTCAAAAGCATGTGAAAACAATGAAATAATCCTCTATCAAAAACTAAAAATGAGGCGTATGGATCTATGGTCCAACTCGTACGGTTCGGCCTAACTGTGCGACCTCCCCCTACTATCTACCCATGCCTCACATGGTTTGAACTAATTGTTCACTATGCCATCTTCACCACAAAGATCGGGTTTCACACTCCAAACCAACCCCATACACTCCTAACACCTTCATGACCCCAAAGGGAATTCATATTAGGCCACATTTAAGAATTAAAACTAAGAATTGATAGAAAATAAAAAATTCGCACCTCAAATAAGAATAAAGTTCTTAAAAACTTCCCCCTTAAAGAAATTCATCCCCAAAATTCCCTTCCAAGGGGGGTAAAGATTCAGCTGAGAATAACTTTGACCATTGTGGTTGTACATTGGTCTCCTGCTCCCATGTCTCATCCTATACTCGGCCGTGATGTCATAGAACCCATACAAGAGGAACAGATTGGCATCTATGAACCTTCTTGCTACGATCCACAATATGTATAGGATTCTTTTCAAAGGAAACATCTACCTATAACTAAATCTCCTTGGGTTGAAAATATTGAGACGGTTCATAATAATAGTGGAACAATTGAGATACATTAATTACATCATGCATGGCTCGATGAAATCTTACCCTATCTTCTGATTATTCTATGTATCAGCCTCAGTGAAATACATATGAAAATTGGAACCCCGACCTCAAACTCTAGAGGCCATCTACAGTGATCGACACATGATTTTTAATAAGGTTGTGAAGTATCAATCTAATTCTAAATCAACTGAACATGATCTGTTGTTTCATGAACAAGACAAGGTCCAAGAATAGCTTCCACTCGTGCCTCTAACCCACACAGGGTTGATCATCATGGACTACTATACAAAGCCTCATAGGGTTCCATCATAATTGTATCCTAAAAGCTATTATTATAGGTGGATTAAACTAGGGGTATATACCTCTACCAGGAGTCCCTAAAATCCAGGATGCATTCCCATAGCATGTCCTCAAGCGCCTAAATCATGCACTCAGAATTACTATCTGTCTGGGGGTGGTATGTTGTGATCAGAAGCACCTATATACATAACACCTTCTATAGTCCCTGATAGAATCGTAAAGTAAATTGGGTATCCCTATCTAAAAAGATATTATATGGGAACCCATGATGTTGTACTATCTCATATATGTAAAACAGTCTATGATCATCCGCACTGAAGTCTTACTTGATCGGTCGGAAATGTTTAACCTTTGTGAGCCTATCAACAACAACCCATACATAATCTTTACCTCAAGCTGACCTCAGTAAACCTATCATGAAATCCATCATGATGGAATTATATTTCCAAATGGGAATGTGTATCTACTGCAAAACTCTAGCTGGTCATTGGAGTTCCACCTTCACCTATTGACAAGCAGAACGTCTCACGACAAAACTAGTTGCATCTCTTTTCATACCCAACCACCAGTACTGGGGATGTAAATCTAGATACATCTTGGTGTCTCCAGGGTGCACTGTCCAAGTTAAATCATGAAAATATTGCATCATCTCCACACATATATCATCTGGAACCCATAATTGTCCATGGATACATAAAATATAATAATCTAAAATAGTCTAAATAGGAGGATGCTCCTCACCTGCCCCACACTCCTGTAAGACAAGGCCCTTGGAATCTGATAGTTGCCTCATAATCATTCTATCCAGTAGGGTATAGGTAATAACTAAGGATGATAGAAATGTCTTCCCATATCCATCATGCACCTCTATATGCATCTCAGAGAACAAATCCATGATCCACTGCTCACTATTGTCCTGTTGAACTGCCTGTATTTGAGTCCTCCTGCTCAATGCATCAGTCACTATATTGACTTTACCATGCATATAGGCAAGATCAAAATCAAAATACTATAGGTATTCAACCCACCATTAGAGCTTCATATTCATATCACACTTTATGATTATATACTTGAGGCTTTTATGGTCCGTTTACACCAAAAATTTCACCCACATTAAATAGTGTCACCAATAGTGCAATTCGTGTACAACTACAGCTAACTCGAGATCATGTGTTGGGTAATTTCTCTCATGAGGCCTCAAATACCAAGACTCATATTCCATGACTCTATTTCCCTACATAAGAATCACTCCTAACCCGATTAATAAAGCATTGCAGTACACAGTGTAAATCCTGCCCGGCTCTAGAAAAATTACTATCAGTGTTGTAGTCAATCTCCCTTTCCTCTCCTAAAAGGTCATCTCACAAGAATCTGACCATAAAAACTTCACAAACTTCTTATTTAAGCCCGTCAATAGCACTTATAGGCATGATAAGTCATGTATAAAACATATGTAATAATTTGATAGCCCCAATAAACTCCATACCTCAATGGAGTTCTTGGGATGCTCCCAGGAAACTACAGCTCTTACCTACTCTAGGTCAACCAATACTCTTATCTCTGAGATGATGTGACCCAAGAAGTGAATTTGATCCATCCAGAAGTGGTAATTTTGTGATTTTATAATATAAATGATGCTCTCTTATTTTATTCAAAATGATCTCAAGATGTTTGGTATGGTCGTGTCGAGTGTGAGTATAAACCAAGATATTGTTCATGAAAATTAGCACAAATGAATCAAGTAAGGATGGAAAACATGGTTCATCAGTTCCATGAAGTCTGCTAGAGTGTTCTTGAGAATTAATAACATAACCAAATACTCATAGACCATACATGCTACAAAATGACATGTGAGGTATGTATAATGGTCTAACATTCACATGATGATAACTGGATCTCAAATCAATCTTTGAGAAAAACTGAGCTCCTCAGAGTTGGTCGAAGAGATCATATATCCATAGTAGAGGATACCAGTTCTTAACCATCAACTAGTTCAGTTTCTGGTAATCCACACATAGACTATGAGTTTGATACACCTTTTTTCAAAAGGACTACAAAACACCATAGAGAAGTACTAGATAAGATAAAACCCTTCGTCTATAAATCCTCTACCTGACTCTTGAGATCTTTCATCTCAGTATTAACCATATTTTAAGAAGGAATAGATATATTTGCAGCATCTAGAAATAGATTGATAGAGAACTCTACCTTTTTATCTATAGGTAATAATAAAAATTATTCTAGGAAGACATCCCAGAAATGATCAACCACTGAAGTTAATTATGTCTAAAGTGTTCCATGATCATCTGGATATAAACTCACAACCTGAGATATCATCCTGCCCAGCCCACAATGCTCGGGTCTAGTTTGGATTTCCTAGGTATCCCATTTCCCCTTGTAAATAAAATCTCCACCCTCTGGTGGTGTAAAAGTCTAAAGTCTAGTATCCTTCTCCTCATTGGTCTGTTGCACTATGTATATTTGGCCTGAACAATAGCCCTATGATACTTCCTAGCTACCCTAAGTAGATCCAATCTACAGTCGCTATAAAACTGGGGTTTGACTACCATGGTCATGACCACCACATCAGCTTGATCATCCAGTTGTACTCCATCTCCCTACCCAATGATAAGCTGCTGACCGCGCTCCTAAACTTGGAGTCAATGTGGACCCTATATTACTGTCTATCGGAGGAAATGTTCTGCATAAGAACTATAGATAACCCATCTTGTCATACTATCAACACTCGATTGGGTCCCTCGTACATTGTTACCTCATATATCCTGACCTACCTCACTGCTAGAACATCACCTGACTACATGAGTTCATGCTTTGGATACTAATGTCACCAAATGGAAGCTCTATACGACGCTTCATACTACTAATCGAATTAGTAGATCTAGATGGAAAACCACCCTAGCTCACACCTTCATCCTCTCTCAGGTTACGCTCTGTGATAAGCACCTAATTCACCATTCTAGAAATGGTAGTTATCTGAAATACATTCACCTGTGATCAAATGTTATACTTAAGACCATTCTAAAATCTCCGAGCTTCAGATATCTCATCACTCATTAGAATAGGTAAGAAGTGTTGGAGCTTAGTAAAATGGTCTAAAAATTCTATAACTGATAACACGCCCTACTCTAGGTGCATGAACTCCCAGGCTCTATCAGCCCTCAACGTCTCGAGATAGAAGTAATCATAGAAGGACATTTGAAAATCTCTCTAATACACCTTCTTATTATGATATGTCTAAGTTATAACATCCCACCATATCTTGGTGGGATTACATAGAATATACATATTGAGATTTACCCTCCTCTTGGGAGGCATCTCTAGATACTCAAAGATACAGAGCTTAGCCTCTGTCTAGGAATATTTAGCCTATGGTCCATCATCCCCAAAAAACATAGGTGGATGCTACTACTAGAACTCAAGTGTCAATACTGCAATTATTGGGGCTGAACGGTCTGCATGAAGTGAAAAACCAATCATGGAACTATGCCTTAGAACATGAGACTGGAACAACTACTGGTTTCACAGCTGGCACTACTAGATGATTCTTTGATAGCCCATGGCCCACCACCTCTAGAGTGTGATTGTTTCCACCTTCCCGACATATGACTAGAGGACGTCATGGTGGTATACCTCTACAAATGACAAGTACCCACCTTAGATAAATATTATTATCAAAGTTTGTAGCTTAGAAGTGAAAATATTGAAATATGATAGGTACATGCCTTCCAATATAATAACACATCCATCTTCCTACTCCATGACTCAAGTTTGGATGTCAAACAGATCATAAGAAAGCTAGATATATTGGCTACAACTCACTACTAAAGTTGGTTCTGGGCCATGTTCTCTACTATAAGAAATGCAAGATTCCATTTGATTTCCATTTATTTATTTATATTTGAATCAACTATTAATTGATAATTATATAACTTTTCACATTACAGGTTGAAGTAATCACTACTACAAAACTGACCTTTAACAGCACTGATATTTATCAGCTCTAGAAAAACACACTCATAAATGGCATATTTATCAACGCTATAAAAAGCGCTGATAAATTTAACCTTTTATCAACACTTTACTTTTAGCACTAATAAATGGTATCTTTTATCATTGCTTTATTTTTAGCACTGATAAAGGGTATCGTTTATTAGCACTTAAATTTTAGCACTGGTAAATATTTATTTCATCAGTGCTTTTTTAGCACTGATAAAGATCCAAATAAATAAAAAAACAATTAAATAAGAAATCAAGTTTATTAAAAAAATATTCCAAATTTTATTAATTGAATAATTATTGATAAAAGTGAATAAATTGATTATACATTATTAAATATTAATCATTTTATTAATTAGATAATTATGATAAATAATGTTATTAAATTGTATATATTAAATAAATATATATATATATATATATATTAATGTAAATAAATATGGTTTATATATTAAAAAATATTTATGAGCTTTATATTAAATAGTCGTATATTTATTGAATAATGGTTTGTAATTAAAAATTAATATAAATTAAAAATATAGATTAATTTCATAGTACTCGACATATAATTGAATGTCATTTGATTTTTCAATTTAACATAGATCAAATATATGCTATATTGATTCCACATATACATAATTAATTCATTTTTATATACAATGCACGCACATAAAATTTATCCATTTTTTCAATATTTTTAAAGTGTTCTTATTCTTAGTTTATTTAGTGTCACTCATTTTTAACATATATGCATGCACTTAAAATTAGATATTCATTAATAATGTAAAAAATATATTTGTAAAAAAATATTTATAAATAAATATATTTATAAATTTACATTTATTATATTTATACAACTATATATTTATAATTATACATAAATAAATATTTTTTTAAAAGTATTTATAAAATCATAAATAAATAATTATATATACTTAAATAATTATTAAATTTATAATAAATTTACTTAAATAATGAATATATTTACTATATTTATTATATATATATTTATTAAATATATATATCTAAAATTATAAAATATATATAATGATATAAATATTATTTTCAAAAAATATTTCAATAATTATAAAAAAATAAATTTAAAATTTTATATATTTAAAAATTAATATTTTTATTATATTTATATTTATATATATTTATTAAGTTTATATAAATATTTACAATTTTTTTATATTTAAAATTATAAATCCTTTAACAGCGCTTAAGTAATAAACGCTGATAAAAGCATCTTCATCATTTATTTTTTCATGCTGATAAAGATGAGTCTTTATCAGCACTGTAAGTTTAGTGTTGATAAATATTGGTTTTACCATCACTTTTTTAGCGCTGATAAAGACCTACCTTTATCAATGCTAAAAAAACGCTGATAAATTGTACTTTTATCAACAATTAAGCAATAAACACTGATAAAAGAACTCTTTATCAGTGATTTTTTATAAGTACTGATAAAAGTGTCCTGATCTAAATAAAAAACCCTAATCATTTGCGAACCCATCGTGATATCAGAAGCTTTTCGTGGAAGCCACACACTACCAGTGCTTTTCCCTGGTGAATCGAAGCTTAGATCACACAATTGAACTGCCTCCAGTTGCTCCAATATCTCGTACGACATTCAGTGTTCAATTGGTGTTAGGGTTTCCGAAAAGGGTCTTGGATTTTGTTCAACCTAGAAAGGTAGTCCTTCTGATTTTCTTTGTGTATTTTTTGTTTTGTTTTTGATTTCTTCTTTGATGATGTCGTTATTTGTGGTCTTGTGATTATATACTAGTGAGGTAGGCCTTCTGATTTTATCAGTTTCCAATTTTGATTCATCTCTTGATCATTAATGGAGAGTTTATTATTTATGTACTTGATGGAGACACATGGAGTCACATGGAGTTTAATTGGTTGTTAAATTTTGTTTACATTTCCCAAATTGATCACCCGAACTTATCATACATATTTTTCATTCTTTATTTTATCAATGTATTCTATATATGTGAAATTTTAGAAATTGAAACTGGGGATTTTGTGTGTGAGGGAGTTGAAGGTAGGTTAAGGGATTTATTTTATATTATACCACTTCATATCTTCTTTTTTATACTTATCTGGTTTGGTGTGGGAATCCAATGTATGGATTCATCATGGAAGTTTTTATATAAATTTTATTTCTACTAGTTTTATTTATTTTTGGGGCAAATCATTCCCACTGTGTTGTTTTTCATGCCCTGGTGCTCATTGCCAGCCTGAGGGGGATCGAGAATGTCCCTTGGGCACTATCATGGTTTAGCTCAGGTGTTTGATATATGGTTGTCTTGGGTTTGTTTTTGAAACTATAATGTGTTGTACCTTTTCTCAATAATGCAACTTCTTATGTCTTTACACCTTTAAAAAAATCTATTTTATTTTTCTACCTCTTTAGATTAATCCAACAATATTTATAAATCCTTTTAACAATAATATAGGAAATATACATTGATTCTATGTACTATTCTCTCGAAATCCATGATATAGATTGACATTCCACCCACAACATTTTGAAATTTTTATTCAATTTTCAATGGGTGTCAACATTGGTTTTCAATCTTCCTTTTGAAATCAATAAAAAACTTCCTTCACGTAAATTGAATTTGGAAATAAATATCCCATGAATTTTATGAGTCACCTATAAACTAAGGAAAATTTCAAATCGCTAATCATAAACATTTAAACATTGGTCATTGTTAATGTAGAAAATTATTATCATCATTCACCTCTTGAACCTCTAAATATTATGTCATCCACATTGATAAACACTTTCAATCTATCCATAAAATTATTTTTTATCTAATTATTATGATCAAACACATTTTGATTGTTTTGATACTTTATGAAAATTATTCATAAGTCATTTTTGATGTGTCGGAATCATCCGCACCTCAATCTAATACACGATGTGGCCAGTATGGCTCAAAGTGTCCGTTATCAGTTTAAAATCAACATTTTAGTTCAAAAAGGGTCACTCACTAAAAACTGATCAAGCGTGCTTGGATTTTCTTGATAATTTAGGAGAATTATTCATAAGTCATTTTTGACGGGTAGGAATCCATTTAACGTCAAACCGATACACAATGTGATCAGAATGAGTCAAAATTGCATGTTTCCAGTTTAAAATGACATTTTAGTAAAAAAGACAACTGACATACTCAAAACTGAGAAAACAAGTTCAGAATGTTTTGATACTTTAGGAAAATGATCCACAAGTCATTTGAGACATGTTGGAATCATCTACACCTCAATCCAATGCAAGGTGGGGCGGGTATGACTCCAAGTGCGTATTTTTATTTAAATTTGACTTCAATTTTAGTAAAATTAAAACTTTCTATTAATTTATTTCTTTATATTATTACTAACATAATAATTGTTTTCTTATACAGGTGAATTATTTTTCTCAAGTAGGGGTGGTTTGTTCAGTAATAGCATGAGTCGGGTCATGATTAAAAGTAAAGGAACATTGTATGTAATAATTTGTATTTATATAATTGTATAAACCAATGTTTGAAATGTCTATGATATAGTGTTTTTTTCTTGTTTCTGTAATAAATTTATTTCATTTGAATCTTATATTGGGACTCGTTTGTGTTGATATCTATCTTTTTTTGGTGTTGTGGTGTGTTGTTACAGCACACTACAGTGGTGATGCAGTGTGCTATTACAACACACTACAAAATGGCCCTTTATCAGTACTTTTAAAATCACTAATAAAGGTCACATTTATCAGTGATTTTAAAAGCACTAATAAAGGTATACTTTATCAGTGCATATAGAATCCATGATAAAAGACCCTTTATCAGTGCTTTTATAAGCGTTGATAAATGGTTCCTTTAGCGGTGCTAAAAAAGCATTGATAAATGGGACCTTTATCAGTGCTTTTTTAGCACCAATAAAGGACCCCTTTATTATAACTTTTTCAGCGCTGAGAAAATTCCAAGTCTTTAACCTTGCTCGTGCAGTTATTTCTTTTCTAGTGTTGATAAAGGCCATTTCTAGTGCTGTTTAAGGCCAGTTTTGTAGTAGTGAATGGTTTGCCAAATTACGATCGAAGAGGGCCCATACTCCTTAGGGAAAAAATTATGGCGTCCACCTATTTCACACCATAACATTCTACATTACCTATCACAAAATATAATATATCTATCATGCCACCTATAAAAATATCATGGAATAAGTAATGCATCCTAAATGGCGTGGAATAATGCATGGAATGTGATTCCAGTAATGTTCCTAAAAGGTTGCATGAGATGGATTACCCTCATCTCATCAGATTGAAACAATATAGATCCCATAATAATATCAATAATAATATCACAATTCAATTGTGTCACCCAACAATATAATCAAATTAACTTTAGTAGTAAAAATCAAGAAAACAATAATTCAATTCGAGGAAATTTGGATTTTTCCTATATACGGGTTAGCTACACTTGGGAACAACCCATTACCAAGTTCCATTTCTTTCAAATCCCTTCCTATTATCACCAAATAGTAATGAAAACCAGAAAAAAATACTTTGATACAACTTTGTAACATCCCAGACCCGAATGCCACTAAATAGTGCCCCGAGCCCGGTGGGTCACATGGCCTCAAGCGCATCATCCCAAATGTCATAGGTTGTAGACTTGTATTAAGGGACAAGGTGTGTCCATGGGGATACTATGACCACATTTCTAGAGTGTATCATAGCAGAAGTAGTAACTCATAGAGACAATAGATAGTAACCAAGGAAGATACAAATAACTAGTACCAGAAGTGAATCTCGTATTAAAAAGATGATGCATGTCATATATCTCTAATAAAGAATCCAATATAGGTACAATACATTATAATACAATATATGTATCATAATGAAAAAAAAGTACAAAAGTATCCCATCTAACATCACAAGCCTCAGCTTTGTCCCATGCTCCCCTACTTCTAAGTTGCAATCAAGAAATTGTATCAGGGTTCTTTCCCTTATCCATACATAGAATCATATCGTCTACTTTGGTACTAAAGGCACCTAATTAGGGTGTGAGACTAAATCTCAGTAGGCAGCCACCCATGTTCAAGTGCCAATCAGTCAGTGAATATATATAACAACAGTGTGAAGGCAGTAATGCAATGTAAAGGAAGTACTCAAAAGTAAACATCCTATAAATTCTTGGTTCTCATTTAAAACAAGTTAATTTAGTAATTTAATTGCATTTAATTTATATGTATCGAGACCTATCTCAAATCCTAATTTCCCTCATAATATCATGTCCAAAGGATAACTAAGTAGGCCACCCACAAGGTATAAGTCAAGACTAATCCATGTTTGTACTTTGGCTTGGAAGACACATCATACAAATCATTCCATTAATTGATCATTCAGAAAATATGCCTATCCCTAGTGTTCCTAAGTTATAATCCAAGTATCACTCCATGTATAATATAAAACAACACCATACAATCCCATCCATGGTGATCCTCACAAGAACCCATGTACCACTCTAGGTGTGGTATATCGTTATTTCCATTCGAGGCTATCATTGGTGGTCCATTAACGGATCCCAAGTATCACTCATGGAATATATGGTCAAAATGACCTTGATACCATCCATGGAATTCTCATTTGAACCCATTTATCACATGAGATATTAAATAAAATCCCCTATGAGTCCTTGTAATTCCATCATAGGAGTCCAAGTGTCACTTAGGCAGAAGCATCATTCAAACCGATTGAGTCCATCCATGACATTCTTATATGAATCATGTGTCGCCAAATGCTAACAATAATTTAATAAATTCATTAGAATTTAATAAATATCAGACCATGTCAAGGTCAACACTAATAACATCTTATTTATAACACACCCCCAAAGGTGTTCCAAGTCCTTGGCCAAGTTTAGGGGGCTTGCCTATATTTAACTGACATGGAAAATCATTATAACAAGAATCTCATTCTTAACAACCTATTACATGGTATATACACCATTTAACTCACATGAGAATTATAATTAATAGAGAAATTTATTATTAATAAATAAATTGTATATCATGCGCCAATGGTCATGTTCATTCATCCCTTCCAATTAATAAATTAAATTACACATCATAAGTCACATTGCAATTAAATTTACAATTCAATTCACCAACTAAATTAATTATTAAAAATCCCTAGGAAGGGGTAAAAGGGAACACCCTAAGTCATCCAAGTCATAAGCCTCCCACGGTGGTCCATCCTTATAACCAACACACCCAAAGGGGTGGTTCGATTTAATTCAATCTTCTCAACCTATAAAAAACATAAACAAGCCATATTAATTGAATAGGAAATGCCTATAAATTCTAGGACTCAATTTTATTTCAAGTTGACACTCATAAATTGGATATGCAGCATGACAACATATATAAAAATCTTGAATTTAATTGAATGGAACAAGACCACCTACCATATGTTCATATTTGATAGATCATCAAATATCATATCCTGATTTTTCTCAAACTGGGATAAAATTGAAGAATAGGTGAAGAACCTAATAATAGTGCATATTAACTTACACCTAAATAGCATGACCAATATCCAAAATAATGAAGATCAACTAAAATTGAATTGGGATCTAACCAATGAGGATCTGATGAGACAGACAGCGCTTGAATCAGAGTCCGGACGGAGATGATCCTTTGATTCCTATAATAGTCACCCAATGGAGAGTTCTTAAGGGGGCTGTTGTGAATTTGGAGAAAGATGACAAATTTAAGTTTAAATTTTATTAAATTTTTAATTTAAAATTTTAGAAATTATCCAAAATTAAGGTGTCACACTATTTAGTTGCATAGTTAGAAAAACTGTGTGCCAACTGTGCACGGTTGCCTATAGGCAAGGGGAACCCCACACAATTTGTTAGCATGGTTTCCAAACCATGCAAAAAGCCTCTATCAAAAACTATAAACGAGACACACATCCATGTGGCCCAAATCATATGGTTTTGCCTAAATTTGAGACCTCCCTTATTCTATACCTAGTCATCACAGGTTTATTAAACCATTCGGCTTTCCCCGTATGGTTTAAACTAACCGAAATCCATGCCATTTTCACCCAAAAGCTTGGGTTTTGGTTTCCGAGCCAGACCCTGACACCCCTGAAACCTTCATGAACCCAAAGGGAATTCATATTAGGCCACATTTAAGAATTTAAACTGAGAATTTATGGAAATCAAGGAATACATACATCAAATAAGAATCTAGTTCTTATAAATATCTATAAGGGGAGAAGAAAAAACAAGGTCAAGATAAAATATCCAACTTCAAGGAAACATCCAACTTCTTTTATAAAATTTATAACTTTTTGAATGTGTGCATCATGTTCATTAAAGTGACCAAAATGTTCTCCTTGGGGACCTTGAGGGTAAGAAGTGAGGTAGTTACCCTCCTCCAACCACCCTTCAAAAATAAAATTCTCAAAGGTGGCCTTATTCATTTTAATAGACAAGGTTTCATGAATTGACTTATCTTATAGAAAGGTCAAAGAATCATTAAAAAAGAGAGTTTAGTTTAAATCAATGATTGAAAATTAAAATGATGTTGAACATCTAAATTATTTATAGGTTTTATACTCTCATATTGACCCTTCTCATACCATCTGTCAAAAAAAATATTATCTATGATGATCTTATCTTTTTAATCTAAGTTTAACCTCCTTGATTATCTCCTCAACTAACAGTAGGATGTGTTATTATTAGTGAATATCTTATAGATAAAACTCATGAAAAAGATATGAAATTTATTTGAGTTCTTTAGCTACAACTTCCATAGTATGTTTCCAAAACACAATATAATCATGAATGTGTTAATGAAAATCAAGATAACATAAAATTTAAATATTTTCCTAAATTTATATTTAATAAAGAATATAATGACTTCTTATCATCATGGATGGTTCATTTTTTATATTTTTTTTAAAATATTGACATTTAAAAACTAAGAATCACTAAAAAATTACCATTAACAAAAACAATGCAAATTATTGATAGTATGACATTTGAACTATCAATGAAAAATTTATATTTCCATAGATATAGCCCAATGCCTAACTTAGTGGTTGTTCACAAGGAGGTAGTTTGTTTATCCTAATGATACTTCTAAAATAATTTTATGTTTTATCTATTTAAAAAGAAGTAAAAGAAAATATGAGTCTTTGAGGATGAAAAAATAAGAGAAAATATACAAAATATAATAAAAGAAATTGAGAAGTGGAAAAGAAATTTGGAGAGAAGAAGAAAAGTTAGTAAGAAAAAACCATTTCCTGGTCAATCCACTCTACTGCCTCTCATAGATATGAATAATTAAACATTCAATACTCAACATCACAGAGTGCATACTCAATCTCTCAAAACATACAACACTCAAACTCTAAAAATGAACAGATAAAAACAAAACTTCCTTCTACAAATGAGTGTTCTCTAAACTATGAAAATAATCTCAAGGTTGATTCAATTTTGTATATAATATCTTCATTGAAGTGACATCGATGGGTCAAAAAAACACATGAACTCTCCTAAGAATCTATTTTGAGTAGAAAAGAGAAGAAAACGAAAGAAAAAAGGATTTGATTATAGAAAACTATTCATAAAAATGAGTGTAGATACTCAAATCCTCAATTCACTATCTCAAATTTCCAATTTCATAGTGGACATCGAAAGATGAATTGAATATTTGATCTCCAAAAACCATAATGCTTTATCTCCTAGAGCTCGGTCTACAAATTAATCCTCCATGACCAGAGGTTAAAATTCACACATCAATAGAGAAATGAAATAAAACAATTTTTATTTATTAATTAGAATTATAGAATAGGGATAAAATAAAGAAGAGGATAGAAAATAGAGAGAAAAACAAGAAAACATAATGTGGTAATTCTTCATGACCTATCGTTACACAGCCTATTTAAAGAGAGAAAATGAATAAAATATTTATAAGTATATAAATTGATAAAACACTCCATGTTACACCCTTAATAACATTGCATACTCCTCACGTAACATTAGCTAAAATCATCTAAAATTTTCACACCAAAAAAAAATTAATTTGGACATTTTCTTTGGAACATCCAGCATTTGAATGGTTCCTTAGTTGGAATCAGTTATTCTATTCCATCTAAATTAAATATTTCACTTTGTAAATGTAAGCATATATTACATTAAATTATTGGTCCATCAATCTTCCTTGTGTCATGTTTTCATTAGAGAATTCCACTACCAACTAGATTGATGGTAAATCAATGATCAGATTGGTGACCCTATGTTTGTCTCCTTACAAGAATCGACCTATGATCACATTGTTGAATAAAAACAAATTCATTGGATGAATCCTACTTCATAAACACAACTGCAATGTTGAATAATATTAATCCCACATTTCTATCTCAACCTACAAACTATACCTATAAAAAATCTACAAAATTAAAAATCAATCTTCATCAATGATTCCATTGTTAACTTATAAATTTGAAAAACAGATCCCCAAGGAACAACTCTATTGGGAACAAAATATCAAACCAATATTCAATTTGATTTCAATATCCCATATCCAATGGATTTCGTCAACATCTTGTATCCAAAATGCCTTTGGCATGGCTTGTCATATTGAAGAGATACCAAGTAATGCTCGACCACTAGTTCAGTAACTCGCAATGAATTATTTTTTAAATAAAATCAACAAATAAGGTAGTCATAATCCCCAACATATGAGTTTATAAATTTGACATTTTTATCATTTTATATTCTTCCTAAACATGTTGAAATCCATATTGTACTTGATTGGTCTAGGATTATGATCCGTGAATATTCAATCTCATTACTCGAAAAGAATTAAATTTTAGTTTAAGTTTAACCTTCAGTGATATTGATCCATGGAATTCAATCTATACCCCAACCATAAATGAATCTCATTCAAGAGTCTGGTCAATTTTGGTTTTCAATCTCCACTATCATATCTTCATCACTTCATCATGAATCAGATATACCCTAAATACATTTTCCATGTTTTGAAATCATCCCTTATCTTCAATAATGCTGATTGGAAATTAGAAATCCAACTGATTCCATGCCTCATCTCTGATTTGGTAGGGTGTTATTCATAAAATTTATAGTCTATAAGGCATCATTTCTAGGTATCATCATCTATGTTGAGATTTATTTTGGTTGGTTTGAAGGACAAAACCATATTTCTTTGATGGACTCCTCTATTCGATTGTAGAAGAATTTGATATATAATTTCATGTATGCAATTAATTGGATTAGTGGTTTCACACCTTTTGACTATGTGGTAATGTTTTGGAATTGGCTACATGGATAGTTCATGAATTATCCTATGTGGGGTTCTACATGATAGGTTACAAGGGTATCCATTTGAAAAGTGGGGTAGATAGCAGATCAGCGAAATTTGTAATGTTGTGTTAAGGGAAAAAATGCTATATCACTCCACTTGTAACCATAAACATAATAAAATTATCAAATAAATAATCCATCAATATAATATAAAAACAAATATTATTTTTTAAATAAAAAATTTAAGTAAAATGAATTCAAAAACATAATATTGTTACTACAATTCATGATTAAAAATTTAAGGACAATAAGGATAAATTAATTAATTAATCAATTATGTAATAAAATAAATAAGTGGTAAAAATGTAAATCTAAAAAATTTAAAATTAATGTTACAACTTATTATTTTGTTTAAAGAAAATAGATTAAAAACTAATAAAAAATTAATTAATTAATTAATTAATAAAAACCAAAATGCTTAGAACACAAAAGGTAATAAAAAAATGAAGAAACTGAAAAATTAAAATAATCAAAATATTATTAGTAATAAATTTAATAAAAAAATAAAAAGCTAAAATTTTGATATATTAAAATATAAAATAACAAATATTATTAAATTTATTGATTTATCAAATATACTAAAAATTAACCAAAAAGGAAAAAATAACCAATAATTGGCTACTTTAGACATTAAAATATATAAATAGTATAAGAAACAATGCGAAAAAATACACGAAATAAATAACACATAAACTATAGATCAAGGTACTTTCTATTTCGTCATGTTAAGGATTAAAGAAAGAAATATATGGGGATCTTAAAACCACTACCCATACTAGAATTAAAATGGGAAACTGGAACTGTGGATTTTGTTATTGGACTCCCCAAAACAACTAGTGGCCATAATGTTATTTTGGTTTTAGTTGATAACCTTACAGAGTCAACACACTTAATTTCAATAAAAGAATAATAAAATCTTCATTATATATCTAGGATATGAATTATGGAAATGGTAAGGTTATATGGGGTGCCATATTTTATTATATTTGATCAAGATCCTAGGATTACCTCAATGTTCATGAGAAGCCTTCAGCAAGATCTCGATATAGTTTTGTGTTTCTACACTGCTTATCATCCTTAGATAGATGGTCTGTATAAGAGGAAAATTCAAACCCTGAAGGATATGTTAGATGTTTTTCTTTAAATATCAAAGGTGTTTGTGATCAACACCATACTCCGGTTTATTTTTCATTAAACTATAACATTCACTTGATCATTCAGTTGGATATTTTGGAAGTCCTCTATGGAAAGATGTGTATAACTCTAACTTAATGGGATGAATTTTTAGATAGAAATTTAATGGGATCTGAGTTATCTGAGGAAATAGTAATAATGGTTAAATCCATTCAGCAAAACATTAATGCATATCAATGTCGGTAGAAGAGTTATGATAACAATATTAAGTGAGATCTAAAATTCATTATTGGTGAGAAGATTTTCAAAATAATTTCTCAAGGGAGGATGGTATTTATATTAATAAAAAAGTGAAAGATGATCCTTAGGTACAATTTTTCATTTTGAGATTTTTGATGTGGGGACTGCAACTTATCACTTAGAACTTCCAATGAAATTTTCTCATGTTCACGATGTGTTCCATGCATCTATTCTTCAAAAGTGCATACATTATCCTACACATAAACAAAACATAGAGGTTATGCCGATGAATCCTTATATTTAATATGAATAGAAAAAGTTAAAAATCTTGTAATATAGTGATAATGATATATGAAACATGACTACTCACCTGGTTAATGTAATTTGGAGGAATCTAAAATTTGATGAAGCTACATGTGAACCTGAATATGTAATGAAGAATAGATATACTCGTTTATTTGTACTAGAGTGATAAAGTTTCATGGGTGAAGTTAATTTTATGGGTGTTTGAATGTATCAAACAATGATTTTATATGTATTACCATTGAAATAAAACAATAAGTATTTGATACATTCCTTATACACATCCCACATGTCATGACCCACCTTCTTCAAAAATAGGGAAGGGATGGAAAATTAGCGCACCCTTCTTTCCTCAAGTTGAAGGAGAGATAATGACCCTCGAGTCCCACCTTCGATAGGCCCCGAGGTGGCGACTAGCACCAAGGATATAGAAGATCACATAGAAATGGAAGTCATTACCCTTTATTATAAAACAAGATCGGGAGATAAGATGGTAAATCCAAAACAAATCCAAATACCAAAAGTAAAATTGAAGCCAAAAATCCATTCCCACATGCATGTTCAAAAGTAAAGTTAATACCCAGTATGAAAAAAGTACCAAAACAAGTACCAAAAGGAAAGAGACTAATAAACAACAATAACTAATCCCGAAACCCGAGCTAGTAAAGTTCAGCACGATCCTCAAAGTCCTCTTGGAAACCTGAAAACAGTTTTATACACATATGGTGATTATACAAGTATACCCAATAGGAAAACTAAAGCCACTCATACACAAGTGACGGAACATAATAATGTACTTATGAGAAAATAGTAGAATCCTCAAAGAAACTACTAAGGAATACTAACTAACCCAACGTCACCAAGGCACGCTCACCAAATAACACAAGTCAGGTAAAGTAGTAGTATAAGAACATCAAAATTTGGGTACCCCACACCACTTTCTCACTGGTTATCTGCTCATCACTAACGAAAAACGTATTGATGCTACCACTCTTCCCATACGCAGTCCCACTGCAACAACCTGTCTGCACACACCTGGGCCTCAAACCACACACAATCCCTCCCACAGACACCTGGGCCACAACAACCATGTCTCTCGCCCAAAGACACATGTGCCTCATCCCAACGATACTTGGGAAAACAAACCTAGCCCGTAAAAACCTAGGCCTCACATCTACAACAAACCCCCCAAAAGAATCTTGGAATATGGTAAGCCTCAAGCCATTACATCCTGGTCGAATACGCTCGAGCCGTAAGAACTCGGAAGGGGGTGCGAGGAAGAAATTCAGTAACCAGCCATCCATCATCCCACCGAGATGTTGGGAAAGACACCCTCCCCAATGAAATAGAGGTATTTGGTACATAGTGCTCAGCAAGGGTGGGTACGTATAGAAATCACAAGAGACTACAATATATATATATATAGGTAAACAACCACTCAGCCCAACCTATGGGTTTCCAAACAAGAAACCAGCCTACACAACCACCTTTGATGGTACCCCTATATGCATAATCACACAACAACCACTACCAAAGAATAACCCAACCCCTTTTCATTTAACCACTCACCATTTATTTCTTAAGGGTGTTCAATTTAATTTATTCCATCACTATCGGGAAACTACCAACCACAACCATATCAAAACAATAAGAAACACCAAATTGCAGTCCCACCACACAACAACACAAAACCAGGTTTGCAGTCCCACTACATACGAGTCCATATCCACACTGTAGTCCCATTGCCCAGCAGTGTAAAACCAGATATGAAGTCCCACTGCATACGAGTCCATATCCACACTGCATTCCCACTTCCCAACATTACTTCACGACCACAACACAACAAAGGCAGTTCAGGTACCTATAAGTTCATCCATTCCACAATCAATCAATCTCTCGAACTGAGATACCAACACACTACCTAAGCAAAAACACGCACCAAGACCACATTGACTACCATTAACCCACAACCCCATTTCACACTCATACGAAACACTTCTCATAGATTCCACTCCCCTTCCCAACCTTGTACCCACAACCGTGCTCCCAACAACAGCACCACACAACTCACACAAGGTTTCAAAACTCCACAAAACACAGCACTCAGCCATACCTATATATAGGATGTGTATGCATTTAGATTTCACTAGCAGGGGTTCTTTAATTCCACTTAATTATAACTAGGGTGATCACACAATAGGCTTGATCCTAGGGAATTCATTTATTTAACCAAGTATACATGATTAAATAGATTTCATGTTACAACCATTTATTCAACCATCTCGATATAACATAACATTATTAGTGCGCAAGAAAATACTTCCAAGGACCATGATTTTAAAATGGAATATGTCTATGGAAACCACAACAAAATCAAAGATAACAAGTAAAATAGGCGATCAACATCAAACTACTCTCTTCCTGTTATTTTATTTACCCGTGTTATCTTTTGATCAAATTCAATCCTTGTTTAATTCTTGTTTTTAAGAAAGGTTTTCAGCCATTACTCACAAGGATTCATTATCATACCCACCCCACATGATGCACAGTTAAAGAGAAGCAAAAGAAAACCCTACTTGGATGATCAAGGATTGAAGTTCCTCTTTACGCCAAGAACAGGGGGTCGCATGAGCAGTGGGGAAGAATTCCAAGAAAACTAAGCAGGAGGGGATCTATCATGGGTGCATGACTCTTCAAGAGAGGAAGGCTCTATGCGTACCATAGGAAATAAAAAGGAATAAGGAAAGAAGACATCTCAGTTTATGAAAGGGAGAGATCCTAAAAATTAGGGAGATGATTTCAAAATTCTTTAAAATCATATCGTGGTTTGACCACACTGCTTGGTGGTTACAAGCCTGGTGGAACATTACGAGATACGGGGAATTTAATAATTCCCCTTAGAAATGGTGGAGATAGCCCATTGTACCGCAGTGAGTTGATAGGTTACAATTTCACAGAGATAACACATAACAGGGATGAAACTGAAAAAACTGGGAAAAAATGGGAAAAACTGGAAATGAGTCACTGATGGGTGAGTCACCGACACTGAGCCACCAATGAGTGAGCTATCGACGTGACCTACCGATGGTGAGACACTAATGTTGAGCCACAGACACTGAGCTACTGACACAACAACCTACCAATGCAACGAACTACCGACGCCCTGACCTACAGATGCCCTGACCTACCGACGCCATGACCTACCAACATCGACGCCCTCAACTCACTAATACGAACGCCCTAGAATCACTGATTCTAATACCCCTGAATCACCATTTATTATTCCCCTGACTCAACAATGTCGATCACCCTAACTCACCGATGCACGGACATGCCGATGCACTGACATGCCAACGGAAAACTGGAAATTTTGCAAACTCTTGAAATGAGCCACTATTGCCTCCCAGAACACCCTTAAACACTAAATTTTCACAAGGGAATATACTGGGAAAAATCTGGGTAATTACATCAATACCTCTCAAACTATTCTCATCCTCGAAAATTTCAAAACAAACCTAGAAGAAAAGAGGTCTGAACAACCATCACTTAAGATACCTCTTAGGAGTAAACCACCTTATGTTATTCTAAAACTGGAGTGAAAACCTCAACATATCAGAACAAATCCTTATAATATATCTCCTTAACAAGTGTAGAAACACTATCTCTCCACTTATTCAAGTAACTACACAAACACCAAAAGTCACAGTGTCCAGACACATAGATTAGGGAGCTCCTTTCCTCTATGTTAAGATACTATCCACTTTGGGCAGCACTGTCTCGCCCGCATGAGTTTAATCACATACACATTAATTCATCTTGATTAGGGATTAGGTCCTCCCCTCTCCATAGTTAGTAATTTTCACACAAAATTAGGGAACATGGAAACAACTTATCATTCATCAAGCGAGGTCAAACATTACATCAAAAGAAAGGTAAAAAGCAAAACACAAGAACAACTCAAAATAGCTATGGGTATTGGGCACACATATTTGCCTCCCATTCCTTAGTACTCTTCTAGAGTCCACCATTCCTCCATAACACACAAACTAAAGAAACATCCCATCCACACAGCACCTTCTCCTCATGATCCTTGATTCTTACCAGTCTCTCCACGAACATCATGTCGTCCTTAATATCCAACTCTCCCCAGTCAAGGATGTGGGAATCATCGTGTATATACTAACGGAGCTAAGAGACATAAAATACTTCATGGATCCTCTCCAACCATATTGGAAACGCCAGTTGATATTCCATGTTGCCAACTCATCCCAACACCTCGAAGGGTACAATGTACGTGGGAGAAAGCTTTCTTCCTCTACCAAACCTTCGATGTCCATTCCAAGGGGAAACCTTTAATAACACATGGTTCCTAACCTCAAACACCAAAGGCCTCCTCCTATGATCGGCATACGACTTCTTCCAGTCTAGATCCACCTTCATCCTCTCACACACAAGTTGAACCTTCTCTGTTGTGCTCTACACTACTCCTAGTCTAAGAAGGGTTGGCTCCCCTACCTCTATCCAGCACACGAGTGAATGACAAAGTCTTCCATACAAGGCTTCGAACGGTGCCATGTTAATGGTATATTGATATCTATTATTGTAAGAAAACTCTACCAGGGGAAATTGTAATACCCACGATCCTCTAAAGTCTATAACAAATGCTCGCAACATGTCCTCCAACATCTGGATGGTCCTCTCTGTATGCCCATCTATTTGAGGGTGGAAAGATATGCTAAGACACAACTGGGTGAAAAAGGAATGTTGTAATCCCCTCCAGACTCATGAGGTAAACCGTGCATCTCAATCCGAGATTATGGATCTTGGAACTGCAAGTAGTTACACCACCTCTTCCACATACCTCTTTGCTAAGGTATCTACTCTACTCAGCTCCTTGATCACAAAGAAGTGAGCTGACTTCGTCAACCGGTCCACTACTACACAAAGATAATTGCATCCTCCCAAAGATCTGGGTAAACCTATGATGAAATCCATTGATATTTCATCCCACTTCCACTCAGAAAAATACAAGGGTTGTAATAGACCATCGAGAACACAGTGCTCAGCCTTCACTTGCTGACACACTAGGCACCTTTCCACAAAATTTGCCGCTGCCCACTTCACCCCGGGACACCAAAAATATTCACTTAGGCCTCAGTACATCTTAGAGACTCCTAGATGCACCACCAGGGGCGAGCTATGGAACTCATAGAGAACTCCCTCACATATTTTTACTGGGACAAATAGCTTCCCATGGAACAGCATCATATTCTGGATATCCTCCAACCACTATTCTGAAGCATCACCCTAGACAACGTGATCACACATCACTTCAGCCTCTGAGTCTCCCCACTAAGACTAATCTACCTACCACACCAAGGAAGATTGCACTATCATCTGAAATAGATAGAATCTACCAGTATCCTCCCCAGAATCTAGGAACAAAGCTACCAACTCCTCCATCACATTCCAAGCATCCTTGGATTCCCGAACTACCTCCTTCTATGACTTCCTACTCAAGGCATCAGCCACCATGTTCCCCTTCCCTAGGGTGTAATATATTTATAAGTCGTAATACTGGATAAACTCCATCCACCTTCACTAATGCATGTTCAAGTCTCATTGGTAAAAGATATACCTCAAGCTCTTATGATCTGTGAAGATCACAAAGCACTCCCCGATGAGGTAATTCCACCACAACTTCAATGCGAACACGACCGCTGAAAGCTCCAGGTCATGGGTGGAATAGTTACATTCATGAAAACCTAACTATATAGACCCATAAGAGATCACTCCCCACTATTACATCAGCACACACCCCAAGCCTGATTCAGAAGTGTCACAGAACACTTCAAACATGACCCCTTCCTACGGAAACCTAAGCATTGGAGAACTAACCAGATTTCCCTTCAGATAACTAAAATCTACCTGACACTGCTCATTCAATACAAAGGCTTGGTCTTTTCTGGTCAAAGCTATCAATAGAGCTACAACTCTAGAGAATTTGGGTACGAACATCCAGTAATAGCCTACCAGACCCAAGAAACTATGAACCTCTGCCACATTATTGGGTGCTTCCCAAGAAAAAACCACCTAAACATTTGATGGGTCCACCGTTATCCCTTGATGAGACACCACATGTCTGAGGAAGTACACCTCTCACGTCCATAACTTTCACTTAGACAACTTTCCTTAGAGATGGTGGTGTCGGAGGACATCCAAGACAGCCCTCAAATGCCTGATGTTATCCTCCTCTAACCTTGAGTAGATTAGGATGTCGTCTATGACCATGACAATGAACCGGTCTAGGTACTCATGGAAAATAGAGTTCATGAGCTCCATGAACACGTCTGGTACATTCGTGACACCTAAGGGAATGACCACAAACTCAAAATGCCCATACCAGCACCTAAAAGAAGTATTCAAGATGTCACCCTTATTTACCTTCAACTGGTGATATCCAGACCATAGGTTGATCTTAGAGAACTAACCTGCCCCCTTTAACTAGTTGAAAATATTGTCGATCCTTGGAAGGGGGTAATAGTTCTTGATCGTCACCTGATTCAGCCTCTGGTAGTCTATACACAGTCTTAGAAAACCATTTTCATTCTTTGAGAACAAGACTGGAGCACCCAACGGTGACACACTTGGCCAGATAAAACCTTTCTTCATTAGGTCATCAACCTGAATCCGCAACTCCCTCAACTCAAAAGGCATCATTCGATAGGGACCCATCTAAATCGGACAGGCACCAAGTTGCAATTATATCCCAAACTCAACGTCACGTCGAGGAGGTAGAGTCGCAACCTATCATAGGAAGACATCCAAGAACTCACTAACCCCCCCCCCCCCGCCCAAACTTCCTCCATCTCTGTATCTACTGATTCCACTGATAGCTTGGCTAACAAAGAAAGAAGAGGCTCCACACGCTGGTTTACCTCATAACAACTCGGCTCACCAATGAAATCTATGCACATGCCGCTTATATCTGAGAACACAACTCTTCTCTGGAAGAATTCGATAACAACATGCACAGAAAACAACCAGTCGATTCCCAAGATGACAACATATGGGTGTATCTGCAGTAGAAGAAGGTCCTCACTGGACTGGTGGAGCCCCAACATCAAACAGACTAGTTTGACCTCTGACTGGCATACTCAACACTAGGGGAATTAAAAGTATCTCTACATATAGTCTCATAGCATGGGCTAGATCGGGTGCAACAAAGGAGTGTGAGGCTTCTGAATCAAATAAAGCACATGCAAGAGTACTAAACAGAATGATCGTTGCTTGAACAACCTCTGGACCTACTGGAACTGCTACCTTTGTGGCATGTAACTTCCCAAGCCCAGCTCCTCTACCTCTCTGATGTTGACCACCTCCTCAACCACGCCCTGGACAAGGTCCCTAAGGAGCAACCTGAGTCTAGCCTCCCCCTGCACCGTCTACCCTTGGTGGAACGGGAGTTCATTTCCCCTGTTGTTGGAATGTCCTGACTGGAAACTACTACTTCTGAGGTGGGTGTTGAACCTTCCCACCCCCACTATATGGTTCTCAAACTAGAAATTGGTTCTGTATGTGTCCACAACCTCCACAGATAAAGCACTTCAGTTCCTGACCCATAAGGAATGGGCGAGGACCAGGATATCGGAACTGGAACTGCTGAGGCCTACTCCCTACTGGCCAAAACCTAGAAGGCCCTGATACTGGAGATCTGATAATGACAGCTTTACCCTTTGACGAACTCAATTGGATCCCCTCTTGTGGCACACCTCCTAATGTGTCCATTCTTTACACTACATTGGCCTTCTTCTGAACCTCTAAGTACATCGATAGAGTGAAAGGAGTAACATCATACTGGATAGAGGGTCAGAGTGCCTCTTCTAAGCGTCTCGCTTGGGAATCATCATTTGGGAATAGATCTAGTGAAAAGTGTAGTAGATCCTTGAACTTGATTCCCAATTCCATCTCCAACATACTCCCCTACTAGAGGGAGAGTAGCTCCTGCCTATTCTCAGTCATCATTGTGGAAGAAAGGAATTCTGCCTGGAACTTCTTCTCAAAGTCAACCCATGAAACCTCAATTTCCTTCCTCTCCCTAAGGTAAAGAATCCACCAGTGACGAGCGTCTCCCCTCATCTGGCTCACCACTAGAGTAACCCAGTACTATGTCAAAGCCCTGATCAAGCTGAATGAAATCAATAGCTCCTCAAGCTGACTCTCCATCTCCATGTCTGGGATGCTTCCCTCATACTTTCCCAGAGTCTGCCTCTAGAAGGCATGAAGAATCTTCTACCACTGGTCATCTTCCTCCTCTTGATCGACCCTTAAATGATCATCTGGGTCAACCTTTCGGGACTCAACTGCTCGTACCACACGGGGATGACGTCCGGGTGCCATAGATGAAAAAGGAATCAAGGAACTCCTAAGCTTGAGTAATGTGGAAAATTTATTTTAAATTTGTTTTAACTCTCCATTTATTTTAAATTCCCAAAAAACCCAAGACACACAAGAAAATAATTCATTATGATGCATGTAGATTTCCTAGGGTCTCTACCCTACAATCAGTGTAGCCTTAATTGGTCATTTAGTATGTCCAGAGTCCTTGCATCGGATCATGATGGGCCTTAAAATCCCGTGTCCCAGTCGGTCTTCCCTGGCCTATCTCTCACACCCAGATTTCCTAACACTGTTTCCCTACCACCCCATGCAATCCTCACCATGCCTAACTCCAAACTCCATCTTATCTCTCAAACTCACAAAACCTCTCCTCTGATACCATTTTTTCATGACATGCCTTCTTTATGATGAGGGAAGGGACAACAAACTGTCACACCCTTCCTTTCTCAAGTTGAAGGAGAGATAATGACCCCCAAGTCCCATCTTCGATAGGCCCCAGGGTGGAGACTAGCACCAAGGTTATAGAATCTCACAGATAAATAGAAGGAATTACCCTTATTTATAAGACAAGATCAAGATATAAGATGGTAAATCCCAAATAACTCCAAATACCAAAAGTAAAATTGAAGCCAAAAATCCATTCCCACATGCATGTTCAAAATTAAAGTTTATACCATGTATGAAAAATGTACAAAAATGAGTATCAAAAGGAAAGAGACTAAGCAGCAACAGTAACTAATCCTGACGCCTAAGCTAGTAAAGTCCAGCTCAGTCCTCAAAGTCTTCCTGGAAACTTGAAAAAAGTTTTATACGCTTAGGGTGAGTATATAGGTATATCCAGTAGGAAAACTAAAGCCACCCGTACACAAGTGAAGGAACATACTAATGTCCCTATGAGAAAATAGTAGAATCCTCAAAGCACCTACCAAGGAATACTAACTAGTTTAGCCTCACCAAGGAACACTCACCAAATAACACAAGTAAAGTAAATTAGTAGTATATGAACATCAATATTTGGGTACCCTAAACCACTTTCCTATTGGTTATCTTCTCATACCTAACATCTAATGCCTTGATGTTGCCACTCTTCCCTTGCGCAGTCCCACTATTACAACCCACCCACAGACACCTAGACCTCAAACCACACACAATCCTGCCAGTAGACACATGGTCCACAACAACCACGTCTCTCACTCGAAGACACCTGGGCCTCATCCGGAAGATACTTGGGAAAACAAACCTGGCCCGCAAATACCTAGACCTCAAATATATAATAAACCCTCACTCGAATAATTTTGGACTATGGTAAGCCTTAATCCATTATAGCCTCCCTGGATACGATCGAGTAGTAAGAACTCAGAAGAGGGTGCGAGGAAGAAATTCAGTAACCAGTCATCCATCCTCCCATCAGGATGTTGGGAAAGACACCCTCCCCCATGAAAAGGAGGTGTTCGGCACATAGTGCTCAACAATGTTGGGGTACATATTGAAATCACAAGAGACTATAATATGTGTGTGTGTGTGTGTGTAAACAACCACTCATCCCAACCTATGGATTTCCAAACAAGAAACCAGCCTACACAACCACCTTTGCTGCAACCCCTATATGCATAATCACATAACAGCCACTGTCAAAGCATAACCCAACCCCTTTTCATTTAACCACTCACCATTTATTACCTAAGGGAGTTAACTTTAATTTACTCCAACACTACTAGGAAACTACCAACCACAACCATATCAAAATAATAAGAAAAAACAAACTATAGTCCAACCGCACAATAGCACAAAACCAAATTTGAAGTCCCACTGTATACGAGTCCATATCCATGTTGTACCTCTCGAACCCCTCAAGGTTTTATTTTCATGATCACAATCACCCTCATATTTATCTAATCCTCTTTCAAGTGTTTTTGGATTGATAGGAATCAAATCAGGTGGTCAAGGAATCGGGCCAAGCTCGCTTAAGTGGCAAAGGAACACAAGTGGACTGAAAATCAGTCCACCGGCCAACCGGTGGCTTCACCACCGGTCGGCCGGTGGACCCTGGGAAGGATGCTGAGCCACTGCCATCTCACCGGCCAGCCGGTGGCACACCAGCGGCCAGCCGGTGGCACCTGCATTTCAAGAGGAAGCCACTGCCTCCCCACCGGCCAGCCGGTGGCCTCAGCACCGGCCAGCCGGTGGCCCCCTCTCCAAATAGTGTCAGCTACTGCCTCACCACCGGTCAGCCGGTGGCTCTGGCACCGGTCGACCGGTGGAGCCTGGACAAGAAGACTCAGCCACTGTCAAGGCACCGGCCAGCCGGTGGCCCTGCACCGGTCAGCCGGTAGCCCTGGTCAAACTAGCCGTTGGCTTTGACCAGTCAACTCCAAAAGCCTCCCAACGGCTCCGAAGCCTTTTCCAACGGCTCCAAAGCCCTCCAACGGATACTTGAAGGTTCCTAGCCTATAAATAAAGGCCTAGGAAGCCCCGGAACGTAACCCAAGCCACCGGACAAATTGTTGAACATTTGGCGAACCTCCGGCGCTCCACCTTCAAGGATCCTCAAGTGCTCCAACCAACTTCCAATCCAAGGAGCACCTCAAGAAGCTTGGGAAGAGCACGCTACATCAACTCCACAATCCATTGGCGCCCAAGTCTTCCTCAATTACGGTTTTTCATTTATTATTTATTTTGAGCATCAAATTGGGTTTGTGCCTACAAACCCCAACCCTCTTCTCTCATCCCTCTTTCTTTGGGTTCTCACACCACCACTAAGGTGTGAAGAGGTTTTCTCAAGCTTTTCCTTTAAAAGGCTTGTGTTGCGGTGAGCTAGCCTTCACCCGTTAAAAAGGCTAGTGGGTTCTTGCTAAACCATTAAAAGCAAGTGGGTTCTTGCTTAACCAATAAAAGCAAGCTGTAATAGGTCCTAGTGCTACCTCAAAGCCTAGTGGGTTTCTTGCTATAACCATTGAAAAGCAAGCGGTAGAAACTCTCAACGGTTGAGTTGGGAGCGGAGACGTAGGCCGGGTTTTGGCCGAACTCCGTTATCAATTTCTTGTGTCTTGCCTTCTTTTATTTCCGCTGCATTCATACTTTGATTTTTAATTTGTCAATCTTTTTTAAAAGGCAATTCACCCCCCTCTTGCCATCGTTCCCCGTTTATTCCGACCTAACATTTGGTATCAGAGGCAGTAGCAAACCCTGTTCATTCTGGGTGCCACCGGCTGGCCGGTGCTTGGCCACCGGTTGGCCGGTGGTAAGGCAGTGGCTCCCTCTTGAGTGCAGGTGCCACCGGCTGACCGGTGGTGAAGCCACCGGCTGACCGGTGGAGCCTGGCAGTGGGCAATGCCTCTGCCAGGTCCACCGGCTGGCCGGTGGCCGGTGGCTCTGGCACCGGTCAGCCGGTGGCGCCTGAACCAGAATCCTATGCTTTTTTGCACACACCGGCCAGCCGGTGGGACTGTACCGGCCAGCCGGTGGAGCCAGTCAAACTAGCCGTTGGAGCTTTGACCAGGCTGCTCCACTTGCCTCCCAACGGCTCTTTAAGCCCTTCCAACGGCTCCGAAGGCCCCCAATGGGTTCCATGCCTATAAATAAAGGCCAAGGAAGCCCCGGAACGAATAAGGATCACATACCAAGCGCCCGGACATCTTGTTGCACATTTGGCGAACCTCCGGCGCTCCACCTACAAGGATCCTCAAGTGCTCCATCCATTTCCAATCCAAGGAGCACCTCAAGAAGCTTGGGAAGAGCACGCTCATCAACTCCATCATTCAATTGGCGCCCAAGTCTTCCTCCAATACGGTTTTTATTGCATTTATTTATTTTGAGCTTTAATTTTGGGTTTGTGCCTACAAACCCCAAACCCTTTTCTCATCCCCCTTTCTTTTGGGTTTCACACCACCATTAAGGTGTGAAGAGGTTTCTTCAAGCCTTTCCTTTTAAAAGGCTTGAGTTGTCGGTGAGCTAGCCTTCACCCGTTAAAAAGGCTAGTGGGTTCTTGCTATTCCATTAAAAGCAAGTGGGTTCTTGCTTAACCAATAAAAGCAAGCTGTAATAGGTCCTAGTGCTACCTCAAAGCCTAGTGGGTTTCTTGCTATAACCATTGAAAAGCAAGCGGTAGGAATCTCTCAACGGTTGAGTTGGGAGCGGAGACGTAGGCCGGGTTTTGGCCGAACTCCGTTATCAATTTTGTGTGTCTTGCCTCTTTATTTTCCGCTGCATCTTTACTTTGATTTTTAATTTGTCAATTTTTTTTAAAAAGGCAATTCACCCCCCTCTTGCCATCATTCCCCGTGGTTCTTCCGACCCAACATTTGGTATCAAAGGAACCTTTGAGTAATTCCTTAACCCGGTTTCAAAGTTAAGATCCTATTTTTTGATGGCATCTACCTCTTTCGCCCCCGAGGGCTACTCTTTGGGTCGGGCTCCATTTTTTGATGGGTCCGACTATAATTATTGGAAAACCCGCATGACCACATTTCTTAGAAGCATAAGTTATCCCATTTATAAAATAGTCATGCAAGGTTACACTCTCTCTACCCCCGACGAATCCAAATGGACCCAAGCCGACATTAGAAATTTCGAGCTTGATGGCAAAGCCATGAATGCTCTCCATTGCGGCCTTGACCGAAACGAGTTCAATCGAGTTTCCACATGCACCTCCGCACATGAAATCTGGAAACTTTTGGAGGTTACCCATGAGGGGACCAACAAAGTCAAGGACACTCGATTGGACATGTATAGGCAAGATTTTGAGTCATTTTCAATGCATCCAAATGAGTCTATTTCCGATATGTTTACACGCTTCACTGACGTTTGCAATGGTAGAAAATCTCTTGGTGATGATGTTTCAGCCGAGACGATGGTCAAGAAGATTTTATGGGTCCTTCCGAGCTCATGGGCACCTAAAGTGACGGAAATCCAAGAAGCTAAGGATGTCAAGAACATGCCGGTAGAGGAGCTCATCGGATCTCTCATGACTTACGAAATCACAATGAGGAGGCAAGCACAAAAGGAGGGCACCCCTTTCAAAACTCCAAAGAACATTGCCCTCAAGGTACAAAAAGAAGTAAGCTCCTCCTCATCCTCTTCCTCCTCATCTTCTTCATCTTCAAGCGGCGACTCGGAAATGGAGAATCTCGCCCGCCAAATGCACAAATTTATGAAGAAGCACAAGAAGAAGAAGAAATCCCGCAAGGCGCGAAAGCAAGAACCCACCGCAAGACCCGAGCCCAAGGTAAAATGCTACGGGTGCGGCGAGAAGGGCCATTACAAGCCCGATTGCCCACTCAACAAAAAACGGGCCACGCCAAAGGAGAAAGGAAAGAAGAAGGTCCTCAAGGCGACATGGAGTGACACCTCCTCATCATCCTCCTCCTCCTCCTCCTCGAGCGACCAAGGTACAAAATGCCTAATGGCATTCCATGAGGTAACATCTTCCGATTCCTCTTCCTCATGTTCTTCAAATTCCAATTCTTTAAATCATTTGTCATATGAAGAACTCTCACATGCTAGAGATCAATTAGAAAAAGGTTTTCATGAATTATCTTCAAAATTCGTTGCTTTGAAAAAGTCTTTCAAAAAACTCTCCTCCGAAAAAGACCAACTTCTTAAAGAGAAGGAGGAACTCTCCCTTAAAATCCAAAATTTTCCAAATGTTGATTCTATGGAATCAACCATCAAAGACCTTAGAGAGACCTTAGCCAAGTTCACCCAAGGTGAACAAAATTTGTCCAATCTCTTAGGTTCCCAAAGGGTTTCCCGAACCTCTCAAGGACTTGGCTATACCAACCGAGCCTCCTCCTCCCATGCTCAAACTGTTTTTGTAAGGGGGAGCTCTAGCTTTAAATTTTGCAATTATTGTAAAAAACTCGGGCACTTAATCTATGAGTGCAACTGTAAAAATGCCCGGTATGGTCAACCCAAAAGTTTTTTCTTTTCGGATGAATTCTATAGGAAAAGACCCGCCATGAAACAAGTATGGATTGAAAAATCTCTTTTGGCAAGTCTCTCCGGTCCTAAAATTGTTTCTTTTCAAAATCCCTCTCCCCGGTGATTCATTGTTTTTATTTAGGGGGAGTTAGGATCTTTTAAGCTTTTTGTGTATTCAAATTTTTCTTAAACTCAACTCTTGGATTCAATTCTTTCAATTCAAAATTTTCTTTTAAATTTCATTTCAAAATTTTCAACTCTTGGTATCGAATTTTTTTTCCAAAATTTCATTTGGTATCAAAGGAACCTTTGAGTAATTCCTTAACCCGGTTTCAAAGTTAAGATCCTATTTTTTGATGGCATCTACCTCTTTCGCCCCCGAGGGCTACTCTTTGGGTCGGGCTCCATTTTTTGATGGGTCCGACTATAATTATTGGAAAACCCGCGCCTGTGCCCCGGTAACCAATCCCACATCGGTTGTGGAGGGAGATTGGTGGGTGCTTGAAATTCCCGTGCCTACCTTCCCCTCAGCAACGCGTTTTAAAGCCGTGAGGCCTGGGATAACAACTGGGCCAGAGCGGACAATATTGCTGGGCCGAGGGATCCGATCCATCAATTGGTATCAGAGGGTGGTTGGTCTCGGGACCGGTGTGGGCTTGGGGGGGGGATGTTGTGTCCTGGGCCGTGAGAGCCCCCGCCAGGATTGTTGGCGCCTGTGCCCCGGTAACCAATCCCACATCGGTTGTGGAGGGAGATTGGTGGGTGCTTGAAATTCCCGTGCCTACCTTCCCCTCAGCAACGCGTTTTAAAGCCGTGAGTCCTGGGATAACAACTGGGCCAGAGCGGACAATATTGCTGGGCCGAGGGATCCGATCCATCAATCCACACCGCAGTCCCACTACCCAACAGTGCAAAACCATATTTTCATTCCCACTACATACGAGACCATATCCACACCATAGTCCCACTGCCCAACATTGCTCCACAAGCACAACACAATAAAGGCAGTTCAGTTGCATACAAGTTCATCCATTCTACAATCAACCAATCTCTCGGATAGAGATACCAACACACCACCTAAACCAAAACTTGCACTAAGCCCACAGTGACTACCATTAACCCACAACCCCATTGTACCCTCATACCACACACTTTTCATAGAGTCCACTCCCCTACCCAACCTTGTACCCACAACTGTGCTCCCAACAGCAACACCACACAACTCACACAAGGTTTCAAAACTCCACATAACACAATACTCATCCACACCTATCAACGAGATGTGTATACATTCAGATTTAACCAGCAAGGTTTTTTTAATTCCACTTAATTTTAAACGGTCTGATCACACAATAGGCTTGATCCTGGGGGATTTATTTATTTAACCAAGTAAATGTGATTAAACAGATTTCGTGTTACATCCATTTATTCAACCATCTCGATAGAATGAAACATTATTAGTGTGCAAGAAAAGACCACCAACATCCATGATTTTCAGAAGGCATATGGCCATGGAAACCACAAAAAAATTAAATATAACAAATAAAACAGGAGATCAACATCAAACCACTCTCTTCCCTTTATTTTATTTACCCATGTTATCTTTTGATCAAATTCAGTCCTTATCTATTTCTTGTTTTTATAGAAGGTTTTTAGTTGTTCCTCATAAGGATTCATTAGCATACCCACCTCGCATGATTCACAATTAAAGAGAAGAAAAAGAAATCCCTACTTGGATGATAAAGGATCAAAGTTCCTCCTTGTGCCAAGAACAGGGGGTCGCGCGAGCAGTAGGGAAGAAATCCAAGAAAACTAAGCAGGAGGCGATATAGCATGGGTGCATGACTCATCTAGGGAGGAAGGATCTAAGAACACCACTGGAAATGAAAAGGAAGAAGGAAAGAAAAGATCTCATTTTATGAAAGGATGAGATCCTAAAAATCAGGGAGACAATTTCAAAGTTCTTGAAAATCATATTGTGGTTTGGCCACGCTGCTTGGAGGTTAGAAGGCTGGTGGAATGTTCTGAGATATAGGGAATTTAATAATTCCCCTTGGAAATGGTGGAGACAGCCCAACGCACCTCTATGAGTTGATAGGTTGCCATTTCACGGAGATAAACACATAACAGGGACGAAACTGGAAAAAGTAGGAAAAACTGGAAATGAGTCACCGATGTTGAGCCACCGACGAGTGAGCTAATGATGCGACCTACTGACGTTGAGCCACCGACGTTGAGCCACCGACGCTGAGTTACCGAAACAATGACCTACCGATGCAATGACCTACCAACACCCTGACCTACCAATGCCCTGACCTACCGACACCCTGACCTATCGATACTGACAACCTCAACTCACTGATGTTGATGCCCTCGATTCACTGATGCGGATGCCCTTGACTCACCAATGCTGACGCTGCTGACTCACCGATGCTGATGCCCCTAACTGACCGATGCACTGACATGACAAAAAAAACTAGAAATTTGGAAAACTCTTGAAATGAGCCATTGTTGCCTTCTAGAACACCCTTAAACACTAGATTTTTACAAGGTATGGGCCCGGGGAAAATTCGGGTTATTACACCACATTCCATGAACTACGATATAAAAAACCATTATAAACAATACATTAAATTGGAACATATTAATAAAAATAAAATCATGATGAAATTGATTTTTAAAGGTTATTATTATTATAGATTTATTTATTAATTCATAATTAATATGTACTCAATTTTTGGTAAATCCATTTTATGTTTCAAAAATACATTCTCTCCAAAAATAATTTATACATTAATTTAAAAGATGAAAATTATAATTACTTTTAATATTTTTAAAAAATTTATTTAAATAAATTGTACCATTTTTAAAATCATCATCACAATATTATCTTCTAATGATTTTTTTGGATTTTTCTAAAAATATTTATTTTTCAATGAATAGTAAAAAATAATGATATTTGTAAA
Organism: Viscum album; assembly: GCA_963277665.1. Taxonomy (NCBI): domain Eukaryota; kingdom Viridiplantae; phylum Streptophyta; class Magnoliopsida; order Santalales; family Viscaceae; genus Viscum; species Viscum album. Next base: position 1,280,865,179 of record OY728134.1, read on the forward strand.
AAATGTCATTTATATTCATGTAAAAGACCCATTATATTTTTAATAATATTTTAATGTAATCTAAGATCCATTTATAATAAATAAAATACTTAGTTTCATAAGAATCATGATTTTAGTTTATTTTGGTATAAGTAAATTTTTGAGCTTCAAAACACATTTTTATATGAAACTTTTTTTAGTCGCACAATGAGTTTTTTGTATTTAGAAATTAATTTAATCTATATTTATTAATTTATTTGATAAAATATTTGTATTAAAAATAAAATATATTATTTTAACATTCAATTTTTATTATTTACGAGGCAAGAAATGCAATTAAATTATGATTTATGCTTCAAATTTCATTTTTTGTAAACGAAATTTCATTGCGACTTGCATACTTATTTAAAATTAAATTTTGAATATTATATAACATTAATGTATTGAAATATATAAAATAATCTAAATAAAAATAATAAATACAATTTAATAGGTTGAGCATTAATTTTTCATAGTGAATAGTTATAATAGTAAAATTATGTTACCGTAATTAATGTTAATACGAGTTTTATTGGGGGTTAGACTATAAGATAAGGGTATGATTGCCACACAAACATATAAAATATGTATTGTTTAAAGAAATTTCAACTATATATTATAATTATTTATAATGTTTGTCCATTTGGATCCACGTTCCAATGAAAATGACCTTAAATAATTGAAGACTTCCAGAAAATCCAATTATGTCCCTCTCATCACATATAAAAGGGAACCACTCCTCTTCACTTATTTACACCATCTATTCCTTTTATATTGTCCAATACCTCCAAACAGTACTACATAAAATCCTTCTATTCATAATATAACATTTGGTATTCTCATAAGACCAATCTGTTAAGGTTTAAGGAGTAAGCAAAAGGACGTATATCAACGAGATTGTATAAATCTTATCTAAGCCCTTTCAATTTTATTTCTTATTCTACATCCTATAAAATTGTTATATAAAATATAAAATTATTAATGATATATGATAAATATATTGATATATCATTATTCTTGTAGTTTAACCATTTACCACCTCTTATTAATCTAATAAAAGAAGAAAATAATGATAATGCGTACATGTGGACTACCACATCACAATAGAGACAAAAAAATTTACACCATTGTAATTAATGATTGGTAATTATGATAGATTTAATTTTTTTTATATGATATTTTTTATAATAATTATTCAATAATGATTAATGAATATTTATCTTTCTTTCATTTCTTCCATCAAAAAGTAGAAACATCACTCGTGTACATGTACAGACTACCATCTCGACATAGTAATATAATTCATTTTTATCACCATATTATATGAATCATTATAAATATTTATATAACTAATATATATGATATTTATATCATTATTAAAATTATTTATATTAAGGAACCATTATCAAAATTCAAGTCCCATAACCATCGAACCAAAACATACATTAAAAATTTGGTATTTAACACCTGAAATGTTGATAATAATGAATGATTGTTAATAATCAGGTGATAAGATATTAAACATAAACCATGAATGATATTATAGATATTATTATTATTATTTTATATAATATTAATAAATTTAAATTTTTTATACAAGAGTTTAGATCACTTATGAAGCAAGAATAACTTGAGGTAATAGTTTTATGTTATAATCTCATTTATACTGAGATTATTTGTGATTAAATTTTCTGAGGATAAAATTATATGATATATCTATTCCAAGTCTTAGGCATTTTATTCTCCTATATTTATTTATATATAATTCATTTTTTCCCAATACATTTTCTCTATTTATGTACTCAAGAGTCTTTAATAAAATTCAAGGAAAACATATAATATCTTTCTCTTTAGTTAATATTATTTTATACCATGTCCATAGTTTATTAAAAACACTCTCAATAATGTTTTTTTATATTATCAACAAATTTATTAAACCCATTTTTACAATTTTTTAAGTTTCTATATAATTTTTTTAATTAAATATTCTTGTTTTTTTAAGAATATTTTTCTGACTTTTTACTAACAACCTGAAATGAATTTTTGTTTTGTCATACCTAAGATGAATGATTTTCTCCTCAATCATGAATAATATTTTCATTGAAGATTAAATTATAATATTCCATGTTTATTTTCAAATAATTTTTTTTCATTTATATTTTTAAAATTTTTGGATTCTAAATATGTGATTTCAAATAAAAAAGGGTTTTCCCTAAAAAATGTTCTAGTGTTACTTTGAAGGTATTTTTATCTATCACAACATCATTTTATGATTCTTATGATTTACTAGGGATATGATCTTACAATACAATCATTATTATTTCTATGTATATTTTATGATAATTTTTATGAAATATTTAGGAATCCATATCCATTCCTTTAGTTAAGATTTTATGATGTGATGAATGTTTTATTATAATATGGCACACATATGTTTGGTTTTTATTATGTGACGGGTTGTCCTAGAAATATATATCCCTCCAATGAATTTTGTAAAGAATGATTTCTAATGAGATAATAAGTACTGGAATGGGGATTGAACCCATTTCAGTAATGGATAATTTCCAATAAGATAATCTTGGTATTGAATCTTTATTATGTAAATGATGGAATTAGGTGTGAACTCAATCAAGTATGATTGAATTTTCAGTGATAATTGACTAAGGAAATTATTTTCTATTCTTATATTCATCACTAAAACTTATGTCTTGTGTTTATGATATTTTTTAATGGTTCATGATGATTATTGATGATTATGTACTCATTCTAATTTCATTTGTTGAAAAAACCATAAACCAAGTTTCAGGATTAAAAATCATAGACAAATTGGGAATGGTTATTATAAGTCTTGATCATGATCTCATACCCTTATACATAACATATTCTCACATATGATTATTTATTATAATCTCTTAAGTTTACCCTTGCAGAGAATCTGAGCTCACCCTTTCTTTTATTTCCCTGACCTTGGTTATAAAGAATGGTTTTATGTATGGTAAGTCTAAGAAGTGTGATAGTTGTGAAGAAAATAATAAAAAAATGATGTAGCTATTTTATTTACATGTTTTTTACATACCCAATTTTATAACAACATTAATCCTCTATAGTCCCCAGGTGTTTATAATCATGAAATATTCTAGATATTCATCTAAAAGGATATAATATTTATTTACTAATAGTATTGGTCTATATTGTTATGCTCGGAAATAAAGAGTTATTCTAAATATTAATGAATTTTTTTTATTATCGTAATTTTTTTTAGCGACTCAATAATTTCTTTAGAATCTTACATAATGCCAACACAGTGCATGTTCATGTAATAGAAAAATCAAGTAAATGATTTAAAAACAACATTAAAATTAAAAAAAATGTGGAAAAATTATTGTTTTATGAGGTTTTTAGATAAATTTATCTTATTAATTATGTTCTAATGGTTTATATTCAAATTCAATTACTATCATGGTGTTAATAAATTCTAATCGTGTGAAAATTCTAGAAAATTGTTCAATAGTAATTATGGTAAATAATAATTTAGTTAATGATTCAGCATTCAAAAAAATCTTATATCATTCCATGTGAATGGGATATGGCCTAGAATATAAACCATTTTCCAATTATGGGTCACTTATCCTTTTATTGTAACTTTATTGACTCCAATAGACTAAAAAATGATATCATGGTAATCGTCAAAAGGGTTAATGAGGGGTTAAAACTATGAGATAAGTGTGAAAAAATAACAAAAACATGTCCAAATGTAATTGGATGAGAGTATTTAGACTCATGCGCATCCTTTCTTTGTAATATGTCAATTTTGTCCCACTTAAACTTGAAAATTAATTTCAATTAATTTAATACTTTAATTAATTCCAAGCATGACTCTCCCTTCACTTAAAAAAAGGAACCTCATCTCCTCTCTTGGAAACACATTTTGAGCAATCCAATTTGTCCAAGACCAACCCAAGTAACTACCCAATGTCCCTCCTAATATCCTAGTTGGCATGATGTCATCAAAAGACCAAACATAAAAGCCATAAGGTGTAATCTAATGTTGTTATGTGAGGAGAATATATAAGTTCTAACCAACCTATTTCAAATTTTATTTTTTCTTATACATCCTTCAATTCATCATTAAATAAACATAAATAATAACATCTATATCTCCCATATACTAAACTTTTATTATTATTATGGTTCAACCCTTTTTTACCTCCTATTACATCCAATAAGAAATGAAAACATTGCACATGAGTACTTCTAGATTACCACATCCATGAAGCATTTTGTTTCATTTTTCATAACAGCATCATAAGGATAATTATTATGATGGTTTTAATTAATACATATGTTATTAATGACATAATTATCATTATAGAAGGATAATATAACATATATTTTCTTACCTCTCATTATTTTAATAAATTATATTGTCATTTATGTCACGAACCAACCCGGGTCGACTCTGAACCGATCACCTGAGCCGGTCCGCGACATGGCCCGAGAGGCGTTCCCGATCCTCTCGGGCTGGCGACAAGTGCCAGGGCATCAAAAGAGAGAAAGAGGGAACAATTTCATAAATGAAAATAAATAAGCAGCGAAAAAAAATAGAACAACACAAGTAATTAAACAACACGAAAAGAAAGAATGACCAACAACAACAACTAACTTGACCACGACCAAAACTCCTCGCGACCCCAAGATTCACTCACCAAACCACAACCAACTCTCACCAACAGCGAGAAAGCTCGAGTCAACCTACAATAGAAACTAAAAACAGGAAAACGCTATAGGCGTGAGTATTAAAACTCAGTAGGTGTGCCCAACAAACTATTCCCAATGCACTACCTTTAAATAAATAATTTACTAATTCCAGGTTTGAACTAAATTATATAAAATATGGGTTTTCACACACACTTTCATTTCTAAAACAAGTAACGGCCCATTCCCCTTTTTAATTTAAAAACAAGTTTAATGTTTGAAAGAAACAGGTGCATTGCATTTTTAAACATTTTTGCGAACAATTTAGAAATCCAAATTCTAGTTGTTAGTAAAAAGGAAAACCAAACACACAACACACACTAAGGGAAATGGAAAAAGTGGCACACACGGGCCAGAAACCAAACTATACATCTCAATCGTCTGCCACATACAAATAAGCACTAAAAGAAATATGGGTCGAACCTAGGAGCTCATGAACAATCCAGAACGTACTATACATGTGACTCATCCTGAAGGCATGCCTACTCTCGATGACGTCATAACGCCCAAACGCTCGGTATCTCCCTACGTGGCCTAACAAAGGGGCTCAATCCCCTAGCAGAGTATAATCCATACAAAGAGCCACTAGCCAGTGCGTAATCTAAACTAGTGCACCAATCGTTCTTAGAAGATTCACTTACTATGTCAGGTTCCCATGTCAACACGTGCACAAACATCATGATCAACAACTCACACAATCGCCGTGCACAACAAATCACCCCTGAGTCATGTCAAAGAATGTTTTTCAAAATAATTTATTTTGTTAAAGTGTCAAATGGGCCTTAACCAGCTTTAAAGAAAAACCTCATTTCTCAAGAGACCCAAAACACTTGCTCACACATCAAAAGAAATCATTTATCATCAAACCAGAACTACACTTGAAATTACATGAATTATATTCAAAGGTCAAATGGGCATTCTTTCACTATTGTGCGCCAATTCACCAAGAAAATATTTCAAGTGACGTGTATAAAATAAACAACTCTTTTTACATCGAGTAATTATTCCAAAATTAAATTATCTGATACTATTTCTCTTCATTAAAATTAATAAAATATCAAGCAATTAATAAATTCTAAATTTAAAGTAAAATGCAGTGGGGGACATACCTCGACTCGCAGTCCAAACACAAAGGCACGTCACGCCTCACATAGACGCACAAGCACACACAAGTTGACGACCGCAGTTTCGCGGAATTACCTCGCCAATGTGTTGTAATAAAGGCACAACAACTAAAAACCCATAACCACTAACATAAGAAAATCCAAATGAACAAATGGTTTAAAAACCACCTCGACATGTTTTCAAAACATACTTCGCACCATTTACATTATTTCCTAAAACACTTTAAAATTTATGAAATAATTTTCAAAAAGTATCTCACGTCTTTACACACCCAAAACCCCCATCAAAACCCCTTTTATGTTCAACCGCATATCCCCAACATACCAGAACAAAAAACGCATGACTTACACAGTCGAGTAAACTAATCGCACAACCTAATAAAAATACATCACATGTCAAAAATCCATTTTGAAACCATACACACGTTTCTTTAGAACCCGTAACACAAAGGTCCACTCGAGGAAGTTCATTTACCAAATTTAGCATCACGTTTATACTTCTAAACTAAAACATGTTTTAAGAAAAAGAATTACCAATCGCTTGTAAAACCAACCAGTGAATTTTTAAATAAAAAGGGTGTGCATTATTTAACAATTTACGCCAAATGGTCCAAGCAACAGAACCAAAACACCGCATATCACAATGATTGACTATAACAAATATACCAAATCACTAAATAACAACTAAGGGTAGTGAGAAAGAAAGAACTGAGTGAAATCTTAAATTTAAAGGTGACGTGCAAAGGGTTCTTACCTCAACTCTAATGCGGAATGAAAACGCATTCCCAAAACCAGTGCGCGATCTCAGTCGCACCTCAACCGCATGCTCCGGAACACAATTAAACCCTACGAAACAAGATTGAACCCCAACACATAGGGTTTTAGCAAAAATAAATAAACTCTCATCTAGGAACACACAACCAAGAACCCATTACCGAAAGGGTAGGGCGTCGCCGGAGGGAGAGGATGTTGTCAAGGGAGCAACGCCGGCGAGGGGGCGACGCTGGTGAGGGGCAGCTCACCAGAGGCCATGGGTCGGGGTGATACGCGCTGAACAGGGGACGTCGGGGGGTGGCGGGTCGGCCGAAGGTGGTCTCAGACAGATCGGAGGGTTGCTTTCAGGAGGTCTCGCGCCGCACAGAGGCACCAGAAGGGGTAGTCATCGGTTGTATGGGCGGCGCTGGCAGTGGTTGCCGGAGAAGAGAGGTCGGCCGTAGTTTGGGGGTGGTGTGTCGGAGGTTGCGGGTAGAAAACAGAGGTGTGGAAGGCAGCTGCTGGTGAGGGCTTGTTGGTTGGGTGGCAGCCAGCTGGCTAGACGACGTGCAGGAGGTGGAGTAGAGAAGGGGATGGGTGCGCTGCTGAAGCAGGAGGGGTGGACCGTGCGCGAACAGTGGATGAAGGGCAGTTGGAGGATTCCCGGCCGGGAGAGGGGTACCGCATCAACAGGAGGAAGGAGGAGCGCTGGAGGTTCTGCCCGCACTACAAGGGAGAAGGAGGGAGGCGGGTTGCTGCGCGGAAGGAGGGCAGAGGCATCGCGCGAGGAGTGCGCAGGAGGAGGGGGTGGGCTTCGCAACAGGGATGAAGAGAGGGGCGCGGCTGATCCGGGAGGTGGCGGTCCGTAGGGAGGGCGGAGGTGCAGCGTGGCCTATAGGGAGGGTGGAGGTGCTAGCAGAGGGAGCCACGTGCTAGGCAGGAGTGTCGATGGGAGCTCGTGAAGCGGACCAGGTCGCATGGGGGGTTGGCGGCGCACTGGGAAGAGGAAGGAGGGGGGGAAAGGGTTGCCACAAACCCTACTAAAAAGGGATAAAAAAATATCTAAAAATAAAATAAATAACTAAATAAATAAATAATGACAATAATAATAATGATAATGATGATCATAATAATAATAATAATAATAATAATAATCAACAACTTTAATAATAACATAAAAATGATAAAAATAACAATTCTAATAACAACAATTCTTTAATAATAATATAATATTATTATTCATGACAAAATAATACTATTATTACAATAAGTTATTTATTTATTTATTTATTAACTCATTCAATTAATATTCATTTGGCCGGTTCAAATACTGTAATTGTGCGGTATCTGGGCTGACCGCACGGCTTCAGCTACCCGTGCGGTGCTCGCGCACTAGCCTAGAATAATAATAATTATCATAATAATAATTATTATTATCATTTCATATTTAATAATAATTATAAAATTATCAACAATAATGAAAATTTTAAATAACAAAATAAATTACAAACATTAATCTTTTTTGTTTTCCAAAGGTAGGTGGATCATGTCGTTGTCTGGGCAAAGTCGCACAGGGTTTCCAAAATGCGCTCCACCCATGCGCCCAACGACGTCAACTAAAAAACTCTTTTTTTGACAAAACTCGAAAATCTTGTTCGGGTTTCAACCTGAACCTCAACAAAAAAAATTAAAACCAAATAAAATAATAAAATAATAATAATAGATAGGTCGGGGTGTGACAATTTTCCCCACCATAATGTTTTCCAACCCCAAAAGGCCACAACAAGATCAAGATCCAAAGATGAAACTCCTTAAGTGTCACTCACCCCCAAAAGTTTCATCACCTCCAGTTGATTGATCCAAACAGACACGGAAAACCCAGGACACACAACTCATCCTTAAACATGAACACCTTAAGCACCACCAAAACAGAACCCAAACCAACCATTTCAACCAATGAACAAACGAACTTAAACTACCTCCAAAACTTGTCCCTATAATCTTAGTCCAACGGAACCGTTAGGTGTACTCTATCCCAACGTTTACTCAAGAGGAAGAACCTAAGATTAGGTGGTTCCGCACAAGACCACCTGCCACCAAATGATACTTGAAAAGAAACTCTGATACTGACATGGGGAGGCCCGAATGGACTCCCCACCATAATGATCAGGCTAACACTAAACTACTTCAAGTGTAACTCTATGAGACCCATTGTGGGTCTCCCCACCAAAAGAACTGACGAGATTAACCAAACTTGAAAGCTTTCCACACAGACCAAAAACCCCCACCATGAGGGGGGAGAAGGTAAGGGCCCGACTGATAGATCATCAAAACTATCGTCGTCACCCCATCAACAACGTCGCACCCTCGGAAGAACACAAAGCATGCCACATTAAAGACAAAGGTTAAACCAAGGCCCTTTTTCACTATTGGGGTTATCCTTACTATGCGTCGGCTTCACTCTGGGACCTATGGTTGGAGCACCGATGATTGAAGCATCTTCTATCTCGCAGTCAAGCTTCAAAAATTCCCAAACAGAACCCACAAACCAAAATTTCACCAAACACACTTCCAATAAAATAAAAGTTTGAAAGAGGTTCAACCACAACCATTTTTACAACTAAAAGAAAAGAAACACCGTAAAACGCTACAAGAGACGATTACTACACCCAAGAAACACTACAAAGAGAAAACCTCAAACTGTTCCCCAAACATCGCCCTACTCCTACTGACGGGTTGAGGAGACCTTTGACGAGCTAGGTCTAGCTTCAACACGCTTCTTAGAAATACCACAGCAGAATTGTTGCAAGTGACCCCAACATCCACAGGTGTAGCAGGGTCTCAGAGCACTCGGACACACCGGCCTCTTATGACCCTACCTACCACACTAGTGACAGATCACGGGATTGTGCTATGAAGAAGATGACTGAAGGTCTGAAGGCCTCTTGACTCCCCTACCAGTACCACCAGCATCATGTCGTTTCTCATTCTTCTTATTTCCATCCTCTGCACTGCTTCCTGATGCTAGAGGATTCACCGCCTCAAATCCTCCTGCTAGCCCAACTTTAGCAAGAAAAACTTTCCCCACAACATCCGAGAAGGTGGTGAGGTTGAGATCTTCCACTTTTGATCGCAGTTCAGGTTGGAGTCCAGACTCAAATTGTTGAGCCTTCTCGGGATCATTCGCAACAAACCACTGATCATACAAAACTAGGTCTATAAAATGTCGATAGAATTCTAGTATTGATTCAACACTCTGCTGAAGACAACACAACTTGATCCTCTTCCTCAGCTTCATCAACTCAGAGAAATATTGTTGGATGAACGACGACTTGAAGAACTCCCATGTTAAATCTTCTCAAGGCTTATTCTGAGACATGGACTTCCACCATTTCCATATTGGACCTTCAAGCATAAAGGTAGCCAACTTCACCTTTAACGACTCGGGAAACCCAGTGAAATTGAAGTTCCTCTCAATCTTCCGCAACCACTCCTCTACCTCAAGTTGATTTACTTGACCATAAAATAGGGGAGGGCCCAACATCCGGAATTCCAAGACATAGTCTATAGGTTGATCAACTGGAAGATTTGCTAAGGATGCACCACCCAAAGCTCCACCTGGGGCATCCATCGAACCTTTGTGGGGGCGAACACTAAGAAACAAAAAAAACGAGGATCAAAACATGGTTATTGCCATTTAAAATTCGAATTTCCACAAATTCCAAAATAAAACTTTACAAATAGTTTTTAGAATTAAAGAAGACCCAAAAAATTCACTAGGGGAAACAAGTGTCGATGGGTGACTCAGACATATGGTTGGCGACCATATGCTAGTCACGCCACCATTACTGAGAGCATTCTAGGGTAAAGTCCTCGACTCCACATGGCTTTCCAGGCCCTGTGAGCTCACGGGGCTACTTTCCCAACTCCCTTTTCATTTCCCAACATAAAACAATTCACAACAATCAAAGGACACCAACATGCCCGGACATACCAGGGTAACCTGAGGTTCGGAACGAGCAAGGGTTCATGACGTCCTTCTCGTTCGTACGTCCCGAGTCCCGACAATTCCACTCCTACCATGACGACCCCAAATAACAATGGGTGCTCTGAAAAACAAGGCATGCTCAAGAGGCGACCTCCTCTGATACTATTTTGTCACGAACCAACCCGAGTCGACCCTGAATCGATCACTCGAGCCGGTCCGCAACATGGCTCGAGAGGAATTCTCAATCCTCCCAGGCTGGTGACAAACGTCAGGGCATCAAAAGAGAGAAAGAGGGAACAATTTCGCCCAATGAAAATAAATAACCAGGAAAAAGAAAATAGAACAACACAAGTAAATAAACAACACGAAAAGAAAGAACAACCAACAACAACAACTAACCTGACCACCACCAAAACTTCTCGCGGCCTCGAGAGTCACTCACCAAACCACAACCAACTCTCATCCACAGCGAGCAATCTCGATTCAACCTGCAACTAAAACTAAAAATAGGAAAACACTATAAGTATGAGTATTAAAACTCAGTAGGTGTGCCCAACAAACTATTCTCAATGCACTACCTTTAAATAAAAAATTTACTAATTCCAGATTTGAACTAAATTATATAAAATATGGGTTTTCACACACACTTTCATTTCTGAAACAAGTAATGACTCATTGCCCTTTTTAATTTAAAAACAAGTTTAATGTTTGAAAGAAACAGGTCCATTTCATTTTAAAACATTTTTACAAACAATTTAGAAATCCAAATTCTAGTTGTTAGTAAAAAGGAAAACCAAACACACAACACACAACACACACTAGGGGCGATAGAAAAAGTGGCACACAGGGGCCAGCAATTGAACTAGACCTCTCAATCGTCCGCCACATACAAATAAGCACTAAAAGAAACATAGGTTGAACCTAGGAGCGCGTGAACAATCTAGAACGTACTATACATGTGACTAATCCTGAAGGTATGTCTACTCTCGATGACGTCATAACGCCCAAACGCTCGGTATCGTCCTACCGGGCCTAACCGAGGGGCCCAATCCCCTAGCAGAGTATAATCTATACTAAGGGCCAATAGTTAGTGCGTAATCTAAACTAGTGCAACAATCGTTCTCAGAAGATTCAATTACTATGTCAGGTTCTCATGTCAACACGTGCACAAACATCACGTTCAACAACTCACATAATCGTCGTACACAACAAATCACCCCTGAGTCACATCAAAGAAAGTTTTTCAAAATAATTTATTTTGTTAAAGTGTAAAACGGGCCTTAACCAACTTTAATGAAAAACCTCATTTCTCAAGAGACCCAAAACACTTGCTCACACATCAAAATAAATCATTTATCATCAAACCAGAACTACACTTGAAATTCCAAGAATTATGTTCAAAGGCCAAACGGGCATTCTTTCACTATTGCGCGTCAATTCAACAAGAAAATATTTCAAGTAACGTGTATAAAATAAACTCTTTTTACATCTAGTAATTATTCCAAAATTAAATTATCTAATACTATTTATCTTCATTAAAATTCATAAAATATCAAGCAATTAATAAATTATAAATTTAAAGGTAAGTGAAGTGGGGGGCCTACCTCAGCTCGCAGTCCAAACACAAAGGCGCGTCACGCCTCGCACAGACGCACAAGCACGCACAAGTTGACGACCGCAGTTTCGCGGAATTACCTCGCCAATGCATTGCAAAAAATGCATAACTAAAAACCCATAACCACTGACTTAAGACAATCCAAATGAACAAATGGTGTAAAAACCACCTCGACGTGTTTTCAAAACATACTTCGCACCATTTACATTATTTCCTAAAACACTTTAAAATTTATGAAACAATTTTCAAAAAGTATCTCACAGCTTTACACACCCAAAAACCCCATCAAAACCCCTTTTATATTCAACTAAAGATCTCCAACATACCCAAACAGAAAACGCATGACTTGCACAGTCGAGTAAACTAATCACACAACCTAATAAAATTACTTCACATGTCAAAAATCCATTTTGAAACCATACACACGTTGCTTTAGAACCCGTAACTCAAAGGTCCACTTGAGGAAGTTCAATTACCAAGTTCAACATCATATTTATACTTCTAAACCAAAACATGTTTTAAGGAAAAGAACTATCAATCCCTTGCAAAACCAACCACTGAGTTTTTAAATAAAAAGGGTGTGCACTATTTAACAATTTATGCCAAATGGTCAAAGCAACAGAACCAAAACACCGCATATCACAATGATTGACTATAACAAATATACAAAATCACTAAATAACAACTAAGGGTAGTGATAAAGAAATAACTCAGTGAAATCTTAAATTTAAAGGTGACGCGCAAAGGGTTCTTACCTCAACCCTAATGCGGAATGAAAACGCATGCCCTAACGCAACAAGATTCAAACCCAACACATAGGGTTTTAGAAAAAATAAATAAACTCTCATCAAGGAACACACAACCAAGAACCCATTACCGAAAGGGTAGGGTGTCGCGCGGAGGGAGAGGACGCTGTCAAGGGAGCAACGTCTACGTGGGAGCGACACCGGCGAGGGGAAGCTCGCCGAAGGCTATGGGTCGGGGTGGTGCGCGCTGAATAGGGGACGTTGCGGGGTTGCGGGACGGCCGAAGGTGGTCTGGGATTGGTCGGAGGGTTGCCGACAGGGGGTCTCGCGCCGCACAGAGGCACCGGAAGGGGTGGTCGTCGGCTGTATGGGCGGCGCTGGCAGTGGTTGCTGGAGAAGGGAGGTCGGCCGCAGTTTGGGGGCGGCGTGCCGGAGGTCACGGGTAGAAAACAGAGGTGCGGAAGGTGGCTGTTGGCGAGGGCGTGTCGGTTGGGTGGCAGCCGACTGGCTGGACGACGCGCAGGAGGCGGAGTAGAGAAGGGGATGGGTTCGCGGCTGAAGCAGGAGGGGTGGACCGTGCGCGAACAGTGGATGAAGGGCGGCTAGAGGATGCCCGGCGGGGAGAGGGGTAGCGCGCCGACAGGAAGATGGAGGAGCACTGGAGGTTCTGCCCGCGCTACAAGGGAGAAGGAGGGAGGTGGGGTGCTGCGCGGGAGGGGGGCAGGGGCGTCGCGGGGGGAGTGCGGAGGGGGCGGAGAGGGGCGCGACTGAGTCGGGAGGCGGCGGTCCGTAGGGAGGGCGGAGGTGTAGCGCGGCCTGTAGGGTGGAGAGAGGTGCAAGCAGAGGGAGCCGCGTGCAAGGCAGGAGGGCCGGTGGGAGCTGGTGCAGCGGACCAGGTCGCATGGGGGGCTGGCGGCGCACTGGGAAGAGGAAGGAGGGGGGGAAGTGTTGCCGCAAACCCTACTAAAAAGGGATAAAAAAAATATCTAAATATAAAATAAATAACTAAATAAATAAATAATGACTATAATAATAATGACAATAATAAGAGTAATAATAAGAATAATAATAATCAACATCTTTAATAATAACATAAAAATGATAAAAATAACAATTCTAATAACAATTCTTTAATAATAATATACTATTATTATTCATGACAAAATAATACTATTATTACAGTAAGTTATTTATTTAATTTTTTTAACTCATTCAATTCATATTCATTTGGGCGATTCAAATACCATAATCGCGTGGTATCCGGGCTGACCGCACGGCTTCACCTAGCTGTGCGGTGCCCGCGCACTGGCCTAGAATAATAATAATAATAATAATAATAATAATAATATTTATCATTTCGTCTTTAATAATAATTATAAAATTATCAACAATAATGAAAATTTTAAATAACAAAATAAATCCCAAACTTTACTTATTTTCATTTTTCGAAGGTAGGCGGATTGCGTCATTGTCTGGGCAAAGTCGCACGGAGTTTCCAAAATGCGCTCCACCCATGCGCCCAGCAACGTCAACTGAAAAATGCGCGTTTTCTGACAAAACTCGAAAATCTTGTTCGGGTTTCAACCCGAACATCGAGAAAAAAATTTAAAACCAAAGAAAATAATAAAATAATAATAATATATAGGTCGGGGTGTGACTATTTACCTGTAAGTGTAGATTACAACCTCCACGAAGAGATGTGATTCATTTTTAATATATTCATTTCATTGATTGTTATAAAATTGTATTATATATATATAAATAAATAATTACATCGTGATTTATATTCTTTAGTTGACATAAGACTATATGATTTGACCATAATTATCCTACCAATATTTTTTTGGGATTATGAACTACACGTTCTCAATATGTCTCGTGTAAACTTATCTTTTTAACTAACAGAATAAAACATTATAATAACATAAATTAAAAAGATAATGATAATGTAATGAACATAAAATAGGTTATTTTGAAAGTATATACGTAATATAATTTTATTATTAAGGATTTAAAGAATGTATGATGCAAGATGGTGTTTATGGTAAGGGTTTTTTTTGTCAAAACATTATCTTATATGTTTTAAAGTTTTAATTCTATTTTCCCTCCATATATATGTTCATTAAAATATTCCATGAATTTCATTATTAACACATTAAAGAATATAAAAGGAAATTTTAAACAACCGTTGACTTTCTTTAAAATGTTTAAAAAATATTTTTCTTATAATTTTTAGAATGAGGTACTTTTATCGAAAATTTTAATGAAATCATTGTTTTATCTTTTATGAAAATAATAGAATGTACCACCATCATGAAATTTTATTTCCTTGAAGCCTACATTACAATTTTTCATTGTTCTTTTCAATTAAAATCATTTTCAAATTATTTTTTGATTTTTTTTATTTTAAAGACTTGTTAAATAAAAGGAACATTTTCTTTTATTTTTACGCCAAAATGGAATCTCTTATTCTTGTCATTAAATTGAGTTTTTCAAGGGTTTTATGACTAAAAGGTGAAAGATTAAAATATTTTAGATTATGATATGGTTCTTTATCATTATAGATGATCAAGGGTTAGACCATTGTAACATATTACATGAGTGAGCCGGATATAGCTCTCCAATGCATTGGATAATTTTTTTTGTCTTCAAAGGAAAGAAGAAAGGAGTTAATTTTGGAGGTTTCTCCTTTGGATCTAATTAGGCTCGCGTTATTTCTAACATGAGTTAAAATTCGTTATGAAAATAATTATCCAAGATGTATAAAAGGGACTTATATTACCTATTATGGTTTTTTAATTGTTTCCTTTTATATATAACTGTGTTTCAAGTATGCATATGATTTATTTTATAATCTCAAAGAAAAATGTTGAAAAGGTGAACATTTTTTGGCATTCAAATTTTCTCATTAGACTAACATTTTTCATTCATTTATATCTATTAAGGAGTTTTGTGTTCATCCCATGTTTTCAAAGGTTTTTTTATTGGGTTTAAGGATGTGTGAGAACAAGGAATAAGTCATGCTGTAAGTCATTAATATTTTTCAAGAAAAGAAAATATGTTTCATTTCAAATGTCTTATATTATGGGAAAATGGATGTTGAGTTGGAGTGTCCACTTTATAATATATGAGTTTATTATGTAAGAGTTATGACCTAATTATCAAAAATAGTAAACCATAAATATCCTAACAACTTTAGAAAGTGAATAATTATTTAACTCAAGATTATGTAATATTTAAGATCATGCACTTATACATTTACATACCCAGGTATACAGTAAATTGAGAAGTGTAAGATAAAGTGAATAGTGTTTCATGTCCCTTGTTCGATACTCCCACACCTAACTAAGATAGGGCATTTTGTGACATCAGGTGTGGGTCCTTATAAGATAGTGGATGACCACTAATAGTGATGGCAGAAGAAATATAGTTGGGAGACTATAGACATTAATATTGAGTTGAAATCACGACGAAAACATAATAAAAAAATCAAGGGACAATGTCAGCCAAAAACCAAAACAGGTTCATAATTCCAATTAAGGACCTCCCATATTTTGGATTAAGGTAGAATGTAATTTTTATTTAAAATTCATAAGGTTTTTGGTCCTTTGTTTGATTTTTCAATGTTTTTTTGATCTGAGGTGATATTAATTGTCTTTTTTGGTCCTCAATCGTCATTTTCCCAAAAATCAATCAATCAAACATCACCACCACTAAAATAGACAAAAAAAAACCATGTCATCCACTGTATATACTAAAGCTGGCTGTTTCCCAGCTGATGTGTCGCCTCCACAAATAACCACGTCACCCAAAACACTCACTCATTCCCTATTATACCCCCCGACCATCGCGCCCCACCTCCACAATTTCTTCGCCTACTTCTGTATATACAGATTCACCTACCCGTCTAAACCCTTCGGCTCCAGGCGCGATTAGGGTTTGAGCAGTCCTCGATTCCCTCAATCTCCTCTCGTATTTCGTCCCCGACCTCGACAGCCTCATCGCGCTTACCATCCCCGGCCTGGAAAACCTCCTCGCGGGTCGCGGTCTGCATCTCCCTCGACCAGAGGCTCCTTCGATCCACTCCTCCCATTAAACCCGCCTTCTGTATCCCTCCTTCATCGACATTCGGCTTCGTGGTTTGCATCATACCTCTTCTATATGACTATTTAACCAGTACGTCGCCGCTTACGGATATCAGTTTCATTTTACCGCAACACCATATGTCGATGGCGATTTCCTACCACTGCTTCGCCAATTTTAGTCAATCTTCGACTGCTA
Source organism: Viscum album (assembly GCA_963277665.1). Classification (NCBI taxonomy): domain Eukaryota; kingdom Viridiplantae; phylum Streptophyta; class Magnoliopsida; order Santalales; family Viscaceae; genus Viscum; species Viscum album. Next base: position 1,280,882,459 of record OY728134.1, read on the forward strand.
CCTACCTGGTCACTACGGTCATCGCTCGGAATCTGGTCGTGGTAACCCGAACTACTACAACTTCGTGTTCGACATCTAGAAACCCTAAAATGCTCATCTGATTTACAGTGTTGATACGATGCAACAAAGTCAAGCGGTATCCTCCAATCCGTTGCAAGTCTGTTTAGCTACATATTAATGTTTGGTCATCCCTGCTTAACGGTAACATTCTTACTACTGTCAGCCAAATTTTTCAACCCACAACACTGATTTTGATTCAATTTATCATGTTTGGGTTTTTGATTCACACTGATTTTATCCAGTATGCAATGACTGATTACTTAGTATGTGATTTTACGTTTTCTTTTTGCTATATTTTTAGGTAATCAATTCTATGGTTTCCTCCTTATTTTCAGGTGATTATGTTTTTAGGGAGCTAAATATTGGTATGTGATGGAATAGTTTCACCATTGGTCCTATGCTGGAATAATTGAATTATTTATTTTAAAATCTTGACTCTTTGTGCACTTGCATGGTTTCAGATGTAGGTTGTGGAGTTGTGCTTGGCTGATTTATTTCGGGTTCACAAGATATAGGTTATCGTTGATTATATTAATGCAGTTGGCTTATTTAATTCAAAGTGTGTCGGTGCAGGTTATAATTGTTCAGTTAGATGGTAAATATTCATATGTGATGGAATACTTTCACTATTTTTCTTATGCTGGAATAATTGAATTATTTCATTTAAAATCTTGACTCATTGTGCACATGCATGGTTTCAGATGCAGGTTGTGGAGTTGTGCTTTCCTGATTTAATTCGGGTTCACACGAAATAGGTTATCCCTGATTTAATTAATGCAGTTGGATTTTTTAATTCAAAGTGTGTTGGTGCAGGTTATGAAGGATCTGTTTGATGGTTTCTAGCGCATCAATGACATTTAATTCAATTCATATTCCTACCTTCTAATTTGAAATGGAGTTACTTTGATAGGTTGAATTGAAGAAATTACCATCTTGATAATATTTTTTTAATTATGATACTTTCTTTATTTGTGTGTGAACTAGGTTTTCCATGAAAGATTTCATGGTTTCAGATGTAGGTTGTGGAGTTGTGCTTGGTTGATTTAAATCGGGTTCACAAGATATAGGTTATCACTGATTTATTTAATGCAGTTGGCTTATTTAATTCAAAGTGTGCTGGTGGAGGTTATAATTGTTCAATTAGATGGTAAATTTTCGTATGTGATGGAATAGTTTCACTATTTTTCTTATGCTGGAATAATTGAATTATTTCATTTAAAATCTTGACTCTTTGTGCACTTGAATGGTTTCAGATGCAGGTTGTGGAGTTGTTCTTTCCTGATTTAATTCGGGTTCACACGATATAGGTTAACACTGATTTAATTAATGTAGTTGGCTTATTTAATTCAAAGTGTGTTGGTGCAGGTTATCAAGGTTCAGTTTGATGGTTTCAAGCGCATCAATGTGATTTAATTCAATTCATATTCCTAACTTCTAATTTGCATTGGATTTAATTCAATTCATATTCAATTCATGTTTTTTTTGAATTTTAGTATGTGGCATCGGATTTCTGAATGTTTGGGATACATTGTATATATCATTTGTGATTAAATTTATAAATTGTATTTAAATTTACTTATTGTAGTGTATTGATTTCATTATTTTTTATAATGTCAAATTGTGCCCTATCAATATGCTTGGTCAAACATTAATGAGATGTTTGTTGTGATTTTTACAATATTAACTTATTTTCATTCCATGTTTCTAATTCCAATTGGGTAGGGGCACGATGCTGAAGAAATACTTCTTTGGTAGCACAACATGGTATGAAATAAAAATCATTAGAACACTTTTTATGATAAATAGTTTTTCTAGCATCAAAACATATGATATTTTATTTTCTATTAGAAACATTCTAAATGATTCATATTCAATTTGTAAATTCATGTTTTAATAATGACAGAAAAATGGTCATTGGAAGATGTTTTTTTCCATTCAACGTTAATCATTCAATAATCAAGGCAATGTTTCCTCCCATTTCAGAACCATACTTGACTAGACTTCTCATTGGGTTATACCCTTTCATGGGGTCGACAATGGAGTTATCCCATCAAACATAAGTTGTGATGATTGTATTCATATAGTATTGAAATTTTTTCAATTTTTTAATATGTATTCCCTTACGTGTATTTGAATATTCTACATGAACTTATTATTTACAAAGCTTCGAAGTTGAATAGAATGGTGACATTTATTCTCATGCTATCCCAATATTCAATATGTCCTCATATATATTTTTTAATTCAATATCATGTTTTCAGGTCTTCTAAAGTGGTTGAGAGATATCTTCTTGGCATGGGTGAATGTCTCGATTCAGTGGAAAAAAATCTGGAATCACCTCCGTTTATCCATTACTTTTCACTATTCAGGTGAGCTTTAAAACCAGCACTACATCACTCTTGACATTGAGTTAAGAAACATCAACATTCAATCTATCTTTATCATTTTTTTTCACTTTCATGTTGTCAGGTCTTTTAATGTGGTTGAGGGCTCTATGTTGATGCTACTTCACATGGGTGAATGTCTCCATTCAGGGAAATGATATCTGTCTACCCCTCCGCTTACCCAGGATTGGTCTGTGTTCATGTAAGTTGTAAAAACAATAACCTAGGTAGGTGTTTTTTTCACTGCCTTCTATTTTGATTACATCTTTGGATTAGACAATGCTATTTTTTTACAGTATCAATTTCATTATATCATTTAAACACAATTCAGTTTTTTGTCTCATTTGACAATTTGTGAACATCAAATTACTAATTAAATAATTACAGTGGTAAGTAATTTTTGTTACTTATTGATTTAATTCATCTCTTAATGTACAAAAAACTGTTGATTGATTTTTATGATGACGATGTAGGGCAATAGACAGTTACAATGACTCATGACGATGCAGCATCCACAAGCCATGCCAATGAACTACACCCGTGTTTAAAGAAAAACATAAAATAGAAGACTTTCTTAGCTGATTGACATTATGTGGTGCATATGAAAGGTATCACAAGAACATTATAGAACCTATTCTTTCTCAAATTAGCTTATACATTTTTATATCAAATTTTAACTCTGATTTTATTATAGGATACAGTAATGTTGTTACAACACATATAACACACACGGTTATCCTTTCTCATCAGTATAGGTTGTATATTGTACATTTTCCCTGTTTCTTTTTTATTAGCTATATTAAATCGATGCATTACCACCATCTAGAAGTGGTCGTCCAATGCACCACAAATGCACCCTTCTAGATGGCATGAAGTAAGAGGGAGGAACCTGCACATGACAGTCCGACCTGCACACCAGATATAGTTAAAACCAGCTTAGTGGAATCCTGATTCATGTTATACTGCGTTTTTTTTAATTTTAGTATGTGGCAGCAGATTTGTGAATGTTTGGGATACATTGAATATATCATTTGTGATTAAATTTATAAATTGTATTTAAATTTACTGGCTGTAGTGTATTGATTTCATTATTTTTTATAATGAAAAATTGAGCCCTATCAATATGATTGGTCAATCATTTATGAGATGTTTATTGTGAATTTTCCAATATTAACTTATTTTCATTGGTCCATGTTTCTAATTCCAATTGGGTAGGGGCACGAGGCTGAAGAAATACTTCTTTGGTACCACAACATGGTATGAAATTAAAATCATTGGAACACTTTTTATGATAAACAGTTTTTCTAACATCGAAACATATGATATTTTATTTTCTATTGGAAATATTCTAAATGATTCATAATCAATTTGTAAATTCATGTTTTAATAATGACAGAAAAATGGTCATTGGAAGATGTTTTTTTCCATTCAACATTAATCATTCAATAATCAAGGCATTGTTTCCTTCCACTGCAGAACCATACTTGACTAGACTTCTCATTGTGTTATACCCTTTCATGGGGTCAACAATGGAGGTATCCCATCAAACACAAGCTGTGATGATTGTATTCATATAGTAATGATTTTTTTTGAATTTTTTAATATGTATTCCCTTACGTGTCTTTGAATATTCTACATGCACTTATTATTTACAGAGCTTCGAAGTTGAATAGAACAGTGACATTTAATCTCATGCTATCCCAAGATAAAATATGTCCTCATATATATTTTTTAATTCAATGTCATGTTTTTAGGTCTTCTAAAGTGGTTGAGAGCTCCCTTTCAAATTTTCTTGGCATGGGTGAATGTCTCGAATCAGTGGAAAAAAATCTAGAATCACCTCCGTTTATCCAGGAGCTACAGGAGCTGGAATGAGGTGATATTTCATCTGTTGGAAAGCTTATGAAATTATCTAAATATAATGTAAATGGAGGTAATGTTGAATCTACTATTTAATGCCTCTAAAAATTGTCCGAATCTTATGACTTCAAGATGGACAAAATTTCAGAAGGATTTAAATGAAAGGCTTTGAATGAAAAGTTATTGCGGTGGTGTTATGGGGGAATGCTATGATATTATGCCAAGCAGGACACTCAGAATTATGTGGAGATTTGAATACCGCGTTTAAAGATTTAAATGGAGATTTGAAAGAAGGTTGTTTTATGTGGATTTAAAATAGAATTGCGTTATGAATTTCAGGGATATTTTGAATTCAGTATTGACTACATAATTGGGAGTTTCCATATTTTTGAAATATGGAATATTGTCTATAGAAATCTCAATCTGACGAGGCCATTTGTTGTGGAAAGCTAGATGAGTCATTTGTTTGACTCATTTAATTGGATATTTCAAGTGCTAGAAAACAGGAGTTTCCATATCCATTAACACAGAAGATTGACTGCATTTAATCCAAAGGAGAAGAAGAAAAAAAAGGGAGTCGGGACGTTTTCCCCCTATATCTGGTTTTATGGTGAAGACAACGAGATACACCAATTGTTTTTTTGATCGTTGCTGGAGGAAGAAAGGCGCTGCACTATGAAAAACGGTTTGTGGAAAGAGGAGCGCAGGATATAACCTGCGGCCATATCGAATCACCGGTTGAATGGAGGGAAGTGACACATCTTCATATTTGGTTTAGGACTGTTGAATTTTATGAATCTGTTAACTTTGTTATTCATAAAAACATTACTTTATTTTTTGGATTCAGTTTGGAATGGTTAAAAAAACATAAATTAAAGTGATTAAATATTCTTATCATGGAATGTTATTTGAAATTGATATCATTCAACCTCACAAATTATTGCCAGAACACTCTTTGATGGGCTGACTGTAGAACTTCAACTTTTTATTTCATATCATTACTATATATTCATCTTTTCAAATGTTATTGTATCTGCATAATGAAAATATTTGAATATTTTGAAGCTCACGACTTATTGAAATAACATTTTCTGATTGGCTGACTGTACAACTACTACTTGCTAAAAAAATTCAACGTATATAAACATCACAAATTCTACTGCAACTACTAAATGCATTTCTCTCATTTTGTATTAAAATTATTCATCACTTCACATATTTATTATTACAGATAGTATTCTTTATGTAATTTCTTTTCACTATGTATTTCATTGTGCCAAATGATGTTTTTGTAAATGCAGTTGAAATTGACTTGAAATCTCCATCCTCAAAAAATAGAAATTTGATTACTCAAAATTTCTCCTATCTTTTTTGAAATATTTTAATGTTCTCTCCATATTTTATTCACTTCTATTCCTATATTATGCACCGCTATGGGTCGGGTCAGTTCGGGTTGGGTTATATGTGTAAAACTTGACCCGACCTGACCCAACCCGATGGACCCGTACTCAGACCCATGACCCAGCCCCCCCCCCCCACCCCCATACCCACCTGCAGCAGCCTCCCCTCCCCCTAAGCCTCATCCTACAGCATCCCCCACTCCCCCCTGTAGCAGTCTGCCCGCCCTCCCCCCAGCCCCCTGCATCACCCCACCCCCCCTCCCCCCAGCCCCTACAGCAGCCCCTTCCCCCACGGTGTGACCCAGCCCCCCAGACTCAGCACCCCCACCCCCATCCCCACATGCAGCAGCCTCCCCTCCCCCCCTGCAACAACCTCCTCACCCTCCCCCATCCCCTTGCAGCCCCCCACCCCTGCAGCAGCCCCTCCCCCACGGTGTAACCAAATTTTCTTCCTTATTCCATGTGTCCAATCTCATGCCCCCACATCTTAAAACATGCCAACAACAACCATTCCTAACCATCGGAGAACTAGAAATATTCATCCTCACAAAATCTATCAAACAACTAAATCTAACATATCCTTGTACCATAAAACCATTACCATAATTTTAGAGATCTCTAGTACATGGCGAGCCTAGCAGATTCCACTAGATGAATAAAAAAAAGTTGTAAACCCCAAACTCAATCCCCCCATTATAACATTGTCTACTCAAGAATTCATTACCATGACATATAATGATACACCCACATAACATAGTCTAGCAACCCATATTAACCATGACTAGTATCCGACCTATGAGTAGATCAAGGAGGTAGAACCAAGAATATTATAAAATGGATGGAAAAAAAAACTGGTGATGGCAATTTCTAAACCCACTAGTAGAGAAAAATAGTTCGACAAGAAGATATGAACACCTCAAGATTAAAAAATGATGAAACTAGAAGAAAAAAAGAAGGGAAACAACATTGTGAGACCCCACCCCCCTGCTGCAGGCCCCCGAACCCCAGCCCCCTGCTTGTAGCAGCCCTCCCTACCCTCCCCTCCCCCCAGCCCCCTGCTTCCAGCAGCCCACTCCCCACCCCTCCCCCTAGCCCCCCTGCCTACAACAGAACCAGTACCCCCTGCAGTAGCCTCCCCCCATCCCCTCAGCCCCCTACAGTGTCTCTGTCCACCCCCTACAGCAGGACCCCAGCCTGTAGCAGGACCCCAGCCCGCAGCATCCCCCCCTCCCCCCAGGTGAATTTTACTAACATGAAAAAATTAAAAAATTACAATTCAATTATACCCAATTACCAATTCAAAGGTTAATTATCAGTTGATCATGCCAATGTGCCATTAATCTAATTCCAGTCGCATGCCAATATTCCATTATATCAAGTTTTTATTACATACCAAGTGATTGTGCCAAAATCCCAATTCATAATACCTGTGGTGGAAACATTTCATAGGTTCAACAAATTAGTTTTGAAGATGGTGGTTTTTTCTATCATCAGAAACACAGCATAATGGTAAAAATAATAAGAATTTAAGAAAGAACATGATACAAAAACTAACTACTTACCAATTACTACCATACCAGACCGCACACGTAGTACAACAAGCAGGAGGGGAGGCGAGGCGAGCCAGGAGGGATTTCTCCCGAATCCTAATTTCTCGTGAGGTAAGGTGTCTGTCGGGGGAGGAGGCGAGCGAAGATGGATTTTCTGGGTGGTTTCGATGGTGCAAAACAAGGGAAGAGGAGGAAAGGAGGAAAGGAGGATTTTTTCACGAGAGAATGAGAAGAGAGAACAAAAGGAGAGCGAGGGGTTGGGAAGTTCGAGGAATGAGGAGGAATGAATAGAGGGAGAAGGTAGGGTTTCGTTGCTTGTTAATCGCGAGGGTCCGGGAAGGAGGAGGGAGTAGGGTTTCTTTCTTCGCCATGCGAGGGAAGGGTCGAGGTCAGGAGGAGAGGAGCAAGCGAGAGCGTGAGGGAGGGAGGGAATGACCAGTTGGGCCGCGACTTCGTGAGGCGATGGGAAGTTTTTTTGGCACACCCATGGGTCACGGGTCGGGTTGGGTCTAAATGTCTTCAACCCGAGACCCGACCCAACCCATGCACGGGTCGACCCGACATAAACCCAACCCGAACTTTTTTCTGCGTAACCCGACCCAACCCGGTCGGGTCGGGTTGAACCCGTCGGGTTGGGTCGGGTGTGGACACCCCTATAAAAAATAACCATTGATCGGGCGAGTTTCATACTAGATCTGGCAACTCCCTCGGTGGAGGCGTCCCTTCAACGGCGGACGCTTTATCATTGCCTCTGCTCTCCCGCTCTCATCCTGGAGTCCTCGGCCCCTCGGTGCCCGCAGATCGCTTACCTGGTGCGGGGACGGCTTTGAACTTCAATGAAGCTCTCCTTCGACCGCCGACTGGTCGATTGTCGGGCTCCCAGGATGCTCCCCTTCGTCCCTCAACCGCCTGGCAGCTAATCACTCCTCGTTTACCTGAAATAGCGAATACTTCTTGTAGATATGATTCTAGAGAGGGATTTCTGATGCTCAGCTTCCCGACCTTCTCTTTCGAGGAAGCGGTGGACCTTCATCGGTGGACTTTTAGAGGAGAGATTCAGTATGGACAAGCATCCCTTGTGGATTTTCAAATCCTTTGTGAGCTCCTGGGCTCTACATGCGCCAGATATCGTCTCTGTACTGAATTAGAGCTCCTTCTGCATCATCCGCTCCTCTAGAGAGGATTTCATCAAGGCCTGGTCCCAAAGTTCCCTATCGGTAGGGCGGTGGCGCTTTGATCACTTCTGGTGGTCCATGGAGGTGAATTATGGCTGGGATTATCCACTTACAGCGGTTTGGGTTTCCCTTCCTGGGCTACCGCTTCCCTTCCAAAACCTTTCCTTTCTGAGGGGAATTGGCGACGCCCTAGGGGAGTTTCTCTACACTGATGAACAAACCCTTCGTCTTCAAGAAGCATCGTCGGCCCATATTTGCTCTCGCTGCCTATTTTATGGATCTGGTACCTTATAAACCAATGTCGGTTCTCGATCCCCTGGTCATCAATGATGAGGACACGTCGGCTATTCTCGATGGATCCTGTCTTCGCTGTAATTAAGTCATTAATTCTCAGTCTCCTATCCAATAGGCTTTTTCCCGAGATCCAGGGCCGTCCTCTAGCTCGCCTATTCCCACGCTGAACGGTTTCGGACCATTATCACTTGTTCAGGACAATTAGTTCTTCACCTCTTCTTCTCCCGTCTCCCCCCAATTGGTTTGTGTACTAGGTCCCGATCTAAGCGGACTTCATCTAGCTCTCACTCTCTTTCCAAGTACCATGTGATGCTTGGGGCCAGAACCAGGCGTTTTCTGTTCCGATGATTTCTCTGATAATATATGGAATCCTTGAGGCCTCGACGTTTGAGTGAAATAAGTTTTTTTTTTTATCCAGGGAGATATCCTCTAACAATTTCTCGCTTGTTGTGGTGTTGGAACCAATGAAAAGTGCTTCTAAGATTGTTTATTTTGTGCATAGGTTGGGTCTGAGAGACTTCATTCATGGAAAACCATTCAATCATCACAAGTGGCTTTTCTGGTAAAATTATATATCAGTGGATATTGTGATTCTACTGAACAACAGATCACCATTAAGATCAGCTCAGAGATCTTCCCTTGTTTCCTCTCGGTGGTCTATGCTAAATGTGAGTCAAGGCTGAGAGAAACAGTGGAGTGACTTAGTAGCTTTTTCACTAGGAGACGCTGCCTGGATCGTGGGTGGTAAATTCAATACAATTATGGATCCCTCAGAGAAGAATGGAGGGGGACTCTACACATGGAAAGACATAAATTACTTTTCTTCCATCACTGTTAGATATGTTTTGATGGATATGGGGTACTCCGGTGATAGCTTTACTTGGTGCAACAACCAGAAAGGAATGCGTCGCACGTGGTTCCGGCTGGATCGTTTCCTGGCCAAGCATTAGGAGGTTTCCTCTTTTCTGAATGATTCGGTCTCTCATTTGGTTCCGGCTTTATCAAACCATTCTCCACTTGCAGTTCATCTGATTGCTAAAGAGGGTAGTACCAAAAGGTTTTGGTTTTCCAGTAGGTTGGCCTCAGATCTAGATTATCATAATTTTGTGCGCTCATCTTGGTGTAAACCCATGCAAGATCAGTCATGGGTTTGGATACACCACAAACCGTGGCTCTTGAAGGTGGATTTGATCAAGTGGATCAGGACTAAGCCTCCACGGTTTCAAGATTTGGAAGCTACGAAACAAGAGATTGCATGGGCGGAGTCTAGCCTGGAGGAGAGTTGGGATGAGGTTCTGTTTAATGAACTAATCAGTAAGAAAAATAACTATTCTTCCATGCTTCCTGAACAAGAGCGCATAGCTCGAGAAAAATCAAAATAAACTTGGTTGAAGGTGGGGGACCGCAACTCTGATTTTTCCATGCATGTATGAAAGAGAGGAATTGGCGATCTCCCCCGAACATCCTTTTGGACGATGGATCCTTTACCAGTGATTTGGAGGAGAATGGAGGTACGAATGAAGACCATTTTAAATTCCTTATAGTTGGAACTAACACATTCATGCAGGAAGGCTACCCTGGGGGGGGACTCTTTTATTTGGGATTCAATTTCCAGGGTTGTGTCCGATGGTAACAACCAGTGGTTTGAAAGAGTTCCTGAGGAGGAAATCAGGAAGGCTATGACTACCCTTAACCTTGAGACGTCTCCCGACCCGGATGGATTCCGAGGCTCCTTCTACGATACATTGTGGGTCTTGGTGAAGGGTGATATTGTGACTTCCATTCAAGAATTTTTTAGGGGAGGCAATTTACCCAGGGTAGCCATCGCCACTTGATTTTTATTCTCAAAATCAAGAATCCATCCTCAATCAACCACTACAGACCGATTAGTATGTTCAATTTTTCCTATAAGATTCTGTCTAATGTCATCAACTGGAGATTGTACACTCATATCAGTAAATGGATTTCGGAGGAGCAACATGGATTTATGAGAGAGCGATCTACTTTGGCAGCTATTGCTCTGGCTCAAATGGTGATAAGTGATATCAACAGGACTCATGGCTCTTACATGGTGCTGAAAATTGACATGGATAAGGCGTATGATATGCATGATTGGGGCTTCATCTTCAAGGTCATGTCCCACATGGGGTTCTCAAGGTTGTCTATCGACTTGTTGTTTAGGTGCTTCAGTTCCCCATGGTTTTCTATTAATTTTATATGTAAGAGATGTGTGCTTTTCAAGCCTATCAGAGGCCTAAAATAGGGGGACCCACTGTCACCCAGTTTATTCATCCTGGCCCAGGACTCCTTCAGTAAAATTTTGAACAGAGAAATCAGAAGTGGTTCTCTCCGTCCCTTCAAGTGTAGCCATTAGCTCACAGGTAATTCTCACCTTTTGTTTGTGGTCGACATCATTTTTTTCATCAATGGAAACAAGAGGTATATTCAAGGCACCAAAAGAGTACTTGAAGAATAAAACAAGTGGAGTGGTGAGTGTATTAATCACGAGAAGAGCAGCGTATACTTTTATAGGTGTTGCACTGCCACTCTTGCCAAAACAGATGAGGATCTCCTAGGCTTCAATAAGAGACCCTTTCCCATGGATTATCTGGGTGATCCTATTTCCCCAGGTAGGCTACAGATTCATCACTTTGAGGGCTTGGTTATCAAGATTAATGGTCGTATTGATAATTGAAAGAACCATTTCTTGTCCTTTGGAGGTTGGATCACCCTGGTAAATAGTGTTCTATCTTCTATTCTGCTGCATGTGCAATCGATTCTTAAGGTTCCTATGATGATGATCAGGAACATTGAAAAAATCATGGTGGATTTCATTTGGGATGCTCACTAGGACGGTCGGTGCCACTGAGTGTCTTTGAGTAGAATGGCTTGACCGGTTGACACTGGAGGCATAGGCCTCCGTAGTGTTGTGGATACCATGCGCAACCTTCAGGGGAAAATGGAGTGGGAATTTCTAGAAAGGTCTTCCCTTTGGGGGAAATTTATCACCCGGGAATATGGGGCTGATCCGGGAGCACCAATTGGGAAAGTTTCGAATCTTTGGAAGATGTTGTGGGGGAACTTGTTGGATCTTCAACTCAAATCTCGATGGATAATTGGTGATGGGAGTATTAGCTTGTGGAATGAAAACTGGGTGGGTGCCCCGCATGACGTTTTGGGATTCCTGGTTCCCGACATCTCCATCTCTCTGGCTTCCTGGTACCCGAAGTTCATTCATTCTATCCTTGACCAGTATAAACATGAGTTCAATAACAATATTCAGATGTTTTCGCAGCCGGGTAGACTGATTTTCACTGGTGCCTCAACAGGGTCTTTCTCAGATAGGATTTATTGATTTTCCTTTCCTTATAATGTTGTTCATAGCGAATGGGGGACTCTTATTTGGTGTAAATCATGTTCAATTTACCGGTGTGGCACATTTGCAACCAGGCAGTGCCGATTGATGACACGATTTGTCGGAAAGGAGTTCATCTGGATTCTATGTGTTGTTGCAGGCGTCCCAATATTAAAACTATTGAGTACCTCTTTTTTTGATGGTGAGTGGGATAAAGATATTTGGAGTGACATTGGTAGGCTCATTGTCCTAGGTAATTTTCCCCACAATGTTACAAACTTTATTCCTATATCGTTTGAAGGAGTTGGGAATAACGTGCAGGGGAGGGTGGTGCGTGTGATGAATCTCTCTTTAGGTTATACCGGAGTATCTGGAACTCCAGGAACAAAAGCCATATGGAGGGTATCCTCAACTTCTATCTAGCCACTCAGGTCTGTGCCATGTTCCGAGCAGGAGACCTGGGCTCTCTACATAAGAACTGGATGGCAACTCCTATGAGGAAGCTCTTGGCAGGTCGTGCAACTTCCCCCTCTAATTAGGTCTCCGGCGGGCAGGGCAGATGGGTTCGTTGAATTCCTCTTAAGGGCGGGTTCAAGCTCAACTTTGATGGGGGTGTGGTTCCCGACTCTAGGGGCTCGGTGATCATGGCATTCAGCAGCTTCCATTGGAATGATGAATCTCTTCTAGCGGAGGCGAATGCCCTCCTTAGGTTCCCGACTCCAGGGGCTCGGTGATCATGGCGTTCAGCAGCTTCCATTGGAATGATGAATCTCTTCTGGCGGAGGCGAATGCCCTCCTTGATGGGCTGGAGGTGTCTTGCCTCTAATATCTCTCTTTCTGAAGTTGAAACCAACTCCTCGTTCATTCAAAAGTCTCTGCGTGGCAAGGAAAATACCCCATGGTCAATCACTTATGACATTCGTAAATGTATTAGACACATCGATCATGCGAGTGTGTCCCATACCTGGCATGAAGGGAACATGGTGGCTGATTTTCTGGATATGACCTTTTTTATCCTAGGCTCCCCCCTCCAAATGTTTAAATCTTGTTATGCTTTTGGGATGCACTACTTTAGGCTTCCCTAAGCTACTGGCTCCCTTGTTCTTCTCGTCTCCATCCAGACAATGTTTTTTCTTTTAATAAAATTTTACATTAGCAGAACCCAACAAAAATACGCTTTGCAATAATTATTCCAAAATCTTGGTCCTAAATTCCATGCTCGATCCCATCTCTGTGCTCTAATCCCATCATGCACATCAACCAAAACCATCATAGATCCCCTTTCACTTGTCTAGTCCTGTATAATGGAAGTCTATCAGGATAACAGATAACACCCAAACAGGATGTGAGTACAACTCAATAAGCCGAAACCAATAGTGTCTAATAACATCCATCCTAAATAAATTGATAATGAAACAGTATACTGATAAGGGTATTAATTCATAAATTAATGTTGAACATCAGATAAACCTTCCAACCCTCAAGCGTTAGGGTGACATAGAGGGTTAGCCATGCCTGATTTGGTTCAATGGTGGATATCACTATCATGTATAGGATTCTCATGAATAGGATGAATTCAGAATACCACCTCCTATCAAGGATGAAGTGCCCATTTCATATATCATGAACCAAGGAATCCCAACCTCAGGTTTCAATATTGGGCTATATGTGAATTAAAATGATAGAGCCACATACATGTTCTCATGGTGTATTATCCGTGCAAAGGGATAAGTATCCAATCCATGTATACTAGACTCTGTAAATTCCCATGCTACAGCCACATACATGTTCCCATGGTGAAATACCATACAATGAGAAAAGGAATCCATATAACCATGTACACTATAGTCTATGTGAATTCCCATTCTAGAGCCATTTATGTGTCCCCATGAAGAAAAATAATTTTGTGTGAAATATTCTCATTTCAAAAGATGGAAAAAATCCAACGCATTCAATTTACAATAACGCTAAACATTAAATCATATGTCGTATTGGCCAATTCATAAAACTACCAATTTATGAAGACAATTAGTCAATTAACTCAACTTACAAATTATCTCAATAATTGTAACAATTCTTTTTTCACATTTAAATTATTCATAAATACCAGTTATGTTCCATTATGTCAATATTTTATCATATTGTTATACAAAATTCAATTACATACCAATTAACCACTTTTCCAGGCAAGTGATTATTATTTAATCCAATTATCCTGTTTACCATTTCATTCCAATTCCATATTAAGACGATTCAAATAATAATAACTAACAACTCAATATTGGTATAAGGGTAGCCATGCCTCTTGGATGACCGCAAGTCTCAGTCTGAGCACCAACAAACCCAACAAGATCTAACAGAGGTTTAGGAGTACATGTTCATCAATTACTATGGGTTAAAATTTTATATAGGTCATGTGCATGGTATGTAGACATGATTTGATATGTTTCACATACTAGAGAAACCCAAACAGGCCATTGGGAGATAACATAGACCACTTACCTCAGGAATGGATAATAGGAGATCAATGATCAAGCATCCAAATCAGAATGAAACACCACGATCTGCTATTTGAAAGTGGATGAAACACACCATTAAGGTTATAAGAAGAGGAACCAAGAGGGAAACAAGCGGAATTCATCAAAACCAAGAAGAAAATATAGGTTTTGGATTTCCGGATCAAAGAACAGATCAGAAGACCAAGGATTGGTGTTGGAGAAGGCACAAGAGCCGTGGAGAACCATCATAAACTCTGAACAAGAATTTGAATCTGAAAGGAGGACATAAAGGGTTAAACATGGGTTTTGGGTAATTAAAATGACACTTTAACACTTGCTTTGTTGGCCCATCCCAAAAACACGGGGTCGCCAGTGAGTACCACTAGCTTGTCGATGGTGTCTGCCTATGCATCTAAATGGGGGGAGACCCCACCTATAAGTGTGTTGGTCTCTACAAGCTTGATGATGGTATCTTGTAGGATATCACTTCTTCCTTATCATCACCATTTGGCCATTAGTTCTCACTAGTGAGTCGGTGAGACTCCAACATTCATGGTGAGCTTCTGCAAAGCCCACCATTTGGACGATGGACTACACAATCTAACCAGTGGTTTCTCAGTTTCTCCAAACATGAAAACCATCTCTAGCCAATTCTGTCTTAAATTATTCCAGATTCTCTAAGCCCTATAAAACCATTGAAACCTATTTTTATAGTAGAAAAAAGGATTAATTAAAGCAGAAAAATACACTCAAACAAGGACATATAGAAGATGAAACCTGGGTAAAGGGAGAGATCTTACAACCAACCCACCATATAACAGTTTAACCTTGATATTTTTACCAAGCATCACCATGTGTCATTGATGAAGAAGTCGGTCCATTATTCCCATATAACCGACTCCCTCCCACATGAATCATCCTAAACATTCCCATGCTTCCACTCCACTCTTACATGGGGAATGGACTTTCCTCCAATATTCTTCTCACTATGGTCCATGATATGGATAGGATAATCCTCGATGCATGGATCAACATTAAGCTAAAAATAATCTCCATCTATCATTTCAGAAGTGTTAGGGAGATATCATTGAAGTTGCGACACATGAAACATGTCATACATAGAACTGCAGCGTTGTTGAATAGCCAATCAATATGAAAATGGAGTAATTCTCCCCACATTCTCAAACGACTAGATGAACTTAGGTGATATATTTCCAATCATCTAAATATAGTGTTTCCCTAACCTAGGAAAATCCCAAAGAAGACGTGGGTGACTGACCATGAACTCCAGAGGTCATCTCAAATGGTTAATGTAGGATTTCTGGCTGCTCTATATAGTCAGAAACCACATTTTATTGAATAAAACCTACTCAAAAATTTCTTACATGAGCCTAAGTCCAACCAGTGCTAACTCACCTAACTCCAACCATCACTGAGGTGAATAAAGCATTCTCTTATAAAAATCGTGAAATGGAGAAATATGGATCAATACTTGGAAGTAATTATTATAATAAAACACTACAATGTTTAGATGTTTCTCCCAAGAGAAACCAAGTTCCAAAAAACTGGCTCATGACATATCACCCAAAATATAAATAATTCACTCAGATTGGTCATTTGTCTGTGGATAGTAATTTATACTCAGAAGAGTCTATAACCCTAGTTCGTTCTGAAGGCACTACCAAAAATGTTATATAAAATGGGGATCTTGATTAGAAATGAAACTCCTCAGAACATCGTTCAATGAAATTATCTCCCTCACAAAGAGATTACCTAAATCACTAACAGTGAAGGTCACCCTAATAGGAAATAAGTGGGATACCTTCATCAGCCAATTCTAGATCACCCATACTGCATCATTTCTCAAAGGTTTCTTTAGCAATCCTATCATGAATCCCATTGTTACATAATCCCACTTCTATTCTAGAATGGGAAAATCCTGTAGTAACCCTCCAAGTCACTATTTCCCAACCTTTACCATGTAACAAGTGAAGCATCATGCCAAGAATCCTATTATCACTTTATTTATCACTAGCCAACAATATTACTTATCTAAATCATGATAATTTTTTTGAACTAGAATATACCAACCATTTATAGTCATTGAGTTCACTCATCAACTCCTCATGTAATCCTATAGGAAGCCAAACCCATCCTTGGACATGAAGAACTATATTACTGCTAAAAGACCGACCACATGGAGCCCCCCACCATATTTACTATCCCTCAGGATAAATCCCTTAGGTTTAAGTAACTACCATATCTTGATCTGGTCTTGAACAGTGGAATAAAAAATATAGAATTCAGAGTCACTCATCTCTGGGAGTCCTGAAAATCTATATACATATCTACAAAGAGAACCATAATTTACCAACCATCACATGATTATTGCACTATATATAAATGTTTCCTTCCACTCTAGGTGTTGGAAACAACATTACCCTTTCTTGGAGTGTATTATAGACCAATGCCAAAGAACTGTTAATACATGAACTACCTCCTCTGATGAACGTTCAGTTCCTACTATGAAATGATGTAATTTAGGCTCTTATAGATTGTGTGAACCACAATAATCTATCCTAAATTAAACTGTTTCTAGAATCTTAGGCCATGTACCATTGTAGCCAACACCATATCGTGAGTAGGGTAATTCTGCTTGTGTAGCTTCCAAAGTCAAGAGTAATAAGTAATAACTAGAACCTTCTACATCACAACTGCTCTGAGGCCAACTCATGATGTGTCACAATACACAATATACTACATACCTAACTTAAGTAAGGTGAGGATTATTAATATGTTTAACCTTCTCTTCAATTCCTAGAAATACCTCTCACATACATTTGATTGAATAGACATCACCCCTTTCTTGGTTAATCCAGAAATTATAACTACCAGAAAGAAGAATTCCAAGATGAAATGTTGATAACAACTGACTACATGCTGAATGATCTAAATCATGAAGGCACTGTTAGGTCATTCACCGGATACCATGACTACAAATTTTTCTCTGCCTACTGAAACTCCATCATAAGATATTTCATGACCCAAAAAGTGAAAATTTTATATCCAAAAGATGAATCATACATTTTTTAGTGTGTAACAAATTATCTCTCAGAAGACTCATGATAATGTCAAGATGTTCATAATGGTCATCTCTGAACTAAGATTACACCGGGATTTCATCAACAAAACCACCCAAAACTGATCTAGATACATATGGAAGATCTTACTCATTAAGGAGATGAAAACTATTGGTTCATTATACAATCTAAATGAAATCACTATAAACCCATACAAGACATACCTACTCCTAAAATAAATCCATGGTATGTCAGATGGACTCAACCTCAGCTAATGGTACCCTTAACACAAGTTGATCATAGGGAGATTCTAGGAACCTCTTAGTTGTTTGATGAGATTTCCAATATGCATATGGGGATAGTGATTCTTGATTTTCACTTGTTTTAGTCTCTAATAATCTATATATAAGAACAATGTTCCATATTCCTTATTATAGAAAATCTCAAGAGAAACCCATGGTGAAGTAGTAGTCTGTATGAAACCTTTATCTTCTAGACCATCCAACTGTGATTTTAACTATCGATGATCTATTGGTGTTGTACTATATAGTGATATAGAAACTAGTTTGGCTCCCATCACCAACTTGATAGTGAACTAGATATCCTACTTAGGTGTAAGATAAATAACTCTTCAGGTAAGTAGTCCCAAAATTCATCAACTACTAGAGAGAAGGCACTCTAAAACAACATTCCATATTCTAGAAAATGGATCTATAAATGGGCCTTGAGATAATACAAACTACACTAAATTGGTTCTACATGACCATCCAAAAGATCTCCTTCACATTGATGGATGTAGATGACCCTTATTAGCAATATAAAGGTCACTCTCTTTTGATATTCATTAATATGACTAGTATAGAACAAGAAAATCCCTACCCAAAGTCAAATCAAAAAAATACATTTCCAACAAAAACACCTCCTAGAGGATTTAATAGTGAATAATTTTGAGAGAGAAATACTTTCAGAATTCTATACCCTCTGATCCGAGTCTCGATAATGTTATGATGGTCGTAAACCCATCCAGGATCTCTACATCTAAAACCCGATTCATTGAAAAAATAATCATATATAAAGGAATGTGATGCCCCTATGTCAAAAATTACATAGGCAAGGGTAATTGACAATAAAATCATACCTCAAACAGTATAATGTCATGCATCTAGATTTTTAGATGTATATGTTATATCATGCATCAAACTCACTCCTCAACCTTGGCCGCCAGCCTAACACCCTAGTGATTCTACCTATGACTGATACTTTTACTCATACATTGGATTACCATATCACCTACCCTAGCCCGAGCATCTAATGGAACTCCAACTACTTTATTTTTGTGGGGTAGCCATGTCCTTCCCTTGATTTGGTTCTTTCCCCAATTCTATAACACTACATGACTAATGGGGGTCCTAAAAAATTTATAGAGGTGGTCCACACTACCACAAGTGCGACATTACTCTACATGGAATAGAAACTAGAAGTGATTGTGGAAAACCTTTCCACATTGAAATCAAATCCCCAGGTTGAGTTTATAATATTGATTTTCACTTTTTCAGCAGCTCTTCCCACCACATCCCTAGTGTTAACTCTTATAGTCGTGCTTCTTGTTGATCGACAAATAGACCCTAGACTATTTAGCTGTGACTACATGTCCTACACTCAAGGGCCACCCTCAGGTTCCCATTTGTAATAAGTGCTTAATTAATCACTTCAATAAATTTAGTCTAGTGAAATATGACCACCTATCACATGATCTCATAAAATCTAATCATACATGTGATTCTCCCGATCCATGTCATATCAATCCAAAGAAATATTAAAACACTACATTATTGTATAACACCCAACATAGATCATACCAAACATGTTCCCTTGTGTCAGGTTCATGAACCTCTATTACCTCTCATCCCTCAGCATTTCAAGATAATAGTGGCTCAATAACATCTCCTTGAGGATTTTCCATGATATCCCCTCTTACCATCAAGCCTTCTCTATGATGATTCACCAGTGTATGGATGGTACTAACAACATATAAGTTGAAAGTTTAGTACTATCATACTTGGGTTTCTATGGATGCTTGAATATCATTTGGACTGACTAAATCTAGAACACAACTTCATGCAGTCCTCCTTTCCTAGTGAACATGGGAGGATGATATAGTTGGAACTCTCTTGTTAGATCATACATTGAAGCGATTTAATGATTGTGTCCCACTCCATGGATCACATGACCCATAGAAAACTATCAAGAAGATGATCATCTATTTGGTTCCCCAGAGTAGCGGGATGTTCTAGATCAACTGCATGAGGGGGGTACTTATTACCACTCTCATGATTCTCAACCGTATGATTACATGGATTAATTTTCTCTACAAGTGTCAACACACCCCTCGTATCATAGCATAAGAAACAAGATCAAATCCAGAAGAATAGGAGGCAACAGAGAACCTTCAACATAGGGTAACTCCAACATAGATTAATAAGGGAATTGACATGTCACAACAGTCACACTTATTGATTTTTATAAGGTATGTAACCGAATTATATTTCATGATTTATATAGTAAGACATTTCTAAAGCAGTAAATGGGTACCTTGTATGATTAATGCATGTCAACATATTACACTATATACATACCATGATTTAGGCATACCAACTCATGTCATATCATCCCATAATTAAAATATCATAAAATAGTAACATCACACAACTTTTTCACCACCCAAGTGGAAATGACATCACAACTATAATATCAATCACTGAGAACCACATTATTATCTCTAGAAAATTAGGTATTCCCCTATACATGGGTTAGTTACTACCATGCATAAGCTAATTTCCAATCCCTAATACATATTAACCTTTTATCGACCATCCCCTAAAAGAATATCAATAGAAAAAGGCATATTGATCATATAAAAAATTGTAACAACCCTACCCTGATAGTCCCTCACATGACCGGGATTGGTTTCTATGTGAACTATGGAATTCTTCCCTATATTCTAGAGGCTTCCAATAATTAGTGAGGGTGTATGGAATATAGCGGGGAGACTATACCCTCTAGTATAGAGTATAAATAAAAGAAGAAATATAATAAAAAAACCAGACAATGCAAGATAATCAAAATATAAATAGAAAAAAAACCCAACCAAATATAATGAACCATGTCATGTCAAGCTGTATGTTATCTGAATGTTATGTAGAATACCATACAAGAAATCTGTTAGGTCCAACATGTCAAATACCTTGATTGGGGGGGGGGTGAATCAGGGTATAAAATACTAAAACAACTTACCCTTTTGATCTTGCTTCGCAGTTAAACAAAACTCTCTTCTCTCTCTTTCTCATGGAAAAGTATGAACAGAAATTGAAGCATACCTGAGACACAATAATTTTAATTGGTTACTTCCAAGGATCATACACCATCAATGTTCTGATGTACCAAATCCACTATAAGCATACTGCTTTTTACAATGTTCATAGTGAACTCATTGTTCCTCCTAGTTTACAACCAATCATAATTTAAAATCTCACTGCTCTCTCAACTGCAGTGTGCTCACAACTTCTTTAGAAGATCCACTCACAGTTTATATACTTTTAGGTCTTTTCATTATCTATAATGAATCCATCCTCCACTGTATGTAGATTCTCTATTGATGTCTCACTTTCATCCACTGATGAATACCACTTTACAATAGGTTTACTAGGCAATCCCTTTTGAACTACTTTCTCAATGCTAACAGCCTTCACAAAGCTCCATATTTCGCAAAGATCAAACAAGCCTTCATGAAGAACACCTCTTTCGCAAAACTCAACTAGCCTTTGTGAAGCTCTTACCTTTTCACAAAGCTCAATTAGCCTTTCTGAATTTCCTTACTTTCATGATGCTTAGAACATTATGTTGGATTTTATAGCCTTCACAAAGTTCTTTGCAAACCACCTTCATGAACCACCTTTACGAACCAAATTTGCTAAACCAGAGGCTTAGAATTATTTTTGAGTCTTGATCAACTTCTAAAGGGGGTAGAGGCCTATTTATAGGTGTTTTCACCGACTCCAGAACCGTTTGGGTCATGTCAGCAACATTTTGCAGAGCTCCCATTTTTCCACTACAATGATCCATTTTTCACAAAGCTCCATGGAAATTTTTCCCATTGCAATCCTCATCGTAACTGTGGAACCTTCTATCAAAACTTCACATCGTCGTGATGCTTCACTCACAATGCTCCTCACATTCTCTGTTCATGATGCTCATTGTAATCGCAAAGATCACCGTTAGAATTCTTTGATCCTTTTTGAAACACTCTTCATTAATCCCATCTTCGAAAAATTCATGAATTTTCCATATTTCGATGAGATCTTCAAGGAATTCCACCTTTCACAATTCTAGTAAAACTCCAAATTTTGTACCCCAAAATTTTGGAAAACACTGGAAAACTACGCCACCTAGACACCTGCTTTGGGGCACACCAACTGTCCTTATTCCCAACCATCTGGCTTTGTCAACAAACACAATCACACCCAAAACATATCGAGAGGACACCTTGAGGTATTTTTTCCCAACAATCTCCCCCTTTGGGGTTGTTGACAACAATTTCATAATTTGATATCTTGTTAAAGGTTCTTCCAACTTCTATCAACATTCAATTCCTACAATTCAGATAGCGATCAAAGATTTACTCAACACACACTCTAAACCCACATGATCCATGATCAGTGTATGAAATAAGAGTATTATAAAAAGTTCATTAATGAATCACTTAATCGTGACACCAATTGTAACGCCCCGACTCCAGTTACCCAGAGTCGGTGCATTATTGCGTAACATTGGCATGATCACAAAAGATCAAGTCTCGAAAGACCGATTAGTTTAGTAGCCTTGGAAACACTAGATACATTCATAAGTTTTACATTACATCATAAGGTAAAACAAAACTACAACAACATCTTGTCTTCATATCACCCCATACTATCCCTGCAGGTCATTCATAATATACTTCTTCACATCCTGGAAAAATTAAAACATTGGAAGGGGTGAACTCAGATGCTCAGTAAGGATAACAATATAGCAGAAGCTTTCATAAATAAACATTAACATTTATGGCAATGTATAACTAAAACAAAAGCCTTTTAAACTCGAACTTAAGCATAATATGGCAAGAATAAAATGAAATAATGTCATTTACTTATTCACATAGATATTCTACTATTCAAATAATCACATGCAATATCAATAACCACTTTAATAATGATGGAATTCATAATGTCAGACTATCATAACCATGTAGCCAAGGCCTCGTGCCAAGACTACAAATAAGATTTTGTCAAGGCCTCGTGCCAAGACACTAGTTTGTCTCATGAGACCTACCGATGCATCGAGGAGCTATAACAAGCTCCACCCGTCACTTATTAAGTCCAATGCATTCCTCATATGAACAGGTTTAAACATATCATAAACCATAACATAATCGTATCACATAAAACATGCATAAAGGAAACATAACATTTCCACATTTCAATCACAAGATATCAATACAACACATTGATATAATAAAAACATTATCAAAACCATTTTCAATACCAAAATAAAAGAAAATTAAAACTTGGTATTTATTTTTCATTTAAAAAAAATTATGGCTTGTAGAGGAAGCCAAAACTCAAATAATGGTCACGACGGCGGAGAAGTTGTTGTCGCCGCATACGTACGATAAGAAAAACATTCCTTTTTGTCATTTAGTAAAACGCTTCGTATAAAAAGATTCCTTTTGAATAAATGTAAAAGTCAAAGGGGTTTATACACCATATAAAATAAATTTGGGTATAAAACAAAATATGCCTCAAAGAATGGAGATTGAGACGAAGTCCCTTACCTCGTGTCTGACTTGACTCGACCGTTCTTTAACCTCCTGAATAATAAACTAGAGTTAATTTATAATTTCTTAAGAACCTTTTTCAAGTTTATTATTCCTTTTATATCACTTATTACCATGTTATGAACATTATGTAATTATTTATGCTAATAACGGTCGTTTTGTCGATCTTTGGTACTTGAGTCAAAAATAAACTTCTTATAATTACAAGTTGTTCATGTGGTAAAATATCCATTATATCCAGAATTATATTCATGATGTAGATATCATATATATCATATATATCCAGTATATACATTCATTCATAATATTACGTAACATTTAGAGGTAAGAAATGAAATGCACCGTTCATGGAGACGGTAAGCCGTACGTACGCATGAACGCTACTTTCATTTCTATTTCGTATTTAATGGAATGAAATCATAATGATATAAAGGTGTATTATAATTCCAGTATAATATCATATATAATATCATTTACTCCATCCTTTATGCATCCCACATATGGCATTAACTATTCAAATCACTTTGAGGGGGCGGTAGTCTACACTTTCTAAAATGAAATTACCGCGTTTACCCATAATGGAAATCATAAAGGTATGCCATAAATGAGAAATACAGAAGCATAAGGAAAACATAAACATAATATATATATCATATATGAAAATATTTTCATCATAATGGCCACCATGAGAGGTGTTAAAAGAAGATTGAACAATCATCGTTTCGTGAGGCAGTAATTCGTCACCCACAGAAACAGTATGTTCTTTAACCATTAGACGAAGGTATGTGTAAGTGTAAATAAAATCATTCTCATGAAAACATACTATTATATATTAGATACTGGTTTTGTTACAAAATAAAGGAATAAAAAAGAGTTTAAGGGGTTGGAGAAGCAAAATAAAACAAAAGAACATAAGAGAACACATTACCTTAAAATTGAGTAACTCTTTTTGATTTGAGCCAAAGGCTTCCTTGGGAAGACTTCTGCCCAAAGTGAGGCTTCTAGGAGTAAGAGAGGGAAGTTGAGAGAGTATTTGATCAGAGGTTGGCCGAGTCAAATGGGTTTGATGGTGTGAATAAGGTGGTAGAGGTGGAAGCCTTTTATAAGAGGAGGGGAGGGGCACTCTTGGAAAGTCATGAAATGTTACATTATTATGAAGTGATTTTCGGATTTCAAAGGTCCCAAAATTATATATTTCGAGGATAAGGTGATAAGGGTTCGAAATATACTCATACAATAGGTTTTTGACAAGTGTAAGTCTTAGATTTTACATTATCTTTTCATTTTATTTAAATAGTTAATTAATGAGGTAATCACTGCATCATCATGATGTCATAAAAATTTTAATTTATTTAATGTCTAAAAATTCTAAAAAAATTACCATGATGTAGTAAATATTTTTAGGTTTCCAATGAATATTTATAATAAAAAATTTAACTTATATAACCTCATGTAATAATTGTTTTAGTAAAACAACACATGTTTGTGACAATTTTATTTTTACTTTAAATAAAAATTTATTAATGTCATTTTTTTACCCAAGTGGCTCCATGGGGTCCCCAAGTTGACCCATGGATTGTCTTGGTGGGCCATGACTCATACAATAAGGGTAGGACAAGTGTAAAGGTAATTTCATATTATTATAACATTATATTTACCTTAAATTACTCTAATTACCTCTAATCGCGGTTAATAAAACTCAAAAGTTACTATTCACCAAAAATTATTTTAATCCCATCGAACCAAATTTTACTTCCTAATGACAATGATGTATGTTGGATTTTTGAAATTCAATTCACAGAAGCGGTAAAATTTCATTTAAACGAAAAATCAGTTTTTTAACTACCACTTAGTGGTTTCACTATTCATCAAAAATTGAAGTTTTTCAGAAAAATACCAAAAATTAACACTAAGCTATATTTGATATTCCTAATTCAAAAATGATGTCTATTTTACAAAATTCAAAACATATTAGTTGAATTAATTAATTTAATAATTAATTCCCACTGTCACAACAAATAGCGTGTTTTTAAGAAACAATATATATCAAAAGATTAACAATTATTTATGTCCAATTTCAAAGTGAAATTAATTCTAATGACCACCATTGGATAAATTGGTAAAAATATATTCTAATTATAATTTAAAACCACTCAATATTATAATTTATCACTATAAATTATTTTGATTAAAAAAGTTGTTTTTAAGTATTTTCTCTAATTCATAGAAAATTGGAAGTTCTCATAAAATTAAAAAAAATTCAACTTAGGATAATTTTGATATTCCGAACAAAAAAATGAAGTCCATTTTGAAATATAAAATTTATATAATTTCAAAAAGTGGGTATTACTATTCATAACGACTACTTTGATTGGTCGCGGTGTGTTAGAATCTCGAACTTGCGTACAATGCAAGCTATTGTATTATTGAAAGAGAAGCGTATCGTGGAAACTTGGGGTGTTACACCAATTCTTGAAACCAAAAAACTACTTTCATCATGAACCTCAGATGTCGTGATATATCTTCTTTGATCGATCACTTTAAGCATCGTCAGATTTAAAACTCCCCCTATCAGCTTCTCCCCCTATATTGCTACTCCACCTGTCAACTTCTACCTGTGTCTTGACTTAATACATTTTCTCACTTCTTTAGACACAATTTCTCCCCTTTAAGGAACCACACTTTCTCCCCCTTTTTCAACTAACACAGAGCATTAAATTAGGGAAAACACACCATATATCAGGGAGGGGGGGGAGGGTCCCACATCCACACTTTTTCAAGGGCGGGGAGTCGACTGAACTCCCAGATCCAGTCAATGCCTTTCACATGCTTCCTTGGGTAAGGCCTTAGTTAGAATGTCTTCAATCTATAGTTCTGTATGCACATACTCCAACTTCACAAGCCCTTGATCCACCTTCTCCTTGAAAAAATGATACTTAATTTCAATGTGTTTTGTCCTTGAGTGATGGAAAAGATTTTTTCTAAGATTTATAACACTTGAATTATTGCACTGGATTCTGATCGGAGACTTCACATCAACTCCAATGCCATCAAGCTACTAATTCATCCATAATAACTACATGCATTCTTGGGTAGCCTTAATATATTCCACTTCTATGGTGCTCAATGAAATAAAATATTATTTCTTTCTTATCCAAGAAATACATGATTCACCAAGATAGAAAGAACCCCCTGACATTGATTTACTATCATCAGCCGAACTGTCCCAATCTGCATCTATATATCCCAATATCTCTGGCTGAGATTTTTTATTGTACATCAAACTGAAATCCATAGTACCCTTGATATAACAAAGTATTATTTTCACCACAAGAATGTGTATTTATTTGGGATTGTTTTGATATCTTGCTTCTTGACATGTGATAAAAACAATATCAGGTCTTGTTGATATTAAGTATGGTAAACTTCCAATGATTTGATTATATTCTGTGATACTAACTACCTTTCTATCATAATTTTTTGATAGTTTCATTTGGGTAGAAATCATAGTTTTCATCCTTGGAATTTTCCATTCCAAATATTCTCAGAACCTCCTTAGCATATTTGGATTTAGAAATGAAGGTTTCATTCTTTACTTGTGTCACCTATAAACCAAGGAAAAACATCAGATCACCAATCATTGACATTTCAAACTCCCATTTCATGAATTTGGAAAACTATCTACATTGTGATTCATCTGATCCAACAAATATTATGTCATCAATATAAACTAGCACCATTATCCTTTGATTACTATCATTATTTACATAGATATTGTAATCAACTCCACCACGCTGAAATCCAAGCTTCTTAAAATACTGATCAAGTCTCAAATACCACGTTCTTGGTGATTTATTTAACTTATATATTGCTTTCTTCAGCCGAAAAAATTTTCTCTCATCTTCATGAATGAGAAAACCATCTGGCTATTCAATGTACACTTCTTTCAGAACCCCATTCAAAAATGTGAACTTGACATCCATCTAAAAAACTTTTATCTTCTGTTTCACTATAATGGCCAAGAATAATATGATTGTATTTATCCTTGAAATAGGTGAAAATGTCTCATCGAAATCAATACCCTCTATCTGGGAGTAACCTTTTCACACTAATCATGTTTTTTTGAATTAATGCGCCATCTTAATTTATCTTGCTGAGAAAGACCCATTTAGTCTTGATTAAATTCTTATTTGTTGGTCTTGAAACAATCTCCCACGTCCGATTCTTCTCAATCTGGTCTAGATATTCATTCATACCCTGAATCCAATTCTCATCTTCAGCGGCTTCAGAATTTTTTTGGCTCTACCTAAGATAGGAAAGATACCTGCTATAATGACTTCATCCTTATTGTTTGAACAAGCGCTGTCTGATCACCAATGATATTTTTTCTGTCAATTTCATATTGACTCTTTTTATTCATAGATACATACATGAATTATTCTTTCTCATCATCAGTATCTTCTTCTGAATCAGCATATTCCTTTTCTTCTCCCCCTATGTTTCTTACCTCCTCTTGACTTTCATCAGGAAACTGTTCACCGTGTTATTGAATATTCTATTCATCTTCCACTACAATGACATCATTGCTGTCAACAAATTTTCCCAACCTCTTATTAATTCATTTATATGATTTTCTTCTTCCTGAGTAGCCAAGGAAAATTCCCTTATCTTCACATGACTTAAATTTCCCATGTTTTGCTTTGTTGAGAATAAAGAACTTACTTTCAAAGATTCTAAAGTATTTTAATATTGTATTCTTTTCATACCACATCTCATATGGAATCTTTCCTTCCTTAAAACACAACATATCCCTATTAGAAATATAAACCTCTGTCAGGACTACTTTCTTCCAAAATTTCTCTAATAGGTCTTTTTCAATAAGCATTGTTTTGGCCATGCTGTTGATGATTTGATTTCTCCTCTCAACCACTCCAATATGTTGAGGAGTTATCACTGAATAAACTTGATGCCATATCCTATGTTTCTCAAGATAGCATTTCAATTGAATGTTTATGAATTCCATACCATTATATGTATGAAACTTCAGAATTTTCTATCCAAGCGTCCTTTTAGATTTCCTCTTATAATATTTTATGCAACTGAACACAACAGAATTCTGGGAAATTAAGAATACCCATGACATTCTTCTATAATCCTAAATGAACATAACGTAATATATCTTTTCTTCAATGTCTCTTGGTGAGATAGGTCTACAAACCTTAGAATTCACTAATTCAGGCACTCTTGTTGACTTTATTTACTTTTCCTTGTACATATTTCTAAAGATCTTACCTTGTTGACATGCATTGCACATATGAGTATGATCATGTGATAGATTAGGGAGGTCTCTAGCTACATCACAATTTACCAGATCTTCCAAGGATTGTTGGCATATATGACCAAGTCATTTATGCCGCAACTTGTTTTCTTCTTCTCTGGATAAAAAGCACATATTTTCTTCATAAATTATAAGGTAAAGATTTCCCTTTGTCATTTTTACATGTAGAACAGCTGCACCATCTGTTCATTTATCTTGGTAAATCTTATAGAATTCCCTGAGTCACATAGTTGACTGACACTAAGAAACTTGTGACTAAGGCCTTCTACTAACAAGACATCAGCACATCTCATTTCATTACCCCCAAACCTGGATTTTCACAATCCAATTATCTTCAGGCCTTCATCATTTCCATACTTGAAAACTTTTTCTTTGTCATATTTTATGCCTCTAAAAAGATATTTATTTCCTATCATATGGGATGTCCAACCGCTATCAAGGATCCATACACCAGAACAGTCTGATGCTTTAAAGGAAATTTCTATAACAACTGCCTTCTCAAATCTTATCTTCTTGATCAATATTTTTGTCTTCATACTCGATATAGATTGGGAATCTTGATATTCCTCAGAGTATGATGGATCGGATTTATACTGTAGAGCTGCAAATCGATTTTTTGTTTTCAGTTCACCTGTTGATTCATTGATTTGATGCTTGCGAACACTTTGGTTCTACTTTGGCACAATCCTTTTCATGGTCGATGTACAATATCTAGCCATGCTCCCAAATCCTACACACCAAAAAAAATGTACCTCAAAAGATATTCTAGAGTATCGATGTCACGACCCGAACCTACTCGGGCTCGAGCCGCAACTACCCCAAGCCCACCTCCATAGGCCAAGGGCTGGCGACAAGCGCCGAAGGCTAAACAACTCAGGGAGGCCTTTGACTGAGTACCTATACACACACACACGCAGCCCACTCAATGCAGAAGTGCAGAGTAAAAAAAAGTACAGTACCAATTGCGATAAATAAACCACAAAGTGCATCGACCTCTAAATAGTACAAAGCAAGTACGGAAGGTAAACTGAAAAGAAAAGGAGCAAAACACGCGCCCAACCAGTAAAGTGCCACAACCCAACGACAAGTAAACAAAATTAAAACAACTGGAAGAGTCTCACACCTGGAACCCGACTACGACCACCGCACACGGTCCAAGCTCCCAAACTCCTAAGCTCCTCTGATGTCACGACCAACCTGTCTGTCGTCTGCAAGAGCACACCAAGTGTGAGCAAAGCCCAAGCAGGGGTGAGTATAAAAATACTCAGTAGGATGCCCCGAAGGCTCAAGGGAGCAACAAAGGAAGTACTGAAGAGGTGAGCAGTAGATCGAACATGGAAAAGTAAAGGAGTACAACAGAGAGTGCCGAAGAGTAACAATAGAGAGTCCAGCCCAACCCAACAAGAGAAAGGAAGTAGACTCGTCCAAACACCAGGAGCTAGAAATAGTGAGAAGATGAACTTCACATCAAACCTTCGCTACCTATAGTAGGAGAGTAGACTCGTCCAACCATGAGAAGATAGACAGGGAAAGCACGTGGCATACCCCGCGCATCTTCGCCTCTCCTAGAAGGAGAGTAACTTAGCCCAAGGAGTGGGTACTGGAACAAGGTATATACATATCCATATGCTCAATCAGGAAACCCGAACAAGATCATAAGATGATCTCCGTCCTGTAGCTCAGCCCAAGAAAGTGAGTAGCCAATAGTCCCAGAAGTAAACACCATCAATGCCCACCATCCTACCCATCTTCCCCGAACTGCAAGTCAAGGGGCTCAAATCACCACACCTCGACACTATCCGCTTTGGGCGGCACTGAATCGCCCGCACGGTTTTAGGTCGCATCATAAGGACGCGTCTCGGTGGGGAAAGCGTCCCTCGTTCTTGAGAGTTCTGGGGAAAGTCTAACCACACCTCATCACTGTCACACAGCCGAGAGGTCTTCTCAAGGTCAAAGTTGTCACATCACTGACCCGTACAACCAAGGGTCCCGCTCCGGTAGTCACAGAGAAAACCCACAGACTAGCCTAGTAGAAAGGATTGAGTCTGAAAAAGTCGTCGGGTAACTCACTGCTCAGTCTCTGCTGGAGGGTAAACCATAAGAAGTCATCGGGTAACCCACTGCCCAGTCTCTGCTGGAGGGTAAACCCTAAGAGGTCGTCGGGTAACCCACTGCCCAGTCTCTGCTGGAGGGAAAACCCTAAGAGGTCATCAGGTAACCCTCTGCCTAGTCTCTGTTGGAGGGTAAACCCTAAGAGGTCGTCGGGTAACCCACTGCCCAGTCTCTGTTGGAGGGTAAACCCTAAGAGGTCGTCGGGTAACCCACTGCCCAGTCTCTGCTGGAGGGTAAAACCTAAGAAGTCATCGGGAAACCCACTGCCCAGTCTCTACTGGAGGGTAAACCATAAGAGGTCGTCGGGTAACCCACTACCCAGTCTCTGCTGGAGGGTAAACCCTAAGAGGTTTTTGGGTAACCCACTGCCCAGTCTCTGCTGGAGGGTAAACCCTAAGAGGTCGTCGGGTAACCCACTGTCCAGTTTCTGCTAGAGGGTAAACCCTAAGAAGTCAATGAGCAACCCACTTCCCAGCCCCGCTGGAGGGTAAACCTGAAGAAGTTGATGGGCAACCCACTGCCCAGCCCCAATGGAGGGTAAACCCAGAACTGATCTGGCCATCCCTACTGGATGGTACAACACTGGTCAACAAAACACAGAGTGAGTATTGCGCAACCACCCAACTCCAGAACAAAACCAGGGGAAACCACTCAACCCTGCTGGTCTAAACCATCGTGAACAGGACCAGGGGGAAACCCACTCAACCCTGCTGGTCGAAACCATCGAGAACAGGAGGACCCTCTATGTCGTGAGAGGTCAAAGGCACGTAAAGTAGAACATGACACACACATGGGGCCCACACGACGTGTGGCCCCAACTCATCTCCAAACCAAGCGCACAAACGTTCTCAGGTACAAACTGCAACATGTACCTCCAAGCATTCCCGTATACTCCCAGAGTATACTACATTTCCAACCCAAGGGTTATCGTGCACACGACACCCAATGTCAACGCAAAAGGGCGCAAACGTAACTTCACCAACCTGCTTTCTCCATGGCCCTAACATGGCCAACCACATCTCTTTAAGCATTCACTTCACTCTCCTATGAGTGAACACAATCACACGCCAAGGGTTCTCTACAAACACTGCAGGAAAAACCACTACCGGTACACCTTTCATGCTTTCAGATTTAATAAGATCTCAGAAGAGGCTCCGCACATCCAAATGGATCACATCATTGTAATCCTCATGGAAAAACACGCAAGATCGACTATTTACTCACCTCCAATAGATATCCGATGAAGAAGTCGACCAACACCGCTTTATGCCCTAACGATGTCCCATGGTCCCGAGCCTCGGTCCCGAAAACAGTCGGCCACATCGCATCGTTGCGATCTCCTTGGAAAGACACGTCAAATTGACTACTTACTTGCATGGAACGAATGTCTGGAGAAAAAGATGCATTTCGCCGTACCGCACACGAGCGGTGCTTCGTGGGACCTGCATCATGGTCCTGAAGCGCTACAAACGAATTGCATCGTTGCGATCCTCTCGAAAAGATACAAAAGATTGACTATTCACTTGTCCAAAACGGACACCCGGTGAAGAAGATAAAATTCACCGTCAACTCCCAACACGGCCCCCATGGGGCCCACACCACCATCTTGAATTTAAGCGGGCGGATTGCACCACTGCAATTCTCTCGAAAAAACACCCAGAATCGACTGCTCGCACGCCCCGAACGGACGTCCAATGAAAAAGCTGCAAATCGCTGCTCGCAGTTTAAAAGATGGGCCATGGGGCCCACACCTCAACTCCGGTTTCAACGCCCGAAACCGTACTGGAAAACTTCCTCTTGATGCCAGGGTTGCAACGCTGCTGACGGTACGTCGATCGGACGTCGTACACAGGCGTACGGTCTGACACAAGTTTCCCGAACAATAATAATATTATTAAGTACTTGGTGTTTCGTTGATCTGAGACAGGAGTCCAAAAAAAGTATTCAATATCGGATTTAAAATGAACACCTCGAAAACAAAGTTACATTTCCACTGATGGCGGGTCAATCGGACGTCGTACGAAGGAGTTATGACTGAAAATAATATTTGATAACAAATTAATAATAATAATATTTTATATTATTATTATTATTATTTATTAATATTATTATTTTAAAATTCAATCAATCAGGCCCCTTAAGATTTTCCACGTCCAAGAAAATCCTCCCCTATCCTTTCCACGCATCACCTTCCTTTCCCCTTTTATTTTAAATTCATTTTTCTTTTTATTTCCCTTCTCTCATCTCTCCCTCTCTCCCTCTCCAAACAAGGAGATCCCCTTCTCACGGGATTCTTTATTTTTTTTATTAATTAATATTTTTTTTGTTTGCGGCAGAGACCAGGTTGTCTCCTCTGCGCGTCAACTGGAGACCCGTAGGAGGCGGGTCTTAGCTTCCTGCTGCCGCCCCAAGACATCCAGCGCGTCTACCCTCCCCGGCGACCCAGTCCGCTCCGCGACCGGCCTAATGCCGCCCTGGAGAACTGATGTGCACCTCTTCTTTCAAGGTCCTAGTGCCACTATTGGTGAACCCGATATCCGGCCACACCTCGCCGCGCGATGAACCTGCTCCGCTGGACCACCTTGCTTCCCGCCGTCTCGGACTGCCACCGTGAGTCTGTGCCCTCACGACCTGCTGCCCCATCGGCCTCGCCTGTACGCTATCGTGAGCCTCCACCTTTCCAGCCTTGCTTGATCGACTCAGCGTCGCTCACCCTGCTCGCACCAGCATAACTGCTCGTCCTTACCCTTTGATCCGCACAGAACTACCACACCCTCTGGTTCCACTTTTAGCTGCAGCTCCAGTCCAAGTCAAAACAAAAACAAAGAGACGATCACACATCTGGAATCCCTGGATCCGGATCTACACCGTCTCAAGCCCCTCTTGACGATCCATAGACGTTTCATGGTATCAAAAAGAATAGACGTCGAAGAACGCGCGAAGAATGCGCGAAGAACGAAACCAAATAGAGATTCAAAATATGGATCGGTCGATGACCGTGTTCGTAGGGCCATTGATCTTGATGTTCAAAGTGGCGATAATGAAAAGGAATTCAAAATATAATTTAAGAAATTCAATCAGGGATGCTGAAACCAAAAGGATCCTACCTCAGGGGCTTAGCCCATCCCTTCGCAACGATCCGCCAACCACCACACCGGAGATATGGAGGAGATCTTGTTGGAGGATATCACTTGATTGAGTCTCCTTCCGCGAGAGGAGAAAGGGGAAATGGGGGAGGGGTGGGTTTGCTTTAAGTAGAAAACTTAATTAAAAAGTTTATTTAATTTAAACACCCCCAAATTGACTCGCATCCGAAACCTTCGACGGGGTCAAGGTTAAGCCTCCCCTAGGGTAAAAACCACCTTCCGAGCACAACGGCGGTCTCGGAATTTTAATTTAAGCTTTCGTTCAAAAATTATAAAATTTAACGCCCGAGGCCGCTAAATTACGAAAATGCCCCTGGTGACATTTTTCACAGAAGGCCCGCGCCCGCGAAAATTTCACCCCTCCTAGGATAAACGACACTCTACGGACTCAACGGTGCCCTCATTTTTCCCATCCGAGCAACCATTTAGGAGTTATTCTGTTTATTTGGTGTGCCCAGTGTGAACGCACTGAAAATTTAATTTCGGCCACACCGAGGCTCGGAATCGCACGCCGTCTGAAGGCGTTGCTCTGGAATAACATAAATAATATTCCAAAGTCTTTTATAGAAAAAAACGTGTTCTTACATCATTCCCTCCTTCAAGCTTTTCGTCCTCGAAAAGCAAAACTAGGGAAAAAACTCAGGGTACTAAGCCCACACTTGGCTCCTCCGTACCCAGAAGAACTCTTGCACAGTTCTGCGTCACCGTGCAGGGACCAAAAGATTTGGTCCATTCACGTGGGGTCTGCCCTCACTGATTACATGCATAGGTACACGCACACTTCTTCTCAGGTGATTCACGTGGGAGACGTTATGCACACAAACCATCCTTTGGATTTAGGGCAAGGCGGTAGACAACCTCATCATCCCTTTGCACGGTCTCAAACGGCCCAAAGGTCCTCGGGGGTAGCTCACCTCCCTGGTCAAACCTCTATGTCGCATGCCGCGACTGGAGTCACCGCTTGGACCTGGGACAAAGCCCAGTGATTCCCTCCTTCAGAATATCTGTATGGTGAAACACTCAAGGATATCTGGTCACGCAAGGTTTCACAGTCGATGTCCCATGACCAAGACTCTCTTACACGCTTGAAAGGCGAATGAGTCACCACCATCGACTAGAGAGAAATGTTCCACACATTCTATTCCACTAACACAGGGTTACACCGACGCCCCGTGTCACCCTGGTAACAACTCAAGCAAGGAGTCGAGAGAAAAACATTTCACACACAGAGTATAACAATTCTACTGCAAAAAGTAGAAGAGTCGTAAAGCGTACTTATTATCACCTCATGCTCTGCAGGATCGTAGACATCCAAAGCTCGCGGTCGTCCGCGGCTCCAACTGTCAGCTTTCGGAGTCTGACGTGGACCACCTAGTGGTGATGGGAAGACCTCGTAAGGCCGTCCTACACTTCCAGCTCCTACCGCTCCTCTGCAAGCACCACCTCTCTGGGTACCACTCCGATCACCATGCTGCCTCTGCCATGGTGGTGCACCTGCTGCCTGCCCAATATTCTCAGCATGCCTAGTCGGGCAGTCCCATGCCAAGTGACCTCACTCATCGCAATCATAACACCGACTCTCTCCGGGCTGCACTGGTGCCCTCCAGCGCCACTATGGTGTACGACCATGCTCCTGAGTCTGGTTATCAGAAAGCCACCTGCGTCAAGGTTCTGTTAGCCGACGCCCGCTAGCTGCAGCAGACGTCTCGACTCTGTCGAGCCTGCTACCACCACCAACTGTAGAATGCGACAGGAAGCTCTCTGTCACCAGTGCCTACTCTAGAACTCCGACATAAGTGGAAATGCCCAAGGGTACTATGACAACACGAATCTCTCTGCGGAGACCCTGACCGAACTTCCGCGCTCGGAAGTTGCCGTCGTGGACTAAGTCCGGGTAAAAACGTGCACGGTCTGCGAAAATAGTCACATACTCAGTCACCATCATCCCTCCCTTCTGAAACTGCAGGAGATCCTGGATCCAAGCGGAGCGTAAGCAGGAGGGGTAAAACTCCTCACGAAACAACAACTGAAAGTCGCCCCACGAAAGTGACGACTCATCAAGTAACTGAGTCACCAGATTCCACCAACGCCCAGTTGCTCCATGGAAAAGGCTGGCGGCCAAAGCCACCATAAGATCTGTCGGCATTTGTACAAGCCTGAAAAGCCGAACCACTGTCCCAAGCCAAACCTCTGCTGCCTGAGGGTCTGGCTCACCACTAAACCTCAGCGGTCTCTATCGCTGGAACTCACGGAGCGCACTCAACCTGCGCCCAAGCTCGGTCTGCTCTACTGGAGCTGTCTGCTACTCACCAGGTGGGGGTGCTGCTACCGGCCCACCCGGATAAAGGGGCTCACATGATGGGTTCTGGACTAAGGCCTCGTCGCTCACAGGGTCATCGTCACGAACCAAAGCTGGTTTCCTGGCTGGCTGTCTTCACGGAGACATCCTGAATGTTATCAAGGAGTGCCGCGATCAGATGGGCATATATGTATATAACAGTGACAACAATGGGGAGCTGACTCAAGAAGGACAGTCAAAGACTCAATCCTATGTGATGCACAAACCAATTTTCCCTGCAACAAGTGTCTCAGCATGCCGAGTCGACAAGCGGGTTGTCAGGGTCCTAGTGAATGGATATGTCGGCCGCCACACTATCACTGGACTCCCTAGCTTGAGAGATGCTCTCAAGACACATCGACACTGTTTCCCTAGATCCCAACCAATTCCTTTTTAAGGACGTCCAAACAACGTCCCAAGGAACAAAACACCTCTAATACCACTTTGTCATGACCTGAACCTACCCGGGCTCGAGCCGCAACTACCCCAAGTCCGCCTCCATAGGCTAGGGGCTGGTGACAAGAGTCGAAGGGTAAAAAACTCAGGGAGGCCCTTTCCTGATTACTTGCACACACACACGCAACCCACTCAATGCAGAAGTGCAAAGTAAAAAAAAGTACAGTACCAACTGCTATAAATAAACTACAAAGTGCATCGACCTCTAAACAGCACAAAGCAAGTGCTGAAGGTAAACTGAAAAGAAAAGGGAAAAAACACGCGCCCAACCAGTAAAGTGTAACAACCCGACAACAGGTAAACAAAAGTAAAACATCTGAGAGAGTCCCACACCTAGAACCTGACTACGACCACCGCATGCGGTCCAAGCTCCCGAACTCCTAAGCTCCTCTGACGTCATGACCAACCTGTCCATCGTCTGCAAGGTCACACCAAGTGCAGGCAAAGCCCAAGCAGGGGTGAGTATAAAAATACTCAGTAGGATGCCCGAAGGCTCGAGGGAGAAACAAAGGAGGTACTAAAGAGGTGAGCAGTAGATCAAATAGGGAAAAGTAAAGGAGTACAATAGAAAGTGTAGAAGAGTAACAGTAGAGAGTCTAGCCCAACCCAACAAGAGAAAGGAAGTAGACTTGTCCAAACACAAGGAGCTAGAAATGGTGAGAAGATGAACTTCTCATCGAACCTTCGCTACCTATAGTAGGAGAGTAGACTCGTCCAACTACAAGAAGCTAGACACGGAAAACACGTGGCATACCCCACACGTCTTCACCTCTCCTGGAAGAAGAGTAACCAAGCCCAAGGAGTGGGTACTAGAACAAGGTATATACATATCCATATGCTCAATCAGGAAACCCAAAAAAGATCATAAGGGGATCTCTGTCCTGTAGCTCAGCCCAAGAAAGTGAGTAGCCAACAGTCCTAGAAGTAAACACCATCGATGCCCAGCATCCTACCCGTCTGCCCCCCGAACTGCAAGTCAAGGGGCTCAAATCACCGCACCTCAACACTATCCTCTTTGGGCGGCACTCACTCGCCTGCACAGTTTTAGGTCGCGTCACAAGGAAACGTCTCGGTGGGGAAAGTGCCCCTCGTTCTTGAGAGTTCTGGGGAAAGTCTAACCACACCTCGTCACTGTCACACAGTCGAGAGGTCTTCTCAAGGTCAAAGATGTCACATCACTGACCCATACAACCAAGGGTCCTGCTCCGGTAGTCACGGAGAAAAGTCACAGACTAGCCTAGTAGAAATGACTGAGTCTGAAAAAGTCATCGGGTAACCCACTGCCCAGTCTCTGCTAGAGGGTAAACCCTAAGAGGTCGTCGGGTAACCCACTGCCCAGTCTCTGGTGGAGGGTAAACCCTAAGAGGTCGTCGGGTAACCCACTGATTAGCCACTAAATGAGGCTAATATTCATTGGTAATATATATAATATTCATGTTCTTTATTATCCATAAATACCATTTTAGTGCATTTTACACTTTGAACATCATTTCACATTATGATTGTAATACCTTCTTAAAATGCACTATTAAGTGGTACATTTTTGAAAATCATTTAAAGTACCAAATAATTCATCTGATTATACATATTTTAATTTGATAATTGATCTACACTCCAATATGAACATGTTTCATTCAGGGATCAATGGAGAATTCATGGAGGATGATGGAGATATTTGGCAATGAAAAGAAGCAATTCTAGAGAAGGCAGATTGGACACTAGCCCACTGATGAGACTGTGGGGCCCAACATACAGGCCCAATAAATCCCAAATTTTTTGGGATGCTATAAGACATTCAGAGTAACAAATAACTCTTCATGATCCAATGCTAATTTGGCCTCTATGGTGGTAATTAAAGCGGCCCAAGTTAGAGATACAATTCTGGGCCAGATTCTGCGGCCCAGAAAAACAGTCCACTAATTTCATCATATCTCGGAATAAGTAACTTCAAATGGGCCCAAATTTTACAGGCGGTTAGAAGACATCTGGAGCTACATTTGCTTCTTCTATGGCCCACTCTGATTCGGCCTTCTAGAAGGTCTTCCAGACGCGTCTGTTCGGTGAAGGAAAGCTGACTGCCACCTCGGGTCAAATGTGGAAAAGTTCAAATTCCACAAGCTTTCCACCACCTATGGCCTACCAAAATTAATTGAGATGCTTTGTACTATTTGAGGCTCGATCCAAGACTCCCAAAATGCCTATTTAAGGCAGTGGTGGTGAAGGAGTTGAGGATCTTGGATGCTTTGTTCAATTGTAATGTTATGCTGCATTTTTGTTGCCTCAATTTTGTCTTTCACATGTAAGTTGTTCAATTCACTTTAGTTTCTTAATAAAAGTTCTTCTTTTACTCTTATTCTATTGTTCTTAATATCACTTTGATACCATTGGATCAAGGTGTGAATTTATTCACACCAACCCTTGTGAAATTATTCACACAATGGTGGAGTGATCATTTTATTTTTGTTGTTTTCTTTACTTCTCCATTTCCTCCCTCATGAGTCTACTTTCCGCTTCCATTGAAACCATGGGATCAATGGAGGGCTAACCCACTTATGGGTTGATCTAAGGGAGTATCAAGGGGATGGATTGGATGTTATTTATCACCTAATTAATGTATAATCACTTCTTTAATTGGGATTTTTATTTGATGATTTTTAAACTCCATCGTCCTTGTTGAATTTAAGGCCACACACTTCAAGTACTAATACGATCCTTTACCTTGAAGTGCTCAAAACATTGATCCTTCAAGTGTATAGGTGATTATTATTAGAGGGTGTAGGCATTAAACCAGTAAGTGATGATGTTGTTTTATCTCCTTAAATGAACCCATCTCAAATTTAAGAAATTGAAATCATTAAAAAGAAAATACGTCCAATCCACCACGAGCGATAACCTAGGATCAACTCATTCTTTTAAATTGAATCCACTTAAATCTATTATATATCTTTAAAACCCATCCAAAATCAATCCAATTTGGCCACTTCATAGCCAAAAATTCATCCCTTAGGTTGTGTATCTTAGGTATCTTCTTAGGTCTCTGTGGAATCGACAACCCAAGCTACACTACAAGGACCGTTCTACCCTTCTTCTCTTGGGTAAATTTGGGCGTGAACCAAATTTTGGCGTTGTTTCCGGGGACCAAGTAAGTTCCTTAGATAAAAAAAAACCTTCTTTCCTCACCTCCATTCTTCTACTCTCACCCAAGATCTCTTATCTTGCCCCTTTCTCGCTTTTTTTTTTTGGCACATGTCCGCCTACACCCGCGATTTCTCAAACAGACTAGTTAGGGTGGAAAGTCCTAGGATAGGGGAGTCAAGTGCACCTAAGGGATTGTTTAAATCAGATTCAAATATTCTTGAAACCCCAAAGTCAGAACTTGAAACAAGTCCAATGGAGGGTCATCCACAAAATCAAATTGTAAACCCTGGGGGGAATCAAATGGGAAACCAAAACCAAGAAGCTCCAAACTTAGGGAATGTAGTTGATCAAACCATGAACGACTACCTCACTCCAGCTTGGACCAATGACCCCTCATGCATTAGACACAATTCCATAGGAGACACCAACTACATATTCAAACCCCATGTCCTAAACCACCTTCCAACCTTTCATGGGATGGAGTCAGAAATGCCATACCTTCATGTCAAAGAGTTCAACGACATTGTTGAAACCATGTGTCCCCCACATCAACTAGAATCCGCTAAGATGAGGCTATTTCCTTTTTCATTAAAGGATCGAGCTAAAAATTGGCTAAACAACTTGAGACTTGCATCAATCCACTCTTGGGACCAACTGCAAAGAGAATTCTACAAAAAATACTTCCCTCATCACAAAACAATTGCACTTAAAAAGAGCATCCAAAACTTTTTTGAAAAAGAGGGAGAGTCATTTTATGAAACATGGGAGAGGTTCAAAGACACCCTAAACATGGTTCCACACCATGGGTTTTCCATACCTGAACAAGTGAGAATTTTCTATGAAGGGTTGGGTCCGGGTAATAAACAATTCATTGAAATGATGTGTAATGGAACTTTTAAAAACAAGGCCCCAAATGATGCTTACGAGTATCTGGAAATTTTGGCTGAACAAAACCAAACTTGGGGAACTTCACCTTATTCTGAAAAGCCACAAAGAACCACTGGAATTCATACACTTAGAGAAGAGGAAAGCCTTAGGGCTAAACTCACAGCACTCTCTAGGAAGGTTGAAGAGATAGACCTTAGGAAAGTCCATGAAATCCAAAATGTAGACCTTGTTTGCACAATTTGTGACAAACATGACCATAAAACAGACAACTGCCCAACCATTCCATCCATCAAGGATGTTCTTCTAGGAGGACCCCCAGCGGAAGTCAATGCCCTAAACTTTCAAAAGCCTCAATACCAAAACACCTTCAATCCAAGGTACAATGACCACCCAGGCTTTCGATGGAAGGATAACCAACAACATAGCCAACCACAAGGGCAAAATCCTTACCCTCAACAGAGTTACCAAACCCATAACCAGTTCCAAACCCAACCTATCCAATACCAACAGCCACCGGTCCATTTTCAACAAACCATCCCACCTCCAAAATATCCCCCCTGGATAAACCAACCAACTCAAGCACCAACCCAAACTGTTCCACAAAGCCTACTAGAACAACTGTGCAAACAAATGGAGAGGATGAACTCAGAAGTCTCTTCCCTAAAACAAGAACTTCAAACCATCAAAACAGGAAAGGCACCCATGCCTACTCAGGCGGTGCCATCCTCAACTTCAAGGGGAGAGTCAAGTTGTGCTCAAACAACTCATGAACAACTAAAGGATGTGACTGTTTTAAGAAGTGGGAAATCAATTGAGAAACCTGAACAACTAATTCAGAACCCACCTGAAGATTTAAACTTGGATGAAAATTCAAATGAACCACAAGATCAAACTGAGGAAACTGATAACAATGTGAAAGAAACAACTCTTCAACAAACAACCCCACAACCTGCACCATTTCCCCAAGGCATGAAGGGGAAATCCAAGCCTGAACTGAGTGAAACGTTGAGGGAAATATTTTCACAAGTCAAGTTGAACATACCCCTTCTCGATGCCATCCAAACTATACCTGCCTACTCAAAGTACCTTAAGGACTTGTGCACTTTTAAAAGAAAATTTTCACATAAAAACCAAGTCCTTTTGGCTGCTAATGTGAGTACCACCATTCAAGGGACCATTCCTCCTAAGTTGAAAGACCCAGGTTGCCCTTACATCAATGTTGAACTAGGAGAAAGCAAAGTTGTCAAGGCCTTGTGTGACCTAGGTGCTAGTGTCAATCTCATCCCATATGCTGTGTACTGCCAGTTAGGCCTGGAAGAGCTCCAACCCACATCTGTCACACTTCAGCTTGCTGATCGTAGCATTAGGGTTCCAAAGGGGATTTTAAAGGACGTTCTGGTAAAGGTTGAAAACTTCATCTACCCTACTGATTTCATTGTCCTTGACAACCATCCAAATTTAGGAAATAAGGAACAAACCCCAATCATCCTTGGTCATCCTTTCCTTGCAACAATCAACTCTGTTATCCGAGTCCGAAATGGGAACATGACCATCACCTTTGGGAACATGAGTCTAGACTTGAACATCTATAATGCAAGCTCACAAATAGGGGATGACGAGGATATTCATGAAGTAAACATGATAGGAAGCATTGATAATGAATCCATGGAACATCAAGGAATATTTGATGAATGTTTAAGTCAGAATGAGATTGATTTCCTTTGTTCATATGAAGGAAGTTTATCTCCTTGGCTTGAATCATTTTCAAATTGCTCTTATGATGATGTCTTAGGTCCAACAATCAGTGAAACCTTTCAAGAAACCAATTTCATAGAGACCCCTCTAAATTCCTTCCCTAAATTTGATCAAGCCAATCTAGTAGCTGAAACTTCTACATGTGAGGAATCAATCCAATCTGAACCTCTAAAAAAAGAAATTGATCTTGATCCAATGTCCCAATCTTCTGCTGAAATTCTGAACCAACCTGATCTTGAATTGAAGGAACTTCCTGCTGCACTAAAGTATGCCTTCCTAGGGGAAAATCAAACACATCCTATTGTCATTTCTTCTTCTCTTGAATCCAATCATGAGAGGATGCTTCTAGATGTCCTCAGGAAGCATAAGAAAGCCATTGGTTGGACCCTTTCTGATATTCCTGGGATTAGCCCACTTATCGGGACTCATAGGATTGTTCTGGAATCTGATTCAAAGCCATGTCGTCAACCTCAACGGCGACTCAATCCTAATCTCATGGAGGTAGTAAGGAAAGAACTTCTGAAATTATTGAAAGCTGGTATCATATATCCCATAGCTGAGAGTGAATGGGTGAGCCCAATCCAAGTGGTTCTAAAAAAGGCTGGAATCACAGTGATAACCAATGAGGATGGAGAGATTCTTCCAACAAGGGTGAGTAGTGGATGGAGGGTCTGCATTGACTATAGGAAACTAAACTCATTCACCAAGAAGGACAATTTCCCCTTACCATTCATTGACCAAGTCCTTGAGAGAGTGGCAGGTCATGCCTTCTACTGTTTCTTAGATGGGTACTCGGGGTACAATCAAATTGAGGTCTCCCTAGAGGATCAAGGGAAGACTACATTCACATGTCCTTTCGGTACCTTTTCCTTCAAATGCATGCCCTTCGGGTTATGCAATGCCCCTGGAACCTTCCAGCGGTGCATGATGGGAATCTTCTCATACATGGTAGGGGATTTTCTTGAGGTCTTCATGGATGACTTCTCTGTGTTTGGGGATACTTTTGAGGGATGTCTGCAGAATGTGGAGAGAGTCTTGTCAAGATGTGAAGAAAAAAATCTGGTCCTAAACTGGGAAAAAATGTCATTTCATGGTTAAAGAGGGACTTGTTCTAGGCCATCTGGTCTCGAGTAGGGGGATTGAAGTTGATAAAGCAAAGGTTGACATCATTCGTCACCTTCCATCACCCAAAACTGTCAAGGAAGTGAGGTCTTTATTAGGACATGCTGGTTTCTATAGAAGATTCATCAAGGACTTTAGTTCAATATCCCGTCCCCTTTGTGCTCTCTTAGTAAAGGATGCTCCATTTGTTTGGACAGAAAGCTGTGAGGGTTCATTCTCAACCCTCAAATCCTCTCTCACCTCTCCTCCCATTATGAAATCTCCAAATTGGAACCTTCCTTTTGAACTTATGTGTGATGCCAATGACTTTGCTGTTGGAGCTGTGTTAGGACAACGTTGTGATAAAACTCCTTATGTCATTGCTTATGCAAGAACATCATTAAATGATGCCCAAATCAACTACACCACCACTGAAAAGGAGTTACTTGCTATTGTGTTCGCCTTAGAGAAGTTTAGGTCCTACCTCTTAGGATCACCCATCACTGTGTTCACTGACCATTCTGCACTAAAATACCTCTTCCAAAAACAAGATGCTAAGGCTAGACTGATTAGGTGGGTCCTTCTCTTACAAGAATTTGACCTCACAA
The DNA here is from genome assembly GCA_963277665.1 of Viscum album. Taxonomy (NCBI): domain Eukaryota; kingdom Viridiplantae; phylum Streptophyta; class Magnoliopsida; order Santalales; family Viscaceae; genus Viscum; species Viscum album. The sequence goes on from OY728134.1 coordinate 1,280,926,867, forward strand.
TCAAGGATAAAAAGGGAGTTGAAAATGTTGTAGCTGATCACCTCTCTAGGATGGAATTCAAAGACAACTCAAATCACCTTTCTGTGTCTGATTCGTTTCCTGATGAACACTTATACTCTGTGAGTGACTGCCCTTGGTATGCTGACATAGCAAATTTCTTAGTGACAGGAGTCATTCCAAAATTCTTAGGGACTCAAGCTCGAAGGAAATTCCTTTCTGATGTTAGACACTATGTGTTTGATGATCCATACCTCTATAAGTTCTGCCCTGACCAAGTCATTAGGAGGTGTGTTCCAGAATCTGAATAAGAGTCCATCCTTAAATTCTGTCATAGTGAGGCATGTGGAGGTCACTTTTCCTCTAAGAAAACATCTGCTAAGATTCTTCAATGTTGTCTTTTCTAGACCACCCTCTCAAGGGACTCCTACACATTTTGTCAAAGTTGTCCTAGGTGTCAACAAGTAGGGTCCATCACAAAAAGGAATCAAATGCCACTCACTCCCATCTTAGTGGTTGAAATCTTTGACTGTTGTGGAATTGATTTCATGGGTCCCTTCCCAAACTCTCGGGGATACCTCTACATACTCTTAGCTGTTGATTATGTCTCAAAATGGGTTGAGGCCATTCCCACAAAATCCAATGATCATCAAACTATGATTAGATTCCTAAAAGAAAACATATTCTCTAGATTTGGAATTCCTAGGGCTATCATAAGTGATCGTGGAACTCATTTTTGCAATCATCCATTCTCATAACTCATGGAAAAATATGGAATTTCTCACAAAGTGTCCACTGCTTACCACCCACAGACCAATGGTCAAGCTGAGTTAGCCAATCGTGAGATTAAGCAAATTCTTGAAAAAACTGTCAACCCCTCTAGGAAAGATTGGTCTGAGAAACTCTTAGATGCTCTTTGGGCCTATAGAACTGCATATAAAACCATTTTAGGAATGTCCCCATATAGGTTGGTTTATGGTAAAACATGCCATTTTCCAGTGGAGATTGAACATAAGGCCTTTTGGGCAATTAAGAAAATGGATTATGACCTCTCATTGGCCGGAACAAAAAGGAAATTAGATCTCAATGAACTAGAGGAACTAAGGATGGAGGCTTATGAAAATTCAAGGATCAATAAAGCTAGAGTTCAAGCCTACCAATCTAGGAATATCAAGGTCAAACATTTTGAACCGGGAAAACTTGTGCTCTTGTATAGTTCAAAACTTCATTTACATCCGGGAAAGTTAAGGTCTAGATGGTCAGGACCTTTCATAGTGCATCATGTATTCCCCCATGGGGTAATAGAGATTCAAGATCCCACAAGTGGTTACACTTTCAAGGTCAATGGTCAAAGGTTAAAACCATTCGTTGAATCATTCAATAAACAGGAAATAGATGTTGAGTTAATTGATCCAATCTATGAACCAGGAAAAAATTGATAAATTTGGGATCTATGTCGGGCTAATGACGTTAAACAAAGCGCTGCACGGGAGGCAACCCGTGGTTTTTATGTTTCTAATCTTTCTGAATCATCTTTTCAAATAAGATTAGTTAATCATTTTTATATTTAAAAATAAAAAATAGACTTTTGACCTGTTCTTCTATTATGAGTATGGATGGGTACGAAAGAGGATCACCATATTCATCCGTGTCACGTGGTGTGATCCTTGAGTAATAACTTACCCAGAAATTTAAAAAGAATACAATGTATCATCAGTTTATTTTGTTTTTATTATTCAATAGGTTAAGAAAAATAAAATAAAATAAAAATATAATAATACAAAAAAAAAGTCCACGCCATAGGCCGTGGGGAAAACCCCGTCACAACCGGCGAAGCCGCGGGGACTCGAACCCGGGACCGAAGGGAGACAGGGGCGCGCGCTTACCACTGACCTGCGGCTTCTTGTGCTACCTTATTCTATAATTTTTATATATATTCTTATATTTTACTTCCTTTATTATATAAATATATATATATATTGTTTGTTTTTATTTGTTTTGTTTGTTTTGTTTGTTTTGTTTGTTTTGTTTTTTCCTTTTTCCACTAGGGAACTTTGCAAGCGACATGGATATCAAAGGAATAAATTCGAGTGGCAAGAACTTCAAACTTCAACCACCAGGTGCCTTCATTCCATAATCCTCATTTTCAATTTCCTTTTTAAATTTTTATTCCCTGCCTCTACTCCTTCTAATTTTTCATTTCTTCAAACACTGGGGACAATGTTGTTTTAAGTTGGGGGGGAGATAAAATAAAAAAATGCTTTTGTGTCAAAAACAAAAATTGAATGATTTGAAAAAAAAGTAAATGGAAGGAAAAATTCCTTTAACTTTGAACATGGTAATACACATTGCACACTTTGAAACTGAATATCAAATAATTTAGCATGCCCTGATTCTGATTTTAATCCTTGTATAATTTCATGAGCATAGATTTTGGAAAGTGTGGCTGTCCAATGTGATATTTCATCGTTTATATTTTCATCCAAATAAAAAAAATGCCACAATGCACGTCCTCTAGACTGTGGGGTACTAATTTGAATTTTTGGGGTCCCATAATAAATAGAATAGGATGGTTTTATTTTTATGAATAATATGAGTATTCAAAAAAAAAAATTAAAAAAAATTATTAAAAAAAAAAAAAAGTAAAAAAAAAAAAAATTTGCGTGTAGAGCAATGGATTGATAAAATGCGAGGCTTTCGGCACTTGGGGATCGTGACTCCAGAGTTGTCTAGCCCTGAGTTTTTCAATCTATCTCTATTTATGGTAATATGACTTTGTTTTTTATTAAGTTAACTCGAGATGATGCCCGAGTATGTGGGTTTCACTTGGTGCCCTAAGGCCTTTGAGTCTGGGAGTCATCGGCAAAGTCTTGCTACATGGGTTAATTTGATTAATTGCAATCTCAATTACTATAGCAATATTGCAAAAAAAAAAATCAAAAAAAAGAGGGATGAAGAATACTCATATTAGGATTAAATGTGATTCCACCAAACGCTTCCATGATTTTCCCCTTGAATGAAAATGAACCCCCATATCTATTGTGATTCACAACACATCATTACACCTAATTGAGTTGGATGAAGAATGATGATGGATTTGATCAAAGGAATGGGCTTGGGATTGGGATCTGCTTATGAAACTATCTTGTATTAAAATATTTTGATGGGTTTCATGATTGTTTGGTATTAGGTTTTTTGGTGATCATTGTGTATTAAAATGTTTTTGGAAAAGGGAATTCGAATTTCATTTTTGATGAGATATATTTTGCCCGGGACTAGAAAAACTCAAGTTGGGGGGTGTGATTAGCCACTAAATGAGGCTAATATTCATTGGTAATATATATAATATTCATGTTCTTTATTATCCATAAACACCATTTTAGTGCATTTTACACTTTGAACATCATTTCACATTATGATTGTAATACCTTCTTAAAATGCACTATTATGTGGTACATTTTTGAAAATCATTTAAAGTACCAAATGATTAATCTGATTATACATATTTTAATTTGATAATTTATCTACACTCCAATATGAACATGTTTCATTCAGGGATCAATGGAGAATTCATGGAGGATGATGGAGATATTTGGCAATGAAAGGAAGCAATTCTAGAGAAGGCAGATTGGACACTAGCCCACTGATGAGACTGTGGGGCCCAACATACAGGCCCAATAAATCCCAACTTTTGTGGGATGATATAAGAAATTAAGAGTAACAAATAACTCTTCATGAGACAATGCTAATTCGGCCTATATGGTGGTCATTAAAGCGGCCCAAGTTAGAGATACAATTCTGGGCCAGATTCTGCGGCCCAGAAAAACAGTCCACTAATTTCATCATATCTCGAAATTAGTAACTCCAAATGGGCCCAAATTTTACAGGAGATTAGAAGCCATCTGGATATCCATTTTCTTCTTCTATGGCCCACTCTGATTCGGCCGTCTAGAAGGTCTTCCAGACGCGTCTGTTCGGTAAAGGAAAGCTGGCTGCCACCTCGGGTCAAATGTGGAAAAGTTCAAATTCCACAAGCTTTCCACCACCTATGGACTACCAAAATTAATTGAGATGCTTTGTACTATTTGAGGCTCGACCCAAGTCTCCCAAAATTCCTATTTAAGGAAGTGGTGGTGAAGGATTTGAGGATCTTGGATGCTTTGTTCAATTGTAATGTTATGCTGCATTTTTGTTGCCTCAATTTTGTCTTTCACATGTAAGTTGTTCAATTCACTTTAGTTTCTTAATAAAAGTTCTTCTTTTACTCTTATTCTGTTGTTCTTAATATCACTTTGATACCGTTGGATCAAGGTGTGAATTTATTCACACCAAACCTTGTGAAATTATTCACACAATGGTGGAGTGATCATTTTATTTTTGTTGTTTTCTTTACTTCTCCATTTCCTCCCTCATGAGTCTACTTTCCGCTTCCATTGAAACCATGGGATCAATGGAGGGCTAACCCACTTATGGGTTGATCTAAGAGAGTAGCAAGGGGCTGGATTGGATGTTATTTATCACCTAATTAATGTATATTCACTTCTTTAATTGGGATTGTTATTTGATGATTTTTAAACTCCATCGTCCTTGTTGAATTTAAGGAAACACACTTCAAGTACTAATACGATCCTTTACCTTGAAGTGCTCAAAACATTGATCCTTCAAGTGTATAGGTGATTAGTATTAGAGGGTGTAGGCATTAAACCAGTAAGTGATGATGTTGTTTTATCTCCTTAAATGAACCCATCTCAAATTTAAGAAATTGAAATCATTAAAAAGAAAATACGTCCAATCCACCCCGAGCGATAACCTAGGATCAACTCATTCTTTTAAATTGAATCCACTTAAATCTATTAGATATCTTTAAAACCCATCCAAAATCAATCCAAGTTGGCCACTTCATATCCAAAAATCCATCCCTTAGGTTGTGTATCTTAGGTATCTTCTTAGGTCTCTGTGGAATCGACAACCCAAGCTACACTACAAGGACCGTTCTACCCTTCTTCTCTTGGGTAAATTTGGGCGTGAACCACCCACTGCCCAGTGTTTGCTAGAGGGTAAACCCTAAGAGGTCGTCGGGTAACCCACTGCCCAGTCTCTGCTGGAAGGTAAACCCTAAGAGGTCGTCGGGTAAGGTAAATCCTAAGAGGTCGTCGGGTAACCCACTGTTGGAGGGTAAACCCTAAGAGGTCGTCGGGTAACCCACTGCTCAGTCTCTGCTGGAGGGTAAACCCTAAGAAGTCAATGAGCAACCCACTTCCCAGCCCCGCTGGAGGGTAAACCCGAAGAAGTCGATGAGCAACCCATTGCCCAATCTCTGCTGGAGATTAAACCCAGAACTGATCTGGTCATCCCTACTGGATGATACAACATTGGTCAACAGAACACAGAGTGGGTATCGCGCAACCACCCAACTCTAGAACAAAACCAGGGGAAACCACTCAACCCTGCTGGTCTAAACCATCGTGAATAGAACCAGGGGAAAACCCACTCAACCCTGCTGGTCAAAACCATCGAGAACAGGAGGACCCTCTACGTCGGGAGAGGTCAAAGTTATGTAAAGTAGAACACGACACACACATGGGGCCCACGTGATGTGTGGCCCCAAATCATCTCCAAACCAAGTGCACAAACGTTCTCAGGTACAAACTACAACATGTACCTCCAAGAATTCCCGCATACTCCCAGAGTATACTACATTTCCAACCCAAGGGCTATCATGCACACGACAACCAATGTCAACGGAAAAGGGCGTAAACTTAACTTCTCAAACCTGCTTCCTCCATGGCCCTAGCACGACCAACCACATCTCTTTAAGCATTCAATTCACTCTCCCAAGAGTGAACGCGATCACACACCTAGGGTTCTCTACAAACACTGCAAGAAGAACCACCACTGGTACACCTTTCATGATTTCACATTTAATAAGATCTCGGACGAGGCTCCGCATTTCCAAATAGATCATACCGTTGTAATCCTCATAGAAAAACACGCGAGATCGACTATTTACTCGCCTCCAACAGATATTCGATGAAGAAGTCAACCAACACCGCTTTACGCCCGAACGACGTCCCGTGGTCCCGAGCCTCAGTCCCGAAAACAGTCAGGCACATCGCACCGTTGCAATCTCGTCGGAAAGACACGTCAAATTGATTGCTTACTTGCGTGGAACGGATGCACGGAGAAAAAGATGCATTTCACCGTACCACACACAAGCGGTGCTTCGTGGGACCCGCATCACAGTCCTGAAGCGCTATAAACAAATTTCACCATTGTGATCCTCTTGGAAAAGTACAAAAGATTGACTATTCACTTGTCCAAAATGGACACCCGGTGAAGAAGATAAAATTCACCGTCAACTCCCAACACGACCCCATAGGGCCCACACCGCCGTCTTGAATTTAAACGAGCGGATTGCACCACTGCAATGCGCTCAGAAAAACACCCAGAATCGACTGCTCGCACGCCCCGAACGGACGTCCGATGAAAAAGCTGCAAATCGCTGCTCACAGCTTAAAAGATGGGCTGTGGGGCCCACACCTGAACTCCAGTTTCAATGCCCGAATCTGTACTGGAAAACTTTTTCTCGACGCCAAGGTCGCAACGCCGCTAACGGTACGTCGATCGAACGTCGTACACAGGCGTACGGTCCGACACAAGTTTCCCGAATAATAATAATATTATTAAATACTCGGTGTTTCGTTGACCCGAGACAGGATTCCAAAAAAAGTATTCAATATCGGATTTAAAATGACCGCCCTGAAAACAGGGTTACATTGCCGCTGACGGCGGGTCAATCAGACGTCGTACGAAGGAGTTATGACTGAAAATAATATTTGATAACAAATTAATAATAATAATATTTTATATTATTATAATTATTATTATTTATTAATATTATTATTTTAAAATTCAATTAATCAGCCCCCTTAAGATTTTCCATGCCCAAGCAAATCCTCCCCTACCCTTTCCACGCATCACCTTCCTTTCCTCTTTTATTTTAAATTCCTTTTTCTTTTTATTTCCCTTCTCTCATCTCTCCCTCTCTCCCTCTCTCCAATCAAGGAGATCCCCTTATCACGGGATTCTTTATTTTTTTTATTAATTAATCTTTTTTTGTGGCAGAGACCAGGTGGTCTCCTCCGCGCGTCAACTAGAGACCCGCAGGAGGCGGGTCTCAGCTTCCTGCTACCGCCCTGAGACATCCAGCGCGTCTACCCTCCCCGGTGACCCAGTCCGTTCCGCGATCGGCCTGATGCCGCCCCAACGAACTGATGTGCGCCTCTTCTATCAAGGTCCTAGCACCACTATTGGTGAACCTGCTATCCGGCCACACCTCACCGCGCGATGACCCTGCTCCGCTTGACCGCCCTGCTGCCCGCCGTCTCAGACTGCCACCGCGAGTCTGCGCCCTCACGACCTGCTGCCCCATCATCCTCGCCTGTACGCTATCGTGAGCCGCCGCCTTTCCAGCCTTGCTTGACCGCCTCAGAGTCGCTCAACCTGCTCGCACCGACATAACTGCTCGTCCTCGCCCTTTGATCCGCACGGAACTACCACACCCTCCAGTTCCACTCGTATCTGCAGCTCCAGTCCAAGTCAAAACAAAGAGACGATCACACATCTGTAATCCCTGGATCCGGATCTACACCGTCTCAAGTCCCTCTTGACGATCCATAGACGTTTTATGGTATCAAAAAGAATTGATGTCGAAGAACGCGTGAAGAATGCGGGAAGAACGAAAGCAAATAGAGATTCAAAATATGGATCGATCGATGGTCGTGTTCGTAGGGCCATTGATCTTGATGTTCAAAGTGGCGATAACGAAAAGGAATTCAAAATATAATTTAAGAAATTCAATCGGGGATGGTGAAACCAAAAGGATCCTACCTCGGGGGCTTTGTTCATCGCTTCGCAACGATCCGCCGACCACCACACCTTGGAGAGGAGGAGGAGATGGAGGAGACCTTGTCGGAGGAGCTCTTTTGATTGAGTCTCCTTCCGCCAGAGGACAAAGGGGAAATGGGGGAGAGGGGTTGGTTTTCTTAAGTAGAAAACTTAATTAAAAAGTTTATTTAATTTAAACACCCCCCAAATTGACCCGCATCCGAAACCCTCGACGGTATAGCATCCCGTCTTTTTATAACATAACTTTCATTCCATTACACGGAACTGAGGATCTTTAAGGTTTAGTGTCTTGGAAACAAGGAACATAAAACATGAAACAAAAAAAAAACATTCTTCTTAAACAATTGAAAGGCTTCTCCTCATGTTCACCCTAGGCTCATTACTGCATCTCATAACCTGGGGATATACATCAAAAGAAAGGGTGAGTAGAAGTCCCAGCAAGGGAAACAAGTGAAACATTTTACATATGAACTTCAGATACATCAATAAAGTCATGAAAAGAACTTTAAGGCATGAAAATGAAATCATGAGGCATATCATAATAAAAATAAAACTTTTTCATAACTTGAAGATGTGGCTACATCATTTAACATAGACAATCATGAACATATCACCAAGGTCCATCCCCAAGGTGTCATTTGAAAATTACCAAGATTATTCACCAAGGTATCGTGAAAATTATAATCTCTAGTGGTTACATCATTACCCAATGCATTGGAGCGCTATCAGGGCGCACCCTTAAATTTGCCTTTATTATCATGTGAGACACATATATCATCATCAATAATTTCATAAAAAAACCATATAGCATAAAAGAAATGGGTTTCATTTCATAATCATAACGTTTTGAAAACTGCTTTAAAGACATGATCTTTATGTCACTTTAAACCCACAGAAAAGGGAAAGCGGGTTTCATGTATGTAAATCCCAGAATTTAAAATAGAACATGTTGATATATATATGTGAATACCCCTGTAGAAATAAGAGCTTTGAGTATTCACTTTATAACATAAAATAATTTTGAGAAAAGAGAGAGAGACACTTTGAGACGAAAATTCTGCAGCATAACGGCTATGTTTCGGGGTTTTAGAAAACATTGAGAAGAGAGGGGACATGGGTCAAACATTCATAAATGACCCATCAAACAGTAGAGGGACAAAATATAAGGGATTTAAGAACATGGTAATGAAGTTTGAAAATATACCATATGAAATGAAGAACATGAAAGGAAGACAAAAATAAGATTTCTCTTATGAGAATTCGGCAGCCTAACGGCGTCACTTAAACTTTAGCAAAAATGAATTGACAAGGTCAAATAGGGTCTCTCATCATATGAACATAAGAGTCCAGTATGATAGATATAGAGATCATAACCCAACATAATAGAAAGTAACTTGCAATACTTGACATGGAATTAGAACTTTGAAAAGGGAGAAATGTGCAAGGACCACTTAAAAATTTAGCAGCCTAACGACGCCACTTAAACTTTAAAATACTGAATTGAATAGATCAAATGGGGTCTCTCATAATATGGTCATAAAAGATCATTATGATAGATATAGAGATCATATCCCAACATAACAAAAAGGAACTTGAAATAATTGACATGAAAGTAGAACTTCAAAACGAGAAGGGTGAAGAACCACTTAAAAATTCGGCAGCCTAACGACACCACTTAAAACTTCAAAATACTGAATTGAAGAGATCAAATGGGGTCTCTCATCATATGAACATAAGAGTCCAGTATGATAGATATAGAGATCATACCCCAACATAAAAAAAAGGAACTTGAAAGAATTGACATGAAAGTAGAACTTCAAAACGAGAAGGGTGAAGAACCACTTAAAAATTCGGCAGCCTAACGGCGCCACTTAAAATTTCAAAATACTCAATTGAAGAGATCAAATGGGGTCTCTCATCATATGATCATAAAAGATCAGTATGATAAATTTAGAGATCATACCACAACATCATAAAAAGTAACTTGAAATACTTTACATGAAAATAGATCTTGAAAAATGAGAAGGGAGAAAGAATCCGTTACAAAAATTTCGGCAGCCTAACGGCGCCACTTAAAACTTCATAAAACAAAATAATGAGAGTAAGAGGGGATCTCTCATTATATGAACATAAAAAGGGCAGTAAGAGGAGTATAAAATAACATCCTCCAACATAAGAACATGGAGCATAAAAGGAATTACATAAAAGAGATTACTTGAAATGAAAGAGAGAGGTCGGATCCCTTACCTTAAAACGTAACTCTTAAAACTCAAAGGTTTGGACCTTGAGGGCTTGGGGGAACCTTGGGAGGACTCCTTGGAAGGTAAGGAGACCAGAAATTCATTGGGGGAGAGTGGGGAGTCTAATGTATGAGAGGATGGCTTGGTATTTATAGGGAAAGTGAGGGGACAAGGCATTAATGGCCAAGGGACACCTCATTAGTGGTTTTGGCAAAACCATGGGTTTGACCATGGTATTTGCCCATGGTATTGGCCACTTGGGACACCTCATACCTTATATTACTATTCATAAGTCGACCATATTGATTACATACTTAATACATCATTTAATGATGTCATTAAACACCCGTAACTTAAAAACTCTATTTTCACTATTCATCCAAAATTCATCTTTCTCAGAATAATCCCAAAATTTCACCTTAACCAAATATCAATGCTCTGATTTCAAAAATGAAATCCATTTTATAAAAATAATTTTCTAAATATTTTTAATTAAATTTTTAATTAAAAACACTATTCATCGAAAATTTATTTTTTTCAGAAAAATCCCCAAAAATTACCTTGACATAATATCGATGCTCTGAGTTCAAAAATGAAGTCCATTTTATAAAAATAATTTTCTAAATATTTTTAATTAAAATTTTAATTAAAAAACACTATTCATCCGAAAAAACTAATACTTGAATAATAATTTATGAAACCGTTATTTAACCATTTTATTGAATCACATTACTTAATCAAAGTGCCTAGCTTATTTTAATACTTTCTTTAAGTGAGATTACTAATCTATTTGGACATATTATTAATCCTAATCATAAAATCACTATTCATAATTTACTATTCATCAAAAATCAAGTTGATCTTATTAGACTCTAAATTTCGTACTGAACATAATTGTAGAAGACCATTTTTTGAAAATCATTACACATTTTTAATTATTTAAGGTTTACATAAACATTTTTAAAATATCCTTTTTCTAAAATTCATCAAAAATATGCATACTATATTTATCCGGTCATTTGAAAATTCATAAAAGGAATCAAAATTTTTATTTAAAACAAAGGATTACACAAGACAGTTACAGTCTCCTTACATAGCCCCTTATCACACCAGCATAGGACCTAAGTGTAAGGTGTGCTAAGGTGAGAGAATCCGAGGGAGGCTCGGCCAACATTGCACGAGTAGTAATTTCTATCAGTTTGAACTTCTCGCGAAGGCGATCCCGTTCTAGCTTTATACGATGAAGTTCAGCTTGGGTTTGGTCCAGAGCAAAGCCCAGTGGTGCTACCTCCTTCCCAAGTTCTGTTAGATGGGCTTCGATCGGTCCAAGACTACTGGGTGAGGCCATCGAATCTTCTTTCTATATTAATTAACCAAGATTGCTTGTATTTAGAGACAATAGTCAAAACGTTTAGTTTCCAGCGGTCATATTGACCAATGGTCAAATAACAGTCAAAACCCAATAGTCTCATTCTAATTATAATCATGTTATCAAATGAAACATTTTTTTTGAGTATAAAAATAAAATAAAATAACACATAAAATTAGGAAACAATATTTATTTAAAATTTCGGGTCGTTACAATCTTCCCCCCTTAAGAAATTGCGTCCTCGCAATTTTTAAAATTAGGTTTTGAAATTTCATTGAAAGTCCCACATCGGAAAAGGAGTCAGTAAAACTATTAATTTAAAAGAAAGAAAGGGAAGTACAAAGGTCACCCGAGTTCACCCACTCTAGGATTCCATGTAGGAAAATATGGACATGGAGGAGAAAACAAAGGGTCAAGTTCCGAGGGAGAGTGATAGAGAACATGATTAGGAGAAAGTTAACCATAAGAAAATCCCAAACTTATGATGTGTGTAAACGGTCTTTGATTACCTAGTAGGAAACGTAAACCAACAACATTTTTGTTTTACATTTCTTTTCATAATTTTGAGGAATTAATTTACTACATAGAACAAAAACATAAGAAAATATACCTACCTTCAAGTAGAGTTTCATCCTTTAATAAGTCCCTACCAACACTAATCTTTTCTCCAAATGATGAGAATTCAAAAACACTTGGTCTCATAAAAGCACAAGAATCATCTTCTAGAGAATCACATAATCTACAAAAGATTAACTATCTATTTCTTCTATCTTTAAACATTATCCCAAAAAGATAAAGGTTAAGGTAAAACAACTCTTCAAAAAGAAAAAATCCCATAGGAATGGAAACTACTTTTAAATCTTCAAAGTTTCATGGTACTACCCAAAGTTCATCATAGACCATTCCATAAATAACGGTCCTTAAAATTCCTCAAAATAAATCAAACTAAGATTGAAACCCAAATGCAAGAAGGATTTGATAACATAGTCTTCCAAAACAACTTCATTGTTCATCTCCAGACAACATCAACCAATCCTAACATCTTATAACAAAAGTAGCTAACCTAAACATATTTTACCCAAGATAGGTTAATCATTCCCATAAGTAACCTAAATTACTATAAGTCCACCTTAAATTCATCAATTATTCAAAATATAATTCAACCTTACTCCTCAATGAAAATACTATAGTAATCTATTTACCTCGATCATATAGGGTCTCCAAAATAGTGAACGTCTTCCAAAATAATAATCATCTTTTAATCCCCTAATCATCTCTGTCATATTAATACAGAAATCATCGCATTTCCTATCACATTGGTTGTTGGGACACGTTATTCCATTTCCCACCATTAACTAAGAAGAGAAAGTATAATTATGGGCTTAAATACTTAACCAATAATCATGAAAAGGAACTTAAAGCATATAAGGATAACTTGTAGAAGAAAAGTATACCCTAACTTGTGATCCCCTAGGTTACCATCTAGGTTATCCATGATCATATATTCTTATGTGAATCTTTATTTTATTTTATCTTTGTTCCTTTAACAATGGTTCATACCAAGCTTATGAATTTACCAAAGCATATCCCCTGGGAGTGTCGTAACCAAGAGTGCAGCAAGGCCCGTTGTCGTGTACCAGTTCCCGTTCGAGTCTAGCTCAAAGCGGTGTTTTCGGGTTTTACCCCTATGTACATCTGTGCCAGAGCCACCTCTACCTGCTCGTATCCAGACATGGATGTATTTGCTTGCAAACCCCTTACTCAATACTCACCAAAATACCAAGAAGATTTCCTATATTTAAAAATTTCTATAGGGTTCTTCCTAGAGTTTTCATATCCTAATTTCCACAAATAACTAAACCATCCTTTGATACCAACTATAGCATCCCGTCTTTTTATAACATAACTTTCATTACATTACACAGAACTGAGGATCTTTAAGGTTTAGTGTCTTGGAAACAAGGAACATAAAACATGAAACAAAAAAAACATTCTTCTTAAACACTTGAAAGGCTTCCCCTCATGTTCACCCTAGGCTCATTACTGCATCTCATAACCTGGGGATATACATCAAAAGAAAGGGTGAGCAGAAGGCCCAGCAAGGGAAACAAGTGAAACATTTTACATATGAACTTGAGATACATCAATAAAGTCATGAAAAGAACTTTAAGGCATGAAAATGAAATCATGAGGCATATCATAATAAAAATAAAACTTTTTCATAACTTGAAGATGTGGCTACATAATTTAACATAGAAAATCATGAACATATCACCAAGGTCCATCCCCAAGGTTTCATTTGAAAATTACCAAGGTTATTCACCAAGGTATCGTGAAAATTGTAATCTCTAGTGGTTACATCATTACCCAATGCATTGGAGCGCTATCAGGGCGCACCCTTAAATTTGCCTTTATTATCATGTGATCCACATATATCATCATCAATAATTTCATAAACAACCCATATAGCATAAAAGAAATGGGTTTCATTTCATAATCATAACGTTTTGAAAACTGCTTTAAAGACATGATCTTTATGTCACTTTAAACCCACAGAAAAGGGAAAGCGGGTTTCATGTATGTAAATCCCAGAATTTAAAATAGAACATGTTGATATATATATGTGAATACCCCTGTAGAAATAAGATCTTTGAGTATTCACTTTATAACATAAAATAATTTTGAGAAAAGAGAGAGAGACACTTTGAGACGAAAAATCTGCAGCATAACGACTATGTTTCGGGGTTTTAGAAAACATTGAGAAGAGAGGGGATATGGGTCAAACATTCATAAATGACCCATCAAACAGTAGAGGGACAAAATATAAGGGATTTAAGAACATGGTAATGAATTTTGAAAATATACCATATGAAATGAAGAACATGAAAGGAAGACAAAAATAAGATTTCTCTTATGAGAATTCGGCAGCCTAACGGCGTCACTTAAACTTCAGCAAAAATGAATTGACAAGGTCAAATAGGGTCTCTCATCATATGAACATAAGAGTACAGTATGATAGATATAGAGATCATAACCCAACATAATAGAAAGGAACTTGCAATACTTGACATGGAATTAGAACTTTGAAAAGGGAGAAATGTGCAAGGACCACTTAAAAATTTAGCAGCCTAACGACGCCACTTAAACTTCAAAATATTGAATTGAAGAGATCAAATGGTGTCTCTCATAATATGGTCATAAAAGATCAGTATGATAGATATAGAGATCATATCCCAACATAACAAAAAGAACTTGAAATAATTGACATGAAAGTAGAACTTCAAAACGAGAAGGGTGAAGAACCACTTAAAAATTCGGCAGCCTAACGGCACCACTTAAAACTTCAAAATACTGAATTGAAGAGATCAAATGGGGTCTCTCATCATATGAACATAAGAGTCCAGTATGATAGATATATATATCATACCCCAACATAACAAAAAGGAACTTGAAAGAATTGACATGAAAGTAGAACTTCAAAACGAGAAGGGTGAAGAACCACTTAAAAATTCGGCAGCCTAACGGCGCCACTTAAAATTTCAAAATACTGAATTGAAGAGATCAAATGGGGTCTCTCATCATATGATCATAAAAGATCAGTATGATAAATTTAGAGATCATACCCCAACATCATAAAAAGGAACTTGAAATACTTTACATGAAAATAGATCTTGAAAAATGAGAAGGGAGAAAGAATCCGTTACAAAAATTTCGGCAGCCTAACGGCGCCACTTAAAACTTCATAAAACAAAATAATGAGAGTAAGAGGGGATCTCTCATTATATGAACATGAAAAGGGCAGTAAGAGGAGTATAAAAGAACATCCTCCAACATAAGAACATGGAGCATAAAAGGAATTACATAAAAGAGATTACTTGAAATGAAAGAGAGAGGTCGGATCCCTTACCTTAAAACGTAACTCTTAAAACTCAAAGGTTTGGACCTTGAGGGCTTGGGGGCACCTTGGGAGGACTCCTTGGGAGGTAAGGAGACCAGAACTTCGTTGGGGGAGAGTGGGGAGTCGAATGGATGAGAGGATGGCTTGGTATTTATAGGGAAAGTGAGGGGACAAGGCATTAATGGCCAAGGGACACCTCATTAGTGGTTTTGGCAAAACCATGGGCTTGCCCATGGTATTTTCCCATGGTATTGGCCACTTGGGACACCTCATACCTTATCTTACTATTCATAAGTCGACCATATTGATTACATACTTAATACATCATTTAATGATGTCATTAAACACCCGTAACTTAAAAACTGTATTTTCACTATTCATCGAAAATTCATCTTTCTCAGAATAATCCCAAAATTTCACCTTAACCAAATATCAATGCTCTGATTTCAAAAATGAAATCCATTTTATAAAAATAATTTTCTAAATATTTTTAATTAAAAACACTATTCATCGAAAATTTATTTTTTTTCAGAAAAATCCCCAAAAATTACCTTAACATAATATCGATGCTCTGAGTTCAAAAATGAAGTCCATTTTATAAAAATATTTTTCTAAATATTTTTAATTAAAATTTTAATTAAAAAACGCTATTCATCCAAAAAAAATAATACTTGAATAATAATTTATGAAACCGTTATTTAACCATTTTATTGAATCACATTACTTAATCAAAGTGCCTAGCTTATTTTAATACTTTCTTTAAGTGAGATTACTAATCTATTTGGACACATTATTAATCCTAATCATAAAATCCCTATTCATAATTTACTATTCATCAAAAATCAAGTTGATCTTATTAGACTCTAAATTTCGTACTGAACATAATTGTAGAAGACCATTTTTTGAAAATCATTACACATTTTTAATTATTTAAGGTTTACATAAACATTTTTAAAATATCCTTTTTCTAAAATTCATCAAAAATATGCATACTATATTTATCCGGTCATTTGAAAATTCATAAAAGGAATCGAAATTTTTATTTAAAACAAAGGATTACACAAGACAGTTACGGTCTCCTTACATAGCCCCTTATCACACGAGCATAGGACCTAAGTGTAAGGTGTGCTAAGGTGAGAGAATCTGAGGGAGGCTCGGCCAACATCGCACGAGTAGTAATTTCTATCAGTTTGAACTTCTTGCGAAGGCGATCCCGTTCTAGATTTATACGATGAAGTTCAGCTTGGGTTTGGTCTAGAGCAAAGCCCAGTGGTGCTACCTCCTTACCAAGTTCTGTTAGATGGGCTTCGATCGGTCCAAGACTACTGGGTGAGGCCATCAAATCTTCTTTCTATATTAATTAACCAAGATTGCTTGTATTTAGAGACAATAGTCAAAACGTTTAGTTTCCAGCGGTCATATTGAACAATGGTCAAATAACAGTCAAAACCCAACAGTCTCATTTTAATTATACTCATGTTATCAAATGAAACATTTTTGTTGAGTATTAAAATAAAATAAAATAACACATAAAATTAGGAAACAATATTTATTTAAAATTTCGGGTCGTTACAGACGGGGTCGAGGTTAAGCCTCCCCAAGGGTAAACACCACCTCCTGAGCACAATGGTGGTCTCAGAATTTTAATCTGAGCCTTCGTTCGAAAGTTATAAAATTTAACGCCCGATGCTGCTAAATTACGAAAACGCCCCTGGTGACATTTTTCACAGAAGGCCCGCGCCCGCGAAAATTACACCCCTTCTAGGGTAAATGGAACGCTCTGGACTCAACGGTTCCCTCAGTTTTCCCATCCAAGAAACTGTTTAGGAGTTATTCTATTTATTTGGAATGTCCAGTGTGAACGCACTGAAAATTTAATTCCGACTACACCGGGGCTCGGAATCGCACGCTGTCTGAAGACGCTGCTCTGGAATAACATCAAGAATATTCCAAAGTTTTTTATAGCAAAAATCAGGTTCTTAAAATCGAGATCTATTTGGATGCCACTTTTGTTCTTGTGATCTTCTGTATATCTTAGCTATGGAACACACATTTTATGAGTGTCCCAACTTTCCACAACAATAACACATATTGTAGGGTGCATTCTAGCATGACACTTCTGCACCAATGGGTGTCTGTTGGGTTCACTGAATCTTCATATTCTCCTTCATACCCAAGTCAACCTTCAATTTTAGAACGGGTGCTTGCAGTTTGACTTCAAATTTCACAGATTTTTGTTTTTGGTCAAGCCCCAAATCAGCCTTAACATCTGAACATGATTGTTGATTCTTTTTTGATGGACCACAATGCTCCACTTTAAACTTCTCAGTCTTGTAAATGATACTGATTTCCCAGTATCGTATTGGGAGTCAAGAGTTTTTTTGATCCTTTACTTTTCATCACATACCAATAACTTCTTATTCAAGTTCTTCGATACATTTGATTTGATTCCTTCAAGTTTTAGTCAAACTATCACTTTCACTCTTTCGTTCCTCGATTTTGATATTATACTAATCTACCTCTCCCGATCTCTCTAGTGTTGAAGACTTAAGATTTTCAATTTATTATTTCAGATCGGAATTCTCTTCTTCCTGCTGCTATATATAGAGTTTGGTATCTCAAACCACTTTGTTGGATTTCTTCATTTTACGTCTCCAAACATCTATCTCTTCAAGTGTAGCTTCTAATTCATCTTCAAAATCAACCCTTCCTTCAACTTATTATTCTTCTTTAATTTTGGATTCTTCCTTTTTCTGAGCACTACCGACCACTACCACCATAGAATTTTCTCCACGATTATTGCAGTTCTCTATCTCTTAAACCTCTTCAACTTCAGATGCATTTGAACTGTCACATTCTTGTGAAAGAAGATTCTTTTTCTTAAAGAAATTTCTCTTGAACCATTTATTACCCTTCACATATGCTAAATACTTATTCATGGGAATTTCAACTTCATCCTCATCATCTTCTTAGAACTTATTGGGACATCTTACTGTAAGATGACCAACCTTTCCACACCTAAAGAAAGAAAGTGGAATTTTACCTTTGAAATTTCCTTTTCCTCTTTAAATATTTTAGGAAAGGAATGACATCACCTCATTTGTATCTTCTTCTTCCTGAGAATCTTCGATAGTGAGATTCTTCATGGGCTTGAATGCCACCTCTGCAGATTTCCCCCTTTCCACAACATCGTTATCATAATTTCTCATTTCATATGCTATAAGGATACTATGTAAGTTATCCAGTATCATCTCTTTCAATTTTTCTTCTTCCAATAGTGAAACATTCAGATTAAACTGAGGTGGAAGTTTCCTCAAAATATGCTTCACAATCTTTATATATTCAATGACTTCTCCAAGACCTTACATTAATTCCAATACAACATTTACCCTTTCAAAGAATTCCTGAAGAGACTCATTCATTTTTATTCTCAGATCTTCATATTTGTTCCACATAACTTGTAACTTTGCCTCTATGACCTTTGAATCTCCTTTATATATATTAAACATATTTTACCACATAGCATGTGATGTTTTTCATGACATCACCTTTGAGTAGATTTTATGGGATATGGCTCTCCTAATGCATTGATTCATTTGGAATCAACATCTAATTCGCTTCATTCACCTTCTAATAGAGCACCACAATCAATATTGGCTGAAATACCATTCATTGCTGGTGTAAACACATTCATTACTAATGATCGAAAGTAGTGTTGAATCCGATTCTTCTATAATTGAAAATTATTCCCGTCAAAGATTGGAATACCTTTGTGATTGATGACCTCCATTGAGAGAGAAACACATATATTAACCTTTGGCTCTGATATCAATTGTTAGGTACACTAGGTCAAATACCCTGAGAGGGGAGGTGAATCAGGGTATGAAAGATTAAAACAACTTCCCCCTTTGATCTTATTTCACTGTTAAACAAAGCTCTCTTCTCATTCTTTCCCACTGCAAAGTATGAAAAAAAATTAAATCATACATGATACTCAACAATTTTACTTGGTTCACCCTTACTGGGATATGTCCAAGAAGCATACATCAACAATGTGCTGATGCACCAAATCCATTATAAGTGCACTGCTATTTACAATGTTCAGAGTGAACTCATTATTCCTCCTCATTTATAACCAATCAAAATTTGAAATCTCACTGATCTCTAAATTGAAGTGTGCTCACTTCTTATTTAGAATATCCAATAACAGTTTATAGACTTGTAGGTACTTTAATTATCAGTAATGAATGCATCCTCCACTGTATGTAGATGCGCTATTGATTTTCCACTTTCATCCACTGATGAATACAACTTTACTATAGGTTTACTAGGCAATCCCTTTTGAACTAATTTTATAATTCTCACTGCCTTTGTGAAGCACCCTATTTCGCAAAGCTCAAACAAGCCTTCAAGAAGCACACCTCTTTCGAAAATCTCAAACAACCCTTCGTGAAGCACACCTCTTTTGAAAAGATCAACTATCCTTTGTAAAGATCCTTCCATTTCACAAATCTCACTTAGCCTTTGATAATTCCCTTACTTTCACAATGTTCAAAACATTCAGTTAGATTTTATAGCCTTCGTGATGTTCTTCTCATACCACCTTTGTGAGCCACCTTTACGAAACACCTTCGCGAAACCAGAGACTTATAATTCTTGCTAAGTCTTGATTAAATTTTGAAGGGGGTATAGGCCTATTTATAGGCGTTTCAATCGACTCTAGAACCTTCTGGGCCATGTCAGCAACATTTCATAGAGCTCACATTTTTCCACTGAAATGATCCATTTTTTGTGAAGCTCTATGTAATTTTTTCCCATTCACAATTCTCTTCATAATTGCAGAGTCTTATGTCAAAACTTTGCGCCACCACAATGCTCCACTTGCAATGATCCTCACCTTCACTGTTCACGATGCTCATCATAATCACATAGATTACCTTCAAAATTCTTTGATCCGTTGAGAAACACTCTTCATGAATCCCATATTTTCGAAATTCATGACTTTTTAATATTTTGTTAAGATCTTCAAGGAAATACACCATTCAAAATTCTAGTCAAACTCCAAATTTTGGAGCCCAAAATTTGGCAAACACAGGAAAAATGCACCACCTTAGACACCTGCTTCATAACACACCAACCATCCTCATTCCCAGACATTTGGCTTTGTCAAGAAACACAATCATTCCCAAAACATATCGAGAGGAAATCGTGAGGGATTTTTACCAAAAAAAGTGATAAGAAATAAACTTTGAAATAAATAAAACAAAATCCTGGTCCCAAACCCCACACACAGCCTCTTCTACAGTATCCAATCATATCCATAACAATGACCAAATCAAGCATAGGGACCCTTTTTCTTGTCCAAACCTATACCTATGAAGTCTTCCTGAGTATCATACGCTACCCAAACAAGGTTTGAGTACCATTTAGCAGGACAACACCCAAAGTGTTTAATCATATCTAGCATGAATAAATAGTGAATTAAATAGAATGATAAATATAGAATTAATTGAGAAATTAACATTGAATATCATATAAAACTACCAAAACTCAAGATCTTTGGTGACACATGGGGTCTTACATACCTAATTCAGCTCGATATCACATATCTTTGAAAAGTGGTGGATTCTTAGAACTAGGATGAATCACCCATATTACTTGTGGATTCTATTATCGAAATGAATCACCTATGTGATATATCATGAATCAATTAATCTCAACATTAGTATTCAATAATATAATTTAAAAAAATTCTCAAGCTAGAGCCTTTTACATATTCCCATGATGTATTAACCATGCAAAGAGTGAATTTTCCAATCCATATATATTGAACTATATATGAATTACCAAGTTAGAACTGCTTATGTGTTCCCTTGGTGAAATAATATACCATGGGAATAATTATGCATGTATCTACGTATATTGGACTCTATACTCATCCCCATGCTACAATGTTATATGTCTTCCCATGGCGGGAGATTATACCAAGGGAAATATTCTGATTTCATAGGAAGATGCTATGAAAAACAATGTATTCAATTTCATAAAATTCCAAACATTATATCATATTTCATATTATTCATTTCATTAAATTAAAAATTTATAAGCCCATTTTGTCTATTAATTCACATTTCTAGCAATTATATCAATCTTTTTTCAAATTTAAATTATTCCCAAATACCATTTATAATAAATTATGACCATAATCCACCATTTTATCATAAAAATTTATATTACATTCCAATTAACAACTTTCAATCCCAGGTATTATTATTCACAAAAATTATCCAATTTACCATGTTTTTTCAATTCCATGTTAATCCAATAATCACAATTACAATTACCAATTCGACATTGGTTTAAGGGTTGGAACCCCTCTTTAGTGGATGCACGTCTCAGTCTCAATGAAATAAACCCAATGGGTTCATAGGGAGGTTTAGGCATACATATTCATCAATTATAGTCAGTTTAAAAAATTTTAGGACATGTGAATGATTGTTGGATGTTATTTTATATATTACATATACTATAGAAACCAAAATAGGCTGTAGGTGTAAAGACCCGGAAATTTCAAGGAATTTTTTTCTTAATTCTTTGGAATTTTACGAGTCCACAGTTTCTGATGGCGCCTGATTCCGAGGCCCGGTATGCCCGGAATCAATTTATGAAGTTTTGTTCGGGTAAGTTCAGTAAACGTACGTCCGAGTTTTTCTATCTTTTGAACCGGTACTCGAAATTGAAATCCGAGGACACCAATGAACTCGCAGCGCTAGTATTCTCTTAAGGGGACCTTTACCACAGTTGCGTTTTATGCGGATTGAGAGTTAATTTTAGTGGATTTAGAATAAAATAAATAAAACTGTAGCACACAATTTTATTCAAAGATGTTGGTTAATTCCTACAATGGGGATTTAGGGGTGGGTCCCACACCTACATAACCTCCTATGAGAGGAATTAGTGTGGTGGGGCCCACACGATCCCTAATCCTTTCATCTTCCTTTAACACCCCATTAACACTCACCTTTATTTATTTTTTGACAACCCACTTTAAACCTTTGGACTTCCACTTATATGTGGAGCCTCTCCATCTCCCATCCCTTAATGTTGCCAACTCTAATGCCTTAATTAATTCAATTTACATTTTGAATTAATTTGAAAATACATGGCAATGTTATATTATGGAAGGGACTTATTATTATTTTGGTTGGAAAATATTCTTGGGAGAACTCTTGAGAAATAAAAGAATAGGATTCTTCTTTCGATGAAGAACCGCCAAAGAACGATGATCAAGTCCTTCAATCTTAGGCCAAGCTAAAGGGGAAGGATCCACCCACAAGGAACGTCGACGGCGCACCATCCTCAGCTCCTTCTTCCCTAACATCAACGAGTTGACGCCGCCTCACCGCAACTCCGTCTACGAACACACCTTATTTCGAGGTAGGGGTTTATATAATTTGAAGTGAATATTTTGTACCCCGTTGTTCGTTGAGAATCTTAGTTTTCCTTTGGCTCTATGATACCGCCTAACACGGAGGGCACGTACCTAAAAAACACGGCCTGATGACCCTTCGATGTTTCCTGTTTTGGTTCGCAATAAAGGCGTGTTGGAAGAGGCGGAGACGGGAGAAGGTGGCGGCTGCGCGCTGGCCGCATGCGGAAGAACCGCGACCCGCAACCGCGGGCCGCTCAGCCAAAGAGGAACTGGCCGGCCGAAGCCGACCGGGCTGGAGGAACTGTGGCGCCCCACGACGCCGCGCTGCGAAAAACCGCGACCCGCAAAGGGCGGGCCTCTTTGGCAGAAGAACCAGCCGACTCGTCGGCCAGTTGGGTGGAAGGAGCCGTGGCACCCGCAGGTGCCGCATAGAAGGACCGCGACCCACCCATGTGGGCTGCTCACGCCGGGAAGACTGGTCGGCTTCGGCCGGCTGGCCGGGAGGTCTGTGCCACTCAATATTTCTGGTTTGGGAAATCAGAGGGTCGTGCCCCCCCCGCATCGCTCGGCCACCCGGGCTGAGCCGGACCGCGCCATTGCGCGGGCCGGGCCACTTCCATGGGCCGGGCCGAGCCCCACCGGGCCGGGCCGCGCATTTTCGGGTTGGGATGACCCTTTAGCCGGGTCGGACCCACCTAGCCAGGACGGGCCGACCCGCCAGCCCACCGGGCTTAACGGGCCGAGCCCGTTTCGCTTAAACATGAATTACTTCGCGACCGTGCGTCTGATCGACGCACCGTCTGCGGCACTGAGATCCTTACGATGAGGCGGTCCTTTTGTAATACTCTAAGTGAGTTTTGGACAAATTTGAAAAATGGCCGGGTTTGGAACAAGAATATTTCCAACTGGGCCCCTGGAACGGAAAAGCCAATAACTCTCAGACCGAGTGTCCGATTGATGCGCCGTCTGTCGCGTTGGGTTTCTTTTGACAAGACAGAACTTTGGGATACATAAAATCTAGACTTCGTGATAGTTGATGTATCGACCCCTTGGCTCGAACAACGGACCCTCCCGGAATCAAGCGTGCTGTGTGCGGGAACCCTAGAGATGGCTGCGACTGCGACGACAACTGTACTGGAATCCTCCATGGGTTCGGCAGCGACGACAACTGTACTGGAATCCTCTATGGGTTCGGCAGTGACGACAACTATACTAGAATCCTCCATGGGTTTGGTAGCGATGACAACTGTATTGGAATGCTCCGTGGGTTTGGCAGGGACGAAAACTATACTGAAATCCTTCGTGGGTTCGATAGCTTAGCTGGTCTTGTATCCTACGTGGGTCCGACAACTTAGATGAATCAGTGACTACTTCTGATCATATCTATCTCTTACGAAAGATGTATACCTGTGTGATCTGAGTCTTGAATTTCAATCATTATCATTGATATGATTGAATTTCTTTCCTATAAGGACTGGGTTGTGCTTAGGCTCGAGATTTGGAACCGAACTGGGATTGATGAATTAGGTATATGTATGGGAATATACCTAAGTAGAGTTGGTTGATACTTCGTGACTGTATCTTTCCTTTATGGTTTATCCTTCGTGGATTCTGGGAGACCTTCGGGGGTCTCGGGGTCCCTACTGAGTATTGTTATACTCACCCCTGCACGGGCTATGCCCGCACTACGTTGCGTTGGATGCAGACGAAGGACAACACTAATCGTGGTAGAGACTTGTGGAGCTAGACGATACCCAGAGGTGGACCACTCGGTGGGACCTACACAGAGTGGACGGATGGACCCGAGGCGCTGAGGAGACCATCTGTACCCACCCTTCAGGTGGGATTCCTAGAGGAGGACTCAGTGGTTTCTGTTTTACTTTACTGCTGTTGTACTAGTCTTTCAGTTGTACTGTACTCACTGTTGGGATTTTATTTCCAGCCCCTTCCTTTTCAACACTTAATTTTGTATACATTTTTGCTTGTTCTTACTTAAGTTGCATACTCTACTATGTTTTTTTACTTCTATAAATGAAATTCCTTCACAGTTCAGGGATTTTCGCCTTTGGTGCTAGTCGCCAGCCCCTGGCCTATGGAAGGCGGGCTTGGGGTAGTCACGACACGGGCCCCGAGGATGGGTCGTGAAAAATTGGTATCAGATGAGTTGGTTCAATCACAGAACTTAGGAATCTGATTATTTCTTCTCTATGAAGCAATAGTGTTAAGAGTATTGAGTGTGGTTATCAGTCCAGGGAGTCTAGTTTTGGTGCGATGACCGACGTATCCATACACCAGGACCCTGACCTCTGATTTCCGACTCAGTGCACGAAAACACTAATTGCATGTGTGTTTCAAAATATTTCTTTGTGATTACTTTGTGTTAGCTCACTAGGTATACTGTTTGATAGTGGAAGACCTGTTTCTTTTCAGGATGGCCCCACGAAGGCAGCCAGCTAGGGTTCCAAGTTACGTACGAGATGGTAGCCAACCGAGCGACGAGGCGTCACTGCAGGGCCCCATCACAGCGGAGGCACCAGTGGTATCACTACCCGCTGAGCCACCGATACCACCAGACCCACCAGTAGAGAGTGAATTATGCCTGAGTGCGTTGCATGAGTTTCAGCGACAGAGGCCACCCAGGTTCCACGGAGATACGGACCCACATGTAGCCGAGGATTGGCTAGAGGCTGTCGTCAGGGTTTTCAGATTAGCAGGGACACCAGCTGATCTTATAGTGATCCTTGCTACGAGTCTCCTGCACGCAGCAGTAGATAGATTGTGAAGCTTGATGCTCCAGGTGCACGACGAGGCATCCCTACTTTAGACAGACTTCAAGAGTCTCTTCCACTCGGAGTTTGTTCCCGCCACCCTTCGTGCGGTGCAGATCCGAGTGTTACTTCATCTGCGGCAAGGCAACATGACAGTAGCTCAGTACTCAGCGAGGTTTACTGACCTCTCGCGCTACTCCACGGACATGGTAAAAGACCCATTCTTCTGGGCCCGGACCTTTGAGCAGGGACTGAGGCACGATATCAGGGCTTCGATGATTCCCCTCAGCATCCCGACGCAGGCGGGGGTGCTAGAGAGAGCCCTTATAGCGGAGAAATTTCTCGCTGAGCAGTCACCAGTGGCGAGATCCACCATAGGGTGACACGTAGCAGAGTCTTCTGTAGCCGGCAGTAGATAGATGACACAGAGGTCCAAGCGGACCAGGCCATCAGGTGGGCGACCTCAGGATACAGGTTCGGTTGTGTGGGGCACACATAACAAAGCCAGCTATACAAGGAGCAGGCAGTGCTATGCATGCGGAGGGTAGGGTCACATGGCTCGGGATTGCCTGACCCACCATGCAGATGACCAGCAGACAATGGAGGGACCTCTCAGGCAGAGGCAGAGGTTCGACCGTGGTGGTCCGCCGGGAGTAGGCAGACGAGGCAGAGGAGCTGGCCGAGCAGCGGGTGGTGGATGACGTTTCGAGACTCTACCACCACCACCACCAGGAGGTCCACCCCGACCACAGGGAGCTGGTGGAAAGAAGCATGCTCAGCTCCAGGCAGTCGGGGCCTACGACCATGGCACACCTGAGATGATTTGAGGTACTATCTGTGTCTACTCCACCCTTGTTGCAGTACTTATAAACATAGGTGTGAGTCATTATTTTATTGCCGCTGCCCTTGTTCGGAGCTCGGAGATTCCGACAGAGTCGTTGGCTCGATCCTTATGGCTAGAGACTCCTACGGGAGTAGACTCGACAATTACACACTGGTGCCGGAAGTGTGAGCATACTCTAGGAGGCAAGAGCTTTGGCTGGGATATTCTTATAGCGGCGTCGAGGACTTACGACGTCATCTTGGGTATGGACTGGTTATCTACAGTCCATGCTTAGATCGACTGTATTATGCGCAAGGTGCGGCGTGTCCACACAGATGGGACCAGGTTCACCTTCACTGGAGAGAAGGGAGCCTTTGCAGCGCAGGATGGACTTATGCAGAGGAGAGGGAAACCAATCACACATTAGTTGGCTAGTCTCATCCTTGAAGCGGTTGATGTGCGGAGTCCGAGTTTTCCCGTTGTGGTGGATCATTATGTGGACGTTTTTCCTGATGATTTTCCAGGACTACCTCATCGCAGAGAGGTAGACTTCTACATAGACCTGTACCCTAGGACAAAACCGATATCTACTCCAGCATATCGAATGGATCCCGCCGATCTTCGTGAGCTGTGGGTACAGCTGGAGGACTTTCAGGGGAAAATATTTATCCGACCCAGTGTTTCACCCTGGGCTTCTCCGATTTTGTTCACCAAGAAGGCGGATGGGAGCTTGCGACTGTGTGTCAACTACCGTCGCCTAAATCAGGTGACCGTGAAGAACAAGTACCCACTCCTAAGGATTGAAGACCTCTTTGATCAACTGAAGGGAGAACGGTGGTTATCTAAGATAGACCTCAGATCAGGCTATCATCAGCTCAGAGTTTGAGACGAGGATGTGCAGAAGACGGCCTTCAGGTGTCGGTATGACCACTACGAGTTCTTGGTTATGCCTTTCGGCATAACCAAAACACCAACAGTGTTCATGAGTCTCATGAACATGATCTTCCAGCCTTACCTCGATCATTTTGTCATAGTCTTCATCGACGACATACTGATTTACTCGACTATTGAGGAGGAGCACGCCTACCACTTGCAGGTTGTACTGGATACACTACGAGAGCACCAACTTTATAGTAAGCTCTCAAAGTGCTAGTTCTGGATTCGAGAGGTTCACTTTTTGGGACACATCATCTCATAGGTGGGAGTTGCAGTGGATCCAGCGAAGATCGAGGCATTACTTTCTTGGGATCCACCCAGGAGCGTGACAGAGGTGTGGAGTTTCCTGGGTCTGGCTGGGTACTATCGGAGATTTGTGCCAGATTTCTCTAGAGTTGCAGCACCTATTTTAGACTTGACGAAGAAGGGGAGACCCTTCGTGTGGTCAGATAGGTGTCAGCAGAGCTTTCAGGAGCTGAGGCAGAGATTGACCAGTGCACCCATCTTGAGGCTACTAGAGGAGGGTGTTGGGTACGTAGTGTACTACGACACATCAGGGACCGGACTCGGGTGTGTCCTGATGTAGAAGCGAGCAGTGATCGCTTATGGTTGACGGTAATTGAGACAACATGAGAAAAACTACGCTACCCATGACCTGGAGTTAGAAGCAGTGGTATTCGCCTTGAAGATGTGGTGACACTATCTGATGGGAGAGCGCTTTACAGTCTAATCTGACCACCAGAGTCTCAGGTACATCTTCTCATAGAAGGAACTGAACATGAGACAACAGTGATGGCTCGAGTTCCTCCATGACTATGAATTTGAGATAGTCTATACTCCTGGGAAGGGGAACGTTGTAGATGATTCTCTCAGTAGGAGATTAGGCATTCAGCTACTAGGAGAGGCAATGGAGAAGCTAGTCGCGTTGCAGATATCCTTTGTGGATAGAGATGGAGCAGCCTTTCTTTAGTCACTCACAGTCACTCCTCCACTCCTTCAGCGAGTCAGAGAGGCACAGTGTGAGGATGTTGACTGTGAGACACGACGTGCTCAGATATCCACAGGGCAAGAGCCTGATGGATTTTCTGAAGGAGGGGAGCACGTCATCCTATTCAAGAGATGTAATATGGTACCAGTTGCACTACAGGAGGAAGTGATGAGGGAGTTTCACACTTCCCCTCTAGTGGTACATCCAAGAGTGGCGAAGATGTACCAAGACCTCAGACGACAGCACTGGTGGCCAGGTATGAATAAGGCTATAGTAGAGTTCGTTTCACGATGCCTCACTTGTCAGCAAGTGAAGGCAGAGCACCAGGTACCAGCGGGCTTGGTTTATCCCTTAGAGGTTCCGGAGTGGAAGTGGGATGGGATATCCATGGATTTTGTGACGGGGCTTCCACGTACATCCAGAGGACATGAATCTATCTGGGTGATCGTAGATCGACTCACCAAGTTGGCCCACTTCCTACCGATCCGAGAGTAGGGCTCATTAGAGAGCCTGGGATGCCTCTAAATTCAGGAGATCATACGGATTCATGGTGTGCCATCATCTATCGTTTCCGATCATGATGCTCGTTTCACTTCCCGGCTATGGACGTGGTTACAGGAGGCTTTCAGGACACAACTTTGCTTGAGCACCACCTTCCATCCTCAGACAGATAGCCAGACTGAGAGGACCATTCAGACTCTCGAGGACATGCTCCGTGCATGTGTCCTTGACTTTGGTCGCAGTTGGGAGGATCACTTACCCTTGGTGGAGTTTGCGTACAACAACAGCTACCACTCCACCATCAGGATGGCACCTTACGAGGCACTGTACGGCTGACCTTGCTGATCACCTCTATGCTGGACTGAATCAGGGGAGTCAACACTTGTAAGACCAGAGATGGTGTAGGCTATGACAGAGAAGGTGAAGATCATCCAGGAGCGAATGAAGACTGCACAGAGTAGACAAAAGTCCTATGCTGATAGAAGATGGAGACCACTGTAGTTCGAGGATGGTGACCACGTCTTCTTACAGGTCTCACCTCGAAGGGGTCTACGGAGATTTGGCCGGGGCGGAAAGTTATCTCTACACTTCATCGGACCTTTCTAGGTCCTCAACAGAGTAGGTGAGGTGGCTTACTGCCTGGCCCTTCCACCTCAGTTGCACCGGGTTCATGACGTCTTCCACGTATCTCAGCTGAGGAGATACATGCACGAACCGACCCACATCATCGAACACGGGGAGCTGGACATCGATGATGGGGTGACATTCACGAAGGTTCCGATGGAGATCGAGGATCGATAGGAGCAGATCCTATGTGGATGATCGATTCCTCTGGTGCGCATTCACTGGCAGCACGAGAACCTCCAGGAGAGCACTTGGGAGCGGGAGGCTTAGATGCATGTTCAGTACCCCCATTTGTTTCCCTAGTGTGTGTTGTAGCTTTATGGGGACATAAAGCCCTAAGGTGGGAGTAATGTGAAGACCAAAAAATTTCAAGTAAATTTTTTTTCTTAATTCTTTGGCAATTTACGAGTCTGCAGTTTCTGACAGCGCCTGATTCCGAGGCCTGGTGTGCCCGGAATCAATTTCTAAAGTTTTGTTCGGGTACGTTCAGTAAACGTACGTGCGGGTTTTTCTATCTTTTGAACCAATACTCAGAATTGAAATCTGAGGACACCAATGAACTCGCAGCGCCGGTATTCTCTTAAGGGGACCTTTATCGAAGTTGCGTTTTATGCGGGTTGAGAGTTAATTTTAGGGGATTTAGAATAAAATAAATAAAATTGTAGCACACAATTTTATTTAAAGATGTTGGTTAATTCCTACAATGGGGAGTTAGGGGTGGGTCCCACACCCACATAACCTCCCATGAGAGGAATTAGTGTGGTGGGGCCCACACGAGCCTTAATCCTTTCATCTTCCTTTAACTCCCATTAACACTCCCCTTTATTTATTTTTTGACAACCCACTTTAAACCTTTGGACTTCCACTTAAATGTGGAGCATCTCCATCTCCCATCCATTAATGTTGCCAACTCTAATGCCTAAATTAATTCAATTTACATTTTGAATTAATTTGAAAATACATGGCAATGTTATATTATGGGAGGGCCTTATTATTATTTTGGTTGGAAAATATTCTTGGGAGAACTCTTGAGAAATAAAAGAATAGGGTTCTTCTTTCGACGAAGAACCGCCAAAGAATGACGATCAACTCCTTCAATCATCGGCAAAGCCAAGGGGAAGGAGCCACCCACAAGGAACACCGTCGAAGCTCCATCCTTGGCTCCTTCTTCCCCAACGTCAATGAGTTGACGCCGCCTCACCGCAACCTCGTCTACGAACACACCTTATTTCGAGGTAGGGTTTTGTACAATTTAAAGTGAATATTTTGTACCCCATTGTTCGTTGAGAATATTAGTTTGTCTTTGGCTCTATGATACCACCTAACGCAGAGGGCGTGGGCTGAAAAAACACGGCCCGACGACCCTATGATGTTTCCTGTTTTGGTTCGCAATAAAGGTGTGTTGGAAGAGGCGGCGATGGGAGAAGGCGGCGACCGCGCACCGGCCTCGTGCGGAAGAACCGCGGCCCACAACCGCGGGCCGCTCGGCCAAAGAGGAACCGGCCAGAAGAATTCGGCTGGGCTGGAGGAACCGCGGCGCCCCATGGCGTTGCGTTGTGGAAAACCATAGCCCGCACAGGGTGGGCCGCTCCGGTGGAAGAACTAGCCGGCTCGTCGGCCGGTCGGGCGGAAGGAGCCGCGACACCCGCAGATGCCGTGAGGAAAGACCGTGGCCCGCCCATGCGGGCCGCTCACGTTGGGAAGATCGGCCGACTTCAGCCGGCCGGACAGGAGGGCGGCGCCGCTCGGTGCCGCCAGTTCAGGAAACCGGCGATCCGTGCCCCCCCCGCATCGCTCGACCAGCCGGGCCGCACCTGCCGGGCTACGTCCAGCTGGGCTGGGCCACACCAGCCATGGGCCAGGCGGTGCCAACCAGGCCGGGCGGCACCAGCCGGGTCGGGCTATGCCCAGCCGGGCCGGGCCGCGCCCCACCGGGCCGGGCCGCGCCCTTGCACGGGCTCGACCATCTGCCACGGGCCAGGCCACACATTTTTGGGCCGGGATGACCCCTTAGCCGGGTCGGACCCGCCGAGCCAAGACGGGATGACCCGCCTGTCCACCGGGCTTAACGGGCCGGGCCTGTTTCGCTTAAACGCAAATTACTTCGCGATCATGCGTCCGATCGACGCGCCGTCTGCGACACTGGGATCCTTATGACGAGGTGGTACTTTTTAGATACTATAAGTGAGTTTTGGAAAACATTGGAAAATAGATGGGTTTGGAACGAGCATATTTCCAACCAGACCCCTGGAATGGAAAAGCCAATAACTCTCAGACTGGGCGTCCGATTGACGTGCCGTCTATCGCGTTGGGTTTCTTATGATGAGACGGAACTTCGGGATACATCAACTTTGGAATTCATGATAGTTTATGTATCAACCCCTTGTCTTGAGGAGTGGACCCTCCCGGAATCGAGCGTGTTGTGTGCGGGAACCGTAAAGCTGGATGTGACTGCGACGACAACTGTACTGGAATCCTCCGTGGGTTCGACAGCGACGACAACTGTACTGGAATCCTCCATGGGTTCGGTAGTGATTACAACTATACTGGAATCCTCCGTGGGTTCGACAGCAAAGACAACTGTACTGGAATCCTCCGTGTGTTCGGCAGCGACGACAACTGTACTAGAATCCTTCGTGGGTTCGACAGTTTAGCTAGTCTAGTATCCTACGTGGGTCCGATAGCTTAGATGAATCAGTGACTACATCTGATCATCTCTATCTCTTACGAAAGATGTATACCTATGCGAGCTTATTCTTGACTTTAAATCATTATCATTGATGTGATTGACTTTCTTTCTTGTGTGGACTGGGTTGTGCTTGGGCTCGAGAGTTGGAGCCGAACTGGGAATCATGACTTAGGTATATGTATGGGAATATACCTAAGTAGAGTTGGTTGATACTTCGTGATTGTATATTTCATTTTTGGTTTATCCTTCATGGATTTTGGGAGACCTTTGGGGGTCTCGGGGTCCCTACCGAGTATTGTTATACTCACCCCTGCACGGGCTATGACCACACTACGTTGTGTTGGATGCAGACGACGGACATCACTGATCGTGGTAGAGACTTGTGGAGCTGGATGGTACCCAGAGGTGGACCACTCGGCGGGATGTACACGGAGTGGACGAATAGACCCGAGGTGCTGAGGAGACCATATGTACCCACCCTTCAGGTGGGATTCCCAGAGGATGACTCAGTGTTTGCTGTTTTACTTTACTGCTGTTGTACTAGTCTTTCAGTTGTACTGTACTCACTGTTGGGATTGTATTTCCAACCCCTTCCTTTTCAAAACTTAATTTTGTCTACAATTTTGCTTGTGCTTAATTCAGTTGCATACTCTGTTGTGTTTTTTTACTTCTATAAAGTCAATGCCTTCCCAGTTCAGGGATTTAGGCCTTTAGTGCTAGTCGCCAGCCCCTGGCCTATGGAAGGCGGGCTTGGGGTAGTCACACCATAATGGGTGGTAAAGAAATATCCATGTGGGAATGAATAGGAAATCATCAAAACCATGCGTGACTTACAAATTTTGGATAACGGTACCAAAATTTTTGATGTTAGTGATTTCTTTCAAACCACCTTTGTTGTTAGTGATTTCTTTTTGTAAATTCTAGAAATAAGTAATTTTTTTTGTAGAAAACTATTTTATATTTTCATCAAAATCTTGATCTTCATGATCAGTAGTTGGTGATGGAATTTAATTATCTATTACACATTTATCTATATCACGCCACAGTTTCAAGTAAACAACCCTTTATTTATTTATTTATTATATATATGTAAAGTGTTTTAGAGAAATTTTTAAGGGTTTCCAGGACATTTGGAATATTTTTGTGTCTTTTCTTAATGTGCACAGTTTGAGAATGGTTAGTAGAAACCATGATACTCATATAGGATACGATGAAAAGTGAATCACATTCTATTAGGAAGGCACATGATTAAGTGCATGGTTTGGCCAAAACATGAGGCCACATAGGAGTAACAATGTGATATTGGTAAGTAGGCTTCTACATGGTGATCACATAGTTTGTAAAACCGTGTCAACCAACCATGCATGGGGATTCTTGATCTGGGGGCTGGCGCATGATTGGCATAGGATTTCCCTAACCGTGCAATCCAACCATTCTTGGTTAAAAATATTGATCCTAAAAAAAATGGTCCCATTCATTTTCACCACTAAACCTCTCATTTTTCACTATTTTTGACCCTAAATGGGTATTTCTTCTTCCAAATAGCTGTGGAGACTTTCCCATTCAATCTGGGAGTGATCCTTTGGAAAATATTTGTGGGTTGAAGTCATGATTTCTTGGTAAGACTTTTTTCTTAATGGTTTTAGAACTACTTTAATTCATAATTTTGGATTACTATATCCAATCCTTTGGGGATATATATATATAAATATATATATGATATTTTATTCTAATAATAATGATATTTGGATTTGGTGATGTTAGGGAATGAAATCTAAGGTGGTTTTTTGGAGTTTCAAACCAGTTTTGTTGAAAAGTCTTATCATTATTCATTTTATCCATAATTTCCGATGTAGGTTGATTTACTCTTGACTCCTTTTATCATAAAATTAAGTCTTAGTTTCAAATTGGTTAAATTTCATGAAATATATAGTGATATTGTTTTTCAATGCATGGTATAAACCCTCTTTAGTGATCATTTATAGATTTTTGGAAATCGGTTGTTGTAAAAAGTGCTTTGTCTATGGATTTTAAAATGTTGGTTTAAAATATGAACTTGTTTTGATTCTTAGATATAGTTTGATATATATTTTTTAATAAAATGAATTTTTTCTTGAAATTTCTTGAAATGGTTGGTTTGATATGGTTTTGGCATACATGGGTTTTTGTGCATTCATGATTTTGACTTTACCATGAATAAGGGGTGTGTATCATTGGGGTACAAGGGAGGTGACCACGGATAAGGGCAATTTTCCATTGGGGAATAAGTATATTGGACACTTAGTGATGAAATTTTGGATGTATGATGATAAATTAGGTTGTATTATGGAGGTTAGGCTTGGAACATATTGTGAACTATGGATTTTTTTTCTTTAGAGTCTTGATCATTGTGGTTTTCATGTAACCTTTTTGTATATTGGAAGAATCTATGAAATCCCAGTATAAAGAGTTCATTCCTACATGTAAGGAGGGCCTATTTTTCTTTAAATCAAGGCCATTTTTGGTCCTCAAAATGAATGCATTGATTGAAGCCATTACAATGAGCAACATTACTTGAATCTTCTCACTTGGTCTAGATTTAGTGGTAGATGTTATGGAGTGCTCAAAGCTTTCCATCCCTTGAATAATTCTAAACATAGTTTAAATGTTCTATTAGAACCTAGATGAAAATATACAATAATAAATGGTGTGATTTATTGACTCTTCATCTTCTAAGAAGAGCAAGCACATCAAGGCAAGTTGAAGCCCTATTTTTTATAGAAAATTCTAAACATGCATCCTCTTCTTCCACATTTTATAGATCAGAAAAATATGCTATGGGAGGATTCTTTCAATTATAAAATCTTGTATCCAAGAAGGTACTGTACTGCTATATTCATAGCTGTTCCTATAAAAATAACTACTGGTGAAAATACTATGGATTTTGGAATCTATATTAGTAAATCAATATCAACATAATGGTAACTCTAAATATATATGACCTTACATGAACCTTACACCTTTTATTATATTTTCCCATATTATAAAAACTCTAATAAATCTCTTATAATTCTCACACCTAATGAGTAAACCCATAAAATCCTATAAAAATAGAACCACTTCTAACTTCACAATGGAAAAATATTACAATGTTTTTCAATTAGTAGGACACATAATTCATCAAGTCGTAATATTTTATTAATAGTTTATAACTCAACCTATATTCATAATTGATGATACTATAACCAAGTAATAGGGCTTATAATTTTCAATGTCAACAATCATCATTGTGGTTGTTTACCCTTTACACACTTTGATTAGGATCTTCCTAAAGAAATTATTAGTCTTAACTTATGAAAACAATTTATTTTTATTGGTTTTAACACTATATCATTATTAGTTTTTGGAATGATCTATTTTTATGGAGATTGTGTAATGGGATCTAAAATGTTTTTACACAACCACAAATTTAAATTTTTTACTATACTATCTTGTAACAATTGTCTCACATAATCGTGTGTTAAACATATATTTATAGACTTTACACTTTACATTAAACTATATGTTTTTTATAAAATTTCTTCACTATCACAACTGATGGAGATAAGCAGCATCAGACTGGGCCAAAATATAATATCCAAAAATATTTTTCTAATCCATTCATCCTTTTCCCCACATGTCACTATAGAGACAAACTTAGACTCCATGGTCGAATGTGAATTACATGTTTGATTCCTACTCACCCAAGAAATAACAAATCCACTAAGAGTAAATAACCATCTAGATGTGGATCGTCTATCCCCAATATTGATAATCCAAATCACATCGGTGTATCCTTATAATACAACTAGATAATCACTATTACATAATCATAAATCATTGGACTTTATCACGTATCCAAAGTTTCTTGTTGTACATATCCAAGGATCCAAAAAAGGACTACAAGTACATATACTCATTTTTAATACTAGAAAAGAAATATCATTCTTAGTGAAATGAATTTCATACAATAAAGCACAAATTACACTGGAATACTCAATTTTTCCTATAGATCTACCCATATTCATAAATTATTTAACACTAGAATCTAATCGACTATTAGCATCCTTGAAACCAAGTTGATCAAATTTATTTAACATTTTTTCTATGTAATGAGTCCAATATAAAGAATAAACCCCACTATATTTTTAATTATAATATATATAATAATAATAACTATTCCAAAATCCTTCTTTTTAAACCCAGAGGATAAATAATTCTTTATCTCGTTTACAATAATTATGATGGTTCTAAAAAATTAACATATCATTCACATATATACATATAATAACTCTATATTCTTTTGTAAACATTGAACCAAAAAATTTATCCTCATTTTTATGAGTAAATCCATTAGATAAAATAATAGATTAAAATTTCTCATTTCATTGCGTCGATTATTGTTTAAGTCCATAATAAAATTTAACAAGTTTACATACATTCATTTCATTACCCTGTAAACCAAAACCATCCAGTTGTTCCATGTAAATATCTTTATTTAGTTATCCATTTACAAATGATGTTTTAACATCAATTTGATGGGCATAAAAATGATTAATTGAAGTTAATGAAAATAAAATCCTTATTGAAGAAATTCAAGCTAAAGGGGTATAAGTATCAAAATAATTATCCCTTTATTTTTATTTGAAATCTTTTGCAACCTATAGAGATTTAAAATCATGAATGTTACCATTAGAATAACACTTGTGAAAATGCATTTAAATCCAATAGTTTTTAGAACTTCTTCAAAATATTTAATTCCTCAAACATTATTCCTTATAATGTAATCCATTTGATCATTAATTTCCTATTACCAGAAACCAAAATCTCTATAAATCATATCTTATTTATATGTCATTAGGTAATCATTTATAGTCAATACCATAGAATACATTTTCAGAAGATTATTGTTTTGACATCTCTTAACAATGAAAAGTATGGAATCATTTGAAATTGAATTTGGATTTAGATGTTTCTCCTTCCTAATTCATGTACATTGTATAGGTTCAACTTGAGAATCATCATTATTATCTACTATTGTATTTGAACTAGATGGAGTACAAGAGATAGGAGTATGAGGTATAATCTCCTCCACATCATTATTATAAATATTATTTTCAAAAAACACTACATCCATTGATTCAATAATTACATTAGTTCCAAAATCCATAATTAATAATTTTTTCTTCTATTTTATGAATATCCAATAAGAAAAACATTAATTTCTCTAAGACCAATTTTAATAGTTTTAGGATTAGAAACTCTATAATAAGATAAACACCCCCAAAAATTAAAATATTAAATATTAAGTCATCTACCATTCCAAATTTAATAAGGAGAAAATTATTTTTCCTATATAAAATCCTATTATGAATATAACATGTGGTAAATAATGATTCAAAACATAAATTTAATGGTAAATTATATTTATTAATCATGTAATTTACTATTTCTACTAAATTATGATATTTTATTTTATTCTAAGACATTTTACTGAGGTGTGTAAGGAGAAGTAATTTGATGAATTATTCCATTTTCATAACAGAACTAATTAAACACATTCATAAATATTTACCACCTCTATATGAGCTTAATACTTTAATATTTTGGTTTAATTGGTTCTCAACTTTGGCTTGATACTTAATAAACATATTAAAGGCTTCATAAGTTTTCTATGAAGATATATATGTAAATATCTTCTATAGTCATAAATAAAATTAAAAAAATACCTTTTTCATCCATGAGTTAATAAAATACTGTTATTTTCACTAGGCTAGATACCTTAATAGGGGAGGGGGGGAATCAGTGTTTGGAAAATCAAAACAACTGCCCCTTTTGATCTTGTTTTGTTGTTAGAAAAAACTCTCTTCTCTCTCTCCTTACCATTGCAGAGTATAAATGAATCTTAAAGCATGCACAAGACACATCGATTTTACTTGATTCACCCTCACTGGGCTACTTCTAAGGAGCATACACCGACGATATGTCGATGTACCAAATACACTATAAGAATAATGCTGTTTACAAGTTTGAAGTGGACTCACTGTCCCTCTTGGTTTACAACCAATCACAATTTGAAAGCTCACTGCTCTCACAACTGAAGAGATCTCACTGCTACTTCATAAGATCCACTCACAGTTTAAAGAATTGTAGGTCCATTCATTATCTCTAATGAATGCATCCTTTATTGTGTGTAAATTCTATGTTGAAGTCCAATTTTCATTCACTGATGAATAACCCTTTACCTCAGGTGTACTGGGAAGCTTCAAACTTTCACACAACCCTAGGGTGACTTGTGGGCCCCTTTAACTAGTGCGCAACCTCTTCCTTTGTTGTGGAAAAACTCACCTGCGCACCAATTTTTTACTTGTGTGCTACTTCTTGAGCACCACTGCTTGTGCGCCAAGATACTTACGCAACAACCTACTCGTGTGCCACAATAATTGCACGCCACATTACTTGCGTGCCAAACTACTTGCGTGCCACAATACTTGCGCGCCACAATACTTGCGCGCCACAATACTTGCATGCCACACTACTTGCATTTCATTTCTTCTTGCACGATTAGAGCTTGGATTTTATCTTAGTATTGAGCTTCATTACGAATGAGGATGGGTATCCCTCTAGTTATAGGAATTTTGGGGACCCTACGCATGAAGTGCACCATTCACCTTGTGCGCCACTTTGTGAATTGCACGCCCATTGATGACTTGTGTGGTAATTCGTAACTTGTGCATCAATTACGGACTTGTATACCACTTCTTCACTTGCGTGCCACTTCCTAACTTGTGTTCCACTTTATTTTCTTTGTCATATTTTTAAGGGATGATCTTAAAATATGATTTTCATTCCCCTTCAAGACTTGCACACCCCTTTATGACTTGCACACCAATTCTTAACTTGCATTCCACTTAATGACTTGTGCACCAATTCTTCACTTGCGTGCCAATTTCTTTCCTTTTTCATATTTTGATGTCTGATTTTGAGATATGACTTGCACACCACGTTATGACTTGCACGCCACTTGAGGAATTTTGCACCACTTAATGACTTGCACGCCAATTATTTACTTATGTGCCACTCTCCTTCCTTTTCCATATTTTGATATTTGATTTTGAAACATGCCTAGTGCACAATATTCCAATCGACCTCTTTGTCAACAAACAAAATCACCTCAAAAATGATTCAATGATACATTGAGGGATTTTTTCCCAACAATCTCCCCCTTTGGGTTTGTTGACAACACTTTTGTAATTCGATACCTCATCAAAACTTCTTCCATCAGAAACCACCATTCACCTCTTAAAATTCTGATAGCGATCAAAGATTTACTTAACACATACTCTAAGCCCACATGAACAATGCTCATCATGAGAAACAAGATTATAACGAAACGTTCCTCAATGAATAACTTCATTCATGACAGCAATTCTTGAAACCAATCAACTGCTTTCATCACGAACCTCAGCTGTCATGATATATCTTTTTTGACCAATCAGTGCTAGCATCATCAGATTTAAAACTCTCCCCCTATCTCATTGCTATCCCCATATCTCGCTGCTCCACCTATCATCTTCTCCTCATGTCTTTGACTAAGAAATTTTCTCCCTTCTTTAACCATAGTTTCTTTCCTTTAGGAGTCACTCTTTCCCCCCCTTTTTCAACAAACCCAAAGCTCACTCCTTTGTGGTCTGCAATAGAGTAGAGAATACAAATCAGAAAACTAGGGAAAACCACACCATACCTTAGAGAGAGGGGGATTAAACATCCACACTCTTTTAGTACAGGGAGTCAACTGAGATACTAGATCCAGTTAATGCCTCTCGAACGCTTCCTTGGGTAAGGCCTTTTTCAGAATATCAGCAACCTGTAGCTCTGTAGGCACATATTCCAACTTCACTATCCCTTTCTTCACCTTCTCCTTGATAAAATGATACTTTATCTCAATGTGCTTTGTACTTGATTGATGGATGAGATTTTTGATAAGATTTATAGCACTTGAGTTAT
This sequence comes from Viscum album, assembly GCA_963277665.1. Lineage (NCBI taxonomy): Eukaryota > Viridiplantae > Streptophyta > Magnoliopsida > Santalales > Viscaceae > Viscum > Viscum album. The sequence goes on from OY728134.1 coordinate 1,280,967,065, forward strand.
CACACTAGATTCTGATTAGAGACTTCACTAAAACTCTCATATCATCAAGCTACTGCTTTATCCACAATAACTATGTTCATGCTTGAGGGGTAGAAATATACTCAGCTTCTGTGGTTCTCAATGAAATGAAATCTTGATTCTTTCTTAGCCAAGAAATACACAAACCAACAAGATAGAAAGCACCTCCTGATGTTGATTTCCTATCATCTGATGATCCGGCCCAATCTACATCTATATATCCAAAAAGATCTTGCTAAGATTTTCTAGTATACTTCAAACTGAAATCCAAAGTTCCTTTGATATAACAAATTATTCATTTCACTACAATCATGTGTAATTATTTGGGATATATTTTATATTTCACTGCTTGGAATGTAGAGAAAACAATATGAGGTCTCATCACTATCAGGTACAGTAAACTCATAATAATATGCTTGTACTCTGTGATATTAACTGCCTTTCCATATCATCTTTCAATAATTTCATCCGATTAGCAACCAGAGTCTTCATATCCTTAAAAATTTCCATTCAAAATCTTCTTAGAACCTCCTTGTAATATTTGGATTGAGAAATGAATGTGACATCCCTTCCTTGTGTCACCTATAAACCAAGAAGAAATGTTAGTTCCCCAATCATTGACATTTCAAACTAACTTTTCATCAATTTGGTAAAATATATGCACTGAGATTCAGCTGATCCTAAAAATGTTATGTCATCAACATAAACCATCACCATCATCCTTTGATTACTATCATTGTTGAAATAGAGATTGTAATCAACTCCCCCATGCTAGAAACCAAGATTCTTCAAATACTGATCAATCCTTGAGTACCATGATCTTAGTGCTTATTTCAGCCCATATAATGCCTTCTTCAGCTGAAAAACCTTGTTCTCATCCCGATGAATGAGAAAAAAATTTGGATGCTAAATATATACTTCTTCCTCCAAAACCACATTCAAGAATTCCGATTTGACATCCATCTGGAACACTTTAAACTTTAGATGCACTGCAATGGATATGAATAATATGATTGTCTCCAGTCTTGTAACCAGTGAAAATGTCTCATCAACATCTATTCCCTCTATCTGGGAGTATCCTTTGCACACTAGTCGTGCTTTGTTTCAAATCACTATGCCATATTCACTCATCTTGTTGCGATAGACCCATTTAGTCCCGATGATATTTTTATCTGCTGGCCTCGAAACAATCTCCCATGTCTGGTTCTTCTCAATATGATCTATATATTCATTCATATATTGAACCCACTTTTCATCTTCTACTGAATCAAAAAAGAATTTAGGTTCTACATGAGATTGGAAAGATATCTGTTGTAGTGATTTCATTATTCTTGTCTGAACTGGAGATGATTGATCACCAATGATATTTTACCTATCAATTTCAGCTCGACTATTTGGCTTCTGTGTAGATACACATTTTGTTTCCTCATTATCATCATCAATATATTCTACTGAATCAACATCGACCACTTCTTCTCCTCCCGTGTTACTTTCCTCTTCATCAATTTGATCAAGAAACTGTTCACTATACTGTTGAGTATTCTCTTCATTTTACACAATAGTGACATCATTTCTCTTAACTACTTTTCCCAGCCTCTTGTTAAAGCATTTGTATGCTTTGATTTTTTTTGAGTATCCAAGGAATTTCCCCTCATCTCCATGTGACTCAAATTTCCTATGTTTCTCCTTGTTGAGAATAAAGCACTTACTTCCAAAGATTTGAAAGTATTTCACTGTTGGATTCTTTCCATACCAAATTTCATATGGAGTATTTGCTTCATTTGGACAAAACAAAGTTCTGTTAGAAATGTAGACCAATGTCAACATTTCTTCCTTCTAGAACTTCTCTAGTAGGAATTTTTCTATAAGCATTGTTATGGACATGTTGTTGATGAACCAATTCCTCCTTTCAACCACTCCAATCTATTGGGGAGTTATTACTAAGGAAACTTGATGCCTTATCCCACGTTTCTCAAGATAGTCCTCCATATGATATTTTGTGAATTCCATACCATTATCAGTACAAAACTTCAGAATTTGCTGTCCAAGAAACCTTTTGCACTACCTTCGGTACTGTTTCAAACAGATGAACACATATGAATTATTATCAATAACAAATACCCATGCCATTCTACTATAGTCATCAATAAAAAGAACTTAATAACACTTTACATCAATTTCTCTTGGTGTTATAGGCCCACAAACATCATCACACACTAATTCAAGCACTGTCGTTGACTTATTTTATTTTTCCTTATACATCTTTCTAGTGATCTTTTCTTGTTAGAATGCATCACACATGTGAGTATGATAATGTGATAGCTTAGGAAGGTCTCTTGCTATATCACACTTTACCAGATCTTCCAGGGATGGTTAGTATAGATGACCAAGTTGTTTATACCACATCTTGTTTTCTTCCTCTCTAGATAGAAAGCATATATCTTCTTCTCCACTTACCAGGTAGAGATCTCTTTTTTCTTTTTCCCTGCATAACCATTTCCCTATATCTTTCTTTGACAATACACATCTTCTTAGTAAAACCTATAAAATGTCTTGAGTCACATAGTTGACTGACATTGAGCAAATTGTGATTGAGGACTTATACTACTAAGACATCAGATCATCTCATATCTTTTCCCCCAAACATGGCCATTCCTAAGACAATAATCTTCAGGCCTTCATCGCTTCCAAACTTTACAAATACTTCTTTGTCATATTTTACGCCTCTAACAAGATCCTTATTACCTTTCATGTGATATGTGCAACCGCTGTCAAGGATCCACACACCAGAATGATCTAATGGTTTAAGGGCAATTTCTTCCACTACTGCCTTCTCATCCTTTTTCTTCTTGGCCCATATTTTTTCCTTCACACTCGACATAGATTGAGACTTCTGATCTTTCTCAGAGTATGATGTACCAACTTCATCTTGCAAAGCTACAAATCTATTTTTCATTTTCAACTCACCTGTTGGTTCATTGATATGCTGCTTATGAACATTTTGATTCTTCATTGGAACATTCCTCTATATGGTCGATGTACAGTATCTAGACATGTGCCCAAATCCTCCACCCAAAAAAATAATATCCTTAGAAATATGTTTTAGAGAACAGTTCTCTATTTGGCTTCCACCTCTATTCTTGTGCCCTTCGATATCTTTTGTCTATGGAACACACATACTATGAATGTCCCATATTTCCACAACAATAACACCTAATATAAGGTGCATTACATCATGTCACTTTTACACTAATAGTTTCCCCTTGGGATCTCAGAATATTCTAATTCTACTTTATGGCCAAATCAAACTTCAATCTCAAAATGAATGCTTGCAGTCTGACTTCAATTTTTACAGTTTTTTGTTTTCAATCAAGCCCCCAATCAGCCTTAGAATCTAAACATAATTGATGCTTCCTTTCTGCTAAACCACTATGATCGACTTTTATCTTCTCAATTTTATGAGTGATCTGCTTTCTTGATGTCCCAGCAAGAGTCAAGAGTTTTTCTTGATCCTTAACCTTTTTCCATAAACCGACAACTTCTCCATCAAGTTCTTCAATAATCTTGATTTGATATTTCCTTATGTTATTCAATCCATCGATCTCCCTTTTCTATTCTTCAACCTTGAGTTTATATTTTTCATCCTTTTTTGATCCCTCTGGCCTAGAAGACTTAGGGTTTTCAATTTCTTTTATCATCTCAGACATCTCTTCTTCCTCCTATTGCATGGAGAGTTTGGAATCATGTACCACCTTGTTGGATTTCTTTGTTTTCTCTCCCCAAACATCTATCTATTCAAGATCTACTTTTAATTTATCTTCCATGTCGACTCTTACTTCAATTTATTCTTCTTCTTAATCAGTGTCAGTTTCTCCCTTTTTCTGAGAACTACCAACAACTTCCACCATAGAATTCTCTCCCCGATCTGTGCATTTCTCTGTCTCTTCAACCTCTTCAACCTCTGACTGATATGAACTACCACATTCTTGTGAGAGAAGATTATTTTTCTTAAAGAAATTTCTCTTGAATTGTTTCTTTCCTTTTACATAGGTTGAAGTCTTCTTCTTGGTAATTTTTATTTTTTCCTCCTCATCTTCTTGAAACTTCTTGGGGCGCCTTGCAGCAAGGTGACCAACTTTTACACATCTAAAGAAAGTAAGCTGAAGATTTCCTTTGAGCTTTCATTTTCCTCTTTGAACATCCGAGGAAAGGAATGACATCACCTCATATGTCTCTTCTTCATCTAGAGAATCTTCAATGGTGAGATTCTTTATGGAATTGAATGAAAACTCTTTGTATTTCCCCTTTTCCACATCATCGTTATCATATGCAACAAGGGTGCTGTGTAACTTATCCAATGTCAGCTATTTTGGGTATTTATCTTACAAAAATAAAACTTTCAGATATAACCTAGGTTTAAGTTTCCTCAAGATGCACTTCACAATCTTTATGTCTTCAATAACTTCTCCATTACCATGCATTTCTTCCACTAAAAAATTTACCTTGTCAAAGAATGCATCAATAGACTAATTCAGGTTCATTCTTAGATCTTCATACTTGTTCCACAACACTTGAAGCTTTTCCTCTCTGACCTTTGAATCTCCTTCATATATGTTCAATAGATTTTCCCACATAGCATGTGATGTTTTGAATGACATCACCTTCATATAGATAGCATTATATAGGGCTCCCCCTAAAGCATTGATTCCCTTGGCATCAACATCTAATTCTCTTCGTTCGGATTCTGATAATGAACCACTGTTAATATCAGCAGTTATGCCATGCATTGTTGCTGTGAACACATCCATTTCCAAATATCCAAATTAGTGTTGCATACGATTCTTCCATAGCTAAAAATTGTTCCCGTCGAAGATCAGAATCCCTTTGTGATTGGTGACCTCTATTTGAGATAGAAACACTGATATCAACCTTTCCTTTTGATACCAATTGTTAGGTCCACTAGTCTAGATAACCTGAGGGGGGGGGGGGGGGGGTAAATCAGGGTATGAAAAATCAAGACAGCTTACCCTTTTGATCTTGTTTTTTTGTTAGAAAAAACTCTCTTCTTTATCTCCTTCCCACTACAGATTATGAATGAATCTTAAATCATACACATGACGCTACAATTTTACTTGGTTCACCCTCACTGGGCTATATACAAGGAGCATACACCAACGATGTGATTATATAACAAATACACTATAAGCGCACTACTGTTTACATGTTCAAAGTAGACTCACTATACCTCCTGGTTTACAACCAATCACAATTTTAAATCTCATTGATCTCTCAACTGAAGAGAGTTCACTGCTACTTCAGAAGATCCACTCACAGTTTAAAGACTTGTAGGTCCTTTCATTATCTTTAATGAATGCATCCTTCACTATGTGTAGATGCTCTATTGATGTCCAATTTTCATTCACTGATGAATACATCTTTACTACAGGTTTATTGGGAAACTTCCAACTTCCACACAACCCTAGGGTGAGTTGTGGGCCCCTTTAATTAGTGCACAAACTCTGTATTTGTTGCGAAAAAACTCACTTGCGCACCAATTTTATACTTGCGCACCACTATTTGAGCACCGCTGCTTGTGCGCCAAGATACTTGCACGCCAACCTACTTGCGCACCACAATACTTGCACGCCACACTACATGCACGCCACACTACTTGAGTGCCACAATACTTTCACACCATAATAGTTGCGCGCCACAATACTTGCATGCCACACTACTTGCATGCCATTTCCACTTGCATGATTAGAGCATGGATTTTCTCTAAGTGTTGAGATTTGTTACGAATGAGGATGGTTAACCCTCTATTTATAGGAATTTTTTGTTGTGACCAAGTTGGATGGAGAATGAAGAAGAATAGTTTTCCATTAAAGAGTGTTGTCTTTTGTTCTCGAAGAAAATAAATCAATTCACTTTCTAAAGGACATGAAATCAGACGATGCTTTTCTATTTTGTCTTTCACAAATTTTATAAGCTATTATAACTTGTGATCCAATCCTTATAAAGGAAAGGGGGAGTAAAGATGCTTCCAGTCGTATACAGTTTTGATTGGAAGGTAAGATACTGGTGGAAGACAAGGAAGTTATAATACTTTCCATTAAAACTATGATGATGCTAAAACTGATCTATCAAAGGATATATATCACGATAGTGGAGTTATTGATGAAAGATAAAGAATGGTTATTTGATGCATTGAAGGGAGAACATGACAAAGGAACAGACGATCTGAAGGCGGCACAAAAGAACGTTTAAAGGTGGCGTTGTTTTCTAGTGTTTTCCAAAATTTAGGGCCTGAAAATTGGAAGATAAAGAAATGTGTTTTTGGAAAAGTATGTTGCATGCAAGTTTGAATATGGATTGGTATATTGTGATCAAGTGGATTTCCATGATCCAAGCATCAAAATTTTACAAAGGATAGGCTTGCGTGAAAGATTGGGTTTTGCGTACAAGGCATGATTTAAGGTCCAAACATCGAAAAATGGGAAAGGCATGAAGTGCATGAAAGATTCAAGAAGTGCGAAAAAGATGAGGTTGTAGTGAAAGGGACTTACATTCCCAATGTGACATCAAATGGGGTTTTGCGTGATGCATCAGGATCTTGCGCGACACATTTGGGTTTTTGCATGCAGTGGTCGATGAGGTCTAAAAATAAGAGGTGTCCCCCTCACATCTGAAAAGATCATCACTTAGAGAAATAAAGAGAAATGAGGCATAAAAAATATTAGGAAAATGAGAATGTATGAAAGAAATAGAGTTTCACACAAGAAGGAGATGTTGCGCGCAAGAATAGAGTTGCGTACAAGATTGAAGTTGCGCGCAAGAGGTGTTTTGTGACAAAAGTTAAATCTTGAACGCGTGGCATAAAAGTTGCGTGAAAGACACCTAAAAGGGTGCATGACATATTTTGGGTCTTGGCACATTTTCAGTTGTACTTAAGATAGTTCTTACCAGCTTCTGGGTAAGAAAGTGAAGATTTTTACTTCAGAGAATACATCCGTTCAATTATAAAGAATCAATGGAATACTATAATTCCCAATTTTTGCTAAGAGGGTGAACACGTGCTTGCAGATTGTTTTCCAAGTGCTACATGAGTGTAAGGGTATATCCTACTCATTTTATTCCACATAAAAGTATTGTTTTCTAGTAGATTGTGTGGTACTGGATTCTTTCCATACCATACCAAGGACGTAGCTACTCTTGTTGAGTAGTGAACCTTGTAAATCTTGTGTTCATGTGGTTGTGTGTGTTTATCAGGGAATAAACTCTTTAATAGGAGGCGAAGGTTGTTTCAAAAAGAAGGAAACTTAAAAATAAAAAGATATAACTTATTCACCCCTCCCCCGCTCAGTGATACTTGGATCCTGAATAGGAACTTCAATTGGTATCAGAGGGAGGTTCCCTTCGTTTGTTCTTTGATGAAGTTTTGAAGAGAGGTTTTGATGGAGAATCTGAATTGTGTGAACAATAAGGGGATTCTGATATTTTGTGGGAAGAATTATCATATCTGGAAAGATAAAATGATGCCTTATCTTATGTCTCTTGGATATTAAGTTCTTGAAACTACAACAGATGGATTCCATGCTATTGATGACAAGGTTCTTCTTACTTCTGTCGATAAGAAGAATCTTGAGAACGATGGAAGAGCTAAAAATGCATTACTCTCATCTCCTTATGAGAGTGAATTTTTAAGAGTGAAATGTGTTGTGGAAGCCAGAGGAATCTTGAAAAAACTGAAGAACATATATGAAGGAAATACAAAAGTAAATAAGGCAAAACTAAAAATCTGGAGGCTAAAGTATGAGGACATGAAAATGAGAGAATCTGAATCTGTTGGGGAATTATTTACTAGGATAAATGATATTGTCAGTACAATAAGATGTCTTGGTGAATTTTTGGGGGGTTATATAGTTGTTGAAAATATCTTGAGAATTCTACCTGACAAGTTCGATGCTAAAGTGTCTTAATTGGAAGATAGATACCCTGAAACATCATCTCTAGATGATTTTCATATCACTCTCATTACTTAAGAAATGAGAAGGGAGAAGACTATGAAGATCAAAACAAAAGCTGATAGATAAATGTCATTCAAGGATGCAAAGAGAGAGAAGTCAAAGAAGACTCTTATTGAAGATGATGCTGGTGAATCCGATTTTGAAGATGAGGTATGTAAAAATTTTGATGAAATTTTAGCCTTGTTTTCTATGAATGTGAAAAGAGGTATGGGGAAATACAAGGGTAAACTTCCCTTGAAATGTTTTGAGTGTGGAGCTGTTGGTCACTTTGCGGATAACTATCCCCAAAAGAATAAATAATAAGACAATGATGATGATGACAGAAGGAAAAGAAGGCCATGGAAGAAACAAGCTGACAAAGAAAAATATTTTTCAAAGGGGAAGGATAAAAAGTTCTTCAAATAAAAAAGAAGAAGCTTTTTAACTAAAAATGAATATGAAGAAGATAGAGAAGATGAATATGAGAAATTATTTGCTGAAAAAACTAGAGATAATACCTTTATTGCTATAGTGAATAATGAAGAGTATGGAAGCAACAGTTTTGAAGAAGAAGAAACTCAACTTGAATATCATCTGAAAGAAGATTTGAAAGAATGTTTGAGGAAGATCAGATGGCTTGAGAAAGAAAACAAGAAGTTGATAAATGAAAATTTCACATTAAACAATCAAGAAGATTTTCCTGATGAGAAAATCAAGATGGAAAAGGAGAGTGATGATCTGAAGAATTCTCTTGAGAATGAAAAGAATCATAATGATCATTTTTGAAGTAAAACTGAAGGAAAAAGAAGAAGAGTTGGAACTTTTCCAACAGAAACTTTCTAAATATAAAGATATAAATATCAATTTTAAACAATCTATCTTAGAAGTTGGTGAAAGTTCTAGTAAAAATGAACCAAATAAGGATCCACAAAAGTTACCTTCAATGGTTGAGAGGAAAGACAGAAATGGTTCTGATAAGAACAAAGCTTGAAAGACTATGTATATGGCCAAATTCAGCAATGCTAAAAAATAAGAAGTACATAAAAATCCTAAGTCTAGAAAGATTTATAATACTTCTGGTACTGATAAGTCTAAACATAAAACTTACGCTGAAGAAGAAATTTACGATTGAAAAAAAGAAGGTTGATGGTCAGTAGAGTTTTATTAAGAAGGTTGTTGATAAGAATGTTAAAAAATCTGGTCATTATAGAAGTTTCAGAGGGATATATTCATTCTATGGTTACTGCTAGTATTTTGGTGGATTTAGACACATTGAAAAACATGTTTTTGTTCAATCAAAAACATTAATACAATTCCACAAGTTATGAAAGACAAGGTTTTAGGGGGAGTCAGTCCTCTGAAAAATGGACGTACGAGAAGGAAGTTATGAAGAAATCAGATAAGGCTAGTGTGAAAATTGAAAATAGGTTCCAACCATTGGAAAATATTTGTGAAATATGTGAACAACCTAGACATCTTTCTAAGGGATGTCTTGTTTTGTTTTGAGAACAACAAAAGGTTCTTAAAAAATCTCAGAAGTTGGAGGTGAAGAATGAAAAGAAAGAACAAAAATATCTTATTGTGGAAACCTCCTTGAAATCTAAAAAAGGATGACATCAATGGATTCTTAATAGGGGTGTTCTTCACATATGACAAGAGACTTAAAGTTGCTAATGAATGTGAAAGACTTCAAAGAAAGAACAATTACATTTGAAAATGATGAATCTCTAAGGATCAAAGGTGTTGGATCAGCCATCATCGGGAAAGAAAAAATGAAATCTAAGAAAACAATATATGATGCTGGGTTGAAAAATAATCTTCTAAGTGTTTCAAAACTTTGTGATGAGGGAAAAAAAGTTTTCTTCAGAAAAGATGGGTTCGTTGTAAAAAGTGAAAATGCTGGAAAGGTAGTTATAAGAGGCCAACGTACAAAAGGAAACTTGTTCCAAGTTGGTGAAGTACAAAATTATTGTTACATAGGAATGGTGGATGAAAATAAATTATGGCATAAAAGGATGGGACATATGTGTCAGAGAAACATATGTAAGTTATCAATGCAAGACAGTGTCTGAGATATTCCTGATTTATCAAGAAGAAGAGATTGGTTCTGCACTATTTGTGAAAAATGGAAGATTACAAACTCTATGCATAAGAGAGTTGACATTCGTTCAAAAAAACCCTCAGAACTTATACATTTTGATATATGTGGACCAATGAGAAATAAATCAACAAATGGAGATAATTACTTCATTACTTTCATTGATGACTTTACTCACATTACTTGTTTTATGTACATGAGACATAAGTCAGATGCTCTGAAAATGTTTAAGAGTTTTAGGAGGAAAGAAGAGAAGGAATATGATTATTCAGTAAAGAAGTTGAGAAATTATAATGGTGGAGAGTATAAGAAGGAAGAGTTTGAAAGTTACCTCAAGAAACATGGAATTTGGCATGAGTTCAATTCACCATACACACCTCAACAAAATGGGGTTACTGAAAGAAAGAATAGAAGTTTGGTGGAAATGGGAAGAACTATATTACTTGAACATAGTCTTTTTCATTATTATTGGAGGTAAGCCATGAGAACTACTGTGTATATTCAGAACCAATTTTTCTATAGAACAAACTCAGATATTACTCCATATGACATGTTCTATGAAAAAACTCCAAGTCTGAAACACTTAAGAGTTTTTGGGAGTCCATCCATTATAAAGAAGAAAGGTGGAAACCTTGGAAAGTTTGAGGAAAGAGGAGATGATGGAATTTTTCTTGGCTATTCTCCATAAGGAAGAGGATATAGATGTATCAATAAAGAAACATAAATAATTATTGATTCTTCAGATGTAAATGTTGTTTAAAATGTTGAGAAAGAAAAAAAGTCATATGTTGATGTGGAAGTTGAGTAGGATAGAGAAGATTTTGTTAATTATTTTGATAATGTTGCAGACTATGTTAATCCTACTCAAGAAGAGGAATCCGAATCAGAAATATCGAGTGATGAGGAAGAAGTTTGAATAACTCATCCTAGGCTGAGGAAACAAGTGGAGTCTCAGAACATTATTGGAGATCAATATCAGAGGGTTCAAAAAGAACAATGAATGATATAACACATACTTCTATTTATTTGAAAGTTGAACCGAATTATGTAAATGAAGCATTTGAGAATACAGAATGGGTTCATGCTATAAATGAAGAGCTTGATCAGATAGAGAATAATGATACTTGGGAACTTGTGCCCAAACTGGACAATAAGAACATTATTGGTATAAAATGGGTTTTTTGGAACAGGCTGAATGAAGAAGGTAAAGTAATAATAAACAAAGAAATATTGGGTTTTCAAGGGTATTCACAAATTAAAGGCATTAATTTTCATGAAACCTTTTATCCGGTGGTAAGATTAGAAACAATTAGAATCTTTCTTGCTATTTTTTCACAACGAGGTTACAAAATCTTTCAAATGGATGTAAAATCTGCATTCTTGAATGGTGACCTTGACGAGGAAGTTTACATTGATCAACCTTGTGGATTTTTTATTGGAAAGGATGAAAGTTATGTGTGCAAGTTGAAGAAGTTTTTGTATGGGCTAAAACAGGCTCGGAGGGCATGAAATTCTTAATTAGATACTTTCTTGAAGAAGATGAATTTTAAGAAAGGTAGAGTTGACAATAATCTTTACATAAAGGAGTTTCACAATTTTTCACCGACAATTATTGTTTATGTTGATGACATTATATTTTCTAGGAATGATGAAAGATCATGTGAAAGATTTTCTGAGGAGATGAAGAAGTTATTTGAGATGTCCTTATTGGGAGAAATGAAATACTTTATTGGGCTACAAATTTCACAGAAGAAGAATCACATCTTTCTGTCTCAAGAAAAGAATGCTAAGGAACATTTGAAGAAGTTTGGCATGGAAAATTAAAAACCAGTGTCCACACCAATTTCAGTGGGAACCAAGTTGTCTAAAGATGGGGAAGGCAAGGAAGTTGATCAGAAAGAGTTTCAAAAGCTGATTAGAAGTCTGTTGTATTTGACTGCCTTAAGACCCGACATCATCTATACTGTCACTTTATGTGAAATATTTAAAGGATCTCCTAAAGAATCATATTTCATTGCTGGATAAATAATTCTCAGATATATCAAAGGCACAACAAATTTTGGAATCAGGTATGATGGATTAGAAAATATTGATCTATTTGTGTATTCATATTCTGATTGGGTAAGAAATGTTGATGATAGAAGATCCACATCTGGTGGAGTTTTCTTTCTGGGAAAAAGTTTTGTCAGTTGGCATACAAAGAAACAGAATTTAGTGACTCTTAGAATGGCTGAAGCTAAGTATGTTGCTTCCACTCAAGCTGCTACCCAACTTATGTGGATGGAGACTCATTTGGAAGATCTACTTATTGAAGTGAAGCTACCCTTACTCTTGGGATGCGATAATCAGAGTGAAATCAATCTTATAAGGAACCGGGTACAACATTCTTGTTCAAAACACATTGATATAAAATACCACTTTATCAAAGAATAGGTGGAGAATAATGGATTGAAGCTCGAGTACGTACCTACATCAGAACAAGTTGCTGAAATATTCACAAAACCTTTACTGAAAGAACCATTTTCTAAATTGAGGTTTAACATGGGTGTAGAACCTCCTTATCACCAAGGTTGAGGTACGTGTATCTGTCCCCACTCTCATATTACCTTTGGATATTATTTTCAAAGGGGATAATTGTTTCATAAATCTATCCTTATGGAATCATGCATAAAGGGGGAGTTATGGGTAAGCTGTGAATCTAGAATGTATGTGTGCAAACTATTCTAACTATTTATTGGAGTGGTTATAGGAAACAATGTTATTGTGTTCTAGGAAAGTTGAAGAAATGAAGAATGATGAAGTAGAAGCTTAAAAGATGTTCTGAAGATGGATGAGGAGATATGATCATGAAATTTCATAGTCACTGCTTTTGGACAATATGGTTTTGGCTGTCAATAATTATAGTTTCCTATAATGAGTTAGCTCACATAGGCTTAGAATTGTTGATAAGTGATCCATTGATTAAGGTTACAAAGTTCAATGATTTATTAATCTTGGTTGACAAAAAAATCCAAAGGAAGATATTATTGGGATAAATTTGGATGGAGAAGGAAGTAAGAAGAGTTTTTTGTTATAGAGTGTTATCTTTTGTTGTCAAAGAAGACAAATCAATTCACTTTGTAAAGGACAAGAAATTAGAAGATGCTTTGTTGATTTTTATTTCACAAATATCATAAGTTATGAGAACTTGTTATGCAAGCCTTATAAAGGAAATGGGGAGTAAAGATTCTTCCAGTTGTATATAGTTTTGATTGGAAGGAAAGATACTGGTGAAAGATAGGGAAGTTATAATACTTTCCATAGAAACTATAACGATGCTAAAAATGATCTATCAAAGGATATATATCATGATATTGGAGTTCATGATGAAAAATAAAGAATGGTTATGGGATGTAGTGAAGGGAGAACATGAAAAAGGAATGGATGATCTGGAGGCGGCACAAAAGAACGTTTAATGGTAGCACTACTTTCCAGTGTTTTCCAAATTTATAGATTGAAAATAGGGAGATGAAGAAATGTGTTTTTGGAAAATGATGTTGCATGCAAGTTTGAATATGGCTTGGTATATTGTGCTCAAATGGATTTCTATGACTCGAACATCAAAATTTGACAAAGGAGAGGCTTGCACGAAAGATTGAGTTTTGCGCACAAGATTGTTTTTTGAATGCAAGATTGAAGGGAGTTTGGAATGTTGAGTGCGAGGCATGATTCGAGGTCCAAACATCAAAAAATGGAAAAGGCATGAAGTGAGAGAAATATTCAAGAAGTGTATGAAAGATGAAGTTGGCGCGAAAGGGACTTATGCACCCAATGCGACGTCAAATGGGGTTTTGCGTGATGCGTCAGGATCTTACGTGACACATTGGGGTTTTTGTGCACAGGGGTCGACGAGGTCTATAAATAAGAGGTGACCCCCTCACATTTGAAAATCTATACACTTAGAGAAATCTAGAGCTCTGAGGAACAAAAAATATTAAGAAAAGGAGAGTGCGCGAAATAAATTGTGTTGCGTGCTAGAAGGAGATGTTGCACGCAAGAAGAGAGTTTCACACAAGATTGAAGTTGTGTTCAAGTGGTGTTTCATGAAAAAAGTTCAATCTTGAGCGTGTGGAATAAAAGTTTCATGCAATAAACCTAAAAGGGTGAGTAAAATATTTGGGGTCTTCACACATTTCAGTTGTATGTAAGATTGTTCTTACCGGCTTCTGGGTAAGAAAGTGAAGATTTGTGCTTCAGAGAATACATCTGTTCAATTGTACAGAAGAACTGAAATAATGTAATTATATATTTGTTTTAAGTGGGTGCACATGAGCTTACAGATTGTTTTCCTAGTTCTACACGAGTATATGGGTATATCCTACTCATTGTATTCCACATCAAAGGATTGTTTTCTAGTGGATTGTGTGTTACTGAATTCTTTCTATACCATACCAAGGACGTAGCTACTATTGTTGAGTAGTGAACCTTGTAAAACTTTTTTCCTCTGGTTGTGTGTGTTCAGTAGGGAAGAAACTCTTTAACAGGAGGCAAAGGTTGTTTCAAAAATAAGGAAACATAAAAAGAAAAAGATATCACTGATTCACCCCTCCCCCTCTCAGTGATACTTGGATCCTAACTGGGAACTTCATTTTGGGGACCCTTTGTGTGAGGTGCACTACTCACCTTGTGTTCCACTTTGTGACTTATGTGCCCATTGATGAATTGCGAGCCACTTCGTAAATTGTGCGTCAATTCATGACTTGTGTGATACTTGTTCACCTACGCACAACTTCCTGACTTGCGCGCCACTTTATTTCCTTTGTCATATTTTGATGGGATGATCTTGAAATATGACTTGAGCACCCCTTCAAGACTTGCACACCCCTTTATGACTTGCACACCACTTCTTGACTTTCATGCCACTTAATGACTTGCACACCAATTTTTCACTTGCGCACCAATTTCTTTCCTTTGTCATATTTTGATGTCTGATTTTGAGATATGACTTGTGCGCCACATTATGACTTGAAAAACACTTGAGGACTGGCATGCCACTTAATGACTTGCGCACCAATTCTTTACTTGTATGACACTTTCCTTCCTTTTCCATATTTTGATGTTTGATTTTGAAACATACCTAGCAAGCAATATTCCAATCACCCTCTTTGTCAACAAACACAATCACCTCAAAAATGCTTCAACGATACCTTGAGGTATTTTTTCCCAAGTAATTAATTCACAAGTATTGTAATGTACTAATTCTGATATATTAGAATTTATTTTCACACTTCGAAAAGGTTTCCTAAACATTTTAGATTATAAACATTCTGAACATTTATTAAATTAATTCCAAAAGTTAATTACGTTTAAATTATTCATTACTTTTAATGAATTATAAATAACATGTTCATACATTTCATCATATAAATATCCATTTCCAATAAAAATTAAACCCTTCAACAAGATAACCTTGTTGGTTTCGAATGAAAATTAAGATCCATTATTACAGAAATGATCAACATTGACCAAATTCATTCAAATTTATTTTACATTTAACACATTAAGAAGAGTTAGATTCTTCCCAGAAGTAAATTCTAGTTCCATGATTCCTTGACTAGAAATGTAAATGCATTCCCTATTCCCAATATTTACTTACTTCATGATATTACTATCATAAAATGTTTTGAACCTCAAACAATCCTTGCACACATGAACCACTTCTCTAGAATCAATTGACCATCCCATCTTTACTGAAGTAAAATTGGCTTCATATATCATTGTGACTGGATTCTCTCCACTCAACATTTTTTCTTTGGGGGTTTCCAACTTTATTTCAATAAAAAAATCCCCTAACCAAATTTTATGGTTTTATACATAAAAATAATTCTCCATTCTTCTTGTAAGTGTTTCAATTCTTCTTGAATTGTTATCTTTTCTTATTAACATGTAAGGAATATATTTTTTTGGACTTTCCCTCAATTATATTAACCATGGTATCAAATTATGAACCCATGTATCACAATGTTGATTCTTCTTCAATATGAATAAGCTTTTACAATTAATCCAATAAAATATCCTTACTCTTAATAATTCTTGATTTAGATAAGGATTTTCACATACGTATCAATTTGTCAATAATTTCACCGACATATAATGGTTCTGTTATATTAATATTAAGAGAATGAATTTTTTTCACAATAACGTTGATTTCATGAACTTTCTGTGACACTAAATTATTATCAACCATCATGAAGATATGAAACTTTTCAATTATAAATATTTTAATGACATGGGTTTTGACCTCTAAGAATTTAGAATATTTCCAAAACCAGGTATGAATTAATCATGGGATTCCGATGAACAGAGAGCCTCAGTGTGATGATATTCACAATATTTAATATATTAAATAACACATGCATATTTTCATTAGAAATGTGAATAAATCTTGAGCGGGGTCTTGGATCAGAATTATGAGTTTGCGGTTGAGTTCAAAACATCATGTTCACCCTTGGTGTGACATAAAATTTGTCAACACCGGGTGTTAGGTTGGAGGGGAGTTGGTGCCAGGTATTTAAATGAAGGATATTCTTTTATTAATATTAAAACAATATCCCTTACCTCCATTACCCTTGGTGAACATGATAGGAGAAGCTAAAGACCATCTCCCCCTATGGAACGTGGGATGAACTAGGGAGATAATTGAGGAAACATGGTACTTTCAATCTCCAATCTTGATGGTCATCACTCCTTGATCGTACAACAACTCCTGAGCACCAATTTGACCCTGAAGCATGAAATTTTCATATAGGGGGAAGTGGTGTTTATTTTTATGTCTTTATACCATCTTTTATGCATCATTTTAAGTCTATATATCCCTTAAACTCTTACTAGTGATTCTATGGGGGTCGATCTATGTGTTTTTGGGGAAACGAGGGAGATTTGGGCACCTCGCATGGAAATTCTAGATGGATTTTTCATCTACACGGTGTGTATTACAGTGGAGAATTCTATGTATTCTTCATGTTTGGGGAAGATGAGTTCTTGGGACTACACATCATGTACCAGGGTTATATATCATGTATTTACCCCTGGTTGTGTGGCCACGAGACATGGCCCGGGTAGCCATGTGAAGGTACATGACTGTGTGGAAGTACACGACCAAAGTAAGCAAACACGTGGTGCTAGACATGGGAATGGGTTAAAACATGACCAAGTGGATGATTTTCTAGGACATGTCATGTACCTGGTAGTTTATATCATGTGTGACACACGATTGGTTGGTCCGTGTAGAGAAAGGACATGGTTGAGGCCTCGGGTGAGGCAAGACATGCTCTGTAGAACCTGTACACACCATGTATACTCACACTCTAATCCAATCAATGAAAATAACAGACACGACTAAGTGTTCTGGTGGGGCTACACACTGTGGGGATCCCCTTACATGGTGTATAGTATATTTGGGGAGATTCTTCCACCTATTGTGTCTCCTCTTTTAGAGCATGTATTCAAGCCCATGACTTTCCTATCTTGAGTAGTTTTCCACATAGAACATGATGAAGGAATCAGTTTGAAAATAAGATATGGACAGTGAGGCGATGTCATGGGTCTCTAGGGTTTATGATGTTTTGACTAGTAGTGGTTGAGTGTGTTCCCATGGTCTATACCTATGAGGGTAAATTGTGCCATTATGTCATTGGTATAGGATTGTGACCCCCTTAATAAGATTTTATTCGATATACTTATAGAATTCCTTTGGAGAGGCTAAGGTGGGATCCTCTAGAAAATTATTTCTCTAGATCGGGTTCTTAGTATCATCATAACCAACACTACAAGGGAATCAATCCCCTACATTGTAGGAGATTCTAGCAGGTTTTTTGGAATTTTTTGGTATAAGACCCCCAATATAGTAGGAATTTTCAGCAGGGTCATGTTATCATTGAGTGTATGATCCCCTACTCAACATATGGTTTCAATACGGTTTGTGGAATCATCGAGGATATGAATCCCTACTTATCGAGTTATGCTATATGGGGTTTTTGGAATCATCATGACCAAAAATACATGTATGGTGGTCTTATATTTGAGTGATACGATCTCCAAGATTTTATATTGGGTTAGTGGTGTCCCCCAACAGATCCTGGGAGTGATCCCCTATATGAGTGAGATCTTTTGGATATTAGATTGGGTTCATGGTGTCCCATAGTGAATCCTAGGTGTGGTCCTATATTAGAGGATATGTGATCTTCTATTTTCTATATTGGGTGTATAGTATACCACAATGCATCCTATGAGTGATCCTATTTCTGAGAAATGAGACATTATGAGGTTCTAGTAGGTTTAGTAGTGTCCTCCATTAGGGATGTGTGAGATCCCCTATTTGTGTAGCATGATATGATTCATTCTAGCATGAAATTCATAGTGGAAATATCTAATGAGAACACTCTTGGATGCATGGATTTGGGATGGTGGTGTTGCGCCACGATCTTTTTGATACCTAATTGAGTGGTATTTATTGTATGTTCCATGTATAATGGATTTTTTTACCTGATGGAGTGTATCTTTTAAAGGGGTGTCATCTGGGGAGACAAACCTCAGGGAGAGTGTGCTTCTGGATGAGTGTTAACTTTGAGCCTTGAGTAGAAAAATGTCACTGGATTTGTGGTCATAATCTTTCGAGACATGGAATCTATGAAATTTATATCTGGGTTTATTTTTTCATTCCTTGTAGACTTGTCACATATTAGTTGACACAACATTTGTTTTAAGCTAACTAGTCATGTATAGCTGATAATGGTTTGAGAGGGAGTTTCTCTCTCTCATTTGGGTTCCCTCTGCTTGGGTCGAGTGGATTAAAATAATTTTTTGTTTCTTTCTCACATAAGAAACATCACAGACTCTAAGAGTAAATAAACATCCATATTTGTATTGATTATGAAAAATTATGGCATTCCATCTTTCATCATTGTATCCTTACAATACAATTAGATAATGATTATCGTATAAACTTAAAATTATAAGTAAATCTTTGGTCTTTCTCAAGTATACAAGGTTTCTCAAGTATAAAAGGTTTCTCATTATACTTTGATATTAAATTATGAACCCATGTCTCTAAAAATGGAATCTTCTTCAACGTGAAGAATATTTTAAAATTGTTCCAAGGAAGTATCCTCAATTTTCACAATGAGTGATTTAGTGAAGTATTTCTACATAGGTGAAAATTTAGCAACAATTTCACCAACATGAAAAGTTTCTAGTATATTAATTTTAAGGGAAATAAGTTTTTTTCGTAATAACATAGAGATCATGAACATGTTCCAAAATTGGATTTTTATCAAACATCTTGAAGTTAAGATACTTTACAATAATAAATTTATTGACAACATCCAATTTACCTTTTTAATTTAATTTGAGTGCATCTATATCTCTCCATCATACTTCCTTTGGAAAAAATAGTAATAAAGATTATATGATAATGTGTGGAGAATAATTCCTCGATAAAAAACCTCATCTTTATTAAATTTATTCCTCATTTCCCAAATATGAATTAATTGAGCCATGTAAACAAGTTTTCCATTGGGATTTGGAGAAGGCCCATTGGGAATGGGAATAATTCTTAATTCTAAAATGTAAAAATTACTCAACACTTGAAGCATGAGTTTTGGGAAAATTATCTAGAGAACATTTGGATTGATGAAGAATAATATAACCAAACTATTCAACCCCACATTTATAGTTCAAAATTAATGTGATTGAAACCAATTTAATGTCAGCATTTAGATCAAAGAACACATGTGTTTAACTAAAATGAGAAAAATCTTGTTGGGGGAACTCATTCATATTTTTAAAATTTCAAATCCAAATGTTATGAATAATCACATTATTCGTAGTTTTTATAAAATATTTTACATTATTTTATTTGTTTTTTTATATTTATATAAAATATATATATTTAATTTTTTATAAAAGTATATATTTAAAAAAAAAATTTAAAAGAATTTTGGCACATAAATTATGTATTGAAAAACCCAATTCTAAAATCCAATTTTATAATGGAGGATATTTGAGAAATCTTTCCAAATTTCCAATGTGGGATTCCTAAATTTGTCGACCTCATCAATCTATGAAAAAAAGTTTTGTCCAAATCAGAATACTTTATTCATTTATTATTATTTTATTAATAAAATTATTACAATCACCAAAATTTAATTCATAAAATTAACTATCCAAATCAAAAGTGAATTGTTATACATAATATAGGTATATTTATATTTAAACCATTAAATATTATTAATATCTCAAATAATTATTATATTTATTAGTTTTCATAACATTAAACTTGTTAATATTTAAGATAAATAGGATATATAATACATACAATAATAGTTCCATCAAAAATATCTCTTTGTTGTACTTTTAGGGTCACATATTTATATAATTTTCCAAACTCTATAAGGAGTGAAACCATTATATTATTTAAAAAGAAGCACCAATTTTATGTTCAAAAAGTTAGAATACTTATAGAGACCCTAGCATTTTACATATAACATTACATGATTTTAAGCATAATTATACATCAGAGTAAAAGACAAGGATTGTAAAGTCTAGTGTCTTGGAAGACTAGGTACATAAAACTAAAAACATGGGATAAGAAAAACAATTCTTTATTTATTATTCATAAAGAGATCAAAACTTTTTTTGAGCCCTTACATCTGCATAGGGTACCCTAGGGAACACAAGATCAATGTGATGGGATAAATAGCCCAGTAAGGGAATAACCATAAGAAAAAAGTATTAGCACATGGGATAAAAGGCATGACATGATGACATAAAAATGCATGTACATATGGAATCATAACATATAAAAACGGAATAATATAAACATAGAGTCATAGAAATGTGAAATAAATATAAAACATGAATTTATTATGAGTTAAGGCTAACCGAAAAGACCGTTTCCCATAGTAGCACAAGCCAAGGCTAACTTCCAAGACCGTTGCACATAGTAGCACAAGCCAAGGCTAATCGCTAAGACCATCACACATAATGTGTCATGAGACTCAAATTTAACCAATGCATTGGAGTGATATCTGGGCGCACCCACATTAAATTTTCATGACTATTTTTTACACATAAAGAATCATACATAATAAACATAAGGGTTACCCATGGAAAGGATTGGGTTCCATAATCATGAAATAAAGCATAACAAATGGGCGTATCATAAAAGTGTCCATGAAAGAAAGGAATTAAAATATACATGGACTTAATAAGGGAAAATAGGCCTGTATCATGGGAAATGATGTCAATTAGAAGTGAAAACATGTAGAAAAAGTATTTAAGAAATTTTATGATTAAAACATTTTTGAGAGGTTTTAAGGAAAATACTATAGAGCCTTTAAAATAAAAAAGGGAAAAATAATTTATAAAAAACAATAAGTGAAACAAGAATGTTTTCATAATAAAAAGGAATTATTTTATAAATAAAATGGTGGATCAAAATTCAATATAGAGTGCACTTGAAATAAGGTAAGAATTTAGGAGGTTCCCTTAAAACAGGTTTGATTATTGGTAAGTGTTGAGGAGGGAAACACTTAAAAATATGTATATCCCAAAAAGAGAACGATGGAAGGGTCTTAATAAATTAATTTTTTACATGTAAAAATAATTTAGAATATGAACATAAATAGACAATATAACTTTATTTTGGTATAAATAAATATAAGAAAACCTGAAGGAATAAATGAGATTTTGGTAGAATTCTGTACGGATTATCGACATGGTATCAGGTGTACTTAAGAGGGCTTCATGAGAGAGAAATGGATTTATCATAACTTAAACATCATGAGGGTAGTATGGGGAAGGTTTAAAATCATACCCCATCATTAGGTATTACACATAAAATGGAACAGTAGAGAGGATATTCTTGAATAAAAACAATTAGGTTTATTATTTAAAAATTTAAAGAAAATATTATATATTTTATTGATTTATTATACCCTTTTTAAGTTTATTCATGGTTATTTTAATGGGTTAAGTGGTTCAATTTCATTGTTCCGGTCCGTTCATTTTCTTGGTTTTTATGACCGGGTTACTTATGTTCATGAACAGAGAATCATGTAAAATGAGAATAATTATCCAGAATTGAGCTTATCTATTTTTATTCAATATAAATAATATTACATGTTTATAAATTTATTTGTTTATTTGAAGTGAATCTGAATATTTATATAAAACATCAATGATAAACGCTTGAATTAATTTTAGCGATTTTGATCACAATTAACTTGTTTTGTATTATTATTTTACATCATGAGAGAATAAGGATTAAAGAACATTAAATAATATAAAATACACATATAATAGTCTGTTTCAACCATAAATATTTTTTCATGACCATAATTGAAGACAGTAATAGAAATTGATAACCCGTCGTCCTTGAATGTGAAAAATTAACACATCTCGAACGGTGTTTTCATTTCTTTCAAATAAAAGGTGGGGAAAGGAGAGATGATAATGAATTTTACCATTAGCATAACAAAATTATATAATGTGTATGTTAATGGAGTTTTCATACCATTTGTATGAGTATAGGTTAGGAAATAAAAGAGAACAAAGGAACTTAAAAATGAATGAAAAGAAAAGAG
This sequence comes from Viscum album, assembly GCA_963277665.1. Classification (NCBI taxonomy): domain Eukaryota; kingdom Viridiplantae; phylum Streptophyta; class Magnoliopsida; order Santalales; family Viscaceae; genus Viscum; species Viscum album. Next base: position 1,280,989,810 of record OY728134.1, read on the forward strand.
GAATTTTACCTCTTGAATCAACCTTCCTTGAGAGCCTATTAATGGAAGAAAATTTGGTCTTTTGAATAGAATAAGGTATGTTGGACGTGGGGGAGGATCTTGAGGAGATAATTTGAAAGAATATAGGCAAGTCACAAGGCTTGAGAGAAATTAAGAGAAGAGGTAAGGTGGGGTGGTATTTATAGTGGAGGAGATGAGGGTTTTCATAATATTTAATTCCTTAGTTTATTATTTTACCTCAAGACCAGAAATAGTGATTATTACATGACCAAAAATAGTAATAAGTTCATGTGAGTTTGAACCAATTGGGCATACATCAGCAGATCATCATCAACAACTCAATAAATCCATTATTTAGCATTTATTGTAAATTATCATATTTTACTATTCATAAAAATCAAGTATTTTAGAAAAATCCCAAAAAATTCACCCTAACCATTTTTCGATGTGTAGAATCCAAAAATGAACTATATTTTTTCTAAAATAATTTTCTAAATATGATTAATTTTATTTTTAATTAAAATCATAATTTTCTTGAAAAATAACAATTTTAAAACATTTATTTTCTTATTCCCAGATATAGGAATACCATACTTCCACTTGAATATTATTTATATACTATCATAGTTAAGGTTACTATTCATTAGGGTATTTCACTATTCATAAGGGTAACATTACTATTCATAAGGGTATGTTACTATTCACCAAAAATTAAGGTGGTCATATTAGACTCCAAATAACATACTGATCGCAACCGTGTATGTGAGTTTTTCAAAATTCAAATCATAGAAGTGAAAAACTTATGTTTAAAGGTCACATAGTACTTAGTAGTTCTTTGTGTAATGATTTCACATGAATATATGAAATAATTATAAGAGGAAAATTTTCATTGAAAACTTTGGGTTGTTACATTATCCCCCCTTATAAAATTTCTCCCTTGAAATTTTGTTTTACATTCTAAGCCATAAACAAGTGCAGGTACTCTTCCTTTATTGCCTCATCCAGTTCCCATGTTTCCTCTTCATAATTATGGTTCTTCCATAGTACTTTGACTAGGTGAGTAGTTTTTTTTATGTATAACTTTATCCCTACGATTCAAGATCTTCACTGGCTACTCCTCGTAAGAAAGATCATTCTCTAACTGTACCACCTCTAAAGATAGTACATGTGAAGGATCTACTATGTACTTTCTTAAGAGGGATACATGGAAGACATCATGTACTTTGGAAAGAGTAGGTATAATTGCCAGTTGATAGGCCACAGCCCCGCCATGATCAAGAATCTCAAAGGGGCCGATGTACTCGGGACATAACTTTCATTTCTTCCCAAAACTCATGACCTTCTTTCATAAAGATATGCATAGAAACACCATGTATCCAACTTTGAACTCAATGTCTCATTGAAAATTGTCTTCATAACTCTTTTGTCGACTTTGGGATGACTTGATGTGCTGCTGAATGGTTTTCACCTTCTCCATCATTTCTTCGACCATTTCATATCCTAGCAGCTTACGCTCACTGAATTCATCCCAACACACCGGTGTTCTATACATTTTCCCATAAAGGGATTCGTATGGTTCCGTTTGGATGCTCGAGTAGAAAATGTTGTTGTAGGATAATTCAACCAGTGTAATATATTGGTCCCATCCTCCTCTGAATTCTATAATATATGCTCTCAACATATCTTCCAATGTCTGAATAGTCCACTCAGATCAGCCATCAGTTTGAGAATGCTAGGCCATACTGAAGTTCAGTTTAGTGCTTTGAGCATGTTGGAGAATTCTTGAGAAATTTGAGGTGAATCTTGGATCACGATTGGATATAATAGATATTGGTACTCCATGAATCTTTACCACTTCTTTGATGTATATTTATGAAATTTGATCTAATGATAATTCTTCTCGAGTTGTGATAAAGTGAGCTATCTTTGTAAGATGATCCCCAATGACCCATATAACATTTTTTACTATGGATTCCATTGGAAGTCCAGTGACAAAGTCCATGGTAATTTTCTCACACTTCCATGTTGGTATGGGTTGTGGTTGCATCATTACCTTAGACTTTTTCCTCTTAGCCTTCACTTGCTGAGATACTAGTCACTTTGATGTATATTCAGCAATATCCCTTTTCATATTGTCCCTCCAAAAGTTTTCTCAGAGGCCTAGATACATCTTTTTCATCTATGGGTGAATAGAGAAGGTTGAGCTATGTGCATCATTCAAAAGTTACTTCTTTATCTCTAGATCAAATGATTCACATAATCATGACCCAAATCTTACAAATCCATCTTTGTCAATAAACAACTCAAAGGATTTCCCATTTTTAATGGATTCCACCCTTTTCTGAAGTTCCACCTTTTTTATTTGAGCATCCTTTATTTTCTCCATGAGGGATGGTTGAGAAATGGTTTGAGAAAGGATTGATGATGTTCCTCCCTTAATGATTCCCAAGTCCATTCTCTACAAATCTAAAAATATAGAATCCTTTTCAATTCTCATCATTGATAAAAATACAGGATCCTTTCTACTTAGAGCATCTGCCACCTTATTTGCCTTATCAGGATGGTAGTAAATTGAAAAGTCATAATCCTTGATGAGATCCATCCATCTCCACTAGCACATATTAAGATATTTTTTTGAATACATATTTAAGGCTCTTGTGATCAGTATATATCTCACACTTCTCCCTATAGAGATAATGCTGCTAGATTTTCAATGCAAAGATCACAACTGCCAACTCTAGATCATGCGTGGGATAGTTTTGTTCATATATATTCAGATTCCTTGAGGCACATGCTATCAATTTATTATTTTACATCAGCAAACATCCTAAGCCCTTCTTTGAAGCATCACTGTACACCACAAAGAGTTATCCACTTTATGGGAGTGTGAGTACTGGCACAACGATTAGACTCTTTTTCAAATCCTTAAAATAGTCTTCACATTCATGAGTCCAAACAAACTTTAATCACTTCTATGTCAGCTTGGTCATTGGGTTTTACAATCGTGAAAAGTTCTTCAAAAATCATTGATAATACCCAACTAGACCCAGAAAGCTGCGGATCTCCACTACAGATGTTGTCCCGGGCCACTCTTCAATTTTATTTATCTTTTAAGGGTCTAAATATATCCCTTTACTGGTGATAACATGCCCCAATAATGATACTTACTCCATCCAGAACTCACATTTACTGTACATTTCATACAACTTCTCCCTTTACAAAGTCTTTAACACAGTATTCAAATGCTCCTCGTGTTCCTCATTACTCATGGAGTATATCAGAATATCGTTAATAAAGACTACCAAAAATTTGTCAAGGTAATCTCTAAATACTCTATTAATTAAATCCATGAAAATTTCTAGAGAATTAGTGATCCTGAAGGGCATCACTATGAACTTATAGTGTTCATACCTCGTTCGAAAATCAGTCTTGGGAATATCTTCCTTGATCACCTTTAATTGGTGATATCCCGACCGAAGGTCCACCTTAGAGAAATAATTATCCCCACAAAGCTGATCGAACAAGTCATCTATCTAAGGAATGGGATACTTGTTCTTTATCGTGATTTTATTGAGCTCATGATAATCAATGCAGAGGCACATTGATCCATCCTTATTCTTGACAAAGAGGACTGGCACACACCATGGTGAATCACTCAGGTGTATAAAACCCTTGTCTAGATTCTCTTGTAACTGCTTCTATAGCTCTTACAGCTCTACGGTGGACATTATATAAGGTGTATTTGATATAGGAAGAGATATATGAATAAGTTCAATTGAGAACTCAACTTCTCGATCCAGAGGGAGACCAGACAACTCTTTAGGGAATGCATCAGTGTAATCCCTCATGATGGGCATGTCTTCAAGCATGATTCTCTCCTTTGTCTCAATCATTTGATTAGATATGATTACTAATAAGGAATTAATATCCATACTTGAGATAATGATTTAAAGGAGATTAATCTTACTCCTTACACTTGTAAAGAATTGGAGGATACTTAGGGATGTGAAGAGTGATCTACCTCTCCCAACAGTTGATGTTTGATTTGTATAAAGACAGTCAATCCATGCCCAAGATAGCATTGAAATCCACTAAAGGAAGTGTGAAGATATTTTCCGGGAGGTTCAGTTCACAAAAGCTAACTACAGAGGATTTATAAACTATGGATGTACTGATTTCCCCATTCGATGTTCTCCCAGACAACTTTTCCTCCAAATTTTGAGGCGGTTTTTTGATAGTTCTACTAAACTTGAAAGATATGAAAGAATACGTAGAACTAGAATCAAATAGTACATTCTCTATTCTTGAATGAATAACTAGCATACCTATCACCGCATAATTTTATAGCTCTACCTCACTAGTAGTGATAGCATAAGACCTTTCTTGTTTCCTTTGAGGTTATTGTTGATTTCATATGACAACCCTTGTCTTAGGGAAATTGTTTGCATAATGCCCATTCTCCTTGTAGTTGTAACACTGCACTAAATGCTCAGTTTTGATCTGAACCTTCCTTTACTCTTCCATATTAGTGGGATTATTCATATCCCTTTAGAAGTTCTTGGACAGATGTCCCATTCTTCCACATTTGAATCAATTCTTGGTTCCCTTTAGACAGTTCCCAAGATGCTTCTTCCCACAACTTTTACATGTGGGATATCATGCTTCTTTCCATCATGGTATTTTTTTTGAACCACCCATTTTTTCTCTCCATTTTAAACTTCTTATCACCAGTCCCATGATACCATTGAGAGTCTCCAATATCTATTTCAACCTTGAGAGCACAATGAACAATCTCCTCATAACTATCGAAGTCTCTAATCACCAACACCTTCTATAAACTCGGATTTAGCCCACTAAAGGATTGGGTACCATAATCATGACATAAAGCATAATAAATGGGAATATCATAAAAGTGTCCATGAAATAAAGGAAATAAAATATACATGTAAATTCATAAGGTAAAATAGGAATGTATCATGGTAAGTGATGTCAAATATAAGTGAAAACATGTAACAAAAGTATTGAAGAAATTTTAGCATTAAAACATTTTTGAGAGGTTATAAGGAAAATACTATATAGACTTTAATATAGAAAAGGGAAAAATTATTTATAAAAAACCATAAGTGAAATAGAAGGTATTCATAATAAAAAGTAACGATTTAATAAAGACAATGGTGGATTAAAACAAAAGATAGAGTGAACTTGAAATCAGGTAACAATTCAAGAAGTTCCCTTAAAACTAGTTTTCTTATTAGGACGTATTGAGGAGGGAAACACATAAAAACATGTATATACCAAAAAGAGAATGATGTAAGGGTATTGATAAATGAATTTTGTAAATGTACACAGAATTTATATGATTCACATAAATATATAATATAACTTCATTTTTTTAGAAAGAAAGATAAGGAAACCCGAAGGAATAAAGGAGATTCAGGTAGCATTCCTTATAGATTATCAACATGGTATCAGGTGTACTTAAGTGGGATTCATGAGAGGGAAAGGGGTTTCTCATCACTTAAAAATAATGAGGTAAGTATGGGAGAGGTGATAAATTATACCCCATAATTACGGATTACACATAAAATGGCATAGCATAAAGGACATTCTTGAATAAAAGTGAAATGGAGAGGATCCCTTACCTTAAGTCTGAGGGTGTTATACACTTGTTATTAATGAACTGAATAAAAAAATTAGGTTTATTAATTAATAATTCCATAAAATATTATATATGTAATTTATTTATTATACCCCTTTTAAGTTTATTCCTGTCCTTTTTAATGGTTAAGTGGTTCAATTTCATTGTTTGGGTCTATTTATTTTTTTTGTTTTTTACAATCGGTTTACTTATGTTTCTGAATGGAGAATCATGTAAAATGATAATGTTAATACATAATTGAAGTTATATGTTGTTATTAAAAATCCATAATATTAGATGGTTATAAAATTTATTTGGTTATTTTGAGTTAAGGTGAATCATTATATAAAACATTGATGATAAACGCTTGAATTAATTTTAGCGATTTTTCTCACAATTAACTTGTTTTGTATAATTATTTTACATCATGAGTGCATAAGGATTACAAAACATTAAATAATATAAAATAAAATAAAACAGTCTGGTTCAATCATAAAAATGGTTTCTTTACCAGAATTGAAGATAGTAATAGATATTGATAACCCATTGTCCTTGAATGTGCTAAATTAACACATCTCAAACGGTGTTTTCATTTCTTTCAAATAAAAGGTGGGGAAAGGAGAGATGATAATGAATTTTCCCACTAGCATAAAAATATTACAGTATATGTTTGTTACTATATCTTTCATTCCATTTGGATGAATATAGGTTAGGAAACAAAAGAGAAAAAATGAACTTAAAAATGAAATAAAAGAAAAGAGGAATTTTACCTCTTGAATCAACATTCCTTGAGAGTCTCTTAAAGGGAGAGGATTTGGTCTTTTGAAGAGAATAAGGGATTTTGGACGTGGGGGAGGAACATGAAGAGATATTTGGGCCAAATATAGAAAAGGAACAAGTCTTGATAGGAGTGAAGAGAAGAGGTAAGGAGGGGTGGTATTTATAGTGGAGGAGAGGAGGGTTTTCATAATATTTAATTGCTTAGTTTATTATTTTCCCTCAAGACCAGAAATAATGATGATTACATGAAAAAAATAGTAATAAGTCCATTTTAATTCAAAAAAATTAGGATTAAATCAGAATATCATCATCAATTACTCAATAAATCCATTATTTATCATTTATCATAAATTATCATATTTTCTTATTCATAAAAAATTCAAGTATTTTAGAAAAATCTAAAAAATTCACCCTAACCATTTTTCGATGTGTAGAATCCAAAAATGAACTTCAGTTTTCAAAAATAATTTTCTAAATATATTTAATTTAATTTTTAATTAAAATCACAATTTACATGAAAAATAATGATTTTAAAACATTTATTTTCTTATTCCCAAATATAGGTATATCGTACTTCCACTTGAATCTTATTTATATACTATCATAGGTAAGGTAACTATTCATTATGGTATATCACTATTCATTTGGGTAACATTAATATTTATAAGGGTATATTACTATTCACCAAAAATTAAGTTGGTCATATTAGACTCCAAATAATTTACTGATCGCAACCGTGTATATCAGATTTTTGAAATTCAAATCACAGAAGTGACAAACTTATGTTTAAAGGTCACATAGTACATAGTGGTTCATTGTGTTTTGATTTCATGTGATTATATGAAATAATTATAAGAAGGAAATTTCCATTTAAAACTTTGGGTCATTACAATATTACAGTATGTTTCCATTATTAGAATACATTACTCATCAAGTCGTAATATTTTGTTAAGAGATTATAAAACATCCTCTTTCCATAGTGGATGATATTTACACCAGGTAATTGGGGTTATAAATATCAATATAAACAATCATATTTGTGATTTTTTACCCATTAAACACTTTAATTAGGATCTAATCGAAGAAAGTGTTGGGTTTACATTAAAAAAATTATTTATTTTTTGGGTATTAACCACATCAATTTATTAGTTTCATGAATGATCTATCACGGTAGAGATTTTTTAAACATATACACTAGGTTTTTACAGAATCCCACATAGAAATTTATTAGGAAACAATCATATAACAATTTCTTCACATAATAATATTTCAAACACAATAGTTTATATTATGCATTGTACATGCAACTATATGATTATAAAAAAATTGCCTTATTATCAAAACTAATAGACATATGAGGCATCAGAATATGACACAATATATTCAAAAAATATAGTTTCCTAATCCATTTACCCCCTACGCACATGAAACTTAGTTGATAAACTATGACTGCATGGTCGAATGTGAAATACATGGTTGTTTCTTACACTCAAAAGAAACAACACAACCACTTAGAGTAAATTACCAAAATGTGGATTAATTACCACCAATACGGGTAATACAACACTCATCATTATATCATTCTAAAAAAACTAAATAATCATTATAATAAAAACACAAATCATTTGTATTTCTTAAGTATCAAAATATTACTGTTATACATCTCCAATTATCCGCATAAAAATTACTAGTATATCTACACATTTGGAATACTCAAAAAGAAATATCATGCCTAGTTTAATGCATTGAATACATTAAAAAAATCACTAGAATACTACTATTTTTATATGTCTCTTCTCATATTTGTAAACAAATTAACACTAAAATCAAACTATGTATTAGTATCCTTGAAACCAAAAAGATCAAATTTATTTATCAATATTTCTATGCAATGATACTGACATAAATTATAACCCCTATATTTTTTCTAACACTAATACCTATAATAATTTAAATAATTCCCAGATCCATAATTTTAAACATAGAGGACAAATAATTATTTGTCTCTTCAAAAAAATCATTCCGGTTCCAAAAATTAACATATCATCAATATATAAGCATGAAATAACTCCATATTATTTTGTAAACATTGAATAAACATATTTATCATCATTTTTATAGGTAAATAAATTATAAAAAATAGTAGATTCAACTTTCTCATGCCATTGATTCATAACTGATTTATGGTAACAAAGTTATTTAAATAGTTTACATACATTCTTTTCGTTACCTTGTGAAACAAACCCTTCTCATTGTTCCATGTACGTCTCCTAATCTATATATCCATTTAACAATGTATCTTTAACATCCATTTTATGGACATACAAATGATTAATTGAAGCTAAATAAAATAAAATCCTTATTGTAGTAATTTGAGAAACAGGAAAAAGTATGACAATAATCAATCCCTTATTTTTATTTGAAACCTTTAGAAACCAATATAGCATTAAAATACAGAATTATACCATTAAAATCATACTACTTCCTGGAAACCCCATTACATCTAATAGGTTTTTATCCTTTTCGATAATCTTTAATAACCCAAGTAGTATTCCCCATAATGGAATCCATTTCATAATTAATTGTTTCATTCCCCATGGAAACATATCTAGAAGTCATATATTCTTTATATGTATTTGTGTCATATTCTGTAGTCATCTCCAAAAGATACATATTTTGAAGATGATTATTTTGGTCTCCCTCAATAAAGAAAACTATTGAATTAAGAGAAATTAAATTTTGATGTAGATATTTATCCTTTTTAATTCATGTACTCTATTGAGGTTTAACTCGAGAATCATAATTATTCTAATTTTTTTTATTTTAACTAGACACAGTACAAGAGATAGGGTTATGAAAAATAACCTCCTCCACATCAATTTTATAATTTTTTTTTCAAAAAACTATACATCCATGGATTCAACAATTATGTTATTTACAAAATCCATAAATCTATATGCTTTTCTATTTTATTCATATCCAACAAAAACACCTCTAATTTATCTAGGACCAATTTTAGTTTATTTTAGATCAAGAAATCTATAGTATGATAAACACCCCAACACTTTAAAAAAATATCAACTATTCTACCTTTTAAAAGTTTCATTATGAGGTAACTTTATTTTACTAGTGGCAATCATATTATAAATATGATATGAAACCGATAAAGCTTCACCACATAAATTTAATGATAAAATAGATTTTTTAATTATAAAATTTACCATTTATAATAAAGTAAAATTATTTCATTCATCCAAGACATTATTCTAAAGTGTGTAAGGAGCAGTACATTGATGATTTATTTCATTTCATTCACAAAACTCATTAATCTCATTCATGAAGTATTCACCACCCCGATCTACCTATAATACTTTAATATCATTGTTTAATTCGTTTTCTACATCATTATTATACATCTTAAGAATATTAAAGTATTCATAAATTTTTATAAGATTATATATATATAAATATCTACTACATTCATCATCAAAATTAATAAAATACATTTTTCCTCACTGAGTTAATAAACAACTTAATTAAAAAAATACCACAATGTACCCATTCTGAAATATAGTATTTTTTTTAATACTTTGAAAAGTTTTCATAACTATTTTAGATTCTACACAAGTCTCAAAATTATTAAAGTCATTTACAAATTAAATTATGTTTAACTTGTTAATTACTTTTAATGAATTGTAAATAACATGTTTTAAAAAACCATGACTTAAATTTGAGGACTCAATCAAGTAATTAGAAGATTCAATCATATCATTAATGTAATTTTGATACATGCCATCATTTGAGTACCCCTTTCTCAAAAAAATGGATCTATTCAAAAAGATAACCTTTTCATATTTGAATGAAACCTAAAATCCATTCTTACATAGAAGATCAACATAAACTAAATTATTTCAAATTTTAAGTATATAAAACACATCAAGAAGAGTCAACTCATTTCTAGAAGTAATGTATAGTCCTAATATTTCATTGACATGAGACATCAATGCACACATTATTCCCAAGTTATACTTCCTTTGAGATATTACTTTCATCAAATTTTTTGAACATAAAACCATCCCTTCAAACATACACCATTTCACTAGAATAAATCCACCATCCCATATTCATCAAAGTCATATTTAAATTGTATATCATTGAAACTCGATTCTATTTAGTTATAATATTTATTATGGGTTTTTAACTTTTACTTAATAGAAACATTACCTTGAAAAATATACTCGATTTCCATAGAAAAAGAATTATCCATAATACTTAGAAGGGTTTCCTTTCTTCCTGAACTGTTGAATTTTATTCTTGGCTTATAAATAAGAGTTTCGTTGTGACATTCCGTTAATGATATTAACCATGGTATGAAATTTTGAACCCATGTATCTCAATATGGTTTCTTCTTTAATTCTAAGAAACATTATCAATTATTCCAAAGAAATATTCCCACTCTTTTTAATGAGAGATTTAGATAAGTCTTTCCATATATGTGAAAATTTAGAAATAATTTCCCTAACATGGGATGTTTATGGAATATTAATTTTAAGGGAAGGTAGTTTGTTTTAAAAAACATAATTCTCCTAAACTATCATAAACACTAACTTATTAACAAACTTCTTGAAGTTAAGATACTTTTCAATAATAAATTTATTGGAATATTCTTTTTTGTCATTGTACTTGAATTCTAGGGCATCAATATGTCTTGTGTGAGATTAATTTAGCAAAAATAGTCATAAAGATAATTTGATAATGTGTTGATAATATGTCTTTCACATGAAACCTAATCTTCACTGTGTTATTAAACATTTCTTGAATGTGCTTTACTTGAGACACATTAGTATTTGTACCATGGGGAATTTAAATAGGTTCATTAGGAATGGTTGGAAGGTTTTGTTCTACGGTGTAAAAAATATTCAACACCCATAACATCGATGTTGGGAAAATTATCTATAGAATTTTTTGATTGAAGAAGAATAATATAGTCAAAATCAGCAACACTTTATTTATAGATCTAAATTTAAGTGATTGTCACCTATTTTATCTCACCAATTCAGTCAAGGAACACCTTTGTTATACTAAAATGAGACAACTCTTAGTGGGGGGAACATGTTAGGATTTTGAAAATTTGAAATCCAACCATTATAACCAATAAAATTATTAGTCATTTTTATAAATTATTAAATTTAATTTTTTATTTCTTCTTTTGTTTTGTTATATATATATATAATATATAAATTTTACTAAAAATATATATTTTTCAAAACACTTGTAAAATAATTTTGGAATATGTATATTTTAATGAAAATCACAATTCCTAAAGCCACTTTTATAAGGGAGGATCTTTGAAAATTATACCCCCATATTCAATGTGGGATTCCCAATGTTTTACAACTCATCAATCAAATTAAAAGAGTTTTTTCCTATCAAAACACTCTATTCATTTATTACAATTTTTTGACTGAAATTAAAAAATAGAAGAATATTTATGGGAGAAAAAGAAAATCATACCTTAAATGTTGAGTATAATCACCTTCAATCACCAAGGATGAATGGGGTTTAATGAGAGAAAAAAGAAGAGGGTTTGACCTCCCATGCTTTCATAATTCCAAAAAGAAAAACCTTAAAGTGGGTTTCCAATTCAGAATCACCAAAGAACCAATTTTTCCATAGCTAAAGGAATGGAAGTCTCATCATGAAGTGACCACTTAGTCATGAAATGGAAAAACTTCCCTAGAAAGAACTGTAGTATTCATGACATTATATTTACATCATGACCACCTTACACATGGAATGAAATACATCTCTAAATAATAACTAAAATCAACAACACAAGAATCCTTTACAGGGTGACCTCCTCCCATAAGAATGTGCCCTCCCACCTCTATAGTAGTATAAAGTCCATCGCACCCAGATTTGAAAAGTTCCATAACCCTTACTTATCAACATATGATAACCATTTGGTACCATAGATCTTCCCATATATAACTATTTCTTATTTAGAGTAAACAATTTATGCCACAATGCTTCGTACACTTAAAAATTTATCCTCTAATGAAAAACGTCATCAAAAGTTAAGAAAATCATAGGAAATTTGATTTTTTTATTCTTGGGTTGTTTTGAGGAGGAAAGTGATAATTTATTCAATATATGATCACCAAATAATTTTATAACAACTACATTTCCCTAGAATATGGTTATTCCCATAGTGTTTGAGTTTTTTGAAAGTCGAGTCATTCGTATTTTAGAAAAATATTTCATAATTAATTAATTTAATATTAACTATTTACATGAATTCGATTAATGATATCTATTGAAAAATTTCTTTGATATAAATTTTTACTCATTGGTTGAGTTTGGAACAATGGGGTTTTCTAGGCAATGTGAAAACTTATCTTTGGTGTTGGGACAGAGCTCGATCATTTTAAGGGGAGTTTTCTTTCATTTTATTTTTTATTTTCCTTTTACCTTTTCCTTTTATATTTTCATTACAAGACTTTTTTTTCTTATAAAGTACTTTTTAGGAAGGAATCCCCCATGCGGATCACATAGCCAAGGGTGATAGAGATGAGATTATATTCAAGGAGCTGATCCATGGATGGATTATAATACAATGATTTTTTGGAAAAGATCTGGGATTAAATCTTCATTATTTTATGTTATGAGGTAGGAAATTATTTTTGTTTTAGCCACAAAACCCCATAGATTAATAATTTTTATATTTTTATAGTGTTTATGGGTTTTTGGGTGTTCCATGAGATTCTTTGTGAGATCTTTATGGGTGAATCAAGGATTTTGGGTGATCAATGGGGGTTTTTGTTTGGGAAAACATGATCACATGACTTGTAGTTCAAGAACACCAGTCCTTTATTCATATTTTTGGTAAAATAGTAGAAGATAAGGGCTACATAATGTGTGTCTGTTTAGGCCTCACAGTATTGGGAGACTCATGGTGTGGTCGGGGTACTCATCCAGACACCCCGTATTGGGTAACATGACCTTGTAGTTTAGAGGGATAAACCCCATTCATGGAACATGACCAGTGGCCATAGATGGTATGTGGCTAGAGGATATGTGGAGAACATGTCCAACCACCATTTTTGAAGTGCATTTTGTGTATAGCTAGTGCATACTATAAAGACCCTGACCTAAGTAGCCTAGATATAGTGGTTACTTTATTACATTTCCACTAGATACAATGAATCATATCCCGAAAGACTAAATAGTTTAGTAATATTAGTAAACTATAAAATTACTATAATATAAAATTATATTGAGAAACATAAAATACAAAACATAGTGAAATAAATATTCTACATCCTTGAACTCATTTATAGGTACCTTATTTAAATCCCAAAGAAAGGAAGAAAAATAAAGGTGAGATTTGAAGCATAGTATGGGTTACATAAATATATAGAAATCATGATTAACTAATGAACAATCAACATGGAAAGGTAAATAACTAAAAACACATTCCATTTAATCAAAAAAGAGAGAATGAAGAATATTATGTTTTTAATAAAAGAAAATTAAATGAAAACATATAAAAATTCACATGATATTGAAACTTATTTATATATTTTATTAAAAATAATCACATAGAGATTAATAATTGATTTAATAATTATGGAATACATAATGTTGGACAACTGAAAATTTCCATTGAGACCTTGTTCCATGAAAATTTAAACAATGGGTAGGAATACCCAAAAAATAATATATCAAGTCTAGACAACTTTTTTGTCTCATGGGACCTACTGATGCATCGAGGGGCTATGCAATTATGGGCCTCAATAATTATCTGTAATATAAGATATGGCATATTAAATTTAAATACCCTATCTAATAAAATTGAACACAAACCATCCATAAAAATATAGTGGATAATATATTTTCTGATAACCTTAGTAAATCATAATATTTAAAAAATTATGTTGACATAGATTAAAATACATTAAAAATATCCTTAGAAAATTTCTTAAAGAATATTCACCTTTTCACCTTGAATTCATTTATTTGAAATCTAAAAATATTACCAAATGTTAAGGAAAAAATTTTCTTTCAAAATAAAATTTTAAACATGTAATGTACTATTCAAAACAATGAGTGTTCATGATATCAATAAATCTCATTCATGATTTATAAGTTAAAAATAAATCCTTCCACAATTTTTTTAAAAAAAGTTAAAAAGTAACTCATTTAGAAAATGAAAAGAAGATTACACTTTAAAAATTTAATAAAAGTAATCCATGGTAAAAAATTAATTTAATCAGTCATAGGAGAATATTAAAACATTCTTGATTTTTTTAGAAAATAGGGACATGGAAGAAAAATATTCACAATCGAATAGAATTAAAAGTCAGTTTACCATAAAAACATAATTTTGTAAAATTTATTATTTAATGAGTTGAAAATGAATGGAAAAAATTTAATTTATAGAAATAAAATAGGATAATAAATTATATTTTTTTAAGATATAAATATCAAACACTTTACCTAGGAGAGACTTGAACATAAAAAATCCTAAATAATATTGAGATTGTGAAATAATATCTCACTATTATAGTAATTAGTAAATCATAATCCCCATAAAAGAAATAATTTTGAATAAACTTTAAATATCATCAATATAAAAAGATAAATTATATAAAATATGAATGTTTCATTATATACACCACACAAAAGAAACAAGTTGTCAATATGACATATGTCTTAAAGGAGTAAAAGTGAGGCGTGAAATCCTTACCTCAGGTCCGACATCCTTCATATGTTTTTCAAAAACCTGTATAATAAATATATATTTATTATAAATATATTAAATAACCATATTCATATATATCATACCATATATGATTTAATTATATCTGGTAGTCACCCATTTATTAGTAATTCATCATTAAAATCAATATCTCAGGTGGTAACTACTTCGTTTTTCAAGTATTTTTTGGTTCAATAGTTTTGGTACTTTTACATTGATCATGGTTCCATAATATCTATAATTTTAATCATGATATAAATTTCATATATATTCAATAAATCTATTCTAATTATAGTCCACACAACTAGTAAATTAAAAATGAATCACATCGCTTCGCAGAGGTGGTAGTCCAGACATACGCACGAGTGATGTTATCATTTCTCAATGGATTGGAAGGTCATAATGTATATATGATATTATATTTATATAAGAATACTTATGTAATAAATATAATAAATATTAATTTTTAAAATTTTTATAACTATCCAAATAAAGTGGTTATCAAAATTTAATTACCCATTATGTGGAGACGGTAATCCATATATACACATGAAGGATGTTTTCTCTTTTCATGGTATTTAAAAAATATGGAAAAATAATTTAACATAATAATAATAACATATCATTATATTTTTGACACTATATTTATTATTTTAAGATGGTTAAAACACAATAATCAGATATAGAAGAAGAAATAAGCATGAAAGAGTCGATAAAGACAATTTACTATTCTTCGATAGAATTCCTCTAAATCACCTCTTAAGGGACCTAGGCTTAGTATTTTGTAAGGTAAATAACCTCTATAAAGTAGATTTTGATGTTAAAAATATAATTTGGTAGGTTTTTATAAGAACCCAGACTTAACGTGCATAGGAATTACATCATTTTTTCTCAATACATAAAACATTACACAAATAGACGCTGAAATACCCCATTTTTAGTGAATTTTGATACATTGAATCATAAACACCAGTATACGAGTTATATTATTATATCCCACTAGGATATCCAAGAATATAACCCCTATTAGACATATTGTACATAAAATATATTTTCATATCCTAGGGAATTAAACATAAAAAGGGGTGAGCTCAGATTCTTAGTAAGGGTAAACAAGGGAGATATGTAAGCGTAAAAATGAGAATAATGTAAAGACCTGTAAATTTCAAGGAAATTTTTTTCCTAAGTACTTTGAAATTTTAAGAGTCTGTGGCTTCTAACATCACCTGATTCTGAGGCCCGGTGTGCCTGGAATCAATTTTTGAAGTTTTGTTTGGGTGCGTTCAGTAAACGTACGCGCGAGTTTTTCTATCTTTTGAACCGGTGCTCGGAATTATAATATGAGGGTACCGATGAACTCGCAACACCAGTATTTTATTAAGGGGACCTTTACTGCAGTTGCGTTTTATGTGGCTCAAAAGTTAATTTTTGAGGTTTAATATTAAACTAAATAAAATTGTGTGGTACACGATTTTATTTGTAAATTGGTTATTTCCTCCCAAGTGTGGATATTTGTGAGGTGAGACCCACATGAGCCTTAACCTTATTTTCCCCATAACTCTCCTCAACTCCCCATTAATTCCCTGCTGTTTTCTTTGAAAACTCATCATTAATGGTGGATCCTTCCTACATCCCTCATCCCATTAAATGTGCCAACCTATCAATTTAATATCAGCGTTAAATTAATTGGCACCGCTTTGGAATTAATATGAATTGCATGACAATTCTATTAATTGGAGAGACTCTTATTTCTTTTTGTTGGCAAAATCACTTTTGGGAAAAGACTCTGGGCAATTAAAGGAGAGATGATCCTTCATCGATGAAGAACACCCCCGACGAAGAACACGAAGAACTTCTTCCAACAACACATCTTCCTCAGATGCACCTCGACGTCAAGGAGCCTACGTCGCCTACGACAACGACCCTTCCTCCATCGTTCACGGAACGACACCATTATTCCGCGATGCCTGTCTACCGCGATGCACATCTTCCGCGGTTCGACGACGTATGACAACAAACTCGAGGTAGGGGGAATTTTTAATCTCCATATATGTGTTTTATACTCTCAAGCATGGCGTTTAATTGTTGTGTTTGAACCACTAACGCGGTGGGTACAGACTAACAAACAAGTCCGAACCCACTTCTATTTTTTTCTTGATGTGCGGGGTGTTTGGCGACGACAAAACAGGACCACAACGGTGAATTGGGGGCTTTGCAGTGGAGTTCGGATCCTGAGACGACCGCAGGCGCAGACGAAAGCAAAAACGGACCACCGGAATGACTCCGGTGGCCTGTGGCAGCACCCCGGCGTGCCGCCGGCAGGAGCCCACCGCGACACCGGCCGCGGTGGCGAGCAGCAGATCCCGCAACCACACGGGATCCAGGGAGACCAGCGGCACCATCCTGGTGCCGCGTTCGCAGAATCGGGGGCCGCGCCCCCCGCTCGGCTAGCTGGCTGAGTCAGCACACCCCCCTGGCTGGGCCGGGGCGGGTCACGAAGACCGGGCCATGCCCATCCGGGCCGGGATGCGCCCTACTGGACCGAACCCGGACCCGGGTCGGGTTGACCTGGTTCGGGCCGACCCAGGGTGGGTTGGGCCGGGTCGGACCGGGCCCATACCCCCCACTTTGGACCGGTTTTCGGTCTTTTGCCCATAACTTGAGCTAAAAAGCTCCGATCGACTCACTGTCAGTTGCTTAGGAATCCTTGGATCGAGATAGTTGTTTTGGTATATTAAAATCGAGGTTTCAGCAAAGTTTGTGTTCGTCCGGGTTGGTTCGAACCCGAAACCAATCGGGCCCTTGGAGCGGAAACGCTTATAAATTAAGGACCGGACGTCCGATTGACATGCCGTCAACTACGTTGAATTCCTTTTGATGAGATGGTTATTTTGGCATACTCCAATTGAGGTTTGGATGAGGATTTAGTATGGTTGGGTTGGTTTTATCTTAAAAACCAACCGGGCCCCTAGAACAAAAAATCCAATAACTCTCAGACCGGGCGTCCGATTGACGCACCGTCTGTCGCGTTATGTTTCTTTTAACGAGACGAAACTTTTAGATACATCAAATCTGGACTTTGTGACAGTTTATGTATCGAACCCCCTTGATCGAGGAGCGGACCCTCCCGGAATCGAGCGTGCTGTGTGCGGGAACCCTAGAGCTGGCTGCGACTGCATCGACTACTATACTAGGATCCTCCGTGGGTTCGACGACGACGTCTACCGTACTAGGATCCTTTGTGGGTTCAACGAAGATGAATATCATACTAGGATACTCTGTGGGTTCGACTATGACATCTACCGTACTAGGATCCTCCGTGGGTTCGACGACGATGACTACCGTACTAGGATCCTCCGTGGGTTCGACGACGACGTCTACCGTACTGGAATCCTTCGTGGGTTTGACGACGACATCTATCGTACTGGAATCCTCCGTGGGTTCGACGATGATGAATTCTATACTAGGATACTCTGTGGGTTCAACAGTGATGATTACTATACTTGTATCCTAAGTGGGTCCGACAGTTTGACTTCTGTTCTAGTATCCTACATGGGTCCGACAGAGTAGCTGGTCTAGTATCCTACATGGGTATGTCGGCTTAGATGAATCAGTGACTACATCTAATCATCTTTATCACTATACCAAATATGTATACCTGTGTGAGCTGGGTCTTGACTTTCAATCATTATCTTTGATGTGATTGACTATCTTTCCTATGTGGACTGGGTTGTGCTTGGGCTCGAGAGTTGGAGCTGAACTGAGATTGATAACTTCGGTATATGTATGTGCATATACCTAAGTAGGGTTGTTTGTTACTTCATTATTGTGTCTTTACTTTGTGGTTTATCCTTCGTGGATTCTGGGAGACCTTCGGGGGTCTCGGGGTTCCTACTGAGTATCGTATACTCACCCCTGCACGGGCAATGCCCGCACTACGTTGTGTTGGATGTAGACGACAGACATCACTAATCGTGGAGGATTCTTGTGAAGATGGATGATACCCGGAGGTGGACCACCTAGTGAGGAATTCATGGAGCGGACGGACGGACGGACCTGAGGTGCCGAGGAGACCATCTATACCCAACCTTCAGGTGGGATTCCCGGAGGACGACTTGGTGGTTGCTGCTTTACTTTACTGCTGTTGTACTTTCGTTTTCAGTTGTACTGTACTTTCAGTTGGGTTTGTATACTGGCCCATTTACTTTTTAGAACTTACTTTTGTACTCAATTTTACTTAGTGCTTACTTCAATTGCAAACTCTATTGTGTTGTTTACTTATATAAAAGGCAATGCCTTCCCTTTTTTATCAGGATTTATGCCTTTGGTGCTAGTCGCCAGCCCTTGGCCTATGGAAGGCGGGCTTGGGGTGGTCATGACACGGGCCTCAAGGATGGGTCGTGACAAATAATGGTATGAGAAAATGATCATAACATTTATAAGATCATATACTTCATATAAAATATCATAAACATGGATCATGTCATAAAGGATAGCAGTTCATAAAGAATGAATACTAAAGAAATATAGACCACAATCCATGAAAGCATTACATAGGAGTAAGACATGGAATTATGAAATACAAAAAAACATGTAATATAATTCCCTATAAGTAATGATGAATTTATAGAACTTATCAAGTCACTTAATATGGACTGCAACTACTAAAAAATACACACCACTAATCTAGTCACAATCCTTTTCTTATAAGGGATCAAGTTTCCCCATATCCATATAGTGGATCAGGTTACCCCATCTTCCCATAGTGGATTGAGTTTCACCATCTTCCCATCTTCATGGGGAATACACCTATAGGGTGGGACACACCACCATCCCAGTCACATTACAATCCTTTGAAGGTATTGAGTTTCTCTATCTCCCCATAGGGTATCAAGCCCTTCAGCTTGATTAACATCAATATCTCATGAGATATAAATCATTACCCAGTTAATTGGAGGTATTAATGGGTCCCAAAAATCTCATAAAAAATAATTCATACATATTCCACAAGATAAAAACCTTCATCATATCATGAATAAAAAAAGATATGTATTTCATAAACATCATATCATAACCCATGAAATGAAATGGGTTTCATAAACATGTAATCATATCTTAACCTATGAAAAAATATAGGTTTCATAATCATGTCTTAAAAGAATAATCCATGAGAAGAAGTGGGTTTCATAATAATAAAATACATATAAAAGGAATTGATTTCCTAAATATATAACCTGTAAAAGAGAAACAGGTTTCATAAACATCATGTCATTAAAAAATAAACTATTCATAGAAATAACATGAATGGAATCTAAAAGCTCCTGCTTGGCATCTAAAAGACCCAGGATCAAATCTGAGCAGGGATGAATTTCTGGGTACTGTAGTAGGGGACTGTAGCAGTACTGTACCATTGGAAGAACTGTAGCAGCGACGACATTGTAGTGGTGGAGGGACTATAGTAGGTACTGTAGCGGCGACAGTATTGCAGTAAGCACTGTAGCAGTGAAGGTACTGTAGCAGTACTATTCACTGAGGGGTCCTTTGGGCCATTAAATGGGCATTCATGCTGTGTATTTAGGCCACTTGGCCTTGGGCCTTTAGGCTATGTAATGGGTCTCCCTCTACCCAGTCTAAAGAGGTCATTGCTTTAAATAATAAATTGAGGCTTCAACCCTAACCTTTAAAAAAAATGAATGGAATCTTTTGATTATTTCTCAGAAATTCATGATTAACACCAATGGATGTCATCTTAGATAAAAAACTAATTTAGAAATACCCTTAAAAAAAATTAATTCAGTAAAATATCCACTCTTCATTAAAAAAATTCTTTTAAAACATAAATCCTCTTGAAATAATTTTTCATTGAAATTTTTTTAAAACATAGAAATATGGACTTAAATAATTTTGAAAACATTTCCCTTTAAAAATTATAAAATAAGATTCAATTTTTTTAATCCATGTTTCATAGACAAATTTTAGAAGACGATTGAAAACATTTTAGAACTCATTTTCTTATAAACTTATAGAATAATATTGAAATTATTTTTAAAACCTTTCTCATTGAAAATACTTTGGTAGCATGTAAAGAAATATTGAAATCATTTTGAAAAAATTTTCCCTTGAAAACATAAAAATGAATACTGTAAACATTTTGAATAGTTATTTCTTTGAGAATAATTTTCAAACAAATGATAAAAGCTTTGAAATTATTTAAATCATATTATTTGAAAACAAACCTTTTGAAAACTTATAATGGTTGTTTTGAAAATCATTTAAAATATTTTTTTAACATAAAAAAATTAATTTTTTTCATTGAAATCTACATTTAAAAATTATTTATTTTGATATTAAGAAAAAATTTTCATTAAAAATTAACTTTTTAATATTTTAAAGGATGCTTCAATGGAATGACAATCATTTTGGAGAGTAAATCCGTACATGTCAAACATTCCTTTTTCACCATAAAAAAGTTTAGAAAGGGGACTAGACTAGAAGATGATAAGATGATTCCTTTTCGAAACCCCTTTTGTTTAAAAGGTAAAACATTTGTGAAAATTTATTTTAAATATCATAGGAGAATAATATAATATTTTTGGAAATGTTTTTAGAAAATAGGGGTTTGAAGGAACATATATTTTAGACCGAAGAGAGACGTATAATTAGACATTCATAAAAACACTTTCTTGATCATATTAATGTACCAAAGAGTGGAAAATGGTACCAATACATGAAGATATCATGAATAACCATAGGATAAAAAATTTCATGGGAGATCTTGAGAGATGTATCATACGATATCATCAATTGATCATAATTATAAAAAATCTCAATAAACAATGTGATTGAAGCTATAAATCAATACCAATTTATTAAATTTGAATAATAATAAAATAGAAATAATAAAATTACATGAATATTAACATATCATTAAATAAATTATATTCATTATATAACATTTCAAATTCATTATATACTCCTCATTCAAAAATATATCTGCAAAATATGGAATGTGTCTCAAATATGGACAATTGATATAAAATTACATTACTGATTTGTTAACTTTTGAAACATAAACCCCATGAAATAAATATCATAAAATGGATATGCTAATACCCATAAATTTAGTTAAAATAATAATATAATAAAACCCTGGTAAGTATTGACACCACATAAAATAAATTAGTGGTGAATAAGGAATATATCTCACGATAATAAAAAGTGTGATGAAATTCCCTTACCTTAATTCTTGCCTTTATTTGAACACGTTCCAACCACATGTATAATAAATATAAGTTTATTATAAATCTATGATATAATTTTATTATTATATATAATACCAAATATTTTTTTATGAATTTATATTACCCATGTATTAACAACTCTATGTTAATGTTATGTTTCAGGTAATATCCACTTTGTTTTTTTCGTATAAGTTTTGACTTGATATTCTTGAACCTCTTAATCAGATCATGATTTAATTATTTAAATATTATAAAACATGGTATATATTATAATATAAATTTAGTATATATTTATTTAAAATAATATATTTAAAAGAGAAGTATGAAGTGGAATACACCGTTCATGAAGACAATAGTTCGTAAATACGCATGAATGATATTTCCGTTTATATATCGTATTGAATGAAAGAAAGTAAATGACATATATATATGTATATAATTTATATAATATAATTATATTATCATTATTATTTCATATATATCATATAAGTTCACTAAACACATCCTTAATACATTCCATGTAAGGTGTGAAAGAATAATGTCGATTTGACGAGGCGGTAGTCCACCCTTCCTCAAATGAAATTATCGTACTTACAAAAAATGGAAATCATAATGTTATGTGTCATATAATAATTAAATATGCATAAATACATAAAAAATATCAGATATAACATATTAAAATATAGTTTCCATCATAATTCCCAACCATAAGAGGTGGTAATGAAAAAACGAACAACATAGTTCCGTGAGGCAATAGTTGGCCGTACATGAAAATGGTAAGTTCGTTTCCCATTATATGGAAGTGTGTGTAAGTGAATTTCCAACCCTAAGAATAAAAAATATTAGTATATTTAGGAATATTTTTTTATTATATAATAATTGAATAAGAATAATAGATATGGTGTATAATGAAAATAAAAGAAATCATCTTGAGGAAGGATGTTACCTCTTCTTTGGGTAACTCCTTTTGGTTTGCACCAAAGGGATTCCAGGGATGGATCTATACAAAATGTTAGGATCCAAGGTGGAATTTAGGGATGTTTTAAAGTTAATTGGGTAGATATTTTCTGAACGTAAGTGGTTGGAGAGGTGATAAGAAGGGGGGATGTGGTGTCCTTTCATAAGGGAGGGAGGTGACACACTTGACATTTTTGAAAATAAGTTTGGTTTACCCACGTTATTTAATACATAAAGTTTTAAAAACAAACCAAAATCAATCATTTCAGTTTTGTGTCTGAAATATTTCTATAAAAAGGTTTTTTGAAAATTGTTTAGGTAACTTGGGCCCTTATGAATAAGGTTTAGTTCCCTGTTAAGATTAATTTTACCTTATTCACTGTAATTAATTCTAATCACTTTCACTAATATTTTTGGTCAAAAATTAAGTTGATATTATTAGAATAGAAATATTAAACTAATTGAACCAATTTATTTACATTTTTTAAAATTCAAGTCACCTAAGCAGACAAATTAAGTATAATGATAATTCGGTAGACGTAGCGAGAAAGAGGGTTTTAATGTGAGGATTTTCAAAAGTACATTAAGATATTATATATAAATTAAATATAAAAATAATTCCAATGAACTAAATTGGATTAATATATATAAAAATAATATAATTTTACATTAAAAAAACTTATAATATAATTTTACTATATATATATAAGAGACAAAAGGTTGTTTTGAATTAAAATTCAATATATTTCTGTATTCATCCAGAAATATTGTTTCTTAGAAAAATCCCAAAAATTAACCCAAAGATAATTGTAAAATTTTGAATTAAAAAACTAATTTATTTTATCAATTAAAATTTTAAATTTGTCTAAAATTAATTTAATTTTTACTCACATAAGGATATAAAGAGTAGTTCTTTTAAGAAAATAGTATTTTCAAACGTATAAAGACTTTACTAAAAATTATATGTCTCATTATCAATATGATTTATCTATAAAAAACTATTATAAATTATATTTATAAAATCATAATAAAAATTCATATAACTATTCATAATGGCTATGTTATAACTATCTCATTTAAATAATTAAAATAATAAAATGTTATATCGTATAAATTTAGTATTGCGTGTAATGCAATCCAAGTTGGTGTTGTGTGTAGTGAAATAATAACATGAAATAGTGTATAATGAAATCCACACATAGTGATTTCACATAAAAAATATATATTAATTTTTTTTGTGAAAAAGTATCAAAATAATAAATAAATTAGAAAAAAATAATTCATAAAATCTCTGGGTGTTGCATTCTAGCCCCCATAAAAGGGATTTCTCCCTCAAAATTCATCTGGGTTATCTATAGTTTAATTATTGAAAGTTTGTTTCATAGAAACCAACATCTTAAAAATGAATACTAAATCCTACATTAAAAAGGTAAAATTGGAAACATTACAGTTACCCAAAGTAACTCACAATTAGGTTTCCACATAGGAGAACATTGGTGTAAAGTGAAAACATGGACACAAAAGTGAAATCTACCAATCATGTTCTGATAGAGATTGGTAAAGAACAAGGCCATGAGAAAGTTAAAAATCAAAATGTAATAAATTTTTGATTATATAAGGGGATATTTGATTAATTAGGTGAAAGGTACTAAAATTAGATTTTTGGATCCAAGATCCTTTCTTTGGAGTTGAAGAATTTTCATGAGAAGATATGTTTAGTTGATTCAGTATAATCTCACCCTTTATTGTGCCTTGATCATCTTCCAATCCATCTCTTTCTCCAAAAATGTAGGTTCATTTTTCATTCTTGAAGCACTAATAGGTCATGAGGATCATAAATAGGATGATAGTTTATTCCATTTATCTTTATCATATAAAAGGTTAGAATATCTCATCTAATATGAATTAATCCTTATATAGAGAGATAATAATTTAAACACTAAAACCTAATATGAAGTTTAACTTAAATCATTCCCTAAATGGTAATCCTTATAACACTTAAAAAAGAGGAAAATCCATTAATATATAATTAAGGTCACTATATCATCTTTACATTGATCCATTATATATCATAAAGTAGCTCTTGGTTTTCCTATTCAAAATATGTGAATATCCTCATCTTATATTCTCTTGAGACATGGTAATAACCTGAATTACCATAAATCATTTCTAAAAACATGTATTATTCTTTATTTCAAATATTACTAGATATATTACTTGAATCCAAGAAGTTTTAAACTTTATCTATGATTACATAGAAAACATTTTCAACAAATCCTTTATTAGTTCTAAGGTTATAAATACCATCCAATTAACTTTTTGGTATCCAACATCATTATATTAATATTAGGAACATATTAAGGCTTATCTTTCCCTTAATCATGTGTTTCCCATGAATATCACATTTCCATTAAATCACATTTTCAATCCATCAGAAACATTAAACATAAACTTGTCAATCCTATGAAAAAAATATAAACTAAAAAATACTTATATAAATCATCATTTATAATTCTTGAATCAAAATACAAAATCACTTCAATTATAACTCTTTAATAATGGGTATAAATAGGTACTTCCTTGGTTTAGAAGTAATTAGAAGTAAATTTTTAAATCAAGGCATTGATTTGGGTAACTACTGTGTTTTCTATAGATTAGGCATTGAACTCCATAACAATTGATCACTCTATGGACCTTTATCCCAAACAAATAACATCTTCTACTTCATTTGAGGTATTATTCATGGTTATTATTCCCCTATTATTGAAATGTAGGAATATAATTCTCTTCTAATATATACTCCTTACCATTTTAACATTTATAAAAATCCATCTTTCACTTATTCGATGTGTTTGGAATATCACAGATGATCACATTGTTAATAAAATATTGTAATAGCTAATATAGAATAATCGAAATATCTTGATATCCCATCATTATCTAATTCCATTGCTTATAGTCACCAAATTTTCCATTAGATTCAATGTTATATTAGTTTCTTCTAGTTCTACACATTAACTAAAACCGTAAAGCATATTTTGAGAAACACTTATTAAAGTAAAAATCCTCATAATTATGAAAAATTACTTATATGATTCCTAAATTAGGGAACCTATATATAATTATATGACACCTTAGGTTTATAATAATTTATTCATAATTGTTTTATATTTAAATCATTGATGATGATTTTTAAATAGTTTATGAGTTTCCATATATTATCCCCTAGGAGTGTAAACCGGGTGTTCAACAAGGACCGTTTTTGTGTAACAAGTTATGCTTGAGTCATACCACACACACCTTGTAGGATTTTTTACCCCTAGGTACATATTTTACAGATCCACATACACTTTTAGAATCTATATAGGGATAAAATTCTATAAAACCAATATCTCTATAATTTACCAAAATTATAGGAAATTTTCTTATACTTTTCCCCATCCTTAAACTTATACTTAGATACATCCCAAGATATATCCTTATAAATATTACAAGGATATAACTAAAGTTTTCTCATACTAGTTCCAAAGGTTCACTAAACCTTTTCTCTGATACCAATTATAATATCCCAGTCTTAACATAAAAAGAAAATACATTATTTTTTTGGAAATACATAAAACATAACACAATCAGATTCCTAATAACCATGTTAGTCTATTTCATTTGGAAACATGGAAACATAAACCTCAGTAAATTAGTGATCCACATTATCTCACACCAGGTTTTCCAAGACTAGCACCCCTCTCAGACATATCATACAAAAAAATTAACTTCATAACATGGGGAGGGAAACATAAAAAGGGGTGAGATTAGATTATTAGTTAGGGTAAACAAGGAATATTTTTTAAGTATAAACATGAGCATAAGGGTTTGAGAATTTGATCATAACATTTAGAAGATCATACGTTTCATATAAAAGATCATAAATATAGAACATGGAATAATGGTTAGCAGTTCATAAGGCATGAATCATAAAGAAATAAAGAGAATGAGGCATGAAAGAATAATGCAGGAGTGACACATGGAATTGTGTAATACACATAAACACATAATATCATTCCCTATAAGTCAAGATGCATTGCTAGAACTTATCAGGGAACCTCATGGGGAATACACCTACTAGACGAGACACACCACAATCCCCAATCGTAGTCTTGTCCTTATATGGGATCAGATTTCCCCCATCTACGTATATTCGATCAGATTTCCCCACCTTCCCATCTTCATGGGGACTAGAAAAATAAGGCGAGACACACCACCATCCCTAGTCGCTGTCCTTTCCTTATAAGGGATTGTGTTTACTCATCTTACCATAGTGGATCAATCATGTCGAGTTGATTCCCATAATTATCTCATGGTATATAAATATTTACCCAATGAATTGGAGGGAGATATAGGTCCGACCCATCTCATAATAAAATCATTACTACATATTTCGTAAGATAATAAAACCATAATCATATTAGCAGCCATAAAAATGATGGGTTTCATAAAAATCCTATCATAACCCATGAAATGAAATCAGTTTCATAAAAATGTAATCATATCACATCTTGAATAAAAAGATAGGTTTAATAATAATTTCATCAAAACACAACACATGAAAATAAGTGGGTTTGATAAGGGTAAAACACGTGGAAGAGGAATGGGTATCATAAACATATAACCCATAAAAAAGAAAAAGGTTTCATAAACATTATACCATCATAAAACAAACCATTTAAGGAAAGAATATGAATGGAACCTTTGGATCACCACCAAAAAGGGAATGTTTAATACCAATGGATGTAATATTATATGGAAAATAATTTTGAAATATCATTTTAAAAACATTTCATGAGGAAAATATTTTTTATTCTTTAAAAAATCATTTTAAGCCATAACTTCTTTTGAAGTCAATTTTCTTTGAAAATACATTTAAAATGATGAAATAATTCTTGAAATAATTTTGAAAAACTTTTCCATTGAAAATTATAAAATAATATCGAAAACCTTTTTCCTTGAAAACATATAAAATAATCTTGAAAAAATTTTGAAAAAATTTTTCTATAAAAATTATAGATGACACTTAAAAAAACATTTTTAAAACCTTTTTCTTTGAAAATAATTCGAAAAATTATAAATAAGGCTTGGAATCAAATTGAAAACCTTTTCCCTTGGAAACATATAAAATAATCATGAAATTTTTTGAAAACGTTTTTTCTTTTAAAATACTTCGAAAACATATAATGGGAGCTCCAAAATCATTAAAATCCTTTTATTTGATAAAAACCTTTTGAAAACTTATAATGGATATTTTTAAAATTATATAAAATACTTTTTAAACATAAAACCTTTTAGAAAACCATTTTAACTTAAAAAGACTTTGAGAAAAAATAAATTTCCAACATATTAGTGAAAAATTTTCTCTTAAAAAATTAATATTTATTATTTTAATGGAATCTTTAGGGGAGTGATGGTCATGATGGCTGGTAAATATATACATGTAAAACATTACTTTTTCACCATAAAATTTTTAGAAATGAGCCTTGATTGGAAAATCCCTAGAAGATTACTTTTATAAAACACTTTTTAAGGGAAAATACATGAGAAAAACTGTATCTTAAGGATAATAAGAGAATAGTTTAATATAAATAGAAACATTTTTAGGAAACATTCTTTTGATGGAACACTGATTTTCGATCGAAGAGATAGGTAAAGTCAGACTTTCATAAAAATACTTTCTTGAACCTCTTATATACCAAAGTGTGGGGAAATGGTATAAATTCATGGAGATACCATTAATAGTAATAGGAGCTAAAATTTTATGAGCATTATTGAGATATGAATCATAATATTTAATAAATAGAGGCATAATACTGAACAGTCTCAATAAAAATGAGCTTGAATCTGCAAACAGTTACCACATAAGTAACGTTGAATCATAATAAAATATAATGATTTACATTACATGAAATTCATCTTATCATGAAAATATGGAGATTCATGATATAAAATGACAAAGGTATTATATACACCTCATCGAAAAATAATAGTGCATCATGTAGAATGTGTCTCAATGAAGGAAAATTGAGACTAAATTACTTTAAAATTTTTGGAAACTTTTGAAAAATAAACCCCATGGAAGAAAGATCCTCAAATGGATATATAAATACCCAAAAATTATGTATAATAATAACTTAACACATCCATGTTTAGAATTCACACCACACAAAATATGTGAGTGGTGAATAAGGTATGCATTTCACTAAAATAAAACGTGAGATGAAATTTATTTACCACAAGTATTGAAATTCTTTGTACATGATAAAAACTAATTTATAATAAATATAAGTTTATTATAAATATATTATAGAACCATACTATTATATATATTACCATATATGATTCGGTTTTGATATTATATTACCCGTTTATGAACAACTCCATGTTAATGTTACGTTTCGGGTAATATCCACTTTATTTTTTTCGTATATGTTTTGACTTATTATTCTTGGACCTCTTACATAGATCATGATTTACATTTTTATAGAATTTAAAAATTGATATAAATATCATATATATTAATTATATATGTATTTATAATAATCCATATAAGATAGAATTATGAAATGGAAGATACTGTTTATGGAGACGGTAGGCCGTACATACAAATAAAAAATGTTTCCATTTTATTGTAGTATTGAAAGAAAGAGAGTTAATGAAATATATGAATATATATATATATATATATTATAAATATAGTAAAATTATTATTTCATATATATCATATACGTTCACTAAACGCATCCTTAATACATTCCATGTAAGGTTAGATCGAATCACATCACTCTGAGGAGGCAGTAGTCCTTACATCCCAAATGAAATTACCATACATCAAAAAAATGGAATTCATGATGTTATGTATTATATAATAATTAAAAAAGCATTAATATATGATAAATATAATATATAACATATAAAAATACATTTTTGATCATAATTCCCAACCATTAGAGGTGGTAAAGGAAGAATGAACAACATCGTTCTGTGAGGTGGTAGTTCATCGTACACAATAACTATACGATTGTTACCCATTAGATGAAAGTAGGTGAAAGTGAAGGCTTAACCCACATAAGAAACATATCTTAGTATTTTGAAGTTTTTAGTGTTATTATATAACCATGGAATAAGAGTAATTGAGGTGGTGGATAAAGAAAATAAAAGAAATGATCTTGAAGAAAATTGTTAACTCTTCTTTGGGTAATTCCTTTTATTTTGCACTGAAGGGCTTCCATGGATGGATTTCTATGAAAAGGGAGGATTAAAGGAGTAATGTAGGGATATTAGGAAGTTAATTGGGTATATCATGGCTGAACCTAATGGTTTTTAGATGTGTGAATAATGATAAGAGGTGGTGGCCTTTTATAAGGGAGGGAGGGGACACACTAGAAATTATATAAAATATTTATACAGATTTTGATAATGTGGTCAACCCTAATTTTACCTTAAAATTCAATGAATAAGTTATAATTATAATATTTAAATAATAATATTTCATGGTTCATTTATACTCAGTGTTGCATATTGTATACACTATGAAACATAGTGTTCTTCTAAAATCATAGAGTGTTAAATTATCCCCTGTTAAATAAATTACATCCTCATAATTTTAACTTTTTCTTTGTAATTAATGGTTTGAAATTTGATGATTCCTTTGAAGAAACCCCAAATTGAAAAAATATATAATAAAAAATACTTTTAAAAATAATAAAATGGAAATATGAATGTCATTTTTAATAACAAAAAAAAATGGTTTCTCATATATGAGAACATTATAGGATGTGAAAAAATATACATAGAGGATAAACTAACACATAGGAAAAAGTATAGAGTGATGGAGAACATGGTTATGTGAAGATAATGACTAAAAAACATAAATTTATGATTTGTAAAAATACTATCAATTCATTAGAAGTGATCATAATAGGATATCATTTTTTTTCAAGATATTTTTCTTTGAGTTAAGAAATTCCTTTACCAGCAAGATAGAGATTATCTGAAAATATACTTGATATATTTATATTTCATAATAACAATTTCATAATTTGGTTGTTCTTCAATAAATTTCTATAATATCTTTTACTTAAATAAATTAATATCCAAGATTATTTTTTTATGATTGAATCACTAAAATTATAGTTTAACATATCATACGATCCATAAAGGAGTGAAATTTCCTTTCACCTATTTCTAAATGTTTACCAAAACCAAAATAGCCATCACAAGTCATACAATAAAATACATTAATATCTAAAACCTCAATAGTATCATGAAAAGTTTAAATTAATACATTCCATAAGTATTTATCCATTAAACCCTTCTAAAATACATTTGATCAAATTCAAAATCAATAATTTTATAAAGATGGTTAGTAAATTTCAAAAATCACCTTAATATTAATCCTTTGAAAATTATAAGGTAACTCTTAATGTCACATACTGAATATCTAAACACCTTGATAACCTTAAAACATCAATTTAGATATAAATTCATCGAAATATTAACTATATCCTTATTCATTAAATAAAATCATAGATTCTCAAATATATTAAATTAATCTAATAATGCAGCAAACTCCATCATAAATAAAAACACTAATCATTTTCATGGTCATAAATACTATATTATTTTCATTATCAATTTCAACCATATCTTTATCCCAACTAGACATTATTACATCAACATTATCCATATACATATGTTTATATTTTCCTTGTTCATGTATTCTTCAAAGATATCACATAATATAATTTCTTTTTTATTGGTAAAATTAAAAATATAATTGAAAATACTTAATGTAAAACTACTATATATCAATCCTTATATTTTTCATGATTCTTATAACCAAAATATCACCAATACAACACTTCTACAACATAAATAATAACTCTCAATACTTAAAGACTTCAATTATTCCACTTTAATGATTGACATAGAATATGTCATTCTGTGGTCTAAAAGTTAACCCAAGTATTAACGAATTGACTCAGATAATGACCATGTTACTAACACATAATATATTGAACACCTCAATAATTCATTTTTATGACCTTTATTTCAATTAATAAATCATCTTCCCCTTCCTTTGAAACATTCCTCGAGTGTCTATTTTCTAAATCCTAACATAATAGAAATTGATACTTCTTCCTCCATGATCTCCACCACCTAGGATCTCATCAAATTCCATCATTATATTATTTGGTGAGTCTAAAAGTTTGTTATAGTGAAGGATTTTAATCATATATAATGATAACTTGTTATGAAAAATCACAATGTCTTTCACACTAGTCATCATTCTATTTGGTTTCTCATAATCACAACATTTTCCATTACATTCAATATTGAAAACATTCCTTTGAGTTCTATCCATTGGCTAAAACCAAAAATAATTATGAGAGAAACAATAATCATAATGGGATACCACATAATCATTAAAATATTTTATAGGATTTCAAAACCATGAAACATTATTTTCAATATAAGACACTATAGGTGTTACATAGTCCATTCATGGTCATCATATATTTAAGTCCTTTAGAATTGATTATAAATAAAATTTTTATTAACTGAATCATATACTCTCAGAAGTGTCAAATAAAGTGCACAGTAAGGGAAGAATCACCTTTCACTAAAGTGATGGTCGAGATGTATATGATTAACACTTTTTGGGTTGATTACACTAGATACATCTTTTCCAAAACCATGTTTACTTCTGGTATCCAAAAAGTATGGTATTTCTAGGAAAACAATATAAAATATACCTTACTAAAACTCTATCATGTTATCATATAAATATAATTATCCTAAAATTCATTCATTGGGTAATATTAGGTAAGTTAAGTTTTCATAAATTTAGTTCCCAAGGTTTCTACTAAAAACTCTCTAATACCAAATGTAAATTCCTAACACTTACATCCTAGAGCCAGTGGTCACTTTATTATATTATAACTAGATACAATGAATCATATCCTGAAGGGAAGAATATTTTAGTAGTTTGGGTAAAATAGATACATACTGAAATCTTACAACACATTTGAAAACAAAAAATTAAAAACATATTCAATTTAAATATTCAGAATCCTTGAACTCATACAAAAACACATTCTTCATTTCCTTGGGAAAAGATATAAAATAAGGGAAATATTAGATTCTTATTAGGGGTTTTGTAAAATGGAAGATATCATGAGTAAATAAATAATAATCAATATGGAAAGGTAAAAACTAAAAACAAATGTATTTTAATCAATAACATGAAAATGAAGAATAATATATTTGTAGTAAATGAAAATAAAATGATTCCATATAAATATTCACATGAGATTGAAAATTACTCATGTATATTATAAAAATAATCACATGTAAATTAATAATTGATTTCATTACGATGAAATACATAATTTTGGGCATCTAAAAATTACCATTGAGGACTTGTTCCAAGAACATTGAAACTTTGGGTAGGCATACATCAAAAAACCATTTAATAAGGCTAGCCCATTAGTTTGTCTCATGAGACCTAATGATGAATTTAGGTGCTATTTAATTCCCTTCCTCACTCATCACATAAAAAGTAAAATGCATTCATCATATGAATAAACAATTCAAATTAATCATAATACTAAATGAATCAATAAATATCCATTTTAAAAGAACAACCATACAAAATTTTAATACCTTCTCTAGAAAAACTAAACCTAATATGTCGATAAAAATATATTAGATGGTATCTGTGGTGTATATACTTATTAAATCATAATATTAAACAAATTATGTTGACATAGATTAAAATACATTAAAATTTTCATGGTATATTTTTTTGAAGAGAATACCACTTGTCACTTTGAAATCAATTATTTAAAATAAAAAAATTCCCTAAATATTAAGGAAGATATTTTCTTTGAATGAAACCTTGTATACTTGTAAATAAAGCTTCAAAATGTCGAGCTTTCATTATGGTTGGAAATTTTGATATTTCCATATCATTTAAAAAAAATTCATTCACAATATTATAAGAAAATTCTAAAAGAACATCATTCAAAAAACATTAGGATGATTCCTTTTAAACCATTTTATGAAATTCAAACATGGGTAAAACTGAATTTAAAGACTCATATTACAATATTAAAATATTATTTCAAACATCTTTAGAAAATATAGAAATTGAAATTTTTTTCCCAATAAAACATAATTCAAAGTAAATTTTCCTTAATAACATGATTTCAGTATAATGAGTAATAAGAGTGGAAAAAAATGAAAACAAGTAATTTCCTAAAATAAATAGAGTAGAATAAAATAGATCAATTTTAATATAGAAAGATCAAGTAATTTCACTATTAGATACACAATAATAAACAATCCCTAATAATAACAAGTATTGTGAAATAAACCATCACTAGCATGGTAACTTTTGAATCCTAATCATTTTGGGTCTGAATTAGGTGATTTTGTGTATGAGGGTTTTTTTATTCATTGAAGGGACTATCCATTTCCTTATCACCTGTGGATATTCCAATTTTATAATATTGTTTCTCTATCCAAACACTATTATTATCAAGTACCATGTTATTATTCTCACATATCCTATGATTTGTTGACACTAAAAGGCTTCCATTCCCAACCCTACACACATTGTGAAGATTTTATGTGGTTTCCCTATTCTAAACCAAGTATATCTATTCTAATGATCACTCCTAAAAAATTGATAAACATATTAATATTTTTGGAGTTTTTTCATGATTTATGTAACTACCATTCCTGAAATCGATCATAAATTTTCAATGATCCATTCTATTATAAGAAATCCTATAACAAAAAAATCAAAGTTGAGATGGTATCATAGTTTATAATATAAAATAATAAACATTCTACCCGATACATCTAATAAGAAGAATGATAGTTATTGAAATATGTTACAGTGTCATCAATTTCATCTATAATCCATTTTATAATAAAAAACCATACTAATTCCCCAATTACTATGTATGAATAAAAGGCCAAAGAAATAAAATTTCACAAAAAATGCTAAAAACTAATGTTGATAAACATAACTTATTAAAAACATTAAAACATTGCGTTTTCATCATCTCATTATCCATCTTAATATCACAAGAAAAGGCCCTATCGGCTCACCAAAATGTCACCATACTCTAGTGGAATAGAAATCAACCCTAGTATTAAGTTATGATAATTAAAATCTATTGAAGAGAATAATATTCAATTAAGAATAAGGAAATCATGCCATAAATGATAAAGAAAACCACCTTCAACCACCATGGATAAAAGAGGATTAAGTGGACAAAATGGAAGAGTATTCAACCTCCCCTAGTCGCAATATTGAAAAAATAAAATCCTCAAAGGGGGTTTCTAATTTCAAAACCCCAAAGGACCATTCAACACATATATTAAAGAAAAAATGGGATAAAGTCTCATCATGGTGTGACCCCTTGTTCATGACATGGAATAACATCCTTAGCTATAAAAAGTTTCCTCACAACCCAATATTCATGTCATGAACACCTTCCCCACGACATGACATATATCTATTATGAAAAACCAAAATCCATGGCCTTGGCCCTCATGGTGAAACCACATCTCGATAGTTAGTGACCTATGAACACTATATTAGTATTCATCTAATCACAACCACATTTCAAAAATTATAAAACCCTTAATTATCAAAATTATATAAACATTTGGTACCACATGGATTAAAATACATAACTATGTTACTATCCAAGAGTAAACCATAAAATCACAAGGACTACCACACATTTCCATTTTTCTTGTGACCAAAAACATCAATATATTTTAAGAAAATAAAAGGCAATTTTATTATCATTTATTAGGTTGTGATGTGGAAAAAATGATAATTTACCAAAAGAGGATATCTAATAATAGTTTTTTTACCATTCTATTAGTCTCGTAGTAGGGTGTTTTCCCATGTGTTTGAGTTTAATGAGATTCTGATCCATTCATATTTTGGAAAAATATTTAATATTTAATTAATTTAACATTAATCATTACCATGCATTATATTGGTGATATATCATGAAAATAGTCTCCAATTGTAATTTTGAATTTACTAATGGGTTTGAAATATTGTTTTTATCCAGATGATTAGTAAAACCATCTTGGGTTTTGATACTGGGATCATGTGTTTTAGAGGGAGTTTTCATTTATTTTACTTTTTAGTTTTCTTTTCCATTTTTCTTTTTTATTTTCAATACAATTTTTTTTCTTATCATGTAAGTCATTGGAAGGTATCCCCTTGTGGGTCGCATGGATGAGAGTGGTGTAGAGGGAAGGGAGAGGAGACCGTGTCGGGGAGATCTTCCATGGATGGATCCAGATGCAGTGGGCATGTTTCATGGATCTGGAGTAGATGCTTCATCATTTTATACCATAAGGTAGGATGGTAGTTTATTTTTTTTCTAAAAATCCCCAAATATTAGTTATTTTTACATATTTCTAATGTTGATGGTTTTTTGGGAGTGTCACGAGAGCCACTATGAGATATTTTTTCATAAATCAAGTATTTTAGGTTATTATAAGGTCTTTTTTTTGAAAAACATGATCACACAATGTGTAGTTCATGAACACATACTGAGTGTTCATATTTTCAATCAAAGGGTATAATATGTGGCCTATATGGCACATGTTTAGGACACTATATATAGGGAGACTCAAGGTGTGGTTGGGTAAATTGGCCAGACACCATTTATTGGGGAACATGGCTATATAGGTTACATGACCATACCCCATTTGAGGTACATGCCCAATGGTCATGTTGGGTATATGGCTAGAGGTCATATCAGTTACATGAATAGGTACCCCATGTGTAGTTTATAGAATATAGAGCTAGTTTATTACCTGTACTTGTGAAGTAAATGCCGAGATTAGTTTTGTAATATTTTCAAATTAATACTAATGGAGGTGCACACCCTGTACATGAGGTAGACATTGTATAATACCCCCTTTAGATGATTTCTAGTTGTTTTCTCTCTTTAGAGTTAAAATTAGACCTGTGATCATTATTTTATGAGTTTTTTCCTATAAAAAACATGTTTTTAAAACATTTATAAATTTTGATATTGTTTATGGGATGTTTTATATTGTGAGATGTTTAGTAGGTGATCTCTACCGAGGGTTTGGTTTTAGAGTTCTCCTGAGTTTTATCATCTAACATAGGGATGAGGGTTATGGTCTTGTTGGATGAAATGGATCAGGATGCATAGGAGCTTAGTTTTAATTTCCATATATAGTTATTATAAGGTGATTTTGAGTAGTATCATGGATGTTTTTTTAATCCCAATTTCTTGATTTTTGAGTGTTCAATGTTATAGGAAAACTACTTCATATGTAGTTTAGTTGGAGCCTTTGATTTGGTAGATACTACGGGGTGTCGAATATGGTTGGGTTCCACTATGTAGATGTTTAGATTTGTCTGAGGGATGCTTGATGATTCCCATATGGTTTTGATAATGCTTAAATATTCCCTTTTAGAGAAAGGTATTGGCTATGAATGGTTTGAGTGACAGAGTGATCAGTGAAGGATTTCAATGTGTGTCTTAACTCATGTATTGCGGTGGATATTATCTAGGGGAACCTTCTAGGTTAATTTTATTCTACTAACCATGTATAAGTATAATGTTTTGTTAGAGACTTTGTGTGTTACTTTATAACCCATAAATTAATGGTGAGATCTGTTTTGGTTATGTTTGTGAGGGGGGTTTGGGAATTGGTCTACCCTTGTATTGATGGCTTATTCTAGAGATGTTTGAGGCTGTTATAACTTAGATATTAGATGTGAGAGGTGACCTTTTGTATTTTTTATGGATTGTGTGTTATCCCTATGATAGATTTATTTATCTCTTATGTTATTTGGATGGTGGTAGGCATTAGGGAGAAAATGGACAATCTGGATGAGTGAAACCCCTATAGTTAGGATATCACTTTGATTAGGGGTTTTGTTACTGCGGTATCAGAAATTAGTAGGGAATTTGGATGATATTGAGATATCTGATGGAAATGGATACTGGTTAGTTCTACAGGATTATCAAGATATGGATAGGTTCTCTCCGTGTTGATACAAAGTTCTTGTTTCTAGTTCTGATCATGCTATTAGAGTCTCTGTATCAAATAGTGGTGAATTTTATTATCTTGGATTCTTATGTTAATATAATAGGGTCCAACATTAATTCATGTTATTATGTTAGTAATTTGGTCTTATATATGGGTATGATTTTTTTTGTGTCATGGTGAACCACACATTCAATGTTTCTGAAAATGGCCTAAGTATGTTTGATTGATAAAGAGTGGCATGTTAGAAGTCATGTATCAATACTTTTTTTATTTATTTTAGTTATTTATTACTATAACAGTATTCATTATTCAATTAGGATGGGCATATAATATATCCACACACTTTTATATGATATTATATTTTTGAACCATCATTGGGGGTGACATAATAATATTTATTTCTCACCCCTATATGGTAACTTTGGTGTACATGCATGCCCTCATGTACTCTTTCAGGTTGACAATGAGATATATAGTGGGATCAGTGTAGGAATCATGTTCCATGGTGTAACATGACCACAAATATGGAGTTTAATGACCAAGGTAGATCAGATCAAAAGATGTTAGAGATTGGATTTGAGTTATGGATTAGGGATTATAGTTGAGCCTTGTGTATTTTTATTTCTCTTATTTAGTTAATATATTTGATCAACCCAATGGGGAGTCAATTGATGTGTATTTTATTGACCGTTACTATGTAAGATGCAATTAATTTTATTAAAATATGTTTAGTTTTATATAATCCTATATACTCTGACGTTTCTAGATGTGTATGTGTTCTATTATATTCTGATGTTATTTTACCTTAATATAATGGTGTAATATTATCATGATATATTTTTATACCACTACAACTAATCATGAGCCTCTATAATATAGGTAGGCACAGTTGAGGCCTTTTGGTGAGCCAAATTGTGTGATTTGTTAGGTTGACCCAAGATACTTCATTAAAAATGGTATCACTACCATCACAACAGCAATGCATATGGGTAAATACTTGTATCCTGAACTATATTATGTATGGTTCTCTCTTTGTTAAATAATATTCAAAAATGATCTCACATATTTTTCATATCATATTATTTCTAATGTTTCACATATGAGATGAGGTATATCATGTTGGTGATGTTAAATGAAGTTCTTATTAGAATAGAATATTGATGATATTTAATGGAGGCCCCACTTGAAGACCATTAATAGGGATACCAATGCCAAACCATATAATAAATCATTCTCTATATGACCCTACACGATGAATCAACACTACACAAACTCATCCCATAAAACAATAAAGAATTTCCCCCTCCAATATTTTCTTTTTTCCTCTTCACAACTGCTAATTCCATTTCTTGAAGAAATTCTTGGATCACTAATGGGGGATTTTCCCACAACTAACTCAAGAATGTGACTTTATTTCACATCAACTACCAGATCATGAATAATACATTGAAAACCAAAATTATAATAATCATCTTGTAACACACCATGTTTTTATTAGTTAATATATTTAATATTTTATTATATTATTTTGATTTGTAAATTTTGGGAGTTTTGTGCCTGAAATTTTATAATTTTTTGAAGTTTTAAAAGGGAACACTATTTTTCAATATGATTTGGAAAACCATTTATAAAGTGTGAATATTGGGTATTTCTTTAACATATCTATTTGTAATGGTCTGTGTATGGATTTTTAATCATGTGGACTCATAAGAGTAACCATGTGAGGTGTTTTTGGGTGTCTAGTGTAGGAGTCACAGTGTTTTCATAGTTTGTTAAACCGTGTGATGTACTATATTTTTTTTTAATTTTATTATATTTATTTTCCACCTTATATATTTCTTCTCCCCCATTTTTTCCCTACTATGTCGCATATCACCCTAGGGTCAATCCCTCCTTAATTATACCCCCTCTCCCAAGATCCCTCTCTTGAGAAAACTTATTTCAAGGTCTTCACAATTCTTGTCCAAAGTCTAAATGTAAGGACACTTCCTCTCCCTCTTCTTTTTTATCATGATTTCCACTTCGCCCATAAATACCATGGTTTGAGAAAACACTAGGTAATGGAATTGAACCTATCATTATAATTTATTTAATGATTAGTTCTCATGAAAGTTTTTTATCCAGTTTTTGGGTGTCCTCCATCAAAGGAAACACATTATAGATCATCACAGCCATGTGATTTGAAGTAGGTTTTCCCATTCCTGATCATTGAATTTTTTAACTTTTGTCTTCATCATATCTACATTGATGTTTTAATTTTTAAATTAACTTAATATATATTTTTAATTTTCAAGTAGATATTGGTGCTTCTTAATATTTTAATGGGAGTTTTAAATCATTTTTTGTAAACTAAGAGCACCTGGTGGTTGGTAAATTTTACAAGCTATATTCAAAATAGTGGAAGGAATTTTTTTTAAAATACTCCGATTTAAATTAAATTTTAAATGGTTTTTTACTTAGTATTTAATGTGAAACATTAAATAGAAAGTATGAATACATTATCTAAATATTTATTTTAAATAATTTTGGTGGTTTATAAATTTTTTGACCTCACATAGGCCATATGAAAAATCTGAGGGAAATGTTTAGATCTATTGAAGAGGTTTTATAATAGTTAGATTATTTAAAAATTTATTTCAAGAGGATGAATATTTTATTTTATAATTTTTAAATAATGTTTTATAAATGGGTTTCAAAAGAAAATTGTGACTTGGCCCCCCAAGTCAGGGTTTTTAAGGCCTGGTTCACACTTATAAATGAAGTGTTTGGCTTTTGTGTATCCCATTTTTTACACCTTTCTATTTTTTCACATGTTAAGGGTTGTTAAATTTATTTTGATTCTTATACGGATGAATTAGGGTTATATTCATGAAAGGGAATCAGAGGTAACTCTAAGATATTATTATATCATGCTGTCTACCTTGATCAACATATTTTTCTCACCATCACTCTTTTATCACTTTTTTATATTGTTCAGGGGAGTTCTGGGTTACTAAATAGATTTCTAGATGAGTGAAAAATATTGTTATCACTTGTATAGAATGAGAGAGAATAGTTTTCTTTGTGTTCTTAAAAGGTCCCCAAACTCCTCACCTCTAGGATGGTGTTACGGCATAACCCGTTTGATGGGACTGCCAGGATAAAATATTTCTTATAGGAAGACCTTAGATTCATGTCACCAATTTTGGATGGTATTACTTGATTTCCTATAATAGATCTCGTGACACATGTACTCTTGATTGGTGGTGGATGTAGGGGATACTTCCCTAATAATTGATTTCTTTCTTGACTTATATTTATTACTTATAACAACCTTACTTTATTCTAATATCATGCATTGAATTCTTTAAATTGTACTTTCTTCTTGTATATTTTCCCCTTAAGTTTGGTCTTATTTATTTAAAAAATATTTTATAATGACTTTTAAAATTATTTAAAATTAAATTATTATATATTCATTTTTAAATTTATATAGTGAGTAAGTGTTT
This sequence comes from Viscum album, assembly GCA_963277665.1. Classification (NCBI taxonomy): domain Eukaryota; kingdom Viridiplantae; phylum Streptophyta; class Magnoliopsida; order Santalales; family Viscaceae; genus Viscum; species Viscum album. The sequence goes on from OY728134.1 coordinate 1,281,031,795, forward strand.
TAGGGTGAAAACATCATTGCTCGAGAAAAAAAATTTCAAGTGATTTTTTTTATTTAAATAAAACAAAAATGGAAAACCTATTTTTGAAATATATTTCAAAAAAGCTCATAAATAGTATTAAAATATAATTTTTTGGCATGTGGAAAGGTGTGTGGTAGTTTGTTTCGTATTTTTATGATCACACATATATTATCATTTTACTTTCATACATGGGATCATCCTATGAAATTTCATGGACTATTTTTTGACTTGGTTGATTTGAGGATAGTTTTATTTTATATTTTTTGGAAAAATATACTTATTACATGATTTTATAATACAGTCCTTTACATTCTTTCAAAGTTTAGTGTGTGACACTTTCAATAAAATACAATTGCGCACATAGGGTTTTCACTACTTTTTGCAATTGGAGGTGTAATGTTATTATAGTGGTTGAGGATAAGCACAATTGGAGGCTTTTTTAATACAAGGGAATTTGAAGGGTGAGTTGGAATTTTATTACATAATTTATTATATGTTTTCTTATTATATCAACATATCAAATTTTTATCAAATATGTTCGACTTATAGATAGGTCATGACAGATTTTCATTAGAAGTTCATTTATATATTAACTCTGATTTAAAGGTGAAATCATTCCTATTATATATATATATATATATCTGATTCTTTGGATATTATCACCAGATCATAGGTATTGATAATTCTGCTTGGGTAAATGGTAGTTTCGTTTGTCTTCCAGTACATATGGAACCCCAGACTAGTTTGTTATAGGGCAGGAGTTTATTTTTTTATTTATTATCCCTTATTTTTTATTTATTCATATCTAATTTTTATTTTGGGTGTATTAATTACGGATAGTTCATGCTAAAATTTTGTGAAAAATATCTTATGTGTTAAATATGATTTAAGGGAAAAAATAATCATCATTTTATGCATATGATTTCTAGGATCTTTCCTCCAGTACATGGGGAGTGAGAACACACCTTAGGTTAGTGGTGGGATAGTTCTGGTTTCAGTTCAAATAGTATCCCTAGTCGAATTGTTACAAATGTTATTAGAGGTTGATTATATGGTGGTACCATTGGTTTTTGAGTATCCATTTTGTTTTTTGGTTATGTTAGGGTAAGAAAAAGTGATAATTTGTTACTAGGATTCTAGAAGTTGGTCGTGAGTGAGTTCATGATTACCACCAATAACGATGACTCTTGAGTCATCATGGGTAGCTAGGATTTGAGTTTTGAAGTAATTTTTTTTGGAAATTATTAATGATGTATTGATCCTTATTAGTATGATTGATTTTACATTGGTGTTTCTAATTTTATTTTGGGATGGAAATGGTATATGGGTCATGACATGATGTTGGATTACAGGACTTGAGAAACCAGAAGTGACTAATCTCCCTATCTTTATAAGTCCTATAAATTGTTGTGTGGATGGAATTTGGTCCCTCAGGTCTTGTATTATGGTCAATATTTATGCTACATCCAATTTATTTTTGATATTTAGACTATCCTAGATAAACATCCAATGATGGGGGTGATTTCATGGAAGGAACATGATATAGTGACATGAAGTTTTTATTTTGGGATGCATTCACTAGAAAATGAGTATTTGAAAATTTATTAAAATGGGTATTTAAAAATTTATTAAAAAAGAAATTTATTAATGGAAATTTTTATTTAAAAGGGGAGTTTTTAGTGAAATGTATTTTAAAATATTTTTATGCAGTTTGTGATTTGTTTTTCAAAAAATGCATTTTTTAATGGGAGATTGATTTGTTGGGTTTATTGGTTAATTATTTTGTATTAGTTACTTAGTTCAGTGGTAGTTTTCTTATTCATGTGTGAAAAATTAACTAGTTTAATTCATGTATCATGTTATTTAGATTCTGCCTCTAAGAAAATTCATGGAAGGCATGGATGGTATTATTTAGGAGAAAAAACATCGGGTGATTCTCTTTATCTCCTTTGTGTAGTTCCTCTAGTTGGTAGACCTACCCAAACTCAGAATTGAGTAGAATGGATGGATTTATTCCATGTATTGGGAATGTGGTTTGATATTTTTATAATTTTACCATTATATTCCATTGTGGAGGTCAAGGTTCATTAATATTTTGTGAGGAGAACCTATTAGGGTTTCACAAAAATCTACAGTCCTTTTATCCATAGGATGATCATTGGATTTATGATTTCTATTTCATGGACTGGGAGTTGGTGTAATCTCTAAGGTGTTTTTTATAGTTTTTCCTTTCAGTGGTATCTGTTATTTAGGGGCCCTGTTTGAGAGGGATTATGGGATGTTGGTGGATTTGTGGTGTTTATGCCTCAAGGGTAATAATGCCCCGTGTACTTCTTGGGATTTTTGTTTTGAAGATAGTGGATAGAGAATCCCTGATCTTGGTGAGTAGTGGATAGAAAACCTAAGGGTCATTGCTCAGGTAATGAGGGAGGTACTTTTCCATATGGCTATTGGGCACTTTGGATTACTAGTTTTTATTTATGGTTTTTCCATGAGACAATTTCCCAGTTATGAGATCTTAGTTTAACTATTGAGTATAATAATATGATTATAAACCCCATGTCATTATTTGTGATTGTTTGTGATCCTTGTAGTCTTGAAGAATTTGAATTGTGGATACATGAGAGTTTTTTTGGGATACTTCTATCTAAAAGATTGATTGGTTCCTTTTTGATAGTAGGTTGTGCATTTTTGTTGACATAATGCATTTTCTAGTGGTTTCCTCTATTGAGAGTGCATATATTGACTCATGACAGGCCAAAGGGAATCATTATTTCCCTTAGGTATAATCAAAATATAAATGTATAAAACTCAAAAAATGAAACTTGATTAATTAAAATATAATATTAGGAAAGTTATAGGAAAAATCCATAGAGATGGTGAATTAGTTTATTTATTTTTTCAAAAGATTTTATTTATTAAAATAGAAGTAATAGGTGAAGAAAATATGGTTTTGGTTCATTTAAAAAAGTAAAAGTAAAGAATATTGGTTTTTTAAAATAGGATTGAGAAAACTAAAGAAGAATTAAAGGCACAAAAAAATGTTTGTTTTCTAATCGGATTTGAAAGTTTTCCAATGTTTTGTGGTTTTAGGGTTTTGGTACAATTTGATTTTCGTAAAAAAATTAAGAAATCCATTTTTTGTTTCAAAGTCAAGATAAGGGAGATAAAATGGTCATGGTGTCCCCTCTTTAACACATAAATATCTTATTTCACTTGGTCTAGTAATTTATAGTTTCACCCAATTGAGTTTGTCTCGATACATTATTTAAACTTGACAACACTAAATTCAATAATGGTCATCCCTCATTTAGGGTAATCAGTTTTTTCAATTTATAATGTGCCTTTTGGATTCAAATACCAATAGTCATGATAAGTTTAAAAGAAAGGGATTATAAATATATTGAATGAATTGTGGAAAAAAATACATGAATAAAGAGAAAGAAATAAATATAATAAAACATTGCCCCTTATTCTACATGACCCTAGCATAATGTGGGTTTACCCCCTTATCCAAATTGTGAGAGAATAAGTGGGAATTAAATAAATAAAATAATGAATAATGAAAAATGGAGATGAAAATAGTGAGGAACCTACACATCAAAGGTTCTACCTCCAATATTTGTTGACCTAATACCATAGACAACATCATCTTGAACCTCTATTTATAAACTCTATATGGGATTGTGCAACATTCAATGGAATTTAGTATGGGTAAAAAGGTGGTCATAAGTTTTGAAAGATCTATAAAATTGATCAATTGTGAAGAATACTTAAAATTTAGCTGTTTTTTGGGATGTCCCAAACATTACATAGTGTGTAGTGATTACACGATATGTAAATGTTTCACCATGTGTGTGATATTACTGACCTATAAGATTTTTGGTAATTTAATATATGTTTCATGGTTTCACATAAGTGATATTCATTCAAATATGACTTCCACAACTTCATGACATGTATTACATAAATTCCTTTCATCGATATATGATGTGTAATGATTAAATTATATGTAAAGTCAATTTTCAGGTTCAAAAGCCACACATCTCCCTTATTATGTGTTATGTTTCCTAGAAGTGCTCCATGTAATATATATTTTTTAAATCCATTTATTAAGTGGATATTAAGATAATTTCAACTCCTTTTGATCATCTCCCATAACTTATAGCTTCTTGAAAAAAATGAAGAAACTATCAGATGTACCCGAGTTCAATAAAAATAAAAAACATCAGAATCAATGAATTTAATGATTAAAAATGTATTCAATAAATGAACTTAACCCCCCTCCCCCACCACAAGAATTAATACTTGTCCTCAAGGATTAAATCTAAACATAATATAGTGGAAACTCACTCTTCCATGATTTAAACTCAACGTAAAAGAAATTGGTTAATTTGAAAGTTAAATTCTTGAGAATCACACCTAGAAAATTTATGAACGCCTCATTTTTCAAATAATACAAATCAACCATGTATACTAATTTTTACATTGTGAAATATATAGTCCTTTTCATTCAACCATTTTAATTTTTCAATTCATTGTTAATATAAATACTATTTATAATTTACCTCACATGAATTTATATGCTCATCATCAGTGTATGAATGTATAGAGTGATTCATGGATTTAAAGAACATGTCACTTACTATAGGATTGAAAGACAATTAACATCTCAATCACATAAAGATAGAAATCACTTTTAATAAGGTGGGTTTCACCATTTAGGATCAAATAACTCTGAGGTTTTAATTTAGGTGGGTAAATTAAATAAAAATTAAAAATTAAAAATTAGGTTTTTCTCATATATAATTTACATGATAAACAAAAAACATCTTAGTGAATCTCTGATCTTCCCCTAGTATCTCATAATAGTCTCATAATGAGATGAAATGAAATAAATGAAAAAACCTCTTTTATTATTATTATATTTCCTTTTCTTTTTTGAATGTTTTTTGGTGACAAACCTCACATCCATAATCCCACCCCAAATGATCTCATCAAAAAACTATATTTAATAGTTATACCAAGATCATCTGTTAAGAAATGGTGTTTTTTAAATTTCCCTATACCTAGACCATTATTTTACAAGAGTTTGTGCAATAAATACAATGAATGTTCCTTCCAAAAATCTCATAAATCCCCCCCAACACATATTAATTACACATTATGAATCCCTTATAGTAACTACCATCTCCCCACTATTATTTTTGATAATCATGAAAAATATTTTGGGCAAGTCATGAAAGGATAATATAAAATTATAACACAAATATTCACTATAAAGGTTGTTCATGGATTATATGGGCTTTAAAATGGATTTATGTAAGTTTAGTATTATGATAATGGATAATAAAAGATGCCTCAAAAATATTAATAATATTTCTGTTCCTTTATAGTTTTGATAAATGAAAATAAGGTTCTAAAAGAGAACATGTCATTGTTTCACAAGAAATATACTATAGGACGAATAGAAAATATTGCCCTAGAGAATGTATCTCGAATGGGATGAATGGTTTAGAAAACTAATAATGGTAATGAATTTGAGTAAATATATCAATTAATGAAAATATTAATAAATTAAAGTATGACCAAATCTCAGAAAAATTTCATCTAAAATGGTTAAAATTCTCCATAAATCATGATTTTTCAAATCTTAATCCAGATGAATATATTTACAAATTATTTTTCCCATTTTCAGCATTCAAATCTATTGACAATGAAATTTAATAACATGGCATGTATCTTGGGTAGTTTATGTATCCTCGTTCAGTTGATTAAAGAAAGAATCAATAGAGGGAAATTAAATTAGATGTTGAAAGCTTTAACTAAATTAAATGAGGGGAATACAGTTGAAAAATTATGAATTGAAATGATTACTCCCATTTTATTAATGATTCAAATTTGGTTGTATGAGTTCTACTCGCTCCTGATCCATGACGTGTTTAGTTCTCATACATTTTCTTTTGATTCCAGCTACTTATTTCCATCATTAGTATTGATGGTCCTAAAATAATTAAAATACACAAGTTAATGTACATGTCATAATGAATGAATATTTTGAGTAAGGTAATGTGTTCATAAAGGACAAATAAAAATAATAAAACAAAAAAACTCACGTCGCGCCTTGAAAATGCATTTGTTTAATGTCCTTGGAATGAACTTACCTCTTTAAGGTTTATCTTAGGTTATAGATGACTGAATGTTTTTACCACATCATGGTATATAAATGGTATAAATTGTGTCTTTTCCATATAGGTTTTCCTCTTTCCTTCTTCTCTAAATATCTCAATTCTTCTTGATGTGCGTAAATGATTGATCTCTATTGGTCTAATACACCATTTCTTCACCAATACCGATTAACTAAATGGAAGGTTATGTACTATCCATATATGTTTTTATTTCTCAAATGTGTTGGTGTTTTTCACTCGACTAGTGTTAGCAGTCAGACCCTTTAGCTTTACCTTCTTCTTTTCAGTGTTTTTAAGTTTATCATCCTCTATCATAGTAGAATCTATCTCATATACCTCTTTACATTCAGCGATACACTCAACATTGGATTTTTTTATTCTCGAAACTCATTTTCATCTATCACATTCCAGTTATTCATTTCCCGATGGATGTTAAAACTTACTTGATCATATCCAACTATCAGAAAAATTTATCCACTTTGGATATCAACAAACACATGCCCAATGCATAAATAATATATCCCCAGAATGTTTGGATTTAATTCCTCTTCCATATCAATCATTTAGATGTCTAAATAAATATAAGCATGTCAAATTTTATCAGAATGTCTTTTGATCAGTCCTCTTGGGGATTTCACTATTGAATCAACTTATTAAAGAAGTACTTTCTTGGGATCCAGTTCTTCTAGTCCCAAACACTTGAAAGTTTTGTATGAAACGATATTCACACTCAATCCTAATTCATAGAAATCTCTTCATAATTTATTATCTCCAATAAATATAGGAATAAAAAACCTTCTTGTATCATGTTGTTTCCTAGGTAGGTACTTTGATACCACAACCGAACACTCTTGTGTGAATGGTATGGTTACAATTTCCTCTAGCTTCTTTTTATTTGTTACAATCTCGTTTATGAATTTTTCATATGTAAGAGCCTATGAAAAAATTAATATTGATATGGAATTTTTTATAGTGTTTTATAAATATTCCTTTTTGTGCATCGGTTTTCACTTGTACCATTCAATCTAGAAAATTATGTATTGGATTATACTATAGTGGTTCTTCTTTATCTTATTCATCTACTTATTCCTTGCAATTTTTAACTTATTATTCACTTTTTACAAAATATTTTTATCTTTTAAACTATATTCCACCTCATTTTTTTATCCAAATTCTAAGTAATAAATATTTTAAACCATTATGTGGACATACATTTGGGCATCCCAGCAGTACTCCTTCCAGTCTCTCTTTAATCTAGTCCATAATTCTTCCATCTTGATGCTTCATATTCTATAGTGCATACTTTTGGTTCATTGATTCTTCTTTTGTTTCATTGAGTACATCCTCGATTATGGTCATGAATATAGACAATGTTTCCTCTAATGTATAGACATGTACTGTCAGTGTGGGCCATCATGATGCTTATTTTTTCAACCCTTGTGGCCTTTATTGATATCCTAGTCCTTGTTGTGGTTGAGGCCACCAACCATGATATTTATTCCCTCAAATGTATTCATCATAATTTTAATAATTTATATATTTACCTTAGTGGTTTTTTGGTGGCCCATAATTATGTCTATCTTACTGGTTAATGATTCAATCAATACTTCCATCCAGTAATTGTTATTGTTATGTTAGCACATTTTTTTAATCACTTCTCCTTGCCATAAGAAACTATTTCTATCCATTTCATAAAATAAGTTGTAGCTCACTTCATTTGACATCTTCATCAATGATCCAGCCACTACATAATCAAGAATCATCCTATTTACCAATGAAAAAACCATTCAAAATGTTTGGATCATTATCAATATCTCTATACCATGATGGTTTCATTTATGAGTCATATCTTTAAGACATTCCAATCCAGAGTATAGTGAGTCATCTTAATATTAGAATAATTCTAGAATGTTTACTTGTATTACCATTGATATATAAGGTGGAAAGAAGTGGGTAATCAAGTTCTTGGAAATCTAATCCCATGTACTCTTGGAATGTTCATACAATATTTGGATCTAATCATGAGGTCACTCGTGTAATGAATGTTTGTAAATAATTATTCTTACATCATTACATAAAACATTCAATAATTCAAATGTGACATAAAGATTTAGGAATATTCTCATATGTGTGTTTTAATATTCATGTGGTAGTCCGGTAAATTGCACGTTATTTGAGATCAATGAAATTATTGGAGGATTGATGATAAAGTTGTTTGTTGCAACAATTAGAACCAAGATTCTTGGTTGAAATCCTATATTTCATGGACACCCATAGTTTATGAGTATATGAAGCCTCGGATCTCACTGAATAAATCCTCTAGTATCTTTTTTTGTTTAGTACCCACCATGTTTGGAGTGAAATTAATCTCTAGGTTTGGTTCAAAATTAGGAGTGGACTCGATTATGATTTTTCTCATTGCTCGAGTGTTATATTTTAAGATTAATGATTTCAATATGATAATTGCACCACAAAGTAACCAATTTAAAAAAGAGGATTTTAAATAAATAAAATAAAATAAAAATAAAATTAAAAAGTTAAAAACTAACTTGTAATCGTCCCCAATAATGGAAATTTTTTGACAGGACTGAAGGTCATTGTTATTTCTCTCATGTATTATCAAAATATAAATTTACAAAAATCAAAATATGATACATGGTTAATTATAATATAGTATTAGGAACATTTAAAATCAAACCAACAAAAAAGGTGATTTAGTTTATTTAAGTTTTAAAAAATAATTGATTTATTTAAATAGAAGAAATATGTCAAGAAAATATGACTTTGGTTAACTTGAAAAATATGAAATAAAGAAGATTGAATTTTTTGAAAATTGTTTTGAAAAAAGGGAATATGGAAACACAAAAAATTGTTTGATTTCTAACCATATTTGAAAGCATTCCGGGTTAAGGTGAAAATTGATTATAGAAAAAAATATGAATAATCCATGTTTGGTGTTAAATCTAAGAAAAGAGGGATCCAATTGTCATGGTATCCCCTCCTTTACATAACAATATTCTATTCCATTGGTTTGGTAATTTAGTGTTTCACCGAATCAAGTTTTTTCTCAAAACCATTTTTGAACAAGATTAACCTAAACTTGAAAATGGTCATGCCTAATTTAGGGTAATAAATTAAAAAATTTATAATGTTCTTTTCAGATTCAAATACCAATGGTCATGGTAAAAGTAAAATATAGGGATTGGAAATTGACTGAATGAATTATGAAAAACTAAATAATTGAATAAATAAAAAGAAAAATAAATCCCGCAAAGGCTTCCATTTTCTACTACATAAGACTAGAATAAGAAAGGTTTAACCCATAGTCCTATTATTTAGAGAATAAGAGTGTAGAAAAGAAATAAAACAAATACTAATTAAAAAATAGATGAATCTAGTGGGGACCCCATACATCATGAATTCTCACTCCATGATTTGGTCTCTGTATCTCTTTCACATAAGCAAACTAGACCTTTATTTATAGACTCTCGATGGGTGCATACATAATTCAATGGAATTTAGTATGGGTAAAATGGTGGTCATAAATTATCCTAAGGATATAAAACAGGTCAAAACCCCAAATTACATCGAATCTGGCCATTTTTGGTCCATCCCATCCTTAAAATGTCATGTAGTGATTACACAACAATTAGATGTTAAACCACATGTATAAAATTCATGACCTCTAGGAATTGTATTAATTAATGGTATGTGTAATGGCATGATGGAAGTTATATTTATTCTAGTCTAGTTTCCTCAACTTCATGACATGTATTAATTTCATTCCATGAATCAATTCATGAAGTGTAATTATGAGACATTGTGTAAAGTCATGTTTCAGTAATGGAAGCCTTGTTTGAAACTGATTATTCAGTTTTATTCCCTAGAATTTCTTCATCATCATGAATCATTATGGAAAATATTAATTTATACAGATTTCATGATTTTTTCCACTCCTTTAGCTCATCTTTGATAACTTATAGAATCCTAAAAAAATGAAGAAAACACCATGTTTATAGGCATTCATTAATAATAAATATCATCAAAATCAATTCATTTTACTATAAAAAATTCATTCAATACATGTAATTATCAACTCACCAATTTAGATGGAGTATAAATATTAGAGTGACCCTAGTAGGTCTTAGTGTTAGTGAGGCTTCATTTCCCTTATTGGTGGAGTTATTCTTTTTAGAGACATTTTGGTGTATTCTGAGGATCTACTCAATTGATCTAGAGGAATAGTTTGGTTGGTCTAATCTCACATTTGGATCTATCATATCTTCTATTTATCCCCCATATCATTATTTGGGGGTTGTATCTTCAGTGCTTAACCTTATTCCTGTTGGAACCATGGTATTCTATGCATGATTTGGAGTGTGGTTTGTGTTTGTTGTCAATCATCAATGGAAGTTCGGTCGTGTACCAGCAAAGAGATCATACCGTTCAAGAACACAACAGTATTGAAGGTGGCGCCGTTTCCCAGTGTTTGCCAAATTTTTGGGTCCAAAATTTGGAATTTGGTGAGCATCGCGAAAATAGGATTTCCATGAAGATCATGATTTAATATGGCAAAGGCATGAATTTCGTGAAGATGGGATGCATGGACTAGATTTCGCGAAGACCAGAAGAATGGAGGCGGTGAGTCTTTGCGATTACGTCAAGCTTCGCGAATGGCAGAGGCCGTAGAGCTTCGCGGCGATGAAGGGCTTTGCGAGGGAGCTTTGCGGCGAAGGCGTGAAGGAATGATGATGGTGATTCTTCGCGACTACGTCAAGCTTCGCGAACTGCAAAGTGCCGTGGTGCTTTGCGATTTGGACAGAATTTCGGCGGAAACATTGGAGCTTCACAATTTGAGTTGACGTGGTGCTGAATTCGCGCGGAAGGGTCGAGGGTCGGTGGAATCGCCTATAAATAGAGGCCGACCCCCTCAAGAGAAGTAGAGAGAATTTCAGAGAAAGTCCTTTGCTCTCGGTTCGCAAAGGTCTCTCGCAAAGGCAGTGTGCTTCGCGAAAGAGGAGCTTCGCGGCAGCTATTCTAGCTCCGCGAAAGACGTGCGCCCCATGTTGGCTCAGTGAGCTTCGCGAAGAGGCAGGAGCTTCGTGATATCCAAGCATTGCGAAGGCTGGAGCATCGCGAGAGTGCTTCGCGATTGAGCTTCGCGAAATGGCAGGGGCTCTGCGAAGTCTTGTTTGAGCTTTGCAAAATTGGGAGCCTTGCGAAGTAGGGTACTTTGTGAAGGCCTCTTCCAAAGGTTGTTTGCTCTGTGGACAAGGGAAAAGGGGGTATTCATCAGTGGTTGGAATTTGAATTTTAACAGAGCATTAACTCAGGACTCTGATGCAAGAAAAGTCTCATGCTGAACATGGGATAATGAACTTCATGACTATTAATTGAAGAGACCTTCACATCTATAAACTGAGTGTGACTTCACCAATGGTAGTGAGCCATGGGGAGTCAACGGGAGTGACCCGAGGGAAGCAGTGAGCTATCCCTGAACCTTTGTAAAGGTAGTGAGCCTGGGACAGAGTGACTGTACCCAAACTTTTGTAATCTACAGCTAGTGAAGCATAGTGGATTTTGGTACGACCAACAACCTGTCGGCGTATGCTCCTTGGACGTAGCCCTTAGCGGTGAACCAAGTAAAAAGGGCTGTGTCTTCTCTGTGCTGTGAATGTTTTCTTTCTAATCATAATCATCATACAGTTTCAACAAGTTCCTACCAACGTGGGAACAAGATCCATCACATTAAAAGAAAAAGTGGTCACCCTGATTCACCCCTCCCCTCTCAGGGTGTCCCGGGGTCCTTCAAGTGGTATCAGAGGGTAAAGGTTGCTGGTGTTGAATCTGACCTTTTTCGTCATGGAAAACGCGGTCAATGTCAGGGGAGTCCCTCACTTCGATGGAAGCAATTTCCAGATCTGGAAGAACAGAATGAGATCTCATCTAAGATCTCTTGGAATGGAAGTTCTTTTTTCTACTATGCAAGGAATACAAGTCACTAATTCAACAGGCCTAGTTATGACTGAACCAGACAAGAAACTTCTTGATGCAGATTCTAAAGCACAGAATGCTCTCACTGCATCCCTTTCTGATCAGATCTACCTGAAGGTGATGAATTTCACCTCAGAAAAATCCATGTGGGATAAACTTGAGAATATTTATGAAGGAGATAGCAAAGTGAAGGAGGCGAAACTACAAGTGCTACACAATCGGTTTGATGATCTGAAGATGCATCCAGACGAGAATGCAGAGTCTTTCTTCAATCGAATTACTGAAGTGGTTGGAGAAATTTGGGGTCTAGGTAAAGAAATCAAAGACATTGATATTGTAAAGAAAATATTAAGAAGACTTCCACCTCTATATAATGCGAAGGTGTCAGCCCTTGAGGAAAGAGATCTTTCCAAACTTTCTCAAGATGATCTACTGAGCAGCTTGGTAGCATATGAAATGAGAGTCAAACCAGAAGATGCTATGACTCGAGTGAGCAAGGAAATGGCATTCAAGGCCATGGATAAATTGAAAATCTCAAAGGATAGTAGCGGTGATGATGAAGAAGAGAAAGAAATTCTTTCTCTCATTACAAATAAGATCCAGAAGGGGAAAGGGAAATTCAAAGGGAAGTTACCTCTCGCATGTTTCCGTTGTGGAAAAGTTGGGCACATTGCCTCTCAGTGCTTGAAGAATATCAATGATGATGATAGTGAAGATGAAAACTTCAAGAAGCCTCAGAGAAGGTTCATCAAAAAGGGAGACTTCAAATCTGGTAAGAAAATGCAAAGGAAGAGTTTTGTCTGTGAAGAGGAAGAAAATGACAATGAATTCTGTGATGAAGAAGAACCAGAATTCAAAACTGGGAACCATGCTTCTATGATGGCCACTGTTGAAAAGTCATAAGATACTGATGGAGAAAAACAACTGAGAACTTGTGTAGATTCTGAGGTGCAACTTAAGGATGCGGTTAGTAAGCTTAAGATTAAATGTAAGAGCTGCAATAAGTGGAAATCAATTGTAGAAGAATCAACTGAATACGTTGATCAACTTGAAGCTAAAATTGAACGACTGGAAGAATTTGTGAAGGTACAGTCTAAAATAATTGAAAGAAATGATGATGTAGTAGATCTTAAGTTGAGAATTGAAGAGCAGGAAAAGGTCATCAATGACCTCACATCCAGACTGGATGAAAAATCCAAGACTGCTGAGGGTCTTGGGGAGGAAGTAGTTACTCTAAGGAGTAAACTGGATACTGAATCAGTTCCAAAAGAATCGAGGAAGAAAATACAGTTTGGAAGATTCTCAGATGTAGAATTACTAGCAAGAGCCAAGTGTGGTTCAGATGGGGTTGGAAAAATCTTGAGTGATCAAAGACCCGCTTGCATGGGAAAGAGTGGAATTGGCTGTGAGGCTGAGTCATCAACTGCTGGAAGTGAAAAGATCCAAAAGAAAGATAAGATGAAAGTTGAACATGTTGAAATGTTACCTAGAGTGCTGAAAAAGGAACCCTCAATCCAAACTAAAAGGAGACCTGAAAATTATCCTCAAACTTTCAAAAATGGCAGACAGTCTTACTATTCTCCCAAGGAAGAAGGTATAAGGAGAAATTCAAGTGAGAAGACATTTCCTCTCATGAAGTGTCAGTTCTGTGGCTATCTGGGCCATACCATGTCTTATTGTGAAGAGGCAAGAAGCTATATGAATGGAGAAGATATAGATGCTCAACAAAGGAGAACAATCTCATATCCTAATTCTTATAGGAGAAATAATTTCTATGGATATTGTTTTCGTTGTTCTAACTTTGGTCATAAGGCCGTTAATTGCAGGAAGAGAAGGGACATAGACACCTCATACCGAAGTTCAAGACAAGTCAAGTCTCGTCAGCAAGACAATGTTGCTCTTTCAAACAGGTTCTCACCTCTCAAAGAAGACTTTGACTATGAAGAACCTGGGTATGCGGAACAGATAGTTGAAAGTCCATCAGTTCTATATACTCAATCTAATGTCTCATGGAAGGAAAGGAAGAAGATTGAGAAATCGAACCTTGCAGAGGTAGCCCTCAAAGCTATAAAGAACAACAATACCTGGATTCTAGATAGCGGTTGTTCATCTCATATGACAGGTAATGCCGGCCTACTAATGAATATCATAAAGAATGTTGATGGTACAGTAAGATTTGGTAATGATGGGGCTCTGAAAATCAAAGGGAGTGGAAGTACCAAATTAGCTAATGGAGATCTAAAGAAGACTGAAGTCCTTTACGTAGATGGCCTACGTCATAATCTCCTCAGCGTGAGTCAACTCTATGACTTAGGACTTTTAGTTACTTTTAATCAGAAGGGCTGCACTATCAAGGGAAAAACCGACAATTCACTTATGAAGGGATGTAGAACAGAAGGCAACTTGTATCAGGTTGATAGTGAAGAAAATGTACGTTACATGACTGTTGAAGAAGAAAACAATTTGTGGCATCAGAGATTGGGAAACATCAATCAACCAGACATGGAGAAAATATCAAAATTGAGAATTGTCATGGACATCCCCAACCTGAAGCGTGAGCGTGAAAAATCTTGTGATTCTTGTATTCGTGGGAAGCTAGTCTGCAGTTCATATCGGCCAAAGAAGAAAAAGGCATCTCACCTTCTTGATCTGATTCATACAGATGTTTGTGGTCCAATAAATGTTGCCAGAACACATGTAGAAAGGTACTTTTTCCTTTTCATTGATGATTACAGTAGAATGGCATGTGTGATGGTCATTCATAGGAAACGAAAAGTCCTTGACTGCATGAAAACATATCGGCGAATCACCGAGAATGATACTGGACGAACAATCAAAGTGTTGCGATCTGATAATAGAGGAGAATACACGTCCATTGAATTTGATAATTATCTAGAGAAGCATGGGATACAACATGAGGTAGCTGCTGTGAGAACTCCACAACAAAATGGAGTTGTTGAACGTAGGAATTGACAGGTGAACAACATGGCACGAACTATGCTGATTGAGAGTCGTATTCCACGACATTACTGGAAAGAGGCTGTTCAAGCTGCAGTGTACATTCAGAATCGAACAAGACTTTATATGGGTGAGACGAAGACACCATATGAATTGTGGCATGGATGGAAGCCTTCTCTAAAATACTTTCATGTCTTTGGAAGTAAATGCTTCATCAGGAACAAAGAAGGAAATCAAGGGAAATATGGCGACAATGCAGATGAAGGAATTTTCCTTGGTTACACAATGAACAGCAAAGCCTACAAATGTTTCAACAAGTGTTTGGGAAGAATTTTGGAAAGCAGTGATGTTAAGATAATTGAAGAGAAAACCACAAATTCTTCAAGGACGTCATATGCTGATGTGATAGAAAGTCAGGAAGAATGTGAACGTGAAGAAAATACAAGTGCAGAAATAAATGAATTTGTTCAAAACACTCAGCAGTCACATCATGATGTTGACTTAGAAGAAGAATCTAAAGAAGAAACTATGGCTGAAGAAAATTCTACCGAACCTCGCAGGAGAAATCAAAGAGCTGAGATTGATCCATCCAACATAATTAGGGACAAAAGTGCACCCACTAAAACAAGGAGGATGAGGAATAATGCGCAGTCTGCATTTCTATCAGTTGTAGAGCCATCCTCATTCTAAGAAGCTTCAAATGATGAATCTTGGGTGAAAGCCATGAATGATGAATTAGATCAGATTGACAAGAATCAGACATGGGATCTTGTCCAGAGACCCAAAGGTTAGAATGTGATTGGTACCAAATGGATATTCAAAAATAAGTTTGATGAGCATGGAAGTTTCATCAGAAACAAGGAACGACTGGTATGTAAAGGATACTCTTAGATTGAAGGCATTGATGTTGAAGAAACCTTTGCTCCAGTGGCTAGACTGGAGTCAATCAGGCTTTTCCTTTCCATGTCACTCCAAAGAGGATATAAATTATATCAAATGGATGTTAAGACAGTATTCTTGAATGGTGTACTCGAAGAAAAAGTCTACATTGAACAACCAGTGGGATTTGTCTTGGGTACCAATGAAACAAAGGTCTGCAAACTGAAGAAATCTCTATATGGTTTGAAGCAGGCACCACGGGTGTGGTACTCACGGCTAGATTCATATCTCATGAAGTTGGAATTCAAAAGAGGAGGAGTTGATCACAATCTCTATGTGAATAATTCTCCAAAAGATCAATTCATGGTACTTGTCTACATTGATGACATCATATTTGGTGGTAGTAGGCAGAAATCAGTGGATGAATTTTCCAACCACATGAAATCAGAATTTGAAATGTCTATGATTGGGGAGCTCACATATTTCTTGGGGCTACAAGTGATTCAAAAGAATGAATACACTTTCATTTCTCAGAAAAAATATGCAAGATAGTTGCTCAAGAAGTTCAATATGCAAGACTCCAAACCAATGTCAACTCCGATTGCAGTTGGAACTGAACTTGGAAAGCATGAGGATGGGAACTCTATTGATCCCACCATGTACAGGAGGATCATTAGAAGCCTACTATACCTGACAGCGACAAGGCCAGATATTGTCTTTGCAACATGCCTTGCGGCCCGTTTTCAGAGTAATCCAAAGGAGGAACATATGGCAGCAGTAAAAAGAATCACGAGGTACATTCAAGGTACACATAACTTCGGGTTATTTTTTACTGCAGGAAGGGAAAATGAATTATCAGCGTTTTCTGATGCTGACTGGGATGGTGATGTAGTAGATAGAAAGTCCACTAGTGGTGGAGCTTTCTATATTGGGCAGAAATGTGTTGGATGGTTGAGCAAGAAACAAGAAAGTACTTCTTTTAGTACTACTGAAGCTGAGTATATCTCCGCCACAAAGGCATGCACTCAACTACTATGGATGAAGAAACAGTTAACTGATATTGGGGATGAGGTGACGCAACCAATGGTGATTTACTGTGACAATAAGAGCGCAATTGATCTTACGAAGAATCATGTTCAGCATTCTCATACAAAACACATTGAAATCAGGTATCACTTTATCAAAGAGAAAGTTGAGCAAAGCGTGATTAGATTGGATCATGTGGGAATAGATGAGCAAGTGGCTGATATCCTGACAAAGCCACTGTCAGTGGCTGTGTTTGAGAAGCATCGGTTGAACCTCGGTGTTCGACCACCTCCCAGTGCATAAGGAGGATACGGAATACCCCTCTCCCCATTTGTTTTAAATGTTTTAATCTGTTTATGGATATGATGCTGGTTTATGGGGGAGATACTATCCAGGGGGAGTATGGTTTGAGCTGAACGTGAAAAATTTTTACTGGTTTTTGGATTTATTGTCAATGGGGGAGAAAGGAGAAGGAATAAATTCAGGCAACTTCTGTGATGAGAAGAATGATAAGGAAAACAGTGGAACCCAATTCAAGCCTCCTCTCTTGTTTTCTACACCGAGCATTACTCACGTAGACTTAGAGTGTTGGATGGGTTGATTATTTTTCTTGGTTTTCATATAGATGGAGATCTATTGAATTTTTCTTCTGATTTCCAACAAACCCAAAGGGGGAGATTGTTGGAACCATGGTCTTCTATGCATGATTTGGAGTGTGGTTTGTGTTTGTTGTCAATCATCAATGGAAGTTTGGTCGTGTACCAGCAAAGAGATCATATCGTTCAAGCACACAACAATATTGAAGGTGGCGCCGTTTCCCAGTGTTTGCCAAATTTTTGGGTCCAAAATTTGGAATTTGGTGAGCATCGCGAAAATAGGATTTCCATGAAGATCATGATTTAATATGGAAAAGGCATGAATTTCACGAAGATGGGATGCATGGACTGGATTTCGCGAAGACCAGAAGAATGGAGGAAGTGAGCCTTTGCGATTACGTCAAGCTTCGCGAATGGCAGAGGCTGGAGAGGTTCGCGGCGATGAAGGGCTTTGCGAGGGAGCTTCGTGGTGAAGGCATGAAGGAATGATGACGGTGATTGTTCGCGACTACGTCAAGCTTCGCGAATGAAAAAGTGCCGTGGTGCTTCGCGATTTGGACAGAATTCCGGTAGAAACATTGGAGATTCGCGATTTGAGATGACGTGGAGCTGACTTCGCGTGGAAGGGTCGAGGGTCGGTGGAATCGCCTATAAATAGAGGCCGACCCCCTCAAGAGAAGTAGAGAGAATTTCAGAGAAAGTCCTTTGATCTCGATTCACAAAGGTCTCTCACGAAGGCAGTGTGCTTCGCGAAAGAGGAGCTTCGCGGCGGCTATTCTAGCTTCGCGAAAGATGTGCGCCCCGCATTGGCTCAGTGAGCTTCGCGAAGAGACAGGAGCTTCGCGATAGCCAAGAATTGCGAAGGCTGGAGCATCGCGAGAGTGCTTCGCGATTGAGCTTCGCGAAATGGCAGGGGCTCTGTGAAGTCTTGTTTGAGCTTTGCAAAATTGGGAGCCTTGCGAAGTTGGGTACTTTGCGAAGGCCTCTTCCAAAGGTTGTTTGCCCTGTGGACAAGGGAAAAGGGGGTATTCATCAGTGGTTGGAATTTGGATTTTAACAGAGCATTAACTCAGGACTCTGATGCAAGCAAAGTCGCATGCTGAATAGGGGACAATGAACTTAATGACTATTAATTGAAGAGACCTTCATGTCTATAAACTGATTGTGACTTCACCAACGGTAGTGAGCCAGGGGGAGTCAACGGGAGTGACCCGAGGGAAGCAGTGAGCTATCCCTGAACCTTTGTAAAGGCAGTGAGCCTGGGATAGAGTGACTGTACCAGAACTTTTGTAATCTACAGCTAGTGAAGCATAGTGGATTTTGGTACGACCGACAACCTGTCGGCGTATGCTCCTTGGACGTAGCCCTTAGCGGTGAACCAAGTAAAAAGGGCCGTGTCTTCTCTGTGCTATGATTGTTTGCTTTCTAATCATAATCATCATACCGGTTCAACAAGTTCCTACCAACGTGGAAACAAGATCCATCACATTAAAAGAAAAAGTGGTCACCCTGATTCACCTCTCCCCTCTCAGGGTGTCCCGGGGTCCTTCAATTCCATCCTTTTAAATAGATTTATCTGGACATAAATAGTTATGGTGGGGAGGTTGTTTTTAGTAGTTATTTATTTAAAATTATTTAATATTATTTTTAGCTGTTGAAAATTTCCATTTTTCTTGAGATGAAAATATTAAATTGTTTATAATTTTTAGAGGGTCACATGGTTACCTAGAACAGTTTGAAAAACCATGTGGTAACAATGTGTATCAAGTTTTTCATTGACAGAGCTATCTAGAATTGATGGTGAATGGTTTTTTAAACCATGTGGGATCCTAAGAGTAACCATGTGAGGTGTTATTTTGTTTTCAATGTTTTATAGATTTTTATTTAATGGTTTATTAAACCATGAAGATAAATTGTATAATGAGATTGATTTTTATTTATTTAAAGAAAACATTTCCCCCCGTTTATGCCCTCATTTATTTTTCCCCTCCCAATTTTATTCCTTACTATAAAGCACCACAGCAGAGGGCCAGGACCTTCTTTAGTACACCTACCTATTTCTCAAACTCCTTATCTTATGACAATTTTTTTTCCATGATTCATTAATGGAGTGCTGAGGTAATGAATCCTCCTCCCCCTCTCCTTTCCTTTCTGGTCATTTAACCATCCCCCTTCACCGTCATGGTTTAGCTGAACCATATATAAAATAATTAAACTGATTCTTGAAATTTATTCTATGATTTGGGATCATGTTGTGTTTTTAATCCTTTTTTGGTTGTATACCATCAAATGCAACATATTATACCTCATCACATTTTCATTATGCTTGATTTGAGGTATATTTTCCCATGTCTGGACATTAAATTTTTGAACCACTGATTTCTTTATGTTTTATTTAACATTTTAATTATTAAATAAAATTATCAAAAAAATTATTTTTAAAAAATAAAATTGCGTATTATGGTTTTTAAAATGTAGCTTTAAATTTCTTATGGTAATCCAGGTACACCAGATGTTTGCTAAATTCATGAGGTGATTTTTTAAATGGTTTTCATATTTTATAAAGGAGTTTAGCATGTTTAAATTTATTTCTAAAATGTTTTTTTCTTGGTACATAAATTGGTACTTGAAATAATTGGTATGAATAAATAACATAAATATTGATTTAAAATAATTTTTATGGTTTTAAATTTTTTTTACCTCACTTATGTAATTAGAAAAAGAAGAGAGAATTGGTTAAAGTTATGGAATGCATTTCAACTGGGTAAATCTTTAAGTTGTGATATTTTGAAGAATTTTTTTTAAATGGGTTTGAAATTTGAAATGAGACTTGGATTTCCATGTCCGGTTTATTTTAAAGGACCAGGTAAGACCTTTAATTAAATCTATTGTTGCTTTTCGAATCCATTTATTGTAACTTTCTTTATTGCACCAATTTATTGTTGTTATCTTCTCTTTGAAGATTGGATTGATGAATTGGAGCTATCTTTTTGAGTGTGAATTAGAGGTGATGTTGAGATTTTTTTATTTCTTCCTACCTTACTTGATTGTTATATATCTTCTCACACTTACTATTTTATATTAGTCATGAGAATACTTATCCACTTTGTAAATAACAGAATGAGTGGAAACTCTAGTGTGTGTGTGCGTGTGAATAGAGAGGGATTGAGATACTGAGTGCACCTGTATGGACTTATTATTCTCACCCCTGAGATGATGTTAGGGAATGACCATGACTACCAAGAAAAATAGTTTTTTGTAGCCTAGCCTTGGATTCATGTCACCTATTCTAGAAAGTATTACTTAAGTGATTATACTAGATCCCTTGACGCCTAATTTATTTATTGGTGGTTTATGTATGGGATCCCACCGTTAGAATTGAATTCCTTCTCCCCTTGTTTTTTTATTATGTCACACTTAATTTATTTTATTCTCTTGCATTATCTTCAATTAACTTGTGCTTCCAACTTGTATCTCTATCCATCATGATTGGTTTGTTTTATTTAAAATTATTTCCCAATAGGATTTTGGATTTTTTAAAATGAAAGTATTTCAACTTGGTTTCTAATGTGAAATGGTAAGTTGTTTTCTATGATTGAAAATGTAATTAGTCGAGAAAAAATATATCAAGTGTTTATTCACATTCAATACAATAAGAATGGATTTTTTTTGAAAAATATTTCAATATATCATAGAAATTATATTTATAATTGAATTACTAGCATATGGAAAGGTATTTTGGTCCACAATGATTATTTTTATTATCATACCATTATTATAATTTTAGATATAGGATTTGGATAATATTTTGACCACTCTTGTAGTATTGGTTGATTGAGGTCATTTGAGGTTAGTATTATTTTATCATAATTGGTAAAGTGTTCCAATTACTTGATTTTATAGGACCTATATTTATTTTATTAGAATGTCTGACATATGGCCCTTTAAATGATTTACCTTGTACATTTATGATTTTTACTAATTTCTATGGTTAGAGGTGTACTATTATTATGTTGGAAGAGGAAATACACTGTTTGAGGATGTTATAAAGGGGGGACACTTAGAGGGTGAGATATAAGTTTATATAATAATTTATTATCAATTTTTTTTTATTTCATCCTATATGAATTTTGGCAATCCAAAATATGGATGGGTCATGTTGTATTTTCATGAGAAATTATATTATCTGTTTGTTAGGATTTCCAAAGGATACCATTCCAATTATATATATCTAATGCCTTGATTCTTTTCACTAACCCATTGAGATGAGGAATTACCCATGGGTCAGTGGTGGTCTAGTTTGAGTTCTGATTTGGATGAAATACCAGGCTATTTCGTTACATGCTGGTACCTTACCTTTTTCTTTTGGCGCGATCACAGTAATAGGCTCCCCACTAATTAAGATGACCAATGTGAGGTCAAAGGAATTAGGATGGGAACATGGACTGTAGGATTTTGGGTTGATCGATAAAAAACCGGAGCTTTTGATGGTTTTGAGCTATAACTTCATGGTGGCCCCGTACAAGAATAACTATATGAAGGTATTTTTTTCGGTTTTTTGGAGGAAAATTATTTATATATGGGTATAGGTATTTTTTTCAATTCTAGGTCACAAAAGCATTAGATCCACTAATTATTTTCTTTGAAAATTGATTAGAAGGAATTAGGGTCCCTAACACCTTGTGCTAAAGGTTTTTTATTTTATACGTATATATATATATATATATATAATTTAGTAGAATTTAATTTTTTATTTTATCAAATATCACTTAAATTGAAGTAATGAAAAATATAACTAAAACACTCACCCAGATCTCCATTTTATAAGGGAGGGTTCCCTGGGAGTCATTTTTGATTTTCAATGTGGGATTCGGTTTCTTCTTTTCTAGCACTGTATTACTAATATAATATTATATTTAACAAATTATTAATAATTATTAATTAATTTATAATTTGTAATTAATTAATAGTAATAATTTAATAATTAGTAACAAAATTAATATTTAGTTAATAATTGGTAATTAATAATATTTGTTAATTATTTAATAATAAGTAATAATTTCTCATTAATTAATACTAATTTTTAATTTTAAATAATTAGTAATAAATTTTTAAATAATTAATAATAAGATAGGTTCAATCCCCTTCACTAATGAAATCGTTAATAGTGAATAGAGAGGAATGTGTCAGATATGAAAATTGCTTGCAATCTAGAACAATTTAAAATTGTCACCAAGCCCTAGAAAAAGGCATCATAAAGGCTGATAATTTAAATACATATCCACATCAATTATTCTACAAAAAATATAATTTATTATTTCAAAATAACATTTATTAAAAAAATGGGAAACTATATGAGTCAAAACAAAGTCACATTACACCCAAAAATAATACTAAAAATTATTAACAAACAAGACTAATTTTTTTATTAGAAAACCTATATAGAACCCAGTGAAGTGTACTTACCTACATATCTAGATCATCATTGGTATGATCTTCAAAGTGATTGGACATCTTATCCCTAGTCTGTATATATTACTCCATGTTTATCATATGATCATTAAAGTCATGTGCCAATATGTGGTCCTTTTTTATTTATCTAGACCCTTTTCTCTTCATTGGTATCAACACAAAGGCCTCTCTCAAAGATTCGAGAATCATCCTCCTTCTGAGCATTGATCTGAAAGACTTATTTGAGCATTTATTCCTTTGTGTGAATAATGGTAACCAAACATTACTTGTTTTCAACATCCTTTTTTCCTTTTATTTCCTTTTCTTATTCCAGTAGGCAATGATTCCTGACCCATCTATATGGCTTCACATTCAGGATCCCTACTAACCCCAAATGGATCTTTCTCACCCACCTTGTCAGGATCCTAATTAATCACTCCATGAGTTGTAGGTTCAGCTAACCCTAATCTAGGCTGACCATTCCTTTCTTTACTTGTATTAAAACTAAAAATATTCTAAATCATATTGTACCCCTATTCATTCTTATGGGGATCACACTCCATCCCTTTGGACCTAAATTTTTTAGCCGAACTTATTTCCTTTGGTTTAGGTAAATTATAGTAATCCTCATGACCTTTTTTATTTCTACCTATTTCTAATAAGGCAGATCCACAAATCCATGTTTTCTTTCTTCCCCTTCTTCCTCCTTGGCCTATAAAGACCTCTACCATGTCCTCCATAAGAAATGTTGTTCAAGAGTTTGTCAGAGTTCACCCCCTGCATCTTCCCGAGAGAAGTGTTTCCCATTGTAAGAGTTAGATTTCCCTATAGAGATAGTTTGATCCTGACCAACGACCTTAATTTCTAGACCTTTAAAATGATTAATACTATGAATAGAATAAAACTTACTTCTCTAATTGGACATTCCAACTATATTCACCCACCCCCACCATATCTACAAAAGGATGTTGTTGAATTGTCTGGATCTTGTTGGGCACTTGATCTCCCTCACCTTCCACCTGAAAGGAAGAGTCATTTGAGGTAAATTTTCCAAGATGAACAACTTCTTTGTAGGATTATTCCTTAACAATACTGATAATTGATTCTAGGGGATCAGTCACACACATCCCATCAATTCACCCAGACTATGACATATTCTATGCTGTCAAATTTCTATTATCCAAACCAGTTCTCAACTAATTGAGGATGTCCACCACCTTTAGATCATATTTCAATGATTCTATCCCTTTCTGATTGGGAACAACACATGATGCATCTTTACTACTCAACCGATACACACAGAGGGCATCCAAAGCCTCTGGTCCATGTGACAATTGAGTTATTTGATCAAGAACCCTATGTCGAACACTAGGGCCACAGCCGCATTTTGAGAATAGATTAACCATATTTTTACAGGTTGAGAAATAATCCATCCAAGTTTTAAAGACCACCTCTTGCTTGCATCATATTTCTTATCCATCATAGATACAAATGAACTCCACCAATGGACTTGAAACATTCACATCAAAAAATATACATGTTGACATTGGGTGGAATACCAAAATAAGCCCCAAAAAACCCCTCCAAATGGACAATTCCCACATATCCATGTTTTATCTATTTTCCATAAATTCTCATTATTATTGGAATCTTCCTCAACCAAAATCTCCTTGTATATCATTTCCTTGAGGGAACACTCATAGTCATATCCCCATATATAGGTTCCTTAGTAACACACTTCATGACCTCAAGATCACTCCCATAATGGTCATCCTCTCAATATTTAGCTAGAAATCAAATAGAGTTTGATGATATATTAGTAGTATTAACCATAACCACTACATTAGAGGTTGGGAAAAATAAACCCCCATATTTTATAGAAGGAGAGGAAATCATTGTAGAGTAAATAAGGTTTATGAGATCTGCAACATTTTTTAAGGAATATCCTTGCAAATTAGGGATACACCCCTGAGAGGAGAATAATTGACTTCTCTGTCAGTTTCCTCAGTGTGCATGAAACCAGTAGTGGTCGAACCCACCGTTCAACTAGAAGATTACCTCCTGGTAGTTGGTTGTAAGGAAGAGTAATTCATGAGATTATTTTTATCTTTAAGATCACTTGACTAAAAAATATTCCTCTCTTACATTATCTTGTAGTCTATATCATTTTTTGCATTCATGTCACTATCAGTTTCTGCACAATCATCTTCCTCAACCTTAATTCTGTTTTTTCCAATAATTTAATCCTTATATGATGGACTTATTTCAACATCCTCAGCCCCAATTTTTTTTAAGTGGACTTAAGATCCATAGACACTATTTGGATATCCTTCGCTTGTTATTCCTACCGATAAATTTTATTTCTCCTTCTAGCTAGGGAAACCCATATGTAAGGGATGAGTTGAAATTCTAAATGAGGATTCCCAATACTACTAGTGTGAATTAAATTTGTAGAAGAATTCCACATTTTAAAAGATAAAGGCCCACTGGCTACTCTGGTGCCAACGCATGAAGGAATTAACCTCTCATAAGAGACCAGATCCTGAGCTGTTGGATGAGGCTCCATGATCATAGTTGGAACTAAGGAAACCATTTTATCCTCTATAGTGGTCAATTATATATTATCCTATTCCTAAATACCATCAATTTGTCTATCATTATCATTGAATTACTCATCTAACTCCTTGGAAGTTGAAAAGATAATTGTAGGCTATGGTATATCTTTCTTCCTTCATAAATTTTCTAAAGTATGATCCTTAAGATAATAAGAGGAACTAATATTATCCTTCAAATAATTCTACTTGGAGAGACCCATAATATTAATATAAGAATAATAATCTGGAAATCATTCATAAACAACTTTCAAATTGAGGGTGTTATCCTATGTGGAAATCACCACTTTCCCAACCTAAGATTCACTTAAATCAATCTCCATAAAAAACCCTAAAATGTAACCAAAAATTAAATCTTTAGTTGACTTATCATATTTAATTAGAACTCCAATAATTGAGGTATTGTCAAAGTGATTCCTATAATGACATAGAATCCAACATAAACAATAAACCTCAACCCAAAATTGAATTTGGGAGCTCTTGGTTAAAAATGGGATAAAGTAAGGATAAACCCTTATATACAGGGAAATCTATACTTCCATGAGAGAGAGATATTAGACTATTACCCTTTCTTTTTAGATCATTAGATGGGAAAAAAATGATAAAAAAAATCATTGACCCATGGGGATGAATTTCTAATCTGGAAATCCCAAAATGATTTACATCTAGTTGAAGATATCCTCTATATGCTAATAATTCAAGCTGCACATGAGCCTCTGCCCAGTTGGTGAGGTATCCTTAATTGAATCTATGAGACCAAGGGTCAAAACCAGGTAGAGGAATATTTTCGGGGTACTGTAGTAGTACTGTAGAAGGTACTGTAGCAGAACTGTACACTGTGCGGGTATTGTAACAGAACTGTACACTGTGTAGGTACTGTAGCAGAACTGTACACTGTGTGGGTACTATAGCAGGCACTGTAGCATGTACTATTCAGTACTGTATCACCTGGAACTATTTACCATGGGCCACCAGTTTGGGATTAGAGTCCTTAAGGCTTTCGAGCCACCCAGGCCTTCGGGTCAGTAGGGCTTTTGGGCCATCTTTAAGGCCTTTGAGCCACCTCAAGGCCTTCGGACCACATGCAGTTTCCCTAGACAGACTCTACAAAAAAGGAGCAGCCCCGAAAGAGGATTCAGAGAAGGTGCACACACCAGAGCAGATCCAAATGGATTTTTCAGAATGAGAGGATATGACTATGCCATTGGGACCAGCCCGTGCTTTCATGAGAAGCCTATCTAGATGGCCATGTAAAGGTGGAGAGATACTATCACGATGCAGATGCTGGGGAGGGTCAGTTCCTTATAGATAGTCTGGTTGAATTTCCTAAGAACTTCGGGTCATGTTATCTTATAAGCCTACGATCCATGTAATATCTAAGCCTACGGGCCTTGTAAGGGTTCCCCCTCATCCCTTGAAGGGGGGGGGGGTTATAAAAAATCAATAAAAATGAAGGCCTTCGGGCCATTTAGGCTAATAATTCAAGCCTAAGGGTTAAATAAATTCGAATATGATTGATTATTTAAAATGTTATAATCTCCTGGAAATTTAATATTTATTAGTTTCAATGGGGGAAAAATTACCATTCTTAAGGATCTGATATAGAGAACCTTCTTTTAAAGTGGAGAAGTTATAGTGGGGCCCACCTTCCTCTTTGTAGATACTTCTAACTGATGTGTGGCATGGTCTCTATGATTAGATGAATAAATATAGTGATTTGATAAACTAGAGAGTATACCACTAACTAGAATATCAAGCTCAACATCCCACAGAAAAATACATTCCATGCCAAAAACCTTACTAACACCATATTTCTTGAAACGAGAGCTTCCAATCAACTCTACCTCCAGTTAATTGTAATTAGAAATTTTCAAGTAATGAATAATAATTAATAATTAATAATTAATTAATAATCAGTAATTGATTTATTTTTATTATTATTTACTAATTAATTATTAATAAATAGTAATTAACTAATATTTTTTTAATTAGTAATTAATCATTACTTATTAATAACTAATAATTAATTAATAATAATTTATTATTGGAAAATAAAATAATAATTTACTAACAATTGATAATTGATAATAATAATTAATAATTAGTAAACAGTTATTAATAATTAGTAAATAGTTAATAATAATATTAATAAGTTTATAAATATGATTTTTTAAATATAGATATATATTTAGGAATTACATAAGAATAATAATTAATGAGTAATTAATTAATAATAATTTGTAATTAGTAATTAGTTAATATTGATTAATATTTAGATATTTATATTAATAATTAACAATTAGGGTTATTTAATAATAATAAGTAAATAATTAAAAATAATTACTAGTTTATAAATATAAATTTTCAATAAAAATAATTTTTAAAACATAATTAGAAAATAGTAATTAGTAACTATTTAATAATAATTATTAATTAATAATTGATAATACTGGTTAATATTTCAAAATTAAATAATAATTAGGATTTTTAAAGTAGGGACATTGCCCTTTTATTAAATGAAAAAATAGAAAACAGAGAGGATAGGGTCAGATAAAAAATAATCACCCTCATTAATTTTAAAAAATTAACATACTTAATTTTTGATAATCTCATAACCTAGTTTGTGTTTTTAATTGTATAGAGTAGACAAATTATTCTAGACACACCAGTGTCTAAAAATTATTGGATAAATACCTCTCTTCCATTTTTTGACACATTTCCAAGTGTTATCATGATCATATAATTCTCCTAAGTTACCTGTAACCACCCCAACCTGGTTCACTTATCTAATGTTTTCCCTTATTAATGAGGGTTTGAACATCATTAGATCAGAGCTCCATTATAGAGTGATCTCTCAAGGAGTAAAAATTACACCTTCTATTCTACTGGTAGGCATACTTAGCACCACTATCCTTTCTTAGTAGTACTGGAATCCCACAGAATTCATTTTCATCCTTTTTATTCCTTGTGAGACCTTATGGATCATTAGGCACATCTAACACTCCAAAAGAGTTGGATATAGATACCTAATCCTTGCTCTTATTTTCATATTGAGGTTCTTGGTAAATTTAAACATCATATCCCCAAGTCTCATACTAAGAGTGAGCATTAGATAAAGCATCCACGATGCCTTTATCTTTTCTCATTGATATTTTTGTCTTCTAAGAGTTAGACTGGGCCTCATCAGTCCTATCAAGTGAATCCCTATCCTTATGATTTCATATTTTATAGGAGATTCATCTCTTGTTTCAACATCCATATGAGTAGAATGTTAAGAATAAAAATAAATCATTCCCTTCACAATATCATAAATATCATTAAAATTAATGGAAGAGGTGGAATGTACACTAGCTCCAGGATTCCAAGAACTATCTGATAGAGATACCTTCAGTGATAGCTAACATGGGGCTAATGAATTCCCTATATCATTGATATGTAAAACATAAGTCTTTGGAAAACAATGTTCATAAAAAACCTACATGATTAAGGGGTCAAGAGTCTACTGTCTATAACTACCTCAATTAGGTATACAACTGATATTTCCAATTTTACTTTCTATAGAATACACATCATATTTTATAATCACTGTCCCATACATTGAATC
Organism: Viscum album; assembly: GCA_963277665.1. Classification (NCBI taxonomy): domain Eukaryota; kingdom Viridiplantae; phylum Streptophyta; class Magnoliopsida; order Santalales; family Viscaceae; genus Viscum; species Viscum album. Next base: position 1,281,061,124 of record OY728134.1, read on the forward strand.
ATATTCTATGATTGTTCCCACATTTCATCCTTTCTATGGATTTTAAAGGAAATAGACATCATGAAGTTTCATTTCCCCTTTTCGATATTCTGTTGTGAGAAATTTATTTTTATGTAGTAACTGAGAAACAATTTTATCTTGAACATCATCCTCACAACTAGATCCATTAGTATTATCCTCAGCATTCTTCTTCTTAGAAGAGCTAACAATATCCTCCTTAATAGAAATAATCCCATCCTCACTATATGACCAGGATTGGGTAATCATGTGAGTAGACCTAGGAATTTCCATGATCTTTTATATTTGATTTTCACTTCTGAAATCCCTAGAAAAAATCAATGAAATATTGAAAACACCAATAGACTTGACATCAACTACATGTCTAAGAAACCTTGTTGATATAGGAATATGAAAGGGAGATCTAATGACCCAATATTTACATACATGGACATTACATTAATTTTGTAGAATACATAATAAATTAAAGAAATAGACGCCCAAATATTGTATTAGTTTAGTGTTTTAAAAACTAGTAAACATAAGCAACTAATTCATAAAACATCTATATCATCTCCTTCTTTATCATTCAATACTAGAACCCCCTTTTTACACATTTTAATTAATAAACCTTATCAAATCCCTGGGAAAAGAAACATAAAAAGGGGTGATCTCATATGCTTAGTAAGGGTAAACAAGGGTGATATATAAACACAAACATGATTATAAAGGTTATGAGAACATTATCATAACATTTGAATATCATGTCCTGCATATCAATGGAAAAAATAAATCATAAGGAAAATCAAAGATAATAACACATAAGATCATAAATTTAACATAAGACATGAAATTTTGGCATACACATGAAATTATAACTTTGTGAACATGTAGAAATAGAAACAGGTTCACTCATTAAATTAAGGACATGAAACCAGACCCTTGCATAAACAAATGGACATAGAAACCATGTCCACTATTAAAATTATGGACATGAAAACCAGGTCAACACATATAATTGTGAACTTTAAATAAGGTTCACACATAACATATATATGCCTCATGAGTTTTCCATCTTGACCCAATGCATCAGATGGAGATATAGGTCTCACCCATCTCATAATGAAATCATATATACATGTCCCACAAGATCATAACAATCATATCATAAAACATGTAATGTAATGGGTTTTAGAAACAAGTAATCATATAATAACATGTGAAAAATACACAGGATTCAAAATAATTTCATTAAAAATACAACCCATGAAATGAAGGGGGTATCTTAAATATCATGCCATCAAAACATATACCATTCTGAGAAAGAATATGAGTGGTATTTATGAACAATAACAAAGTATGTCATCATATGTGGGGAAGGATTTAGATAGAATACATGGAATATTAATTTTCATTAAAAATATATTTTTAAAACATAAATTTTTTTCAAAACACTTTTCTTTGAAACCTTTTTGAAAACATATAAAGGAATCATGAAAATCATTTAAAACAGTTCTTGAGGAAAATATTCTTTCATTGTCAAAATAATTTTATTTTATTAAAATGTTATACAATTTTAAAAGAAAAAATTTTATTTGAAAATAACCTTGTAATGTTTTAGGGGAAGCTTAAAAGTGATAAGGCTTTATGAAAGTGTAAAAATACAATCATTCTATATAAGTTGAAATATAACATTCTTCTTGTACTTTTACAAGAAAACTCCAAAAGTAATTTTTTTGGAAATTGAAAGAAATATTTCATTCAATTCATGTAGTAATAAGGAAAAAATGGGTAAAAATGACTTGTAGAATAATAAAATAGTTTATTAAATCATTTTTAGGAAACATAGTCTTGGATGATAAATAAACCCTAGTGAATACATACTAATAAAAAATATTGAATAATTATGAGATTGTAAATTATTCCTTAAATTTGGTTGGATATCCTTTATATGTATAGAAACCTCATGTATAATGATTTAAATAGTTTCACTGACCTATTCTAGAATCATATTCATTTTTATGATATCATATATGATCCTATTATCTTCCATTTATTAGTAACATTTCATTTTACTCATTATTTTGGTATTAACTTCTTTATGTTCTTAAGCATGTTTTGATGAATAAATTTTGGTTATCCTTTTTAGGTCATATTTATTTAATTAAAAAATGATATATATCCTAATATATACCATATTTATATATTATATACATTTATATAATCAAATTTTAATGTACATCATGTAGAATGAATCACATTGCATCGTGGAGATGGTAGGTCATACATACGCACGAGTGATGATATCGTTCCATAAATTATGAGATGGTATCAAAGTGGATGGTATATATATTTTCCTAGAATAAATAACTTGTTATAATAATCATATATAGTTATTATTTCCATAATTTTCTCCATTTAAGTCAAGTGGTGGTGAAAAACAGATTACACCACGACGTGGAGACGGTACGTTGTACGTACACACACATGGAGATTTCATTTTTCATAAGATGGATAGTAGGTGAATTATGGTTGTTACATAATATTAATAACATCGCAGTGTACAATTTATACTAGAGTAATTAATTTATAATGGAAATAATTCATGAATATAATGTAGAAGAAGAAATAATTTGAAAGAACCGTTTGAAAAGATTACCTCTTCTTCGACGAGATCCCTCTAGATCTCCAATTAAATGAACAAAAGTTGGTCTTTTGAGAAGACCAAAACCTCTATAATGTGACTAAGGAAGTTTATAAGGGAAATTGGTAAGGTATGGTCGATTTTTGAGGCTCAATGTGAATTGAAATTGTGCGGGAGGATGTGCCCTTTTATAATTGAGGTGAGGGAAACATTTGTAATCTCCAAGAATATTAATTTATAATAAAACCAAACCATATAGAAAAAACACTAAAATTTAATAGTTTAGAATATGATATTATATAAGGTTTTAATATAATCAACCAATAAATTTTAGACAAGTTTTAATGTCAATTTAAACCTTATCATTTTAATTTAACACTTAGTTATTCTATTTCATTTTAACTAGGGTAACAATTATTTCCGTATTAAAAGGTTAAAATATTTACTTATTTGATGTAAATTAAATCATAAATAAATAATTTTGATTATTTTAGACCATATCATTATTATTTTATATTTTTAAAAATGTTTTCTTCCTTTTAAATTATTTAAAAAAATATTATTTTCAAAAAACAATAATAGTGTCAATTTGGACACTTTTCAATTCATGAATTTTTAAAAATTTCAAGATAAGATTTTATCCTCATTTTTATTATTATTATATCCCTATGTGGAATATTTAATATTTTGAAATCATTGTAAATATTAATTAGGTCAAATTATAATTATTTTAATATTTTTAATAGCATTAATTTGATATTTCCATTAATTAAATAATTATTACATTAGTTTTGTGTAATTTTTAGTATACTTATTTGTTGGGTAAAAAATAAAAATAAAAAAAATTATGAATTTAAATATTGTATATTTCATAGGAATAATTATTATCAGAAATATATTTTGTAGAATCCTATATTAAAAATGTTATATTGACTAAAGTATGAATATGACAACTCTAACATCACTTTAAATAAAATATTATAAGTGTCATAATCTTTTCCATATGAACCCAAATGGTCAATAATAAGATATTTTGATTATTATTGAATATATATACTCATACAATAAGATTGAGGATTGTTTTTTTGTATTTTAATATTTATTACCATTTAAATAATATTATTTTATTGAATTTTCATCTATTAAATAATTTCCGCATCATCCATTTATAAACCTTTAAAGAAATTATTTGTTTCCAAAAAATTAAAAATATATTACCATTATGTAGGTAATTATTTTTTATTTCCATGTAATTTTTATGTTCAAAGATATCACTTGGTTATTACTATATTCAAATTAGTAAACTTATAAGAAATATGAGTGATATTTTGTCACTTTTATTGATTTTATTAATATCTATGTGATTTTTATTGTCAAGTCGACATTAAATGGCCATGTTTCGAACATAATTTGTTAAGGGTAAAATTTCATCCATCCAATTGGATTTTAATATATTTTAAGCCAATTTTATTTTCCTTATCATATTATCTGTTACCCTAATTTACTTGATTTACCTTTAACCACATTCAATAAAAATAAATGAGTTTCTATTCATAATATCCAAAAAATAAAATTAAACTATTAAAATAATTTGAATCCAATAATTAAAAATATATATTCCATTTTTCTAAATTCAAAACACAGAAGTTGTAGTAATTAATTTAAAATTAATCCTGTTTTTAGAATGAAAAATATGTTTTTAAAGTTAAAACATTGCAAAAGATTAAAATGTTTTTACATATGAATTCAATGTAAAATTAATGTTAATAACCCAAATTATGTTAAATAATAAATATATATTCGATTTATACTTTAAAAAAAATTCAATAAAATAATTTATCCACTTAAATTATTTGGATGAAGAGTGTTGTTTTTAATTAAAATTTAGTATATTTTTACTACTCATCAAAATTTAAAACATATCAAAAAAATATCAAAAAATAATCCAAAGTAAATTTTTATATTATGATTCCAAATAAGAATTTTATTTTGTTAAATAGAATATATAATAGTTTTAAAAACTACATTTAAAATGGGTGCACCATTAAAAGGCGGAAAAACTACATTTTTTTGGAAAATAATTCTTTTAGCTGAAAAATGTGATTTTTTTCTCATATCATGTTTAGAAAAATATAAGATTAATTTTAAACATTAGATTGAATATATTTCATATATTTTACATTAATAAAATTCACAAATAGTTATTTTATTATTTTATAACCTCACTTACTTTCATTTAAATAGTTTTTCATAAGAAAATTAGTAAGGTAACATAATAATATTTAGTTGTTCACTTAAACATGGTATTCTGTAAGACAATCCATGATTAGTGTTGTTTATACATCAAGATAAGATGGTATTGCATGTAGTTCAGGATAATCTTGGTGTATCGTACAACAGAAGAAATCAAATAAATCTAAAAGAACTTATCTCATAAAATCTCAGGGTGTTACATTCTACCCCCATTAAAATGATTTTTTCCCGCAAAATTCATCGAGGTTATAAAATGATTCAAACCCACAACATAAAAATAAAGAATAAAAAATCCTTTTTAAAATGTAATAGTTGGAAAATAGTTGTTACCAAAAGTAAACCATAACTAGGTATTTATGTAGGAGAACATAGGTGAGGATTGGGCATAGAGGAAAATCATAAATAATTATAGAGACTGATAAAGATCACTGATCATAAGATAGTTAACAATCTAGTAGAAGATAAAAATCACAAAATCATGAACTAATGAAGATTGAAAGAGGTAATTAATATCATAAAAAATGATGATAATAATACACCCTTTTACATCACAATCCCTTTTCCTAATGTTGAAGAATTTTGCATGAGAAGATATACTTACTTGATTTTAGTAAAATATCACTGTTGGTCATGCCTTGAACAATTTACACTTCATATATTATTCAAATGAATGAAGATGAGTTTTTCATTCATAGAGAATTATCAGATCATGCAGTCCATAAATAGAATGATAGGTCATTACATCCTTCTTTATCACCACAAATGGTTAGCATAATTTATCAAATATGCATAAGCCCTCATATGGTGAGATAATTATTTATTATAACCTTCATCCAAAGTTCAACTTAAACATTACATAAATTGATAACCTTTCAATCCTTACAAAATCTGAAAATCCAAAACATTAGAAAAATTTTCACTAACTCAACATAACATTCATCCCCCATACATCATAAGGTATCTCTTGTTGGTCACATTCCAAACATGTGATCACCTTTATCAGGTATTCTCTAGTGTCATGGTAATAACATGAATTACCATATATCCTTATTGAAAACATAAATTTTTTACTTATTCCAAATATTATTGGATATATTCCTTATGTTCCAAAGAAATTGTATACTTTATCCATGATAGAATAAAACTATTCACAAAAAAACCATAATCAGTTATAAGGATTTCATTACTTTCCAATATACTTATTCATATCCAACATATAATTATCCACGATAAACACAATTTTATTTACATATGGAACACATTAAGGGTTAACTTTCCTTAAAAAAATATTAACTTTTCATTAAACCCCTTTTCTAAGTTTCCATCACCATTCAAAATATCCTTTTAAATCCTTAATGATAAAATTATACTGAAAATACTTATACATAATCCTGGAATTCCAAAAACATATACACTTTAATTATCCAACATTATTATTAGCCCATTATTTAGGATTAATTATTTTATTCATAATAAGAATATGAAATGTTTATCATGTATTAAGTTTCCTCAACCTTAATATAATCATTCTTCTTATGTTTAAGGTAAAGGATATGGTAAGATAATCTCATACCTTTCACATGTCCTTTTCAGTGTCTTTATACACAGATATATAACCAATAAAGATACCACCTTCCTGATTATCTTCATGAAATTTACACTCATGAAATATAATTCCCATTCTTTCCACATCAGGATATTGACTATGACCAGAAATAAATGTGTGAGAAATACATATCAGAGATTAAAAGCACATAAATAAGTGAAATTACATATAATATTTGAATCGATGATATATTATGTTTAATTATAGTTTGTTAATTATTATAAAAAAAACTATAGGATTGTAACCTATACTTAGACATGTCCTTATGAAATTACTAGACATATCCTTAGAAATATCTCTAGGGATATCACTAAATTTTTCGTATCCTAGTTTACAAAGGTTGTCTAAAATTTTTCCCTTATACCAACTCTAACTACCCAAGCTTGAAGTTGATAAAAAAAATTTTTATTGAATATTTTATTGGTAATAAATGATAAAATTTCCTCACATTGTGTTAAATATTTTTATTTATAAAATATTTCGGATTAGATCATTCATTTGAAAATTTGATGGAAATTCCTGTTTTACCCTTTATAGTGAACTATAGTATTTCAAAGATAAATATTTTAATATTTATTATTTGAACATAAAATTTTGTAACCGTGTTCTTGAATTAATGGGATACAAATTTCTTTCAGGATATTGTAGCTAAATCGTGCATTTGGTTGGACTAAATGGACCATGAATTCAAAGGTGGGATGAACCCACCAAATTGGACATTGGTTCTGTATTTGGGCCATAACGTCTTCATCCGATCTTGGATTGGGCTCTAATTTTGTGAGGATCTAGAAAACCCAATTTTGAACAAATAAGTATGCTGTAAGAACTGTTATTTCACTCGTTTTTGAGGTCAAACATGTGGTGAAAATTGTATTAAAATATTTGGACGAGATTCCCCATTCACACTTGAAACCTCTTTAAACCTAGCCTCTCCTCCACTCTATAAATTAGTGTTTTTCACATTTGTAGGGGTTGGGAAGTGAATTAGCAAGTTTAGGGAAGAGTAGAAGAGTTTCCACTCCAATTATCCAAGAAATTCAATAAGTGTTGCTCTTGAATAAAGGATCCCTTCGTCGAAACCCTCTTCTTCTTCCTCATGTTATAATGTTTGTGTTTTCATAATAAACTTCTTTGTTCTTATTTTATTTATTCTATTTTCTTCTGTTATTTTCAATTATCTTCTTCCCTTAATCTTTCTATTTGGGATGGAATTAAACAGTGGAGATGATATTGGGTTCTACCCTTTCAATCATTTTTTCATGCAAAACATCTCCACGATGACCACACTGCCCATGGAAGAATAGTTTTTTAGTGATCGATCTATATTATATCCTCTCCATTTAATTATTTTGAATAATTAAGCTACTTTAATTCAAATAATATGATCAATTAATTGAGTTTTTAATTTATAAGAAACTAATAAAGCAATTGAACAAATTAACACAAAAACACGCGAGGTCGAGATTTTCTGTAAATTGTGAGAGCGCGAACGTAATCGGTAATAAAAGAACACATGGGATAAGTTTTTAGAGTTGAAATATTATCCCTAAACTCAATTAATCCTCATTTACAGAGTGAATATGTGCTCTAATTAACCACTAACCACAATATAACCCTAGAACATCAATCAAAGCAGGGTGTTGTGATTGCATGTTTCGAAGCAAGCCTAGGATTTAAGTAATTTCATCTTTGTGGTTAAGTTAACTCCCATAGGGTTTGAGGGTTAAAAAATTAGTGGATCATAATTAAGTGGGTATTAATTTAAATGGTAATTATTAATAATTAAATGAAGAGGTATATTTATATTTATTATACCTTTTAAAATATTTTCCATGAAAAACATCTTCTTGTTGTGTATTTTTAATCGAACTTCATTTCAAAATTAAAAAAATGCAGTCTTATTCCAACAAAATTCTTCCAGTTTTATAAATAATAAACCCCACATCCTTTCAAGTAGTTTTTTATTCTCTTTTATATTATTTTTATAATACCTTTAATAAGTTGTTTTAATTTACTTCCTCCTTTGAGAGATGACCTAGGTCAGCCACTGTGCTGCACATAGTAAAATCATAAATAAATATTTTTGAGAGCATGTGTGACAACGTTCATCAAATTGGAACCGTTTACATGGAGGCAAGTAATTATTTCAACCATTTTGAGGTATTTATTTTATTTTATATTTTATTTTCTTCTTCTCTTCTTTGTCCCTTGTTTACCCAATCTGAATTTTTCTTCTTCTTTGGTTTTCTTCTTCTTTTTATTTTTGGACCAAAAACTCAAACTTCTCATTTTTATTATGGTCTAATTTCCTTATTTTTATTTTTATATGATTTATCGCACAAACTAATCCTAAAGATATCTTAGATCTTGATCCTGATATTGAACGTTGTCTTCAGGCTTGAATCAGACATTCTAAATCCACGAGAAGTTTCAACACTCAACCAGTTAGAGGATTCATCTACTCTCAGAACATTGAAATTGGAAGAAATTCAAATTCAACCATAAAACAAGAACAAATGGCTAAAAATAATTGAAATTAACTTAATAGGACCATTTAATAATTTTCTTCACCTGATATTAATTATCAACCAAATTGAATTACATACCCAAATCTTGAATCAAACTTTGAATTGAAATCTGTGTTAATTCACCTGCTTCCAAAATTTCATAGCCTCTCTGGTGAGGATCTTAATAAACACCTTATAGAATTTAATGTGATTTTCTCAACCCTAAAACCATGAAATCTATCTGAAGAACAAGTCAAACTAAGAGCATTACCATTCTCACTTGATGGAGTTGTGAAAGATTGGATGCAATATTTACAACCTGAAGATGTAACTTGTTGGAACGATTTGAAACGTATTTTCTTGTAGAGATTTTTTCCACCATCAAGGATCACTTTCATTTGTAATGAGATCTTAGGGATCAATCAAGCCCAAGGGGAGTCAATGTATGAGTGCTGGGAGCGATTCAAGAAGTTGTGTGCAAGCTGTCCGCATCACCAAATCAGTGAGCAACTCGTTATCCAATACTTCTATAAAGGACTCGCGCCTATGGATAGGATCGTGATGAATGATTCATCTAGATGAGAATTGGTGGAAAATAAACCTGTAGCTTCATGTGAACTGATCTACAAGATGGTCCAAAACTCCCAACAATTTGGCGATCGAGGTACACCACATGTCAGAGGAGTACACCAGGTAAGTCCTTCCTCTCTTGAAAATAATTTTATTGATACTAAGATGGAATAATTTAACACTATAGTGAGGTAGATTGGTTTGGAACAAAAGACATCCCAACCCCCTCCTTTAAGGCCTTGGGGAATTTGCACTGAAACAGGCCACCCAACAGACTATTTACCCCAACTACAAGAAACAGAAGATTGTGCAGTAGTGTTTCCTGGGAGAGCATATCAGCAGATGCAACAACAACCATATCTCCAAAAGAAGTTTGATTCATTTGGTACAACATAAAACCGAGGGTGGAAGGATCAATAAGACATGAGGTATGGATCTGGACAACAATAAAGTCCCCCTTTTCAACAAAAATTTGAGCAGCCTCCACCTCACCAACAGAGTTTCCAACAATCCTAAAGGCAATTTGAAGCTCAAGAATCAACAATTCAACAACAAGGAAATTATCAACCAAAGGTAGATTCTAAAACTGATGATATTTTGAAGAGAATTGTTCTTAATCAAGAGAATGAGTTGGAGAGTCAAGGTTTGGATCTGAGGGAGTTGAAGACTCAAATGATCTAAATTTCCACTACCCTCAATGAACTGGTAAGTAAGAACTCTAGAAATTTACCTTCTGAACCTACTCCAAATCCCAAGGGGAATGTCAGTGCCATCACATTGAGAAGTGGGAAGAAAAAAACTAATACATCTGCACCTATCTTTCCACCGAGATTCACCTCAACTCCAGGGAAGCCCCATTCCATACCAACTGATGAGAAATCCAATGAGAAAGATAAAGGTAAGAAAAAGATTGATGATGTTCCTCCTTCACCCATTCCATTTCCAAAAAGAGTTGTACAAACCAAGAATATGGATGAATAGGTAATGCAAAAATAAGTTTTGGTCACATTCAAGCATGTGGAGATCAATATCCCTCTACTTGAATCCGTAAAGAATATCCCAATGTATGCCAAATTCTTAAAATAAATTTGTATCAATCGAATAGGGATCAATGAAAATGAGAGGATTAATCTTGGAAGGAATGTGTCAGCACTCATTACACCAACTCTAGCGATGCCAACAAAGTGCAAGGATCCTGGGACATTTACTATCCCATGAACCATAGGGGAGTTACACTTTTCTAATGCATTATGTGATTTAGGAGCGTCCATAAATGTGATGCCTCACTCTATATTCTCTTCTTTATAGGTTGGGGAGTTGAATACCACAAGAGTAGTGGTGTAGTTGGCGAATAGAGCTACATCATATCTAGTAGGAATCCTTGAGAATGTACTTGTTCGAGTAAGAGACATGATCTTCTTTCCAGCAGATTTTTACGTGCTTAACATGGAGGATGATGAGGTAAGTTGTCACGATCCCATTATCTTAGGTATATCCTTCCTCAAAATTTAAAAAACAGTCATAAATGTCAATGAGGGTACAATTTCCATGGATTTTGGGGATGAAGTTGTGATATTTAATGTCATGGACTTCATCAAGCACCCCTCAGAGGACCATTCTACATTTGTTATCTCCCATTTTGAACAACCAAATAAAAACCCCATGGAATTTGATTATCCTATTCTTAGATAAATTATGATTATTGGTTCTAGTTTGATGTCTAAGAGTACTTCCACACCTGTTTATAATGCAAAAAAATCTCTCATATTTGATTTTTAAATGGATTAATATTTTGATTTTGATCATTTTCAATCTGATTATGACATGGCTGTGGAGTATGCTGATGGATTTGATGCTCTATTCTATGATTTTGATGATGTGTATTTTGATACTGATGGTCATTGTGAACATATTTCAATTCCTTCAATTTATCCATCCTTATGTCATCCCCCTAAATTGGAACTCAAGCCATTTCCACCTAATCTCAAATACTCATACTTATTAAGTGGTGAGAAATTACCTGTTATCATTACTAACAATCTCCCTTTTGAACATGAAGAAAAACTTTTGAATCTTTTGAGGTAGAACATTAAGAAAATATGGTGGAACTTGGTTGGAATATCAGGTATTAGGCCCTCCATTTTCATGAATTGGATTCTTTTGGAGGATGGGGCTAAGCCGGTTAGGTAACCACAAATGATATTGAACCCAAATCTTCTGTAATTTATGAAAAAATAAGTTGAGAAATTTCTCAAGGCCGGTATAATCTTTCCCATTTCAGATTCTCATTGGGTAAGTCCTATTCAGGTTGTGTCTAAGAAAAGTGGTGTTACAGTTGTTAAAAATGAGAAAGATGAGTTAGTTTCAATGAGGGTAAAAAACAATTGGCGTGTGTGTATTGATTATAGAAAACTAAATTAGTACACTCGCAAGGATCATTTACCCCTCCCATTTATTGATCAGATGCTTGAGAGACTAGCAGGGAAAACACACTATTGTTTCTTGGATGGATTTTATGGGTATTTTCAGGTTTCTATTGCTCCGAAGGATCAGGATAAGACGAAATTCACCTGTCCCTTCAGCACATTTTCCTACCAAAGGATGCCATTTGGACATTGCAATGCCCCAGGTACCTTCCAGAGATGCATGGTGAGTATTTTTTCTGATTTTATTGAGACCTACATGTAGGTATTCATGAATGATTTTACAGTGTATGAGTATTCATTTGATGATTGTATCTCTAGTTTGGGAAAGGTTTTGAATCATTATATTGAGAAGAATCTGGTCTTAAACTTTGAGAAGTATCATTTTATGGTAGAGCATGGCATTGTCTTAGGGAATGTAGTGTCAAAACATGGGATAGAGTTTGATAGGTCTAAGATAGACATTATTTCATACTTACCCTATCCTTCATGTGTGTGTGATGTTAGATCTTTCTTAGGGAATGCAAGATTTTATCTCCGCTTCATCAAATATTTTAGTAATATTTCTCTTCCTTTGTAACAATTAATTCTAAAAGATTCTGATTTTGTGTTTCATGATTCATGCAGGGTAGCATTTGATGAGATGAAGAAGTGTCTAACCACTCCACCGATCATACAACCCCCACAATGGGACATTCCTTTTGAGCTTGTGTGTGATGCCTCCAACTTTGCGGTTGGAGCCGTCTTATCTTAGAGTGTGGAGGGACGTTCACATGTGATTTCCTATGCATCGATGACATTGGATTCAGCCCAATCAAACTACACAAACACGAAAAAGTAGTTTCTTGCTGTCATATTCACTTTATATAAATTTCGTTCATATTTACTGGGCTCTAAAATAATTGTTTTTTCTGATCATGCATCTATGAGGTACCTCTTGAAGAAGCCAGACATAAATCCTAGACTTATCCGATGGATGCTCCTTCTTTAGGAATTTGATATTGAGATAAAGGACAAGAAGGGGTTAGAAAACTTGGGGGAGGAACACATGAGTAGACTTACTCACACACTAGAGGATAACACCTTTGATCAGGTACCACTTCGAGACACTTTCTCCGATGATCATCTTTATTCCATCTCAGGTACGCATCTTGAGTATGCAGATTTAGTTAACTACCTTGTTGCCTCTGAAATCCATAAAAATTTAGAGAAACATCAAGTGAAATAATAAAGAGTGAGTCAAGATTTTATGTTTTGGATGATCCATACCTATGGTGCATGTGTAGTGACCTAGTTATTAGGAGGTGTGTTTCTGATCATGAGTTTGATTCTATTTTACATTTTTTTGTACACTTTCTTGTGGTGGACACTTTGGACCCTGATGAACAGCTAGGAAAGTTTTGGACTCTAGATTGTATTGGCCTAGTTTATTCCATGATGCTCATGTTTTTTTTAATTCATTCCCTCATTGCCAACACACTGGTAATATTTCTAGGAGACACGAGATACCCCAACAACCCATATTATTCTATGAGTTTTTTGATGTATGGGGCATTGATTTTTTGGGTCCTTTTCTTAGTTCATTTAGTTTCTTGTATATTTTTGTTTCCATTGATTATGTGAGAAAATGGGTGGAGGCTAAGGCCACTAGGACATATGATTCTCATGTTGTTGTGGACTTTGTCAAAGCACAAATTTTTTGTAGGTTTGGAGTACCGAAGTCCATCATTAGTGACCGAGGGACACACTTTTGCAATAAGAATTTTTCTTCCCTCCTTCAGAATTATGGGGTGAAACACAAAACATAAACAACATACCACCCCTAAACAAATGGCCAGGCTGAGGTTTCAAATTGTTAGTTGAAACAAATTTTGGAAAAAACTGTGCAGCCAAATAGGAAGGATTGGAGAAAGCAATTGGATGATGTATTGTGGGATTATAGGACAACATACAAGACACCATTAGTATGTCCCCATTTCAAATTGTTTTTGGGAAAGCGTGCCATCTCCCTATGGAAGTTCAACATTAGGATTATTGGGATATAAAGAAATGTAACATGGATTTGGACTAAGCTGTAATCCAAAGGAAGCTTCAAATTCAAGAGATTAAGAGATTTTATTGTCTTCATATGAGAACTCAAGGATCTATAATGAAAGATCAACACTAGATCATGACAAAATGATATAGAAAAGAGAATTTCAAGTTGGAGAGAAAGTCTTGCTCTATAGTTCACGACTGAAGCCAATGCCTAGTAAATTGCATTCCTAGTGGTTAAGTCCTTATGTTGTGACTAATTGTTTTTCCTTATGGTTTAGTGGAAATCACACATGAGGATACAAAAAGGAGATTTATAGTCAATGGGAAATGTTTGAAGAGATACATTGAGGGAATTCCTACTAATGTAATGGATTTCATCACACTGCATGACCCCATCATCACTTGATCATATCAGGCTATTCCTAACCCTTTCACTTTTTTATTCTTTATCCTATTTAAAATTATACATTTCATGTGCATATATCATCTCATGGGATCACATTGTGTGTTTATTTTTCAGTTTTTTGTGTTTTTCTGAAACTTTTGAGCTGAAATGATTCTTATCACCATTTTGAAATTCATATCAATAAGTGAAACAATTTGTCCCATGAAACTGAGCTTAAATGAATGCTGAAAATAACTTTGTTTCAAGTAATCTAAATTTTGAATCCCATGACACATCTCACTGTCTTTATATTTTCACTTTCCTTTGAGGCTTCTGAACCATTCTTTTCATATTCTTTACATTTACCTCACCTCTTGAGTGAGCCAAACCATGCTTGATTTAACCATAATTTGATTTATTCCTGTCAAAACTTGAGGGTTTGAGGTACTTATGTTTTAAATGATTGAGGCATTTTTTTGGTATTAAAGCCCCTATTTTAGAGAATCCTTTTTTTTAATTGCATAACATGAACATTTAATCCTTGTAGCCTTTATAATCCATGAATAGTTTGTTAGGTTTTCCACATTACAAACCAATTATCCCTATCCAACCAACTGTTGAAGTGAAATTGCATAATCTAGTTAAACTTAAGTGTGGGGGAAGATGTCTTGTGTTGTGCTACCAAATTTTTTGATACTTTGGGTGGAAAATTAAATTTTGAAGAGATGTTTTTGTTTCCCAAGAATATAATTATATTTGAAGCTATTCCTTTTCTGGAGATTTCATGATAAGTAAAGCTGTGCTTTTATGGAGCTTCTAATAGAGAGAGAAAGTTATGCCTATCCGAAGCTTTCAAGAAAATCTTGTTTGAGAAGATTGACATTTTTACTGCTGAAATGTTGAATGGAATGCATATTCCTTTATTTTTCATGATGATGAACATGAATTGATGCTACGGGTATTGAGGAGGATACCATATTTAATTGAAAATTAGATTAATATATTTGTGCTTCAAAAAGAGTCAAGCCCCCCTAATTCAGCCTCAAAAATTTTCACATCTAAATCCTACCAACCAAAAGCCACAGAACAACCCTGGAAAGTCATCATGATAAACATACATTCTTGACTCACATCAGGTGGTGATGTATGAATTTATCAATCCTATGGTGACCCTTGTATGATTTTGGATGAGAAAGGCATTGCTAAAAAATTGACATTTGTGTGATAAGAGAAAATTCAAGTGAGGTAAGTGTTTTATGATTGGGTGGATAAATAAAGTGGACATATATTGAATGATATAATTAGAGAACTTGAAATAATGGTTTTTTATAAGGAATTATATCTTTTTTTTCTTGGTTTGTATTTGTTGGATCTTAAGGATATGTGTTTTAAAATTTGTTTTGATTTGATATTGATATCTACTTGATATGAGGTTTTTCCCTGGTGTGAAAAAGGGTAAGTATGGGGGAGTTGATAAAAAACATTTTTATTGATTATTTTATTGGTAATAAATGATAAAACATCATCACATTATGTTAAATATGTTTATTTATAAAATATTTGGGATTGGATCATTCATTTGAAAATTTGATAGAAATTCTAGTTTTACCCTTTATAGTGCACTATAGTATACCAAAGATAAATATTTTAATATTTATTATAGGAACATTTAATTTTGTAACTGTGTTCCTAACTTAATAGTCTATAACTTTTGTTCAAGACATTGGAGCTAAATCGTGCATTTGGCTGGACTACATGAACCATGAATTCAAAGGTGGGCTGGACTCGCCAGAATGGACACTGGTTATGTATTCAGGCTATAATTTCTTCATCAAAGATTGGATTGGGCCCAAATTTTGAGAGGAGCTCGCCAACCCAAATTTTCACAAATACGTATTTTGTAAGAACAACTGGTTCACCCGTGTTTGAGGACAAATGGGCAGTTAATGTTGTATTAAAATATTTGGCCAATATTCCCCATCCACACATGAAACCTCTTTAAACCTAGCCTCCCATACACTCTATAAATTAATTTTTTTCCCATTTGGAGGGGTTTGGACGTGCATTAGGAATTTGAGGGCAGAGGATAAGAGGTTCCACTCCAATTCTAAAAGTAATTCAATAAGGGTATCTCTTGAAGCAAGGATCCCTTCGTTAAAACCCTCTTCTTCTTCCTCATGTTATAAAGTTTTTTGTTTTCATAATAAAATTATTTCTTCTTAATTTATTTATTCTCTTTTATTATGTTATTTTAAATTTTATTATTCTATTAATCTTCATATTTGGGCTGAATTTCAAGAGTGGATACGATATTGGGTTCTACCCTTTCAATCCTTTGCTCATGTAAAACGTCTCTACGATGACCACACCGCCCATGGAAGAGTAGTTTCCTTAGTGATCGATCTATCTTCTATCCTCTTAATTTAATTATTTTTAATCATTGAGATAATGTAATTAAATTAATGTGATCAATGAATTGAGTTTTTAAATTATAAGAAACTAAGCAACCAATTGAACAAATTAACACAAAAACATGCTAGGTCGAGATTTTGTGTAAATTGTGAGAGAGAAAACTTAATCGGTAATACAAGACCACACTAGATAAGTTTGTAGAGTTCAAATATAATCCCTAAATTCAATTAATCCTCATTTAAAGAGTGTATATGTTCCATAATTAAAAAATTACCATAATCCATCCTTATAACATCAATCAAAGTAGGGTGATGTGTTTGCATGTTCCGAAGATAGCCAAGGGTTTAAGTAATTTCATCTTTGTGGTTAAGTTAACTCTCATAGGGTTAGAGGGTTAACAAATTAGAGGATCATAATCAAGTGTGTATTAATTTAAATGATAATGATTAATAAGTAAATTAATATGTAGAGTTATTTTTATTATTCCTTTTAAAATATTTTCTAAGAAAAACATCTTCTTGTTGCGTCTTTTTAATCAAACTTCATTGAAAAATTTAAAAACAAAAAAATATAATCTTCTTCTAGAAAAAAAATTCTAGTTTTATAAATGACAAACCCCCCATTATTTCAAGTATTGTTTTTTTAGAATACCTTTAAGAAGTTTTTTTAATTTACTTCCTCCTTTGAGAGATGACCTAGGTCAGCCACTGTGCTACACTTAGTAAAATCACAAATAAATATTTTTGAGAGTGTGTGAAAATTTTCATCAGACATACATAGACATTACATTAATTTTTTTAGAATACTTAATACATTAAAAAAACATATTACCAAATATTATATTAGTGTATTTGGAAACTGGGAAACATAAAAAACTAGAAAATAAAACATCTACATCATCTCTTGCTTTATCCTTCATAACTAGAACCCCCTTTTGACACATATTACTTAATACCCTTCTTCAAATACTAGGGAAATGATACATAAAAATGGGTGATTTTAGATGCTCAGTAAGGGTAAGCAAGTTTAATCTATAAACTAAAACATGATCATAAAGGTTATGAGAACATGATAATAACATAAGAAGATCATTCCTTTCATATCAATGGAAGACTCAAATCATAATGAAAATCAAATATTATAATATATAAGATCATAATTACAACATAAGACATGAAATTGTAGCATAAACATAAAATTATAACTTTTTGAACATGTAGAAATAACTTTAGGTTCACTCATTAAATAAAGGACATGAAACCAGGCCTTTTTTTTTGAAAAATTTGGAGGCAGTGCCTCTTTTATTGAAAATAAGCAAGCTATACATAAGAACCAAATAGGGTATGGGAGTAAAAAACAACATTCCAATAACATAATCTAGTGACCTAGATTTTTCATCAATCTTTCACTTATACTTCTTTCCTCTACATGTAGTTCATTCCATTCAGCAATATATCTTCCCTTACCTTGCCCCCGGACTCTATATTTTCATCCACTTGGTGGAAGAGATTTAATACTTTAATATAGGGTCTCAGAATCAGTGCTTTCAGAGTCAGATCTATCTATCTGCTTCTCAATAATCTTTTAAAGAGAGTTGTCCCTCATCCCCTCATCCTCTTCAATCTAGGAAGGAGTCACCTAATTGGTCTCCTCTATTGTTTTCTCAACCTCTACCTGTAAGTCACTTTAAGACCTAGTATTGTTATAGAAAACAAGTCATAAGCCCTCATTATCAACGACAGTTTGCGATGAAGCATTAAAATTTTTGGAAGTAAGTGGAACTTCGAATTTTTTTTACCTTTACTATTACATGAAGCGTCCATTTTTTCACAATGAAGCTGTTGATCAACCTATTTCTGAATCTCTTTCTTATTGACTTGTTCAACCAAAACTTTATTGTCATTACCTTTAGCTTGAGGCTGAGCTTGCTACAAGCTGGAATTTTGTCCATTTCTAAGAAAATATGCATCAATGACATTTTTCTCTTCTAGGAAAATGGCATCCCAAGATTTCTGTTTGGGTCTAGAAATGGAGGCATCAAAATTAGTTTAATCACTTGGTTGATCCTCTACCTTAAATTGCTTTCCCTTAGCCACTTGGGAATCACGAAGCTTAGTTATCTCCTCAGGGGGATTATCATGAGCAATGTTTTTGGGAAAGTCCTCAGCTTTGAGATTTTACTTCTTTCGAAATAGGTTGATAGGATGACCTCTCAACCCAAACCCCTCACATAGGATTTTATTCTGACATTTTTCCAAACAATGCCTGACAACCATGAATTCATAATAGAAAATTTGTTTTTTTTCATACTAAACATCGATTTGAATGTTATTAAAAGGAGTCAAAAGGGTTACCTTGTTAATCAGTGTGGAGATAAGATCAATCTCCACCAGTATCCTTGCAAAATTCCCTAACCTAACATTCTTAGTCTCCTTATCGAGCTGGATAGGAGTCCCAATTGCTGCGTCAATATCATGAAATATCTTTGGGTGCCACAAAACCCAATTAAGTCCATTCAGGCACACCCAGACATGAAAAAATGCATTTAGAGCATGTGATAAATTGAAGTCCAAAGACCATTCATGTAAGTGAATCCATCAATGATTCAGTTGCAGTGAACCCATTCCCCATGCTCGAAGCTACAATTCCTCTAAAGGGAACAAACAGTGAAAAAAGCTGTGGCCAAGAGAGACACATTTCCAATTAGAGAAACCCCAAAAAATTGAGATCCTTTTGACCATATCATCAAGCTTCCAGTTTTTTTCGCCCTTAGGTAAAACAATACATGCAATGGGGGAATTGTTTCCAATTTTTATTGTTTCAGTAAATTCTGCAAGATTAGAATAAACATGGACTGAGGATCCCTTGCAAAGTATTCTTCTCAGATATGAATCCTTAAGCAGATTAAAAGTCCTTGCTTCACTAGATTTTAAATCTTCTTTAGTGGCATCTACATACATTCCTCCATTGTGTTTCATCATCACCTTCATGGGATTCAATTTGAACCATTCTATTTCATTCCAGCCATGGAGAGTTTCCTCAATGATAGGTGTAATGAACCAAGATAATTTTTCATCAGATCTGGACACTACGTAAGAACCCGCAACCAGATGCGATGTCGGAGGTCCCAATTTTATGGATCCAGTAGAAAAACAAGAGGAAGACACCAGATTAGAGGCTGGAGGTCTCACCTTTTCATTATCCATTCTGGCCACTACGTAAGAACCCGCAACCAGATGCGATGTCGGAGGTCCCAATTTTATGGATCCAGTAGAAAAACAAGAGGAAGACACCAGATTAGAGGCTGGAGGTCTCACCTTTTCATTATCCATTGTAGAACAATAATCCAATGTCATTTGTGAGTTCGGAATTTTGTGTTCCACAGTAGAACCAGATGCCAAGGCTGTTCACGAGTCTGGCCTTTCATGTTCTGTAGTAGATCCAGAAGCCATGTCCGTTCGTGAGACTAGCTTCATCATCTTCCTCACATCTACACAAGTGCAATGATAAGTGTCACACGATAGGGATGAATCTGCCGACATGTTTTCTCTAGGATAAGGGTGCTCTATGAAACCGAGGAAGTACGAGATCACCATTGGCACCAACAGTAGGGTTTTCCATATTCGGAGTGCTTTGGGGGAGAGTTCTGTTGCCCATCCACCATCCTCAGGAAACCAGTCCCTTGTATAAATACATGGACATGAAAACTAGGTCTACTAATAAAATTATGGACATGGAAACTAGGTCCACACATAAAATTGTGAACATGAAATCAGTTTCACACATAACATATATACCTCATGAGTTTCCCAACATTACCCAATGCATTGAAGGTAGATATAGGTCTGACCCATCTCATAATTAAATCATATATACATGTTCCACAAGATCATAAACAATCATATCATAACAAATGTAATTGAATGGTTGTCATAAACATGAAATCATATAATAACCTATGAAAAGAGACAAGATTCATAATCATTTCTTTAAAAACACAACCCATGGAAAGAAGGGGTATCTTAAGCATTATCTCATCAAAACATATACCATTCAGAGAAATATTATGAATGATATTCATAAATAATAACAAAGTTTGTCATCATAAGTGGGGAAAGATTTTGAAAGGCCACTTGGAACATGATTTTTTCTTAAAAATAACTTTTTAAAAGATAAAACCTTTTCAAAACCCTTTTCTTTGAAACCACATTTAAAACATATAAAGGAATCATGAAAATCATTTAAAACAATTCTCGAGGAAAATATCATTCATTGTTGAAATAGTTTTATTTTCATAAAACACTATGGAATTAAAAAAACATTTTATTTGAAAACAACCATATAATCTTATAGAGTAATTTTCAAGGTAACAAGAAGCCATGAAAGAATAAAACTCTATTCATTCCATATAAGTTAAAATAAAAAATTCTTCTAGTACTTTTATCGAAAAAGTCCAAAAGTACTTTGTTTGGAAAACGAAAGAAAGATTCCTTTCAAACCATTTAGTAGTAAGTTAAAATAAAACATTCTACATGATATCCATTATATGTATCTGAAAATCATGTATAATTATTTTAATAATTCCATTGACTTATTCAAGAATCACAGTAATTTTTTATGATATCATATATGATCATATTATCATTTTTTTTGTAAGTAACAATTCATTGTTACTCATTATTTGGGTATTAACTTCTTTATGTTCTTAAGGTTGTTTTGTCAAATAAGTTCTCATTATCATTATTAGGTCATAGTTATATCATTAAAAATGATATGATCATAATATATACCATATTTATTAATTATTTACATTTATATAATCATGTTTTAATGGATATCATGTAGAATGAATCACATCACATTTTAGAGACGGGAGGCCATACCTACACACGAGCGCTGATATCATTTCTTTAATTATAAGATGGTATCGATGTTAATCACACACACACACACACACACATATATATATATATATATTTACAGAATAAATAAATTGTTATAAAAATCATATATAGATATTATTTCCATCATTATACCTATCCAAGTCAAGTGGTGGTAAAAAACAGATTACACCACGGTGTGGGGACGGTAAGCCGTACATACGCACGTGTGTTGATTTCATTTTGTGTAGGATGGATAGAAGGTGGAATATGGTTTATAAATAATCCTAATAATATATTATTATAAAAATAATACATTAGTAATTAATTTATAATGGAAACAACTCATGAAGTGGAAGTATAAGAAGAAATAATTTTAAAGAATGTGTAGAAGAGATGATCTCTTCTTCAACGAGCTTCCTCTAGATTTCCTCTTAAAGGAACTAGAGTTGGTCTTTTAAGAAGAAAAAAACCTCTATAATGTGACTAATGAAGTTTATAAGGAAAATGTTAAGTGGATGGATTATTTTTAAGTCTCATAGTGAGTTTCAATTGTGAGGGATGATGTGCCCTTTTATAATTGAGGTGAGGGACACATTTTGAATCTCCAAAAATATTAGTTTATTATAAATTCAAACCACATCCAAAAACCTCAAAAACATCATAGTTTAGAATATGAGATAATATAAGGTTTTAATTTCATGATCTAATAAATTCTTTACATGTTTTAATATAAATTTAAACCTTATCATTTAAATTTAACTCTTAGTTATTCTATTTCATTTTAACCAAGGTAACAATTATTTCCATATTAAAAGGTTTAAATATTTACTTATTTTATGTATATTAAATAATAAATATATAATTTAGATCCTTTTAGACCATATAATAAATATTATATATATTTTTTAAAAATTAATTATTTTTAAATAATTTAATAAAATATTATTTTTACAAAACAACAATAGTGTCAATTTTGATACTATTCAGTTCATGGATTTTTAAAAATATCTAGATAAGATGTTATCCTAATTTTTTTTATTATATCCCTATAGGGTATATTTCATCTATTAAATTAAATGGATATATTAATTAGCTAAAATTATATTTATTTTAATATTTTTAATAACATTAATTTGATATTTTCATTAATAAAATAATCACTACATCAGTTTTGTGTAATTATTTAATATGATTATATGTTAGAGAAAAATTAAAAATAAAATACTATGATGAATATAAATCTTCTAGATTTAATATTAATACTTATAGTCTAATATATATTCTATATAATCCTACATTAAAAATGTTATACTTATTAAATCATGAATGTGACAAGTTTAACATCACATTAAATAAAATATTATAAGTTTCATAATCTATTCCATATGGATAAAAATGGTAAATAACATGATACATGGATGATTATGGTCGAGATATACTTGAAAAATAATATTGGGGAATGTTTTTTTGGTCTTTTTATATTTATTACCATTTAAATAAAATTATTTTTTTGATTTTTCATATATTAAATAATTTCTACATCATCAATGTATAAACCTTTAAGGTAATTAATTATCTCTTAAAAAGTAAAAATAATTCACCATGATATAGGTAACTCTTTTATATCTCCCTAAAATATTTATGTTTGAATATATCACCTTTTTATCACTATATTAATATTATTATACTTATAAGAAATGTGAGTGTGATATTTTATCACTTTCATTGATTTTATTAATATCTAGGTCATTTTCATTGTCAAGTGGACAATAAATGACTAATTTCCTAACCTAAGATATTAAGGGTAGAATTTTATTCATCCAATAATATTTTTTTTCAGGTTTTAGGATAATTTTATTGTCCTTATCATATTATTTGTTACCCTAATTTACCCAATTTTTCTTTAACCACGTTAAATAAAAATTACCATATTTACTATTCATGAAAAAAAATAAAAGTAACCTATTAAAATAATTTAGACCCACTGAATCCAAATATGGAATAAATTTTTAAAAATTAAAAACATATATGTTTTAGTAATTACTTTAATATTAATCCCATTATTGTAACGAAAATAGGGTTTTTAAAAGTTAAAACATTACAAAAGATTAAAATGTTTTTACATATGAATAAAATATAAATTTAATATCAATGACCTAAATTATATTAAATGATAAAAATATATTCTATTTATACATTAAAAAAATTCAATAAAATAATTTATCCACTTAAATTATTTCGATTAAAAAAGTTGTTTTCAATTAAAATTTAGTATATTTTTACTATTTACCAAAATTTTAAACTTATCAAAAAAATATCAAAAATTATTTCAAAGTAAATTTTTATATCATAATTCCAAGCAAAAAGTTTATTTTTGTTAAATATAATATATAAAAGTTTCAAAAACTATATTTAAAATTGGTGCACCATCAAAAGGCGGAAAACCTGCATTTGTTTTGAAAAATAATTCTTTTATCCAAAAAATTGAATTTCTCCTTTTATTAGGTTTAGAAAATATATAAGATGAATTTTAAACATTATATTAAATACATTACATATATATTACATCAATAAAATCCATCAAGAGTAATTTTATTATTTTATAATCTCACTTACTTAAATTTAAATAGTTTTAATAGGAATGTTAATAAGGTAACATAATAATATTTAGTTGTTCACTTAAACTCAGTCTTGTAAAATATAAGACAACAATAGTGTTGTGTATACCGTAAGCTATGATGGTGTTGCGTGTTGAGAAAGATAATCTTGGTGTAGCGTACAACACAAGACATCAAATAAATTAAAAATAACATATCTCATAAAATCATGGGGTGTTACTACAACCATTGTAGAGCCCACATCCAAAAAAAGAGGGAGAAGTTCATTTTCTTAAGCATATCAATATCCTTGATCATAATTATCATTACCCATTGATGTTTGGTCTGTTAGTTAATTCCCATCTTGTGTAGACACATTTTATTACATGGTCATCTTCTCACAATTCTCAAAAAGGTAACCCTTAAAGAAACATATGGAGAAAACAATTTCTTTGTCACATTTTTCCTATGGTATTTCCTATAATCAGACAACTAGAGAAAAATAGAGTAATCATTAGTAATAAATTTTTAATATTGAAATCATCTTCATCAATTGAGAGAACAACTCTTTCAATCAATGTTTTTCTGAAGTCAATATTGCCATGGAACCTAACATTACATCCTATCCCAACCTCTTCTATTACTGTATCATGTTTGATAGAAGCTCTGATTGATGAAGTAATATCAAAGATAATTTTACGGTTCCAAAGTACCTAGTTCATACTAAAACATGAACCCAAACCCGAGTTCTAGAATCCCTATTTACAAAGGGATTAAATCAAGAGTCTCACTCATGAATATAGATTATCATAGGATTCAATGATATAGATCATAGGCCCCAAGATTTCCACGTCAAGTTTTCAAATGTAAAAACTAATTAAAATATTCCCTTCCCATCGATATACATTTGAAATCTTCAAATCCCCAAGAATCAGTACCAAATTCTCGATTGTACCCAATTTTTTAAAATAGATATATCTGTTAATATTAGTAGTTCAATACGAACAAATATTTTACCTACACTTAAATATATTAATTTTTTTTATCAATACCAACAAATTTTTTACCAACACATGAATCAATTATTAATAACCATAATTACCAACAGATATTCTAACATCAGAAAAATGTGTTTCAAAAATCAATTGAAGAAAAAAATAATTTATCATTAATCGGTTTATAAATCTAATTTATTATTATATCATTTGTGAGACCATCATATTCAATTTATCATTTTTGGTTTTTTTAAAATATCATGTTTCATATAGTAATTTAATTTTTATATTTAAATTTATTAAACATAAAAAAAATCAACATAAATATAATAAATTATTATTATAAATTTAGGAAATAAAAAAACATAAAAATAAATGAATTACTATTATTTTATTGATAATTATATTTACATATTGAAATTTTATTTTAAATGATAGAAAAAAAATTAAGAATTGGTATAAAAATTTATACAATTTATAATTATCTTTGAAATCATTTTAAATAATTTATTTTATTGAATAATATTTTTTATTTCATTTATTTAACATTTAGAGAATAAAAAATAAATATATAATATAGTTATTAAATTATTTTTCAATTAATATATTTTTATTTAACTTTTATTAACAATTTTATCAATTTTTTCCCTGTAACTTTTTTTTTATAATTTGGTACCGCATGCCACCCCACCTCTCCACCATAAAAATCATCCACCAAAATCAGTTCGCACTATGGAAATCTCTTACCTACATGAATCTCTACCACAACACTAAAACCCCTTCCCTATTCTTTTGAACTGAAAATGTTTATGAACAATGCCTCCTCCATCGATGGGGAAATAGATGTTCCAAATGTAGATTAGGAGTTCCCTTTATTAATCTCAACATCTCTATCCTTCTATATAACTCCTTAGTACTTTAATATTTTCCTCCTCTCAAACTACCCTCCCTACCCTACAATTTTTTCAATCCCCAGTCGCTTATTTTCTCCATTTCTTCTCGTTCGATGAGGATTAAACTGACCTACAAATGCAGCCATTTTTTCCAAATTACAAGGCCTCGATACCCTTATGAGACTCCCTAGATTGCTTCACCGTAGAGTTTCTATGAAGGGTTTAATTGCTTATTCTTGGTTTAATATTAATTTTATATTGGTTTATTTCTTGGAATTATTCTTTTTCATATGATGAGTGTTAGGTGCAAGGGGTTTTTTTACTGGTGATTTCTCTAGGCATATGGGGATTTTCAAGTTGAATACGTTGGCTTCACATGAAATTTGATAGTGGATTTGATGTAATTTAACTATTTTACGTGGGGTTTTCAATGATTTACCACATAGTGGTTCTTGTATTGAGTTTTTATAACCCTTCTATTGTTTAGAGGAGAATTATGAATATAGATAAAAACCCAAAAATCTTATAACATGACATTAGAATGCATGATATGGATGATGATAGGATAGAGTTTGGGCAATGTATAAGAATTTTTTAGATTCTGGGTGTTTCCAACAGGGTTGAATTGTGTGGAAAAATTTCTAAGGTTAATCTTGGATCATGATTTCAATATATAATTTAGTTAGTTGACGATCTCTTATTTCTACCTATTCGAATATATGTTGTTCGTTGCTTCCTGGGATTTCCTTAAGTGCCCGCCTCTACCCTTGCAGTTCGTTCTCATCTCCCTTTGTCTATATCCATTCATCTTCAACTCGTATAACCCTTGATTGACTAATATTATACCATATGAGAGGCAATTATTATTTCGATGAACATTTTTTTCACTTCCCCATGAAATTGATGAAACTACTAAAAAAGTAAATATTAGGTTATAATTCAATAGATTAGGTTATGAATAATGTGATGGAAGGGGAAAAAAATTTGAATTGTATCATGGTTTCCCGATCCATTTTAAATTTATTCACTCACATATAAAAATATTTTTCTCATCCTTTTCTACTTGAATCATTATTGCACATTTATGGATGATTTTAAGAATTTTCTATCCTTATTTGTAGTAATTAAGGGGTGAATTTATCAGTTTTTACTAATATATTGGTCACTTTGAAAAGAAATCAATTAATTACCCTTTAAAATTATTTATACACCTTTAATTTGTGGGGATTTAATAGTTTACATAGGAATTCACCCCTTGTAATCTAATTAATGAGGGATTCATTATTACTTTTAAAAATTTTGTCTCTCCATTTCCAATTTTCTTACGATTCATTATTTGATTTGACATGTGGAATGTCGTGTTTTCTCTTAATTAATGTACGATTCACATTGTGTGATGTTTCAAAATTCTTAATCATGTAGTGTACAATTGAATTTGATACCAAGCCTTTGTACTTCTATGTGTTTTTTTACAATGTATGATTTGTGCCCAAATAATTACTTAGTTGACCTATGAATAAATTTTGAGAACTATATTGTATTTCATTAATATTTTGAACATAAAAATGATACATTTACATCATTCTATATTATTTGGGTTTCATGTTAATGATTTATATTTTGCTTTAGTATTTAAAATTATTTTTTGAATGTATTATATTTATGTTAGTTAATTTGTTAATACCTAGTTAATTTTAATTTTCAATTAATTTTCATTTTTTACTTGGTAATTGTTAACTTTAATTTTCATGTTAATCAATTATATAATTTATATTAAATAATAACAACATTTAGTCATAATTTTTTTATTTACTATGCTTAATCACTTGCAAATTGATTAACATATATGAACTTCTTTGATAAATTTATATAATTATTAGAGTTGATTGATTTTAAATATAATAACCCAAGATTATTTAAGAGATTTAGATATCTTATTTTATCATTATTTTTAAACCCTAGAAGGGGATGACATGATACCATGTCCATGTTGAAATTATGATAATAATCATTATTTATATCACTTTGTGGTATGTTCCCACCTCATTATGAAAGAAATGAATATTTATTATCCAAAAGGTATTTGGAATTTTCATTGGGATTTGAAGTTTATTAATGATAATAACCTTTTTAGCATTTAACATTATAATTATTCTAAATATGATATGCCTAATATGTTGGGGGTACCTTTGAATTTGAGATACCAAATAACACCTCACTATGTATTACCGATGAATCACAACTATTATTTTAAATTGTTAGAAGATATTATGTGTTTAATAACATATATTGAATTTAAAATTTCATGGTTTTTTGTTTTGTTTCAAAAATTCCTTTTTGTCATTGATTTTTCAGGTCTCAACTCATTTACCACGTGACATTTCTATAGAAAATGATTTAACATATTTAACTTAGTTTCACTATACGTGAATTAAACCTATTAACAAGGTCACATTTAATGGTTATAGATGGATAGTGTGTGAAATATATTGGTAATAAGAGTGACTAAAAATTATGGTGTTATTTTGAACACAAGAAAAAATACTAGTATTGTATCACATTATGGTGTTTGGACTAAAATTATTGAGTTTATTTATACAGTTGGAATAAGTGTTATTTTATTTTGGTGTAATATGGGTAAATCCTATTAAATGTGTCAAAGAAGATATGTTTGGATTCACTATTGTCAGTATTAAAGAGATTATGAAAAAATGGGCTCTTTGTGCTTGCATCTAAAGCTTTACATGTGTTTTATACAACAAAATCTAATATCACAAATTTCCATGTTGTTTTCATTACTATACCAAGAGATTTATTTAAAATGGAAGGAGATATCATACCAGAAGTGTATGACTTACCAACTAACATCTCAACTAATTTCAATGAGACATATCTTTCCTTAGAGCGTATGTAGGATGTTAAAACTGACTATCTTACACTTGATTTTGTTGAAATCCATTTACATATTTCTGAGAAGAACTCTTATATTGTAGCAAGTCAGATTTCCTATTTACAACATGCCATATGAAGTATTTTGTGTGTATGTGTTATTGTTGATGTTTCTTTCATGATATGATTATTTTTTAAATGAATCAATGTTTATACATTTTGATGGATTATAAAATGGTAAATAAAGCTTCATTTCCTACTTCTTTTATTATGCCTTTTCTTTCACTTTTCTAAATGAATTTAATATAATGAATGCACATGAAAGGATACACTTTCAATAGGGTGATTTTTCAGGTTTCTGTGTATTTTATATTCTAAATAAAAATAGCCCATTTTCCTTTAATCATGGAGATCTTGTAATCTATAAATTGGACACAGTATTCCAACATTTCTTTCCATAACTTTTTGTTTTATCTTTTTATTTCTTCTCATTGGAAGAGATTAGGCCTTTGAAGAGATGAACCACAGAGTATTATGATAATAGAAACACCCCCACCACCACCCATGCCTCAATCAAATATGATAACGACAAGTGTAGGTTACTCACCAATGAAATTTCATGAAGCTGGAAAGGCCAAATCCCTTCCAAGTACTTTTTAATCTAGGATATCTATGTTGCGATAAAAAACTTTTTTCCCAATTTCCTATTGGAAGAAGGGGATTTTAGAAGGCTGTACAAAGGGTTCCATGAGAGAAGCAAAAAGGTTCACTTTCTCCGAGTTATTTTAGTGTATGTCATATTTTTATTATGATTCTATTGTTAACTATTCCATAGTATGTGGCTGTTAAGATACTTTACAATATTAGATTTCAAGGTAATATAAAATTCATGGTGGGGGTCCTCATGCTTAACCATCTTCATCTTCCCATCCTCATGAGCATGGTAGGTTTTTGTGTTGATGGAGATATAAAGTTTTGTTTCTATGAATAAATGGTTCTATGGAGGGTCATCTTCTTGGTATGTATCTTTATTTTGTATTTATAAATCATATAAAAAATGAATCCTCAAACAATGCCTAACTGAATAAACATTTCCTTAGAGATTTACCTCCAAACATGAATCCCTTGGATTAGAATACTAGGATAAAAATTTCTTAATGGGGTAATAAGATGGCTTGAATAATTGCATGAGAAGGAAAACCTCTATGTAATATATTGTGATTTCAAAGCATCGAACATATTTTTAGTTGATTAATTGAATATAAATATCTTACTTTAGGCTTCCTATGCTGGGTATAACTGGGGATAAGACATATGTTTCCACAATGGTGATGAGGACCTTTGGATACTGTGCTCTTGAGTATGCACTCTCTGGCCAGTTGATTACCAAATATAATGTGTACTACTTTGGTGTCATGTTATTGGAGATGATTGGAGGAAGGCGATTTATTGACAAAGTTAGACCCACTGGTGAGAAAAATATGATTCTAGAAGTTATTATTTAAAACCCAATTCCAAGTCTACATGTTTATAATTCAAAGGACATCTTTGAATGTTCATTTCCTTATTGTACTTATAGGAACCCCGTCGTTGTTCCCAACCGACTTTCATCATTGACATATTTGCAAGAAACCCCCTCCCTATTCGTGGCCAACATCACCCTTGGTCATCATTGCGTGAACCCCCTCCCTATTCCCTAAAGACTTCCATGCGTGAAATCCTCTTTTGGAAATCATCCTCCAGTAGGATACCCAATATCCCCATGTCAACATCAGTTCATCAGTTCTCTCTCTCACATCTCACTTCTCTACTTCGGTTCCCCAATCACCATCTAGTAGCATTTGTAGTATCTAATTTCATTTTGATTCTTCATGTTTATAAATTTATATCGTGTTCATGTTGGGAATACATTCTATATTGATCTAGTATTTTTAGTCTTTTCATTTTTTTCTCCATTTTGATACTCTGTGATGGGAATGGTTTCTTAGTATTATTTATTCTCATGCTTCATTTTTTCATAGCTGCATTTTAGGTGTTGTTTTTATTTTCTTAGGTAGAGTTACCATAATTTTTACAACTCCCAGTGTTGCATTGTTTGGGTTAGTTTTATAGTTAAATATTTAAAATCTATCTTAGATACTTATAAATGCTTTACATGACATCTAGGGGACCATGGATTAGTCACCATAGTACTTTTATATGAAAATATTGAGGTAGTGATGCCTATCTTGGTTGACTTATACATTAAATGTCTATACGTCACATGTAAAATTATTTTTTGGTTTAATAATAGGGTGAAATGTAATACATGTTAGTAATTTTAAGTTATTTTGCATTAATATGATTGAAATTAGGTTTATCACACCAAAGTCATAATTTTATTATGACTGAAAATCAAGGTTAATATTTAAGAATATTATCTTACTCAACCCTTGGTTCATTCAATTATGGTAAAAAGGAAAGTTTTTAATTTTTAATATTAGTTTTTATGAACTTCCACTTGTTTGGTTTCTTGTTTCTTTGAAAAACATGTATTGGATAATTTTTTATATACTTCCATTTATTTCTATTTTGGTTTCAATTCATGCATATATTTTTCACTGATTTTGGGTATGTTTTTTGGGTGTTTGTGATGTTGATATTTGAGATGTAGGGTATGATATAGTAGAGACTAAAATTTTATCACTAGAATTAGAGCTGGCTTGTTTTGTTTCTCATAGGTATTAGATCTTACTCTTTTTTTGTATGCTCTTTGGTTGTGTATAATGGAGATCTTAGAGTTGAAGGTTTTGATATAAAAAATACTTGAGGTTTCTCGTTGGAGTTGGAGATGGCTCGTTGTACTTGAGGGATGGATGGGTTGTTGGTGCTAGTGCACTGAAGGCTATAGTACAGCTGGAATTGTCTCTCTAGTCCTTGGGAATTGATGGGATGATGGTACTGGAGCTGGCTAGATGGTACTGGGGCATGAACGATCATTGGTACTCGGGGGGGGGGGGGAGGATGTGATGGAACCTATTGGGGAATATATCCTACATTTTTGTATTGATTCATTTTTTATTAAAATTCACTATTAATATAATTAATATTTCTTTCTAAGTTTGAACATTTGTATACATATTTTTTAGTTTAATAATTAAAAAAGGTGAATTATATGTGATAAATTAATAAATACAATATGAAATTTTTATAGCAAAAAAATTATAATATTTATTCAAATGTAATTTATAAATAGATATTATATTCTGGAAATATTATTACAATTTTTTTTTTCAATAGAATATATTACTAAAAACTTTAACCAACATATATATTTTCTGTTGGTATTATTATAATTGTAACAGAACTATTTTATCTGTCGCAAAAAAAGACAACAATAGAGTTTTTACTGAAAGTTTAGTGATAGGGAAATATGTGTTGGTAAAATGTTTTACTAATAGAAAATGTACATTTAACAACCGATGTGTCCCCATTGAAAAAAGTTAAATATTTTTTGTGCATATGCTTTTATGGGTTTTTTATAATAGGAAGAGATCGGTCTTAATCCAGTCTGAGAAGACTCACCTAATTGGGAAAGTCTGATTTCCCCAGAGCTATAGCAATAGATAGATTTCTCCCAACTAGTAAATTAAATCCATGAAATTACAGAAGATCCATGGAAGCAAAGAAACCCTAATAGCCATTTCACCACGAGAGCTCTCTCCCCCAACCAACATCCTTTTTACCACCAATAATTAGTATTTAATCAATAATGATGAATTAATTAGAAATTACTAATTATTATAATGTAATTATTAATGATCAATTACTATTCAGTAATTACTAAACATTAAATATTAATTATTAATTGCTAATATGTAATAAATTAATAAAATTTAATTTTTAATAGTTAATTACTAGTTATAATTAATTAATTACTAATTTTAAATTAATTACTTATAATTAATAATTATTTTTTAATAGTTATTTATAAATTACTAATTAATTATTAGACATTATTAATTAATTAATTATTAATCATTATTAATTAAATATTAATTAGTAATTAACATATAGTTATTAATTATTATCATTAAGTATTATTATAGGTATATGGGATTATATGAAACCAAAGAACTTACACACCAAAGAAACCTAATGGGTCAAGCCAAATCCCTCCCCTAAAGGACTCACATACTCCCATTGGACTGATTTTATTAAAATACATAATTGGAAGTCCTAGTGTCCAAAATACATCTACATGGCCAAAAGTCCCTAAGTGACCCATTTTCACCATGACATTTTACAAGTCTTACATCATGCCGCCCCCTATTTGTAGTCATCACACCATGATTCCAGTCTGAAAGTTACTTCATGCCCCTACCATGAAATGTTGCATCATATTGTACTAACACACCATGGAAGATAATCAATCCTTCCATGGTGTAGGAGGAGGGTCGTATAATAGTTTCCAACACACACTTTTTTCTTTTGAGTTACCCACTCGTTGGTTCTTGCACGACTCCTCACTTTCATCACCTTGCTCTTTCTCTACATCCTCAAATAGGTCCTAAGTGTAGATAGACATGTAGAACAACAACCCTCCATCCCAAAAAGGTAGTCTATGGGGATTGATGTCTAGATGATATGTGTTCACATACCCATCCCTGTTATCAAGGATTACTACCTGACTGTGCTTGTGTGAAGTCATGTTGCACCACCTTCCAATTTCACTAAGTCGCTTATCTGGTACATGTCATGTCACTTGTTGCCTCATTGATCATCACCTGGAGGCCATGCGACTCGAAGGCCTATTGTAGCTGAATAGTTCCATTGGTATAATATCACTATAATACCTACTATAGTGCCTTATGTAGTGTTGTTGTAGTACTTATTATAGTAACATGGAAGTTTCCCTACTCGGTTTTGATCTTAGGTCTCTTTATGTAGGTTTATGGGGGTTTAACACTTGGCTACACCCCTAAGTAAAATTATTATCAATTATGAATTAATAATTATTAAGTATTATTTTCTTAATATTATTTTTTAATAATTAAATTTTAATTAACTTTTTATTTAAAAATTATTAGTATTTAATTAAAAAAATTTGTAATTAATTAATAATTATGAAGTAATTAATAAATATTTAATAATTAATTACTATTTAATATTTATTAGTTATTAATTATTATTTAACAATCACTATTTATTATTAATTAATTAATGAATATTAATTATTATTTCCCATGAGGGGTGTAGCCTAGTGGTTATGCCTTTGATGCGTCTCACGAGAGGTCTCAGGTTTGATTTACTATGCGTTATTGTAGGTACCATATATTTTGTTTATTTATTATTATCTCTCAACCCCATACTATTGTAATATTAATTATTTTTTAATAATTTTTTTATAGGCATGCGATGATTCAGGAAACCAAAAAACATATACACATAGTCATCCAAGTGGGCCAAGACTCATCCCTCTCCATAAAAAATGTCATAAACCCACTAGTCCTATTTTATTACAGATGATTGCCTGAGGGCCCATTGACCTAAAGGCCATTGCATGGCCTAAAGGCCCAACATAGGGCTCGAAGGACCATATACATGGTCCATAGGGAACTAAACTTTCTATACCCTCACATGCTTGACCCTTTGATGTAGGCCCTTGAAATTAGAAGGTATGGAAACCTACAAGTAGTGGAACAAACTTTTGTGTATTGCCTAAAATGGGCCTAATTTTTTTTCATCCACATTGGCTTCATACTAATGCTAGTCCATTCTATATTGAATCCTCCCATGTCTTCTATACCATCTTGCAGCCACAATCCCCCACACACCTTTAATCTAGATAACCTTTTTTTCTAGAGTAACATCATCACTGGCTCACATACATATCCCCAGAATATTGTGGCCCTACATTCATTTCATGTCATCATGGGAGGAACTTCTATCCATGAGGAGAATTACTTTTCATGAGTAAAAAAACTATGCCTGAACTCAACCACCCCGAGGACCAACTGGTCAAGATTATCCCACACTAAGTTCATACTGCTTTTCATCCCAAATGATGATAACAAGTAGGGAAACCTTTCATATAATTAATTACTAATTATTATTTAATAAATAATCTATAATATTGTGCAATTAATAATATTATATTATTAAACTAATGCTGGAAAAGGATAATCTAAATCCCATATTATAAATCCATAAGGGTTTATAGGGAATCCTATGTTATAAAAGGGTTTACTGGGTGTGATTTTTAATTATATTTTAAAATTAAATTAGTAGAAGTAATGCTGAATAAAATATCAGTTAAAATCTACTATAAACATGGTTATATATGTAAATATAAAAATAAAAGATAAATGAAAATAAATTTTTTATATATTCATATACTAATGTTATAAAAAATATTTAATTTTTTCCTTGAGAAAAAGGTGTTAGGACCTCTATTTCCTTTTTTAAAATTTTTAGGGTAAAGTCATTGGAGACCTACCATCATTGCTACCCAGATTTAAAAAAAACCTATACTGATTACAAAATATTTTTCCTTAAAAAAAACCCATTTAAAATCCCTACTCCATGATCTTCTATGGCCTGTATCAGTTGTTTTAGATTTTGATGTTTTTTCTAATTATCTAAGGGACAATCCAATTATAAATTTCTTAGGGATACGGTTACATGATTACAATGTTGATCGAGCCAAATAGGGACATATTTATGTACGATTTCATCGTTATCACACAGATTACGAACTGTTGATAAGAAAATCCTTTAATCTACATGCATTCTCATAGCCTATGGATTTTATGTGGTTGTCCCCTCCTATACTAAACTTAATATATGTGTCAAAATGAAAATAAAAATACAAATAAAATGACATAAATGTGTGGTATAGATTCTAAAAAATGAAATATAGAAATATCATCATATATTAATTATAAACAAAAACCCCAGTGTTACATTGATGATGAAACATCAATAATATCCCAACCCCATAAAGTGGGAAGATTTTTTAAATAAGAAATCAATCTGAATTCCTCAGACATTTTCTTCCACAACATTAGAAATCATGTCTAAACTATAATTATTTTTGATATTTTTCGGTCCCTAACTCCTTAATATATCAAATAAACATTTTATTTAGAGATATAAATATCAATGCGGTTCTATTGAGAATGAAAAGTGTTGATCCCAATGGAATGATTAGGAGCAGTGGGGGTGAATTGAGTTTCCAAATATATATTTTTTATTTTTAAAAATTATATAATTAAAATTGTCTTAATTTTAACACATCCTAGTTAAAAATACTATAGGGGTATATAATTTAATATTTAAAATGATTTCTCAGTTTTATATTAAAAATATAGTAAAAAAATAGTATAATTTTAACTTTGAAATGTTTAAACACAACACACATATATATCACATATAAAAACTAACTATTACTGTTTGTTTTGAAAAAACACACATTGAAAATATTTAGGAAAATAAAATGTAGTAACACTAGAAACAGTTCCTAATATAATTTCAATAAGAGGCAATCTCTAGTAATCCACATCAAATAACATTTATGAAAACATAACAAATAGTTCCACATTATGAATTGGGTTTTACATAGACAACTGCACAGAGGGAATTCAATGCTCAACTAGGCCTCTTACATAGTTTTCTATTGGATAAAGTATATAAATAAATAAAGGGAGAGACTATCCTAGTTCTCTACTTACCACAGTAGAATAATTTCTCAAATAAAATTTAATAAAAATAATCAAAACAAAAAATTTAATATAATATAGAGAGAGTGAATAAATTGTGAGAAGTTTGATGTAATGAGATATTTGACCTTGTCTGGTTGATCAGTAAGGTTATTCTCCTTGAATGATAATCTATAGAGTTCATCAACGAGAGTTGTTGTGTGTTCAAACTTCTTCATGGTTTTTCCAATATCACCCAAAAAAATAGAGGATCATAGTGAAAAATAATGTAGTCACCAATATCACAAAAAACAAACAAACAAATAACACCTTGTATTTGTGATACATCCTCTAATTTATAAAATTTTCTTCCCAAAGTATCCATTGAAACATAATCATTAATTTATTGAAATATCCTAACTACTATGAAATGTCTCATTAAATTATAAATATAGTTTTTAGTTTTTTGGAAATAGGAATGATATATCAAAATCCTAATGGTCAGTGTAGACTCCTTCATGCAATAACTTTCCCGTTATACAATTCATCTTTAACTTGACAATGATCTCTATAGTTAATCAAAATGTTCTTGGAGTCGATAAAATAGACACAAGTGAGAAATATATTCATATGGTTAATGAGTTTCTTCATGTGGTAGTTTCATTATATATGAATAATGATTGAGTCTTCTATGATCACTTGATAGTTTTCAAGTGTTTGATCATCTATAGTCTCTTTTATGCGTGGTTAGTGGAATTTGTTTTTATGGTTGATAATTCATTCATACCATTGATCAATTTTAATAATAAATTAACTCATAATATTAGAAAATTTATCAATATCATCCTCAAAATCAATCATTTATCTTGGATTTTATTGTAATCTATGCACAAATTATATGATAATTTGAATGTCACATCAAAATCACTTCACTTGGTCACTCCAATTAATAATTATGTTGATTTTTAAACATGTGTTCAGTGTATTATATCATTTTATTCGTTCAAACATGAAATTGTTTTCATAAAAACATTTAATAACATAAAAAAATTATTATAATCATAAGATACATGATTAGGGATGATTGATAAAAGTAATTTAAAGACTAATCCATCAAATCCCCCATTATTATGATGAAAAATGATGATAGAATTAAACAAGACATACAAATAATTCCATTTTAACTATTAGCATACATATATTTCAATTTACTACAATACCATTTTTTTAACATTTTCTCCCCTTATTGGGATTATCAAAAAGATAATTAAAGTTAGAGATAATCCAGAATAAATTGATGAATATAATATAATGAAGATAATAACAAATAACATGTATTCAAAAGTGGTTCAACACAAAGAAAAATATAAAATTTTCCATATCATTCATTTAAATTAGAATCATAATAATCCCCTCTATGGGATATGGGATTTACAATATATTAACTCTTTTTGTAAAAAGTTTAAGAGTAATCTTTGGAGCAAGGACATATGGTTCACTAATGATGATACTCCTAGTTAATAGAATGAATTTTTATATAAACTATACATTTGAAAATAAAAATTGAGTAGTAGTTGGTATAGAAATAATTAGAGTAGTAGAATATGAAAGAATATTAAGGGGAGAAATAGAGGTCATGACCACAATAATATTTGAAAAATAAATACATGGTTATAACAGCCTGATGAACTCCCTGATAACATGTGAACAATTCTCAAAAATCTAAAATAACCATCTTTTCTCGTCCATAAAATTATTCAATGTTGGTGAAAGGAAAATATGTTTATATACTTGATCTTTCAGTGATATGGTGACTAGATTAATCATAATGTTCTAAGAAAAATTGTGGAAAAATGATTTCAGATCATCCTTTGGGAATATACTTGACATGTATTATTTGATGGAATTAGTGATTATTTCTCTGTCATTCCTATTCATCATGGCATCATGAATTAATAGATCCATAATACTATCATATTGGGTATGAAATTTGGATTTCATCATATCCCTGGTCTCTAAAAAATGATTTAACACTAACCAATACACATCTCTAATAATCTACCAAATTATTCATTCATCAATTGTGGTAGTAGGCACAAACAATGGAGAAGATATAGTAAGAGTAGGTTCCTTGGAAGAGTAAGCATATGAAAATATTTTGAGATTTATGTGTGCTATATGAAGCTTCAAATCATCAAGATCTTCATGATGAAATCCAACATTATCATATGGACTTCGAATATCCTTTTCCATATGATTAATCTTTTGAAAGATTCATGGATTGATGTGCATAAAACCAAAAGAAACAAAAAATAGACATTAATTTTTCTCTATAAGACTCAACTCTTCTTCCAAAATTGAAAAATAAGGCCTTTAACATATTCAATAGGAAAACATTAAAATCATTTAGGTTATCAAAAGTAATTTATGATGAATATATAGAAGGAGGTGAAAGAATAAAATGGATAGAAGTCAGAGGATATTTCTTTGTAAGAGAGGTCTAACTAAAAGACAAATAAATTACTAGTCCCCGAATTCCTATATCAAAAAAACTAGTTGATTAATTATCTGCATCAACTTTCACAGGTGTTGTTCTAATCATCCCATGATGAATAAGTTCTATATTTCTATCATAATCTTCTTTTTCTTGACATCCTTATTTTTAATAAGGTTCCATGAATCATTTATAAATATATATTTAACCCACTAAGGATCCCTCAATGACATCACACTTAACTAGAAAGGCTGATGCAACTAGGATGGTATGTCCACCATACTCAGGTAGACTGCCTCTACCTCTATGAGCATCACTATCATCACCAGATTATATAATAATTAAACATCTAAGGGACTTACCCCCTTATTAGGAGTACTATCTAAGGTATAATCCCCATGTATCATGTATAAGAGATCATGTAACCTCACTATTTTTATTTTCTCTAAACAAGGTATAAACTCTTTAACAGATTCATCCTTTTTGCAATCATCATTATAAATATCAATATGAGACACATCCCTTTCATTTGGAGTTGAAGATGGTTTACTCGCTTCAATATTAGAATTAGCTTCTTTTTCACTAGAATGAAAATTTCCAAAAGATTTGGGAGGTCCATTTGAAGTATTCCGAGCTCTATTTTTTATCTAATATGTAGGTAGAGAAATTTCCACTGGATTAGGATGCCCATGACACCATCAAGACAAATCCTCATTAGTGGGACCAATTTATTTTTCATAATCTCTCATAACCCCTTAATTTATATAAACTACTCCAAATTCTTCATCACTAACAATATTAAAAAACCCAGCTTATTCCTAAAAAAAATTAAAAACCTCAACACTTTCAATAACCAAATATTCCTCAGAATAATAATCAACAATCTCATTAGGTTAAAACTTGAAACTTATCTATCATTAGGAATCAAGGGATGTTAAATTGTACCGAACTTGCAATAATTATTTTTATTATCATCCACCCATGACTTTATCTCGAGATTCATGTTAAATATCCTCCTCTTAATGATAATTTGGTTCAAGAATATCCCAATTGATGATATAGACTTTTTTCTCCCTCATATGTAAAATCTGCTTTGACAATAATAAAATAATATTATCTTGGGATAGGTAAGGGAGTGAAAGCTAGAAGTGGTGTTGAAAAAATATTCCATGCGCATCATTAAACCCTTGGAAAACTAATATTCACTCAATTCTTCATCATATATAAGAAAACGAGATTATGGTGCCTTAATATGCTAAACTCCCCTTTTATAGGAAGAATAAAATATAAATTTGACCAGTAACCTCCACTCTCTCTCAAACTCCATGAAAATAATCCCTCTATGGTTCCCATACCTAGTTATGCCCTAGAAAAAAAATTTAAAATTAAGAGTCCACATAAACCACTATGAAAAAACTTTTATAGTATTTAAAATCACCACTAAAATGAACCTTTAATCACTTTCCAACTACTTCAAGGGAAAAACATTATCATATACATTCACTAGGGTATGAATATAGTTCTTGTACTTAATATATTTAAAAAATACATTCAATTAAAACTCTTTCACTACCCTAAATAAGAATGGTCCTATCTATAAACTAATCCAACTACCTCATCCATTGTTCTAGACTACTTTCTAGACTAATGACTTTCTTGATTTAAGCTACTCAACATCAATTTATTTCAATAGATTTACAAATTAATTTTAGAGATGGTGGTTGTGAGGCTCACCAGAAGAACTCATTCTCAATTTTCATTTCATTGAATGATGCTACTCATTCTTATATGTGAAAACTATTGTGTTTTACTTGTACATCATATTGACAAAACAGTGGAAAAAATAAAAAAAAATCTATCCTCAAGAGAATTAATGTGTAATGTAAATATAGAACATATGAATTATATGTGGTGTATAGAAATATCCTTCTTTGAAATTTAATTGGGTAAGTCTGATGAAGATCATAAGAGTAGATGAAAATTTCCTCCTAACTCTGAATATAGTACACCGTCTTCTAAATCTTGATCTCAATTGGAGGTCTCTTTTACACCTG
Organism: Viscum album; assembly: GCA_963277665.1. Taxonomy (NCBI): domain Eukaryota; kingdom Viridiplantae; phylum Streptophyta; class Magnoliopsida; order Santalales; family Viscaceae; genus Viscum; species Viscum album. Next base: position 1,281,102,442 of record OY728134.1, read on the forward strand.
ATGTGGGACTACCAACTTTGGAAAGGTTGATGATAAATCTATAAGAAGGAAGATATCTTAGAGAGGATTTAATATAATTGGTTGTCACCAATATGAGTGATATAATTCATTTATATTTCAATCCATGATGTATTTCATTTAATGAGATGCATCAGTCATATTTCATATATTGGACTATATTAATTACAATTTTCATTTATTCATTAAATACATTTAATTAATATTCATGTAATTTAGTCATTTCATAATATATTATTATCAATGAAACCATATAAAACATAAATGCACTAAAATTTAATTATTCCATCAAACATTTTACTATATATTAAATAATCTTACACTTTCCCTAATATATATATATAGATAGTGTGAAAAACTTCTCAACTCATTATGAATCTATTTAAAACTTCTTTTGGGAGTTTAATCAAACCCTCTTCATTTTGGTACAAACAAATTATCTAAAACCTAATCCTTTTCTAGAGGCCTAACTGTGTGACTCTATGGGACATAGTTGTATTTTAAAAAAATATAAAATCTTTATTCCATATATGTAAGCAATGAGAGGCCTCTATAAAAGCATTGATGCCACTAAAGATAATAAGGGGTCAGGTAAAATCTCCATCAAACATAATCATATCATTATAAGAACATGTCCACCACTATATGATTCATATAAATCACATGTATACCTATATAACCATTTTATCCATGAAATTTAGTGACCACTAGACATTGAAAATTTCAATCTTATATAGTAATTTCATATTTTCTAGATTCACCAAGAAAGACTGAATAAGTCAATAATTATGTCTCAAGACATTTAGATAGGAAATTAGTGCATCCCACGCTCCTTATAAAAGTGGTTGAAAACATCATATTCAAATTAAATAATCACGATGATGTATTTTCTTATTCTAATTATTTCAAGGAAAATATGTCTTTACTTATCACTCAAGTGGTAAAATACAATATTGGTTGCACTCCAACTGAAGACATGATAAATGGAATAACCAACCACCCCTTTATTAGATATGTTTTTATCATGACTTGTTTAAGTATGGTGTCAAAAATATGAAGGTTCTCATGATAGGTATCCCACCAACCTCATGTAAGAAGGATTCATAATAAGCATACAACCTAACATATATCTATGATTGTATAACATTCCATGAGATATGTATTAGTGATTCAATCAAAGTTATAAGTATCTACTTAATACCTCATGAATCTATTCATCGTATCTCATAAAAAATCCTTTCTAATAAGTAAAATAATATATTCATGCTAATCCTAAGATATCATCACAACCATAAAACTTCATGATGATCATCAATTATGGAAAACTCGATGATTAAACTTTTAAGGTATTTATATCATTAATCCATTCATGTAATGTAAATTTTAGCACACATGAATTAATGAAAAACTAGATATTTACATTATTATTATAATATGATATATATTTTCAACCATTACATCCAATATCATAAGTGTTCAATATCCATATATTTTATATGAATCTCATTTTTTTGATGTTGAAATGGTTTTTAAACATTAAATACATATGCAATTCTTGTCACATCCCTTTGTGACCATATGATAATATACTCCCACTAACCTCTTATTAAGAAAAATTAATGAATTGATTTAGTTTAAATGATGGAAATACTTATGATTCATATTACCTATGTTTATCTATTTGAACCTATATCCGAAAACCTTAACTTTTTAACATCAATATTATGATGTTAATTTTTTTTTCTAATTATAAATATGTCTAATTACATCATCATCAACCTTGTAACATTTTATATTAAACTCTTTCCATAAAATCATTTTTAAATAATGTTACTGCATACATTATCACTTTACTAGCACATCCTAAACTCTTTCAGGATAAAGTTAGATAAATTTTTTTAATGTAAGTAATATAACTCTTCAAATTTCCTTTTACCTCCATTCTCTAAAATCTATTAAGATACCAAGTGATACATATTTTGTGTTGTATATTATAAAACATTAGGTTATAATGATGTTCACTTGTTATGGTAACTAAACGTTACTCTTTATATTTTTCTTTATAATCACAATTGATAAATCTTTTATTGTATAATGAAAATAATAAATTTAATATTTATTTGTTAACTTTCAACTTATCTAAGTCTAAAAATACTTTTTTAAGTGTATCCTTTAACAAGTTTAGTTATATATTATTTTTATAATTACAAAAAAATTGTTTTAATTAATAATATTAATAATATTAATTTTATTATTTGATAATTATTATTTATTAATTTTTTTAATTCATATAATTCATTTTAATTAATTTTAAATTTTTTTTCTAATGTTTATATTTCCTTTACAAAAGATTTGGAAAATAGTTATTTCTCTTATGTGAGTCTATTTTTATCCTTATATGTATTTTAAAAATTTGTTTCAACTTTTAAATTAGCTTGGAATTACCCTTATGTATCACATGTTAACTTATCTTTATCCTTACATTGTTTCTATAAACTCTTACATAAACTTTATAATTTCTTTATACACTTACTCAACCATTTCCTTACCCATATACAATGTTTTCTTTACCTTTACACATGTTTATATTTACCTTTATGAATCTCTAATATAAATTTATATAGTGAATGGAAAATGATATGTACCGTTATACACCACATTTAAATTAAGTTGTTCCATTATGTATCATATGTTTACCCATACTCACCTATCTATTTTAATTTAAACATACTATTTAATTTTTATTATACCCTTATACATGCTATATCATTTTTATGTTAACCTTACAACATCCATGAAATCATTTTTTCAACTTTACAAAAATTCTAAAAAATTATTGTTAGCCTTATTATTTTTTCCCTTTACACATGCATGATTCTTACCCTTATATAAAACTTGTTTTCAAATTTACTCTTTTTCCAAATTGGTGAAATAAACCTAATTTTCATATTCGTTGAACCCTATGTTTGAGTTGAAATTTAATCTAGGAAACCTAATGTTTTTAAAATTATCCTCAAAATTATAATATAAACCCTACACTAGTATTATAAAGATGAACCTTATCATTAAAAAACTAGATAAGGCTATATAAATTCATTATATCCACTGGTTCTCAGTTTCAAGGAATTTTGTTCCTGAATGCTTCATCCAAATCCATTTAAACACTATATATCATGAATTAGAGATATTTCATTCATCCTAAGTGGAATCTCATCATTGTTGTATACTTATTTAACACAGTGGTTTATGGAGATTATCTTTGACTCATCCTCTCAAATCAAGAAAAGCATTCTTTTAGAACATCAAATTTCAGAAGCACCTCACCCTTTATAATGGTTGTACAGATAATAAATAGTATTCATGTAGTGAATATGTAGAAAGAAGATTATATCACTAGAATAATATTAATAATGAACTTTTTTCATTATTATAAATAGTTCCAACTCAAAAAAATTGATGTATTTTATGGTTCACATAATGTTTTTTCCATGCATGATGTTGAAAATAACTATGTATATGTTATCATGGAAGTAGAATACCCATTAAAATATAACATGAGGTTTATGACGGTGGACATTATTGTGTGTCTTTATATATGATATTTTATCTCCCCATCTATAGGTGATGAAGTATCATTCCTGGAAGATCTCTATGACTCAAATCTTGAGAAAAAAGATCATGTGCTCGTATAGAAGGAGTGGTCTCGAACCCAAAGTGGATTCCATGCATGAACATATATCAACTTAGAATATTAATCTAACAAAGATAGGGACATTTATTAAGATGGGTATGATCTCCCATAATATTGTTTATGAGAAACTATGATAATAAATTAGAGGGATGATGTGGCTGCAATCTCAAGGTTATGATGCTCAGTTTTATATGATATTAATATTTCTATATGATACATAGTTATCTAGATAATTTTATCCTAGTTATGAATTTTTAAATTATTCTTAAATTCAAACAATCATGATTAAAGAGACTGGTAAGTGTTTGGTTCTAATTTTAAAGTTCAATATTGTCTGCCTATATTAATTCCTCTTTATAGTGAATTATGGAAGAATAGATTTTTAGGATTCAAGTTAAAATATTTTAATTATTTTTAACAAAATTTCCTAGATACTTAAGAAACTAATTTGGATGAGTTTAAATAATTTTTAAATATAATTAAAAGGTGTATTTACATATTTTAACATTTCTATTATTTGGTATAAATTGTCACATGAAATATTCAAATAATTTGGAATAATATTATTTGATGATTTTTTCAGAAGATAAGAGTGAAATGATGTTGTTAGGAACCATTGAATCTTTTTGAAGTTTTTATTTTTTATATATTAATATTTATATGGAAGATTCAAAATAGTTTTGTGAAACTTCTTTCTCTTACATAAATAAAAATTTATGTAATGTTTTATATTGGAATTTGATATATAAAAATGAGAGAAAAGAACTCTCTATATATCAATATTCTCTCACAATGTAAAGAAGAATAAGGCCTACATGAATCTATTTATGCTATTTGTACTATTTAAATAATAATAAGCCTATATTAAATTAAAAATATATTAGCTGATACTCTAATCTTTATTTAAGATGAATGCATCTTCCAGTTATGAAGGCAACATTGAGATGAACCAGTATTCAATAGTATGCATCACATATAGGTTATTCTAGAGTGTTGGATTCCTTTTATATGTTATAATTTTCTTTTTTACCTATAATTTAAATTTAAGGACTTAGAAAATCATTTATTAAGGTTTCCACTACCTATACTTAGTTTTTGGGGTCTCTAGATAAAAGGGATGGCTTAACAAAAATCACCCAGCTCACAAAAAGAGTGTTGGTGGAGTGGAATAGGGGATCCTTGTACCCCAAAAAACTATACATCACAATTCCATTCTATTTAATTTATTTATTTTCCCCTTTAATTATTTTCATTAAGAGAGATTTATAGAATCAATTTTTTTAAGAGGGAAAATTTTCAATTTGTAGAGTTTTTTAAAGGACATAAATCACCCCTATTTTTTCTTCATCGTAATCATCTTTGAACAACAAGTGGTATCATTAGAGGTTCCATTTTTTAGAATATTTGGAGAAAATTAAATATTTTGGTTTTCTTTAACAATCATTTTTAATGATTTAGATGAAGATGAAGTTTAACAGATGATCTTTGAGAAGGTATGTTGATGATCCTTGATCCTTATTTTAATAGTGATAATTATGGTTGTTGGAAAGCTCATATGATTATATATATAAATAATCATGGTTTGATGGTGTGTTTTAATTCTATCGAAACATATAAGATTACCATAGGGGAATCCAAGAAGTGTCATTCTACTCAAGTGGGTGATTATGATATTAATCCAGGGGTTATTAATACTATTATTTTTGTATTTAGAACTGATGAATTTAATCAACTATCTTTGTAAAATACATATTATGAAATTTTGGATACAATTGGAGTTACCTATTATGGAACCAATAATGTTTTATAATTGAGGTATAATAATTATAAACATAGATTTGATATATTGATGATGCAAGAAGTTGAAATTATTACTCTAATGGATATGGTACTGGTATAACTTGTCAATAATATAGCTGAAATCTAATTCCAAAAACATGATCATGAGATAAAGGTACTTTGAGTATTAACATCTAATAGGAATAAAATCATTGTTTCTATTTTAGAGAGGTTAAGTATTTTAAAACAATGGAATTGATCAGAACCTTGGTGATGTATGAAGTTAATATGAAAACTCAATGAGAATATCATATTTCTATCAGAAAGTAAAACACTCCAATCAAATTTTAGAAGGATGGATTTTTTTATTCTAATTCTAGTGATTTGAGTTTTTGTGATAAGCTATTAGACCCTTCTAGAGATTTCAACAAGATTTATAAAAATAAAAAGTAGAAATTAAAAAATAATAAATATAAAGAATTAATATGTTATGAATGAAAAATGAAAGGTTATTTGAGATATGATTTCCCTTCACTTAAAGATCCTAGGAAAAATAATTATAAAGGACAAGGAAAGAAATCCATGAATGCTACATGGAGTGCATATTAAGATTCTTATGAATAATATACTTAAAATACTGGAGATGAGGATGAAAAAATAATTGTAAATCCATGTCAAATGGCTCATGACGAGGAGGCATAATCATCTTTCTCTCAAATATCTATTTCTGAAAATATTTATTTTAGTTTGATTAATGGAAATTGTTATATAATTCAAAAAAGAGAATATTTAAAAAAAGAGCATAAAAAACTCATAAAATGTTATGAATCTATTTATTTTTAGAAAGAGATGTTGACTAACAAGATATCAAATTTAAGATCTAATTTTTCAAAAAAATATTGTACTTTTCTTGAAAATAGTGTAAATGAATTATTGGGTGAATTGATTTAAAAAAACGGATAGCATGTTTATAAAGGTTTATATTATATAAATAAAAATCACGGTAATAATAAATTTAATAATGTAATTATTGGTACTAGTAGTAATGGAGAAGTTCTTAAATCATATATTATTTTTTTTCTGGTTCCAAAATAAAATGTTTTTCTACTGATAGTTTTTTTAATTGTGGTACTAATGGACATTATACTAATGAATATTATTTCCAAAATACTCAACATTATGTTATAAATAATGTTTATTATTCAAAATCCTTATCTAAATCTATATTTTTAATTTTCACTCAGAATAAACAGCTCTTATTACCTTAGTATTTAGTTATTAACACAACTAAATCCAAAATCACATGGATTACAAAAGGAACTTGTATTTTATATTTTTTAGGCTTATGCTACCAGACATAATTTTTATATCAATGAGTGGATTATATATATATATAGATTTATTAAAATTTTGATGATAATAATTCTTACTTTATCATGATTGATCAACTCTGAAGTGGTTCTTTATATAAAAGGAAAAATTCATAGAGATGAAACTATTAAAATCTAGGAAGTATTTAATTTCTATTTTAAATACATAGATTAGTTTATGTTGGGGGGAGTGATTTTATATGTTTTAACTTATATTCCTCTACATTTGGTTACTGTTATGCTTGAACTATTATTTTTTCTTATTCACTATATTATTTCATATACTGAATCAATTCCCTAGATTATTTTATTGACTAGCATTCATTATGAATGAAATTAAATTTTTTAGGCTTGAATTTGATAATCTATTAGATGCTCTTTTTCATATAAGAATTCATTTAATGTATTACTATTTAAATTACATGTAAATACTAAAATGAACAATTATTGTATGTGATAAATTGTTCTATTATTATATTGAGATGTTTTGGTTATTAATCCCATGTGAAAAACTATTTATATTAAAATTCATTAAAAATGTCTTATTTATATCCATGAAACATTTTTTAATATTTTTTATATTATAATAGTATTTTTTTAATTTTTAGCATGTTCTTAAATATGTTATTATTATGGAAAATTATATTATTTGAAACATATTTTATTTCTTTTAAAATCATTTTTTTATTCCTTGAATAATATTTTATGTGTTTTCATTGATCCTTGATTATAAAATTTTCTATTTTCAAAGGAAGCATGAATTAAGTGGGATTTTATATTACTCCATGTATTGATAAAATATTATCTTTTTTATGATTTCCCCATTGACTCATATTTTTGATCCTGAGAGGGAGAAAATGATGTTTTAAATTTTTAATCTTTTTGATCAATTCCCAAAAGTGGGAGAAATTTTGAAAGTTTTATTTTTTTATTATCAAGAAAGGGGAGATTGTTGGAGTGGCTCCTTAGGACAATTTATTTATTTATTATTTTGATAATTCAAAAATATTATATTTATTTTAAATAATATTTTTGTTATTTTTCATTATTTATTAATTATTATTCATTTTTTAATATTCTTCTTATTATTTTTAATTTTTTATTATTAATTTTTGTGAAAATTTAAACATATTTAGTTTAACATTACATTTACTTGAGTTTTGAAAATTAGTGTTTATCCTTATGTGGATATAGTTTTATTATTACATATATTTTATAAATATGCTTCTACATTTATGTGAGTTATGCTTTACCTGTAGAGACCCGAGTTATGGCCTAGAAGATTTTGAAGTATTTTCAACAATATTTCTAAATCTGGGAATTGAGTCAGCATGCGATCTCGAGGCCTAGGGAGTCTTGATGTAGTGATATTAATAATATTAAATATATTCATTCATACACATGAAATTTTGCAGGAAACATAAATAAATCATGCTTGGAGTCTTAGATCAAATTTTTGAGGCTGCGGTTGAGTCCTAAAGGGCATGTTTACCATAAGCACACCATAATGTTGTCCATACTTAGAGTTTTGATGAAGGTGAGTCAGCGGGGTGTTAAATGGTGGATTAATTAATTGAAGGAAATTTAAATTTTCTAATTAAGCTAAACCTAATCTAATACCCCCTCCCCTCTCCCTCATGTTGGCACACAACGTACCATGGGAGCCGCCCCCTGTCGTTCTCCCTTTCTCCTTTTGAGACAAAGGAACACTCTTCCAAATCATAACAGAAAGGTACCGTTGATCCCCATTTTCAACGTATATCATCATAGGATTGAGAGAAACTAGATCCAACCACCTTTCTTCAACCTAAGCTCCAGTGTTTCTCTATCATGGTTGGCAGTTTTTATTTCTCATCCAGATCCCATTATTTTTTTCTTTGTTTTATGTTTTTATACCCCAATTGAAGTTGTTTATGATCTCTTTTGTATAGATCTAAGGGTTTTTTGTTGAACTTTGGTGAATCCTTAATTTTTGTAGGCAATACCCAAATTGAATTACTAACTACAAAGTGTGTAGTCCAGTGACACACGTCGTGTATGCCTTCCTATTCAGGAAAGATGAATCTTGGGAACTACATGCCATGTATAGGGGTTACACTCCATGTAGAAAGACAATCCATGTGGAAAAGGGACATGGTTTTAGAATTCGTGTAAAAATTACACTGTTTTGCACTAATACATGGCCAGAGATCATGGAAACGGGGTCTGGTACACAGAAACAGGTTAAACTACATGGCCAGGGGCTGGATGAAGCAGAACATGCCGTGTACCTCCTGTACATTCCATGTAACTTAACATGGATTTAAAACTGTGTATGATAGATACATAGCCAGGTTCTTGGGCATGCTCACATGTCATGTGTGCCCCAGTGCACATCGTGTATTACTATATATATTCTATTCAAGAACATTCATCTTTCATATCTTTTTCTTTGAGACTCAGATTTAGGCTTGTGAATAGCCTATCCTGAGCGTTTTTCTGCATAGAATATGATGGTCTCATCGGTTTAGGCTTATGAGATACGAGTTGATGTGTTTAGATCTAGATGCTTATATAGTGGTGAAAAAATTGGGAAGTGATCAGGATGAATCAATGGGTTGATGTCAAGGTCGATACCCTCCCCTTCAACTTTAGTATGTGGGTCCCCTGGACTCTTTATAACGGTAGAGGTGGTGCTACCCTATAGGAGTAGGGCACAAGTACCCTACCCACGATAGTGTTACTACACGATGAATGAGAAGCGTGACACTCCTTTTCACGGTGCTTGACCAATGCAGGATATCAGTGTAGTTCTTGTGGAGGGATGTTGGGATTGGTACTCTCCTATGGTATCAGGGTGTGGGTTTCCTTTTACCTCTTTCTTGTATTAGAGATGGGACTCCCCATGCCATGGGTGTGAGTTATTTTATCCCTATATGGTTAATTGGAATAAGATGTGGCTTCACCTATCCTTGGACTCATGAGGAAGAGGAACACTTTCCCACTGAGACATGTTAGTGTGATGTGACCTAAAACTGTGCAGACGAGTCAGTATCAGGAAAAAAAGATATTATCAAGGTGTGGTGATTAAGTTTCCTTTGAATCATATTTCCAGGAAAATTTTGTGGGATAATAGGTATCCTTGATAGACTTACATAATTTTTGGTACTCCCAAAGTGGTTTAGGGCACAAGTCCCCTGTATAGTATGAAAGGTTAGATAACACTCCCCTATCGTGCCAGGGCACAAACCCTCTATACATTCTAGACATATAGAGTAGTAACTCCCCTTTTGGACTAGGGTGTGGGTCCTCTATCCATGTATTCATTAATCCCCTATCGTACCAGGCTACAGGTCCTCCATATGTGACATTCAGGAAGAGTCAGTACTCCCCTATCGGGATAGGGTGTGGGTCCTCTATCATTGGAGTCGGAACTCCCCTATCATTATAGGGTGTGTGTTCTCTATATGTGATGTTCTGGTAGAGTTGACACTCCCCTTCCGTGTCAGGGAGAGAATCCTCTAGCCCGGGGTCAGTACTCCCCTTTCATACCAGGGTATGGGTCCCCCATCATAAGGGAACAAACATAGTCAGTACTCCCCTATCATACCAGTGTGCGGGTTGCCTAGTCAATGAGTGGTACCCCCTTACAGGGTTAGGGTACAGGTCCTTGGTCTACGAAGTGGTGCTCCCTTATTATATCAAGGTGTGAGTTCTTCATGAGTAGCAATCCCCTATTGGACCATGGTGTGGGTCCTCATTTATAGAGTAGTACTGCCCTGTCTCCGAGTAACATTAGGGAGCGGGTCCTCCATTGGATTTAGAGATACCTTAACTATGGGATATAGTTACGAGGAGTGGAGCACTCCACTCGATGTGAACGATACCTAGTTTGGAGTTTGTGCTCCCTTGATATATGGAGGCACGACCCACTCTTTACAGGAGTGAAATAGGTTTCGAGGGTTACATTAGGAGCTAGTACTTCTTCAATTATAGGGAAATGGTGAGGTGACGGTCCCTTAATTTCCTCTCATAGATAATATGACCACTATGCATGGTTGAGAGTAGTGCTACCTTAACTATCGGGTAGTGGCATGGAGTGGGCCTCTCCCCTTTATTTCTTTAACCTTACGTAGGGCACATGTTGACAATAATAGAACCTATGGTGCTGGGAACTAGAGCTGTACTATGTAGGTTATTCCCAATGGATCATGTTCTCTCTAACATACCATTTGGAATGGTATATATTTTCCCGATGTATTGTATCTCTATAATAGGTTCCATTAGGGATGTATAAGATCGTTTGGTGTGATCTCTTGGTTTTAACTTGATACTTTTAGTGCCTTGATTATAATTCTGTAGCAGGCTATGAGGTCGAGACCACACAAGACCTGGAGTCTGATATGAGTATATCTGGGTCACATTTCTGGGATCCCTTGCGGTGTTGTCACATTATAAGTTTTCACCCCTTTAGGATTGAATATACTTACATCTTCATTACCCATACTTTACTTATGGCTTCTCTCCTTCCATGGGAGGTGAAGAAATGTGGGACATGCCATGTGCTTTCCATATTTGGCAGTGAAGACTCAACAAGAAGTTCATCTTCTCAATGTGCCGAGATCCTTTTGTTTGGATAAGGTTTCTTTCATTATATTCTATTGGGTTAAGTTGTGGGATAGAGTATTCCACTCACTATCTTATTGGGATTTTCCTTTGACTTAACTGACTAGTCAGGTATAACCGAGGATGTTTCAAGATAGAGTTTCTCTCTCGATGGGGGTTCCCTCTAGCTTGGTCGAGTGGACTATCGCCTTTCAGTCTCTCCATTTCTATTATTTTGGGGTTTTGGGGAACCTAATGAGTATTCTTATAATCACCCCTACATGGGAATTTCCCAAACATGTTTTGTATCTTATGAAAGCCACAAACCTTTCAACAAAGTCCAAGGAGGACCCGAGGCAGGTGAATCTTAGCGAACTAGTTCAACCAATGTGTTTACCAAAGTTGGGATACAAAGATTTCCATAAATTTATTTTTGAAGTGATCCTCTACTTCAGAGCAGTTCAGACGCTTTTATAGTTTTCTTTTGGTGGGCGCTTGTTTTTCCCTTTTATTTTAGTATTTCTGTTGTAATCTGTTTTGGGGTTGATTTATGCGTGCATTTTATATTACAAGTTTTTGTTTATCTACATTGTTGTATTGTGGGTTTTGTGGGTGTGTGTACATGTACTTTAGGAAAAGGCATCTCAATTTTAGTTATGATTTTGACACTTTTACTTAATCCCTAGACTATGGAGTTGGGATTGGGGTAGTTTTGGCTCAAGCCCCAGCATGGGTAGGGTCGTGAAAGAGTGGTATCAGAACAATTTCATTCCATGGGAAGTCATTCAGACATTTCCCCTTATAAAAGATGGTTGGGTTGCATTGCGATAGTGTTAGGATTTTTCAAGTTTGGTTCTCAGGCCAGATGTTCCAGTGTTGGTGTGGCTGCCAATGTATCCATTCACTAGGACACTGACAACCTACTTTTCAACTATGTACATTTGGACACTATTCGTAGGGGGAATAATGGTACATGTATCATATAGGACAGGGTTTTTATTTTTTCCTTTACTTCTTGAGTCAGCTCCCCGGATATACTCTTTGGCCATATAAAGTCATGATTATATTTCAGGATGCCTCTATGATGATAGACAACTATGATTCTATGGCATGATCGTAATGATGATCCACCTCGTGATGAGGCTTCAGGGCACGAAACTGATTCTGAGGCATTGCCTCTATGTGGTCTGTCAGTGGAGGACCACCTATTGAGTAGCATGTTTTAACAGTAGTTCAGGATGATGATGCACACAAGATTAGTATGCTACATGATTTCTAGTGGCAGTGAACTCTGAGGTACTGGGGAAATCCAGACCCCCAGGTAGCAGCTGACTAGCTCAAGGTAGTCACATGAGTTTTCTATTTTGTGAGGAAAACTTCCGATCATATGGTTGTCCTAGCAGTGATCCTTCTACAGGGTTTGGTTGGAAAATGGTGGAGTTTGATGATACAGACTCACGATTAGGTGAAACTATATTGGTATGAGTTCAAGTGACTTTTTAGGGAAGATTTTTACCCAGCCACATTGAGATCAGTGTGTATCCAAGATCTCCTACAACTTCAGCAGGGTAGCATGATGGTGGTGGAGTTTTTATCAAGGTCTAAATAAATATTTCAATACTCCATGGACATGGTTAGGGATTCATTTTTCAGATCATGAACCTTTGAGAAAGTCTTGTGCTAGGAGATCGGGGCATTTGTGGTCCCACTATTCATTCCTACCTACACTAGAGTGCTAGAGTGAGATATAGTAGTAGAGAGTTTCTTATCAGAAGAACCAATGGTTGTGGACCCAAGTGGTAGTAATGATGTTGAGGTGTAAGTAACAGTTGGAAGATGGAAGGTGAGAGTGTCATAACGAAGGAGGAATACCCATTCCCAGACTCAGGCGTGTGGGCATGTAGTGCATGACTAATGCCAGGGAACATTCCAACTACAGTAGCGGTAGTGTTATGATTGATATGGTTGGGTATATCTTGAAAGATACTATCTGACCTACCATACTGCTAAGAGGGAGCTTCCAGATGATCCACTCAGGCAGAGGCAATTCTTGGATCATGGAGTTCCACAAGTTGGTGGACGAGGAATATGAGATGGGATAACAGCAAGAGAAGGTCCATGATGGGAGCATGTAGCTGGAGGAGCTGGGCAAGGATAGCTGCAGGCCATAGAGGCCTTTGACATAGAATCTAAGTGGATGAATAGAGGTACGCCTTGATTTCATTCTACTTTCTATAGTAAAAATTGATAGAAACTATTGTGGTTACTCATTTATTTTTTCTTCTTGCTTGAGGTTTAGACCAGGGTGACACAGGGGGTCAGTAAAACCCTATGTTGGAGTGGTTAAACATAGATTTGATCTCATGAGAAGGAGAGGTACTCACCCCCATGATATATTCCTGTGACACGACTAAAACTGTGTGGGTGAGTGAGTTCCGCCAAAAGTGGACAATATCATGGTGCGATCAAAGAGTATCTCTGAGTTGTGTTTTCTAGACAAGGTTGAATAGTGGAAAACATTTGTTAGAATCATTCTATAGTGTCTGGGACCCTACGATTTTTCCATAGCATGGATTGGTTTCCTACCATCCATAATTAGTTGGGATACCACTAGTGGGTGTGGTGGTGTATTCTAGTTCAAGTTACTCACCTTCCAAAAGGGGAAAAGACAAGTGGGTATGACTTGTGCCCTCCGTGTCTAGATCCCCGAGGTTGGATGATTCTACCCTCCACTCTTATCTATTAGTACCCCCACGTACTTGGTGTCAACCTCGATGCAACATGCTTGAGGAGGTGGTTGAATAATCTATCCGGGGGTGGATGTGAATTGTGGGGTTTCATCAAATCAGCATTAGTCTAGCGTGGTGGTGTACCGCTAGACGTCATGGCTAGAGATGGACCTTGGTGCTTGGTGTTTACCCTCATGTCACAGTTGATGGAACATGTGCCCATTTATTTCATGATGTTTAACCAATAGTAGCTAGATGTAATATTTGTTTCTCTTTGGTGGTTTATTCAACTATGTTCTTGGAAGCAGCTCAGAAATACTTGATGAGATCACTGGTGTGGGATCCCCAATAGTAGAGACCAATTCCTTTTTGTCTATTCCTATCATATTTTATTTTCAAGGATGAAAAGCATTCAAGGTGTTAGTAATGTAGAGACTCAGGTTTTGGACTATAAGTCTTTGAAATATTTTCGAGAATATTTCAGAAGCTGGGTGCTGAGTTGTCATGGAATGCTGGGGCTTGGGGAGTCTCAGTGTGGTGATATTAAGAACATTAAATATATTGTGTCACATGAATGAAGTTTCACTAGAATCATACATAACTATCACTTGGAGACTCAGATCAAATTTTTGAGGCCTAGGTTGAGTTTGGAAGGGTATTTTTACACTAGGTGCAACATAAAGTTGTCTGCGCTGGGTGTTTTGATGCAGGTGAGTTGGAGGGGTGTTAAATGGTGGATTAATTAATTAATGGAAAATTAGTTAATTAACTAAGATAAACCTAATATAATAACCCCTCCCATCTCCCCCACGTTGTCTCACAATATACCAAGGGATCCTCCCTACTCTTGTTCTCCCTTCCTCTTTTGGAGATGATAGAATCCTCCACCAAATCAAAGCAGAAAGGTGCTGTTGATCCTCATTTTCGATGTAGATCATTATAAGATCGAGAGGATCATGATCAATGCACCATTCTTCAACTGAAGATCTAGAATTTCGTCTTCAAGGTAGGAAGTTTTGATTTATCATCCGGATCCCATTATTTTTTCTTTGTTTTAAGATATTAGATCAAAATTTTATTTCTTTATGATCCATGCTGTAGATATCTAAGGGTTTTGGGTTAAACAAAGGAAAATTGGGGTTTTTTTCAAGAAATCCCTGAGTGGAATTACCAACTACACGGTGTGTAGTCTAGTGGAACAAGCTGTGTATTCCTTCTTATTCAGGGAAGATGAATCTTGGGCAATACACATCATATATAGGGGTTACACGCTGTGTAGAGAGCCACTCCATGTAGAAACAAGACATGTCTTGGGAAGCCATGTAAAAACTACACGATCATGCACTAACAAAGAGACATCGTACAAATACATGGGGCCTATTACATAGACACAGGGTTCAGTACATGTACACATGGTTCGATACATGGACACGGGTTGAACCACACAACTAAAGGATGAATGAAGCAGAACACGCCTTGTACCTCATATACACGCCATGTACCTTAACATGGTTTTGGAACCGGGTAATAAAAATAAATTTCTAGGTTCTCGGGTGGGCCTCACATGTTATGTGTTCCCCAGTACATGCCATGTATTAGTAGGTGTTCTCTCCAAGAACTTCCTTATTTTGTATATCCTTCTTCGGGACTCGAATTTAGGCTTGCGAATAGCCTATCCCGTGTGTCTTTTCATGTAGAATGGGATGGTGGATTTTCCCTTACCTCTTTGTTGTAGAAGAGACGAAAATCCCCACATCATGGGTATATGTTATTTTACCTCTCGATGGTTCTTTGGAATGAGATGTGGCTTCACCTAGACTTAGACTCACAAGGAAGAGGAACACCTTCCCCACCAAGACGTGTCCTTCTGACATGACCTAAAACTATACAGGTGAGTAATTTTCGACCAAAGAGGATAATATCAAGGTGAGGTGATTGACTTCCTTTAACTTGGATGTCCATGATAGATTTATGGGATGTCGGGCATCCTTGATAGACTTCCATAATTATTGATACTACCCTAGTGGTTTAGGGCGTGAGTCCCCCGTACAGTACAGAAGCTTGGACAACACTACCCTATCGTTCAAGGGCATGGTCCCTCCATACCTGCTAGAAAGATAGAGTAAGAACTCCCCTGTTGGACTAGGGTGTGGGTCCTATATCCATGGATTCATTACTCCCCTATCGTACCGGGGCATGTGTCATCCGTATTTGGCATTCAGCATAAGTCATCACACCCCTACCAGGATAGGGTACATGTCCTCTATCCTTGGAGTTGGAACTCCCATGTCGTTACAGGGTGTTGGTCCTCCATACATGATGTTCTACCAGAGTCAGAAATCTTCTCCCATGTTAGGGAGTGGTTCCTCTAGCCTGGGGTTGGTACTCCCCTATCGTACAAGGGTGAGGGTCCCCCATCATATGTGAACTGACAGATTCAGTAGTCCCCTGTCTTACTAGGGTGTAGGTCCTCTAGTCACTAAGTGGTACTCCCCTACCGGGTTAGGGTGTGGGTCCTCAATCTACGAGGTTGTACTCCCCTATCAAATCAAGGTGTGGGACCTTCATGAGTAAGGCTCTCTTGTTGGACCAGTGTGTGGGTCCCTATTTATAGAGTAGTACTCCCCCGTCTCTGAGTAGCATTGGGGAGAAGGTCCTCCATTGGAGTCGAAGCTCCCATGGATATGTGATATAGTTATGAGGAGAATATAACTCCACTCGATATGAACGATGCCTAGTTAGAAGTTAGTGCTCTCTTGAAAAACGGAGGTGCGAGACACTCCTTACATGAGAAACATAGGTTTTGTGGGTTAGTTTAGGAACTAGTACTCCCTCTACTGTAGGGAAATGGTGAGGTGTAGGTCCATCTATTTCCTCTCATAGAGAAGATGCACATGGTGCATGGTTTATAGAAGTTCTCCCTTAACTGTCGGGCAGTGGTGAGGGGCGGGACTCACCCCTTGGTTTCTTTAGCCTTTCGCAGGTCATAGTTCAACGATGACAGAACCTCTAGTGTTGGGAACTATAACTAGACCATGTAGGTTGTTTCTGATGAAGCACATTCCCTTAGGTGTACCATTCATAATGGTATATCTATTCCTGATGAAGTGTATATCTCAGACGGGTTCCATCTGGGATGGATGATCTTGTGGAGTGTGATCTATTGGTTTAACTTTTCTACCTTTAGATCCACAATTATAATCATGTTGCTGGCTATGAGTTCAAGACCTAAAGAGACTTAGAGTCTAATATGAGTATATATGGGTGACGTTTCTAGGATCCCTTGTGGTGTTTTCACATTCTGGGTTGACACCCCTTGAGGATTGACTATACTTACCTCTTAATTAACCGTACTTTACCTCTGAATGCTCTCCTTCTATGGGAGGTGAAGACATGTGGTGTATGCCATCTGATTTCTAAGGTTATCATCTCATGGTTTGATGAGTCCACTCTCCTACTATAGGTAGCGAATACTCGACGTGAAGTTCATATTATCACCGTGTCAAGATCCTTATGTTTGGATGATGTTTCTTTTGTTATTTATTGTTGGGTTGAGTTGTGGGACATATTATTATCCTCACTTTCTTGTAGGGATTTCAATTTGACATAACTTACTAGTCATGTACAACCAAGAATGTTTAGAGATGGAGTTTTTCTCTCGATGGGGGTTCCCTCTAGCTAGGTCGAGTGGATTGTCACCTTTCAGTCACTCCCTTTCCCTTCATTTGGGGTTTTTGGGAACCTACTAAGTATTCTTATACTCACCCCTGCACAGGCTTTTCCCAAACATGTTTTGGGTCTTGTGAAGACCAAAAACCATTCTATTGATTTAATTGAGGACCTGAGGCATGCAAAGCTTAGAAAGCTAGTTCGACCGATGTGTTTACCAAAGATGGGCGTTTCCTTATACTGTTGCATTGAGGTGTTTGTGGGTGTGTGTGTACATGAACTTTAGGCAAAAGCCTCCCTGAGTTTAGTTATTCCTTTGTCTCTTATCACCAACCCATGGCCAATGAAGGTGGGCTTGGGGTAGTTCTAGCTTGAGCCCTATCATGGGTCAGGTCATGACATTACCCTTACATATCACGTGTTAACTTCTATTTACCCATATGTGATTTCAATACTACCCTTATTTTAGCTTTATATATATTTTTGTATTCTTACATATATATTTCCTTACCCATATGAAACATTTTCTTTACCTTTATTCATGTTTTGTTTTACCTTTTCACATCTCATTTATAGCTTCAAACAGTATGTGGAAAATAAAACTATCCCTTATGCAATATGTTTAGATTAAGTTACACCCTTACACAACATATATTTACCCTTATAAACCTATCTATTTTACCTTTATCCATTATATTTAATTTTTATTCTACCCTTGCACATGCTATATCATTTTTAGGTTACCTTTACACAGTGTCTAAAATCATATGTTTACCATTATAGGAACCTTAAAAGATTCTTATTAACCTTATCCATTGTTTTCCATTACGCATGCATGAAGCATACCCTTAAGTGAATTTAATTTTCTAGTTTACATTTTTTTAACATTAGTGAAATGAATATTATGTTGGTATTGGATGAACCCCACATTTGAGTTTAATGTTAGGTTTGGAAACCTAATGTTTATCAATTTTTTTTTTCAAATTTATTAAATGAACCTCGATATCATATTATGAGAATGAACCTCATGTTTATAAAAACCGATGAAGGTGGCATTCATTTATGTTATCGAATAGGTCCTGATTTCTATTAATTTCAAACTAGAATGCTCCATATATATCTATAAAAAATCTCTCACAAACATAAATTTAATCTCTAACATGAATCCTACGTGGAATCTTATCACTTCTACAAGTTGGCTTGACACCCAATTGATGGAGATAATCTTTTCCACAGACTAACCATATATAAGTTGCATTATTTTAAGAAACTTGACTATAGTAGAACCTCGGACTATATAAGGGATGTATAAAACAATTGTGATATTCATGTGTGGATTATGAATCATGAATATTATGTCATAAGAATAATATAGAAGATGAAATGCATTCACATTTAAGACAAGATGTTCCAAAAACAAGTATTGTCTTCCATAGTTAATGTAAAGTTCTTTCTATGAATGATATAATAAATCACCATGTATATGTTATAATTTAACTAGAATACTTAATTTTGAATGGAACTAGAGGATGAATATGGTGAGAAATACCATGTGTATTCATACAATATCTTTTCTATATCCTTCTATATATGGTAAATCATCATTCCTATAAGATCTCAATGACTCAATTCATGAGAAACAAGATCAGAAGCTCCTATAGGAAGATTAGTATCAAACCCAATGTGGATTCCTTATATGAACTGTCTTGAATTTGTATATATATCTCTTCTATATAGAATATTTGATATAGAAAGTGAGATCTCCCTAACATTATTTATGACAATCTATGATAATGAAGTGGCAGGATGACATGATTAAAATATAAAGGTTATGGTACTATATTTTACATGATATTGATATATTCATTAACATCATATGGACAATTTTATCTTGGTTTTCTATTTGTAAATAATTATTATGTTCTAACAATAATTATTTAAGACATTGGAAAGAATTTGGGGAAAATTTTAGAGAGTAATATTTTTAGACTATATTACTGTCTCTTTACAGAATCCATTGGATGAATAATTTGTTTTGATTAAAACTAAAATATTATAATTATTAAGAAGGATTATACCTTGATATTTAATGAACTATTTTGGTTGAGTTTATAGAATTTTTGAATGAATTTAAATGGATAATTTAAAATTTTCCTTGTTTATATTGTTTTAGAGAAATTATTTTTTTAGATATTAAATTAATTTTAAATATTATTATTTGAAGATAATTTTCATTAGGGAAGAGTGTTACAATGAAATTATTTTTATCCAAGATTATGTGGATCAACTTAAATTGATTTATTAAGAATTTATAATGGAAGAGGCTCTATTAAATATTTTCGATGTTTTTATTCTATATATATAAATATTTATCTTATAGGTTCAGAAGAAGTGCTTGAAAAATATTTCTCATAAAAAAACGTGTTTCAATGTTTCATATTACTATTTTTTATTTAAATATTAGAGAAAATAATTTTATACACATCTTTATTCTATCCTAGTGTAATGAAAATTATGACATGTGTGAATCTATTTATTTTATTACTTCTATTTAATGAAGAAGAAGTATTCATGACAATGAATATCTATTGCCTACTACTGGATACCTAATTGAAGATCAAATTATCTATTAGTACTGGAGGAAACTGTGAGCTGAACCAATATTCCATGGTTTGCATCTCATATATGTTATTTAGTAGTGTTAGCTTCTTATAATAAGATATGATTATATAGGTTCCCATTAAAATAACCTGATATCACTGTATAATCATTATTATAAGTTTTCAACTACCTACACTATGTTTTTGATGTCTTCAGATAAAATTTTCTGCTTGGGGGAAAACATCAAGTGCATAAAGAGATCATAAGTGGAGTGGACTAAGGTATTTTTTCCCCCAAAACACTATATAGTTCAATGTCCTACTCATTTCATTATTTATATTATATTTTTGTACTTGTCATTAAGAGATACAGAAAACACACTTTTTTTAAAGTGGGTTGATTTTTTTTTTTAATTTTTTTAAAAGGAAAAAAATTCACCCACATTTTTCAACTTCATCATCATCATCTCCAACCAAAAATACTACCACTATCCTCTTAGACATTATTCAAATAAGATATAGAAACTACTTTGTGTTTAGGAAATAATACATTCTCTTACTTAGTAGGATTATTTAAAAAATAAAATATCATATCCATATCATATATGGTATTATATGTGTATGTAACATTTCAACTTTTTGAAAAGAAGGATTTATTAAAAAACAAAACTAATGGGTTGTAGAAACACATTTACTCATATTTTAACCAAAAAAATAAACTCCTTAATTTGGAGAAAACATTTAATTCATGTATTCCTCCCAAAACATGTTATAGAATCCAAAGGAACATATATAATGTATATACAATAAATTATATCATTTTGTTTACAACAATAATTTTTTAATGATACACATATCTTATTATATAGGATATATGAGGTAAATATACACATAATTTACATAGATTTATCAGAGCTTTTGATACCTTATAATCCCTAAGGTAGATACTATTTTCTTTATAACTTAAATGAAAATTACAACCAATATAAATTATTCCCTTTATTTTGAATTCCTGTATATTTTCAACACTATTATAATATACATTCAATATCACATACCCTTCAAAATCAAAGAAACAATTTTTTAAAAGTGATAACTTATAGGGGAATTCCTTGATGTTTCCTAAAAATCCTTCAGGTATTATTTATAATCCCATCACATGGAATTATTAATCCTTTCTAATAATGTCTACATGTTTTAAGTGACCATAATTCAATATTTTTAGACAATCCATCCCACTTTTCCTTATCTAGTTTGATGTTTTAACTACTTATACCATATGTATAGCACCATAACATGGACATCATATGCCAAATTCATATATTATCAACACTTTGAGAATATATGATAATTATCTTTTTTTGAACTCATTAATCTTGTCATAAAATATAAATACATGACAAAAATATATATTCTTTAATAAGAATAATCCTTGTTGGAATTTGTCAATATCACCAAGAATATTTGATCATATTGAATATTATTGATATACTAAATTATATTGAGTAAAATAGACTCAAATTCCTTAGATCAATAAGCATCTAGTTCCTTCTATACAATAAATAAACCATTCAATAATTTTATAAGCATCTTTATGATCTTATTAACTAAATTAAACACTTGATTACTCAAGAAGGAATTTTTCTAACACATATAATATTTATAATTATGAAGAAATTTTCTTATGTAACCAATCATAGGAGTGTATTACTTTAATCTTATCAATTAAATGATTAATTTAAAATTTTAGTTTGATGATGTTGTTATATTTATCTATACAAACAAAATTTTAATCATACGAATATCTTGTCTTATATCTTCCCATTAAGGTAATTTCATGATAGTGCTCCTACTAAAGTTGATGAAACTGTACATTAGATCCATTTAGTGAGATAAGATCCATATGTCACTAAGAAATGATTCTATTATGGATTTAATCTCATCACACAGTTATTTAAGATGGGAATCATCCCAATCTCATAAGTTGTATTTACTATATAGTTGAGTGGATAACTCTTTATCCCAATCCATTTTATGGATATACTCAACTCTATTCATCTGATATCCTAATATATAGGATTTTCCAACTAGTGTAACCCAAATAAACCTCTAAAAACATGTTAACAATGAATAATCTAGGGAACTAGGTTAATTACTAAACTACCTAAAAGGAAAATCTAGAGTTCCTCTCTGATTTATATCCTTACAAACAACTATCTTGGGGAAATTAGTTAATCATGAAGCTACTTAGTATAATGATTAGGGTCTTGAAAAGTTACACTTTGTAAGGAATATCACACTTATTATTTTTGTGGATACAAATATAAAGTCTCACCAGATTTATATACATCATATGAAAATTAAATTCATAATTATAACACTTCTAAAGTCATTATATTCTCATTTTTTAATCTCTTTTTGTGTACACAATCTTCTAATGATATATTTTTGGAATCTTTATTCAAACCACAAAATTAATGTGTTTATAATACATTAATGTATATCTCTTTACACAACCACAATATGTGTTACTAACACAAAAAAATTATACATATTCATTGATGGATGAATTATCCATTTGCATAAATCAAATTAAATTTTCAAGTAAAAGAAGAAAGAAACATTAGATTTATAATCACTACATGATGAATTCCTAAGTTAATGATAACCAACCTCATTCACATTTCTAAAATAATTCAAAAGACTCTAGCATAGTAGGTGGTCTGGCCCTAAGACCATCTCTATGAGGAGACATTACACATGTGAGAATCCAATTCACAGTATCAATAACACCAAGTATACAAAAACTATTCGTAACAAAAAAATTTAACCGAATAACTATAATTAAAAAAGTGGTCAAGTTGAATGAATGCTAAATTTTATAGAGTCGTACCAAGTGTGAAATGAAACACTCTTTCTCGAGTAACATTTCTAAAAGTCATACAAAATCATACACACTCATAATATAAATAATCTTAAAAATTTGAATAAAATGTAGATTAATATCAAATATTTAGACATGGTATATCAATTTATAAATAATTCCAAAATAAGTATAAATACAACCCATATTATAAATTAGGAATTATTATGAAAATTCCACAATTTTAAATTTATAATTTTTATTCTCATTCCTTTTCGAACTCTTTAATATTGTTTATAATATATGACATTTCATGAATAAAATTATAATTCATTTTCTTTTATGAAAACAATTTTACATAATTTAAATGTAATATACATTATATTATTTAAGGGTTCAATTGTATTAATCATAAAATAATTTTTGATGTGGTCTAGATAAAATATTTAAATAAATGATTCCTTTTTAATTTTAACAATTTAAAATTAATTAATTTTAAACAATTCATAATTAAAAATAGAAACACCTTTTATATCATGACCTTATATATGAGATTTAAAAACTATTTTATAAATCATTTTAATATTTTTTAAATAAATAATTTCTTTAATGATGCAATATAATTTTACTTAAATATTTTTAATGCACATAATTATGATTAATAACATTTATAAATCATATTAATTTAAAAAATTATATTCTAAATATTAACTCTTTAATAATAAAGGATCATTTATAAATATTTTTTTATAAAACATTAAATTAATTAACCATAAACATTTTATGGACACTTAATTTATAAAACAACTTCTATAAATTTAAAAAACATTTCATAAGTATGAATTTAATCATTATATATTTTAAATCATTCTGAAATTTTAATAGCCTTAAATATTTTGAAATACCCTTAAATATTTGATATTATATAAATTATAAACCATTTTAATCCTATTAACCTTCTATAATCATTTTACACAATACAAATATCATATATTTAATTATTATTCAAACCAAGAATAAATTAATCATTAAAACGATTTTTTCTATAGTTTAAATAATTTAACAAAACAATGCCCCCTTTTAATTTGAAATATTTCAAATTAAATATTAATAATTCATTAAATATAAACTTCTTTGTATTTTGTTTCTATTTATATAACTTATATACTCTATTTTAATTACTCTTATGATCGTTAAATAAAAATTTTTATTTCAATATCACAAGTCTTACCATATAATTAGGAAAAATGTATTTTACATATTCGAATTTTATATTTGGAATATTTTATTAATAAAATTTTCCAAAGCTTTTATATAATTAATTCAAAACCATTCATAATCTAAATATTAAAATATTTACAAGATAAATTTTATTATGATTTATAAAAAACTTATAAACTATACATATTTCAAAAATATTTGTCAATTATCCACAAAAATTTTATTGTTAATGAATTTAAAAATCAATTTTATAATTTTTTTAAACAATAATAAAATTATTTTATCATTAATTATATACTATTTATAAATAATCAAATATAATTCATAATTGAATTCCTTTGATTTAAATAAATACTTTATTTATTTTCATAAACAATTGTAATAAATTTGAACATTTTTTATTTGAAATAGAAAATATAATTTTTTTTATTAAGACTATATTATTAATGATAATACCATTTTATAAACATGAATAACATAAAATAATAAATAATTAAGTGAACTATTTATTTAATTATTAAATATAAATATGAATTTTTATAATAACTTATAGGCTTAAAATACCCCATTTCAAAAATTGTAAACTATTTTCATCATTAAATAATAAAATTAATGTAACATCCC
Source organism: Viscum album (assembly GCA_963277665.1). Taxonomy (NCBI): domain Eukaryota; kingdom Viridiplantae; phylum Streptophyta; class Magnoliopsida; order Santalales; family Viscaceae; genus Viscum; species Viscum album. Next base: position 1,281,127,590 of record OY728134.1, read on the forward strand.
AAATAAAACAAACTATGTTCAATAGAGTACATGATTAACCCCATGGAGCTTAAAAAACAACTAAATTTTATTATTTAAATGTTATCGTTATAACCTAGCTGTTATAATGACATGTATGAACAAAGTTAATTGAATTATGAAAATATATATTACACATTTATATACAATTATTTGAAAAATTAGTTATAAATTAATTTTAAACCCTTAAAATTAAAAGGAAATGTTTTTCTAAAAAAAGAAACAATTTAAATGTGCACAAATGTGTTTTATAATAATAAATACAAAAATAACTCTTATTGGATTATATTTATGACACAGACACATACACACACATATATATTATTCAATATAATTTTTAACATTATTCTTATATGTTTTCAAGATATGATATAAGAACAAATCCAATTTCACACAAAAAGAAGTATTTTTCTAAAAATTATGTTTCGTCGCCTTTTGATGGCATACTTGTTTTAAATATAGTTTTCAACACCATTATAAATTAAAATTGAAATAATAAACTTTTATTCAAAATCATAATATCAAAATTTACTTATTTTGGATTATATATATTTTTCTAAGAAGTTTAATGTTTTGATGAATAGTAAAAAAATATTGCATTCTAATTTAAAACAGTTTTCGCATCTAAATTACTTAAAGTGTTAAATTAATTTTTTTATTGGAATTAAAGAATAATTAGATCAATTTTTTATAAATTAATACAATTTACATAATTGTAATCAATTTCACATTGAAATTGGATATAAAAATAATTCAATCCTTTGAATGTTTTCACTTTAATAACGTGTTTTATCACAAGAGTTGAGGGCGGCTCAAGGAAGGACACAACGTTTTAGGCTCCCAAACTAATGGTGGTGGCCTCCAAGCAGGTTCCTCCCCCTCTGGGGGAGGGACCTCCACCGCGGCGCATAAGAGTGGAATCACCCTTTCTCCCATTCTCTAACCCAGAATTCCTCCCTCCTTTTCTCCGAAGTTTTCAGAGCCCTAAGGTTCCAAATCTTCACGATGGATGACCTAATATTCCAATTTCAGTTGCAGAGTTTAACGAAGCCTCATCTCTACATAGTCTGACGCCGGTTGCTTGATTTTCAAAGAGAATACCCTCAGTTGATATGTTTGATAGATTTGTGTTCGGTTCTTGTGATTTACAAGAGAAGGTAACCGTAGGATTGCTGGAAAATAGAAATATCATGATCTGTTTTTCTTTAGAGGAAGATTTGATAAGGGCCTGGTTGAGAGCTCCTCACAACTGCAACGACATGTGGTTCTACCTATTTTGATGGTCGTATGATTTCCATATGAGGCACGATTCACCCTCCGTGGTGGTTTGGGTAAGTTTTCCGAATCTCCCTTTACCATTTCAAAATCCATCGATTGTTAAAATTCTTGGAAACCTATTAGGGAGATATATTTTCTCTAATAGCCGGACCATTGCTGTCTGTCATTCGGTAAAACCTCAAGTGTGTGTGGAGGTGGATGCCTCAAGAGATCCTTTGGAATTCGTTTGGATCACCGTAGGTGAGGAGTTCTGGTGTAAAAAGCTGGTTGTCTATGAATCATGGGTCCATTACTGTTCCTCTTGAAAATGGATGGGCCATTCACTGGAGAAATGTAGGCAGGGGGAAAGGGATACTGGCTTCCAGAGGAATGTGAGCAACTGTGATCATATCATCTCTAGGAATAACACAGTGGTGAAATCGTTGGTGGAAGAACTTGGTGGAGAACCCTGCAATAGATCCACTAAAGGCAATGATTTATCTGGAATTTCTCAGGTTGTCCATAATAATGGTGTGGTCCAGGATGAATAAGATGCATGTGTTATTTCTGTTGGCTCGGGTCTACTAATTGCAGGTGCTGGAAATCAGGGGAGGCCAGTGAAGCCTCTTGCTTTACCTCCTGGGCCAAAATTCCATGATTTATTTTGCAGATTGTTAAGTGACCTCAATGGAGTGAGCAAGACTAACATATTTTCGATAGGTAATGCCAATGGCAGGTCCGGCCATGATAGACTTGCAGGTGTTTTTCAATCGGATCTCAAAGAGGAAGGTACAATTGTGCAAGCAGATTGTGCAAACCATGAGGTGACTTTGGAGGACACTAATAGACAACCTCTGTTCATGGGGCATGGATTCTTACAGTCCAGGCATGCTGAGGAAGTTGGCCGATGGTCGCTTGCTAAGGAGGCGAGCTTGGGCACACCGAATAACCTTTTTGATCGCAGTGGTTCTACACCTGGAAGGGATTTAAACATGGTGGGTGAGGGAAGGATTCCGGGCTTGATTCGGACATCAATTCCCCTATGTAATAGATTCAAAGGTCTATCAGAGGATAATGTGAATTTGGAACACATTACACTAGGTGAGGGAGACAGGGTTGGCATGAAGGAATCCAATAAGAGTGAATTGGACCATTCAGATGAAGAAGTCTCAATTCCAAAGAAGAGCATGAGTTTAAAAAGAAGAAAGGGAAGAAGGACTACTCCTCACTACCCCAACCTTTGGAGACCCACTACGTAAAGAAGTTGAATGTCAAAAAGATGGACATGGAGTCCCTGCACCAGCATGGGCCAGGAGAAAAGGAGGAAGACCTGATTCTCTTATTTAGCTCTAAAGATGAAGTGATTGAGCAGGTCTTGATGCTCAACACATCAGAGGATGAGGCAACAAAAATGATGGGGATGACACTAGAGGTGTATTGTTGAGCAATGTATTGTTTTCAAACAATTCAAAATAATGTTTTTTAAAGGGGGAGATTATTTTAAATAATACTCTGTCTCTTTATGATGGTTTTGATGCTCACAAATACCCTTAATTATTTACTAATTATTTCGTTGAGTATTTTGTAGGAATTTATTTTATTTATTTATTTCATATAACGAGATTTCATACTTCATTTATTCCGAGATCAATTTTAGCGCGTTCTGGAATCACTGTAGCGCGAGATCAATTTTAGCGCGTACTGGAATCACTGTTCATACCCTACGTTGATGAACGTAACGTATGGATGAAAAGTTTACTTTTTATGTTAAAAGAAACGTATGGTTAAGGAACCTTACGTTATTTTGAAATGTATGGTTAATGAACCTTACGTTGTTGAAAAGTATGGAAGAAGAACATTACGTTTGGAAGGAACCTTACGTTTTTGTTGTTAGACAAGTATGGAAGAGAAACCGTACGTTAGTTTTCAGTGTGGAGTTTGTTTCTCAAAAGTATGGATCATCAACCTTACTTTTATAATCAACCGTACGTTCTTTGGAGAGTTGAAGCAAGACAAAGTATGGATGATCAACCCTACGTTTGAATGCTGAAGAGAAAATATGTATGTTCAACCTTACGTTTGTGAACCTTAAGTTTGTAAACCTTACGTTTGTGAACCCTACGTTTGGAGCCACGTCATCAACCCTACGTTTGGCGTCGGGATATTTTTGACAGACGATATTTCCTTTTGCATTGGTCAAACAGGCGGATTATTAAGCGGATTTTGAGCCAATTCTTAAGTACGACTTTGACGGAATCAAAGACGATTTTCAACGGATTAATGATTGATTTAAAACGGAGCTTTTTATGCCGATTCTTCAGGGAAGTTACAACAGCTCTGTTATTTAATATCGCGAATCTAAAGGAGATTTTCATGGATCTATTTATGCGAAAGATTTTCTCAGATTTGAATATATATGTTCTATCTTGGAAACTTCGGATATATATATACACAGGAAAGTGTATGAAATATACAGTTTGATCTTTTAACGAGCAAGAAACAGAGACTGTGTGAAGGCGTTCTTTTCTGGTGATCGAGAAAAAGTGTAAAACCTTTATTATCGAAGGAAGATCTTGATAGCTGATTCACGTGTTCTTCATCGACTATCTGTTGTGAATCTACTGCTGCTGAAGTTGTGAAGTTTCTTGTAATATCTATTGCAACTGGATCGACTCAGAACTGTTTTGATTACAGATCTGTATTTTCTGAAGACGACGATCTATCTACTGTCAATTGCATTCTGTTGCAATTGTGAAGAACAACTGGAGAAGTGTTTTCTTTATCGAAACCCTTTTTATTTTTGAGTGATCAGCTTCTCGTTCTAAGCTGTGTGGGTTCGTGTTTGAACCAGGAAGGCTGTGTTTGCCTGAAACTTGTAAAGGTGTCAACTGCCTGTACTCAGTTGTGAACAGGTCTGTGGAAACGAGGACCAGATAGTGAAAATCGCCAAGCTCGTGGATTTGAGCGTTGGTGGAGTGGACTAGGGGCCTTCTGTTCCCCGAACCACTATACATCCGTGTGTTCATGCTTTTACTTTTTCCGCTGCATATTTAATCGTGCTAAAGCATAGTGGACAGAATTTGTCTAAATTGAAGAGATTGTAATAATTTTGAAAAGACACAATTCACCCCCCCTCTTGTGTGTAATCCGTAGATTCAGATCCAACAATTGGTATCAGAGGAGGAGCTTCTTATTTTTAAAGTCTTATCAAGCTAGAAGTATTTAAAGATTATACATAGTGTATCATGGCTGATACGAGAGAGGGAATGTCAATGGTCAGAGCACCTTACTTTAATGGAGATAATTATGGCTGCTGGAAATCACGTATGATTATTTATCTGAAAAATCTTGGTTACAGAGTCTATTCAAAGATTCTGACTCCCTATGAAATTCCTGAAAATCCCGATACATGGAGTGCTGCTACAGAGGCTGAGTATGACATGAATTCAAAAGATATGAATGCAATCATCTGTGGTTTAGGACCGGATGAATTTAACAGAGTATCTCAATGCCCGACTGCATATGAAATGTGGCAAACAATAGCTGTTGCTTATGAAGGAACAGATAATGTAAGACAGATGAGATATGCAACTGCTAAATTAAAATTCGATACTTTCAGAATGATTGAAGGAGAGAGCATCACTCAGATGAATGGAAGATTGACAGAAATTGTCAATAATATAACAGCTCTAGGAGAACCAATCAAGCAGGCTGATCAAGCGTTAAAGGTACTGAGAGTACTTCCTACTCGATGGAATGGAATCTCTGCAGCAATCAGACAATCAACTTCTGTTAAAAATCTAACTATGAGAGAGCTGATTGGTACATTGATGATGTACGAGGCTGAAATGCAAGATGAGGTAAATGAGCATAAAGTCTACATAAAAAGGGAAAATACTGCTTTGAAAGTGACTTCTCAACAAAAGGATAGAAAGATGAAGAACAGAGAAGTAAGTGCTAAATCAGAAAGCTCTGATTCTTCAAATTCGGATGAAGAACTGGCTCAACTAGCCAGAAAATTCAGAAAGTTCTACAGTAAGAAGAAAGACTTCAAGAAATCCTTCAAGAAGGATAGCAAGGAAGTGAGATGTTATGAATGCAAAAAGATGGGACATATCAGACCGGATTGCCCAAAATTGAAAGATGCAAAGAAGAAGAAATTCTTCAAAAGAGATGATTATGAGCAGAAAGACAAGAAAGCTATGAAAGCTACTTGGAGTGTTTCTGAAGACTCAAGTAATTCTTCTGAATCAAGCTCAGAGAAGGAGGAAGCCAATTTAAAAGCAAATATGTGTTTCATGGCTGAAACTGATGAGGTACACTCATACTACTCCTCTGACTCAAATAATGAATCAAACTCTGAAACATGTTTCTCAAATAAAAAACTTGCAGCTTACTGCAATATGCTTGAAGAAAGGTATGACTCATTATTTAAAAAATATAAATCTATAAAGAACTTGCATAAAGCTATTTCAGATGAGAGAAATACTTTGCTAAAACAACATAAGGAATTAATTGACAAATACAACTCTGCTAACTCAAATAAAATTAATTTTGAATCAAAAATAAAAACTCTACAGGATGAAGTAGAATCTTATAAAAAGGCTGCATTAGTTTTTACAAAAGGAGAAAACGCCTTAAATGAGATACTTGGAAAAACTGTAATTAAAAGGGAAAGGTTTGGAATTGGAAGTAAAGGAGAAAAACCTAAGTTATACAAAAATTATTTTGTTCCTAGCACTAAACAGGTTATTTGTAACTTCTGTGGAACAAAAGGTCATATAGCTAAAAACTGTTTTCTAAGACAACCTCAAATATGTGGAATTAAGAAAGCTTATATTTCCAATGATCTATATGATTCAATCAATTTTAAGAAAACAAAGCAAATCTGGATACCCAGATCACTGCTTGCTAACACTCCTGGACCCAACAAAATATGGGTACCAAAGCAATTTGTTTGAATGACTTTGCAGGTAACAGGTCATCAAAGAAAGAAAGAAATATGGTATATGGACAGTGGCTGCTCAAGACACATGAGTGGAACTTTAGCTAATTTCTCTTCTCTTACTCGAAAGGAAGGAGGACTTGTCACCTTTGGTGACAATGCCAAAGGAAAGATTATTGGTATTGGAACAGTTGGAGATCCAGAGACAGTCTCAATCAACAAAGTACTTTATGTACAAGGGTTAAAACACAATCTGATAAGTATCTCTCAACTCTGTGATGATGGATACACTGTTGATTTTACTAACAATAATTGTACTGTTTCTAAAGATAAACTTTTTAAGTTTAGAGCACCCAGAACTGATAATGTTTATACTTTGGATTTGTATTCCTTGTGTAAACAACAAGTAAACTGCTTAACTGCTAATATAAGTGAATCCTGGATCTGGCATAGAAGACTTGGTCATTGCAATATATATGCTTTACATAAATTATCTAAGAAAAATATAGTTTCTGATTTGCCTAGTCTCAAATTTGAAAATGACAGATTCTGTGATGCATGTCAGCTTGGCAAGCAACACAAATCATCATTCAAATCTGTTAATAAAGTTGCTACAACTAAACCTCTAGAACTTATCCATATGGATTTGTTTGGACCTTCAAGAGTAGCAAGTTTAGCTGGTAAATTATATGTTTATGTATTAGTTGATGATTATTCTAGATTTACTTGGATTTTCTTTTTGAAATTTAAAAGTGAAGCTTTTAGTTTATTTGAAGGTTTTTGTAAATCTATTCAAAATGAAAAAGGTTTTAATATAATCTCATTGAGAAGTGATCATGGTGGAGAATTTGAGAACCAGGAATTTAATTCCTTTTGCTAAAACATGGGTATTAAACACACCTTCTCTGCTCCAAGAACACCTCAACAGAATGGGATTGTAGAAAGAAGAAATAGAACTATTCAAGAAATGGCTAGAACTATGTTAAATGAATATAGCCTACCTATATATTTCTGGGCAGAAGCTGTTAATACAGCTTGTTATATAATGAATAGAATTTTAATAAGACCTATTTTGAAAAAGACACCCTATGAACTATGGAATAACAGAAAACCTAAAGTAAATTACTTTAAAGTTTTTGGATGCAAGGTTTACATCTTGAATACCAAAGATAATCTTGGTAAATTTGATCCAAAATCTGATAAAGGTATTTTCTTAGGATATTCTGCAACCTCCAAAGCTTATAGAGTCTATAATAAAAAGTCAAGGATTGTTGAAGAATCAGTTCATGTGAAATTTGATGAATCTGATCCTTTTGAGAAAAGGATAGAACAAATAGATGAACCTGATTCTAATGAAAACATGAGACTTGAGAATTTAAAGAATGATTTTGAAAATGATATAAAAGAAATTCAGTCCAGTTCAGAAGAACATGACACTGAAGAACCCTTGAATGTAATGCCTAGACAGTCTAGAACCTTAAAGAATCACCCTTTAGAATCTGTGATAGGTGACTTAGAGACTGGTATTCAAACTAGAAGAAACCTTGGAAACATAGTTGAATTCTATGCTTTCCTATCCCAACAAGAACCTAAGACCATAGAAGAAGCCTTAGATGATGAGGGCTGGGTAATAGCAATGCAGGATGAATTGAACCAGTTCAAGAGAAATAAGGTTTGGGAATTAGTTGAAAGACCACATGATTATCCAGTAATAGGAACTAAATGGGTCTTTAGGAATAAACAGGATGATCAAGGGATAATAACTAGAAATAAAGCAAGATTAGTAGCTAAAGGATATAATCAAGAAGAAGGAATAGATTATAATGAGACCTTTGCACCTGTAGCTAGGTTAGAAGCCATTAGAATCCTTTTAGCCTATGCATCTTATATGAATTTTAAATTATTTCAGATGGATGTTAAATCTGCCTTTTTAAATGGTTATTTAATGGAGGAAGTTTATGTTGAGAAACCTCCTGGTTTTGAAAATCCTCAAAAACCAGATTCTGTTTTCAAACTTACTAAAGCTCTTTATGGCCTTAAACAAGCACCTAGAGCTTGGTATGAAAGACTAAGTTCTTTTCTTTTGAAAAATGATTTTACTGTTGGACTGGCAGATCCAACACTCTTTAAGAAAACTGTGAAAAATAATGTTTTGTTGGTACAAATTTATGTTGATGATGTAATTTTTGGATCAACCAATAAAATTCTTTGTCATGAATTTTCAGAATTAATGCAAAAAGAATTTGAAATGAGTATGATGGGAGAATTAAATTTCTTTTTGGGTCTTCAAATATTTCAAAAAGATTTTGGAAATGTTTTAAATCAATGCAAATACATTACTGATTTACTTAAGAAATTTGGACTTGAAAACAGCAAGCCATTTACAACTCCTATGTGTACTAATATAAAACTTGATTTGGATGAAACTGGAAAATCAGTGGACAACAAGTTATATAGAGGTATGATTGGTAGTTTGTTATATCTTACTGCTAGTAGACCAGATATAATGTATTCAGTATGTCTTTGTGCTCGATTTCAATCAAATCCCAAAGAATCCCATTTAACTGCTGTTAAAAGAATTTTTAGATATTTAAAAGGTACTATTTATCAATCTCTGCTTTATCCAAAAACCTCTGACTTTAATTTAATTTCATATTCAGATGCTGACTTTGGAAGCTGTAGATTAGATAGGAAGAGTACTTCAGGAACGTGTCACTTTTTAGGAAAGTCTTTAGTATCATGGTCTAGTAAGAAACAACACTCAGTTGCCCTGTCAACAGCCGAGGCAGAATATGTGTCTGCAGGTAGTTGCTGTGCACAAGTGTTGTGGATGAAAAACACTCTTATGGACTTTGGATTAATTTTCAATAATACACCTATTTTATGTGATAATACTAGTGCAATTAATATTTCAAAAAATCCTATTAGTCATTCTAGAACTAAGCACATTGATATAAGACATCACTTTTTAAGAGATCATGTATTTAAAAAGAATATATTTTTAGAATTTGTAAATACAGAAAATCAATTAGCAGATATTTTTACTAAACCACTTCCCACGGCAAGGTTTGAATTTATTAAGGGGGAGTTAGGTTTATTTAATTTTAAATATTTTTTTTTAAATCTTATTCTGTTTTCGAATTCTGCTTAATTTCTGTTTTCCGCTATAAGTAATTTTATTTTGTTTTAAATAAAAGTAATGATTAGTGATTACACGGGAATCAAGGCTGTCAGAACCGTTTCACCTTCTAAACTGCTTCACCTTTTTCGGAAACCCTTTCGAAAACCTAAAACCGCACATCTGCTCCAAAACCCTTTTCTGAATCTTCAAACCCTAAACTTACGAACCTTCAGAAATCGTTGTTGGAATGGCAAAGACTAAGCGTCCAGATGAAGCCGAGAGCAGTGCTGCAAAGAAACCTAAGGTAGTAGGTCAGAAAATACTGCAAGGTAAAGTCGTAGATTTAGAGTGGCTGTTTGAAACTAATTTACTGTTGAAGCAAGCGTTGTCGTTTCAAAGCCTTGAGAAAGCTTTTAATAGTGCAAATTCTGAGTTTCTATATGAGGCAGAAATGAGACATTTCTTTAGAACTGTTCAGTTTAGCCTTGGAGATACAGAGGATAGTTTATTGGCTCAAATAGAGGATAAGGACTTTTCAATATCATCTGTAGAGATAAGTCAAATTCTTAACTGCCCTCATGAAGGAGTTTTTCATTTCGATTTACGGAATATTGGAGATTCTGTACATAAGTCTGAAGACATTATGTCTTTTCTGTTTGGAACCAGAGTGATAAAGAAGATGTTTATTAAGGATTTGGAGCCCGATCAGAAAATTTTGGTAAAATTTGTTCAGACTGGTTTAGCACCAAGAATGGCTGAGATGGAGAAAATCCTATACCCGGACATGTACATAATGTATCTTCTGATGTGTGATATTAAGTTTAATTTTCCTCGGTTTATGATAAGATATCTGAGTTACTGCTGTCAGAGTGAAGCAAGAATGACCTTTTTCCCTTATGGAAGGTTCATTTCTTTGTTTTTGTTTAAAAGAGGAATGATCAGATTGGTAGATGCTGGGGTGAAATGTCACCACAGTAATGTTTTCAATGCTGGAACTTTAAGGAAAGTAGGATACTTCTGGAGCACAATTAAAGGAAAACTCTTACCTGTTGGAGCTGAAGAAAACTCGGAGAGTGCTCAGGCTCAACCGGCTAAGTCCAAGGAAGGACAAGCAGAATCAAGAGTTAGTACAGTGGCAAGGAGAATTCGTTTTGAGATGGAGGAAGTTGAGGAAGAGAGAAGTCAAGAAGGACTTCAATCTAGAAGGAAGAGGTCAATTGATGAAGAAGTTATCTATCCTGCCTTGAAATCCTCTGAACCGGTAATTTCTTATTCATTTGTGAGAGAAGCTGTTGTGGAGCAGACTGCACCGATAGAGGAACCAGCAGCTCAAACAGAAACTCAAGAAGAACCTCAATCTGCTGCTGTGACTGTTGAAAAAGTAATTCAACAAGAACAACTTATGGAGGCAGTGCCTAGTGAAGAAGTGGCCGGACCTCAAGAATCAGTAGAAGTCAGAGAGACTACTGTTCATGATGAACATACTTCTGAAGCTCATACAGAGGTACTTCAAGAAGATTTTTCAGTGGAAGAGTTACAGGCTTCAAAAGATAGTTCAGTGGATCAACCTTGTCAGGACAAGGACAAAGAACAGTCGGATGCAGATTCCTTACCTCTTGCCCTGCTTCATCAACCTATTTCTGAACATGATAATCGAGCACAGGGTGCCCCTGATTCGAGAAAAGAAGAAGTTGTTGAGTTGTACAAGCGTATCTCTCAGTTAGAATTTGAGAATGTTAGTCTCAGAAATTCTCTGGACTTAGAGCAGTTGAAGTTTCAGAAGCTGAAAGAATGTACTGTTTCAAGACAGGAAGTAGATTTGTTTAAGACTGATATGCTGCATGTTGTTGATCAGTTAAAATCAGAGATGGTAAAGAAAGATGATTTGTCTGAGTTGAAGATTTACATGGAGAATAAATTTGAGTTTATTGCAAATAGTACTGTGAGTGGATCAGGCTCTTCACCTGATTTGATTCGGAGATTTCAAGCAATTACTGGAGCAATGAGAAATATGAGTGACAGATTACACGATCTTCAGTGTAATAGTGCCCCTTTGTCAGTTTTGCTAGATAATCAGAGATTTTTAGTGGATCAGTTGACATCTAGAGAGCAACCGATTAGGATTCTTTTGAATCAGTTATCAGAAAAACTGGCTCTTTTTGTTGAAAAAGAAGAAAGAATGCATGAGTTTTTCAGAGTTAATTTGATTGAAGATATTCATATGACTCAAGAGAACAGAGATCTTATCATCAAGTTAAGAGATGGGATGATGAAGAGACTCAGAGAACAGTTTACAGAGATAAAGACCACGTTTCAAAGGAAATAGACACCTTTTTCCCTTTCTTATCTATGAACCTTGATTCCTCTGTATATCACAATCGTTTATATATAACAGCTTGTGAATGAAAATTCTTTTCTTATTTATTTTGTTTTGTTTATTGATTTATGATTAAGTTAGCCAGTATAACAAATTCACTTATTCATACACAGTTAACTATAGCATTTACTTATAGTTCAGTGCAATATTGAATGTGTTCAAATCCGTAATTTTTTCATTCTTTTTGATATCACAAAAAGGGGGAGAATTTGGATAAACACAACATTTAAATTCATTTGTTTCCTATGAAGAAATTTGGATATATGGAGAATTTGGATATATACGATATTTATCTTTTATCTATTTTTAGCTGAAAATTTATTTTTATGGGGGAGAAATTTTTTTTTATAGTTAAATATTGTTTTAATCCTTTCAAAATTCTAAAATTTTATAAAACTAATTTTTCAATAAAGATTGCAATTAAATTAGTTCTATTATTTTTATGGGTTTTGTGATCATCAAAAAGGGGGAGATTGTTGAGCAATGTATTGTTTTCAAACAATTCAAAATAATGTTTTTTAAAGGGGGAGATTATTTTAAATAATACTCTGTCTCTTTATGATGGTTTTGATGCTCACAAATACCCTTAATTATTTACTAATTATTTCGTTGAGTATTTTGCAGGAATTTATTTTATTTATTTATTTCATATAACGAGATTTCATACTTCATTTATTCCGAGATCAATTTTAGCGCGTTCTGAAATCACTGTAGCGCGAGATCAATTTTAGCGCGTACTGGAATCACTGTTCATACCCTACGTTGATGAACGTAACGTATGGATGAAAAGTTTACTTTTTATGTTAAAAGAAACGTATGGTTAAGGAACCTTACGTTATTTTGAAACGTATGGTTAATGAACCTTACGTTGTTGAAAAGTATGGAAGAAGAACATTACGTTTGGAAGGAACCTTACGTTTTTGTTGTTAGACAAGTATGGAAGAGAAACCGTACGTTAGTTTTCAGTGTGGAGTTTGTTTCTCAAAAGTATGGATCATCAACCTTACTTTTATAATCAACCGTACGTTCTTTGGAGAGTTGAAGCAAGACAAAGTATGGATGATCAACCCTACGTTTGAATGCTGAAGAGAAAATATGTATGTTCAACCTTACGTTTGTGAACCTTACGTTTGTAAACCTTACGTTTGTGAACCCTACGTTTGGAGCCACGTCATCAACCCTACGTTTGGCGTCGGGATATTTTTGACAGACGATATTTCCTTTTGCATTGGTCAAACAGGCGGATTATTAAGCGGATTTTGAGCCGATTCTTAAGTACGACTTTGACGGAATCAAAGACGATTTTCAACGGATTAATGATTGATTTAAAACGGAGCTTTTTATGCCGATTCTTCAGGGAAGTTACAACGACTCTGTTATTTAATATCGCGAATCTAAAGGAGATTTTCATGGATCTATTTATGCGAAAGATTTTCTCAGATTTGAATATATATGTTCTATCTTGGAAACTTCGGATATATATATACACAGGAAAGTGTATGAAATATACAGTTTGATCTTTTAACGAGCAAGAAACAGAGACTGTGTGAAGGCGTTCTTTTCTGGTGATCGAGAAAATGTGTAAAACCTTTATTATCGAAGGAAGATCTTGATAACAGATTCACGTGTTCTTCATCGACTATCTGTTGTGAATCTACTGCTGCTGAAGTTGTGAAGTTTCTTGTAATATCTATTGCAACTGGATCGACACAGAACTGTTTTGATTACAGATCTTTATTTTCTGAAGACGACGATCTATCTACTGTCAATTGCATTCTGTTGCAATTGTGAAGAACAACTGGAGAAGTGTTTTCTTTATCGAAACCCTTTTTATTTTTGAGTGATCAGCTTCTCGTTCTAAGCTGTGTGGGTTCGTGTTTGAACCAGGAAGGCTGTGTTTTCCTGAAACTTGTAAAGGTGTCAACTGCCTGTACTCAGTTGTGAACAGGTCTGTGGAAACGAGGACCAGATAGTGAAAATCGCCAAGCTCGTGGATTTGAGCGTTGGTGGAGTGGACTAGGGGCCTTCTGTTCCCCGAACCACTATACATTCGTGTGTTCATGCTTTTACTTTTTCCGCTGCATATTTAATCGTGCTAAAGCATAGTGGACAGAATTTGTCTAAATTGAAGAGATTGTAATAATTTTGAAAAGACACAATTCACCCCCCCTCTTGTGTGTAATCCGTAGATTCAGATCCAACATGTATCTCAATGAGGAACAACTTTCATGGATTGACATTCAAGATTGAATTCTAGTTGGGGGTTTTAACAGAGGGAAAATCAGTGTTTAGGAGTACTTTCAGACCTGGGATCAACTTTCTTCTGAGTTGGATAAGAGAATAATGGAGGTTACTGATCTTCAAGTTTCACCCTTATCCTGGAAACTTTTTATGGAGAGGAATTCAGGTAATATTAAGTTTCTATTTAATGATTCAATTTAAACTAGGTGTCTTGGTTAGGTGGTTTGGGAGGTTTGCTTGTGCGTGTTGTGTTTTCCTTTGGTTATTCTGGTAGTCTGCCTTTGTTTGGAGGCTTGGTTCTTGTTTCTAGCTCTCTATGAGGACCTGTGCCAGAAGGGGATAGGAGTAAAAAGTCTTCACAAGTGCGGGCCTTTTGGATTGGGAGGATTGAGAGGGTATGGCTTGGCCATTGGTTACGTGTCCATGCATTCCGCAGGGACTGCTTGCTGGAGGGCCCTATGTTGGTGAAGGCTTCTTGTCATGGCATATTTTCTAGGGTGGGGAAGGTCCACTAGTTGGCTCTGGTTCTTTTCTTTTTGTGTTGTTATATTTTTTAAACTTCTTTTGTGGTTTCTTAATTTTTCCTTAAAAGTGTTTTGATAATAAAAAAGTAATTTTCAATATGTTTTCTCACCCCATCAACGAGATTAATTTTAAATTAATTTTGACCAATTATGTGTTTTTAATTTTAAAAAATAAATTCCATAATTTTAATTTTAAGATAAAAATTTATTTAATATGTACCATTTTTAATATTACACTATGAATAATAACTTTATTATTTTTTTACTATGGTTAAGAGTAAATCGAAGAATTAAGGGTGAAAATAGTATTATGAATATTTGAAAATTAACCTAAAACTTGTAATAATTTTAATGGATGATTTAATTTATACCATAATCTTCCTTGAGCCTATTTTATGATATCTTGGAACCACATGGATGAATTTAATCCATATATAACATTTTATTTAAAGAAAACCCAATTTTTTCATACTTTTGTCTTTAACAAGTGAAATATTTTTAATATGGGTTCATATAAGGGATATGTTCAACTAAAAATATTTTTTGTAATATAAAATTTATAAATTCATCTTGGTAATTTATATTCAATTTTCAGGGGAAAAATAATTAATATAAAGGCTTACACAATGATTATGGAGTAATTGTTTAATTAATGGAAATATCACATAACTGTTATTAAAAATATTAAAATAAATATAATATATACTTAATGTCATAAAAAAATTATAGATTAATTTTACATGTTAGTGATGTTTTAGAAGAGTTATATCTAATATATAATTCTGTTATGATATTTCTAAAAAGTCATGTAATGATAAGTGTCAATATTTACATTAATGATATTTTAAAATTTAAAATATTTTATTAAATGATATATAATTTCTAAAAATCTAAAAAATTTAGAAATGATTGGTATAAGGCCTAAAATGTCATAAAAGGCTCATTTATTATTTTTTTGAAATTTTATAGTAATTATATTAAACCAAAAAGTGTAAATTACACGATATCATAGTAAAAGTTAAAAGGGTAAAATAAGGGTTTAAATAAAAAGATAAGGATTAAAAAATAATTAAAATATTTATAATATTAATTGGATGAATGTATATTTACCCATAATAATCCTATACTCTAAATAAATTATTTTTGAGCTATTTATAAGAAAAAAAATTAAATTATATTAATTTAAAAATTTGAAGAATTACAAGAGTGCCCCTCCCCTATCCTATAAAAGGGAACACATTATTCTATTTTTGTCACACATGAAAACCTATTTAGATCAGGCAATATTAACCAAAATCCATTCATATAATCCCTCACCACATTATATACCCCTTATTTTAGCTTGGAAAAAGTTGTTAGTGGTCTTAAGATGTTAAGAAAAAGACTTTGTCATAAGAAAATGTATCTTTTTTAATTAAGTATTTATGTTCTATTTCTTCTTCCAAATCCTTAAAATATTATTCAACCATGATTAAATAATAAATATAGTATCATTAATATACTTATATTTATTTATTTTAATATCATCACTTAAATCTATCTCCACTTCCATCAAATGGGTAAATAAGCTATCATTCATGTGTACGACAAATAACCACTTCACAAACTGATGAAAATCATTTTACATTTCAATCTCTCAAAAATGGTTATAGTGGTGGAATTAATGTTTATATATTATATTCATGACATAATTAGCATTATGAAATAATATTATATCACTTATTATATTATATTTCCATGGAAATAAATTTGATAATGACTTTTATGCGTACGTGTGAGCTATCACCTTTTTAATGAAATGTGATTCATTTTTTATAATCAAATCACATGGATTATATATATAATTATATTTAAAAGTTTAATGTTACATTAACGATATTATTATCATTATTTAAGGATTATTTAATAAATAACTTTATTTCATAATGAATATTGTAAAATGGAAATGTTACTCAAGCATACGTATGACCTACTATCTCAATGATTATAACAGAGTTCATTTTTAATAACCAAACATAATTGTTTGATTTAAATGTATACATGATGTATAAAAATGATAACCATTTCATGGATATTATTCTAGATATTATGGACTAATGACCACTTTTACTATTTACATTATAAAAAATTCATTTTGGACTCAAGTACCGAATATCTACAAAACATCCAACATGAACATAAATAATTAAGTAATTATTATAAAATTACAATAAGTGATATGAAAGGAATAATAAAATTTAATAAATTTATCAATAAATTAAATAATTAAACATTGTTTATTATTCATTAATATAAAGATTTTACATGGTGAGTCGGACTCAAGGTATGGGAGTTCATCTCAATATTCTTTCAATGAGGTATATTTTCATGTAATACACCCTCCTTCTTTTATGAGGTGTATATATATCCCCTTTGGAAAGTTATATCATGAAAATATTTATTCTCATGATACATAATGTTTTTTAAAATTTACCCTTTTATGTTTCATACGATTCGTCTGATTATAATGTAATAATGTATTTATTAACTCATTTTATATTTATTGAGTTAAACTTCTACTTCATCAATTATGTCATGATAAGATTATGTGTGAAAATAATTATGATTTTATTATGTTTTATTTACACTTATTTTATGTTGATTTATAGTGTATTCACATAATATTTTCATTTTATTAAGACTCAATTAAATGATATGCTCATTGTAAGGCACTATTTATCTAAAACAACTTTTTAAATGTTTAAATGATTTATTATTCTAAATATTTCTCTTTCATGTCCATGTTTTGAAAATGATTTCTTTGAATATACTTATATAGAAATGATTTTTTTTAAAATGTTAACTTTTTTATTTTAACTCAAATGCTTTAAAAAATTAATCCTTTTTAGGTTTTATTTAAGGTACTTTATTTTAAAAACCTATTTTAATGTTAGTCTTTCAACGATTTTAAAAAAACAAAAAACTAATGTTTTTGTAAAAAATTTAGAAAAAACTTAATTTCAATCTTTTATGTATTCATAATATTTTTATTATTCTATTACATGTTTAAAATTTTATTTTCAAATAAATTGTTATAATTTTTTGGCGTCCACCTTTGTAAAAATGAAATATAATTTCAATGTGGAAAAGTAATTTTTATTTTATGCATGGTTAATGTGTAATGATTATGTTATGGTTCTTGGGAATTGTATATGAGAATTGGTGGTTCATCATAAAATGAGGGAGGTTGATCCCATTATATCTCTCCAATGCATTGGCTAATAAGACAGAGTAAACCAATAGGGTTTCTCCTAAGATATTAAGGGAATATACTACAATGGGTATTCTAAATATAACCATGAAGGTTACGCCCTAGGTAGACATGAGAGATATTTTAAGAGTGATATAGAATTGATTCCACAAGTTACCTTTACTATTTGTGTTTTTATATGGATTTTTACAAGAAAATTAATATTTTATGAGGAATGATAAAGGTATTGTGTTTTATTAGTGAAAATAATAAATTTGTGAAAATGTTTTCATGGGATTAAAAGTATTCATGGACTAATGGTTTATTTATTTATTTTTATATCCCTCACAAGGATTTCTGTGCTCTTCCCAAGTTTCAATTTTTTTTGAATGGCTTAATGATTGAAAAGGACAAAGCACATGTCACGATGAATGTATGGAAGACGTTTCATGAAAAGAAAGAATTTTTTATTTTAAAAGGGTTTAATTTGTTGTCAAAAATAGATAATGAGTATAAGTTTCCACTTATAATGTATGGGTTTACTATATACGAGTTTTTAATAATTCTATAAAATTCTAGAACTAAATTATATTTTGTAAAATAAAGTGATTTCTAGTTTTAAAATAACTAGAATAAGTTTGGTTTATGGTCGGGTCCTTATAGTTGGTATCAGAGCAGGGTTTAGATAAGTTTTTTTAATTAGGATGTTTTTTTAAGAGTTATGGATATCATAATGGGTTTATAATTTTAGGTTTTATCATAATTTCAATGAAGTAGGAACCCATTTTTAGGCATTAAGTTATGAAAATTTAAGGTGAATAATGGTGTTTTCTGGAGAAATTCATTTTTATGTAATTATGGGTTATTAAATTTTGGGATGAAAAGTGAAAGGTATTAGATAATAATTAAGGCTAAAACATATTATGTTTATTTTTTGGGATGTTTATCACATTTATGTGGATTTTATAAGGATTATAAAATATATAGTTTTTGAAATGGGACAACTCGTTGGATGGGTGACAACCCGTCATGTTTGGAATGATTGTGGGAATCAGAACCACAATCTAAGGGAGACAAGGATGCATCACCAACCACTAGCCTACATGAAGTCCTGGTAGGTATGATTTTTTTATTTTTATCTAAATTTATAGATGTATGAAGAATAAGTTGATTATAGGAATATATATTTTATCAAATAGATAACCATGGTATTGGGAAATTATTTGGTGTTTAGGTGATTAAAGTTGTTTTATAATATGTATGTTATTTTTGGAATCTATAAGATTATGTTAAATATAATACTCTGTTATTTTATTCAATATGTAAAGGTTTAATTATATTTTGGAATAATCTAGTATTTTATTCTTGAATTATGATGATCAATGCTATTTATGGAAATAATTATCAAATCATGGAGATTAATTGATTTAGGAAATTACATTTTTTTGCAAGATACATTAAGAGTGATTGATGTTATTTGGAGATACATGTTAAAATTTTTCTTCAAAGACATTGTTATGAAATACTTATATATTTTTTTTCAATTGTAATGTAGATTATTTAGAGGAATTTTAAGGGAAATTAATGGTTGAATGGTTTACGGTGAACTTTGGATATTACTGTTAATTTTAGAGATTGAAGAAGTTTTTCATTACATGATGATTCTTCTTTTTGGGGAATTATCTTATCTTGTACTAACAATTATGGTTTTGGATAATGTCTAAATATAGGATAAATAGATAGTTAATATTTTTTGAATTTTTTTATTCTCAAGTATTTGATTCTAGTGCTTCAAGTGTGAAAAAAATCATCTTGAATACCTATCAATTTGAGAAAAATATGAGTTTGTGGTGTCAATTGATTTAAGGATGAAACTATACATTTAAATTATGTATAATAACTTATGTTCTTAATTTCTTTATTAAAATAATTCCTCAACTCTATGAAAAGGATTTTGGATCAATAAATTTATATGTTTACTTCTCTTACTAATAAACCATAAGCCTTCTAACCCATCACAAAATTTTTATTTTGTGATTGTTAGTTGAATCATGAATATTGTTCTCTATAAATCTCAATAAGAACATTATATTACGTTTTCTATTCTATGTCCATGTTTTCTTATATTGAACCTGATTATGTATTATCTCAGTTGACCATCATACTTCAATTTCATTCTTTTAAATTAAAAGTTTTATTAATCCTTTTTTCGATGTGGTATGTCAATAAAGGTATTTTGAGAAGTCAAACCTTATTTACCAATATTAAATTTAAAATTTTGAGGAATAAATTGACAAAATATTATGGGAATGTAAAATCTAGACTTTAACAAAAATAAATACTTTTTTTGATAGCATGAATGCTATGCCACATGAATCTTAAAAAAAAATTAAATATTACTATTTAAATGTTATCCTTATAACCTACCCTTTAGAATGTAAGATATTAACATGGATAACTGAATTATGAAAATATGGTTTACATATATATATATATATATATATATATATATATTTGACTAATAAATTATAAATGAATGTAAAATCCTTTTTAAAATTAAAAGGAATTGTTTTCCTGGAAAAAACTATTTAAATGTGCACAAGTGTGTTTTATACCAATAAATAAACAAATAACTATTGTTTGATAATACTAATGAAATTTATATATAATATATTCATTATAAATTTTAACATTAATATTATTTTCTTTAAATATTTTATATAATAACCAATACAGTTTTACACATAAAAGAAGTATTTTTCAAAAAAGTCAGTTTTGCGGCCTTTTGATGGAACACTTATATTAAATCTAGTTTTTGATAGTTTTATGAATTAGATTTAAAAGAAATAAAATTATTCTATGAAATTATAATATAAAACAATCTTTTGTTGTATTTTGGTATTTTTTTGATATGTTTCATGTTTTGATAACACTGAAAAATACAGCATTTTAATTGAAAACAAATTTTTCATCTAAATTATTTATAGTGTAAAATTTTATTTTTGACATATTTTAAAGTATAATTTGATATTTTTTATTTAATCAATTTTAGGTCATTATAATCAATTTAAAATTAAAATTTTATATAAAAACATTTCAATCTTTTGAATGTTTTCAATTTAATAATTCATTTTCTAACCCCATTAACAGGATTATTTTTAAATTAATTTTAACCTATTTTATATTTTTAATTTAGAAAAATGGATTAAATATTTCAAATAAAAAGTTCCATATTTAGTAAATATTTCCTTTTATTTTTGGACAATATGAATAGTAACTTTATTAATTTTTGTTTCCATGGTTAAGGGTAAATTATTTATTTAAGGGTAAAAAAATATTGTAAATACTAAAAAATTACCCTAATATAGGTCTTAATTTTATTGTATGAGTGATTGTCTAAAAAAATAATCCTTGGGATGATTTTATGAGATCATGGTTCCACATGGATGTGTTTATTCCATTTATAGTATTTTATTTAGGAAAATGCAATTTATCATACTTTTGTTTTTAACAAGTGAAATATTTTTAATATGGAATTATATAAGGGATATATTCAAAAATAAACATTTTATGAAATAAAAAATGTTTATATTCATCCTTATAATTTATTTTAGAATTTTAGGGAATAATTAATAAAATTAATGGTCTGTATAATGATGATGTTGCAATTGTTTAATTAATAAAAATATCAAATAAATGTTATTAAAAATATTACAAAATATATAATATGATATAATTAATGTCATCCACAACTTTTTTAGATTAATTTTAAATATTAGTGATTTGTTGAAAGTTTTTTTCTTAATATATCATGTTTTTATGATACTTTGAAAAAGTCAAGTAATGAATAGTGTCAAAATTGACATTAATGATATTTTAAAACATACAATATTTTATTAAATGATATCAAATTTCTAGAAATTTAAAAAATAGATAACAGATTGGTATAAGGCATTTAATTTCATAAGTGAATAATTTATTTTCAATTTTTTATTATATAATAATTATACTAACTACCAAAGTGTTAATTACATGATATTAGATTAAGAGTTAAAATGGTAAAATAAGGATTAAAAAAATAAGGTTTAAAAAATAATCAAAACTTGTCTAAGAATAATTTGATTAATTTATATCAACCCATCATCATACTTTCTTATAAATAAATGAGTATGAATTTATTTGGTATATAAAATTAATTTATAATAATTTAATTATTTTAATAATTACAACAGTGCCCCTCCCCTCTCCTATAAAAAGAAACACATTCTTCGCTTTTCTTCACACCTCTAAACCTATCTGTTTCACACAATATCATCCAAAATCCTTTCTTGTAATTCATACCAACATTATAGTGCTCTTTTTCTATGAAAAGATCAACCCTTAGAGGTCTTAATATGTTAAGGAAAGTATTTTGTCCAAAGAAAAGGTATCATTTTCAGTTAATAATTTCTGTTCTGTTTCTTCTTCAAACTCCATCATATATTTTTCAACCATGATAAAATAATATCACTAATATCCTAAATATTTTGATACTTCATTAGGTTAATATCATCAGCTAAATCCATCTTAACATCCATCAATTGGGAAAAAACATTATCATCCATGCGTATAGGGCACTACCTCTTCACAAACCAATGAAATCTGTTTTCCATCACCATATCTCAAGACTAGTTAAAATGATAGAATTAATGGTTATAAATGATATTAATGACATATTTATCATTATTAAATTATATTATATCATTTTTATTACCTTTTCATGCACATATAAATGATAACCTTGTATGTGTGTACATGCGAACTATCACCTCCACAGAGCGATGTGATTCAGTTTTCACCACCACATCATATATATGATAAATATAAGTATATTGAAATGGTAAATATGATATTAATGATATAATTATCACTATATAATTTTAAGTAACTATTACCTTCTTTCCATAGTGATCATTGAAAAATGGAAACGTTACTCATGCATACGTTCAACCTACCGTCTCCATGATTATAAAATAATTTATTTTTCGTAACCATAAATAATTGTTTGATTTAAAATTATAAATGATGTATAAAAATTATAATAATATAATTAATATTATTCTAGAGATGATTGACTAATGTCCACTTTAACTATTGACATCATACAAAAATTAATTTTTTACTCAAGTACCGAATATTAAAAAAACATTTGATATGATCATAAATAATCAAGTAATTGTTATAACATGACAATAACTAATATAAAAGGAATAATAAACCTTAAAATGGTTATAAAGGAAGTAAATAATTGACATTAGTTTATTATTTAGGAATATTAATATTTTATGGGACAAGTAAGACTCAAAGTAAGGGACTTGATCTGGATAATATTTTATTGAGGCATATTTTGATGTTATACACCCAACCCCTTTTATGAGGTCTACATACAGGCCCTTCAACATGTTATATCTTGAATTAAATTATTATCATGATATTTTTTAAATGTTACTCATTCATGTGTCATATGATTCAACTAATGACAATGTAGTAAGGTATTTCTTAACTTAATTTCCATTATTCGGTTAAACTTGTACCTCATCGATATTTTCATGAAAATATTATTTTTCAAAATAATTTTTATTATATTATGTTGTATTTTCACTTGTTTTATTTGTATTTATAGTGTATACACATTAAATATTCATTTTATTAAAACTTTTTTCAATGATATTCTCTTTGTAATAATTTTTTTAACTAAAATGTCATTTTAAATGTTATAGATAATTATTATTCTAAATAATTCAATTTCATGTCCACGTTTTTAAAATGTTTTTTATGAATGTATTTATATAAACATGAATTTTTTAGAATATTAATTTTCTAATTGCATTTGTATGTTTTTAAGAAAGAATCCTTTTCATGTTTTATGTAAGGTACTTTATTTTAAAAACATCTTTTAATGACACTCTTTCAATAAAAATTATAGAAGCTAAAAGGATTGTTTTTTAACATTTACGGCACAATTTTTTTTTATGATTTCATGTCACTTTAATGTTTTTATGATTCCATTAAAATTTTATAACTTTATTTTCAAATAATGTGTTATCATTCTTGAGTGCATAACTTTGTAAAAAATTTAAAATGATTTCAAATTGGACAAGCTATTTTTCTTTTATGCATGATTTATGTGTTATGATAATGTTATTATTATTGATAATTATTTACGTTTTTAGGTGTTTACATGATAAACTGAGGGTGTGTGAAACTATTATATCTCTCCAATGTGTTGGATAAGGAGACAGAGTTAACCGGTAGGTTTTCCTCTAAGATATTAAGGGGATATATTGCGTTTTGTATTCTAAATGTATCCATAAAGGTTACTCCCTATGTAGAAGTGATATCTACAATAATAGTGATATGGAATTGATACCATAAGTTATCATTATGATTCATGTTTTCTATGGAGTTTTACATGAAAATTATTCTTTCATGAGGTAAGATAAGTAGTTTATTTTTTATGGGTGAAAGTATAACTTTGTGAAAATGTTTTCATGGGTTTAAGGGTATTCATGGAATGATATTTTTTTCATTATTTTTATGTACCATTATGATATTTTTATTCTCCTCCCATGTTTTAAATAAAATTCATGGGTTAATGATTTTTAATAACAAATAACATGTCATGATGAATGTATTGAACATGTGTCATGAAAAAAAACCATGTTTTATTTTAAAAGGGTTTTGTTTTGGTGAAAAAATGGACACTAAGTATAACTGTACACTTTTAATGTATGGGATTACTATAAAAGATTTTTTTCTAATTCTCTAAAACACTCACCTTAAATGATATTTTGAAAAATAAATTGATTTCTTGTTTTAAAATATCTACGATTAGTTATGTTTAAGGTCAGGTCTTTACAATGAACACATTGATTCATTGAATAAGCCTACCCTTTGATGAAACATTTGGGATTTCTATGTCCATCATAAGGAAATAAAAGAAAAAGAAAACCCAAAAATACAATAAATCTTTGAAATAATAAAATATTAATGTAAATTAAGAACATAAAAATGTACTCAAATTACAATAGGATCTATCTTCAAAATTCATTCGAGTATGCTTGATAAAGATCATAGGAGAAACTGAAAACCCTCCTTTCATTAAAGGTGTAACATCATTATGTGGAGAATGATCTCAATGGGAGGACTCCTATACACTTGATTAGGTTCTACTATATTCTCTTAGGGTTATGTACAAGCTATATAATGGAAGAGTTATTAGAGACGATTTCATACAATTGGTTTCCAACAACTAGAGTTATCTCATTCATTCATGTTTCCATCCTTGAAGAATTTCATTTAATGAAACACATCGTCCATATTCATTTTATTAACAAACATTAATTTCTATTTTCATTTATTCATTGAGGACATTCTATGAGTATTCAATCCATTTAACCCATTCATAATACATTAATATCAATGAAACATGTGGAAAAAACATTTACCTAAATTTAAATAGTCAATTAAATATTCTATTGCATATTCAACAAAATCCAATGGTTCCTCCATGTAAACCACAATTGAACAGGGGTTCAAGAGGCTTGAAAGAATCAAAAAAAATAAAGGGTTTTTTTTGACTAAGGAAAAGGGTATAATAGTGGTAAAAAATCAGAGAAAAAAATGATTCAAAATCATTTTCATGAATATGTAGATCATTTAGGGAATGAAATAATAATACAAAGGGAATGAATATATTTATAGTAAAACTAAAATTCTTGGTTTGAAATGATAGAATTACTGATCGTAGGAATTTCATTACAATAGCTTGAGGGATCTATAATAGGGTAATCGATCACATGGATTGAAACAAAATTACTTAGTAGAGTCACAACTATTGAACTAAAACATGACCAATCCCATGAAAACATAAATGGTTATGGTAGCTTGATTTAACGCATGAACAAACTTATAGAAACTTGAGCCTTATGGTCTCTTAAGACATTTAGAGACAATTTCTACGAAATATAAGATTAAATCTTGAAATATTAAGAATAATTTATTGTACCAATTTCATGTTTGATGTAATTTAATATCTCTATATTTAATGTCTATATGAAAATATTAGTGATTTGTTTCATAGTTCCATTTAATTCATGAGTAATATACCATTTCTAACAAAAAAATTTCAAATAGTGACATCTTATATTAATATATTTTGTTACAGTGCAAGATACATGATTTCTAGAAATTATAATAGAAGCTGTATTTACACAATTTATATGTACATGTTAAAGTTGATACCCATATTCTAGTAATGTTTGTTTCATCCATATAATTCATGTACAACAACTGCCTAAATCCATGTAATCAACATTGGTAGTGACCTTCCAGACAGCAGAGCCTCTGAGTGGCGTCTCGTCTGTTTCTCTCTCGTATTAGGGTTTCTCCTTAGTGGCGGTTTGGAGTGGGGGTGGCCATTGTGTGGCCCTCCGGCATCATCTACCCCTCTCTTATTCTTTTTTACTTCCTGCCTCTACCGGCGCTCATCTCCGCTGTTTCCCATTTTCTCCCGTTCTGGTTTTTGTATTCCTTTCTGGTTTTTGGGACATTGATCGTCATAGCCGCTGCCTTAGCGCACCTCCGCTGCTCTTTTCATCCTTCCCTTCACGCTAGACCCCATCTATGGTCCAACACGAGGGTTCTTATGCTGGATTAGGATGGTGAGGAGGCTCAATGTGATGGCCCAGCTAGCGCTCGGTGGTTCCAGAATCTCTTGGTGTTCGTTTCAAAGGAAGGCTTTTTTGCCTGGCGAAGGTTGTGGATCGCTGTTCAGACCATTTCTTTCTTCAACATCTGATCTTTCCTCATTTTATACTACCCCACCTCATTAGTGCAGTGTGGTAGTTTACTATGAGGTTTTGGGATGTGAGGGTTCAGCTCTTGGTGGTGTTCTAGGAGACGCGACTGGAGTAGGCTTCGTTCCTTCCTTTAGGGTTCGGATGGCGAAGCTTTTCCTTGTTCCAACTGATTCATTGTTTTGGATCGAGTTCTTCTTCACCAATGATGGTTTCCGTTCCATCTTTTGTGGGTTTTATTTTGTTTGGTGATTTTATGATATCTGCTGGTTTGGTACCTCAGTGACAACGGCGCTGTTCTCGGATGTTTGGTGGTTCAACAATCGTGGATTATCGTTGATGTTGTGAATGTGGTTTCAAGTGGACACTGAAAATGGCGTTGACGCCGATGTTTGGAGTGAATGGTGGAGACGGGAAGAAGATGAAGAAGATGTGATTATGGTGATGATGATGTGGATGGCGTAGCTGACTCGATGTGTTTCATAGTGGTTCGGGCGGTGACAAGATGACGTTCAACCTGTTGACTGTTCCATGGGGTGGTTTCAACTACGATGATGAATGGAGTTTACTGATGTCAAATGTTCATCCTCAGTTGGTTCTGGTCATTGACTCAGATGATGGGTGGGATGAGAACAATTTCCAAGGGGTACAATGGTGATAATTGCGTCGGGTACGTATCTTGAGGAGGCTGCTCGTGGATCTGTGTCCCGAGGTGGTCTCACCTTGCAGCGGGCACGTGGAGGTACTGGGCTTGAGGGCGCCAAATTTTGGATGGTTTTGTTTGAATTTTGAGTTTTGAATTATGAAATCATCTGAAAAAAAAACATTGGTAGTAGACAATTCAACTGAATTTTTTTTCTTACTACACAAGAAACAAGAGACTTTCCTAAAAAGTTACCTGTACTAGTGGTTATTTTTTGATCTAACATACTAGCACCAAAATTAGCGTCTAGATAAATTATAAATTAAAATATAGTTCATATTGATTAAAAAATATATTTTTTATTAATTTTAAGGTATTTTAAAATTTCAATAAAAACATTTAGTTGTGATTCCCTAATATTATCTTGAGAACATTCACATAAATTTATATAAAACATGATATCTGACTGGTAGTTATGTATATTAAACTACCAGTCATTTATATGTAAATAGTTTGTTCAACCATTTTCCATGTTTCATAAAAATATATTTTAAATGTATTATTAATTGGAGTATCAATTAATTTAGTGTTACCTAAGGGAAATAAATTTATAAGATCTATTTTATAAGTAATTTTATTTAAGACAATTCCATTTCTATTATGATAAATAAAAAATTGTTAAATTAAGTCAACTCACCCTTAAGATTCATTTCAAATTCATTTTCAATAACATGGATAATTCAATAAAAATTAATATTTAGATGTTATGGAAATAATTTATCAGTATAGATGTGAGGAACCAAGACATCTTTTTATGTTCTTTTAGTAAATAATTTAGGATCATCTATATTTATTAAAATTAATTTTGAAATCAGAAATATCTGGGCTTATTATACCAAGAACTAAGAGCATATTTTAAACCATAATGATCTTTTAAATATTTAAAAAATGATTTTTTATTTGAAGGTTTGAAAATATATGGGGTAGTTTAACAAAAAAAATCCTCAATAATATAACCATTTAAAAAATTTCTCTTAACATATATATTATATATCTTGAAATTTATTTGTGCTATATAAAAACAATATTAAAATAGATTCAAGTCTATATTTTGGTTGTTTCTTTATAATCAATATATTCCTCTTGACTATATAATTATGAACAAATGTAGGATTATTTTTATCTATTTTATTAAATTAATCAACCTTGTTTCAATACACCCATTTACTCATAATAGTATGGTAGCATTTCAGTCGGCTAAATAATTCCCATACATTAATTATTTCTAATTCATTCAATTATTATTACATTTCTATTACCCAATTTTAATCTTGGATTTCTTTTTTGATGCTATTAGGTTTTATATAAGATAAGTAAGTTTGATATTAAACCCAATTTATAATAGTGTCTTGACTTTGAGTTCCTTTTTCCTAATAAACTATAAAAACATCTAAAAGGTTTTATTTATGTGTCCTAATATTTATTGGAATTTATGTGCTTGTTTCTTACATGTATTCTTCATGGAAAATATAGAGTTTTTGGTTTCTAGTAGTTGATTTATTAGTTAAATCAGTAGTATGGTCAAAGGTCTTAGAGATTTTATTGATAATCAGTTTTTACATATGATCCTCAGGGTTATCTATAGAGTTTTAGTATCATCTTGATTTGCCTCATCAAAAGGTAAATGAAAAAATTATTCATAAAATTTATATTCTTTTATTAAAGGATCCATAGGCCTTACCAAAGGTTTAATAACCAAGACAAATTACTTCCTCACTCATTGGTAAATTTTTTTCCATATTTTATTAGTTATTATGAAAAAAGACTCATTAGACAATTTTTTTAATGCAATACTTCTCAAGTTTTCAACAATTCCATAATTTATATATAGTATTCTTTATAATAGGTCTTATTAAAACACTACTTATAACATAACATGTTGTATTCATATTTTCTTCCCAATGATAAATATGTACGTCATATTAACAAATCATATTCCAAGAAAATTCATGGAGAATTCTATTTCTTCTTTTAATAAATCAATTTTGTTAAGTTGTATAAGGTGAATAGAAAATTTGATTATATCTATATTTTAAAAATAAATTCTCAAAGTCTTAGATCTCAAATTCATGACCATGATTAATTCTCATGGTTTTTATGGTATGTCCACTATGGTTCTCTTTAAAATTTTCATACTTAGAAAAAATAAAGAGAATCCTTACTTTTCAGAGTTAGGAAAAAATAACCATGTGAATCTCCAGTAATCACTAACAATAACATAAGAATTTTTTTTATATCTATAATATAAACTCTATAAGTTCCAAGAAAATATATTCAAACCAATTACAAGGTTTGAGAGGGATAAATGTCCATTTTTTGAAAAATATTAGTAGTACTTTCCCTTTTTATAGGGGTTAAATATATTTTCATTTGGGAATTATAGTTTAGAGAGATCCTTGACTAATGCATTATTTTATATATTCTTAAATATGTTTAAAGTTTATGAGCCAAGTCTCCTATGATAAAAAAATATTCTCTTAGAAAATAAGTTAAGAATAAATTTTTTTCAATAAAAAGAATAATCTAAATTAATAGTATAAAAATTACCATTTCTTAGGGAAGTAAAAACTAAATCATTCTTTATATCATAAATATTATAATAATTTTTATAAAATTTAACATGATAAAAATAATTAATAAATTAAAAAAAATAATAAATCTATTTTTTAAATGATAAAAAAAATAAAATATTAGAAAAAATAGTTTCTGAGATATTAATTTTACAATAGAGAATTCTTTTTCCCTTTATATTGTCACCGAACATGACATGTATCTACTTTAAAAAAAATCTTAAATATTAATTAATCTTCAGTCATGTGTCTATAAAATCCATTATCTAGATACTATAATCTTTTATTGGTGATCTCTATATAAGTTTCCTACATAATCATATAAGAAATGGTTTTGGTAACCAACACTTCTTAGGTCTAGAGAAGTTATCTAAGAAAGAATTTGGAATCCAATTTTTTTGCCCAATATTATTTCAAAAATTATAAATATATTTTGATAAGAAATTAATATTAGTTTCTATAAAATTAGAACTATTTCCATAAAAAAATCATTAATTTTATAGATTAATGTCTCATTCTTAAAACTATGAACACAATAGTTTTTATACAACATCCTTTGCTATCCAAAATTATTACCTATACCAATCACAGATTTATGTAGTTTCTGACATCTAAATATCTTATTAAAATTATATGTTCCATTTTTAAATTTTTCTAAACACTTTTTTGAGTTTTTCGTTATCCTATTTTTGTTCATTACTTTCTTTCATTAAGTTGAAATTTTTATCTTTTTCAACAAAATGATCAATTCTAACATTAAAAGATATAGAGTGAAACATTTTTAGATTATAGTATAATATTTTAGTTCATTTATGGTATCCTCATAAATATGGAATTATTCAAAATAATTATTCACTGTACATTTCATATTCACCTAAAACATCATTACCCAAAAAAACAAGAAGTAGTAGTTTGTTCCTAAGATGTAGTTTCTATAAAGCATATATTATATTTTTCTCTTGAATAATTTTATTCTAAATAACTAGAAATATACACCAAATACTGCCATTTTACTTGATTTCATTCATGGGTTTTTATTCTCTATCATCATGCTTCTTCTTTTTTACATTAACATTAAAAAATTAACCTTTATGTGTCATTTCCATTTATATTCATATAAAGTAATTTCACTGGTGGAGTCATACTTTTTCTAAACATTATTTGAGTCCCCTTTTATATAATATTGTCTTATATAATTTTACAATATATAAATTTATCCTTCTTTTAGTATTTTTAGATTAACCATTCTTGATGATCCATCTTCTCATCACATTTTAATTCTGATTCAGTTCCACTAGAATCATATTTAGTAATTTTATTTGATTTAGAATCAGATGTATTAAATGTTAAAGTTTTCTTCATTAGTTTAACACCTTCATTGGGTACTTCTACTTCTTTTTTTTACATCAAAAATTTTCCAATCAGTTCCTTGACATGTAACTTACCAATATGAAAAGAGTCTCTGGTTAACATAGTTGTGCCTCCCCATATATCAATTAAACATACCTATGGTATTATAAAATTATATTTTTCTTCTAGAATCTATCAAAATTAATCCCTAGTATTTATTTTCTCATTAACTTTTAAATACATATAATAAGTGGACTCATTGGGTTTTATCTTAAAAGATTACTACTTGATAGTATATATGTAAAATTTCATTTCATTAACATTAGTAGTTCCTTCCTAAGAAATAAATAAAGTATCCCATAATTCAGAAGTATTAACATAAGTAAAAATTCAATTAAATTAATCTTTAACCAATTAATATAATAAATAATTTATAACTTTAAAATTATTATCATATATATCATTAGATTCATCACTCCAATCATTTTATGCCATTTTGGTTTTTTCATATTTTTCTTTAATAGTACCCCAAATATCTAATCCCATATATTCAATATATATTTTCATTTTTATTTTCCATTGAGCATAGTTTGTTCCATAAAATAATTGGGGTTGATTAGTAGCATGAACTTCAGGTCTAGCATCCATAATTATATATTATTAACTAAACAAATATAATAGATCCTACCCTCAAGACTTGATCAAGGTCAAATATTAACTAAGGTAATAAACAAGTTAATGAAATGATCTTGAAAGAAAAGATATGTTGTGGTACTAAATTATTGACCAAGTAGAATGTTTAACTGGGGTGGGGTTAATTGAACATCTAAATAAAAAATTTTCTTTTTAAAAATATATATTTAAAATTCCCTTTAATATGAACACATCCCTATTAACAAATAAAACACGTATATAAAATTTGATATTTTAAAATACATTCCTTAAGGGGTGATAAAAACCTAGTTAAGAAATTTTATTATTTCAACTTTGAAACTATTATACTTATGTAAAACATAGTATATATATCACATATAAATTCAAGATCTCAGATTTTATTCTAAAAAAATTAAATTTTATGATATTCATTAAATATAAAAGAATTAATGGAAAGTGTAACAGATTGGAATTTAAAAAAGAGGATAGATCCATTCTGAATCTTAGTACTCTCAACATTCCAGTATGTCACTTCTATGAGTGTTCATTAAAACATAATAAACATATCCAACACATGTGATAGTTTTTATATTGAAAACTAGACACTATGAAGTCCAGACTTGACTAGAAATCTTACATAGTTACTTATTGGATAACAAATATAAAAATATTATGAGAGAGTATTTGAGTAGTATCAATTAAAAAAAGAAATAAGTTATCATATTTAAATTAAAAATAAGAAAAAAAATCAAAATTTAAATTAAAAAAAAGAGAGGGAGAGAAATTATTTTGAGAGGTTTGATATAGACCAATCATTAATCTTTTTTGTTTGATCATTGAGGTTATTCAACTTGAATGATTTTCCAGTGGTTTCCGTAGTGACAGTTGTGTTTGGATCATCCTTATGTATGGTTTTTTAGTATTTCTAAGTAAAATATTTTCATAGTAAATAAGAATGTAATCAATGAAATCATACAAATATCATCGAACCTTGTACACCTAAGGTATCAACTATTTTTTAGAAGTTTCTTCTCAAATAATTTGTTGAAACATTGTTATACTTGTATTAAAATATCTAAAATTATATAAATATTTTAATTAAATGAAAAATATAGTAATTTTACATTCACACTTTGGCATGTAAAATAATAATTATCATAGTCATTAAAGACTCCATATGGTTTCTACAACCATACACAGGTCAATATGACCCTAAAAAGATCAGCACTGTCAATTAAAATGGTCTTGTAGTGGATCAACCATCCATTTTCAATTTAATTCTTTCATGAATTCAATGCGTTTCATTATGAGGCAACATCAGAATTTAGATATATTCACTATGTCTATCTTGATAACTTGAAAATAATTATGTGGTTGATCATCTATGATCACTTGTCTGCTTGGTATGTTGAATTATTTATTGTGGTCGATGAAGTCATCATATGGTCTCTTGATTTTTTTTATTTAGTAGCTCAAAAATTTAGAAATTCATTTATTATATTCCTCATAGTAGATTATACATCTCATGGTATCTTTCCTTTAAAACAAAATTTATATGATACTTAGAGAAGTTCTTTATGTCTCTTCACATGGTCAGTCAATTTATTCAGGTAGTTGAATGGTAGATATATGGTTGATGAAAAATATCATATGACCTATTCAATACATAGGAATTCTTCCATGTTATATAGTTAGTAAAATAAAAAATATAAATTATTATAATCCTAATAGAAATGATTTTGGAACATTAAAAAAATGAATTTCTAGACTAATCCAATAAAATAATTCTTCCTCAAAATGACAATTTTATAACTGTGATGTGAAAAAAATATACAATACCCAATCAAGATAATGTACATGATAATAAATTTCTTATAAATAAATTCTATATTCATTTAAATTGATACCAAAAAACAAAACAAAATTATCTTCATAGAAAAATGAAATAAATTTATTCAATCTTTACAATCACACCATACATTTCGCTTCAAATTTAATCAAGTATATGTGAGTTGAAATTTTAAAGTCAATGTATCTGTTCATATCTAAATCATTATGTTAAAAAAATTAAAATTAACAAAATATATTTAGGATTATATGTACCAAAAAAATATATGAACAATTATAATTGAAGGGCCTATAATTTTCTCCACCCAAATAAGACAATAAATGTCTTACCATACAAATGTCTTTTAATCCATTATGAAATACAAAAAAATCATAACTCATAGATCATCTATTGCGAGAATGTTTCAATATTTAAAAATTCATATACTACCAACAAACATAATCTTCATTTTCATTTACCAAAAAACATTTTTGTTAATCTATTTAGTTTTATCATATACTACTATGGAGGAATGTAGTTTTTCCATCCATATACCCAGCATATAAATTAAGAATCATTTTCAAACAAATAAAACCACTAATGAAACTCATTTTAGGAATAAATGAGAAAAATACCTTCAGAATCAATATTATTGTGATTTCCTGACATGTGTTCCACATTCCGATGATCGGAGATACTTTGTCACATGGCATTTGGAATGCCTCCCCATACCCTATAAGTTTCTTACTTGGAGTGAGGGTTTAATATGTCATGTGAAGAGACTATAGCCAATCCTGAGCAGGTTTTGACATCATGCTAGCTTCCATCATGCATTCTCTATCCTGAATCCTAACTCAGTAGTCTGACACATAACCCCTGCCTTTATACTGATCTGTCAACATGAAGTCTATTGAGGTACCAAACAGACACCCGAGTAGTGTGTGAGTATAAATTATTGGGCCACCACCAATGTTATCTAATAAAATATCTACTATATAATAGTGAATGAAGTTATATAATGAGTAATAGATAAAACTATAAAATTAACTAGGTTTCACATTTATTGTTCTTTAGTCAACCACACAATACATTCTTCATCCCAGTAAAAATTATAAATCACACACAAATTTGGATTTATAATTTATTCTTTCAAGGGATTTCATCATCCAATTTAATTCCATTTCATTTTAGTACCATAGAGAATCAGTGCAGGTACTATTATCACAAATACATAGATCCTCACTCTAGGATAATTTTCTCAGTAATTGGTAGAAGAAGTTTAGTGATAAAGTCATGTGTACTTAGAGAATAGGCCTAGCACAAAAATCTTGGGTACATGGATCATTAGTTGATCACCAATTCACATGAATGAATCAGGGGCCTAGAGCATCAGTCCATAACCCAAAATTCATTGTTTAAATTTTCATATAAATATATAGTAATATTAATCACCAAGGACCTTCTTATCAATGATTCAAAACACATTGCAGCATTTTACTAGTCAAACAAATCCATGGTTTGTTACATTTATCACAAGGAACAACATTAACCATTTCCCATTACTTCATTTATTATCAATTATTACACAACTCATTAACCCTTCAAGTTTAATCCAATCAACTCTTTAAATACCAATATAAAACCATGAAATTTGGATTTAGTTCAATTCCATAAACACTATATTTCCATTTTTACATACCATAAGTCATCATTTCAATGATATTGTCACACCTCATTAGTTTCCATAAATAAAAGTCTCATAATCATAAATGGGTCTAACATGATTTGTGTGGGGTCACTATATAATATTGGATTCAATTCAATTTTTAAAATTAAATGTAGCTATAATATCGGGAAACATAATGACATAAATAAAAACTCAAGATAAAGATAATGAATATGTGAATTATCAATTATACCACCAACCATAGGATCATTGATGAATTCTCACCCAACCATAGCCCATATTTTGAAGTAGACTGACTGAAATCATAATGGAAAGAGATCTAAATTCAAAACCTTGGATGATGATCCAATGAAATAAGATACATTAAAACCATTATTTACACCATCATCAATAGAAGAATTCAACACTCTACAAAGGGTAAGGAATATAGGAGATAGGTGATATGTAATCCTTATTTTTTATTACATAACTTTTCATTACATTTTACAAAAATAGGATATGTAATGTTTAGTGTCTTGAAAATTAGATACATAATACAGGAAAACATAAAACATTATTCTAAACCACTTGACATGATTCTTCATATTTTCATCTTATGTACAATTACTCCAACTCAAAACCTAGGGACATACATCAATGAAAAGCATGTGTAGAAGGCCTAGTAAGGGAAAAAAATGAAGTAGTATACATATGAACTTGAGAAATATATATATAAGAACATGAGGAATTTCATAAAATTATGATAAAGAGGCATACCATAACAATAATAACATGAATCGTAAATTGAAAATATGGATAAAATTTTTAATTTAGACATTCATAAACATATTACAAAGTTCTTTCCTGAAGGTGTCATAAAAATTACCAAGGTTATTCACTAAGTTATCATAAACATTACCAAGGTTATTCACCAATGTATCATAAAACTTGTCATCTATAGAGATTAAATTCTTTACTCGATGCATTGGAGTGATATCAGGGCGCACCCTTAATGTGTAATTATATTAATGTGATACAAACAGATCATAGTAAAATATTTCATAAATAACCCAAAGAGAATAAAAGAAATGCGTTTTATATCAAAATCATGGCATTTTAAAAAGGTATTAAAAGCATGATCATTATGTCATTTATAACCCACGAAAAGGGAATGAGGGTTTTATGTATGTAAATTAAAAAATAAAATAAATAATTTTCAGGTATTAAAAAATACCCCTCTAAATGAAATATTTTTGGGTATTCATATAAAAAATAAAATATTTTCTTGAGAAAAAGAGAGAGATTTTGAAATGAAAATTCTGCAGCATAACATCTATGAAGCATAGTTTTATAAAAAATTATAAAGATAGGGGAAATGGGTCAACTATTCATAAAATACTCAAAATATAGTATATTTATAGAATAAATTTGAAATAATAACATGACATAGAAATCTGAAAGACATATCACATAAAAAATAACTTAAAAGGAAAAGAGATGTTGAAAATTCTATTACGAAATTTCAGCAGCCTAACGACATCACTTAAAATTTCATAAAATGTGTTGATTAGAGAAAAGGGGGTATTTAATAATTTTTAAATAATATGTAAATTAAAGTTTATATGGAATGAAATATACCAACATAAGAAAATGTAAATTAAAAAGGGATAACATAAAAGGAGTGCTTGAAAAAGAGAAGGGTTATAGATTCCCTTACCTTGAAGAGTAACTACTAAAACTCTATGATCAGGACCTTGGGGGATTGGGGAAACCATGGGAGGATTCCCTATTAGGTAATGATATTAGAGATTTGAGGGAAATGAATTTTGAATAAAGGAAAAATAAGTAATGGGTGGGTATTTATAGCAAAAGAGAGGGAGATTTTTATTAATTTCAAAGGACACCTCATTAGTAGTACTTGCAAAACCATGGGCTTTCCCATGGTATTTGCCCATGGTATTGGATACTTGGGAAACATAATATCATATTTTATTCCACAAGAGTCTACCATCATTATTATATCATGATTATATCAATAATGATGTCATTAAACACACCGAAAACTCAAAATTGTATTTTTACTATTCACCAAAAGACAAAAGATTTTATAGAAATTTCATAAATTCACCGTAAGCTAATATCAAAATTATAAATAAAAAATTGACTTTTATTTTATTATAATAAATATCTAAATACTATAAACTTTTCTTTTAACAATAAAAAATACTCAACCAATAAAAATAATAACGGACATAAAATACATAGTAAACTGCATAGTAAAATATTGTCCACTTGAAAAAACAAAAAAATAATTTTCATTTAAAAAATGGTGTTTTAATCATACTATTTATTTAAAATAATCATTATTCATAATACCTTAATTTTTTATAATAATTATATCATTTTTGAAAAGTAAATTTTTGGTTCAAAAAGCCAATCTATCAAATTTGTCTCAATTAAACATATATTTTATTATGAAAATTGATTATTAAATGTGTATATCACATTATTGTTCATAGTCATGAAAATACAAATTTATGAATGATTTATGACCTTTTCATGAAATAAAAATTCACTCTATATTCTTATATTTTAAAACATAATAAGAATTTATTGGGTGTTAAGCGATCCATAAATAAAAGAAGTACATTTTCAGGTTGTTACATTCTTCCCCCTTAAAGAAATTGCATCCTCACAATTTTTTATTATTATAAAGTTATTATAATTAGAAATATTATAATTATAAATTAATTATATTACTTAAAACATAATTATTAAAGAAATTATATTCTTTAAAAATAATTACATTTTTTAAATCCTTCATAATGGTTTGTAAAAAGATTGTGATTAACCAAACTTGTCCCCCAGGAGTGTCAAACAAGGAGTTCAAGAAAGCCCATTATTATGAACCAGTTCCAATTCGATTCTAGCTCAAAGAGGTGTTTTAGGGGTTTAACCCTAGATACATCTATTCTAGATCCACATCCACTTGTTTATATCCAGAAAGGGATTTCTTTGTTCAGAAACCACTTAATATTTCTCCAAAATACCAGGAAGTTTTCCCATATTTTAACTTTCCTATAAGTTTATTCCTAAATTATTAATATCCTAATTTCTACAAATAACTAATATATACATTCATACCAACTATGGAATCCTGAATTTTTATTACTTAAAATTTAATTACATTGCACAGACAAAGGATCTTTAAAGTTTAGTGTATTGGAAATTAGGTACATAGTACATGAAAACATAAAAAATTATTCTAAACCAATTAAAAGGATTCTTCATTTTTTCACTATAATTACAATTACCCAAACTCAAAACCTAGGGACATACATCAATGAAAGTGGTGATAAGAAGGCCCATAAGGTAAAACAAGTGAAATTGTTTACATGTGAACTTGAGAGATATATATAAGAACATGAGGAATTTCATAAGATAATTTGAAAGAGGCATATCATAACAATTAGAACTTGAATCATAAAATAAAAATTTGGATAAAAAATTTTAATTTATACATTCATAAACATATCACCAATTTCCTTCATCAAGGTGTCATAAAAATTACCAAGGTTATTCACCAAGGTATCATAAAAATTACCATGGTTATTCCCCAAGGTATCGTAAAACTTGTCATCTCTAGAGGTTAAATGCTTTACCCAATACATTGGAGCACTGTTTGCGCGCAATATTAATATGTATTTATTTTCATGTGAAACACATCGATCATAGTAAATCATTTCATGAATAACCCAAATAGAATAAAAGA
This sequence comes from Viscum album, assembly GCA_963277665.1. Lineage (NCBI taxonomy): Eukaryota > Viridiplantae > Streptophyta > Magnoliopsida > Santalales > Viscaceae > Viscum > Viscum album. Next base: position 1,281,166,682 of record OY728134.1, read on the forward strand.
AATTGTTTTCCTATCAAAATCACGACATTTTAAAAAGTTCTTAAAAACATGATCATTATGTCATTTATAACCCAAAAAAGGGAATGAGTATTTTCTTTTTTCAAATTAAAAAATAAAATATATCGTTTTTATGTCTTGATAAATACCCTTTGAAATTAAAGAGGTTTGTATATTCACATAAATAAAATAAAAATATTTTTTTGAGAAAAATGGAGATATTTTGAGATGAAAATTATACAGCATAACATGTATGAAAAATAGTTTTATAAAACATTAAAAATTGAGGGGGTAAAGTTAAAAAATTAATAAAATACTCATAATACATTATAGGGAAAGATTAAAATGGAAATAAGAACATGGTATGAATATTTTTAAGATATACCGCATAAAAAGAGAACTTTAGAGGAAAAGAATAGTTGAGAATTCCCTTATGAAATTTCGGCATCCTAACGACATCACTTCAAAATTAATAAAAATGTGTTTATTAGAGAAAAAGGTTATGATAATAATTATTAAATAATATGGATAGTAAGGAGTATATTTAACTTCATATCGAAATATAATCAAATTTAAATTAAAAATGAATAACATAAAAGGAGTGCTTTTAAAAAAAGAAGGGTTGTAGATTCCCTTAATTTGAAAATTAACTTCTAAAACACTACTATCGGGACCTTGGGGGATTGAGGAAACCTTGTAAGGACTCCATGGTAGTTAATACTATTATATATTCTAGTTAAATGAATTTTTAAATAATGAAAACTACGTAATGGGTGGGTATTTATAACAAAATAATGGGAGTTTTTTTGTTAATTTCAAGGAACACGTCATTAGTGGTATTTGCAAAACCATGGGCTTTCCCATGGTAGTTTCCCATGGTATTAGACACATGGGACACCTAATATCATATTTTATTACTCTAGAGCAGACCAGTATTATTACATCATGATTATATAATTAATGATGTTACTAAACACACTGAAAACTCAAAACAGTATTTTTACTATTCACCAAAAAATACTTTTTATAAAAATATCATAAATTCACCCTAAGCTAATATAGATGTTATAAATTTAAAAATGACATTTATTTTGTCATAAAATATCTATAAATATGAGAAATTTTTTATTGATCTATAAAATATTCAATTATTAAAAATAATAGCGACAAAAAATTCCTAGTAAACTATATAGAAATTTTTTTGATACTTGAAAAAAATTATTTTATCATTTAAATTAAAAAATGGTGTTTTAATCATACCATTTCATTAAAAAAATAATTATTCATAATACCTTGTTTTTTTATAATAATGATATCTTTTATGAAAAGAAAAATTTGGGTCTGAAAAGTCAATCCACAAAATTTGTCTCAATTAAAAATATATTTTATTATGAAAAACCATTATTAAATGTGTATATCATATTGTTTTTCCAAGTTTTACAAATCCATATTTATGCATTATGTATGATATTCTCATGAAATAAAAACTCACCCTATTTTATTCTATTTTCAAACATAATAAAAATTTATTGGGAGGAAAGAAATCCATAAATAAATGAAGTACATTTTTAGGTTGTTGCCCCTTAAAAAAATGTGTACTCGCAATTTTCTCTTATTAAATTTTTTTTACTATTATAAATATTATAATTATAAATTAATTATATGACATAAAATATCATAATTAAAAGAATATTATTTTTTAACTACAGTTACATTTTTCTCTAAATACATCATAATGGTTCATAAAAAGATTGTGATTAACCAAACATATCCCCCTAGAGTGCCAAAACAGGAGTGCAACAAGGCCCGTTGTCGTGAACCAGTTCCCATTTGAGTCTAGATCAAAGATGTGTATTTGGGTTTTACCCCTAGATACATTTGGTCCAGAGCCACATCCACTTGTTCATATCCAGATGGGGATTTCTTTGTTTGGAAACCACTTACTTAATATTTCACCAAAATATCAGGAAGTTTTCTGATATTTTAACTTTTATATAGGGTTCTTCCTAAAGTTTTACTATCCTAATTTACACAAATATCTAAACTATAATTTGATACCAACTATGGAATCCTACCTTTTTGTTACATAACATTTAATTACATTTTACAAATAGAGGATCTTTAATGTTATGTGTCTTAGAAATTAGGTACATAATACATGAAAATATATAAAAATATTATAAACCACTTGATAGGGTTCTTCACTTGTTCATCATAATTGAAATTAATCTAGATCAAAACCTAGGAACATACATTAATGAAAGGGGTGAGCAGAAAGCCTTGTAATGGAAACAATTGAAGCATTTTACATGTGAACTTAAGAGATATATCTAAGAACATGAGTAATTTCATAAGAGCATGAGAAAGAGAAATATAATAATAATAATAACATGAATCATAATGTGAAAATGTGGATAAAAAAATTTAATTTAGATATTAATAAACATATCACCATGTTTAATCCCTAATGTTTCATAAAAATTACCATGGTTATTCACCAAGGTATCATAAAAATTACAAAGGTTATTCCCCATGGCATTGTAAAAGTTTTCATCTCTGTAGATTAAATTCAATACCCAATGCATTTTATCAATATTTGGGTGCACCCATAATAGGTATTTATTTTCATCTAATCCAGATATATCATAGTAAAACATTTCATAAATAACAGAAAGAGAATAAATGAAATGGGTTTCATATTAAGATCACGACGTTTTAAAAAGTTCTTAAAAACATCATCATTGTGTCATTTATAACCCACAAAAATGGAATGAGAGTTTAATTTATTTAAATTATAAAATAAACAAAATAATTTTTATATATTGATAAATAACCTTAGAAATTAAAGTTGTTTGAGTATTCACATAAGGAAAATAAAATAATTTCTTGAGAAAAAGATAGATATTTTGAAATGAAAATTCGACAACACAACAGGTATGAAACATAGTTTGATAAAAAATTAAAAAGAGAGGGGAAAGGGGTCACACATTAATAAAAGACTCATAATAAAGTATAGGTACAAAATAAAATGGAAATAATAAATTTTTATGGAAATTTTAAAGTCATACAACATAAAAGAGAACTTAGAAGGAAAAGAAAATTTGAGAATTCCCTTATGAAATTTCAACTACCGAATGACATCACTTAAAAATTCATAAAATGTTTTTATGAGAAAAATGTGTCCATAATAATTTTTAAATAATATGCATAGTCAGGGGTATATGTAATTATGTATCCCAACATAATAAAATGTAAATTAAAAATAATAACATAAAAGGGGTGCTTGAAAAAGATAATGGTTGTTGATTCTCTTACCTTGAAGAGAAACTTCTAAAACTCTAAGATTGAGACATTGAGGGATTAATTAAACCTTGGAAGGATTACTTGGTAGGTATGAATATAAAATATTTTAGGGAAATGAATTTGGAATGAAATAAAATGAAGTAATGGGTGGGTATTTACAGGAAAAGAGAGCGAGTTTTTTTGTTAATTTCAAAGGACACATCATTAGTGGTATTTTCAAAACAGTGGGAATTCCCATGATATTTTACCATGGTATTGGCCACGTGGGACACCTAATATCATATTTTATTCCTCAATAGTCTACCAATATTATAACATCATGATTACATCATTAATGATGTCCTTAAACACATAGAAAATATAAAACAATTTTTCTATTATTGACTAAAAAACAATACAATTTATAAAAATTTCATAAATTCACCATAATCTAATATCAACAATAATAATTCAAAAATAAAATTTATTTTATCATAATAAATCTGTAAATATGAGAACTTTTTTTTAACTATAAAAAATTCTCAATTATTAAAAATAATAGCAGACAAAAACTTGAAAAAAAATAAAATTACTTTATCATTTACATTTATAAAAGGGGTGATTTAATCTTAAAATTTCATTAAAACATTAATTATTTATAATACCTTATTTTTTTATAATAATTATATCATTTCTAAAAAGTAAAAGTTGGGTCCAAAATGTCAATCTATCAAAATGTCTTCAATTTAACATATATTGTTTTAAGAAAAATGATTCTTAAATGTGTACTGATCCAAATTTTTTCATGATGTATGATTTTCTCATGAAATAAAAAGTCACTATATTTTATTTTATTATAAAAAATAATAAAAAGTTATTGGGAGGAAATATATTCTTAAATAAAAGGAGTACATTTTTTGGGTCGTTACATAGGAACCTAAACAAAGAAGAGAAAACATATCTGAGAGCAGTCGATCTTCTTCCACTTGATCTTCAATTTGTAAAAGAAGGTTCTAAAGAACCCATGTAATCATCTAGAGAGATTCCCAGATAAAGGGAGCCCATATTAGGCTGATCATGGTTTATTAGGGATATATAATGGGGTTTTCATAAAATTTTAATTAAATTCTTGGAACTTTTAATGACCACATTCATAGTTTCCTGGATGGGTTGTATGGTTAGAAACAATGTTTTCCCTAACCACATTCCCATATAGTTTTGGGGAGAACAATTTCTCCTTGAGGTTAATGATTTGATAAACCATTTGAAACCCCCATTATTCTATGGGTTTATGGTTTGGGAGGGGGTGGATGAATGGTTTGGTCAAACAGTGTTCCCTCTTCCAGTGCCTCAAAATGGGGTGCATGGTTTATTGGTGAAAAATGCATGATTTTCTCTAACCATTTACCAACTGTGAATAACCCCATGGGATTCCAAATTTCTCCAAATCCACTAAAAATGACTCCGAAGAAAGACATAACCATTTTATGATCATGAAAAGGGTAAAATAACTCTAAAAAATTGGTATGAGATTTCTCACGAATGGTTGGAATCTTACAATTCCCCCAACTAATAACAACTCATACTCGAGATGTACTCCCAATAATCAGAAACCCTTCATGGTGTAAAGGATGTGCCATTGGGCATACTTATCTATTTCCCTCTTCCATTTTCCTCTTGAACATGGACATTATTCAACAACACTCAGACTGACAATACTATCATTCCCCATGAAACCTTCTCAATGTGATACAAAACATGTGTCAAATTATCTTCATAGGATGAATCAAGATAAATCTCAATGTCATCAACATATATCAAATGAGAAGGTTTTGGGTGATACTATCTATGTAGTGAGACATGAAAAACATCATACATATCACTATACCTCTATATATTATCGAATTGAAATTACCTTGGTCCAATCCTCTCTATAATATCAAAATTCTCGAAAATCTTGGTCGCTATCTTTCCCTGATTTCAGATCTGATGGTGACCCAATCTCAGAGGGACCCCAAAGGAATAAATGATCTCCCAATATAAATTTAAAATGTTGAAAACATAAATTTGAATAAGAGTTATTCCTACTCAAATATTTAGCCACATGTTTTTGAACCAATCAAACCCATTCTATTGTCTCTTACAAGAGACTCGATCATATCGACTCGGACTTGCCAACCTCCATACAACATAAAGGTGATCTATATGGCCTACCATAAAGAGCCTAATATGGTGTTTTTTAATAGTTTCTCATAACTATTTTTGTAGGATAACTTAATCATTTTTATTTAATTCTCCCTAGAAAAACAAAAATATAGGATGCATGGACATATCATTTCCTCTAGAACCTTAATAGTGCTCTCTTCTTTCCAATCAATTTATGGGTGAAAATTCATGCTTAGAAAAACCTGGGTACCCAATGGTTTCATAAATAAGTTCTTTAAGTACAATGTAAAACAAAAATCATGTTCTGGAACTACACTCTATGGTACCCCATGAAAATTGGATATCTTCTAAGCATATATATATATATACCCCCAACTGATCAACCATGAATGTTTTGAGAATCGATACGAAATGGGTTAATTTTTTAAATCGGGCCACAATTACACACATCGCTTCATTATTCCATGGGATCCTCATAATACCAACCAAAAAAAATCCATGATAATGGTTTCCCATTTCCATTATGGGATAGGAAACTTATGTAGAAAATCACCAGTTTGCTGATGTTCAACCATCAGCTGCTGACATTTGTAGCTTTGTGAAATAGAATATACAATATACCTTATTATTACCAACCACAAATACTTCCTATGAATATCCTAGTTTTTTTTTCAAAACAGGATTCACTTCCCATTTCAAGTCATAGAACTCATGCAACGACACTACCCACATACTCATGTGCACACCAACATAGCCCCAGACATAGATGAACTAATCCTCATCTTTAGACAAATTAGAAGGTTACTCCCACACCTTTTAGGATTTCCCTAAATGATAATTACTATGTGTCCTCATTATAACTCTCCTTGATCTATCTCAATAGTTTATACTCAATGGATAATAACACATGAGTCGACTACCCCTAATCCTTCTGAACCACTATACGGATCTTAGCGAAAAAGTGATCATCTTCCACTCAAAATTATACTCCTATACTACTTGATTTTATGTATTTTGACTCAAATTTTCAGCAATAATGTTTTTCATTCCTAGTTTATAGGATATATGAAAATCTAAATTTTGTATATACTCAATGAATATTCACTATCAGGGATTCAAGAGATGCTATAAAAGTATGTACTTTAAACTTTTGTGGTTTGTAAAAATAATAAATATTTCACACAATTTGTAATGTCGGAAAACTTTTAAGGCATAAACCACCATGGACAACTCGATACCATGCATAGAATAATTCCATTCATTTGACCTCAAACTTTCATGACTCATACACCATGACTCGATCTTCTCGCATCAACACTACCCTAGATCCACTCCCAGATGCATCATAAAACAAGGTATACCCCTCACTCGACTCAGGTAGGATAAAAAATGATTTAGTATTCAAACACATCTCCAAATCCAAGAATATATTCTCACATACTCCAAACCACTAAAATTTTACACCCTTCATAGTTATTCCTAAAAGAAGCACTGCTAAGTGATGAAATTCTTGGCTGAATTTTATTATAATAGCCAACCAAGATTGGAAAGATTATTATATAAAAATAATTATTGGGATAATCCCATGAAACAATAGACTAAATTTTATCTGGGTCCCCCGAAACACTTTCCTTTAAGATGATGTGACCCAATAAATGCAATCTTTTGATCCATAAATGACACTTAGATAGAATACCACATATCCTATGCTCTGTCAATGTATTTAGGAATATGTCTAGATGTTTGGAATGATCTTCATGAGACCTGGAGTCCACCAACATCTCTTTGATGAATGAAACTAGAAACAAATCCAAAAAATGGGTGTAATATTCAGTTCATCAAGGCCATAAACATAGCATGAAGATTTTTTCATTCTAAATGACATTACAATGAACTCATATAGGACATACCTACTCTTAAATACAGTTTGTGGTATATCATAAGGTCTCACTCCCAACTGATAACACCCTGACCTCAATTCAATCTTAGAGAATAGACAAGCACCCATAATCTATTGAAATGGATCATCAATACATAGAATATAATACTCGTTCTTAACCATCATCCAATTTAACATTCTTTAATTTATGGAAAAGTTCTTTATTCCATCACCTTTCCTAGAGAATAATTCTAGAGAACCTTATGGTGATGTAATCGAATGGTTGAACCCTTTATTCTCTAACACCACCAAATTTTTCATCAGTTCACGAAGCTCTACTGGTGACATTCTCTATGGTGGAATTTAAACTAGTTTATCCATAGGAATTATCTCAATTGTGAACTAAACATCTCTCTCATGTGACTTCCCAGATAAGTCTTCAGGAAATACTTCCTGAAATCAATCCACCATGAGTATAAATAAAATATACAAAACACCCTAATCAACCAATATAAGACTCACAAACTAGGATGTGAGCTCACCTTATTATTGATGAACCAGCCCCACATAGCCTACATAGATATCCTAATCTCCCTTATGAACATAACTGTTACCCACATGAGATGTAATAGTAGCTCTCCTACAATAATAATATATTTTTCCTCGATATGATAACAATACATACATACCCATGATCATCTCAAAATATGAATTCTCAAGTACATAAATCTCCAAAAGGAAATGAAACTCACTAAGATCAAGGAAAAATCATTGCATATAAAATTTCCTTTGATTGTACACCCATAAATGTGTCAATCTTCATAACCCCACACATGAAATCCATAGTAAGACTCCAACTATTCACAAGTTGAGATAATAAAGAAGAATGTGGGTCTCCTATATCAAATAAAGTGCAAGAAATTTTAAAGTGACAAGAATATTATATCAAATTGTCACCAGCCCAACCTCTCTATCAACAAGTGTAGGTTGAACTACATGTAAATAAACCACCACTCTACCTTATGATCTATCCTGAGTTCCCTGTGATACAATATGATATTAGTACTCTTATCATAAAGTACCACACCCACTACTTGGACATACATGGCTAGTAGAACTCCAACTTCTAGACTGGTATGGGGTGGAAGACCCACATCTAATGCCCTAGTTTGTTCTTTCTCCTATATCGCTACCCATTTTACTTGGGTTCCTACAGTACTAATGTAAATGTTGCATCATGTCACAAGATCAAAACTACACTGGTGGTTGGGGAAACTGACTATGAATGTGACATAGACTACCACACTACTCATAGAAAACATGACCATTGCCCAATGTAACTAATCCTCCCCCCTTAATAATATGTTTTACACTGCTCTGGTAAAAGTTCTCATAATAATTCCATATACCATAAGAAGACGTACCTTTTGGTAATCAACTAAAAACCACTTTTCCTCCACTAGAAGTATCATTAATGTTACCCATAGAAATGAGAGCCTTATTCACTACATTATCAAACTTCTTCAATCCAATGATATTAACATGTGACTAAATGTAACATTTAAGTTCATCTTGAAAATGCCTCACCACAATTTCCTCATATCCTACATGCATCAGGGAAAAGTGTTCTAATTTGATGAAGAGACCAACATATCACATCACTAAAATTGTACCCTTGTTCAACCATATAAACTTTTCTTCCCTATACTATCTTAATTTCCCCAAATAAAAGTCCTCCATGAACCACTCTTGGAATTCCTTCCATACCATGCCCTCAAAACGCTTATCTGAGGCCAGAATATCCTAGAAATTCTTTGATTGAACTCATAAATTATATGTATCTAACTTGATTTTTTTCCCTAGAGGAGTCTTTAAAAAGTTAGTAATTATATGGGTAATCTCAATCCAAAACTCTATAGCCACAGGTCCAACCTCCCTAGTGAATATCGAAGGGTGTTTCATTTTAAACTCTTGGGTCAAATATGGAATATTCAACACAATATTACCTAGGAATCTCCCCATTAGCTATATAAATAAAGAGAAGTTCTCATGAAACTTATCTTTTGATCCTTCACCTAGAACTATCAAGGCCTATCTTCCCACTTGTCGAGGCACATTTATAGAAATATACACTTCTCACCCTACCAATAACTATCATCAATGAGGCATAACTCTATAACTACAAGCACGTGTCTTAAGACAAATAACACATCATTAAAACATCTAAACAAGGGATATTGACATAAGGATGCAATAATTTATCCTCCATTCACTATCCCGTGGTCAAAAAAAGAGGCTCTAACACTACCCTCAACCATCCATAACCTAGGATATGACTAACACCGGGTAAAGAACAAACATAATTACGGGGTTTCCATTAGAAAAATCATTTTAATCATTTCAAATTACCACATTCAACATATTTTGAACCATTAAACTATCATTATAAGGTACCATTTATTTTTAAATCACATCAAATAATGAAAAGAATTTCAATTTCCTATAACAAAATTATAATTTCCTTTTCCATTAATTCCTTAAAAAATTCCTAATACACACATTATTTGGTACATAGAATGATTCATGCATATAGAAATATCATTTCACATGGATCCTCAAGTAAAATCATAGAAACAAATCACACAAAAAAGTGCATCACCCAAGGTGAGAAGTCATTTTACTGTACCATAAAATGTCACGAACAAAAAACCCTCTCTGGGTACTTGGGTTTTCCCTCTCACATGGTTTAAATACTAAGATGCATGATCTTATGACCAAGGCCTAACTCATCCTTATATCCTATATAAATTTACCAAATCATAATAAAATTGAGAATAAATAAAAACCACCTTTGAGTCTACTTTTTAAAATCTTGACCCAGATGTTTCATATTGGTTCCCCAAACTAGTTTGTTACATGACTTCAAGAGAAGCTCCCAGTACACTAGAGGCTTCTGACTAGCATCAAAGGTCTAATATGTCATGTGGAGAGACTATAACCACTTTAAAAAATTATGAACATAATAGAAATCAATATATAACTATCCAAGGTAATAATACAAAATGAAAAATAATGACCACCATCACATGATAATCCAAAAATAAGGGAAAATATAATAAACCAAAGTAGTAGATATGTCATTAAATATATGTGTGATGTGTCAAAATAAAAAACAAAATAGAGACACTCTAACCACTTCCAACCAGGTCCCAACAACACATATGGTTCCCTCATCCATGATTTATCCCAAATACCAACCCATCAATCTAACAAAAGGCTCTTTACCTTATCTTGACCTGCCAACATGACAACTATTCAAGTACCAAATGATGGCCCAAATAGGGTTTGAGTACAACTCAATAGGATACTACCAATGGTGTCTAAATAAATACCCAATCTATAATAATGTATACAGTAATGTAATTAATAATAGAAATATGTATGAAATCAAATAGGTTTCACAATCATTATTCTTTATTCAACGACACCATAATTTCTTCAACCAGTTCCAAAGTCTTAACCATACACCAATGAGGTTTTAAAATTTATTATTAAAAGATTATTCATTATTCAATTTAATTACATGTCTTGGTTACTTGGAGTGTTATTATAGGCAACATTATCACAAATAATTTGAGCTTAAATCCAACATCATTATCTCTAGAACTTAGATTATCATAATAATACCAATATCATGGGATCTTAGAGAATTGTTATAACACCAAAATCCTTGTTACATGGAGTACCAGTCCATCACTAGTTCACATGAATGCATAGAGGGACTAGAGTATCAGTATTTCCACTATGGGTACTGATAGAATTAGTCCACCACACACAACTCATTTTTCACATTTTATTATTGATATATACCAAGGTTCATCATCAGTGACTTTCATTTCAATCATTCTCAAAATGGTGCACCATTTCATTTATCAAACACAACCATTGGTCTTTAATTTTATCAGAAGGAACAACATGAGAAATCCCTCAATTGTTCCATTTATCATATATTATTACACAACTCATGAACCCTTAAAGGTTAATCCAATAAACCCTTTAAATACCAAAAAACCTTGAAACATGGATTTAGTTCAATTCCATAAACCCACCATTTAATTTTTGTATAAGTAATCATTTCAAGGATATTGAAACACCCCATCGGATAACATCATTCCTAGTATCATAATCTTTAATAGATCCAATAGGATATTTGAAGGGTAACTAAACTTCATGGGATTCAATTCACTTTATAAATTTAAATGAAATTTCTCAATGTGGAAACAAAAAAATACAAATAAAAACATAAGATTATGATCATGAATATGGAATTTAAAAATTATACCACCTATCTTTGGATCATTTAGGAAATCCTGCCCAAAATTATTCCTTAATTGAAAGTATAATAGGTGAATTCATAACGATAAAAGAGATATAGTATTAAAAATTAGGATTAAGATAAAAAAGATCCATTAAAACCAAGAATTATACCTTCAAAAATGGAGGAATTAATCCATATCTATAGGGGATGAAATAAGATAGATAGAGGAACATAAACAAAGAGTAAACCACATACTAGGGAGAAATTGACCGTCTTCTTCCAGATCATCAATTTGCAATAGAATGTGTTTAGAAGGAAATGAATCTAGGGAGCCTCCATAATCAAGGTAAATTATATTACAATGGGAGGGGTGATTAGGGATACAAATAAGGGGTTTAGAAAACAATAATTATGTTTGGAGAGCTTTTAATAAATAAACACACAGTTTCTTGGATGGTTCACCTGGTAAGACAAACCATGCACCCTAATGGTATTCCCCTACTATCTAGGGGGTGCACAGTTTGTTAAACTATACACAGACCATTCAAAACCCCATATCCTAGGGGTGAAAAGTTGTTAGACAGGCCACATGTTTTTGTCAAATTGTGCACCCCCTACCAATGGGTCAAAATGCAGTCCATGGTTTTCCACGAAAAACATCAAAGTCTCCCCTCACCATATATGAACCGTGCGCAACCCCTGTTCTTCTAAATTTTTCCAAATTCACTCAAATTGTCCATGAAGAAAGTCCCCACCAATTAATGATCAAAATAAGGTTAAAAGAATACCTAGAAACAAGTATGATATGTCTCACAAATGGTCAGGATCTTACAATTTTAATTTCTATAGTGACAGTTAATGAATAATACATCCTTGTGTCTTAGAAATTAGAAATATATTTATCCATTTAGTTTTAAAACCACCTCATTTTAATTTTTTTTCATTATTTTCACTTTTACAAAAATTACTCGAAGAATATTTTTTTTATCAGTTTTTTTTAAAATAATTAATAATGATATGATTATATTAATTATTTTAAAAAATAAATGATAAAAATGTTGTAAAATTGAATTTTAGTAGATTTAGAAATAATTATTATTATATTTAAAAAATATCTGATTTTGTAAGAACCTTTAAAATCTAGTCACTTTTATTAGTACTTAAAAAGGTGCTGCTAAATATGGGCCTTTTTTTCTTTTTAGTGATGATAAAGTGGGATTTTATCTATTCCATTTTTAGTATAGATAAAAGTATATTTCTCATCACTATCTATAATAATTATAAAATTTCCATTTATTATTGCTATATTTAGCGCTCATAAAAAAATTAGTTGTGATAATTTACAGAAACATTTACAGCACATTGGATCAACATAAAATTATAAAAAAATTTAAATGTTTCAATAAATTTACCTCACACTACATAATATAATTGAAAATAAATATACTCTAAAAAATCTAAATACATTTCAATAACATTGGTTTGTAAAATTTATTAAAAACATTATATTCTCCAAAAAAATTCAAAAATAACATGAGTTCTTCTATATTCTACTATCTTTGGGACCCCCTTAAAAATAATCCAATCATGATATTAGTTTATAAACACACCACACTATTTATAGAAAGAGTATACTATACATATAAAAAAACAATTATTATGTTAGTAATATACCAAGAAGAAATAAATGTAACAAAAATATTATATGATAATGCATTAATAAAATGTAACTTGTAATATAAAAACACACACTTTGAGTCACACTAGGAACACTAACTATCATATTCATAGGTTGTTCATTTCTCCATGATGGAAATGATTTATGAATTTTTTTCCATAAGTATCAAGACAATCTGATCATGTTTTACCTATTTTGAGTACGTGGTTCATGTTTTGATATAATATTTCCACTAAAAAGCACTTTCATTCATAATAGCCAAACCATGTGTTAGATTGATGTGAATCAAATTCCAAAAAATATAAAATTTATTATGTATAATTTTACCAATCTATCAAGGTAATATGAGTGATATTAATCAATTTTCAACACATGAATATTGTTTTAAACTAAAATGTATCTTTTAAAGTAGAAACTCACACTATGTGTGATACCAGGAATGACATGGGTCAAATTAAAATGTGGTTGATTATTAGATTTCAAAAATGGATTCAAAATGAATTTCCTAAAGTATTAAGACAATCAATTCACTTTTTCATAGTTTTTAGTGAGTTATGTACGTTATGACCTACACTGTCAGTTTTGAACTAAAAATAAGCACTTCAAGACATATCGGGAACACTATGTGTCATATTGACGTGTTTACATGTAATAGATTAATTATGAAATTTTCTATTAAGTATCACGATAATATAATCCCTTTTTCTCTATTTTTAGTGATTGAAACATGTGTTGAACTAAAATGTCACATTTAAACTAAAAATATGCACATTGAGTCAAACCGAAAGCACCTTGTGTCAAATTATTGTGATATTGATTCATAACTATCAAAATGAATTATATATCATTTCCTAAATGTGTCAAGAGAATCCAAAAATTTATTCTGTTCCTTCTATGAGGGACATGTGTTTTGAACTAAAATATTGATTTGAAAATGAAAACCTTCACATTGAGATATAACAAAAAAATCATGTTTTAGTTTTATGTGTGGTAGTTTCTTACATGATTAAAATTATTTAGGGACAATTTTATTAATATATCATAAAAATATAGTTTTTTATATTAGTTTTTAGTGAGTCACACACGTTTTAAACCAAAAAATGTTAGTTTTAAACTTTTAACATGAACTTTAGATCATATCAGGCACACAAACTGTCATATTGAAATGAGATTGACTCATACACATAAAACATTAGTTATGGATTGTTATATTATAGTATATATAAAATCCTAGAACAATCAATTAGTTTTTAGTGAGTGATAAATGCTTTGAAATAAAAAGTTACTTTTAAATAGAAAACACACACTTTGAGTCATGAAATCCACACTATGTGTTGGACTAAGGTGAGGCTCACTCCTACACATAAAAAATGACTAATGGATCATTATTATAATTTATCAAGAAATTCATAGTTTTTTGATCTAATTTAAGTGAGTGACACTTTTTTGGATGTAAAAAAGTAAATTTTAAACTAAAAGCCTACGCTTTGAGTTATATAAGGTACATAGTGTGTCAAATTGACACAGGGATTGTAATGACCTGAACTGTTATAAATAATATTATCCTTATGTTTTAAATTAAATGTCTTATTATGTATTATGGTTATAGAAAAAACACACACTTATTTGGTTTTATTATGTCCTATAAAATTTAAAAGACCAATAAGAATCATAAAAATTGATAATATAGCCTTTGAATAATGATAACATGATTAGTATTAATATACAGTTTTAACAATTCAAATTGACATAGAAAAATGAAGTGAGGGACTCAACTAGTAGGACACTACCCTATGAATATCATTTATCAGAGAATCCAAGGGAAATAAAATCACTTGGATTTCCCTTAACCATGTCCAATTTGAGATCCCACAACTTAAGCATGATTAAAAATGTTTATGGTAGAACTTCAAGCTCATTGAGATCATGACCCAAACCATGTTTGTCGAACCACCCCATGGAAGTCTCACAATCGTGCTCCTTACTCTTAGGAGGTTTTCTAGTGTATTAAAGTGATATGTATCAAGACCACAAGAATTTGAATATTTATATTATATTTTCAATTAAATAATGTTCATGTTTTATTCTTATGAAGATTGGAGGAGGCTCCCAATTCCATCACCGCCAACCCTAGGGTTTCACAAATCTGACGATTTCTCCTTCTTTGCTTTGCTTCAATCACACCTATTCTAATGGCCAGTTTTGATCCTGAATGGGAATCCACATTCACGAAACCTAAAAGACTGATTCAAAAGGATGAAGTCCTTTTGAGACAAAGACCAAAAGGTATCACCTTCATAGAGGCTCTCAAAGGCATTGATCTCTGTAAATCCTCTAAGACGCGAGCATCTCACTATAAAAAGCTCGAAGATGGTAGATTTTCTATTGAAACTGATCCAGATGCACTTCACCAGAGGTCTCTTCTTTATAAGTTCTCTATTATGGCTCATATCTCTTATCTTAAGGGCGAAAAAACCTGGTCTAACCTAGATCTTAGAGCAAAAATTGCTCATGTATGGGGTTTTTCTGATTGGAAACTCATCCCTCTCAGTAAAGGTTATTTTAAAGTTTTACTTAAATCACAAGATGATCTTAATATGGTCTGGAAATTAGGAAATATTCAGCTCATATCGGTTGCTCTTCGCAATTCCGAATGGGACCATGCTTTCAACCCGTATAACATGAGGAATACTTTAGTTCAAATTTTGGTTCGTTTTCATTGTCTGAATTGGTATTTTTGGAATCCACGGATTCTCAATGATATTTCCTCAAGTATCGGTATGCCTCTGAAGATTGATCAACGAATGCTCAATGTCGCTATTAGTCTGTATTCCCATGTGATGGTAGAGGTCGACATGGCTGCAAAATTACTGGAGGTCATTGTGTTCAATGCCAATAACTACCATGCAGAAGTCCGCGTTGATTGCGAGAGGATGCACCCTACTGCGAACATTGCAAAATTGTTGGACACTCTCTATTGAAATGTCACATTGTCAAAATCCAAGTTGCCCAACCTTCAGACGATGGGTGAAATTAAGTGAGGAAGAATAAAACAGGTAAAGCTTTGGCTCCTGTTATCCCTGAGCCTCTAAAGAAGAAGACTGATGTCTGGGTGAAGAAAACCACATACCTGGGTGAAAGATCTGGGGTCACCTGGTCTGAATAGGTGAAAGTGGAGAAAATGGCTGAACATAATCATGATATACTAGATGACATTGAGCATCTGGTTCTGTACACCTGTGCAAATGAACCTAACCTCCTTGTAGGGTAGTGTGTTGTTCCTCCCTCTCCATTATATTCCTCGCATGTCCATGATCTCGAGTCTTCTCACAATGCCAGTTACAAGGAGGAGGTCCAGACATATGCTCTCTAAGCCAATGCAACTAAGACTGGAAGTTCTGGTATGATTTCCTCCGATTCTCTTATTTTAATTGTTGAAAAAGGCATAGCAGTGAGCACTCCTATTCACCCTGCATGCACTGCCACTAACATGGACTCTTTGAATGTTAATTTGGATCCAAAAAACAAGCATGTTATGAATCTTGTGGCTTCCGGGACAGCAGAAAAACAAGTGAACCCTACATTGCATACTATAACCCAGACCATGAATTTAAATGATGTATCAAATGATGGTCATATGACTACCCCTATTTCTATTAAATCATATCTTTTATTGAAGATTCATATGTCTCAGGTGCTACTAACATCTTGTCTGCCTATCCTATGAGAAAACAGGTAATGAAGAATCCTTCGACCTCCTCCTCAAAACAAAGAAGATCTAAGAGGAATAGGGGCTCAAATGGTTCCAAAAATAAAGAGGCGCTCAGGCTCCAAAAATAGGTTTTAAATGGATGTGATTTTTTCGAATTGTCAGGGTTTAGCTAACACTAACACCCTTTTGGTTCTAAAAATAATTACTATGAATCATAAGCTAAAAATATTAGCTCTTGATGAACCAAAAATTCACATCACTATTGAAATTTTTTCACCTCTCTACTGCTGTTTATAATTTTCTTGGTGCTTTCTCTAATGGTAATAGTGTTGAATCTCTTTGTATCTTTTATCACACCTCTTTGAAAGATTTTAACATTCTCAATCATTCTGATCAAATGTTAACTTCTGATTTTATCTATGATAACATGCATTTCTTTTTCAATTAAGTTTATGATAATAATAGATACCAAGATCGCATACCTCTTTGGAATGACTTATCTTCTTTAGCTAACTCCATTAATGATCCTTGGTTGGTGTTGGGAAACTTTAATGCCATTCTATCCCACTTTGAGAAACTAGGACCTTCTCATTCTCCCATTTCTTCGAGAGAATTTAGAACCTTGATTGAAGAGTATAATCTGGTTGAAATCAATCTTATAGGGGCTAAATACACTTGGTATCACATACATTATAATCGAGTTGTTTCTAGTAAACTTGATAGGGATCTTGTGAATATCCCAGTTCTTAATGCATGGGAAACTATCTCTAGTATCACCTTGCCTAAACTATGCTCTGATCACCATCCTATTCTTATTTCCCTTCTCTCAAAAAGAATAAAACCTAGTATCCCCTTCAAATTCAACAATTCTTGGTCTAATTATTTGGACTGATCTCATCTCATCCAAACTTTTTGTGATTCTATGAATCATCATTCCGATGCCTTTTCCTATATTACCAAGCTCAAGCACCTCAAACAGTGCCTCAAGTGTTGGTGTAGTGATAAATCAAAACAACTTGACCAAGAAATTTCCAAACTTGAGAATGATCTCAATAAAATTCAAAACAACTCCTCTAATGTTGATTTTTCCTCTGATCCCCAAAGAGAAATAAACATCTCTGTTAAGATCAACTCCCTTTTAGTGCTCAAGGAAAAAAAATTCAAAAACAAGTTTTCAAAACAAAATGTCTCACAAATGGTGATAGAAACACCAAATTTTAGAATTATATTTAGAGGATTAGGAAAGTGAACCACCCGCTATCCTTCATTAATGATAATGACAATATCTACTCCTCCAAGGATGCCATTTCTAATCATGTGGTCACTTATTTTGACAAAATTTTAAATGGTCCTCATACCAATAAGAATATTTTCCCTGGAATCATCCCGACCTTGGTCAATGAGGATGAAAATATATTTCTCTTGAGTACCCCACTAGATCATGAAATCAAAGCAACAATCTTTAGTCTTAGTCCTGACAGTGCTCCAGGTCCCGATGGTTTCAATAATAGTTTCTTTCAACACTACTGGGAGGTTGCTCATGAAGATGTTTGCAAACTTGTCAAATATTTTTTTAATACTGGTATCCTTTCTTATGGTATTAATTCTCAATTCCTCACCTTAATTCCAAAAGTAGACAATGCCTCGAAAATACACTTATTTAGACCTATTTCTCTTGTCAACTCTCTTTATAAAATCATTTACAAGCTCCTCACCAATAGACTTTCTTCTCTGTGTAGAAAAATCATTTCCAAAACCAATTTGGATTCATCAAAGGTAGATCCATTCAATATTGCATCTTCCTTGCTTTGGAATGTACTAATTCTCCGAATATGGTCTCTAGGGGGAGAAATATTTTCACAAAGCTCGATGTTAGGAAATCCTTGGATTCCATCAATTGGTTCTTCATTTTCAAAGTTCTCTAAGCTTTTGGCTTCAATGATATATTCATCAACAGGATTCACTCTCTTTTCAAATCCACCTTGATCACTATTCTTGTCAATGGCACCCCAAGGGATATTTTATATGCACTAAAGGGGTTCGACAAGGTTATCCTCTCTCTACCATCCTCTTTTCCATTGTAGAGGACTACCTTAGTAGACTACTTACCTCTCTAGTTCAACAAAACAAACTCAAACCTATTCAGGCAGCAAAAAATCTAAACGTTCCATCCCATATTATTTATATAGATGACACAATCCTATTTCTAAATGGGAGTAAAAGAAATATTATTAACCTTAAAAATGATTTATCCCACAATGAAGAGGTCTTGAGTCAATCTATCAGTTGGATTAAATCATTTAACTTCTTTGGGAAATATTTCCCCCTCTCTTGGAAAAGTCACATAATAGAAAATATAGGCATCGAAGAAGGTTCCCTTACTTATAACTATTTTTGAGTGCTAAGTTTTTGGTGTAGGCATAAATCTATTTATTTCAATGCTGTTGTTGATCAGGTGATTAATCAACTCTCCTCCTAGAAAGGGAAATCCCTGTCCATGGATGGAAGGATTTGCCTTGTGAAATCAACCATTGTCTCCAAAATGGTGTATTCTCTCATGATATACAATTGTCCTCTTGGTCCTCTTAAGAGAATAAATACCTATATAAAAAATTTATCTAGACTGAAAGCATCATTGAATGGAAACTTTTTACCATTCCCTGGTCAATCTGCTACAAACCTCTCGAGAAGGTTGGCCTTGGTATAAAAAATCTCAAACTTTTCAATGAAGCCCTCCAAGCCAAACTCACCCAGAGACTGATCAATAATAAATCTGACTCCATTTCCTTAGAAATAAATTTCTTGAAAATCTCAAAAAATGGAATTTGAACTATGTCCAATAATCTCTTTGGTCTTACATTAGAAACTCGTTTTCCTGCATCGTGGAAAAATCTAGATGGTTGATTAGCTTGGACTACACCATTTGATTTTAGCTAGACAATTGGACTGGAACTCCCCTTGTTTCCATTCTTTCTTCCAATACCTCTCCAGAAAGCATTAAATTCTCCATAAAAGAAGTGATGCACTATAGATATTCAGATCTCCCTAAATCTATCATGCAGGTTGTTGATAGTTATCGTTTCTCTAATAATGATTATTTTCTTGTTTGGGAACCTTCACACAATGGTATTTTTGACTCTAAAATTTCTTACAATCATTTTTTCTCAGAATCTGAATCTAACTTTTCCTGATTGAAGTTGTTTAAAAAGCCCTAGATTAAACCATTAAGACTTAATCTCATTTGGAGTATTGTGCACAATTTTATCCCCACTGAGATTTGTCTCCAAACTTTTAGCATCAATATCTATTCTAAATTTAATCTTTGTTATCAACATAGAGAGTATCTCAAGCATCTCTTTTTGTCATGTGCTATGACCTCTTCTCTTTGGAATTTTATTACTGACATTTTTTATTGTAGATAGATTTTTTCTGAAAATATCTTCCCCCAGCTAAAACGATGTGTAGAGCTTGACTCTTCACAACAAATCAAGAACCTCTTTCTATCTACTGTTGCAGAGATCCTACACATTATCTGGTACGATACAAATTCTGTTATTCATAATAATTACTCGCCCAATCTCATTACAGATCAGACAAGAATTCTGATTTCCATTAGAGATACTGCCATGATCCAGAAATCTTATTGTGAGAACTCGGTTGGTGACTTTGTGATCCTGCGATGTCTTAGGATTGATGGATTTTTCCCTCTGCCTATACTCATTCTTGAGGTGTTCTGGCAAGCCCCGCTTCCTAGATGGATCAAGATTAATACGGATGGAGCCTATAAAGGAAATCTGGGGCCTACAGGTTGCAGAGCTATCTATAGAGACTTTCGGGGACATTGCAATGGTTGTTTCTATGGAAGCTATGGTGTCTCATCCTCCCTTGAAGCTAAGATGTTGGTTCTTATCCATGCCATTCACTTTGTTAAACAAAAAGGTTAGAACAACATCTGGATTGAAAGTGACTCCACCACCATTGTTCCGGAAATTTGGAATGGGGTGGCTCATATTTCTTGTCCTCTTACTGCGAGTTAGATGAAATGCCATAACTTGCTTCAGGAGCTCAGATACATTTTCACCCATGCCTACCACAAAGCGAATATGGTGGCTGATGGTCTTGCTAACAAAGGAATCAATCAGGCCATTATGTAGACCGAATAGTTTCCAGTTGACCTCCTCTCTTTTTTTGAAAAGGATTGTAATAAAATTTCCTCTTTCAGACTCTTGTAATCTCCTTTCATGCTTTTAATAAATTTTGTCTTGGTCGTTGACCAGGAAATTTCCTTTAAAAAAATATTTTCTTCTTTTCATTACTTTTTGAATACTTTTGTTTTTTATACATAAAAATACAAATTATTTTTTATTAGTATTTAATATCAATTATGGAATTTATTTTAATGAATTAACATGTGTTTGAAAAAATAATATTTTAATAAAATGTTATTATCTAATTATTTTTATCATATATAAATGGTCATATAACATTTATGATATCAACTATAATTTTTATAATGGTTTGAAAACTCTTATTATAAAAAATATAAAAATTTATCAATAAATATTAATTTAATTTATAAGTGAAAAATCATGTATTTATAAAATTATTATCTTAAAACAAATATTATTTTTTGAATATGTATTTCAAATTTATCAATCGGGAAATTTTTCATTATTCTTTGAGACAGTAAAATTTTTAGGTAAAAAATAAATACCGTATAGTTATATGGTGTTAATTTTGACATCAAAATGACACAAAAGTGATGTAATTTAAACTATAAAGTGTATTAAAGACCAAATATATGTCTTACCTTAAAAATAACATGATCTTATGTTTATTTGATTAATTTTATAAAGCCTTTATGAATCCTCCAAAACCATTAATATATTTTAAGGTTTTAAAATCATTTCATTAAGAGTATGACTAACTTCCTTATCAGCAAGGGTATTATTTTATTATGTTTGGACCTTATCCTTATAAAATAATAAAAACCACTACCCTTTGGATGAAACCATGTGAAAAAACCATGGAAAAGTTTGTGGTTTTTGTTATTTTATTATATGGAGTCTAAAAACTATATTTGAGAGATGATAAGGAATTCCCCACTCATTTCCTATATAAAACCATCTAAGATCCCATTTATATTCAATAAAAAATCATTTTAATACTTCCTTATTCTTCCATACGTTATGTATTCTCCTCCCATGTTTCCCCCAAGCTCTCAAGAGCCACCTCCCATGCATTTTGTATCACAGTCTCAAGGTAATGGATTTTTTCATTCTCCTCTCTATTCAAGTATATTCATTATCTGATATCTTTTTTCTTCATTTCCTAATGTTGGGATATTTTCTTACAGATCCACATTAATTTTAATTTTATGTATAAATGATGATATATCCATTTCACTTTCATCAACCCCCTCCATTAAAATTTGTACACACCCATTAAGCTATTGAAATTTTACCATGATTTCCAAGACCAAATAATTGTGTATGGAATACCATACCAATTTGCTATCAAGGATATTAAACGTTATATGTTTATAACCCATTTAATGTAGACTTAATTGTATGTATTCCACACTCCAGGATAATGAAATAAAATATGATGATAAATGAATCCATGTTGTATGATTTATGTGGTACACTTAATCTTGAAAATAAAATGAATGTCCATAATTATATAACACTCCATTAAATTGGGTAATATTTCGTATCATGATATTTTATATTGGGACATGGATTAAATTGGATTCATTTATTTTAACTTTTTTATAATGATTTCATGGTAGTTAGCCTTGACCAATGCTTCTAATGTTGTGTTTTATGTTTTTCACATTTTTTATGTTTCCTTTAAGTTATCATGGTATATCAGGTCTTATAATTCATTTTTATGATTCTCACTCCAATTATTCCCCATTTATATTACTATTGTCTAAAATGTATTAATATCTTCTCCTAATTCCATGTTAATTCCCATATTGGGATTTATAGATAACCCCTTTCTTATGTATGTTGTTTGGTTATCCCATGAGTTTTTTTAAGTACGATGGAATAATAGGAGAATGTTAAAGAAGTTTTTAATAAAAATAATGTATTATCTATTTTAATTTGTTACTTAATGTACCTAATTATAAAATACATGATTATTCTTGATCTCCTAGGTTGTATTAAGTGTACTTTTTTGAAATAAATCATGAATTACTATACAATAAAGAGAAGGGTTTTCATAGTTGGTATCAAAGGAAATTTTTATCTATTTTTGGGAATAGGATTAGAAAACTATAGTGAAATCCTTAGGGATAATAATTAGTATAATAAAAAATCCCTAATTTTTTTATGTATTGAGTAAGTGGTTTATGAAGAAAATACATCCCTGTCAAGTTACTACCACTTCATGTGGCTTTGACATGGATGTACATAGGGTTAAAACACAAAACAAAACACATTCTCCTAGACTCAACCAAGAACTGGTGCATGAAAATGTGTCTTGCTGCACACCTTATTTGACACTCCTAGGTAATATCATTTAGTAAATTAATAATCTCATTACAAAGCATTGTTAATGGAATAAAAAAACACCCATAAGAATATAAATATGATATAGATCATGGATAACATATAATGAAGCCACAAAATTAAAGAATTAAGAAATTAATGTAATTTATAAGTTATCTAATTAATTTTGTTGGATTCCCATATGTGTTTTATATTTTAAAAATAAACATCCCTAATTTTCATTTTATTCTAGCCAATGGATGGAAATAGGTGTAGTTGGGTAAACAATTGATATGATTGACAATGTAATGATTGCCCCTAGATATTCCCAACCTAAAGGGAGAAGAAATCACAAAATTTATGATGATACTCTCTCAGCTAACTCATGTTTTTAATAGAGATATAGATCAGAAGGAGCATCCAAATACCTATAAGATATAACAAGATACAATTGAGACCTTTATGAGATAAAGGCCTCGAACATTCAATAGATCATTTGATCCCTTAATCATGAAAAAATAGATCAAATCCATTTAGAAGATATTCAACATCCTTAAATGGTTTGATAAAGATAAGGTTTTATTGGATGTTTATAATATGGCAGGTGAGGCTAATTATTAGTGGACAATGATCTTGAATATGAAGCCTAAATAAGAGATCAAAGTGATGGGGTGGATGAAATTTCTAGGAAATCTGCTTTGATAAATATTTTCCTCGCACTCTTCGACATAGAATTGAAATGGATTTCCTTTTCCCAAAAAGTGACCAATCTATGAGGGAATATGAGAAAAAATTCACAAAATATGACGAATATGCCTCCAGAGTTTTCATTACACCTAAATTCATGGTTGAACACTTCTTTGTTGGGATAAAACCTAGTTTTTTAAAAAACCTAGTGATCTAAGACATTAATAGCTATGGAGAAACTATCTAATGTTCCCTAAAATATGGAATGGTGATATGAAAACATCATAGGTATCATGGGGATAAGAAGCTTAAAGATGAGTTTAATCATGTCTGTCCAACAATTAAATATAATGGTGCTATTAAATTTTAATATACCACTTGTTGATGGTGTGGAAAAAAAGATCTCAGTAAATTGCCTAAGGGGAATGAGGAAATGATTTAGGTGTGTGAAGGTATGATACTAAGGTAGAGATTTATGATATAAAAAAAATAAACTAATGTGTTGGAGGATAGGACTTCTTCGGTTAACCCACAATTCATTATTCATTGCATAAAGTTCAAGGAACCAAGGCACTTTTCAAACCAATTCACTAAGCCATGGGATTTCCAAGACAACCAACAACCTCCAAGGTATAAATGGAAACCTTTTTCCCTCACAACTACTGATGTGGATCCATACATAAAAGTGATGATAGGTACGCTAGTGATTCTCGCTCAAATTTACCCAAGAGAAGAAGGCAGGACGGTCCTTGTAGTTTAGCTTGGGTTGTCGAATCCACAGAGACCTAAGAAGTAACCTATAGACATGTAAATTCTATGGACTGTTTTTGGATATGAAGTGGCCAACTTGGGTTGATTTTATATGGGTTTAAAGGAACTCTAAGAGACTTAAGTGAATTCAATTTAAAAGAATGAGTTGATCCTAGGTTATTGCTCGGGGTGGATTGGACGTATTTCCTTTTCAATGATTTCAATTTCTTATATTTGAGATGGGTTCATTTAAGGAGATAAAACAACATCATCACTTACTGGTTTAATTCCTATAACCTTTAATACTAATCACCTATACACTTGAAGGATAAAAGTTTTGAGCACTTCAAGGTAAAGGTTCGTATTAGCACTTGAAGTGTGTGGCCTTAAATTCAACAAGGATGATGGATTTTAAAAATCATCAAATAAAAATCTCAATTAAAGAAGTGATTATACATTAATGAGGTGATAAATAACATCCAATCCAGCCACTTTCTACTCCCTTGGATCAACCCATAAGTGATTTAGCCCTCCATTGATTTTATGGTTTCAATGGAAGCGGAAAGTAGACTCATGAGGGAGGAAATGGAGAAGTAAAAAAAAAACGGAATAAAATAACAATCACTCCACCGTTGTTTGATAATCTCACAAATTTTGGTATGAAAAAGTTCACACCTTGAACCAACGGTATCAAAGTGATAAGGAGATTAACATAATAATAAGAGAAGAAGAACTTTTATTAAGAAAAAAGGATGAATTAAAAGAACTTACATGTGAAGGAAGAACATTACAAAGAGAAATTGGCAGCATGCCATTAAGATGAAAACAAGATCAAAGATTGCTAAATCCTCCAACAACACTACCTTAAATAGGAATTTTTTATCCCTTGGGTCTAGCCTCCAATAGTACAAAGCATCTCAATTAATTTAGGTAGGCCATAGGTGGTGGAAAGCTTGTGGAATTTGGACTTTTCCACATTTGACCCGAGGTGGCAGCCAGCTTTCATCCACCGAACAGACGCATTTATATGTCCTTCTAGATGGCCGAATTAGAGTGGGCCATAGAAGACGGAAATGGAGATCCGAATGGCTTATAACTACCTGTAACATTTGGGACCATTTGGAGTTTCGGATTCAGAGATATGATCAAATTAGTGGGATGTTTTTCTGGGCCGCAGAATCTGGCCTAGAATTGTATCTCTAACTTAGGGCGCCTTATTGACCACCATAGAGGCCGAATTAGCATTATCTCCTGAAGAGTGATTTGTTCCTCAACAGTTCTTATATAAGACCACAAAATTTGGGATTCATTGGGACTGTATGTTGGGCCCCACAGTCTCATAAGTGGGCTGGTGTCCAATCTACCTTCTCTAGAATTGCTTCCATTCATCTCCAAATATCTCCATCATCGTTTATGAATCATCCATTGATCCCTGAATGAAAAATGTTCAAATTTAAGTTTATATATAGTTCCAAAAATATAAAATTAAAATATTGATAATTACAGTCCTTAGAATCAGATGACTCATTGGGCCTAAATTGGTGTATATTAGGCATGATGTGCACAAATGATGAGAATGGATGTTCATAATGAAAATGCACTAACTCAGGCCCATAAGATCAAAAATGAACATTTAATACCATTAAAATGTAATTAAAATAAATTTTTTATTGGATAATCACACCCCCCAACTTGATATTTTCTAGTCCCGAGCAAATAATTCAATGATTTTATTTGAATTCCTTTCTTCAAACACATTATAACAAACATTTCTTACAATGTAAACTGCACATAAATATATTTTTATAACCTATCAAGATAACTTAAAACAAGATGAATTTAAAAGTAGATCCCAATTCCAAGCCCATTACTTTGATCAAATCCATCATAATACTTCATCCAACTCAATTAGGTGTAATGATGTGTTGTGAATCATAATAGATATGGGGGTTCATTTTCCTTCAAGGGGGAAATCATAGAAGCTCTAGGTGGAATCACATTTAATCCTAATATGAGTATTCTTCATTCCTCTTTTTTGGATTTTTTTTGCAATATTGCTATAGTAATTGAGATTGCAGTTAATCAAATTAACCCATGTAGCAAGACTTTTCTGATGACTCCTAGACTCAAATGCCTTAGGGAACCAAGTGAATCCCACATACTCGGGCATCGTCTCGAGTTAACTTAATCAAAAACAAAGTCATATTACCATAAATAGAGATATATTGAAAAAATCAGGGCTAAAAAACTCTGGAGTCACAATCCCCAAGTGCCGAAAGCCTCTCATTTTATCAATCCATTGCTCTACATGATTTTTTTTTATTTTTTGTATTATTTATTTTTGAATACTCATATTATTCATAAAAATCAAACGAGCCTATGCTATTTATTATGGGACCCCAAAAATTCAAATTATTACCCCACAGTCTAAAGAACGTGCATTGTGGCATTTTGATTTAATGGATGAAAATAAAAATGATGAAAATTATCATTGGACAACCAAACTTCCAAAATCAATGCTTTTAAACTTAATCATGAATTAAATTAAGAGTCAAGGAAATAAAAATTATTTGATATGTAGTTTTAATGTGAGAAAAGATGTTATTATATGAATGATAAAGGAATTTTACTTCTTTTTTTTTATCATTGTTTTTTTTGAAACAAACATTTTGTTTCCACACCCCCCAACTTAGAATGAAACTGTCCCTAGTTTTGTAAAAATAAAATTTAGAATGGGGTAGAGGAAAAAAAGGGGAGTTCAAAAAAAAATTGAAATATGAGGATCATGGAATGAAGTCACCTGATGGTTGAAGTTTGAAGTTCTTGCCGCTCGAATTTAGTCCTTTGATATCCATGTCGCTTGCAAAGTTCCATAGTGGAAAAAGGAAAACAAACAAACAAAACAAAACAATATATATATATATATAAGTAAAATATAAGTATATATATATAAAATAAAATAAACTGATGATACATTGTCTTCTTTTTAAATTTCTGGGTAAGGTATTACTCAAGGATCATACCACGTGACACAGATGAATATGGTGCTCCCCTTTCGTACACATCCA
This sequence comes from Viscum album, assembly GCA_963277665.1. NCBI lineage: Eukaryota > Viridiplantae > Streptophyta > Magnoliopsida > Santalales > Viscaceae > Viscum > Viscum album. The sequence goes on from OY728134.1 coordinate 1,281,194,716, forward strand.
TACTCATAATAGAAGAACATGTCAATTGTATATTTTTTTTATTTAATATAAAAATTATTAATTAATACTATTTAAAATATAAAGTTGATTAAAACAACAAAATGATTGGAAAATTGAAAACCATGGGTTTCCTCCCATGCAGCACTTTGTTTAATGTCGTTAGCTCGACATGAACCCCCCAACTTACCCAATACCAACTTTAAAAATTTTAAGGACCACATGTTTCACCAATTAAACTAGGTTTAGATTGATTATATGTTTATAATTTGTTTCATTAACAAACCTATTTTCTAAAAAGAGTGGTAAAATCCAAGGAATATCACAAATGGTTGATCTAGTTTCCTCTATAATATTTCCTAAGACATTAATGATCATTCCAACTTTTTTGGTTTCAAGAGAAGAATGAATTCCAATTGAAAGGTCATGATTATAACTTATGAAGGGATTCTTTAGAGGTGAGGGAAGGACAATAATTTTGAGCTCAGGTTGGATAGAACATTTAGACACAAGTTGATATTTTGAATCCAACTCAGTTTCGTTTTCCAAATTTCTCAAAAAAATTGGTTTATTTTGAATAGAAGATTCAACCACAAAATTAGAAATATTAGTTTCTGGAATGGGTATGTACTCAAAGTTTGTGATTTCTCTTAATTGTTCAGTGATTTGTGTTTTTGAAAATTTATCAATGGAGTTATACTTAGGATACTCAATCCATGATGTCAAATTCTCCGCTTTTGAATCCAAAAAGTCAATTTCCTCCTGATATAAAGACCCTCCAACAATTACTTGATCCTCTTCATCTATCCCAAATTTAAAGGTTGGTTCTTTAATAAATCCATGTGGGGTTTGTGGGAAACTAGACACTCCACATAAGGTTATGGAAGGAATAGTTTGTGTAAGGATGGGTTCCTCACAAGTTTTAAAGCTTTGTACTTCTAACCTCAATGATTAAACCTCAAAATTAATTATCTCCATTTGTTGACATAGTTTTTCAATTAATGGATGTGGATCAGGATGGATAAGGGGTTGATACAGATGGTCTATTCCAAGAGGATAACTATGTTGTTGGAATTGCACAGGAGGGTGTTCAAATTGGCTTTGTGGGGATTGAAACTCATTATATGTTTGGATGTTTTGTGGATCATAGGGGTAAAAAAAATGTGGTTCATTAGGTTGTTGATGATCCCACATGTATAAATTAGGATGGTCATTGTACATCACACATGGGGTTGGGTGATCAAAGTAGGGATATGTTTCGCATGTTTGGGCTTGTTTAACATTGATATCCATAGGAGTGAGGGGGTGATAATAGAGAAGGGGGATGAAAAAAAAGATGATAGAGTCTAAGATAACTTACTTAGGACCCCAACAACAGTTCCAAAATTTGATTCTCGCTCAAATTTACCCAAGAGAAGAAGGTAGGACGGTCCTTGTAGTTTATCTTGGGTTGTCGAATCCACAGAGACCTAAGAAGTAACCTATAGACACGTACATTCTATGGATATTTTTTGGCTATTAAGTGGACAACTTGGGTTAATTTTAGATGGGTTTAAAGGAACTATAAGAGACTTAAGTGAATTCAATTTAAAAGAATGAGTTGATCCTAGGTTATTGCTCGGGGTGGATTGGACGTATTTCCTTTTCAATGATTTCAATTTCTTATATTTGAGATGGGTTCATTTAAGGAGATAAAACAACATCATCACTTACTGGTTTAATTCATACACCCTTTAATACTAATAACCTATACACTTGAAGGATAAAAGTTTTGAGAACTTCAAGGTAAAGGTTCGTATTAGCACTTGAAGTGTGTGGCATTAAATTCAACAAGGACGATGAAGTTTAAAAATCATCAAAAAAATCTCAATTAAAGAAGTGATTATACATTAATGAGGTGATAAATAACATCCAATCCATCCCCTTACTACTCCCTTGGATCAACCCATAATTGAGTTATCCTTCCATTGATTTTATGGTTTCAATGGAAGCGGAAAGTAGACTCATGAGGGAGGAAATAGAGAAGTAAAAAAAACGCAATAAAATAACAATCACTCCACCGTTGTGTGATAATCTCACAAGGTTTGGTATGAACATGTTCAGACCTTGAACCAACGATATCAAAGTGATAAGGATAAGAACAGAATAATAAGAGAAGAAGAACTTTTATTAAGAAACAAGGATGAATTAAAACAACTTACATGTGAAGGAAGAACATTACAAAGAGAAATTGGCAGCATAACATTAAGATGAAAACAAGCTCAAAGATCGCTAAATCCTCCAACACCACTACCTTAAATAGTCATTTTTGAGCCCTTGGGTAGAGCCTCCAACAGTACAAAGCATCTCAATTAATTTTGTTAGGCCATAGGTGGTGGAAAGCTTGTGGAATTTGGACTTTTCCACATTTGACCCGAGGTGGCAGCCAACTTTCATCCACCGAACAGACGTGTTTGGATGACCTTCTAGATGGCCATATCAGAGTGGACCATAGATAACGAAAATGGATCTCCGGATGTCTTCTAACCGGCTGTAAAATTGGGGTCCATTTGCAGGCGTGGATTCCGAGATATGGTCAAATTAGTGGGCTGTTTTTCTGGGCCGCATAATCTGGCCCAGAATTGTATCTCTAACTTGGGGCGCCTTAATAACCACCATAGAGGACGAATTAGCATTATCTCTTGAAGAGTGATTTGTTCCTCAACATTTTTTCTATCAGACCACAATGTTTGGGATTCATTGGGACTTTATGTTGGGCCCCACAGTCTCATAAGTGGGCTGGCGTCCAATCTACCTTCTCTAGAATTGCTTCCATTCATCTCCAAATATCTCCATCATCGTTTATGAATCATCCATTGATCCCTAAATGAAAAATGTTCACATTTAAGTGTAGATATAGTTACAAAAATATCAAATTAAAATATTGATAACTAAATTCCTTAGAATCAAATGACTCATTGGGCCTAAATTGGTGTATATTAGGCATGATGTGCACAAATGATGAGAATGGATGTTCATAATGAAAATGCACTAACTCAGGACCATAAGATCAAAAATGAACATTTAATACCATTAAAATGTAATTAAAATAAATGTTTTTATTGGATAATTAGCTATTTATTAATTCATGAATAGATAATGTCCTTTTTTATTCTGGTTCTATGCATTAATTCATATCATTAATGTTTAGTAGAACTACTCAAAAAAGACAGCAAAATAAGGAGGTAAAGATGTCGGTTAAAATGGAAAATAGGGAGATTGTTTTATACCAAGTATATAACACCTCTCCTAACATAATATTTGGGTTTAACTTCTCAGGGAACATTTTTATACTCCCTTTTGTGTAATTTAATGAAATTTTACCCATAGATTGTATTTCCCTATATGGAGCCCACATAAATTACCCCAAGAAGGAAATCACTCTCTGTATCATGAATTTTCCTTTGATTATATACAAATGAAAGAAGGTGAATGAATATTATTTATCACCAACATCTCATGCATAGAAATTATTGGCCTATGAGAAAGAGTATCTAGCTCAAATGGTTGTGTATAAGTAAAGAATCAACCTTGAATACATGCCCATTATGAGGGAATACAAGGAACTCTTTCTTAAAAAAAATAATAGTATTCCTCCTACCCAAGAGTTTAAATTTTCAATCGATATTATACCTGATGAGATTATATTATCCAAGACATTGTATAGAATGAATGTTGTGGAACTTGAGGATTGGAAGAATCAACTATAGGAGAATCTATAAAGAGGGTTAATATGCCCATGTACTTCACCATGGGTTGCACGAGTCATCTTCATCAAGAATAATAATGGGTTAATGAACCTTTTCATTGATTATTGTGACCTCAACAAGATCATGAAAAATAACAAGTATCATATTCCATTGATTGATGACTTTTTGGATCAACTTTGTGGAGCACAATAATTCTTCATTGTGGATATATAATCATTATATTACCATGTTAGGGTGGAGAAGAAGGATATCCCCAACACTAATTTTCATAAAACATATGATAATTATGAGTTCATAGTAATTAAATTAGGACTCAATAAATATCTAACAATATTTATAGAACTGGTGAATAGAGTCTTTATGGATTACCTCGACAAATTTATAGAATTTTTTATAGATGATATTCAAATATAATATAAAATCAAGGAGCAACATGAGGAGTATCTAATAATTTTGTTAAATACCTTACGAAAGGAGAAGCATTCTAAAATATAAAAAAATTGAGTTCTGGTTGAAGGAAGCCACATTATTGGGGAAAATTATCACAATATATGGGATATCTGTGGATCCATCAAAGATAAATTCAATTAATGTATGTATGAGGTAACTTCTATGACAAATATATGTAGTTTCCTTGGATCATTTAGGGTACTATAGTTGATTTGTGGATAATTTATCACAATTTTCAAAACCTCTAACCAAGATAACTTATAAGGGAGTCATGTTTTCATGGAATTATGAATTTCAAGATAGATTTAAGGATTTTAAAAAGAGTATTATCAATACACCGATACTCATAATACCTATAATTGGAGAAATTTTCGTGGTATTCAATAATGTTCTAATGAAGGGATTAGGTTGTGTGTTAATGTAAAATGTGATAGCCTATGCTGCAAGGTTGTTGAATGTTCTTGAACTGAACTACCCAACACATGATATAGAGTTGGATATAGTGTTCTTCTCTTTTAAGATGTGGAAGAGTTATATTATTGGGGATATGTGTGAAATATTTATGGATCACAAAATCCTTAATTTTATATTCACATAGGAAGAGCTGAATACACACTCATGTATATTGTTAGTGCTGATCAAAGACAATGACTACTCAATTCACTACCATCCTAGGAAGTTGAATAAATTTGTAGACACTCTAAGTAGAAATGAACCAGAAACTATATCATCTATGTGAATATATAGGGATATGATCTTCTTAGATTTGGAAAGGATATAAATGGTAATCATAAAGGAAGGAACATCATCATTCATTTCAAATTTTTTTTCTCAACCATACATTCTAGAGAGGATAAAGGATGCCTAAAGAGATGATATGAGAATTTTGAAGAAAGTGGAAGATATAAAAAGGCAAATCCTCAAATTTCAATGTTATTTTAATAAGGTGTTGTGATATTTGGGTCATGACTATGTGTACTATCAAATCCCTATATAAAGAAAGAGTTTTTGGATGATGAATGTAGATCAAAATTCTATATCCATCATGGAAGCACAAATATGTATCAAGATCTCTAAGAGAACTATTGGTGGGTAAATGTGAAGATGTATATCATATAATATACATCAATATGTCTTGTATGTAATCATGTGAATGAAGAATGGAAAAATACACAAGGGGGTGATGCAAAATTTACCCATACCTACAAGGAAATGAAAAAACATCACCATGGACATTGTCTATGGTTGTTTGAAGACATCAAGAGGAAATATTTCTATCTAGGTTATAGTGGATCATCTTATAAAGACTTCACAATTTATTATGATTCAATATGATTTCTCACTTGATCAACATGAAAAGATATACATTATAGAAATTATGAGGTTGTATGGAACGCTACTATTGATTGTTTCTGATCAAGACACATGATTTACCGCTATGTTTGGTAAGATTCTCAATCACACTCTAAATAATAAGGTGAACTTCAACAAAACCTATCACCCTTAAAATGATGGCCAATCTGAGCACAATATCCAGTAACTTTAGGAAATGTTGATAGAATGGACAATTGACCTCAAAGGAGGATGGGATCAACATCTTCCTCTGGTTGAGTTCTCATAAAACAATGGTTTCCACTCAAGAATCTAAATATATCCCTATTAATCCCATTATGGAAAGAGGTGTAAAAGACCTGTATGTTGAGATGGTGTTGGGGAATAAAAAATTCTAGGCCCTAAAATGGTTGAGGAAATGGTGGAATAGGTAAAGACTATTCATCATCACATCAAGGATGCTTAGAGTAGACATAAGAGATATGCTGAAAATCATCAACAAGACCAAGATTTTTGATGTTGGAGACATGTTATTCCTCCACATATCTCAATGGATTAATGTCATGAGATTTTTGAATAAGGTAAATATTTTCCCAAGATACATCAATCCATTTAATATCCTTGATCACATCAGAGTAGTGGACTATTGAATATTTGTACCATATAATATATCTGAAGTACATGATGTTTTCCATGTATCCCTCTTGAGTAAGTACATACCCAACTCCTCACATTTACTCAATCCAGAGGTGGTATAATTAGGGAATGGACTCTCATATGAAGAGCATCATGTGAATATTTTATATGGTAGAGACAATGCACATAGTCAAAGTACTGTGGAGAAACCAAATTTTTAAAGAAGTAATGTGGGAACTGAAGTAATAAATACAATAGAGTTACACTTATCTATTTTAGTGTGAGAAAATAAAATTTCAAGGGTGATGTATTTGAAGGGGGAATATTATAACGACTCGAAATGTTATAAATAAAATAACCCATATGTTTTTTATGGTTATAGAAAATTGATGAACTTATTTGGGTGTATTATATAAAATAAGATTTAAAATCCAATTAATCATCTTTACTATTTATAATATAGCCATTGAGTAGTGATCACATGATTTTTATAAATATAGGGTTCTAATAAATCCAGTTGACTAAGAAAAAGGAAGTGACTAACTTAACCTGTTGGATAAGATCCTATGAATCCCATTTATCAAGGACTTAGGGGGGAGATATCATCAAATGGATTCACCCTTTACCAATCCCAAGATGATATACAACAATTTAAGCATGAGTGAATCCATTTATGGGATATGTTCAAGCTCATCTAGATCATGTCCAAAAGCATGTTTGCTGAACCACCCCATGAAAGTCTCACCATAATTCACCTTACAATTAGGTAAGTTGATGGTGTGTTAAAGGGATATGTATTAATACCATACTAATTAGAATATGAATATTTTATTTTCAATAGAATAATCTTCATGGTTTCTTATTATCGTTACGTTATAAATGATTTTTATAACATAAAACCCAAATTATATTTTTAATTAGTATTAAATTTCAATTAAGTAATTTATTTTATTGAATAATAATTTTTAAGAAAATAAGATTTTAATAAAAAATTATTACCATATAATTTTTATCAAATATAAATGATCATATAATTTTTAGGAAGTTAAATGAAATTTCTATAAGTGTTTGAAAACTGTTATTGTCAAAAAACCCTGCATTTCTCAGAAAATGTTGATTTTATATTAAATGTTAAAATTGAAATATTTAGAAAATTATTTGGTTAAATATATATTTCTTTATGAATTAAAATGAAGAAATTATTCCAAGGGGAATTTTTCATAATGTTTTGAGATAATCAATTTTTTTAGTAAAAATTAAATACCGTTTAAATATACAGTGAGTATTATGAAATCATAATGACCTAATAATGATATAATAAATACTATAAATGGTATCAATGACATAATATATGTATTCCCTTTAAAATAGTGTTATTTTATTTTTATTTTATTAATTTTATAAATCATTTATGAATCGTCCAAAAAAATTAATATATTTTATGGTTTTCAAATCATTTCATTAAGAGTATGACTCACTTCCACATCATAAAGGGTATTATTTTATTTATTTAGATCCTTGGCCTTATAAAATAATTAAATACACCCCCTTTAGATGTAAACATGGTAAAAACAATTGTATATTTTGTGGTTTTGGTTATTTTATTATATAGAGGCCAAAACATGTGTTTGAGAAATGATAAAGAATTCCCCCACCATTTCTTATATAAATCCACTCATGCTCCTTTTTCTCTTTACTCAAAATCCTTGGATCACATAATTAATCTTAAATCCCCTCTCTAGATCCCTCAAAAGGTTCCCTCGATCTCTTATGAATCTTCTCTCAAGCATTTGGAGTCACACTCTCAAGGTAAGGGTTATTTTCCTTCTCCTCTTTATTCAAATATATTCGTTATATTATGTATTTTTTATTCATTTCATAACATTGTTACATGTTATTACATATGTAACATACTTTAAATTTTATGTATAAATTATTAGGTAACCATTCCCTCTAACCAATCCCTTCTATGAATATTTATACCCCCAGTTATACTGCTAAAATTTCTCAGTGATTTTCCATGCCAAAACAATTGTGTAGTGAATACTATACCCATTTCCTATAAAGGGTTTTCACCTTTATACACCTATAATTATTTTATTGGTGACTTAAATGTATTTATTCCACACACCATGATCATGGAAGAGAATATGATGATCAATGAATCCATGTTGTATGATTTTTTTGGAACACATAAGAATGATAATTAAATGAATGTGACGGGTGTGCCCTGAATTATATAGGGATCAAATGAATTGGGTAATTTTTATTCTCATGAGATGCCATGTTGTGAAGGGGAGTTAAACTAACTCAGTTTTTGGACGTTATACATCAAGATGTCTTCACAGTTTTCCTTTCCCTATGGTTATGATGCGGCTTTTTAAGTTATTGTCACATTTTCCATGTTACCTTTGTGTTATCATGTTATATGATGTATTATTATTAATGTTTATGATTTTCAATCCTTTTATTCCCCATTTATATTCTTATTGTATAAAATGTATTACTTTCTACATGTTGTTCCATGTTTATTCCCTTACAAGGATTTCTATCTCACCCCTTTCTTATGTATGTCCCAAGGTTATCCCAGAAAGTTTTAATTATGAAGGAATGATACGAGCATGTTAAATAAGTTTTAAATGAAAATATTGAATTCCCCATTTTATTTTGTCATGTTATATAACTAATTACAAAAAAAACTATAATTCTTGATCTATCGAGTTGTATTAAGTGAAAGTTTATGTAATCAATCATTAATTAATGTGTAATAAAGAGAAGGGTTTTCCAAAGGATTGTTCTCACATGTTAAAAATGACTTATAATTTTTTTTCTTCATGTATCAATATAATAATTTTGTATTTTCATTGTTTTGAGTATGTGATTTATGTTTTGATATAAAATGTTAATTTCTAAAATAAAAGTTCTTTTAGTTATAATGGAATCACCATGTGTCAGATTAACATTCAGTTGATTCCTAAAATAAAAAATGTCTTATCAATCATTTTACTGAATAATTAAGACAATATTAGTTTATTTTATATATTTTCACTGAGTTATGAGTGTTGTGAACTAAAGTATCACTTTTTAAACGAAAAAAACACTTTGAGTAATAATGGGCACAATGTGTGTGAGAATGTGTTGTGGTTGATTCCAAAAAATAAATAATGTATTATGGATTTATTTATTACAATATTCACCAAATATAATTAAATTCTCTTAATTTTCAATTATTGAGGAATTTTTTTAAATAAAATGATGATTTTAATTGGAAAATGAACACTTTAATTCATACTGAGAACAATGCTGTCAAATTGACACATGATTGATGCTTATAAATCAAAAAAGAATTATATATATCTGTCAAAACTATCAGGATAATACAATATTGTTTTCAAAATTTTCTGTATGTGACATGTGTTTTAATATGAATTTTCAATTTTAAATAAACTCAAACACATCTTGTCATACAAGAAACACCATGTGTCAAATTAATGTGAGGATGATTCCTACACGTCAAAAATTAAATATGAATAATTTTTTAGATATATCAAGAAAATTCAAAATCATTTTTATTTGATTTTAGTGAGTGATTCATCTTTTGAACTAAAATCTCAATTTTACACTAAAAAGATGTGATTTTATTCTTATGGGGTATACTGTGTGTCCGATTAAAGCATGGTAGATTTATAAAAATAAAAATTTCATAAGGATCACTCTACTAACTTATGAATACAATATGAATACAATTTCATGGTTTTTAGTGAGTGATATGAATTTTAAACTAAAATTCCTATTTTAAACTAAATACACACACTTTGCATTATCCCTTGAATATCGGTGTTATATTGACATGTAGATGATTTTACACATCCAAAATAATTTATGGATCATTCTACAAAATGGTCAAGAAAATACAAGCATGTTATATATTTTTTGATTATTTGGAATGTGTTTTGATTTAAAATATAAATATTAAATAATAACTTAAATATTCAATTATATTGGGAACACCATAATTTAATTGGAAATTTAGTTGATTCATACACGTTAAAAATTAATTATTATTTATTCTTTTCATGTATAAAATCAATACGATAATATTTTATCAGTTTTGAATACGTGGTAATTATTTTGACCATAAATGTTTATTTTACATAAAAACACACACATTATGTAATAAAATCATACCATGTGTTATATTAACATGATATTGATTCTCACACATACCAAATGACTTATATAACTTCTTTTTCAGAGTATCAAGAAAATATGGGCATGTTTTTTTGAGTATTTTATTCTTTTTTAGCACTAAAATATTATTTTGAATTAAATACATATACTTTTAGCCATAACGGACAAATAGTTTTTTGTATTATTATTTGGTTGACATTTACATGTCAAAAATGAATTATAGATACTTGTTACAAAGTTTGAATAAAATATGATGCTTTTCAATTATAGTATTCTATGTCAATTATTAGTGTATTAGGGATAAATATCTATAAGTTATCCAAAATGAGTAGAAAATAATGTATAAAAGAAATAATTTCTTTTATATCAAAAAAATAAATTGATATAAACTATCATTTTATTAAAGGGTCTTAGATCCAAAATAGAATTCATTACATCACTTTCAATTATAAAAAATAAAATAAGGAATAAAAAACTCATTAGAGATAAGATTATATAGTACTTAGATGTATCATAATTATCAAAGATTTTATTAATAATTTAATATTTTCTATGAATATAAAGCTTATGAGGTGAAAAAATGCCACTACATATAGTTCAATATCCTTCCTGGAGAATAATATCATTTTCCCTTTAGAAACCAAGTTCATGTCAACTAATCGTTTCACCTTCTAAAATCAGTGATCTTCTGCGTGGAAATGATTTTAGCCTTTATGGATGATAATAAACTATATATGGATGTATTTTTTTATTTTCATTGAAAAAACATTCTTTGATTAAAATTAATAGGTTAAAAAAATTTCATGATCTCAATTTTTTTACTACTAATATTAATTTTTTATTTCCAAAGGTACTTTTTAGGAAAAGTGGAAACCCTACATGTTCAATGCTGAAAGAAAAATATGAAATAATAAATCCAAAATTCATTAAAAATTAGACTAAAAATATTGGAAATGTTTATCTAATATATCCCCTAAACAATTTCATGTACCTATGTATCCGGGTCATCTTTGAAAAGGACATCAAGGTGACTAGAAAGCTTATACCATGTTTTTATATACTCATCCAAATTGATATTTATTTTGGTGAATCCACATTCTAAAATACACTCTTGTTTGAGGACCCAATCCCTTTATTCTTTATTTAAATCACCTCAAAGTTCCCTATCTATGATTATATCCTTCTCATCCCCCGAGGCAATGAGGGTTATGACCTCTTCTAGAATTTCTTCATTTGATGATATTAGGAGCAATAGATGATCCTTTCTATTTGTCTCATCTGACTTTCCAAATTCATCCATGTTTATTTGTTTTTTTTCTATTACTGCTCTCGCTTTGTTTTTTTTCCTTTTTGAAGAATCATTCTCTTTATTTTGGGAACAATGTCCTTTGTTCCATCAGCCACCACCTTGTCCCTACTGGATGGTCTTATTTCTATTAGCTTAGATAGCTGAGAATATTCCTTCAGATAGTTGGGTTGCTTACCCTTAACCACAATATATTCCCCCACATCATGTTTCCCCTTATATCCCTTCTTCTTCCATAGACTATGAATAACTCCGAATCTAGTTCCCTCCACACTGTCCACCATGGGCTGCCTAGAGAGATCAAACTCCTAATCATCCTCAGAAAAAGGAGGTGTATGCACTTTCACTGCCACTTGTAACTCTAACACTTGAACCATACATGGTGCCTACTCTGACCCTTCCTCATACATCCCATCATACCAATTACTTCACTCTAAATACATATTTATTTTCTTAGGAATTATCCTAGGCTCTATCACCTAATGCAAGCACAACTGTGAGGACCTGAGACCCTTACCCACATTTGACATACCCTCATTGGGAGCATGATTAACCACTGTAGGAGGATTTGTACTGCCAGAATACAAAACCCTGGTATAGGATTCCTTATTCATGATGATGAAAGGATCCAGGGAGATATAATCTCTCCCTACCACTGTTGGCATAGAAGGTTATTTCACCCTGAGCTATGGATTATGCAATTGGGTATCCATTAGTCCCATTTCTACCCTATCCTTCAAATCATGGTTCAATCTTACAAAGACATCAGGTACATTTATATACAAAAGTATCCTCATATCCTTATTTTTTATTCTAACATCCTTCACTACTCTATAAAAATATATTCATCTCCTGAACTCCCCATTTGAAATTTAGACCCCTCCAATTCTTTGTCCTCAAGATTTGTATCTTTCATAGCCTCTGAATTTCTGAGTTGGTCTCTTGTGTCAGAAAACAAAACTAACTCCTTTGAACCTACACCTTGAAAAGACATCATACTTCCCAGTCCCTCCTCCTACTATTGGGACCTATTCCTTCCCCGTGCCTAAACACTTTCTTCAAATGACCCAACATCTTGTAGAGTGAATAAAAATCCACCCATGATTCATAGAAAATGAATTTCTTATACCAAAAATATTCTCTAAAATAAATACAAAAAAAAAAATAATGAGGATATTTCGACACATCCACTATGACAAAAATTCATGGCTAAATGGGATGGAAATGGAATGGGTTCTACTCTCGGAGCATAAGAATCTACTAATAATGTTCCCTAATATATAGATAATTGAAGGGTTTTGAAAAGGGAGCAGAAGGCGAGTAAAACTAACCTAGATATCATTTTCTAATGAATCTCACATTATGTTTAATTCATAGTTCCATATGAAAAGAAAGAATCTAAAACTTTTTCATATGTGAGGAGCGAAGGACCATGCCTAAATCAGTTCTTCCTTCGATTAAAATCTAATCATGATGTATCAATTATCCCAAAGTTGCACAGTATGCCAACTCATTTTTAATCAAATATACTTCCAATTTTATATTTTTGGACTATTGATAAACTTATTTGTACAATAATAATATAAATAAAAAATTATTAATAATTTTTTTTATTAAAATTGTAATTATCATTGGAATTACCAATTTGGGGTTATTTGTTTATTAATAGAATATAATATCTTTCATAAATTTACTAACCAAAATTATTTTAGTTTTTTATTTCAAAAACTATAGAAAAAATAAAAAAATAAGTAATTTATATTGAACACGATGTTTTGATAGTGATATATTATATTATATACCATAATATGTATCCATTTGTACAAACTAATCGACTTAAAGTGCTCATTTAAAATCCTCCTATACTTATTTTTATGATATTGAAACACCACCTTATTATAAAATTTTCCAATTAATACATAATATAAAACATATAATTTGATGTTTATTTGTAAAAATTTTAATGTAGTGTATTTGAAATTGATAAAAGTCATCATTTGTGGTATATTTTTCTTATATACATTGATTAAAACTAAAAAACAAAATATTTTGAGTATCCAAATTGATTTCAATATATAGACAATAGTTCCTAAAAACATAAAGGAATTAATAATGGAAGAAATGAGAATATATTTTATGTTATTATATTTTATAGTATTACCCCATCTTTTTGGTTATTAATAAGAGTATGTTGACTATAAGTTTCTTTTCAAATACTATATTTAGTTATTTCATCATTATTTAAATTTTATTATTTTCAAATGATGATTTTTTGTACATGTAAAGTGAGTATTAATTTGCCTAAATTATTTTTCATTGGGTTTTCCCTTAATATAGTATTGATTTTCACACCTATAAAAAATGAATAACATTTAGCAGTAATTTTCATAGTATATCAAATATTGGAAAAGTTGATTATAAAATTGTACATTATTTATACATTCATAACTGAGGTTAACAACCATCCATGATTGAGAATTTCATTTACACTATCAAAACCATTCATGTTAGGATTTTTCTCTATGTATATTTTTTTTGTTGAATTAAATTTATACCATATTACTATATTTAGATTTTTTATCAATATGAACATGTAGTTTTATAAGTTATAGAAGTTAAATTCTCTGGGGTAGTGTTACTATCAAACAATATTTTTAAATTATTGGTTTATCATTCAAATTATTTTTCTTCAAACCACTATTTCCCATTCTTTTTATCCATATATAATAAAATTCATTTTCATAAACTTTTTTCATTAATTAATAAATTTCCTTTATGAGAAATAAATTTTAAAGGACATAACTCGTTATAATTAAGGTTTTTATAAAAAAATACCATTCTAAAATATTTATAATATAAAGTTCAACCATGTGAACATATAGATAATGATGGTGAATAGGTAACTCAGTGAAAGGATCATGATATATATATATATATATATATATATATATATATATCCCTACACTCACAAGATCTTTTTGAAGTTTTTTTTCTTGTAAAATATCTCTTTGGATAATGTACATTGTACCCCTCACAATAAGGTGATGAGTGAGTACTCATAGATATAAATCATAATCAATTTAACCCTAAATAATTTTAGTATAAAAAAGGTATCATTATCTCTAAAATTCATATTCAATATATATAATTTTGACAAAATTAATTACTTATAATTATGAAATTCTTTGAGGGGAATGGATATCCACGATTATGGGGGTGGGTCATCATGTAGTTGTTTATGTTGTTTTGTTTCATCTCCTTGATAATTTCCAATATCATTTTATAAAAAATCAGATTTCCAAATATTTTTTTCCATTTTATTTTCTATATATTACTTCATTCAATATATTTTCTTATATCTCCCCCATTGTATATTTGATTTCTCAGAATGTACAAAAGGAAAAAATAAAAAATATATACCTTTGATGTGACCATATTGTTCAGGCTAATTCAAGGATGCTAAAATTATTCATTCATTAGGTACAAAGGATGATTATTTTTTTTATAAAAAATATAAAAAGTATAGGAAAATATGTATACATTGTTATGAAATAATAATTTAATAATTTTTTTATTGTATCATACATACACATGATTACAATGTTGTTTTAGATTTTTCATTTACTAGTTTTCTTTCTTTATTTACAGAAGCCTCTATACATAGTATATGATCTGGGATAGAAATCGATTTTTATTTGGACACATTAATCTACATATTTAAGATAATTATGTTTTTGTTTCATATCACATAAATTTATTATTATAGAATTAAAATACCTACCATTTTTGCATAATTCATTCCCCATCCTTGGTTTATGATATGGGTATGTTGGTTTGGAAGCACACTTCTTATTTTCATAACTGAGTTTCTATTTCATAAATAAAAAAATATTAATAAAATAAATTAACTCTCATAATTGAAAGTAAAATATGACTAATTACATTGTACCTAAAATGATGCATCACCCTGATGACCAATGATCACATCCCATGTTTCTTATTATATCATGTGTTCATATATAATTTTTGGATGGGTTATTACTTTACCATTATTATCCCTGAGATGATTCTGCATAATAATTGTTTGAAATGAATTACAATCCCTTAAAATTTCCATTAATACAAATCCCATTCAAGATTTATTTAATAAAATCTCACTCTAAAAGGGATACTGAAGAGTAAATAAATGTTTCTTTACTTTATTATTAAGTAAAATAGGTAAAGTATGTGGTAGAACTACCTAAATCTATTACCAAATATGTTCCATCAACACAGAACCTACATTGTGTCATAAATCTATTTCAATTAGTACTTTCATTCAAGTTGTGATCCCAATGTAACTAATAAAAATGAACATGTTGGAGGTAAACATGCCATACATGTGCATTCCATCTAAAATCAACCTTTATGCCTCGACTTATCCCCTTAAAAAATTGTTAATATTTTCATACTATGATTATACTTTTTTTTTCAAACATTGGTTTTTCACCTTCTACAGTTTCCACAATTTTAACATTATTAATATGTTGTTCCTTGGGATTTGTAGCATCAACATGTTAAGAAACATATTGTTCCTCTAGATTGGGAGAATCAACATATGGAGAATCCATTATCTATAGATTTTTTAAATACTTAATTTCTAATTCATAAATTTAGTAGTCGACACATTATAATATGATAAAAAGAAATTTAAATTATGATATCATTAATTTTTTTTATTAAAATTAATATTTTTCATTTAAGGACTAATATATTTGAACCATAAATCATGTATCAAAATACACTATTTATTTCCCCAAATAACATACAATAACCCTTCTATATTTGGACCATCATGAAATTATTAAGATATACTAATGAAGTGGTCATTCTAAATTGAATTGACATCTAAACCAACAACGATTTTGGTCAATAATAGAACAAGTGAAAAACTTCTGTTTTCAAGATCATAGATATAAAATACTTGTTCTTTTTGTGATTCAATTATAAATGGTTTATCATTGTACCCTTTATTAGTTTAAATTTCATGAATCCCAATCCATCGATTTTAACTACACTCCAATTTTTACCAAGAATTAATTTAAAAGTTGGAACTTGAAGTGTTTTATAATCTAACTCCCATAATTGTTTGATGGTTATAATGTATGACATATTAATGTAAACTAAATGTTTGTCCTTTGTTCAAAAAACATGCATCACTTCCATCACAACAATGACTCCACTATTTTTCATGCTACTATTTTTCCTTCCCCTTTTTATAGAAGGTATAATAATTAATTATATACCCATTATAAGATAATACATGAAAACTTAGTCCCCTGATTGGCCATCAATTTCATTACACATTTTAATTCATATTTTGAAATGATTCCAAAAATATGTGGTCCTAAAACCATTCTATAAACTATGAATTTTGATTATTTGATATCCAAATTTCATCCCTTTACATATTCAAATTCATATGAATTTCATTGTGGGTTTCATCATATGGAGTAACCTCTAAACTGTTAGGTAAAACATAAAATTGAGCATACTCCCACTGTGTAATAGTAATTACAATAACATCAATTTCAATAATTCATTCACCCAAAAGGTCTGTATTGTGATGAGATTTTGGTAGACCAATGATATCCACAAAGGATAGGTAGTTGGTATATAATTCAATAACATCCTCAACAATATGTATCTATACAATAAAACTCTTTTTAAAACTTTTATTTTTAACATAAGCTTTCAAAATATTCAGATATTGTTTAATGGGATACATCCATATATAATGTACATGACTACCTTTCCATATCTCTATAACCAAGTGAACTGTCATATTAAAAAAATTTGGTAGGGAGAACATTGATAATTCTCTTAGTATGATAAAAATTTCTTTTCATATAGTTTGGAATATTTCCTAGCCAATAACTTTACTTGATAGAGATTTCAAAATGAATCAAAGATTTGTTAAAGTGTGTTAGTCTTTTATGACCCCACCCTTCATAGGTTCCCTTCCTGGGCTGATAGTGAAGTGGAGCAACCTCATAATCTCACCTCTAGTAGGCCCTTATTTTGTGACCAACACCGAGGGTATAAAACACTCAAATGGGTAGAATTACCCTTAATATAATTAAATGGATTGAGATATAAGTTGAAAATTCACCCAATATACTTATCATACAATATAAAAAAACAAAATAAACATACAAATAATATTATATATGCATAAATTTGATAAGATACAAATGCATCAAAATATAAAACCATGCCATAAGAAGATCCCAAGGTAGTAACCACAAAAATCCAAGATCTGAGGTAGCCCTATCTAGGTTGACCACTAAATCCTTCCAAGAAACACGAATAATATATATATATATATATATATATATATATATATATATGTTAACCATTACATGTATACTCAATAGTATCATACCCATGGTCTCTCATGAAAATGTGAAATGGGAATAATAATGCCTTGATGAAAAAATAGTACAACTAACCAAACCTATTTAGGTGAACTAGTACCCAATCCTGACTAAGGATCACACATCAAATAAAACATCCATTTATAAATAGGATAATAATCAGCATTACATAATCATATGTACCCCACAATCACTTCGCAACTTATTTTCCTTGCCCACTCAATGAGAAGAAATCATTTGCTCCCATCCCTTCAATATTCAAAAATGATGACATCAACCGTATGTCATGTACCATAAACCAACCACACATCACATATAGTGGAACCAATTGCATACCTCATACCACATAAATAGGTAAGTAGGGTTACATGAATGAGTGTGACATCAACCTCAGGACTTCCTCAACCAAATATAGTCTCCACCACATATATCATCATCAACAACTAGTATCACTGGTCTCTGATATTGAAGGGAGATAGAAGAAGATGGGGGTAGTAAGCCATTCGTATCCTTTCTATACTGGATATCAAGGAAAATACCCACAGGGTTTCTTGGTGTTGCTCAGGTTTTCTGACCTTGGTGGGGTGTTTATGAAAAACACAAGAGAATGTAGTATCTAATAGTCTCACAAAATCCCACACATATGGGTTCACACAAAAAACACTACCATAGTAAACATCAAGCCACTATCTATAATGTTCCACCATGTCTATCCTCTAATGAAGAGAAACTAACCATAGTATCACTCAAAGGGCCACAAACTGTGTTCAATTTACCATTACTTTATTAAAAAATTCAACCTCCAATCATTAACCATTTAATTATACAATAAAAATTTCACCAATGAATTCTTCAACCATTACCACATTATTAGATAAAGAGATATTATTCCACTACTAAAAACCACTATCGAGTAACCACCATGTCATAACACTACATCACAAAAAAGAAACCAATATGTAAACAACCAGGTCCACCAAACAAAAAAAAACTATGGAAACCAAGCTACAAACAATATAGTACACCAAGCCACACACAAATAAGGCCACTATGTCGCGCATATAAAGTCATGAAAAAAACTAGATTATTTAAAAAAAGTTCCTTTAATTTATAGTCTTTAATTATTTCCCCATTTAAATTTTATTCTCAAATCAGGACAACACTACAAGGAGTAATTCCATAATATGAATGTAACATGAAACAACAATAAACAATATCATTGAAAAATAGTAACCCCATAATGGTCACACCATTAACTTCAATTTTATTAGTATAATTTATTTTCTTGTCTATTAAAATTCATATCATTCACCCAATAGAATAAAAATGCATGATAGTTCCATAGATTTATATAAAAGAGAGAGAACATGATTCCTCTACCTCAGAGGAAGCCTTCTGATTGTTTATACAAATCTAATGTATGTGATGATAAACTTCATGGAAAAAACCATAAAAGGGATATTTGAATCAATATGAAATATAATTATGCTTCATAGAAATTATATCCCATCAATATCCAAACTCAGATCAATATATCCACTATAAATCCTCTGAAAAAATAAATAAGAACATTGAAAAAACATATGGACTCTCTGAGAATTGTTGATATTGAATCTCTTGAAACCAAGGTGGAATTGAAAATATAATTGAATGATAGGGTTCTAAAAATCAAGTAGGTATCACCAAATATTTGTGAGGAATGATGGGAATATGATCTAAATCATATAGAGTCTATAAATTATAGGAATCTTAAGAATATACCCATTCATGGGGTGAGTGGATTGTTTATGTCATGATCCTCATGTGGTCCATATCCACTGAAAAACAAGGTTCTTTATCAAACACACACAAGAGGGTTTACACATCATGATTATATACTTTCACACTATGAAACCTTTTAAGATAGAACCACAAAAAATTACACAATAAATATTCATGAAGTGAATAACAACTCACATCATAATCTACTTTAGGGTAGGAATTATAGAAATTAAATCTCCCAATCTATGAATATTCTTTCACACTATGTAAGAGTGATTCTTGATGTGAATCACCACTTTTAGTCCAGGATTTAAATCTAGCTCCTCTAATCCCTTCCTCTATCCCATATCAAGGCTACCAAAAACCAAAACTCAAAAAATGGTATGTAAGGGTATATTACATTAAAATATATACCTCTCAAATTATTCTCATATTAGAGATTCATAACCAACCTGAAAACATAAGAACCAACATCTATAAACCACCAAAAACTCCACCCAAGAGATACCTCTCAAAATAGGATGAGACTATACCTATAAATATGTTGCGATGATATCAAAACATAATAGAAACATTTCAAACATCTATAAAAATGGCCTGACAACATAATAAACAAAACATAAGAGAACAATTAACTCCACAGATTAGGTGTACATATGTGCCTCCCACTCCCAATTACTCTCTATTGGAGCCTCATTACATGGAGTGTGTTTGACACTCTATTTCTTTAATGATCACAACCCATGATTTCTTTTGTACCAATGTTTCACATGTTTTATGATAGCATTTTATATGATAAGATTTATTCTATGATATTTCTGCTAATTATTATTCTAAGTCACCATTGGATGCATACACGGTTACCGCTAGAATTCGAGTCATCATTTCATCAAGGATGAGCTACCTCCAGACCGAGTCACTATAATCGCTACAAGATCTACCACCAAAGGAGAGTCACCATTACCACTAGAGTAGTCACCACAAGAAGAGTCCCCACCATAGGGGACTCACCACCAGATTCCTGTTGTCATTGCTATCCAAGGACTTTGACGTGGATGGCTCAATGAAAATTTCTATTCTTGGATAGTTTGACCAAGTCTTCAAGACTTAGTAAAAGGTGATCCGAGGATTATAGATATCCTCAAACCAAAATTTATCTATATTCTAAAAGAATCTCTCACTCAAAGATATATAAAAATAGATACTATAGACAACATATATGATCTCTTACTGATGGAAAATCCTACAATGGATTGTGCAACAAAACTTTTGAATTCCCATGAACTTCATTATTCAAATTCTGTAATGATTGATGAAAAAGAAGCATAGAACCCATTATTGAGATTTATTGAGACATCGGACAAAGATAATCTAAAAAATACTGGCATATTTCTACGATCCTTTGTTCTACTTCAATTTTCCAGGACAAAGCACAGACTCCTCATTAATACTGATCAGAGGAACATGAAAATTAATAACACATCAGAATGAGATTTTTCTATTCTTATTTGTTCTTTATATTTTCCTTTTATGAAGTGTGTTTTTTTATATTATCCAACACTCACCGTATCCTTCAAATACCTGAAAAATACTTATTGTTCTATTTTTCCTCAATTTATTTCCCATTTTTTTGGAAGAGGTCCCTGTATGACCTTTACAATTCTTACATCCCATGAATAATTCTATAAGAGTATTTTTAGCCTAGAAATATTATTATTTTTGACTATATACCTAATCCAGGTTGTGGATTTATATGATTATCTTTATAATCTACATGGAAGTGGGTGTTTTCCATCTGAAGGGGATTAAGTATCTCCTTGAGACTGAACCTCTTGTTTATTCTGTTGTGTCACTCTGTTGTTTTCTTGTTTTACTATCACATAGAGTATAACATTTTATTAACAAACAAAGTAATTTCATTGATAATTTTTCTAAATTATTATTTATATATTTTTATATCTAAGTAAATTTATTTCAAAAGTTAGTTTATTTCTAAAATATATTTTAACTAAGAACTAATCACTCTTTAAGAAATATTTTAAAAGTATAGTTCTTATATCAATCTGATATTTTTATTGATTGGCCATTTTATTTTATAAATTAGTTTTTATTTTAGTGTATTTATTTACATAATTTTATTTGAGAACTCAATTCACCCCTATTGAGTTACTCACTCCAACCCACATTTGGTATCAAAGGATAGTTTCCTTAATATATATTATTAACATTTTAGCTATGATTGTAGTTTTATTCTAAAGATCTCAAATTTCTATTTTTTCTGAAGATTAGTTATTTATAGATAATAGACAATAAGTATCTTCTACCCAAATACCTCTTTATTTTAATTGAACCAACTATGGTCAATGGAAAATAAAAATGAAAATTCATTTGGAAAGAATAGGTTTTGACATATGGAATGTAATAGAGGATCAATATGAAGAACTAAAAACATCTAGTAGTGAATGGTTTAATTCTACAAAAACTACTTACAATAATAATTGTGTTGGGAAAAAATACCTCAAGGCATCATTGAAGCATTTTGAGGTTATTGTGTTTGTTGACAAAGTGGGCCTCCAGGTTGTGTTTGGTGACAAAGCAGACCCTGATGTATGAGTGTGTTAAAAAAGGGGTTTACATGGTCATTTTTAGGTTTCAAGGGATGATTTCAACAATCCATGATTGATTGAAGAACCTCGAAAAAGGATTGAATGAACTGGAGGTGGCACAAAAAGAGCTGGTTCAAGGTGGCACCATTTTCTAGTGTTTTCCAAATTTTTGGGCATGAAAATCAAAAAATGGAGAGATGCATTTTTGAAAAAGGGAGGAGTGCGCAAAATCAGAGTGGTGTATGAAAAATAATGTGTTGTGAGAAAAAATGATCGTTGTGTGCGAAAAATATAGTGACATGCAAAAAATTAGCGTGGTGCGCAAAATATCAACACAGTGCGCGAAAAAATAAAGTGTTGCGCAAAATATTTGGATGGTGCATGAAAAAGGAAAGTGATCCGTGAAATAGAGGGATGAAGTTTTTCGTGCTAGAGGTGTTTCGAGGTCTAAAGCTCGTAAATTGGAAAAGGCATTAGGTGCGCAAAAGTTTAGAGTAGTGCGTGAAAAATAGTGTAGCGTGGAAGATTTTTTTTCATGCTCTAAGTGAATTACGCGCTCAAGGAGGGTTTTTTGAGTGGTGTAGATTTTACTTATAAATATGAAGTGACCCCCTCCATTAAAAATATCTCAATACATAGAGATTATCTGAGCTCTAGTGCGCGAAATTGGAGTTCACAAGTGTGTTGGGCGAAAAGAAGACTGTTGCGCGGAAAGTGAATTTTGTGAAAAAGCGGAGAATTTTGCACAAGGCAGTGTAGAGGCTGCGTGTAAAATCTATTGCACATAAAATAATTTGTTGCGCATAAAAGGAGTGTTGTACAAAAAAGGGATGTTGCACAAAATTTTCATTTCATGAAAAAGCAGAAGATTACGCGCAAGGTGTAGTTAGGGCTGTGCGTAAAAATTGGGGTTGCCTGGTACACCCGATGCAAAGAGAGATTCATCTACGGGTGAAAGTTGGACATCAAAAGAGCATCTATCAATAGTTAAGGATTCAGTTTTTCATTAGATACAATCAAGAGACCTACAGGTCTATAAACTATGAGTGGAACTTCTGAAGAAGTAGTGAGCACACTTCTACTGAGAGAGTAGTGAGCTTTCATTTTTTGAGTGGTTGTAAACCAGGAGGGACAGTGAGTCCACTTCGAACTTGTAAACAAAAGTGCGCTTATAGTGGAATTGGTACATCGAAACACTATCGGTGTATGATCCTTGGAAATAGCCCATTGAGGGTGAACCAAGTAAAAATCATTGTCTCCTGTTCATGCTTTACATTTCATTCATACTCTGCATCAGGAAGAAGAGAGAAAAGGGTTTTGTCTAACAGTAAAACAAGATCAAAAGGGGCAGTTGTTTTAATCTGTCATACCCTGATTCACCCCCCCTTTCAGGGTATCTATCCTAGTGGACCTAACAAATTTTAAAGCTATGAATGCTTTGTTTTGTGCTTTGGGAGATGATGAATTTAATATAATATCTACATGAAAATCTTATTTCGAAATATGGGATTCCTTATCTGTCTCACATGAGGGAACATAAAATGTCATATAAATGATATTAATTACATAAACTATCATGTATGATACTTTTAAAATGAAACCTCAAGAACCTATTTCTAATATCTATCTTAAGTTGAATGAATGAGTGAATACTATGAGATCTATTGGAAATAAAGTGAAAGACAAAGATCAATAAATGAGACTACTCAAATGTTTACCAAAAAAATGGGGAGGAAAAATCTATATCAATTAGATAATCATGTGATGTTAGTAAACTACCTATCAAGGAACTAATAGAAAAGCTGACGATGTATGAAGAAGAGCCTAAAGTTCACAAAGAGAATGATGATGATGAACCAAGAATAAAATCATTAGCCATCAATTCAACCACCTCTAGTCAAAGTGAAAAAATAAAAACTAAAGATTCTAGTGAAGAAGGATCTCATGATGATAGTGATGAAGAAATGCCGCACATGGATAGCAGATTCATGAAATTATATTGAAAAAATAAGTTCTTCCAAAAAGAATTTCATAGCAGATTTTAATAATGAAGGAATGTAGACAAAGGATTGGAAAGAGGATGATACTCTAAATGAAGTCACCTATTATGTATGAAAGAGGAAAGGATGCATTAAATCTGACTACCCAAAATTTAAATATAAAAATAATTATGAGGATAAGGATAGAATGTAAAAAAAATCCATGAAATCGACATGGAGTTCCTCTGAAGACAGCTCATGTGACTCAGAAACTAATCAAGAAGATAAGTATACCAAATACAATATGTTCTTTACAACAATCATATCCGAGGTCCAAAATGTTCTTCATGTTTCTCTTACTAATTCTTCATAAATTTATGAAAATGAATAAAATAACTACAATGAAGAAAACATGACCAGCAAAGATCTATATGATTACTATAACATGTTGGAAGACACCTTTCGTTTGATAATATATATATATATAATTTACTCAAGAAATAACATGCCTTAACGATAAATGATAAGAATAACCTCAATATTTAAAAGGAGATAAATTATAAATTATTGAAATAAAACAATGAATTAAAATATTAAAATAAATAGTTAAATAAAGTCGTAGAAAATTTTTCCAATGGTAAGAAAACATTAACTCAAATACAGGGAAAGAAGGTTGACCCCAAGTATACAACTGGAATAGGTTACCAGCGAGGACAAAGAAAATTTTAAAAAAAGAGATTTACATCAAGTACCTATTATGAAGGTTTATATACTTATAATACCTAATAAATAAGGCCTAATAATGTTTTTTATCTCTATTAGTCTTCAATCTATTTATAATAAACCTGTGAGGAAAACATGATTTCCAAAATATATTATTACTAGCATAACTGGACCCAAGAGGATTTGGGTACAGAAATCATTTTTTTCATAAACTATATGTTATAGGAATACTTTTTTGAAACCCTCCAACAAAAGCATATGGTATTTGGACAGTGGATGTTCCACACAAATGTCTGGTGAGTATTCAAACATCAAGAATTTGATCAAATTTGATGGTGGATATGTCACTTTTGGTAATTATAATTCAGTATTAATTTCTAAAGTTCTATAGGTAAATGGTTTAAAATACAACCTTCTTAGCATATCCCAATTATGTGGTGATGTATTTTATGTAAATTTGTAAAACAATGCCTCTCATGTTTTTAATGATAAAAATTACTTAATTTTTACTACTTTTAGAGATGATAATATTGATAGTATTGATTTAAATTATTTATCTTCTAAAAATATTTCTTGCTTAATTTCCTTTCACAAAGAATCTGGGATTTAGAAAAGGAGACTAGGACATTGAAATATTTACTCACTTATATATCTAAATAGTAAAGGGTTAGTTAGGGACCTACAAAAGCTTGAATTATCAAATGATAGAGTTCATAATCCCTACAAAAAAGGAAAACTTCATATGATTTCTTTTAAATCTATTTAAAAAGTTTCAACCTCTCAACATATAGAGTTAATTCATATGGAACTATTTGGACCTTCTAGAGTCTCTTGTCTAAATGGAAAAAATATGTATATGTCCATTTAAATGATTTATCTAGATACACATGGGTATACTTCCTAGCTTACAAAAGTGAATATTCTTCTTACTTTAATAAATATTCCAAATATATTGAAAATGTCAGTGGACATATTATTAAGACAATATGAATTGATCATGGTTGATAATTTTAATATCAAGACATTGAATCATTTTGTTCAAAAAATGGTTAAAATAAAAACTTTTCCAAAAAAAGGACACCATGAAAAAATTATGTGGTAGAAAGATGAAATAGTACTCTTCAAGAGATAGCCCGAAAAATGTTAAATATGCATGACCTTCCTGTATAATTTTGGGATAAAGTTGTTAATATAACCTGTTATACTATAAACAGTGTATTGATTAGACCAATCTTAAAAAGAACACCTTATGAGTTATAGAATAATAGTAATCCAAAGGTTAATTACTTTAAAGTCTTTGTCTGCAATGTTTTTATTCAAAATAAAAAGAATAATTTGGAAAAAATTTCTTCCAAGAGTGATGTAGGAATTTTCCAAGGGTATTCAACTTATAGTATATATTATAAGGTGTTTAACAACATAACTAGAAAAATGGAAGAATCTGTTCACATAAAGTTTGATGAAACTGATCCAAATGAAGCTAAACTTTTTTAGAAGACCCTAAGTATGATCTGTCAACTTTGAATCTCAATTATAAGGCTTCTAAAAGTTCTGATAAACAAACAAATAGTTCATCTAATAAAAATTTAGAACCTGAATAAGAATAATACATTGAGTATACCGACCCCTCTTGTCAAAGACCCATTAAGACTCATAGACACTATCCTTTAGATGTAGCAATAGGAAACCTGGACATATGTACACAGACTAGAGATTCCCTAATTAATCAAATTTAACATCAAGCCTTATTTTCAGAAATTGAACCAAAGATCATTCATGATGCCATCAATGATGAATTCTAGTTAATATTTACGCAAGAAGAACTTAATCAGTTTGAAAGAAACAATTTCTGGGAACATTTTATCTGACATAAAGAAACCTTAACTGTTGGCACTAAGTTGGTGTTTAGAAAAAAGGTTGATGAGTCTCTCACTATATAAATAAATAAATACATATTTGTTTTATAGGGTTATAATCAAGAAAAATTTATTGATTATGAAGAAACATTTGCACCTGTATCTATACTTGAGGCCACTAGGATACTGCTTTCCTATGAAGAACATTTTGACTTCAACCAATATCAAATGGATGTTAAAAGTGAATTATTAAATGGATTTATAATTTAGGATGTTTTTATTGAACAACCCACTGTATTTAAAAATACTCATTTTAAAAATTGTGTTTTAAAATTAATAAAAGCTCTGTACAGTTTAAAATAGAATCCTAGAGCTTGGTATGATAGGCATACCTCTTTTCATATTTCAATTTTTGTCCAAAAGGTATAGCTAATCCAACCCTATTTATAAAAATAATTTCAAATGATTTTTAATAGTACAAATCTATGTAGATGATATTATTTTTGGATCTAATAAATATTTATTGTGTACTAATTTTTCAAATTTGATGAAAAATGAATTTGAAGTGAGTTTAATGGGTGAACTCAAATTCTTTCTTGGATTTCAGTTTCTTTAAAATAAATGAGGAATTATCTTAAATCAAAGTTAATACACTAAATAAATTTTAAAAAGTTTTATCCTAGAAATTACCAAAAGCAGTGATACTCCCATGAGTACAACATGTAAACTAGACCTTGATGAAACTGAGAAATCAGTAGATCAATATAGTTTTAGAGGTATGATTCGTAGTATGTTATACTTAACTGCTAGTCATCCTGATATTATTTTTAGTTTATGTATGTTTTATCACTTTCAAGAAAATCCAAAAGAGTCACATTTATTATCCATCAAAATAATTTTTTAATACCTCATGTATACAAACAATTTATTGGTTTTCTATCTAAGCGGAAATGATTTTTATTTATTTAGTTATTCAGATAATGATTTTGGTGGCTATAAGTTGGATAGAAAAATAAAATCTAGAACATGTCATCTTTTGGGAAAATCTCTAGTATCTTGGTGTATTAAGAAGAAATTTTTTGTTACACTATCTACTACAGAAGATATATTCATAGCTGTAAGAAGTCGATGTGCAGAAATCTTATGGATGAAACATACTTTACTAGAATTTGGATACCAATTTAGACATGTAACTATAAATTGTGATAACTTAATTGTGATAAAAATTTCCAAAAAATCTAACATCTCACTCTAGAACAAACCATAATGATGTAAAACATCAATTTTTGAGAGATCATTATCAAAAGGGAGATATAACATTAGAATTTATTGGAACTGAACATTATCCTGCTGATATATTCATAAATCCTTTGAATTATAAAAGATTAAACAACATTAAAGGTAATAGAAAATAATAAGTGGTTGAATTGGCTTACCTAAAATCATTGAGTGTATTATCTAAGAATTTTCTTTGATTTTTACCAGAACGAGATATTTATTTTTGGGATAAAAGTTGATATAATTCAAAGTATCTTAGATAGGGAAGATATTTCTTTCTCTACAAGAAAATGGAAAAAATGTTTAAAAGTTCCTCATAAAGGAGTATATGAGGATTTCCATGGAAGTTTAATGAATGATAGTGGAAATTTCAATTATGAAAGGGCTCTCCTAAATTTAACTAGAGATGGAACAATAAAAAATCCTACTAATGCCAATATTGATGTTTAAAGTAAGTTTATTTTCAAATTTTTATAGCATGTTTTATGTCCATGGTAATGAGAATTCAAATAAATGATGTATTAATATGTCTACATTCGATATATGATGAATATTGGGAATATAATAAATCTATATTAGTTTTTGATGATCCATATGCATGAGATATGCAAGAAGATATCCAGATCAAAATCCCTTATTTACCCTAAAAGTATTTCTTCTATCTTTGATGAAAAGGGTTATGTCGAAGTTATATAAGAATATGAAGACAATTTTGGTGGTTTTATCCTATAAAAAAAGAATTTGTAGAAGATTTAAAGTGAGCTGGAATACCTAGAAGGGATGTTGGGTCAAAGACAATGTGAATGTGTATAATTATTTTAACCATATTGATCACCCAACTAGAACTGAGGACATAGTGGATATAGGTCTTGAATCTGATTTGTTAGATGAGTACTCAGATGTTGATGCATTTTTTTAAAAGAGATAAGCACATAGTGGAAGGAGAATAAGTGGAAGAATAAGAAGAAGAAGATATTTTAGTTAAAGAAGGGAGTGATCTAGAGATACTTAAATATCAACCCAGAGTATCATGTGGAAATCTCAGTTCATCAGGATCTTTTCCTACCAGAGAAACTCTCTTACCTGGAAATCATAATAAAGAAGTTATTGAAGTTTCTGTAGAAGCTCAGTTTAATTTTTCTACCTCTAAGAATTCAAGTGAGGAGAATTGTAATGGAGGTAATGATATTTTTTCAAATGAAGGATATAATGATATTATAGATCTTGAAAAGTATGATGAATCTTACAGTCAGGATAATAAGGATCATAATGTTGAAGCTCATGTTGATGTGGATTCTGATTATGGAAACAACAATGGTGGCCATGATCATAGAGATTATTAAAAAGTTGGTACTTATCATAAGGGATGTAATGAGATTGGAAATTATACTGATACTAAAAAAGAGATTGTTTAATGTCATTCCTCTTCACATATGGCATCTAGCTCTCATAGAGATGAAAATCAACCAAAGGATATCATGATGCCTCATATTCCAATAGTTCCTACAGAAGGTATGGAAGCTGCAAATGAGGGGGAGAGAACTCTAGATCCAATTGATCAAATGGATCAATTAGAACTCGAATACAAAATGGAAAATAAACATAAATAAGATTTCCCATCTGTAATTGATGTTAGTAAATGTTATCAAATACCAATAGAAACAAAAATTCTTTCATATATAAGACCCTCACTTAGCTCCATTGAATAATGGGAAAAATATCTAGGTTTTCTTAGACTTGGATTATCATATAGTGATTCAGAAAAGGATCCTACCAATTTTTTTAGAAGGGAAGGATCCCTAGGGGATCATATCGATCAAGCTGTAGAGTTAAAACCTTTTATCCCCATGGAAACCAATAGACCAGTTGAGGTTAAAATATCTCATGATAAAATAGATCTTACAACTATTTAACATGTTTTACCTCCTCATGTAGTTACACACGCCGATTAAAATTATTTTTAAAGGATTGTGATTTCTTATTTGGACACTTTGGGGATGAATTTTGGTTTATACATTACTCATTTCATGAACTCTCAACCATAGAGAACTACTCTTCTCAATGATGGAAGTGTTCAATATTTGGTTGAATTGGTGATATCAAATATCCAACCAAGATTTAGGATTCATATTCAAGAATTTAAAGTAGAGAATAGAAGATTGTCACCAGAGGTAGATAGTTTAAAATCTTCAATCGAGAGTCTGACATCCTCAATATCTGAATCCATGAAATCCATTTCTCAAAAGTTGGATAGTTTAGCTACTACTACCTCTACCTCATCTTCACCTCCTCCTTCTCTAATACAACATGATAGAGATCTGCTACAATAGATAATCATAGAAGAAATAAAAAATGTTATGGATGATGTGAGAACTCATAAAGAGAAAAATCAGTAGATATATATTTATTGAGAACATATCTTTAATTTTAGAAGAGGCTATGTTTCAGATCTTAGACCAGAAAAAGAATTCATAACTAAATATATCAAGTACTACTTACTAAAGATCTATATAAAGCCTAAAATTCTGATACTTTAAAATTTCTTGCTGATAACTTGAGGATACCACCAGTGACAAAAGCCTTTAATGAAAAGGTGAGTCAACTAAAGGTTCTCATACCATCTATTCAAAGGTTTATTAATGAGAAGGAATACTTATTTAATGCAATATAAAGGAGAGGTAAAACAATTCTAATCTTCATTAGTCTTCTGAAATTTTACCTTCATGTCCATTAAAACACTATAATTTAATTAGAAACAATCCTTATTTCAACAATTATTTCAAACACATCCACAGAATCAATTTAGTATAGACCTTATTTAATCTCTCAGTTAGATAGTCTTATGCATCAACCATATTAGTTAATTATTTTATCACTATTTTAAGTAATCAGACAACTTAGACTAGTTCTTTTTCGAGATCCACTACCTCCTACTACCACACAACCATCCACTAAAACATTTTCACATTCATACACTTATATAGTCTCATCATAGGACTGTGAATTAGATAGAGAAAAAGACAATGGGATGAATAAAGCTGACCAGACCCCAACTTATACATGGTGAATTTATTTTGATGTTTTTTATAGTGATCGTTTATAATTTCCCTTTAATTATTATATATTTGTTCTCAAATCTTATTGGTACCTAGATAATGTAAACTACGTATGTTATTCTATTTTCTATCTATATTTAACAACTATTTTTAATTTTAGATAATCTTAAAGGGGGAGATAAATTGGGTATATAGTTTTATATTGGTAATAAGATTGTTTTTAAAGAAAAATATATATCTGATTAATTATAATTTATTACATTATTTATAAAGTGCCATGTTTTGTGATCATAAAAAGGGGGATAATGTTTGTACCTCTTTGTATGGAGTGTGTTTGACACACTCTTATTTTAATGACCAAAAACCATGATTCTTTTAATAATAATGTTTTACATGTTTTATGATAGAATTTTATATGACAATACTACTTCTATGATATATCTGATAAGTATTATTGCATGTCACTAGAGGCTGGAAACACTGTTACTACCAGACTCTAAGTCACCATTACCGCCAGGATGAGCTATCGCCAGACCAAGTCACCGTCACCGCCAACAGGAGATACAAACAGAGGTGATTCACCATTACTGCCAGAGGAGTAACCACCAGCACTATAACCACCAAAGGTGAGTCACCACCAGATGTTGAGTCACTATCAGCTTCGTATTACCATTTTTTTCTGAGGACTTTGGCGTGACTGGCACAACGGCTAAATATATTCATGGATAGTTTGGACAAGTATTCAAACTTAGTAAAATATGATTAAATGATCGTAGATCTCCCCCAACAAAAACTACTATATATTCACAAAGGATCTATCTCTCGAAGATATAGAAAAATAGATACTCTATATAGCTGATATGATCTATTACTGACATAAAATCTTACAATGGATTATGTGACTGAATTTTTGAATTCTCACGAACTTGCTGATTCACATTCTGTGAAGATAAATGACACAGAAGCATATAACCCATTACCAAGATTGATTGAGACACCATAAAGAGTTCATATGAAATATACTTGTAGATTTATATGATCCTATATTACGTTTAAAATTTCTATAAGAAAGAAAAGACTCCTCACCAATGCTGATTTGAGGACTATGATCATACAGAACACATCCAACAAATCTTTATCTATTCTTAATTTCATTGTCTATTTTAATTTTGATTAGTGTGATGTTTTTCTGTAATAATACACTCATTGTATCCTACACATTCCTAGAGAATAATTTTTATTCTTTTTTTCCCATCAATTTATTTCCACCGAGTTTGTGGAAGATTTCAATGTGTGACCTTTACTATTGTTACATACCAAGAATAACTGTGGAAGAGGATTTTATGCTAGACAACTTGTTGTTTTTGATTGTATACCTAATCCAAGTTGTGTATTTATTTGATTATATTTATAATCTACTTGGTAGTGGGTGATTTCTAAGTGGGGGGAGTAAGTCTCACCTTGAGACTGAACCTCTTGTTTATTCCACTATGTCACTGTGTTATTTTTTTTTTTACAATCACATTCGAGATACCTTTTTATTAAAAAAACAATTGATTTGATAATTAATATTAAATAGTATTTATATATGTTTCTGTCTAAGTAAAATGATTACAAAATCTATGGTATTTATAAACTTTATTTTAACTAAGACCTAATAACTCTTTAAGAAATATTTTAAAAGGATAGATCTTATATCGATATGTTTTTTTAATTAATTGGCCAGTTTATTAAATGAAGTGGTTTTTATTGTAGCCTATTTATTTATAGAAAATTTCAATGGGAACTCAATTATACCCCTCTTGTGTTACTCACCCTGACCAATACATTCCTCGGGGTCACTATACCTCAATATGGCTTGAATTAATGGGATAAAATACCCTCACAACATTGTCTCCTAACGGCCTAGAATATCGATTGGACATTATAAAAATGTCGCATCATACCTAATAACCAACCCCCTATATTCAATGATTTGGGAATTATAGTGGAGGTATATAAATATATATTTTATGTGGGAGCCAGCATGAGCATTATCAAGTTATGGAAAAAGAACCAACTGAAAAGTGACATTTCCAACATGTTCCAATACCTCAAAGTGTCCAATAGTTTGGGGTTCGACCTTTCTCCCTAGACCAAAAATATCCTTCCCATACCTAGGTAAAAACATTAATAATATATCTTCCCAAACCATGAACTCTAAAGGCCTCCTCTACTGATTGGAATAATCCTTCTAGCGGTCATATTCTACCTTTATCACCTTGAGAACCACCAAAATGTTCTCTGTCCTACTCTTCATTATGCCATAGCCAAGAACATTGGCTTCTCTATTCTTGTTCCAGATCAATGGGGATTGACATTTCCTCCTCTAAAACATCTCAAAGGGTGATATACCAATGAATTTTTGGTATAGATTATTATGATAAATATAAAACAAACTTAGATTTCACACCCACGATCTGCTGAAATTAGAGATTCATATATATAATTGATTCCTAATTGTTTGAATGGTCCCTTCCATATCAACATATATTTGGTGGTTTCAAGTAGTGATAAGGTGTAACTAAAATTCAAAGTATCCCTATAATTCCCTCAAAAATCATGAATTAAACCAATGGTATTAATAAAAATTGATGGTCCTCATAGCTCCAAGAAGTCTCACCATATCATCCACAAAGTATATCACCACAAAATCTATGGTACTCGACTTTCAAATCTTTATAAATTTATCCATATTCATCAATCGATACATGATCACCAAGATAACAACATATTACCCCTAAGTCCAAGGTATATTGGCGATGAAATATTCTTAGATGTCATCCCACTTCTACTCAGAGATATATAATGGCTGAAATAGACCACTAGGGACACAATGTTCAAACTTCACCAGCTGGAATACTGGATATAAAAAAAAATCCACCACTCACCACTTACATCCCTATCCACTAAAACTTCCTATTCAATCCATGATACATTTATTATACACTGGTGTGAACTATTAGAAGATATATATGAAACACATCAAGGATGATTTAATTCATCACTGTCAGGACAAAGATCCTTACATAGAACATAAACTAATTCTTTCTATCCCCTAACCATCCCCAAGGTCCATAACTATGAATGATATTTCCATGCATCACCTACACCTATGAGTATACCCATTGTAACTCTTAAACCTACTACAACATATTATGGTATATCATATTTTGGAATAGGTATCCTCTACCATTAACATACTACTCCCCCAGATACAAAGCCAATAACTCATCTATCACCATTCAATCATCCTTAGATTCATATTCTTCTCCATATAAATTATTGATCAATGTGTATGATTTTTTTTCAATTCTTGACTTATGTAAGATCTCAGCGACATAGTCTTGGAGGATCTCCATCATCCTTTTCTATCATATATTTAGTTAACACTAAGAAAACATAATCCTTAGGCTTTTATTATATATGAAAACCAAAAAATAGTTCCCTAATATAGTAATATCACCACATATTCCAAGAAAACATCATTGTTTCAATCTTAATATCATGGATAGTATAATTATTATTTTTGGGGTTTAAATCCCTATAATATATGAGATCAATTCGTTTTGTACATTAAAAAGCATCATGAACCCATGTGGAAAGCTTCACATAGTACATTAAACATCACACATTCCTCATGACACTGAGGAACTAGAGCACATGACATTTAAGTTTTTAAATAGTTGAATACTTCATAACATGGTTCATCCAAAATAAAATCCTAATACTTCATAGTCAAGGCTATTAATCGGGATAAAATCTAAGATAAATAAAAAAACCACTTATAATAACCTAAAAGATCATGAAATCTACAGGCCACTACCAAAATTTTCTATGCGTCCTAGGAAAAAAACCACCTAATCCTTTTCCCAATACACATATTATCCTTGATGGTACATCACATACCCTTAGAAATAAACCTCTAAAATATAGATAAAATACATGAAAAACTTCCCATACTATAGGTGGTTTCAAATATTTTAAAAATTATCCTTAGGTGATTGACATGGGGATCCTCTAACCTCTAGTATATGAGGATTTCGTCAATAAAATGGATTATGACCGTATTTAGGAACCAAAAAATCCGATATTTCATGAGACACTTTAGCATAGCTAGTGCATTTGTGATATAAAATGACATGTGAAAAACCCAGAACCTATTAGCCCAGAGTAAGTGGATACTTTATTATAATAAACTGATTACATCCCAAGGGACCAAATAGTTTAGTAGTCTTGGTAAACTAGATACATACATGATTCAAACTTCTTATATTGTAAATAAAATATAAAATAAAGTGAATGTAAATATTATGCTGCTTTGAACTCAATAAAATACACCCTTATATCCTAGGTAAAGGAAAATAAAATATTTTTGATCTAAAATGACCAGGAAGGGTTACATACAAAAAAACCTATCATGAGTAAATAAGGCATGAATAATAAGGTAGGAGTAAATTATGATCAAATAATTCTATATAAATTATCACATGAGCTTGAAATAAATTCATGGAAAACATAACTATTCAAATTATCACATGTAAATCATTAACTACTTTCATAATGATGGAATGCATAATATAGGACATCTTAAACTTACAATTGAGGCCATATTCCAAGACAATTTATATAAATATGAATAGAATATGCCAAATACATAAAATACATTGTCTCATTATACCAATTGACACATCCAAGGGATATAATGGTTCCTACCATCACTTAATATATCAAATTCACTCATTATATAAAATTATTAAATAAAACACTTATTTATAATAAACATAAACATTCAATTTGAAAAAAAATTAGCAAATGAAATGGTGATCTTTTACCAAATAATTAAATATAATATGATCACAACCCTCTAGAGTAATATATTTGATGGTATAAAAATATTATGTCCCCAGTAAATCTTAATATTCATTAAATAATTTTTGATATAGATGAAAATACTTTAAAAATATAAATGGATGATTTCTTGATGAAAAAACCTTTTCATTTTGAAAATAATTATATTAAAATCTAAAATTTTTAATAAAATTATGGAAATATTTAACTTGGAAGAAACATGGAAATTGTTAAATTAATATTCTAAGTAAAGTGTATGCATGATGGTGGGAAAATTCGTTTTTGTGATGTATTTTAAAATAAGTATTATAATAACATCCTTGGTAAAATGTTTATCATTCGGAAAATGGTAAGAAAATATTATTTATGCCATTTTAAAAATAATCAAAATGGGTAAAAATATATTCATTAAATCATTGGATAATATTAAAAACATTTTTTAAATTTTTTTAAATAAAATATGGAGATATATGAAAAATATTCATAGATAATTAGAAAAATAAAGTTGGTTTTTTAATAACATTATTTTAGACTTCTTCTGTGCCCAATAAGGTAAAAATATAACTAATAATTGAAAACCACAAAAATACCCAATTTATAAGTAAATTATTGGTGTTTAATATTAAAATATTAGATAATTATTCTAACAGAAATATAAATTTAAACAATCCGGAATAAAGATGATTTTTCTAATAAACCCTTACCTAAAAACTAACTTGCTTCGTATGTTATTTTGAGACACATGTATAATAAATATGAATTTATTATAATTAAATAACCAAACCATATACATATTTATAACATATTATAGATTCACTTACAATATTTCAACACCATTTATTAATAATCATTCATTAAAAGCGTCATTTATAAGAGTTAACAATTTTGTTTTTCATGTATGTTTTGATTCACCAGTTTCAGTACTAAAATATTTCCCACTATTAAATCATTGAAAAACGATAATAATGATATAATTATAAAATTTATTCCTTATAAAAATATTTATAATCCTCCTTGAAAATAGTATATGAAAAATGAATCACATATCTCTATGGTAAGGTAGTCCACAAGTACACACAAGAAATGTTATAATTTTTTAATGAGCTAGAAGGTTAGAAGGTAAATGAAATATTATATTTAAAAAATAATAAATATTTAATAAATATCATAAATAATCATTACTTTTATATTGATAACCATCTAATTAAATTAGTGAATAAAATTTTATTTCACTTCTACGTGGACACGATAAGTTGTTTTTAACCACAAGAGATTTGTTGAATTTTCATGGGATGAAAAATAGATGGGAAATGGTTGTTCCATAATCATAATAAAATATAATTATATTGATGATACTTGATTTATTAATTTATTATGGTTAGATTATATTTATAGTAAGTATAGGAAGAAATAAATTCGAATGAATCGTAAAAAATGATTACCTCTTCTTCGGTAGACTTCTTTTAGATCCTTTCTTAAGGTCACATGGAGTTTTGTTTTATTAAATAAAATATCCTATTATACGAGGTTAAGGATATATAAGAGATATTTTCTATTTTTTTGGTTGTGATAAGTTGATCACATTATTTTAGAGAGGAGGGGGGAGGGGCATCTTTTAATAATTTCGGTGAGGGACACACTTGTAATTTTTCAATGTTTTAAAATATTATTATATAATTTTCATTGAAAAATATTTCCAAAAATACACATATTAAATTTTGATAATTTTAAGGGTGAAATAAAACCATTAAAATAGGTTTAAAAATGTTTTTATTTTATTATAACCCTTATCATTTTAGACTAACTCCCTCATAAATAAATTTTGAACATAACCATGGCAACAAATTTTTTGATGTTAAAGGGTTATAATTTTACTTCAAATGTAAAAATTGGATCATAAGTTTCCAAGAAATGAAATATTTGACCACTTATAATCCTAATTTCCCTATATCAACATTTTTATGATTTTTAAATAATTTAATTAAGAATTAGGTTTCATAAAATATCATTTATGTTATTTTTGCCACTGTTCATTATATTGGAAATTAAAGACATAAAAATAAAAAAAATCACATAAAAATTCATCCACAATAATTAATAAATTATTTTTAAGCATAATTTTTTATAATCTATAACTCATACAAAAATATTACTTTTGATGCTTTTAAAATTATTTACTTTTATATTTCTACCTCTTGCATATGCATTGTGTCAATAATTGGTAACAATTTACGTTAATTATACCATTAATAAAAATTTAAAATAATTTATGCCCACAAAAATAAATTAATAATGTTCAAAATAATTTTTTAAATTAATTTTTAAAATATTATTATCCCTATTTGAACATATAAATGAAATTTAAAGTAAGAGAGTGGTATTTTTGAATTTTCATTACATAAAAGAATATATATGACATTATCAAGGAAATATTACACAAAAATGATATATATTATAATTTGGGATGTATCTGGTCAAACTAATTCCATAAATTAACAAAATTCAAGTTTTGGGTTTAATCTTGAGACCTTATCTCGTGGTTTTAACCATTTTTTACTAATTTTACCCTTATCAAGTTGACAAATATTTATCATGTTACTATTCATAGAGAACAAAAATAAAATGGAATTATTTACAAAATTTGAACCTCATTATTCAATATATGGTATAATTTGTTTTTTATTTTTAAATCTCTAGATAAGGTAATTTTTTTAATATAATTTCATTAAAAAATGGAAATAGTGTTAAGAAAAATACATTTTCTACATAAAATGTAACTTA
The DNA here is from genome assembly GCA_963277665.1 of Viscum album. NCBI lineage: Eukaryota > Viridiplantae > Streptophyta > Magnoliopsida > Santalales > Viscaceae > Viscum > Viscum album. The sequence goes on from OY728134.1 coordinate 1,281,233,723, forward strand.
TGTAAAAATATTGGATTTTAATGATTCAAATTGAATTAATTAGATTATTATAAAACAACTGGATCATATGTCACAATACTATGAAATATAGAATATATTTTCAATTATAAATTACTTGATTTTATGAAAATCAATGAGAGTATTTGAGAAATTGGTATTTTTCATGATTCACTAAAAAAGTCATTTTAGAAAAATTCCAAATTTGGCCCCATGTTAATTTTAATTCGCACTTTTAAAAAATGAAATTTTGTTACAAAATAAAACTTCTAAAAGTGTTATAAGTTAATTATAATTTCCACACACAAAATAAAATATAAGAATTTATGAAGAAAATACATTTTTGGAACTAAAAATATAGTGCATTTTTTCTAATAATTAATAAATACATTTTTATTGGGTAGGATAATTTTACATATATTTCATAATGTGGTTACTTAGATTCATACCCTCCAATTTAACAGCAATGTTATAATGACCACAATTAAATAATAATATTTTTATAATATAGCTCAATTCTCATAAAGATTGGTGTTGCATGTTTTGAATGATATGGAACATATTATTACTTTAAACTGATTTTTTGGTGTGTTACATTATCCTTATTAATTAAATTATTTCCTAAAAATTTTATCTAGGTAATCAAATGTTTAATATCTAAAAATTACTTAATTAAAAACTCACAACACAATGAGGGATAATAAAAATTCTTTTACAATGCGGAAGTGGGAAATATAACGGTTGCCTGAAATAACTTGTAGTCATGTTCCCAAATAAGAAGAAAATTGGTGGGAAGTTAAATTATATAAATAATGGGAAAATATAAATTCCATGTACTAATACATATTGATATATAACATGGTCATGAGAAATTTAATGACCAAAAAAACCTAAATTAGTGAGGGGTGAAAAAAAAATAAATTCCTGATAAATGAAGGTAAAAGGAAAGAATTTTTTTGCAAGATATTTTTCCAAAAATTGAGGGATTTTTTAAATCTCATTATAGAGAACATGATAAAAATTAATTACTTGATTTATTTTCATTTAATAAGATCATTTCTGTCATTTTATTATTCTTCGATGAAATTCCACTTTATATCTTATTCCAAAAAAGGAATATTCAATATGAAATCTTCATGAATGAAGTATAAAATTAAATTTTAATGGATAATAATAACCATAAAATAATGATTAGTCATTCATTCTCAAAAAAAATATTTAAAAAAACTAAAATTGTTAGTATAATTTATCTAGTATTCATAAGTATAATACTCTAATCTCTAAAATGTCAAGAATAACTCCCAAAGTTCAACTTAATCCATTTCAAAAATAATTTACAATAATACTCCTCAAAAATACTTTTGACCATTTCCAAAACTCAAAAATCTAAATGTTTTGATCAAACGTTTGTAAATGGACAACATAAAGTGGATCATAATTTCACTTACCAAATATGTAAATACATTGGTTATATATTCTCAAAAAACATACTAATATCATGAATTACCACAAAAATTCAATGAAAATGCATATTATTAAAAAATTAATAGTGTTCTTATTCCATATATTAAATGTCAATATGATGAATATATTCCATAAATACAATAATGGAATAAACATCATAAAAGAAGACCTAAATCATTTTATCATCAAATCACTAACCACTTTCAAGGTAACCTACATTATCCAATTTAATTCACTAATTTTAAAAATATATTTTTTCCCATGCAAACATTATTAACTCAAAATTGAGAAAATATTAAGTGTCATCATTCCCTTAATCACATTTTCTCCAAAAAAACATCACATAAAAACTAAATCACTTTTATTGGTTATTGGTACCATTAAATAAAATTTTTCAAATCCTTGAAGAAAAAATATGGTGGTATAATCATGATATTCTTCATGATTATTATAACTAGTATATAATTGTTAAAATACTTATTAAACATAAGTATTTAATCCCAACACAAAATCACTTCAATCCAATCACATCAGTGATTTTAATTTTATAATTCCTTTATTGGTCAATGAATTAACCCTCAGATTATTGAATTGACTTGGATAATGTCTATATTATCCATATATAAGAAATTTAATTATAAATGGAACTTTAGGAAGAACTACATATACCTCCATTGAAGACATCATTTTTATTTATAAATTAATTTCTATATGCCCATATTTTCCACACATAAAATATTTCTTGTTCCTATGAGACATTTTCCTAATTAATTATTCCAACATACATGAATTGTGAGAAAATAAATCCTCATCCCTCCATAGTCATTATGAAACTATATATTTCTCGTATTATGTATCTTTGGAAACTCACACATGTTTATATTATTAATTACATAATGAGATAACTTATTAGAATAATCATAGGGTTGACCTTCCAACTCCCTTTTCCAGTGGGTTTTCATAAGGACAATCATTCCATTATCCATCATATTCACCGTTAACATGATTCCTCATGTTTCAATTCATTCAATAAAACAAAAAATTTAGTTTTAGAAATAATAAAAATTATGGTAAATCATATAATCATGAAAATTTATTCAAAGGATGTCAAAATCATTACACCTTATTTTATATCTATAACACCTTATTTTTAACATATGTTATCCATTATAAATATCATTTAATATCATTTATAATGGTTCATAATGAAAATTTGAATTAACTAAAACATATCCCTTAGGAGTGTCAAAACTAGGTGCACAGTAAGGGTAGAGTCACTATGCCCCAAAATGATAGCCAAAATAGCTTCAAAAAACTCTCTTCAGGGTTATTACCCATAAATTCATTGATTTCTGAACCATGTCTATATTTAGTATTAAGATAAGGAAATTTATTATTAAATACACCTAATATCTACCTTATCAAAAAATATTATGATATAATTCAAAAATTAGACCTAAACATATTTATTTACCAAGGTTTAGTTTCCATAATCTAGGTTTTCCTAAATTTATTTCCCAAGGTTTCAACTAAACTTCCAATTATAAAAACTATAAAGACATCCAACTTAGTTTCTCAGAGTTAGTGGTTACATTATTAATTTTTAATAAGATACATGTGATTAAATACCAATGGTATGAATAGTTCAGTAGTCTTTGTAAAATAGATACATACTTGATTCCCTTTGTTTACATTGAAAATAAAATATAAAACATAGTGAATGTAAAAATTCTGTATCTTTGAACTCATTCAGAGATTCCTTTTTTATATCATGGGAAAAAGAAAGAAAAATAATGGTGAGATCAAACGCTCAGTAAGGGTTACATAATATAGAATCTCTCATGAGTAAAAAAGGAATGAATATTATGAAACTAATAAATGATGATACAATAATTCCATATAATTTATCATATAATCTTGAAAATTATCCATGTATATCATAATTATTGAAATTATTGCATGGAAAATAATATCCAATTCCATAATGATGGAATGTGTATTTTTTTACATCGTACACTTACCATCAAGACCTTCTGATAGATCAAATATTATATATATATATTTTATATTTATTTCAATGAATATATCCCAACCAAATGGTATATTTATGAGAAATCTCGTCAATTTTTAAATATTTACGAGTTTTGATAAAAATTATAAAAGTGTCATAAATTTGGAATTTTAGTAGTTTTTTATCACTTTGATATTTGGGGAATAAATTTTTTAAATATTGAACAAATTATCAAAATTATTTTTTAGAGGATCCTTTTTCTCATCATCTTCACTACTTTTAATTGAGCCAAATGTTTTATCATCCATATGAGAACCAAAAAATAAAATTCCAAATTATAAGTGGAATGGTCAAAAAAATTTTAATTACCATTAATAAATAATGTAGAACATAATATATAGTCTTCCAAATGAGGTTATTATAGATGGAAAGTAAATATGACTTTATAAGTTCATTCTCATTAAATATCATGGAGAAAAATTCTCATTATGGTTTTATATGTATGTGACTAAGTGGAGAAAGATGAAGAGACTCTTCCAACATAAAAAGTTCACATAAAAAATTAAAGGTTATATTTTTCACCACATATACAAATTTACTAAAATTATGATGAGAGAAAGAAAACATGATGGCTAAGAATGTTTATAAAGATACCTTATCATAATTATATAGATTTTGTGGCCAAATATTCTCAATATTTCTAGGTATAGTATATGGGGAAACTCTAGCACACCATTTTACTAAAAATATAGGTATCCACTTTAATCGAATGGATGGTTATAAAGAGGGAGTGAGTTATGCTCTAGAGGATATTCTAGATAAGAGTAGTTTTTAAGAAGTAATCAATCCATAAAGGATGAAAATATAATTGGTTGTGTGAAGTGAAGATCTAAGTCCCCCATTTATGATGAGGATTTAGTCATATTATTTCAATCGATAATATTAACTTTATAACATAACATAGTGGTGACCATGGGGATTTCACATGAGGATGTTATAGGCTATGTTAAAACATTCACTTTGGTTAATTTTTTTTATTAAATTTAGAGTTAAAATAGGGATTCCTATTATGTTAAATGAATTTGAATAATAAAAAATCATATTAATACTTGAAATTAATGTCAAATATTAAAAATCATATGTAAGACATATTCGGGAATGTATTGTCTCAACAATACTCTATAAATCTTATTGATTTTGATGCTCACAAATACCCTTGTTTGTTTTACTAATGATATTAATTTAAGTGCACTATAGGAAGTTAATACTCTTTATATTACTTATTTTTTGACTATATTCAAGCTTATTATTCACATGGAATATCAGTCAAAGTATCCATAATGCTCCTAAATGTGTTCTGAAAACACTATTCATATCGTACTTTTAAAAACGCAATGTAAAGAAAAAACCTTAGGTTTGTATTATAACTTATACTAAACTATCAGTTCATATGGTTAATCCACCATATGTTTTCAGAATCATATTGATAAAGAACCATACATTTGGATGAAACCTTGTATTTTAAAAAGAGAAAAAGTATGGTTAAATAACCCTATGTAAGTATGGAACCTTACATTCGAGAAGAAAACATATGGATCATCAACCTTACTTTTGTGATCGACCTTACATTATCAACCTTACATTTATAGATTAAATTCTAGGTAGTTGAACCCTATTTTTGGTATTTTTTCGTTTTGGGTAGGAACCTTATGTTTGACTTTTCATTATCAGAGATTTTAATTTTTGATTTTCTCGGAGTTTTGTGCAACGGTATTTAAGGAATATCAAGTCGATTTAAAACTCATTTTTTGAAATATTCAAAGGTTGTTATGATTGATTCAAAGAATCATAATAATTAGATAAATTCTCTCTTATTCTTATTGGAAGTTATGAATACTCTGAGCTATATCAGGAATTTGAATTCTTACGATTTATTAAAAGATTTTCTTGGACCATAAATTAAAAAATAAGGCTCTCTTATTTATTTATTCTATCGGTATTTTGTGTTCTATATCTATTTGTATGAATAAAATAAGAATATATATATGTTGAGATATAAATTGAGCCATATATTGAAACACATATTTACAATTGAAACTGCATTTTTGTGAAGATCTTTTATAGATATACTACAAGAATCGACTAGACTCTATTTTCCATCCATCTAATGGACCAAAAGCCTTTCATTTTTTCTTGATTTTGATAATCCACCGTTCAAGGGGTGAGGTATAACCCTTACAAGGCATGTGGGAGTAATATTTCATGGACCATTGGCCTTATAGGAATTTATTTCCCATAAGATTCAAACCTTACATACTACCCCGACTAACTACTTGGAACTGCTCCTATCCAGCATCTTCATCGTGATATCAACTCTCTATATTTTCATGGCTATTCAGCTAGGATTCCCCGTGCATGCATAGGCTTGTCCTGATGGTTGGTGCCATACCCTCTCATTCTTGTAATCCATCTAGATTCTGTTATGGTGAAAGATCCTTGCTCATTATTTTTCTGAAGTTTTTTCCATGTAGGTTGTTTGGTTTGCACTTACACTTAAGGTGGCCCAAAGGCCTTGAGGTGGACCGAAGGCCTTGAGGTGGTCCAAAGGCCTTAATTAACCAAAAGACTTGGTGGATAGAAGGAATTAAAGGAACCGATGACCAAATCGGTGGCCTAAAGGCCCAAATAAGGGAATAGTCCTGAATTCTATAGTGCCAAATAGTGCCTGCTAAAGTTCTCGCTACAGTACCTGCTGTAGTACTGCTGCAGTACCCGGAAATTATTCCCCTGCCTGGATTTGATCTCAGGGTCACCTGGATTCACTTAAGGAGTACTCACCTACCGGGCTGAGGCTAATGTTCTCAGACTCTATTTTCAATAGATGAGGCTACAATGTAGATATATGTATTCTGAATTTAGTATTTTCTATAAGTCTGCTACTAATATTCATTTCGGTGTTTATTTGAAAGATCTATTACAATTGGATTGTTTCAGAACTTCTCTTTCTTAAAGAAACTATTCTCTGAAAAAGAAGATTAATCTACCATCAGTTGTTGTTCAACTTTAATGTTCAAAAGAATCACTTTTTAATCAATATCTTTTTATTTAGAGTTTCAACTTCTCATACTAAGTTGTGGTGGAGTATTAGCTTCTAGATCGAAGATGTGGTTTTTCGTTTCTCTATTAAAGAACCAGAAGGCCCTGTTTTTAAGCCTTATTTGTAAAGGTGTTGACCGCCTGCACTTAGTTATGGATTGGTCTTATGATATGAGCACCTGACTAGTGAAATTCACCATGATCATAGAGAGATTAATTGGTGGAGTGGACTAGGGGATCTGCATGCCCCAAACCACTATAAATAGTCATGTTCTATATTTTTATTTTTATTTGATGCACATAAATTCATATTGAAGATAAAAACTTGTTACCCACAAAATCATCAGTCATCATCAAGAGTCAGAATTGTAAATCAATTTGAAAATATACAATTCACCCCACCTCTTTTGTATATTTGTATATTTTGACCTAACACTTGGTATCAAAGAAGATATTTTGGAAAAGAATCTAACAAGCTAAAAGTATAAGGTATATACAAAGATGGAAATGACTGATCAGAGAGAAGGAAGTCAATGGTCTGTTCTCCTTATTTTAATAGTGAAAACTATGGATGATGAAAATCATGGACGATTATATATTTGAAGAATCTGGGAATCAAATCCTACTAAAAAATAATTACTCATAATATAATTCCTGAAAATCCTCCAACTTGGACTGCTGCTACAGAGGCTGAGTATGGTACAAATTCTAAATCTATGAATTCTATTATATGTGGTCTTAGACTAGATGAATTCAACCATGTCTCAAAATTTCCTACTTCTTATAAAATGTGGCAAACCATTACAGTTTATTATGAAGGAATATAAAATTTAAGACAAATGAGGTATGCAATAACAAAACTAAAATTTGATACATTCATAATTCTTGATGGAGAAAGTATCCCTCAGATGAATGGAAGCATTAAATAGATTATTAATAATATTACAACCTTAGGTGATCCTATCAAACAAGTAGATCAATATTTGAATGTATAGAGATTACTACCTACTTAATGGAATGGTATATCAGCTTCAATTCAATAATCCTCACCTATTAAAAATCTTACAATGAGAGAATTGATTGGGAAACTGATGATGTATGAAGCTATAATTCAATATAATGTTGAAGATCGTAAAGTCTTAGTGAAAAATTAAAACAAAACTCTAATGGTAACAACTTAAAATAAAATAAAAAGAATAAATTAAGAAGTTAGAGAATAAAAAAATTCAGATACATCTGATTCTGAAATGGAATTAGCTCAGTTAGCCAGAAAGTTTAGATATTTTTATAAGAAGAAAATAGGATTCAAAAACCCCTTCAAAAGAGATGAGAATGACTCAAGGGAAGTCAGATGAAATGAATGCATGAAATTAGGTCATATAAGACCTTATTATCCCCATCTAAAAGGTGAACAAAAAAAGATAAAAAAGACATATCCGAAAAATGTTGATTATGAACATAAAGGAAAAAGGGCAATGAAGGATAATTGGAGTGTTTCCGAAGAATCCAACAGCTCATCAAAATATGACTTAAAAAAGGAAGAAACAAATATGAAAGAAAATATGTGCTTTATTATAGAAGAAGATAAGGTAAAAATCTGTTATTAATTTAACTCTAATTCTGATTTTGATTCAAATTATTCAAATAAAAAACTAGCTACCTACTGAAAAGCGCTAGAAGAAAAATTTGACTCCTTATTTAAGAAAAAAATCTTTAAAGAAAATTCAAAATGCTATTTTAGTGGAAATATATTTCTTACTTAAACAACACCAAGAGTTAATTGATAAATTTAACTCATCTACCACAAAATGTGTTGTTCATAAAAATATGATTAAAACTTTACAAGATGAAGTAAAAACTTATAAATGTGCCTCTATCTTATTTACAAAAGAAGAAAATATTTTCTATGAAATTCTTGGTAAAAATGTCATTTGAAATAAAAGATTTAGTATAGGAAGTAAGGGTGAAAATTCTAAACTACATAAGAATTATTTTGTTCCCAACTCAAAAATATTACTTGTCATTTTTTTAATAGAAGGACATATAACTATAAACTGTTTTCTAAGAAATCCACAAATAAGTGGAATTAAAAATGATTTTATATTAAATAACTTATCTGAAGTAAACATGAGTTATGGAAAAACAAAAAAAATATGCATTTGCAGATCATTGCTAGCTAACACTGCTGGACCCCAAAGAATATGGGTAGCAAAACAAACTCTTATATAAATGTCTTTTGTAGGAAATAAGTCACAAAAAAAGAAAAGATATATGGTATATGGATAGTGGATGCTCCACGAATATGAGTAAAACTCATCAAACATCAATACATTGACTCTAATAAATGGAGGTATAATAACTTTTAGTGATAATTCCAAAGGAAATATAATTATACTTAAAACTATTGGAGATACAAAAATAGTTTAAATCAACAAAGTACCATATGTACAAGGGATGAAGCATAACATGATAAGTATGTCTCAACTATATGATGATGTATATTAGGTTGATTTTTCTTACAATTCATGTTCTTTATTTAAAGATAAACTACTTAAGTATAGAGAACCTATAATTGATAATGTTTATACTTTGGATTTAAATTCCTTGTGTAAATAGAAAGTCAATTGTTTAACTGATTAGATAAATGAGTCTTTGATATAGAATATGAGGGTTGGTCATTGTAATATTTATTCTTTACATAAATTATCTAATAAAGAGTTAGTTTCTTATTTAACTAGTCTTAAGTTTTATTGTGACAATTTTGTGAAGCATTCCAAATTGGAAAGCAACACAAATCTTATTTCAAATCATTTAACAAAATTTCTAAATCAAACCCTCTATAACTTATCCACATGGATCTATTTAGAACATCAAGAGTAGCATGTTTGGATGGAAAATTATATGTATATGTTTCAGTTGATGATTACTCTAGATTTACTTGGATTTATTTTCTAAAACTCAAAAGTGATGATTTTACTATTTTTAATTTTTTTTAAATTTGTTCAAAATAGAAAAGGTTTTAAAATAATTTCATTAAGAAGTGATCATGGTGGAGAATTTGGGAATCATGAATTCAATTCCTTTTGGTCAACTTTGGGTATTAAACAAACCTTTTCTGCACAAAAAACACCTCAATGGAATGGAATTATTAAAATAATAAATAGAACTATTCATGAAATGGCTAGGACTATGCTAAATGAATACATTCTACGTACCTACTTATGGGCAAAATCTGTATGCACAACCTACTATATCATGAATAAAGTTTTAATTTGGCCTATTTTCAAAAAGACTCCTTACAAACATTGGAATGACAGAAAACCTAAGGTAAAGTACTTTAATGTTTTTGGATGTAATGGGTATATCCTGAACACCAAGGATAATTATGGTAAGTTCATTCCAAAAGCTGGTGAAGGAATATTCTTTTGGATATTCTGCTACCTCTAAAGCCTACATAGTGTTTAATAAAAAGTCAAGGATTGTTGAAGAATTAGTTCATGTGAAGTTTGATGAAACTAACCATTTTATTAAAGATAAATATCAAATTTATGAAATTACCGACTCTTATGACAACATGAGACTTGAAAATCTGAAAAATGATTTGGAAAATAACATAAAATATTTATCCTAGTTCAAAAGAACATGATATAGTTGAACCTATTTTTCTTACCTTGACAGTCTAGAACCCTAAATATTATTCCTTTTGAAACTTTAATAGGATACCTAGACATAGGAATAAGAACTAGAAGAAATAAAGGAAACCTTGTTGAACTCTCTACCCTTATATCTCTACTAAAACCTAATAATTTTGAAGAATCCTGATAAGATGAGAGTTGGATGTTAGTAATACAGGATGAGTTAAACTAATTCAAAAGGAATGAATTTTGGGAATTAGTTGAAAGACCATCAAACTATCTAGTTATAGAAACTAAGTGGTTATTTATAAATAAAGAAGGTGATCAAGGGATTATGACTAGAAACAAATCTAGACTAGTAGCTAAAGGATATAATTAGGAAGAGGGTATAGATTATGATGAAACCTTTTCCCCTATTTCTATATTAGAGGAAATTATAATTCTTTTAGCTTATGCATCTCATATGAACTTTAAATCATATTAAATGGTTGCTAAATCTTCATTTTTAAATGGATATTTAATGGATTCAGTTTATTTTGAACAACATCCTGGTTTTGAAAATTCTAAAAAACCAGATTCTATTTTTTAACTTACTAAAGCTCTCTATGGCCATAAACAAGAACCTAGAGCTTGGTATGAAAGATTAAGTTCTTTAATTTTGAAAAATGGATTTACTATTAGAATGTAAGATCTAACTCATTTTAAGAAAACCATTTGTTATAATATATTATTAGTTCAAATATATGTTGATGATGTAATTTTTGGTTCTACTAATAAACAACATCGTAATGATTTTTCAAAACGTAGGAAAAAATAATTTGAAATGAGTTGGATTGGAGATTTGAACTTATTTTTAGGACTTCAAATTTATCAAAAATATTATGGAAATATTTTAAACCAAAGTAAATATATTATCGATTTATTGATAATGTTTGTTGTTAAGAACAAAAATACATATACAACTCCCATGTGTACCAATATAAAACATGATTTGGAAGAAACTGGAAAACCAGTGGACACCAAGTTATATAGAGGTATGATTGGTAGTTTATTATATCTCTCTACTAGAAGACCTAATATTATGTTTTCTATATGTTTATGTGTAAGATTTCAAACAAATCCTAAAGAATCTAATCTTAGTGCTGTCAAAAGTATTTTTAGATATTTAAAGTGAAGTATTTTTCAATCTCTTCTTTATCAAAAAACTTATGATTTTAATTTAATATTATATTCAGATGCTGATTTTGGAGGTTATAGATTAGATTAAAAAAAGTACCTATAGAACCTGCCACTTCATAAGAAAATCATTAGAATCAATGTCAAGTAAGAAACAACACTCAGTTTCCCTATCAACAGATGAGGTAGAATATGTTTCTTTAGGTAGTTGTTGTTCACAAGTATTGTGGATGAAAAACACACTAATAGACTTTGGATTAAATATAAATTGTACACCTATTTTATGTGATAAAACAATTGTTATAAATATTTTAAAAAATCCAATAAGTAATTAAATAACTAATCATATTTATATTAGGAATAATTTTCTAAGAGATCATGTTCTTAAAAAGGATATATCTTTAGAATTTTTAAATAATTAATATCAACTAGCTCATATATTTAATAACCTGCTTCCCAATGTATGTTTTTATATTATTAAGGGGGATTGAGGTTTATTTAATTTTTAAAAAGTTAATATTTTTAATGTTTTTAATTTTAAATATTTATTTCATTTATTTATTCTAGTTTATTTATGTTAATTTTTTTACTGATTACTTTAAATCTAATTTTTTTAATATTTATTTTCTCTCCCTATACATTTTAGTTAATTTATTTTAAATCTTAAATTTATTTGTGATGCCTGTTTTTAAATTTTTTAATAATTATCTCATATAATGACACAAGAAATAAGGTACTGTCAGAAATGTTTCAAATACTGAATCATTTCAACTCTCAAATACCTTTTGAATACCGAAACCCTTGTTTAACTTCATTCACCTTCATTCATCTCTATTTTCATTCAAACCCCTAGAACCCAAAAAACTTATAGCTATAATTTCTCAAAAATGAAAAAAAACTAAGGTAACTGAAGAAGGTGAAGCCAATGACCCAAAGCATCAGAATGTTTCTGGAAGAAAGATTTTGTACAGAAAAGAAGTTTATTTTGAATGGTTTTATTAGAAAAATATGTTTCTAAAGTAAGAACTAGATTTTCAAGGTTTGGAATCTATGTTCAATGAGGTGAACTTATATTTACTTTATGATGTAAAACTAAAATATTTCTATAACAATGTTCTGTTTAGTTTTGGTGATACTGAAGATATATTTTTTGTGAGAAGAGAAGGTGAAGACTTTTCAATTTCTTCGATTAACATTTCTCAAATCATGAACTGTTCACATGAGGGGGTGTTTCATTTTGAATCCAAGTTCTATCAGAGATAAAGACCATAAGTCTAAAGATATGATGTCTTTTCTATTTTATTCAACAAATGTTAAGAAAATGTTTTTCAAGTATCTCGAGGCAGACTGGAAAATCATAGTTATGTTTATTCAAACAGGAATTGCTCCTAGAATGGAAAAGATAGAGAAGATTCTATATCTAGACATTTATATCATGTTTTTGTTCATGAGTGAAAAAAATCTAAATTTTCTAAGGTATATATATAGATATTTAAATTACTGATGTCAACCAGATGTTAGGGTGGATTTTTATCCTTATGGAAGGATAATATATTGAATTATTTTGAGAAATGAAAGATTCATTTAATAGATTCTCGAATAAAATGTCACCACAACAATTTACTCAATTAGAGAACATTGAGTAATTTAGGCTTTTACAAAAGTACAGTCAAAAGAAAACTCTTTCCAGTTGGTGCAGATGACCAACAAAGATCAGGATATTCTACTCATGGGGAGAAAAGTGCAATTGGGAATGAATGAATTAGTGAAACCTGAGGTGAAGGACCTTCCAAACCAACATTAAGAAAATTGTTATTTGATGAAGAAGAAGAGTAGGAAGAGGAAGAAGAGGCTATGTAGGACGATTTGGTTGTAAAACCATGAAAATGAGTTGTTCCACTTATTTTACAAACAGTGTTGGGTTCAGTTGAGGATACCTGGTTAGTACATTTGGAAGAAAACTTTCTTAAGGAAGATTGATAGGTTGAATTCTAGATAAGAGATATGTAGAATGTTGATTTACCAGTTGTCCGGGAGGAACAACCAGCTTTTCAGGAAGAAAAACAGTTAATCAGATATGAAAATATTAAAAATGAAATTTTTGAGAATTTACTTATCTATGTTTTTGATCAGATGGAAGAAATACATCAATCTTCAACTAAGGAAGAAATTTAAATTCTTGATAGTATTTCTTTTTCGAGTGAAAAATCAATTGAGAAACCAATGGGGAAGTCTGTGGAAAAATCTCCTTCAAGATCTCTAGAAATTATGGTAGTTGGACCACCACACCATCTATAGGGATACATATTTGATTCCCTGTCAAATCAGGTTTATGATCTTGTAATGAAATTTAATTAGTCTCATGAAGAAAATATTAATCTTGGAAAAGAGTTATACATTTCAAATAAAAATTTATAGGATCTTAATGAAAATTATTTTTTTAAGAAGGAATTTGATGCTTTCAAGAGGGAGATGCTGAATGAGGTTAGAAAGATAAAATTTGAAGTTGTTTCTAAATCTGACCTTTCTGATATAAAATTGTATTTGGGGATTCAATTTGAATCAATCAATAGTAATGTTGGTCAGACCAGTACATCTACCTCTGTCCCAACTATCAGTCCATATCTGATTCGAAAATTTCAGGAAATTACCTCTGTCATGGTAGATATGAATGATCATCTTAAAAATATTCAGTACAATAGTGCTCCTCTATCAGTTCTGTTGGACAATAAAAAATTTCTAGTTGATCAACTGACACAGAATGAACCTGATATCAGATTTCTACTAAACAAATTCATAGAAAAGTTAGACTAGTTTATGCAGCAAGAGGAGAGTTTGCATGACTTTTGGTAAATCAATCTCATTGATAATTTTCATATCATTCCAGATTCCAGAATATTAATTATGGAATTGGGGGATAATATAATGAATAAGTTGTGGTTACATATGGTAGAGTTTAAGGATATGTTTGAAGCTTCTCAAAATCCATAGAACCATAACTAAGCCAACTCGTACCCAATATTTTTTACCCTAACCATTTCAGTTGACTAAACTTGTTTCCCAATCATAATAATTATTGTATTTATACAATTTTTGATCAATAAATTCTCCATATTTTTATTTTTTTCTTTGTTTATTATTTTTTGTTTATCTCATAAGCCAAAATATCCAGTCTTATTTATTTAAACAGATTATTATAACATTCACTTATATATCTGGGCAAAATTAATCTTGTTTTATTCATTTCCTACACTTTCTTTTTGATCTCACAAATAGAGTGATAAATTTAGATAAACACAACATTTATTTTTATTTATATTCATTGAATCAATTCTTTGAGATCATATTTTGAATTATTTTCTTTTAATTTTTTTTGAAAATTATAAATTCTATTGTTAATTTTATGTTTTTTGTGATCATCAAAAAGGAAGTGATTGTTGAGAATTTATTGTCTCTAAAATACTCTAAAAATCTTATATATTTTTATGCTCACAAATACCCATGTTTGTTTTAATAATTATATTACTTTAAGTGTGTTTAAGGAAATTAATATTCTTTATATTCATTATTTTGGAATTATATTCAAGCATATTATTCATGTGGAATATTCGTCAAAGTGTTCGGAATGTTCCTAAGCGTGTTCTGGAAACACTGTTTATACCATACATTGAAAAATGTAATGTAAGGAACAAACCATGTGTTTTTATTATACATTATGATGAAGGATCAGCATGTATGGTTAATCAAACCTACATTGTAAGAAATTTATGGATAAAGAACCTTACATTTGAAAGAAACCTTACATTTGAAAAAGGAAAAAGTGTTGTTAAATAACCCTACATAAGTACGGAACCTTACATTTTAGAAGAAAATGTATGGATAATCAACCATACTTTTGTGATCAACCTTACTTTTCAACCTTACGTTTAGAGATTAATCTCTATGTAATTGAACCCTACGTTTGGTATTTTTTCATTCTGTTAAGGAAACTTACGTCTTACTTTTCATCATCAGAGATTTGAATTTACAATTTTCTGAGAGTTTTGTTCAACAATCTTTATGGAATATAAGGCCAATTTAAAGATCATTTACAAAAGTTTCAAGGCTCATTTTGATTGATTCAAATAATCATAATAAGTAGATAAATTCTATCCTATTCTTAAGAGAAGTTTTTACTACTCTAAGATATCTCAGTAATTTGAATTTTTATAATTTATCAGGTGATTTTATTGGATCTGAAATTTAAAAAGATGGATCTCTAATTTATTTAATCTATTAGTGTTTTGTGTTCTATATATGTGTGTATGAATCAAATAAGAATATATATGTTGAGATATATATTGATCCTTATATTGAGACAAATATTTACAATTGATATCGCATTCTTGTGAAGATATTTTACATATCTACTGTAACAACCAATCGGACTCTGTTTTTGATATAAGAGGCTATAGTGGAGATATACATGTTATGAATTTATTATTTTTTGTAAGTCTACTGTTGTTATTCATTGCCTTTTTATTTTAAAGATCTATTGTAATTGGATCATTTCAAAACTGCTCTTTCTTAAAGAAACAATTTTCTGAAGAAGAAGAAGATCCATCTTCCATATTTTTTTGTTCAACTATAAAGTTATACCAAACCATTTTAATCAATATATTTTTATTGATAGTTTCAGATACTCATACTCATTTGTGGAAGAGTATTAGCTTCTCGATCTAAGCTGTGGTTTTTGGTTCTCTTTTAAATAACCATAAGGCTCCATTTTTAAGCCTTATTTGTAAAGGTGTTAACTACCTGCACTCAGTTGTGGATTAGTCTTATGAAAAGATGACCTGACTAGTGGAATTCACCAAAATCCTATAGGTAGTAATTGGAGGAGTGGACTAGAGGATCTTTATGCCCTGAACCACTATAAACAACTATGTTCTATATTTCTGTTTTTATCCGCTGCTCATAAATTCATACATATGATAAACAATGCTTAGCCACATAATCCTCAGTAAACATCAAGAGGAATAATTGTAAAATAATTGGAAAAGACACAATCCACACACCATTTGTGTATATTTTTATATTCTAACTTGACAAGACATATTAAAAATAAAAGGTAAATATAGTAGCAGTAAACAAGCTTCAATCCTTAGACACTACCTTAATCGTTGTCTATAAATGTTCTCCAATTTAATTACCCAATGTATACATTAAGACCTAAAAGAATAAAAATAAATTACCTTTATAACATATTGAAACCTCAAATATGGTTGTTGATACCCTAATGAAAGTGATTTTATTACCCAAAGACATTTAAGAAGCCAAAACATATTAAACTCACTGTTCTTAATGGAGAGACTTTCCAAATAAAAAATAAACAGTGGGACTAACAACTTTACATTCATAAATTAAATAGTAATATTGAATAATATATAAGAAAATAAAAAAAGAAATAAATATAACTCTTCCAATCAAGGGAAAAGATTTCTAGGATAATTCCAAAAGAATTATTTTATAATTAAAATCATAAACTCAAAATGGAAATGCCTTTAGATCATCACTACCCACCACCACTAAGATTTTATCCCTTCATTCCTTGAATAATTTATTAAAAACTCTTCTTCCATAGATTATCATCTCCATAATAT
Organism: Viscum album; assembly: GCA_963277665.1. Taxonomy (NCBI): domain Eukaryota; kingdom Viridiplantae; phylum Streptophyta; class Magnoliopsida; order Santalales; family Viscaceae; genus Viscum; species Viscum album. The sequence continues at coordinate 1,281,250,744 of OY728134.1, forward strand.
CCCACTCCCTCATTCTAACTACCCCTTGGAATGATGTGGAGACATACATATCTAAGAAATGTGTGTGGTAGATATCACTATAGAATATGTACTTTGAGATTTTGGGAATATTTAGGCATGAAAGCCACTGAAGTTTTATAATGTTTCTTAATAAAAGTTGTTCTAATTTATTTTTTATTCCTCACTTAAATATTTATTTCAATTAGACATGTGTTGAAAAAGATATCCTTGAATTACTAAATTTTTATTTTTCATATTTAGGAGTCTCTTCAACTTTATCCACTTGGTTACATTCATATACTGCTTGAATTGATGAGTTTCTCTATGATATTTAATGATGAAGAAGTTCATATATTCCTATATCTTTTAAAGCTATAATAACATTAGTTTTTGAATTATAGCTCGAGTTATCCATTATTTATTGAAGGTTCATCAAATCCATTTTACAAATCAACATCCAAAATTTAATTATTTTTTTGGCTTGGAAATCATTATTTTAGCAATTTTGACCTATTGGAATAAATTATTACCATTAGGAAAAGGACCCTAAAAAACATTAGACAATTGTATGAGTATTTAAAATGTTACTCCCTAAGATAAAAAATGGATTAAAAACTAATAAAATCCCAGAATTAGGAAATCTCCCCATTTAGCTAAAGACTCATCAATATTGAAAAAATGATGAAATTTTACATAAAATGACAAATTGGTGGGGTTATATTCATTAAAATAAATCTAAATATATGTTTATAATTAACTTTATTAATCTACCCACTCATAGAACTTTGAATCATGAATAAGTGAGCACTCAAAATAAAATTCTAATGAAATATTTGACACATTCTAATAATGTAAACAAGATTAAAATCAAGGTACTAAACAAATCATGACTCTTAAATTGATTTAATTCTAAATTATATATTCTATTTATCAATTCCATTCCGATTTAATTCATTCTTCCACAAATAAGGATGCTTACCACACTTATTTTCCTCTCATCAATTATTTTGAATAATGTTTTCCTTATAAAAATTAATAAAGGGGTCATCATATGATTATCTTTGTTGTTTTTTTAATTTTTTTATTTTCAATTGATATGATTTTATCAAATAATTTAGATTATTTAGAAAATTTACTTTCAATGTGACTACTCTAAAGTTTTTAATGATTAAAAACAATTTTAGGAGACTAATAAAGAAGATCTTTTGAAAAAACATGTGGACCAAAATGATATCGTGATTGATGTACTTAGTAAAAAATATAAATTACATCTAATTTCATGAAATAATTAAAAGAATAAAAATGTTAAAATGAATCTCAATAAAACTAAAACATTGTACCACCCATTTTTAAAATTGAATAACCTTTTATTGGTATCAATGAATATGGATTTAAATGTTCTTTTTTAAATTAAAAGGAAAAAATTATCACTAATTTACCAATTGATGTATCTTTATGAAATCAAAATTATTTTGAAAATTATGGTGTTGATTTTGTTATAAATTTAATTCCCTGTGAATTCCCTGTTTTGAAATTTAAAATCTAAATTTTTTGTTAATATTTAGATAAAGAGACATTGAAATATGAGCAATTAATTTTTCAAGAGAATTTGGTGGAACTTGATAGAAATCCTACTTTTAATAAAATTTCTCTCCACTCAGAAACAATAATAGAACCCAAGAATCCATAAGGTGGAGTCCTATATTCTAATCCATTTTTTATATTATTTTGATAATAATTTGTTATATTCTTTTCCATGTATAGATTTTATGCCTACATATTTTGAGTGGAATGATTTATTAGATGAAAAGGAATACAATACTAAATGTTATGAAATAATTATGTTCACAATTGAAGCTTGTATTGGTACACATGAGGTGGGTGGTATCAAGTTATTTTTTAAAGAAGAAATTTTTTCTAAAGTTAAGCATAAAGTTGAACCACATTGTGGAATTAAATTTTAATAATAAATGGACATTGTTTGTGAGGCTTAATTTTTTGGATGTTATAATTATATTTTGTTCACTCATACAATATTTCATTAGAATCAAAATTTCATGGAAGGGAAACTTAATAAATATAAATTTTATAGATCCTTAAAATTTTGGGAGATGAAAAAGATTTGAGGAATTTCATCGTAGCGGTTCATGAGGAAGAAATATTACCCACATTCAGATTGGGGATGATCATTTGAAACATCCTTACTAGGTTTAGTGAAATCCTAGCACCAACTTTGGGGGTTCAAACAAAGTATCATTTCCCTTCTATTTCTTTTCATTTTTCATTACTTTCTTTCAAATAAAATTATGATGCTTTTTTATGAAGGATTCCAAGTTGAACCATTTAGGAGGATATCTCAGGGAAACTACAACTTAATAGAAACCAAGTTGTGCCTTCCCTTACCACATTTTTTTGTCACACATCAATTTATTGAATTTCAATTCTCATATAAACTATACAAAAGAAGGAAATTGTATAAATTAAGTGTGGGTTGGAGGATTATCATTCATGGAATGGTATTTTTGTTTTTTCTTTTCAATTTTTTTTGTTTTTAATTAAAATTTTGTGTGTTTTATTTCATATATAGTTTGTTTTTAAACTTGTTAGCTGAAATGTAATTACCTTTCTAAATTAAAAATATTTTTCAATGAAAATAACAAACGGGATTCATGGTACCAAACATAAATGAATTTTGAAATGTCTAGACTGGTGGTGGACCTTATGGGCCAACTAGAGTTATGAGGAATTAAAAACTATGTTGAGGGTTGTGGGATTGTATGAGGTTGTCTGGGTATCATAGAATTACTATCATCACAAACAAACCTTTATCTTGCAGCGTCTTAGAATATGATGTCCTAAAACTAATACCTCACACCTTATACATGGGGAGGTTAAAAATAGTATATCAGAAATCTGAATGGTCTTGTGGGTACTGATCATGGGATATACATATAAAGAATTTATTCCACCCTCTTCATCTTATGACAATATGAAGAGGACCCCTCCTCTATCTGAGAAACATATTGAGAAAGAAAATAATCTTCTGAAGGGTGACCCTTGTTTGATGTAGGCCATTCCATTTTCTCATTGTATTCCAGAGTTCACTATGCTTTGTGGTCATAAAACATATGCCAGAAGGCAAAGGATGTGAATAAACCTTAATTCTAAAAGGTGTATTGGTGCCTATTATCCAATGGTTGAGGAAGGTTGATTCACTAAGTGGTGTTGGAAGATCATACATAAAACTAAACATATGTTTTGATTGGAAGCCTTTCCTGTAATGTTTCTTAGTGGCTAGTTATTATCAATGCATGAATCTTGAAATGGAATCTGATTCAAGACTTTTTAATGGTTGCTCATTTTCCCACTAGAAGGTGTATTAACCTCACCATCACAGTGTTGTTAATGATATACCATTTTATGAGATACATCAATGAGGAGAAATCAAAATACCTACTGGTGGTCCCCTTCCATGTTATCTAGTGCTGGTTAGATACTCATATTAGAGGTTATAGATACATAAATAGTAAATAGACCCTGAAAGCTATCTCTTGACAACACCTTCAGAGTATGAGTGGGGTGAACTTATTGGGATATAAAGACTATGATACAATAGATCATCTCAACAATATTGATCACTCCACCTATACACCTTATTCCTACCCCACATGAACATTGATAAATTATGTATTTAGGGATCACACTTGGTGAGGATATCTTATTTCTTCAAGATAGGGATTCATATTCACCAAAATTGACAAGGAGATTATATAAGAGAGGTGTTCACCCTGGAAATTTTCACACCAATTATACTATGTTCATATGAGGTCTCCCATGACCATTAATACTGAACATAAATAAAAAAATATAATGGTGGCTCAATAGATCTTGATGATGTTCCCTTAGGAAATCATGTGATGTGGGATTTAGCTACCACCTCCCATAGGTCTTCAGTTTTTTCACTTTCTATAAGTTTTTTCGAGGTTTGGAACTGATCATATCCCAATGTACAATTAGAAAAATTGATTCATATTTCCAATGTTCAACCATGTTTCCAAGGCTAGAGTGGGTCAAAGGAAAACATTTACACATTCTAGGAATGGGAAAGAGAATAAGAAATATCAGGTTTCTGAACCCCTAAGAAAGATGTTGAGAATTTGGATTTCCACCTCCTAGGTTGCTCGCACTACTTGTCCAGATCTAGTATCCACCCTACCTTAGGATTCTTATCCAATTTCATGGTGGGAATGGGATTCATTGAGTAATAATAAGCCTATTTGTGATCCATAGATCCTTCTTTAGGGAAAACATATTTCATTACATGGATAAAGCTATGCATTAGTACATGACACTATCTCTTATGAAGATGACCCTTTTATGGTAGAATTTTACCTTTGAGATCTTGAAAACTCCATTAATTCACTATGAAATTGTTGTAGATATACATAGATAGTGATTTAATTGGTGAGGCCTGGGGCCAGTGAGGAAAAAAGGACTATAGTCACACTTTATAGAGGGATGATGGGGAAACCCAATTGTTGCAACCATGCAATAGGAATGTTATCCTCCTTCCCAGATAGTATCTCATAAGCATTCCAACCTAGAGGATCCTACAGTGGCTGAGGAACCATGGAAGAAATTAAAGTGGATGGACCTTGATCGCACCGTGATTTACTATTTCATTTTCACCCTTACACCACTGTTTTAAACTGGATTTGTATTGTAAGTTTAAAAAATAATAACAAATTTAAATTCATGTTTTATTAATTTATTTTGTGTTTATAACTATGAAAAAGGTAAATGTTACATTTTTTAATGATTCCATTGCAGGAGGAGGTGATTTGGAGGCCCTAGAGATGATTCAGAAGAAAATGGGCCAAAACTGCATGGCTTCCATGAACATATGTCCACTATTTTGATTTTTAATAGACTTTTGTGCATCTAAATGGTATGAAAATTTTCTGTCCTCTCCAAAACATCATGGGATACAACTATTATCGAGAAACTAAATCCCAATTCAACCATCTGGTGGCGCTTTCTAACCATTCTTTCCATGGGATAGAATCTTCCCGAATTCGAAAGTTTAGTTCGGTCATTTGACCATATCTCCCAATCCAGATGTCTAATGGCCAGAAAATTTTATAGGGAGACCTTCAAGAGGCCTGCAAAAAACTCTTCTCTCTTTTTTTCACATTGTGATACGGCTTTATACTATTCCAAAACTGAGACACAAGTGGTATCTCAAAAACAGGGTTCTCAAAACCATGTTCTATTTTGGCTATAAAAAGGAACCCTGAACCCTCATTTGAAAGTTAGACTAGAAGGACAAGATCTTCCATTTTTGAGTCCTAGAGGAGTCTCCTCCTCGTCCTATAAGTTATGGAGGCCCCTATCATCATATGGGGATCAAGAATGAAGAAGGAGTTCCACCTGAGCTTCCTCCTACTCCTGATGTTGAGCTAAACAGTGGGAATTCATTATGAGGGAGCTACAGACATGTAAAGGGAGTTATGGAACTGGTAATACTACTGGTTTGATGTATTTTGTGTTTGAAAAAATTTCATTCAGAAGTATCTTAGGTTGATTTATCTTTGTTCGATTTAACCGAATGAAATACTCATTACTTTTAACTGATCGGTGCGAAGTTTTCAGTGCGTGACTTGTGTTGTTTTGATTGGAAGCACAAGAATCCTTTTATTCAACAAATATTTGAGATTTTAATTTGTTTTGGAAGATATTATACCATGCATGTGATCTGGACCTTGGATAAACGATTGTTATTTCAAGGTTTGTCTCAACGTGCTTTAATATAAGAGCTTGGAAAGTAATCGGGATTCCGATTTATTTCAACCAGAATTACATCAAACCATAATTAATCTCTGAGAACAATCTGCTTCAAATGTGTGTAGTGAACTCACAACGAACATTTTTATCTCATAATAATAAAACACCAACTTTTCTTGTCAACTATAAAACTCTTTAATTAAGTCATTTTATTTTTAAAACTATTTTCAAAACCACCCCATTCTTTTAGTAATATTTTTGAAAAATACTAATTTTAAGCTTCCAAATCTCCTTAAGAGAGATGAACTAGGGTATTTCCTAGACTTCAAGACTATAAATTTGATGTGTCATGACAACATGTTTAAATTTTTGCACAGTTTTTGGGCAGCGCTTTGGTTTTTAGTGCTTGTTTTTATATGGTTTTTGTGAATATTTATTTGTTTTATCATATACCATTACCTATATTTTTGTGTTCTAATTTATTTCTTGTGTAGGTTTTGTGCATAAAACATTATAATATGGGATATTTAACACCTTTCGAACCTGAACTAGATAGGATCTTACATCAGCAACACTGATATGCACAAGAGAACCCTTTGATGGAGGACGCACAAGAAAACAACACTCTTCTTGACCAATCATCTTCTTCTTCTGGAACCAACAACAAAACTGAAATAAAAATGTATTACATGGATGAAAACAATAGAATAATAAATTAACTAACCTCAAATGATGTCGATATCCATACCACATACATTCAATTACAAGGTGAGGCAACCAATTTTGAACTAAAATTTGGTTTAATTCATTTATTACCATGATTTCATAGACTTCTTGGAGAGGATCCACATAAAAATTTAAAAGAATTTAATACTATGTGTTCTAAATTAAAACCTTAAAATGTGGATGAAGAACAAGTAAAGATCAGGGAATTTCCTTTTTTATTAGAAGACACTACAATGACTGGCTTTATTATGTTAATTACCCAATTAGACACTGGGCAGTCATGAAATTTATTTTTCTTGAAAAATATTTCCCAGCCTCTCAAAAAAAAACTATAAGGAAATAAATATGTGGTATAAGGATATCATAAGGAGAAACATTACATGAATATTGGGAATGCTTTAAATGGTTATGTTCATATTTCCCACACCACCAAATAAGTGATCAAATTTTAATTCAGTATTTTTATGAAGGTTTAATTCCAATTAATCATAACATGAGTGATGCTACTACATGTGGTGCACTAGTAGATAAAACCCTAATCACTGCAAGGACCTTGATTTAGAACCTGGTGCAAAGCACACAATAATTCATTTCACTGTCCATTGTACCCATTCGAGCTTTCCATGAAGTGAAAACTACTGATTTTAAGAAGAAGGTGGACACAGATTTTGAAGAGGTAAGTACCCTTATATAAAAAATCGCTCTCTCCCAAGGAAAATATCAATCTCCTCCTCCCATACATTTTGTAATCCGCTCTTATGAAACCCATTATTTGGACCAATTCTCCCAGTTGGGAGAAAATTCTAAGATTTTTGATGAAATCTTCCCAGGACACCCCTATAACCAACCATTCAGGTAAGAACCATACTATCCATCCAACTCTGGGTGGAAAAAAAATCAAGCTTATAGGAAAGGGGGTATTCAAACCAACCTTATCAACCATGGAACCAACAAGGTTAGAGAAGTCATCTACCATCACCACACAAAAATCCTCAACCACCCCAAATTCCTTTCCAACAAACCCCTCCAAAACCCTAGCCTAGCCTAGAATATATGTTGAAACAAATGGCTCCCAATAATAACCAATTCCATAAAACCCCCCAAGCTTCTATACAAGACCTCAAAACCCAATTAGGCTAACTAGTAAACTCAGTGGGAGAAAATCAATGTCATGGGTTAGGAAAAATACCCTCTCAACCCATAGTTAACCCTATTGATAAAGGAAATGTTAGTACCATCACCCTTAGGGGTGGAACTAATCTTAAAATCCAAATGAATCTTCCAATAGAGTCATCCCCTCCTAAAGAGACCACCATCACAACCTCTGCAAAAAATGGTCCAAGAGAAGAAAATCCCTTTCCTGAGAGAATTCCTTCCAAAGGAAAGAGTGTGTATGTCGATGAGTCTCCTATCCCAACCATTCCTCTTCCATTTCTCCAAAGGGCCACCCAACTAAAAAAATAAAAGGAAACTGAACTTGATAAGTAAATATTAGAAACTTTAAAAAAAGTGTAGGTTAACATTCCTTTGATTGATATTGTGAAGAAAATTCCAAATAAAACAATGTTTCTAAAGGAAATGTGTACACACTGAAGGAGAATTAGAGGTGATGGGAAGGTAAGCTTGAGGAGAAATGTCTCAGAATTGATAGAACCATCACTTCCTAACAATTGAAATGATTCTAGAACCTTATCGATTCAATGCACGACAGGGGAGTATTTATTTTTCAATGCTATTCTTGATTTAGGGGCTTCTATAAATGTGATGACTCACTCCATTTACTCTTCATTGTAGGTTGGAGAATTCAGGCCAACTGGGATAGTTATTCAACTAGAAAATCAAAGTAAAGAACACCCTTTTGGTGTCCTAGAGGATGTTCTTGTGATAGTTCAAAATTTAATTTTTTCATACCGATTTTTGTGTGCATAAAATGGATGATGATATGATGAATAGACATACCCTAATTGTATTGTGGATACCTTTATTTAAAACCACCAAATCCATAATTAATGTCCATAATGGTACATTATCAATGGAATTTGGTGGTGACATAGTCCATTTCAGCATCCTTAATGCCATGAAGCAACCCTCAGAAGAACATTCCTCTCTCTCTATTAATTCAATTGATATACTCCTTACCCCTGAAAAAACAAAATATCTTTCCCCCTATCCCATTTTTTAGTTTTATTAATTGATTTAAATTATAGTAAATGAGTCATGAAATAATTGTTGTAGTGTATTAGAAAAATTTCATAAATGTTTATTAATTGATGATTTCTTGAACACTGAGGATCCAATGACCATTGACGATACTGCTAAGATTATAAAATCTCATTACACAACTATGGATGATACCATTGAGTAGTTAGATGAGATTAGTGACCTTTCACATTCACACACACTCACATCAATCCAAAATACACCTGAATTGTAACCGAAACACCTACCTCAATATTTAAAATATTCATATCATGAGAATGGAAATAAGATGACTGTCATCATTGTTAGTTCACTCCCTCCTGAGAATGAAATGAAACTGCTTGAACTTTTGAGGGAGTATAAACAATAATTTGATGGTCACTAGTGTACATTGCTGGTATTAGCATATTAATTTGTACAAAACATATTTTTTTAAATGATGAGGGTAAACCAGTGAGGAAGTCACAATGTCTACTGAACCCAAACCTCCTAGAAGTTGTGAAAAAGGAGGTAACAAAATTATTGTCTACTATAATCATTTACCCCATCTCTGATAGCCAATGGTTTAGTCCCGTTCAAGTAGTTCCTAAAAAAACTGGCCTTATAGTAATAAAAAATGAAAAAAATGAATTGGTTCTAACTCGTGTGCAAAATAGTTAGCGTGTCTGTATTGACTATCACCGCCAAAACCAACACACTAAGAAGAATCATTTAACTTTTCCATTCATTGAATAAATGATAGAGAGGTTAGTGGGTAAGTCCCACTACTATTTCCTTGATGGGTATTCTGGATACTTTCATATCCATATTACCCCCAAGGACCAGGAAAAGACGACCTTCACTTGGCCCTTAGGAACATTTTCATTTAGGAGGATTTCATTTGGAATGTGCAATGCTCCAGGTACTTTCCAACGATGCATGGTTAGTATTTTTTCAGATTACCTGGAGATGTGCATGGAGGTATTTATGGATTATTTCACTATTTATGAATCTCATTTTGATGAATGTTTGAGTAGTCTTGCTTCCGTCCTACATCACTATATTGAAAAGAATATCGTATTAAATTATGAGAAATGGCATTTCATTATGCGACAAGGTATTGTTTTGGGACATGTCATTTATAGGGATGATGTCCAAGTAGATAAATCAAAATTGGATGTAATTTCTTCCTTAAAATTCCCCATAAAGTTTTGGTATGTGTGGTATTTCATAGGTCATGCTGGGTTTTACCATCATTTCATTTATGAATTTAGTAAAATTTCACTCCCCGTCACCCGATTTGTCCAAAAAGAAAAGGATTTTGGTTTTTATGATGAATGTGAGTAATATTTTAATAAGTTAAAATGGATTCTCACATCACCACCGGTAATCCAACCTCCTTGGTGGGATTAACCCTTTGAGATCATGTGTGACTCCTTGAACTGTACAGTTGGGGAAGTCTTATCACAAAGGGTTGATCGAGCTACAAATTTCATTGACTATGCATAATTTACAATAGACCCTGCCTAAGAAAACTACACCACAACTTCAAAATAATTTTTTGTCATTGAGTTTTACTTGAAAAAATTCAGGTAATACCTTTTGGGGTCCAAAGGCATTGTTTTATCATACCAAGCAACCCTATGGTATCTCCTTAAGAAACCAGAAGCCAAACCACATCTCATTCACTGGATGATACTCTTTCAGGAATTCAATTTATAAATTAGAGATAAAAAAATGAGCAGAGAATGCAGTGGCTGACCATATCATTAGGATCCACCCATCCTCAGACATTGACTCATCCCCCTGTATTCCTATAAATGATATGTTTTTCTAGTGATCAATTGTACCGAGTGAAAGCTGTTATTCCTTGGTATACTGAAATTGTAAATTAGTTGGTAGAATCTTTCATTCCTAATGATTTCAACAAAAACAAATCTAGTCTTCTAAAACATGAGTCTCATTGGTACATTTGGGATGACCCCTACCTCTGGCGCACATTTTGTGATCAAGTTCATATGCCTTGTGTCCCTGATAGTGAGTTTCATCATGTCCATATATTTTTACACACTCTTGCTTGTGGGGTCCCCTTTGGTCCTCAATGGACTTCTCACAAGGTCCTTGATCCTGGAATCTTTTGGACAACAGTTTTTCGAGATTCCCATGAATTTTTCAAATCTTTTCCTCTTTGTTAAAGAATAATGAATGTCTATAAAAGAAATGAAATTCCACAAAAACTATTGCTATTTCACGACATTTTTGATGATTGGGTCATTGGATTTATGGGCCCATTTCCCAATTCCTTTGGCAACTTGTACATTCTTATGATGGTCGATTATGTGTCAAAAAGTGTAGAGGAAGAATCCAAAAGGATATATGATTCTAAAACATTTGTGGAATTTTTGATAACTCAGATCTTTTCTAGGTTTGGATTACCTAGGTTCATCATTAGTGACTAGGGTTCTCATTTTTGAAACTGAACAATGAAATCACATTTGCATCAGTATGGGGTTGGTCATTAAGTTTCTACTGCATATCACCCATAGACCAATGGTCAAGCTGTGGTGTCAAATAGAGAAGTAAAACAGATTCTTGAAAAAATGGTTCAACCCAATAGAAAAAATTGGAGTCTTAGACTCGATGATTCATTATGGGATTACCATACTGATTTTAAAAACCCCATTGGCATGTCACCATATCTTCTAGTGTTTGGAAAGAGTTGTCACCTCTCTATTAAGATTCAACACCGGGCCTACTGGGCCATCAAATAATGCAATTCTAATCTTTTTGGTGAAGGTGCTTAAAAGAAGTTGCAGATTCAGGAGTTGGAGGAAATGAGAAGATATGCATATTAGAATGCTAAGATCTATAAAGAGAGAACCAAGGCTTCCCATGACCGTCTTGTCCTTCATCGTCAATTCCACAGTGGGCAGAAGGTCCTACTCTACAATACAAGGTTGAAGTTGGATGTTGGTAAGATTCTTTCCTATTGGTTTGGACCATACACTATTACTTATGTATCTCCATTTGGTGTTGTTTAGGTTTAAAATGAAGAAACTAAGCAAAAATTCACTGTCAATGGGCAGCGACTTAAGCACTTCCATGAAGACCTTCCAAAGTTCCCAATGGAGGAACTCCATGTTCAAGAAGTAATATACCAATAATACCCACCGGGTTTTATCCTTCCTTCCCAAATTATATTTTATTATAGTGAGGACACTGCACACTCTAGGTGTGGGGGGTGGGGGGGATGGGTACATTCCTAGGCTAGTTATGAATTTTCATCATTTTCTTTCGTTCTTCTATTTTCACATTCTTTATGGTATTTTCACTTTTCCCCATCTTGTTCAGTTCATAAGGATTTTCATTTTCTTTCTTCTTTCTTATTTTTTTCACATTATTTATGGTATTTTTACACCCCCTTATGGTAACAAAATCATGGAACTTACTGAAAATGCATGTTGAAAATTTTGATTCCATGTTGATTTAACATTTGATGAAAACCTGACTTTGTTATGGATTGAATGTTTGTATGAATTTAACATCACAAAATTATTTTTAGTGAATTGGTTTTCTATCAATTATATAAATGGTTGTATCTCTTAGAAACCTTTGAGATGATTGATGCCAATTTTGGGAGTAGTTTTTGGAAAAATTGTGTCACTAATATCTCTACACATTTTTGCAAAAAACCACAAAGTGTGAATATTTCTTACTTAATAGAAGGTAAATATATGTTAGCTTAACATTTTCATCATAAAATGATATTTCCATACTTTCATTCCTTATCTGATCTATTTCATTACTATGCCAGATTGGCCTATGCATGTGTAGCTGATATCCGACTGTTGTACGCCCTCAATGAAAAAAAAATCAAAAAAAGGGTTTCATCTTGGGCAGGTCAAAAACCACTCCTCAACCTTTGATCTTGTAATAGCTATTAAAATTAGTGTCGTGAGGAGATTAAATAAGCGTTGAGAGATGAGTGTGAGATTCGTTCCAAATGAAACATCTGAAAAAATGATGGGAGTGATGAAATTTTCAATATTTGAGGATATCTAGTTGAGGAGATTATTTTTTGACTTTTTGGAATGCTTTAGTGAGTGAGTCCTGAAATATGATTGCAAAGGATGTAGGGAAGGTTCGGTGGACAAAATCATTTAAGCTAAAAAATGACAAATTAACCTATATTTATTGGATAGAAAGTGGAAAGAATAGCATGAAATGGTTTTCACACACACACACATAGAGAGTTAGTGGCATGGTTTACTTATGAATTCCTGCTCAATTTGGTATAATTAATAACTTTTAATTTCACCGTGATATGATTTATGAGACATCTTTTTCAATTTTCACTAGGAAGAACTCCTTGGTGTGGTTTGTGCATTGATCATGTTACTTTAATGAATTAAAATTTCCTCAAAATGTTAAATCTTCATGATTTTGGTAATATATAAATTCATAATTTATAAAAATGTATCATAGACCAGTAGTGAAAATGTTTAGGTGTGGGGGTGTGATCGCACTGCGATTCACTATTTCATTTTCACCCTCACTCCATTGTTATAAAATGAATTTTTATTGTAAATTTAAAATATAATAAAAAATTTCACTTCATGTTTTATTAATTTATTTTTAGTTTATTACTTTTAACAATGTAAATGTTACATTTTTTGATGATTCCATTGCAGGAGGAGGTGATTTAGAGGCCTTAGAGATGATCCAGAAAGAAAATGGGCCAAAACTACATGGATTCCATGAACATATGTCCCCTTTTTTGAACATTTAGATACTTCCATGCATCCAAATGGTCAGGAACGTTGTGGTCCGCACCAAAAAAATCCTATTTTACAACTCTTATCAAGGAACCAAAGCCTAGTTTGGACATATGGTGTCCCATCCGAACCATTCTATCCAGGCGACAAAATCTACCCAAATTCAAAAGTTTGGTTAGGTATTTGGATCCTATCCCCCAATAAAAATGTCTAATGGACCCCAAATATGACATGGAGACATTCAAGATTCCATTCAACAACTCTTATCTTTTGTTCAGGTCATGTTATTTCTTTCTACTATTCCAAAACCAAGACACAAGTGGTATCTCAAAAACATGGTGCTCAAAACCATGTTCCATTTTGGCTATTAAAAGGCACCGTGAGAACCTCCTTTGAAACTTAGACCAGAAGGCCAATCTATACCATTTTGGAGTCTTATAGGAGTTTCTTCCCCATTATATAATTTCTAGAGGCCCCTATCCTTATATGGGTTCAATAATGAAGAAGAAGTTCCACCCGATCTTCCTCCTCCACCTGATGTCGAGCTAAACAGTGGGCGTTCATTGTGAGGGATCTACACACTTGTAAAAGGAGTTCAAGAACATTTAATACTACCATTTTTATTTATTTTGGGTTTTAAACATTTAATTCAGAATTACCTTACTTTTATTTATATTTTTTTGATTTAACCAAATGAAATGATCCTTACCTTTAACCGATCGGTGTAAAGTTTTGAGTGTGTGACTTGTGTTGTTCCGATTGGACAACACAAGAATCTTTTTCTTCCCCAATTATATGAGATTTAATTTTTTTTGGAATATATTATACCATTCATATGATCTAGATTTTTTTTTACGATTGTTATGTCAAGGTTTGGCTCAACGTGCTTTGTTATAAGAGCTTGGAAAGTAATCAGGATTCCGATTGATTTCAACCAAAGACTTACTTCAAACCTTAATTATTCTCTGAGAAAAATGAGCTTTAAATGTGTGTAGTGAACTCACAATGAACCCTTTTATCTCATAATTATGAAACCCCACCTTTTCATGTCAACTATTAAACTCTTTAATTAAGTCATTTTATTTTTATAAATGTTTTCAAAACCACCCCCTTCTTTTAGTAATCTTTATTAAAAAAACACACTATAAGAGACTAAATCTCCTTGATAGATGGCCTAGTGTCTGACCTAGACTACAAAATCTTCTTTAAATAACTATAAATTTGACATGTCATGACAATGTGTTCAAATTTGGGCACTGTTGCTGGGGAGCACTTTGTTTTTTAGTGTGTGTTTTGGATAATATTTTTGTAAATTTTGTTAATATTTATTTGTTTCATCTTATACCATTTCCTCGATTTTTGTGTTCTGATTTATTTATTGTGTAGTTTTTGTTCATGGAGCATTCTAATATGAGATATTTACCACCTTTCAAACCCAAACCAGAGAGGATCTTACGTCAGTGACCCTGAGACACACAAGAGAACCCTTTGAAAGAGGACACACAAGACAACAACACTCTTCTTGATCCATCATCTTCTTCTTTTGCAGCCAACATAAAAAATAAAATAAAATTGTATAACATGGCTTAAAACAATAGAACACTAAAAGAACTAACCTCACCTGATGTTGATATAAAGCCCAAATACATTCAATTATAAGAAGAGGCACCCAATTTTGAACTAAAATCTTGTTTAATTCATCTATTACCAAGATTTCATGGACTTCTTGGAGAGGTTCCACATAAAAATTTAAAAGAATTTCATACTTTCTGTTCTACATTAAATATAAAAAATGTGGATGAAGAACAAGTAAATCTTATGGAATTTCATTTTTCATTAGAATACACTGCAGAAGACTAGATTTGTTATGGTATTTCTCCAATTAGAGGTTGGGCGGACATGAAACATCTTTTTCTTGAAAAATATTTCCCAGCCTCTCAAACTGCAACTATAAAGAAATATATTTGTAGTATAAGGATATCATTAGGGGAAACATTACATGAATATTGGGAATGCTGTAAAATGTTATGTCCAAGTTTCCCACACCCCCAAATAGGTGATCAAATTTTAAATCAGTATTTTTATGAATGTCTAATTCCAATTGATCGTAACATAATTGATGCTGTTGTATGTGGAGAACTAGTTGATAAAACCCCAATCGCTACAAGGACCCTAATTGAGAACATGGGGCAAAACACACAAAAATTTGGTTCACAGTCCAGTGTACCCATTTGAGGTGTCTCTGAGGTGAAAAGTACTGAACTTGAGAAGAACATGGAAATAATGTTTGAAGAGGTAAGTATTCTTATACAAAAACTCACTCTATACTAACAGAAATATCAATATCCTACACCAATATATTGTGGAATCCTCTCTCTGGACACCCATTATTCTGACCAATGCCCCCAATTGAGAGAAAATTATGAGAGTTGTGAGGCAATCTTACCAGGACGCCCCTATAACCAACCCTTTAGGTAAGAACCATATTATCCATCCAACTCTAAGGGGAAAGAAAACCAAGAATATCAGAAAGGTGTATTCAAACTAGCCTTATCAACCATATAACCAAAAAGGTCAGAGTAGTCATCTACCACCACTACCCAAAAATCCTCAACCACCCTGAAGGCCATTCCATCAAACCCCTCCAAAACCCAAGCCTAGCCTAGAATATATGATAAAACAAATGGCTTCTAACAATCTCCAATTCCAAATAGCCACCCAAGCTGCCATAAAAGACCTCAAAACACAATTAGGCCAACAAGATATCTTAGTGGGCGAAATTAAAAGTCATGGGTCGGGTAAAATACCCTCTCAACTAGTAGTTAACCCTATGGATAAAGTAAATGTTAGTGCCATCACCCTGAGGAGTTGAACTCATCTTAAAATTCAAATTATTACTCAAATATAGTCATCCACTCATGAGGAAACTGCTATCCCAACCACTGCTAAAAATGGTCCAAGAGAAGAAAATCCTTGTCCTGGGAGAAGTCCTTCCAATGGAAAGAGTGTGTATGTATTTGAGTCTCCTATCCCAGCCATTCCTCTTCCATTTACCCAAAGGTCCACCCAACCAAGAAATCAAAAGGAAACTGAACCTTATAAGGAAATATTGGAAACTTTGAAAAATGTGCAGCTTAACATTCATTTGATTGATGTTGTGAAGAAAATTCCAAGGTAGGACAAGTTTCTAAAGGATATTTCTACACACTGAAGGAGACTTAGAGGTCATGACAAGGTATGCTAGGGGATGAATTTCACAGCATTGATAGAACCATCACTTCTTACCAAATGCAATGATCTTGGAACCTTCTCAATTCCATGATCCATAGGGGAGTATTCATTTTCCAATCATATTATTGATTTAGGTTCTTCTATAAATGTGATTACTCACTCTATTTACACTTCATTACAGGTTGGATAATTGAATCCAACTGGGATAGTCGTTCAGCTAGAAAATCAGAGTAAAGAATCCCCTTCGGGTTTGATAGAGTATGTTCTTGTGAGGGTTCAAAATTTAATTTTTCCTGCTGATTTTTATGTGACTAAAATAGAAGATGATATGATAAATGAAATTTCCCTAATTATATTTGGTATAACTATCTTGAAAACTACCAAATATATAATTAATCTCTATAATGGTAAATTATCTATAGAATTTGGTAGTGACATAGTACATTTCAACATACTTGATTCCATGAAGCACCCCTAAGAAGAACATTCCTCTCTCTATCTGATAATTCAATTGATGTATTCCCTACCCCTAAAAAAACAAATTTTATATCCACCGATCCCCTTTATACATTTTCATCATTGATCGAAATTATAGGAAATGAGTCCTGCAATGATTGTTGTAGTTTATTTAAAAAATGTCATGCATGTTTATTAATTGATGATTTCTTGAACACTGAGGATCTAATGACAATCGATGCTAATACTAATCTTTTAAAAGATCATTACTTATATAAAGATGATACAATTGAGTAGTTATATGATATTAGTGATCTCTCACTTTCACACACACTCCCATAAATCCAAAATCCACTTGAATTGGAACCAAAAAAACTATATCAAGATTTAAAATATTCATATCTTGGGAATGGAAACAAGATGCCTATCATCATTGCTAGTTCACTCCCTCCTATGCATGAAATGAAACTACTTGAACTTTTGAGGGAGTATAAACAAGAATTTGGATGGACACTTGTAGATATTACAGGTATTATCCCATCAATTTGTACACATTATGTTTTGTTAAACAAGGAGGAAAAACCAGTGAGGCAGTCACAACATCGACTAAACCCAAAACCTCCTAGAAGTTATGCAAAATGAGGTAACCAAATTATTGGCTGATGGAATCATTTTACCCATCTTTGATAACCAATGGTTCATTCCTATTCAAGTAGTTCCTAAAAAACTGGCCTTATAGTAATAAAAAATGAAAACAATGAATTGATTCCAACTCATGTGTAGAATAGTTGGTGTGTCTGTATAGAATATCGCCGACTAAACCAACACACTAGGAAGGATCATTTCCATTTTCCATTCATTGACCAAATTCTATAGAGAATAGTGGGTAATTCCCACTACTGTTTCCTTAATGCACATTTTGGATACTTTCATATCCATATTTCCCCTAAGGACCAGGAAAACATAACCTTCACTTTCCCCTTTGGCACATTTGCATATAAGAGGATTCCATTTGGTATGTGCAATGCTCCAAGTACTTTCTAATGATGCATGGCAAGTATTTTTTCAGATTACCTGTAGAATTGAATGGAAGTATTCATGGATGATTTTACTATTTATGGATATTCTTTTGATGAATGTTTTACTAGTATTGCTTCAGTCCAACATCACTGTATTGAAAAGAATCTAGTATTAAATTATGATAAATACTATTTCATGGTGTGATAAGGAATAGTTTTGGGACATGTCCTTTCTAAGGATGGTATCAAAGTAGATAAATCAAAAGTGGATGTAATTTCATCCTTAACATTCCCCAAAAATGTTTGGGATATTTGATCTTTTCTAGATCATACTAGATTTTACCATCGTTTCATTTATGACTTTAGTAAAATTGCACTCCCCCTCTCTCGATTGCTCCAAAAAGAAAAGAATTTTTTTTTGATAATAAATTTGAGGAATCTTTTAATAATTTAAAATGGAGTCTCATGTCACCCCTGGTAATCTAACCACCTTGGTGGTATTTACCATTTGAGATAATTTTTGATGCCTCTAACTATGCAGTTGAGGTAGTCTTATCACAAAGGGTCGATA
Source organism: Viscum album (assembly GCA_963277665.1). Taxonomy (NCBI): domain Eukaryota; kingdom Viridiplantae; phylum Streptophyta; class Magnoliopsida; order Santalales; family Viscaceae; genus Viscum; species Viscum album. The sequence goes on from OY728134.1 coordinate 1,281,269,484, forward strand.
AAGCTCCACATGTCATTGCCTATGCCTCAAATACACTAGACCCTACCCAAGAAAACTACACCACAACTTAAAAAGAATTTTTTCCCATTGTGTTTGCCTTGGAAGAATTCAGGTCATACCTTTTGGGGTCTATAGTCATTGTGTTATCAGACTATGCATCCCTCTGGTATCTCCTTAGGAAACCGGAAGCCAAACCACATCTCATTCGCTGGATGATACTCCTTCAGGAATTAAATATAGAAATTAGAGATAAAAAAGGAGGAGAGAATGTGGTGGCTGACCATATCAGTAGGATCCACTCATCCTCGAACATTGACTCATCCCCATGTCTTCCTATAAATGATATGTTTCCCAATGAGCAAGCTGGTCTTCTAAAACATGAGTCTCATTGGTACATTTGGGATGCCCCCTAACTCTGGTTCACATGTAGTGATCAAGTCCATAGGCATTGTGTCCCCGATAGTGATTTCCAGTCCGTCCTTAGATTCTTCCACACTCTTGATTGTGGATGCCACTTTTTTCCCCAACGAACTGCTCGCAAGGTCGTTGATTTTGGTCTCTTTTGGCCAAAACTTTTTCAGTATGCCCATGAATTTTTCAATTCTTGTCCTCCTTGTCAAAGAATGAGGAATGTATCTAAAAGAAATGAAATGCCACAACAACCATTACTCTTAAAAGAAATTATTTATGTTTGGTGAATCGACTTTATGGGTCCATTTTCCAATTCTTTTAGAAACTTGTATATTCTTTTGGCAGTTGATTGTGTGTCAAAATGGGTAGAGGCACAGGACACAAGGAATGATGATTCCAAAACAGTTGTGGAATTTTAAAGAACTTAGATATTTTGTAGGTTTGGATTACATTGGTTCATCATTAGTAACCAGGGTTCTCATATCTTCAACCAAACAAGGCAATAACTTTTTCATCGGTATGGGTTTGGTCATCGAGTTTCTACTGCATATCACCCATAGACCAATGGTCAAGACAAGGTGTCAAAAAGATAAGTAAAATAGCTTCTTGAAAAAATGTTTCAACCAAATAGAAAAGATTAGAGTCTTAGACTATATGATTCATTATTATCTTACAGTACTGCTTTCAAAACCCCCATTGGCATGTAACCATATCGACTAGTGTTTGAAAAGAGTTTTCACCTTCCTATTGAGATTGAGCACCGAGCCTACTGGGCCATCAAACAATGCAATTATAATCTTTTTGGTGTAGGTGTTCAAAAGAAGTTACAGATTCAGGAGCTAGAGGAAATGAGAAGAGATGAAAATGAAAACTCTAGGATTTATAAGGAGCAAACCAATGCTACCCACAACCGTCTCACAATTCATCACCAGTTCCACATTGGTCCGAAGGTCCTCCTATACAATGGAAGGATAGAGTTGCATCTAGGTAATCTTCATTCCCGTTGGTTTGGACCATACACTATTACTAATGTATCTCTATTTGGTGTTGCTCAGGTTCAAAATGAAGAAACTAAGAAAACCTTTACTGTCAATGGGAAACGACTTAAGAAATTCCACAAAGCCCTTCCAGAGATCCAAATGGAGGAACTCCATGTTCAAGAATAAATATACCAATAACACCCACTAGCTTTTATCATTCCTTCCCAAATTCTATTTATTTACAGTGAAGACATCACACACTCTAGATGTGGGGGGGGGGGGATGGGTACATTCCTGGTTAGTTGGTAATTTTCACCATTTTCTTTCTTTTTTCTCCTTTTCATCTTATTTATGATATTTTCACTTTTCCCCATCTTGTTTAGTTCATTAGGATTTTATTCACCTTTCTTCTTTCTTCTCTTTTTCACCTTATTTATAGTATTTTTACTCCCCCCTTATGGTCACTAAATGATGGAACTTACTGAAAATGCATGTTGAAATTTTTAATTCCATGTTGATTTAAAATTTGATGAAAAATTTACTCTATTATGGAATGACTATTTGTATGAATTTTACATCAAGGAGTGATTTTTAGTGAATTGGTTTTCTGTCAATGTTATTAATGGTTGTATCTTTGTAGAACCTTTGAGATTATTGATGCCAATTGTGTAAGTAGTTTTTGGAAAAACTGTGTCACTAATATCCCGACACATTTTTCACCAAAACCCAATGTTGGAATATTTATTAATTAATTGAAGGTAAATATTTGAAAGGTCAATATTTTTTAGCTTAAAATGATATTTCTATACCTTCTTTCCTTATCCTATCTTTTTCATTACTGTACCAGATTGACCTATGCGTGTGTACCTGATATCCGACTGTTGTAAGCCCTAAAAAAAACAAGAACAAAAACAAAAAAAAATCAAAACAAAATTGGGTTGTGTCTTGGGAAGGCCAGAAGTCACTCCTACTCAACCTTTAATCTTGTTATTACTATTACAATTAGTGTCATGAGGAGATCAAACAATGTTTGAGAGATGAGTGTGAGATTGGTTCGAAATTCAACATCTAAAATAATGATAGGAGTGATGAAATGTGCAACATATGAGGATATCTAGATCTGGAGATTGTTGTTTGACTTCTGGGAATGCTTAAGTGAGTGTGTATTGAAATATTATTGCAAAGGATGTAGGGAAACTTCAGTGGACAAAATCACATAAGATAAAAAATGTTAAAATAGCCTATTTTAATTGGATAGAAAGTGAAAATAATATCACAAAATGGTTTTCACAAACACACATGGAGAGTTAGTAGTATTTTTGAATTCTGAATTCTTTGATCAATTTGGTATCATGAATCTCTTTTGATTTCACTGTGATATGGTTTATGATACATCCTTTTCTATTTTCACTAGGAATAAGGTGTGGTTTGTGCATTGATCACATTACATAAATGAAATGAAAGTTCCTCAAATGTTAAATCATTATGATTTTTGTATTATCTAAAATAATAATTTCTAAAAATTTAACTTTTCTTAGGAGTTCAAATTTTTAGGTTTGGGGGTTTGATCGCACCACGATTCACTATTTCATTTTCATCCATACACCATTATTTGAAAATGAATTTGTATTGTAAATTTAAAATATAATAACATACTTTAATTCATGTTTTCTTAATTTATTTTGTGTTTATCACTGTTAAAAAGGTCAATTTTACTTTTTTTGATGATTCTATTGTAGGAGGGGGTGATTTGGAGGACCCATAGATGATCCAGAAGAAAAATGGGCCAAAACTGCTTGGGTTCCATGAACATATATCCACTATTTTTATAATTAAGAAAATTACGTTAATTAAAATGGATTAAAACTTTTTGGTCTGCTCCAAAACATCATTTTCTACAACTCTTATCAAGTAACTGAAGCCCAAATCAGCCATCTAGTAGCCCATTCGAACCATTTGGACCAGGGTATAGAATCTTCCTGAATTCATCAGTTTGGTTCGGTCTTTTAACTATATCTCCAAATAAATATGTCTAATAGCCTCTATATGTGATTAGGAGACATTCAAGAGACCTTCCAACAACTCTTCTTTTTTGGTTAAGTCGTGATATTTCTTTATACAATTCCAAAACTGAGAGACATGTGGTATCTCAAAAATATGGTGCTCAAAACCATGTTCCATTTTGGCTTTAAAAAGGAACCATGGGAACCTCATTTGAAAGTTAGACCAGAAGGCCAAGATCTACAATTTTGGAGTCCTAGAAGAGTATCCTTATCATCCTAGAAGTTATAGAGGCCCATATCCACATAGGGGTATTAATATGTAAGAAGGAGTTCCACCCGAGCTTCCTCCTCCTCTTGGTGTCGAGCTAAATGGTGGGCGTTCATTGCGAGGGAGCTACACACATGTAAAAAGAGTTATATAACTTGTAATACTATTGGTTTGATATATTTTGGGTTTTAAAACATTTATTTTAGAATTATATTACATGTATTTATCCTTTTTTGATTTAACCGAATGAAATGCTCCTTACTTTTAACCGATCAGTGCGAAGTTTTGAGTGCGTGACTTGTGCTGTTCCAATTTGACAGCACAAGAATCATCTTCTTCCCCAATTATTTGAGATTTCAATTTGTTTTGGAAGATATTATACCATGAATGTGATTGGTACCTTGGCTATACGATTGTTATGTAAAGTTTTGGCTCAACGTGCTTTGATATAAGATCTTGGAAAGTAATCAGGATTCCATTTTATTTCAACTAAATACATACATCAAATCAAAATTAATATCTAAGAAAAATGAGCTTTAAATGTGTGCAGTGAACTCCCAATGAACCTTTTTATCTCATAATTATAAAACACCACCTTTTCCTATCAACTATTAAACTCTTTAATTAAGTCATTTTATTATTAAAAACATTTTCAAAACCACCCCCCTTCTTTTAGTGATATTTATTAAAAATACACACTATAAGCTACCAAATCTCCTTTATAGATGACCTAGGGTATAACCTAGACAAAAAAATATTCTTTAAATAACTATCAATTTTACATGTCATGACAATGCATTCAGACCCTACTCCATTTCCTTGGGCAGATCCACCAACATTTATCATTCACATGACTACAACCTTCCAAGAGGCATATAAAAAATGGGATGCTTGGAGAGAGATCACATCTATTGAAGAAATATTGGAAACTATAAATGTATAGAACATTGATCTCACAATATTTTAGATGATCACAATACATCAAATTAATTGTTTATAAGCATTTTTCTATCATAGATTTAGTAAACCACTGTTAAAAAAATTAAATTATTTCATAGTGGTTCTTTAAAAACTGCCGCTAAATATTACATGTTTACTAAGAAATAACACTTCTCCTCCATGCCCCATACTTTTCCACGGACTCCCATCCTTATCCCCCAAGCTTCCCCCTGACCTTCATCCCTTGCACCACCATGGTTCCACACTCAGCAGTGCTTAGGTATCTCTCAAGACCTCAATTACTAATCCCATAGATACCTCACCAGCACTACAGTCACATCCCCCTAACTCGTCATCCCCACCCTTTCCCTCAACTAATTAATCAACCTCACTAAATCCCTCCCCATCCCCCAAGCATTCACCTTCCCTAAAGCCCACATTAGAGCTATGGTCAACCTATAGTCCCCTAATCCATCCCCCTAGACTTCTCCAACAAACCATCTGGTCCGACACCCCTTCTCCACCTTATCCCTCAACTCCCCCAGCAGTAAGACCTCCCTTATTTATTTTTTTTCTTCTCCCTTATTCCCTTTAATGTGATTTCAATTTTACTTACTCATATTAACTCTTGAGAATCTCAAATGTTGTGGATTTTGGTTTTCTAGGTAGAGGTGGTTGATTATTGGCTCGATTGTGCATCTTTTTATTTGAATACATCACTTGGGTTATAAAGTATAAGTGTAATATTCAGTTTTTAGTTAGGTATAATTATTAATATGTCTTAATTATAATAATAATCTAATATAATGTGTTTCCCATAATAAATTCATTATAGTTATCTCTTTATAGATTTTATGGGCGTAAAATTTGTTTTTAGTTTTATATATTTCATTAATTTCCTTTTAAAACTTACAGGATATTTTAAAGCTTATAGGTTTTATAAAGTTCTCATATATAGTGGTTTTCTATAACTAATGGGGGGTGTTTTTAAATTATTAGAGGCTTCCATTTGGGCGAGATTTATAACTAGTTGGAAAATAAATATGTTGTGTGTGTTCCCTTATATGTGTTCATTGTTTTTATTTTATTAAAATAATTCATATTATATTTTTCTATAAATATTTTTTATAATTATTCCTACAATTGTGATGTTTTAAATTGTATATGACATGATAGATTTATTAATTTTTGACTTTCTCATTTACATTTAATGCTTATAATGGAATTCATGGGTGTTTATCTATTGCTTATATTTGATAGACCATAGTTTTATGCTTTTAATACAATGTATTCCATGCATTTTATTTTAGTAGAATACAAAATTTAGATGTCAATTCATTATTTAAATATTTCATACCATATAAACTAATGTTCTTAAGAATTGTTTTGAGTATTCTGTTAATTGATTAGTCTTAACTACATGTGTTCTTTTTTAAAGAAGGTAGTTAATCTAGTTTATAGTATATATAGAAAATCATAATTTAGATTAACCAAATATCAATGTAAATAATTGTTTTATACATCATGGAAAGGTGAATGAAATTAATGGTGTGAAATTGGTTTTTTATATCATTAGTATTTTTATTTGATCAATATTACATCGTAATGGAAATTTTTTAAATAAGTATTTCAACCAAACAAAAATGATTGGTTTATTATAAATCCTTTGTAAATATAGATTTTTTGAATTGGTCATGTGAAAAGTGTTTGAAAGGGGATTTAGATAAAGTAATAAGTCCTTATTTGGGTAGATTATAATATTTTTGTTATCCTATGTTGGTCCAATTCCATATTATTTGGTTAAGAGTTATTTTTGAATATGTCACACTTATCTTCCATTATTAATCCACATAATGTTATATATCTCTACCAATATAATATTGAATTATATAAACATAATATAAATGATATAATGTCTTTATAAAATTAATATATAAAATAGATAATATATATAAATTATCCAACTTATCATTGAACATTGCGATTAAACTAATGGATTACTACCTAAAGGTGTGACCATTATTCATTAATTATCACATGCCAAGTGGTTTTTAAAATTCCCGGTGGCACTTCTAATGGTAATTATCAATTTAAAGGGGTGTTTGACACTATTTTGATCTCTAAAATATGTGTCTATTGTTTTAGAGGCGTGTTTTAGGAATTGATGTTAGATTGACATTAATATTTTTTAAATGGTATTGAAACCATATGTCTCATGGTGGCATGTATTGTTTTAAAATAGTGAATGTTTAGTATATTAAAATGGGTGTTTGATAGTTGTTGACTTCCTTTAAGGAGGTGAATATTTCCTTTAAAAGTGAATTTATAGAAAAATTTATATTTCTAAATTGGTTTTCAATGTGTGGTTTGATAAATGATTTTCAATTAAAATTTAAAATATTGTTTTCAAATTGTGTGAAAATGGATTGGCTTCTAAGTTCTCTTTTCCTATTTTTTAATAATTATGTGTTTTAATTTTTTAATAAAGTTTAGGCACATTGTGATATATATGGATCAAAGTTTGATCATATAACTTAAGAACACACTTTATTATTCTAAGGGTTTAGAGATGTTTTTAGATTTTTCAATTTCCAATCGATCCATTGATGGGAGAATAAGATTTCCATGTCCAAAATGTAAATTTAGAATAAGGTTGAAGATATATTATGTTTATGAAGTCTTGATATTGAATAAATTATATGCTCAATATTTTTGTTAAATTTGGAATGAATAAACAAAAGTAACCAAAAGTTTGAGCACTAATTTCAATCAATAGAATGAGCTCCCAACAACATTAATAATGGAAAATGAAATGTAAATCCTTATAAATGATTATTTTTGTATTGAAATAAACAAAAATCAACATAAAAATATATCATAACAACATGTTGAGGGTTCTACAAATAGAAACTTGACATGTGATGTTTTTGGCACTATAAGAAAACAATATCATTATTGTAACATATCATTGGAACCTCATCTTGATTCTTTAGATAGTAATGTATGAGAGGAATTCAATGTGTCGAATTTTTTTCACGGTTTAGTTGAAGATGAAAATCCAGATCTATATGGTCGATGTTTGAAATATTCAAAACATTATTTTCTTCTGATGTTGTAAAATATCAAATTCATATGTAGAATTGATCATAAGGTCATGTCCATTATATTTTAATTGTTTTGTAATGCATTTTTGGAAGCTAATATCTCATGGTATTTTTATTATATGAAAAATTTTGTCAACAATGATGGTCTAGATTATATAAAAATACGTTCTTGTCATAAAGATTATATGTTTTATTAGGGAGGGGAGTCAAGAAGACATGATTGAAAAAAATTCTTTTTATAGTTTTCTATCAATGGCTTATGTTAGATTCAAGAATAAATATAATAATATGAATAATAATAAAAGAACAAACATGAATTTTTTTTTCATTACATTCATTTATATCCTCAATTGGAAAAAATTATCATGTCATCGAAAACAGCCGAGAACATGAAGTGGCATTCTATACATAATAAAATTGATGGGTTAATGTGACATCCTAGAGACTCAAAATCAGGGAATATCATTGGTTCATTAAATCCATATTTCTCATATGATCATTGTAATGTGAGATTGGGATTGGTTTTCAATGGATAAAACCCATTTGGTACTTGGATCACTAGTTATAGCATTTGGGTAGTTATTTTGATCCCTAACAATCTGCATATGTGGATTTGTATGAAATAAACATATTTTATCATTTAGATAATTATTTCAAGAAAACAATTTCTAGAAATTATATTAACGTATACATTTTGTCTATAATTGAATATTTATAAGAGTTATGGAGTAATAGTGTTGAGATACATGATGCATCTTCTAGAAAAATGCTCAAAATGCAAGATACTCTAATGTGGAAAATTAGTGACTTCCCTGGACATGGGAATTTAGCTGATTGGAACACATACATGGATTTGGATTTTCATGTTTGTAACATTGATTTTGATCTATAATGAATACCTCATAGTAAAAATTTATTCTTATTCTTTCATCAATAATTTCTTAATTCATCTAATAGATTTCAGTTGAACTTGTCAAAATTCAATGGTTCTATTGATCACAGACTAACTCCAATGTTGTTAATAGGTTATGAAATATTGGAACAATGTGTAAATTTTGAAACAAAATTTGTGAAGGTGTATCATTTTAATGTTAGTGGGAAATGAGTGAGATGTGCATTGTTAAGTGAAATCAGAATGTAACAATGGATGAATAAAAGTATATTATTCAAACTTATGTATTGGGAATTTAGTTTTTTGTAGAATAATATTGATTGTATTCATATTGAGAATAATGTTTGTGAAAATTTTATCTTCACATTTCTTATTGATCATAGAAAATTGAAGGACCATCACAATGCTTATAAGGACTTACAAACAATGAACATAAAGCGTGATATCTGTCCAGATGAGAATGAAAACTATACTTTGTTAAATTTTACGATGAAAAATAGGGATAAAGATTCATTCCTTCATATTTTAAAACATGTGAATTTATCATAGGGGTATTCAATAAACATCTCAGGGTGTGTTGACATTATGCATCATAAGTTACGTGGATTGAAAGTCCATAAATCATATATTTTTTTATAGAAATTACTACGATTGGCATTGTGTGCATTATTAAATGAAAATATTACTAATATTTCACTCCAATTTTCAATTCTTTAGACAATTATGTGATAAAAATCTATAACCATTTCATATTGAAAACCATTAAGAGATACTTGTATTGGAACTTTTTCCAATGAAGACAATCTTTCCTCCTTTGTTGTTTAATTTCATGAGGAATTTAACTGTGAATTTGGTTGTGGAAGCTAAATTAGGAGGCCTCTTACATTATTGATGGATAGATCAAATTGAGAGGTACATTATTTATATATTTTTCATCTAAATTAATAAATTCATAGAACATCATTAAATAAATAATTTTGTTTTATTTATTTTATTTCTTAGATTACTTGGGAATTTGAAATCATACATGAAAAATAAATATCAACCTAAAGGATCTATTTCAAAATGATATTTGGTATAGGTGGGTGTTACCTTTTATTTATATAAAAATGGATATTATTGAGATAACAATAAATCTATTTATATGTTTTGAAGAAACATCGGCTCAATCTCAACTACATGGGAATTCAAAAATATTTCCTAATATAGGCTGATTAGTTGGGAGGAGCTCAAATGTTATACTGATAAGAATGGAATTATTATCAACACATATATATCTGTTGTTGAATTGTAAAATTTAAGACCTGTTTATTGAATAACTCATTATAGAAATAAATATATGAATGGGAAACCAAAAATTAAATAAAAAATATATAAAATTTTTTCCAATAAAGAGATTTTATAAATTGTTTGCATGATTTTTAAGTTCATATGTATTGAAATCAATATGGATATTAGGTTGACACATATATTTTGTAAATATAATAATGTATATTAAATTTTATAGATCATGAATACTGATACCCAAGCTGAATTTTTAGAATATTTTATTTGTTTTTGTCTTGAGGTCCTCTAAAACAGGATAGAAATATTGAAACTTACTAGGTGAATTGCTTTAAATTTTATACAGTTGATTGGGAAGAGGGATTAAAAATACACAATTGCAGTATATTTATATTTTTCTAATTGGGATACTATGGAATTTTGACTGATATTATCGAAATAGACTATCACATACATTTTTCAATTGTTTTATTCAAATGAAAGTGGGTCAATATTATCAGGGATGTTAGAAGAGATTCATTTCAATTTACTTCTGTGAAATTATCATGCTTGATGAATGTTGATGATCATGATTTATATCATCTGTATATCTTATCATCATATTAGAAAATAGTATATTATGTGGAATATTTCATGGATGAAGGGTGGATTGTAGTTGTTCACATAAAGAAAAGAGACATGTATGATATGGGTGATGAAGTGGAAGATTTGACCTATGACATTGAATCCCATAAATAGTAAGAGGATAATATATTTTTTCATTATGATATTGAAATTATATTTTCATTCAAGGGTGAATAAATTAGATGAAATAATGATGGAGTAGGAAAATGACATTATTGAAGGACAAAATGACTGTATGTGCAGTCATCATTTTATTTATCAACCACTTATGTTATATGTGAAGTCATTCATAATCATATCTATGTATATTTATTTTTTCAATACTGTGAATTTATTATCATTTTTAATTATTTTTATGCTTATTTATTTTGAAATATATGTTCTGAAGGTAAATCTATTTGATTGAATGATAGTAATTCTAATGAGAAATATTTTTACGGATTTTATTTGACTCTGAGTGAATGTTCCCTTGACCACGCTGACATATGATGTTCTAAAAATCTCCCTCCATACTGCATCTGAGACACCCTATGACTACACCTACATCATCTCTCATATCCTCCATTCCATTAACTTATGGAACACCCTTCATCAGCACCCCACTAGTAGTTATGAAAGTGCCTCCCATTATTAAGCTCAGTAGCGAGGGAGTAGGTTGTCACTCATGTTTCTTCATGGAGATATTGGAGGGTGATAGATGTAGGTGCAAATTTTAATGTGAATACAGTTATTGAACTTTTTTTATAATACCCACTATTTTTTAAAAAAATATGGAAACAATACTACTATTGAGAGAAATATGAATAGTTATATGTATGAAATCTAAATAGAAAGAGGATAGTTTTCCCCTATTATATTTCATTGATGGATGGTAGTGACAAGTGAAATCACATAACATCAAAATCATTTAGTACATAAAAATTTATTTATTTTATGTTTAAATTTAAATTTAAAACACTTTTTAATTTCCAAATAAATTCAATGAAAGTTCTGGTAGAGGAAGTGGAGATGGAGATGGAGAGGGTGTTGTGGAAAGTTGATCGGGTAGTGATTAGGGTTCACATTGGATTCAGATATGATGTGAATATGGAATTATGAAAAATTAAAAAAATTGCATCCGAAACCATGTTATTGTTTTTGGTATGTATATCATTATTTACCTTACATTTCATGAAAACATGTATGCCTGGTTATTTTGGACTATTTTTTTGAATGGGTATACACATTTTTTGTTTCAAGGGTATGTATCATTACAAGGTAATACCACTTTCATTGAAAATGTGTAAATTATTTTCATAGAATGTGTCAGTGGTATCCCTTCTTGAAAACTCAAGGAATCAAAACATCTGTTCTTAATGGGATATTCCTATATCCATGTTCTTTCCCTCTCTAGTCTTCTATCAGTAATGAATTATATTTATATATATGATAGTTCAGAATAAATTTGGTTGAATATCTTAACTAAAATGTATCTAGGTTCTAGGTTAGTGGAATGCATGAACATAAATGATTCATAGATTAAATCACTTACATAAACTTCAGTCATATTTTCATGATGATTTCATTTCTTTATTTTATGTGGACATCATTCCTCAATTGGTTTTATATTGAAGTTTTACATGGTTAACACTGACCATGAGGGACTTCCAAGAAATCATGTTCACTCACCTTGATTTTTTAGGGGAGTTTTCATGGTTACTACATTATTTTTCAAACCATATGGGTGAATTGTGAAACCTGATCAAGGATTATAATTTTAGTTATTTTTTGTTTTTAAAGTTTGGGCCCCCGTATATATTTTTCTTACTTTAAATTATATATCCCATGACCTCCTCCCAGTAAATTACCAGCCTCTTCACTCTTCTCTTGGTTGTTATAAAGGGATTTATTAGGTATTTCTCATTCAGATCATATGTTAATATATTTCTTCTAATTATACCCCATATTTCTCCTGATTTCATCCATGTTCTTACTTTCTTCTATAATCCTAGAGGCCATGGTGTCTAGTTATCTTGACTAGGGATGTCTTAAAAACAGTGTTCTTGGTTTTTAGGGATTTCAGAGTCCCTTTTGCAACTTATTAATGTGGGATTAATAAAATTTGAAATGATTCCATTGATTAAGGTTGGTGTCTGCATTCCATTCCTTTTATTTTTTGATTTTCATGGGTGTTTAGTACTTTTAAACTCGTTTTCATATTTATAAAAATACTATATATGTTACATATGGTAGTTTCATCAAGAATACTCATTGTTTTCCATCAATTTACTTTTCATATAAATGGTTTTATTTCTAATTTTAGGGAGTTTTAATTTTTTAAAGTCATGATGTAATTTTATAAATTTTAAGCATTATTTCATCTATTCAATTCACTAATTAGTTGGTGAATTAATGTTCTAGAGACAAATATTTTTAGTATCATGCAAGGTTATGACCTTCTTTATTTCAACAATAAAGAAAGTCATAGGGTGTCAGGAACTTCTAGGGAGGTTATTAATATGTGTCCCCTTGGGAACACTAATTATTTTTCTTCTTCCTGAATACATTTTCAAGATCATGGTAGTAGGTATTTACCGCTTCCTATTGTAATCTGTGACACAACAAGAGAGTGTGGCACCCATTTTTTGGTCTATTATTCATATTGCATGATCAATCCCCTTGAAAATCAGTGTCAATATTTCCATATAAATTAATTCCCTTTATGTGCTTGATAAAATTTCAATGTGGGGTTCTCCCATATAAAATGATTTATACATTGTTTTTCTGAATCAAATATGATTTATGGAGTTGGTAATTTAATAGTTTAATAACTTTCCCAAGTAATAATGGTTTTATTTGGTCTATGGGATGATTTTAGGGAATTAATTACATGACTATGATTATGTTTTAATGATACTTATATGGTATTTAGATTTATATTTATTTTCAATGTGGTTTTAAAAATTAATTTTAAAGTATATGATTAGTAGAATAATCCAAAGTCCCATTTGGAACTTTATGTATAATTATTTCAATGGTTATGGTTACAAAATTATTGATCACTTTCATTATCTTTTTTTCTTGACCATGTGTATTGTGATATTGTTAGATAATAGAATGATTATTATGTACTTGAAATTACATATTTGTCAATGGGTGTTGGATGTAGGATAGATAAATTTATTTATAATATATTAGAAACTATTTCTCTTTAGTTGTACTGGGAATATAGATTTTGTAGATGCATTTTTTTCAAAATTCATATTTAGGGGTGGTTTAAACCACCGCTAAATATGAAAAATTATTTTTTGATACAGTTTAAACTGTTGTATATTACTGTTGAAAAAAAATTATCGATGGTTTTAAATACTTCTAAATAATTTTAATATTATATAGCTACGGTTTCCTCATTTTAGTAGTGGTTTCCCTCCAAAAAACTCTCAAGGATATAGAGATGATTTAAACCTCCACTATATTATTCAAATTTATTGGGAGGGGAAACCTTAGCTAAACAATATTTTTGCGAATGTTCCCAGAAATTGATGATGAATGAATGTAAATTACATGAGTTGGATTTTGATGCCATTTTTAGTGGCTCTTTTTGGAAAACGTTGCATAAAAATTTGACAGTGTCTTAAAATGCAACTAATATGTGATTTTTTTGTATTGTCACTACTCCTATGTAAATCACCTTGGAATAGGATCCCTATGAATTGAGAATATATATATATTGGATATGGAAAAATTTATTCACTCATTCAATACAATTATTTATTGGTCCAATAAAGTGAAGGATATGGTGCTAGCAGTGGAGATGTAGGATGACGAAAATGAATAGGTAATATGGTTGTTTGTATCAACTCCTCTTCTTATTATTATTGTGAAAGTGAATCCCTACTCCTTATACTTATAGAATATTAGGTGGATTTGAGCACTTATTCCTTCCCTTTAGTATTCCCCAAGGGGTACTACTATTCGAGAAACCATCTCCTTAGGAATAGCAGTTGCCAGAGATAACTCTCTTATTGTGATGGATCACATGGTGGAAATTCTTGCAGATCCCATAGGAGAATTCCCACCCTATCCCTACCTATTTTTCCTTATAGGGAATTATCTCCATAGAATACCATGAAGCATTAGCAATCACGAAAGCTGGCGGCAAATCATCAATAAGGGATATCAAGTGGTTTTTGCGTCACTTTAATTAACCATTATATTGTTTATTTATATGTTGTGATTAATTATCCCTCCTATGAATCATCAATGGTATGATGAGTCTGTAGGTAACAATTAACACGTGTTTCTTAGATACTTCTCTAGAGAGGAACCTGATACTGTCAACGGTTCAATTTGATCCATATAGGGAAACACGACCAACTAGAGAATTCAGGGGGATTCCAAGCCCCAGGGGACAAATTTTCATGATCATAAAACCTCTTACCCCTTAGAAAAAGAGTCTTAATAGGTTCAAACTTATGCTAAGCATGTTGATCTTGTTCATATAGAGAGCATATCTATAGAAGAATAAGAAACTCAGAAACGAGGGGAGTTAGACCAAATTATTCCTTTTTAATCCGTGATCAATATCCTTGAAGGATTAGTATCAATGAGCTACATTCTAGGAACCAATGCTTTGGACAAGCATACGCCTACACCATGGGTGTATATAGAAGACCCCGAAGTCATCCTATAGGTAAAGGATGCACTATCATTTTTTCTAGGATATGGGACAATAATGGTTAGGGATGTTTGTGTTTCAAAAAGTGAATCTGATTTCCCCACCATTATAGTAATTTATTCATTTTCAAAATTTAGATATTGACTACTTTAGTGATATAAATTTAGGAATACTACCACAATATTCTTTAGATATTAAACTATTTGGATTTGGTAGGGGTATATGGTCTTATGATGTTCGTCCCCCCATGTTGGAAATTTTTAGGAGATTTATGGTTGTGAATCAACTCTGGGGATTGGAAAATGAAGTTGGAATGAACCGAGTAGAAATATAATTTTTTAGTAAATTTCACACAATGACGTGACATAGTGCACCATAAGTACCCAAGCCTTCAGATTTTATGGAAAATATTGAACCCTAACCAGTGGTAACAACAGGCTTTAGTGTAGAGTTTTTTCATGATTGCAATGGTCTCTTATCTGTCAATGAAGCAAATAAGTACCCCATCAAGGAACCAATTATAGAGGAATTTTTCCGATTTATGTCATCATATAAAACAAAGTCAATTGCTATTAATTTAATTATTTATGTCCCAGCTTTTTCTGATGGGAGTACTCCATTTTAAAGGTATATAATGGGTATCATCCTGCTGGTGGTAGGATTTTATAGATTGGGGATGGGACTAACTTCAATGGTCTTTTTAGTTTTGGCTCAAAACAATTGTGAGACCATATGAGTGTCTAATTCTAATAATTTTTTCATCCCAGTCTATATATTCAAGATTAATGGCTGAATTTTCTATGGTGTCTTTCTGGACATTGTTTGATCACGATAATTGAGTCAGTGTATATTTTAAAGGTAATTCTTCCATTAGTCCCCAAATGTGGTTTACTAGTGGCATTATATCTTTATTTTTTGATAGCGTAATTATCATTGACCGACTTGATAAATAACTTGGAAACACCTATTTTATTTATATGATTTACTTTTACTTGAAGTTCTAGATCTAGCCATGTGATGAGAGCCTGATATTCCATCACATTATCCATACATCCTTCTAACAACATGAAAGAAAAGGGCATGATTTCCTATTCTGATGAAATGAGGATGACTCATAACCTAAAATTTATAAACTTGGTATCTTCCATCCTATTCTGTATTGGGATTCTAAAGGCACCATTAAAATTCATATCCCATATCCGGAGGTCTTCTTGAATAGAGAATATCTACTCATTGGGTGTTTCGGTATCCAGTGATTTTTTTTTCTACTGAGATATTTTCTAACAAAAAATATAATAATGGATATCCATTTATGTATTTCTATGTTAGGAACTAGATGTTAAACTATTTTTGAATTACTACCCACCATGACAGATTCCCAGTAAATATCAGACAGTTGAGGATGTATTATATTGGGTTGTTATAGGAGACCAAATGGACCTCATGATGCTACAGGTAGTTCCTCAATTTTAGAAGTGCAGAGATTAGCATCACGAAGATCCTTTTGATATCTCAATAATGAGTCCCAGCATCAAGAAAGGTTCAAATGAAGTAATACTGGTTATTTTTACTATCAGATTCATTTTATTTTATGAGGAAGACACCTAGGGACCATTCTAAGTCCATCACATATAAAATGAGTTTTCTTCCCTTGATGGGCGGCATTAGCATGACAGAAACACGAGATATTTCTTTATACTATCAATGTATTTATTACAATCATCAATCCATTGATATGTATCCCCTTATTTCATCAACCATAAAATGGTAAAACATTTTCCTCCTTGATTTTCTTTAATCACCAAATGTAACCAAGATTTCCATGCTTCCCTCTCAAGTCATTTAGGTTGTGATGACATGTCATTATAAGGATGGACTTTTTCTACTCAAGGTTGACTTTGATGTTTCAATAAAGTATGAAAAATCCATGAAATTACCTTGTGGTAATTCCAAAATCACATTTCAAGGTGTTCAATTTCATTCTATGTTGTAGTAGTTTGTGAATGGTCATTTCAATATCAACCAACTAGTTAGAATGCTACTGTGGTTTAAAAACTAGATCATCAACATGTAATTTGAAAAACATCACCAAGAAGTGTTCAATGATGCGATTCATGGTACATTGATTTTTAGTGTCATTATTCTTCAAGCTAAATGGAATTAATTGATCATAAAATATTCCGAATGTATCCCTAATGTTGGTGGATTATTTATCTTAGGGGCCATTTGAATTTCGTTGTACTCTAAATAGACATCCATGGAGGATAGGGATTGATATATGGTTGTGGAATCAATTAATATCTCTATAATCAAGACTGAGAAAGCATCCTATAGATAGTTTCAGTTGAGATATCTTAAGTCAATACAAACTTTGATTTTCCCATTCTTTTTCCTAATGGAGACTGTATTTTCCATCCATTTTAGATATTCGACCTCCTGATTAATGTTTGATATGATGAGCCTTGAACATTTAGCTTCATTATTGGTATCATATGTTAGAAATGTCTTATGGCTACCTACTTATATCCTTAGTGGACCTCTGAGAATCCCAGGTGGTGGATATCCACTTTGGGATCAAGGAATGGAATTTATTTGTAGTTACAGGTGAACACATCTCAATGCTACTTTATAAAGGAGGAATATTTTAACAACCCGAGATTTTATGAGAATTATTCTTTTTAATTTCATTGATGCCTTGTGTTTTACGCTACACCAAAATTAGCTTGTACTATACGCAACACCGTATTAGCTTGTAGTATACACAAAACTATTCTTGGCTCGTGTTACACACAATTTCAAGTTCGTTTTGTAGAAATTATTCTATGCAAAATTAAGTATAGATTTTGTTTAATGTATAAATGAAATAAGTTTTGATTATTTTATATGCAACACCAAACAGAGCTTTCACTACACGTAGCCATGACTTGTCTTCAATTACATGCAATCAATACCTTTTCGTTAGCATGTGTAGTATGCAATACCATGTTTCACTAAACGAGATATTATTATAATATTATTATGAACTAGCAGTTATGAATAGTAATACCCAATTTTTGAAATTTTATAAATTTTATCTTTCAAAATGGACCTAATTTTTGCATTCGGAATATCGAAATTAGCCTAGGGTGAATTTTTGGTATTCTTTTGAAAAATTTCAATTTTTGATGAATAGTGAAAACATTGGGTTACTATTTAAAAAACCAAATTTTTATTTAAATAATTATTTATTTTATTTAAATTTATTTTACGTCAAAATTGATACATAATACCTATATAAGTTCAATGTAATTCATTGGATTCATTTTATAATAATTTTAGATATATAAAAATTTTATTGATCTTTTCGCCGTCTTTTACCCACCTCCTAGGGGAATTTGAAAATTTACATAAAACTTAATTTTACCGCTTCTATGAATGGAATTTCGAAAATCTGAGAGACACAGTTAATATCAAGGAGTAAAATGTGGTTTAATAAGATAAAACTAATTTTTGGTGAATAGTAACTTTTTACTTTTATTTATGACGGTTAAAAGTAAATAGGGTAATTAAGGGTAAAAATGATATTATTATTACCCTAAAACATTTCCTAATTCTATTGTATAAGTATAATTAGACCAAAAACAATCTTAGGAA
This sequence comes from Viscum album, assembly GCA_963277665.1. Lineage (NCBI taxonomy): Eukaryota > Viridiplantae > Streptophyta > Magnoliopsida > Santalales > Viscaceae > Viscum > Viscum album. Next base: position 1,281,288,279 of record OY728134.1, read on the forward strand.
TATAATATTATCATTTAGGTCCACTTGGATTAGATTAAGACATTTATTATTATTTAATTCAAAGAAGAGTTAAAAGAGTTAATATCAAAGTTTAATAACTAAAACATTTTTAATATAGGGTTATACATAAGATAAATTAGACTATAAATATTAATTAGAAATCTAAAAATATTTCCTAAATAATGGTATTTTATTTATAATTTTTAGACATTAAATAATTTATTTTATTTATGACCCAATGATGATATAGTAATTACCCTATTAAGGAAATATTAACATAATTGATATTATAAATACCCAAATAAATTTAATTTGAGACTTTTTATAAATTAAAATATTATTTTAGGTTAATATGACATGTTAGTATTGATTTATTTAACTTTTTTCGAACTAATAACGCGGTTATTATTTTCACAAAAATCAATTACCAAATAGTGTAAAAATTGACATAAAAGAGTTTTTTTAAAAAATATTATATTCTTAATTGTTATTATATTCCTAAAAGTTAGAGGTTCTGCCAAAAAAATTAGATAAGGTTATATATATTAATAATTAACCACTTGGGGTTCGTTTGGCATCTTATAATAAGTTTATTAACCATATAGTGTAAGAAAACAAGAAGACGCGGTAAAAGTTAAATTATTTATCTTAGAGTTAAATCTAAATGATAAGGTTAAAATAGTAACCTAAACTTTTCTAAAACCTATTGGTTGAGATTATTTCTACCCATCCCCACTTTAGCTTTGAAATAAATCAATTTTTAGCTATTATAAACCGAATATGACTTTATTATAAAATAATATTTTAAGTTTTTTCTAAGGTGCCCCTATCCTCCCTTATAAAAGGGAACCTCCTACCTCTTATCTTTACACAATTTTTGGCCCTAAATCTCGGCAAAACCCTTCCCATTTCCCTTCTCAACTTCCCTATAAACATTATATAGGTTCTGGTCTCCTCAAAAGACAAACTCTAGAGCCTTAAGAGGAAACTTAAAAGAGGTGCGTCGAAGAAGAGGTAATATCTTTTACCGATTCTTTCAAGTTTCTTTCTTCTTCAACTTCTTATTCTTTAGTTGTTTAATTATAAATTAATAACATAAATATAAATAATATACTGATATGTTATTATAAATATTAAACAAACCCATTTAACCTTATATCCATCCTATGGAAAATGAAATCACAGCGCGTGTGTACGTATGAAATACCGTCTCCACGCCGTGGTGTAATCTGTTTTCCACCACCACCTTAATTGGATGGGTATAATGGTGTAAAGAATAACTATATATAGTTATTATAACTTCACACTGATTCTGAGATATTATATCATCCCCTCCAATTCAATTCAATAATTATGGGAATGATATCATCGCTCGTGCGTACGTACGGATTACCGTCTCCACGACCCGATGAGATTCATCCTCTATGTTAACCACTCAAGAATGATTATAAAGTATATATAATGAATAATAATGAAATATATGACATGATAAAGCTACTTTATTTATGTATATATATATATATATATGTCATCTACTTACTTCCATTCAAGTCAATAAGGAAAGGAAAACATCGTTCATGTGTACGTACGAGCTACAATCTCCATGAATAGTGTATTTCATTTCAATTATCTATCTATTATATATATATACTAAATATATGTGATATATAAATCATTATTTACATTATGGAAGTAATTATGTCATGATATAACTAATAATAATGTCAAGAACAACAAGTCCAAACACGTACGATAAATAAAACGATTTTACCCAAAACCCTTCTTTAACATGGAATTTACAAAAGAACGGGTAATATAAAGTCATAAGTGAACCATATATGATATCATAACAATGAATATGATTATTTAATAAGGCAATGACATTATTTAAATCATTATACAGGAGGTTCGGATACGTATAAAGCATATCAGACCTAAGTTAAGGGATAACTTTTCCAATCTCGTTTTTATCCGAGATTGTTTATTCGTAAGTATTTACTGGGGTTATATTTATCATTCATGTCCATGTTTTCTAAAAATGTTTTCATATAAGTTTAAAGTCCTTTTTACCCATTTTTGACTTTTATTACATGTTATGTAAGGAATATTTCTTTTGTTTAAGTTATGAGGTAGTTTTTTGACTTTTCTGGCCAAAGTACGAGAAGAATGTTTTTATAACTTATACGACATGAACGGATTTTTACAGTTTCATAACACCTTATTTTCATGAAGCTTACTCTACAATATTTCATGAATATTTTCAAAAAAATCCTTTTCTTTTAGAATTGTATTGCTTTTTGTGAAAAGAAAATGATTTTGAATAAGAAAGGATATCTTCTTCGAGAATTTATTTCAAGTGTTTTATCAAAACCATTTTCCATCTAAGATGACATTATTTCATATGTGTATGTTTCAAGTATAATGTCTCTATGATTTACATAGTTTCACCTCTCTTATGATGAAATGATATCCATTTGTTTTATATGGATTATATTATGATGGTATGATGTTTATGAAACCCATTTTATTTTTTGGGTTATGATGAATGTTTTATGTTTATGTTGTGGCACACGTAAGAATGATTTCATTATGAGATTAGTGAGACCTATATATCCCTCCAATGAATTGGGTAAATATTTATATCTCATGGGTTAGACATGGCTGGAACGACAAGTTAATCTAGTTCAGTGATACAAGACTGGAACGAGGGGTGAACTCGGTTCAGTAAGGGACTTTGTCTACTAAGATGGTCTTGGAAGCAATGCCTTGGATACTATAGAAATCATAACATGTGATTAATGGTTTTCCATAATTACATGATTTATTCCCATGCTATTTTATCATGATTGAAGTTCCATTATGATCTATGCCGTACGTACTGCCATGTTTTATGTCATTGCTCAAGATTTTGATGTTTAAACATTATTTTCATGTTTTTAAGTTAAAATGTATATGGTTTGTTTCATTTTGTCCATGCTTACCCTTACTGGGCATTTGAGCTCACCCTTTATATGTTTTCTCTTCCCCAGGAAATAACAAAAGGTTTTAGGTAGGAAAACAAAAGGGGATGATCTTTATGGGAGATGTTGAAGATCTTTCACCACGATTAGAAGATTATGTTCTGAGTTTCCAAAGACACTAAACTATTACAGTCATTGAGTGTTGGTTTTTGTTATGTATTAAGTATTCTGAAAAAGTAATGTATTGTCCATGTACATCACGTTTGGGGTCTCTGCAGTTGGTATCAGAGGAAAGGCTTAGTTAAACTTTGGAAACTAGGATACGAAAACTTTAGTGAGATCCCTAGATATATTTATAAGGTATGTCTAGGGATGTCCCTTAGGTTAATTATACGTATAGGTAATAGTCCTAGAATTATGGTAACAATCATAGAATTAAACATAAGATGTTAGATATTGAAGGTACTCCCCCTTTATTAGGTTTTTTCCCAAGAACGATTTTTTCCTCTCACACTATTCTTTTTGGGTTTTAGAAAATGGCTGGAAACAGAATGATTCAAGATAATGGAGGATATGATGGAGAATGGAATGATATTATTCATGATCAATAAAATGAAATTGGATTTGGAAGTCCAAACATCATTATTATGCCTAATCAGAAATCTCATAATATGATCGATAAACTCAACTTCGGTAAGTTTCCTGACTCAGCTAATAAGAGAAAGATGGAGTTTCATGATGATCATAGAGGAAAGAAAGTTCAATTTCCCCCATGTAAATAATATAGGAAGAGACATCAAGGAGAATGTTTCAAAGGAACTGGAAGATGCTTTGGGTGTGGAAAAGAAGGACACAAAGCTAGTAATTGCAAAGGATAAGGTTCAGTTAACACCATGGACAAGGATAATGGTATTTCTAAGACATCAACAATGATTAAATGTTTTAAATGTGGAATGTACGGGAATTATGCAAACCAATGCCCTAAGGGAAAGTCTCATGAAGAGAATCATCATGGTCATATGGGTAGTATTTATATTGATGATGATGAAGAGACTAAAAATGATATGTGAGATGAAAGAATTGTTCATGCTCGGTCAATGGTTTAAGAAGGTAGTGGAATGATTTATGTTTATCAAGAGCTATGTTGTATAGGTAATGGTACTATGGAATAAAGACACATCTAAGGATTGTTACACTATTGTTTTTTCTAATGTATTTGAAAGTATATGTTGAATGGTACCGGTAACCATGAAAGGTTTTTCAAATATTTTTGGAAGGTAGATAATATGTGCATAATGAAAGGATAAGTAGATAATGAGATGTATGATAGTATTAATGAGCTCATGACTAATGTGAGGAGAAAGTTATACCATGGTTTGAGTATATAGAAATTTTGGGATTTTGGTATGTGGAAAGAGTCAAATTTTGACAGCATTATTGTTTTCACTAAGGTTCAATGGGTATTCATTTTTCAATAGAATACATGATTAAGGAATTCAAATATTTGGAATGTGATAAACAAGATATATCTTATGATATATGGGATATAAATAATGGTATTCACATGCTTGGTAGATGACCTTTCTAGTAATCATTTTCTTTATACTATGAGCTTAGACTGAAGTATTTTGGATAAGCCTAAAGATTGGAATGAATTAAGTTAGACATAAGATAGTTTTGTTTAAGGCTAGAACATTTTTCGATATTATTGCAGGAATGTTATAATAATGTAATTTTAGAAAAAGGGATAACCTGCAGGATAGGAGACAACCTGTCACGTCGGACAAGGATGCGGGAATCGAACCCACAACCGAAGTGCGACATGCCTTTATTGCCTACCTCTGGCCTACAAGAAGTCCCTGTTTAGTAGAAACTAGTTTTATCTTATTAGGCTGTATGATAGATGAAGTATAAGTCCATTTTAGGAACCATATACGATTAATCTCACCATAGAAGGACTTATGTATATAACTTTTTCTAACCTTATGTTTGAGACAGATGAAATGACCTATCATTATATCGCATGATCTGCTAACACTTCATAGAAGACAAATTCAACTTTATTTCTTTAGGAGATGAAGTGGAAATTGTTCAAGGAAAAAACAATAATGAGATTGTACCAAAATCAAGTAAGTATTTCTTTTAATTAAAAAATTCTTCAACTTTTGGGAAATGATCTTGAAAACAAAAAAAATGTTGTCCTAGTGTAATTATATCTGATGAATCAGATGGTACCTTAAATCATCACAAATTCATGGCTTTGGGATTGTTGGATTTTTCATGTCCATGTTCTCTTCCACTCTTCATCAGAACATGATGGTTAGATTTCTCTTCCATATCCATATTTTCACCTATGTTCTCCTATGTGGAAACCCAGTGATGAGTTAATTTGGGTAACCGTTACATTTCATACTTTAGTTTTTAAAGATAAGTTTTGGTATTCCTTTTTATGATGTGGGTTTCTATGAAATAAACTTTCAAATAGTAAACCATTTATAACCCCAACGAATTTCGAGGGAGAAATTCATTTTAAGGGGGGTAGAATGTAACAACCCGATATTTTTTGAGAATTATTCTTTTTAATTACATTGATGTCTTGTGTTGTACGCTACCCCAAAATTAGCTTGTACTATATACAACACCGAATTAGCTTGCAGTATACGCAACACTATTCTTGGCTCGTGTTTCACACAATTTTAATTTCATTTTGTGGAAATTATTCTACACAACATTAAGTATAGATTTTTTTTAATGTATAAATGAAATAAGTTTTGATTATGTTATACGCAACACCAAACAGAGATTTAACTACACGCAGCCCTGACTTGGCTTTCATTACACGCAATCAAGACCTTCTCTGATAGCGCGTGTAGTATGCAATACCAAGTTTCACTAAACGAGATATTATTATAATATTATTATGAACTAGCTGTTATGAATAGTAATACACACTTTTTGAAATTTTATAAATTTTATCATTTAAAATGGACTTCATTTTTTGATTCAGCATATCAAAATTATCCTAGGGTGAATTTTTGGTATTTTTCTGAAAACTTTCAATTTTTGATGAATAGTGAAAACACTGGGTTGCTATTTTAAAAACTGAATTTTTATTTAAATAATTATTTATTTTATTTAATTTTTTTAGGTCAAAATTGATACAAAATACCTATATAAGTTCAATGTAATTCATTGAAGTCATTTTATAATAATTTTAGATATATAAAAATTTTATTGATCTTTTCACCGTCTTTTACCCACCTCCTAGGAGAATTTGAAAATTTACATAAAACATAATTTTATCACTTTTGTGAGTGGAATTTTGAAAATATGAGAGACAAGGTTAATATCAAGGAGTAAAATGTGGTTCAATAAGATAAAAATAATTTTTGGTGAATAGTAACTTTTTACTTTTATTTACCACGATTAAAAGTAAATAGGGTAATTACGGGTAAAAATGATATTATTATTACCCTAACACATGTAATAATTCTATTGGATAAGTATAATTGAACAAAAAAACCATAGTAATATAATATTATCATTTAGGTCCACTTGTATTATATTTGGACATTTATTATTATTTAATTCAAAGAAGAGTTAAAAGAGTTAAAATCAAAGTTTAATAACTAAAACATATTTAATATAGGGTTATACATATAATAAATTAGACTATAAATATTAATTATAAATATAAAACTATTTCCTACATAATGGTATTTTATTTATAATTTTTAGACATTATATAATTTAATTTATTTATGACACAATGATGATGGAGTAATTACCTTATTAATGAAATATTAACATAATTGATGTTATAAATACCCAAATAAATTTAATTTAAGACTTTTTATAAATTAAAATATTCTTTTAGGTTCATATGACATGTTAGTATTGACTTAATTAACTTTGTTCGAACTAATCACGCTATTATGAATTTCACAAAAATCAATTACCAAATAGTGTCAAAATTGACATAAAATAGGTTTTAAAACACATATTATATTATTAATTGTTATTCTATTCCTAAAAATCTAAGTATCAACAAAATGAATTATATAAGGTTATATATATTAATAATGAACCACTTGGGGTTCTTTTGGCATGTTATAGTAAGTTTATTAACCATATAGTGTAAGAAAACAAGAAGACGCGGTAAAAGTTAATTTATTTAACTTAGAGTTAAATCTAAATTATAAGGTTAAAATAGTTCCCTAAACTTGTCTAAAACCTATTGGTTGAGATTATTTAGACCCATCCCCACTTTAACTTCAAAGAAAATCAATTTGGAGCTATTATAAACTGAATACGACTTTATTATAAAATAATATTTTTTATTTTTCCTAAGGTGCCCCTCTCCTCCCTTATAAAAGGGAACCTCCCCCCTATTCTCTTTACACAATTTTGAGCCTTCAAGATCGGCCAAAACCTAACCATTTCCCTTATCAACTTCTCTATAAACATTATAGAGGTTCTAGTCTCCTCAAAAGACCAACTCTAGAGCCTTAAGAGGAAGCTTAAAAGAGGCGCGTCGAAGAAGAGGTAATCTCTTCTACCGATTCTTTCAAGTTTCTTTCTTCTTCAGCTTCTTCTTCTTTAGTTTTTTCATTATAAAGTAATAAAATAAGTATCAATAATATAATAATATGTTATTATAAATATTAAAAAACCCCATTTCACCTTATATCCATCCTACGGAAAATGAAATCACCACGCGTGAGTACGTACGAAATACCATCTCCACGCCGTGGTGTAATCTGTTTTTCCACCACCACCTTACTTGGATGGGTATAATGGTGTAAAGAATAACTATATATAGTTATTATAACTTCATAATTATTCTGATATATTATATCATCCACTCCAATTCAATTCAATAATTATGGGAATGATATCATCGCTCATACGTACGTACGGATTACCGTCTCCACGACGCGATGAGATTCATTCTCCATGTTAACTACTACAGAATGATTATAAAGTATATATAATGAATAATAATGAAATATATGACATGATGAAGCTACTGGATTTATGTATATATATATATATATGTTATCCACTTACTTCCATTCAAGTCAATAAGGAAAGGAAAACATCGTTCATGCGTACATACGACCTCCATCTCCATGAACAGTGTATTTGATTTCATTTATCTATCGATTATATATATATATATACTGAATATATATGATATATAAATCATGATTTACATTATGTAAGTAATTAAGTCATGATATAAGTAATAATAATATCAAGAACAACAAGTCCAAACACGCATGATAAATAAAACTATTTTACCCAAAACGCTACTTTAACATGGAATTTTCAAAAGAACGGGTAATATAAAGCCATAAGTGAACCATATATGATTTCACAACAATGAATATTATTCTGTAATAATCCAATGAAATTATTTAAATCATTATATAGGAGGTTCGAATACATACGATGCATATCAGACCTAAGGTAAGGGATAACTTTTCCAATCTCGTTTTTATCCGAGATTGTTTATTTGTAAGTATTTACTGGGGTTATATTTATCATCCATGTACCTATTTTATAATTTTTTCCATGTATTTTTAAAGTAATTTTTAACCATTTTTGACTTTTACTACATGGTATGTAAGGAATCTTTCTTTTGTTTATGTTACAAGGTACATTTTTGACTTTTCCAGCCAAAGTACGAGAAGAATGTTTTTATAACTTATATGGCATGAACGGATTTTTACAGTTTCATAACACATTATTTTCATGAGTCTTACTCTAAAAGATTTAATGAATATTTTCAACAAAATCATTTTCTTTTAAAATTTCATGGATTTTTGAGAAAAGAAAATGATTTTGAATAAGAAAGGATATCTTCTTCAAGAATTTATTCCAAGTGTTTTATCAAAACCATTTTCCGTCTAAGATGACATTATTTCATATGTGTTTGTTTCATGTATAATGTATCTATGATTTACATAGTTTCACCTCTATTATGGTGAAATGATATCCATTTGTTTTATATGGATTATGTTATGATGGTATGATGTTTATGAAACCCATTTTATTTTTTGGGTTATGATGAATGTTTTATGTTAATATTGTGGAACACGTAAGAATGATTTCATTATGAGATGGGTGAGACCTATATCTCCCTCAAATTCATTGAGTAAAGATTTATATCTCATGAGATATACATGGTTGGAACATCAAGTTAATCCAGTTCAGTGATACATGACTGGAATGAGGAGTGAACTCGGTTTAGTAAGGGACTTTGTCCACTAAGATGGTCTTGGTAGCAATGCCTTGGATACTATGGAAATCATAACATGTGCTTAATGGTTTTCCACAATTACATGACTTATTCCCATGCTATTTTATGATGATTGATGTTCTATTATGATCTATGCCTTATGTACTTCCATGTTTTATGTCATTGATCAAGATTTTGATGTTTAAACATTATGTTCATGTTTTTAAGTTCAAATGTATATGATTTGTTTTATTTTCTCCATGCTTAACCTTACTGGGTATTTGTGCCCACCCTTTATATGTTTTCTTTTCCCCAGGATATAACGAATGGTTTTAGGTAAGAAAACAAAAGGGGAAGATCTTTATGGGAGATGTTGAAGATCTTTCACCATGATAAGAAGATTATGTTCCGAGTTTCCAAAGATACTAAAATATTATAGTCCTTGAGTGTTGGTTTTTGTTTTTTATTAAGTATTCCGCACAAGTAATGTAATGTCCATGTACGTCAAGTTTGGGTTCTCTACAAATATACCTCTTATTATTTGGAAGTAATGGACGCATAGAAAAAATTGGGTCCTAGGTCCTCTTCCATAATAGGAATTATCTCTCTAATTTTTTCAATGGTGGTAGTGACACCCTCTACAAATTATAGAGGGGTATCCTTGAGGTCCTACACCTATACCTCTTCTTGTTCTTACTCATATTCTTTTGTAAAGGGAAAAAGTAAAGGATGATATTTCCAGAATCAAGAGAGAGGATAGTGTTTTGACATTTAGAAGACAAAACATATTCCTCTAACCCAACTTAAAATGTGGAATCTCCTTGATGTTATAGAAGATATAGAGTAAGGGATATGGAAGGAATTTCTTCTTCCTCTTAGGGTGACAAGACAATCTCTTCTGACTCAACTGATGAGGTAGGGGGTTTTAGGATTTAGAGATGAAATATGGGAATTGTCACCTGATATTCTAAACATATATGAAGAGTCAGTGACCTTTCCAATAATTTTTAACTCAATTTTCATTACAAATATCATGAACATCAATGATTATTCTTCTAAATTAAGGATCATGTGCTCATCTTAATTGATGGAAAACCTATACTCGTTGCTGATCTATTATAAAGGGTTAGTCCAGATCATATATATACAATTTAAGGTAGCGACCCATAAAACACCATTAATCGGGGTATGATTCTCTTCCCACTTATATAATATGGTATCGATATAATTCAAATCATAAGATTCAAACGAGGCCTTATCTGTGTGAAATTTTCTAATTTATAGTTTGATGCAGTATTTTATTCATTGATGGTAGGATGAGTGGATTTTTATGTTTTGATTCAACCATGTACTTCTTGATAAATCATTGATATTTGTATCAGGGTGAACAAAAAAAATCTAAGTTTGACATAAGATATCAAAACTGAGACCCGAGCTTGATTTGGAATAGGGGATTTTATTTTATATTTTCATAACCATGTTGCATCAGAGAATAACGTGTTATGTTATCCTCACTATATCCCATCTAGAAAATTTTATGTAGTGTAATGAAATTAAATCTAGATCTAATGTCAATGAATTCTTATCATACATCCATGAAATTTATCATGTTACTAATGTACAATGGTTTGATGTGTCCCAGTATAATGGAATATTCATCTTGATCCATGAATGAGATAATCACATGACATTCTACATGATCGGTTTCAGTCTGATAGACCTCAAAAACAATAACTTCGGCTTCCAAATCCTAAGGCATTAGAAAATCCTCAATGAGTTCTTAGATGATATTTTTTGAGAAGCATAGGCCATCCATGATTGATATATTGGATGGTAAATGTGCTAATTTCTTCAATAAGTCTTACTTTTGTGTTAAGGGATTTTGTTTCCTAGTGTGTGAATGCTCTTTAATAGGTGAATTTTGGTATAGAAAGATGTACATAGATGGATCATCCAATGAAATGGGAACTGAGGGTGCTCATGTCCTTGTTGGGATAGGATGATCAGGTATTTCTACACACTGAGAGAGATCAGATACTCATACATCTTCTAACTGATATTCCCGAGTGATTGGGTTGGGGATCGTTTTGGTATATGTATGGGTATTTCCCATCTCTTTTTTGACTCGCTGAAGGTGTCTTCCATGAGTTTTTGAAGCACTGATAATTTTATTAGGCATGTGGCTATAATTCTAGCTTCTGCCATGACATCATCATCCCACTTACCCATAAATAATGATTCCTCTACTACTGGTTCCTCAATCATGTTTGGGGAAATTGATTTCATATCGATACTCATCATCAAATAAGGGATCAATTAAATTAATGGAAATAGAATCAACATAGATTAATTATTCATTTGATCATGATTTTTTTTTGGATGGGAATTTTTGGTGGGGCAGTGCCCATTAGTCTCATACTAAAGGCCTAATGTCTAAATGTGTCAAGTCCATATTTGGCCTTAGTGTGGGATCATCTCATATCCCCCCTCCTTCTAGTTATGACACTTTTTGGAAGACTCTATCTTCAATGTTGATGGAGTTGGTTGCGTCGTAGCGGAAGTGGCTGTGGGAATAGTTGGTTTCTTAATCTATGCTCAAATAATACCCTGAATTTTTTTTATTTCATTTTGAGTCATCAAACCATCAAAATATACGTTTCCTTTTTCTAATAACTTTTATCCATTCACCTCCTTCCTTAGGGGTAGTAACAAAAACATACGCCGCTTCTTTAGGTGGTTTTACCGGCTTTACTTTCCAAGTGAACACCATTTTAGGATGTTTTTGAAGAATTATCATTCTTGAATGGTGCTCCCCAATTACCATTGAAAGTAAAAATAATCATGTTTTTCATTTAGATTTACATGGTTAGGCCTCTTGGGCTCTAGCAAATAATATAATTCACTGTCCACAGCTTCTATAATGTAGTTGTAAACTTGCTTGACCCGGAATAAGTAATCATTATTCCTTCACTACATGAATTGATTTCATATGTTCACACTCTTCTCACCTATACGATCCAATGGTTAATTTTGACACCTAGGCGGTGCCACATGATATTGTTCATCCTTTGGAGTTTGGGTTGGTGTGTAGGTCGACTTAAGTGTAACTGTTGCAGCTTCTACCTTCTATATTTATTTTTTCAGGACTAGTGGATTCATTCTAAACTTATTTTTAGTCCTTTGTATAGAATATTCCATTCTTTGGGAAATGGATATGAAATCCTAAAACCCACCTTTATATCACATTGGAAAGAGTGGCGTTTTCATGACATCATGGAGGTTCTCTATGCAAATAGAAAGCATATCTTCTGGGGGAAGTTATAGTTTAAGGTAGTAGGTAATCCCGTTCAATATAACAATGAAATATGATACCCTCTCATTATATCATTGTTTTCAATTAAATAGGAAAAGGATCATCATATATTATATCATTGAGATAAAAAATGAAGAGAAATTGTTTATGAAGATCCTCTCATATTGTGATCGACCATGCTGAAAAACTGATGTACCACATGAATGTCATCTCTTGCAAGGTTTACCCAAATAATCTATGTTTACCCAGTTTTTATTACAGAGTGGTTCCCATCATGGGATCACAGTGGGACACAATTTGTGTCAGATGGTGTTTTGATTCTCCTGATCCATCGAATATTTAAATCCTAGGATGCCCAAACTTTGGTGGGTGTGGGATGTCGATCATCCATTCAAGGTAAGGATTTTTTTCTAGATAAAATTGTTTTCACCATTCCTCCATAACTTCTAATGAAGTTGTCAATGACTTGATGGCATCAATAATACCTTGATGTGTGATTGGTTGAATAAGATCTTGATTAGGGGTATCAATAAGTTCCTCTTGAAGTATTGGAACTACCATTATCTATGACTAATATCTAGAAGGGAACATATTTTGAGGGTTATCATAAATATGTTCTAGTTGCTTCACTAATGTGAGGAATTCATGATATCCTTACACAAATGGTCTAAGTAAACGGATGGTCTATCCAAAATTTTTATCAAATGTCCTAGCCATGATTTTGGCATCAGGGTGGAACCATGTTGTTGAGGTAAACCAGTTGGAAGCATTCTTTGAGGCTTTGGTCATGGAACATATTCAATATAAATGATAAATCAGAGAAATTTCACATTGAGTCTTATCAACTAATTTATTAATTCCTTTTATTGAGAAACATTTTCCTCGAGTTTGATGAGAAAATCCTCCATGGGAGGTGTTTAATTTATAACCATTATTTTACACTTTCCTTTGGGGGTTATTTGATGAGGTAGTAGTGGTTTGTTCAAAGGAACACTCAAATTTAGGGGGAGAATCTAGTTCTATTTACATACACCACATCCATTTGACTTTGTGTAGACAACATTCCAAGTGGAACCATCCCCTCCCTACTCCTTGGTGTTGGTGTTATCTTTGCCAGCATTAGCAGGATTGATTCCTACGAAGTTCTCCAATGCATAATTAATTATAAGAATCGTATTGGATGTAGAATAATAGGAGGGTTTCTTACACCCTTTACTTGACCTCCTCCCCCCTTTCTAGGATCCTCTTCGAGATTCTTTGTGAATAGTAACTCAGAGAGAACCACCCCAAAGACTTTTCTACATGTCCCTTCAACAAAAAATAAGTCATGATATAGGGAGAAATATGAGACTTTATTCCCTATTTTTCTCCACAAATGGGAAGATAATGATTTCTGTTGAAAGGTAGGGGTTGAGGTAAAAAGTACTCCATCCCTATGGCTTGGGTTTCTCTCATTCCATGATTGGTATACCTCAGTCTAGATTTATCATCCTTGGAGGGTCATTTTTTCTAAAATTATCACCATCCATGCATGCTAGAACTGGTCCAACACTATTTTGGATGTAGCTACTATCACCGATCTCTTTGTTACATGAATCCGTTTTAGAGCGTGATGTAGGTGTACTACTAGATCCCCACATAAACACCAACTCTTGATAACGTAATCAGTGTCTGTTAATTGGATTTTCTTAAGAAAGAGGCATGTATGATGTTATCAATTTCCTAGTTTAGGAGTTTTTTATAGTCTTCTCTCATCGAACCTGATTCTTTTGAGGCATAATCAGGGTCAATTCATTATGAGTGCACCATCCCCCCCATGCGGGTTCCTTATCCAATAGATTCCCTAGAGGAATGGCATTATTGGATGTCAACTCCAGGGGATTATTCATTCCAGGATGTGAAGTGAAGTGAAAATATCCATGCTCACCCCATCCATGTATATGAACACTAGTTCATTCATTGATGATAATAAACTATAATTTTTTCACTACATTGAGGCACAATATTAAAAGATATTTCCACCGCATTTTTAATTATGTTCATCATGAAGCTAGAAGGGATTATAAGTCATTTTGATGAAGAAGTTCTCCCAATATTTTAACATGTTCTGCATAACCATCATAAGAGAAGAACTTCTATTTCAGGTGGCAGAGAGTCATCTAGAGATTCATACCAATTTTTTTATGAACTCTTCTAAAAATACCTCTGGAATGTCTAAATGAGATGTGATTGGGGGACAAAACATGATGGGTATATCATCCCTAGCCAATTGTCTTGTCATTAGTAATATATCTTTTCAGTATTATACAAAAGATTCATCTACCTGATCATCCAAACAAGGGTGTTTTGTCACTATTTTTTTGTATGAAAATGGGATAATATGGGTCATGTTGGCATGAAAATTATCATGGGGTGGTTTGGCGGTTTACCATTGCCTCATACCATCTTCTAGTTGAGAAGGAAGGTTGCTTTCCATTGATACGGTAACAAGGATGACATGCCCCCTCTTTCAAAGAACCACATAATATGAGGGACTTCTTGTATATGATCTACTAAGGGGATGAATTTCATTTTTATTGATCTTGTGGATAGAAAATGGGATTTAATGGTTCTCATCATGATACGAGCTCTCATGATAGATCATATTTTTCCATTGATGAAATATTTTATAGTGGCCATTTTAGGGAGGACCTTTAGTGCTTGTGGTAGCCATGCTATGTGGAGGGACCTTATGACTACTACTACCACCTCTAATATTTGGTAAAAAATTGGTAGGATCATGATCCACCACTAATAAATATTTTATGGCCTCAAAAACTCCAACTTTTAATAGATCATGGTTATAATCTTACTCTAGAATTTTTAATTACCCATGGTGAAGTTTATTTTTTGATGTCTCCCATAGGATTCTATAATTCAATGCTATGATGAGTGATTCCTATGAATAAGAATGTGTTCGGTCAAATCCTCTTTCTTAGTCAGATAATACTGATGAGTTTCTATAATTTCAACTTGGATATATACCTGCCGTGGAGCAGCCTTTGAAATGGACAGGTAATAACTAGATAAAATTGGTTTTTGTTCCTATCCCAATTGTCCATTTGATGCACAATTTTTTTATGACCCTCTTGGACTGGATGAAAAATATATTTATTCTCATGAGTGACCCTCCCATCGTATGGATGAGTCTCCCCAGTTGAGATGGTGGGGTCGTGGGATTGTCTCCTAGCTTTTGTCATTGATGCAATTATGTATTGATATGTTAATAAGATATGGTCAGGAAATGATGTATGGACTTCCATAATTTCTAGAACATTGAGATAAATATCCTCAACAAGAATATGAATATACACCCAATCTGGTTTTGGGGTAGGAATCTAATTATGACACAGATTCATAGCTGAGATACATTGATAAGGTCATTCGGTTGCTATCGTGATTGACTGATGAGAATGATATGCATGAGTAGGGATTTTAATATGCTTTTTGCCATTATATTTGACTGATAGGATTGAGATGAATGAGTAGGGATTTTAATATGATCATTTGACACTATATTTGACTTACTGGTCTCATATGCATGAGAAGGGATTTGCATCTTCTTATTTTCCACTATATTTGATGGCCAACCTTATTATGCACAGGAAAATAATAGAATCAACACTTTTACCATTGTATTTTACAAATGGGATTGATATGTAAAATAAATAATTTGAATCTGATTATTCTCCACTGAATTTCATTGAATTTATTGATATGAAAGAGCATGGATTTATATCTAATTTTCCACCTTATTTTATTAACAGGATTGATATGCATGAGTAGGGATTTTCAACTGCTTGTTTGACCCCATATTTTTATTACTGGATTGATATGTGTGATCATGGATTTTTATATTAACATTTATAACCATATTTCACTGATGGGATTGGTATGCATGAGCATGGATTTTTATATACTCATGTGATGCTATATTTGACAGATGGACTTGATCAGAATGTGAAGAAATTTGTATCCTCCCATAGTTTTCCACACTATTTGACTGGAAAGATTCAAAATAATGCACATAATTTTGTTTCATCCCATAATTTTTCTCTATATTTTAGTGAAGGGAATTATATGAGTTATAAGGGACTTGAATCTTCTAATTTTCAGTCATATTTGACTGACCATATTCGTAAGAGAAATCATGGATTTTCATCTTCTCATAGGAATCTACAATATTTACCTGGCCAGCTTCATTAGCAGGAAAAAGAATGATATCATTTTATATATTGTTTGACTGTATCATTATATAGTCCACCCTAGGGAATAAGGTCTACATGACATCAGGTGGGCCTCTTATGGTGACATCATCTTCATAGTGATGGGTCGTTTAGTGTTGTTGGAGAAAATTTCTGGTAAGAGTCATGGTATAGGAATCCTGTGTTTCCATGATGAATTATATGGTGACCAATTCATCATCCTCTATATGGTAAGGGAGGAACTCATTATCATGTTGTAAGGACATGTTCTTAAAGTGGGTTGAGATGATTATTGGGGATTTCTAGTTCTGGGCCGCTAACCATCATTCAGTGGATAGTTGGTAGAGATACACATGTTAGAGGTCCTGGTGAGCTACATCCATAATTACCAGAGTACTGTTCTAGTGGTACTCCAAGGCTAATTAATTTGAAATGAAATGTTGAATATGATGGGATGGAAACAACATCCTTCATTTGGTCGAGGACCCTGGTTGTTCAGTGTATGATAAACACATCTTTGAGAACATCTGAGATGTTATTGGATTGATGAGAGTTCTAGTTAAATTTTCCTTTAATATATATAAAAAACACACAAAATAATCCCTTATCAAAGTTTCATATCCATAAATTAACATATTCATTATCAATATTCTTATGTGGCCCCCATTCATTTTGGGGGTGAAAGGGGCTGACCATGATGGTGAAAAAGCCATCTTGGATAAGGATTCATGTTGGGTTCAACATTTTGTTTCTGATGAAAGAATCATGGTATTTTTGTTAAACTCCCATGTGGTTATAATAATTTGTTCTAACAAGACTGGGCAGTCTATCCTTTTTATGTTGTCGAGAAGATGCCAAAGTCAAATGATTTCACATTGAGTTCCCTATTTTTTGCTGATGAAATAATCATGGCATCCCTCTCAGTATGATTGATTTTGGGGGGTTTGGATATTGAAAAATCATTTTATTAGGTTAAATATTCTTATCTCACACCCTCCTGTGATGGATTGGATTCCAAAAGGGTTTGTTCTTAGAGCTTAAAATACCCAACGACTCACATATCTGTGATTACTCATGGACCTACATCTTATTGTCAAGCGCTCATTAGGTAACTTGGACAATGATACTTAATAACTCATATTGGTCAAGAGGATGGGAATTTGGCCTCATCACACCCTTTTGTGGGAGACTATTACCTATTTAGAGAATCTCTTATATATTTAAGATATGTTTACAAATAATTTTTTTATTTCCATGTATTAAGTGGATAACCCTTGAGTTAATGAAGAATTATTTTCATGTGTGAATTTGGAATCATCTATATGAGTATGACTTTATCCATCAATGAATGAATTTGTATGTATCTTTGTTTCTCCAACAATTGTACCTTTATTTAATGATAAGAAATTTTTATATTTTTTTTAATTATGTTTCTTATTTAATTCCACATAGTGGGGTGCTCTGGAATTTATTATCATCCAAGGACAGTGAAGTTATTTTGATGTCAAGATGAAACCCATAAAATAGGATTCCTACATAACCTTGTGAAAGGAATCAGAACCCCCTTATTTTGGTTCCACTTAACTAGAAATATCATACATTTTATGTTCATGTGATAAGGACCAAATGTTTTTACTTAAACCTCATGTGGAAAGGATTCCTAGGTGGAAGGTTCATAGTCAATGTTTGTTATTGGACATACAATGAAACTGTGTGAGGTACCCAAAGGGAGTATGGTCTCCCATGTGGGGTATGATCTTGTCAGAAATATTAACTAATAAGGATGATTATGAAATAGATTTGGATAGAATATGTACCTCTAAGTTGGATGCGGCCCTACTATGAATATGACTAAGAAAATATTATAGTGAATTTTGGTTTTTCATTTTGGACTTTGGGGTGGCTTCCTACAGAGCCCAGTTAGTCGAGAATCAATTACCATTTATTTTCAATTGATTGGGGATTACATCAATTGATGATTAATATTTTTTGAAATATTGTGTGGGATTATACCATATAGTAGGCCCATGGGTTGGAATTGTGCATATTTCATGATCTCTAATCACCTCTAAGACCACGTGATTCATGATCAAGGTGAGATACAAAAGGAAGGGGTAGATCTATAAACCAACCAACCTCACTTTTCCACTAGTGGATGGAGCTTGGGACAAGAGGAAAAGGGAAAGAGAGTGGGCTCTAACATTCCCATATCCTCCTTTCATTGGACCTGGTACCAGTGAAGAAGAGCAAGAGTGCCAACTCCCACAAGAAAGGCCCGGGGAATAAACTAGGAAGGATTCCATTACTTATTCCTATATAATGGAGGAGTATTAGACACTATACCTCATAGGTAAAGGAATACATGACCCCCACCTAGAATGGGTAAGTCCACATGAGAGACTCTAAGGTTGGTACCCTCATTCCAATGGAAATGTAGATGTGAAAAAATTATAAGGATACCCTTATGAAATAGGTTACCAACCGGACTCTACTTACCATGGTTATGTTGACTCAAGAGGACACTCTTATATTTCCAAAGATCTGATCATATATATTGGGTGACTTTGGAAGAGGCATTATCTTGATGTTATAATAATTATTCGTGGAGGGATGAATGTGGAGCTAGATGGTGCGACAGAGGGGGTCTATGACATCTGGAGTACAGAACACCCATGTATTCCCCAATTCACATAGAATGTTCTTATGTGGGATGTTTTTCCCTCCACATAGCATGTTTCAATGTGGGTATGGGTGGCATCTGCGTAGCATTTTTCTATGCAGAGTTGGGTTCCACCAACATAGTGCTTTGCTATACAGGTCAATGATCCACCCAAATAACACTTTTCTACACAGAAGCAGAGTTATAGACCACAAAGGGGATATTCTCTTATGCTATATGGATTGGTTTTTGTAAAGGGGATTTGGGTTTATAGATTTTTATGGGAATTCTTTTGGGTTTACCTACTAGGAATCAAAGGCTCTCGAACCTTTCTTACAATTTTCATTCATGCTTCGGCTCAGGGGTCCTTTCCTCCTCTTGGTCCATATGGGGTTATTATAGGGGAATAGGGGAACTAGATACTAGGATTGATGCTCATACATGGTGGTTCATGGGGATTTACTTTGTAGTATCCCAATTAGGATGTCACATTCTGTGAAATATTTAATTTGCAGGGATAGAAAATATCATCCACGACCACAAATGACCTATTATTTGTGAGGAGATGTTCATTTGAAGGGGTTGTTAATCACCACCCGAGCCTAAAGATTATTTTATTTAATATTCCATCTCTGACAGTCACTAGCATGTAATATGAATTATTTCATTCATGGGAATCCAAGATGAGATATCGTGCACATAGAAACTTTTTCTATGTGGACCACATCTTCCTTAATGATTTCAAATTCTTCAACATTTTCATCAAACTCCTCTTCATAATTATTTTTCAATCCTTACAAAATATATGGATTCATGTTCATTTTTCCCTTTACCAAATTCATTGAATCCTTTTCTCCTTATGTGCTGATTTTTTAGGACCAATTATCTATAAATATACATATATATCCAAATTGGGATAATGATAAAGTATATATTCCCATTTATATAAATAAAACATTTACAATCTTAAAATCCATTAATAATTCAAACAAAAACATACATAATTTCTTATACAACATATCATATATAGTATAATTCTATTCAGCTTTACGTTTGTCACACTTATAGGGGTGTTATAAAACATAATAAATCTATATAAAATTAATGCTACACATCTATGTGAATATATTATAAAACCCTTCCACTAAATTCTTTAGTTAATAATATATATAATTTATTAAAATTTGGATAATGGATAGATTTTGGAATTATATTAAAAATGTTCAACACCATAAATATATTATGACTCCTCAACTTGATAATTTTAAATGTTATGTTGTTAATAAATTTTGTTTTCTAATTATTATTCTTTCTAAGATCATGATCTTCATCAAAATTCACAGAACCCTTTATATGAAAAAAATTTCCATCAAATATTTTGGTAAAAAATATAGATCTTTACATTAATATTTTTCCAATATAACTTTAACTTTTTATGATATTTATGTCTCATTAAGTTTGAATAGAATAATATTTCATTTGTTAACTTTGAACTTCTTAAAGTCTAATAATACTCAAAATATTCTCTGAGAACCTACATTCTTCTCATAATATCATTATAAGATATATAAAATCCATTGTGTTTAAGAGTTAACTCTTATTTTTTTTATTGGAATAAGTAATAATTGATATATTATTTTTATATCACATATGGTATACTTATGATTTAGGTAAGCTCTATAAAATAAGTTTTTTTCTTTAAAATATTCCACTAATTGTGGTGGAAACGAAATTCCTCATATTTTAGAAGTAATCTATACAAAAAACATTATAATAGATAAAATATTTGTTCCATTATTATATTTTCAGGTATGTTATAGAACCTAATGAATCATAAACCATGTGTAACATCTCATATTGTTAATAAAAAATATTTGTTAATAAATAACTTCTATCATAATTTTAAAAAATTTTCCTTTAAAATCCTTTATAATATCCATCTAATATTTATATATTACATTCAATTTAATTATATGATTCAACAAACCTCTTCTTCCTTAGTTGACTATAGACTATAACAACCATCAATTATTTCATTTTTTAACTCTTATATACTCGTGAAATTTTTAAAGTATACATTTAGTATCAAATACTCTTAAAACTAAATAATTAATTCCTATAACTATAATTCCTCAAACGGATATTCCATTTAAATAGTACTCCTCTTTTCCAATAACTCTAGATTTCGTTGAAATTTACTGGATACTTAAAGAAACATTGTTTTACTCTCTAATTAACATTTATTCTACCAGTTTAATCTTTTACACACTTGGTAGAAAACACTATATATTATATTCCTAGTTCATATATCCCAAAAACATTGGGGATATTGATTAATAGTTTCATAAACTCATTAATATTGTCTGGAAATTTCCCTTGATGAATATAGAGTGCTTTCAATTTCCAGAAAAAGTCGTAGAGGATATTTTAAGTCACACCAAACCATTATCAAATCTGATAAAATTGAACATACAAATGGACACTAATGTTAATTAATACATTTTAAATATTAAGTGAATCATTTTATTCTTATGATAACAATCTATATTACATGTGTTAAAAAAAATTAATAGTTGGTTACTCAACATGGTGTTACACTAACTCATATGATTTCTCTTTATTAATAATTTTTCATAGGGTACCATTATAAGAGGATGTTTATAATAAGGATCTACATTAAAAGATTAATATCAAAGTTATGATAAATAATGATGATGTTATTCATCAATAATAAAATAATTTATTTTATGAGGATCATATTTTACATATATTTAATAATGCTTTTTATTAAATTTTATCCCATTAAAATGATCATACCTTCTAAAATACATATTGTAAATTAGTGGTCCAAGATCTGCATTTCACCATGATTTGGGACACATTTTCATTTACCCATAATTTATCTATTTAAGTGGAACATCATCCCAATAATTTCATATATGAATCTTGAATATTTGATGGGAAATCTTCTTTTTCAATCCACCATATAGATGTTTACAAGATTTTTAATAACATATTCTAAATTATTTTGTTTTGATGAATCAATACACACTATGTTTTCTTGTTATAACATGAAGTGTTGTTAATCCTTGTGTTTGAAGACATAAATTTATTTTTGTTTAATTAAAGACATTGGAATCAAGGAACTCAATTTCCATAGAACAACATAGTCACACTAAACAACTCCTAGAAATAGATAGAAAATATTAATGTTGTTGTCTTGTATCTATCAAAAGAACATGATCTGATTTAGGTTTTTTTAACTATAACTAAATAATATGGAATGTTACAATTGAATTTTATTATGATATCTGTTTTAGTATAGAAATTATTTATTTAAATAATAAAAAATCATGATTATGTTATTTCTAAAATTTCATATAATTTATAAAAGATAGTTCTATTTCTTGAAAACAATTTAAATTATCTTGAATTGATCATGAATATTATCCAATGTCAATTGACCGCATAAAAAATGAATCAACATCAATATCATTAGATCGACTATAAAGGAAGTATGGAAAATTACTCAATATACTGTATGACTGACCATGAGACCTCAAGTTATATATCATGTGAATACTGTAATTATGTTTTTTCACAAACGAATAGATCAACCACAAGACTAGTGGATCAAGTAAAATCCTTCCGGATTAACTGTAGTTATTTATCACTAACCATTTGATTGACCACATGAGATATCTAATGACCATGAATAAAAATTTAAGAGAATACATATATTTCCTAAATTTCATAATGTGTTTATTTAATTGTACATTCATTCCCTATAAACCACACGTTAAAGAAAGAAACCATATGTTAAATGTAGAATATTGACTAACTAAATAATCAACTACCAGAATATATGAAGAGAATGTGGTCAATAGTCACAATTTTAAAAACTATTAGATTGACCGTAAGTGTAACATGATAGACCTTAAGTTCAAATAATTGACTATAAGTTTAAACTAATCTATCATATGTTTAAAATGATTAAACATAAAACCTATCAACGAACTAAAAAAATTCATACAAATTATTGAAGTGAAAATTGATACTAACTTGGAAAATATAAAGTGAACTTGTCAAAAAAGTTAATTTTATATTATTAATTATAATAGACCGGCTACTTTTATGTTCATAATTGAATGCCTATTATAAGAATTAAATGAGACTAAAATTCATGCCTAAGTATGATGATATTAAATTATGATTTATCAATGACCCATTTTAGTGAAATTTTATACCCATTAATGATAGAAGACATGTACTATAAAATTGAAGGACATAGTGTGACGTAGAGATGTAGGGATTTTTTTAAGAACAAAAACAAAAAATACACTTTATTTTAAAAATATGTGACTCTTTTCTTGTCTAAACATTATCAAAACAATGTAGAACAAATTCTCATCCTCATGCATCATTTTTAATTCAATATATAACATCATGGACTAAATAAGTTTCTATATTAAAAAATAACTACTATATATACTGTAATGAATTATTTCATTTCTCTCACAAATTCTCCTTAAATTTTGATTTGTGTCAATGATTCACATTGTATATAATTTAAGGACCATATACTATGCTAAAATGGAGATTGTTGGACACTATATCTCAATTCTTATAATCTATAATCCCATTAAGAAATTTGGAATAAGATCTATGATGATTGGACATCTAGAATATAGTTCTTTATCACTTTTTCTCCCATGTAAGTGTATGGAAGAGGCTTTTTATAGGAAAGAAATCCTTTAGTATTTTTGTGTAAATCCAAATCTAGGTTGTAGATTAGTTCATTCATAAATAAAGTATTTAGAATTAGGTGATTTCTATGTGGATATGACTAGGTCTTGGATTGAAACTAAACCTTTTGAATTTATTATATTGTGTGATTTCATATTTTTTCTATTTTTTAAAACAAATAAGTGACTATTTTTAAAACTATAATAGAAAAATGGTACATCGATAGTTGACATTAATTTTTTTATGTTGTTTGATATATTTAATTATATTTGAAGAGTTAAAATATTTTTAAAATTTTTTCATCAATGATTTAATTGAACTTTTAAGAAACAATTTGAACGTTCAAATTATATACATATAATTTATTATTTAACAAGGGTGTAATTTATAATTTAAAGGATTTAGTTAAAAATAAATTAATATAAATTATTATTGGATTCTCAATTCACCCATTATTGATTTTTTCAATCTATAGAACCATTGGTATCATAGTATTTTAAAATTTAATTTAAAATGTGATCTAGTTTTACAAAAGAATAAAAATCTATTATTTATAAATTTATATATTTATGAAAAATAATCATCAAGAAGGAATAGAAACTAACTAGACTCTTTATTTTAATGGCCTCAATTTTCTCAGTGGAATATTGGAATGAAAATTCTTATAGATAGCAGGGGATTTGATATTTGTACCATAATTGATGACAAATATGAAAAACCCAAAAATGTTAGAGCGGAATGGAGTGATGTGACTAAGGTCACTTTTGATTGTAATTATAAATTAATTAATTAATTATATTGTGAATTAGGGTAAGATGAATTTAATAGAATATCTACTAATTCTATTTCATTTGAAATCTAGGACACCCTTGCTGTGTCTCATGAGGGAACTTCAAATGTTAAATTAATAAACTTGAATTCTTATACCATTAAATATGATACATTAAAGATAAAAGTTGATGAAACTATTTATGATATTTATATAAAGATCAATGAGATTTTGAACACAATTATTTCACTTAGGAGAATAAATGAAGATAAATATAAAGTGATGTGACTTCTATGATTCTCACCTGATAGGTGAAGAGAAGCCTCTATTTCCATATGAGAATAATATAACATAATTAAAGTATAACTAAATGATTTTATTAAAAATATGTTGATTAATGAGGATGAACTGATGGTAAATAAAGAATAAAACGATAATCAAATCACAAAATCAGTAGCTTTCAAAACTTCTCACTCAAAGATAAAGGAGAAAATCAAAATATAATAGTTCAAAAGAGGAAGATTCGCCTTTGGTAGTGATGAAGAAATGGATCACCTATCCTAGAGGCTCAAGAAAATATATAGAAAGAGTAAATTATTCAGGAAAATAATTATGGAGGAAAGCATGATAGAAATGGGAATTAGAAATAGGATAATAAACTTGGTGAAGTGACCTCTAATGAGTGAAAATATAAATAAATATGAAGTATGGATGAACGAAACTGAAATGAAATAAAATATGTAAGGAAAAAACAAAAAGCGTTAAAGAAGGATATAAAAGCCACATGGAGTTATTTGGAGGATTTTTCAAGTGAATTTGACTAGATTAGAGAACACAAGAATAATAGAGCTAATATTTGGTTTATGAAAAAAACATCATAGGTATCAAATAAAATTCCAAAATCCCCAATTAATATTTCAATTATTTTTGAGAATGAGAAAAATGATGAGAAAATGATAATTGAGGATTTATAAAAATAGTTTAATATGTCATAAGATACATAAAATGAAATTAAAGGTAAATATAAAAGTTTAAATAAGAAATATGTTGTTTCTGTGCTTTTTAAATTTGAATTTTCCATTGAAAATGTTAAAATGATCAATTTTTAAAAGAAAAAATGAACTAAATATGTCTAATGAGAAAATCAAAATGGATATAGAAAGATTTAAAAATGGTATAGAATTCCTAAATGGGAGGATTATAAATGACACCCATGTATACAACCGTTACTGGTTATCTACTAGTTTAAATGAGATTTTATAAGAAATTTTTTTCTCCTATACCAAAATCCTCCAACTCTGTAAACTATTCATATTCATATGAACCTAATAAAAGTTTTATTTATTATAGACTAATGTTTATTTATGGTAAACTTGTTTAATATACTTGTATACTTAAATCATCTATTACTAACATTTCTGGAGCCAATAATGTGTGGGCACCACAATCATTTCTAGATTAAATTTTATATAGGAAACTTTATTAAAGACTATAAATAAACACTTATATTTTATGGATAGTGGTTTTTATAGACATATTATTGGGGATTACTTAAGCTTTAATATAATTATCAAGGTATATGGTTAAAAAGTTATTTTTAGTGAAAATTCAAAAATAAATATAATTGGACTCATTCAAATCAATAATTCAAGTGTTGTTATGATTTATAAAGACTTATTTATTGATGGGTTAAAATAAAATCTCATTAGAATCACACAATTATTTGATGATTATTATCATGTAAAATTTTAAAATAAATATTGAAAAATTTATGATTTTAAACATGGTTTATTTTATACTTCCTTCCATAATGAAAATATTTTTTTTTGTTGATTTAGATTCATTATTTTCTTAAAATATGTTTTTCTTAAGTGTATTTAAAAAATATTATTGTCTATAGAATAGGAGACTAGGACACTATAATATTCATTTGCATAGAATGATAACTAGGAAAATAATATATAACTATATTTTAAAATTACAATTCCTAAAATAAATAGTTTATAACCCATTTAAAAAATAGAAAAAGGCATAAGATATCTTTCAAAGAAAATAAATTAGTTTCAACTTACCAACCCCTAGAGTTGGTTCACATATAATTTTTTGGAACTATATAGTTTCTAGATTTAATGTGATAAACTATTATTATGTTCTTATATATTAGTTTTCTATATGCGCCTAGGTTTTATTTCTATCTCACAAAAGTGAAGCTTTTTCATATTTTCTCAAGTATAAAAAATCTACAAAAAACCATAGTGGACTTACAATAGAGTCCTTAAGAATTGACCAGGGTCATGATTTTGAAAATAAATAATTTAAATATTTATTAACACAATACAAATATAATAACAACATTTCCTACCCTAGGACTCCATAGCAGAATGAAGTTATAGAAATGAGAAACATAACTTCTTACGAAATTTCACAGAGAGTTCTTAATGAGTAAGAACTTATTATTTTTTTAGGAATAATCTATGAATACACATTTAGGTATTATTAATATAATTATTATTAAAACACATTTAAAGAAAACCCCATATGAGTAATTGAATGGGATAAAACAAAAGGTTAACTACATTAGAGTTTCAGGATGCATTGTCATTATACTCAACCAGAAGAAGAATTTAGACAAGTTTTCATCTAAAAGTAATGATAGAATATTCCTTGGTATTCAATATCAAATAAATAATATATGGAATTAAATAAAAGAACCAAAATTTTTAAATAATATGTACACGTAAAAATTGATTAAAAATCCACATAATCCTAATATTTTTTTCGAAAAACTTGGTGATTGACTCTCAAAATTGAACAATGCATTAACCAAACCAGATGATATTTTTGTAAAACCTTTTATAGGTAAATTAAATAGTTTTATAAATTTTTTGAACCTAAACATGAAGAAAATGATGTACAAATTCTTCTATCACTAGATCAAATTGAAATCATAGATACCATCATTTATATATTGTAATTATTGATATAGATAGATGAAATGAATATAGATCTTCTCTTAGAAAATAGTTTGAATATAAATTCTTCTTATCATATATTGAACATAAGAACATAACTAATGAAATAGATAATTACTTTTTGTTAAGGGATATACAATAATAATTGAACCATTTTGAAAGTAACGAAGTCTAGAAACTTGTTGAAAAACATAATGACTTCCTGACCATTGACACTAGGTGGTGGTTTAGGATTAAATTTGATGAATCTAGCACTATAGTTAAAAATAAATTAATACGGGTTGTGTGAGGGTATAGTAAAGAAGATGGTATTGAATATGAGTAAACCTTAGCACTAATTTCCAGACATGATACCATTAGGATATTTATTTATTATATAAAACATATAAATTTCAAATTTTATCAAAATTATTATAAGAGTGAATTACATAGTGGTTATATTATTGATTATTTTTTTAGAAAACCCCCTATATTTGACAATAATAATTTTACAATTATGTTATAAAATTAACAAAAGAACATTATGGTTTAAAATAACCACATAAATCATAATGTGATAAGCCTGGATCATTTTTTATTCTTTGTGATTTTAAAAAAGGTATTTTTGATCCTAATTTATTTATAAAATAAATTTATAGAGATATTTTATAAGTAAACATCTATATTGATGGTATTATTTTTATATCCTCCAAAAACTCTTTTCGTACTAAATTTTAGAAACTTATAAAAAATAAATATGAAATGAGTTTAATGGTTGAACTAAAATATTTTATTGGTTTTCAAATATTTCAAAAAAAAGGAAATAATAATTTTAAAGAAAATAAATTACACTAAATATATTTTAAAATGTTTTTTATTATACATTATAAAATAAATTGATACTCAAATGAGTAAAATTATTAAATTATATCTTAAGGAAATTGGGAAACTAGTTAATAAACCACTTATAGAGGTATTATTTTGAGGATACTTTACATAACTGATAACTTACTAGATATTATGTCTAGTGTAAATGTGTGGACCTTTTCATGGAAATCATAAATAATCACATTTATCTTCTATAAAAAAAAGTAAACACCTCAGAAATAAAATTAGTTTTTGATTATTATATTCTATAGGACATGTTTCTAATCTGATTTGTTATTCTGATACTGACTTTAGTGGCTCTATGTTAGAGAGAAAAATCACCTCTATAATGTGTCACCTTTTGGTAGATTCTATAGTTTCATGGTGTATAAAGAAATATAAATTCATTGTATTATCCAATGTTAAATCTAAATAAATATCTGTAGATATTGTAATTCTCAAATTCTATGGATTAAACACACATTACTAGACTATTGATATCAATTTCAACATATCCCTGTAAATTGTAATAATAATATCACTATTAACATATATACAATATTTTATCTCATAATAGGACAAAACATATTGATATAAGAAATAAAATTTTGAAGACCATTTTGACAAATAAGATATCACTCTAAAATTCATTAACACTAAATATCATCTAACATTAATTTTTACTGATCCGTTGAAATATTAGAGATTAAATTATATCAAAAATTAATTATTTATGGATAATTATGTTTAAAATTTTTATGATAATATTTTAAAAATATTTTATTTAATATTATTATTAATAAGAATAATTTCTACTTAAATCCAAATTTATTTTAATTATTTCAATCTAAAAATTATACTATAATGGTTCACTAAAATGTTAAGAATTTATTTTTTATTACCCATATGTTATTATTTTAAAAGGCCCTAAATTATTGAAATTTATAATCATATTCTTAATTGGATGACTTCATTCTAACTTAACCAAACCCCCTTTATTAAACCATTATTCATTGAATCATCAGATTCTCGAATTGTGAGTCTCAATATAAGTAGTTGAAATAAATATATCATTGATAGATGATACTCCCATATAATTGAAGAGAGTGAAAGAACATTCAATAAAATATAGAAAGCATGTTAATCTCTATCTGAAGACTCAAGAGGACATTCTAGACAATGAAGTGGATACTAGGTGGTATAAAAGAAGTTGATTTATGGTTTGAAGAGTTATTATTAATCATAACTTGATGAGTTGGTTTGGGGATGAAAATATCTCATTTTATATACACCTGGTAAAATATATTTACCTCAACATGGTTTTTTAAAATTTGAGATCATGATAATACTATTATGACTATTATTGATGGTCAAGAGTGTGAGTTTACATCGACCTACTAGGAGGATTGCATAAGAGTTCTGCATCTTGAAGAATATAGTGACTAAAAAAGTCAATATCCTATGAACCATCCCCATTTTGAGATTGGGAATTTTCTAGAAGATTTCATAGATAAATAAAATTATTTAATAATGCATTCAAAAGATCTATGTGGAAATTTTAGGCTAATATAAATGATCTTACATCACATAATTTTCCATAGGAAATGATATTTCAGCACTGTAAAGTATCAAGATCTGTTCTTTCTATATCTAATGGTTCATGGAATTTAGATATGTTTTACTAGGTTTTTGATGAGTTATATGAAAAATTCAACCAAACCATATTCAACATTAATAACCCTACTATACCAATTTTTTTTCATAATTATTGGGAAGAGAAGATTAATTCTTCTTATAGATGAAATTTATACATAATCTTGTAGTGCCTTTTTAAATCAGTCCACTTAAAAAATGATAAGGATAAACTAAAATCCATGAAAAATGATATGTATATATGATAAAGAAAGATTATATGAATTATTAAATTCATTATCAAACCCCTATATTAATTAAGGATTTCATTAATCATTGTTTGGAACCAGATGAGATTGTTGTGGTTAACAATTCTTCTGATGAAGATGAGTCTCAAACTCCTATTAATAAGACTAAGAATTTAAGTAGATATTATATGGAGATAATTGGTGGAACTCAGGTTCATGAGGATCCATATGAGGGATATCTTCTAAGAGATGAGTTATCTCATATTCATGATGTTCCAAATTCTTCTAGAGTTCTTATTAAAGCTAAAAGGGAACCTAAAAATTAACTTTTTTTGTTGAATAAGTATAAGAAGGAGTTGTAACTCCTAAGGGAGAGACAATTCTATAATCTATATTATTTGTACTATGTATCTCTAATTTATATAGTGATAAGGATGTGGATCCAGTCATGGAGATTCCTCAAATGTTTGAGATGAGAGAAGCTCCCATCTTTTATTCCTCATACTCTGGTGAAGATTCCACTCCATTGGGTGTTTCTTCTAGTAGTGATGTTGATGAAAACAAAGATGAAAATAATGATGGTAAGGATGGTCGTGGTTGTGGTGGTAGTGTTTATTCACCAAATCTATAAGGACCTTACATTACGGGTGTATCATGAGAGAAATAACATATTGTTATAGAGATACCATCAACTCATGTTCATAAAGAACACTCTAACTGGAGTTTTCTGTTGGATATTTTGAAGAATTTTTCTACTCCTCCATCTCCTAATTATGTTGCTAAGAACCCTACTTAAGAAGAACCTATTTATGATTATTCTACTATAATAGATGTAGTGTCCATGGAAGATTCATATGAAGGACATTTTTCCTCTCTATGATAAATTGAGCAACCAACTGGGACATTTTATCCTAATGAAGAATCCTATAGAGAAACCAATTTTTTCAGTGACTCAAGAGACACTTCTTAGTCTGTACCTAGTCATCCATAATATATTCCTACTATTTAAAATCAAGATGGTCCTTTTTTTGGGACCAATTTGTGTATGAAGATTTTATTTGTTGTCAATAGTTGTCAGTATTGGTCAAAAAGAAGAAGGAGATTAAGAAAAACACCAATGTTAATAGAGATTGGCTGAAGTGAGGATTCTTGGAGAATTGTTATGGTATCATATCATTAGATGTAATTCTTGAGAAATTCTTCATGAAGATAATTCAAATTACTGTTGAACTTATAGTATGTTCAAAGTACACGTATCAATGGTGATACATTGTCTACAACAATGATGAATAGTGAAGTATCATCCATATGAGGTTGATTGAAGAAGAATGAGGATTTGAATAAGGCCATGAAATGATTCATGATTTCATGATAACCATGAAAACATTACCTGAAGAATAGAATCATCTGATTTTCATGAAGTAGAGAATGATTTTTTAAGAAGAAGAGAGAGTGTGGAATAGATTACCATTCTATGATTTCCATGAATTTTACATTTCATTAAAATCAAAAGATGATTTACTAGTTTGTATGCCTCAAATATCATATGTTTGGAGAACTTGTGATGCAAGATTTATCATGGAAAGGGGGAGAAAAGATTATTCCATTCATATTCAGTGTTGACTGGAAATAATGATGTTGTTGGAAGATAGGGAAGTTGTTGTACTTTCCTTGTTTTAATCTGACGGTGCTTAAGTTGATTGATCAAATGTTAAATATCATGGTGGAATAATATCACCATAAAAGAAGAAGATAGTGAAGAAGTATTGGTATTATTGCAGAACTATATTTCAAGGTTGTGTTGTTCTCCTGTGTTTTCCAAAGTTCTTTTCCTGAAAATAATTGTAGACATGTGATTTTGGTAAAGGATATTGTACACAATTTTGATGAAGGCTTGGTATTTTGTGTGAAAGTGGAGTTTCAATATCAACAAAACAAAAGTTTTCAATGTAAAGAGGTGCGTGAAAAACTCGTGTTGTGTGTGAAAAAAGTTGGAATGTGCATGAAATTGGATGTGCGTGAAATAGTGTCTTAGTGTTTTGTACGCAAGTGATGCTTCATGATCACAAAAAAAAATGATAAAGGCCTAAAGTGACCAAAATATTCACAAAAGTGCATGAAATGGGAGTTGTTCATAATAGTGTTTGGGCATTTTACGCGCAAGAGGAGATCCAGGTTCAGAAAAGAGAAACCCTGAAAAGGCATGAAGTGCACGAAAAATCAGGGTGGTGGATGAAAATATCAGGACTGTGTGTGTAATTTGAAGAAGGGAACTACTGGAAAACTAACCTATACCAACGGTTTGGAACTGTTGGTATAGGCCTCCAAACTATTGGTATAGCCTATACCAATGGTTTGGAGAACCGTTTCTAAGTAAGCCGTTGGGATAGGTCTATACCAACGGTTTTCCCAAAACCGTTGGTATAGACCTATCCCAACGGTTTTGGAAACCGTTGGTATAATTAATATGAAAATCTATACCAACAGTTATGGAACTGTTGGTATATGTATTTCAAAAAAAACATTCGCTGGGATTTGATCCCAGGACCCCAAGTTTATTATTCAACGAATTAACCACTAACCTAACATGACTTTTTTGAATATAATTACATAAATATAAATATGTATTCTCATAATGATTTTAAATTTTGATTTATATAATGTTCTGGGTAAGAAGAAATGATAAAAAATCAAAGGATATATACCAACAGTTGTCAAAACTGTTGGTATAGATTTTGATTCTAGATTTTGATTCTGGGTCAAGGTTGATTTGTGGGGGACCTTTCCCAACAGTTTTGGCAAACCATTGGGATAGGTATACCCTTTCCCAACGGTTTTGGCCAAATCATTGGGAAATATGTCCACAAAGTGGACTTTTCCAAATGGTTTGGCCAAACCGTTGGGAAAGGGAATACCTATCCCAACGGTTTGCCAAAACCGTTGGGAAAGGTGGCCAAAATGTGGGCTTTCCCAACAGTTTGGCCAAACCGTTGGGAAAACCATACCGTTTCCCAATGGTTTGGCCAAACCGTTGGAAAAGGTGGCCTCAAAGTGGGATTTCCCAATGGTTTAGCCAAACCATTGGGAAAGGGAACCTATACCAACAGATTTTATGAACCGTTGGTATAGAAGCGTTGGGAAAGGTAAGATTTCCAATAGTGGGGATAAAAGATTTTATTGGCATGAAGAGGGTTTTATGGGAAGATTCAGGGTTTTACTCATAGGGTAAAAATTCCTATAAATATGAGGTGACCCCTCTCTTATTTGTTTTGGCTAAACACTTAGATAAATTCAGAGCTCTAAGCAAGAAAAAGTGAAGTAAAAAGTGTTTCACAAAAAAGAAGTGGTCTGTGGGAGAAGGGAAGTTCTTCGCGTAATAATTTGCATGAATAGGTTTTCACTCCAAAAAGGTTTTTTACATGCAATATAGTAATTTTTGGAAAATACCACCTAGAAGGGTGTGCAAAACATTTGGGGTCCCATAGGCCATCGACGAGTGCATATCACTCTTGAAGTGGATTCACGAAAAAAAGAAAGTTCAGTGAACCATTTAGTTACATGGATAGAAGTAGTATCTCAGTCACACAACATGTGTTTAACACCATTATTGTTCTTTGTGATGTGATGAAGAACATATTGATCCCAACTAAAGACTGTAAATTATTCAGGGAAGCTCAATTGTGATGATGATTAGCTGATATGGACTTTGTTGATCTGATAATCACAAGGGGATCTTGTGATTATAGAAAGAAGAAGAAGAAGGGTCCAGAGTAGTTGGTTTTGCACTGAAGGAGAAAGTGTGAAGAAGAGAAGATTTTAGTGTAGTGGGTTTTACATTGACGAAGCAGGGTGACAAGAGTGTGCAGATCTCAGATTTTCTACTAGGAAATAAGAGGTTGGTTGCTTACATGATGCAATGAAAGTAACAAGGAGAAGAATAAGGTGGTGGAAGAACAAAGTAGAACTGTGACATCCAATAGGTCTCAAGAGGTGGAAGAAATTATAGGTGTTACAAACCCAAATTCAATAGGGGAAGACTATCTTCATAGGAAGTATAAAGAACTAGCAAGATGATATAATTTGTACTAGGCTATCACCAGTCCAAGGAAGCAGATTGTTTCCCACCCCCCACTGATTATAAGGGCTCACATTAAGAGGCAATTATCTCCTTCCCTCCTCCAAGTAGAGGGATACACACTGACTAACATATTGTTTTCTTATCCAAACCACTAAAAAAGTTATCACATTATAGTGAAGAATCTGTGTACTGGTCATACCCATACATGGAAAGGACTAGATTCTTAAATTGAGTAGTGAACTATGTAAAAATGTTGTGAGAATATTTTTACTAAATTATATTATTTCGTGCCATATGGAAAAAATGATAATAGAATCAAGATCCTAACAGGTCAGTTGGTATAGGGATACAAAGTTGGAATTGGTTTAAAAAGACCCCAACACTAATTCATCCACCCTCTTAGTGCTAAGTATATCCCAAACTGTTCCTTTCAATTGGTATCAGTGCTCAAGCACACGTCTGATTGATTCTCTACAGTGAAGTTATTCTCTTTTAAAGAATTTATTTTTTTCCCTAAGTAGTCAATTAAGTGATGTTTTAGTGATTATTTAGTCATCTCTGAGAATAATTCTATATCTACCAAGACAATAATGAATATGGAAAAAAGGAGAAGAGAAAGATAAAGAATAATTATTTCTTATCCAAAGAAGATGAAGTATGTATTTCTCCATTCCATGATAATAATGAAGATATATCAGATATAAAATGTAATGAGTATGTGGGTCATGTTTAAACCTTGAATAATGAAAATATTACGACCACAGGTAATCAGGAGGTATGTGTTATTATATTTGGAATTTCCTCTCATGCTGAAAATGCTAGCAGAAGTGGTGATGTCGATCAATCTACAAATTCTCAAGAATTATCAGTTGATAGATTTAGAGTTATTCTACATGGTATTCCAAAAGAGACAACATACCTTGTTTGTGAAATATTTCAATCTATACAAGAAAATATCAGCCATCTAGATGAAGAAAATTATGTTTTTGAGAAAGGCTTGCAAGAAAAAATAGTTGAATGTTTAAATATCTCCAGATAGATTGGAGCCTTTGTAGTAACAAATAGGTAATTTGAATTGGGTTCTTCAATGTGGCTCAATGAAGTTGATGAAATAGAGGGAGTAAATAATACTCTATAATAGAATATCTATGCACTTTAAGAAGAGTTGAAAAGAAGCACTGAAGTCAAGGAATTATATCTGGAAGAGGTTCTTCCACTTCATAACATAGATCAATAAATATTACGCATGATGCATATAATCAATATAATAAAAATAGTAGAAATACAAAAACAATTTATATAATTCATAGTATAATAAAAACTCATACCAAATATCAATTTATAAGTTAAAAATAAATACCTACAAAATAAAATATCATTAAAAACCCTAAAAATATGTCGAGGAACATACATAATTAGAACCACAAAAAAACTAGTGTGTTCATCATCATAGAATCCTCGTTAAACACCCCAAGAAAAGGCCCCATCAACTCACCCCAATTCCACAATATTTCAGTGGAATCTGCATTAGGATAGAAAAATCAACACCCAGAAAAGAGTGTTGAAAAATAGGAAATAAGATACAAAAAATAGATCTCATATGAATGGGAGAATTTCATTCAATGACCAAAAGGTATTAATCCACCCCATCGTGTTGGGGTAGGGTTCTCAGGGTAAGTTTTCCTTGAGGATTTCACCAAGATTTAGGGATTTTCGAACACCAATTTCCAAAAACCCCATATCACTAATGTTGAGAAACTTATTGGGAGATTTGTTTTATTGAATAAGAATATTATAGGTAAACCCTTTATTTATAGATAAAAATAAATGTGATTCAAATGGATTTGGACTCACTGTTTTGGTGAAAGAACACCTTGATTCGACCGAAACAAGATAACTCTTAGTGGGGGCACTTGTTCAAACATTGAATATTCGAAGTCCAATTGTTATGACAAATCACATTATTAGTTTTTTGTATAAAATATTTTTTTAAATATACACATTATATATATATAAACAATTTATTAAGGATATATATTTTTAAAAACACTTTAAATATAATTTTGGTGTAAATATTTTTTAATGAAAAACAGAATTCCTAATGCTTCTATTATATGGTATGAGTTTTGGGAATTATACCAGAATTTTAAATGTAAGATTCGTAATGTTTTGCACCTCATGAATATTAGAAAAATGGGTTTTTCCAATTTGATTTTTTTTTCATTTATTATTATTTTATGAATAAGATTAAAAAACCCTAGTTATATTTATAAAATTAATTATTTAGATCACACATGATTCAATATACTCAATAAAAGAATATTTTGATTTAAACCATTCTATAATATTAGTTTCTAAATTTATTATTATATTGAAAATTTTTTGAAATAATAAACTAGTTAATATTTATGATAAAATAGATATATCATACATACAATGATGTTTTCATCCAATATATTTTTTTATCATTATTTGGGCTATATTCATATATCCTTTTCATTAACTCTCTATGGAGTAAACCCATAAAATATTGTATGAAATATCACTAATTTTATGTTCACATAGTAAAATTATTACAATGTGTTCCAATTATTATAACACATAACTCCTCGGGTCGTAATATTTTGTTAAGATATTATAACTCAACCTCTATTCATAATAGATGAAATTGAAAGAAACAATTCAGGTTATTATTTTAAATTTCAACAATCATATTTTTTTTAACATTAAACACATTGATTATGATATTCGTAAATAAATTTTTGGTTTTCCATTACAAAAACAATTTATTTTATGTGTTTTAACCCCATATCTTTATTAGTTTCATGAATGATATCTTTTGACAGAGATTTTGTAAACGAATCTGAAAGGTTTTTACACAATCTCACATAGAAAATATTTATTATACCGTCTTGTAACAACTGCCTCACATGATCATATGTCAAACTTATATTTCTAGACTTTCCATTGTACATGAAATTTTATTCTTTTGAAATACGTTCTTCTCTATCAAAACTGATAGATATTTAAGGAATCATACCATACCCCAATCTAATTTCTAATATAATTTCCTAATCCATTTATCGTCCTTCCCAATGACACTAAGGTGATAAAATCTGACTCCATGGTTGAATGTGAAAGGAATGTTTATTTAATTTTCAACCATGAAACAACACAACCCCCAAGAGTAAATAACCATCCATATATGGATTGACTGTCACCAATTTTAGTGATCCAACTCATATTAATATATCCTTCTAACAAAAATAGTTAATCATTATAGTATAAACATAAATCTTTGAACTAGCATAAGTATCCAAATATTCTCATTATACATCTCTAATTATCTTCACCTTGATTACTAGTATATATAGTCATTTTTCATACAAGAAAATAAATATTAGGCCTTGTGAAATGCATTGCATATATTAAGGAACCAATTTCACTAGAATACTCAAGTTGTTATACGGATCTATCCATATTCATAAATAGATTAATAGTAGAACCAAATGGACTATTAGCATCATAAAAAACAATATAATCTAATTTATTTATCATTTTTCAATGTAATGCATCCATATTAAAGAATAATCCCTCCTATATTTTATAATTTTAATACCTAGAATAGTATTATCTATTCCAAGATTCTTAATTTTAATCATAGAGGAAAACTAATTAGTTTTCTCATTTAAACCAATCATGTTGGTTGAAAAAATTTACAAATCATCCATATATAGACATATAATAACTCTATATTTTTTTAGGCATTGAATAAATACATTTATCTGCATTATTATGAGTAAATCCATTATAAAAATAATAGAATCAAATTTATCATTTCATTGCTTTGAATCTAGTTTATGTATATAAATAGATTAAACTAGTTCACATACTTTCTTTTCGTTACCTTTTAAATAAAACTCTTCTATTTGTTCCATGGAATTTTTCTCATTTAAGTCTCCATTTAAAAAGGAGGTTTTAACATCCATTTTATGGGAATACAATTGATTAATTGAATCCAATGCACATAAAATCCTTATTGAAGTAATTCAAGCTACAGATTCATATGTATCAAAATAATGAATCACTTTGTCTATTTAAAACCATTGGCAACCAATCTAGCATTAAAATATTGAATTTTACCATTTGAATAATACTTCTTCCTAAAAACCCATTTATAGCCAATATGTTTTTAACCACTTAGAGAATATATAATGACCCAAGTAAAATTCCCCATAATAGAATCCATTTCATTATTAATTAGTTCTTTACATAAAGAAACTTCTATAAATGTCATATATTCTTTATATTTCTTAGGTTCATGTTCAATAGTTAATAACATAGGATACATATAAATATATGATAATTTTTATCTCCCTTATAAAAGAAAATTGTAGAATAAAGAGAAATAAAATTTGGATATAGATGTTTATCCTTCCTAATTCATGCACTATATTTGGGTTGAAGTCAAGAATCATCATCATTATCTACTATTTATTTTAACTAGATGGAGTATATGATACAGGGCTATGAGGAATAAACTCTTCCACATCATATATTAATTTTTTAAAAAATCCAAATCCCTTAATTCAAAAATTACATTATCTCAAAAATTCATAATTTTATATGCTTTACCATTTTATAAATGTCTAATAAAAACATGTATAGTTTCCCTAGGACCAATTTTAATTCTTTAGGATCATGAATAATATAGTAATTTAAACACATCCAAACATGAAAATATAAAATATTAACTCTTCTACTATTCTATATTTTACAATTGTGTAACTTTGTTTTCTTAGAGACAATCCTATTATGAATATGACATGAAACTAAAAATGCTATGACCAAAAAATTTAATGGTAACTTATATTTATTAATCATGGAATTTACTATTTATACTAATGTGTGATTTTTCCCTTTATCTAAGACATTTTTATAAGGTGTATAAGGATAAATAATTTGATGAATTGTTTAATTTTTTTCACATAACTCATTAAACTCATTCATAAAGTATTCACCACATCTATCTAAGCATAATACTTTAATATTTTTATTTAATTGGTTTTCAAATTCATATTTTTTAATTTTAAAACATATCAAATTATTAATCATTTATTATATAATTATTTGTATGACAATATCTACTATAATAATAAAAAAAGTAATAAAATTCCATTTTCCTCTATGAGTTAATAAACCATTTATTTCAAAAATATCAAAATTTATAAATTCTATTATATCAAAGTTTTTCTCAACACTCTTAAAGGATTCCTAACAATTTTAGATTCCAAACATGTTTCAAAATTACTATATTAATTTCCAAAGTTAACTAATTTTTACATCTTGAATAAATTTAATGAATTATAAATAACATTCTCTAAATGATCCGGATATAAATTATAGGAATCAATCAAGAAAGTCGAAGATTCAATCATAATATTAATGGATAACTGATACATGCCATTATTTGTGTTCCTCTTTCCTATAAACATGTCTTCCTTTGAAAAGTTAACCTTATCATATTCGAATGAAAACAAAATCCCCTTATTACATAGAATATCAACATACAATAAATTATTTAAAATTTTGGGTACATACAACACATTAAGAAGTTATAACTTCTACCCATAATTAATATTGATTTCCATGATTATTTTGACTTGTGAAATCAATGAATGTGTAATTCCCAATGTACTTCATCTGGGATAGTACTACTGTAAAATGTTTTTCAAATAGAATGAACCTTTCACACATGCGCCATTGTTACAAAATTAATCCACCACCTAATTATTTTCAAATTCATATTGAATTCAAATATCATTATAACTAGATTCTGATTCATCATCATATTTTCTGTGGTTTCTTCAAATTTCTTTTGATAGTGAAATTCCCATGCAAAGTACTCTAGTTTTTCACTGACAACCCATTCTATATCCTTATTGTAAGGGTTTCCTATCTTTTTAAATTCTTGAATTTTCTTCTTGGAATGTATGTAAGAGTTTGTTTGGGTCTTTCTCTCAACAACATTAACTTTGGTATCAAATTACAAACCCATGCCTCTCAACATGGATTGATCTTTAATGTGAATTATCTTTTTAAATTGATACAATTAAATATCCAAAATATTTTTAATGTGTTTTTTAGTGAAGTATTTCTACATAAATGTAAATTTAATAATAATTGAACCAACTTAGAAGGTATCTAGTATATTAATTTTAAGGGAAATAAGTTTTTTTATAATGACATGGAGACCATGAGATTTCCCCAACACTGGTTTTTTATCAACCATATTTATGTTAAGATACTTCAATATAATAAATTTATAGGATCCTACTTCCTCATCTCTATAATTGAATTTCAGGGCATCAATTTATATCGAGCAGACTTCTTTTGGATAAAATACTCAAAAAGATGATTTGAAAATGTGTTTAGAATATGTCCTTGACATAAAACCAGATCATCATCATGTTTATTCCACATTTCCCAAATTTTAATGACTTGAGTCATGTCAATAGGTGTTCCATTGGGATTTAAAATAGGATTTTCAGGAATAGGTGAAGGTTTATTTTCATAATGTAATATATCCTCAACACCCATCACACTGATGTTGTTAAAAGTATCTAAATAATTTTTGGATTGAAGAATAATAATGCTTCTAAACTCATCAACCCCTCATTTATAGATAAAAATTGGTGTTATTCACACCAAATTAATATTAATATTATGGTCAAAGAAAACCATTATTCAACCAATATAAGACAACTCTTTGTATGGGGGAACCTGTTTAGATTTTGAAAATTTGAAATCCAAATGTTACAACGGATCAGATTATTAGTCATTTTTATAAAATATTTTATTTCATTTGTTTCGTTTCGTTTTGTTTTCTTATATATACAACATAATATATATATATATAAATATAATTTTTACTAATATATATATATATTTTTAGAAACAGTTTTAAAAGGATTTTAACACATACATTTTTTAATGAAAAACTAAATTCTTAAGGCCACTTTTATAATGGAGGATATTTGATAATTCTACCCAAATTTCCAAAGAGGGATTCCCAAATTTGTCCTCCTCATTAATCCATGAAAAAAATTGTTGTTCAATTAGAATAATTTATTCATTTATTATAATTTAATGAATAAAATTATAACAATCGACCACTTTTATTCATAAAATTAACACTCCAGATCAGAAGTGAATCATTTT
Organism: Viscum album; assembly: GCA_963277665.1. Lineage (NCBI taxonomy): Eukaryota > Viridiplantae > Streptophyta > Magnoliopsida > Santalales > Viscaceae > Viscum > Viscum album. The sequence goes on from OY728134.1 coordinate 1,281,330,211, forward strand.
ACATAATAAAGGTATCATTATATTTAAACTTATACATAATATTATTATCTCAAATTATTCTTATTTTTATATGTTTTCAAAAAATTGAACTTTTTAATCATTAAAATAAACCATAGATATCATATATAATATAATATTTCCTTCCAACATCTCATTTTATAGCACTTTTAGGGTCATATGATTTTTTAATTTTCATGAACACTCTACAGAGTAAACCCATTAAATACAGTAAAAAGAGTCACCATATATAAGTTAAAAAATGAGAATAATATAATGTATTTCCTTTATTAGAATACATAACTATTAGAGTCATGATATTTTGTTAAGACTTTATAACCTAACCTCTAGCCCTATTGGATGACATTTACACCATGTAATTAGGGTTACAATTTCTAATATCAACAATCATATTTGTGATTTTTTTTACCAATTAAACACTTAAATTAGGTTCTACCTAAATAAATTATTGGGTTTACATTAATTTATTATTTTATTTTATGTGTTTTAACCCCTTAGATTTATTTTTTCATGAAAGATATCTCTTGATAGATATTTTTTAAACATATCTGTGAGGTTTTTACATAATCCCACATAGACAATTATTATAGAATAATATTGTAAAAATTTCATCACATAATCATGTTTCAAAAATATATTTCTAGATTCTCCAGTGTATATATAACTATTTTATTATGATATATTTTCATCATTATGAAAACTGATAGACATAAGAGCAGTCAGACTAGGCCATAGTATAATTTCCAAAAATAGATTCCTAATCCATTCATCCTCCATTCAATATGAAGCATAGGTGATCAACTCTAACTCCATGGTCAAATGTGAAATAATTTTTTTTTCTTTCCCTCCCATGAAATGGCATAACCACCAAGAGTAAATAACCTTTAAAATGTTGAACAATTATCACCAAAACTGGTAAACCAACTCACAATGGTGAATCCTTCTAATACAACCATATATTAATTATAATACAAACATAAATATTAGGTCTTTAATAAGTATCCAATTATTATTATTATATATATCCAACAGTAAAAATCAGGATTACAAGTATATCTACTCATTTTTTCATACAAGAAATGCAATATCAGTCCAAGTGCAGTGCATTTCACTCATTAAAGAAAAATTTGACTAGCATACTCAAATTTTTCTATGACTCCACCATTATTCATAAAAATAATCACACTAAAATAAAATTTTGTATTATAATCCTTGAAAACAAGATGATAAAATTTATTTAAACCTTCTTCTATGTGATAAGACAAATGTAAAGAATAACACCCACTATTTGTTTCTAACATTAATTTCTAGAATAATGTTAAATATTCTCATATCCTTCTTTAAAAATATTGAGGAAAAATAATTATTTATCTAATTTGAAACAATCATTTTAGTTTCATAAATTTAAATATCATCCAAATATAGAAATTCAATACCTACATATTCATTTGTAAACGCTTAATAAACAACATTATCAGAATTTTTGTGTGTAAATAAAATTTAAAAAACAATAGAATCAAATTTTTCATGCAATTTATTCGGATCTTGTTTAAGGTAACAAAAACGTTTACCTAGTTTACATACATTCATTTTATTACCTTCTAGAACAAACCCTCTTTGTTCTTTGAAGTAAATATCCCCATATAAGCCTGTATTTTAAAAAATATTTTTAACTTCCATATTATAGAAAATCAACTGATTAATTTAAGATATGGAAAATAAAATCTTTATGGTAGTAATTTGAGCTATTAGAACATAAGTATCAAAATAATCAATCCCTTATTGTTTGGAATCCTTTGGAAACCAATATAGCTTTAAAATATTCAATTTTACCATAATAATCATACTTCTTTATAAAAAATTATTTAAATCCAATAGATTCAGAACCTTTTCCATAATATTTAGTGCCCCAAGTATTATTTCCCATTATGGAATCAATTTCATCATTAATTTATTATTTCTAGAAAGAAACTTCTTTATAAGTCATATATAATTTATATGTCTTTTCATTATGTTCTATAATCAATTCAATTGGATATTTATTTAGATGATGGCTATTTTAATCTACCTCAATAAGAAAAACTATATAATTATGAGAAATAAAATTTTTATATAGATATTTCTCCTTCCTAATTCATATACTATATTTAAGTTCAACTTGAGAATCATAATTATTATATATTATTTTATTTAAACTAGATATATTATAGGAGATATGGGTATGAGGAATAAGTTCCTCCACCTCAACATTATAAAATTTATTTTAAAAAACCTCTATATCCCTTGATTCAACATTTACATTATCTCTGAAACCCAAAATTATATATGATATTCTATTTTATGCATATCCAATAAAGGAACATTTAATTTTCCTAGAACTAATTTTATTTCATTTAGGATTTAGAAATATATAGTAATAAAAACACCCCCATACTTTAAAATATAAAAGATTAACTCTTCTTATTAGGGGATAAATTTATTTTCCTAGAGAAAATCCTATTATGAGTATTATTTGCATCGAATAATGATTTTAGCATAAATTTAATGTATGTTAGGTTTATTAATCCTGAAATTTTCCATTTCAACTAAAGTATAATTTCTTTTTTAGATAATCCATTATATTGATGTTTTTAAGGAGCATTAATTTGAGGAATTATTTCATTTTCTTCACAGAACTCATTATGATCATTCATAAATTATTATCCACATCTATTTGAGTGTAATAAATTAATATGTTTTTATAATTATTTTTCAAATTCATGTGTATACTTATAAATAATATTAAGGGATTCATCCTTTGTTATATGAAGTTATATTTGTAAATATATACTACAGTGGTGGCCTAAACTTATAAAATTCCTTTTTACTCCCTTATTTAAAAAACTATTTAATTTAAAAATTATCAAAAAGTAATTATTATAATATATTGAAATTTTATTCAATAATTTTAAAATGTTTCTTAACTATTTTAGATTATAAACATGTCTCAAAATAATGAAATTATTTTAAAAATTTAATAAAGCTTAAATTCATCAATAGTTTTAATCAATTGTAAATATCATTTAATAAATGAACATGCCATAAATTTGAGGTCTCAATAAAGTAAGAAGAATATTCAATACTATTATTAATGGAAATTTGAAATAATCCATCATTTAACTACACCTTTCTCACAAACATGGATCCCTTGAACAAGAAAACCTTTTCAAATTCGAATGAAACCTAAAATCCCTTCTTACACAAAAGATCAAAATAGACTAAATTATTTCAAATTTTGAGTACATAAAACACTTTAAGAGGATTAAACTTCTTTCCAGAAGTACTGTTTAGTCCTATGTTTCCATTAACTTGAGACATCAATTCACACATTATTCCCAAGATCTACTTCCTCTATGATAGTTCTATCATAATTTTTTTTGAATATCTAGAATTTCATGCACGATAACCATTTATCTAGAGTAAATCTACTAAACCCTATTCATCAATGTCATAATGAATACATATATCATTTCAATTTGATTCTATTTTGTTAGAATATCTACTGCGAGTTTGTCAACCTTCATTCAATAGAAACATTTCCTTTAAAAATGCACCAGTTTACCATCAACAAATAATTATCCATTATAATTGGAAAAGTTTTTTTCTTCTTGAATTGTTTACTTTTCTTATTGAAGAGAAATTAAGAGTTTGGTTGTGACTTTCCATCATTTATATAAAAATTGTTATCAAATTTTGAACCCATGTCTCTCAATATGGACTCTCCATCAATTACAGAGAAGATTTTTCAATTATAATAAGGAAATATCCTCACACTTTTTATTGAGTGATTTATATCATTTTTTCCACATATGTGTCAATTTACCCATAATTTCACTAACTTGCAAAATTTATGGAAAATTAATTTTAATGGAAAGAGTTTTTTGAAATAACATAGATCTCATGAACTATCTACAATAATCACTTGTTTTTAACCATATTGATGTTAAGATACTTTGAAAGAAGATATTTATTCTCACCTTCCCCCTTGTCTTTCTACATCAATTAGAGTCCATCACATAATATTTATTGGAGTTCATTTGGAGAAAACATTCATAAAGATGATTTAATAATTTGTTGAGAATATATATTTGACAAAAAATCAGATCTTTATCACATTATTCATCATTTCCCAAATGTTCTTGACTGGATTCACATAAATATGTGTACCATTAGTATTTAGAGTAGGCTCATCAGGAATGGGGGATTATTTGGTTCTATGGTGTAAAAAAATAGATAACACCCAAATTATCAATATTAAGAAAATAATCTAAAGAGTTTTTTGATTGAAGAAGAATAATTTATTCAAATTCATTAACCCTTTGAATATAGATCAATATTTATGTCTTTCACACCAATCAGATCTCAATCTTTTAGTCAAAGAACACCTTTGTTTCACCAAAACAAGATAAATCTCGGTGGGGAAACCCATTAATATTTTAAAAATTTGAAATCTAACTGTTATGTATAATCATATTATTATTCATTTTTATAAAATATTATGTTTCATTTTTATTTCATTTTTTGTGTTATTATATATAATATATATAACAAAAAACTAACAAAAGAAATAATTTTAAAAACACTTTTATTATAATTTTTTCTTATGTATCTTTTAATGAAAAACCAATTACCTAAGGTCACTTTTATAAGGGAGGATCTTTGGGAATTATCTCCCATATCCAATATGGTATTCTCAATGTTTTCCACCTCATAAATAAAATAAAAAAAGTGTAATCTAAACAAAACACTCTATTAATTTATTACTATTTTATGAATTATATTATAAAATAGATAATAATACTTGTGGGAGAATAAGTAAATCATACCATAAATGCTTAAGATAACCATCATCAATAATCAAGGATGAAAGGGGATGAATGGGAGAACAAGATGTGTTATTGAGCTCCCCTTCTTGCATGAACCAGAAAAGAAAACCCTCAAAGAGGGTTTCCAATTTGAAAACCTGAGAGGACGGTTTTTCCCTAAGCTAAAGAAAAGGAAGTCTCATAATGAAGTGAACTCTAGGTCATGATGTCGAAAAAAAAACCCTAGCTAGAACTATAGACCTCTCCACTTAATATTCACGTCTTGACTTCCTCCCTCATGGAATATATACTTCTCCCATGAAGAACTAAACTCTACAACTTAAGCAGCCATCACGGGGTGACCTCCTCCCTCGAGAATGTAGCATCCCTCCCCTGCAGTAGCATCAAGCCCATCACACCAATATTTGGAAAAGTCTAGAAACCTTACTAAAAAACATGAGACAACCATTTGGTACCATAGGGATTTCCATAAATCAAAATTTTTTAACCATAGAAAACTATACATACCATAATGTTTCCCATAAGTAAACATTTTTCCTATAATGACACAAATTATAAAATGTTGTAAAAATAAAAGGAAATTTAATGTTTTGTTCTTATTTAGTTTTTAAAGGAAAATGATAATTTACCTAAGAGATTATATCAAAATAATTTTCTAACTAATCCATTGGTCTTGGGGTATGGTTTTTCCCTTGGGTTTGAGTTTTGGTGGAATTCCAAGTCAATCGTATTTTTAAAAAATATTTAGTATTTAATTAATTTAATATTAATTATTCTCATGCATTCAATAGATGTTATCTCTTGAAAAAGGTCCTAGAATGATTTTTTTACTCATTCGATCGGTTTGGAATAATGGGGTTTTCTTAAGTGATGTGAAAACATTTCTTTGGTGTTAGGACAGAGCTCAGGCCTTTTAGCATGAGATTTCCTCCTTTTTATTTTTTATTTTCCTTTTCATTTTACTTTTTTATTTTCATTACATGCCTTTTTTTATACGCACGAACTTCATAGGAAGGGATCCCCCTTTTGGGTCATCATACAGAGGGAGTGGTAGAGGAGATCATTTACAAGGATAAAATATAGGGATGGATTATGATGCAATGTGTAACACCCCAAGATTCCACGATATGCTTCTCTTTGAATAATGTAGTAGCGTGTGTTGTATGCAACTTGGAGTTCTAACACACCACAACCAATCAAACTAGCCATTATGAATAGTAATACCCACTTTTTGAAATTTTATACATATTATCTTTCAAAATTGTCATGACCCGTCCTCGGGGCCCATGCCATGACTACCCCATGCCCGCCTTCCATAGGCCAGGGGTTGGAGACTAGCACGAAAGGCGTAAATCCTGATAAAAAGGGAAGACATTGGATTTATATAAGTAAAAATAGACAACAGAGTACGCAAGTGAAGTAAGAACTAAGTAAAACTGAGTACAAAAGTAAGTTCTTGAAACTTAATGGGTCAGTATACAAACCCAACTGAAAGTACAATACAACTGAGAAAGAAAGTACAACATATGTAAAGTAATGCAGCAACCACTGAGTCATCCTCCGGGAATCGCACTTGAAGGGTGGGTACAGATAGTCTCGTCGGTACCTCGGGTCTATCTGTCTGCTCCGTGTATGTCCCGCTAGGTGGTCCACCTCCGGATACCGTCCAGCTCCACAAGTCTCGACCACGATTAGTGCTGTCCGTCGTCTACAACCAACACAACGTAGTGCGGGCAATGCCCGTGTATGGGTGAGTACACGATACTTCGTAGGGACCCCGAGACCCCCGAATATCTCCCAGAATCCACGAAGGATAAACCAAAAAGTAAAGATACTAACACAAAGTAACAAACAACTCTACTTAGGTATATGCCCATACATATACCTAAGTCATCAATCTCAGTACGGCTCCAACTTCTGAGCCCAAGCACAATCCAGTCCACACAGGAAAAAAGTCAATCATACCAATGGTAATGATTGAAGGACAAGACTCAGCTCATATAGGTATACTACTTTCTAAGAGAGGTGTATATGATTACATATAGCCTCTAAATCATCTCCTCTGCCGAAACCATGTAGGATCTAAGTACAGAAGTCGTCGCTGTCGAACCCACGTAGGATCCAAGTACAGTAACCATCGCTGCCGAACCCACGTAGGATCCAAGTACAGTCTTCATCGCTGCCAAACCCACAGAGGATCCAAGTACAGTCGTCCTCACTACCGAACCCACGTATGATCCATGTACAGTCGTCTTCGTCATCGAACCCACAGATGATCCCGGCACGGTAGTCGTCGCAGTCACAGCCAGCTCTAGGGTTCCTGCACACAGCGTACTCGATTCAGGGAGGGTCCGCTCCATGAGTAAAGGGGGGTCGATACATCAACTGTCACGAAGTCTGGAGTTGATGTATCTCGAAGTTCTGTCTCGTCAAAAGGAACTCAATGCGATAGACGGCATGTCAAACGGACGCCCGGTCTGAGTGATATTGGCGTTTTCATTCCAGAGTCCCGGTTAGAGATATGCTCATTCCAAACCTGAACATTTACCAAAGTTCCCCAAAACTCACTTAGTGAATCGCAAAAGGACCTCCTCATTTAAAGGTTCCTTGTACCTTAGACGGTGCGTCGATCAGACACACCGTCTTTACGTAATTCATGTTTAAGTGAAAAAGGGACTGGTCCGTTAGGCCCAATGGGCTGACGGGTCAGGTCGACCCGGTTTTGGCAGGTCCGACCCGACAAAGGTTTCAGACCAGCCCGGTGAGTCACGCGACCTGGACCGAGGGGCGCAGCCCTGCCCGAAGTGGCATGGCCCAGCCCAGCGGGGCGTGGCCTGGCCCAGCAGGGCGCAACCCGGCTGGCTCGACCAGCCAGTTGAGCGGTCTGAAGGGGTGCGGCCCCCCGGCTGTCTGAACCAGGGGCGACTTATGGCGCCACCCTCCCAAACCGGCCGGATTGGCCGGCTTGCCTTCTCACACAGGTGGACCGCACAGGCGGGCCGTGGGTTTCTTCAGCGCGACACCCTCCTAGCGCCGCGATTCGGTTCTGCCCGGCCGGCCAACAGGCCGGCCGGTTCTTCTTCCGAAGCGGGCCGCAGTTCCTTCCACACAGCCGGCACGATGGCGTTGGCTTCCTTCATCGTGTTCCCAGCACGGCGCGATGACATCGTGCCTCCTCCACCTTCAGTTTCCAATTCTCAATAATACAGGAAATTATAGAGGGTCATCGGGCCATGTTTGTTCGGCCCGCACCCTCCGCGTTAGGCGGTAAAAATCGGCCAAGGCATTCACTTGAATACAACAAGAACAAGGGATTAATTTATTTTAAATAAATTAAGAAAACCCCCTACCTCAATAATTGATGTCGTAGGTTAGGCGCCGCAGAAGAAGACATCGTGGAGTGAGGTTTCATAGATGACGTCAGTGAGCATCGTCGTTCTTTGTGGAACCTGTGTTCTTCGTTGAAGAGACGCTGTTCTTCGTCGAGAGAGGAGTTCTCTTCTTCTTCACACAAGAGTTCTATCAAATCTTCCCCAACATAATGTATTCCAATATAAAATAATAGGCTAAACTATTATTTTATTAACAGAAGCACTTATAATTTCAAAATTCAAACCACTCCATTAATTAATTGAAGAGGGTGAATTCTTTAATTATCATGTGTTGTCATGAATTAAAGAGGGAGAGTGAGGAAGAGGAAGAGTACACATTGAAGAGTTTACAAATTAAAGAAGGGGGTTAAGGAGTTTAGGGGGAGGTGAAAGGTTGGGGATCATGTGGGCCCCACCTCTCATATATCCACACATGGGATGTTGGGTGGGTGTGGGCCCCACCAACAACTTCCCATGGGTGGAATTAACCTACTTAGATATAAAATAAAATTGTTCCAACAATTTTATTTACTTCTTAATTAAACCCTAATAATTAACTTCTCTTCCTGTGGAAACGCAACTATGGTAAAGGTCCACTTAACTAATTACCAGCATTGCGAGTTCATTGGTGACCTCAGATTTCAATTCCGAGCACCGGTTCAAACGATAGAAAAACTTGCTCGTCTGTTTACTGAATGTACCCAAGCTAAACTTTGGAAATTGATTCTGGGCACACCGGGCCTCGAAATCAAGTGTGGTTAAGAAGCCAAAGACTTGTAAAATAACATAGTATTTAAGAAAGAAATTTCCTGGAAATTTTCTGGTCTTTACATTACTCCCACCTCAGGTCTTTATGTCCCTGTAAAGATACAACATAAACTAGTGAAACAAATGAGGGTACTGAGAACACATCTGAGCCTCCCACTCCCATGTGCTCTCCTGGAGGTTCCCATGCTGCCAACGAATGCACACCAGATTAATCGACCTTCCACGTAGAACCCACACCTGTTGATCCTCGATCTCCACCGGGACCTCTGTGAATGTAGCCCCATTATCGATGTCCAACTCCCCATGATCAATGATGTGGGTCGAGTTGTGCACGTATCTCCTCAACTGAGATACGTGGAAGACGTCATGCACCCGGTGCAACTGAGGTGGAAGAGCCAGGAGATAAGCCACCTCGCCTACCCTACTGAGGACCTGGAATGGTCTGATGAAGCGTGGAGATAACTTTCCACCCCGAACAAATCTCCGTAATCCACATCGAGGTGAGACCCATAAGAAAACCTGGTCGCCATCCTAAAACTCCAGTGGTCTTCGTCTCCTATCAGCATAGGACTTCTGTCTGCTCTGTGTAGTCCTCATCTGCTCCTGGATAATCTGCACCTTCTTCATCGTAGCCTGAACCATCTCTGGTCCTACGAGTGCTGACTCCCCAGGGTCAGTCCAGCATAGAGGTGATCTGAAAGGTCGACCGTACAGTGCCTCATAAGGTGCCATATCGATGGTGGAGTGGTAACTGTTGTTGTACGCAAACTCCGCCAAGGGTAGGCGATCCTCCCAACTATGACCAAAGTCAAGGAAAAATGCACAGAGCATGTCCTCGAGTTTCTAAATGGTCCCCTCTATCTGGCCATTCGTATGAGGATGAAAGGTGGTGCTCAGGCGTAGCTACGTCCCAAATGCCTCCTGAAACCCCTTCAAAATCCGGGAATTAAAGCGAGTGTCTCGATCAAAGACGATACATGATGGCACACCATGAAGCCATACAATCTCTTGAACATAGAGGCGTCCCAAACTCTCTACTGTTCCATGCTCTATGATTGGAAGGAAGTGGGCCGACATGGTGAGTCGGTCGACAATCACCCATATAGAGTCGTGTCCTCTGGAAGTACGTGTGAGCCCCATCACGAAGTCTATGTATATTCCGTCCCACATCCACTTCAGAATCTCCAAGGGTTGTACTAAGACTACTGGTACCTGGTGCTCCACCTTCACTTTCTGGCTAGTGAGGCATCGTGAAAGGAACTATGCTACATTTTTCTTCATAACTGGACACCAGTGCTGTAGTCAGAGGTCCTAGTACATCTTCGCCACTCCTGGATGTACCTCTAGAGGGGAAGTGTGAAACACCCTCATCACTTCCTCCTGCAGTTCAACTGGTACCATGGTACGTCCCCAGAAGAGGATGATGTTCTCTCCTCCTTCAGAAAGAAATCCATCAGGTGCCTTCCCTGTGGAAATCTGAGCACATCGCGTCTCACAGTCAACATCCCCAAGCTGTGCCTCTCTAACCTGCTGAAGTAGTGGAGGAGTGACTATGAGAGACTGTATAAAGGTTGTCCAATATCTATTCACAAAGGATATCTGCAAAGTGGCTAACTGCTCTGTCGCCTCTCCAAGTAGCTGAATGCCCGATTTCCTGCTGAGAGCATCAACTACTACGTTCCCCTTAATAGAAGTATAGACTATCTGAAAGTCATAGTCCTGGAGGAACTCAAACCATCGCTGCTATCTCAGGTTCAGGTCCTCCTGCGAGAAAATGTACCTGAGACTCTGGTGGTCAGAGTAGACTGTAAAACGCTCACCCATCAGATAGTTCTGCCACATATTCAAGGTGAAGACCACTACTGCTAACTCCAGGTCATGGGTAGCATAGTTCTGCTCGTGCTGCCTCAACTGCTGTGAAACATAGGTGATCACTGCCTGCTCATGCATCAGGACACACCCGCGTCCGGTCCCTAATGCGTCACAGTAAACCACGTACCCAACTACCTCCTCCAGTAGCCTCAAGATGGGTGCACTGATCAATCTCTGCCTCAGCTCCTAGAAGATCTGCTGGCATCTATATGACCACACAAAGGGTTTTCCCTTCTTCTTCCAAGCTGAAAGTAGTGCCGTAACTTTGGAGAAGTCCGTCACAAATCTCCGATAGTACCCAGCCAGAACTAGGAAACTCCGCACCTCTGTCACGCTCCTGGGTGGCTCCCAAGCAAGTACTGCCTTGATCTTCGCAGGATCCACTGCAACTCCCACCTCTGAGATGACATTCCCCAAGAAGTGAACCTCTTTAATCTAGAACTGGCACATAGAGAGGTAACCATAAAGCTGATTCTCTCGGAGTGTGTCCAGTACAACCCGTAAGTGGTAGGTGTGCTCCTCCTCAGTAGCCGAGTAAATTAGTATGTCGTCGATGAAGACTATGAAAAACGATCGAAGTATGCCTGGAAGATCCTATTCATGAGACTCATGAACACTGTTGGTGTGTTGGTTACACCAAAGGGCATAACCAAGAACTCGTAGTGGCCATACTGACATCTGAAGGTCGTCTTCTGCACATCCTACTCTCGAACTCTGAGCTGATGATAGCCTGAACCGAGGACTATCTTCGAGAACCATCGCACTCCCTTGAGATGATCAAAGAGGTTGTCAATCCTTGGGGGTGGGTAATTGTTCTTTACAGTCACCTAATTCAGGTGGTGGTCATCAACACATAGTCGTAAGCTCCCATCCACCTTCTTGGTGAACAGAATCGGAGAAGCCCAGGGTGAAATACTAGTTCGGATGAATCCCTTTCCCTACAAGTCCTCCAGCTATATTCGAAACTCACGTAGCTCGACGGGAGCCATCTGATATGATGGAGTAGATATCGGTGCTGTACTAGGGTACAAATGTAGAATTCTACCTCTCTAGGAGGAGGTCGTCCTGGAACGTCGTCAGGAAAAACATTCGCCTACTGAACCACCACAATAGGCAAAGTCGGACTCCGCACATCAACTGCTCCGAGGATGAGACCATCCAACTGATGTGTGATCGGCTACCCTATCCTCTGTGTAAGCCCATCTTGCGTTGTAAAGACTCCCTTCTCGCTGGTGAAGGTGAACCTGGTCCCATCAGTGCAGACACACTGCACTTTGCGCCTAATACAGTCGATCTGGGCATGAATTGTAGATAACCAGTCCATACCCAAGATGACATCGTAAGGCCACAACACCGCTACAAGAAGATCTCAGATAAAGATCTTGCCTCCTAGAGTAATCTCACACTGTCAGAACTAGTGCGTAATCATCAAGTCTACTCCCGTTGGAGTCTCTAGCCATAAGGATCGAGCCAACGTCTCTGTTGAAATCTCCGAGCTCTGAACAAGGGCAGCGGAAATAAAAGAATGACTCACCCCTGTGTCTATAAGAACTACATCAAGGGTGGAGTAGACATAGATAGTATGTCGAATCTTCTCAGGTGCATCGTGGTCGTAGGCCTCGACTACCTGGAGCTAAGCCTGCCCCTGTCTGCCAGCTCCCTATGGTCGGGGTGGTCCTCCTGGTGGTGGTGGTGGTAGGGCCTCAAAGTGTCGTCCACCACCTGCTGCTCGACAATCTCCTCTGCCTCATCCGCCTTCTCCCTGTGAACCGCCACAGTCAAACCTCTACCTCTTCCTAGGAGGTCCCTATACTATCTGCTGCTCCTCTGCATGGAGGGTCAGGTAGTCATGAGCCATGTGGCCCTGCCCACCACATGCATAGCACTGCCTGCCCCTCATATGGCTGGCTCTACTGTATGTGCCCCGCACATCCGAACCAGAATCCTGGGGTGACCCACCTGATGGCCTGGTCTGCTTGGACCTCTGCGACATTTGTCTACTACCGCCTGTATAAGACTCCACTGCGTGTCTCCCTATGGTGGGTCTCGCTGCTGTCATCAGCTCAGCAAGAAAGATCTCCACAATAAGGGCTTGCTCCAGTACTCCTGCTTGTGTCGGAATACCGAGGGAGACCATCGAAGCACTGATCTCATGCCTCAGTCCCTGCTCAAAGGTCCGGGCCTGGAAGAATGGGTCTCGTACCATGTCTGTGGAGTAGCGTGAGAGGTCGGTAAATCTCACTGAGTAGTGGGATACTATCATAATGCCCTTCCGCAGATGTAGTAACTCTTGGATGCACACCACACAGAGGGTGGCTGGAACAAACTTCGAGTGGAAGAGGCTCTCGAAGTCCGTATACAAACCCTACTGAGTACAACTGAGAAAGAAATTACAACAGCTGTAAAGTAAAGAAGTAACCACCGAGTCTTCCTTCGGGAATCCCACCTGAAGGGTGGGTACAGATAGTCTCGTCGGTACCTCAGGCCCATCCGTCCGCTCTGTGTACATCCTGCTAGGTGGTCCACCACTAGATACCATCCAGATCCACAAGTCTCGACCACGATTAGTGTTGTCCATCATCTGCAACCAACACAATGAAGTGCCAGAAATGCCCGTGAAGGGGTGAGTACATGATACACAGTAGGGACACCGAGACCCCCGAAAGTCTCCCAGAATCCACAAAGGATAAACCAAAAAGGAAAGATACTAACACGAAGTATCAACCAACTCTACTTAGGTATATTCCCATACATATACCTAAGTCATAAATCTCAGTATGGCTCCAACTTCCGAGCCCAAGCAGAATCCAGTCCATACAGGAAAGAAGTCAATCATACCATACCAGTGAGTCACGTGGCCTGGCCCAGCCCGAAGTGGCACGACCCAACCCGGTGCGGCGCAGTGCGGCCCGACGGGGCCCATCTCAGTAGGGCGCAGTACCCCGACTGTCAGAACCGGCGGTGCCTTATGGCGCCAGCCTCCCAAACTGGCCGGCTGGCCTTCTGGAGCAAGTGGCCCGCACAGGAGAGCCGTGGGTTTCTTCAGTGCGGCGCCCTCCTAGCATAGCGGTTCGGCTCCGCACGGCCGACCGACGAGCTAGCTGGTTCTCCAGCATGGCGCCCTCTTGGCGCCACGGCTGTCCTCCACCCGGCCGGCCGACAAGCCAGCCGGTTCTTCTACCGAAGCGGCTAGCGAAGCGGGCCGCAGTTCCTGCCTCATAGCCGGCACGACGACGCCGTCTTCCTTCACCACGTTCCCGGCACGGCGCGACGATGTTGTGCCTCCTCCGCCTTCGGTTTCCGATTTTCAATAAGACAGGAAACGAAGGAGGGTCGTCGGGCTGTGTTTGTTCGGCCCACTCCCTCAACGTTAGGCAGAAAAAATTGTCCAAGGTATTCCATCGAATACAATGAGAATGAAGGATTAATTTATTTTAAATAAATTAAGCAAACCCCCTACCTCGATAATTTTTGTTGTACGTCGGGCACTGGAGAAGACGGCGTTGCCAGGTGAGGTTTTGTAGACGACGTCGGTGTGGGTCATCGTTCTTCATGGAACCGGAGTTCTTCATTGAAAAGACGTTGTTCTTTGTCGAGAGAGGAGTTCTCTTCTTCTTCACACAAGGGTTCTCTCAAATCTTCACTAACCGAACGTATGCAAAAATAAAATAATAGGCTAAAATATTATTTTATTAACACAGGTAATTATAATTTCAAAATTCAAACCACTCCATTAATTAATTGAAGAGGGTGAATTCTTTAATTATCATGTGTTGGAATGAATTAAAGAGGGATAGTGAGGGAGAGGAAGATTCCACATTTAAGACGAGTTTACAAATTAAAGATGGGGGTTAAGGAGTTTAGGGGGAGGTGAAAGTTTGGGGATCGTGTGGGCCCCACCTCTCATATATCCTCACATGGGAAGTTGGGTGGGTGTGGGCCCCAACAACAACTTCCCATGGGAGGAATTAACCTCCTTAGATATAAAATAAAATTGTTCAAATAATTTTATTTACTTCTTAATTGAACCCCAATAATTAACTTCTCTTACCATGCAAACACAACTATGGTAAAGGTACTCTTAGGCAATTACCGGTGTTGTGAGTTCATCGGTGCCCTAAGATTTCAATTCTGAGCACCTGTTCAAAAGATAGAAAAACCCACTCATTCATTTACTGAACGTACCCGAGCTAAACTTCTGAAATTGATTTCGGGCACACCGGGCCTCGGAATCAAGTGCCGTCAGAAGCCACAGTCTTGTAAAATTCGAAAGTATTTAAGAAAAAATTTTCCTTGAAATTTCCGTTTCTTTACAAAAATGGTCTTTTTTTTGGATTTGGAATATCTAAATTAGATTAGGGTGAATTTTTTCTACTTTTCTGATAACTTTCATATTTTGATAAATAGTGAAAATTACTAAATTTTAATTAAAAATAAATTTTTAATCAAAATAATTAATAGTGGTAAATTATGAATTTATGTGATTTTAAAGTATAATTGGATTATATTTTTTCCATTTAATCCAATGTTCATCATTGGACATAATTTCACATTTAAACTGAACATCAGTAGGTGTCAATCTTTTGATAGTTATTATTTCTTAAACACACGCTTTTTGTTTTGACAACGAGAATTAATTTTAAATTAATTTCTTCCACTTATGTGTTTTGAATTTAGAAAAATAGATTCCATATTTATAATAAGGAGGTCCTAATTGTGTAAATAGGTAACTTTAATTTTTAGACATTTTGAATAATTACTTCTGTAAATATTTTATTTACCATGGTTAAAGTGTAAATCCGGTAAATAAGGGTAAAATTATTATATTATAATAATATTAAATAGCCCTAAAACGTGTTCTAACCCTATTGGTCGATAGATTTACAACCATGGGAATATTTGGGTTGATTTTGGGACCCCATGGAGCCACTTTTAAGTGATAATGACACTTTATATTAATTAGTTAAAGTAAATACAAAAATAACATAAGCATATATCTTTTAGCAAAACATTTTTTACATAGGGTTATATATGTTATATTTTCGACTATATATATTAATTAGAAATATAATAAGATTTACTATATAATGGTATTTTATTTATAATTTTTAGACATTTAATAACTAAATTTATTTATGATACAATAATGATGCATTATATTCTTTATTAATGAAAGAATCAAATAATTGGTACTATAAATGTTAAAATAAATATAATTTGAAAGTTTTGATTCCATACACTAATTTTATTGGTTAATATGAAATTTTAGTATTGCTTAAATGAATTTTTTTCGAATTACTAAGTTTTTTAAGACTTTAACAAAAATCAATTATTAAATAGTATCATAATTGACATAAAAACGTTTTGAAAAAAATATTATATTATTAATTAATATTATATTCCTAAAAATCTAAGGTTCAGCCAAAGAACTTACATAATGATATTTTTATCATTAATGAAACACTTGGGGTTCTGTTGGAAGTATATTGTAAGTGTATTAACCATATAATATATATATACAAAGAGACATGGTAAATGTCATACTATTTAACTAAGTGTTAAATCTAAAAGTTATGGTTAATATAGTGACCCAAACCTATTTAAAACCTATTGGTTGAGTGGATTTAGACCCATAAACACCTTATCCTTTAAATAATCCATTTTTAGCCTTTCAAAACTGAAAATGATTTTATTATAAAATACTATTTCAAGTTTTTCCTAAGGTGCCCCTCACCCCTTTAAAAGGCACTCCCCCTTCCCTCTAATTCACAACTTAAAATCCTTTTCGATTGACCAAAACCTGACCAAATATCCTCTAAACTTCCCTCACTTAATCCTAGAGGCCTTTCTTTAGTCAGAAAGCCAACTTAAGGATTTATTTTTGATCAAATAAAAAGGAAGAACCTGAAGAAGAGGTAATAATTTCACCACCCTCTTTCAAGTTCCTTTTTCATCCGCTTCCTTTTTATTTATTGTTTCCATTATAAAATAATAAATACAGGATCGTATATATACTGTTATGTTATTATAATTATGGTATAACCAAATTCATTATTCTATCCACCCTTTGAATGACATGTCACCATACGTGCGTACGTACGACTTACCGTCTCCACGTCGTGGTGTAATTGTTATTCAATACATTATTATTTGGATGAGTATAATAATGATATGTAATTGACATAAATAATATATATAACATGATAAGTATTCTGTATATATGATATTACAATATAATTATATTGTTATTTTGATATCAAAAGAATGATATTGTCGCTCATGTGTATGTACTGATTATCATATGCACAAACACGCTGAGATTCATTCCCCATCATATCCATTCAAGAATAATTTTCATTTGAGGATTAAAAATATTTTTTAATGACTTGATATCATTCTGGATATTAATAAGATACATCCCATCCATAAAAAATATTACTCACATAACAAAGAATATAGAGGAAAACGAATCCGTTAAACACCCGAAACGACGATAATACTAAGATATTATTAACAAAGCAATGTTAAAAGATCATATATGATATCATATTAATGTACATGATTCTTGTATAATTTCATAACAATTATTTCACCATTATACAGAAGGTTGACCTACCCTCGACCAAGGAAATGTACATGGTAAGGGTTTATTTCACAATCTCTTCATTATCCAAGGTTGTTTATACGTAATTATCTACTAGGACCTCTTTATCATCCACATCCATGTTTCTTAAAAATGTATTTCAAATCATTCTTACTATTTTATAGACTATGTGTTAAAGACATTTATACCCTTGTTGACTTTTTATTAGATGTTTATAAATGAATCTTTTTGTTGTTTTCAAACAAGGTCCTTTTTAACCTTTTCGGCAGAATTAAGGTAAGAATGTCTTTTTTAACTTATATGGAGGGTGTGACTATTTTCTGTCATTATTAAATCCTCAAAGATTCTCTTACTAGATTATAAGAATATTTTCAAATTAAATGATTTATTTTATATTTATGGGAATTTTAAATGATTTAAAAAAAGAGATATTTTTCTCAAATAGTTTTTATTTCATCTATGTCAACATAATTTGATGGATTTTAAGCTCATTTAAAGTTGATTTATTATGATACAAAACTTCCATATTGTGTTGAAGGTTTTGTGATATGTTTGACTGTGGATGTGTTATTTTTATACCATTCATGGTTTATGGAGAAAGTATTGAAATTTCATATGCTAGTTTTAATACGAATGTTTATTTCATGTTTAAACCTATTCATATGAGGAATGCATTGGAGTTAGTAAGTGAAGGGTGGAGCCCGCTATAGCTCCTTGATGCATCGGTAGGTCTCATGAGACAAACTAGGGTCTTGGAACAAGGCCTTGAATAAGTAAATGACATTATTTTATTTTATTTTTTCCATATTATGATGATGTTAAAGTTTAAAAGGATTTTTTAGTTATACATTGCCTTAAACGTTTATACTTATTTATGAAAGTTTCTGCTATATTGTTATCCTTACTGAGCATCTGAGCTCACCCGTTTCTATGTTTTATTTTTTCCAGGGTGAGAAGAAGTATTTTATGAATGACTTGCAGGGATAGTCTGAGGGGATATGAGTGTGAACTATAGAGACGATGTTGTTGTAGTTTTTCACTTTATCATGTAATGTAAGACTTATTAATGTATATTGTGTTTCCAAGGATAATAAACAAATCGGTCTTTTGAGACATGATCTTTTGTGATCAGGACAATTTTATGTAATAATGCACCAACTCTGGGTAAATGGGGTTAGGGAGTTACAGTTGGTATTAGAGGAAGTTTAGTACAAACCTTGGAAGCTAGATTTAGATAAAATATGATTAGAGCACATAGACCTAAGATGAACTTTGAGGATTAGTATTGAAGAACTTCCTAGAATTTTGGTACTGTAGAGATTTTGTGAGTTTTACAAGAAATACATCCATGTATGGATAAGAGAAGGTAGAGGCAGCTCTGGCACAGATGTACCTAGGGGTAAAACTCGAAAACACCTCTTTGAGCTAGACTCAGACAAGAATTGGGGCACAATAACGGGCCTTGCAGCACTTTTGGTTACGACACTCCTGGGGGATATGCTTAGGACAATTCTAATTTTCTTTACAAACCATTATGAAGGGTTTATGAGTATATACTTCCTCAAAGAAAACATTTTTTTAGGATTATTTATTATATCCATAAATTGTGCAATTTATGTTAAGTGTTTTACAAGTTTGGATTTATGTATTGTGATTCATAAACTAATATATTGTATGCCATTATTTACAAATAGAGTATACTGGAAGGAATGGAAACCGTATCAATGCATGCAATCCATGTAGGGATTTCTTTCCTGCTCAAGATAATTATAGTGGAGATGGTGATGCAACTAGTGGTGATCAGCTAATCACCATACTGGGACAACTGACTCAGTTTATGAATAATAACCCTACCCGTATGGAGCACCCTGATCCAAATCATGGAGGATCAATGTTATATCGCTTCTTGAGGAAAAAACCACCAACATTCAATGGGGGTAAAAATCCATTAGTAACTGAGCTATGTATAAATTCCTTAGAGAAAATATTCCATGCCTGGGTAAGTAGTGAAAGGGAAAAATTTGTCATGGCAGTTTACCGCCTCACTAGAGATGTTGATCAATGGTGGTCATTGATTCAAAACAAAAAGGAAGATGATGAATTATTAAATATTGAATGGAGGGAGTTTAAAGAGATTTTCTTAGAAAGATACTTTCATCGTGACCATCGAACAGATATGGAAAGGAAATTGTTGAGTCTGAGGAAAAAGGAGGATGAGAATGACGCAAACTATGAGGCTAACATTACAAGGTAAGCGAGGCATGCTAAAGATTATATACATAACCCAAGAAGTAAGATTGATCATTTCTTTGATGGGTTAAAACAATTTCTTTGTCGAGCATTAGTCTCAAAATCCTTCTTGTCGTACTAAGATATTGTCTCATGTGCTATCAAGACAGAAAAATAATTCTCTAAGTCTTACGACTTTAAAGAAAAGAAAGAGAAGAATAGATCTGCTGATCACTATGGAAATTGAAATAAGGGGAAGAATAGAAAATTTGAATATCCATCTTGCAATAAATATGGGAATAAACACCCCGGTACTTGCATGAAGCGGATGAGAGTCTATTAGAAGTGTGGTGAAAAAGGCCACCAAGCTCATGATTTCAAGGGGAAGAAAGAAGCAACCTATGTTCAATTCTACAATTGCAGGGAGATGGGACATTATAAAAATGAATGTCCTAAGCGTCAGCGGAACTTACCTCAGAAAATGGAAAGGGATCAAGGCCAAGCTTTTGCTATCCCGACTGCTGAGGTTGAAGCTTCGAAAGACGTGGTGGTAGGTAATTTAATGGTTTCCTCCAGTTTAGCCATTTCTTTATTTGATTTTAGATCATTGCATTGTTTCATATCTTCCCAGTTTACTAAGAAAATTAGATATTTCAAATTTGATTTAACAAGGGCGTTTCCAGTCAAAACTCATAAGGGAAGTATCATTGTTACAAAGTTCTATGAATCAGTTCCCATTAGGGCATATAAATTTTCTTTATCTACTGATCTCATTGTCACACACATGATTGAATTTGATATAATCCTCAGTTTGCATTGGATTTCAGACCATGATGAAAAAATTTATTGTAAGAAGAAGGAGGTTACGATTTTTGATGATGATGATAAAGAACACCTTATCTTTAGAGTAGAATCGTCACCTCCTGATTGTTATCTAGATCCACCCCCAATAGCTCAACTAAATTCAATTATTGTGGAGGAAGAGAATGAAATAACTATGGGTGAGTAATGGAATGTTCAAATAGAGGATGAACCTATTGTGAGAGAATATGTTGATGTGTTTCCGGAAGATTTACTTGGACATCCTCTAGAATGATAAATTGGGTTTTCCATTGATTTAATTCCTGGTTCAAGTCCCATATCGAAGACCCCTTATAGAATGGACACTGTGGAATTAGTGGAACTGAAGAAAAAACTAGAGGAATTGAGTAATAGGGATTTATTCCCCTAAAGTTTCTCCATGGGGATCCCCTGTCCTTTTTGTTAAGAAGAAAGATGGATCTATGAGGTTATGCATCGACTATAAGGATATCAATGATATAACAATAAAGAAAAAGTATACCCTACCTCGCATTGATGATTTATTTGACCAACTACATAGATCTGAATACTTTTCAAAGATTGACATTCGATCTGGATACTATCAGTTGTCTGTGAAAAAGGAATACATTCCAAAAACAGCATTTCGAACCAAGTACGGGCATTACGAGTTTACAATAATTCCTTTTGGATTGACTAATGTACGCTATGTCTTCATGGATCTAATGAACAGAGTTTTCAAGGAATATATTGATGATTTTTAATGGTATTTATTAATGATATCTTGGTATACTACAAAAGCTATGAAGATCATTCAAATCACTTGTGCATTATCCTGAAGACTCTTAGAAGACATGAATTATATGGGAAGTTTATCAAGTGTGAATTCCGGATTTAGGATATTTCTTTTCTTAGCCATATTGTCTCTAAGTATAGAATTTCCATTGATCCTTCAAAGACCAAGGAAATCCATGAATGGCCAGCACCGACAAGTATAACTGAGGTATGCAGTTTTATTAGTTTAGTAGGTTATTATCAATGTTTCGTCCAAAAGTTTGCCTGATTGGATAACCCATTAACAAAGCTCACACGTAAAGTGGTTAAATTTGTTTGGAAAAAATATTGTGAAGAATGTTTCGAAGAACTGAAGAGAATATTAGTCAATGATTCAATATTTACTCTACTATCTGGGAATTAATGGTTTGTTATTTATAGTGATGCCTCAAATAAAGGACTTGGTTGTGCCCTTATGCAAAATGATAGGGTTATTGCCTATGCATCATGACACCTAAAAATTAATGAGAAAAACCATCCTACTCACGATCTTGAGTTAGCTACTGTAATCATTACTTTGAAGATATGGAGACATTATCTCTATAGTAAAAATGTGATATTTATATTGATCACAGGAGTTTGAAGTATATTTTCTCACAGAAATAACTCAACATGAGGCAAAGGAGATGGCTTGAACTACTCAAGGATTATGATTGTACGATACACTACCATCTGGGGAAGGAAAATAAGGTGGAATATGCTTTGAGCAGAATGGATCATGGAGTTTTGAACAAGATGTGAGTTTAAAGGGATCATATTTTCATGGATCTAGTAAAGATGGATATGGGAAGAACCACGGAAGGTGAAACATCACTACTTTTTCAAATGGTTTACAAAGCATATTTACTAGAAAGGATAAAAAGGTCTCAAGCTGATGATGAGGAGTTTCAAAAGAAGATTAAAGTTGTGAATTATGGGAGATTGAGTGACTTCATATATGAAGATGGAATTTTGAAATTTGGGAAGAGACTTTGTGTTCCCAGTATACCTGATCTAAAAATGGAATTGTTGGATGATACTCATAGTTCCAATTTCTCTATACACCCTGGCAGCACTAAGATGTATAGAGATTTGAAGGAACATTTTTGGTGGGAAAACATGAAGAGGGAGATTGCTGATTTTGTGTCAAGAAATATGGTTTGTCAATAAGTGAAAGCTGGTAGGCAACAACCTAGAGGAGTATTTCAACCTCTTCCCATACATGAGTACAAATGGGATAATATCACGATGGACTTTGTGATGGGACTGTGAAAGACTCCTAGAAGGAACGATGCAATATGGGTAATTTTTGATGGTCTTACCAAGTCAACACATTTTATTGCTATAAGAGACAATCTACCACTTGAACGTCTAGAAATACTATATATTAATGAAGTTGTGAGACTTCATGGGGTACCCCTATCAATTGTTTCTGATCATGATCAACGTTTTACATCAAGATTCTGGAAAAGTCTTCGGAAAGACCTGGATAATGAACATCATTTGAGCATTGCTTACTTCACCCAAACTGAGGGACAATTAGAATGGACTATTCAAACCTCAGAAGACATGTTGAGATCAGGCTCACTTGACTTTCAAGGTTTGTGGGATCAATATTCACCTCTAGTAGAATTTTCTTATAACAATATCTTCCATTAAAGTATTTGGATGACACCATATGAAGCGTCGTACAGAAAGAGATGTCACACACCAACCTATTGGGATGATGTTGGTGAAAGAAAACTCGTAGGCCCAGATCTTGTAGAGGAAACAATGGAAAAGGTGAAGGTAATCCAAACCCACATCAAAGAAGCTCAAGGTAGGAAGAAGAGCTATGCTGACAACTGAAGGAAGGATTTGGAATTTCAGGTCAGAGATCATGTTTTATTGAAGGTATCTCCAGGGAAGGGAGTTATACGTTTCAGTAAGAAAGGTAAATTGAGTCCCAGGTACATATGACCTTTCAAAATTCTACAATGAATTGGGGTTGTAGCTTATCATTTCACAAGGCCTCCAAATTTCTCCAAATTTCACATTGTGTTCCACGTATCACTGTTGAGAAAGTACATGCTTGAACCAATGCATGTACTCACCTATGAGGAATTAGAACTAGAATTTGATCTGTCTTGTTACGAAGAGCCCGTCAAGATTCTTGATACCATATAACAAGTGTTGAGAAACCGGACGACTCGTCTGGTAAATGTCCTACGGAGAAACCATAAGATGGAAGAGGCAACGTGGGAACCCGATGAACTTATAATGAAGAACCACCCAAGTCTTTTCATGTGGTAGTATTCTATAAATTTCGAGGAAGAAATTATTTGAAGGAGGGGAGAATGTAACACCCCAATATTTTACAGTACGCTTCTCTTTGAATAATACAGTAGTGTGTGTTGTATGCAACTTCGAGTTCTAACACACCACAACCAATCAAACTAGCCGTTATGAATAGTAATACCCACTTTTTGAAATTTTATACATTTTATATTTAAAAATGGGATACATTTTTGGATTCAGAATATCGAAATTCGCTTAGGGTGAATTTTTGGTACTTTTCTGATAAATTTCATATTTTGATGAATAGTGAAAATTATTAAATTTTAATTAAAAACAAATTTTTTAATTGAAATAATTAATAGTGATAAATTAAGAATTTAGGTTATTTTAAAGTATAATTAGACTATATTTTTACCATTTAACCCAATTTTGGTCATTGGACATAATTTCACATTTAAACTGGACATAAGCAAGTGTCAATATTTTGATAGTTGTTATTTTTTAAAAACATGTTTTTTATTTTGACAACGGGAATAAATTTTAAATTAATTTCTGCCACTTCTATGTTTTGAATTTAGAAAAATGGATTCCATATTTAGAATCAGGAGGTCCAAATTGTGTATATATGTAACTTTTATTTTTAGACATTTTTAATAATTACTTCGGTAAATATTTTATTTACCATGGTTAAAGGGTAAATCTGGTAAATAAGGGTAAATAAATAATATTATAATAATATTAAATTTCCCTAAAATGTATCCTAAAACTATTGGTTGATACATGTACTACCATGTGCATCTTTGGGTCGATTTTGGGACCCCATGGAGCCACTTATAAGTGATAATGATTGTTTATATTAATTCAGTTAAAGTAAATACAAAAATTACATAAGCATATATCTTTTAGAAAAATAATTTTTACATAGGGTTATATTTGTTATATTTTAGACTATAAATATTAATTAGAAATATAATATTATTTCCTAAATAATGGTATTTTATTTATAATTTTTAGACATTGAATAATAAAATTTATTTATGACACAATAATGATGTAGTATTTTCATTATTAATGAAAGAAAAAAATATTTGGTATTATGAATTTTTAAATAAATATAATTTGAAGGTTTTGATTCCATCCACTAATTTTATTGGTTAATAAGACATGTTATGATTTCTTAAATGTGTTTTTTTCAAATTAATAATGTTTTTAAGAATTAAAAAAAATCAATTATTAAATAGTGTGAAAATTGACATAAAAGAGTTTTTAAGACAAATATAATATTTTAATTGATATTATATTCCTAAAAATATAAGGTTCGACCAAATGAATTATATAATGATAGGTGTATCATTAATGAAACACTTTGGGTTCGCTTGGAAGTATATAGTATGTTTATTAACCATTTAATATTAAAATACAAAGAGACATAGTAAATGTCAAACTATTTAAGTAAGAGTTAAATCTAAAAGTTAATGTTAATATAGTGACCTTAACCTGTATAAAACCTATTGTTTGAGTTTTATTCGACCCATTAAACACCTTATACTTTAAATAATCCATTTTGGATCCTTTAGAAACCAAAAATTATTTTATTATAAAATAATATTTCTAACTTTTTCTAAGGTGCCCCTCACCTCTCTTATAAAAGGGAACTCCCCGTTCCTTCAAAGCCTTTTGGCTCAGCCAAAACCTTCCCAAATATCCTCTACACTACCATCAATTAATTCTAGAGGCCTTACTTTAGTCATAAATCCCACTTAAGGACCCTTTTGATCAAATCAAAAGGAAGAACCCGAAGAAGAGGTAATAATTTCACCACCCACTTTCAAGTTCCTTTCTTCTTCCACTTACTTTTTCTTTTTTGTTTCCATTATAAAATAATAACTCCAGTATCTTCTATATACTGTTATAATATTATAATTATAGTACAACCAAATTCATTATTCTATCCACCCTTTGAATGACATGTCACCATACATGTGTATGTACGGCTTACCATCTCCACGTCATGGTGTAATTGTTATTAAATACATTATTATTTGGATGGGTATAATAATGTTATGTAATTGATGTAAATAATATCTATAACATGATAAGGATTCTGTATATATGATATAAAATCTAATTATATGTTATTTTAATATAAAAAAATGATATTGTCGCTCATGTGTACGTACGGATTACGTCTACATGAACACGATGAGATTCATTCCGCTTCGTATCCATTCATGACTAATTTTCATTTTATGACTAAAAATAATGTTTAAAAACTTGATATCATTATGTATATGAATAATATACATCCCATCAATAACAAATATGACTCACATAACAAATAATATAAAGGAAAACGAATCTGTTAAACACCCGAAACGACGATAATACTAAGATATTATTAACAGGGAAATGTTAATAGATCATATATGATATCATATTAATGTATAGGAATGTTTTATAATTTAATAACAATTATTTCCCCATTATACAGGAGGTTAACCTACCATCGACCAAGGAAAAGTACAAGGTAAGTGTTTATTTAATAATCTCTTCATTTTCCTAGGTTGTTTATACGTAATTATCTACTATGACCTCTTTATCATCTACGTCCATGTTTCTTAAAAATTTATTTCAAATCATTATTAATATTTTATGGGTTGAAGTCACTTATACCATTTTTTTCTTTTTATAAGATGTTTATAAAGGAATCTTTCTATCGTTTTTCAAACAAGGTCCTTTTTAACCTTTTCGACAGAATTAAGGTATGATTGTATTTTATAACTTATACGGCGAGTACAACTATTTTCCGCCGTTATAAAATCATTGAAGCTTCCCTTAAAAGCTTATAAGAATATTTTCAAAGTAAATACTTTATTTTATAATTATGTGACTTTTTAATGATTTAGAAAAAAGAGATATTTATCTTAAATAGTTTTTATTTCATCTACGTCAACATCCTTTGATGGATTTTATGCTTATTTAAGTTGATTTATTATGATACAAAACTTCCATATTATATTGAAGGTTTTGTGATATGGTTGACTGTGGATGTGTTATTTTTATACCATTCATGGTTTATAGAGAATGTATTGACATTTCTTATGCTAGTTTTAATACGAATGTTTATGTTATGTTTAAACCTGTTCATATGAGGAATGCATTGGACTTAGTAAGTGACGGGTGGAGCCCGCTATAGCTCCTCGATGCATCGATAGGTCTCCTGAGACAAACTAGTGTCTCGGAACAAGGCCTTGAAAAAATCTTATTTGTAATCTTGGCACAAGGCCTTGAATATGTGGTTATGATAGTTTGTCATTATGCATTCCATCATTATAAAAGTGGTTATTGATATTTCATGTGATTGTTAGACTAGTAGAATATCCATGTAAATAAGTAAATTGCATTATTTCATTTAATTTTTTCCATATTATGCTGAAGTTCAGCTTTAAAAGGCTTTTGCTTTAGTTATACATTGCCTTAAATGTTTATGATTATTTATGAACGTTTCCTCTATATTGTTATCCTTACTGAGCATCTGAGATCACCCCTTTATGTGTTGTATTTTTTCCAGGATGTAAAGAAGTATTTTATGAATGACCTACATGGATATTCTAAGGGGATATGAGTGTGAACTATGGAGACTATACTGTTGTAGTTTTTCACTTTTTCATGTAATGTAAGACTTATGAATGTTTCTGGTGTTTCCAAGGCAAATAAAATAATTGGTCTTTCGAGACTTGATCTTTTGTGATCATGCCAATGTTATGTAATAATGCACCGACTCTGGGTAACTGGGGTCGGGGCATTATAGTTGCTATCAGAGGAAGTTTAGTACAAACCTTGGAAGCTAGATTTAGATAAACTACGATTAGAGCACGTAGACCTAAGATGGAATTTGAGGATTAGTATAGAAGAACTTCCTAGAATTTTGGTATTGTAGAGATTTTGGGTGTTTTCCAAGGAATACATCCCTGTCTAGATACGAGAAGGTAGAGGCGGCTACGGAACAGATGTACCTAGGGGTAAAACCTGAAAACAACGCTTTGAGCTAGACTTGAACGGGAACTGGTGCACGACAACGGGCCTTGCTGTACTCTTGGTTACGACACTCCTGGGGATATGCTTTGGATAATTCTCATTTTCTTTACAAACCATTATGAAGGGTTTATGATTATATACTTCCTCAAAGAAACATTTTTTTTATTTTTATGGATAATATCCATAAACTGTTCAATTTATGTAAAGTCTTTTACAAGTTTGGATTTATGTATTGTGATACCTAAACTAATCTGGTGTATGCCATTGTTTAGAAATGGAGCCTAGTGGATGGAATGGAAACTGTATCAATGCACGCACTCCATGTAGGGATTTCCCTCCTGCTCAAGATAATTATAGTGAAGCTGGTGATGCAACTGGTGTTGATTAGCTAATCACCATACTGGGACAACTCACTCAGGTTATGAATAATAACCTTACCCGTATAGAGCACCCTGATATATAGTGTGGAGGATCAATGATAGATCGCTTCATGAGGCAACAACAACCAACATTCAATGGGGGTAAAAATCCATTAGTAGCTGAGAAATGGATAAATTCCTTAGAGTAAATATTCCATGCCTTGGGAAGTAGTGAAAGTGAAAAAGTTTTCATGGTAGTTTACCGCCTCACTGGAGATGCTGATCAATGGTGGTCATTGATTCAAAACACAAAGGAAGATGATGAATTATAAAATATGGAATGGAGGAAGTTTAAAGAGATTTTCTTAGAAGAATACTTTCCTCGTGACCATCGAGCAGATACAGAAAGGCAATTTCTGAGTCTGAGGCAAAAGGACGATGAGAACGTCGCAAAGTATGAGGATAACTTTATAAGGTTAGTGAGGAATGCTACAGATTATATACATAACCCAGGAAGTAAGATTGATCATTTTTTTGATGGGTTAAAACTGTTTCTTCATCAAGCATTAGTCTCACAATTTTTCTCGTCATACGAAGATATTGTCTCACATGCTATCAAGACAGAAAAAGAATTCTCTAAGTCTTACAACTTTAAAGCAAATCAAGATAAGAAGAGATCTGTTGATCACTCTGGAAATAGAAATAAGGGGAAGAAGGTAAATGTTGAATATCTATCCTATAGTAAATGTGGGAAGAAACACCATGGTACTTGATTGAAGGGAATGGGAGTCTGTTATAAGTGTGGTGAAAAATTCCACCAAGCTCATGATTGTAAGGGGAAGAAAGAAGCTACCGATGTTCAAGACTAC
This sequence comes from Viscum album, assembly GCA_963277665.1. Taxonomy (NCBI): domain Eukaryota; kingdom Viridiplantae; phylum Streptophyta; class Magnoliopsida; order Santalales; family Viscaceae; genus Viscum; species Viscum album. The sequence goes on from OY728134.1 coordinate 1,281,359,113, forward strand.
AATTTCAGGGAGATGGGAAATTATGAAAATGAATGTCCTAAGCATCAGGGTAACTTACCTCAGAAAAGGCCAAGGGATCAATGCCAAGATTATGCTTTCACTACTGCTGAGGTTGAATCTCCAAAAGATGTGGTGGAATGTAATTTAATGGTCTCATCAAGTTTAGCCAATGCTTTATTTGATTCTAGATCATCGCATTGTTTCATATCTTCCTAGTTTTATAAGAAAATTATATTTTTCCAATTTGATTTAACAAGGGAGTAGTCAGTCAAAACTTTCAAGGGAAATATCATTGCAACAATGTTCTGTGAATTAGTTCCCATTAGGGCATAAAAATGTTCTTTATCTGCTGATCTCATCATCATACCCATGATTTAATTTTATATAATCCTCGGTATGGATTGAATTTCAGACCATGATGAAAAAATTTATTGTAAGAAGAAAGAGGTTAAAATGTTTGATGACAATGATAAAGAACACCTTATCTTTAGAGAAGAATTGTCACCACATGATCCTTATCTAGATCCACCCCTAGTAGCTCATCTAAATTTAATTATTAGGGATGAAGAGAATGAGATAACTATGGGTGAGGTAAGGAATGTTCCAATAGAAGATGTACCTATTGCGAGAGAATATGTTGATGTGTTTCCATAAGATTTACCTAGACATCCTCCAGAACAAGAAATTGAGTTTTCCATTGATTTAATTCCTGGTTCAAGGCCCATATCAAAGACCCCTTATAGAATGGACAATGTGGAATTACTGGAACTAAAGAAACAACTAGAGGAATTGTGTAATAAGGGATTTATTTACCCTAGTGTTTCTCCATGGGAAGCCCCTCTTCTTTTTGTTAAGAAGAAAGATGGATCTATGAGGTTATGTGTTGACTATAGGGAGATCAATGCAATAACAATAAAGAACAAGTATCCCCTACCTCGAATTGATGATTTATTTGACCAACTGCATGGAGCTCAATAATTTTCAAAGATTGACCTTCGATCTGAATAACATCAGTTGTGTGTGAAGAAGGAAGACATTCCGAAAATAGAATTTCGAACCTGGTATGGGCATTACGAGTTTACAATAATGCCTTTTGGATTGACTAATGCACCCTCTGTCTTCATGGATCTAAGGAATAGAGTTTTCAATGAACATCTCGATGATTTTTTAGTGTTATTTATTGATGATATCTTGGTATACTCCAAAATCTACAAAGATCATGAAAATCACTTGCACATTATCCTCAAGACTCTTAAAAGACATGAATTATATGGGAAGTTTAGCAAGTGTGAATTCTGGCTTCAGGAGATTTCTTTTCTTGGCCATATTGTCTATAAGGATGGAATTTCTGTTGATCCTTCAAAGGCCAATGCAATCCAAGAATGGCCAGAACCGACAAGTATAAATGAGGTACATAGTTTTATTGGTTTAGCAGGTTATTATCGGCATTTCATCCAGAATTGTGCCCGATTGGATAACCCATCAATGAAGCTCACCCATAAAGGTGTTAAATTTGTTTAGAAAAAATATTGTGAAGAATGTTTTGAATAACTGAAGAGAATATTAGTCAATGCTCCTATATTGACTCTACCATCGGGGAATGACAAGTTTGTTATTTTTAGTGATGCTTCAAAGAAAGGACATGGTTGTGTCTTTATGAAATATGATATGGTTATTACCTACGCATCACGATAGCTAAAAATTCATGAGAAAAACTATCCTACTCAAGATCTTGAGTAAGCTCCTGTAATATTTTCTTTGAAGATATGGAGACATTATCTCTATGGTGAAAACTGTGAGATTTATACTGATCACCAGAGTTTGAATTATATTTTCTCATAGAAAGAACTCAACATGAGGTAAAGGAGATGGGTTTAACTACTCAAGGATTATGATTGCAGGATACACTACCACCCAGGGAAGGCAAATAAGGTGGCTGACTCTTTGAGAAGAAAGGATCATGGAGTTTTGAACAAGATTAGATTTATCCTATTTTCATGGATTTAGTAAAGATGGATATGGGAATAACCATGGAAGGTGAAACATCAATTCTTTTTCAAATGGTTTCCAAAACATCTTTACTAGACAGGATAAAAAGTTCTCAGGCTGATGATGAGGAGTTTCAAAAGAAGATTAAAGCTGTGAGTGATGGGAGATTTAGGGACTTCATATATGAAGATGTAATTTTGTAATTTGGGAAGAGACTTTGTGTTCCCGATATACCTGATCTAAAAAGGGAATTGTTGGATGATGCTCATAGTTCCAATTTCTCTATACACCCTCGTAGCACTAAGATGTATAGAGATTTGAAGGAACATTTTTGGTGGGATAACATGAGGAGGGAGATTGCTGATTTTGTGTCAAGATGTATGGTTTGTCAACAAGTGAAAGATGGAAGGCTATATCCTGGAAGAGTATTGAAACCTCTTCCCATACCTGAGTGAAAATGGGATAATATCATGATGGAATTTGTCATGGGACTACCAAATAATCCTAGAAGGAACGATGCAATATGGGTCATTGTTGATCATTTTACCAAGTCAGCATATTTTCTTGTTATAAGAGAAGATCTACCACTTGAATGTCTAGTAAGAATATATATTAATGAAGTATTGAGAATTTATGGAGTACCCATATGGATTGTTTCTGATCGTGATCCACGTTTTACATCAAGATTCTGGAAGTCTTCAGAAATCCCTGGATACTGAACTTTGTTTGAGCACTGCTTACCACCCCCAAATTGATGGAAAATCAGAACAGACTATTCAAACATTAGAAGACATGTTGAGATCATGCTCACTTGACTTTCAAGGTATGTGGGATCAATATTTACCTATGGTAGAATTTTTCTATAACAATAGCTTCCATTCAAGTATTCAGATGGGACCATATGAAGCGTTATATGGAAAGAGATGTCGCACACCAACCTCTTGGGATGATATTTGTAACAGCCCGAGATTTTATGAAAAATATTCTTTTTAATTTCATTAATGTCTTGTGTTGTACGCTACACCAAAAGGAGCTTGCACAACACGTGTCCTTGACTTGCCTTTCATTACACGCAATTGCGACCTTCCTCGATAGCGTGTGTAGTACGCAATAACGAGTTTCACGAAACAACAATATGCTATTAAAATATCATTAAAACTAGCCGTTATGAATAGTAATAATCACTTTTTGAAATTTTGTAAATTTTATTTTTCAAAATGGAATTCATTTTTGGATTCGTAATATCAAAATTAGCTTAGGGTGAAATTTTGGTACTTTTCGGATAACTTTCATTTTCTGATGAATAGTGAAAATTACTAAATTTTAATTAAAAACAACCTTTTTAATCGAAATAATTAATAGTGATAAATTATTAATTTGAGTGGTTTTAAAGTATATTTAGAATATATTTTTACAATTTAATACAATGTTGTTCATTGGATGTAATTTCACATTTAAACCAGACATAAACAAGTGTCAATCTTTTGATAGTTATTATCTCTTAAGAACACGCTATTTGTTTTGATGGTGGGAATTAATTTTTAAATTAATTAATGCAACTGATATGTTTTGAATTTGGTAAAATAGACATCATTTTTGAGTTCATAATATCAAATATATCTTAGGCCTAATTTTTGGTATTTTTCTGGAAACTTTCATTTTTTGATGAATAGTGAAACTACTAAGTGGTAGTTAAGAAAAATGAATTTTTCATAAAACTTAATATTACCGCTTCTGTGAGTGGAATTTCAAAAATCCGAGAGACACGGTTGATTTCAGTAAGTAAAATGTGGTTCAATGAGATTAAAATAATTTTTGGTGAATAGTAACTTTTTACTTTTTTTTACCACGGTTAAAAGTAAATAGGGTAATTAAGGGTAAAAATGATATTATTATTATCCTAACACATGTCATAATTCTATTGGATAAGTGTAATTCGACCAAAAAAAACCTTAGGAATACAATATGACCATTTACTCCCACTTGGATTAGATTAGGACATTTATTATTTATTTATTTAAAGAAGGGTTAAAATAGTTAAAATCAAAGTTTAATAAGTTCATCATTTTTAATATGGGGTTATACATAAGATAAATTCGTCTATAAATATTCATTAGAAAGATAAAACGATTTCCTACATAATGATATTTTATTTGTAATTTTTATACTTTAAATAATTTAATTTATTTATGACACAAAGATGATACAGTAATTATCTTATTAATGAAATATTGACGTAATTGATGTTATAAACACCAAACTAAATGTAATTTGAGACTTTTTATGAATTACAATAATTTTATAGGTTAATATGACATGTTAGTATTGATTTAATTAACTTTTTTTGAACTAATCATTAGGTTATGATTTTCACAAAAATCAATTACTAAATAGTGTCAAAATTGACATAAAATAGTTTTTAAAACAAATATTATATTAGTAATTGTTATTTTATTCCTAAAAATCTGAGGTTCGGCAAAATGACATAGATAAGGTTATATATATTAATAATAAATAACTTGGTCTTCGTTTGGCTGCTTATAGTAAGTTTATTATCCTTATAGTATAAGAACACAAGAAGACACAGTAAAAGTAAAATTATTTAATTTAATGTTAAATCTAAATGACAAGGTTAAAATAGGAAGATAAACTTGTCTAAATTATATTGGATGAGAGGATTTCGACCCCTCCCCACCTTATCTTCGAAATAAATCAAATTTGAGCTATTTAAAACCGTATTTGGATTTATAATAAAATAATATTTTTAGTTATTCCAAAGGTGCCCCTCTCCTCCCTTATAAAAGGGCACTTCCTCCCTCTCTTACTCACACCACTTTGAGCCTTCAAGCTCGGCCAACCCCTACCCAATTCCCTTCTCCACTTCCCTAGAAACATCCTACAGGTTCTGGTCATCCTCAAAGTCCAATTTTAGTACCCTAAAAGGAGGTCTCAAAGAGGCGCTTCAAAGAAGAGGTAATGCCTGTTTCCGATTCTTTCATCTTTATTTCTTCTTCTACTTCTTCTTCTTTAGTTGTTTCATCATGAAGTAATAACATCAGTATCACTCATATAATTATATGTTATTATAAGTATGAAACAACCCTATTTCACCATCTATCCATCCTACGGAAAACGAAATCACCGCGCGTGCGTACGTACGAAATACCGTCTCCACGCCGTGGTGTAATCTATTTTCCACCACCACCTTACTTGGATGGGTATAATGGTGTACATAATAACTATATATGATTATTTTAAAGTTATATTGATTCTTAAATAGTATACATACACTCCAATACAATTCCACGATCATGAGAACGATATCATCGCTCGTGCGTACGTATGGACTACCGTCTCCATGATGCGATGAGATTCATTCTCCACGTTAACCATTCATGAATGATTATAAAGTATATATAATAATTAATAATGAAATATATGAAATAATAATGATTCTGGATTTATGTGTATATATATGTATGTCATCTACTTAATTCCATTCAACTCAATTAGGAAAAGAAAACAGCGTTCATGCGTATGTACGGTCTACCGTCTCCATGAACGGTGTATTTCTTTCCATTTACTGATCTATTATATATATATATATATTCTGAATATATATTATATATAAATCATGTTTTATATTCTGTAATTAATTAATCATGATCTAAGTAATCATATGAATAATTACAAGTCAAAACACGGACGACAAATGAAACGATTTTACCCAAAACACTCTTTAACATGGAATTTACAAAAGAACGGGTAATATAAAGCCATAAGTGAACCATATATGATATCATAACAATTAGTATGATTCTGGAATAAGTCAATGACATTATTTAAATCATTATAAAGGAGGTTCGGACACATACGAAGCAAATCGGACCTAAGGTAAGGGAAATTTCACAATCTCATTTTTATCCGAGATTGTTTATACTTTGGTATTTACTGGGGTGTATTTTATCATCCACATTCATGTTTCCTCAATATGTAATATTATTTCCATCCACCTACAATTTTTTAAATCCAATTTTACCCTTCGGTGAGTTTTTAGTAAAAGATATGAAAGGAATCTTCTGTTGTTTTTCGTACGAGGTACTTTTTGACTTTTCCGACTAAAGTATGAGAAGAATGTTTTTTTATACGACTTGAATGGATTTTTAAAACATTATTTCCAAGAATCTTCCTTTACAAGTTTTCAAGTTTATTTTTAATCAACTTCTTTTAGTTTATAATTGTACGACATGTTAAGAAAGGAAAAGTGTTTTTGAAGCAAAAAGGATATTTTCCTCAAGAATGGAGTTCAAGTGTTTTATCAAAATTATTTTCCATCTAAGATAATAAAGGGTTCTGTTTCTATCCCTATTATTACATTGAATTGATTATGTTGTGATGGAATTATATTTTTATGAATTCCTTTATCTTATATGAATTGTTTTATGATGTCACGATGTTTAAGATTCCCATTTTTATTACATGGGTTATGTTATGATGTATGGTTTCTGATTTTGTGGCACAAATAAGAATGGTATCATTATGAGATGGGTGGGACCTATATCTCCCTCTAATGAATTGGGTAAAGATTTTATATCTCATGATATAGACATGGCTGGAATGGTAGGTTATACCGGTTCAGTGAAACAGGACTGAAACGAGGGTGACTCGGTTCAGAAATGGACTTTGTCCACTAAGATAGTCTTGGCAATGAGTCTTGACTAATAAGAAATGAATCTCTATGATTATGTATGTATGCCACAAGGTTTCATGTTTTAAGTTATTATTATTGGGATTACATTTCACTACTATGATTTATCCCATGTTATGAAATTATCATCTCTTTTGCAGGTTAAGATTTCCAAAAGATATGTTCTTATGAATATGACGTGATTGATATTTCTTTTGTTTACCCTTACTGAGCATTTGAGCTCACCATTTTACGTTTTCATTTCCCCAGGACATAAAGAAAGGCTTTAGGTTTTAAAAAAAGAATATCTTTATGGGAGATGTTGAAGATATTTCACCACGATTAGAAGATTATATTCCAAGTTTCCAAAGACACTAAACTATTACGGTCCTTGTGTGTGTGTTTTTGTTATGTACTAAGTATTCCGCAAAAGTAATATAATGTCCATGTACGTTAGGCTTCAGGTCTCTACAGTTGGTATCAGAGGAAAGGTTTAGTCAACCTTTTGAAACTAGGATGCAAAAACGTTAGTGAGATCCCTAGAGATATTTCTAAGGTATGTCTAGGGATGTCCCTAAGGATAAGTATACATATAAGATACAAACCTAGAACTATGGTAACGATCATAGAATTTAACCTAAGATGTTAGATATTGAGGATACTCCCCCTTTATTATGTTTTTTCCCTAGCATGATTTTTGCCTCTCACACTATTTTTTTTGGGTTTTAGACGATGGTTGGAACCTGAAGGAACTGTGTTGATCAATGCAATGGACAATGCAATGATTGTCCTCCTGAACAAACAAATGTTATGGGAGATGGAGTGAAAAATCTTATTGCTATACTTACACAAGGTATGAATCATTCTGGACTTCCAAATTAGCAGAGAAGGGAACAATATTCTATTGAGTCCTTCATGAGGAAACATCCACCTTCTTTCAGTGGGTCTTCTGATCCACTTGTTGCTGAACAATGGATCAGTACTACTGAAATGATATTTTCAGTTCTTCAATTTTCTGAACATGATAAAGTCATCTTAGCAGTATATCGTTTGGAAGGTGACGCTGATCAATGGTGGAATCTTATCAAGAATACGAGGCAAAGAGATGAAATTGAGTCCATGGAATGGGACGAGTTCAAGAACATATTTTTCAATAAGTACTTCCCCCGTATTCTTCGAACAATGATGGAGAAGGAGTTTCTTGAACTAAAGCAAAAGGATGATGAATCTGTTGGTATATACGAAGCGAATTTTACAAGGCTTGCAAGGTATGCATCTGGATTTATCATCCAACCTGAAAGTAAAGTTGATCGATTCTTCAGTGGCTTGAAACCAAATCTTCGAAGGGCATTAGCTATAAGATACTTCAGTAGCTATGAAGAAATTGTGCATTGTGCTATCAAGGTAGAAATGGAAGTTGGTGTTACTTATCCATCTCATAGTTTTGACAAGAAACGAAAGATGGAGTTCAAGGATAAATCTTAGAATAATGGTGAAAAGAAGATGAATGTTTCCTTATGCTAAAAGTGTGGAAAGAAGCATGGTGGAGATTGTGTTAAAGGGACTAGAAAATGTTTTAAGTGTGGAAAAGAAGGTCATCGAGAAACTGAATGTCGAAGTAATGGAAAAAGGGTTTCTAATGATGTGAATAAAGAAAAGACTGCAGAGAACACACCAACAACACTTCAATGCTTCAAGTGCAAGGAAATGGGGCATTATGCTAATAAATGCCCTAATCCAAGGGTTAGTGATGATCGACGTGAGCAACCACTTAAGGCAAAGGACAAAGGGAAGTCACATGCGATCACCATTGGCGATGTTGAATATGACAACGATGTGGTGGAATGATTAAGTGTTTATGTAATGGGATTCCAGAATAATGTTGTATATAGTATCGTGGAATATTGGAGTATTTATGTTTTGGTCTATTGTGGTTTCCAGTAATTTTATGGCATCGATAACCATGAAAAGTCTTTGAAATAATTTTGGAAAGCAGATGATATGCACATAATGAAGGGATAAAGAGAATCTAATATGTTTGATAGTATTCATGAGCTCATGATTGATATAAGGACTAAGTGATATCATGGTTTGAGGATATAGAATTTTGAGGATTTTGGTATGTGGAAAGTGTTAACTTTTAGCTGCATTCATGTTTTCACTAAGGTTCAATGGATATTCATTCTTCAAGAGAATACATGATTAAGGTATTCACATATTTTTAATTTTATCAACAAGATATATCTTATGATATATGGGGGATAAATGATGGAATTTACGTGATCATTTTCTTTATACTATGAGCTTGGACCGAAGTATTTTAGATAAGCCTAATGATTGGAATGGATTATGTTGGACATAAGTTAGTATTGTTTAAGGATAAAACTTTTTTGATATTGTTGATGGGATGTTATAGTAATATAGCTTTAGAAAAAGGACAACCTGTAGGACGGGCGACAGCCCATCGCGTCGGACAAGGCTGTGGGAATCGAACCCACAACCGAAGTGCGACTGGCCTTTATCGCCTACCACTGGCCTACAGGAAGTCCATGTTTAGTAGAAACTAGTTTTATTATATTAAGAAGTATGATATATGAAGTATAAGTCCATTTTAGGAACCATATATGATTAATCTCACTATAGATAGACTTATGTATTTTTTGATAACTTTTCTAACCTTTTGTTTGAGACAGATGGAATGACCCATCATTCTATCACATGATCTGCTAACACATCACGAATGACAATTTCAACTTCATTTCTTTAAGTGATGAAGTGGGAATTTTCCAAAGAACGAAAAACGGTGAGACTATACCAAAACCACGAAAGTATTTCTTCTAATTCCAATTTCATCAACTTTAGGGAAATGACATTGAAAACCAAAAATGTTGTCCTAGTGATCTTATATCTGATGAATCAGATGGTACCTTAGATCGTCACAAATTTATGGCTTTGTGATTGCTGGATTTTCCATAGCCATGTTCTCTACCACTCTTCATCAGAACATGATGGTTAGATTTCTCTTCCATATCCATATTTTCACCTATGTGGAAACCCAGTGATTAGTTTATTTGGGTAACCGTTACGTTTCATAATTTTGTTTTTAAAGATTGGTTTTGGTATTCCTTTTTACGATGTGGGTTTCTATTAAAGAAACTTTCGAATAGTAAACCATTTATAACCCCGACGAATTTCGAGGGCGAAATTCATTTTAAGGGGGGTAGAATGTAACAGCCCGAGATTTTATGAAAAATATTCTTTTTAATTTCATTAATGTCTTGTGTTGTACGCTACACCAAAAGGAGCTTGCACAACACGTGTCCTTGACTTGCCTTGCATTACACGCAATCGCGACCTTCCTCGATAGCGTGTGTAGTACGCAATAACGAGTTTTACTAAACAACAATATGCTATTAAAATATCATTAAAACTAGCCGTTATGAATAGTAATAATCACTTTTTGAAATTTTGTAAATTTTATTTTTCAAAATTGAATTGATTTTTGGATTCATAATATCGAAATCAGCTTAGGGTGAAATTTTGGTACTTTTCGGATAACTTTCATTTTCTGATGAATAGTGAAAATTACTAAATTTTAATTAAAAACAACCTTTTTAATCGAAATAATTAATAGTGATAAATTTTTAATTTGAGTGGTTTTAAAGTATATTTAGAATATATTTTTACAATTTAATACAATGTTGTTCATTGTATGTAATTTAACATTTAAACCAGACATAAACAATTGTCAATCTTTTGATAGTTATTATCTCTTAAGAACATGTTATTTGTTTTGACGATGGGAATTAATTTTTAAATTAATTAATGCAACTGATATGTTTTGAATTTGGTAAAATAGACATCATTTTTGAGTTCATAATTTCAAATATAGCTTAGGCCTAATTTTTGGTATTTTTCTGGAAACTGTCATTTTTTGATGAATAGTGAAACCACTAAGTGGTAGTTAAGAAAAATGAATTTTTCATAAAAATTAATTTTACCGCTTCTGTGAGTGGAATTTAAAAACTCCAAGAGACACGGTTGATGTCAGTAAGTAAAATGTGGTTCAATGAGATGAAGATAATATTTAGTGAATAGTAACTTTTTACTTTTTTTTACCACGATTAAAAGTAAATAGGGTAATTAAGGGTATAAATGATATTATTATTACCCTAACACATGTCCTAATTCTATTGGATAAGTGTAATTCGACCAAAAAAAACCTTAGGAATAAAATATGACCATTTAGGCCCACTTGGATTAGATTAGGAAATTTATTATTTATTTATTTAAAGAAGGGTTAAAATAGGTAAAATCAACGTTTAATAAGTAAATCATTTTTAATATGGGGTTATACATAAGATAAATTCTGCTATAAATATTCATTAGAAAGATAACAATATTTCCTACATAATGATATTTTATTTGTAATTTTTAGACTTTAAATAATTTAATTTATTTATGACACAAAGATGATACAATAATTATCTTATTAATAAAATATTGACATAATTGATGTTATAAACACCAAAATAAATGTAATTTGAGACTTTTTATGAATTAAAATAATTTTATAGGTTAATATGACATGTTAGTATTGATGTAATGAACTTTTTTTTAACTAATCATTATGTTATGATTTTCAAAAAAATCAATTACTAAATAGTGTCAAAATTGACATAAAATAGTTTTTAAAACAAATATTATATTAGTAATTGTTATTTTATTCTTAAAAATCTGAGGTTCGGCCAAATGACTTAGATAAGGTTATATATAACAATAAAAAACTTTGGATTCGTTTGGCTGCTTATAGTAAGTTTATTAACCTTATAGTATAAGAACACAAGAAGACACGGTAAAAGTAAAATTATTTAATTTAATGTTAAATCTAAATGATAAGGTTAAAATAGGAACATAAACTTGTATAAATTCTATTGGATGAGAGTCTTTCGACCCATCCCCACCTTAGCTTCTAAATAAATCAATTCGGAGCTATTTAAAACCAAATTTGGATTTATAATAAATAATATTTTTAGTTATTCCAAAGGTGCCCCTCTCCTCCCTTATAAAAGGGAACTTCCTCCCTCTCTTACTCACACCACTTTGAGCCTTCATGCTCAGCCAACCCCTGCCAAATTCCCTTCTCCACTTCCCTAGAAACATCCTAGAGGTTCTGGTCTTCCTCAAAGACCAATTTTAGTAACCTAAAAGGATGTCTCAAAGAGGCGCTTCAAAGAAGAGGTAATGCCTGTTTCCGATTCCTTCATCTTTATTTCTTCTTCCAATTCTTCTTCTTTAGTTGTTTCATCATGAAGTAATAACATCAGTATCACTCATATACTGATATGTTATTATAAGTATTAAACAACCCTATTTCACCATCTATCCATCATACGGAAAACGAAATCACCGCGCGTGCGTACGTACGGAATACCGTCTCCACGCCGTGGTGTAATCTATTTTCCACCACCACCTTACATGGATGGGTATAATGGTATACATAATAAATATATATGATTATTTTAAAGTTATATTGATTCTGAAATAGTATACATACACTCCAATACAATTCCACGATCATGAGAACGATATCATCGCTCGTGCGTACGTACGGACTACCGTCTCCACGACGTGATGAGATTCATTCTCCACGTTAACCATTCATGAATGATTATAAAGTATAAATAATAATTAATAATGAAATATATGACATAATAATGATTCTGGATTTATGTGTATATATATTTATGTCATCTACTTAATTCCATTCAACTCAATTAGGAAAAGAAAACAGCGTTCAAGCGTACGTACGGTCTACCGTCTCCATGAACGGTGTATTTTTTTACATTTACTTATCTATTATATATATATATTCTGAATATATATTATATATAAATCATGTTTTATATTCTGTAATTAAGTAATCATGATCTAAGTAATCATATGAATAATTACAATTCAAAACACAGACGACAAATGAAACGATTTTACCCAAAACGCTCTTTAACATGGAATTTACAAAAGAACGGGTAATATAAAGCCATAAGTGAACCATATATGATATCATAACAATTAGTATGATTCTGGAATAAGTCAATGGCATTATTTAAATCATTATACAGGTGGTTCAGACACATATGAAGCAAATCAGACCTAAGGTAAGGGAAATTTCACAATCTCATTTTTATCCGAGATTGTTTATACTTTGGTATTTACTAGGGTGTATTTTATCATCCACATCCATGTTTCATCAATATGTAATATTATTTCCATTCAACTACAAATTTTTAAATCCAATTTTACCCTTCGGTGAGTTTTTAGTAAAAGATATGAAAGGAATATTCTGTCGTTTTTCGTACGAGGTACTTTTTGACTTTTCCGACTAAAGTACGAGAGGAATGTTTTTTTATACGGCATGAATGGATTTTTAAAACATTATTTACAAGAAGCTTGATTTACAAGTTTTCAAGTTTATTTTTAATCAACTTATTTTAGTTTATAATTGTACGACATGTGAAGAAAGGAAAAGTGTTTTTGATGCAAAAAGGATATTTTCCTCAAGAATGGAGTTCAAGTGTTTTATCAAAACTATTTTCCATCTAAGATAACAAAGTGTTCTGTTTCTATAACAATTATTACATTGATTTGATTATGTTGTGATGGAATTATATTTTTATGAATTCCTTTATCTTATCTGAATTGTTTTATGATGTCATGATGTTTAAGATTCCCATTTTTATTACATGGGTTATGTTATGATGTATGGTTTCTAATTTTGTGGCACAAATAAGAATGGTATCATTATGAGACGGGTGTGACCTATATCTCCCTCAAATTCATTGGGTAATGATTTTAAATCTCATGAGATAGACATGGATGGAATGGTAGGTTATACCGATTCAGTGAAACAGGACTGAAACGAGGGTGACTCGGTTCAGAAATGGACTTTGTCCACTAAGATAGTCTTGGCAATGAGTCTTGACTAATAAGAAATGATTCTCTATTATTATGTATGTATGCCACAAAGTTTCATGTTTTAAGTTATGATTATTGGGATTACATTTCACTACTATGATTTATCCCATGTTATGAAATTATCATCTCTTTTGCAGGTTAAGATTTCCAAAAGATACGTTCTTATGAATATGACGTGATTGATATTTCTTTTGTTTACCCCTACTGAGAATTTGAGCTCACCCTTTTATGTTTTTATTTCCCCAGGACATAAAGAAAGGATTTAGGTTTAAAAAAAACATCTTTATGGGAGATGTTGAAGATATTTCACCATGATTAGAAGATTATATTCCAAGTTTCCAAAGACACTAAACTATTACGGTCCTTGTGTGTGTGTTTTTGTTATGTACTAAGTATTCCGCAAAAGTAATGTAATGTCCATGTACTTCAGGCTTCATGTCTCTAGAATATTGGTGAAAGAAAACTCATAGGCCCCGAACATGTGGAGGAAACAATGGAAAAGTTGAAGGTAATCCAAACCCACATCAAAGCAGCTCAAGGCAGGAAGAAGTGATATGTTGACAACCGAAGCAAGGATTTGGAATTTCAGGTAGGAGATCATGTTTTCTTGAAGGTATCTCCATGGAAGGGAGTTATACATTTTGGTAAGAAAGGTAAATTGAATCCTAGATACATAGGACCTTTAGAAATTCTATAACAAATTGGGGTTGTAGCTTATCGTTTGGCAATGCCTCAAAATCTCTCCAAAGTTCATGATGTGTTCCACATATCACTATTGAGAAAATACATTCCTAATCCAATGAATGTACTCACCTATGAGGAATTAGAACTAGAACCTAATCTATCATATTGGTAAGATCTCGTCAATATTCTTGATACCAGTGAACATGTGTTGATAAACCGAAGGACTCGTCTGGTAAAATTTCTATGGAGAAACCATAAGATGAAAGAGGCAACATGGGAACCCGAGGAACTTATGATGAAGAACCACCTGAGTCTTTTCATGTGGTATTATTCTATAAATTTCAAGGATGAAATTATTTTAATGAGGGGAGAATTTGACACTCCAATCTTCCACGGTATGCTTCTCTTTGAATAATATAGTAGCGTGTGTTGTACGCAACTTCGATTTCTAACACACCACAACCAATCAAACTAGCCGTTATGAATAGTAATACCCACTTTTTAAAATTTTATACATTTTATCTTTCAAAATGGACTTCATTTTTTGATTCGGAATATCGAAATTAGCTTAGAGTAAATTTTTGGTACTTTTCTGATAACATTCATATTTTGATGAATAGTTAAAATTACTAAATTTTAATTAAAAACAACTTATTTAATCAAAATAATTAATAGTGATAAATTATGAATTTCAATGATTTTAAAGTATAATTAGATTTTATTTTTACCATTTAATCCAATTTTGGTTATTGGACATAATTTCACATTTAAACTAGACATAAGCAAGTGTCAATCTTTTGATATTTATTATTTCTTAAAAACACGCTTTTTGTTTTGACAACAAGGGTTGATTTTAAATTAATTTCTACCACTTCTATGTTTTTAAATTAGAAAAATGGACTGCATATTTAGAATCAGGTGGTCCAAATTGTGTAAATATGTAAATTTTATTTTTATACATTTTGAATAATTACTTCGGTAAATATTTTATTTACCATGGTTAAAGGGTAAATCCGGGAAATAAGGGTAAAAACTAATATTATAATAATATTAAATTACACTAAAATGTGTCCTAACCATATTGGTTGATAAACTTCCGACAATGTGAATCTTTGGGTAGATTTAGGGACCCCATGGAGCCACTTGTAAGTGATAATGGCACTTTATATTAATTAAGATAAAGTAAATACAAAAATGACATAAGCATATATCTTTTAGAAAAACAATTTTTACATAGGGTTATATATGTTTTATTTTGGACTATAGATATTATTATAAATCTAAAAATATTTCTTACATAATGGTATTTTATTTATAATTTTTAGACATTGAATAATTAAATTTATTTATGACATAATAATGTTGCAATATTTTCCTTATTAATGAAAGAATCAAATAATTGGTATTATAAATGTTAAAATAAATATAATTTGAAAGTTTTGATGCTATAAACTAATTTTATTGGTTAATATGACATGTTAGTATTTCTTAAATGAATTGTTTTGATTTAATAAAGTTTTTAAGACTTTAACAAAAATCAATTATTAAATAGTGTCAAATTTGACATAAAAGAGTTTTTTTTAAATATTATTTTATTAATTGATATTATATTCCTAAATATCTAAGTATTGAAAAAAGGACTTATATAATGATATTTATATCATTAATTAACCACTTGAGGTTCTCTTGGAAGTATATAGTAAGTTTATTAACAATATAATATAAAAATACAAAGAGACAGGATAAATGCCAAACTATTTAACTAAGAGTTAAATCTAAAAGTTAAGGTTAATGTAGTGATCCAAACCTGTATAAAACCTATTTTTTGAGTGGTTTTAGACCCATACCCACCTTATCCTTTAAATAATCCATTTTTGAGCCTTTATAAAAAGAAAATTATTTTATTATAAAATAGTATTTCTAGCTTTTCCTAAGGTGCCCATCACCCCTCTTATAAAAGGGCACCCCCCCTTCCCTCTAATTCACACCTTCAAAGCTTTTTTGCTCGGAAAACCCATACCAAAATATCCTCTCTACCTCACTCAATTCATCCTAGAGGCCATGTTTTATTTATAAAGCCAACTTAAGGAGCCCTTTTGATCAAATCAAAAGGAAGAACCCGAAGAAGAGGTAATAATTTCACCACCCTCTTTGAAGTTCCTTTCTTCTTCCACATCCTTTTTGTTTGTTGTTTACATTATAAAATAATAAATACAATATATAATATTTACTTTGATGTTATTATAATTATGTTACAACGAAATTCATTATTCTATCCACCCTTTGAATCACATGTCACCATACGTGCGTACGTACAACTTACCGTCTCCACGTAGTGGTGTAATTGTTATTCAATACATTATTATTTGGATGGGTATAATAATGTTATGTAATTCATTTAAATAATATATATAACAAGATTTGGATTATTTATATATGATATACAATCTAATTATATGTTATTTTAATATCAAAATAATGATATTGTCGCTCGTGTGTACGTACAGATTACCGTCTCCACGAACGCGATGAGAATCATTCCCCATCGTATCCATTCAAGACTAATTTTCATTTGATGATTACAAATAATGTTTAAAGACTTGATATCATGCTGGATATGAATAAGATACATCCCATCCATAACAAATATGACTCTCATAACAAAGAATATAATGGAAAATGAATCTGTTAAACACACGAAATGACGATAATACTAAGATATTATTAAGAAAGCAATGTTAAAAGATCATATATGATATAATATTAATGTATACTATTCTTGTATAATTTAATAACAACTATTTCACCATTATACAGGAGTTTAACCTACCCTCTACCAAGTAAAAGTACAAGGTAATGGTTTATTTCACAATCTCTTCATTATCTGAGGTTGTTTATACATAATTATCTACTTGGACCTCTTTATCATCCACATCCATGTTTCTTAAAAAGGTATTTCAAATCATTATTAATATTTTATATAATATGGGTTAAATTCAGTTATACCCTTTTTGACTTTTTATAAGATGTTTATATAGGAATATTTCCGTCGTTTTCGAAATAAGGTTGTTTTTAACCTTTTCAATAGAATTAAGGTAACACTGTCTTTTTTAACTTATACGGCGGGTGCGACTATTTTCCACCATTATAAAATTGTAGAAGTATCACTTACAAGCTTATAAGAATATTTTAAATGTAAATGTTTTATTTTATAATTATGTTACTATAAGGCCCCAGCCTTAAACCTTACTTAATCTTGAGTTATTACAAGATTACACATTGATGATCTTTTCGGGTTTAGAGTTTTAGAGAATTATATCATAAGACTTGCATTACATTCCACATATAAACAAAGTGGTTACATAAAGATAGTATTATTCTTTCCCATCAATGTAAAAATATTTAAAATAGAACATGGATTCTTTCTTGACACTTCCTTGACACTACCATCATATCATGTACCTTTCCCTTGACCTGTGAAAAAAATTTCAAAAAACATGGGATGAGCATAAAAAGCTCAGTAAGGAAAATAAAAATATGGAAAGGAAACATGGGTACATATATACATAAGAATGAAATCATAATTTACCCATAAAACATAAGCACTTTAACATACCTCATCAAATGATGAATAAATCATAGAAATCATAAGACATAAAGGTAACTTGAGGCATTCATAACATTCTTACGTAGGGAGTAACCCTCTTGGTTACGTTTGGAATACCCATCACAGTATATTCCCTAAATCTCTTCAGAGAAACCTTAACGTTTCACTCCTTCGTGTAACCCAATGCATTGGAGAGCTATATCGGGCTCACCCGCCCTTAGTTTATCACGAAACCACCCGTCTTTATAATAATGCCCAAGAACCTCAACATAATCGTATCACATAAAACATGCATAAAAGAAACATAACATTTCCACCTTTCAATCACAAGATATCAATACGACACATTGATATAAAAACATTATGAAAACCATTTTCAATACCAAAAGAAAAGAAAAGTAAAACATGGTATTTATTTTTCTTTAAAAAAAGGTATGGCTTGTAGAGGAAGCCGAAACTCAAATATTGGTCACAGCGGCGGAGAAGTCGTTGTCGCCGCATACGTATAACAAAAACATTACCTTTTTTCGTTTAGTAAATGCTTCGTATAAAAAGGATTCCTTTTGAATAAACGTAAAAGTCAAATGGGTTTATACACCGTATAAAATAAGGTTGTGTATAAAACAAAATATGCCTCAATGAAAGGAGATTGAGACGAAGTCCCATACCTCGGGTCTGACTTGACTCGATCGTTCTTTAATGTCCTGAATAATAAACTTGAGTTAATTTCTACTTGCTTAAGAACCTTTTTCAAGTTCATTATTCCTTTTATATCACTTATTTCTATGTCATGAACACTATGTAATTATTTAAGTTAATAACGGTCGTTTTAACGATCATTTGTACTTGAGTCAAAAATAAACCCTTTATAATTACAAGTTGTTCATGTATCCATTATATCCAGAATTATAATCATGATGTATATATAATATATATCCAGTATATACATTCATTTATAATATTACATAATAATTTAGAGGTAAGAAATGAAATGCACCGTTCATGGAGACGGTAAGCCGTACGTACGCATGAACGCTACTTTCATTTCTATTTCTTATTATATAGAATGGAATCATAATGATATAAAAGTATATTATAATTCCAGTATAATATCATATATAATATCATAGTTCCATCCTTTATATGTCCCATATATGGTATTTAACGAATCAAATCACTTTGAGGGGGCGGTAGTCCGCACTTCCTTAAATGAAGATATCACATTTACCCATAATGGAAACCATAAAGGTATGCCAAAAATGAAAAATACAGAAGATTAAGGAAAACATAAAAATATTATATATCATATATAAATATAGTGACATCTTAATGGCCACCTTTGAAGGTGTTAAAAGAATGTTGAACAATCATCGTTTCAGGAGGCATAAATTCACCATCCACGGAAACAGTATGTCCTTTAACCATTAGATGTAGGTGTGTGTAAGTGTAGCTCGAATCCTTCTTATAACAACATCCTAGTATATTTAAGATACTGGAGTTGTTACAAAAGAAATTAATAAAAAGAGTTTAGGGGGTTGGAGAAGCAAAATAAAACAAAAGGACTCAAGTGAAGACATTACCTTAAAATCGGGTAACTCCCTTTGGTTTGAGCTCAAAGGCTTCTTTGGGAAGACTTATGACCAAAGTGAGGCTTCAAGGAGTAAGAGAGGGAAGTGGATAGACAAAATGGGCAGGTTTTGGCCGAGCCAAAGGCTTAGGAAGTGTGGGTAAGGAGGTAGAGGTGGGGTCCTTTTATAAGAGGAGAGGAGGGGCACTCTTGGAAAGTAAAGAAATGTTAATTTATTTGAAAATGATTTTCGGATTCAAAAGGTCCCACATTGATATAATTCGAGGTTAATGTGATAAGGGTTCGAAATAAACCCATACAATAGGTTTTGGACATGTGTAGGTCATAGATTTTACATTATCATTTCATTTTATTTAAATCCTTTATTAATGAGGTAATCGCTGCATCATCATGATGTCATAAATAATTTAATTTATTTAAAGTCTAAAAACTATGAAAAAACTACTATGATGTTGGAAATATTTTTATCTTTCCAATGCATATTTATAGTCTAAAATATTATCTATTTATACAAAATTAAAAATGTTTTAATCAGGTGATACATTCTTGTTATATTTACTTTCTTTAAAAAAATAAAAAGATAACAAGTCACTTTCCACAAAAGTGATTTCTTGGGGTCCCCAAGTTTGGCACAAGACATCCCATGGTCGGCCATGAGGCAACCAGTAGAATTAGGGCACATGTTGGTGTCATTTATTTATTATTATGATATTATTTTATTATCCTTAACTACCCGATTACTCATTAATCGAGATAATTAAAGATAATTACCGTCGTTACTATTCATATTGTCCAAAAACAAAAGAGTCTTCATTACATAATTTGGGCCTTCTGATTCCAAATATGTAATCCATTTTACCAAATTCCAAACACATAAATTTCAATAATTTATTTAAAAATAATTCCCGTTGTCAAAACAAATAGCGGGTTTTTTTGAAACAATATCTATGAAAGGTTT
Source organism: Viscum album (assembly GCA_963277665.1). Classification (NCBI taxonomy): domain Eukaryota; kingdom Viridiplantae; phylum Streptophyta; class Magnoliopsida; order Santalales; family Viscaceae; genus Viscum; species Viscum album. Next base: position 1,281,379,601 of record OY728134.1, read on the forward strand.
GACATTAGTTTATGCCCAATTCCAAAGTGAAATTAATCCTAATGACCACCATTGGATTAAATGGTAAAAATATATTCTAATTTAACTTTAAAACCAATTCAAAAGATAATCTAATAATATTAATAAATTAGATTAAAAAGCAGTTTTGATGTAAAATGCAGTATGTTTCACTATTCATTAAAAAATGAACATTGTCAGAAAAATAACAAAAATTCACACAAAGTAAGTTTTGATGTCCCAATCATAAAGAATAGGTTTATTTTGACAAACATAGCTTATAAAATTGTCAAATGATAGATTTAAAAATGGGTTTCCATCAAAAGGCAGTAAAATAATCTTTTAAAAAATATTACTGTATTCCATGCTTAAGATTGGATTTATTTTCATTTTAAGCCTCTAAAACACTATATAATTCATTAACAGACATAGATAAAAATATCTATTATTCATTACTTACTTGGGATGTTACATCCTTCCCCCCTTTAGAAAATTGTGTCCCCGCAATTTATTTACTTATCGAATAAATGGGGGGTACTTATCCCTCATCGCATTTTCAGATTCCCATGTTGCCTCTTCCATCATGTAGGTTTTCCACAAAACCTTTACCTGATTAATCACCTTATTTCGTAACACTTTCTCCCTGTGGTCAAGAATCTGGACCGGTTGTTCCTCATAAGATAGGTTCTCTTCCAGCTGAACTACCTCTAAACTCAAAACATGAGATGGATCTGGCATATACTTTCTCAACATCGAAACGTGAAAAACATTGTGTACCTGAGATAAACTCGGAGGTAAAGCCACCCGGTATGCAACTGATCCAACTCTCTCCATAATTTCATATGGTCCAATGAACCTTGGACTCAGCTTTCCTTTCTTACCAAATCACATCACACTTTTCCATGGTGAGACTTTGAGAAAAACATGATCACCTACCTCAAAAGTTAGATCATTCCTCCTATTGTCTGCATAACTCTTCTGCCTACTCTGAGCTGTTCTCATGTGTTTCGGAATCAGCTGAAATTTTTCTGCCATCTCTTCTACCAATTCTGGTCCCATCAACTTCCTTTCACCCACTTCATCCCAGAAAGCTGGAGTTCGACACCGCTTCCCATATAACGCCTCAAATGGTGCCATCTGTATACTAGAATGAAAACTGTTATTATATGAAAATTCAACCAAAGAAAGATGTTGGTCCCAACTTCCCTGATAATCCATCGAACAAGCTCGTAGCATATCCTACAAGGTCTGAATTGTTTGTTCTGACTGCCCATCTGATTGAGGATGAAAAGCTATACTAAAATTTAATTCAGTACCCAACGACTTCTGAAGGCCTTTCCAAAAGTTAGAAGTGAACCTGGGATCACAATCGGATACAATAGATAGAGGAACTCCATGCAACCTGACTATCTCTTTAAGGTACAATCGAGAAAGTTGATCTAGAGAGAAAATATCTCGAATAGGAAGGAAATGAGCAGATTTAGTCAAGCGATCAACAATAACCCAGATTTCTTTATTACCTCGAGATGTCTTCGGTAATCCCACAACAAAGTCCATGGATATATTCTACCATTTCCACTCTAGCACTGGTAGAGGCTGAAGCATCCCTTTCGGTAACTGCCGCTCTGCTTTAACCTGCTGACAAGTCAAACACTTCACAGTAAAATCATAAATATCTCTTTTCATTCCATCCCACCAGTAATACTCCTGCAGATCTCTGTACATCTTAGTACTTCCAGGATGAACTGAAAAAGGAGAACTATGAGCTTCACATAACAACTCTCTCTTAAACTGTGAATCACAAGGCACACACAATCTCTTCCCAAATATCAAAATTCAATCATTATCAATGTTGAATTCAGGCAACTTACCTTTCTGAACCAGCTCTACCTTTTTCTGCAACTCACTATCTTGCTTCTGTGCTTGCTTGATTCTATCTGATAGAGATGATCTCACTGATACCTGAAACAAAACAGAAGAACTTCCTACATCGACAACTTCTATGCCAAAGTTCATCAAATCCTCCACCAAAGGATCACGTTCCAAACGCAACATTGCTAATCAAGCATTAATTTTTCGACTCAAAGCATCATCCACTTTATTTACTTTTCCCTGATGGTAATGAATTGTACAATCATAATCCTTGATTAATTCCAGCCATCTCCTCTGTCTCATGTTTAACTCTTTCTGAGTGAATATATACTTTAAACTTTTTTGATCAGTATATATTTCACACTTTACTCCATACAAATGATGCCTCCAAATTTTTAAAGCGAAAACAACAGCATCTAATTCCAAATCATGTGTAGGGTAATTTACCTCATGAGTTTTCAACTGTCGTGAAGCATAAGAAATTACCTGATCATTCTGCATTAGGACGCAACCCAGTCCTTTCAATGAAGCATCACTGTATATAACAAACTCACCATTCCTGGAAGGTAGTTCCAAAACTGGAGCATTCACCAATCTTATTTTCAATTCCTGAAAAAAATCATCACATTCTTTTGTCCGGATAAAATTAACACCCTTCCGAGTTATCTTAGTCATTGGACTAGATAGCCGTGAAAAATTTCTAACAAACCTTCTGTAATAGCCTACCAAACCAAGGAAGCTACGAATCTCAGTTACATTTGTGGGTCTTGGCCAGTCTTCCATAACTTTTGTTTTTGCAGGATCAACAGTTATCCCATCTTTAGAAACAATGTGACCAAGGAAAAAATTTGTTGCAACCAAAACTCACACTTGCTGAATTTTCCATACAGTTTCTTTTTTTAAGGTTTTCAAGATAACCCTTAAATGTCTTTCATGATCATCTTTACTTATAGGAAACACCAAAATATCATCAATAAACACAACCAACATTTTTCACCTGAGTCAACTGAGCCATCACTGCAACAAACTGTTTAGTTCTGATTCTGACCATCTCAGGATACTGATTTGAAAGGTCATTTCCCTCTCTATGCCTTCCTAGAAAAGCTGCTCTGTTTCCTCTGCTGAAAACCATTCTGAGCAAACATGTCTTAGATGAAGCAACATGGTAAACTTCAAATACTATATCACTTCAATTTGACCGTAAAAAAAATATTTTTGGATAATCATTTAATAGAATTCTAACTCCTAAAGTTATCTAAACTGACCTTTGATACCAACAAAGTGGTTACATAATGACAGTATTCTTCTTTCCCATCAATGGAAACCTATTTAAAATAAAACATGGATTCTTTCTTGACACTTCCTTGACACTATCATCATATCATGTATCTTTCCCTTGACCTGTGAAAAACATTTCAAAAAACTTGGGATGAGCATAAAAAGATTAGTAAGGGATATAAAAATATGGAAAGGAAACATGGGTACATATATACATAAGAATGAAATCATACTTTACCCATAAAACATAAGAACTTTAACATACCTCATCAAATCATGAATAAATCATAGAAATCATAAGACATAAAGGTAACTTGAGGCATTCATAACATTCTTACGTAGGGAGTAACCCTCTTGGTTATGTTTGGAATACCCATCACAATATACTCCCTAAATCTCTTTGGAGAAACCTTAACATTTCACTCCTTCGCGTTACCCAATGCATTGGAGTGCAATATCGGGCTCACCCGCCCTTAGTTTATCATAGAACCACCCGTCTTCATAATAATTCCCAAGAACCTCAACATAATCGTATCACATAAAACATGCATAAAGGAAACATAACATTTCCACCTTTCAATCACAAGATATCAATACAACACATTGATATAAAAAAATTATGAAAACCATTTTCAATACCAAAATAAAAGAAAAGTAAAACATGGTATTTATTTTTCTTTAAAAAAAGGTATGGCTTGTAGAGGAAGCCAAAACTCAAATAATGGTCACGGCGGCGGAGAAGTCGTTGTTGCCGCATACGTATGACAAAAACATTCCCTTTTGTCGTTTAGTAAACGCTTCGTATAAAAAGGATTCCTTTTGAATAAACGTAAAATTCAAATGGGTTTATACACCGTATAAAAGAAGGTTGTGTATAAAACAAAATATGCCTCAATGAAAGGAGATTGAGACGAAGTCCCATACCTCGGGTCTGACTTGACTCGATCGTTCTTTAATGTCCTGAATAATAAACTTGAGTTAATTTATACTTGCTTAAGAACCTTTTTCAAGTTCATTATTCCTTTTATATCACTTATTTCCATGTCATGAACACTGTAATTATTTAAGTTAATAACAGTCTTTTTAACGATCATTGGTACTTGAGTAAAAAATAAACCCTTTATAATTAAAAGTTGTTCATGTATCCATTATATACAGAATTATAATCATGATATATATATGATATATATCTAGTATATACATGCATTTATAATATTACATAATCATTTAGAGGTATGAAATGAAATGCACCGTTCATGGAGACGGTAAGCCATACGTACGCATGAACGCTAGTTTCATTTCTATTTCATATTTTATAGAATGGAATCATAATAATATAAAGGTATATTATAATTCCAGTATAATATCATATATAATATCATAGTTCCATCCTTTATATGTCCCACATATGGTATTTAATGAATCAAATCACTTTGAGGGGGCGGTAGTCCGCACTTCCTTAAATGAAGATATCGCGTTTACCCATAATGGAAACCATAAAGGTATGCCCAAAATGAAAAATAAAGAAGCTTAAGGAAAACATAAACATATTATATATCATATATAAATATAGTGACATATTAATGGCCACCTTTGAAGGTGTTAAAAGAATGTTGAACAATCATCGTTTCGGGAGGCATAAATTCACCATCCACGGAAACAATATGTCCTTTAACCATTAGATGTAGGTGTGTGTAAGTGTAGCTCTAATAATTCTTATAAAAACAACCTAGTATATTGAATATACTGGAGTTGTTACAAAAGAAATTAATAAAAAGAGTTTAGGGGGTTGGAGAAGCAAAATAAAACAAAAGGACTCAAGTGAAGACATTACCATAAAATCGGGTAACTCCCTTTGGTTTGAGCTCAAAGGCTTTTTTGGGAAGACTTATGCCCAAAGTGAGGATTCAAGGAGTAAGAGAGGGAAGTGGAGAGATAAAATGGGCAGGGGTTGGCCGATCCAAAGGCTTTGGAAGTGTGGGTAAGGAGGTAGAGGTGGGGGCCTTTTATAAGAGGAGAGGAGGGGCACTCTTGGAAAGTAAAGAAATGTTACTTTATTTGAAATTGATTTTCGGATTCAAAAGGGCCCACATTGATATAATTTGAGGGTAAGGTGATAAGGGTTCTAAATCCACCCATCCAATAGGTTTTGGACATGTGTAGGTCATAGATTTTACATTATCATTTCATTTTATTTAAATCCTTTATTAATGATGTAATCGCTGCATCATCATGATGTCATAAATAATTTAATTTATTTAAAGTCTAAAAATTATAAAACAAATACTATGATGTAGGAAATCTTTTTATCTTTACAATTAATATTTATAGTATAAAATATTATCTATGTAGACAAAATTAAAAATGTTTTAATCAGGTGATACATTCTTGTTTTATTTAATTTCTTTAAAAAAATAAAAAGATAACAAGTCACTTTCCACAAAAGTGATTCCATGGTGTCCCCAAGTTTGGAACAAGACATCCCATGGTCAGCCATGAGACAACAATTAGAATTAGGACACATGTTGGTATCATTTTTTTATTATTATGATATTATTTTATTATCCTTAACTACCTGATTACTCATTAATCAAGATAATTAAAGATAATTACCGTCGTTACTATTCATAATGTCCAAAAACAAAAGAGTCTTGATTACATAATTTGGACCTTCTGATTCCAAATATGTAATCCATTTTACCAAATTCCAAACACAGAAATTTCAATATTCGATTTAAAAATAATTCCCGTTGTGAAAACAAATAGCGGGTTTTTTTGAAACAATATCTATGAAAAGTTTGGCATTAGTTTATGCCCAATTCCAAAGTGAAATTAATCCTAATTACCACCATTGGATTAAATGGTAAAAATATATTCTAATTTAACTTTAAAACAAATTCAAAAGATAATATAATCATATAAATAAATTAGATTAAAAAGAAGTTTTGATGTAAAATGCAGTATTTTTCACTATTCATTAAAAGATGAACATTGTCAGAAAAATACCAAAAATTAACACAAAGTAAATTTTTATGTCCCAATCATAAAGAATAAGTTTATTTTGACAAACATAGCTTATAAAATTTTCAAAAGATAGATTTAAAAATGGTTTGCCATCAAAAGGCAGTAAAACAATCTTTTAAAAAATATTAGTGTATTCCATGCTTAAGATTGGATTTATTTTCATTTTAAGCCTCTAAAAAACTATCTAATTCATTAATAGACATATATAAAAATATCTATTATTAATTACTTACTTGGGATGTTACAGTTACATTTAAATGATGTAAAAAAAGAGATATTTCTCTCAAATAATTTTGATTTCATCTATGTCAACATCCCTTGATGGATTTTAAGAATATTTGAAGTTGATTTATTATGATACAAAACATCCATATTGTATGAAAGGTTTTGTGATATGTTTTACTGTGGATGTGTTATTTTTATACCATTCATGGATTATGGATAAAGTATTGACATTTCATATGCTAGTTTTAATATGAATGTTTATGTTATGTTTAAACCTGTTCATATGAGGAATGCATTGGACTTAATAAGTGACGGGTGGAGCCCGCTATAAATCCTCGATGCATCGGTAGGTCTCATGAGACAAACTAGTGTCTTGGCATAAGGTCTTGAAAAAATCTTATTTGTAGTCATGGCACAATTCCTTGACTATGTGGTTAAGATAGTCTGACATTATGCATTCCATCATTATGAAAGTTGTTATTGATATTGCATGTGATTATTTGACTAGTAGAATATCCATGTGAATAAGTAAATGTCATTATTTCATTTTATTTTTTCCATATTATGCTAATGTTCAAGTTTAAAAGGCTTTTCTTTTACTTATACATTGCCTAAAATGTTTATGCTTAGTTATGAAAGTTATCGCTATATTTTTATCCTTACTGAGCATCTGAGCTCACCCCTTTCTATGTTTTATTTTTCCCAGTATGTAAAGAAGTATTTTATGAATGACCTACAGGGATAGTCTGAAGGGATATGAATGTGAACTATGGAGACTATGTTGTTGTAGTTTTTCACTTTGTCATGTAATGTCAGACTTATGAATGTATCTAATGTTTCTGAGGATACTAAACTAATCGGTCTTTCGAGACATGATCTTTTGTGATCATAACAATGTTATATAATAATGCACCGACTCTGGGTAACTGGGGTTGGGGCGTTACATAATGATTGTGTGGCATTGACCTGGGATCCATGCTTCAACAGTTTATGTGATGAGGTTAGACCTTATCTTTTTTATCTAAAAATCCGCATAGATTAGTTTTTTATATATTTTTATAATGTTTAATGGTTTTTGGGAGTTCCATGAGAGATTATGTGATATATTTATGAGCTAATAAATGGTTTTGGGTTATCAAAATTAGTTTTTTGGTTAAAAAAATGATCAAATTACAGGTAGTTCAATAACACCGGTACTCTATTCATCTTTTTAGTCAAATGATAAAAGATTATTGCTACACAGTGAATGTTATTTTAGGTCACGCCATATAGGGAGACTCATGGTGTGGTCAGGGTACTCATCCAGACACTCCACATTGGGGAACATGACCACGTAGGTTACAGGGCCAGAACTCATGCATGGTACAAGACCAGCGGCCATGTAGGGTATGTGGCTAATTGCTATATGGGGAGCATGGATATCCACCCTGTATGATGTGAATTCCATGTATAGCTAGTGCATGTTATAAGTACCCTGAAACTAGTAGCCTTGAGCCAAGGGTTAATTTATCACATTGGTAGTAGATACAATGAATCATATATAGAAGTGCTGAATATTTTAGTACTCTTGGTGAACATGATACATATTCTAATCTCATAATATATCTGAAAACATAAAATTCAAAACAAAGTTAAAGTTAATATTTTTCATCCCTGAACTCAATTAAAGATTCCTTCTTTATATCCCAGGGAAAATAAACAAAAAAAGGTGAGATCAAAAACATATTAAGGGTTGCATATAGTTGAATAAATCATGAATAAATAAAAAATAATCAATGTGGAATAGTAAATAAATGAAATTACATTCAATTTAATCAAAAAATTGAGTATTAAGAATAATATGCTTGGAGTAAATTTAAATCAAACGATTCCATATAAAAACTCACATGAGATCAAAAAATATTTATTTATAATATTCAAAATAATCACATTGAAATTAATAATTGCTGTCTTAATGATGGAATGTAACATGCTGGACAAATGAAAAATTCCATTGTGGCCTTATTCCATGATAGTTTAAAAAATGGGTAAGAATACACCAAAACAATTTTAACAAGGCTAGTCAACTGGTTTGTTTCTTGTGACCTACCAATTCATTTAGGGGCTATATAATTCTAGTCCGCACCCACAACTTAATAATTCCAATGCATTCATCAAATGAATAAAAATTAAAAAATTATAAATATTGCTTAAAAAATAAATAACTTTTCATTTTAGAAGAAATAGAATATATAATTTCAATGCCCACTCCATAAAATTTGAATAGAAACCATCCATAAAAATATAGTGGATAGTATATTGGGATTATATCATCAATAAATCAAATGATTCAAAAAACTATTTTTTTTCATAGATGAAAATACTTTGAAAATATCACTGGACGATTTCTTGAAGAAAAAACCCATTTCCACTTTGAAATAAATTATTTAAAATCTAAAAAATCCAAAATATTAAGGAAAAATTTTCATTGAAAATAATATTGTAAAATTTTAATGAAAGCTTCAAAACCTTTACTTTTCATAATAGAAATATTTTTCATTGTTTATATGTTAAAAAATCTTCCTTCCATCATCATCATATGATATTTTTTTATTCGAAGGAAAAGGAAGACAAGAGAATCAAACAAGCCATCAACCCTAGCACCTAACACAAGGATTAGGGATGCATAAAAAAAATGCAGACCGAGGGCATCCCCTCTGATCATGTAAACCCCCTTGGACATCAAGGTGACCACATTATGCAAGAATACTTCCTCTGGATTAGAGATATAAAAATTTTCCTTCTACAATGCTGTAACAAAAGTAAAAAACTACCACATTTGGAAAATGGTTGGAAGATTACACATAATTTTATTTATAAGATTACAAAATTGGTAAAAATTGATTTTCAAAATAACATGATAATATTTAACCATTATTGTTTTTTAGAAAACATATACATGGAAAAAATTATTCCCAACCTAATAGAAAAAAATGCAGTTCTCCATTAAAATAGTATTTTGGTATCTTGAGCACTTAAAGAGTGGAAAACTAAAATAAATATTTTTAATTTCTAGAAATAGAAATAGAAGAATAAATTATATTTTTTTAAGATATAAATTTAAAATAAATACCCTAATGGGGACATAAAAATAAACAATCCTTGATAATGATAATATTATGAAATAAACCCTCATTGCAATGGTAATTTTTGAATCACAATACCACTAAAAGTAATAAGTTTGAATAAATTTAAATATTATTAATATAAGAAGATACATTATATAAAACATGTATGGTTCATTATATACACTATAGAAGATAAACAATGGATGAATATGATATATGTCATAAACGAGTAAAAGTGAGGCGATAAACTCATACATGAGGTCTGACATCCTTTATATGTGTTTGAAACTACTTTATAATAAATAATTATATTTTATATAAATATATTAATGAAAAATATTCATATATCTCATAACATATATGATTTAATTATATCTTTTTTTGACCCATTTATTAACTACATTTCATTGAAATTATTGTTCTGGGTGATAACTACTTCATTTTTCATGTATTTTTTTGTTCGGTAGTTTTGGTACTTTTACATAGATCATGGCTATATAATCTAATTTTTTTAATAATTATATAAATATCATATATATTCAACAAATATATTCTTAGTAGAATCTACATATAGCATAAATGAAAAATGGATAACATCACTTCGTGGTGGTGGTGGTCCAAACAAACGTAGATGTGATGTTATCAATTTCTAATGGATTGGAAGGTCAGAATGTATATATTATATGTTAAATATATAAGAATACATATTTATTAAATATAATTTATATTAATTATTTAAATATTAATAACTATCCTTATAAAGTGGTGGTCAAAAATGTATTACACTATTATGTGGAGACGATAAGTTGTGCATACACACGAGCAACGTTTTTGATTGTCATAGGATTGAAAAGATATGTAAAAAGGTTTTACCATAATAATAATAACATATAATTATATTTATGACATTATAATAGTTATTTTAGGATGGTTAAAACACATTAATATGAAGTATATGATTAAATAAACATGAAAGAATCGGTAAAGACAATTACCTCTTCTTCAGTATACTTATTTTTGATCTCATATTAAGGGACATAGGGATAGACTATTGGAAGGTAAAGAAAATCTATAACATGGATAAATATGTTAAGAAGAAAATTGGGCATGGTTTGGTTTATCTAGGATGGTTAATGTGGTGTAAAGAAAATAGATAATGGGTTTCTTTTTATAAATGAGGGGAGGGGCATTATTGGAATATCATAATGTATTAAACTATTATAAATAAATATTATATAAAAATGGATCCAAATTGATATAATTAAAATATATGACAATTATGTGATGAAAGACTCTCATCCAATAAAATTTGGAAATTTTTTGTTATGTTTTCGACATTATCTTTTAGTTTTAACCCATGTAAACCCTTTTGGTAATTACCACAATATGAATGTTTTCAACACTTTCAGGGTACCATAAAAGGGAAAAAGATGCATAAATGAACCATTGTTGATATTTTAACCTATATATAATTAATTTTATCGAATATAATAATTTTCATTATTTTAATTTGTTTAATAAAAAGTTGTTTATCATAAAATATAATTAATTTAGTTGTTCACACTATTCATTTAATTTGACTTTAAATACATCAATACAAATAGGTAATTTGAATATAATACTTTAAAACATCCATAAAATTTTATATTTATATGTAAAATTTTTTTTTAAAAAAATTAATCTAATTCTTATTAATTTTAATATTTTAAATATCATTTATTTTTATTTTCTGTTAACTAAATAAACATAGTGTTGGAATTGCATAAATATTTATGTTAATTATTGAATCATGATAAATTTAAAATAAATTTCCATGTTAAAAATATCATCATATTTCAATAACCATTTATAATTGAAAATAATTTCTATTTTTTCCTATTAAAAATTATTATGGCTATTAAAAGTAAGAAATTGATATTTTGAGCATTAACTTCTATTTAAATATTATAAATGTCAAAGTAAAAAATATAAGACACCAATTTCCATGTTTTTAAAACATGGATAGAAAATACTAAACTCTCTTCATCGAATAAGTTAATATAAAGGGTTAGGGTCAATTTTAGTTCTTATCAAATTATTTTTATCCTTAATTACTCGATTTACTCTTACCATGGTAAAAATTACTTTCTATTGTTATTATTCATAATGATAAAAATGAAAAAGGACCTTTTTAATGAATTTAAACATTTTAATCATAAATATGGAATATATTTTTCAATAAATGGTTTCCATAAGTGGGAAAAACTAATTTCATATTAAAATGAAAAATATAATGGAAATAAATTCAGAAAAATTCTTTTTAAGTAAAAAATGTTTCTATACTAAAATAAAATATAAAATTGATTCCAATAAACATAATTATATATTTAATAATAAAATTGATATAATTTTACTTTATAAATATTTTAAAATAAAATATATATTTAAAAATGCTTGAAAAAAATATAAAGTTTTTCAATCAAAATCCGTGTTTTTCACTATTCACTAGATAATAAATCTTTATAAAAAAATCCAAATATTTCCCCCAATTTCAATCTTGATATATTGATTAAAAAATTTATATTCATTATATAAAATAAAATTTCTAAATGTGGATGAAATTAATTATAATTCCCATATGGAAAATGGAAAATACAACCATTTGTTAAGAAAATTAATTTTTGAATTATAAAATTATTTTATTGAAAACTAAGTACTTATTTATTATTAATAAATACATTATATACACAATTTATACATATTTTAATAATTTGTTCAACCCTGTTTATAACTAAAAATTAAATTACCATGTTATAATAGTCATACTTAAATAATAATATTTCACAGTTCATTTAAGATCGGTGTTGATTGTTGTATACGCTATCATAAATAACGTTCTTTTAAAATCTCCTATTGTTACTTAATCCCCATTAAATAAATTAAAACCGCAAAATTTTAACTTGGGATTAGTAGTTAAGTATTTTACATTTTAATATTCCTTTAGGGAAAACACACATGTCAAAAAATAGATTATAAAACATCCTCTTAAAAAGAGGGAAATAGAAATACTAAGGTCATTTGGAATAAAAAAATGGTCTCAAAATTAGAAATAATTTAGGGTTGTGTAAATAAATAAATAAATAAATATATATATATATAGAGTAGAAACTAATGCCTAAGAACTAATAGAGAGTGATAGAGAAAATGGTCAAGGGAAATTAATGACCACAAAGCCTTAAATATGTGATTGGTAAAAATACTATAAATTCATTAGAATTTTTCATAATAGTATATCATTTTTGTTCAAGATATTTTCCCTAGAGTTGATGAATTCATTTACCACCAATATAGAAAAATTCATTAAATAAACATGATATATTTATATTTCATAATCAAAATTTCTTCCTCTAGACGTGCTTAAATAAATTTCTACTTCTTCTCCTACTTCAATTAATGATTATCCAATATGAATTATTTATTCTTGAAGAAAAAAAATTACCTTTTAACAGATCAGAATAACCATAAAAGGGCGAAAATTCATTCCATCTATTTAAAAATATTTACCAGATCCAAAATTATTAGCACAAGTTATACAATAAAATAAATTAATCTCTAAAACCTCAATATTAACACCAAAAGTTAAAATTAATCTATTCTATATGTATTTATCCATTGAACCATTCAAAAATACTTTTGACCATATTAAAAAAACAAAATTTTTGAAATATGGTCAGTAACTTTCCAAAATCAACATAACATTAATACCTCGAACATCATAAGGCAACTCTTAATGCCACATACTAAATATTTGAATACCTTGATCACCATAAAGCCTCAATGGAAAGATAATTGCTTCAAAAAATTAATGATATCCTTATTCCTTAAATATAATAATAGATTATCAAATATATTCCATTAATCCTAAAATGTAGCAAACTCCATCATAAATCAAAATAGTAATCATTTTCAAGGTCAAAAATACTATTTGATTGACTCTATCAATTTAAAATATCTCTTTATCTCAACATGACATTATTACATAAATATTAGTAATATAGTAATGTTTATATTTCCCTTTTTCATGTGTTCTTTGGAAATATCACAAAATAACTTTTCTTATTTATCAGTTCCATTTAAAATTTGTTTTCAAATCCTTAATGTAAAACTAATATAGAAAAATACTTATATGTTATATGATTCTTATAACCAAGGTAACATTAATATATCACTTCTCCAATATGAATATCAAATTCCAATACACATACACTTCAATTATTCCACTATAAAGACTGACATGAAATGTGTCATTCCTTGGTCTAGGAGTTAAACCTCAGGTTAAGGAAATGACTCAGATAATGCCCATTTTATCTACACAAAATAAATTTATCTCCTTGAAAATTAATTTTTCAATGACCTTCATTTCCACATATAAAACATATTCCCCTTCATTTGAAAAATTACTTGGGGCATATCATTCCTTATTTAAAACATGAATTAAATTAATCCTTCATTCCTCCATTGTCTCTACTACCTAGGTTCTCACCAAATTCCAACATTCTATTCTTTAGTGAGTTTAGATTGAAGGTTTTGAGTCATATATCATGACAACTGGTTAGGGAAAATCACAATATCTTTTTCTCTAGTCGTTATCCCATTTGGTTTCTTTTCATCACCACATTTTCCATTACATTACACATTAACGTGATTCCATTGGGTTTTAGCCATTAACTATAATAAAAAACCTATTAAGAGAAAAAATAATTATAGTGGGAAACCATATAATCATGAAAAATATTTTTGAGGATGTCTAAATCAAGAAACATTATTTTCAATATAAGACACCGTAGATTTTACCTAGTTCTATCATGAACATCATATATTTAAATCCTTTATAATTTATTGTAAATAAAATGAGAATTAATTTAAGTATATCCTCCTAGAAGTGTCGAATCAGGTGTGTAGTAAGGGAATACTCACCTTGAACAAAAATTATGGCTGATATATACTAAATTAAAAAATTTTGTGGTTACTAGCCTGGTATACATCTATACAAAAAACAACATTCACTTGTGTAATCCAAAAACGTTTTCATTTCTAGGAAAACAACATAATGTATTCCTTACTAAAACTTTTGGATGGTATCTTACACTTAGACTTATCTTCAGAGTCATTCATAGGGTTCCGTTCTATATGTTATGTTTTTCTAAATTTATTTCTCAACGTTTCTACTAAACATTCTCTAATACCAACTACAAAGGCTTGTCTCTAGTACCCAATAGAAATAGGTCACTTTATTAAATTAAAACTAGATACAAGGAAAAATATCCTAAAGGACTAAGTAGTTTAGTAATCTTGGTATAATAGATACATACTAAAACCACACATTACATATGAAACCATAAAATAAAAACACATTTACTATAAATATTTTGTATCCTTGAACATTTTCAAATATTCATTCATTATATCATGGGGAAAAGAAACAAAATATGGGTGATCTTAAAAATGGAAGATATGATGAGTAAAATGGAAGATATCATGATTAAATATGTAATTATCCATTTATAAAGGTAAAAATTAGAAATGGATTTCATTTAAAAAATAACTTGAGAATGAAGAATTTTATGTTAGGATTAAATTAAAATCAAATAAATCCATATAAATATTCACATGAGCTTGAAAATTATTCATGGATATTAATAAAAATAATCACATTAACATTAATATTTTATTTCATAATGATGGAATGCATAATGCTGGACATTTAAAACATAACATTTAGCCCTTGTTCCAAGGCTATTTAAATTATGGTAGACACACACCAACAACCCATTTAATAAGTCTAGCTGATTTGTTTGACTCATGATACCTACTGAGGCATCCCAGGGATATGTAATTTTAGTCCCCACTCATCTATCAATAAGACAATTCATTAATCATATGAAAAAACAATACAACAAAATCAATATTCCTTAAGAATCAATAACTATTCCATTTATAACAACAATCGTACAGAAAGTCAATAATGTCCTGAAAAAAAAAACATAATCCAATAGAAAAATGTGGGGGATAGTATCTTTGGATTATATACTCAAAAAATAATAAGATTAAACAAATTATGTTGATGTAGATGAAAATACATTAAAAGTATTGCTAGAAAACTTTTGGAAGAAAATACCCCTTTTAACCTTGAAATCACTTATTTAAAATCGAAAAAATTCTAAAATATTGAGAAAAAAATTTTATTTGAAAAGAAACTTGTAAACATGTAATGAATGAATCAAAAAATTGAGTAGTTAAGATAGTGGGAAATTTGGGTCATGATATATTAGTAAAAAGAACATTCCTTTTATACTATTATATAAAAATCCAAAAAGTACCTCATTCAGAAAATATTAGGTTGATTCCTTTTAAACAAATTTATAAAAATAAAAAGGTGTAAATATTAATTTAAAGCATTTTATTAAAATATTAAAACATTCTTGGGATCATTTTTATAAGACATGGACAAGGAAGTAAATTATACCAAATAAAACACAATTCAATTTGAGATTCCCTTTAAAAAATGTTTTCGATATAATGAGGAATTAAAGAGTGTAAAACAAAAACAATATTTATAAAAAATACCCATTAGGGGAGAAAATATATTGGTTTTAAGATATAAATATCAAATAATTTCACCATTAGAGACTTAAACATAAATAATCCCAAATAATGATGAGATTGTTAAATAAATCATCATTGTCATGGTAACTTTTAAATCCTAATCATCTTGAGCCTGAATCATATTTTGTTTTTGTGTTTGAGGGTTCTTTCAAAGAATCTCATAAAAAAGTAAACAGAGCACGTAAAATCATAGTGAACAACAAGTGAAACCAACTCATAACCTAAATAGGTATGCTAAGTTCCCAACCTCACTATGGCTACTCTTTAAAAGTATCGCATACAAGAGTATTTAATATAATAAGGAATATCAAGGGTACCCCACTCCCACTTCCCCACAAGTTTTCCTCTTTTTCCCAACATCACACATCCTAATCCATCTCTCTCTAAAAATAATATCCTGAAGACACCTAGATGAGCACCACATCATGTACCTCGTGCAAAAAAAAAAAGCTTTCCTGTAGACACTTGGGCCAATCACCACACCATCGACACAACCAGAAGTAACCAGGTAGTTTCTGAGAGACACCATGGCCCACAAAATGTGTATCATACATCGGGTAATATACCTCAATCCATTATATCCCATATTCCAAGTAGGTATCCTCAATACCTCACATCCTAGACACATTATACCTATAGTAGTCTATAAGAAAATATATATAGAATATAGGTGTGTGAAATAACAACAAGCTATTATAGGACTCTACACACATATATAGGGAAAACTAACCATTGTGCATACTAGCACAAGTAACTAGCAAGAGAAGAGAGTGGGTCCAAAGGGGGATTTCAGTCATCCAACCTCCCACAGGGATGTTGGGGAAAACACCCCCTTGGTTCAGAATCCATGGGGTGTCAGTCACCCTAACCAACATGGTGGTGTATCATTTAGAAAAAAAAGAATTACATGATATAATATAGCTCACAACCACACTATGGGAAAGACCTAGTCTTAGACACAACTACATCAAACGTCTCTTGGACTCCTGGATTCCACTTCTAAGACTAGATATCCTATAAGCACAAAACCATTTAAAGAGCTTTATTAAATCATTTTATCCATTTTAATTAGATTCACTTCATGTTAATTAAGTCTTTAACCATAAATTAACCATTATAATTTACAAATTACATTTTATGAGAATCATAATAATGTTCCATCCCTCCCCCAAGGATAACCAAATCGGGTCCATAGTTGCTCAAAATTATAACTTCAACATTGCATCCCAGTAAACCCCGACCCCATGGGTTAACATCATTTATTCAAATATTTATTAACAAAATTATCACTTTTCCATAATCCAGGTATTCTAGTAAATCATTCTATGCTACCAAAACAAGGGGAACAACAAAGTGAGTAGATCAACTACCCATCAAGTCTCTTCCACCTATAGTAGGAGAATTGACCCATCCATCTTCGAGAAGCTAAATTCCAAAATCACATGGCATACCCCTCACATTTTCACCTTTTTTGAAGAAGGGTAAGAAATAACATCTACCTTAAGTAGTGTGGAAAGTAAAGAAGTTAAAAAAACAATAGATTCCACAACAACCACTATCACATCAATGGGAAATCCTAGCTTCAACCCATTCCAACACCACTGGAGTCCTCCCTGACACCGACATACATAAACCGATGCATCTTGTCACTCTAGGTTTCAACTGTTGCCACAAACATAGGGATTCCATGCCCCACATAACACAATAGCCATCTAGGCTCACATCACATAATAAGAAGAAAGAAAAAAACAACAAAACAACTGGGCTCTTGAACATAACAATGTCATTCAACCTTCACATGCAATGCGCTATCATGAATCCAAAGTATAAGTCTCTTGGACTTTATAAGCAAGAGGGTAACTAAAAACCATACTAGGAATTATCTTTTATCAAACAACTGGTTCTTTAATTTATATTGAATTAATTGATTCATTGTTCGTTGGATCCAAATATGGGAACCCTAAAAGGAAATCTATTATAGATATCACAATTAATTAAATAGTTAATTTAACATTCCATTAATTCCTTATCGACAATCGACAACATGACTCTAGTTTATCAACCAATTTAATTAAACATACACATCTACATCAATTTGATTATCATCAAACACAACAACTGGATTCGATAACATGTCTCTTTATCTTTATCCAATTAATTATAATTAATCTTGGATTTACATTCTTTACCAATTCTAATCATGATCGATATTCTAAGTAGGAAAATCATAGATATCACACTATCTAGAAAATCAAGAGGCAAATCATTATCATGTTATAAAGAAACAACATACGATCAATACTGATTCTTTAATATAGTTTATGTAATTATTAGGTCAATTTCATTATGATCAAATGGATAGACCATGCTATATCTGCAATTGCATTTAAAAATTATAGAAGTAAGAAATCCCCTATCTCAAAAGTTTTCTTGCATTCTTTGCACAAGAATGGATCAAAGCAACAAATCTATATTTCCTTTCCTGCAACAATTGCAACCACCTGAGGATACCGTGATAACACCGTACCAACCAAAAACCTTGAAATATACACTATAAACATGGAGATCAAGTTCCAACACATGGAAAAGAGAAACAAGAGATGAAATATTAAACAATACCATATAACTGATGTAGTTCTTACATTGGATCAAATATGGATTGTAGAAGGAAGTGGAGAACCGATCTTGGAAAAAGGAAACCCAAACATTGAAGTGAGAGGCATGCAGGTCATTTGGAGTCAAGAGATGGAGTGATGCAGTCATAGGGTTTGACAAATACAAGTGTTTGGAGTGCTTTAAAAAATAGCGGTGTGGTACAAGATGTGTAGGCCTTAGTCACGTCGTGTACTATCTCAAGGTCGGGTTCCACTAAAATAACATGTTAGCTCAACATTTATTTTATTTATAGAACCCAAAATTATACAAGTCATGTACCCCATGGTTATGTCGTGTAGCCTCCCTATTTCCATCTTTTCATAAATGAACTTCTCTATATTTTCTTCCGAGCCTTCTACGAGAACCCCAGTCCTCGAAAACACACAAAGGGTCAATCCATGTGGATCTGATACCTTTTATCAGATACGTCTCAAAACATTTTCATCCTTGAGAATATAAAACCAACTCAGAGAGAAAACCAAAAAGGGCCTCCCAATCAGCCACCCTGTGAGATACCTCTAAAGGATCTCATCGCCACAGGAGCTCAACCACTCTAGAAAAAGAACAACACAAAACCATATGAAAACCACAACCAGTTCCCAACACTCTCCCAAGTAAGATTCCTCTCAAAATAGAGAAAGACTTAACAAGAAACAAAAGGAACCCATCTCAAAAAAAAAAATGTTTACTACCACTAAATTAATAGAATTACAAGAAAAGAGATAAACATCAAATAGATCAGGGT
Source organism: Viscum album (assembly GCA_963277665.1). Classification (NCBI taxonomy): domain Eukaryota; kingdom Viridiplantae; phylum Streptophyta; class Magnoliopsida; order Santalales; family Viscaceae; genus Viscum; species Viscum album. Next base: position 1,281,399,149 of record OY728134.1, read on the forward strand.
ACTAAGCATGTATTTGCGACTCTCTTTCCCACTTTCTCTCCTCCATGCCATCGTGCCACCACAAGACACTAACTAAGGGTATATCACACCTGCGTAACACCTTCTACTTGCGGTACTGAATCTATACAGGCCGCTCCTCAAAGGTCGAATCATTTTCAACATTGATCTCACCCCAATAGATGATGTGAGAGTCATAATGAAGATGATGAAGAAGTTGTGACACTTGAAAAACATCGTGTATCCAGCTCATCTGATGGAGAAGTTCTACCCGATATGCCACAACTCTAACATGAGCCGACACCTTGAAAGGCCCAATAATCCCAGTATAATTCTTACTCCCATGACCAAACAATCATTTTCCACAACAAGGAGACACCTAAAAAACACTTGATCCCCAACATCAAACTCTAGAGGTCTACTCCTACAGTCAGTATAGGACATATGAAGATCTTGTGTTGCCTTCGTCCTCTCAAGAATAACCTGACCCATCTCTGTCATATTTTTTACAAGTTATGATCCAAGAACTGTTGACTCTTTGATCCCATACCAACACAATGGAGAACAGAAAGGTCATCTATACAAGGCTTCAAACGGTGCCATACCGATGGTAGAGTAGAAACTATTGTTGTAAGTAAACTCCACCAACAACAAGTTCCTCATCCAAAAACCTCTAAAATCCAGGACATAAGAGTGAAAAATTTCTTCAATAGTATGGATAGTCGACTCTATCTAACTGTCCATCTGTGGATGGAAAGTAATATAAAGGCATATCTGAGAACCAAAAGCATGACGGAGACCTCTCCACACCCAGGAGGTAAAACAAGGATCTCGATTGTAAATGATCATCCTGTGGACATTGTGGAGTCTCACCACCTCCTCCAAATACTGCCTCAAGGAAAACATATCCAATCTTGACTCCTTAATTTCTATGAATTAATGTGATTTCATCAAATGATCCACTACCACTCATATAGCATCATAGCCTCCCTGAGATCGAGGTAAACTGATAAAAAAAGTCTATTAAGATGTCCTCCCACTTCCATTGAGGAATATATAATGTCTAGAGAAAAACATCAGGAACATGGTAATCAACCTTCACCTTCTGGAAGATCAAACATTGAGAAAAAAAATCTATAACTGCATGCTTCATCATAGACCACCAAAACTGACTCCAAAAATATTGGTACATATTTGTCATGGAAGGATGTATTGATAAGGGTGAACTATGGAACTCCCTGAGAACCATCTCATGCATCTACAAAGGAATTAAAATTTGACCCCAAAACAACAAATGGTTTTGTTCATCCTTTGACTAACCTTCAGGGAACTTTCCACAAACAACTCAGTCTCTCCAAACCTACACCTCAAGATCCCCCAACTGAGAATCCTATACCTACTGCACCAAATATTACTACACTGTCATCAGGAAAATAAAATCTAGACCTAGAACTTCACCCATATCCATATTTTTTGAACCCTCTGGGAGAATTAGTTGAACTCATATTTTGATAATCCCAATTATGCTCAATCATATTTTGATAATCCCAATTATGATCAATTATAGTTTGATAATACCTATATTAATTAATGGTTAATTACTTATTTCAATATTTCTGTATACCATGAACATATTAATATATAACAATTTTTATATTATATTTAGAGAATTCGATTACTGGATGGGTATATATTCTAACATAACCCATTCTGCCAATAGAATTATTAAACAGACAAGTGGTCACCATTACAGACAAGTCCACCGTTATGTATAAGGTCACCGATACAGACAAGTCACCGTTATGCAAGTCTACCGTTACGTGAAGGTCACCAATACATCAAGTCCACCAGTACAACAAGTATAACTATATGTGAAGGTTACCGATACAGACAAGTCCACCGTTATGTATAAGGTCACCGATACAGACAAGTCACTGTTATGCAAGTCTACCGATACATGAAGGTCACCGATACATCAAGTCCACCGGTACAACAAGTATACCGATACTTGAAGGTTATCGATACATAAAAGTCACCGTTATGCAAGTATACCGGTACATAAAGGCTACTGTTACACGAAAGGTCACCGGTACATTAAGTATACCGCTACCGATCAAATCTACTGAATAGAAAGGCTACCGTTACATAAGAGGTTACTGATACACAAGGCTACCGATATCCAACGCTACCGTTCTAGAGAATCCGACGCTGCCTTAATTTCTTTATCATTATTTAATCTAACCAACGGTCATATCAGGTATATTTTAATGCTCTGTCATTTATTTAATGAAGGTTGTTGGATGTTAGGTAATTGTACCTCGTACCTACAAAAAGAAATCATTTCTTTTGCTGGAAATCATGCCATAAATATAAGAAGTCCCTGTTGCTGCAAGATATACAATATAAAAGGAATATACAGAATTGATACAAGTGACATACACAAGAAGAGCTCATACAGATATACATGCACGACCAAGAAGACACAGAATCTCATACACACTCACGCTTACTCAAGAAGAGATGTGTACTTTCATGAGGATTTTGAAGGACTTCATCGACTAAATTTTCACTCTCTGAACCTGGATGTCAAGCAGACGACACTCTGTTGTCCAGAAAAAAACCAGAAGAGGACTCAGAACCATTTCTGATCAATTCGAAAGAGTCCAGAGCTACACTGAAATCACTAGAGCCATTCTAAACTCTATATCCTACTCAGTTATTTATTCTTTACATTACAAGCAGTGCATGTCATCAGTTTTAATTTACACACACTGTCTCTTGAACCTTAACTGGAGGATCTATAAATCCTCATTAAAACTTTTTACATCGTCTATTTCCCACTGTGGATAGCGGTAGAGGTCGTGTGTGACCTGGACAACTGTATTTGTTGTTGTTTTTGTTTCCCATGAAGAACTGTGGTAGAGGTCTTTGACCTGGACAGTTGTAAACTGTTGTGAACCCTGATCCAGGGTGTGGATCAAATCTATAAATTGTTGAGAGGACTAAGTCTCAGCTTGAGACTGAACCTCTTGGTTATATCTGCTATGCTTTATTTAGTTTTATCTAAAACCTTTTTATTCTACTGCTAAGTGCTTTAAAACATAAACTGTTTTGTTTTAAAGTTACTCTGATAATTGAATTAGAATGTGTTTGCATTACTTCAAATAATTAGGTTAGTTTCAAAAGCTAATCTGAGCTTCTGATTAGATTAACTAGGAATTAATCAATCCTTTGAGAACCTAACTGAATGTTTTCTTTAGTTCAAATTCACTACAATCCAATTAGTATTTTAAATTGGGGGATTTTAGTAAAAGATTTTAAACAGAAATTTTAATTGGAACTGAATTCACCCCCCTCTTGAGTGTCCACTCCGACCAACATTTGGTATCATAGGTTTAAAATATTTTCTGAAGTACTCTGTTTTTCAACTGTGATTTTAGTTGTTTTTTAATGTTCTTAAAATTTCTATTATTTATAAATTTTTATCTCTTTAAAAGTTTTTGTTCTAACTTAGTTATCATGGATAACGGACTTGAAGGTGTTGCTACTAATAGACCACCATTTTTCAATGGAAACAACTATGATCAGTGGAAGATTAAGATGCAAATTTATTTAGAAAGCATGTGTTTTGATATTTGGACTGCCATAGAATCCAAATATAATATTCCCACTACTGTTAGATCTACTTGAAATGAAGCTACTAAGATAGCTTACAATAATAATTGCAAGGCTATGAATGCCCTTTATTGTGCTTTAAGAGATGAGGAATTTAATAGAATATCTGCTTGTAAGATTGCATACGAAATTTGGGATACTTTAAGTGTCTCTCATGAAAGAATAACTAATGTTAAGGAAATGAGATTGAACACCTATACTATTAAATATGATAATTTTAAGATGAAGCCTGATGAACCCATATCTGATATGTATCTTAGGTATTACGAAATTGTCAATACAATGATCTCACTAGGAAAAGATGTTCCATCAAAGGAGCAGATCATGAGAATATTGAGATGCCTACTTGAAAGATGGAGGGGCACTTCTATTTCAATCAGATAATCTTGTGATATTGGTGAACTGCAAGTCAAGGAACTTATTAGTAAGTTAATGATGTATGAAGAAGAGCTAAAGGTAAACAAATAAGAAGAAGATGAACCAAAAAGGAAGTCAGTTTCCTTCAAGACATTAACTTCAAAGAATAAGGATAAAGAGAAAATTCAGACCATGATTGATAGCTCAAGCTGTGATGAAAGTGCATCTGACAGTGATGCAGAAATGGATCACATAGCCAGAAGATTTAATAAGTTTTATAGGAAGAATAAGTTTTTTAGAAAATCAAATTACAAAGGTATGTATGATAACAAGGGGCACTGGAAAAAGGACTGGAAGAAATCTGACAAATCTGATGAAGTTGTCTGCTATGAATGCAAAAGAAAAGGACATGTAAAAGTAGACAGTCCAAAGCTTAAATACAAGAAGAAGTATGATTATAAGGACAATAATTATAAGAAATCCATGAAGTCTACTTGGAGTGCTTCTGAGGATAGCTCCAGTGAATCTGAAGCTTCTGAGACTGAAAATAGAAATAAGGCAAACATGTGTTTTATGACAAACACTTCTGAGGTAACAACTGAAACTCCTGCTTTAAATAAATATTATTCTGGAGATGATTCTGATTCTAAAAATATTTCAAAATATGAAATGTTTCAATACTGTGATATGTTGGAAGAAACCTGTATTGAGATGAAAGACAAATACAAAGGTTTAAAGAAACAGTATGCTTTAACTATTAAACATAAATCTGATCTGGAAATAGAAATGGAAAAGAATGCTCAGTTACTTAAAGAAAACACTGAACTGAAATTGTCAAATTAGAAACTTAGGAAGGATTTAGAAAATTTCACAAATGGAAAAGATACTCATAATCAAATTCTAGGTAAGCAGATTGCACCTAGATATAGTACCGGTATAGGATACCAACCTAGACAAAGAAAAATTACCAAAACTTGATTTATTTTTAAATCTGAACATAATGCAGATAGTTCTAGTTCTGGAAGTTCAAATGCTTCAACTAGTTATATTCATATTTACAGATCCAAAAAGGTTTATCTTTCAAAATCTGTTGATTCTACAAATTTTATGAGACCCATAAGACAAATTTGGGTACCTAAAGGTTTATTGGCTAACCTGTCTGGACCCAAGAAAATCTGGGTACCAAAATCATTTCCTATCTAAATCTATTTTGTAGGGAACATACTTAAAGAGATCATGTAGAAATACTTAGTACTTGGATAGTGGATGTTCAAGACATATGTCAGGAGACTTCTCATGCTTTAAAAGCTTAGTCAGAGTTTATTGAGGTTTTGTCACCTTTGGTGATAATTCTAAAGGGAAAATCATCGACTTAGGCCAGATTGGTAACACTGACTCAGTATTAATTTCTAAATTTATATTTTTTTATGGGCTTAAGTAAAATTTACTAAGTATTTTTCAGTTATGTGATGATGGTTTTAATGTTAAATTTGAAAATAATTCATGCAATGTTTTTAATTCTAAAAATGCTTTAGTATTTTTTCCTTGTGAAATGAAAATGTCTATGCTGTTGATTTAAATTCTTTAGCTATGAAAAATATTACTTTTTTAAATTCTTTTCATAAAGAGTCCTAGCTTTGGCACAGAAGATTAGGACACTGCAATGTACATTTACTTAGAAAACTTTCTAGGAAGAACTTAGTTAGAGACCTACCAAAACTTGAATTCCTAGCAGATAAAGTTTGTAATCCCTGTCAAAATGGATAGCAATATAAAGTTTCTTTCAAATCAAAGAAAGAAGTGTCAACTTCTCAACCTCTCGAGTTGGTTCACATGGATTTGTTTGGACCTTCTAGAGTTTCTAGTTTAAATGGGAAGCACTATGTCTATGTTCTAGTAGATGACTATTCTAAGTGAAGCTTGTTCTTACTTTGTTAGATATTCCACGTATGTAGATAACCATAGTGGACATAAGATTAAAACCTTGAGAAGAGATCATGGTCATGAGTTTGATAATCATGAGTTTGAATCCTACAGCTCACATAATGTCTATAGTCACAATTTCTCTGCCCCTCGGACACCTCAGAAAAATGGTGTAGTAGAAAGAAGGAATAGAACCCTTCAAGAAATTTCCAGAACCATGCTCAATGAGTATGACCTACCTGTTGATTTTTGGGTTGAAGCTATCAATACAACTTGTTATATTACCAATAGAGTCTTGATCAGACCTATTCTTAAGAAGACCCCTTATGAGTTGTGGAACCATAGGAATCCTAAGGTTAACTACTTCAGAGTTTTTGGTTGCAAAGTCTTTATTCTTAATACCAGAGATAATATTGATAAGTTTTCATCCAAGAGTGATGAAGGAATTTTCCTAGGTTACTCTATTTCTAGTAAAGCCTATAAAGTTTTCAATAAGAGAACCAAATGTGTGGAGGAATCTATTCACATCAAATTTGATGAAACTGATCCACATGAACCTAAGACCTCTCTTGAAAATCTTGATGATGATCTCTCTGTTTTGAACCTTAATGATAAAGACAGTAGACCTATAGTTAAAACATCCAGTTGTGGAAATTTTCCAGAACCTGCTTCTGTTGATTCCCAACCTGTTGATGAACCTGAAATCTCTAGCCCTAACTTTTCAAGAACAACTAGGATTCTAAAGAACCATCCTTTAGATGCTGTTGTAGGTAATCTAGATAGAGGAAAAAAGACTAGAGCTTCTCTAAGAAATCAGGTTGAACATCAAGCCTTTCTTTCACAGTTAGAACCAAAAAATATCAATGATGCTATCAATGATGAATTTTGGGTATTGTCTATGCAAGAAGAACTTAATCAATTTGAAAGAAATAAAGTTTGTGAATTAGTAGAAAGACCTAAGGACACTTTAACCATCGGCAAAAAATGGGTGTTTAGAAACAAAGTTGATGAATCTGGAAACATCATTAGAAACAAAGGTAGACTAGTTGCACAAGGTTACAATCAAGAAGAAGGAATTGACTATGAGGAAACCTTTGCACCTGTAGCTAGATTAGAGGCAATTAGGATATTACTTGCCTTTGCATCACATCTTAATTTCATGTTATATCAAATGGATGTGAAAAGTGATTTTCTAAATGGGTTTATTGTTGAATATGTTTTTGTAGAAGAACCACCTAGTTTCTCAAATCCTCACTTTCAAAATCATGTTTTTAAACTTTCTAAAGCTTTATATGGATTAAAGCAAGCTCCAAGAGCTTGGTATGAAAGACTTACAAATTTTCTAATTTCAAAACGATTTACAAATGGAATTGCTGATCCCACTCTTTTTATAAAAAGAATTTCAAAAGATGTTTTAATAGTACAAATCTATGTTGATGATATTATTTTTGGATCTTCTAAAAATTCTTTATGTACTGATTTTTCAAAGGTTATGAAAAATGAGTTTCAAATGAGCCTAATGGGAGAGCTTAAGTACTTTCTTGGATTTGAAATCTTTCATACTAAAGATGGTATTATTTTGAATCAGAGTAAATATACTAAGGATTTGTTAAAATGTTTTGGTTTGGATAGTATTAAGGGAAGTGATGCACCAATGAGTACCACCTGTAAATTGGATATTGATGAAACTGGGAAACTAGTGGATCAAACTAATTACAGAGGTATGATTTAGAGTTTACTTTATCTTACTGCTAGTTGACCTGATATTATGTTTAGTGTATGTATGTGTGCTAGATTTCAAGCTAACCGTAAAGAGTCACACTTACTTGCTGTTAAAAGGATTTTCAAATATCTTAAATATACTGCTAATTCGGGACTGTTTTACCCAAAAAGACAATCATTTGATTTAATAAGTTATTCAGATGCTGACTTTACTGGATGCAAGTTAGATAGAAAGAGCACATCTGGAACATGTCATTTACTTGGAAAGTCCCTAGTATCATGGTGTAGTAAGAAACAGAACTCAGTTTCATTATCTACTACTGAAGCAGAGTATATAGCTGCTGGTAGTTGTTGTGCATAGATTCTGTGGATGAAACACACTTTATTGGGATATGAATTTGATTTTATACATGTTTCAGTGTGGTCAACATCTCAAAGAACCCTGTGTCTCACTCTACAGCCAAACACATTGATGTTAGACACCACTTTCTAAGAGATCAATATCAAAGAGGTGATATAACTCTTGAATTTATATGCACTGAATTCCAATTAGCTGATATATTCACAAAGCCTTTAAGTTCAGAAAGATTAAGTTTCATTAGATATGAATTAGGAATGACAACTTACTCTTAAACCATTAGGATAAACCTCACCGTTAGGAAAAACCTCACCGTTAAGAAAAACCTCACCGTTAGGATAAACCTCACCATTTGGATAAACCTCATTGTTAGGATAAACCTCACCATTAGGATAAAACTCACCGTTAGGATAAACCTCACCGTTAGGATATACCTCACTATTAGATAAAACCTCACCGTTAGGATAGACCTCACCGTTTAAGGACACCTCACTGGTACATCTCTCGCGGTGTTTTAAATTTTCGTATTAAGACCGAGACTCCGAATCCTTTTTTTTAATATGAGATTTATTTTATATGTGAATCCTAAATGATATTAAACCTGACCTCAAGACTTCACTCAATCACTGTAAACCCATCTATTCGAATCCCTCCCACCTAAAACTCTCAAGCTCGCAAAACCCTAAGCCTTAGAATACGAAATGGCCCGTGTGAAGTGACCCTCAGTGGATGAAGGGCGTGATGAGCTGCAAGCTAAGAAGCAGAAAGTGACCAATGCTGGTGCTAGTGGAAGCAGTAGATGTGTTTATCTAAGGAATCCTATGAATCTGCATTTACCGAAGCGAGAAATTGTAGTGGAAAAGGAATTATGTGCGGAATGGTTATTAGAAAGTAAGTCCTTGATTCTGAAGATTTTACAAGAGCAAGGATGGATTGAATGATTCATGAACAATAATGGACCGTATTATCTAGTATTGGTAAAAGAGTTCTATGAGTTTTTCTGTTTTGAAACATTAGAATAGGAGAATAGGATGATTTCCTTTGTGAATGGTCAAAAGTTTTCATTTTCATCTGTTGAATGGGATGAGAACCTTAGAGTTCCTCATAGAGGGGATTATGGATTTTGTTCAAAATCCATACCTACTGCTAGTGACTTTTTCAAATATGAGGATTCCTTGTTAGTATTGACAGGAAATGGAACTCCTAGAAAGGTCATTACTGTAGAGATGGAAGGGGAGGATAAACTTATTTTTAAGTTCATTCAGCATGTGATTAGTCCAAGGAGAGGAGATTTTGCTACCCTTAGATTTCAGGATATTTATTTTTTGTATCTATTAAAGCATGGAGTGAAGGTGAATCTGTGTAGATTGCTAATGATTCAAATTGAGGATATGACAAGACCAAATTATAAGTCCAATGCACTTTTCTTTTCTAAGTTGATTTCTATTATGTTGAAGGCAAAGGAGGTAGCTGGACCTCAAGATGAAATTGTTGTGGTTAAGGATAATTTTTGCATCACCAAGACTGTTTGTAAGTTTATGAAAGTTAGCTGGAACCCTTGGAAGAAATCATGGGTTAATGATGAAGGTAAAATCTATGACAAGTACACTCCTGTGGACCATCCTTCTAGACCAAAGGATGTGCGGGATCCTGGTCTTGGACCAGATGAGCCAGAACCGATCTACAGTGATGATGAGGCTGAAACTGAGGAGGAAGAGACGTCAGTTGAGGAAGGAGGAGACCCAGATTTACCTCCTAGTCATGTTCACCAAAATATTTCCTTTGGAGCAGCTAGCCCTCCAAAATAACTACCAAGGAGAGAAACTGTTCTGAAGGACAGTGATACTGAGTCCCCTGAAGAAGAAGAAGAACAAGCATATTATAATGTTGTCAAAGACACCTCTGAGGAGAATGAGGCAACTGAATCAGATCAGTTTGCTCAGGAAGAAAAGGAGGATGTTGCTGAAGCAAATGATGAGGAAAATGAAGAAGAAGAGCTCTGTTTGAGACCTCTGATAGATAGTACAGTCCATATAGTGCCTGATCAGGAAGCAGCAGTGGCACCTACTGCCATTACTAAAGGAGTCATTGATGACTCAGAAAAGGATAGGACTCACCTCACTGTTGAACTATCAGAGAAAATGATTATTGAATCTTCTGAAGTTGTAGAGGAGGTTGTGGAGTTACCATGAGTAGAACAGTTAGAGGAGTTTCCTCAGGAGAATCCTCTAAGTGAGGGGGAGCATCTTGGTTCAGTTTCAGTACTGTATGACATCGAAGGTTGGTCATCAGATCTAGGATATATGGTTCTTGGACTTGATTATGGAAATTATGATGAGGAAGACCAACCTCAAAGGGAGTTAGTTATCCTTCCTGCTGTGGCTGAAAATTTGGCAACCAAGAAGGACCATGAGTCTTTAAAAGTTGAAATGAAAGAAGCACTGAGAGAATTAGTGGCAGATTTGAAGAAAAGCCTGGTTGATGAAATGAGGAGTGTGGAGAAATCCCTGGATCTATCTATGGGATGTGCTGTGTCTAGTCCAGTGAAGGAAATGATGGATGAAGTTAAAGTATGCCATACTCAAATTGAGAGTTGGACAGGAGCTGTGGTTTCTCTAAGACAATCGATTGCTTCATTGACTGCCATGGATAGCTCTCAAACCCCTGTGAATACTGATATCAGATATATCAATGAAGTAGTCAAGCAGTTTGTGGAAGTATTTGAGGCTTTTAAGATATCAGTCAAAGAACATTTGAACAGTCAAGATGCACTTTTTCAGAAGGTGGTTAGTAATTAGACACAGTCTTTCAAAGAAACAATAGATTTCTCAGTAAAACCCCTTCCCTCATCTAGCTCCACTGTGAACATTGACCAGATTAGAACCGTGATCCAGGAAGAGTTGGCTAAGGCCAGTAGCAGTGGCACCTCGGATACTCAGATCTTTTCTACCACTAGGGAAGTTAGCGGTTTTGTTCGCGATCACCTACGGGCAGCTATTGCTTCTCAAGAGGCCATTAAGAATAAGGTGGATGCTTAATTTGAGAAGGTCTATACCAAGCATCAAATGACCAACCATTTCAAGCTCTTGTTAGAGAATATGAAGTTGCCTCCAGTAACTCAAGATTTCAGAGAACAGGTTAGTAAGCTCAGGGAGCTTACTCCTGCCTTGGATAAATTAACTAAAAATAGAGATGATTTTGTGTCAGCAATGGAGAGAGGAGGTAGTATTATTATGGATTGCAGGAACCTATTGATACCATTCTTAGATGTGGATGCCAGACCTGTGATTGTACCTCCTTCTCTTCCTGCCTCTGCCTCTGGGAGTACACCTCAGTTGACTCCAGTTCAGGATATTCGAAGCTTAACTCCTATGATCCCACAGAGAAGCACAGATTTCAGATCTGGTACAGTTTCAGTGGCTGACACTCCTGTTGTTCTTTCAGCTATTCCCAATCCATCTACTCAATCTGAACCTACATCCTCTTCTGATCCCAAGGGAAAGACTCCCGTTCAAAAGGATTATTGAGTGGTTCTGGATGTTTTTGATAAGATTCACTTGTTTTTTTGTAATACTGACTTTATCAGTTTGTACCTTTTGTGACTTAATGAAAATTTACTCTTACATTATCCACTTTACTGTGTTTATGTTTCTTTCCCATCTGTTCTCTTTTTGTCTCTACATTTCTCTAATTCTAACCTTCTTTTTGTTAGTCACAAAGGGGGAGAAAATGAAACAAATGAGAACTGTGAGTGCAATTGAAAGGGGGAGAAAAATGAGAACTTTGTTTTAACGTTTTTTAGGAAAGTTTTCCTATGACACCATTTTAATTTTCTTAAATACTTTGGCATAAGTTGTGATTATCAAAAAGGGGGAGATTGTTGAACCCTCTGGGAGAATTTGTTGAACTCATATTTTGATAATCCCAATTATGCTCAATCATATTTTGATAATCCCAATTATGCTCAATTATAGTTTGATAATCCCTATATTGATTAAATGATAATTACTTATTTTAGTATTTCTGTACACCATGCGCATATTCATATATTACAATGTTTATATTTTCTTTAGAGAATTTAGATACTGGATGGGTATATATTCTAAATTAACCCATTCTTCCAATATAATTCTTAAATAGACAAGTGGTCACTATTACAGGCAAGTACACCATTATGTATAAGGTCCCCGATACAGACAAGTCACTGTTATGCAAGTCTACTGATACGTGAAGGTCACCGATACATCAAGTCCACCGGTACAACAAGTCTATCGATACGTGAAGGTTACCGATACAGACAAGTCCACTGTTATGTATAAGGTCACCGATACAGACAAGTCACCATTATGCAAGTCTACCGATACGTGAAGGTCACCGATACATCAAGTCCACCGGTACAACAAGTCTACCGATACGTGAAGGTTACCAATACAGACAAGTCACCATTATGCAAGTCTACCAGTACATGAAGGCTACCGTTATACGAAAGGTCACCGGTGCATTAAGTCTACCGCTACCGATCAAGTCTACCAAATAGAAAGGCTACCGTTATACAATAGGTTACCGATACACAAGGCTACCGATATCCAAAGCTACCGTTCAAGAGAATCTGACGCTGCCTTAATTTCTTTATCTTTATTTAATTTAACCAATGGTCATATCAGGTATATTTTAATGCTCTATCATTTATTTAATGAAGGTTTTTGGATGTCATGGAACCGTACCTCGTACATGCAAAAAGAAATCATTTCTTTTTCCGGAGCTCGTTCCATAAATATAAGAAGCCCCTGTTGCTGTAAGATATACAATATACAAGGAATATACAGAAGTGATACAAGTGACATACACAAGAAGAGCTCATACATATATACATGCACGGCCAAGAAGACACATAATCTCATACACACTCACGCTTACTCAAGAAGATCTGTGTACTTTCATGAGGATTTTGAAGAACTTCATCGACTACATTTTCACTGTCTCTGAACCTAGATGTCAAGCAGACGACACTCTATTTTCCAGACAAAAACCAGAAGAGGACTCAGAACCATTTCTGATCAATTTGAAGGAGTCCAGAGCTACACTGCAATCACTAGAGCCATTCTAAACTCTATATCTTTCTTAGTGATTTATTCTTTACATTATGAGCAGTGTGTGTCATTAGTTTTAATTTACACACACAATGTCTCCTGAACCTTAACTGGAGGATCTGTAAATCCTCATTCAAACACCTTACATATTCAATTTCCCACTGTGGATAGTGATAGAGGTCGTGTGTGACTTGGACAACTATATTTTCTATTGTTTTTGTTTCCCACGAAGAATTGTGGTAGAGGCCTTTGACCTGGAAAATTGTAAACTGTTGTGAACCCCGATCCAGGGTGTGGATCAAATCTATAAATTGTTGAGAGGACTACGTCTCAGCTTGAGACTGAACCTCTTAGTTATATCTGCTGTGCTTTATTTAGTTTTATCTAAAACCTTTTTATTCCACTACTAAGTGCTTTAAAACATAAACTGTTTTGTTTTAAAGTTACTCTGATAATTTAATTAGCAAGTGTTTTCATTACTTGCAAATCATTAGGTTAGTTTCAAAATCTAATCTGATCTTCTGATTAGATTAACTGGGAATTAATCAATCCCTTGGGAACCTAACTGAAAGTTTTCTTTAGTTCAAATTCACTACAATCCAATTAGTATTTTAAATTGGAGGATTTTAGTAAAGGATTTTAAACAGAAATTTTAATTGGAATTCAATTCACCCCCCTCTTGAGTGTCCACTCCGACCAACAATATTTAATGGTGAATGTTCTTCCATCACTCTTCATGAATAACTAGATTCACTCACTACATCACTACATGACTTCTTGCTCAATGCATCGGCTACAACATTACCCTTTCCAGGAATATACAAAATTTCTAAGACATAATCTTGTAAGAACTCCATCCACTGACATCTGCTCAATTTCAAGTCACGCTAGGAGAAACAATACCTCAGTTTCTTATTATCAGTTAAAACCAAAAAGTGCTCACTGATGAGGTAATGTCTCCACAAATTCAGAGAAAAATCCATTGTTGCCAACTCAAGATCATGGGTGGAATAGTTACGATCATGAGGATGAAACTGTGAAGACCCATAAGAAATGACTTATCTTTGTTGCATCTGAACATAGCCTAACCCAAGACGCAAAGTATCACAAAAACCCTCAAACTAAACTCTTTCTGTTGGTAGAAAAAGAACCTGATCACCGACCAACTCTTATTTCAAATAAAAGAATGCTGCCTGACACTGATTAGTCCACACAAATTCCAAATCCATCATGTTCAATGTTGTTAGAGGAGTCACAAACTGAGAGGAATCGTCCACGAACCTCCAATAATAGCATGCGAGACCATGGAATCTTCAAAACTCTTCCACTATCTTGGGGATTACCAATATATAACTACTTCAATATTCAATGGATCTATAGTTAAACTCTGTTGGGACTCAACATTCCCGATGAAATGGAGTTCTCGAGTGAAAAACTCACACTTCAACAACTTCCCAAATAACTATTTTGGATGAAGAATTCCCAAAATAGTATGTAAATTCTCTACATGATCTTCCTCAAACACGGAGTACAAAAGGATATCATCAATGAAAACCACCAAGAACATGTCCATGAACTCATAGAACATAGCATTCATCAGCCCCAGGAACACAGCTGGAGCATTTTTCACACCGAATGACATCACTAAGAACTTATAATGACCATGATGACTACGAAACACAGTATTCTAAATATCCCAATCCTTCACATGCATATGATGATATCCTAACCATAATTAGATCTTTTAGAACCAACATTCACCCTTTATTTGATCAAGAAAATCATTAATCTACAAAATAGGATAACAGTTATTCAATGTCACTTTGTTCAAGAGACGATAATCGACATACAATCCCGTATTGTCATCAGCCTTCTTCATGAAAAAAACTGGTTCACACCATGGGGACATGCTCAGACGAACAAAACTGCACTGAAATATACCACCAAGCTGTATACGTAGCTCTAGAAACTCAGATGGTGCCATCCTATACAAAGACATCAAGATAAGAGACACACTTGGATGCTTCCTGATCTCTAGTCGAGGAGGTAATGCTAAACACTATTCTGTAAATACATCAGGGTACTCTTCCACAACCCTAGAAAATGACGACTACTGAAAATTAGACAAAATAAACATCTACTCATCCATTGATGAAGACAAAGAAGGAACATGCCTCTTACCCATCTAAGGGTTCTGCTCACCAACAAACATTGCTGACTCTCCATCAGCACCAAAGAACACCACCAGCCTCTGGAAGAAATCCATAACATCCTGCAAAAAATACTACCAATCCATGTCAAGGATGAAATCATATGGTTATATCTATAAACATATGAAATCTCCCCAAGAGCGATGCTACCCTAACACTAGCTTGCAGTCTCTACAAACTTCAAACAAGTCAACTTGATATTCAACTAGTGTATTCAATGCCAAGGGCACTGGAATCCACTCTACCTCAAGTCCCAAAGCATGGAAAAGGTCTGGGGATATATAGGAGTGTATCACTCTTGATTCAAACAAGGCATACATCCATGTAGAAAAGAAGAAAAGGGTACCTCGAACAATGTCTGGATCGTCTGGTGATGGAAACGATATAGTATAAATATAACCCGACCTGCTCCATGACCTCTCTAAACCTGATGAAGACCGCCACCATGGATTTACTCTGCTATTTAAGGATAGGGATCATCCTAGGTTTGGCCTCTTCCTACCACATTTTCTCCCTATTGATCCAAAGCTGGTGCAACCTACTACTACTGCCTCAGCAGAAACTGCCGCAAGGGAGGAACCTGAAGCAGAACACCTGACACACGCTGACTGCTCTGAATGTTTAGGAACTCTCACTACTAATGAACCCTACCTCTGCAAGAAAAACAAGAACCTGATCACATGGCATTGACCTCAAAACTACCTCCCCTAGAGAAAAGATATACTGAGGGCTGGGACCTACCCCTAGACAAATGGAAACTCTTATGACCTGAAAACCAAGAACCCCAGACCATAGCTCTACTTCATGTTGATTCCAAATGAATCCCCTCTCATGATGATCAAGTTCTGGATAATTTCATCTTGATGACCTATTCCCTCCTCAGCACCTCAAGATATGTCATCAGCATAAACAGGGTGACCTGGAACTGGATCTCTGGTTGCGGAGCCTCCTTGAAATGCATCATCTTTGCCTACTTATCTGGAAATAAGTCCAAAAAATATCATAGAAGGTTCATAAAATGGATCCCAAACTCTTATACATTTGATCGTCCCTACTAAAGGGTAATCAACTCTTAGAGACTAACCAGCTTCATAGTCGAAGAAATTAACTAGGCTCTGAACCACTCTCAGAACTTCTCCCACAATATTTTTGAAACCTCTCAATCCCCAAGGAATACGAACCACCACTACCTTGATACCCCATATAGCATTGTCACGACCAATGATACCCATTTCTCCTTCCAAGCATAGATCAGACTGAAATAAATCTCAACCTCTTCCAACTAGTCTCTTGTGGATTCATTTAAAAAAGATCCCATGTACTTTTATATACTTTGGAGCTGAAACACTCAGAGAATCCTCCCCTAAGTGTTTTTGTTGTCAACCTCTACTCTGTGGTGATCTATTGGTGTAGCCTACTGGAAATCTTCTATGTGAAACTAACGAGGATGTCGAACTGGATCCATACCTACAAAAGGTCAAATAGTTTGAGCTCCAAAACCTAGAATAAGGAATACTTTAAGATTAATTAATAGTTTTCTTTTATTAATTTTATGTCAAATTGCCCCAAGGTATACGCATTCAAGCATAGGTGTAAATAATAATGATGCATTATCCTTTCCTAGGTCTCTACCCTTTAACAAGTATCACTTCATTTAGTAGCCACTGTAAACTTAAAGGTCCATGTTTCAGATCATAGTGGGTCCTAAATACCTATGTCTTAACTAGTCTCCAGTGCTTACAACACTTTCTAAACTTGAATGACAATGTTTCCCTACCAACCCATAAAACCTTACATATGAAAAACTCCAAACTCCATCCAATCCCTAAACCAGAGCTCTGATACCACTCTGTCATGAACACCTCCCCAAAAAATGTACCACTACTATGCAGGAAATGTGAGAATGAAGAGATGATGACACCCAATTCCCACCTCTAGTAGGACCCATGTTGGAGACTAGCACCGAGGATATAATAAATGCACAGATGGGCAGTATTACCCTCTAAGAGACCATATTCAAAAGATATAGATAATAAAGACACCAACCAACTCCAACTTAGAATGTAATATAAAAAAACCCATGTACATATATGTAATGTCATGAAAGAACTAATACAAGTGAAAGGGAAAACTGTAAGTACCAAAACAGAGTAAAATGGAAGCAACACAAATCCCGAACAACTCCTGCAAAACCCCAAACTAGTAGTAACCAGCCTCATATCCAACCTCCTCCAAATAACCTGATAATAATTTATATAACATAGGGTGAGTATAACTGTATACTTAGTAGGATCCTCCCTCGATCTTCTCATTCAAAAGTAAAGAGAGCATGCTAAATCAAAATGAACAAAAAGTGAAACCAACTCATCAGCTAATAATGTATGCTATGTAACCAGCATAACCATGGCTAATCTTACCAAGTATCACACATAAGAGTATATAATATAATAAAAAATAACAAGGGTACCCCATTACCACTTCACCACTATTTTTTTGATCTTCCTCAACGTCGCACATTCTGATCCATCTCTCTCCAAAAAGGAAGGCCCGAATACACCTTGGAGAGCACCACAACATGCACCTCATGCAAAACAAAAGCTTTCCCATAGACACATGTGGTAAGCACCACACCATCCAAAAAACCAAAAGTAATCAGGTAGTTTATGTGAGCCACCATATCCCACATAAAATGTATCATTCATCAGGTATTATACCTCAATCCATTACATCTCATTCGCTAAGTAAGGATCCTCAATCCAATAAAGCCTATAAATGTTATACGTATAGTAGTTCGTAGGAAACTATATCCAGAATATATGTGTGTGAAATAACAAAATACATTATAGCCTTCTCCACACATATATGGGGAAAACTAATCACTATTAATACCAGCATAGGTAACTACCAAGAGAAGAGTGTGGGGCAAAAGGGGGAATTTATCCATCCATCCTCCCCCCGGGATGTTGGGGAACCCCCCCCCCCTCCCCCCAAGCCTCAGAATTCTCATGCCATTAGTCTCCCTAACCAATAGGGTGGGGTAGCATATAGAAACACAAAAAGTACATGATATAATATTGCTCACAACTACACTATGATCATGACCTAGTCTTATACCAGAAAGCTCAGAAACAAGAGAAAAGCCTGTTCCCAGAAAAAATTCATTAAAAAATAATAAAGTCATCAAAAGCAAAGAAATAGTTGGACTAACAAAACCGCACGTACACATCACCACCTGTATCTGCATCCACCAACTCACAATATAATGTAGGTGTGAAAAAGGACCAAAAAGAACTAACCTCCTCAATGGAACGTTTAGAAAGTGAATCAACAACCCGATTCGCCTCCCTGTAAACATGAGTGACAACCAAACCGAACTGCTTCACAAGCTTGAGACAGTCATCCCAATCTGAAATCATTCTCCATGGAAAATTCTTTGATCGGTTTCGAAGAATTTCAACCACTAAAGTAGAATCAGATTCCAACCATAAAACCGTGCAGCCATGATAAGAAGCATACCAGACAGCCTTAATCATAGCCCATAATTCAGCCTTAATTGCCCAACCATTTCCAATAAAATGATAGAAACAACCTTTAACAAAACATCTGTAAGTGCGGAAGATTCCACCACAGACCGAGGGCCCTGGTGCACCCGAGGCCACCCCATCAATTTTAATTTTCAGAAACTGAGAAATCGAAGGTATCCACCTAATATACATCATCACACGGGGTTGTTTGCATCTACCTGAAATCCCAAGGGACCTCAAAATCACCAGAGAAGAAACATCATTCCACATAACACCAATGCGAGCATGAACAATCTCCATAACACCAATATGAAGCTCCCAAATGCCAACAGAAGTCGGAATAGTTCTGTTCTCAAATGCAAGATCATTTCGGGCTTGCCAAATAAAAGAAACAATCATTGACACATCAGAGAGAAGAAAAGGTTTCACCAAAGTACGACAATCAAACTGATACGCAGATGCCATAAGTTGTCCAAATCCCTCCAGTTGTAATAGATATCCAAACACTCCCTACATGTATCTCCATAAACAAGATGAAAATTTATAGTAGAGGAATAAATGATCAATAGTTTCATCCACAAAGAGACAAAAAAGGAAAACAGGTGCAAGAGAAAACCCAGCCTTCTGCAAAGTCCGTTGCAAAGGAAGCCTCCACTTCAAAATCCTCCACATGAGCAAATAATGATCTGGAGGAACAAAGGTAGTGTGAAACATAAACAACCAAGAATGGACCTACAACGGAGTAGCACACATAGATATATAATCCTCCTTAGTGCTAAAGGAGCCAAGAACATTAGGCAGCCAAATCATAGTATCCACAGAAGAGTAATGATTACAATCCAATTCTATCTTCAACGGACCTGGATGAAGCTCCTGAGCATTGACATTGTTAAGAAATTTAGAAATATAGAGATCCTTTAACAAAGGGGGAATGTCAATAACATCAGAAAAAGTAGAAGATAACCAAACAGTCTGCCAAAAATTCAATGTGGAGTTTCTGAAAACCACCTATTTTGAGGATTGGGAAATTCTAAGATAAGAAAGCTTGATGGAAGACCAAATCAAAGAAGGGGCTCCCTTCCCCACATACCATAATATCCATCCGGGCTCACATCACATCACCAGTAGTAGGAAAGAGAACAAAAAAGAAACTATTCTCTTGGACCTGAACAATGAATTCTTACATCACCTGAAACGACCTCTCATGACTCCAAATTATAAGGCTCTTAGCCTTTATAATCAAAAGGGTAACTGAAATCCCTACAATGAATTACCATTTCTCAAAAAACTAGTTCTTTAATCAATCTGGAATTAATCGATTCATTATTTGTAGGTTCCAAATATGGGGAACCTAAACAACTAGCTATTATATTATTCACAAGTAATTAAATAATTAATTTAACATGCCTATAATTCCTTATCAACAAGAATCAAAATTCCTCTATTTTTTTAACCAATTTAATTAAACATGCACATATGCAATAATTTGATTATCATCAAACACAACAACAACAACAACCAGATTCATTTACATGGCTATTTATCTTTAGCCAATTAATTTACAATTAATCATGGATTTATATTCATTACTAATTTATATCAACAATGAAATTATATGTAAGAAAATAATAGATATCACACAGTCTAGAAAATCAAGAGGCAAACTGTTATCATGGTATAAAGAAAAAAAATACAATCAATACCAATTCTTTAATGTGGTTAAAGTAATTATTAGGTGAATTTCATTATGATCTAATGGATAGACCATGATATTTCTATGATTAAATGTAAACAAGAGAGATGAAATGAATACCCTATCTCAAAAGGTTTCTGGAATTATTTTCATAATAAAGGATCAAAGCAACAGATCTTGATTCCCTCTCCCACAATGACTACATCCATCTGAGGATGCTGCGACACCACCACACCAACCAAAAACATATAAATATCCATTATAACCATGGATATCAAGTTACAATGAATGAAAAAGAGAAACATGAGAGATAAGATCAAAGAAAACCAAAGAACAGAGGTAGATCTTACCTTGTATCGAAGACAGATTGAAGAAGGAAGTGGGGAACAAATACGGGATGAAGGAATCTACAAACATTGAAGTGGGAGGCGTCCATCTCATCTAGAGTTGAGAAAGGGAATGATGAATCCATAGTGTTTGAAATCCTCGAGTGGCTAGAGTGATTTAAAAAAATAGTGGGGCAGTACACGATGTGTAGGCCTTGCTCACGTCGAGTACTACCTCAAGGTTGGGTTCCACCGAAAAACCCGTCACCTCGACATTTATTTTATTTTTCGAACCCAAAATAGTACACGTCATGTACCCCTTCATCACATCATGTAGCTTCCCTGTATCTATCTTTTAATGATCAAACTTCTTTAGATTTCCTCCTAGCCTTCTCCGACCACCGTTGTCATTGAAAACATGAAAAGGGTCGATCCACGCGAATCTAGTCCCTTTAAAATAAATTCATCAAAGAGGATTTCATATTTGGAGACCCAAAAGGACCATTCAATCCTTCATGGAAAAAATTGGAGGATTTCTAATCATGGTGTGACCCTATGGTAATGATGTTACATAGCTTCCCTAGCCAGAACCAGAGCCCTCATGACCTAATATTCATGTTGTGACCTCTTTCCTTGTTGTATGAAATACTTTTCCCATGAAAAACCAAAATCCATAGCCTAATACATCATAGTGTAACCAACTCCTCTAGAAAATGACCTCCTTCCACTGTATCGGCATTCATCCCATCACAACCAGATTTGAAAAAGTCCAAAAACCTTACTTATCAACATGAGATAAATATTTGGTACTACATGGATTCCAAAACATAATGATTTTTATGACCGATAGTAATCCAAATGAACCATAGGGATTCCCACACATAACCTTTTTTTTGAAGATATGTGTCAACATGGCTAGAGAAAATTGAAGGAAATTTTATTTTTGGTTCTTAGGTTTTTTTTGAGGGGAAAATGATAATATACCAAATGAGACAATCTGAAAATATTTTTTTGATCACTATATTAGTCTCATAAAAGGTTATTTTCCATAGTGTGTGATTTTAATGGAATTTTAAGCCATTCATATTATTGGAAAATATTTAATTTTTAACTAATTAAATATAAATCATTCCCACATATTAGATTGGTGATGTCTCTTTAAAAGTGTATCCAATTGACATTTTGTCTTTGTTGATGGGTTTAAAATAAAATGTTGTTTATAGATAGTTTATAAACTCATCTTTGGTGTTAGGAATAGGATCAATAGTTTTAGCAAGAGTTTTATTATTTTATTTTCTAATTTTATTTTCCATTTTTTCTAATCTATTTTGATTTTAAACATTTGTATTAATCTCAAGTACATCATGGGAAAGTCTCTCCCTTATGGGTCCCATGGATGAGAGAGGGTTAGAAGAACTGGGAGAGGAGATCATGTCATGGAGTTCTTCCAATTATGGATCAATATCTGGTGGGAATGTGGAATGGATTTGGGGTCGATTCATCATCGTTTTATAACACAAGGTGGTATGGATTATTGTATTTTTCTAAAAATCTAAAAAATTATTTTTTATATTTTTTATAATGTTTATGGTTTTTTTGTGGTGTCATGAGAGCCAATGTGAGATATTTTTTTTATGAATCAAGGATTTTAAGTGGTCACAAGGCATCTCCAATTTAGGAAAATATGATCACACAATGTGTATTTCAGGAACACAAGTTGAGAGTTCCTATTTTTTATATAAGGACATAAGAAGAGGGATATGTGGCATGTGTTCGGGGCTCTCTATTTAGGAAGACTTGAGGTTTGGTTGGGGATCGAATAGACACCCTTTGTTAGGTCACATAGCTATATAGGTTACATGACTAGGCCCCATGTGCGGTACATGACTAGTGGTCATGTGGGTTACATGGATAGATGTTGTGTGGGGAACATGACCAGGTACCCTAGGTGAAGTGCATGTCGTATAGATCTAGTTCATGTCATTTACTTGGGAAGTACATGTAGGGTTGGTTTTAGGTACTTTTTATTGATGATTTATGGACGTGCACACCATGTAAATGTGGTTCATGTTGTATACAATCCCCTTAAAAAGAGTTATGCTTGTTTTCTATCACTGGAGTTAAAATTAGACCGATGATCGTTCTGTTATGATTATTTTCCATTTATAACATTATGGTAAACCCTTTACACATTTTGAAAATTTTTATGGGATGTTTTAGGTTTATAGAGGTTTGTTATGTGGTTTCTATCAAGGGTGTGGTTTTAGATATCTCATGAGGAATTATCATCTCAGATAGTGTTGAGGGTTATGGGTTTGTTGGATGAAATAGATTCAGATACAAATGATTTCAGTTTAAATTTCTTTTGACAATTTGTAGGTAGTGATATCTAATAGTATCATGGATTTGTTTGTAATCAAAATTTCTTTAGTCTTGAGTGATCAATGTTATAGACCACCTACTTAAGGTATAGTTCAGTTAGAGCCCTTGGTTTGGCTGAACACCATGGGGTGTTGACTATGGTTGGGTTCAACTATGCACTGGCTGAGATTTTTCTAAGGGACCCTAGGGGATTCCATTATGGTCATGATGATGCTTACAAATTCCCTTGTGAGAAATGTAATTGTTGTGGATGTGTTGAGTGACAGAGTAATCAGATGATAATTATTATGTCAGGCTTAACCCACCTATTTAGGTGAATATGATCATGGGGAACCTAGTGGGTTCATTATATTTTGTTGAACCTATAGATGTATATTATTGTGTTGGAGACTTTTTTTGTTCCCTTAGAACCCATATATCAATGTTGAGATCTATTTTGTTTATGATAGTTGGGGGCTCGGGCATTGGTTGACCCTTGTTTTAATGGCTTATTCTGGGGATATTTGAGGCTATTATTACTTTGGTATTATATGTGAGAGGCATCCTTTAGTATTTTTTTGATTATCAGTGAGAATGGTTTGATTCTATGCTATGTTATCTTGATGGTGGTAGGGTGGTTGAGGTAGAAAATGGATGATCTAGAAGAGTGAAACCACTATTGTTTGGATTTCTCTCTAACTAGGGGTTTTGTTATTATGTTTCCAGACATTGGTAGGGGACAGGGTTATTTTTGATATCCCTAATGGAAATGTATACTAGTAAGTTGTATAGAAGTATCGAGATATGGACAGGTTCCCTCCATGTCGATACATAGTTCCTATATGTAGTTCTCATCATGTTATTAGAGTGTCGATGTATAATAGTGGCGAATTTTATTATCTTTGATGCATATGGTAATATCATAGGGTCAAATATTTATTCGTGTTAGTGTGTTACAGATTTTTGATATTCATTAAGATCTTATATATGTGCCTGATTTATTGTGGGATGGTGAGCCACATGTTCAATGATTTTAACACTGGATGAAGTAGGTTTGATCAATCGTGATTGGAATGTAAGAACCTATGGATTGATAATTTTTTACTTATTTTAGTTATTTAGTATTATTATAATAGTATAATTTATTCAAATAAGAGGGATATATCATATGATCACACACATTCATATGAAATTATATGCTTGGACCATCATTGGGGGTGACCTACTAAGATATATTTCTCTACCATATAAGGGCACATTGGTGTGCACACAGTACCTACTTCCATCTTCCAGGTTGAGAATGATATGCATAGTGGGTAGATTATAGGCCTCATGTTTCATGGCCTAGCATGACCACATAGATGGAGTCTAATAACCATGTTAGAGAAGCTTAACAGATGTTAAATATTGGGCTTGAGGTATGTCTTGGAAATAATAGTAGAGAATTGTGTATTTTTATTTACATTATTTATTATATATATTTTCTCATCTGAATAGGTAGTCAGTTGATGTGTATTAGCATGACCATGATTCTATATTCAGTATTTAATTTTATTACAACATGTATAGTTTTATATACTCTTTCATACTCTAATGTTTATTGATGTGTATGAATTTTGTTGTGTTATACTAGTATTGTACTTTGATATGACGGTGAAATCCCCTCATGATATCTCTTTATACATTTATCACTAATCATAAGACTGTATATTATAGGTAGGCACACATGATGTATTTTGATGTGTCGAATCAAGCTATATGTCGGGTTCACCCAAGTTGTTCCTTTAAAAAATAGTATCTGAGTCATCACAACACCAATTCATATAGGTAAATATGTGTATCCTAAACCCTATTAGGTGCGTTTCTTTCTTTAAAAACCAATATTAAAAAAATATCTCTAATATTTTTTATATCATACTATTTTTAATTATTCAAGAATTAACTCAGGTATAACATTTGGATGATGTAAAATGAAGTTATTCTATGAATTAGACATCAACAGTCTTGGATGGATGACCCACTATAAGACCATAAATAGGGATCTGAGAACTAAAGCATACTACAAATCATGATCCAAAGGAACCTACAAGATGAATCAACACCACATAATATTATCCCAAGAAAAAATAAATAATGCCTTCATCACCCTTTTATTTTTCTTCTTCACACCCTCTAATTCCATTTCTTAAAGATATTCCTAGATCACTAATGGTGGAGCTACCCACAACTACCTCAAGAATGTTACTTTCTTCCACATTTACTACCAAATCATGAAGAATACATTGAACACGAATGTCATGAATATCATAATGTAACATTCCATGTTTTTGGTAGTTATTATATTCAATATTCTATTAATTTATTTTGATTGGCAGATCTCAGGAGTTTGGAGCTTGAACTTTTAAAAAAAATGGATGTTTTAAATTTTCACACTGTTATATAGTATGATTTTAAAATCCATTTTAAAACATTGAATATTAGGTATTTCTTGGACATAATTTTTTGGAATGGTCAGTTCATGAATTTTCATACCATGTGACCTCCAATGAGTAACCATGTGGGGTGTTTTGTTTGTCTAGTATAAGTGGAATAGTTTTTACATAATTTTTTAAATCATACACAGTTCCCTATTTCTTAATTTTTTCTATTTTCTTCCTTATTTTTTTTTCTTCTCCCTCCTTTCTTCCCTGCTACACCACATATCACCCTAGGGTCGATCCCTCCTTTGGCATACCCCCAACTCCCAATCTCTATATCTTATGAAAACATATTTTGTGGTCTTCACGATTCTTGGCTTGGGTATCCGAATAAGGACTCCTCCTCTCCCTATCTCTTTTTTCCTCATGATTTCCCCTTCCCCAATCACTACCATAGTTTTATCAAACCCTATGTAAAGGAATTAACTCTATTTTTGTTATTTCTTCGGTGAGTTGGTCTCATAAAACATTCTTCTTCAATGTTTGAGTGTCAATCATCAAAGAAAAAATGTTATAGATCATCATGTCTTAGTTCCACTTGATTTGAGGTAGCTTTTCCAATTCCCAAACATTAAATATTTTAAACATCGACTTCTTAATGTTTTAATTTATTTTTTAATTATCAAATGAACTTTTTTTTGAATTTTCAATGAGATAATGGTTTTTACTTTTTTTGTGGGTTTTAATGTTACATTGGTAAACTAGGCACACCTGGTGTTTGATAAATTTCCCCATCATTTATTAGAATGGTTTGAGGAATTTAAAAAAATATTTATATACTGAAATTTAGTTCTCATAGTTTTTTACTTGCAATTTCATGGGGAACATATAATTTCAACTATGAATAAATTATTTAATGATATATTTTAAATAATATAGGTGGTCTAGAAATGTTCTGACATTGCATATGTCATATGAAAAATCAAATGTAAATGTTTAGAACTCTGAAATAGTTTTTAAAATATTTGGTTGATTTATAAATGATTTCTGGAAGGATTAATATTTTAGGTATTATTTTTTAAATAATTTTTTTAAAATGGATTTGAAATTAAAAAAGTAGCTTGGACCTCTAAGTAAGGTTTTTTAAATGCCTTGTTGGCACTTATAAATACTAAGGATTTCTATATTTATTTCAATGATTATATGGATGAATTGGGGCTATATTCATGAAAGGTAATCTAAGGTGATGATGTAAAACTATTATGTTGTGATGCCTTCCTTGAGAACTGTACATTTTCTCAACCCTACTCTTTTATATTATTCATGGCAGTTCTAGGTTACTAAATAGATTCCTCGATGATTGAAAACACTAGTGATAATTTTTCAGGTAAGAGAGTGACTAGGTTTATGAGTGTTCTTCAATGGGATCTGGGATTCTCACCCGTAGGATGGTTCTATGGATAGACACATTCAATGGAAAAACCAGGATAGAAAATTTCTTATATGAAGACCTAAGATTCATGTCACCAATTTAGGCTGGTATTACTTGAGTGCCTACAATATATACCAAGAAACATTTTTTTCTTTATTTTTGGTGGATTTATAGGATCCTTATCTTATACTTTATTTCTGTTTCCACTATATTTATTTCATATAACACCCTTACTTTATGTTATAATCTTTCATTATCTTCCATTGTCATGTATTTCATGTTGGTTTCCATCTTTTTTTTCTGATTTATTTAAAATGGATTTTGTAGAGGCTACAGAAATTGTTTCAAATTAAAGTCTTACACATTTATTCGTAAAGTGATGTGGTAAGAAATGGTTTGGTGTGAAATTCCACAAGCCGAAAAAAACAAATTTCATGTGATTTTTTTAATAAAAAAAAGTAATCTTATTTGTGAATTGTATTTCAAAGGATAATGCAAATGGTTTTTAAAATTGAAATTTTGGAATGTGGAAAAGGTGGGTAGTAGCTAACTAAGTATTTTTGTGATCATGAATATATTATCATTTTTATTTTTGGCTTGGTATCATCTTTTGTACACTATTGTAGTGTTGTTTGACTTAATAGATATGAGAATAGATTTATTTTATCTAAAGTGGACATGTTTTCTTATTAAATGACTTCATATAAACAACATTTACATTATTAGAATGTTTAGTGTGTATCCATTTAAATTTATTACCATGGGAACATATGATTTGTAACACCCCAAGCGTCCACAGTATGCTTCTCTTTGAACAATACAGTAGCGTGTGTTGTACGCAACTTTGAGTTCTAACACACACCACAACCAATCAAACTAGCCTTTATAAATAGTAATAACCACTTTTTGAAATTTTATACATCTTATCTTTCAAAATATAGTTCATTTTTGGATTCTGAATATCTAAATTATCTTAGGGTGAATTTTTGGTACATTTCAGATAACTTTCATATTTTGATGAATAGTGAAAATTATTAAATTTTAATTAAGAACAACTTTTTTAATCAAAATAATTAATATTGATAAATTATGAATTTAAGTGATTTTAGATTATAATTAGATTATATTTTTACCATTTAATCCAATGTTGGTCATTGGACAAAATTTCACATTTAAACTGGACATAAACAAATGCCAATCTTTTGATAGTTATTATCTCTTAAAAACTCGCTTTTTGTTTTAACAATTGGAATTAATATTAAATTAATTTCTGCCACTTCTGTGTTTTGAATATAGAAAAATTGATTCCATATTTAGAATCAGGAGGTCTAAATTATGTAAATAGTTAAATTTTATTTTTATACATTTTGAATAAATATTTCGGTAAATATTTTATTTACCATTGTGAAAGGGTAAATTCGGTAAATAAGGGTAAAAAATAATATTATAATAATAATAAATTACCCTAAAATGTGTCCTAACCCTATTGGTTGATACATGTCTGACCATGGGCATCTTTGGGTTGATTTTGGGACCCCATGGATCCACTTGTAAGTGATAATGACACTTTATATTAATTAAGATAAAGTAAATACAAAAATGACATAAGCATATATCTTTTAGAAAAACAATTTTTACATAGGGTTATATATGTTATATTTTTGACTCTAAATATTCATTAGAAATCTAAAACGATTTCCTACATAATGGTATTTTATTTATAATTTTTAGACATTTAATAATTAAATTTATTTATGACACAATAATGATGTTGTATTTTCCTTATTAATGAAAGAATCAAATAATTAGTATTATAAATGTTAAAATAAATATAATTTGTAATGACCCGACCCCAGTTACCTAGAGTCAGTGAATTATTACATAACATTGGTATGATCACAAAGGATCAAGTCTCAAAAGACCAATTAGTTTAGTAGTCTTGGAAACACTAGATATATTCATAATTCTTACATAACATCATAAGGTAAAAAAACTACAACAAAAT
The DNA here is from genome assembly GCA_963277665.1 of Viscum album. Lineage (NCBI taxonomy): Eukaryota > Viridiplantae > Streptophyta > Magnoliopsida > Santalales > Viscaceae > Viscum > Viscum album. The sequence goes on from OY728134.1 coordinate 1,281,428,239, forward strand.
ATTGTCTTAATATCCCCTCATACTATCCCTGCAGGTCATTCATAAATTACTTCCTCACATCCTGGAAAAAATAAAACATTGAAAGGGGTGAGCTTAGATGCTCAGTAAGGATAACAATAGAGCAGAAGCTTTCATAGATAAGCATAAACACTTAAGGCAATGTATAACTAAAACAAAAGCCTTTTAAACTTGAACTTCAGCATAATATGGCAATGATAAAATGAAATAATTCCATTTACTTATTCACATGGATATTCTACTAGTCAAATAATCGCATGCAATATCAATAACCACTTTCATAATGATGGAATGCATAATGCCAGACTATCATAACCACGTAGCGAAGGCCTCGTGCCAAGAATACAAATAAGATTTTGTCAGAGCCTTGTGCCAAGACACTAGTTTGTCTCATGAGACCTACCGATGCATCAATAAGCAATAGCGGGATCCCCCCATCACTTACTAAGTCAAATTCATTTCTCATATGAAAAGTTTGAAACATAACATAATCATTCGTATTAAAACTAGTATACGGAATGTCAATACTTTATCCACAAACAATGAATGGTATAAAAATATCACATTCACAGTCAAACATAACTCATTCGATACAATATGGAAGATTTTATTGTATCAGATTAACCTCAATCGAGAATAATGAATTATATTGAGATAGATGAAAATAATCATCAAAAATAGTTGAGAGAAATATCACCCTTTTTCAAGAAAACAATTAAAAGTATCACTATTTATAAAGAATCCATTTTAAATAGATTTTTGAATCCAAGTCTCCATACCACTTTGAAACATTGAAAATGAATTTTAATTTTAAAACATTAATGTACATATAAAAAATCCTTAAAACCATTTTTAAAACATGGGCATTAATGAGAAAGATTTAGAATAATAAATCTTTAAAACATTTTAAAATGATATTTTAGTTAGAGTTACTAACACAAAGAGAGAAAATTGAATAAAAATAATTGAGATAATCAAAACTTTTTAATATCATGAGAATAAAGGTATTCATGATATACTATGTCAAAGTACATTATATACACTATATAAAAGTGATTTGGTGTATAACAACAAAGAAGTCTCAATGGAATGTAAATTTAGATGAATTCTCTTATAAAGACCTCCTTAGGTTAAGGATAAATCAAAAAAATAATTACGTGTGACAAATATAAATAAACTCAATATGATTGGGTATTTAGTGTAAATCAATCAGAGGACATTCATACATATTCTTTTAAAAACAACACCAACGAATTGGATATTTAACTTAACAAATGGAGATTGAGTTAAAATTAATCTTATCAAGTTCATATTGATGAATAAATGATTTATCAATAGAGTGATTATGTGTATCAAAAGTATATCCACAAAAAGGGGAGTGGAAATTATGACATAAGAAAATGAAGAGTGATTCCACACATAATCTTGAAGTATAATAATAATTGAAGTATGCGTAAAGCCAAATGAGTGGAAATTTCAAATTCCCTTATCGATTTTGTAACTTATGAAAAATACACCCATGAAAGAAGGATCATACGATGATGATGTTGATATCCATAAATTAAAGTATATTACACAATGAATATAATCATGGGTAGTACAGACACCACATGCAATAAAAAAGTGGTGAACAATGGAAATCTCACGGAATTAAAAGTGAGATAAGAAGCCCCTTACTTTGTATTTTTTCCTTGGTTGATGGTAGGTTAACCTCCTGTATAATGGTGAAATAATTTTTATTTAATTATACAAGAATAATTACCATTTATATGATATAATACATGATATTTTAACATTGATTTGTTAATAATATCTTAGTATTATTGTCGTTTCGGGTGTTAACGAATTCGTTTTCCCTTGAATTATTTGTTATGCGAGTAGTATTTGTTATGGATTGGATGTGTCTTATTCATATCCAGAATGATATCATGTCTCTAAAAATTATTTTTATTCATAAAATGAAATTTAGTCTTGAATGGATATGATGGAGAATGAATGTCATCACGTTCGTGGAGACGGTAATCCGTACGTACGCACGAGTAAAAATATCATTATTTTGATATTAAAATAATATTTAAATGGATGGTATATCATATATACAGAATCATTATCATGTTATATTTATTATTTAAATGAATTAAACATCATTCTTATACCCATCCATATAATAATATATTGAATAACAATTACACCACGACGTGGAGACGGTAGGCCGCACGTACGTACGTATGGTGAAATGTCATTCAAATGATGGATAGAATAAATAATATGGTTGTACCATATTTATAATAACATCACAGTATATATAAGATACTGGATTTATTATTTTAGAATGGAAATAACAAATAAATAAGATGTTGATGAAGAAAGGAACTTGAAAAAGGGTGGTGAAAACATTATCACTTCTTCGGGTTCTTTTTTTTTTGATTTGATCAAAAGGACTCTATAGGTTGGATTTCTGATCAAAATAAGGCCTCTATGATGAAGTGAGGGAAGTTGGGAGGATATTTGGGTAGAGGATGGCTGAGTCAAATGGCTTTGAATATGTGAATTAATGAGAAGGTGGAGTGCCCTTCTACAAAAGTGGTGAGGGGCTCTTTAGGAAAATCATAAAGTATTATTTTATAATAAAATCATATTCGGTTTCTAATAGATAAAAAGTGGATTATTCAACGTCTAGGGGGGGGGGGGATGGGTCTATATCCTTTCATCTAATAGTTTTCAGATAGGTTTGGGTCATTATATAAACCTTATCATTTAGTTTTAACTCTTAGTTAATTAGTTTGACACTTACCATGTGACTTTGTATATTTATATTATATAGTTAATAAAATCACTATATAAATCCAAGCGACCCCAAAGTTGTCCATTAATGATAAAACAATAATGATATAAGTAATTTAGAAGAACCTTATATTTTTAGGAATAGAATATAAATTAATAATATAATATTTGTTTTAAAACCTCATTTATGTCAATTTTGAAACTACTCAAAAATTGATTTTTTTTAAGTCTTAAAAATGTTATTAATTCAAACCAAATTCATTTAAGAAATCCTAAAATGTCATATTAACCAATAAAATTCGTTTATGTCATCAAACCATTCAAATTATATTTATTTTAACATTTATAATACCAATTATTTTATTCTTTCATTAATAAGAAAAATACTTCTTCATTATTGTGTCATATATATTATTACTTTTTCAATGTCTAAAAATTATAAATAAAATACTGTTATGTAGGAAATATTTTTATATTTCTAATGAATATTAATAATCGAAAATATAACATATATGACCTCATATAGAAATTGTTTTTCTAAAAGATATAAGCTTATGTTTTTTTTCTATTTACTTTAACTTAATTAACATAAAGTGTCCCTATCACCTACAAGTGGCTCCATGGGGTCCCAAAATATACCCAAAGATGGACATGGTCGGAAATGTATCCACCAATAAGTATAGGACACGTTTTAGGGTAATTAATTATAATTATAATATTATTTTTTTACCCTTATTTACCAGATTTACCTTTTAACCGTGGTAAATAAAATATTCACCGAAGTAATTATTCAAAATGCCTAAAAATAAAAGTTACATATTTACAAAATTTGGACATCCTGATTCCAAATATGGAATCCATTTTTTCCAAATTGAAAACACATAAGTGGAATAAATTAATTTAAAATTAATTTCCACTGTCAAAACAAAAAGAGTGTTTTTAAGATATAATAACTATTAAAAGATTGACACTTGTATATGTCCGGTTTAATTGTGAAATTATGTCAAATGACCAACATTGTATTAAATGGTAAAAATATATTCTAAATATACTTTAAAACCACTCAAATTTATAATTTATTACTATTAAGTATTTTGATTTAAAAAGTTGTTTTTAATTAAAATTTAGTAATTTTTACTATTCATCAAAATATAAAGGTTATCCGAAAAGTACCAAATTTTCACCCTAGGCTAAATTTTATATTCCGAATCCAAAAATGAAGTCTATTTTGAGAGATAAAATTTATAGAATTTTAAAAATTAGGTATTACTATTCATAACGGCTAGTTTGATTGGGTGTGGTGTGTGTTAGAACTTGAAGTTGCGTACAACACACACAACTGTATTATTCAACGAGAAGAGTACCGTGGAACCTTGGGGTGTAACATTCTCCACTCCTTAAATAAATTTTGTACTCTAAATTTTTAAAACTGGGCTTTGGAATATAATGGAAAGTCCCACATAAGAAAAAGAGTCAATAAAACTATCACTTTAAAATAAAGAACAAGAAGTACAAAGGTCGCCTGAGATAACCTATACTAGGATTTCATGTAAAAAAACATGGATATGGATGATAAAATAAGTTTCAAGTTCTGATCGATAGGGATAGAAAACATGATTATGAGAAAGTTAACAACAAGAAAACCACAAAATTCTGATGGGACAAACAGTCATTAGTTTCCCAGTAGGAAAAGTAAACGGTCAACATTTTTATTTATATTTTATTTTTAATTTACATTACATAAAGATGAGTAATTCATTTCTGAGATTGAATAAGAACATAAAGATATATACTTAATTTTTATGTAAAGTTTAATTATTTAATAAATTTCTACTACTAACTCATTTCTAAACGATGAGTATTCTAGAAGACTTGGTCACACTAGAAGAGCCAATAAAATTCTTATAGAATCACAAGATCAATGAAGAATAAACTATATATATACCTTGTATTTAGAGATTAATCAAAACCAAAATGGTTTGTATAAGATCTGATGATCCCCCAAAAGGTTATTTCATTATAGAAAGAAACACTAATATTAATTTCTAAAATTAAAACAACAATACCCCAAGGTTAAATAAATAGCATTCAATAATGAATTGTCCTTAAAATCCTTTAATAAAATCCAAAATAATATTGTAACTCAAAACTTAGGATAATTTGGTTATATAGTCTTCCACGTTAAATGGTATCTCCAAATAACATCAATTACTCTTAAAGTCACATACTTAACAGTAATTAACCTAATCACGTATTCTCTATTATAGGTTAATCATTTCCATAAATAACCCAAATAATAATAAATCCACAATAAAAACATAGATAAAAATAAACCATTACTCCTCAAATTAAATCCCATACTATTCAATTTCCCTTGGGTATATAGTGTTCCCAACAAAGCGAACATCTTCCAAAATAACATTTATCACTTAATCACAAAATCATTTTACTATACTTAGGGTATTCATTTGATAAGACAGAAAATCCCAAATAAACTTATTATTGATCAATAAAATCATTAAACTAAAAATAACTAGTCACACTAATTGGGGACTTCACGTAGTCCAGTGGTAGGCGATAAATTCAAATCACACTTTGGTTGTGGGTTTGATTCCCACAACTTTGTCTGACGTGACGGGTTGTCACACGATCTACGTGTTGTCCTTTTTCAAAAACTATATTTTATAATATTACCAAAATGAGATAAATTACTCAAAATAACCATAACATAATTTAACAAAAAATGTTATCTCATACCTTGAATTTTTATCCCAAAATATAATAAGTTTTAATTTTCTCAAACCCAATGATTATATAAGACCAAATGGTTATTTATAACTATATCCACAAGAGAAAAGATAATTCTTCCTCAAATATCATTTTCACTTGATAAATTGTAGGGTTACACATACAAGAGAAAATTAATCCAAAGTAATCCCATCAATAAAGAGAACTAACACTTTGAAACATTTCACCATCCATTTATTTCCACACAGGTTCTTCATCATATTTCCTCGGGTTCCCACATTGCCTCTTCCATCTTATGATTTCTCCATAGAACATTTACCAGACAAGTCATCCGGTTTCTTAACACTTGATATTTGGTATGAAGAATTCTGATAGGCTCTTCACAATAAGATAGATCTGGTTCCAGTTCTGATTCTTCATAGGCGAGTACATGCATTGGGTTAGGCATGTATTTTTTCACTAGTGATATGTGGAACACATCATGGACTCTGGAGAGACTAGGCATAATTTCCTTTTGGTAGAATGTTTTCATGTGTCACAATGGTACCTCAAGAATGTTTCAAAATAATATAATTCCTTTACCCAAAAACTCCTCATCCATCTTGGATTATATCAAAGGAAGCATTGATGCATCATAAAAAATAGGTATTTCTTATATATAATTTTGAGAAATCACCTTTAACATGTTTTTTAGAAAATTTCTTACTGATTTATCTTCAAATATTTCAAAATAAGGTTTTGGTAAATCCGTTTCTGTATTTCCCAAAAGACATAAATATATAATTTGATACCTATAGGCTGCTCGAAGGTCTCCCTCTTCTGCAACATCTAGAAAATCATTTAGTGCATCGTAATTTTGAGATAAAGTGAAGAATTTGAAAAGACCCTGATGGTACTTCCCACGCTTAGCGTGGTAAGAAAGTTGAGAGCACAATATTATCCCATAGTCAGTACTTGATACTTGAAATAATTTTGCAATGATAGAGGTATTGGATGTCTCATAAAGTTTTTTGCATGTGACTTGGACATTTGAAAAGGTTTCAACATCATCTGCGCATGACTTCTGGAAAATAATTGTAAGTAGTTCTTCAAGAAGGGAGAGAAGAGTTGTTCGTGATCTTGCTCCCTCCATGTTTTCACTAACAAAAAGAAAATACAATTAGGGTTTTTTAATACTTATCTAATAAGAATGTAAAAAAAATTAGACATAATAGGATAATCTTTTAATTGAATAATATATCCTAACTTGGGGTACCCTATATTAAAATCTAGGTTATCCACTATATATTTCCCGACATATATTCTTAGGGTAATTTTTTTATTCCCTTTATAATGGTTCATACTAATCTTGTGAATTTACCAAACCATATCCCCCGGGAATTTCATAACCATGAGTGCAGCAAGGCTCATTGTTGTTCACCAATTCCCGTTCGAGTCTAGCTCAAAGCAGTGTTTTCAGGTTTTGCACCTCGGTACATCTGTGCCAGAGCTGCCTCTACCTGCTCGTAACCAGACAGGGATGTATTGCTCGAAAAACTCACAAAATATCTACGATACCAAAATTCTAGTATGTTCTTCTATACTAATTCTAAAAGTTTATCTTAGGGCTATGTGATCTAATCAGAGTTTATCTAAATCTAACTTCCAAGGTTTGTGCTAAACTTACTCTAATACTAACTGTAACGCCCCAACCCCAGTTACCCAGAGACGGTGAATTATTACATTACATTGTCATGATTACAAAGGATCAGGTCTCGAAAGACTGACTAGTTTAGTAGTCTTAGAAACAATAGATATATTCATAAGTATTACATTACATCATAAGGTAAAAAAAACTACAAAAACATATTGTCTTCATATCCCCTCATACTATCCCTGTAGGTCATTCATAAATTACTTCTTCACATCCTGGGAAAAATAAAAATCGAAAGGGGTGAGCACATATTCTTAGTAAGGATAACAATATATCAGAAGCTTTCATAGATAATCATAAACACTTAAGGCAATGTATAGCTAAAACAAAAGTCTTTTAAACTTGAACTTCAGCATAATATGGAAAAGATAAAATGAAATAAGGCCATTTAAATATTCACATGGATATTCTACTAGTAGAATAATCACATGAAATATCAATAACCACTTTCATAATGATGGAATGCATAATGCCAGACTATCATAAACATGTAGCCAAGGCCTCGTGCCAAGACTAGAAATAAAATTTTGTCAAGGCCTCGTTCCAAGACACTAGTTTGTCTCATGAGACCTACCGATGCATCGAGGAGCTATAACGGGCTCCACCCATCACTTACTAAGTCCAATGCATTCCTCATATGAATAGTTTGAGACATAACATAAACATTCGTATTAAACCTAGCATACGAAATGTCAATACTTTATCCACAAACCATGAATGGTATAAAAATAGCACATCCACAGTCAAACATAACTCATTCGATAAAATATGGAAGATTTTATTGTTTCAAATTAACCTCAATCGAGAATAATGAAGGATATTGAGATAGATGAAAATAATCATCAAAACTATTTGAGAGAAATATCACCCTTTTTCTTGAAAACAATTAAAAGAATCACTATTTATCAAGAAGCCATTTTAAATATATTTTTGAATCAAAGTATCCCATACCACATTGAAACTTTGAAAATTAATTTTAATTTTAAAACATTAATTTCAATATAAATAAATCCTTAAAACCACTTTTAAAACATGGACATTGATGAGAAATATTTAGAATAATAAATCATTAACACATTTTAAAATGATATTTTAGTTAGAGTTACTAACCAAAAGAGAGACTCTTGAATACAAATAATTGAGGTAATCAAAACTTTGTTATATCATGATAATAAAGGGATTCATGATATACTATGTCAAAGTACATTATATACACCATATAAAAGTTATTTGGTGTATAACAACAAAGAAGTCTCAATGGAATGTAAATTGAGATGAATTCTCTTATAAATACCATATCCTTAGGTTAAGGATAAATCAACGACATAATTATGTGTGAAAAATATAAATAAACTCAATATAATTGGGTATTTAGTGTAAATCAATCAGAGGACATTCACACATATTTTTTTAAAAACCACACCAACGAATTGGATATTTAACTCAACAAATGGTGATTGAGTTAAAATTACTCTTATCAAGTTCATATTGATAAATAGAGAATTTATCAATGGAGTAATTATGTGTATCAAAAGTATATCCAAAAAAAAATGGGAGTTGAAATTATGACATAAGCAAATGAATAGTGATTCCACACATAATCTTGGAGTATTATAATAATTGAATTATGCGTAAAGCCAAATGAGTGGAAATTTCAAATTCCCTTATTGATTTCGTAAATTATGAAAAATACACCCATGAAAGAAGGATCATACAAAGATGATGTAGATATCCATAATATAAAGTATATTACATAATGAATACAATCATGGGTAGTACACACACCACATGCAATAAATAAGTGGTGAAAAATGGAAATCTCACAGATTAGAAGTGAGATAAGAATCCCCTTTGTACTTTTTCCTTGGTCGACGCTAGTTTAACCTCCTATATAATGGTGAAATAATTTTTATTTAATTATAAAAGAATAATTTACTTTAACATGATATCATACATGATCTTTTAACATTTATTTGTTAATAATATCTTAGTATTATTATCGTTTCGAGTGTTAACGTATTCGTTTTCCCTTATATTATTTGTTATGCGAGCCATATTTGTTATGGAAGGAACGTATCTTATTCATATCCAGAATGTTATCATGTCTCTAAATATTATTTTTATTCATCAAATGAAATTTAGTCTTGAATAGATATGATGGGGAATGAATGTTATCGTGTTCATGGAGACGATAATCCGTATGTACACACGAGCGACAATATCTTTATTTTGATATTAAAATAATATATAATTGGATGGAATATCATATATAAAGAATCATTATCATGTTATATTTATTATTTACATGAATTAAACATCATTATTATACCCATCCAAATAATAATATATTGAATAACAATTACACCACGACGTGGAGACGGTAGGCCGTACGTACGCACGTATGGTGACATGTCATTCAAAGTATGGATAGAATACTGAATATTGTTGTACCATATTTATAATAACATCACAATATATAGAATATACCGGAGTTATTATTTTAGAATGTAAATAACAAAGAAATAATATGTTGAAGAAGAAAGGAACGAGAAAAAGGGTGGTGAAAACATTACCTCTTCTTCGGGTTCTTCTTTTTGATTTGATCAAAAGGACTCCTTAGGATGGATTTATGATCAAACTAAGGATACTAGGATGAATTGAGGGAATTTGGGAGGATAGTTTGGCAGAGTTTGGCTATGGAAAATGGCTTTGAAGGTGTGAATTAATGAGAAGGGGGAGTTCCCTTTTATAAGAGGGGTGATGGGCTCTTTAGAAAAAACCTAAAGTATTATTTTATAATAAAATCATATTCAATTTCTAATGGATAAAAAGTGTATTATTCAATTTATAAGGTGGGTATGGGTATAAATCCTTTAAACCAAAAGATTTTATATAGGTTTGGGTCATTATATTAACATTATCATTTAGTTTTAACTCTTAGTTAATTAGTTTGAGACTTACCATGTAACTTTGTATTTTTATATTATATAGTTATTAAACTCACTATATAAATCCATGCGACCCCAAAGTGGTCCATTAATGATTCACCAATAATTATATAATTCATTTGGCAGAACCTTAGATTTTTAGGAATAGAATATAAAATAATAATATAATATTTGTTTTAAAACCTCATTTATGTCAATTTTGACACTACTCAATAATTGATTTTTGTTAAAGTCTTAAAAACATTATTAATTCGAAAGAAATTCATCTAAGAAATCCTAACATGTAATATTAACCAATAAAATTCTTTTATGTCATCAAAACTTTCAAATTATATTTATTTTAACATTTATTATACCAATTATTTGATTCTTTCATTAATAAGGAAAATACTGCATCATTATTGTGTCATATATATTTTTACATTTTCAATGTATAAAAAATATAAATAAAATACAATTATGTATGAAATATTTTTAGCGTTATAATGAAAATTTATAATTGAAAATATAACATATATCACCATATATAAAAATTGTTTTTCTAAAAGATATAAGCTTCTGTCATTTTTGTATTTACTTTAACTTAATTAACTTAAAGTGTCCCTATCAACTACAAGTGGCTCCATGGGGTCCCAAAATCGACCCAAAGATGCCCATGGTTGGACATGTATCCACCAATAAGGTTAGAACACGTTTTAATGTAATTTATTATTATTATAATATTATTTTTTTACACTTATTTACCGAACATACCCTTTAACCATGGTAAATAAAATATTCACCGAAGTAATTATTCAAAAAGTCTAAAAATAAAATTTACCTATTTACACAATTTGGACATCTTTATTCCAAATATGGGATCAATTTTTTCCAAATTCAAAACACATAAGTGGAAGAAATTAATTTAAAATTAATTTTCGCTGTCAAAACAAAAAGCGTGTTTTTAAGATATAATAACTATCAAAAGATAGACACTTGTTTATGTCCAGTTTAATTGTGAAATTATGTCCAATGACCAAAATTGTATTAAATGTTAAAAATATATTATAAATATACTTTAAAACCACTAAAATTAATAATTTATCACTATTAATTATTTGATTTAAGAAGTTGTTTTTAATTATAATTTAGTAATTTTCACTATTCATCAAAATATAAAATTATCCGAAAAGTACCAAAATTTCACCCTATGCTAAATTTGATATTCCGAATCCAAAAATGAAGTCTATTTTGAGAGATAAAATTTATAAAATTTTAAAAAGTAGGTATTACTATTCATAACAGCTAGTTTGATTGGTTGTGGTGTGTGTTAGAACTCGAAGTTGCGTACAATACACGCTACTGTATTATTCATCGAGAATCGTATCGTGGATTCTTGGGGTGTTACATAATTTGAAAGTTTTTTTTGACATACAAAATTTTATTGGTTAATATGACATGTTAGTATTACTTAAATGAATTTGGTTCGAATTAATAAAGTTGTTAGGACTTTAACAAAAATCAATTATTAAATAGTGTCAAAATTCACATAAAGGAGTTAAAAAAATATATTATTAATTGATATTATATTCTTAAAAATCTAAGGATCATCCAAAAGACTTATATAATAATATTTTTATCATTAATGGACAACTTGGTGGTCTCTTGGAAGTTTATAGTAAATTTATTAACTATATAATATAAAAATACAAAGAGACATGGTAAATGTCAAACTAATTAACTAAGAGTTAAAACTAATGGATAAGGTTAATAAAGTGTCCCAAACCTGTCTAAAACCTATTGTTTGAGTTGTTTTATAATTATCCCCACCTTAATATTTAAATAATACACTTTTGATCCCTTAAAAACTGAATATCAATTTATTATAAAATAATATTTCTAGCTTTTCCTAAGGTGCCCCTCACCCCTCTTATAAAAGGGAACTCCCCCTTCTCACTAATTCACACATTCAAAGCCTTTTAAATCGGCCAAACTCTACCCAAATACCCTATAAAATATCCTACCTTCAACCTAGAGTCATTTTTTGATCATAAATCCAACCTAAAGAGCCCTTTTGATCAAATCAAAAGGAAGAACCCGAAGAAGAGGTAATGTTTTCACCACCCTCTTTCAAGTTCCTTTCTTCTTCAAATTCTTATTTCTTTGTTAATTTAAATTTAAAATAATAAATCTAGTATATTCTATATACTGTGATGTTATTATAAATATGGTACAACCATTTTCAGTATTCTATCCATCCTTTGAATGACATGTCACCATACGTGCGTACGCACGACTTACTGTCTCTATGTCGTGGTGTAATTGTTATTCAAAACATTATTATTTGGATGGGTATGATGAGGATGTGTAATTGATTTAAATAATAAATATAAATGATAATTATTCTGTATATATGATATACCATCCAATTATATTTTATTTTAATATCAAAATAATAATATTGTCGCTCGTGCGTATGTATGGACTACCGTCTCCACGAACGCGATAAGATTCATTCTCCATCGTATCCATTCAAGAATAATTCTCATTTTTTGATTAAAAATAATTTTTAAGGACTTGATATCATTCTGGATATGAATAATATACAACCTACCCATAACAAACACGGATTATGTAACAAAACATATAAAAGAAAACGAGTAAGTTAACACCCGAAATGATGATAATACTAAGATATTATTAACAAAGCAATGTTGAAAGATCATATATGATATCATATTAATGTATAAGATTATTGTATAATTTAATAACCATTATTTCAGCATTATACAGGAGGTTAACCTACCCTCGACCAAGCAAAATCACAAGGTAAGGGTTTATTTCACAATCTCTTCATTATCCGAGGTTCTTTATATGTAATTATCTATTAGGACCTCTTTATCATCCACATCCATGTTTCTTAAAAATGTATTTCAAAACATTCTTTCTATTTTACAGAATATGGGTTAAATTCATTTATACCTTTATTTGAATTTTTATATGAATTTTATAGAGGAATCTTTCCGTCATTTTCCAAACAAGGTCCTTTTTAACCTTTTCGACAGAATTAAGGTAAGAATGTTTTTTTAACTTATACGAAGGGAGTGGCTATTTTCTAAAGTTAGAAAATCATTGAATCTTCCCTTACAAGCTTATAAGAATATTTTGAAATTACAAGTTTTATTTTATAATTATGTGACTTTTAAATGATTTCAAAATGAAAATTTTAAGAATTTGTGAAAGGTACTCTTTATCAAGATCAGAATTTTATATGTTTTAAAGATTTATCTCTCTAAATATTTTTAATTATTCTCCATGTTTTCAAAATGATTTTAAGGATTTATTTATATGTACATGAATAATTTGAAATTATATTTCTTTTCAAAAGTTTCAAAGTGGTATGGGACACTTTGATTCAAAAATCTCGTTTAAATTACTTCCTTTATAAATGTGTGACTTTTCAATGATTTCAAAAAAGAGATATTTCTCTCAAATAGTTTTGATTTCATTTATGTCAACATCCTTTGATGGATTTTAAGCTTATTTGAAGTTTATTTATTATGATACAAAAATTCCATATTATATTGAAGGTTTTGTGATATGTTTGACTGTGGATGTGTTATTTTAATACCATTCATGGTTTATGGAGAAAGTATTGACATTTCATATGCTAGTTTTAATATGAATGTTTTTGTTATGTTTAAACCTATTCATATGAGGAATGAATTGGACTTAGTATGTGATGGGTGGATCCCGCTATAACTCCTCGATGCATTGGTAGGTCTCATGAGACAAACTAGTGTCTTGGCACAAGGCCTTGACAAAATCTTATTTGTAGTCTTGGCACAAGGCCTTGACTATGTGGTTATGATAGTCTAGAATTATGCATTACATCATTATAAAAGTGGTTATTGATATTGCATGTGATTATTTGACTAGTAGAATACCCATGCGAATAAGTAAATGGAATTACTTCATTTTATTTTTTCCATATTATGCTTAAGTTAATGTTTAAAAAGCTTTTGTTTTAGTTATACATTGCCTTAAATGTTTATGCTTATTTATTAAAGTTTACGCTATATTGTCAACCTTACTGAGCATCTGAGCTCACCCCTTTCAATGTTTTATTTTTCTCAGGATGTGAAGAAGTATTTTATGAATGACCTGTAGGGATAGTCTGAGGGGATATGAAGACAAGATGTTTTTGTAGTTTTTTTCACTTTATTATGTAATGTAAGATTTATGAATATATCTAGTGATTCCAAGGCTAATAAACTAATCGGTCTTTCGAGACATGATCTTTTGTGATCATGCCAATGTTATGAAATAATGCACCGACTATGGGTAACTGGGGTCGGGGTGTTACGGTTGGTATCAGAGGAATTTTAGTACAAACCTTGGAAGCTAGATTTTGATAAACTCTGATTAGATCAAATTGACCAAAGATGGACATTGAGGATTAGTATAGAAGAACTTCCATTAATTTTGGTATTGTAGATATTTTGTGAGTTCTCCAAGAAATACATCCTTGTTTGGATACGAGCAGGTAGAGGCAGCTCTGGCATAGATGTACCTAGGGGTAAAACCCAAAACACCATTTTGAGCTAGAATCGAATGGGAACTATTTCACGACAACGGGCCTTGCTGCACTCTTGGTTACGACACTCCCAGGGGAAATGCTTAGGATAATTCTCAATTTCATTATGAACCATTATGAAGGGTTTATGAGTATATAAATCCTCAAAGAAAACTTTTTTATGATTATGGATTATATCCATAAACTGTTCAATTTACATTAGGTGTTTTACATGTTTGGATTTATGTATGGTGATTCATAAACTAATCTAGCGTATGCCATTGTATAGAAATGGCGCCCAGTAGAAGTAATTTGAACTATAGAAATACGTATGATCCAAGGAGTAAGAAGGATCATATATTTCACGGTATTAAGACAACTTTTAGAAGGGAAATAGTCTCCCATGTATTCTCAACATATGAATAAATAGTATCATGTGTTAATAAAATATGTAAAGAATTCTCTAAGTCCTATGGTTTTGATGGGAAGCAAGAGAAGAAAAGGATGGAAGAGAGAAAGATGGATAAAGGGAAGAGGGAAAAGAATAATTTTCTCATATGTGATAACTGTGGGAAAAAACACTCTGTAACTTGCCTAAAGGTAATTGGAGTTTGTTATAAGTGTGGAGAAAAAGGACACCAAGTACATGAATGCAAGGGTAAGAAAAATGTTTCAAATTTACAATGCTTCATCTGCAAGGAGTTGAGACACTACGCGAACCAATGTCCAAATCATCAGAGTATGCGCCAAATGATTCTATTGGATAATAATCAAGTTATGATACTACCTCAGATGAATAAGAATAACTAGTGTTCTTTTGTTGTTATTATAGGATTATTTCATTTGAGGGTTGTATCAACAATATACTGGTTATATGATTTATGGAGATAAATAAGGATTGTACTGTAGTACTATTTTATTAAAGATTTGAGATTATATGGTTTACATAAAAGTGACTTAATAGTAAGCTACACTTTTTGTAAAATACATGGTTGAAGGAAAGGAAATCCTTAATATGGTCCTGATAATGAGGTAGTGATTTTGGAATAAGAGATGGCTGATTTGAATAAATTATATTGGATATTATTGACTATCTTGAAATTGATTAATGATTTCTATATCCCATCATTGTTGTATTTTACAACATTTTTTGATAGAAGGAGTATATCTAGTATTCTATAAGGTATAAAGGAGCATAAATGTAATCAATAAGGTTTTGTGGTAATTTAGGATGTGCAATGTTTTAAAAGAATACACGATGAAGGTGTTCATGTTTTATTACGCGGAAAAAAGGATCTTCATTGTGTTTACCTTAAAAAATTTGGACTGTGAGTTTGGATGAAAGTATTTTGGATAAATCCAGTTTGATATTATTTTTGATTGCCATAAAAGGACAACCCGGAAGTCGGGCGACAACCCGTCGTGACCGGAAAGGCCGTAAGACTTGAACCCGCAATCGAAGGGCGAAAAGGGTGTATCACCTACCACTGGAACACGTTATGTATGAGATTGAATAATGTATTCTTTTAAAGGACTGGTAGATTAATTATAATTTTTTTTGAAGCCCAAACTAATAGGATAAATAGAATATATTTTTTAAGTTCTAATATCTTTTATGTGAAAGATGATATTGTGGTAAAAATTATTTAAAGTATGGAACTCTAATTGTCAAGTATATATTTTTCTTCTTCTCTTATTATATGAATCAATTATTTCTTATAATTTATTGAAGAAAATTAAAACCAAAATGTGTTATCCTAATACCTTGTGTTTTTTTTGAACCGATGGTATTTTAAATCATCATAGATTGATGAATTTTCCAGCCCTCAATTTTACACTTGTTTGTGATTGATGACCCCAATCACTAACTATAAATATTTACATTTTTCCTCCAATTATACGTCTCTAATTTACACTAATGTTCTTCTAATCGAGATCATAATTTGGTGGTGACCCTTTCATTTCTCTGTTCCTCTTATTAAGACTAAATTGTTTTAAACTAATTTTCTATGTGGATTTTCCAAAACGTATTTTCCATTTTCAATCTTTTATTTTTGAAAAACAATTTCAAATTTTTAGGATGAAATTTATTGAAGGACCTGAGAATTTAACACCCCAAGCTTCCATGGTATGCTTCTCTTTGAATAATACAGTAGCGTGTGTCGTAAGCAACTTCGAGTTCTAACACACACCACAACCAATCAAACTAGTAGTTATGAATAGTAATATCAACTTTTTGAAATTCTATACATTTTATATTTCAAAATGGACTTCATTTTGGGATTCGTAATATCGAAATTAGCTTAGGGTGATTTTTGGTACTTTTCAAATAATTTTATATTTTGATGAATAGTTAAAATTACTAAATTTTAATTAAAAACAACTTTTTTAATCGAAATAATTAACAGTGATAAATTATAAATTTGAGTGATTTTAGAGTATAATTAGATTATATTTTTAAAATTTAATCCAATGTTGGTCATTGGACATAATTTCACATTAAGACTGGACATAAGCAAATGCTAATCTTTTGTTAGTTATTATCTCTTAAAAACACGCTTTTTTGTTTTAACAACGGGAATTAATTTTAAATTAATTTATGCCACTTCTGTGTTTTGAATTTAGAAAAATGAATTCCATATTTAGAATAATGAGTTTTACATTGTCTGAATAGGTAACTTTAATTTTTATACATTTTGACTAATTACTTCGGTAAATATTTTATTTACCATGGTTAAAGAGTAAATCCGAAAAATAAGGGTAAAAATAATATTATAATAAAAATAAATTACCCTAAAACATGTCCTAACCCTATTTTTTGATACATGTCCGACCATGGTCATCTTTGGGTCGATTTTGGGACCCCATGGATCCACTTGTAAGTGATAAGGACACTTTATATTAATTAAGTTAATGTAAATACAAAAATGACATAAGCATATATCTTTTAGCAAAACAATTTTTAAATAGGATAATATATGTTATATTTTCGACTATAAATATTAATTAGAAATATAAAAATATTTCATACATAATGGTATTTTATTTATAATTTTTAGACATTGAATAATTAAATTTATTTATGACACAATAATGATGCAGTATTTTCCTTATTAATGAATGAACCAAATAATTAGTATTATAAATGTTAAAATAAAGATAATTTGAACATTTTGATGACATAAAAAAAATTTATTCGTTAATATGACATGTTAGGATTGCTTAAATGAATTTGGTTCAAATTAATAATGTTGTTAAGACTTTAACAAAAATCAATTATTAAACAGTGTCAAAATTCACATAAAGCAATTTGTTTAAAAAATATTATATTATTAATTGATATTCTATTACTAAAAATATAATATTTGGAAAAAGGACTTATATAATGATAGTTGTTTCAATAATGGACCACTAGGGGGTCTCTTGGAAGTTTATAGTATGTTTATTGACTATATAATATAAAAATACAAAGAGACATGGTAAATGTCAAACTAATTAACATAGAGTTTAAACTAAAGGATAAGGTTAATAAAGTAGCCCAAACCTATCTAAAACCTATTTTTTGAGTTGTTTTCAACCAATCCTCACCTTAACCTTTAAATAATACACTTTTGAGCCATTATAAAACAAATATGCATTTATTATAAAATAATATTTCTAGTTTTTCTTAAGGTGCCCCTCACCCCTCTTATAAAAGGGCACTCCCCCTTTTCACTATTTCACACATTCAAAGCCTTTTGGCTTGGCCAAAATCTAACCAAATACCCTATAAACTATCATAAATTAAACATAGAGGCCTTAGTTTGATCATAAATCCAACTTAAGGAGCTCTTTTGAACAAATAAAAAGGAAGAACCTGAAGAAGAGGTAATGTTTTCACCACCCTCTTTCAAGTTCCTTTCTTCTTCAACTTATTCTTTCTTTGTTGTTTCCATTATAAAATAATAACTCCAGTATATTATATATATTGTGATGTTATTATAAATATGGTACAACCATATTCAGTTTTCTATCCATCCTTTGAATGACATGTCACCATACGTGCGTACGTATGGCTTACCGTCTCCACGTCGTGGTGTAATTGGTATTCAAAACATTATTATTTGGATGGGTATGATAATGATGTGTAATTGATGTAAATAAAAAATATAACATGATAATCATTCTTTATATATGATATAACATCCAATTATATATTATTTTAATATCAAAATAATGATATTGTTGCTCGTGTGTACGTACGGACTACCGTCCCCACGAACACGATGAGATTCATTCTCCATCGTATCCATTCAAGACTAATTCTCATTTTTTGATTAAAAATAATGTTTAAGGACTTGATATCATTCTATATATTAATAGTATACAACCTATCCATAACGAACACAACTTATGTAACAAAACATATAAAAGAAAACGAGTAAGTTAACACCTGAAACAAAGATAATACTAAGATATTATTAACAATGCAATGTTAAAATATCCTATATGACATCATATTAATGTATAATATTCGTGAATAATTTAATAATAATTATTTCACAATTATACAGGTGTTTAACCTACCCTCGACCATGGAAATCACAAGGTAAGGGTTTATTTCACAATCTCTTCATTATCCGAGATTGTTTATACATAATTATCTATTGGGACCTCTTTATCATCCGCATCCATGTTTCTTAAAAATGTATTTCAAACAATTCTTAATATTTTACAGAATATGGGTTAAATTCATTTATACCCTTTCTTGAACTTTTATAAGAAGTTTATAAAGGAATATTTCCATCATTTTCTAAACAAGTTCCTTTTTAACCTCTTCGATAGAATTAAGGTAAGAATGTTTTTTAACGTATACGGAAGGTGCAGCTATTTTCCGCCGTTATAAAACCATCAAAGCTTCCATTACAATATTATAAGAATATTTTGAAATTAACTATTTTATTTTATAATTATGTTACTTTTAAATGATTTCAAAATGAATATTTTAAGAATTTGTGAAAGGTACTCTTTATCAAGATTAGAATTTTAAATGTTTTAAATACTTATCTTTCTAAATATTTTTAGTTAATGTCCATGTTTTCACAATGATTTTAAGGATTTATTTATATGGACATGAATATTTTGAAATTATATTTCTTTTCAAAAATTTCAAAGTGGTATGGGACACTTTGATTCAGGAATCTCTTTTAAATTACTTCCTTTATAAATGTGCGACTTTTCAATGATTTCAAAAAATTGATATTTATCTCAAATTGTTTTGATTTCATCTATGTCAACATCATTTGATAGATTTTAAGCTTATTTGAAGTTGATTTATTATGATACAAAACTTCTATATTGTATTGAAGGTTTTGTGATATGTTTGACTATGAATGTGTTATTTTTATACCATTCATGGTTTATGGAGAAAGTATTGACATTTTGTATGCTAGTTTTAATACGAATGTTTATGTTATATTTAAACCTGTTTATATGAGGAATGCATTGGACTTAGTAAGTAAGAGGTGGAGCCCGCTATAGCTCCTCGATGCATCGGAAGGTCTCCTGAGACAAACTAGTTTGTTGGCACAAGGCCTTGACAAAATATTATTTGTAGTCTTGGCACAAGGCCATGTCCATGTGGTTATGATAGTCTGGCATTATGAATTCCATCATTAAGAAAGTTGTTATTGATATTTCATATGATTATTCAACTAGTATATTATTCATGTGAAAAAGTAAATGGCATTAATTCATTTTATTTTTTCCATATTATGGTGAAGTTCATGTTTAAAAGGCTTTTGTTTTAGTTATACATTGCCGTAAATGTTTATTCTTATTTATGAAATTATCCGCTATATTGTTATCCTTACTGAGCATCTGAGATCACCCCTTTAAATGTTTTATTTTTCCCAGGACGTGAAGGAGTATTTTATGAACGACCTATAGGGATAGTCTGAGGGGATATGAAGAAAATATGTTGTTGTAGTTTTTTTACTTTATGATGTAATGTATGATTTATGAATATATCTAGTGATTACAAAGCTACTAAACTAATCGTTCGTTAGAGACTTGATCTCTTGTGATCATGCCAATGTTATGTAATTGTGCACCGAATCTGGGTAACTAGGGTCAGGGCGTTACAGTTGGTATTAGATGATGTTTAGTAAAAACCTTGGAAGCTAGATTTAGTTAAACTCTTATTAGAGCACATAGACCTAAGATGGACTTTGAGGATTAGTATAGAAGAACTTCCTAGAATTTTGGTATTGCAGATATTTTGTGAGTTCTCCAAGAAATAAATCCCCGTCTGGATACCAGTAGGTAGAGGCGTCTCTGGCATAGATATACCCAGGGGTAAAACTTGAAAACACCGCTTTGAGCTAGACTCGAACGGGAACTGGTGCACAACAACGGGCCTTGCAACACTCTTGGTTACGACACTCCCAGGGGATATGTTTAGGATAATTCTCAATTTCATTACGAACCACTGTGAAGGGTTTATGAGTATATACATCCTAAAAACATTTTTATGATGATGGATTATATCGATAAACTATTAAATTTACTTTAGGTATTTTCCAAGTTTGGATTTATGTATTGTGATTCATAAACTGATCTAGTGTATGCCATTGAGTAGAAATGGCACTCATTAGAAGGAATGTAAACTCCAGCAATACGTACCATCCAAGGAATAAGAAGGATCATATCTTTCATGATATTAAGAAAACTATTAGAAGGGAAATATTCCCTCATTTATTCTCAACATATGAAGAAATAGTATCATGTGTTAATAAAATAAGTAAACAATTCTCTGAGTCCTATCGATTTGATGGGAAGCAAGAGATAAAAAGAATGGAAGAGAGAAAGATGGATAAAGGGAAGAGGGAAAAGAATAATTTTCTCATATGTGATAAATATGGGAAGAAACACCCTGGAACTTGCCTAAAGGGAATGGGAGTTTAGTATAAGTGTGGGGAAAAAGGACACCAATACGTGACTGCAAGGGTAAGAAAAAGGGTTCAAATGTAGAATGCTTCATCTACAAGGAGTTGTGACACTACACGAACCAATATCCAAATCATCAGAGTATGTGCCAAATGATTATATTGGATAATAATCAAGTTATCATACTACCTCAGATGAAGAAGAATGACTAGTCTTCTTATTTTGTTATTATAGGATTATTTCTTTTGAGTGTTGTATCAACAATATACTGGTTATATGAATTATGGAGATAAATAAGGATTGTACTGCAATACTTTTTTATTGAGGGTTTGAGATTATACGGTTCTAAGAAAAGTGACATAATAGTAAGCTACAATTTTTTGTAAAATACATGGTTGAAGGAAAGGTAATCCTTAATATGGTCCCGATAATGAGGTAGTGATTTTGTAATAAGAGATGGTTGTTTTGAATAAATTATATTGGATATTATTGACTACCTTAAAACTAATTAATGATTTCTATATCCCATCATTGTTGGAGTTTACAAAATTTTTGGATAGAAGGAGTAAATCTAGTATTCTATATGGTATAAAGGAGCATTAATGTAATCAATATGGTTTTGTGGTAATTTAGGATGTGCAGTGTTTTAATGGAATACATGATGAAGGTGTTCATGTTTTATTACGTGGAAAAACGATCTTCATTGTGTTTACATTCCTTACAAATTTTGGACTGTGAGTTTGGACAAAAGTATTTTTGATAAATCTAGTTTGAGATTATTTTTGATTGCCATAAAATGACAACCCGAAAGTCGAGCGGAAACCTGTCGTGACAGGAAAGGCCACGAGACTTTAACCTACAACCGAAGGGCGACAAGGGTGTATAACCTACCACTAGCCCACATGATGTCCAGGATTGAATAATATAGTTTTTTAAAAGTTATGGTAGATGAATTATAAATTAATTTTTTTGAACCCCAAACTAATAGGATAAATAAAATACTTTTTTAACTTCTATTATCTTTTAGACTGAAAGATGAGTTTGTGGTAGAAATTAGTTAAAGGATGGAACTCTACTTGTCAAGTATATATTTTTCTTTTTCTATTATTCTAAGTAGAAATTAATTCTTATACTTTATAAAAGGAATCTTAAAACAAAAAATGTGTTATCCAAATACCTTTTGTTTTATTGAACCGATGGTATTTTAAATCATCATAGATTGATGAATTTGAGGCCCTCAATTTTATACTTCTTTGTGATTGATGACCTCAATCACTACCTATAAATATTTACGTTTTTCCTCCAATTATATGTCTCTAATTTCCACCAATATTCTCTTAATAGAGATCACAATTTGGTGGCGACCCATTCATTTCCCTTTTCCTCTTATTAAGACTAAATTTTATTAACCTAATTTCCTATGTGGGTTTTCCTAAAGGTATTTTCTATTTTCAACCTTTTATTTTCAAAAAACAATTTCAAATTCAGAGGAAGAAATTTATTGAAGGAAGAGAGAATTTAACACTCCAAGCTTCCACGGTACACTTCTCTTTGAATAATACAGTAGCGTGTGTTGTATGCAACTTCGAGTTCTAACAAACACCACAACCAATCAAACCAGCCGTTATGAATAGTAATACCCACTTTTTGAAATTTTATACATTTTATATTTCAAAAAGGAATTCATTTTTGGATTTCAAATATCAAAATTAGCTTAGGGTGATTTTTTTGTACTTTTCAGATAAATTTCATATTTTGATGAATAGTGAAAATTACTAAATTTTAATTAAATAAAACCTTTTTAATTGAAATAATTAACAGTGATAAATTATTAATTTGAATTATTTTAGAGTATAATTAGATTATATTTTTACCATTTAATACAATTTTGGTCATTGGACATAATTTCACATTTAAACTGGACATAAGCAAATGCCAATCTTTTGATAGTTATTATCTCTTAAAAACAAGTTTTTTGTTTTAACAACGGGAATTAATATTAAATTAATTTTTACCACTTCTGTGTTTTGAATTTAGAAAAATGGATTCCATATTTATAATCAGGAGGTTCAAATTGTGTAAATAGGTAACTTTTATTTTTAGACATTTTGAATAATTACTTCTGTAAATATTTTATTTACCATGGTTAAAGGGTAAATCCGGTAAATAAGGGTAAAAACTAATATTATAATAATAATAAATTACCCTAAAACGTGTCCTAACCCTATTTTTTGATACATCTCTGACCATGGGCATCTTTGGGTCGATTTCGAGACCCCATGGATCCATTTTTAAGTGATAATGACACATTATATTAATTAAGTGAAAGTAAATAGAAAAATGACATAAGCATATATCTTTTAGAAAAATTTTTTTTACATAGGGTTATATATGTTATATTTTCGACTATAAATATTAATTAGAAATATAAAAATATTTCCTACATAATGGTATTTTATTTATAATTTTTAGACATTTAATAATTAAATTTATTTATGGCACAATAATGATGCATTATTTTCCTTATTAATGAAAGAATAAAATAATTAGTATTATAAATGTTAAAATAAATATAATTTTAATGTTTTGATGACATAAAAAACTTTTATTGGTTAATATTACATTTTAGGAATTCTTAAATTAATTTGTTTCTAATTAATAAAGTTTTTAAGACTTTAACAAAAATCAATTATTAAATAGTGTCAAAATTGACATAAAAGAGTTTTTAAAACAAATATTATATTATTAATTGATATTCTATTTCTAAATATATAAATTTTGGACAAAGGACTTATATAATAATATTTGTATCATTAATGTACCACTTGGGGGTCACTTGGAAGTTTATAGTAAGTTTATTGACTATATAATATAAAAATACAAAGAGACATGGTAAATGTCAAACTAATTAACTATGATTTAAAACTAAATGATACGGTTAATAAAGTAACCCAAACCTGTCTAAAACCTATTGGTTGAGTTGTTTGCGACCTATCCTTACCATAACCTATAAATAATATACTTTTGAGCCATTATCAACCAAATATGAATTTATTATAAAATAATATTTCTAGCTTTTCCTAAAGTGCCCCTCTCCCCTCTTATAAAAGGGCACTCCCCCTTATCACTAATTCACTCATTCAAAGCCTTTTGGCTCTTCAAATATCTACCCAAATAAACTCTCAACAATCCTAACTTTAACCTAGAGGCCTTATTTTATTCAGAAAACCAACCTGAAGAGCCATTTTGATCAAATCAAAATGAAGAACCAGAAGAAGAGTTATGTTTTCACCACCCTCTTCCACATTTCTTTCTTCTTTAACTTCTTATTTCTTTGTTATTTAAATTATAAAATAATAACTCCATTATATTTTATATACTGTGATGTTATTATAAATATGGTACAACCATATTTATTATTATATCCATCCTTTGAATGACATGTCACCATACGTGTGTGTATACGGGCTTACCGTCTCCACGTCGTGGTGTAATTGTTATTCAAAACATTATTATTTGGATGGGTATGATAATGACGTGTAATTGATGTAAATAATCAATATAACATGATAAGTATTCTTTATATATGATATAACATCAAATTATATATTATTTTAATATCAAAAGAATGATATTGTCGCTCGTGCCTATGTATGGACTATCGTCTCCACGAACGCGATGAGATTCATTCTCCATCGTATCCATTCAAGACTAATTCTCATTTTTTGATTAAAAATAATGTTTAAGGACTTGATATTATTCTGGATAAGAATAAGATAAAACCTATCCATAAAAAACACGGATTTTTTTAACAAAACATATAAAATAAAATGAGTAAGTTAACACCTGAAACGACAATAATACTAAGATATTATTAACAAAGCATACTAAAAGATCATATACGATATCATATTAATGTATAAGATTCTTGAATAATTTAATAACAATTATTTGAACATTATACAAGAGTTTAATCTCCCCTCGACCATGTAAAAGCACAAGGTAAGGTGTTATTTCACAATCTCTTCATTATCCGAGGTTGTTTATACGTAATTATCAACTGGGACCTCTTTATCATCCACATCCATGTTTCTTAAAAATGTATTTCAAAACATTATTAATATTTTACAGAATATGGGTTAAATTCATTTATACCCTTGTTTGACTTTTTATAATATGTTTATAAAGTAATCTTTCTGTTGTTTTCCAAACAAGATCCGTTTTAACCTTTTCGACAGAATTATGGTAAGAATGTTTTTTTTAACTTATACAGAGGGTGCATCTATTTTCCACTGTTATAAAATCATCAAAGCTTCCCTTACAATATTTTAAGAATATTTTTAAATTAAATGTTTTATTTTATAATTATGTGACTTTTAAGGGATTTCAAAACGAATATTTCATGAATTTGGGAAAGGTACTCTTTATCAAGATCAGAATTTTAAATGTTTTGAAGACATATATTTCTATATCTTTTTAATTTATGTCCCTGCTTTCAAAATGATTTTAAGGATTTATTTATATGGACATGAATATTTTGAAATTATATTTCTTTTCAAAAGTTTCAATGTGGTATGGAACACTTTGATTCAAAAATATCTTTTAAATTACTTCCATTATAAATGTGTGACTTTTCAATGATTTCAAAAAAATATATTTCTCTCAAATAGTTTTGATTTCATCTATGTCAACATCCTTTGATGGATTTTAAGCTTATTTGAATTTGATTTATTATGATACAAAATTTCCATAATGTATTGAAGGTTTTGTGATATGTTTGACTATGGATGGGTTATTTTTATACTTTTCTTGGTTTATGGAGAAAGTATTAATATTTCATATGCTAATTTTAATATGAATGTTTATGTTAGGTTTAAACCTGTTCATATGAGGAACGCATTAGACTTAGTAAGTGATGAGTGGAGCCTGCTATAACTCCTCGATGCATCGGTAGGTCTCATGGGACAAACTAGTGTCTTGGCACAAGGCCTTGACAAAATCTTATTTGTAGTCTTCGAATAAGGCCTTGACTATGTGGTTATGATAGTATGGCATTATGCATTCCATCATTATGAAAGTGGTTATTGATATTGTATGTGATTATTCTACTAGTAGAATATCCATGTGAAAAAGTAAATGGAATTACTTCATTTTATTTTTTCCGTATTATGTTGAAGTTCAAGTTTAAAAGGATTTTGTTTTAGTTATACATTTCCTTAAATGTTTATGCTTATTTATGAAAATTTCCGCTATATAGTTATCCTTACTAAGCATCTGAGCTCACCCATTTCACTGTTTTATTTTTCCCAGGATGTGAAGAATTATTTTATGAATGACCTGTAGGGATAGTATAAGGGGATATGAAGACAGGATTTTGTAGTTGTTTTTTCACTTTATGATGTAATGTAAGATTTATGAATATATCTAATGATTCTAAGGCTACTAAAATAATAGGTCATTCGAGACTTGATCTTTTGTGATCATGCCAATGTTATGTAATAATGCACCGACTCTGTATAACTGGGGTCAGGGCGTTAAAGTTGGTATCAGAGGAAGTTTAGTAGAAACCTTGGAAGCTAGATTTAAATAAACTCTGATTAGAGCACATAGACCTAAGCTGAACTTTGAGGATTGGTATAGAAGAACTTCCTAGAATTTTGGTGTTGTAGATATTTTGGGTTTTCTTCAAGCAATACATCCCTTTATCGATACGAACAGGTAGAGGCGGCTTTGGCACAGATGTACCTAGGGGTAAAACCCGAAAACACCGCATTGAGCTAGACTCAAACGAGAACTGGTGCACGACTAGAGGCCTTGCTGCACTCTTGGTTACGACACTCCTGGGGGATATGCTTAGGATAATTATCAATTTCATTACGAACCATTATGAAGGGTTTATGATTATATAAATCCTCAAAGAAAACATTTTTATGATTATGGTTTATATCCATAAACTTTTCAATTTACGTTAGGTATTTTACAAGTTTGGATTTATGTATTGTGATTCAAAAACTAATCTAGTGTATGCCATTGTATAGAAATGGATCCCAGTAGAATGAAGGTGAACTCCAGCAATACGTATGATCCAAGGAGTAAGAAGGATCATATATTCCATGATATTAAGCCAACTTTTAGAAGGGAAATAGTCTCCCGTGTATTCTCAGCATATGAAAAAATATTATCATGTGTTAATAAAATAAGTAAAGAATTCTCTGAGCCTTGTGGCTTTGATGGGAAGAAAGAGAAGAATGTATGGAAGAGAGAAATATGGATAAAGTGAAGAGGGAAAAGAATAATTTTCTCATATGTGATAACTATGGGAAGAAACACCCTGGAACTTGCCTGAAAAGAATGAGAGTTTGTTATAAGTGTGGAGAAAAAGTATACTAAGTATGTCACTGCAAGGGTAAGAAAAATGTTTCAAATGTACAAAGATTCATCTACAGGGAGTTGGGACACTACGCGAACTAATGTCCAAATCATCATAGTATGCGACAAATGATTCTATTGGATAATAATCAAGTTATGATACTACCTCAGATGAAGAAGAATGACTAGTGTTCTTATGTTGTTATTGTAGGATTATTTGCTTTGAGTGTTGTGTCAACAATATACTGGTTATATGAATTATGGAGATAAATAAGGATTGTACTCCAGTACTATTTTATTGATGATTTGAGATTATATGGTTCTAAGAAAAGTGACATAATAGTAAGCTACACTTTTTTTAAAAAACATAGTATAAGGAAAGGTAATCCTTAATATTTTCATGATAATGAGGTAGTGATTTAGGAATAAGAGATGGTTTATTTGAATAAATTATATTGAATATTATTGAATACCTTGAAACTGATTAATGATTTCTATATCCCATCATTGTTGGAGTTTACAATTGTTTTGGATATTAGAATTATATCTAGTATTCTATAAGGTATAAAGGAGCATGAATGCAATCAATAAGGTTTTGTGGTAATTTAGGATGTACAGTGTTTTACAAGAATACATGATGAATGTGTTCACGTTTTATTACGTGGAAAAAGGATCTTCATTGTGTTTACCTTCCTTAGAAATTTTTAAATGTGAGTTTGGACAAAAGTATTTTGGATTACTCTAGTTTGATATTATTTTTTATTTCCATAAAAGGACAACCCGGAGGTCGGGTGGCATCCCATCGTGACTGGCAAGGCCGCGAGACCTGAAACCATAACCGAACGGCGACAAGGGGGTATCACCTACCACTGGCCCACGTGATGTCCTGGATTGAATAATGTAGTTTTTTTAAAAAGTTCTGGAAGATGAATTGTATATTAATTTTTTTGAACCCCAAACTAATAGGATAAATAGAATATTTTTTTAAGTTCTATTATCTTTTAGATTGAAAGATGAGTTTGTGGTAGAAATTAGTTAAAGGATGGAACTCTACCTGTCAAGTATATATTTTTATTCTTCTCTTATTCTATGAAAAAATTAATTCTTATAATTTATTGAAGGAATATTAAGACAAAAAATGTGTTATCCGAATACCTTATGTTTTTTTGAACCGATGGTATTTTATGTCATAATAGATTGATGAATTTGAGGCCCTCAATTTTACACTTGTTTGTGATTGATGACCTCAATCACTACCTATAAATATTTATGTTTTTCCTCCAATTATATGTCTCTAATTTCCACAAATGTTCTCCTAATCGTGATCATAATTTTGTGGCGACCCTTTCAATTTTCATTTCCTCATATTGAGACTAAATTTTATTAACCTAATTTCTGATGTGGGTTTTCCCAAAGATATTTTCTATTTTCAACCTTTTATTTTTCAAAAACAATTTTAAATTGCGAGGATGCAATTTTTTGAATAATGGGAGAATGTAACACCCCAAGATTCTATGATATGTATAAGGCCCCGACCTTAAACCTTACTTAATATTGAATTAAATGAATAATTCATGTTGAGGATATTTTCAGGTTTAGAGTTTTAGAGAATTAGATCATAAATCATGAATTACATTCCACATTTAAACAAAGTGGTTACATAAAAGATAGTATTCGTTTTTTTTCCATCAATGGAAACATATTTAAAATAAAACATGGATTCTTTCTTGACACTTCCTTGACACTATCATCATATCATGCACCTTTCCCTTGACCTGTGAAAAACATTTTAAAAACTTGGGATGAGCATAAAAAGCTCAGTAAGGGATATAAAAGTACAAAAAGATAAATTAGTCCATGTATGAAATCATACTTTACTCATAAAACATAAGCATTTTAACATACCTCATCAAATCATGAATAAATCATAGAAATCATAAGGCATAAAGTTAACTTGAGGTATTCATAACATTTTTACGTAGGGAGTAACCCTCTTGGTTACGTTTGGAATACCCATCACAGTATATTCCCTAAATCTCTTCAGAGAAACCTTATCGTTTAACTACTTCGCGTTACCCAATTCATTGGAGAGCTATATCGGGCTCACTCGCCCTTAGTTTATCATGGAACCACCAGTCTTCATAATAATTCCCAAGAACCATAACATAATCGTATCACATAAAACATGCATAAAGGTAAAATAACATTTCCACTTTTCAATCACAAGATATCAATGCAACACATTGATATAAAAACATTATGAAAACCATTTTCAATACCAAAATAAAAGAAAAGTAAAATAAGGTATTTATTTTTTATTTAAAAAATGTATGGCTTGTAGAGAATGACGAAACTCAAATAATGGTCACGGTGGTAGAGAAGTTGTTGTCGTCGCATACGTACAATAAAAACAATCCCTTTTGTCATTTAGTAAAACGCTTCGTATAAAAAGATTCCTTTTGGATAAATGTAAAAATCAAAGGGGTTTATACACCATATAAAATAAGGCTGTGTATAAAACAAAATATGCCTCAATGAAAGGAGATTGAGACGAAGTCCCATACAAAGACGATATCCTTGGATTAAGGATAAATCAATTACATAATTATGTGTGACAAATGAATATGCCAAATATAAGTGGATATTAAGTGTAAAACAATCATAGGTTATTCACACATATTCATAGAACGACATATTCAAGGAGTGCAAGTTTATCCCAAATAATCAAAATTGGGTTAAGAAGTTCCCTTGCAAAAATTCGACAGCCTAACGACATCACTTCAAAATTTAGAAAATGGGTTGATGAGAGATAAAAAGGTTAACTCATTACTTGGATATAAAATTTACATCAATAAAGACATAGAAGAACATATCCCAACATTAAAATATTTAAATTAAAAGACCCAACAAAATAAGTCTTTTAAAAAGAGGAGGGTGAAAGGTTCCCTTACTGACTTGGGTATCTTTCGAAACATATACCCCATGAAAGAAGGACAATAAAAAATTGATGTAAATACTCATAAACGAAATTATATTACACAAAGAGTAGAATAATGAGAAGTATATATACAACTCAATATAAATGGTGGCAAATGTAGCATAAATCTCATGGGAATAAATGTGAGATGAAAAATCCCTTATGAAAACTCGGCAGCCTAATGACGCCACTTAAAACTTTCAAAAAATGGATTGATGAGATCAAATAAGGTCTCTAATCATATTAACATAAAATGTACATCAAGAGTAATATAAAAGAACATCCCCCAACAAAACAAATAGGATCTTCAAAGAAGTGACATAAAGTAGAGTACTTAAAAAGAAAGAGAGAGGTTGGATCTCTTATGAAAATTTGGAAGCCTAACGGCGCCACTCAAATCTTCAAAAATTGATTGATGAGAGAAAGTAGGGTCTCTCATCATATGAACATAAAACATTCAGTAATAGTAATATAAAATAACATCTCAATCATAAGAAAGATGATCTTAAAAGGAATGACATAAAAGAGTGTACTTAAAAAGAAAGAGAGGGGTAGGATCCCTTATCTCATGTCCGACATGACTCGATCGTTCTTTAATCTCATGAATAATTAAATTTGGTAAATTTATAATTTTTTAAGGACCTCATTTAAATATTATTATTCAGTTCACATCACATATTATAATGTTATAATAATTGGTTAATAAAGTGAGTTCATATTAGAAGTTTTTGTCGATGTTCGGTACATGAGTAAAAACTGAACTTGTTGGAAAAGAATTTTCCATGTAGTTATAGGTAAATCATATCCAGAATAGTATTTATGTTTTAAATATCATATATATCTAGTATATATTCATTTTATACTATTACATAGCATTTGGAGATAAAAAGTTAAAAGCACCGTTCATGGAGACGGTAGGTCGTATGTACGCATGAATGATACTTTCATTTCTTGTCATATTAATAGAATTAAAACAAAATGAGATATATATATATATTATAATTACAGAATGATATACATCATTTAGATGTAATATATTACATATATATCCATTATATTTATGTACTTATAATAGTACATAACATTTGGAGATAAGAAATGAAATGTACCGTTCATGGAGACGGTAAGCCGTACGTACGCATGAACGCTACCTTTATTTTTTTTTGTATTCAATGGAATGAAATAAAAATGATATAAAGGAATATTATAATTCCAGTAGGATATCATATGTAATACCATTAATTCCATCCTTTATACATCCCACATATGGCATTAACGAATGAAATCACTTTGAGGGGGCGGTAGTCCGCACTTCCTAAAATAAAGATATCGCGTTTACCTATAATGGAAACCATAAAGGTATGCCATAAATGAAAAATACAGAAGCTTAAGGAAAAAATAAAAATATTTTATATCATATATAAATATAGTGACATCTTAATGGACACCTTTTAAGGTGTTAAAAGAATATTGAACAATCATCGTTTCGTGAGGCAGTAATTCTCCATCCACAGAAACAGTATGTTCTTTAACCATTATATAGAGTTGTGTGAAAGTGTAGCTTGAATAATTATTATAACAACATCCGAGTATATTTAATATATGGGTGTTGTTAAAAAAAAAAGTAATAAAAAGAGTTTAGGGGTTTGGAGAAGCAAAATAAAACAAA
The DNA here is from genome assembly GCA_963277665.1 of Viscum album. NCBI lineage: Eukaryota > Viridiplantae > Streptophyta > Magnoliopsida > Santalales > Viscaceae > Viscum > Viscum album. The sequence continues at coordinate 1,281,460,927 of OY728134.1, forward strand.
AGAACACAGGGAAAGACATTACCTTTAAATCGGGTAACTCTCTTTGATTTGATCTCAAACGCTTCCTTGGATAGGATTCTGACCAAAGTGAGGCTTCAATGATGAATAGATGGATCTGTAGAGATGCAATGGGAAGGTTTTGGCCTATAAAAATGCTTTAGAGGTGTGTGTAAGGTGGTAGAGGTGGGGGCCCTTTATAAGAGGAGAGGAGGGGCACTCTTGGAAAGTTATAAAATATTACTTTATTATAAAATGATTTTCAGATTTTAAAGGTCCCAAAAGAATATATATCAAGGATAAGGTGATAAGGTTTCGAAATCCACCCATCCAATAGGTTTGTGACAAGTGTAAGACCTAGATTCCACCCTATCTTCTCATTTTATTTAAATTGTTCATTTATGAGGTAATCACTGCATCATCACTGTGTCATAAATAAATTAATTTATTTAATGTATAAAAAATATAAAAAAATATCATGATGTATGAAATCTTTTTATATTTATAATTAATGTTTATAGTCAAAAATATGACTTATATAACACCATGTAAAAAGTGTTTTAGTAAAACAACACATGTTTTTGATATTTTACTTTTAACTTTAAATAAAAAGGTATTAATGTAATTTTCCAACCAAAGTGGCTCCATGGGGTCCCCAACTTGACCCATGGATTGTCTTGGTCGGCCATGACTCATCCAATAAGTGTAGAACATGTTTCAAGGTCATTTAATATTATTATAACATTATCATTACCTTAAATTACACTATTTACCTCTAATCGTGATTAAAAACATAAGAGTTACTATTCAGCAAAAAATTATTTTAATCCCATTAAACCACATTTTACATCCTAATGAAAACCATGTATGTTGGATTTTTTAAATTCAAACCACAGAAGTGGTAAAGTTTCATTTAAACGAAAAAATAGTTTTTAAACTACCACTTAGTGGTTTCACTATTCATAAAAAATGGAGTTTTTCAGAAAAATACCAAACCTTCACCCTAAGCTATATTTGATATTACGAATTCAAAAATGATGTCTATTTTACAAAATTAAAAACATATAAGTTAAATTAATTAATTTAATAATTAATTCCCGCTGTTAGAACAAATAGCGTGTTTTTATGAAACAATATATATCAAAAGATTGACACTAGTTTAAGTCCAATTTCAAAGTGAAATTAATTCCAAAGACCACTATTGGATTAAATGGTAAAAATATATTCTAATTTAACTTTAAAACCAATTCAAAAGAAAATATAATCATATAAATAAATTAGATTAAAAAGAGGTTTTGAATTAAAATACATCATTTTCACTATTCATTAAAAAAATGAACTTTATCGGAAAAATACCAAAAAATTACACAAAGTAAATTTTGATGTCCCGATTCTAAAGAAGAATTTTATTTTATCAAACATAACACATAAAATTTTCAAAATGTGGATTTAAAAGAGGTTCTCCATAAAAAGGCGGTTAATCGACCTTTTAAAGAATATTAGAATGTTTACGCTTAAAATTGGATTCATTCGCATTTTTAATCCTCTAACATTTATTTTAAAAAGAAAAAATATTTGACAAACATATATAATCATTTTGTAGTTAGTTCTGTTCATTCCTGTCATTACAATGTCTAGGTGTTAACTACCATTTAAAAATAAAATTATTTTATTATTAGAGTGCAACGTAAGATTTCAAAGGAACTCGTTGTTGCGTATTGGGTAATCCATCGAGCATAGCGTTCCATTTAAATTAATATTAAAACTTTATTCGAAAATAGGGATAAATATAAAAATTCCATATTCTTTATATACCTGTGGTGTTACATCCTTCCCCCCTTTTGGGAATTGCATCCTCTTAATTTTAAAATTGGGCTCGGAAACATCATTGAAAATCTCACATCGGAACAAGATTCAGTAAAACAATCACTTTAAAATAAAGAAAGAGAAGTACAAAGGTCACCCGAGTTAACCCATACTAGGATTCCATGTAGGAAAACATGGATATGGAGGAAAAAACAAACGGTCATGTTCTGAGGGGGAGTGATAGTAAACATGTCTAGGAGAAAGTCAACCATAAGAAATTACAAACTTGTGATGGGTTAAACGGTATTCGATTCCCCAGTAGGAAAAGTTAACAGGCAACTTTTTTGTTTTAAGTTACTCTTTATTGAGGAATTTATTTTTGAGCTCAACTAAATCATAATGAAACATAATTACTTGTCACATAGACTTTCAAATCTTAATAGATTCCTCAATCAAACTCATATTTTTTCCAAAAGACGAGTATTTAGGAAGGCTTGTTCACATTAAGAGTAATATAATCAACTTCTTGACAATCACCTAATCCACAAAAGAGAACTATATATTTCCCATTTCTTTAGACAAAAAATAAAACCAAAATTTTTAGTATGAGATCAGATAATCCACAAAAGTATAATCCTTTATAAAAAGAAAATCTATTCTTAATCTCCAAAATTTGTCCAAAAAAAAACCTCAAGTTCAACGAAGACCATTCGATAAAAAATTGTCCATAAAATTCTTCAAAGTAAACCAAACTAAGATTGAAACCCAAATATTTGAAGAATTTAATCACATAGTCTTCCAAGGTACAAATTAACTTTTATCTCCAAATAACATCAGTTGCTCTTAAATTCTCATATTGAAAAGTAATTTACCTAATCACATATCCTACATGATAGGTTAATCATTTCCATAGATAACCCAGATTAAACTTAATCTTGATTCCTAAAATCATCTAACTAAAAAGAATTAGTCAAACTAACCAGGGACTTCATGTAGTCAAGTGGTAGGCGATAAATACCAGTCGCACTTTGGTTGTGGGTTCGATTCCCGCAGTTTTGTCTGATGCGACGGGTTGTCACACGGTCTGCATGTTGTCGTTTTTCCAAAACAATATAATTCTTAAAAAATTCCCCAAAACGAGATAAAATCTTTAAAAATGATCATAACATATTTTAACCTTATGTTTATCTCATGCCTTTCATTTTCCATCATAACATATAATAACCCATAATTACCTCAAAAGTAAGGATCATATAAACTCTAATGGTTACCTTTATAATTATTACCTGAACTTCCACATCAATTGGTCATCTTGTACATGATGCATTACAAAACATACCAAGGTTCAAGTGGTTGATAATGACTCCTTGATAGTTTTTTTTAGAACAAACATGAGTTTCCTCATTGAATCCCTCATTTCATCCAGTCTCTTAATCAGAGAACCACCACAGTTTCCTTCAAACTTGTTGTCACTTTAGTGCCTGCTAGATCCATCCATTCACTAAAAACAGAAATGTCAGTGTGAGTATATCAACAAAACCATCATGTACTAATGATGAAGATAAACACTAAGATATACTTACTCATTCACTTTATCTAAAACTAGGACTCTTTCTGAAATCCTAACCATTATGGTAATGTCACTTATGCTTAGAGAATACCCTAACCTCTAAAGTTATCTAAACCGACTTATGATACCAACTATAAGGCCCCGACCTTAAACCTTACTTAATATTGAATTAAATTAATAATTCACATTGAGGATCTTTTCAGGTTTAATGTTTTAGAGAATTAGATCATAAATCATGAATTACATTCCACATTTAAACAAAGTAGTTACATAAAAGATAGTATTCATTTTTTCCCATCAACAGAAACATATTTAAAATAAAACATGGATTATTTCTTGACACTTCCTTGACACTATCATTATATCATGCACCTTTACCTTGACCTATGAAAAACATTTCAAAAATTTGGGATGAGCATAAAAAGATCAGTAAGGGATATAAAAGTACGAAAAGAAAACATTAGTCCATGTATGAAATCATACTTTACTCATAAAACATAAGCATTTTAACAATCCTCATCAAATAATGAATAAATCATAGAAATCATAAGTCCTAAAGGTAACGTTAGGCATTCATAACATTCTTACGTAGGTAGTAACCCTCTTGGTTACGTTTTGAATACCCATCACAGTATATTCCCTAAATCTTTTCAGAGAAACCTTAAAATTTAACTCCTTCACATTACCCAATGCATTGGAGATCTATATCGGGATCACCTGCCCTTAGTTTATCATGGAACCACCCGTCTTCATAGTAATGCCCAAGAACCATAACATAATCATATCACATAAAACATGCATAAAGGTAACATAACATTTCCACTCTTCAATCACAAGATATCAATATAACACATTGATATAAAAAAATTATGAAAACCATTTTCAATACCAAAATAAAAGAAAAGTAAAACATGGTATTTATTTTTCATTTAAACAAAGTATGACTGGTAGAGGAAACCAAAACTCAAATAATGGTCACGGCGGCAAAGAAGTTGTTGTCGCCGCATACGTACGACAAAAACATTTCCTTTTGTCGTTTAGTAAAACACTTCGTATAAAAAGATTCATTTTGGATAAACGAAAAAGTCAAAGGGGTTTATACACCATATAAAAGAAGGTTGTGTATAAAACAAAATATTCCTCAATGAAAGGATATTGAGACGAAGTCCCATACAAAGACGATATCCTTGGATTAAGGATAAATCAATTACATAATTATGTGTGACAAACAAATACTCCAAATATAAGTGGATATTAAGAGTAAAACAATCATAGGTTATTCACACATATTCATATAAATACATATTCAAGGAGTGCAAGTTTATACAAAAGAATCAAAATTGGGTCAAGAAGTTCCCTTACAAAAATTCGACAGCCTAACGACATCACTTCAAAATTCAGAAAATGAGTTGATGAGAGATAAAAATGGTAACTCATCAATCAGACATAAAATTTACATAAATAAGTATATATAAGAACATATCCCAAAATTACAATATGTAAATTAAAATACCCAACAAAAGAAGTCTTTTAAAAAGAGGAGGGTGAAAGGTTCCCTTACCGACTTGGGTATCTTTCGAAACATACACCCCATGAAAGAAGGGAAATACAACATTGATGTAAATAATCATTAATGAAATTATAATACACAAAGATTAGAATAATGGGAAGTATATATAGCACTCAACTGAAATGGTGGAAAATGTAGCATAAATCTCACGAGAATAAAAGTGAGATGAAAAATCCCTTACGAAAACTTGGCAGCCTAACGGGGCCACATAAAACATCCAAAAATGTATTGATGAGATCAAATAAGGTCTCTCAACATATTAACATAAAATTTTAATTAAGAGAAATATAAAATAACATCTCCCAACATAAAAAAGAGGAGCTTAAAATAAGTGACATAAAGGAGAGTACTTAAAAAGAAAGAGAGAGGTTGGATCTCTTACGAAAATTTGGCAGCCTAACAGCGCCACTCAAAACATCCAAAATTAATCGATGAGAGAAAGTAGGGTCTCTCATCATATGAACATAAAAAGTATAGTAAGATTAATATAAAAGAACATCCCAATCATAAGAAATATGATCTTAAAAGGAATGACATAAAAGAGTGTAATTAAAAAGAAAGAGAGGGGTAGAATCCCTTACCTCGTGTCCGACATGACTCGATCGTTCTTTAATCTCCTGAATAATAAAATTTGGTCAATTTCTAATTACTTAAGGACCTCATTTAAACATTATTATTCAGTTCATATCACATTTTATAATTTTATCATAATTTTTTAATAAAGTGAGTTCATATCAGACGTTTTTGTCGATGTTCGGTACATGAGTAAAAGTTGAACTTGTTGGAAATGAATTTTCCATGTAGTTTTAGGTACATCATATACAGAATAGTATTGATTTTTTAAATATCATATATATCCAGTATATATTAATTTTATACTATTCCATATCATTTGGAGATAAAAAATTAAAAGCACCGTCCATGGAGATGGTAGGTCGTATGTACGCACGAACGCTACTTTCATTTTTTGTCATATCAATGGAATTAAAACAAAATGAGAGATACATATATTATAATTCCATAATGATATCCATAATTTAGATGTAATATGTTACATATATATCCATTATATATATGTACTTATAATAGTACATAACATTTGGAGATAAGAAATGTAATGTACCGTTCATGGAGACGGTTAGCCGTACGTACGCATGAACGCTACATTCATTTCTTTTTTTTGTATTCAATGGAATGAAATAATAATTATATAAAGTTATATTATAATTCCAGTAGGATATAATATGTAATACCATTAATTCCATCCTTTATACGTCCCACATATGGCATTAACAAATCAAATCACTTTGAGGGGGAGGTAGTCTGCACTTCCTAAAAAGAAGATATCGTGTTTACCCATAATGGAAACCATAAAGGTATGCCATAAATAAAAAATACAGAAGATTAAAGAAAAAATTAACATATTATATATCATATATAAATATAGAGACATCTTAATGGACACCTTTGAAGGTATTAAAAGAATATTGAACAATCATCGTTTCGTGAGGCAGTAATTCGCCATCCAATGAAACAGTATGTTATTTAACCATTAGACGGAGGTGTGTGAAAGTGTAGCTCGAATCATTATTATAAAAAAATCCTAATATATTTAAGATACTGGTGTTGTTACAAAAAAAATGTAATAAAAAGAGTTTAGGGGTTTGGAGAAGCAAAATAAAACAAAAGAACACAATGGAAAACAATACCTTTAAATCAGGTAACTCTCTTTGATTTGAGCTCAAAGGCTTCTTTGGAAAGGATTCTGCCCAAAGTGAGGCTTCAATGATGAATAGAGGGATGTGGATAGATGAAATGGGTAGGTTTTGGCCGAGCCAAAGGCTTTAGAGGTGTGTGTAAGGTGGTAGAGGTGGGGGCCTTTTATAAGAGGGGAGGAGGGGCACTCTTGGTAAGTTATAAAATATTACTTTATTATAAACTTATTTTTGGATTTTAAAGGTCCCAAAAGGATATATTTATAGGATAAGGTGATAAGGTTTCTAAATCCACCCATCCAATAGGTTTTTGACAAGTTTAAGACTTAGATTTCACCCTATCTTCTCATTTATTTAAATCGTTCATTTAGGAGGTAATCACTACATCATCACGGTGTCATAAATAAATTAATTTATTTATGGTCTAAAAATTGTAAAACAAATATCATGATGTAGAAAATATTTTTAGATTGATAATGAATATTTATAGTAAAAAATATGACTTATATAACCCCCATGTAATTTTTTTTAGTAAAACAACACATGTTTGTGACATTTTAATTTTAACTTTAAATAAAAAGGTATTAATGTCATTTTCCAACCAAAGTGGCTCCATGGGGTCCCCATGTTGAAACATGGATTGTATTGGTCGGCTATGACTCATCAAATATGGTTAGAACATGTGTCAAGGTTATTTCATTTTATTATAACATTATCTTTACCTTAAATTACTCTAATTACCTCTAATCGTGATTAAAAATTTAAGAGTTACTATTCACCAAGAAAATATTAATTCCAAAGACCACTATTGGATTAAATGGTAAAAATATATTATAATTTCACTTTAAAAAAAACTCAAAATATAATGTAATCATATAAATAAATTAGATTAAAAATAGGTTTTGAATTAAAATACAACATTTTTCACTATTTTTTAAAAAATGAACTTTATCGGAAAAATACCAAAAATTTACACAAAGTAAATTTTTATGTCCTGATTCTAAAGAAGAATTTTATTTTGTCAAATATAACACATAAAATTGTCAAAATGTGGATTTAAAAGAGGTTCGCCATCAAAAGGCAGTTAATCGACCTTTTAAAGAATATTAGAATGTTTACGGTTAAAATTGGATTCATTCGCATTTTTAATCCTCTACCATTTATTGTAAAAAGTAAAAATATTTGAAAAAAATATATAATAATTTTATAGTTAGTTCTGTTCATTTTCTTCATTACAAAGGCTAGGTGTTAACTACCATTTAAAAATAAAATTATTTTATTATTAGAGTGCAACGTAAGATTTCAAAAGAAATCATTTTGCGTATTGGGTAAGCCATCGAGCATATTGTTCCCTTTAAATTAATATTAATATTTTATTCACAAATAGGGATAAATATAAAAATTCCATATTATTTATTTACCTGGGGTCTTACAGTATGCTTCTTTTTGAATAACACAGTAGTGTGTGTTGTATGCAACTTCGAGTTCTAACACACACCACAACCAATCAAACTACCCGTTATGAATAGTAATACCCACTTTTTTAAATTTTATACATTTTATCCTTCAAAATTAACTTCATTTTTGGATTCCGAATATCGAAATTAGATCAGGGTGAATTTGTGGTTCTTTTTGGATAACTTTCATATTTTGATGAATAGTGAAAATTACGAAATTTTAATTAAAAACAACATTTTTAATCAAAATATTTAAAAGTGATAAATTATGAATTTGAGTGATCATAGAGTATAATTAAATTACATTTTTACCATTTAATCTAATTTTGGTCATTGGACATAATTTCACATTTAAACTGGACATAAGAAAATGCCAATCTTTTGATAGTTATTATCTCTTAAAAAAACATTTTTGTTTTAACAATGGTAATTAATTTTAAATTACTTTCTGCCACTTCTGTGTTTTGAATTTAGAAAAATGGATTCCATATTTAGAATCACGAGTTAAAAATTGTGTAAATATGTATCATTTATTTTTAGACATTTTGAATAATTACTTCGGTGAATATTTTATTTACCATGGTTAAAGGGTAAATTCGGTAAATAAGGGTAAAAAATAATATTATAATAATACTAAATTACCCTAAAACGTGTCTTAACCCTATTGGTTGATACATGTACAACCATTTGCATCTTTGGGTCGATTTTGGGACCCCATAGATCTATTTGTAAGTGATAATGACACTTTATATTAATTAAGTTAAAGTAAATACAAAAATGACTTAAGCATATGTCTTTTAGCAAAACATTTTCTACATAGGGTTATATATGTTATATTTTTTACTATAAATATTCATTAGAAATCTAAAAATATTCTCTACATAAAGGTATTTTATTTGTAATTTTTAGACATTGAATAATTAAATTTATTTATGACACAATTATGATGCAGTATTTTCCTTATTAATTAAAGAATCAAATAATTAGTATTATAAATGTTAAAATAAATATAATTTGAAAGTTTTGATGAAATCTAAAACATTTATTGGTTAATATGACATGTTAATATTTCTTAAATGAATTTTTTTTCTAATTAATAAAGTTTTTAAGACTTTCACAAAAATCAATTATTAAATAGTGTCAAAATTGACATAAAAGCATTTTTAAAACAAATATTATATTATTAATTGATATTATATTACTAAATATCTAAATTTCGGCCAAAAGAATTATATAATAATATTTTTATCATTAGTGGACCACTTGGGGGTCTCTTGAAAGTTTATAGTAAGTTTATTAACTATATAATATAAAAATACTAAAGACATGGAAAATGTCAAACTAATTAACTAAGAGTTAAAACTAAAAGATAAGATTAATAAAGTAACCCAACCCAGTCTAAAACCTATTTGTTGAGTTGTTTTTGACCTATCCCCACCATAAACTTTAAATAATATACTTTTTAGCCATTAGAAACAAAATATGAATTTATTATAAAATAATATTTCTAGCTTTTTCTAAGGTGCCCCTCACCCCTCTTATAAAAGGGCACTCCCCCTTCTCCCTAATTCACACATTCAAAGCCTTTTGGCTCAGAAAAAATCTTCCCAAATACCCTCTAAACTATCCTCCCTTCAACCTAGAGGCCTTATTTTGATCCAAAATCCAACCAAAGGATCCCCTTTGATGAAATCAAAAGGAAGAACCCGGAGAAGAGGTAATGTTTTCACCACCCTCTTTCAAGTTCCTTTCTTCTTGAACTTCTTTTTTATTTATTATTTCCATTATAAAATTATAACTCTAGTATATTCTATACACTGTGATGTTATAATAAATATGTTACAACCATATTCAGTATTCTATCCATCCTTTGAATGACATGTCACCATACATGCGTACGTACGGCTTACGGTCTCCACGTCGTGGTGTAATTGTTATACAAAACATTATTATTTGGATGGGTATGATAATGATGTGTAATTGATGTAAATAATAAATATAACATGATACTTATTATTTATATATGATACACCGTCCAATTATATATTATTTTAATATCAAAATAATGATATTGTCGCTCGTGCATACGTACGGACTACCGTCTCCACGAACGCAATGAGATTCATTCTTCATCGTATCCATTCAAGACTAATTATCATTTTTTGATTAAAAATATTGTTTAAGGACTTGATATCATTCTGGATATGAATAAGATACAACCTATCTATAACTAACAGGACTTATGTGAAAAAACATATAAAAGAAAACGAGTAAGTTAACACACGAAACGACGATAATACTAAGATATTATTAATAAAGCAATGTTAAAAGATCATATATGATATCATATTAATGTATAATATTCTTGTATAATTTAATAAAAATTATTTAACCATTATATAGGAGTTTAACCTACCCTCGACCAAGGAAAAGCACAAGGTAATGGTTTATTTCACAATCTCTTCATTATCCGAGGTTGTTTATACGTAATTATCTCCTCAGACCTCTTTATCATCCACATCCATGTTTCTTAAAAATGTATTTAAAAACATTCTTACTATTTTACTGAATATGGGTTAAAGTCATTTATACCCATGTTTTACTTTTTATAAGATGTTTATAAAAGAATCTTTCTGCCGTTTTCCAAACAAGGTCCTTTTTATCCTTTTGGATAGAATTAAGGTAAGAATGTTTTTTAATTTATATGGAAGGTGCAGCTATTTTCCGTCATTATAAAATCATTGAAGCTTCCTTTACAATCATATAATTATATTTTGAAAGTAAATGTTTTATTTTATAATTATGTGACTTTTAAATGATTTCAAAATGAATATTTTAATAATTTTTGAAAGGTACTCTTTATCAAGATCAAAATTTTAAATGTTTTAAAGATTTATCTTTCTAAATATTTGTTATTAATGTCCATGTTTTAAAAATGATTTTAAGGATTTATTTATATGGACTAGAATATTTTGAAATTATATTTCTTTTCAATAGTTTGAAAGTGGTATGGGACACTTTAATTCAAAAATCTCTTTTAAATTACTTCCTTTTTAAATGTGTGACTTTTCAATGATTTAAAAAAAGAGATATTTCTCTCAAATAGTTTTGATTTCATCTATGTCAATATCCTTTGATGGATTTTAAGATTATTTGATGTTGATTTATTATGATACAAAACTTCTATATTATATTGATGGTTTTGTGATATGCTTGAATGTGGATGTGTTATTTTTATACCATTCATGGTTTATGGAGAAAATATTGAGATTTCGTATGATGGTTTAAATACAAATGTTTATGTTATATTTAAGCCTTTTCATATTAGGAATGCATTAGACATAGTAAGTGATGGGTGGAGCCCTCTATAGCTCATCGATGCATAATTAGGTCTCATGAGACAAACTAGTGTCTTGAAACAAGGCCTTGACACAATCTTATTTGTAGGCTTGGCACAAGGCCTTGACTATGTGGTTATGATAGTCTGGAATTATGCATTCCATCATTATGAAAGTGGTTATTGATATTTCATATGATTATTCAACTTGTAGAATATCCATGAGAATAAGTAAATGGAATTACATCATTTTATTTTCTCCATATTATGCTGAAGTTCAAGTTTAAAAGGTGTTTGTTTTAGTTATACATTGCCTTAAATGTTTATGCTTATTTATGAAAGTTCCCGCTATATTGTTATACTTACTGAGAATCTGAGATCACCCCTTTCAATGTTTTATTTTTCCCAGGATGTGAAGAAGTATTTTATGAACGACCTACATGGATAGTATGAGGGGAAATGAAGACAAGATGTTGTTGTAGTTTTTTTCACTTTATGATGTAATGTAAGATTTATTAATATATCTAGGGATTCCAAGGCTACTATACTAATCGGTTTTTCAAGACTTGATCTTCTGTGATCATGCCAATGTTATGTAATAATGCACCGAATCTGGGTAACTGGGGTCGGGACGTTACAGTTGGTATCAGTGGAAGTTTAGTACAAAACTTGGAAGCTACATTTAGATAAACTCTGATTAGAGCACATAGACCTAAGATGGAATTTGAGGATTAGTATAGAAGAACTTCCTAGAATTTTGGTATTGTAGATATTTTGTGAGTTCTCCAAGCACTACATCCCTGTATGGATATGAGCAGGTAGAGGAAGCTCTGGCACAAATGTATCTAGGGGTAAAACCCAAAAACACCACTTTGAGCTAGACTCGAATGGGAACTAGTGCACAACAATGGGCCTTGCTGCACTCTTGGTTACGACACTACCGAGTGATATGCTTTGGATAATTCTCAATTTCATTACGAACCATTATGATGGTTTTATGAGTATATACATCCTCAAAGAAAACATTTTTATGATTATGGATTATATCAATAAACTGTTCAATTTATGTTAGGTGTTTTACAAAGTTTGGATTTGTGTATTGTGATTCACAATCTAATCTAGTGTATTCCATTGTATAGAAATGCCGCCCAATAGAAGGAATGTGAACTCTAGCAATACGTATGATCCCAGGAGTAAGAAGGATCATATCTTTCATGGTATTAAGCCAAATTTTATAAGGGAAATAGTTTCCCATGTATTATAAATATATGAAGAAATAATATCATGTGTTAATAAAATAAGTAAATAATTTTCTGAGTCATATGGCTTTGATGGGAAGCAAGAGAAGAAAAGGATGGAAGAGAGAAAGATGGATAAAGGGAAGAGGGAAAAGAATAATTTTCTCATATGTGATAACTGTGGGAAGAAACACCCTGGAACTTTCCTCAAGGTAATGAGAGATTGTTATAAGTGTGTAGAAAAAGGACACCAAGTACGTGACTTCAAGGGTAAGAAAAAGGTTTCAAATGTACAATGCTTCGTCTGAAAGGTGTTGGGACATTACGTAAACCAATGTCCAAATCAATAGAGTATGCGCCAAAGGATTCTATTGGATAATAATCAAGTTATGATACAACCTCAGATGAAGAAGAATGACTAGTGTTCTTATGTTGTTATTATATGATTATTTCATTTGAGTATTGTATCAACAATATACTGGTTATATGAATTATGGAGATAACTAAGGATTGTACTGCAGTACTATTTTATTGAGGATTTGAGATTATATGGCTTAAAGAAAATTGACTTAATAGTAAGCTACAATTTTTGTTAAATACATGGTTGAAGGAAAGGTAATCCTTAATATGGTCCCGATAATGATGTAGTGATTTTGGAATAAGAGATGGTTGATTGGAATAAATTATATTGGATATTCTTGACTACCTTCAAACTGATAAATGATTTCTATATCCCATCATTGTTGAAGTTTACAACATTTTTGGATAGAAGGAGTATATCCAGTATTCTATAAGGTATAAAGGAGCATGAATGTAGTCAATAAGGTTTTGTGGTAATTTAGGATGTGCAGTGTTTTAAAAGAATACCCGATTAAGGTGTTCACATTTTATTACATGGAAAAGGATCTTCATTGTGTTTACCTTCCTTACAAATTTTGGATTGTGAGTTTGGAAAAAAGTATTTTGGATAACTCTTGTTTGAGATTATTTTTTATTTCCATAAAAGGAAAACCTAGAGGTCGGGTGGCAACCCGTCGTGACCGGTAAGGCCGTGAGACTTGAACCCGTAAACAAAGGGCGACAAGGGTGTGTCACCTACCACTGGCCCACGTGATTTCCTGCATTGAATAATGTAGTTTTTTTAAGAGGTCTTGTAGATGAATTATAAATTAATTTTTTTGAACCCCAAACTAATAGGATAAATAGAATATTTATTTTATGTTCTATTATCTTTTAGAGTGAAAGATTAGTTTGTGGTAGAAATTAGTTAAAGGATGGAACTCTACTTTTCAAGTACATATTTTTCTTCTTCTCTTATTCTATGAAGAAATTAATTCTTATACTTTATTTAAGGAATATTAAAACCATGAATGTTTTATCCTAATACCTTATGTTTTTTTGAATAGATGGTATTTTAAATCATCATAGATTGATGAATTTAAGGCCCTCAATTTTATACTTGTTTGTGATTGATGACCTCAATCACTACCTATAAATATTTATGTTTTCCTCCAATTATATGTCTCTAATTTCAACCAATGTTCTCCTAATCGAGATCATAATTTGGTGGTGACCCTTTCATTTCTTTTTTCTTCTTATTAAGACTAAATTTTATTAACCAAATTTCTGATGTGGGTTTTCCAAATATATTTTCTATTTTTAACCTTTTATTTTCGAAAAACAATTTCAAATTATGAGGTTACAATTTATTGAAGGAAGGGATAATGTAACACCCCAAGCTTCCACAATATGCTTCTCTTTGAATAGGATAGTAGCGTGTATTGTACGCAACTTCGAGTTCTAACACACACCACAACCAATCAAACTAGCCGTTATGAATAGTAATACCCACTATTGAAATTTTATACATTTTATCTTTCAAAATGCACTACATTTTTGGATTCAGAATATCGAAATTAGCTTAGGGTTAATTTTTGGTACTTTTCGGATAACTTTCATATTTTGATTAATAGTGAAAATTACTAAATTTGAATTAAAAACAACTTTTTTAATCAAAATAATTAAGAGTGATATATTATGAATTTGAGTGATTTTAGAGTATAATTAGATTATATTTTTACCATTTAATCCAATGTTGGTCATTGGAAATAATTTCACATTTAAACTGGACATAAGCAAATGCCAATATTTTGATAGTTATTATCTCTTAAAAACACGCTTTTTGTTTTAACAACGGGAATTAATTTTAAATTAATTTCTTCCACTTCTATGTTTTGAAATTAGAAAAATGGATTCCATATTTCGAATCAGAATTTCAAATTTTTTAAATAGGTAACTTTTATTTTTAGACATTTTTAATAATCACTTCGGTAAATATTTTATTTACAATGGTTAAAGGGTAAATCTGGTGGATAAGGGTAAAAAATAATTTCATAATAATAATAAATTACCCTAAAATGTGTCATAACCCTATTGGTTGATACATTTCCGACCATGGGAATATTTTGGTTGATTATGGGACCCCATAGATCCACTTGTAAGTGATAATGACACTTTCTATTAATTAAGTTAAAGTAAATACAAAAATGACATAACCATATATCTTTTTGAAAATAATTTTTTACATAAGGTTATATATGTTATATTTTCGACTATAAATATTCATTAGAAATATAACAATATTTCCTACAAAATTATATTTTATTTATTATTTTTATACATTGAATAATTAAATTTATTTACGACACAATAATGATTCAGTATTTTCCTTATTAATGAAAGAATCAAATAATTATGATTATAAATGTTAAAATAAATATAATTTTATAATTTTGATGATATATAAAAATTTTATTGGTTCATATGACATTTTAGGATTTCTTAAATAATTTTTTTTGAATTAATAAAGTTGTTATGAGTTTAAAAAAAATCAATTATTAAATAGTGTCAAAATTGACATAAAATAGTTTTTAAAACAAATATTATATTATTAATTAATATTATAATCCTAAAAATCTAAAGATTAGAAAACTGACTTATATAATAATAGTTGTATCATTAATGGACCACTTTGCAGTTTCTTGGATGTTTATAGTATGTTTATTAGATATATAATATAAAAATACAAAGAGACATGGTAAATGTCAAACTAATTAACTAAGAGTTAAAACTAAATGATAAGGTTAATAAAGTATCCCAAACCTGTATAAAACCTATTGGTTGAGTTATTTTCGACCTATCCCCACCTTAAAATTTAAATAATCTTATTTTGAGCCATTATAAACCAAATATGAATTTATTATAAAATAATATTTCTAGCTTTTCCTAAGGTGCCTCTCATCCCTCTTATAAAAGGGCACTCCCCCTTCTCACTAATTCACACATTAAAAGCCTTTTGGATCGGCCAAAAGCTGAATAAATACCCTCTCAACTATCCTCCCTTCAACCGAGATGCCTTATGTTGATCAAAAAGCCAACCTAAGGAGCCCTTTTGATCAAATCAAAAGGAAGAACCCGAAAAAGATATAATGTTTTCACCACCCTCTTTCAAGTTCCTTTTTCTTCAACTTCTTCTTTCTTTTTTATTTCCATTCTAAAATAATAACTCCTGTATATTCTATATAATGTAATCTAACTAAAAATATGGTACAAATATATTCAGTATTCTATCCATCCTTTTAATGACATGTCACCATACGTGCGTACGTACGGCTTACTGTCTCCACGTCGTGCTATAATTGTTATTCAAAAAATTATTATTTAGATGGGTATGATAATGATGTGTAATTGATTTAACTAATAAATATAACATGATAATTATTATTTATATATGATATAACATCTGAATATATATTATTTTAATATCATAAGAATGATATTGTCACTCGTGCATACGTACGGACTACCGTCTCCACGAACGCGATGAGATTCATTCTCCATCGTATCCATTCAAGAATAATTCTCATTTTTTGATTAAAAATAATGTTTAAGGACTTGATATAATTTTTTATATGAATAATATACAACATATACATAACGAACATGACTTATGTAACAAAACATATAAAAGAAAATGAGTAATTTAACACCTGAAACGACGATAATACTAAGATATTATTAACAAAGCATTGTACGAAGATCATATATGATATCATATTAATGTATAAGATTATTGTATAATTTAATAACAATTATTTCACCATTATACAGGAGGTTAACCTACCCTTAACCAAAGAAAATCACAAGGTATGGGTTTATTTCACAATCTCTTCATTATCCGAGGTTGTTTATACGTAATTATCCATTGTGACCTTTTTATCATCCACATCCAGGTTTCTTAAAAATATATTTCAAAACATTATTAATATTTTACAGAATATGGGTTAAATACATTAATACCCTTTTTTAAATTTTTATAAGAAGTTTATAAAGTAATCTTTCTGTCATTTTCCAAACAAGGTCCTTTTTAACCTTTTTGACAGAATTAAGGTAAGAATGTTTTTTTAACTTATACGGAGGGTGTAGCTATTTTATGCCATCATAAAATCTTCAAAGCTTACCTTAAAGTCTTATTATAATATTTTGAAAGTAAATGTTTTATTTTATAATTATGTGACTTTTAAATGATTTCAAAATGAATATTTTAAGAATTTGTGAAAGGTACTCTTTATCAAGATCAGAATATTAAATGTTTTAAAAATTTATCTTTCTAAATCTTTTTAATTAATGTCCATGTTTTCAAAATGATCTTAAGGATTTATTTATATGGACATGAATATTTTTAAATTATATTTCCTTTCAAAAGTTTCAAAGTGGTATGGGACACTTTAATTCAAAAATCTCTTTTAAATTACTTCCTTTATAAATGTGTGACTTTTCAATGATTTCAAAAAAGAGATATTTCTCTAAAATAGTTTTGATTTCATCTATTTCAACATCCTTTGATGGATTTTAAGATTATTTGAAGTTGATTTATTATGATACAAAACTTCCATATTCTATTGAAGGTTTTGTGATATGTTTGACTGTGGATGTGTTATTTTTATACCATTCATTGTGTATGGAGAAAGTATTGACATTTCGTATGCTAGTATTAATATGAATGTTTATGTTATGTTTAAACCTGTTCATATGAGGAATGCATTGGACTTAGTAAGTGATGGGTGGAGCCCGCTATAGCTCCTCGATGCATCAGTAGGTCTCATGAGACAAACTAATGTCTTGGCACAAGGCCTTGACACAATCTTATTTGTAGTCTTGGCACAAGGCCTTGACTATGTGGTTATGATAGTCTGGCATTATACATTCCATCATTATTAAAGTGGTAATTGATATTTCATGTGATTATTCAACTAGTAGAATATCCTTGTGATTAATTAAATGGAATTAATTTATTTTATTTTTTCCATATTATGCTGAAGTTTAAGTTTAAATGGCTTTTGTTTTAGTTATAGATTGCCTTAACTGTTTGTGCTTATTTATGAATGTTTCCTCTATATTTTTATCCTTACTGTGCATCTGAGCTCACCCCTTTCAATGTTTTACTTTTCCCAGGATGTGAAGAAGTATTTTATGAATGACCTCCAGGTATAGTATGAGTGGATATGAAGATAAGATGTTGTTGTAGTTTTTTTCACTTTATGATGTAATGTACGATTTATGAATATATCTAGTGATTCCAAGGCTACTAAACTAATCGGTCTTTCAAGACTTGATCTTTTTTGATCATGACAATGTTATGTAATAATAAACCAACTCTGGGTAACTGGGGTCAGGGCATTACAGTTGGTATCAGAGGAAGTTTAGTACAAACCTGGGAAGCTAGATTTAGATAAACTCTAATTAGAGCACATAGACCTAAGATGTATTTTGAACATTAGTATAGAAGAACTTCCTATAATTTTGGTATTGTAGATATTTTGGGAGTTCCCCAAGAAATACATACTTTTCTGGATACGAGCAGGTAGAGGCGGCTCTGGCACAGATGTACCTAGGGGTAAAACCCGAAAACACCGCTTTGAGCTAGACTCGAATGGGAACTGATGCACGACAGTGGGCCTTACTGCACTCTTGGTTACAACACTCCCAGGGGATATTCTTAAGATAATTCTAAATTTCATTACGAACCATTATGAAGGGTTTATGAGTATATAAATCCTCAAAGAAAACATTTTTATGATTATGGATTATATCTATAAACTGTTCAATTTTCATTAGGTATTTTACAAGTTTGGATTTATGTATTGTGATTCATAATCTAATCTAGTGTATTCCATTGTATAGAAATGGCTCCCAGTAGAAGGAATATGAACTCCAGCAATACGTATGATCCAAAGAGTAAGAAGGATCATATCTTTCATGATATTAATCCAACTTTTAGAAGGGAAATAGTCTCCCATGTATTCTCAACATATGATGAAATAATATCATGTGTTAATAAAATAAGTTAAGAATTATCTGAGTCCTATGGTTTTTTTGGGAAGCAAGAGAAGAAAAGGACGGAAGAGATAAATATGGATAAAGGGAAGAGGGAAAAGAATAATTTTCTCATATGTGATAACTGTGGGAAGAAACACCCAGGAACTTTCCTGAAGGGAATGAGAGTTTGTTATAAGTGTAAAGAAAAAGGACACCAAGTACGTGACTGCAAGGGTAAGAAAAAGGTTTCAAATTTACAATGCTTCATCTGCAAGGAGTTGGGACACTATGCGAACCAATTCCCAAATAATCAGAGTATGCGCCAAATGATTCTACTGGATAATAATCAAGTTATGATACTACCTCAGATGAAGAAGAATGACTTGTGTTCTTATGTTGTTATTATAGGATTATTTCATTTGAGTGTTGTATCAACAATATTCTAGTTATATGAATTATGGAGATAAATAATGATTGAAATGCAGTACTATTTTATTGAGGATTTGAGATTATATGGTTTAAAGAAATGTGACTTAATAGTAAGCGACACTTTTTGTAAAATTCATGGTTGAAGGAAAGGTAATCCTTAATCTGGTCCCAATAATGAGGTAGTGATTTTGGAATAAGAGATGGTTGATTTTAATAACTTATATTGGATATTATTGACTACCTTGAAACTGATTAATGATTTATATATCCCATCATTGTTGGAGTTTACAATATTTTTTGATAGAAGGAGTATATCCAGTATTCTATAAGGTGTAAAGGAGCATGAATTTAATCAAGAAGGTTTTGTGGTAATTTAGGATGTGCAGTGTCTTAAAAGAATACATGATGAAGGTGTTCATCTTTTATTATGTGGAAAAAGGATCTTCATTGTGTTTACGTTCCTTACAAATTTTGGACTTTGATTTTGGACAAAAGTATTTTGGATAACTCTTGTTTGAGATTATTTTTTATTGCCATAAAAGGACAAC
Source organism: Viscum album (assembly GCA_963277665.1). Taxonomy (NCBI): domain Eukaryota; kingdom Viridiplantae; phylum Streptophyta; class Magnoliopsida; order Santalales; family Viscaceae; genus Viscum; species Viscum album. The sequence continues at coordinate 1,281,480,972 of OY728134.1, forward strand.
CCGAAGGTCCGGCAGCAACCCGTCGTGACCGGCAAGGCCACGAGACTTGAACCTGCAACCGAAGGGAAACAAGGGTGTATCATGTACCACTGGCCTAGGTGATGTACTGGATTGAATAATGTAGTTTCTTAAGTGTTCTGATAGATGAATTATAAATTAATTTTTCTGAACCCCAAACTAATAAGATAAATAGAATATTTTTTAAGTTCTATTATCTTTTAGAGTGAAAGATGAGTTTGTGGTAGAAATTAGTTAAAGGATAGAACTCTACTTGTCAAGTATATATTTTTCTTCTTCTCTTATTCTATGAAGAAATTAATTCTTATACTTTATTAAAGAAATCTTAAAACCAAATTTTTTTATCCTAATACCTTATGTTTTGTTGAACCGACGATATTTTAAATCATCATAGATTGATGAATTTAAGGCCCTCAATTTTACACTTGTTTGTGATTGATGAACTCAATAAATACCTATAAATATTTACGTTTTCCTCCAATTATATGTCTCTAATTTCCACCAATGTTCTCATAATCGAGATCAGAATTTGGTGGTGACCCTTTCATTTCTCTTTTCCACTTATTGAGACTAAATTTTATTAACCTAATTTCTGATGTGGGTTTTCCAAAAGGTATTTTCTATTTTTAACCTTTTATTTTTTAAAAACAATTTATAATTATGAGGACACAATTTAATGAAGGAGGGTAGAATGTAACACCCCAAGCTTTCATGGTACGCTTCTCGTTGAATAATATAGTAGTGTGTGTTGTACGCAACTTCGAGTTCTAACATGTACCACAACCAATCAAACTAGCCGTTATGAAATGTAATACCCACTTTTTGTAATTTAATAAATTATATCTTTCAAATTGGACTTCATTTTTGTATTTTTAATATCAAAATTAGCTTAGGGTAAAGTTTTGGTACTTTTTGGATAACTTTCATATTTTGATTAATAGTGAAAATTACTAAATTTTAATTAAAAACAACATTTTTAATCGAAATAATTAATAGTGATAAATTATGAATTTGAGTGATTTTAGAGTATAATTAGATTATATTTTTACCATTTAATCCAATGTTTGTCATTGGACATAATTTCACATTTAAACTGGACATAATCAAATTCCAATCTTTCGATAGTTATTATCTCTTAAAAACAGGCTTTTTGTTTTAACAACGGGAATTAATTTTAAATTAATTTCTGCCACTTCTGTGTTTTGAATTTAGAAAAATGGATTCCATATTTATAATCAGGAGGACCAAATTGTGTAAATAGGTAACTTTTATTTTTATAAATTTTGAATAATTACTTCGGTAAATATTTTATTTACCATGGTTAATGGGTAAATCCGGTATATAAGGGTAAACAATAAACTTATAATAATAATAAATTGCCCTAAAATGTGTCCTAACCCTATTGGTTGATATATTTCCGACCATGGTCATCATTGGGTCGATTTTGGGACCCCATGGATCCACTTGTAAGTGATAATGACACATTATATTAATTAAGTTAAAGTAAATACAAAAAGGACATAAGCATATATCTTTAAGAATTTTTTTTTACATAGAGTCATATATGTTATATTTTTGACTATAAATATTAATTATAAATCTAAAAATATTTCCTACATAATGGTATTTTATTTATAATTTTTATACATTGAATAATTAAATTTATTTATCACACAATAATGATGCAGTATTTTTTTATTAATAAAAAAAATCATATAATTAGTATTATAAATCTTAAAATAAATATAATTTGAAAGTTTTGATGACATAAATAACATTATTGGTCAATATGACATGTTAGGATTGCGTAAATTAATATTTTTTGAATTAATAAAGTTGTTATGACTTTAACAAAAATCAAATATTAAATAGTGTCAAAATTGACATAAAGGAGTTTTTAAAAGAAATATTATATTATTAATTGATATTATATTCCTAAAAATCTAATGTTCAGCCAGAGGACTTATATAATGATATTTTTATCATTAATGGACCACTTGGGGGTCTCTTGGAAGTTTATAGTATGTTTATTAACTATATAGTATAAAAATACAAAGAGACATTGTAAATGTCAAACTAATTAACTATGAGTTAAATCTAAACGATAAGGTAAATAAAGTAACCCAAACCTGTATAAAACCTATTGTTTGAGTTGTTTTCGAACTATCCCCAAATTAAACTTTAAATAATCCTCTTTGGAGCCTTTATTAACTGAATATGAATTTATTATAAAATAATATTTCTAGCTTTTCCTAAGGTGCCCCTCACCCCTCTTATAAAAGGGCACTCCCCCTTCTCACTAATTCACACATTCAAAACCTTTTGGATCGGCCAAAATCTGACGAAATACCCTATAAACTATCCCCCCTTCAACCTAGAGGCCTTATTTTGATCATAAAGCCAACCTAAAAAGCCCTTTGGTCAAATCAAAAGGAATAACCCGAAGAAGAGGTAATGTTTTCACCACCCTCTTTCAAGTTCTTTTCTCCTTCAACTTATTCTTTCACTGTTATTTACATTCTAAAATAATTAATACAGTATATTATATATAATGAGATGTTATTATAAATATGTTACAACCATATTCAGTATTCTATGAATCCATTGAATGACATTTCACCATACGTGCATACGTACGGCTTACTGTCTCCACATCGTGGTGTAATTGCTATTCAAAACATTATTATTTGGATGAGTATAATAATGATGTGTAATTTATGTAAATAATAAATATAACATGATAATGATTCTTTATATATGATAAACCTTCCAATTATATATTATGTTAATATCAAAAGAATGATATTGTCGCTCGTGCGTACGTACAGACTACCGTCTCCACGAAAGCGATGAGATTCATTCTCCATCGTATCCATTCAAGGCTAATTCTAATTTGTTGATTAAAAATAATGTTTAAGGACATGATATCATTCTGGATATGAATAATATACAAACCATCCTTAATGAACATGGCTTATGTATCAAAACATATAAAAGAAAACGAGTAAGTTAACACTCAAAACGATGATAATACTAAGATATTATTAACAAAGCAGTGTTAAAAGATCATATAAGATATCATATTAATGTATAAGATTCTTTTATAATTTAATAACAATTATTTAACCATTATATAGGATTTTAACCTACCCAAGACCAAGGAAAACTACAAGGTAAGGTTTTATTTCACAATCTCTTCATTATCCGTGGTTGTTTATAGGTAATTATCTACTGGTACCTCTTTATCATCCACATCAATGTTTCTTAAAAATGTATTTCAAAACATTCTTAATATTTTACAGAATATGGGTTAAAGTCATTTATATCCTTTTTTTACTTTTTATAAGAAGTTTATAAAGAATCTTTCCGTTGTTTTACAAAATAAGGTCCTTTTTTTCCTTTTTGACAGAATTAACGTAAGAATGTTTTTTTAACTTATACAGTGGGAGCGGCTATTTTCCACCGTTATAAAATCGTCATAGCTTCCCTTAAAATATTATAAGAATATTTTGAAAGTAAATTTTTTATTTTATAATTATGTTACTTTTTAATGATTTCAAAATGAATATTTTAAGCATTTGTGAAAGGTACTCTTTATCAAGATCATAATTTTAAGTGTTTTAAAGATTTATCTTTCAAAATATTATTAATTAATGTCCATGTTTTCGAAATGATTTTGAGGATTTATATATATGGACATGAATATTTTGAAATTATATTTCTTTTCAAAAGTTTCAAAGTGGTATGGGACACCTTGATTCAAAAATCTCTTTTAAATTACTTCCTTTGTAAATCTGTGACTTTTCAATGATTTCAAAAAAGAGATATTTCTTGCAAATAGTTTTGATTTCATCTATGTCAACATCATTTAATGGATTTTATGCTTATTTGATGTTGATTTATTATGATACAAAAATTCCATATTGTATTGAAGGTTTTGTGATATGTTTGACTATGGATATGTTATTTTTATACCATTCATGGTTTATGGAGAAAGTATTGACATTTCGTATGCTATTTTTAATACTAATGTATATGTTATGTTTAAACATGTTCATATGTGGAATGTATTGGACTTATTAAGTGATGGGTGGAGCCCGCTATAGCTCCTCGATGCATTGGTAGGTCTCATGAGACAAACTAGTGTCTTGGCACAAGGCTTTGACAAAATCTTATTTGTAGTGTTAGCACAAGGCCATGACTATGTGGTTATGATAGTCTGGAATTATACATTCCATCATTATAAAAGTGGTTATTGATATTGCATGTGATTATTCGACTATTAGAATATCCATTTTAATAAGTAAATGGCATTACTTCATTTTATTTTTTCTATATTATGATGAAGTTCAAGTTTAAAAGGCTTTTGTTTTAGTTATACATTGCCTTAAATGATTATAATTATTTATGAAAGTTTCTGTTACATTGTTATCCTTACTGAGTATATGAGCTCACACCTTTCAGGGTTTTATTTTTCCCAGGATGTGAAGAAGTATTTTATGAATGACCTATAGGGATAATATGAGGGGATATGAAGAAAAGTTGTTTTTGTAGTTTTTTTCACTTTATGATGTAATGTAAGATTTATGAATATATCTAGTGATTCCAAGGCTACTAAACTAATCGTTCTTTTGAGACTTGATCTTTTGTGATCATGCCAATGTTATGTAATAATGCACTGACTCTGGGTAACTTGGTTCGGGGCATTACATGATTCTTACTAATTACTATAATTAGTGGTGTATTATTAAATTTGTGGTCAAGGATATACATTGTTGGAGGCTTTTTACAAGTTAGTGTTGAAATAGTGGGTGCCCTAGACCCAAATATTCAGTGTTTTTTATTACCATATCGTGTATACAGTTAGATATACATTATTTCATCTTACCATTATAGCGTAGACTTTTCTACATCCACTATTTTAATGGTAATCTCCAAAGATTAGCGTTCTTATCGAAAGGTTATAGTAGATCCCAAGAAATAATGAGAACCACAAGATACTATGAAATTAATCTTAAATGTATGTTTTATGTTTTAGATACATATCACTGACTAGACACAGTAGATGTTTGAATATCAAGTGCTGGGGTCTCATAAGAATTGAGACTTCTTCTCGTGAAGTTCACACTTGGTGATCTCTATTAGTGAGATCATGAGGACTGACCTGCTAACAAGAACAACACATGTTTTGGGTGTCATTGGATGTTCCTATCTACAATCATGTGTAATGGTCTCCTGACTTGAGATCATTACCAATGTATGTCATTTTGTTGTGTACTTTGATTCAAGACAAAAACAATGGCAATGAAGTCATGGTGAGGTAGTTTTTGTTGGGTGTGTCATTGGTGGAATGACATTTGGTGAATGGTCAAGAAAGGATTTGTCACTTCCAGGTTATGGATGTAATGTATCTTAGGCCATGTTGATAAGGATGGAAGTAACTTTATAAGACCATGGCCATAACAGTCAAGGGTAAAACCATCCAGTTAAATCAAAAAATAATAAATAAAGATAAGGGAGATGACACGTGAGTGCATATTTCTTTATGAGATATTACCCACAATTAGATTATATTACACAGAGTGTGTTTATAGGTTAGCCATCCCTGCTATGACAATCCTTATCTCTTAAGGGGACATGATGGGTTGCTAGATCCTGCTCTTGGTTTGTGAATAATATTCACTACTATTGAGATAAGGGCCTAGAGAGTCACACATAATAGCGTATTCGATAATTTTCCCTATTCAGTTGAATAGGTGTTTTGGACATGGTGGGGCCCACAGCTGGGGTCCAGGATTTGTCAAAGGTAAAATGATCAGTAATGAAATAAATGAATTCATATTATTTGAATTTAGAATAATGAGAATTTAATTTATTTATTTATTAATTGTTTTTACATGTTTTAAGTGAATAAATGAAAAAATATTATTTGAACGAATATTAAAATATTCAAGGTTCAATTAATATTTGTGGTAGTAAGATATGAGTTAATGGATTAATTATTATCACATAATATATATTACAGGAACGTGATAATAATGATGAATAATATTTCTGACTTAGTATAGTAGTCGAAATATTATTTGTAGTATGATTAATTGTTCAGGGGACGGTCTCCCATTTTGTCTAATTTAATTAAACACTATAAATATAAGAACAGATGACGTTAAAAAATTAATTCATGGCACTTCACTATCCTATCCACTCTCCCATGATCTAGAGAGAGAGGTTATGGATCTAAGGAGTTTGGATCGAGCACTCTATCAGGAATCGCTAGTGAATCATTGAAGTGATCATTAGAGGGTCAAAGGCATTGTCATAATTCCATGCTAGAACCTGTATTACAATGAACGTAGCTACCACCGATTTCTTGAAGCATGTGTGGATGATATAGAGGAATTTGACTTCGGATTCTTCGAGTTGTGATCGCTAACTATGATCATACGTCGTGTGCAGATTTAGGTTTAAACCAAGTATTTTACTGTTTATTTTTCTGCATAAAACCCTTCATGAGAGGACCTTGGATTTTACTAGGATGATCTGCACTGACGTCGACAAGTTTATGTTGATTGTTTCTGGGAATAAATTTAATACCCACCTGTTTGGGGCATCCGCTGCACGCCCGATTCCAATAAGTGGTATCAAAGAGAAGCATGTTAATTTTAATCCAAGTATAAATTTAATTTTCATTAAATTTAATGAAAGGAATAGTTACAGTCCCAACATTGTAGATGGAATCAGAATCATACATCAGATGGCCAGTCTACAATCATCTGATGTTTTGAATTCAGATTTCAGATTTATTTCTCGTGGTGTTTCGTATTTCGATCGAAAATCCCTTAGCCTAAATACTTACCGGAAAATCAATTTGTAATGATATTAGTTTCTATAAATTAATTTTATTTTTATTATATGAATAAAAATTTGGTTTTATAATAATAATAATAATAATTTTAATTATAATATTATGATTTTTAATTTTCAAATCCTAAATAGGTTTTATAAATTTTTTAAAGGGAGGTGAAAGACTTGTAAATAAAGTCTTGGATGAATTAAAATTAATTAAAAAAAGTGAGAGGAAGACCTTCTTTTAGGTATTAAATTTAAAAAAAATGGAAAAGGTGGGGCGACCTGCATGTGAAGGTCATAAAAAAAAGGGTGGACCTGTTTTTTTAGGTCACAAAACAAAAAAAAAACAAAAAAAATCGGGCTAGGATTTGTGGAGCTGACCCCCCTCATGTATTATTCTTACCAAAAAGGTGTGGTGCACCAGGACTAGGAGCCACCACGCCCCCTCCCCATGCTCCTCCTAGTGGTCTTCCCCACAACACTATGGTGAACCAGGCGAGAGACACCTACACCGCATGAGGCTGCCTCATTTTAGCACATCGTGCCACCTCCCTATAGCGCCTCGGGCAACCCCCTCTGTAGAAGAGTGTCGCCCCACACTGGGACCTCTAGCCACCTCCCTATGCGCTACCCTGTGGGGCCGCACTGCACCCTCCCTCCAGCCGGACGCCGACCAGCCAGCCAGCACCAGGCACGACCACGCCGACCACTCACAGCATGTCGTCCCGTACCCAGCCCTCAATAAGTGGCCTTGTCCAAGTCCTACTCAGCGCACCAAGCAGTCTTTTCCCAGCCCTGAGATACCTATACTCTTACCGTGGAGCGGTGCACAACCACCCAGCCCCTCCTCCCTTGATCTGGCCTCCTCGCTCGACACTGTTGCTGCCTTACCGGAGCCCCTACCTTTTTTCTGGCATTCAGTGCAGTTCAACATACCACACGGACACATTTCAGGTGAGAATTTCACCATCCAACCCAAGCTCCTCCAAACACAGTTCGATTTTGGTCAGTGTCTGGTCATTTGAGTAGACAGGTAACCACTACACGGTCTACTTTGTCCTGAAATGGCCTCAGATGGGTCTGCTCACTCCAGAACTGGCGTGGGAGACTTTCTTAACTCAGAACTCTATCGCACGGGGGCTGCATGGCATGGGCTGAGCTTATGAGAGTCCTCCCTAACCTGCACAGGCCCTGCTTGGTTTCCAGAGTCATGAAAATAATTATTTAATCAAAAATTAATTATGTATTAATTTTGGTTATTAAAAATTTAAGCAGTGAGAATAATTTAATCCAAAGTTTAATTAAATAAGTTAATTAATTTAATTTTATAGTTTTAAAATTAAATTCATTAAATGGGACCGGAAGACGATTTTTTTTGAATTAAAATTATAACGAAATTTTAATTCAATAAATAATGCCCTCAGAATTTATTGCTAGTTTAATTTTTCTTCTGCATTTAGTTCATATACAAAAGTTTAATACGTATGCAAATCATGTGCTGGAGACCGACCAATGCTCGTTGAGCAGTTTATTATTTATTTTCATTTACCTAATTTATTAATTATAGCATACCGATTTGTAATAATTAGTTTAATTAAATAAAATACAATATGTGATTCGTCTCAAGTGTCATTATTTGTATAAGGGCATGCACACCCACTCTAAAAGTTCTATTTTATACCCTGAGACCCCCTCGCTTGTGTGTGAGTACAGTTTTATAATGATGAGATGATGCATGATGCACTTTGCACCTTGTAACTGTGACACACCAGACAATAGTTGAATGAATTGGAGGGGCATGCAGTACAATTTGAGTCGCAAGTGACGCGACTCAAGGTATAAACCCTTAGGGTTTAGGTTGGTCCATTATTCACTCAATAGATCAACCATTATAATTGGATCATGATCAGGTTTTTCATTTTATTTCTACATGGTTTATTATTTTGTGAATGTGTAATTAGAATGCGATCACATAGAATAATAATAAACAAGCGTGCAAGATAAAATGAACATGTGATATGATATATTTTTCTATTTCATGCATGGTTAATTTTGAGTGTGATCACATAGTACATGCTTATAAAAATAGAAAATGATTTCTTTCATCACATTAAAAATAATAAAACCCTCAAAGATATATTAAGTAATAACCTCCTTTAGTCATTTAATTTTGGACAAAAGTGGCTGTTTGAAGTGTCGGTCATGCCAAAGCTGAGGGTGCCTCTTACTACAGGGGAGTCCTTATAAGAATGATGGGTTGGCTTAACTAAAATTGCAGCAAAGAAATAACCATAGCTAGATTGTTTTAATTTTAGAGGTAAGCATTGGGTAAATGAAGTTCTGATTTTAGAAGTTGGGACTTCACTCAACAGATCAAAGAACAGCATGTTAAAGAAGTCAGCTAGCCAAAAGTCTACCTATAACCCTCCAAGTAGTGGCGTATCCATAGCTTGTAGACTATAAGGGGTGGTTCTGGGATCTATTCTACTAGAATATTCTAATGATTGAGTATTCTTATTCTAGCATAGAGGGTTCCTAGAATCCGATAAAATAGTAGGAGACGTTAAATGATTTAAGTAATTAATCAAAAATTTCCATACTGACACGAGTATCCATGAATAGTACATGCGTGTGCTCAAAGTGCTATGATATTAGAAAGTCAAGAATTCAGTGTCCATAAAAATGTTAATCTACATCAAGAAGAAAGGATAAAACTACTTACAGGAGACTAGTGTAGAAAGCATATGATAGTTATATCACAATGCTTTCATCAACGTCTGGTGACAGATGTGGTCACTACACTAGGAAATGGATGATAAAAGATGAAGTCTCATCTCTTAGATGTTTGCAAGGAGACAAGAAAGAAATTATATGAATAAGGGGATGTTACACTGGCATGTGTAAATTAAAATATTGATCATGATCTTCAAATGGATCCATTTCTCATATCATTTTCACCACTTTACTCAAGTTTTGTTTTAAGTTATAAAATGTACAAGTAATGAGTAAACGCTCCTTTACCAATTAAGGTAAGGTTCTCCAATTGAATAAGAATAAAAGACATTTATGTTTGAATTATTATAGACAATAAATTCAAAGACAGTGTGAAAAGGTCAAAATAATTTAATGCCAATGACACATTTGTGACATCCTTCAATTAATGAGGTATTAACAAAGGTTATTTTCATTTCTTATTATAAAATAATACTATGGAAGTTTAAAAGAAATAAACTAATTTAAGAAGAAAGTTGTCGCTTCTACATTAGGCATATTCATCAATGTAATGTTTCCTTTTACTAAATGGGTATTTAATATTATATTATTTTTACATATGTGTATTAAATATAGTTACCAAGTAAGTATATAAATATTACTAGAAGTCATGTGTATTTTCCATGTGGCCGTGAAAGGGTGATAACTAGGCCAATGGTGAGAAGTACACGACTTCTTAATTTCTTAGTGAAAGATTCGGGTTGAACTATTATTGAGTATAACCACAAACATTAATCTCATGTGTCCTTGGATGCAAGGATACATTTTTTCAGGTTCTCAAATTAATTTTCTTTTTGGTAAACTCAATAAATAGTTTAGTTATACATGAATCATAGGTAATTAGTGATGAATATAAATGTAAGACTCATACCCAGTAGTGAAAAGATAAATCTTTGTCAAGTAATACTAAAAGTGGATGTCATGAATATATGAAGTATGGTATATAGGCTCGGCATAGCTAAATACTTTTGGTATTATAGACGTATTTAGTTTGGACAAAGGAACCTTTAAATAAAGGTATTCCCCAAGGCTTATGGAAATAGTTCAACAAGTAAGCATGAACTATTCCAAGTATAAGCTAGAGGTATATATAATTCAAAAGATTCCTTTATGTAATTAAGAGATAATAAATTGAAGTATATGTATGTTCAAGAGATATGAGTTGCATTGGGCTGGGATATCGAAGAATATCTTGATCAAGCATTCATCAATCATGATAATGTTGCATGGAGTAATTCCTAAACACACATTACATTATCAAACTCACTACATTGATTTTAATGAGGAGGATTGACGATTAAGTCTTACATATCAACATTTATCAACAAACATGTAGCATGGAGAAATTCCTAAACGCATATGTTATACATCAAGATTTCGATGTAAGTAGTATCAATGTTGAAACATGCAGAAAATTTCATTATATTTCATGAGATGCTTCTCATATAACAGCGTTATCCCATAACTATATTCCAACAATAAATGACAAATGAATATAATACAAGTCAAAGTATGATTTAAATACATTATGTCATAAGGACATGTGTTTGGATGCAATGAGTTTTTTAAGATATAAAAAACTTTCATCAAGACAAACACATTGTGCATCTAAGGTTCTTATCCTAATGATTGATTATGATATTACATAAATCCATAAGATAGAAATGTAGGTAGTCAAGTAATAGACTACACTTCTATATAAGGGTCCACATCTCTATTAGAGATATTGGGAGCTATATTAACTTGTGTTTAGTCAATTCTCAAGATGCACAAATAGTTGGAATAGGAACTAGTTCCACAAGCACATGTAGAACAAAGTATGCTCCAAAGAAACATACAGTGTAGGAAGGACAAAACCATTGTGATGGTTTTTATATTCATCGTGGTCAGTGATATATTATTCATTGTGAATAATATTTCATACAAGTATGCAGTGAATGAAAATTGGCTAAAATTGATAAGGCCAACTAAAATTCAAATAATGGGTTCCATGTATCAAAGTGAAAAGGGGCTTACTGTTTTGAATACTGTGGTGGGTATTCAAGTGAGTTGATACATGGGTGGGATAAGCATAGTACCAATAAGAATCGAATGGTTTAACCAAGTCATTAATACCAAATCCATTATATTTTTACTTGTCATAGCTAATTTTTATGATAATATTATTTATCACTGGATGCCATGAACACCAATCATGGATGGTGTTTATAAGACACAACTAGAAAGGGATAGTCACTTCACAGAATGCTAATAAAGGTTGCCAGTTTCTAAAATCTGATTTAGGATTAAAGTAATCAACATGATAATGTGATATAAATTTGAAAAATATTACATATGTCTACAAGAGGTTAGTTGGAGAGCCAGGGTTTTCTAAGTGAAACATGTTTAGCAACATATGGAAAATAGATTAGTCTTATAGTTAGTTAAGAAAAAAAATAAAATTTATTCTCCTGTTATTGACTTAAAGTAGCAACCTAAGGTCTAAGGAATAGAATCTACTGAGGTAGATCTATAGGTTGCTTGGTCCTAGTCAATCGTACATATAGTGAAATTGTATTGAAAAATACAAGTTGGAACAATTCAATAGATGAATTTTTTCTTGTGTCACATGGAATAATCTCTTTAGGTTAACATGTTCAAAACATGGGAAGAGATAAATGTGTTGAGTTACAAACCATATGTTGAAGTGATGGACCAATCATGTATGCCATGATATATACAAGAACCGATATTTCAAATGTATATATTCGAGTAGAAAAATATTAGTTATATCCAGGAGCACTGCAAGGGATGATGTCATAAGTATCTAATTGTACATAGGAAAGTACAAAAGATATGTAACTGGTAAATGGAGAACAAAGGATACTAGTTTTAAGGGATACAAACTAGTATTCCATATATCAAAGTGACCTAATATCACAGTTAGGATAAATACAATGAACGAGTCAAGATCATATCAGCCCATGGTAGCCATACGTACAAAGACCGAGTATGTTGCAGCTTCTAAGGAAGCTAAGAAGAAAATAAATTCAATGATTTGTTCCAGTTCATGGAATCGTACCTGATGAGAAAATTATTATCATAATGTAAATTATGATATTATTACAAGCTAATATGTCAAGTTATGATAGTGGACAAAAGGGATATACTTGGGATACCATCTCTTGAGAAGTTTTACTCATCGAGATAGGGTCGCAATAGCAGAATTGCCACGCGGCAGAACCAGGGAAGGCCCTGTAGCTAAAGTTGTTACTCAGTAGAAACATGATGTTCATCATGTGAGTAGCTAACAAGTTTAGTTAGCAAGTTGGCTCTAGTTCAAGTGGGAGTGTTGAAATAGTTGTTGCCTTATAACCAACTATTCATTAGTTTTTATTAGCATATCATGTATACAATTAGTTATGCATGATGTCATCTTACCATTATAGTGTAGTCTTTTCTGCATCCACTATTGAAATGGTAATGTACACAGATTAGTTATCATATCAAAAGGTTATAGCAGATCCTAGGCTATAATGAGAACCTAGAGATACTATGACATTAATCTTAAATATATGTTTTATGGTCTACATACATCTCACTGACTGAAAACAGTAGATATTTGACTATCAGGTGTTGGGGGCTCATAAGCATTGAGACTTATTCTCATAATGTTTGCACTTGGTGATCTCTAGTAGTGATATCATGAGGACTGACCCTCCAATAGAAACACCATATGTTTCGGGTGTCATTGGATGTCCCTATATATGATCACGTGAAATGGTCTCTTGACTTGAGATCTTTACCAATGAATGTCATTTTATTGTGTACATTGATGAAAGAAGAAAACCAGGGTAATGAAGTCATGGTGAGGTAGTTTGTGTTGGGTGCGTCATTGATGACACAACATTGGTTGAATGGTCAATGAAAGTATTTGTCACTTACAAGTTATGGAAGTAATGTATCTCTGGCCATGTTGATAAGGATGGAAGTACCTTTATAAGACCATGTCCATGGAAGTCATGGGTAAAACAGTCCAGTTAAATCAACAAACAATAAATCAAAAAAATGGTGATGACACGTGAGTGCGTCCTCCTTTATGAGATATTACAGACAAAGAAATTATATCACACAATGTGCGTTCATAGGTTGGTTGTCACGGTTGTGACAGTCCTTATCGCTTAAGGGGCCATGATGGGTTGCTAGATCCCGGTCTTAGTCCGTGAATAATATTCACTACTATTAAGATAAGGGCATAGAGGGTCACACACAATAGCTTATTCGAGAATCGTCCCTATTCAGTTGAATAGAAGTTTTTGACATGGTGGGACCCACGAGTAGGGTCCAAGATTTTTACAAGGTACAACGATCACCAATGCAATAAATGAATTCATATTATTCATGTTTAGAATAATGATCATTGAATTCCTTCATTTATTAATTGTATTTACCAGTTTTAAGTAAATACATGAAAAAAATATTATTTTAATGAATATTAAATAGTCAAGGTTCAATTAATATTTGCGGGAGTAAGAGCTGAGTTAATAGATTAATTATTATCACATAATGTATATTAAAATAAAGGGAAAATAATGTTTAATAATATTTCTGACTTAGTAAAGTAGTTGAAATATTATTTATAGTGTGATTAATTGTTTAGGGGTCAGTCTGACATTTATGGGTAATTTAATTAAAGACAATAAATATAATAATAGAGGCGATTGAAAAATTAATTCATGGAGATTATATCTCCTTGCCTCTCTCCCATGATCTAGAGAGAGTGGTTCTTAATCCAAGGAGTTCAAATCGAGCACTCTCTTAGGTATCACCAACGAAGCGATGTAGTGATCGTTGGAGAGTTGAATGAAACATCAAAATTCTGCACTAGCACCCGGATTATGATAAACGGTGCTCCCGTGGATTCATTGAAGAGTGTGTGGACTATATAGAGGAATTTTTAATTTAGATTATTCAAAAAGTGATCACTAATGACGAGTTGACATCCCGTGTGGCCTCAGGTTTAAACCCGGTTTTTTACGATTTATTTTTGTGCTTAAAACCCTTCATGCGAGATCCTTGGCTTTGATCAGGATGCTCTTTACCGATGTCCACAATTTTACATCTATCATTAGTGAAAATTGTTTTAAAAACCCCACCTTTTGGGGGCTTCCATTTCACACCTGATTCCAACAGATAGGGAATTTGAAGGGTGGGTCGTGATTTTATTTGATCATTTATTATATGTTGTTTGAATATATCTACCTACTTAATTTTTAGTGAAGATGCCAACATATAGATGGGTCATGAAATATTTGTAGGATAAATTATATTATTTTTTACCATGATTTAAGGAAAAATAATTCACATTATATATATATATATATATGATTCCCTAGAGATTGTCGCAAGCCTGAGGGTATTGAGAATGCCCCTCAGGTTAGTGGTGATCTGGTTCATTTTTCAGTTCATATAGGATCCCAAACCATTTCTTTATAGGGTGAGAATTTATTTTTTGAATTTTTTTCCTCTCTTTGTTTATATATTCCTATCTAATTTTTAGCATGGGTGTATGACTTACGGACATGTCATGCTGAAATTTTTTGAGAAAGTCTGTTATACAGTAAATCTGGTTTAAAGGGAAATTATTCCCATTTTGGGCATCTAATTTCGTTGAGCTTGTCTCCATCACATTGGGAGTGAGAGAACCCTTGGGTTCAGTGGTGGCCTGGTTTAAGTGTCAGTTTAGATGGTATCCCATGTTGGTTTGTTATAGATTGTATCATAGGTTTGTTCTATGGTGGGTCCCTAGGTTGATGAGTATCACTTTTTTAATTTTGGTATCTTAGGGTAAGATCGAGTAAGAATTTGTAACTAGGACTTAAGTGGTTGGTTGCAACTGAGATCATGACCACCACCCATAACAAAAAACACACGAGACATCATGGGTAGCTAGGATTTGAATTTTTAAATCAAGATTTTGTAAACTATTTTTAATGATATATTATCCATGTTTTTATGATTCAGTTCCCATTGGCGTTTCCCATTTTATTTTGTGATGAAAATGGGATAAGGGTCATGAAATGTGGTTGTCTTACATGGCCTAAGAAATCAGAAGTCACCAATATATTGATCTTGATAAGTCTTAGGAATTGTTGTGTGTCTGACATATGGTCCCTCAAAAAAACTATTCTGTTCAAGAATTGTTCCACATTCTATTTGGTTTTTATATTAATAGTATCCTTGAGAAACAACCAATGATGGGGGTGAGATCATGGATGTCATATGATATAGTGACATGTTTTTTGGATTTATGTATGTCCTCTCTAGTGTGCATTTAGTAAAAATTATTTTGAAATGGAAGGTGTATTTTTTAAAATGTTTTCTTTCAAAATAGTGTTAGGATATATTATAAATAATTATTTTTTCAAATCATTTTTGGGTCTTCATTAGATAAGGAATTTTATTGTTTCATCAAATAATTTTTATGAAATGGTTGATTTTATTATGGGCTTGAGGGAAATGTTTTTGGTGATGAAAGATGGTTTTTGAGTTTAAAATTTGTGATTGAAAATTTCTAAAAAAAGAAATTTATTAATGGAAATTTTGATTTAAAAGGGTATTGTTTTAGTGAAATGGATTTTAAAATATTTTGATGGGGTATAGGACTTTAAAACAATGGGAATTTTATTTCTTGGGATTGATATTCTATGTTTTATTGGATTTCTATTTTGTAATAGATCATTAGTTAAGTAGGATTTTTCATTTTTTATGTGTGGGACATTAACTAGTTGAATCTATGTTTCATGTTATTTGAATTATACCTCCCAAAAAATTCATGTAAAGGATGGGTGGTAACCATTAGGAGATAAAAATTTAGGTGATTCTCTTTATCACTTAGGTATATCTCCTCTAGTTGGTATACATACATAAACTCAGAATCGAGTGGTATTGCTATATTATTTCCATGTCTATAGATTCTGGTTTGAGATTTTTATAATTGTAACATTCCATTATTTTTTTTATTTCATGGTTCATCATGAGTGTGTGAGGAGAACCTATTAGGGGGTCATGAAAATATTTGTTCCTCTTGTTCTTAGTATGATTCTTGATTTTGATGATTTTATTTTAGTGGATTGAGATTTGGTGTAATGTTTAAGGTGTATTGTTCTAGTTTGAACTTTGGGTTGTCTCCACTTCTTGGGGTCCTTTTTTTAGAGGGTTTATGGGGTGTTGGAACTTTATGGTGTTTTTATATATGGGAAATCATGCCTTTTATGCTTCTTGGGGATTCTATTTGAGAGACAGTGGATTAATAATCCTCAATCTTGATGGTTAGATCATTGGAAACCTAAGGGTCGGTGCTTAGGTAACCAGGGAGGTACTTTCATTTAGGCTATTGGGAACTTTGGAGTACTATTTTTCATGGTTGGGTTTTCCTTGAGACATTTTACTAGTTATGATAACATAGTTTACCTATTGACGATGGTAAACCATGTATAAAACCCATATAATTATTTGGGCTAGTTTTTGATCCTAGTAGTCTTGGTGAATTTGAATTGTTCATGCATGAGAGCCCATTAGGTTCGTTTCACTCTAGGAGATTGATTGATTCGATGTGGATAGAAGGTTGTTGTTTTTTGTGGAAAAAATTCCATTTCTAATGCATCCCTATTTATAGCTTTCATGTGATGACTCATGATAGGCCAAAGGGCATTGTAATTTCACTCAGGTCAAATATAAATATAAATTTATAAAACTAAAACTATGGCACTTGATTAGTTAAAATATAATATTTGAAATGTTCGTGGCCGAATCCTTAGAGATGGTGAATTATTTTATCTAGGTTTTCAAAATATTTGAATTATTTAAATTGATGAAAGAGGTGAGTAAAATATGTGTTTGGATAATTTCAATAAAATAATGGAAATAAGACTGGTTGTTTTAGAAATATTTTTTGACAAAAAGAAAGAAAAAAATAAAAGTACAACAAATTGGTTTTTTGTAATCATATTTGAATGATTCCGGGGTTTGTTAGTTTCATGGTTCGGGTAAAATTGGATTTTAAAAAATAAATTTTTTAATACATGTTCTGTGTCAGATTCAAGATGAGGGATATCTAATGGTGATGGAATCCTCTCGTTGACGCAACAATATCATATTTTCCTTGGTTTGGTAATTTAGTGTTTCACCAAATCGAGGTTTTTCCAAAACAATTGTTAATCATGATTTCCCTAAATTTTACAATAGTCATTCCTAATTTATGGTAATCATTTGTGTAATTTATAATGTATCATTCTGATTCAAATACCAATGGTCATGATATAATTAAAATATATGCATTTGAAATTGATTTAATGAATTATGTAAAACAAAATACATGAATAAAGAAAAAGAAATAAATCCAATGAAACCTTCCCCTTTATTCTACATAACCCTAGAACAAGTTGGGGTTTTTACCCTCATGCTACTGATTAAGGAATAAGAGGGAGGGAATAGAATAAAATTAAGCATAATGAAAAATAAACATGAAACTGGAGAGGAACCTACAAAACATATCTTCTCATTTGAAGCTTTGGTCCCTTGACCCCCCCCCCCCAACAATAGTAGCTTTGTCCTCTATTTATATACTCCATATGTGATCATGTTGCAGTCAGTAGAATTTAAGATGGGTCATAAGTATCTTCTTTGTTGGATCGAATATGTAGATGTAAATGTATATTAGATGGAACAATACAAGAGGGGGGTGAATTGTATGTTTAAAAACTATGAGTTTAAACACTTAAGAGATTAGTTTAAAATATCTTAAACTAATACAATTCAGACAACCACAATTGTATTGAATATAAAATTATGAAGTAATGTAATACTATTAGAAAAGTAAAGTAATTGTATTCAAGATGAATATAATAATCAGAGTAATACAAGTGTGAGACATTCTACCATAAAGCGTATAGAATCTATTAATTCAAATTGTAATAGAATAAATGTAATTGAAACAATTACAATTGAAAGTGTAATGAAGAAAGGAAACAACAAAAATTCCTTTCTAATACAAACAGCAGCGGAAATGTAAAAGTATTACAATTCTTTTGACCCAAAGAGAAGGGTTATCCTTTCACCTAGGATAAGAGGTCTGTCTTACCACCACCTTAGTAAGTCCTCGATACGATGATCGGTTCGTCTGTCTGCCTATCCCCGGTAGCCCTCGATACGATGATCGCAGCGTCTGTCTACCTATCCCCGGAAGCCCTTGATACGATGATCGGAACGTCTGTCTACCTATCCCCGACAGCCCTTGATATGATAATCGGAACGTATGTTTGCCTATCCCCGACAACGCTCGATTTTGTAGGTAATCGGCACCTCTGTCTTTCAATCACTTCAAATCCCTCGATACGATGATCGGACGCACAAAGCAAAAAAGCATGAGAGAAGTCACATCATCTCTCTCTAGAAATTTGATAGAAGAAAAGTATCACATTTGTATCACATCGTATATCCACACACTCTCGGCATCAAATGACCTCATATTTATAGGCCTCGGGTTCCAATAGTCACATTTCCTCCGACGGTCATATTTCTCCGAAAAAATCAGAGGGACTTGGACACCTGGCATTATAACATTCATATTGAAATAGAAAGAACGACATAATTTTTATTAGTTTGTAACTTACTCAACAACATCATATTGGATAAAACAAAAGATATATGAAGATGATAAACAAGAGTACGATTAATATGAAACAAGTGTTTCTAACTATGTACCAAAACAAGCAAGTAATGAAAGTTTGAGTCTTAGAAGTATTACTAAATCTAATGTATTGATATGATACAAAGTAAGATACACAAAAATGAGTACGATTGAGAGAGTTAATACAATACGATTGACAGAGTCAGTACGATACGATTGACTGAGTCAGTACGATGCAATTGACAGAGTCAGTACGATGAAATTGATAGAGTCAGTACGATGAAATTGACAGAGTCAGTATGATGCAATTGACAGTGTTAGTACGATACAATAAAGAAGACATTTGTTATTTCCAAAACATGATATAGAAGTCAAAGGAAAACTTTTGACTCAACAATCTCCCCCTTTTTGGAAAGCACAAAACACAAAATAAAAACCAAAAGAAATTCTTATCTCTCCCTGAGTTATTGGAAATTCTTCTGAATAAGAAATTAAATACAACTAACTCCCCCTTAGGTATGTACTTCCCTAAGGATTGTATTCATAGATTTTCCTTGATTTATAAGTGTGTTCAAAACATTCTATCTTCGTAAAACATTCTCCCCCTTCGTAAAACACTCTCCCCCTTTGTGATTTTCAAAAAAATGGGGTAAACTTGGAATGCCTGAAAGAGTTAGAAAAGAAATGCAAGACAATGGATATGGTGACATAAATTTCATTATGATAACAACAAATCCAAACTTTAAAACAAATACAAGTCACTTGTTTTCTCTTTCCTTCTCCTTTTTAATCAACTCATGAAGAACTTCCTTCATCTTTTTGATTTCCTTTTTGTCTTCCGAAATAGAATCACCCTGAGATCTAAGGAGGTCTTATTGATTGGAAAAGAGTTGATACTGATTTCTGATTGTTTCCTACTGAACTCTGATAACTTATTCATGAGTGTCAATTCTATCCTAGAAACTCTTGTTATCTTTGGATAACACAGAGTTTTGTATGTTCAACAGAACTATTTCATCATTTAGAGATGAAACCTTTGAAAACTCATACTGAAAGGCATTCATTCTATCCTGTAACTCTTTTACTGAAGAAACATTGGCTCCACGAGTTACCTAATTCACTCTTTCAACAGTTTTTTTGTCAAGTTTATTGAAATCAATTGCTAGCTCATTTGACCAACTTCTTATATCTTCAATTACTATCTCATGGTCATTGACTGAGCTCTCTATTTTGTATGAACACTTGCTCATCTTGTTGCAAGCCTTCTTATGAGAAGCCGAACTTTCTGAGAGAACTTTCAAATCGGCTTCAACTGACAAAACTTTCTTTCTCAATTCTTTTATAGAGCAAAACTTCTTATTTTGATTTTCAGTAATGAAATCAATTTTCCGTTCTAGCCAGGAAAAGTAGGGAATAGACTTCTCAATCTTTCTCAAAACATGAACAATGTAATCACTCTTCTTGAGAGAGATTGTGTGTTCTGAATCAGTATCCTCATCGTATGAAGCCAGTTCATTTGATCGGCTTGAGTCTACAACTGGCTGTTTTCCTTTAGCTTTTTCTTTCTCCTTTCTCTCATCTTCTATTTTATCACTAACGATAATGACCTTTTTAGTATGAGAAGATTGAGCACCTTGCTTTACTTGAGAAGAAATTCTATCCAGAGTTTCAGATGTTTGAAAAAGTGATTGATCGGTATTATGGATTTGTTGAATATCCTCACATTGCTTTTGAATCGATTCCTCTCTATTCTTCTTAGAACTCTGAAGGAATTCTAAAATAAAATCTTCTTCTTCTTCAACTTCTTATATCTATTCCAACATTTGTTTTCCTTTTTCTTTCTTAGGAAGACTCTATACGATAGGCTCTTGATGCACTTCATCTATTAGTTGAGCGCTTCCATACTCAACCATTTTCAAGACTTTAGAGATATCAAAGTCTTGAGCCTTTCTCTTCAAAATGCTCTTCTTTTTCTTTTCATCTTCAAGGGTTTCCTCTACCCTTATTCTTTCAGCAAACGCTTCGTATGGATCAACTCCCAACTTTGGATCATCTTCCTTTCTCTATTCCCTATCCTTTCTCCATTTGGAGAAAACCTCCTTACTGTACTTTGGCTTCTTCTTTGGCTTTGAGCTGGTTTGCAGATCAGACTTTGGAGTAATACCAGCAGATTAAATGCCTTTTATTAGCATAGGTGCCGATTGATTCTAAGCCGATTCTGCTTCTAAATCTTTTACAAAAAGTTTTGAATTCGGGTCAAAAAAAAACATTCAACTTCTTCAAAGTACTTTTACTAATCCATGATGGATTTAAATTTATCAAATATCCTTTCATGTAAAGTTTCAAAACTTCATGCTCTCGAGAATAAACATTGTAAGGATAGCTGGATACATAATCAAATGAGATTTAATTTCTCCTAACTTGAAATTATTAATCGTTTCAAAGATGTATCCCATAAGATTTACTTTTCTCATGTTGACAAGATAGTCAAGCATGAAAACGTCAGAAACTTTCAGAGTTTCTATATCCCCTTTCCTTGGGATAAGAAAAGCATGCATCCAAAGGGCAACAAACCCGTTGTCCGAAGAAAGATGAGAGACTTTCCTCTTCTCTTCATTTACAACAAACAAAGACTTCTCGGCACTTTCTTTATTAAACGTACCGACATCCTCTGGTAGTTTATGAGATGGACAAAAAGAATCACCTTCTAACGGGACATTTAGAAAATGAGCCACTTGTTTCACAAACATAGACAACTTTCTATCATACACAGTAAAATTGATTGTCAATTCTTTGTCGAAAGATACAGTTTTATAAAAATGACTGACTTCATCAAAGAGAACCGGATCTTGAGAAATATGTCTTTCAACACCCAAATGCTCCCATCCTTGAAACCGAATAATCCTCTTGATTGTAGAATCGTACAATCATAGAAGTCGCGAGAAACTAACCTTTCCCTGAAAAGGTCTTTTTCTGAGAAAGCCTTTGAAGACATATCGGCGGGAGTGTTGGCAGAAGACTGAGACATAGATATGTTGCCGATGAAATATCGTACGATTACTTAAAAACAGTGGAGCAGAGCTTCACCTCAAAGAATAAAAACACAATGTGGGTTTGGGGGGGCTATTTATAGGCGATATAGGGGTGACCGTTGATCTTCTACAGTTGAGATTAGAAGAAAATAATTCAATGGTTAGGATTAAAACGAAAGATTTTTTTAAAAAAAAGGAAAGTACATGCTGGAGAACATAAGGTAATTGTTGGTTTTAGTAGATTTCAAAAGAAAACATAATCGTACGTAAAAAATATTCGTCGTCATGCCGATGGGAAAGAAATTCATTACCATGAACTAGCAAACCGATGTAAAACAAACTTGTTACCAAGGACATGCCGATGGAAAAGAAATTCATTACCATGATCGGACGATACGATGGAAAAGAAATTCATTACCATGATCTGACGATACGATGGAAAAGAAATTCATTACCATGATCTGACGATACGATGGAAAAGAAATTCCTTACCATGATCTGATGATACGATAGAAAGATAGATAAATAATAATAAAACTGTCAATACGATAAACAGATAGGTAAATATTACGATAAAACTATCAATACGATAAAACTATCAATACGATAAAACTGTCAATATGATAAACAGATGGGACAAAAAAAAAACACATACCAAAAAAAAGATAACACAATAAGAAATGTTCTCCCCCTTTATAAGAGGAGTTTCTTAATGTTAAGAGAAATGTAAAACATGAAGTAGATATGAATGTTTACTTTCATGTAATAATTCCTAGATTCTATTTTATAAACTCAAATCTATCGGAAGGTAATGGTTTTGTAAAAATGTCAGCAAGTTGTTCTTGCATTCCGATGAATTGTAAAACAATATCTCCTTTTTGTGTGTGATTCCTAAGAAAGTGATGCCTAAAATCTATGTGTTTTGCATGAGAGTGATGTGCTGGGTTCTTACTAAGAGATATGGAACTAGTATTATCACATAGAATTTGTGTTTTGGAAAAACTCAATCTATAGTCAGTGAGTGTGTGTTGCATCCACAACACTTGAGAACATCAACTTCCAGCTGCTACATATTCAACTTCAATAGTGGAAAGTGCTACCAAGTGTTGTTTCTTGTAGGACCAAGAAACCAGATAATCTCTTAAGAAATGACATGTTCCAGTTGTACTTTTTCTTTCCATTCTACAACCAACAAAGTCATCATCTGAAAAACTTTTTTAAACAAAATCATTTCTAGAAGAGTAAAAGAGTCCTAAATCCATAGTGCCTTTTAAATACCAAAATATTCTCTTTACGGATTTTAAATGAGACTCTTTTGGATTAGATTGGTATCTTGCACATAATCATATGAAAAACATTATGTCTGGTCGACTAGCTGTCAAGTATAGCAAACTTCCTATCATACATCTAAAACTTGATTGATCTACTGGTTTCCCAGTTTCATCAAGATCAAGTGTATTTGAGGTACCAATTGGAGTTCTAATACTCTTAGTTTTGTCATAACCATACTTTTTGAGTAAATATTTAATATACTTATGTTGGGATATATATGTTCCTTCTGGTTTTTGAGAAATTTGGAAACCTAAAAATAATGTTAATTCACCCATCATACTCATTTCAAACTCAGACTTCATTAAATTTTCAAAAGAATCAGTTAAGGATTTCTGAGTTGATCCAAATATGTTGTCATCAACATATATTTAAATAATCAAAACATTTTTATTTTCCATTTTTATAAAAATGGTTGGATCTACTATACCTTTTGTATAATTGTTTTGAAAAGTAAATCCTGTAATTCTATCATACAATGCTCTAGGGGATTATTTAATACCATATAGAGCTTTGGTAAGTTTAAAAACATGATTAGGATGTTTTTGGCCAAGAAAAACAGGAGGTTGTTCGAAAAAAACTTCTTCTTGAACAAAACCATTTAGAAAAACACATTTTACATCCATTTGAAAAATTTTGAAATTAAAGTATGTTGCAAAGGCTAATAGAATACGAATCGATTCAAGTCTAGCTACATGAGAAAATGTTTCTTCATAGTCTATTCTCTCTTGTTGATTACAACCCTTAACATCAAGTCTTGCTTTATTTAGTACAATGATTCCATTTTCATCACATTTGTTTCTGGAAACCCATTTTACACCAATTACAGTTGTTTCTTTGGGTCTTTCAACTAAAGTCTAGACTTGATTCCTCTCAAATTCATTTAGTTCATCTTGTATTGCTTTGATCCAATCTTCATCACCTAAGGCCTCACTTGGACTTTTAGGTTCAAATTAGGAAAGAAAAGCAAGATGTTCTATTTCATTTCCCAAGGAATTTCTGGTCCTTATCGGTTGATTTACATCACCAATGATGTTATCACTGAGATGATTCCTAAGAAACAATTGATTTGGGTTTTGTAAAACCTGTTCATCAACATATGGTAGAAAATCTTCTATGGTAAATGTTTCAGAAGTATCTTCTTGAATATTTTCCTTATCAGAAGGATATTCTATCAAAGGATGATAATCAGTTTATTAAAACACATCTGAGGATGTAGGTTGGGATGGTTTAAAAACAAAAGGACTAGTTTCATAAAATTTTACATGTACTATTTCTTCAACAGTACAAGTGTTTTTATTGAAAACTCTATAAGCCTTAGAAGTTGTGGAGTAGCCTAAAAAGATTCCTTCATCAGATTTTGGTGCAAATTTGTGTAGATTATCTTTTGTATTCAGAATGAATACATTGCACCCAAAAACTTTGAAGTATGAAACTTTAGGTTTTCGGCCAGTCCATAACTCATTAGGTGTTTTATTAAGAAATGGTCTGGATAAAACACGATTTATAGTATAGCAAGCAATACTAACAGCTTCAGCCCAAATGTGCTTAGCAATTGAGTATTAAGTAAACATGGTTCCAGTCATTTCCTGAAGAATTCGATTTCTTCATTCAACAAAACCATTTTACTGAGGAGTTCTTGGAGCTGAGAAATTGAGAGTAATACCTTTCTTACTACAAAAAGTTTCAAAATCTGAATTTTGAAATTCACCACCATGATCACTATGAATAGTTATCAATGGTAGGTTTTTCTCATTTTAAACATGGGCTCTAAATGTTTTGAAATAGGAAAAGGCTTCATATTTCTTTGTTAGAAAATAGACCCATGTAAATCTAGTAAATTCATCAACTAAAACAAATATATAGTATTTTCCTCCAATGCTTCCAGTTTGTGAAGGACCAAAAAGATCCATATGCACTATCTGTAATGCATTAGATTTTGAAACTTCATTAATTTATTTAAAGCTAGTTTTATATTGCTCGCCAAATTGACAAGGATCACATACTTTTGAAGAATCATATCTAAGATCCGGTAGTCCCTTTACAAGTCTTTTCATTGAGAGTTTACAAAGGCTTCTTAGATTGCAGTGCCCTAGTCTTCTATGCCATAGCCATGAATGGTCTTCTATTGCACTTAAGCAGGGTAAGTTTTGGCTCCTAAGGTCTTCTAAGTTAATAGTGTATAAATTCTCTTGCCTATGGGTAGATAGAATGAACTCATCCTTGGAATTTTCAACTAGACACTTATCATTCCTAAAATTCACAAGGTAACCTTCATCACATAATTGACTTATGCTGATGAGATTGTGCCTAATACCTTTAACAAACAAAACATTTAAAATTAGACTTTTCCAAGAAAAACAATATTACCTATAACAACAATATTTCCTTGAGAATTATCTCTAAAGTTAACTTTTCCACCTTTTGTGTTGATAACCTTTTCAAAGAAATCTTTGTTACACATCATGTGTCGAGAACAACCACTATCCATGTACCAAATATTCTTGTTGGTACACTTCTCAATTTCCTGAAAGAGAAACAATTAGTTTTTTGAAATCCAAACTTGTTTGGATCCAGAATAGTTAGATAATAGAATTTTAGGTATCCACATTTTTTTTACAAAATGAGCTTTATGAAATCCTAAAGATTGAGTTTTATTAAGTGAAAACTCTCTTTTCTAGTGTCCACCACATTGGCACTTAGGACAAAAAGAGGTTTTTTGTGGAACAAAATAGTTATTATTAAAAACAGGTTTGAAATGAGTATAACCAAGTCCAGAATGATTTCTCAAAGGCTGTATTTGGGAATACATTTTGCCAAAATTTTCCTTGCCATTATAAAGTTTGACAAACATTTCCTTAAAGAGAAAATTTCTGATTTTAGTTTTAAAACTATGTTTTTATCATCCAAAACATTTGATTTTAAACTAGAGTTAGGTTCTAAAATATTTTTCTTTGAAATCACACTTTCTAGATCCTTAGAAAGTTTATCCTAATCAGATTTGAATTTATCAAGGGTTTTTAAAACACTTTCAAAATCAGAAGTTTTCATATTAAGATCATTAGAAAGATGTGATAATTCTTTAGTTAAAATTAAAATTCTAGATTTTTCTTTCTCAAGATTCTTCTTGAGTTTTGAATTTTCATTTTCAAGTAATTTAGCAAATCTAGATAGTTCTTCAAAAGAAGGTAATGTATCATCTTATAATGATGAAGATTCATCATTTGAATATTCATAATATCTATTATCAGTATAATTTGCATTTAATGAAACATTTGTAATAGATTCAGCATTGTGTACCTTGGCCATGAGACAATGATCTTCAATTTGTAGTCTGGCTATAAGTCCAATATTTATCTGTCCTGAAGACTCATATTCTAAAGAATTGTCTAAAGAATCACTACCACTTGCACTCCAAGTATAATTTTCCTTCAAGACTTTCTTTATCTTAAAATACCTTTTCTTGTTTCTTTTAGAATGTTTCTCCTTTCTGTCTTTTCTCTTATGTAAAGGAAAATCAGGCCTTATATGACCTACTTTCTTACATTCATAACAAGGTACCTCTGAATCTTTCTTGTCCTTCCGATCTCACTTTTTGAATCTATATTGGAAATCTTTCATTCCCACAATCTTGTTCATCCTTCGATCAAGATTGGCCAACTCACTATCTGAAAGATCACAATCACTTAAATCAGATATAATAACTTTATTGGCTTTGTAACTTGTAATCCTTTCAGGTGTTTTAGCTGTAGATTTAAAGGCTACACTTCCATTCCCATTTTTCTTCTTGTTGAAATCAGCATCTCTTTTCATTCTTGTCTCGTGCTGTAAAAGAGTACCAAAAATATCATCAAGAGTAACCTGGGAAAATTTTCTATTTTCATCAATAGCTGTCCTTTTTTACTCCCATTCATTTGGCATTATATCTATAATATTAACTACTAGAGATTCATCATCAAGGCCTTTTTCTCCCATAGATTGTAAGCTGTTGACAAATTTCATAAAACTTTGTTTTACTTTAAATACTGGCTCTCCATACGGAAAAACAAATCCATGATACTCTGCTCGAAGCATTGCTCTTCTCGTTTCTATAACCTTGGATGTACCAAAATGAGTGACTTCCAATTTCATCCAATACAGTTAGCTGCTTTACATGATGATATCTGACTGTATATATTCCTGGTCATAGAGCATAATAAATTATTTCGTAACTTGTAATTTAGTTGATATTCTTGCTTCTCTTGGTTAGTGAAAGTACAGACTTCTTTGTCAAGAATTTTGTAACCTCCAGTAAGTATAAAAAAATTATCTACACCAGTATTGATCACGAAAGTCTTCATACGATCTCTCCAATACTCATAATCATTCCCATCAAAGATAGGTGGTCTAGAAGGATTTATATTGTCAATTGACCCAATATTCATTCCATCCATCTAATGAGACAAAGAATTTTTCCACTACACATGTTAGTGTAGTAAGTAGTTAAAATAGTAGTATGAAAGAAACAGAACAAGTAATACAAATCAGTTGAAAACCTCCTATGATACCAATTGTTGGATCGAATATGTAGATGTAAATGTATATTAGATGGAACAATATAAGAGGGGGGTGAATTGTATGTTTAAAAACTTTGAGTTTAAACAGTTAAGAGATTAGTTTAAAAGATCATAAACTAATACAATTCATACAACCATAATTGTATTGAATATAAAGTATGAAGTAATGTAATACTATTAGAAAAGTAATGTAATTGTATTCAAGATGAATACAATATTCAGAGTAATACAAGTGTGAGAGATTCTACTATAAAGCGTATAGAATCTATTAATACAAATTGTAATAGAATAAATGTAATTGAAACAATTACAATTGAAAGTGTAATGAAGAAAGGAAACAATACAAATTCCTTTCTAATACAAACAACAGTGGAAATGTAAAATTATTACAATTCATTTGACCCAAAGAGAAGGGTTATCCTTTCACCTAGGATAAGAGGTCTGTCTTACCACCACCTTGGTAATTCCTCGATACGAGGATCGATTCGCCTGTCTAGTTATCCCCGGTAGCACTCGATACGATGATCGGAACGTCGTCTGCCTATCCCAGGCAGCCCTCGATACGATGATCGGAATGTCTGTCAGCCTATCCCCGGCAGCCCTCGATACGATGATCAGAACGTCTGTCTACCTATCCCCAGTAGCCCTCGATTTTGTAGGTAATTGGAACCTCTGTCTTTCAATCACTTGAAATCCCTCTATACAAAGATCGGATGCACAAAGCACAAAAGAATGAGAGAAGTCACATCGTCTCTCTCTAGAACTTTGTTAGAATAAAAGTATCATAGTTGTATCACGTTGTATATCCACACACTCTCAGCTTCAAATTACCTCCTATTTATAGGCCTCGGGTTCCAACGGTCACATTTTCTCCAACAATGATATTTCTCCGAAAAACTCAGAGGGACTTGGACACCTGGCATTATAACGGTCATATTGAAACAGAAAGCATGACATCGTTTTGATTAGTTTGTAACTAACTCAATGACATCGTATTGGTTAAAACAAAAGATATATGAAGATGATAAACAAGAGTACAATTAATATGAAACAAGTGTTTCTGACTATGTACCAAAACAAGAATGTAATGAATGTATGAGTTTTAGAAGTATTACTAAATGTAATGTATTGATATGATACAATGTAAGATACACAAAACTGAGTACGATTGACAGAGTTAGTATGATACGATTGACAGAGTCAGTATGATACGATTGACTGAGTCAGTATGATGCAATTGACAGAGTCAGTACGATGCAATTGACAGAGTCAGTACGATGAAATTGACAGAGTCAGTACAATGCAATTGACAGTGTTAGTACGATACAAGAAAGAAGACATTTGTGATTTCCAAAACATGATATATAAGTCAAAGGAAAACTTTTGACTCAACATTCTTGTCCATGAAACATTCCAAAACAAAACAATACTTCAAATATTTCCATTTTTTGGGATTTTCATACATTACACATCGTTTTCTGATTACATGATTTTTAAATGATTAACCATGTGTATTGAATTCATGAATTGCAGGACTTATAGAAATTCATGGTATCTTAAATGGTGTGACACAAGTGATATTAATCACAAGATATATTACTACACTTCATGACATGTATTACTTTAATTACTTACATTGGTTCGTGATGTGTAATGATTAAACTATGTGTGAATCCAACTTTCATATTTGGAAGCCTCATGTCACCTTAATGCTTCAGTTTTATGCCAAAGAACTGCTACATGATCATCCATATTTTTT
The DNA here is from genome assembly GCA_963277665.1 of Viscum album. Lineage (NCBI taxonomy): Eukaryota > Viridiplantae > Streptophyta > Magnoliopsida > Santalales > Viscaceae > Viscum > Viscum album. The sequence goes on from OY728134.1 coordinate 1,281,510,957, forward strand.
GGAAAAAAATTAAGTGTATATCATGATTGATTCCACTCATTTTGTTCATCTCCCATGACTTATATCATCTTAAGAAAATTGAAGAAAATATCAGGTTTATAGACATGACTTGAAAATATAAATCATCAAAATCAATGCATTTTATTATTAAAAATGTATACAATAAATTCACCTATCAAATCCCCCCAAACATGAATTCAAATGTGTCATAACATATGAATTCTCTATGTACTAAAAATGAAATTCAATCTACCATGGTTTAAATAAAATGTTAACAAAATAAATTGATTAATTGGAAAGTTAATTTTTTTAGAATCACGTGTAGAAAATTTATGAACACGTCATTTTTTAAAGAAAACTATTCATCCATGTATTTTACCTTCACCTTTTGAAATAATCATTAATTTTTTATTCATCCATTTTAACTTTTCAATTCATTATTAAAATATATACCCTTTTCAATTTACCTAGCATGAATTTTTCAACTCATCATCAATATATGAATGAATAGAGTGATGCACATACCTCTAAAACATGTAACTTTATATAGGATTTCAAAAAATCAGGAATCTCCACTACATAAAAACTTAAATAACTATTGATCATGAGGTATTCACCATTTAGGATGAAATGACTCTGAGGTTTCAGTATTGGTAGGAAAATGAAATAACAAGTAAAGATCAAAAAGAAGGTTTTTTTCTTATGTATTTTTTATGATAATAATTAACAACTTAGTGAAAGTCTCAACTTCCCATAGTATCTCAGAGGAATCTCATAATTATATGAAATGAAATAAATGAACCACCATCATTTATTTTTATTAATATTATTCCCTTTTCATTTTCTATTGTTATGATGGAAATAAATCTCACAGTCACAACCCAATCCTTAATTATCTCCTCACAAAAATATTTTTATTAGTAATAAAAAGATCATAAATCTTGCAATGGTTATATATAAATTTCCCTATACAAAATCGTTTTTTAAAAGGTTTTATAATAAAGACAATGAATGTTCCTTTATCAAATCTCACAAAATTTTCCCCCACACTTATTCATTACAAAATATGAATCCATTCCACCAGTTTCCATCTCCCACACTCTTATATTTGATAATCATGAAAAATATTTAGAGAAAGGTTGGAAATTATAATATGGGATTGTAACACTTGTCATCCCTATAATGGGTTTTTAGGGATTCTATGAGAATAAAAATGGTTTAATGTAAGTTGAGTCTTAGGATAAGAGCTAACAAATTATTATCAAATCATATTAAAAGTGATTCTATCTAATTATAGCTTTGATAAGGTGAAAATAAATTTCTAGAAGGGAACATAACCGAGTTTAACAAGAAATATATTATAGGTTGAATGGAAAATATGGGATTAGAGGATGTCTCGGGAATTAGATGAATGGTTGGTAAAACCACTCATGGTAATGCATATGAATAATTAAATCAATTAATGATAATATTAAAAACTCAAACTATGACGAAATCTAATAAATATTTCATTTACAATGACTATGATTCTCCAAAAAACATGATTTGTCAAATTCTAACCTAAATGAGAATATTTAAAAATACTTTTCCCCATTTAATCCTTCAAATTGATTGATAAATAAATTTAAAAACATAGAATGGAAAGTATCCTAGGAAATTTGTGTCTCCTAGTACACCTGATTAAAGAGAGAATCAAATGTGGGTCATGCAATTGGAAGTTAAAATCTCTAAATAAATTAAATGTGTGTAATATAGTCAAAAATATTAATTTAATTGATCAGTATTTTTTATTGATTCTTTGAATTTGGTTGCATAGTTTCTACCTGCTTGTAATCTATGGTTTGTACTATTCATGAAACCTCCTCTTATGCTTCATATTACTTGCTTCCATCCTTGGTCTAAATGGTCCTAAAATAATAAAAAACATAAGTGATTATATATGTCATAATTACAATGTTTTGAGATATTTTTAGTGAGTACATGTGTGTCTAAAGACCAAATAAAGATAAAAAACATAAAACTTAGGCTGACTCTCAGAAGAAAATTTGCTTACGGTCATTGGCTCGACCTTACCTCCTTTAGATTTATCACATGTTATAGGTCATTAATGGTTTTTTACCTCATAAGTGTCCCTAAATTGTCTCATTTTTGTCTTGTCTACATATGTTGGTCCATGTCATTCTCTAAATAGCTTAATTCTTCATGATTTTCATACCTAATTGACCACCATTATACTGATATGCCATTTCTTCCTCAATCCTAATAAACTAAATGGAATGTCATGTACCATCAATACATGTTTTCCTTTCTCGAATGTGGTGGAGTTAGTCACCCCTCTAGTGTTAGCAGTATGAACCTTCTTCTTGTCTTTCTTTTTTCTGTGTTTTTACGTTTATAATCCTATTTCAAAACATTAGTTATCTCATGTACCTCTTTGCATTAAGAAACACCATAAACAATGGGAGTTTTTTCTTATCCAAACCCATCATCATCACTCACATGACAGTTCTTCAATTCCAAATGTATGTTGAAACTTACATGATCACAACCAACTATCAGATAGATTTATCCACTTTGGACATAAATCAATTCATTCCTAGTGGATATATACGGTCTCCCTAGAGTGAGTGTATCTCATTCTTCTTCCATATAAATAATGAAGAATCCTACAAGAAAGATAAACATGTAATCTTTGATCAGAATATATTCAATCAGTACCCTTGGGGATTTCACTATTGAATCAGATAATTGAATAAGTACATTCATGGCCTCTAGTACTTCTAGCTAAAAACTCTTGAATGTCATGTTTGATATGATATTGACACTCGCATGTAACTCAAACGAATCACTTCCACATATTTTATCTCTGATAAATATGGGAATTGAAGAGATACATGGATCATGTTTATTATTATGTAGGTTCTTTGATACCACTTTTAAACACTCTTGTATGAGTATAATGGTTCCAATTACCTCTAGATTCTTTTTATTGGTCACCATATCGTTCATGAAATTCTTATATGTTGAAATTTTCATGAGAGCCTATGTATAATTAATATTGATATGAAATTTCTTTAACTGTTTATGAAACATACCATTTTGTGCATCATTTTTCACTTGCACCATTCACTCTGGAAAATGAATTATTGTCTTGTACTATGGTGGTTCTACTTCATCATCTTTAGCTACTTGTTCCTTTCTATTTTTAACTTTTTTTACTTCATCCAACTTGTTTTTTCCAATAATATCTATACCACATCCTTGTGTTTTAATCCCACTTATAAGCATTAAGTTTTTTAAATCATCTAATGGGAGTATTTTAGGGTGTCCTAGTAGTACTCCTATGGGAATCTCTTTGATATAGTAGGAGACTTCTCTGACTTGATGCTTCATTTTATGCAATGAATTATTTTAGTTCATTGAATCTCCATCAAACCTCCAGAATTTAACTCCTCTTTCTGATTCTTATCCTCATTATAACCTTGATATTATCTGACCTCCATTTTGACTTATATAAAATATCAGACAATTTCATCATAGTTATCAAAGTCACCAATCTCCAGGGCTTTTTATACACTTTGTTTTATCCTACTAGAGAATTATTCAACCTTGAATTTGGGGGTATGAAGAAATATGAATGAATATCATGTAGGCCTTTGATGTTTTCCTCGTACACCCCAATATATTCATTTTCAATTTTCTTTGAGGGTGAGGAAATCCCTTTCCATTTTAAGATAGAGTGTCTGAGGAAAATATTTATTAAAAAATATTTTTCCCGAATTCCTTTCACTTCATCCCTTTGATCTCTTATAGATCATTTTCTCCCTCCATATGATGAAAAAAAGTATAACCTTCTCTTCTTCATAACATTGAAGGATGGAGAATATCTTCTCAGTTTAGTTGATCCATTGTTCCACGATAAAGGGATCATATGATCCATTGAATGTCATAGGCCTTTGTTGCATAAATCTATCAATCGAAAATAGTTCTCCCTTAGGGGGATTTGGAAACTCCTCCTAATCCAGGTTTCTACTGAGTAACTAATTCACTAATAGATTATCGTGATAGAGTTTTCAACTCCTTCCCACATCAGGATTGGAATATTTTTTGGGATAGTCATCACATTACCCATCATATTGATTGTTTACTCGATTTCTATTATTTCAAGCTGTTTTCTAGAATAGAAGGAAAATAATGGATGATTACCTTAAGATATTAAGAACATAAAGGGGAATAAAATTCCATTAAAGGGATAACTTATATATTATATTTATCTTATTAACTTATGAGTTTCAATGCCCCAATCTATGTCATCCATAATCTATTTCCAAACATATACACTTATGGTAATTTTCCCCCTTAAAAATGGTTCATAATAATCATATGAATTTACTAAATAATATTCCCCAGGTGTGTTAATCGAGGTTAGTAGTAAGGCTCATTGTCATTTACCATGTTACCTCGAGTTAGGAATAGGACACCTTATCGGAGTTTTTATACCTAGGTACATTTATGATGGAACCATGTCCACTTGTACTATCCAGACCGGGATGCATTTTCTTTATAAACCACATACTCTATAATTAACAAAATTTAGGGATGTGTTCTTATAAATAGTCTTATCCCTAAGAATTTATCTAGAGTTTTCTAATCTAAATCCCACAATAACTAATATTTTTCTCTGTTACAAATTATAACAACCATTCTCTTTATTTCACATTAAAACATTATTTATTAAATAAAAGTACACATAAAAACTATAAAGATTGATAATTCTTATGTATTATGGAATTAGTTACGTATCATAACATCTTGAACATGGGATACAGTAACATTATTAAAAATATCATTAACATGCTTCTAATTTACCATGGATTTCAAAATTGCACAGAATAACCTGGGTAAAAACATAAGAATGGGGTGAGATATAATTTCTAATAAGGGAATAAACAAGGTATAAGATGAATATGATAATAAATGTTATAAAATATACATATCAATGTGTATTAAAAGAATCATGAATAATAAGGCATGATATAACATGATAATTATAACATGGGAAATGTGGAAACAATATAAAACATTGAATCAAAAACATTAGTCAGTGTTAGACCCTCTGATACATCATGGTGAACAGATTACTATAAAGGGATGAGGTTCACTCCCTATCCTAATGTGACTTATCATTGTACTAAATATTACCCAATGCATTAGAGTTCTATCTGGACTCACCCATCATATTCATTTCATTCTCATTTTTATGTGTGCCACATAGATAATAAAAAATGGATTCATTAATCATAATAATTTATTACATGATTATGGAGTGTAGAATAAATATATTTAGGTACCCAAGAAAAATTATATGTTCATAAATTTGAACACCCTTGATTGAAATTGGGTATGGTATTCCCTACACAACTGTTTTGGCATGGAAGATCACAGTGAAATTTTGACAGCATAACGACGTCACCTAAAGAATCGTAAAATGGGTTGATGAGAGTGAAAGGGTTATATCTTCACATATAAAATAAATGGGTAGTAATAGGGTCATGTAAAATCATATCCCAACATTATATATATGAAAATAGAATGCATAAGGTAAAATTTGTACATGAATGATCATGAGAGTCTTAATGAGAGGGAAAAGGGATATTGTCACTTATACATTAAATGTACAGTAAGGGGGTATGTAATAACATATTCAAACATAAGAAAAATTATTTTAAGTGACAGAACATAAAATAAGTCCTTGAATGCGAATGATAAGAGAGAAATATCTTACAAAATTTCAACATGGTAATGGCTGTATATAAAGAATCATGGGAGGCATAATGAGAGTAAAAGGGGTCTCTCATAATGTAGAAATAAAAAGAAAAATAGGTGGGATATTTAGGAACATATCCCAAAATGAACAAATGGAAATTATGAAGTATACCATAAAATAAGTTCTTGAATAAAATTTAGATTTCAAGATCCCTTACTTGAGTGTGTGACTCTAAATGCTTGGAGGGGCTTCTTGAGAGATTGAGGGAACCTTGAGAGGATTCTAGAGATGGGATGGTAGAGTATGGACATGCTCTATGGATTTTTATTGAAGAGAAATGGGATATTGGGTGAGAATACATAGAAAAAGAGTGGTATTTCTTTATTATTTATGTTTTGGACTCTACATAATAAAATATTGAAAACTACAACCCATACCAAGGTTTTTTCCAATGGATTCTGAAAAATGGGAGTGGTTTTAATTATTTTATAAGTAAAAGGAACAAAATTATTAAAATAATTCCCTTACTTTTGTGGAGGTGAGTCCCACTCTTACAGAAATTTTTTTAAAACCTTAAAATGTGTTATATGTTTCGGAGGAATCATAATGGCTTTAAAAAATAAACCAAATGAACATAAAATCTCATTTTATTAAATTTAAATCATTTATTTTTTCTTTTTATCCATTTATAGTAATTATTAGATCCCTTTTGGGTCATTATGATGTCATTAAACACAAAGTATATTATACAATATATAATTTTTACCCAAAAATTCAATTGTCTTAGAAAATTATGAAAAATTCAATGTTGGATAATACCGACATTGTGGTTCAAAAAATAATATTCATATTATATAAATAGTTTTCTAAATATTCAAATTTTTAATTTCCTATTAATAACCAACATTTATATAAATTATTGGGCTTTTGACAATAATAGTTTTCGAAACCTTATAAAAATTACATTTGACTTCATAAAAACTATATTATCATATATATTTAATAAAACATTCATAATATTTTTTTTAATAAAAAATTATTTATTTAAAAAATAAATTAATTCATAAAATTAAATTATTTTATTGAATTTGAATATTACCCAAAAATACTATTTTTAATTATTGAATCAAAATTTAAATCATTTATAAAGTAACCATAATAAGATGAAAATATATTCATTATTCTATATAAAGTAATGTATATACTCATATTTCTAGGTTCTTGATACATATCCCTTTAATACACCACTAAACACCCTAATATTAAGTTTCACGATGGTGGTACTTTCATGGGGTGGTTTGGAGAACATAGTTTGGTTCGTGATCTCAATGAGTTTGAAATTATCCTGTAAATAGTTTCACTCATGCCTAAGTTGTTAGATCTAAAATTGATCTTAGACAAGGGAAAATAATAGAAATGATACCTCTCTTGGGATCTATAATAAAGTGGATTCATAGGGTATGATCCTATATGTGGAGGTTTTCAGTTCATTTTTTTGTGTCAATTGGATATGTTAAAACCTCATATTTATACTAATCATGTGATAACTTTTCAATAGCTATATAATCAACGGTAATTATTCTTAACATTCAATTAAATCTGATATGATATAACAAAATAATATAAGTGAATGTGTTTCCTATAACCATATTACATATTAAGACATTTAAATAAATCCAAAGAGGAATTTATTTATAAAATCTAGGGACATTACATTCCCACTGGAAACTATTTCTCATCATTTCATCTAACAAGTTGTAGCACCCTTCAAGGTTCTTCTTCATATATGATCCTCTAGCTTCATCATATTGAATAATATTTTTCCCTGTAACAATCCATTTGAAAAAAATATTGATTATCAACCATATCTCTATACCATGATGGGGTCATTTATGAGTCATATATTTATGATGTTCCCATGAATATTATAGTGAATAATCCTAAAATTGGATGAATTTTAAAATTATTATTTGTATGTTCATTGACTTAGAAGGTAGAAAGAAGTAGGTAGAAAACTTTCTGGCCAACTCATCACATGTACTAATAGAATGTGCATATAGGCTTTGGATATAATCATGATATTTCTCGTGTAATGAAAATTGGAATATACAAACTCTTACTGCATTTCTTGAAACATTCTATAATTGGAATGTGTTGGAGAGATCAAGGAAGATTCTTAGATCTGTATTTGGATCTTCATGCGGTAGTCTAATAAATTTCATGCTATTTTAGAACATTGTTATTATTTTTGGCTTGATCTCAATCGGGTTTACATCAATGGGTGGCACCAAGATGATTCATTGAAATCCTATATTTGATGGATTCATGTATTAATATGAGTGTACAAAGCCTCATATCTCTTTTAAAAACTCCTTAAATGGATTTATTTTTCTCAGCTCCCACCATGGTTGCAGTGACATTAATCTCAGGGCTTGAATTAGAATGGGGGTGGACTCGATGATGACTTTTCTATTTTCACAAAAGTTATAGTTGTACATTATTATTTTCAATATGAGAATTTCATAAAAAAATACCCAACATAAAAAGACGAATTCAAAAAAAAATTAAAAAAAATTAAAAACATAAAAAATAACTTGTAATCATATCTGGAAAACAAACCGGTTTTGAAAGGCTAAGACGGTGTTGTTATTTCCCTCAGGTCTAATCAAAATAAAAATTTATTAAACTCAATCTCTTCTATATGGTTAATTAGAATTTAGTATTATGAAACATTTGCATCAATTCCACCCAGATGGTGAAGTAGTTTATTTAGGTTATAAAAGGATTTATCTTATATACATTTAATAAAGAGGTGAAGAAAATATGACTTCGGTTAACTTAAAAAAGATGAAGTAATGAATATTTGTTTTTTTGTAAATAGTTTTGATAAAACAAAATAAGAAAGAAAAGAACAGAAAATTGTTTTTTTTGCAATCTGATTTGAACGCATGTCGGGGTTTTATAGTTTCACGATTCAGGTGAAATTGTAATTTAGAAAAAAAATTATGTAATCCATATTTGGTTTTGGATCCAAGAAAAGGGAGATATGATAGTCATGGTATCCCCTCATTCACACAATAATCTCTTGTTTCTCTTGGTCTGCTAATTTAGGGTTTCGTCGAATCAAGTTTTTCTTCAAACAATTTTTAATCATAATTATCCTAAATTAAATAATGGTAATGAATTATTTAGGGTAATAAATTACACAATTTATAATGTACTTTTTAGATTAATATACCAATGGCCATAATAAAAATAAAAGAAAGGGATTGGAAATCTACTGAATGAATTGAAAAAAAATACATGAATAAAGAAAAAGAAAAGTAAATCCAATGGAAACATCCCCCTTCTACTACATAACCCTAGAATAATCGGGGTTTAAACACTCATCCTAGTGATCAGAGAATAATAATGTAGGGAATAAATAAATTAAATCCTAAAGATTAATGAAGATTGAACTAGGGAGGACCCTGCACATTGAAACATCTCACACCAAGATTTGGTCTCTGGTTCTCTCTGACAGTAGAAGCCTGGTCCTATATTTATAGACTAATGATTGGGGTATACATCAATCAATGGCATCATAGATGGTTCAAATGGTGGTCATAAGTTTTCCCCAGGCAATAAAACATTTCAAATCCCCAAATACATTGAATCTAGCCATTTTTTGGCTATCTTGACCTTTTCACATCATGTAGTGATTACATGACATGTAAAAGTTTAAGCACATGTATGGAATTCATGACTTTTATGATTTATATGAATTCAGGGTATGTGTCACGACATGACACAAGTGATCTTCATTCCTAACTAATTTCTTCTACTTCGTGACTTGTATTACTTTCAATCCATGAATCAGTTCATGAAGTGTAATTATTACACGATGTATAAAGTCAATTTTCATTTATGGATGCCCTGTTTTACACTTATTATTATTTTTTGTTCCTTGTAAGTGCTCCAATAACATGAATCATTAGGGAAAAAATTATTTTTAATAGATATCATGATCATTTAAACTCATTTTTCTTATCACCCATAACTTATAGTATCATTAAACAAATTAATAAAACATCAAGTGTATAGGAATGGATTAACAATAAAAATCATCAATGTCACTATTATTTATTATAAAAATGTATATAATAAATTCTCTTATTAACTGATCACTTTATATGGAGTTTAAATGGTGGAGATACCCTAGTAGGTCTCAGTGTTAGTGGGGCCTCAAGTCCATTATTGGTAGATTTATTATTTTTGGAGACGTTGTGTGTTGTATGAGGATGTGCTCAATTGATCTTAAGGAATATTTTGGTTCGTGGACTCTCTAATTATGATCTATCATATATTCTTTTTATCACCCACCTCATTATCAGGGTCTTGGAGTTTTAGTGTTTTTACTTCTTCCATCCATTTTTAATTGATTTATCAGTGAAAAAAGAGTTAGGTTGGAGAGGTTGTAATAGACCGTATTTTAGAATTTATTATTATTTATTATTATTTATTATTATTTTTAATTGTTAAAAATTTCCAATAGTCTTGAGACAAAAATATTATATTTTTTTATGTTTTATAGTGTCACATGGTTAGCTATCATAGTTTTACAAACCATGCGGTAATCATGTGTATCAAGTCTATCTTTGACAAAGCTATTTGGCATGGATGGTGCTTGGTTTGCAAAACCATGTGGGCTCCTAGGAGTGACCACGTGAGGTGGTTTTTGGTTTTAAATTTAGGAGAAATGGGTTTTTGATGGTTTTTTGAACCATGAAGGTATACAGTATAATGATCTTGGTTTTTTTTATTTAAAGAAAAACGTGTTTTTGTTTCTCTCACCTCATTTATTTTTCTTCTCCCCTTTTCTTCAGTTTTTTGATTCTCCACACCACATGGTCGAGCCCGATGGTTCCAGGCGCAGTGGAAGCGCATGGGTGGATGTGCCCACTTGGCTTTTTGTCATTAACAATGATCAATCTGGGATCAATATGATGATAAACATCAGTCTCCAAGGATCGAATCACAGAAATAGACAAAGAAAAGGAAAGTCCAGGAACCACAAAGTAGGATCGTTACAGATTGATTATAATTTATTTTATCAATTTAAATGAAATAACTTTTGGTGTTCTTTCTTCTTTGATTTTCTTGATCAAATTATGATGCGATTCATCATTGTGTCACATAAGCCAATTTAATACTTCCTCTAGTAGTGATCCACACGTGTAACTCGTATCTCGATACGTCGCCAAAGGAGTCTGTGGGTGCTAGGGTGGAGAAAACTTTGCTTGCATTGTCCACCTTAGACCGTCTTGATCCAATGGAAGAGGATCTCTCTCAGTCTTGAGAGTGTTCTTAGAGGAAGAGGTTCTTTCAGCCTTGAAAGAATTCTCCAGAATTGTTGTGCACTACGATTCTCTTGTGTTAGAAAAGTGTTGGGGTTGTGTGGATATTTACAATCGGGCTTGAGGTTGTAGAGTTATGAAAATAAATAAATGCATTACACATTTCATTTAATTCATTAAATCTTATTGAAAACCCCCATGTCGAATAATTAATTCCTTTACATGCGCTCATGCTAATTATAATAAATATTATTTAATAAAACAATATTATATCCTCAAAATCCCAACTTGAAAAACTATACGGCCTGTATTAATAAATACACAGCGTGTACTTTTTTTCATTGAAAACTACACAGCGTGTACATTAAATGTACACGACATGTATATCTTTTTTTCATTTATTCATTTTTTTCCAAAATGAAAACTACACAGCGTGTACATTTAATAATACACGACATGTACTTGTTTTAAAAATAAAAACTACACAACATGTAATAATTAATACACGGCGTATACTTGTTTTCATTTTATTCTTCCTCCGACATTAAAACGATTTAGGCTTCCTTGAATAATTATTAAACCATGTACGAGAGTAATCATTATTCTACTTGAGATACATGAATACACTTAGTGTGTGACCCTCTGGGCCTCTTTTTCATTTACATTAGGTGGGCTTGCCTAAAGTCCAAGATTACTGTATAGCAATGGGTCAACACACCCAAGAGAAAGAAGTTGACGCCGCATTGACGTATCACCTCATATGAACTCTTACTGTGTAATTTAATCCTGTTGTATCAATATCTAATCAATCCGGTTTCATGGCAGTGTCATAAACCTATATGATTGATTCGTCGTTCTTTGAATACCTGAAATAAACTCGTCATTTACACCATGGCCATGGAATTTCCTGCGACAGTTCTATTTCAATCAAAGGGCCAAGATATCAACATCCATAAATGGAAGGGAAAAATCCTTCCTCGACTTATCCATTAACAACATGTCACTCGTGACGCACCCAACGTACCCTACTTCCCGCAAACTGTCTTCATGACGGTTTTCGTCAGTAAATCTAAGTGTGTGAGTTGTGACATGAGTTAATGATAATCATCTAGTCTAAGGAGCATTACACACACTCCTAGATAGTAATGTCTGATGACACCAAGACATGTGGAATTACTACTGCTGAGTCTATTCTCATAATCTCTCATCTTAGAGATTACCATGTGCAAACTCCATGAGAGAGAGTCTCGTCTTCTTACGAGTACTCGCACATGACGGTCTATATACTATGTGTCCTATCATAGTATGTCATCCAACCATAGAACCTTGTTTAAGAATATTGTTATATCATTTCACGGTTCTCATCATAAAGGGGATCTGCCATGACCTTGTTAATGCAACAAATAATCTAGGACATTATTATATTATAGTCACGCAGAATAATGAAAAATGTAAAATAAGTGAATATTCATGTAATCAAAGTACAAAACAGTTGGTTCTCAGGACACCAACCCTTACAGAGCCCTCCTTTGGTTCACATCCCCCTCTCTAAAGCTTTATCTCTTGTGAAAATTTATTTTGGATTATTTATGATTCATTGTTATAGTCTTGAGGTAAGGACTCATCCTTTCCAATACCCATATTTTCACGTGATTTTACCTTCCTCTATTTCCTTCATGGATCGGAAAGACCATACGTCAAGGAATTGAACCAATTTTTTAAATTTATTCTATGATTTGTGAGAATGTGGATTTTTTATTTATTTTTTGCTTGTGTACCATCAAATGTGACATGTTCTACCTCATCATGGCTTTGTTTTTCTTAATTTGATTCAGGTTTCCCCATGCCCAGACATTTAATTTTTGAAACATTTATGTAATTATTTTTAAATTGATGTTTTAATTATAAAATAAAAATGTTAAATTATTTTTATTGATTTTTTTTTAAAAAATTGTCTATTTGTATTTTTTTAAATGGGTTTTAAAATTTATATTGGTAATCTAGGAACACTAGGTGTTTGATAAATTCCCTAAGTGATTTTGAAAATGGTGGTCATCATTTCTAAAATAGTTTGGAATGTTTAAATTTATTTATAAAATATATTTTTTCTTTCTAATTCTTTTTGAACATGAAATACATAGTATGAATAAATAAATTAAATATTTATTTTAAATAATTTTTATGGTTTGAAAAATGATTAACCACTTTTATTTCATTTGAAAAAGAAGAGGGAAATGGTTAAACCTCTAGAAGTGGTTTTATATAAGTAGGATGATTTTTAAATGCATTTCAGCATGGAGAATATTTAAAGTGAGATGTTTCAAACAATTTTTTTATAAATGGGTTTGAAATGTGAAATATGACTTGGATCTCCAATTCATGTTTATTTTAAAGGACCAAATAACACTTTTAAATGACCTTCTTATTGTTTGTGACACCCATTCATTGTAACATTCTTTTTCACACTCGTTGATGGTTGTATCCATTATTATGATGATTTGATAGATGAGTTGGGGCTACATTTATGCGAGGCAATCATAAGTGATGATGGAATATTTTTATACCATGCTATATTCCTTAATTTTTTTATATTTTTTAACAATTAATTTTTTATATTATTCATGAGAGTGTTAGGTCAATATATAAATAATTGGATTAGTCAAACCTCTATTTAGCATGTTTTTGACTAGAGATGGACTGGGATATTGAGTGCACGTTGCAACCCTAGGATTGTGTTAGTCACTGACTAGTTTTGTAAAACTAGAAAAAAAGATAGTTACTTGTAGGTTGTCCTAGGATTCATGATGTCTATTTAGGATATTATTACTTGATTTATTATACTACATCCCTTGAAACATAGTTTACTTATTGGTGGTTTATGTATGAGATGCATCTCTTATAATTGATTTCTTTCTCTCCTTATTGTATTTATTGGGGATCCCTTACATTATTTTATAATCTATCATTAAGTTCCATTGACTTATGGTTCCATATTTTATCTCCTTCACTCATGTTTGGTTTTTTCATTTAAAATTATTTTCGAAGTGTCTAGAAATTTTTAAAATAGAATTCTTTCATCTAGGTTTATAATGTGAAATGGTAAGTGGTTGTTTTGGATTGAAAATGGATTTTTCTGAGAAAACATATTTCAAGTGATTATTCAAATTTATTAAAATAAATATGGAAAACTTATTTTTTAATTATATTTCAAACTATCTTAGAAATGATATTTATAATTGAAAGTCTATCATATGAAAAGGAAATTGGTGGGATAATGAGTATTTTTATTCTAATGTCTTTACTATCATTTCAAATTTATGATTTCGCTCAGATTTCGACTACTATTTTAGTGTCGATTGACTTGGAGGATTTCGTGTTAGTTTTATTTTATCACACTCAGTGAAGTGTGCCAATTACATGATTTTTAAATATTTACATTTACTTCATTAAAATGGTCTACATGTGGCCAATTAAATTATTTACCTTTTACATGCATTATTTTTACTACTTTATATGGTTAGAGGTGTACTATTTTTATACTTGATGATGAAAAAATCTTTTAGAGGGTTTTTTACAGGGGAGGATAATTTTTATTTTTATTTTTTCCAATCTGATTTTTGGATTGGAAATCCAACATATGGCCAGGCCATGTTGTATTTTTTTTAGAAAGTATGTTATCTGTTACTTATGATTTAAGGGAAATACCATTCCAATTTTATATATCTAATTCAATTATGATTGACACTAGCTCATGTGGATGAGGTGTTCGCCACAAGTCAGTGGAAGGTTAGTTTGGGTGCCGATTTGGATGGAAGCCCCAACTAGTTTGTTTCATAGAGGTTCCTTACCTTCTTCTTTTGGCACGATCATAGTGGTGGACTCCCCACTTTCTACGATGACAAATGTGAGGTCAAATCTATTGGGATGGTCACATGGACTATATTATTTTTTCTTGATCGATAACAACCCAAATCTATTCATGGCATTGACCTATAACTTTATGGTGTCCCTATGCAAGAATAACTCCCTGATGGAGTTTTATATATGATTTTTTAAAGAAAATATATTTATATATGGTTATAGATTTTATTTTATCATATTTGTATCACAAAGGCAACATATCTCCGAATTTGTTTTGATATAATATTGATTAGAAGGCACTAGAGGCCCTAACGCCTTCTGCTCAAGGAAAAAAACATTTTTTGTTTTTTTGTGTGTGTATATATATAATAAAAAATTTACTATAATTTAATTTTTATTTTATCAGTTATTACTTCTATTAAAGTAGTGTAAAAATAAAAGTAAAACTCTCACCTAGAACTCCATTTTATAAAGGAGGGTTCCTTGGGAATTCTTTTGGGTTTTCAATATAGGATTCAGCTTCTCCTTTTTCGAGCACTGGATTACTAATATAATATTATTAATATCACTTAATAAATAATTAGTAACTTATTTATAATTAGAAATTAATTATTATTAATTAATTAATAATTAATAACTCATTAATATTTAGTCTATAATTAATAATTTTAAATATTTGGCAATTGATTGATAATAATTACTAATTATTAATAATTAGTAAGAATTTGATAATTAATTAATAATAACTTAGTGTCAATCCCATTAACTAAAGAAAACCTAAACGGTGAAAGGATTTGAGTGGGTCAGATAATAAAACTACTCTCAATCTAGAATAATTGAAAAATATTCATCCAATACGTACAAAAATGCATCACAAAGGTAGAAAATTTAAATCTTTAAACACCAATGGTTCTAGTCTAAATATAAATTTTTATTTTAAAAGAACATTTGTGGAAAATGTGGTAAACCATATTAGTCAAAAAAAAGGCTTGTTACACACAAAAAGATCATAAAATTATTATAAAAAAGACTAAGATAATTTGAATTAGAAACCCTATATAGCTTATAGTGAAGTTCACTTACCTTCGTATCTAGATCATCATTGATAAGATCTTCATAGGGTTTGGTCATATTTTCACATGTCGGTATATATTCCCCCATGCTGATCTTTTGAGTGTTAAAGACTCGATAAAATTTTTGGACTTGTTTATTTATCCATACCCTTTGATCTTCATTGGTATCAACTTGAAGCCCTCTCTCATTGATTTTGGAAACATCCTCCTTCCAAGTATTTATCCAGAAGACTTCTCCAATCATTTCTTCCATCGAGTGGAGAATGAGCACCAAACATTCCCATTTTTTGCATCCTATTTCTATACCATTTTTTCATTATGTATTTCAGAAGGAACTAATTCTTGAACTATCCTTATAAATTCACATTTAGGCTCCCTAGTGAACCCATATGGAGCATTCTCTCCTTCCTTGATAGGCTTCTCATTAATCACTCCTTCAACTATAGGTTCACCCTGTCATGATCCTGTCTCACATTTCATTGCTTTACCTATATTTCTACTCAACATATTCAAACTCATATTATACACCTTATCGTTCATAGTTGTATCACACTTCCTCGCATTGGACCTATCATTTTTTGTTGACCTTACCTCCATTAGTTTAGTTAACTGAGAGTAATCCTTACAACCATTGGTCTTATTACTATTTATAATGATAAAAATCCCCAGATCACTATTTTCCTTCAACCCCACCCTCCTCCTTTGTGTATGAAGACTCTTACCATATCCTCCATAATCAATTTCTTCCAAGAGTAGGTCACATCTCACCCACCTAACTCTTCCTTATATAAGAGTTTCCCAATGTTAGAGTTCTCAGTCCATACTGAGTCACTTTGATCCCGACAAAGGCCCTCAATTTCCATACATTCAAAATGATTAAAAATATTAATAGATTACAAAGTCCTTCTTGGATTTTACATGACCGCTGAATTAACCCAACCCCTAGTACATCGGGATATGCATGTCTTTGACTCTTGTCACCCTGATTGGCCACTAGATCACCATCACATTCATCTTGAAAGGAAGCTTTATGTGAGGTGAATTTTCCATGACAAACATCTTCTATATATAATGAAGCCTTTGAAATATTGATAATTAGTTCCAAGAGATCAGTCACACACATCCCGTCTATTCCCCTAGATCCAGACATATACTATGCTATTAAATTTTGATTATCCAAATCACTTATCAACCGATAGTAGATGTCCACCACATTTGGATCAAATGTCAATGATCTTATACTATTCACATTGGGAATAGAACATGTTGCATCTTTACTACTTAACTAATACATAGAAAGGGAATTCAAAGCCTCATGTACAAATTATTTTCCATCTATTGGATAAAGAACCCTATACTATTCCCTAAGGCTATAATGTCATAATAATATTAGATGCCCCATGAACTTATAGGAGGAGGAATAATCAGTTTAAGATTCAAGGACTACATCTTTCTTTCATTGGAATTCTTCCCCCGTTGAGATGAAAATCCACTCCACCAGTGGATGTGAAACATCCACTTTGACACATATTTATGGGGATATTGGGTGTGATTCAATGATCAGCCCCTGACACCACCTACACATGGACAACACCCACATCTCCTGAATTTAGTTATTTCCCTTAAATTTTAATTGTTATCAGACTCAACCGCAAACAAAATCTCCTCATCCTTATTTTACTTAAGGGAACAATCATAAGAATATCCCCCTATGTAGGTTCCTTAGATACACACCACATGACATCAAGGGAAATCCCATTATGTTCACCCTCTAAAAAGTCATATAGCATTCCAATACAATTTGAAGACATATTAGGAATATTAACCTTACCCACTACTTCATACGTAAGGAAAACAAAACCCCCATATTTAATATAAGGGGAGGAAACCACTATAGTGTTAATAAGGTTTCTGAGATCTATAACCATTTTTTAAGGAATCTCCTTGCAACTTAGGCAAACACCCTTGAGCAGAGCATAATTGACTACCCTATTAGTTTCTTTAGTGTGCATGAAAATACTAGTGGATGAACCCACCTTTCCCTTAAAATAGACCATTGTAGGAATATGTTGTAAAGAAAATTATCCCTATAGTTTTATATCATTAAGATCACCTGAAGACAAAATAATCTATTATTACATGAGTTGGATGTCTATATCAGCTTGTGTATTCATCTCACTATCAGTGTCCACACATGATTCTTCTTGATCCTGTATTCTAGTGTTTTAAATAAGAGAAAACCTAAAGGATGGACTTATTTCAACATCCTTAGCCCACATTATTGAATTGGACTTAAGATCCATAGACTCTGTTGGGAACTACTTCACCTATCATTCCTACTAATCAGTTTGAGGGTTTTGTCTCCCCAGAGATATGGAATCCTCTATGTAGGAGACCAGCTGCATGTCCATGTGATGATTCCCAACACTATCAGTGTGAATTCCTTTTGCATATGCATTCAAAAGTTTCCAATAAATAAATCCCAGTAGCACTTGAAAGAATATACTATTGAAGTGAGACCAGATCATGAGTTATTGGATGAGGCCCCATGATTTTAAATGGAACTAAAGAAACCACTCCATCCTCCACAATGGTCAATTCTAGATTATCTAGTTCCACACTACCATCAATAGATTTATCATTACTTGTGACCTACTCATCTAACTCCTGTGTACGAGCAAATACTATTGTAGGTTACAGTCCAGGTTTCTTCCTTCAGATTTTTTCTAAAGTATGATCCTTAAGAGAATAAGAGGAAATAATATTATCCTTCAATCAATTCCCCTTAGAGTGACCCATAAGTTGACTTCCATAACAATAATTAGGAAATCATTCATTACCCATTTTAAAGTTCAGGGTGTCATCCTCTGTGGAAAGCACAACCTTCTTAATCAAAGGATCAATTAAATCAATCTCCACAGAAAACAGAACAAAGTAACCATAGATTGAATTTTAGTAGAATTATTGAATTTAATTGTAACTCCAATGACTAAGGCATTGTCAAAATAAATCCTATGATTCAACATAATCCAATTTAAACCAGAAATCTCATCCCATATATGAATTTGGGAGTACTTATTTGAAAATGGGATTATGTAAGGAACCCTGTCATGTATACAGGGCTTGATCCACTTCAATGAGAGAGATATCTAACACCCAATGTCATCCTCTTCATATCTCTAGGGGGAATATAAACGAAAAAAATCCATGACCCATGGGGTTGAATTTCCAATCTCAAAATCCCCAAATGATCAACATTCAAAGGAATATATCCTTTATAGGATATTCTTTCAATCCTAAGGATAAAACTAGTAGAAATATGATCAGACATTTGAAAAGGATAAATCTCCCTAAAATATCATATCCACTAGCAGAAATGTGGGAAATATTACCTATCTTGAGGATCATATCGAGATCACATTATTTCAGAGTGGATAAGTTACAAAGGTTCCCACCTTCTTCTTCACAACTACTTCCAACCTGATGCGATTCTTGGGCTCTATGATTAGATAAAGAAGTATGGTGTTTTGATGAACCATATAGTGGACCAATAATTAGAATATCCTGCTCAATATCCCACAAAAAAAATCCATTCCAGGACACAAACACTAAGAAACTACACGATTGTTAAAACACGAGCTTCCAATCACCTCCATATCTAATTAATAATAATTAGTAATTAATAAATAAAATAAATATAATTAGTTATTAATTAATAATAATTAATAATTTCTTAGTAATTAGTATTAATTAATAATTATCATTTATGTAATTATCCATGAATAATTAATTGTTAATTAATTATTCATAAAAAATTAATTAACTAATAATATTTTGTAATTAGTAATTAAGCATTACTATTTAGTAATTAGTTATTAATAAATAATTATTAGTTATTGGTAAATAAAATAAAATTATTATAATTAATTTTTAATTATAATAATAATTAATAATTAGTAAATAGTTAATAATAATAATAAGTTCATAAATATTATTTATTTCATATAGATATATTATTAGCAATTACATAATGATAATAAGTAATTAATAATTAATTAATAATAACTTGTATTTAGTAATTAGCTAATAAAGATTAAAATTTAGTTAATTTTAATAATAATTAATAGTTAGAAATTATTTAATAATAAAAAGTAAATAATTAATAATAATTACTAGTTTTTAATTAATAATTATAAATAATTATTATTTTTAAATTTTAATTATTATATGATAATTAGTATCTATTTAAGAATAATCCATAATAAGTAATTGATAATAATAATTAAAATTGAATGAATAAATAATAATTAGTATTTAATTTTTTTAGAAGGTCGGGACACAACCCTTTTATTAAAGGGGGAAATAGAAAACAATTAGGATGGGGTTAGACAATGAATAACTACCTTATTCAATTAAAAAAAGTCACAAAACTAATTTCCTTATAATCTCATAACCCAGTTTTTATTTCTCATTATGCAGAGTACACCAATTAATCAAGACACACCTGCATCTATAAATTCTAGGATGACGACCTCTCCTCCATGTTTTGACACATTTTCAAGTGCTAGGAAGTTCTTTAGGTTCTCCCGATTCACCTACAATGGCCACATCTTGGTTCACATAACCAATTTTTTTATATTCTTAATGAGGTTTTAAACATCAGCATATCAGAGATCCTTTCTAGGGAGATTTCTAATAGAGTCATCATTATTATTTTCATCATACTGAGTGGAATACTCACCGCCACTAGCCTTTCTTAGTAGGGATTGAATCCCACAAAATTCATTTTGGTCCCCCTTTTTCCTAGTGAACCCTTATGGATCATTAGGAAAGTATAATACACCGAAAGGGTTGGGTTAGATATCAAACACATGCTCATATTTTCATGTTTAGGTACTTTTTAATTTTCAACATCGTCTCCCCATCTCATATCGAGAGTGAGCATAATCTAAAGCATCTGTGCTACCCTTATCATTCATTATTGATATTTTTGTCTTAGGAGATTTATACTTGGCCTCATCAATCATGTTAAGAGAAAACCCATCCTTCTATTTAAAATATTTTAAAGGAGCTTCATTTCTTGTATCAACACCCATTTGAGTAAAATATTAAGAGGAAAAATAAATTATTCCTTTAAATGTATCATAAATCTAGTAAAAATTAGTGGCTACGGAATATTCTATACTAGCTATAAGATTTTAATAATCCTCTAATATGGATACCTTTGGTGATAGTTGGCTTGGGGTTAAAGCCTTCCACGTATCAATGATAGGTAAAACAGGGGCATGTGGACAATAACCTTCATAAAAATATACATGATTAAGGGCTAAGAGTTTTCTGCCCAGAACTACCTCCATCAGGCATACAACTGATCTTTCCAATATGACTTCCTAAAGTAGAGACATCATATTTTTAATTCTCTATTCCTTACATTAAATCTTTTTCTTGGAAAATACCCACCTTTATTCCTTTCTCAGGATTTTATAGGAATGTGACATCATGATTTTTATTTTTTCCTTTTTGATTTTCTATAGTAAGAAATTGCTTATTGTGTATTAACTAAGAATCAATTTCAGCATGAACACCAGGTTCACAATTGGATTCATTATGATTATCATTATCATTCTTCTTTATAGAAGAGACAATAAGGGAGTCCTTAATATAAAACCTCTCATCCACACTACCAGACTAGGATTGGGGAATCATAGGTGTGGACACAGTAATTTCCATTGGATTTTTTGATTGTGTTACCTTTCATAACTCCCCAAAAAAAATCTAAGAAAGATTGATATCCCAAATAGCCCTGATATTAATTTCATGCTTAAGAAACCCCATTGATGTATGAATCTATAAGGGAGACAAGGAAGTTCTAACTTTCAATAGTAGAGGGACCAGTTCATTTTCCAAAGCATCTAAATCCTATCAATCATAATTCTCATTACTTATTATATTATGGACTTTTAAGTCCTTCTCATCTTTTGCAGACACATTTTTATACAAGTTCCTATTCCTATAGTTCCCATAAATGTATACCATAAAGGAGAATATAGAGAAAGTGATTTCCTTGTGGAATTTTCTAGTTGTATGTCCTATAATATGAAAAATAGAGAAAATGGGTAGTTTTTCGTAATCAATGTTGATAGAATAACTTTTTTAATCAATGTTTTTCTGATGTCAATATCAAAAAAAAACCTAACATAGTAACATATCCTAGAATCTTCTATTACTTTATCAGGTTTGATGAAACTCTGATTAAGAATGAATTATCAAATATTATTTTACAGTTCCAAGTTATCCAGTTCATACAAAAACATGAACCCAAACCCGAGTTCTATAATTCCAAATTACAAATTGATTAAAAAGAGACTCACGGTTTGGAATGTAGAGCATCTCGGGATTCAAGGATATTGATAATAGGTCCCAATCATTCCCCTTCAGGTTTTCAGATAGAAAATTTAAATGAAAAAAATACTCTTCCCATTAAGATATATTCGAAATCCTTAAAGCCCCAAACCTCAGATATCTAATTACCATGTCCTCCATCCACCACGGTTTTAATACCAAGTGCAGAACAAAATGAAAAATAATAATAAAAATAGTAGATTTCAAGTATAACTTTGATCATATACATATTAGTAGCAATATAATCCATATTGTTTTTTGAGGATGCGTTTATGAGACCCAAACATCAATGTAGGAGAACATACATGTCTCCACTACATCAGCATTGGACTTCAATCTTGTTTCATGAAAACAAATTCTTTATTATAGCCAGTCAAACCATCTAATTATAGGGGTTTTTTAGAAGATTAAGATACCAGTCCTAATTTGGTTTTCTAAGAATCACCCAATGGGGAAAGTTAGATTTCCTCGAAGCTTCAGAAATAAATGACGTTCTCCAAGCTAGTAAATCAAAAACAAGAAATTCCAAAATATCCATGGAAGAAAAGAACCCATAATCACCATTTTCACCACGAGACCTCTCACCCCTAATCTAAATCCTTCTTACCAAAAATAATTAGTTTTTAATTAATAATGTTTAATTAATTACTACTTCTTAATAATTATAAATTAAATACTAATGATTAATTATTATAAAGTTATTACTATTAATTTATTACTATTTTGAAATTACTATATATTAAATATTATATATCAATTGATAATAATTAATTAATTAATAATAATAATTTATTATTAATTAATTACTAATTATTATTAATTAATTGAAAATTATTGATTAATTGGTGATTATAAATTAACTACTGATTATTAATAGTTATATATTAATTACTAGTTAATTATTAAGAATTATTATTTATTTATTTATCAATATGTATTAATTAAATACAAATTATTAATTAACATCTAATTATTAATTAATATCCTCAATTATTATTATTATAGGTAGAACAGATTATAAGAAACCAAAAAACATAGACACTGAAAAATCCCAATTGCTAAAGCCAAATCACTCCACAGAAGGAACGAAAGACTCATAGTGGATCGATTTTATCACAATACATAACTTGAAGGCTTAGTGGCGTGAAGACATATACATGGCCTAAAGTCCCTAAGTGAGTAGTCTACATCTTTCTATTTCTCCAGTATTTTATCATGCTAACCCTTTTTAGTAGTCATCACACCATGATCTTAGTTTAAAAGTCCCGTCATTCCCATGCCATGAAATGTTTCATCGTACCGGACTAACACACCCTAGCAGAGCATCAGTCCATCCGCAGTGTGGGGGCAAGGTTGGATAATAGTGTCCAACACACATATCTCTCTTTTTAGTTACCCACCTGTTGGTGCCTGTGTGGCTCTTCAGTTGCATCGCCTTCCTATTTCTCCACATCTTTAAACTGGTCTTAAGATTGGATAGTCATGTGGCCTGAAAACCCTCCATCCCACATTATTAGTCCATGGGGACTGATGGCTAGATGATAAGTGTCTGTATACCCATCCCTCTTATCGTGGCCTACCACCTAGTAGTGCTTTCATGAATCCATGTTGCACTACCTTCTAATTTCACTGATCCTATCATTAGGTCTATGTCATGCTTCTTACTGCCCCACTAGTGATCACCTAGATTCCTTGTGGCTCAAAGACCCATTGTGGTTGAATTGTACCACTGATATTGTATCACTACAGTACCTACTATAGCACCAGATATAATGTTTTTATAGTGAATGACACAGTAACATTGAAATACCCCTTCCTAGTTTTGATCTTAGGTCTCTTGATGATGGTTTAAGGGGGTTTACTATAACATACTAATTTTAAAAAGAAAATAACCCATTCTTAGCATTTTTCTTTAAACAATATTTCAATAATAATTAAACAAAATTTATGAAATAAATGAAATTATGAAAAATATAAATAAATAGAATAGGATTATTCATAAATGTAAATATTTAAATCAATAAATTTTGTTATAAAATATTTTTTTAGGAATGAATATTAAAAAAATTCATAAAAAAAAGAAATAATTTATAATTCACATAATTTTATCTACATTTAAAATTTATAAATTATAAATATGTGTGTGCGTGTTATTTTAAAATATTAATTATATTTTATATAAATAAATTATGATAATGCTATTATTATTTAAAAATTATTATATAAATATTATCATTTGTTTAAAAACATAAAATATATGAAAGGGTTAAGCTTATTTATTTTGAATTATGATTTTGTTTTTGTAAAATGTTAACAATAAAAATATGTGAATCAAAATCATATTTATGAATAGATTAAGAAGATTATGATAATTATGAAAATATAAATATATAATTATATAAAATTTTAATAAATAAATTAAACTAAATAAACGATAATAATAATAATAATAATATCTTCGATATTCCTTTTAAGTGGAAAATTAGTTGTTTTAGGAATTAATATGTATATATGTTAATTATAATAATGATGATGCTGATCATAAACAATAAGGGTAATAAAATGTAATGTGTATCAATATATTAATAATTCAAAATAATAATAATAATTAATTATTATAATAAAAATAATAATATAAAATAATAATTGTAAAAATTGAAAAAGTGGAAATAGTGTTTTGGATTTGGTTGAAACCCAAAACCCCCTTCATCCCCATGGACATTGTTACCTTCAGCTTAGTGGACCATAAACTATGATGACAACCGAAGAAGCAAGGAGATTGCACTTGAAGAACCTTGGTGAAAAAATTGTTTTAATAATGTTTCATTATTTGTTGAGGACTAACCTTTTCGTCTAATAATTTTATTGTTTTTTGGGAATTGGATCCAGGAATTGAATACATCTGTATCAGATTCAAAAAATTAGACCCAAAATAATCAGAAGTAGAATTTTTTTATTGATAGAATTTTTCCTTCTCTGTATTCATAGAAAGAAAGAAGTTGCTGAGTGAAGAAGTCGTATAGTTGCTGATGTGTTTTAAAATTATATTGTGAAGCCAAGTGTTAGAAAGTTTTCATTATTTCTAAACACAATTAGATGATGTTTTCCTCATCAAGAAGTTCTCACAAATCATCAAAAAATTCATGATAAAAGATTTTGAAGAAATGGTGAATAGGTATGAAGAATTTAAATGTTGAATTATAGAAATTCCATCATAATATGGATTCCATCTAAATGGGGATTCCATTGTAATTAGAATTCAATCATAATGAGATGAAAAGACTATAGAATTTAGATTCACTGAATACATAATTTGGATTAAATGAATGCAGAAATTGGGTTCAGTTAGAAGGAAATAGAAATCATACTAATTCTGATAAATAAACATAAATCAGATTGATACTGAGAAAGAAATAAAAATCCAACTAACTCTAAGAATGAAATAGAAATTAGATTGAGTGTGAAAAAGAAATAGTAATTGGATTAAGACTGAGAAATATACAGAAATCAGATTGAGTGTGATAAAGAAACACAAATTGGAATGATACTCAGAAAGAATAAGAAATAAGATTGAGTCCGAGAAATAAAAAAAATTGGATTGAGTCTAAGAAAGAAAAAAATATCATATTGAGATTCAAAAATAATAGAAATCAGATTGAGACTGAGAAAGAAATATAATTTTTAATGATCTGATTATGAAGAAGACTTGAAAATATATTAATAGAAGTTTTAATAAAATATTAAGAGTTCAAGATTGAAATTCATTTTTGTATGAATCTCTATGAAATTTATGGAGGATTGAAGAAGTCAAAGATTGAAGTTTACATGTGGGAGATTTTTGGAATTTTTGAAATTTGATGAAGTGGGGAATGTTTTTATGTTTCCTGATTTTGTTTTCTGAGTCACCTATAAATAATTTCCCATATAATTTATTCATTTGAAACATTGACATACGTGGAGAAGGCGGAGCACTAAAAAAATCAAGTGAAATTCATTGTCGGCCAGAGATCTCATGAGGAGAATCAGATAGCTGAATTTTTTTTTAACAAATTAAGAAGATCATATTGATAATATTGTATTCATTCAATTTTATTGAGTCAATATGACTGAGGTACATCATATTTAGTATTTGAGAAGAGTTTGAGTTTTTCAAATTGATAATTTATTTATTGTATTGGATCATCATTTTGAGAAAATAGGATCCAACGTTATCATTTTCAAATAATCAGATCGAGACTTATTGTATGTCACGACCTGTCCTCGGGGCCCATTCCATGACTACCCCAAGACCGCCTTCCATAGGCCAGGGGCTGGCGACTAGCACCAAGGCGTAAATCCCAACAAAAAAGGGAAGGCATTGCCTTTGAAACGTAAACAAGCACCATAGAGTAAGCAAGCAGAAAAGTAAACACTAAGTAAAAACAGTACAAGCTGTGCTGAAAGTAAAAGGGGCCGGAAATACAAGCCCAACTGTAAAGTACAACTGAAAGGAAAAACAGTAACTGAAAGGAAAAGCCACAGCGTCGAGCCGTCCTCTGGAAGTCCCACCTGAAGGGTGGGTACAGATAGCCTCCACTGCTCCTCGGGTCCACCTGACCGCTCCGAGTACGTCCCGCCCAGTGGTCCACCTCCAGGTTCCGTCCTGCTCCACACACCTCCACCACGATCAGCGCTATACGTCGTCTGCAACCAACACAACGTAGTGCGGGCATAGCCCATGCAGGGGTGAGTATAAGCTACTCAGTAGGGACCCCAAGACCCCCGAAGGTCTCCCGAAATCCACAAAGGATAATCCACAAAGGAAAGATACAATCACGAAGTAACATCTGACACGGCTTAGGTATATGCCCATACATATACCTAAGTAATCAATTCCCGTTCGGCTCCAACGTCCGAGCCCAAGCACAACCCAGTCCACACAGGAAAGCAAAACGTATACCCACACAGGATAGCACAACACAATCCACATAAGAGAGTAAACAGTAAATCCACACAAGATAGCTAAACACAATCCACAAAGGAGAGTAAACAGTAAATCCACATAGGATAGCTCAACACAATCCACAAAGGAGAGTAAATAGTAAATCCACACAGGATAGCTCAACACAATCCACAAAGTAGAGTAAACAGTAAATCCACACAGGATACCTCAACACAATCCACAAAGGAGAGTAACAGCAGATTCAGCTCACACAGGTATACTTTTTCGGATGATGATAAAGATGATCACTGATCCATCTAAGTCGTCAGACCCACAAAGGATCGATAGGTAACTAACCCCCGAAAAGACCCACACAGGATTGGGCCCACACAGGACCTGTAGGCGCTGGCTCACACAGAACCGCTGAGCGCTGACCCACACAGGATCGGACCCACACAGGATCGGGCCCACACAGGACCTGTAGCACTGATCCACGTAGGATCGCTGAGTGCTGTAGTCGTCGCAGTCCACTGAGGATCTCTGCACAGTCGTCGTCGCAGTCCACTGAGGATCTCTGCACGGTCGTCGCTGCAGTCCACTGAGGATCTCTGCACGGTCGTCGCTGTCGAAGTAGCAGTCGCAGCCAGCTCTAGGGTTCCCGCACACAGCAAGCTCGTTCGGGAGGGTCCGCTCCACGAGCCGAGAGGCTGATACATCAACTGTCACAAAGTCCGAAGATGATGTATCCAAAAGTTCCGTATCGTCAACAGGAACACAACGTCGCAGAGGTCGCGTCAATCGGACGCCCGGTCTGAGAGTTCTTGGCTTTTTCGTCCCAGGGGCCCGGTTGGTTTTTATGGAAAAACCAACCCGACCGTACTCCACCTGCGTCCAAACCTTGGGCGGAGTGATCCAAAAGATCCGTCTCACTTAGAGGAATTTAACAAAGCTGAAGGCACGTCAATCGGGCGTCTGTAGCTCAAGATATGAGCGTTTCCACTCCGAGGGCCCGGTTGGTTTCGTGTACGAACCAACCCGGCCGAACAAAAAGTATTCCGAATCCTTGAGTGTAATATAACGAAACGACCGTCTCGATCCTAGGATCGCGTAGCCACTGACGGCGAGTCATTTGGAGGCACGTAGCTCAAGTTATGGCCATTTGAACAAAAACCGTCCAAAGACGGGGGGTCCGGGCCCGGGCCGACCCCCCCCCCCCCCCCCCGGGGGTCGGCCGAACCGGGTCGACCCGAACAGGTTCAACCCGACCCGGTCCGGTCCGGCCAGGGCGCGGCCTGGCCGGTCGGCCTGGCCCGGCTCGGCAGAGCGACGGGGGGGGGGGGGAGCCACCACCCCCGCATGACACCCCCGCGGCACCCGCGAGGTGTCGCCCTGGGCAGCCGAGCGACATGGGGGGGGGGAGCCGCCGCCCCCGCGTGACAACCCCACGGCACCCGCGGGGTGTCGCTTGGACAACCGGACGCTGCTTCAGCCGCGTCCCGCGGGCACCGGACCCGCACGGCCGTGGGTCCGCGAGCGCCGCCGCCGTGGCTTCTACCGCGACGGGCTTGTCCGGCGGCGCGCCGGGGCGCCGCCGCTCCTAGCTTCCGGCGCAGCCGCACCGCTGGCGGCTTTTGTGGGCCACCGGAGTCGCTCCGGTGGTCCGATTCTGTTCCCGTCTGCGCCGCTGCTCCTCCCGGGACTCGTCCTTCACTGCGGAATCATCAAACATCCGTTGCGGCACGTTCCGTCGTCGCCCGTCAAATCCGCACAAAACGAAGAACGGCGGAGGGTTGTCGGGCCATGTTCGTTTGGCCCACACCCTCCGCGTTAGATATAAACAACGAGAGGAAATAAAATTTAACATATGAATTCAACAATTTTAATAAATTAAAATTGTTCTTAATCGCCCGATTCTTTACTTTTAAAAAAAGAACGATCATGGGAAAAAGGAAAAGTTCTCAACAACCCCTACCTCGTTGGTCGTCGTCGTACGCACGTCCTTCACGAAATTGCTCGTCGCGGAAGGAGGAGATCGTCGCGTCGTCGCGGAACACGGCGTTGAGTCGGCGAACTCAACGGTCCATGAAACAACAGATTTAATTTAATTAAATCATTAAATCCGTGTTTTGGTAAAACCACAAAGGAGATTAAAAAGAAAATCCGAGACTCTTACCTCAAGCAGTTGATCGAAGATCGGGGCGGGGAAGGACGACTCGGATGAAGCGTCGTCAAAATCCGAGGGTGACAGCGTTCTTCACGTTCTTCGCGTTCTTCGCGAAGGAGGATGTAGGCTCAAGAATTCTTACAAAACCTCACAACCAGTAATCCTCCTAAAGAATGGTTGGTCTTATTTTATTATTATGCCAACAAACGAAAAAGGGTAAGTAACGACCCATCAATTCGTTGAATTAATTCAATGAAAGAAACAGCTCATTTAATTTATGAAATAAACCACCCAATTAAATGGTCTGTTAAGAATTTAAGAAAACACGTCAGTTGACTTTCATAATGATGGGTTTTCGCGGGTGCGTTACTTAGCAGAAAGAAACGGCGGGGCTCATGCGGGCCCCACCTCACAAATATCCTACCAAGGGGGTAGGATATTTCTGGATAGAATCCTATCCAAATCAACTCAGTTTAAGCCGTCTTCAAGTGTCTTCAAGTGACTTCCAAGTGGCTTAAGTGAAATAAAATAAAGTTGTCGTAAAATTATTTTATTTCTTAACATTAAGCCCGAAAATTAAAAACCACACCCGAGCAAATGCAACTCCAGAAGAGGCGTTTCTAAGAGAATACCGGCGCTGCGATTTCATCGGTGCCCTCAGAATTCTATTCCGGGCACCGGTTTAAAAGTTAGAAAAACTCGCTCGTCCGTTCACTAAACGTACCCGAGCCAAACTTCGGAAAATGATTCCGGGCACACCGGGCCTCGGAATCAGGTGCCGTCAGAAACCGTGCTCTTGTAAAATTCCAAATAAAATTAAGAAAAAAAATTTCATTGAAATTTACGGGTCTTTACATTACTCCCACCTCAGGGCTTTACGTCCCCGTAAAGATACATCATAAACTAGGGAAACAAATGTGGGTACTGAGTACGCATCTGAGCCTCCCGCTACCATGTGCTCTCCTGGATGTTCCCGTGCTTCCATCTGATACGCACAAGAGGAATCGATCTCCCACGTAGGACCCACTCCTGTCGATCCTCTATCTCCACTGGGACCTCTGCAAAAGTCGCCCCATCATCCACGTCTAGCTCCCCATGGTCAATGATGTGTGTCGAGTCGTGCACGTATCTTCTCAGCTGAGATACGTGGAAGATGTCGTGCACATTGTGCAACTGAGGTGGCAGAGCCAGGTGATAAGCCACCTCACCAATCCTGATGAGGACCTGGAAAGGCCCGATGAAGCGTGGAGACAACTTGACGCCTCAGCCAAATCCCCGCAAAACACGTCGAGGTGAGACCCGCAAGAAGACGTGGTCGCCATCCTCGAACTCTAGTGGCCTCCGCCTCCTGTAAGCATATGACTTCTGCCGGCTCTGTGCTGTCCTCATCCGCTCCTGGATGACCTAGACCTTCTCTGTCGTGGCCCGGACCATCTCTGGTCCCACAAGTGCTGACTCCCCAGGGTCTGTCCAGCACAAGGGAGATCTGCAAGGCCTGCCGTACAACGCCTCGTATGGTGCCATCCCGATGGTGGAGTGGTAGCTGTTGTTGTACGCGAACTCCACCAAGGGTAGGTGGTCCTCCCAGCTGCGACCAAAGTCGAGGACACATGCGTGGAGCATGTCCTCGAGAGTCTGAATGGTCCTCTCCGTCTGACCATCCGTCTGAGGGTGAAAGACGGTGCTCAGACATAGCCGCGTCCCGAACGCCTCCTGCAACCCCTTCCAAAGCCAGGAAGTAAAACGAGTGTCCCAATCAGAGACGATAGTCGATGGCACACCGTGAAGCCATACAATCTCCTGAACGTAGAGATGCCCCAAGCTCTCCACTGAGCCCTGCTCTCGGATGGGTAAGAAGTGTGCCGACTTGGTGAGTCGGTCAACAATCACCCAAATGGAGTTGTGACCTCTGGAAGTGCGTGGAAGTCCAGTCACGAAGTCCATAGATATCCTGTCCCACTTCCACTCTGGGACCTCCAAGGGCTGTACCAAGCCTGCTGGTACCTGATGCTCTACCTTCACCTGCTGGCAGGTGAGACACCGTGAAACGAACTCTACCACAGCCTTCTTCATGCCCGGCCACCAGTGCTGTCGCCTGAGATCCTGGTACATCTTCGCCACTCCAGGATGTACCGCCAAAGGAGAAGTGTGAAAACATCTCAGCACCTCCTCCCGTAAAGTGACTGGTAATAGGGTACGTCCTCTGAAAATGACGTCGTGATCTGCTCCAAGGGAGAAACCATCAGGTGCCTGTCCCGCGGATATCTGTGCACGCCGCGTCTCACAGTCAGCATCCTCACGCTGTGCCTCTCTGACCCGCTGCAGTAGTGGAGGGGTGACATTGAGAGACTGAAGGAAGGCTGCTCCGTCTCTATCCATGAAGGATATCTGCAAAGCGGCTAGCTGCTCTGTCGCCTCCTCAAGTAGCTGGATGCCCGTCCTCCTGCTGAGGGCATCAGCTACCACGTTCCCCTTCCCAGGAGTATAGACTATCTCAAAGTCATAGTCCGGGAGGAACTCGAGCCATCACCGCTGTCTCAGGTTCAGGTCCTTCTAAGAGAAGATGTACCTGAGACTCTGGTGGTCAGAAAAGACTGTAAAGCGCTCTCCCATCAGATAGTGCCGCCATGTCTTCAGGGCGAAGACCACTACTGCTAACTCCAGGTCATGGGTAGCGTAGTTCTGCTCATGCGGCCTCAACTGAAGTGATCCATAGGCAATCACGGCCCGCTACTGCATCAGGACACACCCGAGTCCGGTCCCTGATGCATCGCAGTAGACTACGTATCCAACTCCCTCCTCAGGCAACCTCAAGATATGTGCGCTGGTCAATCTCTGCCTCAGCTCCTGAAAGCTCTGTGGACATTTGTCTGACCCCACAAAGGGTTTCCCCTTCTTCGTCAATGCTGAGAGTGGTGCCGCAACTCTGGATAAGTCCGGCACAAATCTCCAATAGTATCCGGCTAGACCCAAGAAACTCCGCACCTCCGTCACGCTCCTGGGTGGCTCCCAAGCTAGCACTGCCTCGATCTTCGCGGGATCCACAGCAACTCCCGCCTCAGAAATGACGTGCCCCAAGGAGTGGACCTCACGTAACCAGAACTGACAATTTGAGATCTTTCCATAAAGCTGGTGCTCTCGGAGTGTGTCTAGTACAACTCGCAAGTGGTAGGCGTGCTCCTCCTCCGTCGTCGAGTAAACCAAAATGTCGTCGATGAAGACCATGACAAATAGATCGAGGTATGGCTGGAAGATCCTGTTCATGAGGCTCACGAACACTACTGGAGCATTTGTTACGCCGAAAGGCATAACCAAGAACTCATAGTGGCCATACCGACACCGGAAGGCTGTCTTCTGCACATCCTTGTCTCGAACTCTGAGCTGATGATAGCCTGACCTGAGGTCTATCTTCGAGAACCACTGTGCTCCTTTGAGATGATCGAAGAGGTCATCAATCCTGGGTAGCGGATACTTGTTCCTCACTGTCACCTGGTTCAGGCGACGATAATTGACACACAGTCGCAAGCTCCCGTCCGCCTTCTTGGCGAACAAAATCGGGGAAGCCCAGGTTGAAACACTGGGTCGGATGAACCCCTTGCCCTGCAAGTCCTCCAACTGTACCCGTAGCTCTCGAAGCTCGGCGGGGGCCATCCGATATGCTGGAGTGGATATCGGGGCTGTCCTAGGGTACAGATCAATGTAAAAGTCTACCTCTCTGCGAGGAGGTAGTCCCGGAACGTCGTCGGGGAAGACGTCCGCAGACTGATCCACCACTGCAGGAAAACTAGGACTCCGCACGTCCACTGCTCCTAGGATGAGACTAGCCAACTGATGAGTGATGGGCTGTCCTCTCATCTGCGTGAGTCCATCCTGTGCTGTGAAGGCTCCCTTCTCGCCGGTTAAGGTGAACATGCTCCCATCGGTGCGCACGCATCGCACCTTGCGCCTAATGCAGTCAATCTGAGCATGGACTGTAGATAACCAATCCATGCCCAAGATGACGTCGTAAGGCCTCGACGCCGCTACAAGAAGATCCCAGCCGAAGCTCTCGCCTCCTAGAGTAAGCTCACACTGCTGGCACCAGTGCGTAATCGTCGAGTCTGCTCCCGTAGGAGTCTCTATCCGTAAGGATCGAGCCAACGGCTCTGTCGGAATCTCCGAGCTCCGAACAAGGGCAGTGGCTATGAAAGAGTGACTTGCTCCTGTGTCTATAAGAACTGCAGCAAGGGTGGAATAGACACAGATCGTACCTCGAATCAACTCTGGCGTGCCGTGGTCGTAGGCCTCCGCTGCCTGGAGTTGTGCTTGTCTCTGCCCGCCAGCTCCCTGTGGTCGGGGCGGACCTCCTGGTGGTGGTGGTGGCAGAGCCTAAAAGCGTCGCCCACCACCTGCTGCTCGGTCAGCTCCTCTGCCTCGTCCGCCTCCTCCCTGCGGACCGCCACGGTCGACCCTCTGCCTCTGCCTGTGTGGCCCCTCCACTGTCTGGTGCTCCTCAGTACGACGGGTCGGGCAGTCACGAGCCATGTGGCCCTGCCCGCCGCACGAGTAGCACTACCTGCCTCTCAGAAGGCTGGCTCCACGCTGTGTGCCCCGCACCGCTGAGCCAGTGTCCCGAGGTCGTCTTCCGGAAGGCCTGGTCTGCCTGGAACCCTGAGTCATCCGTCGGCTACCAGCTGCCGAAGACTCTGCTACCTGCCGCCCTGCGGTAGGTCTCACTGTGGACTCAGCCAGAAAGCTCTCGATCAGAATGGCTCGCTCCAGCACTCCTGCCTGGGTCGGGATGCTGAGGGAGATCAGCGATACCCTGATCTCGTGTCTCAAACCCTGCTCGAAGGTCCGGGCCCGGAAGAAGGGGTCCTGTACCATGTCTGTCGAGTAGAGAGAAAGGTCGGTGAACCTCGCCGCGTACTGGGCGACCGTCAAGCTGCCCTGCCGCAGCTGAAGAAGCTCCTAGATGCTCACCGCACGGAGGGTGGCCGGGACGAACTCTGAGCGGAAAAGGCTCTCGAAGTCCATCCAGATTAGGGAGGCCTCATCGTGTACCTGGAGCATCAAGCTCCACCATCGCCCTGCTGCTGCGTGCAGTAGGCTCGCCGCGAGGATCACCATGAGGTCTGCTGGTGTCCTCACTAGCCTGAAAACACGGACGACCGCCTCCAGCCAGTCCTCGGTGGCCTGGGGGTCCGTCTCCCCATGGAACCTGGGTGGTCGCTGGCGCTGGAACTCGTGCAGAGCTCCGAGGCATTGTGCATCGTCAACGATCAGCGCTGGAAGCATCGGGGGCTCGACAGGTAAAGGTACCGCCGGTGCCTCTGCTGTCAACGGGCCCTGTACCGAGGCCTCGTCACTCAGTGGGCTGTCGTCGCGCTCTACTCTCGGAACCCTAGCCGGCTGCCATCGTGGGGCCATCCTGAAAAGGAAACAAGTGCGCCATGGTCAGAACAGTATACCTGGTGAGCTGACACAAGTAATCACAAAGAAAACTTGAAACACACATGCAATCAATGTTTTCGTGCATTAAGTCGAAAATCAGAAGTCAGGGTCCTGGTGTACGGATACGTCGGCCGCCGCACCAACACTGGACTACCTGGACTGATAACCACACCCAATACGCTAAACACTATTGCTTCACATAGAATAAATATCAGAGTCTGCAGTAGAACTGACCGCCTCTGATACCAATTTGTCACGACCCGGCCTCGGGGCCCGTGTCGTGACTACCCCAAGCCCGCCTTCCATAGGCCAGGGGATGGCGATTAGCACCAAGTCGTAAATCCCAACAAAAAAGGGATGGAATTGCCTTTGAAAAGTAAACAAGCACCACAGAGTAAGCAAGCGGAAAAGTAAACACTAAGTAAAAACGGTACAAGCTGTGCTGAAAGTAAAAGGGGCCGGAAATACAAGCCCAACTGTAAAGTACAACTGAAAGGAAAAACAGCAACTGAAAGGAAAAGCCACAGCGTCGAGCCGTTCTCTGGAAGTCCCACCTGAAGGGTGGGTACAGATAGCCTCCACTGCTCCTTGGGTCCACCTGACCGCTCCGAGTACGTCCCGCCCAGTGGTCCACCTCCAGGTTCCGTCCTGCTCCGCACGCCTCCACCACGATCAGCGTTGTCCGTCGTCTGCAACCAACACAACGTAGTGCGGGCATAGCCCATGCAGGGGTGAGTATAAGCTACTCAGTAAGGACCCCGAGACCCCCGAAGGTCTCCCGAAATCCATAAAGGATAATCCACAAAGGAAAGATACAATCACGAAGTAACATCTGACACGGCTTAGGTATATGCCCATACATATACCTAAGTCATCAATTCCCATTCGGTTCCAACGTCCGAGCCCAAGCACAACCCAGTCCACAGAGGAAAGCAAAACGTATACCCACACAGGATAGCACAACACAATCCACAAAGGGGAGTAGACAGTAAATCCACACAGGATAGCTCAACACAATCCACAAAGGAGAGTAAACAGTAAATCCACACAGGATAGCTCAACACAATCCACAAAGGAGAGTAAACAGTAAATCCACACAGGATAGCTCAACACAATCCACAAAGGAGAGTAAACAGTAAATCCACACAGGATAGCTCAACACAATCCACAAAGGAGAGTAACAGAAGATTCATCTCACACAGGTATACTTCTTCGGATGACGATAAAGATGATCACTGATCCATCTAAGTCGTCGGACCCACAAAGGATCGATAGGTAACTAACCCCCACAAAGACCCACACAGGATCGGGCCCACACAGGACCTGTAGGCGCTGGCTCACACAGAACCGCTGAGCGCTGACCCACACAGGATCAGACCCACACAGGATCGGGCCCACACAGGACCTGTAGCACTGATCCACGTAGGATCACTGAGTGTTGTAGTCGTCGCAGTCCACTGAGGATCTCTGCACAGTCGTCGTCGCAGTCCACTGAGGATCTCTGCACGGTCGTCGCCGTAGTCCACTGAGGATCTCTCCACGGTCGTGGCTGTCGAAATAGCAGTCACAGCCAGCTCTAGGGTTCCTGCACACAGCAAGCTCGTTCGGGAGGGTCCGCTCCACGAGCCGAGAGGCTGATACATCAACTGTCACAAAGTCCGATGTTGATGTATCCAAAAGTTCCGTATCGTCAATAGGAACTCAAGGTCGCAGACGGCGCGTCAATCAGACGCCCGGTCTGAGAGTTATTGGCTTTTTCGTCTCAGGGGCTCGGTTGGTTTTTAAGGCAAAACCAACCCGACCGTACTCCACCTGCATCCAAACCTCAGGCGGAGTGAGCCAAAAGATCCGTCTCACTTAGAGGAATTCAACAAAGCTGACGACACGTCAATCGGGCGTCTGTAGCTCAAGATATGAGCGTTTCCGCTCCGAGGGCCCGGTTGGTTTCGTGTACGAACCAACCCGGCCGAACTCAAAGTATTCCGAAACCTTGAGTGCAATATACCGAAACAACCGTCTCGATCCAAGGATCGCGTAGCCGCTGCCGGAGAGTCGTTTGGAGGCCCGTAGCTCATGTTACAGCCATCTGAACGAAAACCGTCCGAAGACGGGGGGTCCGGGCCCGGGCCGACCCCCCCCCCCCCCCCCCCCCCCAGGGTCGGCCGAACCGGGTCAACCCGACCCGGTCGGACCAGCCTGGCTCGGCCTGCCCTGATCGGCTCGGCCGAGCGACGCGGGGGGGGGGGGGGGGGGGGGAGCCGCCACCCCCACGTGACACCCTCGCGGCACCCGCGGGGTGTCGCCCTGGGCAACCAAGCGACGCGGGGGGGGGGGGGGGGGAGCCGCCGCCCCCGCGTGACAACCCCTCAGCACCCGCGGGGTGTCGGTCGGAAAACCGGACACGGCTTCAGCCGTGTCCCGCGCGTGCCGGACCCGCGCGTGCCGGACCCGCGCGGCCGCGGGTCCGCGAGCGCCGCCGCCGCAGCTTCTGCCGCGGCGGGCTTGTCCAGCGGCGCGCCGGCGGCTTCCGTAGGCCACCGGAGTCGCTCCGGTGGTCTGATTCTGTTCCCGTCTGCGCCGCTGCTCCTCCCGGGACTCGTCCTTCACTGTGGAATCATCAAACATCCGTTGCGGAACATTCCGTCGTCGCCTGTCAAATCCTCACAAAACGAAGAACGACGGAGGGTTGTCGGGCCGTGTTCGTTTGGCCCGCACCCTCCGCGTTAGAGATAAACAATGGGAGGAAATAAAATTCAACTTATGAATTCAACAATTTTAATAAATTAAAATTGTTCTTAATCGCCCAGTTCTTTACTTTTAGAAAAAAGAACGATCATGGGAAAAAGGAAAAGTTCTCAACAACCCCTACCTCGTTGGTCGTCGTCGTACGCACGTCCTTCGCGGAATTGATCGTCGCAGAAGGAGGAGATCCTCGTGTCTTCGCGGAACACGGCGTTGAGTCGGCGAACTCAACGGTCCATGAAACAACAGATTTAATTTAATTAAATCATTAAATCCGTGTTTTGGTAAAACCACAAAGGAGATTAAAAAGAAAATCGGAGACTCTTACCTCAAGCAGTTGATCGAAGATTGGGGCGGGGAAGGACATCTCGGATGAAGCGTCATCAAACTCCGAGGGTGACGGCGTTCTTCGCGTTCTTCGCGTTCATCGCAAAGGAGTATGTAGGCTCAAGAATTCTTACAAAACCTCACAACCAGTAATCCTCCAAAATACTGGTTGGTCTTATTTTATTGTTATGTCAACAAACGAAAAAGGGTAAGTAACGACCCATCAATTCGTTGAATTAATTCAACGAAACAAACAGCTCATTTAATTTACGAAATAAACCGCCCAATTAAATGGTTTGTTAAGAATTTAAGAAAACGCGTCAGTTGACTTTCATAATGACGGGTTTTCGTGGGTGCGTTACTTAGCGGAAAGAAACGGCGGGGCTCGTGCGGGCCCCACCTCACAAATATCCTACCATGGGGGTAGTATATTTCTAGATAGCATTCTATCCGGATCAACTTAGTTTAAGACGTCTTTAAGTGGCTTCAAGTGGCTTCCAAGTG
Organism: Viscum album; assembly: GCA_963277665.1. Taxonomy (NCBI): domain Eukaryota; kingdom Viridiplantae; phylum Streptophyta; class Magnoliopsida; order Santalales; family Viscaceae; genus Viscum; species Viscum album. The sequence goes on from OY728134.1 coordinate 1,281,549,487, forward strand.
GCTTAAGTGAAATAAAATAAAGTTTTCGTAAAATTATTTTATTTCTTAACTTTAAGCCTGAAAATTAAAAACCACACCCGAGAAAACGCTACTCCAGAAGAGGCATTTCTAAGCGAATACCGGCGTTGCGATTTCATCGGTGCCCTCAGAATTCGATTTCGGGCACCGGTTCAAAAGTTAGAAAAACCCGCTCGTCCGTTCACTGAACGTACCCAAGCCAAACTTCGGAAAATGGTTCCGGGCACACCGGGCCTCAGAATCAGGTGCCGTCCGAAATTGCGCTCTTGTAAAATTCCAAAGAAAATTAAAAAAAACTTTCCTTGAAATTTATGGGTCTTTACATTGTATTAATAGAATCAGATATAGCATTGTTTTATTGAGAAAATATGATCCAACCTCATCGAATTAATAAAATAAGATCCAGCCAAATTAGACTAAGGATTCAGGTTGATCAATTGTGGAGCAGATTCAAAAAAGTCTTTATTCTTTTGTTTGGCTTAATTGTTTTATAAGATAACATTATAAACTGACATGAGTCAATATAATCAATCCTATTAGGAGATATAATGTGTTTAATGAGATTTGGCACAAGTTATATTCACATCAACATAATAGTCGACTTCCATAGACCTACAGGAGTGACTATGGAAAGGATGTAGGTTCTCACACTGAGGTCAAGCCTTATAATTCTTGTATGCTTTACTTTTTTTATATTCTTTCATGCATGAGTATTTACTAAATGTGGATAGGTAAATTAATCTTAACAGGTTTCAGGGTTTATGTTTATAATTTTTTTAAAACTTATAATAGTATAACAATTGATTCAACCCCGCCCCCATTCTCATTTGTTATTCGATCCTTTGGAAATTCAACACTCCAATATCGGATGTAAGAACCTGGTTATTGATATAAAAGACTTTCAAATATTCTTGATGTTATTCCAGAGAAGCGCCTTCAGACGACATGCGATTCCGAGCCCCGTTGTGGTCGGAACTAAATTTTCAGTGTGTTCACACAGGGCATGCCAAATAAATGGGATAACTCGTAAATGGTAATTCAGATCCTAAATCTATGAGTAAGTATGGGTCCAAAATTGGGTGTTTACCCTAGGAATGATATAAAACATGTCGACACGGGGCGTTTGGACCCCTCGCTCGTTATCAGAATGGTAAATAGATAAATAAAATAATTTATTTATTCGCTTAATGGTTAAACTCAAGTATCTCTTAAATGGTAGCTCAGATTGGAAAACTGAGGGCACCGTTGAGTCTGGTGCGTGCCGTTTACCTTAGGAGGGGTGTAATTTTCGAGGGCGCGGGCCTTCTGTGAAAAATGACCCCCGGGGCATTTTCGTAATTTAGTGGCCTCGAGCCTTAAGTTTTATAACTTTTGAATGGAGGATCGGATTAAAGTTTTGAAACTGCCATTGTGCTTAGGGTATGGAATTTACCCTAGGGGAGGGTTAATCTCAACCCCGCCAGAAGTTCGGGTTCAGGCCGACGGGTGGGTGGTAATTGTGTTTTCTCTTTAAACACTTAACCCCCCTCACCCTATCCCCCTTGTTTTTTACCCTGGCACAAGGATATCTCAATGAAGGGGGAAATCCATCCTCTCCTCTACCTCTCCAGCAAGGCACGGTAGTCCGGCGGATCATCGCGAAGCGTCGGGCGATGCCCCTGCAGGTAAGAGTTTTCAGTTTTGCATTTTAAATTTTGGAACCCTTCTTTCAAGATCAATTGTAACATCAAAATTCTGTTTGATTGTCGAGAGAAGACCATAATCACGTATTTCATGTTCTAATCTTTTCAATGCTTGTTTCGAATTTGAATTCCGAGCTCCAAGGCGTCCGCAATCGTCCGGCGAAGATCAGCCAGTTTTTGGAGGTTTCTAGCGTGCGAAGGTGCCGTCCGGCGTGGTCGGTGGTGGCAGCCCCTCTTGGCAGTGGCGGAAGCTCCTCTCAGCGGTGGCAGTGTCTTCCTCAGGAGGTCGGCCGGGCGAGCTGTGGGCGACGGCGAGCGGGCGGCAGCGGGGGTGCTCTGCGGCGTGGAGTGGAGACCGGGGTCGTGTCGCGCAACCCCGCGGCCAGACCGAGACCCGCCTTTGGTGGGTCTCTGCGTGGAAGAAGCGACCAGCCTCGAGGTCGGTCGGCGGAACCGTGGAATGCGGGTCCACGGCCGGCCCGCATGGCCGAACCGTGGGCCGGCCCATGTCAGGCGGACCGGCCGGCCCAGGCCGGTGCAGCCCAAGGGGCTTTGCCCTCTCGACTCGGACACCAGTAATTTCCGCTACGGGTAACCATTTTGCATTCCGTCTCCGGTGACGTGTTCCTTAGGTCGAGTTGAATGTGTTGAGATAGTCTCTGGGATTTTTTAACTCCTGAGATGGGGCCCTCATAGGCGCGTCACGCCTTTAATTGAATTAGCGTTTTTATCGGGGGTTCTTGTTTTGGATGGCCATGACACATCCGATGTCCGAATTGAGCGATGTCAGTGGCGTTAGGACGCAGGCGTTGAGGTGGAGATTACCAGTATGGTTTCAGGCGTCGAAACTAGAGTTGAGGCATTGGCCCCACATGCCACCTTTCGAGTGGCATGCATCTTTTTGTAACTTTTTAATCAGACGTCCGTTCGGGGCGTGCGAGCAGTCGTTTCTGGGTGTTTTTCCGAGGGAATTGCAATCCCGCAATCCACCTATTTTAATTTTTCACGTTGGTGTGGGCCCCATGATGGCCGTTTTGGGAGTTGGTAGTGATTTCCATCTTTATCACCAGGTGTCCGTTGCGGGCAAATGAATAGTCAATCTTGTGTACTTTTTCGAGAGGATCGTAATGGTGTGATATGTTCGTTGTGCTTTGGGACCGGGATGCGGGTCCCACGAAGCACCGCTCGTGTGCGGTGCAACGAAATGCATTTTTTTCTTTGGATATACATTCCACTCAAGTGAGTAGTCCTTTTAACGTGTTTTCCCAAGGGGATCGCAATGGTGCGATGCGCCCAAATGTTTTCGGGACCGAGGCTTGGGATCACGGAACGCCGTTCAGGCGTAAAGTGGCGTCGGTGACTTTTTCGTCGGATATCTGTTTTAGGCGAGTAATTAGTCTATCTCGTATTTTTTTCATGAGGATTGTAATGGTTTGAATTGTTTGGATGTGAGGAGCCTCATTCAAGACCTAATTTGAATGTAGAAGCATGAAAGGTGTGCTGGTGGTGGATCCTTCCGCGGTTTTTGTAGAAAACCTTTGGCATGTGATTGTGTGCACTACCGTATGAGTGAAGTGAATTCTTGAAGAGATGTAGTTAGCCTTGCCTGGGCTGATGACATGGAAAGTTGGAGTTGATACTTTTACGCCCTTCGCGTTGACGTTGGGTGCCATGTCCACGATAGCCTTTGTGCTGGAAACGTGGTATACTCTGAGAGTATACAAGAATTCTTGGAGGTACATGTGGTTGTTTGTACCTGAGAAAATTTGTGAACTTCGTTAGAGATGACTTGGGACCACATGTCGTGTGGGCCCCATGTGCCTGTCGTGTTCTTCTTTGCATACCCCTGACCTTCACGACGTAGAGGGTCCCTATGTTCTCGTTTATTTGACCAACATGGTTGAGTTTCCCCCTGGTTCTGTTCTTGTTTTTTTTGACCAGCACGGTTGACATTCCACTAGTTCTGTTCTCATTTGTTTGACCAATAGGGTTGAGTTTCCCCTGGTTTTGTTCTCATTTTTTTTACCAGAAAGGTTGAGTGTATTCCCCCCTGGTCCTGTTCACGATGGTTTCGACCAGCAGGGTTGAGTGGTTTTCCCCTGGTTCTATTCTCGATGGTTTGGCCGGACGAGTTGCTTCATGTTCCCTGGTAGAGTTCTTGTGGATTCGGTGTTACCAACACATTACGCGGTCAACAATCCTCTACCTAGGAGGTTGTTTCCAGCAGGGCTATCCAAGAGGTTTTTTTCAGCAGGGCTGGCTAGAGCGGTAACATCCAGCAGGGATGGCCAATGCGTTACCATCCAGCCGGGATGGCTAGTACAGTGGTGTTCACTGAGCAGTACCATTCAACAGGGATGGACAGAGCAGTTCCGATTTTACGTCCAGTGGGGCTGGGAAGTGGTCCCTTATGCCGAGTTTACCTCTATCTTGGCTGGGAAGTGGTCCTCGATGATGGTTCCAAGCCTCCCTCCATTGGAGTACCCTTTTATGGGACTGGGCATTGGGACTCATCGACAACTTTACCCGGGCCTCCCTCTAGTGGATTACCCTTTTATGGTACTGGGCAGTGTGGCACCCATCGACTTTTTCCAGGTCTCCCTCAAGTGGTAACCCATCGACTACCTGGGATTACCCTCTAGTGGGGCTAGGCAGGGGGTCGCCTGTCAACTTTTAGGATACCTCTCAACTTCGGGGCAGTGATGAGGTGTGGTTTGACGTTCCCCATAACTCTCAAGGATGAGGGCCGCTTTCACCAACAATACGCGTCCTTGAGACGCGACCTAAAAACCATGCGGGCGAGTCAGTGCCGCCCAAAGTGGATAGTGTTAAGGTGTGGTGATTTAAGACCCTCAACTTGCAGTTCGCGGAAGACGTGCGGGATGTTGGGAATTGATTTTGTTTACTTCTGGGATTGTTGGATACTTACATTCTTGGGCTGAGCTATGGGACGAAGATCCCATTACGATCTTTTTCGGGTTTCTTCACCGAGTATATATTTATGTATAACTTGTTCTAGTACCCACTTCTTGGGTTTTTATTACTCTCCTTCTAGGAGAGATGAAGAAATTCAGGGTATGCCACGGGATTTTTATGTCTAGGTTCTCGTGGTTGGATGAGTCTACTCTTCTACTATAGGTATTGAAGACTCAACGAGAAGTTCATCTTCTCACCGTTTCTAGCTCCTTACGTTTGGATGAGTCTACTTCCTTCCTCTTGTTGGGTTGAGTTTTACTCTTTACTGCACTCTCTGTCGTACTCCTTTACTTTTCCCTATTCGATCTACTGCTCACCTCTTCAGTACCTCCTTTGTTGCTCCCTCGAGCATTCGGGGCATCCTACTGAGCATTTTTATACTCACCCCTGCTTGGGATTTTCCCGAACTTGGTGTGACCTTGTAGATGAAAGAAAGGTTGGTCATGACTTCAGTGGAGCTTAGGAGTTTGGGAGCTTGGACCGTGTTGCGTGGTCATAGTTGGGTTCCAGGTGTGGAACTCTCTTATCTGTTTACTTTGTTTAACTGTTGATGGGTTATGGAACTTTTCTGGTTGGGTGCGTGTTTTTCCCTTTTTCTTTTCAGTTTACCTTCAGCATTAACTTTGTACTGTTTAGAGGTTGATGCACTCTTGTGGTTGTTTATAATAGTTGGTTCTTTAATTTTCTTTTTTTACTCTGCACTTTTTCATTGAGTGGGATGCGTGTGTGTGTATAGGCACTTAGGAAAAGGCCTCCTCGAGTTTTTTAGCCTTCAGTGTCGGTCGCCAGCCCCTGGCCTATGGAGGCGGGCTTGGGGTAGTTGCAGCTCGAGCCAGGGTAGGGTCGTGTCATGAAAAAGTGGTATCAAAGGTGGTTCATTCCTTGGGACATTGTTCGGACGTCCCTAAAAAAGAATTGGTTGGGATTTAGGGAAACATTGTTAACGTGTCTCGAGAGCAGCTCTCAGGCCAGAGAGTCTAGTGATGGTGCGACGGTTGACATATCCATTCACCAGGACCCTGATAACCCGCTTGTCGACTCGACATGCTGAGAGAATCGTTGTAGGGAAAATTGGTTTGTGAATCATATAGGATTGAGTCTTCGACTGTCCTTATTGAGTCATATCCCCATTGTTGTGACTGTTATATACATATATGCTCATATGACCGCGACACACCTTGATAATATTCTAGATGCTTCCGTGAAGACAGCTAGCCATGATACCAGCTTTGGTTCATGACGAAGACCCTGTGAGCTACGAGGCCTTAGTCCAGGACTCATAATGCGAGTCCCTTTCTCTAGGTGGGCCGGTACCAGCACCCCCGCCTGGTGGGCAGTAGGCAGCTTCAGCAGAGCAGACTGAGCTTGAGTGCAGTTTGAGCGTGCTCCGTGAGTTCCAGCGACAGAGACCGCTGAGGATCAGTGGTGAGCCAGACCCTCAGGTAGTAGAGGTTTGGCTCGAGATAGTGGTTCGCCTTTTTAGGCTTGTGAAGACGCCGATAGATCTTATGGTGGCTTTGGACACCAACCTTTTCCGCGGAGCAGCTTGGCATTGGTGGAGTCTGGTGACTCAGTTTCTTTACGGGTCGTCGCTTTCGTGGGGCGACATTCAGTTGTTTTTTTCGTGAGAAGTTTTGCCCCTCCTGCTTACGCTCCATTCAGATTCAGGAGAACCTGCAGTTTTAGAAGGGAGGGATGATGGTGGATGAGTACGTGTCTAGTTTCATAGAACATGCATGCTTTTACCCGGACTTGGTTCATGATGGAAACTTTAGAGCGCGGAGGTTTGAGCAGGGTTTCTGCCGAGAGATTCATGTTATCATAGTACCCTCTGGCATTCCCACTTATGTCGGGGTACTAGAGTAGGCAATGGTGACCGAAATCTTTCTATCACATTCTATAGTTGGTGGTGGTAACAGGCATGTTGGAGCCAAGATGTCTTTCGCGGGTAGAGGGCGTTGGCAAGAAGAACCTCGACGTAGGTGGCTTTCTGATAACTGGACTCAGGGCCGTGGTCGTACACCACAGTGGCACCGAAGGGCACCAGGGCATCCCGAAGAGCGCCGATGCTGTGCTTGTGATGGCCGAGGTCACTGGGCACTGGATTGCCCGACCAGGCACGCTAAGAATATCGGGCAGACAACAGGTGCACCACCACGAAAGAGGCAGCGTTGTGATCAGAGTAGCGCCCAAAGAGGTGGTGCTAGCAGAGGAGGGTGAGGAGATGGTAGTGGGGGATAACATTATGAGGTCTTCCCATCACCACTAGGCCGTCCAATTTAGGCTCTAGAAGCTGACAGTTGGGACCACAGACACCCGCGAGCTTTGGATGTCTACGATCCTGCAGAGCATGAGGTGATAAGAGGTACGCTCTACAGCTCTTCTAATTTTTTCAATCTAATTGTTAGACTCTCTGTGTGAAATTGTTTTCTCCCTGCTCCTTTCTTGAGGTGTTACCAGGGTGGCGAGGGGCATCGATGTAACCCTGTTTTGGTAAGGTAAACGACATAGAACCTTTTTTTTAGTCGATGGTGTCGACTCCTATGGTCTCCGAGCGTGTAAGAGAGTCTGGGTCGTGGTACATCGACAGCAAAATCTTGCGTAAACAGATATCCTTGGGTGTTTAACCATATAGATATTCTGAAGAAGAGAATCACTGGGCTTTGTCCTAGTTCCAAATGGTGATTCCAGTCCCGACGTGCGACGTAGGGGTTTGATCAGGGAGGTAAGCTACCCTCAAGAGCCTTCGGGCCATTTGAGACCATGCGGAGGGATGGTGAGGTTCCCCACCGCCTTTCCCTAACCCCAAGGTCACGGGTGGGTGCATGACGTATCCCATGTTACTCACCCAAGAAGAAGTGTGTGTGCTACTATGCACATCATCAGCAAGGGAAAACCTCACGTGAACCGATCAAATCCTTTGGTCTATGTGCGGTGATGCGGGACTGTTCAAGAGTTTTTCTGGGTACGAGAGTGCTAGGTGTGGGATTAGTACCCTATGTTGTTCCCTAGTTTTTCATTTCGGGGACGAAAATCTTGAAAGAGGGAATGATATAAGAACCCGGTTTATTATATAAAAGACTTTGGAATATTCTTGATGTTATTCCAGACCAGCACCTTTAGATGGCGTGCGAATCCGAGCCCCAGTGTGGCCATAATTAAATTTTTAGTACCTTCACACTGGGAATGTCAAATAAATGGGATAACTTCTAAATGGTAATTCAGATCCTAAATCTGAGAGTACGGATGGCTCCGAAATGGGGTGTTTACCTTAGTAATGACATAAAACATTTCAGCGTGGGGCGTTTGGACCCCTTTCTCACTATCAAAACGTTAAACGGATAAATACAATAATTAATTTATTGTTTTAATGATTAAACTATTATATCTCTTAAATGGTAGCTCGGATTTTAAAACCGAGGGCAACTTTGAGCCCGTAGCATGTCGTTTACCATAGGAGGGGTGTAATTTTCACGGGCGCGGGCCTTCTGTGAAAAGTTGCCCCAGGGGAGTTTTTGTAATTTAGGGGCCTCGAGCGTTAGGTTTTATAACTTTTGAACGGAGGCTCGGATTAAAATTATGAGACCACTATTATGCTCAAGGTATGGGGTTTATCCCAGGGGAGGCTTAATCATGACCCCGCTGGAAGTTCGGGTTCGGGCCGACGGGCGGGTGGTTAAGTGTGTTTTCTATTTAAACACTTAACCCCCCTCACCCTCTCCCCCTTGTTATTTATCCCTGGCACAAGGAGCTCCCAAAGAAGGGGGAACTCCATACTCTCCTCCACCTCTCTGTTGAGGCATGGAAGTCCAGAAGATTGTCGCAAAGCATCGGGCTACGCCCCTGTAGGTGGGAGTTTTCGGTTTTTCATTTTAAATTTCCAAACTCTTCTTTCAAGTTCAATCGTAACATCGAAATTCTGTTTGATTGTCGAGTGAAGCCCATAATCATGTAGTTTATGTTCTGATCTTTCAAATGATTGTTTAAGATTTTAATTCTAAGCTCAGAGGTGTCCGCAATCATCCGATGATGATCAGTGGGTTTTTAGAGGTTTTCGGTGAGCGCAGGGGCGGTCCGGCGAGGTCGGCAGCGGTAGCCCCTCTCGGAAGCAGTGACAGAGGCTTCCTCAGGCGGTCGGCTGGGCGAGCTGCGGGTGACGGCAAGCGGGTGCCAGCGGGGGCGCTCTGCGGCGCGGAGTGGAGACTGGGGTCGCGCCGCGCGACCCCGCAGCTAGACCGAGACCCGCCTTTGGCGGGTCTCCAAGTGGTAGAAGTAACCGGCCTCGAGGCCGGTCGGCGGAATCGTGGACTGCGGGTCCACGGCTGGTCCAGCCAAAGGGGCTTTGGCCCCTCGACTCGGACGCCCGTAATTTCCGCTACATGTGTCTGTTTTGCGTTCCGTCTGTGGCGACACGTTCCTTAAGTCATGGTGAATGGTTTTAGATGGTCTCAGAGATTTTTTAACTCCCGAGACGGGTTCCTCAGAGGCACGTCACACCTTTAAGTGAATTAGCTTATTTCTCAGGGGTTCTTGTTTTGGTCGGCGCGGACACATTTGATGTCCGAATTGAGCGCTGTCAGTTGTGTTGCAACCCTGGAGTTGAGTCGGAGATTACCAGTATGGTTTTGGGCATCGAAACTAGAGTTGAGGCGTGGGCCCCATGGGCCGTCTTTCGAGCTACACACAACTAGTTGTATCTTTTTCATCGGACGTCTGTTCGGGGCGTGGGAGTAGTCGTTTCTGTGTGTTTTTTCTAAGGGCCTTGCAATGGCGCAATCCACCCACTTTAATTACGCACAGTGGTGTGGGCCCCACAAGAGTCGTTTTGGGATTTGGCGGTGATTTCCATCTTTATCACTGGGTGTCCGTTGTGGGTGAATGAATAGTCAATCTTGTGTACATTTTCGAGAGGATCTTAACGGTGTGATTTGTTCATTGTGCTTCGAGACCGTGATGCGGGTCCCATGAAGCACCGCTCGTGTGCGGTGCGGAGAAATGCATCTTTTTCTCTGGATATCCATTCCAATCAAGTGATTAGTTCTTTTGACATGTTTTCCTGAGGGGATCACAATGGTGTGATGCGCCTGACTATTTTCAGGACCGAGGCTCGGGATCATGGGATGCCGTTCGGGCATAAAACGATGTTGGTGACTTTTCCATCGAATATCCATTTGAGGTGAGTGAGTAGTTATCTCGCATGTTTTTCTATGAGTATTACAACAGTTTGAACCATTTGGATGTGAGGAGCCTCATTCGAGACCTCATTTTAATGTAGAAGAATGAATTGTGTACTGGTGGTGGTTCCTTCCACGGTGTTTGCTGAAAACCTTTGGCGTGTGATCACGTGCACTCCCTTGTGAGTGAAGTTAATGCTTAAATAGATGTAGTTGGCTGTGACTGGGACGATGAGATGGCAATTTGGAGTTGCTATGTTTATGCCCTTCACATTGACGTTGGGTGACAAGTGTACGATAGCCTTTGGGTTGGAAACGTGGTATAATCTGAGAGTATATGAAAAAGATTGGAGGTACATGTGGTTGTTTGTACCTGAGAACGTTTGTGCATTTGGTTGGAGTTTACTTTGGGCCACACATCCTATGGGCCCCATGTGCGTGTCATGTTCTTCTTGGCGTACCCTTGACCTCTCACGACATCGGGGGTCCCTCTGTTCTCATTTGTTTGACCAGCAGGGTTGAGTTTACCCCTGTTCTTTTCTCGTTTGTTTGACCAGTAGGGTTGACTTTCCCCCTGGTTCTGTTATCATTTGTTTGACCAGCAGGGTTGAGTTTCCCCTGGTTCTGTTCTCGTTTGTTTGACCACCAGGTTTGAGTGGGTTCCCCCTGGTCCTGTTCATGATGGTTTCGACCATCATGGTTGAGTGGTTTTCCCCATAATCTATTCTCGATGGTTTGGTTGGCAAAGATGCTTCGTGTTCCCTGGTAGAGTTCTTGTGGATTCGGTGTGACCCACACATTACGCGGGCACCGATCCTCTACCCAGGAGTCTGTTTCCTACATGGCTGTCTAGGAGGTTGTTTCTAGCAGGGCTGGCCAGAGTGGTACCATCCAGCAGGGATGGCCAGTACAGCGGTGTTCACCGAGCAGTACCATCCAGCACAGATGGCCAGAGCGGTTCCAGGTTTACCTCCAGTGGGGCTGGGAAGTGGTCCCCAATGTCGGGTTTACCTCCAGGTGGGCTGGGAAGTGGTCCCCGATGATGGTTCTGAGCCTCCCTTCAGTGGAGTACCCTTTTACGGGTCTGGGCATTGGGACTCGTCGACAATTAGCTGGGCCCCCCTCTAGTGGATTACCATTTTTCGAGACTTGGTAGTGTGGTACCCATCGAATATTTCCGGGTTTCCCTCCATTGGTAACCCTTCGACTTCCAGGGATTACTATCCAACGGGGTTGGTCAGGGGGTCAGTTGTCGACTTTGAGGAGACCTCTTGACTGCGGGGCACTGATGAGGTGTGGTTTGACATTCCCTAGAACTCTCAAGTACAAGGGGTGTTTTCCCCACCAAGACGTGTCCTTGAGATGTAACCTAAAAACTGTGTGGGCGATTCAGTGCCGCCCAAAGCCAATAGTGTCAAGGTGTGGTGATTTGAGCCCCTTGACTTGCAGTTCGGGGCCGATGTGCGGGATGCTGGGCATCGATGGTGTTTACTTCTGGGACTATTAGACACTCACTTTCTTGGGATGATCTACAGGACGAAGAACCCCTTATGATCTTGTTCGGGTTTCTTGACAGAGCATATATTTATGTATACCTTATTCTAGTACCCACTTCTTCGGTTTTGGTTACTCTCCTTCCAGGAGAGGCGAAGACGCGCAGGGTATGCTGAGTGCTTTCCGTGTCTAGCTTCTTGTGGTTGGACGAGTCTACTCTCCTGCTATATGTAGCAAAGACTCTATGAGAAGTTCATCTTCTCACTATTTCTATCTCCTTGCATTTGGATGAGTCTACTTCCTACCTCTTGTTGGGTTGAGCTATACTCTTTACTGCACTCTCTGTTGTACTCCTTTAATTTTTCCTATTCGATCTACTGCCCACCTCTTCAGTACCTATTTTGTTGCTCCCTCGAGCCTTTGGGGCATCCTACTGAGTATTTTTATACTCACCCCTGCTTGGGCTTTGCCCGCACTTGTTGTGACCTTACAAATAATGGACAGGTTGGTCGTGACTTCAGTGGAGCTTAGGTGTTCGGGATCTTGGACCGCGTGCGGTGGTCGTAGTCCGGTTCCAGGTGTGGAACTCTCATAGTTGTTTACTTTGTTTACTTGTTGCTGGGTTGTGGCACTTTTTTGGTTGGGTGCGTGTTTTTCCCTTTTTCTTTTCAGTTTACCATTAGCTTTCACTTTGTACTGTTTCGAGGTCGATGCACTCTTGTGGTTGTTTACAGCAGTTGGTACTTTACTTTTCTTTTTTACTCAGCACTTCTGCGTTGAGTGGGCTGTGCGTGTGTGTATAGTTACATAGGAAAAGGCCTCCCCAAGTTGTTTATACTTTGGCGCTGGTCGCCAGCCCCTGGCCTACGGATGCGGGCTTGGGATAGTTGCGGCTTGAGCCAGGGTAGGGTCGGGTCTTGACACCGGTTATCGATGATCATTATGTTCTAGAGATGATTTTTGTGGGGAACCTCTGACATGGGGTTGTCACGGGTAGATAAAGGTATCGTGCCATATTCTTCCCCTATCAATGACATACGATCTTCCTGCAAACCACACTGGAATCCCATTTGCCTTTAAGCGTCATGTTGCTCCTGAAATCATCATTATAAAAATATTTATTTTTATTATGGGGAATAGAAACAAGATGACCCAATAAACTTATCAGGGGGGGGGGGGCTGAAGTGATGAAATCCAAGATCTCCCCCCTAAAAATGTTCACCCAAAAGGGGGAGAGGATTAAAAAAAGGAGAACACAGTAATGTTTGTAAAGTTAGTTGTTACGGAAGCAAGAAAATATGCAACCATGATTCCTTCCCTCCAGGTATTAAGGACACTCATATAGTTGTTAATTATCCTTGCACACTTTCTAATGGTGTATGAGATTGACCAAGGTACCCTTATATTATATTTCAAAAACTCATAGAGGGTGTAAGAATCCATTTCTACCACTACTGAGATCACTTTCTTCTGATGACAACTATAGAGTCCTATAAGGAGAGCCAAAGAATCCTCTTGGAGAGAGTGGATATGCCCAAAGGAAGAGATGAATGTGAAAATGATAGATCCATTTGAATCCTAGACCACACCACCATAGCAAGCCATCCCCAAGCAACTAGAGACATCAGTATTCAATTTATGACACAGAGGGTGGGGGTACCAGCGAACCCAATTCCCCTTCACATTACTGCCACTGAGAGGGGGAGGCGAAACACCTACACGAAGGGGCCTATGAGTATTTTCATCCGCCTAGTTCATCATAATCCTAACCATGTAAAGTAGTATTTTTTGTGTGGAAAACTTGTTACTCTACCTAGTTTCGTACCTCCCCAAAGTGAGTAGAGTTTCGTCTCCTCCAAATGCACCAAGAACCTATAAGAAGAACAATGGATCTCACGTTCCTTTATGGACCTACATCACCAGTGACATGAAAAAATCACATGAAGATTTTATGACCCATAAGCTATGTAGAAGAGAAAATGGTAAAATATATGAATTATTTCCAAATTTCACAAGCCCACTTGCTTTCAAACAAGAGTGACCAAGAGTTTCCACCTTTCATTTTTCTAGCATGATCATCTAGAGACCATGTGGATGCCCTTGAATTGAATTCTCTCTTCAGAAGCTATTTCTTGGTACTTGAATCTCCACATCAAGAAATTAATCATTTATGGTATCTCCATTCTCTATAGGGTCTCCCCCCATTCACCGACAATTTCATTTGAGTGAACCAATTTACAGTAATCCTTTTAATAGAATGACCCTTATATAGATGTCATGAATAAAAATTTATCTTGATCAATGTTGGTCTCAATTGAGTAATAAAGATGTCACCGATACAGGTTAATAATGGAGTCATTGAAACTCCAGATGTTAATGGACTCTATGAATTTTTTGTATAGTGTAGGTCATGTAGGGAACTCGATGGTGGAGCCAGCCCAATTATGAAACTAGAAAAATATATCACCCCTTCCCATGATCTAACATGAATAGTCCTAGAGAACATGAATTAGAGGAAGGACTACGGACCAAATGGTGGATGCGTTTTCTTCTACAGCACCCATCTCTTCTCCATGTTTATCTTTAATATGAATCCCCCAAAGAGTATGTTTTGTCACAAATTCTCATGCAAGCTTTTCATGCATGCACTACAGGGTGCCCTTCAAAATTTTCACTCCAATTACTCCCTTATCAATAGGTTTGGATATCCTCTCCCAAGAATCCTAGTGGGGTTATATTTGGCATCCCCTAAAAAACGAGGCAATAATCCTATCTATGTTATAGATAACCTTCTTAGGGATGCTTACAGAAGATAATGCATGCACTGGAATGGAATCCAATATGCTATAAATAAAGATTATTCTATAACAGAAATAAATATACTTGTTTTTCAAGTTTAATACTATACCTGAGATCCTACACATGATTTGATCAAAATGTTGTATTTTTAGCCACCTTTGAGAGATAGGGTCACCAAGATATTCCATTAGGAATTTTCCATGCTACATGTTCAAGATATTGGTTATATATAATACATGAGTGCCCAAGAATATGCTGGAGATTAAAACACTAATCTTTGTGTGATTAATCAATTGGTCACTCCACTTTCCATAGTTTTTAAGGACATCAATGATTCCCTTGGTTGACCTCTGCTTAGGATTCCAGAAAATGATTGTGTCATCCACATACATGATGTGGAAAATACTGTTATACTACATTTGGCCTCTATATGGAAAAATTCTTCCCCTAGATAGTTTGCGGTTGATATGGCGTCTGAGGACATCCTATGAAAGAATTAATATAGTAGGAGATGGTGGGTCCACTTACCTAATTCTATGCACAAACTTAATGAAACCATATCTCTCCCCCCAAAAAGTAATAGAAAACCAAGAAGAACTAATACATCTCAAAACAAAATCTATTGTCTAGGATGAGAAGCCCATTCTTGTTAAAACTCAAAGAATGAAATTTTGTTCAATTATAAGGTATTCTTTATCCATATCCTGTTTGATCACCATATTTGATCAGCATGCTTTGTAACTATTGTCACTGATCATGTCATGTTCTAGAGGAATTTCCCCATGAATCGACCATCCGTTTATAAACTCATGGTTCTTCTTAGATATCCATCTTTGAACATAAGTAGTATACAGATTATTATTGACACTCTCGACCACCTTATAAGTGGAATTGTACAGGTTTACCCGTATATAATGGAGTATGTATGTAGTATCCTTAACTTTTGGTAAGATCACTAAGGATGTATCACACGTTACATGAGGAAGGTTTTCAACACAGAATAAATCTTGTACTCCCTCGACCAGATCAGAACCCACCACACTCTAGGATCATCTAAAGAAAGAACCCAGAAACCTATCTGAGCTCGGGTTTCATTCTAGGTTGAGTCCTTTCATCACATCAAAAATTTCATATTCATTCAAAATAGCTTCAAAAACTACTTTATCACCACTAGAAATCACATAGGGGATTACCTTAATAATCTCAACAACCCTACCTAGGTATACTCTGGACATAAGAGGATTATGACCGGCTAGAAGATCACTGATGTGAGAGAAAGCCATGGAACCAATCACCTTTAGGTTTCTTGTGTAATAACCATCATAAAGAATGATATTGGGCCTTGTATATCACCTTTTCTCTCTAATAAAGGCTTGGAAATAGGCCTGGTTTTGGTCACCCTCACAAATCCATCTAATCCTTGCATGCTCATGGGACATTCATTTATGGTTGAGGACCATGTCTGCCAATATCTTCTTCTCTGTTGAAATCTTACTAAATATGTTTTCCTCTCAGTTCTCTTTATGGGAGGTCTCAAGACCATCAATGTATAATTATATTCTATCCATGTCTTGAAAATGTGGCGGTTGTGAGGATATCCACTAACTCAGATCATCCTTCAGACATCACAACCTATTATGTAATCTAATGCATACGGATCATTGGTCCGATTTGTTTCGAGACTCCTCTAAATTATTTTGGTAAACTATTATGTCATCTCAAAGATTAGAAAATGAGAAACTCCCTTCTTTTTCCTTCCTGAATGATAGGGAATCAATAAGTGCAGAGTTGTTTGAAATTCCTCGATCAAGATGTGTTACCTTGGACTCAGAGAAGGATGAGATTTAATATTCATTAGCTAGACACTGATCAAGGCGAAATCATGTTCACTGATTACCTTTTTTGTTATTGCACAAAGTAAAATTGTCCGAAAAAACCCATTTGCATGAGGCCTTTCTGAAACATGAATGAGACAAAGTTTTCACTTTCCCTCCTAGGATTCAATCCTCTACCTTTTTTCCTACGGATCCACGATTATTTTAAAATTTCTCCCCATTATCCACATAGAATTTTCAAGGTCGATGGCTTCTAGATCATGACAGATAGATTATATGACTTCCACATCACAGATTCCCTATACAAATAAAAATGTGTGACTCTAGGAGTTGTGTGAGACCATTGATGTCATATGATGATCTTATGTAGAGACCAGCTCCACCGATATTGAGTTATGCCAGAATATCGAGATATGGTTATTTCATGGAATTGAATGTAGGAATCTGATCATCCTTATATGACGGGTGTACTATGATATCTTAGATGAAGGTTTATTGGTCTCTAACATTGCCACAAGGGATATTTTGTGCTTTTGGATTTTAGTGAAAATATAGTCAGATTTAACCCATGATCCCAAACAACAAGAGTTCAATGAAAGGATGTTAACATTGAAACTGGCACATATAACATTGGCACGAGAAAAATTATCCCCTTTGGTCTTGAATTAGGACGGTTAAAATTCTCGAATTCACTTTATTTTCATAATTCTGCAAACTTCATTTCACATTAACATGGATTCATCCCTGGAGGTAGAGGTAGGAACCCGACTGATAGGTGATGCATTGCACAAACCCTCGATAGATGATTTAGAAGGCAAATTATACTAGACCTCCCCCAATGAGAGGTATGTATCCACACTCATTAGGGGGGAAGTAAAAGAACCTCCCTATGGGAAAAGGTCTTAATAGAGCTATGGGAGTTACTACTCTGTCCAGGAGAGTATTCCTCCTGATCATCAATGATAACATTGTGAGAGATGATGCATAGAAGGACAATGCATTTGAGGGACTTTGGTCACAAGGCTGAAGAACCCCGATCCATGGGCTGATTGCTATGTATTTTCCACGAGCTAATCTGATAAAATTAGTCTTGAGGTCCCCAGATACCCCACTCAGATATACGACTAGCGTCAAGAAAGGAAAAAAGGACAAACAAGGTGGAGCTTCAGAGGTGAGTGTGGTCGGGGGGACAGACGTTATCAGAGAGCCAGAGGGGGAGGAAACCTGTAAACCTAAACCCAATAAGAATTCCCTTGAACCTGATAGCTTGTGAGATCTCTCTTTAGAGGGGTCCGGAGAAGAGGGAATGCCCTTATAAGAGAGGGATTCTTAGAGCCATCACGGTCTTTCTGCATATTCCTTTTACAAACATGAAGAGAGTTCCCTTGATGCTGACAAAAAGAACAATACCTGGGTGGTGGTGAAAACATGAGGCATTGGCTCTGAATTAAAGAGATATTATGAAAGGGGAGAGGGAGTGAAGGAAGACTGATCCACACCGCAGCAGAGGGGGGATCCCACCATTGATGGGCCTCCATCGCCCAATGATACTGATTGAAACGTCACATACCGAAAGCTTGAGGGGAATTGCACAGGCCCATAATAAAATCCTCTTGTGACTCTAGAGCAACGTATAAGAAATCTGATTCATGGAGGTAATGCAAGCCAGCAACACCAATCCCCAAGACCTGACGAACCCATGGAAAATCTACAGTGGCAGCTTGTACGGTAGCAGTACTGTAGCAGGTAATGTAGCAGTTACTATAGTAGTTACTATTCAGTATTGTAGTAGCCAGAACTATTCACCCAATTCGGGCCTTCAGGCCATCAGTTTGGGCCTATATGTCTCAAGGGCCTTTGGGTCATCAAGGCCTTCAGTACATAGGGCCTTTGGGCCACATAGACCATAAAGTAGCCCATTTTACATAGAGAATTCCCCAGAAGAGGATCAGAGCAACAAGAATTGCAGTCACCAGAAGTCGAGCTAATCAGATTAGAAGAATGAGAGGGTATGACAACAGCCATCGGGACCAGGCACCATGCAGCTTTCTATGAGGCAATGCTATATGATCAACAATGCAAGGTGGGGAGCTAGGCAATCAAATATGCAGAAGCTGGGGTGGGGCAGTTCTAGTGGGTCGGGCCTACAGGTCAGGTAATGGGCATTGTACACCTCTGGGCCTTCGGGTCATGTATTGCAAGTCATGGCAGGCCTTATGTCTTGGGCCTACGTGTCATGTACGGGTTCCCCTTCAACCCTTAAATGGGAGATTATCCATAATAAAATAAAAAAGAAGGCCTTCGGGCCATTCGGGCGTTGGGATATTCCGGTGGATTTCGAAAAAATTGGGTATAGGGGCGTTTCTTTATTTAAGAGGTTTAGGGTTTCTTATTTGGGTATATGGGTTTGCCAAGCACAAAATCAATTGGCACTTTTGACAAAATACCCACAACACCAATTTATTTGGTGTTATGTGGTTTGTTTTTTTCAAAATCCCCATGCTACCCCACACCAGCCTTATATACATATATCTTATATATATTAATATAATTATAATAATAAGTATAACAAATATAATAAAATATATTTATAATTAATACATTTATTATAATAAATATAACATCCAAAATAAATATAATAAATTTATAATAATATTTATTATATAATTATAATAAATATATAATTACAAAAAAATATATAATTATAATAAATATATAATTATAAATATAATAACTTTATAATTATAATTAATATACAATTATAATAAATATATTAGTATAATAATTTTATATTTATAGTTATAATAAATATAAAATTGTAATAAACATATAACTATAAAAATAATAATGAAATAATTATAATAAATATATAATTATAATTACATTATTCATATAATTATAAATATAATAAATATATAATTATAATAATTACATAATTATATCTATAAAAAATATATAATAATAATAAGTATATAATTATAATTATAATAAATGTACAATTATAATAAATATATAATTATAATAAATATATAATTATTATAATTATAATTGTATAGTTATTATAATAATAATTATATAATTATTATATTTATATTTATATAATTATTATTAATTTAATTATATATTTATAGTAATTATAATCGTATATTTATTATAATTATTTAATTATTATATTTATAAATATATATTTATTATAATTGTAAATTTATTATTATTATAAATATATAGATATTATATTTATATATTTATTGTAATTGTATATTTATTATAATTATATAATTATTATAATTATATATATATAATTATATTTTTATAAATATTAAATTAAAATTAATATATAATTATAATAATTATATAATTATTCTAATTATAATTTTATATTTATTAAATTATTTAATAATTATATTTAAAATTATATATTTATTATAATTAAATAATTATTATAATTCTATATTTATAAAATTAATAATTATATAATTATTATAATGATTTATTGATAATTAAATTTATTAATTTTATATGTATATAACTATACAATTATAATTAATATATAATTATAGTAATTATATAATTATTGTAATTATAATTGTATATTTCTTATAATTATAAATATATAATTATTATAGTTATGATTTTATTGTAATTGTATATTTATTATAATTATATAATTATTGTATTTATAATTATATATTTTTTGTAATTCAAAAATTATTATATTAAAATATTTATTAAATTTATAACTATATAATTATTATAAATATATATTTATAATTAAATTTATAATTATATAAATATACAATTATAATAAATATATAATAATAATTATTATATAATTATTGTAATTATAATTGTATATTTATTATAATTATAATTATATAATTATTATAGTTATATATTTAATGTAATTATATATTTATTATAATTATATAATTATTATATTTATAATAATATATTTATTATAATTATATAGTTATTATAATTATATATTTATTAAATTTATAATTATATAATTATTATAATTATATATTTATTATAATTAAATTTATTAAATTTATAATTATTTAAATATACAATTATAATAAATATATAATTATAATAATTATATAATTATTGTAATTATAATTGTATATTTATTATCATTATTTAAAAGTTATTTTTATAATTATATATTTATTGTAATTGTACATTTATTTTAATTTTACATTTAATATAATTATATATTTATGATAATTATAAATACATATTTATTGTAATTATATATTTATAATAATAATATAATTATTTTATTTATAATTATATATTTATTAT
Source organism: Viscum album (assembly GCA_963277665.1). Lineage (NCBI taxonomy): Eukaryota > Viridiplantae > Streptophyta > Magnoliopsida > Santalales > Viscaceae > Viscum > Viscum album. The sequence continues at coordinate 1,281,569,773 of OY728134.1, forward strand.
AATTATATATTATTATATATATACTTATATAATTATTGTAATTATAAATATATATTTATTATAATATATATTTATTATAATTTTATATTTATTGTAATTGTATATTTATTGTAATTATAATTATATATTTATTATTACTATAAATTTATTATATTTATAATTATATAATTATATATTTATATATTTATTATTTTTATAATTATATATTTATTATATTTATAATTATATAATTATTGTAATTATAATTGTATATTTATTATAATTATTTAATTATTATATTAATAATAGTATATTTATTATAATTGTATATTTATTATAATTATAAATATATAATTATTATAGTTATATATTTATTGTAATTATATATTTATTATAATTAAATAGTTATTATATTTATAATTATATATTTATTAAATTTATAATTATATAATTATAGTTATAATATATTTATTATGGTTATATAATAAATATAATTATAAATTTATTATATTTATTTTAGTAGTTATATTTATTGTAAATATATATGTTATATTTATTATATCTATATTTTTAATTATATAAATATATATAAGATATATGTATATAAGGTGGGTTGCGGGTAGCGTGCTGATTTTGAAAAAAATAAACCACCCAACGCCAAATCAATTGGGTGTGTGGGTATTTTGTCAAAGTGCTAATTGATTTGGCGCTTGGAAAACCCATATACCCAAATAAAAAACCATAAATCCATTAAGTTAAAAAATAAAATAAAAACACCCCTACACCCAATTTTGTCGTGGATTTCCATCCGAAACACCGACCTGGATCTTTGCATAAACCTTAGGTAAGAATGGAGAAAATGATGAGAAGAACAAATAAGGTCACCCTTGAATGAAAAACGGGGATGATGTGCAGCAACCTGATGTTGGGCTATTCTAGGTTGCGACAAAAGAAGAGATTTTGCTCGAGGAATGGGATCTTTAAACTTGAGATGAATCATTGCCACAGACAGAGAAGAAACTAGGGAAGCAACGGTTCTGAGAATTTTAAAATAAAGTGGTGCATGAGGTGCGTTCTCTCGAGAGCATTAAACGGAAGCCATTTATAACACATTTCTTAGAAAGTATAGATTCTTGTCTGGTAGAGAATCCAACCATTCATGTTGGATTTTTCTATGATTACGATTTGTTTTTGGGGTGTCAATTATGTGTATAAAGGAAAATGTTTCCTTGAGAGGGGGGGGGGGGAGATTGGTGACTCTCATGAACCTTTTCACTATAATTTAGTTTAGTTTAGCTTTAAAGGTGTTTTCATTCATCCTGGGTCGTTGTGAAGAATTTTCCTTAAGAGGATTAGCACAAGAGAACTTCCGAGTGATCCAGCATAGTAAGGAGATTTGGTTTTTTTAAAATATGATTAAATGAACCAAATTGTTCATACATTTGAGAATTTTTTCCAAACCCATTAGTAGCATTTAATCCTCATTGTTGTGTAATTATTTTCCCTAGTACATGATAGTGGTGAAATCACCAGAAAGGTAAGGAATTTTAATTCTATAAAATATGTTCATGTGAATCAAATGGTTTCTAAATTTCATGTATTACTACTCAAATTGTTTTCAGTGGACTTAATTTGCGACATCTTAATTAATTTCTATGTTATGATAATAAGATAACCATTCATTTTTAGATATTCATTTCTCTTCAAAATTTTCATTTGATGTTAATTTATTTCAGGACTATTTTTGTAAAAGGAAACTTCTTTGTAAAAAATCTTCTCAATTGTTTCAACTGGTTTCTTCATTTTATAAATTATATGTCAAATTTCCTTAGTTGTTTTTTTACTATCTAAATAATTATTCTGTTATATTTTTGTTATAAAAATTGATTTTATTTTTGTTTAAATAATTTAAATAGTTTTTGCATTTCAGTTGTTCTGTGTCATATTTTATTAGTCAATTAGTATTATTTATTTCAAGATTGCACAAATAATATTTAAGTTATATTCTTAGTGTAGTAGGGGAACATATTACTCTTCAATAAATTATTTCTTTTAAAAATTTTACAACAAAGGGAGTTTATTTTAGTACTATTTATATTTCTATTTCTTTGTGAATAATCATCTTGAATTATTCAAGTAGTTTTATGAATTTTAATTAATATATGTTTTAGTCGATTGCTAACATATATTTCATGACTATTTTATTTAATTTTGAATTTTATTCTTATGATATAAAGAGATATTTTGTGAAAACTATGCTTAAATGATTAAAAATTGTTTCTGAAATATTACGATTTCTACACGTAAAATTGATTTTGTTCACTGATATTGTTTAATATCATTTTAATAGTTTTTTTAATGCCAAGAGGTGTCATTTTGAGTTTATAAAATTGTTCCTCCACAATGATTAATTTTGGTCTAACCTCTAAAACTTTTACACAAAAAATTCTTCGATCTGTCAAACATAATTTCTTGAAATTATTTTAAATAATTAAAATAACTAAAACTTGACTCCTATAAATTAATGTGATTATAATTTCAAAATTATTATTGAATAAAAATGTTTAAAATGTGTGTGTGTGTGTGTATTCACACACAAGCACACATCATTACATGTTAAAAACCACGCTTCTCCACAGATTTGTCTTTATAAAATTAATTCAAATGTTTATAGAATTTTCAAACCAATTTTTACATGAAAATATTTCATTTAAGACATTATGTTCTATTTAAAACAAGTTTGTTTAATGAATTTTGAAATAAATTTTTACTTACTTATATGTCATTAATGTTATCAATTTTTTGAAAATTAATGTTTACATTAAAATTTTCCTATTTTCAAACAATTGTATGTTTATTTACAAATATGTCATTTCATAAATAAACATTTTTTAAAACTTGAATATATATATATATATATACAAGTTATTTTAAGAGAAAAATAATTTTTAATTGACACTGTTAGATACATGTATATAAATATACATATATTAATTTACAAAAACCTGATTTATTATTAATATTTATATATATTGGTATGTAAATAAATGTAAGTACATACATGTGGAATTTTTATGTGAAGGTATTTTTGATATCTATACACATTTTTATGAACGTGGAATTATGTTTTGATTTAATTAATAAGAAAATGTATATATGAGTTAATGTATTATTTTATGCAAGAATTTTACGTACACAAAAATATATACATTAATGTGTAATTACATATGTGTTTTAATGTGAAACTACATTTATCAAGATGCACATAAAATTAAGAATACCATTTTTTTGAAGTAGTTTTCAAAGTTCATAGTTTAAAAGAAATTTCATGGTCCTCATGATGAAAAGTATAAGTTATAATTATTTTAATTCAAAAGAGTCGCACTTGGATATTATGTGAATGAATGAAGGGTATAGAGAGTGAACTCAAAACCCTTATGGGACTTTTGTCCAATTTATATGATGGGTGTGCTCATATATTGCTCGAATGCATTGGGTAATGTTTTAATCTAATGAAACATCATGTATGGTGTGTGAGAGGTGTATCTTCAACACATTATGGGATTAGTGAGTGAACCTAATCCATCATGGGACTATCTCCACCATGTCTCAGGAGTGAACTAAGAGTCAATGTTATGATATAAGGTTCCTTTTAGAATTAATTATGAATTCTTATAAGTTCTCAAGCGAATTTGAAACAATTTTATGAGTGAATGAAGTTTATTTTTTTCTAAATGTTATATATATTGAAATTATTTTAGTTAAAATGTTTATTATGAAAAGAGCTCATGGTTTCTTAAGCATGAATCATCAGACTTGATAACATGTTATACTTTTTATATTGAATTGCAAAACTCAATTTAGTTTCATTTTGTTTTGAAAAATCATTACTGAGATTTTTATCAACCACCCTATGTTTTTAAAAACTCTTTTCATAGGGTATAAGTATGCATAGAAGTGATATAGTTTTCAATCTCCCATTAAGGTTTTTGAACCTAGTAAAGAATATGAATAGTATTGGTATTTTATTTTATAGGTTGTGTAATCAGAATTCCTCTAATGTATCTGGTCTCTCTAAAACTCTAAATTATTGTGATCTGTGGTTGTTAATTTATAAATTAATTTTATGAAAATATTTAATAGTTTTCTGGGACTTTAATATTGGTATCAGAGATGTGTTTTAGAAGGATAATAGGATATGGACAAATCAGATAGGTATAAGAGGTATTTTAAAATTTAAATTTCTGGTTTAGGGTTCGACATTCATTGTCTTTGATTAGAATAGGGTAATTTTTTATTAGAATATAGAGATTAATGTAGGGTAGGTAATCCCATCATTCAATCCAGATTTTTTATGTTTATGGTTTTTTGGGTGTCGAGTATCTGTATAAAGGACCACACTGCATTGAGAGAGGAAAAATAGAGAAGAGACTCTCTTGAACCTTTTCATAATAATTTAGTTTAGATTATATTTGAAGGAGTTTTTCATCTTCTTTAGTAATTGTAATGAACTAGCATTGAGAGGCATGACACAAAAAAGACTACCTAGTGGTTGAAAATAGTAATGGGATTTTTATTTTGTAAAATATTATTAAATGTATAAAATTCTTCTTGAATTTTTGAATTTTTTTCAAATAATTTTTTATCATTTAATCCTTCTTGTTGTGCTATTTTTTCACTATTTTGAGACAGTGGTGAAATCACTTGCAAGGTATGTGATTTTATTTCTGTAAAATATGTTCAAGTGATTCAAATGGTTTATACATTTCAATTATTACATGTAAAATTGTTTTGAATCAATATAATTATTGATTTCTCAAATATTTTTTTAGTTATGATAACAAGATAACCATTCATTTTCATTCATTCATTCATTTTCAAAATTTTCCTAGGAGGATAATTTATTTCAATTCTATTTATGTGAAGCAAAACTTCTTTTTGTAAAATCTTCTCAAGTGTTTCAATTGGTTTCTAGGTTTTTTAAATTATATGTCAAATTTAATAAGTTGATTTTTTGATTGTTTAAATAATTTTTCAATTATATTTTTGTGATAGTAAGTGATTTTATTTTTGTTTAAATAATTAAAATTGTTTAATCATTTTAGGCGTTCTATATCAAATTGTATTAGTAAAATAGTAATATTTTTTCTAGATTTCCCTAATAACGTATGTTATATTTTTAGTATAGTAGGGGAATTAATTACTTTTCAAACAATCATTTCTTTTAAAAAATTTACCACAAAGATAGTTTATTTCGATACTAGTTATATTTATGTTTCTTTGTGAATAATATTTTTGAATAATTAAATTAGTTTTATGCAATTTAAATATTATATGTTTTAGTCAGTTTTTGACATATATTTCAAATCTATTTAATTTTAATTTGAATTATATTCTAATGATACTAAGATAAATGTAGTTAAAACTATGCTTAAACATTTAAAAAAATTTCTAAAATATTATTCTTTTTACACGCATAATTTTTTTAGTTCAATGATATTATTTAATGGTGTTTTACTTGTTTTTGAAATGAAACGGAGTATCATTTTGAGTTCATAAATTGGTTTTTCCCTGATGTTTTATGTTGGTCGTATGTTTAAAAATTTTACACAAAAATTCTTTCGGCCCATGAAATTTAATTTCTTGAGATTATTTTGAAAAGTTAAATGAACCACAATTGGCTCATATGAATTAATGTGATTAGATTAACAAAATTATTATTTAATAACATGGTTGGAAATGTATGTTTATATAAATATAAATATATATATTTACACACACGTCATTACATGTTAAAAACCACTCTTGTCCACATATTTCTCTTTATAAAATTAATTCAAATGTTTAATTAATTTTCATATAAATTTTTACATTAAAATATGTCATTTTAAACATTACGTGCTATTTCAAACAATATGTTTACAGAATTTTAAAATTAATGTTTACATACCAATATGTCATTAAATTTATTGAATATTCAAAATTAACGTTTACATTTAAATTATTCTATTTTAAAACAATTATATGTTTATTTACAAATATTTCGTTTCATAATTTTTTGTTAAACATGTATATATATAAATAAACATGTGTTTTTTAAGAGAATTCTTTTTAATTGACACTATTAGATACAAGTATTTAAATATTAGTATATTAATTTATGAAACACTGCTTTATTCTTAATTTTTATATATATAGGGAGGTAAATTAATGTATGTACATTCATGTTTCATTATAATGTGAATATATTTTTGATACTTATACACATGTGTATGAACAATTAATAATGTTTTGATTAAATTAGTAACTAAATTTATATATAAGTATCTATATCTTTTTATAAAAGACTGTTACATACACATAAATATGTACACAAAGGTGTAATTACATATGTGTTTTAATATGAAACTACTTTTATCATGATACCTGTATAATCAAGAAAGTCCTTTTATGAAGTAGTTTTCAAAGAACATGGTTTATGAAAAATTCCAAGGTCTGAGGTAATCGAAATCTTTCCAATGTATCTGAACTCTCTAAAACTCAAATCCTTTATTATATCTAGTTGTTAATTAATAAATGAATTATTAGAAAATAAATAATTGTTTTATGGTTCATTATATTTACCACTTGACTAAACCACCTACTACAATTATTTTAAATTGTTAATTAATAATTAATAATTAATAATTAATAAATATTAATTTTAAATAAATAATAATTATTTATTTATTATTTTTTAATTATTAATATTTAATTAATAAATTTTAGTATGTAATTAATAATTATAAAATAATTAATAAATAATTATTAATTAATTACTGATTACTATTTTTTATTATTTTTTATTAATTAACAATAATTATTTACTATTAATTAATAACTGAATATTAATTATTATTTTCCCCTTGGAAAATAAGGCTCAAGAACAGGCTTGCACAATCCCCTTAATTTGTTAACAAAATGGAAATGCTGAGCATTACAAGGAAGGTTTAAAAAAGGGGTGTGAAGATCACCCTTCATATCTGAAGCCATAGAGGACTCACAAAAATGTGGGGTGAAAAAGGACCATATTGAGCTCCTATCTTCAAAAGTTTTTGTATATGGAACATACGCTACCATGTTCACCTCCCAAAATGAATGTGTGACCTTGAGAGTGAGGTCTTGGGACACCATGAGGCAATCAATCCAATGTGTGAGAATTTTCCAAGGTACCCTTCCTAATTGGTTTTTAAGGGCATCCACTGCCAAGATCGAGTCAGATTTGATCCAAAGGAGCTTCCACTCAAATTGATTCTCAAAGTGAACAACCTTAATCATTTCCCAAAGCTCCAACTCATAAGAAGATATGTTCCTAATAAAATAACATAAGCTTCCTTTAACATATCCTTGATGTGTACAGAAAACACATCCATGTCCTAAGGGACCAGGTGCACCTGATGTCACACCATTTACGTTAAAATTAATCCATGATGTAATTGGGGGAATCCACCGGATGAACTTAAGAGTCAAGGGTTTCTTTCACCTATTAGAGACACCAAGTGTGCGCAATATAATCAATTCATTCATATCATTATCCATTAAACTAGTTTGAATACATTACATTGTATGGATGAATTTGTAAGTTTCCACAACCCAACCATGAAAGGGGTAGGTTGTATTTTTGAAGTTCATTTCATTTTGAGCTACCCATATATAGGAAACAGTTATTGTAGCAATTGTGATGAGGAGGTTGTATGTCTGTTGACTACATTTCATATCTATAATTTTATAAAGAAAGTACAGATTCCTGTTGTTTGTAAAGAATGTGAACCTGAATAGGTTCTTCGGTTGTCCCACAGGCCGACAACAAGATTACAACTGATGAAAGTGTGTTTCACAATTTCCTCAGCTTGAAGTTAAAGACAACAGGACGAGGCATGATACTATCTGGCCTTCAACTATTCATTCATGGGAAATCTGCTTCTCATTAATTTCCACAGAAGTAGGTAGTCTGATGGTGGAATAAAAGGTCTCCTTAATTTGGAGAGCTAGGTAAGAGGATGAATACCCTATTCACATTTATGTCGATAGAGCTCCCTTGTGTCCATCTTCCAAACAAGGTTTGATTTCCATACAATCGTGTCAGTATCAATGAACATGTACCTATTGATTTGCATGATGAAATGGTCTAGAAAAATCCCCTTAATATCTCCCATCCTCTAGTATAGGCCAACAATGGACTATTGCTGTAAATTGCATGGAGGTTGGACAATTTCAAGTGGGGTCCTTTCACGCCAGGTAGTGGTCCATCTGTTTAGGTTTGATTTCCTCGAAACAACCCATTTTAAGTGATATATAATTTAATTTTATGAGGACTTGATTCTAGTCCAGATAGAGAATGGAATGAAACCTACAACATCATTAGAGTTTATGAGTGAACATATCATTGAAGATGTCCAAGCCTTTATCTTGTGGATTGAACAGATTCAAAGCGAACATTCCATGGAGGGACTCATTGAATTTACTGAGATCCTTAATTCCAATACCACTGATATCAGTGGGTTTGGTGCATTATTTCTAACCAAGGGAAACCATCTTTATTTCAATAATGATGCTCGTCCATGTAAAGTTCATGATCATAGCTTTTAGGCTTTTGATCTGACATATGGGCCAAGACTCATCCCTCTCCATTAAGAATGACATTAACCCACCAGACCTATTTTATTACATATAATAGCCTAAAGGACCATTATCCCTAAGTCGATTACAAGTCCCAAAGGCCCAATATGTGTCGTAAAAGACCACATACACTGTCCATTGGGAACAATCCCTTCTAAACTCTTGAAGGCTCAACCCATTGATATAGTCCCTTAAAATTAGATCGTATAGAAACCTATCGGTAGTGGAACAACATTGTGTGCATTACCAAAATTGGGCCTTAAATTTCTTCATCCAAACTAGCTTCATTCTAATGCTAGCCCTTTCTATTTTCATCCTCACCCGACTTTCATATAATCCTTCATCCACAAGCTCCCACACATATTCGATCTGTATAGCTTTTTTTACTGGATCAACATCATCGAAGGCTCACATATTTATCCCTAGAATCTAGTGGGACCACCTTCATTGTGAGCCATCATGGGAGGAACTTATAACCATGAGGACTACAACATTTCATGAGTACAAAATAAAAAAAATCCCCAATCTCAACCACCTATATAACCAACTACTTGGGGTCATCCCACCCTAAATTCATACTACGTATAAACCCTGAAGATGTTAGAAAATATGGAATCCTCCCTTATAATTAATTACTAATTTTTCACTAATAACTAATTGTTAAAAATTTCTTATTAATAATATTATATTATTAATCCAACATTGGAAAAGGAGAAGATAACCCCCCATTATAAATCCATAAGGATTTCCAAGGCACCCTCACTTATAAAAGGGAGTCTTGGGCATGAGTTTTAATTATATTTTTATATTACATAATTGATCTAATAATGAATAAAATATCTGGAAGACTCTAATATAAACATTGATATATATATAATAAAATTTAAATGAAAATAATTTTTAAAATATTCAAATAAAAATGTTAAAAAATAAAATATTTATTATTTTTCCTTGAGAGAAATGTTTTAGAACCAATAATGCATTTTCTCAATATTAAGCATAAAGGCATTGGATCCCTAACATCATTACTACCTAGATTTAAAAAAAATTAAAACCTATACCAATTATAAATTATTTTTCTTTTCAAAAAATCCAAATAAAAAACCTACACCATCATCTTCTCAGGATTAGATGAGATGTTTTAGAGTTTGATGGTTTTATAATTATCAAAGGGACTATCCATTTCATGATTTCTTAGGGATACTGAAACATTTTTACAATTTCTCTCGGTCTAAATAGGAATTTCGTTGTGTACCATATCATCGTTCTCTTATAGTGTACAATATGTTGATATGAAAAACCATCCAACTGCATGAATTCACACACCCTGTGGATTTTATGTGGTTGTACCCTCTTATACTAAACATAATATATGTGTCATAATGATAATAAAAATACAAATAATATGACATCAATATGTGGTAGAACTTAAACAATTAATATATAAATATCATCATATATTAATTTTCAATAAAACAAACCTTATGGTTACATCAATGATGGAAAATAAATAATCTCCCAACCACACAAAGAGGGAAGAGTTTTTAAATAAAAAATAAATCTAAATTCCCCATATATTCTCATTCAAAACATTAAAAATTATGTATAAACCATTGTTATTTTTTTCTGGATCTAACACCTTAACATATCAAATACATTTTTTATTAACAGACAAAAATATTAATGTGGTTCTACTTAGAATTAATATTGCAGGTCCCAATGAAATTAGAAAGATGTTGGGAGTTAATTGAGCTTTAAAATATATTTGTTTCTCAAATTATATATTTAAAGTCACCTCAATTTTATCATAACCTGGTTAAAAATAATATAGTTCTATAAAATTTGATATTTCAAAATAATTTCTCAAAGGAACAACAAAAACCTAGAAAAAACAAATGGTATTATTTATCATTAAAAATATTTAAACACAATATATATATCATAGATAAGTGCTAACTATTATTGTTTATTTTGGACAAAACACATTGAAAATATTTAGTGAAAAAACAAAGTAGTAACACAATAAATAACACACAATAGAATTAAAAAATAGGTTATCTTCTGTAAGAAACTTCCAAGCACATTTATGGAAACTTAATAAACAGTTCAACAACAGGAGTTAGATTTTAAATAGACAACTGCACACAGGGCAGCCAAGGCCCAACCAGTCCTCTTCCATAGTTATTCATGGGATAAAATATGTAAATAAATAAATCTATAGAGTATCCTAGAACTATCCTTAAAATATTTGGATAATTTATCAACAAATTTATTGTAAAAATAAACACAACACCAAATTTAATATAATATAGGAAGAGTTAAGAAATTGTTATAAGTTTATTACAGTTCAATATTTGACATTGTTTTCTTGATAATTAAGGTTATTCTACTTGAATAATTGGATAGAGAGTTCATAATTGAGAGATTCAGTGTTCTATAACTTCTTCTTTTTTTTACAATATCATGAAAAAAATTAAGGGTTATAGTGCTAAAGAATATAATCACTAAGATCACACAAATGCACACCACACCTTGTATGTGTGAGACTTCCTCAAATATTCTTCTCAAAGTTGGAATTGAAACCTAATAATCCTTATACTAAAATATCTTAACTACTATGGAGTGTCTCATTAAATGAAAATTATAGCTTTTGGATTTTTTCAAATAGAAACAATATATCTAAATACCCATGGTCAGTGAAGACTCCTTCATGTGATAGATTCTCCATTACACAGGTTAGATTGAACATTAAAATGATCACCACAATTAATCAAATTGTTTACGGGGTGGATCAAATATCCACAAATGGTTTAATTCCTTCATATGGTCAATTTGTTTCTTCATGTGATATCTTCATATTGATTACACTATGATCATTTGAAAGACTTCGTGTGGTTGATCATCTATGGTATCTTGTATGAATGGTTAGTTAAATTATTTCTTATGGTTGATAAATCCATCATATGGTGGATCTATTCTCATCATTCGGTAACTCTCAAAATTAGATAATTTTTCACTATATTACTTAAAATCAATCATTTATTATGGATTTGATTGGATTCAATACACAGATTATATGATACTTTGAAAATGACATCATAATCAATTCATATGGCCACTCTAATTGATCATGTAGTTGATTGGTAGACATGTGGTCGGTGAATTATATCATATGGACAATTCAATATTTGAAGTCATTTCCACAAAAAATCATTTAGTAACATAAAATATATTTTTTATAATTACAAGAGAAAATATTTAAGATGATTAATAAAATATATTTAAGGATTAAGCCACCAATATCAACCATTTTTATGATCACAAATCATGATATAATTAAACAAGATGTAAAAATAATTTCTTTTTTAACTATTACCATCCATATATTTAAATATACTATAATATAATTTTTTTCTTTTTCTTCCCATTTTGGGATTATGAAAAAGATACTAAAATTTAGAGATAACCGGGAAAAAATTGATGAATATAATATAATCAACATAATAAAAAATAACATGTATTGAAAAGAGGCTCAATATAAAGAAAAATATAATTGGTTCTAAATTATGAATCTAAATTAGAAACATAGTTATACTCTCTAGTGGTGTTGGGATTTACAGGATGATGATATTTTGTTATAGATGGTTTAGGTGTAGGCTTTGGAGAAAGAGAAAATGGTTAAATAATGATTATTCTTCCAGTTATTAGCCTGAGGTTTTATATAACTTAAACATTTGTAAATAAAATTTTTCCTAAGATTGGTACTGAATAAACTAGAATAGTAGAATATGGAGGATTACTAAGTGGGAAAATAGAGGGCATGGCCAAAATAGTGTTTGAAACATAAATTCATGGCTCCAACAACCCAATGAACTCATCGATAACATGGTAACAATGCTCTAAAGTTTGAAATAACTTCATTTTATTTTCCATAAAATTCATTCACATTGATGCATAGATATTAAGCTAATAAAATTTATCATCTAATGATATGGTGATATGAGGAATCTTAATGTTCTTAGCAAAATTTCAGAACAAATATTCCATATCATCCTTGGTAATATACTTTATAAGTAATATTTGATAGCCTTAGTGATTGTTTCTCTACATTCCATATCATCTTGTCATCATCCCTTACTTGATCTATATTATTATAATAATTGGTATCATATTTGGATTTCATCATATCCTTGGACTCTAAAAAATATTTCCACACTAATCTCTACTAATCTCTTATAATCCTCCTAATCAATCCTGAATCAATATTGGTAGTAGGAAAACCTGGTGTTGAAGATATAGTAGGATGAGGCTATTTGGAAGAATAATCATAGAAAAATATGTCGAGTTTTCTTTGTTCTAGATGAAGCTTCAAATACTCATGGTATTCGTAAATAACTCAAACATGATATTTTTCCTCTAAATAACTTTTTACAAATGATTAATCTTACTAATAATTCTTGTATTTTTGTTCTTAAAATTAAAGGAAACAAAAATTGACACTAATTTTTCTATTGAAGACTCAAATATTCTTCCAAAATCTTAAAATAATGCCTCTAACATATTTAATAGGCCAACCTCGAACTCATTCATTTTATCACTAAACATATATGTTGAATATATAAAAGGATGTGAAATAATTACATATCCAGGAGGTGATGGATATTCTATTATAATAGAGGTATGGCTAGAAGACATTCAATAAATTTCTTACAAGGAATCATTCTCTCTTTTTTAGATAAATCAATAACTAGTACTCCACTTACTAGCTAAAAAACTAGTTGGGTCATGATCTTTATCAACTTTCCCTTGTCTTTTTCTAATCATGTCATCAAGAACATACTCCATATTTCGGTCAAAATACACTTCATCTTGACTGATATCTACATAAGAAGGATCCTCAATTAATTGATCAATATATATTTCACCCACTAAGGATCTATAAAAAACATTAGGATTAACTAGAAATATATGTGAAATTAGGTTGGTATCTCTACCACACTCAGGTAGATTTCCTTTATCACTATAAGAATCTCCATTATCAATGAATTCAATACTAATTAAAAATACATAGGACTTACCCCCCCTCTATTAGAAGGTGTATCTAATGTAGAATATCCCAATATCATATATAAGAGATCATATACCTTCACTTATTTTACTTCCTCTAGAGAAGATATAAAATCTTCAACAAGTTAATCCCTCTAATAATCATCATTAGCATTATAAAAATGAAAAATTGTCCATTCATTTTGATTTGAAGAAGGTTTAGTCTCTTAAATATTACAATCATATTTCTTTTAACTAAAAGGAAAATGTCTAGAAGATTCAGGAGGTTCATTTGAATAATTATGATATCTAGTTATTATAAAAGATGTAGGTTGAGAAATTTCCACTAGATCTAGAGACCCATGAATCTGTCAATATAAATACTCATTAGAGGGAAGTATTTCTTCATTATAATCTCTCATCACCACTTCATTTAAATCAACCAATCCCACTTATTCATCACTAATAATATTAGAAAACAAATTTCTTCTTAAAAAACATGGAATACCCTATCAATTTCTGTTCCCAACTCTTCCTTAGAAAAATAATTAGGAATATCATTAGGTTTCAAAACTAAAAAAACTCTATATTTCGGCCTCAAGGGATGTGCAACAACATTGAACTTGTAATAAAAACCTTTATTATCATCCACCTAGGATTTTATCTATGGATTCTAGTTAACATTCTTCCTCTTAAAGATAATTTTGGTCAAAAACATCCCACCTGATGATATAGAATTTTTCTACCCCATAGGTACAAGACCCTTTCACAATAGTAAAACAAATATTATTTTTGGATATGTAAGGGAGTTTAACCCAGAAGAGGTCTTGAAAAAAATATTCCATGCACATAATTAAAATCCTAGGAAAGATGATCTTCACTCAATAATTCATTAAATATAGGTAAATGAGATCTTAGTGCCACAATATGCTAAAGTTACCTTTAATAAGATAAATTAGGTAACATATAAACTTAAAATGAAACCCCACTCTCCATAAAACTACATAAAAATAAGACTTCTAGGGTTACCATACACAGTCATCCCCAAAAGAGATTTCTCAAATTCAAAGGCCACATAAACCAATGTAAATAAACTTTTATAGTGTTTAAAATCAACATCAAAAGGAGCCTTAAATCACATTACCACCACTTCAATGAAAACACAAGATTCTATCCATTCACTAGGGTTTGAATATAATGTTTTTTCTCAAAATATTTAAATATCACATTCATATAAAACACCTTGAATAGCCTCAAGTAGAATGTAACTCTCAACTTACTAAACAAACTACCCCATATTTGGTTCTAGACTATGGTATTTCCTAATTTCAACCACTCAACATCAATCTATTTCTATAGAGTTACCAAGTAATTTGAGAGATTCAGGTTGTGAGGCTCACCTAATGTACTCATTCTCAATTTTATTTTCCTTGAATGATGCTACTAATCCTAATATGTTAAAACTATTGTGTTTTTATGTCCATAATATTGAAAAATCAGTAGAAAAATCCCAAAAATACAATCTATGCTCAATAGAATACATTTTTAATGTAAATAAAGTACATCAAAAGTGTACATAGATTATTGAAATATCCATATTTAAAATTTTATTGGGTAAGATTGATGAAGATAATAGGAGTAGATGAAAAAGGCCTCCTACCTTTAAATATGATACACCGGTTTTGAGATCCTGATCTTAATTAGATGAATCTTGTACACTTGATGTGGTTCTACCAACTTCGACAAGGGTGATGAAAATACTAGAGGAAGGAATAGACATTAGAAAGGCTTGAATATAATTTTTTTCAGCAATAGGATGAGTATCATTCATTTATATAACATTCCATGATGAAAATAATTTAATGAACTATGTTTTCCATATTTATCTTATTGAGCAACATTAATTCTTATTTTCATTTATTCATTAAAACCATTCAATTAACATTCATTCAATTTAATCAATTCTTAATAGATTATTATCAATGAAAACACGTGGAACCTAAATGAACTTAAATTTAAATATTACATTATACATTTTAGTGAATTTTCAGTAATCTTACACATTCGATAATATATGCAAGGAAACTATGAAAAACACCTCAACTCTTTTTTAATCCATCTAAAAATCCTTTAGGTGATAGTTTCATCAAAATCTCTTCATTTTTGGAACAAACAAATTTTCTAAAACATAATCCTTATCTTGAATCATAAATGTGTGACTCTATGGTCCTTATTAGTATAGGAAAAATATTAAACCCTTATTCTATATATGTAAGCAAAGATAAGCCTCTAGAAAATAATTTATACCACTTCATATAATAATGGGTCTCATGTGATCTTCATCCAACATATTCAAATCATTATAAGAACAAGTACACCACTGTATGTTACATATACATCACATTTATACTTATACAACCCTTTTATCCAAAATATATAGTGACCACTAGACATGTAACATGTCAATATAGTATAGTAATTTCATCTTTTCATGATTCACCAAAAAATAATGAAGAAGTCGATAAATACACATGAGGTCATTCATCATGAAAAGGATGAATCACATGATCCTCATCAATGTAGTTGAAAACATGATATGCTAGTTAACTAAGAATGGTGATGTATTTCTTTAGACTCATTATTTTAAGGACCAGATGTGCTTACATATCATTCAAGTAGAAAAATCCCATCCTGGTTGCACTCCAACCGAAAACATGATTAATGACATACCCAACCACCCCTATATTTTCTATGTTTATATTATGAATTGTGTAAGTACAATATCTCAATATGAAGGATTTCATGCTAGGTATCTCACCATCCTTATGTAAGAATGATTGATAACAAGCGTACACCCAAAAGTATATCTATAACTATATGACATTTCATGAGATATACATTGGTGAGTAAATCTAATAAATACACATCTACGTATTACCTCATGAATCTATTAATCACATCTCATATACAATCCTTTATAATGAGTAAAAGAATCTATTCTAAAAAATCATAAGATATCATCACACCCATAAAACATCATGATGATCCTCAATTATGGGAAAATTGAAGATTTTATTTTAGGGTACTTTAATCACTCGACCATTCATATAATGTAAATTGTATCACACATGAATGAATAAAAAATAGATATTTTCTTTATTATATTAATATGATATATATTTACAAGCATTAAAACCATTAACATAAGTTTTCAATATCTGCAAATTTTACAAATATATTATGATGCTGATGTTGAATTGGTTTTTAAACATTACATTCATGTGAAATTTCTACCACATCCCTATGTGACCATTCAATAATATACTCAAACTAACCTCTTATTGGGAAAGATTCATGAATTAATTTATTTTGAATAATGGTGCTACTTAAGAGTCATATTCATTATGTTTTACTCTTTGAACCTATATTCAAACACCTTAACTTTATAACATCAAATTTTATGTGGATAACTAATGTTGTGTACTTATAAATATTTTTCATTATGCCTTCATCAAACTTGGAACCCTTTACATAATACACTTTCATTAAAATATTTTTTAATTAATGTAACTACTTACATTATCAATTTACTAGTACATCCTAAACTCTTTTAGGATACAATTATATCAAGTTTGTTATAATAAATAATATAACTATTTTAGTATCCTTTTACTTCCATACTATAAAATCTATTAGGATATCATGTGATGCACTTTTTATGATAGACAACACAAACCTTTAGGGTATAATGATGTTCACATGTAATGTAAATAAATTAAACTCTTTATATTTTTCATTAAAATCACATATTCTAAACCTTTTATGATATAACTAAAATCATCAATTTAATAATTATTTGTCAACATTAAACTTCTATAAGTGTAAACATAATTGATAGAGTAGATTCTTAAACATATTTTTTTTATAATTACCCACACAATGATTATATAAACCAACAATGGTATTATAAAGTTAAACCTCGGGATTCTTCAAACTAGAGAAGGCTCTATAAATTCATTATAACAACATGATATTAGTTTCTAGAAATTTTGGACCTGAAGGCATCATCCATATCCTTTCAAACACTCTCTCTCATGATATTGAGATATGCCGCTCATCGCAAGTGAAAGTTCAACATTAATGTACTCTAATTAAAAACATCAGGTGATGTAGATTAGCTATAGAGACTTGGGTATTGACTTGTAAGAGTTAAAAAATTTTCTAAGAATATTTCTGAAGCTAGGTGTTATGTCGGCGCGGGAATCTTGGGTAGAGACAGCCTTGGCATGGTGATTTCAAAAATATTAATTATATTTTGTCACGCATGCCCAATTTTTCTTGAATAGAGTAATAAAACCTGAATGGAGTCTCATATTGGAATTTTGAGACCATAGTTGTGTCCATACATTTGTTTTTACCCTAGAAGAGACAAAATTTTGGCCGCACTGGGAGTTTTGGACAGGAGTAAGTTGGCGGCCATTGTGTGGTGGAATTAATTATTTGAATGAAATTTAATTAGTTAATTAAACCTAATACCAAATATTAACCCTCTCTCTATCGTTTATGTCATAAAATAAACTGGGAGGATATCTTCTCATCCTCGTCTCCTCTCATCCCTTTAGTGACAATGGAAACAATCCAGATTTAAAGCATTAAGGTGCTACAGATATTAGTTTCTGACATAGATTGTCATTAGATCAAGAAGAAGCATGATTTGGGAATTATTATTTTCACGAATCTTCAACATTATCCCATCAAGGTAAGTGGTTTTATTTTTAGTCCTGACCCCTTCATTATTCTTTGTTCTGGGTTTTGGGATAAACCTGGGTTAATCAAGCATTTTCACAGGTGATTCATTATAAGAATTACCATTTACATGGAATTTATTTCAGTGAAACATGTCATGTAGCCCATTCTATTTGGGGAAGATGAACTTTGAAGACTACACACTATGTACTAGGGTTACATGCCATGTGGGGACCTAAACTGTGTGACCAAGGGACATGGATTGAGATAGCCATGTAAAAACACATGGTCGTGTACCACTAAATAGCCAAAGTACATGGAAATGGGGATCAGTAAAAGGGCATGTAAAAAACACATGTCCAAGTGTCGATTTATCCTAAAAACTCTGTGTAGAATGGTATACACGACATGAAAGGGGCATGGTTGGCTGGGTCTTCTAAATGAAGAACATGGCCAGGTGATGGGTGAAGTGGTACATGGCATGTAACTTCACTAAATTAAGTATACCCTTTAAAAGGACAGAAAACCATGCAGTCAGGATACATAGCCAGGTTCTCTAGAAGGATCCCACTTCGTGTGGACCCCTATGCATGTTCTGTACTCTTTTGGATCTTCTTGAGATATTCCCCCTTTAGTATCTCCTTCTATGAGATTCAAAATTAGGCATGAGAGAAACCTATCCCGAGTATTTGTTTATCTAGAATGTGATGGTGGACTCCGTTTTGGCCTAAAGATTTCAAAGTGATGTGTTCCAAGAAAGTTTCTTATGAAGGCGTGCTTAACCAACACTAGAGATCAGTGTGGTTCATAAAGAGAGATGATGGTATTAGTAATCCCCTATGTCATTATGGCTTGGTATTCCTTTACCTCTCTTATTTGGTTGATATAGGACTACCAACATTGTGGGCATGGGTTCTATTACCTTTGGGTAGTTCCTCTGGGGTTGGTCCTCCTCTAATGGATTAAGTTGTGGGTTCCCTATGATGTTCGTTTAGTTGGGCAGTGCTCCCATGGCGTGCTAGGGCATGAACCCTCTATAGTCCTTGGCTAGATACAGTAGGAACTCCCCTATTGGACCAAGGTGTGGGTCATTGATATGTGGAGTCGGTACTCCCTTGTCCTTCCAGGGTGCGGGTCTTCCATATGTAACATGTAGATATAGTGGGTACTCCCCTCTTAAGTTAGGGAGAAATTATGATATTTCTAGAGTTGAAACCCCCCTATTATTATAGGGTGTGGGACCTCCATACATATTGATCGGGCAAAGTTGGTACTCCCCTGTCATACAAGGGAGAGATGCCTCTATCCTGGGGTCGGTACTCCCCTATCATATTATGGTGCGGGTCCCCCATAATAATTGAGATGGCAAAGTTGTACCCTCATGTTGTATCAATGTACAAGTCCTCTAAAATCATAGTGGTACTCCCCACATAGTGGGAGCTGGTAATCTATATTTTGAGTATTACTTTCCTATCAATATTGGGTGTGTATCCTCACTTATAGAGTAGAAATCCCCGCATCTTCATGTTTTGGTGGGGTTCAGGTCCTTCCTAGGAGTTATTTCTCCATCATCTATTGAGTATAGTTATGCTGTACAAGCCCTCCACTAGTTATGTGGGGTGCCGAATTAGGAGTTAGTGCTCCCTCCATAGACTAAGGAGTGGACCACTACATGCAGAAGCGACTGAGGTTTCATGGGTTATTTAGGAGCTGTACTCCCTCAAATGTAGGGTGGTGGAGAGGTGTGGGTCCCTATATTCCCTCTCATTAGAGAGGATGAATGTGGTGCATAGTCTGAGGTAGTGATCCTTAAACTATACAGTGGTGAGACTATTCACATGGTCTACTTACAGCCTTGTTTAGGGTGTTGTCTAGTGATGAATAGACATGTGGTATTGGTCACTAGATTTGGAACAAGTATGTTGTCTTCTATTGAGTATACCTCTCCAATGGGTGCCATTTAGGATGGATGAGCTCATGGGGTGTGTTCTACTGTTTTTTGTTACCTTTAGAGCCTTGATTATTATCATGTTACAAGATATAAGGTTAGAGACTCATGAAACTTGGATTCTAACATTAGTATATCTTGGTTATTCTGGAATCCCTAGTTGTGTTTTCATGTTCTTGGTTGAAACACCTTGTGGATTGAGTATAGGTACATATGTTCCACAACTTATTTTTGGTTACTCTCTATCCATGGGAGGAGAAAACACATAAGGTATTCCATGAGTTTTAAATGTTTTTATTATCATTGATGGATGAATATACTATCCTACTAGGTGTAGTGAAGAATTGACATGTATTTCATCTACACACTATGTTGAGCCCCGTGTGCTTGGACGATGTCACTTCTTTCTCGGTTAAGGTGTAGGGTAGAGTTTTTATTTAATCTCCTTATAAGATCCCACATTTTTTTATATCTAACTAAGAAATTATTTGAGTTAATCATTTGTCCTTATTTGATTAATTTTTTGGGTTGTTCTTTGGGGTGTGTTTTGGTGGAAATCAAGAAAAATGGAAGAAAAAGGGGCTATGCACATTTTACGCATTGCTAGAGTAAACCGTGCACCCCAGCCCAAGAGACCCTAAAACCCAAGATAGTAGGGGATTTCATTGATGTTGCATAGGCATTCAAATAGTGAAACCTAAAAGGAGGGACCATGAACCCCAAAAAAATAGGTGTATGGTTGGCACATGGTTAGGGAACACTATGCGCCCATGTGCTAGAAACAGTGTGCGGTAATTAATAAAGTTAAAAAATTATTTTTTAAATTATTTGAACCCCATGAACTCTCTTATTTTGACCCACATTCAACCCTTGGTGGTCTTCCATGATTTTGGAGATCCTCGTATGAATTAAAATCCTTTATAAACTATGTTCTTTGCGATTCGAATCACATATCAAATATCTGCATTTCTCCCATTACGTGGATCTTATCCCATTCCTATCTCATTCATCCTCCTTTCATCTCTCTTTCATTTGGTGGTATAAATATTTTTTTAAATATATATAGTTCTATATTTGATGAATCTTGATCTAGGATTATAGATCAATATCTATATATAAGTGATATTGTTTTGTTTAATCTTGATTTAGGGGTAGAGATTTGGATATGATCTACGTCTTTATGATGGTCAATTTTGGGTATTTTTTTACATGATTAATTGTCAAAAAATCGAGGTAGGTGGTCTAAAATTCCAATAACACTGTCAGTATTTTGATTACATGTACTCAAATAGTATAATTGTAAGGGTTGTTTAGTAATTGATGTTCCTGATTAAATTATTTAATTGTGGTGAATTAATTAATGATCGAACTGTAAAATTTAGGGATTTTGGAATAATTGATTGTGAAATTAATTATGTGATTCCGTGATACTTATTTGGGATTATTAATTATAGAATTATTTATGTGATGCTAATGTTATGAATTCAAAAATTAATTGGTTAATTAATTATGAGATATTTAAATTGTGAATTACATAATTAGTCATGGAATTAATTATGAGATATAGTAACTAATGAAATAAATTTAATTAATTATTGAATTAATTAATATAATGGATGAGATTAATTAATTTTAGACTTAATAAATGTTTTGAGTGTAATTAATTAATTTTTAGATTAATTAATTAGAATTATTCTAATAAGAGGATTACTGGTGATTAATCTTGATTGATGTGATATATTGATCATTGTGATATTGGTGACATATATATATATATGTTATATATATATATATATGTTATATATATATGTTATATATATATATATGAACATATGATAAATGAGGGCAGGACATGGTCTATTATTTCCAAAGCCCTCATGAGAAGGGCATGGTCTACTAATTCTGAATCCCATAGTGATAATTGTTTGATAAACATGAGTGGGAAAAGTTTCGTTGATTCTAAAGCCCACAGTGATAATTGTTTGATTAATGTGTGTGATACATGGTTTTATATTTCCAAAGACCACATCTCTGGGACATGGTCTACTGATTCCCAAGCCCTTATAATAAATCTCTTTGTGAAACTTTTTGTTGTTTCCAAATCCCATGGAGTCCTAGGAAAGACAACATAGACCCAAATAGTTGGCATTCATCTATGGTTCCAATATATATTTTATAAATTTAAATAAAATTGATAATGAAATACCATTTGTTTAATGAACTTTGAGTTAATTATTTTAAATGGTTAAGACTCTAACATAGGTCAAAGTAGTTATTGAGGTTCAGGAGTCCTTGGGAACCTAGAGGTTAATGTGGTTAAATAGAGTATATTTAATAATGTGATATACTATTTACTTATGCATTGTACTTATTATTTATAAAATTGCATAAACTTTTATTGACTAGATTAGTATTAGAAACTATTGGTGGTGGCCTACTGAGTTGTACTCTCTCCCTACTTGGGCTTCTTGGTCAGTACGTGAATAGACATTATTGTTGCAAGATGAGTTAAAGAAAAAGTCCCTGGGTTAGATTGTTGATTGGGGATGGAGCTTGGATGAGGGAACCAAATATGGTCTAGGTCCCACATTAGAGTCGTCAATGTCTTTAATTTTAGTTTTAATTTTAGACACTTTATACTTACTTTAGCATGGTATTTTTTGTGTTGGATATTGTATTTCATTTTTTGACTATCATGAGATATTGGTATTATTTATTGACATATATTTCTTATGATATTGTATATTATTTTTTCTAGTGTATTACTCTGATAAAAGATGGCATAGTCTCAACATAATCGACTTACTAGACCATCACTACTAGTTAAAAACCTCTAGTGTTTGGGGAAAGTGCACCTGATATCATGTGACTGATCGGCTCAGGCACCGGTGTATGAGACCCAGGTTGGGACATTACAAAGTTCTATCAAAGATCAATTTTTCTTTCCTTATTCTATTGTACTGGTATTTGGTAAAGGTAGAAAGGAGACTAGGAAAATGGGTTATGGGTAATTTGTTGAACTTGAACAATTTTTTCCTTTATGAGAAATTGAATTGAATGTGTACCTAAAATGAAATGAATTTTAACATTACGCGTGATAAGAATAATTGTGTGTCTAAATTATAAACTTAAATAATTATAATGCTCTTAGATAACCAATATCTAGGAGTATGGATGGTTAAGAGTAGTGATAGAACCTCAGTTTTGACTACGTAGCGAGATTTATGGAATAGACATGCTGTGAAATGTTTCCATTTTTCGTCTTAAGTAAATGTATTAATGTTGTCAAATGTGTCCTAATGTGCATATTTTTTATTATATAGTCATGCCTGCATAACGAAGTTTGTTCAGAGGATGACCAGAGGACATGGTGTTGGATGATCCTCTAATGGTGGAACTTGATGCACCAATAGTGCTAGGTGAGGAAGAAGGGGTGCAGTTCCAAGTGAAATTTGTTTGCTTCATATAATTCTGGGAAAGAGGCCTGGGGTGGGTTTAGAGGAGTATGTCTAACCAGATGTGGGAGTGTCTATTGAACCAGCCTCCAACTTTTACTATAGATGGTGGACCCAAGGGATCTGAGTTTTTGGTTGATTCCATAAAAAAATTAATTGAACATATGGAGACTCTTTCTAAGAACAAGTTCAGGTTGGAAACTTATATTCTATGAGTATTAGTGAAGTGCTAGTGGGACATTTAGGCACAGACAGGATGAGATGGTGGTATGATATAGAAGGACCTTTTAGAAAAGTTATTGGATCACTTTTACACTGGGATGATGAGATAGTATAGGGAATCAGAGTTCATGCAGCTGACTTAGGGGAGAATTTCCATGATAGATTATGTTGGATTATTTACAGACCTGCATCACATTTCCCCAGTGTTGTAGTGGGTTGAGATAACTATAATGAGATGCTTTCAGGATAGTATTAATTGAAATATTATGTCTCAAGTTGACCTTTTTTTGTTATATAAGTTTTCTGAGGTGGTAGATCAAGCTCCCATAACTGAGAGGAACCTGAAGGAGGCTTCCAGTGCGGAAAAAATAGTTGTTACTAGAGACCGAGGGCTAAGACTTCTGACAGCAGGAAGTGTCTCTATGAATTTTTTTTCTATAGCAGTGGGAAGAAGAGTACATAGATAAAGGTATTAGTTCCACGTGACCTTACCCACATGTTTTTTCACTAGTATGATAGGAAGTGATACTTATCGAAACATTTTCCCTAACAACCAGTGGAATTTGGAGGCATTGGAAATATGTTACATATACATACGTTTTATAGGAACATAAGACTACTGATTAGTGATAGAGGAGATAGACCGAACCTGTGTATGGGAAGGGGATGTTCTACAACATATCAGAATGGAAACTGGAGTTCCGCTGGATGAAGTGGTAGAGGTAGTGTATGTGGTTCTTATAGTAAAGAGTTCCAATATCAGAAAAGTGGTGCAAATCAGGGGAGTCAAATGAAATCATAAGGAAGAGGGGTAGGATAGTTCCTTTTGGTTTGGGCTACACTTGTATATATTAATTTTTCACCATCTATATTGAGAGGTATTATTCTTGTTGCTTATATATTAGCTAGAGACTTATTTTATATTAGTGGCTCTAATTTATTTATATCTAAAAAACATGTTAATAGTTTGAGCATGGAGGTGGAGTTTGGGAGTGGGATAATGAATATAGATACACTATTTTGGAGTATGGTGTAGAGAGATATCTTTGTGAAATGGATGTTCACTCAAAGTTGAGGAGCATCATTTTCTGTGGTATCTCTATATCAATTACATGTTAGGCTTTGACCTAATTATGGGTATTGACTGGCTAGTCACATAATGAGCCCTATTTGATTTTTACCTCATGAGAGTAATATTTACATCTCATAAGGGTAAACATTAAATTCACTTTGGGGAGAGGTATATCCAAGAAGGTCCAATTACTCAGAAATAAGAAGATCTCGTAGCCCTGGTTTTTAGCCTTTTTCTGGATGACATATGAGAAAAGAATGATATTATTACTCCTATAGTGGACATATTTTAGGATTTCTTTCTTGAAGAAATATTAGGGTTTCCTCCTAAGAGATATGTGGAATTCACCATTGATCTCATTTCGGGGGTGAGCTAGTATATATTCCACCATACATAATGAAACCTATAGAGTTTCAATATCTGAAGACCCACCTAGAGGAGTTGGAGGATAATGGATTTATCCATACATGTAATTTGTCTTGGGGTTCACCTATATTTTTCACAAATAAGCGTGATGGGGTTTTTCATTTGTGTGTCCATTATTGGAATTTTAACATGATGAATGAAAAAGACTGGTATCCTCTTCCATGTAACATCGACCTATTTGACTAGTTGAGAAGAACTTGTGTGTTCTTGAAGACCAACTTGAGATTGGGGTATCATCAACTGAGATTTGGGACATATGATATACCAAGTACTAATATCTGAAGAAGGTATTCCCTATACGGGTTTATTGTATTTTCTGTTTTCATTGATGAACATAGTAGTAGTATTTATGGCCCTAATAGACATAATCATCTATCAGTACCTGGATCAATTTTTAATAGTTTTTCTAGATGAAATCTGGGTGTACTCTAAGACTCATGAAGAACATTCTTAACATCTTGACATCGTACTGTGTACATAGTGTGAGCATCAGCTATATTCCATGCTATCTAAGTACCAGTTTAGGATTGATCTGGTACACATCTTTGGACAAATCATCTCAGAGAAAGGTGTGTGTGTGGACCCATAGATGTTTTAGGAATTTGTTTCATGGGAGAATACCAAGAAAATGTTTAATATCTGAACTTTTTTGGTTTATCTAGATATTATTGTAGACTCATCAAGGAATTTTCCCATTTGGAAGCACCACTTTTGGGCTTGACCAAAAAGGGGATAAATTTTGATCGGACAGAAGCATGTGAGAATGTCTCCCAAGATTTGAAGAATAACATGAATTCGACACCGGTCTTGACCCTTCCTGATCCAAGTGAGGAGTACACAATGTATTGTGACACTTCGGGGATTTCACATGGATCTATGTTGATGCAAGGACATTGAGTTATAGCGTGTGGGTCTCGAAATCTGAGGCCACATGAACAAAACTACCCTACACATGACCTCTCGAAGGTATCGTTGGATTATGATTCTAAGCGATAGAAGAACTATCTATTGGGTGAGAAAATTATAGTCTTTACGGATCACAAAGATCTTAAGGAATATCTTCTCCTAGTGAGATATGAAACTTCAACAGTTGATATGGGTGGAGTATATGTTATCATTTTATTTTGATCTACCATATATGACATTTAAGTGGAACAATGTTAATGATTCTTTGAGAAAGAAAACTATAACTTTGGATGTACCATATTCTAGTTTTGAGAAGAAGATGATGACCTTGATAGCTGAGATGCACGTTGTGGTTCAGGAGAGACCGAAGTAGATGAATCTTGTATCAGTTTTAGTGGAGTATGAAGTTTTCATATGAATTAGGGACAGATAGTATGAGCACCCAAAGTGTTTCACCTTGAGAAAAATCCATGATAGTGGGGAGACACCTTAAGACTGATGCATAGATGAAGATAAGATCCTCTATGTCAAGAATCGAGTTGTTGTTCTTACCAGCCTGTGAGAGGAGATTATGCGAGAATTTCATGCCCCGTAGTGGGCAGTACATCCATGGGTAACCAAAATGTACCGTAACTTATGACGGTAGTTTTGGGGGCTAGGAATGAAAAAAGAGATATCATGGTTTGTGAACCATTACTATAATTTTCCGTAGATGAAGGTAGTGCATCAAAGACCTATAAGTTTGATGTTGTCGTTACCGATTTCGAAATGGATGTGGGATGACATGATAATGGAAATTTTGTTGGGTCTCACAAGGATTCCAAGAAGAATGATGCTATCTGGGTTTTTTTGTATCGTCTGATTAAAGTAGAACATTTATTTCTTATACAAGAGACTTTCTAAGTGGTGCATCTAAGAGATTTTTATGTTTGAGAGATAGTCTTTATGCAGGGGGGAATGAACTATATTTTTAGACCGTGACTCAGATTTCACTTCTTTCTTCTAGAAGGACATGCAGAAATCATTTGGTATATAGATATTATTGAGTACTTATTTCCACCAACAGACAAATGGGTAATCGAAGTGTTCTATACAATATGATGCAGGTGTGTGTTCTTGACATCAATGTGTCTTAGGAGAAGCACTTGGATTTATTAGAGTTTTCCTATAAAATAGTTATTAGAAAACTATAAATATTGAAACATATGATGCTCGTTATGGTAAGAAAAATAGATCACCGCTATATTAGATGGAGGAAGGAGAGTTGGAGAATTTCAGACCAATCCTCATGCAGTAGACATCGAAGAAGGTTCAAATGATTCAGAAACATTTGGCAATGGATCAATATAAGCAGAAGTTGAATGCTTAAAGACAAGGATGATCCCAATAGTTTACAAAGGGTGATTGTCTATTCCATCGAGTGCCACCTAGGTTGGGTCACCACATTATATAGAAGCATGGAAAGTTGGTTCCCAGGTTCATTGGACATTTTAAGGTTAAAGAGATAATAAGGCCGATGACATACTGATTAGATCTTCCTAAAAAATTTATCATGATTCATGATGTTTTTCATGTATCACAACTTTGGAAGTATCGACCCAACTCTTTTCATGTGATCGATGTGGATGGTGTTGATCTTGAGGTAGATGCATCCTTTATGGGGATATGATACGTGTGTTAGATCATAGTGAGATTGTGTTGTGGGAAATAATGTGGTAATATTTTTGTTTTTTGGAAACATATATGTGTATAAGAGGAAACATGGGAGAGGGAAGCAGATATGTGGGATCAGTGGCCCAATATTCTTGGAACAGAATCTTAGAGAAGTTTGGGACTGCAGCTGGTGGAAAATCTGTAATAAGGTGGGAAGATTTTAAGATCCCGACCTTTTCTGGAATTGAATATGACTTAATTTTTTCTAATCATTTCTGCTTATTTGTCTACTTGTATTTATGTTATACATTGGGGTGTGTTTTCATGAAAATTTTCAAAAATGGAAGAAAAGGGGAAATTCACAGTTGGTGCACACTTTTAGAAAATTTGGCACCCCAATATAGAAAATTGTGAAACCCCGGAGAATGGGGGTATTAATGGTTGACAAACATTTTTCAAACCCTGCACCCAAAAAGGAGAAACTGTGCAGCCAAAAAATAATAGGTGTAGGGTTGGCGCATGGTTAGGGAAAATTCTGTGCCCCTGTATAGGAAACATTGTGTGGGAATTAATTAATCCCAAAAATTATTTTTAAAAATACTCAAACCATTGTAACTCACCAATCTCAACCCCCATTCGATCATAGAAGGTATTTCATAATTTTATAGAAATCTAGATGAATTCCATGACCTTTATACCTCCGTTTATTGTGATTTAAATCCCAGATCGAAGATCTTCATCCCTCCTAATAAGTGGATATTTTTCTGTTGTTTTTTCATTAATGATCGTTTGTTCTCACTTTATATTGGTGGTATAAATCTTTTATTTTTTTCTAGATCTATATCTAGATTTGATGAATCACAATATAAGATTTTTAATCTATATCTAGATCTAATAGATCTTGATTTTTATAATCTTTATTTAGGGTTATAAATCTTTATTCGAACTACATCGTTGTGCAGCTCAATTTTAAAGATTTACGTTGGGTGATTAACCGCCATCAAATTGAGGTAGGTTGTCTAATATTCAAATAAAATAGTTTCAATTTTTATTACGTGTATAAAAATGATACAATTTCTCTAGTTTTTAGTAATTAAAGTTCTGAAATAAATAAATTAATTTGTGTGAAATAATTAATTGTGAAATAGTGAAATTGTGGATTTGGGAATAATTAATTGTGAAACAAATTATGTGATTTATTATTATTATTTGAGATAATTACAATAAGAATTAAATATGTGATTTTATTATTGTGAATTGAATAAATAATAAGTGAATTAATTATGATATATTGAAATTATGATTCGATAATTAATAATGGAATTAATTTTGAGTTATGGTAATTGCTGAAGGTGATTCAATTAATTGTAGAATTAATTAATAGAATGAATTTGATTAATTAATTGTAGAATTAATTAATTTTATGAGTGTAATTAATTAATCAGAATTATTCTAATAAGTTGATTAATGTTGATGAATCTTGATTGATTTGATATAATGATCTTTTTGATATTGGTGATATATATATATATGTGTGTGTGTTTTATATATGAATAAATGATAAATTAATGTGGGACATGGTCTACTATTTCCAAATCCAACATGAGTGGGACAAGGTCTGCTGATTCTAAAGATCATAATGATAATTGTTTGATAAATACGAATAGGACATGGTCTATTGATTCTGAAGCCCACAATGATAATTTTTTAATAATTGTGTGTGGGACATTGTCTAATATTTCCAAATCCCATGTTAGCGGGACAATGGTCTCTTGATTATGAATTCCATAGTGAAAAATCAATGCGGGACACAAACTGTTATTTCTAAATTCCATATTGCCCAAGGCATGAATACCTACACCAAAAAAGTTGGAATTGTACTATGGTTCAAATTATACATTTTATAATTTGAAATGAAATGGATATTGAAATACCATTTGTTTAATGAATTATGAATTGATTATTAGAAATGGTCCAGACTCTATCCTGGGATGAAGTAGGTATTGAGGTTCGAGTGCCCTTGTGAACCTGGAGGACAATGTGGTTAAATAGAGAATATTTAATAATGTGATAAACTATTTATTTATTCATTTTACTTATTCTGTATACAACTGGATAAAATGTTATTGACTGAATTGTTATTAGACACTGTTGGTGGTGGCCTATTGAGTTATAATTATAACCTACTTGGGATTCCTAATCAGTACCCGAATAGACTTTATTTTTGCAGGACAGGTTAAGGGAAATTTTCAGGGTTAGATTTATGATTGGGGATGGATCATGAATGCGGGAACCAGATGTGTATTGGGACTCACTTGGGAGTCATCAGTGTATTTATTTTCAGTTTTCATTTTAGACACTAGACACTTACTTTAACATGAAATGTTATATGTTTTAGTTGGATATTGTATTTCCTTCTTTGACTATATTGATATATTAGTATTATTTATTGGTATATATTTCTTATATTAATATTTATTATTTTCACTTGTGTATTAGTTTGATAAAATAGGGTATAGTCTCCCCATGATCAACTTACCAAACCCTCACTGCTAGTCGATAGCCTCTAACATATTGAGAGGGATACTAGACATCATGTAACTTAATGGATTGGGGAACCAACATGTTCCACCTGAGTCAGGATGTTTTGATCTTGTTGGTTCTACTTTTGACTTAGATTACTTTTCATCTATACTTGATAATGGTTCAATATTGAGTTTCTCCCTCGATGGGGTTTCATTTTGGGTAGATTGAGTGGAATGTTTCCTTCTAGTTCCTCCATTTTATTTTGTGTTTTTGAGGAGTTTATTGAGTGTTTTTATACTCACCCTTGCACGGATTTTCCTGCATGTGTTGTGTCTTGTGCAGGCCAAAGGCCATTCAAATGATTCCACGAAGGATCCTAGATATGGAAGGATTAGTGATCTACACCAACTGAGGAGTTTACCAGAGATGGACTAAGGAGATTTCTGATATTTTTATTTGATATCAATCCCCTCTTTATGAGGATGTTGGAAACTTTTATAGTTTTCTTTGATGGGTGTGTGTTTTTCTCATTTCTACACATTCAGTGCTCATTTTGTACTCTGGTTTGGGATAAATGTATGCATGAATTTTTGTTCTTAGATTTTCATGTCTCTACACTGTTTCATCGAGGATGTTTTTGGTGCATACATATAGGTACATTATAGAAAGGCCTACCTGAGTTTATTTATGCCTTTGGTACTTGATACTACCCCTTGGCCTATGTAGGCGGGCTTAGGGGAAGTTGCGGCTTGAGCCCCGACATGTGTCGGGTTGTGAAAAAGTCATATCAGAGGATGTTCATTCCTTGGGATGTTGTTTGGAATATTCCTTGTAAGAGGATTTGGTTTTGTAGCATAGGGATATTGTTATGGTGTTTCAAGTTCTACCCAATGGCCAGAGGTTCAAGTGTTGATGTGGTGGCCGATGAATCCATTCATTAGGACTTTGATAACATTATTTTCGAATTAGTACATTAGAACCTTGTTCCCAGGGGAAATAAATTGTACATGCATTATATAGGCCTCGATTTTGATTTTTCATTCCTTTTCCTTATTGAGTCAGCTCCTCAGATATATTCTTTGACCATTCCATGTCATGAATTCTATTTTAGGATACCACTATGACGAAAAATAAATAGGATTACATGATGTGATTATACGAAAATCCATCCTATGATGAGGCTTCTATGTAGGGAACTGGTTCTGAGGAATGTACTCCAGGTGATAAGATGGTTTCACCACTAACTATTGAGTAGCTGGTTGTGGTCAGTTCAAGCCTAAGATGCCCATAGGATGAGTGTGTTGCATGAGTTCCAGCAGCAATGACCACTGAGATTATGGGGTGATCCAGACCCCAATAAAATGGATGACTTGATCGATGTGGTCACATGAGTTTTCTACCTATTATGGACACCCCCTAATAAGATGGTGGTTCTAGTGGGGATCCTACAGAAGGATTTGCTTGGGTGATGGTGGACTTTCGAGACATAGTCCCATGATGAGGCGACGCTCACTTGGGTGGAGTTTGAGAAACTATTTAGTGAAGAGTTTTATACATCCAAATTGTCGTCAGTGGGTATCCAGGTGCTTCTACAACTATGTAAGGGTATAATGACTATCGAAGAGTACTTGGAAAGGTTCATAGACCAGATATGATACTCATTGTATATGGTGCGAGACCATTTCTTAAGAGCTTATAACATTGCGTAGGGCCTCCATAGAGATGATAGAGAAAGTGTACTCACCTTTTTCCTTCCCTCTTATAAATGGGTACTAGAGAGAGATTGGTCATAAATAGATTATTGGCTGAGAGAGGTGTGGATGTGGCCCATAGGGGTGGTTTTGAGGCTAAGGTGTCTATAGAAGGTGGAAGACAGTAGATGATAATATCATGGTACATAATGAAAACCCATTCCTAGACTCAAGCACATGGGCATATGGCACTGGAGAAGCACCAGGGATCAGGTCAACCACAAGTTATTTAGTTCAATGCATGCGATGTCTAGGGAAAACTTGATATAGATTTCCCGACCCATCAGGATACTAATAGGGAGTCGATCAATGGATTTCCTTGGCAGAGGAAACATTTGGAGCTTGGAGTTTTGTAAGATTGAAGAAGAGGTGGAGGAGCTATGACAAATGAAAGAGGTGGAGGTGGTTCTTGGGTTTTCCACAAAAAAACCCCAGGTGGTCCACACCATTCTTAGGGAGGTGGATGATTTGGGAGAGAACAAATATCGGTTACAGAGGCCTTTCACCTAGAAGATTGAAGGATGAATATAGGTATGCTCTATATCCTTTATAATTCTTTCAGTAGTGATTTGTAGACACTGTTGTGGGGTACTCTTATCTTGCCTCTTCTTGATTGAGGTTTAACCAGGGTGACACAGGTAGTTGGTGTAACCCTATGTTTTTGTTGTTTGATTTAGCTTTGAATGCATGAGGAAGCTGGGTCCTTCCCCCACCGAGGCATTTTTTAGGATGTGAGAAAAACCATAAGGGTGAGTCAGTTTCATCCAAAGAGCATAGTATCATGGTGTGGTGGTTGAGTCCCTCTAACATGTGTCTTCTTGGTCAGGTGACGTGTTGGTGTTTGCAAATAGAGGGCCTCGTAAGACCCAGTTGAGAGTTTTCAAATCCCTTTGTTGTTGGTTTGTACCATCATTCACTTGGAATCATCTTATTACACAAGATTCTCGGGGACGTATTTATGATAGTTTGACATAGATTTGGACTTATGAGGAATAAGATCTCTTTCCCCACTGAGAACTGTTTTTGTGATGCGTCCATAATAGTGTGGGCAAGTCAGTGCCACCCAAATTGGATTGTATTGAGGTGAGTTGAATGAGTTCCATGGAATTGTGTGTTTAGGCAGAGGTTTAGTAGTGGTGATCCTTTATTATAAACATTCTATAGTGTAAATTTTAGGAACTATGTTTTTTTTGCAATTTGGATTGGTTTCCTACTATCCATACTCAGCTGGGATGCCACTAGTGGGTGTATTGGTGTTTTTGTTTTGGGATACTCTCTTTTAATGAGGGGAAAAGATGCATGGGGTATGGAACATTCTCTTAGTGTCTTGATTCTCATGGTGGTATGAGTCTACCCTCCTATATTATTAATTGTTACCCTCATGTTCTATGCATCGAACTTGAATGAAAAATGCATTAGGAAGATTTTATACAGTCCATAATGGGGTGGATGTAAACTGTGGTCTTTTTTCGATATCAGTGTCAGGTTAGCGATGTGGTGTAATACTAATA
The DNA here is from genome assembly GCA_963277665.1 of Viscum album. NCBI lineage: Eukaryota > Viridiplantae > Streptophyta > Magnoliopsida > Santalales > Viscaceae > Viscum > Viscum album. The sequence goes on from OY728134.1 coordinate 1,281,603,672, forward strand.
CCTATGACTACTGATAAAATGTAGTTCTTGGTTCCTTTCCACCTATCGTAGTAGAAGAGACATGTGACTATTTTTTTCAAAACATATCTTGGTTAGAGATGGATTTAAGAGTGGTATGGCCTTGGTAGTTCCCCTAATTACCTGCTTGTAAGTAGCACAAGAACCCCTTGTGAGTTCACAAGCATGGGAGTTCTATTTTAGAGCTCAGTTTCTTTTCCCTAAGCCTAGCATTTTTCATTTCAAGGAAAAAATATTTGATGGTTGTAGTAATATAGAGACTTGGGTTTTTACCTATAATACTTTGGAATGTTTATAAGAATATTCTTCAATCTAGACGCTATGCCAGCACATGAATCCGGGTCCTGGAGTGCCAGGGCTCAATGATTTCAAAAATATTAAATATAATTTCTCATGCATGCATGATTTCACTTAAAAAGAGAAATAAATCCTAAAAGGAATCTCAAATCATATTTTTGAGAGTGTGGTTGAGTCTATAACGTCATCTTTACCATAAGTGTGATATAAATATTTCCACAGCAAGAGTTTTTTATAGGGGTGAGTTGGTGGGCATTATGTAGTGGAATTATTTAATTAAATGAAATTGAATTAATTAATTAATCCTAAAACCTAATAATATCACTCTCTCTATCACGTTTTTCACACAAAAAACCAAGAGGAGAGCCATCCATCATCCTCTCCTCTCCTCCCTTTGGCACCAATGCAGACGAGCCATAATCGAATCCTCAAGTTGCTGATGATATTAGTTTCTAATGTAGATCATCATCAGATTAGGAAGAAGCATGATTCAACTACCACTCTTTTCCTAAAGCCTGAACGTTTCAATATTGAGGTAGGATGTTTGAGTTTTAGTCCTGATCCCCCTTTTTATACATTTTTATAAGGTTATAGATTGCGATTTCAATTGCTTATGATCCCTGTTACATTGATCAGTGTGTTTGGGGTTAAACCTGGGCGAATCAGGCATTTTTTTCATGTCATTGTTGACTGGAATTACCATATAAACATTGTGTAGTCCATTGAAACATTCTATGTAACATTTCTTATTCGGGGAAGATGATGTTTAGGGACTACACGTAATGTATCGGGGTTACACATCAGGTAGTGACACAGACCGGGTGATCATGGGATATTACTTGGGATAATTGTGTAAAAATACATGGCAATGTACCACTACATGGAAAAAGTACATGGACACGGGGTCTGGTACATGGACATGGGAAAAACACATGTCCAAGTGGACATTTATCCTGGACACACCTTGTCAAATGGGATACACGACATGTAAGGGATATGGCTAGATGATCCATGTGAAGGAGGAATGTGGCTAGGGGCCGGGTGAAGTGGGACAAGGCATGTACCTTCTCTACGTGCCGTGTACCCCTATATGGATTGGAAAATGGTGTATATAGAATTCATGTCTATGTTATCGGGTGGGATAACATGCCATGTGGACCCTAGTGCATGACATGTACTCCTTGGGATCTTCTTTAGATCTCCTGCATTCTGTATCTCCTTCTATAAGAAATGGATTTAGGCTTGTGAGAAGCTTATCCACAAAATTGTTGCCTCTATTTCAGTCTACCTAATATGAGGTTCTGTGTTCATAGAAATAATCTTATGAAGTCATGCTTAACCGACACTATATATCAATGAGGTTTGTGAAGAGAGATGCTAGGATTGGTACTCCCATATAGAATTAGGGAATAGGTTTCCCTTACCTCTATCCATTGGTTGAGATAGGACTCTGCACATTGTGGGTATGGGTACATTTACCTTTGGGTAGTTTTTCTATGGTTGGTACTCCCCTAATAGATTTGGGAATGGTTTCCCTATGATGTTCATATTGTTGGATAGTGCTCCCCTATTGTGCCAGGGTGTGGGCCCTCCACACTCATTGGATAGATAGAGTAAGAACACCCCTATTGGACCAGGGTAAGGGTCCTCTATCTATGGATTCAGCACTCCCCTATCATACCAGGGAGATGGTCCTCCATATGTGATTTATATATTGAGTGTGTACTCCCCTATCGGTTTAGGGAGTGGGTCCTCTATTACTAGAGTTAGAACACCCCTACTATTCTTGGGTGTGGGTCCTCTGAATGTGTTTTTCAGACATGGAAAGTACTCCCCTGTTGTACCAGGGAGAATGTTATATATTCTAGGGTTGTTACTACCTTATCAGATTAGGTTTCGGGTCCCCCATAACAATCGAGTTTCTAGAGTAGTACTCTCATGTGGGATTACAGTGTGGGTCCTCTAACCATTGAGTGTTACTCACCACATTGTGGGTGTGAGTCCTCTAACCTTTGAGTGGTAATCCCATGTCATTATAGGGTGTGGTTCCTTACTTATGGAGTCAAAATCTCATATCTCCAAGTAGTGACATGGAGAGGGTCCTCCATTGGATTTAGTTCTCACTCCTCTATTGATTATAGTTACATGTTGTGGTCCCCTACACTAGTTACATGCAATAACTGATTAAGAGTTAGTACTCCCTTGATATAATGAGGAGTAGACACTTTATATAGGAGTGATAGAGGTTTCTTGGGCTAGTTAAGAGCAATACACCCTCAAAAGTTGGGAAATAGGGAGGTGTGGGCCCCTCTATTATCTCTTGTTAGATAGGATGCACATGGTGCATATTCTAGAGCAGTGGTCCCGCAACTATACAGCGGTGAGGTTGGCCTCTTTAATTGGGTTACTTACACACTTTCACATGGTGATGTATAGAAATTACAAACCTCTTGTGTTGAGCACTAATCTAAAAATAGTAATTTTGTTGCTGATGGATTATACCTCTTGGACGAGTTCCATCTGGGATAGCTAATCTCAGGGTGTGTGTTCTTTTATTTTGTGTTAACTTTAGAGCATTGAATATAATCATGTTTTTGGTAATGAAGTCGTTACCTCATGAGACGTAGATTCTAACATAAATATATATGGGGGGATTCAGGAATACCTTGAAGTGTTGTTATATTCTAGGTTGACAGACGTTGTTAACTAGTATACTAATTTTTTTTACCACACATTAGTTTTGGTTACTCTTTTTCTATGGAAGGAAAAGATGCACATGTTATGAATTGTGATTTCTGTGTTTATCTTTGCATGTTTGGATGAGGCTACTCTCTTTCTTGGGGTAGGTAGTTTATACTCGTTATGTAGTTCATCTACTCACCATGTTGAGCCACTAATGCTTGGATGAGGTCAGTTCTTGCTTGGTTGAGATGTGGGAAGGTTTTTTTCCTTACTCTTGTATTGGGATTATTTTTAATTAGCTGACATGTCATGTAAAATTGAGGATGCTTTGAGATGGAGTTTCTCCCTCAATGGGGTTTCCCTCCGGATAGGTTGAGTGGACTATCTCCTTTCAGATGATCCTATTTCATTTAAGGTTTTTGGGGTGCCTACTGAGTATTTTTATACTCACCCATTAATAGGATTTTCCCACATGTGTTGTGTCTTGTGCAGACCACGTGCCTTTCGAAAAAGTACATGTAGGACCCAAGGTAAGTGTCTATTAGTGATCTAAATAGACCAAGGTGTTCACTAGATCTAGAACAAAGAGATTTCTGGAAATTTCATTTGATAGTGACCCCTCCTTCGGAGTAGGATGTATGATTTTATAGTTTTCCTTGGTGGTAATATGTTTTTCTTTTTTCTACGCTTTCATTACTCTTGTTGTACTTTGGTTTGGGATATATGTATGCATGAATTTTTGTTCTCAGGTCTTTATATCTATACATTTTTGCATTGAGGGGTTTTTGTTTGCATGTGTAAATGTACTTTAGGTAAAGGCCTAATCATGTTTAGATATGAATTTGACTTTTGCCTCCACCACCTCAACTATGGACTTGATCTTGGTATAGTTTTGGCTTGATCTCCATCATGGTTCAGGTCATGGAATTATATTTTCCTCATCCTCTTTATTTAATAATTGCATTCTTTGGTAAAATAAAATTGTAGCATCACCTCACCCAGTATAAGGACTGTACATAAGATAGATGGAATTCATGTAGGTGAGGTCCAAGAAGAAGACAATTTCACAAGAAGAATATGGTAAATTAACTATTTTCACTATTATAAAATGTTTCGATAAAAAAATCAATTTTTCCATAGTTCATGTAAATTTATTTCCATGAGCGATGTTGAAAATAACCATCTATATGTTATCATGGAATTGGAATACTCACTTCTAATAAAATAAGAGGTTGATTATGTTGGACAACGTTGTGTGTCTTTATACTTGATCTTTTGTCTCAACTTCTACATATGATGAGGTATCATTCTAGGAAGATCTTAAAGAATCTATTATTTAGAAACAATATCATGAGCTTATATAGGTGGAGTGGTCTTGAACCCAAAGTGGATTCCATTAATGAACATATCTCAACTCAACATCTTCATCTCACTTAGAAAAGAAAATTGATTAAGATGGAGATAAACTCCCTTAACACTATTTCTAAGAAACTATGACAATAATGTGATGGGAATATGTGACTATAATCTCAAGGTTATGGTACTATGTTTTATATGATATTGATATTTATATATAATAAAATACTATCTGGATAATTTTTTTTTGGTTATAAATTTGGACATGATTCCTAGATTCTAACAATCATGATTGAAAATAGGTGGAATGTAACATCCCAAGTAAGTAATGAATAATAGATATAGTTATCTATGTCTATTTATGAATTAGATAGTGTTTTAGAGGCTTAAAATTATAATAAATCCAATCTTAACCATGGAATACACTCATATTTTTAAAAGATTGTTTTACTGCCTTTTGATGGAAATCCATTTTTAAATCAAACTTTTGAAAATTTTATAAGCTCTATTTGTCAAAATAAACATATTCTTTATGATTGGGACTTTTAAATTGACATTGGATAAGTTTTTCGTATTTTTCTGACAATGTTCATTTTTTAATGAATAGTGAAAAATTACTGCATTTTACATCAAAACTTATTTTTTAATATAATTAAACTATATGGTTATATTATCTTTTTAATTGGTTTTAAAGTTCAATTATAATATATTTTTACCATTTAATTCAATAGTGGTCGTTGGAATTAATTTCACTTTGAAATTGGACTTAAACTAGTGTCAATCTATTGCTGCCTATTGTTTCATAAAAACTCGCTATTTGCTCAGACAATGGGACTTGATTATTAAATTAATTAATGTAACTTATATGTTTTGAATTTTGTAAAAGAGACATCATTTTTGAATTTTTAATATCAAATATATCTTAGGGTGAGGTTTTGGTATTTTTCTGAAAAACATCAATTTTTGATGAATAGTGAAACCACTAAGTGGTACTTAAAAAAATGATTTTTCGTTTAAATGAAACTTTACCACTTTTGTGTTTTGAATTTAAAAAATCCGACATACATGGTTGTCATTAAGAAGTAAAATGTGGTTTAATGGGATTAAAATAATTTTTTGGTGAATAGGAACTTTTAAGTTTTTAATCGCGATTAGAGGTAATTAGTGTAGTTTAAGGTAAAAATAATGTTTTAATAATATGAGATGAGCTTGAAACATGTCCTACCCTTATTGGATGTGTCATTTAAGACCAAGAAAATCCATGGGTCAACTTCGGGGACCCCATGGAGCCACATTGGAAGGAAAATGACATCAATATCTTTTTATTTAATGTAGAAGTAAAAATGACACAAACATGAGTTGTTTTACTAAAACAATTTTTAAATGGGGTTATACAAGTCATATGTTTGACTATAAATAGTCATTGGAAATCTAAAAAGATTTTCTACATCATAGTATTTTTTTATAATTTTTAGACATTAAATAAAATAAATTATTTATGACATCATGATGATACAGCAATTACCTCATTATTTAACGATTTAAATAAAATGAAAAGATAATATAAAATCTAAGACCTAAACTTGTCAAAAACCTATTGGATGGGTATAGTTAGAACCCTTATCACCTTATCCTCGAATTATATCAATGTGGGACCTTTTAAATTTGAAAAGCATTTTAAAATAAAGTAACATTTCTTTACTTTCCAAGAGTGCCCCTCCTCTCCTCTTATAAAAGGCCCCCACCTCTACCACCTTAACCACACTTCCAAAGCCTTTGTCTCGGCCAAAACCTGCCCATTTTGTCTCTCCACACCTCTCTATAACTCTTAGAAGCCTCACTTTGGGCAGAAGACTTCCCAAGGAAGCCTTTGAGCTCAAATCAAAAAGTGTTACCCGTTTTAAGGTAATGTCTTCACTTGTGTTCTTTTGATTTATTTTGCTTCTCCAGCCCCCTAAACTCTTTTTATTCATTTTTTTTGTAACAAAATAAGTATCTACCATATACTAGTATTTTTTTATAAGAATTATTCGAGCTACACTTACACACACCTACATCTAATGGTTCAATAACATACTGTTTCCGTGGATGGCGAATTTCTGCCTCACGAAACGATGATTGTTCAATATTTTTCTAAAACCTTAAAAGGTGGACATTAAGATGTAAATATATTTATATATGATATATAATATGTTTATTTTTTCTTTAAGATTCTGTATTTTTCATTTATGGCATACCTTTATGGCTTCCATTATGGGTATACGTGATATCTTCATTTTAGGAAGTGCGGACTACCGCCCCCTCAAAGTGATTTGATTTTGTTAATGCCATATGTGGGACTTATAAAGGATTTAATTAATTTTATTATATATTATATTACACTGGAATTATAATATACCTTTATATCATTATGATTCCATTCCATAAAATACGAAATTGAAATGAAAGCAGCGTTCATGCGTACGTACGGCTTACCGTCTCCATGAACGGTGCATTTCATTTCTTACCTCTAAACATTATGTAATATTATAAATGCATGTATATACTAGATATATATGATATATATGATATATAAATCATGAGTATAACTCTGGATATAATGGATACATGAACAACTTGTAATTATAAAGAGCATATTTTTGACTCAAGTACCAATGATCGTTAAAATGACCGTTATTAACTTAAATAATTGCATAGTGTTCATGACATGGTAATAAGTGATATAAAAGGAATAATGAACTTGAAAAAGGTTCTTAAGCAAGTATAAATTAACTCAAGTTTATTAGTCATGAGGTTAAAGAACGATCGAGTCAATTCGGATCCGAGGTATTGAAATTCGTCTCAATCTCCATTCATTGAGACATATTTTGTTTTATACACAACCTTATTTTATACGGTGTATAAAACCCTTTGAATTTTATGTTTATCCAAAAGGAATATTTTTTATATGAAGCGTTTTACTAAACAAAAAAAGGTAATGTTTTTGTCGTATGTATGTGGCGACATTGACTTCTCAGCTGCCATGACCATTATTTGATTTTCGGCTTCCACTACAAGACATACTTTAAAAAAAAATTAATACCATGTTTTGCTTTTCTTTTATTTTGGTATTGAAAATGGTTTTCATAATGTTTTTATATCAATGTGTTGTATTGATATCTTGTGATTGAAAGGTGGAATTTTTATGTTTTGTTTATGCATGTTTTATGTGATACGATAATGTTGTGGTTCTTGGGCATTATTATGAAGACGGGTGGTTCCGTGATAAACTAAGGGCGGGTGAGCCCGATATAGCTCTCTAATGCATTAGGTAACGTGAAGGAGTTAAGCGTTAAGGTTTCTCTAAATCGATTTAGGGAATATACTGTGATGAGTATTCCAAAGGTAACCAAGAGGGTTACTCCCTACGTAAGAATGTTATGAATGCCTCAAGTTACCTTTATGTCTTATGATTTCTATGATTTATTCATGATTTGATGAGGTATGTTAAAGTGCTTATGTTTTATGGGTAAAGTATGATTTCATTCTTATGTATATATATACTCATGTTTCCTTTCCATATTTTTATATCCCTTACTGATATTTTTATGCTCATCCCATGTTTTTTGAAATGTTTTTCACAGGTCAAGGGAAAGGTACATGATATGATGATAGTGTCAAGGAAGTGTCAAGAAAGAATCCATGTTTTATTTTAAATATGTTGTCGTTGATGGAAAAAAATTAATACTATCTTTATGTGACCACTTTGTTTAAATGTGGAATGTAATGGAAGTTTTATGATCTAATTCTCTAAAACTCTAAACCCGAAAAGATCCTCAATGTGTAATCTTGTACTAACTCAAGATTAAGTAAGGTTTAAGGCTGGGGCCTTATAGTTGGTATCAGAGGTCGGTTTAGATAACTTTAGGAGTTATAATTTCATTAAATGATTATCCAAATTTTTTTATGGTCAAATTGAAATGATATAGCATTTAAAGATTACCATGTTGCTTCACCTATGATATTTCTATGTTAAGAATGGTTTTTCATAGAGGAAACAGAACAGATTTTCTGGGAAGGCATACAAAGGGAAATGACCTTTCAAATTAGTAGCCTGAGATGGTCAGAATCAGAACTAAACAGTTTGTTGCAGTGATGGCTCAGTTGACTTAGGTGAAAAATGTTGGTTGTTTTTATTGATGATATTTTGGTGTTTTCTAAAAGTAAAGAGGATCATGAAAGACATTTAAGGGTTATTTTGCAAACCTTAAAAGAAAATAAATTGTATGGGGAATTCAGCAAGTGTGAGTTTTGGTTGCAACAAATTTATTTCCTTGGTCACATTGTTTCTAAAGATGGAATAACAGTTGATCCTGCAAAAACAAAGGTTTTTGAAGAATGTCCAAGACCTACAAATGTAACTGAGATTCGTAACTTCCTTGGATTGGCAGGCTATTACCGATGGTTTGTTAGAAATTTTTCACGGTTATCTAGTCCAATGACTAAGCTAACTCGGAAGGGTTTTAACTTTATCTGGACAAAAGAATGTGATGATTGTTTTCAGGAACTGAAAAGAAGATTTGTTAATGCTCCAGTTTTGACACTACCTTCCAGGAATGGTGAGTTTGTTATCTACAGTGATACTTCATTGAAAGGACATGGTTTTGTCTTAATGCAGAATGATCAGGTAATTTCTTATTCTTCACGACAGTTGAAAACTCATGAGGTAAATTACCCTACTCATGATTTGGAATTAGTTGCTGTTGTTTTCGCTTTAAAAATTTGGAGGAATCATTTGTATGGAGTAAAGTGTGAAATATATACCGATCATAAAAGTTTAAAGTATATATTCACTCAGAAAGAATTGAATATGAGACAGAGGAGATGGCTGTAATTAATCAAGAATTATGATTGTACAATTCATTACCATCCGAGAAAAGAAAATAAAGTGGGTGATGCTTTTAGTCGAAAAAGTAATGCTTCATTAACAATGTTGCATTTGGAACGTGATCCTTTGGTTAAGGATTTGATGAACATTGGCATAGAAGTTTTTGGTGTAGGATGGTCTTCTGTTTTGTTTCAGGTATCAGTGAAATCTTCTCTATCAGACAGAATCAAGCAAGCACAGAAGAAAGACAATGAGTTCCATAAAAAGGTAGAGCTAGTTTATAAGGGTAAGTTCCCTGAATTCAACATTGATAACGATTGTGTTTTGAGATTTGGGAAGAGATTGTGTGTGCCTTGTGATTTACAGTTGAAGAGAGAGTTGTTATTTGAAGCTCATAGTTCTCCATTTTCAGTTCATCCTGGAAGTACTAAGATGTATAAAGATCTGCATGAGTATTACTGGTAGGAAGGAATGAAAAGAGATATTGCTAATTTTACTGTGAAGTGTTTGACTTGTCAGTAGGTTAAAGCATAGTGGCAGTTACCAAAAGGGATGCTTCAGTATTTTCCAGTGCCAGAGTGGAAATGGGAAAATATATCCATGGACTTCATTGTGGGATTGCCGAAGACACCTTGAGGTAACAATGCAATCTGGGTTATTGTTGCTCGCTTGACTAAATCTTCTCATTTCCTTGCTATACGAGATAATTTTTCCCTAGATAAACTTTTACGTTTGTATCTTAAAGAGATATTCAGGTTACATGGAGTTCCTCTCTCCATTGTATCTGATCGTGATCCCAGGTTTACTTCTAACTTTTGGAAAGGCCTTCAGAAGTCATTGGGTACTGAATTAAATTTTAGTACAGCTTTTCATCCTCAGTCAGATGGGTAGTCCGAGCGAACAATTCAGACATTGGTGCTTGTTCGATGGATTATCAGGGAAGTTGGGATCAACATCTTTCCTTGGTTGAATTTTCATATAATAACAGTTTTCATTCCAGTATACAGATGGCACCATTTGAGGCGTTATATGGGAAGCGGTGTCGAACTCCATCTTTCTAGGATGAAGTGGGTGAAAGGAAGCTAATGGGACCAGAATTGGTAGAAGAGTTGGCAGAAAAAGTTCAGCTGATATAGAAACACATGAGAATATCTTAGAGTAGGCAGAAGAGTTATACAGACAATAGGAGGAAGGATCTCTCTTTTGAGGTAAGTGATCATGTTTTTCTCAAAGTATCACCATGGAAAAGTGTGATGCGATTTGGTAAGAAAGGGTAGCTGAGTCCAAGGTTCATTGGACCATATGAAATTCTAGAGAGAGTTGGATTAGTTTCATACTAAGTGGCTTTACCTCCGAGTTTATCTCAGGTACACAATGTTTTTTATGTTTCGATATTGAGAAAGTATATGCCAGATCCATCTCATGTTTTAAGTCCAGAGGTAGTTCAGCTGGAAGAGAACCTATCTTATGAGGAACAACCGGTCCAAATTCTTGACCACAGGGAGCAAGTGTTATGGAATAAGGTGATTCATCAGGTAAAGGTAATGTGGAAAAACCACATGGTTGAAGAGGCAACATGAGAATATGAAAATGCAATGAGGGCTAAATACCCCCACTTATTCGATAAGTAAATAAATTACGGGGACGCAATTTTCTAAAGGGGGGAAGGATGTAACATCCCAAGTAAGTAATGAATAATAGATACAGTAATCTATGTCTATTTATGAATTAGATAGTGTTTTAGAGGCTTAAAATGATAATAAATCCAATCTTAAGCCTGAAATACACTAATATTTTTAAAAGATTGTTTTTCTGCCTTTTGATGGAAAACCATTTTTAAATCAAACTTTTGAAAATTTTATAAGATCTATTTGTCAAAATAAACATATTATTTATGATTGGGACATTTAAATTTAAATTGAATTTTTTTTGTTATTTTTCTGACAATGTTCATTTTTTAATGAATAGTGAAAAAATACTGCATTTTACATCAAAAATGCTTTTTCATCTAATTAAATTTTATGGTTAGATTATCTATTGAATTGGTTTTAAAGTTTAATTAAAATATATTTTTACCATTTAATTCAATATTTGTCGTTGGAATTAATTTCACTTTGAAATTGGACTTAAACTAGTGTCAATCGTTTGCTACCTATTGTTTCATAAAAACACGCTATTTGCTCAGACAGTGGGAATTAATTATTAAATTAATTAATATAACTTATATGTTTTGAATTTTTTAAAATAGAAATCATTTTTGAATTCGGAAGATAAAATATATCTTAGGGTGAAGTTTTGGTATTTTTCTGAAAAACTTCGATTTTTGATGAATAGTGAAACCACTAAGTGGTACTTAAAAAACTGATTTTTCATTTAAATGAAACTTTACCACTTTTGTGTTTTGAATTTCAAAAATCTTACATACATGGTTTTCATTAAGAAGTAAAATGTGGTTCAATGGGATTAAAATAATTTTTGGTGAATAGTAACTTTTATGTTTTTAATCGCGATTAGAGGTAATTAGTGTAGTTTAACGTAAAAATAAAGTTTTAATAATATGAGAGGAGCTTGACACATGTCCTACACTTATTTGATGTGTAATGGCCGACCAAGACAATCCATGCGTCAACTTGGGGGACCCCATGGAGCCACTTTGGATGGAAAATGACCTTAATATCTTTTTTATTTAATGTAAAAGTAAAAATGACACAAACATGAGTCATTTTACTAAAATAATTTTTAAATGGGGTTATACAAGTCATATTTTTGACTATAAATAGTCATTGGAAAGATAAAATTATTTCTTACATCATAGTATTTTTTTTATAATTTTTAGACATAAAATAAAATAAATTATTTATGACATTATGATGATGCAGCGATTACCTCATTATTTAACTATTTAAATAAAATGAAAAGATAATGTAAAATCTAATACCTACACTTGTCAAAAACCTATTGTATGGGTATATTTAAAACCCTTATCACCTTATCCTCTATTTTTATCAATTTGGGACCTTTTAAATCCGAAACTCATTTTAAAATAAAGTAACATTTCTTTACTTTCCAAGAGTGCCCCTCCTCTCCTCTTATAAAAGGCCCCCATCTCTACCACCTTACCCACACTTCCAAAGCCTTTGGATTGGCCAACCCCGGCCCATTTTGTCTCTCCACATACCTATCTAACTCTTAGAATCCTCACTTTGGGCAGAAGACTTTCCAAGGAAGCCTTTGAGCTCAAATCAAAAAGGGTTACCCGTTTTAAGGTAATGTCTTCACTTATGTTCTTTTGTTTTATTTTGCTTATCCAACCCCCTAAAATCTTTTTATTCATTTATTTTTTAACAAAAAAATTATCTAACATATACTAGGATGTTGGTATAATGAGGATTATAGCTACACTTACACACACCTACATCTAATGTTTAAAGAAGATACTGTTTCCGTGGATAGCAAATTTCTGCCTCACGAAACGATGATTGTTCAATATTATTCTAAAACCTTCAATGGTGGCCATTAATATGTCACTATATTTATATATGATATATAATATGTTTATGTTTTCCTTAAGCTTCTGTATTTTTCATTTATGGCATACCTTTATGGCTTCCATTATGGGTATACGCGATATCTTCATTTTAGGAAGTGCGGACTACCGCCCCCTCAAAGTGATTTGATTTAGTTAATGCCATATGTGGGATGTATAAAGGATTTAATTAATGGTATTATATATTATATTATACTTTAATTATAATATACCTTTATATCATTATGTTTCTATTCCATAAAATATGATATAGAAATGAAACTAGCGTTCATGCGTACGTAAGACTTACCGTCTCCATGAACGGTGCATTTCATTTCTTACCTCTAAACGTTATGCAATATTATAAATGGATGTATATACTGGATATATATGATATATATGATATATAAATCATTTTTATAACTCTTGATATAATGGATACTTGAAAAACTTGTAATTATAAAGAGCATATTTTTGACTCAAGTACCAATAATCGTTAAAACGACCATTATTAACTTAAATAATTGAATAGTGTTCATGACATGGTAATAAGTGAAATAAAAGGAAGAATGAACTTGAAAAAGGTTCTTAAGAAAGTATAAATTAACTCAAGTTTATTATTCAGGAGGTTAAAGAACGATCGAGTCAAGTTGGACCCAAGGTATGGGACTTCGTCTCAATCCCCATTCATTGAGGCATATTTTGTTTTATACCCAACCTTCTTTTATACGGTGTATAAACCCCTTTGAATTTTATGTTTATCAAAAAGAATCTTTTTTATACGAAGCATTTTACTAAATGACAAAAGGGAATGTTTTTGTAGTACACATGCAGCGACAATGACTTCTCCGCCGCTGTGACCATTATTTGATTTTCAGCTTCCTCTACAAGCCATACTTTTAAAAAAAAGGAAAAAATAAATACCATGTTTTACTTTTCTTTTATTTTGGTATTGAAAATGGTTTTCATAATGTTTTTATATCAATGTGTTGTATTGATATCTTGTGATTGAAAGGTGGAATTGTTATGTTTCCTTTATACATGTTTTATGTGATACGATTAGGTTGTGGTTCTTGGGCATTATTATGAAGACGGGTGGTTCCGTGATAAACTAAGGGTGGGTGAGCCTGATATAGCTCTCCAATGCATTGGGTAACATGAAGGAGTTAAACGTTAAGGCTTATCCAAAGAGATTTAGGGAATATACTGTGATGGGTATTCCAAACGCAACCAAGAGGGTTACTCCCTACGTAAGAATGTTATGAATGCCTCAAGTTACATTTATGTCTTATGATTTCTATGACTTATTCATGATTTGATGAGGTATGTTAAAGTGCTTATGTTTTATGGGTAAATTATGATTTCATTCTTATGTATATATATACTCATGTTTCTTTTCCATATTTTTATATCCCTTACTGAGCTTTTTATGCTCATCCCATGTTTTTTGAAATGTTTTTCACAGGTCAAGGGAAAGGTACATGATATGATGATAGTTTCAAGGAAGTGTTAAGAAAGAATCCATGTTTTATTTTAAATATTTTGTCATTGATAGAAAAAAATGTATACTATCTTTATGTAACCACTTTGTTTACATGTGGAATGTAATGAAAGTTTTATGATCTAATTCTATAAAAATCTAAACCCGAAAAGATCCTCAATGTGTAATCTGGTAATAACTCAAGATTAAGTAAGGTTTATGGCTGGGGACTTATATGGAAGTGTATGGTGCCAATTTTAGAGAGAAATATTGTCTGACTATATTAATTCTTCATTATAGTGAATTTTGGAAGAATACATTTTTATGATTCAAAATAAAATATATTAATTAATTGGAAGGATTTTTATAGGATACATAGGAAACTAATTTTGATGAGTTTAAATAATGTTTAAAAAAATTTTTAAGGAGTATTTTAATGTTTTCAACATTGCAATTGTTTTGTATAAATTATTAGATGAAATATTCAAATGATTTTAAAAACTGTTATTTGAATATACTTTTTAAGGGAATTGTACAATGATACTATGAATTTTATTATGGAATGTGTGGAACCACATAACTATCTTAATTTTGATTTTCCAATTAAAGAATATCCACTACCTCTATTATAATTTTTTATTATATGTTAATATTTTGATGGGTGTTTCAATAGCAGTTTCGAAAAACTATTTCTCTTATATAAACAAAACGTGCTGTGAGGTTTCATATTGGTGATTGATATTTGAAGAAGAGATAAAATAATCCTCAATATATTGTTATTCTCTCTTGATGTAATGAAAAATAAGCCCTACATGAATATATTTATTTTATTAGTAATATTTAAAGAAGAAGAATCCTGGATGAAATAGATGAACAATTTAATGATACTATATACTTTATTGATGATGAATGTATATGTCAGTTATGGAGTCAATTGTGGGATGAACTAGTATTCAATAGTATACATCTCATATATGTCATTATAGAGTGTCATCTTCTTATATTATGTTACAATTTTTTATTTTCCTTATCATTTAAATTGATAGAGTTATGAAATAATTTTTATATGGTTTCAATTTCCAACACTCAGTTTTCAAGGTCTCCAAGTAAATAGACCTACTTAGTGAAAATCACCAAGCTCTTAGAGAGAGAATAGGTGGAGTGGAATAGGGTATTATTGTTCCCCAAACAACTATACCTCATCATTCCCTACTATTTACTTTATTTATTTTCTACTTCATTTATTTTATTTAAGAGAGTGATAGAATCAATTTAATTCAAGATGTAATTTTTTATATTTGACAAGCTTTTTAATGTACATAAATCACACCCCGCCCATAACTTCTTCGTCATTGTTTTTGACCAACATGGGGAATCTTTTGAGGTTCTCTTTTTGAAAATCATTGAATAAATTTTATGATTTCTATTTTCTCTAACAAGACATAGTAAATGATTTAGATGAAGATTAATTTCAATGGGTGTTAATTGAGAAGGTATTCTGATGATCCATGATCCATATTTTAATGGTGATAATTATGGTTTTTAGAAAGCTGGAAATATTATATACTTTATGAATCTTGGATTGATGGTTTATTTGAATTATAAAAAAACAAATAAGTTTTCTGAAGGTGAACTTGAAAAGTGGTGTTACACTCAAGTGGATGATTATGATATTAATTAAAGGGTTATAAATATGATTATTTTTTGATTAAGATCAGATGGATTTAATTGAGATTCTTAGGGTACTAAATTTTATGAAATGTTGGAGGTAATTGATGATACCTATGAAGGAACCAATACATTTTTTATTATCAATACATTATATTTCTAAAATTAAATTTAATATATTCAAGATTAAAGAAGATAAATGTATTCTGATGAAGGGGATATTGATAAAATTTTCAATGGTGTATATGAACTAAAATTTCATAACCAGATCAGGAGATAAAGGTACTTAGAGTATTAACTTTTATGTGGAATATAATATTTGTTTATATTAGACAATACACATAGGTTAAGTATTTAAAAATGAATTAATTGATCAGAACTTCTATAATGTATACAGTTAAGATGCAATCTGAAGCTGAATATAATATTTATATCAAAATGTAAAACCATACAATCGATGGTTCAAAGGATGAATTTTCTTATTCTAAATCTAGTGATTTTGGGTTTCCATGATGATCTATTAGATTATACTAGACATTTTAGAAATAATTATAAAATTATAAAGGAGAAATTAAAGAAGAATAATCGTAAGGATGTTAGATGTTATGAATTGAAGATAAAAGGTTATTTGAGACATGATTTCCCTTCGATTAATGATCCAAGGATATTTGATTATAAAATAAAAGTAATGGAAGCCATGGATGATACATAGAGTTCATATAAAGATTAAATTGATTAAAATGCTTAAATCTCAGACTGTGATGATGGAAAACTAATGGTGAATCTATATCATATGGCTCACACGGATGAGGCACAATCAACATGCTCTTAGTTTTCTAATTCTGAAAATATTTCTTTTTTTAAGATTAATGAAAATTGATATATACTTCGATAAAAATTATAATATTTATATAAATATCCTAAAAAACTAAAAAAATATTATGAATAGATTTCAATGGAAAAAAGAGTTTAACTAACTACATTTACGATTTGTGATCTGAATGTTCAAAAAACATCTTGTGCATTTCTTGAAAATAAACATAAGGAATTATTTGCTGAAGTTGATTCTTTAAAATAAATTGATAGAGTGTTTATCAAAGGGGGAATTATCTAATCAAAAATCATGGTAATAATAAAATTAATAAATGAATGCTTGGTACTGGTAGTAATGGTTAAGTTCCAAAATTATATAGAATATTTGTTTTTGGATTCAAAAGAAAAATTATGTCTACAGATAGATATTTAAATTATGTTACTAATGGACAATATTCTAATGATGGATATTTCATAAATACTCAATTTTATGGTTTAAAACATGTTTATTTTTAAAAATATTTATCTCAATATAAATTTTTAATTTCTACTCAAAATTAAATATCACTCATTACCTAAGACTTTAGTTGCAAACATAGCTGAAAACAAAATCATATCTATCAAAAAATTCCCTTGTATTTGATATTTTAGGTATATGCCACTAGAATTCATTGTTATATTATTTTTTGTCTTTATGAAATATAATATATTTATTATTATTTTGAACTAAATCAGTATTATTTTACAATGATTGATCAAATCAGAAGTCGTTTGTTCTATAAAATGGAAACTTCATAGAATTTGAACTATTAAAATATTATAAGTATTAAATTTATATTTTTAATGAAAAACTATTTTACATAGGGGATATGTGATTATAGATCTTTTAACTTCTATTACTCTATATTCGGTTACTCTTATTCATGAAATATTAATTTTTTTATTTAATCTATTATTTTACATTATAAATTAATTCTATAAATTATTGTATTAAGTTATAATCATCATGAATTCCCTTTAGAATTTTATGATGGAATATGTTAATTTATTAAATATTATTTTTATTGTAAGCATGAATTTAATTTATTACTATTTAAATTAATTGCATATGAAAAATTGATCTATTATTATATGAGATGAACAGTTATATTACTATATTGGGATATTTTGGTCATCAATGGCAGATGAAAAAATACTTATTTTAAAATTATTTGAAAATATATTAATTAAATTCATTGAACATCTATAATGTTTTTTCAATATATAATAGGGATTTGATATAATTTTCTATCATGGGTTTAAATATTTTTTTATTAAAGTATAGAATAATGTTTTTTGATATATACTTTATTTCCTTGAAAATCCTTTGTTATTCATTAAATAATATATTATATGTTTTCATAGCTCCTTGAGTATAAGATTTTTTCTTTTTGACGGTAGCATGACTTAAAGGAGAGTTTATATTACTACATCTATTGATAAAATATTTTATTTTTCATTCTTTTCTTATTCTCCCGTCTTTTTTATCCTTTCGAGGAGAAAATGATGTTTCAAAATTTTTAATCTTTATGATCAATTCCAAAACGAGGGAGAAATTTGGAAAATGATATTTTTTATAACTACCAAAAAGGGAGATATTTTGGAGTGGCTCCTTGAGTCACTTTATTTATTTACTATTTTAATAAATAAATAATAATAATAATATATTATTAATAATTTTATTGTTATTTTACATTAATTATTAATTATTATTCATATTATTATTATTCATATTACTTTTTTTAATTTTTTTAAATTTAATTTGGTGAAAATATAATCTTCTAAATTTTATCTTTACCTTTATGTGAGTTTTGAAAATCTATTGTTACCCTTACATGAATCTATTTTTATGTATACATATATTTTTTAAATATGTTTCTACCTTTACATGAGTTTTTCTTTTCCCTTACCTATATCGTGTTAACTTCTCTTTACCCTTGTGTGATTTGTATTCTACACTTATTTGATCTTTAAAAAAAATTACTCTCCTACGTAACTATTTCCTTACCCTTATGAAACATTTTTTTTATCTTTATGCATGTTTTTGTTTACCTTTACACATCTCCTTGATATTTTTACATAGTATATGTAAAATAAAACTAACCCTTATAAAACATGTTTAAATTATGTTCTACCCTTCCATAACATATTATTAACCCTACACACCTATATATTTTGACATTATGAATTTTATTGAATTTTTATTCTACCCTTATGTATGATATATGAATTTTAGGATACCTTTACACAGTGTATAAATCAATTTTTTTTATATTTACTGGAACTTTGAAAGATTCTTGTTACCCTTACACAATGATTGTTTTTATGTGGAATATAATATTTTTTTTATATTAGACAATACACATAGGTTATGTATTTAAAAATGAAGTAATTGATCAGAACTTCAATAATGTATGAAGTTAAGATGTAATCTGAAGCTGAATATAATATTTATATCATAACATAAAACAATACAATCGATGGTTCAAAGGATGAATTTTATTATTCTAAATCTAGTGATTTTGGGGTTCCATGATGAGCTATTAGATTACTCTAGAGATTTTAGAAAGTCTTATAAAATTGAAAAGGAGAAATTAAAGAATAATAATCGTAAAGATGTTAGATGTTATAAATGGAAGATAAAAGGACATTTGAGACATGATTTCCCTTCGATTAAAGATCAAAGGCTATTTGATGATAAATGAAAAGTAATGGAAGCCATGGATGATACATAAAGTGCATCTAAAGATTAAATTGATTAATATACTTAAATATCATACTATGATGATGGAAAACTAATGGTGAATCTATATCATATAGCTCACGCTGATGAGGCACAATCAACTTGCTCTCAGTTTTCTAATTCTGAAAATATATCTTTTTTTAAGATTAATGAAAATTGATATATACTTCGAAAAAAATTATAATATTTATATAAATATCATAAAAAACTGAAAAAATATTATGAATATATTTCAATGGAAAAAAGAGTTTGACTAACCAGATTTACGATTTGAGATCTGAATGTTCAAAAAACGTCTTGTTCGTTGCTTGAAAATAAACATAGGGAATTATTTGTTGAAGTTGATTATTTAAAAGAAATCGATAGAGTGTTTACCAAAGGGGGGAATTATCTAAACAAAAATCATGGTAATAATAAAATTAATAAGTGAATGCTTGGTATTGGTAGTAATGGAGAAGTTCCAAAATTATATAGAATATTTTTTTTTGGTTTCAAAAGAAAAATTATGTCTACAGATAGATATTTAAATTATGTTACTAATGGACAATATGCTAATGACGAATATTTCATAAATACTCAATTTTATGGTTTAAAACATGTTTATTTTTAAAAATCTTTATCTCAATATAAATTTTTAATTTCTACTCAAAATTAAATATCACTCATTACCTAAGAATTTAGTTGCAAACCTAGCTGAAAACAAAATCATATCTATAAAAAATTCCCTTGTATTTGAAATTTTAGGTATATGCCACATGAATTCATTGTTATATTATTTTCTGTCTTTATGAAATATAAAATATTTATTATTATTTTGAACTAAATCAGTATTATTTTACAATGATTGATCAACTCTGAAGTCATTTGATCTATAAAATGGAAACTTCATAGAATTTGAACTATTAAAATATTATAAGTATTAAATTTCTATTTTTAATGAAAAACTATTTTACCTAGGGGATAAGTGATTATATATCTTTTAACTTCTATTACTCTATATTTGGTTACTCTTATTCATGAAAGATTAAATTTTTTTATTTAATCTATTATTTTACATGATAAATTAATTCTATAAATTATTGTATTAAGTTATAATCATCATGAATTCCCTTTAAAATTTTATTATGTAATATGTTAATTTAAGAAATTTTATTTTTATTGTAACCATGAATTTAATTTATTACTATTTAAATTACTTTCATATGCAAAATTGATCTATTATTATATAAGATAAACTGTTATATTATTAGATTGTTATATTTTGGTCATCAATGGCACGTGAAAAAAATACTTATTTTAAAATTATTTGAAAATATATTAATTAAATTCATTGAACATCTATAATGATTTTTCATAATATAATAGGGATTTGATATAATTTTTTATCATGTGTTTAAATATTTTATTATTATAGTATAGATTAATGTTTTTTTATATACTATATTTCCTTGAAAATCCTTTGTTATTAATTAAAGAATATATTATATGTTTTCATAGCTCTTTGAGTATAACATATTTTCTTTTTGTCGGTAGTATAACTTAAAGGAGAGCATATATTACTCCATCTATTGATAAAATATTATATTTTTCATTCTTTTCCCATTATCTTGTCTTTTTGATCCTTTCAAGGAGAAAATGATGTTTCAAAATATTTAATCTATTTGATCAATTCCAAAATGCGGGAGAAATTTTGAAAATGATATTTTTTATAATTACCAAAAAGGGAGATATTTTTGGAGTGGCTCCTTGAGTCACTTTATTTATTTACTGTTTTAATAATTAAATAATAATATATATATATATTATTAATAATTTATTATTATTTTACATTAATTATTAATTATTATTCATATTATTATTATTCATATTATTATTTTTAATTTTTTTTAAATTTAATTTGGTGAAAATATAATCTTCTAAATTTTATCTTTACCTTTATTTGAGTTTTGAAAATCTATTTTTACCCTTACATGATTCTATTTTTATGTATACATATATTTTTTAAATATGTTTCTACCTTTACAAGAGTTATTCTTTTCCCTTACCTATCTCGTGTTAACTTCTCTTTACCCTTGTGTGATTTGTATTCTACACTTATTTGATCTTTAAAAAAATTACTCTCCTACGTAACTATTTCCTTACCCTTATGAAACATTGTTTTTATCATTATGCATGTTTTTGTTTACCTTTACACATATCCTTGATATTTTTACATAGTATATGTAAAATAAAACTAACCCTTATAAAACATGTTTAAATTATGTTCTACCCTTCCATAACATATTTTTAACCATACACACCTATATATTTTTCCTTTATGAATTTTATTGAATTTTTATTCTAACCTTGTGTATGATATATGAATTTTAGGATACCTTTACACAGTGTATTAAACAATTATTTTATATTTACTAGAACTTTGGAAGATTCTTGTTACCCTTACACAATGATTGTTTTTATGACTGCATGAATCTTACCCTTATGTGAATATTGTTTTCAAGTTTACTTCGTTTTCACATTGGTGAAATAAACCTCATGTTGGTATTGTATGAACCCCAAATTTTAGTTTCATTTTTAGTTTTTGAATCTATAATTTATCAAATTTTCTTCACATTTATTAAATGAACCATGTTCTAGTATTACGAAAACGTACCTCAGTTTGCCAAAAACTAATGAAGGTGGAATGCATTCATTATATCCACTAAATTTCGATTTCCAAGAATGTTAAGACTTAATGCTTCATCTATATCTATGAAATATCTCTATAATAAATATATTTAAGCTATAACATGTATCCTAAGTGGAATGTCATCACTTCTACATGCTGGTTGGACACCCCAGTTAATGGAGCTCAGATTTGCCTCATCCTAACCATGCATGAATTGCATACTTTTGAGAAACTCGAACTATAGTAGAACCTCAACCTATATAATAAATGTATATTAGAAATTTGATATTAATGAATGGATGATTTAGGAAGAAGATAGTGTAATGAGTATAATCTAAAAGAATAAATGTGTTCACAATTACAATAAGATATTCCATGAACAAGTATTGTATTTCATAGTTCACATAATGTTATTACAATGTATGCTACAACAAATCATCTTGTATATGTTATCATGGATCTAGAATACTTAATTTTTAATGGAACTTTAGGATCGATATGGTGAGAAATACTATGTTTCATCACGCATTATCATTAATCTCTCCTGCTATATATGATGAAGCATCACTCCTAGAAGATCCTCGTGACTCAATTCATGAGAAACAAGATCAGAAGCTCATATTAAATGATCAGTATCAAACTATAATTGGATTCCATGAATGAAATATCTTGACTTAATATCTATATCTCTCAAGGATAGAAACATTTATTATGATAAAGATATCTCCCTAACACGGTTTATGAGAATAAATGATAACGAAGTGGCTAGAAGATGAGACTGAAATATGAAGGTTATGGTACTCCATATTACATGATGTTGATATTTATATATTATTTAACATTATATGGATAATTTTATTTGGTTTTAAGTTTGTAAATAATACTTAAATTCTAACAATATTGATTGAAAATATTAGAAAGTGTTTGGTGATGATTATAGAGAGTAATATTGTGGGACTATATTACATTCTCTTCACAAAAAAATATTGGAAAACAATTTGTTTTAATTAAATCTAAAATATTTTTATTATTCATAATGGTATATCTATGAGATATAAGGAAATAATTTGGTTTACTTTACAAAATATTTTAATGAATTTAAATAGAGGACTTAAATTGTTTAATTTTTTTACTGTTTAAGATAAATTATTGAATTCAATATTCAAACAATTTTTAATATTATTATTTCAAGATAATTTTTTGAAGGAAAGGGTGAAATGATGCTATGAATTTTTGAAGGAATATGTGGAACCACATAGATTGATTTATTAGGAATATCTAATGGAAGAGGATATATTGAATCTACTAGATGTTTTTATTATTTATATATATATATTTATCGCATGTTCAATAGAAGTGTCTAAAAACTCATTATATTATAAAAATAAAAAAGTTCTTCACGGTCTTATATTTCTTTTCAAAATTTAGATAATATAGAAAATAATTATATGTACATAATTATTCTCCCTCGGTGTAAAGAAAAAGAATGCATGTGTTAATATATTAATTTTGTGGCTTTTATTTAAAGAAGAATAAGTATTTGTGACATTGAAGATCTATTTCGTGGTATTGTATAACAGATAGAAGATCAAACTGTCTATCAGTACAATAGGAAACTATTAGCTGAACTAGTATTCAATGGTTTGTATCTTATCTATGTTCTTCTAGAGTGTCAACTTCTTGCTCTAAGCTATGATTATATTGGATCCCAATAAATTAAAATGATGGCCTTGTAGAATCATTTTTGTAAGGCTACA
This sequence comes from Viscum album, assembly GCA_963277665.1. Lineage (NCBI taxonomy): Eukaryota > Viridiplantae > Streptophyta > Magnoliopsida > Santalales > Viscaceae > Viscum > Viscum album. Next base: position 1,281,627,586 of record OY728134.1, read on the forward strand.
ATTTCTTATAATCAGTTTTCTAAGTCTTTGGATAAAAGTGTATACTTATTGAAAATCCACTAGCGCATAAAGAGAGTTCTATGGGAGAGGACTGGGGGGTTTCTTCACCCCGAAACACTACACAGTTCCATTTCCTAATCTTTTATTTATTTATATTTTTCTACAGTACTCATCCTTAATATAGAAGAAAAAATGAACTCTATTTAAAGAGGGATGATTTAAATTTGTCAGGTTTTTTTAAAATGAAAAAATTCACCCCGAGATTGTATCTTTCTCATCATCACCTTCGACAAAAAATACTCCCATTAGTCTCTTAGATACAATTCAACTAAGATACACAAAATGATTTGTGTTTAGGGAATAAAACCTTTTCTCTCTTAGTAGTAATATTTAACAAATAAACTATCATGTCCATATCATATATGGAATTCTATGTGTTTGGAAAATTTATTTCTTTTTTATATTAATGATTTATTAAATGGGTTGTGAAAACAAATTTCCTCATATTTTAACAAAAAAGAAAAATGTTTTAATCTAGATAATACATTTAATTCATGTCTTCTTCCCAAAACATTTTATAGAATCTAATGAATTACAATACATATATATACAATTAGTAATCTGAATTTTTTATAACAACCTTCTTTTAATGATACACATGTCTTATCATATAAGAGAAATGATTTGAAGATAAAAATTCATTAATTAGATTTATATGAGCTTATTATACATTAGGATCCCCAAAGTAGAAACTATTTTCATCTTAACATGAAGGAAAATTACTTGCTCTCTAAATTATTCTCTTTATTTTGAATTCATGTATATTTAAAACACATTTAAAACACAAATTCGACATCTCATACCTTTTCAAATCAGGGAATCAATTTTTTAAAAGTAAAATATGTTAGGAAAATTCCATGAGGTTTCCTAAAAATACATGAGGTGTTCTCTATAATCCCAGCATATAAAATTATTTCTTTTTCCTAATAATATATTCATGTTTCAAGTAACCATTATTATAATTTTTTAGACTCTTCAACCCACTTTCCTTATTCTATTTTGATGTTTTAACAACTTGTATCATCTGTATCGTACAAAAACGTGGATATCATATTCCTAGTTCATCTATTCCAAACACTTTGAGAATATCTGGTAATTTTTCTCCTTAAACTCATTCATCTTGTCAAAAAATTTCCATACATGATAATAGAATGGTTTATTTAACTTGAATAAACCCTGTATGAATTATTCAATATCACCAAAAATATTCAAAAATATTTAATATTATTGTTAAACTAAATCATGTTGAGTAAATAAGAATCCAATTCAATAGATCAAAAATCATCTTATTCCGTTGAGACATTAAATAAATCATTTAATTCATTCATAGTAAACTTCATATTCTTCAACACATGTTTACATAGGAAGGAAATATTCTAACAAATAGAATATTTCTCCTTCTTATGAAATTATCATAATATGTCAATCCTAAGAGTTTATTACATTAATCTTATCATTTCAAGTAATAATTTCAATGCTTATATTAATGATGATGATGTATTTATCTATACGACAAAACTTTTAATTAGATGAATATCATTTCTTATATCTCTACATTAAGGGATTTTAATGATTGTTCTCTAACTAAAATTGATGAACTCAAACTTCATATCAATTAAGTTATATAAGATCCACATTTCACTAAAAATTATTATCTTATAGCTTTCATCACATAACTTAGTTATTTAGGTTGGTAATAATCTCAATCACATTAATTGAATTTCCTAGATAGATGATGAGATAACCCTTTATCCCAATCCATCATATGGATACACTCAACTCTATTCCTCCAGTATCCTAATAGATTGGATTTTCCAACTAGTGTAACCAAAATAAAACACTAAAAAAAAGTTAAAAATGAATAATATAAGGAGTCTAGGTCATTTGTGAAACTACATCAAAGGAAAATATTGATTTCATTGTTGATTTCTCAACTTACACATGATTATATAGGGGTAATAAATTAATGATGAAGGTACCTAGTCGAATGATCAAGATCCTGAAAATTGAAACTTTGGAAGGAATCTCACACTTATTATTTTAGGGGTTGTCTTTTTAAAGTCTCTCCAATTTTATACATAACATATTCATATTGAATTAAAAAATATTACACTTATGTAATAATTATATTCTCATGTTTTATTCTACTTCTATTTATCCATGCTTTTAATGATTTAGTTTTGGAATCCCAATTCAAACCATCAAATTAAGGGGTTTATACTACATTAATTTACATCTCTTTGCATAGCCCAAAATCTATGTTACTAACCCAAAAATAGAAGTGAAGCATACTCATTCTTATCTGAATGATTCATATGCCCAAGGTAAATGAAATCTTCATGTAAAGGAATATAGAATCCTAAGATTTATAATCTCTACATGAGTAAGTCCTAAGTGACAGATAACCAACCACATTTTAGTACCCCCAATTTCTGGTATGTAACCCTTAAATGATGCTTTTGATGGTTATAAAGTTTAAGGGAGAATTTTGGGAGAATTTGGAGAGCTTTCAAGAATACATGTTGGTAAAAGGATAAGTGCACAGGTTGTTCATAGTTTTCCTAAACCCTATGGAAATCTTAGTAGAAATAGTGCATCATGTTCTGGGTTGGACACTTTTGAGGTAGTAACTTTGGCATGGTGTATGTATGGTTAGAAAGGTAGTATGAGGAGGTCATTGAGGTGTTTCCTTAAGCTATAACTAACACACAGTTAGTGCATAGTTTCTCTAACTGTGTGATCTAACCATGCACAGAACCAAAAGTGAGATCCTATTTTTAGGATCTCAGTCATTTTTGAAATTTCTAAAAAAAAATTCTCCTATTCACCCCTAATTTGATTATTATCTCCATTTAAGGTTGGGGAACCTCTCTAAATTTCTTAGAAACTGATTTGGACCCCTCCCTTGGTGTTTTGAGCCCGATTCTCAGGGTATGTGATATTATTCATCGTTCTTCTCATGTCTTCTTAGATCCACATAAATCTACTTCTACTCTCCATTTTCTTTATCATATGTACACCTTTTATGGTTAGATATAAGATGTGGGAATCAAATATGTTTATATTTGGTTACTTTTCGTGTAGGAGAAGAGGCGAAGGTTGTTTCTTGGATAATCAACCTGGTGGCATGACTGTTCTTTGTCCTTTGTCAGTTTGTTTTCAAAACCATCGAGGTATGTGAATTATCTTGTGAATACACTAATTAGAACATATATTCATGATTTCAAATTTAATATATTTTATTTAATTGATTTTGATTTTTATGTGGAACAATAATTTTGAACCCTTTTTGTGATGGTGTGATAAATAGTGCAAAATCTGGAAAATTGGGTTTATGAGGAAAGAGCTTTTATTATTAATTTTAAAATAGATATTTTAAAATGGTGATTTTTATATAATGTTGGAACACGAATTTTATAATATTATTGAAATAAAAATTAATTTTTTATTGAAAAATATGGTTTATTTATAAAATTTTGTTCGTCATTTATCAAAAAAGGGCAGTTTTATTGAAATAGTTTGTCTTGGTGAATTGAATTGGTTTTGGAAAATATGGTGTTTGTGTGAGTTCATGCTTGATGGGACCTCAATAATGGATTTTTTCTATTGAGTTATAAGGTATGTGGACCTGAGTAAGGTAGCATGTGTCAGTGGGATAGAAGGTGATAAGACAATAGACATCTCATGAGTTTGTAACTGTCAAACGAAGCATTCATGGGTGTGTCTATTGCGAACCATGGATTGGGAATTCCCAAATAATATTAGAATTTGATTTTAAAGAATGAATTATTTATTTTTTTGGAATAATAACATACAAGAAATTGGTTAAATATATCACTTTTTTTATTTGATTGCAAATATATTTAGAACTTGTTTTTGTTGTTTTATTAAACTATTTTGGGGAATTATTTTAAATAAATGGTTTTGTATAAATATGGAAAAAATTTATATCCTAGTGTAATGAGTGGGGAAGTCATTGGAGAAATCCTAATGAGTTTTATACTAACCCCATCCTTTTAAATTTGTTGATTTTTCAAATTATATCTTCTGGAAAATGGGAAAAGGTAAAGTAGCACATGTTTTTAGCACTACCTTGTGATATTTAGGTTGTTCGGTGATTGTGGAGCTTGGAGCTTGTAGGGAATGGAGTCTTGAGGTCTAATTGGAGTCTTTATATGTTTTCCACTATTTAATTTGTTATTTTGGTCTTCCTCTATTGGACACTATTAAGTGGTTTTGATATGAATAAAGAAGTTGAGTTGTCTTACATTCATTCATGCATCATATAGTTGACTTCTTGGTTATAGTGGCTGAGTTATTGGTTTTATTATTAAAGGATAAATCATCCACCACTTTTATTTGAAACCCTTCGTCATTTATTTCTAACCCTTTTTATCTTGGGGATGTCCCTTAAGGCCAAGTAATGATTTATTGTATTCTCAAGCCAATGGGAATAAGCAGGTCATTACAATTGGTATCAGTTTGGTCCATCCTTTGGGGAAACAATGCTATCAACTTGTTCGGTCCTTTCCTAATGAGTAGTCTTCAGTATCTTGGTCTTAGAGTTGAAATTTGATTGTATATATTTTGTGGGTTGTAATCTTAGAAACGAGTAGGATTGTCGGGACTTGAAATGTATAACATAAAAGGATGTAGCTACCCCTTTTATGCTGAACTTCAAGTTACAAGGGAGTTGGGTACATAAGTGTTTTGAAAACTTCTATAAGATCATGTATTATCATTGTCATGGGTTTATCCAATGAGATAAGCATGACATGCCTGGTAGATGAATGACTTCCCACTAGGATTTTATATTTAATTTGGAATAATTATTTATGATTTTGTGCAAAGGTGTAAATTTTTGAAAAATATAGATTTTGTTTTCAAAATGAGAAATTTTGAAAAGATTATTATTGGTGTATATTGAAAATGGTTTTATTTTCAAAAGAAATAATGGATTTTTCAAAAATTGTCGAATGTGGAAATGATTTATTTTTTAGAAAACAATGTTGTGACAGTTGATGTGATAGAATTTGAAATGGAAATCCATCAGTTGTTAGGGAGTGAGACTTATTGAGGTTGTTTTTGTTTTGAAATGACACCTGGTAGGGGTCTAAGAAACCAACCAGAAGAAGCTAAAGAGAACGTGGTTACACCTAAGCCATAGGTGAACAAAGAGCTAGTTCAGAGTAGTGTCCAAGAGTTTCATGCTATGGATACAGGGAATTAGAGGGATGAGCCGATTCATGTAGATCATTCTATTCAATTCATGAAGCAGAATTCACCCATCTTCAGGGGTGATTCAAAACCTGAAAGGGAGGAGGTGTGGCTGAACAGGATGAATCAAATCTTCAAATTCACTGGCACACTGATGGAGTTGAAAGTCAATATTTCCATGTATATTCTCAAGGATCTTTCATGTCATTAGTGGGAGTTAGTGCTATATGATAAAGGGGATCAAGGTTGTACTTGGGAGGATTTTGAAGTATTTTTTAACAAACAATGTTATCTTCACACATTCAAGATCCATAGGATGAAGAACTTCTTCATCATGAAGTAGGAAAATAATTATTCCACCGTGTATACATCAAAATTCATGCATTTAGTGCACTTTGCACCAGAAGTTATGGAAATTCTAGCCTTGAAGGCATAGATCTTCGAATCAGGACTAAGGCAGGATATTCTTATGAAGATCATGTTACTCTATATTATAGACTAGATAGAGGTGGTGAACAGGGAGAGAGTGGCTAAATGTGATATCTCATTGTATGTGGGAGGAAGAAGTATGATAATACCTTCATGAAATGTTGGGAACTCGAATTATGGAAGAAAGAGGAAGAGGGATACCTATTTACAAGGTGGGAGAAGGGCTTAGAATTAGATGGTCGGATCAGTGAACCTTCCTCCACGAAAAAAGAGAAAATAAGGCTATTTTCAATGTGGTTAGCTTAAATATATAAATCAAGAGTTTATGGAACAACCTAGAGAATGAAACAATTGAAAGAAGATGGGGAATACTCAGTGCTTTTGTCAATGTTCTCTGAGGTCAGGTTCTCGGGACACTTCTCAGGCATCGCAAGAATCTCATGCTTTGAAAATACAAGGATAACAAACTCAGTCTCATCAGCAGAGTAGAGCCATCCATAATGATTCTCTTAATACCATGAATACTCGGCTAGGGAAATCTCATCAAGGAAATAAGAAGCAAAGTGCATCGATGAAGCAGTTGTATGGAGATGAGTATATGGTTATGGATGATAAGGATGATCCATCTATAGTGAGAGGTAAAATTCATTTGAATTCTACCCTTATGAAAGTGTTTTTGATAATAGTGAATCACATTCTTTCATTGATTATTATGCTACTGATTTTATATGTTTTGTAAATTTATATGATGACTTATTTGATAAAACTAACAACCCATCTCAATGAATTAGAATGTAGAGACTTCATGTGTAGAGCTTGTTCTATAACTATTGATGGAGCTGAGCTGAATTGAGACTTCCCAATGTTATACATAAATTTATATGATGTAATCCTTTATATAGATTGGTTGGAAATGTTCTAGGATCACATTGACTGTTATAGTATAATGTTCAGTCTCACAAATGAGGAAGGTGTTGAGCATCTCTTTAGGGAAAAAAGGGTTGTAAAGAAACATGAAACAAGCTTATTGGCCCCAGCGGTGAGGAAGATATCTTACCACTTGGTAGCGTTGAATTTGGCATCAATGGAAGAGATCAAGGAAGATAGTTTTCCACTAGTTGTGGATTAATTTTCTGATGTCTTTCCCAAGAACATTATAGGGTTACCACCTCTAAGGGAAGTAGAGTTTACGATTTATCTCTTTCTGAGGACCAGTACTATTTCCCTTCCATCTTATAGGATGGAAACAACAGATTTAAGGAAATAGACAATGTAATTGGAGGAGATGGAAATCAAATATTTCAATCGGCTAAGTATGTCTCTGTGGGCAGCATCAGTCTTGTTCATGAAGAAGGAAGATGGAACTCTTCGACCGTGTGTGGATTATTTAAGCTTAACCATGTTATGATAAAAAAATCAGTATCCACTACCACACATTGATGATTTATTTGATCAATTTAGGGGATATTAGTGGTTATCTAAAATTGAATTGCGATTAGGATATCATCAATTTTGAGTTGGTAAGGAGAATATTCTGAAGACAGTGTTCAAAAGTAGATATGGCCACTATGAGTATATAGGCATGCCTTTCAGTATAATGAATGATCTAAAGGTATTCATGGGTATGATGAATCATCTATTTTAGAGATATCTAGATTATTTTATTGTGGAGTTTGTGGATGATATCCATGTATATTCAGAGGAATGGTCTGCGCATGAGGAACACCTAGCGACAATGTTACAAATATTGAGAGACAATTTTTTGAATGCCAAATTGCCTAATTGTGACTTTTGGATACAAGTGGTATGCTTTCTATTCCATGCTATTTTTGAGAAAGTTGTTCTAGTAGATCCAAAAAAGATAGAATCCTTCAGGCAACTTAGGCCTTCGGGTCATTAGGGATTTTGGGCCACCTTTAAGGCCTTCGGGCCACCTCAAGGCCTTTGGGCCACATGTAGTTTCCCAAAATAGACTATAAAATGGAGCAACCCCGTAAGATGATTCAGAGCTGGTGAACTCACCAGAGTAGATCCAAATGTATTTTTCAGAATTAGAGGGTATAGTTATGCCATCAGGACTAGCCTGTGCTTGCACGAGAAGCCTAGCCAGATAGCCATGCGATGGTAGAGAGCTACTATCATGATGCAAATGTTGGGGAGGGATAGTTCCTTATAGATAGTCTGGTTGAATTCCCTAAGACCTTCGGGTCATGTAATCTCCTAAGCCAACGAGCCATGTAATCTCTCTAGAATCAGGACAGGGGTATGTGGTGTACTTTTATGCTTCATGATCTGGGTTAGGATGTGTTCCCATGAAAGGAGACCATGGGTTTTCTTATGGTTCAAGGAATTTGAGAGTGTATGAGAAGAACTACCCAACACATGACTTGTAATTAGCTATAGTTGTACATGCTATGAAGACTTGGAATCTCTATCTCTTTGGTGAGAAATTTGAGGTGTTCACAGATCATAATAGTTTGAAACAAATTTTCTCAAAACGAGATTTGAATAAGAGGTAAATAAGATGGATGTATTATCTCCATATGTTTGACTTTGTCTTATTGTATATACAAGGAAAGAGAAATTTGTTGGTCGATGAATTAAGAAGAAATTCATATGCTCAGTTGGTGAAAGAGGATGAATTAGGTGATGTGGTGGTTTTATTTTCATTTTTAGTGGTCCCGTATTTTGTAAAGTTTATTAGATAGGCACAAACATCAGATATTGAATTCATGGTTATGAGTTCAAAACTCAATGGTGGGGAGACCATTGAGGATTGGAAACTTGTTAGGAGTTTATATTTGTGTTTCAGAGATCAGATGATTGTACCCATGAATTTTCAGGAACAACTTCTTTATGCATACCACTATTCATGATGGGTTTTACATTAAGGTATACATAAGATGTATAAGGCATTCATGGTTCAGTTATGGTGGAGCAGTGTGAAAATAAAACATTCTGAATTCCTTTCCAAGTGATTAACTTGTCAAAAAGTTAAGATAGATAATCAGAGACCAATGGGTATGTTGCAGTCTTCACCTATCCCAATATAAAAATTGTAGTAGATAGCGATGAATTTTGTTACAGGTCTCCCAAAAATGGTTCAGAAATAGGATTCCATATTGGTGATAGTGGACCAGCTTACCAAGTTGGCTTAATTTATTCTTATTTGTCCGAAGAAAATGTATCATTTTTAATAAAGTATTACGTTTTTGTTTCTTCAACCAATTCCTTAAAATTTTATTCAACCATAATGAGATAATTAATATGATATAATTGATTTAATAATATTCTATTATGTTAATATCATCACCTAAATCCACCTCCACTTCTATCAAATGAGAAAATAATTTATCATTCGTGTGTACTGTGGACTACCGCATCACAAACCGATGAATTATTTTCTATCAAAGTATCTCAATATTGTTTATAATGATTGAATTAATATTTATATATGATATTGATGCTATTTATCATTATTAAATAATATTACATAATTTATGTTATTACCATTCCATGCTCATGAAAATGATAACATCGTTCGTGCGTATGTGTGAACTATCAACTCTACGAAGTAGTGTGATTAATTTTTCATCACCAAATCACATTTATGATATATATAAGTATATTTAAATTATTAATATTATATTAATTATATTATGATATTTTTGGAAAGATAAAATAATATTTACCTTCTTTCCATAATGATCATTGAAAAACCGAAACGTTACTCATGTGTACGTATGACCTACCGTCACCATGATTACAACAATGTTTTTTTTCAAAGACACACTTAATGGATTGATTTAAAAGTGTAAATGATGTATATAAATGGTAAAAATTTCATGAAAATTATTCCGGATGTGATGGACTAATGAACACATTGACTATTGACTTCATACCAAATTCATTTTGGACTCGAGTACTGAATATGGAAAAAACGTCTGACATGAAATTAAATAATTTTTTAATTGTTATAACATGATAATAAGTGATAAAAAATAAATAATAACTATTAAAAGGTTTATAATGTAATTAAATATTTAACCTAAGATTATTAGTTAGGAATATAAATACTTTTTGTGATGAGTCAGACACAAGGTAGGGGACTTTGTTTCAATCTCCTTTTATTGAGCCATATTTTGAGGTTATATAGAAAACTTATTTTATGAGTTTTATATATATCCTCTTTGACATTTTATATAATTAATTTGGAATTTTCAGGATATTTATAGTTTATTTAAATGGTACCCTTTCCCGTGTCATATGATTATACTAATTACAATGTAGTAAGGTGTTTCTTAAATCAATTCCCATTTATTGAATTACAATTATACTTCATAAATTATGTCATGAAAAGTTTACATGTAAAAATATTTTTTTATTATATTATTTTGTATTAAAAAACGTTTTATGCACATTTAAAATGGATACACATAATCTATTCAATTTATTAACACTTAGTTCAATGATATTCTCTTATTAAAGAACTCCTGAACTAAAACATCGTTTAAATTTTTTAACGATTTATTATTCTAAATCATTCTTTTTCATGTAAATGTTTTGAAAATGATTTTAATGAATGTATTTATATGTACATGAGTGTTTTAAAATGGTAATTTTTTAATTTCACTCAATTGTTTTAAAAAACTGAATCGTTTTCAGGTTTTATGTAATGTAATTTATTTTAAAAAACTATTTTAATGTCACTTATTCTGCTATTTTTAAAAAATCCAAAAGGAATGTTTTAACATATAAAACATAAAAAGAATTTACTAATGTAATTTCCCTTTAATGTTTTTATACTTCATTTACATGTTTATAATTTTATTTTCAAATTTTTTGTTTTCCTTTTTTAGTGTGTAGATTTGTAAAAAGAAAAACTGATTTCAAAGTGGAAATGTTATTTTAATTTTATGTTTGATTAATTTTTTATGCTTAAGTTATGGTTCTTGGGAATTTTTTTTGAGCATGGGTGGTTCCTTGTTAAATAGATTGAGGGTGAGCCTATTATAGAGATCCAATTAATTTGGAAATGGTATGCAGTTAACCGGTAGGGTTTCTCCTAAGAGATTAATGGAATATATTGTTGTGTGTATTCCAAATGTAACCATGAAGGTTACTCCCTTTGTAATCATGAGAGATGATGTAATATTGATATGTAATTGATGCCATAAGACACATTTATGATTTATGTTTGCAATGGATTTTTATAGAAAATTTATTATTTCATGAGGTCAGCTAAATATATTATTATTTATGGGTGAAAACGTATAACATTGTGAAACTTTTTTCAGGGGTTTAAAATTATTCATGGGCAAACAATTACATTATTTTTATGTACCTTGATGAGATTTTTGTGCACATGCCATCTTTTAAATTTTTTTACAGGAGTCAAATATTGGTAAGGAAAAATAACAAGTCATGATGAATGTATTAATGAAGTGTCATGAAAGGAAACAATGTTTTTTTAAATGGCTTTCCTTTAGTGGAAAAAATGTATAATGAGTATAAGTGACAACTTTTAAGTTTTTGGTTTTCTATGTAATATTTTTTCCTAATTCTCCAACACTGTAGACCTAAAATGGTCTTTGGGAAAAGTAAGTTATTTCAATATTTAAAATAACTTGGATAAGTTATTTTTATAGATGGTTCATTATAATGAACACATTGATTCATTGAATAAGCCTAACCTTTGATACCACTATTGGATTTTCAATGTCCATAATAATGAAATATAAGGAAAAGAAAACCCTAAAATAAAATCTATCCTTAACAGAATCAAAGTGTAATGTAAATTAGGAACATAAATGTATAATCATATTACAGAAAGATCCATCTTCAAACATCGTTCAAGTTCTCTTGATGAAGATTACAAAATCACTAGAAAAAAAACAACCTTCCATTAAAGGTCGTACATCTGCATGTGGATGATGATCTCAATAGGGATACATCTGTACACTTAATGAGTTTCATGAGTATTCACTTAGGTTTATGAACAAGCTATGGAAAGGAAGTCATATTAGAGAGGATTTCTTACAATTTGTGTCCAACAACTGGAGTTATCTCATTACTATATATTTTCATACTTGATGTATTTAATTTAATGAAATGTGTCATCCATATTCAATGTGTTAACATACATTCATTACCATTATAATTTATTCATTGGGCCCATTGGATGAGTATTCTAACCATTAAACCCATTTTTAATACATTAATTTCAATGAAACGAATGGAATATAAATGTATATAAAAACAAATATTTTATATATTCAACAAAAATCAATGGTTTCTCTATGAGAACCACTACTTCAGAAGGGTTTGATAGGGTCAAAAGTATCGGGATAAAGATATGGGTTTGTTTCAAGTGAGAGAAAGGGTAAAATATTGGTCAATTATTAGAGATAAAATGTATCAAAATTTAATTCGTGAATATTTAGGTCATTTAAGGCATGAAATAATAAAACTAAGGAAATGAATATATATATATATATTTATATAATTAAAATAACCTTCTTGGGTAGACACGATGGAATTAATGACCATATAAACTACATTGAGATTGCTTGAGGGATCCAAAATAGGTTAATTTATTATATGTATTGAGAGACTATTACTTAGGAGAGTCACCATTAGTTAACTTACAACAGGACCAATCCCAAAAAAGCTTGAATGGTCATGGTAGGTTGATTTAACACATGAACATCTTTATAAACACTGGAGCCATATGGTCACTTAAGAACATTATAGAGAATTTCTACTAAATATAACATCAAATAATGAAATATTTAGAATAATTTAGTATACATACTTCATGTTTGATGTAATTTAATATCTTTATAGATGATATCTTTATGAAAATATTTCTTATCTATTTCTTACTTCCATTGAATTCAAAAGTAATATATCCCTATTGAATTTTTTTTCTAAAAATTGATGTCTTATATTAATTTGTTTTGTTCTATACTGATATGTAGGATTTAATGAAATTTCAATTACAATTTTATTTCCACAATTTCTAGATAAATGTAAAAAAATTTACCCGTAGTCTATAAATTTTTGTTTAATCCAAAGGATTTATATTTAATAACTAGCCACATCCAATTAATCTACTTTGGTAGTAGTCAATGAAACTGAATTCGGTGTCTTACTACATAATAAACTAAATACTTCCCTAAAAAGTGACATGTACCAATGGTTCTTTTTTATATAAATTATAGGAACAAAATTTATCATTTGGATAACTTATTAATTCAGATACATTTTTATTAAGTAATAAATAAATAAATATTTTTTGTAATTTTATAGTATTTGAAAATAACATTAAAAACACTTATGTGTTATTCCATAAGATTATCATGAAAATTGGAACATAAATATATACTAAACATGATATATGATTGTTAGTTAAGAAAAGTGAAATCCCAATCATACCTCTATAAATAGTTTAGTAAACCATTTCCCAAGTTTCATCCAAATATAGTTTACATGTAGTACTTATTAGAGTATCACTTACTTTAGTGAAATCCAAGATAAAAAAAATAAATGATTTATTATATAAATCCTTTTATTTAAAAAATTCCATATTTGTTTTCGAGAAATAAAAAACCGAAAAAATAATATCAACTTCCCAATATAATTCATTTCAAATTCATTTCTCAATAACTTAGAGAATTCAATACACAATGAATTTTTTGAATATATGAAAATAATTTATCAAGATAAATGTGAGGAACCAAAATACATTTTTATGTTATTTTAGAAAATAGTTGAGGATATACAATTAATTTTAAAAATCCTTTTGAAATCAAAAAAGAGATAGTCATATGATACCATTCTCTAAGAGCATGTTTTAAATGAAAATGTTGTTTTAAATGTTTTAAAATAAGAATGGGAATTTGAAGGTTTGAAAATATAGGGTTTCTTTAACATAAAAATCCTCCATAATATCACAACATAAAAATTATTTATTAACATCTATCTTATATAGTTTGAAATTTATCTTTTCTATAACATAATAAAAATATTAAAATATCTTCAGGTCTAGATTCATCTAGTTTATTCAAAATCAATACCATATTCATGAACAAATACTTATGCAACCAAATTAGTATTATTTATAAATATTTTACCCAATTCATCAACCTTGTTTCTATACACCATTTAGTGATAAAATTTAGACAGCCTTTCAATTATAAAAATAATTCCCATACATTATTTATTTCAAATTAATTCATTTTTTATTACATTTACATTACCCAATTTTTGTTATGAATTACTTTAGTGATGCTCTTTGGTTTTAGCTGATACATGTAATATTTCTCTTTAACCCAATTTCTAATAGTGTATTGACTCTCAGTTCCTTTTTGATAATCACCTATAAAAAAATCTAAAGGGTGTTATTTATGGGTCCTAATATTTCTTGGAATTGATGTTCTTATTTCCTCCAAGTCTTCATCTAGGCTATGATAGAATTCTTGGAGTCTAATTGTTGTTTTATCAGTAAAATAATTAGTATGATCCAATGTCTTAGATTTTTTATTGATAATACGTTTTTACATATGATCCTCAAGGTTTTATATATAGTCTTTAGGATCATGTTAATTTTTCTCATCAAAAGTGACATGAAAAAAATTCTTCACACAATTTTAATTCTTTTATTAAAGTCTTCATAAACTCTACTAGATGTTAAATAATCAAGAAAATGTACATCGTTACTCATTAGTGAAAAAATTTATATATATTTTTTGGTATTAAGAATAAAAAACCCAGTATCCCAAAAAATTTAAGCAATCCTTCATAGGTTTTCCACCCTTCTATAATTTATAGGGAGTATTATTATTGATAGGTCTTATAAATACAATAATAATAGCATAACATGTTTAAATCATAGTTTCTACCAATAAATAAATAGGAAAGTCATACTAACTAATCATAGTCCATGAAATTACATGGACAATTCTATTTATTATTTCAAAACCCCCTTTTGTTGTGGTGTTTAAGGGGTTTATAAATTGTTATTATAGCCATGTTTTGAACATAAATTATAAAAATATTGATTCTAAAATTTACAACCATTATTAATTATCATGGTTTTAATGGTAATTCCATTATGGTTCCCTATAAATTCTATATATATAGAAAAATAATAAGAAGCTTTACTTTTAAGAGATAAGAAAAATAACTATGTGAATCTTGAATAATCACCAATAATATTATAGAAAAAATATTTTCCTTCTATAATTGAAACTCTAGAAGTTCTAAATATATATGTAAACAAATTATAGGGTTTTATAGGGATATATCTCCTTATTTTGTTTAAAATTAAATTTTTTGGAAACTTCCCTATTGACTGGGATTGAAATCATTATCTTTTGGGAATCCAATTCAAGGTAGATCATTGACTAACCCATTCTTTGATATCTTATTATGTATGTGTATATTTTATTTCCCTAGTATCCTGTGATGAAAAATAAATTCTATATGAAATAAACTTAAGTAGGAAGCATTTTGATAAAACAAAATATATAAATTAATAGTATAAAAATTACCATTTCTGAGGGCTGTAAAAAATAAATCACACTTCAAATCATAAATATTATAAGAATTTTTATAATATTTATCATGATAACCATATTAAAAATTTAAGAAATGATAATAATGTTATATTTTAAATCATAAAAAATAAAACATTAGAGATAAGAGCAATTTTAAAGATATTATTTTTTCAAAGGGCAATTATTTTTCCATTTTTATAATCACCAAACATAACATGTACACCATATACTTTAACAAAAGTATTAAAGCTTGATTAATATACAATAATGGTTTTTTAACATCAACAATATGGATACTCTAATCTTTTTTTAGGATATCTCAATAAATATTGCCTACAAAATCATACAACAAATGATTTTGGGACCCAAACCTTCTTAGATCGAGAGAAGATAACAAAAGGGATTTGGAATCCAGATTTGTTTTAAAATATTATTGGAAATATTATTAATAGATTTTGATAATAAAATCATCATGGGTCCTATATAATTAGTATTATTTACATAACCAAATATTCATTTAGTTTTATAGATTAAATTATTATTTTTATTACAAGAAACAAAGTAATTTTTAAAAACATCCTTTGATATCAAAAATTATAACATATACCAAATCTATATTTATGTGGTTTATGACTTCCCAAAATCTTATTAACTCTTTATGTTCCATTTTTTAATTGTTTTAAACTCTTTTTCAGTTGTCCATTATCCAATTATAGCTCATTATTCTCTTTCAACGAGTTGGTATTTTTCTATTTTTCGACAAAATGTTCATGTTTTTACATTATCGTATAAAAAATAAATCATTTTAAGATTCTTATATTATAAATTAGTTCAGACATGGTGTCCTTAAGAATATATCACTATTCATGTAATTCAAAATTATAAATTTCATATTCATCTAAAACATCATTAACAAAAAAACTCAAAGTAACTATTTGTACCTCAGATGTAGTTTCCATAAAGCATAGATTAGATTTTTCACATGAATAATGTTTTGTTGAATAACTAGATATATATTCTAAATAACTAAATGTTTCCTTCATTTAATTCATGGGTTTTATTTATCTATCATCATACTTATTTTTTTGCTTTAACATTGTGTAATTTACCTTGATGTGTCATTTCCTTTTAAATTCATAGAAACTAATTTCACCAGTGGAGTCATACTTTTTTAGTCATTATTATAGTATCATTTTATATCATATTTCCTTCTATAATTTGTCTTTAGGAAAATTTAACATTATTCTAAACTTTTTAATATCCCCTTGCTAGTGCATCCATATCCTCATCACATTGAATTTAAAATTCAGTGCCACTTGAATCATCTTTAATTATTTCCCTTGAATTAGAATCATATAACTCAAATGGTAAAGTTATATTTATTAGTTTAACACCTTCATTGTATAATTTTACTTTTTTATTGTACATCATAAATTTTCTGACAAATTCCTTGACCTATAGCTTAATAATATCACAAGATTCTCTAATTGACATAGTTGTTCTTATCCATCTATCAAGTAAACATATTTGTAGTCTTAGAATTTTTTTTAATTTTAAAGAATCTATCAAAATTAATTCATAGTATTGATGATCTCATTGAATATTAAATACATTTATGAAATGGAATTATTGTATTTTTTCTTAAAAGATTCAAACATCGTAATATATATTTTCAATAGTGATTTATTAACTTTGGAATTTCCTTCATGATAAATAACTAAAGTATCATATATTCCAGAAGTAGTAACATGATAGAAAATTCAATCAAGTTATCCTTCACCCAATCCATAAAAATATAATTCATAACTTTACAATTACTCTCATATATATCTTTAGTTTCATCACACCAATATTTTTTAGGCATTTTGGGTTTTTCATATTTATCATTAATAGTCCCCCAAATATAAAATCCTATATATTCAATATATATTTTAATTTTTATTTTCTATTAACTATATTTTGTCGTTTTTTTGTAGCATGACCTTCAACTGTATCATCCGTAATTATAAAATATTAACTAAAAATAACTAATTGATACTACCCTAAAAACTTGATCAAGGTCAAAAATAATTTAGATAATAAACAGGTTAATGAAGAGAGCCTGAAATAAAAGATTTGTTGTGATACCAAATTATTTACCAATTAAAATGTTTAATTATGGTGTTGGTGAATTGAGTTTCCAAAAATACAATTTATAATTAAAATATATATATATTTAAAATCTGATAAATATGATCTCATCCCATTAAACAAATGAAATAGGTATATATAATTTAATATTTTAAAATACATTCTTAAATATGTAATCAAAACCTTGTTAAGAAATGTTATTATTTTAAATTTTAAAATATATGACTTATATAAAACATAGTTCATATTTCACATATAAATGATTGTTGTCAGAGTTTATTCTTATAAATAGAAATTGAAGATAATCAGTTAAAATAAAAGGAGTAATGAAAAGAGTAACACACATTGGATTTTAAACAAGAGGTTTAATCCATGATGAATCTTTGTACTCTCCACTTTTTATTACATCACTACAAATAATGTTGATTAAAACTTAATAAATAGATCCACAACCTAGATTAATTTTTATAAAGACAACTAGACATTTCGATGTCTAGGCTTATCTAGGCATCTTCAATTGTTACTCATGGGATAAAAGATATAAAAATCCTAGGGAGAGAGTATTTGAGTTCTCTCCCTTATACAACAAGATAATTGGTGACCGTGTAAAGAATAAAATTATGAAAAATATAAATTTAATGTAAAATTGCTATAGGGAGAGATTTGTTTTCTAGAAGTTTGGTATGGATCAACCACTAATATAGTTTGTTTGATCATTTAGGCTCTTCACATTGAATGATTTTCCAGAAGTTTTAGGAATGTGAATTGTAGTTGGATCATCCCAGTTCTTGTTTTTTATAGTATTTACAAGAAAATATTTATATAGTAATGAAGAATATATTCTACGAGAACACCAAAAAAAATCACCACACCTTGTACAGGTGAGTCTTTCTCTATTTTATAGAAGTTTTTTCTCAAAGAATCCATTAAAACATAGTCATAAATGTATTAAAATATCTAAATTGATCTATCATGTCTCATTAAATTAAAATTATAGTTTTTGGAGTTTGGTACTTATACATGGTAGATCTAAATAGTCACATTCTGTGAAGACTCCTTCCTATGGTTTATTAGACCATACCTAGGTCAGATTGAACCTTAAAATGATCATCATAGTCAATTAAAATGGTCTTGAAGTTGATCAACCATCCATAGTAAATTTAATTTTAACATACATTCAATGGATTTATTCATGTGGTGACATCAGTATTTAGAAAGCCTCACTAAGTGTAGCTCGATCACATGACTATATTTATGTGGTCAATAATCTACAATCACTTTTCTTAATGGTTGGTTGAATTTGTTTTGATGGTCAATAAAGTCATCCTATGGTCTCTTAATTTTATTCATTTAATATCTCCATCAATTAGAAAATCTTTTATTGTGTTCCACAACATAGATCATATGTCATATAGTCAGTTGACGTTAACACATAGTCAATTTGATAGATAGATAAGTTCTTCAAGTCACTTCCCATAGTCACACAAATTATTCATGAAGTTGACAAGTATATATGTAGTTGATGCAATATACCATATGGTCAATTCAAGACATAAGCATTTTTACATGAAAAATAGTTTATTACTATAAAACATATAACTTATTAGATTAGTAATAGACATTATTTGAGATAATTAAAATAGTTAACTTCTAGATTAATCATATAAAATAATATATCATCATAAAATAACTTATCTATCCATGAAGAGAAAAAACATAAAACACCCGTTCAAAATAATTTTCATAATAAAAATAATTCTTCTAAATATTTTTCTTATTCATTTCAATTACTATAAAAAAACAAAACTATAGTCATATAAAAATGAAACACATATTTTCAATCTTGAAAATCCCACAAAACATTTCCTCTTAAATTTATTCAAGTATCTATAAGTTAAAATTATAAAATAAGTTTATCTATTAATATCTGAATCATTATAATTAAAACATGTTTTACCATTACCAAAATAGATTTTTGACTATATATACCAAAAAATATATATGAAAAAATATATGTGGAGGGCCTATAATGTTTTCCATACAAATAAGATTAAAAATTTCTTACTATACCAATTTCATGAGCTATATTTTCCCACCTTATTTTTAGGCATGTCATATATGGAATCGTGTCTTTTATCTAAATTTAATTTATGCACCTTCTTCAATTTATTAATCCTAGTAGAATTACATCTCATATTCACATATAATATTCATATAATTATGAAATGATAAAATATTTATAGAAACCTCTTAATATATTTATAATGATTTGATATTATCTTTTTTAATCCTTATTGAAATATAAAAACTCAAATATAATATACTATCTATTGTGAGCATGTTTTAATCTTTTAAAGCCCACATTTTACCAACAAAAATCAATTTCATTTTCATTTACCAAATGAAATTTTGGTTACATTATTTAAATTGTGTTCTATTCCACCATGGAGGAATGAAATTTCTCCATCTATATACTCAGCCTATAAATCCTTACTCATTTCAAATAAATAACACCACTAATGTAACTTTTTTATGAATAAATGAGAAAAATATTTTCAAAATGAATATGATTTTGACATATCATCATGTGTGACACATACCAGTTCATGGATATGGTTCGTTATATGACCATTGACACACCTCCGTATATGAAAAAGGTTGTTGACTAGTAGTAAGGGTCTCATATATCATGAGGGGTACTATACCCACTACCAAGTGGGTTCAGAAATCATTTAAGGTTCCCTCATCCATTTTCCATACTAAATCCCAACTCTCTCATCGAACATAGGGCCCCTCCCTTATCCTGACATGTAAACATAAAGTCTATTCGGGTACCAAACGGTGGCTCGAGTAGGGTGTGAGTAAAACATAGTAGGCCACCTCGAATGGAATCTAAAGAAATTTCCATTCTATAACATTGAATTATGTTATATAAAAATTTTTAGATAAAATTATAAAAGTAGAATGGTTTCACATTTATTATTCTTTAATGAACCACTCCATATATGCTTCATACTGTGTCGACGTATGAACCACACACAAATGGGGTTTTATAATTAATTCTTTAAAGTGGTTTCATTATTCAATTTAATTCCATTTCATTCCAGTACCTTAGAGAATCAGTACATGTACCATTATCTTGGATATTTGGAGCGTCATTCTAGGATCATTATCTTAGGAAATTATTGAATTAGTATAGTTCCAATGTCATGGGTACATTGAGAATTAGTCTAGCACAAAAATCTTGGGTTCTTGGATCATCATTCCAGCACCAATTCACATGCATATATCAGGGTCCTGGAGAATCAGTCTTGAACCCATGGTTACTTAGAGCATCAATAAATCTCACATAAATAATTGTTCAAATTTTCATTCAGACATATATATTTCAAGGTTCATCACTAGTGACCTTCTGATCAATAATTCACAACATAGTGCAATATTTTATTTCTCAAAAAAATCATTGTTCTTTACTTTTCTTATAGGGAACATCATTTACAATTTCCCCATTACTCTACTTATCATCAATTATTATGTTTCTCCATAAATCTTCAAGTTTAAGCCAATCAACCCTTCATGCCCACATATCAAACCATGAAATATGGATTTAGCTCAATTATATAAACCCACTATCTCTCTTTTACATTACATTAGTCATCATTTCAATGATATTGGAACACCCCCATCGATTTCTACCAATCCATGTTTCATAAACTTCAATGGGTCCAATAGGATCCATGATGGGTCACTAAATTTCATGGGATTCAATTCACTTTTTAAAATAAAATTTAGTTACACAATTTGTAGACATGATGATATAACTACAAAAACAAGATCATGATCATGACTATGAGAATTAGAAATTATACCACCAACCTTAGGATAATTGGAGAACACTCACCAAACCATAACCCTTAATGTGAATTAGAATGATCGAATTCATAATGTTTAAAGAGATCTAAGATCAATAAATAGTATCATGATCTAATGAATCATGATACATCACAACCTAGATCTATACCATCAAATATGGAGTAATTCATCTCTCTATAGAGGGGAAGAAAGATAAGAGAGATAGGAAAAAAATAAGATAACACTTATCATTGATGAGTTGACCTTCTTTCACCTGATCTTTGATTCATAGAAGAAGGGGTTCATGAGGACAAGGAATCCTCTAGAGAAAATATGTGAGATAGGGAAACCATTTTAGGCTATGTGGGGGTGATTAAGGTTATAAACCGTGGGTTCAATAAATTTTAATTTAATTTTCAAATCTTTTAATAACCATGTGCATGGTTTTTTGGATGGGATATATGGTTAGAAAAAATGTGTTCCCTAATCATGTGCCCCTACTGTCCAGTGGTGCAAAGTTTCTTCTTGAGCCACACAGTTTGTTAAATCATTTGAAAACCATAAATCCCCACTATTCTAGGGGTACATGGTTTGGGGGTTATGGTTTCATAGTTTGGTTAAATCATGTGCCCCCATTCTTGTTCCTCAAAATGGGGTGCATGGTTTTCTAGGGCAAACTACATTATTTTCCCTAGTAGTTTTCCTATCGTGCATAAACCCATGAGATTACAATTTTTTCCAAATCCACCCTAAATTAACCTAAACAAATACACAACCAATATATGATCAAGAAAAAGTAAAAATAACACATGAAAATGAGTACATGTTGTATCATGAAAGGTCAATATCTTACAATCTCCTCACCTTATAAAGACTCATCCTAATTTTGTACTTGTAGTATCATAAAGCCTTTGTATTGTAAAGGTTGGAACAATGGGTCTACGTATCTTCTTCCTTCTATCATTTTACTCTTGAAAATTTCCATGCTACTATAATAATTGGACCAATGGTACTATCATTCCACATAAAACATCCTCACTGCGATCCAAAACAGGAATCAAATGATCCTCAAAAGATGAATCAGTATAAAGCTCAACATCATCAACATATATCATTTGATAATGGTCAAGGTGACATGTCTAAATAAATGTCTCATAAAACATATTTCATATAATTATACCTATGTGGAAGAGCCAATAGATATTACATTGGTTTGACCCTCTCTATAATCTCATTAGTCCTAACAAACTTGGCCACCAACTTTCCAAGATTCCAGATCTGATGGTGACCCAATATCGATGACACCCCAAAAGAATACATGATCACCCACTATAATGTTAGGAGGATGAAAATGTTCATTTGAATAATAATTATTTCTATTGTGAGATTTATCCATATGAATCTAAACCAACTAAACCCATTCTAATTACTGTTACATGAGACTTGATCCTAACGACTCGACTTTTCTACCTCCATCAAACATAAAGGTGATACGCATGGATTACCATAAAAATACTCATATGGGGATATCTAAATATTTTATTGATAAATAGTGTAATAGGTGAACTCAAATAGTGTTAGGTTCTTCTCCCAAGACCCAAAAAATCTTGGATTCATGCTCACAACATGTCCTCTAGCACTTGAATAGCGTGCTTTGATTTCTTATTAGTCTATGGGTGAAAATTTTTACTCAAAAACACCTGGGTACCCAATTTTGTATGAAATCCTTACCAAAATAACAAAGTGAAATATAAATACTGATCTAAAAATATACTCCATGGCATCCCATGAAAATCGTATATCTCCTAAACATATATATCCCCCAACTGATCAACCATGAGAATTTACCCTATTGAAAAATGGGTTAATTCTTTCAATCGATGTACAATCACCCATATCACAACATTCATCTGAGGTCTCATCAGAAGACCCCCCCAAACCCTAGAAACATCATCCCACAACCATTCTAGGATAGAAAACAGTTGCAGAAAATCACCAAGTCATTGATTCATAGCCTTCACATGCTAATAGGTGTATCATTGTGACATGAAACTTACAATGTCCTTTATTCATCCATATCCACCAATACTACATATGAATTTAATATTGTTTTTTGGTCAACACAGGATTATATTCCCATTTCTAGGAATGGGAGTCATGAATTTGATCTTCCCACATACACATAGGAAAAACAACATGGACCTGGACATTGATGATCGCATCCTCATCTATAGTCTAATCCGAAGGTGATTCCCCACCTTCCAGTATTTTCCTCAAGGATAGATAATATGTTTCCTAATACTACCTCTCATTTATCCATCTCTAAAGTGTGGAATAAATGGATAAGAACATAATAGAAATCTACCCCTGATCCTCTTGAACCTCTATATGGATCTCAGCAGACAATGTTATCATCTTCCCCTTTCAAATTAAACTCCAAATATGACTGAGTCTATTTATTTAATCTCAATGTTTTGAAAATACTATTTACCATTCCAAGTGTACAAGATAGATCAAAATAAAATGACTTTATATAATCAACCCATATTCTCTTCTAGATATACAATACATGCTATAAAAGTTGTCCTTCAGACTTTTTTAGTCTATATAAGAAATAAACCTTTTTCCTAAATGGTAATGTCATAAACATTTTCATGCATAAAGAACCGTGGTCAAATAGATGCCATGTGTAGAATAATTATATTTGTGTGACCTCAACTGCCATGATTTGTAAACCATGACTCAGTCTCATTGCATCAACACTGCCCCAATTCAACTCCCGAATTCATCACAAAACAAGGTATACTCTTCACTTGACTCGGGTAGGATAAAAAATGATGTAATAGTGAAACACTTCTTAAAATAAAATAATGAGTTCTAGCATGCCCCAACCCACACAAATTTGACACCCTTTATAGTTATTACTGAATACATCACTACTGAGTGAGAAAAGAGCTAAAGGAATCTTCAATAATAGCTAGTGAAACCGAAAAAGATTTAGATATCAAAACAATTCTTGGGCTACTAAAAAGAAAAAATATCATGAAATTTATCTAGGTCCACTAAAACACCTTCTCTCGAGATGATGTGACCCAATAAATACACACTATCAATCCATAAAGAACACATATAAAACTTATAGCATATCCTATGATATATCAATGTATTTAGGATGATTTCATCATGTTTTGAATGATCATCATGATTCATGGAGTTCACCAATATCTCATAGAATAATGAAACCAAAAACTGATCCAAAATGGGTGGAATATTCAGTTCATCAAGTCCATAAACACAACATGAGTGTTTTTCATTCTAAATGACATTAAAATGAACTCATATAGTCTATAGAAACTCCAAAATTCATTATATGGTTTATCAAAAGGTCTCACTCCAAACCGATGATACACTAACCTCAAATCGATCTTGGAGAACACACAAGAACACCTCATTTAGTTAAAATGATCATTGATACATGTAAGATGGTACAATTTATTAACTATAATCCTATTTAATTTCCTATAATTGATGAAATCTTATAACATGTTATCACCCTTCTTAGAAAATATGTTTTGAGAACCCCAAGGTTATGTACTCATAAGGATGAACCATTTATTATCTAACTCCTCCAATTATTTCTCAAGTTATTGAATCTAAGAAAATAAAATCTTTTAAGGTGTAATTGATATTGGTTCATTCCTATGAATTAACTCAATTGCGAACTCAACATATCTCTCAAGTGGAAGCCCTAAGAATTATTCATGAAATACACCCTAGAATCAATCCACTACACGTGTAAAGACACTATACATTACCCCAATCATATTAAAGAAGACTCACAACATAGGAGGCGATATCCCCTAATTGCTGTTGAACTATCTCCACACATCCTTCTTAGATATCCCATCATCCATAATAAACATAGCTATTGTCCTCATGAGATGTAAAAGTTACTCCCCTGTTGTAACAATCTATGTGGCCTCAGTATGATACAAATCTATACAAAACCGAGGTCAAGTCAAAATATGAAATCTCAAGTACATATATGTCCCAAAGGAAATGATACTCACTAACCTCAAGAGAACACTCATTACATAGAAAATTTCCTTCGAACATACACCCAGTGGTTTTTCAATCATGGTAACCCCACACATGAAAACCAAAGTCAGACTCAAACCATTCACATGTTAAGAAAAGATATAAGGATGTGAGGCTCATGTATCAAATAAATCACTAGAATTTATAGAATACATAAGAATAGAATCTATGACTTTTGATGACCAAACCTACCTATCAACAAGT
The DNA here is from genome assembly GCA_963277665.1 of Viscum album. NCBI lineage: Eukaryota > Viridiplantae > Streptophyta > Magnoliopsida > Santalales > Viscaceae > Viscum > Viscum album. The sequence goes on from OY728134.1 coordinate 1,281,653,136, forward strand.
ATAGGATGAATGGAATGTAACTAAATACCCATCTTACTTATGATCTATTCTATGTTCCTTGTGATGCACTGATCTATTGATAAGGGAATTATTTTTCTAAATTACAATGTCTGCTTCCCCAACCAACATGGCCAGTAGAACTTTGACTTCCCAAATGATATGGGGTTGAATAACCCCTTCTAGTTCTCTAGTTCATCATTTCTCCTCTGTCACTACCCATATTTCATGAGTTCTAATTGTACTACTATAAGTGTTCTATCTGGGTGAAATCTATACACTCCACTAGTGGTCGGGGACACTGACTATGAATGTGACATGGCCTACCTACTGGATAGTAGAAAAAATGATTACTACCCTGAGAAACTTATCATTCTCCATGGCTACTCTATTTTTCACTACTCTGGTGAATATTCTCATAATGATGCTTCCTACATCCATAAAATGTACCTTCTAGTTGTCAAATAGAAACCACCTATCCTCCACTGTAAGAATAATACAGGTTACCCTTATAAATGAGAGCCTAATTAACTATTATAAAAAACTTCTTCAATAAAAAGATAATAACATAGGACATAATATCATATTTAATTATATATTGAAAACATCTCACCATAGTTTCCTCATCTCTTAACAGCATTGGGGAAAATTCCTACAAGTCGGTTAAGCAACTGATATAGTCCATCACTAACATGCTTCCTTGGGTAAACCACATATAACTCTTCTTCCCTCCCCTATCTTATATTTCCAAGATAAAAGTTCACTAGGATTTTCTCTTTGTATTCCTTCCAAAAAATTCCCTCCAACTTCTCCTTTCAAGGTAGAATATCCCAAAAATTCTTTGATTGATATCATAACATATAAGTATCTATCTTGAATCTATTCTCTGTAAGAGTCCGTAAATGGTCAATAATTGTATGGATATATTCAATCAAAAACTCAACTACCATAGGACCACCCACTCTAGTGAATATCAAAGGATTTTTCATTTGAAACTCTTGGGGAAGATCAGACATATTCCACATAGGCTGACATGTGCCTCTCTCTAATATTTGTATAAAGAAAGTGAATTTCTAATGGAACTGCTCTTTTGATCCTTCACCCAAAACTATGTGGGACACTTTTCCCTCATCGAGATGTACATTTCCAAGAATTTTTATTTCTCATCTTACCATTAATATTCATCAATTATGCATATATCTAAAATTCCAAGTGTATATATTATGAGACATAACACATCATTAACACATTTAAACAAGACATATTCACATAAGGATGCAAAAATTTCTCCCCAAAACTCTATCTCATGGTCAAAATAGATGCTATATCACTACCATCAACCATCCATAACCTAGGCCATGGCTAACCACAGGGAAAAACATTCATAATTATATATTTTCCATTAGATTAACATTTTCAATCATTTAAAATTTTCACATTCAAAATATTTTGAATCAATACACATTAATTAATAGGAAACATTTCTTTTTAAATTTCATCAAAAAAATAAAATCATTTATATTTCTCAGAACACAATTATAATTTTCTATTCCATTAATGCATAATATGATTCATGTTACACACATTCTTGAGTACCTAGAATGATTCATGGATACTGAAATATCCGGTCATATCATTCCATGAGTAAAATTAGAGAAAGTAATCATACAAATAGTGTATCACCCAAGGTAAAATATCATTTAACTATAACAGAAAATTTCAAGACAAAAATCCCTCTCAGGGTACTTGGGTTTTCACCCACACATGGGTTAGCTACTCCCATGCAGGAGCTTATTACCAAGGCCTAACTCATCCAACTATCCTCTCTAGATTTACCAAATATTAAGAAAATATAGAATAAATTAAATACAACTTTGATACCACTTTATGACATCCTAACCCAAGTGTTTCATATCAGTCCCCTGACCTAGTCATTACATGGCTTTAGAAGAGCCTCTCCATGTATTAGAGGCTACTGACTAGAAGAAAGGGTCTAATATGTCATGTGGTGAGACTATACCCACTTTATAAAACTCAAAACATAGTTAAAATCAATATATTAATAGAAAAGGTAATAATAATCAATTAAAAATATTGACCAACATCACAAGATAATCTGAAAATAGGGGAAATACAATAAACCAAATACATAGATATTTCAGTCCATATGTGTGTCAAGTTTCCTGATAAAAACATAAATAGAGACACTCTAACCACTCAAAAGCATGTCTCAACAACATGTATGGTACCCTCATACATGCTTATCCCCAAACCCCAACTCATCCATATAACATTGGGAACCTTCCATTCCAACATGATGTTTATTTGAGTACTAAACAACGTCCCAAGTAGAGTGTGAGTACAACTCAGTAGGCTACTACAAATGGAGTATAAATAAAAACCTAGTCTATAAATTTGTATGAAATTATATAATTGATAATAGAAAAAAGTACGAAAGAAAAAATGTTTCACATTCATTATTGTTTAGTCAACCACATAATACCTACTTTGGCCCATTCTAGAGTCTCAACCATAAACCAATGGGGTTTTATAATTTATTCTTCCAAGGGATTTCATTATTGAATTTAATTCCATTTCATATTGGTACCTTGGAGTGGTATTATAGGTACCATTATGATAGATACAATGAATGTTAGTCTAAAATCATTATCTCAAGCACTCGGAGCATTAGTCCTATGTCATTATCACATGAACATATAGTATTCGTCTAGCATCAAAATATGGGGTACATGGTGTATCAATACAGCATCAAATCACCTGAATGAATCATGAACCTTGAGCATCAATAATGTACCCCATGGGTACTCACAACATCATTCCTCCACAAAAAGGTCATTAATCCCATTTTCCTATATATATATATATCAAGGTTCATCATCAGTGACCTTCTTATCAATTATTCAGAATATAGTTCACCATTTCATTTATCAAACAGAACCATGGTTCTTTAGTTTTATCATAAGTAACAACACAATAAATTCCCCCATTAATCCATTTATTATATATTATTACACAATTTATTAATCCTATAAGGATATGTCAATAAACCCTTTAAATCCCAATATAAACAATGAATCATGGATTTAGTTTAATTCCATAAACCCACTACTTTAGCTTTTTTACTTTCCCTAAGTCATCATTTCATGGATATCGGCACACCCCATGGGTTGAAATGAAGCCCAGTCTCATAATATTAAGTGGGTATAATGAGATCCATGAAGGGTTTCTCAATTTCATGGGAATCAATTCAATTTTTAAATTTGAATGAAATTTCACAACACGAAAATGAAATGATACAACTAAAAACACAGGAGAATGATCATGAATATGGAAATTAACAATTAGACCACCTACCTTAGGATCATTTATGAACACTCTCGCAACCTTATCCCTTAATTCGATGTAGAATGGTAAATTTCACAACAAAAAAATAGATATAGGATCAAAAAAATATCATTAAGATCCATAGAAACAATATCCATTAATACATAGTAATATAACATAAAAAATTTATTAATTCATACCTATTTAAAGGGGATGAATGATGGGAGATATAGGAACCTAAAAAAATAAGAGGACACCTATTAGGGAGGGTTTGATCTTCTTCCATCAGATCTTTGATTTGTAAGGGAATGGGTTCAGGAAGATGAGGAATCCTATATAGATCCTCCAAGATCAAATGAAATTGTATTTGGATTATAGGGGTGAATAAGGATATAAATTAGGGGTTCAATAAACATTAATTAAATTTTCATGTATTTTAATAAACACGCAAATGGTTTTCTGGACAAGCTACACAGTTAGACAAACTATGTTCCCTAACCATATGCCCCAAGAATCTAGGGGATACTTGGTTTGTTAAATTGTGTGAAAACCATTAAAACCCCACTTTCCATGGGGTGAACAGTTTGGGGGTAGCTACCTGGTTTGGTAATACTTTCCCCCCCTTCAGGTTGCTCAAAATTGGGTGCACAGTTTGCTGGGAAATCGTACATTTTTCTTTAAATGTGTGACAAACGTTCAAATCCCCATGGTCTTATAAAATTCACCAAATTCTCTCAAAATGACCCTGAATAAATACCCTACCATATTATGCTAAAAAATGGTAAAATAATACCTGAAAATAAGTACAATACATCTCATGAATGTTTTGTATCTTATAATTTTTATTTCAATGGTGACATTTAACATATATAACATCCTTGTGTCATGGAACATAAATAAATATTTATCTAGTTAGTTGAAAAAACAAATATTTTTATATTTTCATTATAACATTCATGATAAAAAAATGATTTTAAGAATAATTTATTTATCACAGCCTTTTTAAAAGCATTAATAATGTTATATTTTATCAATGATTTTTAAAAAATCACCAATAACACTGCTGCAGAATAGAATTTTATTATCTCTATAGATCAAAATTATAAGTTCTTAAAAAGATCTGATGTTTTAATAACCTTTAATAGATGTTACATTTTATCAGTACTTAAGAAATTACTGCTAAATGTGGTCCTTTATTAGTTCTCATTTTAGTGTTGATAAAGTGGAATTTTATCTGTTTTATTATAAGCATAGATAGAAGTTAATTTTATAATCACTACCTATAATACTTATAAAATCTACATTTATTATTAATATATTTATCACTAATAAAAACACTAGTTGATACAGTGTCCAAAAATATTTATAGAACACTACTTCAACATAAAATTATAAACAAGTTCAAATGTTTCAATTCATTTACCTCACACTACAGAATCTACTTTAAAATAAATATACTCTAAAAATATCAATACATTTCAATAACATTGGTATGTAAAATTTATTAAAAAAATTAAATTCTGCAACCAATTCAAAAATAACATGGGTTCCTCTATATTCTACTATCTTTGGGTCCCCCTTTATAATGAACCTAATATGTTATTAGTTTATGAAGATGCCAACATAGTTTGAACAAAATTATAGTGTACCTATAATAAAAAACTAATCTTATGTAATTAATACCATAAAAATAAATGTATCAAAAATATGATACACCAATGCATTAATAAAATGTAACTTTTAAACTAAAAACACTCACTTTTAACCACACATGGAACACCACATGTAATGTTAATATACAACTAATTTCTTTATGAGAATAATGATTTATATATTTTTCCAAAAGTATCAAGATAATCTGAACATTTTTTCCTTATTTTAATTATACAATACATGTTTTGATATAATATTTTAATTAAAAAAGACGCACTTTTAGTATTAATTACCACACCATGTGTCAGATTGATGTAAATCTAATTACAACATATCAAAATATCTTAATGATAATTTTACTAATCTACCAAGTATATTTGAGTGAGATTTCTTAATTTTCAATGAATGCTTCCTGTTTTAAATGAAAACATAACTTTTAAACTATAAACTCACACTGTATGTCATACTAGGAATTCCTTGGGTTGAATTAACAAAAAGCTGATTATTACATGTCAAAAAATACTTATGAATCATTTTGCTAAAGTATCAAGACAATATATGTGATTTTTATTGGTTTTTAGTGATTGATTAATTTTTTTACTAAATTATTACTTTTAAAATAAAAATAAACACTTTGAGACATATCGAGCACACCATGTGTTACATTGATGTGTTTATAATTATTATATTTCATAGATGAATTATAATATATGTGTGAATTATTTATTTTTATTGAGTGACACATGTGTTTAAATAAAATATCAATTTTATACTAAAACCCTGCACTATGAGTCACACCGGGAACACATTATGTCAGATTATTGGGATATTGATTCTTACTTTTCAAAATGACTTATAAATCATTACACAATGTATTAAGAAAATAAAATAATCTTTTCTATGACTTCAATGAGGGAAAAAGTTTTTGAATTAAAATACTTAATTTAAAATGAAAACATCCACATTGAGTTATACCAAGAACATCATGTCTACGACTGATGTGTGGTTGTTTCCTACCTCTCAAAAATGAATTATGGATCATTTTTTTAATATATCAAGAAACAAACTTTTTTTCTTTGTTTTTACTAAGTCACACATGTTTTAAACAAAAATGTTACTTTTGAACCTTTAACATTCACATTGTGTCAAACAAGGAACACAAACAGTCATATTTAAATGAGATTGATTTATAACCATAAAAAATTATTTATGTATGGTTTTGAAAAAAAGTGTCCAGAAAATAATTGAACATTAACGTATTTCTCAGTGAGTGACACATGTCTTTAACTAATGTAACATCTAAATAGAAATCACACAGTTTGAGTCATACCATTCTCATTGTGGGTCAGAATGATGTGAGGATGAAAACTACTCATAAAAAATTACTTATGTATCATTATACTAATGTATCAAGAAATTCCAGGTGTGTTTAATAAATTCTTAGTGAGTGACACATGCTAGGAATTAAAATGTCATTTTAAACTAAAAACATAATCTTTGAGTTATACTAGGTGCACAGTGTATCAAATTGAAATAGAGATTGTATCAACCTGAACTGTTATAAAAAAAATTCCCCTTGGTTTTTAAATTAAATGTCTTATTATATATTATGGTTATAGAAAAAACATTCTCTTATTTGGATTTATTATATCCTATCAGATTTAAAATAATGTCAATAATCATTACCACTGATAATATAGTAGTTGAATAGTGATAACATGGTTATTATAAATATAGGGTTTTAACAAATCTAGTTGACATAGAAAAATGATGTGATGGCCTCAACTAGTATTATTGTACCATAGGAAGACAATTTATATAAGATTTAGTGAGAGATAGAACCACTATTATTTTCCTTTAGTGAATCCCAATATGAGATCTAATAACTTGAGAATGAGCGAAACTGTTTATAGGAGAATTTCAAGCTCATCGAGGTCACGACCCAAACCATGTACATCGAACCACCACATGAAAGTATCATGATAACACACCTTACACTTTCGGCATTTTCTAGTTTATTAAAGGGATATGTATCAAGACCATAATAATATGAATATTTATACTATATTTTCAATATAATAATGTTCATATTTTCTTCTTATCATTACATTACAAATAATTTAAATTTTTATACAATAAAAAAATTGTATTTTAATTATTATTCAATTTTAATTAAAGCATATATTTTGATGAATTAATGGATTTTGTAAATAAGTAATATTTAAAAAAATATATTAAATAATTTTTATCAAATATAAATTATCTTATAAATTTTATGAAGTCAAATGTAATATTTATAAAGATTTTAAAACTTTTGTTAAAAACACCCAAAATTTTTCAATAAATGTAGATTTTATTTTAAAAGTTTAAATTCACATATTTAGTAAATTATTTCGTTAAAATACATACTATTTTTGGAATCAAAATTATGAAATTATACAATGCTGTATTTTTCATAATTTTTCAAGACAATTGAATATTCGGGTAAGAATTAAATTCATTATAAATATATGGTGTGTATTTTGGAATCATAATTACCCAAATGTGATATAACAAATAATACAAATGGTTTCAATGACCCAATATATTTCATACAGTTAAAATAATTTGACTTTATGTTTATTTTATTCATTTTATAATTCCTTTAAGAATCCTCGAAAACCATTAATTTATTTTATGTTTTTAAAATCATTTCTTTAAGAGTATGACTCACTTCAACATCATTAAGGGTAATATTTTATTAATTTCGTCCCTCATAAGTATAAAATAATAAAAACTACTCCCCTTTGGAATACACCCTTGTTCAAAATGATCGAAAGGATTATTTGTTTGGTTATATTATTATATAGAGTCCTAAATCTATGTTTGAGAAATGATAAATAATTACAAACACATTTCTTATATAAAATCACCCTAGACCCAATTTATATTCACTAAAAATAATTTTACCACATCCTTAATCCTAAATAACTTCTCTATATCCTCCCTAAGGTGCCCCCTAGTTCTCAAAAAGATCCTCCCAAACATTTGGAATCACACTATCAAGGTAAGGTGTCTTTTCTGTCACCTCTTTATTCAAGTATCTTCTTTATCATATGTATTTTAACATCAATTCTCAAATTTGGTATATGTTTTTACATATCATCATTACTATCCATTTCATGTATAAATTTTGAGAGACCCCTTTCACTCTAATCAATACCTCCCATGAGCATTTACATGGCCCCGTTATGATACCAAAATTGCACCAGCATTTTCCATTCCAAAACAATTGTATAGTTAATACGATACCCATTTCCAATCAAGGGTGTTAACCTTAATAAAATTATAATTTTTTATTGGGGACTTAAATTTTTTAATTCCATGTTACTTTATCATGTAATAAAATATTATTATGAATGAATCCATGTTTTATGATTTATGTGGAACACTTAAGCATTATAATGAAATGAATGTGATGAGTGTGCCTGATATTATATAGTGGTCTAATGCATTGGGTAATATTCAGTCTCATGATACATAATTTTGGGACATGGATTAAACATGATTCCTTTATGGTAAATTTGCAATCATGATGTTTGGTAGTTATACTTGACCAATTTTTAAGATGTAGTGTCTTATGTTTTTTTTTTGAATTTTCCATGATGCCTTTATGTTATCATGTTATGTCATGTCTTTTTATTCATGTTTATGATTATCACTCCTTTTATTCCCCATTTATATTCCTATTGTCTAACATGTGTTAATTTTTTCATTTCATTCCATATTTATTCTATTAAAGGGATTTATAGCTCACACCTTTCTTATGTATGTCCCCAGGTTATCCAATGCGGTTTTTTGTACAAAGGAATAATATGATCATGCTAAAGAAGTTTTCAATAATGATGATGTTTTATTTTTTTAAGTTTTTATGTAATGTATCTAATTCCCAAAGATACTTATCGATATTTTATTTTGCATTAAATTCAATTATATGAATTAAATCATGAATTAATGTGTAATAAAGAGAAGGGATGTCATAGTTTGTATCAAAGAAAAAGTTTATTTATTTTTGGAATTAAGATTAGAAAACTCTAGAGAATTACATTGGGATAAGAATAAGTAGAATAAAACATAACTAGATTTTTATGAATAAAATAAGTGGTTTATTAGGAAAATACATCCATTTTAGGATACTACAAGTGGGTGTGTCTCTGGCACAAATGTACATAAGGGTAAAACTCGAAAACACAGCGTTGTGATAGACCCGATCAGGAAATAGTTCACAACAACGGGCCTTGGTACACACATATTTCGACAATCTCAGGGGATATGAATTTTTAAATTCATAATCTAATTATGAACACATTTAAAGTGGAAAATACCTATAAGAAAATATGTTAATAAATATATCATCGATAATATAGATTGAAGCCTAGAAATTCATAAGATCTGAAAAAAATGTAATTTATATGTTATAACTTTAATTTAATTGGATTTCTAATTATGTGTTTAATATTATCAAAATACTCATCCCTAATTTTATAATTATTCTAGCCAATAGCTGGAAATAGGAGTAATTTGGTAAACAATCGATGTGATGGGTGATTTGATGACTGCCCTAATGAGATTCCCAATATGATGGGAGCAAGAGTAAAGAACATGATGAAAATAATCTCTCATAAAACTTAGTTTCTAAATAGAAACATGGATTAGGAGAGGGTCTGAATCCCCCTATGAGAGAAAATGATTAAATTGATACCTTTATGTGTCAAAGGCCTCTAACATTCAATGGATGATCTAATCCCTTAATCACGGAACAATTTATTAACTCCATTGAGAAGGTCTTCCCCATATTTCAATGTTTTTGAGCAAGCAAAGGTTCTATTGGAAGTTTATTGTATGGAGGGTGAAGATAATATTTGGTGGTAATTTATTAAGAACATCAATCCTAATGAAGAGAACAAAGTTATTCGGTGGAAAAATTATGAATTTTTTTTGAAAAATATTTTCCGCATACTCCTTAATATTAAATAGAAATAGATTTCATTTCCCTTAATAAAGATGAATATGAATCAATTGGGGTGTGTGAGAAAAAATTCAGAAGACTTTCTTGATATGCATTTAGCTTTGTTGTTAACCCTGATTTCAAGGTTGGAAGCTTGTTTGGTGGGAAAAAACCTTATCTATAAAAATACATGGCAATATGAGACTTTGACATCTATGAAGAAATTTTCCAATGTGTCCTCAAAGATAGAATGGAGATCGAATAATGACATGGGTATCATGGGGATAAGAAGTGGAAAGTGGATTTTAATTATGGTGGTCCAATGAAGAATTATACTTTTTCTAAGAAACTTCAACATTTCATTTTTTAAAGGTGTAGAAACAAGCACCCCAGAAATTGAATAAGTGAAACATGGGATTGTTTTAGGTGTGGGAAGGAAAGACACCAAGCTGGTGATTGATGGTAGGAGAAATCCCCTAATGTGTTAAAGGATAGAAATGATCCGGTCAACCCCCAATGAATTATTAATTGCTTCAGATAAAATGAACTAGGGAACTTTGGAAATCAATTAACCAAGCTGATGATTTTTAGAGACAACAAACAACCTCCGAGGCAGAATGGGAATTCTTTTTCCATCACCACCATAGAGGTGGATCCTGACAACAATGTGAATATAGGTACACTAGTTATCTATTCAATAATACTGTGCAAATTTTTTTATTATTTTTCTATTCATTCCTTCATATCATGAAATTTTAGTAGAACTATTCAAATACCACCAAATGCATGGAGGTGGAGGTGTTGGTGAAGATGTAAAATGGAAAAATTACTACATCTTAAGTACATAAATCCTCCACTTTTAGAAATTATGGGATAAAATTTCAAAATAACCTTGTCAAACTCCCTTTAGTGAAATTTGATGCAGTTCTAGGCATGGATTGGATTTCCCTATATAAATCCAATATAAGTTTCCATGAGAATTAATTCACTCTCCATATCATGATTCATCCTTTAATTCTATAATAATGCAAGGAGATGGATAAATCTTCTTTATCACTAATATATTAGGCATGGATATTATTTCCCTATAATCAAGAGAATCTAACTCAAAAAATTTAGTCTAAGTAAAGGATTGTCCTTGAAAACCTATCCATTTTGAAAAAATATGCTAATGTTTTTTCCAATGAATTTTATGGTCTTCCTCCTAATTAAGTGGGTGAATTTTTAATCAAGCATAAACCTAAGGTTTTTCCATTTTCCAGGACTATGTATAGAATGGATATTGTGGAACTTGAGGAGCTGAAGAAACAACTACAGGAGATTCTAGAAAAAAGGTTCATACACCCAACTGCTTCACCTTCGGGTGAACAATTCCTCTTCATCCAGATGAAGGAGGGGTCAATGCACCTTTTCATTGACTATTATGAGCTCAAAAAGATCATGGTAAAGAGCAAGTATCCTCTACCATAGATTTATGACTTATTTTATCTACTATGTAGAGAAATATACTTCTCCAAGGTGAATCTATGGTATGAATATTACCAAGTTATGGTGAAGAATGAGGATATCCCCAAGACTAATTTTCACACAAGGTATGATCAAAATGTATGCATAGTAATTCCATTCGGACTTACTAATGCTCCAACAATGTTTATGGACTTGATGAATAGAGTCTTTAGGGATATACCTAAACAAATTGTTTAGTCTTTATAGATTATTTTCATATATAATCCAAAAGTGATATCGAGAATGAAGAGTATCTGAGCACTATGTTAAATACCTTATGAAAGGAGAATCTTAATACAATGTACATGAAATGTGTGTTATATTTTAATTAAGTCTCATTTTTAGGGAATATTACCACAAGAAATGAGATATATATTGACCCTTCAAGGAAAGGTAATATTAAATGATGTTTGAGGCCAAAATATATGATATAAATCCATAGTTTATATGGATTGGATAGGTATTATTGATGATTTTTGAGAAATTTATCATGATTTAAAAACACTATGAACAAGATAACTTAGAAGGGATTCACATTTTATTAGAATGATGAATGTGAAGACATCTTTATGGAGTTGAAAAAGAGTCTTATCACTACATTGATACTCACACTACCCATGTGTGGATTACATTTTTTATGGTATTCAATGATGCTTAGAAGAAGGAATTGTTCTTTGTGTTAATAAAAAATGACAAAGTGATAGCACGTGCTTCAAGGAAACTGAATATTCATGAATAGAACTGCCTAAAAAATGATCTGGAGTTGGATGTAGTGTTCTTCACATTGAAAATATGGTGACATTATCAATTTGGAGGGAATTGTGAAGTATATACAGATCACAAAATCCCCAATTATATATTCACACAGAAAGAGATGAATATGCCCCAAAAATATGGTTAGAGATGATTAGGGACTATGACTTCTCAATTCACTACAATCCTGGGAAAGTGAATAAAGGTAAGAAACCCTATGTAGAAAGGATCCAACAATTCTATCATTGATGAGAATTTATAGGGGTTAGATCTTCTTATATTTGAAAAGGATGGACATAGGAATCATAATGAAGGGAGCATCATCAATCCTTTTTCAAATGATTTCTCAACCATATCTTCTGTAGAGGATAATGGCTGGTCAAAAAAATGATGATGTATTTCAGAAGAAAGTGAAATCTATAAAAAAGGGAAATACTCATAGATAAGTTTTGATGAATATGGTGTTGTGATATTTGGTTCACGACTATGTGTACCATCAAATCCTGAGTTAAAGAAGGAGCTGTTGGATGATGCAGATAGCTCAAACTTCTCTATCAATCCATGAATCCCAAATATGTATTGATATCACTGGGAGAGCTATTGGTGGGAGAATATGAATATGGATATCAAAGAATATATACCAAGATGCCCTATATGTTAGTGAGTGAATATGGAAAGGCAATGATCCAAGGGGATGGTGTAACCATTACAAATATCTAGATTGAAATGAGAAACATCACCATGGACTTTTTCACTGGTCTTATGAAGAAATCAAGATTAAATAATGAAATCTAGGTTGTGGTGGATTTTATTACAAATACTACAAAATTCATTGTGATTCGATAGTATTTCACACTTGATCAACATGCAATGATATACAATAGAGGAGTGGTTAGGCTGCATGGTACACCACTATTGATTGTATCAGATCGATACCCAATATTTAACACTTTGTTCTAGAAGAGTCTCCAACACACTTTAAATACTAATTTGAAATCCAGAATGAAATATCACCCACAAACCTATGGCCAATATGATTTGACTATTAAGAAACTTGAAGACATGTTGAGATCATGGTCAATTAACTTCGAATGAGGATGTGATCAATATATTCCGCTGGTCATGTTCTCATATAACAGTAGTTTCAACTCATGCATACAAATGGATCACTATGAATCCTTTTTGGGAAAGAGGTATAGAACTCCTACATGTTGTGATGAAGTTGGGGAATGAAAACTGAAAGGTCTTGAAATGTTTGAGGAAATAGTGGAAAAGGTCATGACCATTCAAGAACACATCAAGGCTAAAAAAAAGTCGATAGAAGAGTTATGCAGACAATCATCGACAAGACCTTGATTTTGATGTTAGAGAAATGGTATTCATATTAATATCACCATGAAATAACTTTATGAGATATTGGAAGAATTCAAAGTTTATTCCAAGATACATTGGTCCCTTTGAGATCCTTGATCGCATAGGAGCGGTGGCCTATGGACTAGAACTCCCACCAAACATATCCTAATTATATGATGGATTCCATGTATCCCTATTGAGTTTGTACATAACATAACTCTCACATGTACACAATCCAGAGGTGGTACCATTGGGGAATGATCTCTCATATGAGGAGTAGCTAGTGAATATCTTAAATCGTAGGGAAAAGTTCTTTAGAATAGGATAATGAACCATATCAAAGTGTTGTGGAGAAACCACAAGTGTAAAGAGTAGATATGGGAACCGAAGAAAGTAATGAAAAATAATTACCCACTTCTATTTTAGATTGGGAAAAGAAAATTCCGAGGGTGTAATTTGTAAATGGGGGGATTTTAATGACCTGAACTATTTTAAATAAAATTCCCTTTATGTTTTAAAATTAATGTCTTATTATGTATCATGGTTGTAAAAAATAGATGAAATTATTATTTTTATTATACCTTATCAAATATAAAATACCATTAATCATCATTACTATTGACAATATAGTCATTGATTAGTGATCACACGATAAGTATAAATATTGGGTTTTATCAAATCTAGTCAATACTGACAAAGTTATGGAATCAGCCAGTAGGATCATACCCTATTAAGCCCATTTATCAGAGATTACAAGGTAGATAGCATACTTGGGATTTTCCATTTACTAATCCCATGATGATATCCAATAACTTAATAATGACAGAAACTGTTTACAGGAGAAGTTCAAGCTCATCTAGATCAAAACCCAAACCATGTACGCTGAACCACCCCATGAATGTATCACAATCATGAACCTTACTCTTAGGGAGTTTTATATTGTATTAAAGGGATATGTGTCAACACCATAATAATGTAATCTTTTTTATTTTATTTTCAATAGAATAATTTTCAAATTCTCATCTTATCATTACATTATAAATGATTTTTATTTTCTTATAATAATAAAAATACTATTTTTAATTAGTATACATTTTCAATTAAGGAATTTATTTTAATTAATTAAAGGATTTATGAAATAAATATTATTTTATTAAAATATTATTATCAAACCTCTTTTATCAAATATAAATTATCATAAAACTTTTATGAAGTCAAATTTCAGTTTTATAAGAGCTCGAAAACGATTATTGTCAAAAAAATCCAGAATTTATAAATATATGTTAGTTTTGTTTTAAAAGTAGAAAATTTAAAATATTTAGAACATAATTTGTTTAAAATTAATGTTATTTTGTTGAATAAAAACATCAAAATTATCAAACGGTGAATTTTTTATAATTTTCTAACACAGTCAAATTTTCTGGTAAAAAATATATACTGTATAAATATACAGTGTATATTATGACATCATAATGACCCAAAAGTGATAAAATAAATACTATAAATAAATTATAATACCATATATATGCATTAAATTTAATATAGTTTTATTTTATATTTATTTTATTAATTTTAAAAATCCTTTTTGAATCCTCTAAAACCATTAATATATTTCAAGTTTTAAAATCATTTCTTTAAGAGTATGACTCACTTCCACATCAAAAAATGTGTTATTGTTTTAATATAGGACCTTGGACTAATAAAATAATTATATAAAAACCCATTTTGTGGAAAAAATGGAAAAACATGATAAGTTTTTTTTGCTTTTGGTTATTTTATTATATTAAATCCAAAACCTATGTTTGAGAAATGATAACGAATTCCCCCTTATTTCCTATATAAACCCACCAAATGTCCCATTTATCTACACTCAAAATACTTGGATAACATAAATACTCTTATATACCCTATATATAGTCCTCCCAAGGTTACCCATGCTTTCAATAAGCTCATCATAGGCATTTTGAATCACACTCTCATGGTAATGGATCTCTTCCTTCTCCTAATTATTCAAGTATCTTCTTTATCTTATGTCATTTATCTTCATTTCCTAATTTCGGGATATGTTCCTCCATATTCCCCTTACATTAAAGTTTATTTATAAATTATAAGAGACCCCTTTCACTATCATAAATCCCTACCATGAACATTTATACTCCCACGTTATGCTGTCAAAAATTTATTTCGATTTTCCTTGCGAAAAATAATTGTCTAGTGAATACCATAATCATTTCATATCAAGGTTGTTCGCCATTATACACTTATAATTATTTTATTTAATAAATAAATTTATTTATTCAACACTTCTTTATCATGGAATGAAATATGATTATAAATTAATCCATGTTGCATGATTTATGTGGCAAACATAAGCATGATAATGAAATGAATGTGACGTGTGCGCTTGAAATTATATAGTGCTATAATGAATTGGGTAATCTTTAGTATCATGAGGCTTAATTTTAGGATAAGGAGTAAACCTGATTCTTTTAGGGGACTTTCTGTCATGATGTATTGGATGTTGTCCGTAACCTATGCTTATGATGCAGTATTTTAAGTTGTTTCCACATTTTCCATGTTGCCTTTATGTTTTCATGTTATATCATGTATTATTATTCATGTTTTAGATTATCACTTATTTTATGCCCCATAAAAATGCCTATTTTCTAACATATATTACATTGTTCATTTTATGTCGTGTTTATTCAATTATTGGTACTTTTACCTCACCATTTTCTTATGTATTTTCCCAAGTTACCCCATGTAGTTTTCAGTATGAAGGAATAATATGAGCCTGTTAAAGAGGTTTTAAACAAAATTATTGTATTCCAATTTTAAAATTTTTATGTAATGTAAATAATTCCAAAATATTGTAAACTTCTTGATCTTATAAGTTGTATTAAGTGTACATTTTTGTAATAAATGATGAATTAATGTGTAATAATGTGATGGGTTGTCGTAGGGATGATTCATACAAGTCACAAATGACTTTTAGATATTTTTACTGAATTATAAATATAATAAGAGATATTTTTCATTATTTTGAGTATGTGATGTGTGTTTTGACCTAAAATTTTAATTAATAATACAAGTTCTTAAAGTTATAATGGGATCACTTTGTTTCATATTGACATTCAATTGATTCCTACTCATAAAAAATGTATTATGGATAATTTTAATAAATTATTAAGAATATTTTTGTGGTTTTTATAAGTTTTCATAGATTGGTTAGTGATTTTAACTGAAATGTCACTTTTTAAACTAAAAACACACACTTTAAGTCATACCAAGAACATTGTTTGTCATATTGAGGTGCGGTTGATTCCTAAAAATAAAAAATGTATGATGTATTTATATATTAATGTATTAACCTAATATAAGTAAATTTTTATAATTGTGAATGATTGAGCCATGTTTTGAGATAAAAATTTTATATTAAACTAAAAATGAACACTTTCAGTTATACCGAGAACAACGTGTGTAAAAATGACATGTATTAAATTCTTACACATCAAAAATGAGTTATATATATTTTTTAAAACTTATATGGATATAAGAAGAAATTTTTCTTATTCTTGAGTATGTGACATGTATTTTAAACAAAATTTTATATTAAAATTAAAAAGAAACACTTCCAGTCAAACTGGACACACCATATGTCAAATTCATCTGAGGATGATTCCTACACATCAAAAATGAAATATGAATCATTTTATAGAATGATCAAGACAATTAAAGTGCATTTTATTTGGTTTTAGTATGTTATTCTTGTTTTGAAATAAAATGCTGATTCTAAACTAAAAACATTGAATTTTAGTAATATCGGGTACACCATTTGTCATATTAAACCATGGTTGATTCATAAACATTAAAAATGGATTAAGTATCACTCTAATATATAATGTGGAAAATATGAGAAAAATATCATGGTTTTTAGTGAGTGACACATTTTGAACCAAAATGTTGATTTTAAACTGAATACAAACACATTGCAGCATAATGTACATACCTTGTGACAATATGGGATACATTTTATTTCTACACATCATAAATTATTTATGGATAATTTTCATAAATTATCAAGAAAATAAAAGATGTTTTATGAATTGGGGTCTATGGAATGTGTTTTGAATAAAAATGTCAATATTAAATTAAAAAAAAAATCATTTATACCGGGCACACCATGTATTTAACTGACATTAATTTTATTCCAATATGTGAAAATTGATGTATTATTTATTTTATTAATGTATTAATTCAATTCGTTCATATTTTCCCAATTTTGAGTTTGGGGTGATTATTTTGAATAGAATTGTGTGTTTTAAATAAAAATACAAAATTTTATTAATACAAGACTCATCGTGTGTCATATTAACATGATTTTGATTATTATACTTACCAAATGACTTCTCTATCTTATTTTCTAAAGTATCATGAAAAAATGAGCATGTTTTTTTGATCACGTGATTCTTGTTTCGAACAAAAATTTTAATTTTAAATAAATACACACACTTTCAGCCATACTGGAAATATAGTTTTTTGGATTGTTGTTCGGTTTACTTCTATATATCATAAATGAAATATGGATAAATTTAACAAAGTGTTAAGAAAATATAATAATTTTCTATTAATCTTTTCTATGTCAATTGTGAGTGGAGTAGGCAAAAATTTCTATAAGTACCAAAAAATGAGAGGACAAAATTTAATACAATATATACTTTCTTTTATATCATAAAACTAAAATGTTGTGTAACCATCATGTTATTAATGGGTCATTGACCAAAAATGGAATTCATTACATACCTATGTAACATAAAAAATTAAATATAGAATAAGAAAATCAATAGAGAGAACATTATACAATACATTGATGTATCATCATTATCAAATAATTAATCAATAATTTATTTTTATCTAATAATATATTGCCTATGAAGTGAAAAAAAGGCATCCATATAGTTCAACTTCCTTCATTTAGGATAACAACATTTACTCTTCAGAAACCCACTTCATATCAACTAATCATTTATCCTTCTTAAATCAGTTTTCTTCTCCATAGAAATGATTTCAGCCTTTAAGAACGATAATAAATATTATATAGAGGCCTTTTTGTCCCTTTATAGGCAAAAAATTCATTGAGAAAAAATAGTAGGAAATCAAAATTTTATGATCTCTTTAAAAATTAAAATAATAATAAGCAGATAAAAATGATATGAAAATTAACTAAAAAGATATAGATAAAATGATAAGTGAATTAACTATATAAATAGTAGGAAATAAACTCTCAACAATTTTTTCAATCATTTTTACATTGTGTATTATGGAAACACATTTAAAAAAATATACTTCCTCTTTTAAATATGTGGACTATTGAAAGACCTGATAGTATTGAAAAAATAAAAATAAAGAAATTATTAAAAAAAATTATTTAAAATTATATTATCATTGGAAATACCTCTTCATGGTTGTTATATTATTGGTGGAATATGATATCATTTATTAATTTATAGACCACTGTTATTTTAATTTTTTTCCAAAAACAACAAAAACAATATAAAAAATAAGTAAGTTATTTTGAACATGATGTTTTGATACTGAAATATTATTATATATAAGATAATAATTATCCATTTTAAAAAATTTATCAAATTCTAATGATCATAGAAAATACCCATACATTGATTTTGATGATATTGAAATTCCATTCAATTTTATTTTTTTTTAATTAATACATAATATAAAACATATAATATAGTATTTATTTGTAAAATTTAAATATAGTGTATTACAAATTCATAAAGGTCATCATTTGTTGTTGATTTGTTTGATATCCATGTATTAGACCCAAAAAAATAAATCTTCGGTGTATCCAAATTCATTTCAATAAATATTCAACAGTTCCTAAAAATAGAAAGGAATTAGTAATGAAATAAATGAGAATATATTTTATATGATTAGATTACATAGTTATACCCTATCCTTTTGGATATTAATAAGAGTATATTATTATTTTTTTGTTTCTTTAAAAATACTATATCTAGTAGCTACACAATTTTTTAAATTTTATTAATTTTCAATGATTATTTTTGTGTAGAGGTGGCGTAATTAATAATGAGTCTAAATTATTATTTATAGGGATTTACTTTAACATAGAATTAATATTCAAACCTCTAAAAAATGACTGGCATTTAATAATAATTTACATAGTAGATCAATTATTGTGAAATCAAATTATAAAAATTCACCTCATGTATACATTTACAACTGAGGTTCCCAACCATCCACTTTTGAGAATTTAATTTACACTCTCAAAACCATTCATGTTAGGGATGAAATCTCCATACATTTTTTTCTTTGAATTCAGTTTATATCATATTATTATAATTTTATGTTGTATCAATATGAACTTGTAATTTTATTAAATTAATTAGTTAAATTTTCTAGGTAAATATACTATTGAAGGGTATTTTTTATTTATAGGTTGATCAATCATATTATTTTACTTGAACTTATATTTAAACTTTGTTAAAATCATCTATTATAAAATTCATTTTAATAATTTTTTCATCACTTATTAAATTTTTTGTATAAAAAAATAAATTTTAAAGGACACAACTCATTATCATTATGTTTTTTTACAAAAAATGACTATGCTACAAAATATTTAATAGAAATATCAACCATGTTGACATATAGATGATTGTGATGAATAGGTAACTCAGTGCAAGGATTGTGAGCTATATAAATCCCTACTCTCACATGATCTTTTGGAAATTGTTTTTCATGTAAAATATAAAATTTGATAATGTACATTTTACCCCCTATAATAAGGTGGTGGGTGAGTGCGGATAGATTTAAATCATATTTAATTTTACCCTAATTAATTTTAGTATAAAAAATGTATCGTCATCTATCCAATTAATCTTCCATATAAATATATTTGAAAAAAGAAATTACCTATAATTATGAAATCCTTTGAGGGAATGTAAAGCCTCAAATATGGGGGTGGAACATCATGTAGTGGTTGATTTTTTGTTGTTTCATATTTCTTATCCTTTCCTATAACCTTTTCTAATAAATCATACTACTAAATATGTTTTTCCCTTGAGTATCTATCTATTCCTTCATTCTATATATTTTCTTATCTTTCCCCCTTTGTGTCTTTGATTTATCAAAATGTAACTAAGGAGAAAATCCAAAATATGAACCTAGGATGCGACCATATTGTTCTGGTTGATTCAATAACACTAAAAGTATTAATTCATCAGGTAAAAAATTATGATTCTTTTTTCTAAAATATATAAAAATAAAAATAAAATATGTATTAATTGTTATGTAATAATAATTTAAAGAATAATTTTTTTATTATTTCATATATAAACATAATTCCAATGATCTTTCTGTGCTTTCATTTACTAGTTTTCCCTCATTATTTACACAAGCCTCATTCAATATCACATTATGTGGGAGAGAAATTAATTTGGATTTCTACTTATCAATCTATATATAAAAAAGTAGTAAAATTATATTGTTGTTTCATATCAAAAAAATATTGTTATTATAAATTTAAAATACATACAATTTTATTAAGTAAAGCATAACCCATACTTATTTAATGATTGGGGTTTTTTATTTTTAATAACACTACTTATTTTTAGCACTGAGTTTTTATTTCATAAATAAAAAATTATTAATCAATGTGATTAAAATAGATAATGTCAAGTAAAATATTACCAATTAAAATTTACCTAAAATGAAGCATCACCACGATAACTAATGATTAAATTTCATGTTTCTTATTTTATCATTATGCATATATAATTGGTGTGTGGGTCTTTAATTTACCATTATTATCCCTATGAGGATTAATCATAATAATTTTTTGAAAGGATTTAGGATCCTTTACAATAATCGTTAATTCAAATCCCATTTAATAGTTGTCTAATACAAGTGCAGTTTGAAAGGGTTAATGAAGAGTAAATCAATGTTACATTATTTTATTATTTATTAAAAAATAGAAAGTATATGATACTAATACCATAATCTATTTCCAAATAAGTTCCATCAACACAGAACCTACATTGTTCCAAAAATATATATCAATCAGCACATGCATTCAAGTGGTGACCCCAATGTAACTAATGAAAATGAACTTGTTAGGGTAAATAGGCAAG
Organism: Viscum album; assembly: GCA_963277665.1. Lineage (NCBI taxonomy): Eukaryota > Viridiplantae > Streptophyta > Magnoliopsida > Santalales > Viscaceae > Viscum > Viscum album. Next base: position 1,281,674,904 of record OY728134.1, read on the forward strand.
ATATATGCATTTCATCCAACCTTGAATTTTACGGCTTGGATTCACTCCATAATTATTTTTGTTAAGATTTTCATACTTTTATGCAACTTTTTTTTTCAAAAATTGGTTGTTCACCTTACACAATTTCCTCATTTTAAACAATATTAATATGTTGTTTCCTCAAATTTATAGAATTAATGTGTTAAGAAACCTATTATTCTTCAATACTTGGAGAATTGAGAAATGGAAAATCTATTATCTATCGATGTTTTCAAATACTTAATTTTTATGTCATAAATGTAGTAGTCTACACATAATAATATGATGAAAAAAAAACATTATTAAAAGTAATTATCTTTTTTATTGAAATCTGTATTTTTCATTAAATATTTAACAAATGTCCCCCATATATCGAGTGTCCAAATACACTCCTTAAGGTCCCCTATAACATATAATAACCCTTCTATGTTAGGACAATCATAAAATGATTAGGATGTCCGATTGAAGAGGTCATTCTGAATTGAGTTCACATCTTTCCCTATAATGTTTTTGGTCAAAAATAGAGCAATTGAATAATTTATTTTTGCATGATCTGAGGCATAAAATACTTGTGCTTCCTGTGATTCCATTATAAATGGTTCTTCCTTATACCCTTACTTATTAAAATACACTTCCAGAAATCCCAATTCATCGATTTTAACTACAATCAAATTGTCAACCAATTTTCATTAGATAATATTCACATTGAATTTTTTATAATCAAACTCCCATACTTGTTCGATGGTTATAGAGTATGATTTATTCATGTAAAACAGATTTTTTCTTTGGTACTAGTTAGATGCATCAATTTTACAATAAGAGTAACTCCACTATTTTTCATGGTACTATGTTTTTAATATTTCTTTTTATATAAACTATAACCATTAATTATATACCCATTTTAAGATAATACATGAACACTTGGTTACCTAGCTCACCATCAATTTCATTATAACTTTGGATTGAGTTTTTCAAATGAATCCTTAAATATATTTTATTGAATCCATCATATAAAGTATAGATTTTGTTTATTTGGTGTCCAACTTTAATCCCTTGATAGATTCAAATTCCTATGAATTACTTTTTGTGTTTCAACATACGACACAACCTCAAAACTATTAGGTGAAAAATAAAAGTGATCCTATTATCACTAGGTGATAGTAATTTTGATATAATTTATTCTTGATATTTATTTATCCCAATGGTTTGAGTTTTGATGATATTTTTTATACCAATGATATCCACAATGGACAGGTAGTCAGTATATAATTCAATGTCTTATTTAAAAATATATTTCTCTACAAAAAACTATTTGGAAAACTTTTATTTTTAACATTCCTTTTCAAAATATTCATATATTGTTGAATAGGATACATCCATCTATAATGTACATGAATACATTCCCATATCTATCTCACCAATTGAACCATCAAGTGAGCTATCATATTAAAAAAAGGTGGTGGAGAGAACATTACTAATTCACTTAGTATGATAACAATTTTCATTCCCATAGTTATAAACATTTCAAAGAAAACAATTTTTTTCATATATAACTGCAAATGAAACAAATCTTGATCAATGTGTGTCAAAATGTCATGACCCCCCCCCCATAGGTACCCCTCTAAGGCTCGTAGTGAAGAGAAGAAATGCCTGAGTTCCACCTTCAGTAGACCCCTAGTTGGAAACCATCACCGAGGGTCTAAAAAACTCAAAATGGGGGGGATTATCCTCAATATAATAAAAAAATATTGAGATATAAGATGAAAATACACCCAATAAACTTATCATATAATATGAATGAAAAAAAACCATACAAATAATATTCCATACAAATGAATTTGATCATATACAAATGTATCCAAAGATAAAATAGTTCCAAAAGAAGATCCCATGATAGCAACTGAAATCCCCAAGATTAGAGGTAGCTCAATCTAGGTTGACAACTAAATCCCTCTAGGAAACTTTAATAACAATATATATATATGGTGATCATTACATGTATACTCAATAAAATCTCCTCCCAAGGTCACTCATCCAAATGTCAAAAGATCATAATAATTCTCGTATGAAAAAAATACTATAACTAACCAAAACCTATTTTGGTGAACCAGTCCCCAAGAGTAACTAAGGATCACTCACCAAATAACACATCCATATATAAATAGTATAATACATATAAGTAAATAATCATTTCTATGCAAAAAACACTTCCCCACTTATTTTAATCTCTTTCTCAATTAGAAAAAATCATTTTCTATCATTCCTTTAATATCCACTAATGTTGAAACCAACCTTATATCATGTACTGTGGAACAAAACACAAATCACATCTAGTGGCACCAAATTTATACCTCATATCAAATAAAAAGAGAAGTAGGGTAACATGAATGTGTGTGGAATCAAAGACATCACTTCATATTACCACACATAGTCTCCACCAAATATCTCATCATCCACCACGAATATCACTACTGGCTACTGTTGAAGGGAGTGCAATTGGGATGGGGTAGTAACCCATACATATCCTCACCATCTTATATATTAAGGAAAATATCCCCAGGGTCTCTAGGTGTCAGTCAATTTATCAAAACTATGAGGGTTGTGTAATAAAAAAAAGAAAAGGTTGGTATCTAATAGTCTCAAAAAGCCTCATACCAATGGGTTCAAACAAGAAACAATGCCACAGTAAGCATCTAGTCATTTTTTATAATGTACCACTAAGTCTTACCTCTAATGGAGAATATCCAACCACAAGTATCACTCAAAAGGACACAACCCGAGTTCAATTTACCATTAATTTATTTAAAATTTAAACCTAAAATATTTTACCATTTTAATTATCCTTTTAAATTCACGCTGATTAATAATTTAACCATTAATAAATTATTATATAATATTATATTATTCGATTACTAAAAAACACTTTTGAGTAAACACCATGTCAGAACAATACATCACAACCAAGAAACCATGCCTTAAATGACTAAGTCCACATAGCATCACACAACTAAGGCCACCATGCTCCAAACAACCAAGGACACCAATCCACACAAAATTAAGGCCACTAAGTCACACACATAATGTCAAGAATAAGAAATCCTATTCAAATTTTTTCCTTTCATTTATTGGATTTAAGTATTTCAACATTTAAATGGTATTATAAAATTATTCTAATACTATAAGTAGTGATTTTATAACAATAATATATCATGAAACAACAATAAATAATATCATGGAAAACTAGTAACCACATGCATGTCACAACAATACCTTCAATTTCATTAGTAAAATTAATCATCTTAATTATTCCCATTAATACAATTTACCCAACAAAATTAAAAAGAATGAAAATTCCATAGATTCACATATAATATAGATAATTTGATTCCCCTACCTCAAAATAATCTTTCTAATTATCTATGAAAACCTACAGTAAGCGAAGATAAACTATGGGGAAATAACCTCAAAAGGTATTCTATAATCTATATGAAATGTAGTGATTATTCATCAAAATACAAGACTAAAAAATCATAACCTTGATCAATATATCCACTATAAAACCTGTGAGAAAATAAATAAGAACTTTAAGAGAAACGTAAGGACTAACTGAGAATCATAGATAACGAATCTCTTGAAAACAAGGTTGAATTCCAAATATCATAGGATGTTTTGGCTCTCAAAATTGCTTAGGGATCACCTAAATTTTGTGAGGAATATTGGGGGAATGAATTATATCATAGGGAGATTATAAGGTATAGAAATCTTGGGAATCATCCCATTCATGGGGTAAATGGATAATTTATGTCAATATCCTCATGTGGTTCACATCCGCTGAAAAACAAGAAGATTTATACAAAAACCCAAGAGGGGTTTCACATCATGAGTATTTTTTTACACTATGAAACCTTTGAAGATAGAACCACCAAAAACTCCACCATAAATATTCATGTAGTGAATAACAACTCACATCATAATCTACTTTGGGGTAGGAATTATAAAAACCATCTATCCTAAGCTATGAAAATTTTTTCACACTCTGTATCAATGAATCATGATGTGAATCACCACCTCTAATTGAATATTAAAATCTATCTCCGGTTATCCATTCCACTATCCCATATCAGGTCTCCCTACACCCAAAACACAAAAAATGGTCTATAAGGGTCTAATTTGTTAAATTAGATACCTCTCAAATAATGTTAATACTATAGAATCAAAATAAACCACAAAAGGATTGAACCAGCCTCTAAAACCCACCAAAAACTACCCCAATAGATACCTATAAAATAAGATTGAAATTATACCTCAAAACATGAAATTACGTTGTAAAAACATAATAGTAAGAAGATGAACAACCATCAGAAAGGTCTGACACCAAAACAACCAAAACATAAGAGAACAAATAACTCTAGGAAATATGTGTGAATATATGGATCCAAATCAAAAGTACTATACTCTTGGTCACTATACCTCTATAAGACATTATATAATGGTAAACATACCCTCACAACATCTTCTAATAATGACCCAAAATATAGATTGTTCATTCTAAAAAGTATTCCTCATCCATGATATCTAAATCCACCTAGTCAATGATGTGGGATCACCATGAAAGTACAGATAAATCTATGAAATGTGGAATACATCTTGAATTTTATCAAGCTACGGTGGTAGCACCAATAAATAATCCACCTCACTAATATGTTCCAATGCCTCAGAGTGTCCAAAAGATCTAGATGACAACTTTATCCAAAGACCAAATGCCTACTCATTACACCGAGGGGAAGCCATTGTGAAAATATGTTCCCTAAACTTGAACTCCAAAGGCCTCCAACACCGATTGGAATAATCCTTCTATCGGTCATGTGGTACCTTCTTCATCTCGAGAAATACCAAAATCTTCTTTGTCTTGCTCTTCACTATGCCAGAACCATGAACTTATACCTCTCTAATATTGGTCTAGAACATTAGGTATTGACATGGCCTCTTATATAAAACCTCAAAGGGGGTTATAATAATGAATGAGTGGTATATATTATTTTAATAAAACATAAACAAAGGTAGATTTCAGACCCACTATCCACTAAAATATGAGATTCAATACTAAAATAGATTCCCTAGTGTTTGGATGGTCCACTCCATCTTAACATATATATGGGGTTTGAAAGCATTGATAAGGTTTAACTGAGAGCTCATGGTGCCCTGTAATCCCCTCTAAAATCCTAAAGTAATCAAAGGGTATTAATAAAAAATAATGGTCCTCACAGCTCCATGAAGTCTCACCACATCACCCACTTACTGTCTCACCATAACATTCCTGGTACTCAACTCATAGATGAGTATAAAGCTATACAACATCATCATTTGATCCAAAATCACAGAGATAACATCATATATCCCCTAAGACCATTGTAACTTGGTGATGAAATATGTTTACATTTCCTTCCACTTCTACTTAGGGATTTCTAAATGATGAAGAAAACCACCACAGAAATAATGTTTAACACTCACCAACTGAAATACTTGATATCACACCAAAAATATCCACCACTGACTACCACATCCCTGTACACTAAAACTACCTCTTCAAGACATGATACATCTTCCATAAATTGGGGTGCACTGTTATAAGATTACTATGAAACTAGTGGAGGGCACTATAATTCATCACTGCCAGGACAAAGATACTTTTGTATATTATAACATAATTCCTTCCATCCCCTAACCATCCCAGAGGGTCATCACTATGAATGATATGGTCATGAATCACCTACACCTATGAGTCTCCCAATTGAAACTTCTCCACCTGCTGCAACAAAGTGGGCTATATAATACTTAGGAATAGGTATCCTCCATCATCAACCTCATCTTCCCCAAGATAAAAATCCAGTAACTCATCCATCACCTTCCACATATCCCCAGATTCTCATAACACAACCAATAAATTATTGATCAATTCATATCACAAAAAAAATTCCTTTTTTAACATATAAAAGATCTCAAATACATAGTATTAGAGGATCTCCATCATCCATTTCTGTCAAAAATTCAGTTCACACTAAGAAATAATGTACCTTAGGATTTTTTGTTCTATAAAGACCATAAATAGTTCCCTAATAAGGTAATGACACCGCAACTTTAAGAAAAAAACATTGTTTATATCTACATATCATGGATGGTATACTTATGCTTAATGGGGTGTAAATTCCTAGAATGTAGGAGATTGCTTCAAAATACTACACCAAGAGTCATCCCAAAACGAATCATACCCCGGGGCCAACCCACATGCCCGAACAGATTATCTGACTAATGACAGTCCCCACATGCCAACACATGTCCTTTCCAGTGTGCTTTGTACTCACTCGCACACACCATGGAAAACTTCATAGAATGTCACCCATCCAGACCACAACTCCAGGCCAAGCACGCTTAACTATAGATTTATAATCAGACATGCTCCCTAAAAAGAAGGTGCACCTTGTAGAAATGAGTTATATCACTTATTAATTTAACCCTTTTTCATTATAGGGTGTTACAACCCCCCCCCCCCCTTTAGAGCACAACATACTCATTGTGGGACCCACATCTCAACTCAGGCAGCTGAAACCAATTTTTCACGACCTGTCCCCCAGGGCCCGTATTGTGACTACCCCAAGCCTGCCTTCCTTAGGCCCGGGGCTGGCTACTAGCACCAAAGGTGTAAATCCCTAAACTGGGAAGGCATCGTCTTTATAACAGTAATCAAACACAACAAAGTACACAAATGGAAGTAAAATAGTAAGTAAAATTGTATACAAAAGGGAGTGATGAAAGTAAAGGGGCCAGAAATACAATCCCAACAGTAAAGTACAAGTACAACTGAAGAAAAGTAAAATAGCTACTGGGTCGTCCTCAGGGGTTCCTACCTGAAGGGTAGGTACATATGGCCTCCTCAGCGATCTGCGTCCGTCCGTCCACTCTGTGTACCATCACACTGAGTGGTCCTCCTCTGGGTACCATCCAATCATGCTACACTCTGCCTCAGTCAGTGTTGTCCTTCTTCAGCAACCAACACAACGAGGTGCAGGCATATCTCATGTAGGAGTGAGTATAATGATACGCAGTAGGGACCCTGAGACCGTCACTGTCTCATTAAATCCACCAAGGATAAACCACAAAGTATGGATTCAACATATTACCATTACATAGGTATATGCCCCGACATATACCTAAGTTATCTAGTAACTCATCTCAATCATGAGGAAAACACCAAAGTTATTGACTCAGCTCAAAAACAGGATTTTGTTCTAGGGGTGGTAACATGTAACACTCCCAGTCAAACTGTTGAAACCTCTGCTGCTGGTGTACAACTCCTCTATAGAGTACAGTGGGTCTGCCAAGTCACACAGAGACGCTTCCCACTATCCTGGACATCAGTGGTACTCCTCCTATCGAGTATTGTGGGTCAGCTGTGTCACACAGAGGCGATCCCCACTGTGGGTCTGTCGTGTCAGACATAGGCGCTCCCCCTCTTACCCTATTGGGGTACTTCTCCTGTCAAGTACTATGGGTATTCCGCGTCACATAGAGGCGCTTCCCACTATGGGTCTACCACATCACATAGAGGTGATTCCCACTAGGCTAGTCGAAACACTCTGAGTAGAAGGTCTGCAGTCGTTAGGTCTCAGCCAGCTACTAGGTCTATGTACTCCGTTCGCTTGTCTCCAGGAGGATCCACTCCATGAGCTACTATTAGATACTCAAATGTTCACTAAGTCCCAAGTAGAAGTATTTCAAAGGTCCGCCTCATCATAGGGGTATCAAAACAACAGACGGCGCATCAATCGGACCCCCGGTCTGTGAGTTATTGGCATTTCTGTCCGAGGGGCCCGGTTGAATTTTAGGTTCAAACCAACCCAACCGTACCCCAAATGTGTCCAAAATTCAAGTGGGGTATGCCAAAAGAACCGTCTCTCTCTAAAATTTCCGTCACCATGAACGGTTAGTCGATCGGACACTTGTAACCCATGTTATGGGAGAAAAAGTGTATTCGGATCAAATGGGTTCAGACTGGGGTCTGACCCAGTCCGTGGGTCCGACCCGGTCCGCTGGTCTGACCCACCTGAGGGGGTGGACTGGCCCACACTGAGCGGCCTGGCCTGAGGGGGCACCCTGGCCTGAGGGGGCAGCCTTTCCCGAGGGCAGCCCGGCCCGAGGGGGCGGCTCGGCCCGTATATCCCAGCTGGCTTGCGGCCTAACGACCCGGTGACTCACAGGGTCTACCTAACCCACATCCAAGGGGGATAACACGAACCCCCTGGAGATCCAGAATGGAAAATCCGTTTGGGTGGGAGCCAAACCGGTGCCAGGTGGCGCCCGTCCAGCTCACGCGGGACCTAGCGGGTTCTCGCTTCTCTCGGCTGGCCGAGCAGCCAACCACTCCGCACCGCCAGTGCTCGTCCTGATGCTGGCCATCTCGACTCCTTCGCCGTGGCGTGATGCCGCCACACCCCTCCATCATGGCCAGAAGTTTCCACAGATCTCCTCCTCCGCGTGGCATGACAGTGTCGCGCCCTTCCGCCGTAGCCTGGCCATGAACCCCTTCTCCTCCATGGGGCACGGCACTGCCGCACCCTTTCGGCGACCCGATGGCTTTTCCCCGCTGGTTTCTTTATGGTCGGCACATTGCCGGCCGCCATTGCTCCGTCGCGGTCCGTCAGCCGCAGTCCGCTCCTCCGGCGGTGTTGTTGTGCCGCCTCCGTCATCATCAAGGGAAGAAAAATGGAGGGGGAGACTAGCACCAAAGTCATAAATCCCTAAACTAGGAAGGCATTTCCTTTATAACTGTAAAAAAACACAACAGAGTACACAACTAGAAGTAAAACACTATGTAAAATTGTATACAAAAGAGAGTGTTGAAAGTAATGGGGCCGAAAATACTAGCCCAACAGTAAAGTACAGGTACAACTGAAAGAAAGTACAACAGAAGAAAATTAAAACAGCTACTGGGTCATCCTCCAGGGTTCCTACCTGAAGGGTAGGTACAGATGGGGGCCTCAGCACTCCGCGTCCGTCTGTCCCCTCCATGTACCGTTACACTGAGTGGGCCTCCACCAAGTAATATCTAGTCTTGCTACTCTCTGCCTCAGTCAGCATTGTCCGTCGTCTGCAACCAACACAACGTGGTGTGGGCATAGCCCGTGTAGGGGTGAGTATAACGATACTCAGTAGGGTCACTGAGACCCTCATGGTCTCAGAAAATCCAAAAGGATAATCCAAAATGTATGGATTCAATGGATAACCATTACTTAGGTATATACCCATACATATACCAAAGTTATCTAGTAACCCATCTCAATCATGAGGAAAACAAAAAAGTCATTGACTCAGCTCAAAACCATTATTTTCTTCTAAGGTTGGTAACATGTAACACTCCCACTCAAACTGTCAAAACCTCAGCTGCTGGTGTACTCCCCTATAGGGTAATGTGGGCCTGCCGCATCACATAGAGGCACATCCCATTATCATGGACTGCTTTGGTACTCCTCCTGTCGAGTACCGTGGGTTTATTGAGCCACACAGAGGTGCTCCCCACTGTGGGTTTGTCACGTCACATATAGGCGCTCCCCCTCGTAGCCTGCTGTGGTACTCCTCCAATCGAGTACCGTGGGTCTGCCGCATCAAACAGAGGTGCTTCCCACTGTGGTTCTACCACGTCACACAGAGGCACTTCCCACTGGGCAAGTCGAAACACTCTGAGTCGAAAGGTCAACAGTCATCAGGTCTCAGCCAGTTTCTAGGTCTCTGTACTCTGCTCGCTCGTCTCCAGAAGGATCCACTCCATGAGCTACTGGTTGATACTCCACCTGTCACGATGTCCCAAGTAGAAGTATCGCAAAGTTACTCCTAGTCATAGGGGTCTCAACACAATAGACAACACGTTAATCGGATGCCCAGTCTGTGAGTTATTGGCATTTCCGTCCCGGGGCCTGGTTGGATTTTAGATTCAAACCAACCCAACGATACCCCAACTATGCCAAACCTCAAGTCGGGTATGCCAAAAGAACCGTATCGCTCTATGCTTTCTGTTGCCATGGATGGTTCATCGATCGGACACCCATAGCCCATGTTATGGGAAACAACATGTATTCAGATCAAATGGGTTCGGACTGGGGTCCAACCCAGCCTGTGGGTCCGACCCGGTCTGCGGTTCTGACCCGGTCCGACGGGGCGGCCCAGCCCGTGCTGAGCGCCCCTGCCTGAGGGTGGCACGGCCCGAGGGGGAGGCCGGGCCCGAGGGCGGACCAACCTGAGGGGGAGGCCAAGCCAGGCGGGCCTCATAGCCCGGATGGATGGCAGCCTATGTGGCCCAGCAGGCTGGCGGCCTGGCAGCACGTGGGGTCCACCTAAGCCGCGCCAAAGAGGGATATCGCGCGCCCCCTAGGGATCTGAAATGGCAAAGCCGTTCGGGTGGGAGCCAAATCGGCACCAGGTGGCGCTGGTCCAGCTCACGCAGGACCCAGCAGGGGTCTCGATCCTCCTGGCTGGCTGAGCGGCCAGTCGTTCTACACCACCGGCGGCTGGCCTGAAGCTGGTCGTCTCGGCTCCTCCACCGTGGCGCGATGGCGCCATGGTTCTTCTCTTCCATGCACTGCGACTGTGCCAAGCCCCTCTGCCCCGGCCCACCCTGGTCGCGACTCTCCTCCTCCGCACGACACGATGGCGCCACTCCCATCTGTCGCAGCACCCTACTCCTCCGCGTGGCACGTTGGTGTCGCGCCCTTTCCGCAACCCAGTGGCCTTCTGCCGCTAGTTTCTTCACAGCCAACCCATCGTTGACCGTCGTTGCTCTGCCGCGGTCCGTCGGCCGCAGTCCGCTCCTCCGGCAGTATTTTTGTGCCACCTTCGTCGTCCTCAAGGAACGAAAAACGGTGGGGGGTCAGGCAGTGTTTTTTTGGCCCATTCCCTCCTTGTTAGGGTGGTAACAATCTACCTCAAGAGCACAACCAACGATGAAGAACATAGGGTAAAACTCAATCATTAAAGAACCCCTACCTCGTTTCTCATTCGTTGACGGTGGAAGTAGAGTTTGGAGAAGGCGAAGTCGAAGATGACATCATCGGCGTTCTTTGTGGTCGATGGTTTCGTCCCTCGACCGAAGGTTCTTCGTTGGCGGAAGAAGTGTCTTTCGTCCTTCAGTGACCATTCTTCATTGGAGCATTAGTCTCCTTCCCAAAGCACCACCAAAATGCCAAGCCAAAAATAAAAGAAGTTCTGTTATTTGTTGGCACAAACATACAAATTGTTGTGTTTAATTAAATGAGACAACTCATTTAATTAATGGGGTGGAACAGATTCAAATTCAAAATTAGGGGAGGTGGAGAGTTTAAATTAAATGAAGAGAGTTGGCAAAAAATTAAATAATGGAAAGTTCTAAGGTTTATCAACTTAATTGGGGGTTCCAAGGGGTTACAAGCTCGGGTGGTCCCCACTGAAAATATCCTCCCATGGATGGATATGTGTAGGTGGGCCCCACCACCATAACCTCTCATGGGAGGTTATGATGTGGTGGCCCCCACCTATAACCACCTCTTGGAGGTTTTAACCACCAAATAAATAAAAATAAGATAACACTATATTTTTATTTAATTTTATTAAAAACACAAAATCTAACTTCCACTCGAACAACTGTCATCGAGGTGAAAGTCTTTTGAAGAGAATACTAGTGTTGTGAGTTCAACGGTGCCCACAGATTTCAATTCTGAGTACCAGTTCAAAAGATATAAAATCCTTCTTGTACGTTTACTGAATGTACCTGAACAAAACTTCAGAAATAGATTCCGGGCACACCAGGCCTCGAAATCAAGCGCCGTAAATTTTCACAGAATCATAAAATTCCAATGTGTATAAAAAATTCCACAGAATTTCTGGGCCTTTAAATTCTCCCCACCTCAGGGATTTACATCCCCGTAAGCTACAACTCGAACTATGGAAGCAAATGGGGGTACTGAGCACACATCTGAGCCTCCCGCTCCCATGTGCTCTCCTGGAGGTTCTCGTGTTGCCAGCAAACGCACACCAGAGGTATCGACCGTCCACATAGGACCCACTCCTTTAGATCCTCAATCTCTACCGGATCGTCCATGAAATTCACCCCGTCATCGATTTCAAGCTCTCCATGGTCGACGATGTGGTAAGGGTTGTGCGCGTACCTCCTCAACTGAGATACGTGGAAGAAGTCGTGTACCCGATGCAACTGAGGTGGAAGAGCCAGGCAGTAAGCCACCTTTCCTACTCTGCTGAGGACCTGGAAAGGTCCGATGAATCGTGGAGAAAACTTTCCTCCTTGGAAAAATCTCTATAGACCACGTTGAGGTGAGACCCGTATAAAGTTTTGGTCACCATCCTTGAACTCCAGAGGTCTACACCTCCTATCAGCATTCGACTTCTGTCTGCTCTGTGTAGTCATCTTCCGCTCTTGGATGATCTTCACCTTTTCCATGGTAGCCCATACCATCTCTGGTCCCAATAGTGCTGACTCCCCTGGTTTTGTCCACCAATGTGGTGATCTTCAAGTTCAACCATACAAGGCCTCAAAAGGTGTCATACCTATGGTGGAGTGATAGATGTTGTTGTAGGAAAACTCCACCAAAGGCAATAGATCCTCCCAGCTACGACCGAAGTAGAGGACACATGCACAGAGCATGTCCTCAAGGGTCTAAATGGTCCGCTCAATCTGGCCATCTTTCTGGGGATGGAAGGCAGTGCTCAGACATAGCTGCATCCTGAAAGCCTCCTGCAACCCCTTCCATAGTAGGGAAGTAAACTGTGTGTCATGGTCGGAGACAATAGAAGAAGGTAATCCATGTAAACGTGCAATCTCTTGCACACATAGGCATCCCAAGCTCTCAAATGAGTCCTTCTCTCTGATCGGTAGGATGTGGGATGACTTGGTGAGTCGGTCAATGATCACTCATATCGAATCATGACTCCTGGATGTACATGGAAGACCCATCATGAAGTCAAGGGATATCTCATCCCACTTCCACTCTAGGACCTCTAAGGGATCTACCAAGCCATATGGTACCTGGTGCTCTGCCTTCACTTGCTAACAAGTGAGGAATCGTGAGATAAACTCAGCTACTGCTTTCTTCATACCTGGCCACCAGTGCTGTCGTCGAAGATCCTGGTACATCTTTGCCACGTCTGGATGTACTTCTAGAGGAGAAGTGTGGAACTCCCTCAGAGCTTCCTCCTGAAGTTCTATTGGTACCATAGTAAGTCCTCTAAAGAGAATGACGTGCTCCCCACATTCAGAAAATCCATCAGGTTCCTGCCCTGTGGATATCTGAGCACATCATGTCTCGCAGTCAACGTCACCATGTTGCGCCTCCCTGACTCACTGAAGTAGTGAAGGAGTGAATATAGGAGACTGTAGATAGGCTGCTCCATCTCTATCTATAAAGGATATTTGTAAGGCAATCAGCTGCTCTGTTGCCTCTACTAGCAGCTGTATACCAGATCTCTTACTGAATGCATCCGCAACAACGTTTCCCTTTCCAAGATTATAGACTGTCTTGAAGTCATGGTCTTGGAGGAACTCAAGCCATCGCTGCTATCTCAAGTTTAGGTCCTTTTTAGAGAAGATATACCTGAGACTCTTGTGATCAGAGTACACGGTAAAACGCTCTCCTATCAGATAGTGTCGCCACATCTTCAAGGTGAAGACCACTACTGCTAACTCTAGGCCATGTGTAGTGTAGTTATGCTCATGTTGTCTCTGCATCTGAGAACCATATGTGATCATATCTCACTCCTGTATCAGGAAACACCCAAGTCTGGTCCTAGATGCATCATAGTAAACTACGTACCCTATGCCCTCCTCTGGAAGCCTCATGATGGGAGCACTATTAAACATCTTCCTCAGCTCTTGAAAGCTCTGCTGGCATCTATCCGACCACACGAAGGGTTTCCCATTCTTATTCAATGCTAATAGTGGTTCTACAACTCTAGAGAGGTCTGGAATGAACCTCCGGTAGTATCTAGTAAAGCCTAGGAAACTTCGTACCTACGTCACACTTCTGGGTGGATCCCAAGCAAGTACCACCTCAATCTTCACTAGATCCACTGCAAATCCAGTCTCTGAGATGAAATGTCCCAAGAAGTGAACCTCCCGTATCCAAAACTGGCACTTTGAGAGCTTAACATAAAGCTGGTTCTCTCGGAGTGTGTCTAGTACTACCTACAAATGGTAGGCATGCTCCTCTTTAGTAGTCGAGTAGATCAGAATGTCATCGATGATGACCACGACAAAGTGATCGAGGTATGGCTGAAAGATCATTTTCATAAGACACATGAACACAGCTAGATCATTGGTTACCCTGATGGGCATAAACAAGAACTCATAGTGGTCGTACCGACACTAGATGGTCATCTTCTGCATATCATCGTCTCTAACTCTGAGCTGGTGAGAGCCTGATCTGAGGTCTACCTTCGAGCAGGGGCTCAGACAAGTGATCAGAACCTTGATGATCTCCTTAAGCATCCTGACGCAGGAAGGGGTGTTAGAGAGAGACCTCCTAGTAGAGAGTTTCCTTGCTGAGCAGTCACCAGCAGTGAGACCCACTACTAGTCAACATGCAGTAGAGTCTTCTGTAGCTGGCAGTAGACAGATGACACCGAGGTCTAAGAGACCAGACCCATGGGTGGACGACTGTAGGACTTAGGATCTGGTGTGCGGGGAACTCGGGGCGGTGACATATATGCCAGGAGTAGAAAGTTTTACTCATGCAGTGGGTAGGGTCAAATGGCTCATGACTGTCTGACCTGTTGTTCAGTTGGTTAGCAGAAAGTTGAAGGACGTCCCAGGCAGAGGTAGAGGTTCGATCGAGGCAGTCCGCAGGGAGCAGGCAGACATGGTAGTGGAGTTGGTCATGCAGCTAACAGTGGATGACGTTACGAGGTGCTACCACCACCACCACCACCACCAGGAGGTCCACCCTGACTGGCAGGAGCAGGTGGATAGAGGAGAGCTCAGCTTCAAGAAGCTGAGGCATATGACCCATCAGACCCACGATACTCGACAGGAGGAGTACCTCAGCAGGCTACTAGGGGGAGCACCTCTAGGTGACACGGCAGACCCACAGGGGGGAGCACCTCTATGTATCGCAGCAGACCCACAGTACTCAAAAGAAGGAGTACCACAACGGTCCAGGATAGTGGGAAATGCCTCTGTGTGACACGGCAGGCCCACAATACTCTATAGAGGAGAGGTACACCAGTAACCGACGTTTTGAAAGTTTGACTGGCAGTGTTACATGTTACCACCCCTAGATGAAAATCTAGATTTTAGGCTGAGTTAATGAATTTTGTGTTTTCCTCATGATTTATATGGGTTACTAGATTACTTAGGTATATGTATGCGCATATAACTAAGTAATGGTTATTCGTTGAATCCATACATTGTGGTTTAACCTTATTGGATTCTGTGAGACCATGAGGTTATTGGGGTCCCTACTGAGTATCGTTATACTCACCCATGCATGGGATATGCATGGACCTCGTTTTTTTGGTTGCAGACGATGGAGAGTGTTGACTGAGGCAGAGAGTACCAGGACTAGACGGTACCCATAGGAGGACCACTCGGTGTGATGGTACATGGAGCGAACGGACGAACGCGGAGTGCTGAGGAGGCCATCTGTACCTACCCTTCAGGTAGGAACCTTGGAGGACAACCCAATAGCAATTTTACTTTTATTCACTTGTACTTGCTTTTAGTTGTACCTATACTTTACTGTTGGGATTGTATTTCTGGCAACTTTACATTCAACACTCTCTTTTGTATACAGTTTTACTTAGTGTTTTACTTCCAGTTGTGTACTCTATTGTGTTTTTTTAATGTTATAAAGTCAATGAATTCCTAGTTTAGGGATTTATGCCTTTAGTGCTAGTCACTAGCCCCTGGATTAAGGAATGGGAGCTTGGTTTAGTCACGATACAGGCCCTGGGGGATGGGTCATGACAAATTGGGAGCGCCTCTGTGTGACGTGACAGACCAACAGTGGGGAGTGCCTCTGTGTGATGCAGAAGACCCACGATACTCGACAGGAGGAGTACCAAATCAGTCCAGGATAGTGGGAAGTGACTCTGTGTGACGCGGCAGTCCCATAATACTCTATAGAGGAGGAGTACACTAGCAGATGAGGTTTCGACTGTTTGACCGGGAGTGTTACATGTTACCACCCCTAGAACAAAATCCTAGTTTTGAGCTGAGTCAATGACTTTTGTGTTCTTCTCATGATTAAGATGGGTTACTAGATAACTTAGGTATATTTATGGGCATATACCTATGTAATGGTTATACGTTGAATCCATACTTTGTGGTTTATCCTTGTTGGATTTTGTGAGACCATGAGGGTCTCTGGGTCTTTATTGAGTATCGCTATAATCACCCCTACATTGGTTTTGTCTACACCTTGTTGTGTTGGTTACAGATGATGGACAACACTGACTGAGGCAGAGAGTAACATGACTGGACGGTACCTGGAGGAGGACCACTCAGTGTGACGGTACACGGAACGGATAGACGGACACAGAGTGCTAAGGATTCCATTTGTACCTACCCTTCAGGTAAAAACCCCGGTGGAAGACCCAATAGCAATTTTCATTTTCTTCAGTTGTACTTGCTTTCAGTTGAACCTGTACATTACTATTGGGATTGTATTTCCGACCCCTTTACTTTCAGCACACTATTTTGTATATAGTTTTACATAGTGTTTTACTTCCAGTTGTGTACTCTATTGTGTTTTTTTATTGTTATAAAGGCAATATCTTCCTAGTTTAGGGATTTACGCCTTTGGTGCTAGTCGACAACCCCTATCCTAAGGAAGGCAGTCTTGGGGTAGTCACGATACGGGGCCTGGGGGATGGGTCATGACAATACCATACACATTAAAATATTTTCATAGAAATGGTGGTGTCAAAGAGTTTGGAAAAATATCCTCAAGCTCTCAACATGTTTCTACTCTATCCTCATGTATATGAAGATGTATTCAATCAACATTATTATAAACTGGTCTAGGAACTCACCAAAAATGGATTCCATAAGTCACAGGAACATAACTAGTGCATTAATGACATTGAATAACAAATGTAAACCCCAAAACCTTGTAGCTCAGAGTCATTGGATACATTATTACATTGGTATAAGATATATGTGATTACATCCTAAAGGGATGAAAAGATTAGTAGTAATGGTAAACTAGATACATGCATGCTACCACATTTTTATATTGGATGTAAAATATAAAACATTGTGAAATTAAATATTTTTCATCCTTGAACATAATCAAATACATCTTCATATATAAGTTAAAGGGTAAAAAATTAATGGTGAGCTCAAAAAATAAATAAGGGTTACATACAATGGAATCTATCTTGAGTAAATAAGGTATGAATAATATGGATGGAGTAATTAATGATCAAATATTTAGATATAAATAATCACATGTTCTTGAAACATATCCATTGATATCATACCTATTCAAATGATCAAATGAACATCAATAACTAATTTGATAACGATGGAATGCAGAATATTGGACATCTTAAACATATCACAGAGGCCTTATTCTAAGGTAATATATATATATAAACATGTAAGGAATATACCAAATACCCAAACTAGTTTTTCTAATTAGACCTACTCCTCCAATCAAATACAATATCCAATTCATTCATTATAAAAAGTTTGTGAATACGAATTTTATACATAATCAACATAACCATTTGTATTGCAAAAATAACATTTGAAATGTTAATATTTTACACAATTAATAATTAAAAAATGATCAAAATCTATCCAGAATAATATAGTGGATGGTATCAAAATATTATATCCCAAATAAACCATAATATTCATCAAATAATTTTATTATAGATTAAAGTGCTTTAAAATATCACCATAAGATTTGATGAGGAAAAAACCTTTTAATATTGAAAACCCTTATATTAACATCTAAAAATTTAAAAAATATTAGGAAAAATTTTTTAATTGGAAATAACCATAGAAAATATTAAAGTAACCTTCAAAGTAAATCATATTCATGATGATAGGAAAACTATTTTATGCGGTGTATTTTAAGACAAGGATTCTATTAGAATCTTTGTAAAAAAGTATATCATTGAGAAAATGGAAAGTAAATTTTATTTAATACATTTTATATTAAAAAATGGATAAAAATGTATTTAATCAATCATTGGATAATATTAAAAAATTATTGAAAACATTTTAAATAAAATATGGAGATATATGAAAAATATTCTCAACAAATTAAAAAAATAAAATTGGTTTTCCTTAAAAAAAATATTTTAGACTTCTTGATTTCCCAAGAAGGTAAAAATGGAACTAATACTTGAAAAAAATATTAATAACCAATCTCTAATAATATTTATGGTGTTTAAGATAGAAAAATCATATAATTACTCAAATATAAATATAAATTTAAATAATCCCAAATAAATATGAGATTTTGAAATAAACTCTTACCGTATATCCAAATTACATTGTATGTTCTTATGAGACACATGTATAATTAATTCTAACATATTATAATTTTGTATTAGAACCATATACATACAAATAATATTATATTTTATCCACTTATAATATTTCAATACCATTTCTTAATAATCCTTTATTAAAATCATCATTTCTGAGAGTTAACTATTCTTTTTTTCATGTATGTTTTGATTCAGCAGTTTCAACCATTAAATCTAAATCACTATTACAACATATAAAAAAAGTTAATTATGATATAAATCTCATATTTATTCATTATAAACACATTTATAATCATCGTTGAAAATCTTACATGAAAAATGAATCACATTTCTCTTTGTTGGTGGTGGTCCACACGTACGTAAGAGTGGCGTTAAAATATTTTAATGAGTGTGAAGGTAAGAAGGTAAATGATATATTATATTTAAGAATAATTAATATTTAATAAATATCATTAATATTCATTGGTTCAATATTTATAACAATCTAAATAAATTGGTGATGAAAAATTAATTATACTGCTATATGGACACGATAAGTCGTATGTACCCACAAGTGATGTTTTCACTTTTCAAATGATAGAAAATTATTGAGAAATGGTTGTTAAATAATCATAATAACCTCTCATTATATTAAATATATTTTATTTATTATTTTATTATGAGTAAAATATATATATAGGAAGTATAAAAACAAATAATTTTTAAAAAATTGTAAAAAATGACTACTTCTTCGGTACACCTACTTTAGATCCTTTCATAAGGTCACATGGAATGGTATTTTAAGAATAAGAGATCCTATAATTTTAGAATAATAATTTAGGGGATATATTTTCATAGTTTTTGGTTGTGATAGGTTTATAAAATGGTTGTAAAAAAGAGAGGTGAGGGCACCCTTTAATAATTTAGGTGAGGAACACACTTGTAATTTTACAAAGTGTTAAAATATTATTAAGTCACATTGTTCGAAATGGATCCAAAATGACTCATATTAAATGATGATCAGTTTAAGGGAGAAATAAAAACACAAAATAATGTTTAATAAAGTTTTTATGTCATTATAACCCTTATCAATTTAGACTACCTCCCTCGTAAACCAATTACGTAAAAAACCATAGTAACAATATTTTCAATGTTAAAGGGTTATAATTTTACTTATAATGTAAAAATTGGATCATAAGAGTACAAGGGATGAAATAATTGAATAAATATAATCATACATGTCCTATTTTAATATTTTTATGATTTTTCACTAATTTAATGATTTATTGTTTTTCATAAAATATCATTGATGTTATTTTTGACACTATTTATTGGATTTGACTTTAAAGATATAAAGATAAAAATGAATTATTGTATAAAATTATTAACCATAAATTATAAATGAGTTTTTTATGTAAAAAAATTTGTTTTAAACCATAATTCATCCAAAAAAAATTACTTTTGATGTTTTTTAAAATATTTAGTTTTATATTTCTACTGCTTGGAGAAGCACTGTGTCAAAATTGTATAAGAATTTAAGGTTGTTATAGAATTAATAAAAAATTAAAATAAATTAATATTATAGAAATAAATTTATAATGGTCAAAATAAAGTTCTAAATTCACTTATAAGATATATTATCCATATATGAACACATAAAAGGAATTAAAACTATGAGAGTGATATTTTGTAATTTTCTTTACATAAAGTAATATATATGAAATTTTAAAGAAAAAATTACACAACAATGACATATATTATAATTTGGGATGGATATGGTTGAAATAATACCATCCAATGAAATATGTTGAAGTGTTGGGTTTGATTTTGAGACCTTATCTCATGGTTTTAACCCTGTTTTACCCATTTTACCCTTAATGAGGTGCCTAATATTTACAACAGTAACTATTAATAATGAAAAAATATAAAAAGGAAACATTTTAAAAAATTTGGACCTCGTGATTCAGTATATGGAATCAAATTTTCAAGATTAAATCTCTATAAAATGTTTAAATAAATTTAATATAAATTCATAAAACACACTAAAAATAGTTTTCATAATAATTCATTTTATGCATAATAATTAACATATATTAAAAAATATAATATTAATGACTCAAATTTAATTAATTATGTTATTATAAAACTAATGGATCATATGTATCTTTAATACCAAATTTGAAAGATAATGGGAATTTTAAAATTAATTTTTTAATGAAAATAATTGAGAGCGTATAAAAAATTGGTATTTTAAACTATTTAAAGGAAAATAGTCATTTAAAAAAATGCCAAATTTATCCCTGAGTTAGTTTTCATGTACTGAATTAAAAAAAGAAATTTATTTTATGAAATATTTTTATAAAATTATCAAAAATTAATTATAATTTCCCTACACAAAAAGAAATATAATCATTTATTATGAAAATGAATTTCTTGAATCTAAAATTTGAGAGTATATTTAGTAATAATTAATCAAAAAAATTATTTAATTGGACCATTTTACATGTATTTCTTAATGTGGTTACTCATATTCATACTCTGCAATTAAACAACTAGGTTATAACAACCACACTTAAATAGTAATTTTTTTTATCATATATCTCAATTTAATTAAACCTCAGTGTTGTGTGTTAGGAAATATATTATATGTATTACTATTATAAACTAATTTATTGGGGTGTTACATTCCCCCATCCTTAAATAAATTATTCTGTCACAATTTTATCTATGCCATCAAAAGTTTAATATCTAAAAATATCTTTATTGAAAACCCAAATCATGCTAAGGAATAATAAATATTCTTTTAAAAAGGAGAAGTTTGAATGATAAAGTTAACCTAAAATAACCTATAATTATGTTACTTGATAAGGAGAAAATTGGTAAGATGTTAAATTATATAAATAGAAGATAAAAATATAGTCTAATTGGTAATAAATAGTTATAGAGAACATGGTCAATAGAAATTTAATGACAAAAAAACAGCAAATCAGTGGTGGGTGAAAAGACAATCAATTCATTAGAAATGATGGTAAAAGGAAAACATTTTTATTATGTGATACTTTTCCAAAAGTTGAGGGTTTATTATAATTTCATGATAGAGAACATAATAAAATTTACTTACTTGATTTCTTTCCATTTCATAAGAAAACATTCATTATTTGTTTTACCCTTAGATGAGTTTAAACATCATATATTATTACATAAAATGAATATTCAAGATGAATTCATCATGCATGATGTATAAAATTAACTTTTCATTGATCCTACATCCATAAAATAATTATAATTCATTCCTTATCTATCCAAATATTTAAAAAAATAAAATGTTTTGAAAAAGTTATCAAATATTGATAAATATTATAAATTAGTCTCTAAAACATCGATGATAACTCTCAATGTTCAAATTAATCCATTACATAAATAGTTTTTCGTAAGGATACATTAAAATACTTTTACCCAAATCCAAAACACAAAAATCTAAAATATTTGATCAAATGTTTGTACATGTAAAAAATAAAGTGGATCATAATGTCACATTCCCAACATGTGAAACATTGGTCTTATATTCTCTTAAAACATTCTAAAATCATGAATAGCCATAAAACCTCAATGAAAACATATATTCATCAAAACATAACATAGTCTTTAATCATGTGTACACCAAAAAAACATCACCTTAACAGTAAATCAATTTTATTTTATATTGGTACCATTCAACATATGTTTTCAAATCCTTAATGAGAAATTAGTATGGTATAATCTTGAGAATGATTGTGATTATTATAACTGGTATATAATTGGAACAACACCTATAAAATATAATTATTGAATCCCAATACATAATCACTTCAATCCATTCCCTTCAATGACTGTCATTTCATAATTTCTTCCTTGGTCTAGGAAATAACCCATTGATTAGGGATTTGACTTGGATAATTTCTGTGTTCTCCACATATAATTCATTGAACTTTAAATGTTTCCTTAGGATGAACTACATAACCCTCTATGGAATTATTCAATTTTATTTAGAAATTGCATTCTATATTCCCATCTTTTCTACACATAAAACACCTTCCCATTCCTATGAGTCATTTTACTAATTACTTATTCCCACATACTTGACATAAAAGAAACTAAATCTCCATCCCTCCATATTCATTCTGAAATTATATTTTTCTCTTCTTAGGTATCTCCAGAAACTCACCCTATTGATATTTTTTGTTATATAATGAGATAAAATTTTAGAAAAAATCATAGGATTTTTCTTCTAGATCTCGTTTCATTTGGTTTCTCATAAGGAAAATCATTCCATTGCTGAACACATTCAATGTTAACATGATTCATTTTAGTTCCATCCTTTTAATAAAACAAAAAAATATAGTGTGAGTAATAATAACCATAGTGGGAAATCATATAATCATGAAGAGTCATTCACATGATGTTAAAATCAATACACATTATATATATATATAACTTTATATTTATTCAATGTCCTACATTAGAATTATTTATTCAAATAGTTTATAATGGTTCATAAAGAAAATGTGAATTAACTAAATCATATCCCCTGAGAGTATCACACCATGTGAACAGTAAATCCACTCTCACATTGCACGAGAATCATAGCCGAGATATATTCAAACAAATATTTTCTGAATTATTACTCATAAATGAATCTATTAAAAAACCATGTCCATATGTAGTGTCTGGAACATGATCATTTATTAATAAATCCACATAATCTCAAACATACCAAATTTATTATTATATTATAAAATAATTAGACACATACATATATCTTTTCATATGGTTATTTTCCCCTATCTATATTTTTCTAAATTTAGTTCCCATGGTTTCTACTAAACAACCTATGATACTGACTATAAAGACATCCAACCTAGTAGATCAAAGTCAGTGATTACAATATTACATTGGAATAAGATAAAAGTTATCAAATCACAATGGTATTAATATTTTTTTTCTTAGTAAAATAGATACATACATGATTCCATTTTTTATGTTGGAAATAAAATATAAAACATAGTGAATGTATATATTCTATATCCATACATTCATTCAAATAATTCTTCATTATATACTAGGGAAAGGAAAGAAAAATAATGTTTATATCAATATCTCATTAAGGTTTACATACAACAGAAGGTATAATAAGTTAATAAATCATAAATATTATAAAATGAATAAATGGTGATAAAATAATTCCATATAATTAATCATATAAGTTTTAAAATTATCCATGTATATCATAATTATGAAAATAATAACATAAACATCAATCACTAATTCTATAATGATGGAATGCATAATTTTAGACATCTTAAAATTATCATCTAGCCGTTATGATAGATCTAATATTTTCTTTTTATATTTATTTCAATGAATGAATCTCCACCAAATTGTATTTTTACGTGAAATGGAATAATTTTTTATAATATATGATGATATTAGAGAAAAAAATGAGAAAATTTCATAATTTTATGATTTTAGTATTTTTTTATCACTTTGATATCCCAGGAATAACTTTTTAAATATTTATATAATTATCAATATTATTTTTTATAGGGTATTTTTTCTCATGATCTTCATTACTTCCCAATTAATCCAAGTGGTTAATCGGCCATTATAATTCCAAAAAAAATCATTCCAAACTAGAAATGTAATGGTTATATATACTTGAATTACCATCAGTAAAATAATTTATAACATTAAATATAGTTTTCCAATTTAGGTTATTCTATATGGAAAATAAAGAGGACCTCAAGAAGTAAAATCTAATTAAATGTCATGGAGAAAATCCCCCATTATGTTTGTCTATGTATGTGAAAAAATGTAGAAATATAAAGAGGCTCCTCAACTAGAAAAATTTCTCTTTAGTAATTCAGGGATATTTTTTTACCACATGTACAAATTGAATAAAAGTTTTACAGAAGTAAAACATGATGACTAAGAATATTTATAAAGATGCCCTATCAGAATTTTATAATTTTTATGGCCAAATATTCTAAATATTTTGATTTATAGTTTATGGAGGGAAATATACCACACCCTTTTCCTATAAATTTATGTATCTACTTAAATCCAAGGCATTATTATAATGAGCATTCTAGATATGCTGGAGAGTATATTATTGATAATATGAGTTTTTCATTAAGTAATCAATCCATGGAGGTATAAAGTCAAAGTGGTGGTTTGAAGAGAATATCCAAGGCCCCCATTTATGATGAGGATTTAGTCATGTTATTTTAGTAAATAATTACACCTTTGAAATATAGCAGAGTGGTGATCATGGGGTTTTCTCAGGAGGAAGTTATATGACATTTTCAAACTCTCACTTTGGTTAAATTATTTTTATTAAATTTAGAGTTAAAATGGGGATATCTAAGAGGTTAAAAAAATTTAAAAAACACAAAAATCATATTAATACTAAAAATTAATTTTAGAGATTAGAAATCCTATGTATGATGGACTAAAAATACATGATAAATATAGAAGTAGTAAACAAGCTCTAATCCTTAGACACTCCCTTCATCATTGTCTACAAATGTTCTCAAATTGAATTGCCTAATGTATATTTTATGAACTAAAATAATACAACTAAATTATTATGATACCATATTGAAACCTCAAACATAGGTTTCGATAACCTAATCAAAGTGATCTTATTAACTAAAGACATCTGCGAAACGAAAACATAATAGACTCACATTGCTCAATGGCCAGACATTTCCAACGAAATTTAAACAGTGAGACAAACCACATTACATCCATAAGATGAATAGTAATATAGAATAACATAGAATAAAATGAAACAAAGGAAATAACAATACCTACTTCAATCAAGAAAGGAAATTTATAGGATAGATCAAAATGAAAGAGTTAACAATTAAAATCATAAAGTCAAAATAGAAATTCCTTAGGATCATCACTACCCACCACCACTTAGATTTTAACCCTTTATTACTTGATTACTTAATTAAAAATTCCTCTTCTATAGAATATCTTCTCTAGTATAGGAGAATCCCTCATTCTAACTATCCCTTGTAATGATGTGGAGACTTAAATTTATAAGAAATGGGTATGGTACATTTCACTCTAGAATATGTTCTTTGAGACTCTAGGAATATTTGTCCATGAAAACCACTAAATTTTTTCAGAGTGTCTTTATAAAAAAATTTCTTATTAAATTTCTATTTCTCACTTTAATATTTTCGGAAATTTAGAAATGTGGTGAAAATGATATCCATGAATTACTAAAGTGTACTTTTCTTGGTTGAAGAGTATATTTATTGTTATCCACTTGGTTACATTCATAGAATATATAAATGGATGAATTTCTGTATGGTATTTAATGATAATGAACTAAATGGATTCCTAATTCTTTCACAGAAAAAATAACCACCTTTGGATTACTATATCTTGATTTATCGCTTATTTACTGAAGGTATGTAAAATCCGTCTGACCATTCAACTTTCAACAATGAATTAATTTTTTAGGCCTTGAAATGGTTGATTCAGCATTTGGTCTACTTGGAGTAAATTATTCCCATGAGAAAAAGGACCCTAAAAAAGTATTTATGAATTTTTTTTAGTATTTATATTGTTCTTCAAAAAACAAAAAAGGTATAAAAAACTACTAAAATTGTGAAATTTTAGAATTTTCACCATTTAGCTCAATACTCATAAATATTCCAAGAAAGATTATATTTAACATAAAATGAAATTTTTTTGGGAAATATTCATTCAAATATATCTAAAACATATATAAAATATTAAATCTATTAATCAAATAACATATAGAACTTGGACTCCTAGACAAGTGAGAACTCGAGATAAATTCCAAATAAAATCTCTACAAATCCTAATAAAATTCACTAGATTAAAATCCAAGTACTAAACTTATCATGCCTCTTCAATAGATTTGATTCTAAATTATCTATTATTTTCATCCATTCTATTCCTATTTAATTAATTCTTAAATGAATAATTGATGTATCTTTAGGAAATAAAAAGTGTTTGGAAAATTATAGTGTTGAATTTTTTTAAATTAAATGTCCTATGAAATCCCATATTTTTAAATTGAAAATTGAAAACCATTTTTTAAAATATTGGAAAAATAGAACAAGAAATATGAGCTAATCATTTTTTCAAGATAATTTGAATGAACCTATGTTATTACTTATTTTTTATACAACTTATTTCCACTCCAAACAATATTTAAACATGAGAAGCCATAAGAAGGATTCTCAAATTCTGATACATTTTTGTTAGATTAATTTGATAATATTTTGATAACTTATTCTCCTATTGTAGATTTTAGGCCTACTTATTTTGAGTAGAATTTTTTTTCAAATTAAAAGGAAGACAATACAAAATGTTAAGAAATATTGGTGATCCTAATTGAAGATTTTATTGGTACGTAATTGGAGGGTGGTACCAAGTTATTTATCAAAGAAGAATTCTTTTCTGATGTTAAACCAAAATATGATCCACCTTCTAGAATTAAATTTAAAAAACTAGTGAAGGTTGATTGTCAGGATAAATTTTTTGGAAGTTATAATTATATTTTGTTCCCTCTTCCACTATTTCTTTAGAATAAAAATTTCATTCAAGGGAGATTAAATAAACCTGATTTTGGTAGATTCTAAAAACATTGTGAGATGAAAAATCCTTGAGAAATTTCATCTTAGTGGGTCATGAGGAAGAAACATTACCCACCTTCAGATTGGGGATGACCAGATGAAGCTTCCTTACAAGGTGTAGTGAAATCCTAGCACCAACATGGTTGTTCAAACCATGGATATTTTCTCTATTATTTATTTTTATTTTTCATACCACTCATTCATTAAAATTCAAATGATTTGTTTTTTTATGATGTAGATTTCAATGTTGAATCTTTTAGGAGGATATCTCAAGGCTACAACAACATAATAAAAAAGAGTTTGTGTATTCCCTTATAACAGGTCTTTGTCATATATTATTTTATTGTTTTTTAATTATCATATAAACTATACACAAGGAGAAAATTATAAGAAGTAAGTGTGGGGGTGTAGGATCATTCTTCATATAATAGTATTTTGTGTGTTTTATTTTCAAATTTATATTTTCAGTTTTCATTCAAATTTTTTGTGTTTTATTTAAAATTTTGTGTATTTTTAACCTTCTGAGATACAAAGTAATTACCTTTGTAAATTTAAAATTGTTTTCAATGAAAATATCCTACTTGATTCAAGGAAAGAAACATAAATGAATGTTGAGAGGGTTAGACTCGTGGTGTCCATTTTGGGTATGAAATAGTTGTAAGGAATTAAAAACGGTGCTGATGGTTGTGGAATTTTATGAGTCCATCTTGGTATTATAGACTTACTCTCATCACAACCAATCCTTTTTTCCCATAGTTTCTTAGAATATATATTCTGGACACTAATACCTCCCACCTAGTTCATGGGGAGGTTGGAATTAATCTCTAGGTTTTCTGAATGGTCTCATTGGTTCTCATCATGGGCAATAAGTATGATGAATTTATACCACCCTCATTGTATTTGGATGACATAGAGAGGACCCCTCCTATTATAGAGATATTTATTGGAAAATAAAAGGATATTTTTAATGGTGACTAATGTGGGCTTAATTTGATACAGTTTTCCAGATCTTATTTTACTTAATTTTTAATAATTTAAATAATTAATTTTATACATTTTGATAAATATTTTCACTTTTATAATTTTATAATTAAATTTATTAATTAATCAATTTTTATAAAAAATTATGAAACCTTAGTATTTAAATAATCAATCTATATTTACTAGTTTTTCTAGTCATATAACTTACTATATAGTTTATTTATTCTAATATACTTGATTTTTTATTAATTTTACTTGTTTATTAATTAACCAATTAATTATATTTTTTACATTTAATTAAGATATTTTTCAATTCAAATATTTTATTGTTTAATATTTATTAAAATAAGTTAACTCTATTTATTATCTAATTGACTGAAGTGTATTTAATAATAATTATCCTTTTAAATTAATTTATTAAATTTTGTATATTAAGTAACTTAATAGTACTGTCTAAAAATTTGGGCAATTATCAATTTAAGTTGAGAAATTATGTTTTAATTAAATGAAATAATGTGATTATAATTTAAAATCCAATTTTATAAATTAATTAATTAATTTAGATTATTAAATATTTATTTTCCTAATAAGTTTGAATTCTATGTATGCAGTTAAAATAATTAAGTCATTGACATTTTTTTTAGACAATTGGTCTCACCAACTCACTTGAATTAATTGTCGATAACACAAGCTATCGACACACCACTTTTCCCTTTAATCATTTTATTTAACAATTTATACTTTAATATTTTATTTTTATCTTTTCAATTTTTTTTAATAAAAAAATGTATATTAATTAATGTTTTTAAGAATAATTTAATTTTGTAAATTTAATTTATTATTTTAACTTAATTAATAATCCGGTTTTAATTTATTTTGTTAACTTTGCTATAGATTTTAAATTTTTCCTGAGCATTTTTAGTTTAATATTTTTAATATAGTTGATCAAATAACCATCTTAATTAATTTAAGTGTTAATTTAGTTTTACTTTATTTTAATTTTTTAAATTTTATTAAGTTTATTTTAGTTTTATATTTTTATTTTTAAGAGAATTAATTGTTTATATTTTGTTAATTTAAGTTTCTATTTATTTTAAATAATTTAATTAAAGTATTTTTGTTTTTAAATTATTATTTTTCACTATCAGTGAGACCAAAAATTAATTTTTAGGTGCTACTAATGCACTACCAACTTCATGCTACTATCAAAAGTGAAACCAACCACTCACTAACACCGACTCTTCAATGGAAGTGTTGGTCTCACCATACTATTTCCTCCTGCTACTGACACACCATGTACCCTATTGGTTCCCCCCACAGCTTTCTATCGACACCAATCATCGATGTCGGTCTCACGTCCCTCCCATTCCCATAGGTGAGGTCGACGAATCCATATCCATTTCATCTCTTCCACAATCACGCTGCTACTGATGAAGCTTCCTCTCAATGCTTGCCACCAATGCTAATGCAACCCTTTGCAACACACTAACACCAACTCTCCAACATCGGTGTCGATCTGTCTTGCACAGTCTCTAGCTCGCCTCTTCCACATTCAATTAAGGATTCAAACTAGAAACATATATAGATTCTAACCAGAGTTTGAGCACGAACAATTTCACATATCTTTTACCAATCAAATTTCAAAACTCCTAAAATCCAAAATCTGGAACTGGAGGTGCCGCTGCCGTGTGAGGGAGAAGGACCTGCGAGATGGAGCTAAGGGTGATCCAACGACCTCACCACTGGACCACAACGTCCCCCCTCCCCAGAACTTAGCTGGTCATGTAGCCAATGTGCGTCGTTAGTGTTGAGGAGACTGAGTTGCACTGCCACTATAAAGGACTAGGTTTCTACCACTAATGTCGAAGCCGGTTGTTGCTTACCACAGAGAAAGACCGCTACAGGAGGATGTCATCACTGCCTAAAGGGAACCACCATCACCACCATGAAGAAGGGTTGCGACCCCAAGCTTTCTATGGAATCATCTTGAAGAATCAAGACCCCCTGCTGCGCGTTGGATAAGGGAGGGGGAATAAGATAAAGTAAAAAACATTAAAAAACATAAAAAACATAAAACTAACCAAAATAAATAATAAATATGTAAATTAATATATTTAAATATAATAATTTAATAAATTTTAATAAATTCTAATTTAATATTGAAAATTAAATAATTATAATAACAAAATTTATAAATAAAATAAAATAATTAAGTCAACTTAATTAATAATAATCTAATTTAAAAAAATTTATAATAACTTATAATAGCTAATTATTAATAATACTAATAAAATAACGAAATAAATAATATTAAATTAAAATCTTATTAATATTATATAATTAAAGACTTAATAAAAATTTAATTAATATAATAATAATATTTAATTAAGTAAAAATAATAACTCTTAGTAATATTTATATGATATTATTAAAATACTAATTTAATAATATTTTAAGTAGATAATTTTATAATTAATAAAAGTACTATTAATGAATAATATGAAAATAAATGCAAAATATCAACTAAAATATTTAATTATTAATAACTAGGAAAAATTTAATTAATTAATTTAAAATTAATAATAATAATCAATTCTTTAAGTTGACGTGCTTTTAACAGTATTAACTATGCCTTGATATCCTTTCTATGTAGGTATAAAAAGGTGATGAAATATCATCTAGGTTCATTCAACTAACGTACCAGGAGTTAGTTTTAAGGGAAAGGCAAAAACTACGTGTGTTGCACTAAAAAATACATTTTGTGAAGGCGTATAGTGATGAAACTATCTAATGTCAGTGGAAGGAAGTGGTGATGAGAAATGGATGACAGTTGATATATTAAGGGGAAAACAGGGCTGGAGACCATACACAACACACTACACAATTCATTCACTCCTTCACACGATAGAGTAGAGAAGAAGAGAAGATTCAGAAGGTCCTTGGAGAACCATTCTTGGAGACCCGAGGAGCTCAAGAGCAGCAACACGAGCTTCCAAAGGGAAATTTCTTCCTCTATTTATTTTCAATTTTCTCTATTTTTGTAATCAAAATATTTTAATATTTTTTATGAACACATTCTTAGGCAAGAAAATTAATCTTGGGATTTTTAAATCCTACCGGTACAACATTTAAACAACCCCACACCGCTCTTTCTTTACGAAATAAGAATATATTGGCGAGACTGATTCTGATTATACTTACACTATTTACACATCACATTTTCAAATTTAAAAATAATTCAAGATCAATTGGTGAAATTGAAATTGAATACATTTATCAAAGATTTAATTTTCATACCCATAATGATCTAAGATATGAGTTGGTGGCCCAACCCGTATCCCCTAAAAAATTATTAATGAAAAAGAAACTATTAGTGTATACACGAGGTGTAGTGAACTTACACCAACTAGAAATTGAAAGAGATGAAAAAATACATTCCATTATAGGCACATTAGTGAATAGTTCCATATCCAAATGATCTTGTTCAATACACTACAGCAACTCCACTTACATCAATAGGCCAAAAAGTATTCAAAGCATGGAAAAACACATGCATCTCAGTCCCTATGAACCTGCAAATTATTACAGCCAAAATGAAGCATTTTATAGTCAACCTATGCAATTAAAACAAATGAAAAAGAAATTTACAACCCAACATAAATCCCAAATCAAGCCCAACACACAAAATCCATTGAGTTCAGGTCTATAAGACAATGCAGATAATATGCAATTGTTCTCATCACAACATGTTACAACCAAAACACAAATTCCAATCCTTCGAGAGTAGTCACAAAATCCTATCATATATAAGGTCCCAATAGCCATGAGACCAAGGTTCATTTCCATCCTATCCTAATCAAACTATAACCACAAGAAACAGCTCTAGAAAACCATCATAAACATGAATGAGCAGCTTCTTATAAGAATATACAAATGGGTCTAAGAAACCCCCCAAAACATTCAGATCCTATGTCCACAACACCACAAATCCACTGATGATCATATGGGTAATCCCAAGGGAAGTCCATGAAACCCCACCACTTTGAAAGCTTCGATATATGGATAAAACAACTGCTATAAAATCACTAAATAGTATGCAATTCCCAAGAAAAGGCCTAAATTCTAGGAAGTTCCCAAAAATGGTCCATGAAAAAATATCTCAGCATGCAAAAAGAGAACTAGAATCGGCATGACAACAACATCTCAAACTGTTGTGGCCAGATAACCACACAGTGTGAAGTTAAACTCAGGGTCACCCAATATTCCATCATACAGTTGGATCACAAAAATCAAAACCTCGACAAGAAAAACAACCATTCCCAATGAATTTGTAAAAAATTAAAATCAGGGTTTCTATCAAGTTCAAATTCTACCCTATCAAACATCCTCTCTCTAATATGTAGATAAATTTCCAAAGTTATATCTTTTTTAATATACCTTCTTATGGACTGCATCTCTTGAACCGCAATCATAGGGTAGAATTCATCCTTAAAGCCCAACTTAATAACACGGGTTCAATTCCTAATCATAATGGAATCCTCTAACTCATCTTTTTCAAAGGGCGAGGAGTAATCCTCGTCATTTGATGATGATGAGGGATCCTTATAGACATCTATAATAGGAGAGATAACTAGTTTTTCCAATTTAATCCCCAAGGATTTGGTGATAATAATTCTCTCTAACTTAGAGTAGTCTATACATGTCTGGGTCTTCTTGGTGTATTGAAAAATGAATCCATCTTGGTTGATAATTGGTTTTTTACCTTTTTAGCACTTGAGTGTAGGTAGTCATCCTCAATTTGGAATAATCGATCAAGTGCATCCTGGTTAGATTCACTAGAGTCAGATTGAGTCTCTTGATTTTCTTCATGTCTAGGAGAAACATTTGAGGTAACAGAAATGGGTTGAGCATTATTAACATCATCCACAAAGATGAAGAAGGTATCACTATTACTATTTGGTGGTTGGGGCTATTTAGAATGACCAACCACATCCTTATTTAGTGTGAGACTAATTAGAGTCCCCTAAGACATCTCCAGAGGGCCTGATTGAGCATTATCCATCAATATAATCTTCTGAGGAGGTTGGGCATCAATGGGTATAGTAGGGGCCACAAGTTTCCCTAAGTTCTTGTCATCATGATCCCTAATGTCTTCAGGAACTAGCTTCTACTTACACTTTTCCCCCAATAATGATTTATTACGGGTAATAGGGCATCATATAGTTGGATGATGACCACAAACATTGATGGTATGACCAATTTTGTGACATTTTTTTGTAGTAGGTTGGTAGATTTACATAAGACACCTCTTGGTAAAATCCCAAATCTCCATTTTGAATCCAAATATAGGAAAGAAGAGGTTTTGGGATATCAATTTTAGTGAAAACCCTCACAACTAAGGGTATGAAAAGATTTTTAGTGGCAGAGTCTAGTTTTAGGGGTTGGCCAATTATGGTGGAAATTGTAAACAGGGCCGCTCATTTGAACAGGCGAAGCAGAAGTCCAACGAATCCTAACCAGATTGGAGTAATGGGAGGTTCAAAATTATGATCTAAATATTCGGTCCATTTTATCATTTTCATAGAGTATCCCCTAAAAACCCATGACATCCACATCTAGAACAAATATTTATCATTATTTGGATAATAATAGAAGACAACATTTTAGGAGTTCATCAGCCCAATGTGAAAACCAACAAATCCAGTGGCTTCAAGTGATTTTATTAAGTAGTTCAAAGAACGCCTTTGCTTAAACAAATTCCCAATAAGAATGAGTATTATATATGAGGAATTAAGGTGTACCTAATTCGATGAAAATGATATTTTTGAGTAGCCTTGATGTCGAAACATTTTCATTTTAATGCAAAGATCATCATTCATATCACCAGGAGGCTCCTTCGTCTTGAAAGTTTGGCTGAGAGGCTGCCTTTTTCAACTTCTTAAGCAGTAAGATTAATGTTGAAATGGTGAAATCCAAGAATTAACCATATTTGTGTTGAAACTCTTATCGAGGGAGATTCAACAGTCTATTCTCAAGGTGTTATTCAATTAAGATTTATAAAGAATTTATTCTTTAAATCCAGTAGATTATGAAACCCCGAGTGCTTTTCTTGAATCGTTAATTCCAGTTATTGCTTCCCTATCTTTGTTTACATTACCTTATAGTTCATAATTGTTTATCATGGGCTTAGTTCTTTTAGAAAAAAATATAAAAAAGTATAAAAGTTAAAAATATATAAGAAAATATAATATTTACTCCACTATTTACAATAGTGGAGTGTTTGAATGTTTTATAGAAAATTGGGAGTTCCACCTTCCCAATGGGTTTGACCATACATTACATTATATAGTAGTTATTATTAAACATAAAATTTTAAACTTTTACCCAATTCAACACCATTTGGGCATTCAGTTTTTGGCATTCTTGCTGGGGAAGGCTCCGAGCGACCAATTTCACTTCAAAAAAATCAAAAAATTCACATTGAAAAACACCAAAAAATTGAGAAATTAAAAACCATAAAATAATTGATATAATTTATGCTTTTTTATACTATCTTAATGAATTTTTTTTACTACTAAATTGCAACTACTTTTTGTATTGTTGAGTTACTGTTTACTATTGTTTGTGATGAATTTCAACTTTTATCACATATTTCATGAATACTAGGACTATAGTAAATAGATTAGAGCCCCTAGACACAGAATTGGATAAACACCTCACTTCTCTTAGAAAGAAAAAATAAATATGAAATAAAGAATCCCGATAATAGGGTTTCTACACCTAATAACTTCCAAAACCATCCAAAACTCTTAGAGAATGAGAGGCCTAGGATGTGGGAGTTCCAACACCCTCATGTGTCATGTAACCTATATTTAATTAGATTAACACCTAGATCCTAAAATTATGAACTTAAACAGTCCAACATTTCACTGCTTTCAACTTTCAATGGATTCTCTAGTGAGGACTCTTTGGCCTTCATTATATAATTCTAGAACATTGTGAAATAATTATATCTTCTAGGACTCACAGGAAATGAACATAGAATGAGAGTATTTCCCTTTTTCCTTAACGAAAATGCTAGGAACTGGGTTTTTAGCCGAGATGAGAACTTTTTTGAGAACTGGGACCAAGTCTATAATTCATTCATCATGAAATTTTATCCCTAAATACTTAAAGAATAATTAAGGACTATGGTCACTAGCTTTTACCAAGAGGATGGAGAATCATTTCATGAGGATTGTGATAGATTCAGGGAACTGCTTAGGTAGTGTCCCCATGATCAACTCCCACCCCACATTCTCATGGATACCTTCTATGAAGGGTTTTCATCCTTTGGTCAGAACATAGTTGGTCAAGATTCTGGGGGAAACTATAATGATAAAAACGATGAGTAGTTAAGACAAATCTTTAACAATAATTCTTTGAACTATCAACATAAAAATTCAAGTAGAAAAAGAGTCAATATAAATGTTAATGTTAATACTGGTTTAGTAAATGACACATGAACTCATATGGTTGAAATAACCATCCAACTTCAATATTTAATAAACCAAAAGCCAAAACAATCTCAGAATCAAGTTGGATTTCAAAAAAAAATCAACCACTTAGAGAGAAATGTTCAAAATTTAGGATGTTCAATCATACAGATCAATTTTTTCTAAACATTGATATATTATCCCAATAACATGAAAATTCCAATTTTTTATACTATGGTCCTAGAATGCCTACCAAAGAAGACCCTTTATCTAGAAACTACAACCAAGGATATATGAACCATCCAAATCTATCATAGAATGATCAAGGTCTAATTAAACAATCAAATGACCCTAATTATCCAAACCAACCAAGAAAAAAATTTCAAAACCAAAAAGGGGTGAATATTCA
Organism: Viscum album; assembly: GCA_963277665.1. Lineage (NCBI taxonomy): Eukaryota > Viridiplantae > Streptophyta > Magnoliopsida > Santalales > Viscaceae > Viscum > Viscum album. Next base: position 1,281,710,966 of record OY728134.1, read on the forward strand.
AACTCACAAGGTAATAATGATGTCCAAATGTATTCTATGTTAGATATAAATTTAAATAAAATGAATTCTCAATAAGAAAAATTCATCACTCAATTTAATAAACATGAAACCAAATATGAGTCAAACAAAATTCCAAATGAAAATAGAATAATGAATATAGAAACTCAACTAGGCCAAATAGCTAGAGGCTTTGCTACTAGGGGTAGAGGTAGGTTGCCTAGTATAACTGAACTGAATCCTTGGAAGAACATCATGTATTTTTTCACTATTATTGGGCTTACTACTCAAACTATTGATGAAAAAGATTTAGAAAATACACAAAATTACAAACTGTGTAAATCTGGAAATAAAACTCTCCTTTTTAACCCTTCTATTAATCAACAGAAAAGTCCTGAAAATGATAAAAATCTAAACTTTTCACCTAGATATCAATCTAAAAATTCTTCTAAAAATAATAATAATAAAGGAAAAGAAAAATATGATGAAGAAGTGAATGAAATTACTTCTATCCTAAGAAACTTCTCCCCACCCATCCCTTTCCTAGAGGAATTAAACCTCAAAGTAACACCAAAGATGAACTTCTTTAGTTCCTTGGCCTCTTGTCCAAAATACAAGTGAATATTCCATTCATCCAAGACTTAATTAAAATCCCTTATTTCTTGAAATCACATAATAATATTATTTAAAATAAAAAAACTCTTCAATAATTTGTTACATACGGCCTCAATTAAGAGTGCAGTGCTATTCTATAGAAGAAAATCCCACCCAAACCCAAAGAACTCGATATATTTGTTATCCCTTGTACTTTTTAAAATTATGATCATATCAAATATTTATGTGAATTGGGTGCTAGCATCAATCTGCTTCCATACTCACTGTTTCAATAGTTGAGATTGGGTGATCTTCAACCCACCAAAGTTATACATCAATTAACTAACTGCTTTTTCACTCATCCTCTAATTAGGGTAGATGACCTGCTCATTGGGGTTGGGAAGTTGTTTCTTACTGTAGACTTTCTATTTTTAGATATGGAGTGTGATCAATAGGTGATAATCATCTTGGTTAGGCCCTTCTTGGCCACATTCTAAGCTGTAATTGATGTCTCTAAAGGTCAATATATCTTCAAAATTGGAGAAAAATAATAAGAGTTTAATTTGTTTAAGAATATCAAAGGAACAACCATTTTTGAAAGCTGTTCAATGGTAGAGTCTTTAGAAGATGAAAACACAAATGAAAGATTTGATGAATCTGAAAATCAATCATCTATTGGAGAAAATCATTTGGAAACTAAAAATCGTGATTTAGATGTCTCACAAGTTGAAAATTCTGCCCAGACATTGAGTCTAGAAAATTTTCTAGAATTGGACAACTGTCTTGTTTCTGCTGTATGAGAGTCCTCTATTTCTTAACATATGAGAATTTTTAGTAAATTTGAGGGTGTCTATGGTAACACCAACACTTCAGAACATTTTGAAAAAGTTGATGGAGATCTATTAAGACAACTTGATGACTATTCATTGATAAATCTATTAAACTAAAATCTGGAAAATTTGGACAGTGTGTTGTCCACTTTGAACAACAACACTGTAATTTCTAAATCTAACCATGAAATTGAAAATATTTCATCATTTAAAACTCATTATAAGAGGCATGTTAAAGACCTTGGACCTCTTAGGACCAAGATTCTTCTATCGAGTTTAGAACCACCCACTCTTGAGCTTAAACCACTTCCTACACATATTGAATTTTCATTTTTGGGTGACAATTCCACACTTCATGTTATAATTTCTTTTGAAATTAATTAAAAACAAGAAAGATATTGTTTAATGATCATAAGAAATTCAAACCTACCATATGTTGGGCCATAGCTGATATTATGGTTATTAGTACCTCATTTTACACGCATAAGATACCTATGGAGCCAGACTGTAAGCCTATGTTAGAGTTTCATTCAAGGTTATATCCTAACATGAATGAAGTTTTGAGAGAAGAGTTTATCAAATTGTTGGATACAGAAATCATTTATCCTATCTCTGATAGCACTTATGTCAGCTCTGTCCAAGTAGTTCCTAAGAATGGAGGTTTTACAGTTTTTAAAAATGACAATAATGAAGAAATTCAAGTTAGGGAAGACACCAAATGGAGAGTTATTATAGATTATAGGAAGCTAAATGTAACCACTTGGAAGGAGAATTCTCTAATTCCCTTCCTTTATCAAATTCTTGAGAGGCTTGTTGGGAATAAAATTTTCTATTTCCTGGATGGGTATTCTGGTTACAATCAGATTCTTGTTGCTTGAGATGATCAAGAGAAGACTACTTTCACATGCCCCTTTGGGACATTTTCCTTCCGACAGATTCCTTTTTGGTTGCGTGTATGCCCAGCTACCTTTAAAAAGTTTATGATGTCTATTTTCTCTGATATGATTGAGAGGATCATTGAAGTGTTCATGGATGACTTCTCCATTGTGGGTAGCACTTTTGATATATTTTTAGAATATTAAGAGTTAGTTTTGGAGAGATTCATTGAAACCAATCTTGTTCTTAACTGGTAAAAGTGTCATTTTTTGTCACTAAAGGTATAGTTTAAGACATAAAGTGTCCAAGAGAGGTTTGGAAGTAGATACTACTAAAATTGATGTTATTAAAAAATTACCACATCCTAAAAATAAAAAATGTGTTATAAGTTTCTTAGGGCATGCTAGTTTCTACCATTGTTTTTCAAGGACTTTTCAAAAATCAGTAAGAACTTTTGTTTTATTCTTGTTAAGGATGCACCCTTTAACTTTGATGAAAAATATTTAAAATATTTCTATTACTTTAAGGAAAAACTCACTACTTCACCTATTATCACTACACCTGGTTGGAAACTCCATTTTGAGTTAATGTGTGATGCTAGTGATATAGATGTCGGTAATATCCTTGGACAAGGTCGGGATAAGAAGTTATATGTGATTTATTATGATAGTAGGTTGCTAGAATAGGCTCAAATAAATTATACCACTTCTGAAAAGAAGTTGTTAGTTATTGTTTTTAATCTTGAGAAGTTTAGGTAGTACCGAATATGCTTAAAATTAATCATTTTCATCAACCATTCTACCTTGAAATACTTGTTGTCTAAGAAAGAAACCAAACCCAGGTTGATTAGGTGGATATTATTGTTACAAAAAATTTCTTTAGAAGTAAAAGATAAATAGGGAGCTAAAAATTTAGTTACAGACCATTTTTCTAGGATTCCTCTTACCCATTGTGAAGACCCAAGGGAGATCAATTCTTCCTATCCTAATGAAAAATTGCTCACTGTCTCAATAAGGCATTCTGCATGGTTTTCATATTTTTCAAATTTCCTGGTAGTAGGTGTCCTTGTAACCCCCAAGGTTTTCTAAAAGAAAATAAATGAAATGCATGAAACTTTTTTTATGTAGATATTTATAACTATCCTTTAAACACAATTTTTTTACTTCTATGTTTTGAATTTCAAGAAACTGTCATCTACAATTGTGTTCAGTAAGTTATTTGGCGACTGATGAAACCAACTTGTTTTTTTGGTGAATAGTAACATACCCTTATGAATAGTAATATGAATATTAATATGACTCTAATGAATAGTAAATTCTATTATTATTTTATTTTCCTTAGGATTTATGATAATTGCATCTGGATTAATTTTTCAATGTGATATTAAAGTAGTTATAGTTTTAAAATTGTTAATTTTTAAATTAAGAATGACTTTATTTAAAAATTAAAATAATGATATTTATAAAATTATTTTTAAAAAATGGAATTAATTTTTGAATTTTATACATTAAAAAATGGCAAGGGTGAATTCTTAGGATTTTCTGAAATTCTTGAATTTTCGATGAATAATAAAATACGATAAATGCTAAATACTTGATTTACTGCATCATAGGTGATGCAAGGTTGATGTAATCTGACTTGGTTAAAAATCCCATTATTGTATTACTATTTGGGGTTAAATGAATTGATATTATTCATAGTCTTGGGAAAAAATATTATAATAATGATTAAAATAATGAAAAATACCCCCTCTTCTCCACTATAAATACCACCCTAATTTCCCTCTTCCTTCCAAACCTCTCAAGCATTTAGCCTTACATATGTTTTACCCAATACTCTTCCCAAGACTCTTCCCCACGTCATAGATCTTCTGGTATCACCAAAAGACCAAAACAAAAGCTCTTAAGAAGGATCTTAAGGAGAAGAGATCAAGAGGTAAACATCCTCTTTTATTTTCTTTCTTTTATTTCATTTTATGTTAATTACATTTGGCTTATGTTGGGATATTCCATTCTATATCCCCCCCATAATGAACATATTATGTATTATTTATGAGATAACCCTTATTCTCTCATAAAAATATTTAATGAAATTTTAAGCAACGTCGTTAGGTTGCCGAGTTTTCGTAAGATATTTCTCAAGTTTTCTTTTATTTCAAGATTCCTTTCTTTTCATCTTCTTTCCTCTCCTCCTCTAATACAAGAGGCATGAAAGCTAAAAAATCATATATATTATGGATTTTATCATGTTCATGTAAAATTCATCATGATTCTTCTTCTCATCTCCCAATTATTCATGGAATTAAAAAAATTGTCCATGATGTGTCGAATCGCCAACATTATGGACGATGTGATTTAATTTTTCTTTAAATCCTTAAAGTATGATCATGAAAATATTTTTATGGTTAGAACAGGTTAAAATATAGGTATTATTTCTCATCCATGGGATTTCAATTCTTTTTTACACAGGGTTTTAATTTATAAAACAAAATTAGGTCGTTATTATCAAAGAACCACTAAAATGATGTAAATGAACATCATTAATGTTTTAACTTATGAATAATTATCATGTAAGAATTAAAAATGATAAATGGTATAATTTATGATACTGAAATATGTAAATACTACTCCATTACAATACTGAAGTTTCACTTCCAATCGACAATAACATCCATCATGAACCAATCATGGAAATCATGTAAAGAACAATCCCTAAACAATGCAAGGACCAAAATACTAACAATTAAAGGGTAAAATAAAGTTATTAAATGATCATATAAGATGTTATAAATATGAAATATTTTCTATAAAATATTAAAAACACTATTTTAACCATTATAAAAGAGGTTTAAACAAGTTTTAGGTAAGAAAAACCCCTAGGTAAGGGAATTCTTAACCTGATTTCAATTCTTTGGGTTAACCTTCTACTTCGTTATTTATGTGCAATTAAAATTACTTCTGTGATGTTTTTTGATAATATTAGGCTTAATAATGTTTATTTATAGTGTTTAATCATATTCCAACCACTCTATTAAGTCTCACTTGAATTATATGATATTTATAAGGGGTTTTCCTTTTAAAAACCTCTTTTATAATTCTGTTTTATGAAATTAAAAAACAATGTTTTTATGTAATTATTCATGCTGTATGATTATGTTCTGGTTATTGGGAATTTTCTACGATGAATTTTGGGTCCTATATCTCCCTCTAATGCATTGAGTATGTGTAAGTTGGAGGTCAGCCATATGGTTACTCCATGTGTAACTGCGATGGTTACACAAATTGTAAGGTAGTTGTAAGGGTTACAAATTATAAGGTAGTTGTGAGGGTAACAATATTATTTAAGTAATGTCTGTAAGATTGGTATAGAGTAAGAGGTTTCCAACCTCTGATACCAATTGTAGGATCGAAATATAATATGAGATGCTCAATATACAAGAGGGGGGGTGAATTGTATACTTTAAAAATTCCTTTGGAACCTTTAAAGTTAGTTAAGAATAACTAAAGTTTCCTTAAGAAAAAGAAAGGGCTAAGTTTAACAAAGTTAAACTAAGTAAATTCACAACACCTCTAACATCGAACTAAACTTGGAAAGAGATTCTAAAAGTAGGTTCCAGAAATATGGTTCCGGAATTTGAAACTTAACAAAAGTTACAATATGAGATTCTACCTTAAAGCGTATAGAATCTAAATCAACCAGAGTAAGTAAGGAAGTATAAGAAAGTTATACTTTCCTTAAGATACAAATTGAAGCGGAATAAAAACAAGTAGTAAAACTAATAGTAACAAGATATGAGTCTTTTAACCCAAAGAGAAGGGTATCCAACAACCTTGGATAAAGGTCCCTTGATTTATACTTTCAAGCAAGTCTGTCTTACCCACACCAGGGTAAGCCCTCCAATCGAAGATCGGTGTCTCTGTCTTGCTATCCCCGCAAGCCCTCAACTTCAAGGTAGTTGGCAACCTCTGTCCTCCTCAGCAAGGAAGCCCTCGAACTTTAAGGTAGTCGACACCTCTGTCTTCCTATCCCCGGAAGCCCTCGAATGTAATCACCAACATTCGGAGTCGCACAAAGCTTTGAGAGTTAATAAGAGCCTCTCTCTCTAGAATTCACTTCAACAGCATGTAGGCACAAAACTCAGTCGTTTTTCCAACAGCTATGAGCTCTTTCAAATGAGCTCCTATTTATAGGTAAGGTCAGCTCCTTCTCCAACGGTCATATTTTCCTTAAAGATCGGAGGGACCTGTACACGTGTCACTTAGACAATGGTTAGTTTATAACAAAACAGACAACATCGTTTTATAACAAAACAAGAGTAACAAAATGTACGACATCGTTTTAAACTCTAACATAAAGGTTCGGAATGAAAACTTCGGAGTGAAGGTTCGGAGTGAAAGAAACAATAGTAAAGAGTAGACAAATTTTAGAAGTGTAAGTAATATAAAAGTTCGAAGTCGAACAAAGATATTTTTCGGAGTCTGAATTAATTCAGAGTGTATAAAACAATGATAATCAGATTTTGTTTAATAGATGAATTCAGAATGAGAATTCGGAATAGGAATTCGTCATCAGAAATCATAATGAGAATTCATCATCAGAATTCGTAATGAGAATTCATTATCAGAATTCGTAATGAGAATTCTTCATCAGAATTCGTAATGAGAATTCGGAATGAGATTTCTTCATTAGAATTCGTAACGGGAATTCTTCATTTGAATTCATAATGAGAATTCGAAATGGGATTTCTTCATTAGAATTCGTAATGAGAATTCTTCATCAGAATTCGTAATGAGAATTCTTCTCCAGAATTCGTATCCTGAATCTGGAATAGAACTTAGTCAGAGTTCATATTCGGAATTCAGAATGAAACTTCCTTATAGTTCTTGTCCAAAATCCGAACCCTAAAACAGAATGCTTTATATCAAAGTTTCAATGATTCCGAGAAAATGAATCCGAAACTTATACTTAAGAAAAATATGGAAGAATATATGATAAGGATAATTTTTCTTATAAAAGCGATTTTTCTTAAGAAAGCAATTTTCCTTATAAAAGCGATTTTCTTAAAGATAAGGTATTTGTGATTTTCAAAACAAGAAGGAATGGAAAAGTCATAAGGAAAACCTTATTGACTCAACAATCTCCCCCTTTTTGGAAAGCACAAACATCCTTACGAAAAACAATGATTCTAAGAATAAAGAAACATATTAATGCTTATCTCCCTTGTTTTAAGGATATAGAAGAATACGACTAACTCCCCCTTAGGCTTTGAAACTCTAAGGATCGTATTCAGATTTCCGGAGTGACATTTCATAAGAAGGTCTTCTTTAAGAAAAACTCCCCCTTAAACAAACTCTTATTAGAGTTCTTTTTTCTTGGGTATTTTTCCTTTCTCCCCCTTTGATAAACTCTTATTAGAGTTCCTCTTTTTCTTAAGAATCTTTTCCTTCTCCCCCTTTGTGATTTTCAAAAAGAATTGAAAGGAATGGAAAAAAACTTAACAAAGTACCTGAGACATTAGTAATAATAACAAACGAAAAAACAAGCACAATTCTCATTAGATTTGAAATATCAGCAACAAAAGAATTACAACAAAAAGATCGGATTGGGTTATTTTGGATCTTTTTCCTTCGACATGAGCCCCTTAAGAATTGTCTTGATCTTCTTTAAGTCTTTATGATCTTCTTCTGCTTGCTACTCTAAGACGACTATTCTTGCAGACTGAGCTTCAATTTTTTCTTCCTGAGCCTTCAGTTTTTCTTCCTGAGCTTGGATCTTTTCTTCCTGAGCCTTCATCCTTACTTCAAAATCGATCCGATGATCCCTTTCAAATTTCCAATTCTGAGAAACAGAATTCAACTTCCCATTCAGATCCCTGACTTCTTGGATCCGGAAGTTCTTTTCCTCTGTCAAATTTTCTTCAAAGGATGCAGTCAGCTCATTAAACTTCTTGTCCTCAGTCTCAAAGGCATCCTTAACATTATCTTGAAACTCATCGAAAAGCCTCATCTCTTCCACAGTCTTCTTAGACCAGCTTGTCATCCTCTTGCAAGATCGTTTATGAGCTTCGTAACCAATAAAGAATTTTTTTAACTGGGCTTCAATCTCAACACACTTATCCATAACCATGGATACGGAGTCTGTTTTCAGATTCAACGCATGTTGGAGCATCTGGCACCGTGAATCAATACTTGAGAAGGTCGGAATGGTTCCTACCAACTTCTTCAAAGACTGAACAACAAAATCATGCCCCAACGAAGATGACTCTGAATCTGAAATCTTGCTCGGAGAGTTTTCTTCCTCAATAAGCTCCAACTTTCTCTTTGAAGAACTACCAGCTTCCTTTCTCATCCTCTTTTCTGAACTCAGAGTATCAGCAAGAATTTGTTTCCCCTTATCTTTTTTCGGAATAGAATCATGTTCCGGAGTTTTCTTCTCACTATCAGAAACTTGTACAATATTATCTTCCTCATCAGCAACTTTCTGAACAGTATCCTTTACATTTTCCATCTGAGCAATATCACGTAAAAGTTGTTATTCTTCTGCATGATAGGCAACTTCTTCTTCCCCTATCTCTTCTTCCATTGCAGGAGTGACAAGCTTCGAAGATTCAGCTTCAGAAGTTCAGAGCGATAAGTGTTCCGAAGGAGTTCCCTTATACTCATCTACTTGTTTTAGCACATCTCCTGTCTCACCACTTCCTTCAGCAGCCTCTTCAACTTGTTCCACTTGCTCTACTTCCTCAGAATTCTTAGCAACATTCTCTTCTGGAGCAACAAGATTTCTTCCTGGAGTCTCAGGTAGAGATTCCAGGGAGAAAGATCTCAGAACTGGGATAGTTGCTGAAACCATTTCGTTGAACTTCAACAAAGCTTGAACAGCCTCAGCTTCTGACATCTTCTTCTTAAGCTTCTTTTCCTTAGCTTGTTTCTCAAGCTCATCAGCAGCTTTCTCCTTCAAAGCTTTAGCTTCCGCAGGGTCCAATCCGAACTGCGGATCCCCTTCTTTCCTTTTCTCTTTGTCAGCTCTCCACCTTGTAACAACCTCATCAGGATAGGTCTTCTTCTTCTTAGGCTTTGGAGGTGCGGAGTGGACTTCCTTAGACTTAGGATTTTCTCCTTGTTCTTCCACTTCTTTCAGCTTTCTCTTCCTTACTGGCTTGGATGATTCCGGATCAGCAGATTTCGGAGCTACTTCTTCTTGTGGAGGTAGATCAATAAACTTCCCAGACTTCTTGTCAAAAGCTATATTCATTCTTTTAAGCGTGACATCACTAAGCAGCATGATCTTGCAAACTCTCGGCTTAGATTTGCAAGCCTCCTTGAAAGACTCAAAACATCGAACAATCAACTTGGAGAGGATTGCTGGATACATAATAATCTGAGCTCTCAGATTCCCCTTCTTCAAATTCTCAATATTAAGAAGAATATGCTTCATCAAGTTAAACTTCCTTAGATTTATCAGGAAATCTAAGATATATATCTCACTTTTCGTCAAGCTATCCTTATCACCTTTTCTCGGTACGATAAGTCCTTGCACCCATAATTCCAGAATCCGGAAGTTTGTAGATAGACTTGAAATCTTCGGAGCCTTGTCATCAGCCAATCCGAGAGTTTCTAAGGCCTTTTCCTTGTTAAAACTACCCAAAGAGTCTGGCAATACGTGAGAAATAAACTCAGCTTCACCTTCATAACTTAACCCTACCAAGCTTGCAGCCTTGGTGTAAGAAAGTTTATATGTCTTGCCATACGATTTGAAAGAAAACTTCTCTTTATCATCTTCCTTGAAGAAAGAAACGGATTCATAAAATTCGACAAGAAAATCAGAATATACTTCATCTTGATTCCCGGTTTTAGATACTGCAACATCCTCCCAGCCATTCAACTTGATGTTCTTTGAGATGATAGAATCGTAGTTGCTGAAGAAAGTCGGATGAACTAACCTTTCTCTGTAAACTAACCACTGAGATATAGGCTTGGTTGAAGACATTTCTTGAGATGCTAACTCTGCAGACATTCGGATTAGAAGTTCTCTGGGAAGTTCGGAACGGAGAAGACTGAAGTTCGGAACGGCCTTTAATCAGAGGGGCAGAGCTTCAGCATGCGAGAGCTTGAAACCGATGTGGGACTAGAAATTAGGTCCCCTTTATATAGGCAACGAGATGACGGTTGACATTCCATAGTTGATCTAACGGTTGGAATGAGCTACGATCAGATCTGACGGTTGAGAGCTCGAATCCGATCTTTTTGAGGTTTTTATTAAAGTAAAGAATTAATAAAACTATAATTCCAAAAACATAATACAAGAAACTACCAGCAAGTAAAATATGATTACGAAAACTTCAGTAAAGAAATCATACCTTTCAGATTAGCTTAGGAAAGTTATTCGTAATGGGTAATATAAAGATTACTACAAAAAAATCAATATGAAAAACCAAATATGAAAAAGTAAATACGAAAAACTCAATTCGAAAAACCAAATATGAAAAAGTAAATACGAAAAACTCAATACGAAAAAGTAAATACGAAAAATTAAATACGAAAAACTCAATATGAAAAAGTAAATACGAAAAAGTAAATACGAAAAAGGAAATAAAAAAACTTGGTACGAAAATCTGGTTATGAAAGTACCAGTACGAAAGTTTTCCATTCCGGAAATTTTCAATACCAATACTTCCATTCCAGAAGTATTCTGTACGAAAATATCCATTATGGAAAATGGTAGTTCCAGAAGTTTCATTCCGGAAATCTTCGTTCCGAAAAGTCTGAAAACAAATTTTGAAAAACTTTGTCAAACAAACAATCAAATGTACTCCCCCTATGAAAAGGAGTTTATTACTGTAAGGAGACTTTTTCAACAGAAAGTTAATTAAAAAGATTACCTTACGGTTATCATTCCTAACTTATGTTTAATATATTCAAATCTATCAGAAGGCAAAGATTTTGTGAATATATCAGCAAGTTGATCTTGCGTTCCGATAAACTGAAGAATAATATCTCCTTTAAGTGTGTGATCCCTAAGAAAGTGATGCCTAATATCTATGTGTTTTGCACGGGAGTGATGTGCAGGATTTTTACTTAGGGCAATGGCACTTGTGTTATCACACAAAATTTGAGTTTTGGTAAAACTCAAGCCATAGTCTGTGAGTGTGTGTTGCATCCACAACACTTGTGCACAACAACTTCCAGCTGCTACATATTCAGCTTCAGCAGTGGAGAGTGCTACAGAATGTTGCTTCTTGCAGGAACAAGAAACTAATGAATCTCCTAAGAAATGACAAGTTCCGGATGTACTTTTCCTATCCATTCTACATCCACCTAAGTCAGCATCAGAAAAGCTTTTTAGAACAAACTCATTTCCAGAAGTATAAAATAATCCTAGATCCATGGTTCCCTTAACGTAGCGAAAAATTCTTTTTATTGCCTTTAAGTGAGATTCCTTAGGATTGGATTGATATCTTGCACATAAGAATACTGAAAACATTAAGTCTGGTCGACTAGATGTTAAGTAAAGTAGACTTCCTATCATACCTCTAAAAGATGTTTGATCTACTGGTTTCCCAGCTTCATCAAGATCTAAAGAGTTTGAGGTACCAATGGGAGTACTTATACTCTTAGTGTTGTCATAACCATACTTTTTCAGAAGATCTTTAATATACTTATGTTGAGATATGTAGGTTCCTTCTGGTTTTTGAGAAATTTGAAAACCAAGAAAAAATGTTAACTCACCCATCATACTCATTTCAAACTCAGATTTCATTAGACTAGCAAAAGAGTTAGTCAAAGATTGCTGAGTTGAACCAAATATAATGTCATCAACATAAATTTGAACAATTAAAACATTTTTCTTAACTTTATTTATAAAAAGAGTTGGATCTGCATTTCCCTTAACATAGTTATTTTGAAGCAAAAATCCAGTGAGTCTATCATGCCATGCTCGTGGGGCTTGTTTAAGGCCATACAAAGCTTTTGTAAGTCTAAAAACATGATCTGGATGTTTTGTATCTTCAAAGCCAGGAGGTTGTTCAACAAAAACTTCCTCTTGAACATAACCGTTAAGAAAAGCACATTTCACTTCCATTTGGAAAAGTTTGAAATTAAAGAATGCTGCAAAGGCAAGTAGAATTCGGATTGATTCAAGTCTAGCTACTGGAGCATAGGTTTCTTCATAGTCTATTCCTTCTTGTTGATTATATCCTTTAGCAACAAGTCTAGCTTTATTTCTAACAATGACTCCATTTTCATCACATTTATTTCTGAAAACCCATTTTACTCCAATAACAGAAGTTTCCTTAGGTCTTTCAACCAAGGTCCAGACTTTATTCCTTTCGAATTCATTTAGTTCATCTTGCATTGCTTTGATCCAATCATCATCACCTAAAGCTTCATCAGTGCTTTTAGGCTCTAATTGGGAATGAAATGCTAGATGTTCTACTTCATTTCTTAAGGAACTTCTAGTCCTTACAGGTTGATTTACATCACCAATGATACTATCACTGGGATGATTCTTAAGAAACACCTGATTTGGGTTTTGTAAAACCTGTTCATCAACATAGGGTAGAAAGTCTTCTGGGGTAAATGTCTCGGAATTATCTTCTAGAACAATTTCCTTATCAGAAGATTCTTCTATCAAAGGTTAATAATCAGTTTTTGAAAACACATCTGAAGATGTAAGATGAGATGGTTTAAAAACAAAAGGATCTGATTCATCAAATTTTACATGTACTGTTTCTTCAACAGTACAAGTATTTTTATTAAAAACTCTATAAGCCTTAGAAGTTGTGGAATAACCTAAGAAAATCCCTTCGTCTGATTTTGGTGCGAATTTATGTAAGTTATCTTTAGTATTCAAAATGAATACTTTGCAACCAAAAACCTTGAAGTAGGAAAGTCTTGGTTTTCTACCATTCCATAACTCATAAGGAGTTTTATTAAGAAAAGGTCTTATTAAAACTCGATTTATAGTATAACAAGCAGTACTTACAGCTTCAGCCCAGAAATGTCTAGCAATAGAATATTCACTCAACATGGTTCTAGTTATCTCTTGAAGAATTCTATTTCTTATTTCAACTACACCATTCAGTTGAGGAGTTCTAGGTGCTGAAAAATTGTGAGTAATACCTTTCTTACTACAAAAAGTTTCAAAATCTGAATTTTGAAATTCTCCTCCATGATCACTATGAATAGTTTTCAATGGAAGGTTTTTCTCATTTTTAACTTGAGCTCTAAAACTTTTGAAATAAGAAAAAGCTTCAGATTTCTTTGCTAGAAAATAGACCCAAGTAAATCTAGTGTAATCATCAACTAGAACAAACACATAATATTTGCCTCCAATACTTCCAGTTTGTGTTGGACCAAAAATATCCATGTGCACTAACTGTAATGCATCGGTTGTTTAGACTTCACCGATTGACTTAAAACTAGATTTATGTTGCTTTCCATATTGACAAGGATCACGAACTTTAGAAGAATCAAATCTAAGCTCCGGTAGATCCTTAACAAGTTTCTTCTTAGAGAGTTTACATAGGTTTATTATATTACAGTGACCTAGTCTTCTATGCCATAACCAAGAGTGATCTTCCATTGCACTTAGGAAAGGTAAATCTTGGCTTCTTAGGTCTTCTAAGTTTAAGGTGTAAACATTCTCTTGCCTGTTGGCTGAGAGAATAAATTCTTCCTTGGAATTGTGAACTAAGCACTTATCATTCCTAAAATTCACAAGGTAACCTTCATCACATAACTGACTTATGCTAATGAGGTTGTGCTTAAGACCTTTAACAAAAAGAACATTTGAAATCAAAGTTTTACCTAAAAGAACAATATTACCAATACCAACAATCTCTCCCTTAGCATTGTCTCCGAAAGTTACCTTTCCTCCTTTCGTTTTGATAATCTTTTCAAAAAAGATTTTGTTACCAGTCATGTGCCGGGAACAACCACTATCCATGTACCATATATTGTTGCTGGAACTTTCTTTATTTTCCTAAAATTAAGAACAAAGTTAGTTTTTCGGAATCCAAACTTTCTTGGATCCGAGATTTCCAGACAATAAAATTTTAGGTACCCACATCTTCTTGGAAAAGTAAGCTTTATGAAAACCTAAGGATTGGGTTTTATTTAAGGAACAATTCTTTGCCCAGTGACCACCACATTGACACTTGGTACAAAATGGGGCACTTTGAGGAACAAAATAATTGTTACTGAAAACTAGTTTTGCATGGATATAACTAAATCCGGATTTATTTCATAAAGGTCGTATTTGAGAATACATCTTATCAAAATTTTCTTTACCATGGGTAAAGTTTGATAAACACCTCTTTAAGGAAAAAATTTCAGACTTGAGTTTTACAACCAAGTTTTTATCCTCAAAATCATTAGTTTTAGAACTAAAGTTAGGCTCGAAAATATTTTTATTAGAAATTACTTTTTATAATTCTTTAGAAAGTTTGTTCTTCTCAGAACTTACTTCCTCAAGATTTTTTGAAATATTTTCAAAATCAGCATTTTTCTTATCAAGATCTTTAGAAAGATCTGATATTTCTTTAGTAAGAATAGAATTCTTAGAGTTTGCCTTATCAAGTTTCTTGTTGAGTTTGGAATTCTCAATCTCAAGAAGTTCAGCAAACCTAGAGACTTCTTCATAAGTAGGTAAAGTATTTTCCTCATTAGAAGATGATTCTTCATCAGAAGAGTTATAATACTTACTATCATTAGAATTTAAAGAAACATTGGTCAAAGATTCAGCATTTCGTACCTTAGCCATAAGACAATGATTATTTATAGGTAATCTGGCTATTAGACCAAGATTCTTCTGTCCTGAAGATTCATAATCAGAAGATTCATCTGAAGAGTCACCACCACTGGCACTCCAGGTGTCATTAGCTTTTAGAACTTTCTTAGCTTTGGCTTTTTAATACTTCTTCCTGTTCCTGTCTGAATGCCTTTCCTTTCTTTCTTTATTTTTGAGCATAGGGAAATCTGGTCTAATATGTCCAGCTCTTTTACATTCATAACATGTAACTTCTCCATCTTTCTTATCTTTCATGCCCTTCTTCTTATACTTGGATTGAAAGTTTCTCTGTCCAGCTATCTTGTTCATCCTTCGAGCAAGATTGGCTAATTCATTTTCTGAGACTTCACTCTCACTAGATTCGGATTGGAAAATGACTTTCTTAGACTTGGATCTGGTTAGTCTCTCAGGAGTCTTAGCTTTCATCTGATTTGAAGTTGTAGTAAAAGCAACAGTACCATTTCCATTCTTTTTCTTGATGTTGTTAGCATCTCTCTTCATTCTAGTTTCATGTTGTAGAAGAGTTCCAAATAATTCATCAAGAGTAATTTGAGTAACCTTCCTGTTCTCATCTATAGCTGTTCTCTTGGATTCCCACTCATTGGGCATAATTTCAATTATCTTGTCCACAAGAGCTTCATCATCTAAACCTTTTTCTCCCATAGATTGTAGACTGTTGACAATAGTCATAAATCTTTGTTGTACTTTACAGATAGGTTCTCCATAAGGAAAATTGAAGCCATGATATTCAGCTCCAAGCATAGCTCTTCTAGTCTCAATCACCTTAGAAGTCCCAAAGTGTGTAACCTCTAACTTCTTCCATATACAATTAGCTGCTTCACATGAAGAAATTTGGCTATATATATTTCTGGTCATTGAACATAATAAAGTGTTGCGTACCTTATAGTTGAGTTGATATTCTTGCTTTTCCTGGTTAGTAAAGGTTCTGACTTCCTTGTCAGGAATTTTATAATCACCAGTAAGCATGACAAAGTTGTCTACTCCAGTATTGATAACAAATGTCTTCATACGATCTCTCCAGTATTCATAATCATTACCATCAAATATAGGTGGTCTTGTAGGATTTAGATTGTCAATAGATCCAACATTAATTCCTGCCATACTAAAAATAACTTTGCAAACAAACTTGTTAGTAGCTCAGAATCGTAAATTCAAAGTTCGGAATGAGAAAAGTTCGGAATGGATAAATCGGAATGACAAAGTTCGGAAGGATAAAGTGAGAAAGAAAAACTTGTATGTGAGTACAAGTATTTCAGAACCTGCTCTGATACCAAATGTAAGATTGGTATAGAGTAAGAGGTTTCCAACCTCTGATACCAATTGTAGGATCGAAATATAATATGAGATGCTCAATATACAAGAGGGGGGGGGGTGAATTGTATACTTTAAAAATTCCTTTGGAACCTTTAAAGTTAGTTAAGAATAACTAAAGTTTCCTTAAGAAAAGGAAAGGGCTAAGTTTAACAAAGTTAAACTAAGTAAATTCACAACACCTCTAACACCGAACTAAACTTGGAAAGAGAATCCAAAAGTAGGTTCCAGAAATATGGTTCCGGAATTTGAAACTTAACAAAAGTTACAATATGAGATTCTACCTTAAAGCGTATAGAATCTAAATGAATCAGAGTAAGTAAGGAAGTATAAGAAAGTTATACTTTCCTTAAGATACAAATTGCAGCGGAATAAACACAAGTAGTAAAACTACTAGTAACAAGATATGAGTCTTTTAACCCAAAGAGAAGGGTATCCAACAACCTTGGATAAAGGTCCCTTGATTTATACTTTCAAGCAAGTCTGTCTTACCCACACCAGGGTAAGCCCTCGATATGAAGATCAGTGTCTCTGTCTTGCTATCCCCGCAAGCCCTCAACTTCAAGGTAGTTGGCAACCTCTGTCCTCCTCAGCAAGGAAGCCCTAGAACTTTAAGGTAGTCAGCACCTCTGTCTTCCTATCCCCGGAAGCCCTCGAATGTAATCACCAACATTCGGAGTCGCACGAAGCTTTGAGAGTTAATAAGAGCCTCTCTCTCTAGAATTCACTTCAACAGCATGTAGGCACAAAACTCAGTCGTTTTTCCAACAGCTACGAGCTCTTTCAAATGAGCTCCTATTTATAGGTAAGGTCGGCTCCTTCTCCAACGGTCATATTTTCCTTAAAGATCGGAGGGACCTGTACCCGTGTCACTTAGACAACGGTTAGTTTATAACAAAACAGACGACATCGTTTTATAACAAAACAAGAGTAACAAAATGTACGACATCGTTTTAAACTCTAACATAAAGGTTCGGAATGAAAACTTCGGAGTGAAGGTTCGGAGTGAAAGAAACAATAGTAAAGAGTAGACAAATTTTAGAAGTGTAAGTAATATAAAAGTTCGGAGTCAAACAAAGATATTTTTCGGAGTCTGAATTAATTCAGAGTGTATAAAACAATGATAATCAGATTCTGTTTAATAGATGAATTCGGAATGAGAA
Source organism: Viscum album (assembly GCA_963277665.1). Classification (NCBI taxonomy): domain Eukaryota; kingdom Viridiplantae; phylum Streptophyta; class Magnoliopsida; order Santalales; family Viscaceae; genus Viscum; species Viscum album. The sequence goes on from OY728134.1 coordinate 1,281,728,544, forward strand.
TTCAGAATAGGAATTCGTCATCAGAAATCATAATGAGAATTCATCATCAGAATTCGTAATGAGAATTCGTCATCAGAATTCATAATGAGAATTATTTATCAGAATTCGTAATGAGAATTCGGAATGAGATTTCTTCATTAGAATTCGTAACGGGAATTCTTCATTTGAATTCGTAATGAGAATTCGGAATGGGATTTCTTCATTAGAATTCGTAATGAGAATTCTTCATCAGAATTCGTAATGAGAATTCTTCTTCAGAATTCGTATCCTGAATCTGGAATAGAACTTAGTCAGAGTTCATATCCGGAATTCAGAATGAAACTTCCTTATAGTTCTTGTCCAGAATCCGAACCCTAAAACATAATGCTTTATATCAAAGTTTCAATGATTCCGAGAAAATGAATCTGAAACTTATACTTAAGAAAAATATGGAAGAATATATGATAAGGATAATTTTTCTTATAAAAGCGATTTTTCTTAAGAAAGAAATTTTCCTTATAAAAGCGATTTTCTTAAAGATAAGGTATTTGTGATTTTAAAACAAGAAGGAATGGAAAAGTCATAAGGAAAACCTTATTGACTCAACAATGTCCCAATATAGATTTATGGTTATATTTATGTTCATAAGTTTTGTGTGAAATTTTTGGAAATATCATGTTTTATAAAGTATATATGGGTGACCAGTATGTCTTTTGAAAGTGATTTCATATGTTACAAGTATTCTTGGACTAATTTGTTCTTTCGTTTTCTTATATCCATTACTGATATTTTTGTGCTCATAACATGTTTTTAAATGATCTTCATAGGTTATAATGATGTGTAATAAAGTGAACGAATCAATGTTAAATGTTAGAAAAACTATCAAATAAATAACATTTTATTTGAAATGTTCTAAATTTTGGAAGGAATGAGTACTATTTTTATGGTATCCACTCTGTAATAACATGTAATGTTAAGAATGTATTATGTCCTAATGATCTAAATCACTAAACTTGAAACGATCATCAATTTTAAAGGTAGTGATCTCTTTAGTAAATTCAATACTATTTAATGTAGTAAGCCCAGGTCCTTATAGTCCTTCCCAAAAATCTGTCCAACAATCAAAAAAAATTCATCTATAAACTTAAGTATTATCTTTGGGATGACCCTTTACTATTTAAGAGGTTTGTTAATGGTATTCTTAGTAGGTGTGTGCTTGAGGAAGATATTCTTCCTATTCTTGAGAATTTCCACTCCTCACCTTGGGGAGGTCACTATGGGGGTGAATGGACGACTCAAAAAGTCCTCCAATTTGGTTGTATTGGCACACCCTTTTTAAAGAGGATAAGAGTTTAATAGTTGGTTTTGATAGATTTTAGAGGTCAAGAAATGTTGGTAGGAAATAGGTGTCACCCCAAAACGTTATTCTATATGTTGATATTTTTTTTTGAGGTCTAGATTTCATGGGTCCATTTCCATAATTACATGGGAATGATTATATTCTTGTTGTTGTAGATTAAGTTTCAATGTGGGTTGAGGTAGTAGCACTACCCAACAATCAGGAAAATCGTGTAATAAAGTTTGTCAAATAGAATATCTTTTCATGATTTGTAGTACCCAATGACTTAGCCAATAATAATGTAACTCACTTTAAAAAAAAATAAAAGTTTAAGTTTTTGATGGAAAAGTATGGTTGCTCTCATAAAATTGGCACTTCTTACCACCCATAATCTAGTGGATATGAAGAAATTTCAAATAGGGAGTTGAAATAAATTCTAGAAAAATTTATCTCTAACTCTAGGAAATATTAGTCACTTAAGTTGGATGAAGCTTTATGGGCATATAGAAAAAATTTTAAGACCCCAATAGTTATGTCTCCATACAGGATTTTGTTTGGTAAATGTTTCCATTTTCCAATGGATTTTCAACATCAGTCATATTGGGAAATTAAGGCTCTGCATTTTGATTTTAAGAGTGATGGAGAAAGAATATTGCATGATTTGAGTGAATTAGATGAAATTAAGAGAGACTCGTATGATAATTCAATAATTTACAAGGATATGACTAAAATATTTCATGATACTATAATACAAACCAAAAGATAAAAAACTGGATAGAAAGTCATTTTCTTTTATTCAATAGTCAAAATATTTCTTGGAAATCTTAGGTCCATGTGTAATGAACCTTTTACTATAGTTATATTTCAAAAGAATGGATCTGTAGAGATTTTACGTGAAGAGAATAAACCCATTCTAGTTAATGGGTGGAGAGTCAAACTGTATTTTGAAGGATAGACAAAGGGCTTGGATGCCTTCACTATGCTTAAGAACTGATCATGAATAATGTTTTGATGAAGTCTTTAAACTTAGCGCTGCATGGGAGGTAACCCATGGTTCTTGTTTTATCCTTTTCTTTGTTTCATTTCTAACTTTGAATAAAGTGAAGCTTGTTTTCCATGTTTTAGTGCATTTTCATGTTGCTGGTTGTCCTTTTTTCTCATGGATCTTATTTCAGAGTTATAAGTTTTCTGCTAATTGGTTCCGCTAACAAGTTGAATTTACATGCTGGAGTTGTAATGATAAAGTTTAATAGAGATGTGCTTTAATTTCTGTATTAATTTTATGCTCTTATTTACTTTAAAATTTTCATTTCAAATTCACAATTTTCATTGCTCTCAGTGAGTCAATGAATCACCGATGCACATGAGACACTAATAAAATGCTGTTAGTGAGTCATTTGTGGTAGTGTTAGATAATCACTAAATAATTCTACATCATATGACTATTGTTGTTGAAAAATTCTACGGCATTTTCTGCTTCTTAAAATTTAGTCTGTTGTAAGTCGCTTTGTTGGAAAATTTTTGCTTCTTGTTGGTTGCTGAAAATTTTGTTACATGTTCCCCCATTGTTGAAAAAATTGAAACTCACTTGTTTGAAATATTCACGTTATAAAACTAAGTGTCTGTGTGGGGGGGGGGGGGGGTATATGCAGGCTATCTATGTGTGTGTTTTATTGAATTTGATTAATTTTTTTAGGTGTTAAGCTTGCTTTTTTATGCCCTACTGAAAAAAAATTGAATTAAATTTATGATCATGATGACACCCTTTTCACTATATACTCACATGTTACATGCTATTTCTTGAACAATATTGAAAATCTTTGTTACTGACTTAATTGATAATGAATATGAACCTTCTGTAAAATAATATTTGCAGAAAACACAGTTTCTGTGAACTTAAATGAGACCCTTGATACATATCATTAATCTACTAAATTGAAAACCTACTTTTAAATTTTATTGTTAAACTGTATTCTCTACCTTTGAATTCAACTTTGGGAACAAAGATGGGTTTTATGTGTGGGGTAGGGGGTCAACTCTTTACTTGAGCTAAACCATGCTTAATGAAAAGCCCATTAAAATCCAACTACTCTTCAAACTTTTTGCTAAAAATGGTTAAAGTTTTTCAAAATTCTTACACAATTTTAGGCTTCACCCTTTAGTCCAATTGATTCTTTACTAAGGATAATGTCTTATTGGTAGTTTAAGTTTCCTTTAATCTGAAACATATGAGGGTGGATGATTGCTGAGTGATTTTTCATAGTGATTTAATGGAAATTTAGTTTTGGTAAATTTTTTGAGAGTGATATGGGTTACCTGTTAGAGTAGTACAAATCACAACATTAGGAACTGGATGTTTGAACTATATCCTAAGGGCTCACTTTCTTTTAATTATTCAATTAATCATCTTAGGGAGCCAATGTAAATGGTTTTTATATAAATCTTTTAAAACTAGAGTAATTTTGGTATTTTGGATCCCATTGTGAATCTCTGAGACCCTAGGGACTGGGTGCATTCTTGTTAACTTAAAAATCCCTACGTATTCTTTGAATAAGTTCATTTTTACAGTGATTATCATATGTTTCATGGCTTAAGAAAAATAAATTAAAGTGTCTAGGGTCAAAAATGAGTTCATTAAGGTGAGGAGAATTATGAACTCCAAATGAAAATTAGGAAAATTGGTTTATATGAGAGTCATTGAGGTTGTATCAATAAAGGGATTAAAAAATATTTATGTTTGGAAACTAGGAAAAGTCAAATTACAAAGTTATTCTCCTTTGTTTTTAATTCCACATTTAGTTAACCTGTTGTCACTCAAGGACTTAGAACATAAGCTAGGATTTAAATGTGTCATTAGGTAGGTTCATATATAAAGCATGATATCCTTAATGGTGGATGATTCATTTCTCTTTTGATTACTTTTGAGTATCTTTTCTTGGAAAGATTCATTTGAATATAATATTTTGAAATGCCTACGGCTCAATTTTTAGGTCCTTTGTTTTTTAAGTGTTAGACATGTTACATTTTGAGTTGAGTAATAAAAACATTCTACTATTTTCAATGATAATAAAACATGGGATTGTTTGAGAACAAACAATGTTTAAGTGTAGTGGAATTTGATGTGGCCTTAATTTGATACAGTTTTCCACATCTTTTTTATTAGATTTTTAATAATTTAATTAATTAACATAACAATTTTTGATAAATAATTTCACATTTATTTTCATTATAATTAAATTTATTAATTAATCAATTTTTATAAAAAATGTAGGTAACTTTAGTCTTTAAAATAATTAAAATAGATTTACTAATTTTCAAGTCATATAACTTACTATTTAGTTTAGTTATTCTAATCTGCTAGATTTTTTATTAATTTCACTTGTTTATTAATTAACAAATTAATTATATTTTTTATATTTAATTAACATAGTTTTAAATTCAAATATTCAATTGTTTAATATTAATTCAAATAAGTTAACTCTAATTATTATCTAATTCAGTTGGTTGTATTTAATAATAATAATACTTTAAAATTAATTTATTAACAATTTTTTTATTAAGTAACTTAATTGTATTGTATAATAAATTGGTCTGTTATCAATTTATGTTATTAAATTAAGTTTTAATTAAATTAAATAATGTGTTCACAATTTAAAATCCTATTTTAGTAAATTAATAAATTAATTTATATTTTTAAATTTATAATTTCATTAATAAGTTTTAATTCTATGTATGCAGTTAAAATAATTAAGTCAGAGACATTTTTTTAGACTGTCGGTCTCACCAACTCAGATGCATTAACCGTCAGTAGCAAAAGCTACAGATGCACCCTTTTTCCGTTAATTATTTTATTTAACAATTTTATACTTTAAACTTTTCAATTTAGTTTAATCTAAAACAAGTTTATTAATTAATGTGTTCAAGAATAATTTAATTCTTTAAATTGAATGTATTATTTTAACTTAATTAATAATCCAATTTTAATTTATTTTGTTAACTTTGTTTGAGTTTTAAATTTTCGTCTTAGCATTTTTAGATTAATGTTTCTAATATAGTTGATCAATTAAACATTTTAATTAATTTAAGTGTTAATTTTGTTTTACTTTATTTTACTTTTTATTTTTTGTTAAGTTTATTTTTGTTTTTTGTTTTTTTATTGTTTAGATAATTGATTTTTTATATTTTGTTAATTTATGTTTTTGTTTCTTTTAATTAATTTAATTTAAGATTTTGTTGTAGTTAAATTAATTTTTTTTTTGAACTATCGGTGAGACCGACCGTTCATTTTTTAGGTTCTACCAATACACTACCAACTTCATGCTGCTACCAACATTCCAAACCACCACTCACCGACACCTACTCTCATTCTCACATCACCTCACCCTTTCCTCCTGCTACCAATAAACCATGTCCCATATGTTACACCCACACCCTGATACTATCATCAATCGTCGTTCTCAGTCTCACGTCCCTCCCATTCCCATCAGTGAGACCGATAAAGCCACTTCCATTTCATCTCTTTCCCCCATCACGCTACTACCAAAAATGTTGGGACCGTAAATGACTCGCCCACTAGTGAAACGATAATCATGAGATAAAATAAAGTGAAAAATGTGGAAATAAAAGGGACACCAAATGTAACGTGGAAACACCCCCAAAATAAAAGGGGTAAAAAACCACGGGCAAATAGAAGGATCACTATGGGGTAAAAGTGGGTACACACTCCCTCACTATTACAAGGAGAAAACCCTCGTAAAATTCTCTCTTGAATAAAGGGGAAAACTACCTCACTATACTGATCAAATATGAACCATGGGTGATGAGATATTGAAGCTGCAAGTGAATGGTAGATCTGCTGGGAGAGAGCACCATTTATAGGCTTCTTCTCCCCTTCCCATTTCACTCTCCTACTAGTGGGTTGGGTTGGGTTGGCTACCCACCATCTACCCCACTATCAGCCCCCTTTGAAAAAATGGGGGGTGGTGCCATCAAGGAAATAAGATGCTGCCAACACATATCCCACTTGGAGATTTGATTGAGAACCAATCACATCGCCACATGCTTTATATCTTCCAAACATATTGCTCTAGTATCTGCATGACCACTCAAGGATCTACATCATCTGAACATATTAGTGTTAATCGCCTTCGTCATGAAATCTGCAAGATTTTGTTTAGTGTGAATCTTCTGCATGTACACACTTCCTTCCTCCACCACATCTCGGATAAAGTTATTTTGTACCCCAATGTGATTCGTCTTAGAATGAAAATATGGATTCCTTTAAATGTGCAAGGCGCTCTGACTATCACAAAACAAAGGAATCTTCACCTATCTATTCCCAAGCTCCTCCAACAAGTTTCTCATCCTAATCGCCTCTTTGCAAGCCTGTGTAGCTGTCATGTACTCTGCCTCTATCATGGATAAAGCCGCAACTGGCTGTAACTTTGAAATCCATCTCACAACTCCTCCTGCAAGAGTAAACACGTAACTAGTAGTGGATTTCCTCCAGTCAGAATCACCTGTAAAATACGAATCAATATATCCTCTGACAGTTAAATCTAATCCTCAATAACATAATGTAGAATTTGAGGTCTCCTTGATATATCTCAAGATCCTCTTCACCATGATCCAATGCTCCCGTACTGGATTCACCATGTACTGACTAACTGCTCCCACTGCAAGTGAAATGTCTGGTCTAGTACAAACCATAGCAAACACTAGACTACCCACTTCCGATGCATATGGTACTCAAGACATTTCCAACCACTCTGCATCACTGATAGGACTCCTCATGGAGGATAACATGAAATTAATGGAAAGAGGGGTAGAGATTGGTTTACAGTCTTTCATGTTGAAGCATTTCAAGACTCTCTATAAGTGACTCTTCTATGATAGCTAAATCTTCCCATTATTTCTCCCTCAGTAATTCTGCATCCCAAGAATCTTGTTTTCTGGTCCCAAGTCCTTCATATCAAACTCTCTAGCCAATTATGCCTTTGTCTCCAGGATCTGATCATTGTTGGGGCCTACAACCAACATGTCATCCACATGCAACAGAAGAATGATGAAATCATCACCATCTGAAACATTAAAATATAAACAAGGATCTGAATGAAGTTTGTTCTATCCAAGGCTCATCATATAGGAATCAAATCTCTTGTACCAACACCTCGGCGCATGTTCGAGACCATACAAATATTTCTTCAACATGAAAACCAATTTCTCTTTTCCTTCTTCTGAAAAACCTTCCGGTTGGAGCATATAGATCACTTCATAAAGATCACCATAGAAAAATGCAGTCTTCACATCAAGATTCTCTAGATGTAAGCTGTATATAGAACACATCGCCAGAACTATCTGAGCACTTGTTAGTCTAACAATAGGAGAAAATATTTCATTGAAATCAATACCTTCTTTCTGAGAAAATCCTTTGACCACCAATATTGCACGATATATTTCAATCTGGTCTTTTCCATCCCACTTGATCTTAAAGACCCATTTGTTTCTGATAGCCTTCTTTCCATGAGGTAATGGAAAAGGATCCCAAGTCTTATTACGGTGCAGGGATTTGAGTTCCTCCTGCATCGCCGCCATCCATGAGGATACATTTGGACTCTGGGTCACCTCCACAAAAGAATATGGCTCTCCATCCTCTGTCAATAAGAAGTATGCAATATTGCTCTCAGGGACATAGTCTAAGTGCCATATTGGTGCTCTTTTCTCCTGAGTTGACCATCGTGGTCCAGACTCAACCGATACTTGATCATTGTGCTCTGGTAATGCTTCGGAGGAAACTAATTCTTCCTTGGATTTGTCCTCTACTTAGACTATTGTAGTCTCTGTATTCTCCCTCTTCGTGTATCGATCAGTTGTCATTTACACCTTACCTTCTGCAAAAATTACATCTATGCTGATGATAAATTTGTGGGCAGTGGGTTCCCACAAACGATACCCCTTCACACCATCTGCGTACCCCAAGAAGATACATTTCCTAAATCTCGAATCCAACTTTGATCTTTCTTTTTCATTAAACATTGCATATACAGGACTTCCAAATGTATGTAACCGAGAATAGTCAGTGGGTTTACCAGTCCACATCTCCATCGGTGTCTTTAGCTCAATTGCCATTGAAGGATATCAGTTGATCACATAACAGGCGGTATTCACTGCTTCTTCCCAAAACGTTTTGGCAATACATGCAGTCTTCATCATCACCCTTGTTTTATCCAACATGGTTCTATTCATCCCCTCTGTCACACCATTCTACTGAGGAGTGTACGCTACCGTGAACTGTCTCTTGATCCCTTCATGTTGATAAATAGTATCAAATTGCTCGCTTGTATATTCTCCACCATTTTCAGTCCTTAGACACTTGATCTTCTTTCCAGAGTGAAGCTCCTTCCATTCATTGAATGTTTTGAAGACTTCAAAAACATCTTCCTTCCTCCTGATTGGGTACACCCAACATCTCCTCAAATAATCTTCAATGAATGATACAAAGTACCTTGCTCATCCCAGGGATATAACCAGTGCTTGCCAAACATCGGAATGGATCAACTCCAAGATCTCTTGACTTCTTGTTGTTGACGTCCCGAACATTAACCTGTGTTTCTTGCTTAAAACACAATGCTCACAAAATGGTAAGGATACCTTTGTCAGCCCCGACATCAACTTCTGATCCACAATAATCATCAGGCCACGTTCTGACATATGGCCAAGCTTCCGATGCCATAATGTCATCAATGCTTCCATCAAGGTAGTTGATGCAGCAACTATCTCCACCTCCTTCTACATTTTACCCATAATCATGTACAAGTTATTTGAGATCTTCTCTGCCTTCATTACCATAAGGGCACCCTTAACGATTCTCATCACTCAATTCTCGGTGCGAGTATTGCATCTGATATCATCAAATTGTCCCAAAGAAAATATGTTCTTTTTCAGGCCCTTCATATGACATAATCCTTAGACGGTACGAACAATACCATCATGCATCTTCAGTTTGATGGTACCAACTCCAATGACCATCAGAGTTTGATCGTTCCCCATGTACACAAGTCCTTCCGGGATGGTTTCATATTGGTCAAACCATTCCCATTGATATGTCATGTGCCACGTTGCTCCTGAGTCAATAATCAATGCATCGTTGAGATGTTTCCTTCTTCCAGTAGTCGATGCCACTTCACTGACCAGTATATCTCCTTTTCCAGAAGTACTCACCACATTTCCCTGAGAGATCTTTTCACCACTCTTATTATTCCAACAATCCTTCTTGATATGCTCATTCTTTCCACAATTGAAACATGTGACATTCTTCTTCTTACACCTTTATTTGGACATGCCATAATTTTTTCTCCCACTAGAACTACACTCAATCATCCTTCTTCTCTCCATTGACAGAGCATCAGCTTGGTGCGATGTTGTCTGTCTAACCTCCTTGTTCTTGCGCCGACTTTCTTCTTCAAGAACCGTGGTTGTAACATCTTTAAAGAGTAACATATCCGTCAAAATATTATTGGTGAGGTTGATGTTGATTTGGTCATATGAATCCGGCAAACTCTGGAGTAGAACCTCTGCATGTTCAGTATCCACAATTTTATAGACCAACGTCGTGGGTTGAGAGAACAACGTATTATGTTTTTTGATGTGTTCTGTAATCGATGATGACTCTGCCATTCAATGAGTGTACAAGTTTCTATTCAGGAAAATTGTGTTGTGCAGTGACTTGGCCTCGTATATCTTCGTCAGAGTATCCCATATTTCTTTTTCCATCTTCTTCTCCGCAATTCCTGATAGGGCCTCGTCTGCCAAAGACAAATGGATAGTGGAAATAATATTTCCTTCCATATTGTTCCATTTCCCCTCCTTCACACCCACCGCCTTTTTTCCAATTGCCAGTAGGCAATTATCCTTCCGCTGCACTGCCTGCATCTTCATTTTCCACAACGAAAAATTATTCCCTTGGAATTTTTCGATCTCAAATTTCACCATCATCTGGACACACCGTCATTACAGAACCTCCTTCATTTCACAACAGTGTATTTAATAATCTCAATAAATTTATTCTGATGTGACAGATCAACCAGATTTGCAATCACAAAGTATATTTAAATTTATGAGAATTATTAATACCTGAAAATGTGAACATCATCGGGCCAGAACCTTACCTCTGAGACCACTTGTTGGGACCTTAAATGACTGCCCCACTAGTTCAATGATAATCATGAGATATAATAATGTGAAAAATGCAGAAATAAAAGGGACAACAGATGTAATGTGGAAAACCCCCCAAAATAAAAGGGGTAAAAAACCACAGGCAAATAGAAGGATCAGTATGGGGTAAAAGTGGCTACACACTCCATTACTATTAAAGGAGAAAACCCTAAACAAATACTCTATTTAATAAAGGAGAAAAATACCTCACTAAACCACTCAAATATGAATCATGGGTGATGAAATATTGAAGCTATAAGTGAAAGATAGATCTACAAGTGAATGATAGATTTGCGGGGTGGGGGACCATTTATAGGCTGCTTCTACCCTTCTCGTTGCACTCTCCTGTTGGTGGGTTGTGTGGGGTTGGCTACCCTGCTTCCAGCCCCCATTGACAAAATGGGGGCAGTTCCATCCAGGAAATAAGATGCTGCCGAAAAAAGAAGCATCCTCCCAATCCTTTCCACCGATGCTAATGCAAACCTCTGCAACACACAGACACCGACTCTCCAACATTGGTTTTGGTCACTCTTGTGTAGTCCCTATCTCACCTCCTCCACATTCGATTCAAGATTCCAACCAAAAACATATACAGATTTGAACCAGAGCTTGAGCATAAACAATTTCACATATCTTTTACAATTCGAATTTCAAAACTCTTAAAATTAAAATATGAAACCGGATGAACCGCCATTGTGTGAGGGAGAAGGACCTATGAGGTGGAGCCTAGGGTGAACCAACAGCCTCACCGCTGGACCACAACCCTCTGCTGGTGCTGGTCGCTTTGCCGCTGTGCATCATTGGTGCTGAGGAGACAGATCTATGCCGCTACTGTTGAGGACGGGGAGTTAGGAAAAATAAGTTGGCAGAAAATAAGCCCGATAGAACCTTGATGCGTGAAATAGGTTCACTATCCAAAAGGGTTTGATCCACCCCCATGTTAATGGTGTAGGGTTCTCGGTGGATGTATCCCTGGAGTATTTGACCAAGGTTTTAGGAATAATCGAACACCAATTTCTGAATACCCCGCTGCACGATGTTGAGAGGATTCTGGAGAAATACTTGGATTGAATAATATTAAAAGCAGTCTCAGTATCTCTAATTTATAGACATGAAACAGTGGAAGTTTCACCGATTTTTTCTAACCGTTTCAGAAGAGAAGCGCCCATTTAGGTTTCGAATAAATGAATCCCAACGGTTACGACTAATCGGGAAATTAGTCATTTTAATAAAATATTTATTTTATTTTAATTTATTTCTATTTTTTTTGTTATATATATATATATATAACAAAATATTTACTAAATATATATTTAAAAAAATTTGAAAGCATTTTGACAAATATATATTTTATTAATAGACCAAATCCTAAAGCTCATTAAAATAAGAGATGAGCTATGGGATTCTATTTATATTTTCCAATGTGGGATTCCAACTTTTAAAAACTCCTCATCAATCCAAGTGAGGAGTGTTTTGACCAATCAAAATAGTCCTTTTTATATTTGTTGAATAAAAATATAACAATCCCCCACTTTTATTCATAAATATTAATTCTCCAGATCACAAGTGTGTCGTTATACATAATAAAGGTATCTTTCGATTTAAACCACTACTTAGTATCAATATCTGAATGTTTATCAAATTTATAAGTTGTCGAAACATTAAACTTATTAACCATTAAGATAAACCGAAGAAATTATACATATAATGAAAATTCATCCAACATATTTTATTAGCACTTTTAAGGCCATGTGCTTATATCCTTTTCATGAACTCTCTAAGGAGAAAACCCATTAACTCATGTAAGAAGCGGCAACACTTCTAAGTTCACATAGGGAAAATATTACAATGTGCTTCCATTATTATAGCACATAACTCATTGAGTCTTAATATTTTGTTAAGAGTTTAAAAATCAACCTCTTGTCATAACGGACGATATTGACACCAAAATAAAGGGGTTATAATTTTCAATATCAACAATCATCTTCATAACATGTTTTTACCCATTAAACACTTTCATTAGGATCTACCTAAAGAAAGAGCTGGGTTTCCATTATTGAAATGATTTATTCTATGGGCTTCAACCCCATCTCTTTATTAGTTGCCTGAATAACCTCTCTCAATAGATATTTTTTAAATGGATCCGCAAGGTTTTTACACGATCTCACATAAACAATTATTATGGTACCATTTTGTAACAATTTTCTCACTTAATCGTTTCTCAAACTTATATGTCTAGACTTTCCATTGTACATGAAACTATATTCCCTTAATAATGTTTCTTCACTATCACAACTGATAAATATAGGAGGCATCAGAGTAGTCCACAATCTAATATCCAATAGTATATTCCTAATCCATTCATCTTCCTTTCCACATGTCGCTAAAGCGATAAACTTCGACTCCATGGTCGAATGTGAAATACATGTTTGTTTCTTGCTCGCCCAAGAAACAGCACAACCTCTAAGAGTAAACAACCATCCCAAAGTGGATTGGTTATCACCCATACTGGTAATCCATCTTGCATCGGTGTATCCTTCTAATACAGCTGTATAATCATTATAGTATAAACATAAATCTTTGGTCTTTTTTAAGTATCCAAAAATTCTTGTTATACATCTCCAATGACCCACACTAGGATTACAAGTATATCTACTCATTTTATATACCACAAAAGCAATATCAGGTCTAGTTCAATGCATCACATACATTAAAGAACCAATTACACTATAAAACTCAATTTGTGCAACAACTCTACCCGTAATTATAAAAATTTTAACACTATAATCAAATAGAGTACTGACATCTTTGAAACCAAGATGATCAAATTTATATAACATTTTTTCTATGTAATGAGACTGACTTAAAAAATAAGCCCCACTATATTTTCTAACATTAATTCCTAGAATAATATCAACTATTCCAAGATCCTTGATTTTAAACATAGAAGATAAGTAATTGTTTTTCTCAACTATACCAATCATATTGGTTCCAAAAATTAACATATCATCCACATATAAACACACAATAACTCCATATTGTTTTTTAATCTTTGAATAAAAACATTTATCCACATTATTATGAGAAAAACCATTAGATAAAATAGTAGAATAAAATTTGACATGCCATTGCTTCAGAGCTTGTTTAAGACCATAAAGAGATTTAACGAGTTTACATACTTTTTCTTATTACCTTGTAAAACAAACCCTTCTGGTTGTTCCATGTAAATCTCTTCATTTAATTCTCTATTTAAAAAAGAAGTTTTGAAATCCATTTGATGAACATAAAAATGATTAATTGAAGCTAAAGAAAATAATATCCTTATTGAAGTAATTTGTGCTACAGGGGCATATGTATCAAAATAATCAATCCCTTCATTTTGTCTAAAACCTTTGGCAACCAATCTAACTTTAAAATCTTGAATGTTACCATTAGAATCATACTTATTTCTGAATACCCATTTACTACCAATATGTTTTGAACCTCTTGGTAAATCCATAATAACCCAAGTATTATTCCCTATAATAGAATCCATTTCATCACTAATTTCTTACATCCAAAAAGCAACATCCCTAAAATAAATGGCCTCTTTATAAGTCTTTGGGTCATATTATATAGTAAAACCCATAGGATACTTATTCAGAAGTTGATTATTATGATCCCCTTCAACATGAAAAATTATGGAATCAGGGGAAATAAAATCTGGATGTAGATGTTTTTCCTTCCTAATTATTGTACTTCGTTTAGGTTCAACTCGAGAATCATCATAATTCTATACTATAATATTTGAACTAGATGGAGTTCATGAGATAGGGATAGGCAGAATCACTTCCTCCATATCATCTTTATAAAACTTATTTTCAAAAAACTCTACATCCCTTGATTCAACTATTATATTAGCTCCTAAATCCATAATTCTATATGCTTTGGTATTTTTTTTCATATTCAACAGAAACACCTTTAATTGCTCTAGGACCAATTTTAGTTCTTTTAGGATCAGGATCTCTATAAAAAGCTAAACACCCCCAAACTTTGAAATAAGAATGATTATGTCTTCTTCCTTTCCAAATTTCATAAGGAGATAACCTAGTTTTCCTAGATGCAATCCTATTATGAATATGGCATGCATCCAATAAAACTTCTCCCCATAAATTTAATGGTAACATAGATTTATTAATCATGCAATTTACCATTTCTACTAATGTGCGATTTTTTCTTTTTAGATAATCCATTTTGCTGAGGTGTGTAAGGAGAATTTCATTGGTGAATTATACCATTTTATTCATAGTATTCATTAAACTCATTCATAAAATATTCACCACCTCTATCTGAGCGTAATATTTTAATCTTTTTGCCTAATTAGTTTTCAAATTTTTCTTTATACTTATTAAACACATTAAAGGCTTAATCCTTTGTTTTAAAAATATATATATGTAAATATCAACTTTAGTCATCAACAAAAGTAATAAAATATCTTTTCCCTCCACGAGTTAACCAACCATTTAATTCACAAATATTAGAATGCACTAAATCTACTATATCAGAATTTCTTTCAACACTATGAAAAGGCTTCTTAACTATTTTAGATTCTACACATGTTTCACATTTATTAAAATCTTTTCCAAAATTAATCAATTTTAACTTCTTCATTACTTTTAATGAATTAAAATTTACATGTGCTAAACAATCATGACACAAATTAAAAGATTCAATTAAATAAGTAGAAGATTCGATCATATTATTAATACACAGTTGATATATCCCATCATTTGAATACCCTTTTCCCACAAACATGCCTCCCTTCGACAAGATAACCTTTTCGGATTCAAATGAAACTTGAAATCCTTTTTACACAAAAGGTCAACTAAAATTAAGTTCATTCGAATTTCGGGAACATACAACACATTGAGAAGGGTCATCTTATTCCCTGAAGTAAAGTCAATCTCCATGCTTCCTTGTCCACTAACGTTGATGCGTGCATTATTTCCAACATGTACTTCCTTCGTGATAGTACAATCGTCAAATGTTTTGAACATTGTACGATCCTTGCCCACATGCACCGTTGCTCCAGAATCTATCCACCATCCCATCTTCATCGAAGTCATGTTGACTTCGGATATAATAGCGACTCGAATTTCTTCAGTCAGTATATTTGTAGAGGGTTTGTCGACATTCTTTCGATAGCGACATTCCCTTGCAAAATTCCCTGGTTTTCCACAGAACAAGCAATCTCCTTTCTTCATGGAAGGATTTTTTTTCTTCTTAAATTATTGACTATTCTTCTTGACATGTAAGGAAGAATTTTGTTGTTAATTTCCCTCAACAATATTAAATATGGTATCAAATTGCGAAGCCATACCCACATATCTCAACATGGATTCTTCTTCAATACGAAGAATCTTTTGCAATTGGTCCAAGGAAATATCATCACAATTCTTAATAAGTGGCTTACCAAAATCATTCCACATAGGAGGCAATTTAGCAATAATTGCACCCACTTGAAAAATTTCTGGTATATTGATCTTAAGGGAAATGAGTTTATTTTCTATAACTTGAAGCTCGTGAATTTCCTCCAACACTGGCTTTTTATCAACCATCTTATAATTTAGATACTTTGCAATAATAAATTTATTGGTACCTTCTTCCTCCGCTTTATACTTGAATTCGATTGCATCCCAAATCTCTCGAGCGGTCTTCATTTGGCGGAAGTAGTCGTAAGGACAATTTGAAAACTTATTGAGAATGTGTCCTCGACAAAAGAATTCATCATCTTCTTGTTTCTTCCTCATTTCCTGAATGTGATCTACTTGAGTAATGTCAACAGGTGGACCATCGGCATTTGAAATGGGCTCATCGGGTGTGGGAGGAAGATTTGGTTCCAGAATGTATGAAATCTTCAACACTGTCAGAAGATATTTCATCTTGTCTTGCCACTGGGAAAAGTTGTTGCCATTGAAACGGTCAAGTTTGACCATATCTTGGTTCATGACATTGAGAGATTCGGTATCCATGTTGATGGTTCTGCCTTTTCAAACCCTTTTGATTGTTAGGAAAAATAAGTTGGCAAAAAATAAGATGGATAGAAACTTGATGCGTGAAACAGGTTCACTGTCCAAAAGGGTTTGATCAACCCCCACGTTGATGGTGTAGGGTTCTCGGTGGAAGTAT
Organism: Viscum album; assembly: GCA_963277665.1. Classification (NCBI taxonomy): domain Eukaryota; kingdom Viridiplantae; phylum Streptophyta; class Magnoliopsida; order Santalales; family Viscaceae; genus Viscum; species Viscum album. The sequence goes on from OY728134.1 coordinate 1,281,745,243, forward strand.
CCCTCGAGGATTTCACCAAGGTTTCGGGAATAATTGGACACCAATTTCTAAATACCCCACTGCACGATGTTGGGAGGATTCTAGAGAAATACTTGGATTGAATAATACTGATAGCGATCTCGGCATCACTAATTTATAGACTTGAAATGATGGAAGTAACACTGGTTTGTTCTAACCGTTTCAGAAGAGAAGCGCACAATCAGGTTTAGAATAAACGAATCCCAACGGTTACGACTAATCGAGTAATTAGTCATTTTAATAAAATATTTATTTTATTTTATTTTTGTTTTGTTTTGTTTTTTTTATATATAAATATATATATAACAAAACATTTACTAAATTAATATTTAAAAAACACTTTAAAATCATTTTGACAAATATATATTTTATTAATAGACAAAATCCCAAAGCTCCTTTAAAAGGAGATGAGATATGGGATTCTATTTATATTTTTCATTGTGGGATTCCAACTTTTAAAAAAACCTCATCAATCCAAGTGATGAGTTTTTTGACCAATAAAAACACTCCTATTTATATTTTTTGAATAAAAATATAACACCAGGTTTCCACCACTGAAGCCGAAGCCGGTCGCTACTTACTATCGGTCTGATGTCGCCACTGAACAAGGCAGCCACAAGAGGATGTCTTCGCCACCTGCAGGGAACCGCTTTCACCGCCGTGAATAAGGGTTGTGGCCCCAGGCTTCCTCTGGAAGCCTTCTAAAGAATCGATACCCCCTCTTGCACGTTGGATAAGGTCGAGGGAAAAGATAAACTAAAAAAACTTTAAAAAACATTAAAAACTTAAAACTAAATAAATAAATAATATATATGTAAATGAATATATCTAACTAAAATAATAATAATTGATTATGAATTATAAATAAAACTAAAGTAAATAAATTTTAATAAATTCTAATTTAACGTTGCAAATTTAATAAATATAATAAAAAAATTTATTAATAAAAAAATTAATTCATATTAATTAATAATACTCCAATATTAAAAAAATAATTATGTTATAATAACTTATTATTAATAATACTAATAAAATAACCAAATAAATAATATTTCATTAAAATATTATAAATTTTATCTAATTAAAGACTTAATAATAAATTAATAACTATAATAATAACATTTAATTAAGTAAAAATATAACTATTAGTAATCTTTATATAATATTAATAAAATACTACTTTAATAATATTATGTCGATAATTTTATAATTAATAAAATTACTATTAATGAATAATAAGAAAATAAATAATAAATATCAACTATAATATTTTTTTATTAATAACTAATAACTATTAATTAAGTATTTTAATATTATTAATAATAATCAATTCTTTATGTTATTGTGATTTTATTAGCATTAACTATGCCATGTTGTCCTTCATATATAGGTACATAGATGTGATGGAATCTCATCTAGGTTCATTCAATTAACACACCAGGATTTGGTTACAAGGGCAAGGCTAAGATTACGTGTGTTGCACCAAAAAAATACACGTGTGTGGGCGCACAATGATGAACCAATCTAATGTCGGTGGAAGGCAATAATGAAGAGAAAAAGATGACAGTTGATATATTAACAATAAAACACAGCATCAGACCATACATAACGCACAATGCAATTCATTCACTCATTCACACGATAGAGCAGAGAAGATGGGTTGATCTATAAGGTCTTTGGACAACCATTCTTGGAGACCCAAGGAGCTCATGAGCAATAACATGAGCTTCCAGAGGAAAATTTCTTCCTCTGTTTCTTTTAAATTTCCTCTATTTTTGTAATCATATTCTTTTAATATCTATTTTGAACATGTTGTTAGGATAGAACATTAATCTCGAGATTTCTAAATCCTACTCGTTCAACATTTAAACATCGCCACACTACTCTTTCTTTAAGAAATTAGAATCAATCGACAATACTGATTATGATTATACTAAAATTGTTCACAGATCAAATTTTCAAATTTAAAAATAATTCAAGATCAATTGGAGAAATTGAAATTTAATACATTTATCAAATATTTAATTTTCATTGAATAGGAATTTTATGGAGAATTTAATTCAAGTTTCTTCCTTTTTCAACTTCTTAAGCAGTAAGATTAATTCTGAACTGGTGAACTACAACAATTAACGTTCCATGTGTTTAAACTCTTGGTGACGGAGATTCAGCAATCTATTCTCAAGGTGTAATTCAATTAGGAGTAGTGAAGAAGTTATTTTTTAAATCCAGTAGATTAAAAAATATTGAGGGCTTTTATTGAAACGTTTATTCCAGTTCTTGCTTACCTGTCTTAGTTTACCATACCTCATAGTTCATAATAGTTTATCTTAGACTTAGTTCTTTTAGAAAAAATATATATAAAAAAGTAGAAATGTTAAAAATATAAAAATAATATAATGTTTACCCCACTACTGAAAATTGTGGGGTGTTTGAATGTTTCATAGAAAATTGGTAGTTCCACCTTCCCTATGGGCTCCACCCTACCTTCCATTATATAGTAGTTAGTAAGAAACATAAAATTTTAAACTTTTACCCAATTCAATGATAGTTGGGTATTAAGTGAACCTAACCCAAAGTAGGACATTCTATTTCTTTATTAGATTCAGGATTCCTCCATGCTATGCGGTAATGAACCTTATACTAAAAGTCCAAGGATATGCCCAACCATTGAAACTTGAAGGTGTATTGGGGAATAATGTCCCATTCTTGAGAAGGGTCAATTAATTGACTCAGTATGGAAGATCATCCTTCACATTGATTGGATATTTCAATTGGAAGCCTTTCATTCCATGTTTCCCAATGGCTGGTTATTCTTCATGAGTGAATCTATCAATGGGGTCAAAGTCACAAATTTTGTAATGAAAGGTCTATTGGCCACTAGAAGGCATATTAAACTCATAATCCTATTATTGAAAAAATGTACCATTCTATGGAATGCATCAATGAGGGTAAATCACCATATTAGATGGTGGACCCCTTCCAAGTTATAAGGGGCTGGGTAAAATCCCATATTGGAGGTTATAGATTCATCAACAGTCAACACATCCTAAAAGACTATTTACATTTGTACCTTTGGAGAATAAGTGTGGTTAACTCATTGGAATGTAAAGAGTGTGAAGAAATGGATCGGCTAAACTATCATGATCACTTCACCTATAATCCTTACGCCTCCCCCACTGGTAATTTGGTAAATGATATATCAGTGGATCACAACAGGAGAGGGTATCTCATTTCTTTTTGAGAGGGAATCTTAGTCCCCTTAATTTATGGAGAGATTATACACAAGGGGAATACACCTTGATGATTAATCTGTCAATTTTACTTTTTTCATATGATGTGTCCACATACCATCAATAGTTCATGCCCACAAACTTATTTAATGGTACCTCAATAGATTTGGTTGATGTTCACTAGGGAAGACACATGATGCAATATTCAACTTCTACTACCCGTAGGTCTTCAGTTTTCACTTACAAGGACTTATAATAAGGCTTATAACTAATCTTGTCATGATGATCAATTAGGAAAAATGATTCCTATTTTCATTGGTCAACCTGGAGCCTAGTCCTAGAGGGGGTCAAAGGAAAACATTTTTACATTAATGGTTTGGGAAGCAACTGAGGAATTCTCTGGTTTTTGAACCCCCATGTAGGATGTTGAGAATCTAGTGTTAAAATTCCCCGACTACAAATGCAATGTCTCAATCTATAGGATCCACCCACCCTAAGGAAATTTATCCAATATTCTCGACACAATAGGATAATTTGAGGAATCTTACACCTATTCGTGATCTAAGGAACCTTATTCATGATAAAATAGATTTATTAAAAAGATATGGATATGTATTAGTACCTAACTCTATCTCTTACACTAATTACCATAATATGGTGGATGTCTATCATAGAGACTTTGGAGACTCTGTTCATTCACTATGGATGTGTTGTAGAAATACCCGATGAGTGATTTCAATGGTGAGGCCTGATGTCATCGAGACAGAAGAGGATGATAGTCACACTATAGAGTGAGATGATGAGGCCATGAAAGTTATTGCAACAATTTGTAGGGATAATCCTCCTCCTTCCCATCAATGATCCCATAAGCCCACCTCCCACCCCAAAGGGTTATATGGTGACTGAGGCAACAAGGAAGCAAGTTTGGTGGCTGTAACCCACTCTAAATCCTAGGGAGGATCCTCTTACATTATTCATTACCATCACTGTATCATTCACATGGGATTGGAATGCATGGTATTCTTGGAGGGGGTCACATCTTCTAGATAAATATAGGAAACTCATCAGGTAGAGAACCTTGATCTGAATGAATTTGGGATGATCACCGTGCCCACAAAAATAAAATCCTGAGTGGATCCACATGATGTGGTAATATATGAAGAGGGTATGGACACATGTATTCACTTAATCAAGGATAGAATTTATTGGTCAAATTGAGTGAAGGATATGGTGCTAGCCATGAAGAGGTTGGATGATGCAGATGAATAAGTAATATGGTTGTCTTTATTAGCTCCTCTTCAAATTATTATTGTGATCTCAAATCCCTACTACATGTACTTATAGGATCCATGGGAGATTCTAGAACCTATTCTTTCCCTGAGTATACCCCATATGAATATAGGTGGTAAATTTAAGAGGCTAAGAAGGCAAGATTAGATGCGACTGAGATGGGGAGCACCACGGGCTAGTGCTAATATTGATATTGCAACATTGTCGGACCTCCATCAAGCCATAGAGTATTCACATCAGGAACCGATTCAACATTATGAATCCACTATGTAGGATTTCTAAGTTTATTTACTATTCATATAGCGGGACTCCAAGATGTGAATGTTCCTCATTTGATCTCAATTAATAGATAAATCAAAACTTGTTGGCCTTCCAAATCTTATCCTCTATATTATCGTATAATAACAATCAATCATAATTTTTTGTGTGTTTTGAAAGATAATCTACCTGGTAACGTTAATGCTTTTATCACTGGATATTAATTTCAATCACATCCTAGGATAGTCATGTTGACATGATCATGTAATGCTCTAATATTTTCTTGATCCATGTGAATAAGTGAACATAGTTTTTACTATTTCTAGGGTTACATGAAAAACCCTATAAATTTTTGTCATTTATATCAATATACTATTTTTTTCCTATGTTAACTATGGTGTATGATTAGTGGGAATGAATTTAATTTTTCCTAGAACACCCTTTTTAGGTTTTTAACCTAACATATTTGGTGATTTTTTTTTATTTTTTTATTTCTAAATTCCTCCCTAATTTATTGAAATCATATGACTAATGATCTTGTACTAAATTTTTAACGAAGGTGCACATTGTGATATTTCAACTTGGAGAGTACTATGTCTCTTTACGTGAGATGTTTAGATACTTGACTGTCAGGCTAATACGACTAGTGTTTTAGGTCGAATAACATTGAACCTGAATTATGAGGGGTGACCCCAACAAGGCTTGTTTTGAAAGAATGTCCAAATATTTTTCATACATGAATGGGGATATCTAGGTCTCAATTTTTATGATTTTATTTAATCTGAGGCATCATGAGGGACTATTACTTGACTAGTAACCATATATAATTATTGAAATATGGTTTCTAGCATGATTGTTTTCTAGGTGTATAGAGATAGAAAAGGCCTCTCCTAAGGATGACTTTTATTATGGCTCATAGGACCTTTTTAGGTGATTTATACAGAGCTAAATGACACATATTATGCATAAAAAACAATGGTTTCCTGAGGAAACTGACCATCAACATCTAATGCTGGGATATTTTTCAAATATTTTGATTTATTAAGACCACGAAGGGTTTTTTAAGGGAACAATGTATGAAAATGATTATGGATTTTGTGTCAGCATTAGAAAGGTATGAAAGACCACTCTAATATGAATTTTTATTGTTTAAAAGAGGGATGAATCATAGTGTAGTATAATTTCATGTAACTAGGATATATATTGTGTATTTTAACATCGTACAATTAGGAAGTTTGAGAATATGATTTAAGGTCAAGTAGGTTTGATCAAAAGAATAATTATTTTACCCTTTCATATTAATATTTCTATGAATGTTTCACCATCTTCAGGCATGAAGGAGAAAATTATACATTGAAATTTGGGGGATTTATAATCTAAGGATTGGAATGGGAAAAAACATTATCGAGGCTTACAAAAATAGAATAGTCCCCTCCTAAAGATGAATTTTCCTTTGGTTGATAAGCCTTTTTGTTTTCAATTTATGTAGATCCAGCTAGGGCATTTTATGCAGATCCAAACATAGGTTCCTCTAGGACACTATCCATCCCTTTTTAATGTGTAGTGAAATATAATAGATATTATGACTTCCCCAATCATAGATTATTTTTTCTGAAAGGAATTTCCTAAATATAAAAGGGTGATTTCTTGTCATTGTTTTCTAGGAAGGGGTTGAAACGTTTTCCTCATGTTGTTCTAACCCATATGAAATAATGGTGGTGTTTTTACCTTATGGATGGGATCAAGGAATTATATCTAGGTATCACTATATATCACATCAAAACAAGAATCAGTCCATATGTGGTTCTGAAAAGATTTCCCCACACATTGACTGAGCTGTAGTGTGGGAAAGGGGAATTTTTCTCTTTGAATATAGGACCAATAGTGAAGTGAGATGTATATTGTACCCTCATATGCAGATTTAGATCATATATAGGGAAGTGGGGGTGATTGTTTTTGTTTTTTGGTTAGATCAGGATATAGGATTAGGGAATCACTATATATCATATCAAAATGATAATCAAGACATACATAATAATTTTATAAAAGTTAGCTATCCAGGTATGACCTGTATATAGGGAAGGGGGAACCATTTTTTATATTATGAATGGGCCCAAATTTCTTGATTCAGACATCACTACGTATATTGTGATGAAAGGAATCAATACAAATGTAATTCTTGGGAATCATACATTTTAGTTTCATGCGATGAAGAAACCAGCCATGCATGTTAACGTCATGAAATAAGAACGCAATGGGGTATTATAGTTTTAGATTATAAAACTAGGATCATATTACCTAAAAATTATGATTATGAAAAAATTCTTTTTGAGCCATGATGTTCTGACATGACTCGGACATGAAGAGGGAAAATGAAAACCATGATTCTAGGGGTTCTTATGTCAACAAATATGACATGGGACAAAAAAATTCATTAGGTATTATGGAGATAAAAGTGGTTTCTCTTGGGGTTAAATTTTTTCTAGTTGATAGAACTTTTATTTGGGTGATTTATGCAGGCCCAATGGGTGAATATATTTATAGTCAAACAATGTTTTTGTTAGGACACTGACCTTCCCTCTTCGATGGATAGAGAAAGATTGTGGATATTTGAAATCTCCAAGAAACATAGTATGATAAGTGTAAGGGATGTTTTTGACTACGTAAGAATAATCAAGGCCATAATTGGTCATGGAGAGTGATGTTCCCTACATAGATCTGACTCATATATAGGATGTACATTTCTATTTCCTTATTGGATCCCTAAACGAGGGAAACCAAATTTAGGATCTCTTGCGAAGATATTTTCTTGTATAGAGGAGAGGGGGAATTTTGTTTTATTTACCATATGTCTTGGACTATGACAAGAGGTTTTGGAATCACCATTTTTATAGTTAAAGTGATAATCAAGCCACTCAAAGATCTTGAGGAACCATGTAGTTTAATATCATGCAGAAAATAATTTAGTTCCGCAATGTGAAAATAAAATTTTATAGATGGACATAGGATTAATGACCTAGGCGTCAATATGTATCATGTGATGGAAGGAATCATGGCATTCATAGTTCATGAACGTACATCAAATGTGAAATTTAATATGATGTGTCAAGGACATATGGCTTTCCTTTTATGGTCTTGCAACCAAAACAATAGTATCCCTCACGTGGATTAATATTCATTATTCATATGGTGATTCCTTTACAAAAACTCCTAATCCCATAATATTTACACTTAGTGTAATAAAAAATGGGGTGGTAAAGGATAATTCTACTACATAAAGGAAATAATAATGATGGATAAAGGAATTTTAATTTTTCTTGTGTCCAGACTAACATATAAGATCTAGACATTGTTATGTGTCTCGTTATAGTGAGAATTTGACCCCACAGAGTATTGGAACTAGCTACATATGCATGTATGACCATTACATAGGGAGGGTAATTTTCATTGGTTGTGGATAGACATAGAATTGGAGATTTGAGTGTGCCTACATTTCCTATTATAATAAGGATCAATACATATGTAGTTATTAAACATGAAACCCTCCGGGAAGTATTGAACAATATATAGAGGAGGGAATTGTTCATTTTGACTATTGAGGTTGGACCTAGAATTGGAAATCCAAGCGTAATTATATATCATATGCTGACAAGAATCAATCCACATATAGTTCTAGAAATATATCCCTGCATTTTATTTAAAATGGGTCCATAAGTGAAAGGACCTCTATTGGATTTCCCTACATCAATTTTTTTGTATATAGGGGATAGAGAATTATCCATATTTTGTGATTGGTCCCAATACATAGGGTCTGGGTGTCACTATCTATACCTTTGGAATGAGAATCACGCCACAAGTAGTTTTTGAGTAACCATAAAGTTTAATGTCATGTGACAAGGATGTCAGCCATGCAATTTGACATCTTTTAGTAAAGATGTGGGCCACTTGACATGGAAGGAATTTAATATTGTGGCTGAGCCCAAGAAAAAGTGGTCCTCACCATCACTGTGCATCCTTTAATGGATGGAATCAATACACATGTAGTTCTTGGATGAGGATATTCCCATTGTGGATTTGACTTCCACACTAGGATAGGGGAATTTTATCATTATTTCTCATCGATCTAGCTCATGTGAAGTGAACCATTAGTGGGATGATGATCCTCATGTAGTTTAATGTTACATGGTAAGATTTTTTTTAACAATTTAACATCATTCAGTCAGGATGGTGATTCAATTTAGTTTAACATCTTATGGTAAATATGTTTGTGTCCATAGTTTGTCATCTTATGATATGGATGATGTGTCATGGTTTTTTTAGGTTACATGATAAGGACTTGATACATAGTTCAACATCGTGAAATGGATATGAAGAATCTTTTATCAAAATAATTATTTTTTGGGTAACCATTAATTGGTAGGGGTTGTGGGAATCTATCCATCCATCGAGATAAAATAATAGGATCTATTGGAGTAGAATTTGTGTACGTCATAAGGTCCCTCACACTTTGGTTCTAGCTTTGGAGGTTTCCTTCTTGGTATCATCGGAGTCATGAGGACCAACACAATCTTTCCCTTGAGTAATAATTGAAGATGAATCTTTCTATAAAAGGGTCATGCAATCTGGTTTTGGTGGACTTCCAAATGGTTTAAGGTATGCATTCTATTCTCATCCAGTCACTCTAGTTCATCCATACATTTATGGGATTTATCATCTATGGGTAGCTGATCACAGATGGAATCACCGAGTGAGGGAAATTAAAATTCAATGGATAGGTTCTCCTCTATCTCATATACAAATGAGTATGGTGTTTCCTATGTGGTGGTGCATTTCATGGTCCGGTAATCCCACAAGTCATGTAAGAGCTTGTATGTCCAAGACTTTTTTTCCTTATCTACACTCTTATATATTATATTTTATAGTGTCTTTTTAAAGGCCTCTATCATTCCATTAGATAATTCATGAAAACAAGATGAATGGTTGTTTTTGAAATTATAATTCTGATACAGATTCTCCAACTCAATAGAAGAGAAATTGGTGCTGGTGTCTGTTAGTATTGTATGAGGGACACCAAATCGGGTAATGATATTGGCTTTCATGAACTTGGTAATATTTTTCTCTATGAATTCTTTATGTGTTATAGATTTGGACCACTTGGACAATAATTTGATTTTAGTAAGAATGTACGTTAACATCTTGGATTTTTAGGGGAATATGGTCCTATGATGTCAATATTTTATATGAAAAATGGACATGAGTATTAGGTTGTCTACAACAACTCCAGGGTTTGGTGAATAATGTTGGAATTAACCTAGAATGAATATAACATTTTTTAAGTATTTTTAAATCATTCAACATAGTGGAACAATAGTGCCCAAGCCTCCATATTTTATGGAAAAGATTGAACCTTGACTGGTCTATTCCATAGTCTCTGGTGTGCACTTCCTTAATTACAGCAGTGGTTTCCTCTCCATCAATGAACCTGATAAGGACCCCATCTGGGCCCCACTTATATGGGACCTTTTTGATTATTTATGTCTTTATATAGAACATGGTTGATTGCTCGTCTTGTATTTTTATATTTCTATTATTTCTCCAATATGCGTAATCACTTTTGAATGTAGTACATAATGGTTATCATCCATACGGTGGTAAAACTATATGTTTTAGAGATTGGATAACTTCATCAATATCCTTCACATTAGATCAAACAAAATGTGATACCATCTGGTGGTATGAAATGATGAATATTGTTTCATCCCTATCCAAATATTCTAGATTCATGGTTTTATTTACTAAGGCAACTTCCTTGTCATATTTTGAGTACAAGACATGAGTCAATGTTGGTTTCAAAGGTAATTCCACCTTTATTCGTCAGACATGGTTTAATAGTGGGATTATCTCTTCCTTTTTATGGTGTAATCATTGTGACCATTTTTTAATCTCTCATTATCTTCAAGTGATTTACTTGTACCTAAAGTGACTTCTTTAGTCCTATAATGACAACCTGATATTCCACCTCATTTTTCGTGCATCCTTAAGACAGCTCGAAGGAGTGAGGTATGATTTCATTTTCTAGGGAAATGTGGATGGATCCTATCCTAACATTTTTATGTTTTGGGTCTTCAATCCTCATCCTTATTGGGATTTTTGTGGCACCATTAAAATACATAACCTATATCAAGAGGCCTTATCTAACAGAAAATATCTCCTCATCGAGTTGTTCAGTATCCAGTGATGTTATTTATACAAAGGGATATTCTGCCAGAAATTCTGCCAATGCTCAACTATTTAAATCTTTCCAATGTAGGAATTGTATGTTAAACTGTTAAAGAATCACTTCCCACCCTAAAATATGTTCATTCAACATTGTATGGATGAGGATGTATTTTAGGGGGTTGCAACGAGAGACCAAATGATAATCATGATTCTACAGGTAGTGCCTCAGTTTCTGAACTATAATTATTAGTTCTAATAATATCTTCTTGATAATTGAATAATGAGTCTCAACATTAATCATGGTTCATATGGGGTAATAATTTCTTTTTTCACTATCGGCGTCATTTTTTTGTGCATGGAAGGCATATAGTGACTATTCTATGGTCATCACGTATACAATGAGTGGTATTCCTTCAATGGGTGGAATTAATATGGTAGAATTAGGAAATATTTATTTAGACTATTGAAGACTTCTATACAATCATAAGTCCATTAATATGTAACCCCTTTATTTATTAACTTGTAGAAAGGAAAACATTTTCCTCCGATATTGTCTATAATGTGCCAAATGTATGAACGATTTCCTTGTAGTCCTCTCAACGCTTTGAGTTTGTTATGAGGTGACATGTTATGGATGGAATTTTTCTTCTCAGGGTTCACTTCGATGTCATGATGGAGTATGAAAAAGCCAAGAAATTCCTATGATGCAATGCCAAAAGCACATTTCATGGGGTTAATTTTCAAGATATGTTTTAATAGTTTGTTAAAGGTAATTTAAATATTATCCATGTGGTTAGAAAATTGTTAATATTTAATCACAATATCATCAACATAGAATTCAGAAAAATTCTCCATGAGGGGTTTAAAGATGAGATGCATGGCATGTTGGTAGGTTGTGCAGACATTTTTCAAGCCAAAGGGAATTACCTGATTTAAAAATACTCCATGAGGAGCCCTAAAGGTAGTGGATTCTTCATCTTTGGGGACCATTTAGATTTTATTGTACCCTAAATAACCATTTATGGAGGAGAGGGATTGATATTGGGACATGGAATCAATTAGTAGTTCTGTGATTGGGACTGGGAAATCATCCTTTAGATAGTGCTCATTGAGATATCTGATATTGATGAAGACCATGATTTTACTATTGTTTTTCATGACAGGGGATATATTGACCATCCATTTTGGGTATTTGACATCCTTACTGATGTTGTATTTGACAAGTTTTTCAAATTCAACTTCAATTTTTGTAGTGCGTTTTAGATGTGTCATTCTTGCTACCTACCTATATCCTCATTGGTCCTCCAGAAATCCCAGGTGGTGGGTGGACACTTTAGGATCATACCTAAAAATTTTCTTTAGTTCTAGGTGAAAACATATCAATGTTTATATATAAAGGAATTATATACCTATTTTACCTTAGAAGTAATGGCTACATTGATCAAAGTGGGACATGAGCACTCCTCCATACCTAGATTTCTCTCTGAGTTCATCAATGGTGGTAGAGATACCCTCATAAAATGCTAGAGGGGAATCCCTAAGGTCATCCTACTATTCCTATTATTCTTCTTCCTTCTATTCTTCTATAAGGGGAGCATGTACTGGGATGATCTATTCAGAATCAATAATGTGGGTGAGGTTTTGACATTCAGAAGATGAATCAGATTCCTCTAACCCAGCTAACAATGTGGTGTGTCTTTGATGTTCTAGAAGAGGTAGATTAAGGGATGGAGAATTACATTCTTCTTCTTCTATGGGTGAAAAGAAAACACATTTTGACTTAGCTGATGAGGAAAGTGTTTTTTAGGCTTAGGGGGTGGAATAAGAGTACTTTAAACTCAGCTTTTACCCCTATCTAAATATTTAGAGACCTTTTCAATATGAATGGACTCATTTATCATGATGAGTATCGTGAAGGTCATCAAATACGCATATAAATTTGGGCTTTTGTGCTCGATCTAATTTTTGGGAAACACATACTTTTTACTAAGTTGTTTGATGGGTTTTTAGGATCATCTCTAGACCATTCGGGGTATTGATCCATGCAATTACATCAACCAAGAGTTTCTTCTCTTCCCTCTTATAGAGTCCTACAACGTTATAATGGGTCTTATTAGATTCAAATTAAGCCTTATCAGCATTAAATTCCCGGATTTTTTTATTGATGAAGTATTTGATGCATTGATGGTAGGACAATGGTATTATCATGTGTTAATGAAACCATGACCTTCGTGACAAATAATTGTAGACTATTTTAGAAAATACAACCTTAAATTCTGAGTCTCATACAAGATATCTAAACTATTCCCTGATCATGTTTTTTCCAAGGGGATTTTTTTCACTATTTTCATAACCCTTTAGTGTAATAGAAGAAGTTTCTTGGTTGTACTTACTATAGCCCAGTCAGCGAAGTGTCTGTATTGAAATGAGATTAACTCTATATCAAATATCAATGAAATTGCAATGGTAATCCATGCCATTTAACCTACTAGACACATACAAGGGTTTGACGTGTCCTTGTATAATGACATATTTATATTGATACATAAAGGATATAAATGCGGGATATTTTACAATATCAGTTTCCTTCTAATAGACCTCAACAACAACAACATCAGCTTCAAACTCTTTATGGGTTATCAAATTCTCTAGGAGTGATTCCATGATGTATTTTGATAATATTAGGGCGTCCAGGATCAATAGTTTGGTCAGTACCATTGGTAATTTCATTAGGATTCCATACTTATGTGTTAAGGGCCATTGTTTCTTTTCTGTGTGGGTGATGTTTCAGAATTATTTTATGGGATGGAAAACTGGACTTATATGGATCATCCCTCAAAGTAGGGATTTAAGGTTTTCATATCCTTGGTGGGTTGGGCTGAGCAGGTCTATCTGCATGCCGATAGATATCAGACGCTCGTACCTCTTATGAATGATATTATAGAGTGATTAGCTTAGAGTTTATTTTTTAATATTTTGGTGGATTTACCTTCTACTATTGGTCTCACTGACGGGATCTTCCATGAGTTTCAATAGAACTAATAGATTTAGTATGGATGTGGCTAGAATTCTGGCTTCTTTCTTGTCTCCATCTTCCCTTATACGCACAATTCCTACTGCCTCTTCTACTAGTTCCCCAATAGAGTGAAGGGAACTCATGTTCATATCCATACTCATCATTGAATAGGGTTCCATTAAATTAATGGCATTAGTGGAACCAAATTTCAACTCTTCGACCAATTATGATTTTGTTTGGCTAGGAATTTATGGCGGTGTCATTTGGCGGAGTGAAACCAATTACTTTAAAACCAACGTCATAAATTCTTATATTTTTATAGAAATATTTGGCCTTTTTGAGGTTTTATCCTATTGTATTTCCTCCCCACCCTTTCTACTAGGCCTATTTTTGAAAGTCTAGCTATGTGATACGAACTGAGTTGGCTACATCATTATAGAACTGGATGGGGGTCACAGTCAGTTTCTTCAACTATGCTCAATGAAAATGATGAGTTTCATTGATTGAATTTAGAGACATCTTATCATAAAACATATGAATCCATTTCTAACAACTTAAATCCATTCACCTCCTTCTTCAAGGGTATTAGAAGAAATGTATTCTACTTGTGTCAATTATTTCCCCAACTCCACTTTCCCAGAGTCCACCATTTTTGACATCATATCTTTGAAGTTGAGTCATTCATGAATGGTGTACCCCTAGTGTCTTATAAAAGGGGTAATAATAAAGATATTCATCAAGAAAATACTATTTAGGCCTCTTGGGTTTTTGAATATATATCAAGTAATATTCTATAGCTGCTATAAAGTAACCTCATACATGATCATATCAGAATAAGTAAACATTGATCCTTCACTCCATGAATTGATTACGCATGGGAGCTCTCTTCTCATCTTGAAGAGGTAAGAGTTACTATTGATGCTCAGGTGATTTAAAATGATATGGTGTGGTATTTGGTAGTGAGTTTTGTGTGGAAGCTGGATTAAGTGTCATTATAGTAGCTTCTACCTTTCATATTAATTTTCCCCAGGGCTGGTGGAGTCATTCCAGACTTGAGTTTAGTTCGTTGTATAGAGTATTCCATTCTTGGAGAAATCTTCAAGAAATACTAAAACCAACTTTTATATCACACTGGGATAAGCGGTGTTCACAAATCATTATTTAGGTTCTCTATGAAAAGAGAAATAAGATCATCATGGGGAATTTGTAGGTTTCGAGAGTAGGTTCACCCTTTCCATCGAGCAATGAAATCTGAGACCCTATCATTCTCTCATTGTTTGAAATTTGAGAGGTCTATTATTGCCATATTTCTCATCATTGATATAAATTAGAATATAAATTTCTAATGGAGATCCTCCCATCCCATGATCAACTGCACTAGAAAAATGGTGTACCACACAAATTCCAGCACATTCCATGCTTTCAAAAATCATCTATGTTTTACCGCTTCTTGTTGCATAGATGTCCTCATCATTGGATCTTAATGGGACACAAATTTTGTTATATACTATTATTGGTCCCTTAATCCGTTGAAAATTGGATACTTGGGAGTCCTAAAATTTGGTGGGGGTGGGATGTCGATCATCTATTTGAGGTAAGGATTCTTTTCAAGATGTACTAGAGCACACCATTTTTCCATGACTTCTAATCGAGCTACTAATGACTTGATGGTGCCGATAAGCCTTTGAGGTATGTTTAGTTGGACAAGAGCGTGATTAGGGGAAATAATCTATAGAACCCGTCATGGTGGAAATTCCAATATCTATTTCTAATATCTATAAAGAAACATATTTTGAGGGATTTCTTAAAACTGTTTTTGTGGTTTCTCTAATGGGGTAATTCATGTTAACCTTCCATAACTGATTCCATATAAATTTGATGGTCCAGGAACAATGTTGAGGCAATATCCTTGCCATAATTTAAACATTGACTCTTCTCAAATATTTCATTTATTCTTCTTTCCATGAGAAATTTTCCTCGAGAATGGGGAGCTCAACCACCTTGAGAGGCATCTCATTTATGAAATTTATTTTACAATTTTCTTTAGTGGTTTGCTGAGGAGACAATAGTGGAATTGTCAATGGATCACTCAAATTCAAGGAAATCCTATAGTTCCAGGCACATACGCATCATTCATTTCACTCATTATAGACCACGTTCATAATGGAATCATCCCTTATCTTCTCCTAAGTGTTGGTGTTGTCTTCATCATTTTCTATGGGTTTTATTTACATAATGTTAAGAATTACATAATGTATTGTGGGAATCTTATTACTGTTGAATGACAGGAGGGAATCTTTCACCCTTTACTGGGCTTCATCCCCCCTTTCCAAGATCTGCTTCAAGCTTCTTGATGAAGAGTGTCCTAGAGGGACCCCCACAAAACATTGAAATATGCATCTTTTCTAATGGAAATGAGATGTGATATAGAATTATCTTGGAGTATTTATTAGTTTTTCTTCTCACGAAAATGGAAAATAATGATTTCCATTGAAGGGGGGTTTAAGTAAGAATTACCCTAGTCTTGTGGTCTAGGGTTGCTACCATTCATTCAATTTACACATCGATCCCGATTTATCAGCCTTGGAGGGGAATTTTGTGTTAAAAACACACCATCCTTATAGGATAGGTATAGTACTATACTTTGGAGACTTCTTCAACTATTATCGCTCCCTTTATCTCATGCATCCTTGTTGGAGTGCTATCGAGGTGTAATTCTAAACACGGATGTGATCTACTGGCTCTTAAGGAAATCATAAATTCATGTTGATTATCCGCCCTTAAGTGAGAAGTATTCAGGATGTTCTCAATTTACTCATTCATGGGATTTTCGATAGTCTACCACCATCAAGCCTGAGGATTTTGAAACTTACTTAGGCCTGCTTATTTCTGAGAGAAATATCTTCCCCAATTGGGGGTCTTGTCTAGTAGCATCCCTAGAGTAATGACATTACATGATATCAATTCTAGGGTATTTTCCTTTCTAGGGCATGAAGTGAGGTGAATATCTCTATGTTCAACCCATAAATGGATATGAACATGAGGCGGTGCATAGATGATTAGATAATTTAAGTTATTAACTTCATTAAGGCATGCCAGTTGAATATCATTCTGCCGCATTTCTAATCATAGTTGATGTGCAGATGGAAGGTCTTCCAAGTCAATTTGATGGTGATGTTATCTTAACATTTTAAAATGGTCTCATTACCATTCATAATACATGAAATTTTCATTCACTTAGAGTATATTCATCCAGGGATTCATACATATGCTTTGTATGCACTCTTTCGAAAATACCTCTAGAATATCGAAAGGAGAAGTATCTAAGGGACAAAACATGATGGGTATATCATCCATGAACAGTTTTGTTATCATGAGTAATGTATATTTTTATTATTCTTCCATATATTCCTATACCTAATGATCCCAACAAGGGTGTTTCCTCACACTTTTTTCCTAAGCAACAAGTCTAATATTGTTCTCATTGGCATTTAAATTGTCCTTGGGTGGTTCAGTGGATGATTGCTTCCTTGGACCATGTTGTAGCTGACAAGGAATGTTTCTTTTCAATGATATGGTATCAGGAATTAATGAAACCTTATTTCCAAGCACCACATAATATTAGGGATTTTTCATATTTAATCTGTTAAGTAGAGGATTTTATTTTTGATTGATGTTCTATCTAATAAGAGGGTTTTCATGGCATTAATTAAGAGTTGGTCTCTCATAATGGATCAGATTGTGCTCATGAGGAAATTCTTCATGGTGTTAATTTTGGGGAGGACCTAATAGATGGTGGTATTCCTATAATGGGGAGGACCTCCCTGACTTCTAATACCATTTTCATGATTTTTTAATGGATTTTCATGAACATCAACCACCCCAGATAAACCTTTCATGGCCTCAAGAACTCTATCTTTCAATAGATCGGGGTCATAAGCCTGCTCCGATATTTCAAAATTCTCTTATGGGATATCTTTTCTAATTATCTTCCATAAGAATTTAGAATCCTATGTTGTGAATTGTGATCCCATACATGGGAATGGGTTTGGGTGACTCTTATGTTGTTGCCGAAGTATACTGATGAGTTTCTAGAATTTCAAATAGGATTTATCCCTTCTCTGGAGCAGCCTCTAAAATGGATCAGTAATACCCTGTTGGAAATAGTTTAATTTATTGAGATAGTTGTCCATTTGTAATGGAATATTTTCAACAACACTCTTTTACTAGAGAAGGAAGGCATTTCCTATCCTAAGTGACCCTCACATTTTATGGATGGGTTGCCCCACTTAAGAAGGCGAGGTCATGGGACTAACTCCAAGTGATTTTTGTTGAATAATTAACTCTTTATAGGTTTATATAATATGGTTAGGAATTGATATCTAACCTAACATCATTTATAAAACATACTGAGAAACATCCTTAGGGGGAATTGGAATATATACAGATTATGGTGTTATAGAAGGAATATGATTATGCCCCAGATTCATATCCAAGATAAATTGATGATGCCCTTCTGTTACAAATGTCTTTTTATGATGATCTTGATATGCATGATTATGGATTTTCATCTTATCATTTTCCATCATATTTGAATAATGGTATGGATATTCATGAATAATGATTTTAATTTGATTGTTTTCTACAATATTTGACAGATGGACTTGATATGTGAGAGAAGGGATTTGAATATGCTCACATGGCACTACATCTAACTAAATAGAATAATATACTTGATAAAGGATAATAATCTACTTTTTTACCACCATATATTACTGATAGTACTGATATATGCCATAAGGGATTTTAATATAGTCAATTTTCTCTATATTTGACTGACACGCTTAATATGCATGAGAAGCGATTTCCATCTGCTCATTTTCCACTATATTTGACTGACATGCTTGATATGCATGAGCATGTATTTGCATCTTCTCATTTTCAACTCTATTTTAATTATGGGATTGATATGTGTGATCATGGATTTTCATCTGTTTGTTTACAGTTGTATTTTACTGATTGGATTGATATGTCTGATAAGGTATTTTTATCTTCTAATTCACCATCATATTTTACTGTTGAGCATGATAAAAATGAGCAGAAATTCTAATCTTCCCATAGGTTGTTGTTTTATTTTACTGATAATATTTTTAATAAAGAACTAGATTTTTCACCTTCCCATAGTTTTCCAAGGTATTTAACTGTAGGGATTGATATGAGTGAGCAGGTATTTACATATTCTCATTTTCATTAATATTTTATTAAAGGGATTCATAAGAGCAAGCATAGATTTTCAACTTATCATAGGAAGCCACCATATTTACCTAGAGGGATTCTTCTGAAGGTACAAGAATGATAGCTTGTTTCAGATTGTTCGACCATATCCCTCTACATGCCTCCCTAGACTATGGATGCAAACTATAGGTTGGTATACTCTTCATGGAGAAGATGAGGGGCCACAAGATGTTTTCATCAACAGTTGTTGGAAGGATCCATTGGGCGGGACTCCTATGTCACCAGGATGAATACATTGGTGACCACATCATTAGCCTCCCTATGTTATGGTAGCATATCATTATCACATTCCAGGGATAGGATCTTGAAATGATTATATAATTCTATTGGGGACATCTGGTTCTAAACTGCAGATCATCATTGAATGGATAGATGGTGGGGATTCACAAGCTGGAGACACTAGAAAGCTACCTCCATTGTAGAAAGAGTACCATTCTGGTCGTACTCCCAGAACAATGAGTTTGAAACCCAGCGTTGAAGACATAGGGTGGGTGATGACATCCTTCGTTTGGTCGATGACCTGGATTCTGCAGTGGATGATGTGCACATCTATGAGAACTTGTGAGATGCTATAGGATTGAAAAACACTCTGGTGAATTGTTCAAGAAATATATACAACAACCACACTCAATAATACCCAATAAAAGTTTCATATTTATAATTGAATACATTAATCATTAATCACTTTATGTGTCCCTCTTTTATTTTTATGGTGAAAGGGGACATCCATGAAGGTGGTACTATCATCTTGGTTAAGAATTCATGTGAGGTTCAACCTTTTATTTTTATGAACAAATCATGGTTTTTTTGGTAACCATCCATGTGTTAAGAATAATATATTATGACAAGAATTTATTAGTCTATTCTTTCTATCCTTGAAAGGTGATCTCGTAGTCAAATGATTCACATCGAGTTCACTATTTTGATTTCAATGAAAGAATCATGGAATCCTTAGTATGATCAATTATGGGGGGTTTAATAATTCATAATAAATTGTATTTGGTTCACAATTATTATCTCTCACCCTCTTGTGATGGGTTGGATTCCAACTAGGTTTTTTTGGGGAACCATAAACACACAACATCTCTCATTTCTATGATAACTCATGGAACTACATTCCAAAGGAATTATCTAATTGGGTAACTTGGCCAATGATACTTAATAACTCATATTAGTCAAGAGGATGGTAATTTGGGCTCATCACTCCCTTTTAGAGGGAACTATTTCCTATTATAATACTCTCTTATAAATTTTAGATATTTTTGTGAGTCCATTTTTTATTCCCGTGTATGACGTGTATCAACGTTTAACTAAAGATCAATTATCTAAATTTGTGAGTTTGGAATCATCTATATGTATATGAGGTTCTCTATTAATGGATGAATATGGATGTATATGAGGTTCTCCAAAAATTGTACCTTTATACATGAATCATAGATTCTTATATTGTTTTTCATTATGATCCTAGTTTTAAAACACGTAGTGAGGCACTTTGGATTTTTATATCATCCATGAAGACCAAAGTTGTTTTATGTCAGGAACAAACCAACTAAATGGAATTCTTACATAACCTCATGAAAGGATTTAGAACCCATGTAATTTGGTTCCTCTTAACTGGACATATCATTCCTCTTAATTTCATGTTATAAGGACCAAACCGTGTAGTTTAAAGTAATCTATAATGGACACTAATGTGGAAGTTTCCTAGTCAATGTTTGGTATGGGACTTATGCTGAAATGACCTGAGGTACCGAGAGAGAGTATGGTCTCCCAAGTGGGGTTTGACCTTATCAGGAATATTGCCTAATAAGGATGGTAATGAAAGAATCACGAAAGAAATATAGCCATATTATATGGAAGTGTCCCTCCTAGGAAAAATACCATAGAATATTACGGTGAATTTGGGTGTTGGGTTTGGACCTCCGGGAGGCTTCATGTGTATCACCGTTAGTCGGGAATCATATCCCATATAGTTAGAATGGGTTGGGGATTACACCTATGGATGATTCTCATTTTCGTGGATATTGTTGGGGATTATAAACTATAAGAGGCCCATGGTTTGGGATCATGTGTATATCATGGTCTCCAATCAGCTCTGAGAAAACTTGATTCATGATCAGTGTGAGAAAAAAGAGGAAGTAGTAGATCTAGAAACCACACAATCATGCTTGTCCACTGGTGGATAAGGCATGGGAAAAAGGTATAAGGAAAGAGTTAGGGATATAACGGGCCCATATCCTCCCATTATTGTACGCTGGACTGGTGAAGAGGAACAAGAGTTCCACCTCTCACATGAAAGGTTAGAGGCTTAAACCAGGGGGGATTCCCTTACTAGTTCCTGGGGAATAGGGGTGGTTAAGAAACTGCACCTCAAAGGGAAAGGAAAGAAGAATCCGCATACCTATCTGGAATGTGGAGGTCCACAAGAGAATCTCCATGTTCGGAACACTTGTTACCATGGGAATGTAGACATGAGAACATTCTGAGGATCCCACTTATTAAGGAGGTTACATACATGACTCCACTTACCATGGGCATATAGGCCCATGAGAAAAAACTAATGTGTACTATGATATTATCATACATATTGGGTGGATTTGTAATATGCCTTGGCCTATTTCCATTATAATGGTTTACAGAGGGGCCAAAGTGGGCTCCGATGTTACGACAAAGGGAATCTATGAAATTTGGATAGAAAACACCCTAGGATGACTGATTATGCATAGAATGTTCTTATGGGGGATGGTGATTCCTCTAAATAGCATGTTAAAATATAGGTAATGGTGGAATTATTATATCATTTTTATATTCGAACATAGGTTCCACCCAAATAGTTTATTTCTATGTTATTATGGCATCAACCCACAGAACACTTTTTTACACGGGCTCAGGTTCCTCCCACATAGTGTAGGGATCTCTTAGAATAGATTTTTACTACAAAGAGTGATAGACCGCAGAGGGACAATCTTCATATGCTTTGTGGTATGTTTTCTTCAAAGGAACACTGGGTTTATAGAGAGTGAGGTGAGTTATTTTTCTAACTTAATGTTATGTGGATCATTTACCTGATGGGAATCAATGTCTCTTATATCTTTATTACTGTTTTCATAACTGTTTCATCTCTTATTTCCTTTTCTCCTCTCGCTCACATCTGGGGTTTTTATAAAGGCATGTAGTAAGTGACTCTCTATATGGATGAGAATCCATGGTTTGTCATGGGGAATTCATTTGTGGGATCCCAATAAAGGATTTTTATCCTGAGAATGATATCATTTTTGGGAAAATAAAATACAATCCACACACATAAATGTCTTATCATTTATGGTGGGATGATCATTTGTAGTGGTAGAAAAAATTGATCGTCCCTTCAAATGATCTACCTTTATTTTTGGTCCCTAATAGTTGCTTCCACATCTATCAAAACTTTTTGTTCATGAGATTCCATGTGAAGTGTTGGTCCACATAGTGAAATTTTCTATGCAGACCACACCTTCATTCATGGCTTTGCATCCTCCTACATTTTCTTTAAACTACTCTTTGGGTTTATTTTTATATATTTAAAAAATCAATGGCTTCAATTTCATTTTTCCTTTTACCAAATTCATGGAATCCTTTTCTCCTTTTATGTTGAGTTTTCAGGACCCAACAATCTATAAATATAGATATATAGCCAACTTCAGATAATGATAATGTATAGATTTACTATTATATAAATGAAACATTTATATTCTTAAACTCCATTAATAATTATAATAAAAACAAAACTAAGTTCTTATCTAACATTTCATATATGATAGAATTCTGATCAGCTTTACGTTTGTCACACTTTTATGGGTTTTGTTAATAATAATAAATCTCTATTAAATTCATAGCATGTATCTATTTGAATATATGATAAAACACTTCCACTAAATTATTTAGTGAATAAAATA
The DNA here is from genome assembly GCA_963277665.1 of Viscum album. NCBI lineage: Eukaryota > Viridiplantae > Streptophyta > Magnoliopsida > Santalales > Viscaceae > Viscum > Viscum album. The sequence goes on from OY728134.1 coordinate 1,281,768,501, forward strand.
TATGTAGTATTCAAATTTCGACAATGGAGATATTTTGGAATTATGTTCATAATGTTCAAATACTTGAACAAATTATTACTCCTTAACTCGACATCATTAAATGTTATATTGTTAAAAACATTTTCCCTAATTATAACTATTTCTAGATTTACGATAATCATCATATCTAATAGAATTTTTTATATCAAAAAAAATTCCTGAACCATTCTGTTAACAAATATAACTCTTTACATTAAAATTTTACCAATATAGCTTTAACATTTTAAGATATTTATGTGAAATTATCTTTGAATAGATTAATATTTAATTGTATGAATTTAAACTTCTTAATGTCCAAATATAATATAACTAGCCTCTTAGAAACCTTATTCATTTTATAATATAATTCTATGATTAACAAACTCTTTTATGTTTAAGAAATAACTCTCATTTCTTTTATTTTTAAAATGAAATAAACAAATTATTATTTCAATATCATATATGGTATTATATATATTTAGAGAAATTTCTAAAAATAATATTTTTTCTTTAAAATATTCCACTAATTGATGTGGAATATAAATTCCTCATATTTTAACATACTATATAAATAACATTATCCTAAAAACATACTTTCCCTTATTATCTTTTCATGTATGTTATATAATCTAATGAATCATAAACCATGTTTAACATCTCATATTTTTACTAAAAATTATTTTTTAATTAACAACTTCTCTCAAATATAAGATTAATAAGTTGACTATAAACATCATTTCTAGGATCCCTCTATGTTTCATATATTCCATTACTTTCAATTATTTGATTCAACAACCCTCATATTCATCTTTTTACTAAAAACTACAATCTTCATCAATTATTTCATTGATTTTTATCTCTTATATACTAACAAAATTTTTAATGTTTAGATTTAGTGTAATATTCCCTTAATACTAAATAATTAATTATTATAACTCTAATTATCGACATGGATATTCCATTGAAACATTACTCCTCCTCTACAATAACTCTAGATTTCATTGAAATTGACTAGATACTTGAAGAAACTTTGTTGTACTCTCCAATTAACATTTGTTCTTACAGTTTAAAATTTTACCCACTTGGTACCAGAAACTATACATCATATTCCCAATTCATCTATCCCAAAAAATTGTGAATATTTTGAAAACATTTATTAAACCCATTAATATTGTCCAACAACATCCATTGATTAAAAATTATTCTTTCAATTTCAAGTACAAGACTTAGAGGATATTTTATGTCTCACCAAATCATTATCAAATATGATCATATTGAATATATAAGTGGGGGTAAATTTATTTATTACATATGAAATCTTAAGTGAATCTTTCTATTCTTCTCAAAATATTTTATATTTCTAGTGTTAAAAAATTTATTAGTTGGTTACTCGAGATGTTGTCACACTAACACATATAATTTCTCTTTCTTAAGAAATTTTTCTATGTTACCATTATAAGAAGTTGTTTATAATAAGGATCTAATATTCAATGATTAATCCCAAATTTCTATTAAATCATTATGATGTTATTCGTATATAATAAAAAAATTTATTGATGAGTATCATGTTTTACATATATTTAATACAATCTTTTATTAAATGATATTCCATTAAAATTACGACACCTTATAAAATAAATCTTATCAATTAGTGGGACAAGATCTATATTCCACAATGATTTTAGCCTCTTTTTCATTAACCCTATCATTTATATATTTAGATATATCATCATCCCAATAATTTTATATATCAATCTTGGATAGTTGAGGTAAAACATCATTTCTCATTCCAACATAACGATTTTTGCAATATTGTTTAATAAAATATTATAGATTATTTTTTTGACGACACACTATGTTTTTCTTTTTAGAACATGTAGTGTTGTTGAGCCTTGTATTTTGAGGCCTAACTTTAGATTTTTTAAACTCAAGTGATCTGAATCAATGAACTAAATTTTCAGAGAACCATGTAGTCACACTGAACTAATCCTAGAAATAGATGAATCATATTAATGTCATTGTATTATATTTATTAGAAGAAGCTGATATACATTTTTTTATGATGAAACTAAACCCAAAGAATGTGGAATGTTAATATTGAATTTTATTACTGCTATTGGTTTAGTATAGAATTTCCTTATTTTAATAATCACAAATCATTTTTTTGTTATTTATATCATTTCATATGTTTTATAGAATATAATTATATTTCTGTAAATTTAATTGAAATTGTCTTAAAACAAACGTGGATATTAGCCAATATTAATCAACCACACTATAAATTTATCAACTGTATGATCATCAGATCTACTATAATAGATTTATAGAAAAGGACTCAAGCAATTGTATGACTAATTGAGGGACTGCATGTTGAATCTCAAGTGATCGCAGCGATCTAGATTTTTGCAAAGGCATGAATCAGTCGCAAGAACAATGGAACGACCACATGCCTACTAGGTTGGATGTATCTTTTTTTATCACTAACAATTAAATTAAATGAAAAATAAATATATTGACCAAGAAACCATATGAAATAGACTACAAGTTTGTCCAAAATCTCACAAAGTGTTGATCTGGTTTTACATTCATTTCCTATTAACCAGAGGTTAATGGAAGAAACTGTATGTGAAATGTGGAATTTTGAAATTCTAAAGAGTCAAATATAATACTACATTAAGAGAATTTAGTTGTTTGTCTTGATTTTAAAAAAATATTATAATGACCGTAAGTGTAAGGTGATCAATTTTAATTTCAACTGATCATTCGTAAATTTAAGCTAGGTGATAATAAGTTCAAATGATGAAACTAAAAACCTATCAAGGAATATAACTAGATTTTCTTGAAAATTATTTTAGATAAAATGGATACTGACATGGAAAACATAAAACAAAAATGTCTAAAAATGTGATTTTTATATTATTAAATATAGCAACTCAACTCATTTTATGTGAATAATTAAATGCCTATTAGAAGAATTAAATGAGTCTAAATTTCATGCATAAGTATGAGGATATTAAATGTTGATTTATCAATTGGCTATTTTTAGAGAAGGATTCTGTCATTTAAAGAAAAAATACATGAACTATGAAATATAAGTATATAGTGTCACATTAATACTTTTGGATTTTCTCAAGAAAAAATCAAATAAAATATGCTATGTTTTGAAAATATTTGACACTCTATTCTTATCTAAACTTTAAAAAAAGATTTGAGAACATATAATCATCTTCATAATTAATTTTCAAATCAAAATATGAAATTTAGTAGAGAAGAACTATATATATAAAAACAGAACTACTATATCTACTTTAATGAATTGTTTTCATTCCAATCAAAATGTTTTTCTTACTTTTTGAGTTTTGTGTGTGGTTCACATCATATATAATTTAAGGATCATATATTGAACTAAACTAGAGATGGATGGACACACTCTCTCATTTCATATCATCTATACTCTCATGATAAATATGGAAGAGGCTCTGTGAATCCTAGACTACCTGAATGTAGTTGTTTATCATTCATTCTCCCATGTAGTAGTATGGGAGAGGATTTTTATTTCATATACAAACTTTTGTATTGTTGTGTAAAACCTAATCTAGGTTCTAGATTGGTTTATTATGATATAATCTACTTGGATTTAGGATATTTATAGGTGGAGTTTACTAGGTTTCATCTTGAAACTAAACCTCTTGAATTTATTCTAAGGTGTGATTTCATATTTTTTTTCTTTTCTAAAACAAACAGATATATATTTTCAAAACTATAATATAAAAATATAACTTTTATAGCTAACATTAATTTTTATATATATAGGGTTTGACATTGGTAAATCTTGTTTAAGAATTAAAATATTTTAAAACTTGTTTCAACAATATTGTTATTGAACTTCTGAGAAAATTTTCAAATATCAAATTATATACTGGTACTATTTGAGCTAAAAAAGATATACTTTATAATTTAGACGATTTAGTTAAAAATTATTTTTATCATAAATTTTATTGGAAACTCTATTCACCCACTGATTTTTTTCTACTCTGATGAACATTTAGTATCACATAATTTCTAAATTTCTTTTTAACTGTGATCTAAATTTATGAAAAGATAAAAAATTTATATCATTTCTAAATTTATATCTTTATGGATAATAATAATCAATAAGGAATTGACACTGACCATCCTCTATATTTTAATGTCCAAAATTATGCACAATAGAAGATAAAAATGAAAATTCAAATAGGAAGCATGGGATTTGAAATTTAGACCATAATCAAAGAAAAAATATCTAAAACCCAAAGATACTAGAGCTTGATGTAATGATGCCACTAAGGTCACCTATGACTATATTTTAAAAGTAATGCATAATTTATATTGTTCATTAGTGGAAGATTAATTTTAAAGAATATCAACTGGTTCTATTGCATTTGAAATCTAGGACACACCTGATGTTTCTCATCAGGGAACATCAAGTGTTAATTAAATACAGTTGAATAATTATACCATTAAATCTGAAACATTCAAGATAAAAAATTAGGAAACTAATTATGATATGTATATACAGTTTAATGAGATTGTAAACACAATGCATTTACATGGGGAAATAATTAAAGATAAAGATAAGGTGATGTGACTTCTATGATGCTTACCTGATAACTATATTGGAACCTCTATTTTCATATCAGAATATTATGACATATGTAAAGTACCAGTAAAGGATCTTATTAGAAATATCCTGATTCAAGAGGAGGAACTGATAGAAAATAAATAATAAAAAGATAATCCAAAGATAAATTCAATTGCTATTAAAACGTTTGACTCAAAGATATAATAGAAAATAAAATTATAATAGTTCTAGTGAGAAATAATCACCTTTGGTAGTGAAGATGAAATAGATCACCTAGCCAGGAGACTCAAGAAATTATATAGTAATAAAAAATTATTCATCAAAATAAATTATGGAGGAAATTATGATAGAAATGGGAATGATAAAAAGAAGAATAAACCAGCTAAAGTGACCTGAAATGAGTGAAAAGTATAAGGGAATATCAAGGATTAATTTCCTAAACTGAAATATAAGAAAAGATGTGAAGACAAAGGAAAGGGGTCTAAGAAGGCTATGACATCCATATGGAGTTCCTATGAGTATTTCTCAAGTAACTTTGTCTTGAGTAGATAATATAACAATGAAAGAGAAAACTTGTGGTTTACGACAAACACTTCTAAGGTATAAAATACTAATCATTCATCCCCTATTCATATTTAAAATATTTCTCAAAATTGAAAAAAATTATGTAAAAATGAAGAGTGGGTATTTTTTTTGATAATTTTAATATGTTTTAAGAGATTCTAAGTTAACATAATGTTAAATAGAAAAGTTTAAAGATGCAACATGATTTTTCTATGCTTTTAAAATTTGACTATTCTATAGAAAAAGATAAAAATAATCAGTAATTAAAAAAAATAATGAACAAAAAATGTCCAATGAGAAACTCAAAAAGGAATTGGAAATATTTTAAATTGACAGAGAATCCCTAAATAAGTGTTTCGGAACACAAACCACACCCAAGTATATAATTGGTATTGGTTACCAACTAGTTCAAATGATATTTTATATGAAAAATTTTGTTTCTAGACCAAAATCCTCTAATCTTGTATACTATTCATATTTATATGAACCTAAAAATATTTTTATTTCTCATAATATAATGATTATGTATGGAAACATGATAAGTTTATATGTATTCTTACATCTTTTATTACTATAATTTCTGGACCCAAGAATGTGGGGGTTCCAAAATCATTTGTAGTTTAATTTTCCTATAGAAATCCATCTTGAAAATTTCCAATAAACACTTATGGTTTCTCAATAGTTGATATTCTAACATATAATTAGGTAATAATAATGATTTATGAACTTTGTCAATGTATATGGTGGACATGTTATTTTTGTTGACAATTCCAATGGAAAGATAATTGGACTCAGTCAAATCAATTATTGTGGTTATTTTTTGGTTTCTAAATAATTATTTATTAATGAGTTAAAATATAATCTAATTAGAATCCCAAAATTATTTAATGATGGTTATCAAGAAAAATTTGAAAATGAATCTTTCAAAATTTATTACTCTAATAATGCTTTATTTTTTATTATATTTCATAATTACAATATTGTTGAAGTTGGTTTAAATTCGTTATTTTAATTAAAAAAACTCTTAAGTGCCTTTCACAAAGAGTATTGGCTATAGAATAGGAGACTAGGACACTAAAATATGCACTCACTTACACAGTTAACTAGGAAATGATTATTTAATGATCTTCCTAAATTATTAATCCCTAAATAAAAAGTTTGTAACCCATGTTAAATAGAACAAAAACTTTAGAACTCATTCAAATAATAGAGTGAAGTTTCAACTTCTCATACCATAGAGTTGGTTCAGATAGAATTGTTTAGACCCTACAGAGTTTTCTGATTAAATGGGATAAACCATGTATATGTTCTTATATATGAATTTTCTAGATGTTCCACGATATTCTTTCTATCTCACAAAAGGTAGTCTTGCTTCAATTTTTCATAATATAAAACATCTATATAAAACCATATTAGATATAAAATTAAGACCTTAAGAAATGATCAAGTTCATAAGTTCTAAAATAAATACATTGAATCATTTTGATCACAACATTGATATAGTCAATACTTTTCTTATCCTAGGACTCCATAGAAGAATGTTTTTGTATAAAGGTGAAGTATAAATCTTCAAGAAATTTTTTAGAGAATTCATAATGAGTATACCCATCCTGTTTATTTTTTAGTAGAATCTATGAATAATGAAATCTATATTAACTATATAGTTATTATTAGAACACTTTTAATGAATGTCCCATATGATTTATGAAATAGAAGACAACTAATGGTTACTTACTTTGTACTTTTTTGATGCACGGTCATTATACTCAACACAAAGGCTAATTTAGGAAATTTTGTGTCCAAAAGAGATGATATAATATTCCATGGCTATTCAAAATCTAGTTAATCTTATAAGGTATTAAATAAAAGGACAAAAATTGGGGAATAATCTATACATGTAAAATTTGATGAGAAAATTGACATGATCCTAAGATTTCTTTATAAAACCATGGGGATGATCTTTAAAATTTCAACATGAATGCCTAAACCAAACCTGATGATAGTTATATAAAACCATATATATGTAAAGACCCATATTTTACATGTAAATCTTTTAATTATGTGGAATAATTACGAGTCTGCGAAAACTGATGACGCGTGATTCTGAGGCCTGGTGTGACCAGAATGAATTTTGGAACTTTTTAAAGGTACGTTCCGTAAACAAATGAGAAGCATTTTCTAACATTTTAACAAGTACTCAGATTAAAAATCTAAGGGTACCATTGAATCGACAGCACTGGAATTCACTTAAGGGAATCATTACTTTTACCGCAGTAGGTTTGGATAAAAAGTTATGTTTTGGGACTTTTTTAAGAAATAAAATAAAATAACATTATTTTTTTATTTTCTTTCATAACCTTCAATGGACAAGCAGAGTGTGGGACCAGAGATGTGTAAATAAATTAAATGGATTGAACGTTCAATATAAGTAACAAAATTTTGGGAAATTAGGAATCTTCCTAATTAATGAGCCCCCATTAATTCCCAAGGTTGTACTTACCCTCCCCCTCTCTTATTTATATGAATTTTGGGGGGAGGAGATGACATGGCTTCACCAGGAAGTGAAGTGATAAAAAATTGCTAAGACTATAGATCCTTAGATGAATAAGCTAGTTCTGGCGAGTGGTGACGAGAAACACTAAAACTCCAAACCAGATATCGACGATCCAGCAATGTCATTGGGGGCTAGTTGTGGAGATGGCGAACACTGACCTGGTTCCACAAAAAAGCTCTCTCTAAATGATTCAAGGTAGGGGTTTATTTGTTTATGCATTTTAAATGATTTCATCTTCCTTTTTCATGAATAATACGAAGCACACGAGTCAACCGACTAACAGCTTGATCCGTAATTCATTTGTTTTTTTAGAGGAGGTTGTTGTGGGGAATCTTTGCATGATTTTGAGTGTTGTTTAATTCAAGTGACTATTAAACCCCTTTATCCTCCCTCATGTTTACGAGATAACGTGGATGGAGAAAGCCTAAAGAACCTGTCCTAGACCCTCCTCTACCTTGCTACCCCATTCGTTCTCCGTGGAAGACCGCCAGCGCGTCAGTGCCGATGATCGGTGTGGCGGTGCCGATGATCGGAACTAGTAGAGACCAAGGTGGCGGTTGGCACCAGCCGGCCGTGAGGGAGGAGGAGGCGCACCCGCGCCGCCAGAGGAACCATCCATGGCTCGTCAGCCATGACAGAAGAAGGTAGTGGTGAACATATGCCACTATAAGACTCGGGCCGCGGCTCGTCAGCTGCGGTGGACTGGAGGAAGGCCGCGAGCACACCGGCCGACCATGGGTGGTAGAGCGGCGTGACATCACGCAATTCTGGAGAATATGGATAATACATTAACCAACTATGATTAGAGGGAAGACCTTCTCTAGAAGGTCCTTCATGCCACTTGTAGGTTGGGCCAAGTCGGATTGACCGGGTCGGACTGGACCCGAGCCTAACCGGACCTAGAAGCACTTAAAGGGCCATATCTTGAGAACCGAATGTCCATTTGATGAACCATCTACAATGATGAGATCCTTGGATCAAGATGGTCCTTTTGAGATACTCCATGTGAGTTTTGGAGGAAGTTATAACATGGACAGGTTGGATCGACTCCAAATCCAACCGGGCCGTCGACACTAAAATGCCAATAACTTACAGACCGAGCATGTGATTGATGTGCCGTATGTTGCATTGGAACCCTTATGACGTGACAGATCATCGGGTTACTTTTTTGAGGGACTTAATGCCAGCTAAAATATGACTGAAGTATTGGGGACCATTTCTCCCAGAATCAAGCGTGCTATATGTGGGAATCCAATGGATGGTAGTGAGGCAGAGGTTGGATAAATATCATATGGAGGTTAGTACCAAGAGATCATGTATGGGTCAGCACCGATCCTGTGTGGGTCAGATCCTATGTGGGTCAGTGCTCAGCGATCTTATGTGGGTCAGTGCATAACGATCCTGTCTGAGTCAGATCTAGTGTGGGTTAGTGCTCAGCGATCCTGTGGGGGTCAGCGCCAACCGATCATGTGTGGGTCAGATCTTGAGTGGATCATTACAGAGGTTAGTTATCTATCAAATCCATGCAGGTCAGATCCTTTGTGGGACATTACGGGGGTAAGATACCTATCGATCCAGGGTAGATTAGATCCTGTGTGGGTTAGTGGGGGTTAGTACCTATAGATCCTGTGTGGGTTAGTCTCTGTATAGTCAAAAGTAGTGCCTCTTGACAAAATAAGATGATCTAGCTTCGTGAATAATCATCTATACTTCAATACGTCACTGATACCTGGTTTGAGATGAGACTTTGTTGGATCATTTTATGTTTCTTTTTTGCTTTGTGATTGGGATCATGCTTTGTGGTTTTCCTTTGTAGAATTATGGGAGACCTTCGGGGGTCTCGGGGTCCCTACTTGGTATTGTTATACTCACCACCACACGGGCTTCGCCCGCACCTTATTGTGTCTTGTGCAGACAACAAGTAGTTGGGACGAGGTTTGAGGGATCTAGGACTAGGTGGTATGTAGAGGAGATAGGTAGATGCGGAGCGTTGTGGAGACGATTTGTACCTAACCTTCAAGTAGGATCCTTGATTGATGATCAATGAGTTGTTTTCTTTTCCAAATGTACTTGTACTTTCCATTTGGGCTTGTATTCCAGCCCCCTTTAATTTCAACACACTTTTTACTATAGCAGTTTGCATCATGGTTGCTTCTTGTTTTGTTCTTGGATCGTGTGTTTGTACAGGTTTAAAGAAATTCCTTCCTACTATAGGGATATGCCTTTTGGTGCTAGTCGCTAGCCCTTGGCCTATGGAAGGCTGGCTTGGGGTAGTCACGACATAAGCCCCAGGGGACGAGTTGTGACAAAGTGGTATCAGAGAAGTTGACTCTACTGAATAACTAGGACTCTGAACTTTTCTATGTGGCAATAGTGTTAAGTGTTATGAGTGTGGTTTTCAGTTCGAGGAATCCAGTGTTGGTGCAGCGGCCGACGTATCCATACACCAGGACCCTAAATTCTGATTTCCGACTCATTGCATGAAAACGTGGATTGTATTTGTTTTTGAAAAGTTTTTCTTTTTGAGTCAGATCACCAGGCATAACTTATTGACCATGGAAAACCTATTTTCTTTCAGGATTCTTCCATGCAGGCATCCATATAGGATTCCTGAGAGAATATGTGATGATGGACCACCAAGAGAAGAGGCCTTGGTGCAGGGCCCTCTTAAAGTGTTAGCACCTTCGGGTGGTGTAGCAGCAGGACCACTACCCGTTGAGAAGACTTTGCCACTATCCCCACTAGTAGATGATGCACGCCGCCTGAGTGAATTTCACGAGTTCCAGTAGCAGAGGCCTCTGAGGTTTCGAGGCGATATGTACCCACAGGCTGCTGAGGACTGGATGGAGGCTGTAGTTAGAGTTTTCCACTTGGTTGGGACACCATCTAACCGTATGGTGATCCTAGTAGCCAGTATTTTTCAGGAAATGACAAGGAGATGGTTGATCTTGATGCTCCAGATACACGACGAGGTGACCCTCATCTGGGCGGACTTTGAGATCCTTCTTAGGGTAGTGTTTTTCTTAGTGACTCTATTCTATGTGCATATACAGGAGCTACCACACTTACAGTAGGGCATCATTACCATAGCCCAGTACTTGGTGAGTTTCATTAATCCCTCTTGCTATTCCACCGAAATGGTACAAGACCCTTTCTTCAGGTCCCATACCTTTGAGCAGGGTCTCTGATGGGAGATCAGAGCATCGATGATATCATTCAACATTTTGATGTAGGATGGGGTACTAGAGTGAGCGCTTTTAGTAGAGAGCTTCCTAGCTGAGCAGGCACCGACAACAAGACCCACCACCGAGTGACGCGTAGCAGAGTCATCTACAGTAGGTAGTAGGTTGATGACACAGAGGTCCAAGTAGACTAGGCCTTCTGGTGGATGGCCCTGGGATGTAGGGTCGAAGGTGCGGGACTCACGAGGTAGAGGAGGTCAGACGAGGGACATGCAGTGCTACACGTGCAGCGAGTAGGGTCACATGGCTTGCGAATGCCTGACCTTCCATACGGACGACCAAATGATGGTCGAGGGACCACCAAGGAAGAGGAAGATGTTCTAATGAGGAGGTTCGTAGGGTGGCAGATGTGGAAGAGGAGATGACTGTGCAGCAGGTGGTGGGTGGCAATTCGAGGTTCTACCGCCACCACCACGTTGTGGTCCACCCCGACCATTGGGAGCAGGAAGTCTAGGACGAGATCAGCTCCATGAAGCTGAGGACTATGAACACGAAACTCCAGAGATTATTAGAGGTATGATCTATCTCTAATCCACCAAAGATGCAGTATATATAGACACAGGAGCCTGACACTCTTGTATTTCCATGACCATCGTTCGAGCTTAGAGATTCTGACAGAGATGTTAGCTCAATCCTTACAGCTAGAGACTTCTACAGGAGAATATTCGACGGTTACACACTGGTGTTGGATATGTGAGATTACACTAGGAGGTGATAGCTTCGGCTGGGATCTCATAGTAGGGGCGTCGAGGCCTTGCGATGTCATCTTGGGTATGGACAAGTTATCCACAATCCATGATCAAATTGACTGTATTAGGTGAAAAATGTGGTGTGTTTGCATGGATGGGACCAGGTTTTCCTTCACTGGTGAGAAGGAAACCTTTGTAGCATAAGATGGACGTACCCAGAGGAGGGTGCAACCGATCAAACATCAGTTGGATGACCGTGCCCTCAGATTAGTAGATGTTGAGAGTCCAAGCTATCCTGTAGTGGTGGACCAGTATACCAATATCTTTCCTGATGATGTACTAGGACTACCTCCACACAGAGAGGTAATCTTTTAAATCAACCTATAACCGATGATGAAACCGATATCTACACCAAAATATCAGATGGCTCCCATAGAGATTTGTGAGTTATGGGTAGTGTTGGAGGACTTGAAGAGGAAGGGGTTCATAAGGCCTCTTGTTTCTCCATGGGCAGTTTCATATTTTGTTCACCAAGAAGGAATATTGGAGTTTGGGAATCTGTGTGGACAACCGGTGCCTGAACCAGGAGACTATGAAGAACAAGAATCCACTTCTGAGGATTGATGATCTTTTCGATTAGATAAAGGGAGGTTGTTGGTTTTATAATATAGACCTCAAATCAGGTTATCATCAGCTCAGGGTACAAGATGAGGATGTCTGGAAGATGACCTTCAGATGTCGGTATGCCCACTCTGAGTTATTGGTTATGCCATTCGGCGTGAACAATTCCCCAACAGTGTTCATGGGAATCATGAAAAGGATCTTCTATCCATACATTGATCAATTTGTTTTCGTCTTCATCGACAACATCTTGATATACTCTGCGATATAAGAGGATCATGCCTATAATCTGAAGATAGTTCATGGATACACTCTGAGAGAACCAGCTTTATGGTAAGCTCTCGAAGTGCTAGTTCTGGATACGAGAGGTCCACTTTCTGGGACACGTTATCTCAGAGGCTGGAGTTGCATCAGATCCATTGAAGATAGAGGTTGTGCTTGCATGGAAGCCACCCAAGAGTGTGATCGAGGTACGGAGTTTCCTAGGGTTGGCTAGTTACTATTAGAGATTTGTTTCTGGCTTTTCCAGAGTTGTGGCACCCTTGTCAGCATTGAAAAATAAGGGACAACCTTTAGTATGGATGGAGAGATACCAGCAAGGTTTTTAGGAGCTGAGGGAGAGATGGATGAGTGCCCCCATCTTGAGGCTACCAGAAGAGGGCATTGGATATTTTGTCTACTATGGTGCATCAGGGATAAAAATTGGGTGTGTCCTAATGCAAGAGATCTTAGTGATCACTTATGACTCATGGAAGCTGAGGAAACATGATAAGAACTATGCTACCCATGACCCGAAGTTAGCATCATTGGTCTTCGCCGTGAATATGTGGTGACATTACATGATTGGAGAATGTTTTATAGTCTAATCTAATCACAAGTGTCTCAGGTATATCATCTCACTGAAGGACATGAACCTGAGACAATGATAATGGATAGAGTTCCTCCAGTACTATGACTTTGAGATAGTCTATACTTCTGGGAAGGGGAACGTAGTGGCAGATGCACTCAGCATGAGGTCTGGTCTGTAGTTTTTGAGTGTGGCGACAGAGAAACTAGACACAATTCAGATATCCTTTGTGGATAGTGATGATGCAGCTTACCTACAGTATATGACAGTCACTCCCCCACTCATTCAGCGAGTCAGGGAGGTGCAGCTTGGATACATTGACTACAAGGATCTATGTGCTCAGATATCCTTAAGACATGCACCTAATGGATTTTCTTAATTTGTGGAGCATGTTATCCTTTTCAGAGGATGTGCTATAGTAACAGAGGCACTTCGGGAGGAGGTGTTGAGGGAGTTCAATATGTCTCCTCTGGAGGTACATCCTTGTGTGGTGAAGATGTACCAGGACCTCCCGCCTCAGCACTGGTGGCCAGGGGTGAAGAAAGATGGGGTAGAGTTTGTTTCACAATACCTCACCAGTCAGAAAGTGAAGGCCAAGCATCAGGTTCCAGTAGGCTTAGCACAACCACTAGATTTACTGGAGTGTACGTGGGATATAATCTCCATAGACTTTGTGACAATGCATCCACGTACGTCCAGGGGACATGATTCAATTTTGTGTGGTCGTTGACAAGATCACAAAGTTGTCCCACTTCCTACCTATCTGAGAGTAAGGATCTGTAGAGGGATTGGGACGCCTCTACATACAAGAGATTGTGTGACTCAATGGGGTGCCATCGATGATCATCTCTGACCATGACACACATTTTACTTCTCAGTTGTGGAAGGGATTGGAGGAGGCGTTCGCAACATAGCTACATCTGGGAACCGCCTTTCATCCTCAGTAAAATGGTTTGACGGAGCCAACCTTACAGACACTAGAGGACATGCTTCTTTCATGCGTCCTATATTTTCGCCATAGTAGGGAGGATCACTTTCCCTTGGTGGAGTTCGCATACGACAACAGTTATCACTCCACCATCGGTATGACACCATTTGAGTCCATATACAGTCGACCTTGCATATCACCTCTATGATAGATAGCCCCAGGATTGTCAGCACTTATGGGTCCATAGTAGGTATGAGCTACCACTGAGAAGGTGTAGATCATCCAGGAGAGGATGAAGACTACAAAGAGCTAGCATAAGTCTTATGCTGATAGGAGATGGAGACTTTAGGAGTTCTAGGTGGGGGACCACATATACTTATGAGTCTCTCCTCAATGGGAACTACAAATATTTCACTGAGGCAGAAAGTTATCACCAAGGCTTATCAGACTATTTCTAGTGCTTTGGAGGATAGGCAAGGTGGCATACCACTTGTAACTTCTACTGTAGTTGGAGAGGGTGCATGACGTCTTCCACATATCCTAGCTGAGGAGAGATATGCATGGACCATCTCACATCATTGACCATGACGAAAAGGATTTCGATGATGGGGTGGAATTTTCAGAGGTTCTAGTGGAGATTGAGGATGAACATGAGCGGGTCCTTCGTGGGTGGTCGATACCTCTAGTGTGCATTTCCTGGAAGCACGAGAACCTCCAGGAGAGCACTTAGGAGGGAGAGGCTTAGATTCGTGCTCAGTACCCTCATTTGTTTCCTTAGACTATGTTGTGGATTTTGAGGTTGAAAAGCCCTAAGGTGGGGAGAATGTAAAGAACTGGATTTTCCATGTAATTTTTTAAATTATATAGAATTACCACTTATTTGCAAAAATTGACAGCGCGTGATTCCGGTGTCCGGCGTGCCCAGAACGAATTTCTGAACTTTTTAAAGGTACATTGAGTAAATGAATAAAGGGTATTTTCAAACTTCTAAACTGGTGCTTATATTAAAATTTCGATGGAACTGTTGAATCTGTAGTAGTGGGATTCAATTAATAGAGTCATTAATTAGACCATAGTAGGACTGGAGAAAAAGTTATGTTTTGGGAAATTTAAAAGAAATAAAATAAAATAACTTTATTATTTTATTTTCATTCATAACCTCCAACGGAAAAGAGGAGTGTGGGACCATTGATGTTTCAATCCCTTAAATGGATTGACCCTTCAATCTAAGTAACAACGATGTTTGGGAAATTAAGAAGCTTCTTAATTAATGAGCCCCCATTAATTCCCAACATCATTACTTAACCTCCCCCTCATATTTAAATGGATCTTTGGGGGAGGTGATGACACAACTACATGAACCAGTGAAGTGCTGAGAAAGTTCCTAGATGCCAGACCCTTAGAGGATGTAGACGGTTCTGGCAAGCGGTGAAGAGCGACACCAAAACTCCAAACTGGGGATCGACGATCGAGCAATGTTGTTGGAGGCTAGTTGCGGAGACGACGAACACCGAAACAATTCCACAAACGCATGATCTCTAAAAGATTCGAGGTAGGGGGTTTATTTTTTTATGCATTTTAATATATTTCCTCTTCCCCATTCTTGAATAATACAAAGAACGTAGGTCAACCGACTAACGGGTTGATCCGTGATTCATTTTTTTTACGAGAGGTTATTGTGGGGAATATTTGCAGGGTTTTGATTGTTGTTTAATTCTTGTAATTATTAAATACCTTTATCCTCCCACATGTTTATGAGCTAACGCAGAGGGCATGAGCATAACGAACCCGGCCTGGACCCTCCGCTACCTTGCTACCCCATTCATTCTCTGTAGAATACCATTGGCACGGTGGCACATGCGATGGGTGCAGCGATGCCGATGATCGATGCCGGTAGGGACCAAGGTGGTGGTTGGCACCGGCCGGCCATGAGGGAGGAGGTGGTGCACCCGCGCCCCCAGAGGAACCGGCCGAAGCTTGTCATCCGCGGCAGAGGAAGGGAGCAGAGCACCTGCGCCGTCAGAAGACTTGGGCTGCGGCTCGTTAGCCATGGAGGACTGGAGGAAGGCAGCCATCACACCGGCTAGTCATGGGTGGCAAAGCGGTGCACTGTCGCGCACTGCTGGAGAAGACAGGCGGCACACCGGCTAGCCACGACGCAAGGCGAGACCCGCTCCCATCGGTCCTCCATGCCAACTGGTGGCGCCACGTGGTACTGTCGTTGTGGACGAGCCGAATAGCCTCTGGGCCATTCGGGAGACCTGGGGTTTCACCACCCCCCGGTGTCAGCTAGTGTGGGTTGAGCCTCGTGTGGCTGGGACGCCTGCACAACAGGCTGCCACCCGCCCTGCGGGTCGCCCCCCTTGCGGGTTGCGCCCCCTTGCAGGATTCCACCCATGCGGGCTGGGCCAGACCTCGGCCTTGCGGGACGAGCCCGCCACAGCCCAACCCAGCTGAGATGGACCCGGAATGGGTCGGGTCGACCCAAACAGGGTCGGGATGGGTCAGACCTGACTCGGGGCCAACCAAACCCAAAATAACTTAAAGGGCCATATCTTGTGAACCGGACGTCCATTTGATGAACCATATATGAAATTGGGATAATTGGATTGAGACGGTGCTTTTGAAATACTCCCTGAGTGTTTTGGAGAATGTTGGAATACGGCTGGGTTGGATCGACTCTGAATCCAACCAAGCCCTCGACACTAAAATTCCAATAACTTACAGACCAAGCATATGATTGACAGACCATTTGTTGCATTGGAACCCTTATAACATGACATATCATTGGGTTTCTTTATCCTATGACTTCGTGCTGTTTGAAATATGACCACAGGATTGTGGAGTGGTTCTCCCAGAATCAAGAATTCTATGAGCGGGAATCCAGTGGCTAGCAGTGAGGTGGAGGTTGGAGACATATTATATGAAGGTTAGTACTGAGCGATCCGATGTGGGTCAGCACCGATCCTGTGTGGGTCAGATCCTGTGTGGGTCAATGCTCAATAAACCTATGTGGGTCAGTGCATAACAATCTTGTGTGGGTTAGATCTTATGTGGGTCAGCGCTCAGTGATCCTGTCTGGGTCAGCTCACACTGATCCTGTGTGGGTCAGATCCTGTATGGGTCATTACAGGGGTTAGTTAACAATTGACTTTGGGGATGTCATATGCTATGTGGGTTATTGTGGGGGTTAGTTATCTATCGATCCTGGGTGGATCAGATCCTGTGTGGGTCAGCAGGGGTTAGTACCTATCGATCATGTGTGGGTTAGACTTCGTATGGTCAACAACAGTGCCTCTTGATAGAATAAGATGATCTAGCTTAATAAATAATCATCTCTACTTATATACTTCACTTATATTTGGTTTGAGCTGAGACTCTGTTTGAGCTGTGTCTGTTTCCTTGTGCTTTATGATTGAGATCATGCTTTTTGGTTTTACTTTGTTGAATTCTAAGAGACATTCGGGGGTCTCAGGGTCCTTACTAGGTATTTTTATACTCATCCCTACACGGGCTTCACCCGCACATTGTTGTGTCTTGTGCAGATGATGAAGAATTGGGTTGAGGTTTGTGGGAGCCAGGACCATGTGGTACGCGGAGGAGATGGGAAGAAGTGGAGTGCTATGGAGATGATATGTTCTTACCATTCTGGTAGGATCCTCGATGGATGATCCATGAGCTATTTTCTCTTCGAGTTGTACTTTTACTTTCCCGCTGGGCTTGTATTCCGGACCCCTTTACTTTCATCATACTTTTTACTATAGGAGTTTACTTCGTGGTTGCATCTTGTTGTGTTCTTAAATTGTGTGTTTGTATAGTTTTAAAGGAAATTCCTTCCCATTATAGGGATACATCTTTTTGGTGCTAGTCACCAGCCCTTGGCCTATGGAAGGCGGGCTTGGGGTAGTCATGGCATGGGCCCCGAGGGATGGGTTGTGACAATATAGAAAATAAACTAGTTCTGAGAAATTTTTTGAGCATGGAACTAATGAAAATAAAGTAACAAATATTTCTATCCCTATAGCCATTAGAAATCACATAGACCATCCTTTATATATCGTAATCGGATATATAGATAGAGGAAGTAAAAAAAGATTTTATTAGAAATCAGTTTGAACATCAAGCCTCGTTATCATATCTTGAACATAAGAACATCACTAATGTAATAAATGATTAATTTTTGGTAATGGATATAGAAAAATAATTTAACTATTTTGAAAGGGACAAAGTCTGGAAACTAGTTGAAAACTTATGGGATTCTGGACCATAGAAACTGGGTGGATGTTTAGGAAGATAGTTTATGAGTCTAGCACTAAATTTATATGTAATAAAAGATAGGTCATGTAATGGTATTGTCAATAGGATGGTATTAACTCTGAGTAAACCATAGCACCAATTTCAATACTTGATTCCAGTAGGATACTTCTTGCTTATGCAACAAATCTAAATTTCAAATTATCTCACAAGGATGTTAAGAATGTGTTTTTAATTGTTATATTATTGAGGTTTCTTTTTATAACAATAACCTAGAATTAAAAACCCACATTTTCCAAATCATGTTATTAAATTAAAAAAAGAACTTTATGGTTTAAAATAAGCACCTAAATCTTGGTGTGATAAGATCAACTCATTTTTTATTCCAAATGGTTTTCAAAAAGATATAGATGATCCTAATTTATTTATAAAAATAATTTACAAATATTTTTTTGAAGAAAAGATTTATGTTGATGGTATTATTTTCAGATCATCCAAATACTCATTGTGCACTAAAGTTTTTAAACTTATAAAAAATGAATCTAAAATTATTTTAATGAGAAAACTAAAATATTCTCTTGGTTTTCAAATATTAAAAAAAATAATGAATACTTTTAAACAATATGTAGTGTATTAAATTTCCTTTAAAACATTTTGTCATAGAAAATATAAAACCAAGTGGTATTAAATTGTGTACCTTCAGTAAATTGGATATTTATGAAACTAGGAAACTAGTTTGATGAAACTACTTTAAGTGTTATGATATCGAGTCTACATTACTTAATTGTTTACCAACCAGATGTTATGTTTACTATGTTCATGTGTTCAATTTTCAAAAAAATCTTAAATACTCACATTATTCAATTATTAAAAAAATTAAACACATTTAAAATAATATCAATTTAGGATTATTACATTATATAGGACATGTTTTTGAGATGATTAGTTATTAAAATTCTAATTCTGGTCGTTGTATGTTATAAAAAAATCATATCTGGAGCATGTCACTTCTTGAGAGAGTCTCTAGTTTCATGTTATAATAAGAAATATAAATTTGTTTTATTATCTACTACTCATGCTAAATACCTAGATCCAGGTTATTGTTGTTTTTAGATTCTGTGGATTAAAAAAACATTATAGTACAATGGATATCAATTTCAATATTTCCCTATAAATTGTGATAATACAAGTGCTATTAACATTTCTAAAAACTTGTATCTCATTCTTGGAAAAACAATTTATATAATACATCAATTTTTTGAGAAACAATTTTCAAAAGTAATATATGACTATTGAATTCATTGGAACACAAATTCATATTACTAACATTTCTACAAAGCCTCTAAATTATTAGAGATTAAATTATATCAAACATGAAATATGTAATATTAATTATGCTTAAATTTTTTATGATATACTTATAAAATTATTTTATTTTAATATTATTATGAGTAAAAATATGTTCTACTAATATCCAATTGTATTTTATTATTTCATTTTAAAAATTATACCATGAGGGTTTACAAATATGTTATTCAATTATTTTTTATTTCTCCGAAGTAACTATTTAAAAAAGGACCAAAATGATTGAAATTTAGAATCATAAATCTAATTGTATCACATCATTCTAGCCCGAACTGAACCCTCTTTTGATTCCTCTTTATTGAATCTTTATTCATTGAATCCCTAGATTCTCAAATTTTGAGTCTCAGTCTGCGTAATCAAAATAAATATATCATACCAAGAAGATACTACCATATCATCCAAGAGAGGAAAATCTATTTCAAGAAAATATATAAATCATGTGAATCGCCATATGATTTCTTATTAGGTCATTCTAGAAAATGAAGTGGATACCAAGTGGTTTATAACAAGTTGATCATTGGTATGAAGAGTAATTCTTCATCAGAATAAGATGTGTTGTTTTTTGGATAAAAATACACCTTTTATATGTACATGGTAAAAGTGATTTACCTCAAAATAGTTTTTGAAACTATAGATCATGAGGATGAAATTAGGAATATTATTAATGGTTGAGAGTGTGAGTTCACTTCAATCTTCTGGGAAGATTGATTAAGAATTATGAATCTTCAATATTATAGTGACTATCAATGTTCATAACCTATGAAGCATCACCATTTTGAGACAGTGAATGTGCTAGAAGAGTTGAAATATGACTAAACTTATCAAGGAATAATTTTAAATGAGCTAAGTGAAAATTTTAGGCTATTATAAGAGTTCTTATAACACTTGATTTTCCCTAGGAATGGAGATTTCAACACTGTAAGGTATCATGATATTTTTTCCAATGTCTAATGGTTCACGGAGTTCAGATCACATTTTATAGGTTCTTGATTAGGTATATAGAAGATTCGACTAAACCATATAAAAGATTAAACACCCTTACATACCCAAAGTTCCTTTGGGTAATTGTTGAGGAGATAAATTAATTATTTTTGGAGTTGGATATGGATAACATACGACGAATGATTATATACAATATTCAATCTAATCTCAAACCCTACAAGACCGAAGGATGTCATTTATCCTTCTCTGGAACTTGATGATATGGTTGAGGATAACTATTCTTATGATGATGTTGATTCACAAACTCCTATTAATATAAATGAGTAAGAGAAATAGTATTTTTATGAGATATTTGGAGGAACTCATGTTAATGAGGTTCTATGTGAGGGAGAGCTTATAAAAGAATAGGTAAATCGTATAAATGATGTTCCACATTATTCTAAACCTCCTGATGATGCCACAATAGAACCTAAAAATTCATTTTGTTTTGTTGAATTAGTAGAAGGAGGAGGTGTAACTCTTGAGGGGGGAAGATTATATGATCTATATTGTTTGGACTAGGTCTCAATGATTTTAATAATGATAAGGATGTGGATCTATTTATAGATATTCCTCCAATTTTTGAGATGGGATAAGCTCCCATCTCTTATTCCTCACCCTTTATAGAAGATTCCCCTCTAGATAACCCTTCTTTTGATATGGGTGTATCTTATCCTAGTAATTATGATTGAAAGAAATATGAAAACCATGATGGTAAGGATGATGATATTAGTGAAGGTAGTGATTCCCCAATTCTAGAAGGACCTTCTATTCATGTTGTTTCATGAGATAAATCACATATTGTTTAATATAGTCCTTTAACTCATGTTCTAGAAAGACCAGTCTGACATGAGTCTTATAAGGATATTTTGAAGCTTTTGGAAACACCTCCCACTCCAAAAGATGTTTATAAAAACCTTCCTCAAGAAGAAGAATTTTACAATTGTTCTACCAGAACAGAGCTAGAATCAATGAAATATTTATTAGAAGAATCCTTGTTCTATCTATGGAAAATAGAGTGACTGGAAGGATGTTTTCTTCTAAGGAGGAATCCTAGAGAGAAAACCATGGGTTAAGTGACTCAAGATCCACTTCTATGTCTATAACCAGTCTTTTAGAATATATTCATAATGTTTCCAATCAGGACATACCTTCTTATTCTCAAACATAAGTGATAACTTCTACAAAATTCATTAAATTAAATAATAATATTTTTGATGTTTTAATGGATGTTTTTTTAATAATAGTTGGAATAACGATCATGATATAGATGGGGATATTTCTTACACTATCAATAGTGTAGTCTAACACAACCACACCAAGTTTTTTCTAAAGTTAGACTATATTCAGCAAGATATTTCTTGTTTTAGAAGAGAGATGTAAAGTTATTGAGTCTAATTGGAGCCCTATTAGAGTATTTTTCAGTATGTTGGATACCACGGATGTAGAGACCCTAATCCTGACGTACATTTAATTACATTACTTTTGCGGAATACTTATTACATAACAAAAACACACACACAAGGACCGTAATAGTTTAGTGCCTTTGGAAACTCGTAATATAATCTTCTAAACGTGGTGAAAGATCTTCAACATCTCTCATAAAGATCCTCCCATTTTTTTTACCTATAACCATTATTTATATCTTGGGGAAAAGAAAACATAAAAGGGTGAGCTCAAATGCTAAGTAAGGGTAAACAAAAGAAATATCAATCAAAACATTTTCATAAGAACATAACATTTTGGAAATCTTAACCTGCAAAAGAGAGCATAATTTCATAACATGAGATAAATCATGGCAGTGAAATGTAATCACAATAATCATAACTTAAAACATGAAACTTTGTGGCATACACACATAATCATAGATAATCATATCTTATTAGTCAAGACTCATTGCCAAGACTATCTTAGTGGACAAAGTCCATTTCTGAATCGAGTAACCCTCGTTTCAGTCTTGTTTCACTGAACCGGTATAACCTACCATTCCAGCCATGTCTATCTCATGAGATATAAAATCTTTACCCAATGCATTGGAGGGAGATATAGGTCCCACCCATCTCATAATGATACCATTCTTATGTTTGCCACAAAATCATAAATCATACATCATTTCATAACACATGAAACAAAAATGGGATTCTTGAAACATCATGACAACATAAAACAAATCATATAAGTTAAATGACTTCATAAAAATAATTTCCTCAAAACATAATCAAATCAATGTAATAATAGAGATAAAAACAGAACCCTATATTATCTTAGATGGAAAATAATTTTTATAAAACATTAGAACTCCATTCATGAGGAAAATATCCTTTCTACTTCAAAAACACTTTTCTTTTCTTAACATGTCATAAAATTATAAACTAAAAAAAGTTGATTAAAAATAAACTTGAAATCTTATAAAGGAATATTCTTGGAAATAATGTTTTAAAAATCCATTCTTTCCGTATAAGTTAAAAAAACATTCTTCGTACTTTTGTCGGAAAAGTCAAAAAGTACCTCGTACGAAAAACGAAAAAAGATTCCTTTCATATCTTTTACTAAAAACTCACCAAAGGGTAAAATTGGATATAAACTATTGTAGAAGGATGGTAATAATATTAAATATTGAGGGAACATGGATGTGGATGATAAAATACACCCCATTAATTACCAAAGTAAGAACAATCTCGGATAAAAGTGAGATTGTGATATTTCCCTTACCTTAGGTCCGGCTTGCTTCGTAAGTATCCGAACCTCCTGTATAATGATTTAAATAATGTCATTGACTTATTACAGAACCATATTCATTGTTATTATATCATATATGGTTCACTTATGAATTTATATTACCCGTTCTTTTGTAAATTCATGTTAAAGTAGTGTTTTGGGTAATATCGTCTCATTTGTCGTTTGTGTTTTAACTTGTAATTATTCATATGATTACTTAGATCATTATTAATTAATTATAGAATATAAAACATGATTTATATATATTATATATTCAGAATATACATATATATAATGGATCGATAAATGGAAAGAAATACACCGTTCATGGAGAGGGTAGGCCGTACGTACGCATGAACGATGTTTTCGTTTCCTTATTGAATTGAGTGGAATTTAGTAGATGACATACATATATATAAAAATAAATCCAGTAGCTTTATAATTTCATATATTCCATTATTATTGCTTATATATACTTTATAATCATTCTTAAATGGTTAACATGGAGAATGAATCTCATCGCATCGTGGAGACGGTAGTCCGTACGTACGCACGAGCGATGATATCATTTCCATAATTATTGAATTGAATTGGAGTGGATTATACAATATATAAGAATCATTATGATGTTATAATAACTATGTATTGTTATTCTTTACACCATAATACCCATCCATTTAAGGTGTTGGTGGAAAAACAGATTACACCACGGTGTGGAGACGGTATTCCGTACGTATGCACGCGCGGTGATTTCGTTTTCCGTAGGATGGATAGATGGTGAATTAGAATTGTTTCATACTTATAATAACATATCAGTATATGAGTGATACTGATGTTATTACTTCATAATGAAACAACCTAAGAAGAAGAAGTGGAAGAAGAAATAAAGGTGAAAGAATCGGTAACGGAAATTACCTCTTCTTTGAAGCGCCTTTTTGAGACCTCCTCTTAGGGCACTAAAATTGGTCTTTGAGGAAGACCAGAACCTCTAGGATGTTTCTAGGGAAGTGGAGAAGAGAATTTGGCAGGGGTTGGCCGAGCTTGAAGGCTCCAAGTTGTGTGAGGAAGAGAGGGAGGAGGTGCCCTTTTATAAGGGAAGAGAGGGGCACCTTTGGAATTCTTAATAATATTAATTTATAATAAATCTAACCCCACTTAAAAACCTCAAAAAATGACTCATATTCGAAGATTAGATGAGATGGGGTTGTAATCTCATCATCCAATCAAATTTAGACATGTTTGGATCTTATTTTAGACCTTATCATTTTGATTTATCCTTATTTAATCTATTTAAGTTTATTTGTGGTAATAAAATTCTAAATTTTAAATTATAACAAATAATTACTTATTTGTTGTGAAATTTCCATAATTGTTTACTTTATAACATTATATACCATATAAATTTAAATTTATAATTTTTAAATATTTTTGTGATTTTTAAACAATTTTATAATATGTTATGTTTATAAAATAACAATAGTGTCAATTTTAACACTATTCAATTATTTGAATTTAAATAAAATATATACAGAAGATATGTTCAAACTAAAAGCTTTAATATATTAATAAAAGGTCATATGTATCTATAAAATTAGTGGATCACATTAAATACTTCATATAATATTTATTTTATTATTTTTAAAACCATTTATTTGGTTTATCTCTTAATAAAATAATTACTACATCATTTTTGTATAGTTATTTAATATACTTATTTGTTGCATAAAAATTTAAAATAAAATCATATGATGAAGATAAATATATTTACTTTCACAATAATACTTTTACTCGAATTTATCATCTTAAAATCACAATATTTAAATTGTTATATTTATTAAATTATGAAGGTGACAACTTTGGCATCATTTAAAATAAAATGATATAAGTGTCATAATTGCTTGTATAAGAATCACAATAGTCCAATATTATACCATTGGATGATTATAGATTCACTTTAAATGACCAATAAGTTTTGGTCAGGGTTTTGTGCCTTTTATGGTCACTATTAGATTAATAAAAACTATATTCTTGATTTTTCACTAGATAAATAATTTCTGCATCACTATTGTGTCACAATTAATGATAACTATTTAATCCAAACAAAATCTAAATAAATTCTCATGATGTAGATAATTTTGTTATATTTTTGGATACTATTCATGTTCTAAGTTTTATGATGTTTATCACTAAGTTAAAATTATTATACTTATAAGATTTAAGAAAGTGACCAGTTGTCACTTTCTTTGGTTTTAATAATAATTAAATTATTTTCATGGTCAAAAGTCCATAAAATGAATCTAATCCGACCCTTAGTTGATATGGGTTTACGTTTATCCATCAAATAGAATTTTGGCATGTGTTAGGGTAATTTTATAATATTATATTTACCCTTAATTACCCGATTTACCTTTAACTATGGTAAATAAAATTTACCGTAATTACTATTCCTAATTCCCAAAAATAATAAGTAGTCTATTAACATAATTTGGACCCAATGATTCCAAATATGGAATCCATTTTTTAAAATTCAATACACAGAAGTTGCAGAAATTAAATTAAAATTAATCCCGTTGTCGAATAAAAACGGGTTTTTTGTTTAAAACATTGCAAAAGATTGAATTCATTTAACCTACAAATTTAAGGTAAACTCAATGATAATGACATGAATTATATTAAATGGTAAAAATATATTATATTTATACTTTAAAACCATTCAATATTATAATTTAACCACATAATATATTATGATGAAAAAAGTTGTTTTTAATTAAAATATAGCGTGTTTTTACTATTCATTAAAATATGAAAGTTATCGGAAAAATATCAAAACTTTATCTAATGTAAATTTTTACATCCTGATTCAAAAGAACAATTTTATTTTGTCAAATTGAACATATAAACATGTCAAAAACTAGATTTAAAGTGGGTGCGCCATCAAAAGGCGGCAAAACTGCATTTTTTGAAAAATACTTATTTTACCCGAAAAATTTATTTTGTTCTTATACCATGTTCTAGAAAATGTGTAAGATGAATAATAATGCTATAAAATTCAAAATTTAGTTAATACTATTCATAACGGCTAGTTCATGACAATATTTTAATAATATATCATTGTTTATTAAAACCCGGTATTGCGTACAACATACGCTATCGAGGAAGGTCGCGATTGCGTGTAATGCAAGCCAAGTCAGGGTTGCGTGTTGTGAAAGAATCCTTCGTTGTTTCGTATAACAGAATCCAACCATATTTCACTTATACATTGAATATATATATATATATATATACTCAATGTTGCGTAGAATAACTATTATCAAAATTGTGTGTAACACGGTCCAAGAATAGTGTTGCGTATACTGCAAGCTAATACGGTGTTGCGTATAGCGCAAGGTAATCTTGGTGTAGAATAAAACACAAGAAATTAATGAAAATAATATTTTTCATAAAATCTCGGGGTGTTACATTCTACCCCCCTTAAAATGAATTTCTCCCTCGAAATTCGTCGGGGTTATAAATGGTTTACTATTCGAAAGTTTCTTTAATAGAAACCCACATCGTAAAAAGGAATACCAAAACCAATCTTTAAAAACAAAAGTATGAAACATAACGGTTACCCAAATAAACTAATCACTGGGTTTCCACATAGGTGAAAATATGGATATGGAAGAGAAATCTAACCATCATGTTCTGTTGGTGAGTGGTAGAGAACATGGCTATGGAAGAGCCAGCAATCACAAAGCCATAAATTTGTGATGATCTATGGTACCATCGGATTCATCAGATATAAGAGCACTAGGACAACATTGTTGGTTTTCAAGATCATTTCCCTAAAGATGATGAATTAAAATAAATACTTGCATGATTTTGGTACAATCTCACTGTTGTTCCTACTTTGAACAGTTTCCACTTCATCTCTTAAAGAAATGAAGTGTTAAAAGATCATGTGATAGAATGATGGGTCATTCCATCTGTTTCAAACAAAAGGTTAGCAATAGTTATCAAATATTCATAAGCCCGTCTTTTGTGAGGTTGAACTTATACTTCATATATCATACCTCTTAATAAAATAAAACTAGTTTCTACTAACCAGGGACTTCCTGTAGACCAGTGGTAGGTGATAAAGGCCAGTCGCACTTCGGTCGTGGGTTCGATTCCCACAGCCTTGTCCGACGCGATGGGTTGCCGCCCGTCCTGCAGGTTGTCCTTTTTCTAAAACTAAATTACTATAACATCCCATCCATAATATCGAAAAAAAGTTCTATCCTTAAATAATACTAACTTATGTCCAACATAATCCATTCCAATCTTTAGGCTTATCTAAAATACTTCGGTCCACTCTCATAACATAGTGAAAATGATTACCAGAGATTTAATACCATCGTTGATCCCCATATATCGTAATACTGCATTCCTATCTTGTTGGTCACATTCCAATCATTCGAAGGCCTTAATCATGTATTCTCTTGAAAAATGAATACCAATTAAACCTTAGTGAAAACATGAATGCTGTCAAAAGTTAACTCTTTCCACATACCAAAATCCAAAAATTCTATATACATAAACCATGATATCACTTAGTCCTTATATCAATCATGAGCTCATGAATACTGTCAAACATTTCATTTTCTCTTTATCACTTCATTATGCGCATATCATCCACTTTCCAAAAACAAATATGAATAACCTTTCATTGTTACTCATACCATTCATCGTAAACTTTCAAAACTTAAGGAAAGACAATAGTGTAACAATCCTTAGATGTATTTTTGTTCTATAGTACAACATTACACTTGATAAACATGTAATCATTCCACTACCTTCTTAAACCATTGACCGAGCTTCAACAATTCTTTCATCTCACATATCATTTGTAGTCTCTTCATCATCATCAACAAAAATACTACCCATACGACCATACCGATTCTCTTCATGAGACATTCCCTTAGGGCATTGGTTTGCATAATGCCCGTACATTCCACATTTAAAACATTTAACCATTGTTGATGTCGTAGAAACACCATTAACCTCATCCATGGTGTTAACTGATACTTTTCCATTGCACTTACTGGCTTTGTGTCCTTCTTTTCCACACCCAAAGCATCTTCCAGTTCCTTTGAAACATTCTCCTTGATGCCTCTTCCCACATGATTTACATAGGGGAAATTGTACTTTCTTTCCTCTATGATCATCATGAAACTCCATCTTTCTCTTATTAGCCGAGTCAGGAAACTTACCAAATTTTACTTTATTGATCATATTATGAGATTGCTGATTCGGCATAATAATGATGTTTGGATTTCCAAATCCCATTTCATTTGATTGCTTATGAAGAATATCATTCCATTGTCCATCATATCCTCCATTATCGTGAATGATCTTGTTTCCAGCCGTTTTCTAAAACCCAAAAAGAATAGTGTGAGATGCAAAAATCATAATAAAGGGGGATTATCCTCAATATCTAACTTCTTAGGTTAAATTCTAAGATCGTTACCATAGTGCTAGGACTATATCCTATATGTATACCTATCCTTAGGGACATCCCTAGACATACCTTAGAAATATATCTAGGGATCTCACTAACGTTTTCGCATCCTAGTTTCCAAAGTTTGACTAAACCTTTCCTCTGATACCAACTGTAGAGACCTGAAGCTTATCATACATGGACATTACATTACTTTTGCGGAATACTTAGTACATAACAAAAACACACACACAAGGACCGTAATAGTTTAGTGCCTTCGGAAACTCGGAATATAGTCTTCTAAACGTGGTGAAAGATCTTAAACATCTCCCATAAAGATCTTCCCCCTTTTTTTTACCTAAAACCATTATTTATATCCTGGGGAAAAGAAAACATAAAAGGGTGAGCTCAAATGCTCAGTAAGGGTAAACAAAAGAAATATCAATCAAAACATTTTCATAAGAACATAACATTTTGGAAATCTTAACCTGCAAAAGAGAGCATAATTTCATAACATGGGATAAATCATGGCAGTGAAATGTAATCACAATAATCATAACTTAAAACATGAAACTTTGTGGCATACACACATAATCATAGAGAATCATATCTTATTATTCAAGACTCATTGCCAAGACTATCTTAGCGGACAAAGTCCATTTCTGAATCGAGTAACCCTCGTTTCAGTCCTGTTTCACTGAACCGGTATAACCTACCATTCCAGCCATGTCTATCTCATGAGATATAAAATCTTTACCCAATGCATTGGAGAGAGATATAGGTCCCACACATCTCATAATGATACCATTCTTATGTGTGCCACAAAATCATAAATCATACATCATTGCATAACACATGAAACAAAAATGGGATTCTTGAAACATCATGACATCATAAAACAAATAATATAAGGTAAATGACTTCATAAAAATAATTTCCTCAAAAAATAATCAAATCAATGTAATAATAGGGATAAAAACAGAACCCTATATTATCTTATATGGAAAATAATTTTGATAAAACATTAGAACTCCATTCTTGAGGAAAATATCCTTTCTACTTCAAAAACACTTTTCTTTTCTTAACATGTCATAAAATTATAAACTAAAAGAAGTTGATTAAAAATAAACATGAAATATTATAAAGGAATATTCTTGGAAGTAATGTTTTAAAAATCCATTATTGCCGTATAAGTTAAAAAAAACATTCTTCGTACTTTTGTCGGAAAAGTCAAAAAGTACCTCGTACGAAAAACGACAAAAGATTCCTTTCATATCTTTTACTAAAAACTCGCCAAAGGGTAAAATTGGATATAAACTATTGTAGAAGGATGGAAATAATATTACATATTGAGGTAACATGGATGTGGATGATAAAATACACCCCAGTAATTACCAAAGTAAAAACAATCTCGGATAAAAGTGAGATTGTGATATTTCCCTTACCTTAGGTCCGACTTGCTTCGTAAGTATCCGAACCTCCTGTATAATGATTTAAATAATTTCATTGACTTATTACAGAACCATATTCATTGTTATTATATCATATATGGTTCACTTATGACTTTATATTACCCGTTCTTTTGTAAATTCATGTTAAAGTAGCATTTTGGGTAAAATCGTCTCATTTGTCGTTTGTGTTTTAACTTGTAATTATTCATATGATTACTTAGATCATTATTACTTAATTATAGAATATAAAACATGATATATATATAATATATATTCATAATATACATATATATAATGGATCGATAAATGGAAAGAAATACACCGTTCATGGAGACGGTAGGCCGTACGTACGCATGAACGCTGTTTTGGTTTCCTTATTGAATTGAGTGGAATTTAGTAGATGACATACATATATATAAAAATAAATCCAGTAGCTTTATAATGTCATATATTCCATTATTATTGCTTATATATACTTTATAATCATTCTTAAATGGTTAACATGGAGAATGAATCTCATCGCGTCGTGGAGACGGTAGTCCGTACGTACGCACGAGCGATGATATCATTTCCATAATTATTGAATTGAATTGGAGTGGATGATACAATATATCAGAATAATTATGATGTTATAATAACTATGTATAGTTATTCTATACACCATAATACCCATCCATGTAAGGTGTTGGTGGAAAAACAGATTACACCACGGCGTGGAGACGGTATTCCGTACGTACGCGCGCGCGGTGATTTCGTTTTCCGTAGGATGGATAGATGGTGAATTAGAATTTTTTCATACTTATAATAACATATCAGTATATGAGTGATACTGATGTTATTACTTCATAATGAAACAACCTAAGAAGAAGAAGTGGAAGAAGAAATAAAGGTGAAAGAATCGGTAACGGAAATTACCTCTTCTTTGAAGCACCTTTTTGAGACCTCCTCTTAGGGCACTAAAATTGGTCTTTGAGGAAGAACAGAACCTCTAGGATGTTGGTAGGGAAGTGTAGAAGAGGATTTGGTAGGGGTTGGCCGAGCTTGAAGGCTCAAAGTTGTGTGAGGGAGAGAGGGAGGAGGTGCCCTTTTATAATGGAGGAGAGGGCCACCTTTGGAATTCTTAAAAATATTAATTTATAATAAATCTAACCCCACTTAAAAACCACCAAAAAATGACTCATATTCGAAGATTAGATGCGATAGGGTTTTAATCTCATCAGCAAATCAAATTTAGACATGTTTGGATCTTATTTTAGACCTTATCATTTTGATTTATCCTTATTTAATCTATTTAAGTTTATTTGTGGTAATAAAATTCTAAATTTTAAATTATAAAAAATAATTACTTATTTGTTGTGAATTTTCCATAATTGTTTACTTTATAACATTATATACCATATAATTTAAATTTATAATTTTTAAATATTTTTGTGATTTTTAAACAATTTTATAATATGTTATGTTTATAAAATAACAATAGCTTCAATTTTAACACTATTCATTTATTTGAATTTAAATAAAATATATACAGAAGATATGTTCAAACTAAAAGCTTTAATATATTAATAAAAGGTCATATGTATCTATAAAATTAGTGGATGACATTAAATAGTTCATATAATATTTATTTTATTATTTTTAAAACCATTTATTTGGTTTATATCTTAATAAAATAATTACTACATCATTTTTGTATAATTATTTAATATACTTATTTGTTGCATAAAAATTTAAAATAAATTCCTATGATGAAGATAAATATATTATCTTTCACAATAATACTTTTACTCGAATTTATCATCTTAAAATCACAATATTTAAATTTTTATATTTATTAAATTATGAAGGTGACAACTTTGGCATCATTTAAAATAAAATAATATAAGTGTCATAATTGCTTGTATAAGACTCTAAATGGTCAAATATTCGACCATTGGATGATTATAGGTTCAATTTACATGACCAATAAGTTTTGGTCAGGGTTTTGTGCCTTTTATGGTCACTATTAGTTTAATAAAAACTATATTCTTGATTTTTCACTAGATAAATAATTTTTGCATCACTATTGTGTCACAATTAATTATAACTATTTAATCCAAAAAAAAATCTAAATAAATTCTCATGATGTAGATAATTTTGTTAGCTTTCTGTATACTATTCATGTTTGAAGTTTCATGATGTTTATCACTAAGTTAAAATTATTATACTTATAAGATTTAAGAAAGTGACATGTTGTCACTTTCTTTGGTTTTAATAATAATTAAATTATTTTCATGGTCAAAAGTCCATAAAATGAATATAATCCGACCCTTAGTTGATATGGGTTTACTTTTAGCCATCAAATAGAATTTTGGCATGTATTAGGGTAATTTTATAATATTATATTTACCCTTAATTACCCGATTTACCTTTAACTATGGTAAATAAAATTTACCGTAGTTACTATTCATAATTCCCAAAATTAAAAAGTAGCCTATTAACATAATTTGGATCCACTGATTCCAAATATGGAATCCATTTTTTAAAATTCAATACACAAAAGTTGCAGAAATTAAATTAAAATTAATCCTGTTGTCGAATAAAAACAGGTTTTTTGTTTAAAACATTGCAAAAGATTGAATTGATTTAACCTATGAATTTAAGGTAAAATCAATAATAATGACATACATTATATTAAATGGTAAAAATATATTCTATTTATACTTTAAAACCGTTCAATATTATAATTTAACCACATAAGATATTATGATGAAAAAAGTTGTTTTTAATTAAAATAAAGCGTGTTTTTACTATTCATTAAAATATGAAAGTTATCGGAAAAATATCAAAACTTTATCAAATGTAAATTTTTACATCCTGATTCAATAGAAGAATTTTATTTTGTCAAATTGAACATATAAACATGTCAAAAACTAGATTTAAAGTGGGTGTGCCATCAAAAGGCGGCAAAACTGCATTTTTTGAAAAATACTTATTTTACCCGAAAATTTTATTTTGTTCTTATACCATGTTCTAGAAAATGTGTAAGATGAATAATAATGTTATAAAATTAAAAATTTAGTTAATACTATTCATAACGGCTGTTTCATGACAATATTTTAATAATATATCATTGTTTATTAAAACCCAGTATTGCGTACAACACACGCTATCGAGGAAGGTCGCGATTGCGTGTAATGCAAGCCAAGTCAGGGTTGCGTGTTGTGAAAGAATCCTTCATTGTTTCATATAACATAATCCAACCATATTTCATTTATACATTTAATATATATATATATATATATATATATATATACTCAATGTTGCGTAGAATAACTATTATCAAAATTATGTGTAACACGGTCCAAGAATAGTGTTGCATATACTGCAAGCTAATACGGTGTTGCGTATAGCGCAAGGTAATCTTGGTGTAGAATACAACACAAGACATTAATGAAAATAATATTTTTCATAAAATCTAGGGGTGTTACAATGGAAGAAGGTATCACTTGATATTAAACAATACATATATACCTTCAACTTATGATCTATCACCACATACCTCAATATCTATTGATTATGAAATTATAAGAATGAATGTTCATGAGGAAATTCAGAATATTCCTGATAGTGTAAAGAATATAATAAATAAAGTAAAATTACACATTTATACTTTGGGGTAAAGGTAGTATGATTTTCCTAATGTTGAATAAATTTATATAGGAAAAGATAAAGGTGTAGTCAATGGTGAAATAAAGTATGATCTTTCATGGATTTATATCATGGATGAACTTAAAACTCCATTTTAGTTGTTCACTAGAGATTTTAATATTCCATCTCCAATGGATGCATTCAAAGAAATTGT
This sequence comes from Viscum album, assembly GCA_963277665.1. Taxonomy (NCBI): domain Eukaryota; kingdom Viridiplantae; phylum Streptophyta; class Magnoliopsida; order Santalales; family Viscaceae; genus Viscum; species Viscum album. The sequence goes on from OY728134.1 coordinate 1,281,802,656, forward strand.
TTAAGAGTTATTAGTGATGAATCCCCTACTCAATTAGTTCATTTCAGAAAAGGATTATTTTCGTTAGATTATAGAGCATGGAACAAGGGTTGTAACAGATACTACAGGTATTATAAGACTATATATGTATGTTTCAAATACCCCATTGTTGGAACCTCTAACTCTACTTATTCCTAGATCTTTATCATTTGTCTCATGTTCATTTCCTACAGCATCCTCAAGATCTTGGATGAATCATGCCAATTACAACGATTATAACTATTCATAGAGTTTATATTTATTCTTAGCATTCTCATGATCTTGAACTTTTTATTAGAATATGGAATGAATCCTTTGATCCTTCTATCCATCTATATCCTGAGGATTCGGATTCGGATTATATTTTGATAGTTCCCCTTTTTAATAGTTTTTCAATAATTAATAAAAAATATGTTTATTCTTATTTCTATGACTTTATCCTTTTTATTATGTGTTCTTTATTTTATATTTATGACATCCTTACTCTATCACCCTATTTTTATAATCCCAAAGGGGGAGTAATGTTTATGGAATAAACATAGGGAATTTAAATTATTTCATATGAGAAAAATAAATGGCATAAACAAAGAGGGATTAAAGTATTCCATATGTGTAAAATATGGCATTGTAACAAAAATTGCATGATTGTCGATTTTATTCAATTTCCTATTAATAATAGAATAAAATATTTGATTCTTCGTCTTTAATTTTTTTTATGGATATTAATTCCATGATTTCTAATAATTATAAATGAGTATATTGTTGTATTAGTCCAATAATTCCTTATTTTAACAATAAAAATGTAGTTTATGTTATCTCAAACATTTCATATGTTTTATGAAATATAATTCTATTTTGGGAAAACTATGGAAATTATCTTGAATCGGCCATGGATATTATATTGATTCAATCGACCACATGAAAAATGTACCAATCACAATTCATCGGATCAACAATTGTGAATATATGGAAAAGGACTCAAGAATCTGTAAGGGAAACTAAGGGACCACATGTTGAATCTAAATGAATCACTATGATAATGTTTTTTACAAAGAAATGGATCCACCCCATGCTTTCTAGATTAAACATATCCATTTTTTGCCATCTTTTAGAACAACCATATGACAAATATATCAATAATGAATCCATATATAAGTGATTGTGAGCATGATGGAAATATAACAAATTGTTGAATAGACCACATGTTCATTTCCTATCGACCATATATTGAAGGAATAAACTATAAGTAAAATTTACAATTTTTAAAAATTAAATAATCAATGGAAGGACTATATGAAGTTGTTTTCATCACTAGACTCAATTTGAAAAAAGTATTGGATCGATTGTAAGTGTAAGAAAATCAATCGTATGTTCAAAGGATCAACTATAAGTGTAAGCTGATCGACTGTAAGTTCAAATGTTCAACTTTAAAACCAATGCAAGAATCTATATAGAATTCGCAAAAAGTATTTAAGAGACCATCGATACTAATATGTATTACATAATGAGACTTTTTATAAACATACAAGTTTTATATTATTAAATATATTAAATCAATTACTTTTATTCTGAATAAATTAATACATGTAAGAAGAATTTAATGAGCTCATATTTCATGCTAATTTATGATGATATTCAATAATTATTTCCCAATGGATATTTTTTGAGAAACATTCAACCTTTTAAATACCAAAGACTCATGGAATAAAAGAGAAGGACATAGCGTGACATAGAGACATCAGTATATTTTTACATTAAAAAATGATGAAAATATAATCTATATTGATAATATGTGATAGTTTGTTTTTTTAAAAAATAAAAAAATAAGGAACATCTTATCTTCTTCGCGTAACTTTTCCAAATCAAAACAAGAAATCAAAAAATAAAGATATAATTTTAGAAAAATGGAATAAATATATATCAACTACATCAAATTATTTCATTTATCTTACTCATGTTTTCTTAATTTTAGAGTTATGTATATTCCTTACACTATATTAATTTTAAGAAAAATATATTATGATAAAATATAGAGTTATAGTAAATCCCTCTCATTTCATATCATATTTACCCTCCCAATGAACTTTCGAAGAGGTACTGTGAATCCTGGACTACAAGTGTGAAATTGTTTATAATTTATTCTCCCATGTAGAAATATGGAATGAGATTTTTATAGCCTATAAATCCTTATATTCTATTGTGTAAAACTAGATCAATGTTATGGATGTGTATATTAATAAAAAATGACTTAGAATAGTGTTATTTCCATGTGGAGAAGACTATGTCTTAGCTTGAGACTATTTTTCTGGAATTTATTCCATCATGTGATTTCCTATTTTGTTTTCTCTATTTTAAAACATACCAGTATATGTTTTCAAAACTATAAGATAAAACCAATAATTTGATATTTAACTTTAATTTTTGTCTTATATATAATATTTTATACAATTAAATATTCTTTTAAAGTTAAAATACTTTTAAACCCATTTCAACGGAGTTGTGATCAAACTTATAATATATTTTTTAAGAGATAAAATTATATACTTATTCTATTTTTTTTAACCGATTTGTATTTATAAATTGGTTGTTTTATTTCTAAATATATATTTTTTTTAAAAATAACTAACTAAAAACTTAATTCATCAACACATTGACTTACCCACTCTGACTAACAACAAATTTTTCTATGAATTCATGATGCTGCTTTGAGGAAAGTAGATTAAAAAAAGGATGATTTTTTTCACTTTTTAGATTTTATAATATCATAGAAAGAGTGATTTCAATTTTATTTTATATTATATGATTTATTCTAATATATTTAATTTTCTAAGGTTACTTTGTAAAAATTATTAGTTTTTATTATTTTAATTGTTGAACATATGATCTATGGTGATTGATAAAATTAATGTTCTAGAATATATTATTTTTAATATACACTAAGTTCAATGAATCTCAAGGATATATATTTTTAAAGATTATATAATAAAAAAGGATCTCAAATATAGTGATTCATGGTGATGACTATTAGTTTAAGATAAGTTTCATATGGGGGATTTTATCTTATAACTGGTGTGTCAAATAGATTTCTGGTGTAGAGTCTGGATATCTAGGATCAGGTGTGGAGATCTTATTATTTATTTTTTTAAAAGAGAGAAGTTCCATCAAATGGAACTGTAAATGAAATAATATCCTTTTAGTGGTATTCAAATTATATTATGAAACTTTTTGTATTTTTTTAAATATTTGTTCTAGGAATTAGCACATGTTTGTATTGAATATAAATGAAATTTTAATTTATTTACTTTTATTTTATGAATTTAGATTTTAGTATTCTAATTTGAATTTAAATTGTAACTTATGATCATCTAGATACCTGAGTGGTACAAAAATTGGTATTGATATCTGAAACTATAATTCACCCCCACACATGTAGCTTCCATTGCATTACATTATTGGGAAAACATTTTGTATCAGAGATATCTATTCATTTTGTTAGAAATAATTGTGGTTCCCTTAAACCAATATATATAATGTAGTATATTTTTTTCTATTGATATGGCAGGGTAAATATTAGAACTATTGAGAATATGAATATGAATCGACAAAATACTTTTTTATATATATGATTATGAGTATTGGCATGATCAGAAGAAATATTTTATGATCAATAATGAAGTTGAAAATTTTTTTGTGCTGAAAAAATATTAAAATATTCTGTAGAAACAAATTCTTATATTGATTCATGAGGAAAAGTTGGAATATCAGGATAACTATAAAGTCTAAAAAAAATTCTTTGTTATATGACCAGAAAAATTTATAGATATATTTGAATAAGTTAGATAGTAAATATAGTTAAGAAATGAAATAAATTACCAATTTTGATACTTTAAAAGTTCTCAATGAATGAAGGGTGATGTTGTGAGAATATTATCAAGTTTCTACTTTTATTTTTTTGAGGCACTTTGTTTCATAAATGTAATAAATTATTATGACTATTTTCAATATCCTATAGTTTCTTGGTGAAATATAAATCATGAATGAATAGTTTGTTGAGAAAATTATTGAAATGTTTTCTAAAGAATAAGAATCCAATAGAATATTTATTTATGACATTATGAATCTAATAAAGTTAAAACCTGAGGATTTAAAAAGAATACTCATGTAGTATGAGAGCAGACTGAAGTGACATGTTGAAAAGTAGAAGTGGGAGAGTTGAGTTTTTTTATCAACTTATAGTACATTATATTCTAGAGTTATAAATTATAAATACATAAAAGTAGAATTATAAACACTCATTATATGTTAGTAATATGTAATCCATTGAAATTGAACTTATTTAACTTCATATGAGCATGAATAAGATTATTGGAATGAAGAAATTATGGTAGGATTATCTAAAAGTAAAAACAAAGAAATATTCTATGAAAATATCATAAAATATTATTTTTTGTTAATCTAAATAACCTATTCACATAATACAAGATTATAAAAAATTAATGTTGAATCATAGAGAGTCCAAGAGGCATTCAGAAGGAAAATATATGAAGACCTTGAAGTCATCATACACTTAGAGAACTAGTGAATAATCTACATATTTTGAAAGTTTATTAGAAGAAATATCTAATAGATATAATATAATGTGATTATATAATAATTTTACAAATAAATAAAATATATTTATACACAGGTTAATATTTTTATCACTTATCGGGTGTTAGTCGAGTCGTACTTGTTTGTTCTACCCCTCGTTATCCAATGAAACTAGAATAGGCTCGAGTCCCTCCATTATCAGACAATATTTATATTTGAACAAGGTGATTCATATCTATTTCATATCTAGTGAATGTGCGGCATGATATGGGCTTTTTTGGGGCCTTCCATTAGGATTTGGGTGTAAGGAATTCACACATTATTTCCCATGGGTTGTTACACTAGTGATACCTACTTGTTGTACCCCTTGCTCTCCATGGGAACTGACACAATCTTGAGTCCCTCCAGACTAAAACACTGTGAATATTATCTATATGGTGATTTAAATCCATTTCCTGGTTGGGGAATGTGAGGTGAACATTGGGTTTAGTCAAGACCCCCTTCTAGTTGTCAATCATAACACATACACATGTTTTTACCATGGGGTGTTAGTCGAGTGGTACCTTCTGGTTGTACCCGTCACTATGCATGAAAACTGTCGCAGGATTGAGTCCCTCTAGGAATAGAAACTATGTTTATTAAGAAAAGGTTGATTCAAATCCATTTCATCGATAGGGAATGTGTGGAACACTCTGGTCATTGGCAAGACCCATGTTGTGAGTCTATAAAAAACCATACACATGTTTTGCAATTGGGGTGGTTCCTAAGTGGTAAACCAAATAATATTGCATCTATAAGACCATGTTTTTAATCTTGATAATTCCCCTATGGTATTTATGATGTAGATGGTAACACAAGAATTATGGGAATGTGGTGATGTAGGCATGACAGATGCCTAGTGACATGGGTAGGATGAGGCATGCATGATGTTGCACAAGGACTTCAGGCCATGTGCATAGGACACTTGGACTTGGGACTGAATGATATGTAATGGGGTTCCCTCTATACATATATAAATAGTTCATTTATTTCATAATAAAAGTCCGTATGATCCTAACTATTAAAAAAATACTGGAATATCTTATTAATTTTACTTTAGATTCCAATTTATTATTTACTTCAAATGATGAAAAAAACTGTTCTTCATCAGATTATGAGGATGATATTCCATAATTTTATGAAATTGATAGTTAATTTACATTTATAAAAAATTAAAATAAAAACATGATTAAATATTATGTTCCTTATAAGTTAGAACATGCTAAAGAAGATCATAAAATCTATAGGCTTTCTTACAAGAATTCTAAAATTTCATCAAATTAAATGCTAAGTCTAATTTTTATTCAACATATAATGATTGGATATTAATTTTGAAACTAAATTCTATATTTCATGGTCTAAATAATTTTCATTCCAATTTTTTTTAGTAGGGATAGATTTTAAAAGATTTATAAGAACTTGATTCCATCAAGATTATCTTCTGGATTGTTTTTTACTTCAACAAATTTGCATTTCCAGACTAATTTTTTCTAAAGAGACCAATTTTATATTAAGTTTTATACGGGAGGTCACTAGAAGATTCTATATTCACTAAAAAAGGTTAAATAAATCAAAAATCATAGATCATTTATTCTAAATGAACTAATATTTGTTCAACTCCATAGATTTGGAAGGATGTGGGTATTAGAGGTTTTATTTTCTAATATGATTGGACCCAGGCACGTTTGGGTTCCAAGATCATATTTACATTGATTTTCAGAATGAAGGAAGAGTACTAGTATACAACATACGTGGAACATTGATAGAGATTTTTCTTATCATATGAAATGAATCAAGTCCAACTTTCAAAACATACTAAAATTTAAAGGTTGATGTGTTACATTTGGATACAACATGTAAGGATAAATTATGTTAATTGGCGTTATTTTCTTTCTGGTTAGGGATATTATTTTAAATGTTCTTTATATCCTAGTAAATATTCCCAACCTTATCAACATAAGTGAATTATGTGTTGAGTATTACTCCATGAACTTTTAGAATGATAAATGTAGTATTTATAATTTTATTTGATTGTGTGTGTTATCTACTGATAGGAAAGAGAATGTTTACACAATAGATCTAGAAGTCCATATATGATAGTAATTAACATTCCTTAATATCATTGAGGCTACGTATTGGCTTTGGAAAATGACGTTAGTGCACTACAATTCTCGGTTCATAGGTAAAATTTATAAGAGATTAATTATGAAGGGTCTATTGGAACTTAAGTATAGCTCTATCTGAGTTTGTTATCCTAGACATTTTGGAAAGAAGCCTAAGTCGATATTTAGACCCACCAGTGGAGTTTCAACATCAGTAGGTTTATAGTTAGTGCACATGATTCTCTTTAGACATATTCTAATATGAGGTATTAATGGAAAACACTATGTATATGTATTGTTTGATGATTATATTAGTTTCACTTGTGTTTATTTTCTTACTCTTTAGAATAAATAACTCTATCCTATTATATTTTTTATTTATTTTATTTAAAATGGAAAATACCTACCCTTGATTACTGTCTGGAGTGATTATGGTGGAAATTTTTTAAAATCTAACAGTACTACAAAATTATCCTATATCAGCACTCAAAATGGGCTTTAACAGCGCTAAAAAAGCGCTGTAATGTTCAGCGCTCATATAGGAGGTCCCTTTTATCAGTGCTAAAAAAATTGATAAAGGACCCCTTTATCAGTGCTTTTTTTAGAGCTAATAAAAGGGACCTTTATCAGCACTTTTAAAAAGCGCTGATAAATGTTAAAAAAATAAAAATAATTAAAAAAATGCGGGGCGATCTTTTAACAGTGCTTGACCCCCCTTTATCAGCACTAGGATGTCTCCCGCGTGCTGCCCTTACCATCCATACTCACTTGCGTGCACCCCTCTGCTTCCACCCGATCTCGAACCCACAACCTCCCCCTTTCGCAGCTTCACCTTTACCACTAAGCTATTTTATTTTTTCTATATTTAATGATATATTTATATATATATAGTTATATTTATTCGTATATTGATATAGATTCATATTAATATAAATATATTTATTCATATATTATTGTGTATATATATATATTCATTTTTATATTAATATATATATATATATATTTGTTTTTTTATATATATATTTTTAGTTTTAATTTTTTATTCGTATATTTATTTTTATATTAATATATACTTATAAGATTAGTTTTAAATACATTTATGAAATATGTTTTTTATGTGTGTTTATAAATAAATAATTAAATACTTACATACATATAAACAACACACACACAAAGACACATATATATTTATGAATAAATACATATATATGTGTATTTGAAAAGCTCTAGAATGTTAAAACTATCATAACTTATAATATAGAACCCGATTTCAACTCCACAAATAGTCAAATTGAAGAAAATAAAACAATCTTAGATATGATATGTGGTACAGGGATAAAAGACATTTGGATCAGAAGTTATACCTATTTGAATGTTAACAAATCGGTGTATCCCGACTAAAAACTCAATTTTGGAGGCCTAATGGGACTTTTTTGGCCTCAAAACACGTGAGAAAGGATTTGTCTCGGTCACTAACATGTAGAGCTCATCGCATGATTCGATTTGATATGTTGTAGAGTTCAAATGGACACTCGGATCAAATGTTATGGCCGTTTGAAGTTTGCGTAACATTTTTAACTTATTTTAGATCTTTTAATAATTGTTTTGATTTTTTGTGACTTCAAATTGTTATTAAATTATTTTTAATCAATAATAATTAGCACATTATTAATTAATAATATTTTTTTAATATTATAAATCCATTTTCATTAAATTTATTATATATTAAATTTAAAAGGCTATTTATATGTATCTAAAACATATTTAAAATATATATATTATATTTATATCAATATAAATATACTTATATAACAATTATTTATTTTTCATGATTTTTTTTAAACATAAAATTTATCATCGATAAGAAAAAGCGCTGATAAATCCCCCCTTTATCTGTGCTTTTTTTATCACTGATAAAATCCCCCCTTTATGAGCGCTTTTTTAGCGCTGATAAAGGCCCCCTTTATCAGTCCTTTTTTTAGCCCTGATAAATGGGTAGCACTTCCCTTCCCTGTTTTTGTAGTAGTGTAATTTTAAAAAAGAATAGTATGAAGGAAATTATTTATAATTTTGAGACAACTAGAACTCATTAGTAGAATGGTGTGTCTGAAAAATGAAATATAACCCTTTGGGAAATTACTCAAACTCTATTTTTTTAATACATGGTAGCTAAAAAATTTTCATTTGAAGTCGTGAGTTGTACTTTATATGCAATAAAACATGTTTTACATAGATTAATTTTTAAATAAAACTCTTTATAGGAAGTGGACCAATGAAAATAATTATTCATTCAGTGTCCTTAAATTTAAAATATTTATTTTTAATTACAAATATAATATTCAAAAATTTTATGTAAAGGGTAATAAATGTATTTTTATTTTTTATTCCACAACTAGTAACACTTTTCATTTTCTCGTGAAATAAAAATATACCACTGATGGAATGGTACATGTGACAACCTGGGTAATCCTAGAAATAAATAAATCTTATTATTTATAAATAATAATTTTATTTCTTCATATTCATCATTGTTTTATGAAAAATTTTATATGATTTTTCAATTGAAAAATTAATAGTTTTATTTAAATAATTTTTTTTCAAAATATTACATGGTTTTAATTAAAATATATGTTTTAGAATTATAAAATTTTATTTTGAGAAAAAATAAGTCATTTTTAAATTTATAATATAAAATTTATTATAGAGTTAATTTTTTTATGAAAAGTATATTTTTTTGTGTGAATAGGGAAAAATACCGATTTTTACTAAAATTGTCAATTTTTATAATTATTTAAAAAGTAAAATTCTATTTTTGGATTGGGTTTCAAGTGAAATTATTTCCATTTTAAAAATAAAAATTTAATTTATTATATAGTAATCATTATTACACATTATTTTGGAATAAAATCATTTTTATGATTAAAAGGGCATTACTCTAAAAATTGTTTTTATTGTAGTCTATGTATTTATATAAAAATTAATTTTTACCACTTATATAAATTAATTATGGTAAAAAAAATTAAATTTTTTAAATACTATGTTAAAATTTAGTAATAATTTATATTTTATTTTTTTCATAATAATCTTGGGAAAACCTTATCACCCTCATAAAGGTTAAAAGGGTTAATGGGGGTTAAACTGAAAATATGGTATAAAATATCTCTAAAACATTCTAAAATATGATATTTTTAGTGTATGTGGACCTTAAACTATTTTGGATTATATATTTTTTCATTTTCTTACACTATACTTTGAGAAATATGTATAACATGTTTAATTGTTTTGAGTATTTATAAGTGTTCTATTCACCACTTTAATAAAAGTACACTTCCTATTCTCACTTATTCACAAAATTTTGGAAATTTTAATTGAGAAATACCTATCAAAATACCTTAAAAATCCATCCACATGTCATATAGGTTCTTTTATCTCAAAATTAACATCTGAAGAAGTATTTTTTATATAATCCAAGGAAGGGTTTTTAAAGAATAAGTCTGATTATTAACAGAGTGTCTCGTGTTTATTACTTTTTCTACCTCCTAAAATTTTATTTAAATAGGATTAAATAATAAAATAAGAATATTTCATATAACATATTATTATTATTATTATTGTACAACCCTTTTTCATCTCTTTTTCCATCCTATGGGAAATGAAAATATCTCTCACGCATACGTGTGGACTACCACCTCCACAAAGCAATGTGTTCCACTTTTCATCACTAGATTATATGGATTGTTAAAAATATAGGTTAAATTAATATATATATATAAATATATATTATATTTATCAGGTAATTATGTTTATTTAAATATAATATATTATTTTTATTTTTACCCCACCATACATTGGAAAATGATAAGTTCTCTCATGGGTACAAGTGGACTACCAACTCCACGAAGAGATGTGATTCGTTATTTATTTCCACCTAACATTTCTGGTTAGAAGGATAAATCAAATGAATAAATTAGACCTTTATAACATATTTATGATTTCATAAATATAAAATGTTGTCTAGTTTATCTCTTTTACAACTAGTATAAAAATTAAAATGTCATTGAAGTGTATGTACAGACTACCATCACCATGAAATGAGATGGTCCATTTTTCATGACTGTCTTACATAGTTTTTTTAAAGTGTATCTAATGTATAAATATAATAATTATAAACTATATAAAATTTTAATTTTAATGTAATAATAATTGTGTTTCCCGCAGTCGACACACCGAAGTCATTTTTGGTTACAAACCAAACTTAATCAAAATGTCTAATGTGATCTTAAAGATTTTATTAACTATATAAAACATGGTAATATAATAAATAAATAGAATAATTATGATGAAATGAAAATTTAAAATTATCTTAAGTAATTATAAAAATAATATAATTTTATTAGATGGGAGGGTAGATATTCAAATGAAATGAGTTGGGACCAAAGGTAAGGGGATTTCTTTTCACAATATTGTTTCAAAGATTTCCATCTAACACGTTTCCATTCATATCAATATTATTTTAAATATTCCAAAAAAGTTATTATGTATTATTAAAAGGTATATAAATTAATTTTTAATTTTATATAAATTTATTTAAAAAATTTCAAAAAGGAATATTTGTAATGTTTTCTAAATGGGTTATTTTTTACTTTTCTGGAAAGTAAAAAAAGAATTTTTTTTCAAACGTATATGGATTTTCTGTATTTTTCCATTCTCATAACAATTATTTATTATCAATATCCCTTTACATTTTAACATGGTATTTCAAAATAAATCATAATTATTATCTTTTTGGAATTGATTATTTTTTTATTGTTTTCAATGAAAAACGATATTTCTCCATATAATTATATGAAAATTGAAAGTGTATTTATTATGTGCACAAATGCTTTTTTCAAGGGTTTTATAATGAAAAAGTGAAATGTTAAATTTGTTTTTACCATAATACATTTATTTATAATTATATATGATGATGGGTGAGCATGATATAGCTAATGTTGATGAGTGAGCCTGATATATCTCTCCAATGCACTATGTAATGATTTAGTCAACAAAGTTAAATAATAAAGAAGATAACTAGGATTTTTAATCCTATCGAATTGACTAGAAATAAATTATTCTAAAATGGTCTACACATGAGTAAACATGGTTTATGAAAATCATTCTCCAAGATACCCATATTATGTGTGGAAAATGGATTTTATGGAAATAATTTGATTTCATAAGGTATGGAAAGTTTATGAACATTTAAAGGTAAAGGGTTTAAAATGTTTTAAGGAGTCCCCAGAGGCCTCACGATTCCTTTATAGTTTTACTATTATAAATAATGTTTTATAAATTTTTCTCTTTGTGACATGTTTCTTTTCATATTTTGAAAAAAACATTTTCTCAAATTTTTTATAGTATTCATTTCAATATATGTATTTATATTAAAAGTAATTTTTGAACAATTTGAGAAGTTGAAAATGGTATATCTAATTTCATATTTAGAATTTTTAGGTTCAATTGTTTTATCATGTTTTATTTTAATTTTTTCCATTATAAATTGTAACCTTGGTAAAACATTATCACCAAGGTAAAGTTTAAGTGGGTTAACAAGGGTTAAATTAAGATATAATATTTAAAATATATTTATAACATTAATAAATGAAATTATTTTAGTGGATTTAAACATTATACTACCTTGTATTATACCTATAATGGTCCTAAGGCCTTATATTGTTTTTATATAATAATAATCCCCCCTTTTAATGGATGAAGGGAAACCCAGACAGACTTCATGGACTTAAAAACATTACACGACTGAAATTCAAACACTTTGATACATTTAATATGGAAAATGACTAACCAAGTACATTCCCAATATCCATCCTCATATTATATGTTATGTTTTCTAACAAAAAGACCATAATATGAAGGCTTAAGGTGTAAGCCAAAACATGTTTTCCCTTGAAGTTGTATAATTCTTAACTAAGTGTTTCATGTTTATTTATTATTATAGCTTATTAAAATATTATTTAATAATTATGAAATGATAACATCAGGATACTAAATATAAATTAATTTTATTATGATTATGTAAACCAAATTTTTTTCATTTTCCATCCTATGTGAAATGAAACAACTACTTGTGCAAAAGTGTTGACTACCACTTCCATACATCTATGTTTTTCATTTTTCATCAGTGGATCATATAACCTATTAAAGTGATGGATTAAATGTATATATATGATATTTATGATATAATTATGATTCTTTAAATAAAACATAATAGTTACCCGCATTCCCAATTATCTTTTTTAAAATGATAATATCACTCATGTGTATGTGTAGTTCATCACCTCTACAAAGCATTATGGTTTTTTTTACATTTCCACCTTACCAAAATGGTTTTATGTATGGAAAAAATGAATATAAATTACTTATATAAAATATTTTTGATTCTAAAAATGTTAAATATTATCTAATTTATTTCATTTACACCCAATAGAAAAATGAAAACATTATTAATGTATACATAGGTACTACTATATTTATAAAATGATGTTGTTCATTTTTCAAGATCACCCTACATGGTTTATTTTAAAAGTGTATATAATGTATAAATAATATAATTATAACATATTTTTCATTCTATCATTAATCTTACTCCTTTGACCATTTTCGTTATAATGATGTTGTTTTGGGATATAAATTGAATGTCATCAAATTATCCAACATTAATTTAATTATTTTAGTAAGTAAAAAAAAGTTAAAAAATGAAATAAAGTGAATAATGATGATTGTATGAACATAAAAATTTATATTAATCTAGTATAAAATCAATATAATTTTATGACACAAGATGGTATACATATGAATGAAATGATTCGGGACTCAAGGCAAGGGACTTCCTTTTAAAAGTCTTATTTTAATGTTTTCCTTCCATCTATTTTTATTCTATAATAAGGTTCTTTAATGGTTTAAAGACTAAAAATATTTCTCCTTCAAAGGTAATTGAAATTAATTTTTGAATATATCTTAATTATTTTAAAAAGTATTAAAAGGGAATATTTTTAAATATTTTGGTATGGTTTATTTTTGAATTTTTAAAAAGTGAAAAATGTTTTTTTAAAAATATGGATTGACTACCTTTTCCGCACTCATATACATGATTAATTGTAAATATTACAGCATAATATAACATGGTATTTCAAATTAGATCATATTCCCAATATTATGATAATATTTCATTTTTGAGTGTTTTCAAAGAAAAATGTATTTATCCATATGACTATTAGAAAAGGAAAGTGTTTTGATTAAGTGTTAAAATGTGTTTTTCAAAGTTTTTATTATGATAATGTAAAATATTACCAATTTTTATAAAAGATATGGTACTGGATAAAATTAAATGATAACAGGTGAGCCTAATATATCTCATGATGATGAGTGAGCCTTATATAGCTCTCTAAGGCAATGGGTAATGATTTAGCCTTCGAAGGTGAAAAATGGATGAGATAACTGGGTTGGTTACCACTATGGAATTAACTAAGATTTAGTTATTTTAATATCGAATGAATACAAGTAAACATGGGTCAGGAATAGGATTCTCCAAAATACCTATATAATACTTTAAAAAATGTTTTTTGTGGAAATATTTTTATTTCATGAGGTTAGTAAAGTTTACGAACCATTAAAGGTGAAAGGTTTGAAATGTTTTAATGAGACCCCATATGACTCAAGATGTATCCATGGTTTTCATATTATAAATAATGGGTTATAAAATGATTTATTTTATAAGGTTACTTTTTATGTTGAAAAAATTTGTTTGTGTTCTCAATGTTTTATTATTAAAATGGTAAATATTATCATGGGTTTTCATGTTTTCATTGGACATACAAGACTCATTTATTTTTTTATCCCTTATTTAGTTTTTTGTTAAAATACAATGATTTAAAATGTCTTTCACATGATATATGTATGATTATAAACTATTGAAATGTCAAAAATTATTCTTTCAAATCATCTTATAAGAAGAAAAAATATCTAGAATGATATAGGGGTGTACATATAAAGCACTTTTTTTGTGGTGGAAAATCTATAATGTATGGAAGTATCAACTTTTTAAATTTAATATTTTTCCTAATTCAATAAAACTATAAACCAAATATATCATTTGAATAAAAAAATTGAAATCCTTCATATTAATATCATATTTATGGGTTCTTAAAGTAACCATCCATTATAGTTAGTGTTAGAGGCAGTTTTATATACATTTAAGGGTTATGAGAATATAAAAGACACTCTTAATTGATTTATAATTCTATTTATAGTATCATGAGAGATATTTTGAGGGTTTCTATGTTAGTTCTTCTAATACATACATGTTAATAATGCTTTTCCATATAGGAAACATCGTAGTTGAATTATAAGGAATTAAGAGGATACTAACCTTCCAAATCACCAACCATGAATGATTGGAATAGAAATTTTCTTGGTAATGTTAAATTAATTGACATGGGATATTAATTGCGGCACCCATGAAAGAGAATAACTAAATTCTCTATATAGAAATATGTCTATAGTGGATCATTTCATGAAACATCACCCACTATCATTTAGTGAATATTAAGACCTATCAAGATCTAAAGTATGGATAAATACATTAGAGAACATATTTGATTTTTTGGGGATGTATGGATCGTGAAGAGGAAATTCTTGTTATTTATCATTTTGAAGGTGAAGTTTGACTATAGTGGTCTTTGATTATGGATACTAAGGAAAATAATGTGCTAGATTCCATAGAGTGGATAGTATTTAAATATCATTTTTTGGGAAGTATTCTCCTAATGTTCTTCTACTAAGAATAGAAATATAGTTTATTGATTTGAATCAAAAGGAAGAATACATGGTGGTCGTTAATGAAAAAAAAAATTAATTCATTCTGAGGCATGCAATAATTTTTTTCGGATCCTAAGAAATATTGGAGAATATTGGGTTAGTTACTTTTCTATTATCCTTGCCTTTGATTTTATCTCAGGTACATAATGTTTTTAATGTTTCTTTTCAAAGGATATATAAACTTGAGGCATCTCAGGTTTTGATCCCTAAAGTAGTATTGTTAGAAGAGAATATATTTTATGATGAAAAGTTGTTTTTGATTTTGGATCAAACAGGGAAGGTACTTAAAAATATGGATATTCAATATGTTACGGTTTTCAATGTGAATCACATGTTTTAATAAACAACATGTGAATAGAAAAACCTTGAAGGAAAAATAGCCTCACCTATTTTATTGATGAATTAATTTTTTAGGATGTAATTTCATAAAGTGGGGAAAAATGTGACAACCCAGGTAATTTTTAAAAAATAATAAATATTATGATTTATATGTAATCATTTTTTTGGATACATATTCACCATAATTTTAGAAATAGTTTTACATGATCGTTAAATTGAAATGTAATAGTTTTTTAACTAGATTGTTTTTATATGTATTACCTATTTTTAATTAAAAGATAAATTTAAAAAGTATAGTATTATAATTTAATAAAAGTTTATTCATTTTTTTGTATTCATCAAATCAAATTAAAATTAGGTTGATTTTTTTTTTGATTTTTATGGAAAGAATGATTTTTTGATGAATGGTGAAAAATACTGATATTTATTTAAATTTTCATTTATGATAATTATTTTGTGAAATCATTATAATTTTGGATTTTTAAGGTAAAATTTTTACTATTCTAATAAAAATATTATATTTAATTCTATAAAAATAATAATAATTATGCTTTATTTTCGTATAAAGCCATTTTTATGCTTTAAAATGGAATTTTTTAAAAATGATTTCATTAAAATATTCATATATATATATATATATATATATATTAAAATAAATTTTCCAATTCCTAAATTGAATATAGTAAAATTGATTTCATATTTCAATTTTTTAGTTTAAAAGATGGTAATAAGTTCAATTTCATTTTTTTCATTATTAATAGTAACTTAGGTAAAACTTTATCACCTTGATAAATGTTAAAAGTGTTATTGGGGGGTTCACCTAAGAGATAAGGTATAAAATATCTATAAAACCTAGATAAGTGTGATTTGTTGAGTATATTTTAACCATAAAATATCTAGGATATTAATTTTTTTCGATTTGATTCAACTTTCCTTTGGGAAATACATATAATATATTTAAATGTTCAAAGTATTTACAAGTGTTCCACTCTCCTAACTTATAAAAGGGAACCACCCCTCCTCACTTATTCACACACTTTTATCAATTTAAAATAACAAATACCTACTTAAATATTTTCAGAAGATCTTTCCCCATATCTTAGAGTCTCCATCCCCATCAAAATACCTACCTAACAAGTTTTAAGGTGTAATCTAAGAGAGGTTTTCTAAAGGAAAAGGTATAAATTATAACTGATTTTTTCATGTCTATTTATTCTTATACCTTCTTCAATTATTCATTTATAATGTAGAAATAATGTGACCTATATCTTCCATATAATTTTTTTGATTATGAGTATGACAAAACCCTTTTTCATATCTTTTCCCATCCTATAAAAATAAAAACATCACTCATGTATGTGTGTAGACTACCACCACCACGAAGTGAGGTGTTTTATTATTCATCATTGAGTTATATGGTCATAAACAATGATGAATGAAATGGGTATATATGATATTTATGAATTAATAATAATTTTATAATGATTATATAGCCCTTAATTTCTTACCCTACCCTTTATTAGATAATGATAATGTCACCTGTGCAAATGTGTGGACTATCACCTCCACAAAGTGATGTGATTTGAAATCATTTAAACATTACTAGGATTAATATAAGGATAAAAATTATGAATAAATTTAAATTTTATAACAGATTAATGATTCAATAAAATTAAATTATCTACTTTATTTCATTTCTACCTAGTAGAAAAATGAAAATGTCCTTCATGTGTACATAAGGAATACAATCTTCCTGAGATGACATTGTTCAATTTTCATGACTAACATACATGGTTGGTTTTTAAAAGTGTATATAAATTATAAATATAATAATTATAAGGATTATGGATTTAATAGAACCCTAACTATTTTTACCATAGTCCATGAACTGATTTTATTTTGAGGTAATAAACTGAACATTCTAAAAACATCTAGTATGAACTTAACACTTTTAGAAACTATATTAAACGTGGTAACAAATGAAAAAAATATAATAATGATAATTTTATGAACCTAGAAACAATTATTAATAAATTAAATAATTAATATATATATTTTAGGAAGATAAATATATGAATGAAATGAGTCTAGACTCAAGGTAAGGTAATTTCCTTTGAAAAAATTGTTTTAATGTTTTCCTTCCAAATGTTTTTCTTTAATGTATAAGTTCTTTTAAAAGTTTCATTAATTTTCATTTTTATAATTCAATGGTTTAAAAATATTATTTTTACTATATTTTACATTCATGACAATGTTTTAGAAGGTAATAATTTCAATGATTTTTATATGGGTTATTTTTTGACTTTTTACAAATGTAAAAAAATAATATTTTTTAAAAATATATGGTTTAGAATCCTTCCCTCATCAATATAACCTTAATAAATTATCAAGAATCTTATAAATATTAAAATTTTGGTTTAAATCATATAATGTTTCCAATTTTCGAGGAATTTTTTACTTTTAAGGAGTTTTATAGAAAAATGATTTTATCCTTATGATTATATGAAAATGGAAAGTGTTTTGATTATTGTTCCAAATGAATTTTAAAGGGATTTATAATGAAAAAGTGAATTTTTGAAAAAAAAAATCATGAAATAGTAATTTGTAATTGTAAATGATTTAGGGTGAACCTGATATAGATCATGATGATAATTGAGCCTTTTATAGATCACCAATTCATTGGGTTTGATTTAGTATTCAAAGGTAAAAATTTAGGAAGATAACCATGTTGGTTACACCTATATATTTAACTAGGCATCAATTATTTATAGATATTGGTTAAACACATGTTAACATGTGTTATTAATATAATGCTCTAGAATGCCATTATTATTCTTTAATGAAGGGTTTTATGAACATATATTTATTTTGTGAGGTAAGGAATGTTTATGAACTTTTAAAGGTAAAAGTTTTGAAATGTTTTTATGAGTTCCCACATGTCTCAATAAGACTTTATGAATTTATTATGCTTAATAATGGGTAAACAATGTCTTATTTTATAAAATATTGAATTTCATATGTGGAAATGTCATATTAAGGCAATAAATGTTTTATTGGGAGAAAGGTAAACATTTTCATGGGTTTGTATGTTTTCTTCGGAATAATGAGATTCTTTTAATTTTACATCTCTTACTGGTCTTTTTATGATCATCTCATCTTTCCAAATGATTTTTATAATATTTATGGTTGATTTGGAACTATATCAAGGTAAAATATCATATTTTTTGAACATATTAAAAGAATCAAAATTTATGTTGAATGAAACAAGGGTGTAAGCATAATACCTTATTTTTGTAGAAAAAAGTGCACTATGGTGAAGTGTCCAATTTTCTTTGAAATGTTTTTTATAATTCACTAAAAATATACACTCAAAATGTCATGGGAATGTAATAAATGTAAAAACATTGATATTAAAAAAATATTTATTGGATTTAAAAGTAAGAGGTCAATATAGTACATGTCAAATTTAATGAGTCCAACCCTTATATGATTTTAAATTGTTTGGATATTTGTATTCTAGATAGCGTTATTGAAATTACTTCTAATTTGTTATCAAAAGTTCAGAAGATAATCATCTAAAAGTTATTCTAATGTATAATTAATTCCCCTAAGCTAGACTATAATAAGTAAAAAAATTAGTAGTTGAGGATTAATATTATTTATTAATTTAAAATCAGTCTATCATAAGGAATCACTCCTTTAATAATATAATTGGGGATGAAGATCATATAGTTAGAACTAAATAATCTCTAAAATATATATATATATTAATTTTAAATTATTATCTCATTTAAAACCTAAAATTGTGGATAATTCCATGGGTGATGAAATTTGTATTAGTTCAATGCAATAAGAGCTTAATCAGTTTAAAAGGAAAAAATATGGACTTTGGTTAAATGGAAAACATATTCTTGTTATAGGAGTAAAATGGTTCTTTCAAAATAATATTGATAAGAATGGAATAATAATCTATAATTTGGATGAAATTTATATTTATGGTTATAGTTTTGAAGAAGGATTATATTATAGTGAGACCATTTATTTAGTAGTTAAACTCGGGAAAGTGAATGAATAAGAGGAAGCATGAAAAAGATCTAAGGTGGAAAGGAAAATGGGTATGTCCGGCGAAAAGAACGCGCCTCACGCGCCTCCTCGAGTTCAAATTTTTTCGACCGTTGCGGCCCCTCCAGCCTGTACGGCGCCGCCTGGCGCAGCTCTGGTGCTCGGAGGTTCTGGTTCTGGCGGCCCTCTGGTGACGGCCTCCCCCTCTCCGGCGTCGTCCTCTCCCCCGCCGATCACCGCCCCGCCCCTGGCTCGGCCTTCGTTTCGCGATGCGCTCTGCGGGGCCTCCTCCCCCTCAGGCCCGTGTTTCCCGCCGGTATCCCTGGGTCAGTCCCTCTCGTCCCGCGAGGGCTCTCGGGTCTCTCTGGATCTTCCGGCCGCGGCTTTTGCGGAAGCCTCGGCCTGTCTGAATCTTACCCTTGTGGCCCGTTTCGGGGGAGCTGTCCCCCCGCTCTCCGCCTTCCAACGCTTCGTGGACTCCTGGGGGCTTCGGATCCCGGCGCGTGTTTCAGTACTTCATCGGCAGTCCTTTCTTGTGGTTCTCGCGTCTTCAGTGGACTTTCTCCAGGCGTGGTGTCATGCGCCCCGTTCCTGGGGTCGGTGGCGCTTTAGCCTATCCAGATGGTCTTTGGAGGCGCATAAGGGTAAGGAGAGCTCCCGCGCGGCGGTTTGGGTTCACCTTCCAGGGCTCCCTCTTCCCTTCCAGAATGTCGGTTTCCTAAAAGCTATTGGCGATTCGCTAGGGGGTTTCCTGTGCACGGATCCCCGGACTAGCGGTTGTGCGGAGGCGTCTGTGGCTCGGATCTGCGTCGAACTGGACCTCTCCCTACCAGCACCGGAGTTGATCGACCTTCGGGTACAGGACTCCTTTTGCTGGTCACAGGCGGTTTTTTACCCGGTGTTCCCGAGCTTCTGTCCCCATTGCCTCCTACAGGGGCACTCCCTCCAGATGTGCCGCCGCTCCCGTCTGGCCGGGCGGCGTCCTCCATCCCCCCGGCCTCCTCCCTGTGGTGCTCCCTCCCCCGACGCCCGGTCGGAGCTGCATGCGGATCCCTCGCCCCTCGTGTCGCCTGCGACGCCTCCCTTTCAGGTCAGGGAGGGTGGCTCCTCTTCTTCCGTGGAGTCTGGTAGAGGGCAGGAGCTGGCTCTGGTGTCGTTCGTCCCGCGGGGCGTCCCCAGTCTCCTTGGTAGCAGCCTCCCTTCTTCGATAGAGCTCCCCTTGGGTTTACCTCCCTGGCCTTCGTCGGCGCGGGGGTCGCGTGGATCTTGGAAGGCAGAATGCTCTCGTGCGGTGGTTCCCGTGGGTTTCAGCATCGTCGAGCTTCCCTCCTCCCCTAGATCCCCTCCGATTCCTGCAAAAGCTGTCCTCACGGGGGTGCTGGCAGACCAGGTGCGGGGTTCCTCCGGTTCAGGCAAAGTCGGTGCTTCAGGAGCCCCGAGCCAGTCTAGTGTTCCCCCTCTCCTCCCTCCTCCGTCTTCAGGCTCCGGAGTTCGCACTCGGTCCCATCTCAGGAAACTCACAGGCGACCCTTCTTCCCATTTTCTACAGGCCATGCAATCTGGGGCCAATCCCAGAGCCATAAGTTTTCAATGACGCGGCTTCTCGTCTGGAATGCCCGTGGTATGGGTGCCCGAGTTAAACAAGACTTCCTGTCCTCTGAGTGTGTCAAACACAAGGTTTCTGTGGTGGCCATCCTTGAGCACAAGCAACATCCGAATAAACTACCGGAGTTTTCCAGGAAACTGAAAATGCATGGGTACATGCATGGTGAACCGCTCAATAAACATATTTGGATTCTCTGGCGGCGCGGCGCTTCGGTTTCACTCTCCCAGGTTGGGGATCAGTGTATCACGGTGAAGGTTACCATCGAACCCCACTCTTTCCTTGTGTCCTTCATTTACGGGAGCTGTGACCCCCAGCTTAGGGAGGTTCTGTGGAGTGATCTTAACTCCTTTGATCCTGGTACCCTCCCTTGGTTCGTGGGGGGGGGGGGGATTTCAACGTAGTCATGGACCCAGAGGAACGTCGGGGCAGAGGCCCTTTTAATAGAAAGGCAGGCCTCGCTTTCTCCCATTTCACGGCGAGCAAGGGGCTCATGGACCTGGGCTTCTCAGGCGATCGCTTCACGTGGTGCAACAACCAGCGGGGTCCCCGGAGATCTTGGAGTCGCCTGGACCGCTGCCTAGCCAACCTGTCTGCTATCTCAGCGTTTGCGAACACCCGGGTTACACACTTGACGCGTGGACTGTCGGATCACTCTCCGCTCCTCATTTCGTTATCGTCTGATCAGGACCTCCATAACAGCTTCAGGTTCTTTCAGCACTGGACCAATAACGAAAGCTTCAATGATATGGTTCGAGCTTCTTGGGCACTCCCGGTCCAGGGTCACACATGGTTCGCGCTTCATAACAAACTGAGACGTCTCAAACATA
Organism: Viscum album; assembly: GCA_963277665.1. Lineage (NCBI taxonomy): Eukaryota > Viridiplantae > Streptophyta > Magnoliopsida > Santalales > Viscaceae > Viscum > Viscum album. The sequence continues at coordinate 1,281,825,113 of OY728134.1, forward strand.
GTCTTCAATCCTGGTCTCGGGATTCTATTGTGTCTGACAGCACCCTTGAAGAGGCCATGAATGAGGTGGATCGTCTAGAAAGATGCCTTGAGGAGGAATGGAATGACCATGCTTTTGAGGAGCTTGCCAGCAAGAAGGAGCTTTTTGCGGATCTGCTTTTAAGACAAGAACGTGAGGCCAGGGAGGAGGCCCGGATTCAGTGGCTCAAAGAGGGGGATAGGAACACTGCTTTTTTCCACGCTTGTATTAAGGAAAGGACAAGGAGGGTTAAGCCGAACATTGAGCTGGGAAATGGATCTTTCTCTGATGATAGGGAAACAGTTGGGGCTCTGGCATATTCCCACTTTCATAGCATGTTGGCCGGTACTGGTAATACCGGGCCAAGCGGGTGTACAGGGGGAGACTTGGGCCTCCTCGACTACATACACCCTTCTTTCTCGGCAGGTGACAATGAGTCTCTGAGGGCTATTCCCCAAGAGGGGGAAATTCGTGATGCCATGATGGCCCTGAACCCAGATAGTGCGGCTGGTCCCGATGGTTTCCCGGGAGCTTTCTACAGAGCAGCGTGGGACATTGTGAAAGAAGACGTTATTGGTGCCATTCAAGATTTCTTCAGGGGCGGTCCTCTTCCTAGAGTGGCCTGTGCTACTACAGTGGTCCTCATCCCGAAATCCAAGTCTCCCTCCTCCTTGGAGCAGTATCGCCCGATCAGCATGTGCAATGTGTCGTACAAGATTCTTGCAGGTATTATCAATAATCGGCTGTCCATCTTCCTTCCCAAGTGCATTGCCATGGAACAACATGGCTTCATCAAAGGACAATCCATCCAGGGGGCGATCGGCTTGGCACAGGAAGTGATCAGGGATCTCAACGTCAAAGCACGTGGCTCCAATATGGCGGTGAAGGTGGATATGAGCAAGGCCTACGACCGGGTGGAGTGGAGCTTCTTGATCAAAGTTCTAAAAGGTATGGGTCTCTCGCACTGGAATATTGATTTAATCTTTCGGTGCTGTAGTTCAGCATGGATGTCGATTTCCTTCATGGGGAAAAAGTTCGGTTTCTTCAAGACGGTCCGTGGGCTTCGCCAAGGTGATCCCATCTCGCCAAGCCTATTCATCATCACCCAGGACATCCTCAGCCGCATCATGCATAGGAACCTTGAAAGGAATACGATCATGCCCTTTAGACGAAGGATGCGCTTCCCTCCAGTGTCCCATCTCATGTTTGCGGACGACTCCATCTTCTTCATCAACGCAGCCAATAGGTCAGTGCGAGGCCTTAACAGAGCATTAGAGGAGTATTGCCGTATGAGCGGACAGATCATTAACAGAAGTAAGAGTCACTTCTATATCTCTCATACTTGTCCCGAAAGGCGTATCAGCAAGGTGGGGAGCATCCTGGGCATGCAGAAAGGCAACCTTCCCTTGCTTTATCTGGGAGCCCCAATCTCGTCTAAGCAACTGCGTATTCGGGACTTTGATTCCATCGTCTGCAAAATCACGGAGAAAGTTCTTAACTGGAAGAACCGTCTCCTGTCCTTCGGAGGTAGAATAGCCCTGGTTAACAGTGTCCTCACGGCCACCCCGATTCATGCCCTTTCCGCCATTAAGGTTCCCAAGGGTGTTATTCGTTCCATGGATAGGATCTTCGCCGCTTTCATTTGGGATCCTAAGAATGAGGGGCGACGGCACTGGGTTTCTTGGGGGAGCATGGCGCGGCCGATCAAGGAGGGTGGCATCAGCATCCGTAATTTCGGGGATGCCCTCTCTTGCATGCAAGCTAAATTGGCATGGGAAGTCCTGGAAAAACGCACGTTATGGGGCTCGAACATGCACGAATGCTATCTCAGTAATGGGGAAGGAGGAGCTGTGCAGGCATCCCCTCTATGGCGTGTACTTCATCCCCTGGTCAACGTTCTCAGACCTCATTCCCGCTGGATCATCGGTACTGGAGACATATCCTTTTGGCATGACAACTGGTGTGGGACGCCCCTTGGTTTTCCGGGATGCCCTGTTACCAATATTTCCTTCCAGGAGGCCAGAAACTTCCCTTCTTTCATCGGTGTGGTCCTTAACAAGAACCAGGAGGAGATGTTTAACCTCATTGCCCTGTCCTCGGCCCCAGATCGATGTGTGTTCACCCCTTCACCATCTGGTAACTTCACCTCCAGAGATTACCGTCGGGTTTCTGCCATGCAGACAGCGGAGGTCCCCGGGTCTGTCACACTATGGGATAGCGCCATTCCCACAAAATTTAATTTCCTTTCTTGGAGAATCCGACACAGAGGACTTCCTACAAACGAGAATATCAGAAGATGCGGGGTGAGTATGGCTTCCAAGTGTGTTTGTTGTAAGCCGCATAAGGAGGAGACCACAGAGCACTTGTTTTTTGATAGCGACTGGGCGCGTGAGGTTTGGTCCTTCTTTGGTGCTTTCACGGGTTATGATATTCCAGCCATGGCAGACCAACCCTTCCTTAATCGCTGGTTTCATGGTTCGGGTGATGCGGGCCCGGAGAAAAGAGCACGTACTCTGGTGTTTAACGCTGGTTGTTGGTGTTTGTGGCGTGCTCGTAACACGTTTCTGCATGAAGGGGTATCCTCCTCATCTCGCTCCATCATCTCCCGAATCAGGAACCTGCTTCTGGACATGGTTGTTGTGCTCAGTTCCTGGCGGGAGGCACCCACGCTGCAGCGCCTTCTTCCCTCGAGTCATCATCCTCCTCCGGCCCCTGCTCCGAGTACTGGTCACTGGGTCCGTTGGCTTCCCCCGAATCACGGCTTCAAACTTAACACTGATGGCTCCTGTCATGCGGGTGACATCAAAGGAGGGGGACTTGTTCGTGATCAAAATGGTTCAGTCTTGTTTGCTTTCTCCATTCGGTTGGGCTCGGGCACTCCGCTACTTGCAGAGGCGAAGAGTATGATGGTTGGCCTCCAGGAATGCATCAAAAGGGGAGTGGTTCTAACGGAAGTGGAAACGGATTCCCTGATACTCTCAAATGCCATTCAGGGAATCGGGAGCGTTCCTTGGTCTATCGAGTACATTACCAGGAGGTGCCGGGGTATCTTGGGTACTCTAACAAGAGTTTCTCATACCTGGCGGGAGGGCAATAAAGCTGCGGACTACCTAGCTTCTATAGTCTCACCAGGCCTGGAGGACATTTTCTTTCATAACTCCCTCAGTCTGAAAGTAACAGGGATCAACATCATCAGAGGGGATGCTCTCGGCCTCCATTACTTCAGGCCCCCGTAGCCTCTGCTTTCGTTTTTTTTCCCTTTTCTTTTCCTTTTATTTTGTCTGATTCTTCCACTTTTTTTCTTTTCCCTCTTCGTGCGGATGCTGTGGTCCTCATCTCTTTGACAAAATTCAAAAAATAATAGAATGGAATGGAATGGAATAAACTCGGATATATCTATATCTTACTAGCCTCTATAAGAAATATAAGATTTATGTTATTCAAAATGGACATAAAGAGTGATTTACTTGATGGATATGTTTGAAAAGAGGATTCTATTTAACATCCCATCAGTTATAAATATGTTAATTATCCAAAAAATGTAGTCAAACTTACCAAAAAACTTTATTTCCTTAAACAATCATCAATAACTAGGCATGTTCGATTTCTTATTTTTTTTACTTCAAAATATTTTCTTTAAAGGAACAGTAGATCCAAGTCTTTTTATTAAGAATTGTTTAAGGAATCCATCATTATATAAATTCATACATTTTGGTGATGTATGAGCCACGAAATCCTAAAATTCATATACTGTGGTGATGCTTTCTTTCTGAATCTACTATTATATTTCCACTCATGTCATGATAATTGGTGTTTGATTGATTTCTATAGAATCATTAAATTTCACTTAGTCCATTATGAACTAGTGCTGAGGGGAAATAAAAATTTTATGACCCATACATGACCATTTTTTATAATTTTTAATCCTAGAGGAATATTTACTTTTATTGAAAAAAGGGAAAGAAAATTCCTCTTCTATACTCCAACCTGATAAATTGGCATAAGATGTGAATTCATTGATTACCCATAATAAAGATTCATGTAGTCTGAGAATTTTATTAATTTCATAATTATAATTCATTACACCATCTACCCAAAATTCATTCTACGCATCAATCAATGTATGATGGTAAACATCAATCTTATTCCCTAGACTTTTTGGTCTATCAAAAGGAGTGGAATGTAACAAACACTTTTGTTTGATATAATTCCATAGGTTAATATTATACAAAACCAACACCATAGTCCATGTGTAATGAGTTTCACCCATCATAGACCAAAATAAATTTAAATACTCTGATTTCAACCCTAATTGGGTATTAGGAAAATCATTCGAAATGTAAGGGTTCCACTGATCGAACTCTTTCCATACGAGAGAGTATATAAGGTGGATTATCATATCACATTTTGTAATTTCTCTCCACATGTCTTCCCATTAATTTAGAATATTTATGTGAAATAAATAATATTTCCATCCTCATATTTATTGAAAAGTATTGTTTTTCCTTTATGTAAATCAATTTAACCTATTTCCTAGTATGACATTGATGAGTCTGATTTCCCACATTATCTTTCTACCTGGAAGATTCGCATACCATAAAATTATCCAAAGGGTTTTTTTCCTTTCTAAACACCATAAATTTGTTTACACATGAATTTATGGTCTCATATGAGAACCCCAAGTAATATTTTAACATATGATCATGGTAATACAACAAGGAAGTCTTAGCATCAGGATGATGAATATTTTTTATTAACACCAAAAACATGTTGAATAATGTGTTTGGCCACATATTAAAAAGTTAAATAACTAAATGAAAAATGAAAATTTACTATAATAACAACACCTATAATATAATTTATCCATTTCATCATTAGGGTATTTCATAAAAGCTCAACTAATCACAATCTGCACTTGAGCGCCAATTTATCTCAACACTAGTCTCAACATTCTGGATATTAATTCCTTTAAGAGCCAACATAAATACAATTTGCACAATCATTTCATGTATCAAATTAGTATTCCTCACATAAAAATCCATTTGAAAAATTTCTATTTAATTATAATTAATATATTCTTCCCCATAAATATTCCAAATCTTATAATTTTTTAAAAGCTCACTCAATAATTTTCCCCCTATCATGGTATCTCATGTGAATTGATATCTTCTTGCATATTTTCTAAAAAACTAAGAAAATAGTCACATTGCAATACTCTATTTAAATCAATAAAATTCATAATTCACTCAAAATATTCTCTATATGTTCTTTTTTGTATGATCAATCCAACTCTAATATATATTCCAATATATACAAAAATTAGTAATAATTACATAGGACTTCATATTGAATTCATTTTTAGAATATCAAATCAAAAAATATATTTAAAATAAATACTAACAAGTTACATGTGTACTTTAGTCCATACTCATCCAAAACAAAAAAGAACAATTAAAAAATGACACAATCATCACAATTTATGTTATAGTTAATCAATTATATCGCTTTTAAAGGTGTTTTTTTCTATATGAAAAAATATTTTGTAGAGAGTCATTTATTAAGAAATATATGGCAAGAAAATTCAAAAATTAAAAAAATATGACAAATGTGTTAATATATAACTAATGTTTATTTTATAAATTAAATAATAAAAACAATTGACTACATATAATTATTATTATATTTTACTATCATTTTTATGTTATTGTCAAACTATTGGTGAATATTTAATTGATATGATTAGGAAATTAATGTGAACACTCTATTATATTTTCAAATAACTAATAATTACGTAACCAATATTATTTTTACTATCCATAATTTCATTGGTCAACAAGGTATAGTTAATTTTGTATAAATGTTTATCCAACCAATAATTTAAATAATTTTAACAATGAATAAACTATGTCACATCATTATAAGTTATTATCATTCATGGGAATATCCTTTTTAACATGAATAGATCTATCTTGGGTTTGTAGAAAAATAAAATATTAAAATTAAAAAAATTCATAATATTATAAAAACATAATCATATAGAACACGAGATATCGAACTGCAAAAATGAAAATTAGAATATGTCATAAACAATTATAACTAAAATCAATACATGGAAGAGTAGAAATATAAATTCCAAACCCATACAAATATAAAACAATTTAAAAATAATATTTTATTTGGAATATAACTAAATGAATAAAAATGAGTGTATCAAATATTTGTAATTTAAAATACATAACAATAAAAAATTAATCCCAAATATTTCAATTTCAAACTGAAACATAGGAAGAATGGTCATTTGAGGTCAAAATAATTATAATTTAATTATTTTAACATTAATGAAAAATTTTTCCATAAAACATTAACATTTCATAAAATATATTTGTTGCTTATGTATAAAATGTAAAATAAAGATAATCCCTACATGATTATTATAAAAAAATGAAATTGCATATTTTTCTGAAGAATAAAAAATGCCATGTTTTATATACTGAAATTTGGGTTTACCTTTGATAGCATGATGAATCTAGAAACGAAGTGGAAAATTGGGTGTGTATAGGTGGATTCATTTGGGATTGCCACACCCTAAGGGGATGTTAATTAGTGGAGAAGGAGGCAGCATTGGTGGCAGTGGTTCTGACAGCGGATACGATAAGGGTGAGGAAAAGGTTGGGGAGGGGTTGGTGTGTGAGGGGAGGGGGAGTGGCATAGAATTTGAAAATGAGTGTATAGGGGGTGAGGGGATGATAGGGGATGTGCAAGGAGGTGGTGGAGGTAAGATAGATAGGGTTATTTTGGGTGTATCGACCGCCAATGGTGGTCTCCTGTTTCAATAGGCACAAAATTATACTTACTAGTGATTCATTTGTATAATGATTTCATGAATCAAAAAAACGGGGAAGTTTTTATACAACCACTACGTTTCTAATGATATATTGAAAATTAGTCCACTACTACAAAACCACTTGTTTTACTATGCTACAAAAACCCTTTATCAGTGTTAAAAACCTTTGTTGATCTAAGCATTGTTAAAAGGGGGCCATTATTATCAGCCCCCAAAAAGAGTTAATAAAGGCCCCATTTATCAGTGCTAAAAGAAGCATTGTTAAAAGGGACCTTTTATCTTCTATAAAAAATAAATGATAAAAATACCCTTTTAACAACACTTTATTTTAGTGTTGAAAAAAGGGGAATTTATCAGTGATAAAAAATGTTGTTAAAAGCCAATTTGTTTTCTTTTCTATAAATAGATATTTGGCTGGGAGTAAACCCCCAATTTTATCAGTGCTGGATTACCACCACCCCCCTCTTTTATCAGTGCTCATGTGGCCACATTTTTCCCCTTTATTAGCACTAGATCATTGCTTTCCCATTCCCACACCTACGTTGACTCCCTCTGATTTGAAAATGAGACCTCACCCTCTCATGCCTACACCAATACAAATAATCTATTCTTCATTGTTCCCTAATTTATTACATTTCTGTTTATTTATATATATAAGTATTATTTTTTATCCATATATTTAAATTAATATTAATATATATTTATATTATTATCTTAAAAAATATTTATAAAATACATTTCTCATTGTGTTTGTGTTTATAAATAAATAAATACACACATACATATATATTATTTATATGTGTGTATCTACAAATTTAATTAAACATATTTCAATTTATTTCATATATTATATATTAATATTTATGTACTTAAATTTGAAAATGTAGATAATATATATTAGTTTGTTAATATGGACACACAAATATATATATAAACACACACACATTATATAGGTGTATAAATATTCATAAATTTTTATTTTAAAAAAAATGTATGTTATTTTTTACTCAAATATGGTTTCTATATTTAGAATGATATTTTATATGTAAATATGTTTACATTTTTATTTATAAAATTTAATTTTTATGAGTAAATTTAAAAATATGTACATATCTGTGTATATTTAATTATAAATAATAGTACAATATTAAAAGAGATAATATAGGAATGTTATAATACCCTTATGAGTGAAATCTTTCAGAATAATGTATGTCTTGACTAAAAAAAGATAATAAGACTCCACTTAATGTTAAATAATGGGGGCCTCCCGACAAAAAACTCAATTTTGGAAATTTCTAGGCCTTTTTTACCCCAAGAAAATGAAGAATGGTGTTCCTCCATGTCACTATGGAATATATTGTTTATAATCTTTGATATGATTTGTGGTAGAGCTCAAATAGATTCCCATATCAAAATTTACGATACTTTGTTGTTTTAGACATTTTTTTAGCTTAGTTTAGATAATTTATTAATTTATTTACTTTTTCTATCTTAAAATTGTTATTAAATGAATATTACTCAATATTAATTAGAAAAATGTTAATTTAGTATAATTTTTTAATTATTTTAAAAATAGTTTTTATCAAAATATTTTTTATAATAAATGTGATTACACATTTTTTACTATATAAATCATATTTTATAAAATATATTATATTTATAATAATATAAATATATTAATGTATTAATATATGATTTGAAATCTTATATAATATTTTTTTATGAAATATACCATTAGTTAGCACTCAAAACAATTATTTTAGTGGAGATAAATTTACCCTTTCTAGGAGCTAAAAAAGCACAACTAAAGGGGGTACCTCTATCCATTCTAAAAAGGAATTGATAATGGGGAACTTTTATCTATAATTTTTTTGGGGTGATGAATATAAAACATTTATCAGCACTTTTTTAGCACTGATAAAAGGTAGTTTTTGATACATCATAATATTTAGTAGTGATTTAAGGAGTAGATGCCATAAGAAACCATAAATCCAAATATCTAAAATAGAGGAACATTTATATTCATCCAAAAAACATCCCTCCACCATAGTGTATCCACAAGTCATAACAAATCACCCAACACTTGAGAAGGAGTTTCATCCACCCATGATATTCTACTATCCTTAGAAGGAAAAGGGAGAAGGGAGTGTGTTAGGAGAAGATGTATTTGGACAAGACTTTATAAATTCAGATAATCACCATCTCAGGATGAATGCCTAAATCCATTGATGATGTTCTAATGTGAACATGCATTTACTCATGTGTCACAACACATTAGTAAATATTAATAAATTACTCATGTATTCATCACATTAATGGATCAACCTCTCTAATGTTTCATATTATGAAATTTTCATTAATTATAACCTATATATAAGAACAAAACCTTAATAATTTCACATTATTTTTTCCATGATAATGTATTGTTGTATAACGATGTTTAAAAGTGTTTTAGAAAAAAATATGAAAAAATGGGAAAAAATAAAATAAAATATTTTTTATTATTTGAAATATCCACTAAAAGAACATATAAAGTTATATATAAAAGAAACCATTTTACATGTTTTTAAAAAAACAATAATTAAATTATGAATTTAAATATGCATTTATCTGTATATTTTTTAAAAACCCACTCATAAATATAAAAAACTCCCCTCTAAATAATTTAATTATTTTACCCTAAAACATTATTAATATTAGGACGTCCCTTCCAAAAACATTCTGGTATGATGAATATCAATATCAACATTCAAATATGATAAACAACATCGATTTCAATAAACAAAACCCAGATTCAAAAAGCAATGTCTAAATTTGTTTTTAAATATCAAATATTCATTACTTTTTATAAATTCATTTCTTACAAATTTAAGGTTTCTATCTTATATTATTTCTTTGTGGTTATCTAGTCCATATTATTCTATTAATAAATTGATTAAAACTCATGGACAATTGCATGTTTTTGTCACATTTTTATTCCTTTCATCATTCTAAATAATAAAATTAATTTCCTCACAACTAAAAAATAATGTTCCTTATATAAATATCATAAATTAAATAAAGATAAATATTTATTTTCTAAAAAAAATACTTTATGGAATTTTTTTATAGTATATATTAAATATATATATATATATATAATTTATATCAATTAAATAAAACTAACACTATACATTAAAAAATAGTTTTATTATGTAATATAAAATTATCTAGGAAAATTAAAATAAAAATAGACATAAAAACAAAAAATGAAAATTATAAAAGTTACTTATGTTATACTATTTTGTATAATGTGTGTCAGACGTTAAATTTGTTTTTCTTTTCACTTGAATTTGATGGTCAAAAAAATATTATTTATTATATATATATATTATTTATGGAAATTCTGCCCCACTTGAAGACAATTGGGACTATAAATTATTGTCCCAATGATGCAATGATAATTATGAGATAAGACAAATTGAAAAATTCAGAAATAAATGTCACTAGAGGTAACGTTAAAAAACCCCCCAAAATGAAAGGGTTAAAAAATCATTGAAAAATAGAAGTATCACTATGGGTAAAAGTGGGAACACACTCCCTAAATATTACAAGGTGAGAAAACTCATAATATCCCTCTTGAATAATGGAAAAAACCCAAAAAAATAGCCCTCATAACCATTAAAGATGATGCTGCTAATTGTTGAGTGATGAGACACTGAAATGGGTGGTGGCTCTTACCTTTTATAGGAAAACTGCACCCCTTTATGTTCCTCTCTGCTGGATGAGTCAGTGTGGTTGTCCACCCACCACACAATTACCTCAACCCACTACCATTTACAAAAAAAGGGGAAGCACTGGCCATGGGAAAAAAATCTTTCGACACATCTCCCACTTTGATATTTGATTGAGAACTAGTCAGATCTCCAAACATCCTTTCTATCTACCAAACCATGTTTCTCACATTTCATCAAGGATGCTCAAGGATATGTACCATCATAACATATCATAGTCAATCAACTTTATTGGAAAATCTTCCATATTTTCTTTAGTGCGAATTTCCTACATGTCCACCCTAACTTCCTCTACCACATGTCAAAAAAGTGATATTGGACCTTAATGTGCTTTGTCATGGAATAAAGAGATGGATTCCTTACAATGTGAAAGGTTCTTTGAATTTCACAAAATAATAGAATCTACTTATTTCACATCCATGGATTATTTTAAAGGTATTTTTCATTTAATTTCCATTTATTTTTATTTTTGGGGTTTTTCCATTCATTTTATGAGCAAAATGGCGGTTTTTCATGATTTGGACCAAACTGTGAGCCTATTTCAAAATTTAAAAACAAATTTTATTTATTTTATAACTCCTTTTCTTCAACATGTTTCAATTATTCTACTTTCTACTTGTCCTCACTTGACCTATTAAAACCACCATGTCTATTTGTACCCCTTAGGAACTCATTATCATTTTGGATTTGAGTGATTTAGGTAGGCATTAGGCCAACCCGTGAGCCCATTTCCTGATTAAAAAAAATTCCTTAATATCTCATTATTTTTTTTTAATTTTTTTGTGATTCCACCTCCCACTAAAATCTAAGATCCCTAGGCTCTCCCCCATGTTCGTGGACCCCTCTTTGGAACTCATTTGCAATGAGGATTAGGGTGAAATATCTCAGGGTTTTTTCAAATCATCTAGATTTGAGAAGGTAATTTGTTTTATCATGAAATCATTATATTTTCACTCTTTTTCCTAATTTCAGTACCCACTTGACCTCCTTATCCTCATTAATCGCTCCCTATAATTTTTGGCTGCATGGAGATTCAACATTTGGTGTATTTGGGGTGATTTCTTCAAGATCTCTAAAGTGAGTGGGTTTCCTTCCTTCCTCCTCCCATTTGATTTGGATTTCTACCATTTCCTTTAGGTGTATTCCATTTTTATAGAATTTAATAATGTCCAGTAATGAGGTATTAGAACCTAGGGTTTGATATTGGGTTTCATGGTCTAATATGTTTGTTTTAGGTTGGATTTAACTTCCTTGTGGTGCGGCGGTGGTGCGGTTGAACTTTTGCACAAGGATTTGAGGGTTTTGACACTTACGGTAGGTGGTTAAATGTGTAAGAACTAATATATGATTTATCATTTCTTGATTTATGTTTTTATCATACTCCCCATTCATTGTTGTTACTATGAAAATTGGTTTTGCTGGCATTTGTTAAGAAATTGATTTTTAAGTTCCAATTTTTTGGGAAAATGGCTTTTTTGCATGTCCATTCAATGTTATACCATTTTGGACTATTTTATAACTCATGTAATGGTTTTATTAAAATGTTTTATTTCTTAAAATTTATTTTTTGGTAATATTGGTATGAAATAGGTTTTAAAAGAGGTATTTTAAATAGATTTTATGTGCAATGATTGTCGGTATACCTTGGAGCTGTTTTATGAAAACATTTCATGGTTTATTGAGTTGTGTAAATGGTTCACATCATGCGTAGCTAATGTATTGATTTTTTATGAACATAAATGGGGTTATTATGTTAAAATAGTTTTTTGAAACATGATGAAATTGTTTGAGAACAATGGGGGAAACCTAGTTATCTAGGTGGGAGGACGTGTACTAGTAGCTAGTGATCCGGAGTGGTTTTATCCATTTTTAACTTAACAAGTTGGACATTGAAAACACTAAAAAACTATATTAATGATTATTGGGGATAAATAGGTTATGGTTATATTCCCTACTAGTGAATTTTTTATGGTAACATATATTATAATGGTTACTTTAAATCGATATAGGATGTACATGGGGCCCAAAACTAACTAGCGTCAAGGGGTGTTCTTGAGATTAGTTCTCATTGGATATTTTGTATTTAAAATTTACATAGGGTGTGTTTGGATGAAAAAAAATGTAGTATCTTAGATTTTTTAATTAAATGTGTTCACTCTTTGAAATTTCCCTTTGAAATTTGTTTACCTTTAAATGTTTTATTCTTTAGAATTTATTTCCACCATTTCTTGTTTATCAAAAACTTGCATTCTTTTAATCTTGTATTGCTTACTATATATAATCCTATAGGTGGTATCCTATTGGGAATTAGATCACACCCAACTTACAAAACTTGTTTATAAGTAGACTTGATCATGTTTGATGCAGGTAAAGTCAAGGCCTTGGGTGATGGCAGTTCAGGTAGCTAGTTTATTCTCTTGGTGTGGTGTTGTGGAGACGACTTGTGGGTGATAACAACTTGTAATGTGGAGTCCATTGGGATATTTTTATGATAATTTTGTGTATATTTGGACCTATTTTTCATGTTTAATCCTTTTTGTTCAGTTTTGTATTTTATTTAAGGCATGTTTGGCATAAATTATCAGATTTGGATTATTGATTTTTTTTTGTTGTTAAATGATTCCAAAATCAGGTAAATCGTTCCCAAACCATAATACATGATACTCGGGAACTTCTTCCATCCCATGGGGATAGGGAAAATCCTTCGGAATTTTCCATGGATCGGGTCGGGTGTCAGTTTTAATGGAGACCAGATTCGGTTTGTGAAAAAAATTTATCAAAGGAGGCTATTTTTTTTGTGTTATATTATTATTTTGGGATGATTTGGGATAGAAATAATCTAAGACTATCAGGGCTTGTAGTTTTGTTCATGAGTAGGGTTCCTAGCCTATACCTCTTTCGATAGACCTTGAGTCACCATGGGACATTTGAATTGTTTATTTTCCTTCACTTTTAGGTGAGACGTGTGGGCTGTAGACTACATGTGGACATCGAGTGGGGGTGAATTAGTTGTTTATTTTATTATTTTATTGTGGTTGTATTATTTATATTTGATGTTATTGATGAAAATTTCAGAATATTTGTACTGATTTTTGTTCTTCTGACTGCTTTCTTTTATAGTAACATGCCTCCCCAAAAAGCTCCCATGGACCCATGGGGGGAAGACCGAGAGAGTTCTCCCTCACAACTTGATTAGAGGCTAGTAGAGGTTGTGGTTTGGCTGTCCAAGTTCTAGGATTGGGACAAGATCTTGTTCCATATATAGTTTGGGAAGATGATATAGGTCCTAGGAGTACAAAGCCTAGGAGTTTCTAAAAACCAAGCATCCTGCATTTTGAGGTAGAAAAACCCCAAGAAGCAGAGGTGTGGCTCAAAAGGATCGAGTAAATGATTGAGTTTCTGGACACAACTGAGGAGTTTGGGGTGAAATGTTACTCTTTCCTATGATTGGGTCCCTTCTGAAGGTGGTATGAATCAGTGCTTCAAGATGGAAAGCACAAGTAGATGAGTTGGAAGGACTTCAAGGTTATCTTTAATGACCACCACTGCCTTGAAGTTTTATCATATTCTCGATCTAGAGAGTTTATGGAGATTGTTCAAGGGGATCTTTCTATGATGGAGTATGCCAACAGTTTTTCTGAGTTGGTCTGGTATGCTTTGGAAAAGGTCTCTAATGAGAATATGAAGGCCCAAAAGTTTGAGAGGGGTCTGTGGAAAGAGATATATTCCCAGGTCTTCTTGTTCAAGATGGAAACCTATGTAGAGGTGGTTGACTAGGCATGTATGGTGGAGATCGAATGCAGGGGGAGGGATGATTTTTATGGGATGATATCAGGTATGGGAAGTGGAATCTCTTTTGAGAAGAAAAGGAAGTGGGAGGAGAAGGGAAAGAAGGGGTGGCAGCTCAAGCCGACCTTCCTGACAGTTTTTTCAGTGGGTTCTGATGTGAGTTATTTCATGTGCCACCAGTGTGGGAGGCTAGGGAACATCCGACCATCATGGAATTTTCCTTTGAAGCCTTGTCATCACCGTGGTTGTTTGAGACACTTGCACTGATTTTATAGGATGGTACTTCCAGTCCAAAGTGGGGAAGGATTAGTGGCTTCTAGGGGAGTGCAAGCTCAATCAGTGCCTTCAAGGATAGGTGGATCTCAGTTTGGTGGTTTTGGCGGAAAGGCTGGATCATCTATTGGTAATATCTAGTTCTAGGCATATCCATAGACTAGCGGTCATTCTTAGGCAAAGACTAGGAATCTTCATGTGGTGGATCAGGAACCAGTAGGATCATAGGCAGGACCATCGACAGTTTAACATACCATTTTGATTAAATCTTATATAGCTATTGCTATTTTTTAAATTAGTACCTCTATTTCATTCATATATACTCATTTTTTGAACTCTATGAATTTAATAACCGATATTTTTTCTTTTTTAATGGAGTTGGTGATGCTACTGGGAAAGAAGGAGCAGGATATCAGGTGACCATCGTGTGCATTTTCTATGTCAGGTATTGATATGGAGTGAGACCTCATGGGGTTAGATATGGATCAATTTGACGTGATACATGTCATGGATTTTATGGTACACATTCAAGTTCACATTTATTGTTATAGGCGACATGTCAATTTCACATCACCATATGGGAGTCGCTAGGTTTTCCTTGGGGAATTGGATCCTCGATCGGGTCGCACATGACCTCCACTCCTAGAGTTATGGAATCTTGTATTTCAGTTATCATCACTCACGATAGAGGAGGATGGTCTTTCTTTTGAAGGTGGACTTCGTCATGTATTGGATGAGTTTCTAAAGGAATTATTATATTATTTTTCAGGCTTACCTCCGGAGCGGGACATGGAGTTCTCAGATGATTTGGTGCCGGGAACACAACCAATATCTATTCCCTCGTATCATATGGCCCCCAACAGAATGAGGTAATTAAATATATATTTGTACGATTTATAATCCAAAGGATTCATTCACCCTGGCATCTCTCCTTGGGTCGCTCCTGTTCTATTTGCAATGAATACTGACAGATCCCTATAGTAGTGTATTGATTACCGGAAGCAGAACACTGTAACCGTCAAAAAAAAATATCATTTTCCCCAAATAGATTACTTTTCTGTTCAGTTGAATGGGGGAAAGTTGTTTTCTAAAATATAGTTGTTTTTAGTTTACCACAAACTCAGGGTGAAAGAGTCCGATATCCCGAATATAGCCTTCTGAACCAGGTACGACCACTTGGAGTACTTGGTAATGCCCTTAGGATTGACTAATGATCCAATGATATTTATGGAAGTCATGAATTGGGTGTTGCATTAGTATCTCGACTATTTTTTTTGTGGTATTTCTGGATGAAATCCTGGTATAATTTGGATATGAGGAGGAGTATGAGAATCATTTGCAGATCATGTTGGTAACTATGTGAGATCACTACCCTTAAGCAAAGTTGTCCAAGTGCACTTTCTTGATTAGGGAGGTGATGTTACTGGGGCTTGCGTTCTTAGAGTTGGGAGTTTTAGTGGACCCAAAAAGTTTAGTGTAGTTATTTCATGGGATAAGCCGAAGAACGTGTTTGAGGTTAAGAGTTTCCTCCACCTAGCTGGTTACTAAAGGCAGTTTGTTCAGGATTTTTTTCAGCTTGCTTCGTCCATGAACACTCTCAACTAGAAAGGGGTGAAGTTTTTATAGGGCCCAAAATTTCAGGAATCCTTTGAGGATCTGAAGAAACGGTTTCCTACCACCCCCATTCTAATTTTTCTAGAGGTCGAAAAGGGGTATGTGGTGTATTGAGATGCTTTAGGTATGGTCCTTAGGAGTGTGCTTATGCAGGGTGATCACGTGGTGGCATATGGTTCTGGAAAACTCTGACCACACGAAAATAATTATATGACCCATGACTTGGATTTAGTAGTTGTGATGCATTCTTTGAAGACATGGCATCACTACCTTATTGGGGAGAATTTTGTGGTCTACTCTGATAAAAAATATTGGCCTACATCTTCTCATAGAAGGAACTTAATCTAAGACATCGCCGCTGGATCGAGTACTTGAAGGTGTTAGACATTGACATTGTCTATACCCCAAGAATGGGTAATTTGCTGGAGGATTCTTTGAGTATAAAATTACCAGTGCAAGCCTTGAGGAAGTCCAATGATGAGTGGACTCTGATGGGGCTCTGTACATAGATGCATGTGGAGAACAAGGAGCACAGTGGAGGTGTGTTCTTGGTGAGAATTCAATACAATCCTTATATAGTGTAGTTTATCAAGTACAAATAGCCCAACAATGATATTTTTCATTGATCGAGGTTGTTTCTTCAAGGTGGGGAGATGTCTTCTAATTTTTCATCATCTCCCAAGGGAATATTGTGTTCCAAGGGTTGTTAAATAGTATTGTCATCTCTACGAAAGGTGGTGATGATGGATAGCCACTATTCTTAGTGGGAAATCCATCTAGGTGCCACCAAGATGTATTATGATGTGTGACGATAGTTTTGGTGGTCAGGTATTAGACGTGACATAGCTGACTTCATGTAGATATGCTATACATGTTAGTTGGTGAAAGAGGATCTCTAAAGGCCCTCCAGTTTCTTCCAGCCATTACCCATTCCTACATAGAAGTGGGATGATGTCTCCATGTACTTTATTATTGTCATAACTAGTACAACTCGTGGTAAGAATTACATTTGGGTAGTGATTGACTGTCTGACCAAATCATCCCACTTCATTCTAATCAAAGATACTGCTAAAGTGGATGATATGGGTCGTTTGTATCTCCAGGAGGTAGTAAATCTTCATAGTGTGCCGTCAGTAGTTGTATTAGATATAGACCCCCATTTCACTTATTGGTTTTGGGAAGGCCATCATAAGGCCTTGGGGTCATAGATTAAGATGAGCATGACTTACCATACTCAAATGGATAGTAAGACAAAGCGGGCAAATCAGATCCTGGAGGACATTCTCTGTGCATGTTTTTTAGACTTTAGAGGTTCATGGGATAGCCATTTAGGATTGGTTGAATTTCACTATAATAATAGTTACCAATCATCGATTTGAATGGATCCTTTTGAGGTGATCTATGGTCGGCCTTGTCTCCCCCCTATGTTGGGTTGAGGTAGGTGAGACTTCACTGTTGGGTGCAAGCTTTGTGTCGCAGAAATCTGAGAAGGTCACGTTAACCAGGTAGCACTTTCTAACAAATCAGATTCGTCATAAATCTTATGTGGACTAGAGTTGTTGAGACCTATATTTTTCTTTGGGTGACATGGTATTCTTGAAAGTGGCCCCTCATCTGGTCCATCATCGATTGAGAAAGAAAGGGAAGCTGACACCATGGTATGTCGGACCTTTTGAGATCACCGAACATATTGGTTCGGTGGCATATAGGTTGGCCTTTCCTTTTCATTTGACTTCCATTTATAACATATTCTACATATCCTAGTTAAAAACGTACGCCCTGGATCCATCCCATGCGTTGAATTGGGAAGAACTTGAGATAGAGCCCGATTTTTCTATTTTTGAGTGGCCGGTGCGAATAGTTGATTCCCAAGAGATGTTTATTTGGGGAAATTTGATTCCACTAGTTTTTATTCTATGGAATCATGGGAATGATACACATGAGACATGGGAGCCGAAGTCACGGGTTGAGGAAGAGTACCCATTCTTGTTTTCTAATCAAGCTTCGAGTTGACTTTTCGGGGCAGAAAGTATTTCACGGTGGGGAGAATTGTTACATCGATGACTTATTTTAAAGGTATTTTTTTATTAAATTTCCATTATTTCTTTTTGTGGGGGTTTACCATGCATTTTTGGAGGAAATGGTGGGTTTTCAAGATTTGGGCCAAACTGTTATCCCATTTCCAAATTAATATTTTTTTCTTTCATATCTATTTCATTTTTCAACAGTTTTCATCCATTCCACTTCCTACATCCCCCCATGACCTACTCAAGAATCCAGGAATATTTGTACCCCTTAGTAACTCATTATAATTTTGGATTTGGGTGAATTAGTTAGGCATTGGGTCAACCTGTGAGCCTATTTCCTTCTTTAAATTTTTTTAATTATTTAGTATTTCATTAATTTTTTAATGTTTGTTTAGTGATTCCACCTCCCACTCGAAGTCAATAGAACTAGGAGATCCCCCATTTTCGTATCCCCCTCTTTGGATCTCTTTTTCATCATGGATTAGGGAGAAATTTCTCAGGGTTTCTCAAATCATCCATATTTGATAATGTAATTTGTTTCACCCATAAATCATTCAATTTTCACTCTCCCCCCCCCCATTCAGTCCCCACTTTACCTCCTCATACTTAGTCAAGCCTCCCTATCAGTTTTCATTTATTAGAGATTCAATTTTTTGTGGATTTGGGGAAATTTATTCAAGATCTCTCAAGTAAGTGGGTTTTCTTCCTTCCTCCTCCCATTTGCTTACGGTTCCTCCCATTTCCATAGGGTTTCTTCCATTTTTATTAAAGTTCCTAATTTCCATCAAGTAGAGGTTTGAACCTAGGGTTTGTTATTGGGTTTTATGGTCTAATATATTTGTTTTATGTTGGATTTAACATCCTTGTGGTGCGGTGGTGGTGTAGTTGAACTTTCACACAAGTATTTGAGGGTTTTAACACATGTGGTAGGTGTTTCCATGTGTACGAACTACTAGATGAGTTATAATTTGTTGATTTATATTTTTATAATACTCCCCTTCATTTTTATTATTATGAAAATTGGTTTCTATGTCATTTGTTAAGCAATTTATTTTCAAGTGGCACTTGTTTGTGAAAATGGGTGTTTTATATGTCAATTCCATGTTATACCAGTTGGGCCTATTTTATAACTCATTTAACGGTTTTATTAAAAATATTTGGTGCTGAAAATTCTATTTTCGGTTAACATTGGTGCGAAATTGGTTTTCAAATAGGTATTTCAAATATATTTCATGTCCAAAGTTTGGCGGTATACATTGAAGTTGTTTTATGAAAACATTTCATGGTTTATTGAGTTGTGTAAATGGTGAAACACATGTGTAGCTAATGTTTTATGTGTGTATAACCATAAATGGGGTTTTTATATTCAAATGGATTTTGGAATCTTTTTTAAATTGTTTGAGCACAAGGGGGGAAACCCAGGTATATAGGTGGTTGGACGTGTACATGTACGCTAGTGATCCGGAGTGGTTTTATCCATGTTTCACATAGCAAGTTGGACATTAAAAACAATAAAAAATATATTTATGATTATTGGGGACCACTAGGTTATTGGTATATTCCATACTATTAGATCATGCATAGGAACTGATATTACTATGGTTACTTTACACCGAGATACGATGTACATGGCCCTCAAAAATACTAGTACCTATGGGTGTTCCTGAGATTAGTGCTCATTGGATCTTTTGTATTTATCATTGAATTAGGGTGTGTTTGGATGAAAAAAATTCATTAGATTAAATTTTTTATTAAATTTTTTCACTCTTTTAAATTTCTCTTTGAAAATTCTTTACGTTTAAAAGTTTCATTCATTATAATTTATTACCACCTTTTCTTATTTATCAAAAACTTTCTTGATTTACATCTTGTATTGCTTACTATATGGAATCCTTTGGGTGGTATCATATTGGTACTAGGATCACACCATACATACACCCCTTGGGTGTAAGTATACTTGATCATGTTTGACTCAGGTAAAGGTAAGGCCTTGGGTGATGGTGGTTTGGGTTACTAGTTTATTCCCTTGTTGTGGTGTTGTGGTGATGACTTGTGGGTGACAACCCCTTATCGTGTGAAGTCCATTGGGATGTTTTTCTGCTACATTTATGTATGTTTTTACCTATTGTGTAATTTTTAAACTGTGTGTTTAGTTTTATATTTTATTTAAGGCATGTTCTTTATAAAGTTTCAGATTTGGTTTATTAATTGTTTTTTGTTGTTAAATGATTCAAAACTCAAAGAAATTGTTCCCAAACCATAATACATGATACCCAAGAACTTGTGCCAGAACATGGGGATAGGGAACACCCTTCGGACCTTTCCATTGGCTGGGTCGGGTGCTGGTTTTAATGGTGACCAGTTTCGGTTCGTGACATCTTTCGCCTGTGCCCGAGCTCCTCCAACAACATTATCATACAAATCATCTCTTTGCAAGCCTATGTAACTACCAGTTACTATTCCAACATCATGGATAATTAAACAACTAAATGTAACTTTAAAATCTATATCATATCCCATCCTACAAGAGTAAACACATAACCGTTATTATATTTCCTCCTAACATAATCAACCACAAAATCTAAACCAACATATCTTATTATTGTGAAATCTGATCCCCCATAACATAATGTAACATTTTAGGTATCCTTGATATATCTTAGGATCCCCTTCCCTATGTTCTAATTCTCTCATCCTGGATTCTCCATGTACTGACTAACTACTCCCACTTCATGTGAAATGCCTAGTCTAGTACAAACCATAGAGAACATCAAACTTCCTACTATTGATGCATAAAGTACTCAAGATATCTCCATCATCTCTACCTCACTACTCAGACTCATTGTATAGGATAAGATGAAATTAAAGAGAAGTGGGTTGGATATTGTCTTACTGTCTTTCATGTTGATTCATTTCAATAATTTGCATAAGTAGTTATTCTGTGATATCCAAATCTTACCACTATCTCTATATTAGTAAATATGCCTCCCAAGAATCAAGTTTGTTGGTTCTAAGTCCTTCATATCAAAATCCCAAGAAAATTGCGCCTTCGTCTCTTGGATCTGATCATTTTTGGGGACTGAAACAAACATCTCAACCACATATAATAGAATAATGATGAAATAATTTCCATATAAACCCCTAAAATATAAACAAATAATTGAATGAAGTTTGTTATATCCAATGATCCTGATATAAGAATAAAATATCTTGTACCAACACCTCAAAGCCATCTTGAGACCATAAAGTGACTTTTTCAACCCACTCACCAATTTCTCTTTTTTTTCTTATTTAAAAACATCTGGATGGATCATATAATTCTATAAATCAATATCACCATGAAGAAAATAAGTCTTCACATCTAGATGCTCTATATGTAAATTGTATGTAGCTCACATCGCCAACACTACCTAAATATTCATCAATTGAACAATAGGGTAAAATATTTCATTGAAGTCAAAACCTTACATTTGAGCATATCCTTTGACCACCAGTCTTGCATGATATCATAATACCTAGTCTTTTTCATCTTGATTGATCTGAAAGACCCATATTTGCTGATAGCCTTCCTTTCAAGGGGTAATGGAACAAGATCCCATGTCTTTTTTTGTGTAGGTATTTTTGTTCCTCTTGAATCGCCACCATCAATGATGATAAATTTGGAATTAGGGTCGCCTCCACAAAAGAAGATGGCTCTCTATCCTCTATCAATAAGAATAATTCAACATTTCCCTCAGTGACATTGTTTGAATGTCATACTGGTGATCTATTCTCCTAATTGACCATCATGGTCCAAAATCAACTAGTACTTGATCATCATGCTCTAGTAATTCCTCAATGGAAACAGGTTCATCCTTGTATTTTTCCTCCACTGTGATTATTATGGTGTTTGTATTGTCTTCCTCTATGTCTCCATCAATTTTTATTTTCGCATTGTCTTTTCCAACAATCATATCATAGCTAATGATAATTTTTTAAGAAGTGGGTCCCACAAATCATTCCCATTCATACCATCAGCATAAGACAATAAGATAATTTTCTTAGATCTCAGATCCAACTTTGATATTTCCTGGTCATTAAACAATGCATATATATGAACTAAAAAAGTATTTAACTAAAATTTGTCAGTGGTTTTATAGTTCCACATATTCGTCAGTGTCTTGAAATCAATCTCTATTTAATAAGATAAATTTTTTAAATAATATGTAGTATTCACTACTTTTGCCCAAAATGTTTGGGCAATTTCAATAGACTTCAGCATCACCCTTGTTTTATCCAACATGTTTCTATTCATCTTCTACGCAACTCCATTTTTATAAGGAGTTTACACCACCATGAATTGTCTCTTGAAAACTTCTCTTTGAAAAACAAGTATTAACCTCCTCAATTATATATTATCCACAATTTTTAGTCCTCATACACATGATCTTCTTTCCAAATTCAAGAAAATTAAGTGCTATGACTATTTTTAATACTTCAAAGATATTGGCATTACTCTTGATTGTGTACACACAACTTCTCCTACAATAATCATCAATTGGTGATACAATGTACCTTGTTCCTTCCAGTGACACAATAGATGCATTCCAATCATTGGAATGGATCAAATCTAAGATCTCCTTGATTCTTTTTTTTCATGTCCCAAACATTATATTGTTTTGAATTCACAAAACACAATGGTCAAAAATAGCAAGGATACCATTGTAAGCCAAGGAAGAAACTTCTTGTACATTCAAATCTTTATGACTTGTTTTGAAATATGGTGATGATTCTAATAAAATAAAGTCTTTAATGTTTCCATAATGATATTTGATGTGAAAACTACCTCTACCACCTTGTAAATTTCACCCATAAGAATGTACATGTTTTTTGAGATGTTCTTTGCCTTCAACACTACAAGAAAAACCATAATAATTCTCATCACTCCATTATTGGTGTGAGTCTTTCATTCAATATCATCGAATTTTACAAAATACAATATTTTCTTCTTCAGGCCTTCACATGGCATAATCATTGGATGGTTCATATCATGCCATCACGTATCTTAAATTTGATAGTACGAAATCCAATGATCATTAAGGTGTGATCATTCCACATGTACAGAAGTCCTTATGATGTATATTTATACTATTCAAACCATTCACAATGAGACTTCATATTCCATGTTTATCTTGAGTCTATTATCCATGCATCATTGATATTCTTTGTACTTCCAACAGTTTCCACTACTTTACTAACAATAATGTCTCCATTTTCAGAAGTAATCACCACATTACCCGAAGACATCTTACCAATACTCTTCTTATTCAAACAACCATTGTTGATGTTTCCCTTCTTTCCACAATTGTAACATTTGATATTCTTCTTATTAATCCTTTATCTTGACCTTCTATGATTCTCTCTGCCACTGGAACCATGCTCCACCATCCTTCCTCACTCCATTGATAGAGACGATGCTTCGTGTGAACTTTCCTATCCATCCTACATGTTCATGAAATAAATTTATCCTTTAAGAACCAAAAATTAAATATCATTTAAGAGAATCATATCCATCAAGATATTATTGGTGAGTTTTATGTTTATTTGGTCATAAAAATCTGAAAAACTATATAGAAGAATCATTTAATGTTTAGTATACACTATTTTATAGCCCAACACCATGAGTTTAATGAAATGGGTATTGGGATTGTTGATGTGGTTGGTCATTTATGATGACATCGCCTATCAAAGATTGTACAATTTTCTCTTTAAGAAAATTCTATTTTAAAATGAATTGACCTCATATAGATTTTGTAGAGTATCCCATATTTCCTTCATCGTTTTTTTCTCCACAATGCTTGATAAAAACTCTTCTTACAATACAAAATTGATGTTAGAAATAGAATTCCCATCTATATAGTCCCATTTCTCATCTATAACACCCACCAGGTTTTTAACAATTTATAGTAGACAATTATCTATCTGTATTAATACCTATATCTTCATATTCCACAAATGCAAATTATTCCCATTAATGTTTTCAATATCAAATTTTGCCTCCATATGGACATGACATCAGTTTAGAACCTTCTGTTTTTTACAATGGTTTATATAATAATATCAATTATTTTTTTTATGTGATCAACTAGATTCACATTCATAAAGAATACTCAAATTTAAAAAAATTTGTAATACCCAAAAAATTAAACATCAACAGGCCAAAAACATTATTTGGTACCACTTGTTGGGACCATAGATGAATGGAACACTGGTACAATGATAATTATGAGATAAAATAAAGTGCATCATTTGGAAATAAATGAAAAAAAATGTATCATGGGAAAATCCCCAAAATGAAGGTGGTAAAAAACCATAGGCAAATAGAAAGATCTCTATTTGTAAAAGTGGGTACACAATCCCTCACTATTACGAGGTGGAAACCATCACAATATCTCTCATGAATAGTGGGTGGAAATCCTCATAAATACTCTAAAAAACAAAGGAATGTGATTTTGTTGATTGGTGAGGGATGAGATGCTGAAATGGGAGGAGGAACTTGGATTTTGTAAACAAAACCTCAGTCTCTGCTGCTCCTAACCACTGGATGAGTTTGCGGGGTTGGCCACCCACCACACACCACACACCTACCTCAACCTAACCCTTTAACACACTAAATAATATTTGGCTTATACCGACATGAATTTAGTAATACACAATATATATGATGGTATTAATGTGTAATTCCACAAATATTATGTTTTATTTGTATTACATTCAAGTACTACGATTTATTTTTAAAACAAAACACACACACACACACACATATATATGTGGTTATTAATTTATTGACACCAATATATGCTTTACCAAAAATTAAATTTATTTATTTATCATATTAGTTCTGATAATATTTTTTACCATCAAATTAATATATTATTATTAATTATTATTATCAGTAGTTTTTTTTCAACATATAAATTTGCTTCCAATATTTATAAACTAAAAAATAATAATTAATCAATAAATTTTTATCAACATTATTTAATAGTTTAAAAAATATAATTCTACTATTATTAACAAAATTATATTGATAAATATTTAGAATATGACACATTCTGTTTGGAAAAAAATCAAAGTTGTATTTAAAATAAATTATTATATGGGATTTTAAAAACAAATCACATACTATAAATATGATGATATTCACATTTTAAAATCATTAATTTTAGAAAACAATGTATCAAAAAAATAAAAAAAATGAAATATGGTTTCATCCTCTTTATGTGTTTTTTCCCCACATCTCCCCTCTTCCTCGGTTACAACCCAATATTATTTTCTCATAGAATGGAGATATCCACTAATGTGATTGTCTTAGTTCATCACCATCGACCAAATACACATACACAAAATTAATTATCTACAATTTCTCACACCTTCATCTACTGATGTTAGCTTTCATTTTCCTTTTTCAACTATACAAATGAGGTGTATAGAGGGGCATGAAAAAACCCACTTCACCTTCAATCAGTCAATGTTTTGGCCCTTTATCAGGTATTCACATCCACTATTGATGTTTTATGAACCTAAAATCACATGTATCTGGTATTCAAATTGAATTATAGTTTTTATTTATGTGAAATTATGATGAAACAAGACTTCATATTCATGTTTTTGGTGTTTTTGATTTTATAATTCTATTTTCATAATTCTATCTGGAAGGTATTTGAACCAAAAAATGAATCATATCCTTTTGGATAAGATTCACACACCATCAAATACACCTTCTATAATCATGGACACTTTGAAAACTCTTAGGATGAATCCTAGAAGAGTTGTTTTTGTTAGTGATTTCCATCACGACAATGTTGGAAAGTTGATATCTATCAATTTAAAGAAGGGTAAACTATTATGTTACTTAATTATAGAGGAAATTAATTTAATCTAGACATTAAAATTTTTTACTATCTTTATGGCGACATGATATACCTGGAACTATTGATGATTGATCGAAAAAGCAGTAAAGGTACACATTCAAGTAAATTTTTGGGTTTTTCTCTCAAATGCAAATTTCTTTGGTAAGATGGGAATAACTCTCCTGTGAGTTTGTTAATATGGAACTTCATGATCAATCAAATTGTTAACATAACATGATGCATCTAGTGAATGGTTAAAATTTCTGCGAATATATTGGAAGTGGAAAATGTGAAATTTCAACCACGATTAATAATTTTTAGAGTGTGAATATTGAGGGAATGCATCCATTCTAAATTTACTAACTCACAAATAAAAACACAATTCTAGTCAACATAATAGTGATGAACCCCTTCTAAATAGTATACTTAATTCTAATATATTGGTCACTTTGAAAATATCATAATTTTTTCAACATGAAAATTACTTGTTGCAAATAGTCATTAATATTGAATTGGGGTAAGGACAACATGATGAGGAATTGGTGATTTATTGAAATCTAAATTGACTTGGATCCACTGTAAGTCTCATTATAGGTATGAATTCATTTTAAATTAACTAAAATGTTTTCATTTTATAAATTATTATAATAAATATGATCCAAATTGAAATTTTACACCTTTAATTAATGGATATTGAATGTTTAACACTCTGAATCATTTAATATGAAGGTGATTAATATATTATTTTGTGAATATTGTTTCTCCATTTTTGTATCTAATTATAATTCATTTATTGATTTGTGTGTGGAATGATACAATGTTGTATCATTCCTTGATTGATGTAATATTCCCATTTTTTGTGATGTGAATATGCTTTATAATAAATTTTAACATTAATTATTTATTATACTATTGAATTTGATATTGAGAGACAATAATTTCAATACTTTTCATAATGTATTTATTATTTTCAAAGATTAAACAGTTGAAACTTGGATGAAAATTAATATCTATATTGATTTTCATTTATATTTTGAACATCACAATGATATATTTATGTGATTATAAACATGTGGTGTTTTAAGTTAATGAATCGTAGTTTATTTTAGTATTTAAAATTTATCACACTATATGTTATTGGAATGGTTATTTCTTTGTTATTATATAGTTATAAATTTTTTAATTTCTGGAAAATATTATGTTATTAGATTTTCATTTATTACACTACAAAAATTATTTGTATGGAAAAAATTATAAGAGATGAGTTGTTTGTTGGTAAAAATGGATAATTCCAATATATATTAATTTTTTTGTATTAATTTTTAGATAAAACTTTTTTTAAAAAATAAATAAATATATTGTTACTAATCATTAAATACTAAACAATACTGTATAGAAAGGTTATTTTTCCTTAATTTATGTTAACACTATAAATTTTATTAGTACTGTAGTGGTACTGTAGTAGCGAAGTCACTATAGCAACAAAGGGAACTATAGCGATGACATGATACTGTAGTGGTGGAAAGACACTGGAGCATAGGCGGGTACTATGCGGTACTATATCAGGCATGTACTATAGTACTACTATTCACAGAATGGGTTTTGGGCCAAAAATTGGGCATATGGGCCATGTGATGGGCTACATGCCCACTGGGCCTTTGGGATATGAAATGGGTCTCCCTCTACCAAGTTAAATGAGGTATTTTCTTTTATTTAATAATAAATAAGGATTTGGTCCCATCCTCTAAAAAAACTAGAAATTTTAGCACCAAGACAATAAATAGTTATTGATATTTACTATCAAAAGTAAAACATTTATCATAATTTTTTTATAAAAATGTATCCATAACTAATACATATTTATTAACAATTTAATATAAATGTATTAATTATTTGTCACCAACACATTATTTTTAAATAAAATTATATAATTTGATATATAATTGAGATATTGATATTTTAGTAATATTAAAATATACTATTTTTGAGAAAGTGGGTCAGTTTAGCCCTAGTTACTACAAGCGGTATTCTCTCTTTCCTGCCTCCCCTTCCTTCTGATGTTTCTATAGATTCATCCTCATCAATATTGTTGGTGCCCCTCCACTACCCCACTTTAGAACATATAGTCAAGGAATTCAACTATCAACTATATGCATTCCCTATCGATTTGATTCAACTTCTTGTTTTATTTATGATACCCACTATTATACTACGTAGATGAATCCAAAATATGGTTTGACAGTTTCATTAAGTAATTTTATGGTGTAGACACTATCTAATGTCTAGTTAGTAGCAATAGGCTTAGTAACATATAGTAATGGATTGCAATCATCAATTCAAGATGTAAGAGTGAGTTTAATTTTTTGAATGTTCATGAATTAATATATTTTTTAATCACATTTATTTTATTCATTTTTAACTGTGAGATTAAATATCACATCAGGAATTAATCTAAAATAAAATTGGATGGAGTGTGCACATAGAATGAATCAATTATAGTTTTCATATTTATAAATTCCTCTATCATTATTTTATCATTATTTAAGGTAGAGGATGATACATTATTCACATATTAGATTCCAAGAAAAAAATATATACATATAAAATTTAACTTATTCTAGTCATATTATTTTTAACTAAAAAAATTATCATTCAATTCTAAAAGGGTTCTCTAAAATTTTTCCCTGAGTTTTACATTTTTCTAACAGTGAAGCTTCATTATGATCAAGGTTTAATCTTAGCAGTACATGCTCACTATTATACCAAGACTAGTTTTCCATGCTTGTGGTTTAATGTTTTACAAAGAATCTTTCCTTGAAACCATTAGATCACATCCTTTATTTTAGTTACTTAATTTTCATCCTATTAAAATATATGTTAACTTAATATTATTGAGATGATATATTGAGGATTTTATAAATACTTGGAATAATCATTTAATTTTTTTTATATGTTATCATCTCTATTTTTTAATTATAAGTCATGTTATTTCGAAATAATTTTTTATTTTTGGAAATATAATCCATGTTTTTTTCAACATGTTTCATGTTCTAATATTTTTATTTCATGTTTTCAAATTTTAGTTGATCAATTTGGCCTAATTATTTAAAATGATCAAAGGTGATCCATAATTTTTAAGAGTTCCATATTTTTAGATTTGGTTCCATCATGATAATGGTTTTACACTTCCTTCATTATTATAATATTTCTCATTTATATTTTTATATTTTCAAGTGTAAATGATTATAGGGAATAATGATTAAATTAATTGAATATTTTTTCAGGCATACCAATAGTCTGACCCACTTCTTTTATCCTAAAACTCTAATAACCAGAATTTTATTTGTACGACTTCTGATAGTTTTCAAGTATTCATAATTTCATAGTGAACTACACCACATTTTCTCTAGAGTGTACATCACATTAGGAAACATTTTATCATTATTGTTAAATGGTTTAGAGTGTCTTAATGAAGCTCTATACTAAACTAGATTCATTATAGGAAAGTTATCTAAAGATGTTTATAGAGGCTACTTGGTTATTAACACATCCCTTATCTATTGATAACTAGGATCAATAAGGTTTCACTTATGAATATATTTAATTTGTCTAAAAATGTTATGTTATTTAGCACTATAAATGGGAAGTTATTTAGTGTAACTGTACGGAGGCTCTATTTTTCTTTGTGCACATACAATGCTTTCCAAAGAGGAGAAATATTGAAATGACTTCAGCTTTATTATACTTAGGAAATAACTCACATCCTTACATCTAATGTAACTATATGATTTTTTACATTTTATTCATATCATCTTTAAAAATATAATTAACATAAAACTGGTCAATTTTGTATTCCCATTTGGTTGAGATATTCTCTGATAGATTATCCCAATTTTTCACAATATATGAAATCATTATGTGGATTATAGTAAATACAATATTTATATTTTTTTAGGATGTGCTAACATTCCTCTATCATAATATTATAACATTCAATATCTTTCACCATCATTTTGAACAAGTCCATTTTTTTAATCACGTCATTCTAGATAGGTGAATCAACATATACAAAGTTGGATATTTATAAACCACAATATCCACACATTTAACAACTTCATTCTAATATTAAAATGTATTAGATTATTTTTCCTCTTTCTCCTTGAAATAATTGTGTATATTTTAAATAATTTCACACACTTGATGCAAACATCATGATAGTGACGTAAAAAATCATGGGGATCATAACACTATTTCTTAATACCTTCAATATATACAATTATCTTTCAAATATCTCCTTTATTAGATAAATATTTTTTAGAGGCTGCATTCATGTTATAGTTTTCTTAAATATTCACTAATGTATATTAAATAACTTTCACACTGATCGTGTTTCTTATCGACATCATAATAGATATTGAGATAATCCACAATAAATTCTAGAATATGTGTACAATTGTTAGAATTGACTTCCAAAGTCTTGAATTTTAAGGATTCAAAAATAAATTCCTTTTTTAACTCCTAAAATTTATCAAAGGTTGTGGTATCATATTATAATTTATATATTCTTTAGTTTACTATTTTTATAAGTATATTTGAATTTAAAGTATCTAAGTAATCCAAAATGGACTTTATCTTCACCATAAAAGATTCAGAAACACCAATCATAACTGGTTATTTCTCATTCATTAATTCTGATTGAGATTTTAGAATTACATTAAGATCATTTTTAAATTCTTCATTCGGACCTGTATCATATGTTTATAACATTTTAGAATCTCATATTCAATTATCATCATTTGTTTCAACTCATCAAATTTTGACTTTGAATCCATTGATGATTTCAACTCTTTAATGTATTCTTTTGAAACTATAGTATCCTCCCACTTATTCATCTGTTCATTTAAGTCATTCAAATTTACTTTCATGTTTTTCATTTATTTTTTAAATGATGCAAGGATGAAAATTTTGTTTTAGAAAACTATTTTATATTTTCATCAATATCTTGATCTTCATGTTCAGTAACAGGTGATGAAAGTTTATTATATTTTATGACTTTTCTATAAAACCCATTATTTCATGTAAGTAACCCTTTCTTTATGTATTTTAGGTATGTGAAGTGTTTGGGAGAATCTTTTGGGGTTTCATGGCTTTTGGAATGTTTTGGGGGATTTTTTGAAGGTTCACGGTTTGATCATGATCAATATAAATTGGTAAGCTCCTACATGATAACATGAAAAGTGAATAGGGGGATACTAGGAAGCCACACAATTAGGTGAACAGTTTGGCCAAACTATGCGGCCACATAAGAGTAATTATATGTTCTGGGTAGTTGGTATTCTACATGGATGGTTCCTAGTTTTTCTAACCATTTGGGTCATTCATACGATGTGCATCTAGAGGAAGTGGTTGGTGCACAGTTTTCCTAACTGTGTGATCCAACTATGCATGATTAAAAAAGATAGTTCCTAAAAAGTGGATATCACTCCTTTTTACCCATAAAACTCTTTTTTCACTATTTTTGAACCTAATATTGTTTTTCTTCCTCTCACGAGCTGTGGAGTCTTTATTATTCGATATGGGAGTGATCTGTTGGAATGTATTGGTGTGTTGAAGGCCGAATTTCTTAGTAAGACTCTGTACTTGATGTTATTTCTTTGATCTACATTACATCCTAGTCTTTAATTCCTTTATCTAGTCCATTGGTGATATATCCACAATAGTTGGTACCAATCATAATTAGTTTTTCTTTGTTTATGTTAGGTAAAGATACCTAAGGAGGGTTTTTGGAGTTTCAACATGGTTTAGTTGAAGAATTGTGTCATTCTTCATTTTAACATAATTTATAAGGAAGGTGGATTCAATATTGACTCATATTATCATAACTTGAAGTCTTAGTTTCAAATTGGTTGAATTTCATAAAATTTACAGCGTTTGTTTTTTTTACAATCATGGTAGAATCCCTCTACAGTGATTATTTGTGGATTTTTGGAAATTTGTTGTGAAAATTTTTTGTTTATGGATTTTAAAATGATGTTTTACAACATAAAATTCATTTAAATCATAGATATGGTTTGATAGAAATGTTTTTAATAAAATTATGGTTTTAATGAAATTGATTTGAATGGTTGGTTTCAAATTGTTTTGGCACACAGGGATTTGTGTGAGTTTATTCTTTTGACGTGACCCTAAATATGGGGCATGTATCATTGGGGTATAAGGAACATGACCCTAGATAAGCGGTGTTTTCCACTGATGTAAAATGATATTTTTCACTTAGTGATGACCTATTTTATAGATTAAAAACCACTCAAAAGTATAGAAATATCACTAAAGCGTGAATGTGTGGGTGTGTGTGTGAATCACAGAATGGGTATTAGAAAAAGGAATAAAAATGGTTTTATGAGTTGGTTGTTTATTTTCCTTGAAATAATGGATGGGTTTGAAAAATGGATGGCTAAATATAAACTATTTTAACTTATTTTATATATTATTTTATAAAAATGTGCTAACTTGTTCTATTATAGTGTTGTTAGTTGGGAAGTCATTTTTGGAGAACATATTTAGTTTCAATTCTCACCCCATGCTTTGGAAAATTGGTACTTTTGAAGATATCATTTATTGAGTCACTAGTAAGGGAAAAGTTTTTCATTTCTTTAGTGATGCATTGATATAAATTGTGATGTATTGTGGATTTGGGGCCTGGAACATATTTGGAGTTGTGGAGTTTATTTTATTGAAGCCTTGATCTTTGTAGTTTTGTCTTCTGCTTTGTACTTTGATGTTAGTTGTCCTACTCGTTGTTAATCTGGAATAGTGTGGTTTTGATATCAGTTGGAATTAAATTTAGTTTTATCACATTGTTATCATGAATAATATAATGGTTTTGGTTAGGTAATTATTGGTTCTGGTTTTTTTTCAAGAGAAAATCATCCCCCAATTGTATTCAAAAAATTGTAATTTATTACCAGACATTTGTGCCTTGTGGTTCCTGCCTAAAGACAAGTGATATACTTCCAACTTCTCAATCCAATGATGAGGGGAAGGATATTACATTTTCTCTCTGTATAGTTGTAACGTCAACATTTTTCGCACTACCATCATCCTCAAAATATTCATACTTATCACCCTTATCATTATCTTTTTTAATTATTTCCACAACTTGAATATGTGTTTATTCAATAATATTATTCATCTCTTGTTTATTTTTCACATCGTTTCATACACTAATTCAGCCTCTATATTAATCCCCATTTAAATTTTCTAATTTCCCTTAGTATCCTTTTGTACATCCATTCCATCTTCCACTTTTTCTTTAATATAAATCTCTATACCACTATCCAATTCTTGATTTGCATCTTTAGTCATATCATCATTAACATTTTTAGTTTCAATATCTAAAATAACATCTTCATTTTATTATTCAACTACATCTTATGGACCTCTTTCTTCATTGAAAAAAATTCTTCAATAGCTATAAGAAAAAAATAACTAGTAGATTTGTTCATAGAATAAGTTGTTATAATTACTTCATCATAAATAAAAACTCTTATAGGATCCCCCTTATTTATTGAAAGTATATCTAAATTAATCCCATTATGATTCTAAAATATTTGATGCATGAAAATCATAAGGCATGGACAAAAACAATTATATTTTTTCTAATGCAGCACAGTCGCTGACCAGGGTCGTCTCTCTTGAGGAGCCTTTCAGTTTGGTTCACTTACTTATTCTATATCACCTAACCTATCTGTTTTTTTATCTAATGAAAATAGTGAAAATATTTTTGGGTTTTTGATTATTTAAAAATATAAACTATCATGCAATATAAACAGAATGAGTTGATGAAGTAAGAACGTGGTTGTGGGGTTTAGTCGTAGGTTAAATAAATATTCTCCTTTATATGTTGATTTCAGTTTGATAATTCAAACATGAAATCTCATGTTTGAATCACTATTATTTTCTGGAATATAAATGGTTTAAGTTACATGTTATTGGGGGTTTTCACCACATCAGGGATGTTGGACTCACCAATGCATGCTACTCAAATCTACCCAAAACCTAAAATGAACTTTAATGAAAATTCAAGAACACCTTGACCCCCCCTAGGCCATGTCTTGGGGTTAGCCTCTCATTTCCAAGAGTAAGAGATGAAAATGGTGGATGGATTGGATAGCAAGATAGAGAGATGAATATAAAGATAGAGAATAATAATTTATAATTATTGTTAAAACAATAATAATAATATTAATTAATATTATTAATATTATAATTAAAAAAATAGTTTTTGAAAAGGTAGAGAGAAAGAAAGTAACATAATTTGAAATTAAGATTAATATATTATAAATAATA
Source organism: Viscum album (assembly GCA_963277665.1). Classification (NCBI taxonomy): domain Eukaryota; kingdom Viridiplantae; phylum Streptophyta; class Magnoliopsida; order Santalales; family Viscaceae; genus Viscum; species Viscum album. Next base: position 1,281,859,692 of record OY728134.1, read on the forward strand.
ATAATAATAATAGTTTTAATTATTATTTTAATTATAATAATAATAATAATAATTATTATTATTATTATAGATCAAATTAAATAGTGGAAACCAAAATTAAAATGCATGGATTTATTGAAAACTAAATCAAATTGAAATTTAAATTAAAAATAAAACAAAACTAAAATGAAAATAAAATAAAAAGAAGAAATGATGGGGGGAAGTGAGGAGCAGTAACAGACTATGCCACGGTGGGATCTCTCCATGGTTGTGGGTGTCGATCTGATGACTTGTGAAGGAGATGGGAGCCTCTTTTTATATGAATAATTCCTCCGCTAGAAGTTGTGACATTTATTACCCATTAAATGGACTATTCACGCATAGAACCCTTTCTAAACGTTATTCATAAATGTGTTGTACGTTAACCCTCCAAATTACAGCACATCTTGACCCCGTTTTAATGAGTTATGAGTTTTTTATTCTCAGTTTATTTTTATGGAAGAGGATTCCAGGAAGGTTCCTAAAAAATTATAATATCCAATAGAAACCTTCATGAATTCAAAAATCCCAAATGAAATTTATAGAGTTGTACCTATGTGTTTTCATGCTATCCTAGGTGGAATAACCTAAATTGATGTTCTGTAGGATGATATGTGGTTCTGTTATGGTGGTGGGTCAACTTTGTCCTCCCGAAAAAAGATCTAACTTCAATGATTTTTTAATACCTCTAAATGCTCGAATCATCCCCTGGTCCAGCAGACAAAGTTGGAGGAAATACAAAAATGATTCCAAAAAAATATGAATCACTAAATTTGGAATTTTTTTTAAATGATCAAAATACCCTTGACGTACAAACCTGTCAAAAATCTAGAATTATGCACTTTTCACAATTTAGACCATTTTCATTATATAATTCAGAGTACCCATTATTTTAATAAAAAATTTAAATAAAATGGTTTTATAATTTAAAAAACATTAAATAATACTCATTATTTGATAAAAAATATGCACATAAATTTTCTCTTTCAAATACGCCACACTTAAACCATGCTTTTCCTCAAGCAGAAAATCTTAACATAATAATTAGAGTGCACCAAGGTTACCAATATTGAAATTCCAATGCAATAAAATCAAAAAATTTTCAATGTGAAATAAAAATTTGAAAAATATTCATAAAATATCAATTTAATTTCCTATTTTTCAAAGAAACAAATAATTCACATATTTTACTTTTCCCCTTTGAAAAATGATGGAACTTCTACTTTCATTCATTCAAGCTCCTTGAACCATTATTATTAAACCTTACAAGTCATGATTTACCACAATTTTGATTCTTTACTCTCAAATCTCATAATACAATTCAAGTAGAGTTATTCTCATGTCATTATAACATGCTCCTTATCCATAGTCTTGTAAATGCACTACTTTATCTACATTGTAAAGAAAAAAGACACATAAAATCATGAGGACATTCAATAATGGTTGAAATGACTCTAAGGATTAAGGTTGGTAGGATTTTATACATTAAAAATTAAGGCTAAAGGATGATGTTTATCTCTTAAGTATAATGAAAGATATCAAAAAGTGTAATGAAATTCTACCCTTCAAAGTAGCAACACCCACTTCCCAAAACTCAAATTAATCATGATCCAATTATACATAATAAATGATTTTTGCACCCTCTTGAATATTTTTTTACATTTATATTTTGGTTATTTTTTCAAAAGTTATGATTAGATCAAACCTCACATCCATCACCTAACCATATAAGATCAGAAGATCGTCGATCTAGAAAATGGTGATTTATGGGTCTCCCAAATCAAAAAACTTTTTTTATCTTTTTATCATTTTTTTTCATTTTCATTTTTTTATTCAAGAGGGGTAAAACAATAGAGTATAATGAATGATTCCAAAACCTTTTATAATTACCAAAATATAACCCTCACACTTCTGCCTTACTCTGTATATCATCCTCTCCACCATGATTCACTTTACCCCCCACAATTCAACTTTAAAATATAATGAAAATACTATGAGGGGTTATAAATTGGGGTCAAGACCCTTGAATTGAGAAAAGGACCTCTTAAAAATGGGAATGTGGAACCCATTACAAGAATGGAAAAACGCTAAATGTAGAAGTCAAAGTGATCCTACAAGCCCCAAAAAATAAACAACCATGCTGGTACAAGAAAATCTCATTGCCCCCTTTACGAGACAATGCACCAATAAGATCAGTTAGAAGTCTGTCACCCCCTCTATCAAGAATTTTTACCATTATGGAGATATAATGAGGTTGAGAACCTCTCCAACCAACATGAAAATGTTGAGTAGAGCCGTATGAAAGGTTGCAGCACACCTTTCTCTCTTTCAAGCTGCCCACCTAACAATGCATGAGAAGAATCTCCATAGTGTCAACCTAATGCAATGCAAGAAATGACCGAAACCCACTGATAAAATGTCTAAGAAATGTATCTATCTATCCATCACAAGATGACTCATGGATGATGATGGATGTCAACACTCCCATCCCTCGAATGAGGCCTCCCACCCAACGGTACCAACATAGCACTGGTTTGTTCCTCAGGTCCTACAAGGATTTTGGGCCACCCAACGCCTTCGGGCCAGTTTATTCTTAAGTCCTTCAGGCCACCTTAAGGCCTTTGGGCCTCCCCAAGGCCTTTGGGCCACATGAATGTAGATGTACTAGTCATGCTACAAGGGATAAGGCTTCAGAGGAGGATTCAGGGCAGGCGCATTCACTGGAGCAGAGCTATCCAAAATTGGAAGAATGAGAGGGTATGGCTTCGCCATCGGTATCAGGCCTATGAAACTTTGCGTAGGAAAACTAGCCGAACAGCCCAGCAAAGATGGAGTGTTTATATCATGACACATGCTGGGGAGGAGTAATTCTAAGTTGTCTTGTCTGGATGATTCCCTCTAAGACCTACATGTCATGTAATTGTCTATTTTCTTTTGGGCATTGTAAGGGTTTCAACTCATCCCTTGAAAGGTGGATTATCAATAATAATACAAAATGAAGGCCTTCAGGCCATTCCGAACAAGAAAGCCAATGCTTCCAAACTAGACATTCCATCAACATGCAGTTCCAAGGCGGCCCAAAACCCCGAGTCCCTCATGTCCTCAACCAGATTGGCTCTATTTTCTGCTCCCTGGATAATGCTCCACAACAAAACGAAGAGGCCAAACCTTAACCCACATGATATCCTCACTAGAGAAAGTTGAAATCACGAGTCAAGGTAGCTCATCTTTCACCTGATGAAGATCCACTAGCACCATCGACCCGCTGAACTTGACTACACAATCCCAGAAAGCATGAATCCTTTGAAATGTGTTTTTGCACAGTCAAATCGTTGAAAATTTTTAATAAAATTTTTGGTCTGTTACATTTCCTAAACTCACTCAAGTAATATTCTCAAGAATAAATAATTAATACTTGGTCTAGAAGTCCTATCAGTAATGCGACATATGATATTTGAAAATCACTCAAGGAATGACTAACAATAATAAATCAATTACATGAATTTCATAAATTCAAAGCATGAAATATGGTTAGGGAATTTCATTTATATGAATCAATTAATTTATTCAAATCACAGGTCTTAATTTCAATATCTATGTTTCATATTTAAAAAATAAATTCTCTGTTTCATTCATTTAATCAAATCAACATTGAAATCTAAGACATGGCATCACAAGATTCCTAAGAAACTCATGTCTCTTAGATAAGTTGAGTAAAACATGAATTCAAGTGTGGGAACGCAATTTTATCTTTAAAGATCAAAACATGTTGTGTACAAAAAAATAGAAATTTTAAAAGATAAAACACCAAATGTGAACTCCCTTTTTCCATGAAAGTTAGTCCCCCCCATTCACTACCTAGGGATACATTCTACCATTATGAACCTATAAAATAAAACAACTTAATTAATCATAATGATCAAGTCATTTAAGATATAAAAAGATAGAGGGATAGGGTTGCATGGTACACTACATATAAGAAAATAAATTGACATCTAAATTCCTAGAAAGAAAGTAAAGATATATCTTGGTATGATCCCCCATGTGGGCCCTATATTTTTACTGCCTCTAGAGGGAAGTACCAGATTTTATCCAAAATATGATGGAGGATGAATCTCCTTTGATTTAAGCCACAATATGTGGCTTTTCCCAGCTTGTGCTTCATCCTTCTAGGTGAGTAATGATCCATGGATAGAGTACACCATATCCTCCCCCTTCATAATGAAGAATATATTCCATGGTGGGGGTGGGATGAAGTATAGACTATCCTTTTCTTTTGTTTCTACTTGTGAAACTTTCTTCTCTTCAAATGCTGGATTTATGGGGGCTACTTGAATAGAAGCCTCTTGTCTAATTTCCTCAGGCTCAACTACCTGAATCATATGATGGGGCTCATCTGATGAATGTTCGTTGAATTCAGGGAGCTCCATGTGTTCCTAAACAAGTGAAATTCGTTTTTCCATCATCATCCTCCAGGGAATAATACGAGATGGCCAAATCTGAAAATTCAAAACTATTAGATGTGATACTCAAATTAGATTCAATAAAAATAAAAGAGTTTTAGTTCAAGGTTGTATCATCTCCCTGAGTTTGTTCAGCTTTAATAACCTCTTCAATTGAAAGTTACTCTTGGAGTCGATATTCACTGGATGGAGGTAGGTAGTCGGGTTCCTACACAATGAATTTTGAGTCAACTTTATGGATGTGTTCATTGATATCTGGGAAGACCAGTGGCACTTCCTTCTTGGGGGTGAATCTTTTTAATTCATCTTGGAGTTCATCAACCATGACCATCAAATCTTCTAGTGAGATCCATGGTGCTATGCCTCTTTCCATATTCTTGGCTATTATAATAAGCACATCATATCTTCATTGGAGGGTCTCCTCAGTGTAGTCTATTTCTTGTTCTTCCACCTGTGAGTAATTCTTAGTCCTTGTAGAATAATAATAATTTTAATTAATCATGGAAAGATTTTTTTTTTGTTTTTTTGAAAATAAATTGAAATCTAACTAAGATATGATAATATAAAAAGTAAATTAAATAATGATTTGATCCCTGGAAATGATGCTAGTTTTGAAACACACCTATCACAGGGTAGGGACGAAAGAAATTATATTTTTACTAGTGACGCACAGTGTCTTGCCAGGGTTTTCCCTCTTGGGGAGCCATTCAGTTTGGTTCACTTACTTCTTCTATATCACCTAAACTATATCTTTTTGTTTTTTTTTTCTAATGAAAACAATGACAATTTTTTTGGGGGTTTTGATTATTTAAATATATAAACTATAATTAAATGTAAATCGAATGATCTGATGAACAAATAAATTGGTTTTGGGGTTTATTCTTAGGTTTAATATTTAATCTCTTTTATATGTTGATTTCAGTTTGATAATCCAAACATGAAATATCATATTTGAATCGCTATTATTTTCTAGAATAGAACTAGTTTAAGTTGCATTTCATTGGGGGCTATCACCACTTCGGGGAAATTTGCCTCACCAATTCATGTTACTCAAATTTACCAAAAACATAAAGTGATCTTTAAAGAAAATTCATGAACTCATTGACCTCCCCCCGGGCCATGTCTTGGGGTTTGAATCTCATTTCTGAGAGTAAGGGATTGGAATGGTGGATAGATTGGAGTGCCAGATAGAGAGAGGGAGATAGATAGAATAATAATTTAAAATTACTGTTAAAATAATAATAATATTAATAATAATATTAATCAATATTATTATTATTTTAATTACGAAAATAGTTTTTGAAAAAGGGAGAGAAAGAAAGTAAAATAATTTAAAATTAAGATTGAGATATTATAAATAATAACTAAAATAATAATAATAGTTTTTAATAATAATTATTATTATAATTATAGAAGAAATTAATTGGTGGAAACCAAATTAAATGCCTTGATTTATTGAAAACAAATTTAAGTTACAGTTTAAATTAAAAATAAAACAAAAATAAAATGAAAATAAAACAAAAAGAAGAAATGAGGGTGGAATAGAGGAGAAGTAGTTTCATGTGCCCTAGTGGGATACCTCCTTGGTTGTGGGTGTCAAGATGATGATTTAAGAAGGATATGAGAGCCTCCTTTTATAGGAAGAATGTTTTCTCGAGATTTTTTTCCTTTTTTACCCATTAATTGGCCGATTCACTCATGGAACTCTTCATAAAAGATGTTTGAAAATGTGTTGGTCTTCAACCCCCCAAATTGCAGCTTATTTTGACACAGGATGAATGCCTTATGATTTTTTCATTTTGCATTTCATTTTCTGGATAAAGATTCTAGGCATTTTCCTTCATAAGTATAAAATCACCATCATGACTTCAAAACTCCCTGAAATTTGTTATAGAGTCGTCCCTATGTGCCACCGTGCTATTCCAGGTAGAAACACCTAAATTGAAGGTGTGTAGAATAAGATGTGGTTCTGTTATGGTGGTGGTGTCCACGCTGTCCACCTGGAAAAATCTTCGACATAAATTATTTTTTAAAACCTCTAGATACTCTATTCATCCCCTGGTCCAGAATCCATCGTTGGAGGAAATAAAATAAGGATTAAAAAAAATAATCACTAAATTTGGAATTATATTTTTTATTAAATGATCAAAACACCCTTGACATACAAATCTATCAAAAATCCAGAATTATTCACTTTTCACAATTCAGACCATTTTCATTATATAATTACAAGTACCAATTATTTTAATAAAATATTTAAACCCAAGGGTTTTATCATTGAAAAAATTTAACAAAGATCATTATTTGATAAAAAAATATGCACATGAATTTTCTCTATCAGTATTCTTTAAAATCAATTAGTTTATCCATGGATACACCCCTCAAGTACCCAATCATCCTCAAAACACAATCTATCATAGAATTACTATGAAAAAACATCAAATATTAAGATAACCATTATCAATTTTTTTAAAATATATATTTTCTACTAAAAATGTTGAAAAATTATGACAAAAATTTTCATTGCATTTTCAATTCTGGGGAGTTATGAGGGGTTCAAAAAAGGATAAATTGGTTTTGTGCTTATTGAACTTACTCAAACCATCAGGCTGACACTCCCCTCTAATAGTATCCCATTTATAGGCTATTCCTAGAAGGGGTTGTATTCAAGAAATATTTTCCAATTATTTTATTTCTAGTTTAAGTGTATAGTTTGACTTATTTTTAGGCCTGATTTCTTATTTGTGCATTATTATCTATCATCAAACTTTGATGAGAAAAATTCTTTCTTTAATTTGTGGATTTCTCTAAATATTCACACATATTAGTTAATCTATATATATGGATATGTTTATCGATGTCATAGTATCATTCCAATTAATAAAGAATTGAAATGTGTAGGAATCATCCACACACACCTAGGTGAGGAACAGATTACGGTTGTTTAATGTGTTGGACCCTATATAACATGTTATATGTGTTTGTCTCCTTGGAGTAATTTATGACCTTTATTTTATTAGTTATTATATTTTTGAGTTTTTATATAACATACATTGATGTGTGTGATGATACAAGTCATGCATTGAATGAATAATATTCCCATAGAGAAAAATTGGTGGTAAAACACTCCAGCTGGAGAAGCTGGAGGAAATTATCCTAGATTTAGATAATGTTTCATTTTACAGTATATATTGTTTTTAAATTACATTTAACAAAAGTTGAGGGAATAAAGTGTTCTTTATGTAGCATATGACATATTTTTTTATTATTTACCTTGTATTAAATATTTATAAAATTTCATGCATTTATATATATGTATTTTGATGTTGTATATATTGGAATGGAAAGTTTTTTTTTGTTTACTTAAAATTTATTGTGCACGCCTACACAAATAAATATCTTACTATCAATTGATTTAGACGTGTGACTTAATTGAACTTTTCATTCCAAAAAAATTGTTAGAAAAAAAGGAAAGTGGAAGAACATGGAAACTTACAAAGAAAAAAAATGAAAAACACCATGCGCATCTAAGTTTATAAGTTATGAACAATAATTTGGAGAAACAAATGACCAACTCAAATTAGCCTCCATAATTTCTCTTTTAGATAGAGCATATAAAACCATGTTGGCCTCCATATAATCATGAGTGTCATCCACCTGAAGTTTCTAACAATGTTGAAGGCATTAAATCCATACTGGAGTCATTATCCATGGAACATTCCTAGATTGAGTCTTCATTATATGCCCCAAAATAGTAGAGTGAGTCCACCCATAGGTGCCTCTATCCATAATGGATAACATACTTAACTTATTTAATCATTTCCCACAATCCACATTCAATTTAAAATCCATTACTAATATAATTAAAGAAACAAACTTTAATAAATCACCAATGGGTGTGAAAGATACCACCACATCCTGATGGTCCTTGTGCACCTACAGTCGCCCCATCCACATTCACTTTCATCCCCAATGTAATTGGTGGAATCCATCTAATGGACTAACAGTAGGGGCTTCTTGACTCTACTAGTGACCCCAAAAGTCTTTTAAAAGATAATATCCAACAAATAATTTTTCATGAAATGTGTTATTATTTTGGAAGTATCCAAGACTTCCTGGTATAAATTATTCATTCATGTTTGGAATGACGACCTCTTGTTATCCAAAGAAAGTCCATTTCTTGCCCTCCATGTGTATGAATTGATTTTAGCCACTATAGTGAGAAACATTCTTTGAATCATCTCACTATATCTAGATTTAGTGGTAGATGTTTTCAGATTATCAAAGCTATCCATCCCTTGATTAATTCCAAACATGGTTTGAATGCACTCCCAGAACCTAGATGAACAGTAGTAGTAAATAGAGGTTTGATTGATTGATGTTGGGGTTAAACTCATAAACCCTAAAATTACCAAGACCCACTATCGTGTATAATGTAGTATATTATAGGTATTAGATTAATAATGTGACGGTAAATAAATCAATGAAAGAACAATTCATGAACAGAATAGTGGAATAATAAAACAGTAGGTGAAAAAATAAAGAAAAACATAAATAATGTGCTTCGACCCCTTTAGTGACCTACATGAATTGCAAGAACACCACCTGGATAATGATTTTATTAAGAATAATTAAAATGAAATAATAATAATTACAGACTCGAATTTAGAATAACAAAGGACCACACAAACTATCCAAGGAGGCTGATATTTGATGAACTAGGTGGTAGTGATGAAACCTATCATGTAGAGTCAGCCCTATCCACTCTATGATGGGATAATGAATACACCCATGAAGGATACAACATTATACATGAAAACATTTAAATGTTCACAAAGCTAAGAAAAATATACCATAAATTGGTTATGATTGAATATATGTCAAAAAACTGAACATTCTTGAAGCACAGTCATCCGAAACACTAAAAAAAGAGATTCCCCACTAAATCTCCATTGGGAAAGTAATCTGGTTACAGGAGGTGTCATGGCTTGGAAAAGGGGAGTGTAAGTGCCTAGAAACCCATGTTTCCTTCCTTTTTCTATATGAGAAAAAGGCAGAACCTCACCTATGAAAATGATCAAGATAGACGAGAGGTTGCAGGCATGAGCACTGGGGAGGAGAGATAACTTGTTGCTGCATCAATGCACATATAATGCAATCAAACCCCATCATAATAGAACATGAAAAATCATTGGATGGAGGCCGCATGTATGGAGAAGATTAATGCGATGGTTCGAAAACTACTACCTGGAAAACTCATGGGACAAGTGGAATGAATATATAGGTGGGAAGAAGGTGCCATTAGATCACAACCAATCAATGAAACACACCATGAGCCGAACTGGGCCCTTTGATCATGAGTGATCTATGGTCCAGAACAAGGGCCACTACTAGTTTAAGGAAAACAAACAAAATATAAAATATATATGTAATTCGAAAACGTAAAAACAAAACCACCTATGTGAATAATCCCCATGCAATCCATTAAATGGCAAACAAAACAAACCAAATGAATTAAATTCAATTAAGTGTTGAACATGATAATTCATTTAATTGTAATACATGAAGGGGAATATATCAAAAAATCTACACATTGCAATAAAAATAAATACAATGATGATTTTCTCACAACCTACATTATTGAATTAGGGCTAAATTCGTAATTTTAATACCATGAATGAATTTAGATAATGGAATGACATTAGTCAAACTATCACATGGGTTATCTTCAGTGGGTATCTTGGTGACACTTAATTTCCCAGATTCTATAATATCCCTTAAAAATTCAATTTAATGTCATTGTGAATAGAGTTTACCATGGCATACATAGTATTTATACAAATGAATAGAAAATTGGATATCACAGTGGACTACTATGCTATTAGTAGATAATGATAATTCAAAAAGAAAAACATTTATCCATATAGTATCTTTATGGATTCTTTTATGGAAATATACTCTTACTCATTGGTGGAAAGTGCAACAACTAATTGAATATTGCACTTCCAGGATACCAGTCCTCTATATGCATGAAACAAAAAACCAGTAATACACTTTATCATATCAATATCTGTAGTATAATCAGAATTCGCAAAACCAACTATGTCATTATTAAAAATACTATTTTATCCATATCTAATACATGGTTTTTCAAACATATAAACAAACATTAACAACCATTTTAAATCATGCTAATGAGACTTACCATGTTCCCCCTTAAACCTGCTCAATGTACAAACAACAAATGAAATATCAGGTCAAGAATAGACCATAACATACATAAGACTTCCTGTAACGACCCAATATTTTTCAAAGAAAATTCTCTTCTTATAAATATGTCATAAAATCACATGAAAACACAACACAATTAACTAATTATGGAAAGGGACCTTTATACATAATTTTGTCACTTCTTTGTTTGGAATTTCAAAAATCTGACATACACGATTGCAATCAGTAAGTTAATTGGAGTCTGATAAGCAAAACATTATTTATGGTGAATAGTAACCTACCCTTATGAATAGTAATATACCTTTATGAATAGTGATATTCCCTAATGAATAGTAACTTTACCTATGCTTATATATAAATAGTATTCAAGTGAAAGTATGATATACCTATATTTTAGAATAAGTAAATGAATATTTTAAAACTGGTTTTTTAAAAACAAATTTTGAGTTTAATTAAATATTGAATTAATCCTATTTAGAAAATTATTTTTGAAAAATTGACTTCTTTTTTGGATTCTACATGCTGATAAATGGTTAGGGTGAATTTTTTAGATTTTTATGAAATATTTGAATTTTTAGTGAATAGTAAAATACATTAATTTAATGTATAAATACAATATAGTGAAAGTCCACTATTCCTGACATCACAAGTGATGTAAGCACCCAAATATCGAACTCAAATTAATTTATTACTATTATTGGTCATGAAATACTTACTATTCCTTGTCTTTTGAAGAAATAATACATTAATGATTATAATATTATGAAAACCCTCCGTCCCTCCAAAATAAATACCACCCATTCTTACCTCTTCTCTTCACTCCTCTCAAGCCTTGTGCCTTCCCATTATTCGGCCCAAATCTATCTCCAAGATCCTATCCCACGTCAAAAATCCCTTATACTCTTCAAAATACCAAAACCTCTCCCCTTAAGTGGTTCTCCAAGGAGGATGTCTCAAGAGGTAAATTCCTCTTTCCAATTCCTTCATTTCTTTTAAGTTCTTTTCTTTTTGTTTCTTTCCTCAACTCCCGTCACCTAAATTTTATGATAACTCTAGTAACATATTTTTAGTGGAATGATTTTATGCTAATGTGATATTTCATTATATTCTCTCCTTTCCAAATCTTTTATTTGAAAGAAATGATAGCACTGTTTGAGATGTGCTAATTTAGCACATTCAAGGACAACCGTTTATCAATTTCTATTATAATCTTTAATTCTGGTCAGGAAACCATTTGAGTTATGGATGAAACATATTATTATGTTTGTAATATATCCTTGTTTTGGTTCTGTAATCCTTTTTTACTAATCGTATTATGTTATAAAGAAAAAAATGTTCATTATAATCAAACCCACCGATTAACCAAAATAGTTGTCACTAAGGTTATATATATATATATATAATAAATCAACTTCACTCTAAGTAAAAAAATTAAATTTAAAACCATTTAATCTCCTGTGTGTTCACTAATATAATATAACTTCAATTCTATAAAACCACTTTCATATTACATGTTTATCCGAACATTAATATAAGTGAACTAGTCATTAAAACCAAGTAAACAAACGAGCTCGGACAATGAAATTAAACCTCATAACCAATAAAAACGGTTATAAATGAACATGAAATGATTATAATAAAACAATTAAATATATAATTGGTTCTTTAATTATTAATTAATAAACCTAGTTTGTTTATTTAGGTCATTAATAACAAGTGGAGAACACCATCAAATTTAAGGTAAGGGGTCCTCTGTATTTTCTCTTAATCACGATTTTCCTCTATGATATGCCTTTTTATGTGTAATCCCAAATGTTGGGGTATGTTTTCGCACCTCACCCATACTTCCCTAATTATTTATAATTTATGAGAAACTCATTTTCTCTCTCATCAAGACCTCTTAGTTACACCCGACACCATGCCAATAAACTGTAACAAATTCTACCTGAACCTTCTTTGTTCTTTTGGGTTTCCTTATATTTATTTATATCAAAATAGAATTATTATATCTATATTATAAATTATTTTTATCTTTAAAAATTTCATTTATGAAGACCCTCTCATCACTCAATTTTTGGGATATACATTTTTTTAAAAGATTCCCTCCTTAGAACTTTTCGATAAGCAAAGCTGTTTTAAGGGAACTTCCCAAATTTTTACCCAAATTCACGTGCACTATATCCTATGTTTTAATCCAGAATTGTTTTTATAAAATCATTATTTTCATTATTAAAACCTTATTGGTTCAATTATGGCTTTATATAAGATATTCTCCTCTTTTCTATTTTAAAATTTCCAGAGCATTTTCCTTAAAACTGCACAAAAATGTTTTAATGAAAATGTTACTCAAATACATTTCTTATATGTTGTCACTTATGTTTGACGCCACTTAACATTTTATATACCTATTTTACCTTTTTATAGTCCATGTATTTCTTAATCCCTTCCTTTCATGGACACTTTTATGATACACCCCTTGGCTATGATTTATGTCAAGGTTGTGGTACCTAATTCATTCCATGGACACCCTTATGTTTATTTATGGTTTATTATGTATGATTATATATGTAGAAATATTATTTATATGGTAATAATATTAATCAAAATGTTGAGATTGGTGCACAAAGATAGAACTCCAATGAAATAGTTATTGTTTTGTCTCATGAGATGCAATGTGAAATGGGATTGGTGTTTAGCCTTGACCTGTACTAAAATGGGAAATAAGATTTGTGGTTAGCCATGACCCATACTAAGGGAATGTTTTATGATTATTACACATTTATATGATTCCATGTTTATAGGATCACATTCTTATATGATATGATTTCAAATGTTCCATGCTTTGGATATCATTATGTCATGCCTCCTAACTCAGGTGCTTGAGATGTATTCTTATGTTCACTCCCTTACTGGGATCTTTATCTCATCCCTTTATTCATGTGTTCCCTAGGGTACCGAAGGTAGATTTATGGGATCAATGGAATTTAGGATATCTTTATAGATATTCAATAATAAATGTTTTTTAGCCCCATGTTTTATGTTTTATGTATCTAGTATTCCAAGACACTAGACTTAACGTTCCTTGGCTTGTTATCTGATGTATAATTATGATTAAAATCATGTAATGTTATATGTAAAAGGATAGGGTCACAATAGTTAGTATCAGAGGATGGTCTAGTTATTTTTTGGAGATTAGAAATAGATAACCTTAGTGAGAACCTTAATAATGAGACTAATAAAAAGAAAATAGTCCTAAATTTTTGTGAGTATTGAGTAAGTGGTTTATTAAGAAAATACTTCCCAATATGGATACGAGCAGGTAGATGAGGCTTTGGAACAGATGTAACTAGGAGTAAAAACTCCAACAAGGAGTTTTGGGCGTGAACTGGGGTATCTTGGTACATGAAAACGGGCCTTGATGCACTCCTAGTTATGACACTCTCGAGGGATATTCCTTGTTAGATTCATGATCTTAGTAAAAACAATTATTAAGGGACAAAAAATCCCATAATAATATAAGTTAAGAAATAGATTGAGGATAACCTACATGTAATCCTAAGGAATCACAAGTTAGGATATACTTCTTCTTTATAAGTTTATCCTTTTATGTTCAATGTTTTATTTTTATTCTCAATAGTTAAGTATTAAGGACCTCTAATTATACATTATTTTTATTAGATAATGGTGATAAATAGAAGAACATGTTCCAACAACCAATGTGATAGGAAATGTGAAGATTTACCTAATGATATACCTGATATGATGGGAGTGGGTGCTCAAAAATTCATGATAGTACTTGCTCAGCTGGATCAAGTTATTAATAATAACTTAAATCATGTGGAACACCCTCTTACTCCAAGGAAAGAGTAGGTTGTCATATAATACTTCATACAAGAAAAGGCCTACTATGATTAGCTGATCTTCTGATCCCCTCCCCATGGAACAATGGATTAACTCTTTTGAAAAGATATTCTCCATACTCCAGTGCTCGAAAGAAGAGAAGGTTTTACTGGTAGTCTATCGTTTTTATGGGGACTGATCAGTAGTGGAAAATGATCAAGAATATAATGTCCCAAGAATAAATTGATTCCATGGATTGGGAGTAATTCAAGAGGATTTTGTTTAACAAAAATTTTCATTGAACCCTCCATATCAAGATGGAAAGAGAGTTCCTCAGACTCAAGCAGAAGGAAGATGAGTCCATCGGTTCGTATGAAGAAAAATTTATAAGGCTTTCAAGGTATTCCTCAGGCTTTGTAATGAACATTGAAAGCAAGGTGGACTACTTTTTTAAAAGACTAAAGCTGAGTCTAAGAAAAGCATTGGTGATTCGAGACTTTGATAGTTATGAGGATATTTTCTGTTGTTCCCTCGAGGTTGAAATGGTGATTTGAGACTCTCAGTAGTCGCGTGGGCTGAGTTCCAAGAAGTGGAAAATGGATAACAACATGGGTGGTTCATCAAACAAATCCCATGATGGAAAGAAGCCTAAATTTTCCCCTTGAAAAAATTATGGGAAGAATCATCCAGGTAACTGTCTGAAGGGAACCGAGAATTGTAACACCCGAGACTTTTATGTTATATAAATCATCACAGGAATCTTTTTCTACACAACACTTACTTGGCTTGCTTTACACGCAATCGCGACCTTCCTCGATAGCTTGCGTCGTACACAATACCGAGTTTCACTAAACAACAATATGCTATTAAAACTAGCCGTTATGAATAGTAATAACCACTTTTTGAAATTTTATAAATTTTATTTTTCAAAATGGACTTCATTTTTGGACTCAGAATATCGAAATTAGCCTAGGGTGAAATTTTGGTATTTTTCTGAAAACTTTCAATTTTTGATGAATAGTGAAACCACTAAGTGGTAGGTTAAAAACTGAATTTTCCATAAAACTTAATTTTACCGCTTCTGTGAATGGAATTTCAAAAATCCGACAGACACGGTTAATATCAAGGACTAAAATGTGGTTCAATGAGATGAAAATAATTTTTGGTGAATAGTAACTTTTTACTTTTTTTTACCACGGTTAATAGTAAATAGGGTAACTAAGGGTAAATATGATATTAATATTACCCTAACACGTGTCCTAATCCTATTGGACAAGTGTATTTCGACCAAAAACAAACTTAGGAATAAAATATGACCATTTAGGCCCACTTGGGTTAGATTAGGACATTTATTATTAATTTATTTAAAGAAGGGTTAAAAGAGTTAAAATCAAAGTTTATTTACTAAAACATTTTTAATATGGGGTTATACATAAGATAAATTCGATTGTAAATATTCATTAGAAAGCTAAAAAGATTTCCTACATAATGGTGTTTTATTTTTAATTTTTAGACACCAAATAATTTATATTATTTATGACACAAAGATGATGCAGTAATTATCTTGTTAACGAAATATTGACATAATTGATGTTATAAACACCAAAATAAATGTAATTTGAGACTTTTTATGAATTCCACTAATTTTCTAGGTTACTATGATATATTAGTGTTTCTTTAATCAACTTGGTTCGAACATATAATTCTGTTATGACTTTTACAAAAAATCATATATCAAATAGTGTCAACATTGACACAAAATAGTTTTTAAATCAAATATTATATTATTAATTGTTATTTTATTCCTAAAAAATCTAAGGTTCGGCCAAATGACTTAGATAAGGATATATATATTAATAATAAACAATTTGGGGTTCGTTTGGCATGTTATAGTAAGTGTATTAACCATATAGTGAAAGAAAACAAAAAGACATGGTAAAAGTTAAATTATTTAACTTAGAGTTAAATCTAATTGATAAGGTTAAAATAATATCCTAAACTTGTCTAAATTCTATTGGTTGATAGGATTTCGACCCATACCCACTTTAGCTTCGAAATAAGACCCTTTGGAACCATTATAAACCTATTTTGACTTTAATATAAAATAATATTTTGAGATATTCCTAAGGTGCCCCTCTCCTCCCCTATAAAAGGACACCTCCTCCCCCTCCTCCTCACACCAATTGAGCACTCAAGTTCGGCCAACCCCTGCCATTTTCTCCTCTCCACTTCCCTAGAATAATCCTAGAGGTCCTGGTCTTCTCCAAAGACCAATCTTAGTTCCTTAAGTGGAGGATTCAAAGAGGCGTACCAAAGAAAAGGTAATATCCATTACCGATCTTTTCAATTTCTTTCTTCTTCAACTTCTTCTTCTTTAGTTGTTTCATGATAAAGTAATAACATCAGTATTACTTACATACTGATATGTTATTATAAATATGAAACAACCCTAATTCACCTTCTATCCATCCTACGGAAAAATGAAATCACCGCGCGTGCGTACGTACGGAATACCGTCTCCACGCCGTGGTGTAATCTATTTTCCACCATCACCTTACAAGGATGGGTATAATGGTGTAATGAGTAACTATATATGATTATTATGAAGTAATATTGATACTGAAATAATATATATATATATATATACTCCAATACAATTCCACGATCATAGGAACGATATCATCACTCGTGCGTACGAACGGAATACCGTCTCCACGATGTGATGCGACTCGTTCTACATGATCTTCATTTCATAATATAAATGAATTGAATGAATGAATATGGTATATACTACACTAATACCATTCTGGAAATGAATTATCTATAACCTAAAGATAAGAATAAGAATTTATTCAACAAAACACGCATAAGAACAAAAAGTTATAAAGACCCGAGTAACAAGTAACAATGAAATATTACTATCAAGAAGCTAATAATATGACCATATATGATATCATATCAATATGTATGATTCTGGAATAAGTCAATAACATTATTTAAACCATTATACAGGAGCTTCGGACACGTACAAAGCAAATTGGACCTAAGGTAAGGGAAATATCACAAGCTCATTTTTATCCGAGATTGTTTATTCGTAAGTACTTACTGGGATGTATTTTATCATCCACATCCATGTTTCATCAATATGTAATATTATTTCCATCCACCTACAATTGTTTAAATCCATTTTTACCCTTAGGTGAGTTTTTAGTAATATGTATGAAAGGAATCTTTTGTCGTTTTTCGTACGAAGTACTTTTTGACTTTTCCGACAAAAATACGAAGAATGTTTTTTTTAACTTATACGGCATGAATGGATTTTTAAAACATTATTTCCAAGAAGCTTCCTTTACAAGTTTTCAAGTTTATTTTTAATAAACTTCTTTTATTTTAAAATTGTATGACATGTTAAGAAAGGAAAAGTGTTTTTGAAGTAGAAAGGATATTTTCCTCAAGAATGAAGTTCAAGTATTTTATCAAAATTATTTTCCATCTAAGATAATAAAAGGATTCTGTTTTTACCCCTATTATTACATGGATTTGATTATGTTGTGATGGAAACATTTTTATGAATTCCTTTATCTTATATGAATTGTTTTATGATGTCATGTTGTTTAAGAATCCCATTTTTATTACATGGGTTATGCGATGATGTATGATTTATGATTATGTGGCACACATAAGAAAGGATTCATTATAAGATGGGTGGGACCTATATCTCCCTCCAATGCATTGGGTAAAGATTTTATATCTCATGAGATAGACATGGCTGGAACGGAAGGTTATTTCGGTTCAGTGATACAGGACTGAAACGAGGAGTGAACTCGGTTCAGAAAGGGACTTTGTCCACTAAGATAGTCTTGGCAATAAGTCATGACTAACAAGAAATGATTTTCCATGATTATGTGTGCATGCCACAAAGTTTCAAGTTTCATGTTATGATTATGGGGAACTCATTTTCACTTCTATGATTTATTAAGATTTTATGATCTCTTTTGCAGGTTATGATTTTCAAAAAGATATGATATGATTTTTATTTCCTTTATTGCCCTTGCTGAGCATTTGAGCTCACCCTTTTATGTTTTCTTTTCCCCAGGTCAGGAAGATGGATATTAAGTAGAATATGCTAAAAGGGGACCCTAGATATGATGAAATAAATGGGAGACACTGTAGAAGATTTATGAACCAGTTGTTTATGTTTCCCAGTTTCTAAAGACACTATACCTATACGGTCCTTTGTGGTTTTATCATATGTTGTAATAAGTGTGCTTCAATTTTGAAGTATTAACAATGTATGTAAAGTATGGGTCTTTATAAGAATTGCTTCAAATGTTGAAAGTTTGGTCATCATTCCAAGAACTGCCACTTGAATATGAAGAATTCCACTAATTTGGAAGAAGAAAGGAAGGTTCAAGTCAACACTCAACATGCAGTCCAATGTTACAACTACAAGGATCATTGAAATTATGAGAACAATTTCTCTAAGATGAGGGTTATCATAGGAAATTAGAAATAACCTCCAAGAAAATAAGGATGGTCTTATGCTATCATTACTGCTGAGGTGGAGCCAGAAAATGATGTGGTGACATGTACACTAGTTATTCATTCAAGAATAGTGAACGTACTATTTGATTATGGTTCTATGCATTCTTTCATATATTGCAAGTTTAGTATAACTATTCAAACACCACCTAAAAATTTGGAGGAAAAGTTATTTGGGAGAATAGAAAATGGGGAAATTATCCTGTCCATGGTTTATATCTCCTCCCCGGTTAGTGTTTATGGACTGAACCACTGAGAAAATCTCATCATACTTCCTTTAGTGGAGTTCGATGTTATCTTGGGCGTGGATTGGATATCATTATACAAATTCAACATCAACTTTCGGGAAAGATATATCACTCTTTACATCCCAAATCATCATATGATTCTTTATAAGTGTAAGGAGGATGATGAATATGTTTTAGAATATTTATCTCATGTATGGATATTACTACCTTGTGAGTAGGAATATCTAGCTCAAATGGATGAGACAAAGGAGATAATCATGCTTGATGACATACCCATCATGAGATATTACACTGATGTATTCATTGAATAGTTTTCTTTTCTTCCTCAAAACTAATAAGTCAAGTTCTCAATTGAACATAACCATGGATCTCTTTCGATCTCAAATACACCTTACAGAATGGCCACTGTAGAACTAGAAGAGCTAATGAATCATTTACAGGAGAATACGGGGAAGGGTTTTATATGCCCAAGTGCTTCACCATGGGGTGCGCCAGTCCTCTTTGTCAAGTAGGATGGATCAATGAACCTATGGATTTATTATCATTAACTCAATAAAATCATGATAAAGAACAAGTATCCCCTACCACGGATTGATGACTTTTTCAATCAGCTTCATGGGGCCAGTTATTTATCTAAGGTGGACCTTCGGTCAGGATATCACAAAGTAAAGGTGAGGAAGGAATATACTCCCAAGACTACCATTTGAACTGGGTATGGAAACTATGAGTTCATAGTTGTGGCCTTTGGACTCACTAATACTCCGGAAATTTTCATGGATATAATGAATATAGTATTTAGAGATTACCTCGAGAAATTAGTGGATGTATTTATTGATTATATTCAGATATACTCTAAGAGAAAGGAGGAACATGAGGAGAATTTGAATATTGTGTTAATGACTTTGTAAAGGGAGAGGTTGTATGAAATGTACAGTAAATTTGAGTTATAGATGGAGGATGTACCATTCCAGGGGCACATTATCACAAAAAAGGGATATCTGTGGACCCTTCCAAGATAAAGGAAATTGAAGACTGGCCCACACCAACTTCTATAACAAAGATCCAATGATTTTTTGGGTCGAGATGGGTATTATCGACAATTTGTGAATAACTTTTCATGATTGTAAAACTCAATAAAAAAGCTAACATGAAAGGGAGTAAAGATTGTCTAGACTTAGGAATGTGAAGACTATTTCTCGGAGTTGAAAAAGAGGCATATAACTGCGCCAGTACTGACACTCCCAAGAAATGGAGAACTCTTTGTGGTTTATAATGATGCTTATAAGAATGTGTCAGGTTTTGTGACAATAAAAAATGATATATTTATAGCCTACGCCTCATGGAAGCTGAAAATCCATGAGCAAAACTATCATATGCATGATCTGGAGATGGATGTTGTGATCTTTGCATTGAAAATCTGGCAGCGTTATCTATATGGGGAGAAGTGTGAGATATATACTGACCACAAGAGTCTAAAATATATGTTCACTCAGAAAGAGTTTAATATCCACCAGTTAAGATGGATAGATCTCATCAAGGATTGTGACTGCTAAATCCACAACCATCCTGGTAAGGCAAATAAGATGGTGGATGCTCTAAGTAGAAATGATCCTGCATCTTTATCAATGATGAGAATTGAAAAGGATCCGATCTTCTTAGATTTGAAAAGGATTGAAATGGGAATAATTAAGGGATAATATCATCAATCCTTTCTCAAATGATTGCTCAACCACCACTCTTGGACAAAATAATGGATTCTCATTGAAAAGATGAGGAAATTTAGAAAAGGGTGGAAGATATCAGAAAAGGGAAATCCACTGATTTCAAAATTGATGAGGAAGGAGTTGTAAGATTTTGGACAAAATTATGTTACCATCTGATCCAGAGACATAAATGGAGCTGCTGAATGACACACATAGATCAACCTTCTCTATCCACCCAAGGAGCACAAATATGTATCGAGATTGTTGAGAAAACATCTGGTGGGACTATATGAAAAGGGGGATTGTTAAATATACATCAAAGTGACTTGTATGTCTACAAGGGAATGTTGAGAGGAAAAAGTCTATGGGGATGATGCAACCACTACCCATACAATCATGGAAGTGGGAGAACATTACCAGGGACTTTGTCACTGGACTTTCAAGTACATCTAGAGGAAACAATGCTATATGGGTCATTGGGGATCGTCTTATAAAGACTGCTCACTTAATCGTGATTCGAGAGGACTTCTCATTTGATCAACTTTCATGGATTTAAATCAAAGAAGTAGTAAGGATTCATGGATTACCACTTTATATTTTATCCAATTGTGATCCTAGATACAACTCGAAGATATATAAATGTATCCAACATGCTCTAAGCACTAAACTGAACTTCATTACGGCCTATCATCCTCAAAACGATGTCCAATCTGAGTGAACTATTCCAACATTGTTGTTTCCGACTCTTTCTCCGGGGCGCGCGCGTCTGTCCGCCGGGAGGATGCGCTGCTTGTGGCCCCGCATTCCCGCTTGCCAAAGGTGGGCGGCATCCGTTCCTTGTTCAGGTACGTCTACTCCTTGATCGAAACGGGATGATGGGATGTCGGTTCTTCCCTCTGTGTATTCCTCCTCGGAGCTCATTACCTAGTCCGGGTCTCCCTCAAAGATTTTAGACGGGTTCGTGAAGCTCATTCCCGGTGCCATATCTACATGGACGCCAGTTAATTACACTGCTTCCGTCAAGATGCTCCAAGGGGTCTTGCCGGGACAGCAACCTGCGGTGAGGAGAATGGCCACGTTGGGGCATCGTCGGCAGGTCTGTCTTGGGTCCCTTATCACAGGGCTTCTCGAGGGTGCGGAAGCCCGAGGCATCCCACATCAAACGCGGGGAATGTGTACCATCTGAGGTTTTCCTAAGCATCCCATGTTTAACACGGGGTATGTCTTGAGTTTAACATCTTGCGGAGATGGATCAGGTTGAAGGATCTCTAGGGGGAACAACGATGTTGGGGCCAGCACGTGGGCAGCTTCCCATAGATCATGGAGTGGGAAACTGTGGCATGATCTCACCGAGATGTGGCGGCCCGGGTAAGGATTAGGTTGGATGGTAGAGTGAAACGTGGGGCTTACATTCTGAGATGGCCCAAGGGAGGGGATACAGTTTAACGTCATGCGGGACGGAATACGGTTTAACGTCATGCGGGATGCGATACAGTTTAACATCATGCGAGACGGAATACGGTTTAACGTCACACTGGACGGAATACAGTTTAACTTCATGCGAGATGGAACACGGTTTAACGTCACGCGGGACAGAATACAGTTTAACGTCACGTGGGACGGAATACACTTTAACGTCATGCGGGACGAAATACAGTTTAACGTCATGCGGGACGGAATACAGTTTAACATCATGCGGGACGGAATACAGTTTAACGTCATGCGGGACGGAATACAGTTTAACGTCAAGCGGGACAAAATACAGTTTAACGTCATGCGGGATAGAATACAGTTTAACGTCATGCGGGATGGAATATTTGGGGCTTACGCTCTGAGACAGCCCAAGGTGGTCGGGGAGCCGACATGGAGAGGTCGGGACAACCGGGTGGTGGGCTTGAACCTCGTGGAGGCTTCCTACGTACCATGCATTAGCACGGATCAAAGTCCACATAGTTCGCTGGGATGGGGCTTACGCTTTGAGGCGGCCCATTAGAGGATTTCATGGTCGGTGCGCACTCTAAGCCCACGTGAGTCATGCACGGTGTGGGAAATAAGAGGCAGTAGGGACCAGACGATCACGTCGCGAAGGGTGCGTCCGTGAGAAGTGGAATGGGGCTTACACGTTGAGGGGCCCAAAGAGGAAATAGGGGCTTACGCGTGGTTAGCGGACCTTGGTGTCGGGGCTTACTCTAGGGTGGAGACCCGTGGTACGACAAAGCGCAGTGGGAAAAGGACTCCACTGGCCTTGGAAGGGGGGAAGTACGGAGATGCACAGGTACAATCATCCGCAAGAAGGGTGAGGGGCTTACGCTCTGAGGCATCCCTTCCCCCACGGACAAGCGCCGCTCCGACAAGGAGGATCTCATTCCATGTGAGGAAGAGTCCATTCCCATGGAGACGAGTGGGCGTAAAAAATGTCCGAGCTGGGGGGACCCTGCGTGCGAAGCACGGGGTCGGACCACAGTTTAACGTCTTGTGTTAAGGACGAGGTGCTTAGCAGTTTAACGTCCTGCAGCTTGGACGAGGTGGGTTTGCTCCACACCCCTAGGGCATACATTCCCAACGCCCTCTACCCCTTGTGTAAGGGAAGGCATTTGCAAGGCCATGGTGAAGGGGGGCCACGGGGCAAACCACCGGGGGGTCCACGTTAGCGTGGCTATGTGAAGAAGAAATAGCCATTTGTGTGTCTATGCTAAAAAGCATAAGGCAAAGCAACGCAACGGGACACATAGCCCAAGGGACCTTGATGTTACTTCGCACGAGCCTGGAAGGCCGTGCGGGAAAACAACGCATGGCATGCATGCCCGGCAGGGGAGACATCAGGTGCCGGTGCAGGGGGCAGCCAAGGAGCGTCAAGGTGAGGGGTCCTGGGCTTTGCGCGCAAAAGGGATGACTCACGTGCAAAACATCGGGATGACACGCAATTGGAGTAACGGAATTGCGCGAGAAGAGGGAATTATGCGCAAGGTTTTGCGCGCAAGGCAGGGTATTGCACGCACAGACCACGGATTGCGCGCAAGTGGGGAAACCTGGGGAAGGGGCAAAGTCACTGAAGCTGGTGGAGTTGCACGCAAAGGCGAACTCCGGGGCAAGGTTGCACGGAATTCGGGATTACCTGGATGTCATCTTATGCGTGGGGGGAGCCGAATTGCGTGCATGAGAGTCGCTTCGGATTCCTCAACCCCCAAACGGTTCGGGGTCACCTTATATTTATAGGCGACCTCCAGCGCGGAATCCAGGCTGCGCGCGAAATATTCCACGCCAGGAACCGCTTGCGCGCAAAATCTTGCCGCGGAGAACCGGGGTGCGTAATTATTGTGCGCCTCACCGGTCCAATTCCGTGAATCTCGGGAGTACTTCGCGCGCAGAACATTTTTGCGCGCGGAACCTCCTTTATTTCGCGCACCACTTCCCGGGCCTTCGGATCGGGCCTCTTACTCCGAATATGACTTCGCTTCGTCATTTCGAAACATCCTCCGAGAGTTACAGGCTTTTTTTCGGCGTCAAAAAATGCCCCCCATTGAATTGGATTGGCGAGAGGTCGCAACAATCAGATTCCAAGGGAAACGCCGAAACACCAGAATGTTGAGTCCCCTGATCCAGTTGCGCACAAAATCTCGATGGGGCGCGCAAAATGCCAGACATGTGCGGAATCCTCTTTCTGTGCGGTGCGGAACCCTGGCCTCGCCTATAAAAAGGGGCACTGGGTCCCAACTCCGTACATCCGCTTTTTCCGCGCGATAATCTATTCGCTCTCGTGCGCGAAATCACTCCGCGGCTGAGCGTAATAACGCACTGGAAGCGCGGAATTCCTTCCGAAATTTGACTATGATTTCCCGCCAACCTAGGATCTTCCGCGCTTCGCATGCCGATTGCGTGCTCATCTCCAGGATTTCGCGCAACTCCTTCAGATTTCGCGCCGAACTCTCCAATTCCGCGCACTGCATCTTGATTTCTCCCAACTCCCGAAAAATTCGAGATGGCTTCAAACCGAGTCGATGAGGGGGAAGCCGCTACCCGTAGGATAGAAATGGTGGCGAACGAGGAGGTATATGGCGCCAAGGTGATTGCCTCCAACAATATGACCTTGTTCAATCTGCTGACTCCGGCCCAGAAGACGTATCCCCTGTCTGACAACCTCCCGCTCTGGAACTTTGGCATCCTGGAGGAGGTGCCACTGTCGGGCTTCGAAGTGGACACGCCGCGGTCTTGGGTGACTCGTGAGGACGAACTTCCTCGCTACAATATAACCAACAACGGCCATCCTGCCAGGGAAACTAGACACATGGATGTATATGTCCTGAACCCGAGGACTAGGACCATTACCGGGGACGAGCCAGTGGAAGAGGATTCTCCGGCCCTCTACGCGAGCACGTTCCGTCAGAGCATCATGGATGACATGAAGGGCTGGCTGAAGGATTGGGACCTGCGGTCTGGGGGTAACTTCACCAGCGAATGGGCCTGGGCGTTCTGGGTCCGCCATACCTGTGACCAGTTCAGGGACGAACTGTGGTATATCGGCCTGTTCGAGGCGGTATGGACATCACAGTTCCATTTTCACCGCTAGCCTGAACTCGAACCGGAACTCTTCACCCGGTGGTCTCCTGACACCAACACATTCCACCTTCATCATGGGGAAGTCGACATCAGTCTCTGAGACATTCACTGCATCGGCGGTATCCCACTGGAGGGTTACCAATACAATGATTTCGTTCCTCCAAAGAACACCTGGGGAGCCAGGACGCGGACGCCTATGCTGACGTGGCATCTGTTGGAGCTGGCCAAGGAGAGGCTGGGGGTCAAGGACTTCCTGAAGGACATCGCCTACAAGGGCTGGTTCAGCCTGTTCCTTGAGAGCGATCCCGCCGTCAAGATGTTGGGACGGGGCAAAAAGTTCCCAACCACGACTCAGAGGAGCAAGGACGGGTCATACTGGAAGACCCTGGAGGCAGGTTAATACCAATCATGGGGCTATCGCGTCATTGAGGCTGGAGACCCGAACATCCGGTATGCCGGGTTCCTTGCCGCCTTTCTGAGCGGGTGGCTCCTACCGGTGCGGGACGCGAGGATGGGCGTCCGTCCAGCGACTTTGGTGATGGCGGGCTCCATGGCCGCCAACAAATGGTTCAAATTGGGCATCCCCGTGCTGGCCAAGCTGTACACCATTCTGAGGTGCATCTCACGAGGGGGGTCACCTCGGAGAGTCTGTGGTCCCTTCCAGATCTTCCATGGCTGGGTGGCGGCTCATCTCGGCGGGTATACTTTCCCAAACGTCGTCCGTCCTCCGGGTAATGGCTTGCGACCGTCCATTCTAAACATTGCAGGGGTGGCGCCATTGACGTTCAATGAGGAGGGCGTGAGGATTCGCATTGGTAATCATGCCAACTTCAACTTCAGCCCGTTCCCCACCCCGATTGGCCAGCTGGTGGAAAACGGGTGAGGATCTCTGGAACAACAGTAATATTTCGAGAGCATTCGGGGCGGGGTTCTCGTGGCTCGGATCGACGGGAAGGTGATCTGCGAGCAGTACATACCATCCCGATTCGCCAGGCAGTTCGGGTGCCTCCAGCGAATGCCGAAGAAAGTATTCACGGCTATCTGGCAGGAGAAAAATCCATGCGTCATGCGCCAGATGTGGTTGATGTTTACCACCTTCGGCTCGGGCGACGTCGTTACTCTTCCTCCCACCAGGGCCAATGCCGGCCTAGCAACCGAATATGCCGAAAACTGGACCATTGAGTACCCTGAGGGGCTATTACGCAAGCGCGTCTGGCAACTCGAGGTCACTCGCACGGAAACCAGGCGACAAGAAAGAAGGCTCGGTGCCGTCGGAAGGGGGGAACCAAGGGCGCGTCAGGCAGCGAGGCCTGCGCAGGCCGGGACTTCGGCAGCGAGGACATCACATGGTGCCTCCATGTCCTCACTACCCACAGGGGGGTCACATGAGGCGGCCAGGGAACTGCCCTGTAAGAAGATAAGATAGCTGCTCGAACCTTCCCAAGACATAATTTTCCTGGCACAGTGGTCGGCCTGGATGACCCTGCGGCAATCGCTGAGCGTCGAAGCCATCTGGCAGAATATAATGCAGAACGGGATCCAACTGCCGGAGGTCGGGCTCATTCGGATTACCGACCGAGTGAACTTCCATCGGCGGAATGCTTATGTGACGGCCATGGATGCATACGCACGCCAAAGGGGGCGGCGTGCGGAGCCAACTTTCCTAGTGAAAGTGATGCTCAGCCAAGAGCATGATCCAGAAGCGATGCCGCCGGGAGAAGGCGACAGTGATGAAGAGCCGGAGGGGGAGGAGGAAACCGGAGAGGACGAAGGAAAGGGAGAAGATGAAGAAGAGGAGCCTGAAGGTGAGGGGTCACAAGGGGCGACCTACCAAGGGAGTCTTTGAGAGAGCGGTGAGATTTCCGACTCTGATCTCGACATAACCGAGATTCTCGAGGTTTGTCTCTGTCTTCATTCATTTCCCCTATTCATCCATTATACTTTCCAACTTCTAACTCACTTCCTCATCCTACTCAGGATCAGCTGAGCGGTGGACGGGCGTCCCCACTAGAGGAAGGCGGAGAGGAACCAGTGGGACAGGATGGGGATCCGACACCCATCATTGAATTAACCAGCGCAGAGGGGTCTCCCCTTATGGAGGCTCCTACAGCGGCCGAAACACTGGGGACCGACGCTCTGGATTCCTGTAAGTCTCACGCTTCACTACTGGTGCTTGGTGTCAAAAGATCCCGTCTGACCAGCATATGCCCTGCGCAGTGATCTCAACACTGGAGGCATGTCAGGCTGAGGATCCCGGGCCGTCCGTGAGTGGACCAGCGGCGGACATACCACCTCATTCGGAACATGCTCTCTACACTGAGTTGGCCCCATCAATAGATGAACAGAGGGCGGAGGACATCAGCGGCGCCATTCCTAAAACGCGGTCGGGAGCTGGTGGAGGAATCATTGCTGCTGGGGTGAGAGAAGGTCGCCCGGACGTCGAGGATTCTATCCCTCATGAAGACATTTCTATGGTGGATTCTGCTACCGATCTGCTGGCGGCCTTCCCTATATACCGACCTGCTGACCCTGAGGAGATAGATGACTCAGACTCAGAGGCGTCCGAGGAGAGCCGGATGACATGGCGTAAGGGGTGGAAGTGTATCCAGCACTTTCTCAGGCAGCCCCAGTCCGATTGGTTGAGGCGGATGGGATCACTTCAGACCCGGCTGCGCTTCCTGTGCGCCGAAGGGGCTGACGCTCAGCGTCTTCATCTGACGGTCCGTGATTACATGGACGAGAAGATACGCGAGAGCAGCCGGCCCACCGACATTTCCCAGTGCCAGGAAGGATCGGCGAGCGCTCAAGCACTGCTGAGGGAGGAGTAGGAAGTCTGTCACCTCGAAGGGCAGGCGACAGATAAAGAGGCCTTCATCGCAACATGCTCTGAGCTTGTGGAGAAACTGACGGCCCAGCTGGCTGATGCCCAGGAACAACTGGTGGAGGCGAGTCACCAGATGACCATGCTTCGAAGCGAGCGGGCGCAGGCACAAGCTAGGGATGATGAGCTGCGCTCTGTTGTGGCCGATGAGGAAAGAGTCCTAGAAGAGCGAGAAGCGGCCCTGGAGGCTACCAGCCAGAGGGTAGCAGCACTGGAAAGATCACTTCAGCATGCTGATCCCTAAGGGCTTTGTTTTTTCCATCTCATGAACTTTTTACTTGTACTGCTCATCGTCTCAATCCAATATATGGCCAAATCCACTCTTTTGTACCCTTGGTTTAATGCGCTCAACCATAGTTTTGAAATGAATAACAACTCACCCCTAGGCTCCCGCAGGACGTGCCCAACGCGAGAAGCAAGAGATGCTCGTACCATCATTCCGTTCAACTGTGGGGCATTGACCAAGCTGCAGGCGCCCAAAATCGGGCCTGGACTTTGGAGGAGACCCCGGGCCGATTGATGTGTCGACATCTCAATGTGACTTAACACACGAGCGGGGTAATGCCAAGGGCATTGAAATCCATCCGAACACAGGGGGATGGAGAGAAAGGGTGCATTACGCTGCCCAAATTCAGAACCCAATGGGGCGCAACGATGGAGGATAACTTTCAACCGTGGCGGAAACACATCATCCATATCACATTGGCCCGGAACGAGAGGACAATAAACGAGGGCTTACCGCTGACCATGTTCGCAACACGGGGCCTAACTCAAATATCGTTGGTCAGTTTTTCGGAACGTTGGCCCAGGACACCAGGCGGACCATAGGTCGAGCATCCATACTGTTAGGGGGTCCCGTCAAACATGACCAGTTCTCCGGAATGTTGGCCCAGGATAGTAGGTGGACCATAGGTCGAGCATCCATACTGTTAGGGGGTCCCGTCAAACACAAAAGGCAATGAGGGTCCGAACAAGGGGGAACGCAAAGCGCGGGGGTGGAGTGGTGGCTTGTTCGAACAGAGTCCAACACTCTCGATATTGCGCCACCAGGGCGAAGGCCCATTAGGCGGACATACAGACCTAATCACGGGTCGTCCCAATTTCCAAGCAGGATTTCTTTAATGAGAGAACTGCCGCTTCCCATTATTACCATGGGGCATCCTGAACATGCTCGGGGTAGATATCCCGATTACACCACTTCTCATGAAGTCGCGCCGAGGGGCCAACCATAAAGAAGGACGGGGTTCAGCTATCCCTAGGGCTGGACCCAAGACGAAATGTTCGAGCGGTCCTACGTATCTCATTAGGATGAGAATCAAGCCACACGTAGTTCTGAAAATACAGTTTAACGTCATGTTGGACGAAATATAGTTTAACGTCATGCGGGACGGAATACAATTTAGCGTCATGCGGGACGAGATACAGTTTAACGTCATGCGGGACGAAATATGGATCTTAGTTTTAGGTCTTAGAGGTCGGACCATAGGGATCTTAGTTTTAGGTCTTAGAGGTCGGACCATAGGGATCTTAGTTTTAGGTCTTAGAGCTCGGACCATAGGGATCTTAGTTTTAGGTCTTAGAGCTCGGACCATAGGGGTATTAGTTTTAGGTCTTAGAGCTCGGACCATAGGGATATTAGTTTTAGGTCTTAGAGCTCGGACCATAGGGATATTAGTTTTAGGTCTTAGAGCTCGGACCATAGGGATCTTAGTTTTAGGTCTTAGAGCTCGGACCATAGGGATCTTAGTTTTAGGTCTTAGAGCTTGGACCATAGGGGTCTTAGTTTTAGGTCTTAGAGCTCATACCATAGGGATCTTAGTTTTAGGTCTTAAAGCTCGGACCATAGGGATCTTAGTTTTAGGTCTTAGAGCTCAGACCATAAAAAACCATAGGGATCTTAGTTTTAGGTCTTAGAGCTCAGACCATAGGGATCTTAGTTTTAGGTCTTAGTGCTCGGGCCATAGGGATCTTAGTTTTAGGTCTTAGAGCTCAGACCATAGGGATCTTAGTTTTAGGTCTTAGAGCTCGGACCATAGGGATCTTAGTTTTAGGTCTTAGAGCTCGGACCATAGGGATCTTAGTTTTAGGTCTTAGAGCTCGGACCATAGGGATCTTAGTTTTAGGTCTTAGAGCTCGGACCATAGGGATCTTAGTTTTAGGTCTTAGAGCTCGGACCATAGGGATAGGGGAGAAACGGACACATGGCCAGGCGGTGACAAAACCCGACGTGAAGGAGGACCTAAGCCCTACTTAACATGTGCTCTCCGGGGAAATGCTCGAGTCGAGGGACCGAACACGGAGGTAGGCTGGACCCGTGGGGAAGTGCCACAGGGGTTCCTACGTATCTCATAAGGATGAGAATCAAGCCATAAATAGTTCTGAAAGTGACATGGTAAGATACAAGTGCCAAGGAAAAAGTGGAGTGCGGGCGTGGCCCTTTCACTAAAAGAAGCGGCATTTGATAAATCTTGTTTGTCCTTTAAGGTAAGTGGTTTTTTGTTGTGAAGCGACAGACCTAGATTAGCAGGCCATGGCGTCGCCACAAGCATCAAGCCGTGATAGGCATTGACAAATGGCATGGCATAAAACCAATACCCAACGTGATGTCCTCTACAATGAGGTCACCAAAATGCAGTGCCATTTTTTGTCATGCGGACAGGACGATAATGTCACAGTTTAGGGTCGTGTGATAGGACCAACAACACAGTTTAAGGTCATATGGTTTGGACCAACAACACAGTTTAAAGGTCATATGGTTTGGACCAACAGCACAGTTTAATGTCATATGGTTTGGACCAACAACACAGTTTAAGGTCATATGGTTTGGACCAACAGCACAGTTTAAGGACATATGGTTTGGACCAACAGCACAGTTTAAGGTCATATGGTTTGGACCAACAGCAATGTTTAAGGTCATATGGTTTGGACCAACAACACAGTTTAAGGTCATATGGTTTGGACCAACAACACAGTTTAAGGTCGTATGGTTTGGACCAACAGCAGAGTTTAAGGTCGTATGGTTTGGACTAACAGCACAGTTTAAGGTCATATGGTTTGGACCAACCGAGAGAGGAGCCTCGGGCAAAGGGGGCCTACGAGGGTTCGACAATCAGGGAGGGGCAGCAGATGCTAGCTCCCAGCTATGATGGGCCCGAAACGCAACGTCTGGGCGACTCCTCACTCCCCCAAGGGGATGAAGGTCAAGCGGCACGCAACCCATAAAAAAGAGACCCAAGCACATACTCTAGCTCTCAGATCGCGGGAGCCTCAAGAGACACCGTTACACATCTCGGTCTGTCTGATGTGCGGGGGTGTACTGAGGGTTAGTACAAGGAGTGTCGAGATTCCACCTTGACACGGCGGGGCGGAACATGACAGGAACCATGCCACTAACATTCAGGGCTTGGGGAACCGTCGTGACGACTGAGGATTACTGTTGACCATGTTCGCAACACAGCATCCCGTCGTATTAGCCATAGAGACAAAAAAATGAGCATCAACCGCTGACCATGTTCACAACGCGGGATTTGTATCAATTTTTTGTCTGAAACCCTCGTGGTCATTGGCCCATGACGGTAGGAGAGCCCTTGGGCATTGTATACAGGCCGCTCTTGGTGGTCCCTCCGGGTATGAAGGATGACAGGGGCCCGAATGAAGGGGAACATGAAGCTTGGAAAGTGGATGGAACTTGCCTAAGTCGAATCTGGCACTCCAAGTTCTAGACCAGAGTGCCTTGAGCACATCAGCAGACCACTGGAAAGAGTCAGAGGGCTCAGTACGAGAGTGGCAAAGAGATGGTGGATCCCGGGGCAAAAGAGGGGGGGTAATGCCAAACACCCTGGGCACCGGGAAATTGTGGGATGTCCTAAGAGATGGGGCTGGACCTGACATCTAGGTGTTCAGGCGGTGCTACGTACCCTATAAGGATGGGAATCAAGCCACACGTAGTTCTTGATATGTGTCTTTAAACGCCATTGGACATAGGAGGGATCAATCCTGGGGACAGGGTGCACGGGGTGCAGCTATCGCAAACCCGACATGAATGGGGACACAATATCAAACCACGCCACGCGACCCTGTGGTCGAAGTCCCAAAGGCAAAACAGACGTCACAGTGGACCTCAAGATGGACCCAAAGACGAAAGTTCTGGGCGTTCCTACGTATCCCATTAGGATGGGAATCAAGCTAGACGTAGTTCTGGCAATACAGTTTAACGTCATGTTGGACGAAATATAGGTCTTAGTTTTAGGTCATAGAGCTCGGACCGTGAAAAGAACGGGCGGAGTTTGGTCACCCCTGGGCCAGACCCGAGGCGAAATGTCTGGGCGGTCCTACGTATCTCATTACGATGAGAATCAAGCCATACGTAGTTCTTGAAATACAGTTTAACGTCATGTTGGACGAAATATAGATCTCAGTTTTAGGTCTTAGAGCTCGGACCATGAACCGGGCAGAACCAAGAGAGGATCTTAGTTTTAGGTCTTAGAGCTCGGACCATGGTGCCCAGATGCAGGGCAGAGTGTAGTTTAAGGTCATGATGGACCATAAATATTTAGGTCATACTGGACCGTGGAGCCCAAATGTAGGGCAAAATGCAGTTTAAGGTCATGCTGGACCATACAGTTTAAGGTCATGCAGGTCCATCTTGTAGTTTAATGTCTTGCAGTAAGGACGGGGGGAAGATCTTAGTTTAGGGTCATAGAGATCAGACCATTTTGCAGTTTATCATCTTGTAGGAAGAAAATACAGTTTAAGGTCGTGCAGGACCTTACAGTTTAAGGTCGTGTTGGACCATATAGTTTAAGGTCATGCAGGACCATACCTGTTTAAGCAAAGTACTTCTTGAGGAACCTGGTGTTGGTGGGAGTAGTGATACGCTCACCATCCATAGTCACCAGGGAATACGCACCATTGGGATATACCTTATGGAAAATAAAAGGTCCCTCCCACTTGGGTTCCAACTTGGGTGGTTTCCTGCCGGGAATCATTGGAGCTCTGAGAGCCAACACCAGGTCACCTTGCAGGAAGGAGTGGAGGCGAACCTTCTTATCGAAAGCTTGAGCCATCCTGCTCTGATGCCTTTCCAGGTTATGTAAAGCGCGAAGCCTACTTTCGTCCAGTGCTTCCAATTCGGCCAGATGGATCTCGGCAACTCTGTCCGGCACTTGCTGGTCGTAGACCGCCATGCGCAATGAGGGCAGTTGAACCTCTATGGGAAGGATGGCCTCAGCTCTGTATACCAGGGAATATGGAGTCACCTGGGTGGGATTGTGAGTCATCGTCCTATAAGCCCAGAGGTCATTAGGGAGCTTGTCCGGACAACTTTTCTTGTTCTGACCAACCATTTTTTGCAGAATGTTAGAGAGGGTTTTGTTAAATTCCTCAATCTGTCCATTCGCCTGTGCATGATAGCGGGAGGTGTGGTTAGAGCGGATGTTGTACTTGGCGTACAATCTCTTCAGCTCGGCCGCTCAGAAGTTGGTTCCATTATCTGTGAGGATAGTGTGAGGTATTCCAAACCGGTGAATGATATTGGAACTCACAAAGTCGGCGATAGAACCATCCTTGACTTCCCTAAGCGGGGCTACCTCTGCCCACTTTGAGAAGAAATCCGTGGCGGTTAAGATGAACCGGCACTGGCGGGCCGTCGCCGGCGGGTAGGGCCCTACGACATCCAACCCCCAGACTGCAAAGGGCCAAGAATACTTAGTAGTATGGAGTGGCTCCGGTGGCCGATGCACAAAGTTAGCATGAACTTGGCACGCATGACACCTCTTAGCATACTCGATGCAGACGTGGATCATGGAGGGCCAGAAGTATCCCAATCTCCGAATCTAGTGGGACAACTTCGACCCAGCCTGGTGGGCGCCACAGGAGCTAGCGTGCACTTCTTGCATGACCTGTGGGATCTCAACTCCTTGAAGACAATGGAGGAGAACACCATCAAACCCACGCCTGTAAAGGAGATTCTCACGGCTAGGACCTCTTTGAAGGGTGAATTGTGGCACGCGGCGCCGGATTCGTTCTTGCTCTGCTCGGTCCATTGGAAGATTACCGTGTAGGAGATATTCAACCAAAGGTGTCCTCCAGTCAGGAACTATCTCGATCACCACGCCTGAAACCCCGAGGGGTCCCGACGTGAGGGCACCAGCAGTGAGATGGTTCACTCGTGGGCCACGACCGCCGTCTGGGATAACAGGAGCAATGACTCTTTGGTGCACCACGTGGATGATTAGGTCATCCTGTTCGGGCTCCGCGAGTGATGCGGCCAAGCTGGAAAAAGCATCTTCTCGACTGTTCTATGACAGGGGAACGTGAACGACATCTGGTCGGGATGGGAACTTAGCCATTAGATAGAGGGTGCACTCTAGAAACGGCATGAGTTCTGGCTTCCTAACAGCATATTCGCCGTTAACCTGCTTGATGACTACCTCAAAGTCCCCTTTCACACATAGCTAGGGTACGTCAACCACCAGAGCCAACTCGAGGCCGGTGATGAGGGCATGATATTCTGCCTCATTGTTGGTGCAGCCTTCTGACAATAAGAAAGAATATGGAAGAACGGCTTGCTCCAGGGTGATGAAAATGATACCCAGGCCCACTCTGTTAAGCCTAGGATCATTGAGCCTTCTACCGGTAGGGCTTCGGGAGGCGCCATCAAAGTGCATTTTCCAGCATGGGGTGGCGTGATCGACTAAGAGGATTGCCTCATCAGGAAAGCCCAAATCCATCGGCTGGTCCGCAGAGGTTGGATGAGCAGCTAAGAAGTCTGTCAACGCATGTCCTTTGACGGCCTTCTGAGGTACGAACCTAATGTCGAACTGCTGGATGATCACCGCCCAGCGTGCCAATTGGCCGGTCAACATAGGCCGACTCAGGATGTATTTCAATGGGTCTACCCGAGAAACTAGCTGTACCTCGTGGTGCTGCAATTAGTGTCACAATTTCTGTACAGCGAATACAAGCGCCAGGAAGATCTTCTCGATGGGAGAGTATCTTACTTCTGCGTCGAGGAGCATGCGGCTGAGGTAGTAGAGGCTATTCTCTGTTCCCTCATTGTTCTTCTGGGCAAGAAGGGAGCCGAGGGATCGCTCCAGGGTGGTCACGTAAAGGACCAGCAGTTTTCCGGGGACGGGTGGAATCAGGACCAGAGGTTGAAGCAGATACTGCTTGATTTCCTCAAAAGCGGTCCGACACTCTTCATCCCACCCATAGGCGGTGCCTTTCTTCATGAGACGAGAAAAGGGCTTACACTTGTCGGCCAGATTCGCGATGAATCGACATATATAGGCTAAGTGTCCTTGGAGGCCTCGAAGCTCCCGAATATTACTCGGGGGAGGAATCTGACTGATGGCCTTGATCTTCTCGGGGTCGATCTCGATACCTCGATACCTGACGATGAAGCCAATAAACTTTCCAGAGGTGACCCCGAAGGCACACTTCAATGGGTTCATCATCAAGTGACAAGAATAGAGCAAACCGAACACTTTCTCAAGGTCTTTGAGATGGTCTTGGCGCTAACGAGATTTAACCACCAGGTCATCTACATATCACTCCACCAATCTCTTGAGGATCGGCTTGAATATGCGGTGCATAGCCCGTTGATAGGTGGCACCCGCGTTCTTCAAGCCGAAGGGCATAACCCGATAACAGAAAGTGCCCTGGGGGGGGGGCCTGAAGGTAGTGAACTCTTCATCCTCGGGGGCCATCCGGATCTGGTTATACCCGGAGTACCCATCCATGAAGGAGAGGGCTTGGAACCCAGCCGTTGCGTCGATCAACAGCTCTGTCACGGGAAGGGTAAAGTCATCCTTTGGACAGTGGCGATTAAGATCGTGGAAGTCGATGTAGACCCTGATCTGCCCATTCTTCTTCCTGATGGGCATAATGTTGGCTAGCCACCTGGGGTACTGGACTTCCCTGACAATGTTGGCCTTAATGAGCTTATCAACTTCGGCCTCAACCATGGCACCGTGAAAGGGGTGCATTTTCCTGGGAGGGTGCTTGAACCGGCGATGGTTTGCTGGGAGGCCAAGGCGGTGGACGGCTACCTGGGGATCTAGTCCCGACATCTCGTCATAACTTCAGGCAAACACATCACGGTTCTGTCTGAGGAAGTCTATGTACCGCTGTCGTTCCTCGGAAGGCATAGCGGCGCTGACCAATGTGGGTCTCGGGTCCGCCTCACTACCGAGGTTCACCTGTATGAGCTCGTCGACCGTGGCGGAGACGCCCTCCTCAAAGGCTGTAGGAGCATCTTTCATGTCTTCTTCTCCGCTTGGGGAAGGATCTTCCATAGGGGGGAGCCGTTTCGGGGCTGCTCGACCCTGATGGGGAGTTAGCACCGGCTCGGGCGACAGAGGTCGTCACGACGGGAGACTCATGCACCGCGGAGACCGTAGCGACAAAGGTGGTTGATCCAATCCCATCCGGCATGTGGCCCAAGGGGCCACGCTTTATGACATCGAAGCAGTGGTGTCACGTTGCCTTGAGCCAGTGGATCCCGGCTCGGCAAAATAGGCGCGTATGACGTACTATCATTTCCATAATCCCAACGTCCTGATATCGTACGGGGGTAGGAGGCTCGGGGATCACCCTGGCCTGGTTGGTGTAAGAGTACGAGGTGATTTCCCACCATCACTTAGACCCGGAAATATGCATTCCTCTGGTACCTGAGACAACAAAGCACTCTCCCATATTGGGAGTCGTGGCCTCCAACTGATGGATTGGGAAAACATATGCGTCATCCATACCTGTCCAAGGATCACTCGCGATAGAGGCGGGCTCAACCTCACCTGCCAGGATCTGCTTGTCCTTGCTCTTTTATTAGTCAGCATCCAGGTAACGAGCTTCACAAGAGGAAAACGGGGACGCATCTCCTCGGAGCACACCCACTCGACCCTTAAGGGAGTATTCGAGGCACTGATGGTATGATGAGGGAACCGTTGCATGAAGATGGAGCCACGACCATCCCATCAACGCGTTATAGGAAGTGTCCTGAGAGACAACCATGAATTCAGTATTGGCAATTAAGCCGCCGAACTGGGTCTTTAGACAAATCTTGCCGAGTGGAGTTTGCTCGGTCCTGTCATACCCCTGGATTCTGAGGTCGGAGGGAGTTAAATCATCCTCGGACAACCCCAGTTTTCGCAGTGTCTGAGTTGGGATCAAGTTAATCACAGAACCCATGTCGACAAGACAGCGACGGACCTCCACACCATTGAACTGGCCTGTGATGTACATAGGGTGGATGTGACCCTGTATGGGAGGGTCTTCATCCTCACCGGAGAATGAGATAACCTACTGACATTCGGCTTTCTCAACCACCTCGATGTGGAAGGCTTCTGCGGCCTCTACCTCCATTTCAAACTGGAGGGGGATCCTTAAGGCCTCGGCGAGCGCCTCACGCATTTCAGACAACAGACGGAGGGCCTCAAGGATGGAAATCCTTGATGGAATGCCGGCCAGATTCTTCAAGACATCATACTTTCGCGCCAAATGCGAGCTTCTGCTTACAGGAGGTCGCTCTGCGACTGGGGGCATGACGGGCCCTGCTGGCGGGACCGGTGACTGACTGGTACTAGGCACGTCCCGCTGTTCACCAGCTGAATCCCGGGAGGTGGCTGCCATGCTAGGACCGGAAGGCCGTAGTAGGCCAATGGTGGGGATGGGCTGGTTGCGACGCAGGCAAGGCGATTTCGCCCGATCCAGCAACACAAACGGTGGAGGAGACGAACTTTTTGTCACCGGGTGAGGGAGCCGCGAGCGCTGCTCCCTATACCGGGCCTGCTGCCTGGTCTCAGTAGCATGCACGACCTGACTTGAGGTGATGACCGTCGTGCCCCGGCGATTCACGTAGCCACGGCTCCGTCGACGTTGGCAATGGATGGGGACATTGGGGAGGTTCACCTGGCACTCCTCATTGTCGAGAGTCACAAAGGGATTTACCGACTCTACGGTGTTAACCGAAGCGTACCCCGGGCTCTCAGGGAGATTCACCCGGCGCTCTTCATCGTCGGGAGCCACAAAGGGATTTACCAACTCTACGGTGTTAACTGAAGCGTACCCCAGGATCTTGGTCGAGGAGTCAACCATTACCGGACGGGGTCTTGGAGGGATCCCCATTTCTCGGGGCCTGAAATCGCCAAGCATGCGAGATGATGACGTCAATGGCAGGGCGCGTTCTTTCTTCTTGTGTCACCGCCTGCTCTTCTGGGAAGAATTAGGCTGGGACGACGATGCCGAAGCGGCGCTTGGAGATTCCGAGGGCTCTGGCTGCTCCAGGCGGGCACGAATGATTCCATGGGCACAGGAGACCGTCCTACGGGCCATACAGTTGTTATACTTCCAGGAACCACGGTCGGAAACCTGTTCCCACCCATCCCCGTCATCACTACTGCCATCTGATCCCACGAAGACACCTGCCACCTGTGCTGGGGTTGGGCCCAACCTGACTATGTTGTTGTCAATCTGGTCTTGGAGCCAGTCCTTGAACACATAGCATTGCTGGATGGTGTGTACCAGGAACCGGTGATAAGGGC
The DNA here is from genome assembly GCA_963277665.1 of Viscum album. NCBI lineage: Eukaryota > Viridiplantae > Streptophyta > Magnoliopsida > Santalales > Viscaceae > Viscum > Viscum album. The sequence continues at coordinate 1,281,898,716 of OY728134.1, forward strand.
AGTAGTTAGGGCGATCCGTGAGACACGCCTATTCTGGCTTCCAGCACTCAAGCAGCCGCACGATCCTCTGCTCCAAGGTGCTATGGAAATAACCGGGGACCTGGGCCTCGCCAAATGAGTAATCCCAATTACTTCTGCCTGGAAAGGGGACTCTTGAGGGCTGACCATGGCTAGGGGCCGGAGGAGCAGGTCGAGGAGGCGGAACCGGATTACCTCGCCTAGGTGGTGGCGGAGCGTTACGCGGAGGCACCTGCCGATTTTGAGGCGGTCCCTGCTGGGCCGGAGGCTGTGGGGGTGGACCTTTATGAGCCTGCTGAGCTGGCCTCACCGGCAGCAACTCCAACTGTCTGGGGCCCTCTATATGCGCCACAGCAGCGGGCTCGGCTCTGGCAGCTCTCCTTGAAGAGATCACAGGAGGCAGCGGGCGTGCCTGACTGGCCTGTTGCAGGGCTTCTTCGAGGAGCTGAGCCTTGTCAGAGAAGTCTCGAAACCCTCCAGGGTAATTCTGCGTGATCAGGGAAGGAACCAACTCCACCTTGACGTTCCCCACAAACATCGTCAGTAATTGATCCTGAGTCAGTGGCATGTCAAGGGAGTACATGAGCCCCTTCCACCGGGCGACGAAGTCCGCGACTCGCTCGTCGGGCCTTTGCTTTCACCTGAAGAGGTCTGCAATGTTCGTCTTCCGGGTTGTGGAACTGAACTGGTAGAGGAATTGTCGGCGAAGGTCCTCCCAGCTAGTTAGTGATCCAATAGGGAGCTGGCTGTGCCAAACGAACGCTGGTCCTTCCAGTGTTTGAACGATGCACCGGAGCTTGGCAGCCTCCTACTGCGCCGGAGTCCCCAACATAGGCCCACACCTCGAGTTGAAGTGGGCCAAGTGTTGTGACAGGTCTCTGGTCCCGTTAAAGGGTGGCAAAAGTGGGGTTCCCAAATCCCGGCGGGGCCGGCATGTCATCCACCCATGTGGGGTATGTCTTGCCATCTGGTGGGATCGCCACCCGCCGAGTTTCCAGGGCCTCTAAGCGAGCAATGAGTACTTCCATCAGATCATCCGGATTCTGATTCATGTCCTGACGGGGATCCCTAACCACAAGCGCATTTCCAGGATCTTTGATACGATTGTCACGCTCAACAGCTCGGTGGGAAGCTGGCAGAGTTACTCTCAGAGCGGCGGGAGGAAACCAAGCAGGGTCTCCCAGGTTACCTCGCTGCTCGGGAGGGTTCGGCGAAACATATCGCGCCCTCTTGCCATGGGCTCCAGTGTCTCCCCTGTCGGCGAACACGACACGATCACGGTTGCTCGGGGGGATCTCAGCAAGGGGTAGATGCTCCTGCCCCTGCTGTCCTAGTCTAGGGTTGCCGTAGACAGGCCGCTGCTCTGCAATGCGCTCGGCCAGGACCTCATCAACCAGCCTCTTTTGCTCGACTAGCTGTTGGCGCAGCGTGGCCTTCTCGGGATCTTCCTCTGCCTTTTGCACTAAGGCAGATGGGTCGGCGAGTTTGACAGACCCGATGGGCTCTTTACCCTTGCCGATGTTTCGGCTCATCGCCAGTGCCTCCGTGGGTACAGGAAGGCCTAGGAGGCTCCTCTGTTGGCGAGTAATCCTCCCAGATGGGTCCTGTAGAGGCCTTTCCTTGGGGGGTGAGTCCCCGTCGAGGGGCTCCACAATGTTTCCCTCATCTGAAGGTCCATCCATGTTGACCGTGACTGCCCTTGGCAACTTCCCATCAGGGCCGCCCAGTGGATCGGGCTGCCGGCGGATCGCACAGAAGAGGAGGGCAGCGTACTTCCCCCACCCACGGACGTGCAGGTGGGGGTGTCCTCCTCAATAACTCTGTGAAGTACTTGAAAACTCTGAATTCATTTTGCTGAAGGGCCTCGTGGAGGCCCAGCGACTCGGGGTGCCGGACCGCGGGGAGTGCTGCTAGGTCAACCCGATGGCACTTCTCACGAAGGGCCTCGTGGAGGCCCAGCGACTCCGGGTGCCGGACCGCGGGGAGTGCTGCTAGGTCAACCCGGCGGCACTGCTCACCAATCTCCTTGAGATGCGCTTGGATCCCGGGATAAGGCACTAGCTGATGATGTAGGTGTGAGTGAGTCACCCGAAGAATCTGGCGGAAGCATTCAAACTCTCCCAGGGTGAGTGAATCTGGCACATCAAAACCCGATTCCGCGACTGGCCAAAACTTCTCAGGGAAGTGGCCCGCTGCAAGAATGGTCCAGAAGCTCCACGGCTCCGGCTCAGGGTCCGGAACTTGCCGCCCCTGCTCGTCCACTGAGGAAAATCGGGGAATTGGCAATGGCGCTGAGGAAGGTCGTCGGGGCGGCGGGCTGGCCGGCAGGGAATACGGCGAACAGGCCGATTGGCCGCCGATCCCTGGGTCATCCTCCCGGGGTTATAGTGCCCTGGCTGCCACGTCGCGATAGGATGGGCCGGTGGATGGGCCTCCTGTCACAACGTCGGTGCTCGCCGAGGGTGTGTCACCTCACGATCCTTCCGTCGGTCACCAGATAAGCTCCTCACCCTCCCCAACAGGGGCAGGAGGTGCTTCCGAGGAGATCAGCGGCAACTGCGGGCTTGATCCCTGGCGGTACGCCAAGTCCTCATCCTCCTGGATATACCTTCGAAGGGAGGAGGGAATCATACGGATCTCGCATTCAGGGAGTACAAGACTGATGCGCTGTGTCCCCATCCCTGCCCTCAACTCGAAAGGTTGGGGGGAGGTTCTATCGTCGAGTCGTAATCTACCTCAGAATCCGAGAAACGGACTGGTCTAATTCTCGTCCAGACTCCCCTGACATGCCTCCTACGGTGACGACGCCCGGCCTTCCTGCCCCTAGGTGGCTCTTCAGGATAAGGACGACTTCCGTCATGGGGTCCCCCGGCCACAATAGAGCTGGGGCAGAGGGGACCAAAGGCCGGGGTGCGAGCAGCACCGAGACATATGTCAAAAGGGACATGGGGAGGACCTCCATGTGAGTGAGCGACTGGATACACAACGGCTCCATGCTCGCGACCGGCGGTAGGGGGAGTGACCTCATACCCCATGCGGTGGGTGATGGAAGGAGTCATACCTGGAGCATGGCCATCGCGAAGAAGCATTCGGCTTCCCGGATCGGTGTCACGGAATGAGCCTTCATGGTGATCGGCGCTACCGTGGATTGGTCTACAGTGGCCATTGCCAGTGTTCGTGACCGGGAGATTCGACCCAACCTGCCTGCAGGGCGTTCGGGGTTTCGATCCCAGTCGGGCGCACGGTTGCCCCTGCTCAACATGCACAGGGATCTGGAAACAGGAGTCAGTAGTGGCTGGGGCCACAATGGTTGCCGATGCTGGTGCCCCAGGACGGGCATTCTCCCCCACTCGCGCCCGACGCTGGCGTCGAGTCAGATGGGCCGGAGCCAGTGGTGCGGGCATGAGGATTGCCTGCTCCACGGCTCAGGGAGTCGGGCGGCGGCGTTGACGCAGCCTGGCAGGGGTTCTTGCCGGTAACCCCTCTGATGGATCACCGATCGGGTGGACCCGGACATCCCGCACCTCATTGGCGTAGGGGAGGGATGTGTCAAAGCACTCCAGGGATAGGCTCCCGAAGCGGTTGAACGTCGGCGTGGGGAGCGGCGGCTCCCTGCACGGCCCTCGAGGGCGGTGATGGTGGTGAGGCATGGCCACCTCTAGATCCAAGTGAGCCATACCCTTGGTGGGGATGACCCCTTCCTCGTCATACCTACAAACCAGGTTATTGATCACCCTCCGTTGGATGATTTCTGACGGGGAGAGGGGGTGCAAGCACCTAGCTTCTACGACGGTCGAAGCCGGAGCGACTGCCGAATAGGTGGGACCACGCGGGGTAGCCGCGTCGGTACTGCCCATGCCCCTGCGTCGGTGGGTAGGTGGTGATCGAGCTCCGAATGAAGTGATCTGATTCCTGGAAACAGGGAGATGAACCCATTAGTATCAACAGGAAATAAGATCAACAACCAAGGCCCGACATCATTCCGTCTTCCGTGGTCGGCGAGAGGGAACCACGCTGACGACGTCACAGAACGGAGTAGTCAATGTCCTGACGGCCTCGACCCCTGGCGGGTTCACGTCCCTGTGAGGGTTACCCGGACCTGATGACATGCTATTGTTCCGATGCTCCAACGGCTACCATTCCCCGTGTTTAGGAGAAGAGATTCACGTCGGGTTCACCATTTTTTGTTTCTGACGCTTTCTCCGGGGCGCACGCGTCCGTCTGCCGGGAGGACGCGCTGCTTGTGGCCCCGAATTCCCGCTTTCCAAAGGCGGGCGGCATCCGTTCCTTGTTCAGGTACGTCTGCTCCTTGATCGAAATGGGATGATGGGATGTCGGTTCTTCCCTCCGTGGATTCCTCCTCAGAGCTCATTACCTAGTCCGGGTCTCCCTCAAATATTTAAGATGGGTTCGTGAAGCTCATTCCCGGTGCCATATCTACATGGACGCCAGTTAATTACACTGCTTCCGTCAAGACGCCCCAAGGGGTCTTGTCGGGACAGCAACCTGCGGTGAGGAGAATGGTCACGTTGGGGCATCGTCGGCATTCCTGTCTTGGGTCCCTTATCACAGGGCTTCTCGAGGGCGTGGAAGCCCGAGGCATCCCACATCGAACGCGGGGAATGTGTACCATCTGAGGTTTTCCTCAGCATCCCATGTTTATCACGGGGTATGTCGCGAGTTTAACGTCTTGTGGAGACAGATCGAGTTGAAGGATCCCTAGGGGGAACACCGATGTTGGGGACAGCACGTGGGCAGCTTCCCATAGATCATGGAGTGGGAAAGGGTGGCATGATCTCATCGGGATGTGGCGGCCCAGGTAAGGATCAGGATGGATGGTAGAGTGAAACATGGGGATTACGTTCTGAGACGGCCCAAGGGAGGGGATACAGTTTAACGTCATGTGGGACGGAATACGGTTTAACGTCATTCTGGACGCGATACAGTTTAACGTTACGTGGGACGGAATACAGTTTAACGTCACGCGGGACGGAATACAGTTTAACGTCATGTGGGACAGAACACGGTTTAACGTCACGCGGGACGGAATATAGTTTAACGTCATGCGGGACAGAATACAGTTTAACGTCATGCGGGATAGAATACAGTTTAACGTCATGCGGGACAGAATACAGTTTAACGTCATGGGGGACGGAATACAGTTTAACGTCATGCGGGACAAAATACAGTTTAACGTCATGCGGGACGGAATACAGTTTAACGTCATGCGGGACGGAATACAGTTTAACGTCATGCGGGACGGAATACAGTTTAATGTCATGCGGGATGGAATATTTGGGGCTTATGCTCTGAGGCAGCCCAAGGTGGTCGGGGAGCCGACATGGAGAGGTCGGGATGACTGGGTGGTGGGATTGAACCTCGTGGAGGCTTCCTACGTACCATGCGTTAGCACAGATCAAAGTCCACCTAGTTCTCTGGGATGGGGCTTATGCTCTGAGGTGGCCCATAAGAGGATGTCATGGTCGGTGCGTGCTCTAAGCCAACATGAGTCATGCTCGGTGTGGGAAACAAGAGGCAGCAGGGACCAGATGATCACGTCGCGAAGGGTGCGTCCGTGAGAAGCGGAATGGGGCTTACGCGTTGAGCGGCCCAAAGATGAAATAGGGGCTTATGCGTGGTTAGTGGCCCTTGGTGCTGGGGCTTACCCTAGGGTGGGGGCCCGTGGTGCGACAAAGCGCAGTGGGAAAAGGACTCCACTGGCCTTAGCAGGGGGGAAGTACGGAGATGCACGGGTGAAATCATCTGCAAGAAGGGTGAGGGGCTTACGCTCTGAGGCAGCCCTTCCCCCACGGACAAACGTCGCTCCGACAAGGAGGATCTCATTCCATGTGAGGAAGAGTCCATTCCCGTGGAGACGAGTGGGTGTAAAAAATGTCTGAGCTGGGGGGACCCTGCGTGCGAAGCATGGGGTCGGACCACAGTTTAACGTCTTGTGTTAAGGACGAGGTGCTTAGCAGTTTAACGTCTGGCAGCTTGGACGAGGTGGGTTTGCTCCACACCCCTAGGGCTTACATGACCAACGCCCTCTACCCCTTGTGGAAGGGAAGGCATTGGCCAGGCCATGGTGAAGGGGGCCCGTAGGGCAAACCACCGGGGGGTCCACGTTAGCGTGGCTATGCGAAGAAGCAATAGTCGTTAGCGTGCCTATGCGGAGAAGCATAAGGAACAACAACGCAACGGGAAACATAGCTCAAGGGACCTTGAGGTTACTTTGCACGAGCATGGAAGGTCGTGCGGGAAAACAACGCATGGCACGCATGCCCGGAAGGAAAGACATCAGGTGCCGGTGCAGGGGCAGCCAAGGGGCGTCAAGGTGAGGGGTCCTGGGCTTTGCGCGCAAAAGGGACAACTCGCGCGCCAAACACCGGGACGAAACGCAATTGGAGTAACGGAATTGTGCACAAAGAGGGAATTACGCGCAAGGTTTTGCGCGCAAGGCAGGGTATTGCGCACACGGAACATGGATTGCGCGCAAGAGGGGAAACAGGGGGAAGGGGCAAAGTCACTGAAGCCGGTGGAGTTGCGCGTAAAGGCGAACTCCGGGGCAAGGTTGCGCGGAATTCGGGATTACCTGGATGCCATCTTACGCGCGAGGGGAGCCGAATTGCGTGCACGAGAGTCGCTTCTGATTCCTCAACCCCCAAACGGTTCGGTGTCACCTTATATTTATAGGAGACCTTCCGCGCGGAATCCAGGCCGCGCGCGAAATATTCCGCGCCGGGAACCGCTTGCTCGCAAAATCACACCGCGGAGAACCAGGGCGCGCAATTATTGCGCGCCTCCCCGGTCCAATTCCGTGAATCCCAGGATTACTTCACGCGCAGAACATTTTTGCGCGCGGAACCTCTTTTATTTCACGCATCACTTCCCGGGCCTCCGGATCGGGCCTCTGACTTCGAATATGATTTCGCTTCGTCATTTCGAAACTTCCTCCGAGAGTTATGGGATTTTTTCGGCGTCAACAACTGTAAGACATGTTGAGAGAGTATTCTATGGAATTCAAAGGAGGATGGGACCAACATCTTCCACAGGTTGAATTCTCCTACAACAATAGTTTCCACTCAAGCATTGAAATGGCACCATATGAAGACCTTTATGGGAAAAGGTGCAGATCACCAGCATGTTAGGATGAAGTCAGAGAGTGTAAGCTGCTATGACCTGAAATGGTCGAAGAAATAGTGTAGAAGGTGAAAACCATTCAACAACATATCAAGGTATCCCAAAGTCGGCAGAAAAGTTATGTAGACAATTATTGACGATACCTTGAGTTTAAAGTTGGAGACATGGTATTTCCATGCATATCTACATGGAATAAGGTCATGAGGTTTGGAAATAAAGGGAAGTTAAGTCCCCGGTATATTTACCCCTTCGTGATCCTTGATCGAGCCAGAGCTGTGGCCTATCAACTAGAACTTCCACCTACCATGTCGAATGTACACGATGTATTTCATGTATCCCTCTTAAGGAACGAAATTCCAGACACTTCACATGTACTCTCTTTAGAGGTGGTACATTTAGAGGATGAACTTTCCTATGAGGAGAAGCTAGTGAAGATCTAAGATCATAGAGATGAAGTTTTACACAACAAGACTACTAATCTAGTCAAGGTACTATAGAAAAACCATAATTACGAAGAGGCAACATAGGAACTGGAGGAAGAAATGAAGGAAACGTTCTGCCACCTATTTTTGGCCTAGAATTTAAAATGAAATTTCGAGGGAGAAATTTCTTAAGGTGGAAGAATGTAATGACCCAATGTTTTTCGAAAAAAAATTTCTTCTTATAAATATTTCTTAAAATCACAATAAAACACAACATAATTAACTAATTAGAACTAAGTAACCTTTAAACATAAGTTTTTTACTTATGTGTTTGGAATTTCCAAAATTTGACATACACAGTTATAATCAGCAAGTTATTTGGAGTCCGATAAGAAAAACATAATTTTACGTGGAAAGTAACCTATCCTTATGAATTGTAATATACCCATATGAATAGTGGTATACCCTAATGAATTGTAACCTTACCTATGATAATATATAAATAATATTCATGTGAAATTATGATGTACCAATACTTTAGAATAAGTAAATGAATGTTTTAAAACTGATTTTTTAATAATAAATTATGAGTTTAATTAAATATTATATTAATCATATTTAATTTTTTTTCAAAAATGGACTTCATTTTTGGATTCAAATTTCCCAAAAATGGTTAGCGGGAATTTTTTAGATTTTTATGAAATACTTCAATTTTTAGTGAATAGTAAAATACATTAATTTACTGTATAAGTACACTATAGTGAAAATCCACTGTTCCTAACATCACAAGTGATTTTAGAACCCAAATCTAGAACTCACATGCATTAATTATTATTCTTCGTAATGGACTACTTACTATTCCTTGTCTTGGGAAGAAATAATAAATTAATTATTATAATATTATGAAAACCCTCCTCCCCTCCACTATAAATGCCACTCATTATTTTATCTTCTCTTCACTATTATCAAGCCTTGTACCTTGCCGATATTCTTCCCAAATATCTCTCCAAGCTCCTCTCCCATGTCCAAAATCCTCTGGCCTCTTCAGAATACTAAAACCTCTCCCCTTAAGAGGTTCTCAAAGGAGTAAGTCTCTAGAGGTAAATAACTTTTTCCAATTCCCTCATTTCTTTTAAGTTATTTTCTTTTTTTTCTTTACCCACATCCCTTCACCCAAATAGTATGATAACTCTAGTAACATACTTGTACTTGAATTTTGTAATGATAATGGGATATTTCATTATCTTATCTCATTTCCAAATCATTTATTTGAATGAAATGAAAGCACCATTTGAGATGTGCTAATTTAACACATTCAAGGACAACATTTAATCAATTTCTATTATCATCTTTAATTATGGTCCTAAAATCATTTGTGTTATGGTGGAACAAGATTATTATACATATAATATATCCTTGTTTTGTTTCTATAATACTTTTTTACTAATATTATTATGTTATAAATCAAAACATGTTCATTGTAATCAAACCCACTGATTAACCAAAACAGTTGTCACTAAGGTTATATATATAATAAGTAATCCTCACCATAAGTAACCAAATTTAATTTAAAACCATGTAATATCCTGGATGTTCACTAATATAATATAACTTAAATTATGGACAACCACTTTCATCGTACATTTTTATCCATACATGAATATAAGCAAACCGGTCAATAAAATCAAGTAAACAAACGAACCCGAACAATGAAATTGAAACACATAAACAACAAGAATGGTTATAATTGAACTAAAAATTAATTATACTAAACTAATTAAATAGATAATAGGTTATGTAATTATTAATTAATAAGCCTAATTTTTTTATTCAGGTCTTTAATAACTAGTGTAGAACACCATCAGATTTAAGGTAAGAGAACCTCTCCATTTCTAACTTAATCAAGATTGTCCTCTATGATATGCCTTTTTATGTGTAATCCCAAATGTTGTGGTATGTTTTATCACCTGTACCATACTTCCCTAATGATGTATAAGTGATTATAAACCCCTTTTATCTCTCATCAGGACGTCTTAGGTACACCCGACACCATGCCAATAAACCGTAACGAATTCTACCTCATCCTTCTTTGTTCTTTCAAGTTGCCTTATATTTCTTTATATCAAAATGGATTTATTTTATATATATACTGAATGATGTTTAGTTTTAAAAAAATCATTTTTAAGACCCTATCATCACTCTCTTTAGGGTACATACACGTTTTTAAATGATTCCCTCCTTAGAACTTTCCGATAAGCAAACCTGTTTTAAGGGAACTTCCCAAATTTTTACCCAACTTCAAGTTCACTCTATTCTATGTTTTAATCCACCATTTTACATATACAATAATTATTTTCATAATGAAAACCTTATCGGTTAAATTCTGGTTTTATATAAATTATTTTCCCCTTTTCTATTTTAAAATCTCTATATCATTTTCCTTAAAACCGCACAAAAATGTTTTAATGCTAATGTTACTCAAATACATTTCTAAAATGTTGTCACTTCTGTTTGACACCACTTACCATGTTATGTTCCTATTTTACATTTTGAAAATCTGTGTAGGTTCTAATCTCTTTATTTCATGGAAACTTTATTGATATGCCCATTGGATATGATTTATGTCATGGTTGTGGTACCTAATTCTTTCCATGGGTACCCTGATGTTTATGTATGATTTATTATGTATGATTATTTATGTGTCAAGAATATTCATGAAAATGTTGAGATGGGTGAACCTATATCACACTCCAATGTATTGGGTAAAGTTAAGTCTCATAATATTCGATGTGAAATGGGATTGGCAGTTATCCTAGACCTGTACTGAAATGGGAAATGGGATTGGAAGTTAGCCATGACCCATACTAATGAAATGTTTTATGATTCTGACACATTTATATGATTTCATGTTTATATGATCCCATGCTTATATGAAATGATTTCATATGTTATATGCTTTGGATATCATTATGTCATGTCTCCTAACTCATGTGCTTAAGATGTATCCTTATGTTCATTTCCTTACTAGGATCTTTAGCTCATCCCTTTGTTCATGTGTTCCCCCAGGGTACCCAAGGTAGATGTAAGGGCTTAATGGAAGTTAAGATCTCTTTATGGAGATTAAATAAATAATTTTTTCCCCATGTTTTAATTTTTTTACCTAGTCATCCAAGACAATGGAATTAATGATCCTTGGCCTGTACTCTGATGTATAATTATTCTTAAAATCGTGTAATGTTATATGTAAAAGTCTAGGGTCACTATACTTCCCAAAACATTTTCATATGGAATATTATTCATAAATTTAATTTCATATTAATTTATAGGGGATTAGGCCAAGGACAGTTTAAAATGTTTTCCTTAATTAATACTAACAGTCTTGACCTGCTCAAACGTGTATCTCTTTAATACCTTCCTTATATAAGTAGATTGGGATAAGTACAAGGTTCTGGCCTTCTTATCCCTAATTATTTCCATGCCTATTATTTTATTTTAATAACCGAACAATTTCTTTTCAAAAGAACAACTCAATTGGTTCTTGATATAATTTATAATCCTCATGTTCTTGTATATAAAAATCGAGTCATCAACATATAACAACCGATAAATAGACTCATGTTTAAAAGTTTTATAATATACACATACATCAAATCTACTTATTGAAAACTAATTTTCAATCACAAGTGAATAAAAACAATTATAACACTGTCTAGAAGACTAATTAAGCCTATATAAAGACTTCTTAAGTATAAAAAGATGATTATGTTTGAATAATTTTGAAAATTTTCTTGGAGGATTCATATAAATTGCTTCATAGAGGGTTCCATGTAAAAAATATGTTTTTACATAAAACTCTACAACATGAAGATCAAGCTTGGAAGAAAAACAAGGAAGATCTCTAATGGATGAATTCTTGAAAACATGAGAGAATATTCAACCATAATCAAAGACTTTGCGCTGAATAAATCTTGTATCTTCCATTCGGGCTTTAAATTCGATTTTAATTTCTCCTGTATTGTTCTCCTTCTTATGAATCCACCTAGATCCTATAACTTTCTGGTTGTTGGTTCTAGGAAAAACAACCTAGGTTTTGTTCTTAAGAAAAGAATTCATCTCCTCTTGCATTGAATTCAGCCACTTAGTGGCTTCTTTAGACTTAATGGCTTCCAGGTATGTTTGAGGATCATAATTAGACAATTAATGTTGTACATTAAACATGTAGACAACAATGTTTTCCTGATTTAAATGGGCTAGAGGTCTGATACCCCTCTTCTCTCTCTCCTGAGTGAGTTAATAATTGGTTAGATCATCGGGTTCATGGGTCTTGGATTTTGAATCTGAACTAGAATCATATTTTTCTTGGGTCTGGTCAATAGGAGGAGAAGGCCCAACAAAGGACTGGGTATGGTCACTTGGTTAAAAAGGAATTTCAACACCCAATGGTTCTGTAACTTCAGAGGGTCCTACAAAAACATCCAGAGTTGTATGGAATTTAGGTCTATTATCATTTGACCGACTGGATTCATAAAATACCACATCTTGGCTAACCGCACAATTTTTATATCCTAGTTTATCTATCCATAGATGATAACCTTTGACACCCTTTGGATAACCTACAAATATGCATTTAACATCCCTAGGATCAGTTTGTCATTGAATGTATGAGAACAAGTGATGGTTTTGAAAATCCTAAGGTGTGCTAAACTCAGAAGGACCTGGGGAGCTTCGAGTTAGATAGCATACACCCCACCCTCTCAAGAATAGTTCTATTCACTCTCTCTACTAACACATTCTATTGTGGGGTTTCTACAATATTCTGGTATCTTTTTATTTATTGGGATTCATATAATTCAATGAATTTGGTGGATATATATTCAAGACCATTATCTATCCTAGATACCTTAAGATTCATATTAGATTCACTCTCTACCGAAACTTTCCACTTCTTAAAAGTTTGAGAGTATCATACTTATGTTTTAGTATATGAATCCAACCATTCTTAAGGAAATCATCAATAAAAGTCACAAATTTTAATCCTCTATTTTGGGAGGTAACCCTAGAAGTACCCCACAAATCAGAATGTACAAAATCAAGGGATTCTTTAGCTTTATACAAGGACCTACTGAAACTAACTCTTCTAGAATTCCCATATACACAATCTTCAATGAAGGGTATGCTTATAAGAATGAAATTACTTAAGAGGACATATTTATTAAGTTCACTAGGACACTTGGCACTAACTTTCCCAAGTATCCTATGCAACAAATTGGTGCAATCACACTCTAGAATAAAAGAGGTATTCAACTGGATTCTACAGACATCACCATATAACACATACAATTCATTTTTTTGGGTTCCTTTCATAACACTGAGGTATCCACGCCCAACTATAAGGGTCCCAAACCCTGACATAAAGTTATATCCATTATAGTCAAGGATTCCTATGGATATTATGTTTATTTTCAATTAGGTTACCCACCTAACATCATCTAGAGTTTTGATAGTACCATCATGAGGTTCTAACAAAATATAACTTATTTCTATGATGAAAAATCTCCTGTTATTACCTAGAAAAGCCTCACCAGATGTTATTTCTTTCAGGTTACCAAAGAACTCCTTCCTAGGACACATGTGTAATGAAATTCTTGAACCTAGGATCCATTCATCAAAGTTGGAAATGTTAGATACATTTAACACAATCTCAATGTCAAAGTCTTGTTCAACTAATAGGGAATGGCCATTACTACTATAATTATAGTCACTTTTCCTGTTAGGTAAGTTCATATTAACGTGTTTAGGTTGTTTACAATTGAAACATTTTATAAACTTGCGTTTAAACTTTTTTTGGTGTTTTTAGATTGACCCCTTTCCTTTCTTGTACCCCCTGACTCACTTCGGATTATAGATTCATTTATGTCCCTATATTCACTCTTGTCCATAACAACTAAACCTTCTTCTTAGTCTTAATTCTACCCATCCTTTGAAGGTCTTTTGAGAGTAAAGAATATTTTACTTCTTCAAGAGTAAGTGTGTCTTTTTTATACATCATAGAGTCTTTAACAGAATTAAATGAATCATCCAATGATGTTAATAATATAATGTTTTGGTCTCTATCATCCAATTTAATGTCTATTTTGGCTAGATATAACAAGAATTTATTAAATTCTTCAATGTGTATCCTAACATCACTTCCAAGGTTCACTTTGAATGTATACAATGTCATTTTCTTATACAATCTTATAACTAAAGACTTAGTCATATAAAGGGATTCGCGTTTAGACCATATACCAGCAAAATAGGACTCATTTGAAACTTCTCTTAACACTTTATCTCCTAAAGAAAAAAATTATTAGACTATGGGATTTGCTAAGGGTTTCGTTAAAGACATCTATATAAGAAATTGTAGCCTACCCATCGGGTGTAGTAATGGTAACTTTCTCTATTGAACTAGAAAGTTAATCTATTATGTCATTATGATCTAATAATACTATAATTTTAATTCTCCAAAGATTAAAATCATTTTCACCATCAAAATTTTCAAAATCAAAATTATTAGAACCCATATTAACATTACAGTAGGCTCTTATACCACTTGTCGGGGTTAGACTCTTAAACCCTAAAATTAAAAGACCCCTTATTGTGTATAATAGAGTACCATATTGGTATTTTATTAACTAAGTGATGGTAAATGAATCAATTAAAGAATCATTCACGAACAAAATAATGGAATGAAAAAATAGCAGGTGCATAAATTAAAGAACAATAGAAATAATGTGCTCCAGCACCTTTAGGGACCTACATACACGATGAAAACGCCACCGGGGTAATAATTTTATGGAGCAGTAAAAAAATGAAATAAGAAAAATTATAGACTTGAATGTGGAATAATAAAAAACCACATGAACTATATAAGGTGGTCGAGCTTTGCTGAACTAGGTGGCAGTGATCAAACATGTAATGTAGAGAGACCCTCATCCACTCCTGGACGAACTCACGCGCACACCCATGTAAGAGACAACAACATACATGAAAAATGGTAAATCACTACAGAGACAAGAACAATATACTAGAACATGACAATGATTGAAGATATGTTAAATAATTGAACCTTCTTGGAGCATAGTCTACTGGAACCCAGAACCAATGTGATTCCCCACTGAAACTTCACTAGATAAGTACTCTGATTACAGGAGGTGGTACGACTCGGAAAAGGAGAGTGCCAGTCTCGGAGACCCTAGTATCCTTCTTCTATATGGAAACAAGGAATAACCTCAACTATAAAAAACCTTATGCCAAATAAGAGGTTGAAGGCGCAATTTCTAGAGAGGAGAGAGAACCTATTGAAACATCAATGAGTGTACATCGCACTCAAAACCCATCAGAATAGAACAGTTGGAATCATGGGATGGAGGTCGCATGAAAAGTGAGGATCAATGTGATGATTCACATATCTGAATCCGAGATAGCTCATGTGACAAGTGGCACAACTGTGTAGGTGGGATGGTTGTGCTAGTGGATCGCAACTGATCAAATAAACACACCAGGAGCCGAACTGGGCTATTGGATCATGAGTGATCAATGGTCTAGAACAAGGACCATTAGAGGTTTAAGTAAAACAAAAAATGTGTGCAATATATATGCAATCTGAAAACATAAAAACAAAACCACATGCGTGAACAGTCCCAATACAATCTTGGAAAAGAAAAAAAAACAGAATAAATGAATTAAAATCATTTAAGTGTTGAACATGTTATTTAATTTAATTACAATACATGAAGGGGAATATATCAACGGTTGACTCATTATATTCCAAGCAGGGAAAGCACATAAGGGAAACCATTATCTCTTTTTTCTATTACAGATTCTGAACAAGAATCCTATTCTTCCATGTTTTCCAGAGTAGTAGAATATATGATTGAAGGATGGTGGCTTTTTTTGAGATCCTGCAGCCAAAATTGTATTTTATTTCTATATTCATAGTTGTACTTCTAAAATTCTATAGGGGTGAAAATACCAGTGGAATTTGGAATCCATATGAGTAAATCAGTTTCAACATAATGGTAACACTAAACATCTAACCTGATATGGGAAGGAAGAGACCTCTGCAAATGACCGTAGTAATAGTGGAGTGCTTCATTAGGGAGGTACAGTGAGCCTATGTTTGTTCATGTTTTAGCAAAATAAAAGAAATGATTTTTTATTCATTAAAGAAAAGAAATGAAAAGAAATGATTTTCATTTCTCTAATTTTGAATGGATACAAAATTTAGTAAAAGGATAGAATATATTGTAATTTATCTCCATCTTGTTTGGAGATAATTTTTAAAAGAAAATTAAAGAAATGTTTTCAAAATATGACAAAAATAACCCTTATTAAAAAATATAGTTTTCCAATACTAAATTATTCCAAATAAAAAATATTATGATTTACAATTGTATATTTGATTTTGAAATAAAAAAATATATTTATTATAAATATATATATTTATAAATATATTTATTTATGTATAATTTTTATAAATACACATTCATGAATGTATAAATTTATAAAATAAATACATATCTATATATTTTTTTAAATATATTAGATATATATTCTTAAATCTATTTATATAAATATAAATATATATATATATATATTAATTAAATTTGAAATTATTACTTAAATATTAATTTAGATGGGTTCAGGTAATGTTCTTTAAAAATATAGTTTTTCAATTCTTTATTATTCTAAATAAATTATATTATAATTTTAAATTCAATATTTTATTTTTATATCATGTCAATTATACAGACATTTAATTTTTAAAAATATACAAACAATGATTTTTTATCATGTAAATTATATAAACAACATTTTTTATTTTAATCAATCATTATTTTTCATGTCACCAAAATTAGCCACATATTATTAATTCAAAATTATCATTAATTCAAAATAAATATTAATTCAAAAATATAAACTCAATTTTTTTATAAATTATTTATATAAATTATTAATTTAAGATAATTAAAATTATTTATAATCAAAATAAACTATAATCAAAATTATTTATAAATTAGGCTTAACAAAATATTTATATACGCATGAAAATAATAATTGTAATTATTAATAGTTAGAAAGATGATAATTTATATAAATACTAATTCAATAAAATATTAAATAAAATAAAACATGCATAGGGGTATAATAGGAAATTTCAAAAAAAACATCACACGCTGAGCTCATTTCTTTCCGAATCACCCCAATTTTGGGGTGATTGTAAAACTATAGTGGTGGAAATCTATTTCTCTCTGTTTCCTTCATCTACCATTTCTTTCGGCAAATCATTATCTCACCAAACAATGGAAATCAATTTTCATCCTCCATTTTCATTTTGTTTCCCCACAAATCATCCATTCCAAATGAGCTTTGGAAGTGGGGTGGAATGATCTGTGGAGAAATAGGTGTCTGAAAAAGACCACAAATAGGGATCTCCACACAAAAAAAAATATTATAAATCTTGTGACCTATGGCCATGTCTGATACCCCTACACCCCATAAGAATAAATCCCTATTCCCTTTCATTCTTACTACTCTCCACCATTAATTCCATCTCATGTGGTTCTTCCATGGTGAATCACGGTGAAGGTTTCCATACCTGACCTAACAAGGTGACTTCCCTAATCTTCTACTACCACTTCACCAAGAAATCCAGCAAAAAAATCCCAAATATGGATTTTTCCTCTCCCTCCAATCTTCCAATAAGGTACGATTGTACTTCATATCCATTATTAATCATCACTGAAAAATTGATTTCTACATCAATCAAGTATTTGATATTTTTGTTAATTATAGTTCCTTGTTAAAATTTTCAACAAATTTTTTTGTATATGGTGATTTTTTGGCTAAAATCTTGTAAAAAATTTCTTCTACAAGCTTTCTAATCCAATATCTTGTCTACATTATAATCCTGAATGTTCTATCTAAAGATTACAGTTTATATATTTTTCTCAAACACTTTACTATAATGTTGATAATCTTGAAATTTTATTCATCAGATGCATGGAATATAGTTTCCTATTAGATTATTTTAATCAAAATTTTAAATATGTTAGAGTATTTTCAGTGTTCTATCACTAAGAATCAAATTATGGTGAAAATTTCTACTTAGAATATATCATTGGTGAGACTTTTACCAACATTGTGATTAGGGCACACCATGATAACTAGATCTAGGGAAATAATACCTTCATTAACATATAAAATACTGAGAAAAATATAGATAGATTATTTGCAACCTATCAGACAAATAAATATATTTTTTTCTTGTAGTTAATACCATCCCCTGAAATAGGTATTAGCACCTCTACTAAAAATTCAGTTTTTGTGGTTGATTTTCAATCATAAATTGAACAATAGAATAATGTGGTTGAGAACATGAAATATAAATTTATGGAGATCTTTTTTGAAGTTGAAAGGCTAAAGATAATGTTGTTGTGGGTGGCTATAATTATAGTGGTAGAAGTTATACTGTTATTTTTGTCTTGAATAAAATCATGTAATCATTGACTCTGGTTATTTAATTAAAAAAACTAAATTTGTTTGATATATATCCATTAATTTTAAAATTTTCTATGAAAATGTTCATATATTTTTTTATTACATTTTTATAGATCTTGGATTGGTTTTCATCGTGGAAAAAACCCATTGGGGAATTCCTAGTGAGAATCTCTGTTTGGGAATTTCGGGTGCAATTCCACATTGTGGAATTACCAATGGGGATATCCACTGGGAATTCTCATATTGAAAATCTCCATGAAGAAATTATTCTAGAATTGTTTATTTTGATCTAGAAAACATTACTAGATTGTAGTTTTCTATGAATTTCAAACTTTGGTGTGATAGTACAATTGATATTATGTACTGATTATTTTATTAATATTGAAGTTATTCATATCCTAATTCACAATGTGAATCTCCACTGTATAATTATTCCAAAAAAATTACCTTGGTATAAAAACTTATATTGGATGATGGTTGTCCATGAATTCCAAATATTAGTGAGATATTACTTATGATATTTTGTACTACCATTATTAAGATTGAAGTGTTTATGATCCTTGAAAGGGAATTCAAAGTGAAAATCTCCACTAGGGAATTATACTAAGAGATTATAAGGGATAATTTCAAGTAAGAAATTGGTACTTCTAATGTCCAATAATATATTTTCTTGTGGTGGATTCATAAGGTAGATCTCCAATGGGAAATTGGTACTGCAAATGTCTTGTGATATATTTTTAGGGAAAAACTCCACTGAGAAATTTGAACTCTCACTAACCTATGGGGGATTCAGAGAGTTAATCTCCACTGGTAAATTCATATTTACAATGTCTTATGAGAGAATCTTTGTACAAATCTCTACTAGGACATTTTAATTTTCAATTTCCTTTGCTAGATTCAGAGAGAAAATATTCTAGAAATTTGATATGAGAGATTGTGAGGGAAAATATACACTAGTAAATTGGTATTTTCAATGTCGTATGGGATATTATTTTAAAAACTATAATCCATTAAGTATTTATAATAATTTAGGAAAATATAATTACAATGTGAAGAGGAGATAGAGAAAATATAGGAATAAACAACCCAAACCAAGAGCGACCCCGCAGTTCTCCCCCCCAAGGAGCTGCTGAGTTATTCTCAACAAAAAAGGTCCCCCATCAACACAATTCCCCATTATCTTTAATAACTATTGTGCATGTCCCTACTTTCCCCGTAACCTAACAACATTCCCCCTCTATAAGGAAATTTTTTCACTTTTGATACTATACCTTTCATTCTCTTGGAAGGTCCCAAACTCTATTACTGGCCACCCCTTGAGATTCAAGCTTGTTTGATATATTGAAAGTGATAAATTTATTTTGGAGTAAATATTTATATTCCCATATGGAATCATCAATAGTTTGGACCTACCACTAAATAAAAAATTAGGGTTAAAACACATCATCCTAGATCTAATATCTCTATGATAGAATTTCTACAGGTTCATGCTATTATGTTTTCTCATCATCTACATCAGGAAGAAGTGAGGTTGGATGGAATGTTGTCCCACCATATGTTTGGGTTGGGATATATGAAAGATAGAATGTATGTAGGATTTTTGGGGGTAGGTCCATTTGGTAATATATTGGGGAAATTTGGTTGAGGATTTTTATATTTCCAAAATAAATGGGAGAAGGATTTTGATTGATTCCTCAAGAGATAAAGTTATACTTGTTTTGGTAGAGTTTCACATAAACCTTGTCTCCAATGAAAAGTGATGGGTCATCGATGGTGATGTCTTGGTCATGATTGAGGTGGTGATTGAGCTACTCCAAAACCTCATCCCGATCAAGTATGGAATTGGACACTTCTAGGACACATATTTGAGAGGGATGGTAAATGAGTAATGTTGGTGGTTTACTTCCATAGATATCCTCAAAAGGGGTAGTTTAAATCTAAGGGTTACATGTGGTATTCTATAATAATTCCACCAATGGAACCCAATATGACTGACATTATGGTTGTTCTCTTGCAATGTAATGAAGTTATGTCTTGAGGAAATGGTTATCAACCTTGGTTTGTCAATCTGTTTGTAGGTGGTATGTGCAAATGAAGTGCAGCCGAGTTTCATGTAGCTGTAATAGGTCGGTCCAGAACTGGTTGAGAAAAATTAGATCCCAGTCACAAACTATGGCAGTGGGAATTCCATGAAAATGATTAATCTCTCAAAAGAATATATCAACCTCTCTATGAGCTGTGTATGGGTTCATCAACATGAGGAAATGAACATACTTGGAGAGACTTCCCACCAAAACAAAGATGACATAAAATCCTTCAGGCATGGGTAGGCCAGTAATAAAGTCCATTGAGAGATTGGTGCACCTAACATATGTAATTTCTAAAGGATGGAGAAACCTGATTTGAAGATATAATAACTCTACTATTTATTACACACATAGACATGATTTATTACATAAATCTTCAATTAAGACAACTCTAAGGATCGAGAGGTCTAGTGTCTTGGGAAATTAGGAACATTACATAACAACATAAAACATAAAACACAAAATATTAATTGAAAACTTCCTTTACATTACCACAACATTCCTTCATACTTAGCATTGCAATGGATAACTTGTGGACATGCATAAGAAAAGGGTGAGCTATAAAGCCCAGTAAGGGAGTAAACAAGGAAAAAAATGGCAAATATAGTACAAGTTAGGCAATAGGAATATCAATGGAGAACAAGAGGAACATGAACATAAAGGCATGATATAGCCTGACTATCATAACATGGAAATGTGGAAACAACATTTAACATGATATTAGCATAATCCAATGCTCATTGCACGTGGATCATGAATAAACCCTCATTTTACTTGAGTTAGTATGAGTAAACCATCATTACATATGGGGTATCATGATACTATTCTTTACCCAATGCATTGGAGCGTAATTAGGGAACACTCTTCTTAATAATTTCATTTCATGCATAAGTGTTCCACAAAGATCATACAACATTGATTAATTAAACACCATCATTTATTCCATAATAAAGGAATGTGTAATTCATACATGAAACTCTATAATCAATAATCAAATCTCCATAAAGGTGAATACCCTTGATAGAGAAATGAGAATGGTATTCACTACACAATGACATTGTCTTGGAGAATCACGGTGAAATTTCAGCAGCATAATGACGTGACATAATAATTCATAAAAATTGATGATGAGAGAGAAAGAGGTATGCCATCATATTCAACTAAAATGGACAGTAAGGGTGTCATATAGATACATATCCGAACATACTTAAGGGAAATTTTTTGAAGGTGGTGCCTCAGTCAAAGACCAAGGCACAATTTATTGAATATAAAAAACTAGATTACATGAGGCTAAAAGATAGAATATTATTAAAATATTGATCATTAAAAGGGATCAAATAACCAGGAAAATCATCCTTCTATGTAATATCCTGGTTGACCCCCTTGTGGGAGAGACCATCAACAACCATATTGAATTTATGAAAGGCATGAGTGGCAATGTGGTTGATCTTCCAATGAAAAGCTAGGCAGCTCATCCAATGGGTAGTAAGTGGCCAGGCAAGATGAACCACGCCATTCTAGATGGCATGTAAAATAGTGGTTGAATCACTTTCAATCCAAACATTGTTCCAGCCCTTTTTCTTGTCAAAGTTAAGAGCATGAATCACACCCATCATTTCCTCTTCTAGAGATGAGGCGGTAACAAAAATACCATAAAAGCATCTGTGACACTGACCATGATAGTCACTGAAAATGGCACCCCAACCCGCTTTAACAGGGTTGCCTTCAGAAGATCCATCAACATTCACATTGATCCATCCTAGGAGAAGGTCTTTCCAGAACAACTCAAAAGTGTGCCTCAGCTGTTTGTAAATATCATCAATATGAAATCGATGAAGGATATCAAAGTCTCCAATGGTGTTGTCAGAATAAGATTTCTGAAGTGAGGAAGCATCCATCATAGCAATGATAATCTGAGTCTGACCTGTATTAAGATTAAATGAGTAATTATTGTGTATAGTATAATTTATATCATACCGGATCACATTGATAAGCTCAGCAACAACAGCTAAGAAGAGGTTCTTGATTTTTTGGGAGATTAATAGATCCACACAACTTTTTAATTAAGAGCTGATAGTATCAAGGAGTAGCCATTTTCAGTCAAAAATGTCAGTAATATAATTCTAAAGGGAAGACGTCGTAGAACAAGATAGAAATTAATGGTTTGTATCTTCTCTATTTTGGTGACAAAAATGACACTTAGCGCAAAGCTGGATCCCAAAAGTCTGAAGACAAACCTCTATGGGGACACGGTTATGGGAAATACGCCATACAAGAGTGTTTCTCTAAGGTTAAATCCACAGTTTGTCAATGTATTTCAACCAATGAAAACTAAGATCAGAATTTAAAAAATTGTACCTATATAAAGTTTTGGAATCAAGGAAACCATTGTGAGAAGGCTCCCAAATAAGAAAATCATTAGCATTAGAGTAGAAATAATTATCTATGATATTAGTGATGTTATCAAGAAGATTAAATCTATGATATTGAATAACAACTTTAATAGTGAAATCAGTGTTTCTAAGAATAGAATCATGAGGCATCAAAGAGATGATAGGGGAATCGGTCTAATTTTCCAGCCAAAAGTTCATTAACGAATCAGTGCTAACCATCCATCTAGAGTTGTTCATGATATTGTAAAAAGAATTCCTAATATAAGGATATATGGAGGAATTAATATAGTTCATATTTCCCGTCTTCAATTTTATGAGAAATCTCTTTTCAAGGAATGAAATAGAGTGTGAGTTGTTATGGATAAACCTCCAAGAGATTCTATCTTGAAGGGTATCTTTGAAAAGATTTAGATTTTTTATACCAATTCCACCCTTCTCTAAAGGTTTATAGCAAGTGGCCCAGGGGATTGTGACAAGATTCTTTTCAAGAATACTCCCAGTAAAAATAAATTTTATGATGTAAACATAAATTTTCTTAAGGAGACCATGAGGAAATTTTTAAACCATCAAGGAATAGACCATTTTGGATATGTTAGTAGAATTCACTAGATAGATTTTACCAGCCATAGAGATGGATTTACCCTTCTAGAAGGAAATTTTAATGATGAAATGGTCAACCACATTGGAAAAGTGAATGGATTTAGGTCTTCTATAGAAAACAATTACTCTAAGATAGGTTAAAGGGATACAACCTTCTTTGATACCTAGACTGTTTATAATATTGTTTTTTCTAGTAGAAAAGAAATTTTTACCAAATAAAATAGAAGACATGTTCCAACTAATAGCTTGACCAGATATTTATTCATAATGATAAAAAGCATCATTTACATTTTAAAATTTCTACCACCATACGTAATGGAATATTGATGCATAATATAAAATAATTGCTTAAATGAAAATGAGAAGAGAGAAATTACTTAGAGAATTTCAGCATGGTAATAGGTGTACATGGGAGTCATTAATGAGATAGAATGTGGTATATCATAATTAAAACATAAGGAGGGTAGTATGGGGGAGGTAAAAAATCATACGCCAACATTTTTAATGGAAAATAAAAGGATATAACAATATAAATAATTTTGAGAAAAATGAAAAAGGAATAAATCCCTTACATGGAAGTGTGATCCCAAAGGTTTGGGAGAGGCTTGAGAGAGGCGTATAGGGCGTTTGGGGTGCTTTGGGAGGATTCTAGAGAGATGAGGGTAGAGGCTATCTGAGATCAAAAGGTTTTAGTGAAGTGGAGTGAGATATTGGGTGGGTTTACATAAGAAAGGAGAGAGAATTTTTTATTATTTAGGTTTTGGATAATTTTTATTAAACTAATCAAAACAAAAAATAATCCCATTGTATTTTCCCATAGTGTTTTCCATGGTGGAGTGGAAAACACTATTTTATAAGGAAAATGTCCTAAAATATTAAAATATAAGACTTTTTTATGTAGAGGTGAGTCACACTCTCAAGGAATTCATTTTAAAATGTTTAAATGTTTTATAAGTCTTCGAGGGTCCACTAAGGCTTTCTAAAATAAATAAAACAAACCTAAAATCACATTATTTTAAATTTTAACCATATATTGGCTTAACATCCCATTTATAGTATTTTGTTACATCACTATTGGTTCATTATGATGTCATAAAATACATTATATATTTAAAAGGTATTTCATTTTTACCCAAAAATTTGACTGTCTCAGAAAATTTTTAAAAATTATCCATTGGATAATTTTGACATCCGGATTCCAAAAATAATATTCATCTTTTCAAAATAATTTTCTAAATATGTGAATTTTTTACATTTAAAATAAAAACCGACATTTATCAAAAATTCATGGGGTTTGACCAAAACAACTTTCAAATCATAATAAAAATTACAATTGAAATCATAAAAATTTTAAGATCATTTATATTAAAAAAATTATTAATAATATTTTATTAAAATATTATTTACTAAAAAATCCATTAATTCGTCAAAATAGATTTCTCAACTGAATTTGAATATTACCTAAAAATACTATTTGTATATTAAAAATAACTTACAATGTAACAATGATAAAATGAATGTATATTATTTATACAAAAACAATGCACGTAATCATAGTGTTAGGGTCTTGTTACATAACCCCTTATAACACCCACATACGACCTAAGAGTAAGGTATGCAATGGTGACCAATCTTAGGGAGGCTCAGATAACATCGCTAGGGTGGTAATCTCTATTAACATCCACTACTCCCATAGGTGGTTTCGTTCAAGCTTAAGGTGATGAAGCTTAGATTGGGATTGGTCATGAGTAAAGCCCAGTGATGCTACCTCCTTTCCATGCTCTTACAAATGGGCTTCGTATGGAGCAATTCTATTGGATGAAGCCATCACTTCCTTTGTCCGAGTAAATTAGATTGTTTAAAGCCCTATATTTATACTAATAATGTGGTAATTTTTCAACGACTATATTAGGAAAGTTAAAAATTCATAACGGTATTTCAAAATCCAAAAACATAAAACCAAATAAGTGCATATGTTTTATATAACCATTTTACATATTAAGACATTTAATTAGATCAAAAGTAATTTTCATTAATAAATGTTTGGGTCATTACAATAATACCCCATTAAGAAAATTTTCCCTCAAAATTTCTATTTACTATAAAAAACCAGTTAATGGTAACTATGCTTCATCACCTCCTCTGATTCCCACACTGCTTCTTCTAACTTGTGGTTTCTCCACAACACCTTGACGAGGGGCATTGTCTTATTTCGTATAACGTTTTCCCTATGATCTAATATGTTCACCAGCTTCACTTCACATGAGAGGTCATTCTCCAATGCTACCACCTCTAGATTGAGTACATGTGAGGGGTCAGTTATGTACTTCCTCAAGAGTGATACATGGAATACGTCATGTAGTTGAAATAGGTTTAGTGGGACTACTAGTCGATAAGCCACTAGTCCAATGTGACCAAGGATCCCAAAAGTGATGATGTACCTTCAACTAAGCATTCCCTTATTCCCAAATCTCATAACTGTCTTCCATGGTTATATGAGGAGGAATACCATGTCTCCAACATCAAACTCTAGGTTTCATTGATGATTATCAACATAGCTCTTTTGTCGAATATGAGTATCTTTAATGTGTTGTTGGATAGTCTTAAAATTATCCACCATTTCATCGACCATTTCTAGACCTAGGAGTTTTCACTCCCCAACTTCATCCCAATATTCTGGTGTTCTGCACCTCTTCCCATAAAGGGCTTCATAAGGAGCCATTTGCATGCTTCAATAGAAATTGTTATTGTAAGCAAACTCAACCAGAGGAAGATGTTGATCTCATCCTCCGATGATGTCTATTGATCATTCTCTCAACATGTCTTCAATTGTTTGGATATTCCGCTCCAATTGGCCATCAATTTGAGGATGATAAGTTGTACTGATGTTCATCTCAGTATTCATAGAATGTTGGAGACTCTTGTAGAACTTAGAGTTGAATCTAGGATTTTCAAGGGATACAATTGATAGTGGTACTTCATGCATCCTTCCCACATCTCTAATGTATATCTATTCCATTTTATCCAATGATAAATCCTCCCGAATTGAAATGAAGTGTGTAGTCTTTGTATGAAAATCAACAACAACCTTTAAAGTATTGTTTTTCTCTGGATGTCTTCAGAAGTCCGGTTACAATGTCCATGATTATGTTCTCTCATTTCCATGTTGGAATGGGTAATGGTTGCATAATCCACTTAATCTTCTGCCTCTCATCCTTCAATTTATAACATACCAGACACTTTGATGTATAATCAACAATCTCTTTCTTCATGTTATCCCACCGATAATTCTCTAAGAGATCCCAATACATCTTTGTGTTTCCTAGGTGAACGGAGAAATCCAAACTATTTGAATCATCCAAAATTTCATTCATTAACTCTATATTTTATGGAACACATATACTTATCACAAATCACACAATTCCTTATTCATTAAAATTAAATTTGGAGGATTTAAATTTTCTGATAGTTTCCACTTTCTTTTTAATTCCCACATCATCCATTTTAACATACTATAACCTTTCCCAAAGAGATGGTTGATCAATCATCTGTGAAAGGATTAATGTTGTTCCCTTCTTTATGATTCCCATTTCCATCATCATCAAATATAAGAAAATTGGATCCTTTTCAATTATCATCAATGAAAGAGTTGCTTGATTCATTCTACTTATAGAATCTTCCACCATGTTCGCTTTCCTAGGGTGGTAATGGATTGAGCAGTCATGGTCTTTGATCAGGTTTAACCATCTTTGTTGGCACATATTCAACTCTTTCTATGTGAATATATACTTGAGGATTTTTTATCCATATATATCTCACACTTCTCCCCAAGGAGGTAATGTCACCAAATTTTTAAAGTGATGATCACTACAGCCAACTCCAGATCATGTGTTGGATGGTTTTTATCATGAACATTCAATTTCCTTAAAGCATAGGTAATGAATTTGTCATTTCACATCAACACATAGCCCATTCCATTCTTTGAATCATCACTGAATACCATAACAATATTCCCACTTGTGGGTAATGTGAGCACTGGCACATTGATAAGCCCCCTTTTAAACTCCTTGAAGCTCTCTCCACATTCATCACTCCATGAAATTATGACTCCCTTTTGAGTTATCTTCGTAAGATTGTTTGATAATCGAGAGAAGTTTCTCACAAATCAGAAATAATATCTAGCTGACCCCAAGAAGTTACGGATATCTATCACCAATATTGGCCTCGACCATCCCTCAATTGTAGCTATCAGGGAGGAATATATATATATATACCATTTCTTGAGATGATATGACCTAAGAATGATATTTCTTTCAACCATAACTCACACTTGATTTACTTTTCATAGATCTTATCCTTTTACAAGGTCTCTAGTATAGTTCATAGATGCTCCTCATGGTCCTCCTTGGTTTTTTAGTATATTAGAATATCTTCTATAAAGACTACCAAAAATTTGTTGAGTTAATCTCTAAAGACTCTATTCATCTACTCCAGGAATATTTTTTGATCATTAGTGAGTCTGAAAGGAATTACAATGACTTCATAGTGCCCGTACCTTGTATGAAAAATAGTCTTGGTGATATCCTCCTTCTTCATCCTTACTTGGTAATATCCTGACCACAATCCACCTTGGAGAAGTATTGTGCTCCACGTAGCTGATCGAATAAGTCATAAATTGAGGTAAGATGATACTTTTTATTTATCATGATTTTGTTGAGCTCACGATAATCAATGAAAAGGCACCCTGACCCATCCTTCTTTTTGACAAAGAGGACTCGTGCACCCCATGGTGAAGCACTTGGGCATATAAACCCTTTATCCAGATTCTCCTGTTGTTGTTCTTTAAGCTCCTCAAGATCCACAACTACCATTATATAAAGAGTCTTGTATATTGGCAATGCCCCAGGTATAATATCAATTGAGAATTAAACATCTCTACTAGGAGGAATACCAGGAAATCACTCGGGAAATAGTTCAATGAATTCCCTCACAATAGGCATGTCTTCATAGACGGTTTTTCCTTAAACTCAATCATCTGAGCAAGATACATATGCTCATAGGGAACCAATATCCACACTTGAGATGATAGTGCTAAAGAAGATTCGTCCTCCTCCTTGCAGATGTACAGAATCAGGGTTTGATTCTCCATATGTAGAATTATTTCCCTCTCAGGGAAATTTATGTTGGCTCTATATGTGGAAAGCCAATCCATGTGAAGAATTGCATCAAATACCACCAAAGGGATTATGAAGTGGTTTTATAGGAAGTACAATAAAATAATTGTGATATCAGAGGAGTTATATTCATGGGTTTCAATGATTTACTCATTATCTCTTCTCACCGACATCTCTACTTCCATGATTTATAGTGATTTAGGTATTTTTCTACTAAACATTCAGTATATAAATGAATGTGTAGAATCAGAATAAAAAAGTACGTTATCTATTTTTTGAATAAATAACTAGTGTACCTATCACCACTTCATTGTCAGGGTTCGCTTTAGTAGTAGTGATGGAAAAAGTTTTCCCTTTCTCCATTGTAGGTTGTCGGTTTCCTTTGTATTCCACAACTAAAGCATTTTCTCAACCCCTTGAAAAAATTCATGGGGTTCTTCTTTCCACATTGTTTGAAAGTGGGGTGCTGAAATTTCTTAGCACCATTGGATTTATTCATCATACCACCATAATTAAGGTCCACTTTCCTCTTGTTATCTCCATGATACCTATGATATTCACCAATCCCAATTTCGACTTTGAGGGAACATCAGAAAATTTCCTCACACCTATTAAAGTCGCAAATCTCTAAGGCTTAACGTTGTCTCAGTTTTTTTCCACCAAAGAATCGGTAAACCTTGCATTTGGGGGTAACGAAAATGTAGAAGGCATATCGTGCAAGCCTTGTGAATTTTAACTCATATGCTATGATGGATTCATCGTCTTTTATAGGGAAGTGAAGTCCCTTTTCATCTTAAGTCAGAGGGTGAATGGAAAATATTTTTCGAAAATCATTTTCTTGAAATCCATCATTCCAATGCCTCGATCTCCTCCTCAAGATTCATATTTTTTATCAATGTCCACCATTGATATGATTCACCCTCCATACGATAAACAACCAAAAGAACCTTCTCTTGTTCAAAACATTGAAGGATAGAGAAGATCTTGTCATTGGAGTTGATCCATTGTTCGGTAATTGAGGGATCAAATTATCAACTAAAAGTAGGAGGCCTTTGTCTCATGAAGCTCTTGATTACGACTTTTTATTTACTAAGGGGGTTGAACATTCATCTTGACCCATGTTTATATTCAAAACCTGAGTTCACTGAGATTGTATCATGAAAAAGATTTTGATTCCTGCTCCCATCATATTGGTCATCTCATTAAAACAGTCATCACATTGATCTTTAGATTATTTTTTAGCACGATTCCTCTTATTACTAGCCATTGGATGGAATAAAAGGAAAGGTAGTGGTAACACATAAAGGGTAATCCAATGAAAAAAAGGGATGAATTATAAATAATATATATTTTCTTAACTTATCTATGTTATCCATGATCTACTTGCCAATATATATTCATAGGGGAATTTTTCAATTCCATTAATATTGGTTAATATTAATATAATTATTATACCAATGCATATCCCTCGGGAGTGTCATAACCAATAGTATAGCAAGGCATGTTTTCATGCCCCAGTTCCCATTCGAGTCTAGCTCAAAGCAGGGTTTTCAAGATTTACCCCTAGATACATCAGTGCTAGAGCCGCCTCTGCCTGCTCGTATCCAAACAGGGATGTGTTTTCTTGATAAACAACTTACTCAATACTCACCTTATTTAGGTAGGTTTTTATTATACTTAATATTATCCCTAAGGAATTCACTAGGATTTTCTAATCCTAATCCCAAAAATAAATAAACCTATCCAATGATACTAACTATAACAACCCTACTCTTTATTACACACAAAAACATCATTTGTTACATAAATTTGAACTGAAGAAAACTTTGAGGATTGATTTGTCTAGTTTCGTGGTAAATTAGGAACATTACATAAAAATTATATCATGAAACACAACATGTTTATTGAAAACTTCTTTTTCATTACCACAACATTCCTATGTACTAAGCGTTGTGTGGGATAACCTAAGGACATGCATAAGAAATGCGTGAGCTATAAATCCTAGTAAGGGAGTAAATAAGTAATAACATGAATAATATAGTACATGTTAGGAAATAGTCATATCAATGGATCATAAGAGAAACATGAACATAAAGGCATGATATAACATGATGAAATGCACTGTGTTGCATTTGTTGTCAATGAGGCATGATGTTGTCATAAGATGAATGGATGTCAAAGAATGTCAAGATGTGAATGTCAAAGGATATGATGGTGTTGGTGATGAATGGAGGATGGCCATGGTACTAAGATGCATGTCACTTAGGAGATTCACTAAGTGGCATAAGTGTTTATGGTTGAAACATTCATCCATGTCAGTATCAGAAGATTTTAGAATTGATATTAATGTTTCAATACTTGTATCAATATGATACTAAGTTACACCACTTGAAGAATGCATGATGATGGAGCATCATCATACTATCTGAAGATTGTTGAGCTGATCTTTAAGTTCATAGAACTTGTATCCTGATGATACAAAGTCACAACAATGTTAGAAGGCCATGTATTGTATTGACAATGCATGAGGAGATGAAAGTTGATCCATCCACAACTACTAAGCGGATGATGTGGATTAATGAAGACCATGCACTATCTCTTAGTGCATGATGAATTGAAGAAGATCCAACTTGATCTCTGATTTGATCAACGAAGTTCATTGAAGAATTTATGTGATTAAGGAGCTCGGTTGAAGATAAAGACCCTTCAGGAATTCCATTCCTAAGTGTTGAATAAATGTTGATGAGAATTGGAGGAATTCTAATGAAGAAGAAGAAATAAAGAAGAGGAAATGAAGAGGAAGGAGTGGCTCTTGGCATTTGGCATTTTATATTCATGTGGTTACTTTGTTGTTTAACAAAGTACTCCTTATATTCCTTTGCCAAAAAAATTGGCCAGCCAAGGACACCTTGGGGGTTCAACCCCAAGGCACATGTGGGCCTAAGGCGCCACACCCAAGGGGGAACCCGTGGGGCAAACCCAAGGCGGCAGAGGCTACACAGGAGTGTTAAGGCCTGCGCAGCGTGGGCGCAGAGCGCGCCCGAAGGAAACATAGTGGGCGCCAGTGGTGCGCCCGAGTGGCAGGGGTGGGCGCAAGAGCGTGCCCGCAGAGAGAACATGGTGCGGGGTGGCACCGTGGAGGTTGGAAGTTCAATTGAGTCGGCTGGGGGAGCGCTAGGTTGATAAACCACGGAAAATCCGTGGTTCGATTCGATGTGGGACGCGCAAATTTCACCGGGAGCGCATCCTGGCCGCACGATCGATCACGTGCTGGATCGCAGCCGCTCATCTCATCCACCGCATGTCGCGTTCTAATCCAGTCATTGATGATCTTTTCAACGCCACATCCGATGGCATTGAGGCGTCTCTTTCCTCGAGCTCAGCCGAGGCACCTCCCGCGATGCCGCCTGAACCAGTGGCCCTCCGAGCACTGAAGTCGAGCTCCCGGCCACCTCCGATCAAGCTAAAGCCACCATTGTGATCGTCTGGCCATAATGAACATATTCATGCATTAAAATATGCATGCATGCAATGAGATGATGAATTCGGTCGAGGCCGAGGCAAAACGAAGTTGCCGAGGCCATGTGGTGTTCGTGTTTTGCATGGGATGGCCAAAACAGAGGCCGTGTGCGTTCTAAATTGCATGCACGAGGAGGAATGAAAGAGGAAGATAAAGCCACGTGAAACAGTGAAGGAAAACAAGATTTGGAGAAAATCTTGAAGATCCGAAATCTTCGGTGATTCGAGATTTATCACGCGGATGGACAGAGGCATCCCTCTGCATATATAAGGAGAGCTCGAGGCTCTCATTGAGTTTACTGATCTGTTGAAAACTCGAAGTCTCGTGAGTGCCGTATGTGCCTCTTGAAGTTTTTAAGCCACCGCGCAAATACCACTTGCACGGCTGAGTCCCTTTCACGCTACCTCTTTGCGCGACAAGAAGAAGGAGGA
Organism: Viscum album; assembly: GCA_963277665.1. Classification (NCBI taxonomy): domain Eukaryota; kingdom Viridiplantae; phylum Streptophyta; class Magnoliopsida; order Santalales; family Viscaceae; genus Viscum; species Viscum album. The sequence continues at coordinate 1,281,931,043 of OY728134.1, forward strand.
GAAGGGAGATCCCTACGTGCATCACTTGCACGACAAGAAGAGATCTCTCTGCCCGCATACTTGCGCGGCAGGAGAAGCTTGCGCACCCAAGGTGCTCTTGCAGTCTTGAGGCTTGCACAACCCGAGCCGCATCTTTTTGCGCGCTCAAGGTTGGTTGAGGCTTGCGCGGCCCTTGCGGCTTGGTACCTTGCACGGCAGTGTTGAGGAAGTTAGGCCGCACCCCTTGCGCACCTCCTTTGAAGGCAGTGGTTCGGGCAAGTTGAGAACTCACTTGGACAGTGAGCAAAAGAAGGTCGAGACCACGCCCTTGTGTGTGCCAAGTTGAAGAACATGCTTTTTGTGTGCATTTGAAGAAGAAGGCCGTAGCCCTTGTGTGTGAAAAATGGAGAACCAAGTGTGTGCATAAGTGAACTGCACACTTTGAAGAAGATTAAAAGAACAAGGAAGTGTGTGTGCAAAGTGGAAGAGCACACCTTGTGTATGTGTGCAAGAAGTTAAGAGAAGGCCAAAGACAAAGAAGAACACTTTGAGTGTGTGTGGGAAAACAAGAACAAATGATGGCCGAACCTAGTGTTGTGAACTAAGTGATAGTGAACACACTTAGAAGAAGGAAGAAGTGGAAGGCTCTCACACTAAAGAACAACACACATTTATGTGTGTAAACAAATTGAACAAAGTGTGTGAGTGAGAAGGTGTGTGTGCTTAAGGTAGTTACACCCTTTGAGGGTTTACTGCACCAAGAGAAGAAAAGTAGAGTGCATTCTTGCATGCATGAACATGCACACGTGAACAAAGCCAAATCAGTGGTGTGCATCTGAGTTGTCCAAGACAAGGAGTTCTTGAAGAGTTTTGAGAAGCCATGAAATCAGTGCATGAGAATCAGAGTTTCCATGCACTTAGTGCATGAAGTTGTTCTGAAGTGAGACTGAAGCCAGACTGAAGTTAAAGACATTAGCTGCCTGAGTTTTCAGTAATTGAGAAGAGCCTGATCAACAGAAGTAATCAGAAGTGCTGAGCAAGACCAACAGACCTTTTCAGAGGCTGTTGAAGATTCTTGAAGAGAGAAGCCAGGTCATCCTTAGAAGAAGGAGATAAAGCCTGAGCAAGACGAGAAGACCTGATCAACTCAAGTGATCAGAGGTACAGAGCAAGGCCAGCAGTCTTTATCCCAGGCTGGTGAAGATACTTGAAGATCTAAAGTGAAGAAGAGCTACTCGTGTGACTCGAGGAGCCAGGAGAAGCCCCCTGTGAGACTCAGGGTGGAATAAGTCTTCAGTGGGATTCTGGAGCAGGCCAGTGGGACTCTGGTAACACTGTGGGACGTAGTATAAAGACCCTCCTGTGGGACTCAGGAGAGATACAGTGGGACTCTGTATCGACCATTGTAATTCTAACAAGTTATAATGGAGAAACCATGTTGGGGCGTATAACCAACATGGCAAGGACGTAGGCCTTTGGTGCCGAACCTTGTAAATCCTTGTGTCATGTGCCTTTACATTTACTGCATCACTCGAGGAAAGGCTGAGAGATACAAGAAGAGTGGATCGAGGCTTTAACCATCCATAGAGGATTAATTGATAAGGAATCAATTAGTAAAAAGTTTTAAGGGATCACTGATTCACCCCCTCCCCCCCTCAGTGATTCACACTGATCTGGGCACTTCAATTGGTATCAGAGTGAAGGTTACCTCTAAAAGATCCAAGAGAGTCTATATGGAGTGCAGATTTGAGGAAATGAAAGAACAACCTCAAATGGAGATATCTGCCAAGACTCTGAAAAACAGAATGAAGAAACAGGCAAAGAAGATGAGGAAGAAGGTTGTTGCAATCAGAGAAACTCCTTCTATGGAAAGAAATGTGAAAGTCACATCAGATGACAATTCCTTTTATCATTCTTCTGATGAAGCCTTCTCTAGCTGTGATGATGATGGAAGAAACAATGATCTTCTAAATGCAATCAAATATCTTCAGAAGACAGTCCCCAAGGAAGTGGCAATGTGTATAGATACAGGCCTCCTTGATCTTCAAGAATAAAAATTACAGCTAGAAGATGAAGCCAATTCTCTGGAAGTCCAATTGGCAAAAAGGGTTGGAATAACCAACACTCTCAGAAAGCTGGTGAAGGCTAAAGATGAAACCGTTTCTCTTTGCAATGAAAGATATGAAGACACTGCTGAAGAATTTCAAAGAAGCCTTTCTGAGAAAGAATTCTTTATGATATTGGTCAAAGATGTTTTCCATGCACTGGAAAAGAGGCATAAAGTGTCAATGAATGTCAGAGATGCTCAACTCAAAGACAAAGTCAAAATGGTGAAGGAGCTTGACAACTCATTGCATGAAATAAAGAAGGTGCATGATGACCAGATGGAACAGCTGAAACAGAATTGGGAAGGTAGGCTAAGAACTATTGAGGATGAGAAGAACTCCCTCAATATGAAATGCATAGAACTAGAGGTGATATTGAAAACTCAGCAATCACCCAAAGCCAAATCCTCCCAGTCAGCTGAAAGGAGAAATTTTTCTACTCAAGTATGCATTGAGCAGGATGATTCTAAAAGAAAGACATCCTCTAATAAAAGGGCAACAACTTCTAAAAAGAAGGTACCATCCATACCATCTTGTACTCATGCTTCTAAAAGTGTTTCTACTAAAAGTACAGGATGGAAGAATGAATCCAAACAAGTATGGATGAAGAAAGTGAAGAAAGAATGCTCTCCTGAAACAATACAGCAAGTCAAGAAAAGTACCCAACAATCAGAAGGACTGAAGAGGTCAAGATTTGTGGGTCAGTGTTGGTGTTGTAATAAGTATGGGCACTGTGCAAAGGATTGTTGGTACAATCCACTGAATGTCAAAGCACAAAGGAAGCCCATGCCAAGGGGGAGAAAGCCAGAAGAAAAGAAGCAACATCCAAAGGTCCAGAGACATCTGTTTACTGCAAATAGATTTGGATTGCTTGATAACATCTGGGATGTTTTCAAAAGTGGTCAAAAAGATACATGTCAATCTCCAACTGTATCCAGAGCTCAATAGAAGAAAAGATCACAGAACCTGGCTCAGAAATAATCCTTGGGAAGCAAGAATAAGAAAGTGGAAGATGCTCCCAAGAAGATTATGAAAACGGAAGAGAAGACCTTGGAGTCTAAATCCAAGAAGGGTGATGCATCCAGAAGGACCACCAAGAAGAAATGCTTCTACTGTGGAAAGAAAGGGCATACCATGGATCTTTGTAAACAAGCCATGAAAATCAATAGAAGCAGACTGAACTCACACAGACAATCAATCCAGAAGAAGCAGAAGGGATTGATTGAAAACAAGTTGCCTAAGAAAGGTAGCTTGAAATCATCGAAGGAACCATGTGGAATATCCAGAACTGAGGCCACACTTCCAAGTGACTTACTAGTCATATGGCCAAATCAGTTGCAACTTTCCAAAGATCTGCAAAGAGCTGAAGATGATGTTCTGGCAATTGCTAAGGCAAAAGGGAAGAAGAAGATTTCACATGAAGATGTATTGAGATCCACACCAGCACAAACATCATTGAAGATCAAATGTGCAAGTGTGAAGAATGGTGAAAATGGGACATCTCGGTTGAGATAATCTTCTCAACCTTGTTTTTCACATTGATGAACCAAGGAGGTTCCATCTTATTCCCTAATCACTTGTATTTACATGTGCTAACATTACAGGGAATTGACGATGATGATCATTCTCAACTGGAGGATGGTTTGGACAGAATGGAGTGCACCCCTTGAGGGGGAGCCAATCTGAAGAAGATGGGATTCTTAGATTAATACCATCTTGAGAAAAGCTGAAGGTATTCCAATCATACTTTCATCCCTTGTTTCTTAATTGTATTCATCATGACAATTAAGGGGGAGTATTGATTGAAGGCAAATGGTTGAAAGGGGGAGCTTTATCATTGCACCTGAACTTTCTAATGAGTTTTGTGGAGTATGTGCAGGATTTGGCAATTCATTGAAATATCTGAAAAATTTCAAACCCCTATGCATGATCTCACATGTGTAGAGAATTATGGATAGCTTTGAATTCCTTGGTCATATCACTCTTGTTTTCTACACCGGGTTATCCCAAGTAGACTTAGAGTTGATTTACTAAAGGCTCTTTGCTAAAGAGAACATGTGACATCATCCCTCTCTCAGTGTTTTTCAAGAAAATACTTTTCAAAGGGAGGAAGAGATTTTTGAAAGAGAACCACACCACACCTTTTCATTTGATTGCCAATAAGGGGGAGAAAATATTGGCACACATATTGACCCATTCATATGTGCAGAAGTAGTGTATTGACAACAAATACAAAGGGGGAGATTGAAATGCACTGTGTTGCATTTGTTGTCAATGAGGCATGATGTTGTCATAAGATGAATGGATGTCAAGGAATGTCAAGATGTGAATGTCAAAGGATATGATGGTGTTGGTGATGAATGGAGGATGGCCATGGTACTAAGATGCATGTCACTTAGGAGATTCACTAAGTGGCATAAGTGTTTATGGTTGAAACATTCATCCATGTCAGTATCAGACGATTGTAGAACTGATCTTAATGTTTCAATACTTGTATCAAGATGATACTAAGTTACACCACTTGAAGAATGGATGATGATGGAGCATCATCATAATATCTGACGATTGTTGAGCTGATCTTTAAGTTCATAGAACTTGTATCCTGATGATACAAAGTCACAACAATGTTAGAAGACCATGTATTGTATTGACAATGCATGAGGAGATGAAAGTTGATCCATCCACAACTACTAAGTGGATGATGTGGATTAATGAAGACCATGCACTATCTCTTAGTGCATGATGAATTGAAGAAGATCCAACTTGATCTCTGATTTGATCAACGAAGTTCATTGAAGAATTTATGTGATTAAGGAGCTCGGTTGAAGATAAAGACCCTTCCGGAATTCCATTCCTAAGTGTTGAATAAATTTTGATGAGAATTGGAGGAATTCTAATGAAGAAGAATAAATAAAGAAGAGGAAATGAAGAGGAAGGAGTGGCTCTTGGAATTTGGCATTTTATATTCATGTGGTTACTTTGTTGTTTAAAAAAGTACTCCTTATATTCCTTTGCCAAAAAAATTGGCCAGCCAAGGACACCTTGGGGGTTCAACCCCAAGGCACATGTGGGCCTAAGGCGCCACGCCCAAGGGGGAACCCATGGGGCAAACCCAAGGTGGCAGAGGCTACGCAGGAGTGTCAAGGCCTGCGCAGCGTGGGCACAGAGCGCGCCCGAAGGAAACATAGTGGGCGCCAGTGGCGCGCCCGAGTGGCAGGGGTGGGCGCAAGAGCGCGCCCGCAGAGAGAACACGGTGCGAGGCGGCACCGTGGAGGTTGGAAGTTCAATTGAGACGGCTGGGGGAGCGCTAGGTTGATAAACCACGGAAAATCCGCGATTCGATTCGATGTGGGACGCGCAAATTTCACCGGGATCGCATCCTGGATGCACGATCGATCGCGCGCTGGATCGCAGCCGCTCATCTCATCCGCCGCGTGCCGCGTTCTAATCCAGCCGTTGATGATCTTTTCAACGCCGCATCTGATGGCTCCGAGGTGTCTCTTTCCTCGAGCTCAGCCGAGGCACCTCCCGCGACGCCGCCTGAACCAGTGGCCCTCCGAGCACTGAAGTCGAGCTCCCGGCCACCTCCGATCAAGCTAAAGCCACCATTGTGATCGACTGGCCATAATGAACATATTAATGCATTAAAATATGCATGCATGCAATGAGATGATGAATTCGGTCGAGGCCGAGGAAAAACGAAGTTGCCGAGGCCATGTGGTGTTCATGTTTTGCATGGGATGGCCAAAACAGAGGTCGTGCATGCGTTCTAAATCGAATGCACGAGGAGGAATGAAAGAGGAAGATAAAGCCGCGTGAAAAAGCGAAGGAAAACAAGATTTGGAGAAAATATTGAAGATCTAAAATCTTCGGTGATTCGAGATTTATCACGCGGATGGACAGAGGCATCCCTCTGCATATATAAGGAGAGCTCGAGGCTCTCATTGAGTTTGCTGATCTATTGAAAACTCGAAGTCCCGTGAGTTCCGTATGTGCCTCGCGAAGTTTTGAAGCCACCGCGCAAATACCACTTGCACGGCTGAGTCCCTTTCACGCTACCTATTTGCGCGACAAGAAGAAGGAGGAGAAGGGAGATCCCTGCGTGCATCACTTGCACGACAGGAAGAGCTCTCCCTGCCCGCATACTTGCGCGGCAGGAGAAGCTTGCGCACCCAAGGTGCTCTTGCACTCTTGAGGCTTGCACAACCCGAGCCGCATCTTTTTGCGCGCTCAAGGTTGGTTGAGGCTTGCGCGGCCCTTGCGGCTTGGTACCTTGCGCGGCAGTGTTGAGGAAGTTAGGTTTCACCCCTTGCGCACCTCCTTTGAAGGCAGTGGTTCGGGAAAGTTGAGAACTCACTTGGATAGTGAGCAAAAGAAGGCCGAGACCACACCCTTGTGTGTGCCAAATTGAAGAACACACTTTGTGTGTGCATTTGAAGAAGAAGGCCGTAGCCCTTGTGTGTGAAAAATGGAGAACCAAGTGTGTGCATAAGTGAAGTGCACACTTTGAAGAAGATTAAAAGAACAAGGAAGTGTGTGTGTAAAGTGGAAGAGCACACCTTGTGTATGTGTACAAGAAGTTAAGAGAAGGCCAAAGACAAAGAATAACACTTTGAGTGTGTGTGGGAAAACAAGAACAAATGATGGCCAAACCTAGTGTGTGTGAACTAAGTGATAGTGAACACACTTAGAAGAAGGAAGAAGTGGAAGACTCTCACACTAAAGAACAACACACATTTATGTGTGTAAACAAATTGAACAAAGTGTGTGAGTGAGAAGGTGTGTGTGCTTAAGGTAGTTACACCCTTTGAGGGTTTACTGCACCAAGAGAAGAAAAGGAGAGTGCATGCTTGCATGCATGCACATGCACACGTGAACAAAGCCAAATCAGTGGTGTGCATTTGAGTTGTCCAAGACCAGGAGTTCTTGAAGAGTTTTGAGAAGCCATGCAATCAGTGCATGAGAATCAGAGTTTCCATGCACTTAGTGCATGAAGTTGTTCTGAAGTGAGACTGAAGCCAGACTGAAGTTAAAGACATTAGCTGCCTGAGTTTTCAGTAATTGAGAAGAGCCTGATCAACAGAAGTAATCAGAAGTGCTGAGCAAGACCAACAGACCTTTTCAGAGGCTGTTGAAGATTCTGGAAGAGAGAAGCCAGGTCATCCTTAGAAGAAGGAGATAAAGCCTGAGCAAGATGAGAAGACCTGATCAACTCAAGTGATCAGAGGTATAGAGCAAGGCCAGCAGTCTTTATCCCAGGCTGCTGAAGATACTTGAAGAGCTAAAGTGAAGAAGAGCTACTCGTGTGACTCGAGGAGCCAGGAGAAGCCCCCTGTGAGACTCAGGGTGGAAGAAGTCTTCAGTGGGATTCTGGAGCAGGCCAGTGGGACTCAGGTAACACTGTGGGACGCAGTATAAAGACCCTCCTGTGGGACTCAGGAGAGATATAGTGGGACTCTGTATCGACCATTGTAATTCTAACAAGTTATAATGGAGAAACCATGTTGGGGAGTATAACCATCATGGCAAGGACGTAGGCCTTTGGTGCCGAACCTTGTAAATCCTTCTGTCCTGTGCCTTTACATTTACTGCATCACTCGAGGAAAGGTTGAGAGATACAAGAAGAGTGGATCGAGGCTTTAACCAGCCATAGAGGTTTAATTGATAAGGAATCAATTAGTAAAAAGTTTTAAGGGATCACTGATTCACCCCCTCCCCCTCTCAGTGATTCACACTGATCTGGGCACTTCACATGACTATCATAACATGGGAATGTGGAAACAACATTTAACATGATATTAGCATGATCTAAGGATCATTGCACATGGATCTTGAGTAAAAAATCATTGAACTTGAGTTAGAATGAGTAAACCATAATTACACATGGCTTATCATGGTACTATTCTTTACCTAATTTGTTGGAGCACAATCAGGGTGCACCCTTATTAATCATTTCATTTTATGCATAAGTGTGCCAAAAAGATCAAACAACACGGATTCATTAAATATCATCATTTATTCCATGTTAATGGAATGTGGAATTAATACAAGAAACTCTATAATAAATAAGTTAATGTGCATAATGGTGAATACCCTTGATAGTGAAATGGACATGATATTTACTCCACAATGACTTTTTCTTGGAGAATCAAAGTGCAATTTCGACAGCATAACAACAAGACATAAGAATTCATAAAAATGGATGATGAAAGATAAATAAGTATACCATGATATTTACATGAAATATATATTATGTGGGTCATATATATACATGTCCCAACATATGTAATGTAATCTAGATGCATAATATAAAATCATTTCTTGAATGCAAATGACATGTGAGAATTTCCTTACGGAATTTTAGCATGGTAACAAGTGTACATGGGAGGCATTAATGAGAGAGAAATAGTTATCTCATAATTAAAACATAATGAGAGAAGTATGGGGGAGGTTATAAATCATAAAAAAACATTTTTAATTGAAAACAAAAGGATATAACAACATAAAGAAATTTAGACAAAAAATGAGAATGGAAGAAATCCTTTACTTGGAAGTGTGATCCCAAAGGCTTGAGAGAGGCTTAAGAGAGAAATCTAGGGAGATTGAGGAACCTTGAAAGGATTATATAGAGATTAGGGAGGAGTTTGGTCTAGATACAAAGGTTTTTAGTGAATAGAAGTGAGAGATTGAGTGGGTTTATACCGGAAAGGAGAGGGAATTATTTATTATTTAGGTTTTGGACACTACATAATAAACCAATCAAAACCAAAAACCATTCCATTGGGTTTTCCCACAGTTTTTTCCAACGTGCAGTGGAAAATATTAGTTTATAAGGAAAATTTAATAACTTATTAAGATATTATTCTTTCTTATGTGGAGGTGATTCACACTCTGAAAGAAATCATTTTAAAATGATAAAATGTTTTATACGTCTTAGAGGGTCAACTAAGGCTTTGTAAGACAAATAAAACAAACCTAAAATCAAATTATGTTAAAGGTAAAAATCATATTGGTGGAAAAACAAATTTATATTATTCTATTACATCACTATTATATCATTATGATGTCATAAAACACATTATATATTTTAAGGGTATTTAATTTTTACCCAAAAATTCGACTGTCTCAGAAAATTATAAAAAATTCAACATTGGATAATTTCAATTTCCTAATTCCCAAAACAATATTCATATTATATAAATAATTTTATAAATATGTGAATTTTTAATTTTAAAATAAATATTGACATTTATTGAAAATTCATGGGGTTTGACAAAAAACAGCTTTCAAACCTTAATAAAAATTACAATTGTATTCATAAAAATTATACTATCATTTATATTGAATAAAGAATATTTTAGTAAAAATATTTTATTAACATATTATTTAATTAAAAAATATATTAATTTATCCAAATAGATTTCTCAATTGAATATGAATATTACTTAAAACAATTATTTATTCTTTAAAAATCACTTACAAAGTAACAATGATAAAATGAATATATATTTATTATAAAAAAATATTGCACATAATCATAGTTATAGGGTATTTTTAAATAATCCCTTATAACACCCACATAATACCTAAGGGTAAGGTGTGTGATGGTGACCAACTCTTAGGGAGACTCAGATAACATCGCTTGGGTGGTAATCTCTATTAATGTAAAGACCTAGAAATCCCAAGGAAATTTTTTTCTTAATTTATTTTAAATTTTACGAGTCTGTAGTTTCTGACGGCACCTGATTCTGAGGCCCGGTGTGCCCGAAATCAATTTCCGAAGTTTAGCTTAGGTACATTCAGTGAACGAACGAGCGGGTTTTCCTATCTTTTGAACCGGTGTTTGGAATGTAAATCTGAGGGCACCGATGAAACTGCAACGTCAGTAATTTCTTAATAGGACCTTTACTGAAGATATGTTTTCTTGGGAGGAGTTGTTAAAAATTGTGGATTAATAAAGAATTGAATAAAAATCGTTGAACAATTTTTAATTCCTTATTCAAGTGGATATATCCTACATGGGGTAGTTGGGGTGGGACCCACAACCCCCTAAATACCCATGTGAGGATATTTGTGAGGTGGGGCACACAGGAACCCCACCCCTTCACATTCCTTAAAACTCCTCTAACTCCCTCTTTATTTTTGTTAACTCATCTTTATTTGGGAAACTCCTTCTCTCTCTCTCCCTCATAACTCATGCCAACTCACACTTTAATTATGTTATTGTAACTCTTAATCAATTAAGTTTTTTAAATTTGAACTTATTATGCATGGCATGATTAAAATAAAATAAGGGAGAAACCTTATTTTATTTTAGGTTGGGTTGTGTGGTGATTTTGGGGAGAAATCTCTTGAGTTGTGAAGAACACTTCATCTCCTTCGTTGAAGAACTTCATTCTCCTGTGAAGAATGGTTATCTATCCATCAGATCTACAACGAACGATACACGAGCTGGATCGAAGGCCTTTTAGGAAACGACGAACGCCAACGACCATCGTCACCTTCATCTCTTAGCTTGTGACGACGTCAACGAATCGACGTCCACTCCCATTAGCGATAACGTCAGAGAACAACGAACAACTCGAGGTAGGGGTTTAAATTTTAGTATGAATATAATTACTTGATTCTTTCATTCAAAAATAAAGAACGCAGACCAACTCATTATCAAGTTGATCCGTGAATGTTTTTATTTGTGGGTTGGGAATATTTGTTTGTGGAATGGTTTGACCCAATTTTATTTAAGAGATTGCAGGATGGTTACCTTCAAATTTTCATTAAGAGATCATGTGATGGTTTGATTCAATTTTATTTAAATAAAATTGATTACTAGTTCTTCGTAAAACCCTGTTTAATATTGGTTATTTGATAACGCCTAACGCGGAGGATGCGGGCCGAACAAAAACGGCCCGACAACCCTCTGCAGATTGTTTGTTGATGCGTGGATTGACGGGCGACGATGAAACAGAACCGCAACAGCATTTGGAAGCCATCACAGTGAAGAACGGGTCCCAGGAGAGCCTCAGGCACAGATGACGGGCATATCGGACCACCGGAGCGCGTCTGGTGGTCTGCGGAAGAAACTGCCGGTGCGGCGGTGCCTGCGACCGGAGGTGGCGGTCGGAGCTGTCCGGCCGCCTGGAGGCGGCGGCGCCCCAGCGCGCCGCCAGAGAAATCCCGCTGAGGCAACAGTCGCGGCGGTGGTCCGTCAGATCCCGCGGACACGCGGGATCCCAGGACGGCAGGGCGACACCAGTTGGAGCCGCCGGTATCAATTAACGGTGGGGGGTCGCGCCCCCCGCTCTGCGGCTTCCGCTTGGCCACGCTGGCCGAGCCGCGGCCGACCGCACGGTTGGGCCGCGCCGGTCGTGCCGGAACATGCCGGCCGGGCCGGGCCGCGCCCAACTGGGCCGGACCTGGACCCAGTTTGGGTCTACCTAGTTCGGGCCGACCCAGGGGGTATGGGGTCGGGTCGGATCGGGCCCGAACCCCCTATTTTCGGACTAGGTTCGTTCAAATGTCCATATCTTGGGATACAGAACTCTGATAGATGCACCGTCAATTGAGCAGGGATCCATTGATTGAGACGGTAGTTTTGGTATATTACACTGAAGCTTTCGATAAAGTTTGGGTATGGCCGGGTTGGTATGAACCCGCAACCAACCGGGCCCTCGGAGCGGAAATAGTTATAACTTGAGCTCCGGGTGTCCGATTGACGTGCCGTCGACTTTGTTGGATTCCTTTTGATTAGAAGGATCTTTTGGAATACTTCACATGTTGTTTGGGCTCAATTGGAGTGTGGTCGGGTTGGATTGTACCTGAAATCCAACCGGGCCCATAGAACGGAAATGCCGATAACATTCAGACCGGACGACCATTTGTCAAACCGTCAGTGGCGTTGGTAATCACATTGAGAAATGGTCCCATTGAGTATACCCTATGTGAGTTCAGGGTATAGTTGTGATACGGTTGGGTTGGTTCGTACACGAAACCAACCGGGCCCCTGGGACGAAAAGGCTAATAACTCACATACTAGGCGTCTGATAGACGCGCCATCTTTTGTGTTGAGACCCCTTTGACGTGACGGTACATTAAGATACTTCCACATGAGATTACGTGACACTTGGAAGTATCGACCAGTAGATCGTGGAGTGGACCCTTCCGGAGACGAGCGTACAGAGTACATTGACCATGTAGTTCGCTGAGACCTAATGACTGCTTGTCCAATTCGAGTCGGAGTGACTTATATAGCCCAGTGGGGAGCACTACTGTGTTTGGGTGGCATACCCACATTACTCGATAGGAGGAGTACCTCTGTAGGCTGTGAGGGGGAGAACTACTGTTTGAGGTGGCAGAACCATGTCGGGGACCACTACTTTGTGAGGTGGCAGACCCGCGGTACTCGAAAGGAGGAGTACCTCAGTAGTCTAAGGTTAGTGAGCAGTGCCTCAGAGTCGTGATTGGATCAATGTACTCGTCAGAGGAGGAGCTCTTCAGCAGTTGTGGTTTCGATATCATTAATGAAAATCCTGGTTTGAGCTGAGTCAAGGACAATTGTGTTTTCTTGATGATTGAGATGAGCTACTTGATAACTTACATATATGTATGGGAATATACCTAAGTAGTGGTTATCCGTCGATTTCATATCTCTGTGATACCTCATGAATGAGATGGGTTACTTGAATACTTAGGTATAAGTATGGTCTTATACCAAAGTATGGGTTATCTGTTGAGAACATTCTTTGTGATTATACTTTTTGGATTTAGTGAGACCTTGAGTGTCTTGGGGTCCCTACTGAGTATCTTATACTCACTCCTGCATGGTCTATGCCCGCACCTTGTTGTGTTGGATGCAGATGACAGACAGCACTGACAGAGATTGAGTGTACGAGGACTGGACGGTACCCGGAGGTGGACCTCACGACGAGTCAGTACCCGGATGTGGAATTCACGACAAGACATTACTCGGAGGAGGTTGGTGGGTGAGAGCATTGAGGAGGCTATCTGTACCTACCCTCTAGTAGGATTCGAGGTGGATGACCCAGGAGCTACTTCTATCTTCCAGCTATTTTTCTATTCTGTTGTACTTTCGTTCAGTTGTAGATGAATCTTTTCAATTGGGTTTTTATTTTGGCCCATTTACTTTTCAGCACTATCCTTTGTACTTAGTGTTTTACTTCTTCTTGTACTCTGGTTGGATGTGTCTATGTTTTATAAAGGAAATTAGTTCCCAGTTATTGGGATTCACGCCTTTGGTGCTAGTCGCAAGCCCCGAGCCTATGGAAGGCGGGATTGGGGTAGTCATGACACGGGCCCTGAGGACGGGTCATGACAAATTGGTATCAGAGGAGTCAGTTCTACCGCAGAACTTAGAATTCTGATATTTTTCTTTCTGTGGAGCAATAGTGTTAAGTATACCGAGTGAGGTATTCAGTTTAGGGAGTCCAGTGTTGGTGCGGCGACCGACGTATCCATACACCAAGACCCTGACTACTAATTTCTGACTCAGTGCACGAAAACACTGATTGTGTGTGTGTTTTAAAAATTTAATATTAAGTCAGCTCATACCAGGTCAGCTCATAGGGTATAATCGTTTGACCATGTCACATCTGTTTCTTTTAGTATTCCTTTCCACGGACAACCATCTAGAGCCCCGAGAGATGTACGTACTGACAGCCCACCGAGTGACGAGGCCTCAGAACATGGCCCTCTTTCAGTTAAGGCACCAGTGGAGGCACCAGTGGTACTACCATACGTTGGGTTACTGATTCCACCAGCCCCAACAGTAGGCGATGAACGCCGCTTGAGTGCGCTGCATGAGTTCCAGCACCAGAGGCCACCCAGGTTCTAGGGAGAGACGGACCCACAGGCAGTTGAGGATTTGCTGGAGGCTGTGGTGAGAGTCTTCATGATTGTAGGTACACCAGTGGACTTCATGGTGATCCGTGCTGCCAGCCTCCTTCAGGCAGCAGCAGGCAGATGGTGGAGCCAAATTCTCCAGTTTTTTGATGAGATGACCTTAACCTGGGGAGACTTCGAGTAATTCTTCAGGGTGGAGTTTATACCAGTGATTCTACACACTAATCATGTTCAGGAGCTTGTGCCTTTGCCACATGGTTTACCATCAGAAGCCGAGTCATATGTAGGAAGTAGACGGATGATATAGGGGTCCAAGAGGACCGGACCTACCGGTGGACGACCTCGGGTTATAGATTTGGTTATGCTAGGAAAACAAAATAGATCCAGTCATATGAGGAGCAGTAAGTGATATGCATGCATCAGACATGGTCACTTGGCTCGAGACTGCCCGACCTGTCTAGCAGATGACCAGTAGGCAGTAGATGAAGGACCTCCTAGGCAAAGGCAGAGGTTCGATCGAGGCAGACCGCATGGAGCTCTGGAAGTAGGCGGAAAGGAGCAGGACTATCTCCAAGCATGGAGGCCTTTGTTATTAGTTCTTCTATCTTCCTTTCATTGTTGTTGTGGTTATATGTGTCTTTGTACTTTGAGTTCCAGTAATAAAATACACCTTTCATTACGATGTTTACTTTCCTATCCTATCTGTATGGTTGATAATAAAAGGTTCTGGATAAAAACTGCTCTCTTGATACTCAATTTTGAGATACCTACTGGAGGAGACCCAGTGACCACACACTACTGCCGATAGTGTGACTCGACCCTTGGAGGAGAGAGTAACGATTGGATCTCTTGGTAGTTGCGTCGAGGCCTTATGAGATTGTCCATGGCATGAAATGGTACCGTTAATGTTAGGATTGATTGTATTAGGCAATGAACGTGGTCCATCCAGGGGATCAGACCAGATTTCTCTTTTCAGCAGTGGAGAAATCTCAGCATCTCTTGAATAACGTAAACAATGATGGGTGGAGATGAGTTCTTATAGTTGGATAGACTCACCCATTGTTCATTGAGGGAACATTTTATGGTTCTCGCTAAAACTTAATAATCATGGTTGTGTCCTGATGCAAGAGTGGGAAGTGATTGCCTATGGTTCATGATAGTTGAGGCAGCACGGGTAGAGCTACACTACCCATGACCTGGGGCTAGCAGCGGTGGTCTACGCCCTGAAGATGTGGCTGAACTATCTAATGGGAAAGCGCTTTACAATCTACTCTGACCACTAGAGTCTTAGGTACATATTCTTATAGAAGGACCTGAACCTAATATAGCGGCGATGCCTCGAGTTCCTTCAGGACTATGACTTTGAGATAGTCTATACTCTTGGGAAGGGGAACATAGTAGAGGATGCTCTCAGCAGGAGGTCGGGCATCCAGTTACATGGAGAGGAGACAGAGCAGCTAGTTGCGTTACAGATATCCTTTATGGATAGAGATGGGGCAGCCTTCCTACAGTCCCTCACACTCACTCCTCCACTTCATCAGCGGATAGAGAGGCACAGCGTGGGGAAATTGTCTGTGAGATGCGATGTGCACAGATATCCACAAGACATGCACATGGTGGATTTTCTATAGGAGGAGGGCATTCCATCCTTTTCAAAGGATGTACCATGGTACCAGTCACATTATAGGAGGAGGTGATTATGGAGTTTCACACTTCCCCATTGTTAGTACATCCAGGAGTAGAGAAGATGTACCAGGATCTCAGACGACAGCACTGGTGGCCGGGTATGAAGAAGGCTGTGATAGAGTTCATTTCATGATGCCTCACCTGCCAGACGGATCTCCAGACAGAGAGGACCATTCAGAAACTCAAGGACATACCCAGTGTGTTTTTTCTTGACTTTGGTCGCAGCTGGAAGGATCACCTACCCTTGGTGGAGTTTGCGTGCAACAACAGCTACCACACCACCGTCGGGATGGCACCATTCAAGGCATTGTACAGCCGAACTTGCAGATCACCCTTGTGCTGGACTGACCCTGGGGAGTCAGCACATGTAGAACTAGAGATGGTTTAGGTTATGACAGAGAAGGTGCAGATCATCCAGGAGCGGATGAAGACTGCACAGATCAGACTAAAGTCCTATGCTGGTGGGAGAGAAGACCACAGGAGTTCGAGGGTGACTACCATGTCTTCAGATGAGTCTCACCTCGATAGGGTCTATGGAGATGTGGCCGAGGCGGCAAGTAATCTATGAGTATAAAAAGACCTTTCAGGTCCCCAATATAGTAGGCATGGTGGCTTACCTCCTAGCCTTTTCACCTCAGATGCACCGGGTGCACGACGTCATCCACATATCTCACCTGAGGAGATGTGTACATGACATATCCGTCATCATTAACCCCAGAGAGCTGGATGTCGATGACGTGTCTAATTCCATGGGGTTCCAATAGAAGTTGAGGATCGACATGATCGGGTCCTAAAAGGGTGATCGATTTCTTTTGTGCACTTTCATTGGAAGCACAGGAACCTCTATGAGAGAACATGGGAGCGAGAGGCTTAGATGCATGCTCGGTACCTCCTTTAGTTTCCCTAGTTTATGTTGTAGCTTTACGGGGACGTAAATCCCTGAGGTGGTATTAATGTAAAGACCCAGGAATTTCAAGGAAAACTTTTTCTTAATTTCATCAGAATTTTATGAGTCCACAGTTTCTGATGGCACTTGATTCCGAGGCCCGGTGTTCCAAGAATCAATTTCTGAATATTAGCTCAGGTATGTTCAGTGAACAAATGAGAGAGTTTTTCTATATTTTGAACCGGTGCTCGGAATTGAAATCTGAGGGCATCGATGAAACCGTAGTCTTGGTAATTGCTTAAGATGACCTTTATAGAAGATGTGTTTTCTCGGGAGGAGTTGATAAATTTTTTTATTAATAAAGTATTGAATAAAAATTGTGGAAGAATTTTTATTTCTTTAACCTCCTACATGGGGTCTTTGGGGTGGGACCCACAAGACCCTAACTACCCAAGTGAGTATGTTTTTGAGGTGGGTCCCACATGATCCCCACCCCTTCACATTCCTTAAAACTCCTATAACTCCCTCTTTATTTTTTGTTAACTCATCCTTATTTGGGTAACACCTTCTCTCCCTCTCTCCCTCATAACTTATGCAAACTCACACTTTAATTAAGTTATTGAAACTCATAATCAACTAAGTGTTTGAAATTTGAACTTATTATACATGGCATGATTAAAATAAAATAAGGGAGAATCGTTATTTTATTTTTGGTTGGGTTGTGTAGAGATTTTGGGGAGAAAGCTATTGAGTTGTGAAGAACACTTCATCTCCTTCGTTGAAGAACATCATTCTCCCACGAAGAATGGTTCTTCATCCGTCGGATCTCCAATGAACGACGCTCAAGCCGGATCGAAGGCCTTTGAGGAAACGACGAATGCCAAAGACCATCGTCACCTTCACCTCTTACCTTGTGACGACATCAACGAACCGACGTCCACTCCCATTCGCGATAACGTCAGCGAACGACGAACAACTTGAGGTAGGGGTTTAAATTTGAGTAAGAATATAACTCCTTGATTCTTTCCTTCTAAAATTAAGAACGCGGATCAACTTATTTTCAACATGATCCGTGAATTCTTTTTAATCGCCTGTTGGGAATTTTTGTTTGCGGAATGGTTTGATCCAATTTTATTTAAGATATTTCCGAATGGTTTGCTTCAAATTTTCTTTAAGAGATCATGTGATGGTTTGCTTCAATTTTATTTAAATAAAATTGATTATTTGTTTTTCTGAAAACCATGTTTAATCATGGTAATTTGATAACATCTAACGCGGAGGGCTCGGGCCAAACAAACACGGCTCGACGACCCTCCACAGATTGTTTGTTGATATGTTGATTGACGAGAAATGATGAAACGAGATCACAACAGCGTTTGGAAGTCGTCGTCGTGAAGAACGAGTCCCGGGAGAGCCGAAGGCACAAACAGCGGGCAAATCAGACCACCGAAGCACGTCGAGTGGTCCGCGGAAGGAACTGTGAGCGCGCCGCGCTGGCGCAGTAGCGCCAGTGACTAGAGGTAGCGGCAGGAGCCATCCGGATGCTTGGAGGCGGCGGCGCCCCAGCGCGCCGCCGGAGAATTCTCGCCGCGACAACAGCCACGACGGTGGTCCATCGGATCCCGCGGCCGCGTGGGATCCCGGGACGGTAGTGCGGCGCCAGCTAGCACCCCCGGTATAAATTAACGATGGGGGGTCGCGATCCTCGCTCCATGGCTTTCGCTCATCCACGCTGGCCAAGCCGCGGCCTGCCACGCGGCCGAGCCGCGCTGGTTGGGCCAGACCGCGATGGCTGGGCCGGGTCGCACGGGCTGGGTCGGGCCGCGCTTGCTGGCCCAGGCCGCACATTTCATTTCGGGCCATGTACAACTAGGCTGGACCCGGACCCGGTTTGGGTCGACCTGATTTGGGCCGACCCGGTTCGGGCCGACCCAGGGGTATTGGGTCGGGTCTGACCGGGCCCGAACCCTCTATTTTCAGACTAGGTTCGTTCAAACACCCATATCATGGGATACAGACATCCGATCTATGAACCATCAGTTGAGTAGGGATCCTTGGATCGACACGGTCGTTTTGGTATATTACACTTAAGCTTTTGGAAATTTTTATGTATGCCCGAGTTGGTACGAACCCGCAACCAACTGGGCCCTTGGAGAGGAAACGATTATAACTTGAGCTCCAGACGTCCGATTGATGTGTCATTGACTTTGTTGGATTCCTTTTGATGAGACGGATATTTTGGTATACTTCACTTGAGGTTTGGGCATAGTTGGAGTATGGTCGGGTTGGATTGTACCTGAAATCAAACCGGGCCACTAGAACGGAAAAGCCGATAACTTTCAGACCAGACGACCGTTTGGCGAACCATCAGTGGCCTTGGTTATCACATTAAGAAACGGTCCCGTTGAGTATACACTATGAGAGTTTGGGGTACAGTTGGGATACAGTCGGGTTGGTTTGTACACGAAACCAACCGGGCCCCCGGGACAAAAATGATAATAACTCACAGACCAGGCGTCCGATAGACGCGTCGTCTGTTGCGTTGAGACATCTTTGACTTGGTGGTCCTTTAAGGTACTTACACATGAGATTACAAGACACTTGGAAGTATCGACCAGTATCTCTTGGAGCGGACCCTTCTGGAGACGAGCGTACAGAGTACGGAGACCATGTAGCAGGCTGAGACCTGATGACTGCTTGTTCGATTCGAGTCGGAGTGACTTGTATAGCCCAGTGGGGAGAACTACTGTGTTTCGGTGGAAGACCCACGGCGGGGAGCACTACTGTGTTTGGGTGGCAGACCAACTGTACTCGACAGGAGGAGTACCTCTGTAGGCTCTGAGGGGGATCACTACTATGTGAGGCGGCAGACCCATGCAGGGGAGCACTACTTTGGGAGGTGGCAGACCCATGGTACTTGATAGGAGGAGTACCTCAACAGTCTAAGGTTAGTGAGAAACGCCTCGAAGTCATGACAGGATCACTGTACTCGTCAGAGGAGGATCTTTTCAGCAGTTGTGGTTTCAATATCATTAATGAAAATCTGGGTTTGAGCTGAGTCAATGAGCTTTATGTTTTCCTCATGACTGAGACGGGTTACTTGATAACTTATGTATTTGTATGGTAATATACCTAAGTAGTGGTTATCCATCGATTTCATATCTGTGTGATACCACATGACTGAGATGGGTTACTTGATAACTTAGGTATAAGTACGGGCTTATACCAAAGTAAGGGTCATCTGTTGAGAACATTATTTGTGATTGTCCTTGTTGGATTTAGTGAGACCTTAAGGGTATCGGGGTCCCAACTGAGTATCGTATACTCACCCCTGCATGGGATATGACCGCACCTCATTGTGTTGGATACAGACGACGGACAACACTGACAGAGATCAATTGTATGAGGACTGGACGATACCCGGAGGTGGACCTCACGACGATTCAGTACCCGGAGGTGGACTTCACGACAAGACAGTACTCGGAGGAGATTGTCGGGCAAGAGCGTTGAGGAGGCTATTTGTACCTACCCTTCAGGTAGGATTTGAAGTGGACGAACCAGAAGATGCTTCTATCATCCAGTTGTTTGACTATTCTGTTGTACTTTCGTTCAATTATAGCTGTATCTTTTTAGTTGGGTTTATATTCTTAGCCATTTACTTTTCAGCATTATCCTTTGTACTTAGTGTTTTACTTACGCTTGTACTCTGGTTGGATGTGTTTATGTTTTATAAAGGAAATTCCTTCCCAATTAATGGGATTCATGCCTTTGGTGATAGTTTCCAACCCCTGGCCTATAGAAGGTGGGTTTGGGGTAGTCACGGCAGGGGCCCCGAGGACAGGTCGTGACAATTAACTTCCACTTCACCCATAGGCGGTTCCATTCAAGCTTAACGTGTTGTAGCTCATCTTGTACTTGGTCAAGAGCAATAACTAGTGACGCAACCCCGTTTTTTAGCTCCAACAAATGGGCTTCGTATGGAGAAATTCTACTATATGAGTTCGCCACTTCCTTTGTCTGAGTAAATTGGACTTTTAAAGCCCTATATTTATAATAGTCATGTGGTCACTATTCAACGACTATATTAGCAATGGTAACAATTCTTAACGGTGATTTAAAATCAAAAAACGTAAATCCAAAGAAGTGAATATGTTTTATATTACATATTAAAACATTTAATTAGATCAAGAACCATTTTCATTAACAAATGTTTGGGTCATTACAGAAGAAGGTTATAATATATTCTACACTTGAAAATCATGAATTTAATTACAATGTTTTGAAAAAAAAATATCCATGCCTTTATAATAAAAAATAGTGGTGAGGCATCTATAGTTGTAATTAAAACTAGAGTGACCCCTTGAAGAGATTAATGATAGTCATCTAGTAGGTGGGAGATCCAATGAAAGGTTTCAGATATAACTAGGATGCACTAGTATTATAATATGCCTTGATGACAAGTGTAACCAGGATATGAAGTGTAACCATTCTCCAAGGAAGAAATAAACTTATGAAGTTGGGGATAAATGGGAATATATTTGAGAAGGTCCTGATTGTTAATACACTATGGGGTGGACTGAGCAAGGGTTATTGAATGTGTCTTGTGAAAGACGGATAAAGAATCTGTAGTCGAATTTTGACAGCCAGGATTAAATTTGATCTCATGATTATAGCATTAGATCTTAGTCAGCCAACATTTTTGATTGAAAGTGGTGATACAGTGCTGGAGTAGAAATTGTTGGCTTTTTTGGTATCAGTATAGGAAAAAAGGAAGACCCAATAGGTATGGATACTGGTGATGAATGTCTAAGACAAGGTTCATGGGTTACTTTTTATATGTGTATTGAGACAAATTATGTGTGGATATGCCCTTTCTAATATAGGTGATGGGTTGACAATGTTTTTTGAGGAAAACCCCAAAACCCCACCCAAAGGTGTCACATTTGAGTCCAAAGGGAGTGGAAAAATCAAGGAGAACATGGAAAGGGGCTAGAGTCATGAGCTACAGAAGGTGAATGAACACAACTAGAGACAAAGGAGTCTAGTGTAAATCCTCTTTTTTGGTGATGGTCAAATGTGGATGAGCGATGACACCATATCCTTGAATAAACAGGAGATAATAGTAAGTTAAGACTAGAAAACCATGGACTCCTTTAGCTACAGTAGGCCTTGGCTAGATGAGAATGGTCAGGATCTTTTCTGGATCTATGGCCATTATTTCACTCGAGATCACATGGCCCAATTACTTGATTTGTTGTTGTGAGAATTGATATTTGAATTGGTCAAAAAAACTATTATCGAGAAATAAATATAGGGAAGTAGTTATCTAGTCCTAGTGTTGCTTTAAATAATCATTGTAGACTAAAATATCATAAAAAATATTAGCTCAAATTTACAATTTAGAGTTTGGAATAAATCATTCATGATCACCCAAAAATTAGAGGGATCATTAGCAAGGCCAAAAGGCATAACTAAATACTCATAATTATTGTGATGAGTCTTGACGTATGTTTTTTCCACACTGTCTTCTTGCATGAGAGTATGATGATACCCTGACTTAAGGTTGAGTTAGGAGACATATGTGGCTCCATGAAGTAAGTCAAGTAATTATTCAACAAATGGTATATGAAATTTACCTAGAATGGTTTTATTATTTAGGGAGTAATAATCAATGAACAAATTCCATGAACCAACCTTAATTTTAACCAACAAAACTGTGTTGGAATAGGATCTAAAGCTAGGCAGAATTAAACCAAACCATAGGATATCTTGTACCTACCTTACTATTTCATTTTTTGTAAGTTAGCATATCGATAAAGGTGAATGACCACTGACACTTGGCCAGGAATCAAGTAGATGTCATGGTCCCACATGCATTTAAAAGGACGTCATGTAATATTTTTGAATACTTTCACAAACTAAGATGTCAATTGGAAAAATTCTGAGTGTAGGGGATCTACTAAAGTGAAGAGTTTGAGATTTTCATTCCATCAAACATTAAATAATGGTTTCTATGCTCCACCGATATTTTGGAATGGCCTTATAAAGACACCATAATTTGACTAAGATTGAGTTCTCCATGAAAGCAGTATCCAAGCACTACAACCTGAAATTTCATATACACCATTCACCAATTTTTGTGAACCTCCCCTAGAGTTCATAACCAAGAAACACCTAGAATAATATCCAAGCTACTAATTTCCAATACATGCACATTTATTTTTTCATTGTAATCACCTCTAAGTAATGTTAACTGGGGACATACCCCAAATGACCACAACCAATTTCCATCCCCTAGCCTGATATATATTTCATGGGTTTCTTTCTCTTCTATTGTGATGAAGAATATCAACACTAGTGAAATAAAATTACAATAATCCCTACTGTAGCATTCGAGACTCGATTTAATCATATGTAACTTAACCCTCTTAGCCAAATGCCCATAAGCACACCTTCACATACACTATAGGCTACCAACTAGTAGTAAGGTATTTTTTTGTGTCAATGGAGAGACTATTCCATCAAGTTAGAGTGGAAACAGTGGTATAAGTAATTGGAAAACAAAGGAAAAAATATAAAAAACCAGTAGAGGGATAACAAATCATCCATATAAAATAAACATGTGGCAAATAAATCAATATCACATACAAAATGATGATCATTTTATGAGGCTATACTAAAGAAAATACATAAAGAAGAGAAGGAAGCATATGAAACATGCTATAAAAATGGAAAAAGTCCAAAAGCTATCACCATTAGCATTGTGACAATAAGATCAGTCCTCTTCTCCTATAATCCATCCTAAGAAGGAAATCTAGCATCCATATCTGGATGCTTACCTTTCTCCCTATCTACATCCATAAGATCTATTCGGGTATCAACCGATGACCTAAATTGGGTGTGAGATAATACTCAATAGGCCACCACCAATAGTGTCTAGAACTATCATGTATATTCATATTAGATGAGAAGTTTCTACGTAATGATGAATGTAAGATAATATATAAATAAATCACATCAGTCAAGATTCCCCACAGGATACCCAAACGACACTACCAGCTTTATCCTATGATCGATGCCTCTGATAGATGTCACCCTTCATTTATATTACTATATAATGGTATATATATACATGTTAATCTTATGTATATAGACATATAGGTTCATATATATACATTGTAATAGTTTGGACATTAGGCATAATCCCAAGTGTCCGTACATACTTATAAGGGGTTTCATCATTCCCATGTAATTTAATCTTAAGTAGAATTTATAACAAAGACATTATAAACATTAGACATATTTTGACACTAGGTATGGTTTTTGACATATTAGATGTGATAGTTCATTTAATTAATTGGCATTATGAGCCCATCCATGGAATTCCATATAAGGAACCCATTCCACTCTCTAGGTATATCCTATCAAAACTCATCACTACAGGAGTCCATCCTAGGATTCTATATAAGGATCCAAGTTTCACTCACGACATGGTATATGAAAAAACCCTTTGAGTGTGTACATGGTTTACCACACTGAGAACCATGTATCACTTGTGTCATGGTATGGTTATATTGTCTATCGAGCTTGTACAAGGTAATCCACTAGGGAACCAGGTATCACTCATGGGAAGCATAAAGACATCTACCCGATGAGCCGGGCCATGGCTTTCTATAAAGAAAAAACTATACCACTCCCAACATTTTATAATTAAATTAAAATTTCTAATTATAAATCCCAATGATTCTACCTAGTAAATAATTAATTGGGACTATTGTATTGTCCACATCATAGTGTAAAGGAATGGTTATAGCTAGCATTAAAATCATACAATTCAAACAATAAATTATTTTCATGTTGTACAATAAATTTAATATGATTAACAAAATCTAAAAAATAATATAAAGGTTCTATGCACATGTACTAAAAATTTCCATTATCTCAAATAAAAATACATTACATTCAAAAGTGAAAATTCAGCACACCTCAACTGTTGGTTTAATTTAAATTACGATGCATGAGGTTTCTAGGAATTTAAGGAACACATATAGGGGTGGCTAACATTGAGGGGGTCATCCATAGAGATTGATTCAAAGGTTTCTAGTATTATAAAAGATAATTAAAATTTCATTTTAATTGGTTAATTATACCTTTAAGAGGCGTCGTTGGAAGGGGCTAGTGCACGTCACAACGATGCACCATATAAAGAGATGAGACTACAAGGGATAAGATATAGACCACCGAACTAATATTTGAATACAAAATATTTATCTTTATCATCTTGAGATTCGAATTAAAATTGGAGAAATTAATAAAATAGAAAAATTTCCTGAAAATAGGTCATATTAGACCGCACCAAAATAATGTAGAAGATCAAGAGATAAATCGGTAAAGGAAGGAAGAGGAATGAGGACCATACCATTGGTTATCTAATGAAACTAATGGTGAATGGACCATACATAAGATGGAGATCCTAACTATAATCCTATTTTGGATAAAGGTGGAGATCTCCCATACCTGGGAGAGTTGATGCACATTAATGGTGAGGAAAAAGAAGGAATAAAATATAAATAAAGGCTGGTTCAAAATCATATTTTCACACATTATTAAGAAATACGTGGTTTGGAAAAACTGTGTGGCCCCTTACATCCCATTATAGATCCCCACATGGACATGTGTTCTGAGTGTCATGGTTAGAACTTATCATTCCCCCCTTTGTAGTTTGTTATAGCACCTGCATGATTCAGTTGCACGATTAGCACTAACCGTATGCTAACCATGTCTCTTAGTTTGCCTTTCCAAAATTAGGAGTATCAGGCTCCGAACAACCCTAGTAATATAAAAAATAACATTTTATCCTCATAATAACATTAATATAATAAAATGAGAGGTTTTTATCGGTAGTTTAAGTGTCCATACATCTTGAAAAAGGTGGGATGTTACAACCTCCTCCCCTTAAAACAGCTCATCCCCAAGTTTCCCTTATGAGGATGGTAAAATATCATATGATAAAAGTTATTTCCACTTAGCATATATGTCATTATATCACTCCTAGTTCTTTCCCTATATATGTTCATTCTTGTATAACACTTGTACCATATGAACTAAACTACCTCGAAGATGTTTCATGCTCCAATCAACAATACATAAGGATGCACCTCAAAGGATGCATCAACCTGTAATTCTATGTCCCCAAGGTAAAAGAAATTATACATGTTAGAATAATAATGAACATGTTGTGATTCATGGAAGACGTCATTCATTTCAAATTATCTTTGAGGTAATGCCAACCAATAGGCTACCGGATTGATTCTCTCCAAGATCTAGAAAGCCTCGACGTAATGAGGTGATAACTTTCCATGTCTCCAAATAAAACTCGAAAAAAATATGGGGGAAAGTCAGAGATAGAATTGACATCCCACCTCAAACTATAGAGGACATGAGTGATGATCGGTACAAGACTTATGACTAGACCAAGCTCCAAACATACGCTTCTGAATAAACAATACCTGTTCAAAAGTCTCCTTAAGAAGATGAGTTCCCAATAGTGTTTCTTCTGAGAGAGCCAATATTTTTAATAATTTTACTTTTAATTTCAATTTTTTAATCGCACCAAAGTGTTAATTTAATATAAATTGTAATAATTTTTGTTTTTAGTATCAATTTTAGATTAATTGAAAAATATGGAATATTTTTGGATTTTAATAGTTTTAATTTTATCTCTATTTAATTCATATCATTTTATACAGTAATACAAATTGAACTATTATTATATTTTGTTTTTATATGTTAATTTTTCTTCATTTTATTCTTCTTGGCACAAAGCTCATTTCATCATTTGAAGGACCAAAACTAGCTCGTAAACCAGACCTTGAAATATGTGCACAAATATGAAGTATTTTTATGTTGGACCTATATGACTTACAAGGAAGATCCAAATGAGATGAAATTCTACATGTATAAATAGGAAAAATGGAGTAACATTCTTTATTAATGTGTACATGCATTATTCCTTTTTTAAGGTAACAAATTCATTTGAAATCATAGATGTGGAATATGAATAGTCTACCAGGATAAATTAAATATACCAAGTAAATCAGCTATAACTCATTCATTAATTTTCCAATAAACATGAAATTTACTAATCAAAAATATTATACATAGGGGAACTAATTTTAAATTTACAACCATTCCCAATTCATCCATAAAAGATTTATCTCATGTGTAAACTTTTGAAGGATCTTTTTGGAGTGAATTTTTTTCCAACAATCTCCCTATAAAACTATCTCTCTTTATTTTCAAAAGGTTGAAAATTAGTGTCCAATTTGGGTATATTTAAATATTATTTTATTTTTTAGTATTTTTTTATACTTTTAATATATATTTTTCTTCTTCTATATACCTAATTCCCTCATTTTTACTTTTATGTGTTTCTATCATTGTGTTCTCTTCTAACTCCATGAGAATGGGGAACTAACCTTGACATTTTTTTGAGGTAGATAATGATTTTTGATTGAAATTTCACTTAAATTGTCAATTATTTATTTAATTATGATAATTTTATTGGTGTTTAAATTTGATTATGGTGTGTGATTTCCCATTATTCTCTATTATTGAGTTGTTCTTCTCATTCATTATTCATTCTTCCTTCACAATCTATGTCATGAATGTTCTATAGTATGGTTTGGATAGCGATGGTCGATGAAGAGATATCCTATATTTCTTTATAATGATTATTTCCCCACATTAATAGATCTTAATGTTTGGGTAAAAACAATTATAATGAGAGGGTCTAGTGTGATATATATTGATTACTACATTAAATTTAGTATCAAGAACATTATAATGAAAAGTGATATTAATCATTATAATATCTTAAGGGAAAATGTATTCTTTTTTAATATTTCATATATATATATATATATTTTATGAATCATTAAAACTCATAACTATTTATATTATTTAGTTTTTTTAGTTAGAAAATAAATAGCAACAATATAATTTTGATGTCATCTAAGGTGCCGCCTCAAGACCGAGCATGGGTTTACACTATATTTCATGCATAGGTAAAAAAAATATTATCCTAGGATCCACAAAAAAAACCCATGAATCAATTAGGTTCTATTTTTGGGGAGAAAAAACTTTCACACGTTTTTTTCGTATAAAACATAAAAAAATCATAAATTTGAAAAACAAACACAAATCATGGCATATTTCATTTAAAATTATTATGCATGTAATGAATAATCTCATGCATGAGAAGAAGATTAAATTTGTATACTTGATTTTTTAGAAAGTATTAATGGTGTAATGAAAAACATAGAGAGAAAAATAGAGTAGATATCTAAATATGTACATGCATGTCAAGAGCAACTAGAACATCAAGTAGAACTTGAACTATAATGAGTGCTGGGAGAGATTTCAACAATCATTTTTATGTTAAAGAACCTGAGGTTGATGAGAAAGATATACTATTGGAATTAATAACATCATTCCACACTCAATCATTACTATAGGATTCCCCTAATGAATAAATGTAAGCTGATGGACTTATGGGAGATCAACATTTCTTGGAAGAATCCTAGAATATCTTTATTGACGATAACCTGAAACTTGATCTTCCCATCCATGATAATGAAAAATAATACACTTTATACCAACCTCTTACTTTGTAATATGATAATTATAATGTACCTATTAACATTGATTTTCCAATGGTCCTTCTAAAAGAGATCAATTTCTATGCTGAATTACCTGAAAGGGAATATTTCTTTATTGATTATTCATGTTTTAATCTTATTCAAGATGAATTATTATCTGGCATTTCTTTTTTTGGATTTTTTGATATAGTAAAAAATGGAACATGCTTTAGATTTTTTATAAGATACCACCCAATGCTGGTGATTTAAGATGGATAAATGGAGGATAATTTTGTGGTGAGACTACCTCCTCTATATCAACTTTCATACTATATAGTGGAGAACACCATTGAAGTCAACATGGAGTATCCATATCTTCTTTTCCCTAACACTCTGGACCTCAAATTAATTCTTTATTCTTTATTGGGGAATTAGAATTTTCTTATCTTCATTGGGGTTCTCCATTATTTGTGTCTACTCATGGATAATGGGAAAATTCACATGTGGTTTCTCATCACAATGAAACCACACCAACCTTCTGATTGAGGATAATCCACTAAAACTAACTGGCTAGTCAAAGTTAAAACCTAGCACCCTCTTGGGGTCTAAAACAGGAATTATCTCTTCTTGTTCCCCTTTTACATTCTATTTTTCTTCTAATATTATTTTTTTTACATTCTTTCCCATCATTTTAAAGTTACAGAATCTAGGCGCTAAGGTTTCCACTAAATAATAAATTAGGTTTTGTCATTCATTTTATTTATCTAATATTTTACCCAATTAAAATTATTTTTAAAAATAATTCTTCATATAATTTAAACTAAAAATAGGTTATTAAATGGAATAAGTGCGTGGGAGATGACAATTTGTTATAAGAAATTTTGGGGGTTATTTAATTTTATTTTCTGTGTCTTATTCTGATTTTTCATGTTTTCCTTTTCCACTTTTGGTATATTAATTGGATTCTTTAGCTAAATCTAATGATTTATAAAATTCATTTGATCATGTTTTTTTTAAATTTTCATTATTTAAATTTTCTATGATTTAAATGATTAATTAAGGCATTTTGTTTCATGATTTCTGATCATTTTATTTGATGATGTTTGATTGATTGTGAAACTCACATGCACTAATATTGTTTGAATTGAAATTGATGCACAACAAGAATGATTTATACACATTTTTGATATATTATGTACATTTATCATTTTATTTATAGTCTTTAGATGTGTTTTGTGATCTATAACTTATTGTTTTCCTCTTTTTCAAAGATTTTAATGTTCATGAAAAGTGTCAAGTTTTATCAAGGCAGCACTTTGAAATCCCTTTTTATATGAAACTCAAATTTTTTCCTTCCTTTTAATATGATCTTTATTAAGCCCACAGAATCCATGAAATACCTTTTTAGGTACCCATATTAAAATAAATTTATCCCTGTATAACCTGATCTTGATGTTAAATGAATGGTCATTATTGAACTCAAGTGCAGGGGTGGCAGAAGATGAGCTCTATTTTTCATTCATGAAGAATCTACTTGAGATAAAATTATAATAAATGTTTCCATATTTATAACATCTTTTATGTAAAAACATTAGTGCTGAAAATTTTTATGGGTGGCCCAAATATTATTATAAATATATCTCGAGTGTTCACCGATATTTTAAGATCAATACCTACCTCTCTTTTCATAAAAATATGCTCCTGAAAAGAAATCTAGATCTGAATTCAAGATGAAAGGATTCTACACATGGGTAAAAGAGGGAAAAAATTCATTATTGATGCTAAATTTTGAAGTGGTAATTTTATAATAATAGAAATAGGTGTTTGGAGGTGATTTATTTTCTTGTTTAATGAGGAGCACACCATTCTCGAGAAAAACTATTTTCATGTATTTACTTCTTTTTAGTGATTAACCCTCCCCATTATTCATATGATAATTTAAAATTTAAAACCTACCTACCCTAAACCTCAGAGTAACCCATGAAAAAGACCTCATGATTGAAACATGTTTGACTCTATAAAGTAGACATACTAGGAGGATAACAAGACTATGGAGATCACACATGTTCTTGAGAATGAGAAAAATAACACAAGAAATCCTTGATTGAAGAGATAAATATTTTTCTAGGGAGGTAGGTATGAAATTAACATGGGGGTTAACATGAGAATGAATAAATTTTTATGATTTTTTAGGATTCATGTAATTTTTATCCATGTAGGAGGCCTGATATTTTTTTAATGTTAAAATTGAGTTGTGTTGTCATTTATTCTTTGGGAAGTTTGTTTTGACCATGGTATGAAAAGACTTCCCAAGAGTATAATGTTTAAGTGTGGGTTAATTGATAAATTCAATATTTTAAATTATTTTAATTTAAATTTAAATGTTTTTAATCTCACCGAAATGTTATTTTAACAGAACCTTTCACATTTTATTATTTTTGTATCATTTTGAGATTAATTACAAAAATAGTATATTATAGGATTTTCATAATTTTAATTTATTTTTGTATTTTATCCATAGAGTTTTATACACATATCCAAATTGAAAAATTATTCATTTTTAGGATTCTATGTTCACTTAGATTTAATTTATTCTTTCAGACTAATGGCTTAATCTATCATTTGAAGGACCAAAACTAGCTCAGAAGTCATACTAGAAATATTAGCACAGATCTGGATATTTTTTATATTAGGAATTTTTGTATTAAATAAAGGATACAAATGAGATGAAATTAAATATTTAGAAAAATATATCCAAAGTAATGTCTTTTATTAATATGTTCATGCATTATTACCTAGTTTCCCAGGTGATAAATTCATTGGAAATAAAAGATGTTGAATACGAAGAGTCTTCTTAGACGAAATAAATATCCTTAGTAAATAAGACATAACACATTCATTACCAGGTGAATCAAGATGAAATTTCATGATCCGACATAGGATACAAGGGTTAAAATCATTGGATAAGATAAGTTATTCTGATTCTTCTATAAAATATATCTCAAAAACATAAACATTTAGAGAATCATTTTGCTATGAAATTTCCACTCACTCTCCCTATAATTATGTATCTATTTTAATTTTCAAAGGACTGGGAAATTAGTGGCTATTTAGTGTATATTTTGAGGTTATATTCTAATTTTTATATTTTTATACTCTTAATATATATATTTCTATTTTCTTTATACCTCATTCACTCATTTTTTATTTTTTTTGTTTCTCCCACCGTGCTCTCTTCCAACTCCATAAGAATGAGGAACTAACATTGACATTTGTTATAGGGAGAAAATAAAGGTTTATTGAGTTTCATTTCACTTCAATTTAAAACCATTTAATTAATTTTGAGAATTTCAATGGTGTTTAAATTGATCATGGTGCGAGATATCACCATTTAATCTACCACATAGTTCTTCTTATTCACCATCGATCCTTCAATTCACAAACTATGCCATGCATATGATGGAGTACAATTTGGATAGTGATGGTCAACAAAGTGACCTCTTATTTGGATTTTAGACGATTATTTCCACACGTGCATACATCTCAGTGTTGGGGTAATAACAATTTTAATGAGAGGGTGTAGTGTGAAAGATCATGATCACTATATTGAATTGAGTATTGGGAATATTTTAATGAACAATGATATCAATTATTATGATCTCCTAAGAAAAAAAATATTCTTATTTCATTATAATGTCTTTTTGTTCACATTTCATTTATATATAATGACATATATTAATATTTCACGTGTCATTAAAACTCATGCAGTTTATATTATTTAGTTTTATATTAGTTAAAAAATAAATAGTGACAATAGAATTTTGATGTTTTGTAAGTTGAGTCTTCAAGACCAATCTTTTAAGTGCACTATGTTTCATGCTCAGGTAAAAAAAATATTGACTGAAGATCTGTGAAAAATCCATGTGCATCAACATGACCTACCTTTAACCAATACAAGGGTGAACGACATGGCCTGTCATAGAGTTCCTTATAAGGATTCATCTAAATAGTTACCTAAAAGCTGTTATTGTAAGAAGAATCAATTATTTGTTGGTGATTTCCCCAAGAAACAATAAAATAATGGATGCATGAGTAGATAATATCCTCTAAAACTCGTATAATATGCTCAAATTGCTGGTCAATCGAAGGGTGGTATGTTTTACTATGTTGTAACTTTGAACTTTGTACCTTCTTTAACCTTTTGTAGAACCATGATGTGAAATTATCATCTCTATATGAAACAATAGAATGGGGACCAATTTGAAGGAATATAATCTCTTGGATGTAAAACCTCCCAAGACCATCTTTCGAAAAGGTCTCCTTGATAGAAAGAAAGTGTTTGAACTTGGGCAACCTCTCAATATTCACCCATACTGCATCGCTGATTCAAATGGGATATCAGCAATCCCTTCTTGAAATCCATGGTGACATCATCACATTTCCACTCTAGGATGGGCAGTGGCTTTAGAAGTCTAGAAGGCCATTTGTTCCCTGCCTTCACCTACTGATAGGTGGAACACAATGTGAGAAAACCGGTAATCTGCCTCTTCATACCTAGCTACCAATACTAACAGCTTATGTGTCGGTACATCTTGGTAAGACCAAGATGCACAACCCAAATAGAGGCATGAGATTTCCTCATCAATTCCTCTCATATGTATTGAAGCATCCAAACTCATATTTGAATTGGTAGGATCACATCCTTATCAATAACCCAACTAGGTGGTGGTTCCTCACCTAATACACACTCCCTTGGGACTGGGCACTAAGGATATAAAAGTCATTTCATCCTTACCTAGTCTATAAGGGAGGATATCACTTCCAAAGCTTCTAATACAAGCTTCCAATGATTTCCCTAAACCTCAAAGTGCATCTTAGAAAACA
Source organism: Viscum album (assembly GCA_963277665.1). Taxonomy (NCBI): domain Eukaryota; kingdom Viridiplantae; phylum Streptophyta; class Magnoliopsida; order Santalales; family Viscaceae; genus Viscum; species Viscum album. Next base: position 1,281,964,078 of record OY728134.1, read on the forward strand.
TGGACATCAACTACAATTCACTATTGGGATCTTGGAAAGTCTATTCTGAAGTCTTCCATCTTAGGGAATAAATAATTTCACTTCCTTTTTCAGATGTATATGTGAGCTCAAAGTTGAACCACTAAATTACTCAACCCATTTTCACAATATGAGATTCATGTCACACTGTGTATATATTTATTTGAGACATTTATAGTCCATATAAATTAAAAAACATTCCCCAATAGATAATTCCTCCAACAGTGTAAATCATGAACTACAACTACTATATTGATGTCATATGTAGGATAATTCTGCTCTCAAGGTCTCGGCAAGAGGGACACATATAGTAAAACAGGATATGCCTACATTAGAACTACTTATAGCTTGATTCTTGATGCATCACAGTAAACTGTATTGCTTCTACCCAGATCTGGTGGAATCAGGATCAATGTTGTAGTCAATGTCCCTTCCAACCCCTAAAAGTCTTCCTCAAAGGATTCAGACCATGAAAACATAATACAATTTTTATTCAATCCCATGAGAGCTGGTTATAGGAATGAAATTTCTTAAATGAAACACCTATAATATAGAACCATTCCCATGAAACTCTGTATATCACAAATATTCATAGGATGATCATAGGAAACCACAAATCTCACCTTCTCTAGGTTAGAAAAAAAATTCCTTTGAGATTATGTGACCCAAGAAGTGAACCTTTTCAATCCAAAAGTGGAATTTTTTTAGCATAGCATATAACACGATCTCTATCAATGTATTTATCCTGATCTTAAGATGTTTTTCATGGTAGTGTAGTGTAAGATAATACCCTGAGATATAATCCATGAAGACTAAAAAATGAATCTAGGTACAAGTGGAAAACCCAATTCATCAGGGCCATGAAAACTGTTGGCTTGTTTATAAGACTAAATAATATAATTAGACACTCATATATGCCATATCTTCTGTAGAGAAATGTAGGGGGTTTCTATAAAGACATTACAGAGACCTGATGGTAGCCCAACTTCAAATTAGTATTGGAGAAAACCATTGCTCAATGGATCTAGTAGAAAATGTCTTTTATTCAATATAGTGAATACTAGTTCTTAAATGTAGGTTGGTTGAACCAGGGATAATCCATGAAAATAATGAGGTCAGTGTCCTATTTCATTGTGAAAAGGGCATGTGAACCCCAAGGAGAAGTATTGTGTCATAAGAAACCAATAGCATCCAAATACTCTAGCTGCTTCGCGAGTTCATGGAGCTCGATAGGTTCTATCCTATTTGGATTAATGGACACTGCTGCTGAAATTGACACATGCTCAATGGTAAACTCCACTTTCTCTCAAAATAGATATCCCAATAACTCAGCAGGGAAGACATCCCTGAAATTATCTACTATCAGAGTTAAGTATATAAGTTTCATTCCCTGATATCTTATAAACAGACTTGCAATTTGGGCTTTAAATCTACCCAACCCATGATGCTCAATTCCATCATTAATCCCTAGGATATCCCATGAAAACTTATAAATTTAAGCACCACCCTCAAGTGATATGAAAGTCACCCTTTGGTGATAACAATAAATATGAGCTTGATAAGGTATCAAATAGTCCATCTCGAGTATGATTTTGAAACCAATCATCTTGAGGACAAAGTTATCCCATTAAAATGATAACCACTTATCTCAATGTGATATCTCTTACATTAGTGTACACACTCAATTAAGATCCCCAAAGGTGTGTCAAGCATAATTATTCCACACAAGTATACCCTTTCTAATACCATTAGTTCCATAATTTATGTAAATATGAAGTAATGTGATGATACTATATTTATTAAGTTTGAATCTAAAGTAGAGACAACTATAATAGTACCCCAAACTGTATAAGTCCTTGGAGTCTGCAGCTTGTGTGTTGGATACACTACATAGATATGTCCAAATCTGTGGACCTACGATGAAAAATGACTAACCTAGGAAGGTCTGATTTGTTGACAGAGTATATCCAAGGTATGGTTTCCTTGGCTATATCCACCTCCTCAGCCTGATTAGCTGGTAGTAACCCATCTACCTTCCTGTCGTAGAGCTACTGATCCTTTACCCAAATATGGAGTCGTTGTAGATCCCTTCTCACAAGGTACTGGTGGGTTGGTTGAGGAAAAACACTAATGGTGTCCCAAATTTCCGCAACATCGGAACTCAATTGGGTCCTTCATACACTAGGTCTTTCTATGGTCTACCCTACCACAATGGTGACACACCACATAACTGTCAGTGTGTTTCATGTGACTGGTGCTAACCCTGTGAGAAGACTTGAAGCGATGTTTCATACTACTAGACAAACCTTATCTATATCTCAATAAAGATCCACCCTAGATCACACTGACATCCTTAGGTTATTCTTAGTGATGATGGTTGGTTAACTATATTGGAAATGTTGGTCAACTAAATGAAATATACCTATGATCAGATGGAGTACATAATCCAATCCTCCAACTATCTCATTGTCATCGTCTCATCACTGGAATGTGTCTTTATAAAACAATGAAGCTATGTGAAATGTGAAGAATAATACATCATTGAATTAAAAACCTATTATAAGTGCATAAATTCCCTAAAATGGTCCTCTCTTAGAATATGAGGGAAGAATTAGCCTTAAAAGTCCGTCTAAAAATCCTCCAATACCATACCCTGTTATCGATCAACTAGGGAGACGATCGTCCACAAACAATTAGCAGAATCATGAATCATACAATTCATGATCATGAACCTCCACTCTGGAGGAATCATAAAATGATTGAAGATGGATATCATTGACTCTATTTCTGACTCATTAGACTAGGGTCCACCGTCCATAGAAATGGTGGGAGGGTACTTCTGTTGGAACTCCCGCACCCACTCCAACAAAGTATGGGTTGATTGTATAGCTCCATGTAAAGACTGTAAGATGTGTAGGATTCTCACTCAGAACTGATCATCAACACACAAAGGTGTAATATTAAGAGGTTCCTCTAGTGGCACCACTAGAGGCATTAATGGTGGATCAGATCCCACCACCTTTAGAGCATGGTTGATCAGATGGTCTTCATGGGCTACAGTCATTTTTTATTTTACTCCTAATGTATCCTAGTTAGTGAATAATGTCATATCTCAAGAGGATGTATTTATATGTGTCACTATACTATAAATTATGTATTTTTTAGTGTTGTTTTATTAATTTATAAAATAGCTAGTGATGGTGATTGGTTTTTCTTTAGTATAGAAACACAAAACAAAATGGAACTGAAAAAACAAAAAAATGAATTCTATAAATTAAAATGGACCTAAGGATGAATTACAATGAGATCTATCATAATTTAATTTTTTTCTAAATCATCCAATTCAATTGGTAGGTTCAATACCATCCACTTATTCCCCATCCAATAATTTCTTTAGTATAATACCAATAGGCTACTCAATATATTGTTAAATAGGTGAGTAATTCCATTTTTTCTCCAAAGTTAATGGATAAGAACATTTTTAAATCAAGTGAAGAAACTCACTCACACACCTCGAAGTAATCACATACCATTCATCTTATCAAACATCACAACTCCACTCATATGAAGTTTGGACCAAAATGGGGGGGATTTTTTAATAAAAATTAGAAGAGTGTAACATTGTCAATGCATTTTATAGTGATGATTTCATCATATACCTGTCACTTAAACTATCTCACTAGAATTAGAGAGGAGAAAGATTGGGAATTTAATGAATAAATTCAATATCATCACTGTGATTCCCCCATGGACCACCACCAATGGGTTAGATCTCTATGATTGCATAGATTCAGATCAATGGGACATCACTGATACAAGTGAATATTTTTAAATTGAGAGGGAGAAATGAAAAAAAAGTATCATTGAAGGAATAATATAATGAAACATTCAATTAAAATTTAAAAAAGAAAACTGGGGAATGAAAATGAAGATATGGTCGGTGAATTCCGAATGTATTAATGGGTGAGAGAGAAAAATACTTATAGAAGTGACCTTCTTATCCCCAACATCAGTGTTGTGGTGGTATTTTACTTTAGTTGATTGGATTCCACATATATAGCATAGATCGATTATGATGGGAACCTTTGCTTCCCATGATCATGGGCGTACACACCTTTAAGATAATTCCATAGTTTTTTTACACTGCTTGTTGGTGATGTAAAAATTTATTGTTTCTCAGTGTGCCAGATATTGGGCCTATTTTAGTTGATGAGACTGATCTTGATTGAGAAATTGAAATGGTTAGATATGTCTGGGTCTAGATGCCACTACTTATGGACCTATACCGAATTGGTATATACCTTTAATTTTAATCATAAAACATGGGCAACGATATGTTAATTAATTACATAAAGAAGTTATTATATACATATATACATATAATTATTATTATTTTACATTTTTATTAATATTTTCGTGTTATTCATTTTTATACCCTACTTCATTTCTCACGGGGGATATAGTGATACTCCTATTCAGATGGAACAGTCTCAGGGCTTGGGGGGTTCAATATTCCTCACCTTCGTGATCTTGGAGGCCAAAGAGTTCACAATGGGCCAACAACATAGTTCTTCATAGAGTCTATGAGATTAAGCTCTATTGGGCATGCAACAACTTTAGATCAACACCAAGTGTGGATTCTCATCTAAAATTCAATAGGAGAAGCTCTCCTATACTGTTTTTCATTGGGAAGTTAGAGTTCAATAGTTATTATAGAAAATACAAGGGTGATGGGGATACATAAGTGTAAGGTGGAAGAGAGACTTTAGAGAAAGGTGGCAGAGCGACTTGGTGGTGGATTTGTGGTGATGAGTTGAAGAAGAAACCATGTTCACTATGACAATTATAGAGGACGTATGTTGTCAGTTTAAGTGGTTTTGAGGATGTGTGCATGGAAGGTTCTACAAGTGACCATGAAAGCATGGCAGGCTAATTTTCCATTGAACGATAAGTAGGAATGGGTTTAAGGTAGGTGTTCTAAAAAGGAATATCATTGTCAGTATACTAACTATGAGGTGGTAGTATGGTCACTTACAAATGATGGTGTGATAGTTATAGTGATCGTTCATGGCACAATCACTTCAATTAATTTTTTCCCAAATCATGTTAAATTGATTTTTCCAAGTTCGTGGTCACTTGAGTGACCATGATTTCTTCATGTAGTCAGTTCTGGGCAATAATATTTTCAACCTACAAAACAAATTCATTTTTATGCCCCATTTTTCCAAGAAAATATCAATAAATTAAAATTTCTATTTAAAATAATATTATTTTTTACAATTCCAATCACTTCATATTCAAATAAAATCAATTCCAATTCCACTTTTATAGAGCATCAATTTCCAATCAAATTTTCTCATTCAAAAATTATTAATTTTCAAAATAAAATCATAATTTATTTTTCAATAAATTTATGGATTATATTTAATTCGATTATGATTGAAAGAGTTAATACTCATAAAATTAATCCATTGGAAATTCACACTCAAAAATAAATTACAATTTTTAATTTTATTACTCTATCATTAATATCCAAAATGAATAAATAATTGAAAAAATATATTCAAACTCTGTTAACATTTAATTATGGATTCTAGTAAGACAAAAAATTACTTTTAACCCAGTATTTGTTTTATTAGAGGGGGTTATTTTCAAGACTAATAAAAAAATATTGAAATTTTTTTCTCACATCACTATACCACACTTTAATTATTACACTTTTTGAAAATTTTCTCATTATAGTTCAATTTATTCAAAAAAAGAAAAAAATCAATCCTGCCTATATTTAAATTTAATTTCCAAAATTGAAACAAAATGAAGATTCATCCATTGTTCGAAATATCATGCCACAAGTGCCAGTCAATCCACTGCCTCACTCCAATTCAATTAAAGTTTTAGTTCAGTTTTGGATTGAATTTGATTTAATTGGAATTGAAATTTTAACAGAGATTACTATAATTTTTCTCTCATTCCAAAGTTTCTTAAACCACAGTTTGATTTCCAACATTATTAACAGAAATCAAATGAATGTGTTATAAGTCAATTTACCCATTCATGGGTTAAATATTCACCTAACCTAAATGAATTCAATTTTGACATAGACTCTTATTCTTTTCTCCCAGTCATGTATGTGCATAGCACTATGCAAAAGCATTTATTGAAATTTATAGTGGGATACTCATAAACACCATGACATTGTCTCAGTGATCCATTATGGGGTCCCAATTTTCCATTTTAATCAAATTTCAAAGGACTTATAATATTTCCAATTGAGTTGGCTCTATAAGGAGTTATTTATTATAAAGGACAAGTTACTTTGCATCTAGTTCAAAATTACAATGACTTCAAATTATAAAAGTGATTCTAAAAAAACATGTTCACATACACTAACATTCCTATTTCTAAGATCAAACCACCATACAAATTGTGATCAATTTCACCCAAATATCATTTAAGTATCAAAATTTCAGAACCAGTGAATTGATTACAAATAGAATATTATTTTTAATCTAGGTAGGACATAAATGAAGATAAAAAATGTTTAAAAACAACAAAAATAGAAAAACCTAAAAAAGTTACACTTACATTATTCACAAATATTAAAATTTTATTGTGTAATGTTTTTTATATGATTTTATTTTATTTTCTATGGATTTGTTTTTTTATCCTAGATTAAATTTAAAATTGAAAAGGAATTTATAATATTTAAAAATAGAACCCTTTTTATCTTATTTATTTATAGAGAGATTACTAAAAATAGTAATTTTTTTGTTTACTTATTCTAAAACAATACCTTAGATGAATATAAAACTACTCCTAAAAAGTATTGATCTTCTACCCAAAAAATATAAGTTACTTCCTATTTAGGTTCCTGTAGACATGTATAAAAAATATTGTGATCAAATAGTTAAAAAATGATAGATAAAACCTATTTTTATTATCTTCCATGTTTGAAACGTCCCGGTTTTGGAAGCCACCCAGAGGCGCCCTGTACCCGGTTGGTCACATGGCCTAAAGCACATTTCACCGAACGTGAGATGCTACCAACTAGCAGTAAGGGACTTGGGTGTGATAGTGGGGAAACTATGCCCCCATTGGAAGAGTAACACAATGGAAGGAAAAAATAGCGATAGTGGAAGCAGTAAAAATCTATACAAAAGTAAACAGCAGAATACTGGAAAATAATAAACTGGAGAACACATATATTTATATATGAATGATGCATGATACATATGTCTAAAAACTTATGAAAACAAATGACAATGCTGGCATAAAAAAGTACTAAACCAGATACAAAAAAAGAAAGTAAACAACTCCTCAGCATCACAAGCCATAGCTAAGTGCCATGCTCTCCACCTCCAAAGTTAATCAAGAACCTGAAGTAGAAGGGTGATTGCCCTTATCTATACCTGCAACAATATAATCTGTTTGGGCCCAAAAGTATGACACAAACTGAGTGTGAGACTAAATCCCAAAAGGTAACCACCAAAAGATCTGTGCCTAATTGTCAGTGAATAAATATGGCAGGAAATAAGTAACAGAGTAGTAACAGTTCCACAGTTTCAAGCATGCAATTTCTCATACCAAATAAGCATCTAATCAAAGCAGGTAACCCTCTAGGAAGTACACACAACCTATCCCCTTTGGTTCAGCTATAAGAATACAAAAATTCATTCTATGGAAGCACTTACAGCCAATTCCCCTTATAGTCTAAATTAATAAATGACTCTCTGAGGAAGTTCACATGGTCAATTCCCCTTATATCTAAGTGTGGTCAATGAATCTCTAAGAAAGCTCACACGGTCAATTCCCCTTATAGCCAAAGGTGGTTTAAAGACTCTCTGAGGAAGCTCACATGGTCAATTCCCCTTATAGTCTAAAGTAATCAAAGCCTCTTTGAGGAAGCTCACATGGTAAATTCCCCTTATATCCAAAAGTGGTTTAAACACTCTTTGAGGAAGATGACATGGTAAATTAACCTTATAGTCTAAAGTAATCCAAGAATCTATAAAGAAGATCACACGGTCAATCCCCCTTATAGTCTATGACACCTGGTTCCCACGACCCTGTGTAAGTCAAACAAGCATAGTAGTGCAATACGGCCAAAGTAGACCTCTTGAAATACTTGGCTAAATAGTCTATAGCATTTCAAGCATGTCCAATAACAATAATCGCATCATCCTATAACTAGGCATGGAAAAGCATGGCAGGGAATCCTATCATGTTAAACAGGACCAACGATCATTCAAATAAACAAATCATGGGCAACACATCCAAGACCAAGCAATCAACCCTATTCATATCCAATTAACCTCTACGCAAGCACACTAGCATAGAAGGGAATTAACAAAGGTAAAACGATAAATACTCAATACCACGTTCAAGGGAATTTGGAAAAATTGCACATATTACTAAAAGCCTATCCATGGAAAGGCACAAAACACCTACCTCGGCATTGGGAGATTGCTATACATGAACCTCAGGCCTTGAATCACCCAAGAACACCATAGATCTACAAAAATGCCTCAAATTTTCAACAGAGGATAACTTTATAAAGAAGAGGAATCATGAAATGAAGCTCAAGAAGAAGAGAGATATTTCCAAGGTGATACCCATGCAATCAATGATGGTCGAATCAGAGATCATATTCTCGGTAAGGGGCTCAGAGGAAGATCGCAGCTATGTGGGAGCTCTCAGCCGAATGAAACCTAGAAAAAAGGGTGTTCTATCGATATAACACATCCCCGGTTCATTTAATGAAAAAAAAGAAAATACAAGGCATTTAATTTTGAAGTACACGGTGTGTACTTGTCATTTCCATAATCCGCTTTAGGTGGCCTCAAAGTCACCCCCTCACAGCAGTGGGTGTGGCCACTACCCGGCCAGCACATAGCTACCCGTGGTAACCTAGTACACAACATGTACTCATAAAGTACATGGTGTGTTCTTTAAGAATTACTAGAAATTCATCTTTTTCTCAAAAATGACCAGAAAAGGAAAAAATATCTGAAAAGATGGTCCGGGTTCTTACACACTTCCCCTTAAAAAAATTCATCTATGAATTTCCCTACCATGGAATAGAAGAAGAACCCCCGAACAACTCTGGCCATTGTGCTCGTATACCAGCCTCCCTTTCCCAAGTCTCGTCCTGTACTCGCCCTTGCTACCATAGCACCCATACCAGAGGAACATATCGGCCACATAGAACCTTCTTACTGCGATCAAGAATCCAGATATGATGATCCTCAAACGAGGCATCCACTTTGAGCTCAACCTCCTCGGGATGAAAGACATGAGATGGGTCTGAAAAGTAACGTCGGAGCTGAGAAACGTGAAAAACTTCGTGCATAGTCCGGTACCTCCGGGGTAACTACAACTGATAGGCAATTGGCCCAACTCTCTCCACAAACTCAAATGGCCTGACATACCTCAGTTAAATCTTACCTTGTATCCTAATTCTTCTATGCTCCGACCCAGGTGTGACACGTAGGAAAACCTGATCCCCAACCTTGAACTCCAGAGGTCATCTCCAATTATCATGATAAGACTTCTGTCAAGACTGTGCAGTATCCATCCTCTTCCAAATCAACTCTATCTGCTCTGTGGTCTCATGAACCAGACAAGGTCCCAACAAAGCTGCCTCTCATGCCTCCAGGTAAAATAAGGGCGATCGGCATGGCCTACCGTAAAAGCCTCATAAAGTTCCATCTAAATAGTTTCTTGAAACTATTATTGTAGGAGAACTCCACAAGAGGTATGTGATTCACCCAAGAACCTCCAAAATCCAGGATGCATGCTCGGAGCATGTCCTCAAGACATGAATCGTATGCTCAGACTGGACATCTGTTCGAGGGTGGTAAGTTATACTCAAAATCACCTATGTACCCAAAGCCTTATGAAGACCTTTCAAGACCTGGGAAGTAAAACGGGCATCCCTTTCAGAAATAATGGAGTGTGGAACTCCATACAGATGTACAATCTCATGGATGTACAACTATCCCAAATCATCAACAATGATGGTCTCCTTGATCGGTAAGAAGTGGTAAACTTTTGTGAGTCTATCAATGATAACCCAAAATACATTATTCCCTATAGGTGACCTCCATAAACCTATCACAAAATCCATCACGACATCATTCCACTTCCACTCGAAAATGGGTAACTGTTCCAAATTCCCTACTAGCCATTGATGCTCCACCTTCACCTACTGATAGATGGAACACCTCATGATGAAACCAGGAACATCACTCTTTAAACTTGGCCACCAATACTGATGGTGTAGATCATGATATATTTTGGTGACACCAGGATGAACTGCCCAAATTGAGGAATCAAAGTCCCACCTTAGCATCTTGCGTATGTCTACTGGAACCCTTACGCACCCATGGAAACACAAGATATCATCCTTTCCCACCTTAGCATATTGCGTATGTCTACTGGAACCCATACACACCCCTGGAAACACAAGATATCATCCTTGCCTATGGTCCATCTTGGAATAGGGTCTTCTCCTAACACTCTATACCATAGGACTAGGCCTTCAGAATCTGACAACTATCTCATTTGAACTCGATCAAGAAGAGTAGAGGTGACAACTATGGAAGAAAGAAACGTCTTCCCCTGTCTGTCGTGCACCTCCAAATGCATCTCAGAAAACATAGCCATAATCTTCCACTCACTGCTGCCTCCTGAACTGCCTATATCTGGGTCCTCCTGCTCACCGTATCAGCCACTGCATTGCCCTTCCCCAACGTATAGGCAAGCTCAATGTAAAAAGACTGAAGGTACTCAACCCACCTTCACTATCTCAAATTCATGTCATGCTGAGTGAAGATGTACATAATACATTATGATCAGTGAAAACCAAAAAAAATGATCTCCTAATGTATAATGTCTCCAACAACATAAAGAATGAACAACTATTTCCAACTCTATATCGTGTGTCGGGCAATTCCTCTCATGTGGCCTCAACTGCTGAGACCCATATGCAATGACTACTTCTCACTGCATAAGTAGAACTCCTATATTGATACCTAATGCATCACAGTAAACAATATAGTTTATTTCTAGGTTTGGAAAGACTAGTATCGGTGCTGAATTCAATCTCCCTTTCATATTTTGGAAGGATGAATCACAAAAATATAACCACAAGAACATTGCACCTCTCTTAGTCAAACTTGTGAGTGGTGCTGCTATGCATTAAAAGTATTGTATGAAGCGTATTTAGTATCCAGCCAACCCTAGGAAACTCCACACCTCAAAGACATTCTTCAGCTGCTCCCAAGAAACTACTTCCCTCACTTTCTATGGGTCTACTAGTACTCTTATCTCTGAGATAACATGACCCATGCAGTTAATATGATCCATATAGCGGTGAAATTTTGAGAGCTTACCATATAACTGAAGCTCTCTTAGTGTACTCAAAATGATCTCAAGATGGGTAGCATGGTCATGTCGGGTGTGAGAGTGCACCAAGATATCGTCCATGAAGACCACCAAGAAAGAATCCAAGTACGGATGGAGCACTCAGTTCATCGGCGACATGAATACTGCTGGTGCGTTCGTTAGACCGAACGACATAACCATATACTCGTAGAGACCGTACCTACTCAGGAAGGCTGGGAGAGGTATATCAGACAATCTAACACACAACTGATGGTAACTAGATGTCAGGTCAATCTTAGAGAACACCTGGGCTCCTCAATGTTGATCAAAGAGATCATCAATCCTATGAAAGGGATATCGGTTCATTACCGTCAACTGGTTCAAATTCATAAGCATTGCTTCTAACCATGACTCTGGTGCCTGGGGTCCACCATCCCATGAGAAATTGGGAGGATGCTGCTGCTAAAAGACCCACGTCAATTCTGCCATCGATGGGGCAGGATATAGTGCCCCATAAATGGTCTGCATCATCCTCATGAAACCCTCTCTGAACTGTGCATCAGCACCTTTTTCAGGTTCAATGGCTGGTGCCAAGGCTGGCACAACTGGAGGATCCGCTGGAAGTCCCTGATCAGCCATGTCCGGTTTCTGATCACTGCCTGGAAAATGGCGTACAACCGGAGGACGTCTCAGTGGAATGACTCTGCAAGGTCAAGCGCACACCTTAGAACAATATTATCAATGACTAAAAGTTATAATCACTAGAAGGGAACATGAGAGATAAATCCTTCATGTTTTACAAAACACGGATACACGACGTGTATTTCCACTACATGGCATGTACTTGAATCCTTTTTCCCTTCCTGAGTTCCTTACACATATAAACCACACGGTTTATCATAGAACAAGACTACACAGTGTGTTTGTTCTAGACACGGCATGTACTAGAGGATCTCACCGACCCGTGTTGTCAATTATATTGCGGGACTCCAGGATCACACTACATGGCGTGTGCAAGACTAAAACGGTGTGTAAAACCTAATATTTTATCCCTCTGTGTCATTAGTCACATGAGTGAACATACGTTCTAGACACACAGTGTGTACATCCGGTACACGGCGTATTCCCACGAGAAAGTCTCTATCCCATGTCTTTGCCCACACAACATATGACACGATTAGAGACTACACAGTGAGTGCATATAGTACATAGTATGTACTTAAGAAAAACAATTTCTTCCCAAATATAAGAATAATTTCCATGTAGTCAGAACTACGCTGTGTGTATTCTAGGTTTTTCCATACAGTAAGCCTCAGAAACTACTCTGGATCACATAAAAACATTGAACGGTCCTTTAAGTGCCAAATTCTGATTTGTGAGGTCCCATACTCCCCACAAATCAAATCATTACATCTTATACATGTTATAAACAATGATAACAATGCAGTGATCCACCAAATCCCAGTCCATGAGGGACCATAACACCTCATGAACCAAAGTTTGGAATTCATTCAAGAAAAACCTTACACAATCAATTCTCTAACAAAAAGTAGGTATTCTATCATGGCATCTATCACAGCAACATGCATATTCTACAGAACACAAATCAAAACAACATGAAACTTCTAAGGAACCATTAATGGCATGGTAAGAATGCATGACAAGTGATTTCTAACAAGTTCTTATATTGTGCATGAGATGGAATGCCCTCATCTCAATGGGTTGCGACAGAAATAGAACCTCAATAACATAAACTGTAATAGTACAAAACATGTGAGTCACCCAACAGTGAAAATAAAATCAACCGTAAAGTGGAAAATAAACAATGCATTAAACAAGGTAGATTGGATTTTCCATGTACACGAGTTAGCTACACCTGGGCACAACTTATTACCAAGTACCTATTCTGTCGTATCCCTAGCTAAAGGCTCCAAATGGTAAGTCAAGAGAAAATTATTCCTTTCATACCACTTTGTAACATCCCGGTTCCAGAAGCCACCGAGAGGCACCCCCTACCCGATTATTCACATAGCCTCAAGCGTATTTCCCTGAACGCCAGAGGATTCCGACTAGTAGTAAGGTCCTAGGGTGTGATAGTGGAGAAACTATACCCTCATTGGTAGAGTAACATAGCTGAAGAAAAACAATAGCAATAGAGGAAGAAGTAGTAATCCAAACAAAATTAAATAGAAGAAGACTGAAAAATAATAAATTGAAGCACACACACTCAGATATATATATATATATATGAATGATTTATGATACATATTTCTAGGAAAGCAGACAAAAAAATCACAATGATGGAATACAATATTACTAAACCATATACAAAATAAATCATGTAAACAACTCTTCAACATCGCAAGCCATAGCATGGTCCCATGCTCTCCAGCTCCACAGTCAATCAAGAACCTGAAGTAGAAGGGAACTTGACCTTATCTATACCTCCAAAAATATAATTTTTTTGGGCCCAAAAGCATGACCCAAACTGGGTGTGAGACTAAATCTCAGTAGGCCACCACGCAAACATTTGTACCTAATAGTCAGTGAATAAATATGACAGGAAATAAATAACAGAGCAATAACAGTTCTACAGTTTCAAGCATTGAATTTCGCATACCAAATAAGCAGCTAATCAAAGCAGGTAACCCTCTGGGAACTACACACAGCCTATCCCCTCTGGTTCAGTAGTATGAATATATAAAGACTCTCTAAGGAAGCACTCACAGTCAATTCCACTTATAGTCTAACGTGATAAATGACTCTCTGAGGAAGCTCACACAGTCAATTCCCCTTATTTACAAGTGTGGTCAATGACTCTCTGAGGAAGCTCACAAGGTAAATTCCCCTTATAGCCAAAAGTGTTTTAAAGACTCTCTGAGTAATCTCACATGGTCAATTCCCCTTATAGTCTAAAGTAATCAAAGACTCTTTGAGGAAGATCACATGGTCAATTCCCCTTATAGCCAAAAGTGGTTTAAAGACTCTCTAAGAAAGCTCACATGGTCAATTCCCTTTATAGTCTAATGTAATCAATAACTCTCTGAGGAATCTCACATGGTCAATCCCCCTTATAGTCTACTACACTATGTTCCAACAGCCCTATGTAAGTCAAACAAGCATAGTTGTGCAATACAGCCAATGTAAACATCCTGAACTACTTAGCTAAATAGTCTATAGCATATCACACATGTCAGATAACAATAATAGCATCACCCTACAAATAGTCAAGTAAAAGCATGTCAGGGTGGCCTAACAGGCAAAATATGACCAATGGTCGTACATAGAACAAAGCATGGGAAACACATCCAAGACCACGAAATCAACCATATTCATATCCAATTATCCTCTACTCAAGTAAACAAGCATGGAAGTCAATTAACAAGGGTAAAATTAGAAATACGCAATACCCCATTCAAGGGTATTGGGAAAAATTGCACATATAACTCAAATACTTTCCACAGAAAGGCACTAACCACCCACCTCAGAATTGGGAGATTTCTATACGTGAACCTCAAGCTTTGAATCGCCCAACAACACCATTGATCTACAAAAACGTCTAAAATTTTCAACGTAGGATAACTTTAGAATGAAGAGGAATCATGAAATGAAGCTCAAGCAGAAGGGAGATCTTCTCGAGGTGATCCCAATGCAATCAACGACGATCGAATCAGAGATCAGATTCTCGGTTAGGGGAGCAGAGGAAGATCATGGTTGTACAAGAGGTCTTGGCCAAACAAAACCTAGAAGAATGGTGTACTTTCGATTATACGTGACCCCAGTCTGTTTAATGAAAAAAATAAAATACATAGCATGTACTTTTGAAGTACACGACATGTACTTTTGAAGTACACGACATGTACTTTTCGTTTCTGTACTCCTCTTTAGGCGGCCTCCAAGTCACCCCCACATGGTCGTGTGTGTGGCCACTACACAGCCATCACATGGCTACCCATGGTAACCTAGTACACGATGTGTACTTATAAAGTACATGGTTTGTACTTATAAAGTACACGGTGTGTACTTTGAAAATTTTTAGAAATTCCACTTTTTCTAAAAAATGATCATAAAATGAAAACATACCTGAAAATAAGGTCTTGGTTCTTACAATGTTCAAGGTAAGATCTCCTCTAGTGATCTATATAAATCTTGATCTATTCTTATAGGAATTGTCCATTTTGGGAATAACTATTATAAATATTTTTAAAATAGAAGTAAATAAAATGGGAATGAAAAACAGAGGGGGAAAGAGTCTTGGGATATCTATCATAAGAGGGGATGTATTTAGACTATCAAGAACTAGAAAGTCTAGTGTTTATCCCCAATATGTAGGGGTTAGAGCTTGTGAGATATAATCTATCACATAATATTATATCTAGATCTCTTTATTTTTAATTTTTAGAGTTCACCTTAAATAGAGCACTACAGTGAGTCCAGCCCCTTGGTAATGAAAAATGGTTTGAAATGTGGGGCTGGAAAGATCATGTATGGGACCTCCTCATCCTCTACCATAACTTATATGGGTTATTTTTCTATTGATTCCTCCAATTATTTTTTTTATATTCAAATAAAGGGGAGTCAATAAGTAATTCAAAATGAAAAAATTATAACATGGTGAGATCTTGTCAAGATATCCCTATTCATATGTTACAACATGTATTTCAGTCTCTTTATGAGTGACCACTGGTGATTCATCTTTTAGTATTGTTCCTCTCTCTGTTTGATTCTCTTGGTAATATTGAGGGAGTAACTGACTCTCCACAAGCCTAGGGACTTCTTATTTTTTAGAAACTTCTCTTATAGAATCATCTATATATTTTTCAAGAGTAGATTCAAGCAGTCTGTCAATGTAATATTCATCCAACTCCTCCTGTTCAGAATCATGGGTAGTATCATCTTTAATTTTTATTATATACAGTTTCTATTCTCCTATTTCATGCTCTAATTTTTCTTTAATGGGAGTCGTGACAGGTTCTTCATCTTATTCATCCAGGGTCATAAAATATGATGCGGGTTCTAGAATTTTAAAATTAGGGCGATCAAGTTGTAGTATGGATTTTAAAAAATCTAACGAGATTAAAGATATATTCACTCTTTATATGTCCCAGTTTGAAGCTAATGTTTCTTATGAAACACCCTTTTATGTTCATGTATAATTCCCATAGCTTGTGGTTCTTCAATTTTATCCTCAAACTAGTATCCCTCGTATTTTTCTACTTCATCATCAAGGGTAGGAATCAATTGAGATGAATCATAAAAATTAAAACTACTGGTATTAAAAGAAAATTCATCTTGTAAAAATTTAGAATGAAATGAGTATAGTTCATTTGCAACTCCCTCATCAGTTTCCGCATGTTGATCAATTTCTTGGTGCAATGACTTTTTGATGTTTTCTTGTGTTGATGGTTGTAACATTAGATATTCCAGCTTCTATTCAAATGTGATCTTATCCACTTATTCATATTAATTATCTTAGATACATTTCGATTATTCATATCTTATGGTTTCATTTACAATATAAGGTAGACCAATATAAATTTGGTTTTTAATAAAATCATAGGAATTGATGTTCGAAATAAAGTCTCTGTAAAAAATTCCATCATGTAGATATTAGGCTTAGTACACAAGTTCTAGGAAGATGTCCTCTATCTCAAACAGTGGGAGATATTCTACATTTTAAAATTCTCATTCCGTTACATCATATTGATAAAATGTAGTGGGTAAAAACACTTCATCTTCTTGTAGCTTCCATTTCTTGATGTTTTCTTTGTGGGAAATTACTATAGAATCTTGTATACACTTTAATTATATAAACATTTCCCTATGTTCCTACAGTTTTTAGTTAACTTTCACTTGGAAATCCATCAGCATTAATGAGTATCTCAGAATTTCCTTTGGTTTATATCCATATTTGTTTTTATAGTATGGGGATATGTACTATTGATGGTATTTGGGTTTGTTCATGTAGTAGTTTACATCCTCCCACCCATTAGTGTTTATCAAAGGTTGTTGTTCGTACTAATATTGAGATTATATATCTTGGGTTTCTTTTAGGAAAGTGAAAATATAATAATGGTGAGGATCTATTAATTATTTATCTCACTATGATGTTTATCCCAATTTTAGAAAAATAGAAAGTGAAAAACAAAAACATAGAAAAACAAGAAAGATAGAAAAATACATAGTTACAGTTGTTTGTTAGGGATAGTGGAAACTCAATCTTTCAACCCAATAATGGTTCTATGTTGATCATATAATTGTTTTGGGCCATGGTCAAACAGAATTTCTATTTTACTCATAATGTAGTCAAGTGGATGATCAGGGTCATCTCTCAAAGAGAAGGGTTTGGGAGTCTCACTATCTTTGAACTTATATATTTTTTGGTTTTTTAAATATTTTTGAAACCAGATAAATATTATTATTGGTGTTTAGTTTTTAATGGAAACACAGAACAAAATGAAAATATAAATGCACAGATAATGAATTCTAAAAATGAAAATGGACATGAGGATGAATTCCAGTGAGATCCATCGTAAATTGTTTTCTAAATCATCTAATTCAACTAGAAGGTTCAATATCATTTACCAATTCACCCAACACTATTTTCATTGATACAAAACCTCTAATATGATCAATTGATCATTAAATAGACCAATAATTATATATATTCCTCTTGGTGGATGGTTAAAAATATTCCACAATTGAGTGAATGAACTCACTCACACACGTGGAAAAAATCATATACAATTATTCCTATTGAACAACAAGATTCCACTTGTATGATTTGTGGATCAAAATGGACTGAGATGTTGTTGTGCCACAGTTGGAAGAGTGAAAAAATGTCAAGGGATTATATAGTGATGATTTCCTCCTCCACACCCCCTTACACTATCACAGTATAATCATATGTGAGATAAATTAGAAATTAAATTCATAAATTAAATATTTCCATTGTGATTCCCCCTTGGACCACCCCCAATGGGTTTGTTCTCAATTATTGGGAAGATTCATATCACTAGGATATAATTAAGCTGAGAAAACATAAATAAATTGAGGGGGGAATAGAAAAAAATAGTATGGTTGAATTAAGAACCGATTAATACATTGAATTAAAATGTAGAAAGAAAAATGTGGAATTTTTTTTAGCTACGGTCAGTGGATGACAAATTTCTTACATGGCATGAGAGAAAAATAATTATAGTAGCAACCTTATTTTTCATCAAATCCAGTGTCGATGTGGGCTTAAAAATTTTCTGGATGGATGTAACATTTATAGATTTGATCAATTCAATTGGGAACATTTGCTTCTCATGATTGTGCATGTGTATGTATTCGATATAATTATAGTGATATTTTAAGCTTCTTTCAGGTTTATTGGAAATTCAGTGTTTCTCAGTGTGACAGAAATTGGGCCCATTTTAGTTGTTGAACCTCTTCTTGATTGAGAAATTAGCTTGGTCTAATGTGTCTAGGTCTATACATCACTACTTTTGGGCCTTCACCAAATGGATCTATATCTTTAATTCAAACAAGTAAGCATAACCAAAAATACATCGATTAATTTGATCAATAAATTATATATATATATTCATATTTTTATTTTTATTTTTAATATTTTTTCATAATATTTTTTATTCCTTTTTTCATTTTTCGGGGGTCACGTGTTGATCCTCTTATTTATATGGCACAGTCTCAGTGCTTGGGGGTGGTTCTCTGTTCATCTCCTTTGTTACCTTGGAGGCCACAGTGTTCCCTGGTGACTGACGATGCTATTCTTCACGAAGGTCGTGAGAATGAGATTTATCAAGCATGTGTCTACGTTAGATCTAGTATAGTTGTGGCTTCTCACGCAAGATTTTATAGCAGAGGTGCTTCGGCTCTGTTCAGCATCGAGAAGCCAGAGTTTGGTTGTTGGCCTTAGATATCAAGGAGTGGATGGGAGACTATGGTGCATAGTTATGGAGTGACTTTAGTGAATGGTATAAGAGTAGTTTTGTGGTGATTTTTTGGTTGTGGCTTGAACATAAAATCCACCATCACTATTCGTAATTTTCAATATAAAATCACAATTTATTTTTCAATTAATTTTTGGATTAAATTTAATTTGATTATGATTGAAAAATTAATACTCATAAAGTTAATCCATTTAAAACTCATAATCAAAAATAAATTATAAATTTTCAATGTATGACTTATTCATTAACATAAAAAATGAATAAATAATTGAAAAATATATATTTAAAGTCATTCAAAATTTAATTCCAGATTATAGGGAGTTAAAAATAATAATTTTTTACCTAGAATTTTTTAATTAATGGGGATTATATCAAATAATAATTGATAACGAATGTTGAAAATTCCAACTCACATGAATGGTCAAATATACCCTCCTGTAATGTCATGGTGTCACGGATCTTCAAATAACAAATTCACACCTCATATAATATTTAACATTGTTGGAATCACATTTATAATAATAGGAAAGGTTCCCACCTTCCTATAAAAATCAAACCTTTTTCCAACTCCTAAATCCAGGTCTATATGATCAGAAAGATCACAAATGTAATAATAGACACTACTTACTTCCCATTACTAAATTTTGGTCATGTTCAAGTTCTCAGATTACACATCATAGGTCCCGATCTATGGAGTGTCAATTGAAAAGTATATAAGAAATCTCTCTTTTAGTTACAATAAGAATCCCCATTTAATGTTAACCATTTTTATTTAAGAATTTAAATTTATTTGAGTTTTTACCCATTTATAGAAAAATAGATATTGTGTTCTAGTTTGATGAGTCACCATTACCTAGTTATAAGGGCATAAGCTTTGCAATTGGTATGCCATGTAATAATTATCTAACTCTTACAAATGGTATCAATATGAAACAAGTCATATAAAATGGTTTCATTGAATGAATTACCTTTCCCAATTTATAAAATTACATGTCTTAAAAATTACAATTTGTATTCATCTAAAAAACGGTATACTATTTTAGCCCATGGAACTAATGATTCATTGTTCAAAATGAATTAATTTGTTTATTAAAGATTCACCATCAAGATATATGGGAAAACCCATTTAGTTTGATAAAAACACTTTAATTAATAAAATTATTTTTCCTTATACGAAACATTAGCAAATTTCCAAATATTACCATCGAGGCACTTATAGAATCCACATTCAATACAAGCAATGCAAGTAATGAGTTACACATATATGGAAAGGCATAATGCATGACATGTGAATCACTCGGTGCCAATTATGATATAGTAGATAATACCTCCTTGTCATACCAGGTTGTGGAATAGATGGTCCACAATAATTATATCAATAATAACACCACAAAACATGTGTGTTACCCAATGGTGTAATTATTACAACTATAACCAGAATAAACCAAAACATCAATGTCTTATCCTAGGTATTTGACATTCCCCTGTATATGGGTTAGATACTCCTAGGAACATGATATTTACCAAATCCTGACACATTTCAAGTCTCTTGTCTAATGCCCAAATAGTGATCCAAAAAGGAAAAAAAACATTGATTCCATTTTGTAGCATCCAAGACCCAGTTCACTCCTAAGTAATCAAACATGGTTGGACACATGGAGTCAATAATATATCATCATTTGAAAAATGACAGAATAGCAGTGAGGGCCTTGGCTGTTTCAGTGGAGAGACTATGGATTTAGGTTACAGTGGAGACATCAATATATGTAAAAGTTAAACAATGGATAAAACCAGCAGGGGAATAGAAAATCAACTAGATAAAATAAAAAGGCAGAAGCTGAATCAATATCATATATAAAATGGTTATAATTTCAAGATTATATACAAAATAGAATACATAATTCATATCACAAAGTGTATACAACATGATATAGAAAAGAAAAAAGGGAAAAAATATATCCACCAGCATCCTGATCATATGATTGGTCCTCTACTCATGTACTCCATCCTAAGTAAGAAATCAATAATCCACAGCTCGTTGCTTCCCTATGTCCCTACCAGTATCCATAAGTTTTATTTGGGTACCAACCAGTTTCCTGAACAGTGTGTGAGATAATAATTTGTATACCACCACCAACTATGTCTTGAACTGTCATGTCTATGCATATAAGATAAGAAACATATAGGTAATAATTAATGTAATACAACAAATAAATAAATCATGTCTATCCAGATTCCTCATAGAATACACAACTGACACTACCTACTCCAACCTAATTTATATGTCTCTATCATATATCACCCTTGATTAATATTTATATATAAGTGTATATATATATGTGCCTCATTTACATATATACATCTTTTTTCATATATATAATTACATAGTAATAGTTGGGACCCGAGGTGTAAGTCTAAGCCATCCATACATACTTATAAGGGGTCTAGTAGTTATCATGCCATTTATGCTTAGGAATAATGTATAATACTTCCATCATATTAGTAAGCCATAGGTAGACTAATGTTATGTTCTTTTACTTGGAAGACACATCAATTAATTTAATTAATTGGAATCCTGAGCCCTTCCAAATAATTCATTATAAGGAACCCATGTGTCTCTCCAAGAATGTTCTATCAAAACTCATCATTGTAGGAGTTCATCCAAGGCATCCATATAAGGATCCAAGTATCATTTATGGCATGGTATAAGGCATAAAACTCTAGTTTTGTCCATGGTTTACCATACCGGGAACCATGTAACGCTCGTGACATAGGTTGTTAATAGTGTGCATCGAGCCCATCCAAAATATCTACTAGAGAACCATGAATCACTCATGGGAAGCATAAATAAATAATTTTGGTTATCCTTCCCATGGTATTTTATAAATAAACTATGTATCACTCCAGACATGCTATAATTCAATTACAATTTATATTTGTTATGCTGAATGAGCCCATCCAAGTCATACTTAATTAGGACCTTAGTATCAACCATGACGGTTTTTAAAAGAATGTTTCTGGATAGTATTAAACTCATACCATTCAAACAATACATTTTTTTGAGGTTGTGAAATTGATTTAATAATGTTAATTCATTCCACAATAAAAATAACAAGGGTCTGCGAACATGCACAACCATTTTCCTTTGATTTAATTTAAAATACATTACATTTACAAGGGGAAATTCAACACAATTCAATTGGCAGTTCAATTTAAATTCCAAGGCATGAGGTTCTTAGGCTATAAATTAAGAAACATCATTTGGGATGGCTCGCCTTGATGGGTTCATCCTATGATGTTTATTCACAAGTTTCTAGGACTATAATATGCATTGAAGTTCCACTAATTTAGTTAATTTTATATTTTGGATGCATCATCGGAATGGTCTAACATTTGGTACAATGGTGCATCATATAAAGCGATCAGATATTAGGGAAAAAGAAGAAGTTCACTTACCTTATATTGGTATTTGAAATTTCATCCATTATCAAATTAACATTTGATATAAAAAAGATACATCTGAAAAATAGAAAAATGCCTTGAAAATAGGGAATGTTAGCTCACACTAAAATTACACTGAAGATGGTGTGAGAAACTAAGAATGGAAGGAATATGAATGTAGATCTTACCATTTGATATAGAATTCAACTGGCAGAAAAGAAATCATACACCAAAGTAAGATCCTAGCACAAATCCTATGATGGAGGAAGGTGGAAAGCTCCCATTCAATGGAGAGATGTTGCACGTGAAGGGAGTGATAAGTGGGAAATCATAAATTAAGTGTGGGGAAAAATAAATGTTCACACATTTTTTAGAGGCACACAGTTCGGACACATGGTTTACCAAACTATGTTCCTAAACCTTGTGACACCACTAATTAAGTTGCACTAAGGGTGAAATACTATTCATCCCACTAGAGATCCTTGTATGGCCAGGTGTCCTGAGATGCATGTTTAGACCAAACAGTGAACCCCTCTGTAGTTTTTTGTAGCACCCATATGATTAGCATTGACCATGGAAAGATAGTGTGACTCAATTTGTCTTTCCAAAATTTGGATTTTTGGACTTTGAATGTGCCTCAAACTCCCATAAACCAGTCATTATCCTATTAATCACATTACAAGCGTAAAATAATATGTTTTAAATGGATGTTTATTTATTCATACCTCATTGAAAAATTTGTGATGTTCCATTACACTGTTAATTAAAAGAAAGACTGGGAGTCCTCCAAATGAGCCCTAAACTTTTATGGAAGAGTTCCCTCCCCTACTAGACCGCTCGAAAAACCCCTTTATTTAAAGATGTTGAAACTCTATAACCTAGATGTTTTCTTCCTCCAATGTGGTGGAATTTGGTGGATCACCTAGTTCATGTTCCCTCACATCCCTATCTATGGGGATCTCTATTAGAATATGGACCTAGAGATTCGGGGTTGTGTCGTGATGTATGGGAGAGTAGGGAAACCCATCTTGAAAACATAGACCCTACTTTTACCATTCATCAAACTCTTGTGAAGTGGGGTGGTGAATTCTATTGCTACTAGAATAAAATTGTCGAGGTACCTCCATGGGTAACTATGATGCCCCCTTAGTCGGTTGAGAGTGATGTCTAGCAGAGAGAACATTTGATGGAAATGAACTTGAACATGTAGGTGGTTTCCAAAGAGTGGTATCACGTCTACCCCTAGACAACTAAGTTCCTCCCCCAATATTGGCCAAGGGAGCCTTGACAAAGAGCTTATTCCACATGGCATGAAAGTAACATGAAATGTGACCTGATTTTGGGTATATTAATCAAAACCCAATACCGAATATCCTCCTGTAATCCATTAAATTAATAGTTGATATATTATGTGTTTGGGAGTCACAATAACATGGGGGGAAATATTAATACGGCTTAATGTACTCCTGAACCGAACCAATTTTGTGAAGTGTTGATAATTATATATAGGGATTCCGGACCTCAAGACCACTATAACATTCCATGATATCATGCTTGAATAATGACCATGTTATTTCAAAATAAACCTCAGTGAGGATAGTTAACCAACGAATAACAATTACTTCCATACTGACCTACAAAATCTTGATCCACAATGTCTAGGGTGTATGGTTAATATAGAAATACAATTCCTCATGGGTATTTCTACAATGAGGATCAGTGCCATTGAATATTCATAACTCAACATTGTGGATACCTGATAAGGATTGGGTAGTAGGAGAGTGGCATCAGATTCCAAATCACATCCAGGTATTCTTTTGCAGGGAGATACATCCCATGTGCTGTCGAACATCGAAGAAACCCCTGCGGTTGAGAATCATAAAGTTGGGATTGTTTCTTGTGGTGATACATAATTATCTTATGGAATTTGATTTTCTTCATGAACTCATTAACCAATCAACATTGGTTTAGGAAAAACTCCTAAAATCATTGCTGAAGACCGTCGACATTCATTGATAAATTTTAGGGACAACTCAATGAGTTCAATTCATTTCTAAACCCCTTATATTAGAGAATAATTATGGGTCTCTTTGGGATATAGAAAAATGAGAAATGTGGAAGGAGTGGGTGGAAGGTTGGAACAATTGTTAGGAAATATAATCCTTTGAGTATGTATAATAATGGAGGAAATAATAATTATAGGGTGAAGAGGGTGAGGGAGAGAAAAAAAGGGGAAACAACCCAAACCAAGAGCAACCCCATGGTTCACCACCCAAGTAGTAGTTGAGTAGTTCTCAATAAAAAATCCCCCCACTCAATGAACCTACCATTCCCTTTAATAGTTTTTGTGCATGTCCCTACTACCCACATGGCTTAATGTCCTACCCCCACTATAAGGACAAGTTTTCCATTTTGAGAGTAAAACTTCTGCTATTCTGTGAGGTCTTATAATATATTAGATTCAAAGATTAAATATCCAACGGGGAATTTCTACTTTCTCTATTCTATGGGAGATTCATAGGAAAAATAACCATATAAAAATTTATACAAAAAATATCCTATATAAAATTTAGAGGGTAAATCTCCACTAAACAATTTAGCCTTTCAATATACCATGGGAGAATAAAAAGGAAAATCTCCACTAGGAAATTTCAACTATCAATTTCCAAAATATACTTATGTTTAATTACTTTTTTCTATTGAGGTATGAAAGTAGAAATAGTTTATAGTGGAAGAAAACCCTATTATCATTCAAACATTACAACTCTTCAATAGTTATTGGAATAAACTCACCCCTCCTTAAAAATAACCACATGCCAACATTTAACTAAGAACATTTATAGAATTTGTTTAAACAATTGTTAAAGGAAAAGGTCTCACATTAAGACATTAAAAGGTAAGATAGTTATTTTCTGCAAATAGAGAAGTTGTATAATGTAAAAAAGGAACATTCACCATCGGTAGATAATATGTACAATATTTAGAAGAATATATTCTATGTATTAATGGAATAAGTGATGGAATGAACCCAATAAGTGGATCATGTACAAACAAACGTAAAAAATTTAAGTTATTATTGGAAGATTTACTAAATATTGAAATATTATAACCCATAGAAAAATTAGAAAAAAAAATTACATAGGTGGGACATGGTAGGGATAGATTGAACTATGATAATATAACCACATTGTTATACCTTTACACATGTGCATCCCTATTTTCCCCTAGGAGTGGAAACTATATTATATATGGTTTTATACATTTCAAATAGAATTAGAAAGGAATGAAATACTTGGAATGGTCATGTAGTGCTAATAAATATCTTATGAAATCAATAAAGTAAGCATTTAAAAATCATGGGAAGGTAAATGGCATAGTCATATCCTTGTGAGTATATTTTAAGGGTTGTGTGCCTTTCATAACATCGGTAAAATATTTACCTTTTTAAATGTATTCACTATAATTAATTTTAAGTATTGTCTTTGTGAGGGAATCCAAATCATTCCACCAAATAGAACAAGTATAGCTGCTCCATTTATAAAATTGAGCCTTAGTACATTGGACTCTTCAATAAAGAGGAAGTATGAATTTGTATTGGGTAATTCTGCTAAAACAGATAATGTTTCAGAAAATAGAGTATTTTCCACACCAACTAGTGAAGTGAGATATATAGTTCATGAGTTAGATATAGAATATTCAAAGCTAACAGATGTTTTCTAGAAACTATAGTGGACAATAAAGAATAAATAAAGGATTCACTTGTGAAGAACAGGATATATGAAAACTAAATGAACCAGAAGACAAATGAAATGGATGATGTAAAACAAACTAAATTTTACGAACATTGGGTCTGTTCCTAAATTAGAATAGAACCACTTCCATATATTCCTACTGAAGAATTAAATTTTTCTTCCCCATATGTAGTAATGAACTTAACCAGTGATAATTGAAAAATAAAATAAACATGTTACAAGATTAAGAATGTATATTACATACCATATAATAAAAAACTAGACCCAACATATGTCTAAAACCTATAATCATTATGAAAACAATTTCTAGCCTCACCACAACCAAAATACTCTACTATAGAAAAGTAAAATATTGATACAAGCATTACTAAATGGATAAAGGGAAAATAGAATGTTTAAAATAGATTTCATTTGTAATATTTTCAAAATAATGGAAATGGAACCTAAATCATATGTAATGATTTAATTATTTTATATAAATAACTGAAAAAATATATTTCTCTCAGTTATTTTTACATAAATTATGGTAATTTCAGATTATTCATGTTGGAGTCATCTAATAAAAAAATATTATCAATGAAGGACATTGTATAATTGATGTAAAATAAGATAATGTGAGAATTAACTAATTACTCTAATAATTTCTCATACAAACCTATTCACATTAGGTTATCAATGAATTCTAAGATACAATTAATTATAATTTCAAGAAAGGATATTTAATTGATTATTTTCCCTAATAAGAATTATTAATTACAACTTCCTGTGTAATAAGTATCAATATTTATGAGTTTCAATGTTTCTCAAAAAACAAATTGATCAAATTTACACCTATTATTTTTTAATTTATCATTAATATAACACCTTATTATTTTATGATATGTTTTTGTTCAAATAAATTCTATTTTTTGATAGTTTTTTTAACAAAACACCTAGTTTAAATGAACCACAATATACATTTATTATATTATAATTTATGTGACAATTATCGCCTACCCGTTGGATTGATAGTTATGAATAGAGATAACTTAACTATGAAAAAATATTGTTTACATATATATAAAATAAATTCATTTGTTATAAAAAGTTTATAAATATGAATAAAAGTTTTTGAAGTTAAATAGAGATGTTTTTCTAGAAAATAGTTTTTATGCAGACATTTTGTTCTTAATAAAATATATTAATTGTCTCTCATTATATTTTTTTCAGCCTTTAGTAATCAAAGACTGTGATTTAGGGTTTATTGATGGCTCTACACTCCCCTAGTGAGCTAAACCTCTTGGGTTTCTTATTATCCTTTTGAAATCAGATTACTTCACCCTTTCTCATTTTCTCTGGTTGGAACCTGGTTGAGCTTTGTTGGTGGGGTTTGGAGCCAGATTTTTCTTCATTTATTCGCTACTTCCTCGACAATTCTACAATTATATATCAATTTTTTTCTATTTATTGAGTCTATCATTCTTCCCTAACCACTTGATATTCTCGAGTTCATGTTCTTTATTCTTGTGGTGGTTGTGGTGGAGACGACTAATGGGACACTAGTTGGTGATGTGTGTATGTATTCCAACTTTCCATATATGTATTTATTTCAAATATAGGCACTATGGTTTACTCTATTCTATCTTGAGATTTAGGGATAGAAAAAATGATAAGTTGACTCAGACATGGTTTCATTTTTGGGTAAGGGTTGATATTCCTGAAATAGTTTAGATCAGCGGGATCGTGCTGGTTGGTGACTGGGTTTTATGCAGGCATTTTGGGGTAATGATATTCTAGGTTTAGCAATCAATATATGTTACAATGTTGTGTACATCGAACATTGGTTCCTCTATATTCTTGTTACTATCCTAGGCATGCTTTACCTGACAACAATGATGTATGGTGGGTAGTGCTACTTTGGTGATGTTTTATATGGTGTAAAAATTGGTGTCAATGGGTTGTCTGATGTCATCGGTGATTATGATAAGCTCTAAAAATATTACCATTGGGGATTAGTTCTTTCAAGTGTGCCTTAGATAGATACCACACTGAATGATGGGTACATTTGATTATTAGGATAGTGATGGATTTAGGAGCATTTGTTACTGTCTTGTTGCATTTGGTGTGATACAAATGTTTGTAGGTCCTACTAGTTGGATGCACTTGATAGAGGGATGGGTGTTCTGACAACAATCAGCAAACAACTATCCCCTTTCTGGATGAATGGATAGGTAAAATAGGGTATAAACTTTAGGATAAGTCTTTAAAATTTCATTAACACTTGTAATTATCTTATTAGTTGAGTGAATCATGACCATTCTCAAACTATCCTCGAATATATGGCCACATTGTTCCATTTTCTCTAATTAGGACCTTTATATTATTTAACAAAAATATAAATACAAAATATCACTCTATTGAGTTTGATTGATATATTTTTTTTATAAGTATAAAATGGAATCAATTTTAGTTCAAAATGATTATTTGAAAAAACAATTAAATTTTTTATCAGGATAATTTATTTCTAATATTTAGTGATTAAATAATTACATTAAATTATTACACAACGTCGAGATACAATTTATTCAATTCATTAAAAAATAAAATAAATTATTTTAAAAATACTAAAAGTAATACAACATGGATGAACTATTAGGTTGCAAATATTTTGTAGATAAAATAACATATTTGGGATATTTGAATGGTTTAGATTTTAATTACATAACTAAATTGGTAACATTAAATTCAAAGTAAATGAACAGGGTTAAAAATAATATTAATGATATTTTATGAAAAATAATATTTTAATAACTTTTTAAAAATTATAAAAATATTGAAATATGACATGTATGGTGTGAAATTTATGAAAATGTAATTCATTGGACATTTATGAGGACATTTTTAGCTTATAAGTAAAATTATAACCCTTTAATATTAAAAAAATCATTATCATAGTTAAGATTAAAATTATTTAACCAAGGGGTTAACCCAAAATATATGGTTTAAAATGACACCGAAACCAAATTAAATTTTCTTTTATTTTTATATTTTTACGATATCCTCATTTAATTCAAATTCATGGAAATTTAGAATCATTACACTTGAAAAAAAATATTAATTATCTTTAAATCATTTAAGTTCTTCTAAGTGTGTCTCTTCCCCCTTATTAAAGTGAACTCTTCTATTATATTTACAACACTTTATTTAATATGTATCGATAAAACTCTATAAATTTATATTCTATAATATTTTATGCATTAAGTAGAGGTTTTGGTATCTTTAAAAGGTCATTACAATGGTCCTTAAAAATGGACCTAAAGGAGGCCTACCAAATAAGAGGTAACCATTCTACCGAACCTCTTTAAATTTAGTTGTTCTTATAACTCCTATAAATATATGGTATTCAACATAAAATAATATATTCATGATTCTAAATATACATAAATATTATTATTATTTTTATTTAACAACTAATATCCACTCAATATTTCATAAAATGGGAAGTAAAAGTATTGCTCGTGCGTACGTGTGGACTACTATCTCCATGCAGCGATACAAATAATTTTCCATCACCATATTTCATGGATTGGTTTTATGATGGGTTTTATTTTTATACATGATATTTATGGCATAAAAATTATTTTGTAATTCTAATATAATATCTAGATTCTTATCTTCTCATCTGTTGACCACATCGTTTGTGTGTGCGTGTGGATTACCACCTCCATGAAGCGATGTGATTTGTTTTATATTTTTGATTCACATGGAAGATAATAAGGTTAAATTTAAATAATATATATGATATATATGATATAATAATTATTATGGAAAATTTAATTATTATTCACATTTATTTCATTCCATTTATCGATAAATGGAAACAAAGGTCATGCATATGTACGACCAACTATCTCGGTGAATGATGTAAAACATTTTTTCAATGTAATAATTTTATGGATGAATGTAAATATATATTTAATGGATATATATGATACTTATATTTTATTTTAACATTATGTAGATGATTTAACCATGATCAAATTACAATTAATAGAACTTAAAAACTGAAAATTCTATGAAAAAAACATATAATAACAGAAAATAATGATTTCAATAAGGAATTATTAATAATTATTTTTGAAATATTATAAGTGGATCACATATGATATTATAAGTATGAAAATTTATCTGGAATATAATTATAATAAATATTAATGAATCATTATTTATGTTATAGTGATTTCAATTAAAATTTGAACTTAAGGCAAGGGATTTATATTACGATCTCATTGTTTATCGAGATTGTTTATGAGCAAGTTTCTGGGGATGAAATTTTATTACCTACTATCAAGAATATAATGAATTTTATTATCATATGGTTATTTTAAAAAATTTACATTTTTCCTTTCATTCTCCTCTCCTTAAGATCCTATGATGCTAAAAGAATGTTTTTGATAAAAACCAAATTTATTTCTCTCTTCAGTTGGAAATAATTTTTCTTCCATATCCATGTATTAATTTTTTTTTCAAGAATTCTTTTAATATTATTAAATTTCTTTTTAATGTAATTATACCCATCATTTTATTTTTAAAATATTTTCTAAATAAATATACTTTTTGTTTTCAGAACTAGGTACTTTTGACTTATTACCAAAAATGTGAAAAGAAACATTATTTTAACGTACATGGAATGAATGGAATTTACCGCCATAGTGGTTTCTAAATGATTTGAATATTAATTTACAAGATTCCATGTTTTTTTCAAAGAATTTTTATTAATTTATATTTTATAAATTTCTATATTTTAAATATGTGATTTCAAAATAGAAAGGGTATTTTTCTAAAGAAATATTTCAAAGATCCTTGAAAAAAACTTTTTCTTTTATGATAACATCTTTTTATGTTACTTATGATATAGTGGTGATATGATCCTTTAATTTTATCCCCGTTATTTATATTGATGGTTTATTATTACTATGATAAGACGTTTAGGGAAATTTTTTAATGGGTTATGCTATGATGAAACGATGAAATGTTTATGAAACTCATTTATTATCCCTCGGTTATACTATGATAAATGTTTTATGTTCTTATGGAACACATAAATATTATTTTATTTATATTATGGGTAAGAAAATAATTATATATCTATTAAATTCATTGGGTAAATGTAGATATATCATGAGATAATAATAACTAGAATGGGGAGTGAACCCAATCTTGTAAGGGACATTGGTCACTACGATAGTCTTGGGAGTGAACCTTAACTAAAGATACAACGAAATGGAGTGTGAACTCAATACACTATAATAGTTTTCAGAGTTATCCTTAACTTAGGATATGATGTAATGATCCTTGACTAAGGGAATGATTTTCAGGGTTAATTTTATTCAATAAACTAATGAATTATGTCAATGTTATGCTCTCATGGATCATGTTCTTCGATTCCTTTATGATTAATGTCTTATAATCAATCAATATTTTTGTGATGATTAAATATTATGATGTATGATATGTTAGGTATATTTTTTAAATGTTAATATCATTTTCTCATATGATTGTGTTTATTTTATACTTAAGTGATCATTTACACCTCCCTTGATTATTCTTATTGAGCATCTATGCACACCCTTTCTTATGTTTCATTTACCTTGGTTATAAAGAATGGTTTTAATTATGATATGCATGAGAAGGGTTATAGTTTTTAATAACTTAGTGGGAGATGGAATAGGTCTCTTATGAACTATCTGTTTATGTATCCATGTATCCTAAGATAATAAAGCTATAAAATTCTTGATTTGATCATTATGTTATGTATTAAATATTAATCTAATAAGATATAATAGTCATGTATGATGTCTAGGGGTTTCAAAAATTAGTATCAGATCAGGGTTTACTTACCTTTGAAAAATTGGATAAGGAATTATTATTGAAAACCATTAGGATAATTCAAAGTATTGAAGAACATCCCATGTTATGGTAAAGAAAGGAGTGTGGTGGTAACAACTCTAGTTTGGTAACATTTGTTCTTAGAATATTTCAATGTATATATATGATTTTTTTCTTGGATCTTATGTTGTAATTGCATGTCTTGAGACCCAGAAGTTAATATATTGAAAATATTAATATATTTTAATGCACGTGCACACATTGTTTTGGTGAAAATGGGTTTTCTGTTGTTTGGGACTTCATATGGGAAATCTGAGACCACAGTTGATTCGAGAAAACGAGGTTTACCCTAGAAATCACCTAGTTTTGGTTATCATTATGAGTTTTTTTGAGGCATCCATTAGTGTTTTCATTGATTTAATTAGTTAATTTAATTAAATAATTCATTTAAATGACATAAACCTAAGCCGCCCTTATAAATACCATTTTATGGAAGGTTGAGTGAATTAATTAATTAATTAATTAAATTTATTTATTTAAACTAACAGAACATAAAACTCCATTATAAATACAATGTTATGTAAATTCTCCAAGTCTATCCACTTAAACATAGGAAATTTGAGAGGAGGAAGGAATCAGTCTTTGTTGGTAGATCCTGATCGGCGAAAGATGACAATTGGATGAAGGTGAATCAAGAGGTAGGTGGTGAATGTAGAAGATCTTATTCTCCATCACTATAAAATAAACTATTCACTAACAATTTATCCATAATAAATTTAGGTATCATTATTTTTTTCTTCCCTTTTATTAATTCTTGAGAATGGATTTAATTATCTATTTAATTTTTTCAACAATTATCGTCCATCACATATCCCATAATGCAAGTTGAATTAAACCAATTTATATTTTTTGTGTCAAGATATCATCCTGGATATCTCACTTTATGATCATTGGATGGAACCTCATCGTTCAACTATTCATATCCCCTTATTTCATGTTTTCCCCCATTATTCTTCACATTCTTAACCATTTTCCCTCATGGTCACAATCCAACATTGTCTAGTTGGATTTCAGTGTCCTTAAATAACAAGAAATGTGACGATGACACGAATGATGGAAGGGATGATGATATTTTTCTTGATAGTAATGGATTCATAGTTTCGGGTGATATATATAGGTTTTAGGACCTCAAATGAAGGAGAACACATGATATATTCCTATAAGGTTGAATGAACTTCTAATTTCTAGCCACCCAAGACCAAGAATCGATGGCTGGTGATGTTTGCTTTGATTTTAGTAGATTTGAGTGGTAAAAAAGATATGAATGGTGGTGAAAATGATTTATTTGGGATCCACGTGATGAAATGTGGTTTATTTGAAAAACACTACAACACTTCGTTTATCCTATAAGAACACACACCATGTAGTCCCCTAGTTGCAGCAACTTGGGATTCAGGTAGAGTTAAATATCACATGTCATGTATGGGGATATACACAATGTGTGACTTGGTGTTGGTGGCCTAATGTGTAATCTAGAAAAACAAGGGCATGGATATGGTCAGGCACATGGGAACAATCCAAGTGCATAATCATGACTGTATACTCAGATACTGGCAGGTTATATAGACATGATCAATACACACGACCACTAGTTAAGAAGATATGGGAAGACCCTTATTAGTTGAGACACACCGTGTGCCACCTATAAATAATGTGTAGTATTACATGGATTCCTAAGACATTTCTAGGATAGAATACCCCTAGGTGATGAGGTAAGGTCACAGGTTGTGTGACCCAATGTACACGTCATGTAATTCTTCCAAGAATCGCACCCTCCCATATCTTCTTTAGAAAATAAATATTGTACCACAAATAGTCCCCCATATGTATTTTTCTATATAGAACATGATTGAAACCCTCATAGTGTCTTTTTTGATATGACACGAGGTATTGATATTGTGACACTTATTTAAATTTCATTTAACTGATGGCAATGATCGGGTAGGATCATCGAAGAGATTTCAGGGTTGGAAACCCCATGTTTCGCCATTGTGAGGGTCCTCCATACTCTCTATCTAGGTTTAGTGGCACCCCCTATCTCACCTGAGCATGAGTCCTCTATCTACTGAGTGTCACCCCCTATTGCACCTGGGCGTAGGTCCTATATCTGCTGAATGGAACCCCCCCCCCCCCTATCCACCTGTTTGTGGGTCCTCTATCTACCAAGTGAATCCCCTCTTTCAGAATAGGGTATGAGTCCTCTATCTATTGAGTGAGACTCCCTAATTCACTAGGATGCAGATGATCTATTGGAGATTGTGCACCCTCGACTATTCATTACAGTGGTGAGGTGCATGTCCTCCACACAATTTCTTGAATGGAAACATGAGATGCTAGGCATCGAAGATGGACATCTGGAGCTTTGTGTAGACTCATTAGCCTTTAATGGGTTGTGGAGATCAAGATCAAATTTATCTATAATCTATGTTTATTTTTAGCATATATCTTGGGTTTATCTCTCTCTTATTATGGGCTAGGATGACATATGTTGAATCTTTTGATTGCTCCATTTCTAGTTTTTGACGCATCCTAGCAGGTATGTATATACTCATCAAAGTATGGTCTTTTCCCACACGTGTCATGTCTTATGTTTAAGATAGAAAAATTGATGGTGACATTGGTGGAGCATAGTGATACTTGGGTGCATTGATAACATTAAGTGGTTGGTGTTGGAGAATAGGATCTGAGCTATGTTCATCTTTCTTTTTTACAATTGTTGTCAGGTTGGGACTTCATTTCTATTTGGGAATGTATTTTTCCTATTTATGATTTTTTAGTACTATCATTCTATCATTTGTTCCCTATAAGTTATTCCATACATAGGTATACATTATATGTTGTGGTATTTTTTTATTTATCTACACTTTTTCATTTAGACGATCGTGTTTTTTTATAAAGGAACTCAGTTTAAGGTCTCCCATTTATGTTTATGACTTATCAATGATTTTCTTAAGACCCTATCCTATTGGAGGTTAGAATGGTGTTGTCACACTTAGCATGGTGTTGGCCAAAAGGTTCCTGATGGATCAGGTCATGATAGAGTTGTATCAGAGTTGTTTGACCTCAGATTAGTGTTGGAATGGGACCCATGGAAAGGATATTTTGAGAACATAGGGTAATGGTGTTATAGTTCCTCGAGTGTGGCTTTAAGATTAGGGGATCTAGTGTTGGAATAGAGTAAAATGTAACTATTTATCATACCAAGACTTTGGTTGCATGAAAATATTCTTAAATGCATCATATAATATTGAGACCTTTGACTGTCCTTCTTGAGTTAGCTCCCCATATATATGTTCATCTAGCCATTGTACGTCTTGAATAATTTCAGGATGCCTCTATAAAGACAGCCAACCATGTTATCGATATAGGATCATGATAATGATTTGTTGAGTGAAAATGCATCAGTTCTGGGGTCATCTCATGAGCTGTTTACTCATGGAGAGCAGGGCGAAGTGCCATTACCTATTGAGTAGTGGATAGTACCAGTATATTAGAATGAGGATGTGCACAATCTTAGAATTCTACATGAGTTCTAGTGCCATAGACTGTGGAGGTTCAATGATGATTTAGATACTCAGGAAATAAAGGATTGGATTGAGTTTATGATCTGAGACTTCAGGCTTGTTTAGACCCTAAATTACTAGATGGTTGTGCTCAAAGACATTATTTTCAATGGAGTAGCGGGTTTCTTGTAGAGTTTGATGGAAAAAAACAATGATGAGATGATGTTCTCATGGTCATATTTCTAGAAGTTATTTCTTGATGAGTATTACTTCGTGTGATTGTTCTCTATGTGGATTTATTGAGCTATAGTAGAGTGATATGATAGTTGTTGACTACTCTATGAGGTTCAATGAACTCACATGTCAATCCCTCTATATGGTATGATATGGATTCTTCTATGTATGGAATTTTGATTAGATCAACCATAGAGACATCAATGTCAATGTAGTCTCATTGTGCATACATACTTATACTATAATGTTAGAGTGGGCTCTAGTAAAATAGATCATATTTAAAGAGGGATTTCAGTTGCTATATCCAGTGGTGGATATCATAGGGATGAGTCATATACAGTACAAATAATTAGTAATTTAGGGTCCCAGTGCAAGAGATCATCCCATAGAAGGAAACAGAAATATGTATCTGTAGCACATGGTTCATTCAGAGGATTCGACCATCTAGATATGTGGTGGTTCTATGCTTGTGATGGGTGAGGTCACAAGACATGTTATTGGCTGACCCAATGTTCCGAGGAGGGAATAAAGGTAGTCAGTGAACCACGAAGAAAGAGGTATCACCATGAACATGGATCCCCCAGGTGTGGCCTGGGTGGGCCCTAGGGAGGCTGTGCTAGAAGACGTGTGAGTGGAACTCTTAAGAGAGGAACTGCTGGTGGAGGGTGACACTATGAGCTACTTCCCCAACCACTGGCAGTTTTCCCCCACTAGGCTTAGAGATCTAGATTTATATGTCACAGATAGCTTCATGCTATGAAGGGATATGTTCAATAAGCTCACGAGATGATTCACGGTACAATATATGTCTTTTATAATCTTACACTAGTTCTTGCAGAAACAAGTTTGAGATATTATTTTATCTCATTAGCCCTTGTGAAATATATATATATCTCCCCATTGAGACCTTATCCATGTATATTTTTGTATAGTTTTCAACTGGGCGTGATTCATCAATTTCACCTATTTACTGGATTTGTGAGCTAGTGCTCGGTGGAGAGAGTTTCTCATGGGACCTCTTGGTTGTCAGGATGAAACCATATGATTTAATCATGTTTATGGAATGGTTATAAATGTTTTGGGACCAAATTTTAATTTCATAATATATTATTTATATGTATTCAAAATAATTATATGAGATTATCCTTTGTGGCTGAGAAATATCTCATGACTGAACTTTCAAGCAGGAAGATGAAACCCATCACCCATTTGTTGGTGAGTTTATCCCTTGGTGTAGTGGTCTCATCAAGAATATAGATTATTTTAGTATTGTATTATTATATATAAATCATCCCCAAAAAACTTTTTAGTAGTACCTCTGAGGCGGGAGATATAATTCTTCATCGACTTGCACCTTGAGACCACACCGATATCTTTTACGTCATATTAGATGGTACCTACTAAGTTCTAGGAGATGAGGGTTTAGTTATAGGACCTTATAGAGAATGGTTTAATCAGAAATAATGTGTCATGGATAAATATATAGAAATAATATCATTTTTTGAGGATAAATGACCTCTTCAACTAGTTTATATGCATTATTTTCTTCTCAAAGATCAATCTCAGGTTCAACTACTGCCAGTTGAGGTTTCAAAAGGATGATATTAGGAAGATGGAGTTATTATGTTGACTCAGACCCTAAAAATTCCTAATGATTAATTTTTTTGATGAATTATTGTACTATGTTTATGGGTATTATGAATTGGTTTTTCCAATCATACTTGGACCAATTTGTGGGTTTCATCATTGATGACAGACTTATTTACTCTGTGTTGGAAGAGAAGCATGCAGAGAACTTGGAGATAATCCTGGACCTACTCTACGATCACAAGATTTATGGTATTCACTTGAAGTTTTACTTTTTGATTCAAGTGGTTTTATTTTTCTGGAATTCCAAACTTGAATATAGTTAGTTATAGACCCAATAAAGATTGATATGGTGCTTGTTTGGGATCCACCTAAGATCGTGTCATTTATGAGGAGTTTTCTTATCTTTTAGGGGTACTAAAAGAGGTTTTTAGAAGAGTTATCTTTCATTCCATCCATTTTGAACACCTTGACATTGAAAAGGAAGTCTTTTATCGGGACAAAGTAGTGTTAGGGATCCTTTGAGGACGTCAGGTTGACAAGTGATCCTATGTTGAGACTACCAGATGAGGTTATTGAGTACATAATGATTTACAATACATATGGAGTTGTGCTTAGATTCACATTAATAGATAGGAAATCAGTGATCACATATGGTTCAAGGAAGTTGAAACCCCATGAATGGAACAATATGTCTCATGACCTAAATTTGAAATTGGTAGACTTCGTTCTAATGATGTGGAGGCACTATCTTCTGGGAAAGCATTTTTTTGTTTACTCAAACCACCAAAGTCCTTGGTACATATTCAATTAAAGAGATCATAACCTGATAATGAGGTATTGTTTGGAGTTTCTATTAGGATATGACTACAAGATAGTCTATACCTTTGGTAAAGGAAATTTGGTGGCAAATAACCTAATCAGGAAGTCTTGTTCTCGCATGGTATGGTAGGCGTCTAAGCAGTTGGATTCGTTGCATCTAAACCTAGTAGAGGTGAGGGGTGAATCTTTTCTTCAATTTATGGTGGTTAATCCTACACTTCTCCATTGTGTAAGATTGACTCATTTGGGAGACATCAACTAAGAGGTTCTATGTGCTCAGATAACCTCAGGAGATGCAGTAGGTGAATTAAATGAAGAAGGGGACCAAATAATCCTCTTAAAGGGATTGATAGTGGTTCCAATCACATTTTGTGATGAAGTAATGAGGGAGTTTCACACTTCCCCTTGTGTTATAGACCCTAGTGTGGCCAATAAGTACAAGGAATTTCAACAAAAAATTTGGAGGGATGGAATGAGGAAGAACATTGTCTTGTTTTTCTTTTAGTGTCTCATATTTCAGTTTGTATAGTATAATCACTAAGTTCCATCAGGTTTGAAATAGCCTTTTGATATCCTAAAGTGGTTATGTAATAGATTATCCATGTGCTTTTTGATAAGGATTCCACGTAAAAAACATGCCATGATTCTATCTGGGTGATTGTTGACTGACTTACAAAGTCAACACTCTTTCTTGTCATCTGAGAGAAAAGCTCAATTTAGAGTCTGGGTTAGTTGTATGTGTAGGATATTTTTTTTTTGGATTCATGGGATATCCTCAATGATCATCTATGACCATGATGCTATAATAAAATAATTTTTCTAGAGAGGCTTATAGGAGGACTTTGGGACCCAATTGAGGATGACCATAGTGTTTCACCCCACGAAAAATGGGAAAACCCATTAAACTATCTAGGTGTTAGAGGATATGTTGAGATCCTCTATATTGGAATTCGGTTAGAGTTATGAGGAACACTTTCCATTGTTAGATATTTCTTATAATAATAGTCACTACTCTACTATCGGTATGAAACCTTTAGCTTCCATCTTTGGGAGACTCTATAGGTCACCCTTATGATGGATTAAGATTGGATAGACATCTCTTATTGGGCGAGAAATGTTGCAAGTGATAATGGAGAACATTCTGGGGATCCATGATCTCATGAGAAAAACCTCGAGTAGATAGATTTCTGATGAAGATCGACATCATAGGGCCTTCGAATTTGACCAAGGAGACCATATTTTAATAAGTGTCTCCTCACATTGAATATTTCAATGAAACATATAGGGAATCAATATATCCATGAGGTTTTCTAAGATATTCAAGATTATATAGAGGGTATGCAATATTGACTATCACTTATCCTTTCCCCCATGGTTGGATCAATTTCATGGAATATTTTATGTGTCAGCTAAAAAGATACATGCATGAAAATATACATCTTATTTAATGGGTTGAGTTAGACATCAAGGATGGAGACAACTTCATAAAATACCCAGTGGTGATCGTGGATCTATAGAAAAGGATATTATGTGGATGAACTCTCCCTTTTTGTGTGATTTCGAGATATCAGAGTGTGTAGGAGAGATCATGGGATCTTGAGAGTCAGATTCAAACTCAATACCACCACATTTTTTATAGATTTTGTTTTTTGTGGTGAAAAAACTTGATGGAGTGGAGAATTACACCACTCCAGTTTTGTTGGACTTTTACGTTGAATATTTCTATTTATATATCTATATTTTCCCTTGGAGTTAGCATATCACTTGTGCATCCTAGGACCCTGAAGGTAATATAATTAATATATTAATATATTTTAATGAATGTACATGCATCATTTCAGTAAAAATGTGTTTTTCATTGTTTGGGACCTATGATTGTAAATTTGATACCATAGTTGATTATGGAATTTGGGGATTTCCATAGGTACGAGCAAAAGTTTTTCAGCGTAGAATATTCGATTGAGGCATTCTTTGGTGGATTATTTTAGAAATTTAATTAATTAATTTAATTTATACATATAAATTTCCTAAACCTAAACCTCCCTTATAATTACTATGTAATGGAAAATATATAGGGTTAACCGCATAACCATGGAAGATTAGAGAGGAGGAGGGTAATTTTCATTGTTAGTGAATTAGTATCAAAGAATGGAAATGATCATATTGAAGGGAATATAGATGCATGCATTGAACTCATCAAAGATTTTACTCTATCGCTAGTGGAAACACTATCCACCAACAATCGACCCATAATCAAGGTAGGGATAATTATTTCTATCTTGAAACATTGGAATAATGGTTGGGAATTGATTTAATTATCTGGTCTCATTTTGTCAGTGATTTTCATTCATTTCATGAGCCCAAATGCATGTTGAATTATTTAAACCGACTTATATTTTTTGGGTCATGATATCACCCTTAATCCAACACATTATGAACATTAACTGAGATCTCAAATTCTAATTTCACTCATCACCCTTTTTGTGTGCTTTTCCACCATTATTCATCACATTTTTTGTCGTTGTCCCTCATGGTCATGGTTTGACATTGTTATGTTGGATTCAAGCATGATAAAATCCCTGGATACAAGAATGTTGTGTGAATGATGAAGGGTTTTTGGATTTGTGGTAGGATTTGTGGCTGGATCGTGATGGATTTGTAGTTTTTGGTGATAACTATGGGTTTTGGGACTCTGAATGATGGAAGACACGTGATAGATTCCCACACGGTTGAACGAACTTCTGGTTTTTTTTTCACCAGAGACTGGGAATCAATGGTCAGTGATGTTTCCTTGAATTTTCATAGATTATACTAGTCAAAAGTTGGTAAATGTGGAAGAAAAATTGGATATTGGACCCTCATTTGGAAAAAAAATTCAATGAGAAACCTGAATACACACCATGTATCTCGGAGGAACACACACCACGTAGTACACTGACTATGGTGGATAGGGTTTCAGGATGATATAAATATCACATGATGTATATAGTGATGTACACACTATGTAACTTGATGCTGAAAGATCATCATGTACTCTAAGAATACATAGGCATGGCTGTGTACTCAGACACAACCAAGGTACATGGGTATGACCACTGTACAAGGGAATAGTCTGAGAGGACCCAAGCATTCTCTTTGTGGCTAAGGCATGTTGTGTACCACCTGTAAACATTGTGTAGTATTCCATAGCTTCCCAAGAAATGTGTAGGTGAGAAAATTTTTAGGAAAGGAGGATAGGTCACATGTCATGTCATCCCACATACACATCATGTACTTCTCCCATGAACTTTTACCTTCCATTTTTCTTTCTTCATAACTAAGATGTTATCCTGTGAGTATCCTATATTGAGTAGTTTTTCTTGTATAAAAATATGGAATCCTTTTTAGTGAATATTGATATATTATGTGATGTGTTTCATGTGTGATGCTTATTTAGGTGACAATTAAATGATGATTGTGATTAGGTAAGATCATTAGTGAGATATCAGAGTTGTGAACACACTATCACACTAGGGTACAGGTACCCCATACTCTCTATATAGGATGAGTGGTACCCCTATGTTATTGGAGTTAGTGGCCTAGAACCAACTACTTTGTACTTTATTCATTAATAAATACCTTATCACATCTTGATTGTTCTTCTCCATGATAATGGATGTGATAATGTCATATGGATAGCTATAGCATTAAAGGGTCCTAGCAGATCCCTTCTATGATGAGAACCCAGAAATGCCATAACACTATTCTTTAATATATGTTCTATGGCCGGATTATGTTCTTTGAGGGACACAAATAATATAGTCTATTAGGGGTGAGGACTCAAAAAATATTGAGGCACCTTCTTATGGTGTGCGCCCTTGGTAATATCCAGGAGGATATTATGAGAACGAGACCCACCAGTAGGAAATACACATTTCATAGTATCATTGGATGTTCCTACTTGTAGAAATATGTATTGGTCCTTAGACTTTAAGATTATTATTAAAGGGTATTAAAACTCTCACACATAGATGTATTAACGAAAAATGTGACGACACACTATTCTCCATGAGGTAGGATACGTTGGGTGCATCACAAGTGATATTGCATTAATAGATAATGCGAGAAAGGATTTTTCCCTTCTATTTCGTAATGGATGTAGATATCTCATGACCTTTTATGGAATTGATATAGCCTAAATAAATCCATGGCCATGGTGAGGAACGGGCAAGTTCAATTTCGGAAAGTCCAAGAATGAATAACTGAGCACATGGGTTGATGGGACTAGCATGCAACCCGATTGATTCGAGATATCATGACAAAGGGATTTCATTACACAGTAAGCATTTATAGGAGGTGACACGTTGTTGAGACGTTAAATTCTGTCTATATGGGTGTCTTGGCGTGTTGCTAGATGCTAAAATTGGACTTTAGGTAGGATCTACCTAATGCCACTGAGAAAGAGGCCTAGAGGGTAATGTACTTAGTGTGTCCAAGTATCTGAGTTAAATATTAATTTAACAAGTTGAATAAATATTATTCCCGGCTGTGGATTAATAATTATTCAAGGATGCCTGATCGCATTTATTTCAACACTAGTTATTCAAGAGAATATATTGTGGGAGGAATAATATATTTATTAGTCAGTAATGCAGTGATATTTATTTGAGAAATAAATAGTCATTATTTAAATTCTAATAAATGTGGTGGAGGAAATATAGAAAATTGGAAAAATAAAAGTACAAGGAATGTATATTAATATATACATGCCATTTAGTTTTTCTGGGAATTTATGAGAAATAATATTATTTATTTAATTAAATAATTTTAGGTTTAATTCGTTGGGTGCATGTCAAGTAATAATAATAGTCAATTGTTATTATTAGACATGTGGTATTACTAATAATTAAATGAAATGAATAAATTCATTCGGGTAATTAATTAAATTTTTTATTTTATGTAATTAAAAATCCCAATTATATATTTCTCATTAGCCTAGCCATTTTTTTTGGTTTTGCACAACATATTTTTCAAAATCTCTCAAGCCAAGAGAGAATTCATTTTCCACCTAGAATGCTCTCAAACTATGAGAGAGATAGAGAGATCCACCTCCACCAGATCAAAGCGATCAAAGGTGGACCTCGCAAGTGAAGGCTCCTCCATGATAGCACCCGAAGATCC
The DNA here is from genome assembly GCA_963277665.1 of Viscum album. Lineage (NCBI taxonomy): Eukaryota > Viridiplantae > Streptophyta > Magnoliopsida > Santalales > Viscaceae > Viscum > Viscum album. The sequence goes on from OY728134.1 coordinate 1,282,007,863, forward strand.
CTTCGATGATGTCTAATGATACATGGAGCATGTGTGGATTACCGCTAGTGGAATCCTACACTTGGATTCTATGACGCGACGAAAGATCACATCAGATCGTGACCAGTGACATCAACAAAGAAAGAATTCCCTCAAGGTAATTCTTTTCAATTAATTAAATTAATTATAACCAACATAATATGATCCTATCAAAGGTTCTGGGACTCCCCTATTTCTTTTTTTTCCTCATTTTATTCCAAATATCCAGAGTTTTATCATCCCGACTGATCTCGGATAGATCATTGTTAATTCTAAAATTAATGTTGGGTAAACCCACCAATGTGCTTGTGCTGCACCTAGAACCTACATGTGATATCATAGGGGTCATATCATTGATTACAATTATTTAGTTTTTTGTTGATGATTTACACATTTAATAATTTTATTGTTTTAATTCAAGTTTATTGTTCTTAAAATCTGAATCTCGATATCTGTTCCTCCTCTCTTTTTCTCATTCACCTTATAAAAATGAATTTTTCTTTTAATTTTGACTAAATTAAAATTGAGGATCTCATCCAGATGTGCCAAACGTTCCTGGCCATACAACACCAGAATACACAGCATGTATTTGGAAGTACACGTCTTGTAGTCTAGGTTCAATGGATTGGACCGGTCCACCAAATCAAGCCATGTAAATGGATCATATATAAGTCTTTAAGACTCTGTGTGTTGACTAGGAACATGTGGCACATTGTTTTGGGATTACGCGCCGTGTGGCCCATTGAAAATGGCATGTAGTCCCTTTGGGTTATGGTTGGACCATGTACCCCGTACATGGATTTCCCGGCTAGAAACCGTGTAACGCGGATACTACACGGTGTGTGTCCCACTGAAAACACTGTGTACTCCAATGATTTATGAAGTACATTCACATGCCATTTCCTCAGGCGTGTACTTTGGATGGATGATGAACAAAAGTACACACCGTGTAGTCTGAACTACACGTTGTGTACTCATCCAAATTACGTAGATTTATGAAAATTTATTATTATATTATACAATTTCTTGATACGTGTACCATAGTGCTAGTGTAAATCTGATTCACAACATGTGATAGGTGTTTTATATATGTGTCTTTAGTTTTACATCTATGTAATGTCCATTTCTACTCATTGGGTAGTTATGAAAAGGAATTCACCGAGTTTCTTCTAAGGTATAAGTTACATAAAAATATAATTTTAAATGAATTTATTTCTTTAAAATTATGATGAATGAGAATCTCAAGGAAATTCAGAAAAAGGTTTAAAATAAAAGGATTTATTAATTAAAGAAAATTAATTGATTTGAGCGTGATTTATCTTAAACAAGAACAATTAAAGAATTGAAATCTGGTTTTATTTATGCATAAATATAGTTGCATGTGTGGTTGATAATGATATAGACCAATACCTTTTTATGTGAATGGTTTCTTTTAATTAAATTTGTTTGCCTGCGAGCCTTCTCCTCATTAATATATAGGGCATGCACGCCCAAGGTTTCTTTTAAGAAAAAACCCCCTTTTACCCCTCACCTACATGTGAGATAAATGAATATGTAATGGATTGAGATCCCAAGCTATGAGAGGTGCCTAAATTCAAGAGGCAAGGTAAAACCAATCCAAGGAGATACAAAGGTGGACAATTGGATAGTTGTAAACACGAACCTAAAAAGATCAAGTTGTTTCCCCCCTAGGTCTTGAGTTAGTTTATCAACCACTAGATAATGTAACCTATAGAACAAGCTCATGATCATACCATTTATTTTATTTCTTTCAGTTGCATGGTTTATTTATTTTGGGTGTGTTTTCATGATCACACAATTAATGAATTAAACAAGCATGCAATATGGAACTAAAATAAGATCAGATTATGCATAAAATATTATCTTATACATGGTTAATCACTAATGTATATCCCACATATTATTAAAAGGCATGTAATCAAAGATAATAAATTGGAAATTTACATATAGGGGTAAAATCCCTTAAAGAAAAATTATGTTAGTATAGCCTTTCATAATCTTGGTTAGAATCAAACCATAGTTCAAAGTGCTTGACCAACCCTAGTTGGGGTACTTTCAATTATCGTGGAATTATAATTCAATTTTTTGGGTTGACATGACTTGGTTCGCATCAAGGGATTACTACCACACCAGGACATGGTGTGACCAAGAGGCAGAGTTTGAGGAAATAAAAAATAAAAGGATTTCAGGATTGGGGAGTCCACTCAGCAGATCAAGGAGCTGTGAGTTAATGCTGTTGGAATTTGGAATGCCTACCTAAAACCCTTCAAGTTGATTGACCAACCCTAGTTGGGGTAATGCAAAGAAAAATATGGATCCTTTCCAATAGAATATTTGGGCAACATAATATTCGGAAGTCAATGGTGATGGCTATTGAATTTCAATAAAATAATGGGAGACTAATAAGTATTAAATTATTTATTTGTATCAGTTTTATAATGATAAAATACTAAACCTTTTCTCATCTTAATTTTTAGAAATGGAAAAAATGACTTCAAAAATATCATTGTGAACGATACTTGAGAAGGAAAACCTTTTCACCGACACCAAATTCTAAGAGTGGTAGAGGCGTTTACGCGTCATCCTTCACCATGAGAGGAAATTGTATGTACTGGAAGAGCCCATTACAGTTGCACCTAGGAAAGAGGCCAGTGATGAGGAACTATCTCTTTATATGAAACATATGGATGATGCCATAGATGTCCAATGTTTCATGATATCAACCATGTCTAATATTCTCTTGAAGCAACATGAAAACATGGACGTGTATAGCATGATGTCTCACCTTAAGGATCACTACCAAGAGAAGGTGAGACATGAAAGATATGAGATCTCCAATGATTTGTTTACAAATAATCTTGGAGAGTCTGTCCCAGATGGGCCTCATGTAGTCAAGCTCATTGGCTACATTGCACGCTTGGATATCTTAGGGATTAATTTCCTGGATGAGTTGCGTACAGATCTCATCATATCATCACTTCCCAAGAACTTATCTAGTGTTATCATCAACTACAACATGAGAAACAATAAGAATAGTCTATCGGAACTTCTGACCATAATTTTCTAGGTAGATAAGGACCTAGGTCCTGACAAACCCATAGTCCTTATGGTGAATAAGAAAAGGAAGGACAAGGAAAAGTGGATGAAGACTTATAAATTCTATGAAGCCCCCGAGCACCATCCCTCCAAAAAGGGGAAGATCCAGAGGAGGGCAATGAATGGGAGGCGGTATATTTTTCATGTGTCATGTAAGGCCACTGGAAGAGTAATTTCACCAAAAAACATGGGGACGCTAAGGGTGTGTTCGTTATCGAGTGTAATCTTTCCATTTCTACAAATTGGGTATTAGATACAGCTTGTGGGACTCACATTTGTATTCAAATGCAAGACCCAGGTAGATTTGGAATGATTTCCAGAGGAGAGGTGGATCTTCAAGTTGCCAATGGCGTGAGGCTGGCTGTGTTATCCATTGGTTATTAATATCTCTCATTTCCAATTGTAAAGATTATGGTTTTACATAAGTGTTATTTTGTGCCTATTGTTACCAAGAACATAATTTCTATATCTTGTTTGGATATGAATGGATTTATTTTCAACTTTGGAAATGAGGGTTGTCTGTTTTATAAGAACAACACATGTTATATTATGTCGTATTTAAATAATGGTTTCTATGTATTAAATTACAAAATACAAGTGTTTTAAATCAATAACGAAATAAAATCACACGACACATACATCACCCAGTTGTGGCATCACCGTCTTGGTCATGTAAACAAGAAGCACTTGGAAAATCTATGCCAAGATGGCTATTTACACTCTATTGAGCTAAACCCACTTGATAGATGTCACACTTGTTTACAATGTAAAATGACCAAGCTGACTTTTGGTGGATAGGGTTAAAGATCCACATAGCTTCTAGGATTGGTGCACACAGATGTGTGTGGACCATTCCTAGTAGAAGATGGAGGTGGATATTCATTCTTCATTTCATTTATGGATGATTTGAGTAGATATGGCTATGTCTACATATTGAGGTATATGTCAGATTCCTTAGCGAAATTTAAGGAATTCAATAATGATGTAAAGAATTAGCTTGGTAATAAGGTAAAGAATCTTTGATCGAATTGAGGTGAAGAATATTTGAACCAAGAGTTCATTGATCCTCTACGCGAGTCTGTGATTCCATCGCAGCTCACTCCACCATATACACCGAAGTCGAATGGTTTTAGTGAAAGGAGGAACTGAAAATTGTTGTACATGGTGAGGTTGATGATGAGTCATGGAGATCTTTCATTATCCTTTTGGGGATACGCATTACAAACATTATCATACACATTAAACCAAGTACCAATTAAGGTGGAAAATGGAAGTCCCTCCAAGTTATGGAATGGAAATAAACCTATTTTCTCGCACTCACATGTATGGGAATTTGAGGAATTAGTTAAGGCCTTCTCAGGTAACAAACTAATACCCCAAGGCATGAGGTGTATCTTTATAGGATATCCCAAGGAAAATAAAGGATATTACCTATATAACCTTTCAGGAAATAAATTGATTGTCAATAGACAATATAACTTTCTTGACAGGGAGGACATCCTCAAAAAGGATAGTGGGAGAAAGATTGACTTCAATGAAGTTCATGCTCAGGATACACAGGAGTTGGTACAGGAAGAAGTTTCATAGGTCCCCATGGAAGAGATTCCAGAAACACAAGTAATGTGTATGAGCTCAAGAGAGGTAATGGAACCAGAGAGATTTGGTTTCCTAGTCACCAAGGATGGTGAATCATTACTGTTGAAAAAAAATTAACCCCTCTTCTACACAGAAGCAGTAGAAAGCTCAGAAGCTGCAAGATGGATAAAAGCTATGAATTTTGAGATGAATTCCATGTATCCAAACCCCATCTGGGTTCTGGTCGATGAGCCAATTGATGTAAAGCTTTTTGGATACAAATGGTTATTCAAGAGAAATTTGTTCATATAAGTTCATGTTAGCACCTATAAAGCAAGGATAGTGGCTAAAGGATTCAGGAAACATCAAGGAATTTATTATGATGAAACCTTCTTTCCAGTTTCCATGTTTTAATCCATAAGAATCATACTTTCCATAGAAGCTAACCATCACTATGATATTTGGAAGATGGATGTCATAATGGAATTCCTTAATAGGAAACTTCAGGAAGATGTCAATATAACACAACCAGAAGGGTTTGTGAAACCAGGTGAAGAAAAATGGGTTTTCAAGTTGCAAAAAATCTATTTATGGATTAAAGAAAGCATCCAGGTTATGGAACATTCGATTTGATGAATCCATAAAGGAATTTGGTTTCATTAAGAATGAATGCGATCCATGTGTTTATAAGCAGTTTAATGGGAATGAGATAGTTATCCTAGAATTATATATTAACGACATATTGCTTATTGGAAATGTTGTACAAGTCTTACAGTCAGTTAAGGACTGGTTGAACAAGTGTTTCTCCAATAAGGACATAGGTGAAGCAGCCTACATTATAAGGATCAAGATCATTCGTGATATATCCAAGAGGCAGCTTGGACTATGTCAAGGTACATGCATTGACCAGATACTAAATATATTTAGAATGGAACAATCCAAGAGGGGATTGGTTCCAATGTCACATGGACTACATATTTCTACTAAATTGTGTCCTCAGACACAAAAAAAAAGATAGAATTAGTAAGATCCCATACGCTTCATCTATAGGATCCATCATGTATGCCATGTTATGTACCAGGATTGATGTTGCCTATGCAATGAGCTTGGTAGAAAGATATCAAGAAAATCTAGGAGAAAATCATTGGACTACTGTTAAGACTATCCTTAAGTATCTGAGAAGAACTAAGGATATGTTCCTAGTGTATGGAGGAGATGAGGAGATTGTCATCAGAGGGTATGTTGATGCAGGTTTTCAGACAGTTTAGAACGATTTGATGTCACAATCCAGATATGTTTTCTGTATAAATGGAGCAGCTGTGAGCTAGAAGAGTTAAAAGCAGCCAGTTGTCGACGATTCTATAGTAGAGTTCGAATATATAGTGGATTTTAATGGAGCCAAGGAAGCCGTTTGGATTCGAACATTGTCCAGGAGCTTGATGTGGTGCCTAGAAATAAATATCCTATCACATTTTATTATGATAATACTACAGCGGTGGCTCTTGCAAAAGAACTAAGGTCACATCAACGGACAAAGCACAAACTCTGAAAGTATCACCTCTTGATGGATTTATATCATAGGGGTGAAGTGGAAGTGAGAAGAGTGTCCATGGACGAGAATGTGGAGGACCCCATGACTAAAGGTCTATCTCTATAGAAGCATGAATATCATGTGAGAGCTAGCGGGATAATGGTTGTTAGTAGTTTTCTCTAGTCCAAGTGGTAGTCTGTTGGAGTTGGTGGCCTAGAACCAACTAGTTTGTACTTTATTCATTAATAAATTCCTTACCACATCTTGATTGTTATTCTTTGGGAAAATTCATGTGATAATGTCTTAAGTATAGTTGTTGCACTACAGGGTCATAGCGGATCCCTACTATGATGAGAACCCGTAAATTCCATAACTTTGTTCTTGAATATATGTTATATGTCTGGATGATGTTATTTGAGGGACACAAATAATAAAAGATATTAGGGGTGAGGACTCATAAAACATTGATTCACCTTATCATGGTGTGTTCCCTTAGTAATATCCAGGAGGATATTATGAGAATGAGACTCTCCAGTAGGAAATCCACATTTTATAGTGTCATTGGATGTTCCTACCTGGAGACGTGTGTATTGGTCCTTAGATATTCATATTATTATTAATGGTTTTTACAAATCATGAACTTAGATGTATTGATTAAAACTGTGACGATACACTATTCACAGCGAGGTAGGATATGTTGGGTGCATCATGGGTGATACTGCATTAATAGATAATGCGAGAAATGAGTTGTCCCTTCTATTTCATAACAGAAGTCGATATCTCAGGCCCTTTGATGGAATTTATATAGCCTAAATAAATCCATTGCCATGGTGATGAACGAGAAAGTTCAATTCCAGAATGTCAAAGAACAAATAATCGAGCACATAGGTTGATGGCACTGGCATACAACCCTCTTGATTCGAGATATCGTGACAAAGGGATGACATTACATGGTATGCATTTGTAGTAGATGACATGTAATTGAGGCATTAACTTCTTTTTCTATGGGTGCCTTGGTGTGTTACTAGATGCTAACATTGGACTTTAGGCAGGCTCTGCCTAATTCCACTGAGAAAGAGACCTAGAGGGTCACATACTATGTGTGTCCAAGTATCTCAGTTAAATATTAATTTAACAAGTTGAATAAATATTATTCCTGACAGTGATTTAATAATTATTCAAGGATGCCTGATTGTATTTATTGTGACACTAGTTATTTGAGAGAATATATTGTGGTTAGAATAATATATTTATTAGTGAGTAATTCAGTGATATTTATTTGAGAAATAAATAGTCATTATTCAAGGTCTAATAAATGTGGTGGAGGAAATAAAGAAAAATAGAAAAATAAAAGTACAGGATGTGTATATTAATATATACACATCATTTAGTTTTCTAGGGATTTATGAGAAACAATATTATTTATATAATTAAATAATATTAGGTGTAATTTTTTGGGCACATTTCAAGTAATAATAATAGTCAACTATTAATATTAGACATGGGGTATAACTAAAAATTAAATGAAATGAATAAATTCTTTCGGGTAATTAATTCAATTTTATTATTCTATGTAAATAAAAATACCAATTATATATTTCTCATTATCCTAGCCATTTTTTGTGGTTCGGCACAATGGATTTGGGAAATCTCTCATGCTAAGAGAGAATTCATTTTCCACCAAGAACACTCTCAATCTATGAGAGAGAGAGAGAGAGATCTGCCTCCACCGGATCAAAGCGATCGAAGTCGGGCATCACAAACGAAGGCTGTTCCACACTAGCACTCATTGATTTCTTTGGGGATGTCCAGAGATACGTGGATCATGTGTGGATCACTGCTAGAGGAATCCTACACTTGGATTCCATGATGTGATGATGGATCACATCAGATCGTGACCGGTAACATCAACGAATAAAGAATTCCATCACGGTAATTATTGTCCATTAATTAAATTAATTATTACCAACATATGATGATACTATATAAGGTTCCGAGTCCCATATTTCTTTTTAATTCCTCATTCTATTCCAAATATCTGGTGTTTTATCATCATGACAGATCTCAGATTGATCGTTGTTAACACTAAAATTAAAGTTGGGTACACCCACCAACACGCTTCTGTTGTGCCCAGAACCTTCACATGTCACACTAGGTAATGGTTCATCTATCTATCGAGTTCCACCCCTATAACACTAGGGCACGGTTCCTCTATCTCTAAGAGTAACCACTCAATCACAGCATAGATTGGGTCATCTATCTACCAAGTGGCACCCCTATCTCACCAGGACACGATTTCTCTATCTATTAAGTGGATCCCCTATCAATCAAGGGTGAGGATCCCTTATTGGATATTGTTACCACTCAACTATTAATCATAGTGACAAGGTGTGAGTCCTCTATATGCTTTCCTATACAGACATGTGAGATTCTAGGTTTCATAGATGGGTCTTTGGAGATATAGGTATACTAGACTCATTTTCCTAGGTGGGAATATAGAGATGGTGACCCCCTTTCTTATATGGGTTTCTTTAAGATAATATATCTTATGTTTTGTGTCCCTCTTTTTATTTATTGAGTTTTCATAGGTTACATATTTATATTTACCCCTTTGTGGTTTTTGGGTTTTCCAATTGGGTATGTATATACTCACCCATGCATGGTCCTTTCCCACATATGTCATGTATTTTGAATATGAAAAATAGATCAAAAGTGATATCAATTGAGCATAGTGATACTTGGGCATATTGATCATAATCGGTGTTTAGATTTGGAGATAATGAGTCAGACCCTCTTCAACTTTCCTTTTTCAAGTTTTTGTAGGGTTTAGACATCATTTCTGGATAAGAGTGTATTTTTCTCATTTATAATTTGGTTTATGCTACCGTACTCTGATGCATTCCCTAATGGTTATTGCATGTATGCTTATACATTTGATGTTTAAGTCTTTTATTATTTCTCTACACTTTTTAATGGAGGTGGTTGTGTGCATGTGTGAAAGTACTTAGGATAAGGCCTCCCATTTTAGTCCATGCCTTATCAGTGCTTGTCACCAGCCCCTAACTTATTAGAAGTGGGATTTAGTTTTTCACACGGGACATTATATTCATAAGTAAAACCCTAGTAGGTTGGGTTCTGAATGTGGTTTTCCTAGAAAAACATCTCTGTTTGGATAATACAAGTGTATGTAGTTTTAACACAAATGCATCAATGGGTAATAACCCGAAAAAATGTTGGATGAGTATATCTCGGTCATGATTTAGGTGCATGGTTAATGTTCCATTACTGTGCACCTAACACTCCTAGGGAATATTATTGGGGTAATTAACATTTTATTTATAAACCATTATAAAGGATTTTCATAGACGATGATCATGGATGACCTAGTTTAAACCTAAGGTGTAACATATTTAAAACAAATCTTGATTTAAACATCTTATAAATGATTTTTCATTATTATGTTGTTTCCCACTATGATTATTTTCATTCACACTAGGATTTTTTGTTTTTGTCAATTTCTAGAACCTGAAGTATCTGTGCTAATGATTAATGTGACAGAAAATAAAATAAGTTTCCTCCTGAGCAACCAAATGTAATGGGAAATAGAATGAAAAATCATGTTGTTATGATTAAACAACATTCTCAATACACGAATCCTGTTGAGCTTCCAAATGATAAATGGTGAGAACAGCATTCCATGGAGTCCATAATGAGTAAAAATACACCATATTAAATTGGGTATATAGATCCACTAGTCGCTTAGTAATGAATCAATACCAATAAAAATTTATTTTCCATTCCCTAGTGTTTAGAATATGAAAAGTTTATTTTAGTGGTTTATCATTTGTAAGGTGAGGCAGATCAATGGTGAAATCTTATCATAGCACAAGGAAATGGAAAGAAATTGACTCAATGGAGTGATATAAGTCTATAATATTATTCTTCAATAACTAATTTCATCATATTCTTCATGTTAGGACCACTAGGTCAAATATCCTGAGACAGGGGGAGGGTGAATCAGGGTATGATAGATTAAAACAACATCCCATTTTGATCTTGTTTCTCTATTAAACAAAACTATATTCTATCGCTTTGACACAAAAAAAGTATCGATAGAAATTAAATCACACACAAGACACATCAATTTTACTTGGTTCACCCTCACTAGGATATATCCAAGGAACATACACCAGCAATGTTTTGATGCACCAAAATCACTAAAAATGTACTGCTATTTACAATGTTTGGAGTGGACTCACTTTCCCTCAAGGTTCACAGACAATCAAAAAAATTAAAACTCACTACTCTCTCAACTGAAGTGTGCATACTACTTCTTTAGAAGATCTACTCATAGTTTATAGAGCTGTAGGTCCCTTCATTGTCTCATATTAATGCATCCTCCACTATAACTAGATTCTCTATTGATGTCTCACTTTTATCCAATGATGAATACCACATTACCACAGGTGTACTATGAAACTGAAAATATTGCATACATCCCTTTCTATATCTTTATGGAAACATTAATTCCTTGCATGCAAGGTTTAACTTTTTCCATGAAACACCTTTTGTGTGCAACTTCAATCTTGCGTGAAACTCAAATCTTACACACAACTTCTTTAGCTTGCACACAACTCCAATTATTCGACACAACCCCCTTTGATTCAAAATATTATGTTCTTCTTAGCTATGATATCATCTATGTATTGATATTGAGAAATTATTTGGGGTCACCTCTAATTTATAGGAATCAATGACCCCTATGCAGAAGATTCAACAGGTCGCACAAGATCCACTATGAGTGCGAAAAACCGAATTTGACATCACATTGGGCATACAATTTTCTTTCACGTAACCTCATATTTTGCATACATTTCCAAATATTTCATAAACTTCTTTCCTTTTTCATAGTTTGAGGTTTTGATTCTGAAATATTCCTTGTGCGTAAGTTTCAAAATCACCTTTAATAATGTACACAATTTCTTTTCCAAAAACACCTTTCTCCAATTTCTAATTTTGAGGACCAAATATTTGGAAAGCACTAGAAAATAGAACCACCATGTATCTGTTCTTTTTTTTACCACCACCTGATATTCCATTTCTTTTTCAAGGTTCTTTGTCAACATAAATTGTTAACAATATCTTTGGAACACCCCAACTGACCACGGGAACCCTCTTTGTCAACAATGACAATCAACCAAAAAATGGTTCAATGTTACCTTGGGGGATTTTCCGCCAAAGTCTCCTCATTTTGTTTGTTGAAAACTATTAAAATGATAACTCTTAATATTTTGATATATTTTTGAATATTATTATATCTTATAAAACCATTCACCTCTTGTGATTCAGATAGGGATCAAATATTTACTCAACAGATACTCTAAGCCCACATGAGCAATTCTCTGTGTGAGAATCAAGTGTAATATGAAAAGTTCATCAATGAGTCAATTCATTCCATTCATAAACCATTATTATGATTTCATATTGAAATTCACATTTCATGATATATATATTTTAATCATTCACTTCTAGCATCATCAGATTTAATAATCCATCTGTCTCAATATTACCATATATTGTCGCTCCACCTATTAGCTTATACCTTTGTCTTGACTAAGGAATTTTCTCCCTTTTAAATATCCACATTTTCTCCTCATTTTTCAAAGAACCCAAAGGTCACTCCTTTGTGTTTTTTAACAGAGTAAGGAACACATATCAGTACATTAGGGAAAACACACCATACCTCAGGGAGAGGGGGGTCCCACAAACAATCTTTTTATGTGTGGGGAGTTGACTGAACTCACAGTGCTAGTCGATGCCTCTCAAATACTACATTGGGTAAAGAATTTATCACAATGTGTGAAACATGTATTTCTGCAAGCACATACTCTAACTTCACAATCCCTTGATCCACCTTCTCCTTGATAAAATTATATTTTAATTCAATATGCTTTGTCCTTGAGTGATGGACTATATTTTTTCTATGATTGATAGCACATGATTTGTTGTCATGGAATCCAATTAGAGACTTCACATCAACTCCCATATCATCAAGCTATTTATTTATCCCTATTAATTGTGTCCATGATTGAGTGGTCAAAATATATTAAGCTTATGTAGTGATCAATGAAATACAATCTTGTTACTTACTTAGCCAATAAATACATAATCCACCAAGATATAAAGCACCTCCTGATGTTGATTTCATGTCATTTGTTGAACTAACCCAATCTGTATATCTATATCCCAATAGCTCTGGCTGAGATTTATCATTATTCAGAAAACCGAAATGCACATTTCCCTTGATATACCGAATTATTCTTTTAACTACAAGAATGTGTCTTTATTTGGGATTAATTTTCTATATCACTACTTGGCATGTGGAAAATAAAATATCAGGTCTTATCACTAACAAGAAAACTAAAATTCCAATTATTTTTCTGTATTTTTTGATATTAACTACCTTTCCATCATTATCTCATGATAGTTTCCTCTAGGTAGCAACCTGAGTTTTCCCTCCTTGGAATTTTCCATTGTAAATATTCTTATAACCTTCTTGGAATATTTTTATAGATAAAGGAATGTTCCATTCTTTCCTTATGTTACCTATAAACTAAGGAAAATGTCATTTCGCTAATCATAGACATTTCAAACTCACTTTTCATGAATTCAAAAAACTGTCTGCATTTTGCTTCATCTGATCCACCATATATTATGTCATCAATATAAACCATCACCATCATCTTTTATTACTATCATTATTGACATAGATATTGTAATCAACTCCAACATATGAAATCCCAACTTCTTCAAATACTGATCTAATCTCGAATACCATGCTCTTGGTGCATGCTTCAACTCATATAGTGCCTTCTTTAGCCGACAAACATTGTTATCATATTCATGAATGATAATCCCATTTGGCTACTCAATATAAAATTTTTATTCCAGAACCCCATTTAGAAATGGTGACTTCATGTCCATCTAGAAAAAATCGAATTTTCATTGCACTGTTATAGATAAGAATAATCAGATTTCCTACAACCTTGCAACATGAGAAAATGTATCATAAACATCAATGAACTCTATTTGGGTTTACCCTTTTCAAACCACTCATTCTTTGTTTTGAATCACCCTTCAATATTAATTCATCTTGCTACAAAATACTAATTTATTCCAGATTACATTCTTATTTATTGGCCATAAAATAATCTCCCACATCTGATTGTTCTAAATTTGGTCTAGCTCTTCATTCGTTGATGAACCCTTTCTTCATCTCCATCTTCATAGACAAAACATTTAGGATCTACCTAAATATAACATATTCATATTGTAATGACTTCATTATTCTTGTTTGAACAGGCCCCGTCTAATCACCAATGATATTTTTCTATCAATTTTATCTCGAATCTTTGTCTTCTTCATAGATACAGACATGGCATCTTCTTTCTCATTGGTAGCATCTTCTTTTAAATCATCATCTATGACTTATTCTCCCCCTGTGTTTCTTTCCTCTTTATTACTTTCATTAGTAAACTATTCACAATGTTATTTAATAATCTCTATATTTTCCTCTACAGTGAAAGGAGTACAATCAATTACTTTTCCTAGCATCTTATTAAAGAATTTATATTCTTTTTATTAACTTGAGTAACCAAGGAATATACCCTCATCTCCACATGACTCAAATTTACTATGTTTTTCTTTATTGATAATAATGAAATTACATCCAAAGATTCTAATTTATTTTAAAATTGGATTCTTTCTATACCACATATCATATGGAGTCTTTCCTTCCTTTGGAAATAACATATCCCTATTAAAAATTTAGACTGATGTCAAGACTGCATCCTTCCAAAATTTATCTGGTAAGTCATTTTTAAAAAGTATCATTCTGGACATGTTGTTGATGATAAAATTTTTCCTGTCAAATATTCCATTTTGTTGGGGAGTTCTCATTGAATAAACTTGATTCCTTATCCAAAGTTTCTTGAGAAAGTATTCCACTTGAATGTTTGTGAGTTCCTTACCATTATCAGTATGAAACTTATGAATTTTCTATACAAGAATCCATTATGATTCCCTACAATACTATTTTATACAGTTGAGCACATTGGACTTATGAGAAATGAAAATTATCAATTCCATTATTCTATAATAATCAATGAAAATAATGTAATATCTCTTCCCATCATTGTATTTTGGTACGATATGTCAACGTACATCTTCATGCACCAACTTGAGCACTCACATTGAATTATTTTCCATTTCCTTGTATGTATTTTTGATGATATTACCTTATTGACATGCATCACATGAATGAGTATGATCATGTGATAACATAAGGAGGTCTCTAGATATATCACACATTATAATATTTTATAGGTATGGTTGGAATAGATGACCAAGTTGTTTATGCCATAGCTTGTTTTCTTCCTTTATTGAAAAAAAGCACATATCTTATTCTCCACTTACAAGGAAGATATTTCCTTTTGTTCATTTTGTATATAGAATAATTGAACTATCTATTCCTTTGATGATTCAAATCTTCTTAGTAATTCTTATAGTATTCCTTGAGTCACATTGTTGACTTATGCTTACAAAATTGTGACTAGGACCTTATACTACTAATAAATCAGCAAGTCTCATTTCGTTTCCCCCAAACATGGCCTTTCCTAAGCCAATTATCTTTAGGCCTTCATCATTTACAAATTTGACAACTCCATCTTTATCATATTTTATACCTGTAAGAAGATCTTTATTTCCTGTCATATAGGATGTGAAACCACTATCAATAATCTATACACTAGAGTAGTATGATGCTTTAAGATCAATTTCCACATTGACTACCTTCTTAGATCTTTTCTTTATGATCCATGTTTTTTTCTTAACAATCAGCATAGATTTAAAAAATTTATCTTCCCTAGAGTATGATGGATGGGCTTCATCTGGAAATGCTAAAAATTTATTTTGCATTTTCAAATCACCTATTTATTCTTTGATTTGATGCTTTCGACTACTTTGATTCTACTTTGGCACATTCCTCTAAATGTTTGATGTACAATATCTAACAATATGCCCAAATCCTCTGCACCAAAAAAATTCCCTCAAAATATATTCTAGATTATCGAGTTTTTTTTTGGATACCATTGTTGTTCTTGTGCCCTTTGATATCTACTAGTTATGGGACATAAATTTTTTGAATGTCTCATCTTTCAATAGTAGTAACACCTATTGAAGGGTAAATTCCGGCATGTCACTTCTGCACCGCTAGTTGTAATTTGGGTTCTCTGAATCTTCTTATTCTACTTCATACACAGATTAATTTTCAATCTGAGAGAGGGTGCTTGTAATATGAATTAAACCATGACTAATTTCTGTTTTTAATCAAGAAAAATTCAAGCCTTATCATTTAGGATTGATTGTTTCTTCTATTCTGTTGGACCTCTATGAACCACATAAAACTTTTCCATCATCTGAGTGATATGATTTTACGATGTCATATTGGTAGTTAAGATTTTTTCTTGATCCATAAAATTGAATCGCAGACCAACAACTTCCTCTTCATGTAATTTTTTATGTTTTATTTAATCCCTTCTAGTGTTTTTCAAACAATCGATTTCAATTTTTTTCCTCTATTTTCGCCATGTACTCAATAGAATTCTTTGAGATCTATGGCATTGAAGACTCATGATTTAAAATTTATTTCATCAACTCATACATCTATCCTTCTTGTTGTTTCATATAGATTTTAGAATCATGAACCACTTTTTTTTATTTCTTCATTTTGGATCTCCAAACATCTATCTACTCAAGTGCTACATCTAATTTGGCCTCTATATTGAATATTCCTTCAACTTCTACCACATAAATTTAGGTTTTGTCGATTTTCTGAGCACTAACGACAACTTACACCAAAGCATTTTCTCCACAATCTTTTTAGTTCTCTATCTCTTCAACCTCTTTAACAATAGATTCATCTAAACTATCACATTCTTGTGAAAGAATATTCTTTTTCTTAAATAAAATTTTCTTAAAATTTTTCACTCCATCCATATAGGATGAAGAATTCTTAATAGGGATTTAAACTTCATCCTCATCATATTCTCAAAATTTTTTAGGACCCTATGTCACAAGATGACCAACCTTTCCACACCAAAAACGAGCAACTGGAAGTTTTCCCTTTGAACCTTCCTTTGACTACTTGTAGTTTTGAGGAAAGGAATGAAATCACCTCGTCTATCTATTCATTTTCATCAGAATCTTCAACAGTGAGATTCTTCATAGCATTTAGATTTTTCCTTTTCCACAGAATCATTATCATCATTTATAATTTCATATGCTACAAGGGTACTATAAAATTTATCCAATGTCATTTATTTTTAATTGTTATCTTGCAATACTAAAACTTTCTAACTGAACTGAGGTGGAATTTTCTTCATGATATGTGTCACAATAATTATATCATCAATGAATTCCCCAAGACCACACATTTCTTCCACTACAACATTTACCCTATCAATGAATGCATCAACATACTCATTTGGGTTCATTCTCATATCTTCATACTTATTTCACAGAACATATATCTTTGCCTCTCCAACCATTGAATCTCTTTCATATATGTTCAATAGATTTTAATACATAGAATGTGATGTCTTTCATGAAATTACCTATGTATAGATTATATTGGATAAGGCTCCTCCTAATGCATTGACTTATTTAGAGTTGGCATATAATTCTCTTTATTTAGTTTCTGACATAGCACCACTATCAATGTTGGCCAAAATACCATGCATCGATCCTGTAAACACATCCATTCCCAATGATCTGAATTAGTGCTACATCTGATTCTTCCAAAACTATAAATTATTCCCCTCTAAGATCGGAATCCCTTTATGATTGGTGACCTCCACTGAGAGAGAAACCCAGTAATTAACCTTTTAATCTGATACCAATTATTAGGCCCATTAGATCAAATACCATGGGGGTGAATCGGGGTATGCCAGACTAAAACAACATCCCTTTTGAACTTGATTCACTATTAAAAAAATAGTATTATCTATATTTCCCAAAAAAATGTATGAATAGAAATTAATGTATACATTAGATACAACAATTTTACATGGCTCACCCTCATTTGGATATGTCCTAGGAGCATACACTGATAATGTTCTGATCCACCAAAATCACTAAAAGTGCACTGTTATTTATAATGATCATAGTGGACTCACTATCCCACATTTTTTACAACCAATCACAAAATGAAAGCTCTCTAATATCTTAACTGAAGTGTGATCACTACTTCTTCAGAATATCCATTCATAGATTATGAACATGTTGTTCCCTTAAATATCTGAAATGAATTCACCCTCCAATATATGTAGGTTCTCTATTTATTTCACACTTTCATCCACTGATGAATACCTCTTTACCATAGGTGTATTGGGAAACATTAATTCATTCATGAAACCATTACTATGAATTGCACACAACATCAATTCCGTGTGTGTAAATTTTAACTTTTATTGTGAAAAAAATTTTATATGAAACTTCAATCTTGTGCGTATGTCAAATATTACGCACAACTTACATAGCTTGCGCACAACTCTAAATCATTCATGAAACTAACTTTTCCTTAAAATCTTATGTACTTAAGTGCTCCAATTTCCTCTAAGTATTGAGCTTGTCAAATGAGGGGGGTGGGGTCACCACTTATTTATAGGCATCGCCGACCCATGCAAGAAATATTAAATGCATCATGCAAGATCCTATCTGAACATGAAAAACACAATTTGAGGTTGCAATGGGCATGAAAGTTTCTTTCGTGAAACCTCATCTTTGACACACAGTTCCAAATATTTCACACACTTAATTCCTTTCCCATATTTCAACATTCTGATTCTGAAACATTCCTTGCATGCATGTTTCCAAATCACCTTCAATATTGCACACAAATTCCTTTTCCAAAAACAAATTTTTATATTTTCCGATTTTGATGCCCAAAAATTTTGCAAACACTAAAAATTAGCACCACTATGTATCTGTTTTTATGTATCGCCTCCAAATAATTCTTTCATTTATCATGGTTCTTTGTCAATATATATTGTCAAAAGAATATCGAGAATAAAAAAACTATGAAGATTTGTGTTTTTATGGATTGTAGTTTTGAGTAGAAATTTGATTTTTTGTTGTCAGGTGCTCGTGAGGGGTAAAATGGTCATTTTTCTTTTAGAAGGTGATCATGGATATTTTTTCTGAACACTCTTTTGGTAAAAAAAAATTGTGTTTACCCTAGGAGACAATGTTGGTGGAAATCCGAGCAGTTCAATTTTTAAGGGAATAATTAATAATTAATAATAATATAATTAAATATTAAATTATTCAAGCAGGTTTATTCGGCCATATCTTTTGACCATAGAATCAGATAGTGATTTTTTCTCCTCTGTTGAGTCTATAATGGTGATTTTATCCTAGGTGAGGCATAAACTTGAGTTGGGCGATGGGGCCGACCTAAGCCCCTTTTTCTTTTTTTTTCTTTTTTTCTTCTTTTCCTTTTTATTTTCTCTCTTTTCCTTCTTCCTTATCTTGGAATCCTCTTTTGTGGCACCTAATGTTTCCTGGATTAATGTATAAGAGGGAAAGGTAGAGAAAGAGGGAGAGGGAAGGGAAAAAGGGTACCATCATGAAGCTCTCGGCGCATTAGTTTAGCGTGTGACATCCATGTATCGTCAAATCGGACGAAGGTTCTATGTTTTCTGATCGAAGGTACTCCCATTTACATTTTCTCCATAAATCCCCATAGATTTTTAATTTTTTAAATTTGAAGCTTGTTTATTCTTGTATTGGTCCCCTAAAGGTTGGATCTCTAGCTTCAGGGACGAAAATGGGGGTTTTGGGTGATCCATGGTTTTCCCATTTGGCGATACTAAGTGACATGGCATATAGTCTAAGGTTAAAAACCATGTGTTCATCCTATTTAGGGAAGATGAAGTTTTATGGAGTACACATCATGTATGGGGTATACACACCATCTACTAGTACTTAGTCATGTGTCCATGTACCTGGGTATGTGTGCCTATGTTGGGATACATGGTCATGTGGAGTTCAAAGCCATACCCCATGTGGGTGAAACACTATGTATATGTACAAGGATTGGCCAGGTAAATAGCTTAGCCAGTTGAGGGACATGGGAATTTACCCTGTATTAGGTACACACCATGTACTCTCCATACATGTTGTGTACCTGAGGATTTACAAGGCCAGGCCGACGAGAATACATACCCATGCGGCATGATGGAAGTACATGTCGTGTATCAAGGTTACACACCGTGTACAAGCCCTTCTCAACCCTTTGATAGTTTTTCATATATGTTTTCCTCGGTGTCATAATTGGACCAGTGAGTAGTCCATTCTAATTAGTTTTCCACATATATTACGATGGTGAAAACCATGGATCACTATGAGCAATCCTAATGGGTATTTTGGTGTATTTAACAAAATAGAGAAGTTCTTCCTCCAGTTATCAAATTTTGTTTTATCATGGTAGTAATACTTGGAGTAAATGATTGGTTGGGTGTCCAAACCAACCTAATTTAGTCTTTTGATGTGATATGAGTTGTGACTTATCTCTTTTGACCATTTATTTGAATCCATATCCCTTGTGAGATGTTCCATTCTATCCTATGAGGCGATGAGACCAGTTGCTTCCAAGGATCCCCAGAGGGATTCCTTTTCTTCTAAGTTGTTCTAGGGAGTATTTTGTAGGATCCCTCACCAATGTATCATTTAGAGGATCCATGTTATAGAATTAATCTATTGCTTCTCATTCGAGGATCCCTTGTTGGATTCCTCCCTTTCCTTCTCACGTATGGATCTCAAGTAGAGATCCTTTACTCATGCTAACCTAGGGGATCCCACATAGGATGCTCGTATAGTTTTTGACTTGAGGGACCTAGTGGGTGCTCGTTGTTTGACTGACCCTGAGATGTTACTTTCTGTTTGGGTATATTTGGTGTTCAGGTGTCACCTAGAACCCATGCTGAATTGGTAAGCCCATGGATCTATGGATGGAGTGTTGGGTTGGGCATTCGGGCCACCCTCACTCATTTATTTTCTTCTGATTAACATGTTTCTTATTGATGAAATAATTTCTACAAGAGGTACTTCCTGGTTGGTGGTTGTAGAGCCTGACATGAGGTGTATTTCTTCCTATTGGGATGCCCATATGTTCTTCCTAGGATCTGTACTACTTATTTGTATTATTGTACATGCTCTCCGTGGATCAAGATTCTAAGACATTCTTTTCTAAAATTTGACTGGTACCTAGAGGTACTACCTGGGGTTAGGCTATTGAGTCTATAATTTTGTGATGCTTGTTTTTTTTTTGGGATGTCCATAAGTGTTTCCTCGTATTATTCTGTTGGGACTTATGTGTTGACCTCTACGCATTGAGTGATACTTGGATTCTCTGATATAGGAATGCCTTGGATGTACTCATTGGTTATGGATATGTTGTGGGGATGATTACACTCTCCTCATACTATGACGACTGGGTGGCTATAACCATGTATTATGATGAATGGTGTAAATGAGAGGGTATGCTCATGTGTGATTAATGGAAATGGTTTTAATTATGGAATTGTTTGACAGATGCCATGGACGTTCTCTCCATGGATCTGGAATGCGGTAGAGGACACCTTGATTTGAGTTTCCCTTTGGGTCTTGATTCTGTTGGATTCATCTGTCCTTGCTACCCGGTGGATCCAGATTTTTTGGGATTAGGATAGAAATGTACTATTGAAATACCCCTAGGACCCCAACCAGTGCCTTGACCGAGTTTCCACTGGGATGCCCATGGGACACGATGTGGAAGCCTTGGATGAGTTCCTCAGATCTAACCCTTAATAGTCAAGAATTATTATATGTATTCCTTTAATGAGTTCCTTAGATCTGGACCTTCGTGGTCTTGTTGAGGATGCCTTGGATGAGTTCCTTGGATCTGACCCTTCATGGTGTACACTTGGGATACTTGGTTTTATGGCATGGCCATGGTGGATGACACATGTTTACTTAGTATAGGATGAAATGGTTATAGTACTATTTTTAGGATTGATCATTGGTATAAAGTATCCTTCTTTATACGATTGACCATCGGTATACGAAATCCTTGTTGTTATAGGAGGTGAGTACATGTGAATCCAGGTGCAGGTTGAGCATCCCCCTATGGTGACGTAGCTTTCTCAAAGATATAATTACAATATTAGCCTTAGCCGGTACATGTCGATGGGATTAAAGACCTAGAGATCTAATTAATGCTACATGACTCGAGTGTCATGATGTAAAGCCCAATGCCTGTGCATAGGTTTTCTAATAGATTGGGATTACGAACCCAAGGATCAACTACTGATGTGGTTTCATGTTATTGATTCACATACTCATGAATATTCATATTTATGTATATATGTATAGGTATGGGACTATACATGTATAAATATATAAATAAAGAAATCCATTGTGGAAATTGCCCAGTTAATAGGGATTACAGACCCTGGGTTTGACTATGGTTTCATGTTGGTTTACTTTCTTTTGTTTGTGCTTCAGCTAGGCTGAGCACATTTCTTTTTCATACACTTATAGAAGAAAATTTACAAGTTTCTTTTCAGGGTGGCCTATTGAGATTCCTTACCACTCCTACATTCACACCTTAGTGTATATGTAAACCTTATGTATGATTTTTAAATTTAGAATAAGATTCCCAGTGGATAGGGTTGAGGTCTAGTGTTGTATAATCGAGTGGAGCTACATTAGTGGTTCTACTGATTTACTGGTGTAGTTCGATGGTGTTTGAAGATCGGGTACATGGGTTGCCTTAGTGTTAATAGAAGAGCCCTATAATTTTACTTTAATTTTATTTTTCACTAGTATCTATATAGTCGGCTCAATGGTTGACCAATTTCATATTGTATTTCATAGATGTTTTGTATTTTTACAACATTTTACTATTACAACATGTTCTATTTCAGTTGTTTGTTGCTTCTCACTCTATTTACTTTCCTCAGAATATGATACTTAGTTGTTTTTTCACTCCTTACACTGACATGAGGGTATAGTCTCTCCACTGTACCACCTTTACACCCTCACTTCTAGTCATCATCCTCTGGGGTATGGGGAGGCGCGCTTAAGGCCAAGTGACCCACTGGCTCAGAGCACCGATTTATGGGAATCCAGGCCGGGACTTTACCAAGTGATATCAAAGACATTCTTTTCCTAGTATTTACTATTTGGGATATGATAGACCTGATTATTTGGAATGTGTTGGAACCTCTTACAGATATCAGTCTGGTGTGTCCAGAACACTTGTTCCGGTATGATGTCCTAGTTTCCAGGGTATGAGATTTCTATTTTGATTTTCGATGTTGTAGTTCTATACGATTTTCTACCTGAGTAACATGCATGTTGTATGGATGTTATGATTTACTATGAAACTATGGATCTTGACTATTGGAAAGAGGCTAGAAATTTTTTTTGACTCTTGCCTAGTAAAGGTAAGAGTCGTCTTATGCTTCATATTTGGAACATAGTATTAGTAACATATAGGCCTGATATTGTGTGATTTTAATGACTATTGAGGCCTTTATACCTTCTTAGAAATAAATTTTACTCTAATTACAGGTTGTGTGGATCTATGTTGAGGTGTTTTAATGTGATGATGATGACTCAGTACTCGTGAATGGGAGATGTAGTGACCTTGTTGCTCAATATGGCATGTGATGCCTTTTTCTTATGACCACCTTTTTGGGTGTTGTTTCACAGGTCTATGGTTATCTAGCTTGATCACTGAGTACGATGTCGATGGATATCATGATTGTTCATATGAACTAGAACTCTAGGGGTTATTTCTATATAAGGATGTCTGATGAGTGTGATATTAGTTTCCCTTCTTCATTTGTTATGACCTACAAGAAGAGGTTTCTTATGAGGATGATCAGAGAGGATCATGGACAAAGTAGGCCATTTTTTTTTCATTTTTTACATTTGTTGGTCATTGTGATCATTACCTACTTTAGAGAGTTTAGATATTTTAGTGTAGGTGGTTGGAACGTATGACCCAGTTGCGAGGAATTTTTTGTAAGACTTGGTGGGAGACCTATAGACCCTTAGTTTTTACTCGGTCACTTATAGGTTGACATTAGTTTCATTCTAGGGAAACCTATGTGATAGGTTATTCAATTTCTTTCATTAACTCCTTGTAATTGATCTTGGTTTTATGCTCATTTTGTGATCGAGGCAAGGTAGGTGCTCGAGTTTTACATTATAGGCATGTTGATGGCTTCATCTTTAGGCAAAGCATGTTGGGTAATTTTTTTAGACTAGTTTCGACTGGTAGGACTATTCTAGGGCATGGCATGGATTACCAGTTTTTTCTACTATTACTAATGTAGTCAGAGTAGGGTTAGATGCTCATGAATGGAATGAATCCGTGTATACAGGCCAGGTGATAAAGATACATGATGATTATGAATGGTATCATTTGAATCTAAATCGGTGAGTGGTTAGGTGCGAGTCGAGGACCAATGTTTCATGAATTTTCATGGTCTTGGATCCCAGAAGTTGTTTTGGAATGTAACTCCATGGTATAGGTGGCATCGTGAAATGATGGGTAACCATGAGACAGTTGACCCGTGTCTAAATCCTAGTCATGTCTTGATAGGATGTGAGTGTGACTTGGTGGGAGCTATACAAGACTTTGGTGGAATCTTTGTGTACAGCATTTAGAGACAATCATGTTCTATCATGATTCATCTTGGGTATGCTAAGAGAGAATCAGCCCAATTCCAAGCTCCTTTTTCTTTCTGGCGGTTCTTCCCTGTTGAGGAAGGGAACCTGTTTGGGTTGTGCTCGTGGAGTAGTGTAAGGTAATCCATATGGTGGGGAGTAAACCATTGGTCATTGAGGGCGCTAACCATCATTTTCATTTTAAATTCAGTTTTTGAGGTGATCCACTAGGCCTAGTGTTTTCTTTATTTCAATGATAAGGGTATTCCTATGGTGGGGAGTACCAGATCAATCACTTTTAAACGACTTCTGCATAGAAGGGTGTTATTGTTAACGACACGAGGTTGGTGGTTGGATAGTTCAAATAGCTTTGTCATGTATATGCTCGAGTTGAGATCAAGGATTCTAGTTCTTTCACTAGGCTTATTGGGGACAAAAAGGTTTATGGTGAGGATATTGTATGAAACTATGTTTTTCTGGACAATAGTTTTGAGTAGAAATTTGAAATGTTTCTATTAGATGTTCTTGAGGTGAAAATGGTTATTTTTTTCTATTAAGAGTCCTTAGATAATTTTTCTAACCACTCTTTTAGTCCTATAATTGGGTGTTTACCATAGGACAGATGTTTGGTGGAAATTTGGTCTGTTCCAATTTTAGCGGAATAATTAATATTTAATATTTATTAAATTATATGTGCAGGTTTGTTCAGCCATATTTTATAAATGGGGAATTATATTAAGATTCTATCTCCTTTGTTGAGTCTGGAATGGGGATTTTAGCCTAGGTGTGGCATAAACTTGAGTTGGGAACTAGGGCCAGCCTGAGTCACTTTTTCTTCTTCTTTTTTTTCATCCTTTTCTTTTTCTTCTCCTTTTTTCATTCTTTATTCTCACAGATGCCTCCTATGTGGATTCTCCTTTTCCATGAACTAAGGGAGAATATCAAAAGGTAGAGAAAGAGGGATAGGGGAGGGAAGGGGGGTACCGTCATGAAGCATTCGATGCACAGGTTCGGTGTGCTACGTTTTTGGACCATCAAATTGGATGAAGCTTTAGCGGTTTCCATACGAAGGTAGGCCCATTCATGTTTTCACCATAAATCCTCATAGATTTTATTTTTTCTAAATTTAAAACATGTTTATGTTTGTATGAGGCCCCTAGTGGTTGGATCTGTGGCTTTGAGGATGAAAATAGGGGTT
Source organism: Viscum album (assembly GCA_963277665.1). Classification (NCBI taxonomy): domain Eukaryota; kingdom Viridiplantae; phylum Streptophyta; class Magnoliopsida; order Santalales; family Viscaceae; genus Viscum; species Viscum album. The sequence goes on from OY728134.1 coordinate 1,282,033,080, forward strand.
TTGGGTGATCCAAGGGTTTCCTATTCAGAGAAACTGGGTGACATGACATGTAGTATGGGGTGACATGCCATGTGTTATTCCCATTTGGGGATGATAATGTCTTAAGGATTACATATTGTGTATGGGGTATACATTTAATGTACTGGTACTTGGCCATGTGGCTGAGTACCTTGGAATGTCTACACTTGTAGGGGTACACGGCTGTGTGGAGTACACGTCCATACCCCATGTGCGTGACACAGTGTGTTTACATACACGACTTGTCCAAGTAAATGGACAAGCTGGTTGAGGGACATGAGCATGTACCCCATGTTAGTTACACACTATGTACCTACCTTACGGTCTATTTACCTAGGGATTTACATGCCCCGGATGACAAGATTACATTCCCTTGTGGTGTAATTGGAGCATACACCGTGTACCAAGGTTACACGCCATGTACTACCACTTCTCAACCCTTTGAGTTTTTTTTTTGTATCTTTTCACTTCAGTGTCATAATTTGACTTGTGAGTAGTTTATTTTGAGTTGTTTTCCATGTAGAATGTGGTGGTGAAACCCATGGAGTGTTGTTACGACTCTTAATGGGTGTTTGGGGCATTTATATACACAGAGAGGTTCTTTCTCAAGTTATCGAATTTAGTTGTCTCTTGGGAGTGAGGCTTGGTGTAAATGATTGGTTGGGTTCTCGGACCAACCTAGTTAATAATTTTGATGTAAGATGAGATATTAAAAAAAAACTATGACATTTTCTTTGAGGACGTTTCCCTTTGGAGATGTGCCCTTCTAGCCTTGAGGGTATGAGACCAGTTGCTTCCAAGGATCCCATGACGGATGCCTTTTCTTATATGATGATCTAGGGAGTCCATTGTAGGATACCTCACCTTTGTATCATTTAGAGGATCCCCATTGTAGGATACCTCTATTTCTTATCATTTTAGGATCCCTTGTAGGATTCATACCTTTCCTTTTTCAGCTATGGATCCCATGTAGGATGACTTTGCTCATGTTTACCTATGGGATGCCAATTAGGATTCCCCTATAATGATTTACTTGAGGGACCCAGTAGGTGCCTACTGTTTGACCAACCCAATGATGTTACATCAGGTTTGGGTAGAGATGGTGTCCGAGTTTCACCTAGAACCAGTTTCAAATATGTAATCCCATGGGGCTATGACTGGAGTGTTTGGTTGGGAATTTGGGACACCCTCAATCATTGTTTTCTGCTTGACATGTTTATTGGTGATGAAATGACATTTAATGGATGTGAATCCTATTTGGTGGCTATTGAGCCTGACACGATGTGTCTTTATTATTTTTCGGATACTGAGACATTCTTCATGGGATCCCTATTTCTTATTGGGATACTCGTACGTTCTCTTTGTGGATCCATCTTCTAAGCCATTATTTTCTTATATTTTACTGGTACCTAAAGGTACTACATGGTGTCAGGCTGTTGAGCCTTTACTTTTGTAATATATATCTTGTTGGGGTTTCCAAAATTGTTTCCTGGTATCCAGCAACTGAGCCTTTTGTGTTTACTTGTATGCCTTTAGTGATAGTTAGATTCTCCAATGTAGGAACTCATTGGACAATGACATGTGGTCGGGATGATTATCCTATCCTTGGCCAGTGATGACTTAGTGGGTATACCCATGTCTTATGATGAATAAAGTACATGAGTGGGTATAATCTTGTGTGATTAATGGAAATGGTTTGAATTCTCTAATGGTTTTACTGATGTCATGGATGTTCTCTCCATGGATCTAGAATGCAGTAGTGGGTGACTTGGGTTGAGTATTCCCCATGGGTCTTGATTCGGTGGGATACCTCGGGCCTTGCTACACTGTGGATCCAGATTGCATGGTCTCGTGTAGGACATGTGATGATGACATTCTCTTAGGAGTCCATCTAGTTCCTAGATTGAGTTTTCACTAGGACACCCATGAGACTCAATGTGGATTCCTTATATGAGTTTCTTTGATCCACCCATTCGTGTTCCATACTTCATATATGGATTACTTGGAAGAGTTACTTGGATCCTGCCCTTCAGGTTCTACACTTGTGATATTTGGTTATATGGCGTTGCCATGGTGGGTGACACATGTTTACTCAACATAGGCTATCGTGGTTACAATGGTCATTGAATAATTGACCATCGGTATATGGAATACTTATCTACATAATTTACCTTTAGCATATGGTATCCTTGTGGTTATTTGAGGTGAGTATGTGTGAACCCAGGTGTAGGAAGAGCATCCCCTTGTGGTGATGTATCTTTCTCATAGATATAATACCAACATTGGATGAAGAAGTTACATGTAGATGGGATTACGGGCCAAAAGATCAAATTAATGATACACGGCTTTAGTGGAATGATGTCAAACTCAATGCCCTTGCACATGATATTCATTTAATCGGGATTATGGAACCAAGGTTTGACTGCTATTGTGGTCTCATGTTATTGATTCACATACTCATGAATATTCATATTTATGCATATATGTATTGGTATGCGACTATACATGTATACGTATATAGATATGGACATAAATGCTAGAACTTTCTCAGTTGATAGGTATTACATACTCTGGGTTCAATTGTGGTTGGAAGTTGGTTTACTTTCATTTGGTTTTTCTTTAGCTAGGATGAGGTCATTTCTTTTTCATACACTTATAGTAGCACATTTATAGGTTGCTTGTCAGGGTGGCCTAATTAGATTCTTTCTAACCCCTTCACATGAACCTCAGTACATGTATAGAACCTATGTATGTTTTTAAGGCTGATCATGAGTTTCCTGGTGCATATTTATGAGGACCTATGTAGCATGATCGATCATAGATGCTCGAGTTGTTATATAGATCAACTGGTGCAGCTTGACAGTGTCTCGAGATCTGGTGTATGGGTTGGCTCAAAGTTAGTACTAGATCCCTACACTTCTTATTTCAGTTTATTTTGTACTTATGTCAATATGGTCGGCCCAATAGGTGACCAATGTTGTGTTGTATTGTATTGATTTTTGGGATTTTTATAGTATTTTACTATTACAACTTGATCGATTTTAGTTTACTTCTTATGCACTCTATTAACTTTCCTATGTTTATGATACTTAGTTTTTTCCCACTTCATACTCTAGTATGAGGGTATAGTCTCCCTACTGTACCACCTTTACACCCTCACTACAAGTCAGAAGCCTCTAGACTATAGGATGGTGTGCTTGAGGCATAGTGATCCACTGGCTCAGAGACAAGGTTTAGTGGAATCCGGGCAGAGATGTTAAAAAAACCAACCAAGGAAACCCTCATTGTCATAAAAAACAATCAACCAAAAAAATTATTCAGTGTTGCCTTGAGTTATTTTTTCCTCACAGTACATATAAAAATGGAGAATAAATTCCCTAGTATAAAGTATAAGGATACGATAAATCCATTAGTACCTATGAGAAATAGATTACAAGACTTTCAAAGTATACCTTTTGTATTATCATCCATCCTGAGAGTATGGTTTATTGATTATTCAATTGTTCAAACTATGTCTTTGAAGGGAATTATCCCTAAGATACTTTAGTGTCTATGAAGAAATTGTTCTATGTACTATCATGGTAGAAATAAAAATTGGAGTCACCCATAAATCTCATAGTTTTATTATGAAAAGAAATATAAAGTTGAAAGTAAATTTTAAAAACCATGGAGTGTAGAAGATTATATTTCTTTTATACTCAATGTGTGGAAGGAAACATGGTGGAAATTACATTAAGGTGACTTATAAGTATTTTATGCTTGAATATAAAGGCCACCAAGAAAGCTAATACCGATGTAATTGGAAAAAAGATAGCTAATTATAGAGAGATAGCACCACAGAATGGACCACTGGAAATCCAATGTTTAAAATCTCAGAAGTATATGCATTTTGGAAACAAGTCCTCAAGTATTAAGGTTATTGATAATGATCGACATCATCAACCACTTAATCCTAGAGACAAAGAGAAATCTCATGCGATCACTATTTCTTAGGTTGGGTATATTAACAATGTGAAGAAAGGTACACATACCTTCCAATATAGAACTAATAATGAATTATTTGATTCTAGATATACTTAATATTTTATATATGAATAATTTTAATAGGGTATCAACAAACCAACTCAATGATTAGATGTTTAATTAGTAGTGAAACCCCTAAATGGTATGATGATCACATCTCAAGTATATTATTACTCATTGATTGATGTTTTTGGGAATGTGGTTCCTGTAAAATTTATTATTCTCTCTCTTGTTGAATTAGATATTATCATAGGAATGTATTGAATTTCGTTACATAAATCTCACATTAATTACCAGGGAAGGGGATTGACATTTAATATTTGGATCCAACCTATAATTATCTATCCATGTGTGGAGAAATATGAACTTATGATGCATATTATGATCATTATATGGTTATGTATTCCTATTAAAAATGGGGTTTTTTATCTTATATGGTTAGGGAGAATATCACAATAGAATATAGGCCTATTATATGATATTTTTTAGACATTATTTTAGAGGAGGTTTCTAATCTTCTGTTGAATTGTGATGTTAAGTTTTTAATAAAACTCATACCTAGAGCTACACCTATTTCAAAGACTCTTTATAGAATGAACCCTATTGAGATGTAGGAATTGAAGTAGGAACTTCAAGAGAATATTAATAATGTATTAATTTGGCCAATTTCATCATCATGGGGTGATCCTGTTGTTTTTTAAGTAGAAATAATATCAATTTTACTCTGAATTGATTATCAAAAACATAAGAAGATAACAATCATGAATAAGTATCCCTACCTCCTATTGATTATTTTTTTATTTAATTATTATGATCCCAATATTTTTCCAAGATTGATCTTCATTCTGGATACTATACGTCCAGGGTAAAAAGTGAAGACATACCCATGACAATCTTCCATACAAGGTATAAATACTATGAACTTATAGTTATGTCCTTTGGTTTGACTAATTCCCATGTTATCTTCATGAATTAAATGAATAGAGTCTTTTAGAGATTATCTTGATCAGTTTGTGGTAGTATTTATTGATGATATTCTTATATATTTCAAGGTAAACAAAGATCATGGGTATCACTTGTGAATTATAATGAAGACCATAATAATGGAAAAGTTGTGTGAAGAAATTATCAAATGTGAATTTTGGCTTGAAAAAGGTTTCATTTTTTGGGTCATATAATCTCAAGAAATGGAATATTTATAGATCTATTAAAGGAAGAAGTTATTAAACATTGTCTTAGACCGACCAATACGATTTTGATCAGTAGTTTTCATGGTTTTTATGGATTCTATCGAATCTTTTTGGGGTATTTTTCATGGCTATATAATATACTCACCATGTTAACGTGGAAGAGATAAAAGTTACTTTGGACAGAAAAATGTGATGAAATTTTCAAGGAACTGAATGGAAGGTTAGTCAGCGCACCTTTTCTTACACTACCCTAAAATGGAGAAGGGTTTGTGATCTTTATTGATGAATAAAAGAAGGAACTATGATGTTTCCTCATAATGAGTGATATAGTGATAGATTATGCCTCATGTTAATTGATGGTTCATGAGAAAAACCACTGAACTCGTGATTTGAAGTTATATACAATTAGTTTTTAATTAAAGTTATAGAGGCATTATATTTTGGAGAAAGGTGTGATGTATATATTGATCCTAAAAGTTTAAAGTATATATTTACTCAAATATAGTTTAATATGTGCCATAGAAGGTTTGAATTGATAAAATATTATGACTTCTCAATACAATACCATGAATGAAAAAAAAATAAAGAGGAAAATGATCTAAGTCAAAAGGATCTTACTAGCTTATCCATGATGGGCATCACAAAATATCCAATATGTATGGACTTACAAATAATAGATCTATAAATCTAGAATGAAGGGGATAAATATTTTCTTTTTGAAATGAGTGTTCAAACATCTTTACAATTAATGATTAAAGACGCACAGAAGGAAGATACAAAGAAGAATAAGAAGGTTAGAAGTGTTATTGAGGTAAACCTTGATTGTTATGTAATGATGAGGTTCATGAAATATTTATGTTTCCAATCCATAAATTATTTGAAAGAGTGGTTGAATGAAGATCATTTTTCAACATTATTTATTCATCCGGGTAGTATGAAGTTTTATAGTGATCTATAAGAGTATTTCTGGTGATAGAACATGAATAGAAATATCTTATAGTATGTATCTTTATGCTTGTTATGTCTTCAATTTAAGGCTGAGATACATATGTCTAAGAGGATGTTAAAACCATTACTTATATGAGAATGGAAATGGGAAAACATTACCATGGGTCTTTTCATCGGATTCCCAAAACATCTGAAGGCCATAATGTTATTCAAGTTTTAGTTGATCATATTATGAAGTCATAAAACTTCATTAGTATTAGAGAATATTTATCTCTTGATCATGTTTCAATAATATAAATTAAATATTTGGCAAGGTTTCATGGAGTTCCACATTCAGTTGTATCAGTTTCAGATCCAAGGATTACCTAGATGTTCTAGTAAATTATTCTATAGTCTCTAGAAGCATAGTTGAGTTTTTATATTGTCTATCATTCATTGAAAGTTGATCGGTCTAAGAGAACCATTTAAACCATAAAGGATATGATGAGGTATTTTTCTATGGATTTCAATGGTTGTTGGGATCAACACCATCCTCTAGTTGAGTTTTCTTACAAATATAGCTTTCATTTAATCATTTAAATGAATCATTATTAAGCCCACTAGGAAAGTACGTATAGAAATAAAACATTTTGGGATGAAGTTAGAGAAATAAATCAACCAGGACCTGAGGTATTTGAGGAAATGGAAGACAAATTTAGAGTTATTCAGCAGCTTAGAGTCAACAAAATGTTTTTGCTAACAATTATCGATGAAATTCAGAATTTGAAGTGGGAGAAAGTGTATTCCTGAGAATTTCTCCATGGAATTAGGTTTTGAAATTCAAAAATAAGGGAAATATTAACCTTAGGTATATTGACCCCTTTGATATTATTGGTCGAGTATGGATGATAGCTAATTATTTGGCAGTTCCACCAAACCTTTCTTAACTTCACGATGTGTTCCATGCATCTCTCTCGAGGAAATAAATACACGATCCTTCACATGCACTAAACTCAGAGGTTGTAATATAGAAGTATGATATTTAGTATGAATAAAAACTGGTAGAAATCATAGATTATATAGATAAATTTCTTCATAATAATATTACTCACCTTTTTAATGTTATCTGGAGGAATCAAAAATTCAACGAAGCTACTTGGTTATTTTAGGATGTGATGAAATAGAGATATCATCATTTTTTGTTTCAGAGTGATGAAATTTTGAGTTAAAAATTCATTTTACGATGGTAGAATATAACACCTAAATATTTTATGATATTTTTCTCTTTAATAAATTTCATTTCCTTGATAGATTGGTTTACATGCAACGCCAAGTTTAAAAAAAATGTGATATATTGTTGTAATATTTTTATTTAACATGGAATCTACTGTATAGTAATTGGATTGAAGATTATGAATAGGGCTAACTAAATTATGAAAATTTATTATTTACATATGTATAAACTTAATTCATTGGTTATGAGATAGTTAGAAATAAAAATTAAATTGTTTGAAGGTTAATATAAATGTTTTTCTAATTTTCTTATCTACATAATTTTTTTCTTTAAATAATGTAGATAAATGTATATTGAATAATTATTTTAATGGAATTAAAATATAATATATTCAATCAAATGTTTTAATATTAATCTAAATGTTTTTAATAAGCATGGAATAAGAATAAATATAGTTTTATGTTCAAATATGCATTTTTCTAAAAAATGTTTTCTTGAATTTTGTTCACAAATTGTTAATTGAATTTAGGTCAATTATAAAAATTGAATATTTAAAAATTAATCTTATATTTGGAATCAAGAGGTTTAAATTTGGTAAATAGTTATCTTTTATTTTTTTCAATATAAATAGTAATCATGATAATGTTTTATCACCTAGGTAAGGGTATCATGGGTAAAACATATTTAAAACTTTTGGTTAAGGCTTTAAAATTTCTCTAAAGCATGACTTTATCCTATTGTATGAGTTTATTTTGACCATTATCATCCATATCTCAAATATATGGCCAGTTGGTTCGATTTCTTTTAGTATGACCTTTATATTATTTTAAAAAATGATAAATAAAAAATGTCACTCTCTTGACTTTAATGACACTAATTTTTTTTATAAAGATAAAAGTAGATATGTTCAATTCTAAAAGAGTATTTGAAATATGAATTAATTTATTTTATCATGGTAATTTATTTTCTGTTTTTAGTGATTAAATAATGACCTTTAATTATTATGAAACATAGACATTGTATTTATTCAATTAATATAAAAATATAAATAATGATTTTAAAAATATTAAAAGTAATACAATTTGGGTGAATTATTGTGTTACATGAATTTTTTGGAGACAAATAACTTATTATGGATTATTGGACGGTTTTTATTTGAATTTCATAACTATCATGATGGCATTAAATTCACTGTAAATGAATAACGTCAAAAATGGAATGAATGATATTTTATGAAAAATAATATTACATTAAATTCTTTTTAAATCATAAAAATCATTAAGGGTACAATTATGATGTCAAATGGTCTGAATGTTTATTAATTGGTAATTTATGAACCAATTTTTACCTAATGATAAAAATTAAAACACTTTAATATCAAAAAATTCATTACCACTGTTACGATTATAATTAGTTAACCAATAGGTTAAACCAAAAGATAAGGTTTAAAATGATAGAGAAAACTATATAAATTTTATTTCCTATTATATTTCAACCACATAACCTTTTTATTAAAATTAAATCTTATTTTTAATCATTAATCTTGATAAATACATTAATTATAATTAAAACATTTAAGCATTTGCAATGTGTCTTTTCCCTCCCTTATAAAAGGACATCACTTCTATTTTTTTATTTTAATCGCTTATATTCATAAATCTTGACCACAAAAATCCAAATTTTCCTATAATATACATTAAACATAAATTAGAGGCTATAGTATTCTTAAAATACCATTAAAATGGTCCTTAAAGAAGGATCTAGAGGAGACCTACCAAAGAAGAGACAATCATTCTACCCATCCTCTTTCAATTTATTTTGTCTTCCACATCCTCTAAGTTTGGGGTATTCATAATAAAATAATAAATTCAGTAATAATATATATACTTCAATGTAATTATAGTTTAGTAACCACCAATATCTACCCTCTATTCTATCAAATGGGATATGAAAGTATCGCTCATGTGTATGTTTTTCCTCCACACAGAAATACAATTCATTTTCCATCATCATCTTTCATGGATGGGTATTACGATATGTTTAATTTTTATACATGATAATTATGAAAAAATTATTATTTTATAATTTTAATTTCATATCTACCTTTATATGTTCTCATCAGTTAGAAAACAATAACTTCACTCATGCGTACAAGTGAACTACCCCATCCATGAGGTGATTTAATTTGTTTTTTTTTTGTTTTCAATTTACATAGATGGAAATAACGATTAATTTAATAAATATATATGTTATATATAATATAATAATGACTCAATAAAGGATAATTATTATTTACATTTCATTCATTTTATCTTTCAAAAAATGGAAGCAACGTTCACTCGTATGTATGACCTACCTTCTCCCTCAATGGTGTAATTTATTTTTCAATATCTACCTTTTATGGATGAATATATATATATATAATTAATATATATATATATGATATTTATAAAATTCTTAATATTCTGGGGATGGTGGAACCATGATTAAAGTACAAGGCCTAAAACCACAGAACTGAAACTTCCATGAAAAATGAAACAGTTCCCACCCAGAATCAGCGATTTAAATAAATAATTATTAGTAAATGGTTGTTGTGATGTTATAAATGGATTATGTATGATACTAAAAATATTTAAATTAATCTATTATTGAATTATAATTAATTTAAATTTATTATATAGGATTTTATGTTCTTTCTTGGAACATACAACTCGATGTAAGAGATTTATGTTATAATCTCATTTTTTATCGAGATTGTTTATGATAAAGTTTATGATGATGAAATTTTATGACATAACTCTCAATAATACCATAAATTTTATTCTAATTTGGTAATTTATTAAGATCAAGTGTTTTATTTTCATTTCCTTATTTTTAAGAGATCAATTGATCAATATAATGTTTTTAAAGAGAATCGAAATTATTTCTATTTTAGATCAAAAATATTTTTTCTTCTATGTCCATGTTTTCTAAAAATGTTTTCAGGAATGTTTTTCATATTATCCTATGATTTTTCAAGTCATTTTTACCCATGAATGACATTTTAAAAAATGGTTTAACAGTAATATTATTATCATTTTCACAAAGAGTTAATTTTGACTTTTTACAGAAAATGTGAAAGGAGTCTTTTTTTAACATACATGACATGAAAAAAATTAGATAATCATAACAACTCAATGATTTTATGATTCCATTACAATATTTTAAGCTTCTATTGAAATAAAATGTTTCACATAATATTTGAAAAATTTATAAATTACATATAAGTAATTTCAATATTAAAAATGATATTTTACTCAAAATATATTCCAAAATATATTTTAATGAAATTTTTTCATATATGAGAACATATTTTGATTATACATATGACATACTGGGAATATTATCCTAGAATATCATCTCTGTTATTTATATTTATGGTTTATTATTATGATGATGGGATGTTTATGAAACTTTTTTTTCTCTTCTATTGGTTGTGAAATAATGAAATAATAAAACTTTAATGAAACTCATTTCCTTTAGAATGGTTATGCTATGATGGATGTTATGTTATATTGTGGGACACATATGTATTATTTTCATTATGTAATAACTAGGGGAAAATTTTATAACCCTCCAATGCATCGGGTAAAGATTTATTTTTCAGGAGATAAAAAGGAATTGAATGGGTTGTTAACCTAGTTCAGTAAGTGACTTTGTCTGTTATGATAGTTGTGGGAGTGAAAATTAGTAAGGATATGATGGAATGGAGAGTGAACCCAATCCCCAATGACAGTATTAGAAATTAGTCTTTACTAATAGAATTATTTTCTATACTTATGTGTATTCCATAAGAACATGTCTTATTCTAATTTTATTCTCTTGTGACTCATTTAGTTTAATTCAATTATGACTCATCTCTTATGAAATGTCAATCTTCATATACTAATTCAAGATTATGATCTATGATATGCTGATTATGGTTTTCAAATATTAAGATTTTAAAGACCCGTAAAATTCAAGGGTAAGTTTTTCTTAATTTTCTTTGAAATTTTACAAGAACGCAGTTTCAAACGGCACCTGATTCCGAGGCCCGGAGTGCCCGGAATTTCTATCCGAAGTTTAGCTCGGGTACGTTCAGTGAACGAACGAGCGGAAATTCCTATCTTTTGAACAGGTGCTCAGAATTAAAATTTGATGGCACCGATGAACTCGCAACGCCGGTAATCGCTTAAGGGAACCTTTACCGTAGTTGCGTTTGTGCAGGAGAATAAGTTAATTAATGAGGTTTAATTAAGAAGTAAATAAAATTGTTAGATCAATTTTATTTTATATCAAGGTGGTTAATTTCTCCCATGGGAAGTTGGTGGTGGGGCCCACATCCACCCAACATCCCATGTGTGGATAATTGAAAGGTGGGGCCCACAAGAGCCCCAACCTTTCACCTCCCCCTTTTTAACTCCTTAACCCCCCATTTATGTTTTTCCAACTTATCACCTCTTTAATTTTATAACAACTCATGTTAATAACTTATATGAGTTAAATGTGGGTTTTGATTTTTCAAACTCTTGAATTCAAAAACCTATGTTGGGTTAATAAAATAAGTGGAGACTTATTTTAATTTTGGGGTTAGTTATTCTTGTGGTGGAGACTTGGGAGGGAAAGGGGTAAGGGTTTGAGGAAGTCTTATTCTTCTTCAACTTCGACGAAGAATGTGAAGAACACCTCGGACTCCGACGAAGAACACCGTTCTTCAACGAAGAACATCTCTGCCGAAGAACGCGAAGAACTTCTCCGACGAAGTTTCCTCTTCAGACGCACCTCGACAAGAACGGAATAGACGTTCGTTTTCCGCGACGCCTGACTTCCGCGACGCTCGTATTCCGTGGCTCGTTGACGTGCACCGTTCTTGAAACCGAGGTAGGGGTTTTATTTATTTATTTTTTTCATGAATACCAACTTGACAATATCTGTGGATTAAAACCAATTGTTATCGAATAACACGAGGGGGTCCAGACCGCACAAACATGGCCAACCCTCCTCCTTATTTTCATGATTGATTTATTTGTGGTTTGGTATGGGAAGGCGTGGTGCCGTTGCACCACGCGGAATCAAGCGAAAGGAAAATGCGTGGCACCGTCCCGCTGCGCCGTAGAAAGAAGACCAAGGACGCGACACCGTCGCGCCGCGCCACTAATTAATCCAAGGACGCGACGCCATCGCGCCGCGTCGGAGACACCCGAAAATACCGCGGCCGGTTCTGGGGCCGCGGCAGAGGGGCGCGGCGTCGTCGCGCCACGCTGGACGACAAGGGCCACGACCGGTTCCGAGCCGCGGCGGAGCAAGGTGACCGGCGGCCAGACCGGGCCGCCGGTGTCGGAGTCGGAAGGGGACCGGCCATCGCTGGTCCCGCGGCCGAGCTGGCAGTGCGCTGGGCGCGCTGTGCCCAGCCGGGCCGCGCCCAGGCCGAGCCGGGCCGGGCCGACACGGACCGGGGGCGGGTCGACCCGGTTCGGGGCGGGTCGGCCCGGTTCGGGGCGGGTCGACCCGGTTCGGGGCGGGTCGGCCCGGTTCGGGGCGGGTCGACCCGGTTCGGGGCGGGTCGGCCCGGTTCGGGGCGGGTCGACCCGGTTCGGGGCGGGTCGGCCCGGTTCGGGGCGGGTCGACCCGGTTCGGGGCGGGTCGGCCCGGTTCGGGCCGACCGGGGGGTCTCGGGCAGGGTCGGTCCGGGCCCGAAACCCCCGTTTTCGGACCGTCTTCGGTATTTTGCCCATAACATGGGCTACAGACCTCCAATCGACGCACCGTCGGTTGCGATGTGATCCTTGAATCGAGACAGTCGATTCTGTATATTGCACTCAAGGTTTCAGAATACTTTGAGTTCGGCCGGGTTGGTTCGTACACGAAACCAACCGGGCCCTCGGAGCGGAAACACTCATATCATAAGCTCCGGACGTCCGAATGACATGCCGTCGACTTTGTTGTTTTCCTCTAAGTGAGAGGGTTCTTTTGGCATACTCCGCCCGAGGTCTGGACGCAGGTGGAATACGGTCGGGTTGGTTTTGCCTTAAAAACCAACCGGACCCCTGGAACGAAAAAGCCAATAACTCTCAGACCGGGCGTCCGATCGACGCGCCGTCTGCGACGTTGAGTTCCTGTTGATGATATGGAACTTTTGGATACATCAACTCTGGACTATGTGTCAGTTGATGTATCATCCTCTCGGCTCGTGGAGCAGACCCTCCCGAACGATCTTCTTGTGTGCGGGAACCCTAGTGCTGGCTGCGACTGCTACTGTGACTACGACGACGACTTTACAGAGATTCTCAGTGGATTCGACGGCGAAGACTACAGCACTCAGTGATCCTATGTGGATCAGTGCTACTGATCCTGTGTGGGTCCGATCCTGTGTGGGTCAGCGCTCAGCGGTTCTGTGTGAGCCAGCGCCTACAGATCCTGTGTGGGTCTGATCCTGTGTGGGTCTTTGCGGGGGTTAGTTTCGTACTGATCCTATGTGGGTCATTGCGGGGGTTAGTACCTATTGATCCTTTTTGGGTCCAAAGACTTAGATGGATCAGTGATCATCTCTATCGTCTTTCGAAGAAGTATACCTGTGTGAGCTGAATCCTGTTTTACTTTCCTGTGTGGACTGTGTTGTGCTATCCTGTGTGGGTTTTCGTTTTTCTTTACTATAAGGATTGAGTTGTTCTTTCCTGTGTGGATTACGTTTTTCTTCCTGTGTGGAACACGTTGCTTTCCTGTGTGTATTGGCTTGTACTTGGGCTTGGATGTTGGAGCCGAATGAGAATTGATGACTTAATTATATGTATGGGGATATACCTAAGCAGTGTCATATGATACTTCGTGATTGTATCTTTCCTTTGTGGTTTATCCTTTGTGGATTTTGGGAGACCTTAGGGGGTCTCGGGGTCCCTACTGAGTAGCTTATACTCACCCCTGCACGGGCTATGCCCGCACTACGTTTTGTTGGTTGCAGACGACGGACAGCACTGATCATGGTGGAGGCTTGCGGAGCAGGACGGTACCTGGAGGTGGACCACTGGGTAGGACGTACTCGGAGCGGTAGGCTGGACCGAGGAGCAGTGGAGGCTTTCTGTACCCACCCTTCAGGTGGGATTCCCAGTGGACAGCTCGTCGTTGCGGCTTTACCTTTCAGTTGCTGTTTTCCCTTTTCGAGTTGTACTTTACTTTCGGTTTGAGTTTGTACTTGCCCACTTACTTTTCCGCACTTACTGTTGTACCAGTTTTTACTTAGTGTTTACTTTTTTCCGCTTTCTTACTCTGTGGTACTTGTTTACTTTACAAAGGCAATGCCTTCCCTTTACCAAGATTTACACCTTGGTGCTAGTCGCCAGCCCCTGGCCTATGGAAGGCGGGCTTGGGGTAGTCACGGCACGTGCCCCGAGGACGGGTCGTGACAAATTGTTATCAAAGGAGTTCGGTTCTACCGCAGACTCTGATCTTTATTCTATGTGAATCAATAGTGTTAAGCGTATTGGGTGTGGTTATCAGTCCAGGGAGTCCAGTGTTGGTGCGGCGGCCGACGTATCCGTACACCAGGACCCTGACTTCTGATTTCCGACTTAATGCATGAAAACATTGATTGCATGTGTGTTTCAAGTTTTCTTTGTGATTACTTTGTATCAGCTCACCAGTTATACTGTTATGACCATGGCGCACCTGTTTCCTTTTCAGGATGGCCTCACGACGGCAGCCAGCTAGGGTTCTGAGAGTCGAGCATGACGATAGTCCACCGAGCGACGAGGCCTTGGTGTAGGGCCCTTTGTCAGTGGTGGCGCTGGCGGTATCTCTACCCACCGAGACATCGATGCTTCCAACACCAGCCACTGATGATACACGTCGCCTCAGTGCACTGCATGAGTTCCAGCGCCAGCGACCGCCCAGGTTCCGTGGGGAGACGGACCCCCAGGCATCCGAGGACTGGCTGGAGGTAGTCGTATGAGTTTTCAGGCTAGTGAGGACACTAGCAGACCTCATGGTGATCCTCGCTGCGAGCCTACTGCACGCAGCAGCGGGCCGATGGTGGAGCTTTATGCTCCAGGTGCACGATGAGGCATCTCTACTTTGGACGGACTTTGAGAGCCTCTTCCGCTCGGAGTTCGTCCCAGCCACCCTCCGTGCGGTGCGCATTCAGGAGCTTCTTCAGCTGCGGTAGGGTAGCATGACGGTCGCCCAGTATTTGGCGAGATTTACCGATCTCTCGCGCTACTCGACCGATATGGTACGAGACCCATTCTTCCGGGCCCGGACCATTGAGCAGGGATTGATACACGAGATCATGGCATCGCTGATCTCCCTCAGAATTCCGACTCAGATAGGAGTACTAGAGCGAGCCCTTTTGATCAAGATATTTCTTGCTGAGTCTACACCAGCACCGAGACCCACCGCAGGGCGGCACGTAGCAGAGTCTTCTATAGAAGGCAGTCAACGGATGACTCTTGGGTCCAGGAAGACCAGACCCTCAGGCAGACGACCTCAGGACACTGGCTCAGCAGTGCGGGGCACACAGCGCGGAGCCAGTCTTTCGAGAGGCAAACAGTGCTACTCGTGCGGCGGGTAGGGCCACATGGCTCGTGACTGCCCGACCCGTCGTGCCGAAGAGCAACAGACGATTGAGGGACCACCTAGGCAGAGGCAGAGGGTTGACCGTGGCAGTCCGCAGGGAGAAGGCGGACGAGGTAGGGGATCTGGCCGAGCAGCAGGTGGTGGGCGACGCTTTGAGGCTCTACCACCACCACCACCAGGAGGTCCACCCCGACCACAGAGAGATGGCGGGCAGAGACAGGCACAGCTCCAGGCAACAGAGGCCTACGACCACGGCACGCCCGAGATGATTCAATGTACTATCTGTGTCTATTCCACCCTTGCTGCAGTACTTATAGACAAAGGATCGAGTCACTCTTTCATAGTCGTTTCCCTTGTTCGGAGCTCGGAGATTCCAACAGAGCCGTTGGCTCGATCCTTACGGCTAGAGACTCCTACGGGAGCAGACTCGACGATTACGCACTGGTGCCGGTAGTGTGAGCTTACTCTAGGAGGTGAGAGCTTCGGCTGGGATCTTCTTGTAGCAGCGTCGAGGCCTTACGACGTCATCTTGGGCATGGATTGGTTGTCTACGGTCCATGCACAAATTGACTGTATTAGGCGCAAGGTGCGATATGTACGCACCGACAGGAGCAGGTTCACCTTCACCAGTGAGAAGGGAGCCTTCACAGTAGAGGATGGACTTCCGCAGAGGAGAGAACAGCCCATCACTCATCAGTTGGCTAGCCTCATCCTAGGAGCACTTGACGTGCGGAGTCCTAGTTTTCCTGCAGTGGTGGATCAGTATGCGGATGTTTTTCCCGACGACATTCTAGGGTTACCTCCTCGCAGAGAGGTAGACTTTTATATTAACATGTACCCAGGACAGCCCCGATATCGACTCCAGCATATCGGATGGCCCCCGCTGAGCTTCGAGAGCTACAGGTACAATTGGAGGACTTGTAGGGAAAGGGGTTTATCTGACCCAGTGTTTCACCCTGGGCTTCCCCGATATTGTTTGCCAAGAAGGCGGACGGGAGCTTGCGACATTGTCTTGACTATCGTCGCCTGAACCAGGTGACAGTGAGGAACAAGTATCCACTACCGAGGATTGATGACCTCTTTGATCAGCTCAAGGGAGCACGGTGGTTCTCGAAGATAGACCTCAGGTCAGGCTATCACTAGCTCAGAGTTCGAGACGAGGACGTGCAGAAGACGGCCTTCAGGTGTCGGTATGGCCACTATGAGTTCTTGGTTATGCCCTTCGGTGTAACCAATGCTCCAGCAGTGTTCATGGACCTAATGAACAGGATCTTTCAGCCATACCTCGATCGATTTATCGTGGTCTTCATCGACGACATTTTGATATACTCGACGACTGAGGAGGAGCACGCCTACCACTTGCGGGTTATACTAGACACACTCCGAGAGCACCAGCTTTATGGTAAGATCTCGAAGTGCCAGTTCTGGATACGTGAGGTCCACTTCTTGGGACACGTCATCTCTGATGTGGGAGTTGCAGTGGATCCTGCGAAGATTGAGGCAGTTCTAGCTTGGGAGCCACCCAGGAGCATGACGGAGGTGCGGAGTTTCTTGGGACTAACTGGATACTACTGGAGATTCGTACCAGACTTCTCCAGAGTTGCGGAACCACTCTCAGCTTTGACAAAGAAGGGGAAACCCTTCGTGTGGTCAGACAGATGTCAGCAGATCTTCCAGGAGCTGAGACAGAGATTTACCAGTGCACCTATCTTGAGGTTGCCTGAGGAGGGAGTAGGGTACGTAGTCTACTGTGATACATCAGGGACCGGACTCGGTTGTGTCCTAATGCAGGAGCGGGCAGTGATCGCCTATGGATCACGTCAGTTGAGGCCGCATGAGCAGAACTACGCTACCCATGACCTGGAGTTAGCAGCAGTGGTCTTCGCTCTGAAGACATGGCGACACTATCTGATGGGCGAGCACTTTACAGTCTTTTCTGACCATCAGAGTCTCAGATACATCTTCTCTCAGAAGGATCTGAATCTGAGACAGCTGTGATGGCTCGAGTTCCTCCAGGACTATGAATTTGAGATAGTCTATACTCATGGAAAGGGGAACGTGGTAGCTGATGCCCTCAGCAGAAGGACGGGAATTCAGCTACTTGAGGAGGCGACAGAGCAGCTAGCCTCTTTGAAGATATCCTTTGTGGATAGGGATGGATCATCCTTCCTTCAGTCTCTCACAGTCACTCCTCCACTACAACAGCAGGTCAGAGGGGCACAGCATGGGGACGCTGACTGTGAGACGCGGCGTGCACAGATATCCTCAGGACATGAACCTGATGGTTTCTCCTTTGGATCAGAGCACGAAATCCTTTTCAGAGGACGTACCTTGGTACCAGTTGCTTTACGGGATGATTTTCTGAGTGAGTTTCACAATTCTCCCTTGGCGGTACATCCCGGAGTGGCGAAGATGTACCAGGATCTCAGACGACAGCACTGGTGGCCAGGCATGAAGAAGGCTATGGTAGAGTTCGTTTCTCAATGCCTCACCTGCCAGCAGGTGAAGGCAGAGCATCAGGTACCAGCAGGCTTGGTACAGCCCTTGGAGGTCCCGGAGTGGAAGTGGGATGGGATATCTATGGACTTCGTGACTGGACTTCCACGCACTTCCAGAGGTCACGACTCCATCTGGGTTATTGTCGACTGATTCACCAAGTCGGCTCACTTCTTACCCATCAGAGAGTAGGGCTCAATGGAGATCTTGGGATGTCTTTACATTCAGGAGATTGTTCGGATTCACGGTGTTCCATCATCTATCGTCTCCGATCGAGATGCTCATTTTACTTCCCGACTATGGAAGGGATTGTAGGAGGCATTCGGGACACAGCTACTTCTGAGCACAACCTTTCACCCTCAGACGGATGGTCAGACGGAGAGGACCATTCAGACTCTCGAGGACATGCTCTGCGCATGTTTCCTCGACTTTGGTCGTAGCTGGGATGACCACCTACCCTTGGTGGAGTTCGCGTACAACAACAGCTACCACTCCACCATCGGGATGGCACCATACGAGGCGTTGTACGACAGACCTTGCTGGTCTTTTTTTGTGTTGGACAGACCCTGGGGAGTCAGCACTTGTGGGACCAGAGATGGTCCGGGCCACGACAGAGAAGGTCTAGGTCATCCAGGAGTGGATGAGGACAGCACAGAGCCGACAGAAGTCTTATGCTGACAGGAGGCGGAGGCCACTAGAGTTCGAGGATGGCGACCACGTCTTTTTGTGTGTCTCACCTCGACGTGGATTACAGAGATTTGGCCGAGGTGGAAAGTTGTCTCCATGATTCATCGGACCATTCCAGGTCCTCAGCAGGATTGGCGAGGTGTCTTATCACCTGGCTCTACCACCTCAGTTGCACCGGATGCACGACGTCTTCCACGTATCTCAGCTAAGGATATACGTGCACGACCCGACGCACATCATTGACCATGGGGAGCATGACGTCGATGATGGGACGACTTTTGCGGAGGTCCCAGTGGAGATCAAGGATCGACAGGAGAGGTTCCTATGTGGATGGTCGATTCCTCTAGTGCACATCAGATGGTAGCACGGAAACCTCCAGGAGAGCACTTGGGAGCGGGAGGCTCAGATGCGTGCTCAGTACCCTCATTTGTTTTCCAAGTTTTCGATGTATCTTTACGGGGACGTAAATCCCTGAGGTGGGCGTAATGTAAAGACCCGTAAAATTAAAGGTAAATTTTTTCTTAATTTTCTTTGGAATTTTACAAGAACGCAGTTTCAGACGGCACCTGATTCCGAGGCCCGAAGTGCCCGGAATTTCTATCCGAAGTTTAGATCGGGTACGTTCAGTGAACGAATGAGCGGAAATTCCTATCTTTTGAACCGGTGCTCGGAATTGAAATCTGATGGCACCGATGAACTCGCAACGCTGGTAATCGCTTAAGGGAACCTTTACCGTAGTTGCGTTTGTGCGAGAGAAGAAGTTAATTAATGGGGTTTAATTAAGAAGTAAATAAAATTGTTGGATCAATTTTATTTTATATCAAGGTGGTTAATTTCTCCCATGGGAAGTTGGTGGTGGGGCCCACATCCACCCAACTTCCCATGTCTGGATAATTGAAAGGTGGTGCCCACACGAGCCCCAACCTTTCACCTCCCCCTTTTTAACTCCTTAACCCCCCATTTAAGTTTTTCCAACTTATCACCTCTTTAATTTTATAACAACTCATGTTAATAACTTATGTGAGTTAAATGTGGGTTTTGATTTTTCAAACTCTTGAATTCAAAAACCTATGTTGGGTTAATAACATAAGTGGAGACTTATTTTACTTTGGGGGTTAGTTCTTCTTGTGGTGGAGACTTGGGAGAGAAAGGGGTAAGGGTTTGAGGAAGTCTTCTTCTTCTTCAACTTCAACGAAGAATGTGAAGAACACCTCGAACTCCGACGAAGAACATCGTACTTCAACGAAGAACATCTCCGCCAAAGAACATGAAGAACTTCTCCGACGACGTTTCCTCTTCAGACGCACCTCAACGACAACGGAATAGACGTTCGTTTTCCGCGACGCCCGACTTCCGCGATGCTCGTCTTCCGCGGCTCGTTGACGTGCACCGTTCTTGAAACCGAGGTAGGGGTTTTATTTATTTATTTTGTTCGTGAATACCAACTTGACGATATTTGTGGATTAAAACCAATTGTTGTCGAATAACGCGAGGGGGGTCGGACCGCACAAACACGGCCGACCCACCTCCTTATTTTCATGATTGATTTCTTTTTGGTTTGGTACGGGAAGGCGTGGGGTTGTCGCACCACGCGGAATCAAGCGAAAGGAAAATGCGCGGCGACGTCGCACCGTGCCGTAGAAAGAAGACCAAGGATGTGACGCCATCGCGCCGCGCCGCGAATTAATCCAAGGACGCGAAGCCATCGCGCCGCGTCGGAGACACCCGAAAATACTGCGGCCGGTTCCGGGGCCGCGGCGGAGGGGCGCGACGTCGTCGCGCTGCACCGAACGACAAGGGTCGCGGCCGGTTCCGGGCCGCGGTGGAGCAAGGTGACCGGTGGCCGGACCAGGCCACCGACGTCGGAACCGGAAGGGGGCCGGCCATCAACGGTCTCGTTGAGCAGGAACCGGCCGGCCAGGTCGGGCCAGCCGGACAGGGAGGAGCCAGGGGAATTAATTCCCCTGTCCGGACTTCAAACGGCCCCCATAAATGGGGGGTCACGGTTACACAAGGGGGGCAGGCGCCCCCCCCCCCCCCCCCATTGCCAACAGCTCGACCTTCGGCCGAGCTGGCAGCACGCTGGGCGCGCTGTGCCCAGCCGGGCCGGCCGCCTGGCCGGGCCGTGCCCAGGCCGAGCCGCGCCGGGCCGACCTGGACCGGGGCGGGTCGACCCGGTTCGGGCCGACTAGGGGGTCTAGGGCCGGGTCAGTCCGGGCCCGAAACCCCCGTTTTCGGACAATCTTTGGTCTTTTGCCCAAAACTTGGGCTACGAACCTCCAATCGACGCACCTTCAGTTGCGATCCGATCCTTGAATCGAGACGGTCGATTCGGTATATTGTACTCATGGTTTCGGAATACTTTGAGTTTGGCCGGGTTGGTTCGTACACGAAACCAATCGGGCCCTCGGAGCTGAAACGCTCATATATTAAGCTCCGGACATCCGAATGATGTGCCGTCGACTTTGTTGTTTTCCTCTAAGTGAGACGGATCTTTTGGCATACTCCGCCTGAGGTCTGGATGCAGGTGGAGTATTGTCGGGTTGGTTTTTCCTTAAAAACCAACCGGGCCCCTGGGACGAAAAAGCCAATAACTCTCAGACCGGGCGTCCGATCGACGCGCCGTCTGCGACGTTGAGTTCCTGTTGACGATACAGAACTTTTGGATACATCAACTCTGGAATATGTATCAGTTGATGTATCAGCCTCTCGGCTCGTGGATAGGACCCTCCTGAACGAGCTTGCTGTGTGAAGGAACCCTAGTGCTGGCTGCGACTACTACTGTGACTGCGATGACGATTGTACAGAGATCCTCAGTGGATTCGACGGCAACGACTACAGCACTCAGCGATCCTATGTAGATCAGTGCTACCAATCCTGTGTGGGTATGATCCCGTGTGGGTCAGCGCTCAGCGGTTCTGTGTGAGCCAGCGCCTACATATCCTGTGTGGGTCTGATCCTGTGTGGGTCTTTGCGGGGGTTAGTTTCCTACCGATCCTGGGTGGGTCATTGCGGGGGTTAGTACCTATCGATCCTTTGTGGGTCCGACGACTTAGATGGATCAGTGATCATCTCTATCGTCTTTCGAAGAAGTATACCTGTGTGAGATGAATCCTGTTTTACTTTCCTGTGTGGACTGCGTTGTGCTATCCTGTGTGGATTTACGTTTTGCTTTCCTATGTGGATTGAGTTGTTCTTTCCTGTGTGGATTACATTTTGCTTCCTGTGTGGAACACGTTGCTTTCCTGTGTGGACTGGGTTGTACTTGGACTTGGATGTTGGAGCCGAATGAGAATTGATGACTTAGGTATATGTATGGGCATATACCTAAGCAGTGTTGGATGATACTTCGTGATTGTATCTTTTCTTTGTGGTTTATCCTTTGTGGATTTTGGGAGACCTTCGGGGGTCTCGGGGTCCCTACTGAGTAGCTTATACTCACCCCTACACGGTCTATACCTGCACTACGTTGTGTTGGTTTCAGACGACGGACATCGCTGATCGTGGTGGAGGCTTGCGGAGCAGGACGGTACCTGGAGGTGGACCACTGGGTAGGACGTACTCAGAGCGGTAGGCTGGACCGAGGAGCAATGGAGGCTTTCTGTACCCACCCTTCTGGTGGGATTCCCAGTGGACAACTCGTCATTGTGGCTTTACCTTTCTGTTGTTGTTTTCCCTTTTCGAGTTATACTTTACATTCGGTTTGGGTTTGTACTGGCCCACTTACTTTTCCGAACTTACTGTTGTACCAGTTTTTACTTAGTGATTACTTTTTTTCTGCTTGCTTACTCTGTGGTGCTTGTTTACTTTACAAAGGAAATGCCTTCCCTTTACCGGGATTTACGCCTTGGTGCTAGTTGCCAGCCCCTGGCCTATGGAAGGCGGGCTTGGGGTAGTCACGACACGGGCCCTGAGGACGGGTCGTGACAAAGATCACGTTATACTTATGTGTTAATTGTTATCTCCATTTTCCCTTATTTTCCCTGAGTTCACCCTTTATAACATTTCCTTTTCCTTGGTTAAGAAGAATTTTTTTCCTTATGATATGTCAAAGATGGGTTCTAGTTAGGAAGAACCTAGAGGGAAATGACATAGATCTCTTACGAACCAATTGTTTTTTTATCCATGTTTCAAATGACACTAAACATGTAAGATTTTGGAATGCATCATTATGTCATGTATTGAATATTATTATGATAAGATATGATATTTATGTATAAAAATTAGGGGTTGTTGTAATCAAAGGATGAAATGATCCATTACGAAGAATCCTGATGGATGACCCACTTCATGAAGCAGCTAAATATAGTTTATTCATATTCATTCAAGTCAGCAATGCAAACCTACATTTAAATGCACTCTTTCATAACATTGTATATGAAATATTCTCCTACTACAACTCTATTTAACCAAATGAAATACAATTATGTTGAGATATATATATTAGATGTCATTTCATGTGAGTCCTGAGGCATGCAGTGGAAGTCGGTGGGATAGAGATTTAAAATTTTCATTTCCGGATCAATGTAACATCATCATCTATAATGATATGAGCCTCAGTAAAGGCCTAAGGATCTCCCATAAAAGGAAAAAATTAAAATGAATGATTAAATCAATTGAATTGACGGTGTGTTCAGAAGTCTCTCGATACCAGTGATCATTTTACAATGAATCTGAGGCTGAATCCATCTATATCATCCACAAACGCTTCTAGAGTCTGTGTGAACTCCGATCATCAGAGTTTGCGTGTTAAAATGGAGTTCAAATGACTCCATCAAAAACCCATAATCACTATGGTCTCTTTCCTTCAATCCATGATAGTGATCAAAGATTGAATGCTTGGAACAAATATTTATCTATCTAGGATGTGAAATGGAGGAGAGTGGATCTCTCTAATTCAAGAGGATGAATAGTCACTTGGAAAAGTGGTCTATCATGCTTATATAGTGGGAATTAAATACCTAGAAAGAGGTCCCCATCCCTCATATAAATAACACCCACTAAATAATCCATAAATAACACATTATGAAAAACTAAATGTGTCATTACATCAGTTAAATTTTATTACATTATCATAATGTATAATAAATATATTAAATGATAAAAATAATTCATTAACTCAACTTATAATTCTTATAAACATTAAATGAACTTTGGATTTCAAAATAATATTTGTTTGTATAAGTGTTTCCATATATTCACTTAATACCTTATTAATATTTTTAATAAATTAATTCAACCCTAAATATTTAATGCTAAAAATAATGGATTTATTTATTCATTTGCGATCATTTATTCACCAACATCACTCGAACTCTATGGTGGGTCCCACTGTGCTTTATATTACTATTCATCAGAATATGGAAAACTTTTTAATACACAAAGTGTGTGATAATCTAGGACCTTATCCCAATAATAATGAGTACTATTTACATACCCAAATCAGTGTCTAGAAACCCATTAAGTCCCCTAAACATATAAGGAAAAGTCATAGCAGTGACAACATTTCCTACAAATGCACATTGTATAAAATAATATCTTTATCTCATAATATCTCATAAAGAATGGTGAACACCTTATGTCATTGTATATTCTTTATTTATTATATGTTTTCCTAACTAGATGAACATTCTTTCTTCTACCATGGTCTTGTAATTAGTGATGGTTCTACCATATTGATCAACTAGACCTGAGATATAACTTCCATTTGGAAGTGAAAAATTCTATCTGGATTATTCAATCAATGTCATACCACCAATGAAACACCCAAAAGAAGATACCGCACTAGGAATTTATTATCATATCTTTTATCTTTCCCCAATGTATGTGACCAAATGGTATGCACTATTATTAATCACAATTTAGAAGACCATTACACATTTTCAAAAAAAATAACAAGCAATGACACCCGAAACAAGTGTTGTTCCTATCGGAGGGACTATCTTCATGATCCCACCTACTAGAGATCACCAAGTGTGAACTTCATGAGAGGAAATTTCAATTCATGTGATCCCCCATCACCTTATATATGCATATAATCTATTTATTATCACAATAATGTACATAAGACATCATTCATATGTTTAAGATTTCTGTTATTGTATCTCTAGGTTCTCATAATAGCATGGGAACTACTATGACCTTTTTGTATGACCTATAATCTAAAGACATTATAAAAATTTAGTGGATGTGGAAGTCTCAAAACTATTATGGTAAGATAAACACATGTATATATACCAAACTATATACATGTAATAGTAACTAAAGTATATACCTAAGTTGGGTATAGGGAAACCACTTACAACATTATAGTGGTAAGAATTTATGATTTACATAACACTTCAACTAGTGAAGTATATAAATCCTATGGTCATAACATTAAAAAATTATACTTTTTTAGAAAATGCATGTCCTCAAATTTATTGAGAATTTAAAGCTTAAAAAGAATGAATCAAAGGATATAATTTATCTATGGGTTGAGGAAACTCTATAGCAGGGTGACACAATATTAGACTGTGGCATTATTTTTTGTTTTTTGACATAGAAAATAACTTGTGGTTTTTACATTTCAACTTCATTAATGCAGTATGAAATAGATTATTTAAGGAAGTCAATGTTTTGTAACATTCTGGCTCATCAAACTCGTTGTTAGAGAGAGAGTATCATTTCCACCAGAATAAGTTTGTAGATTTCACATGACACATAAAAAGATAGAAATTAGCTATGTTTTTTCATGACAGTCCAAAATTTTGTTTATGTCCAGATATGTTTTTTGTCAAGATATCCCATTTACAAATTATTTTTGGTATTTTGATGTTTTTTCAATGAACGAGATACACCACATTCAAACAATTACATTATATAAATTCTAACATAAAACATCCAGTTATAAATCTAGAATTTTACATGATGTTTTATAAAATTATCCAAGAATATTATAGAAACAAAAAATAGAAATCATAATTTTCAATCCAAAAATTTCCAAGAAAATTATAAAAAAACATTTGAGAAATAATGAAAAGATTTTCTCTAGTAAAATTTTTCTTCTAAACTTCACAAAAAAATAACCATGATTTAGAGATGATTGATAGTTTTAGAACACAAATATGTATTAACCATCCCCGACTGATTCAAGTTGATATAATTGTCTTCTATATCCATTCAACTTCATTGTATACCTCTAGAGATTCAATTTCACTCTCTATTGCTTCTTGAGGTTTCTTTCATCGGTAACAATTCCCAGAGTCCTTTATTGGTCATGAAAACATTTCAATATAGAACAATAATGGGTTTCGGCTCGGTTTACCTCTTTCTAAATTCATAGAAATGAAATTAAATTGAAAATACATAGAAACACATCATATTTTGCGATGTAAAAAAATAATTCATCATAATCTGAAGTGGGTGGATCACTCCCAATTATGGGAGATATTAAATGGAGTCTTCTATCAATAAAGAGAATCAATCTACTTTGGTAGGTAGCCAACACAATGGACAATAGCCAGCAACATGGATGATTTCAAGGGTAAATGAACTACACAAAAAACTGGAGACATGTTTGGTACTCCATCATCTATAAAATGAGATTCATTCCCATAAATGTTTACTCTTGTAAATGTTTTGATCCTCCAATGCTTGAACTGGAGAGATAAATAATAGAGTGACCCTATTCTCCTGTAGACATGGGAAATCTTAACGAATCATGTTAAATTTTAATCTTCTTCGATTATTCTTCTTTTATTTATTTTGTTTTATTGATAGGGAGTTCTGATGTCCCAACAAAGTGGTATCAGAGGTACCAAGGTCAAAACGATGACATATTGAAAGGTTTTACAATGACCTAATAATTGATGGTCATTATGGATTTTTTATAGTAATATTAAAGAATATATTGTTGATATGATTTTAATGGATCAAATGACATAAAAATAGAGCTTAAAAATCAATATAGATACTCAATGGTTTAGTCAACTTGGTGTTACTACAGTACCCCATTAATATATAAGACTATACTATTCATGACGGTGGTGACTTCCCAGTAGTTTTTTTACAACTATTTCTAGATCGTTGGAACTGTTTTGTCTATATCTTGGCCAATCAAAGTCCATTCTCAGCAATCTAAGAGTCATTTCTAGATATTTATACCATTTTGGATGCATCCATGTGGTTAGTTTTTCAAGATTCTCACTATATAAATAGAATAATAAATTGATAATATGATTAAACTTTTCATATTTAATTATGCCATCTGGAGACCCAAAATGGACGATCTTTTGTGTAATAAGGATTTATGGATATAAATAATGAAGAACACTCTGAATATTGAAATGAAACCATAAGAATCTTCAATAAGCAGTCAATCCTGTGAGAAAAAATCAATAAGTAATATTCTAGTTGATGTAAAGTGGTTTCTGCTCAATTGAAAGTACACTACACAAAAAAGGTAGTGGATTAACGGGACGATATTCCATAATTTTTCAGTGAACATGATGTTTCAATTATATGGTGAAAATTAAAAAATAAGTATCCAAGGAAAATAAAGTATAAAAAATAAAACATGATATTCCAACTTATTAACTAAAAGTTAAAGGATGGGAACAATGTATTGGATCACTTGATTGAGTTTCAAGGTATTTTCGATCTGTTTAATTCCATGAAAGTGATGTTTGATGTTTAGTTGATTAAGTTGTTGATATTATGTTCTTTATCAAAGACGTAGGAAGAAATAGTTGTGTTATTAATGGATTCAACTCTAGATGAAACCCTCACATTGTAAATGCTGAAATACAGAATGGTGAATGAAGATTACCAAAGGAATGATGAAATATGTACAACTGAATTAGAGTCTCTTTTCACTAAATGTAAGGGGAATCAAAAATGGAAGGGATAAAGAAGAGGAAGAGAAAACTATAAATAAATAATCAAAAGGAGAAAGAGATTGAAATCCTGATCAAGATAGGACCTAAAGTTCAAAAAATTTGGAATGCTCAAACACATCATCTGAGAGTGTATAAGGTTGAAGGGAGAGTAAATGAATTGGGAAGGTAAGACCCAAAATAAAAAAAAATTAGTTGTTAATAAAGAGATCATTATTTTTTAGAAAGATAATAAGGTCAATCTTGAAAGCCATGAATTGACATGGGTGATTGATTTAGGCACCTCCTATAATGTCATCACCAAAATACATCTCTTATCATTTTACACTTCATGGAGTTCTAGACATGTGAATATGGATAATGATGGTTCATCCAAAATAACTAGTATTGGTACTGTTTGTTTGATACTAATATTAGATGCAGTTTATTGTTGAAGGTTTCGAGGCATGTTCCTAATACTTGCCTCAATCTGATATCCATTGGAATGCTTGATGTTGATGGATATGTAATTTTTGTGATGGTAAATGAAATCTTATCAAAGGTAAAATGGTAAATTATAAAGTCAAGAAAGAAACATCTTTTTTTTCATAGATTCTAGAACACATGGAGAAGAAGTCAATCAGCCATAAAAGATGTTCCAACATAATTTTGGAATGGGCAGCTTGGACACATGAGTTATAGAGGAATCATCAATATCATAAGGAAGGATCTCTTCTCAGAACTAAAGGGTACATATTTGGATACCTATGTTGATTGTGTCACGGTAAAATGACATAGAGTATCATTTTGTTGTTAATTATTGCCTAGGAAAGAAAATGTTTTAGATTTTAATTGAACTGATGTCTATATGATAATCACTAAGTCAATGGAAGGTTATATTTTTTTTACCTTCATAGACGATCATTTTAGAAAAATATGGGCCTTTTATTTGAAAACTAAATATCAAGTTCTGGTTGGTTTCATTTGGTTTCACGTGAAGATGGAAAGAGAAATAGACAGGCGATTAAAGTGTGTGTGAATAGATAATGAAGGAGAGTATCATGGTCTTTTTGTGAATTACTAGAGTATTTTTAGCATCATGCTTGAAAAATTAGTATTGAATATGACTCAACATATTGGTTTTGTTGAGAGTATGAACATAAAAATTTGTGAGAGAGTCATGTGAAATCTCTCAAATGCAAAGCTACCAAAAACCTTTTGGGGGGAGGCCAGGAGGACTGAAGCTAATCTTATCAACCTTTCTCAATCAGTTCCACTAAACTAAAACATTCCTAAAAGGGTTTGGATAGGTAAAATATTTTCATATAATAACATGGGAGTTTTTTTTATGTGGAATTTGTTCACATCCTATAAGATGAGAGGACGTAGTTGGATTAAAAAGGGAATTAGTGTATCTTTTTGTAATATTCTCATGAGGGGTTCAGATACTAACTCTGAGATCCTATCAATATGAGTATTTTTATAGGAGTATAAATGATTTTTCTTAAGGATAAATTGATTGAAGATGTTTAGAAGCAAGAAAATGTAGGGAAGTTGCAGTATGTGGAAATTCCAGTCAATCTTAAACCAGTCTGACAACCATGAGTTTTAAATAGTGTGAGAGAGAGATATATGACATTAATGATGCATCACTATATAATGGTATGTCTTTATCTATTTATACATTTTCATTATATGATATTTCAAAATAGATTTCCCGTAAAACGTAGTTAAATAGATCCACTAGAGAGAAACAATTGATTCATAGATACTCACCACATGAGTATGTGATTCACACTTATGGGGGAGATCCATATAGTTATGATGATGAAATCAAGAGCCAATAGAATATGGAATGGAATATTTCTATACAATAGGATATGATGTCCTTTCATAATAATCATACATTTGAATTAGTGAAGTTACCACATGGAACGAAGGCACCCAAGAACAAGTTGGTGTACAAAATCAAAGGAGAAGATGACAACTCACAGCTACATTATAGATCCAGAAGGGTTTTGATGGGATTTAGTTAGAAGAAAGGTATTGAAATTGTTGAATTGTTTTCTCCATTGATTATAATGTATTTTATTAGAGTTATTCATAGATTGATGGAATGTCTTAACCTGGAGATTCAACAATTGGATATAAATACAACATTCTTACATGGTGATCTCGATTCAGAGATATACATGGAGAATCTAGAGGGATTTTAAGTGAAATGTAAAAAAATATGGTAGTAAAAATATGTAAGACATTATATGGTTTGAAATAGGAACTAAGGCAATGGTATAAGAAATTTGACTCATTCATGATGAAAAATAAGTACATGGGGAGGATTGTTGATCACTACATTTTCATCAAATAGTTTTCTGATGATTATTTTATTATATTATTCTTTTATATTGATGTTATGTTGATTATTAATAGATTTATCGCCATGATGGATATGTTAAATAATGATTTGAACTTTTATTTTTTAATGAAGGAATTGGGAGATGCTACTCATATTCATTGTATGATAATTACTAGTGATAGGATGAATCAAAATATTTTTCTATCTCAGTATCAGTACATTGAGAAGGATCCTAAATGATTCAACATGAGAAATGAAAAATTAGTTAACACTCAACATGTGACTCATTTCAGGATCACAAAAATCAAAGTCCATCAACTGAGGAGGAGAATGAAGAGATGAAAAAGTTCATTATCAGTCAATAGGTGGTAGTTTTATATATGGAACTATGTGTACCAGAATAGATGTTGCTCATATTGTTGGCGTTGTGAGTAGATTCTTATCAAATCTAGGAAAGGATCATTTTTAAATGGTCAAACAATTATTGAGGTATCTCCAAGTTACATCTAGTCATTATTTATGTTTTGAAAGTGATAAAACTATTTTATAAGGATACATAGATGATTATATTATTGTAGATATAAACATAAGAAAATAAATATTTGGGTACATTATATCATTTGTTGGGGAGCAGTCTCATGTAAATCACGACTTCAGAAGTGTGTTGCCTTGTCTACCACAAAATCATTGTATATCATGGTCAATGAAGGTTTCAAGATGATTTTTCGGATGAAGATGTTTTTATAGGAGCTAAGACAAATTCATAAGAATTATATTCTCTATTATAATAGTAAAGTTACTATTCATCTCAGTAATAACCTGACATTTAACTCAATGGGCCAACCTCATAGAAATAAAGTATCACTATATTCATAATGTTTTGGAAGAAATATTATTGAATGTTGATAAAAGATACACTGATGATAATGGGGAAAACATGATGATAAAGGTTTTACCGAAGGAGAAGTTGGAATCCAACAAGGACACTAAAGGTCTTGATTCCACCCCAAATTGGTTGTGAGGTGGAGATTTTTGGGGGTCACTCTCAATTATAGAAGAAAAGAATGTCTACCAAGAAGAATAAATATCCTTTGGTTGTATCTAGCATAATGGAGAGCAACCAGCGGTGTGGATGATTCAGGGGTAGATGAACTACACAAAAACTGGAGAAAAATTTATTTTTCCTTAATCTATAAAACGGGATTCATTCACATAATATTTTAATCTTGTAATTTTTGTGATACTATGATGCTTGAATATGACATAAAAATAATATAATTTTCCCCCTTCCCACGTAGACATAAGAAAAATTTGTGAACCACGTTAAATTTTGACATTCATCTATTCTTCTTCAATTTTGGTTTCTTTCATCATTAGGGATTTCCAATGCCCCAACATGCATGAGATAATTGATCCTCAATTTTTGGTTCTTAATTAAGAGGTGAATCATGTGAAAATGAATACCTCAACCTATCATATTTCGTCAGTTTCATATTACTTATCAGATCAATTCACTTGATGTAAATATCTCTATTTATAGTTATAATGAATCATTGCAGTTGTTCCAGGACAGTCTCCAGGGAATTAGTCTAGAAGAAAAGTTTCACCCTTTTCATCACAAAACAGAATGATCATACCTCTTTTAAAATAGTTAGTAATAAAAAGTTATATATATTATTTTAATGATTGATTTATTTCGGTATTAGTTTTTAAATTTCAAATGTTCCATCCCTGCTAATGAAATACCAAGGGCGGATCTATTTTTTTTGTATCTAATGCTTCCCCTTGAAAAAATATATCACCTTATTTATCACCATCATCTTCAATGTCACCATCCTCTCTATTATTCTACCATCACCCTATGTAATCCTCCCCTATATATGATTCTATCATCTACCTCTCCATCATCCTCTGCCACCTACCCCAAAAATCATTATCACCCCCTCTAAAAAATCCAAAATCCATGCCATGTGTTTATTCAATTCAATCTACTTAATACCTTAACATGAATCGCTACTATAGATCAGCCTTTTAACATTGTACAACAAGGTATTTAACAAAGCTTAAAAAGGGTTATTGTCATCATCACTATTAGGGGGTTCTCGTTAATGAATGCTAAAAAGGCGATGATAAAGATAGAACTTTATTAAATATAATCAAAGCATTGATAAAAGACCCCCTTTATCAGTGACAGTTTACAGTTAAAAAATTCCCTCCTTCCTAATCACTTTCATTAGTGTTGATAAAGGATCTCCTTTATTATTTATTTCATTAGAATTGATAAAATAACAATCTGTTATAGTGTGTTATTTGAATAACAGCACCTTGTAGCACATACACCTGCAACCTGTATACAAATACACCAATATGAAAATATATAACTTAATTGAAATGAATTTTACATCACAAATACAAAAAAAATTATATACTTTTTAAAAAATGTTTTGTATAATTAAATTTTCAAGCACTATCCATAAATATATAAAAGTATTAATGTTTCATCATCTTAGTAACACGTAATATCCCATAAAAAAGCCCAAACATGGTATTAATTTCTGATCAAATCACCCAAATATGAGAAAAATAATCCACCTATATATGAAAAAACAATCTTGTGTTAGTAATACTATAAAGTGATAAATTAAACAAAAATATTAAAGAATACATTAATGAAATGTCAATTTTAAATAAAAATACACACTTGAAGTTATAATTGTCACATCATGCATTGTATTAGGGTGAAGCCGGTTCCTATATATCACAAATGACTTATGGATCGTTTTCCTAAAGTATCAAAACAATATGGATTCATTTTCTTAGTTTTTAGTACGTTATTTGTTCTTTTTATGAAAATTAACGTCAATTATAAATAAGAAGAAACACTTGGTGTTATAAAAGTCACACCATGAATCAGATTGATGTGTGTCTGATTACTACACATCACAAATTACATATGGATAATTTTTTAAAGTATCAAAGTAATCTGATTGTGTTTTATCATTTTTGAATATGTCACTTTTTTTATTACTAAAATGCCATTTCAAATTTCAAACACGCACTTTGAGTCATACTGGTCACATCGTGCATTGTATTGATGTGAAACTAATTCCTATATGTAATAATTGACATATGAATTGTTTTCATAAACTATCAAGACCATCAGAGTGTTTTCTTGGTTTTTAGTGTCTGACATTGTTTCGAACTAAAATACACATTTTAAACTGATAACAGACACTTTGAGTCATACCAGTCACACTGTGCATCAGATTGAGTTGCGGTTGAATAATACATATCCCAAATGACTTATTAAATATTTTACTAATGTATCAAAAAAATCCAAATGTGTTTTCTCAGTTTTCATTTTATCAATTATTCTTTTATTAAAATTAATGTCAAATTTAAATAAAAATACACACTTGGAGTGATATCGGTCAAACTATGGGTCAAATTGAGGTGAATTTTATTCCTACATGTAAAAAATTACTTAAGGATTTTTTAAATAACGTATCAAAATAATACAAATGCATTTTCTTTGTTTTGAGTATGTCACTTTTGTTTCCTACTAAAATGTCATTTAAAATTAGAAACACACACATTGTGTCATACCATACACAATGTGTTTCAGCATTATGTGAGACTACATCATGCATGTCTAAAATTACTTATGAATATTTTTCAAAAATTATAAATTTAATCATAGTGTGATTTCATTTTTTTTAGTGAGTGACACATTTCAAACTAAAATGTCAATTTCAAACTGATAATGGACACTATGAGTCATATTGGTCACACCATGTATTATATTGAGGTTAGGTGGGTTTCTACATGTCAAAAATGACATATGGATCATTTTCATAAAGTATTATAAAAATCCAAATGTGTTTTCTTAGAAGTGAAAATGTCACTTGTTCTTTTTACTAAAATTAATTTCAATTTTAATTAAAAAGACAAACTTGAGTCGTATCGGTCACACCGTGAATCAGATTGAGGTGAGTTTTATTCCTACACATAAAAAATGACATATGGATAATTTTATATAGTTTCAAAATAATAAGATTATGTTTTATAGGTTTTCATTATGTCACTTGTTCTTTTTACTAAAATTAATGTCAATTTTAAATAAAATGACACATTTGGAGTCATACCGGACACACAATGCATCAAATTGAGGAGTGGTTGATTCTTATATGTCAAAAATGACTTATGATTAATTTCCTAAAGTATAAAAAAAAATATTAATGTGTTTGGTTGGTTTTCATTATGTCACTTGTTCTTTTTACTAAAATTAATGCCAATTTTAAGTAAAATGACACACTTGGAGTCATATCAGTCACACTTTGCATTGAATTGTGGTGAAAATAATTCCTACATGTCAAGAATGATATATGGATCATTTTCTCTAATTTATAAAAATAATCTGAATTGAATTTTCTTGGTTTTTGGTATGTCAACTGATAATTTTACTAAAATTAATGTCAATTTTAAATAAAAATACACTCTTGGAGTTATAATAGTCACACCGTACGGCATATTGAGGTGTTCTTGAAGACTACACATCAAAAATGACTTAGGAATCATTTTCCTAAAGTATCCAAACAATATGAATGTGTTTGATCAATTTTTAGTATGTTTTATTTTCCTTCTACTAAAATTAATGTCAATTTTTAATTTAAAGACACACTTTGAATCATATTCATCACATTGTGTGTCATATTGAGGTGTGATTAATTTATACACGCCAATAATGACTTGTGAATCATTTTTCTAAGTTATCAAGACAATCCAAATGTGTATTAATGGGTTTTAGTATGTGACTTACTATTTTTACTTAAATTAATGTCCATATTATATTGAAAGACACACTTAGAGTCATACTAGACACACCGTGTTCCAAATTGTGGTGTGACTAATTCCAACTTTCCAAAAATGACTTATGGATTGATGTCCTAAAGTATCAAAACAATATTAATCTTATTTCATGGTTTTGAGTATGTGATGTGTGTTTTGATATAAAATGTAACTTATATACTAAAACCATACAGCCAGATTCAAAAAAAGGACAGTATTTATCCTACTGAGGTGCATTTGATTGAGTATGAGACATTTGTTTTGATATAAAATATATTAAAATACAAAGGAGAGAGAACATATTACATTTTTATGGAAGATAAACACTATTTACTCTGAAATACATTACGTTTTAGGAATTATTGGGTTTCTTCTTCCATAAAAAAGAAACATGTAATATTTTTTCTAGCTTTTTATTGATAGTTTTTAATGCCTCGACCTAGGTTCCACATAACGATTACTTGAGACAGTCAGTCAAATTACCTCATGAACACTTCCGTATATTCCATAGGATGCAGAATAACAATGATGGTTTAATATTTATCATGGGGAGGATATACCCTCTTTATCAAAGTAACACAACAATAGAAAAAAATAAGAATAACCAAATGATATATACAATAACCCCAACAACTAGTATCACATAATGAAAAAAAATATGAATACAATATCAAAAAATGAAAAGTAGATATTTCATTCCAAATATGTGTCAATTGTTAATATATAAAAACAAAATAAATAAAGACACAGACAACTCCCAAGTGTGTCCCAAATCTTTTCCGGTTCCCTCATCCATTCTCCATCCCAACTTAGCCATTTAACATAGGACTTTTTCCATTATTTTATCCTACAAATAAGAAGTCTATTCAGTTACCAATCATAAAACCTGAGTAGGATGTGAGTACAACTCAGTAGTGCACCGCCAGCAATGCCTAAAATAATATCTAGTTAATATTAGTGTATAATGTTGTATAAAGAATAAAACTCAAGAAATAAAGTTAATAGTTTAAATATTTAAATTATTCTTTATTTAACCAGATAAACCAATGGGTTCCCGTGGTCACATGAACCCTCAATACATACTTTGTTCCATGCCAGAATATAATATATATATCCCAGGGAAATTCATGATTCCTTATAATTGTGGTCATTCATTATCCATTCAAATTCAATTCATTAAATGGATGATTTGAACCATAGTACAATGCTAACAATTTGGGCCTAGAAGTCCATGCATAGGACCTGTGGTCTTTTGAAGTAGCAATCCTTGTCCCACACTCATGATCACATATATCACACAAGTGGGATTTTGATGCAGTTGGTTGTGTCCCACACTCATTATCAATCAATAATAGAAGTTGGATTTTAAAGCTGCAGTATATTTTCCACAATCATTGTCACTATGGGATTTTGAAGTAGTAGTCCATGTCCCACACATGTATATCAATTTATCATTATGGTATTTTGAAGCAGTATTCCATGTCCCATAC
Organism: Viscum album; assembly: GCA_963277665.1. NCBI lineage: Eukaryota > Viridiplantae > Streptophyta > Magnoliopsida > Santalales > Viscaceae > Viscum > Viscum album. The sequence continues at coordinate 1,282,069,790 of OY728134.1, forward strand.
AAATTTATCAATCCATCAAATATATCACATTTACCACATTTATCTTGGTTAATCATCAATAACCCTTTCATAAATATTTCACATCATGGTATCCCATTACAATTTATCATATCAAATAAAGATTAAATACATTAATCACATGAATTAATACATGTAATTAACCTTTAAACCATTTTGAAATATTCAATTCATATAATCCATTAACCTATTAAGGTCAAGTCAATCATCTGATAATACCCAATTATCAATTAATTTAAATCACATTAATCAAACAATTATAAAACCCTAATTTCTCATTAATTCTATAATCCCAACATTAAATTAATTAAATAACTGATTAATTAATCCTAATCCACCAATTTAAATTTCCCTAATTTAACTCAAACCATTATTTCATGGAAATTAAATTAATTTAATCATCAAAAAAATTCTCAATCATGAAAATTGATAAATTTATAATTATATACATGTAATGAAATCAAGACTATGGGATTTTCAATTTATATAACCATCCTCAAGAATGATGATGAATTCTCATAAATGGAAATACCTAGTTGAAGCAAAATGATTAAGATCACGAAAAAGAATGAGATCTAGATCCTAAATAGAGACCCAAGATAAAATGGATTAGATCTACCAAAACCAAGATCTTGATCCACTTCCTATAGAGGAAAAAATCTCCCAAAAGTATGATATAATGATGGGAGAGAGGGAGGAAACCTATCAGAATAATAATCTATTACTGGGAGAGGTGAAGATCTTCAATCTGGGCTTTGATTCATCAATAATAGAGGTTATAAGGTCTTGGAATTCATATGAGAACCTAAATAATTGAGAGAAATATGTTTATGGTGGATTTAGGTTGACATATGGTGAATTTTGGGGGTTCGTGAATCATTAATCTAAATTTTGGGGGATTACAATTATGTGTGCACTGTTTCCTACATAGGGTGCACAGTTTCCCCTAAATGTGCAGGTAACCATGCACCTAACCATGTGTATCATCTTAAGGGGATGCGCATTTACTACTGCGAGGGCATCCAGTTTTCCAAACCATGTCCCATATTTTCAATCCCCATCCACATGGGGTTGTATGGGTTTCTGGGGTAGGGCGCATGGTTTGGGAAAATCGTGTGCCGACTATGCACTACCCAAACCCCCTCAAAAAACATCCAAATATCTTCAAACTTTTCCCAATATAAAACCCAAACAACATTTACTCAAAACAATGAAAAAGAGTACATTACTACAAGCTCAAGACATCTCCAGAAAAGGTCACAATCTTATAATCTCCTCAACATATTACATATTGTCCTCAAGTTGTACTACTACTTATCTATAAGATTATGAGTTAAAAATATTTGGCCACTGAGCCCTCATATCCACCTCTATCTCGCATGATTTATCCTTCATAGGTCCATGCATCCACAATTCATGAACTATCAGCATTTTCTTTCCCATAAACAATTTCTCACTATGATCAAACACATGTATCAGAGGCTCCTAAATGGGTACTGATTAGCCACTAAATGAGGCTAATATTCACTGTTAATATACATAATATTCATGTTCTTTGTTATTCATAAACACCATTTTAGTACATTTTACACTTTGAACATCATTTCACATTATGATTGTAATACCTTCTTAAAATGCACTATTATGTAGTACATTTTTGAACATCATTTAAAGTACCCAATGATTCATCTGGTTTTAAGGAATTGAATTATACATATTTTAATTTGATATTTTTGGAAATTGATCTACACTTAAATATGAACATGTTTGATTCAGGGATCAGTGGAGAATTCATGGAGGATGATGGAGATATTTGGAAATGAAAGGAAGCAATTCTGGAGAAGGCAGATTGGACATCATCCCACTGATGAGGCTGTGGGGCCCAACATACAATCCCAATTAATCCCAAATTTCGTGGTATGCTATAATACATGTATAGTAACAAATCACTCTTCATGCGTTAATGCTAATTCGGCCTCCATATTGGTCATTTAGGCGGCCCAAGTTAGAGATAACATTCTGGGTCAGATTCTGCGGCCCAGAAAAACAGCCCATGAATTTGATCATATCTCGGCATCCACAACTCCAAATGGTCCAATATTTTACAGGCGGTTAGAATACATCCGGAGATCCATTTTCTTCGTCTATGGCCCACTCTGATTCTGCCGTCTAGAAGGTCTTCCAGACGCGTCTGTTCGGTAAAGGAAATATGGCTTCCACCTCGGGTCAAATGTGGAAAAGTTCAAATTCCACAAGCTTTCCACCACCTATGGCCTACCAAAATTAATTTAGATTATTTTTAATATTGGAGGATCGACCCAAGGCTCCAAAAATGCCTATTTAAGGTAGTGGTGGTGAAGGAGTTTGTAATCTTGGATGCTTTGTTCAATTGTAATATTATGCTGCATTTTTGTTGCCTCAAATTTGTCTTTCACATGTAAGTTGTTCAATTCACTTTAGTTTCTTAATAAAAGTTCTTCTTCTACTCTTATTCTATTGTTCTTAACATCACTTTGATACCGTTGGATCAAGGTGTGAATTTACTCACACTAACCCTTGTGAAATTATTCACACAACGGTGGAGTGATCATTTTATTTTTGTTGTTTTCTTTACTTCTCCATTTCCTCCCTCATGAGTCTACTTTCCGCTTCCATTGAAACCATGGGATCAATGGAGGGCTAACCCACTTATGGGTTGATCTAAGAAAGTAGAAAGGGGCTGTATTGGATGTTATTTATCACCTAATTAATGTATAATCACTTCTTTAATTGGGATTTTTATTTGATGATTTTTAAACTCCATCGTCCTTGTTGAATTTAAGGCCACACACTTCAAGTACTAATACGAACCTTTACCTTGAAGTGCTCAAAAATTTGATCCTTCAAGTGTGTAGGTGATTAGTATTAAAGGGTGTAGGAATTAAACCAGTAAGTGATGATGTTTTTTTATCTCCTTAAATGAACCCATCTCAAATTTAAGAAATTGAAATCATTAAAAAGAAAATACGTCCAATCCACCCCGAGTGATAACCTAGGATCAACTCATTATTTTAAATTGAATTCACTTAAATCTATTAGATATCTTTAAAATCCATCCAAAATCAATCCAATTTGGCCACTTCATAGCTGAAAACAGTCCATAGAATGTACGTGTCTATAGGTTTCTTCTTAGGTCTCTGTGAATTCGATAACCCAAGCTAAACTACAAGGACCGTCTTACCTTCTTCTCTTGGGTAAATTTGAGCGAGAATCAAATTTTGGCGTCTTTGCTGGGGACCCAAGTAAGTCATCTAAACACCCATTCTATTCTCCCCCATTTCTTCTTTTCTCATCCAAATTCTCTTATCTTGTCCCTTTCTCGTTTTTTTTTCTTTTGGCGCATGTCCGCCTACACCCGCGATCAATCAAACCGTCTTGTTAGGGTGGATAGTTCTGGGGTTGGGGAGTCAAGTACACCAAGGGAACTCTTTTCATTATATCCTAATCTTTCTATCACCCCCGAGTCAAAAATTGAGCCAATTTCAATGGAAGGTCTTCAAAGAAACCAACTCATAAACCCGGGTGGAAACCAAAATGGAAACCCAAATGAGGCAGCCCCAAACTTGAAGAATGCAATTGATCAAACCATGAATGACTACCTCACACCTTCCTGGACCAATTCCCCCTCATGAATTAGACACAATTCCCTAGGAGATGTCAACTACATCTTTAAACCCCATGTCCTAAACCACCTTCCCACATTCCATGGAATGGAGTCCGAGATGCCCTACCTACACATTAAGGAGTTCAATGACATTGTAGAAACCATGTGTCCCCCACATCAACTAGAATCAGCTAAGATGAGGCTATTTCTTTTTTATTTAAAGGATCGAGCTAAAAATTGGCTAAACAATTTGAGACCATCATCCATCAACTCTTGGGGCCAAATACAAAGAGAATTCTATAAAAAATACTTTCCCCACCACAAAACAATTGCACTTAAAAAGAGTATCCAAAACTTTTTTGAAAAAGAGGGAGAGTCATTCTATGAATCATGGGAGAAATTCAAGGACACTCTAAACATGGTTCCACACCATGGTTTTTCTATTCCTGAACAAGTGAGAATTTTCGATGAAGGTTTGGGTCTGGGGAACAAACAATTCATTGACATGATGTGTAATGGAACATTTAAAAACAAAGCCCTAAATGATGCTTACGAGTATCTAGAAAGCCTTTCTGAACAAAACCAAACATGGGGAACTTCACCTTATTTTGAAAAGCCACAAAGAACCACTGGAATTAATACACTTAGAGAAGAGGAAAGCCTTAGGGCTAAACTCGCAGCACTCTCTAGGAAGGTTGAATAGATAGACCTTAGGAAAGTCCATGAAATCCAAAATGTAGACCTTGTTTGCACAATTTGTGACAAACATGACCATAAGACAGACAACTGCCCAACCATTCCATCCATCAAGGATGTTCTCTTAGGAGGACCCCCAGTGGAAGTAAATGCTTTGAACTTTCAAAAGCCTCAATACCAAAACACCTTCAACCCAAGGTATAACGACCACCCAGGCTTCCGCTGGAAAGATAACCAACAACCTAGCAAACCAAAAGGACAAAATCCTTATCCCCATCAAAACTACCAAACCCATAACCAGTTCCAAACCCAACCTATCCAATACCAACAGCCACTGGTCCATTTTCAACAAACCATCCCACCTCCAAAATATCCCCCCTGGGATAAACCAACCTACTCAAGCACCCACCCAAACTGTTCCACAAAGCCTACTAGAACAACTGTGCAAACAAATGGAGAGGATGAACTCGGAAGTCTCTTCCCTAAAACAAGAACTTCAAACCATCAAAACTGGAAAGGCACCCATGCCTACTAAGGTGGTTCCATCCTCAAATTCAAGGGGAGAGTCAAGTTGTGCTCAAACAACTCATGAACAACTAAAGGCTGTGACTGTTTTAAGAAGTGGGAAATCAATTGAGAAACCTGAAAAACTAATTCAGAACCCAACTGAAGATTCAAACTTGGATGAAAATTCAAATGAACCACAATATCAAACTGAGGAAACTGATAAAATTTTCAAGGAAACAACTCTTCAATAAACAACCCCACAACCTGCACCATTTCCTCAACGCATGAGGGGGAAACCCAAGCCGGAACTGAGTGAAACATTGAGGGAAATCTTCTCACAAGTCAAGTTGAACATTCCTCTTCTCGATGCAATCCAAACCATACCTTCCTACTCAGGGTACTTTAAGGACTTGTGCACTTTTAAAAGAAAATTTTCACATAAAAACCAAGTCCTTTTGGCTGCTAATGTGAGTACCACCATTCAAGGGACCATTCCGCCTAAGTTGAAAGACCCAGGTTGCCCTTACATCAATGTTGAACTAGGAGAGAGCAAAGTTGTCAAGGCTTTGTGTGACCTAGGTGCTAGTGTCAATCTCATCCCATATGCTGTATACTGCCATTTAGGCCTAGAAGAACTCCAACCCACATCTGTCACACTTCAACTTGCTGATCGTAGCATTAGGGTTCCAAAGGGGATTTTAAAGGACGTTCTGGTAAAGGTTGAAAACTTCATCTACCCTGCTGATTTAATTGTCCTTGGCAACCATCCAAACATAGGAAATAAGGAAAAAACCCCAATCATCCTTGGTCGTCCTTTCCTTGCAACAATCAACTCTATTATCTGAGTCTGAAATGGGAACATGACCATCACCTTTGGGAATATGAGTCTAGACTTGAACATCTATAATGCAAGCTCACAAATAGGGGATGACGAGGAAATTCATGAAGTAATCATGATAGGAAGCATTGATAATGAATCCATGTAACATCAAGGAATATTTGATGAATGTTTAAGTCAGAATGAGATTGATTTCCTTTGTTCATATGAAGGAAGTTTATCTCCTTGGCTTGAATCGTTTTCAAATTTCTCTTATGATGAAGTCTTAGGTCCAACAATCAGTGAAACCTTTCAAGAAACCACTTTCATGAAGACCACTCCAAATTCCTTCCCTAAAGCTGATCAAGACAATCTAGTTGCTGAAAATTCTACATGTGGGGAATCAATCCTATCTGAAACTCTAAAAAAAGAAATTGAACTTGATCCAATGTCCCAATCTTCTGCTGAAATTCTGAACCAACCTGATCTTGAATTGAAGTAACTTCCTGCTACACTCAAGTATGCTTTCCTAGGGGACAATAAAACACATCCTATTGTCATTTCTTCTTCTCTTGAAGCCAATCATGAGAGGATGTTTATAGATGTCCTTAGGAAGAATAAGAAATCCATTGGTTGGACCCTTTCTGATATTCCTGGGATTAGCCCACTTATCGGGACTCATATGATTGTTCTGGAATCTGATTCAAAGCCATGTCGTCAACCTCAAGAGCGACTCAATCCTAATCTCATGAAGGTAGTAAGGAAAGAACTTATGAAATTGTTGAAAGCTGGTATCATATATCCCATAGCTGAGAGTGAATGGGTGAGCCCAATCCAAGTGGTTCCAAAAAAGGCTGGAATCACAGTGATAACCAATGAGGATGGAGAGATTCTTCCAACAAGGGTGAGTAGTGGATGGAGGGTCTGCATTGACTATAGGAAACTAAACTCATTCACCAAGAAGGACCATTTCCCCTTACCATTCATTGACCAAGTCCTTGAGAGAGTGGCAGGTCATGCCTTCTACTGTTTCTTATATGGGTACTCAGGGTACAATCAAATTGAGGTCTCCCTAGAGGATCAAGGGAAGACTACATTCACATGTCCTTTCGGAACCTTTGCTTTCAAACGCATGCCCTTCAGGTTATACAATGCCCCTGGAACCTTCCAACGGTGTATGATGGGAATCTTCTCAGACATGGTAGGGGATTTTCTAGAGGTCTTCATGGATGACTTCTCTGTGTTTGGGGATACTTTTGAGGGATGTCTGCAGAATGTGGAGAGAGTCTTGTCAAGATGTGAAGAAAAGAATCTGGTCCTAAACTGGGAAAAATGTCATTTCATGGTTAAAGAGGGACTTGTTCTAGGCCATCTGGTCTCGAGTAGGGGGATTGAAGTTGATAAAGCAAAGGTTGACATCATTCGTCACCTTCCACCACCCAAAACTGTCAAGGAAGTGAGGTCTTTCTTAGGACATGCTGGTTTCTATAGAAGATTCATCAAGGACTTTAGTTCAATATCCTGTCCCCTTTGTGCTCTCTTAGTAAAGGATGCTCCATTTGTTTGGACAGAAAGCTGTGAGGGTTCATTCTCAACCCTCAAATCCTCTCTCACCTCTCCTCCCATTATGAAATCTCCAAATTGGAACCTTCCTTTTGAACTTATGTGTGATGCCAGTGAATTTGCTGTTGGAGCTGTGTTAGGACAACGTTGTGATAAAACTCCTTATGGCATTGCTTATGCAAGAAAATCCTTAAATGATTCCCAAATAAACTACACCACTACTGAAAGGAGTTACTTGCTATTGTGTTTGCTTTAGAGAAGTTTAGGTCCTACCTCTTAGGATCCCCCATCACTGTGTTCACTGACCATTCTGCACTAAAATACCTCTTCCAAAAACAAGATTCCAAGGCTAGACTGATTAGGTGGGTCCTTCTCTTACAAGAATTTGACCTCACAATCAAGGATAAAAAGGGAGTTGAAAATGTTGTAGCTGATCACCTCTCTAGGATGGAATTAAAAGACAACTCAAATCACCTTTCTGTGTCTGATTCGTTTCCTAATGAACACCTATACTCTGTGAGTGACTGCCCTTGGTATGCTGACATAGCAAATTTCTTAGTGACAGGAGTCATTCCAAAATTCTTAGGGACTCAAGCTCGAAGGAAATTTCTTTATGATGTTATACACTATGTGTTTGATGATCCATACCTCTATAAGTTCTGCCCTGACCAAGTCATTAGGAGGTGTGTTCCAGAATCTCAACAAGAGTCCATCCTTAAATTCTGTCACAGTGAGGCATGTGGAGGTCACTTTTCCTCTAAGAAAACATCGGCTAAGATTCTTCAATGTGGTCTTTTCTGGCCCACCCTCTCAAGGGACTCCTACACATTTTGTCAAAGTTGTCCTAGGTGTCAACAAGTAGGGTCCATCACAAAAAGGAATCAAATGCCACTCACTCCCATCTTAGTGGTTGAAATATTTGACTGTGGGGAATTGACTTCATGGGTCCCTTCCCAAACTCTCGGGGATACCTCTACATACTCTTAGCTGTTGATTATGTCTCAAAATGGGTTGAGGCCATTCCCACTAAGTCCAATGATCATAAAGTTGTGATTCAATTTCTAAAAGAGAACATGTTTTCAAGATTTTGAATTCCTAGGGCTATAATCAGTGATCGAGGAACCCATTTCTGCAACCGCTCATTCTCTTCACTGATGTCTAAGTATGGTATTTCTCATAAAGTGTCCACTGCATACCATTCTCAAACCAATGGTCAAGCTGAGTTAGCGAATAGGGAGATTAAGCAAATTCTTGAGAAAACTATCAATCCTTCTAGGAAAGATTGGTCTGAGAAACTCTTAGATGCTCTTTGGGCCTATAGAACTGCATATAAAACCATTTTAGGAATGTCCCCCTATAGGTTGGTTTATGGTAAAGCATGTCATTTTCCAGTGGAGATTGAACATAAGGCCTTTTGGGCAATTAAGAAAATGGATTATGACCTCTCATTGGCCAGAACAAAAAGGAAATTAGATCTCACTGAACTGGAGGAACTAAGGATGGAGGCTTATGAAAATTCAAGGATCAATAAAGCTAGAGTTCAAGCCTACCAATCTAGGAATATCAAGGTCAAACATTTTGAACCGGGAAAACTTGTGCTCTTGTATAGTTCAAAACTTCATTTACACCTGTGAAATTTAATGTCTAGATGGTCCGGACCTTTCATAGTGCATTATGTGTACCCCCATGGGGCGGTATAAATTCAAGATCCCACAAGTGGTTACATTTTCAAGGTCAATGGTCAAAGGTTAAAACCATTCATTGAATCATTCAATAAACAGGAAATAGAGGTTGAGTTAACTGATCCAACCTATGAACCAGGAACAAATTAATATATTTAGGGTCCATGTCGAGCTAACAACGTTAAACAAAGCGCTGATGGGAGGAAACCCATGGTTTTCAAGTTTCCAATAATTTCGTTGTTTTAATCAACTTTATATTTTAAATAGGGTTAATGAGACATTTTGATATTTCGAAAAAAAATAAACTGTTGACCTGTTCTTCTATAATGAGTATGGATGGGTATGAAAGGGGAGCACCATATTCATCTGTGTCACGTGGTGTGATCCCTGAGTAATACCTTACCCAGAAAATTAAAAAGAAGACAATGTATTATTAGTTTGATTTAAAAAAAATAAAAAAGGGAAAAAAAGGAAAACCCATAAAAATGATGATACTTAGAATTAAATAAGTCGTTATGTTGTTTGTTTTGTCTGGTTTGTTCTTCTTTTTGTTTAGGTACTATTTTGGGTAATACATGTTCAATCAAGGAGGTGCCTACATCCCCCAAGAGATCAAAGGACTAATTTGGAGCAGCAAGAACTTCAAACTTCAACCACCAGGTGACTTTATTCCATAACCCTCGTTTTCAATTTCCTTTTTGAACTTTCATTCTCTACCTCTACCACCTTCTAAATTTTCTTTTCTTTAAACACTGGGGACAGTGTTATTTTATGTTGGGGGGAGATAAAATAAAAATATGCTTTTGTGTCAAAAAAAATGAATGATTTGAAAAAATAATTAAATGGAAGGAAAAATTCCTTTAACTTTGAACATGGTAATACGCATTGCACACTTTGAAACTGAATATCAAATAATTTATCATACCCTAATTCTGATTTTAATCCTTGTATAATTTCATGAGCATAGATTTTGGAAAGTGTGGCTGTCCAATGTGATATTTCATCGTTTATATTTTCATCCAAATAAAAAAATGCCACAATGCACGTCCTCTAGACTGTGGGGTACTAATTTGAATTTTTGGGGTCCCATAATAAATAGCATAGGCTGGTTTTATTTTTATGAATAATATGAGTATTCAAAAAAAACTAAAAAAAAATTATTAAAAAATAAAAAAATAAAAAAATAAAAATAAAAATTTGCGTGTAGAGCAATGGATTGATAAAATGCGAGGCTTTCGGCACTTGGAGATTGTGACTCCAGAGTTGTCTAGCCCTGAGTTTTTCAATATATCTCTATTTATGGTAATATGACATTGTTTTTGATTAAGTTAACTCGAGACAATGCCCGAGTATGTGGGCTCCACTTGGTGCCGTAAGGCCTTTGAGTCTGGGAGTCATCGGCAAAGTCTTGCTACATGGGTTAATTTGATTAACTGCAATCTCAATTACTATAGCAATATTGCAAAAAAAACAAAAAAAAGGTTGAAGAATACTCATATTAGGATTAAATGTGATTCCACCTAGCGATTCCATGATTTCCCCCTTGAATGAAAATGAACCCCCATATCTATTGTGATTCACAACACATCATTACACCTAATTGAGTTGGATTAAGTATGATGATGGATTTGATCAAAGGAATGGGCTTGGGATTGGGATATGCTTATGAAACTATCTTGTATTAAAATATTTTGATGGGTTTCATGATTGTTTGGTATAAGGTTTTTTGGTGATCATTGTGTATTAAAATGTTTTTGGAAAAGGAAATTCGAATTTCATATTGTTGAGATATATTTTGCTCGGGACTAGAAAAACTCAAGTTGGGGGGTGTGATTAGCCACTAAATGAGGCTAATATTAATTTTTAATATACATAATATTCATGTTATTTGTTATTCATAAACACCATTTTAGTGCATTTTACACTTTGAACATCATTTCACATTATGATTGTAATACCTTCTTAAAATGCACTATTATGTGGTACATTTTTTAACATCATTTAAAGTACCCAATTATTCATCTGATTTTAAGGAATTGAATTATAAATATTTTAATTTGATATTTTTGGAAATTGATCTACACTTAAATATGAACATGTTTGATTCAGGGATCAGTGGAGAATTCATGGAGGATGATGGAGATATTTGGAAATGAAAGGAAGCAATTCTGGAGAAGGAAGATTGGACATCATCCCACTGATGAGGCTGTGGGGCCCAACATACAAGCCCAATTAATCCCAAATTTCGTGGGATGCTATAAGCCATGTATAGGAACAAATCACTCTTCATGAGTTAATGCTAATTCGGCCTCCATATTGGTCATTTAGGCGGCCCAAGTTAGAGATAAAATTCTGGGCCAGATTCTGCGACCCAGAACAACATCCCACTAATTTGATCCTATCTAGGAATCCACAACTCTAAATGGTCCCATATTTTACAGGCGGTTATAAGATATCCGGAGCTCCATTTGCTTCTTCTATGTCCCACTCTGATTCGGCCGTCTAGAAGGTATTCCAGATGCGTCTGTTCGGTGAAGGAAAGCTGGCTGCCACCTCGGGTCAAATGTGGAAAAGTTCAAATTCCACAAGCTTTCCACCACCTATGGCCTACCAAAATTAATTGAGATTCTTTGTACTATTGGAGGCTCGACCCAAGGCTAAAAAATGCCTATTTAAGGCAGTGGTGGTGAAGGAGTTTGTAATCTTGGATTCTTTGTTCAATTGTAGTGTTATGTTGCATTTTTGTTGCCTCAAATTTGTCTTTCACATGTAAGTTGTTCAATTCACTTTAGTTTCTTAATAAAAGTTCTTCTTCTACTCTTATTCTGTTGTTCTTCATATCACTTTGATACCGTTGGATCAAGGTGTGAATTTACTCACACCAACCCTTATGAAATTATTCACACAACGGTGGAGTGATCATTTTATTTTTGTTGTTTTCTTTACTTCCCCATTTCCTCCCTCATGAGTCTACTTTCCGCTTCCATTGAAACCATGGGATCAATGGAGAGCTAACCCACTTATGGGTTGATCCAAGGGAGTAGCAAGGGGCTGGATTGGATGTTATTTATCACCTAATTAATGTATAATCACTTCTTTAATTGGGATTTTTATTTGATGATTTTTAAACTCCATCGTCCTTGTTGAATTTAAGGCCACAGACTTCAAGTACTAATATGAACCTTTACCTTGAAGTGCTAAAAACTTTTATCCTTCAAGTGTGTAGGTGATTAGTATTAAAGGGTGTAGGAATTAAACCAGTAAGTGATGATGTTGTTTTATCTCCTTAAATGAACCCATCTCAAATTTAAGAAATTGAAATCATTAAAAAGAAAATACGTCCAATCCACCCCGAGTGATAACCTAGGATCAACTCATTCTTTTAAATTGAATTCACTTAAATCTATTAGATATCTTTAAAACCCATCCAAAATCAATCCAAGTTGGCCACTTTATAGCTTAAAACAGTCCATAGAATGTACGTGTCTATAGGTTTCTTCTTAGGTCTCTGTGGATTCGATAACCCAAGCTAAACTACAAGGACCATCTTACCTTCTTCTCTTGGGTAAATTTGAGCGAGAATCAGGTACATCGGTCTCAAGATCAATGTCATCCACATCGATCTCATGCGAAGGGTTGGGGTGATACAATCGAAGGTGTAACTCATGAAAAATGTCATTCATAACATTGTACCTATATGGAAGATCCAATCAATATACCACTAACATGATTCTCTCCATAACCTTAAATATCAAAACAAAATTACGCTCTGACATACCCTGTCGCTAAATCCTGCGGTGACCCAATCTAGGCAACACTTGAAGGAAAAAATGATCAGCCACTATAAACTCAAGGGTTTATCAAATTCTATCATCATATGACTTATATCTACTTTGATCCATATACATATGCATCTGAATCAAGTAAACCTTCTCCAACATCTCCTGCAAAATACTTGGTCCCAACAACATTGACTCAACTGCCTCCATCAAACACAAAGGTGATATGCATGGCCTATGATAAAGAGGCTATTTTTGTGCCATCTATATAGTTTCAGATAAATGTTATTATAGGAAAAATCAAATAATTCTAGGAGATTATCCTATGTCCTTCCAAATTCTAGGACACATGACTGAATCATATCCTAAAGAACATGTATAACACGTTTCGACTGCACATCTGTCTGTGGGTGGAATGTCAAACTCAATAAAACCTACATACCAAGAAAATTCTGTAATCCCTTCAAGAATAGAAAAGTAAATAATGATCCACAGTGTCAAAAAATACTCCATTTAACCCCATGAAGAAGAACTATTTCCCAAATGTACATATCTACCATCAAATCCATGGAGAAGGTTATCTGCATAGGCATGAAATGTTCTACTTTCATCAGTCAATCCATAACCACCCAAAGTACATCATTATTCCAAGGAGTCCTTGGGAGACCCACCAAAAAGTTCACGGTTACCACTTCCCACTTTTTTAGGGACTGGGAAGCAATTATATTAAACCACCTAGTCATTGATGCTCATTGTTCACCTATTTATAGGGGTAAAATCCTATCACAAACCTTGCTATCTCCTTCTCCATGTTCGACCACCAAAACCATTATCATAGGTCATGTTATATTTTGGTCACATGTGGATGCATTTCCCACTTTAATGAAATAAATTAATTCATCTGATCCTCTGACATACTCGTAGGCACAAAAACCCAATTTTCGGAATAGATGTTCCCATTATCATGTATTGTTCATTATGATGGTGACTCCCCACCATTGAGGATTTCTCTCAAGGAAAAACATTCAATATATTCCTACTAATTTCCCCTAATAATTTTCAAAAGTGTAGACTCCACTGAAACTGATACAAGATTAATCTACTCCTGAACCACAACATACATCTCTTCTAGAAATGTATTCATTTTCCACTCATCAATAGACTCTTGAACTGTCTAAGTATGATTTTTCCAACTTAAAGTATCAGTAACACTATTTCCCTTCCTTGGTGTATATTCTAGATAAATATAAAAATAATATATATACTCAACCCACCTCCAATACTGGAGATTCAAATCTCCTTGCAAAAAGATATATTTGAAGCTCTTTTGGTAAGAATACATAGAAAAATTCTCACCCAATATATAATTCCACAAACACTTAAAAGTGTAAACCACCACTACCAAATCAAGGTTGTGTATAGGGTAATTTTATTTATTGTGGTCTCAACTTATGAGACCCATAAACCACAAATCGATCTCCTTACCTCAACACTACACCAAGGCCTATCCTTGAAGCATCACAAAATACCATATACTCCTCCTTTGGATCAAGTATAATCATGATTTGTGTCATTTTAAATGGATTATTCAACTCCTGGAAGCCATTCTCACATGATTCAAACTATTCAAACTTTACTCCCTTCTTTGTTAATCCTGAATGTGGTCCTACCAAATGGAAAAACTCTAAGATGAACCTTCAATATTGGTCTATAAACTCCATAAAACATTGGATACTGAAACAATTCTTGGTATGCTCTAAAAGAACATTACTTAAACTTTTGTTGGTCAACTAACTCAATATCCCATGAGTTGATGTGACCCAATAAGTGTACCTGAGAAATCCAAAATTGACACATAAATTTCTTGGAATATATATGATGCTCTCTCAGTGTACTCGGGATGATATCAAGACATTGGGAATGATCGTCATGTGTCTTGGAGTACACCAAGATCTCATCCATAAATAATACCACAAACCAATCTAGGTACAAGTGGAATATTTTTTTCAACATTGACATAAACATTTTTGGAAAGATTTTCAACCTAAAAGGAAACACAAAAAACTCATAAGTTCCATACCTACTTTTGACTGAACTCCTTGGTATATTAGAAGGTTTAACTCTCAACTGATGATACCTCAATCTCAATTCGATCTTGGAGAAAACACAAGGTCCTATCAACTATTCAAAAAGATCATTGATATGTGAAATACGATACTAGTTCTTCACTACCATTCAGTTTAACATCTTGTAATCAACACATATGCATAAATTCCTATAAACCTTCTTAGTAAAGAAAGAATGGAGAACCCCAAGGCGAGGTACTTAGATGGATAAACCCCTTATCCATTAACTCTTCCAGTCGAGTGTTAATGAAACAACCTCGAACCTAGTAGACCATAGATAGTGGTTATTTAATTACAGTGACATAGATATAGGATATCAAATACATGGTTCCCTAATTACATTGGTAATTAAACATGGAACATTACAAAGGAAAATCAACATATTCCTTAAAACATATTAAAAAAGTTAATCTTCATAACCTGGGGACAGAAAAAAGGATGAGCTCAAATACTCAGTAAGGTTTAAATGATTTAATAATAACTAAATCAATTTCAACAAGGAATAATAATTATGGAAGTGTAAATAACTAAAAAACACATGCCTTCAATAAACTGATAATTGAAAAGAATCAGTAGGTTAAGTCATAGTGAAATTCTCATGGAAAGTAAGAAATGATAACTGAATGAAGAAAATGCTTAATTATTGGATGTCATGTATCTGTATCATAAACCACTATTAACATGATAATACCATTTTATTCTATAGGTATAAATTTATCAAATTGTGCTTGTAAAAAACATGAAGGATTTGTCACCAACTGTTTGGTCTCATGAGACCTGTCGATGTATTGATGGGATATATAATGATGGGACCCACCCATCACTAAAAGTGTATAGAATTATTCATTCATATATTTAATTCATTAACAATATAATTTATCCAAATATATGTATTTAGTATAGGATAAAAATTCATCAATATTTCCTAGTTAAAACAACATTCAACATAATCCCTATATATAAAAATGTAGCATGACCAAGAAAATTGTAATATCCTTGATAAAATAAATATATATATATTTACTGAAATATTCAATGAATTATGATCATAATAAGGTATAGTATACATACACCACACATATAGAATAGGTGGTGAATAAGGCATATCTCACAGAAATAAAAGTGAGATGAGATAACACTTATAAAGACCGTATTATTTAAGTGAGGATAAATAAAAGAAATAATTATATGCCAAAAATATAAATCCAAAAAATTAAAGTGGATATACTTTATAATAAAAATAATATGTCATTTTACACATATTCATGGAATAATATTTCCAATGACATTGAATTTTACCTCAATGACTGAAAATTAAGTAATGAATTCCCTAATGATATGTCCAATAGCATTCTGTACTTGTATTTCATGTCTTGGAAATTCAAATTAGATCCATTAGTTTAATAATTCAAAAACTTTTATACATGTATTTGATTTATTATAATTTTATTAAATTAATCTATGGAATTTTGTATAAATTATACAATTCAATTTCATAATTTCGAGTGTGTTTTTTTTCTAAGTGTTTCATGACCAGTTCACTTGTATACAAGTATGGAAGTTCAAGTAAAATGAGAATTGTTCTAAAGAATTGAAATTATATTATTAGTGTAATTTTATAATTTTAAATGATCATATATATCATTTGGTGATATCGTTTTAGAATTATTCAATAGATAAAATGTTAATGGAAATGATTTAATCTATTTTGGCGATTTTTACAACCATCATGTGATTATATCATTTTATTTAATATCATGTTTATATATTGGTTCCAAAAAAATTTTATTACTTATAATATGTATAATAAAATCTGATTTAACCATAATAATGGTTTTATGAGTAGCCTTTAAGGATGTAATGGAAGAATAAAATGCATCGTTCATGATGGTTATAAATCGACACATTACGAATTATGTATTCATTTTTAAAATAAACGGGAGAGTAGAAGGGGTTTGATTATGTACATTACATTAACATAATAAAATTCTAGTACATATATTATAATGGGGTTATCATGAAGTTTTTGGATATAGGTGGTAACAAGAGGATAATAAGAGAAATTAAATTAAAATAAATTAAAATAGAATGAAAGGGGATTTTACCTCATTTGTATTGTCTCCTTGAGAATATCCATATGGCACTTAGGATTGGTCTTTTGTTGAGACCAGAAATATAAAAGCATGGGGAAGAGTCTTTAGAGTTTAATTGATTGGAATATTATCAACCTCCAAGGCATAGAAGGTGTGAGGAGATTAGGCGGTTAAAGTGATATTTAATGTGGACAAGAGGGGTGTTTTTTGATTATTTTATTTATTTGTTTATTATTTAGGATCTAGGCCTTAAATATTTCTGATTATTGTGGAAAATAATAGTAACTGATTCCTGTGTGTTCTAACTAATGTTTTTACATCATCTATACATCATATATGACTCAAAAATTTTTGTATTTAGCTAATATCGTAAATTATTATATATCAATATTCACCAAAAATTCAACTATTAAGAAAAATTCCTAAAATCCACCATAACTATTCTCAACATGTAGATTTTAGAAATAGAATCCATTTTATGAAAATAACATTCTAAATATGAGGATCTTAATTTTTTAATTAAAATCATCATTTATTTGAAAAATAATGATTTTAATTTTATAAACGATTTTATGGCCCTTTGAAAAATTAATTAAGGTTTCTTAAAATTATATTATACTCATAAGGAAAGAAAATTATAATTTATGAATGTATTTTATGATAGTAAATTTTCTTTTATATTATTATATTAATTATAAAATTTTAAATAAATATTTTTGTTTCACCAAAAATACCAGCACTTATTTTATCATTTCTAAAAACAATTACTTATTATATGATATAAATATATTATATTTTCATTTATGAGATACCTAAATTTTATTTATAATTTCATAAGTTACATTATTATTCTAATGAACACATTACTATTCCTAATTGTATATTACTATTACTACAGCCATGTTAATATTTAATAGTATATAACAGTTATTTTGTGCAACATAAACTATCATATAAATTGAATTTATTTAAGAAGATACATAGTATAAAATAATAGGGGTATAATATTACTCCCTCCTTAAAAAAATTCATCCTTGAAATTTTTCATAAGAATTTCCTTCTAATCAAATTAGGGCGGTTCTTCTTCATAATATCCTCAGGTTCCCACATTACTTCTTCCATTTATGGTCTCTACAAATAACTTTTACCAGTCAAGTCATCTGATTTCATAACACTTTATATCTTGTTTCATGAATCTTGATGGGGTCATTATATTAATAAAACATAGATTTCAGTTATATTTCTTCAAAGGTGAGTACATTTTTTGGTTCTAGTATGTACTTCTTTAAAAATTATATTTCGAACAAATCATGATCTTTGGAGAGACTAGGCGACATTTCTCGTCGGTAAGATACAACTCCAATTCATTCTAGAATTTAAAATGGTCTGATGTACATGGGGATTATATTCACTTTCTTACCAAAACATATAACACCCTTCTATAAAGGTATATTCATAAAGACATTATCATCAAATTGAAAATCCAAATCCTTTTTCTAGTTATATGCATAACACTTTTTCTAAATTTTAGCTACATTAATGTAAGACTAAATATTCATTACCTTTTTCATTATTTTATTAATATGTTCTAGGAATATAAGTTTCTCTATAACCAACTACATCCCAACAAGTTGGATTACCACATATCATTCCATATAATGATTTATATGGCACCATTTGAATAATATAATAGAAAATATTATTGTAGAAAATCTATGACAAAGGAAAATACTAATCCCACATAATATGAATATAAAGTGAGCATTATCTCAACATTTTTTCCAATGTTTGAATAGTCTTTTCAGAATTTTGTTTTAGTTTGAAGGTGATAAGCAGTACTCAAATAAAGCTCAGTATCCAAATTTGTTTGAATAATCTTCTAGTATTTTGATGTTAAATGGGGGTTTTGATCAGACACAATTGATAAAGGTGCACCATGAAGTCTTAAGGATTCATTAATATAGATTCTTTCTTGGTGATGAAGAGGTATGTCTTCACATATATCAATAAACATTTCCAATTTCTTAAGGTCATCAATAATAACCCATATCATATCATTCATTCTAGAGGACATTGGTAATCCGATGATGATGTAAATAGTATTATAATACCACTTCCACATAGGAATATTTAGAGGTTCCGTGAATCATATATGATTCTACCTCTCATCCTTTACTTTTCAAAAATCTAGACATCTTGACACATAGTTAGAAATTTCATGATTCATGTTATCCCACAAAACTGTTTTCTTCGTATCTCTATAAATCTTGGTACTACCAAGGTGTATAGAGAAATTTGAGCTATGATAATCTTCCAATAATTCAATTTTTAGATCCAATATTGATGGAAAACATATCCTCTTCCAAAAAATCAGAATTATATCATTATACAAGAAGTCTTCAAATCTTCCATCTTTAATGACTTTAATTTTCTTTTGAAAATTCTCATCATTAGATTAAGTGAATTTATCTTCTACAATAAATGTGGATTATAAATCACTTCAAAAATGAGTTATGTTTCTCCTTCATTAACAATTCCCATATCCAAATTAACTAAATCCATGAATATAGGAAATATCTCAATCCTAATTTGTCGCATATGTCAATGATATTTCCTGGTTAATGCATATGATACCTTATTATATTTTCTTGGATGGTAGTGTATTGAGAAATCATAATATTTGAGTAAATAAAGAAATCATCTTTTCCACATGATGATTTATTCCTACTTAATAATGTATTTCAAACTCTTGTGATCTCTATACATCTCACAACTTTCACCATAGAGATAGTGTCTTCGTATCTATATAAAAATGATTATGACTCCTAACTAACGATCATGAGTTATATAATTATTTTCATAATTTTTAAATGACATTGATGCATATGAAATAACATATCATTATTCATAAGGACACAACCCAATTCATTCTTCAATTCATCACTGTATATCAAAAACCCATCATTTCCTGATGATAGTGTAAAAATAAGAGCATTGAATAATCTTCTCTTCAATTCTTCAAAACATTCAACACATTATTTTGTCCATATAAATTTAAACCCATTACATGGTATCTTGGTTAATGTGATACAAATATATATAAATTCTTATTGAAACACTGATAGTAACCTGCTAAAACAATGAAACTACATATCATAGTTATGTAAATTGGCCTATTCCATTATTGGATTTCCTTTTTCTTCATAGGATCGACTAAGATTCAATCCATATATACAATATGTATAAGAAATGAATTTTCCTAATTCCAAAATTCACATGTGAAATATTAAAAATATAACTCTATCCTTCTGAGAGTCTCATGAATTATCTTTAAGTGATTTTCATGGTCATCATAGCCTTTAAAATACTCTAGAATATCACCGATTAATACTACGAAAAAAATAATCAAGATATTCCTTGATTACTCTTTTGAATATTTAAATAAAAAAAAATGTATATAAGTTGATCCAAATGGAATTAATGTGAACTCATAATGTCCATACCTCATTCTAAAAGCTGTATTTTGAATATATTCATTCTTTACTCATAATTGATGATACCCAAAATATAGGCCAACCCATAAAAAATATTAAGATTCATGAATTTGATCAAATAAATCATGAATGAGAGCTAGAAGATACTTATTATATATTATAATAGCATTGATTTATATACATCCAATGCATAGCCTCAAGGATCCATATTTCTTCTTAACAAAGAGAACATGGGATCCCCATAGAGAAAAAATGTGGAAAATAAATCCCTTATTACTCAACTCCTATAGTTGTTTCTTCGGCTCCATCAACTCCATAGTGGCCATTATATAACGAGTATTTGATATTGGTATTTCATTAGGTATTAAAACAATGGTAAACTCATCTTCATTCTCTGGGGGGATGACTAGGTAATTCCTCAAGAAATACATCAATGTGTTCCCATACAATTGGTACATCCTAAATTTTAAGATTACCTTCCTCATCTCTAGATGTTTTTTCTTCCTCCCCAATAATTTCATTCAATAGGACTACTGGGGATACATCTAGATAAGAATCAGATGATTTATGTTTTTACTCTAAAGATAAGGGATTATACACCTTCCTCACAAATCCAAATTTCCTTCTTCTTGCAATAAAATTTCGCATCATATTTGGAATGCTAGTTTATATCAAGCACAATATCGAAGTCAACCATAGTTATGATGATAAGTTCATAAACAAGATGATGTTTATTTTTCATAAAGGGGACTAACCGACACATTTTTTTTTGAAATGATACTTCCCTTATGAGTTTTTACTGGAAAGTCCCTTATTAAATCAAAAGGAAAATGTCATATTTTATTGGAAAATTGGGTAGATAAAAAATAGTGCGATGATCTATAATCAAATAAAGAATTGGATAGATTTTAAGATATGATTATTTTACTTACCACCACATAGTAAGGTACATATACATTATCTATGGTGATTACATAATCTCGATCCTTTCCCCTTAGCCTTTTTTTGGTAGATTACATTGATGCTTTGGACATTGATTTGAATAATGCCCCATTTAATCATAGTTTAATCATTGTACATCATTGATTTTTTTCTTCCCCTTGTATACATCTTCTAAAAGACCCTTTTCCCATCACTTGTAAAAAACTCCCAAGCTACTAGAGGATTTTATATGATGATTATTTCCACAATTTTTTCATAATAGGAATATCTATGTTCCTCTCTTCTTCTTTGATGCCTCTTCGTTTTCATGGTCATAATAAGAACTCTTATTATCTTAATTTCCCTTGAACTCATAGGATCTAGAAAATACCTTTTCCATTTTGAGGGAACATAATACTATTTCATCATATGATGAAAATTCTTAGAAGCCAGTGTCCTTAGGAGAAATTTCTGAAGACCATAAAAGAAACGATCAATATTGTTTTTCAAATAACGTATGTAATATTTAGCATACCTGGACAGTATTTTGAATGTTTCTTTATACTCTTAAATACTCTCTTCTTCCTTTTTCTTTAATCTAAAGAAATTTCTATTTATTTCTTCTCATTTGTCATGAGGGAATTATTTATCAAATAAGGTTTCATTAAATGTTATCCATTACATGTATTCTATTTCATATTCCTCATTAATATTACGGATCAACGACCACTATTAACCAGCATCTCGCTTGAGATAATATACATCCAGTACTACCTTTTCATTTTCAATGTATCACAATTCCATAAATATATTTTCAAGAGACTTGATCCACTTATTAGGTACCACTAAAAGAGTAGTCCCACTAATTGATGGGGGTTATGATGGATGAAATGATCCATCATAGGTGTAGTATTTTTATTCATCAAAACCATACTAATATGGTTCTGATCTCCTAAACTCCATCACTAACTATATTGACTTTCCCAGTGGGGGAATCCCCACGTTGTCTATGGATATTTATTCCCATTATTATATGAGGAACCATCCCTAAATAATGGTACCACTATTTTATCTCATAATCATCATTAGTATTGAGGAAAAACTCACTATAATGAGTTATTATAATTTTCATGTTTATTTAATATCTAGTTCCCAAGGTTTTTACTAAAACATATCTGATTCCAACTGTAAGAATGAAAAACCTAGTATCCCAAAGTGGAAAATTATTTTAATATAATAAAAAATATATAAGAGATAAAATCACCAAGTATAGATACTTTTTTAGTCCTAAAGAACTATATTCATACATGGTTACCTTATTATATTGTTAATTAAACATAGAACATGAAAAAAGATAATTAACTACTTCCTTGAAACTTATTCAAAGATTTCAACTTCATAACAAGGGGAAGGGAAAAAAATAAAATGGTGATCTAAAAGGATCCATAAGGGTTACATGAATCAATAATAAGTGAATAAATGCCAATAATAAATAATAATAATGGCAAGGTGAATAACTGAGAAATAGATTTTATCAATAAACTGGGAATGAAAATACATCCATAGATTTCTCCATATTGAAAATCTCATGGAATGTATTAAATGAGTACTAAATGATGAAAATGATTAATTATTTGATGCAATGTATATAGAACAATAACCAATACCATCAATAAAAGTTGGTTTATGTTTTTGTGTAGAAAGATATTTTATTCTAATTAGAAACAAAGGCGAAGGGTTTGTCACCAATTATTTTCTCTCATAAGACCCGTCGATGCTTCGATGGGATATATAATGTTAGGCCCCACCTATCACTACAAGTCCAAATTATTATTCATAACTAGATTTAATTCATGAACAATATGACTTATCAAAATATTTTTATTGAGTAGAGGATACAAATTCATCAATATTTCCCCAGTTAAAACATCATTTAAAAATAATCAACATATGTAAAAATTGTACATGGATGTGACAATAAACAAATATGTGATACAATAAATATGAATATTTAATGAAATTTTTAATGAATGATGATCATAAAAATGGGTAGTATACATAAATCACACACAAGGAATAAGTGGTGAAAAATTCATATCTCACAAAAATAAAAGTTAGATGATAAACCCCTTACACATATCGTATCATTAGAGTGAGAGTAAATCAATGAAATAATTATGTGTGACAAATTTAGATCCACACAATTAAAGTGGGAATATACTATAAAATAATTATAGGTAATTTCACACATATTCTTGGAATAACATATCCAATGACATAGAAGTTTATCCTAATGAAAGGAAATTGAGTTTAGAACTCTCATAGCTTATTTCCAAAAGAGGTATACACTTTTACTTAATGTCTGGTATAACCAAATTATATTCAATAATTACATATTACATAAAATTTTATACATTTAAATGATTTATTATAATATAATTAAGTTCATGTATTTCCTTTTTTATGAGTTATAATATTCAATTTTATCATTCTGGGAGTGTTCATTTTTTGTGTTCTCATGATCGGTTTGCTTTTATACAAGAACAAAAGTTCATGAAAAATGGGAATAATTATCCATAATTGAAATAATACATTAGTGATGAACTTACATAAGTTTAACGTATCATATATATAATTTGGTTATTTTAAATGATAATTATTCATTAGATAAAACATTAATGAAAATGATATAATTTATTTTGGAATCTTTTACGACCACTACAAAATTATATCATTTTATTTTATATAATATTTATATATTGCTTAAAGAAAATTATATAACTTATAATTTGTTTAATAAAATCTTATTTAACCATAATAATGATTTTATGACCAACCTTGAATTTGATTGTGGAAAATGAAAATGCATTGTCCACAATGGTGGTAAATCGACACATCACGGACGGTGTTTTTATTTTTAAAATAAAATGGAGAGAAGAATGTGTATGATGATGGATATTCCATTAATAAAATAAAATTATAGTATATATAATAATATATATTTATCATTCATGTTTGGATAGAGGATGTAAGGAGATAATAATAAAAGAAAAGAAATTAAAAGGGTGTGAAAGAGGATCTTACTTCTTGTATAACGTCTCCTTGAGAACCTCCTTAAGGAAATTTGGATTTGTCTTTTGGTATGAACTGAAAGATAAAACATGGTTAAGATTATTGAGATATGAATTGGGTAGAATATTAACAATCTCCAAGACTTAGAAGGTGTGAGTAGAAGAGGTTGTGAGGGGTGGTATTTATAATTGGGGAGAGGGGTGTCTTTCGATTATTTTATTTATTTGTTTATTACTTTTTCTCAAGGCTATCAATAGTAATGATTATTGTGACCATATAAAGTAACTGTTTTAAGTGAGTTTGAACTAATGTTGGTTACATAATCCATCCATCGCCCATAAATCAATAATTCATATATTTAGCTAATATTGTAAATTAGTGTATTTCACTATTCAAGGAAAATTCAACAATTTAGAAAAATACAAAAAAAATCACTCTAACAAAATTTTGGAATGAAAAATTAAAAAATGTAATCTATTTTATGAAAATAATTTTATAAATATGATATATTTAATTTTTATTGAAATTCATCATCTGTTCAAAAAATACCGATTTCCATATTGTATATGATTTTACGGAACATTGGAAAATTAATTATGGTTTCATAAAATTACCAAATAATTATAATAAATAAAATATTAATTAATGAATCTATTTTATGAAATTAGGATCACTTTTAAATTATAATATTAATTATAAAATTGTAAAAAAACATTTAAGCCTCACAAAACATACCTACACTTTAATTTAACATTTAAAAAAATTATTTTCTTATTATATGATATAAATATATAATATTTTCCTTCAGGAGATACCTATATTTTATTTAAAATTTCATATATGAGATTATTATTCTAATGGCTAGATTACTATTCTTAATTATTACATTACTATTTTGATGACCATGTTAATATTTAATAGCCTATCATGATTCATTTGTTAAACGTAAACTATAAAATAAATTGAATTTATTTAAGAAGAAACATACCATAAAATATTGGGGTGTTATACTTAATATCATAAATATATGTTGGTTCCATTATATATGGTAGAAGAGAAACTATCTCATCCCCATGTATGTGCTCAATTATAAATTTCACATCACTCTGACATGGAATCCATGAGAAGCATTAAGGAAATAAACCTGAAAATACGTCAACTACAAGAAGAAAGAGATCCTGATTTACACCTCCATCATCTAGAAACATAATAGTAACCTAGGTAGTGAGATCCCCCAATTTTTGGTTAAGTGTCCCTGGTCAGCTTGCCTGGATATCCCACCCTCCATGGTGAATATATTTGTAACCCTCAGGAGATGTAAAAGTCACTCTCATGTGAAAACAATAAATTTGGTCTTGGGATTCTACTGACCATTCCATACCTATAAATAGGTTAAATCATATCATGTCATGCATGTAAATATCCCAATGGAAATTAAAATCCCCAACCTCGAGGGAAAACCCATTGCATAAATAGATGTCTCTCGATCATACCCCCAAATGTGCATCTATCATCATAAAAAGGCTAAAAAAATCCACTTCCAAGCTCAAACCATTCAAAAGTTGTGCTGATATAAAATAATTATAGGAACCTATATCAAATAAGGCATTGGGTAGTGCAAAATATAGAAGAATGTTACCTATAAATATCGATGGTCGAGCCTCTCTATCCACCAGTGTAGGCTTAATTACATGAAAATATCATAAATCTCTTCCTAGTGATGCAGTCTGAGTCCCCAGAGCTGCACCACTCTCCTGATACATGTTCTATTTCTCATAACCACCTTGTGCACAACCTCAACCACCACGACCAATAAAAATCCAACTTCCAGACTGATATAGTGTAGATGATACCCTTCCCACACTATGATTCTTCTTTCCTACTCCATATTTACCCATATATAATGGGTTCCTACAGATCATATATAGATGTCCTAAACTGGCACGATATCATCAATCTATCAGTGGTATAGGGAATTATCTAGGAATGTGACTGGACCTACCAAACTGGTGACAGTTCACCCAAAAAGTGTCCTATGTAATCAATCCTCAAACCTTTACACTATGTTTTACACTACTCTAGAAAATATTATCATAATTAATATTCCTAATCTTGAAAGTTGTACCTCCTAACCATCCAGCTGAAACCACAGGTCCTCCACTAGATACCTCCTTCAGTTTCCCCTCAGAAATGAGATCACAATTTACCACATTAGAAAACTTCTTACACCTAAAGATATTCACCTGGGACATAGTTTCACATTTAATCCCATCTTAAAACCACGTTTCCATAGTCACTTCATCTTTTTAAAATGTGGTAACAATGATTTGTAAATATATAAAGTGACTATCATAGTTTATAATAGAAATACACCCTAATTCAACCTCAGAAAATTAGTCACTCTCTCCTACCTGAGTGTCTAAAAAAAGTGATCCAAGAACTTGTCAATAAATTCATTCCACTCTATACTATGCAACTGTCAATCCTGAGTCTATATGTCCCACCAATTCTTTTCATAACCACATAACATGTAAGTAACCTATTTTACTTTTTTCTCTGTAGGATTCTCTGTATGGTCAAGTATAGTCTGGATAGACTCAATATCGAACTCTGCTACATTATCTCCACCCTCTCTGGAAAATATCATATCCTCCTGTAACAGAAAATCTTGTGTCATGTCATATATACTCTTTAAAACCTTCACTAGGTCTCTTAAAATATACTACATGAATTGAGAAAATGTCTCTCAGAACTGCTCTCTAACATCCTCACCCCAAACTATTGGTACCTCAGGTTGCACTTCCTGAGGATCATTTCCACCCATAACCTCCTATCATCCTCTCAACAAGCATAGTCATAGAGTAATATCTCTATAATTCCAGACAATCATATTAATACACATATTCAAACATTAACTCATTTATCTAGAGATTTTCACAAAATAAATAATTGTTCATTACCCCAAACCAATCCACACAGTCAAAACCAAGGTGCTATCACTACCCTTAATCATCCTACATTTAGGCCATGGTTATCAAAGAGTAGAAACATTATTCTATTCAAGATTCGAATTATACCCCCATTTATTCACATCTTTCATAATTTTAAAAAAATAAAATTATATTTTGAATTTTGAATTTCAATTAAATAATAAATTAAATAATTCAATTTCAATAACTTATTCAAAACCATTTTCCCACGCATGCCTAAAATGATGCATGTCACAAAATAATCCTAATAGCCTAGAATGATGCGTGGATGCTCAACTCTTGTACCATAACAGGCCATGATTCAAATATTTAAAAACATAATAATCAAAAAAGTCACACAACAATTGCATCATGTGAGGTGATATAACATTCAACTATAACAACATACATCAATAACAACAATTCTACCCTGGAGACTTGTCTTTTACCCTCATACATGGGTTAACTACTCCCATGTACAATCTCTTAACCAAGATCTGACTCATTATATTCATATATTTTTCTTTCCCAAATAGTATCACAATAGTAAAGAAGAGGAAAACTCATTTGATACCACTTTGTAATGTCCCAACCCAGGTTCCACACACTGTTTCCCCAAGCTGGTTGGTCACATGACCTCAAGTGAACCTCCCCATATGTAAGAGTCTTCTAACTAGCTGTGAGGGTATAATATCAATCATGGGGAGACTGTACCCTATTTATCAATGTATCACAACATAGGAAATAAACTATAACGACCCCTTGATATAACCAATAAACTAGTAAAACCAGTATCACATAATGAACAAAAGTATGGCTATAATATCCAATGCTGAATAGTAGATATCTCATGCCAAATATGTGTCATGCGTTAATATGAAAAAACTAAAAATAAATAAAGACACTTAAAACTCTCATGTGAGTCCCTAATGACATATGGTTCCCCCATACATGATCCTAACTTGCCCATCTAACATAAGACTCTTTCCCTTATCCTATACTATAAACATGGAGTCTATTCAGGTATCGATGAGGAAACCCGAGTTGGGAATTAGTACAACTCATTAGAACACCACCAACATCTTCTTAGAAAATATCAAGTCAATATTATTGTATGAAGTTGTGTAAATTATAAAATACAAGAAACAAAGTAAACAATTTACCTATTTCAGTTATTCTTTATTTAACCACATAAGGTCCCAAGTTCTTGAGGACACCCAAACTCTCAATACATGTTTCGGACCACACCAAAGTCTGAACCATATCACATAGGTAATATCAAGATTCATTATAATCATGGTCTTTCATTACCCATTAAAATTCAATTCATAACATAGATGATATAAACCGTAGTAAAATTCCAACAATTTGTGCCTAGAATGGAATGGAAAAGGCCTCGTGGGGTTTAGAAGCAGCAGTCCTTGTCCCACACTCATATTCACATGTATCACACACATGGGAATTTGAAGAAGCAGTCTATGTCCCACAATAATTATCAATCAATCATACAAGTAGTCTTTTGGAGTAGCATTTTGTGTACCACAATCATTATCACTATGGTATTTTTATGTAGCAGTCCATGTCCCAGAGACGTATATTATTTTATCACTATGGGATTTTGAAATAACAGTCCATGTCCCACACACATTTATCAATGAATCACATATATCATATGTATCACATATCTCTCAGTTAATAACCATTAACCCATTCAACAACATTATACATTATGTTATACCATTAAAATTTATCACACCAAATCACGATTCAATAATTTAATAATATAAATTAAAATGTACAATTCACCATTAAACCATTTTTCAATATTCAATTCATATAACCTATTAACCCATTAAGGTCAATACAACCATTCCATAATTCCCACATTTAAATTAATTTATATCACATTAATTGACCCACTAAAAATCATAATTTTCTATTAATTCCACAGTATCAATATTCTATTAATTAATTGACCAATTATTTAATCTAGATCCATAAATTTCAATTTACCCAATTTAACTTAAACCATTAATACATGAAAATTAAATTAAAACAATTTAATAATAAATTTAATTTCCCAATCATGTAAATTTATAAATTCACAAATACATACACATAATTTAATCAATACTATGGTATTTTCAACTTAGACCACCTACCTAAAGATTGATAATGAATGTTCACCATCTAAAATAACCAATTGATGCGAAAAGATTAAGATCCTGATGAAGAATGAGATCTAGATCTAAAACCTAGACCCAAGATCAAATGAATTGTATCTATCAAAACCAATATCTAGATCCATTTATGATGTATAGAAACATCCCTTCAAAGGATTATAGGAATAATAGAGAGAGGAAGGAAACCAATCAGGATTAGAATCTCTTACCAGAAGAGGTGCAAATCTTCAATATGGGCTTTGATTAGTCAGTAAAAGAGGTTGAAAGGGCTTGGAATTAATTTTAGAACCTCTAACAAATAAGAAAAAAAAATTTAGGGTTAATTTTTGTTGAATTAGGGTGAATTCCATGTTCTCGGGAATGTTTAATCTAATTTTCGGTGGATTAAAAATCTGCATGAATAGTTTTTTGTTCGGGGGGCACGGTTTCCACTAACAGCACGCCTAACCATGCACCTACTCATAAGGGGATCCAAAGTTACTACTAAGAAGGAAAAAAGTTTTCTAAAGCATGCACCAACCATGAAATCCCCCTCTTCTTGGGGTTGCATGGTTTTCTAGGGAAGAGCGCATGGTTAGGGGAAATCATGCCTCAATCATACACTACCCAAAACCCCTAAAAACATACATATTATACCCCACATTACCCAATATAAATCCCAAACAAGATGTACTTATAATAAGGAAAGAGAGTACCTAAAAACAAGATCATGAAATCTCCAGAAAAGTTCAGGGTCTGACATAGATGAAAACAAAACACGACTTCCAAAAAGATATTTGAAAAAAACTAAATAATTATTAAATAAAAATAATGAAATTAACATTAAAATAATAGATAAAATGATGTAACTATTAATTAAATAGGTAATAGGAATTGATGGTTGTATTTATTCTTGACCTATTTCCTTATTTTCATTATTTCCATTGTAGCCTTGAATTCCAATATCCCACAAGCATAAGCAACTTTGATCAAACCACCCAAACCTAAGAAAAATAATCCACCTATATAATAAAATAATTCATTTATTAGTAACACTATAAAGAAATTAAGTAAAAATAAATATGAAATAATAAATTTATAATATGTCAATTTCATACTAAAACCATATAATTTGGGTAATACCGGTACACATTGTATCAGATTTAGTGCATGATCATAGTACTGGAATGAATCATCCTTAAGGATGAATTCATTTATTTACGGTCTTTATAGAAGTTAAAAACAATAAGTATCAGATAGAAATGATTAGGAAATTAACTAAAAAATTATAAAATATAATGATAAAATCAACTAAATAAGTAGTAGGAAGTCATATCTTCATGATATTATTGTACATTTTTCCGTCAGGTATGGTTCATATTCCATTCTAAAGAAATATATCCCCTCTTATGAATACAAGGAATTTTATAGTCATAGTAGTACTGAAAAGATATAAATACACAAAAAACTATAAAATATTATAAATGAAATAGTAATTTGCTTTGAAAATACCTATTTGTGATGCTTGTTTGTTGATGTTATATGATATCTCTCATAAATTTATAAACATAATAACCACAATCAATCCATTTGTTTATTTCAAACAATGTATAAACATTGAGTAAAAAATTAATTTGTTTTGATATGTGTTTTTATAGTGAAATCTTTTTATATATACCAAGATACTTTTCCACTATTAGAACACTATTGGCTAATTGTTCATATGGAGTATAATCATTCCATGATTTTAATGATATTTAAAAACCACCCTAGAGGAATAGAATTCAAATTGAAAAATAATATAAAATATATAACATCAATATTAGTTCTAAAATGTTGGATGTAGTGCATTAAACGTTGAAAAAAGTCATCATGTGTGGTTTTTTGTTGGATATCCATGTTGTTAATCCAAGAAATAAATCTTTGGAGTATCCAAATTGACCGCATTGTGTACCCAATGATTCCTAAAAACACAAAAATGAATAATTAGTTAATGTAATGAGAATAAATTTTATATGATCAAATTTTAGAGTTTTACCCCTACATACTTGGTATTAATAATAGTAGGTAATCCATAATTTTTGTTTCAAACAATTTGTTTAGTTTTTCAAATATTTCATAAATTTATTTATTCAATTTCTCAATGCTCTGTAGAAGTGATTTGAGGACTAATTAGTCCATATTTCTGTTCATGGGGTAATCCCTTCAATTGGTATTGATATATATGCCTAAAAATATATATGAATTGTATTTATTCACAATTAACATAGTAGATCATCTATTTGAAAAAAAAATCACGAAAACACACCTCATCCATAAAGTTACAACTAAGACACCTATCCATTCATACTTGAGGAGTTTATTTACATTCAAAAGTGAAATAAATCCTATAATGGTTTCTCCATACATTTACCTTCAAAATCATCTATGTGATTACTACCACTTTGTAACTATGTATCTTTATAAAACATAAATGTTAGTAAACAGGGATATTGAATGGACGGGGAAAAGGTTATTTATAATTTCTTTTCAATCAGTTGGTTGATCCTTTATATTGTTTTTATTGTTCCTTTCATTCCACCCCCTTCACTTTTCTTGTTTGTAAAAAAATCATCAGTTCAAACCTTTTTCATTAATTTATAATGTTTTAGCTTGAAAAATAAAATGTAAATGAATACCTACTTATCAAAAAAATTACAATATCTAATGATCGTCCTATGATTGTACCAATAGCTTTATCTACTATATAAATATTTGTGTTATCAAATGTAATAGGTAGCTCGATGTTTGGATCATTATCTATGTTAATTAAAACTCTCACATGTCTTTCTGGTTGGGGTATATTGTGTAGATTGCCTTCATGTATACTGAACAAAGTTACCCTTGCAACAAGGCTATGGGTGGGTGTTGATAGATACAAATCACAATATTTTTTCAAACTATAGAATATCAGTATAAAAAATGTGTCAGTGTTTCTTTGACTGAAATTTCACATAAAAAACAATGAGAATATTGATTACCACTTCTAAGATAGATCTTTGAGGGGAATGCCTCACCTTAAAATAGGTGGGGGTGGGGAGGTATTTTCGTGTAGTGGTTGTTCTTGAGTGGTTTCTTCTCTTTTTTTCTCGCAATAACATCTTCTAGAAACTCAAATATACCATGATTGTTTTTCTTCAAAGGCCGTTAATATTGATTTTATCTCTTCCATTTCATTATCATTATCCACATGTTCTTTTCTTTTCTAAAAATATAATTGGGGTGTCACCTTAAAACTCACACCTTTGATGCGGCCATACTATTCTGGATACTTCAAGAAGAAAAATTGTAGGTGTTCATCGGGTACAAGTGTTGATGATTCCATTGTTTAATTCATATTGAAAATATAGGGAAATAAGTCAACATTCTTATGTGATATCTATTTAAAGAAAAAAATATTATGTCATACATACACATGATTCCCACACATTTTATGTGTTTTCATCTATTAGTATCCCATCATTATTTACATGTACCTCCTTCTATAGAACATGATGTTGGAAAGAAGTGGATTTGGACTTAGATTCAACAATATTAATATAAATAGAGGACCATAATTATGTTGTTGTTCATGCCACATAAAAGTATTATGGTATATTTAAAATATGTAAAAAAAAATTCAAGTGAAGTAAACCATATCCTTACTTTATTTTCATGTATATTGTTTTTGCTTCTTATTACTTATTTTTATCACATAGTTTTTGTTTTATAAATAAAAAAATTTCTATAAAAGTGATCAATACATGTATTGTAAAATAATTTATTATCATCCTCAATGTACTAGAAAATATATTTCCCCATGATGGCCAGTAAACTCATCCCATGCTACATGGTTTTTCAGGTGTTCAAACATAAGCGGTGGGTCATGTTTATTTTCCCTTCAATATCATTCAAATGAAATTTGATTAAAATTGTGTGGAACCCTATATGGACATTATTAACAAGAATTAATATAAATTCATTATGGGTGTCATCTATTATAAATGCACTCTAGAAGGCATGATTATGAGTAAGTCAATGTTTCATTATTTTATTTTATTTTTCTTATATAATGAAATGCTAACGTAATGTTTTCCAAATTTCATCCCAAATTTGTCTATTAATCATGGGTCTAACATTCATCCATGAAGATATATCAATTTGAACATGGTGCCAAGTGGTGGCCCAATGAAAATACTAAACATTGTCTTATTGGGGTTTATAGGCTAATTGTGTGCATTCTGTCCGACCTCGAATTGTATGCCTTTGAGTTTGGCCTTTATAATTTTTTCTAACACCATCATGCAACGACTCTCATATTATTTTAGAGACATCAGTTCTTTTTCATCTACCATTTCCTCAGGTTCAACATCATCAATATGTTTTTCCACTTGATTGGTAGCATTGGCATGTGCATATGGTTATTGTTCCTCTTCACAAGGAATAATAGAATTTTAGGAAACCTATTTTCCCAAAAGATCAAGAGATTTGGCATGTGAAAAATTCATTATCTATAGAATTGGGTCAAAATTTAATCTAGATTATGAAAATGAATCAGTGAATAGATAATAAAATTAGGTGACATAATGTATACTACAAAAATATAACTTGATTATTGAACTCTCTTTTTTTAAGGTTAAAGGGATTTGACCCCTCTCTAGAGTACAAAAATACCATAATTGTGGTCTTCACTAATTTACAAAACCGCATCTACATTGGGTCCTCTATGAAATGAATGTGACATCCAAATCAAAGGGCCATCCTTAGTTGTATTTTCACTTGACCCTTCAGTGGTTTTGGTCTATAACCGAGTAGTTGACCACTTTCAGTTTGTGGGGTTTAGAACATAAAATACATGCACTCCATGTGATGCCATTATAAACTATTTTTCTTTGTACAATTCCTTATGAGATCTAATTTCATGAATCCTAATTCATTTATTTTAATATTAAATATTTTATCTACCCACTTTAATTGAAAAATTTCCACTTGTAATGTTATATAATCCAACTCCAATATTTTTATGATTATACCAAAGTATGACATATTGACATAAATTAGATTTCTATCCTTGGTACTAGATACATTCATTTCTTCGTTCACAAGTGTATCTCCACTATTTTTTCATGGTACTGTCTTCATCATATTCATTTGTATAGAACATATAACCATTAATTTCATAAATATTATAATATAATACATGTGCACTTGGTCCTCTGGCTAGCCATCGAATTCGTTCTGAGATTGGATACTGATTTTCATCTAACTCATTAAAAATATGGTCTCTAAACCATCCTATAAACTATTAATTATGTGTATTTGATATCCAACTTTCATCCCTTATTGGATTAAAATGCCTAAGAATTTTATTGTGGGTTTCAACATTGGGGGAAACCTATAAATAGTTATGAAAAATGTAAAGGTGTTCCAACTCTTTCCTTGTAATAGTTATTGTGAAAACATCTATTCCATAAATTCTATCATCCTCAATCCAGCCAATGTGATTATATTTTGATATACCAATTTTTTCCACACCTAATTGGCAGTAGATATATAATTCAATAACTTCCTCAACAATATACCTCTCTATAATAAAACCCTATGGTCGACTTCAATTTTTGTCATACCCTTTTATAATCTTCTTGTACTATTCAATTTGGTACAACTATTTATAATTTATAGGACCACATAGTCAAATCTCTCTCACCAAGTGAGCCATCATATCATAGAATGCTGACAATAAGAACATTTTCAATTCGCAAAACCTGATGGAAATTTCCTTTTCTATAGTTGGTAATTTAATCGGGACTATAAATTTATTGGATATAGCTATAAAAGAGAAACATATCTTGGTTAATGTATGATAGACAGTCTTGGTAAAAATGAAACATAAATCTACAGGAATTTGATCTTGCATCAAAACATGACAGTTATATGATTGTAGTCCATTTCACATTAAATCTGTCATTGAAACGATATTCTTGATATTTGATGAATACCCCTATAAAACCTTAACATTATTCAATAAGTTGCAAAACTGATATCTCTCCTTCCAAGAAAGAGTTTATGTAGCTGGAGGAAGAAAAGTATATCTTTCCCCCTTCAGTGTCATAAAATCTTACTATATTCCCATGTAAATCATTTCCAACCGATCCATAATTCTATGATTTTTTTCTCATTTTTTAAAATTCCAATGAAACTAACATATAATTTTTTTCAACATGTATAACATCATGATATTTTTTGAAGTGCACACAATTCTAGGATTGTAAATAATGAACTCATATCTTTTACCAACCATTTTTCTTATGATTTTTCAAAAAAGGTTTACCAAAATAAGTGTTTATATATTTTACCATCTCAAATAGATGATCACTTGTTAGTGGAGATGTTGTTTTATGATCTTATGATATCACATCAAACAATGTATTACATGATTGGTACTTATGTTGGCAGGGTATAATTCTACGATGTCCTAGAAACACATTCTTTGATGAATGATTCAATCTAATTGGCTATGTACATTGTTCAAATATGGAACACCCTTAAGTTCCTTTAATTTTATAACCTGAAAAATTTCCATAAGCAGGGAATCCATTTATCATCTCTTAAAACATGAATCTCATTGTGAAATATTTATTTTTATTAGCATCATACAATGTAATGCCTTAATCCCACAATAATTTCAAATCATTAATCAATGAGGGAAAAAACATAAATATAATTACTCGGTTGTTTTGTTCCCAAAATATGCATATATAACCTAATGTATTTTAGTTTCATAACTAACAATGGTTGAAAGTTATAATTGAAAAATAAAAATGACCATGTACTAGGAGGATAGATTTGAAAACCAAAAGGATTCACTCCATCTGTTGATAGTGTAAGACAATGGTTTCTTGGCTAATTTCCAAATTTAAGATACCCATGATCAATTATCTTATAACAAGGAGAGTGTGATGGGTGATGTCGTTTACCATCATTATCTCTTTTACTTGTGTTCCATTTTAATGGCCTTGCAGTCCCCTCGCTTTCATATAGGCGCCTAAACCATAGAATGATTGAAAAGTACAATACAACATTCATAGGACATGAATAATATTTCTTGTATCGAGAAGAACCGTGATTTGGGAATTATTTATGTGATTTTTGCTCCTTTTGAAATAGTATAAAATCATTTGGATAGGAATTTATTCTTTTTGGCGTCATACCCATTAAACATACCATTCAATTAGTGTAAAATGTTCAGCTAGGAGGCTCATTATCTTATGGTAGAATATCATTCAAAAGATCAAGTAGTTAAGATAAACTAGAATCAATCCATATATTGTTAGATTTTAAATTATAAAGCCTTGGTACGGACAATAATGTTATATCTTTAGTACAACCCACATACAATGTCATTTTTTCACAACTCTTTAACTTCTCAATCAATTTTGGAAAATCACAATATTCACCTTTAACTGTCATTTTCATTTCTTCAATATGATCTTCATCATCATTCACACCTATAATCACATCCTTAATATAGTTTTCTTCATTGTATACACTTGTAATCATATCAGATGATCCATAAAACACACTAGTGTTATCCCAGTCACTTGTGGCATTCACTTTTTCCCCACATTTAGTCCATCATTTATATCATGTTCTATTCTATGACGGATCATGTGGTCTTACAACTCCTCTGGAATAATTATTCTTGAATAAAAATTGTTTAAACATAGAAAAAGGATTTGAGAAGGTTCATATGCATGATCTTTTTCAAATTTGATGAACACTTTCACCCCATCTTCATACTCTTTTGGTCAATGATTGGAAACCATCCATATTTTATTCAATTCAATACTATTTGATTTGGTAATATTGATATTTAAAATAAATAAATAAATACAGATAAAGAGGATTTCAAATAAGTGGAACCCAACATTTTGAATGGAAAAGGTTTTTGTTCTCAAGAATAAATTTTAGTCACTAAAGTGAAAATATAATTTGGCCGATGTGCAAAATTCATCCAACTTGCGTCTTAACATAGGAAGGTGATTATGGAATAGATAGCTTGATATATGAGTGTGGTATAAACAATGGTATTTGGTATTCTTAACACTGGTACAATTATCATTTTTATAACTTTACAACAATAAATTTATTGTTTTTGTAAAAACATAGTTATCATTTTTAGTGAAAATTATTTTTCATTGATATATTATCCAATCAATAGAGTTGATAATATTAATGTTGTATAACATTTCATAATTAAAATCATTAATATTTTTCTTGAGTTCAACCCCAGAAGGTTTGTCAATGTCTTGTAAAAATTTAGTGAGCAATGAATAAATTTGTTATTATTTTTAATAAAAAATAGAAAAAATTACTAATAATTTATAGTTTTGGTTAACTAATGTGACCTTAATTAGTAATAGGTTTTAAAAATAAGAACTTACTAATTTATCATAATTATTAATAATTACAATAGTTAAAATAATTTTAATTTATCATAACAATAATTAATTATGATCAATGATTACAAATTATTTTTAATTATTACATAATAATATTTCTGAAAAAAAATATTACTTAATAGTAATTATTAATATTTTAATAAATTAGCTAAGGATAAATATTGATTATTTTCAATAAATAAAAAGTAATTACTATTAACTAAAAATTATTATCAGGTTTATTAATTAAATAGTAATTAACTAATAAAGATCAAAACTAACTAGTAATAATTATACTAAGTGATATTCAATATTAATTAATCCATAATAATTTTAGAATTACTAATTAGGACTACATATTATGTAATTACAAAATATTAATCATATTTATTAATTATTTCATAATTAATTGACATGCATTAATACTAACTTCTAATTATCAACTACTGACTAATATTAAATATTAATTAATCCATCATAATTATTAATTTAATAAGACTAATTATGAGGTTGTTATAAATTATTTTCCATATTTACTAATTAATTATGACTTAATTAATAAATATTATAAATATTATTATCATTTAAATATATTTATTATAATTTAATAATTATATTTATATATAGGTAGTTATTTATAATTATAATTATATATATATATATATATTATATTTGATTAAATATTTAAATTTATACATAATTCAATATGTTTTTAATATATAAGTATATTTTATTATAAGTATAATATAGATATTTATTATTTAAACATATCTATCAAAATTGTATAATTATTTAAATACATATTTATATATAACACTATATATTTATTTATATATGATTATATGAAATTTAAATATAATAAATAAATTTCTTATTGAAATATATTTATTATAAATTTATGATTATTTAAATATATATTTATCTATTAATAATTCTAATTATAAATAAATAAATTTTTAAATAATTTTATATAATAATAAATATATCCATATAATTATATATATTTATATACTTAAATATATATATTTATTATTATATAAATATATATAATTATAAAAAAATATATTAATTATAATATTATTATTATTTAAATATATATACATATATATATATATATATTTATAATTATATAAATAAATTTTTAAAAACATTATATATATATATGAATTTTTTATATATAAAAACTTATCAAAATGCAATTACTCATAGGCAAAAAAACTCAAATTCCATGGACGAATCTTAAATTGTAACTAAAGGTGGAAAAACAACGATGATTCTTCAATTGAGATAATATTTGAAAATTAAAGAAAACAAATAAATAAATAAATAAAATAAAATGTTAAAAGATTAATTACCAAAAAAATAAACCATAGATACAATATGTGTGGTGGCCAACAACAAGGGAGGGACAGTGGAAAACAGATGATGGTAAGGGAGGGGTGACGGGTGGCGGTTGATGACAAGGGAGGTGTAGGGTGTGACAGACAATGGATAGGGAAGTTCGGCGTGTGGCGGACGACAATAAGGGAGGGGCGGTGTGCGAAGGACAATGGTAAGGGAGGGGGTCTCAGGAGGAGTGGTGGAAGGTTGCGAAAGGGAGGGGTGGGCGGAAAGGGAGGGGGGCAAGGGTGGTAGTGGGCGGTGGAGGACACCACTCCTGGTGAGAAAAAACCGCCAAACCCTACAAACGCCACACCAAGGTCGAACTGCCAAAAAGTGTGAAAATCAGACAACGAATGAAAGAAGAGTTTTTTTTATGTTTTTTTTAAAAAAAATTACAGAAAACAGTTAGGTAAAAAAATTCAAAATGCGGTGCAATGGCATCATTGTGGATGCCACCTTTGCATTTCGGGTGAAAGGCGGCATTGCGAATTCCGCCTTTTCAACGTCGGTGTGGATCGCTGACGTGGCAAAGGCAGCACCCACGATGTCGGCTTTCTAGATGAGGCCATGCAAAAGGCGGCTACGTGGGTGCTGCATTTCACTTG
This sequence comes from Viscum album, assembly GCA_963277665.1. Classification (NCBI taxonomy): domain Eukaryota; kingdom Viridiplantae; phylum Streptophyta; class Magnoliopsida; order Santalales; family Viscaceae; genus Viscum; species Viscum album. The sequence goes on from OY728134.1 coordinate 1,282,109,779, forward strand.
GCATCATTGCCAAAGGTGGCACCGCGGGTTCCGCCTTCGCCTCCGCGCCCTATAAAAGGGCAGTTCCCCCTCCCTTCTCCTCACTTCCATAAACTCATTACCTCTCATTTTCTCTCTTTTGCAGTGAAGATTGCGGTTTGAAATTTTATGAATGCTTTTAGAGGTATGTTTTTAAATTAAATGTTTTTTATTTCGTTGAATTGTTTTTAGTTAAATATTTTTTTAAACATAATTTTTTTTAGATATTTGAATTGTGTATAGTTAAATATTTTAATTCTTTAGACGTTTAGTTAGTTTTAAATTTTATTTGTTTATTAGATTGTTTAATTAGTTATATATATTTTGGAATTATAATTATCATTAGTAAAAATTAATTTAGGAATCTTTTAATGAAATTTTAGTAGCATAAATACTATGTTATCTAAGTAATAAAATACTTGTTTGGATACAAACAAGTGAATGTGGCTCTGGCACAAATGTACCTAGGGTTAAAACCCGAAAATACCGATTTGAGCTAGACTCAAACGGGAACTGGTGCACAACAACGGGCCTTACTGCAATCTGGTTTGACACTCTCGAGGGATATGCTTAAGATATGCATATTTCATTATAAACTACTAAAATATCTATGAAAAGAAATGATAAATTGATAATTTAGTAATTATGCTGATAGTTATTATTAGGAATGATTAATTAGAAATTAATTAATAAATAAAATCGTGTTAAAAATAAAACTACAGTTCAAATGATATTAAATAACATGGAGATAAAAAACAACATGGAGTTAAAAAACATGAGTTAAACAACATGGAGTTAATGAAAACATGGAGTTAATATGAAAATATAAATAACATAGAATTAAAAAATAAATGACAACATGTTTTGAGCTTCTTGCCTTTATTGTAGTGAATTGGATATCAAAATTTCAGAAAACCCATGTCACAATAGGTTTTCTGAAATTTTGATATTCAATTCACTGCAAGAAAGGACAGAAGGTCGAAACATGATGTGATTTATTTTTTTAACTATATGTTATTTATATTTTAACTCTACTATGTTATTGAATATCTAATTAATAATTTATTAAGGAATAACTAATGATTGAATAATGATTAACTAATTAAAAAGTGTACTAAGAAATATCCTAGTTTATGATATAGGATCTTATAAAATTTAAGTATCATATAGATTGCATAGTTTAGAAGTAATAGTTATTATTTGAACATGAGGTAATTAAACTACATATTAAAAATTAGTTGGATTAATAAATATTATATTGGTAACCATCATTTTGAATGTCACTTACATTATCAAAATCTTGATCAGAAAACTTTTTTTACGTAGAGCGTAATGTTTGCCTATGTGTACTGCTATGGGGAGGTTATTCTAACTGAAAAAAGAGATTCTTAGAGTATACAACCAATAACATTGGTTAATACAACTGATTGTGTAACCCTAAGTGACCTTTAAGGTATAATTCATGGCTCATTTAATCTAGGACTCGATCAAAAGATCAATTCAATGAGTTGTAGACATTTGCAGTTCCTGTCAACATTTTGGCATCTAGCTTGTCCATTGGATGATGATGTGCAATGGATCCAAACAATTAATTTGTTTTCTAAATGTTTGAATGGTACCATGATGGAGTTATATGTTGATGTTTCTACTGTACAACAACAACATCCAATTGTACAAAGATGTAGACTTACAAGAGTCATTGAAGATAGTATGCCCCAGGAAGTTGAGATTATTCCAAATGATGAAAAAGAGGACAACCTACTTGATCTCCCAGATATACATGTTAACCTAACATCTGATGAATAGTTTCTTAATAATGAAACTGATGGTGATAATAGTGCGGATGAGGAAGGAACAACAGAAGTTTGAGAAATGGATTAGTTGTACAGTGGGCTCAACCTACAATAAATCATCCACCACTCTTTGCATCTTGATCAGAAGTAATGACACATGTGCCTCAATTTGATGATAATGTTCTCACATCGGCAACTGAGTTTCCCAGAGTTATACGAGATAGGTTTAGTGAGATGGACAAAACTTTATATGTTGGACGGAATTTTCCAAGTAAAGATGCATTAAAAAGTACGGTGAAGATATTTCACATTGAGAGGCATTGTAGCTATGTAGTTTATTAATCAGACTGTAGAAAATATGCCATACGGTGTGAGAAGTATGGGGATGATTATAGATTTCGATTGAGGGAGATTCCGGACATTGCATTTGGAGGTTGTAGAATCATGAGGATTGAGGCGGCTCATACTTGCATTCAACCAAGCCTCACACAAGATCATACCTCATTGGATGTATAATTTGTGTCATCCATTGTTCTTGAGATGATTCGGACATGTCAGGATGTTCCAACACCCTTATGAAAAAAAGGATTCAATAGACATTCATTTATAAGATTTCCTATAATAAGGCATGGATGGCGAAACAGAAGGCAATTGTGAAGGTCTATGGGGATTGGGATGACTCATATCAGGTGTTGCTGCAATTTCTAGCCATATTGAGGCATAATAAGCATGTTTTATTCCATCTGGATACAAATGAACATGTTTCTCATGATAACCAACTTGATCCATCTCGTGTTCAATTTCATCTGTTGTTCTGTGCATTCCTTCCCTGTATCTCCGCGTTTCGTTTCTCCAAACAGTTTATTCAGATTGATTGAACACTTTTCAATGGAAAATACAAGGGAGTATTCTTGATTGCGGAAACCCAAGATAGAAACCATTCACCTCTTCCGCTTGCCTTTTCCATTGTAGAGAAAGAAAAATATGAATCATGGAGTTTGTTTTTGGCATGTATCAACAATAATTTTCCCAACATTCGGGGTGTTTTCTGGATATCTGATCAGCATCGAGCAATTAATGAGGCAATCAATGCAGATCCTGATACATGGAGTTACCCAAATGCACATCATCGGTTCCGCATTAGATACATTGCTAACAACTTGAATAAAAAATTCCACAAGGAATTGATAAAGAAGGCAATCACCAGACTTGGTACGTATAGTATTTGTTATTCTTTTGTATATCAACGTAAAGATAAATTCAAAATAAGTGAAATATCATCTATTCTGTGTAGAATATGATTCAGATCAATGATGGTTTGAAAAATGTTTCGAACAAATCTGTCAGGTTAATGAAGGAGTTTACGATTATATGATGCGAATTCCAAAAGAAAAATGGACATTGGTATATGATGGGGGGAAAGGTACAGAAACATGACCACCAACATTGTAGAGTGCATTAATGGTGTCTTCAAAGGGATTCGCAAGCTACCTATAACTACCCTGGTTCATGAGACATTATATCATTGCATGAAGTAATTTTTTGATTCACAAAAACTAGCATCAGATGGAATACATCAGGGGATAACATACGGAAGACATTTTCCACAAGAGATTGAAAATTGTATTGAAGAAGATTCTGGTTATCAAGTCTGCCTATTTTGATGAGAAGGCTCTCGATTTGATGTTCAATAGAAGTAGAACCCCGCCACAAATAGCATTGGTGAAAAAATGGTGGTATTACTAGAAATGAGGCAATGTCAATGTGGAAAGTTTCAGGCCTTACAGTTTCCATGCTCACATGCCATCGCAGCATGTGCCTCTGTTAATATATCATGGGAAGAATATATTGATCCAGTGTACCAGATGAACACCATTTCTAACTATTATGCTGCACCATGGACACCTATTGGCGAGATTCGTTATTTCCCAATGCCCGAAGGTTAGCCGATATTGGTACCTGATACGAATTGGTTGTATTCTCATGGGAGACTGAAGGCTAGAAGGTGCTAAATGAGATGGACTGGCCTCAATAACAAAGACAGAGTTTGAGATGCACCATATGTCATCAACAAGGACATAATCGGAAATTATTCCCTAACATTGTTGGGTCGAGTTCACACTCTAAGCAGCAATGATGTATTGTCGTTATTAGGAGATTCTCGTATTGTAAATTTTATGTTGTTATCTCTTCCTTTTACCTCGGTTTTCTAACCCCCAAAACTGAAAGTCATAATATTAAACCCAAAACATCATTTGTATACCGTAATCCTAACATTCTAAACCATAATCCTGAAACAAATTTCTCAAATCATTAACTTAAACCGTAAAACATTAAAAAAATCCAAAATCCTAGATCCAAAAGGAAAAATATGAAACTGTAATCTCTAAATCCTAAAATTGAAAAGATGAGCCTTAAACCCAAAAACATCTTCCCATTACATCGATTTTCAAAATATTATGTGACTAAGAAAATAATCATCAAACATATAATGATGTGGACAATCATATATAAATTACAGATCAAATCATTTTCTAATAAACATCTATATAACACCGAAAAATCATTTATATATTTAAATATATAAAACCATATCTTACAAATCACCCAATTCTAGGTAGAAGCATATCTTAATAAACATTAGTAATATTCTTTGAAAAACATGAAGACATTCCCCTTTCTTTAGGTAAATAAAATTTCATAAAACATTGTGAATAAACATGACATGTCTTGCATTCTACAAATCATAATATTTTACTGATAATGATGTTATATTTACAGTTTACACTTAAAACTCATTTCATTTGTTTATATGCAGATGAATGACACCATACTACTCCGTCAGCAGGCTACCCATTGTTCACAGGTTGTGATAAAGGGTGGTCTAGATCAATTGATTAGGGTGTGTCGAGCACACCTTTTTCATCACACAGAGCCTCCTCCTGCCATTATACCATACTTGCGTCATGCTAGATTCTATGGTATTGCGGTATCAGATTTTACATTTGTATTCCATCACCTGATAGCTGCACTCGTGGAGAGGTGGAGACTAGAGAAACACACATTCCTCCTCCCTGAGGGAGAGATAACCATCACCCTCCAGGATGTGGATGTGCTTCTTGGTCTTCCGATCCACGGAACACCCGTTATTGGTTCCACTCGGGCATCTTGGCCCTACCTTGATCACCGCTTGTTAGGCATTGGCATTTTTCCTGATGGAGCATCGATATCTATACCTTGGCTGGAGTCACAGATTCCACTTTTATATGATGATGCTGATGATCAGACTGTGATGTGTTATGCATGTGCATATATATTACGACTTATTGGAGGGACCATGGGTACAGATCATTCAGGGATGCATGTGCACATGATGTATCTACCCCTACTATAGGACTTTGATCAGGCATGGACAATGATGTTATTTATATTTTCATGACTTATTATATAATCCCTTTACTGATTTTATATGAAATGTTCATAATATGTCTGAAATATTAATGTTTTAATAATAAGTATAATTTTTGAGCATTTTTAGAAGTAGTCCAATTGATTCAGTTTTCTATTTTTTATAACTCTCACCCTAATGATCCAAATTGTGTGATTCGTGTTTTTTAGGATTCCTAAGTCAATGTGATTCGTGTTTTTTAGGATTCCTAAATCTATATAAAACATTTCATTAGAAGGTATCATGGTCCAATTATTCCATTTTAAGGACTACATTTACCACACAAGATGACCTATCGAATCTATGAAGAAACTGGACCAGCCATGATGATTGTGTTACTGGTCTTACTCCTGATGCCCAAATTTTAGGTAACTCCACCATGTGTTCGTGACTATCCAAATGAATCATGGGTAAAAATTTCAGGGCCCAACTCTAAGAACAAATGGGCCCAAATGAAGCATTGAAGTCCATCCCACCATTCTGGTCGAGAAATAAAATCAGTACAGTATTCATGCAATATCTCATGATGTAAGCATCTAATCAAGCTGAGATTTTTCATTTTGAAAGAGGAGATATGGGCAGCCAACATTTTTGAATAAATAATTCGGTTTTTAAGGCATAGGTTTATTGAAAAACCCATTCAAATTTTGGACATCAAAAATATTGGATTGAAATGGACAGATTAAATTTGTTTAATTATCTGGCGATAACTTTGGATACATAGGTCCAAATGACTCCAAATTTTGAGAGAGGTCAGAAAACGTTATTAGATACAACTTTTAAGAAGGAGATATCTAGATATTCAGCTATCTTATTATCCAAAAAGGAGATTAAAGTGGAGGGATAGATTGGGGATGAAAACAGTCCACTCCTTGGCCTATAAATACTCTCCCCTTCTCTCTTTGAGAGAGGTTGGAAATTCAGAAGAGAGGAGCATAAATTTTCACGACCAAAGCCTTGAAAAATTATTGGCAGGAACTTAAATACTAATGTTTTTACTTGAGAGACATTTTCTCCTCTCTTTGATTTCATTTACTTTTGTGCTTTTCTTCATTTGTAAACTCGTAAGTGTTGTTTTTTAATTCTGTTTTAATGCAAGTTTCTTCTTAAATATATCTTATTCTCATCCACCTTCTGTTTTTTCACATTAATGTTCTTAAAATAGTTTAAATACAGTTAAATCCCCTTCCCTTCTTTTTCTTTCTCATTCAATCTAAAGTTCGTTTTAAATTCTCATCATCCTTCGTGTGCATGTGTGTTCGACGTAAAACTCTCCTCTTATCCCTTTATGTTTATTATCTTCTTAATTTATCATCATAATCATTATAACCATATTATTAAACACCCAAATGGCTGAGTAAATCTTTCATTGTGGTGAGTCAAAATTTATGGATGTTAAGTGATTGAGAGTATTTACTCGATGAGTATTCGTTAATTTGACATTGTGTATATTGGACATAACATGTCATGGATTAATGACTTGTTTTTTTTAATGTGTGGTTTCCAGGGATTATTGGAACCATAAATACACTACCAGCAACAATTTCTGATTGATATTATAACACTAAGTTATGTAAAGGCTTCGATTAAAGCATTAACACATAGTAATTCCAATCAACATTATCTTGCGAAGTGGGTGTTAAATTAACTACAATATAAAGCAAAGCTCCAGGATGTCACAAGCTTAACTTAAAAATGATGAACTGACCCCAATCTTTATCAATTTGTTAAATCAATTAAAATCAATAAATCATTTCAATTAAGCTCTGCAAACAAACCCCCAAAATCAAAATACAATCAACTAAAAACAAACGACTATTACAAAGTATCATCGCCGAGGATTCAACCCGAGTGCTGGTCGATAGTGGACAATCGGTCGTGCGTTTAAAATGGATTCGTTGCAAGGGATGGTGCTTTATATAGTCATTAGTTTCTGGTTATAGTAAAAAAAGAAAAAAAAAATTTGAAAAAAAAAATTGTAAAAAAAACACAAAAAAACCCGCCTTTTCATAAAAATCATAAACTGAAAAAAACACAAAAAACTATCTTCATCTTTCATCCAAATCTTTTTGAATGCCTCGTAGCCTCCCAAAAAATCCCTAAAATTTGTTTCACCCTAAAATTTAGTGAACACTTCGCCATCTTAGGAGGAACATAAGAGATAATCAAATAATTCAAGAAGCAGTCCTTGTCCAACCAATTGAATTAGATATCGTCAATCCTATGGAACAAACACTTAAAGAACTTGTTTCCCATGATATAAATAAACAAACTCTTAGTATTCAATATCCAAACATAGAGGCTGAATTTGAATTCAAATCGGGTTTGATTCATCTTCTCCCTTATTTCCACGGGCTAGCCGGTGAGGATCCACATCTCCACCCTAAAGAGTTTCAAGTAGTGTGATCTACCATGAAGCCTCAAGGGGTTTCTAAGGAACAAATAAAACTTCGAGCATTCCCTTTCTACCTACCTGACACTACTAATTCATGGCTTTACTACATCCCTCCTGGTTCTATAACCACATGGAATGACATGAAGCGACTTTTCTTAGAGAAATTCTTTGTTGCTTATTGTACTGCTTCTATCCGAAAGGAATTAAGTGGTATCTGTCAGTTCCCAAGTGAATCACTCTATGAGTACTGGGAAAGGATCAAAAATATTATTGCAACATGCCCACATCACCAAATTCCTATCCAACTCTTGATTCACTACTTATATGAGGGGTTATTGGAAATGGAGAGAACTCTCATTGATGCTGCAAGCGGCAGTGCTCTTGTTGATAAAACTCTTACAGCTGCAAGAGATCTCATAAGTAACATGGTTGCAAACACACAACAATTCCATACTACAACACATGCTCAAGTAAAACAAGCCCAAGATAATCAATCAATTGAGCCGAACAAGGTGACCCAGTGGATGAGTGAACTTATAGGTCTTGTGAGACAACTAGTTGTGGCTACCAAATCCCCAACCTCATCTTCTCCATAATCAATGTTTCCTAGACCTATCAAAAACTGTGGAATCTGCAACTCTCAATCTCATCCAACTGACACATGTCCACAACTTCAAGAGGATCAATCTGATTCATCTGGACTAATGGAGCTCAATGTAAAATATGCTCAGCAGAAAACCAACCCTCAACTACTAGGTCAGTTTGTTAGAAACTTCAACCAACCTCACTCTGAGCTCTTCTCTTCTTCCTATAACCAAGGCCTTAGGTATGGAAATACCATCTCTCATCCCCCTCAATTCCATCCTCAAAACCCATACTAGTTTCAATATGGTCAAGGCATTGGTAATTTCCAACAACCTTATCCTTTTATTCCTCAAACTCAAAGGAACAATCCTCCTCCCGGATTCCATTATCCTAGTGAGCCTTCCCAATTCTCAAACCAATTCAATCGCTTTCCCAAGAACCAAAATAAATGTAATCCAAATTCGGGAAAAGCCTCTTCTTCTAAGAAACCATGGGAAAGTGAAGTGGAAGATCATGCCTCCTTCACCCGTTCATGCCTCAAAAATATTGAAACCCAAATTGTTCAACTTGCATCCCACCTTACTTAGCAGCAACCATCCAATTCTTCTGAACTTCTAGCTCAACCATTACCCAACCCCAAGGGTAATGTATGTGAAATTGCACATAGATCGAGAAAGCAAATTTCTATGCCTCAAGATAAGTCCTCCAACCTTCCGTTGAATGTTGACCTAGAAAATGAAAAGAAAAAGAAACATGAAAAGGAACTTGAATCCATTCCATCTCCTCCTTCTATTTCACTTTGGAATCTAATTCCTTTTCCACAAGATGTCTCTAAGCCAAATAAGTCCTTTGAACCTGATCCTAAAACGATCGACATGTTCAGAAATGTTGAAGTCAACATTCATCTCTTAGATTCCATCAAAACAAATTCTTAAGTATTCCATGTTTCTCAAAGAATTATGCACCCACAAGAAGAAACTTAGGACCTTCGAAAATGTTTCAACCCAAGAGTCCATACCCATTATGTGAAAAGATCCAGGGACCGTTACGATTCCATGCTGAATTGGAAGTTCCAACATTGATGATGCACTCATAGACCTAGGATCCTCAATTAATGTCATGTACAAATCTATATTCTCCAACATTGGTCTAGGTCCCTTGCATCCAACAGGGGTTTTCATTTAGTTAGCCAATCGAAGCACAACTATTTCTAAATGAATAATTGAGGATGTCCTTGTCCGAGTCAATGATCTTATCTTTCCTGCTGATTTTTGTGTCCTTAACATGGAAGGTGAGACAAACTCTTCTCGATCTCCCATAATTATAGGAAGACCATTCCTCATGACTGCAAGAACCAAGATTGATGTCCATTTAGGCACCTTATCCATGGAAGTTGGTGACCAACTGGCCAAGTTCAACATTTTCCAAGCCATGCGATACCCATCTGAGAATAACTCTGCATTCTTAATCCATTCTTCGGAGGACACTTATAAGATTCAATTAAACCCCATTCCATCATGTTCATCCTATTCTGATAATAAATGATTTTTTGAAATATGCACCATGATTAACCAAGTCATAAATGGTGAAGTTGATGTGGACCTCTAATTCATAGACTCCATCAATCAAGAGGAACTTGAAAAATCTCTTGAGTCCCACATCAACTCTGATCTCTACTGCTCCACCTTGGAAAATATTAAGGAGAATGAATCTGAAGCAACAGAAGTCCCTTCCTCCATTCCTGAGTTTTCTAGCCGACAAATAAAATATGAGACTGATCTAAAACCTCTTTCTGAACACCTGAAATATGCATTCCTTTTTCGTGATCACTCATATCATGTCATTATATTTGCTTCACTTACTAAAACCAAAAGTCCAAACTTTTTCAGGTATTAGAGGAAAACAAAAAGGCCATAGGTTGGACCATAGATGACATACCAGGAATCAACCATGCCCTTTGAATGCATCACATACATCTTGAGGAATCATACAAACCAATTAGACAACCATAAAGAAGACTCAATCCACTAATACTTAAGGTAGTTAGGGAAGATATCACCAAGCTTCTTCAAGCTGGTATTATCTACCCAATTTCTGATAGTGAAAGGGTTAGTCCAATTCATGTTGTACCTAAGAAGGGTGGGATAACTGTTGTCACAAATGAACACAGAGAGGTAGTCATAACTCGAGTGAAGAACAAATGGAGGGTGTACATTGACTATATGAAATTGAATGTTGAAACATGAAAAGATCACTACCCTCTTCCTTTCCTTGATCAAATTCTGGAACGATTAGCTGGTAAGTCACACTATTGATTTCTTGATGGATACACTGGCTTCGTCCAAATCCCAATCACACCTCAGGACCAAGAAAATACTACTTTTACATGCCCATTTGGAACATATGAATATAGAATAATTCATTTTGGAAATTTCAATGCTCCTGCAACATTCTATAGGTGTTTGATGAGTAACTTTTCCGAATTCATTGAACATTGCATGGAAGTCTTCATGGATGACTTCACCATTTATGGAGAGTCATTTGAATCTTGTTTGAATTCAATCTCTCTAGTCCTTAAAAAGTGTGTAAAGTGTAATCTTTTGTTAAATTTTTAAAAAAGTCACTTCATGGTTGAAAATGGGATTGTTCTAGAGAACATAGTGTCAATTGATGGTATTGATATTGATCCAGCCAAAATTGAAGTGATCCAATCACTTCCTGAACCCACTTCTATTTGAGATATCTGTTCATTCCTCGGTCATGCTAGTTTCTATTAGAGATTCATCCATAACATCAGTAGGATTTCCCTCCCACTAACTCGGTTACTAAAAAATGATGTCACTTTCCATTTTGATGAGTTTTGCAAGAGATCCTTCATTGAACTCAAAACTGATCTCACATCTGCCCCAATAATACAACCCCCAGATTGGTCTTTAACCTTTGATTTGATGTGTGATGCTTCCGATAGAGCCTTTGGTGCTGTTCGTGGTCAAATAAGAGAAAATTTTTTCTTGTAATCTATTATGCCTAAAAAACATTGGATGCAACTCAATCTCACTACACTATCACTAAAAAAGAACTTTTAGCAGTTGTTTTTGCCTTAGATAAATTTTGTCCCTATCTCTTAGGTTCCAAAATCATAATCTTCACAGATCATTCTGCTATAAAGTTCTTACTCAAGAAAAGTGATTCCAAACCGAGGCTAATAAGATGGATCCTAATGATCCAAGAGTTTGACCTTGAAATAAAAGATAGACCAAGAAAAGAAAACCATGTAGATGATCATTTGAGTAGAATTTATAATTCTTCTTATTCTGAAATCATCGATCCTGAATTCCCCACTTAGCACATTTCATCTCTCACTCCAAAAATACCATGGTATGCCCCAATTGTAAATTACTTGGTTTCTGGTGTTTTTCCTAATTTTTTTTCGAAAGAACAGAAAATGAATTTGAAAAGTGATTCAAAAAACTACTTTTGGGAAGAAAATAAACATTGAAAAACTAGGGCAGACATGGTAATTAAAATATGTGTTGATGAAGTTGAACATTCCTCTATCTTATAATTTTGTCACTCAATGCATGGTGGTAGCCACTTTGGACCACAAAGGACCTCCCAAAGGGTCCTAGATTCTGGATTCTTCTAGCCTTAACTCTTCAAAGACTCACATGAGTTTTGTCAATCATGTCCCACTTGCAAAAAGATTGGTACAATTTCAAAGAGAAATGAAATGCCCAAAAGCCTTTAATTTTTTTGTGAGATCTTCAATGTTTGGGGTATCGATTTCATGGGACCATTTCCCCCATCCAATGGATTCTCATACATCCTTCTTGCAGTTGATTATGTTTCAAGGTTGGTCGAGGGAAAACCCACTAGAAATGATGATTGACATACTATTTGTGAGTTCCTAAAGACACACATCTTCCACAGATTTGGCACGCCTCGTGCCTTGATCAGTGACTTAGGAACCCATTTCTGTAATAGAACCATGGAATATCTTTTGAAAAAGAATGGGGTTGTACATAAAAATTCAACTGCATATCACCCCCAGACAAATGGAATGGATGAACTTTCTAATAGAGAAGTGAAAAGAGTTCTTGAGAGAATTGTAAAACCCACCAGAAAAGACTAGGCAGAAAGACTTAGTAAAGCACTTTGGGCTTATCAAACTGCCTTTAAAACACCCATTGGGATGCATCTTTTTAGGATAGTTTTTAGTAAAGCATGTCATTTTCCAGTTGAAATCCAACATAAGTCATTTTGGGTAGTGAAAACTCTTAATTTAGATCTTGAAATATCTGGTGATTGAATGTTGCATTGGCTGAACTGGAGGCAGGTCGACTTGAATCTTATGAGAATAACACATTGTACAAAGAAAAGGCTAAGGTACTCCGTGAAAAACACATCTTGAGAAAGGAATTCCATGAAGGTGAAAAGGTACTTCTCTTCAATTATAGATTTTGGCTTCACCCAGGTAAGCTTAATTCTCTATGGGAAGGTCCTTTTTGTTATTACTAATGTTTACCCAGTTGGTGTAGTTCAAGTCCAAGACCCCTCTTCCAAATGGACATTCACGGTTAATGGACATCGGTTAAAGCATCACCATGAGAGGATGAAAAATTCTGGATCATCATCAACTTCCACTGGATCCCCAACTTCTCCAGTCGATGTACCACTAGATGGAGATGGCGACCCTCCAAATCCAAAACAGGGGTACCTCTTTCCCTTAAACTCTCTCTCTATCTCTTCCTCTCTCTACCTCTTTCTTCTTATTCCTCTCTATTTCATTTTTTTACCAATTTCATTATCAAAACCTTTCTTTTTTACTTTCTCTTTTATGTGGGTGTATCTTTATAAAGATAAAAACAAAAACCTAAAAACCTAAAAAAAACCAAAAAAACAATCATTTAAAAAAATACAAAAAAATAAAGAGTCGTGCTTACTCACCATCGAGTTTTGAAATTTTGTCCATCCATTTTGGGGAGTTAACAGACATGTTTTCATATCAAAAAATTTCTATTTTCATCATGACTTTGGATAAAGCATTTTGTGTCAAAATTAACAACTTTTTAATGCTCAATTTTTGATTTGGAAAATGATTTTCTCGAACTATGACGAACAACATTTGCAATCATTAAAAGGCCACGTATGACCATCTTTTCAAAAGCTATGTTTTCATCCCCATTTGTGATTCTTGTGTTTTTGGACCTTCGAGCTAAATTTTGTACCTTAGTGTGCATTAATATAATAGAGTAATTTTCTGAACCACATGAGAATCACAATAGCCAAATAGAATCCCATTTCCCTTACATTAATCCTCCTTTTGAAAGCCCCTTTGATCCAATGAAAACCTTTACTTTGATATCCAAATTACAAGCCCAATACCTTTTCCCACCCAATATCAACATGGCTTTTCATTGCATAATTTTTTTGAAATTTAAGTGTGGGGGGATTGGATTTCATTTTTTGGGTTCCATTTTATGGATTTTCAACGAGTTGTCATCTTCTTGAAGGAAAGAATCCATTTTAGTGCGGGGGAGAGGTTTTCATTCAGTGTGTTTTGGGGAATGTAATGTAATTACATTTATGTAATTTTTTAAATATTATTGACAAGTTTTCAAAAAAAATAAAAAAAGATGAATAAAAAGTTGAATTTTTTTTTTGAAAAAATGGGTTTTGTATTGGGTAGGTCAAAAATCACTCTTCCTCAACCTTTGCTCTTGTTATAACTATTACAATTAGTGTCATGAGGAGATCAAACATGGGTTTGGAGATGAGTGTGAGATCTGTTTCAAGGTTAACTTTTGAATAAACAAAGAAAAAAAAAAGAAAAAAAAAAGAAAAAAAGAACAATTGTATTATATTCTTATTGGGAGATGTTTTGTGTTTTGTAAATATTCCATCTTCTCATTACCTTCATATTTTCTTCCTCTATTGTGTCTTTCTTCACAAAATCATTCCCTTTTAAATATGTGTTTTCATTTCCTTCCATGTTTTATTTCAAAAAAATGTGCATTGATTTTTCTATGTTGGTGTTTTAACCCTATTCTTCTCTCTTGTGGACATTATATTCCTACCATCCCATAGCCATATAAAAACCCCTTAAAAAAACTCTTGATTCTTATTCACTTTGGGTATTGATTGAAAGCTGAGAGCTCTTTTCAAACTCTAAGATTTTTACTTTCGGTTCGTGAAAGAGTGTACCTCCACAAATAAATTTTATCATCTTGAGAGGTGTGAGTCTTGAGTATCGACATTTTCCATTTCTAAATTTGAGAATGAAAAAATGAATTAGTTTTGGAACATTTTTTATGTAACAAATTGTGGTGGAATTAAAATTGGTTGAGTGAAATAGTCTAAACCTCCCCTGATTGGAGAAAACAAAATTTTAATATTTGTTGGTGAGTGAAAATGATTTTGTCATGTTTTTATATTTGTTGCACATGATGACATACACAAGACTAAGTGTGGGGGAGTTGATGTTATTAATATTTTCATGACTTATTATATACTCTCTTTACTGATTTTATATGAAATGTGCATAATGTGTGTGAAATATTAATGTTTTAATACTAAGTATAATTTTTGAGCATTTTTAGAAGTAGTCCAATTGAGGAAGTTTACTATTTTATTTATAACTCTCACCCTAATGATCCAAATCATGTGATTATTATTTTTTAGGATTCAAAATGAAATATAAAACATTTCATTAGAAGGGATCATGGGCCAATTCTGCCATTTGAAGAATCGCATTTACCACACAAAATGACCTACATAATCTATGAAGAAACTGGACCAGCCGTGATGATTGTGTTATTGGTCTCACTCAAAACGCCCTTATTTTATGAAACTCCACCATGTGTTCTTGATTATCCAAAGGAATCATGGGTAAAAATTCCAGGTCCCAAATCTAAGAACAAGGGTCCCAAATGAAGCATTGAAGTCCTGCCCAACATTATGGACAAGAAATAAAATCAGTACAGTATTCAGGACATATCTCATGCTTTAGGCATCCAATCAAGCCGAGATTTTGATGTTTGAAAGACGCTATATGGACGGAATACTTTGTTGAATAAATCATTCGGTTTTGATGACAAATTACTATTCATAAACCCTTTCACATTTTGGACATCAAAAATATTGGATTGAAATGGAAAGATTAAATTTGTTTAATCAACCAGACATAACTTTGGATACATAGGTCCAAATGACTCCAAATTTTGAGAGAGTTCGGACAAATTTATTATCTAAAACATTGAATATTGAGATATCTCGATATTCAGCTTTCTGAATAGCCTACATGGTGATGCAACTGGAGGGGCAGATTGGGAATGAAAACAGTCTACTCTTTGGTCTATAAATACTCTCCCCTTCTCTCTTTGAGAGGGGTTTGAATTTCAGAAGAGAGGATCATCAATTTTAAAGACCAAAGCCTTTCCAAAGGCTTGGGAGGACCTTCCATACTCATGTTTTTATTTTATATACCTTTCATCCTCTCTTTGATTTCATTTAATTTTGTGCTTTTCTTCATTTGTAAACTCGTAAGTGTTGTTTTTGTAATTCTGTTTTAATGAAATTTTCTTCATAAATATATATTATTCTCATCCACCTTCTATAGTTTCATATTAATATTCTTAAAATAGTTTAAATATAGTTAAATCTTCTTCCCTTATTTTTATTTCTCATTCAATCTAATGTTCATTTTTAATTCTCATCATTTTTTGTGTGCGTGTGTGTTCGACACTAAACACTTTTATTATCACTTTATTTTTCATATCTTATTAATTTATTATCATAATAATTATTACCAGATTATTAAAAACCCAAATGGCTGAGTAAATCTATCATTGGGGTGAGTCAAAATTTAGGGATGTTAAGTGATTGAAAGTATTTGTTCGATGAGTATTTATTAATTTAACATTGTGTATGTTGGACATAACATGTCATCGATTAATGACTTGTTTTTTTTAACGTGTGGTTTCCATGGATTATTGGAACCATAAATACACTACCATCAACATGCTCTAATTTAGATTATAACACTAAGTTAAGTTATGTCTTATATGAAAGCCTTAATACTTAGTAATTCCAATCAACATTATCTTGCGAAGTGGGTGTTAAATTAACTACAATATAAAGCAAAGCTCCAAGTTATCACAAGATTAACTCCCTAATGATGAACTCACCCCAATCATTGTCAATTTGTTAAATCAATTAAAATCAATCAATCATTTCAATTAAGATCTTCACACAAACCCCCCAAATCAAAATACAATCAACTAAAAACAAACAACTATTACAAAGTATCATCACCGAGGATTCAACCTGAGTGCTGCTATACACATTAGCAGAGCACTGGAACCTTGACCAGTCGATAAGAGACAATCGTTCATGCATTTCAGATGTATAGTTGGGGATCTGCCTTCTTGGAATACACATACAGAGCATTATGCAGGATATCTGACAGGTGGCACATAGGTCTCAGAAGATGCATCATCCTTATTCAGATGTGGGCATGGGAGGACATCCCCACATTTTGCCCTGATCTTGCTGGTCCTCCAGTCGAGATAGTGGTGCTGCATGGCACTCCATGTGGACGCTAGTATGATCACTCATTTTTAACATTTTTTGATGCTTCTACAAGTTATTGACTTTAATTTCTCATTATCTATCACTATCGATGTTGTATTTTATATGTGGTGTCAGCGACACAATTTCAATGTGGTTCCGAGACATGATTTGGCCGTATATCAGCTCGAGTTGGACTTTCTCTTACCCCATCAGGTATGTATATAAAATCTATAACTATCTATCAAATTTAATAATAGCATCATTTTATTAGTTAAGAGTTTTTCTAATAAGGGAAATATGTTATTTGATATTTCATGGGTTCCATACTGGTCTATTATAGACCAGTTGCCTCCATACTGCATGGTTGGTCTTGAAGATGTTATGGATGTACTGCCAGTCATTCAATTTCATATTGTTGAGTGGCACCAGCCAGACAGAGTCATGCGCCAGTTTCTATTGACTCAGTGGATTCCATTACCGCCGAGGCAGACAGATCAGCTTCATGGGATGAAGCTAACAGGGAGGCTAGACGACGACTGGCATCAAGTAAATGTTGTATTTCTTGACTGTTGGCACAGACGTGCAGAGTTTCATATCCAGGGAGTTCCTACTATGCAGTTCTCTCTTTCAGCACAGCACGAGTATGAGCCATGATATATACTGAAGTCTATACTGTATCTTACTCAAGTTGGCAGAGAGATGCATATGATTGTAAGTCAATTAAATTATGTTACTATGTTTATTGAGTTATTTTCTAATTTATTTTTAATATGTTCACAGGAGAATCACATAGAATGTCTTATTCATATGAGTGATGAGGCTGAGGATAGAGTCTCGTTCATGCTCAAGTGTTAGAGCTGAGGACATCTGTCCAATCATTTCCCAAGAGCCTCTTCGAGCGTCCGACACGGAGACGGCAGGTTCCTGCCATAGAGGAAAATTCTGCAGCAGCTGCTGGTGCTGAGGAGCCACGACCACGGCGACGTAGACAACGTCATCCTACACGTCAGGCCTCACCAGTTCCACAGGCAGAGGTCGACCCTCTAGTAGTCCAGTCTAAGCTGATACAGGATGTGCCTCAGCTATCATGGGATCCATCTTTTTTGATGGGATATCCCCAGTTTTCTCCATTGTGGGGTCCATATGGATTGCAGCCTTTCGGTCCAGATTCATCACAGCCTTGGGGTCCATACCCATCAAAGAGTTGGGGTAAAGTTCCACCACATGATTTGTTCCCCACTACAATGTTGTCGGATCCTTCCATCAAAGTGGGAGAAGGATCAGAAGGGTCGTACGAGGTGGATTTGACATCTTCTCCCACTGGCACAGAGGTGGAGGATATGATAGATGATGTTCCAGCGCCTGAGTATCAGCCCTCTCCAGGACATAAAACCCTACAGAGATCTTATCACGAACGTCCTATTATTATACCACCATGTGGGACAGGATCTCTTCACTGTAGACATAGACATTGATTTTTTATGTTCATTTTTATGTTTTATGTCTATGGAAATGAAAAATAATTTATAAGCTTTCAAAACCGCCTATCTGAAAGTTAAAAATGTTTCAAGTATGTCAATTTGAAAGACTATAAAATATAAACCATGAGACCAATATAAACGAAACATTAAACATTGATTAAACATATAAGAAATTGTTGAAAACAAAAATCATTTCAAAAAATAATGTTCATGAGAAAAAATTTATACGTTATCCAAACGGCCTACTTTAAAGATAAAAATGTTGCAAGTACGTGACTTTGAAAGACTCTAAAATATAAACCATAAGAACAATATAAACGAAACATTAAACATTGATTAAACATATAATAAATTGTTGAAAACAAAAATCATTTAATAAAAAAAGTTCATGAGAAATAATTTATATGCTTTCAAAACCACCTACTTGAAACATAAAAATGTTTCAAGTGCGTGACTTTGAAAGACTATAAAATATAAACCATAAGACCAATATACAAAAAAATTAAACATTGA
Source organism: Viscum album (assembly GCA_963277665.1). Lineage (NCBI taxonomy): Eukaryota > Viridiplantae > Streptophyta > Magnoliopsida > Santalales > Viscaceae > Viscum > Viscum album. The sequence continues at coordinate 1,282,128,583 of OY728134.1, forward strand.
TTAAACATTAAAGGTTGAGGGATTCCTTGTTGAGGAATACATAGGTTCCAACACCTTAAAGTTGAGGGCGTCTTTGCTGAGGAAGACAGAGGTGTCGACTACCTGATAGTTGAGGGCTTGCGGGAATAGCAAGACAGACTCCGATCTTCGTATCGAGGGCTTACCCTGATGTGGGTATGACAGCATTTCTTAAAAGTATAAATCAAGGGACCTTTATCCAAGGTTGTTGGATACCCTTCTCTTTTGGTTAAAATACTTATTACTTGTTACTTGTTTTTGTTACAAGTTTTTCCACTGCATTTTGTATTGTTGTGGAAATTATTCTATCTTATACATCCTCACCCTTGACCTCTGATATAGTTAGATTCTATACGATTTAAGGTAGAATCTTAATCTTTGTAACTTTTGTTAAGTTTCATTTTTGGAATTACTTTTCCGGAATCCAGCAAGTGTTTAGAACCTATAAGAGGACTTGTGAATTATTTTTTTTAACCTTGTTAAACAGAACCATCCTTAAAAGTTCTAAAGGAATTTTTAAAAGGTACAATTCACCCCCCCTCTTGTATATGAGAATATCATTCTTATTTCAATCATACATTTGGTATTATAGAGTATATTATACTCAGACATACCATCTCAAAAAGATTTTTCCTTGGAGTCCAGCTTTCGTTCTGCCCAAAGTGTGGCCTTTTGAACATCTGGTAGAGAATCCTCTGCTGCTTTGGATTCCGGCTCGGTGTATCCATCCTCCATGATGTCCATGACATCTAGGGTGCAAAGTACCATGCACATTTGGATGCACCAGTTACCATAATTGTTCTTCGTCAGCATTGGGATCATATTTCATGCAAATTCATTCGCCATGTTGACAAATTATTTTTGATGAACAATAACTGATGCAGATATCATGAAGTGGTGGCAGGTTGAAATTTTAGCAGGAATTGTAAAAAAAAATTGGATCACTGAACTTTTGAATTGCACACATTACAAACGGAGGTTATTATTATTATTTTTTGTTAAAGAGGGTGACAGATTGAAGAATAGGGATAAGATTTTTTTTGGGGAAATGCATGGTGAGAGGCATGGAGGGATAAAATAAGGGTGCAAATAGAGATAGTGGTTTGTTCTCACGCCACACTTGGGAGAGATAAAAAAGGATTGGTAGGGAAAACCAACTTTTCACTTATGCACAAAAGTGCTGTGAAAATTGAGGAAAGGAGAACCACCCTTTTGACAAATTGAAAACAAAAGTTATGGAATAAAAATTGTTGGCAATCACACACCTCAACTATTCATCATCTTCTCTCTTTCTCTGTTTCTACTGGTGCTGCAAAAAATCTGTAGCATGTTCGACCGAACCCTCGCACAAGAAACAGAAGCATCTCTTACGCCTTTTGATACCACGGTAGGTGGTTGTGGACAGCGTAAGCTTCAACCTCCTCTGATACCAATGATGAAGTATCATTTCAGCGCTAATGCAAACCGCACATGAATAGGATGATGACGATGTGCTTCCCATGAAGGCTAGTGATGACGCTTGGGGGAGGGTTGGCTAAACCGATCTCATCCTGATGCCAGCAATGACTTCAGCTCACAGGGAGTTGGTGATGGTGCTAGGGTTTCTGGGTCCTAGCAGTGAAACTGTTGATGCAGGGCAGAGAAGGGTTCTAGCAACCACCTTCATAGGGATGTCGAGCCAGCGTCAGAGGGCTGGTAAGATAACGACTGACGATGCATGAAGGGAGACATCAGGAAGAGGGATCAACGAACATGAGTTACATGAGGGTTGGCTAGTGATAGGATACCTGATTTGGACATGGCCTTCTTGGTTTGGGCATACATCCTTATAATTTTCCTGTGGTTTTCAACTAGCAGGAGGGAGATGATCTGTAGAAAATATAGGTGTGATTTTGGATGACCACAGACCTTGGGGTTTGTTTATGAATGGGGCTGATAATAGCTTGCCATGCTTCTCTGATGCAGGAGTCAAAGAGTGGCCTTGGGTATTTTATGGTGTTGGCGGTTTCCTTTGGGATTCTTTGATGTGGGTTTGCGGGTACATCATTTAGTGTGTGGGTCTTTGGGTTCATTGGTTTTTTGGGTGACATTTTTTCCACTTTTATGATATGGTGGTTCGTTTTCTGCCACGTTAGTTTTGTTTCTTTATTTTTATATTTTCATAAACAAATATTGAGGAATGAGCTCACTCGAGTCATGACCATTTCTAGTACAATAATCATATTTATTATTTAAATATACTTATATTACTTTTATAATTATTTCAATATATATAATTATTTCAATTATAAATATAAATATATATATTATGTAGGTGATTAAAGTTACAATTATAGAAAAACACACACACACACACCCCACACAGGCCATTGGGCAGGTCATATCCCCCAAGAGATAACCCATCAATTAAGGCTACATTGTTATTCATAAATTATATTAGCTCTTAGTTCCATTACAATATTAGTCCGAAGACCCATACAAATCATGCCCGGAAAGCCCAACCCACCATGGTCATCCTCAAATGTGCACTGCTAAAGACGTTGTCACCACATAACATGCCTCTCCTACATCTCACCCATCGTGGCTACATTTTATTAAAAGTTATGTAATTCATTTTTAAATATTTCTATTAAATATATATATAATTATTGCAAAAATAAATAATATTTAAAAAATATAAATATAAATATATTTCTTTATAATTATAATTATAATTAAATATATTTTCAATTATTTGTATATAATTACTAACATATTTATATAATTATTTATATATTTAATAACATAAGTATATGTATATAATTATATAATTATATAATTATACATATTTATACAATTTTGGAGTGGCCTTACCTGACTCCTGAACCTTTCGAGTATATTAATATAATTATATGTATATTTAGGAATATATAAATATATATAATTATAAATATTTAACCTTTGGTTCATGCCGTTTCTGATATATAATTATAAATATAATAAATATATTTTTTATTCAAATATATCTATTATAATTATATATATATATATATATTAATTTAATAATTATATATATATATATATATTTAGAATTTCATAAATACTTTATTTAAAATCTTATATAAATATTTGAATTATTAAAAAATATATATATTAATATATCATATTTATATTAATTTAAAACCAACTTCTTTTAGTTAATTTATATTAATAAACATTATTTTTTGAATAATTTTATATATAATAATAATTTTTTAATAAAAAATTTTATCAGCGCTTTTAGCTAGTGCTGATAAAGGTAACGCTTTTATTAGTGTTTTCTGTTTATCTCTAAAAAGGGTGGGCACTGAATTAGCCCTGATATGTGGTAATGCATCCACTTCATCCTCCAATTCATCCTCCACCACCTCCAATCATCCTTTAATGTAACCACTTCCTAAATCCAATTTATGACTACTCTCTTCCTCATAATTCTACTAATCCAGAATCATGGTGAGGTATACAAGTGGAATCAATTGGCCCTCCCTTCCATTTCAACTCTATTGAGTATCCAACACACATTCCCTCATTCCATGAACCATATTTGCATCTACCTCATCCTATCTTGGTTTTGAATCAGATTCCTTTAACATATCTTTGTTTAACTAATTTTGATAAAGATTTTCTATGACAATGTTCAGTATATTAGTTATATGAAGGTGGAGTTGATGTTGCATATATTTCAAAGATGGAATTTATAGTGTTGTAGATTTAGATTTATTTTTATCTTTTTAGGATGATTATATATTTTGGATTGGTTTTCCGATTATTATCTCCATTTTCTTATTTAATGAATTTATATTTTTCTAATAATAAAACCTCACATATATAAAAGTCTCTCTCGCTGGAGGGTGCTTCAATCTTAGGCTATCCTAGGGATCCCGAGCTTTGGTGAGATTGCCGCGGCGGAGCCTGTTCTCTCGTCTCCGGCTCTCGGCAGCGGCTATCCAGCATCCTGCAGTGTTGTCTTCTAATCTGTGTGTTCTTCAAAGCAGAGATTCAGATCTGGGTCTTTCCTCTGTGTCGAGCTTTAGATCTGGGTCTTCTCTAGATCTGTTGTTCGTCAGTGGCGATGCTGTCTTCTCGCTTCCGGACCTCGATTTTCGTCTATTTGTGCTCATCCGTTTGAGAAGGTTGGTCTTGAGTTATTTTATTTTGTGTGTATTTTGAATCTGCGATTCAATTCTGGATCTTTCCTTAGTGTCGAGCTTCATATTTGGGTCTTCTTTAGATCTGTTGTTTGTCGCTGACGCCCGGTTTCTTGTTCCCTTTGATGGACTCGTGCGCGATGGTTGAGTTTTGTATTGAGATTTGTGTTCAAAGACTGGTGTTCACTGTTGGAGGCAGTGCATAGGTTTTATTCTCGTGCATGGATGGTCTTGCAGAGATGTGTGCTCACGCAGTATGGGATCGCGAAGGAAGACTGCGCAGGGTGCGTTTTGCGAAGGAAGACTGCATAGGAAGACCGCGAAGGAAGGGTCGCGCAGTGTGCGTTTCGCGAAGGAAGGCTGCGCAGGGTGTGATCACAAAAGAAGGGGCGCACATGGTGTGATTGCGAAGGAAGGGCCACACATGGTGTCACCGCGAAGGAAGGTCCGCACAGGGTGAGTGGTGGCTACGATGCATGGCAGCTGCGGGTGTGGTTCGCGGACGAGTGGGGGCTACGATGCATGGCAGCTGCGGGTGTGGTTCGCGGACGAGTGGGGGTCATGGACAACTCTGTGCGTGATAAGGAAACAAAGAAAATAAAATTTATGCAAAGCAATTTTGCATGTCTCTTGACATAGACTTGGAACAAAAGAATCGGTGGAAGAACCTCTCATTGACTGCTAAAGAAAAATCATCAATTACCTCCCATAAAGATGAGGACGTCTTCCTGTCACACCGCATGTCGCGCCAGGTGGTTGGGATGTTCCTAGAAAAATGGTCGTTCAACTCAGGGGCTCTTAAAAATACTCTACAAAACTTATGGAGGTTGGAGGATGGTGTGGCCATATGGGATGTGGGAAATGGATTTTTTGTCTTCGAATTCTTTAATTATAGAGATAAAGAAAAGGTTCTCAAAGGTAGGTCATGGTCCTTTGTTAATCAACTCATTCTCATGGATGACTTTAAAGGTGGGGATGATATTCATAATATTAACCTGAATTTCTCACCTTTCTGGGTATAGATCAAAGGTATCCCGTTTCATGGTCGAATGGATCATGTTATTTGGGAAATTGGAGATCGCATTGGTCAATTCCTAGACTGAGATCGTTCTAATCCAATCCACTGGGGGCCTGTTTTGCGTATCAGGGCTTTGGTTGAGGTGACACAAGCACTTATGAGGGGTTTGTTCTTATCATTTGAAGAGTCTAATGCATGGATTTATTTGGAATTTGAAAAACTGCCATTTTTTGTTTTTACTATGGGTGTATTGGTCACCTAGAAAAACTGTGTGACTCAATGAAAGAGAATGAACAAGGGAACATTGTTCTGCAATACGGCCCCCGACTTCGCGCAAAACCTATAGGACCCGTGTTGATTTCTGAACTGGAAAAAAAATGGATCATGAACGACTGGTGACGGCTTTCTCTAAGCAGCTGGAACCAGAACACATCAAGGTCATCATTCATGGACCGTCGGACTTTTCTGAGGATAATCACACGGATATGCGGGTGGATGTAGGGACTTTGTGTAAGGGTCTGTGTCTTGAGAACCAACTGTTTTGTACATTGATTACATGAATCTTCACTTATTATATATTGTTCATTGTTCTGCATGACTATAATATAATAATGTCCTCGAATATTTGTTGCATTAATATGTTCATGGAAGAACCCCGCTATGATGATAACCTTGAAATGCTATAACAATATTCTTAAATAAAGTTCTGTGGTTGGATGACATACTATGATAGAACACATAGTATACAGGCCATCATGTGTGAGTACTTGTAAGAAGATGAGACTCTCTCTCATGGAGTTTTCACTTGGTAATCTCCAAGATGGTATATTATAGGAATAAACCCGCCAGTAGCAATTCTGCATGTCTTGGTGTCATCGTACATTGCTATCTATGAGCGTATATAATGGTGCTTAGACTGAAAGATTATCATTAACTCATATCATGACTCGCGCACTTAGATTTATTGACGAAAACCGTCATGCACACAGTTGGCGGGATGTATGGTACATTGGGTGCGTAACGAATGACATGTTTTTAATGGATAAGTCGAGGAAGGATTTGTCCATTCCATTTATAAAAGTTGATATCTCGTCCCTTTGATTGAAATAGAACTGTCGCATTAAATTCCTTGGCCATGGTGTAAACGACGAGTTTATTTCAGGTAGTCAAAGAATGACAGATCAAACATACAGATTTATGACACTGCCATGAAACCTGCTTGATGAGATATTGAGACAAACAGATTAAATTACATATTAAGCATTGGTATGAGGTGATACATCAATGTGTCATCAACTTCTTTCTCTTGGGTGCCTTGACCCATTGCTAGACAGTAATCTTGGACTTTAGGAAAGCCCCCTAATGCCAATGAGAAAGAGGCCTAGAGGGTCCCACACTATGTGTATTCAAGTATCTCAAGTAGAATAAATATTATTTCTGTATGTGGTTTAATAATTATTCAAGGAATCCTAAATAGTTTTAATGTTGGAGGAAGAATAAAATGAAAACAAGTACACACAGTGTAATAATCATTATACGCCATGTAGTTTTTATTTTGAAAACAAGTACACGCCGTGTATTATTAAATGTACACACCGTGTAGTTTTCAATGAAAAACAAGTACACGCCGTGTATTTATTATTACATGCCGTGTGGTTTTTCCATTCGGGATTTTGAGGATATAATATTGTTTTATTAAATGATATTTATTATAATCAGCCTGAGCGCATGTCAAAGAATTAATTATTCGACATGAGATTTTTCAATAAGAGTTAATGAAATAAATGAAACGCGTAACGCTTTTATTTATTTTCATAACTCTAAAACCTAAAACTCGGTTATAAATATCCTCACAACCCCAACTCCTTTCCAACACAAGAGAATCGTTGTGCAGAACAATTCTGGAGAATTCTATCAAGGACGAAAGAACCTCTTACTCTAAGAACGCTCTCAAGACTGAGAGAGATCCTCTTCGATCGGATCAAGACGTTCTAAGGAGGACAATGAAAGCAAAGGATTATCTACACTAGGACACAGAGACTCCTTTGGCGACGTCCCGAGATACGAGGTACATGTGTGGATCACTGCTAGAGGAAGTCTACACATGGATTCTGTGACGCAATGACGAATCACATCGAAACATGATCAAGAACATCAACGATGAAAGAACACCCAAAAGGAATTTCTTTTCAATTGATTAAATTAATTATAATCAACCTGTAATGATCCTACTTTGTGGTTCCGGGACTTTCCTTTTATTTTTCTATTTCTGTGATTCGATCCGTGGAGACAGGTGTTTATCATCGTATTGATCCTGGATTGATCATTGTGAATGGGAAAAAGCCAAGTGGGCACATCCACCCACATGCTTATGCTATGCCCAGAACCTTCAAATGGTATCAGAGCGAGGTTACAACGTTGATTATAGTTATTTAATTTTCTTTCATAATTTACGCATTTATATTTGATTCATTTTGAAATAAATCATTCTATAAATCTGAATAAACGAGATATGTTCTTCCTCCTTCGTTTCTCGATTCATATCACAGAAACTACCTATTAATTTTAATTTTTATTAAAATAAAAATGAGGACCTCCTCTAGAGGAGCTGCTCTTTATGTCTGTACAACACGGGAATACACAGCGTGTAATTAAAACTACATGCTGTGTACTTAGGTTCAACGAACCGGCACTGGTCCGCCATACCACGCCATGTGAATTGATTACACCTAAGCTTTTAACACCCCGTGACGACTAGATATGAACAGTGTGTGGGAACCAAGAATACACAAAATGTATGTTGGAGCAACACACCGTGTAGTCCGATCCGGCCCAAGTGAAACTGTGTACAAAAGCGAAGCTGCGTACCACGTATGTGGGATCGCCTGGCCGGTTACCACGTAACAAGTAAGTACATGCCGTGTATGATTTATCTACAAGTCGTGTACTCCAAAATTTCCAAAGTACAAAAAAAACACGCCAAAGCCTCCAGCGTGTACTTTGGATAAAGGGTGAAAAGAAATACACGCCGTGTAAATATAAACTACATGCTGTGTACTTTACAGAAATTTCACCAGGTTTCCTCCAAAAGTACAAACACATGTACAAGGAATATGGATGGAAGAATCTCATGGAAATTCATAATGGAATTTAAGATAAAGAATTGATTAATTATAAGATCATAATTAATTGAATTCTAACGCGACTTATCTTAAATGAAAGAACAATTAAAAAAATTGAATTCTAAATATGTGTAAATGTCATTGCATGATATGGATGATCATGAGATAGACCAAAGACCCTTTTTATGTGTGTATGGTTTCATTTAAATTTGTTTAATTTAAATTCGTTGGCCTACAAGACATCATCCAATAAAATGTAGGGCATGCGTGCCCATGGTTTCTTTAATGTAAACCCCATGTAAGGGAGGATCTCCCAAGCTAGAGGAGACGGTTCGAAATTCGAAGCTGAGGCGAAACCAACCCAAGAAGATACAAAGGTAGACAGGTGGGAGCTGCAAAACCCGAACCATCAGGTTCAAGGTGTTTTCCCTAGGTCATGTTTAGCTTATCAAAACCGCTAGATAATCTATCCAATAGAATCTCATGATCATACCATATTATTTTAATTCTGCATGATTGCATGGTTTATTTATTATGTATGTGTTGTTGAGATCACATAATTAATGAACAAGCATGTAAATATTAAATAAAATAAAAATCGGACTATGAGTAAACATTATCAGAACATAGTTAATCACTTAATAAAGCATCACTTAATATTAACAAGCATGTGATAATGCCAAAATACACATAAAGAATAAAATCCCTCAAATACCATATTATGTCAGACCAAGCCTTTTGTTACTTGATTATGGGCAAGACTCAATAAATATATGTGTTTGACCAACCCTTGTTGGGACACTTACTTTTATGAAGGAATCCCTTATGAAAGGTTTCAGGATGACATAACCATATTACATTAAGAGGAGTAGCCCTTGCTAGACTTGATGTAATATTGGAGGCATGAGTTGAGGAAATCCATGTCAATATTTCAGGATTAGGGAGTCCACTCAAAAAATCAAGGAACTGTAAGCTCACAATTGGCAAAGACCTGCCTACTTAAATACCTTCAAATAGCTTGACCAACCCTTGTTGGGGTTATATGAAGGGGAATATGGATCCTTGCCACTAGAATGTCAAAACAACTGGACATTCTAAGTTCAATGGCGAGGGCCATTGGACTTGATAAAATGGTGGTAGAATTAATAAATTCATTTATTATTTTTCATAAAATGAAATCAAAAGGTACTGATAAATCTTCTCTTTTAATTTGTAGAATTGAAATGACAAACTAATCAACCACATTTTATCTGTGATCAATACTGGATAAAGACAATATCCTCATCGGCAGTAACTTTCAGGAATGGTTTAGGTGCCTTCGGGTTATCTTATGCCATGAACAAAAGTTATATGTGCTGGAGTCCTCACTTCCCGATCCGCCTGCCCAAGGGGCGAGTGATGAATATTTCCTCATCTATGATCAACATTTGAGAGATGCACTCGACGTTAAATGTTTGATGATGTCATCTATGTTTAGTGAGCTCATGAAGTCTCATGAAGACATGGATGCCTACAGCATGCTCGAGCACCTTCGTGGTCTATACTAGGAGAGAGCAAGACAGGAAAGGTTTGAGATCTCCAAGGCTCTATTTCAGAGCAAGCTTGGAGAGGGTGACCCAGCTAGGCATCATGTAGTCAAGATCATTGGATACATTGATCGCTTGGAGGTTCTGGGGTTTAAAATCCCCGAAGAACAGGGTACCGATCTCATTCTTGCATCACTCCCCCAGAGCTTCTCAAACATTGTTGTGAACTTCAACATGAACAACATCGAGAAGTCTTTGTCTGATCTTCTTATCCTTATTAACCAAGTAGATAATGACATGAAGCGTGAAAAGCCTTCTGTCCTCATGGTGAATAAAAGGAAAGGGAAGGAGAAGATCTTTAATCCCAAAGCTTCTTCAAGGCCTTCCAGTAAAAGGAAGATTAAAGGGGAGGCAAGGGAACAAGATGTTGTTTGTTTTGCATGTGGCAAGAAGGGCCACTGGAATAAAAACCTCAGCCAGCCAAGGAAGCAAGGGGAAGCATCAGGTGTGTTTGTTATCAAATGAAATCTATCTGTTTCTACTAATTGGGTATTAGATACTAATTATGGTGCTCACATCTATATCCAAATACAGGAACCAAGTAGATTCAGGAAGATTGATCGAGGTGAGGTAGATCTATGAGCAGCCAACGGAGCCAGACTTGTTGTTGTAGCTGTCAGGGACTACCACCTCACATTGACAACTAGAATGATCTTGGTGTTAAAGGGTTGTTATTATGTGCCTTCTATTACTAAAAACATTATTTCAGTATCCAGATTAGATACTGATGGATTCATGTTCAAGTTTGGAAATTATGTTGCTACTTTTATAAAGATAGCATTTGTTTTGGTAGGGCACATTTATATAACAGACTTTACGTGTTAGACTACACAAACCAAGTAATGGAAATCAATATCAAATTCAATTCACATGAATCATACCACGCCCAACATTGGCATCACCGGCTGGGTCATGTCAATGAGAAACGTTTGACAAAATTACATCAAGATGGATATTTAGATTCATTCGAACTAAAACAACTTGGTGTATGTTGTAGAGACCCGAAGCTTAACGTACATGAACATTACATTACTTTTGCGGAATACTTAATACATAACAAAAACAGACACACAAGGATCGTAATAGTTTAGTGTCTTTAGAAACTCATAATATAATCTTCTAATCGTGGTGAAAGATCTTCAACATCTCCCATAAAGATCTCCCCCTTTTGTTTTCTTACCTAAAACCTTTCTTTTAATCCTGGGGGAAAAGAAAAAATAAAAAGGGTGAGCTCAAATGCTCAGTAAGGGTAAGCATGGATAAAATAAAACATACCATATACATTTGAACTTAAAAAACATGAATATTAAAAATCTGAGGAACGACATAAAATATGGAAGTACATAAGGCATAGATCATAATGGAACATAAATCATGATAAAATAGCATGGGAATAAAAAATGTAATTTTTTCATCCATTAATCACATGTAATGATTTCCATAGTAGCCAAGGCATTGCTGCCAAGACCATCTTAGTGGACAAAGTCCCTTTCTGAATCGAGTTCACTCCTCGTTTCAGTCCTGTAACACTGAACCAGATTAACTTACCGTTCCAGCCATGTCTATCTCATGAGATATAAATCTTTACCCAATGAATTGGAGGGAGATATAGGTCCCACCCATCTCATAATGAAATCATTCTTACTTGTGCCACAACATAAACATAAATCATTCATCGTAACCCAATAAATAAAATGGGTTTCATAAACATCATTCCATCATCACATAATCCATATAAAATAAATGGACATCATTTCATAATAAGAAAAGTGGAACCATGTAATTCATAGAGACTTTATACTTGAACCATACACATATGAAATAATTTCATCTTAGATAGAAAATGGTTTTGATAAAACACTTGAAATGAATTCTTGAGGAAAATATCCTTTCTTCTTCAAAATCAATTTCTTTTCACAAAACGTCATGAAATTTTAAAAGAAAAAGATTTTGTTTAAAATATTCATGAAATCTTTTTGAGGAGGCTTCATGAAAATAAGGCTTTATAAAACCGTAAAAAAACCCGTTCGTGCCGTATAAGTTAAAAAACATTCTTCTTGTACTTTTCTCGGAAAAGTTAAAAAAAGTACCTCGTAGGGTAAACAAAAGAATGATTCCTTCCATACCATGGGGTAAAAGTCATAATGGGTATAAAAGGACATTAAAAACACATGAATACACTTTTATAAAACATGGACAAGGATGATAGCAATTACCCCAGTAAATACTTACGAATAAGTAATCTCGGATAAAAATGAGATTTTCACAATTATCCATTACCTTAGGTCTGATTTGTGTCGTAAGTGTCCGAACCTCCTGTATAATGATTTAAATAATGTCATGGACTTATTCCAGAATCAGAATCATTGTTATGATATCATATATGGTTCACTTATGACTTTATATTACCCTTTCTTTTGTAAATTCCATGTTAAAGAGCGTTTTGGGTAAAATCGTTTCATTTGTCGTCCGTGTTTTGACTTGTAATTATTCATATGATTACTTAGATCATGATTACTTAATTCCAGAATATAAAAAATGATTTATATATAATATATATTCAGAATATACATATATATAATAGATCAGTAAATGGAAAGAAATACACCGTTCATGGAGACGGTAGGCCGTACGTACGCATGAACGCTGTTTTCGTTTCCTTATTGAGTTGAATGGAATTAAGTAGACGACATACATATATATACACATAAATCTAGTATCATTATTATGTAATATATTTCATGATTACTTATTATATATACTTTATAATTATTCATGAATGGTTAATGTGGAGAATGGATCTCATCGCGTCATGGAGACGGTAGTCCATACGTACGCACGAGCGATGATATCGTTCTCATGATCGTGGAATTGTATTGGAGTTTATGTATACTATTTCAGAATCAATATCACTTTATAATAATCATATATAGTTATTATGTACACCATTATACCCATCCAAGTATGGTGGTGGTGGAAAATAGATTACACCACAGCGTGGAGATGGTATTCTGTATGTACGCACGCGCGGTGATTTCGTTTTCCGTAGGATAGATAGATGGTGAAATAGGGTTGTTTCACACTTATAATAACATATCAGTATATGAGTGATACTGATGTTATTACTTCATAATGAAACAACCTAAGAAGAAGAAGTGGAAGAAGAAATAAAGTTGAAAGAATCGGTAACGGACATTACCTCTTCTTTGAAGCGCCTCTTCGAGTCCTCCTCTTAGGGCACTAAAATTGGTCTTTGAAGAAGACTAGGACCTCTAGGATGTTTCTAGGGAAGTGGAGAAGAGAATTTTGCAGAGGTTGGCCGATCTTGAAGGCTCAATGTGGTGTGAGGAAGAGAGGGAGGAGGTGCCCTTTTATAAGGGAGGAGAGGGGCACCTTTGGAATAACTAAAAATATTATTTTATTATAAAGCTAAATTCGGTTTTAAATAGCTCCAAATTGATTTATTTCGAAGCTAAGGTGGGTATGGGTCTAATTTCTCTCATCCAATAGAATTTACACAAGTTTAGGTTCCTATTTTAACCTTATCATTTAGATTTAACATTAAGTTAGATAATTTTACTTTTACCGTGTCTTTTTGTGTTCTTACACTATAAGGTTAATAAACATACTATAAGAAGACAAACAAACCCCAAGTTGTTTAGTATTAATATATATAACCTTATCTAAGTCATTTGGCCGATCCTTAGATTTTTAAGAATAAAATAACAATTAATAATATAAAAGTTTTTTTAAAAACTATTTTATGTCAATTTTGACACTATTTAGTAATTGATTTTTGTGAAAATCATCACAGAATGATTAGTTCAAAAAAAGTTAATTAAATCAATAATAACATGTAATATTAACCTAGAAAATTAGTGGAATTCATAAAAAGTCTCAAATTATATTTATTTGGGTATTTATAACATCAATTATGTCAATATTTCATTAATAAGATAATTACTGCATCATCATTGTGTCATAAATAAATTAAATTATTTAAAGTCTAAAAATTACAAATAAAATATCATTATGTAGGAAATCATTTTATCTTTCTAATGAATATTTATAGTCGAATTTATCTTATGTATAACACTATATTAAAAATTAACTACTTATTAAACTTTGATTTTAACTATTTTAACCCTTCTTTAAATAAATTAATAATAAATGTCCTAATATAATCCAAGTGGGAATAAATGGTCATATTTTATTCATAAGGTTGTTTTAGGTCGAATTACACTTATACAATAGAATTAGGAAATGTGTTAGGGCAATAATAATATCATTTTTACCCTTAATTACCCTATTTACTTTTAACCGTGGTAAAAAAAGTAAAAAGTTACTATTCACCAAAAATTATTTTCATCTCATTGAACCACATTTTACTTACTGACATCAACCATGTCTCTATAAGTTTTGAAATTCCACTCACAGAAGTGGTAAAATTAAGTTTTATGAAAAATTCAATTTTTTTAACTACCACTTAGTGGTTTCACTATTCATCAAAAAAATGAAAGTTTCCAGAAAAATACCAAAAATTAGGCCTAAGCTATATTTGATATTATGAACTCAAAAATGATGTCTATTTTACCAAATTCAAAACATATCAGTTGCATTACTTAATTTAAAAATTAATTTCCGTCGTCAAAACAAATAGCGTGTTCTTAGGAGATAATAACTATCAAAAGATTGACACTTGTTTATGTCTGGTTTAAATGTGAAATTACATCTAATGATCAACATTGTATTAAATTGTAAAAATATATTCTAAATATACTTTATAACCACTCAAATTAATAATTTATCACTATTAATTATTTCAATTAAAAAGGTTGTTTTTAATTAAAATTTAGTAATTTTCACTATTCAGCAGAAAATGAAAGTTATCCAAAAAGTACCAAAATTTCACCCTAAGCTAATTTCGATATTCCGAATCCAAAAATGAAGTCCATTTTGAAAAATAAAATTTACAAAATTTCAAAAAGTGGTTATTACTATTCATAACGGCTAGTTTTAATAATATTTTAATAGCATATCATTGTTTAGCGAAACTCTATATTGCGTACAACACACGCTATTGCGGAAGGTCGCGCTTGCGTGTAATGAAAGACAAGTCAGGGATGCGTGTTTTGCAAGCTCCTTTTGGTGTAGCATACAACACAAGACATTAATGAAATTAAAAAGAATAGTTTTCGTAAAATCTTGGGGTGTTACATATGTCATGCGTGTCTATATGGAAAAATGACAAAAGCCCCATTTAGTGGGAAAGGTGAAAGGGCTAAAGAGATTCTAGAATTAGTTCACACAGATGTGTGTGGACCATTTCCAGTTGAAGCAAGGGGTGGGTTCTCATACTTCTTAACTTTTACTGATGATTTTAGTAGATATGGTTATATTTAATTAATGAGGTATAAGTCAGATTCTTTTGATCAGTTGAAAGAATACATGAATGAAGTTGAGAACCAGCTTGGTAAGAAGATTAAGAAACTTCACTTAGACAGAGGATGAGAATATCTTAATCAGGACTTCATTGATTTCTTACGGGATTTTTGGGATTCTATCTCAACTCACTCCTCCTTACACACCTCAGTGGAATTATGTAAGTGAAAGGAGGAACCGCACCTTGTTGGACATAGTGAGATCAATGATGAGTCATGCGAGTCTTCTATTATCCTTTTGGGGATATACATTACAAACAGCAGCACACATACTAAACCAAGTACCAACTAAATCGATAAATGGTATTCCATACGAGTTATGGAGTGGACGCAAAGACATGTTATCGAATTTACATGTGTGGGGTAGCGAAGCATTTGTTAAGGCCTCTTCAGGTAAAAAACTTGCACCTCGAGGAACAAAATGTATCTTTATAGGATATTTCAAGGAAACAAGGGGATATTACCTATACAACCCCTCAGACAAAAATGTTACAGTTGAAAGACACGCCATATTCTTTGAGAGGGAGAAAATCTCCAAAAGAGATAGTGGGAGTGAGATAGACATTGACGAAGTCGAGGCTCAAGATACATAGGAGTTGGTACAAAAATAGATTCCACAAAGCTCCGTGGAAGAACAATATGTTCCAGAGACACAAGAACTACGTAGGAGCACGAGAGAGGTGAGAGAACCAGAATGATATGGTTTTCTTGTCACTAAGGATGGTGAATCATTATTGGTTGACAATGATGATCCTCTTACCTACAAGGAAGAAGTTTAAGGCATAGATGTTTCCAAGTGGAATGAAGCCATGAATTCTGAAATGGATTTCATGTACCAAAACCAAGTCTGGATTTTTGTAGATCCTCCAGTTGATGTAATGCCTATTGGTAATAAATGGGTATTCAAGAAGAAACTGGACATGGAGGGGCAAGTCATCACCTATAAGGCATGACTGGTTGCAAAAGGTTTTAGACAGAGTCAAGGAATTGACTATGATGAAACATTTTCACCAGTTGCAATGCTGAAATCCATCATAATCCTTTTGGCCATCGCCGCTTGCCATGACAATGAAATTTCGCAAATGGATGTCAAAACAGCATTCCTTAATGGGAACCTCCAGGAAGATGTCTACATGACACAACCTGAAGGGTTTGTGACTCCAAAGGATTCCAACAAGGTGTGAAAGTTGCAGAAATCCATTTATGGATTAAAGGAAGAATCAAAGTCAAGTAACATTCGTTTTGATGAAGCTGTAACGAAATTTGTATTTCTTAAGAATGAATGTGAGCCTTGTGTCTGCAAAAGTTTTAGTGGATGTTTAGTCATTTTTCATAATTGTATATGTTGATGACATATTACTAATTGGAAACGAAGTACCTGTCTTACAGTCAGTTAAGGCATGGTTGCGTAAATGCTACTCCATGAAATAATTGGGCGAGGCAACATATATTATTGGGATCAAGATCCATCGTGATAGATCCAAGGGAATGTTGGGCCAGAGTCAAAGTACATACATTGAAAAGATACTGAAGAGATTCAGTATGGAACAGTCCAAGAGGGGATTGTTTCCAATTTCACATGGCATTCATCTTTCCAAGAAAATATGTCTTCATTCACATGAGGAAAGAAAGAGAATGTAAAGGATCTCGTACGCATTCATGATTGGGTCAGTCATTTATGCTATGCTATGTATGAGGCTAGATGTTGTTTACGCATTAAGTGTGGTAGGCAGATATCAAGATGATCCAGGAGACTGCCATTGGATGGCAGTCAAGACTATCCTTAAGTATCTGAGGCGTACTAAGGACATGTTCCTGGTTTATGGAGGAGATGAGGAACTAGTCATCAGAGGACATGTAGATGCTAGTTTCCAGACTGATCAAGATGACATGAAGTTGCAGACTGGATACATCTTCAGTTTGAATGGAGGTGCAGTGAACTGGAAGAGCTCAAAGCAAAGTGTGGTGGCAGATTCTACAGTGGAGTCTGATTATTTCGCAGCTTCTAAGGTAGCTAAAGAAGAAGCATTGATGTGAAGCGTTGTCCAAGAGATGGATGTAGTACTGAGCAGTAAATATCCTATCACACTCTATTGTGATAATACTGCAGCGGTGGCACTTTCAAAAGAGCGAAGGTCACATCAGAGGACAAATCACTTACTTCAGAAGTATCATCTCTTGAGGGATTTTTCTCAGAGAGGTGAAGTTGTAGTGAGCAGTATTTCCACAGAAGACAATGTGGCGGACCCCTGGACTAAAGCCTTGACTTAGCAGAAACATGATCATCATGTGAGGTCTAGCGGTCTAAAAGTCGTAGGCAGTTGGCTCTAGTCTAAGTGGGAGTTTGTAACGGTTGGTGTCCTAAGAACCAACTCTTTTGTAGTTTGATTACATGAATGTTCAATTATTATATATTGTTCATTATTATGCATGACTATAATATAATAATGTCCTGGAATATTTTTTGCATTAATAAGGTCATGGTAGATCCCTGCAATGATGAGAAACTTGAAATTCTATAACAATATTCTTAAGTAAAGTTCTTCAGTTTGATGACATACTCTGATAGGAAACATTGTATACAAACCATCAAGTGTGATACTCGTAAGAAGACGAGACTCTCTATCATGGATTTCGCACTTGGTAATCTCCAAGATGTGAGATTATGAGAACAGACCCACTAGTATCAATTATTCATGTATTGGTGTCATCATACATTGCTATCTATGCGCGTGTGTGATGGTCCTTAGACTGAAAGATTGTCATTAACTCATATCATGACTCGCGCACTTAGATTTACTGACGAAAACCATCATGCAGACAGTTGGCGGGAAGTAGGGTACGTTGGGTGCATCGCAAATGACATGTTGTTAATGGATAAGTCGAGGAAGGATTTTTCCCTTCCATTTATGGAAGTTGACATCTCGACCCTTTGATTGAAATAGAACTGTCGCATTAAATTCCATGGCCACGGTGTAAATGACAAGTTTATTTCTGGTAGTCAAAGAATGACGGATCAAGCATATAGGTTTATGACACTGCCATGAAAGCTGCTTGATGAGATATTGAGACAAAGGGATTAAATTACACAGTAAGCATTCGTATGAGGTGATATGTCAATGTGGTGTCAACTTCTTTCTCTTGGGTGCCTTGACCCGTTGCTAGACAGTAATCTTGGACTTTCAGAAAGCCCGCCTAATGCCAATGAGAAGGAGGCCTAGAGGGTCACACACTAAGTGTATTCAAGTATCTCAAGTAGAATAATGATTATTCCTATATGTGGTTTAATAATTATTCAAGGAAGCCTAAATAATTTTAATGTTGGAGGAAGAATAAAATGAAAACAAGTACACGCTGTGTATTAATTATTACACGCCGTGTAGTTTTTATTTTGAAAACAAGTACACGCTGTGTATTATTAAATGTACATGCCGTGTATTATTAAATGTACACGCCGTGTAGTTTTCAATGAAAAACAAGTAGACACTGTGTATTTATTATTACACGCCATGTAGTTTTTCCAGTTGGGAATTTGAGGATATAATATTGTTTTATTAAATGATATTTTTTATAATCCGCATGAGCGCATGTCAAGGAATTAATTATTCGACATGGGGGTTTTCAATAAGAGTTAATGAAATAAATGAAATGCATAACGATTTTATTTATTATCAAAACTCCACAATCTCAAACTCGATTATAAATATCCTCACAACCCCAACACCTTTCCAACATAAGAGAATCGTTGTGCACAACAATTCTGGAGAATTCTTTTAAGGCCAAAAGAACCTCTTCCTCTAAGAATTCTCTCAAGACTGAGAGAGATCCTCTTCGATCAGATCAAGATGATCTAAAGAGGAAAATGCAAGCAGAGGTTTCTCCACGCTAGCACCTGGATACTACTTTGGCGACGTCCCGAGATACGAGGTACACGTGTGGATCACCACTAGAGGAAGTCTACACTTGGCTTCTGCGACGCAACGACGAATCACATCAGAACATGATCAAGAACATCAGTGAAGAAAGAACACCCAAAAGGTATTTCTTTTCAATTGATTAAATTAATTATAATCAACTTGTAACTATCCTAATTTGTGGTTTCGGGACTTTCATTTTCTTTTTCCATTTCTGTTATTCGATCCGTGGAGACTGACGTTTATCATCGTATGGATCCCGGATTGATCAATGTTAATGATAAAAATCCAAGTGGGAACATCCACCCACGCAGTTCCGTTGTGCCCGGAACCTTCACTTTGGGCAGCGAAGTTATCATTGTCAAATCTAGGAAAAAACATGGGAGTGAGAGCACGAACTCAGCTGGCACCCCCAGCCAAGCTCCTGTGTCTATGAATGAAGGTGTTGTACCAATAGTTGGACAGATGCCAAAATGAAAGGAACTACTGGATCTAGTATCTGAATTGAAACAAACTTGTATCGAACCATCATAGCCTGCTCCCGGTCCAGATTCAGGTGCGCTAGGTGCTACCTCCCAGGACAAAACCGATATGCCTGGGATAACAGATTCAGGTTCATGAAACAATCAAACGTGGAAAAGGATGGTTGCTGGGAATAGAGGTGTGGAATTTGTCCGGAAATATCCCAGGGGTCATAAACGGTGCTTGGAGGCATGTCAGCTGACCGAAATCCTTCCTAAGAGGTGGAAAGTGGTAGATGATGGACCGTTTGTTAAAATTTCAGAGGCGGCCGCGGGTGAGTCCCAGCCCTACCTAGGGCAATGAAAATCTTATGCTGGAACTATCAGGGGATTGGAAATCCCCGAACGGTTCATGTTCTCCATCACTGGAGTACAAAATATCTCCCTGACATTGTTTTTGTATCCGAAACTATGTTGGATTGCAAGGATGCTGGCCTGCTGGGTTCGAAGATTGGTTTCAAAAATGTCTTTCCCATTGGACGATAGGGACATACTGGTGGCCTCTTCCTCCTATGGAAGGAGGATATTGGGGTCCATATTTCTAATTATTCAATTAATCTCATTGTCGTGATAGTTGTTGGCCCAGGGTCCCCTACTTGGTTGTTTGTTGGGTTCTATGGGTGGCCAGGAGGGCATGATAAACACAAATCATGGTCCCTTTTGACTAGGATACATAACTCTTTACCTAGCCCTCTATTGATTGGGGGGATTTCAACGAGGTACTCTCCCACCATGAAAAAGAAAGGGGACGAGTGAGGAGTGGTGTTGCTGTGGAAGAGTTTAGGAATTCCATTTTGTTGAACTCTCTTAATGACCTTGGGTTTTCTGGCTCTCCGTTCACCTGGAGGCAAGGTAGGTCAGTGGAAAACCGTCTTGTAGAAAGGTTGGACAGATTTGTTGGGAATTATGAGTGGACATCTATTTTTCATGCCTTCTCTATTATTCACCTCCCCCCAGTCACTTCTGACCACTGTCCAATCATCTTGTTGACACTCTCTCAAGGGCACCAGAGGAGGCATGTGCAGACATTTCAATTTGAATGTTTGTGGCTCCATGACAACAATTGTGGAACGGTGGTCCAAGCGGCTTAGGAGGGACCGAATCGATTCATCATGTCTAAGATCTGCAATACGGAATCTTGCTTACATAAGTGGAGCACAGTGAGGTTCATAGAATTTTACAGATGCATTAATGAGGTCGATACTCGCTTAAAGCGACTCCACTCTTCTCCTTGTTCTGACTCTGTTCTTGAAAATAACTATGTTGCGTAAAAACATCTTAATGTAGCGTTGAGAGAGAAAGAGAGTTTCTAGTTTCTTCGGGAAAGAGAGTCTCACATTAGATATGGCGATCAAAATACCAAATTATTTCACCAAAGAGAATCCTCAAGGAGAAGGAAAAATTATATTGTGCATCGGGTGGATCCCAATGGGAGAGTGGTTCATGAATTCCAAGATATTCAATCTATCATCCTGAACTTTTTAACAAATTATATGAAGCGGAAAGCACCATCCCCCCTCCAGGTCTGACTAGATGGATCCCAAAGTTGGATACGTATGATACGAATCGTTAGTTGGAAAGAGATATCTCCGATGATGAAGGTTTTAAGGCTCTGCATCTTATTCACTCTACCAAGGCCCCGGGGCCTGATGGGTTTCACGCCATATTCTTTAAAAACTTTTGGCATATATTTGGGCATGATGTTGTGGTCTTTCTAAAGGAGGTTAGTGAAGGTAGATCATCTCTTGATTCCCTTAATGAAACTCTTATTACTCTTATCCCAAAAACTCAGTTCCCCTAGAAAATCTCAGAGTTTCGGCCAATCAGTCTGTGCAATTTTGTTTACAAACTCTTCTCCAAAATCTTGGTGACCAGAGTTAGGGGCTTCCTCCTGTTGATTTTTTCAGATAAACAAAGTGATTTTGTTCTAAAGAGATCTATTAATGATAATGCCGTCATCGCTTTTGAAGTATTCCACTCTATGAAAACTCATTACTCATCTAAAAGAGGCATCATGGCAATGAAATTAGATATGATGAAAGCTTATGACAGAGTTGAATGGCCTTTTCATGATCTTGTTCTCTCCAAGTTGGGCTTTGGGATGAAATGGATTTCTAATATCATGAATTGCATTACGTCTGTCTCCTATCGAATTAATCTTAATGGGGCCCCTTCTGGGAGCTTTAAACCGTTGAGAGGATTGAGACAAGGGGATCCCCTATCGCCTTATCACTTCAGTTTGGTGGCTGATGTTTTTTCTTACCTACTTTTAAAGGTGGTGGATCAAGGAATTATCCATGGTGCTAAGGTATGTAGAAATTCCCCCTATATCCCATCTCTTCTTTGCAGATGATAGCATTCTTTTCGCTCGTGCTACCCCGCAATAATGTAGTTCAGTGTTTCATATCATCAATATGTACGAAATGGATTCTAGGCAATGTCTTAATCCTTTAAAATCAGATTTATCCTTCAGCAATGGCATCCCACATGCAAAGAGGGAGGAATTACAGAGAATGTGTGGCTTTCTGCTGGTTGATAAGCATCCTAAGTACCTAGGCCTCCCAACCCTTGTTGGTAGGTCAATGCAACAAGTGTTTGCCTCGATTTTTGACAGAGTGGATAATCTGATTTATCTAAGGTCTTGTAAGAATATTTCCATGGAGGGAAATGAAATTATTGTGAATTCAGTGGCACAAGTGATCCCTTCTTATGCTATGTCACTGTTTAAATTCCCCGACACTCTCGTTGATCAAATCCACTCCCGATTGCCCAATTTTTGGTGGGGATCTCATGAGGGAAAACATAACTCACACTGGATGTCTTGGGAGAAGCTGTGCATTTCATAATTTCATGGGGGGCTTGGTTTTAGGAATCACAAATGGTTTAATGGGGCTCTTTTGTCAAAGAAAGGATGGCGCCTCCTCTCCCATCCTCATACCCTGTTCTCGAAGGTTCTGTGAGAAAAATATTTCCCTCATTATGACTTCATGCATGCCCAATTGGGGCCATGACCAAGTTTTATGTAGAGAAGCATCTGGGGCGCAAAATATCTCCTTGACATAGGCTGCGTCTGGAGAATTGCAGATGGGAATAATTTTCATGTTTGTAAGGATTTTTGGCTGACAAATGGCGTTAACCATAAGGTCTCATCGTCTATTGTTCCTGGATTCGAAGATGCAAGGGTATGCGATCTGATCAATGAATCACTTGAGGACTGGGATCAGGAAATGTTTTTTAGCTAGTTTAATGAGGTTGATCATCAGCTCATCCAGAATATTCCGCTCACACCAGGGATGGACATTGACTAGCTTTGCTGGACTGGGGGGTCTCATGGAAAATATTCTATCTGCTCGGGTTATAAATTGCGGTTCCAAGGCGTGGCCCAGTCTGTTCTAGATTCTCAATGGAAGATCATCTGGTCACTCTCCACCCCCCTAAGGTGAATTTTTTTGGTGGCAGGTATGCTATGGGGTTCTCCCAACCCGTGAATTTTTGGTGCGGCGACATTTGGCAGAGGATGAAACCTATCCATTGTACCTCTAGGAGGTGGAATCCCCTCTGCATGCAATTCTTTCCTGTCATGAGGTGGAAGGGGTGTAGAAGGCATGGAAACCAGATTTTGGTTTTTATTTTGATCTTTCAATGGGGGTGGTCCAAAATATGTTAAAATAGATTTTGTCTCTTGAACCAAGAGTGGTGGGGTTGATTCTCACAATTGCTTAGATGGTGTGGAATCAACGAAATGATTGTATTTTCCAAATGAAGGTGACCCATGATCGTCTTTGGGTGAACACAGCTAGGGAATGGATGAATGGTTGGAAGTATAATGATATAGTGCCTTCTTTGTGAAACACTCAACAGACGGCCCCTGGATGGCTCCCCCCCGAGGGTTTTCTCAAGATAAAAACTGATGCTGCTGTCTCGGCCAATTCAAGGGTCGGTATTAGACTCATTTCTCATAAAAGTTGTGGCCATATTGTGGAAGATCAGTGTCAGGCTATGCCTTGCTCATGGAGTCCTGTGGTATCAGAAGACTCTGCCATCCTTCAGGTGATCCTTTTGGCCCGTTCAAAAAATTGGCCCAAGGTTTTAGTGGAATCTGACTACCTCGAAGTGGTGAATGCTCTATCATCAAAGGAAGATGACTCTCAACCGTATGGCCTTATCTTGATGAAGATTTGGTCTTTAACCAAAGGATTTTCTGCATGCAATTATTCTTTTATCATTTGAGGAGGGAATATGAAAGCTCATTGTTTGGCCCGTTTTGGGAAATCTTGGGGTGAAATTGTTGGGTGGACTCGTTCCTTTCATGGCTTGGTAGGCATGGTTTTCTTGATCAGTAATTTTACTTATCTTTTCTCAAAAAAATAATAAAACCTCACATCTTGTATCCTTCTATATGAGGTGAAATTGTTAATCAAATATTTAACAAAATGATAAATTAAAAGTAATCATGTGGCTAGACTGAATTGATTATCTAACGAAATAAAAAATAAAATAGTTATTGATTTTTCTTATAAAAATGATCCTTGAAAGTAATTATTGTTTTGAATATTGGTTTTATTTATACAAAAAACCAAAAAAACCACTCAAATCCCTCAACCACCCCCATTTTATTGATAGATCATTCCATGGTGACTAGTGTAGTAAAATTTGATCCCACAAACCATGAATCATAACATATTTCATTGATTCATATAATGAAATTCGATCAAAAATAGTATTTCAATCCTCAAAAATGTAACATTGAACCCGTATAAAAAATTCTAATTAAAAAACTAATTCAAATTTTGATAAAAGAAATTAAAATAAACAATGATCTAGGATTTTTTAATGTAATGTTCATAAAAATTTCGTGGTATAGAAACAAGACATCGAACATGTTGTTTAATGAATATATAGGCACTGAAAAAATAGCTAAGGATCACATTTGGGGATCAAAACAATGATCCATTGAAAAATTTAGGTATAGAATCTTGCAAGATAACGCCCCAAATCCCACAAACATGTTCAAATGTGGGTTCTAACAATGATGAACCACCAACACCAAGAGGTTCCAACAACTTTAGCAACCCACCAACTATGGTGCCAATGGCAGATTCTACCACACTCAAGTAGGTAAGTTGTGATGTATCACTAAGATTCAGGGATGAATCATTGATTCTATTTTTACAATTTCTTCTTCTTAATTAACCTATGTGATTGGTTAAAGTCTTGATCAACTCTCTCTTCATCTCACCCTCACCCATATGGAACTGATATAAATAAATTCACGGCACAAAATTAGTTTTTACATGGTTCACCCCCAATGTGGGTGACTACTTCTTACTACATTGAGGTCGAGTATGAGACACAAATATTCACTATATTACTCATTAAAATACAATTAAAGGTTATACTACAATATTGACTCATGTGAGGCCATCAATGTTATTAAAAGAGAAGATCATAATACATCGCTAACTCTTTATAAAGAAATAACAACTCTCTCTTGATAGGTTTTTGGATATAATTATACCATATCCCTCTAGTCTTAAATGATCCTCCTCCCACTATTATGTGAAAAAGATCTTCAGTGTGATCTTGAAATTATTTTCAACACATTTTTGTTACCCCTCATCAATATCTGGTATTTAATAGTGAAAAAATTATTAATAGTACTATATTCACGCTGACATTATTCTCAAGATTTTAGAATGAACAATATATACATCATAGAATGAAAACATAAGTTATCTCTTTCCACCTCAACAACAAGTCTTTAGAGGATCATCGTTAAGATCTTCTTGCCTCGACACAGATGATGAATAGAAGTAGAGATTCTCATTGGTATCTTTCACATTATATCTATCATCAATACATAGTATATATTATCAAGTTATTATCAAGTATCATTTCAATATCTTATTTTTATTATTTTTATCTTCACAGAATCAGATGAATATTATTTCCATATTTGAATATGGAAACCCCCCACAAATTGTGGTAGTGTTATCTTAGACTTAAATTATTGTCACAAATAGTTATAAAAATCACCCATATTTTCAATCAATTTCGGTTGAAATTATTCTTAGAAAATCCACTATCATTGATCTCTATTATTTATTTACAAATCATGTAATTCAAAAATATCATAATAGTCGACCATTGAACTTCTCTATCTCTTAGCATTTAATATTCTTGTAATATCATCTTGAATCATGATTTAATCCCCAATACATGATATTTTTAATGATCAAAAAAACATTGTTTGACTTGGGGTCACCAGGAATCTAACATTTTACTATTTGGTGACCTTTAAATATTGAGTTACTGATCTTTACATATCACAGTGAGGCTCTGTACTTTGACAATTCTTCTGTTCTACTCATTGAGTGCCTTCACACATCCACTATGATGAGTCTTATGTATCAATTAAAGTTAGTGGAATTTTAAAATTTCCAATATGAACATTGAAAACAACCATTATGTATCATGTCCATAACTATTATGTATTTTATTCCATTACCAAATTTTATAGTGCATGTTTAGAATGGGTCTTATACATTCTTGTGATAACTATGATGAATCATACATATCATTGGCAGGCCAATTCCTTTTCAAGTTTTCACCTCTAAGAGTTACTTCTATGTCTCAAAATGATGTTATGGATTTTTCCATTTTTTTGTTTTCATAGTCTATGAAACCCTTTTATATGCTTTAGAATTACCTTTATGTTTGTCATATGTTTTCCAAATTTTCAGCTCCAAATCAAAATTCCATAACATCCTCAAATCAGCTCAAAACCACTTCAAACTATCTTAAGGAATCTCCTATAACTCTATATCAACTGAAAATCATTCCTAACCAATTCCAATATTTTTCTATATTATGGTTGATAATAAATACAATATACCTTCAGTATTTAAATGGATTATTTAACCTCCCAATTTGGGATTGTTATCAACTCCAAAAAAGAGCACCAAAATTTATCAAATCATAGAATTTATTATACAGAAACATCATGACACCACACTTCTAGATAAAGAAAATTTTTCAAGTCAATTTCATTCCTCAATGACAAGAAAATTGTGTTCAAGTGATTTTTATGCTCTCCCCTTCAATCCATACACTCTCTAATTTAACTTTTTTCAAAAGTACATGAATTGGATCCAAAATAGTAATGAAAAAGGGTTTTGTGTCCTTATCCCATTCTAAAAATAGAATAAAAAGGAACCTGGGGCATGCCAAACTACCACAAGAGAGAGGGAAATATTGGACATACACATTCAGCATCAAGCCATCAAATATGTCCTTGGAAATAGAAATGGTGAAGATATCATCAATTTGATCTCTTGTATGAATTAATTTCCACATTACATCTACATTTTAAACCTTCTCTTAGATAAAATGATAATAGATTCCATTATGTTTTGTTCTAGAATGATGCAATATATTCTTTGAAAGATAAATTTCACATTGATTATTACACGAAATTTTAATGGATTCTCAATGTTGACCTTCAAATCTAATAATTAATTTCCTATCCACGTCATTTATATATAGT
Source organism: Viscum album (assembly GCA_963277665.1). Classification (NCBI taxonomy): domain Eukaryota; kingdom Viridiplantae; phylum Streptophyta; class Magnoliopsida; order Santalales; family Viscaceae; genus Viscum; species Viscum album. The sequence continues at coordinate 1,282,155,915 of OY728134.1, forward strand.
CATTTGATGTAGAAACATACTTACCCTCTTTAGTTCACCATTTCACTAAGTTTTTATTCTTTTTACACCGACTCATAATGTATTTCTCCCCGAAATAATATATAACTTGATGTTGATTTCCAGTCATTAAAATCCATAGTCCAATCAAAATAAATGTATTTATAATGGTATAAGTTCTCAACTCTTTTATACATCATCCTAAAATTCAATGTTCCTTTAGTGTGTTTTAAAACACTCTTAGTAGACATCAATTGTTATTCTTTTTTATCACTTTAATACCATTCACATAATACCACATCCTAGATGATGTGTGGTCTTCATGCAGTGAGATAACGAAATCTTCCAATCTGCATTCTAAATTCATTATAATTTACATTTTCCCTCCAAAATTCCTTCACATATTCTCCCAAACCAATATGGGTGTTGAATTATCTTTGGAATATTTCATGCCAAACTTACTCAATAATTACTTCCAATATTTTTCTTGTCATAATAAGGTGAAATAAGTTTTTTGATAATTTACATCCCTAGAAGAAACTCATTTCTCCCTTCATGGAAATTTCAATGTTTTTTTCAATATTTTGAAAATTCATCACGTGAATACACATTTTCACCTGAAAAAAATGATTTCATAAACTTAAATAATGAAAATGAGTGTATATGTGCTCGTCTCTTTAACATAATGATTATTTTCAGCAATACATTTAGTGAAATAGTCGTGTTATATTCATCCAAAAACCCAAAAAAATATATTCCCATTTAGCTCATTAAAATTTGGTTTATTTTAAATTATATTTACCTAAAAAAAGTCCACCAACTTGTTCATTATTTTTTCCTAAACTTGTGGCCTCTACCATTAGACAATAATCCTATGAAGAATCCTTCATTTTATATTTTATCAAACATTCCCAAATTTGAATTTTTAATCTAAATCATACATGGACTTCAAAAATTTGGAAGTACTTCATAGTTTGTTATTCTTGTAATACATCTCATAAAAATTCATGTTTGAATTGGGTCTCATTAAAATATTATTTTTAATGTATAGTGCTATACTCATAACTTCTCTCCAAAGAGATTGAATTCTAGTATCATAATTCTTCCAACATCAACCAAGATTAAATTTTTAATTTTGATGAATCCATTTACTAGGGTTATGAAACAAAATATTGATGTTTGATCCCATGCTAGGTCAGATATGATTAAAATGAATTTCTCTTGAAATATATTCCATTATTAGTTCATATCCTTTTGATATAAACCCCAAACTCATTATCATCCTCTCTTCTAAAAATGTTGAACATCTCCACTACATCTAGTGTATGCTTAATTGACATCACATTAATAAATATTGAAGAACCATCAGTAAATGAAAAGAAGTAAAAATTACCTTTAGTGGATTAATGTCTTATTATCTCATAAATATTTGAATTTAATTATTCAAGGGGCTTGGTGGAATAAATTTTCACCCTTCCATGACATACTTGGACTATTTTCCCTTCATGATAGACCTCACACATGTCCCCTATTTATCCCTCGAAATGAGGAAAGTCTCATACCACATACCCCTTTTTATTTTTATTAAAATCCTTTAAAAAGGTTTCTTAGTATTCTATGGAAATATTTATTCTGATATTTGAGCTTAACGAGTAAGAGTTACTTGAGTTTTCAATCTAAAAAATATTGACACTAGTTCTTTCTGCCTTTGTAATAATTATTCCATCATTTATGCCTTTGATGAGACATGTGTTTCCCCAAAAAGTAACTTTATTATCATAATCATAATGTTGGATAAAAATCAGTAATGTTTTTTAATGGCCACAAAAAAAAATATTTTTATTTAAGTTTTTTAGTTTTAATCCCAGTTGTTCCAATTCAACTAATCATTAGGGAAATTTTATTCTGAAAGGTAACTACACCTATATCATGCTCTTCAATTATCCTTATGATTTATTGTATACCCTATAATGTGAGGTGAAAAACCACTGTAAAGAATCTATAGATTTTATCTCTTTATTTATATAAGATCCAACTCAACATGAATTGAATTTTAAATCTCAACTATTCTATATACCTTTTATGTCCATCATCCTAGAGTTTTTTCTACAATTATTATCATACCAAATAGGAAAGTGGATCCTATAGGTACACTGGGGGGGATTAGTGTACATGGGTTTTTTCATTTATTTATTTTATTCAATTTTACCCTCTTTAATAATTTAGAAATCTTCACCTATTAGAGTGAGTAGATATTACATTTTTACAAACAAAACTATACCAAATGGAAGACAAAAATTAAATAAAGACAAAAAAATTGTATTTTTGAAATGTTATCCCCCAACATGGGTGACTACATCCTTTCTATTTTCTTGATGCTCAGAGTCACAAATTATCAAATAGAAATCAATCACCAATTACATGTTGGTTGGTTAAGAATCACGTTGAAACCATGGTGAGTGGGTATGAACCATTTCCAAAACTATATTGGTATTCATCCAGTGTTATTTATTCTAGAATCCCACCAATGTTATTTATATTGGAATTCCACAAACTTTTACAAACATAACAATTAATATTGTGAGAAATATCAAACAATCCTCAAGCTTCCACTGTAACAAAAAACTTATCTTTCACTTTGATCCACTGATTAAAATTGAATCTGTACTCACTGAATTCAACTAAACGTATTCAACTACAACTGAATGTAATCAAAAACACTTCATGAAAGTCGGATCAATATATTCTTTTTAATTTTATAATATATCACTTTCAATTCATATCACTACAATACCGGAATGAAAAACTAAATATTACTCAATATACTACAAGTTGTCTTCTCTATCGATTTACTGAATAATATTGCTTCAGCCTAGACAAAAATTGATAACAATATTTTTATTTAATCACTACACACATGAACATTTTCTGTCATTCAGGCATGTAGTATATCAATTATATTTTTAGGCATATCATACTCATCACACTACATCATGCATGTACCATTAGATGCATGATTCTCATGTTCATCAAATACTAAAAAATTCCATGGAATTATTCTTCCTGAAATATTATCACTAAACAAGTATAAACTCCATGATTTTCCCACATAATACAATATGTGGTGTTTCTTCTTCTTCACCCAAGTAAATAAATTCTACTTTTTTAACAATATAAAAATGTGCAACACACAAGGAATGGTTCTTCAATTCATAACCAATCACATGTTCCTAAGAAAACATATGTGTTGATACACAGCTTACAGTGTGCTTCACATAAGTACAAAACATTCTCAACTTAATCCCTTTGCACAGACAACATGCAAGTAATGTATGTATCACTCGTCAACATTTTATCTTCATTTCTAATAATTCATTGTATGATGCTACTATGAATTCACACAACACAAGACATACACAATATGCACCTCAAATGATACACATGATACATCATTCATTCATGAATAACAGTTCATGAATTTTTCTCAAAAATCTTGGTGTATCAGTATATGAGATACCTATATTGTTATTTCTTCTTCACATAACAACATACACTATTCACATGTTCCATCTTCCTCCTTCATATATTTTCAAACATTTAAACTAAAATCTGTCCTATTCAAATTCACATAAATAGAACATGCAAACCAATGGCTTATTCTCATTATAAAGGATATTCTTGGCACCCAAATTATTATAAACTATCCACTGTACAAATATCTCACATTCATTACAAAATAAAATTTATATATATAAATGGTTTTCTGAATCATCACACTTTCATGCGAATATGTAAGTTAATACACTGATCAAGTACATTGAACCTCTTAACGAGTACAGAGCACATTTAGATCTCTGTCGTAGTCTATCTCTATCAAAAAATCTCTATTGGGTACTGCAATAAACTCATACTAAAATTCTCCTTGGTTTGGGGTATTTATAGACAGCACTCCACCGACGTAGATCTTTGAAAAACATGTTTTTCCACGCATTTCATCATCCTAATCTTTCATGAGCTCATTTCCTTAGAATATACTTCATAAGAAATTACTATCTTCAGATAATCAAGAAAAAATAATTCCTATTTTACTTTAGTTTGATCTTCATTAAATCATGAAAACAAAGTTACCTTACATATAGATTTTTTTTAATCATCAGAATGACGAGATGGTGTTCAAAACTCTTGGCTTGATTAGACAGTGGATGCTGCATTGAGAGATCAATAAGCAATAATCTTCTGATGAGGCTTGATGAAGATAAGGATGTGTGGACTTGATAAAACATTGTAGATAAAGTGTATTAGATGAACTCCCATTTTCTGGTGTTTTTAATGTCAGGGCAATAGTAATTGAGAGATTCTTATCCCACGTCAAAACATAAAGCAATTGAGTACTCCCTTTTATAACAATCCGTTCCAATAGCTGGAGAGAAAAGATTACTGGTCTACATATCCACTACTCACTGGCACTTTCCCATGCTAGTATAGTTTTTTTCCACCGTTCCTCATAGTTTTGTGGCTCTACCTACAATTATGCCACTTTATTGGCATTCCATGAACTCCTATACACCCGTTCCACCTATGTTGGCTGGCTTGGGAGTTGAATCCACACCTAAGTAGTGACTGCGCTCCTCCTAGGATTACTGGTATATGTAGGATCAATTTTTATCAAATTCCAACAAAAATATAATCAAATCCAATGCCAACATTCTGAAATACTCTTTAAAAATAATCACCATTTCTCATAGCCTCTTTTCACTATTGTAAATAATATGTCAAACCAAATAACTTATAAAAATTATCTTTTAAACCACTAATCATCTCTACAATCACCACAATTAATGTTTCTTAGTTTTAAGAAACACTTAAAATCAAAACAACATTCCCATATTACTCATTAATAACTCCCCATAAAAGTTCAATGACAGAACTCCATACTCCTGTCACTATAACATTGACTTCTCAACATTAATACACATTGAAAGAAATTACAACAAAAATATTACTTAAATAAATTTGGGTTATTCAATAACCCCATTGGATTTGTTTCCAATACCAATTTCACTTCGAAATTCAGTGTTTCTTCTCCCCATTACTTGAAAATAAAACCAATGATATGTTTGGTAAGGAATTCAACTAATCTCATTCAATAAAAACTGAAATTTTCTAATTATCTCCACCAATATCCTCATTTCATAAGAGATGCCACTTAAGAAAAAATAAAATTGATCTCAATGAGAGAAGGAAAACACCACATTTATTAAAGAATTGAGTCATTAATTAATCATCTTTAAGTCAACATGGGATAACCTCATGTAAAATATAAGAGTTACCAATTTATAAAACAAAGATGTTAATAAATTCTTTGAATGTGATGCCTACACCGAACCTTCTTTCAAGGGTTGTTCAAAATACATTTAACTAATTTCATACATTCATCTTGACAAATAGATTAGAAGAAGTCAACTATAATAACGTACATCCCATTTATCAAACCATTTTACCTTTTTCATCGAATTGTCAGTTTGTCCCCTTCAATCAGATTTATTATTCCCATAGAGATGGGAGAACATACCTCTTTAATGACATGATTCAATTTCTATAATTTGATATCATTAGATAAACCCCTTAAAAAGACATCAAATATTCATTTAATATTAGTTTATATATTCATGTCTGGTAGTTTTTTAGCTTTTCTCCCCTAGTGGGATGATCTTTATCCATCTGCTTCATCATGATTGGATTTCTTTGAGATTGAACTCCAAGAAAAATTTAAAACCAACTAAAATAAGGAACTTCCATGATGGATAACTTTCTAGATGTTGTATAATTTTTTAAAAGTAATCATATCTCTAAGACTCCACTTAAATATATGACTCACCTTTAATTCCTTATATAGAAGAAAAAACACAAAATATACATAGGGATAAGATGGTTAGTCAATGATTTTTAGTTAGAGCAGTCGGGAGGAATTTTATTTCTCAGCCCAAAAACTCTTTTCAGTTTTGCTCCAAATTTAGGAAAACTCATCTTGATTGCTCCTTCTTTGAATTTCCAAGTTGTACCATTTAATGGAAGTATGTAATTCTTAATTTCTCTAGTTTTCATCTTATAATGAATAGTATGCTTCACGTTAGCAAGTAGTGTAACTTCATTCTTCTATTCCTACTCTAACTACTTAGCCAATTCTAGCTAATCTGAACATATGACTAATCATTCTTTTGAAGAATTCTCAAACTACTTCTTGTGTGAATACTACTTCTTCACAAAAGTATTTTTAACATAATAATCCACCGGTACTTTTACTTTGTTCCTCACAAGTTCTATTTGTTTAGGAAACCATGTCATGCATTTGATAGTAATATTACATGAGATTCTGTACCTTCCTCACCAATATCCAACAATTATAGGGTTATCATTTTTAGGCATCCTCTAATGAAATATTAATTTTTCATCTTTATCATAATGTACCAAATCAAACAATTTTTTTGTTTTAGAGATTAATTTATTTTTTTTCTGTATATTCCTTCCACTAGATTTGGTGTTTATAACCTATTTCCAAAGGTTAATGATATAACCCCATCTTCTATTATAGAAGAAACTTTTCATTGGTGTGACATTTATTTCATTATTATTCATGGGTATAGATTGTTTCATAATTTTCTTACCTCCCTTCTCTTACTTATACCCCCAAGGAAGACTATTAAGCTTTTTTTCATTGCCTCTGCATTAGTTGTGGTGTTATCCTCATATGAGTATATACATAGTACATAGTTGGTACACATTAAAAATCATCATAATTTTGACCACTTCTATTTCAATAATCATAGAATCCTACATGACACTCAAATCAATTCTTGATAGAAATATGTTTCTTCACTTGGGAATTGTGCTTCAATTCTGCACGATCAATTTTCACATTAGATATGCTTTGTCTTAATACATTCCTCATGTAATATTCATGTATTGAAAAATTATGCCAACAACCAATGGCCTGATGCCTAAATTTTTAATAGAACTTACAATATCCAACATATCTTGATTTTTTCTTCTATAATAATATTTTTCTAGCTCTGAAATCTTGTTTCTTTTGTATAATATGATTCTTCATCTAAGCATATTATAGATAAAAAGAATTTCCACCTTTCTTCACATCCACCTTTGATTTGATGGTGGATTTATCATAATTCATCTTCACCCATGTTTTAACAGAATTTATTTTGGAACCTACACTTGTAGATGATATAATATCAGTACAAATAGAAACTTCTAGAAAAAAGGTTACCTTTTTTAATGATCTTGTAACAGATTTATCATTATATAATCTCAAAATATTATTAAAACTTGAATGAGCCTTGTTATAAGTATGAATATTTTCAAAAATAATTTTTTAAGCCTTTATAATCTCAAATTTTTGTGAAGATTTAGCTTTAATGTTCTCTATATTTTTTAAATTGACTTCATTTCAAGACACATCATGTTGAGAAAATTTTTCACAACCTCAACAACTTTCAGTTTTTCTTCACATTCACTCTTCATTTTCCGAAATTGATCATCATGCATTTGATTTTACACTAGTAGAGAATTATTCTTCTATTTAATTATCTTTTTATTAAACTCTATATGGGCTTCATTAACATTCACTGAGGTTTTTTTTACTTTCTCATATTCACAGGTCACTTGAATTTAAACTTTCTAAGTCATATCCTTCACCCAAATAGTCCTTTGTAATTCATCTTCAATCAAAGTGAATCTTTCGTTACAATGTAATAATAAATTTTCTTTCGATTTTTCAGCTCAAATGAATGTCTCATACTTTTCATTTATTTTCAATTGAGATTCCATAATACTCATGGTATATTTATGAGATTCTTCAAGTGTACGAATCATATCAGTAAAAACCTTCTCAGTTACTTATTTCTCAAACACATTTCTTTGAAATTCATCTTCAATATAAGAGAAACATTCACTGCAAATTGATATAATTTCTTATTTGGATTATATAAGTTTTGTGAGAATTTTACAACTTCGAAACTTATTTTTAAAGGATTTCTCTATATCCTAAACATCCTTTTCAAGTTGTGACTTTTCATCATATAGTCCCTTAATAAAAGAGAATATACAAGTGACAACCTCAATAAGAAAATTATTCAGATCATATCTGATATCTTTATAAAAATTACATAGTGATTTAATAAAATATTTTTCATCACTTCTTAAACCGAAATCATCAATAGGTTCTTTATCAACTAATTTAATAGATACTACTGATAGACTACCACTTTAAATACATTCAATTTTTGGTGTACGCACTTTATTCTTTATATTCTTTCTCATCATTATTGATTCTTTAATCTATCTGTTATTCATGTTTTTTTGTTGAAACCACCTATTTGGGGAAAACATAGATTAGAGATGAACTTTCTATATAAGGAAACTCTCTTACTTCTTCAAATTCAAATTTTCACTTCATATATATCTGATAGAAACAACAAGGTCAATATGGTAGACTCAATCAGAGGTGTAACCTTTTCTTTGATACTGATTGAAGTTCCCAATTTATAATGTAAGTACACCAAGAGGGGGGTGGTTTAATCAGTGTACTAAGTTTATATAAATTTTTATTTTATTCACTTTTACCCACATTAATAATTCAAAACTCTACACCTGTTAGAGTGAATATATCATCAATGTTTATGTACACAATTATACCGCATGCAAGATAAAATTTAAATAAAGAATAGAACATAATATTTTAACAAGGTTCTCCCCCGATGTGGGTAACTATGTCCTTGTTGTGTTTAGGATGTTCCGAGTCACATATTCTCCAGTAGAAATCAATTACCAATTACCAGTGGGTTGGTCAGGTTTCACCCTGAAACCATAGTCTGTGGGTATGAACCATTTCCCAAATTAAATTGGTATCCCACCAGAGTTATTTATATTAAAATTACACTAGTTTCTACAAAAACCACACTCAATGCAATGAAAAAGATCAAAAAATCTTTAAGATTCCACTACAACAAAAAACTAATTATCATCTTCGAGCCACTAGTATAAACTGAATCAAAAATTTCTCACTTTAATTGAAAATATTTGAATATCACTGAATATAATCAACAAAATTTCATTCGAGTATACTCATAATACTCCTCTGAATTGTAGAAGATATAACTTCCACTTCCTCGCACTGCAAAAACATAATGAACTAAATATTCCCCAATATTCTGCAAGTTGTCTTATTATTATCCTTACTAAAAAATATTGTTTCAGCTCACACAAATACTGCTAATGGTATTTTTCCTTAATCACTACACACATGGACATCATGTTTCATTCATGCATTTAAGATGCTCATTATACTATCATGCATGGAATACTCATCACACTGCCTCATGCTTGTACTATCTTATGCATTATTCTATTTTTCATCATATAATCAATAATTACATGGTATTATTCTTCTTCTAATATTAACATTTCACAAGTGTAAACTCCATGATTTTCTTATACAATACAATTTTTTTTGAGTTTAATTCTTTTCCCAAGTAAATATAAGATTTTTTGTTTAATAATATAAAAATGTTAAATGCATAAGGAATGTTTCTTTAATGCTTGACCAATCATGTGTGCATGGTCATAAATGGGTATGGATACACTATTTGCAGTGTGCATCACATAAGTATATGACCTTCTAAACATAAGACCTTTTCAAAGATAGTATACATGTTTTGTATGTTTCACCCATCAACATTTCAGCTTCCTTTTCAATAATGTAGGCAGTAGCTTGTTTTCAGGATAGAACCACCCCTTATTTTTTCAAAGGGGGGCTAGTGGTGGTGTTAGGTGGTGGGTGGACAAACCCCACCAATTTCATTCAGTGGGAGAAAGGAAGGCAAGGGGAGGGGCATCCTATTTAATGGGCTCTCTCACATTAGCTTCAGCATCACTTGCAGCTTCACCATTTCATCACCTGTGACCCATCTTTGACTGTGGTATTTGTGAGTTTTATTTCCCCACATATTAAAGTGAGATTTTATGAGAGTTTTCTCCTTATAATAGTGAGGGAGTGTGTACCTGCTTTTACCTATAGTGTGATCCATCTATTTGCCCGTGGTTTTTTTACACCATCCATTTGGGGGGTTTTCCACGTTACATCGGGTGTTCTTTTATTTCTGCATTTTTCAAATTTTACTTATCTCGTGATTATCACTGCACTAGTGGGAAAATCATTTATGGTCCCAACAAGGGGTATCAAAGGGAAGATTCTGGATCGGTGGTGTTCACATTTGTGGGTATTAATAATTCTCATAAATTTTAGTATGCTCTGTGATTGCGACTCCAGTTGATCTTTCACATCAGAAAATATTTATTGAGATTATTAAATACATCCTTGTGAAATAGATAAGGTTCTAAAATGACGGCATGTCCAGATGGAAGTGAAATTCGAGATTGAAAATTTCAACGGGAATAATTTTTCGTTGTAGAAAATGAAGATGCAGACAGTGATGTGGAAGGATAATTTCATACTAGAAATTGGCGAAAGGCTAACGGGTCTGACAGAGGAGAAGTGGAACAATATGGGCAAGAATTATATTGAAAACATCCATTTGACTTTGGCAGATGGGGTCCTATTGAGAGTTGTGGAGAAAAAGACACCAAAGGAAATATGGGATACTCTGACAAAGTTATACGAGGCCATGTCACTGCACAAATTTTTTTTCCTGAAGTGAAAATTGTACACTCTTCGGATGGTAGAGTCATCATCAGTGACTGACCACATCAACAACCTCAATACCATGTTCGCTCATCTATTGACATTGGGTTATAAAATTGTGGATACTGAATGTGCGGATATTCTACTACAGTGTTTTCCAGATTCGTATGGCCAAATCAACCTCTACATTCACTAACAATATCCTAACAGATATGCTGCTCTTTAATGATTTTTCAGCCGTAGTTCATGAATAAGAAATTTTACACAAGAACAAGGAGTGTAGACAGACAACTTCACACCAAGCAGAGGCTCTGTCAATAGAGAGAGGAAGGATGATAGAGCATGGTTCTAGTGGGATCCAAAATCCTGGAAGGTCCAAATCAAGGAGTAAAAAGAAGAATGTCACATGTTTCAATTGTGGAAATAAGGGGAACATCAAGAAGGATTGTTGGGATAACAAGAGTGGTGAAAAGGGCTCTCAAGGGAATGTGGTGAGTACTTCTTGAAAAGAAGATATACTAGTCAGTGAAGTGGCAATGACTACTGGAAGCAGGCACCATCTCGACGATGCATGGATTATAGACTCAGGAGCAACATGGTACATGAAATCTCAATGGGAATGGTTTGAACAATATAAATCCATCCCATAAGGACATTTGTACATGGGGAACGATCACACTCTAAAGATCGTTGGAGTCAGTACCATCAAACTAAAGATGCATGATGGCATAATACGGACCGTCCAAGGAGTACGTAATGTGAAGGGCCTGAAGAAGAAAATATTGTCTTTGGGACAATTTGATAACATCAGATGCAAGACTCACACCATGAATGGAGTAATGAGAATTTTGATGGGCATGCTTATGGTAATGAAGGCGGAGAATATCTCAAAGAACCTGTATGTTCTTATGGGTGAAACGTACAAGGAGGTGGAGAGAGTTGTTGCATAAACTACCTTAAAGGAAGCGTTGACAACATTATGGAATCAGAAGCATGGCCATATGTTCGAATGAGGACTGAAGATTCTTGCAAATCATAAGTTTCTTCCTGGTCTTACAAATGCATCCTTACCATTTTCTTGGCATTGTGTTTTGAGTAAGTGACACAGGTTAATGTTTGGGACATCAAAATCAAGATGTTAGGAGATCTTGCAGTTGATCCATTATGATGTTTTGTAAGCACCAGTTATATCCATGGGAGAAGCGAGGTACTTTGTATCATTCATTGATGTTAATTCTAGGAGATGTTGGGTGTGCCCAATCAAGAGTAAGACAAATGTTTTTTAAGTCTTCAAAACATTCAAAGCGCAAAATGAGATTGACTATGGAAAGAAGATCAAGTGTCTAAAGACTTAAAATGGTAGAGAATATACAATCGAGGAGTTTGATACTTTTTTTCAATAGAAAGGGATCAAGAGATAGTTCATGGTTTCATACACTCCTCAGTAGAATGGAGTGGAAGATCAGATGAATAAAACAATGTTTGATAGAACAAGGGCGATGTTGAAGACTAAAGGTATTGCCAAAATGTTTTGGGCAGAAGCAGTGAATACTACCTCTTATGTGATCAACTGATCTCCTTCAATGGTGATTGATCTAAAGACACTGATGGAGATGTGGAATGGTAAACCCACTGACTATTCTCAGTTACATACATTTAGAAGTCCTATATATTCAATGTTTAATGACCAAGAAAGATCGATGTTGGATTAAAGATCCAGGAAATGTATCTTCTTATGGTATGCTGATGGTGTGAAGGGGTATCGTTTGTGGGACCCCACTGCCCATAAATTTATCATCAACGAAGATTGCATTTTTTCATAAGACAAGGTGAAAATGACAACTGATCAAGACATGGAGAAGGAGAATACAGAGGCTAAAATAGTTGAAGTAGAGGACAATTCCATGGAAGAGTCAGTTTCCTCTGAAGCATTACTAGAGCATGATGATCAAGTATCGATTGATTTTTGACCACAACATTCCACATGAGAGAAAAGAGCACTAATATGGCACTCAGACTATTTCACTGAGAGTAACATTGTGTACTTCTTATTAACAAAGGATGGAGAGCCATCTTCTTTTGCAGAGGAGACCCAGATTATAGATGTATCCTCATGGATGGTGGTGATGTAGGAGGAAATTGAAGCCCTATACTAGAATAAGGCTTTGGATCTTGTTCCATTACCTCATGGAAGGAAATCTATCAGAAGTAAATGGGCCATTAAGATCAAATGGGATGGAAGAGACTAGGTGGAAAGATATCGTGCATGATTGGTGGTCAAAGGATTTTCTCAGAAATATGGTACTGATTTCAGTGAAATATTTTCTCTTGTTGTTAGACTGAAGATTGTTCGGTTAGTTCTGGAGATGTGTGCTATATACAACTTACATTTAGAGAAGCTAGATTTGAAGTCTGCTTTTCTCCATGGAGATCTTGATGAAGAGATATTTATTATCCAACTGGAAGGTTTTACAGAAGAAGGCAAAGAGAACTTGTTTTGTAGGTTAAAAAAATATCTGTACGGTCTCAAACATGCACCGAGTTGTTTATACAAGAGATTTGATTCATATATCATGAGCCTTGGATACGAAGGACTTTATTCAGATCCTTGTGCATATTTCAAGGGTTCAGATGGTAATGATTTCATCATTCTTTTGTAGTATGTGGATGACATTTTGGTTGCAGGCCCCAAAAAGATCAAATCGAGGAGATGAAGGCACATTTGTATAGGGAGTTTGATATGAAGGATTTGGGACCAGCAAACAATATTCTTGGGATATAGATTTACCAAGATAGAAATAGTAGGAAGATTTGGCTATCATAGAAGTGTTAATTACAGAGAGTCTTGAAATGATTCAACATGCAAGACTGTAAGTCAATCTCTACCCTTCTTCCTGTTATTTCATGTTATCCTTCATAATGAGTCCTAGCAGTGAACCAGATAGGATGAAATTGTCTCAAGTACCATACACATCAGTAGTGGGTAGTCTAATGCTTTTTATTGTTTGTAATAGACCAGAAATTTCATATGTAGTGGGGGAAGTTATTTGGTACATGGAGAATCCAGGACGGGAGCATTGGATCATAGTGAAGAAGATCCTGAGATACATAAAGCAAACCTCAAATGCAGCAATATTTTATGGAGGATTATATTTCACTATTAGAGGCTATGTTGATTTAGATTTTGTAGGTGATTCTGACTGAAGGAAATCCACTACTGGTTATGTGTTTAATCTTGAAGGAGGAGCTGTGAGCTGGATTTTGAAGTTACAATCAATTGTGGCCTTATCCATGATAGAGGCAGAGTACATGGCAGCTACACAAGCTTGAAAAGAGGCATTTTGGATGAGAAAGTTGCTGGGGGAGCTCAGCCACAGACCGAAGAAGATTCCATTGTTTCGTGACAGTAAGAGAACCTTGCACATTACAAGGAATCCAACTTTTCATTTTAGGATAAAGAACATTGATGTACAATATAACTTTGTCTGAGATGTGGTGGAGGAAGGAAGTGTGGACAAGAAGAAGATTCACACTAAAGAAAATCTAGCAAATTTACTGATGAAGGCGATTAACTCTGATAAGTTTAGATGGTGCAGATCATCAAGTGTCCTTGAAGATACTTCAGCATCACGTTTGGAAGATAGAAAGGACATGTGGAGATGTTATTGGTTCTCAATCAAATCTCCAAGTGGGATATGTGTCGGAAGTAGCTTATTTGCAGGATGCCACTGTCCATCCTTTGGTCAAAGGTAGGCTGGTGGTGGTGTTAGGTGGTGGGTGCCCAAACCCCACCAATTTCATTCAGCGGGAGAAAGGAAGGCAGGAGGAGAGGCAGCCTGTAAAAAGGGCTCTCTCACATTAGCTTCAACATCACTTTCAACTTCACCATCTCATCACCTGTGATCCATCATTGACCATGGTATTTGTGAGGTTTATTTCCCCTCTAATTAAATAGTGATTTTACGAGAGTTTTCTCCATGTAATAGCGAGGGAGTGTGTACCCACCTTTACCTATAGTGATATCCTTCTATTTGCCTGTGGGTTTTTACCCCTTCCATTTGGGGGTTTTTCCATGTTAAATCTGTTTTTTTTGTTTATACATTTCCAATTTATTTTTATCTCATGATTATCACGGCACCAGTGGGACAATAATTTACGGTCCCAACAAATTATTTTTTGCATTATGTTACTATGGTTTCCCAAAACAAATGAAATAAAAAATATGTTCTTCAAATGATACACACAATATAAAATTTGTGCATTAATAACATTTCATGCAATATTATCAAAACTATTCACATAAACCATCCACTGTACTTATATCTCATATCATTTGAAAAATAAAATTTTTCTGCATAAATGGTTCACAAAATAATAACACCTTCATGAGAATGTTTAGAAAATAAACTAATCAAGCACTTGGAACCTCTCCAAGAGTGTAGAGTGCTTTCAGGCCTCTGTTTTAGCCTATCTCTCTCAAGAAATGTCTCTCGGGTAGTGTGATAAACTCGTACAAGAAATGAGCTCGGTCTGGGGTATTTATAGACATCAGTCCACTGATGCAGAGCTCCAAAAAACACAATGATCCACTCATTGCATCAACCTACTATTCCAGGTGCTCTCAACCTTAGAATATTCAATGTATGAAATCATCGTCTATTAATAATTAGGTAATCTTTATTTATATTTTCTTTCATTTTTATTTTCATTAAATGATGTAAATAAAGTTTCATGATAATTCGATCATTTTTTGAATCATCGGAATGATGAGACGACGTTTGGAAGTCTCAGCTCGATCAAAAAGAGGATACTGCATGAAAAAAATCAGCAAGCATCAGTCCTATGACGAGGCTTGATAAAAAAGAAGACGTGCGAACTTGATCGAACGGTATATATCAAGTGGATCAGATTACCTCTCTTCTTGATATTTTTTTAATGGCGGAGGAATAGTAACCGAGGGATGCTTATCATATATAAAAAATTCAAGCAGTTGAGTGCTCCATTTTATAGAAACATGCTCTAGTAGTCGACCATAAATTGTCATCGATCCTCTCCCACTACTTGCTAACACCGCCCAGTTCAATCAACATGTTCCACCACCATGCATCCCAACATAGTGGCCCTGAATATGATCATGTCTCTCTATAGTGGCCCTGTACACCCATGCCGACCATGTTGGCTGGCTTGGGAGACAACTCCCCACCTATGTATTGGGTCGGAAGTGGGTTGGTTTAAAAATTAAATTAGTTGCGACAAAAACAATTTGTGAGAATCACAAATGTAAATGAAGTGCCAAATCAAACAGTATAATAATAAAGGGGACACCAATTTAAACCTGGAAAACCCCTACTTTAGAGGATTAAAAAATCCATGGGGAAATTGAGAGAATATTCTATATGAATGAGAGAATACAAAGAATCCATGCAGTAGCCCAAACTTGAATTACAAATACAGTGTAGAAAAACCTGTATGAAATTCACACCCCGAAACGCCTTCGCCGCCTCTTCGATGATAGTTTGTTACAACTCTTCACCCTTTGGAGATCAAACCCGAACATGATTCGTTGTTGAAGCACCTCCTTGCACAACCCAATTCGTTGTTGTCTGCTGCTACCCACACTCGAAACCATTGTCCTCATTTTTTATACAAGCCTCCGCCCACTGCTTATTATGCATGTTCACCCCTCTGCATTTGGTATTGTGGATGATGAAGCATGGTTGTTGCCTCCCCTTTTTATAGTCCCTAAATCCTACATCAAAACGTGTCTCCTCATGAATTTAATTCACATAGCCTTGACAGGTGTTTCTACTTTTCAAAAAACGTGTCCTTATTTAAAGGCATCATTAATTCCAAAAAATGGGATGAAATCTAGAAATCTCCCCCTTCATCCCATTGAATAATGAGATCACATCCAAAAAACATAGTTGGAAGGAAAAAAAATTGGTGTCGCATCAACTGTCATCCTCTACAGAAAATATGACATCCCCGTTTTGCATCTCTGGAAGAAACCTGAAATCTCCCCCTACAAAAGAAAGCTAAATGGAAAAGTCTTCATCATATATGTGTCTACACAACTAATACCAGAATCAATCATATCTGGCTCCCCCATAATTATGATTGCCACATAATTTAGAGCACCTGCAGGAATTAGTCACTCCCTCTGTTCAACATCCTCCGAGCTGTCAAAAAATCTCTGTGCATCACCCTGATCTTTTATTTTCATTCTTCCTTTAATAGTATAACTCTCTGATGAAAAGTAAGATTTGAAACAACTGACCTGACATGCTTCAGCTTCCAAACATTCTTCAACTTAGTCTATGGTCTTCGACTCATGCACGACGATCGCCTATACCACAAATCTGACGAAATCATCTTCGCAACTGGATTTGTCACATCTCCACACACCTTAAATTATTTCCCGTAAATCATGTCGTCCATTTTTCCTCATGTATAAACCATCAATCCTCTGGAAAAATTCCATCTTCCACCGCCAAACGAACTCCTGAATCCATTAGTTTCAAGAGCACAAGCAGATAAAAAATTATAGCGAATACCTCGCACATGTCATAGATCCTTCAATGTTAGTGTACAACCTACATTTTTATTGATACAAATATGACCAACACCAATGATATCAGTAGAATCACTATTTCCCATATTCAATCAACCAAATTCACCTTCTCCATATGAAGAAAATAGTCCCCTCTTTGGTGAAACATGGTATGACTCTGCTGCATCAACCACCCATTTGGAGTACAAATCTCACATGTGAAAATAAATCCCAACTGAAGGTAAATCATCGTCACCCTGAACAAGAAATACGCTGGTATCCTAGAAATGGTGTAGTGGGCCTTCTATTCCTCCTTAAGCTTTTTCAATTCATAGTAGTGTCTCTACACATGACCCTCCTTGTTGCAAAAGAATCACTTGACATTTCTTCTTGTCTTTGACTGGTCTCTCAAACTACTGTGTCCATCTGCCACAACCAACACTACCCCAAAACAGGGCAGGACCATCACCACCCTTTATCAGCGCTAACGAAAAAGCGGGGATAAAGGGGGTACCTTTATCAGCGTTAAAAAAGCGATGTTAGAAGTACCCCTTTATCAGTCCTTTTTTTAGCACTAATAAAGGTACCCTCTTTAACAACATTTTTTTAGTGCTGTTAAAGGGTACCCCTTTATCAGTTCTTTTTTTAGTAGCGTTGATAAAGGGGGGTCTTTATCAGTGCTTTTTTTAAAGGCAGCGATAAAGGGTCTATATCCAAAAAATAATTCATTAAAAAAATATATTAATATTTAAATATATATATATAGTTATATTGATATAAATATAATATATATTTTTTAAATATAATTTTTAATATATTTTAGATAAGTATAAATATATAGTTACACATAATGTAGAAGATATTTAGTGAAAATGGCTTATAAAAAATTTTAAAAATATTTTTAATTAATAATTTGCTAATTATTATAGTGTAATAGTCATATAATTATAATTTGATGACAAAAAAATTAAAAAAAATTTAAAAAAAGATCCAAAATATGTTGAAAACGCAACTCAAACTTCAGACGACCATAAATTTTGATCCGGGTGTCTGTTTGAGCTCTACCACATATCAAATCGAAGCCTACGATGAGATCTACACCCTTATACCAGTGGGACCCCAGTAAAGGTTTCTTCGAGGCCTTAAAAGTCCTAAAAGGCCTCTAAAACTGAGTTTTTAGCCGGGATACCCCGATTTTTTTAACATTTTGTGGATTTTCAGCCTCATTTAAGGGGGTATTATTGGATTTTTTTGGTGGGGACTGAATTTATTCCAAGGTATTACATTCATATTGATATTATTTCTTTGAAATTTTATCGTTTTCGAAAATTAACTACTATTTATAATAAAATATATAACAATATATACATATTTTTTATATTTTCACACATAAAAATTTAATTATAAATATAAATAATAAAATATATTTACATAAAAAATATATTAGCTTTATATAAATAATAACTAATATCAATTTTATTTAAAATACTAATATATTAATATTTATATACCTATATATTAATATAATTATATATATTAATATCAATATAAATATATATGTTAATATAACTATATATATATTAATATTACTATACATTATTATATGAATAAATATAAATAAATAAATATATAAATAAATAGATATGTCATTAACTGGAGAAAAAATCAATATGGCAAAGTGGTAAAGGCTTTAGGCACGCAAGGGGTAGGTCTCGAGATCAAATCATGGTGGAGGCAAGGGCGTGCGCATGAGGGTGGATTTGGGGGGATAATGCTGATAAAGGGGGTGGGTGTAGTGCTGATATAGGGTGGAGGGGGTGTGTGCGGGTGTTGGAGGGGCTGGAAAGCTCTGTTAAAAGGGGGGCTCAAGCGCTATAAAATCCCCTGATTGGAATTTTTTTTAATGTTTTTTATGTTTTTTATTTGTTTTACTTTTATCAGCACTTTTAAAAAAGAACTGGTAAAAGGGGTCTTTTTCAGTGCTTTTTGGAGCGTTGATAAAGGGGACCCCCCCCCCCCCCCCCCGTTATCTTCTCCAGCTTTAACAGTGCTTTTCTAGCGTTGTTAAAGGCCATTTTTAGCACAGATAAAAGGGGTATTTGTAGTAGTGCAAAATACCACTATTACGTGATGATTCACCATCATTTATCTTTCGCCGAGTCTCATTCATCAACAAAGACGAAATCAAACCATACTACTTTAGTGTATCTTTCCCGAACAATAGTGTAGTGATGATATTATCATATGAATATAGAAATGAACCCAGAAGAAACAAAGTCTTTCCTTCTTCTTCAATTTCAATAGGTACCGTGTTACCTTTATCATCAATCTTGACCTTCATTGAGGATAGCTCCATCATAAGTTTTGTGAACTCATCCATATTTTTACCTAAATCTCAATTATTTGGCATTCGTAAATGATACAACAGTTTCATCAACTATAAATGATTTGTGAGGGATTTTGATTTATACCCGCTTTCACGCTTCACCCGGATCTCCTCCAGATCTGTCAGATTCATCACTTCCTGCAGTGTATTATCACACAAATGCATTTGAATTTTGATTGTCACCAACTCTCTCATATCCTTCAAATCACCAACACTCATCTTCTCAGGTTTATCAAATTTTTTCTTCAAAGCCTTCACTATCTTATCATGAACCGTAATATTTTTAACTCTCTTCATCCAAAGTATAAAATCATTTGGCCCATTAAAAAGTTCAATATGGATAGGAATCTCATGGCATGAATCACCCATATTTAATCAGTAAGAAACATGGATAACCTCCTCTGATACCAAATGATGGGACAAAAGCATATTGGTTTAAAAATAAACTCAGTTGTGACAATTGTTTTTTTGAGAATCACCAATGTAAAGAAAGAACCAAACCAAATAGTAGAATAATAAAGGGGACACATATTTTAACGTGAAAAAACCCTCTTTACAGAGGATTAATAAAACATAGGGAAATTATGAGAATATTCACTATGAATGAGTGAATACAAAGAATCCAAGTAGTATCCCAAACTTGAATTACAAATACAACATAGAAAAACCTGTGTGAAACTCACTCCCCGATACGCCTTCACCACCTCTCTGATGATAGTTCGTGACAGGTCGTCACCCTTCAGAGTTCAAACCCCAACACACGACATTGTTGAAGCACCTCGTTGGACAACCCAATTCACCATTTTCCGCTACCACCCACACTCGAAACAATTGTCCATGTTTTCCATACAAGTATCCTCCCTCTGGTGGTGCTGTGTGTGCACCCCTCTGATTTTGGTATTGTGGATGATGAGGCATGACAACTGGCTCCCCTTTTTATAGGCCCTAAATCCCACGTCAATAAATTGTCTCCCTGTGAATTAAATTCATGCAGCATTGACACGGGTTTATCTTTTTCAAAATACATGTCCTCATTTAAAGGCATAATTAATTCCAAAAACCAGGTTGAACCCCAACACTAAGTAGAGGCACTACCACAAAAATGGTTTTCGCAGCACCACCCATTAACAGTGCTAAAAAAGCATTGATAATGGGGGTACCTTTATCAGTGCTAAAAAACACTGATAAAGTGTACTTTTAACAGTGTTAAAAAAGTGAAGTTAAATTTACCCCATTATCTGTGCTCTTTTAGCCCTGATAAAGGTACCCCGTTTATTAGCATTTTTTTAGCGATGAAAAATGGACCCCCTTTATCCGTGATTTTTTAGTAGCCACGATAAAGAGTATATTTCAAAAAAAATCATCAAAAATAATATATAAATATATAAATATTATTATATTGATATAAATATAATTTATATTTTCTAAAATATGTTTTAGATAAGTATGAAAAGACATTTACACTTAATATATAGTATATTTAGTAAAAATGGTTTATAAAATAATTAAAAATATTCAATTAATTAATAATTCGATAATTATTATTGATTAAAATTCATTTAATAATAATTTGAATAGAAACAAAATCAAAAAATGAATAAAAGATCAAAAATAAGTTGAAAACCTAACTCAAACATCAAATGACCATAACGTTTGATATGCATGTATGTTTGGGCTCTACCATATAAAAAATTGAAGACTGCGATGATCTCTATGCTTTATATGTCTAGGAATAGCTTTTCAAGCATTTTCCCTCTTTTTTCTTCCCCAAAAGGCTCAAAAGTCCTCCAAAACAGAGTTTTTATTCACCAACCACAATTTCATTAAATTCAAACGATTATAACTTCTGATCCTCGTGTCCAGTCGGCCTGTACCATATACCATATCTAATATCATTTTGTGTTTTTCAATTTGACTGGTTTTGGTGCTGAAAAAGAAGTCTCAAATCATATTTTATGGTCATTAAAGAGTTTCTAGGGTTTTTAGAGTTTCTTAACATTTTATGAATGATTGATTTATTTGTTATTTATTTATATATTTAACATTTAATATTTAATATTTAATATTTAATATTTATTTATTTATTTATTAATAATTAATAATTAATTAATAATAATAATTTATTTATTTATTTATCTATCTATTTATTAAAAAAAAATTAATTATTTATATAAAAATGATATTATGAATATATATTAATATACGAAGAAATATACAGATAAACAAATAAAACTAAATATATATAACTAATTAGATATAAAAACATATTAACATACAAATAAATATATAAATATATAAATATTGGAATATATGAATATTTATATACTTATATAATGTGTGTGTGTGTGTATTTGTGTGCGTCTGTATTAAACAATTGATATATATTATCTATATATTCTAAATACATGTGTGTATATATTAATATATAATATTTGTAAATATATATAAATATATATAAATATATTTACAGATAAATATAATATGTGTGTGTGTGTGCGCTTGTGTTGTATATATGCATGTATGTATTTATTTATTTATTTATAAACACACACAAAAACATATTTTATAAATATATTTAAAACTGATAATATAAATTTATATTAATATACGAATAAATATACATATAAAAATAATAATTATATATATATATATATAAATAGATATAATATATATTAGTATGTGAATAATTATATAAATATAAAAATATAACTATATATATATTAATATTAAAAAATATATTTGATAATATATATATATATATATGTTAATATAAATATATATTAATATACGAGTAAATATATCTAAATATATATAAAAATAAATAGATATATCATTAAATGGAAATAAAAGCAACATGGAGGAGTGGAAAAGTGTCCAGACGTGTAGGGGAGAGGTATCGAGTTCGAATCATAGGGGAGGCAAGGGCGCTCTCATGGGTTGGTAAAGGGGGGCAGGTAGCACTATTAGAGTGGGGTCAATAGCACTGTTGAAGGGGCACATGCATGGCTGAAGGGGTCAGGGGCACGTGCGTGTTAGGTCAATGGTGTTGTCGGGGGGTGTCAATCGCTGTTAAAGCCCGCCCTCCATTTTGACGCTTTTTTATTATTTTTTATATTTTTAACTTTTATCAGAACTTTTTTAAAAGCACTGATAAAAGGGGTCTTTTATCAGTCCTAAAAAGCACTGATAAAGGACCCTTTTATCAACACATTTTTTAGCACTCATGAAATATCCCTTTTATCCACGATTTTTTTAGTGCTGATAAAATGGGTCTTTATCAGCTCTTTTTTTAGCACTGATAAATTGGACCCCCTTTATCTTCACTGAGATTAATAGTGATTTTTTAGCTCTATAAATGGCCTTTTCTAGTACTTTTAAATTCCATATCTGTATTAGTGTGACTGGGGTCCTCCTAGGCTGGCTGGTATGTGTAATTTTTATCAAAGTACTAGAAAATGATAATCAAATCCAATGCCAACATTATTAAATCCTCATTAAAAATAAACACCATTTTTTCATGGAATCCTTTTACCTATTTTAAACAATATTTGAATCCTAATAAACAATGGCACATGTATTTTCAAATATTAAACATATTTGTAATCGTCATAATTAATGTTTCTTAATTTTAAGGAACACTTCTAATTAAGACAACCTTTCCATCTTAGTCATGAATAATTCTCCATAATTGTTCCGTGGAAGAACTCCATACTTTAATCACTGTAACATTGACATCTCAGTATAAAAACACATTAACAACAACTAAAAGACAAATATTAATTCAATCAATTTGGGTTCGCCACATACATTCACTGGCATAGTGACCCTGTTGGTCACATCTTCCACATATTTCAACCAAGAAATAAAATATATTCGGGGCAGACAGTCTTAGTAGATTAATGTTCTCAGTTTTATTTTTCTCAGAATTGTTATTAATTTTCATTGGATATCTCTCCCTTAATTATTATCATCCCTAAATCTATGAAAAAGACACGTTTTACTAAAAACATAGTCTTTCCCCCCAAATAATCCAAAACACCAATAGTTTCCATTAAAGCCTAATGTTCTATAGTTTTATTATTATCAAAATTGGTACAACCCAATATTTTAAAGGTTGAAAACTAGGTTCAATAGTGAACCTGAAATGAAACACTGATATTATATGAGAATTTAATACCTAAATACTTTAAGATATAATTTTTTATATAAATTTCTTCTATTTCTTTCACTACACACAACACTAAGTTTTAATGAACCATGACCTAATATTAATATCATTATTTAAAAAGTATCATTAAAACTAAGATGTTAGACTTAATGGTACAAATAGGACTAACCAATTATTGAAAATAAGTTTAAATATTTTATATAAGTAAAATATACTGACACTTAAGTAATTTTTTTGGCAAAATATTTTTATTCTTCGAAAATATTTTTTCTGAGAAAAAATTATTTTTGTAAGAAAATAATAATATTATTTTGTTACTATTATAGAATATTTATTTGATAAAACTAAATTCAATTTTTGAATCATAACATAAAATTTTACTTAGGGTATCTTTTTGGGATTTTTAGAGAATAATGATTCTTCAGTGAATATTGAAAAATATCCATTTTTGTAAAATTGTCATTTCTTTTTAATAAGTTAAGTAATTTAAAACTCCCATTATTATTTTAAATTAATAATAATGTAACATAATTATTATTTATTTATATTTAATTAAATTAATTACATTTTAATTATGTTTATTTTTTATTTTAGTGTAAGTATATTTTTCAGTATAAAAACACATTTCTCTAAAAACTATTTTAAAGTGCATAATGTTTACCCATTTTAATTAATCAATAGAAACCATAATGAAGAATTATTTAAATGAAATATATATATTATACACATATATTTGTAATCTTAAATTTGTATTATGATTATTTCTATTCATAAATTTAATATAATATTACATTTTCCCTGAAAAATATATTTTCTAAAAACCACTCTTTCGTCTTGTCTGTGAGTTTTCTATTAAATTACATTCTACCAATTATGTGAATGAAATTTGTAAAAATAGATTACATATTTATATTCAATATAATTAATATTATCTAATAATGTTAACATAATTTTTGATCATAATGAATATTGAAAATAGTACAATTTAATTACCAAAGTTATGGTAAAAATGGGTTTATCAGGGGGTTTAAAAGATAATGGTTAAAAATGATCCAAAACATGTGTAATTTATATTATTTGGAAATATTTAGAACTTATATCTTTTAGGGTTCAATAATTTACCATTTATATCTTTTTTATGTTAAAGATATGGGTATAATTATTTCATTCCAAAAATTTTTAATCTATCCTCTCCACCATTTATAAAAGGCCACCCCTCTCCTCTTATCTTCACATTTCCAAAACCATTTTTCTCAGCCAAAACCTATCCAAATATATTAATTATATCCCTCCCCACATCCCAAAGACATTCTATATATCATAAATCCAATTTAATATGGTTTTAGGTGGAAACCTAAAGCGGTTCTATGAAGAAGTGGTAAAATTCTAATTGTTCATATTTGATTTATTTCTTCTTCTAAAATCATAAAATATTCTTCAAAAATGAAAATAATATAACACTAGTATATAAATTATAATTATATTTTATTATGTTAATGTAATAAACTATATTCATACTAGTTTCCATCAAATGGAAAATGAAATTATTGATTGTGTGTATGATAGACTACACCTCATTAACCTGTGTAATTTATTTTCCATAGCCACCTTTAAAGGATGAATATAATGATGGATTTAACATATGTATATGATATTTAAAAAGTTAATAAACTTATGGAATTATAATATCTCATATACCTCTTACTTTCTATTTTTTGGGATTATGATAACGTCACTCATGTGTATGGTGAACTATCGCCTCACGAAGAGAAGTTATTCGTTTTTCACTTAAGCATTAAATGGAAGGTAATAAGGATAAAATTAATTATTATATGTGATATATATGACATCATAATGAATCTATAGAGGTGATATTTATATCATGGTGTGTACGACCAATTGTCTCCTCCAAAGGTCTAATCTATTTTTTCTCTCTAAATATTATATATCACTATAAATAAATATATATTTGATATATTTGATATTTATATCATGGGAAAAATTATTGATATGATTTAACCATTATTAAATTAATTTTTTTGGAAATTACTGAACCAAAACATACATGAAAAACGAATCCATTATCACCCAAAACAGTGATTTTAACAAAGAATTGTTAACAAAACTGGTGATAAAGGACTATAAATAAATCATCAATGGTATTAGATTTATTATTATTTTTATATACAATATTTATTATAAAACTATATTTACTATATATAAGTATTGAACACATATAAGTGATGTCATACCCAAGGTGAGTGTTTCTCATCTCACTTTTACTTCCGTGAGACATATGCCATATTCACCACTTATTTATTTATTTTGGTGTATATACTACCCCTTTGATTTGATATATCATTAATACCTTTATCAGCATGGTATTTAAATATAATTTGATTTTATTTATTTTATAGGGACTGTGATTTAAATGTTATCAAAGTGGTATGATTTTATTTCAGAATCTTATCATTATTCAAGATTGTTTAAGTTTAAGTATCCCTTAGGGGAATTGGATGGACTGACTAACATAGGGGGGGAATTTGGGTTGGGGACATTTTTTAAACCAATTACATATTTTTATCCCCAAACCTCATGACCTCTTAGGATCTTGATTCTTTTATTCTCTTTTCCCTGTCGCATTCAATAATAGAAAGCATTAAAAATATGCACATAATATTTTTACAAGGTTCACTAATCAGTGAGAGAAGATAGTCCTTTACATGTATAGTGATGAAAATTACATGGATTCTCCACTATAATGTGCTTATATTTATAGTGGATTGACTAGGAAAACAATCCTCTAGATAGTGTGAATCCCAACACTTTAGAGGAGGGTGAGAAAAAAATCATTTTCCCTGTATTGGTGACAAATTAGTCCAATATGTAGCTTTCTTGATAATTATTTATACTTTCAGTGGAGATAGTCTTCTTCCTTATTAAAAAGGATGGTGATGCTCTAATCATTTCTTTCCACTTATTATGGTTACCTGAAATGCAATAGGCAAAAAACTCTCTTCTTATCTCCCTTCTTCTTTAGTGCAAATCCAACTGGACACTTCTTCTTCTTTGTTCTTATTTAATGAAATAACTGAATGAAATCTTCTTATTATTTCTTATATAGAATCACAAACACCAATGTGATTATTCGGGAAATGAGGATCAGCTCACTTGGCATCTTCAGAGTTAATTATTCTCTCTTCTTATTTTCATACATGCCTAAGATAATGAATGTGGAAACTAGGTTGAACTATTCTCTTCCACTTATTCATTGTGAAGATAATATTTATTTAACAGAATTGAACCAATTTTTATGTAATCATGAAATCATGAATAACATCTTCACTTCTTCCCTTTTGTCTTATTCTCTTACACATGGTATGGGTGTTCTTAATTTATGAACATAAATGCATGCACGATGTATTCTCAACCAAACTGAATGCACACTCTTCACTTATTCTCTCTTTCTTATGTGATAAACATAAAGAGTATAAACCTTTACACACACACACATACACACTACCTCTTCTCTCTTTCTCATTCTTTTCATCAATTGTGCACATAGAATGCTGTCTTCATTTATGAGTTCATGTTCATGCACTAGCCTTTCCTCGTGAATCTTCTTTTTCACACAAAAATAAAAAGCCTTAGGATTTCATTAATCGATGAACATGCATGAATGAAAATACATACGACCCTACTCTTTAAATATCTTTATTCACCAAAATAGAAACCCCTTCAAATTTTAGGATACAAGTATTAAAACAGTAGGGTGTTATCAACATTCTTTATAAAACCCGGGTGGCCACAAGTCTTCTTCTTTATGAAGAGGATGTGTGGTTCCTCATTGAATAGAGTGTGTGGGTCTCCACAAAGCATAGTGGTAGGATAAGACTCATCCACTAGATCATGGTTACATGGCCTTCTCAAAAAACAACAAAGGTTAAGAAACCAATCATGTGTTTCTGGGAACTAGTTCATGTTGAAGCATTGAACTTCATCGAAAATCCATTTGAGAGTTCGAATCACTTTTCAAATGCTTGCGGGATATCTTATTCGCCAAGCAGAAGGCTTATGGTTCCTTTTCTTGCTCTTCGCAAAGCAGAAGCACGAAGTGCTCTATTTTTTAAAGACATGTGATCTCAACGTATATAAGAAGCATCATTTTTTAGCTCATGACTTATCCATTTATAGGAATGTTTATCTTCTCTTCCATGTTCTAAAAACTCGGGATATTTCATGGAACGTTTCATTTGAATGGAAGAGATATTCTATATTTTAAAATATTCAAACCCTTTTCATAGATATGCCGAGATTCTTAGGTGTTCCATCTTCAATGAGGGATCATATTTTACAAGGAGTAAATAAAATGCATGCGATGAGTATTGTATGCAATATTCATTTAAATATATGCACAAATATTCCATGTGGCCTCCAAAACATGGTTTTCCTTAGCCAAACCTCTTCTTGGAGTTTTATGCATGCATGAACAATGTAAGTTACATGCCTGGAATCAGTGCGATCCAGTGGTCCTCACGATGTTGAGATCCTCAGCCATGAAGATCGAATCAGGGTTATTCATTAACTCTGATGATAACCAGTAGCCCCGATGAGCACTGGAAGAGGTGGATGAAAAGGTTTGGGGTTTTAATGCCATAAGATGATCAGATGATCCTCGTTGAAACAGGTTTGGTATGGAGTATTGGATGACGATGATTAGATCCCTGATATGGATTAGATAGATGACCAAGATTGATTTTGTTTTTTAAATGATGAATAGTAACCCATATTCCATGTCCCACATCGATTCTAAGACATGGTATTTTTGTAGTTTATTAATCAACTCATCCATGTGGTGATTCAAAATTATCTTCCTCCCTCCCCAGTACCCCCCTTACCAGTTCTTTGTGGGTGTACTCTTCACCCACCCTCTACATGCTTCGGCTTGTACTATACGGGTCCACTATGTGCCCACTCTTTGTAGCTTATGGGATGGCTCTTGCTAGATTATCCATGGGCGCAATCAACTTTGTACCGCATGAGCCTCAGGTTGAGGCTGTCTAGCTAGCTCATGGGATGGCCTGAATTTTTATGTAATTCCCATGAAATTCTTCTAAGGGTAAATTCATGGCCACCATAAAACATATGAATGGCCACTCAAAGCCTCTTCCATACATCCTTTTATTCTCTTCTTCTTCATTTTCATTCTGGAACATTGATTCTAAATAACACTTCATCACCATCCTTCTTTATTGTTTTATATAATGTATCAATAATGAAAAAATTTATTTTAACTTTAATATTATTGAAACATTCATATGATTTTTCACTCTAAATAAATTTGGAGTTCTTCTTCATCTCCTTATTGGTTTTGATCTTCGTTGAAAACTGTTCACAAAAAATACAATCATTATACACAAAGTGGTCCCAAAAATATCCCCCTTTGTATTTTGTTGTCAATACCATAATGTTCTCAAATGACTGTGTCAATGTCAAAACGAGAATCTTCTATCTCCAATTTTCTTATTTCTATTCCCATTACTTTTCAAACATTAATTTCACTTTATATCCCCTTATTGAAAATAAATAAATGTTCATGGTAGAGTGGGTATCAGTCCATACTAAAGTAGCGTTCCATCGACCATTTCACTCTATTTATACTTGAGGAATGCTCGGTATAGAAAACAAGAAGATTTGATTTAGACAACAAAAGATGTTCCTTATCAACTGATCATGATACCACATGAGATGAGAACTCATACACTTGTTTTCAAAGGATTCCCACTTTAATTCCAGGATAAGGATAATAATTATGTTATGAAATTATGAACCTGAAACTCCCACACTCACTTCAACTAATAGATCATAAACATTCAAGTTCAATTGGTAGAATAAGTGTCCTTGGGAGCTTCCACTCTTCTTATGTCAATGATTGATTCATTTAATCCCCATTAGTAGAATAATATTTATTTTGTGTAACCAAGGATGTGATATTGAGAAATTACCTAACTTTTTTAGTGACATGATCTTCAAGAAATATTTATAATAATTTAGTTTTATACCCACTGAAGTTGATACTAATTGAGATACATACTCTAGAAGCTTTTTCATGTGTCTCCCCTTCAAGGGAACACTTCTCACCACTGATTCTCAGGTTCTCCTACTAAGAGATTTCTTCAACTTCAATTCCATGTATGATAATAACAGATAAAATACAAAAATATTTAAGGGAATAAGGTGTATCCTCCTTGCTCCATTAATGTGAACAAAAAGGCTGAGATGATTTCATCAACCCATATTCTCCATTTGACACACTTTCACAACTGATCTTCAAGGCTGACTTTGATTGTTCAGACCTCAGTACTTCTCCCATTTCTTTGTGTGTGAGCCTTCTTTCATCAAGAGCTTTCAAAGAATTAGAATCTCCAGGTGGAACTTTCATCTTCTTAAGGCATTATTCTTTACTGGGAATCAATTATATTCATGTTATAGAATAACATTAGGAACCTAGGCATCAATATTATATTTTCCACTTGGATTATTCTGAGTGACATGCTTTTACATGTTATTTTTGGATCATACATCGTTTAAATCATTGGAACTAGAATCCAAGTTTTTCTCACTTTTCTTCGTGGAATATTCCTAGGAAAATTTTCTTTTTCAATAATCATATGATTTCTTCCCAAGGTAGATTCTTTATCCTTAACCAGCTTTTACTATCTTATTTTCTTATCATCTTTGGGTACCTATTGAGAGGAAAATGCACCAACATTATTAACACTCCCATTACCTTCATCACAAATGTTATCTATCATTCCAAATCTGTTTTCATTATACTGATGTTTCTGGATCTATAGAGGTTTCTTCTTCTTCTATGGGTTTCTCCCCCTTGATATGGGATTTCCCTATGCTTTTAAATTTAAGGTATTTTACCAACAATCCAGTACACAATTCCCAAATTTGTTACAACACCATCATTGTCCAAAAAACCTTGGGTTCTTGAGATCTTCTGTATAAGGTTTCTGATACTTCTTATTGATGTGTTGTACTCTATATGGGGACATCTATTCTACCTTATTATACCAATAAACCATAGCCATGGTGGTAGGTATTTTAAAACTTTTCTTCATCCATGTTTGTTTGGACATTTTCTTCCACCCTGCACTTTTTCTAGAAACAGATTTAAAAATATTTGTACAAGATGGTATGGATGGTACCTTCACTTTCTTAGCTACTTGTGATAGATCAATGAGTGAATTCATGATATTCTTATCACATTTTGGAGTTATTTCGATAGTAGAATCATCTAATGAACATTGAGTAACAGGAAAAACTGTTTTCCTTCATCTGTGAAGTCTTAATATGTGTCTTCTCAATGCTGACCAATAAAGCTTCCAATCCTAGACATTTCATATTGAAATATATTTTCATATATTCAATAATAAACATCTTATCTTCACATGATTTCTTAAATATTTCAGATTCATCTTCATGCATCTTTAATTTGTTTTGTAACAAAGAGTCAAGTTCCTTGATCTTCTTGGAATTTTATTCCAAATATAACTCATTGACTTCAATGATCCTTTTCAGATATTCATCAAGTGAATGTATATTGTCTTATAGAGTTTTATTGACTCCCTCCTTTTCTTCAAATTTTTTTGCCACATTGAAGAAATTACTTCAAATACCCTTGATGTTGCTTTAAAGGTTTAACCAGTCTGGAGAGCATTAGATATTCCACAATCTTTTCTTGTAAGGACTTCTCCAAAACATCACTTTCTTCTTCCATATCAATGATATTTTCCTACATAAATTGAAATAATTCACAAAAAATCTATAATCTTTCTTCAAGAATACCATGTAGAATAACTCTAAATTGGTCAACTGATAATTCTTGAAAATTTGTAGATTGATCATCATATCCAATTTTGATAGAATTTTCATTATGAGAGAATTTTAAAAATGTACTAACACATACCTCCATATCATTTGAAGTAGGAAGGTTCTTCATCTTCTTGGTGGAATCTTGAGACACCTTGTCACTTCTTTCCCAACCTAATATTTATTCATTTTCTTCTAGATATAGAGAACCAGATACTTCCTCTTCTTTAATAAGAGGGACTTCTTCTTCATATTTCTCGTCTACATATTTTTCCTATTCATCATTTTATTAGTAGATATAGAATTATACTTAGATATCAATGAATCTTCACTGAAACTGTACCTAACTGATAATTCAGGAAAGGAACTCAAATCTTTAAAATAGAATAACTTCATTTTAGAGAATCTATCAGAGGTGTGCATGACCTCTGATAAAAATTGAAAGGAATAGTTTGAGATATGCCTAACACTGAGGGGGGAGGGGAATAAGTTTTGGGGAATTTATTTTAAACCAGTTCCAACTTTTTATCCCTGTACCTTCTAACCTGTTAGGATCTTGATTCTCTTATTCTATTTTCCTTATCGTGTGCAATAATATAATGTAGTAAAAATATGAACATGATATTTTTACAATGATGACTACTCAATGAGAGCATCTAGTACTTTCCATGTGTGTTGATGACCAATACATGGATTATTCATTATAATTTGATATTATGTTATACTATATTGACTATGAAAAAAATACTCTAGTCGGTGTGAGTCCCTAAACTTTGGAGGGGGTGGGAAACAATCCCCTTCCCAAGATTGGTGATAGCAAAATCCAACTTGTAACTTCCTTTCTGGTTCCTTATATTGCCTATGGAGAAATTATTATTTCTTCTTCAAATGGTAGGATATTCTCTAATCATTTCAGCCCACTTCTCTTGGTTACTTGTAATGAATTAGAGATGAAAATCTCTTCTTCTCTCTTTTCATCAATAGTACAAAACAAACTGTACACTTCTTCTTATTCTTCTTTCTTATTCTTTAATGAAATAAATGAATTCACTATTTTACTTATTTATTGGATAGAATCGTATACAATTTTGTGATTATTCATTCAATGAGGATAAACTAACTTGGAATCATCAAAGATAATTCCTATCTCCTCTTCTTTTCATATATACATGAAAGCATGCATGTAGAATCTAGGTTGAACTCTTCTCTTACACTTATTCTTAGTTCAGATGATATTTATTTAACCAAATTGCACCCCTTTTAACATATTCATTCAAGCATGCAAAACCATTTCACTTATTTCATTTTCTCTTCTTCAATTTCACTTGGTTTTGGTGTTCTTAATTTATGTACATGAGTTCATGCATGATGTGTTCTCAACCAAAATGAATTTACACTCTTCACTTCTTCTCTCTTTCTTGTCTGATAAACCTAATGGGTACAAACCTTTTCACACACACACACAACCTATTCTCACTTTATCCTTATTTTCATCAATTGTGTGTACACACTTCCTTCTTCACGTATGAGTGCATGTTCATGCACTAGAATTTCCTCATGAATATTCTTCTTCACACAACAATAAAAAGGCTCAGGATTTATTTAAACAATGAAATTGCATGCATGAAATTATGTACAACCCTTATATGGAAATCTAATTCTTCACCAAAATATGAAACCCTACAAATAGTAGGATATCAGCTTGAAAATAAGAGGGTGTTCTCAACTTTCTTTGTAAAACTAGGGTGGCCATGGGTCTTCTTCTTCATACAGAGGATGTATAGTTCCTATTTTCACAGAGTGTGTGGGTCTTCATGAAGCACAGTGGGAGAGTGAGACTCATCCACTAGATCATGATTTCATATCCTTTGCAAAGAACAGTGAAGGTGTAGGAAACTAATCGCATGTTCGTGGGAACCGGTTCATTTTGAAGTACTAATCCTCTTAGAAAAAATGTTTGAGAGTGAGAAGCACTTTACAAAAACTTATGGGATCTCTTATTCATAGAGTAGAAGGCTCATGGTTCCTTTTCCTGATCTTCATAAAGTATAAATACAAAGTGGTCTATTTTTTGACATCATGAGCTCTCAAAGTATATGAGCATCAATGTTCCTCAGCTTAGTCCTTCTCATTTAATAGGAAAGGGCCTCTTCTCTTCTGTATTATAAATCCCCAAGATATATCATGGATATTTTCCATTGAATGTGTGTGATCTTTAGTATTTAAAAATCTTTAATCCTGTATCACAGATATGTAGAGATTCTTGGGTGTTTCCACTTTAATGTGGGATCCTCATTTATTGGGAGGTAATCTCATGCATGCGATGAGGATCACATGAAATATTAATTTAAATCTATAAAAAAATATTTCATGTGGCCTTGGAAACATCGTTTTCCTCAGCCAAACCTATTATTTGAGTTTTTCACATGCATGAACAATGTACGTTGCATGCATGGACTCAGTGTGATCTAGTGGTCCTCATGATGTCAAGATGCTTAGCTATGATGATCAGATCATAGTTATTTATTAACATTGATGCGAACCAGTGGATCTGGTGAGTACTGGTGGTGGGGGACAATGGCACTGAGGGGGTGGGGGGGGGGGGTCGAATGCCACGATAGGATCAAACGGTACATGTTTAAACAAGCGCGATGTGAAGTGATGGACGACAATTATTAGATCCCAATCATAGATTAGATGAATGGAAAATATTCCTTCCTTGTTTTTTAAATGATGAACAGTAACCCGTATTCTATGTCGCACATCGATTTTGGGACTTATTATTTCTACGGTTTACCCATTAACTCATCACAGTGGTGATTCAAAAGTTTCCTCCTCCCTCACTGATATCACCCCATACCAGTTCTCTATGGGTGCGCTTGGTTCCCACCCTCTACGTGCTTTGGCCCGTACTCTACGGGCGTGCTCTGTGCCCACTCCTTACAGCTTTCAGGCAGGCTCTAGATGGCTTTCCAATGGGCACAATCAACATTGTCCCACTTGAGCCCCGGGTTGAGGCTGACTAGCTAGATCATGGTCTAAACCAACTTTTTAAGTAAATACAATAATATTATTCTACGTGTAAATGCATGGACACCTTAAAACATATGAATGGAAACCTCAAAGCCTTTTCCATACATAATCTTATTATTTGCTTCTTCATTTTCTTTTTGGAACTTGAATTCCAAATAACACTTCATCATCATCCTTATTTGTTGATTTAGAAAATTTATCAACTATGATACATGATTTTTGAACATTTAGATCAGTGAAACAATCGTCTAATTTTTCACTCTCCATAACTTTTGAGTTCTTCTTCACATCCTTCATCATTTTGATCTTCATTGATAGCTTTTGACAATAAATATAATCTTCATACACAATGTGGTCCCAACAAGAAATATATTATATTTATATATTAAACCAAAAATATTTTTTATCATCTATATATTCATGAAAGTTTCATTTAATAGTATCATTTTCCCTCTCTTTATTAATTAAAATGGTTGAGAATTTTTTAAGGAAAATCTCCTTTGATTTTCTCTTTTATTAAAAACCATTTCTCATCTATGTTCGTGTTTTCTAGAAATATTTTCAAAAATGTTTTTTCGATTATCATATTATTTTTAAAGGTTATTTTTACCACTATTTAATATTTACATAATAGTTTGAAAATAATCTTCATTTTTTCAAATGAGTTAATTTTTGTATTTTAAAGAAAATGTGAAAGTAATCATTGTATTAACATAATCAGTATGTCAATAAATTTTTTCCATCATGAATACACAGTTTTTTAAAGATTCAATTATAATACATGTTGTTTATTTTCAATGTATATTATTTTAACCATATTTTTGGGTTCATTCCATTTTAAAAAGGATACTTTCCAAATGGAAAGGTTATTTTATTCAAGAATGTTTTAATGATCTCTTTATAAAATTTTTATCCAGCAATGAAAAAACCTGTAATGTTCTTATACTCCACTGGGTATATGTTATAATGATACCATCATTATTATTTAACCGGGTGGGCTATGATTAGTTTGAATATGGATGTAATATGTTTAAATTATTCGTATTACTCTTCATATTTTATGATTATGTTTATTTATTGGGGTAAGTACTAACAATTCATATGTAAGTTTTTAAATATTAATTTTTTATGTTGATTATGTTTAAACTAATTAATATGATAAATGAATTGGACATTTTAAGTAATGGGTGGGGACAAGAATCACATATACAATCGATGAGTTTTTATGTCTCATAAGAAAACTAGTGTACGTATTTGGATGAGACGGTATCCATTTATGTAAGATGTCTTGGAAAGAGGACTTGTTGGAATAAATATCTTAGCATGAGACCTTCAATATATGTTTATGATTTCCAAAATTGTGCATTCCATCATTTTGAGATTATTTTTTATGTCCATGTGATCATTTGGTTACTTATGATTTCCATAAATAAGTTCCATTATATTGTGATTATTTTTATGGATTTATTTGATCATCAATATTTACTACCATATTATACACAATTTATTGTTTAAATTTCATGTGTTTAATTTATTTTCCTTTCCATGTAGACTATGCTTATTTATTTATGATATATTCCACTGTACAAATACCCTTACTAAGTATATGAGTTCACCTTTTCTTAGGATTCCTTTCCATAAGCCTCTATAAAATGTTTTATGATTGATTTTCAGGTAAATTCTCGAGGGAATAAAGATGATATCAATGAAAATACATTTTTGTATTTAAAAAAAAATTATTTGAAGTTAATGTATGTTTTTAGTATACAAAGACTGGTAATCTATTTGGTTCTTTGGGATGAAATCGCATGTATCTAGTGCCAATACATTAAAGGTACCACCGAGTTTGGGCTACTAGTTCCGGGGTCATTAAAATTGTTATTATATAATGTTTTATAGAAATATTGGGTACTAGATTTTGGAAAAAACATAATAGAGAACTTAAACATATGGCTAAATTTGAGGATACTTCAATGTATATGATAACATCCTAAAATTTTGGTAAGGTAGAGATTTTGTGTATTACCTAGAAATAAATCCTTTTCTTGATACTAAAAGTGTATGTGGTTCTGGTACATATGTAATTAGGTGTAATAACACTAGAAAAGGTACACCGGGCTTGACTCAGGCATTACATGGTACTCAAAAATGAGCCTTACTGCACCTATTTTGACACTCCTGGGCGATATGATTCGGTTAATTCAAATTTCCTTTACAAACGATCATGAAATATTTGAATAAACAATGATTGTTAATGACATAGGTTAAACCTAAGGTTTCATATATTGAAATTAATGTGTCAGGATTTATACATATTATAAATAATTGTTCATAACTATGTATTTTCCCACTATGAATAGTGATCCTTACACTATGATTTTTGGTTTTAGTTAATTAATGGAACTAGAAGAAACTAGGTTAACATTGAACGTGATAGACAACATGTTGTCTAAAAAATGGGATGAAAAATTGAGTAAAGGATATTATGATTATGAATAATTAGTAATCATGATATATGATAAACAACTTGAATTTAACCAAATCTTAGATTCTCCAAAGAAGTTAAGGATAGAGTTTGCTGAGAGATCAGGTGGTGGAGACCATAGAGGAAGGAAGGTACAGATTCTTATATGACGAATATGTGGTAAAAATCACTCAAGAAAATATCTCAAAGGGATGATAAGATGTTATAAGTGTTGAAAAGAAAGACATAAAGCAAGTAATTATAGAGGAATAAATGGAAAGTTTGGTTAACATAATGAATTAAAATATATGTTTCTATAAGGTATAATCAATGGGGGAATGTTTAAAATATGGAATGTTTGGGAATTATGAAAATATATGTCAAAGTAGGAAAAATCAATAATAGGATTGACATGGTTTTATGAGTAAAGGTTTTTCTGTTTATGATAAAGAGACTTCGAATGACATATGAAAAGAAATATGTATTAAAGAATAAGATGATGAAGCCTGGTAAATTATGAATGAATGATGTGGAATGATTGATATTTTTTTGTATTATTTTTCAAAGAATTATTCTGTATAATAATTATTATCAATGAGATTTTTGGCATTATAATCATGAAAAATTAATTTATCCTTCCTCATTAGTTTTGCGTGATGCATTTGTAAGAATATGTAGAATGATACTGATGACCTCGAAAATTGATTTATTAAAAAGGTGATATTTTATGAAAAAAAATGATTGAGATAAGATAACCCTTAATATTTTCCTGATAGTAATATAATGTTTTTTATCTTGGATAAATATTGAAAAGGATAAAGTAAATTGGAATGTGTTTATGACCTTGGAAATGATCATTGATTTGTTGAAAAAGTGGATTATATTATCATTGATGGAGTTTAAAACATTATTATATTTATGGAATATATTAAATAATTTGTGGATTTATTCAAGGAATGTGGAAGAATGTAAGTTTTCATTAAGGTTTGATAGTGATTATGATATTCACTTATTTGGTATT
Organism: Viscum album; assembly: GCA_963277665.1. Taxonomy (NCBI): domain Eukaryota; kingdom Viridiplantae; phylum Streptophyta; class Magnoliopsida; order Santalales; family Viscaceae; genus Viscum; species Viscum album. Next base: position 1,282,194,129 of record OY728134.1, read on the forward strand.
TGACATTAAGAGCTGCATTATGTTGTTTAATATTAAATTGATTTTGGAAATTCAGTGACCTTCCTCCAAAATTTTTGGGCTTTCAATTTGTTCTGACATATTTTGAAGGATTGTTATGGATAATTATTTATGAAATTGAATATATTTAACTTTGTGGTTATCATTTAGGTTTTATAAATTAATTTATTACAAGATAACTAAGGATAACAATTTTGGTTTTGGTAAATACTTAGGGACATATGGAAATACTTTTCACTCGTTTGTAGAACTTATGATATGTTAAAATTAAATTTTAGTGCTTTAGAAATAAAAAATATATTTTTTGGATATTAATTTATTAAAATAAGATATGAATTGGTAATTTATCAAAGCACAATCAAATGATGAAATTATGATTATGAAATAAAAAGATATCACGTGATTATATTTCCTTATGTCCTTAGTCTAGATGGTAAAAATATCCCTCATCTTTAGGAATATGATCTTGAAATCAAAATTTAATCCTATTACCCTTCATATGCAATGAAATAAAATGCTCTATTAAATCATCATATATTTATGGATTTGTGGTCATTAACTTTTCTAGATCATTCACTTTCTTGTGATCAATGATGTTAATACCTCTCTTTAATTGTTTTTTATTTTGTTTCACATCAATGTCTTTACTTGACACTATTGTTCTATTATTTTGAAACCTATTATGTTTTATTCTAGATGATATTTGTAATTAAATTTCTATCTTAAAAATAGGATAATTTATTAACCCTTGATATGATGTAGGTTTTCGACAATGGTTATACGTATAATGAAAAAAATAGAATTGTTAGGGTACAATTTATTTAAGGGGTTAGAATGCAATTCCCCATGATTTTAGAAGAATTAAACGAGGCTTGATAAAATACACGAGACAAAAAACTAATATTATATGAAAATTTAACCACCTGGTACTTTAGGATATATTCCTTTTTAAATACATTTCTTCAATAGCTCATGTTACATGCAACACCAAGTTTTAAGAAAAGTGATATATTATTAATATTGCTATTTAAAAATGATTTTTTATAAAAAAGTTCTGTAAAATTTTTGGAATTAATAATTATAACAAATTTTTTAAAATATTTATCAATTTTTTATAAAATAAAATATAATTATAATTAATACTTATTTTTTGGTAAAATCATTATATTTTTTGATAATACTTTTTTTCTCAAAAAAAGAGATTTTTACCAACATTTGAGAGAAAATATTATATCTATTTTTCCTCTTTTAGAAAATTTATTTTTTAAAATTAGATTCATTTTTTTGAATCATTACTTAAAAACATTTTTAGGGGTAAAATTTTTGGCTTTTTACAAAATATTGTTTCTTTAGTGAATAGTGAAAAATACTGAATTTTGTGAAATTCTCATTTATTTATAATAAGTCTAGTAATTTAAAAGCATAGTTATTATTTTAATTTGATATAAAAGTAACATTATTATTTATTTATATTTAATCCAATTAAATACATTTGAATTATATTTTTTTTATATTTTAGTATATTTTTTTTGGGTTTAAAAACACATTTTTAAAGCTGTTTTAAATTGCATAATGTTCCCCCATTTAAATTATTCTAAATAAAAAATAAAGGTAATTTATTTAAACTAAATAATATATATATTATTAATATATATTTTTATTTTTTAATTCATATGATAATCATTTCTATTCATACAAATAATATGAGAACCGCTTTTCCCTAAACAATTCATTTCTTGAAAATCATATTTTTGTAGCGTCTGTGAGTTTTCTTTAAAATTAAATTCTACCAATTCTGTGGTTTGAATTTGAAAAAAACCGATTTCATATATTTAATAATATTATTTATATTTTCTAATAATGTAAAATTCATTTTTTACCATAATGAATAGTGAAAACATTAAATATTAATTACAATGGTTAAAGTAAAATATAGTTTACTAGAGTGTTAAATGAATGAGATATGGGTTAAAAATGATCCAAAAAATATCTAATTGATATTTTATGATAATATATAAAAATTATATCTTATAATGTTTGATAATGGGACTTTTTCTGTCCTCATATTTTGTGAAAAGCATGAATATAATTATTATTTTTCAAAAATTCCTAGTGTGTACCTCTCCACACTGATAGAAGGATACCCCTTCTGGTTTCCTATTCACACTTAAAAAACCATTTTTTGGGAAACTAACTATCCAAATATCTTTCTAAAATCCATCCCCACATCCTAGAGGCCTTTTTAGATCATAAATACGATCTATTAATGCTTTGGGTATAAATCTAACAGGTTCTCTGAAAAATAGGTAAAATTCTTAACATGCAGATTTGTTTTAGTTATTCTTACAACTCCTCCCAATATTCGTCAAATATGATAATTTAGTAACAACAGTATATAATATATTCCTAGATTCTATTATACTAAAGTAATAACTTACATTCATCTCCACTTCCATCAAATGGAAAATGGAATTTTCAATCATGTGTAAGACAAACTACCACCTCGTAAACCGATGTAATTAGTTTTCCATCACCACCTTTAAAAGTGATAATATAAATTATTATAAATATTTTAGATACATTTATTTAATTAATAATCATATTTTATTTTATAATACATTGGGATTGTTTTTTTATTGGAATTAAGATCACAACATTTAAAGGAGGAGATGGTGGAAAAACTAAAAAACAATATTTCACTTCATGAATCTTAAGTAAACGATGTGTACTCTTTGAGTAGACCACCTTACAACTGAAATAAAATCCATGAATAAAAATTAAAAGTTCTGAACCAAGTACACAATTTCAATTCAGATTAAATGTCATAAAAGTCTCTAATTTCAAACCTGATGAAGATAAATAACAAGAACTCAATACACGACGTGAAAAGTTAAACAACATAATTGCCACCAAAGATTCAAGGCATGAAATCCAAGAGACTAAAAATATTTCAAGATAATTTTTCATCTAAATTAAATAATGTGAAATCCAATAACACACCATGAAAGTCTCTTTAACGCCATGATATTCTAAACTAAGATCATTGTATTTGATAGCATGTATGACACACAACCGTAAGCATGTAAGGGAATATAATATCCCAAGAAATTAAAATATTCTTACAATTTTAAACAAATTTAATATATTATATAGCTTGAAATTGATGAAACATGAAGTTAGTGTGGGCCTCAAATTAAAATTACTTTCTTCAATAGCTTACGTTACAGGTAAGACCATGTTTTACGAAAAAACAATATATTTTTAAAATATTTTTATTTAATATAATGAGACATAACATTGATGTTAAATAAGTTTTTATGAATAGTTTTAACTAACTTATGAAAATATATTATTTACAAAAATATAATATTAAGTCATTTGTTACATGTTTTTTGAATATAAGAACCAATTGAATATGTTGAGAAAGTTTTTATAAACAATTATTTTTATGCCCACAAAGCTGTTTTATCCAAAATGATCAAACTAATTACAATTAGTTAGTAATATTAATGTAATATATATATATTATAATATATTATTGTTTTTTTAATTCATCCAATATATATTATAATTATAAGATAAGAAGAAATCAATATTTCACATAAAAGTCATTATTTTTTTCTAAAGACACTTTTAGAGCCTTTTAATGGAGAAACAATTTTAAATAAAACTATTGGAACTTTCATCAAATTTAAATATTAAAATAAACTTAATTTTAGAAATAAAAACATCAAAATTATACTAGGTAATAATTTTGGTAATTTTTTGTGAAGTTGTATTTTGTTTTGGATGAATAGTGAAAAATACTAAATTTTAATTCAAAACTGCTTTTTCATTTAATTTATTTATAGTGTTAAGTTATATTTTTAATTATTTTTAAAGTAACATTAGATATATTATATATCAATTAAACCAATTTATGTAATCTTAATCATTTTCAATTTGAAATGGAATATAAAATCATAGCAAGCTTTTTAACATTTTACCTTAAAAACATGCACTGTCGTCCCGTCTGTGAGATTAATTTATATTAGTTTCTGAAACTTCCGTTGTTGGAATTTAGAAAAATGGATTCCATATCTAGAATCAGATTAATTTTTTTATAATATAAAAACATTTTTTTACCAAAAATAATAGTGAAAGTAACTTAAAATAATTACATCAATTAAGAGAAAAATTAGCTTAACAAAGGACTAAACCTTAAACCTTGGGGCCAAAATGATCTAGAAACTTTTCCAAAATCCATTGTATGGAAATAGTTTTACCCAATAATACTTTTTATATTATTTTATCCACATGACATGTACAAAATGTAGCTTGAATTCCCATTTAAAAAATTTAAAAGAATAACAGTCCTCCTCTACTATAAAAAGCCACTCACACATCCCAATTCCTCACACCACTCAATTAACTATGGCTCAAAAAATATATGATAAAAAATCTCCCAAAATCCCACCCATCGTACTATAATCCCGAATTTTTTTATAAAGCAATTCAAGGAATACCTTTGGTGAAAACCAGAAAGAGTTACCCGAAAAAGAGTTAACATCCTTCCCCAAGCTCTTTTGTTTTATTTCATTCTCAACCCACAAAAATCATCATATTCCATACTTATATAATAACATATGTTTCCTAAATATAATTATATGTTTTAATGTTAAGGTTTTTTCCATCACTTACACACACATCCATCTAATAGGGAACAAAATTCTCATTCTTGTACGACGGACTACCGCCTCACAAAATGATGATTATTCATTTTTTCATTACCACATTCCATGGATGGGAATTATTATGGGAACACTATGTATATATATAATATATATATATATATATGATATTTATAATTTAATTATGATTCTTTTTGTCTTATATATCACAATCCTTCTTTTGTTCTATTTTGTGGGGATACGATAACATTGTTTCTTGATGAGCGGACTACCGTCTCTTCAAAACAATATGATTTGTTCATGCTATACATGGAATGTATAAAATATGTTTTAATAAAACTATGTGACATATATGACATATATATGATAGTATAATTAAAATATACTTTTATATCTATTACTTTAATTATTTTAATACATTTATGAAATGAAAGTAGCATTCATGTGTACGTACGACCAACCGTCTCCATGAATGGTGAATTTCATTTATTATATCAAAATATTATGGATTATTCTAAATAAATATATAATGAATATATGTGATAATTAAATAATGTTTTAAATTTTTAATATTATGAAATCATGGTCTATGTAATGGGAACAACATGTAACAAGTCAAAACTTACTTGAAAACTAGGAAATCAACACCTAAAATAGTGAATGTAATGAAATTTTACTAACAAACAGGTAATAAAATATTATAAGAACATCATATATGATTTAATAAATATTAATATGGTTTTTGAATAAGTTATTAACATGTTTAAATCCACTATAAAGGAGTATAAATGATGTTCACATGAAAAAGAAACACAAGGTAAGGGTTTTCATCTCACTTTTAACATTTATGGGATAAATTTCACATTCACCACTTACTTATTTTCTGTGGTGTATCCAATTTCTATTTTAATATATTATATCATGGAATATTTTATCTTTATTTTATTTTTAGTTTCAATTTGAATTATTTATTTTAATGGTATTTGAGTCAAAAGTTACCATGTTGTAATGAATTTCATAAACTAATTCATTTTCATTATGTTATATTACTTCCTCATAATCTTTGATATTATAAAATTATGTGTGTAATTTATTTTAAATATGTATTGTTTTACTTAAGAATATATTATGTGGAATTACATTTGACACACATAAAATATTTGTTGATTTACACTCACAACAATGTTATGATTTTTTAATGGTTTACTTCACAATCTCATTTTGATCAAGATTATTTACACATTAATTTACAATAGAGGAAATAATTTGATAATTTTTTAATAAAATAGTTAAATTTTTTATTAAGTGGTTATTCATGAGATTTTTCATGTAGTAGTACCATTTGAATACTAATTTGTACTTAAAATGTTTTTAATAAATTTTTACTTCATTTCTCTCTTTTGGACAGAAAACATGTTTTCCTCTAAAAACACAGTTAAATAAAAAAATTAAAAAAAATTATTTTACCCTTTCCAAAATTATTTATTAAATACCTTCTTACTTCTGTTTTCTTTTAAAAATTATTTCAAAGGAGTCTTCTTGTCACTTTTTGAAAAAGGAACTTTTCCATCATTTTTACCATGAAAATGTAACGTTCTTTTTACCCTCTACACCATGTATATATTTACCCACTTTCAATCTTTTAAAGATTCCTTTGCAAGTTTAAAAGGATAATTTTTAATAATTTTTTTTTTAAATTTATTTTCAAAGAAATGGTTTTTCTAATGGGTTTTCAAAAAAAGGATATTTTCCTAAAGAATGTTTTTTAATTTCATCTTCTATTTTAACAAAGGAAAAAAAACCCTTATTCCTAGTCCAATATATGTTATATTGATACCATCTTTATCCTTCCTCTGGATTGTTTTTGATTTATTTAGATAGGGATAATATTGACATTAACTTCCTTAATTCCTTTGTTAGTCCCCTTTACATATTCAATTACCATTGACCATTGAACATTATGTTTCCCCTAAATATCCATATCATTTACCATGGATATTATTATTTCCTAAACCATATACTATTTTTACATTTGGTGTGTATATGAAATTTATTTGATTAATATGGAAAATATTGATAAATCTGTATCTTATACTCCATACAAATATTTGATATATCACATTCTTAAATACGTTATTCAATATATGAGGAAGGATTTTGATAGGTGTGAAACTTGTGGGTCATGTTTATATATATCCCCATGATACATCAGTAGTCTCATGGGTTGAGTCAAGTTTCTATCCCTAGATGAGTTTTTACTCAATATACTAAAACATATTGTAAAAGGTATTTAAGGTAAAGCCACCATGTATATATGAATCATGTAATCCAATAATTAAGAATTTCCATCATTTAGACTCAATTACTATTTATCCCTGATATTTTACTTCGATATATCTATGTATGAATTTAATTTTTAGTTTAAGGATTTAATGGTATGTGTTTTTAGTGTCTTTCCATTACATATTGTTTATGACTTATCTAGTTATCCTAAATAGAATGTGTTTCTACTTATTTAAATTTATATATTGTATACACACTTCTTTCTCCGGTTATTGATTACATGGAATGCGTATTCAATTATCTACCTTTATATATTGACTATTCTTATTGATTCATTATTTCATTAGTTTTATTTACTCTAACGGAGCATTTGAGATCACACTTATTGTGTTTCCTTTCTCTAGGAATCCCTAAAGTGTATTAAGAAAGATATTCAATGATACACTAGAAGAAATAAAGATTCTATCCTAAAAAAAATAAGTTGTAATTAGATTATTTAGTGTGAATGAAACACTCATGTGTATATCTAGTTTACCTAGACTACTAAACAATTTAGTCCTTTGGGATTCAATTAACATGTATCTTATTCCAATGTAATGATAGCACTACACCGACTCCATACTTCCTGGTGTTGGGGAACTATAGTCTTGATGCATAATCTACTTAAAAGAGTTAAATGATGTGAAACATTTACATGTCATATTACATTCGATGTCCATAAATAAGCAGCGATCTTCGAGGCACAAAGAGTTATGGATGCCTAAACATATTTTCTATATTATTCATCATTTCATTCCAAATTTATTTGCAATTTGTTTATATTTATTTCATTTATTAATTTAATTATTCATTTATGTTGGTCTAAGTGAGTAACTCAATAGGGATGGGGGATTAATTGAGTTCCCAATAAAAATTTATGTTAAAAACAAGTTAAGTTAAAATACCCCAATTTAATTAAAATTTCACAGTCAATCAAAAAAGTTGCTTAATATAAGTTTTATCTTTCAAAATATTAATAAAATCTTGATTATGGATCAGTTAAAACAATATATTAAATCACTTTTACTTTTGAAATTGATTAAATTCTATAAAGAATTATATAGAAATTGGTTAATATTAACTATCAAAGTATATTATGTTTACAGTTTAAAAAAATGTAGTTTAACATTTAAAATAAAGGAAATTAAAAAAACCCACACAAAATAAAACTGTGGTCCAATGTCATACCAATACCTAATCCCCTCTACTTGGAAATATATTGATGCGAAATATATTATTATATCAAATAATCCAATCCACAACCTAGATTGGGTATACAAATAATGAAACAAGTTGTCCGTGATCAAATACTCTTCAACTATTATTTGTGGTAAGAAAAACAACATAAGACACACAAGGACCTCTTCCATAGTTCCCTCTGGTATACAAATAAAATGATATAGAAGATAATATATAGTATTCTCTAGTTTAAAAACAGAATTCAATGCATGTTAATAAATAGATAAAACAAGAAACTACTCAATATTTAAGGAAACAAAGATAGAAAAAGTAATAAGATATGAAAAGTTAGTGCTTCTCGGCCTGTAGTGATCTAGGTTCTTGAGGGTCCACATGTTTGGTTAGGTGAGGTTCTCAAACTGATTTATCTAAAAGTTCTAGAAAATAGAGTGTCATGAAGTATATTTTTTTTGGGAGAGGAACATGATTTTATGTTTACTCCACTATTTTATAGTCGAATGAACTTGTATTTGTTCTATTTATAAGATCTACGTCCAAACCATTCATATATGTTCACGAGGGAGTCCTTCGTAAATATAAATCACTATAGGCTTGAATACCTATTGAAGAATAATCATTAAGATTTTCAGGATCCTCATAATGAACCTTTTACTTTTATTTAATTCATCAATTCAATAGTTACAGAATAATCATTATTTAGACCCACTGCATTAACTCCCATAAAAAATCCATTGGGAGTATTAAATTCGAAATTAGTAAAATAAAAATGGTAGAAGGGATGATACTAGAACATTTTAAAAGTAGAGCATCTGGCTGTAGCATATCTAGCAGTGGCATAGCTGAACTATCAGTAACACATATTGTGGTGATAGATTTTTTGTGGTAGAAAACCTTATGGTAGCACATTCTTACAGTGACAGAGTTCTGGTGGTGGCACAAATCTAGTAGTGGAATGAGTGTAGAAGTAGCAGATTCTATCGATAGTATATTCTGATTGTATCATGACTCTGGTTGTGGCATGAGTTTGGAGGTAGTAGATTATGGTAGTTGAAATTTTTGGCGATAATACCACTATGAATGTATTAGGAATCTGGAGGAGGCATGGCTCTGGCGGAGACATTCCGGACAACAACAAATATCTGATGGTGGCATAAGTTTACTAATTGTGTAATTTTTCAATACTTATCCAATTTTATCCAAATTATGCTTTATAAAATAATATACTATCATAAAATTTTAAGCTCATTAAAAACATAAGAATCACGATTGTGAGAATTAAAACAAGAAGATTCCAACAATCTCCCCTATTTTGATACTCATAAATCATGGAATTTAATAAACCATGTGTATAACATGTGCATAAAAAGATGAATTTTAAGAGTAATAGTCTGCTTAAAATTTCAAATTAAAAACATTAAATCCTTAAAAAAAGATAAACAAACACATAAGGTTTAAAAATATAAAGGAAAATTTCATCCAAATAAATATCTTTGTATCAAAGATAAATTTGGTATCAAAAGTAACATATCAAAGGATAAGGTTGGTTTCAATGGTAAATGCCATCCAAATTGTCCCCCTTTTCAGATTATCAAAAAGTTAAGAAACGAATAATTAAAAATAAATATGGAACACACTAATAATAAGAGATAATATTCATAAATAACACAAATTCATTGAAGTACAACAAAAAATAAATACAATGAAAATTAAAAATATTTCCCATCAAGGAAAAAGTCTAATATGAATAAATATAATATCAAGAGCTATGATAAGTAGAACCTTTATATTTTATAGAGATAAGTGTCACTAATGCAATGTTTTAGGGGAACTAGGTAGTCTAATAGAGATCTCTAATATTCATGGGTTTGAGATTTTTGACAGTTTCGACCAGTGACATGCTAAACAGTTGATACTGATGATGTAGATAATTAGATGATGGTGAAGAAGATAATTCTATCATGGGAATCACCTCGGGTTCAACCACTATAGTATTAGATACATACAATAATGGATTCATGAGATTCCAAAATTCCATAATAATTTTTCCTCCTCTTTCCATAGAACTAATTAAGTCCTTCTTTTCCTCCATGAATAACATGAGCAGACGGGTCATAACTTTCAACTAGTCTACATGTACCTTGAAATATCTAATAACAGGTGGCATCCTTAGATTCTCAATAAAAAACATAAATTTGTAATTTGACTCATTCTTAGAATATACCCTGGAATGGTAGTATTTTATGGCCTTAATGATGGTTTCCCAATCACTTCAAGATTCATTCAAACACTATTTTACCAATTTATATATATGATCACCATGTTATTGAATCTGATGAAGGTACTCTATATGAGATTAATGAACATCACCCATAACGTTTTATAGATTCTCTATAACCATGGATCTGACTACATTGGAATCAACTGATGCAGAATGTGGTGGATCACTAATGTGAGAAGAAATAGCTGGTAAAGCCTCCAATCTCCTCAATAAAACATCCCAATTAGAAACAAAGGACACCCTCAGCTCCTCCATAACAGATCTCACGGTTTCCATCTCACTAGACAACATTTGATTCTCAATTCCAACTTTTAAAAAAATGAAAACTCGTATTTGGATGAATATGACACAAAACCAACTAAAAATGGTATTGTGCTTCCGATTCACTGAGATGAATCATAGGAGGTTCCTGAGATATCAAAACTCTACAAAATATTGAAACAAATTATATATGAAAGACTCTAAATTAGCTCCAAAAACAATTTATGAAGGCACTGAGGTAGTAAATATGTCATTACTAGGAAAAATTACTCTAAATGCATTGAACCAATAAAGGTGAATCTGAATGAAAGACCTGATTCTCACCCACTTGGTTAATCTCTTCTGCAAGTGATCACCTAAGATCATTCCCAATACTAATCTAAACTGATGGCCCACTATGCTCTAATGGATTACTTTGGTAATCAAAAATCCTATCATATCTATCTGAGTCTGAAAGGAAAATCCCAACAATTTATAACTAGTGGATGGATCTCCTTTAGATGATACCTCATACTCTTCCATGGAATAACCCACCTGAGCATCCCCATAATCTATACCATTAGTTAAAAAATCTTTCTGTAGGACCCCAAAGAACCCTAATAAGGGAGGGGTGAATAAAGGTATAAAATTTTTCTTTTAAATCATCAGATGTTTTTATCTTATTGGTAATAACATGTTAAACATGTCTATTGGAATAGTGCAGTAATAAAACATTCAAATGAAATGCAAAAAAGAACATCAGTTTTACATGGTTCACCACTAAGGGCTAGTCTAAAGAGAATATTTTGACTATCTATAGGTCGTACCTAAATCCACCAATCATCACTAGTTTTGGAAGATAGATGTTCTGAAATAGCCACTCTATGCTGGTCACACTTTTTTTACAAGATTTTAGGGATAACACTTTGTGTCCCTTGGAACTCTCCTGTCGACTCCCCCTAGATCACTGCTTTGAGATAAGTCTAAATTAATTTATCAACATTAAGGTCACTTCAATGGATTGGAATTAATATTTTTTTCAATATTTATAATGAGAAACTAATTTCACCAGAGACCTGAGTTGATGCACTCTAAAAGCACTATTCACATAAACTTGATGTTCAGAACTACCATTCACAAAGCTCCTTCGCTAAGATAACTACCTTCGCAAAGAAAACTCACGTAATGGAACAAAATTACTTCACCAATATCACTAGGTCAACCTCGAATACCCCATCACCATGAATCACCCATTTCTCAAAAGTATTTTCTTCATTCAACACTCAACTAGTATTTTTATGATGCTAAAGCTCTCATATAAATCCATATTTGGAGATCTTACTTAGCTTGATGAAATCAGACTGATTCAATATTGTTCCAAAATAATTTCATTGAAATTGAAGTGGGGGTATCTTTATATTTATAGGCTTGTCTATTCGCGATGCTCCACTACCTACAATGCATCTTCTGGATCTTTCAAAAACATATTCATAATATTCCTTCCTGCATGATGCTCCATTAAAGTTTTATGTATTCATAGAGATCACCATAAACACATCACATAGTCCTGATACTCAACATCTCATAATATTGGATATCAACTTCTCCAATTGTGATGTTCAACATCTTAATGAACCTCAACCCAGTCTTTATGAATCCTATGACTTAACCATTTTCATGAAGAGTTGACTACAGAAAACAACACTTCACGATGATAGTCTCTTCCTATGGATTTTTGAATGTAGCTCGGGATTAATTTTTCCACCATCTAATGTTAATCCTTTGTATTACTCTAAAAATAGGCTACCAAGCATGATGCAAAGACAATATCTGGCTCTTTCACATTCAAGTTCAATAAGTATCCAATTATTCTCTTTTACATTATGGTATCTATAGATGTCCCTTCCTAAGGATTTCCCTTTTTTTTTCTAACTGCAATCAGAGTTGACACTAGATTGGAGTCATGAATTTGAAATTTCATTAGAAACTCTCATGAATACTTTTCCTAAGAAATAAATGTGTATCTTTTCTCTGAATCAATTACATCCCTAAAAATTATGCGTGTTCACCAATCATAGACATTTCAAATTATCATTTCATTTTATTGGAAAATTCATCCACTGGTCCCAGTCTTTTTCCACCAAATATAATATCATATACACACACCAACACCATAAATTGATCATCCTATGAATTCTTCACATGTAAATTATGGTAAATACCTCATATTTTAAGTTATAGATTCTTAAAATAAGAATCCATATGAGAATACTATGCTTTCAGTGTCAGCTTTATATCATAAAGATCCTTTTTCAATCTATAAACCTTTATTTCATCATTAACAATTAGAAAACCCACTGGTTGTTCAATGTAGGATTATTATTCAGGAAAACCATTTAGAAATTCTGTTTTCACAACCATATGATTAAATTAATATACTCTTTGAATGGTCGTATCAAGGAAAAGATCGATCGACTCCAGTCTCGCCACTAGAGGAAACTTTTCTTCTTCTGATTCTACTTACACGTACAAATATTTTTGTCTTCCCAAAATATTTTAAAATCCTTCCTCTATTTAAACATTTGAATATGACCCCGAACACAAATCATGATACATGAAACTCCTTTTATAATGAAATTTACATAATAAGCAGGTTATATAAAAATTTAAATAATGATTCTGGAAGCATCTTCATCATTGTTCATTTGTCTCCCCAGGAGGGGAAATACTTCTTAGTAACTTCATAACGGTGGATCTCATCTGGAATGGATTTAAAGAAATTTTAGTATATAAAAAACACTAGAATGTTTCTTTATATTATAACTATCCACATTTCATAACATTTACAACTTCACCAAGGATAGTCTTCTTGAATGATTTTTCTTCAAGATACCAGAAATAAGATCAATCCAAGATGGTACCTTATTTATCCTTGTCATCCAAAATAGAACATCTTTTGATTCATCAAAAATTGATCCTCCATCATGTTTATACTTGAATACCAAATTCAGGAATAATTAAAATATGACATTTTCTTTATCTTGTTTATTTGAGGAATAATGAGATCCCTCACTACTTCTTAGGTAATACCCCAGATAACATGCTTCACATTTAAATTCCATGCATTATAATAACAAATATAGTAACAAAATATTAATGGAATAAGGTGTCTCCTCCTTACTTTATCAATATGAACAACAGGGTTGAGATTTTTTTCTCAACCATGTTTCTCTATTTTCTTCAGACTTCATACTATCACAAGTGAACATCAGTTCCGATTTATGTTGAGGCAACATGTATCTCTTCATATACTCTTATACATTGTGTGGATAATTTTTCCTTTATATAGCCTTTATGGATGAAAAATTCTCACTCCCCTTTAATAATTATTCTTGTTCTGGTATTAAGGTTAAACTACCTTTTTTAACGTGACTAGATTTTTTTAGATCTCTCAAACAGAACATCTTTAACACACGAGTTTCATTTTGGTTCAAAACTATCATACACATTGACTTAATCATGTGAAACATTTTCTATTCCCTTTTCACTAGCCTTATATTGTGTATCTTCAAGTTTCCAAATTCTTTCTTAATATTCTGGCCAGATAACCGATATGTCATTAGGAACTATTGTAGTAAGATTGGTCCTTACACATGGATTCTTACGAGTGTCGTTCATATTAGTATTTACTTTGAATACACTACCCTTTAACATCATGTACATAAAAACCTAGGTCTTATCACCATTATTCTTTAATACTTCTTTAAGAGGAATTATATTCAAATCATTCTTCTAGTTTTTTAATAAGTTTTCTTCATCATTCTGAGGCAATTTTTTTTGTTTTTTTTATCTTAGTAGATTTGGATACATGTGGAGATGATCATGTAGCAACCTTATGACAAAAAATATTGCATACATCATAGATGATATCAATCATTCCAAATCTGTTTCTAGTAAACAGATTCTTCTTTAACTGTGGATTTTTCTTCATCTTATATGGTTTCCTCCCAAATGAGATAGTTTTCTTTTTTTCATTTACATTTTTAGGATTATACCAACAATTTAATGTACAATTCCTAAATTTGTTGCATCACATAAATTGACCCAAAAATATGGATTTCTTCGTATCTCTTGTATAAGGTAGTTGGATATTCTTTGTGAATTGTTGATCCCTCTATGGGAAACCATCTTCTATACTCTTTTTTTATCCACCCTAGTCATGGTGATAGGTTTTGTATCTCCTTTATTAATCCATACTTGTCTTGTATTTGTATTAAAACATGTACTATTCATGATAATAGGATTAGAGGAATTAGCACAAGTTGTTTTGGACAATACATGTTTCTTCCCACCTATTGGAGATAGATCATCAAAAGATCTCATGATCTTCTTATCACATGTTGGAGGTATTTTAGCTATAGATACCTCCATTGAGAATTAGTAGAAACAAAAACTATTTCCTTACATTGTGAAGTCTCAGTATATGTCTTGTCAATATTGGACAAATGAGATTCTAAATCAAGACATTTAATGTTGAGGATTATTTTTTACCTTTATTCATTTTCATCTTTTCATCACAATCCTTCTTTATTATAACAACTTCTTCTTCATTGAGATTGACATTATTCTAAATCAAAGAGTCAATTTCCTTGAACTTCTTAAATATTTCTTCCAATTGTAAACCCTTAACAAAAATGTTATTTTTCAATTTTCCTTCAAGAGAACGAATCTTTTATTCAAGATTCATTGTGACACCCTCTTTCTCTTCAAATAATTTGAGGTATTTTGAGGAACTTATATCATGTTCTGCCTTTATTTCTTCAAAGGTTCCAACTTATCTGAAGATATTTAAACAATCAAGAATTTTTCCTTACAAGACCTTTTCCAAATAATAGGATTATCCTTATATATGGGTGATCTCTACCAACATATATTGAAAAACTCCACAAATAAGGAAGGATCTTTCTTTGAGAATATCATATAGAAAATTTCTTATTATATGAAGTGAAAATTCATGTGAGGTTGTGGAATTATTATCATCACCACTTTTGCAAGGATCCTTATTTTGTTGAAAAATTTCAAAGGTTATAACACATACATCCTCATAACTTGAATATTTTTATTTACATGAGGTAGAAAGGTTGTCCTTATATATGGTAGAAACCAAATCCACTTACTATTTATATTCCAAGAAAAATATAAAGTGATTATTGAAAAGTCATGGAGAACCAGATACTACCTCTTTTTTAGACAATAGGGACATCATCAACTGTCTCTTCTATTTGTTTTTCCTGTTCATCATGGTCTTGGGGGATATAGACTTCTACTCAGAGATATTGGAATTTTCATAAAAATGAACTTCATTGTTGAGTTGGGAATGAAACTTAAATCTTCATTAGAGAATAGATTTACTGTAGAGTATCCAAAAAACATGAATCTTGGCTCTGATACCACTTGTAGGACTGCAGAGCACCCTAAAAGGGGATTGGTAAATCCAGGTATTAGTTTTTCTTTTAAATCAATGGATCTTGTTCCGATATTGGTAGGAACATTTTAAACCTATATATTTGAATACTTATGTAATAAAACATTCAAATGTAATGAGACAACATATCAGTATTACTTGGTTCACTAGTAATGGCTAGTCTAAAGAGAATACGCTGACTGTTTATCAGTTTTACATAAATCCATTAATCTTAACTAGTTGAGGAATATAGATGTTAAGACACAATCACTATATTCAAAGCACACTTACTTTACCTGATTTTAGGGATAGCTCACTACGTACCTCGTAACACTTACATCGAATTCCCTTAGCTCACTGATTTGAGAGAAGTCTAACTCAATTTATCGACTTGAAGTACACTTAAATCGATTGGATTTAATGTAATTGTCCCAATCTAGAACAATACTCTTCTTTCACTGTATACCTGAGTTCATGCATTGCAGAAGCAATGTTCACTTATACCTAATGTTCAATACTATTATTTGTGAAGCTCCTTCACTATGGGAACTACCTTCACGAAGCTCACCGTGTCAACATAGAATACCCTATCATCACGAATCACCCATTACTAAAAAAAATTTATATGTCATGAATAAACTAGTCTTTTCATGATCCTCAAGATTTCATAGAAAGTTAGATTCATGGGTGTCACATAGCTTCTTGAAATCAGAGAGATTCCATATTTCCTTGAATAATTTCATCCAAAATGAATGTTGGGTCGCCTTATATTTATAGGCTTGGCCATTCACGATGCTCCACCACCTCTAAAATTTTTTTTAGTTCTTTTAAAAACCTATTAGTGGTGCTACTTCCTTCATGATGTTCCACTGAAATTTGACATAGTTGTGGATATCATCGTCAACACATCGCAAAACCATGATACTCGAGTTCTCATAATTCCAAAGAACACCCTTTCCATTTTTGATGCTCTGTATCTTCCCGAACCCCAAACCATTCTTCAAAAAATCAATTCCTTTATTATTTTCATGAATTAGTTATTCCAAAAAACAACCCTTTGTGATTCTATCATCTTCCTCTAATTTTTTACACAAAAAATTTGGAAAACAAAAGAAAACGATGCCTCCTTAAATACTGTAGCCACCTTGTACTATATGATCTCTCTTCTTGAAAACTACTTGATCTTACATGATGAGGAATGACAAAAAACACAAAACAAACACCATTTTTAGTATAGAATAGCCTTAATTCAAACACATTGGATTTTGTGTTGTCTATTTGAAGATAGACATGCCCTAGAATCTTCTCCAACTCATTATGTCATCATTATTCTAATTTTTTTATTTCCCAAACACTTTTACGGAAAAGTGAGAAACTATGCCATATAGAATACAAAACTTCATATGATTTAAGAGATAGATGTGCCATTGAAGTCAAATTTAATTTTGTTAGACACTCTATTCTGAAATAATTTCCAATGGAGACCATTTACCTCTAAGGATGGATTATCCTTGATAAGGTCTTCAAACCAATAGGCCATCTAGTCCCATGTCTAAATGTACTCCTCCAATATAATCTTCTTTGCATTGAAACCTCTTATTAGAATGTGATCTTGCTTGTCATTCCACTCTGACTGCACCTTATTAGTGTCCACCTAAAGTAGTCACTCAGACATCTTAGTCACATCCTCTTTCGAGGCATTAATCAGAAACAAATCCTCCAACATTTCTTCTTCGGATTAAATAATAATTTTCCATATCTCCCCATTTACAACAGCTTCAAGCCAGCCAGAGTCCCTTCTAGGAGGCGGGTTCAGCACCACTGAGACTTCTTGCGTTTTCTTTAAATCCTCTAAGATAACTCCTTCCTTGGCCATTGCCTTTTTGGCGGATCTGGTCTCCATAGGATAGGGTAAGTATGAGTAGTCCTTGCATCCCTTCGAATTATGTCCTTTAATCGGGATACACCTCTCTGAGTCCTGATTCCCTCTTTGGCCCTTCCTTCTCCTCGGACTGGGTAGCCCTCTGCACTATATTTCAATTGCACTATCTTCTAAATGATTAGAAGACCCATCACTATACTCTCCCATTTGGATTTTCTGGTCTTCATTAAGGTTCTCTGCCCAAGATATATCGTGGTCCTGATCCAAACCTTCACTGGCTAAACCTTCAAATCGGTTAACAAGCTCGATATCTGGCTAAACCAGGTGTGGCTATAGACCCAACTGAAGCAACATGAGATCATTGATATGATTGATATTCATTAACATAATCCACATCATCATGATCATATGCATCACTATTACTATCCTAAACATGATTACAATCATCACCATTATCACCATTGTCTCCATTTTCATCACTTTATGCGTATGCAGTTTCTTTAGAGGATATAGAGAAACTTTTAATTTTACCATCTATATAGACTTAAGTCTAACCATTATCACATTCACTAAAAATATTATCTTTATAGGGAGTGCGATAGTTGGACTTTCACCTCCAAAAGATATGGTGAGGCTCTTAGGAAAATCTTGATCACTACCCTCTTCATCAGAGGTTTCCACTACCTCTTCATCAAACAACACTTCCTATTCAACATATTCTTACACATCTGAAAAATAAACTATATTGAGTGGCTCTAATTGAGGATCCACCTGGTTCTTGTTTCTAGTATAATGTTCTAAAAGATCAAAATCTTCATAATATATTTCATTATATTTAACCCAAATTTTCATCCACAGATTCAAATTCACTTTCATTCATTTGGATGTAAATTTACTCAAGTAGAAACCGCCAAATTTAATTTCCACCTCATCCTCATCATCAACCAATCCTATGTATTATAGCATGGATGAAGTAAAATTAGTTTAAATTAGATAATTAGACCAATAATATAAATTTAACATTTCCATAATGTGAACCCTTAGGTATCTGAAAAGGTTAATTCTAAACCATCATTTCAAAAGGAATAAAATACACACTTCTTGATATCTCATTGTACTAAATTCTCCTTTTTTGGGAAACTACATATATTGAATAAACTTGAACAATAGTTTGAATTCTCCATCTAACTCAGTAGTAGTAGGCCTTCACAAAGTACTATCTCCGGTCATCTGCAAAACATAATTCTCAAAAAAATTGATTCAACGGTACTGGGAATAGATTTTTGATAGTAATCAATACTCCTCTATGAGGAACATTGACACAACTCACCCATTATTTTAAATAAAAACTAACCAATTGTACATCAATCATTCTTCTAATAAAATCCTTATTTTCTCCAAAACTAAACTCTTTATATTGATATAACTAATGAACCAACCTAGGATAGGAATGTCTATCATTTTTATAGAACCATTGTATCTATACCTTTTCCTAGATCACCTTGAGCACTAATGACTTAATGGATAATAACCATTCAACATTCAATTTCTATTCTACAACAAAAACAATATTTACAAGTTTAGGGTTCATCAGATATACAAAATCTTAGCTCAATTATCCTAGAGACTTATTCATAGGCCTCTATTCTTCAAGACATGACAATGTAGTACACTAAAATCTCACTATTATAGTAAAATTAATGTTCAGTCAATGGTGCGAGATGGTTGGATTTCAAAAGAGAATGGAAAGGAAAAATAGTTTGAAGGAAGAAGGGGCAAGTTATAGAGTGACTCGAATTTTGATTTTAAGTAATATTTATCCTTTATGTATTTTAATTCAAAAAAATATATGAAAATTTAAATTAATAGAGAAAATAAGAATTTCAAAATGGAAATTTTAGGTTTCAAATCATTAAGAATCCATATTTTATTAATATGATTCCGATAATTTGATTTATGTATTTTGAAATAAATAATTTTTTGGGTCTAGAAGAGTAAAAACTAGTAAATTATTTTCTATAATTTTAACTAGAAAAAAAACTATTTTTAACAATCCTACCTTGACTAGGTTTATACCCTATACGAGTAATGTACTTTGGTGTAGTCTATTTTCCATGTATTTAAGTAAGTTTATTTATCCCATTGGTGAAACTTTCTATATATTTCATTAATTTCTCATTATAAAATAACAATTTATTTTTCTTCTTTATTAGTTGATCATTTTTATATTTTTCAATATATAGATCAGTTTTAAAACTTGTAATCAAATCATGTTGTTTCTTAAGAATTTTATATTTTCCTTTAAGTACATTAAATGTATCTTCCAACATGTTACAATATTTAAAAATATGTTCATTTTTCATGTTTTAATCATTGTTTTCATATAAATAATGATTAAAAAATGTATTGGTGAAGTAGTAATAACATTGGATACAACATATGTGTTCTCTATAAAACAGATTTTATCTCTGTCATGTTTATCCTATTGGTTTGTTTCTAAATCACTGGAGCTTTCTTTAGAAGAAATTCAGGTTGATTTCATTAGTTTCTTATATGTCTTATCCTTATAATCATATTTATTTTTTTATTTCATCATTGGATATTCATCTTTGACATTACCATTAATTTTACACTCATTGAAAATCATTTCATTTGACGCATTATATTTCTTCCATTCTATCCTCCATTTTCCTATATTAGTATATTTAACATCATAGTTTGGTTTCAAAAGAAGTTCATTTAATTATATTTTTATTATTATTATGGATAGATGGGTCATCTATTCATCAATGTCTACTTGTGATTCTTGATCACTAATATTGTTATCTTGAATTTTCTCATTTTATTTTGAGGGAGTATATTTGAAGGCTAAAATTTTTCTTTTTGATTCAACCTACTCTTCTATGTTGACTTTGATTTCTTCCTCAAACATCATTTGTTTTCCAATCAGCTCAATTATAGGTATCTTTATAACATCACACAATTATCAAATTGACACTAAGTTTCCTCTCACATTATCTAAGAGGCACCTCAATAGGCCTATCATGTGGTCTTTATCAGAAACAAGATTTCCAATTGAGTGCACTGTATCCATGATCCCATTGAACATAGGATACATGTTAGAAAAAGGATCATAAAGATTCATTCTAAAAGTATAAAATTTATTATTATAGGTATTTAACCACATTTAATTTACATTTGATATTCCCTAATAAGAAACATCTAAAGTGTCTAAAATTTCCAAAGTGTTTTTACAAGATGATGTTATATTTAATTTCTCATCACCTGAAGCAAAATACATTGAATTCATAGCATTACAATTATTATAATAATTTACTTTATTAGCATCCCTCTATGAAACTCTAGTTGTTTGAGGTAATTCATATTGATATTCAATTACTTCCCAAATATCAAAACCCATACTCTCAAGATAAATTTTACTTTTAATATTCCATTATTAATAGTTAGTTCCATTAAGGTAGTGAGGATTATTGGTAGAAAAACCCTATTTTCTATTATTCATAAAGAATAAAATTTTGAAATAATAGAAATTTATGATCTTTAAAAGACTAAAGAATGATATTTGACAAAGTTATTTAATTAACCTTTGATCCAAAATTTTGGTTGAAGTGGGTAAATTATGAGGGGGTGGGGTGTGAAATGAGTTCATAATAAAAATTTCTATTAAAAATGAATTAAAATAAAATTACCCAATTTAATTAAAATCAAAAAATTAATCAAAAAAATAGTTTAATATAATTTTTATCTTTTAATATATTACTCAATTCTTGATTAGGGTTCAGTTAAAATAATATGAAATTACTTATTTTTCAAAATCGAGTTACTTAAAAAACCCTTATATATATACTGGTTAAGATTAACTATCTGTAACACCCCGAGATTTTATGAAAAATATTATTTTAATTTCATTAATGTCTTGTGTTGTATTCTACACCAAGATTACCTTGCGCTATACGCAACACCGTATTAGCTTTCAGTATACGCAACACTATTCTTGGATCGTGTTACACACAATTTTGATAATAGTGATTCTATGCAGCATTGAGTATATATATATATATATAGATATATATTCAATGTATAAATGAAACATGGTTGGATTCTGTTATACAAAACAACTAAGGATTATTTCAAAACACGCAACCCTGACTTGACTTGCATTACACGCAATCGCGACCTTCCCCGATAGCGTGTATTGTACGCAATACCGGGTTTTAATAAGCAATGATATATTATTATAATATTGTCATGAACTAGCCGTTATGAATAGTATTAACTAAATTTTGAATTTTATAACATTATTATTCATCTTACACATTTTATAGAACATGGTATAAGAACAAAATAAATATTTCGGCTAAAATAAGTATTTTTCAAAAAATGCAGTTTTGCCGCCTTTTGATGGCGCACCCACTTTAAATCTAGTTTTTGACATGTTTATAAGTTTAATTTGAAAAAATAAAATTCTTATTTTGAATCAAGATATAAAAATTTACATTAGATAAAGTTTTGATATTTTTTCGATAACTTTCATATTTTAATGAATAGTAAAAACCTGCTATATTTTAATTAAAAACAACTTTTTTCATCGTAATATCTTATGTAGTTAAATTATAATATTTAATGGTTTTAAAGTATAAATAGAATATATTTTTACCATTTAATATAATGTATTTCATTATCATTGATTTTACCTTGAATTCGTAGGTTAAATCAATTCAATCTTTTGCAATGTTTTAAAGAAAAACCTGTTTTCTTTCGACAACGAGATTAATTTTAATTTAATTTCTGCATCTTTTGTGTATTGAATTTGGAAAAATGGATTCCATATTTGGAATCAGTGGGTCCAAATTATGTTAATAAGCTACTTTTTATTTTTGGGCATTATGAATAGTAACTACGGTAAATTTTATTTACTATAGTTAAAGGTAAATCGGGTAATTAAGGGTAAATATAAGATTATAAAATTACCCTAACACTTGGAAAAATCCTATTGGATGGATAAAGGTAGACCCATATAACCTAAGGGTCGGATTAGATTCATTTTAAGGACTTTTTTCCATGAAAATAATTTAATTATTATTAAAACCAAAGAATGTGACAACATGTCACTTTCTTAAATCTTATAAGTATAATAATTTTAATTTAGTGATAAACTTCATGAAACTTCAAAAATGAATAGTCTCCAGAAAGCTAATACATTTATATACATCATAAGAATTTATTTAGAATTTTTAGGGATTAAATAATTATCATTTATAACGACACAAAGATGATGCAGTAATTGTCTTATTAATGAAATATTGACATAATTGATGTTATAAATGCCCAAATAAATGTAATTTGAGACTTTTTATGACTTAAACTAATTTTATAGGTTAATATGACATGTTATTGTTGATTTATGTAACTTGGTTCGGACTTATCATTCTGTTATAAATTTCATAAAAATCATGTACCGAATAGTGTTAAAATTGACACAAATTAGTTTTTATAACAAATATTTTATTATTAATTGTTATTTTATTCCTAAAAATCTAAGGTTCGACCAAATGACTTAGATAAGGTTATATATATTAATAATTAACAACTTGGGGTTCGTTTGGCTTGTTATAGTAAGTTTATTAACCTTATAGTGTAAGAACACAAGAAGACACGATAAAAGTAAAATTATTTAACTTAATGTTAAATCTAAATGATAAGGTTAAAATAGGAACCTAAACTTGTCTAAATTCTATTGGATGAGAGGATTTCGACCCATCCCCACTTTAGCTTCGAAATAAATCAATTTTGAGCTATTTAAAACCGAATTTGACTTTATAATAAAATAATAGTTTTAGTTATTCCAAAGGTACCCCTCTCCTCCCTTATAAAAGGGTACCTCCTCCCTCTCTTCCTCACACAACTTTGAGCCTTCAAGCTCGGCCAAAATCTGACAAATTCTCTTCTCCACTTCCCTAGAAACATCCTAGAGGTTCTGGTCTTCCCCAAAGACCAATTTTGGTACCCTAAGATGAGGTCTCAAAGAGGCGCTTCAAAGAAGAGGTAATTTCCGTTACCAATTCTTTCACCTTTATTTCTTCTTCCACTTCTTCTTCTAAGGTTGTTTCATTATGAAGTAATAAAATCAGTATCACTCATATACTTATATTTTATTATAAATATGAAACAACTCTAATTAAACTTCTATCCATCCTACGGAAAAAATAAATCACCGCGCGTGTGTACGTACAGAATACCGTCTCCACGCCGTGGTGTAATCTGATTTTCCACCAACACCTTACATGGATGGGTATTATGGTGTAAAAAATAACTATTTATAGTTATTATAACATAATAATGATTCTGATATGTTGTATCATCCACTCCAATTCAATTCAATAATTATGTAAATGATATCATCGCTCGTGCGTACGTACGGACTACCGTCTCCACGACGCGATGAGATTCATTCTCCATGTTAACCATTTAAGAATGATTATAAAGTATATATAAGCAATAATAATGAAATATATGACATTATAAAGCTACTGGATTTATGTGTATATATATGTATGTCATCTACTTAATTCCATTCAACTCAATAAGGAAACGAAAACAGCGTTCATGCGTACGAACGGTCTACCGTCTCCATGAACGGTGTATTTCATTCCATTTACTGATCTATTACACACATATATATATATATATATTCTGAATATATATTATATATAAATCATGTTTTATATTATGGAATTAATTAATCATTATCTAAGTAATCATATGAATAATTACAAGTTAAAACACGAACGACAAATGAGATGATTTTACCCAAAACACTACTTTAACATGAATTTACAAAAGAACGGGTAATATAAAGTCATAAGTGAACCATATATGATATAATAACAATGAATATGATTCTTTAATAAGTAAATGACATTATTTAAATCATTATACAGGAGGTTCGGACACTTACGAAGCAAATCGGATCTAAGGTAAGGGGAAATATCACAATCTCATTTTTATCCGAGATTGTTTATACTTTAGTATTTACTAGGGTGTATTTTATCATCCACATCCATGTTTCCTCAATATGTAATATTATTTCCATTCACCTACAATTGTTTAAATCCAATTTTACCCTTCAGTGAGTTTTTAGTAAAAGATATGAAAGGAATCTTTTGTCGTTTTTCGTACGAGGTACTTTTTGACTTTTCTGACAAAAGTACGAGAAGAATGTTTTTTTAACATATACGACATGAATGGATTTTTAAAAAATTATTTCCAAGAAGCTTCCTTTACAAGTTTTCAAGTTTATTTTTAATCAACTTCTTTTAGTTTAAAATTGTATGTCATGTTATGAAAGGAAAAAATGTTTTTGAAGAAGAAAGGATATTTTCCTCAAGAATGGAGTTCAAGTGTTTTATCAAAATTATTTTCCATCTAAGATAATAAAGGGTTCTGTTTTTATCCCTATTATTACATAGATTTGATTATGTTGTGATGGAATTATTTTTATGAATTCCTTTATCTTATATGAATTGTTTTATGATGCCATGATGTTTAAGATTCCCATTTTTATTACATGGGTTATGCAATGATGTATGATTTAAGATTTTGTGGCACACATAAGAATGGTATCATTATGAGCTGGGTGGGACCTATATCTCCCTCAAATGCATTGGGTAATGATTTATATCTCATGAGATAGACATGGCTGGAATGGTAGGTTATACCGGTTCAGTGAAACAGGACTGAGACGAGGGTGACTCGGTTCAGAAAGGGACTTTGTCCACTAAGATAGTATTGGCAATAAGTCTTGACTAATAAGATATGATTCTCTATGATTATGTGTGTATGCCACAAAGTTTCATGTTTTAAGTTATGATTATTGGGATTACATTTCACTACTATGATTTATCCCATGTTATGAAATTATGCTCTCTTTTGCAGGTTAAGATTTCCAAAATGTTATGTTCTTATGAATATGATGTGATTGATATTTCTTTTGTTTACCCTTACTGAGCATTTGAGCTCACCCTTTTATGTTTTCTTTTCCCCAGGATATAAAGAAAGGTTTTAGGTAAAAAAGGGAAGATCTTTATGGGAGATGTTGAAGATCTTTTACCATGTTTAGAAGATTATATTCCGAGTTTCCAAAGACACTAAACTATTACGGTCCTTGTGTGTCTGTTTTTGTTATGTATTATGTATTCCACAAAAGTAATGTAATGTCCATGTACGTCAAGCTTTGGGTCTCTACAGTTGGTATCAGAGGAAAGGTTTAGTCAACCTTTGGAAACTAGGATGTGAGAACGTTAGTGAGATCCCTAGAGATATTTCTAAGGTATGTCTAGGGATGTCCCTAAGGATAAGTATACATATAGGATATAGTCCTAGAACTATGGTAACCATATTAGATTAAACCAAAGATGTTAGATATTGAAGTTACTCCCCCTTTATTATGATTTTTTCCTCTCACACTATTCTTTTTGGGTTTTAGAAAATGGCTGGAAACAAGATGATTCACGATAATGGAGGATATGATGGACAATGGAATGATATTCTTCATGAGAAACCAAATGAAATGGGATTTGGAAGTCCAAACATCATTATTATGCCGAATCATCAATCTCATAATATGATCAATAAAGTAAAATTTGGTAAGTTTCCTGAATCGGCTAATAAGAGAAAGATGGAGTTTCATGATGATCATAGAGGAAAGAAAGTTCAATTTCCCCTATGTAAATCATGTGGGAAGAGGCATCAAGGAGAATGTTTCAAAGGAACTAGAAGATGCTTTGGGTGTGCAAAAGAAGGACACAAAGCCAGTAAGTGCAAAGGAAAAGGTTCAGTTAACACCAGGGATGCAGATAACAGTATTGCTACGACATCATCAATGGTTAAATGTTTTAAATTTGGAATGTACGGGCATTATGAAAACCAATTCCCTAAGGGAAAGTCTCATGAAGAGAATCAGTATGGTCATATGAGTAGTATTTATGTTGATGATGATGAAGAGACTACAAATGATATGTGAGATGAAAGAATTGTTGAAGCTCGGTCAATGGTTTAATAATGTAGTGGAATGATTACATGTTTATCATGTGTAATGTTATATAAGTAATCTCATGGTACTATGGAATAAAGAGACATCTAAGGATTGTTACACTGTTGTCTTTCCTTGAGTTTTGAAAGTGTATGAGTAATGGTACCAGTATCCATGAAAGGTTATTCAGATATTTTTGGAATGTAGATGATATGCGCATAATGAAGGGATAAGGAGAAAATTAAATGTTTGATAGTATTCATGAGCTCATGATTGATATAAGGACTAAGTGATATCATGGTTTGAGTATATAGAATTTTGAGGATTTTGGTATGTGGAAAGTGTTTACTTTTAACTGCATTCATGTTTTCACTAAGGTTCAATGGGTATTCAAGAGAGTACATGATTAAGGCCTTTGAATGTTTGGAATGTGACCAACAAGATATATCTTATGATATATGGGGATCACCAATGGTATTAAATCTCTGGTAATCGTTTTCACTATATTATGAGAATGGACTGCAGTATTATGGATAAGCCTAAAGATTGGAATGAATTATGTTGGACATAAGTTAGTATTGTTTAAGGATAGAAGTTTTTTTCGATATTATTGATGGGATGTTATAGTAATATAGTTTTAGAAAAAGGACAACCTGCAGGACGAGCGAAAGCCCATCGCTTCGGACAAGGTTGTAGGAATCGAACCCACAACCGAAGTGCGACTAGCCTTTATCGCCTACCACTAGCCTACGGGAAGTCCCTGGTTAGTATAAACTAGTTTTATTTTATTAAGCGGTATGATATATGAAGTATAAGTTCATTTTTGGAACCATATACGATTAATCTAACCATAAGATGGACTTATAACATTTGCTAAACTTTTGTTTGAAAGAGATGGAATGACCCATCATTCTATCACATGATCTGATAACACATCACGAATAACAAATTCAACTTCATTTCATTAAGGGATGAAGTGGAAATTGTTCAATTCACAAACAACAGTGAGATTGTACCAAAATCATGCAAGTATTTCTTTTAATTCATCAACTTTAGGGAAATGATCTTGAAAACCAAAAATGTGGTCCTAGTTCCCTTATATCCGATTAATCAGATGGTACCTTAGATCATAAAAAATCAATAGCTTTGTGATTGTTGGCTTTTCCATATCCATGTTCCCTACCACTCTCCATCAGAACTTGATGGTTAGATTTTTCTTCCATATCCATATTTTCACCTATGTTCTCCTACGTGGAAACCCGGTGATGAGTTAATTTGGGTAACCATTACATTTAATACTTTAGTTTTTAAAGCCCTATTTTGGTATTCCTTTTTACGATGTGGGGTTCTATTAAACAAACTTTTGAGTAGTAAACCATTTATAACCACGACGAATTTCAAGGGAGAAATTCATTTTAAGGGGGGTAGAATGTAACACCCCGAGATTTTATGAAAAATATTATTTTAATTTCATTAATGTCTTGTGTTGTATTCTACACCAAGATTACCTTGCGCTATACGCAACATCGTATTAGCTTGCAGTATACGCAACACTATTCTTGGATCGTGTTACACACAATTTTGATAATAGTGATTCTACGCAGCATTGAGTATATATATATATATATTCAATGTATAAATGAAATATGGTTGGATTATGTTATAAGAAACAACTAAGGATTATTTCACAACACGCAACCCTGACTTGGCTTGCATTACACGCAATCGTGACCTTCCCCGATAGCGTGTGTTGTACGCAATACCAGGTTTTAATAAACAATGATATATTATTATAATATTGTCATGAACTAGCCTTTATGAATAGTATTAACTAAATTTTGAATTTTATAACATTATTATTCATCTTACACATTTTCTAGAACATGGTATAAGAACAAAATAAATTTTTCTGGTAAAATAAGTATTTTTCAAAAAATGCAGTTTTGCCGCCTTTTGATGGCGCACCCAATTTAAATCTAGTTTTTGACATTTTTATAAGTTTAATTTGACAAAATAAAATTCTTCTTTTGAATCAGGATATAAAAAATTACATTATATAAAGTTTTGATATTTTTCCGATAACTTTCATATTTTAATGAATAGTAAAAACCCGCTATATTTTAATTAAAAACAACTTTTTTCATCGTAATATATTATGTAGTTAAATTATATTATTTAATGGTTATAAAGTATAAATAGAATATATTTTTACCATTTAATATAATGTATGTAATTAGCATTGATTTTACCTTGAATTCGTAGGTTAAATCAATTCAATCTTTTGCAATGTTTTAAAGAAAAACCTGTTTTCTTTCAACAACGGGATTAATTTTAATTTAATTTCTGCATCTTTTGTGTATTGAATTTGGAAAAATGGATTCCATATTTGGAATCAGTGGGTCCAAATTATGTTAATAAGCTACTTTTTATTTTTGGGCATTATGAATAGTAACTACGGTAAATTTTATTTACTATAGTTAAAGGTAAATCGGGTAATTAAAGGTAAATATAAGATTATAAAATTACCCTAACACTTGGAAAAATCTTATTGGATGGATAAAGGTAGACCCATATAACCTAAGGGTTGGATTAGATTCATTTTAAGGACTTTTTCTATGAAAATAATTTAATTATTATTAAAACCAAAGAATGTGACAACATGTTAGTTTCTTAAATCTTATAAGTATAATAATTTTAATTTAGTGATAAACTTCATGAAACTTCGAACATGAATAGTCTCCAGAAATATAATACAATTATCTACATCATAAGAATTTATTTAGAATTTTTAGGGATTAAATAATTATCATTTATTATGACACAAAGATGATGCAGTAATTGTCTTATTAATGAAATATTGACATAATTGATGTTATAAATGCCAAAATAAATGTAATTTGAGACTTTTTATGACTTACACTAATTTTATAGGTTAATATGACATGTTATTGTTGATTTAAGTAACTTGGTTCGGACTTATCATTCTGTTATGAATTTCATAAAAATCATGTACAAAATAGTGTTAAAATTGACACAAATTAGTTTTTATAACAAATATTTTATTATTAATTGTTATTTTATTCCTAAAAATCTATGGTTCGGCCAAATGACTTATATAAGGTTATATATATTAATAATTAACAACTTGGGGTTCGTTTGGCTTGTTATAGTAAGTTTATTAACCTTATAGTGTAAGAACACAAGAAGACACGGTAAAAGTAAAATTATTTAACTTAATGTTAAATCTAAATGATATGGTTAAAATAGGAACCTAAACTTGTCTAAATTCTATTGGATGAGAGGATTTCGACCCATCCCCACTTTATCTTCGAAATAAATCAATTTGGAGCTATTTAAAACCGAATTTGACTTTATAATAAAATAATAGTTTTAGTTATTCCAAAGGTACCCCTCTCCTCCCTTATAAAAGGGTACCTCCTCCCTCTCTTCCTCACACAACTTTGAGCCTTCAAGCTCGGCCAAAATCTGCCAAATTCTCTTCTACACTTCCCTAGAAACATCCTAGAGGTTCTGGTCTTCCTCAAAGACCAATTTTGGTACCCTAAGAGGAGGTCTCAAAGAGGCGCTTCAAAGAAGAGGTAATTTCCGTTACCAATTCTTTCACCTTTATTTCTTCTTACACTTCTTCTTCTAAGGTTTTTTCATTATGAAGTAATAACATAAGTATCACTCATATACTGATATGTTATTATAAATATGAAACAACTCTAATTAACCTTCTATCCATCCTACGGAAAAAGGAAATCACCGCGCGTGCGTACGTACGGAATACCGTCTCCACGTCGTGGTGTAATCTGCTTTTCTCGCAACACCTTACATGGATGGGTATTATGGTGTAAAAAATAACTATACATAGTTATTATAACATAATAATGATTATGATATATTGTATCATCTACTGCAATTCAATTCAATAATATGGAAATGATATCATCGCTCGTGCGTACGTACGGACTACCGTCTCCACGACGCGATGAGATTCATTCTCCATGTTAACCATTTAAGAATGATTATAAATTATATATAAGCAATAATAATGAAATATATGACATTATAAAGCTACTGGATTTATGTGTATATATATGTATTTCATCTACTTAATTCCATTCAACTCAATAAGGAAACGAAAATAGCGTTCATGCATACGAACGATCTACCGTCTCCATGAACGGTGTATTTCTTTCCATTTACTGATCTATTACATATATATATATATTCTGAATATATATTATATATAAATCATGTTTTATATTCTGGAATTAAGTAATCATTATCTAAGTAATCATATGAATAATTACAAGTTAAAACACGAACGACAAATGAGATGATTTTACCCAAAACACTACTTTAACATGAATTTACAAAAGAACGGGTAATATAAAGTCATAATTGAACCATATATGATATAATAACAATGAATATGATTCTGTAATAAGTAAATGACATTATTTAAATCATTATACAGGAGGTTCGGACACTTACGAAGCAAATCGGACCTAAGGTAAGGGAAAATATCACAATCTCATTTTTATCCGAGATTGTTTATACTTTAGTATTTACTGGGGTGTATTTTATCATCCACATCCATGTTTCCTCAATATGTAATATTATTTCCATTCACCTAAAATTGTTTAAATCCAATTTTACCCTTCGGTGAGTTTTTAGTAAAAGATATGAAAGGAATCTTTTGTCGTTTTTCGTACGAGGTACTTTTTGACTTTTCCGACAAATGTAGGAGAAGAATGTTTTTTTAACATATACAGCATGAATGGATTTTTAAAACAATATTTCCAAGAAGCTTCCTTTACAAGTTTTAAAGTTTATTTTTAATCAACTTCTTTTAGTTTAAAATTGTATGACAAGTTATGAAAGGAAAAAATGTTTTTGAAGAAGAAAGGATATTTTTCTTAAGAATGGAGTTCAAGTGTTTTATCAAAATTATTTTCCATCTAAGATAATAAAGGGTTCTGTTTTTATCCCTATTATTACATAGATTTGATTATGTTGTGATGGAATTATTTTTATGAATTCCTTTATCTTATATGAATTGTTTTATGATGTCATGATGTTTAAGATTCCCATTTTTATTACATGGGTTATGCAATGATGTATGATTTAAGATTTTGTGGCACACATAAGAATGGTATCATTATGAGATGGGTGGGACCTATATCTCCCTCCAATGCATTGGGTAATGATTTTATATCTCATGAGATAGACATGGCTGGAATGGTAGGTTATACCGGTTCAGTGAAACAGGACTGAAACGAGGGTGACTCAGTTCAGAAAGGGACTTTGTCCACTAACATAGTCTTGGCAATAAGTATTGACTAATAAGATATGATTCTCTATGATTATGTGTGTATGCCACAAAGTTTCATGTTTTATGTTATGATTATTGGGATTACATTTCACTACTATGATTTATCCCATGTTATGAAATTATGCTCTCTTTTGCAGGTTAAGATTTCCAAAATGTTATGTTCTTATGAATATGATGTGATTGATATTTCTTTTGTTTACCCTTACTGAGCATTTGAGCTCACCCTTTTATGTTTTATTTTCCCCAGGATATAAAGAAATGTTTTAGGTAAAAAAAGGGAAGATCTTTATGGGAGATGTTGAAGATCTTTCACCATGTTTAGAAGATTATATTCCGAGTTTCCAAAGACACTAAACTATTACGGTCCTTGTGTGTCTGTTTTTGTTATGTATTAAGTATTCCGCAAAAGTAATGTAATGTCCATGTACGTCAAGCTTCGGGTCTCTACACTATCAATGTATGTTTTTCTTATAGTTTAAAAACAAATACAGATTACTATTTAAATAAAAGGAAACTATACAAAAACACACAACTAAATAAATAAGTGTTTCAGTATCAAGATGATAAATAATCCCCTCTACTTGGAAATCACCCTCTGTTATGTAGATTATTATATCAAATAGTCTGATCCACCACCCAGATTGGGTATACAATCAATAAAACATGCTATCAAGGATCAAACACTCTTTTACCATTATACATGGTAATAAAAACTACACATTCCATGGAAGGACCTCTTCCAAAGTATTCATTGATATAAAATGGTATATAAGAGAATGTTGAGTTTTCCCCAGTCCAACCATAGGTGTCAGTGTGTGTTAATAAGAAGATAACAAAGAACACTGCTCGAAAGTGAAAAAAAGATATATCATGTAATAAGATATAGAAAAGTATTGTTGCTTAGTCTTTAGTGCTCTAGGTGCTTGAGGGTCCTCAGGTTTGGCTATGGGAGGAGATCAAACGGATTTCTCTAAATGTTTTTGAAAATAGAGAGTCATGATGTGTTGTTTTTTTTATCTGCAAGAAAAGAACATGATCTTCTATTTACTCAACAATTTCATAGTCTAATGAACTTGTATGGGTTATATGTATGAGCCATGCATCCAAATATTTTTCATCTATTCATGAGGGATTCCTTTGGAAATATAAATCACTACATGTTCAAATACCCATTTAAGAATAATTATAAATATTTTTTGGATCCTTATATGGAACCTATGATTTGTCTTTAATTCATTTGTTCAATGGTTAATGAATAATAATTTAATAAATCCATTGCATTAACTCCCATAAAATATAAGTTTCACAACTAAAAAATTGGCCTTTTACAAATCTAAAAATGACAATTATCAGCGCTATAGAAGCACTAACTACCAGAGAGAGATTAAAATACATAGTCTTTTATTAGAACTTCTAAAATAATTAATAAATGGACATGCTTGAGTGTGTTGTAAAATAACACTACAACAACAATATAGTGTGTTGTAACTGCATATTACATCACTAAATGCACCAAAAAATCAGAAAATTTAAATACCAATACAGAATCTAAATGAAATAAATGTTAAGACACAAATATAAGAAAACAAAACTATAGCATAGGAATTTAAAACATTGGTTTATATAATTATGTAAGTACAAATTATAACATACACTAAAAATAACAGTGTTCATTTTTCTTTTGATCCTCACCCCCGCTCAAGAAAAAAATAGCAAATTTAAGAAATCAATTCTTTTGTTAGTAATAATATAAATTAATTAATTAATAAAAAGTGTGAATTTTAAACTAATCTTTGATTCATAACTGGAAAAATATGTATGAGATTGAGTTGATGCTAATTCTTTCACATCACACCATTTCTTGTTTATCTTCCTGTATTATCTCTTTGAAAATTAAACAAATAATTATAAGAATAAATTGATAATGAAATTAATTATTTAATAATAGATAGAAAGATGCGAAAATAATCTAGGCTCATTTTCACAGTTTTGGTGAAGTGATGCATGTTGTAATCTAAAATAACACTTATATATTGAAAAGATTCACATGGAGTCAAATCAGTAACAATGTGTATCAAACTAAGATATTACTAATTCCTACACATCCCAAATGACTTATGGATATTTTTTCTAAAGTATCATAATAATCCAAATGTGCATTCTTGGTTTTGAGTATGTTTCTTGTCTTTATAACTATAATATCATTTTAAAATAGAAATACACTCTTTGACTCATACCGATCACATCGTGTGTTGGTTTGGAATGATACTAATTCCTAAACATTAAACAAGACTTATGAATCATTTTACTAAATTATCATGGTAATTTGACTGTGTTTGGTCAGTTTCTAATGAGTGACACTTCTTGAACTAAAATATAAATTTTAAACTCATAACAGACACGTTGAGTCATACCAGGAACATTGTTTATCAAATTGGGGTATAATTGATTCCTACACATCAAAAATGGATTATTGATCATTTTTTTAAACTATAAAAATAATCCATATGTGTTTGATCAATTTTGAGTATGTTAGTTGCCCTTTTTACTAAAAATTATGTTAGTTTTAAATAAAAATACACACTTAGAGTCATATCAATCACACCGTGTATCAGATTGAGGTGCGGGTAATTTCTACACATTGCAAATGACTTATAGATATTTTTCCTAAATTATTAAAAAAAATGTGATTTCTCAGTTTTTAGTATGTCACTTTTATTTTTAACTAAAATGTCATTTTAAACTAGAAACAATAATTTTGATACATACCAGTCACATCGTGTGTCTTTTTGGCATGATAATTATTCTTAGAATCCAAAAATTACATATTCATTATTTTCCTAAATTATCTACAAAATAAAAGTACATTTTCTTAGATTTTAGTGAGTGGCACTTTTTGAAATAAAATATTAATTTTAAATTGATACCGGAATCATGAAGTCATAAAGGCAACATTTTGTATCATATTGATTTAAAATTAAAACATTCACATCAAAAATGACATATGGATCATTTTCCAAAAGTATAAAAAAAAATACGATTGTGTTTTCTAGGTTTTGAGTAGTTCAATTGTCCTTTTCACTAAAAATGATATCAATTTTAATTAAAAATACACACATGGAATCAAACTGGTCACAATGAGAGTCAGATTTAGATTCAGGTTATTCCTACACATCTCAAATGATAGATGTATCATTTTAAAAAAGTATCAAAATAGTCTGAATTTGTTTACTCTAGTGTGAGTATGTTGCTTGCCATTTTTACTAAAATTTAATTTTAAACTGGAAGCATGCATTTTGACCCATACCAGTCACATAGTTCGTTGTTTTTAGGTGATAATAATTCATATATTTCATAAATGTATTATTAAACATTTTCCTAAAGTATCAAAACAATCTTAGTGTGTTTTCTTAGCTTTCAGTGACTGACACTTTTTAAACAAAAATGTCAATTTTAACATGATAACTGACACATTGATTTATATCAAGAACATCATGTATCAAATTGAAGTTTGGTTGATTCCTAAATGTCAAATATTACATGTGGATCATTTTACTGTTGTATGAAAACAATCCTATTATGTTTACTCAATATTGAGTAGGTCAATAGTCCTTGTTTTGTAGAATTGATGTCAATTTTATATAAAAAGACGCACTAGGAGTCATACTAGTCACAAAAATTGTCAAATTGAGGTGTGGATAATTCATACATGTCTCAAATAAATAATAGATAATTTTAATAATGCATCAAAACAATATGAATGGGTATACATAGTTTTGAGTAAATTAGTGGTGCTTTTTACTAAAATGTTATTTTAAACTAGAAATACACACTTTCACTCATATCGATCACATAGTGTGTCAATTTGATGTGAGAATAATTAAAACACATCAAAAAACTTATGGATTTATGTCATAAACTATCAATAGAATATGTGAGTGTTATATCAGTTTTTAGTGAGTGACACTTTTTGAACTAAACTATTGATTTTATATTGGCAACATACACATTGTGTTATACCAGGAACATCATGTATCAGAATAATGTAAGACTAATTCCTACACATCACAAATGAATTACTTATCATTTCCCTAAAGTATCAAAATAATTGGAATTCATTTTATCAATTTTGATCAAGGTAGTTTTCCTTTTTACTTAAATTGATGTCATTTTTAATTAAAAATATGCACTTTGAGTAATATCAGAAAAAATTTGCATCTGATTAAGGTTTGGATGATTCCTAAACATCCAAAATGACTTATTTATAATTTTCATAATATATCAAAATAATATGAATATTTTTTTTATATTTGAGTATGTTAGTTGCCTTTTTTACTAAAATTAATTCCAATTTTAAATAAAAAGTAGTACTTGGAGTAATACTGGTCACATCATTTGTTAGATTAAGGTGAGGATGATTCCTATACATCCCAAATTTCTTATGGGTTATTTTAATTATGTATAAAAACAATATGAATTTATTTTATTAGTTTTAAACAGTCCACATTCTTTTTTTACTAAAATGTCAATTTAAACTGGAAACATGCACTTTGAATCATAAAAATCACATCGAGTATTGGTTTGACATGAGACTAATTCATACACATCACAAATAATTTATGATATGTTGTTCCATATTATCAAGAAAATATAGAATGTTTCTCTCTGTTTTCAACAAGTGAATCTTTTTGAACTAAAATGTCGATTTTGAACTGATAACATACACCTTGAGTCATACTAGGTACATCATGTATCATATTGATGTTTGGATGACTAATACACATCAAAAATGACTTATGGATCATTTTATTAATGTATTAGAACAATCAAAATATGTTTTCTCTATTTTGAGTAGGTCATTTGTCTCTTTTTTCGAAAATCAATGTCAATTTTAAATAAAAAGACGCACTTGGAGTCAATCTGATCACACTGTGTATTAGATTGAGCTGTGTATGATTCCTATACATCCTAAAGTCTCAAAAATATCCTAAATGCTGATGTTAACATGATTTACATTTCCTTTCTTTGTCAATCTACAAAAACTACATACTGAATTGATGTTCTTTGCTGAAAAACCATTCTCATTTTTGAAATCCAAAAGAGGAGTGGAAGCTCATTTTCCCGATATATCATGTGAATTCACAATAATGGGAACATGAGATTCCTCTAATCTTACGGATTTAACAAATGAGAATGATTTTAATCATATAAAATCAAATCAATATGCAGTGTAGATAACTCAATAAATAATGGAAATAGGAATAGAAATCAAGATAACATTGGAAGAAAGAAACATTTTATCCCTATTTAAGATTGTTAAAGATAATTGAATGAAAAAATATGAATTCCTAAAATATATATTAAAAACTAAATAAGTTTTATTTAAAAACCATAAGGAAATTAACATACAAATATTAGATAAAATTATGGAAAAATTAATAAAATAAGTAGTTGGAATTCACCTTCCATTATAGTTGTATGATTTCTTAACATATTTACTTTTTTTATTATCATAGTATTTGGATTGAAGTCCAATATATCACAAACATGAGAAGAATAAAAAAAACAACCCCAAATCAAAAGAAAGAATCCAACTATATAAGAAAAAAATTATTATATGAGTAATATTAAGAATAAATAAATTAAAAGTTAATATGAAAAAATAAAATTATTCAATGAACAATGATTTTATTGTCAAAACATCAAGATTACCTATATGGTTGAGTATTGGATAGATATTGAAGGAAAGTGGAAAATGCTAGCACTGTAGGGCTGAAAAGGTTTTGAGGTAGAATATGTGCATGGAAGTTTTTGTGCATAAAGACATAAAAGAATGATAGACCACACCAACTCGAACAAAAGGATCCACATGTATAAGAAAACAATTCTTATGTGAGTAGTACTGAAAATAAATTAATCATAAATGAGAAACAATATATTAATTTTATTGACAATGATTTTACTGTGAAAATGTCAAGAATACCTAAGTGATTTAGTAGTGGAGGGAACTTGACAGAAATTGATAATTGAATACACTGTAGGGATGAAAAGGTTTTAAGGGAGAGGAATTTTGTGGATTTTTTTTGTAGAAAGTCACGAAAGATAGAAATACCACCCCAAATAAAAGAAAAAGTCCACCTGTATAAGAAAATAATTCTTATGTGAGTACTTATAAAAGAAATAAATTAAACATAATTGTGAAACAATACATAAATTCCATGGAAAATGATTTTACTTTGAAAACATAAATATTACCTATGTGATTGATAAGTGGAGGGAACATGAATGAATGTGATAAGAAGCAACACTACATGGGAGAAATTTTTTAAGGGAGAATAATTATATGGATGTTTTGGTGGAGAAAGGCATAACAAATTGAAAGACCACACCAACTCGAACAAAAGAATCCACATATATATGAAAACAATTCTTATGTGATTAATATTAATAATAAATAAATTAAACATAAATATTAAACAATACATTAATTTTATGTAAAATTATTTTACTGTAAAGGCATCATGTTTACATTTGTGATTGAGAAGAGGTGGCATTATTTTACTTCTTGTAAAGGATGTGGAGCGAACTTGTACTAATGTGATAAACGAAACATAATATGAGTGAACAGGTTTTTAGGTAGAATAAGTCTATGTATGTTTTGGTGAAAAATACAAGAATGATGAACAAAAATATTCTAAATTAAATTAACTCTTTAAAAAATAATGAAAATTAAATCAACATTTTATTATATAATTTTTCTGTAAAATAGAGAAGGTATATCATAAAATAAACTTTAAATATTCCCAAAGGGTTTCCTTTATTATTATTTTTTATTCCTATGGATTGGTAACATCATCATGTGAAGAAGATATTGTCTTATTGAGTATTCAAACATTTAATTTATATCATGTTAATACAGTAGAGAACATATAATATTATGGGGAAAACAAAGTATACTAAAAAACACTTTTACCTTCTCATTTAACTCTATTTTTTTAATTATGTTAGGGATTTGGTTCCTATATCATGAATCCAAATCCACTCTTTATGGTCCCCTATAACATACAAAAAATTGTCTATAGTGGTACTAACATGAAATTATTGTGATCTCCCAATGAAATGTCCACCATTGATTGAATTTTCATCTGACCGGATATTAGTTTTAGTCGCCAGCATAACAATTGACTAATTTCTATTTATTGGATCCAACACATAATATATATGCACCGCTTGTGATTCCATTATGAGTGTCTTGTCTTTTTTCCATTCCATATTTAAATTCAGCTTCACGAAGAAAATTTAATCAACTTTCACTATATTCATATTGTCAACCCATTTTAAATGGAAAATCAACCCTTGAAATATTTCATTATCTAAAATGAATAATTGTTCAATAATGAAAACATCTTCCATTTTTTCATAAGTTATATTTCCATCCTTGGAACCAGATGTGTGCATTACTTCCACCACAAATATAACACAAGTTTTTTTCATTGTACTATATCCATTGTGTTCTTTTTTATTGAATTTATAACCATTGATTAAAAAATCTGTGTAAGATATAATATTTTCAATTTGTCCCATGGATATCCATTTAAGTCGTTCAATAATTGAATTCAAAGTTTTAGATGACTCCTTATAAATTTGATCTTGGAACTATCCCATAAACAATTGACTATGTGTATTTGATTTCCATCCTTCATCCCTTGATGGATTAAAATCATTATGCATTTATTTATGGGATTAAATGTATGGATCAACATATTCACTATTGTATAAAAAGTAAAGATGGTCTTGCTCATGCCCCTAAAGGTAATTTTAACAACTTATCTTTTGAAAATCCTTTTTCCAATTATTCATATGCTTTCACAAGACTTTGAGAGACTGATGATGTCAAAATCTAATAGGTAATTAATAACAAATTCAATATCTTCATTAAAAATACATTGTTATACAATACAACCTTCTGCCCAACTTTGATTCTAGACATACCCTTTCAAAATCTTCATATACTATTAAATGTGGTACATCCATATGTAATGGATAAGACCACATAGTTGAACCCATAAAACCAATGAAACCATCATGTGGACCATTATATAAAATAATGATTCTAGAAAGAACATATCTAATTCCCATAATATGACTGAAACCTCCTTGTTCGTGATTGGTAACTTTATCAAGTGTATAACATTACGAAATATGGATTTTGAAAATAAGCCTAGTCTAGTTAATGTATTTCATACATTTTGTGGTTGAATGAAATGGAAAGAAGCATAGATTAAATATTTATCAACACGTGATAATTGTTTGATTTTATACCCTTTAAATTATGTTTAGTCATTGACATGAAATTCTTTATATTTGATGAATACACATATGAAGATTTTACACTATTATGGAAAATATGAAATTTCAATTTTTCCTATATGGATAGAGTCTAAGCTTCTGGAGGAAATAAATTCCACCCATTACCCTTCACAAGTTCCAACTATTCTCTTCTCCCATGTCTATCATGTCCAACCTAGCCTTGATTCCATCTTTTCTTTTGAAAGAAAGATTTAGTAACGTTTCAATAACACTATAAAATACATTTTTTTCTATATGCATGACATCATGAAAATATCTAACATAGAAAAAATTCCAATATATTATTTTAAAGAAAATTGATCAATTCTTACAACCTGATTTCTTAAGGTTTTTTGAAAATGGTTTACAGAAAACAATGTCAATATATTTCACTTTATCAAGAAGTTGATCAACAATTATTGGAGGTAGTTTTATACCTTGTTCAATATTACCATTAAATTTCTTCATCCTGGATTAGTATTTAGTTTGTTGAGGTAAATATTTTTGATGTCCTAAAAACACATTCATTGAGAAATGTATCGACCAAACTGAGTTTTTCTATTTTTCAGAAATAGGAAACCCCAAAATTCCTTTAATGTTATAGCCTGATAAATTTCCATAAGTGGGTAAGTCATTTATCATCCCATACAACATGGCCATATATGTTAACTATTCAATTATATAAGCATCATAAAATGTAACAGATGTATCCCATATCAATTTCAAATCTTCCATCAATGGAGCCAAATATACATCAATATCATTATCGAGTTTCTTTGTTCTAGATATAAGTTTAAGCAATATAATGTATTTGAATTTCATTCATAACCATGGTGGAAGGTTATAATTTACCAACATGACGGGTCGTGTACTTTGAGTAGTACTTTTTAAACCAAAAGGATTTATTCCATCGGTAGATAACCCAATATGATAGTTTATCAGCTCATTTCTAAATCAAGGATACTCATAATCAATTTCTAACACAAAGTATAATCTGTTGGATGATGTAGGTTCCCATCTATTATTTTTGT
The DNA here is from genome assembly GCA_963277665.1 of Viscum album. NCBI lineage: Eukaryota > Viridiplantae > Streptophyta > Magnoliopsida > Santalales > Viscaceae > Viscum > Viscum album. The sequence goes on from OY728134.1 coordinate 1,282,235,979, forward strand.
ATCTGTATTCAATTTCAATTGCCTCATGATTACCTGAAATCTATATAGTCATATAAACCCTGGAATGATAGGGAAGTACCTGTTTCTGATGCTTTTACACCGAGGCGCGTGCGCGTGTCCGTCACGCATGGGAGGGCGTGCAGCTTGTTGCCCCGCATTCCCACTTTCCAAAGGCGAGCGACATCCGTTATTTGTTCAGGGACGTCTGCTCCTTGATCGAAACTGGGATGATGGGATGTCGGTTCTTCCTTCCGTGGATTCCTCCTCAGAGCTCGTCACCTAGTTCGGTTCTCCCTCATAGATTAAAGACGGGTTCATGAAGCTCGTTCACGATGCCATATCTACATGGACGCCAGTTAATTACGCTGCTTCTGTTGAGACGCTCCAAGGGGTCTTATCGGGGTAGCAACCTTCGGTGAGGAGAATGGTCACGTTGGGGTGTTGTTGGCATGTCTTGGCACTGGGGATTGGCATGTCTATCTTCTGTCCCTTATCACAGGGCTTCTCGAGGGCGTGGTAGCCCGAGTCATCCCACATCGAATGCAGGGATCGTGTACCATCTGAGGTTTTCCTCAGCTTCCCCTGTTTAACATGGGGTATATCAAGAGTTTAACATCTTGCGGAGATGGATCGGACTGATCGGAACACTGAGAGTGGATCAGATTGAAGGACCCCCTAGGGGGAACACCGATGTTGGGGCCAACACATGGGCGACTTCTCGGAAACTGTGGAGAGGAAGGAGGTGGCATGATCTCACCGGGATGTGGCGACCCAGGTAAGGATCAGGATGGATGATGGAGTGATGGGATTGAACCTCGTGGAGGCTTCTTACGTATCCCCATGGTAGGGAATCAAAGTCCATGTAGTTCAGGGAATACAGTTTAACGTCATTCGGGACAAGGGAATTTGGGGCTTATGCTCTAAGGTGGCCCAGAGTGGATATGGGGCTTACGCTCTGAGGTGACCTATGGTGGATATGGGGGCTTACACTCTGAGGTGGCCCATGGTGGTCGGGGAACCGACATGGAGAGGTCGGAACGACCAGGTGGTGGGATTGAACCTCGTGGAGGCTTCCTACGTACCATGCGTTAGCACAGATCAATGTACGTGTAGTTTGCTGGGATGGGGCTTATGCTCTGAGGCGGACCATAGGAGGATTTCATGATCGATGCTTACTCTAAGCCCACGTGAGTCATTCTCGGTGTGAGAAACAAGAGGCAGCAGGGACCAGACGATCACGTCGCAAAGGGTGCATCCGTGAGAAGAGGAAAGGGTCTTACGCGTTAAGCAGCCCAAAGAGAAACAGTGGCTTACGCATGGTTAGTGGCCCTTTGTGCCGGGGCTTACTCCAAGATGGAGGACCATGGTGCGAAAAAGCACCATGGGTAAGGTACTCCACTGGACTTGGCAGGGGGGAATTACGGAGATGCATGGGTGCAACCTTCCGCAAGAGAGGCTAGGGGCTTACACTCTGAGGCATCCCTTCCCCCATGGACAAACGCCACTCCGACAAAGAGGATATCATTCCATGTGAGGAAGATTCCATTCCTGTGGAGACGAGTGGACATAAAGAATGCCCTAGACGGGGGGACCCTGCGTGTGAAGCACGGGGTCAGACCACAGTTTAACGTTATGTGTTAAGGACGAGGTGCGTAGCAGTTTAACGTCCTGCAGCTTGGACGAGGTGGGTTCGCTCTACACCCCTAGGGCTTACATGACCAATTCCCTCTACCCCTTGTGGGAGGGAAGGCATCGACAAGGCCATAGTGAAGGGGGGCCGTAGGGAGAACCATCGAGGGGTCCACGTTAGCGTGGAAATGTGAAGGAGCAATAGCCATTAGCGTGCCTATGCGGAGAAGCATTACGCAAAGAAACGCAATGGGAAACACCGCCCAAGGGACCTTTAGGTTACTTCGAACGAGCTTGAAAGGCTATACGGGAAAACAACGCATGGCGCACATGCCCGGTAGGGGAGACATCAGGTGTCGACGCGGAGAGGCATCCAAGGGGCATCAAGGTAAAGGATCCTGGGTGTTGCGCACAAAGAGAAGGTTTGTGCGCAAAACACCGGGATGGCGCGCAATAGAACCAGAGGATTGTGCGGAGAAGTGATTGTGCGCAAAGTATTGGGATTGTGTGCACAGAAGGGGATTGTGCACACATGGCAATGATTGCGCGCGAGGGAAGAACCCGGAGGAGTGGGCAAATTCACTTAAGCCAGTGGAGTTGCGCGCTCAGGCGAACCTCGGGTCAAGGTTGCGCAGAAAGAGGAATTACCTGGAAGACATATTGCGCGCGGGGGAGTCCGAATTATGCGCACGAGAGCCGTTCCAAATTCCGCAACCCCCAAACCATTTGGGGTCGCCTTCTATTTATAGGCATCCTGGGGTGCGAAATATAGGGCTGCACGAAATAATTCCGCGACGGAGGCAGCGGCGCGAAATATCAACCGCGCGGGTTGCGGGCGCAAAATTATTTCGCACCGGCGCCGAAACTTTGCGCGAATCCTGGGTTGCCTTTCCCGTGTGGCATTTTTTCTGTGCACTTCACCCAATTTTTCGCACACCACTTCTGGGGCCTCCGGACCGGGCCTCAGATTCCGAATATGACTTCGCTTTGTCATTTCGAAAATTCCCCAAGGAGTTACGGACTTTTTCGGCGTCTACAAATGCCCCCCTCAGAATTGGATCAGCGATATGTTACAACGGTCGGATTCCGAGGGAAATGCCGAAATGCCAAAGTAGGGCCACTCTTGGGCGCTTAGTGCACAAACAACTGACGGAGTGTGCAAAACGACGGATCCACGCAGAATTCTTTTTCCATGTGGCGTGGAACCTGGCCTCACCTATAAAAAAGGGGCACTGGCTCCCGAATCCGTACTCAAGCTTTTCCACGTGATAGGCTTACCGCTCTCATGCGAGAAATTACTTCTGCGGCTGTGCGTAAAAACGCTCTGGCAGCGCGTAATTCCTTCCGAATTTAGGCCGTCCTTGCGCGCCAACTCGGGATATTCTGTGCCTAGCATGCCGATTGCGAGCCCAACTCCTGGATTTCGTGCCTCCACTTACGATTTCACACGGCACGCTCCGATTCCGTGCACTAAATCCTAATTTCATGCAACTCCCGAGATATTCGAGATGGCTGCAAACTGAGTTGATGAGGGGGAAGCCGCCGCTCGTAGGACCGAAATGGCGGCGAATGATGAGGTTTATGGTGACAAGGTGATCGTCTCCAATAACCTGACCTTGTTTAATCTGCTGACTCCAGCCTAGAAGACGTATCCCCTGTCTGACAACCTCCCGCTCTGGAACTTTGGCATCCTGCAGGAGGTTCCCTTGCCGGGCTTCGACGTGGACACATCGCGGTCATGGGTGACCCGGGAGGATGAGCTTCCTCGCTAAAACATCCCCAACAACGACCGTCCTGCCAGAGAAACCAGACATATGGATTTTTATGTCCTGAACCCGAGGACCAGGACCATTACTGGGGACGAGCCTATCACAGAGAATTCTCCAGCCCTCTACATGAGCACGTTCCACCAGAGAGTCACAGTTGACACGAAGGGTTGGTTGAAGGATTGGGACCTGCGGTCCGGGGGAAACTTCACCAGCGAGTGGGCCTTGGCATTCTGGGTTCGCCATACTTGCAACCAGTTCAGGGATGAACTACGGCATATTGGCCTGTTCGAGGCGGTATGGACGTCGCAGTTCCACTTCCACCGTCAAACTGAGCTCGGGCTGGAGCTATTCACCCGGTGGTCTCCTGATACCAACACATTCCACCATCACCATGGGGAATTTGGCATCAGTCTCTGGGACATTCACTGCATCAGGGGTATCCCACTAGAGGGATACCAATACGACGAGTTCGTTCCTCCAAATAACACCTGGGAAGACAGGTCACAGACAACCATGCGGACGCGACACCTGTTGGAGCTGGCCAAAGAGAGGTTGGGGGTCAAGGACTTCCTGAAGGACATTGCCTAAAAGGGCTGGTTCTGCCAGTTCCTTGAGAAGGATCTGACCATCAAGATACCGGGACGGGGTAAACGGTGCCCAACCGCGGCTCAGAGGAGAAGGGATGGGTCATACTGGAGGACCCTGGAGGCGGGGCAATACCAATCATGGGGCTGCTGCGTCATTGAGACCCAGGACCCGAACGTCCGGTACGCCGAGTTCCTCACCGCCTTCCTGAGCGGGTGGCTTCTGCTGGTGAGGGACGCGAGGATGGGCGTCCGTCCAGCAACACTGGTGATGGCGGGCACCATGGCCACCAAAAAATGGTTCAACTTGGGGGGTCCCCATTCTAGCCAAGCTGTATGCCATCTCGGGATGCATCTCACGAGGGGGGTCGCCTCGGAGAGTATATGGATCCTTCCAGATCTTCCACGGCTGGGTGGCGGATCATCTTAGTGGGTACACTTTTCCAAATGCCATCCGTCCTCCGGGCAATGGCCTGCGACCATCCCTGCTGAACATCTTCGGGGTGGCACCGATGACGCTCAATGAGGAGGGCGTGAGAATCTGCATTAGTAACCACACCCGATTCCACTTCAGCCCGTTCCCCACCCCGGTCATCCAGATGGTGGACAACGGGTGAGGCTCTTTGGAACAACAGGAGTATTTCTAGAGCATTCTGGGTGGGGTGCTCGTGGCTCGGATCGATGAGAAGGTGATCTGCGAGACTTACGTGCCATCCCAATTCGCCAAGAAATTCGGGTGCCTCCAACGAATGCCGAAGAAGGTATTCATGGCTATCTTCGATGAGAAGAATCCATACGTTCTGCGCCATATGTGGTTGATGTTCAACACTTTCGGCTCCGGCGATGTCATTACTCTTCCTCCCACTGGGGCTGACGCTGGCCTAGCAATCGAGTTTGTCAAGCACTGGACCATCGCGTACCCTGAGTGGATTTTACACAAGCGAGTCCAGCAACTCAAGGCGACTCACGTGGAAACCGGGCGATGGGGGAGGAGGCATGGTGTTGCTGGAAGGGGGGAACCAGGGGTGCGTCAGGTAGCAAGGCCCGCGCAGGCCGGGACTTCAGCAGCGGGAACATCACACAACGCCGTCGCGACCTCGTTGCCCATAGGGGTCACATGAGGTAGCCAGGGAGCTGCCTAGGAAGCAGATAAGATACCTACTCGAACCTTCCCAATATGTAATCCTCACAGCATTGTGGTCGGCTTGGATGACCCTGTAGCATTCGTTGAGCGTTGAAGCCATCTGGTAGAAGATAATGCAAAATGGGATCCAACTGCCAGAGGTCGGGCTCGTTCAAATTACCAACCGGGTAAAATTCCATCAGCGACATGCTTATTTGATGGACATGGACACATACACATGCCAGAGGGGTCGGCGTGCGGAGCCACCTTTCTTAGTGAAAGTGATGCTCAGCCAGGAGCAGGATCCAGAAGCGATGCCGCCGGGAGAAGGCAACAGTGACGAGGAGTCAGAGGGGGAGGAGGAGACTGGAGAAGACAAAGGTGAAGGAGAGGATGAAGAAGAAGGAGAACCCGAAGGTGAGGGGTCGCAGGGGGCGACCTACCAAGGGAGTCTCCAAGAGAGCGGCGAGATCGTCAGCTCTGATCTCAACATAACCAAGATACTCGAGGTCTATCTCTATCATCATTCAGTTTACTTCTTTATCCATTCTCCTTTTCAATTTCCCAACCATCTCTCTACCTCGCTCAAGAGCGTCTGAGTGTTGGTCGGGCATCCCCACTAGAGGAGAGAGGAGAGGAACCGGTGGGAGAGGATGGGGATCTGACACCCATCATTTAATTAACAAGCACAGAGGGGTCTCCCATCATGGTGGCTCTTGCAGCGGCCGGAACACTGGAGACCGAAGCTCTGGAGTCCTGTAAGTCTCACACTTCACTAATGGCACTTGGTATCAAAAGATCCCAACTAAACAGCGTACGTCTTGCGCAGTGATCTCAATATTGGAGGCTTATCAGGCTGCAGAGCCCAGGCCGTCCGTGAGCGGACCAGTGGCGGACATACCACCTCATTCAGAACATGATCCATACACTGATTCGGTCCATGAAATTGGTGAGCAGTGGGCAGTGGTCATCATCGACACTGTTCTTGAGGCGAGGCTGGAAGCTGACGGAGGCATCATAACTGTTGGGGTGAGAGGGGAAGGTCGCCCAGACGTCGAGGATCCTATTCCTCATAGAGACATCCCTGAGGCAGATCCGGCTGCTGATCTGCTGGCTGCCTTCCCTATTTATCGACCCGCAGACCCGGAGGAGATAGATGACTCAGACTCAGAGGCAGCTGAGGAGAGTCGGATGACACGACGCAAAGGGTGGAAGTGTATCCAGTGCTTTATCAGACAGCCCCAGTCGGATTGGCTGAGGCTGATGGGATCACTCCATACTTGGCTGTGCTTCCTGTGCGCCGGAGGGGCTGACGCTCAGCGCCTTCATCTGATGGTCCGTGATTACATGGCCAATAAGATACGCGAGAGCAGCCGGTGCACCGACGTTGCCCAGTGTCTGGAAAGATCGGCGAGTTCCTGAGCATTGCTGAGGGCGGAGCGGGAGGTCCGGCACCTCGAAGGGCAGGCAAAAGATACGGAGGCCTTCATTTCAACATGCTTTGAGCTTGTGGAGAAACTGATGGCCCAACTGGCCGATGCGCAGGAACAACTGATGGAGGCGAGTCACCAGATGACCGTACTTCGAACCGAGCGGGCGCATGCACAAGCTAGGATTGGAAAGCTGTTCTTTGTTGTGGCTGATGAGGAGAGAGTCTTCAAGGAGCGAGAAGTGGTCCTAGAGGCTACCAGCCAAAGGGTAGCAGCACTGGAAAGATTGATTCATCACACTGATCCTTAAGGGCTTTGTTTTGGTCATCTCATGAACTTCTTGCTTGTACTGCTCATCATCTCAATCCAATACATGGACAAATCCATTTATTTGTACCCTTGGTTTAATATTCCCATCCATAATTCCTAAATTAATAACAACTCATCCCTAAGCTCTTGTGGGTCACACCCGACGCGATAAGCAAAGGTTACTCGTTCCATCATTTCTTCCAACTGTGGGGTATTAACCAAGCTTCAGGCATCCGAAATTAGGCCTGGATTTCTGAGGAGAAGACCTCAGACCAATTGATATATCACCTTCTCAATGTGCTCTGACACACGAGCGGGGCAATGCCGGGGGAATTGAAATCCATCCGAACATAGGGAGATGGAAAGGGAAGGTGAATCATGCTACCCGAATTCGGAACACTATGGGGAGCGACGATGGAGGATAACTGTCAACCGAGGCGGAAACGCAGCATCTATATCATGTTGGACTAAAGTGGGGGCAATAAATGAGGGCTGACCGCTGACCATGTTCGCAACACAGGGCCTAACTCAAATATCACCGGTCAGTTTTCCGGAACGTTGGCCCAGGACAGCAGGCGGACCATAGGTCTATCATCCATATTGCTACAATAGGCGGACCAAAGGTCTATCATCCATATTGTGGCAGCAGGCGGACTAAAGTCTATCATCCATACTGTTAGGGGGTCCTGTCAAACATGACCAGTCCTCTGGAACATTGGCCTTGAACAGTAAGCGGACCATAGGTCTATCATCCATACTGTTAGGGGGTCCCATCGAACATGAAATAGAATGAGGATCCGAATAATGGGGCACACAAAGCGTGGGATGTGGAGTGGTGGTTTGTTCGAACAGAGTCCAACACTCCTGAAATTGCGCCACCACGGCGGAGGCGCATTAGGCGGACGTACCAACCTGATCACGGACTGTCCCAATTTTTAGGCAGGACCTCTCTGGAGAGAGAACTACCGCTTCCCATTATTACTATGGGGCATCTCAAACTTATTCTGGGTAGATGTCATGATTACAACACTTCCCAAGAAGTCAGGCCGAGGGACCGACAATAAGGAGGGACATGGTTTGGTAATCCCTGGGGCTGGACCCAAGATGAAATGTCCAGGCGTTCCTACGTATCTCATTAGGATGAAAATCAAGCCATACGTAGTTCTAGAAGCATAATTTAACATCATGTTGGACGTAATACAGTTTAACGTCATGTGGGATGGGGGACACATCTCATCTAGGGATAGAACTGGCACGACGATTAACCTGACGTGAACGAAGAAATAATCCTGCACCACACCATACAATCCCACAAGAGAGACCGAGTCATGGAAATCCAAGAAAAGGATCATAGTTTTAGGTCTTATAACTCGGACCAAAGGATAAGAAGAATGGGATACACACAGTAAAGTGGTTCCAAAACCCAACGTGAATGGGGCAAAGCCCTGCTTACTATGTGCTCCTAGGGACGCGTTTAGGCTGAGAGACCAAACACGCCAAGTTAGGCTGGGCCTGTGGGGATGTTCCCAGGCGCTCCTACATATCTCATAAGGATGAGAATCAAGCCATACGTAGTTCTCAAAAGGTATCATGGCGCGATATGGAGCCTGGGAAAAGGACGAAGGAGTCGTGCGGGTATATCCCTCACACCAAAAGAAGCGGCATTTGATATATCATGTTTGTTCTTGAAGGTAAATGGTTTTTATTTAGTGGGGCGACTGGCCCAGGGTATAATTTCCTGGCGTCTCGACAATAATCAAGCCATAACAGGCATTGAAAAGTGGCATGGTAATCGACCAATACCAAGTGTGATGTCCCCTATGGGGAGGTCATCACAATGCCGTGATATTCTTCATCGTGCGGCCATGACGATATCATCACAGTTTAAGGTCCTGTGGTAGGACCAACAGCACAGTTTAAGGTCCTCTGTAGGACCAACAACACAGTTTAAGGTCATATGGTTTGGACTAGTAGCATAGTTTAAGGTTGTATGGCTTGGACCTGCAGCACAGTTTAAGGTCGTATGGCTTGGACCTAGAAGCATAGTTTTAGGTCGTATGGTTTGGACATACCAGCATAGTTTAAGGTCGTATGGCTTGGACCTGCAGCACAATTTAAGGTCGTATGGCTTGGACCAACATCACAATTTAAGGTCATATGGCTTGGACCTGTAGCACAGTTTAAGGTCGTATGGCTTGGACCTGCAGAAATGTTTAAGGTCGTATGGCTTGGACCTGCAGCATAGTTTAAGGTCCTATGGCTTGGACCTACAACACAGTTTAAGGTCGTATGCCTTGGACCTAGTAGCATAGTTTAAGGTCTTATGTCTTAGACCTGTAGCACAGTTTAAGGTCGTATGACTTAGACTTGTACCATAGTTTAAGGTCGTATGGCTTGGACCTGCAGCACAGTTTAAGGTCGTATGACTTGGACCTAGCAGCACAGTTTAAGGTCGTATGGCTTGGACCTGCATCACCGTTTAAGGTTGTATGGCTTGGACCTCCAGGATAGTTTAAGGTCGTATGGCTTGGACCTGGGGGAACACGCACGATGCGATAAAGCATACCTGACGTGTGTGAGGGGGTAACCTCGTACCATCACCGCGTGGGATTTTGAGAGAGGAGCCTCGGGCCAAAGGGGCCTATGAGGGTTCAACAATCAGGGGGCAGGGGATGCTAGCTCCTAGCTATGCTGGGCCCGAAACTCAATGTTCAGGCGACTCCTCGTTCCTCATGGTGATGAGGGTCAAGCTACACGCAACCTGTAAAGAAGAAACCCAAGCACATACTCTAGCGCTCAGATCACGGGAGCCCCGAGAGACACCGTTACACAGCTTGGTCTGTCTCAAGTGTGGGGGTGTACTGATGGTTAGTACAAGGAGTGTCGAGATTCCACCTTGACACGGTGGGGAGAAATATAATGTGAATCATGCAACCAACATTCTGGGCCCGAGGAAGCCGGTGTGACGTATGGGGATTACTGCTGACCATGTTCGCAACACAGCATCCTGTCGCGTTAGCCTAGAGGTAGGGGAAAAAATGAGAATAAACCACTAACCACATTCGTAACATGGGACTTGTATCAATTTGTTGCCAGAAACCCTCAGGGGCATTGGACCGTGACGGTAGGAGAGCCTGTAGGTGTTGTATCTAGGATGTTCTTAGGGGTCCCTCCGGGTGTGAAATATGGTGGGGCCCGAATGAAGGGGAACACAAAGCTTGAAAAGTGGAAAAAAACTTGCCTAAGTCGAATATGACACTCCAGGTTTTAGACCAGAGTAATCTGAACACATTAGAATACCACTGGAGAGGGTCAAAGGGGTCAATCTGAGAGCGGTCAAAAGATGGAGGATTCCCGAGGGAAGGGCAGGCCAAAAGACCGAGACAACCGGGAGATCATGGGATCTCCTAAGAGATAGGGCTGGACCTGAAATATAAGTATTCAGGCGGTCCTACATATCCAATAAATATGGGAATCAAGACACACATAGTTCTAGAGACGCAGTTTAACGTCATGTAGGATGAAATAAGAATCTTAGTTTTAGGTCTTAGAACTCGGAACCAAGAGCCCAGATGTAGGGAGAAATGTAGTTTAAGGTCATGCTGGACCATGCAGTTTAATGTCATGCCGGACCGTACAATTTAAGTTCATGAAGGACCATATAGTTTGAGGTCATGTAGGACCAGGGAGCCCAAGGACCAAGGACCAAGGACCGCACAGTTTAAGGTCATGAAGGACCATACAGTTTAAGGTCATGCAAGACCAGGGATGATTAGGAAAAGTAATGCTTGAGGAACCTGGCGTTGGTGGGAATACGCACCATTGGGATAGACCTTATGGAAAATTAAAGGCCCCTCCCATTTGGGCTCAAACTTGGGTGGTTTCCTGCCGGGAATCATTGGCGCTCTGAGAGCCAGCACCAGGTCACCTTGTAGGAAGGAGCGGAGGTGAACCTTCTTAATGAAAGCTTGAGTCGTCCTGCTCTGATGCCTTTCCAAGTTATGTAAAGCGCGATGCCTACATTCATCTAGCGCATCCAATTCGGCTAGACAGATTTTGGAAACTCTATCCAGCGCTTTCTGGTCGTAGACCGCTGTGCGCAATGAGGGCAACTGGATCTCTATGGGTAGGATGGCCTCAGCTCCATACACCAGGGAAAACGGAGTCACCTGGGTGGAATTACAAGTCATCGCCCTATAAGCCCAGAGGGCGTTGGGGAGCTTGTACGACAAACTTTTCTTGTTCTGAATGACCATATTTTACAGAATGTTAGAGAGGGTTTTGTTAAACGCCTCGATCTATACAATCGCATGCACATGATTGCGAGAGGTGTGGTTAGATAAAATGTTGTACTTGGCGTACAATTTCATCAGCTCGGCTGCTCAGAAGTTGGTTCCGTTATCCGTGAGGATAGGGTGAGGTACTCCAAACCGATAGATGATATTGGAGCTCACGATGTCAGCGATAGAATAGCCCGTGACTTCCCTGAGTGGGATTGCCTCTGCCCACTTAGAGAAGAAATATGTAACGGTCAAGATGAACCGGCACTGGCGGGCCATTGCCGGCGGGTAAAACCCTACGACATCCAACCCCCAGACTGGAAAGGGCCAAGAATAATTGGTAGTATGGAGAGGCTCCGGTGGCCGATGCACAAAGTTAGAATGAACTTGGCACGCATGACACCTCTTGGAATACTTGATGCAATCATAGATCATGGAGTTCCAGAAGTATCCCTGCCTCTGAATCTGGTGGGACAACTTTGACCCGGCCTGGTGGGCGCCACAGGAACCAGCGTGCACTTCTTGCATGACCTGTGGGATCTCGACTCCTTGAAGGAAACAAAGGAGAACAGCATCAAATCCAAGCCTATAATAGAGCTGCTCAAGGCTGGGACCGCTTTTAAGGGTGAACTGCGGCGCGCGGCGTTGGATTCTCTCTCACTTTGCTCGGTCGGACGGAAGATTGTCGTGCTGGAGATATTCAACCAAGGGCGTCCTCCAGTCAGGAACTGTCTCGATTACCGCATCTGGAGTCCCCGGGGATCCTATCGTAGGGGCACCAGTGGTGATATGGTTCACTCTCGGGCCACGATCGCCCTCCGAAATAACAGGAGAAATGACTCTTCGGTGTGCCACATGGATAATTAGGTCATCCTGTTCGGGCTCTGCAAGTGATGCAGCTAGGCTGGCCAAAGCATCTACTCGACTGTTCTGCGACCGGGGAATGTGAATGACCTCTAGAAGGGAGGAGAACGTAGCCATTAGACAAAGGGTGCACCCCAGCAATGGCGCGAGTTCTAGTTTTCTGATAGCATAGTCACCATTTACTTGCTTGATGACTAGCTCGGAGTCCCCTTTTACATGAAAATGGGGTACATAAATCTCGAGAGCCAACTCGAGGCCAGCGATGAGGGCTTGATACTCTGCCTCATTGTTAGTACAGCCTTCTAAAAACAGAAATGAATATGGTAGAACAGCTTGCTCCAGGGTGATGAAGACGATGCCTAGGCCTACTCTGTTGATCCTTGGATTGTTGAACCTTCTACCGGTGGGGTTCTAGGAGGCACCGTCAAAGTGCATCTGCGAGCATGGGATGGTGTGATCGACTGAGAGGATTGCCTCATCAGGAATGCCTAGATCTAGTGGCTGGTCCACGGAGGTCGGGTGGGTAGCTAAGAAGTCTGCCAATGCATGTCCTTTGACTTCCTTCTGAGGTGCAAACCTGATGCCGAACTGCTAGAGGTTCACCGCCCAGTGCGCCAATCAGCCGGTCAACTTAGGTCAGATCAGGATGTATTTCAACGGGTCTACCAGAGAGACCAGCTGCACCTCATGGTGCTGCAAGTAGTGCCGCAACTTCTGCACGGCAAATACGAGCGCCAGGCAGCTCTTCTCGATGGGAGAACATCTAATTTCCATGTCGAAGAGCATGTAGATGAGGTAGTAGAGGATATTCTTTGTTCCCTCTTTGTTCTTCTGGGTGAGAAGTGCACCGAGGGATCGCTCTAGGGCGGTCACGTAAAGGACCAACGGCTTTCTGGAAATGGGTGGCATCAAGACCGAAGGTTGGAGAAGATACTGCTTTATTCCCTCAAAAGTGATCTGACACTCCTCGTCCCATTCATAGGCAGCGCCTTTCTTCATGAGGTGAGAAAAGGGCTTACACTTTCCGGCCAGATTCACAATGAATCGGCGTATATAGGCTAAGTGGCCTTGGAGACATCAAAGCTCCCGAATATTACTTGGGGGAGGCATCTGACTGATGTCCTTGATCTTCTATGGGTCGATCTCGATGCCTCGATACCTAACAATGAAGCCAAGAAACTTTCTGGAGGTGACCCCGAAGGCACACTTCAATGGGTTAATCTTCGAGTGGCGAGAACGGAGGAATCCAAACACATTCTCAAGGTCTTTGAGATGGTCCTGGCGCTGATGAGTTTTAACCACCAGGTCGTCCACGTAGCACTCCACCAGTGTCCCGAGGATCGGCTTGAATATGCGATGCATAGCCCGTTGATAGGTGGCACCCACATTCTTCATGCCGAAGGGAATAAACTGGTAGCAGAAAGTACCCTGGGGGGCCCTGAAGGCAGTGAACTCTTCATCCTCGGGGGCCATCCAGATCTGGTTGTACCCGGAGTACCCATCCATGATGGAGAGGGCTTGGAACCCGGCCGTGGCATTGATCAACAACTCTGCCACGGGAAGGGGAAAATAATCCTTCAGACAGTGGCGATTGAGATCGTGGAAGTCGATACAGACGCTGATCTGCCCATTCTTCTTCCTGACTAGAACAATGTTGGATAGCCACTTGGGGTACTGGACTTCCTTGACGAAGTTGGATTTGATGAGCTTATCAACTTCGTCCTCAATCATGGAACTGTGAGAGGGGTGCATCTTTCTGGGAGGCTGCTTGAACCAGCGATGGTTTGATGGAAGGACAAGGCGGTGGACGACTACCTGGGGATCTAATCCTGGAATCTCATCATAACTCTAGGCGAACCCATCACGGTGTTGTCTGAGGAAGTCTACGTACTGTTTCCATTCCTCGGGGGGCATAGCGGTGCTGACCAATGTGGGTCGTGGGTCCACCTTGCTACCGAGGTTCACCTGCACTAACTCGTCGACCATGGTGGGGATGCCCTCCTCAAAGGAAGGAGGAGCATCTTCCATGTCCTCCTCTCTGCTCATGGGGGGTTCGACCAAAGGGGAGCTGTTTCGGGGCTTCTAGACCCTGATGGGATGCTGGTGCCGGCTTGGGCGGTAGAGGTCCTCACGTCAGGAGACTCATGCACTACAGAGACCATGAAGACAAAGGCGGTTGATCCAATCCCATCTGGCCTTCAGCCCAAGGGGCCAAGCTTTATGACATCAAAGCAATAGTGGCGTGTTTTCTTGAGCTGGTCGATTCCTGCCTAGCGAAACAGACACGTATGACGTACTGTCGTTCCCATGAGCCTAACGTCCTGATACCGTATAGGGGTAGGAGGGTCGGGGATCACCTGATCCTAGTTGGTGTAAGAGTATGAGGTGATTTCCTGCCATCGCTTGGACCCAGAAATATACCTTCCTCTGGTACCCGAAACAACAAAGCAATGCCTCATGTCAGGGGTCGTGGCCTCCAACCGATGGATTGGGCAGACATATGCATCGTCCAAAACTACCTAGGGATCTCTCACGACAGTGGAGAGCTCAACCTCACCTGTGAGGATCTGCTTGTCCTTGCTCTTATAATAGTCAGTGTCCAGATAACGGGCTTCACAAGAGGCAAAAGGAGACGCATCTCCTTGGAGCGCACCCACTCGACCCTTAAGGGAGTATTCGAGGCACTGGTGATACGATGACAGGACTGCTGCATGAAGGTGGAGCCACGACCTGCCCATCAACGCATTGTAGGCGGTGTCCTGAGAGACAACCATGAATTCAGTATTGGAAATTAGGCCGCTGAACTGGGTCTTCAAACGAATTGTGCCGAGTGGAGTTTGCTCGGTCCTGTCATACCCCTAGATCCTGAGGTTGGAGGGAGTTAGATCATCCTCAGACAGGCCCATCTTCCGCATCATCTGAGTTGGGATTAGGTTAATCCTGGAACCCGTGCCAACAAGACAGCGGTGGAATTCCACGCCATTGAACTGTCTAGTGATATACAGTGGGTGAATGTTCCCCTATATGGTAAGGTCTTCAACTTCACCGGAAAACGAGATAATCGCCTCACATTCGGCGTTCTCAATCGCCTCTATGTGGAAGGCTTCTGCGGCATCCACCTCCGTCTCAAACTGGAGGGGGATCTTTAGAGCCTTGGCGGGTGCCTCACGCATTTCAGATGATAGGAGAAGGGCCTCAAGGATAGAAACCCTTATCGGAATGTTGTCCAGGTGCTTCAAAACATCATACTTTCGAGCCAAACGCGAGCTTCTGCTTACAGGAGGCCGCTCTGCGATTGGAGGCATGACAGGCCCTGCCGGCGGGACCGGTGACTGACTGGTACTAGGCACGTCTCGCTGTTCACTAGTCGAAGCCTGGGAGGTGGTTGTCGTGCTAGGACCGGAAGACTGTAGTCGGCCGGTGGCAGGGTAGGACTGGTCGTGGCACGACCGAGGTGGTCCCGCCTGATCCAGCAACACAAACGGTGATGGAGACGAACCTGTCGACACTGGGTGAGGGGGCCGCGTGTGCTGATCTCTATATCAGGGCTGCTGCCTGGTCTTAGTAGCGTGCATGTCCTGACTGGAGGTGACGACTTCCGTGACCCAGAAATTCACGTGGCCATGGATCCGCCGACGTTTGCGATGGTTGGGGACATTGGGGAGGTCCACCTGGCATTCCTCATCGTCGGGAGTCAAAAAGGGATTTACCAAATCTACGGTGTTAACCGAAGCATACCCTGGGCTTTCACTCGAGGAGTCATCCACAACCAGATGGAGTCTCGGAGGGATCCCCATCTCTGGGGGCATAAAATCGCCAAGCGTGCGAGAAGATGATGGTGATGGAAGGGTGCGTTCTTTCTTCTTGCGTCGCTGCTTGCTCTTCTGGGAAGAGGTAGGCTGGGACGATGATGCCAAAGCGGCGCTCGTAGATTTTGAGGTCTCTGGCTGACACAGGAGGGCACGGATGATGCCATGGGCACGAGAAACCGCCACTACTGCCATTTGACCTCACGAAGACACCTGTTACTTGCACCGGGGCTAGGCCCATCCTGACTATGTTGTTGTCAATCTGGTTTCAGAGCCATTCCTTGAACACATAGCATCGCTGGATAGTGTGCCCCAGGGTCTGGTGATAAGGGCAGTAGTTAGAGTGATCATTGAGATGTTCCTCTTCTAGATTCCGGCACTTAGGCAGCCGCACGATCCTCTGCTCCAAGGTGCTACGGAATTACCTGGGAACCTGGGCCTCGTCAAACGAGTAAGTCCGATTCCTTCTATCTTGAAATGGGGCTCTTGAAGGCTGACCATGACCAGGGTCCGGAGGAGCATGCCGAGGAGGCGGAGCCTGATTATCTCACTTGGGTGGTGGCGGTGCATTATGTGGAGGCACCTGCCGGTTTTGAGGTGGTCGCTGCTGGGCCGGAGGCTATGCCCGTGGGGGTAGACCCCTAGGGGGCTGCTGAGCTGGCCTTGCTGGAAGTAACTCTAACTGTCTTGGGGCCTCTATCTAGGCTACATCAGTGATCTCGTCTCTGGCGGCTCTCCTTGCAGGGATTACAGGAGGCAGCGAGCGTGTCTGACTAGCCTGTTTCAGGGCTTCTTTGAGGCGTTGAGCCTTGTCCGAGAAGTCCCGGAACCCTCTGGGGTAATTCTGAGTGATCCGAGAAGGATCCAGCTCTGCCTTGATGTTCCCTACACACATTTTCAGCAATTGATCCTGAGTTAGTGGCATGTCAAGGGAGTACGTGAGCCCCTTCCACCAGGCGACGAAGTCCGCGACCCACTCATCGGGCCTTTGTTTGCACCTGAAGACGTCTACAATGTTCATCTTCCAGGTTGTGGAACTGAACTTGTAGAGGAATTTCCGGCGAAGGTCCTCCCAACTAGCCACAGATTCGACAGGGAGCTGACTATACCAGACGAATGCTGGTACTTTTAGTGTCTGAACGAAGCAACGGAGCTTGGCAGCCTCCTGCTGTGTCAGAGTCCCTAACATAGGCCCACACCTCGAGTTGAAGTGGGCTAGGTGCTATGGAGGGTCTCCGGTCCTGTTAAAGGGGGAAAAAGTGGGGTTCCCAAATCCCGGCGGGGCTAGCATATCATCAACCCACGCTGGGTGTGGCTTGCTGTCCGGTAGGATTGCCACCTGCTGAGTTTCCAGGGCCTCTAGGCGGGCGATGAGTACTTCCATTAGATCATCCGGATGCGGATTCCTGTCCTAACGGGGATCTCTAACTACAAGTTCATTGACGAGCTCTTCAATCCGGTAGTCAATCTCAACAGCTCGCGGGGCGGCTGGCGGAGCGACTCTCGGGGCAGCGGGAGGAAACCGAGCAGGGTCCCCCAGGTGATCCCATCGTTCGGGAGGGTTCAACGAGATGTATAGCGCCCTATTTCCTTGGGATCCAGCCTCTCCCCTGTCGGCGAACACAACGTGGTCGCGGTTTCCCTGGGGAATCTCGTCAAGGGGTACGTTCTCCTACCCCTACTGTCCTGGCTTAGGGTTATCGTAGTCAGGCCGCTGCTCTGCAATGCGTTTGGCCACAAGCTCATCAACCATCCTCTTTTGCTCAGCATGATGTTGGCTTAGCATGGACTTCTCGGGGTCTTCCGCTGCCTTATGCACCGAGGCAGATGGTTCGGTAAGCCTTACAGACCCGACGTGCTCTTTGTCCTTGCTGATGTTTCGGCTCAGTGTTAATGCCTCAGTGGGTGTGGGGAGACCTAGGAGGCTCCTTTGTTGGCGAGTAATCCTCCCAGATGGGTCCAGTAGCGGCTTGTCCTCTGGGGGAGATTCCCCTTCGAGGAGCTCCACACCGTTTCCCTCATCTGAAAGGTCAACCATGTTGACCGCCACTGCCCTTGACGATGTTCCCTCAGGGCCACCCACTGAATCGGGCTGTCGATAGATCACACAGAAAAGAAGAGCAACGTATTTCCTCCATCCGCGGATGTACACGTGGTGGGTGGCTTCCTTAATAACCTTGCGGAGTACTTGAAAACTCTAGATGCATTGTTGTTGGAGGGACATGTGGTGGCAAAGTGACTCGGGGTGCCGATCTGCAGGAGGTGTAGCCAGGTCGACCCAACGACACTGCTCACTGATATCCTCGAGATGCGCTTGACTCCCGGGATAAGGCTCTAGCTGACGGTGAAGGCGGGAGTGAGTCAGCCGAAGAGTCTGCTAGAAACATTAAAACTCTCCCAGGGTGTGTGACTCTGGCATATCCAAATCCAATCCTGCGACCGGCCAAAACTTCTAAGGGAAGTGGCCCGCTACGAGGACGGTCCAGAAGCTCTATGACTCTTGTTCGGGGTCCAGACCTTAATGCCCCTGCTCATCAACCGAGAATGGTCGGGGAGCTGGCAACAACGCTGAGGCAGGCCGCCGGGCCGGTGGACTGGCCAACGTGGAATACGATGATCATGCCGATTGACCGCCGATCCCTGAGTCGTCCTCTAAGGGTTTCAGTACCCTGGATGCCACGTCGCGATAGGATGGGCCATCGAATGGGCCTCCTATCATAGTGTCGGTGCTCACCGAGGGTGTGTCACATTGTGACTCTTCCGTCAGTCCCCAGAAAAGTTCCCCACCCTCCCTGACTGAGGTGGAAGATGCTTCCGGGGAGGCCAGTGGTAACTGCAGGTTCCACCCCTGGGGGCAAGCCAAGTCCTCATCCTCCTGGATATACCTTCGGGGGGAGGAGGGAATCATATGGATCTCACATTTGGGGAGTACGAGACTGACACGCCATGTCCCCATCCCTGACCTTGACTCAAAGGGTTAGGGGGAAGGTCCCATCATCGAGTCGTACTCCGCCTCAGAGTCCGAGAAACAGACTGGTCTAATTTTCATTCAGACTCCCCTGACAATCCTCTTACGGTGACGACGCCCTGCCTTCCTGCCCTTGGGTGGCTCCTCAGAGTAAGGATGATTTCGGTCAAGGAGTCCCCTAGCCGCAATAGCGCTGGGGTAGAGGGGACTGAAGGCCGGGGTGTGAGAAGCGCCGGGACAGATGTCGAAAGGGACATGGGGAGGACCTCCATGTGAGTGAGCGACTAGATACGCAACGGCTCCATACTCGCGACCATCGGTAGGGGGAGTGACCTCATAACCAGTGCGGTGGGCACTGGAAAGAGTCATACCCAGATCGTAGCTGTCGCGAAGAGGCCTTTGACTTTCTAGATTAGTGGCACAGAATGAGCTTTCATGGTGGGTGGCACTACCGTGGATTTGTCCGCGGTGGCCAGTGCATGTGCCCGTGACCGGGAGAGTCGACCCAACCCGCCTGCAGGGCGGTTGGGGCCTCGATCCCAGTCAGGCATGTGACTTCCCCTACTCAACGTGTGCGGGGGTCTGGTAACAGGAGTCAGCAGAGGATCGGGCCATAGTGGTTGCTGACGTTGGTGCCCCAGGATGGGCATCCTCTTCCACTCGCGCCCAACGCTGGCGTCGGGTCAGCTAGGTTGGAGCCGGTGGTGCGGGCACGAAGATTGCCTGCTCCTCAGCCCGGGGATTCGGGCGGCGACGTCAACGTATCCTGGAGGGGGTTCTTTCCATTAAACCCTAGGATGAGTCTCTGATTGGGTGGACCCAGACATCCCCCACCTCATTGGCGTAGGGGAGGGATGTGTCAAGGCGCTCTGGGTATAGGCTCCAGAAGCGGTTGAACATCGGAGTGGGGAGTGGCGGCTCCCTGCACGGCCCTTGGGGGCAGCGATGATGGTTGTGAGGCACATCCACCTCTAGATCCAAACGGGCCATGACCCTGGTGGGGATGATCCCTTCCTCCTCGTACCTACAAACCAGGTCATTGATCACCCTTCACTGGATGATTTCTGACGGGGAGAGGGGGAGTGAGCACCCAAAAGTCATAGCAATCGGAGTCGGAGTGACTGTGGAGAAGACGAGACCACGAGGGGTAGCCGCTTCGGTACTGCCCCTTCCCCTGCGTTGGTGGGAAGGGGGAGATCGAGCTCCGGATGCAGTGATCTGTTTCCTGGAAGCAGGGAGATAAACCGATTAGTACTAATGAAAAAAGAAATCGACAACCAATAGCCCAGTGTCATTCAATCTTCCATGGTTGGTGAGAGGGATCCATGCTGACGACATCATAGAACAGAGTGATCAACATCCTGACTACCTCAACCCCTGGCGGGTTTCACGTCCCAGTGATGGGTACCCGGACCTGGTGACATGCTAATCTTCCAATACCCCGAACACTACCAGTCTCCGTATTAAGGAGAAGAGCTTCACATCGGGTTCACCATTTTCTTTTTCCGAAGCATTTACGCCGTGGCGCGTACACGTGTCCATCACGCATGGGAGGACGTGTGGCTTGTTGCCCCACATTCCTGCTTTCCAAAGGCGGGTTGCATCCGTTCCTTGTTCAGGGACGTCTGCTCCTTGATCGAAACCGGGATGATGGGATTCCAGTTCTTCCTTCTTTGGATTCCTCCATGGATCTCGTCACCTAGTCTGGGTCTCCCTCATAGATTTAAGATGGGTTTGTGAAGCTCATTTCCGGCGCCATATCAACATGGACTCCTGTTAATTACACTGCTTCCGTCGAGACGCTCCAAGGGTCTTGTCGGGGCAGCAACCTTCGGTGAGGAGAATGGTCACGTTGGGGTGTCGTTGGCATGTATTGATGCTGGGGATTGGCATGTATGTCTTTTTTCCCTTATCAAAGGGCTTCTCGAGGGCGCGGAAGCCCGAGGCATCCCACATCGAACGAGGGGTCGTGTACCATCTGAGGTTTTCCTCAGCTTCTCGTGTTTAACACGTGGTATTCCACGAGTTTAACGTCTTGCGGAGATGGATCGAACTGATCGGAACACTGAGAGTGGATCAGATTGAAGTACCCCTAGGGGGAACACCAATGTTGGGGCCCGCACATGGGCGACTTCCCGAAAACTGTGGAGAGGAAGGAGGTGGCATGATCTCACTGGGATGTGGCGGCCCGGGTAAGGATCAGGATAGATGATGGGGTGATGGGCTTGAACCTCTTGGAGGCTTCCTACGTATCCCCACGACAGGGAATCAAAGTCCACGTAGTTCAGGGCATACAGTTTAACATCATGTAGGACAAGGGCATTTGGGGTTTACGCTCCGAGGTGGCCCAGAGTGGATATGGGGCTTACGCTCTGAGGCGACCCATGGTGGATATGGGGGATTACGCTCTGAGGCGGCCCATGTTGGTCGGGGAACTGACGTGGAGAGGTTGGAATGACCAGGTGGTGGGATTGAACCCCATGGATGCTTACTACGTACCATGCGTTAGCACGGATCAAAGTCCACGTAGTTCGCTGGGATGGGGCTTACGCCCTGAGGCGTCCCATAGGAGGATTTCATGATCGATGCTTACTCTAAGACAATGTGGGTCATGCTTGATGTGAGAAACAAGAGGCAGCAGGGAACAGACCATCATGTCGCAAAGGGTGTGTCCGTGAGAAGCAGAAAGGGGCTTACGCGTTGAGCGGCCCAAAGAGGAAACAGGGGCTTACGCGTGGTTAGCGGCCCTTGGTGTCGGGGCTTACTCTAGGATGGAGGCCCGTGGTGTGACAAAGCACAATGGTAAAGGGACTCCACTGGCCTTGGCAGGGGGGAAGTACGGAGATGCATCGGTGCAACCTTCTACAAAAGAGGCTAGGGGATTATGCTCTGAGGCAGCCCTTCCCCCGTGGACAAACGCCACTCCGACAATGAGGATCTCATTCCATGCGAGGAAGAGTCCATTCCCATGGAGACGAGTGGGAATAAAGAATGCCCGAGCCGGGGGGACCCTGCGTGCGAAGAACGGGGTCAGACCACAGTTTAACATCATGTATTAAGGACGAGGTGCTTAACAGTTTAACATCCTGCAGCTTGGAGGAGGTGGCTTCACTCTACACCGCAAGGACGTACAGGCCCAATTCCCTCAACCCCTTGTGGGAGGGAAGGCATCGACAAGGCCTTAGTGAAGGGGGGCCATAGGGCGAACCATTGAGGGGTCCACGTTAGCGTTGCTATGCGAAGAAGAAAAAGCTGTTAGAGTGCCTATGTGGAGAAGTATAAAGAAAAGCAATGCAATGGTAAACATCGCCCAAGGGACCTTGAGGTTACTTCGTACGAGCCTAGAAGGCTGTACGGGAAAACAACGCATGGCGCTCATGCTTGGTAGGGGAGACATCAGGTGCCAGCGCAAAGAGGCATCCAAGGGGAGTCAAGGTAAAGGATCCTGGGTGTTGTGTGCAAAGAGAAGGTTTGCGTGAAAAACACCGGGATGGCGCCCAATAGAAGCAGAGGATTGCGCGGAGAGGTGATTGCGCGCAAAGTATAGGTATTGCGCGCACAGAAGGGGATTGCGCGCATGGGGCAAGGATTTCGCGTGAGGGATGAACCCAGAGGAGTGGGAAAATTCACTTAATCCAGTGGATTTGCACACAAAGGCGAACCCCGAGGCAAGGATGCGCGGAAAGAGGAATTACCTGGAAGACATATTACACGCGGGGGAGTCCGAATTACGCGCACATGAGCCATTCCGAATTCCACAACCCCCAAACCGTTTGGGGTATCCTTCTATTTATAGGCATCCCGGGGTACGAAATATAGGTCTGCACAAAATAATTGGGTGACGGAGGCAGCGGTACGAAATATCAACCGTGCGGGCTGCGGGCGCGAAATTATTTCGCACCGGCACCGGGACTTTGCGTGAATCCCGGGTTTCCTTTCGCGCTGGGCATTTTTTCGCGCACTTCACCCGATTTTTTGCGCACCACTTCCTAGGCCTCCAGACCGGGCCTCAGATTCTGAATATGACTTCGCTTTGTCATTTCCAAACTTCCCCGAGGAGTTACGGAAATTTTCGGCATCTACAGTACCATAAACTTTTTATACGAATTTGATTCATTTTTGTTGTATCAATCTTCTCCACATGTAGGTCATTCTATGAGTGATTAATGGTCCTTAAAAAATAATATGCAATCATTTAGAAAAGCATGTATTATTTATAGATCATTGACATTGAATGTTGCCTTTTTTAGTGTCATATGTTCCACATGGTAGTTCATTATCTTATGGTTTCATTTCATTCAGGAGAGAAATTAGTTATGTAAAGCTAGTGTCACTCCATACACTAGCATGTTTCAAATTATACAACATCAATACAGCTGAAAATGTGGGTATTTAGTACAACTGATGAACAATGGACTCTTAGTTTGACTATTTAACTACTCAAAAATCTTTTTACATTCATGAAGTTCATCTTCAATTCCCATTTTATTTCCTCTATGCGATCTTCATAATCATTTACATTGGGATTCATATCAAATGATCCATAAACAACATTATAATCCCAATTGGTGTACAGATTTAGTTTTTTCCCATGTTTAGTCCATCATTTATAGTTTTAATCTATTCCATGAAAAATAAAATGTTTTTTCAACTATTCCTGAAAAATATTTCTTTAATAAAAACAATATAAACATGGGAAAATGATTTGAGATTCATCGTATGTATGCTCTATTGTAAAAATGATAAAATATCTAACTCCATCTTCATACTCTTTTGTAAAATGATTAGCATGAATCCATTTTTTATTTTTACATGTCCTATTGGGTTCATAAAGTATTAATATTTTTTTAGTAAATATGTAAATACACCTTTGATATTTACATTAATAATTGAAAGATATAGATAACTATAATAAGAGAAACCCAATATTTGATTGTTTCAAAAAATTTATGTATACTTTGAAGAAATTGGGTGATAGAATTTAAGAATAGAATTATACCACTACAATAGGTTTTATCCTATGAATTCATTCAAAGGTGAATGTTATAGACAACTATCATCCTCATCAGCTCATCTCCCAAACATTTATCATTTCATTTCTTTGTTTCACACACATCCTCCATCTCTTGTGAACATGAACCAATGTTGCTTCACATACTCCAATGAGTAGACATCTGTGGGATGAATAATGATCATAGTAGTTCAAGAAACATAAATGATATGTCGGATGAGTCTCAAGGTAGAAAAATGAGATAATAAATATTCCAGAGATGAAGCTGATGAGGATGAAAATTCTACTGCATTGTGTTCACTAAAAGGGTCAATTCCTCCCATTTTTTGAGAATTACACCATTGGCAGTAGTTATAAACTCATGGCCTATTAAAGGTTAGATTGGGGGGGGGGCATAAACATTATTTAATGTGGTTCAAGGGGTATTGGTGGGGAAATGTTATGATATATGAATCTTTGGGGCCTCTATGAATTCTATACTTATAGGAAAAATTTCACTTTCAATACTTTCAATCCTTTAACTAACACTAGTCCAACCTTTATGAAAACGAGCCATCAGTTCTTTCATAGTTCCCCTAAATAAATGAATATTTAATATATCCAATTAAAGAGTAATAAGAAACCCAAATATGATAAACAACAATAATAAACTATCATTCAATCAACTAGAATATGTAAAAATGTATTGATAAAACATTTTAATAAACAAAGAGTTATTTTGTGTACATGGATGGTAATCAGAGATTCCAAGTGGTAGAACTAATACATGTGGACTTAAAATGATGAATACCAAAAAATAATTTCCAATAATTATTCCAACATATATATAATTTGATAACCTCGATTGTATTTTTTGGAACATGTTATGTAAAAAACCTATGGAATTATTACATTTATTGTTATTGGTATATCAAGTATCTGAAAACATTTTAAAATTATTATTTAAATTAAAAAATTCTAATTAATGGAAAGAATAATTTTAGTAAAATAAAATACCTAATAACAATAAAAGTTTTAATTTTATACATATAAATTTCAGTAATATATTTGTATAACCTAATTGTATAATATATATTTTTATACTATAATTGTATAATATATTCATATAGTATAGTTTCATAATATATTGGTATAATATATTTCTGTAATATATTTGTATAATATATATTTTTATAGTATAAAATATATTTGTATTTTTAAAATATATATATACTATCATAATGTATTTGTATGATATATATTTATATTATATATATATATATATTGGTATTTTTAAATATACATTTGTGTGTCTATATATATATATATATTTATAATATATAAATACATAATATATATTACATGAATATATATCCATATTTTTTATATATTTGTATTTTTTTCAAATATATACGTATAAATATATAAATATTTAACATACTTATATATGTAAAGTGTTAAATACATTTAATAAAAAATTATATATATAAATATATATATCACACACACACACAGATATATATATATATATATATTAACATTCATAAATATAAATGTATTTATAAACATGTGTGTGGATCTGTGTGCGTATGCAAATATAATTATATTATAAATTTACAAATATATATATATATATATATCATTATATTGATATGCTCCAGGTGAGGTTGGAATGGACCTAACATTCATTCCATAGACTATATGGTCGAGTATAATAGGAAGAGAACTTCGTTATTAGTGTTGTTTGTGTGTAGAAGGGCAGTAGTGGTTTCTTGTGTAGGCAGGAGCGAGAACATGAGCGGGGAGGTAGTCATGTGAAATAAGAGGGAAAATTATAGATGATATTTATTCTGTTTTAAAATTATGAAATCTTTTAAGTGGTTGGTGATCTCATAAAGTAGGATTTAGTGGCGTTGCGGTGGTAGGGTTGCACAGAATTGAAAATCGCTGAGGGTGGGGGAGTGTAGGGAATGATAACCCTATATCCTTTCGACCAAACATCCTTAATAAACATTTTTGACCATAGGGGTATGCTAATGGTAAATAAATAATGTTGATAAAAAACAAAAATAGATATCAAAAAATAAGAAATAAGCGGGTGATATGGATTGGGAGAAAATAAGATACCTTAGATTCAAGCTACGAATCGTCTGAGAGAAAGGAGTGATATCAAAAAACCCAGAAAAAGATCTAAATGTGGCTTTGTTTAACATTTTAATCCTTCATTCCTTGGATTTAAACCTTGAAATTGTACAAGCCTTGGATTTGAGCCTGGATTCAAGCCTCGATTATCCGAGGAGGAGCACCGACAGAGGGTGGCTTCCACAGAATGCTTCAGTATCACGATGAGTTCATGACTAGTTGGGGTAATTTAAATATATCGAGATGCTTTTATCAATGCTAAATTAATTAGTGCTGATAAAAGGAATCTTTATTAGTGGATTGTAGCCCTGATAAAGGTAGAGATTTATCAGCGCTAAAAAAGTAGTGATAAAAGACATATTTATCAGCACTAATTAATTAAGCGATCATAAAAGATATATAATTATAATTACAATAATTGTTTTGTAAATATATATGTATATATATATATATATATAATAAGTATATATAAATATACATATAGTAATTATCTTCTTCATTTAAGTATATTTATAATAATTTTATAATTATTTATTAATAATTATATAAATTCATTTTAGAAAAATTATATTTATATCATTATATATATTTATATAATTATATATATATATATTTAATAAATATATATAAATATAATTATAGTAAATATATTTATTATTTAAATATATTTATTATAATTTTTTAATTATTCAAATATATATAATTATTTCTTTATAATTTTATAAATAATTTTTAAAAATGTAATATTTAGTTATTTATAATTATAAAATTATAAATGTTTAAAAATATTAAATATAATATTATAAATATATTAATTTATAAATATTTTTAAAAAAATATATTTTTAACATTATTAAGGAATATTTAATCTTAAGTGCATGCATGTAAAAACTGAGTGACATTGAATAATTAAAAATTAGTACACCTTAACAATATTGAAAAAATGGATAAGTATTCTTAATTAAATATAAATTATTAAAATAAATTAATATATGTTGAAATATATATATATATATATATTTAATATATAATTCTTATTTAGATTACCAACAATTGTTTAATTAATAAATTTTTTAATATTTTTCTTAATATACTTATTTTCAATATTTATTTGTTTAATTTTTATTTTACATATATCTATATATTTAATATATACTATTTATTAGTATTTATAATTTATATATTGTATAATCAATTTATTCATTTTTTTCTATAAACATTTAATTAATAAAAAAATTTATATTTGTTTAATAAACTCGTTTTTTTAATTTTTTAATTATTTCATTATATTGAGAACATTATCAGTGCTAAAAAGCTGATAAATGAACCCTTAAGGGTGCTAAAAGCAAATTTCTAATAAGGGGTACGCTTTATCAACACTAATTTTTTTTGATCAAATGCACCCTTTATCTACACAAAAAATAATTCTTTGATAAAGTGTACCCATTATCAGTGCTATAAATAATGTGCTGATAAATGAATCCATTTATCAGTGCTAAAAAATGTTTTGATAAAAGGTATGCTTTATTAGCGCTAATTTTTAATGTTGTTAAAATCCTCCTTTCTAGGAGTGTTGGGAGAATTAAATTCAAATACAAGAGATCAGAAATGACAGAAATCATGATGGTATCATAGTCCAACTGTATCACATACGAAGGTAGTATGTCTAATAATATAATAGTTGAACTAGTGGTAGCACGTCTGGCAGTAGCACGTGTGACTATAATTTTTTTGGTCCTGGCTGAGTTCAAGAGGTGGCATGAATTTGGTCACAGAAGATTCTGGAGGTTTTTTATTCTGGTGATAGCATGACACTAGAATTTTGATGAGTCTGGCTATAGTAGATTCTGATGGTAGCAGATTCTGGTGGTAGCACCAATCTGATGGTAGCCGGACTCTAGCAGTTGCATGGCTCTGGCGATGGCATGCCTGGTGGTAGAAAATCTCTAGTGGTGACATAAGTGTACTAACTATGTAATATTTTAATAGATAGAAAGTTTTATTCAAATTAAGCTTGATAAAATAATATACTATCATAAAACACTATTTTCATTAAAAACATAAGAATCATGATTTGTAGGCATTAAAACAAGGAAGTCCCAACACTTTGTTATCAATTTTCATTTCCAGACTCATTCATTTCTTTATTGCTATTTCGAGGTCAAAATTCAATCCTGTTTTCATGAAACTTTGATCATCCATTGTGTTAATCATTGTTTCTTCATCCACATAAGATTTTAATTTGTTTTACATGATTTAAATTGTGGATTATTTTGATTTAAATTGTTTATTTATCATGTCGAGAATGATATCATTTATTTCCTTTCATTCATTTAATACCATAATGTGTGGCTAATCCGCTTTGGGTTAGGGGTCAAGAGTAGGCGTGGATTTGAATATAATGAATATTTAATCCAAAACATGGTTAGCCTATGGCATGTAATTAGGATAAAAAAATTGTTAATCTCATTTTCTTTGAAGCAACCCCGACCATCCGAGGTTCAATCGAAA
This sequence comes from Viscum album, assembly GCA_963277665.1. Classification (NCBI taxonomy): domain Eukaryota; kingdom Viridiplantae; phylum Streptophyta; class Magnoliopsida; order Santalales; family Viscaceae; genus Viscum; species Viscum album. The sequence goes on from OY728134.1 coordinate 1,282,264,387, forward strand.
GGATCCCTCGCCTAATTGGACTTGAACAGGCTAGGACCAATATCTAGTGATTATTTTTACCTATAATATAAGAAACCTACACTTAGGTTGTTGACTATCTCTAGGCCAAGTAGGGTTTCTTGCTTAGGTAGATCCATTTGGTTGGACCAAGACCCATTGGTGACCTTTACACCACTTTTAGCCTAATCCATAGGTCTATTCCTTGCAATATTTATGATTATATTCTTCCTATACACTAAAATTGACCCTAAACACATATTTTCATTTTTTAAATCCCAATATACAAAGTTCTTAGAACACACCAAACCAAAGTGTGACCATGAGGTATCTTACCAAAAAGGTTCTTATTGCTAGTTTACCTACCTACAAGAAGTCTCTATGGGTATGACCCCAGACTACCATCGTGTTATGGATTTGTAGATGAGTGTAGTTTGAGAAATATAAATTTTAATATGATCATCACTTTCATATGAAAAATAAATCCATGCAGGATGGTCAAATATTGACACCATTTTTGGGGATAATTGATTATAGGAAAATGATATGAACCTTCGATTACCTTACTCACTACTTCATTTTACATCCCCCCATTTCCTTTTTTCCTTCCCCTTTTATTTCAAAAAAAATTTACATGTATTCTAGAACCTGCATCCACTCACTTCTAATTCAGTGCATGCACCATGTCCTTTGACTTGTTCATGGATCCTTGATTCTCAATAACTACTTGATTTTGATCCCAACATCAATAGATTTTTTAGTTACATGATGATGTTTTAAATTGGCTGAATCTAATAGTCTTATCCTACAACACCCCAATGTAATTTCTCAACATCAGAGACACTAAAATGGTGCCCCATAATGGTGGGTCACATGGAGTTAAGCACACCTACCTGAATGATAGAGGTTAACAACTATCATGGAGGGTCTTAGGTGGTATGAGGGGGAGACTATACCCTATTATTAGAGTTACATAGTAGAAACTATAAATAAATAGAAATTAAATAATCATAATATAATAGACAAAATAGTGGAAACATATACCATAATCAACATTGGAAGTGTAAACAACTAAACAACTGTAATAATAATAAAAAACCAATGGCTGAGCCATATACAAAATGATGTCATGTCATGCTGATATACAAAAAGGGGATACAAGGGATATATTTTAAAGGAATATACAATATTCTATACTAAAATAAAAAAACCAAAATACATCTCCAATAGCATCATGACCATATGTCTGGTCCTCTGCGCCCATGATGTATGATATAAGAAATACATATCGACAATCCATGAAAGGGTGATTGCCATTATCCATAGCTAAAAACATAAATTCTACTTGGTACCATTGGTGGGCAGAGTAGGGTGTGACATAAACTCAGTAGTCCTCAACCAACAGTGTTAGGAAATAATCTAGTCACTGTGTAGGTACATCAAATAATAAAAGATGATGTAAATAAATAATAGTCAACTCAGGGTCTAGTGGAATACATTATATAATCCACTTGGGTCATCATTGGCTGAAATGAGTCTGATCTCAATATACCCTATATATGTAATCATATATAATATGTATACATGTATATAAAATATTTATGTATAGACATATAAATGCATATACATAGATATAAAGTTCTAGTTGGACCCAGGGCATAACTTAGGCTTCCATAACTAGTAAAATGAGCTATAATCTCCAGTAAAGGGAACAAGCCCTAGATCTCATATGAATGAGAGACATCATTCCCATCACCCTTGATAGTGATGTTATTCTCCATGCCCAACACCCGAGATAGTGGGGTGAGTCACCATTCCCAACACTCAATGCAAGGTAACATGGAACATCATGCCCATCATCTAAGTAAGAGCAAATGGTGTGAGGTTTCTTACCCATCACCCGATGTAAAGGGGTGTGAAATTCCATGCTCAAAAAAATCCTTTAATAATTATCCACAATCCTATATCCATGGTTTAATTGTAACAATCACATAAGGAATTACCTTTAAAAATTTATATTCATTTATCCCAACTAAACATGGGTGTCATAATTTATACAATTCATATATATAAATATAAAATATGTTGTGTTTCATTTCCACAAACATTCCTTAATTAAAATTTCCCATTTTATTAAAAGTAAGGAATATAAAATTTAAGGTTAAGTCAAACCACTTACGAGGTGGTTGGTTAATTACAAATTTATATGAAATAGTGAAATTAATTTTTAACACGCCCATAGGGGGTGGTGATCAATGAGGTAAACATCCTATAAAAATTCAAAAAGGATATAGGGGGGTATTAGAAAATGTTTCATTTAATTTGATAGGGGGAAGACATTTTAAGGGAACATGTGGAAATATCTGATGTACAACACAATGGAAAAATTCTATAGAGTGCCTAAAATTTTAGGTAACATTACTAGATCGTGTACCTTAGGTCAGTGGACATCCACACATCCGATATCCTCCTTTTATTCAAATAATAATTGATGAAAATATAAGAATAGGCCAATTCCATAAAAATATGGCATATGATCTCAAACCAAAATAGTGAATGATATTGAGGGATAAACCAAGGGAGGAAGAGAGAGGATTAGCGATCATACCATTAGCTATCTAATGCATCTGATGGTGGTTTAACTAGTGTCTTGGTAAAGATATGACCTCAAAGCCTAGCCATGCAGAAGGGAGATATCCCATGGATGTGGGTCTTCTATTCATGAAAAGTTAGTGAAAAAAATAGGATTAGTTAAATTGCAAGAGGGGTAAAAGGATCAATTTTCCCACTTATAGGAGGCGAACAATTTGATCACAAGGTTGGCCAACCCATCCACCAAATGTACACCAGAATTTCCCAAGGAAGACCACCCCTTTTATAGCTAGTGCATGGTTTTAATGTCCTTTCACAACCCATGTAAAAGGACATTTCCTCTTATATGAGAAAATCTGCATGGCCAAGCAGCTAGGGTCACAAAGTTTAGCCAAATAGTTTTCCCCTCCACATCCATTTGAGACACCTTACAATGATTAGCCCAACCATGAGGGGTCAGGGGAATGGTTTGGATAAACCTTTTTCCAAGCCCGTTTCCTCCAAAACACAAATCTCTATGCTCTAAAAAATCCCTATATTCTCTTGATAACTTACATTTTAAATATGTGACATTTACTAGGATAAAACAAGGAATTTATACTATAAAAAAATGATCCATACCTTCTTGAAAATTCAGGTTATTACAACATCCCATCATTAAAGTAACTAATCCCCTTATTGGTTTTTTAAGGTTAGTAAGGAATCATTTGTGAAAATCTCCTCCCACTGATCATATACATCATCCTCTCATTCCCATGTACTGTCATGTACATATCCATTCTTCCATATCACTCGTACTAGAAGAACTAACCCACATCAATGAGACTTCATGCTATGATAAACTATACATACTTTGTATTCCTCAAATGAAGCATCAACATTTATCTCAACCAACTGAAGATATAAAATATTTAACGATTCTTTAAAATATTGTCAATATTGAGACATGTGAAAAATCCAATGCAAAGAATAGTATCTATAAGGAATTTATATCCTTTAAAACACTAGTATGATTCTTTCTAAGATCCCAAAAGGTATGAAAAATCTAGGAAACACACAAGAAGTCCCAATTCATGACCTCAAAATCAAGAGGTCATCTATGATGGTTAGAATATGATTTCTACCTAGACTAAGCTCTCAACACGTGCTTCATGATAAATAGGTCCTACTCTACAGTTTCTTAAATGATACATAGTCCAAGAAAAGCTTCCTACCCTACCTGAAATCCTCATAGAGGTGGATAACAAGGTCTTCTATATAAGGACTCATAAGGATCCATCTGGATGGTATCCGAAAAACTATTTAAAAAAATCAAAAAATAGGGGTTTGTGTTTCTCCCAAGAACCCTTAAAATAAAGGAAACATGCAAGGACCATGTCCTCTAACACCCAAATTGTATGTTATACCCACGCATCAGTCAATGGGTGATTGGACATGATCATAATAACCTATTTAAACGAGGCCTTATACTAACCTTTCGAGAAATGTGATATGAAATGAGTATCCTTTTCATATTTGATAGAAAATGGATCTCCATGAATTCATATGACCTCTCAGACATATTGACTCCCTAGGATGTCAACTAATAATGTCTCTAAAATAATAAATAAATGTGTGACCATCATAAACAGATCAATTAAAACCCATAAAATATCATTTTACTAAGGGGATCTTGGAAAAATTGTCACAAAATCCATGGCGACATCATTCCACTTCAACACAGAAATGGGAAACTGCTGTAAGAGTCTAGTTGGCCACTATTTTTCTTCCATCACGTGATGATAGGTGGAACACCAAGTGATAAACCTGACTATCTCCCTTTTCATACGAGGCCAACAATACATGAAACATAATTTTGGATATATCTTTGTCAAATTAAGATATACCTCCTAAGATGAAGCATGATATTCACACATTAGTTACTCCCAAATGTCTATTAGGACCTTGACACACCCATTTATACGTAAGATTGGATCCTCATCCATGGCCTAACCAGGAGATGTATTCTCATCCGAGATAATTACCTGCAGGAATATACCATTGAGATCATGATTTTTAAAAAATATTTCCATGTTCTAGATGGGGAGAGTCCACTGCTAATGTTGATAGGTCAATATTTTCATGATCCACCTAAACCTCAACATACATCTCCAAAAAACAAGACAATAAGATTCCACTCACCACTAGCCTCTTAAACTGCCAGCATCTGAGTTTTTTAGATTTGATCCTAGATAATACTTTGGATTTAACAAGAATACATGCAATCTCAAAATCAAAGGATTTTTGGTATTCAATACATCTACATTTCCTAATATTCAGTTCACACTACGTAACTATATAATTGAGGCTTTGTGATTAATGATTACCAAAAAATGCTTCCCAATCTAATAATGTCTCAAATAGCATAAATCATTAACAAAGGATTCCTGATCAAGGTTTTTTGTTGGGCAATTCGGTTCTAGATGCCTCAAATGATGATACCTGTATGCTACGACTCACTCTTCAAGCATCAGAACTACTCCCATCACAATTCATGATCCATCAAATTAAATAGTATAGGTCCTACCAAACTCTTTAAGAATCAATATCGGCCCCAAGGCCAACCTAAATTTCAATTATATAAAGGATCATTTACAATCTTTTTACCCCAAAAAATTCACACTCTTCTAGTAAATCACAAAACAGGAAGTTCTAAGCATGGGACATCCTGAATTAAGCATATGAAATACCCAAATATTCCCAAGACTCTCCATATGTCAAATATGTTCTATGGATTCTCCTAGAAAACTATACCTCTCACCTTCTATAGGTCTACTGATACTCTTGTCTTTGAAATGATAGGAATCAGGAAGTGGAATTTACCACTCCAAAAGTTGAATTTAGTGATATTTTTGTAAACCTGGTGCTCTCTCAATCTATTAAACATGTCTCAAGATTTTGGGAATATTCAAATCAAGTATATGAATACACCAAGATGTCATCAATAAAGACCACCAAAAACAAATCTAGATACATGTGAAAAAACTGATTCTTCAGGGCCATGAAAATAGCTGGTGAGTTCGTGATTCCAAATGGAATTACCAAGTTCTCATAAAGAACATACCCTCTTCAAAAAGTTTTATGGGGTATGTATGGAGCCGTAACACACACTTGATGAAATTCAAACCTCAAATCAACCACTAAGAACACCTTCTCTCCTTGAAGCAGGTCAAATAGGTCTTTATTTCGAGGTAGTGTATAGTGGTTCTTAACTATGAGTTGGTTTGGGCATTAGTAATACACTCAAATCCTAAGGGTATCATCCATCTTCATGGAAAATAGGTCCAGTGAACCCCATAGAGAAGTTATGGGGCATAAAAAACCGTAGCCTTTAAGTCATCCAACAACTTCTTGAGCCCCATAAGCTCTATAGGTAACATCTAGTAAGGAGGAATGGACAATGGTGTCAATTTTGGTACCAGCTCAATATAAAATTACACTTATCTAATAGGAGGTAGTCTAGAATAATCATTATTAATGATTTCACTGACATGACTCACAACATGAGGGAAAAGAACATGTTGTAAAACCTAGTCATTTATATTGAGAGTAGAGAGCTAGTATGTCGCTCTACCCAGTCCCTAATGATCGGGTCTAGTTCAATTTGAATAGATGTCCCATTATCCCTTGTTAATATATATATTTCACCATTTAGTGATTAAATGTCACCCTACCATTATGAAAATCAATATGGGCTTGAAAAGGAATCAACCAATCCATCCAGAGAATTACATAAAACCCTATCAAGTTGAGGATGAAGAGATTAAACATGAATAGATAACCACCTATCTTATGGAGACATTCCTTACATCGGTGAACAATCTCTGAATAGATTCCCAATGGGGAATTGATTTTCATAAAACTAAAAATGTAATATCTCTCGAGTCCTGGACTCTCTAGAATTTTTTTATATATAAAAGAGTGTGGTGAACCCATGTCAAACAAATCTGACACTAAAGTAGAGGAAAATTTAATAATATCTCAAAATGTAGAAGTTCCAACACTCTACTTCACCACCATAGGTTATACAAATCTAATTGGTTCATACAATGGACCTACGCCACTATATGACTACCCTAAGAAGGTTTTCTCAACCGGAACTGTGAATCCTGAGTCTAATTTCCTCTTCCTCGACCACCACCTTAGCCTAAGCGATCGATGGTATTCTAGTTCCTGCATTGTGGGATGCTACTGGACCTACTCCAAAATGTGGTGTCAGTGTAGATCCTCTCTCACAGGACACTCATGGAATGTTAATACATAAATGATAAATATAACCCATCCTACTGTATCCTCAGTACTCAATTAGATCTCACATACCCTAGGGTTTCATGTGTCCTGGTTTCCCACACCGATGACAAATTACAAAACAATCAATATGATGTGTTTGAATACTACCTCACCAATGAGAGCCTTGAAGTAATACTTTTTTACAATAGAAGTGCCACTACCATGTTTGGGTGTTGAACCACCCAGGGCCACACCTTCGGTTTCCCTCAAATTTCACTTAGTAATGAGGACATAAATGACTATCTCAAAAATATTGGTCAACTAGAAAACAATAACCTATGATCGGATTTAATATACAGTACCATCCTCAAATTTATTCAAAGTCATAAAATCATCACTAGTAAGAGCTAGTGTGAAACATTTTAGCTCAATAAATTGGGAAGAACACTATATCATAGACACTAATCCCTACAGTAAGATCATAAACACTAAAGCCCGTCGTATCTCAATATATGTTAGAAGATTTAATGATAGAAGACCTTTAAGATATACATTAAGATAATATCTCGATGTAGGTCTACCTAGTTAATGAAATCCTACCACTTCTTGGCATATCCACGTAACATATAAGTAGTGTGCTTGACCCTCTTCTCCAAAGGCATCTCCAGATACATAAATATAGAAACCATTGCCTCCAGCTATGACCTAGCTGCCAGAGGACCTGCACCCCCTGAAAAAGAGGTAGGATGATGCTAATAGGACACTTGCATTAACATTTACATAGTCATGGTTGTTAGAGAAACTCCTCACATAGAATACTACATATAAAGAAAACCCTCTCAAAAAGTGGACATTTGTGTCAATATATGGAATATCTTACAGTGCCTTTGGTGTCCCTACTAGAGGTAACACTAGTGGCTCAAGGCCCACCTCCTTTGAAGCATGGTCGTCACATCCTTCCAAACATATGACTCAATGATTTCATGGTTTTATTATTGTACAATGAAAAATTCATGACTCAAAAAAGAATTTAACAATAGATATAATCAATGATAATATAATTTGATAGCTACATAGCCTCCCTATAACGAGTAAAAACTTACTGACTAATTCTAAATCCAGTTCTAGGTGATAAGAAAATTCACAAAAGATTATAGGAGAGACTACATACTATACACTACTATGGTTGGTTTAGGGTCAACGTCTAAGACAATATAGTAGAGGTTCCGACATATGGAGCGTTAATTTCATGGTAGAGAGGTAAAAAATCTTTAATTTGTAATTGGAAGCCCCATTTTTGGTAACCTATTCATTTAAAAGAATATTTTTTTAATATCAAACTTATTTATATATATGTGTATTATAGTATATTAATATGCATCCCCATTCTCAATTTTATAAATCCCATACTCTATATATTTTGATTAGAACGTCAAGTAACTATGAACTAGCCTTTATATCCAGTATTAGGATATAAGAATTCATAAAAAACGAATTTATTGTATAAAATATCATTCCCAATTTATATAAGTACTTTATTCATAAATTATAATTTGCATTCAACCATCAAATCAATTGATGTTTTAGTTCATAAAATCAGATGTTCATGGATAAAATAGGGGATAATTGGTTAATTAAGGTGTAATCATCAATAAATGTGGGAGAACACTATTTATATTTCTTTAGGATAATTAATTAATTTAATTATTTTATCCTTACAAGAAACGTCAACACATTTTTAACTATAATAATAAAGGTACTGACTATGTGTGGTAGATAATGCACATAGAAAGTAAACGTGGCATGATAAAATGCTTGACATATAAATCCTAAACTGTATATAATGATTCATGTGATACTACCTCGTTTCCATAATAGGACAAGGAAAAAAGGAAATATATAATAATAATATTAACAATAATAACATTAAAAACATAGATGCTACAAAATGGTAAAAAAGAGGCAACGATAACTATAAAAAACTATAACAAAAATAAACCATCCCAATTAATTTGGTTTTCCCTAGTACATGGGTTAAAAATTCCCAGGAACTGAATCATTACCAAATTAATATACATACTAGTCTCTTGTATAATACCCAAATAGTTAGACAATAGGAAAAATAGGCATAGATACCACTCTGTAATGTCCTGACCTAGAAGCCACTAAAATGTTTCCCTGAGATGATGGGTGACATGGTCTCAAGTATGCCTCCCCATATGCCTAAGGCTGCGAACCAGTAGTGTGGGTCCAAGGTGGTACAGTGGGGAGACTATACCCTCATATGGGATTATCATGGATATAATAATAAATTAGTGTAATTGTAAGAATAAAAATATAAAAGAAAACACAACAACAACATATTTAATAATCAAACAAAGATGTGTAATTATCCATGAAACTACAATAATGATCAAAAGAAAAAGGCTGACTCATATAAAAAATTATTTCATGTAATGATCATATAAAAAAAGAGGATACATGGGATATGGAGTACATGTATATACAACATGATATAAAATAATAAAAAAATGAAATATCCATTAGCATCATGAGAATTTTTTTATTTATCTTCTCACAAGATTAATGCTATAAAAAACATATCAAACATCTTTGAAAAGGATCATGCCATTATCCATAATTGAAATCATTATGTCTACTCAGTTACAAAGGAAATCTTGAGTAGGGTGTGAGATAAATTCTGTAGGAAACAACAAACAGTCTCTAGATTAATCTTAATGCTGTGTATATCATATCAGTGTGCATGCAGAATAGATAATAAAAGATATTGGAAATAAATACTAGTCAGATCAGGGTCTGGTGGGACACCTGGAAGACTCTACCTACTTTGACATATGCCATAATGAGTCTGATCTCTATCTACCATATATAAGTAATCATATATAATAAGTGTAAAAGTATATACAATATATATGTAAGGACATATATTGACAAATACATGGATACTGAATGCTATATGGACCAAAGTCATAACTCATGCATCCATAACTAGTTAAATGAGCTATATGCTCCAACAATGTGTAAAAACCCTGAATCTCATTTGAATGTGAGATGTCATTCCCGTCACTCAAGATAGTGGGGTGAGTGTCCATGAACAACACAGAAGATAGTGGGGTGAGACACCATACCAAACATTATATGTATGGGAATGTGGAATGTTATTCCTGTTTTATACGTAAGAGTAAATGGTGTAATATTTTATTCCTATCATGTAATGTAAGGGAGTGTGAACTTCCATGATCATTAAATCCTTTAATCAATGTCGACTGACTAATATCCATGGTATAATCATAATAATAGCATAAGGAATTAACTCATAAATATTTATATTTATTTAACCCAACTTACCATAGATGTCACAATTTATATTATTCCTATATATAAATATAAAACATGTCAACTATCCTTGACACCAACTCCAATTAATTAAATTTTAACATTTTATTATAAAAAATTAAAATCAAATTTGAGGTCAAGAAGAACCAAATAAGAGGTGGTTGGTGAATTAATAATTTATATAAAATAGTGGAATTAATTTAACAAACCCAAATTGGGTGGAGATCAATGAGGTAAACATACTCTAATAGTTTAACAAGGATCTAAGGGGGTATTATAACTTTCTTCATTGAATTTGAAATAAGGGAAAACATTTTATGGAAATTATTGTAAATGTAAAGCATCCAGAATAATGGGAAAATGATATATAACACAAAAAATAGTAGGGAAATTTTATAAACCACATATCTTAGGTCTGTGGATGACAACTTGTCCAATATCACCATTTGATTCAAAGAAGAATAAAAGAAAACATAAGAATAGACTAATTCCTTGAAAATAGGGCATATGATATCATAATAAAATATTGTATGATATGGTGATAGAAACTAAGGAAATAAGGGATAAGATTATAGATTGTTCAATTAGTTATCTAACTCATCTAATAGCGGTCTGATCATAGTTCAGATGAATAGATGACTTTAAATCCTAGCCATGGAGATTGGAGAGCTCTCATGGGAATGGATCTGTTGTGCATGAAAAATATAGGGGAATTTAGAGTTATAATTAAAAATTAATATAGATAAATGGGTTATTTTTACCCATTTTTACGAAGAACATGGTTTGGCTGCAAGGTTTGACAAACTGTGCACAAACCACTTGCCATCACTATCCAAGGGATGCCACTCCTCGCATGATTAGAACATGGTTTGACTAACCATGTGTAGCATGTGAAAAATGTTTGTCTCTTATATGATACATTCTACACAACCATGTATCTTGGGATTCATAGTTTATACAAGTTTATCACCCCTCTGTATCCATAAGAAACACCCCCACATGATTTTTCCAAACTGTGTGGGCTTAGGGGCACCCAAACTGTACACCTAGCATGTTTCCTCCAAAGCACAGAGTTGTAGGCTCTGGAAAAGACCCATATTATTTCGAGACCTTCCATAGGTTGTAGGGAACAAATACTAGTATAAAAAGGAATTGAAACCATAATTTGTTTCTTTTCCATCATGAAAAGCCAAGTTTTTACAACCTCCCCTCCTTATAGCAACTCATCCCCATGTTAACCTTTTAGGGGTGGTAAGGAATCATCTAAGAAAATATCTATCCATTGAGGATATATGTCCTCCTCTCGGTCCCAATACTCATCTTAAACTCATCCATTCCTCCATAGAACCCATAATATAGGAATTAACCTACCTCAGAGAATCATCTTGCTTCGGTCAACTATACACACTAAGAACTCCTCAAAAGAAGTATCCAAATCTTGCTCAACCTCAATGGGATAAAAAACATGAAACAATTATAGAAAATTCTTGTAGAGATGATACACATGGTAAATTTCATGCATAGAAAAATATCTATAAGGAATTTATATCCTGTAATACATTGGTTTGATTCTATATATGATCTCAAAGGCCATAAAAATCTACAAGATAGCTTACCCTACATCTTGATTCATTGTCGGGCCATCCTTGGAAAATATAGGAAAGAGGAACCGATTCCAAACCACAAACTCAAGAGGCCATATCCTTCTATTGGCATAAGAATACGTATTTTAATAACATGGAAAATTTTACTCTTTAATATATGGACCTTTAATGAAGTATCTTGAATGAGACATGGTTTAATTTTTTTCCTCCCCTACATCTAAGTTTCACAGAGGTAAATGATAGGGTCTAACAAATAAGTCCTCAAAGGGAACCATCTGTATGGAAGTCCATAAACTATTTTTGTAAGTGAAATCAACTAGGGGTATGTGTTTCTCCCATGAAACCCCAAAATTAAATACACATTAAAGGACCATGTCCTCATACACATGAATTTTATGATTTATTTCCCCGTAGGTCTGGGGGTGATAGGATGTGCTCAGAAGAACCTCTGTACCAATGTACTTATAAATCCCTTTCCAGATCTATGGCAAGAAATGAGCATCCCAATCAGATAATATAGAGTGTAGAGCTCCATGATAAAGCACAACCTCTCGAACATATAGCCTCCCTAGCTCATCCACAAAGAAGGTTTCTCAAATAGGAAATAAATGTTAGACCTTCGTCAACTGATCAACTACAACCCAAAATGTATCATCATCCCAAGGTGATCTAGGAAAACCTACCAAAAAATACATGGTGACATCATCCCACTTCCTATTGGGAATGGGAAAAGACTCTATGATCTTGACCATTCGATGTTGTTCTTCCTTCACCTACTGATAGTCGAAACACCGAGTGATAAATTCGACTAGCACCCATTTCATAATAGGACAAAAATACTTGCAATGCAAGTCTTAATAAATCCTGGTGACACCAAGATATACCACCTAGGATAAATAATTATATTCCCACATCTGTTCCTCCCAATTTTCTGTCGGGACCCAAACATTCCCATACAAAGGTATGATATCATACACATCAATGGTCCAAAAAGGTGATGTATCCTAATATGAGATACTTTTCCACATGACTAGGCCCTCAAGATCAGAACATTGCCTCATATTTTCATATTCCCAAAGGGTATAGTCACTATGAAGGAAGAGAGAATATTGTTTGCATGATCCTTCATAACCTCAACTCACATCTATGAAAATAAGTCCATAAACAATATAGATCCTTCCATGCTTTTGAAGAATCCTAATTAGTGATTAGGTAAACCTTCTTTAAATTCATGAAAGGCTATTTCACAAGATTCTGACCATATTAGTTTCCCAACCCTATTAGCCACGCCCAGAAGAGGCACTCCTGGGCATGATAAATTCTAGATGAAGCATCTTTAATACTCAACTAGACTCAATAAACTCCTTATATAAAATTTGTTATTAGTATTATCATAAGAAAATACAACTATCACGTTCACTGGGTCTAATGATACTCTAGTATTTGAGATAATATGATCCATGTTGTTGAGTTTATCAATCCAAAATCGGCAATTAGTGTGATTTATGTCAAGATGGTTCTCTATCAGTTTATAAAAAATGATCTCATTATTTTGGGAAAGGACGTGTCAAGTGTGAGAATACACCAAGATTTCATACACAAAGACTACCATGAATAAATCCATATATGGGTTGAAAACCTAATTCATTAGAGCAAAAAATAGCTGGTTCATTTGTGAGACAAAATGGCATAATCAGGTATTCCTAAAGACCATACCTAATTTGAAAATATATATACAAGTTATGTTTGAAGTCCTGACATGTACATGATAATAACATAACTTCAAATCAATCTATGAAAACACATTCACTCCTCAGAGTTGATCAAATATGTTACATATTTGAGGTAGCGGATATAGGTTCTTAACTATGAGTTGGTTCAGCCATAAGAAATCCATGGAAATCCCAAGTGCACCATCCATGTTATTGGAAAAAAGAATTAGTGAAACCCATGGAGAAGTGTTGGGGTGTATATATCCCTTAGCCTCCATGTCTTCCAATTGGTTCTTAATCTCCATATGCTCCATAGGAACCTTACATTAAGGAGGAATTTACACATTTCCTTCTCATGGAACTTGATAAATAGTAAATTCCACCTCATTGATTGGAGGTAGTCGAGAAAAAACATCAAGGAAGATTTCCCTGATATGATCCACCATAGAAGGGAAACCAACAGGTTATAAAACCTGATCATTGAGATAGAGACTAGAAATATGGGCTGATAGTCCACCCATCCCCTGATGCTCAGGTCCAGTTCAAGTTGAAATAATGTCTCAATCTCACTTGTGAACATATATATCACCGTCTAGTGATGTAAAATTCACCCTCAGGTGATAGAAATCAATATGGTATTGATAGGGAATCAACCAATCCATCCTGATAATTTCATAACACCCTATCATGTCAAGGAAGAAAAGATTCCACATGAAAATAAAACCACCCATATCAAGTGGAAATTCCATAAATTGGTGAATAGTCTAAGACCAAATACCCAACTAGGTATCAATTATCATAATTCCACAAATGTACACTATCTTGATTCCTCAACTCTATATAATTGCTACATATATAAATGAGTGTGATTCACATGTTTCAAATAATGAATACACTAAAGTATAGAATAATAGAATAGTACCTATAATTGTAGATGGTAGGGTGTTATGATCCTATTTTATAGGTTTCACTACATATAAATGCCGAATATCGTGGCCCTATTTCACAATCTGACTTCTCTATGCTAGTTCGCTCTACTGACACTATGAATCCTGAATCTAATTTCCTATTTCTTGACCACCACCACAACCTCAGTGGCTGGTGGTATCACAACTTCATGCCTGGTGGGATACTACTATCCCCTCCCTAAAATATAGAGCAAATGTAGATCCTCTCTCACTAGTAATCGGTGAAAATATCCTATAGAAACACTAAATATGACCCGTCTTTCCACAACATATCAACACAACTGTATCTATGATACACTAGTGTTTTATTTTTCCTGGTTTCCCATACTGATGAAATATAATGAAACTATTAGAATGAGGTATCTGACTACTAGTACACCCACAATAAATCTCTATGTTATGATTTTATCCACTAGAATACCACTACTAGGTGTGGGTACTGAACCTCCCCATCGCACACCATTGACTTCCCTAAAATTCTTCTTTGTAATGAGGTCTTAGTTGACGACCATAGAAATAGTAATCTACAAAAAAAACATTAAATTACTATCAGATGGAATATACCATCCCATACTTAAATCAACTCACATTAATTAGACCATAACCAGTTAGAGATAGTGTAAAATGTTGTAGTTTGGTAATATGGGAAGAATAATCCGTCACAAACATAGATCCCTGTTATACATTCATAAACTCTCTAGCATAATTAGCTCTCAATGTTTGTGGAAAAAAGTAGTCATAGAAGATCTATGGAATATCCATCCTCATCATATCTCAGTGTTGATCTTCTTGAGTAATGATATCCCACCATCACTTGGAAGAACTGCGTAAAATATAAGCAGTGAGCTTGAACAACTTCTCTAGAGGTTTCTCTAGAAGCTAGAATATAGAAATCATGGCCTCCATCCATGACTCATTCACCTATGGAATATAATCCCCCAAAAGGTGGTAGGATTATGCTACTATATCCCTCATGAAAACACAACCATAGTTGGTGTGGGTCGAGAAACTCCTTGCATATACTACATCATATAGAGAAAACCCAATCAAAATAGGGTGTATGTGCCCATGTCATGAATAGAAGGTGGTTCCTCTGGAGTCACTACTAGAGGTAACACTAGTGGATCAAGGAATGCCTTCTCATAAGTGTGGTGGTCATTGACTTCCAGGAATACGAGTCGAGGTCATCGTGGTGTCATGATTCTACAATGAAAAACTCACACCACGGAATGGAATTTAACAACATATAAGATTTTTGATAACATAATATGATGGGTACATAGAATCCTTATAATGAGTGGCACCACTTTTACTACTCATAATTCTTGTCTAGAGTGATAAGAAAAGTTACAATAGAACATAGTATACACTTTCTATTTCCCACTACTAAGTTCTGGTTTGGGCCAAGGTCTCATACAACATAATAGAGGCTATGGTATATGGAGTGTTATTGACAAGGTATAGAGGAAAAACACATATCATTGAAATTAGTATACCTATTTAGTAGTAACTAGTTCATTTGAAAGATTAAATTTTATTTATGATTGAAATTATTTATATTTATATAAGTACCACAATCCAGTTAGATATGTTTCCATTCCCAATTTTACAAAGGACCATACTCTTTATAAATTGCCACTGGCATGTTAAGTAACTGAGACCTGGAATTTTTATCTAGTATCAGGATATAATAGGTCATATAAAATGATTTGATTGAGTGAACTACCATTCCCCATTTATAGAGGAAAATTATTTAAAAATTAGAATTGGCATTCAACCTTCAAATCAACTGATCTTTTAGTCCATAGTACTAGAGGTTCATGGATCAAACATGTAATAATTGGTGAAATAAGGTCTCATCATCAATATACATAGGAAAACACAGTTTAGATTGATGTAGTAACTTTATTTAAACAATATATATAATTCACAGAGGAAACATTAGAACATTTTTACATATAATAATCCAAAAAATAACTATATGTGGAAGAAAATTCACGCATAAAGTAAACGTGGCATGAAACAATGCATTACGCATAAGTCCTAAAGTAACTAAAAAGATACATGAGATACTGGCGTTTTTTCCTTAGAGGATAAGGAAAAATGAAATCCATAGTAATAATACTAACAATAATAACGTCACAGAACATGTGTGTAACATAATGATGAAATTGGTACAACAATAACATGCACAAACCAAAAATCAAATAACCTATCCCATGTAATTTGGTTTTCCGCTATACTTGGGTAAACTACAACCAGTCATAGGCTTATTACCAAATTTTGAAACAACATAGTCTCATATAAAATAACCAAACATTATTTAAAAATAAAAAAGAGGCCATGATACCTCCTTTTGATATCCCAACCCAAGATCCACTAAAACGGTGCCCTGAGCTGGTTGGTCACAATCCTTCATGCATGCCTCCCCGTAAGCTAGAGTCTACTGACTAGTAGTGAGCGTACAAGGTTGTATAGTGGGGAGACTATACCCTCATATAAAAGTATCATAATGGTAAAAATAAAAAATAGAAGTAGTTGAAACATAATATATCAAATAGAATAGTGTAAATAGATACCATAATCAACAACAAAAGTGTAAAAATCCAAGCAACTTGAATAATAATTAAATTCAAAATATTGAGTCATATACACAAATATTTTAAGTCATGATGATATAAAAAAAGGTATATATGGGATACAGAGTATAGACATATACAACACACTATATAAGAATACAAAAAAACAAAAAGACATCTCCACTAGAATTTAGAGAATATGCTCATTCTTATATTGCACATGAGCCTTATCCCGGTTGGTAAGGACTCCATAAGTGCATCCAAGAGACCTAGGATCAAATCCAGGTGGAGGAATAATTTTTGGGTACTGTAGTAGTATTGTAGTAGGTACTGTAGCGGAACAGTTTAGTACTGTAGCAGGTAATGTAGCAGGAACTGTAGCAGATACTGTTTGGCACTATAGCAGTTGAGAATATGCCCCTGTTTGGGCCTTCAGGCCACCGATTTGGTCCCCCATTCCTTTAAGGCCTTCATCCCACCCAGTCCTTTGGGACAGTAAGGCCTTAGAGCCACCTCAAGATATTTGGGCCACCTTAAGTGCAGATGAAAACCAGATAACCTACAAGGAACAAGCTCTACAAGGAGGATGAGAAAAGGAGCTTTCACCACAGTAGAAGCCAAACACATTGCAAGAATGAGAGGGTGTGACTCCTGCCATTGGGAAAATCTTATGCATGCACATAAATGCCTAGCTGAACAAGCATTTGAAGGTGGAGAGACGATTTCATGACGAAGATGCTGGGGAAGAGTAGTTCCAAGTAGTTAGTCTGGGTTGTATGTAATGTTTGAATCCTACGGGAAATGAATTCCTCTAAGGCCTATGGGCCATGTAATACTTATGCCTACGGGCCTTGTAAGGGTTCCACCTAACCCCTTGAATGGTAGATTATCAAAAATCAATAAAAAAATGAAGGCCTTCGGGCCATTAGATGGATTCTCTTTCTTATGTTTCCAAATTCCATGCTATATGAATAATTGGTCAAACATCCATGATTATGTGCTTTACCTTATCTACACATGAAATCATGAACTCTACTTGGGTACCAAGAGAGGCCCGAGTAGGGTGTGAGATAAACTCAGTAGGCTACCACCAACGGTTTATAAATTAATCCATTCAGTGTGCATATCATTTCTATGTGCAAGTATAATATATAATAAAAGAAGCTGGAAATAAATACTAGTCAGATCAGGATCTTGTGAGATTCCTGGTATACTCTACCTTCTTTGGCATAGGCCGGAATGAGAATAATCTTATACAACCATATAAAACTAATAATATATAACATGTATACATGTATATAATAAATATATGTAATGACATATAAAGGAATATAAATGGATACTAGGTGATATAAGAACATGGGGTGTAACTTTGGCATTCATAATTAGTTAAATGATCTATAGGTTCCAATAAGGGGTATTATCCCAACATCTCATATTAATGAGAGATTCCATTCACGTCACTCAAGATTGTGTTGGGAGTTTCCATTCCCAACAACTGATATAGTGGGTTGAGTCCCCATTCAAAACACTTGATTCAAGGGAACGTGGAAGGTCATGCCTATCATTCAAGTAAGTGAAAACGGTGTGAGATGCCTTTCCCATAACCCAAAAAAAGTGTGAAACTCCATACCCAATAAATTTCTTAATCATTGTCCACTGACCAATATCAATTGTCTAATCATAATAATCACATAAGGTGATTCCTCTTCAACATTTATATTACTTTAACCTAACTAACCTTGGGTATCACAATCTATAAAATTCATATATATAAATATAAAACATTTGGCATGTATTTTCCACCCAATTACATTATTAAATTTTACTATTTAATTCTAATTATGGAAGATCAAATTAAAGGTCAATCTGAACCATTTAAGAGGTGGTTAGTCAATTAAAAATGTATATTAAAGAGGAAATTGATTTAAAAAACTCAAAGGGGGTGGTTATCAATGAGTTAAATATCCTCTAATAATTTAACAAGGCTCTAAGCGGGTTATCAAAAAATGATTCATTTAATTTAAAATGGGGGAAGATAATTTATGGAAAAACATAGAAATTTACAGCATGAGACACAATGGAAATATTTAATAGAACACTGAAAAATCTAGGGAAAATTTCTAGACCACCCAACCTAGGTCCGTGGAGGACCACTTGCATAGTATATACCTTTGATTCGAAGAATAACAGAAGAAAATAGAAGAATAGACCAATTCCATGAACATAGGGAATATGAGCTCACACTAAAATAGTGAAAGTGATGGAGATAGAAGCTAAGGAAGTGTGAGGATTAGATCTTCTACTATTAGCTATCCAAATCATCTAACTGTGGTCCAATCAGAGTTTAGATGAATAAATGGATTTAAAGCCTAGCCATAGATAAGGGAGTTCTCTCTTGGGCGTGGGTCTACTATGAATTAAAATTAATGGGTAAAAGAGGGTTTTAGTTAAATATAAATTTGGGTAAAGGGTAATTTTTCCCAATTTTTAAGAGCTTAATGTTTTATCAACATGATTGTTCAAACTATGAATCAACCATGCACCAACACTTCCCAAGGGAAGCCACCCCTCACTCGGAGAGCACATGGTTTGACTAACCATGAATAGCCACTGAAAACTACATATTTCTTTTTTTTGAGACAAGATACATGACCATGATACTAGGGTAACATGGTTTACCAAAATTTTACACCCCTCTATAGCCCTCTAAAACACCCTTGAATGTTTGACCAAACTGTGTGGGACTTGGCGTACAGTTTGGACAAACCATGTACTCGGCCTGTTTCCTCCAAAACTCATATATTTGGTCTTTGAAAAATCCATGGATGCTCTCAATTCCATAAATAGTCCACATGGAAAATTTAATAGGGTAAAAAAGTATTTAAACTAGAAAAAAGGATGTGTAGCTATATGAATAACCAAATCGTTATACAAAAAATTATCAATTTTCCCTACGTGAACTTCAGGAAGAGAAACTGACACTATAGGAGTGCAACATCAATGATTATGTCTTACCTTCAATTATTAGTGGTGAACCCAACATTGTGTTCTCTTTTATTTAGGGGAACTCATTCGAGATCAAACCTAGACTCATTCATATGGACCATAACATGGGATAATTTAGTGGAATTTAAAGTAAAGGCCCCCCTTGAACACATTTCATATTTCTAATAGGCTTACGACAGATGATTCTATCACAACATGGGGAGATTTAGTATAGAAATAGCTTGATAAATACTTCACACCAATTAGAACCTAAAAACAAAGAAATATGAATCCAAATATCAACCATGTGGCCAGAGAATCAACATAGGAAGCATGGGAATCCTTCAAAAAGCTAACCTGTAATTTCCCACATCACAAATATGACGTGTGGATATAATTACAAACATTCTACTAGGGACTCTAACCATCTGCACACACTATTTTGAACACCTCCCTGGAAGGCAGTCCCATGATCATGACTACTGAAGTAGAAATAGAATTATTAGATGATATATCTCAAAATTCCATTCTGTGGAAAAGTTATTGAGGACCACCCAAGTGATGAATCCATAATGTGAAGGAAAACACCCTCCTTGCAGCCTAAGTGGAAGACCTTATGAAAAATCATGAGTCTTTCCAACTAAATTATCCACCATCACCACCTCATTCCCATGATATGGAGATATATTATTATGATATGGATGATGGGCCACGCCCATATCAGAATTGCAGGGCAGGAATAGAGGATCCATAAATCCATGATTGTACATATGGTATTTAAAATCAACAAAATCAGAAGTACTAGAAGCCTCAAACATATAAAAATAAATATTATCTATAGATACTAGATCAAAAAATGAAAAAAAAACCAAGTTTATTACCAATAGAGGAGAAGAAAAGTTCCACTATAGTAGAAGAGAACATCTGGTACCCACCAAAGATTCTAGATCCTTGACCACAACAAAAATATAGAAAACCACCTTTTATTTGTGTTAAAAAATTTCCACCAACTCAAAATAGAAAATTTAAATGGGATTCATATAGGAAACTATAGTAATTCTAACCTATTCAGTCTAATCTTTAAAACCTTCTCACCACCTTAATGAAAAAACCAGATAATAGGATGACTACTGTAGAAAATGAAATGAAAAAACAAAGGGATGCATTATAAAACCTTAAGAATTAATTGGTGGAAATATATAATAAAATATATTAATAATTAAAAGAAAATTTTTTTAGTAAATACAAGACTCATCCATGAGAGGAGGAGAAATCTGTAACTCTTCTAAGTGGAAATATGATGGATTTTTAGAAGCCATTAAATGTTGAGGGGAAGAAATAAAAATTATCTGATAAATCTGGTAATGGAAAAGATCTAGAAGTTGATACAACTGAAAAATGTCTAGTTAAAGATAATAATTAAGAGGATGATCTATATGTGACATTTACAACTTAAAAATCCCACTCCCTTTTCTAGAAAGTATGAGATAATCTATAATATAGAGAAATTATAAAAATTTTCTAGAGATGTTTAAAACTCTATACATCAACATTCCATTTTGAGAAGAAATATATCAAATTCCATCATATGTAGATTCTTTAAATAATTTCTCTTATATAAGAATTAAATGGAATACATTGGAGTTACCTCATTAAATGATGAATGTTCCAGAGCTGTTCAATGAAATATCATAAAAATGTGAGATCCTAAAAGTTTCTCAGTTCCTTAAACTATAGGGAAATGAAAATTTTAAAGATCCATTTACATTCTTGGTGGTGGTATTAATCTCATTCCTATGAGTGTCTTAATAAAATATGGGTTTTAGATAATTAAAACTATAAAAAGTAGAACTCCAATTTATTGAGCGATTAGTCAAGCACTGTCAAGGAATACTTGAGGACATCTTAGTTAAATATTAAAAATTCATCTTTCCCACTAACTACCATATCTTGGATATAGAGGTAGAATGTGATTTTCCTTTAATTATAGTATGATCCTTTATTTCCTTTGGGAATGAGTTAATTTATGTAAATCAAGGAAGCATAATTTTTAGAGTTGATAAACAACAATTTGTTTATAAATTAGTGAATGCCACTAAAAAATAAGTGAGACATTTGATTGTCAATCAATATCTATTACTAATAAAAAATAATTATTAGATTTGTTACGGTGGTAGAAAGAAACAAAATCCTCGTGAAAATGGATACATTTATTGTAAAGACGTGAATTACAATACACATTTGGCATGGAATGGCATCCCACCATTCGTACCCTATGTTATCAAGAACCATCCCATGGGGGGTTCCTTAAATTTTAATTCTTCAGAATAGAATAATGTTCACCTCTCAAAAAACAAAAAAGTACTAACTACAAGGAAACTCATGATTTGTAAGATTATATTTTCTATAAATTAAGGATGTTCAATAATTTTGTAGATTGATTATAGGTTCTCTTTTGAAAATTTTACAATATAAAAAAATTAAAAAAATCAATTAACAATGTGATAAAAAAATACATGATGTGAAAGTGCCGAGCTTAGAAAAATGTAAATACTCAATTTTTTTATATCATGCATTAAATACATGACATGAACTTCTAAGGATGAAATTTTTATTCATGAACCCTAGTGTCACTATCGATCCCTCCCCTGGACTCCACTCTAGCTCAACCCCCCTTCCCCCTGACAGCTTGCCTCCACTTCCCCTTTGGTATGTTCTTCATCCCTATTCCTCACATCCATAAGAAATGGATCACCTAAAGATCATAAAGAATGTGTTTGAATAAGGAAAAACCATCCAAAACCAAAGAAGAAAAAAACTTCACCTCCATCCCCACCCACATATTCGACCCCCTCTCCATCTACATTATCTTTGGACACACTGACATCCTGTATCAAGTCTAAGGCCACTTCTATACCATCCTAGGTTCCAACACCATGTCCGCACCTAAGACCATTCATTCATTTCTATTACCCCATGAATTAGGTTCAGTGTGTCCATATGTAGTGCAAGATGATGAGGTCCAACAAGAACCTAGACCTAGAAGTTCTTGAGAACACCCACAACCAAGAGGAGGTCCTTGATCTACTAGACTATATGCACCTATTCTCCCTCATCGAGGTCTGCGAGGATACCTACTACGATATTTTATTGGAGTTCATGGCCATGTTAGAGCTTGACTTGGAAATTGTTAAGTTTGGACTAGGTAAAATTCCCTAGGATCTCACATTGTGAGACTTTGATGTCAGACTCAGTATCTACACTGATAATTTCATCACTTCCCCAACCTGCTTAGACGTGTGGCTGGAGCTATGCAAGTGGGATGTTGTGGGGAGTAGCACATTGATTTCTCAGGATATAAAGAGCTTCCATGACCCTTTTACGGTTAAGATAATCCGTCTATGGGGTATTGTCTTAAGGATTATACCCCAAGATCTCACCCATGCATGGATTTTTAGAAGAGATTATCATGGGATCATTAGTGAGATTGAGGTTATCATAATATCATTAGCCATGGGTGGCCCTGTTGTCAACATGGAAAGTTAAATTGGCTTGTATGGCTAGAATGAGGTGAGGTAGGCCTGAGGTAACTTGATGTGAGGTAGTTTCAATATCCACTTTGAATTAAATCTCAATGACTTTAATTATTCTCAGCCTATTTCCTCACTAGGTAAGATAGATTCTATAAGATCGTGCTTCCACTTTATCTCATGCTTCTACCTCTGCTCTAGTTGTACCATCCCCTATGACCAAAACCTTACTAGCCACCACCACTGTGACTACCTCATCCTTTCCATTGGATGTATAGTATGTTCTGTAGTGTATAACGGAGAACAAATGACATATTTTCCATCAACATGGCATCTATTTCACCGATACATTCAATTTCAATACCCCACCCACCATGAGTGCCTTCATATTTTCACATATCACCACCTGTAGACCCCAAACCAACCTTTATTACCACCCCATAGACCACCCTTTCCAACATCCATTTTGAGATCACAGACCCTTCCGTTCAACATGATATTCTAGCCAAGCTAACCATTAAGGCAAGGGACCCATCCCACCTTCTTCCACTAAGGTGCTTCAGGTTTATCCCACAACCAGATGTACAAAACTAGTTTGGATACACACCTCCCCATCCCCTCAATTCTCATCCAAGACTCATATAAATGCCACATAACCCACCATGGTGGTTGATCCACTAGCCCCAACATCCATATATGACATCGAAAGGGTAGAGCATATTCATACCCCACTATTTGGGAGGGGACTACAGATGAAGATAGAGGTGACAATCTCTATACTATTTAGTTATGTCCACATACCCTCCCCTATTTCATACATTATTTGGGTGTATATTTTTTTCATTCCAATTATTTTCCCAATTCACTGATGTATCATTTATCATATATATGAATGGGTTTTAGTTTTGACTTCAAAATGTGGCTTTCTTATTTTATTTCTTACTCATGCTTTACTTTATTCATGTCTAGCTCTGTTTCATCACCCATGGTCATTGATGAGTATGTCAAGCTACCCTCTCACCTTCTGAATGTGATATATCATCACATAGGAAACATAAATTGATAGTTTAATGAGATATATCCCCATATACATACTCCTTAGGTTCCTCCTCCATGATTTTCATAGAATTTACTACTTCCACATGAGCGTTTTGGGAGAATCCTTTCCAGCGTGGTTAATCCTTCCATGAACCCATGCGAGATCAATGATACCGCCAATAGTTTTTACTAGATTCATAGGACATATGAACCAATGGATAACACCAAATTATTCCTTTTTCAATCTATTTCGATAATGACTTCATTATCAACAATTTATGGGAGGAAACCTATATTCCTTGTTTTCTATATTTTCTTTATTTTCAAGATATTTTGTTCCCTTTTCAGTATTTTAAAATTTTCACTATTCCCCAAACTTATTTATTTCCATTTCTTATATTTATATAAGAAGTTTTCTCATACATTTGACTGTGTGCACCTGTACAATATTCTACTTCCATATTTTTTAACCACATTGTACTAATGGTTTATCTTGTGTAGGTATTTTTTTCTATTTTTTTTCAGGTATCCCAATTTACAATCACCATCCAAAAAAGATTCACCATGGTATGAAATTTTATATCGGGAGCTCTCGATTCCCTAATTTAATGTTCTATATTTCCATTACATTTTTATCTATTCCCCACTCTCCATCTCTCCCATAATGCATTCCAGAACAATGTCTACACAGTCTCATTTTATGTATGGGAAAGATATTACCATGTTTTATTGTCTAAAAAGTTTAATTTTTGGTTTTTTTTCTATATTATAGGATAACTTTTTTATCAAAATAATTCTTTAAACATTAAATAAAACTACACCCATTTAAATAATAGAAAAAATTTTCTTATAGATTATTAGAAATACATTTTAACCCTGTTAATATTTTTTTAATGATTTTTGAGTTGAGTAACTTAATTCTAATTCTATATTCTTGAAATTTATTTTAATTGAATTATTATTGGATTCTATTCCATGATTGATTTTCAGTTATTTTATATACATATTCCTGAAATAATTCTATACCTACATTTTCATATTATTTTTTGAGAATATTTTTTGAGAGATACTTAGGGAATGTAATCGTATCGGAACTTACATTGGAATCTAATTGAGGCTATTATTGAACAAATACACTATTAAAATGATTGAGATGATATTTTTTGATCCACTTGTCCTAAAAACTACATGTAAATATGTCCTTATTTATCTCTTATTAGCCATGATAAAAATTTGTTAGGATGGATCCATTTCAATGCTATTATCCCTTCCTACCATACTCTTGGTACAATTCATGGTTTTATTTTAAACAGGTATGGGGGATTTATCATCTCTATTGCATATGGGTTGTTGATATTGAGGATATGCCCAATGGAATTTTCACTAGATTGATATAACATGGTTCATGATTACATTAATAATTTTTTACACATACCCTATTCATTTGAAAAATTATATATAAAAAATATGGGTTGTGTATTAGGAAGTTCAAAAATCTCCATTACTAGATCAATGAATATTATGATGGATCATATGTTTTTAGGTGGTGAATGTGAGATCTAGACTAGAAAAGGATTTCAAAGAATAACTAAAATTAAAAAGAGAAAGGAACAAGGAATATTTCTTATGATTTCTTGATATAATCATGGACACAGTTTGAGCTTCATGGAGAATGAAGAAATAATTTTTGTCTAGGAGGAGTTACTTCATCACACTATTCACGATAATCATGCATTATAATGTAGATATTATCCTTCTTTTTTATATTTATTTTTATCATATTCCCACTTTCCCTTAGACTCATATACATGAAAACATTATGTTTAAATCCCTAATGATTAATTTTATATTTTTCTTCACAAAGTGGAGATATTAGAACTAATGCTAGCCTATAGTTAGGAACTTGTATTCTTTGTATGAGAAAAATTATATTTTTATTTTACCATGAGTGATGGTGAAAAATCATTGTGAGGTATATTGAAATATGGGAATAACATATTAGGAACTATTATGAAATTTAAATTAAAGGAAGAAAGAATCATAATAAAGAACTTAACATTGATATATGACTGACTTTATCTACAATAATTATTCTAGAGAACATGATTTTTCTACTAGAACTTAGTTTTATTTTCCTAGTTCTAATGCATGTCTCTTATTTGAAAATTTCTTCTTTTAGAATCCCTGTTGGGATGCCTTTTTCTTAAGGATAAGAAATTATTCATGTGGGGGGGAATTTGATAATGCGAATTCATATAAATATTTTTGATACATTTATTTGATGTTTAATAATGTTTTATTTGATAATAAATTGTGTTTTGAAGTGTTTTCACAAGAATTAGGAACTCAAGACTGAAAGGAGGAGATAATCGAAAAACGAAAAAAATCAACATTACATGTCATGAATATTAAGTTCACGATGTGTGCTGCTTGAGCAGACCACCTGCCAGTATAATTATAGGCCATGAATCCAAATTACAAGGAACAAAAATAGTACACAACATGAATTTTGATTACATTTAATGAAATAATTGAATTTAAAACATGATGAAGATACATGTTGTGAACTAAAAACATGACGTTAAATGTTTGAAAATCTAATCTCAACCAAATATTCCAATCATGAAATCTATGTGACACAAATATCTAGAGATTATCATGGATATAGAGTAAATGATGTGAAATCATATTACAAAACAAGTATTTCACAATGCAGAATCCACTTAAAAGAGTTACCGGACATGAATCATTTAAATGTCATGTAACATTTGATGTCTATAAATATGTTGCGAGCTACGACGTGCAAATAGTTTTGGATGCCTAAACCAATTTTCTCCATTCATAATCATTTATTTCTCATTTTATTTCTTAATTTTTTATATAACTTTATTTTAAATTTTTAATCATTAATTTGTTACCAATTTCTATTCTAAAACTCATTTTTTTCGTGTTTCATATTCCATCATATAAATCTAATCCCATTACTGTGCAGCTTCGATCTTCTACAATGTTCTTCTTTATAACTTCATTAATGTTAGTTTTAAATTTATCTTACATGATTTAAATTTTGGAGTACTTTAATTTAAGTTTTTTATTTATAATGTTAATATTGTTCCCATCTATTTCCATACTTTTATTAAATATCGTCATGTGTGGCTAATCCGATTCGGGTTAGTGGTTGAGAGTAGGGGTGAAATTGAATAAATTTAATCTCTAAGTAAAAACTTGGTAACCATATGGTTAGTAATTTGGTTAAAAAAATTGTTTATGTTATCTAACTTTCATCTAACCTAATCATTGGAGGTGCAATCAAAAGGATCATTTACCTAATGGGAGTTGAGTAGGCAAGGACCAATAGACTCTGATTCTTTCTTCCTAGAAGCTAAGCTTCCTACACATAGGTTGTCAAAAATATCTAGACCTTAGAGTAGCTTCTAAATTTTGTATATCCAATTGGTTGGACCAAGACCAATTGGGTACCTTTTCACTACTTTTCATCCTAATACATAGGTCTATTCCACGTGAGATTTAGGATTATCTTTTCCATATACCCTAAAATTAAACCAAAAACCTTATTTTCATCAATTTAAATCCTAAGCTACTTCATTCATAAAAAAATCCAAAATAAAGAGTGATCATGATGAATCCTAATACAAGGGTTATTAACACTATTTTTCATGACTACAATCTTTTTCTATGGGTTTTACCATTTACTTCCACTGTGCTACACATTAGTAGATGACTGTAGTTTAGGAAATATAAATTTTAATATCATCAATACAAGTACATAATCAACGACCCCATGCGGTCTGATCACAAGGATGGATATAATGAAGGATTTATCATATTTAT
The DNA here is from genome assembly GCA_963277665.1 of Viscum album. Classification (NCBI taxonomy): domain Eukaryota; kingdom Viridiplantae; phylum Streptophyta; class Magnoliopsida; order Santalales; family Viscaceae; genus Viscum; species Viscum album. The sequence goes on from OY728134.1 coordinate 1,282,292,873, forward strand.
ATTATATTTATGACCTTAATATACTTCTGGAATTATAATTTCATATATAAATTCTGACTTTCCATTCCATGAGATTATGATAACATCTCTCATGTGTACGGAAGACTACCACATCACGAAGTGATGTGATTTGTGTTTTCACTTATTAAAAACATGGAATGTTGTAAGGATCAATTTAGTTTATATATGAGATATATATGAAATAAAAATTTCTCTACAAAGGTGATATATTATATAGTTATCTTTTGTTACATCCATCAATAAAAAATGGAAACAACTTTAATTTGTACGTATTGCTTACCGTCTCCATGAATAGTATAATCTATTTTTATATTTAGCATTTATAGATTAATATAAATACATATATAATGAATATATAATATATTTATATCATGTTGAAAATTCTGGAGATAATTTAACCATGATCAATGTACATGTACCGAAATCACTGATTCAAAACATATATGAAAATGAAAGAAAGCAATTATCACACAAAATAATGATTTTAACAAAAGAAAATTAATAAATGGGTGATGAAAACTATAATTAAATCATAAATGGTATGATATATACCATTTTTTCTATAATATTTTTATAATAATCCTATATTTATTATATAGGAGGTTCATACACATTGTAAGTAAGTATAACCCATGGTAACGATATCTATTATCACTTTTACTTTCGTCATACATATGTCATACCCACCACTTCTTTATTTTTTGTGGAATAAATAATGCTTTTTGATATGATAAATCATTAATAATTTTATATTAAGTGTATTTAAAGATTAATTTTGTGTTATTTATTTCATTGGCCTTTCAATTCAAAAGCTACCAATGTGGTAAGGGTTTCTTTCCCAATCTCATCATTTTTCAGGATTGTTTATGTTTACGTATCCCTAAGGGGGATTATTTTCTGTTAACATAATAAGAAAAATATATTTTCTTATCATTTGGTTATTTGTAATCCTTTCAAGTAATATTAACATTTTCCCTCTCCTTAGTACTTAAAATAGTTTCAAAAATGTTTTAAGGAAAATATTCTTTATTACTCTCTTCAGTCGAAATCCTTTTCTCTTCCAAGTTCATGTTTTCTAAAAATGTTTTTAATTTTTTGTTATTAATATAATATGATTATTAAAAAAACATTTTTATCCTTTTTTTACTTCTTATTAAATGGTTTAAAATAAATCTTCCTATCATTTTCCAAATGATGTACGTTTTGACTTATATTGAAAATGTGAATGGAATCTTTGTTCTAACATACTCATCATGTAATAAATTTCTTATCATCATGAAAAATAAAATTTTTCATGATTAAATTATAATATTAAATGTTTTTTTTGAATGAAAATTATTTTCATAATATTTGGGAACTTTTAGCTTTAAAATTTTTATTTTCAAAATGGAATGGTTATTTTACCCAAGAATGTTTTAATGATATCTTTATGGAATTTGTATTCATCAACAACAATAACCCTTTTTGAACTTATGACCCATTGGGGATATGTTGTAACAATATCATCTATATTACATATTGAGATAGTCTATGATCAGTTTGATTTGGAGAATTACTATGTTGATACCATTCATATTACTCTTGTAGGTTTATGATTAGGTTTATCGATTGGAGTAAGTGTTAAAACATTGTATGTTAGTTTTTCAATAAAAATATTTATATCGAGTTTTTTAACCCTTTAATATGAATAATGATTTGGACTTATTAAGTGATAATTGGGGTGCAAAATTGCATATCACGTTGATGAATTAGTTGGTATAATGAGACAAACTAGCTTGGGTATTTGGTAGAGGCCATACAATTTTTTGTACTAGTCTTACCATGAGGCATTGATGGTATAAATGTATTTGAATGGGGACTTGATGATATGTTTATGATGTAAAACATTATGAATTCCATAATTTCGATATTATTTATTAAGGTTAATGTTATTATTTAGTCAGTTAAGATATCCATGGATAATTTTCTATCCCTTTTGATTATGTTTATTGATTTATTTGATAATCATTTATTCATACCATATTAATCTCAAGTTATTGTTTAAATTGTATGTGTTTTAGTTATTTAATATTCCGTAATTATTATCCTTATTTATTCATGATATTTTCTTCTATACACATATCCTTATTGAGCATATGAACTCACACCTTTCGAATGTTTCCTTTCCCTAGGATGCCATAAAATGTTTTATGATTGATATACAGGGACATTCTATATGGAATAAGGATCATCACAAGGAAAATATTTTTTTATATCTTATGTTTCCTTATGTATGTAAAATTCAAATATTTATCTAGTTCACCAAGACTAGTAAAAAAATTCAGTCCTTTGGGATAGAATCCCTTGTATCTTGTGCCAATGTAATAAAGGTACCACCGGTTCTGGGCTACTTTGGTAGGGGTATTTATAATAATTGTTCTTAATTTTAATTATATAAACCCCGTTCAATTATGTATATATCTAAATGCATAGAAATGAAAATGTTATACAGAAAAAATTATCTTTTTCACCAAATAATCAATATACCCAACAATTTCCTTTAAAACCTGATCTTCTATGAAACTAATGAGACTTTATATTCCTTTAAATTGAAATGGTATTCTTAGGATTTATTTTTCAAATTTTTCATTAATTTTTCATTGAAGCCTATATAATTAAAGAATAAAAATATAAAATTATTAGGATTCACATGTGCATACTTTACCTGAGATTTTGTGACAAAAATCACAGAAGTTTTTGATGATTCATAAATTATTTATGTAATAATTTTTAGTCATAACTCATTTTTTATATAGTATTTTTAGATATACGACACGATGAATATGTCTTTTAAAATTATTCTTCATTTTCAACAAATTTCGTTTCAAACACCTTCAATAATTTAACTTGTTAAACAAATTTCACTTTGAGAAGTTTGATCATATAAATGTATTCATTATCCATGTTATAAAATAAAACCTTATCTTTATTTAGCTTCCATTATTTTTTCTTTAAGGATTCAATTTACCTATTATGTTGGATGTTTTAGTAAATAATTTATTCATTATTAGATATCAACATATTATTAGGGTAGGTTTCTTCACCTTCCTCATCACAACCTATGGTTTCCTCATGCTTTTCAATAGGGGACATGATGTTCTTAATATTTTCAAAGAATTCTTATTTATATTAAATACAATTAGTGGAGTAGTATTCCTCTTATTTTTTTATAATAAATATTCTTTGACATTGTAAAAAAAAATTCCCTATTATCAATAAATGATATTTTAGAACTTCTTCCCCATTTCTTCTACTAGTTCCATTCATCATGCTCATAATATTTGTACTTTATAGTTTTCTTCTTTAGAAAATCAACTAAAAAATGAATAATTACACTATACTTAGAATATTTTAGTGGATGTTTCCATTTGAACTTACCCCATCATTTTAGATATTATTTGAGATAAGATCCATAATCCTTTTATATTATTCATCCCTTTCTTCATCATATTCTGATTCAGTGGAGGACTCATCCTCCTCTTCCCTAATTTTAATCTTGTTTATATATTTTAAATCCATATCCCCGATGAATTTATTTTAAAAAATAATCATTTTAGTCATCTATTAATATATAAGTAAGTTATTTAAATCATCAATAGACAAGCCTTCTTTATATTCCAATGAAGAAACTTTTTCATTAAATCTATCTGATGAACCCACTTTGTGTTTGAGTTGTATTTTATGTTAATGAAGAAGTAAATATGAATGATATAAATTTATTATGGAAGAGATCATGATTCAAAGGAATGTGTTAAACCTAATCAAGTTTAGAAGTAACATGGGGTTCCCAAGACAGGTTCTACTTAATGATGATGATTAATGGAATAACATGAAGATTTTATGTGTCACTATCATTACTAGTGGTATCGAAAAAGAGATAGAAAGGAATAAGATTATATAAGTAGATATTATCTATGGATGTTTCTTGAACATCTATTCACTTTTTAAAGATAATTTGGAATCTAAATTTTGTACTATTTTGTATTTAATTTCTATATTTGGTTTATGTTGAAATAATGATGATAATGATGCTTCCATAGTATTCTGCTAGAAGAGTAATGAGATGTCATTTTTCATAATGATCTGGCTAGAAAACATCTAGTTAGAATCATTTCAGTGTAAATATTTGTTGTGATGATATTCATAGAGATATAAAAAGTGTTGGAGATAAGAAAGAACTATATACAACATACTTTAATGATTTTATTATATAGTTTCTATATACCAATATAAAAGATGTTGGTTGTCAATGGTGAAAACAATCTCAAATAGAGGATAGATGGGTTGAATCAATAAAAAATACATCAAAGGTGTTTTCATCCTGAAGTACACAATAAAGTTTCCTTTTTAGTATTATTTAATTATCTAGGAAGATTGAGAGGTGGTTAGCGAAGTCACATAATTGATTTCAAGATGATTATAATTTATTCTGGATATACTATCCTAAATTTAAAAAAGTTGAAAATGAAAATATCATACGGTGAGACTCTTGTATGATGTTGTGGTTTTGCGTACGATAATTTATCTACATGAGTGAAAAATGAAAAATGAAAATATCATATATATATATATATATGATTTTTTTAATGCCCAAATTATATTTGAGAATATTATATAATGTTTTGGTTTTGTTTATTATATTTTTTCCACTAAAGTGTTAATCATAAAGACAAATATCATACACGTATGAATTTTTGGATCCATATAAGATAATTGAGTTTCCCATTGGTAATTTTAAAGAGAATAAAATGTAGTATATTATATACAAGTAAGATTACTGAGAGGATTTTACAATATTTGATTTACAAGAATTGATTACATGATATTTCCACTATGTGAAGTGCATATAATGATTTACAATGTCAAATTGTGAGAAATTAGAATCAAGACTTATATGAGATATAATTAAATAGATATATTTAGACTTGAATATTATGATAAAATGATATTTCAATCTGATAGTGAAAATTTAATGTTCATCATGGATTAACAATCATTATTAAACACATGATCGTGACTCTTTCTAGAATAAAAATATTTCTAGTTGGAGGAGAGTGCTAGAGTGATAAGAAAAATTTTATGCTATAGAATGAGATTCCATGTCACTATACATATGATTAAGTATTAAGTAAACTAAAGGGTGTGGATTTCATAGAAAATTTTAATTTAAATAAAGGCCATGATAATTCAAATATCTTACCTATGAAATTAAAATTATTTAGATATATTTTTAAGAATATTTTTAATGACCTTTTTACTCAATGATTTTTGGAAATAAAGGATGAGATTTGAGGGAGTTAAAATATTATAATGATTTGATTCTACTAAAATCTACACTCTCTATATAAAAATATAGGTAGGTAAAATATTATAAAAATGGCTATCAAATATGTAAATTATAAAGACATTAAAATATTCAAATGGAGAGCAAGTGTGTTGACTATGCATACCTGTGAATATATTTCATGTTGAATTAAGATGAGAGAGCTAAGAATTAACTTCATGCATGTTGTAAATTCATCAAGTCAATAAAATTATAATTAGTTATAGTGCTAAAATTATTCTTACACACTATAGAATAAGAATATGGAGAATATTGAAGGAGGAAAAATATATTATTCATTCCCTATACAATAGTCAATAAGAAAGAGTTTAGACGTGTTGTTGCAGATTACATTCCATGACAAAGTTCCTAGAGAGAAAACCTATAATATCTTGCTGTATAAGTCTAATGAACATTGGGGTAGCCCATATTAATGATGTATGAGAGGAAGAAGATATTACATAGAGTCCATGAGGGAATCGATCAATCATATGTGTTCTTGTTTCAAATGAATTACAATACCATTCTATTATATGAAAAGAAAAAACCTCTATTATGTTAAAACTAATCTCTTCTAGTATTATATGTTCAAGGTACAACCCTTTCTTATGATTCTTTTGATTATAAAAAGTAAGTTATTAATGTGTTTTAATAACCATGATGCACCAGGTATGTAGTCATCAGAAAGGAGGGGAACCTCATTAATAAACCATAATGTTCTCTTTTGATGCTTTATTTTTCTATATGTACATATCGACCATTGTAGTTATAAAGAGAGAGAGAGATCCATTCACTAAAAAAGTGGTTGTATAATTAAGGGATAAAATTTAAATTGTTTTAGATTTCACTGAAATTTTATTCACCCCCTCTTGTGTGGGAATATCCCAAAGTGATCTTAACAATTAGTATCTGAGGGTCGATCAGAACTCTATTTGATTCTTATATTTGAAGTTATATTTCAAGGTATGAAGTCCTCTTTTCAAAAGACTATATGAAGTAAAAATTTGAATAATACTATGAATACCCCCATAAAATAAATGATGGAATATATTTCGAATAAGATAATGAATAATAGGAAAAAAATAGAATGAAATAAGTTTGTCAAGGAAACATCAGAAAATGCAAACTCAAAACTATTTAATGGTTATAATAGTGAAATTAATTCTGTTATATCTATTAATGAGAATAATCATAATGATTATGAGAACTTATCCGTCTTAAATAAAGATAATGAAATATTAGTCTCCCCATGAAACAAATTAGGCATTGAATATGAAGATCTTATGAATGAATCTGCCACCAATGAATTGGATAACAATCTAGTATCATGTAGTTTAAAATATCTACATGAAGAATTGGGTACTAAAAATCTTGTTGTACCTCTCGTACCCCTCAAGGTTTTATTTTCATGATCACAATAACTCAATTACTTATCTAATATTGTTTTAAGTGTTTTTGGATGATAGTCATGATTTCAGGTGGCCAAGAAATTGGGCCAAGAAAGCAAGAAGGCCAACTTGGACTGTTTTCAGTCCACCGGCCAACCGGTGGACTGACACCGGCCAGCCGATGGACCATTGACAGAAAGGCTCTCCACTGTCCAGAGCACCGGCCAACTGGTGGCCTCAGCACCAGCCAGCCGGTAGAGCCCAGACCGAGAGTCCAGCCACTGCCTCCACACCGGCCAACCGGTAGCCTTAGCACCGGCCAGCCGGTGGCACCCAGATGAATAGTGCTTGCTACTGCCTAAGCACCGGCCAACCGGTGGCCACAGCACCGGCCAGCTGGTGGAGACTGAGCCCGAGCCCTCCTCCATTTTGCACACACCGGCCAACCGGTGGCTCTGTACTGGTCAGCCGGTGGAGGCAGTCAAACTAGCCGTTGGGCTTTTGACCAGCCTGTCCACTTGGCCTCCAACGGCTCCGAAAGCCTCTCCAATGGCTCCAAAGGCCTCCAACGGCCATATGAGGGTTCCCCCTCTATAAATAAAGGACCTTGAAGCCCCGGACAATAGTCAGAACAATTGTGAAGCCAACGGACACATTTCTCATCATTTGGCGAACCTCCGGTGGACTTCCTCCAAGGAACCCCAATCACTCCAACTCAATTCCACATCCAAGGAGCATCACCAAAGAAGCTTGGGAGTGCACGTCTTCAACTCCAATCATCCATTGGCGCCCAAGGCTTCTCCCCAATTACGGTTTTTCTTGTTTTATTTATTTTGAGTATCAAATTGGGTTTGTGCCTACAAACCCCACCTCTTTCTCTCATCCTTTCTTTTGGGTTTTCACATCACCTTTAAGGTGTGAAGAGGTTGGTCAAGCCTTTCCTTTAAAAGGCTTGAGACATAGGTGAGCTAGCCTTCACCTGTAAGAAGGCTAGTGGGTTCTTGCATAACCATTAAAAGAAAGCTGTAATAGGTTCTAGACTAACCAGTAAAGTCTAGTGGGTTTCTTGCTAAAACCATTAAAAAGCAAGCGGTAGTAAATCTCTCAACGGTTGAGTTGGGAGCAGAGACGTAGGCTTGGGTTTAAGCCGAACTCCGTTATCAAGTTTTGTGTCTTGCCTTATTTATTTCCGCTGCACTTTTAACTTTGATTTTAATTTGTTAATTAATTTTTAAAAGGCAATTCACCCCCCCTCTTGCCATCATTCCTCTCTTTTCTCCGCTCAACAATTGGTATCAAAGGCAAAATTTGAGTAATACCTTCACCGGTTTCAAATTTAAGATCCATTGTGATGGCATCAACCTCTTTCGCCCCTGAAGGCTATTCCTTGGGTCGTGCTCCATTTTTTGATGGAACCGACTATAATTATTGGAAAACCCACATGACCACTTTTCTTAGAAGTATAGGTTATCCCATTTATAAAATTTTCATGCATGGTTACACCCTCTCTTCTCCCGATGAATCCAAATGGACCCAAGACGATATAAACAATTTCGAGCTTGATGGCAAAGCCATGAACGCTCTTCATTGCGGCCTTGATCGTAATGAGTTCAATCGAGTGTCCACATGCACCTCATCTCACGAAATCTGGAAACTTTTGGAAGTTACCCATGAGGGGACCAAAAAAGTAAAGGATACTCGATTGGACATGTTCTGTCAAGATTTTGAGTCTTTTTGCATGCATCCTTCTGAATCTATTTCTGAAATGTTTACACGCTTTACTGACGTTTGCAATGGGAGAAAGTCCCTTGGTGATGATGTTTCTGCAGAAACTATGGTCAAGAAGATCCTATGGATTCTACCAAGCTCATGGGATCCAAAAGTCACGGCAATCCAAGAAGCAAAAGACATCAAGAACATGCCGGTCGAAGAGCTCATCGGATCCCTCATGACTTATGAAATCACCATGAGGAGGCAAGCTGAAAAGGAAGGCAAACCGATCAAAGTTCCAAAGAACATTGCCTTCAAAGTGCAAAAAGAAGAAAGCTCCTCCTCCTCATCATCATCTTCCTCTTCAAGCGGCGATTCCGAAATGGAGAATCTTGCCCGCAAGATGCACCAGTTCATGAAGAAGCACAAAAAGAAGAAATCCCGCAAGGCTCAACCCAAAGAAAAATCCGAGCCCAAGGTAACATGTTATGGGTGCGGCGAGAAAGGCCATTACAAGCCCGATTGTCCACTCAACAAGAAAAAGGCCAAGCAAAAGGAAAAGAAGAAGGCATTCAAAGCCACATGGAGTGATAGCTCCACATCCTCCTCCTCCTCCTCAAGCGACAACGGTAAAAAATGCTTAATGGCATTTCATGAGGTAACATCTTCCGTCTCCTCATCCTCTTGTTCTTCAAATTCTTTCAATCATTTATCCTACGAGGATCTCCAATTTGCTAGAGATCAATTGGAGGAAGGTTTTCACGAACTTTCTTCCAAATTTGTTGCTTTAAAAAAGAATTTCAAAAAACTCTCTTCCGAAAAAGAACAACTTCTCAAAGAAAAAGAAGAGTTGTCCCTCAAAATCCAAAACCTTCCCGATGTTGATTCTATGGAATCAACAAATAAAGATTTAAGGGAATCCCTTGCCAAGTTCACCCAAGGTGAACAAAATTTCAACAATCTCCTTGGTTCCCAACGTATATCTAGAACCACCCAAGGGCTTGACTATTCCAAGAAAGATTCCTCTTCCCATGCACCTACTATTTTTGTAAGGGGGAGCTCCCAATTTAAATTTTGTAATTATTGCAAAAAACCCGGGCACTTAATTTATGAGTGCAATTGTAAAAATGCCCGGTATGGTAGGCCCAAAACCCTTTATTTTAATGATGAATTTTTTAGGAGAAGACCCGCCACTAGACAAGTGTGGATTGAAAAATCCCTCTTAGCGAGTCTCTCCGGGCCAAAATTTGTCTCGGTTTCAAAAACCTCTCCCCGGTGATTTGTTGTTTTTATTTAGGGGGAGTTAGGATCGTTTAATCCTTTTTGTGTATTCAAATTCTTATTCAATTATTTCAATTCAAACTTTCAATTTCAACACTTGGTATCAAAATTCTCATTTCAAAACTTTCAATTCAAAGTGTTATTCAATTTTCTTTTCAAAACTTCCAATTCAATCTTTTATTCAATTTTTCATTTCAATTTTTTTTTGATTCAAATCTTTCAATTCAAATTTCAAAAATTTCAATTGGTTTAAAATCTCCATCTTGTTTTTCAACTTTTCCCTCAATAAAGTTTTATGCCCCATGCTATTTTGATAATCACAAAGGGGGAGAAATTCTTGGTTGATTGGGGGAGAAATCCTTCCAAGCATGCCTTTTATTTAAGTCTTTTACATTGTTTGTTTCGGTGATTGTGATCATCAAAATAGGGGGAGATTGTTGTACCTCTCATACCCCTCAAGGTTTTATTTTCATGATCACAATCACTCAATTACTTATCTAATATTGTTTTAAGTGTTTTTGGATGATAGGCATGATTTCAGGTGGCCAAGGAATTGGGCCAAGAAAGCAAGAAGGCCAACTTGGACTGTTTTCAGTCCACCGGCCAACCGGTGGACTGACACCGGCCAGCCGATGGACCATTGACAGAAAGGATCTCCACTGTCCAGAGCACCGGCCAACCGGTGGCCTCAGCACCGGCCAGCCGGTAGAGCCCAGACCGAGAGTCCAGCCACTGCCTCCACACCGGCCAACCGGTGGCCTCAGCACCGGCCAGCCGGTGGAGCCTGAGCCCGAGCCCTCCTCCATTTTGCACACACCGGCCAACCGATGGCTCTGTACCGGTCGGCCGGTGGAGGCAGTCAAACTAGCCGTTGGGCTTTTGACCAGCCTGTCCACTTGGCCTCCAACGGCTCCGAAAGCCTCTCCAACGGCTCCAAAGGCCTCCAACGGCCATATGAGGGTTCCCCCTCTATAAATAAAGGACCTTGAAGCCCCGGACAATAGTCGAAACAATTGTGAAGCCAACAGACACATTTCTCATCATTTGGAAAACCTCCGGCGGACTTCCTCCAAGGAACCCCAATCGCTCCAACTCAATTCCACATCCAAGGAGCATCACCAAAGAAGCTTGGGAGTGCACGTCTTCAACTCCAATCATCCATTGGCGCCCAAGGCTTCTCCCCAATTACGGTTTTTCTTGTTTTATTTATTTTGAGCATCAAATTGGGTTTGTGCCTACAAACCCCACCTCTTTCTCTCATCCTTTCTTTTGGGTTTTCACATCACCTTTAAGGTGTGAAGAGGTTGGTCAAGCCTTTCCTTTAAAAGGCTTGAGACATAGGTGAGCTAGCCTTCACCTGTAAGAAGGCTAGTGGGTTCTTGCATAACCATTAAAAGCAAGCTGTAATAGGTTCTAGACTAACCTGTAAAGTCTAGTGGGTTTCTTGCTAAAACCATTAAAAAGCAAGCGGTAGTAAATCTCTCAACGGTTGAGTTGGGAGCGGAGACGTAGACTTGGGTTTAAGCCGAACTCCGTTATCAAGTTTTGTGTCTTGCCTTATTTATTTCCGCTGCACTTTTAACTTTGATTTTAATTTGTTAATTAATTTTTAAACGGCAATTCACCCCCCTCTTTCCATCATTCCTCTCTTTTCTCCGCTCAACAAATATTTTATACACTTTCATACTAAATTACTGTGTATCTGTTAGGATGATCCCAATTCTTAGGATTCACAAGATGAATCAATTAGTGATATAAAAGATATCCAGTTTTACTACCCCAAATAAATCATCTCATTAATCTGTGACATATTTAGAAGTTTTTAGGAGGAGATAACCCACTATGAATATGAGAATGAAAAAATGGATAAGGATTTGAAAGAAATGACACAAATATGAACTAAAATCTATAAAAAAAATTATATTAACTAGTAAAATGAATGGGAAACTTGATGAAAGATGATATAGACATGAATAACAGTGGATCGACATAATTTTAGAAAGTGATTAATCCATGTGTAACACACCAATATTTTGATATGTATTTTTCCTTTAAATGAAAATCATGTTTGATAGATTTTGATAAAAACAACATCAAACAAAAATGAATCACGATATGTTTATTGAAATAAAATATTAATGTGAATGATAAACACTAATACATTATAAAGATTCATGATGAAACAACTTGAATAAAAGTAAAGGTGGAGTGAATATATATAGACACCACAAACTTAAAATCCTTATCCTCAAGGATATCCATGAATATTTTTAGTCCAACTTCAAATATGTAAACAAGGAAAAGAATTAGGAATATGATAAACATGATTATAGATAATTAACACAAATGTTTTATTTAATTTTTATTAAAGAATAAAGGGATAGAAAGCCTATAGGAAGACAGTCAAGTGGATCTAAAGTAGTGAAGGTTTGGAGAATCAGATCGAACAAAGTGCATTCTCTATGGGTGAAAGTATCTAGTGTTATAAAAAATTATATACTAATTATGATGAGATGTATAGAAGAAAGAAAAACCACCACAACATTTCCCTCCGTCTAGGAATGAATACTAGATATATAATCATACATAAGGCTCTTGCTTCATCAGATAGGGTAAATGATGTACCAAGAGTCCATAGTCTTACCTGAGAGTGCATTAAAGAGAGTATGTGAATCAATTTAGATCTCACTAAAATGAATTTTCAGCTAATTACCTATAAAGAGACTAGAAATCATAGAAAGGGCCTCCACTTGGAAAGAGTCACCATGACCCAGGAAGACAGAAAAATCCACAATCACTTATCCATCACTATCTCTGATAACTCCACCCCTGTGCATAGTTCCCATTCAACACGAGACATTAGTATTCACCTTGAGCCTCGTAGAGGGAACCATCCATATAACTCATGTTCCCTAGGATTGTGGAGAACTAGGAAAGTAATGATATGGTATAATAAAAGAAAGTGATGGGGAACACTGAATACATTTATACGACCTACATAAATCTAAAATGTTCTTTCAGCTTTTGAAGAGGATACGAACATAAGTTGGAGATGTATTGGTATGTTGTGAATCATTCCATGAGGACCAGAGAAGACAACAACCATATATGAAAATGACTGCTCTTTCCCACCATTCCACACTAGGAATTTCCATCACCTCAAACCATTACTAAAGGAAGAATTCAGCAGTGTAATCCCAATTAAACCATCCAGTAAACATACCAAAGGATCTGCAGATGGCTTTTTCCTAATCGTGGTTTAAGAACAGATGCTCTACTAATTTAGTTTGCGCCTTTTGGAAACATAAGCACTTTTAAGCCAGGAAAAAACCTATTCACTAATCATTTTCATCCAAGGGAAGCTCACCATGTTGAACATTCTAGAAGATAAATAGAAATTTGGAATGGAGACTCTTACACCATAAAATATCACCCCAATAGTCTTAAATCAAAGCAGCAGTTTGAATTTTAAGGAAGTCCTTGATGGAGAACATACCTAAGGCTGAGCCTGGGGACATGAACTTAGCTGAGTCTCTAGATAATGTGATGTTATCGAAAATGTTTTCCTAGGATGCATCTAGGGTTGTCCAAATGGGAAGAGGGTATTCACTAGCCTCCCTGAAGGATATAGGCAATGTGGGGCAGTTTGGGAAGCCTAAGATAGTCCCCGACCAGTTATGATTCCCATAGCTAATGTCCTCTTTTCCCAAAATCTTGCAGGCATGTTGCTGAAGGAGAGGGAGGTACAGCTTGACGAGCTTAAATATTTTGGAAGGTTTACATCTACTATAACTCCCCTCAAGTCCATAGGTGGTTTCCATGTGCTTTCCCCATGAAGATCTCACATCAAGAAACTCCCAAGACAACATGGCATGAAAACCATTCATGGACTAAAAACACTTATCTAGTTAAGACCACCTTCCTCCATTAGCTTAGACAGATTATTCCAATAAGCCCAATGACATTTAGTTTGAATGTGACCAACCCATAGGAGAGTATTTCCATTTTATGCTTCAACAATTGTTTTTATTTCTTTTTTATGAAATAATTTTGTAATTAATTATTCCAATTTTAGAAATTATATTTTATAAAATGATATAATTTTTTCAATTAACCTTTAAATATTATCTAATGTTTAATTTTTTTTATTTTTCTAAAAATACTAGTTTTTATGTGTGTAATGAAAAATACTAATTTTATAGGAAACTATTTTTTTATTTCTTGTTATTAAAATGCCCCATTTTTTTTAATTGGTTTAAAAATTTCATAATTTAATTTTTGTTAAAAAAAATCCAATTAATTTTATTTTAATTTAAATTATGCATATTGTTTCTATAAAAACATTTTTTATAATTAAAATGCAATTTTTTGGAAACCTCTTTATCATCGCGTTTTCTGGGATTATTTTAAAAGTAATTTGTTCAACTTGTAGGAATTGAATTTGAAAAAACTTATTTCATATTTTCAATCAAGATTTTCAAATTTATTAAATAAATCCACTTTGTTTTGGTCATTATAAATAGTAAACTTATTAAAAATTTTGTCACTATGGTAAGGGTAAAACATGTAAAACAAGATACACACTATGTGATATGAAATTAAAATCACTCAAAGACATTATTGAATTCATTTGATGAGTGGGTTTTGAATATAATCATCCAAAATTATAATTTTTTTAAATTTATAGCCACTTTCCTCTGATAATTACCTTAATATTATATTATGTAGAGAATAAATACAAAACATCACTCCCTTTTTTAAATATCTACAATATTTTTTTCATAGGAATAAAAAGAGGCTAGGTTTAGTTTCAAATGTTTATGTAAACAATGGATTCATTTCTTTATCATGGTAATAAATTTTTTATTTTTAGAGGTAGAATAATTACCTTAAATTTTTATGAAATGAAGATAGAGTTCTTGTTCAATATGTAGAAAATTTAAGTGAGTGGTTTATTTAAAAACATTCAAAGTAATATTTTTTGATTAATTATTGTGTTACATGTATTTTGTAGATAAATTTAACGATTTTTTTGTTTCAAAAGTTTATATTAAAATTCCATTACTAAATCGATGTCTTTGAAGTCAAACTCTATAAATAATCCTAAAAATCACATTAATGGTATATTATCTTAAATAACATTTTTTGAATGATTTAAAATTCATAAAATTATTATATTTGAAAAATTTAATGGGATATGGTCTAAAATTTACCCATTTTCAAATTATTATACACTTTTACTTTTATTTCAGCTTTCATGACACCTAATGAGTAAAAACATTGTTGTTATGGTAATCATTAAAAGTGTTAATGAGAGGTTAAGATTAATAGATTATGGATAAAATGTCACCTAAAATTTTCTAAATTTTATTTTATGAGACTATTTAAACTCATCCTAAAACATTATTAAATGTATATCAATTTGGTTCCACATAAATGTGAAAATTAATTTATATTAATTTAATACTTTAATTAATTCAAATAGTACCTCTTTCATATCTTAAATAAGTACACCAAACCTCCCCTCTTCCCCGCAATTATTGAGCCATGTAGCTCAACCGATACAACCCAAATCACTTCCAAAAATTCCTTCACACTTCATATAGGTACAGGTCTCACCATAATACCAACCTATAAGTCATAAGGCTTAATCAAAAGAGGTTATTTAAATTGGAGGTAATTGATGAAGTGATTTCATGAACCACTTTATGTTTTTATATTTACAAATTAATACTTGTTTTATTTACTTTAGGAGTCTTGATTATTAGTATTTCATTTTGATTAAAGTGATAATAACTTTGATTAAAACATATAATTATTTTTTAAAATATCATTAAATTTGATGTTTTGATTGATTATAACATGTTCTACAAGTTTTTTAGAGTGTTACTATTGTACATAAGTTGTTTAGGACCATAAAATTCCATTTTAGCTGCTTTTTATTATTACCACATAAAAAATTCATGTCGAAAATTTTATGACAGAGTCGATTCACATAGCCATTTCTCCTACCTAGCTGATACAGATAACTGATTTTCCAGTTTTTGTTAACTTAATTATTTCAAACATAACATGGACTAATGGACCCAAAATTTAGTGATTCCTATTGGGTTAGAAATATAATAATATATATATACACATATAATAATTGGACATAAAACTAAAAATAAATTGTTTTCATATACTAATTTAGGTAACAAGGAACTACATGTCATTAGTTTGAATTCTACAATTTTCCAAAAAGATAATTTATATTATATTTTCATATTAAACTATGATTTTGAAGTCTAATTAAGTTGATTATTTATTCAATTGAAATATAATGAAGTTATCTAAAAATAATTCAACTGGAGATAAAAATGATTCTTCCATTTCACTATATTTTTTTAAAAAACATTATATGTCAAGTTGTCTATAAATTTCTAGATTCACCTATGAGAAACCGATTAAATGAAACACCTATGTGTAATCTCCAACATGAAATATGGAATGAATTTTTTTATGTATATTTGGATACATTTATTCCATTATGCTATGGGAATTAGATACATAGTGAAAATTGTCTATAAAATATTCTCTTATGTAGATTTTTCTACATTGTTTAGTTAATTTCTATAGGATATTATAAAACATGAAAATATGTTCTGGGATACATAATATTTCACATTTCAATTTTCTATATGTTTATTATAGATATAATTAATGTTTTATTTATTCAATAATTATTTATTAATTATTTATAATCTATGTGAACATGTTTCCAACAATTTTTTGAGAAATTAAATTCGATTTTCATGGGTTAAAGTGGGCATGGATATTAGATAAGCTGAAATCATATATACATTTTCATATCATTATGTTAAAAAATTTCAATGATTTATACGATAATGCACTTGGTATGTGTTTATTATTGTTGGAAATTGGATTCCAAGATTTGAATGGAAAAAATGTAGAAAAGGATAAAACTGGCTATTAAACGTCATGAAACATCATTAAACAACTTGTAGTAGCATTTCAAAACATACTACAAGATGTGAATCCAAGTCTTGAATAATTTCATTCAATGAAGACATTACATGAAGTGATTTTCCAATACATATTGTGTAACCATTGAATTTAATTCCAACAATCAAAATAACATCCAGAGGAAGCTAAACATCCATAGTCCAAGATACAAATCATAAAAGGACTAAAATTCCCAAATCTGTAGTCGATATTCATTCAAGATATGAGAATATTCAAAATACACTGAGATAATCTTGGATCGACATTACACGACGTGTATACCCAATACATATCATGTAATTTCCCATCTATATATATGTAGTTGGAGCGCATGGGCAGAGTAGTGGACCAAATTCATTTTCTTTCATTTTTCTCTCATTTTACCTCTAATCCCTCTATGAGAACTCAATTTACTTCAATTATTTTACATTTTTTACATTAGTATAGGAATAATGGATCAATTTTCAAGCATTCTTCATCCCTTTTTTCATCCCCAACAGCGTGCCATGAGTGTTCGAAATTTCTCTCACCAATCATAATCGATTTTTTATTGTGCCCATTATCCTTATTATTTCATGTAAGTAGTTATTTTAGTTGTTCTTAATTCAAGATTTAAATTGTTAATTCTTGATTGAATGATCACTAATTGGATAATTTTAATTGTTGCATGTTTTCAATTGTTTAATCTTAATATCTATTGGCATACTAATCATGATTTCAATTCATTTTCTATCTATAATAAATTCGAATATGAGTAACTAAAATGAATAGGGTTGGGGTTGAGAGTAAGGGTATAATAATTTAATGAATCTATAACTCTCAACACTGTAATCATAATAATATTAATCAGGTTAAACAAAAAAATGTTTATACAATTCATTCGATTAACCCTTATAACGGGATGTTTGAATGAATAAACCTGACCTGATTGGAGTCAATTTGAATATGACCAATATCCTATGAAACATTATGCCTTATATATTTAGATTAATGAACTTAGGTTGTGTCTATTTATTGATGAATGAATATCCACCCCCTAAGTATAACTAGTTGGTTTGACCATAGCCAACTCGCAAGCAATGTTTGCTTCAAAATCTAGATCTTAGGACTACACCATGTTACTATAGAGATTATTTTTCACCTTAAATGCCAAAATTACCCCTGATCGATTCCTTATCTATATTCCTACCTCACAAGTCTTAAGTGTTAGTTTTCCCAAACTCAACAAAACTCGTGAGGACTCCAATATATAGGGTTCTAATCCATAAGATACTATTGAATGCTCAATTCCCCATGGGATTGACCATGCACTATCATTATACATTGACTTATTAAAAAGTATAGTTTGGGAAATAAATAATCTAATTTGGCTACATCCCACATGAATAAAATAATATTTGTGGGAACGTAAAATTTTGGCATTGTTGCTAGAGATATTTTATAGTGCTTCACATGGTAACCTAAAACCAAGTACTTGGGATTACCTATCCCTTTCCCCATTTCTCTTTTATTTGATTTTCCATTTTCTTTTGGATTCCACTATATCCATTTTTATTGAGCCATAGTGAATGAATCAGGGCCCTTAAAATTTTTCAAGGAGACTTCACCCAAAATAATATCATTCCATCAATCCTAAAATTAAAAAGTATATCTCTACAAGCCACTGTTCAAAAATATAAGACCGCAACAATCCTGCAGGTAAAAATCATCCCAACCCACCCAATATGCAACTGTTAGTTCATGAATAGAAACCAACATATTAATATTGCACCATTATTGATTATGGATTTCCATCAATCCATAGTGATACACCAAGTATTGTGTTCCCTCCTATTTAGGATCACACCTTGAATATAAAACTTGGACTCATTCACATGATCCAGAACATGGACCAATTTAGTGGGCTTCATTGGGATGAACCCCATGAACACATTTCAATCATCCTAGAAGTATGTGGTACCTTTCCCAACTAGGTAGTGACTCCTAATTCAATAAGGATTCAAGTATTCTCTTCTCCTAGTGAGACAGAGAAAAATATTGGCTTAAAATTAAATCTCTTGAGTCAATAACTACTTGGGATGATCTAGATAATAAATTTTTAGACAAATAATTTCCACCAATAAAAACATGAAAATTGTGGAATGACATAACAAACTTCACTAATATTGATAGATAATATTCATTGGATGTTTGGGGAAAATTCAAGGAACTGATGGTAAAGTGACCGAAGCATGTAATAGACAAGTTCGCCCACCTCCAAACACTTTACGATGGCCTCCATCAAGATTCACGTATAGTTTTTGATGATGTAGTTGATGGGGGGCTTATGTTCAAGAAAACGAATGTCATAAGAGCTATTTTGGATGAAGTATCTCACAATTATAGCCCATGGTAGAGTGATCATGGACCACCTCAGCATGATATCCCCCAAGTTGAAGAGAATACTCGACTAACCACACAAGTTTAAGCCTTAACCAAAAATCTTGAATCATTTCAGCTATCTACCACACCACTTCCTGTTAATGCTCATATAAAGGCAGTTAGGTCATGAAAAATGAACAGAGGGCTGCATATTTAGCAAGACTTCAATGAAAATGTTGATGACCAACTAAACAAAGATTTTAATTATTTCAATTACAATCATAAAAAAACCAGTTCCAACAAACACAACAATATTCTTAATAAAGTCCTGCACAATAACACTAACTGAATAATCGAGGGTATTACCAATAAAGAAGTGGTCAGACACATTATAGGAATCAAGGAACACCAGGATATCCACAAATGAATCTTGTTCCCAGACCACCACAACAAGAATCACAACAACCCTTTCCTCAATGATCACAATAACAATTCTAGCTAGCTCCACCAATACCTCAACAACCAGCTTTACAACTTAAAAATAATTTGTAAAATATACTTTCATCATTTGTTTAAAAGGAATATCAGAGGATGTAAACCTAAGAAACTGAAATGTATAATCAAAGGTAGGATCTTAAAAACCTTGAGCATCAAATGGGTTAGATCTCAAATACAATTTCAAAGAGATTACTAGGTACTCTACCTAGTAATACATTGACATAACCAAAGGAAAAGGAAAATCCAGTTGTTATGAGGAGTGGAAAAGTGATGCATTTTTAGAAACCACATGAAGGAGATGAATGAATTGATGAGGAACTCAATAAATATACAAGAGTTGTAAAAGAAGAATCTGATGGAACCACTCAAAAATACCGCAAGAGGCCCTATAAAAACTCAAACACCTAAGGAACCTAGGAAAAATTTTATGTTGCTCGACAACCTATTAAACTGCCCATTTCTTTTCTAGAAATATAATATCACAGAATAATTGAAGGGAAATACATGCTATTGTTGTAAATGGTAAAGCAATTGCACATCTACATTTTATTTTCTAAAAAATTCAAACCAATTCCCACCTATGAAAATTTTCTAAAAGAGATCCAGTAAAATAGAAAGAAAATGGAAGAAATAGGAGTAATATCACTGAATGTAGAATGTTAAACTGATGTTCAATAGAAAATATAACCAAAAAATAAGATACCCTGGGAGGTTTCTAATTCCATTGTCAATATGGGAATGTAAATTCAGAAAAGCCCTATGTAATTTAGGATCCAACATCAGCCTCATGGAGATGAGGGTATTCTGAAAGTTGGGGCTCAATCAACACATACCAACTAGAGTAGTACTCTAGTTATCTGACCAATCAGAAAAATCCCCCATAGGACTCTTCGAGAATATCTTAGTCAAAGTTGATAAGTTCATCATTCTAGCAGACTTCCTCATTTTTTGACATGGAAGGGGAAGGGGACATTATGATCATCTTAGGCTGACCATTCCTAGCCACTGGGAAGGAATTGATTGATGTAAATCAAGAAAGACTCATATAATGATAATGAGAAGATCAAATTGTTTTCAATATAGCAAAGACAACATAATAAATTGATGATTGTTTTGATTACTGAGTGATCTCTCTCACTCACCAAAGACAAGGATACTTAAACATTTTAGATGAAATTAATGAAATACACCTTGATGAAGATGAGGAATATGAATTTGAGGAAGTAAAATACCCAAAAACTCTTACAAGGGATATCATCCCACCTTTCATACCCTCATTAATATACCACCAAAAGAGGAACTGAAACCACTTCCCAATACACTCAAGTACACCTTTCCAGAGGCTGCTACTACACTACCAGTTATAAATAAATCAAAAATATATTAGTCACAGGAGGAAAAAATAGATTATGTATTGATAAGATATAATAAATCAATTTCCTAGTGAGTGGATGACATTAAAGGAATCGGTCCTACTTTATAAACCCACAAAAGTTTACTTGAGGAAGTTGAAGAAAACCCATAAACCAACCTCATAGGCGACTCAAACCACCTATAAATGTGGTTGTTAAAAATAAAGTAATGAAAATTATTGATGATTCGATAATATTTTCAATTTATAATAGAAAATGGGTGAGTCCACAGAAATTATTTCCTAATAAAGGTGTTCACACGGTAGAATAAATGATAAAGATAAATTAATGTCAACTCGCACCATCACTAGATGGTGAGTATGTGTGGGATAAAAAAACCAAAATGCAGAAACCTAGAAATATCATTTTCCCTTTCCATTTATGGATCATTTTTTGTAAATATAGGAAGGAATTGAATTCTATTATTTCTTAGATAGATATTCAAGATACAATCAGATTGTATTCAACCCAAATGATTACTCTAATACAACACCCACATGTCCATTTGGAACTTTCTCCCTTAAGAGCACGTCATTCAGTATGAACAATACACTGAAGAACTTCAAATGGTGAAAGACACTTATATTACATGATATGATGGAGGATTTTTTAGAAATTTTCATCTACAAATTTGTGTTTTATGGGTGATCTTTTAAGGATTGCCTAAGCAACCTTGATCTACTCCTGCATTGCTGTAAAGAGATGTTTCTATTTGTAAATTGGTAAAAATGGCACATTATGGTTCAATGAGGCATATTCCTAGAAAATAAAATTTCCAAAAATGACATGGATGTTGATCCCACCAAGATAAAAGTGATCAATGATTTACCTTATCCATCAACAGTCAATGGAAGAAGGAGATTTCTAGGCTATCCCGGATTCTATTGGTGATTCATAAATGACATAAAACATGTTTCCTTTCCTATGATGCACTTGTTATCAAAGGAAACACTATTTTAATTCCTTAAAGATTGTCAGAAGGCATTCAATACTTTAAATAGATGCTTGATATTTTCTCCTGTAATCATTTCACCTGATTGGGATAAGGAATTTGAATTGATGTGTGGTGTTACTGAATTCACAATTGGAACAATTTTTCGAAAATGTGTTGGCCACATATTCTATCTTATCTACTATTCTAATCCCACGCTGAATGAAGCTCAAGTTAATTTCCCAACTATAGAGGATGTGATCTTAGTAGTCATGCATGCTTTTGAGAAATTCTGTTCATATTTGGTTTTGTCCAAAGTGATTTTTCACACCGACCATGATACCCTGAGACACTTGATGAATAAAAATGATGCCAAGCCATGAATAATAAGGTGGATCATTTTTCTCCAAGAGTTTGACATCATCATCAAGGATACGAAATTCAATGAAACATTGGTCATTGGTCATATGTCCTGACTTCTATTACAAATCATAAAGGACAATGATGAAATCGACATCAAAGCCAACTTTCCAGATGAAATCCTTCTCAACATAAAAGTGAAACTATGGATTTCTGATATTGTAAATTATATTTCCATGGGATTTTTACATTATGAAATATCCTACCAGTAAAGAATATTTTTTTAGTGGAAGCATAAAACTATTACCGGGATGAACCACTCCATTTTGAGTGCTTTGCTGATTGATTATTAGGACGATTCATTCAAGATGATAAAATAAAAGACGTGTTAGACATGTGTCATAAGTCACCAACTATAGAAAATCATAAACCAGAATACATGGTAGAAAATATCCTACAATGTTGACTTTTCTGGCTAATGTTACACCACAATGTAGGGGATTATTATCAAAGCTGTGATATGATCCAATGAACTCGAACCATTGGAAAAAGAAACTAAATGCACCAAAATCCAATCATGGATGTTAAAATATTCAAATGTGTGGGGAATAGATTTTAAGGGACCATTTCCCAAATAACATGGAATGTCCTATATTAATGATGGCATTGACTACCGCTCAAAATGGGTAGAAAATGAAGCTATATTAAATGAAAAAACAAAAGTGGTCTTGAATTTCCTAAAAAATAATGTGTTCTTAGGATTTGGATTTCCTAGATAATTCATTAGTGATCAAGTAACACATTTTAAGAATCATGATGTTCAAGTACTAATGGAAAAATATGATGTCCAGTATAACATAGGAAGTCCCTACCACCTACTAACAAGTTGGAAAGTTGAATTATAAAATAGATAAATCAAACAAATCCTAGATAAGGCAGTGAACATAAGTTGAAGTGGCTGGAGTTTGAAATTGGGTGATAGACCATGGGCATACCACACAGTGTACAAACACACATTGGTTCCACAACAATATGATTGTTTTATGGAAAACCTTATCATCTTCTAGTTGAGTAAAATCATTTCTCATAATGGGGTATTAATAATCTCAATTTGGATTCTTAAAAAGGTTTAGAATATCGGACGCTGCCATTGGATGAATTAGATGAAATTAGAAAATATTCTTATGAAAATTCCAATATCTACAAAGAAAAAACAATGAAATGGAATTATTGATGCATTGAAAGATGTATATTTTTCCGAATAAATAAGGTCCTATTATTCAACTCAAGAATAAAATCATTCCTTGGGAAGTTGAAATCTAGACGGTCAGAACCCTTCAGAGTTGTTTCTATTTTCCCCTATGAGACTGTTGAAATTAAAAAGGATGATGGACCACAATTCAAATTCAATAGTCAAAGATAAAAAATCTATAAAGAACCCTTCCGTGAAGGCTGTGATGGAAACCTAAAATTCATATGATCTTCAAATAATCAATCTCTCGATGTTAAAGGCAGTGCAAACAAGGAGGAAACTCAGGACATCTCACCATATGCTAGATTAGGTTAGAATAATCCTTAAGAAAGATTAGGAAATTCTGGGAGAAATAGACCCTGGTTTTAACCGAAACTGAGAAAAAATATCAATTACATGTCTTGTAACCTAGTTTGATGATCTGTACTTTTACATCAAAATATTAAAAAACTAATAATTATATGCAGTGAAAATTATTTACACATCATTTAATCCCTCAAATCTATTTAAAAAAATAGTCTGTGATCCTAGTGTCCGTGGTCCGAACCCCCCCTCCCCCCACCCACGAACCATCCCCTTCCTACCCTCTCAGTCACACGACACCCCACCTCTCTCTTATTCTCTTAAAAAACCAATTTCTCTCTAAACTCAATTAATACCCATCCTTAGACCTCCACAACTGTGAACCCACCTCCACATCTAACTACCCTGCATGCACACCACCCCATCCTCTATTTACTGTCAGCCAAAAAAATACCCCCACACCATCTCATTTGAACCCATCCTCCTAACCACACCTACCTCTGACCTACTCCCTCAATGGAACATAGATAGACCATTCACTCTGCACCTATAGAATTCTGGTGAGGCCAAAATGATCCACCGATGGTGAAGTTTCCACAAGGTTCTACTGTAACACCCCAACCTCAGTTACCTAGAGTCGATGCATTATTACGTAACATTGGCATGATCACAAAAGATCAAGTCTCGAAAGACTGATTAGTATATTAGACTTGGAAACACTTGATACATTCATAAAAGTTACATTACATCATAAAGTAAAAAACTACAATAACATGGTCTCCATAGTCCACACTCATAACCCCTTCCGACTATCCCTACATGTCATTCATAAAATATATCTTCACATCCTTGAAAAATTAAAACATTGAAAGGGGTGAGCTCAGATGCTCAGTAAGGATAAGAATATAGTGAAAACTTTCATAAATAAACATAAACATTTAAGGTAATGTATAACTAAAAAAAAGCCTCTTAAACTTGAACTTTAGAATAATATGGAAATAATAAAATTAAATAATGACATTTACGTAGTCACATGGATATTCTACTAGTCGAATAATCACATGAAATATCAATAACCACTTTCATAATGATGGAATTCAAAATTCCAAACAATCATAACCACGTTTCCATGGCCTCGTGCCAAGACTACAAATAAAATTTTGTCAAGGCCTCGTGCCAAGACACTAGTATGTCTCATGAGACCTACCAATGAATCGAGGAGCTATAGAGGGCTCCACCCATCACTTATTAAGTCTAATTCATTCTTTATATTAAAAGGTTTAAATATATCATAAACCATAACATAATCGTATCACATAAAACATGCATAAAGGAAACATAAAATTTCCACAATTCAATCACAAGATATCAATACAACACATTGATATAATAAAAACATTATCAAAACCATTTTTAGTACCAAAATATAATAAAATTAAAACATGGTATTTATTTTTCATTTAAAAAAAGTTATGGCTTGTAGAGGAAGCCGAAACTCAAAAAATGGTCACGGTGGTGGAGAAGTCATTGTCGCCGCATACGTACGAAAAAAAACATTAACTTTTTTCATTTAGTAAAACGCTTTGTATAAAAAATATACCCTTTGAATAAACATAAAATTCAAAGGAGTTTATACACTGTATAAAATAAAGTTGTGTATAAAACAAAATATGCCTCAATGAAAGTAGATTGAGACGAAGTCCCTTACCTCGTGTCCGACTTGACTCAATCATTCTTTAACCTCTTGAATAATAAACTAGAGTTAATTTCTACTTGCTTAAGAACCTTTTTTAAGTTCATTATTCCTTTTATATCATTTATTACCATTTTATGAACATTACGTAATTGTTTAAGTTAATAACGGTCGTTTTGTCCATCTTTGGTACTTGAGTCAAAATTAAACATCTTATAATTAAAAGTTGTTCATGTGGTAAAATATCCATTATATCCAAAATTATATTAATGATGTAGATATCAGATATATCATATATATCTAGTATATATATGCATTTATAATATTACACAACATTTAGAGGTAAGAAATGAAATGCACCGTTCATGGAGACTGTAAGTCGTATGTATGCATGAATGCTACTTTCATTTCTATTTCGTATTTAATAGAATTAAATCATAATGATATAAAGGTATGTTATAATTCTAGTATAATATCATATATAATATCATTTACTCTATACTTTACACATCCCACATATGGCATTAACGATTCAAAACACTTTGAGGGGGCGGTAGTCCGCACTTCCTCAAATGAAATTATCGCGTTTACCCATAATGGAAATAACAAAGGTATGCCATAAATGAAAAATACAGAAGAATATGGAAAAAATAAACATAATATATATCATAAATAAATATAGTTACATATTAATGGCCACAATGAAAGGTGTTAAAAGAATATTGAACAATCATCGTTTCGTGAGGCAGTAATTCACCAACCACAGAAACAGTATGTTATTTAACCATTAGACGAAGGTGTGTGTAAGTGTAAATCAAATAAATCACATAAAAACATCCCAGTATAATTAATAAACTTTTTTTGTTACAAAATAAATGAATAAAAAGAGTTTAAGTGGTTGGAGAAGCGAAATAAAACAAAAGAACATAAGAGAAAACATTACCTTAAAATCAGGTAACTCTTTTTGATTTGAGCCAAAGGCTTCCTTGGGAAGACTTCTGCCCAATGTTAGGCTTCTAGGAGTAATATAAGGAATTTGATAGAGTATTTTTCCAGAGGTTGGAAAATCCAAATGGCTTTTATGGTGTGAATAAGGTGGTAGAGGTGGGGGCCTTTTATAAGAGGAGAGGAGGGGAACTCTTGGAAAGTCATGAAATGTTACATTATTATGAAATGATTTTCGGATTTTAAAGGACCCACAATGATATATTTCTAGGATAAGGTGATAAGGGTTCTAAATAAACCCATACAATAGTCTTTAGACAAGTGTAAGTCTTATATTATACCTTGTCATTTCACTTTATTTAAATCGTTCATTAATGAGGTAATCGTTGCATCATCATGGTGTGATAAATAAATTTATTTACTTAATTCCTAAAAATTATAAAACAATTACCATGATGTAGGGAATCGTTTTATCTTTCCAATGGATATATATAGTAAAAAATATGACTTATATAACCCCTTCTAAAAATTGTTTTAGTAAAAAAATACATGTTTGTGACATTTTTATTTTTACTTTAAATAAAAGTTATTAATGTCATTATCTTACACAAGTGGCTCCATGGGGTCCCAAAAATCTTCCCATGGTTTGTCTTGGCTGGACATGACTCATCCAATAAGAATAGGACATATTTCAATATATTTTTATATTCTTATAATATCATTTTTACCTTAACTTACCCTAATTACCTCTAATCGCGGTTAATAAAACTCAAAAGTTACTATTCACCAAAAATTATTTTCATCCCATTGAACCACATTTTACTTAATAAGGACAACCATGTATGTTGGATTTTTGAAATTCAATTTGTAGAAGCGGTAATGTTTCATTTAAACAAGTAATCAGTTTTTTAACTACCACTTAGTGGTTTCACTATTCATCATAAATTGAAATTTTTCAGAACAATACCAAAAATTCACCCTAAGCTATAATTGATATTAAAAATTAAAAAATGATTTCTATTTTCCAAAATTCCAAACATATAGGTTTCATTAATTAATTTTATAATTAATTCCTGTTGTCAAAACAAATAGCGTGTTTTTATGAAACAATATCAATCAAAAGATTGACAATTGTTTGTGTCATATTTCAAAGTAAAATTAATTCTAATGACCCCCATTGGAAAAAATAGTAAAATTATATTCTAATTATACTTTAAAACCACTCAATAGTATAATTTATCACTATAAATTATTTTGATTAAAAAAGTTGTTTTTAAGTATTTTTCACTATTCGTCGAAAATTGGAAGTTCTCAGATAAATACCAAAAATTCAACATAGGCTAATTCCGATATTCCAAATCCATAAACAAAGTCCATTCTGAAATATAAAATTTATGTAATTCCAAAAAGTGGGTATTACTATTCATAACAGCTACTTTGATTGGTCGCGGTGTGTTAGAACTTGAAGTTGTGTACAACACATGCTGCTCTAATTTTTAAAGAGAAGTGTACCATGGAAGCATGGGGTGTTACATTCTCCCCTCCATCAATAAATTGCGTCCTCACAATTTGAACATTTTCTTCAAAAATTAAAGGTTGAAAATAGAAAATACCTTTGTGTAAAACCCACATAAAAAATAAGGTTAATAAAATTTAGCCTTAATAAGAGGAAAAGGGAAATGAAAAAGTCACCACCAAATTATGATATCGATTAGGAGAGCATTGGTGGAAATTCGAGACAAATAATTGGAGGGAAAATGTAAATATTTGTAGGGAGTGATTGAGGTCATCAATCACAAGAAAGTGTAAAATTGAGGGCCTCAAAGCCTTCAATCTATGGTGATTATAATATCATCAGTTCAACAAAACATAAGGTATTAGGATAACACAATTTTTTAATATCCCTTTCCTAAAGTTTAATAATTAATTTATTCATAGAATATGAGAGAGGTATATGTATATATATACATACATGTCAAGTAGAGTTTCAACCATCAACTAATTTCTACCACAAACTCATCTTTCACTCAAAAAGATAATAGAACTCAAAAATATTATATTTATCCTAATCGTACAAGGTTCCAAATATTAACACATACCATTTAGATTAGGAAAACTATTTTGTATTAACCAGGGACTTCCTGTAGGCTAGTGGTAGATAATAAAGGTCTGTCTCACTATGGTTGTGGGTTCAATTCCTGCAGATTTGTCCAACGTGACGGGTTATCCCCCAACCTATAGGTTATCCTTTTCCTAAAACTATAATATTATAATATTCCAAAAATAATCTTCAGAAATTTTTTAACCCTAAACAATACTATCCAAATTTCAACTTAATCCATTCCAAATATTATAGTTATCCAAAATACCTCTGTCCAGACTTTCCCTAAAAGGTCTCTAAATTCCAAAATCAATTGTAACATCAGATTCCCCAAACAAAGTAAAGTTTCTCTTATTGTCACATAATAAAAATATGATTACCATCATCATATTAAAACCTTAAGTAAATAAACAAGTATTGCAGTACAATCCTTATATATATCCCATTATTCTTATAACTAGAATATAATCCTTGAGTCCAAAAGCACCAATACATTAATTATTCCACTTCCACTGTAGTAATAGCATAAGATTGGCATTGATCCCTTGGCCTTTTCTAAGGTAAGTTTCCCTGATTCATAGGACATTCATTTGCATAATGCTCCATTTCCCAACAATTATAGCATTCAACATTGATAGCCTCTTTCTTTCCCTTGCAATCACGAGCCTGGTGACCTTTTTCTCCACATTTATAAAAAAACTCCCATTCCTTTTAGGAAAGTACAATGGTGATTCTTCCCACAATTATCGCATAATGGAAAATCCTTCATTCCATTTTTCCTTTTATCTATCTCTTGTTCCACCATTCTCTTTTTCTCTTGCTTTACTTTATTGTCATAAGATTTAGAGAATTCCTTTTATGTCTTGATAGCACACAAGACTATATCTTCATATGTTGAGAAGGTTTGTGAGACTAATGATAAACAGAGAAATGGATTTAACCCATCAAAGAAACGATCAATCTTACTTCTTGGGTTATGTAGGTAATCTGCAGTATGCCTTGATAACTTTTTAAAGTTAGCCTCATACTTTGCGACATTCTCATCCTCCTTCTGCCTCAGACTCAAAAATTGCATTTCCATATCTGCTCAATGGTCATTTGGAAAGTATTTTTCTAATAAAATTTCCTTAAACTCCCTCCATTCCATACTTGATAGTTCTTCATCATCCTTTGTGTTTTGAATCAGCGACCACCATTGATCGGCATCTCCAGTGAGGCGGTAAACTGCCATGAAATATTTCTCCCTTTCGCTACTCCCCAAGGCGTGGAATATTTTCTATAAGGAGTTTATCCATTGCTCAGCTACTAATGGATTTTTACCCCCATTAAATGTTGGCGTTTTTTCCTCATGAAATTATCTAAAATTGATCCTCCACGTTGTGTATCAGGGTGCTCCATACGAGTAATGTTATTATTCATAACCTAAGTGAGTTGTCCCAGTATGGTGATAAGTTGATCAGTACCAGTTGTATCACCAGCTCCACTATAATTATCTTGGGCATGAGGGAAATCCCTACATGGAGTGCGTGCATTGATACAGTTTCTATTCCTTCCACTAGGAGCCGTTTCTAAACAATGTCATAAACTAGATTAGTTTATGAATCAAAATACATAATAACAAACTTGCAAAACATAAATTGAACTATTTATGGATATAATCTATAATCATATAAATTTTTTCTTTGAGGAAGTATATACTCATAAAACCTTCATAATGGTTTATAAAGAAAATGATAATTATCCTAAGCACATCCCCTGGGAGTGTTGTAACCAAGAGTGCAGCAAGGCCGGTTTTCGTGCACCAGTTCCCGTTCTAGTCTAGCTCAAAGCGGTGTTTTCGGGTTTTACCCCTAGGTATATCTGTGCCAGATCCACCTCTACTTGCTCGTATCCAGACAGGGATGTATTTATCAGAAAACTCACAAAATCTCTATAATACCAAAATTCTAGGAAGTTCATCTATATAAATCCTCAAAGTCTATCTTCGGGCTATGTGCTCTAATCGTGGTTTATCTAAATCTAGCCTCCAAGGTTAGTACTAAACTTCCTCTGATACCAACTGTAATGCCCCGACCCCAGTTACCTAGAGTCGGTGCATTATTATGTAACATTGACATGATCACAAAAGATCAATTATCGAAAGACCGAATAGTTTAGTATCCTTGGAAACACTAGATACATTCATAAATGTTACATTACACCATAAACTGAAAAACTACAATAACATGGTCTCCATAGTCATCACTCATAACCCCTTCCAACTATCCCTACTGGTCATTCAATAAATACTTCTTCACATCTTTGAAAAATTAAAACATTGAAATGGGTGAGCTCAGATGCTTAGTATGGATAACAATATAGAGGAAACTTTCATAAATAAACGTAAACATTTAAGGCAATGTATAACTGAAACAAAATCCTTTTAAATGTGAACATCAGCATAACATGGCAATAATAAAATGAAATAATTCCATTTACTTATTCGCATGGATATTCTACTAGTCGAATAATCACATGCATTATTAATAACCACTTTCATAATGATGGAATGCATAATGCCATACTATCATAACCACGTATCCAAGTCCTCGTGCCAAGACTACAAATAAGATTTTGTCAAGGCCTTGTGCTAAGACACTAGTTTGTCTCATGAGACCTACCAATGCAACAAGGAGCTATAGCGCGCTCCACCCGTCACTTATTAAGTCTAATTCATTCCTTATATGAAAAGTTTTAAACATATCATAAACTATAACATAATCGTATAACATAAAACATGCATAAAGGAAACATAACATTTCCACATTTCAATCACAAGATATCAATACAACTCATTGATATAATAAAAACTTTATAAAAAAAATTTTCAATACCAAAATAAATGAAAAGTAAAACATGGTATTTATTTTTCATTTAAAAAAAGTTATGGCTTTTAGAGGAAGCTGGAACTCAAATAATGGTCATGGTGGTGGAGAGGTCGTTGTCACTGCATATGTACGACAAAAAAAACATTCCCTTTTGTTGTTTAGTAAAATTCCTTGTATAAAAGATTCCTTTTGAGTAAACATAAATGTAAAATGGGTTTATTCACCATATAAAACAAAGTTGTGTATAAAACAAAATATGCCACAATGAATGGAGATTGAGACGAAGTCCCTTACCTTGTGTCCAACTTGACTCAATAATTATTTAACCTCGTGAATAATAAACTAAAGTTAATTTATACATGCTTAAGAACCTTTTTCATGTTCATTATTCCTTTTATATCACGTATTACCTTGTTATGAATATTACGTAATTATTTAAGTTAATAACGGTCGTTTTGTCGATCGTTGGTACATGAGTCAAAAATAAACTTCTTATAATTAGAAGTTGTTCATTTGGTAAAATATCCATTATATCCAGAATTATATTAATTATTTTGATATCATATATATCATATATATCCATTATATATATGCATTTATAATATTACACAACATTTAGAGGTAAGAAATGAAATGCACCATTCATGGAGACGGTAAGCCGTACATACGCATGAACACTAATTTCATTTCTATTTCATATTTAATAGAATGAAATCATAATTATATAAAGGTATATTATAATTACAGTATAATATCATATATAATATCATTTACTCCATCCTTTACACTTCCCACATATGGCATTAACGATTCAAATCACTTTGAGGGGACGGTAGTCCGCACTTCCTAAAATGAAATTATCGCCTTTACCCATAATGGAAATCATAAAGGTATTCCATAAATGAAAAAAACAGAATCATAAAAAAAACATAAACATAATATATATCATAAATAAATATAGTGACATCTTAATGTCCACCATGAAAGGTGTTGAAATAATATTGAACAATCATCATTTCGTGAGGCAGTAATTTTCCACCCATAGAAACAGTATGTTCTTTAACCATTAGACGAAGGTGTGTGTAAGTTTAAATCAAATACATCTCATAAATAAATCCTAGTATATTTAATATACTCTTTTTGTTACAAAAGAATTGAATAAAAAGAGTTTAAGGGGTTGGAGAAGCAAAATAAAACAAAAGAACATAAGACAAAACATTACCTTAAAATCGGGTAACTCTTTTTGATTTGAGCCAAAGGCTTCCTTGGGAAGACTTCTTCCCAAAGTGAGGATTCTAGGAGTAATATAGGGAAGTTGAGTGAGTATTTGGGCAGATTTTGTCCTAGCCAAATGGATTTTATGGTGTGAATTAGGTGGTAGAGGGTGGGGCCTTTTATAAGAGGAGAGGAGGGGCACTGTTGGAAAGTCAGGAAATGTTACATTATTATAAAATGCTTTTCAAATTTTAAAGGACCCACAATGATATATTTAGAGGATAAGGTGATAAGGGTTAGAAATCCACCCATCCAATAGGATTTACACAAGTTTATGGCTTAGAGTTTACCTTATCTTTTCACTTTATTTAAATTGTTCATTAATGAGGTAATCACTGCATCATCATGGTGTGATAAATAAATTTAATTATTTAATACCTAAAAATTATAAAACAATTACCATGATGTAGGAAATATTTTTAGATTTAAAATGGATATTTATAGTCAAAATTATGACTTGTATAACCCCTTATAATATTTTTTAGTAAAACAATAATTGTTTGTGATATTTTTATTTTTACTTTAAATAAAAGGTATAAATGTCATTATCTTACACAAGTGGCTCCATGGGGTCCCAAAAATCGTCCCATGGTTTTTATTGGTCGGACATGACTCATCCAATAAGATTAGTACATGTTTCAATATATTTATATATTATAATAATATCATTTTTACCTTAAATTTCCCTAATTACCTCTAATCGCGGTTAATAAAACTCAAAAGTTACTATTCACTAAAAATTATTTTCATCCGATTGAACCACATTTTACTTACTAATGACAACCATGTATGTCATATTTTTTAAATTAAATTTTTAGAAGTGGTAAAGTTTCATTTAAACAAGAAATCAATTTTTTAACTACAACTTAGTGGTTTCACTATTCATCAAAAATTGAAATTTTTCAGAACAATACCAAAAATTAACCCTAATCTATAATTGATATTCCAAATTAAAAAATGATATCTATTTTAAAAAATTCCAAACATATAGGTTTCATTAATTAATTTTATAATTAATTCCCATTGTCAAAACAAATAGTGTGTTTTTATGGAACAATGTCAATCAAAAGATTGACAATTGTTTGTGTCAAATTTCAATGTGAAATTAATTCTAATGACCTCCATTGGATAAAATGGTAAAAGTATATTCTAATTATACTTTAAAATC
Source organism: Viscum album (assembly GCA_963277665.1). Lineage (NCBI taxonomy): Eukaryota > Viridiplantae > Streptophyta > Magnoliopsida > Santalales > Viscaceae > Viscum > Viscum album. Next base: position 1,282,326,806 of record OY728134.1, read on the forward strand.
ACTCAATACTATATTTTATAACTATAAATTATTTTGATTAAAAAAGTTGTTTTTAAGTATTTTTCACTATTCATCGAAAATTGGAAGTTCTCGGAAAAATACCAAAAATTCAACATAGGCTAATTCTGATATTCCGAATCCAAAAACGAATTCCATTCTGAAATATAAAATTTATATAATTTCAAAAAGTGGGTATTACTATTCATAATGGATAATTTGATTGTTCGCGGTGTGTTAGAACTCAAGGTTGCGTACAACACACACTGCTCTATTATTCAAAGAGAAGCGTACCATGGAAGCTTAGGGTGTTACATTTACTCCTCCCAAACCCCCACCAACCTAGATAGAATATCCCAAATATCCCAATGGAGCTCATGCCAATCCTACTGCTTAGGAAGACTCCCAGTCTAGCTCTAGTGAATCATTTGACGACAAAAAACCACATTTTCAACCCATCATACAATTCTCTAACCCCAAGACTCATTTCCCCCTCAATCATCTATAGGAAAAACCATTTAGGATGAACAAAAACATTGGCATAGCCATCCTCAACCACCTGCATATCAACCATGAGAATCTTAAAGTTATTCAGTGCATTCATATTACATCTATTATTGAGGTACATGAGGAGAAATACCAAGATCTATTGTTAGAGTTTCTATCCACATTTTAGGTCGCATTTGACATCCTCTACCTCAAACTAGGAAGACGACCTCATGATATTTATTTTTATGAATGCAGGATACTCCTACTCATTTTCACTGAGGAATTAACTAAATATGAGTTATTTCCAACCATACAGCTTGAGCCTCTAAAGTTTGATTATAGGAAACTTTGTAGGATAATCGCAAATGATTCTCACCCTGAGCACAGTACAAGGATCACCAAGTTGACCAACATCTGTGGTCCAACACTCAAGATCCTCCTTTGAGCCTTGAATCATTCATGGTACACTAGGGACAAGTCTCATGGTAGTGTATTCCAGATGTATGTGACTATATGAGCTATAACCATGGGCATCCCTACAGTTAACATGGATGCTCAGTCTGTAAAATAATATTGATCCCACACTCAGAGGAAAAGAGACACATTAATGGGATTTTCTTTCATCATTCACCAGAATCTCCATCTTGGAGTGTTCTTCATCACTCTTACACTCACCTCCCAAGGTCTGATGGAATCCATTGAACTCATTTTTTACACAAGATGAAGCTCCTGATCAATGATGATGATACCTACCAATGGCCACTTGGACTAGGGGAGGAAATTGATGAGGCCCAAAGTGATCATGTAGTAAACCTTTCACCTGCTCCACCCAACAATTCACCTCCACCCCCACCACCCATTTGCCTACCACCACCACCACCACCACACACACCACTTCTCCACCCACCCAATTCTTCTCAATAGTTTTCTCAGCCATGTAACTTTGCATTCTAGAGAATTTGAGATGGATCTCCAAGAAACTGCATATCCCTTTTGGAGAGCTATCAAATTTCACCACCCCTCCACCAAATTCATCTCCCCTAGTATATCATCCTCCACCGACCCCTTCTGACCCCTCATCTTCCACAACTCCAACCCCACCCATAGACTAGGCCGACCCGCCATCAGATCTCTTAAAGACTGTTTCCCCGAAGAAGTACCTTATGGAGATGGCCTAGAAGGAAAAGGTAGTAACCACCACCTCATACACTGAGGTTCTATTTTTTAATCCCATGTACATGACCACATAGAAGATTGTAATCTCCCAACAACCTCCCATGGATCATATTTCCATCACCACAACACTGACTTCCATAGCTGACCCACCAGACCCTTATGACATCACTCCCATTGACCAAGAATGATTCCTAAAACCACCCTCTAATCCAAAGTGGATGCTCGAGTAGACTATTGAGATGTTTCCTTATCTTAGCTCACCAAAATTCCCATATCTGTTTTGGTAATAGGTATCTGAGGTTTTTGATTATCCTTTCTTGTCTGTGTTTCCCTTCATTTTGTAATGTTACACATTATCTATATACATGAATCTAATTTTTATCTATATTACATGGATCATTATTTAAATATTTATTATTTTATAGTATTTGTGTCTAGATCCTTTATTTCATCTATGGCTATCAATGCACCTGTGCCACCATATTGCTTTGTTCAATTAGGGAATCAGCACCTGGACAAGATTGAGAATCAGCTCCAGGAGCTCTCATTTGAGATCCATGCTTAACAACCACTAATAAGATCAACTATAGCCTTCCTCCCACACTACATCCATGTGTTATATTCTATTTAATTAATAAAACCTACTAAAATACCATGAGACCTAGAGTTCTCTTCCATAAGTAGCTGAAGATGAAAGATGAGACACTAAGCTGATGGGAAGAACTTCTTGATACTTTCCTCCATCTATCTTGCTGATGAATTCATTTGATAGAACTTTATCGGAGGTGCTCTATATTTCATCTATTTTACCATATTTTTAGTAATTATTTTTTTTCTTATTAATGATTTTATAGTTTTTGTTTTTTATCATAAGTCCATTTGAGATTTATTATATAAATTTGTTTGTATTTAAATAAAATGTGTTTCATTGATCATAGTACTATGCACATTCATGATATACTACTTAAAAATGTTTCAAACCTATAGAATAATGCTGCATCTAGTGAAATATTTGTATTTATAACTCTTTTTATAGGTATACCAATTTTAAAAAAATAACAAGTTCCCCAATGAACTTGCACTTCATACAGGGATTCTCAATTCCATAGAATTTGATTTTCCACTTCTATGTAGGGATGATTTTGGATATTGGATTTTTATAATTACACTTAGTTTTATTTTCCTAGATATAATGAATTATTCCATATTTAAAAATTTTTACCCTTTGAAATGTTAGTTGAAATATTTTTTCTCGAGGATAATAACTTGCTAATGTTTGGTGGAATTTGATAATATGAAATCATATATACATTTTTCCATCATTTTGTAAAGGTTATTCAATGATTTACTTGATAATTATCCTGCTATGGGATGATTATTATATGAAATAGGATTCTACGGTTTCAAAGGAATTAATGTAGAAAAGGGTCAAAATTGGCTACTACACATCGTGAAACATCATTACACGACCTGTAATTGCATTTCACAACATGATTCAAGCCATAAAGTAAAGTTATAAAGAATTTCAGGCCATAAAGACATTATATGACTTTATTTTCCAAAACAAATCATGTATACTTTTAATTTAATTCCTTATTTCAAAATAATGCCTTAGAGGAAGCTACTTGTCGTGAGTCTAATATACACATCATGAAAGGAGTCAAATTTACAAATCTACAGTCGAGATTTGTGTGAGCTAAATGATGAATTAAAATCTGTGGTGGGAATATTTGATTGTCAATATTGATGTGAATACCCATTACACATCATGTAATTTCCCATATATATATATATGTGTGGAGTAGTTTCTCATTAGAAGATTAACAGAAAAAATTTGGTTTCATTCCTTTTCCTCTTGTTTCACCTATACTCCCTCTACCCAAACTTGAGTTTCATCAACCGTTTTCATTATTTTACTTTAATAAAAAGCACCATGGATTAATTTTCAATATTTATTCATCCCTTTTTGCATCACCAACATACAAACATGTGTGTTCACCGATTCCCTCATCTATCTTCATCGAATTTGTGTTACACTTGTTCTTATTCCAATTTCAAGTTAGTAGTTAATTAAATTTTGTTTTATTCAATATTAAAATTTATCATTCTTGATTGAATGGTCAGTATTTGTTTAATCTAAATCAATTTTTTTTCAATTATTTAATATCAATATCTATTGGCATGATAATAATGTTTTCAATTCTTTATCTACCTATAATAAATTCTACCATGAGTAGCTAAACTACATAGGGTAGGGTTTGAGAGTAAAAATATATGAATTTAATGAATCTATAATTCTCAATATAGTAATCCTATGAATAGTAATTAGGATAAAAAAAATGTTTATCCAAATCGTTTGAATGATCCTGACCACATGATGTTTGAATGAAGGAACCCGACCTGATTGGAGTAGATTAGGATATGACCAATATCCTATGAAACTTACTACCTTATAATCTATGCATAATGTTCTTAGGTTGTTATTATTTATAGACTAAGGAATATCCACCTCATAAGTAGATCTATTTGGATTGACCAAAGTCTACTAGTGACCTTAGCTTGCTTCATAGCCTAGATCACAGGAGTATACTAGGTTAGGATAGAGATTATATTTCACCTTAAACCTCAAAATTGATGTAGATCCATTCCTTACATATCTTTAAAATTCACAAGTCTTTAGTGTTAGTTTTACTAAACTCTACAAAACATAGGAGGAATCATACATATATGGTTTTTACTTTTATGTTCCTACTAGCTACTAAATTTCCCATGGGATTGGACTTACACTATTACTATACTATGCCTTAGTAGAATGTTTATTTGGGCACGTAAATAATCTATTATGAATGTATCTCGAGAGAATAAATTGATGCATGCATGATCATAAATATTCATGATGAATATTTATAGTGTGAGAAAATTAAATTCACATCAAATTAAATATGGAGAGTAAATATAAAATATTATTAGGGATTATTTCTAGTTTATTAATTATTATTATTTTATGCTATATTAAATTTTCTAACGGGTTCAATTTTAATTTTTTTTTCAAAATATTAAGGTGAAATTTAATAAATATTGATTTTATTTTCAAAATGATATACACATGGAATATATTTTAATTAATAAACATTAATTAGTTTCTCTATGATTAATTTATGATTACTACTATGATAAATTTAAAGTTGAATTGATATTTAGATTTTAAATATGGTTATCATGAAGAAACTCTATCTGAAGTGTTGAAAAAATTGTATCATAGAGAGACACAAGAGGTCGATTATTATTTTTAAATGTAAAAGTGTTTCATTGTTCTGGTGATCAACTAATGCTCCTAGCTGAACTAAAATAGACTGATCCTTTGATGTTTAGAGAATTTTAATTACTTCAACATGTAAACATTGAAGCATTCATATAGTTATTTGGTTTTATTTTTTTCTAATAATTTTTAATTTGTATAATTTTAAAGGGTTACACTACCCATTAAAAGGTAAGTAATTGAGTTATAAATCCCATAAAAATGTAACACATTGGGTTGTACCTCTAGAATAAAAAGGCAAGTTGTTTTGGATGTGCCTCCAGGTGGGAAAAGGATGTTCATTTGGGAATAAGCCTCCATGGGGAAAAATATTTGAAATTTCGTTGTGACTCTATGTGGAAAAAAGTAAATTTAATATTCCATTATATTGGTTATAATGTGAGTCATCTCCCTTAGTTCATGAGTGGGGTGAAAAGTGTAATAGGATAATTTATATTTAAACAACTATGAAAATCTCTAGTGTTTTTTATTTTCTGTAGAATTAAATTTATAAATCTAGAAAAATGTTAAATTAGTTTTTAAAGGGACAATTCATCCCATCCTGGCTATTTTACAATCTTAAATCTGGACCAACAATTATTATGTTAGCTCAGTATTTTAATTTTACTTTTTATCCAAACTATTTCAAATTTTTCCTAAAAATTCCAATATATTAACATCAATATCTCCCATACATATAGCGACCTGACCTTTTCTTACATTACTATTACATCATTTTAAAGATAAACAACATAATAGTATTACACATGGAGGATACATAGGTTTAGTGTCTTGGGCAAATTAGGACTACACATAACAAGTACAACATCAAGCATAAAAAAAATTCATTTAATCTCTTCTTGTATAGCTTCTTAGTAGCACTTGTCCCCTCCTTAGTACATGTAGCCACCTGATGATATACATCAAAAGGGGTGAGCTAAAAGCCCAGTAAGAGGATAGATAAGGACAATATAGCATGGGGTGAGCATAATCATGACATAGGAAAGAGATCATGAACATGAGAGGAGCATAAACAATAAACTTGAAATGTGGCAAAGCATAAAAATGTAACATCATGTCTTAGTGGTTAACTACCACACATAATTGTGAACAAAGCTAGCATCATGTTCATGCATAATTTCACATTTACTCATGAGATTCATCACTTTACCCAATGCATTGGAGCGCTATATAATTCCGGGCACACCCGTCACATTTAAACATTCATATTGCGCTATATAATTCCGGGCGCACCCGTCACATCATAACATTATCATTATCATGCTTGCCACATAGAACACATATCAAACATGTACATAAATAACCCATGGAAAGGAATGGGTTTCATCTCATAATAACACATTCATAAGCTTTGGGTTCCCAAAAGGAAGAGGGAACAACATACTTGATATAAGAGCCATCATCCTTGAGTGAGAGGCAAAATGTGAGATCTTGAAAGAAGAGTTCTTTTGGAAAACATTTTGATGGACATAAAAACCAGTGACAAACATGTATATCCCAGAAAAGTAAAGGAAATGATGAACAAAAGACCTTTGAGGAGTAACCATATCAAAATGGAGTGAAAGAGGGAGAACCCGAAGGAAGACAATTGGGTTCGAGATTTCCCCTTACCTTGTACTCGAATGCCTCCTTCTCTTTAATGTCCTGTATAATGACATTATATTCATTAATTAGAAATTCCAGAACCTTTTATACATTAATAGGGTTCATTATGGTTTCATTATTTCATATTAAGTTCCTTTGGATGACTTATAGAGTTTAAAAACATTGTTCGGGGATGTTCGTTTTTATGGTTTTCTTGAGCGGTCCACTTGTATTCTTAAATTGATGTTCGGTTAGATCATGGGTAAACATCCAGAACTGATGTTACATGTAATTAATGATATTACAGAATCTTGATTGATTTTATAATGAGTTAAATTAGATCCATGTGGTCGAATTATTAGATAATAATTAAATGAAGATTATTTGGGCTGATTTGAGCGGTTTTTGGATCACAACCAACTAATTTTAATTTTTCACTTAGTAGTATGGCCATAGATTACTTCCAGAACTTAAAATAGAAAATAATACATATAAAACATTCTGGTTCAACCATAAAAATGGTTTCATGACCAGATTGAAGGTATAAATGGAAGAAGAGAGTTTGTTGTTTTTGAAGGTGATAAATTATCACCACATGAACAACGTTCTCTTTAATAAAATAAAAGGAAGGGAGAAAGGGTGTGGGGTGATATAACATTAGAATCATAACATTACAGTATATATATAATACTGGATTTACAGAACAATTTTGATTAAGAAGGGTAGGGAGAGATCAAGAAAGGATCTTGAACTTGAAAGGAAATTAAAGGAGAAGAGAGAGAGAAATTACCTTTAGAATCCTCCTCTTGAGTTCCTCTTTAAGGAAGCTAGGCTTGGTCTTTTGATGAGACCAGAAGCTCTTGGACGTGGGGGAGAGGCTAGGGAAGATGATTGGGCAGAGATTAGACAATGCTTGAAGCTTGAGAGGTGTGGTTTGGCAAGAGGAGGGGGAGGCCTTATTTATACATGAGGTGGGAGGTGTTTTTGGAATAAATTATTAAATAAAATAATATATCACAAGTTAGACTTGTAATAGTAGTTTTTTGACATCCTAAATCATATATTAATATAATAAAATTCGTTTTAGGGTTTAACTCTTCTTTATAAGTCGAATTCATTAATTTATTAAAAAGGAAAGTGAAAGGAAGAGAAAAAGTCACTTTAAGAAATCACTTTTTGACTTTAAGCTTTGGAAAGTTCTTTTTAGGTTTGACAATTGGATCTATTGTATTTCAAGGAACAATTTATGAAATTAAATATGTTTTGGCCGAAACTAAAGTTCTAGAATGTTTATGTCATCATTACATCAATAATGATGCAATTCAGTGTACACCGATTATGCGAAAAACTGTATTTTTTACTATTCACCCGAAAATTGAAGTATTTCAGAATAAACCCAAAAATTTACCCCTACCATTTTTCGACGTGTAGAATCCAAAAATGATGTCCAATTTTCAAAAATAATTTTATAAATATTATTAATTTAATATTTAATTAAAATCATAATTTACTTTAAAAAAAACAGTTTTTAAAATTAAAACTGATTTTGTAGTTCTTTTAAAAATTACTTAGGGTCTTATAATATTATCTAAAAACTATTAGACATTGATTCAATAGTTTATAAATATATTTCAGGAAAATAAATATCCTTTTAAATTAATTAATTAATTATAATTAATTATTTATGACTTATAAAATACCAAAAACGTTTACTAAGGTCAAATTGTCACTTTCTATGATGTCTAAATTTTATTTTATTATTCATAGGTAATTTTACTCTTAGTTACTATTCATAAGGGTCATATTACTATTCATAAGGATAGGTTACTATTCATAAGGGTAGGCTACTATTCACCAAAAATTGTTTTTGTTTCATTGGACTCCAAAAACTATCTTGAACACAACCGTGAATGTTGGATTTTTAAAATTCCAAACATAGGGTTGACAAAATTATGTTTTAAAGGTCACTTATCACCTAGTAGTTCATTATTTTGTGTTTTTATGACATAGATATAAGAAGGGAATTTTCCATTTAAAAACTTTGGGTCGTTACATTCTCCCCCCCTTAAGAAATTTCGCCCCCGAAATTTCACTTTACACAAACAGGTGAGGGTACTTCTCCTTCATTGCCTCTTCCGGTTCCCAAGTTGCTTCCTCAAACTTTTGGTTCCTCCACAACACTTTGACAAGGTGGGTTGTCTTGTTGCGTAGAACCTTATCACTTCGGTCCAGAATTTTTACCGGCTGCTCCTCATATGAGAGATCATCTTCCAACTGTACCACCTCTGAGTTTAGTACATGTGAGGGGTCTGGAATGTACTTCCTCAGTAGTGATACGTGAAACACATCATGAACTTGAGCCATATTCGGTGGAAGTGCCAGACAATAGGCCACGGCTCCTATACGATCAAGGATCTCAAAGGGGCCAATGTACCTTGGGCTTAACTTCCCCTTTTTCCCGAATCGCATGACTCTCTTCCATGGTGATATTCGAAGGAAGACTTTATCTCCAACTTCGAACTCCAAGTCCCTTCGACGATTGTCAGCATAACTCTTTTGCCGACTTTGAGCAGCTTTGATGTGTTTCTGGATGACTTGAACCTTCTCTGTCATCTCTTGAACAAGATCAGGACCAAGTAGTTTTCGTTCTCCAACTTCATCCCAACAGGTTGGAGTTCTACATCGCTTCCCATAAAGAGCTTCATACGGAGCCATCTGAATACTCGAGTGGAAGCTATTGTTGTATGAGAACTCAACCAATGGAAGGTGCTGATCCCATCCACCTTTGAATTCAAGAGAGCATGATCTTAGCATATCTTCAAGTGTCTGAATAGTCCTTTCAGACTGGCCATCAGTTTGGGGGTGATAGGCCGTGCTGAAATTTAATTCAGTACTCAAAGCATGTTGAAGGCTCCTCCAAAATTTAGAAGTGAACCTTGGATCACGGTCAGAGACAATCGAGAGTGGAACACCGTGCAACCTCACTACTTCCTTCACATATATCCTTGCAAGTTGTTCAAGTGAGAGGTCTTCCCGAATAGTGATAAAATGGGCAGTCTTGGTGAGTCGGTCAACCACAACCCATATCGCATTATTTCCTCTTGACGTTTTCGGGAGACCCATGACAAAGTCCATAGTGACATTTTCCCATTTCCACATGGGTATAGGCAAAGGCTGCATCATACCTTTGGACTTTTGCCGCTCAGCTTTAACTTGCTGACATACCAAGCACCTTGATATATATTCCGCAATCTCCTTCTTCATGTTATCCCACCAGAAGTGTTCTCGGAGATCACGATACATCTTGGTACTTCCAGGATGAATAGAGAAAGTTGAGCTATGTGCATTATCCAATAGCTCCTTCTTTATTTCGGGTGATGAAGGCACACAAAGCCGCGTTCCAAACCGAATCACACCATCATCGTCGATATGGAACTCTTGCAGCTTCCCTTCCTTTACTGCATTCACCCTCTTTTGTATCTCCACATCATCCCTTTGTGCTTCCTTGATCTTCTGTTGGATGGATGGTTGCGCAATCATTTGGGCAAGGTAGGATGTATCCCCTGCCCTTACGATTCCCAAATCCATCCTTTGCATATCCAAGAAGATAGGGTCTTTCTCAATCCTCAACATGGATAGAGTAGCAGGTTCTTTCCTGCTTAGAGCATCAGCTACCTTGTTCGCCTTTCCAGGATGATAGTGAATAGAGCAATCGTAATCCTTGATTAGCTCTAACCATCTCCTTTGACGCATGTTGAGCTCCTTTTGTGTGAATATATATTTTAGGCTCTTGTGGTCGGTGTATATGTCACACTTCTCACCATAAAGGTAGTGCCGCCAGATTTTCAAGGAAAAAATCACGGCTGCTAGCTCTAGATCATGCGTCGGGTAGTTCTGCTCATGGATCTTCAACTGTCGTGAGGTGTAGGCTATCACATTATCATTTTGCATGAGTACACAACCCAAGCCTTTCTTTGAAGCATCACTGTATATCACAAAACTTTCTCCACTTTTCGGTAGTGTGAGTACAGGTGCAGTGATTAGCCTTCTCTTTAGCTCCTTGAAGCTTCCCTCACATTCTTCCGTCCATACATACTTTACCCCTTTCCTTGTTAACTTAGTTAGCGGGCTTGACAATCGTGAGAAGTTTCTCACAAAACGTCGGTAGTACCCAGCTAATCCAAGAAAACTATGGATTTCTGTGACACTAGAGGGCCTGGGCCATTCTTCAATCGCCATTGTCTTTGAAGGGTCCACAGAAATTCCCTCGCTTGTGATCACATGTCCCAAGAACGTGACTTGATTCATCCAAAAGTCACACTTGCTGAACTTGGCGTACAACTTCTCCTTTCTCAATGTCGCCAACACAAGTCTTAGATGTTCTTCATGTTCCTCCTTGCTCTTGGAGTAAATGAGAATATCATCAATAAACACTACCACAAATTTGTCGAGGTAATGTCTAAAGACTCTATTCATCAAATCCATGAAGATTGCAGGGGCATTAGTAAGTCCGAAGGGCATCACCAAAAACTCATAGTGCCCATACCTTGTACGGAAGGCAGTCTTCTGAATATCTTCCTTCTTCACCTTTACTTGATGATATCCAGAACGAAGATCCACCTTTGAGAAGTATTGAGCTCCTCTTAACTGATCGAACAAGTCATCAATCCTTGGGAGAGGATACTTGTTCTTTATGGTGATCTTGTTGAGTTCTCGATAATCGATACACAGCCGCATGGTTCCATCCTTCTTCTTCACAAAGAGCACTGGCGCACCCCAAGGTGATGCACTAGGGCGTATGAACCCTTTGTCCAGATGCTCTTGCAGCTGCTTCTTTAACTCCTCCAGTTCGATAGGAGCCATCCTATAGGGGCACTTCGAGATAGGAGTAGCTCCGGGTATGAGTTCAATTGAGAACTCTACCTCACGATCCGGGGGAATTCCGGGTAACTCTTCGGGAAATACATCGCCGTATTCCCTTACGATGGGCATTTCCTCAAGGTTGGAACTTTCCTTTGACTCAATCATTTGGGAGAGGTATGCTTCTTCATAGGGAATCATCACCCACACCATTGAAGGATTTCTCAAAGGAGATTCATGATCTTCCTTGCATTTGTAGAGGAGCATGGGATGGTTTGGAATATGAAAATATATTTCCTTTTCCCGACAGTTGATATGTGCTCTATATAACGAGAGCCAATCCATTCCCATTATAGCGTCGAATTCCACCAAGGGAAGTATTACGAGATTTGCCGGAAGAATCTTCCCACATACGTCAACAGGAGAAGAATCAAACACTTGGGTTGCAATGATTGCACCACTTGGTGTTTTTACAGATATCTCTACTTCAAGGTTTCGGGGCTTCGATTCTATAGTTCTAGCAAACTTGCAAGATATAAAGGAATGCGTAGAACCAGAATCAAATAAGACTTTTGCCATTCTTGAGTGAATAGGAAGTGTACCTTGTACGACTTCATTATCATGTTCCACCTCCGCAGTAGTGATGGCATAAGCCTTCCCTTGTTCCTTTGGCTTTGGTGGTTGTTGGCGCTGATTACCCTCGAAAGCTCGAGGTTTAGTGCACTGGTTTGAATAGTGCCCTAGCTCCTTACAGTTGTAGCATTGAACCACGAGTGGTTCTCTCCTTTCATCGGCTACATTACCCTTCCTTTTCATGTCTCTTCGACACTCGTGAGCTAGGTGTCCATCTTTCCCACACTTGAAGCACTTCCCCGTCCCTTTGAGGCAGTTCCCACTGTGCAACTTCCCACATTTTTGGCAAGTGGTTCGTTATGTTTTCTTCCCATCTTTATCACTAGATCCACCAGCTTGAAACTCCATCTTTCTTTTCTTATCACCGTAGCCATGGGACCATTCTCCAAACTCCATCTCCACTTTGAGAGCACACCGTACAACTTCTTCATAACTCCCAAAGTCTCGAATTGCAAGAGCTTTTCGAAGATGTGGTTTTAATCCACTAAAGAATCTATCAATTTTGCTATCATTGTTGATAACAAAACCCGAAGCATACCTTGCGAGCCTTGTAAAATTTGCTTCATAGATTGTGACAGATTCTCCTTCTTTTTGCTTGAGCTCTATGAATTCTCTCTCCATCTTCGTGCGAAGAGTTCTTGGGAAGTACTTATTAAGAAACATTATCTTAAAGTCTTCCCATTCCATCTCTTCAATTTCCTCCCTTGGCTTGGTGTTCTTAATCAAAGCCCACCATTGATCAGCTTCTCCATCTAGACGGTAAACGGCTAGAGTCACCTTCTCCGTCTCGGAACAGTGAAGAACAGAAAAGATCTTCTCCATGGAGTTGACCCATTGTTCCGCAACTAGTGGATCAGAATATCCACAAAACGTCGGTGGTCGTTGCCGCATAAAACTTTCAATAGCTAGTTGCTCCCTCTTTGGTGAAGGAGGACGTTCCCCATTATTATGGTTATTATTCATAACCCGGGATAATTGGGTAAGCATCGCCATGAAGTTTTGAACTCCACCTCCAATATCATTGGGGATGTCATTCGGGCAATCGTTGCATTGGCCTTCACAAGAGTTGTTGGCCTGATTTCTCCTGGTTCCCACCATTTTCTAAAATAGAAAAGGTTAGAACAAAACATAAGTAAACAAGTCATGAATAACTTATCCTTTTAAACAATTATACCAAAAACATAACATATGGGATCCCTAGGTAAATATCCTTGTGTGCATATTTGTACTTAGTCTCATGCTAGAGGTTTTCTTTAGGGTTCACTAATCCTAATTCCCAAATTAACTAAACCTTGCCTCTGATACCAACTATAGCGACCTGACCTTTTCTTACATTACTATTACATCATTTTAAAGATAAACAACATAATAGTATTACACATGGAGGATACATAGGTTTAGTGTCTTGGGCAAATTAGGACTACACATAACAAGTACAACATCAAGCATAAAAAAAATTCATTTAATCTCTTCTTGTATAGCTTCTTAGTAGCACTTGTCCCCTCCTTAGTACATGTAGCCACCTGAGGATATACATCAAAAGGGGTGAGCTAAAAGCCCAGTAAGAGGATAGATAAGGACAATATAGCATGGGGTGAGCATAATCATGACATAGGAAAGAGATCATGAACATGAGAGGAGCATAAACAATAAACTTGAAATGTGGCAAAGCATAAAAATGTAACATCATGTCTTAGTGGTTAACTACCACACATAATTGTGAACAAAGCTAGCATCATGTTCATGAATAATTTCACATTTACTCATGAGATTCATCACTTTACCCAATGCATTGGAGCGCTATATAATTCCGGGCACACCCGTCACATTTAAACATTCATATTGCGCTATATAATTCCGGGCGCACCCGTCACATCATAACATTATCATTATCATGCTTGCCACATAGAACACATATCAAACATGTACATAAATAACCCATGGAAAGGAATGGGTTTCATCTCATAATAACACATTCATAAGCTTTGGGTTCCCAAAAGGAAGAGGGAACACCATACTTGATATAAGAGCCATCATCCTTGAGTGAGAGGCAAAATGTGAGATCTTGAAAGAAGAGTTCTTTTGGAAAACATTTTGATGGACATAAAAACCAGTGACAAACATGTATATCCCAGAAAAGTAAAGGAAATGATGAACAAAAGACCTTTGAGGAGTAACCATATCAAAATGGAGTGAAAGAGGGAGAACCCGAAGGAAGACAATTGGGTTCGAGATTTCCCCTTACCTTGTACTCGAATGCCTCCTTCTCTTTAATGTCCTGTATAATGACATTATATTCATTAATTAGAAATTCCAGAACCTTTTATACATTAATAGGGTTCATTATGGTTTCATTATTTCATATTAAGTTCCTTTGGATGACTTATAGAGTTTAAAAACATTGTTCGGGGATGTTCGTTTTTATGGTTTTCTTGAGCGGTCCACTTGTATTCTTAAATTGATGTTCGGTTAGATCATGGGTAAACATCCAGAACTGATGTTACATGTAATTAATGATATTACAGAATCTTGAATGATTTTATAATGAGTTAAATTAGATCCATGTGGTCGAATTATTAGATAATAATTAAATGAAGATTATTTGGGCTGATTTGAGCGGTTTTTGGATCACAACCAACTAATTTTAATTTTTCACTTAGTAGTATGGCCATAGATTACTTCCAGAACTTAAAATAGAAAATAATACATATAAAACATTCTGGTTCAACCATAAAAATGGTTTCATGACCAGATTGAAGGTATAAATGGAAGAAGAGAGTTTGTTGTTTTTGAAGGTGATAAATTATCACCACATGAACAACGTTCTCTTTAATAAAATAAAAGGAAGGGAGAAAGGGTGTGGGGTGATATAACATTAGAATCATAACATTACAGTATATATATAATACTGGATTTACAGAACAATTTTGATTAAGAAGGGTAGGGAGAGATCAAGAAAGGATCTTGAACTTGAAAGGAAATTAAAGGAGAAGAGAGAGAGAAATTACCTTTAGAATCCTCCTCTTGAGTTCCTCTTTAAGGAAGCTAGGCTTGGTCTTTTGATGAGACCAGAAGCTCTTGGACGTGGGGGAGAGGCTAGGGAAGATGATTGGGCAGAGATTAGACAATGCTTGAAGCTTGAGAGGTGTGGTTTGGCAAGAGGAGGGGGAGGCCTTATTTATACATGAGGTGGGAGGTGTTTTTGGAATAAATTATTAAATAAAATAATATATCATAAGTTAGACTTGTAATAGTAGTTTTTTGACATCCTAAATCATATATTAATATAATAAAATTCGTTTTAGGGTTTAAATCTTCTTTATAAGTCGAATTCATTAATTTATTAAAAAGGAAAGTGAAAGGAAGAGAAAAAGTCACTTTAAGAAATCACTTTTTGACTTTAAGCTTTGGAAAGTTCTTTTTAGGTTTGACAATTGGATCTATTGTATTTCAAGGAACAATTTATGAAATTAAATATGTTTTGGCCGAAGCTAAAGTTCTAGAATGTTTATGTCATCATTACATCAATAATGATGCAATTCAGTGTACACCGATTATGCGAAAAACTGTATTTTTTACTATTCACCCGAAAATTGAAGTATTTCAGAATAAACCCAAAAATTTACCCCTACCATTTTTCGACGTGTAGAATCCAAAAATGATGTCCAATTTTCAAAAATAATTTTATAAATATTATTAATTTAATATTTAATTAAAATCATAATTTACTTTAAAAAAAACAGTTTTTAAAATTAAAACTGATTTTGTAGTTCTTTTAAAAATTACTTAGGGTCTTATAATATTATCTAAAAACTATTAGACATTGATTCAATAGTTTATAAATATATTTCAGGAAAATAAATATCCTTTTAAATTAATTAATTAATTATAATTAATTATTTATGACTTATAAAATACCAAAAACGTTTACTAAGGTCAAATTGTCACTTTCTATGATGTCTAAATTTTATTTTATTATTCATAGGTAATTTTACTCTTAGTTACTATTCATAAGGGTCATATTACTATTCATAAGGATAGGTTACTATTCAATAGGTAGGCTACTATTCACCAAAAATTGTTTTTGTTTCATTGGACTCCAAAAACTATCTTGAACACAACCGTGAATGTTGGATTTTTAAAATTCCAAACATAGGGTTGACAAAATTATGTTTTAAAGGTCACTTATCACCTAGTAGTTCATTATTTTGTGTTTTTATGACATAGATATAAGAAGGGAATTTTCCATTTAAAAACTTTGGGTCATTACAATACACTGATATGTTATTAAGTTTATCAAATATTCCTATTCATTTACTTTCCCATCAAATGTGAAACAAAATAATTGTTTGTGTGTACGTGCAGATAACCTCCTCATGAACTGATGCATTTGTTTTGTCATCACAAAAATTAATGGTTGGTTGTTGTGATATATTTAATGTGTATATATGATTTTTATGACAAAGTTATGATTCATTAAATATAATATATCATCTATATTTGTATCATACCAATCATAAAAAATTTAATCATCGCACATGTTTACATACAGACTACCGTATCTATGGAGAGATATACTTCATTTTTCAAAAACCACCTCTCTGAGATGGTTATGGTGATATATTTAATGGTGTAATTTGATGTTTTTAACTTGATAATGATTCTATAAAGATATTATTTTATTTTATTTCTTTTTTCTTTCATTAAAAAAATTAATACCATCACCCTTTTGTACGTGTTCACCACCACCTCATGAGTTGTTGAATTTTTTATCATGGCATATTTTCATGAATAACTCTAAAATTGTATTTAAATAATAAAATGATTATTATTTAATGATTATTATTCTAGATATTGTTGAAAAAATACCCTTTAAAAATATTCAAAATGCCTGTAATGAACTATCTCAAATACCCTGTAAAACTGGTTCCCAACCTCAGCCATTACATACCGGAAGGGAATTCCTGATCCCCACGGGATGGCGACTAGCACTAGGGAATAAAAAACATCAGAGGAAATGATTTCATCCATCCTAAAGTAATGAAATGGAAAATATATATGTAAAAGAGACAAAAAATGAAAGTAGTGTATAGTTAATAACTAAAAAAATGGTAGAAACTAGATAACTCAATGTTTCTATAAAACTCAAAGATAATTTCCAACCACAAAGGATACCCAAAACATGGAAATAACTGCTCCATGTGATAGACTAGGAAAACC
This sequence comes from Viscum album, assembly GCA_963277665.1. Lineage (NCBI taxonomy): Eukaryota > Viridiplantae > Streptophyta > Magnoliopsida > Santalales > Viscaceae > Viscum > Viscum album. The sequence continues at coordinate 1,282,344,084 of OY728134.1, forward strand.
CACACCATATCACCATACAACCACCCAATCCTAGCTGAAAGAGAACCATGCTATATCACTGTAGTGCCTTACCATTCTCTTCATCAAAATATATACAATGGTCTACACACCATTGAATAAGTGCATAGGGTGTGATCTATTAGGATCATTAGGATCCCACCAAGGTTTTTTATAACATTTATTTGTATAATAATCCATGTATACTCATTTTAAATAAACCATGGCATGATAAATAGTAATTTAGTTTTATCAAATCATGGTAAATATTACCCTTTTCCAACAATTCTAAAACAAAGGCAGGTATATCAATTTCAATGATAATTTCAATTATCATTTATCAAAAACAAAAGCATGCATTTCAAATCCAAAAATAGTAAATATCCAAAATATTAAAAATCCAAGCCCAAGTTAATCATGCGAAGGAACTCAACAAGTCAGGATAACATACTACTTTTACCACAATAAATGACTAGTTCAAAACAAGTACCTAGAACAGAGGCCTTGGGAGATGAGAAACACCCAATGATTGAACCTCCAAACAATGTCAAAACATGTACCTAGAATAATAGGAATAAGGAGAATAGAAAACACCCATGAGAAAATCCCATTATGGTAAGATGGATGATGGACCTAATATAATCCTTTCCCATATGTAAACAAGGCTTCCCATGTGCTTCATTTCATAAATAATTTTTATTCTTGGAAAACACCCTTTTTCCATTTACCAAAAATAGGTAAAAACCCATATTTTATCACAAATCCATTTACATTCACAAAAAAATCATTCAAACTTATTTATAAATAATTTTGAAAAAGTGTAAGTGAAATACAATTCATTAACACATACTAAAGACAAAACCACCAACCTTAAAACTCAGGGTTTCACATTACCAAAAGGGATCCCCCAATAAGGGAATATAACAAAGAAAATAGTGGCCCTAGATTTAGTATAAACATATTACAATTGATCTAATTTACTAAAATGGGTTGTCGGAGAAGAGGAAATTACACATAACTCAATAATTCACACACGTCGAATCATAACCAACAGTGGAAAGAACCCCTGAATAATATTGCATCATGAATCTAGATTGAATAAAGAAGAAACATTACCATGGATCAATGAATATTATAATGTAACGCTATGATGTTACCATGATCAATGCGACGAAGATGCAGAAAGGCATACTTACTCAGTAAGATGAAAACTAACTATTAAGATGATCAAACTCTGAATGAATCAATCCGGAATGAACGGAGACAGAAAAAATCACAGGATAAGCCTTCTATAATGAGTTCCAAAAGTGATATAAGAAAATTAAATAAAACTTAAGCTGTAAGACACTCTAAATGCCGACATCCTAAAAATTACATGACATGTAACTCATTTAAGAATCATGTAATCCATGATGATGATGTATGCCGAAAAAACCATCCCCATTTCAATTAAAATATATATTTTTAGAATTACATGTTGTGTAACCCAATTAAACATTGTGTAATTTCCAAATGAAAAACATAAAACTCCATATTCTTACACAAAACTCAATACACCTAAGCTTCTCTCTAAACTTGGGAAAAATGGGAAAAATACATTATAACATTTATACATGGACTTAACTAATTCAAAAAAAACATCCATTAAAGAACAATAATTAATTTTCCATAAAAAAATTTATGTATCCTCTAGAGTCTCAAGATACACCCAAATAAAAAGTAGAATCAATTGAAGAGTAGGGAATAACATGAAAGTGAGTAACGGGATGCTACATTTAACAACATTGGCCTGAAAGCCACTATAATAGTTGCACTGATTCAGGTCATCACATGAAATCAAGCACGCCTACTCTATGCTAGAGGCTTCCAACTAGTAGTGAAGGTCTAAAAACAAAATTGGGGAGACCATACCCACTTATCAGAATGATTCCACAAGAGAAGTAATACCAATTTGTAAAATAACTAATAGGAACAATAAATGGACACTATGCGAAAAAACCAATTAGGGACCATGTAAACATTCTATGAAAAAATATAATGAATTCATTACACGTCAACCATTCACCAAATGTAAACCAAGTTCAAAACTGTCAAGGAACTCTAAACCCGGATCTGTGTCCGAACTCAGTCATGACATCCATGATCAATTCCTTTATCCCATGCACAAAAAATACTAGGTTCTTGTCCTAAAACTATACTTGATACAAGAAGAATCTTCTCGGGTACGTAAGTTCCATGGAGGCTCTAATAATGGCGTGAATACAACTCCATAGGCCACCACCAATGATGTCTAAGTAACAATAAGTATTTAAAATAGTGTATTTATGTGAAAAATTTAAATAAACATCCAATTCCCAGAGGAAATCATTCAATTAAGTATCAATCATCCATGTTATCCATTATGTTTTCTGTAGATGATTAATCCACATGACTAAATTTGGCCACATAATCTATTCCAATGTACACGAGGTTAAACAAACTTTTAACCATAGGGGTGGGGTATTCACTAATCAAAACTATCAAATAAGTGTTTGTTCACAATGTTCACTTGATTCATTCTCAAAACTTTTTCCTTTGGTTAGGCATTCACATAATTTACATGATGGCCTATGTTGTTCTTTTATATTTCATATGGGTATAAGTCAAGTTCACTATCTCACTAGGGTTAAAGATTTAAAAACTATAAATCACACTTACCTTGGAGCCTCAGTCCAGGTAGTTTCATTGAATGAAAAAATTTGTGGCCTATAGTATCAGTCTGAATCCCTAACCAATGAATTCATAGGTGGGGATTGAGCAGCAGTCTATCATGGACCGTGGGAGGAGCATCCATCCATTATACCACCACCATGACATTTCCACTAGCTTCATTAATCATTAACCACATATACAATTTCACAACCATATTCAAACAATAACATAACATTCACAATTCATCAATACACAAATAATTCTCATTATATTACCAAAAAACATGTTACAATTTTCAAACCATTTCTCATTAGCCCATTTACATTTTACTAAACACTCCCATATGGAATGTTTTCAGTTAAAAAAATAACATTAATCCCATTTACAAACCATTTCACATTTTCCAACCCAAACCATACAATTTAAAAACATATATATTTTTGCTTAAAACCTCCATTATTTAATGTTTTTGACTAGGAATAGTCTTCCATTTGTTCATATCAAGATCATGTTAACATGCCAACCTAAATTTTTCATGGGTCCTATCTCACTATCCAATAAGTAAATTCAAGTCTATGGTCCCAACTGACCCTTAAGACTAAATTATGTAATACTAAAAAATCAAATCAATTATTTGAAAACAACATGAAGCCACCCGTTAAAACATGGATCTCCTTCATTGAGAACTAAAACATGACCAAAGGCCTTCCTTTCCACTTCAACCATACAAAACAACAATTAAAATATTTTAGAAAATGGAAAATCACCCTCATTTCAACATAACATGAATCCTCTTTAGAAAAACTCCTTTTGAAATCAATGATATGCCAAAACCACCATTCAAAACATCACTCACTTTGAAAACAACATTTTCCTTTAAAAATCATTAAATAGGTTAAAGTCCCAAAACATACCATTAAAACCATTTCAAAACCACATAATCATTTGAAAAAGTGAACACATAATTATATTAATTAACCTATTGACGCTGACCACATACAAATTACACTATCACTACACATCTTCACAAATAATTCCCTTATCCCAAGGTTTACCAATTTTATCTACCATTTACAAGGGTCCATTTTATCCCATAGGTAGTTATAGGTTTGGGCCCGCGTCATCAACATTCCCAATAAGATCCGTGAAGGGTCTCACACCTCTATCTAAGGTCTAATTAACTTTATATAATCAAGGACATTAAAACTAAACAAGTAACCACATTGAATCAACCAAATACACATATAACACATCATGACTTTAGAAAAAATCATAAAGACCAGCAACCTCATGCCCAATGATGAACGCCTTCTTAATCTATACCCTTTATTAGAACTAAAACACCCACTAAATAAGAAACCCAAAAACCATTTTAAAACTTATGGTTTTCTAGTTTTAGATGAGAAGGATGGATTCTACAATCCTTCTTCCAAAAAATATTGAAAAGAGGAGTGTTAGACTCACCTGGGTCATAAATTCACACCCAAACATAATCCAATCACCCATGAATTGATGGAAAATATTCCATAGAGTGAGATGAAGTTTCTAGTTCATCTCCTAGGGTAGATGGGGTCAAATGGGTGGAATGATAGGGGACAAAGAAATTGATATATAAGGGGAAAATGGGAATGTCCCATTTTTAAGGGCCACATGGTTTGGATACATTGTTTTCCAAACCATGTGCATACCGTACAACTCCCTCAATCTAAGAGGATCCATGCCACATATTTTTCTGGGGGTACCCGAATGGTTTGGAAAACCATGAGGAAATTTTGCACTTGACTTCTTCCTAAAATGGTTCCCATGTCACATGATTTCTTATTCCAAGAACATAGTTTTCACTAACCATGTGCCAACAGTGTGTTATACACTATTTTTATAATTTTCCCCTCTTTTTGTATCCTGAGCCCTTGAAACATCCCTAAAATTTATCAATAACTCGAGAACCACTTCACCAACCATAAAAAGAGCTTAACCAAAAAAATTAACAAGGATAAACCTTCATGAAATGTCTAGATCATATAACCTCCCCACCATATAACATCTCTTCCTCGAGCCACACTTCTAAGAGTCCCAAAGTTTTGATACCCAAAATTTTTTACCATGACCCATCGATCATCATTCAATTTTAATGTTTTTCTCTAATATAGTCTATACTACAATAATGCTCATACCAATGAAACAATCCTACCATGAAACCATCTCCCCCACTAAGTCCCATAACCATGAGACAATTACCCTTAATAATGCATACACATCAACCTGTCATTTCTAACATCAAACACATGAGAAAGCTCTGAGTTATCAACTAACCTATGCACAAAAATTATACCATCAAGGACATTAACCTTTGAGAGCCAAACAAAACATTCTCAGTCTTCCCCTTTCCATAACTCATGGCCCAAATCGAGAAGTTCCATCTACCCCAGATTCTTTAAATTATATAATAGTGATCCAAGCCCAACAACACCATAAGAATCATACCAAATTTTAACCATACCTCACAACATACCTGATCCACAACTAAATCCCAACAGCCTCATTCCATTTCCAAACATTCAGAAAGCACAAACCAAACATACTTTTCATCTCAAGGAACTCATCTGGTCAAGATCTGAGCCAACACCCATCACCAACACCATTTCACCAAGATGTCACCCACTTGATTCCATCTAACTCAAACCATCGGTTACACCATTAACTGACCACTTTCCCAATATGGTACTCCCCAAAATAAGATTTAACCTATCACCACCCTTTTCCTATATTGAGTATTTCCATAATTGAAAAAGAGACCAAGATAGCCTCAAATCAACTTTCACAACTTATCTAACATGGTTTAAAACACACCACATGGAAATGCCCACAAGATCATCATCCAACATTGTAATTTCTATATTCCCTTAAAACCACCCAGATTGGACACCTCCACTATCGATACTCATTTGAAGGGAAACTTTTTTCTTCCTTAGGACCCATCCCCATTACTGAAATGAGATCATCCATCAAATGTTAATTATAGATGGCTTAGAACCCACCACATCCATTCCTTTTTTTCCATGTCGGGTTGGGCCATCCTTGGTTGACTCACTATACTGATTTCCAAATTCCACTATTGGTACACCACAACTTTACATGAACATGATGCCTATTTTTACTTATGTAATACCACCATAAACCACACACACCTACAAATTTCATCCCTAGCATCTTGAAAAAATCAATTTTCATGGAATTCAATACTCTTAAAATCATTCTCGTTCCCTACATCACCCCATAATACATCTCTGATGTGACCACTCTGATTTCATTTATAACTATATTGAGCCCGAAGCCATCACTCAGCTCAATCAACCATCAAATCTAAGGACAAACTGACTTTCCTATAAGGAACCCTAACATGAACCTCACAAGTTTCACATAGGAAACTCAATTCAAACACCTATACTTCATAGATTTCTCTACACATCCAGGACAACATACGCTCCCCACCTTAGGAGTATCATTGACACCAGTTTTCATGCACAACCTCTGAACATCGCGGATCACGGTCAAACAAAAATTGAACCCGCCAAAATATGGTCATATCCATCCATCTTCCACTGTAATAAAAAAAAACATCATCCACTTCTCATTCCAGAATTTTGATAATGAAAACCTTAGAATTGGTTGACATTTGGTCCCTTTAGAGGGCCTCTTCCACAACCGGCAAATGGGGTACTCCCCCACCATACAGTTCCTGCACACATGCCACTGCTTGAGTGTATCCTCTATGAGGTTCCACTACCATCTAAAACACATTTGGGGGTGAAAATCCAATGCCCTCTTAGCATACCTGAGACAATGTCAAGGTATTGGGCTTTGATCATCACTCGCTAGAAGTATGCTAAGAAAATTACAATGAACACAACCAGAAACAATCCACCACCACTGTCACCTCTCACCAAGAGGACACCTCAATCCTCCTATGGTCTTGTTCTTCCATATCCACCAATTAATGATCCATGCTAGAACACCCCAACTCAAATAAAGTTTCAAACAAAACTCACAACCACCTCACAACCTTCTATCGAGTAGGCTTGACCCAACATTCCTCTTCGTACAACTATATTCACCCCACTCATGTTCTTCTTGCATGGTTAATTTGAACACAACAAATATGTAGTGATTCACTCCACTGGTCCAAAACTAAATGGTTCTCACACATCGAGGGCCTATCAACATTGATTCCATGGAAAAAACGTGTGCTACACCCAACCCACATTGGTACATATCCCAATGGCATCGTGTAGTCCTCAAACATGCTCGTCGTTCGACACTTTGTGAGACCACTAAGGTCTCACACCCTCCTGCGACCAAACACAAAAATCATCTCTAGATCACAAGACATGTAGATCACCCCAACTAGGCCCAAATTCTTCTCACAATATTGATCATGCCACCAAGTCCTCCAGTGTCATCAGACTCAAGGCTTTACCAACATCTCACCCAACAAACAAACCACTTCTACAATTATCCTAACCATGAATCTGTCCTCACCACAGTGGCTTCCAAAACAAAAATCTTCATCCACACTTTATTTGTCCATTCTATGTTCTCCCCATATCAACATTGCTTCCACATATCTCTCTATAAAAACCACAACGTGAGGTATTTGAATGGTCATTCCCTTCAAAACCACCCTTACAACCAACATGAGAACCCAAGTTCTTTCTTGAGGTGATTTCAAGTCATAATTATAATCTTTTACCAAAACATTAAGGCACCCACCATGCACTGATTTCACCTATGAAGCATCCACTTATACTTCACATATCAAGACACTTGGAACACAGGGATGTTCTCCCTTGATGATACCCTCAATTTTTCAAGATTTTCAACTCATTTCCACAACTCAAGCCACATCTCCCAAAACAATTACATTTCCACTTATATCACTAGGTTAATGCTTCACTAGGAAACACTCTCTATGTGACACAATGAAGGTATGAAACGTATACTTGTTATACGCACACCCAAAAGATCCAACACATAGATTGACCACTCTCACATATTAGCCTTAAAAACTAAATGGTACCAACTCCCTAAACTAGATCCACACCAAGAATTGTCATTTAATTTATCTAATTCATACACAGAACATGTCAGGCTATAAGTTTCTCACACTGGTCATCCTACCCCCACTCCAAATTCATTACATCTAATGCACTAAAAACCATTTATTCAAGTTCACTAATCAAAGATACTCACAAACGTACATTAGAAGGCTGAATATGACACCCACTATAGGGTTCAAAACACAACTCACAAGTTCTCAACTAATAAGAATAAACACATTAAAATTAACAAAATTCCATTTCACCGCATCAAGTTCACAACAAAACCAAAGACACAAAAAAATAAAATATCATTAACTAGCACCCCCAACTCAACAAGATCTCACAACCTGTAACATTAGGTCTCAAGTCTAAGGCACTCTCATAGCCCAAACCACCCATACGAAGGGTTAACAACCAACATAAGGGAAAACCAACACTGATGTCCCTAAAAAGGTTTCTCAAAACAATTTTAAATCGACTATTCAACACTGATCATTGCATTAAATTTCACTTTTTATACCCATTTGGTTCACCATCATGTCATTCACAAGTTAATCATAGGAAACATACAGATGAACTATCTATCCTATGTTCCTAGAATGATGAATGAACACACACACATTCTATTTACACACCCAACCAAGAGATGAAACCTAAAAAATTAATAACATCACATAAAATTGGAGCACACAAGGTGGAAATATCAACCAACTATAAAAGCATGAAAGATAACATCATTCCCCACCCCTGGTAACAAGAGTTTCCCTCATACATGGGGATGCAAGCACCCAAGTACGAGGTAATTACCAAGTTATGAAGAGTTCCTAGTCTATTGTATACTATTTACAAATAGTAAGTCAAAATGTGACCTCCTCTGATTCCACATTGTAACATCCCCAACCCAGAATCCACTATAACCGATGCACAGATCTATTTCATCACATGACCTAAGGCATACCTCCCCATACTCCAGAGGATTCTGACTAGCAATGTGGGTCTAAAGAGAATCATAGGGATTCTATATCCTCTTATTAGAGAGAATACACAACAAAAGAAACATCATTTAAAAAAATAATCAATAGTTACATTAAATGGACAACATGGGAAAAACAAATAAGTGACCTATACAAATGCTATGAAAAAATATAATGAATACACTAGTTGTAAAGTTGTCACATAATGAAAACCAAGTTTAAAACTGTCAAAATACTCTAAACCCAGTCCTGAGTCCCAATATGGTCTTGAACTCAATGCTACAACCCGACATCCCATTCACAACCAACACCAGGTTCCCTTCTTGAACTTGTACCTGAAACAAGTAGCATCTTCTCCTGTACCAAAGTGACATGGAGACCTGAGTAGGGTGTCAGTACATCATAGTAGGCCACCACCTACAATGTCTAAGAAAAATCCAGAATGTACAATACTATATGCAGGTAAAATAGTGAAATAAAAAAGGGAAATAAGGAAATCATTCAGGTAATTATCAAATATCCATGTTATCCGTTTTGTTTTCCAATGACTATTAATCCAATTGACTAAATCAGGTCACACTAGAAATATAATTCAAAGTACACGGGGTTACAATAAATTTTAACCAAAAGTGAGGGGTATTCACTAATCACAACTATCACATAGTCATTTTTTCACAATTTTTACTTTCTTTATTCTCATCATTTGACACATGGGTTAGGAATTTACATTACTTAAACAAAAACCCAAGATGATCACTTATCATGAATTAGGGTATATCTCTAGTCCCTTATCTCACTAGAGATTAACATTTCAGAACAATACATCACACTTACCTTGGTGCCTCAGTCCTAGAAGTTTAATTGAATACAACTAATGTGGGAATAGAGCATCAGTTTGGCACCCTAAACTGTGTATTCTTGTGTGGGGTTATAGAATCCTTCCAACCCGACCGTTGGGAGGAGCCTCAGTCCTTTATCCCACCACTAAGCCAGTGCACATGCTTATTTAATAATTTCCCACATATACCATTTCACAACCATAGTCAAATAAAAACATAACATACACAATTCATAATTCATAAATACATAAATCATTCTCATGCCACAACCCATGAACACATCAAAATTTGAAAACCATTTCTCATTATCCCATTTATATTATACTAAACTCTCCCTTTTTCATGTTTTCAATTAATATAAATAACATTAATCTCATTTATAACCTGTTTCAAATATTCCGACCCAAACCATACTATTTAAACACAAATATATTTATGCCTTAAACAACCCTTATGTAATGACATAAACAATGAACATTCATCATTTAGTTAATATCAAGTCCATGTTATCATTCCAACATAAATTTCCATGGGTCCTATCTCGCTGTCCCATAGGTAAATTCAAGGCTAGGGTCTAAACAGACCATTAAGACCACATTATGGTATACCAAAAAAGTAAAAACACTTATTTGAAAACAAATTCAAGCCACCATTTAAAACATGGGTCTCCCTCTTTGAGAACTAAAACATTCCCAAAGTCCATCATTTTCATTTCAACTATAATAGAAAAATTAAACCATTTAACAAAAGATAAAATCACCTTCATTTCAAAATCATTTGAAATCTCATTATAAACCCAGAATTGAAATCACTTTGAGGTCATAACCTCATTTCAAAATGTTACTCAATTTTATAAAATCAATTTCCTTCAATAAATATATAACCAGGTCAAATCCCCAAAACATACCATCAAAACCATTTCATAACCATATAAGAATTTAAAAAAGTCAATAAAAATTATTATAATTCAACCATTGACCCAAACCAAAAAACAATTACACTTTTACTTCCCATTCACTCCCATAATTTACTTTCCCCATGGTTTAACAATATTATCCACTACTTAAAATGGTATGATATATCTCATGTGTAGTCCTAGTTTTGTTCCCAAATCATCATCAAACCCAATGGGGTCCGTTAAGGGTTTCACAACTCTCTCTAATATCCAATTCACTTTCCAGAATCAAGAAAATTAAAATAGAACGAGGGAAAACATGGGAACAACCACATACACGTATAAAACATCAGGAATTTTTTAAAAATCATAAATACCACCTACAACATGCCTGATGATGAATGCATACTGAATGTCAACAATTTATTCGAACTTAGACACTTACTATGGCCCAAAACTATATTCTATTAAAAATGTGAAGGTTTTAAGTATTTGGAAGAGGAGGAAGGATTCAACATGCACTAATCCTAAAAAATGACAAAGAGGAGTGTTAAACTCACCCGAATGTTTTATTACCACCCAAAACTATATTCCATTATCTAAGGTTTAATTTTTTTTCTAAAAAGACTAGTTTTTATGTGTGTAGTGAAAAATACTAATTTTATAGAAAACTGTTTTTTATTTAATTTTATTAAAATGTCCCATTTCTTTGAATTCGTTTAAAAATTTCATAATTTAATTTGGGTTAAAAATAATCCAATTAATTTTAATTTAATTTAAATTATGCATATTTTTTCTATAAAAACATTTTTTATAATTAAAATTCATTTTTTGGAAAACTTTTTTTCTTCACATTTTGCGGGATTATTTTTAATGTAATTTGTTTGACTTTTAAGAATTGAATTTAAAAAAACTTATTTCATATTTTGAATCAAGATTTTCAAATTTATTAAATAAATACCCTTTTATTTTGTAATTATGAATAGTAAACTTAGTAAAAATGTTGTCACTATGGTAAGGGTAAAACATGTAAAACAAGATACACACTATGGGACAAGACATTAAAATCACACGAAGACTTGCCTTAATTCATTGGATGAGTGGGTTTTGAATATAATCATCCAAAATTATAATTTTTTTAAATTTATAGCCACTTTCCTCTGATAATTACCTTAAAATTATATTAAGTAAAGAATAAATACAAAACGCCACTCCCTTTGTTTAAATATCTACAATATTGTTTTCATAGGAATATAAAGAGGCTAAGTTTAGTTTCAAATGTTTATGTAAACAATGGATGGTTTTTTAATCATGGTAATAATTTTTTTATTTGTAGGGGTATAATAATTATCATAAATGTTTTTGCAATTCAGGTAGAGTTCTTGTTCAATCAGTAGAAAGTTTAAGTGAGTGGTTTATTTAAAAACATTCAAAGTAATATTTTTTGATTAATTATTATGTTACATGTATTTTGTAGATAAATATAACACATTATTGTTTTTTCAAAAGTTTATATTCAAATTCCATTTATATCTCGATGTCTTTGAAGTAAAACTCTTTAAATAATCCTAAAAATGACTTTAAAGTTATATTATCTTAAATAATATTTTATTGAATGATTTAAAATTCATAAAATTATTATATTTGAAAAAGTGAATGGGATATGGTCTGAAATTAACCCACTGTCTACTTATTGGACACTTATTTTTATTTCATCTTTCATGACCCCTAATGAGTAAAAAATATTGTTGTTATGGTAATCATTAAAAGTGTTAATGAGAGGTTAAAACTAAGAGATTATGGTTAAAAATCACCTGAAATTTTCTAAATTTTATTTTATGAGAGTATTTAGACTCATCCTAAAACATTATTAAAATTATATCAATTTGGTTTCACATAAATGTGAAAATTAATTTGTATTAATTTAATACTTTAATTAATTCAAATGGTACCTCTCTCTTCTCTTAAATAAGTACACCACACCTATTCTCTTCCTCGAAATTATTCAGCCATGTAGCTCAACTGATACAACCCAAATCACTTCCAAAAATTCCTTTACACTTCATAGAGGTACTGGTCTCACCACAATACCAACCTGTAATTCATAAGGTTTAATAAAAAAGAGGTTATTTATAGAGGAGGTAATTGTTGAAGTGAATTCAGGAATCACTTTATGTTTTGATATTTACAAAGTAATACTGGTTTTATTTCCTTTAAGAGTATTGATTATTATTATTTCATTTTGATTAAAGTGAGCATAACATTGATTATAACTTATTATTCTTTTCTAAAAATATCTTTAAATTTCATGTATTGATTGGTTATAAAATTTTCTACATGTTTCCTATAGTGTTACTAGTGTAAATAAGTTGTTTGGGACCATAAAATATCATTTTAGTTGTTTTTTCTTATTCCCACATAACCAATTCATGTCGAAAATTCCGCGACAGAGTCGATTCACATAGCGATTTATCCTACCTAGTTGATACGGATAACTGATTTTCCAGTTTTTGTAACACCCCAAGCTTCCACGCTACGCTTCTCTCTGAATAATACAGTAGTGTGTGTTGTATTCAACTTTTAGTTCTAACACACCACGACCAATCAAACTAGCTGTTATGAATAGTAGTACCCACTTTTTGAAATTTTATAAATTTTAAATTTCAAAATGGAATTCATTTTTGGATTCAGAATCTTGAAATTAGCTTTGTGTAAATTTTTGGTATTTTTCTGAAAACATTCAATTTTTGATGAATAGTGAAAAACACTGAGTTATAGTTTAAAACAAAATTTTTTATTTAAATAATTATTTATTTTATTTAAATTTATTTTAGGTAAAAATAGATACATAATACCTATATAAGTTCAATTTAATTCATTGAAATTAGTTTATAATAATTTTAGATATATAAAAATTTTATTGAACTTTTCACTGTCATTTACCCACCTCCTAGTAGAATTTACTAACTCACATTAAACATAATTTTTCCGCTTCTATGAGTGGAATTTCAAAAATCTGAGAGACACGGTTGATATCAGTAAGTAAAATGTGGTTCAATAAGATAAAAAAAATATTTAATGAATAGTAACTTTTTACTTTATTTACAACAGTTAAAAGTAAATAGGGCAATTAAGGGTAAAACTGGTATTATTATTACCCTAACGCATGTCCTAATTCTATTGGATAAGTATAATTCAAAAAAAAACATCATTAGGAATAAAATATGAACCTCTTTGGTCCACATGGAATAGATTAAGGCACTTATTATTATTTTATTTAAAAAAGAGTTAAAAGACTTAAAATCATAGTTTAATAACTAAAACATTTTTAATATAGGGTTATACATAAGATAAATTCGACTATAAATATTCATTAGAAATATAAAAATATTTTATACATAATTTAATTTTAATTATATTTTTTATACATTATATAATTAAATTTATTTATGACACAATGATGATGTAGTAATTACCGTATTAATGAAAGTTTAAAATAATTTATATTATAAATATCCAAATAAATGTAATTGGAGACTATTATGAATTCCACTAATTTTATATGTTTATATGACATAATAGGTTCGTTATATAAATTTTCTTCGAAGAAATAATGCTGTTATGAATTTAGAAAAAACAAAATACCAAATAGTGTCAAAATTGACATAAAAGAGCTTTACAAAATAATATTATATTATTAATTGATATTCTATTCCTAAAAATCTAAGGTTTGTCCAAAGGACTTATATAATGATAGGTTTATAATTAATTAACCACTTGGGATTCTATTAGAAGTATATAGTATGTTTATGAACCATATAATATAAAAATACAAAGAGACATGGTAAATGTCAAACTATTTAACTAAGAGTTAAATCTAAAAGATAAAGTTAATATAGTGACCCAAACCTGTCTAAAACCTATTGTTTGAGTGTTTTCTGACCCATACCCACCTTATCCTTTGAATAATCCATTTTGGATCCATTATAAATTTAAAATTATTTTATTTTAAGATAATATTTCTTGTTTTTCATAAGGTGCCCCTCACCCCTCTTATAAAAGGGCACTCCCCTTTCTCTATAATTAACTCCTTCAAATCCATTTGGATGGGAAAAAACCTGACCAAATACCATATAAACTATCCTCCCTTCATCCTAGTGGCCTTAATTTTGTCATAAATCCATCTTAAGGATCCCTTTTGATCAAATAAAAAAGAAGAACCCGAAGAAGAGGTAAATCTCTCACCACCTCTTTTAAGTTCCTTTCTTCTTCCACTTCCTTTTTCTTTGTTGTTTCCATTATAAAATAATAAATCCATTATATTATATACAATTTTATTTTATTATAAATATGGTGCAATCTAATTCATTATTCTATCCATCCTTTGAATGACATGTCACCATACGTGTGTACGTACGGCTTACCATATCCACGTCATGGTGTAATTGTTTTTCAATACAATATTATTTGGATGGGTATAATAATGATGTTTAATTGATGTAAATAATAAATATAAAATTATAGATATTCTGTATATATGATATACTATAAAATTATATATTATTTTAATATCAAAATAATGATATTGTCGCTCGTGTGTACGTACGGATTACCATCTCCACAAACGCGATGAGATTCATTCCCCATTGCATCTATTCAAGACTAATTTTCATTAGATGATTAAAAATAATGTTTAAAGACTTAATATAATTATTAATATGAATAAGATACATCCTATCCATAAAAAACATTACTTACATAACAAATCATATAAAGGAAAACGAATCAGTTAACACACGAAACGATGATAATACTAAAATATTATTAATAAAGCAATGTTAAAAGATCATATATGATATCATATTAATGTATATGATTATTTTATAATTTAATAACAATTATTTAACCATTATAGAGGAGGTTTACCTAACCTCTACCAAGGAAAAGTACAAGGTAAGGGTCAATTATACAATCTCTTCATTATCCGAGGTCGTTTATATGTAATCATCTACTCGGACCTCTTTATCATCCACATCCATGTTTCATAAAAATGTATTCCAAAACATTTTTACTATTTAATATATTATGGTATAATTTAATTTATACCCTTTGTTGACTTTTTATAAAATGTTTTGAAAGGAATCTTTCTATCGTTTTCCAAACAAGGTAATTTATGACCTTTTCTAAAAATTTAATGTAAGAATGTTTTTTTTAACTTATATGGAGGGTGCGGCTATTTTCTGCCATTATAACTATATTGAAGATTCCCTTAAAATATTATAAGAATATTTTCTAATATAAATGTTTTCTTTTATAATTATGTGACTTTTATATGATTTCAAAATAGAAAGAGATATTTCTCTTAAAAGGTATTGATTTCATCTATGTCAACATCCTTTGATGGATTTTAAGCCTAATTGAAGTTGATTTATTATGATACAAAACTTCCATATTTTATTGAAGGTTTTGTGATATGTTTGACTATGGATGTGTTATTTTTACACCATTCATGGTTTATGTACAAAGTATTGAAATTTTGTATGGTAGTTTTAATATGAATGTTTATGTTATGTTTAAACCATTTCATATGAGGAATGCATTAGAATTAGTATGTGATGGGTGGAGCCCGCTATAGCTCTTCGATTCATTGGTAGGTCTCATGAGACAAACTAGTATCATGGAACAAGGCCTTGAAAAAAAATTATTTGTAGTCTTGGCACAAGGCCTTGACTATGTGGTTATGAAGTCTGGAATTATGCATTCCATCATTTTGAAAGTGGCTATTGATATTGAATGTGATTATTCGACTAGTAGAATATCCATGTGAGTAAGTAAATTGAATTATTTTGATTTATATTTTCTATATTATTTATAAGTTCATGTTTAAAAGGCTTTTGTTTTAGTTTTATACATTACCTTAAATGTTTATGCTTATTTATAAAAGTTTCCGCTATATTGTTATCCTTACTGAGCAACTGATCTCACCTAATTCTATTTTTTATTTTCCCAGGATACGAAGAAGTATATTTTGACTGACCTACAGGGATAGTCTATGGGTTCTCAGTTTTGTCTCTAGAAATAATTTTGTTGATGTTTTCCATTTTATGATGTAATGTAAACCTTATGAATGTATTTAGTACTTCCAAGGCTACTAAACTAATCTGTCTTTTGAGACATGATCATTTGTGATCTTTCCAATGATACATAATAATTAATTGATTATGGGCTTCTGGGGTTGGGGTATTATAGTTGGTATCAGAGTAATTTTAGTACAAACCTTGGAAACTAGATTTAGATAAACTCTGATTAGAGGACATAGCCCTAAGATAGACTTTGAGGATTATTATAGAAGATCTTCCTAGAACTTTGCTATGATAGAGATTTTGTGATTTTTCCAAGAAACACGTCCCTTTGTGGATACGAGCAGGTAGAGGTGGATCTGGCACAGATATACCTAGGGGTTAAACCTAAAAACACCGCTTTGAGCTAGATTCGAATGGGTACTGCTGAACGACAACGGGCCTTGCTGCACTCTTGGTTACGACACTCCTGGGGGATATGATTAGGATAATTTTCATTTTCTTTACAAACTATTATGAAGGGTTTATGAGTATATAATTTCTCAAAGAACACATTTTTATGATTATGGATTACATCCATAAACTGTTCAATTTATGTTAAGTGTTTTACAAGTTTGGATTTATGTATTGTGATTCATAAACTAATCTAGTTTATTCCATTGTATAGAAATGGAGCCTAGTGGAAGGAATGAAAATTATATCAATGAAAAAACTCCATGTATGGATTTCCCTCACACTCAAGATAATTATAGTGGAGCTGGTGATGAAACTGGTGTTGATTAGCTAATCACCATACTGGGACAACTCACTCAGGTTATGAATAACAAACTTACCCGTATGGAGCACCCTGATCCACATCATGGAGGATCAATGTTAGATAACTTCATGAGGCAACAACCACCCACATTCAATGTGGGAACAAATATATTAGTATTAGAGCAATGGATAAATTCCTTATAAAAAATATTCCATGCCTTTTGGAGTAGTAAAAAGGAAAAAGTTTTTGTGGCAGTTTACCGCCTCACAAGAGATGCTGATAAATGGTGGTCATTGATTCAAAACACAAAGGAAGATGATGAAGTATAAAATAAGGAATGGAGTGATTTTAAAGAAATTTTATTATAAAAATACTTTCCTCATAACCGTCAAGTGGATATGGAAAGACAATTTATGAGTCTGAGGCAAAAGGAGGACAAAAATGTCGCAAAGTATATAACTAACATTACAAGGTTAGCGAGGCATGCTGCAAATTATATATGTAACCCAAGAAGTAAGATTGATCGTTTCATTGATGGGTTAAAACCATTTCTCCATTGAGAATTAGTCTCACAATCCTTCTCGTCGTATGATGATATTGTCTCATGTGCTATCAAGACAGAAAAATAATTCTCTAAGTCTTATGACTTTAAAGAAAAGCAAGAGAGGAAGAGATCTGCTGAATACTATATAAATGGAAATAAGGGGAATAAAGGGGAAATTTGAATATCCATCCTATAATAAATGTGGGAAGAAACACCTCAGTACTTTCCTGAAGGTAATGAGAGTCTATTACAAGTGTGGTGAAAAAGGCCACCAAGATCGTGATTGCATAGGGAAGAAAGAGGCTGTCGATGTTGAATGCTACAATTTTAGAGAAAGGGTGCATTATGCGAATGAATTTCTTAAGCGTTAGGGTAAATTAACTCAGAAAAGGCCAAGGGATCAAGGCCAAGCTTATTCTATCACTACTACTGAGGTTGAAGCTCCGAAAGACATGGTGGCAGGTAATTTAATGGTTTCCTCTAGTTTAGCAAATGGTTTATTTGATTCTGGATCATTGAATTGATTAATATCTTCCTAGTTTGCTATGAAAATAAGATATTTCCAATTTTATTTAACAAAGGAGTTGTCCATCAAAACTACAAAGGTAAGTATCATTGCTACAAAGTTTTGTGAATCAGTTCTCATTAAGGCAAATAAACGTTATTTATATACTGATCTCATCATTATACCCATGATTGAATTTGATATAATCCTCTGTATGGATTGGATTTTAGACCATGATGTGAAATTTTTTTGTAAGAAGAAGGAGGTTACAAATTTTGATGATGATAAGGAGTACCTTATCTTTAGAGAAGAATCATTGCCACATAATTCATATCTAGATCCACCCCCAGTATCTCAACTAAATTCAATTATTAGGAAAAAAGAGAATGAAATAACTATGGGTGAGGAAAACAATGTTCAAATAGAGGATGTACCTATTGTGAAACAATATGTTTACATGTTTCCAAAATATTTACATGGACATCCTCCAGAACGGGAAATTGATTTTTCTATTGAATTAATTTCTGGTTCAAGGCCCATATCGAGGACCCCTTATAGAATAGCCACTGTGGAATTAGTAGAACCAAAGAATCAAATAGAGGAATTGAGTAATAATGGATTTATTCGCCCTAGTGTTTCTCTATGGGGAGACCCTACCATTTTTGTTAAAAAGAAAGATGGATCTATGAGGTTGTGCATTGACTATAGGGAGATCAATGCTATAACAATAAAGAACAAGTATCCCCTACCTCACATTGATTATTTATTCGACCAACTTCATGGAGCTCAATAATTTTCAAAGATTGAACTTTGATATGGATATCATCAGTTGTGTGTGAAGAAGGAAGTCATTCTAAAAACATCATTTCGAACCAGGTACGGGCTTTACAAGTTTACAGTAATGTCTTTTGGATTGACTAATGCACCCTATATCTTCATGGATCTAATGAATATAGTTTTCAAGGAATATATTGATGAATTTTTAGTGGTATTTATTTATGATATCTTGTTATACTCCAAAAGCTACAAATATCATGAAAATCACTTGCGCATTATCCTGAAGACTCTGAGAAGACATGAATTATATGGGAAGTTTTGCAAGTGTGAATTCTGGCATCAGGAGATTTCTTTTCTTGGCCATATTCTCTCTAAGGATGGAATCACTGTTGATCTTCCTAAGACCAAGGAAATCCAAGAATGTCCAGCACCAATGAGTATAACTGAGGTACGTAGTTTTATTGGTTTAGTAGGTTATTATTGATGTTTTGTCCAGAATTTTTCCCGGAAGGCTAACCCATTAACAAGGCTCACATGAAAAGGGGATAAATTTTTTTAGACAAAAGAGTGTGAAGAATGTTTTGAATAATTGTAGATAATATTAGTCAATGCTCTAATCTTGAATCTACCATCAGGGAATGATGGTTTTGTTATTTATAGTGATGCATCGAACAAAGGACTTGGTTGTGTCATTATGCAGAATGATAGAGTAATTGCTTATGTATCAAGACAGTTGAAAATTCATGAGAAAAACTATCCTTCTCATGATCTTGAGTTAGTAGTTCTAATCATTGATTTGAAGATATGGAGACACTGTCTATATGGTGAAAAATGAGAGATTTATACTCATCATAAGAGTTTCAAGTATATTTTCTCATAGAAAGAACTCAAAATGAGGCAAAGGTGATGGCTTGAACTACTCAAGGATTATTATTTCACTATACACTACCACCCGGGAAAGGAAAATAAGGTGTAAAATGATTTGAGTAGAAAGGATCATAGAGTTTTGAACAAGATGAGAGTTGAAAAGGATCCTATTTAAATGGATCTTGTAAAGATGGATATGGGGATCACCATTGAAGGTGAAACATCAATAATTTTTTAAATTATAGCCAAACCATATTTAGTAGAAAGGAAAAAGAGTTCTCAGACCAATGATGAAGAGTTTCAAAAGAAGATTAAAGCTGTGAATGATGGGAGATTGAGTGACTTTGTGTATGAAGATGTAATTTTGAAATTTGGAAAGAGACTTTTTGTTCTAGATATACTTGGTCTAAAAAGGGAATTGTTGGATGATGCTCAGAGTTCCAATTTCTCTATACACCCTGGTAGCACTAAGATGTATAGAGATTTGAAGGAACATTTTTGGTGGGACAACATGAAGATGGAGATAGCTGATTTTGTGTCAAGGTCTATGGTTTGTCAACAAGTGAAAGCTGGAAGGAAACAACCTAGAGGAGTCTTATAACCTCTTCCCATACCTGAGTGGAAATGGGATAATATTACGATTTACTTTTTCATGGTACTGCCAAAGACTCCTAGAAAGAATGATGAAATATTGTTCATTATTCATTGTTTTACCAAGTCAGCACATTTTCTTGCTATAAGAGAACATTTCCCACTTGAACATTTAGGAAGACTATATATTAATGAAGTTGTAAGACTTAATGGAGTACCTCTATCGATTTTTTCTGATCGTGATCCCTGTTTTACATCAAGATTCTAGAAAAGTCTTCAGAAATCCCTAGATATTGAACTTAGTTTGAGTACTGCCAACCACCCCCAAACTGATGGACAATTATAACAGACTATTAAAACCTTAAGATGCATGTTGAGATCATGATAACTTGACTTTCAAGGTATGTGGGGTCAAAATTTACCAGTGGTAGAATTTTATTATAACAATAGATTCCATTCAAGTATTCAGATGCCATCATGTGAAGCATTATACAGAAAGAGATGTCTCACACTAACCTTTTGGGATGATGTTGGTGAAAGAAAACTCGTAGGCCCATAACTGGTAGAGGAAATGATGGAAAAGGTGAAAGTAATACAAAACCACATCAAAACAGCTCAAAGTAGGTAGAAGAGCTATACCGATAACAGAATGAAGGATTTGGAATTTCATGTAGGGGATCATATTTTCTTGAAGGTGACTCCATGGAAGTGTGTTATACATTTTGGTAAGAAGGGTAAATTGAGTCCCCGGTACATCGGACCTTTCAAAATTATAGAAATAATTGGGGATGTAGCTTACTATTTGGAAATGCCGCCAAGTCTCTCCAAAGTTCACGATGTGTTCCACGTATCAATGTTGAGAAAATTCATGCCTGACCCAACGCATGTATTCACCTATGAGGAATTAGAACTGGAACACGATCTATCTTATTATGAAGATCCTGTAAAGGTTCTTGATACAAGAGAACAAGTGCTAAGAAACCGGATGACTCGTCTGGTAAAAATTCTATAGAGAAACAATAAGATGGAAGAGGCAACGTGGGAACCCGAGGAACTTGTGATGAAGAACCACCCTAGTCTTTTTATGATGTAATATTCTACAAATTTTGAGGAATAAATTATTTGAAGGAGGGGAAAATGTAATACCCCAAGCTTCCATGGTACAGTTCTCTCTGAATAATACTATAGCGTGTGTTGTACGCAACTTCGAGTTCTAACACACCACAACCAATCAAACTAACCGTTACGAATAGAAATACCCACTTTTTGAAATTTTATAAATTTTAACTTTCAAAATAGACTTAATTTTTGGATGCATAATTTCAAAATTAGCTTAGGGTGAACTTTTTGTATTTTTCTGAAAACATTCAATTTTTGATTCATAGTGAAAAACCCTGAGTTATAGTTTAAAACCGAATTTTTTATTTAAATAATTATTTATTTATTTAAATTTATTTTAGGTAAAAATAGATACATAATAACTATATAAGTTCAATGTAAGTCATTGATGTCAGTTTATAATTATTTTAGATATATAAAAATTTTATTGAACTTTTCACCGCCTTTTACCCACCACCTTGTAGAATTTCCAAATTCACATAAAACATAATTTTACTACTTCTGTGCGTGTAATTTCAAAAATCTGAGAGACATAATTGATATTACTAAGTAAAATGTGGTTCAATAAGATAAAAATAATTTTTTTGTGAATAGTAACCATTTTACTTTTATTTACCACGGTTAAAAGTAAATAGGGTAATTAAGGGGGAAAATGCTTTTATTATTACCCTAACACATGTCCTAATACTATTGGATAACTATAATTTGACCAAAAAAAACCTTAGGAATAAAATATGAACCTCTTTGGTCCACATGGATTAGATTAGGACACTTATTATTATTTTATTTAAAGAAGAGTTAAAATATTAAAAAATCAAAGTTTAATAACTAAGACATTTTTAATATAGGGTTATACAAAAGATAAATTAGACCCTGAATATTCATTATAAAGTTAAAAAAATTTCTTACATAATGGAATTTTATTTATATTTTTTAGACATTAAATATTTAAATTTATTTATGACACAATGATGATGCAGTATTTACCATATTAATGAAAGATTAAAATAATTGATATAATAAATTTCCAAATAAATATAATTTGAGACTTTTTATGAATTACACTAATTTTATAGGATAATATGACATATTAGGGTTAGTTAGATGAATTGTTTTCGAAGTAATAATGTTTTTATGAATTAAAAAAACAAAATACCAAATTGTGTCAAAATTGACATAAAAGAGTTTTAAAAAAGTATTATATTATTAATTGATATTCTATTCCTAAAAATCTAAGGTTTGGCCAAAGGACTTATATAATGATAGTTGTATCATTAATGAACCACTTGGGGTTCTCTTGGAAGTATATAGTAATTTTATTAACCATATAATATAAAAATACAAAGAGACATGGTAAATGTCAAACTATTTAACTAAGAGTTATATCTAATAGATAAAGTTCATATAGTGAGACAAACCTGTCTAAAACCTGTTGGTTGAGTGGTTTTCAACCCATCCTCACCTCAGCCTTTAAATAATCTATTTTTGAGCCCTTATAAACCGCAATTTATTTTGTTATAAAATAATATTTCTAGCTTTTCCTAAGGTGCCTCTCACCCCTCTTATAAAAGGGAACTACCCATTTTCTCTAATTCACACTTTCAATGCCATTTGGATCGGACACCCCCTACCCAAATACCCTCTAAAATATCCTCCCTTCATTATAGAGGACTTAAATTAGTCATAAAGCCATCCTATTAATGCCTTTTGATCAAATCAAATGGGAGAACCCAAAGAAGAGGTAAATATCTCAACACCTCTTTTAAGTTCCTTTCTTCTTCCGCTTTCTTTTTCATTGTTGTTTCCATTAAAAAATAATAAATCCAATATATTATATATATTGTGATGTTATTATAAATCTGTAACAACCTAATTCATTATTCTATCCATCCTTTGAATGACATGTCATCATACGTACGTACGTACGACTTACCGTCTCCACATCGTGGTATAATTGTTATTCCGTACAATATTATTTGGATGGGTATAATAATGATCTGTAATTGATAAAAATAATAAATATAACCTGATAATTATTCTTTATATATGATATACCATCCAATTATATATTATTTTAATATCAAAAGAATGATATTGTCGCTCATGCATACATACAGATTACCGTCTCCACGAACGCGATGAGATTCATTCCCCATCATATCCATTCAAGACTAATTTTCATTAGATGATTAAAAATAATGTTTAAAGACTTAATATAATTATGAATATGAATAAGATACATTCTATCCAAAACAAATATTACTTTTGTAACAAAGAATATAAAGGAAAATGAATCTTTTAACACCCGAAACGACGATAATACTAAAATATTATTACTAAAGCAATGTTAAAAGATCATATATGATGTAATATTAATGTATATGATTCTTGTATAATATAATAACAATTATTTCACCATTATACAGGAGGTTAACCTACCCTTTACCTAGGAAAAGTAAAAGGTAAGGGTTAATTCTACAATCTCTTCATTATCCGAGGTTGTTTATATGTTATTATCTACTGAGATCTCTTTATCATCCACATCCATGTTTCATAAAAATCTATTCCAAAACATTTTTACTATTTACTAGAATATGGGTTAACGTAGTTTATACCCCTGGTTAACTTTTTATAAAATTGTTTGAAAATAATCTTTCTTCCATTTTCCAAACAAGTTTATTTATGACCTTTTTGAAAAAATTAAGGTAAGAATGTTTTTTTAACTTATACGGCGGGTGCGACTATTTTCCATCATTATAACTACGTCGAAGCTTCCCTTAAAATCTTATAAGAATATTTTCAAATATAAATGTTTTATTTTATAATTACATGACATTTAATTGATTTCAAAATATAAAGATATATTTCTCAAAAAAGGTTTTGATTTCATCTATGTCAACATCCTTTGATGGATTTTAAGCTTAAATGAAGTTGATTTATTATGATACAAAACAACCGTATTGTAATGAAGGTTTTGTGATATGTTTGATTGTGGATGTGTTATTTTTACACTATTCATGGTTTATGGATAAAGTTTTGACATTTTTTATTCTAGTTTTAATACAAATGTTTATGTTATGTTTAAAACTTTTCATATGAAGAATGAATTGGACTTAGTATGTGATGGGTGGAGCTTTCTATAGCTCTTTGATGCATCGGTAGGTACCATGAGACAAACTAGTGTCTTGGCATAAGGCCTTGAAAAAATCTTATTTTTAGTCTTGGAACAAGGCCTTGACTATGTGGTTATGAAGTCTAGCATTATGCATTCCATCATTTTGAAAGTGGATATTGATATTTTATGTGATTATTTGACTAGTAGAATATCCATGTGAGTAAGTAAATAGCATTATTTTGATTTATATTTTCCATCTTTTGCAGAAGTTCAAGTTTAAAAGGATTTTGTTTTAGTTTTATACATTACCTTAAATGTTTATTCTTATTTATTAAAGTTTCTGCTATATTTTCATTCTTACTGAGCATCTGAGCTCACCCCTTTCTATGTTTTAGATTCCCAGGATGCAAAGAAGTATATTTTGAATGACTTGTATGGATAGTCTATGGGATCTCAGTGTTGTCTATGGAAACAATGTTGTTGTTGTTTTCCATTTTATGATGTAATGTAAACCTTATGAATGTATCTAGTACTTCCAAGGATACTAAACTAATCAGTATTTCGAGACTTTATCTTTTTTGATCTTTCCAATGATACGTAATAAGGCATCGACTCTGGGCTTCTGGGGTCAGGGCATTAGAGTTTTAGTTAACTTAAGTATTTCAAACATAACAAGGACTTATGAACTCAAAATTCAGTGATTCCTATGGAGTTAGAAATAATATATATATATAAATATATACATTTAATAATTGGACATCAAAGTATAAAAAAATTGTTATCATATACTAATTTAGGTAATAATGAACTATGTGTCATTAGTTTGAATTCTATAGTTTTCCAAAAGATAATTTCTACTAATTTTTAATATTAAACTAAGATATTGAAGTCTGATTAAGTTGATTATTTATTCAATTGAAATAAAATGAAATTATTTATAAATAATTCATCTGGAGATAAAAATGATTCTTCCATTTGACTATATTTTTTTCTAAAACTTTATAAGTCATGTTCTCTACAAATTTCTAGATTCACCTATGAGAAAACGATTAAATGAAACACCTACGTGTAATCTCTTACATGAAATCTGGCATGGGAATTTTCTTATGTATATTTGGATACATTTATTCCATTATGCTATGGGAATTAGATACATAGTGAAAATTGGCTATGCAATATTCCCCTATGTAGATTTTTCTACATGGTTTAGTTAATTTCTATAGGATATTATAAAACATTAAAATATGTTCTATGATACATAATATTTCACATTTCAATTTTCTATAAGTTTATTTTAGATATAATTAGTGTTTTATTTATTCTATAATTTGGTTTTAATTATTTAGAATCTATGCGAACATGTTTCAAACTATTTTGTGATAAATTAAATGCTATTATCATGGGTTCAAGTGGGCATGGATATTAGATAAGCTGAAATCATATATAAATTTTGATATCATTTGGTTAAATTTTTCCAATGATTTATAAGATAATGAACTTGGTATGTGTTTATTATTGTTGGAAATAGGCTTCCAATATTTGAATGGGAAAACTGTAGAAAAGGATAAAAATTGGATATTACACATCATGAAGCATCATTACACAACTTGTAGTAGCATTTCAAAACATACTACAAGATGTGATGCCAAGTCGTGAATAATTTCATGCCATGAAGACATTATATGAAGTGATTTTTCAGTACATATTGTGTGACCATTGAGTTTATTTTTCACATTCAAAATAACATCCAGAGCTTGCTACACATCCTGAGTCCAAGATACACATCATGAAAGGACAAAAATTCATAAATCTACAGTCAAGATTCATTCAAGATATGAGAAGTTTCAAAATACACTGAGAGAATCTTGGATCAACATTACACGACGTGTATACCCATTACATAACATGTAATTTCCCATCTATATATATGTTGTAGGAGCGCATGGGCAGAGCAGTGGACCAAATTCATTTTCTTTCATTTTTCTCTTATTTACCCCCTACTCCCTCTATGAGAACTCAATTTTATTCAATTATTTTCAGTTTTTTACTTTAGTATAGGAATCATGTATCGATTTTTAAGCGTTATTCATCCCTTTTTTTCATCACCAACATCGTTCCATGAGTGTTCGTAATTTCTCTCATCAATATTAATCGATTTTTTGTTTCACTCATTATCCTTCATATTTCATGTAATTAGTTATTTTAATTATTCTTTATTCTAGATTTAAATTGTTAATTTTTGTTTGAACGCTCGCTAGTTGGTTAATTTTAATTGTGTCATGTTTTTAATCGTTTAATATCAATCTTTATTGGCATACCAATCATGATTTCAATTCATTATCTATCTATAATAAATTATAATTTGAGTAGCTAAAATTTATAGGGTTGGGGTTGAGAGTAAGGGTATAATAATGTAATGGATCTCTAATTCTCAACACGGCAATCCTAATAATAGTAATCAGGTTAAACAAAAAAAATGTTTATATAATTCATTCGATTAACCCTTACAATGGGATAACTGAATGATAAAACCTGACCTAATTGGAGTTGATTTGGATATTACCAATATCCTATGATAAATTATGCCTTATATGTTAAGATTAATGAAATTAGGTTGTGTATATTTATATGTGAAGGAATATTCACCTCCTATGTATAACTAGTTGGTTTGACCATAGATAACTAGAAACCTATGCTTGCTTCAACATCCAGATCTTAGGACTATACCATGTTAATATAGAGATTATTTTTCACCTTAAATGCCAAAATTACCCATGATAGATTCTTTATCTATATTCCTACTTCACAAGTAATAAGTTTTATTTTCCCAAACTCAACAAAACTCATGAGAACTCGTATATATAGGGTTATAAGCCATAAGATACTACTGAAAGCTCAATTTCCCATCGGATTGACCATGCACTATCATTATACAATTGCTTATTAGAAAGTATAGTTTGGGAAATAAATAATCAAATCTGGCTACATCCTGCATGAATAAAACAACATGTGTGGGTGCATCAAATGTTGGAACTATTACTAGAGATATTTTATAGTTCTTTGCATGGCAACCTACAACCATGGACATGGGATTACATATCCCTTTCCCCATTTCTCTTTTATTTTATTTTACATTTTCTTTTGGATTACACTATATCCATTTTTATTGCGGCATAGTGAATGAATTGGGGTCCTTAAACATGTTCAAGGAGACTTGACGCAAAATAATATATTTCCATCAATCCTAAAATCAAAAGGTATATCTCTGCATAACAGTGTTCACAAATATAAGACTGTAGCAATCCTACAGATAACAATCAACCCAACCCACCCAATATGCAACTGTTAGTTCATGTAGAGAAACCAACACATTAAGAATGCACCATTATTGGTTATGGATTTCCATCAATCCATGGTGATACACCAAATATTATGTGCCCTCCAATTTAGTCTGACACCTGGAATATAAAACTTGGACTCATTCACATGATCCAGAACATGGACCAATTTAGTGGGCTTCAATGTGAAGATCCCCATGAACACATTTCAATCATCCTAAAAGTATGTGATACCTTTCCCAACTAGGGAGTGACTTCTAATGCAATAAGGATTCAAGTATTTCTCTTATCCGAGTGAGACAGAGCTAAATATTGGCTTAACATTAAATCTCTTGAGTCAATTATGACTTGGGATGATCTAGAAAATAAATTTTTAGAAAAATATTTTCCACCAATACAAACAAGAAAATTTTAGAATGACATAAAAACATCACTCAGATTGACAGATAATCTTCATGGGACATTTGGGACAAATTTAAAGAACTTATGATAAAGTGACTGAGCCATGTAATAGACATGTTCATCCATCTCCATACACTCTACCAAGGCTTCCAACTAGATTCACATATATTTGCTAATGATGTCGTTGA
Source organism: Viscum album (assembly GCA_963277665.1). Lineage (NCBI taxonomy): Eukaryota > Viridiplantae > Streptophyta > Magnoliopsida > Santalales > Viscaceae > Viscum > Viscum album. Next base: position 1,282,372,862 of record OY728134.1, read on the forward strand.
TAGAGTGCTTATGTTCAAGAAAACCAAAGTCGTAAGAGATATTTTGGATGAAGTATCTCACAAGTATAGACCATGGTAGAGTGATTATAGACCACATTAGCGTGGTATCCACCAAGTCGAAGAGAATACTCAACGAGCCACACAAGTTGAATCCTTGACCAAAAAACATGAATCATTTCATCTATCTACCACACCACTACCTGCTAATGCTCCTATAATGGTAGTTAGGTCATGAAAAATGAGCAGAGGCCTATATATTTATCAAGACTTAAAAGAAAACGTTGATGAACAACCAAACAAATATTTTAGTTATTTAAATTACAATCATAAAAATAAATAGTTCCAAAAACACATCAATATTCTTAATAAAGGCCTGCACAACAACACTAACTAAATAATCAAGTGTATTACAAATAAAGAAGTGGTCAGGCACATTATAGGAATCAAAGACCCCTCGAATATCCACTAATGAATATTTTACCCCGACCACCACAACAAGAATCACAACAACCCTTTCCTCAAATATCACAATAAAAATTATTGCTAGCTCCACCAATACCTTAACAACCAGCTGTACCACTTCAAAATAATTTGTAAAATCTACTCCCATCATTTGTTCAAAAGGAATATCAGAGGATGTAAACCCAAGAAACTGAAATGAAAAATAAAAGGGAGGATCTTCAAACCGTGAGAATCAAATGGGTTAGATCTCAAATACATTTTCAAAGAGATTACTAGGTACTCTACCAAGTAATACATTGACATAACCAAAGGAAGAAGAAAATATAGTTTTTCTGAGGAGTGGAAAAGTGATGGATTTTTAGAAACCACATGGAGGAGATGAAAGACAATATGAGGAACTCAATAAGTATACAAGATTTATAAAAGAAGAAGTTGATGGAACAACTCAAAAATACTACAAGATTCCCCACAAAAACCCAAACACCTTAGAAACCTAAGAACAAAGTTTATGTTGCTACACCACCCAGTAAACTGACCATTTCTTTTCTAGAAATATAATATCAACGAATAATTGAATCGAAATACAAGCTATTTATGGAAATGGTAAATAAATTTCACATCTATATTACATTTTCTAAGCAAGTAAAACCAATTCACACCTATGAAAAATTACTAAAATAGATCCTTTAAAATAGAAATAAAATGGAAGAACTAGGAGTTATATAACTGAATGTAGAATGTTAAACTGTTGTTCAATAGAAATCTCACTAAAAAATGAGATACCCCGGGTGGTTTTCAATTCCATTCACAATATGGGAAGGTAACTTCGGAAGATCCCTATGAAATTTGGGATCCAACATCAGCCTCATGGAGATGAGGGTATTCTAAAAGATGGGGTTTAATAAACACAAACTGACTAGAGTAGTACTCCAGATAGCTAAAAAATCAGTAAAATACCCCTATGGTATCCTTGATAATATCTTTGTCAAAGTTGATAAGTTCATCTTTCTAGCGGACTTCCTCATTTTTTGAAATAGAAGAGGAATGGGAAATTATGACCATCTTATACTAACCATTTCTAGCCACTAGGAAGGAATTGATTGATGTAAATCAAGGAAGACTCATATAATGATAATGAGAACAAATTTTTTTGTTCAATCTAGCAATGATAACAAAATAAATAGACGATTGTTTTGATTACCAAGCGATCTCTCTCACTGACCAAAGAGAAGGATACATAAACATTGGAGATCAAAGTGATGAAATACACCCTGATGAAGATGACGAATATGAATTTGAGGAAGTAAAATACATAGAACCTCTTACAAGGGACATCATCCCACCTTTCATACCCTCATTTATATACCACCAAAAGAGGAACTGAAACCCCTCCCCAATACACTCAATTACACCTTTCTATAGACTGTTACTACCAAACCAATTATCAATAAATTAAAAATATAATAGTAATAGGAGGAGAAACTAGATTACGTATTGAAAAGGAGTAATAAATCAATTTCTTAGTGAGTGGTTGACATTAAAGAAATTAGTCCTACTTTATAGACCCAAAAAGTTTTACTAGAGGAAGTTGAAAACCCCATAAACCAATATCATAGGTGACTCAAACCACCAATGATTGTGGTTGTAAAAAATAAAGTAATGAAAATTATAGATGATGGGATAATATTTTCAATTTATAATAGAAAATGGGTGATTCCAAAGAAATTAGTTCCTAATAAAGGTGTTCACATAGTAGAAAAAATGATAAAGATAAATTAATCTCAAATCACACCATCAGTAGATGGTGAGTATGTGTGGACTAAAAAATCTAAATGAAGAAACCTAGAAATATCATTTTTCCCTTTCCATTTATGGATAAAATGTTGAAAATATAGGAAGGACTTGAATTAAATTATTTCTTGGATAGATATTTAAGGTACAATCAGATTGTATTCAACCTAAATGATTACTCTAATACAACACTCACATGTCCATTTAGAACTTTCTCCTACAAGCGCATGTCATTCAGTATGCACAATACACTAAGGATATTTAAACGGTGAAAGATACTTATATTCCATGATATGGTGGAGGATTTTTTAGAAATTTTCATCTACAAATTTGTATTTTATGGAAGATCTTTTAAGGATTTCCTAAGAAACCTTGATCTAGTCATGCAGTGCTATAAAGAGAAGTTTCTAGTTTTAAATTGGTAAAAATGTCACTTTATGGTCCAATGAGTCATATTCCTAGAAGATAAAATTTCCAAAAATGACATGGATGTTGATCCCACCAAGATAAAAGTGATCAATGATTTACTTGATCCTTCAATAGTCAATGGAAGAAGGAGATTTCTAGGCCATCCAGGATTCTATTGGTGATTCATAAATGACATAAAAAAGGTTTCATTTCCTATGATGCACTTTTTATCAAAGGAAATGCTATTTTTATTCCCTGAAGATTATCAACAGGAATTCAATTCTTTAAAGAGAGGCTTGATATTTTCTCATGTAATCATTTCACCTGATTGGGATAAGGAATATGAATTGATGTGTGATGCTAGTGAATTCACTATTAGAACTATTTTTGGAAAATGTGTTGGTCACATATTTTGTCTTATCTACTATTCTAATCAGAAATTGAATGAAGCTCAAGTTAATTTCCCGACTACAGAGAATGTGATCTTAGCAGTTGTGTATGATTTTGAGAAATTTTATTCCTATTTGGTTTTGTCCAATGTGATTTTTCAGACTGACCATGATACCCTAAGACATATGGTGAGTAAAAATGATGCCAAGACATGAATAATAAGGTGGATACTTTTTCTCCAAGTGTTGACATCATAATTATGGATACCAAATTCATAGAAAATGCAGTCATTGGTCATATGTCCTAACTTCTATTACAACTTTTAAAGGACAATGATGAAATCAACATAAAATCCATGTTTCCTGATGAAATACTTTCAACATAAAACTGAAACTGTGGGTTTTTATATTGAAAATTATAATTCCATGGGATTTCTACACTATAAAATATCCTACCAGCAAAGAATATTTTTTTAGCTAAAGCATTACACTATTATTGGGTTGAGCCAATCCAGTTTTAGTGCTTTGATGATTGATTATTGTGACGATTCATTCAAGATGATGAAATCAAAGATGTGTTAGACATGGGTCATAAGTCACGAACTAGAGGAAATCATAAACCAGAATAAACTGCATCAAAGATCCTACAATGTTAACTTTTCTGGCTAATGTTACACCATAATGTAGAGGATTATTATCAAAGATGTGATAGGTTTCAATGAACTGGAACCATTGGAAAAAGAAACTAAATGCACCAAAATCTAATCATGGAAGTTGAAATATTAAATGTGTGGGGGAATTGATTTTAAGGGACCATTTCAAAAATAACATGGAATGTCTAATATTCTTGATGGAATACAACTCCAAATATGTAGAAACTGAAGTTCTATCAATTGGAAAAACAAAAGTGGTCTTGAATTTCCTAAAAAATAATGTATTCTTATGATTTGGATTTCTTAGATTAATCATTAGTGATAAAGAAAAAAAATTTACGAATCAAGATGTACAAGTACTAATGGAATAATATGAAATCCAGTATAACATAGGAAGTCCATACCACCCACTCAGAAGTGTTAAAGTTGAATTATCAAATAGGAAAATCAAACAAATCCTAGATAAGGTTGTGAACATAAGTTGATGTGGATAGTGTTCGAAATTGGATGATGGACTATGAGCATACCACACTATGAACAAACACACATTTATTCCACACCAATCAGATTTTTCTATGGAAAACCTTATCATCTACTACTTGAATTAGAACATTTCTCATAACGGGGAATTTAGAATCTCAATTTGGATTCTCAAAAAGGTGGAGAATCTCATATACTGAAATTGGATGGATTGGATGAAATTAGAAAATATTCTTATGAAAATTCCAATATCTACAAAGAAAAACCAATGAAATGGAATGATCGATGTGTTGAAAGATATATATTTTTCCGAATAAATAAGGTCTTATTATTCAACTCAAGATTGAAATTGTTCTTTGGTAAGTTGAAATCTAGAGGGTCAGAACCCTTAATAGTTGTTTAAGTTTTCCCCTATGAGACTGTTGAAATTAAAAAGGACGATGGACAACAATTCAAATTCAATGGTCAAAGATAAAAAATCATTGAAGAACCCGTCCGTGAAGGCTATGATGTCAATCTAAAATTCATATGAGCTTCAAATAATCAATCTCTAGAAGTTAAAGGACGTGAAGACAAGGAGGAAAATCAGGACGTCTCACCATATTCCATATTAGGTTAGAATAATCCTCAGGAATGATTAGGAAATTTTGGGAGAAATAGACCCTGGTTTTAACCCAAACTGAGCAAAAAGATCAATTAAATGTCATGTAACCCAGTTTGATGATCTGTGCATTTACATCAAAATATTAAAAAAACTAATATGTATATAAAGTGAAAATTATTTTCACATCATTTAATCCCTCAAAGCTGTTAAAAAAACAGTTTGTGACGCTAATGTCCATGATCTGAACCCCCCTCCTCCCACCCACGACCCCTCCCCGTCCCACCCTCTCAGTCGCACGACGCCCCACCTCTCCCTTATTCTCTTAAAAACCACCTTTATTTCCACACTCTAGTAAGACCCATCCTTCTCCCTCCATAGCCGTGAACCCCCCTCTCCATCTAAGTACCCTGCATGCACACCACCCCAACCTCTCTTTACTCTCACCCAAAAACGACCCCCCTCACCCTCTCATCTGAACCCAACCTCCTAACCACCCCTACCTCTGACCTACTCCCGTGATGGAACATAGATAGACCATTCACCCTGCACCTATAGATTTATGGTAAGGCCAAAATGATCCACTGATGGTGAAGTTCCCACAACGTTCTACACCTCCCAAACCCCCACCAACCTAGATAGAATCCCCCAAATATCCCAATGCAGCTCATGCCAATTTTTTCTGCTTAGGAATACTCCCAGTATAGCTATAGTGAATCATTTAACAATGAAAACCCACATTATCAACCCATCCTACAATTCTCTGACCCCAAGACTCATTTCCCCCTCAACCGTCTATAGGAAAAACCATTTAGGATGAACAACACCATCGAAATGGCCATCCTTGACCACCTGCATATCAACCATGAGAACCTCCAACTTATTGATTGCATTCATATTACATCCCTTATTGAGTTACATGAGGAGATGCGACAAGATCTATTGTTATATTTTCTATCCACATTTTAGGTTGTAGTTGACAACCTCCATGTCAGACTAGGCGAACGACCTCATGATATTTCTTTTTCTAAATTCATGATATTCCTACTCATTTTCATTGAGGAATTAACTAAATATGAGGTATTTACAACCATACATATTGACCCTATGATGTCTGATTATATGAAAAATTTTAGGATGATCGCAAATGATGCTCACACATAGCACAATCCCAGGATCACCAAGTTGACCAAGATCTGTGGGCCAGCAATCAAGATCCTTCTTTAAGCCTTGAATCATTCATGGTACACTAGAGACAAGTATCATGGAAGTGTGAGCTAGATGTATGTGACCATTTGAGTTTCAACCATGGTCATTCCTACCGTTAACCTGGATTATTAGTATGCATAATAATATTGAGCCCACACTCAGAGGACGAGAGACACATTAATGGGAGTTTCTTTCAACACTCACCTGGATCTGCATCCTGGAGTGTTCTTTGTCACTCTTCCACTCACCTCCCACGGTCTGATGGAATCCATTGAACTCATTTTTTACACAAGATGAAGTTCCTGATTAAAGATGATGATACCTACCAATGGCCACTAGGACTAGGGGAGGTAGTTGATGAGGCCCAAAGTGATCATGTATTAGACCTTTCACCTGCTCCACCCACCAATTCACCCCCACCGCCACCACCCATATCCCTACCACCACCACCACCACCACATACACCACTTCTCCACCCACCGATTTCTTCTAAATAGTTTTCTCATCCATGCAACTTAGCATCCGGGAGAATTTGAGATGGATCTCCAAGACACTGCACATCCCTTTTGGAGAGCTATCAAATTTAACTACCCCTCCACCAAATTCATCTCCCATAGCATATCATCCACTACTAGCCCCTTTTGAACCCTCATATTCTACCACTCCAACCCCACCCATAGCCTTGGCTAACCCACCATCAGATCTCTTAGAGATTGTTTCCCAATAGGAGTACCTTGTAGAGATGGCCTAGCGGGGAAAGGGAATAACCACCACCTCATACACCGAGGTTCTATTTTTTGATCCCAAGTACATGACCCCATAGAGGATCGAAATATCCCAACCACCTACCATGGATCATATTTCGATCACCACAACAACGACCTCTGTAGTTGACCCACCAGACCCTTCTGACATCACTCCCATTGACCAAGAAATATATCCAAAACCACCCTCTGATCAAGAGTTGATTCTCAAGTAGACTAGTGAGACTTTTTCCTTATCTTAGTTCACTAATATTCCCATATCTATTTTGGTAATAGGTCTTTGAAGTTTTTTATTATCCTTTCTTATCTGTGTTTCCCTTCATTTTGTACTGTTACACATTATCTATATACGGGAAACTAAATTTTCTCTATTTTATGTGGATAATTTTTTAAATATTATTTATTTTATAGTAGTTGTGTCTATATCCCCTATTTCATTTATGGCTATCAATGCACCTTTTCCACCATATTTCCTTGTTCGATGAGTGAATCAGCACCTAGATAAGATTGAAAATCTGCTCTAGGAGCTCTCATTTGAGATCCATGCTTAACAACCATTACTAAGATCAACAATACCCTTCCTCCCACACCATATCCATGCTTGATATTCTCTATAAGTAATCAAACCTAAAAAAATACCAAGAGACCTAGAGGTCTCTTCCACAAGTAGCTGCAGATGACAGATGAGACACTAAGCTGATGGACGGAACTTCTTGATACATTCCTCCATATATCTTGCTGATGAATTCATTTGATAGAGATTTATGGGAGGAACTATGTATTTAATCTATTTTCTCATATTTTCAGTAATTATTTTTTCCTATTAATGCTTCTAATGTTTTTGTTTCTTATCATAAGTCCATTTGATCTTTATTGTAAAAATTTGTCTGCATTTAAATAAAATGTGTTTCATTGATCATCGTACTATGCACCTTCATGATTTTCTACTTAAAATGTTTCAAACCTATAGAATAATTCTTCATCTAGTGAAATATTTGTATTTATAACTCATTTTATAGGTATCCCGATTTAAAAAAAATACCAAGTTCCCCAATGAAATTCCACTTCATACTGGGAGCTCTCAATTCTATAGAATTTTATTTTCCAATTTCCATTTCCATTGATAAAAATTTATGTTACATACCCCTTCCCTAGTACTTTCATGAATAGTGAAGACACTTTCTTATTGTAAGTGTGGTGTAATGTTTCATGAGTTTTACTTTTGATTCACTAGAATTTTTTCCTATTCTCATATTTCAAGGAGACATTTTCCATTTGGAACGCTTTAATCCAGAAACTCATTATAACCTATCAAATTAAAGAAAAAATAAGTTATGTTGGAAATTGTTGGAAATCCATGTTTTGTCCCTATTTAGATTTTATGAATCATTTATGATGTTAGTAATTTTACTCATTTTTTTAGAAATTATGCTTAATTGAATTATTACTTGGTTTTATACCCTTAGTGATTAACTATTGTCTTTATTTAATTCCATTCCCAGTAGGATTATGAATATAAAATTTCATTTTATTTTCTGAGAATATTTCATTAGTGACACATGGGACATGTAAACCTATCATAAAATTCATTGAGATTTTATTGAGGATACGACTAAACAAATACAATTTTAAAATGATTGAGGAAATCATTGATGTGTTATTTTTTTCTAAGACCCACCATACATCTTTCTCTTATTAATCCAATAGTATCTATGAATGAACTTATAGGGTTAAACTATTCTAAGATGATTATCCCTTCCCACCCTTCTCTTTGTATAATTCACAAATTTACATTGAACATGTGTGGGGGAATTTTCATCAAGAACAATATGAATGTACTATGGAGATATAATGTGCTTCTCATCAAACTTTTTTATTATGATCCATGTGTAATTTTTAGTATTTCACATATATCTCATTACTTTGACAAATAAAAAAGAAAAAAAATTAAAAAAAAATTGGGTTGTGTATTAGGACAGTTAGAAATAACTATTTCCAGACCAATCAATCCCATGAAGGATCATATAAAGTTAAGGGATGGATATGAGATCCATCCTAGACATGATTTTAAGAAAAATAAAGAAGAAATAGAAAGGGACCTGATACCACTCTTAGAATCACCAGATATATATACATGAATCTAACTTGAGATGATGTGAGTGTGGAATATATTAACAATGTAAGAGTAATTTAATTACACATTTCACAACATTCATGAATTATACTCTTGAGACAACCCTCTTTATTGAGCCTATTTTCACTATTTACCCATCTTCTTGTAGCATTAGAGTCATTAGAACCTAATTGTTAAATCCATCGTGATTTATTTTGTATTTTTATTTATGAAGTAAAGATTCTAGAAACAATTCAATCTTATTGTTAGGGACATGTACCCAGGGTATAAGAATAAATATAGTTTCATTACACCCTGAGTGATGAGAGAAATTTTATTGTGTGGTAAATTGAAAATTATTATAGAGTTAAAGGAATAGTTATGAAATTGTAATTAAAGGATTAAATTTTATTTTAAAGAAAAAAGCTATAAGGTAAGATAATTTTGGATGCAGGGATGATTTTGGAGACTAGTTTTTTATAATTACACATGTTTTTATTTTCCTAGATATAATGAATGATTATATATTTAAAAAAATTTACCCTTTGAAATCTCGGTTTAGATATTTTTTCTCGGGGATAAGAAATTGTTAATGATTGGGGGAATTTTATAATATGAAATCATATATACATTTTCGATCATTTTGTAATGGTTTTTTGATGACTTTCTTGATAATTATCCTGCTATGTGATTATTATTATATGAAATATGATTCTAAGGATTCAAATGAATTATTGTAGAAAAGGATCAAAATTGGATATTACACATCATGAAACATCATTACATGACCTGTAGTAGCATTTCAAAACATGATTAAAGTCATAAAGCAAAGTTGTAAAGAATTTAAGGCCATAAAGACATTATATGACTTGATTTTACAATAAAAATCATGTAACCTTTGAATTTAATTCCCTCTATCAAAATAATGCCTTGGAGGAAGCTACTTGTCATGATTCCAATATACACATCGTGAAAGGAGTCAAATTTACAAATCTATAGTCGAGATTTGCATGAGCTACATGAAGACTTAAAATATATGGAGGGAATATTTGATTATAAATACATGATGTGAATACCCATTACACATCATGTAGTTTTCCATATATATATGTGTGTGGAGTAGGCACTCATTGGAATATTAGCGGAAAAAATTTGGATTCTTTCTTTTTCCTCTTGATTCCACTCTACTCCCTCTCCCCAAATTTGAGTTTCTTCAATATTTTTCATTATTTTACTTTAATAAAAGCACCATGGATTGATTTTAAATCTTTCTTCATCCATGTTTGCATCACCAACATCCAGACATGTGTGTTTGTCGATTCCTTCATCAATCTTCATCGAATTTTTGTTACACATGCTCCTATTCCAATTTCAAGTAAGTAGTTAATTAAATTTTTTTTATTAAATATTTAAATTTATCATTCTTGATTGAGTGATCAGTATTTGGTTAATCTAAATCATTTCATGTTTTTCAATTATTTAATCTCAATCTCTATTGGCATGCTAATCATGTTTTCAATTATTTATTTACCTACAATAAATTCTTCAACGAGTTGTTAAACTACATAGGGTAGGGTTTGAGAGTAAAATTATATTAATTTAATGAGACTATAATTCTCAACTTGGTAATACTATGAATAGTAATTAGGATAAAAGTAAAAATGTTTATCCAATTCGTTTGAGTGATCCTGACCACATGATGTTTGAATGAAGGAACCCGACCTGATTAGAGTAGATTAGGATATGAACAATATAATACGACACTTACTACCTTAGAATCTATGTATAATGTTATTAGGTTGTTATTATTTATAGACTTAGGAACATCCACCTCATAAGTAGAACTAGTTGTTTTGACCAAAGTCTACTCGTGACCTTCACTTGCTTCACAACCTAGATCATAAGACTATACTAGGTTAGAATAGACATTATATTTCACTTTAAACCTTAAAATTGATGTTGATCCCTTCCTTACATATCTTCCAAATTCCCAAGTCCATAGTGTTAGTTTTCCTAAACTCTGCCAAACTTGTGAGTAATCCTACATATATGGTTTTTACCTGTATTTTCCTACCCCCAGCTCAATTTCCCATGGGATTTTCCCTATAGTATCACTATACTACACCTTTGTAGCATGTTTATTTTGGAACATTGATAATCTATTATGAAAGTATCTTGAGTGAATAAATTTATGCATACATGATCATCAATATTCATGATGAATATTTAAAGTGTGAGAAAACTAAATTCACATAAAATGAAGTATGGAGACTCAATATAAAATATTATCAGGGAGTATTTATATGTTATTAATTCTTATTATTAAATTATATATTAAATTTTGTAACGGATTCCATTGTAAATTTTTTGTTCTACAAAATAATAAGGTGAAATTTCATAATTATTGGTTTTATTTTCTAAATGATATACAGATGGTATATATTTTAAGTAATAAACATGAATTAGTTTTTATAAGATTAATTTATGATTACTACTATGATAATGTTAATGTTGAATTGATATTTAGATTTTAAATATGGTTTGCATGAAGAAACTCGATATGAAGTGTTGAAAAAACTGTTACATAGAGAGACTGAAGAGGTTGATGATATTTTTAAAATGTAAAATGTTTCATTTTTCTGGTGATCAACTACTGCTCCTAGCTTAACTGATATAGCTTGATCCTTTGATGTTTAGATAATTAATGTTACCTAAACACATATACATTTAATCTTTCATATGGTTATATAGTTTTAGTTTTATATATTCATTTTTAATTGGTATAATTTTAAAGGGTTACACTACACATTAAAATGTAGGTAATTGAGTTATTAATCCCAAAAAAATGTAAGGCATCGGGTTGTACCTCTAGAAGACAAGGAAACTTGTTATGCATGTGCCTTCATGTGGGAAAAGGATTTTTGTTTGGGATTAAACATCCATGGGGAAAAAATATTTGAAATTTCTTTGTGACTCTATGTGGAAAAAATTCAATTTAAAATTCCATTATATTGGTAACAATGTGTGTCATCTCCCTCAGTTCATGAGTGGGGTGAAAAGTGTAATAGGATCATTTATATTTGAACAACTATGAAAATATCCAGTGTTTATTTTCAATAGAATTAAATGTATAAATCTAGAAAAATGTTAAATTAATTTTTAAAAGGACAATTCATCCCATCCTGGCGATTTTACCTTCTTAACTCTGGACCAACAATTATCATCTTAACTCAGTGTTTTAATTTTACTTTTTTCCCAAACTACTTCATATTTTTCCTAAAAATTCCAATATATTAACATCAATATCTCCCATACACTGATATGTTATTATTTTTATCAAATATTCCTATTAATTTCCTTTCCCATCAAATGGGAAACAAAATAATTCTTTGCGTGCACATGCAGATTACCTCCCCATGAACTGATGCAGTTGTTTTGTCATCACCTCCATTAATGGTTGGTTATTGTGATATATTTAATGGGTATATATGATTTCTATGAAATAATTATGATTCTTTAAATATAATATATCATCTATATTTGTATCAAACCAATCCTAAAAAATGTAATCATCGCACATGTGTACATACAGACTACCATATCTATGGAGTGATATACTTCATTTTTTAAAAACTACCTCTCATGGATGGTCATGGTGATGTATTTAATGGTGTAATTTGATGTTTTTAACTTGATAATGATTCTATAAAGATATTATTTTATTTTATTTCTTTGTTTTACATTAAAAAAATTAATACCATCACTCTTTTGTATATGTGCACCACTGCCTCATGAGTTGATGTATTTTTTCTTCATGGCATATTTTCACAAATAACTCTAAAATTGTATTTAATGAATAAAATGATTATTATTTAATGATTATTATTCTAGATATTATTGATAATTTACCCTTTAAAAATATTCAAACTACCTATAACGAACTGTCTCAAATACCCTATGAAACTGTTACCCAGCCTCAGCCATTACATACCCGAAGGGAATTCCTGATCCCCACAGGATGGTGACTAGAATTCAAGAATAAAAAACCACAAAGGTAATTATTTCATCCAACCTGAAGCAATGACATGGAAAATATATATTTAAAAGAGAAAAAAGTTGAAGGAGTGTATAGTTAATAACTGAAAATAATGGTAGAAACTAGAGAACTCAATGTTTCTATAAAACTCAAAGATAATTTCCAACGACAAAGGACACCCAAAATAGGAAAATAACTGCTTCATGTGATAGAGTGGGAAATACCACACCGTCTCACCATCTAACCACCCAATCCTAGCTGAAAGAGAACCACGCTACCTTACTATAGTGCCTTACCTTTCCCTTCATCGAAATATATACAATTTACACACCACAGAATAAGTGCATAGGGTGTGATCTATTAGGATTAGTAGGATCCCACCCAGGTGTTTCATAACATGTCTCTATAAAAAAATCCATATATACTCATTTTAAATAAATCATGGCCTGATAAATTGTAATGTAGTTTTATCAAATCATGGTAAATTTTACCCTTTTCCAACAATTCTAAAACAAAGGATGGTATACCAATTTCAATGATATTTTCTGTTATCATTTATCAAAAACCAAAGCATTCATATCCAAGCTAAAATAGTAAAAATCCAAAATATTAAAAATCTAATCCCAGTTTAATCATGTGAAGGAACTCAACAACACAGGATAACATACTACTCATATCACAATAAATGACTAGTTCATAACAAGTACCTAGAACAGAGGCCTTGGGAGATAATAAACACCCTACGATTGAACCTCCAAACAATGTCGTAACATGTACCTAGAATAATATGAATAGGTAGAATAGAAAACACCCATTAGAAAATCCCATAATGGTAACATTGATTATGCACCTAATCTAATCCTTTCCCTTATGTAAACAAGGCTTCCCATGTGCTTTATTTCATAAATAATTTTTATGCTAGGAAAATACCATTTTTTCATTTAAAAAAACTAGGTAAAAAACAACCTTTTATCAAAAATCCATTTACACACACAAAAAATCATTCCAATTTATTTATAAATCATTTTATAAAAAGTGTAGGTGAAATACAATTCATTAACACGTGATAGAGACAAAACCACAATCCTTAAAACTCAGGGTTTCACATTCCCAAAATGGATCCCCCAATAAGAGAATATACCAAAGAAAACATGGCCCTAGAATCAGTATAAATATATTGGAATTTATCTAATTTACTAAAATGGGTTGGCTGAGAAGAGTAAATTACACATAACTCAATAATTTGCATACGTCGAACCATAACCAACAGTGGAATGAACCCCCAAACAATATTGCATCATGAATCTTGATGGAAGAAAGAGGAAACATTACCATAGATCAATGAATATTATAAAGTAATGCCATTATGTGATCGTGATCAATGAAATGAAGATGCAGAAAGGCATACATACTCAGTGAGATAAAATAACTATTATGGTGATCAAACGCTGAACGAATCAATCCGGAATGAACTGAGACTGAAAAAATAATAGGAGAAGCCTTATAGAACAAGTGCCAAAAGAGATACCAGAGAATGAAATAAAATTTAAGCCATAAGACACTATAAATGCCGACATCCTAAAAATTACATGACATGTAACTCATTTAAGAATCATGTAATCCACGATGATGATGTATGCTGAAAAAACATCCCCATTTTAATTAAAATATATATTTTTAGAATTACATGTTTTGTAACCCAATTAAACATTGTGTAATTTCCAAATGAAAAATATAAAACTCCATATTATTACAAAAAACTCAATACACCTAAGCTTCTCTCTGAACATGGGAAAAACCCGAAAAATCCATTATCACATATATACCTGGACTTAATTAATTCAAAAAAAAACATCCATTAAAGAACACTAAATCCTTTTCCATAAAAAATTTTCTCTATCCTCTGGAGTCCCAAGATACACCCAAATAAAAATGTATAATTAATTAAAAAGTAGGGAATTAATTGAAAGTGAGTAACGAGATGCTACATTTAACATCATTGGCCCGAAAGCCACTATAATAGTTGCACTGATTTGGGTCATCACATGAAATCAATCATTCCTCTACTATGCCAGAGGCTTACAACTTGTAGTGTGAGTCTAAAAACAAAATTTATTAGACCATACCCACTTATCAGAGTTATTCCACAATAGAAGTAACAAAAATTTGTAAAACAACCAATAGGAACAATAATTGGACACTATATGAAAAAACCAATTAGGGACCATGTAAACATGATATGAAAAAATATAATGAATTCACTACATGTCAACCATTCACCCAATGCAAACCATGTTGAAAACTGTCAAAGAAATCTAAACCTGGATCTGTGTCTGAACTCGGTCATGACATCCATGCTCAATTCCTTTATCCCTTTCACAATAAATACTAGGTTCTTGTTCTAAAACTATACCTGAAACAAGAAGCATCGGCTCGGGTACCTAAGTTCCATGGAGGCTCTAATCATGGAGTGAATACGACACCATAGGCCACCACCAATGGTGTCTTAGTAACAACCAGTATTTACAATATGTACTTAGGTGAACAAGTTAAATAAACAAACAATGACACAAGGAAATCATTCAAGTAATTATCAATCATCCATGTTATCTATTATGTTTTCCATAGATGATTAATCCACAAGAGTAAATTAGGTCACATAATCTATTCCAATGTACACGGGGTTAAACACACTTTTAACCATAGGGGTGGGGTATTCACTAATCACAACTATCACATAAGTATTTTTTCACAATGTTAACTTGATTCATTCTCATCATTTTTTCCTTGGTTTAGGCATTTACATCATTTACACGATGGCCCATGTTGTTCTTTTATCTTTCATATGGGTATAAGTCAAGTTCACTATCTCACCAGGGTTAAAAATTTAAAAACAATACATCACACTAACCATGGATCCTCAGTCCAGGTAGTTTCATTGAATGAAAAAATTAGGGGCATATAGTATCAGTCCGACTCCCTAACCAATGAATTAATAGGTGGAGATAGAGCATCAATCCAACATGGACCGTGGGAGGAGCATCCATCCATTATACCACCACCATGACATGCCGACTTGCTTCTTTAATCATTTACCACATATAAAATTTCATAACCATATTCAAACAATAACATAACATTCAAAATTTATCAATACATAAATAATTTTCATTCTATTACCAAAAACATGTTACAATTTTGAAACCATTTCTCATTAGCCCATTTAAATTATACTAAACACTCCCTTATGGAATGCTGTCAGTTAACAGAAATTACATTAATCCAATTTACAAACCATTTAACATTTTCCAACCCAAACAATAAAATTTGAACACATATATATTTGTGCTTAAAACCACCGTTATGTAATTTTATCGACTAGGAACAGTCATCCTTTTGTTCATATCCTGACCATGTTAACATGCCAACCTAAATTTTCATGGGTCCAATCTCATTATCCTAGCAGTAAATTCAAGGCTATGGTCTCAAATGACCCTTAAGACTAAATTATGGCATACTAAAAAATAAAATCACTTATTTGAAAACATCTTGAAGCCACCCTTTAAAACATGGGTCTCCTTCATTGATGAATAAAACATGACCAAAGGCCTTTCTTTCCATTTCAACCTTACAAAACAACAATTAAACTATTTTAGAAAAGGGGAACTCAACCTCATTTCAACATAACATGAATCCTCTTTAGAAAAACCTTCTTGAAATCACTTTTAGGCCAACACCTCCTTTCAAAACATCACTCACTTTGAAAACAACATTTTACTTAAAAATATCTAAACAGGTCAAAGGCCCAAAACATACAATTAAAACCATTTCAAAACTACATAAGCATTTGAAAAAGTCTACACATAACTATATTAATTAACCTATTAACCCCAAACAAATACAAATTACACTATCACTACCCATTTTCTCAAATAAATCTTTTATCCTATGGTTTAAAAATTTTATCTACCATTTACAAGGGTCCATCCTATCTGATAGGTAGCCCTAGGTTTGGGCCCAGATCATCAAATTTCCCAATTAGGTCTGTGAAGGGTCTCATGCCTCTATCTAAGGTTTAATTAACTTTTTATAATCGAGGACATTAGAACTAAACAAGGAACTTCATTGAAACAACCAAATACACATATAACACATCACGACTTCAGAAAAAATCATAAAACCAGCAACGTCATGCCCAATGATGAACGCCTTCTTAGTCTATAACCTTAATTAGAACTCAAACACCCACTAAAGAAGAACCCAAAAACCATTTTAAAACTTAGTGTTTTATAGTTTTAAATGAGGAGGGATTCTACAATCCCTATTCTAAAAAATAGTGAAAAGAGGAGTGTTAGACTCACCTGGGTCTTAAATTCACACCCAAACATGATCCAAACACCCATGAATTGATGGAGAATATTAAATAGAGTGAGAGGAAGTTTCAAGTTCATCTCCTAGGGTAGATGGGGTATAATGGGAGGAAAGATAGGAGAGAAATAAATTGATACATAAGGGAAAAAATTGGAATGTCCCATTTTAAGGGCCACATGGTTTGGCTGCACAGTTTTCCAAACCATGTGCCAACCGTACGACTCCCTCAATCTAAGAGGATCCATGCCACATAGTTTTCTGGGGGTACCCAAATGGTTTGGAAAACCATGTGGAAATTGTGGACTAGCCTTCTTCCTAAAATGGTTCCCATGTCACATGATTTCTTAGTCCAGTAACATAGTTTTCACTAACCATGTGCCAACAATGTTCTATACACTATTTTTCCAATTTTCCCCTCTTTTTGTGTCTTGGGCCCTTGAAACATCCCTTAATCTTATCAATAACTCGAGAACCACTTCACTAACCATAAAAGAGATCTTAACCAAAGAAATTAACAAGGACAAACCTTCATGAAATGTCTAGATCTTATAACCTCCCCACCATATAACATCTCTTCCTTGAGCCACACTTCCAAGATTCCCAAAGTCTTGAAACACAAATGTTTTTTCCATGACCCATCGATCAACCTTAAATTTTAATGTTTTCTCGAATATCATCCATACTGCCATAATGCTCAGACCAATGAAACAATCCTTCCATGAAAACATCTCCCCCACCAAGTCCCATAACCATTAGCCAATTCCCCTTAAGAATACATACAAATCAACCTGTCATTTCCAACATCAAACACATGAGAAAGGTCTGAGTTATCAACTAACCTATGCACAAATATTATACCATCAAGGATATTAACCTTTGAGAGCCAAACAAAACATTCTCAGTCTTCCCCTTTCTACAACTCATGGCCCAAATCTAGAAGTTCCATCTTACCCAGATTATTTCAAAGATAAAACAGTGATCCAAGCCCAACAACACCATAAGAAACAAACCAAATTTTAACCATACCTCACGACCTACCCGATCAACAACTGAAGCCCAAGAGCCTCTTTCAATTTCCAAACATTCAGAACGCACAAAACAAACATACTTTTCATCTGAAGGCACTCAACTTGTCAAGATCCAATCCAACACCCATCACCAAAACCATTCCACCATGTTGTCACCCACATGATTCAATCTAACTCAAACAATTGGTTACACCATTAACAGACCACTTTCCTGATATGGTACTCCCCAGAATAAGATTTAACTTATCACCACCCTTTTTCCAATATTGAGCATTTCCGTAATTGAAAAAGAGACCAAGATAGCCTCAAATCAACTTTGAATACTTAACATGATTTAAGACTCACCACATGTAAACACCCACAATATCATCATCGAACATTGTAATTTGGATATTCCATCAACACCACCCAGATTGGACACCTCCATTATCGATACTCATTTGAAGGGTAACTTGGTTATTCCTCAGGACACATCCCCATTACTAAAATGAGCTCATCCCTCAAATGTTAATTATAG
This sequence comes from Viscum album, assembly GCA_963277665.1. Lineage (NCBI taxonomy): Eukaryota > Viridiplantae > Streptophyta > Magnoliopsida > Santalales > Viscaceae > Viscum > Viscum album. The sequence goes on from OY728134.1 coordinate 1,282,391,684, forward strand.
GTGGCTCATAACCCACCACATCCATTCCTTTTTTCCATGTTGAGTTGGGCAGTCCCCAGTTGACTCACTATACTGATTCCCAAATACCACTATTGGTACACCGTCAGTTTACATGACCATGATACCTTTTTTACAAATGAAATACCACCATAAACCACACACACCTAAAGATTCCATCCCTGGAATCTTGAAAAAATCCATTTTCATGGAATTAAATACTCTTAAAATAATTATCATTCCCTACATCACCCCAAAATACATCTCTGATGTGACCAATCTGATTTCCTTTATAACTAGATTGAGCTTGAAGCCATCACTCAGCTCGATCAACCATCTAATCTAGGGACAAACTAACTTTCCTCCAAGGAACCCGAACATGAACCTCACAGGTTTCGCATAGGAAACTCGATTCAAACACCTCTACTTCATAGATTTATCTACACATCCAGGGCCAACATACGCTCCCCACTATAAGAGTATCATTGTCACCAGTTTCCATGCACAACTTCTAACCATCACGGATCACGGTCAAATAGAAATTGACCCCCCCAAACATGGACATATCCATCCATCTTCCACTATAATAAAAAAAAACATCATCCACTACTCATTCCTGAATTTTGATAATGATACCCTTAGAATTGGTTAACATTTGGTCCATTTAGAGGGCCTCTTCCACAACTAGAGAATGGTGTACTCCCCCACCATAGAGTTCATGTACACATGCCACTAATTGAGTGTTTCCTCTATGAGGTTCAACTCCCATATAAAATACATTTGGGGGTGAAAATACAATTCTATTTTAGCATACCTGAGACAATGTCAGGGTATTGGGCTTTGATCATCACCAGCTAGAAGTATACTAAGAAGCCTATAATGAACACCACCACAAAACATCCACCAGCACTATCACCTCTCACCAAGAGGACACCTCAATCCTCCTAATTTCTTGTTCTTTCCTATCTACTAATGCCAGATCCATTCTATAACACCAAAACTCAAATAGAGTTTCAAACCAAACTCACCACCACCTCACAACCTTCTACCGAGCAAGATTGACACAACATTCCTCTTCATACAACTATATTCACCCCACTCATCTTCTTCTTTCATGGTTAATTTGACCACAAAAAATATTCAATGATTCACTACACTGGTCCAAAACTAACTGGTTCTCACACATCAAGGGCCTATTAACTTTTATTACAAGGAAAAAATGTGTTCTACACCCAACCCGTATTGGTACATATCCCAATAGAATCATGTAGTCCTAACACATGGTCGTCGTTCGACACTTTGTGAGACCACTAAGGTCTCACACACTCCTGTGACCAAACAAAAAACTCGTCTCAAGATCACAAGACATGTACATCACCAAAATATGACCAAAGGATTCTCACAATATTGATCATACCACCAGGTCCTCCAACGTCATTAGACTCAAGGATTTACCAACATCTCACCTCTAACGTCCCAGTTCTGGAAGCCACCTAGAGGTTCCCCGTACCCGGTTAGTCACATGGACTCAAGTGCATTTCCCCAAATGCCAGAGGCTACCAACTAGCAGCGAGGGCCTTGGGTGTGATAGTGTGGAAACTATTCCCTCATTGGCAAAGTACACAGTGGAAGAAAAATAAACATGCAATAGAGGAAGCAGTAATAACCAACAATATAAACAAAAAAGACTAAATCAACAAAATGGAGCACATATGTATATATGAAATGATGCATGATATATATCTAGGAAAGTATCCAAATAAGTAAAAATGCTGGAAAACAACACAATACCAAAACAAGTAAAAACAAGATAAAACATCCCCTCATCATCGCAAGCCAAAGCTTGGTCCCATGCTCCCCTGCTCCAAGCAATCAAGTACTGGAAGTCGAAGGGTGCTTGACCTTGTCTATACCTACAACAACATTGTCTGTTTGGGCCCAAAAGCATGACCCAAACATGGTGTGAGACTAAATCCTAGTAGAAATTCACTCGAAGATCTATGCCTAACAGTCAGTGAGTATATGGCAAGTAAATGTACAATAAATAGTAAACAGCAACTGCAAGTAATAGGTAGTAACAATAAGCAGTAAAGTAGGATGATACAACAAAAATGATCAACAACAATAGTGAATTAAACAAATAACAAGCAGGAAAACACTATGGGAAGTACTTGCAGCCATCCCCTCTGGTCCTATCCAAGAAGTTCCACAACCCTCTGGGCAGTGCGCTCAGCCTAACCCCTCTGGTTTGGTCATACAAATTTATGAGACTCTATGGGGAAGATCACATGGTCAATTCCCCTTATAGTATAGTGTGGTCAGGGACTCTCTTGACGAAGATCACGCGGTCTAACCCTCTTAGCCACAAGGTCTAGAGACTCTCTAAGGAAGCTATCTCGGTCAATTCCTCCTACAGCCTCAGGTATACCACAGACTCTTTGAAAAAGCTCACTCGGTCAATTTCTCCTCTAGCCTGGGAAGGTTCTTAAAGAGATTAAAACAAGGTAAGACTCTCTGAGGAAGCTCAATTGGTCTACCCTCTTGTAGTCTATAATATCCAAGACTCTTTGGGAGCTCACTCAGTCCATCCCCTGTAGTCTATAATATCTAAGACTCTCTGGGAAGCTCCCTCGGTCTATCCTTTATAGTTTATAGCACCATGTTCTCTCTGCCCCGTGCCGGTCAGTGCATAATAATGCTATAAGTCCAAAGTACACCTATAGATCTACTTGGTTAACCAAAGTACACATATAGAGCTACTTAGCTAAACAGTCTCCAAGTCAACAAGCGTGTCATGAATTCCACTCCAACCTATAAACACAAGGCAAGGAAACAGGTGTAAAAGCCAAAGGAAAACGAGACCCAAAGGTCATAAACCGAACAAAGAAATGGAAAAAGGGTAAACACACAATACCCCGTTCATGGGTATTGGTGGAAATTCACACATAAAACTCAAGTGACTTTGAACGGTAAGGCGCAAACCACCTACCTCGATACTAGGAAATCGATATACTTGAACCACGATGACTAATTCTCCCTAGAACATTGTAGATCTGAGAAAACGCACAAAACGTTCAACCATAGATAACTTGAGAAGGAGGAAGAATTGGAAAACAAGGCACAAGAAGAAGGGAGAACTCGCCATTGCGCTTCCATCACAATCAACAGTGCTCAAATCGAAGAATGGATGGAGGCTCGGGAATTCGGAGAAGTTTCGCGGCCATACGACATCTCTAGGTCGAACCATACCTAGAAGAAGACGATTATGGTGATTAGGTGCGACCCCGGTCCATTTAATGAAAAAAAGTACACCGTGTGTAAATTTAGAGTACACGGCGTGTGGTGGGTTTTTCCGTACTCCGCCAAAATCGGCCTCCACGTTACCCCCACACACCATGTGTGTGTCCCGAACACGGCTAGAACATGTCTTCGAGCGGGAAAAGAGTACACAGTGTGTACTCAGAATGTACACGGCGTGTACTTAAAAAATTTCAAGAAAGCCTTATTTTTTCCCAAAAAATACAGAAAAAGGAAAACATACCTGAAACGAAGATCCAGGTTCTTACAAACATCCCCCTTAAAGAAATTCATCCCCAAATTTCCCTAGAGGGGTGTAGAAGAAGAAACCTCGAACAACTCCGGCCAGTGAGATCGAACCTCGTCCTCCCTCTCCCAAGTCTCGTCCATTACTCGCCCGTGCTGCCATAGCACTCGTACCAAAGGAACAGACCAGCCTTGGAGAACCTTCGTACTACGATCGACAATCTGGATAGGATGCTCCTCAAACGATGCATCTGCTTCAAGCTCTACCTCCTCGGGTTGGAAGACATGAGACAGGTCTAAAAAGTAACGTCAGAGCTGAGAGATGTGGAAGACATCACACATAGCCTGGTACCTCTGAGGTAGCTGCAACTGATAGGCAACCGACCCAACTCTCTCCAACAACTCAAATGGTATGACATACCGTGGTGAAAGCTTACCCTATCTATGAATCCTCTTGTGTCCCAACTTCGGTGCGACATGCAGGAAAACTTGATATCTGACCTCGAAATCTAGGGGTCATCTCCGCTGATCAGCATAAGACTTCTGTCGAGACTGTGCTGTAGTCATCTGCTTCTGAATCAGCTCTATCTGCTCTGAGGTCTCTTGAACATGATGAGGTCCTAGGAAAGCTGCCTCTCATGCCTCGAGCCAGTATAAGGGTGATCGGAATGGCCTACCGTAGAAAACCTCATAAGGTTCCATATGAATGGATTCCTGAAAACTATTGTTGTAGGCGAACTCCACAAGATTTATATGCTTCTCCCAAGAACCACCGAAGTCTAGAATGCAAGACCATAGCATATCCTCAAGCACCTGGATCGTGCGCTCGGACTGGCCATCAGTCTGGGGATGGTATGCTCTAATCAAAAGTACCTGTGTACCCAAAGCCTTCTGAAGTCCCTGCCAGAACTGAGAGGTAAAACGTGCATCCCTGTCTGAAACAATGGAGTGTGAAACTCCATGTAGATATATAATCTCTCAGATGTACAGTCATCCTAGATCATAAACACTAAAGGTTTCCTTGATCAGTAAGAAGTGTACAACCTTCGTAAGCCTGTCGACGACAACCCAAACAGCATCACTCCCCTAAGGTGACCTCGGAAAACCAGTCACGAAGTCCATCACAACATCATTCCACTTCCACTCTGGAATGGGTAACTGTTGTAAGTTCCATTCTAGTCGCTGATGCTCTGCTTTCACCTACTGACAACTAGAACATCTCATGAAAAAACCAGAAACATCTCTCTTCATACATGGCCACCAGTAATGGCGATGAAGATCCTGATACATCTTGGCGACGCCAGTATGAATTACCCAAACTGAAGAATGAAAATCCGGCATCATCTCCTCACATATGTCTGTTGGAACCCATACACATCCCTAGAAATGCAAGATCCCATCCTCTCCCACTTTCCATCCAGGAAGAGGGTCCCCTCCTGACACACTCTCCTGCAGGACTACGGCCTCTGAATTTGATAGTTTCCTAATTCGTACCCAATCAAGAAGTGTAGAGGTAACAGCCACATATGAAAGGAAATTCTATCCCTGCCTTTCATGCACCTACAGATTCATATTAGAGAATAGAGACATAAGCTTCCACTCATTGTTGGCATCCTAAACTGCCTGAATCTGAGTTATCCTGCTCAAATCATCAGCTGTTGCATTGACCATTCCTGGAGTATAAGAGAGCTCAAAGTCGAAGGACTGAAGATACTCGACCCACCTGCGCTGTCTCATATTCAGATCACGTTGAGTGAAGATATACTTGAGAATCTTGTGGTCGGTAAAAATCACAAAGTGCTCTCCCAAAAGATAGTGTCTCCAACAGCATAAGGCATGAACAACTGCTGCCAACTCCAGATCGTGTGTCGGGTAGTTCATCTCGTGTGGTCTCAACTGCTGAGACCCGTACACAACGACTCCATCTCCCTGCATAAGCACGGCTCCCAGCCCGATACCTGAAGCATCACAGTAAACAGTATAGCCCTTTCCCGGCTCTAGCTAGACTATTATCGGTGCTAACGTCAACCTCCCTTTCAGCTCCTGAAATGCGGACTCACAAGAATCTGACCATAAAAACTTCACCCCATTATTGGTCAGACCTGTCAACGGAGCTTCTAGGTGCGAGAAGTCCTGAATGAAGCGTCTGTAGTACTCATCCAGCCCTAAAAAACTCCATTCCTCAAAAACATTCTTCAGATGCTCCCAGGAGACTACAGGTCTCACTTTCTCTGGGTCCACTGAAACTCATGTCTCTAAGATGATGTGACCCAATAAGTGAATCTAATCCATCAAAAAGTGACACTTAGAGAGTTTAGCATACAGTCGATGCTCTCTCAGTGTACTCAGAATGATCTCAAGATGTGTGGCATAGTTGTGTCGAGTGTGAGAGTACACCAAGATATCGTCCACAAAGACCACGACAAAGGAGTCCAATTACGGATGGAACACTCAGTTCATCAGTTCCATGAAAACTGCAGGCACGTTTTTGAGACCAAACGGCATGACTCTATAATCGTATAGACCATACCTTCTCTTGAAGGTTGTAAGAGGTATATCTGATGGTATAACACACAACTGATGATAATCGGAACTCAAGTTGATCTTCTAGAACACCCGGGCTCCTTGAAGCTGATCAAAGGGGACATCGATCCTCGGTAAGGGATATCGGTTCTTGACCGTCAACTAGTTCAGCTTCTGATAATCCACACAAAGCCAAAGGGTATCGTCCGCCTTTTTTGCAAAAAGGACAGGCGAAACCCAAGGAGAAGTACTGGGTCAGATGAAACCCTTTACCTGCAACTCCTCCAACTTCTTCTTGAGCTCCTGCAACTCAGGTGTAGCCATCCAATAAGGAGGAATGGACACCGGTGCCACTCCTGGAATGAGCTCAATCGATAATTCTACCTCACGCTCCGGAGGTAATCCTAAAAAGTCCTCTGGAAAGACATCCTTGAAACGATCCACCACTGGAGGAAATTATAACTGTGAAGTCCCCTGGTCATCCAGATAAAGACTGGAAATTTGGGATGTAACTTCCCCTAGCCCATGATGGTCTGGTACAGCTCTACCCACCTAGACATCCCACTCAACTCTATAAAGGAAAGATCTGCCCTCTGGTGATATGAAACTCACCCTGCGGTGATAGCAATCGATGACTGCCGGGAAAGGAACCAACCAGTCCATCCCGAGAATGACATCATAGCCTGTCATCTCTAGGACATAGAGGTCCCATAAAAAATGACACCCCGCACCCTCAAGAGGGCACTCTCTGCACTGACGTACGCTAGATGTCCTTGTTCCGAAAGGCGTGTCAAGAGTCAACAAGTCGGCAGAAGAAAAGATACAGAGCCCAAGGCTCTCCACGACAACAACATAGATAAAGCTATGGGAAGCACCAGTATTGAAAAGAGCTGAAGATAAAACTGAGGCTACTAAAATCGTACCTCGAACTGTAGAAGGGTTGGGATCCTGCTCCTGAAAGGTCTGCTCCACGACAAAATACTGGCCTACACCGCGGCCCTACGCCCCTGACTGGCCGCTCTGAGCTGATCCACTCTACTGTCGCTGATGACCTGGTGACTGACCACCACGGTCGTGACCTCCACCTCGACCTGAACAGCCGGAAGACCTCCAGTTCCCAGACTAGTGGGAAAATGGTGAAGAATCTCCAGAACATGGGGTCATAGAGGAACCCCTACCACCAGATGAAGGTGAGAATATGTGACAAAAACTCTGAAGATGGCCCATCTTGCCACAAGATTGGCACTCCATCGTATCCCTATGGCACTGAGGCCTAGTATGCCCACTCCTACCGCACTGGTAGCATACAACCTGGCTGCCAGAAGACCCATCCCACAAACCCCGATCTCTTCGAGAAGACTCTCTGCGATGCTTCCTACTGTCTGTAGGAGGAACACCAGCCCTGGATATCGAACCACCCTAGCTCAATTCTTCAGAATCCCTCAGATTGTGCTCAGTGATTAGCGTCTGGTTGGCGATGGAGGATATAGAAGTCAACTGGAAGATATTCACCTGGGAACGGATCTCCTACCTGAGACCATCCTCAAACTTCCTAGAAAGAAAAAACTCATAACCTACTGGGATTGGTGTGAAACGCTGCAGCTCAGTGAAGAGAGATGAGTACTCCATAACTAAGAGAGTAACCTGCTGTAGACTCATAAACTCCCAGGCTCGATTGGACCTCAGGGTCTCCAGATATAAATAGTCATAGAAGGTGCATCAAAACTCATCCCAAGACATATCTTGTTGACGCCCTAACCATGAGATCACCTCCCACCACCTCTTGGAGGTGTCCTAGAGAATATAAGTAGCCATCTTTACCCTTTTCTCTAGAGGGATCTCTAGGTGATCAAAATGGTCAGTTTGGCCTCTATCCACAACTCTGCAGCCTGGGATCCTCCATCCTCTGAAAAAGTAAGAGGATGATGTTGCTGAAAAACCCGTGTCAACTTAGCCATCGATGGGGAAGGAGTCGGCACTCCCTGGAAGGTCTGCATCATCCTCAGGAAGTCCTACATGAACTGCACCTCGGCACTTGTGAAAGGTATAACTGCTGGTGCCAAGGCTGGCACAGCAGGAGGATCTGTAGGAGGTCCCTGATCGGCCATATATGGTGTCTGGTCACCATCTGGCAACTGACGTACAATCGGAGGAAGTCTCAGAGGCATAGCTCTGAAATATCAAAAGCCCACCTTAGATCAGGATTAATAAAGACTGAAAACACAAGAGTACAAAATGGGAATAGGGGAAAGAAACTATCATGTTTTAAAAAACATGACTACATGACGTGTATAAAATCTACACGACGTGTCTTCTTTAGCCATTAACATGGGCATGTAATCCTTCCATTACTGGTCGTGTAACACCCCAAACTACACGGTGGTTTGTTCCCACACACGGTCGGTACTTGACTCTAAACCCCTGCCCAAGTCTCCTTACACGAATAACCCAAACGATCCAACTAACTCTAGACTACACTGTATGTTCCTATGGAAACGGCTTGTACTAGACACGGTCTCGGCATCCCGTGTTGTTAGTTACACGTCTGTCTACACAGTTGGCCCTTACACAGTTTGTTCCGAACAAACACGGTGTGTATATGAGAAGGTGACACCATCCCATGTTATTTGTGACATGTTTGGTACCTGAACAAGACTACACGGTGTGTTATGAAACAACATGGTGTGTCTAAGAGAAGTTAATGCTGACCCGTGTTGTTTGCGACAAACCCGGGTACCTGGACAGGACTACACGACGTGTTCCTTTACAACATGGCGTGTTCTAATCGAGCTTCCACGACCTGTGTTGTTAGTGACCTGGTCGGGTACATGGCTCCGAACAACATGGAGTGTACCTACTGTACACGGCCTGTTCCTGAGGTTATTTCTACAACACCGTGTTCCTGCACAAACAGTCAGTAACACGGCCTGAAAAATACACGGCGTGTAACTAGAAAGTACACACCGTGTATTCTGGGTTTTTCTGGGCAGTAGCTCAGAAACTGCACAGAAGCCCAGAAACATGGAAAACAAGGCAAAGAGGTTCCAAATTCCGATCCGTGAGGGCCCATAATCCTCGAGAATCAAAGCTTCGTATCTCCTACAGTCATAGATAAGAGGAAACAAGATCATGATCCACAAATTTACGATTCAAGAGGGCCCATAACACCTCAAGAATCAAAATTTGGTGTTTATTTAAGCAAGGTACAATACAAACAATCCTCTAACAAAGTAGTATAGATTCTATCAAGTATCTATCAAAATAGCATGCATAATCTACACAAAGTCTATCACAACAGCATGAAATTGCTAATTCACCTAAGATGGCCTGGAAAGAATGCATGGCATGTGATTTCTAAAAGTGCCTATATGATGCATGAGATGGCATACCCTCAGCTCATCGGGTTGCGATAGAAATAGATCCGTAATATCAAAACAATAACAGCACAAAGCATGTGAATCACTCTAGGTGAAATCATATCAATTGTAAAATCTCAAAACCAAAAAACTGCAATAAACGAGGTAGTATGGATTTTCCCTGTACACGGGTTAGCTACTCCTGAGCACAACTTATTACCAAGTACCGAATCCATCCTATCATTTGCTAATGTATCCAAATAGTAAAGCAAGAGAAAAGAATCCCTCTGATATCACTTTGTAACGTCCCGGTTTCGGAAGCCACCCAGAGGCTCCCCTTACCCCATTGGTCACATGGCCTCAAGCGCATTTCCCCAAACACTAGAGGCTGCCAACTAGTATTGAGGGCCTTGGGTGTGATAGTGGGGAAACTATGCCCTCATTGGAAGAGTACACAATGGAAGAAAAATAAACATGTAATAGCGGAAGCAGTAATAACCAACAATATAAACATTGGAATACTAAATCAACAAACTGGAGCACATATGTATATATTAAATGATGCATGATACATATCTAAGAAAACATCCAAACAAGTCACAATTTTGGAAAACACCAAAGTACCAAAATAAGTACAAATAAGATAAAACAGCTCCTCATCAACGCAATCCAAAGCTTGGTCCCATGCTCCCATGCTCCGAGCAATCAAGTACAGGAAGTGGAAGGGAACTCTCCCTTGTCTATACCTGCAACAACATAGTCTGTTTGGGCCAAAAATCATGACCTAAACCGGGTGTGAGACTAAATTCTAGTAGACATTCACCCGAAGATCTGTGCCTAACAGTCAGTGAGTATATGGCAGGTAAATGTACAATAAGCATTAAATAGCAACGAGAGGCAATAGGCAGTAACAGTAAGCAGTAAACCAGGATGATGCAACAGTAATGATCAATAACAATAGTGAAGTAAACAACTAACAAGTAGGAAAACCATATGGTAAGTACTCGTAGCCATCCCCTATGGTCCTATCCAAGAATTACCACAACCCTCTGGGAAGTGCGCTCAGCCTAACCCATCTAGTTTGGTCATACGAATTTATGAGACTCTCTGGGGAAGCTCACTCAGTCAATTCCCCTTATAGTCTAGGGTAGTCAGGGAATCTCTTGAGGAAGATCACACAGTCTAACCCTCTTAGCCCCAAGGTCTAGATACTCCCTGAGGAAGCTATCTCGGTCAATTCCTCCTATAGCCTCAGGTATACCACAAACTCTCTAAGGAAGCTCACTCGGTCAATTACTCCTCTATGCTGGGAAGGTTCATAAAGAAATTCAAACAAGGTAAGACTCTCTGAGGAAGCTCACTCGTTCTACCCTCCTATAGTCTATAATATCCAAGACTCTCTAGGAGCTCACTCAGTCCATCCCCTGCAGTCTATAATATCTAAGACTCTCTGGGAAGCTCACTCGGTCTATCCCTTATAGTCTATAGCACCAGGTTCTCTCAGCCTCATGCCAGTCAGTGCATAATAATGCTATAAGGCCAAAGTACACCTATAGAGCTACTTGGATAAACAAAGTACACCTATAGAGCTACTTAGCTAAACAGTATACAAGGCAACAAGCATGTCATGAATTCCACTCCAACCTATAAAGACAAGGTAAGGAAACAGGTGTAAAAGCCAAAGGAAAACGAGACCCAAAGGTCATAAACAGAACAAAGCAAAGGAAAAAGGGTAAACACACAATACCCCGTTCACGGGTACCAGTGGAAATTCACACATAAAACTTAGAGACATTGAATGGTAAGGCACAAAACACCTACCACAATCCTAGGAGATCTATATACTTGAACCACGATGACTGATTCTCCCTAGAACATTGTAGATCTGAGAAAACGCACAAAAAATTAAACCTTAGATAACTTCAGAAGGAGGAAGAATTGGAAAACAAGGCTCAAGAAGAAGGTAGAACTCACCGCTGCGCTTCCAATGCAATCAAAAAAGCTTGAATCGGAGAACGGATGGAGGATTGGGAATATAGAGAAGTTTCGCGGCCGTATGATGTCTCTCGGTCGAATCAGACCTAAAAGAAGACCATTATGGTGATTTGGCACGACCCCAGCCTGTTTAATGAAAAAAAGTAGTACACGGCGTGTACTTTTAGAGTACATGGTGTGTAGTGGGTTTTTCCGTACTACGACAAAATCAGCCTCCACGTCACCCCCACACACCGTGTGTGTGGCCCGAACACGGCCAACACACAGCTTCGAGCGGGAAAATAGTACACGGCGTGTACTCAGAAAGTACACGATGTGTACTTCAAAATTTTTCAGAAAGCTTTATTTTTTCCCAAAAACTCCAGAAAAAGGAAAACATACCTGAAATGAAGATCCAGGTTCTTACATCACCCAACAAACAAACCACTCCTACAATTATCCGAACCACAAAACTATCCTCACAATAGTGCCTTCCAAAAACCAAAATTCTCATCCACACTTTGACTGCACATTCTATGTTCTCCCCATGTCAACATTTCCTTCCACATATCTCTCCATCAAAACCATAAGGTGAGGTATCTAATTGATCATTCCCTTCAAAAAAACCCTTACAACCAGCGTGAGAACCCAAGTGCTTTCTTGAGGGGAGTTCAAGTCATAACTATAAACTTTTACCAAAACATGATGGCACCCACCATGCACTGATTTCACCTCTGAAGCATCCACCTATGATTTACATATCAAGACACATGGAACATAGGGATGTTCTCCCTTGAGGATACCCTTGTTTTTTCAAGATTCTCAACTCATTACCACAACTCAAGCCACAACTCCCAAAACAATTACATTTCCACTTATATCTCTAGGTTAATTCTTAACTAGGAAAAATTATCTATGTGCCACAACGAAGGTATGAAATGTATACCTGTTATGCACACACCCAAAAGCACCAACACACATATTGACCTCTATTGAATATTATCCTTAAAAACCAAATAGTGCCAACTCCCCAAACTAGATCCACACCAAGAATTGTCACTGAATATAGCTAATTCATACACACAAAACCTCAGGCTACAAGTTTCTCACACTAGTCATCCTAACCCCACTCCAAATTCATTATGTCTAATGAACCAAAAACCATTTATTCAAGGTCACTTATCAAAGGTACTCACAAACGTACATTAGAAGGCCGTATAGAACACCAACTATACGGTTCAAAACACAACTCACAAGGCCTCAACTCATAAGAGTAAACACAATAACATTAACAAATACCATTTCTCCACATCAAGGTCACAACCAAACCAAATACACAATAAACAAAATACCATTAACTAGAACCCCCAACTCAACAAGATCTCACAACCTATAACATGAGGTCTCAAGTCTAAGGCACTCTCATAGCCCAAACCACCCATATAAGGGGTTAACAACCAACATAAGGGAAAACCAACACCGGTGCCCCTACAAAGGTTTCTCAAAACTCTTTTCAATCCACTTTTCAACACCAATAATTTCATTCAATTTCACTTTTTATACCCATTTGGTTCACTATCATTTCATTCACAAGTTAATCATAGGAAACATATCGATGAACTATCTATCCTATATTCCAATAATGATGAATGAACTCACACACATTCTATTTCCACACCCAAAAAAAGAGATAAACCCGAAAAAATTAATAAAATCACATAAAATTAGACCACACAAGGTGGAAATATCAACCATCTATAAAATCATGAAATATAACATCATTTCGCACCCCTGGAAAAATGAGTTTCCCTTATACATGGGGATGAAAGCACCCAAGTACGAGGTAATTACCATGTTCTGAAGAGTTCCTAGTCTCTTTTCTAATGTGTAAAAATGGTAAGTCAAAAGATGACCTCCTCTGATTCCACATTGTAACATCTCTGACCCATAATCCACTATAACCGATGCACAGATCTATTTCATCACATGACCTGAGGCATGCCTCCCCATACTCTAGAGGATAATGACTAGCAGTGTGGGTGTAAAGAAAATCATAGGGAGCCTATATCCTCTTATCAGAGTGAATACACAACAAAATAAACATCAATTAATAAAATATTCAATAGTAACATTAAATGGACAACATGTCAAAACAACAAATAAGTGACTTGTACACATGCTGTGAAAAAATATAATGAATACACTAGTTGTCAAGTAGTCACAGAATGAAAACCAAGTTCAAAACTGTCAAAATACTCTAAACCCAGAACTGAGTCCCAATATGGTCCTAAACTCAATGCTCCAACCCTACATCCCATTCACAACCAACACTAAGTTCCCATATTGAACTTGTACCTGAAATAAGTAACATCTTCTCTAGTACCAAAGGGACATGGAGGCCTGAGCAGGGTGTGAGTACAACTCAGTAGGACACCACCTACAATGTCTAAGAAAAATACAGTCTGTACAATCCTATATGTAGGTAAAATAGTGAAAAAGGAAATAAGTAAATCATTCAGGTAATTATCAAATATCCATGTTATCCGTTATGTTTTCCAATGACTATTAATCCAATTGAGTAAATCAGGTCACACTAGAAATGTAATCCAATGAACATGGGGATATACAAATATTTAACCAAAAGTGAGGGTTATTCACTAATCACGATTATCACATACTCATTTGTTCACAATTTTTACTTTATTTATTCTCATCATTTGATACATGGGTTAGGAATATACATCATTTAAACAACAACCCAAGATGATCACTTATCATGCATTAGGGTATGTATCTAGTCCCCTATCTCACAAGAGATTAACATTTCATAACAATACATCACACTTACCTTGGTTCCTCAGTCCTGGAAGTTTAATTGAATACAAGTAATATGGGAATAGAGCATTAGTCTAACACCCTAAACTTTGTATTCCTATGTGGGGTTATAGAATCCTTCCAACCCAACCATTGGGAGGAGCCTCAGTCCTTTATCCCACGACCAAGCCATGTGCACATGGTTATTTAATAATTTACCACATATACCATTTCACAACCATAGTCAAACAATAACATAACATAAACAATTCATAAATCATAAATACATAAATCATTATCATTCCATAACCCATGAACACATCACCATTTGCAAACCATTTCTCATTATCCCATTTATATTATAATAAACACTCCTTTTTTCTATATTGTCAATTAATATAAATAACATTAATCTCATTTATAGCCTGTTTCAAATTTTTGGACCCAAACCATACTATTTAAACACAAATATCTTTATGCCTAAAACCACCCTTATGTAATGACATAAACCATGATCATTCATAAGTTAGTTCATATCAAGTACATTTTATCATTACAACATAACTTTTCATGGGTCCTATCTCTCTATCCCATAGATAAATTCAAGGCTATGGTCCAAACAAATCATTAAGATCATAATGGTATACCAAAAAATTCAAAACACTTATTTGAAAACATCTTCAAGCCACCATTTAAAACATGGGTCTCCCTCTTTAAGAACTAAAACATTCCCAATGGCCTTCATTTCCATTTCAACTATAAAAGAACAATTAAACCATTTCACAAAAGGGAAACTCACCCTCATTTAAAAATCATTTGAAATATCATTATAAACCCATATTTTAAATCACTTTGATGTCATAACCTCATTTAAAAATGTTACTCAATTTAAAAAATCAATTTCCTTCAATAAATCAATAACTGGGTCAAATCCCCAAAACATACCATCAAACCCACTTCAAAACCACGTAAGCATTTACAAAAGTCAATAAAAAATTATTATAATTCAACCATTGAACCAAACCACAAACAAATTACACTTTAACATCCCATTAACTCCAATAATTTAATTTCCCCAATGTTTACAAATATTATCCACTATTTACAATGGTATGACATATCTCATATGTAGTCCTAGTTTTGGTCCCAAATCATCATCAAATCCAATGGGGTCTGTGAAGGGTTTCACAACTCTATCTAATGTCCAATTCACTTTCAACAATCATGAAAATTAAAATAGAATGAGGAAGAACATGGGAACAACCACATACATTTATAAAACATCATGAATTTGTGAAAAAAATTAAAGAACACCTACAACATTCCTAATGATTAATGCATGCTGAATGTACACCATTGATTCGAACTCAAACACCTACTAAAGCCCAAAACTATATTCCATTAAAAATGTGAAGGTTATATGTATTTGGAAGAGGTAGAAGGATTCCACATGTCCTAATCCTAAAAAAATGACAAAAAGGAGTGTTAAACTCACCCAGATATTTTATTCACACCCAAACATGCTCCAATCACCCAAGAATCATTGGATAATCATCCATAGAGGAAGAGTATTTTTCTGGTTCACCATCCAAGGTAAAGGGGGTAAAATCAGAGGGATAATCATGGATAAAGAAATAGATTTAAAAGAAAAAAATAGAAATTTTCTAGTTTTTAAGGTCTATGCGGTTTGGCTGCACGATTTTAAAAATCATGTGCCAACAGTGCGGGTCCCTCTATCCAAGAGGAGCCATGCCACATGGTTTCCTGGGGGAACCAGCATGGCTTGAAAAACTATAAGGTAACCTAATTATATCCTTATTTCCAAATGGTTCCAATGCCACATGGTTTCCTAGGCATGGCGCATGGTTTGCACTAACCAACTACCGACCCTGCTCTATACATTGTTTGGTCAATTTTCACCTATTTCCTTGTCATAAACACACAAATACCCCCCAAAACATCTCAATAACAATAGAACCACTTCACCAAACATAACATATCTTTAACAAAAAAATTCACTAGGATTCACCTTTATAAAAGGTTGGGATATTACAACCTCCCCACCTTATAAAAGATCTATCTTGAGCCGCAATTATTAGCATTCCTATGTATTGAAAACCAAAAGGTTAGACCATGGACCACTGATAAAACATTATTTTCCATGTTTTCCTTGAAATGATTCATGCCAAAACAATTCTTGAACCATGGAAATAGTCCAACATCGAAAACATCTCTCCCACCGAGTCCCAAAATAGTGAAACAATGCTCCTCAACAATGAATCCACCTCAACCTATTTAACAACATCATGCGTAGAAGAAAGTACTGAGTTTGAAAATAACCCATGAATAAAAAGGATTGTGTAATGGGACTACATTACCCAATAACACCCAATAAGAAAATTCTTGGACTGACCCTTTCCATGACTCATGGCCCAAATCACTTGGTGTCATCTTACCCAGATTATTTAAATGCTCTAATGGTGATCCAATACTGACACCATTAGAGGAAATAGTAGATATTTTAACCATACCTCATGACCTATCAGATCCAAAACTCAATCCCAATAGCCTCAATTCATTTCAAAACGTTCAAAAAGAACAACCCAAATATACTTTTCAACCTTAGCATCTGAACATGATTGATGATTCTTTTCGGATGAACCACTATGGTGCACTTTTAGCTTCTTGGCTGAGTGATTTTTTTTAATTTCATAGTAGGAGTCAAGAGTTTTTCTTGATCCATATCCTTTTTCCATAGAATGAAAACGTCTCCCTCTAATTATTCAATGATTTTGATTTGTTCTTTTGCTATGTTTTTTAAAACCATTGATCACCCTTTTCTGTTCTTCAATATTGAGTTTGTATTCACTACCTGATTTTACGTCCTCTACCACTGAGGACTTGATATTCTAAATTTATTCCATAAACATATAATTATCTTATTCTTGTTACTGTATATAGAGTTTGGTGTCACATACTAATTTGTTAGATTTCTTTGTTTTGGCTCTCTAAACATCTATATCTTTAAGAGCTACTTCAAAATCATCTTGCATATCAACTCTTACTTCAAATACTTCTTCTTCATCATTTTCAGTTTCTTCTTTTTTCTAAGCACATCTGACAACTACCACCATAAAATTTTCTCAACAATATTTATAGTTTACAATATCCTTGACATATTCAACCTCAAATTCATCTGAACTGTCTAATTCTTGTGAAAGTAGAATATTCTTCTTGAAGAAATTTATCTTGAGCTGTTGCTTCCCTTTCACATAGGCTGAAGACTTCTTCATGGGAATTTAAACTTCACCATTATCATGATCTTGTTGGATCTTTCTGGGAAACATTGTCATGAGATGACCAACCATTCTCCATTTAAATCATGCATGTGGAATTTTACCATTAAATATTCATTTTCCTCTTTGTAGATTTCAAGAAAGGGATGATATCACCTTAGATGTCTCTTATTCTTCTTGAGAATATTCAATGGTGGGCTTCTTCATGGACATGAAAGCCACTTCTTTTGATTTCCCCTTTTCCACAACATCATTATCATCATTAAGCATTTCATATGCAATAAAGGTACAATGGAAGTCATCCATCGTCATCTTTTTTAGATATTTTTCTTCTAATACTAACACCTTTGGATTAAAGCGAGGTTGAAGTTTCCCCTGGATGCGCTTCACAATATTTATATATCCAATGTCTTCACCAAGACCTCGCATGTATTCCACTAAAAAATTTACCCTTTCAAAGAATGCATCAATCGACTCATTCGAGATCAATCTCAGATCATCATACTTGTTCCACATCCTATTTAGCTTTTCCTCTATGACCTTTGAATCTCCTTCATATTTGTTCAATGTATTTTTACACATGGAATGTGATGTTTTTCATTATTTCAACTTTGTATAGATAATATTGGATAGGGATCCTCCTAAAGCATCAATTCCCTTGGCGTCAGCATCCAATTTTCTTCACTCAGCATCCAATAATGCACCACTATTAATATTGGTTTTTATACCATTCCATGATACTGTAAACACATCCATTACTAAGGATTAGAAGTAGTGTTTCATCCAATTATTACTTATATGAAAGTTATTCTCTTCAAAGATAAAAAACCCTTTTATGATTGGTTACCTCCATTGAGAGAGAAAAACTGAAATGAACCTTTGGGTCTGATACAAATTGTTAGGTCCACTAGGTCAGATACCCTAAGAGGGGGGTTAATCCAGGTATGACATATTAAAATTTATAACCCTTTTGATCTTGTTTCGTTGTTAAGAAAAACACTATTCTCTCTCCTTCCAATTGCAGGGTATAAAAAATACTAAATCATGCACATGACACAACAATTTTAGTAGGTTCACCCTTACTAGGCTATGTTTATAGATAATACACTGATGATGTACCGATGTACCAAATCTACTATAAGTGCAATATTGTTTACAAAGTTTTAAGAGGACTCAATATCCCTCCTGGTTCACAACCATTAAAAATTTGAAAGCACACTACTCTCTCAACTGAAGTGAGCTCACTACTTCTTCAGATGGTCCACTCACAATTTATAGGCATGTAGGTCTCTTTATTATCACTAATGAATACATCCTCTACTATATGTAGATTCTATATTGATGTTCCACTTTCATTCACAGATGAATTCCACTTTTTCACTAAACACTGGGCACTATTTTTTGAAACTCCTTCATATAGAACATGACCTTCATGAAGCTCCCAGTTTTGCAAAGCTCAAACAAGCCTTTGCAATGCTCCTGAATCCTTACAAAGCTCATAGGTTTGTAGAGATCATAGGTTTGCAGAGATCACAGGTTTGCAGAGCTCACTAGATCGTAGAGATCACTACATAGTAGAGCTCAAACTTATCTTTTCTATCACAAAGCTGAAAGAAACCTTGGTGATGCACTAAACTTTTTCAAAGATGAACTGGCCTCTATGGAATCCCTTCATTTCACATAGATCAACTGTCTATTTAAATTCCCTTTGATTTCGCAAAGCTCCCTACTCTATGAATCTCCTTCAAAATTCGAGATCCTTAATTTTTTTTCATTTTATCTATATACTCTTATTGAGTGGTTGTTGTTTATTTACACAATATTCCACCGACCCTCAAACATTTAGCACAAAGATAGTTCCACATCATCCCAAACTGTAGAGCTCCAAAATTTCAGCCATAATTTACTCTGCTTCGCAAAGCACCATTGAAATTTTACAGAAATGAAACTTCTATCATAATCATGTATCGTTCCATCAAATGTGTAGTTCCTCCATGATGATACTTCTTACTTTGTGCCTCAATTCTCACCTGTATACCTCCTTTCATTCTCTGCACCAAATCACTCTTCTACAAAGATCCTTTCCTTCGCTATTCGTAAAGCTTTTCATAATCACATAGTACACCATCAGATATCATTTCTTCAATCTGATTCACTCTCCATAAAGCCCATATCTAAAAAATTACTTCCTTTTCCTTATTTTGATGATATCTTCATAGAAATCCATTTTTTTCTAATCTCACCAACCTCCAAATATTTTACCCCAATTATTTGTAAAACACTTGAAATCGATGACACCTTGTATCCATTCTTTTTGTACCACCTCCAGATCTTCCATATCTTGAGAACCTTATTTTTCAATAAACAAAATCATCCCAAAAATTATTCCAAGATACATTGAGGGATTTTTTACCATCAATATCCCCCTTTGGGTTTTTTGACAACTATTTCATAATCTGATGCCTTGTAAAATCTTTTGCTATATTTTGCCACCATTCACCTCTTGCAATTTAGATAGGGATCAAGGAATTAATCAACTTATACTCTAAGCCCACTTGAGACATGATTGATGTGAGGAACAAGATTATAGTTAAAATTTCATCAATGAATCACTTTATTTCTGACACCAATTATTGACACCATACTAATACCAATTAACTACATTCATCACAAACCTCAACTATCATGATTTCTATTATTTGATTAATCAGTTCAAGCATCGTCAGATTTTGTACTTCCTATACTTCACTATTTTATGTGTTCTATGTTGTCCAAGATAAGTTATGGCTAAGCATTTTAAATATCATCACGTTGCTCCCCCTATCCCACTACTCACCAAACAAGTTATCCCTATAGCTTCCATACTTTTTCAAATAGAAAAACTTTTTCCCCTTTGAACAATCAAGTTTTCTCCCCCTTTTTCAATGGAGCCAAAGACCACTCCTTTGTGATTTGTATCTGGGTAAACAACACTCATTAGTACATAAAAGAAAAACGAACCGTACCTCAGGGGGAGGGGGGATTCAAATCCATGCTCTTTCATGTTCGGGGAGTGGACTGGGCTCCCAGAGCCATTTCATTCCTCTCAAATGCTTCTTTGGGTAAGGCTTTTATCAAAATATCAGCAAATTATAGCTTTGTAGTCACATACTCCAACTTCATAAGTCTGTGATCCACCTTATCCATGATGAAATGATATTTTATTTCAATGTCCTTTGTCCTTGAGTAATGGATGATATTTTTGCTAAGATTTTTAGCACTTGAATTATCACACTGGATTCTAATCGGAGGTTTCCATTCTACCCCCTATATCATCAAGATGTTACTTAATACACAATAACTACATGAATTCTTGATTAGAAACAATATACTCAGCTTCTATGGTGCCCATTGAAATGCAATATTGTTTCCTGGTTAGCCAATAAATATACAGTCCACCGTGATATAATGAAACTCCTGACATTGATTTTTGATCATCTAATGATCCAACCCAATCTACATATATATATAATAATAGCTACTGTTGAGTTTTTTCATTATATAAAAATCCAAAATCCACAGTTCCCTTGATATAACGAATTATTCTTTTCACTTCTAGCATGTGGATTTCGTTGGGTTCCTTTGGTAACTTTCTTCTTAGCATGGGGAAAAAATATCAGGCCATGTCGCTATCATGTATAGTAGACTTCCAATGATTTTCTTGTACTCTATGATATTAACCGCCTTTTTGTCACTATCATTTGATAATTTAATCCGAGAAGCAGCTGGAGTAATCATATCTTTGGAATTTTCCATTCCCAATCTTTTAAAAACCTCCTTGGCATATTTGTATCGATAAATGAAAGTACCATTCCTTCCTTGTGTTAATTGTAAACAAATGAAAAATGTTAGTTCACCAATCACTGAAATTTCAAACTCATTCTTCATGAATTCAGAATATTGTCTCCATTGTGCTTGATCCGATCCAGCAAAGATTATGGCATTGACATATACCCTCATCATCATCCGTTGAATTCTATCATTATTGAAATAGAGATTATAATCCAATACCCTATGTTGAATTCCATGTTTCTTCAAATACTAATCGAGACTTGAATACCAAGATCTTGGTTCTTGCTTCGACCCATATAATTCCTTCTTTAGTCGACAAACTTTTTTATCATCTTCATGAATTTGAAAACCATCTGGTTGTTCAATATGCACTTCCTCTTCTAGAACCCTTTTTAAAAAACGATGACTTGACATCCATATAGAATACTTTGAACTACCATTGCACAATAATTTCCAAGAATAATCTGATTGTTTCCAAATATTGCAAAAGATGAAAATATCTCATTGATGTCAATACCCTCTATTTGGGAGTAGCCTTTGCACACAAGTCGTTATTTGTTTCAAATCATTATGAAATCTTAATTCATCTGGTTGAAAAAGACCCATTTAGTTCCAAAAATATTATTATATTTTGGCCTTGAAACAATCTACCATGTATGATTCTTCTAAATCCGATCAAGCTCCTCATTCATTACCTGAACCTAGGTTTCTTGTACAATAGCTTTAGAAAAACATTTACGCTCAACCTAAGATATGAGATATTTCTACTGTAGTGGTTTCATTCTTCTTGTTTGAACTAGATTTTTCTGATCACCAATGATATTCTTTGTGTCAATTTCAGCCTGACTCATTGGGTTCTTTGAATATATAGACTTGAGTTTATCTATCTCATCATCAGAGTCTTCTTCTGAATCAGTATCAGCCACTTCTACTCCCCCTATGTTTCTTTCCCCCACATCACTCTCATCATAAAACTATTCATTATGTTGTTGTATATTCTTTTAATTCTCCACTATAGTGACATATTTTTTCTTAACTGCTTTTCCCAGCCTTTTGTTAAAGAATTTGTATGATTTTCTATTTCCCATGTAGCCAAGGAATATCCCCTCATCTCTACGAGACTCAAATTTCCTATGTTTTTCCTTGTTGATAATAAAGCACTTGATTCAAATGATTTGAAAATATTTCACTATTGTTTTATTTTTGTACCACATATCATATGGTTTCTTTCATTCCTTTAGACTCAACAGATCCATATTAGAAATGTATGCCGATGACAATACAACTTTCTTCTAATAAAATTGGTTGGTATTTTTTAATAACCATCATCCTGGCCATGTTGTTGATGTTCCAATTTATCCTTCCAACCACTCCATTCTGTTGGGGAGTTTTCAATGAAGAAACTTGATGCCTTATACCAAGTTTCTCGTGATAGTCTTCCACCTAACTATTTGTGAAGTACATACCATTATCAGTACAAAACATAATTTTTTTTTCAAAGTATCCTTTCACACTCCCTCCGGTATTGATTTAGGCAACTAAACACATCATACATATAGGAAATGATGAATACCCATTCTATTCTTCTATATTCATAAATCAAATGAAATTAATACCTCTTTCTGTCAATGGATCTTGGTGATATATGTCCACAAACATCAACATTCACCAATTCAAGCACACTTGTTGACTTATTTTCCTTTTCCTTATATATAGTTCTGATGAGATTCCCTTGTTGACATGTATCGGACGTGTGATTATGATAACATAATAGATTAGGTAGGTCTTTAGCTACATCACACATTACCATATCTTCAAGATATGGTTGTCATAGATGACCAAGTCATGTATGCCAAAAAAATTTTTCTTCCTCTCTCGATAAAAAGAACATATCTTATTCTCCACTTACATGGTAGAGATTTCCCTTTATTCTTTCTACTTGTATAACCACTGTATCATAATTTCCTTTGACAACACACATCTTCTTAGTGAAACTTAAATAATTCCCCCAATCACAAATCTAACTGACACTGAGAAAATTGCTACTGAGACCTTCTACTACCAAGACATCAACACATCTCATTTCTTTTCCACCAAACATGGCCTTTACCAAGCCGATAATCTTTAGGCCTTCATCATTTCCAAATTTTACAACTCTTTCTTTTTTCATACATTATGCATGCAAAAAGAACCTTTTTACCAGTCATGTGGGATGTACAACCACCATCAAGGATCCACACCCTAGAATAGTCTGATTCTTTAAAGGCCATTTCAGCAACCACTACCTTCTCAATGCACTTCTTCATGGTCCATGTTTTGGTCTTCACACTCGTCATAGATTGAGAACCTTGATCTTTCATAGAATATGATGGATCAACTTCATCTTTAAAGACTGAAAATCTATATTTCATGTTCAAATATCATGTTGTTTCATTGATCTATTGCTTGCGAACATCTTGGTTCTTATTTGCCACATTCCTCTACATGATTGATGTACAATATCTAGCCATATGCCCAAATCATCTACACCAAAATCAATGTCCCTCAAAAGATATTCTAGAGTATAAAAATATTTTTGGTTTTCACAGTTCCTCTTGTGCTCTTCTATATCTCTTAGATATATAACACACACTTTGTGAGTTTCCCATATTTCCACAGCAATAGCACCTGATATAGGGTACATTCCCATGCGTCACTTCTGCGGAACTAGGTCTACCTTGGGTTATCTGAATATTCAGATTCTCTTTTATACCCAAATACATCATAAATATCGAAACAAGTGCCTACGGTTTGACAAAATTTTTCACAACATTTTTTTATTCAAGACCCACATCAGCCTTAGCATATGAACATGACTGATGCTTCTTTTCTTCTAAACCACTATACTCCACATTCGGACTCTATGTTTTTTGAGTTATCTTCTTTCCTGATGTAATATCAGGAATCAATATTTTTTCATGATCCTTAACCTTTTTCTTTAGACTGACATCTTCTCTATCTAATTCTTTAACGAATTTTTTTTATTTTTCTGTGTTTTTTAAACCAGTGATCACCCTTTTCTTTTCTTCAATATTGATTTTCTATTCACTATTTGATTCTAATTCCTCTAGCACTAATGACTTGATATTCTTAATTTCTTTGATTAACTCATAATTAGTTCTTCTTTTCATTGCATATAGAGTTTGGCATCATATACTACTTTGTTGGATTTCATTGTTTTGTCTCTCCAATCATCTATCTCTTAATGAGCGGCTTCTAACTCAGCTTGCATATCAACTATTCCTTTAACTTCTTCTTCTTCATCATTGTAGGTTTCTTCATTTTTTGTGTACTACTGAAAAAATACACCATAACATTTTTTCCATAATATTTAACCTCAGATTCATCTGAACTATCTAATTCTTATGAAAGAAAATTCTTCTTCCTGGAGAAATTTCTCTTTAACTGTTTCTTTCCTTTCACATAGGCTAATGAATTCTATTGAATTTCAACTTAATCATCATCATCATCATCATCATCATCATATAATTTCTTTGGGGCCCCTTGCTACGAGATGACTAACCTTTCCGCATCAAAAGCATGCTATTGGAAGTTTCCCTTTAAAATTTCCTTTCCCTATTTTCATATTTGAATAAAGGAATGAAATCACCTGATCTACCTCTTCTGGTTCCTAATAATCTTCAATGGTGATCTTCTTCATGGCCTTGAATTTGACCTCTTTGAATTTTTCCTTTTCCATAGAATCATTCCCATCATTTTTCATTTCATATGAAATAATGTTACTACGCAAGTTATCCAGTGTCTTCTATTTCACGTCCTTGTATTCTAATAATGGAACCTTTGGTTTGTAGCGACGTGAAAGTTTCCTCAGGATGCACTTCACAATATTTATGTCGTCAATGACTTCACCAAGACCTTATATGACTTCCACAACAAAATTTACCCTGTCAAAGAATGCATCAACATACTCATTCAGGTTCATCCTTGAATCTTCATACTTGTTCCACATCACTTGAATATTTTCCTCTCTGACCTTTGAATATCCTTCATATATGTTCAATATATTTTCCCAAATGTCATGTTATGTTTTAAATGAAATCACCTTCATATAGATTAAATTGGATAGAGAACCCTCTAAATAATTGATTCCCTTGGTGTCAGCATCCAATTCTCTTCGTTCTACTTATGATAATGAACAACTATTAATATCATCTATTATACCATGCATTACTATTGTAAACACATCCAATCTTAAGGATCAGAAGTAGTGTTTCATCTGATTATTCCATAGCTAAAAGTTATTCCCATCAAATTTCAGAATCCATGTATGATTGATTACCTCCACTGAGATAGAAACACTGAAATGAAACTTTTTCTCTAATTCCAATTATTAGGTCCACTAGGTTAGATACCCTGAAGGGGGGGGGGGGGTGAATCAAGGTGTGAAAGATTAAATCTTCTACCCCTTATGATCTTGTTTCATTGTTAAAAAAACTCTCCTCTATATCATTCCTATTGATGAGTATAAACAAATCACAAAGCATGCACAGGATACATCAATTTTACATGTTTTACCCTCACTGATCTACGTCTAAGGAGCATACACCAGCGATGTTCCAATGTACCAAATCCATGATATATTCACATCCTTTTACAAAGATTTAAGAGGAATCACTATTCCTCATAGTTCATAACCATTCAAAATTTGAAAGCTCACTGCTCTTTCCACTAAAGTGAGCTAAATTATTCATCAAAACATCAACTCACAGTTTATAGACCTATAGTTTTCATTATTATCACTAATGAATTCATCCTCCACTATATGTAGATGCTCTATTGAAGTTCCAATTTCATTCATAGATGAATTCTACTTTTCCACTAAACACTGTGCAATCCCCTTTGAAACTATTTTTCAAAGAAAACTGCCTTTTTGAAGCTACCGATTTTGCAAATCTCAAACAAGACTTCACAATGGTCTTGCATCTTCGCAATGATCATAGGTTCGTAGAGCTCACAGGTTCCCAAAGCTCACAAGATTGCAGAGATCTCTATATCTTAGAGCTTACTGCTTTGTAGAGCTCACATTGGCCTTTGCAATTGCAAGGCTCAAAGAATCCTTTATGAAGAACTCAACTTATTCAAAGCCTAACTAGCCTATGTGTCATCCCTTAATTTTACCGAGCTCAACAACCTTTGTGAATTCCCTTTTATTGTACGAAGCTCCCTGATCCATGAATCTCTTTTGCAATTCAAGAGCCTTGTGTTTTTTTTGATCTCTCTACTCTTCTCGAGGGGATTGATGTCTATTTATAGGCTATTCCACAGACCCTCAAGCATTCATCACAAAGGGAATTCCACATTATCCCAAACCGCAGAGCTCCAAAATTTATCCATAATTCACTTATCTTTGAAAATTACAATGGTAATTTCTATAAATTAAAATCTCATCATCATCATGGAGTGCTCCATCAAATGATTAGTAGCACCGCAATTTCCATTCTTCCATTTCTCTACAATGCTCACCTACAGAGCTCCCTCCCTTCTTTTCACCATAGTACTCATATGAAATTATCCTTTCCTTCATGATTCCTAATGCTTTTCGTAATAGCAATGCTCACCATCAAAAATATTTTCTTCTATGAAAATCACTCTCTATAAAGAAAATCTCTGTGAAATTTCTACCTTTTCCATATTTTGGTGATATCTTCAAAGAAATATAATTTTCATGAAGCTCACCAACCTCTACATTTTGGACACCAAAGATTTGGAAAACACTGGAAACTAGTGACATCTTGTATCCATTCATTTTGTACCACCTCTAGATCTTCCAAACCTTGAGAACCTGGTTTTTCAACAAACACAATCACCTCAAAAATACTTCAAAGATACCTCGAGGCTTTTTTCTGAATAGGGTAGCTTGGTTCTTCATCAAGATCCATCTCCATTATCAAAATGATATCATCCTTCCAACATTACCTATAAGTGGATTACATCCCACAACATCAGTTCATTTATAACCCGCAGAGTCGGGAAATTCTCAGTAAACTCACTCCAATGATGCCCAAATTCCACTATTGGTTAATTATAACTTTACATGACCATTCCACCTTCTTCAATCAAGGCATACCACCATCAAAAGCTTGAAACAACTGAAGTCATTCCTTGTGTCTGGTAAAACTCCATCATCACATCATTTACTACTATTCAAACCATTTTTATTCCCTACAACACCACACAACATATCTCTGACGTAACCACTCTGATTTCCTTTTGAACAAACTTGATCCCAAAGACATCACTCAGCTCGATCAACCATGACATCTAAGGCCATCTCAACTTTCCTCCAAGGAACCCGAACATGCACATCAAATGTTTCTCATTGGCATCTCGATGACACCACATCTACTTATTAGATTTATCCACAAATCCATGGCCAAAATACACTCCCCATCATAAGAGTACTATTGTCCCCACTTTTGACATGAAATTTCTGACTTTTTTGGCTCATGATCATACACAAACTGAACCACCAAAACATTGAAATAGCCATCCATCATCCACTGTAATAAAAACCAAACATCTTCCACTACATTTCCCCGAATTATGATAATGAAACCCATGGAATTCATCAAATTTTGGTCCATTTCTAGGGCCACTTCTGCAACTAGAAGATGGTGTACTCCCCCACCATACAACTCCCACAGACATACTGCTCCTTGAGCATATCCTCCAAGAGGATCCATTTCCATCTGAATCACATTTTTGGTATCTAGGAAAAAAAGACAAAAACATCTTAGTATACCTGAGATGATGTTAAGTTTTTGGGAATGATCGTCACCATATAGAAGTACGCTAATAATTTGTTGATGAACATAACCGCAAACCATCCACCACTGTCGTCACCTCTCAACAAGAGGAAACCTCAATATGTCAAAGGTCTCAGGCTTCCTTGCCTTCCAATTCTTGATCCATTCTGGAACACCACAACTCAAATAAGGTTTCCAACCAAACTCACCAACACCTCATGACATTATTCCAAGATTTCATGACCCAACATTCATTTTTGTACAACTATCATAACTCTAATCAAGATATTCTTGCATGGTTCTTATGACCATAATAGATATACAAATATTTGCTCCACTGGCCTAAAAATTACTAGTTCACACTCTATAAGGGCCTCTCCAACTTGATTCAATGGAAATCACATATGATATGCCCAAACCAAATGGACATGTCTCCCAACAACATCATTTACTCCTAATACATTCCCATCATTTCGAACTTCTTAGGAACACCAAGGTATCACACCCTCCTATGACAAAACACAAAACCCATATGGTCCTCCAGCCTCATCAGACTGAAGGATTTACCAAGAACACACTTAATGAAAAAATGAATCCTACAATTATCCCAAATGCACAACCATCCTCACTCAGGTGTCTTCCAAAACAAAAAAGCCCACACATGCTTTGATCACCCTTTCTTTGTTCACTCCAAGTCAACATTGAAATCCACATATAAATCCATAAGAACCATAGGTCTAGGTTTTGAAATGATCATTCCCTTCACAACCACCCTTACAACCAACATGAGAATGCAATTGCATTCTTTAGGAGAGTTCAAGGCATAAATATGCACCTTTACCAAAACATGATGGCACCCAACATTCACAGATTTTTCCTATGAAGCACCCACCTATTCTTCACATCCCAAGACACATGGAACACTAGGATGACCTACCTTGAGGCTATCCTCATTTTTCCACAATTGATAACTCGTAGCCGCAATTCATGTCACATCCCCCAAAACCATTAATTTTCCATGTATCCCTGTAGGTTAATGATACACTAGGAAATACTCTGTATGTGACACTACCAATATAGTGACCCTATATTTTCAAACATTAAAATTATATAAATTTTTTAGAATACTTAAAAAATATATAAATAGACACCCAAAGACCATAGTTGGTATAGTTCCTTTGGAAACAGGGAAACATAAACACTTATACATACGTGAGCCACATTATCTCCCAATAGGTTCTTCTTGACTAGAAACCTTCTTCGACACATCAAATATAATACATATCTACAAAACCTGGGGAATGAATCAAAAAAATGAGTGAGCTCAAATGCGCAGTAAGGGTAAAAGGTAAGACATGTAAGAATAAACATGATTATAAAGGTATGGGAATTTGATCATGAAAACATAATATCATACCCTTCATATCAATGATCATATACATGAATCATGGCATAATGCTTGGAAATTTCTAAGACATGAATAAAAAGAATGTAAAGGACATAATCGATTAAAGAATAACATAAGATTAATACACATAATTGTTTCCAAAAAAATGTATATAATGATTTCTATTGTAGCCAATTCATCGCTACCAATATCATCTTAGTAATATGGGTTCACTCCCTATACCATCATAGTAGTCAGGGTTCACTCTCATGGCCATCATTATAGCATGATTTCACTCATCATACCATCATAGAAGTCATGGTTTACTCCAATGGACATCATAGTAGTCAAGGATCAATCCTAAGACCATCATAGTTTAACTCACAAGGTATAAAATGTTACGCGATGCATTATAGAAAGATATAACTCCCACCCGTCACATAATGAAATAGTATATACATGTGCCACGATATCATAAATAAACATATCATAACCAATGTAAATGAAATGGGTATCATAAAAATGTAAGCATATATTAACTTGTTGAAAGAGACAGGTTTCATAATCATTTCATCAAAAGCATAACCCATGAAAAAAAGAGGGTTTCAAAAGCAAATAACATGTGAATGAGATACGGGTTTCATAAACATCATGAGAACAAAAAATAATCCATTCAGAGAAAGAATATTAATGTAATATTTGAATAATTTCCCCATAAAGTAATGTTTAACCCCAAGGGATTTCATCTTATATGGGAAACAATGTTTAAAGATCTTTTAAAAACATTTCTTGAGGAAAATATCATTTATTATTTGAAAATTTTCTTTTATAACATAAATCCTTTTGGAAACCTTTTTCTTGAAAATAGTTTTAAAAAATATAAAATAAGATTTAAAAACAATAAAACATTTTTGATATCTATTTTCCTTTAAAATTATCCTCATGTATATTTTGAAGAAATTTTTGAAATCTTTTTTGAAAACATGGGTTTTAAATACAATAGATTTCCAACCAAAGAGATAGAAGGCCAGGTTTTACAAAAAACATTACATTAAGTACCAAATAGTGTAAAAATGGTACAGAAAACGAGGATATCATGAATAAATAATGGATAAGGAAACTCATGAATATTCTTCAGATATGGATTATAATATTTCATCATAGGAATCACAAACATAAACAATCTTGAAAAGTGATGAGATTTTCTCAATAAACTCTTATAACTTGGTTACTTGGGACCATACTCTCCATGTAAGAAAAGGAAATTACATGAGGTTTAAGATATAATGAAATAAATTATATTCATTATATAAATATTAAAATGGAATTATATAAGCCTTGAAAAAGAGTTTAGGTTCATAACAAAACATGAGTCTCAAAGAAGGAAAGTTGACACAAAACTGTTTTATCGATTCAGTAACTTTTGAAAGTTAAACCCCATGAATGAATGATTATAAAATGTTCATGTGAATACCCAAAAATGGAATTATAATATACATATAATAAAATCATGGTAAGTACATACACCACACAAAAGGGAATACTGGAAAACATAACATGTATCTCTTGTAAATTTAAAATGGGACGAAATATCATTACCTTGTGTCGTGACTCTCTCCATAATCATACAAGCTTCATTTATAATAAATATAAGTTTATTATACATATTTTGTTTAATTATATTCTTATACATAATAACATATATGGTTTTATTATGGACTTATATTACCCTCTTGTTAACAATCATATGTTAAAGTTTTACTTCGGGTAATATTCCCTTTGTTCGTCGCATGTGTCTTAATTTGTTATATCATTGGTCATTATACTTATATCATGATTAAATTATGTAAAACATAATATAATTATCTGTTATATCTTGTATATTTTTATTTTAATAATTTCCAGAATATAGGATAATGAAATGGAATACACCGTTCATTGAGACGGTAAGTCGTAGGTACGGATGACCAATGTTTTCATCTTTATTGTCATATTGAAAGAAAAAAAAGGAAATGGAATATATATATATATATATATCATTATTAAATTAAAATTAATATATCATATATATCATATAAGTTCATTAAACTCATACTTAATACATTTCATGTGGTGTGTGAATGAATCACATTGCTTTGAGGGGGCGGTAGTCCACACATCCTCAAACGAGATTATCGTAATAACACCAAATGGAAGTTAAAGAGATGTGTGTTGAAAAAGGAATATAGAAGCTTAAATATATAATAAATATAATATATGACATAGTTAAATAGAGTGTACATAAAAATGGCCACCATGATTGGTGGTAAAATAGAAATGAACAATCATCGTTTCATGAGGAAGTAGTTCACCATACAAAGAAACATTATATTCAATATCAATTAGATGGAGGTGTGTGTAAGATTAGGTCAAAATATTTTAATAAAAAAATAATATTATATTTATGATACTAGTTTTTTCACACAATAATGTAATAAAGAGAGTGTAGGGTGTGAATATTGAAAATAATGGAAAGGAGATTGAGATAATACATTACCTCTAAATCAAGTAATTCCAGTTGGTTTGTGCCAAAAGGATTCCTTGAGAGGGTTTCCCCCCAAAGGGAGGCTTAATGGTATAAAGGAGTTATTTTCAGAGGCTAATTGGGAAGATATTGGATGAAAGTAAATGTTTTGAGAGGTGTGAGGAATGGGTAGAGGTGGTATCCTTTTATAGGGGAGGAAAATGTCTCTCATGGAATATTTAGAATCTAGTTAGATGTGAAAATTATAATACATAAAAAAGTCTTAAAAACCCTAAAAACTCAATAATGGAAGGTATATGGAATAAATATGGACAGAATTGGGTTTTTTACAAGTTTATAGGTCATTTGGACCCTTAATTGTTTGGTTTAGTCCATAATGAATCTTAAATCGGCCTAACTGTTGTGATTAATTTTAATAACTTTTACAAATCATTTTGGTAAAAAATTAACTTTGTATTATGAAACTATATATAATTATCCTCAATAAAATGGCGTGTGTTAGATTTTATAAATTCCTTTCACATAATTATAAAAATTATGTTTAGTGCTAATCCTATAGATGGGAAGAAATAACAGGTTTTTAAAGTAGAAAAATGTATAAAAGATTATTAAGATTATGTATTCAATTTCAAAGTGAAATTAAAAATAATGAATTAATTTGTATTAATATATTTAACATTTATGTGATTTTACCTTAAAACAAATTTATAGAATCATTTAACATTAATAATTAATTAAAAAAAGATAGTTTTTAACTAAGAAAAAGAATTTGTACTATTCATCAAAAAATTATGTTTCTCAGAAAAATATCAAAAATTCACCCTAGGATAATTTTAAAGTTATGAATTAAAATACGAATTTTATTTTATCATATTATTTTTCTAAATGGGTATAAAATTAATTTCATTTTCATAGGTGGTTCATTCTAAAAAATGATATTTTCAACATAAAAGGACTTTTCCAAAAAATAATATCTTCCATTATTAATATGATTTATTTATATAAATCAATTATAAACGATATTTGAAAATTATTTATTACTATTAATACTACTAGTTTTATAACTATTTTATAATTACCTTATTTAAATAATTAAAACAAATAAAAGAGATGTTTTGTAGAAACTCAGTGTTCCGTGCATCGTATGCCTATTTAGTGGTGCAATCATCATATGCCAATGCAGTGTGTAACGTACAAAAAGTAACTTTAGTGTGAAAGGAATCTTTGAATTATTTAATTTCAAGATATCAATTAAAATTTAAATTTATTCTAAAAAATTGGTCCATAAAAACTGAATGTGTTACATTATACCCCCCTTGAAATGAATTTTTCCTTCGCAATTCATCTCAGTTATCAAAGGATTAATACATGAATGTTTCATTTAGAGAAACCCACATCATAGAAATGGATACTACAATTTCCATTAAAAAGTGAAACACGGAACCAAAAAAGTTCCCCAAAGTAACATGTAATTGGGTTTCCACATAGGAGAACATAGGTTGGGAGTGAATATTGGAAATGAAGGAAAACTGTAACTATTTATAGGGAGTGATAGTGGTCATAAATCACAAACAAGTGAATGATAAATGGATAGATTATGGACTCAAAGTTATAAATCTATGATTATTTCTGAATCCATTGGTTAAATATAAATTAATGTATTAGGAAAAAATTTTGTTTGGATCACTTTCAAAAAATTGAATAATTCTTGATAAATTTTTATAAACAACATATCATTTTTTAGTAGGTATTTGAAAAATTTATAATAATTCCATTAACTCAAGGAATGAATATCCAGAAATTATCTTTGATTCATAAAGAACTAAAATACACTTTTAATGGATCTTAAGTCCCATAAAATAATTAAATATCTAACTATATGTCGCTTAAAAAATCAAAATGTATTAATCTATAAACATAAATACTAACACTACTAGTTCATCATAAATATTTATTCAACAAAAATATTTATACATTAACCAGGATATCGTGTAGGCCAATGGTTGGAATGAAACCCTTATCGTCAGTTAGTTATGGGTTCAAGACCCACAACCTTACAGAAATTGATTGGTTTTCACCTAATATACAAGATTTCATTTTTTTTAAAATTACACTAATATAATAGATAATATGGAAATCATTTAAATAAGGTTAATAACTGATTATACTTTTAATAAAACTTTTAAATACACATTTTTTTCACAAATACATCCTCTAATGCTTAACATAAACTTTTCATGAACCGTTAAAATTATAACCCATCTCAAAGATGAAAATCAATATCTTTTGAATGTTGTTTATGAAATCAGCATAATATTGATTCCCCTATACATCACAGAGTAACTCTTGGTTGTCACATTCCAAACATTTGAATACCCTTATTGTATATTCCCTTATAACATATTAATAACCCGAACCAACATAAATCCTTTTGAAGAATATGCATGCTTCCATATTCCTAACTATATTGGATCTATTCCTTATATCCAAAAATACTTTTAGCTTCATCAATTATAGCATAAGCCCCCAAAAAACAGTCCTTACTTAGTTTCAAGGAAATTAGCACCATTTAATTTCCAATACTTACCCCACATATCTTTATCCATAAAATATTATCTGATAATAATGAACATATTGAGGTTTACCTTCCCTTAGTGAACATATCACCTTTTTATTAAATAAATTCATTAGTCCAACATAAACATGAAAATACTAAGAGAAAAAAACATAAGTAGAACAATCCTTGTATATTTCATCATTCATAATTTTTGAATCGAAATACATAAATTCTTTTATTACATAATCCTTAATTCATTATAATTAATACATTTTTCCTTTCACATTTCATCTATAGTCACTTCATAATAAACAATGTAACCATTACATGAACCACCTTACAAATTAATTTAAGGAACATTCCAATTTGGGACATTGGTTTTCATAATGACCATTTCTCTACACTTAAAACACTTATCCTTCGATGATGACATAGGGAGGAAAAAATTCCATCCATTTCATGAACCGAACTCTTAATTTGTTCCCTTGCAGTCACTTACTTTGTTCCATTATTTTCTATAGTCAAACCACCTTGTTGTTCCTCTAAGACATTCACTTAGGTGATTTTTTCCTCATTCCTAACACAATTTAAACCAAATCTTATTTCTTGTATTGTCTCCATTACCTAAACTCTCAGTAAACTCCTTCCTTCTCTTATGTGGTGAGTCTGAGAGTTGCTTAAGGTAAAAATTGTTAGTCAGGTTTTGTGAAAAATAATGAGGTATTATCAGGACATCTTTGCTCCAGTAATAATCCCACTTGAATACTCATCAAAAAATATTCCATCACATTCAACATTTATTTTGTTCCTTCAGGTTCCCACCATGGATTGAATTGAGAATCATAGTATGAGAATCTCATATCATAGTATAAAACCACATAGTCATGAAGAGAATTACTTATTGGATGTCTAAATCATGACACATTAGGTTTATCCTAGGTTATTAATAGGTAACTTATATCTAAATACTTTATGATGGTCCGTGATGTGTTTTTTAATTACTAAAGCATATCCCCTTGGTGTTTCAAACTAGGTGTGCAGCAAGGCCCATTTTCATGTTTCAAATTACCCTGAGTCAAGCTTGGAACATCTTGTCAGAGTTTTTACCCTTAGGTAAATATATTCCAGAGCCACATCCAATTTTAGTATCCAAACTGGGATGTATTTCTAGGATACCACTCACTCTATCATTCACCAAAATTCCAGGAATTTTTTCTAAACATTAACTCATCCTTATAATTATCCTTAGTGACATATCTATATATATCCTTAGAAATAAACATAGGGATATCACTAAGGTTTTTTCATCCTAGTTTCTAAAGGTTAACTATACCTTTTCTCCCATTTCGACTATATCATCCCTCACTTTTCAAACATTAAAATTACATAACATTTATGTAATACTTAAACATTATATAAATAGATGCTCAAAAACTGTAGTTGGTATAGTTCCATTGAAAAAATAGAAGCATAAACCCTAATAAATATATGAGCAACATTATCTTCTAGTAGGTTCTTCTTGACTATCACCCTTCTTAGACAAATCAAACATAACACAAATATTTACAAACTGGGGAAGGAAACATAAATATGGGTGAACTCAAATTCTCAGTAAGTGTAATCAAGGGAGACTTGTAAGCATAACTATTAGCATAAGGGTATGCGAATTTGATCATGAAAATAGAAGATCATTCCTTGCATATAAAATATCATATACATGAATCATGGCATAAAGCTTAAAAATTCATAAGACATGAATAAAAACGAAATAAAGGATATAAGTCATGAAAGAATAATATAGGATAAAGACATTGAATTGATGAAAACACATAAGTTTATAATTATTTCATAGTATGCAAGGAATCATTTACAAGACCACAATAATAGTATTGGTTTACCCCACATACCATCATAGTAGTCATGGTTCACTCCAATGGACATTATAGTATAATGTTTTTATTCCACATACCATATTAGTAGTCGTGGTTCACTCCCTCGGTCATCATTGTAGTCGAGGTTCAATCTCAAGACCATAATTCTTTATCTCATGAGATATAAAACATTACCCAATGCATTTGAGGGATATATGGGTCCCATCCATCACATAATGATATCATACATACATATTATACAAGATCATAAATAAATATATCATAACCTGTGAAAATGAAAGGAGTATCATAATCAAGTATACATTACTTAACCTATGTAAAGTGAGAGGTTTTATTATAATTTCATCGAAAACATAACCCGAGAAAAGAATATGGTTTTAAAATCACATAACTAGTGAAAGAGATACGAGTTTCATAAACATCATGACATCAAAACATTATCCAGTCATAGAAATAATATGAATGGATACATTGGAAAATTTACCCATAAATTCCTGAATAACACCAATAGATGTTATCATAGATGGGAATTAATATTGAAATAACTTTTAAAAACATTTCTTGAGGAAAATACCCTTTCTTCATTGAAAAAATCATTTTATAACATAATTCATTATGGAAAACGTTTTCTTGAAAATTACATTAAAAATGTATAAAGGAATATTTTAAAACAATTAAATTTTTTGAAAATCATTTTTCCTGGAAAACTATTTTCATGTATCTTTTGAATTTTTTATGAAAACATTAATGAAAACATGGTTTCTTAAAATAATTGAATTTATATCGAAGAGAGAGACGATCATGATTTACTAAAAACATTACCTTAAGTATCAAAGAGTGTAAAAATGGTACTAAAAATAAGGATATGTTGAATAAACATAATAGAAGGAAAATCATTAATATTCTTGAGAGATGGATCCTAAGATTTCATAAAAGGTAAAATAAACATAAAAAATCTCAAAAAGCAATGAGATTGTCTCAAGAAACACTTATATCATGGTGAATTGGGATCAAACTCTCCATGTATGAAAAGGAAATTAAATAAAGAATAGGATATCCTGAAAATAAGTATATTCATTATACAAAATGTAAAAGGAATTTATATACACATCGCAAAAGATTTTATGTGCATAAAAAAACATGAGTCTCAAAGATGGAAAATTGAGAGAAAACTATTTTATAAATTTGGTAACTTTTGAAACATAAACCCCATTAAAGAAGGATTATAAAATGGACATGTGACTACCCATAAATGGATGTATAATATAAATAGATTCCAATCATGGTTAGTATATATACCACACAAAAAATAAACAGTGGTGAACATAACATGTATCTCACAGAAATTAAAAGTGGGATGAAATTGCCTTACCTTGTGTCATGAATCTCTCCCTACTTGTTCAAATATCCTATATAATTAATATAAGTTTATTATAAATATATTAAAGAAGAATATTATTATACATCATACCATATATGGTTTGATTATGACATTATATTATATGCTTGTTAAAATACTATGTTAAATATTCACTTCGGGTAATATTTTCTTCGTTCTTCGCATGTGTCTTAATTTGTTATAATTTTGGTCCTTATACTTATATAATGATTCCAAAATTTAAATCATCATATAAATATCCAGTATATCCAGTATATTTTAATTAGAATAATATATATAATAAAGGAGTATGAAATGAAATAGACTGTTCATGGAGACAG
Source organism: Viscum album (assembly GCA_963277665.1). Lineage (NCBI taxonomy): Eukaryota > Viridiplantae > Streptophyta > Magnoliopsida > Santalales > Viscaceae > Viscum > Viscum album. The sequence goes on from OY728134.1 coordinate 1,282,429,903, forward strand.
TAGGCTGTACATACGAATGAACGTCGTTTCCGTCATTATTGTCATATTGAAAGAAAGAATTGAATTGAAATATATATATATATATATATATCATTATTCTAGTATACTTACTAAATAATATTTATCATATATATTCATTAGACTCATCCTTAATAAATTCAATGTGGTGTATGAATGAATCACATCTCTTTGAGGGGGCGGTAGTCCACACTTCCTCAAGCGATATTATCATCTTAACACCAAATGGAAGGTTAAGAGATTTATGTTGTAAAATTAATACTGAATATTAAATATATAATAAATAAAATATATAAAATATATAAATATAGTGTCTCTAGTAATTCCCACAATGATTGGTGGTAAAAGAGAAATGAACAAACATCGTTTTGTAAGGTAGTAGTTTGCCTTACACAGAAACAATATGTTCAATATCCACTATATGGAGGTCTGTGTAAGTGTAGGTAAAAATATTTAAATAAAAACATCTTAGAATATTTAGTATACTATTTTGTCATGAAATAATGGAATAAATAGATTGTATGGGGTGAATAAGTAATATAATCGAAAGGAGCTTGCGAGAAGACATTACATCTAAATCGGGTAACTCCTATTGGTTTGTGCCAACAGGCTTCCTTGAGATGGTTTTTTCCCAAAGGGAGGCCTGTAAGTATAATAGAGGATTTTTGGGAGGCTACATGGGTATATATTGGACGAAATTAAAATGTTTTAGAGGTGTGTGTAATGGGTATGGGTGGTGGCATTTTATAGGGAAGGAAAAGGAGTCTCATGGAATTGTTTGAAACAAGTAAGATGTACACATGTTATGACCTTAAAAATGTCATAAAAACCCTCCAAAATCAAGAATGGACTGTGTATAGGAAACTTTTGTACATGAAATGGATATTTTCACAAGTTTATATGTCATTTGGCCCATTAATGTTAGGGTTCAGTCTCCAATTAAGCTTAATTTGGCCTTAATTGCTGTGATTACTTTTAATCACTTTTACTAGTCTTTTTGGAAAAAAATTAACATAGTCGTATTAGATGCTAAATATTATCCTCAATAAAATAGTGTATGTTATGTTTTAAAAATTCAATTTATAGAAGAGGAAAAATTAAGATTGGTGCTAATCCCACAGATGAGACGAAATAACTGGTTTTTAATGTAGAAAAATGTTCCAAGGTTTGTTAAGATTTTTTATTAAATTTCAATGTCAAATCGATTCTAATTAATTAAATTGTATTAATAGATGTAATATTTATCTAATGTGACCTTAAAAAAAATTATAATATCATTTAAAATTAATAATAAATTAACTAAAAAGGCAGTTTTTAACTAAAAAGTAGTATTTTTCCACTATTCATCAAAAATGATATTTGTCAGAAAAATATGAAAAATCCATCATTGGATAATTTTGTCATTATAAATTCAAAAATGAATTTTATGTTATTAGATAAAATTTCTAAACATGTCTAAAATTATTATTTTTTATTAAATGTGGTTCATTCAAAAAAATTTAATTTTAACATAAAAGGACATTATCAAAAATAATATCATCTATTATAAATTTGTTTTATTTATATAAATTTTTATAAAAAATAATTGAAAATTATTTATTACTATATATATAACTATGTTTATTGGCTATGTTATAATTATCTTATTTAAATAATTAACACAAATAAAGATATGTTTTGTAGAAACTCAGTGTTGCGTACATCGTATGCCAAATCAGTGTTCCGTGAATCATACCCCAACTCATTATGTAACATAAGAAAAGTCAGTTTAGTGTTAAACGAATCTATGACTAAGTGAATTTCGAGATATAAATGAAAATTTTAATTCATTCAAAAAAATAGTCCAAAAAAACTCAGGGTCTTACAACCAAGGTACGAAACATCTACCTGTGCAACACATAGCCAAGAGCACCGAAACCCCGACCGACCTCTCACATAGGTCAGCCTTAAAAACCAAATAGTACCAAATCCTCAAACTAGATCCACACTAATTAGGGTTAGTATATTTATATTAGTTGTACATACCAAACCTCAAACTTCATGTATCTCACTATGGTGATCCTTCACTCTCTCCAAACACATTGGGTCTAACACACCAAAACCCATTTATTCAATTTCCCACATCAAATATACTCACACACATACATTATCCCCAAGAATCAAACACCCACTCTAGGGGTAAAAACATAACACACAAGGTCTCAACTTAGACCAGTCACCACATAAACATTAAAACTTTCTTTTCACAACTTTAAGGTCACAACCAAACCAAAGACCCAATAAAAAACATTTCATTAACTGACACCCCCAAATCAAAAAGATGTCACATCCCATACCATGTGTTCTCAGGACTAAGAAACTCTAACTGCCCAAAAAATCTATACAAGGGGTCAAAAACCAACATGAGGGAAAACCATGATTGGTGTCCCTAAAAAATCCATCATTTTCATATTCCTCTTCTTAATTAAACCTTATAATTTAAACTCATGGGTTCACTTTTCAAAACATTTCATTTTTAAAACCCAAACATTTACACATTCAAAATTTTTTTGTTGGACCATCATTTCAAAAATCTAAATTTTATTCAAAATCACTTTTCAAATCATTTCTCTTTTAAAAACACAGGGATTTATGCTTATCAAAACTATTTTAACTCACTTTTCAACATCAATAATTTCATTCAATTTTACTTTTTATAATCATTTGATTCAACGTCATGTCATTCAAAATTCAATAACAGACATCATATGAATGACCTATCTATCCTATGTGCTTAGAATGATTCATGAACTCACACACCCTCTCATTCTGAACATGGACAAGAGATGAAACCTCATAAATCAATTAAATCACATCCAAGTATTCCACCCAAGGTTAAAATATCAACCAAATATAATAGAACAAAAAAAATCATTTCCAACTCCTAGAATTTGGGTATTCCCTCATAGGTGGGACAACAGACACCCAGGCAGGAGCTCATCACCAAGTTCCAACAAGATCCAAGTCTCCTGTCTACCATGCCCAAATAGTAAGTCAAAAAACTACCTACTTTAATACCACTTTGTAACATCCTAGACCCAAAATATATTATAACTGGTGCCCCTATACGAATATTCATATGACCTCAGGTGCTCCTCCCCAATTCCAGAGGCTACTGACTAGTAGTGAGGGTCTAAAGAGAAACTTGGGGAGCCAATAACCTCTTATAAAATTGAATCCACAACATAAGTAATATCAATAGATAAAATAACCAACTTGAACAATAAATGGATATAATATGAAAGAACAATAGGTGACCATGTACACAATCTATGAAAAAATGTAATGAATACACAACATATTAAGAAGTAACACAATGTAAACCATGTTTGAAACTATAAAGAGAGTCTAAACCCAGATCTAAGGCCCAACCCGATCTGATCCTCCGTGATCCAACCCAACTTACCCTGAAAACCCAACACCATGTTCTCATCCTAAACATATACCTAAAACATGTAGCATATTCTCTGGTGCCCTTATGATGTGGCATCCATATAAGCTTGTGAGTACAACTCGGTATGCCACCGCCAATGATTTCTAATCAATAATTAGTATGTACAATAGTTTATGAAGGTGAACAAGTGAAATAATAAAACAAGGAAATAAGGAAATCATTCATGTAATTATCAAATATAATTTTTATTTGTTATATTTTATAGAGACGTTTAATCCAAATGAATGACTATGGTCACACAGGAAATATAATCCATGGTACATGTGGTTACACACACTTTTAACTACAAGGGAGTGGTATTCACTAATCACAACTATCACATACCAATTTCTTCACAATGTTCACATGATTCATTCTCATTATTTGTTCCATGGGTCAAGAATTTACATCATTTACCCAACAGCTTATGTTGGTTGTTTATCATGAATAAGGTTATTGGTCAAGTTCCCTATCTCACTCGGGATAAACATTTCATAACAATACATCACCCTTACCTTGGATCCTCAGTCGAGGTAGTTTCATCTAATGAAACCATTATGGGAATAGAGCATCATTTGGACAACCTAACCCATGCATTCTATGGTGGAGAAAGAGCATTAGTCAAACCTGACCCACGAGAGGAGTTGCAAGCCTTTATCCCACCATCTAGCCATGTACACATGCTTCTTTAGTCAATTACCATATATAGCATTTCATAACCGTAGTAAAACTATAACATAACATTCACAATTCATAATTTCTCAACACATAAATCATTTTCATTCCATAAACCATGAATATGTTACAATTTTAAAACCATTTCTCATTTTCCCATTTACATTATACTAAAAACTCCTTTATACCATGATGCCAATTTACACAAATAATATTAATATCATTTATAAACAATTTCACATTTTCTACCCTAAACGAAACTATTTAAACACAAATATCTTTAATTCATAAACAACCTTTATGTAATTCCATTAACTATGAACATTCATCCATTAATTAATATCTAGACCATGTTAATATGCCAACCTAAATTATCATGGGTCCTATCTCGCTAGCTCATAGGTAAATTCAAGGCTATGGTCCCAACAAACCCTTATGACTACATTATAGAAGAAAACAAAATTCAAAACACTTATTTAAAAAAATACTTAATCCACCCTTTAAAACATTGGTCTCTTTCTTTGAGAACTAAAACATACCCAAAGTCCTTGATTTCAATTTGAACCATCTAAAATAAGCATTAAACCATTTCATAAAAGGGAACCTCACCCTCATTTCAACATCAATAGAAATATCTTTAGAAAACAAAATTTTATATCACTTTGATGTCAACACATATTTTCAAAACATTACTCACTTTAAAAACATCATTTTACTACAATAAATATACAATCGTGTCATTTCCCCAAAACATACCATCAAAACCATATCAAAACCACTTAAAAATTTACAAAATTCAAAACCTAATTATACCAATTCACCCATTGAACCTAACCACATACCAATTACCCTTTTACTACTGATTAACTCCCAAATTTTCCATTTCTCAAGGTTTACCAATTTTATCCACCATTTACAAGGGTCTGACCTTTCCCATGGGTAACACTAGGTTTGGTCCCATATCATGAACAAACCCAATATGGTTCAATAAGGGGTTTTCACCTCTATCTAAGGTAAAAATAAAATTCCATAATCAATAACATTAAAATTCAACAATCCAACACATTGGAACAACCATATGCACAAAAACATCAAGAATTTTGGGAAAAGATTAAAGACCACCAACCTCACGTTTGATGAAAAATGCTTACTTAAGCTGCACCCTTGATTCGAACTCAAACACCCACTAAATCCCAATCCTAAAATCTACTCAAAAAGTGATTTTTGTTTTAATTTATAAGATTATTAGGGGTTACACATGCCATAATCCAATAAATTGAGAAAAAATAAGTGTTATACTCACCTTGATCTTCGATTTGCAAACAAACACACTCAAAATTCCCAAAAATAAATGAATAATCATCCATGGAGGGAGAATAGGTTTATGGTATATCACCTTGGGTGGAGGTGGTTCAATTAGAGAAACAATGGGGGAGAAATAAATAGTTCGTGTGGGAAAAATGGGAATTTTCCACTATTTAAGGGTCACACGGTTTGGCTTCCTGGATTGCCAAACTGTGTGCCAACCGTGTGGATCACTTTGTCCAAGAGGATCCATGCCACATGGTTTCCATGTGGAACCCACATGGTTTGGAAGACCATATTCTAACTATGTGTTATCTTATTTCATAAAATGGTTCCCATGCCACACAGTTTCCTAGGACAGAAAATAGCTTCCACTAATCATGTACCAATAGTATGCTATATACTATTTGGTCACTTTTCACCTCATTCCATGTACTAAACCCTCATAAATTCTCAAGAACCCGATAGAAACATCACTCACCATAAAATAATGTTTAACCAAAAATTTTAACAAGGACACACTATTATAAAATGTTAGGATCTTACATTAAAAATTCCTCACAATAAGAATTTATATCCACTAGATGTCATGTAGAAGAATGATTTATAGTAAAGAGGTAAGGACACTTCTACCTCATCAACAATTCAAAATCCTAATTCTCATGAGAATATGATTTTTTCTTCCATAACACTCTATAAAGTAGAATTGATTTCCCATGAAATACTTTCACATCAAAGTCCATGATCTCTATTAGTTTATACACAACAAAAACATATGGCTCTAACTAAATCTATTCCCAACTCAATATATGAGAGGGATCAAGATGATCCTTCATGAGCTGTTATATGTGAAAATCATCATGAATTACTATCAATAGATCGAGTAATTCCAACTGATAAACAACCTCTCCAATCCGCTCAGTTACCTCAGATGTTCTAACATATCTCGGAGTCAACTTTCCTTATTTTCCAATCTGATGATGACCCAAATGAGGATAATCTTTCATGAAAACCCATTTACCTATATAAAACACTAAATTTTTATGTAGTTGATCTAAATAATATTTCTACTAAATTTGTACAGTGACCAAATGCCAATGTAAACCCTAAATCCTTACATACATCTCCTGAACAAAACTCAATCCCACCAAAGAAGCTTCACCCACCTCTTCCAAAAAAATAGGTGACCTAAATGGGTGACTATACAAAGCCTAAAATAGGTCCATTATGATTTATGACTGATGACTATTTTTATTTTCATGATCAACCAGTCCTGGATATCTATCCTAGGACTAGACAAAATCCAAGACATACGAACAAATCGTATCCTCCGGAATCTATATGACATGCTCCATTTGACTATCATCGTATTTATGACGGGCTATACTCAAACTAGAAGGAGTCCCCATCTCCTATTGGTGACTTCTATAGAACCTTTAAGTAAACCTATGATCCCTCTCTAAAACAACAATTGAAGGAACTCCATGTATCCTCAAAACTTCCTTCACATACAACTTACCAATATCTTTGACTTTCCTGTGTCTTTGATCAGAATAAAATGAATTGACTTTGTTAAATGATCTATCACCCCCAAGATAGAATTCATCCCTTCTGTATTATGTGGTAACCCAACAATAAAGTCTATTTATACCTCATTCGACTTCCAAAATAGCACCTAAAGAGGTTAACGAAAACCATAGGGGTTTAGATGTTCTGTCTTTACTTTTTTGATGGTATATTAGTGGGATTCATAATTATAAATTATACACATCATACATGGCCACCAGAATCACCGTCTCATGTAATAATACATCTTCACTGTGAACATATGAATGAACCATGATTAATTATTAAAATCAAATAAAAATTCTATCCTCAATGATGCTGAAAAAAAAACAAATCCCCAAATGGGGTAGACCATCTGAATAAAGAGACTAACCAGAAACGGCCTCCCTACCATAAATGGATTCTTGAATTCCTCTTAAATTGACATCCTACTGATAATTTTTCAGAATATACTCAAGGAGGGAATAATATAACTGAATACTAGTCAAAAACATACCTAAAACATCCTTTTGATTTTGTAGATGAAACTAAGAAAAATGTCGCATAAGGTTTCACTACTCCATCGATTCCAAAATAGATTGTGATGGAACATTACCGCTAAGAGAATCTGCAATGAAACTCCCCTTCATTGGAGTGTAGGTGGTATAAAAGTCAAACATCTATAGATTTTACACCCACCGCATTTTTTTATGATTCAAGTCTTTCTAAGGAATATATGTCTCAAAATATTATGGTCAAAAAAGATTGTGAACCTCTCTCCAAATAGATAATTTCTCTAGAACATAAGTGCATTCATATCTACAATAAGCTCCAAATATTTTTTGTGGCAATTCTTCTCATGAGGTCAAAGCTAATGAAAACCATAAGCTACCACATGGTCAACCTCATTAATAATACTTCCCTAACCAGTTCCATTAGGATATTAGAAAACCACATATCCTTTATTGTGATCAGGAAAGATTAGAATAGAAGACGATGTTAGAATCCATTTTAGTTTTCCAAATAAATGTTGACACTTTGAATCCCATGTGAATCTAACCCCTTTCCTAGTATGTATATTTAAAGGTGATGGAAGCTTTTATATATCCCAGAAAACCCATTGATTGTATCCAACAAGACAAAGGAAGCTCTGAATCTCAAAGATGTTCCATGGATCTTTTCATGAGAAAAAACATTTCCCTTCTGAGGATCAACTGGCAATCCATGTTCAAAAGTCTTGTGCCCCATGAATTTTACTTCATGAATCCATAATTTTCATTTTTAATGTTTTCCATACAAACTATTACTTATCAAGATTTTGGAGAATATAATTAGATGGTGCTCGTCCTCACGCTCGAATCTTGAATAAAGAAAAATATCATCTATGAACACTACCCAAAAAGTGTCGAGATACTGAGGAATATCTGATTTATCAAATCTTTAAAAACTATAGTAAATTTAGTTAGACCAAAATACATCAGAAGATATTCATAATTTTTATAGCAGCTCCTAGAAGAAATATTTAGTATATCAAACTCTCAAAATCTGAGATTATTATAACATGACTGAAGATTAGTCTTCAAAAACCACTTTTCCCTTTTTAATGGATAAAAAAATCATCCACATGAAACAAAGTACACTTGTTTTACCAACTTAAACATTATATAGTCCACACACAATCGGAGTGAACTGTTTTCCTTACTAGAAAAGAGAAACGGGGATACCCAATGAAAAACACTAGGGAAAACAAAAACCATTTTCACCAGGTCATTTGACTGAATCTTGAGCAATTTTAGTTGTACTATTTCCATATTATAGGAGGTATTGATATCATATCCCTAACTAGAACCTTGAAAATTTTAAACTCTACCTCCCTCTCTAGAGTAAGCATGAAGAAATAATCTAGGAAATCATTAAGGAAAAACCCAAAAAATGGAATAAAGATCAACGATAGAAGAAACTTCATTGGGCTCAACTACAATAGTAGACAGCAAGCTCCCGAGCTCTAAGCGGGAGTTCCTCTATGGCCATACCATAGATGTCACTCTAACCTAAATACCAATGTTCACCCATAAATAATAATAAATGATACACATTAATGACCACATTCAACCACATCTTGTTCAGAAATAAACCAATTCATATCGATGATGACGTCAAACAGATCCGTATCGAAAATAAGGAAATCGTAGACTAGCTCTATATCAGATATCGATAAGGAATAAGAAAAAAATAAAAACAAATACTATTTCCTATTTACAAGAGTTTTCTCTAAATATATAACAATGGGAAGGAGTTAAATCAGAAGATTAAGCATATAAATAAAAAAGACAAGTATAAATGAGTTTTAAAAACTAGTATCAAATTATGAAATAGATACTAAGGGTGTAATAAACATGTCACCTCTCACTTTCATGGGACCCATATCTTCCTCCACTAAAAAATCATCTACTGTGTGAAGGTTCTTCACACTAGAAGCCTGTGGATGGAACCCTATGGTCATTGAATCATATGATCGTGCCACAATAGCCTTTGAAGATAATAAACCCAGACTATATCTAGGTGTAGATATAACTAGATATAAATTCTACATATGACAATAACTCCCAATGATATAACACATATTTACTAGTGATAGACAAGTACACCACCTCTGTTTGACCATTCCATACTTATAGTAATTAAGAGGCACACCACTAGATACAAATAGAGGTGTTGAAGAGGCCTTCTCTGGAGAACAACCTCTACTATTCTTGAGATGATCCTACCACTTCCTCTTTTTCCCTGGAAAGCCATTGAAGCTACCACTTGGTGGAAGAGATGGGGAATAAGATGCAACCTTGCCTTCCATATTCATCTCTTATATCATAGATCGTTCTAACATCTCTACATAGGTAAAAATATTCCATTTAAATACCAGAAATCTAATATCTAGTCGCAAACCCTACATGTACTTATGAGCTTCAAGATGGTCACTACTTACATATTTTGGTGAAAACGAACCAGAAAAGAACACTAATTACTTCATGTTGACACCATGAACTCTCTGTATTGCAAAGAGAGGAACTATATAGACTTATCCATCACCAGTGAATCTAGAAAAAACTAAAAGAAGAAGAAAGTCTTAATACCCTTAAATTACAAGACCAAATTCTTATATTCTTGTACCATGGAATCCCCCCAATGCTTTCTAGGACCATCATGTCTGAACGCAACACACTCAACCTTGAAATTATAAAGATTTTCTAGGATGTCGAAGATATGATCAATCATTCAAAGCTATTGCACTGCCTCTTGAGGTTCATTCATATAATCAAATTATGTTGTATTCTCACAAAACAAAACTCCCATTTTCAATCCTTGTCTCGTCCAGCTCTTGGATATACCTCAACAACTATGTTTTGAACTAGCTTTACATTCTGTTTTACAGCACGAGCTAATTGTATGATAACCTTGATAAAGTTTTGATCCATTGGAGGATTCCCTAGATAATAAACAACTCCACCAACCTCATGAAATCACATAACACATTTGTGAGGCATAATAATGAACACAAAATCCAAATAAACATTCACACAATAGAAAACAAATCCTCTAAAACAAGAAAACCCTTAATAAAAAATTATAATTAACCCTAAAAACTCAAAAGAGAAGACACACATCCCAACATATCATTGTAACATGAGTCTCATAACAGTAAGAGAAAGACAAGAACTCACCGCAATCTACCTCTAATGTCCTGACAGTCTTATATGTACTCTAATAGATGTCCCAAGACAAGGACTCTTGGGAACCGACCATCTCTGATACCAAATTACAACAAATTGACAAGGATACCTTCTCAAACTAATAACCGAACTGAAACATCACATACCTGTAGGTCATTCCTGATCCCCATGGGCTAGTGAATATCACCCAAGCATCAAACAACAACCAAATGGAATAATTTCTCCCAACCTAAAGCAATGACATGACACATATATAAATAAAAGAGAAAAAGTGTAAGGATTATATATCACATAACTAAAACAAATAATAGAAACCAAATAGATCAAAGTAGCAACCAAACTCCAAGAAAACGTCTATCCACAAAGGAAAACCAAAACAAGAAAATAACTCCTCCATGTGATAGTGTGGTAAAACCCACACCATCTCACCATCTAGCTACCCAAACATACAAAACAAAAAATGTCACCACCTCACAATGGTACCTTAAATTTCCTTGCATCGAATGATATAAAACGGTCTCTCCCCCCGGACCTACCATGTAGTGATATAGAATAGTTTATGCAGAACAAAATAAGTGTGAATGGTGTGACCTAACATTCTCTATAGGATACCACCGAGGTGTTCCATAATAATTCTCTATAGAATAATCCATGTATACTCATTTAAAATAATACATGACATGATAAAAAGAAAATCATATTGATCAAATCATGGTAAATATATCCATTTTTCCAAAAAATACAAAACAAAGTTAGGAATATAATTTTTAAGAATAATTTTCATTATTATTTATCAAAAAACAAAGAATGAATATCAATTCCAAAACTGTATAAAACCAAAATGGTAAAAAGATAAGAATAAGTAAATCATGCCAAGGTACTCAGTGCATTAGTCTAGCAGACTACTCATACAACAAAAAATTACTAGTACACAAAAATCCCTAGAACAGAGGCCTACAGAGTAGAGAAACACCCCATGAGTGAACCTACCAACTATATCAAAACATTTCCCTAGAAAAATCGGCCTTGGGTGTACAGATAATCCCCACGAGAAAATATCTCAATGGTATCATGGACGATGGACCTAAGATAAAACTTCCTCCTATATACCTAAGGATTATCATGTGCTACATTTGATAAATCATTATTATTCTTTGAATGTACCCAATTTTACATTTACAAAAAAACTTGGTAAAAACACCTTTTATTGAAAACCATTCACACACACCAAACTATTGTGCCAATTTATTTATAAATCAATTAAAAAATAACAAGTGAAATATAGTTCATCAACATAGGCTAGAGACAGAACCACCTACCTGTTAACCCGGGGTCTCACATGCCCATAAAGGATCCACCAACAAGGGAACACAAATATAAAAATATATTCCCTATAATCAATATACACATATTATAATTTATCCATCTTACCAAAAAGGGTTGGATAAGAAGAGAAAAAAATACATTCCTCAAGAAAAAAGACCTACCAAACCACAACCAACAACAAAATGACACCCATAATAATATTTCACCACAAATCTAGAAGAAATTTAGAATAAATGTCACCATAGATCAATAAATCTAATATTGAAATTCCAAAATATTAACATGATAAACCCAATGAAGAATGAGACATTATTATTGCATTACCCTCAGTTTCATGTTAGTAACCCTTTATTTATTCTATACATGTATATAATGTACATGGGTGATGTTTGAGAGAGTTTGGGGAACTTATGGATTGTTTTTAGGGATTTTATATAGGTGAACTATTGATGTATGGTTTGGGAAAACCTTGCAATACAAAACAGAAACTGTACACAGTGAGACAAAGGCTAATGGGATGACGCACAGGCTATGCATGTTTTGTTCAAACCATGTGATATCCTAGGAGAAACTATGCGACTTGAGGTAGTGGGATTTGACATGGATGATGCATGTTTTGGAAACTATGTGATACAACTATGCGAGGACCAACCCTTGATGTAGTATCTAGCACATGTTTAGTGCATGATTTGACTGACCATGCGACTAACTTTGAACATTTTAAAAAATAGATCCACAAAAATATATCTAGGACAGTTTAGAGTTTTAATGCCTTGATTTTCCCCTAAAATAGACCAAACTCGGGATTTTTAAAACTTAAAGGTCAAAGAACCTCTCCCTATTGATTTGGAAGTGATCTGGAGACATTACTTGGTGTTTTGAAGTAGGATATTCATATTATGTAATCATTCTTATCCATTCCTGGTGGTTTATCTTAGATCCTCTTCTCAATATCTCTCCGTTTTTTAGATATACATTAGTTGTGATCAGATATAAGATAGTGCATGAAAAAATATGATTAGTTTTTGCTTAGTTTATTATAGGTAATTATATATAAGATGATTATATGGATATTTAACCTGGTTTTTTTTGTTTTTGTTCATTTCATTATTTGTTTTTTTCAAAAACTAGAGGTAGTTGGCTACTCTCTCAACTACTCTATTCAGAACTAAAGGATTAGTTTGAAATTGATTAAAGTTAATTGATTTTGATTTGGAAAATTATTAGGAAAATCATGATAGAATCCTTATTTAGTGAAGGTTTAGTTATTTTTATAGAATTATAGAGTTTTTGTGCATTTTCTTTGAAAAATGATTTAAAAATGATAATTTTAAAATAGTGGTTTTGTTCAATTTATGAAAAAACAATTTTGATAAAAATTTTGTGTTATTCAAATGATTTTTTTCATTGAAATTTTTTTAGAATGATTCTTGGGAATACATAGTGTATGTGTTTGTATTTCATTTAGGAGGCTTGGTTGAAATATGATCTTATTCTCAGTGCTGAAGGTTTAAGGGAAATTGTGATTAAATTACCTTGAGATGACTTAGTAGTTTGATAAGAAACCACTCAAACGTATAGAAATGTCATAGGGATGCAATCATGTGTAGATGTGTGGATATATGTATATGGAATTGGAATGGGATATGTGAATAATGGTAATATGAAATGGGATAAAAGAATTGTTTTTTTGTTTTACTTGTAACTTGTGATTGTTTTTAGAAAACTATTTTACTATGGAACTTGTTTATGTTTTGTTATAAATTTATTTGAGAAATTATTTTATATAAGTTGATTTATATTAATATTATAACTTGTTCTATCCTGGTGGACTGAGTATAGAAGTTTTTGGGGAAACCTACTATGTTTTAGAACTCACCCAAGATTTGGAACATTGTTGTTTTGGAAGATGTCATTTATCGGTACATGAAAAAATGTAATATATCACACATCTTTAGCACTACGTCTTGATAGTGGGATTTTTAGTGGACTTGGTTCATGGATCTTGATGGATCTTGGGAGTTGTAGTTGTGTTTGAATCATGTTGGGATTATATTATTTCATTATGTAATTTGATATTGTAGTATTCCACTCAAATACTGATAATGTTTGGTTTTTTGTGTTAGTGTTATTTCTTTGGGTTATTTTTTATTCTTGTAATGTATAATTTGTTAGTTATTTTGTTAATGTGTGTTTGGTTGTGTTGTTTTATTATAAAAGGTAAAATCGTCCCCCAAAAGTATTGATGTCCTTGAAAATTTATTCCTAGCCTTTGGTGTTGTTGGCGCTGAAAACTAGGACCAAAACAGATCAAAAAAGATAAAAAAAATCACCAAAGGGGCCTGCCTCATGATGCTCCATCAAGAAATCATTCTTCACAATGAGCATCACAAATATTGAAGATTCCATCTTTCGTGACCACCATAGAGAAATGACAGAAGCCTCTATGAGTCTGACAGTCTACTTCAAGAATGTTGTAGACAAAAGACATAAGCCTTTGCGAGTATAAATGTATTCTCCACGACCACCACTAAAAAATGATGAAAGCCTTTGCAAGTCCAACGAAAACACCTATGATCATGAAGCAGCATTTCCTTCACTGAAATGACATGGAGCATCATGATGCCTAGGGCCTATAAATACGTGTCTCACCCCCACCCCAAAGGATTGATTCCCCGACCTTTCTTATTTTGAGCTATCATTTTGAGAAGAACTATTTTCCCCAGGAAGCAACTATAAAATGCATCACCCAATATACCAGAGCATTGAAAACCATTTTCCCCTTGGTTTCATTTTCCATACAATTCAATTTGGGATGCCCTTCACAAATCCCTATGGCCATCATGATGGTAGGAGTCCCTTTTGGGGACTCGGGTCTTTGCGAAGCATTTTTCCTAAGTGAAGAACCCTCCAAGCACATGTAGACTCCATGCCCTTAATGGTTAACCTTGATTTTTGAAGCTCCTCCCTTCATGAATTCCCTTTTCTCCATGCTTTATGAAGAAGCTTCCATTGTTAAGCCCCTTCTCTTTGAAAAGAACCAATGCTTCATGAAGCCCCTATATGTGAGTCCTTCTACTTCATGAACCCCACTCCCGTGTGGCCCTCCAGGCTCATATAAAGTGATTTTACGGTTCCCATAGTGGTGTCCCATGTTGGGTTGTCCTACATTATGCTTCTTTGTATAGGAAATCTAATAGATGTTTCTTCTTTTCATCACTATGCTACCGTGGGCTCCTCAATTGACCACTCCTCTACCTCGTTGTATACTAGATTTTCTTATGCCTTCCCTTCCCCATGAGTGGTTTGGTACAAGTTATATAAGTCATAGGAGGAGAAAGTGAGTCCTCTTCGTCTGAGGTAGAGGATGTTAAACTTCCTAGCACCCCACATCCTCAACACATGATGTTAAACTGTGATCATTTCATAAATATTGGTCCTAAGAGGATTAGAGAGGGGATGGGACTCAGAACCTCTTGCTTCCCTCCTTTTCAATCTACCTTCTCTTTCCCTCTATGATTTATCGTCATGCGTGTATCAGGTAGTCTTCATGTAATCTTTTACCCTTCATGATGGGGTGTCCCCTATATATGGATCCATATCATCCTTATATATATGGACACACTCCTTAGTCTTCCCTCCTGGATTACATCCGAATATCCATATCTTGGGCTATTAGACACTAATCTTAGAGCCTACGGGCCTTGTAAGGGTTCCCCCTCATCCCATGAAAGTGGGGTTATCAGAAATCAATAAAAATGAAGGCCTTTTGGCCATTTAGGCAGGGCTATAAGACACGCAGAAGCCCTGCACATGGAGTCTTGGGTTGCTCCAATTGGGTTGAGATTTCAAGTTGGAATCATGGGTTGCTTCGATTGGGAAACACAAGAATACTTTTTATCTCATACATACTCTAGATATTATTGGTATTTGGCTTTCTTCAATATATACTTGGGGTACAAAACTTTACAACATGATTTTATTGTTAAGGGGTGGTTCTTTGAGCATTGTTTTAAGAGGCAAGAGGGTATTTGATATCATTACAATCCTCAACCATAGGATTCCATTAAACCATGTGAAATGTTTAGAAAAATGAACCATCCAAGATTTATAGTGAACTGGAAATGATCTCCTTCACTCATAATTATAAAACACTACCTTTATTTATAAACCATTTAGCTATGTAAACTATGTTGATTTCTTAAAACTGTTTTCAAAATCACCTCAACTTTTAGATATTTTTATTAAAAAAACACATTCTAAACCTATCAAAGATCATTGAGAGATAACATAGGGTCTGCCCAAAATAAATACACATTAAAAACATAATCAATTTGATATGTCATGAAAACATTGTCATTTCATAGGGATCCGCTTCTCCCAAATCCAATTTCCAACCATTTTGAGAGTCTTTTATCAGAATGCTCCTATGAATCATTCCCCTATGAAGATGAGGTAAGGGGCGTCAGAGTCATCCCGACTTTAACATCAGCCCTAGAGCTGCCTAGGAGGGATCCTGATAAGGCTGGTGGTTTGCACAACCCTCAAAATAATATTTAAAAACCTAGAGTAGCACAATGGTGTAGTGTTAAACCAAAAGAAAAGAAAGTAATGTTCTAAGTGTTTATTGAAAATAAACTCCTCTTTTGTCAGTAGTGGAGGGGGTGAACATTTTTTAAAAACTGAAACTACTATTTTTTGTAAAGATTATGTTGATAAAAATATATTTAAAGGAAACTAGGTGATAAAAGGAAAAAATGAGCCGATATCATGGATAGAGAGGAAGGAAAAAGATTTAAGAAATGATGCTTTGGAAATATTTAATACTAATGTTTGAAAATTGAGGTAATCTTCATAGAAGTTTTTGGAATTAGCGTCCTCAAAGATGACTAGATCAATCTCCCTCACCAGGGTATTATACCCAAAAATGATAACATCAAGAGCTCACCACTTCAAGATTTATCTAACTGAAATGAGAGATGAAAAGGATTCAATGGAATGAAACTCACCGTAACAATCCATGAATTGAATTTTAAGCTCAAAGAAAGGAATTCAAGATCAATCTCATAAATTTAGCTTGAAATTATTAATTTGAAAACAAAGGATGTGAGTCTATAAAAATCATATTGAACTAATATCGCTGATCAATTCTTACATTCATAGAAAATGACGTGTGAATAAAAAAAAGAATTTAAATATTAGTATTAAAAAACCCTAACAAGGGTTTAAACAGAAATCATTGCATATCAAATTTATTGAAAAATTCTATTACAAATTAAGATGAAAATTAAGGAAGAAGATCCCACCATCAGAATTGTCGTTCGTCAAGAATAGGATGCTATAGTCCTCCGAGTCTGATTTCTTTTCCTTCTCTCTCATACTCCTTTACCTCCTGCTACTCTCTATGAATGTTGTGTTGTTTGTTGAAAGTCTCCAATGATTCCCCCCTTTTACAGCTCTATTTTCTCCTTTTTAAAGTCTCTATCATTTGCTCTAAGTCACTGGATGTCCCCCACTGACTTAGTTTGATTCATCACTGTGCATCGACACACATACACTTTATTGGTGCACCACACATCGTTTTAGCAAAACCCCTATAACTGACTCCCCAAAAATTAGTTGATTGAACCTTGATGGGGTTTTGACTCTTGAATGAATTTTCACATCAATGAACAAGACAAAAAAGTTAAAAACACGAAGAAAAATTAAATAAATATTTATCATAATTATAGTTATTAATTTATTATAAAGTGTTTAAAAAAATAAATAAGTTTTTAATTTTAATATTATTTATTATGTTATTTTTTTAGTTTTATTAATAACAAGTTTATTACTAATAAATTAATTATAAATTTAATTTTTATAATTAATACTATTTAATTATAAAACATAATTTATTATAATTATTTAAATATTTTAAAATCATTTTATTAATTTTTATTTAAATTAGTAACTAATCAATATTAATATTTTAAATTAAATTGATTTAGTTAACTTTTTATTTTATTTAATTATTATAAATTTTAATGTTATTATTAAGTAATTTATTTACTTTATTAAAATTTGCTTTAGTTGATAAATAATATTATTTCAGTTTTAATTATTATTATGATATTTATGTAATTATTTTATTTTTAATTTTAGTCAATTTTTAATTGTTTTAGTTTTTATAAATTTTATACAATTAACTGGTGTTATATTTTATATTTATTATCATTTAATTAATTGTATTTCTAATTTAGTTTTGTTTGTTTTTTATTTATTATTTTTTAGAAAAAATAATAAATTATTTTTTTAATAAATAATTTCCCCTTATGTATTATCCATGGAATAAATAGAGGATGGGCGGTGGTGGTTGCTTTGTGAAGAAGCTTCGTGAAACCCTCCTCGGCACCACACTGACGGTGGCTTCTCCTGCTTCACCACAATGCGAAGACCTCATCCTGATCCTCTTTGCAATTTTGATGTGTCGTCTTCACCGTCTCAGCTGGATCTCATATGTTCGTAATGCTCAAAGAAATATAGTTTGTTTCATAATGACGATTTAAGATTCTTAGGGAAGTGTCATAATGTCTCGTCTGTTTTGTAACTTCTCTAACAGATTCGGTTGGGCTGGTGGTAGCGGCATCGATCATCAACTGATCAGTTGGATTGGATCACAGACAATGTATGGATTCTTCGAACGGGATCACTCAGACACATATCTCCTTACAAAAATATGGATCTCAGAGGCCCACAAATGGAAATTTAGGGTTGATTTAGGGTTGATTTGGTTGAAAATCTGGTTCGGATCTATGTAGGTATGTTTTTATTGCTTTGGATTTTGGAATAGATGTGAAAGAGGTGTGGTGGTGTGAAGGTTCATGGTGTGATGGGAAAAGGAGGGAAGCATGATGCAAATACCGATGAGGGAAGGGGTCGGCATGATGTGTCGATGGTAAGGAATATGGGAGGATTTGTACTATCGGTAGCACCATCATTATGCATCGGTAGCAAGAATGCAGGTGGAAGAAAGATGTGCAATGGTGGCACTGTTGATGCGGGTGGTAGGATAGAGTAAAGTGCTATCAGTGGCACCAAAGAAGCATGTTGGTAGCAATGTTGAAGGTGGATGTTGGCACCGACACAATCTTTGCAGTAGTTGGATGCGTTAGTGGCACCGACGCAGTCTGGATTTGAGAAGAAGAAGCTGACACAGATCTGGCTCGACAGTAAGGGTGGAGGTGAGACTGACACCGTTGTTGGAGGATTTAGGTCTATATCAAATAATTGGAAAATGATGGTCTCACCATCAGTTAAAAAAAATAGCAACGGTGACTCAAAATAATCTACAACAACTTAAAAAAGACCTAAATTAATTAATTTTTAAATTAACTGATTAAATAAAAACAAAAACAAAAAATATTTGAACTAAAATATTGCAAGATGAAATGAAACTATATTAAATAATAAAATTAATTAATAAAATTAATTAAAAATATAATACTTAAACTACAAAGGCTAAAATTAATCTGCAACAAAAACATAAAATTAAACTAGAACTAGATTAAACTAAAACTAAAACTAAAACTTAATAGTTAATTAATTGATTAATTAATCATACAACTATAATAACCATAAAATAAAATTATAAAGTAAAATAATTTGATGAGAAAACTAAAACTGGGTTTATAATTTAACTCAAACTTAGCTTTAAAATTTAATATTCTAATTATTAAATGTAAATATTATAATTGAAAACACAAATTAATGATAAAATAATTTGAATAATGTTAAAATTAAAAGATTAAAATTAATTTTTTTAAATCAATTAATTAAAAGGACAACAATGAGTTGAAAATAGATGTGTTGGTGACTCAATGAGTCACCGAAAGTTGAAAAAGAGAACAGGGATGCGTCAGTAGTAGGGTGCTACTGACAGCTAGTGCATGTGAGTTGGTGAGACTGAACGACTAAATAAATGTTCCGGTGACTAAATTATTTTAACTCCTTATATAGAATTAAGATTTTAATGTTGTCTAAAGATTTAATAATCTAAAATAATTAATTAATTAACTAAATTAAGACTAAAATAACGTCATTTTATTAAATAAAAACTTAACAAATGAACATATAGCAATTAACAAAATAATTAATAATAAAAAGTTAATAAATTTAGTTTTTTTTAATTAATCTAAATTGATGGATAAAGTATTAAATTAAAGACTTTGTTTTATAAATACAAATAAGATGATTAAATGGTTCTTTAATAATAATGAAAATTTATTAAAAATTGAGCATATTAAAAACAAATAAACCAATTGGTAAATTATAAGACTATAAAAATTAGTAAGACTAAGTTAATAATTTTAATGGATAAAATTAAATAATTATTTATAAAAATTTATTAATTAATAAATTTCATGATAAAAATAAAAAAAGTACATTTATTTCATAAAAAGTGAAAAATATTATAATAAATTCATTAAAAATTAATTAAAAAAATGTGGAAAACTACATTAAATTAAGGCCACATCCAATTCCCCCACAGGTAAACATTTTTTCCCTCAAATAATCTAATGTTTTATTATCTTTGAAAATTGAAGTGTTTTTATATTATTCCGCTCAAAATGTATAATTCCAAATAGTTTAAAATAGAGGAATGAAAAGCTGAGTTTAGGCGTACGAAATGAAATGCTAAAAAGATGTCTTCCCTAAAACAAATACTCAAAGGGTAATCAAGAGATCAAAGAATAATCTATGAATTAAGATGTCCTACCTCATATGTGAATTTTATTACTGACCCAATTCAATCCAATATTATGTTCTAAGTCCATGAGTGACAAATGGTTAAATATATGTGGAATTAAAAACTTTACCAAAGGAACATTGTACTTTGCCACATCACATAGGTTCCAAAAAAATATTTTGTTAAACTACCTTATTGATATAACCAAAATGATACTCATATAAACCAATTGTCCCCTTCTTCATTTGGCGTTCATCATTACCCTCACCTTAATGAAATAATTTTTGACCCTAAATACTTTATTTTAATTTTTCCAAGCCATGTAACATATGGTAAGCACTGTGAAAATTCACTTATTCAAAAAGTACATAGGGCCAATACTAAACAGAAACACAGCCAATCCCTAGGGTCTTAGATATTCACCGTGGGATACCAAATGCCGAAATTATTAAAAATTCAAAATATTTATACAAAAACCATTTACATTGGCCCACTAAGGAGGTTATTTAAGATAATTTAAAGAAAATTTTGTCCCCTAGGATGAAAACCAAACTTCCAGTTCATAAAGCTACGATCTAAACTCCACTTAACAGGTAACCTACATTAATCTCAAAAATTTCCCCTAAAACAAATTTTCATAAAACCGCCAATCATGTTCTATAAGAAATCATCCACCCTAAAAAATTTCAAGTCTAAATAAAATCATTAATACCAATCAAACATCATATTAAGGAAAGACCCATTTGAGTATAATGTAATGGCTAACACTATGAAATAATTTCAAAAAAAATTACCATTTTTGAAAATGATTAAAGGAAATGAGATTTTGATGGGCTTTTCAATAATCACAATTTAGATCAATGTATATTAACCCCCTCCCACACTCTTAAAACCCATATTTGTCCCCAAAGTTTAATTATAAAGTGTATAAGAACAATTTATCAATTAAAGTTCAAATCATATTTTCAATTTAGTAGATTAACGACATGTATATGCGTTTCAGTGGAATTAAAAAAAAATTGTTTGCCACTATAATTATTTTATAGAAAGTTCATTATCCAAAGACATGCATTATCAATAAAGTCAGTAACAAAGATTTTCAATACAATACTAATAGTTGTGTGAAACATGTGGGTGAACAATAAAAATAGTGTAAGTAAGGTAAAAAATTAATTCAATAAGATATTTAATAAAGTAGAAAACAATATTTCTATACACCATACAGACTAGAGAAAAAACAATAAAACAAAAGAAGAACATGTATATACGCCCCACACTTAATTTTGTAAAGTGAATGGGTTTTAATATCAATGAAATTAAATTTTAAGCAAGGAAAAACATGAATAATTTATGTACAGCATAGTGACATTGATAGAGGCACAAACATCCGACTCAGAATGGGTTGTGACATGGTCAAAACTCAATGGCGGGGAGATCATTAGCGGATGAATACTGGATGGAAGTTCAGTTTTATGGTTTCAAAATCCGATGGTTTTACCTATGGATTTTTAGGAACAGATTCTTCTTGCATAACACCCTTTAAGATGGAATCTTTATCCCAGAATACAAAAGGTGTATAAAGAATTGAATGCATAGTTTTGGGGGGTCGATATGAAAAGAAAGGTGGTAGATTTTGTTTCAAGATTCTTAAATTTCCAGTATGTTAAGGTTGATTATCAACAACCTTCATGTCTATTTCAGTAGTTATGTATCATTATTTGGAAGTGGGAGTGGATAGCCATGTATTTTGTAATAGGTCTCACAATAATGGGTTGGAAGTATGATGCCATATGGGTGACAGTGGATCGATTCACAAAGTCAGCTGACATCATCCCTATTCGTGAATCTCATGTGGTAGAGGAATTTTAAAAAATCTATATATGAGAAGTTGTAAAGAGACATGGAATACATGGTTTGATCGTGTCCAAAAGAGATCTGAGGTTTACCTTTCATTTTTTGAAATCTATATAGAACTACATTGGGACTAATTTAACTATTTGTACTACATATCATCTTCAAATGTGTAGACAATCCAAAAGGATGGTGAAGACATTAGAAGACATGTCACAGGATTTTGTTGTGGATTTTAGTGGCTCATGGGAAGAGAATGTGATATTATTTGTGTTCTCAAATAACAACAGTTATCAATCCTCGATACAAATGGCTCCGTTTGATTCTTTTTATAGGATTCCTTGTCATTCTCCACTTTTTATGTGTGGAAATAAGTGATACTTCACTAGTGGGTCCAAGCCTTGTCCAAGAGACAATAATGAAGAATCGGTAGATTAAGAAACTGATGGAGACAACACAGAGTCGTCAGAAATCATTTTCGTATAATTATTGATAACCATTGTATTTCTTGGTGAGGGATCTTATATTCTTGAGGATCTCTCAATGTATTAGGCTTCGACATTTTGGGAAGCATGGAAAATTATCTCCTTGATACATAGGCCCTTTTGAGATAAGTGAACGAGTTGGTGATATGGAATATCACTTGGTATTACCACCATGGTTCAGTCAGTACATAATGTGTTTCATGTAAATCAGTTAAAAAACTATCATCCAGATCCATACCATGTGATTCAATGGGACCATATTTAACTAGATCTAGATTCTTCATTGGTACATATCTTGGTGTAGATTATGGATTAGAAAGAGAAAGTCTCACCTGGTAAATGAAATAGTCTAGTGTGGATTCTGTGGAAACATGGTAAAATTCTAGAAGAGGCTTGGGAATGAAAAAAAGTAAATGATATAGCAGTGCCCTAAACACTTTCACAGTAGAGAAGGTTCTATACATTCATGGAATGTAAAGGCCTATGGAGGGGAGAATGTAGTACCCCCCGATTCCAAGTAAGTAACAATTTTGTTATTATTTTAAAGTATGTTAATTATATTGGTCATGTTTTGTGAAATTTTGGATTTTTTAGGGGTTTTTATAGGTACACAGTTTGTGTATGGTTTGAGAAAACTATACAACAACAATAGGAAATCATGAAAAGTGATACATAGTCTAATGTTAAGGGAATAGGCTACAAACGGTTTTTAGAAACCATGTGATAGACTAGGAGAAACCATGAAAGTTGAGATAGTGGTCTTTTTCATAGTTGGCACACAGTTTTGAAGTTGTACAAGCCCAATGTGTGAAGATAAACAGTTGAGGTAGTTTCTTTTTCTTAGTTAGTGCATGGTTTGAATAATCGTTTGACCAACCATGAACGGTTTAAAAACTAAATCCACAAAAATTTGATCTAGTCCAGTTTAATATTTTAATTCCCAGTTCTTCACCCAAATAGAATTACCTTTTAATTTTACATCTAAAAGGTCAGAGAACCTCTCCCCATCAATTTGGAAGTGATCCAGAGTCATTCCATAGTGTTTTGAAGTTGGATCTTTGGGGCATGCGATCACTATTAGTCTTTCTTGGTGGTTTTTCTTAGACCATATTCTCTATATCAACCTTTTTCTTAGATCTATACCCATTATGGGTAAATCTAAGATAGTGGATTCCAAATATTATTATATTTTGGATTTTTTATGATATTGGAAGTTATATATGGCTATTTCATGTAGTTTTAATTCTTTTTGTTTGCATTCATTGTGAAATTATTTTTTTTTCATCATAAAACCTGAGGTAGGTGGATTCTATATCGACTCCCTTAATTATAAGTGAAGGATTAGTTTTAAATTTATTAAATTGATTGAGTTTTATTGTGAAATCATTTTTTCAAAGAATGCTAGAAAACTTCTTTAGTGACAATTTATGGATTTTTATGTAATTGTTGAATTATTGTGCATGTTCTTTGATAAATGATTTTAAAAGGATGATTTTAAAATAGTGCATTGGTTCAATTTATGAAAAATGGTTTTAAATAAAAAGGATGTTTTATTGAAATTATTTTGGCATTAGTCATGAGCATACATGGTCTGTGCGTGTTCATACTGCATTTACAAGGATTGGTTGAAATATGACCTTGTTCTTGGTGGAAAAGGTGTAAAGGAAAGCAAGATTAAATTACCTTGTGATGAATTGGTATATTGATGAGAAAACACCCATGAGTATGGAAAAATCATAAATAAACATGAATGTATAGATGTGTGGATATGTGGATATGTCGACTGAAATAGGATATGAAAAAAATGGGAATATGAAATGGTTTAAAAGAATTGTTTTTTTTCTTGGAACTTGTGATTGTTTGGAGAAAACTGTTTTACTAGGGAACTTGTTTATATTTAGTTATACCCAAATTTTATAAATTTTTTTACATAAATTGTTTTATATAAATGTGCTAACATATTCTATCCAAGTGACATGACTAGGGTAATCTTTGGGGAAACCTACTGAGTTTTAGTACTCACCCCTGCTTTGGAACATTGGTGCTTTTGCAGACATCATTAATCAGGACATGGGAAAAGGTAAAGCATCACACATCTTTAGAAATAATTCGGGACACTTGGTTTGTTCGGTGGACTTGGAGTATAGAGCTTGTCGGAGTTTGGGAGTTTTAGTTATCTTTGATCCTTGTTTGGTTTATAGTATTTAATTGTATACTTTCATATCATAGTATTCTACTGTGATATTGTTAAAGTTTGGTTTTGATATGAATGGTATTTACTTGACTTATTTTACATTTTTATCATGCATCATTTAATAGTTATTTTGTTAAATTATGTTTGGTTTGTTGTTTTATTCTTAAAAGGAAAATTGTACCCCACAAGTATTAAATCCCTTTGGCATTTACTACAATACTTTGGCATCTTGGGGATGTGGATTAAAGCCATATAAAGTTCCACCACCTTCTCAAGCCAATTAAGAGGGACAAAATGTTACACATACTTACCCAAAGAGATGAGAACCAATTGTTACGATGATCCAGTTCTAAATGAATCAATATAGATTGAATGGAGACTCTAAAAATCTCCAGAGAAGCCTTTTAGGTCGATATCCAATGGAATTTTGGTATAATGAACTAAAATTTCAGCCTAGAAGCACCCTAAAATTTGACCTCCGAATCCTTACATGACGTGTAACTCATTTAAACATTGTGTAATCCACGAAAACTATGTATGCTGAAAAACTCGTCACCATTTTAATTGAAACTAATCTTTTATCATTATAGGTCGTATAAACCCTTTACACTTCATGTAATCTCCCAACGTATATAAGAAAACTATAAATTCTTAAAGAAAACTCAAAACACCCTGGGTGTTCTCTAAACATGGGAAGAACCCCATAAATCCATAAACACATTTATACATAGACTCCATTAATTCTAGAAAACATCCAATCATGAACAATAAGTCATTTTCTACAACCAATGATATCCATCATCAAGAGTCACAATATACACCCAATTAAAGAAAAAATATGTAGAGGGAAGTTAATTACCTGAAATATGGTAATACTATGTTACAATACCAAAATCATTTTACAATTTTGAACTGAACATTCTCAAAACACCTAAAGTGGATTTTACTGATTAAGTAATTAAATATGTTATTAATATAATTAAAAAAAGTTTAATGATAAGTAAAGAAATGTGGAAAATGTTATTAATGAATTAAATAATTAATATAAGTATACTATACATGATTTAAGGGACATATATAACAAGTATGGACTTGATGTATGGGGTTTCTTAACTTATGTTACCATCATTAGGTAATAACACTTCTTCATTGACATTGTTATGCCATAAATATGTGTAAAGTAATATCAAAATTGTTTTATTATGAATTGATACATGTTTTATTTGGATTTACTTATATTCACATAATCACTTCTTGGATTAATTATCACTTCAAATGTTATCATCATTGAAAGGGATATATTGGTCTCAATCTCATTTTCATGGGACATTTTTATGTCATGTAGAATGATATATTTATATGGTGTACTTACTAACCCATGAATTAATATTGACATATTACATAATGTAATTAATGGGGTTTACATTTCCATAACACATTATTTTTTCCAATGGATTTTGATTTGAATGTAACTATTGCAGTAAATGCTTTATTTTATATTCTCATTTCTTATCAGGATTATTTATGTTAAATTCCTAATTGGGGGAAATTGTTTGATACTAATCTATTGAAACACATATCTTTTAATATACACTGACTATTTCTATGGTTTACATTTTTTTCTTACATTTTCCTCTCTTTGATACTCAAGAGGATCAAAAAATGATTTTAAGAGAAAACCAAACTTATTTCCCATTTTGGCCGAGAATCTTTTTTCTTTCATATCCATATTTTCAAAAATGTTTTCAAGAATGTTTTTAATATACTAAAATGATTATTTATAACTCAGTTTTAACAATATTTTTATTTTTATAAAAGGGTTTAAAATAGAATCTTTTAATCATTTATCATATGACACATTTTGACTTTTTTTACAAAAATGTGAAATAAATATATTTTTAGCATATTCGACTTAACCACATTTTCCTTCCATCACAACCATTATTTCCTTTTAATATTCCATTTAAATTTTCCATGGTTATTTTCATATAAAATCATTTTTTCTATATTTTTTTAAAAAAATTACATTTTAAATGAAATGATAGAAAAGGGTATTTTACCATATTTTCAAAGATATGTTATAAATGTTTTTTTAAATTTATTTTTATCAATGTCAACATCATTTAATGATTCCTCTTATTCACTAGGAATATTATCATATGGTACCATCCATTTAATTTCTATGGATGGAATATGATAATATTATTAAAGAGATTATCATGAAACCCATTTCTTTTTTCATGGGTAATTCATGCTATAAATAAATAAAAGTTGATTTTAAATGTTTGATAATGAAAATGAAATATTACATTTGTTATATTCATGTATGGTACTTAGAAATTATTTATGATGATGGGTGATCCAAATATATCTCATGATGATGGGTGAGACCAATATGGATTATATGATGGGTGATCCTAATATAGCTCTCCAATGAATTCAGTAATGTTCCTTATCATTAATGGAAAGAAAGAGGGAGTTGACTAGACTGGTTTTTCCTATGGATTTAACTAGGATGAAATTACTTTTGAAATGAGTGATCATGTGTAATGATGATAATGCTCAAAGATACCAACACATTTTCTGTATGATGGAGTTTAGAATGATTACTTTGTTCAACACTGATTTCAAATAGATCAATATTAATGACTCTTACAATTCTTTCATTTTCTAAATCATTATGCCATGTCATATGTTTTATGATCCATTTTTTGATGGGTATAAATTATCTTATGTTATATTCACTGCCTTCATACCCATATGATCATCTCATTCTGACTGAATATATTCAATTATTGATGTCTATGTTTACCATTACTAATCATTTGAGATCATACCATTCTAATGTTTTCCTTTTCCTAAGGTTAAAAATTATGTCTTTATGTAAGATATATCTATATGGGATTCATTTAGGAAATGATCGAGATATAATGTGGAATGTGAAAAACATGTTACAATGAAAAAAATATTCACTTAATGACATGAGTAATGTTATGTAAGAGTTTTTCCTAATTCTATAAAACTCTAAACCTAAAGGTCATTGGTTATGTAAGTGATCTAATATCTTTTGATGATGTCTAATATTTTGGATGATGAAAATTGGGTAATTATTAGTATAAAAATGAGAAATATAAAGATTATGTTTTTGGCACTAAATATTGGAGTGTGGGTTCAGAGTTGTTATAATTCGTATTAGAGCATAGTTTATATAACATTATAAAGAATATAATGTTTTCTTATGAGGTTAACTTAATAGTTATGGATGAAATAATGGGTTTATAAATTTATTTTTGATCATGAGCTCAAAGGAATATACAACCCTTTTTAGGTTTTAAGTGATGAGATTTTAAGGTGATTAATAAAATTTTGGGAGACGTTTTATTAGTCTGAGGTAAAAATAACCCTCAGATGTATTTTGAGATTTAAAAAAATATAATTTTTTTAAAAATTCTATTACATTTTGGGGATGTAAGATGAATGCTATCAGATAACTTTTCAGGTTCAAAAATTATTTAATGTTGTTGTTATTGGATTTAATTGGGATATAGGGTTAGTTATTTAGGGAATGATCTAAGTTGAACATTTAATGTTATTATGAAAATTATGGAGTTAAAATTATTATTTATTAATATGAATGTTTTTTAATTTTGGGTATTAACTTACCTTGTCCTAAAAATTTTTTATTTAGTAAATATATGAGTACTATCTTTTATACCCTGTCAAGATCCTTTGATAAAATAAATTTTGATGCTTTAGGCATAATAAAGATTCATCATAGATACTCATTACTTAGAATATGGGATGAGACAGTGGTGGAAACAAGTTAAAAAAGTAAACTAAATGATGAAATTTTATTTATGGATTTGAGGAAAACCAAGTAATTATATATTCTCATGCGCTTTTTTAATGGTAAAAAGGTCCCTTACCTTTAAATAAATGATCTTTAAAATGAAAATTATTTCCATTATTACAACCATTTATGATGAATTGATGGTAATTTTCACACGTTATTATTTCATGGTTTTTTGGTCATTGACTTACTGATGATTATTCACATTGTTGTTATCAATGTTCTTTGTCACTATCCATCATTATTTTGACATTGATTTTATCCTCAATGTACATATTATCTCTCCCTTATAATGATAATTTATTTGAGATCCAGTTCTGTTTTATTCTAAATGACTTTCATATTTCCCATTTCCTCTTTTATTAAAGAAGTCATATTAACCATTTTTATGATGTGGGTATTCAATAAATGTATTTTAGAATATTAATCCCTTGATTATTAAACTCAAGATAAAATTGTGAGGATACAATTTATTAAAGGGGGAAAGAATGTAACACTATGGAATTTAAATATTTATTTATAATTTAAATGAATAATATTTTTAATTCAAACAAAATTAAAATAAAATTAATCATGAAATTTTATTGAAATTAATTATTGTCGTGAAAGATAAGCACTAACAAATTATGAGGTTGTAATATAAAACAACATGAATAAAAATACAAGAGAAATGAATTAAAATATATATAAAAAACACAAGTATAAAATCATTATCATCATTGTTCTCCATGATCATTGTGACCCAAACTACAACTATAGAAACAAAGAAAATAATTAGGAATACAACTGATACAATGAGAGATAAGTAAATGACTAAATTTCAGTCAAGCATGTAAGGATATATATAGGAATGTAATATGTACATTATATTTATGGTGGTTGGAAACATAGAAATTATGTGTATATATATAGTTTTCTGGTATATTTAAATTAAATTGGCTTACAATTATGATAAAATCTCATGAATATAAAAGAGATATTTTTATAGTACTATTTTTATGAGTACAATGTATTTTTATCTTAATAGATTAAATTAATCACTATTTAAAAATTATTCTAAAGAAATAATTGTATTATATAATTAATTGAAGGAATTAAAAATCATTTAATTATTTTTATCATGAATGGAATGAGAATAAAGTAATCTTATGCTTCAAAAATACATTTTCATCAAAAATAGTTGTTATTGCTTTTTGTGAATTAATATTATAATTAATATATGAAACATTTAGAAATTATATTTTATAAAAAATGTATATTTTTAAAATCATAATATGAAAAATTTCTATGATGAAATGTTGATATTTTTTTTGGAAATGATTATTTTTTCACTGAATAGTGAAAAATACTGATTTTATAGAAATTGTATTTTCATTTCATGTATTTGCAAAGTACCATTTTATTTTTAAGTGGTTAAAAAAATTTATTAAAAAATTGATTAAAAATAATCAAATTAATATTATTGGAATCATATTTATGTTTTATTTTGGTATAAAAACATTTTTTTGTATTTTGAACACTTTTTCCTAGAAAACTGTTTTTCGTCACTTTTTGAGGGTTTATTTTAAATGTAATTTCTACCACTTATTGGAATTAAATTTGATTAAATGGATTCCTTATTTTAATTTATAAGGTTTAAATTTGTAAAATATTTCACTTTTTGTGTTATTATGGAAAAAATCATTGGTAAAATGTTTTGCCTATGGTAACAGTACAATAGGTTAAACTGGATTAAAAATATGGGATAAGACTTTAAAATCACATAGAAACATGCAATTATTTAATTGGATGAGTCCTTTTAGACAATAATTTTCAAAAAAAAAATTCCATTTATTGCCACTTATTCCTAATAATGTCATTAATATAATTTTATAAAAAAGATACCAAATGTCCATCTCTTTGTTTTAATATCTCTAATATTTTTCATAGGGATAAAAATAGTTCAACATTGAGTTTAAATTATTATTTGAAATATGAATTAATTTAATTATCACAGTGATTTATTTTTGATATTTAATAAGGAAATAATTACCCCAAATACTTACTCAACACCGAAACAATGCTTGTTCAAGCCATAGAAAAATGAAGTAAATGATTTTTTCAAAATGATACAAAGTGAATTTTGTTAGATAAATTACCGTATTATATGAATTTTTAGATAAATATAATACATTAGTTATTTTTCATAAAGAATATTAAAATTTTATTAAAAGATTAATTTCATTAAAGTCAAACTTTTTGAATAGTCCTGAAAATGACTTTAATGGTATTTTATATTACATAATATTTTATTTAATGATTTAAAATTCATAAAAAGGATACATTTGAACATGTGAGTGGTATATGATAGGGAATATAAAACATTGTACACTTATGGAACAATTATCCTTTAATTGTAACATTCTTGACCCATAAAGAGTAATGGCATTTTTATCATAGTAATGATTAAAAGGGTTAACGAGATGTTAATTACAAGAGATAAGAATAAAAATCAACTAAGTTTGTCTAAAATTGATTATATGATAGTATTTATAATCATAAAAATTTTATATTTTAAATATATAAAGTTTTTTGACACTTTAACATGAAAAATATTTTTTATTAATTTAATACTTTATGTAATTCCAAGGGTACCCCTCTGTTCTCTTATATAAAGACACCACCCCTTCTATATTTATCAGAATTAATGAGCCATGTGTCTTGATAAATATCTACAAATATAACTTCCCAATATCACCCCCTTTATAGAGGTCTTATTATCACAAAATACAGACTTATAGGGCATGAGGTTTAACTAAATGGAGGTTCATTGAAGAGGAGGTAACTGTCTTAACTGCGCATTTTCATTTTACTTCTTCCACATCCTAAAATTCAATTATAAAAATTATTATATAATAAAATAATTATATATAATATAAATATAAGTTATTATAATAATTTAATAACCATATTCATATTCTATTCAATTAAATGGGACAAAATCATTGTTCGTGCATATGTGCGGACTACTGCCACGTGAAACGATGCATTTCATTTCTCATCACCATTAATCTTGGTTGGTTTTTATGATGGATTTAACACATATATATGATATTAATAAAATTTTAACTATTTTTACAATATAATTTAAATCTATCTTCATAGAATTCCAATCTTTAAAAATGGAATAATCACATGCTCATACGTACGAACTACTGTCTCCTTGTAGAATTGTAATTTTTTTTTTCAAAAAACACCTCTCATGAATGGTCATGGGGAAAGATTTAATGAATTTATATAATTTTTATAACATTAAAATAATTCTATAAAGATAATATCACATTATATTTCTTTACTTTCCTTTCAATGAAATAAAAAATCATCACTTGTGTGTACCAGTGGACTATCGCCTCACGTGCTGATGTATATTTCTTTTCTTGATCTATTTTTATTAATGAATATAAAATTTATTTTTATGAATAAATAGTTTAATTTTATAATTATTATTATTCTAAATACTATGTAACAATTACCTCTTTGACCATAATCAACCTTTCAAAGTCATTTTGTAGTTATGAACTCAATATCCTCAAAACACCCAAGGTTGACTCAACTGATTTAGAAATTAAATAAATCACTAAAATAAATGACATAAATTGTTAAATTATAAGGTAAAAACCTATATAATGTTCTTAAATAATTAACTAATAAATAATATTTTAATATATGGTATTTGACATACATACATAGAAAGTATGCATTTGAGATAAGGAGTTTCCTAACTCAATTTATTTAATTAAGTTATAACACTTCTTTATTAACATTTTTATACTTTGATTATGTGTAAACTAATATATAAATTGAATTATACTATATTAAAAAATGTTTTATTTTTATTCACATATTTGGACATAATCACTCCATGGATTAATTATAACTTCAACTTTCTTGATCTCTCCAATGGTTTTCTTTTACTTAATCTCATTTTCTTATGACATATTTCATGTAATGCATCATGATTTCTTTATATTGTGTAATTATTTCCCCATGAATGAGTTTTAAAATATAAATTCATGCAATAAATGGTATTTATTGAAATAAATCACATTATAATTTCAAATTTCTTTTTATTTGAATGATACAAAAGCTGTAATGGCTTTATGTTACAATCTTATTTTTTTGGGATTGTTTATGTTAAAGATTACTTTTGGGAAAATTGTATGATATTAAGTTAATAAAACACATATATTTTATCCTCCAATTATTATTCATAGGATTATATTATTTCCTATCATTTTACTCTCTTTGGTGCTCAATAATATCAAAAGAAAGTTTTTATGAAAAACAAACCTCATTTATCCTTTTGGTTAGGAATCATTTATCTTTCATATCCATGTTTTCAAAAACAAAATCAAGAATATTTTCACTAGAATAATATAATTTTTTAAAAATAACTTTTATATATATTTTAGTTTTTATAAAAATTTTGAGAAAATATTCCTTTAAACATTTCCTATACGGCGCATTTTTTTATTTTCTACAAAGGTGTGAAGGAAATAAATATTTTTATATATAAAAATTGATCACATTTTCCCACTATCATAACTATTATTTTGTTAGAAGATTCATTTAAAATTTTTAACGGTTAAATATAAATAAATATTTTTCTAAATATTTTGTGAAATTTTTTAAATGGGAGAAAAAATTGGTATTTTATTATTTTTTCAATGAATTTTTTTAAATGGTATTTTAAAGTTATTTTCATATATATCAATATAATTTAATGATTACTCTAATTCACTAGGAATATTTTCTTATTATACCATCCATATTCCTTCTCTTGATGTCTTACGATGATTATTTTAAAGATATTATCATGAAATCTGTTTCTTTTCTATTTTTAAATCAGGCTATACAGGAATAAAAACTATTTTCTAAAATTTTGATGATGAAAGTACATACTTGGATTTATTATATTCATGAAAAGTACTAGGACATTATTAATCATGATAGATGAAACAGATATATCTTATGATGATGGGTGAGCCATATATAGCCTATACGATGAGGTATCTTCATATAAATCTCTAATTCATTGGGTAATGTCACATGTATTTAAATTACATAATGAGAGATTTCACAATGGAGGTTTCCCATATAGATTTAGTTAGGATCTAGTTATTTATGTCATGAGTTAATGTAGGTGACAAAGATAATTTTCTAAGATACCAATTCATTTTCTCTATGCTTGAGTTTATAATGATTCCTTTGATGAAGATTAGTTTCAAATGAATCATGATTAGTTACTCTCATGACTCAAAAATTTGATAATGATTTATACTATGACATATGTTTTATGATCTAGGATTTGATGGGTACAAATTCTCTTATGTTATGGTCATTGTCTTCATACCTGTATGATTAACTTATGATCACTAAATATATTCAACTGTTAATACCTATGTTTACCCTTATAGAGAATTTAATCTAACCCCTTTTGTAATAACCCAATTTTTTAGTTTATATTTTCTTTTTATAAAAGGAAATTATGTTCAATAGCGTGTAGCACACACAACACCGAGTTTAAACAATCCGTAAAATAATATTATTTAAATGTGATTATTATAATCTAGCCATTGAGATGGAAGGTATTAACAGTAATAATCAGATTATGAAAAAATATATAACTATTTTAATTAATTAAAATGTATTGATTAGTGCACAATAAATATGTAATAAATTTTTAGTTAGTTAATTTTTATCTTAAAAATATATTTTCCTCAAAATGGGGTTTATTTCATTTGTTGAAATGATATTATAATTTATTATTTCAACTGTTATAAATAGTATTTGAAAAAATAAATATCATTTTTTAAATAATTAATTCAATATTATCTTAGATTGATTTTTTTCTACAAACATTTATTTTTCATTGAATTTTGAAAAAATACTACAATTGTAAAAGTGTAATTTATTTTCATTTAATCAAATAATTTAAAAGTGATATTATATTTTGGATTTGTGTTTTTAGTAAAATAATATCAATTTTTTTAAACATAATATTAATTATTCCATATAAATTAAAATTATATTTTATTTTGGTGTAAGATCATTTTTAGGATTAAAAAAACATTTTTATAAAACCATTTTTTCATCAAGTTTTATAAATTTATGTTAAACATTATTTCTTACAGTTATAAATATTATATCTTAAAAAATGGATTCCATATTTTGATTTATGAGTTTCAAATTTTGTAAATAGGTCCCTTTTATTTTTGGTCATTATGAATATTAACCATTGTAAATACATTTCACCAAAATAAAGGGTAGAGAAAGTAATTAAGGTTATAAGTACCCACTTATACACATTATTTATCCTTCTATTGGACTATTGATCTCATATTATTTTCTTCCTGGATCTACTGATCTGGTGGTGTCCCATTTTTTGGGTTTGGTCTTCTCACTTTTTGGATTTCATTCTTCGAAGGTGTGTCCTTTTCTATTCCCAATACTTGAGATAATATTAGCATTTTTTATAGCTGAATCCCTCTATTGAAGCTATCAGTGTCCCTTCCCATGTTATCTCTTTCTGGTTTAGTATTCTAACCTCAGTCTGTTCTAGAGTGCTAGTTTCATGAGATGGTTTGGGATATGTGGGATAGGGCATCATTGATGTCCCATGAGGCATGACGGGTGGATTTTTAGGTAGTGTTGTGGTCACTTATTCAACAATTAAGGTTCATATATGGGGTTTTCTAATAGGGGTTTATGGTCCAAGAAAAGGTTGTGGCCTGTTTTTGTGGCTCTATCTGCTCAAAATGTACTCTCGTTTCCTATTCCAATACTCCTCCCCATACCAGTTTTGTGAGGTGGTTCTCTTGGAATATTTGGTATGTGCAGTTCATGTAGCCACCCAAGCTAAAAAAGGTAGAACATGAGTTGTATTGTCTCCTTACTCTATGTTTTGGAAGATTCTTCTTCTAAAGAAAGGTGTTTTCTCAAGTAATATGACTTGATGAGCTTGATCCTTGATCCAATTCAGGCAACGATGGTGTCTTGTTTTGTCGGTCTCTTTTTAGAACTGATGGTGTGGTGGGTTTCTCTCATTGGAATTATAGGTGAATATGGAAATGGTGGAGTTTTAGGTTTTATGGATGAAGGTG
The DNA here is from genome assembly GCA_963277665.1 of Viscum album. Taxonomy (NCBI): domain Eukaryota; kingdom Viridiplantae; phylum Streptophyta; class Magnoliopsida; order Santalales; family Viscaceae; genus Viscum; species Viscum album. Next base: position 1,282,466,222 of record OY728134.1, read on the forward strand.
TGATGTGGTAATTAAGTGGTTATTGATTTTTAGTTCATCATTTTTTTCATTTTATTTTGAATTTTGAATTTGGAAATGTGGATTTGAGTCTGCTCGAGAGGTGACGATGCTTCCCGAATGTGATTTTTAATTTTGAATTTTGAATCATGGTTTTTAGTAATTTTTGAATTATACTTGGATGGTTTGAGGTTGAATGGGTGGATTTTTTGATTTGTAATTGTTTCCTACTCAACCTCAAACTAGGTTTATAATAAAATACAAAAAGTATATATTTGGAGGACGGTAATAAGTAACATGATAAGGTGTTGAAAATATATCAAACACATAAATTTACTTAACTTTATGAGATAAAGTCCAACCATATCCATCCAAACATTGAATATATGGAATCTTACTATTGTTTATCTTTGACAAAGTATTTTATATTTTTTTAAGTAAAGGAAAATTTTAATATATCAATCTCTTGTTTTTAATTTATATTATACATTTCCATAGGGATAAGAAGACATTATGAATAAATATATACTTTTATATTAAATATAATTAATTTATTTTATGGAAATAATTATTTTTTTATTTTTAATGATGTTATATTTACCTTAAATTCTTACCCAACACAGAAATAATTATTTTGTAAGCAATACAAAAGAAAAATTAATTGTTTTAAAAACAAAAAAATTACTATTTTTTGGATTAATTATGGATTCACAATAATTTTATGGATAATAAAAATAAATTATTGGTGGTTGAATAGTTTATATTCTAATTATATACCTATCTTGATGTATTTAAAGTAAATATATGTTAATAGGTCTTAACATGACATTTATGGTATTTTATGTTTAAAAAAATATTAATAAATCATTTTAAAACAATAAATATATTGAAATAGAAAACGGGGGATGATATATGGTCGAAAATTATATAAATATACCATTTTTTCAAATTATTACCTTATAAGTAAATTTATATCCCTTTTGTATTGAAAAAAGTATAATCTTAGTTAAGAATAAAATTTGTCAGCAAAGGGGTTAACCTGAAACATAAGGATTAAAATTACACATAAAACTCTACAAATTTTATTCTTTGAAGTTATTTAAACATTATCTAATATTAGAATAAAAATATAATTTCTCTCATTTCCAATTTTACATGAATGTTTTCATTATATTTAAATTCTTTGAGCAATTCCTTGTGTGTCTTTTTCTTCACTATAAAAGGACCCCACATCTCTTCTATTATTCACACCACTTTGAGCCTCTCCAATCAAATAATAATAAAATAAACCTATTCAGAATATACTTATGCAATTAATAGAGTTTATTTTTTTCCTAATAATACCATCCCTAGGTTTCTTAATAAGATATCCAATAGAGATTTTTCAAAGAGGAGGTAATTAACTTAACTGATCTCTTTCATTTTACTTCATCTTTTACAACTATAATTTATTTCATAACCATTACAATATAAAATAATATGTATATATAATATACATAGATGATATTATTTTAATTTCATAGTATTTATCCACCTTCATCTCCATTAAATGGGAAATAAAACTATCGCTCGTGTGTACGACAGACGACCGCCTCACGGACCGAAGTATTTTTTTTTCAAATCATCTCACATGGATAGTAATAATGATTTAAATAATGAAAATATTTTACCTTTAATAAATAATTATGATTCTATAAATTTAATATATCTTCTACTTTCTTACCCTTCCACCCATTAAAAAATAATAACATCACTCTTGTGTACGTGTAGATGACTGCCTCACTGAAGTGATGTGAATCATTTTTCAGGCCATATTTTCATCAATAATTATAAATATGTATATAATAAATATTTATTATGTTTATATAATTAATAAAATTGTTTACGACATAACCATGATCAAAACACAAGGATTATAACTACTAAATCAAAACATACATAAAAAATGAACCATTTAACACCTGAAATAATTATAATAATGAATGATTGTTAACAAACGGGTGATTAGATGTTATAAGTGGAACATATATGATATTATATATATAGATAATGTTCTTTTATTAAACTTTAATAAATCAAAATTTATGAAATAGGATGTTAAATCACATTCAATGAAATTGTTATGTAAGGTAAAGGAATTCTTAACTCAATTTCAATTCATTAGGTTATACTTTCACTTCATAAATTATGTTATGTCAAGATTATTTTTGAAATGACATATAATTTTATTATTTTTTTTTAAAACTACTTTTTGTGGTCTTATTATTTTTAAAAATAATAAATTCATTAATCAAATTCTAAAATCAATGAAACCATATTTATAAGGGATTTCATATTAATTTCCACTCCATTGATACATATTTGTTATCATGCAACAATTTCCATTTATGTGGTGTATATAAAACAAATTATGTATTTAATATGAATATATATTTATTCATGGTGATTAATTTTTCAATTCATGTTTACAATTTTATGGTTTTACAATTTAAAAGTCACCAAAGAGGTAAGAATTCATTTTTCAATCTCATTTTTTAGGATTTCTTATATTTTTCATTGATGGAATATTATAATATATCCTTTAAAATATCCATCTAATTTCTCGTCCTTTTTATATTTAACTATTTTCGATTTTTTATTCCATCATTTTCCCTCTATGGTACTTGAATAAATAAATTAATCTTTCAAAAGAAAATCTGATCTTATTTATCTTTTTGATCTGGTATATATTTTTTCCACATCTATATGTTTCAAAATTATTTTATAAAAGAAATATTTTGCTAAAATGATTTATTAAATAGATATTATGTTATAAATGACTATTTATAAGGTTATAAGAGATTATTTATAATTTTATTTAAAAGGATCATTTTTGACATTCTTTATAAAATGTTAAAAGGAATTTTTTAGCATATACAATTTTAAAATATTTTCCCACCATCATAAAATTTTTAGAATATTTATATTCTTTAATAAAATTTTAATGGTATTTCAATGAAAATCATTTATTGAAAATTTATTATACATTCTTTTCTTCTATTTTCTCCTACTCTCCAAAATACTTGATTTTATTACTTTTCTAATTAATTGATGTCCATCTCTCATATCTTGATTAATTTGTTTTCATTAACTTTCTCAATAAACATTTAATTTATTGTGATAACATTTATTAAGTCATATCGTTACTCATTGTATCATGGATATGATTATTTCGTTTACCGTACACCATTTCCACACATAGTGTTTTACTTTTTCATTAATTTGACTGACTATAGAAATCATAATATTCCATATTATTTCATCAATACAAATATATGTTGAAAATGAATATTTTTTATGAATGAAAATGATCATTCAATATATGAGGAATGCACTGAACATGCAGTGATAGGCGGGGTCCTGAGTTACATAGCCCCTCGATGCATCCATAGGTCTAATGAGAGAAGCCATTTGGATAGCCTTATTAAATTAGTTTTTGGTGCATACCTACACATATTTGAAAATACCTTATCACAAGGATCTAATAATTTTATCTTCCATTATGAATTTCCTTTATTGATAATTTATTTTTTTTATATTATCCATGGATGCATTTTTTAATTTAGGTTGTTGATTAAATGGCATGAATTTTCAATTATTTTCCTTTATTTATTGATTATAACCAATTAAATCACGATAGATCCCACTGTACACAACCCTTACTATGAACTTCAGCTCACCCTTGTTTTTTTCCATTCCCCATGATATGAATAAACAATTATTTAATGTGTTTCAATAAAGAATATTTTTTACATTTTCGATGTTTTATATTTTATTTCCAATTTAAAATGGTGATCATGTATGTATATAGTTCTTAAATACTTCTAAAAGGATCAATACATAATGATGTTACCCCTTGTATCTTATGACAATGTAATAAAGTAGACACCAAATCTAATTTTCAAGTGAAGGGGTTGATAGTACTTTATTGTGATACCATTTAACCAAGATAGAAATAAATATATTATGTAAGATATTTTTAGAAGGAATTCATGTGGCAGATGATGAGGACATAATGTGGAATAATAAAATATAGTCATAGTGGAAAAAATTATCACTGTTAGAAATGGATAATGTTATGTAATAGTTTTTATCAATTCTCTATAACAGGAAACCTAAAAGGTATTTGGGTATGTAAGTCAGGAAAAATTTTACAATTATGTTATAGGTTTTGGATGACAAAAATTAGTTCATGATTGTTGGTATAAAATCTAGAAATGTTATGATTATGTTTTTCGCATTAATTCTAGGAGTTTAGGTTTGAGGTTATTATACCAAGAAATGTATTTAAGTGCAGATCTAAGAATTAAAATTATTAACTATTGTAAAATATTCTCAATTGGAGATTGAATACAACATGATTAAAGAGATTGAACATCGATTAAAATAAAATAAAAAGGTAATGTATTATGGTGAAATGATGAAATAATAATGTAAATAAAAAATGTAATAATTGTAGGATGATAAATGAATCCTTAATATATAATTTTTAGGGAACTAAATTAAATATAATAATATAGAATTAGTTCAACTAATGTCTTTAAAATGAGTTGAAAATAATGATACAACCACAAAAACAATAATGGAGGATTATTATATACAAATACTTCTATATAAATGGGAAAAATGAGATCATATTCTAATCATTCTATAAGATCCTCAAAGGAAAATGCACCTTACACTTCTAAAATGAATATTTGTACTCAACCTATTTTTAAATATTAATCAAACATTAATTTATAATCTGTATAGTTATAGATGAAGAGAGGTGATAAAAATACCATCATTTCAAGGATGGGTAAAGGAATTTTTTTGATATATAGTTCCTTGAATGAATCCCAAATAACTACTACCAAATCTAAAAAACATCAATCTATTAATTCTGGAAAATTATGACAACCTGAAATTCAGAAAAATAAACCAATTTTAGTTGTTTATTTATCTATAACATATTGAGGAATATGGTTATGGATTGTTGGTATAATATTTCATCCCATTAAAGAAAGATTTATAATGTATTGAGGGTGCGAAAACTTGAGAAGAAAAAAAACCATAATCTATGAAGATAAATATGTATATAAGAAATAGATTTGGAATACATGAAAAACTCTATTTTATTTATAATGGAAGTGGTTATAGAGAATAAGCATTCAAGTATAAATGATTCGAGAATTAATCCATAAAAATCATATAGAAGAGATGGAAAAATATTATTAATGGATAAAATCCCTCCTTGGGAAATAATGATGAAAAAATGTTTAAAATATCATTCCCAATAAGTCTCTAAAAAAGGACGATGAGTTTACTTCAGTAACGAGTACATGAAAAATGTGAATTTCACAACCAACCCAAAAATTCAAAGATGTAAGATGCATCAAAAGGGAGGAGTTTTTTCTTTTTTGAAAAAATAGGAAAAATAATGGACACTTTTAAAAATTTCATGAATACGAGAGTTGAATGGATTAGTCTTAAAATTTCAATGAACCGTCCAAGGGATAAGTAAAAGGACTAATTTGAAAAAGTTCACATATAAAAATCCTTGTGGAAAATCCAAATGTATGAACATATTTTAAGGTATGTAAGGAAATATGGCCATACTATTTGGGAAAATATAGTTAATTAAATTCCCAATAAAACGTTAATTCCAAAGGGAATGAGAAAATTACACATGAAGAAGAAATACAATTTCATGGGATGTTGTCAAAATATGATAACCTAAGATCTCATGAGGTTCTGTATGGAAGTTGAAAAAATGGTGGACACAATCCAAACAATTATGTATCATTTATTATAGCTCAAAATAAATCCTTGGATAACATGAAATTAGTGACGAGAGTTTCATTTTCCTTGATGGAATAGGTTAAATGAAAGATCCCACATAAGGAGACAAATAAATCTATGCTACCAATTGTAAAATGAAAGTTTAAAAATGATTATGAATGAATTAAGTGTCCATATTTACATGAAGATAAATTAAAAAATTAATACTAGTTTAGAATAAAATCTCAGTCTAACAACTCACACTGATGAAAAAGCAGGTTCCACCATATTCCAATATTATTTATTATGTATTTATATACCAATAAGATAAGGATTTGAAGGTGTTATTGCTTCTGGAATTGAAAACTAATGAAATATAGTAAGTTTGAAAGACAATTATATATATGACTAAGACACCTTCTTGGTATTATTTGAAAAATAATAATATAAATAACACTTTGAAAAGGAGAAACCGGGATGAAGGTGAAGCGACTATGAAAACCAGGCAAGCCAAAGGATAAAAGTACTCATCTTGGTGGGAATTAAGTATATGATATCCTAAAAAATATTTTAATAATTTAATATTTTGTGACAAAGAAATTATTAATGATTCCATTTTGGTGTTATCTTATCAACTTGAATCATCTTGGTGCTAAGATCACTCTTGATGATGTGAACATAGTGTACCTCTATTGTGTGAGAGTTACTTGAGAATCTACAAATATCATTAAATTCATACAAATATAGAATATTTGGATGGTGATTGATTGAATTTTATGTGAATAAAATAAATTTATCTTAAATTTTTTTTGATTGTAACAACTGATATCAATATGTAGTATCATCCTAAATACAAGTGGAAAACCCCTAATAAATATAATTGATAACGGTAATGGTGGTATCATATTTAATTAATTATGGACAACCTTGATGTCTAAATCAAACTCTCTTTATTTACTATATGATAATAGATCTTGTATATGTAGAGTGGAATGATCGATGAAACTTGTATTAATGTACAAGTGATTCTGAAATCTCTCATACTCTTTTTAATTATTGTTAATAGGGGTGGGAGATAAGAAACTGGATGCAAGTAATGATTAAGAAAATGGAGAGATGAAATGAGTTCAGATATTGACATTCAATTTTCTATCATTGGTATTGAAAACAAATACAAATGGGAAAATTAATGCGCCCACTTTTTATATGATTTGTATTTAGAATAAATAAATAATCCAACATGCATGATGTCAATATGTGATTGAAGAGAGTGGTTTTGGAAGAATATTGTTGAACCTAATCACATTGAGAAGTAACATGGATTTCATAAGATAGATTCTACTTGATGATGATTATTTATTAAATACCTTGAAAATTATAAGTTTTTATTCCATCATTGGTTGTATGGAAATATAGATAGAAAGGAGGATGATTGTAAAATAAGATTCTTCTAAGGGAAGTTTCATGATGATCCTATCACTTATCGTTGTTCATTTAGAATATAATATTTTTACTACTTGGTATTTTATGTATATATTTATTTCAAGAAAAAATAATGATGTTAATGGTGATTCCATTATATTGTAATTTCAATGTAAAGATATGGCACATTCCATGATGATCTGGTTGGAAGGATTCTGGGTAGGATCCTTTAATTATGAAAATTGTTTGTGCTAATTTTCCTAGAGATATGAAAAGTTATTGAGCTATGAAAGCAATATATAAAATATACTGGAAGTAGTTTTTTCTATAGTTTCTATTTAAAACTATGAGATCAGTTGGTTTTCAATGGTTAAAGCTTACCCGAATGAAGGATAAACCAGTTTAAGTAGTGAAGAATTCATACATGGTGTATTTATCTTGACGAAAAACATAAATTATAATTGAAAGTATACTTTCAGTGTTTGAGAAGGCTAATAGGTACATAGAGAATTCCATAATAAATTTTAAGATGATTAAAATTTATTATAGATGTACTATACTAATGTTGGAAAACTAGAAAAAGAAAAAAAATCTTATGACGAGGCTCGTATATGATATACTAGTTTCTTATATGATAATTTTTGTACACAAATGAAAAATAAAAAAGGCAAATATCATACATATATGGATTTCTGGATCCCTATATGATATTTTGGAAGTTCTAATGATGGTATGGTTAAACATATGATATTTTATATATGTGTGTTCAAATTCAAAAGGAATATATTATATGCATATGAAATTTTGGATATCGGTAAGATAATTGAATTATGAAATGTAGGTTTAAAGATCTCGTATGATAATTTATCTTATTCATTAAATACACTTGAAAGGACCATAATACATTTGATTTATGAAAATATGTCAGATGATATTTTAGCTATGTGGAGTGTGTGAATATTTTCTTTGTGAAATTTAGAGAACTCAAAAATGAGACTTGTATGAGATAGAATTAAATGAGAAATATTTATACCTGAATATTATAATAAAAGAATATACAAATATTATTATTCATGATCAATGTTCTTTATTTATCAAACATCATAATCAAACACATGACTATGATTCTTGTTGAAATTAAAGGAGTTCAAGAGGAGGAGAATATTTGAGTGCTAAGATGAGTTTCATTCAACATAATGAGATTCCATGAAACCATTCCTACATAGAAATATCCGGAAAACAAAGGAATATATTTTATGGGTAATTTAATTTTAGACAAGGTTTGTGATAATTAAAATCAGTAACCAAGGAAAGAACAAACTCTTTAATTATATTTACAAGAAAATTTTGAATGATACATTGACTCGAGGATTCTCTGAATTGAATGCTTTGATTTTAGGGAGTTCAAATATGAGAAAGATCTGATGCTTTTGAGAACTATTATATATATATAAATATATATAGGATAAATATTAAAAAATTTAATCTTGGCTTAGTAAACACTAAAGATATTCTATGAGTCGAAAGAATAATTGTGAGGTTATCGACTACACAAAACTATGAATACAATGTAAGCAGAAAGAAGAAGTAAGAGGTAAGAACCAAATCTGCATGTACTAATAATTCTTATAGTTTAAGAAATAAGAAGGATTTATAGTGCTAAATAAATTCATAAAAACTATATAATAATAATAAGAAGATTATTGACAGATCCAACCATTATCTTTATTCACTACAAAATCCTGAAGAATTGAGTGTTTGGATGTGATGTTTCAGATTACATTCAAAAATGATTTTTGAAAGATCCAACCTACAAAATCCTTGTATATAAGTGTAATGAACATTGAGGAAACCCATATGAAAGTTATAATATAGGAAAAAGAACATTCATATAGTAAATATTAGACTCGAGCTGTCACATGTGATCTTTTTTCAAAATAAGTACAAGCCCATTGTCTTGTATAAAGGGAAAATAATATTCCTTTTTCATTGTACTTTTTTAGTGCTAGGATCATAGGTTAAACTTCATACACTTTCCTAGACTAATTTTTATAATAAGTGTTAATTAATGCTTATTGTATAATAACCATGATGCACTGGATATGTATTGATCCAAAAGGAGAAAAACTATGTTTGGAACCCTGATGTTTTATTGTGTTTTTTATTATTTATCTATATACAAATCAATAGGGAGATAGAGAGAGATATTTCCATTCACTGAATTAGTGAATGAGTAATTAAGGGATAAAAGTAAACTTAGATCAGAAGTCACACCACACTAATTCACCCTCACTCTTAGCGTGGGAATAATGCAATGTGATCCTAACAACATCAATAGAATTTCTCCTTAGTTTATTGATAATGGTTGAGTATTATAGAGTTTTTTAAAAAAATATTTTATATTTCTGAAAATATAATCCCCCTTTATGAATTATTCATCAATAATATCATCATCATATATTATTATAACATAAAATTTTTATATCCATATCAATATTTTAGATTCTTTCTCTTTTAGATTCCCTTTAAAAATAATCTTAATCTTACAGCACATATCTTTTTATGTTTTTAGTCTCATCACTTGTTTGTAAAAAATTTCACATAAGAACATCAATATTGAATTCATTTTTTACCATAAAATTATAAATTTTAATTATCAATGAATATAATGATATAATCTCTCTTAAGTACTATAAAACCAACAGTAATAACATCAAAAAATTCTTGGCCTTATGAAAAAATGATATGGGATCATCGTCGTTTTACATCTATGAAAATTATTTCCATTGAATGAAGGAACACCTATGATTTCAACATAACTCAGATGATATATCATAAAATCTTCTCAGTATTTTCTCTTTCATAGGGAACTTTTTTGGCTCTGATACCATAATATGTTCTGAGGTAAGTGGTGATGTATCACTAAGAATAGGGTGATGAAACAGTGATACATTTTTTAAATTTTTCCTTGAAATTAACATCTATGATTTGTTAATGTATTGATCAACTATTTTTTAGTATTAAACTCATCCTTATTAAACTAATATAAGTAAATATAATGCTCAATAGTATTTTTCTAAGGTTTGTCCCCAATGTGGGTTTATACTCCTTTCCATATTGGGGTCATGTATGAGAAACATATATTCAAAATATTACTCTACTGAATATATGATAATGGAATAATACATCCATGACCCATGAGACATAGTCTATGTGATTATCAAATAAGATAATAATATATCATTGAGTCTTTGGAAAGAAATGGAAATCATCTTTCAATAGGAATTTGGCTAAGATTTTACAGGATCCACCCCATATTTAATGATAATCCTCCCGCTTTATGTGGAAAATATTTTAAATTTCTCCTAGATGTATTGAAATCACCAAGTATGATTATACAACTCAATATCAATTATTCAGATATGACAAAATAATTAATAGTATTATGTAAACATCAAACTTCTTCTAAAAATTTAAGAATGATCAATGTATGCATAAGATCATAAAAGCACATGTTATCTCTATCCTCCCAAATAAAAATCCATCATAGGATCAAAATAAAATAATTATTTCCTCAAAAAATATAAATATCAATAATATAGATTCTCAACATTCTCTTACACAAACCCTTTCATTGATACTGAAAATATAGTAGCATGTTATTCTAAATTATTATTTAATTTACTTATTTTTATTTATTTTAATCTTTATATAATCTCATAGATATTATTTCAATATTTTAATATTCAATTTATCCTATTAATTATGTTAGTGTGATATTCTTCATAACATACTATCTCAACTGTTATTATAAAAATATGCATCTTCTCACTCAATACAGTTGAAAATATTCTTAAGAAATCCTATATCTTTGATCACCATTAATTATTTCAAAATATTTTAATTAAAAAATATCATAATATCCAAGAAATTATTTTCTAAATTTATAATCATTTAATTATTAACTAATAATGGTTTGATGCATGCATTAATCACAAAAAAATCATAATTGTTTCTTGAAGACCCACAATGCATTTTTTTTTGACTTTGTTTCAATATAATTCTCCCATTGTACAAAATAGATAAATTTACATATTGGGTCACTACCATTTATGTATGAAAATTATTCTCAATACTTTCACAATTTAAATGTTATGCTCACTAATTTACTTTACTCATCCACCATAATGAAATTTATTTATTTATTTCAATTTCAAGAGTCTTCAAATATTTATTCTATACAATCTAAATTGAATTTACATATCAAGGAATTTATCTTTATGTATTGTATATATGTAAAAAATTTCTGAGTGAATGTATATGTGACTATTATGCATGAATGTGATATCTATGATGACTCTTAGATATCTAATGGAGCCCCATTACTTTAGTAATTTTCAAATCAAAAATTTAATTTTATTAATTAGATGCAAGTTTATTGGAATTATAATTTTTTGGTTAATATATTTTTGAAAATCCTAGATATACTTCAGCGATACCTTTATACATACCATTACTTTTAAAAATTCTCACCTCAAAATAAAAATTCCATAACTTCATCAAGTAAGGTCAAAAAAATTTCAAACCTTCTAATGGAAGGTCTAATCTCTCAAACTCAACTAAAAAACATTTTTAATAGCTTCCAATGATTCTATCACATGGTTGGAAATAAATAAAATAAACCTTCCAAAATACCATGGGGTTTTCAATGGTGTCAGAAACCCAATTAACAAGGTGTTCCATGTTGATATGACCATTGAATTACTAGAACCAATATAACATAGGCAATTGAAAGAGGCTCCCCCAATTCATCATTATAAATGAAGAATGTATCTCATGAACCTTCTTCTTGATGCACATCTTGAATTTGACATCCTTCTTACTAGCCTAACACATGCAGATTAAAATGACTATAAATACTATTTGAAGTCCCATAAATAGGGATAATATTTTCCAACCATCTAGAAAAGGAAATAAATTCTCTCAATGAGCTATGTACCTCACATTATCAATACCCTCACCATACCACACCTCCTTGGTGTTCGAGTCCAAATTTTATCTCTAGATTTCCTTAGGTGCATGTCTACCCATGAAGAAGGGATACTTTAAAACAATCAGTAAATTCTAGCATCAACACTGTAATATCACATTATAATCATTTTAAAACCAATTTATAATATCTATGTATGATAATTCTATCTACGTACCATGAGCAGACTCCAATGTTAGATAAGAACCATAACTTATTAGGGAAACTCACTACCATGGTAATCAATCCTGTGGGGAAATTAATAAATGGAGATGAAAATATACATTTTTCAATGAATACATACCTCATGAAGGTCCAAAATATTTTCATACTAACCAATATAGTGATCCTTCTCTTGTTCAACACAAGATGTACAAACATGAGGCTATTCTAAAAGTTTTTCAACCAACAACTTGTTTAATGGAATTTTTCTTCTAATGGAGGAAATATAGCATTTTTCAAAATTCCAACATAAGTATATATATTCCAGCACCAAAATTATGATATCAATCACATGATCCTATGGCCATAAAGAGTTTTAATCTAAACCATTTGTACTAACTATCAACCTATCTATAGATACTTCAGTCACAGAACATGAACCTTATATTATGAGATTATTTTAATGATAGAGATCCCCACAATAGGGGTTCCATCATCAAATAACTATAGTTTTTATAGATTTTATAACCACTAATGTGATGGTCTTCAATTGATCACTATTAGATCATTGAACCATAGGTTAACTAGAAAAAACATAGAGAAGTCTAACCATGTTTGATAAAGCTATTGAGAAATGGCCTCTACTAAAGACACATCTATATTATTCATATATTGAAATTGAAACCCATTCATATAAAATTTGGAAATAACTATTAAAGGATAATATCACAGTTATGTATTAGACACTATCCACTAACCAGTAGATGTTACCATGATATATGGATTAAAATTATATTCCTTACCAATTGTATATGCGTCATAATGAATTTATTATTATGATATATTTTGGATATGTCATATACGATGATATGAAGATATTATATTTTATGAATTCCATGTTACATAAGGTATATCATATTCTTTCAGGGTATATCCTTGGATATGATATAATATATCATATCATTACTTTCATTTCTATATCATTTAATATGATATGCTGATATAGTAATGTATTGGTATGGATAAATTATACTCCATGATTATAAAATTTTATTATAATGTTAAACAATAAAATTTTACTATTATACAATGTATTATATTATTGGCTAAACAATTTTTAAGACAAAATATATAGGAGTGTTGATAGTTAAAGGTTACAAGGAGTTATGAATTTGTCCATTTACTCAAACATTTAGTAAAATATGAGTGACCTCCATACATGCTCAAAGAGTATACATGATTCATATATAAAAATTTCATAACCATTGAGATTGTTGTTATATCCTCTAAGTGTCTATTCTCCGAGAATATCTCTCATCATCCATCATTTTACACCTGATACGCTAATATACCATGGTTGTGAGGAATGTCCTCCCTGAAGGACCAATCATTAATTTTTTATATGGATCGACCTAGTAGGGTTAAGTCATATAGAAACTACTAATTAATCTTACATAACCATTGGTATTTAAGGAGGATGTTTAATCATTTTTTCAGAAATATATATGTTCTTAATTTTTTTATGCACAATTTCATTTTTTTCATAGCTTGGTGATCATGTTTTTTATGGTTTCCAATGTCATATACAATATTGAATTAGATTTATTCAATCATAATAAACACTTCAGAGGTATCGGAGAAAAGGATTATGATTTAACTAAATTTTAGAATCTCTCATGCATGAACATGTGATAAATTGTGAAACATTGTCTAAGGGATCCTTTATTGATGAAATTAATTGTATAGAACATGAATTGGGGGAATATAGTGCTTTTATAGGTTCAAAAAGATTCTATTTGGGATGTGTTCATATGAGGAATCACAATTCTTCCACTGACATTGATATTAGAGCTTTACCATGCTTCTTGACTCTTAAAGTCATGTTTTTAATTAAAAAAATTTATATCATTTTGATGTCATATTTGATATCATTAAAAATAATTTAATTGTTGTATTATGCCTAATCATATAATATAGGATATCGTAATTGAAAATAAAATTTTTTATAAGGAATTCCTTAGGATATGTGATATCATAATATTCCATATGTTTACACTATATGATATGGGATATCCTATCCCATGATTCAGAATAACTTTATCAATTTCAATCTAGCATAGTGCATGGCATGTCTAGTCATAGCTAATGATTGACCTAATTACATACTGTAAAATAGTGTATCACATCATCAATATGATATAGAATATATGATAGAATATGAAAAATAATTATATTATTATCTATCATTCACTATTATCCACCAATATTTAAAAATGATATAGGTAGAAGGCTGGACCACATATTATGATATAATAGATACTGTTAAATATGATATACATGGAAAAATTAATCTTTATAAATTTCATTGATGAATTGATTATATGACTTATAAAATGTAAATAAATTATTAAAAATGGTATTTTTTAAAATGTATTTAATTTAAAAGGCATTTTTATATTAATTATTTATGATATTGTTTTAATTATTTAAGTGTTTTTGAAACATTTATTAAATAAATATCTATAAAATTAATATTCCTGAAAATTTAACTATATATTAATGTATAATCAAGAATTCGGGAGGGATGAATTAATAATGTTAATTTTACATTTTATTCTTTGAAATAAACCTCGGTGATTAGTTGAATGCACAATTCAATCTATTTTAATCTCAATATCACTTGTATGAAGCTAATGTAAATGAAATATATGGAAACAAATATCTACAAGATTCACCCCCCAATATGGGAAAATAGTCCTTACCCTACCAAAATTGAGCATGAGACACAAATTTTATAACTAATAATTTACAGTGAATACAAATGGTGATAAGGTATCATCTTTAGCTCACCACATACAAGAGGTGGGAAGGTATCATCCTTAACCCCGATGAAGGTATCATCCCTGACCTCCCATAATCTTTTAATATTTTATGTTTGGAAAATATTATACTATATCCCTTTGGTCTTCAATAACCCTCATTATTCTATTGTGAAAATGATATTCAGTGTGATCCTAAATGTCTATAAATTACAATGTAATATATTTCTACTCCATTACTATTCTTGGAATACCATAAAATAAAAATTATAAATTCATGAATATCATAATTATTTTTAAACTTTACCAATGATAAAAATATGTATAAGAGCGTGAAAAAATACATTTCATTCCCCCCTTGATAAAAAGCCTTTTGTTGATCAGTGCTTGAATATTCTTCCCCTAACATAGTTGAAAACTAGTTGTAGTTTCTAACCTATATCTCCCTTAATTTCTCACATTTCTATATAACAGATCATCAACATAATAATAGTATCAATTCATTAACCCTTTTCTATTCATTGATCCATATTGATGTTATTTATATACGTTGAATATACGCATTTCTGTAATCCTAGAAATGTGATCTTCTATATAATTTTTTCTTTTCAATTATTATTTCATCCCATCAAAGGAAGTTTTCTCAATTTATATACATAGACAACTAATCGATATTTTTACTTAAATTACTCTTAGATATTAATCCTAAATATATACAATAATATATATACCATAAAAATTGAAACATCCAAAAACTATATATATATATATATATATATTCATATAACCTTGATTATCCTTTACTTATCACGAATCTCATAATCATTATAACATCATATTCTCCACAAAATAAACAAATCATTATATACTTGTGCATGACTATATGAAATGAAATGTTTCATTATGAAGGATTTCCTTATAATGATATCCTTTCTCTATCTCCATTCTATTTATCCTCATTGGTTATTCTATATGGAATGATACTCATAAAAAAATCATCTTACTCAAATATAATCTAGTTTCATGACCATTAAATGATTATTAAATACATTTATCCTTTGAATATTAAGTAATGATTTTTTATATTATCTTTCAAATTTATCTTCTATAATTTTTATGTTCCAGAATTTTTTATTGTTCTCATATTGTTAACCATCATATATGTACAATAAGTTTTGAGTCACAAATATCTATTAAATTTTTAATTTAGAATCCCTCACATACCATGTATATATTTTGATTATCTATTACATATCACAATAACGATTAGTACCATTCCTAATAATTTACTTTAGGTGACCTTAAATATGACTTTTATAATTATGATAACTCTTACATATCAAGTTAATTATTTTTAAATATCAGAGTGTGTCTTGGGTACCTTTCCAAACATTAGGCCCTCTGAGTACCTGTATGCACCCACTTTGATAACCCTTATGTATCATAATGAGGCTATATACTTTTATCGATTCTCAATCTGTACGATCATAACAACTATTCCATATCCAAATTAATTTTATAGGTACTCTTACATATCATCTTGAATAACATTAAATATTCTAGTAAATTCCAAAAAATTTACAATATTATGTTTTAGATAAAAATTTACTCATCCCATCTCTGTACCAAATTTTACCTTCAAACAATAATTCCATAACTTCTTTAAATAATATTAGAACCTTTCTAAACATTATCAAGGTATATCTAATCCCTATAATACATCTAAATAAAAATATAAAAATATCCAATGATATTTATTCATGGTTAAAAACAAATAAAATACACATTCAACAATTAAATGGATTCTTTAATCCCCCTTATATAATATTAACACAAAAAAGAACCCTAAATAAAATAAAATCATATCGATTATTAAAGAAAAGTTTCATAACACCACACATATAGATAAGTAAATATTTTTAAGATATTTATATCCCTTGGTGACAGGAAAATTTTGTATAATTGATTATAATATTCTCCCTTAATATACTAATTTCCCCTATTTTCACATGAAAAACTATCCTTTCTCTTGATTTTAAATGAAAAAACATGTTTTTTATTCAAAATAGTAATACACAAGTGGAATTATTTTCGTAAATTTAACCTTTATCATTGAGATTGTTTTAAAAAACCACACTTAGTTGAAATGAATTTTCTAATTTGTTCCTAGATTAAGTTATTAAGTGTAATTTTACTCAATATAATCAATATTATCATCCATTTCATATAGGCATTTTTTTCCTTACTAAGCACAACAACTATTTTTGGATAAACTTGTGAAATAATATCTATTTATTTATTTCACCTCAGTCTTCTTCTAGTTTAAAATTTTGTATTATAAATTTAAATTATATTTTTAGTTTTAATCTTACTATTCATTGAATGAAATTTTTATTTATCATATTTATCAAAAAAAATTATCGTAAATTATCTGATATGAATCTTTATCAAAAATATATAGTTTATTTCTAGATGATTCCTCACTTATTTTCTCATGAATCTTCATACTTTATACATCTATTTTTTCAAAATCTGCTTTATTTTCCTCCCAAAAAATGTGGTTTTTTCTATAATACATGTATCAAAATAATCTACCATCTTGTTAATCATCTTATTCTATAACATATATCCTCTTCCATTAGTTATGTACCCTAAACAATACCTTCATTGTCTTTCCCATAATGATTTACCAAGTTTAAACATGCAATATTCATCAAATATAGACTTCTAATAAAACTTAAGTAGTTCACAGTAGGTTTATCCATGTAGAAAAAATCATAATAAGTTATATTTTATTTATTTCTTAGTGAGAATCTATTTTAAATATGAAATATTATACACAAAACATCACTCTAGAAATTTTTTGATAATTTGAATCTAGAAAATATAGTTCTTACAATTTTAGATAATATTCTACTCAATAACGATAAAACTCCATTCATATGTGTATTATAAGAATAATTATATTAATATATACTCCCTTTATTTTAAAGAGAAGATTTAAAATAATTTATTGGGAACTCCCCTCTATTATCAGTTCTTAACTTCTTTATCTAGATTACATAGCCTATCTAAAATTATCTTTTAAATATCTTGAACTTCTCCACTTCCTAATATTTGTGTTCCCTAAAAATCACATCAGCCATCTTAGTGAAATAATAAATGAATATAATAAAATAAAGATCGTGTTTTGTGTAGTAATGTATCATTATCACACATAAATTAGAGTTATTTAATTTTAGTAGCATATTGGATTTAATTTCTACTCTTTTGTTATTTCCCTGTATCATCTTCCCTATTTGACAAGATTTAAAAATAATATCTATATATCTATTTAGTTGGGTATGATATATCACTACATTTTTGTAACACCACAAGATTTCATAGTATGTTATTTCTTCAATGTAATTCAATAACTTTCACTACACGCAACAATGAGTTCTAGTGCACCATGACTTACCAAACTAGCTGTTCAAAAGAGGTTTTGAATAGTATTAACTAAATTTTGAACTTTATATAATCCTTATAATTTTAGAATCCATATTATTAGTTTCTTAGACATAATATAAGAACAAATACCTTTTTTCTGATAAAAGAAGTATTATTCAAAAAAATTCAATTTTACCACCTTTTAATGGTGAAGCCTTTTTAAATATAATATTTGAAACTTTTATATATTCAATTTGACAAAATAAAATTATTCTTTATAATAAGGAGATAAGAATTTAGTTTCAATAATGTTTTGGTGTTTTTCTTATAACTTTCATATTTGGGTGAATATGAAAATACTATATTTTAACTGAAAACAAACTTTTTTAATCAAAATAACTTATAGTGTTAAATTATAAATTTTAATTGTTTGTAAGAATAAATATATTATATTTTTACCATTTAATCCAATTATGGTCATTGTAAGTAATTTCAATTTGAAATTGGACATAAACAAGTGTCAAACGTTTGATAGTTATTATTTCTTAAAAATACGCCTTTTGGTTTTGACAGCGGGAATTAATTTTAAATTCATAAATGCAACTTCTATGTTTTAAATTTTTTAAAATAGACTTAATTATTGAATTCTTAATATTGAAATTAGTTTAGGGTAAATTTTTGGTATTTTTCTGCAAACTTTTAATTTTCGATGGATAGTGAAAAACACTGAGTTATATTTTAAAACCGAATTTTTATTTAAATAATTATTTATTTTATTTATATTTTTATAGGTTAAAACAGATACATAATACCTATATAAGTTCAATGTAATTCATTGGAGTCAGTTTATAATAATTTTAGATATATAAAAAGTATATTGAACTTTTCAACGTCTTTTACCCACCTCCTAGGAGAATTTGAAAATTCATATAAAACTTAATTTTACCGCTTCTATGAGTGGAATTTATAAAATAAAAGAGACACAATTAATATGAAGGAGTAAAATGTGGTTCAACAAGATAAAAATAATTTTTGGTGAATAGTAACTTTTTACTTTTATTTTACACGGTTAAAAGTAAATAGGGTAATTAAGGGTAAAAATGATATTAATATTACCTTAACACATGTAATAATTCTATTGGAAAAGTGTATATCGACCAAAAACAACCTTAGAAATAAAATATTATCATTTAGGGACACTTGGAATAGATTTAGACATTTAATATTATTTAATTCAAAGAAGAGTTAAAAGAGATAAAATCAAAGTTTAATAACAAAAACATTTTTAATATAAGGTTTTACATAAGATAAATTCAATTATAAAAATTCATTAGAAAGATAAAACGATTTCCTACATAATTGTATTTTATTTATAATCTTTAGACATTAAATAATTTAATTTATTTATGACACAATGATGATGCAATAATTACCTTATTAATGAAAGATTAAGATAATTGATATTATAAATACCCAAATAAATGTAATTTGAGCCTTTTTATGAATTCCAATAATTGTATAGGATAATATGACATATTAGGATTCTTTATAGGAATTTTGTTTGATGTAATAATTCTTTTATGAATTTATCAACACAAAAATACCCAACAGTGTCAAAATTCACATAAAAGAGTTTTTAAAACAAATATTATATTATTTATTGATATTCTATTCCTAAAAATATAGGGTTCGGTCAAAAGACTTATATCATTAGAGGTGTATCATTAATGGACCACTTGGGGGTCTATTGGAAGTTTATAGTATGTTTATTAACCATATAATATAAAAATACAAAGAGACATGGTAAATGTCAAACTAATTAACTAAGAGTTAAAACTTAAAGATAAGGTTAATAATGTGACCCAAACCAGTCTAAAACCTATTGGATGAGTCCAGTTCGACCCATACCCACCTTATCCTAGAAATAAATTAATTTAGATCCATTATAAACCGATTATGAATTTATTATAAAATAATATTTTATGTTTTTTCTAAGGTGCCCCTCACCCCTCTTATAAAAGGGCACTCCCCCTTCACTCTATTCACACCTTATAATCCCTTTGGCTTGGTCAAACACTACCCAAATAATCTCTCGACTATACTCCCTTAAACCTAGATGACTTATTTTGATCATAAATACAACATAAGGAGCCCTTTTAATCAAATCAAAAGGAAGAACCTGATGAAGAGGTAAAGATTTCACCACCCTCTTTCAAGTTCTTTTCTTCTTACACTTCCTTTTTCTTTGTTGTTTCCATTCAAAAATAATAACTCTAGTATATTCTATATACTATGATGTTATTATAACTATTTTAAAACCAAATTCATTATTCTATCCACCCTTTTAATGACATGTCACCATACGTGCGTACGTACAACTTACTGTCTCCACATCGTGGTGTAATTGTTATTCAATACATTATTATTTGGATGGGTGTAATAATGATGTTTATTTTATGTAAATAATAAATATAACATGATAATGATTATTTATATATGATATAACATCCAATTATATATTATTTTGATATCCAAAGAATGATATTTTCACTCGTGCGTACGTAAGGATTACCGTCTCCATGACGCGATGAGATTAATTTCCATGTTCACCATTCCTCGACGATTATAAAAATATATATTACTAATAAGTATGTAATATATGACATAATAATTCTACTGGAGATATATATATTTATATGTATATAAGTATTTATGTACTTACATATATCTTATTCACTTACTTCCATTCAATACTATATGAAAATGGAAACAGAGTTTATGTGTACGTACAGACTACCGTCTCCATAAACGGTGATTTCCATTTCATATATATGTCAATTATACATATTTATATTCTAAATGTATATGATATATAAATAATGTTTTATTTTCTGGAAGTATTTAAATCATGATCTAAGTGATACAATCAAGAGTAACAAGTTAAAACACGTATGATAAAGAAAACGATTATTACCCGAGATATTATTATAACATGGAAATTATTATTAAATGGGTAGTATAAAGTCATAAATGAATAATGTATGATATCATAAATATTAATATGGTTATATTATAATTTAATAACATACTATATTTTTCATACATGAGGTTAAACGTACCCTAGACAAAAGGAAAGTGCATAGTAAGGGGTTTTCATCTCACTCCTTATTCCCGTGAGATTCGTGCCATATTGCCACTATTAAATTTTATGTGGTGTATGTACTACCCATAATTGTAATCTTTGTGTAATAAAATTTAATTTATGTGTATTTAAATATTCATTGTATGATACCTCTTTCATGGGGTGTATGTTTCAAAAGTTACCAAATTGGTAAGGGTTAATTTCACAATCTCTTTATTATCTGAGGTTGTTTTTACGTAAGTATCTAATGAGACATATTTATTATCCATGTCCATGTTTAATGAAAGAGTTTTCAAAGGTATTATTTTAAGACACTTTATTTTTACAAAAACATCATTTCGAATGTTTTAAATATTTATTCTTCTAAATCATTCTCATTAATGTCCATGTCTTCAAAATGGTTTTTCAGGATTTATTTATATGGACATGAATGTTTTTAAAATGCTAATTCCTTTCAAAAGTTTCAAATTGGTATGGGACACTTGGATTTAAAAATATCTTTAAATGTATTCCTTTTTAAATTGTGTGACTCTTAAATGATTTCAAAATAGAAAGAGTTATTTCTCTAAAAAGGGTCTTGATTTCATCTATGTCAACATACATTGATGGATTTTAGGTTTATTTGAAGTTGATTTATTATGATAAAAACATCCATATTGTATTGAAGGTTTTGTGATATGTTTGACTATGGATGTGTTATTTTTATACCATTCATGTTTAATGGTTAAAGTATTGAAATTTCGTATCCTAGTTCTTATACGAATGTTTATGATATGTTTAATCCTTTTCATATGAGGAATTTATTGGACTTGGTAAGTGACTGGTGGAGCCCTCTATAGATCCTCGATGCATCAGTAGGTCTCATGAGACAACTAGACGTGGAATTGGCCAAGGCCCTTTCTCAATTTGATATATGGTTTTGGCCGAGGCCTTAATCATTTTTAGATGTCTTGGCCGAGGCCTTGACAAAATGTTTCAGAATGTATGACATTATACATTCCCTCATTATGGAAATAATATTGATGGTTCATGTGGTCATTAGAATAGTAGAATACCCATGATTATATTTTATTATGGAATTATTTACTCATCTCATATTCTTTCCATAAAAGTATTCATTTTTATTATTGGTAAAGGCATTTGGTTTCAATTATTCATCATGCTTAATATTTATGCCATTTTCCACTGTATTGTTTTGCCTTACTGAGCATTTGAGCTCACCCCTTTCTATGTTTTATTTTTCCAAGGATGTGAAGAATTATTTTATGAATAACCTGTAGGGATAGTATAAGGGGATATGAGTGTGGAGAAAAGATGTTGTTGTAGTTTTCACATTATGATGTAATGTAAGACTTATGGATATATATAGTGTTTCCAAGACTACTAAACCAATCGGTACATTGGGACTTGATTCCTTGTAATCATGACAATGTTATGTAATAATTCACCGACTCTGGGTAACTGTGGTTGGGGCGTTAAAGTTGGTATCATAGGAAGTTTAGAAATAACCTTGGAAGCTAGATTTAGATAAACTCTAATTAGAGCACATAGACCTAAGATAGACTTTGAGGATTAGTATTGAAGAAATTCCTAGAATTTTGATAATATAGAGATTTTGTGATTTTTCCAAGGAAATACATCTCTGTTTGGATACGAGCATGTAGAGGAGGCTCTGGCACAAATGTAACTAGGGGTAAAACCTGAAAACACCACTTTGAGATAGACTCGAATGGGAACTGGTGCACAACAACGGACCATGCTGCACTCTTGGTTATGAAACTCTTGGGGGATATGCTTAGGATAATTATCATTTTCTTTACAAATAATTACAAAGGGATTATTAGTATATACTTCTTCAATGAAAACATCTTTATGATTATGGATTAAATCCATAAACTGTTCAATTTACATTAGGTATTTTTCAAGTTTGGAATTATTCATTGCAATTCATAAACTGACCTAGTTTATGCTATTATATAGAAATGGTGCCCAGTAGAAGAAATGTGAACTCCAGCAATACGTATGATTCAAAGAGTAAGAAGGATCATATCTTTCACATTATTAAGCCAAAATTTAGAATGGAAATAGTCTCCCATGTATTCTATACATATGAAGAAATAGTATCATCTGTTAATAAGATAAGTAATGAATTTTCTGAGTATTATGGATTTGAAGGGAAGTAAGAGAAGAAAAGGATGGAAGAGAGAAAGATGGATAAACGAAAGTGGGAAAAGAAGAATTTTACCATATGTGATAACTATGGGAAGAAACACCTTGGAACTTTCCTGAATGGAATGTGAGTTTGTTATAAGTGTGGAGAAAAAGGACACCAAGTACGTGACTGCAAGGGTAAGAAAAAGGTTTCCAATGTACAATGATTCATATACAAGGAGTTGGGAAACTATGCGAACCAATGTCCAAATCATCAGAGTATGCCCCAAATGATACTATTGGATAATAATCAAGTTATGATACTACCACAGATGAGGAGGAATGATTAGAGTTCATATGTTGTTATTAATGAATTATGTCATTTGAGTGTTGTATCAATGATGTACTGGTTATAATAATTACGGAGTATATAAGGATTATACTACAATACTATTTCATTAAGGACTTGAGATTGTGTGGAACCAATAAAAGTGACTCAATAACAGGATAAATTTTTGGAAAATATATGTTTGAGAAAAAGATAAACCATAATATGGTTATGATACTGAGGTAGTGATTTTGGAAGAATACAAGCTTGATTTGGATAAATTATATTGGATATTCTTGACTACCTTGAAACTGATTAATGATTTGTGTATTCCATCATTGTTGGAATTTACAAAATCTTTGTGTGGAAGAAGTATATCCAGTATTCTATAAGGAATAAGGGAGCATGAATGCAATCAATAAGGTTTTATGGTAATTTAGGATGGTAGAGTGTTTTAAAAGAAGACATGATGAAGGTGTTCAAATGTTATTACGTGGCAAAAAGGATATTCATTGTGCTTACCTTCCTTATAAATATTGGACTGCGAGTATGGACATAAGTATTTTGGATAATTCTAGTTCGAGATTATTTTTGGATTACCATAAAAAAGGACAACCTAGAGGTCAGGTGGCAACCTGTCGCGTCCGACAAGGTCGCGAGACTTGAACCTGCAACCGAAGGGCGAAAAGGGTGTATCACCTACCACTGGGCCACGTGATGTCCTAGATTGAATAATTTAGTCTTTTTTTTAAAAACCCGGGTAGATGAATTATAAATTCATTTTTTTGAACCCTATATGAATAGGATAAATGGAATATTATTTTGAAGTTCTATAATCTATTAGAGTGAAAGATGAGTTTGTGGTAGAAATTAGTTAAAGGATGGGACTCTACCTGTCAAGTATATATTTTTCTTCTTCTCTTATTCTATGAAGAAATTAATTTTTATACTTTAGTGAAGGGATCTTAAAACCAAAAATGTGTCATCCTAATACCATATGTTTTGTTGAATTGATGGTATTTTAAATCATCATTAATTGATGAATTTAAGGCCCTCAATTTTACACTTGTTTGTGATTGATGACCTCAATAACTACATACAAATATTTACATTTTCCTCCAATTATATGTCTCTAATTTCCACCAATGTTCTCCTAATCGAGATCATAATTTGGTGGTGACCCTTTCATTTCCCTTTTCCTCTTATTAAGACTAAATTTTATTAACCTAATTTTTGATGTGGGTTTTCCCAAAGGTATTTTCTATTTTCAACATTTTATTTTTGAAAAATAATTTCAAATTGCAAGGACGCACTTTTTTACGGAGGGAAAAATGTAACACCCCAAGATTTCATAGTAAATTATTTCTTCAAAGTAATTCAATAACTTCCACCACATGCAACATCGAGTTCTAGTGCACCATGACATACCAAACTAGCTGTTCAAAAGCGGTTATGAATAGTATTAACTGAATTTTGAACTTTTTATAATCCTTATAATTTTAGAATCTATATTATGAGTTTCTTAGACATAATGTAAGAACAAATAAACTTTTTTTAGATAAAAGAATTAATTTTAAAAAAATGCAATTTTACCGCCTTTTAATGGTGATGTTTTTTTAAATAAAATGTTTGAAACTTTTATATATTAAATTTGAAAAAATAAACTTCTTATTTAGAATCAGGACATAAGAATTTATATTCAATAATGTTTTGGTGTTTTTCTGATAACTTTCATATTTGGGTGAATAGTGAAAATACTATATTTTAACTGAAAACAAACTTTTTAAATAAAAAATAAGTTATAGTGTTAAATTATACATTTAAATGGTTTTGGAATTATAAATATATTATATTTTTACCATTTAATCCAATGATGGTCGTTGTAGGTAATTTTACTTTGAAATTGGACATAAACAAGTGTCAAACTTTTGATAGTTATTATTTCTTAAAAATACGCCTTTTGGTTTTGACAGCGGGAATTAATTTTAAATTCATAAATAAAACTTATATGGTTTTAAGTTGGTAAAATATACTTCATTATTGAATTCATAGTATAAAAATTAGTTTAGGTTAAATTTTTAGTATTTTTCTGAAAACATTTAATTTTTGATGAATAGTGAAAAAAACTGAGTTATATTTTAAAACCTAATTTTTATTTAAAAAATTATTATCTTATTTATATTTATTTTAGGTCAAAATAGATACATAGTACCAATATAAGTTCAAATTAATTCATTGTAGTCAGTTTATAATAATTTTAGATATATAAAAATTTTATTGAACTTTTCACCGTCTTTTTCCCACCTCCTAGGATAATTTGAAAATTCACATAAAACATAATTTTACCACTTCTGTGAGTGTAATTTCGAAAATCCAAGAGACATGGTTATTATCAATGAGTAAAATGTTGTTCAACAAGATAAAAATAATTTTTGGTGAATAGTAACTATTTACTTTTATTTTACACGGTTAAAAGTAAATAGGGTAATTAAGGGTAAAAATGATATTAATATTACACTAACACATGTCCCAATTCTATTGGACAATTTTATCTAGACCAAAAACAACCTTAGAAATAAAATATTATCATTTAGGTTCACTTGGATTAGATTAGGACATTTATTATTATTTAATTCAAAGAAGAGTTAAAAGAGTTAAAATCAATGTTTAATAACTAAAACATTTTTAATATAGGGTTATACATAAGATAAATTTGATTATAAATATTCATTATAAATATAAAAATATTTCCTACATAATGTTATTTTATTTATAATCTTTAGACATTAAATAATTTAATTTATTTATGACAAAATGATGACAAAATAATTACCGTATTAATGAAATTTTAAGATAATTGATATTATAAATACCGAAATAAATAAAATTTGAGACTTTTTATGAATTAAATTTTTTTTCAAGGTTACTATGACATATTAGGATTGGTTATATGAATTGTTTTTTAATTAATAATTATTTTATGAATTTATCAAAAACAAAATACCCAATAGTGTCAAAATTGACATAAAAGAGTTTTTAGAACAAATATTATATTATTAATTGATATTCTATTTATAAAAATCTACTTCTCGGCCATAGGACTTATATAATGATATGTGTATCATTAATGGACCACTTTGGGGTCGATTGGAAGTTTATAGTTAGTTTCTTCACCTTATAATATGAAAATACAAAGATATATGGTAAATGTCAAACTAATTAACTAAGAGTTAAAACTAAAATATAAGGTTAATAAAGTTACCCCAACCTGTATAAAACCTATTGGTTTAGTGGATTTTGACCCATATCCACCTTATCCTAGAAATAAATTAATTTGGATCCATTATAAACCGAATATGAATATATTATAAAATAATATTTTATGTTTTTCCTAAGGTGCCCCTCACCCCTCTTATAAAAGGGCACTCCCCCTTCACTCTAATTCACACATTCTAATACCTTAGGCTCGGCCAACCCTTGCCCAAATACTCTCTCAACCATCCTACCTTAAACCTCTAGGCCTTAGTTTGATCTGAAAGCTAACCTTTGGAGCCCTTTTGATCAAATCAAAAGGATGATCCTGAAGAAGAGGTAATGATTTCACCACCCTCTTTCAAGTTCCTTTCTTCTTCCACTTCCTTTTTCTATGTTTTTTCCATTCTAAAATAATAACTTTATTATCTTCTATATACTGTGATGTTATAATAATTCATGTACAACCAAATTCATTATTCTGTCCACCCATTGAATGACATGTCACCATACGTGCGTACGTACGACTTATCGTCTCCACGTCGTGGTGTAATTGTTATTCAATACATTATTATTTGGAAGGGTATAATAATGATGTGTATTTGATGAAAATGATAAATATAACATGATAAATATTATGTATATATGATATAACATCCAATTATATATTATTTTAATATCAAAAGAATGATATTTTTGCTCGTGCGTACGTACGGATTACCGTCTCCACGACGCGATGTGATTCATTTCCATGTTCACCATTCATCGACGATTATAAAAATATATATTACTAATAAGTATGTAATTTATGACATAATAATGATATTGGATATATATATATTTATATATATAAGTATTTATTTACTTAAATATATCTTATTCACTAACTTCCGTTCAATACTATATGAAAACGAAAATAGCGTTTATCTGTACGTACGGACTACCGTCTCCATAAACGGTGTTTTCGATTTCATATATATGTATATTATATATATTTATATTCTAAATATATATGATATATAAATAATGTTTTATATTATGGAAGTATTTATATCATGATCTAAGTGATACAATCAAGAGTAACAAGTTAAAACAAGTACGATAAAGAAAACGATTATTACCCGAGATATTAATATAACATGGAAATTATTATTAAATGGGTAGTATAAAGTCATAAATGAATAATGTATGATATCATAAATATTAAATTTGTTCTGTAAAATTTTAATAACATACTATAGTCTTCATACAAGAGGTTAAACGTACCCTCGACTAAAGGAAAGTGCAAGGTAAGGGGTTTTCATCTCACTCCTTATTCCCGTGAGATTCATGCCATATTTCCACTATTACATTTTATGTGGTGTATGTACTTCCCATATTTGTATTATTTGTGTAATAAACTTTAATTTATATGTATTTACATATTAATTGTATGATACCTCTTTCATGGGGTGTATGTTTCGTATGTTACCAAATTGGTAAGGGTTAATTTTACAATATCTTTATTATCCGAGTTTGTTTTTACATAATTATCTAATGGGACATATTTATTATCCATGTCTATGTTTCATGAAATATTTTTCAAAGGGATTCTTTTAAGACATTTTTGTTTACAAAAAAATCATTTCTAATGTTTTAAATATTTATTTTTCTAAATATTTCTTATTAATGTCCATGTCTTCAAAATGGGTTTTAAGGATTTATATATATGGACATGAATGTTTTTAAAATGTTAATTCCTTTCAAAAGTTTCAAATTGGTATGGGACACTTTGATTTATAAATGTATTTAAATGTCTTCCTTTTTAAATTATGTGACTCTTAAATTATTTCAAAATACAAAGACATATTTCTCTAAAAAGGGTGTTGATTTCATCTATGTCAACATCCTTTGATGGATTTTATGTTTATTTGAAGTTGATTTATTATGATACAAAACTTCCATATTGTATTGAAGGTTTTGTGATATGTTTGACTGTGGATGTGTTATTTTTATACCATTCATGGTTAATGGTTAAAGTATTGACATTTCGTATCCTAGTTCTTATACCAATGATTATGATATGTTTAATCCTTTTCATATGGGGAATGTATTGGACTTATTTAGTGATGGGTGGAGCCCTCTATAGCTCCTCGATTCATCGGTAGGTATCATGAGACAACTAGACATGGAATTGGCCGAGACCCTTTCCCAATTTGATATATGATTTTGGCCGAGGCCTTAATAATTTTTAGACATCTTGGCCGAGGCCTTGAAAAATGTTTCAGAATGTCCGGCATTATACATTCCCTCAGTATGGAAATAATATTGATGGTTCATGTGGTCATTCGACTAGTAGAATACCTCTGATTATGTTTCATTAGGGAATTATTTACTCATATCATATTCTTTCCATAAAATTATTCATTTTAATTATTGGTAAAGAATGTGGTTTCAATTATTCACCATGCTTAATATTTATGTCTTTTTCCACTGTATTGATTACCGTTACTGAGAGTTTGAGCTCACCCATTTCTAAGTTTTATTTTTCCCAGGATGTGAAGAAGTATTTTATGAATGACCTACAGGGATAGTATAAGGGAATACGAATGTGTAGAAAATATGTTGTTGTAGTTTTCACTTTATGATGTAATGTAAGACTTATGAATGTATCCAGTGTTTCCAAGACTGCTAAACTGATCAGTCCTTCGGGACATGATTCCTTGTAATCATGCCAATGTTATGTAATAATGCACCGACTCTGGGTAACTGGGGTCAGCGCGTTAAAAGTTTTATTTAATATTTTTAGTGAAAACCTTTTGACAAAGGTTTCCATGTCTACTATTCAAAATAATGTTTTCTTCTTTTTTAATCAGATAAAATTAATCACTTAGATCATAAACATGGAATAAGCTACCAATTTTCCATTAACCCTAGTAATAATTATTCTATTTTTGATGCTCTTTATGTTAAATGAGTTTCTTCTAAAATAACTTTATTCTCAACATAATAATTCTATGTCACACACAATAAGATTTATTTAATCCCATAAAAAATAAAACATATTAAAATTTTAATTTTTGGGCTTTAATATTATATATACCAATTCTTCTAATCATTATGGAACATCCATTCCCAAAACTAATAGTACCTTCATAATGATATTCAATTTTATTCATGTATTTTTCATGACCAATCATGAGAGAGGAAAAATCACTATCAAGAATCACTAGATTTATTATTGTACTTACTTTAAGATACTCCACAATAAGAAGTGACTTATTTGATTAATCTTCTCATTTAAACTTTTTATATATAAAATCCTAAAGAGTTTATTCTAGAAGTGTTTTTATATATTTTCAACAAATTTATATTGTTGGTCATGCCTTACAAATATATAATTTATACAATGAAAACATTTTTTTACATGGGATATTAATATATTTCTATTCACAACCTGATTATTATAATAATTATTTCTCAAATTCCTTGGAGAATTCCTCCATACATCTTTCCTCCTTTGACTCTAATTAAATGACACATTTTATTAGAAATCATAAGATTTAGGCTCATAGTATCCAAAACAACAAAAACATTATCTAAAAATTTATTGTATATGAAACTAATGAATCTATCTATAAACTTATACTTACTATCCATGTACATTCTGAGAATCCCTTTTTTCTATGGGGAAGTTACACTTCTCAATTTTTTACCAACATCCCTTGATATTGAAGTGTTCTTTGAAATATTTTTATTAGTAAAATATTTTCTATAGATGGGTTTAGATCTTGTAATATTAAAAAAGATATATTTAACATTATTCAGATTCATAGATGCAGATATTACTGGAAATTTTATATAACAATTCTTAGAAGTTTTTGATTAATCTACGATTAGGTACAAAACTTATTTTTAGTCTTCAATAATTATTCCTTGAATATTTTCAGTTTTAATAAACTTTTATTATATATTATTTAATTCGTATTATTTTATGGAATGTTTTTCTCAAAAAACATTCAATATTTTTTATTGTTTAGTAATTTTCACATAAAAAAGTATTATTTTTTAAGTGTGTTTTTTCTCCTTGTTTTGAAATTCATATTCAGCTACATCATTATTCTCAATATCATTCATTAGAGATTTTAATTTTCCATTTTATTGGATGTTCCATTCAAGAAATGCTTTAATATCTTCTTTCATCATGTTATCATTGTAGGTTGATTCACCATCAACATCACTACTTAATGTTTCACCATTCTTTTCATCATAACCTATGAAGTTACTATACTTTTCAAGAGATTCCACTTCATATTTACTACTTTTAGTGGATTAGTCTTCCTATTATTTGATAATAATTATTCTTTTCTACATTATAATGAATATTTTCTTACTTTTAAATGGTTCATTATGTTTCTTAGAATTTTTACTCTATCTCATGTTCCTATAACTCTTTTTTTTAATCTTCATCGTAGTCACTACCTTTTTTATTTGGACTATCAATTGGATTTTTTTTTCAATTCCCCCAAAATTAATGAATTTAAAGGGGAGTGGCCCTATGTACTTACCCTCTCTTTTACTAACTTTATTTGTAATAAAGCATATTATCATCGTATTTAATTTACCCATTTATCCATAAATTTATATCCAATGGACTATTCATCCTCTTCATCTTTTATTATAATTTGTTTCATAGATTTTAATTTTATATACTTCATGAATTTCTTACTAAACAAATGTAATTTAATTATATCATAGGTATGAATAGTATTAGGTAACTAATCAAGAGATATGTCATTATTGTATTCAAAAATAAAACCTTTTACATTAAATCTATCATAACAATTTATCATTGGTTTATTGATAAAGGATGAGTCTTCTAGAATGTCTCCAAAACCCCTTATTTTACCAACAATATGATTTACCCATATGAAGTAGTAACTAATAGACTCATCATCAACTAATTTTTTAATTTTTTTTCTAAATCTACAATTTAGATTATTTTACTCTTAAATTCCCTTTAATATCATGTTTATCCCACACCCCCTTAATAGTTTTGAGTATTATCACCTTTGTATAAACATTTTCTAACAAGAAAACCAAAATTAAATTCCATTGTTTTCTATAAAAATTAAAACTTCTTTTATTTCAAAGGTTTTATTGTAGAATCTCTCTCAATTGATATTAAACTAATGGTAACAAAATCACAAACATCAAAACATTTTTAAAGAAGATAAGGATTAATCCATTTATTTCATCCATGAATATTATTTTCACTTAATATAAGACACCACTAATAATGATAAAATTTTGATTATCTATATTTTAAAATAAATGGATCACTTATAGGAAACCTAGATTATCCAAGATACAACTTTAAATGCCCATGTATGTTATTATGTATCTATAATAAAGGGTGATAAACCATCAATAACATTTTATAATTTTTTCTTTTATATCAATATATGTGACAAATTAACGCCTAGATCCACTATCTTATAATCTCACTCCCACCCATATGAAATTGATAAATAATAAATAAAAGGAGAAGATTATTTTTTAGAAGGTTTATCCCTAATGTTAGTGACTACTCCTTTTTAAGTTCGGATTGAGTACAAGAATTTTTTTGTATCAATAATCAGTCACATTGATTACAAAAGGTGAGATGGTGTCATCATTAAATCAACACTTAATAGGGGTGTGAAGGTTCCAACCTTAACACACATGAAGGTTTTAACATTTAACCACATCTATAAATTGGTTATTTTAATTCTTCTTAGATTATACTATATCCATCTAGTATTCAATGGTATTCCATATATTATTGTGAACAATATCTTTAGTGTTATATTATATGTATTTTCATAATAATTTCATATTTTGATACTCGACTATAGGTATTCCACTCCTAGGGAATAAAAGGTATCATTACATGAACATAAATATTATTCTATATCCTTCATAATGATAAATATATAAACAATAACATTCACACAAACATTTTCATCTTCCTTTTTACCAATAATTATTTTATTGATCAAAAATAGAATATACTTTACTCAATACAGATGAAAAAAGGTTCTCATTTAACCCTCATCAAATTCTCTAACTTCAATACATGATATTTTTAATAAAGTAATATGATTTATATATTATCTCTTTTCTATTCAAATAATCAAGTTAATATTATATATCTTTTTTGAATATATAAATTCCTACAATCTTGGAAATATTACATTATTTATAATTCTTGATCTTCAATTCTCATTCCAAAACATGAAAGATAATTTTATCAATATTAAATAAATATAAAATTTGTTGAGATGTGTCCATGAACTATTTCATTGATATTAAGACATTAAATAATCAATAATATCTATATAATGCTAATTGAAAAAGACCATATCTCCATTTATGACTTCCCATATCTCTTGGATTCATTACCTCCTAACGGTTCTCATACTTTTGAAAACCTATTATTCTCCATGAAATATTAATCTCATTTTACATGTGTTATTTTGTAATATCCTTATATATTTTTTAAATGAATACAATTTTCGATAGTATAATAGATATGAAAAACCATGCAGAAACAGACAAAAACAATATTATTATGTGATCGATACAACCAAACCAATAAATTGGCAGGAATAAATAGTAGTAACTTCATTATCAAATATATAATGGTACTATTAATTTCTAATGTATTAATTAATTATTAAGAATTAAGTAATCATGTTTTAGAAAATAAAATTGTTTCTTAAAAAATATATTTACTTCAAAAAAAATATTCTTTATTTTTATGATTAAATATTATAAATATATTTTGGAAATTTTTTAAAATTAATTAGAAATAATGGATTTCATTTTTGAAGTCATCATTTTAATATTATCATAGGATGATTTTTTTACAATTTCATGAATGATTTATTTTCCAATGAATAAATAAAAATACAAGATTTTATTGAAAGTTTTATTTTCTTTTTAAGTATTTTAAAATTAAAAGTATATTTTGTATTATTTTTAAAATTTAATTAGTTAAATTTTATTTAAAATATACAATCATGGATTTATAAATGGATTACATATTTTAATTTAGAATAAAAAATTATATTTTAAAATGGATTTTTTTCTAAAAAACTATTTTGCATTGTGTTTTTTCAGTTTCATTTTAAATTAAATTCTTCATCTTCTATGTTTTGAATTTGAAAAATAGTTCTGATATTTAGAACTATGGGGTCAAACTTTATTAAATATCACCTTTTTATTTTTGGTCAATATGAATATTAAACATAGTAATTTTTGTTACCATGGTAAATGGAAAATCCGGTAATTAAAGTTTAAATTAACTGATGAGGACTAAAAAATAACCATAAAACTTTTATTAATTTTATTTTATGAGTCTATTTTCCATAATCATCCATGATTTGGTAATATGACCCTTTCTCCATTTGAATTTGATAATTTCCTTTATAATATTTTATGTAATTAAAAGTAAAAAATGTCACACTCTCATTTTTAATAAGTTTTAAATTATTTACAAAGAGTTAAAAAATGACATGTTTTGTAAGAATTTTTTATTTTAAATATAAAATTTTTATCTTAACCATGATATTTTTTTTAATTTTTTAGAGAAAAAATAGTTACTCTAAATTCCTATACAATGCTGATGTATTAATTATTCCATTAATAAAAAATTAAGGTAAATGATATTAAAAATATTATAATTATTATAATTTGAGATACTTAATGTGAATAAGTAATTTTATAGATTTAAATAATATTATAGGTATGTATTAAAATATATTTTATAAAATTTTACTTATAGTATTGATGTTATTAAAACCAATGTAATGACTAGTTCTATAAATTATCATTAATGAAATTTTATAACAAAATTTTTTTATTAAAAGATAAAAAAATAAAAAAAATATAATATTAGTTTAATTGATTATTATGTTGATGATAATATCAAACTTGGTATATTTATGGAATATTTTTTGATTTATAGTAATAATTTTGACCCTTAAAGGCTAAGAATCCTTGTTGTTGTGGTAAGTGTGAAAAGAGTTAATGAGGGGTTAAAACCAAAATATAAGGGTAAAAATATATACAAATATTTTCGGTATTTTATGAGATTATTTAGACACATTATCATTATAAAATTGATATAAATTAGTTTTTATCCATTTGGAATTGAAAAGATATTTATATAAATTTAATATTTTGTGAAAAAACAAGAGTGCCTCTCCCCTCTCTAATAAAATAAAATCTCTTATTCTTTTTATTTCAAACATCAATAACCTTATTTTTCAACCAAGATCTAAAAAAATAATTTCATAAAACCCATTACCATATTCTAAAGGCCTTATTTGTTCATAATACAAACCTTATAGGTCTTATAGTGTTATAAGAAGAATATTTTGTAATGAAGAGGTATAATTTTTATCCGTATATTTTAGTTTTGTTTCTTCCTCCTATTCATTAAAATTTTATTTAAAGAAGATGATATTATAAGATAAATATATCACATATATCGATATGTAATTATTTATATTTAATAACCTATATTAATCTCCTAACACCATCAAATGGGAATAGAATCCATAATTTGTGTGTAAGGCGAACTACTGTCTGGCGAACCGGTGTAATCCATTTTCCATCACCACCTATCAAGGATAGTTATAATGATGTATTTAAAGTATATATATATAATATTTAAGAAATATTTATCATTTTTAAAAGAAAATATATTATATGATTTCTTACCTTTTCATTCATTGAAAAATTATAACGTCACTCGTGTGCACGTGTGGACTACAACCTCCACGAAGTGATGTAATTTATTTTTCATCACCACATCACATGGAGTATATATATAATTAAATTTAAAGAAATAATATAATATAATATATATTATTATAATTATTTATTGTTATAATTATGTTTACATTAATTCCATAATGATCATTTAAAAATTGAAACATTACACATGCATATGCATGATCTACCATCTCCTTGATTGTAACATATGTAATTTTTCATAACCATATTTAATGATTAGATTAAAAAATTTAATTTGGGTACAAAAATTATAACCATATCATTATTATTATTCTTGAGATTATGGAATAGTTACCTCTGTGACCATTGATAACTTGCCAAATCCATTTTAGATTTATGAAATGGATGTCATTAAAAAACACGACGTAGACTTAACTGACTTTGTTTTTAAATATGTTATTATAATAAATGTAATAAATATTAAAAGGATAATTTATTAGTGCGGGAAAATTTTATTATGAAATATAATAATTGACATGTGTTTTTTATATACATAGAATGTCTGGACTCAAGGTAAGAGATTTTATCTCTACTTACATTCACTAAGACATTTTATTTTTATTCACCTAATTTCATTTATATGGTTTATATACGGCCACTTTTACAAGTTATATTATGAGTAATTCATAATTTAAGATATGTTAAGTTTTAATTTGATTTATTTTATCCAAGGGGATATGACATGAATGTAGCTAATTGGTAAAGGGTTTCTTAACTCAATTTCAATTCATTAGGTCATTATTCATCTTCATTGAATTAATTATGTCATGATTATGTGTGTATTGATTTATAATTTTTTTATTTTTTATTTCCACTTTTATTATGTGGATTTACATTTTTTACACATAATTTTTTCATTGATTAATTATCACTTAATTGGTTTGATCATTATAAAGGATATTACTCTAAAACTATCTTTCTTTAGGACATTCGTTTTTGATATGCACTGATATTATATTAAGAGGTTTATATACATCCCTTTGACATGTTATATCATGAATATCAATATGATAATGATACATATATATTCATTTAATGTTATTATTTAATGGGTATTAAGATTAAAAAGCAACCAGTGTTGTAGAGGCATTAAGTTACAACCTCTTTTATTATTGAGGATTTTTTATGTTCATGGAACCTTAATGGTGATAAAAAGATCTCATTTTATTAGACCACATATCTTTTTATTTTACTTTGGTTGTTAATAATTTTATAAGCTTA
This sequence comes from Viscum album, assembly GCA_963277665.1. Lineage (NCBI taxonomy): Eukaryota > Viridiplantae > Streptophyta > Magnoliopsida > Santalales > Viscaceae > Viscum > Viscum album. The sequence goes on from OY728134.1 coordinate 1,282,503,796, forward strand.
ATTTCCATTTTATATTTTATTAAATAAAGCAACATTAAGAATCTTATTTATAAGTGTTACCAATCTTTTATCTTATTTTGGATTGAAAGTCTTTCTCTTATATATCCATGTTTTCTAAAATTATTTCAAAAAATATATTTTATAAATACAAATGATTTAATAAATATATTTTACATTAACTTTTGCTTTATTTTAATAGGTTTTAAAATGACATTTCTTAACATTTTTCAATTGTGTTAGTTTTGATTCCCTTTTAAAAATGTTTGAAAAGGATTATTTGTTTTTAACATTAAAAATTTGAATGTATTTGATCACAATCATGAACATTATTTTATTTCAATATTACTTTTCAAATTTCAAATGATATTTTCAAAGAAATGTTATCACATAATATTTAATAAATTTATAAAAGTTATGTTCAAAATTGAAAGTTTATTTTCCTCAATAATGTTTTTAATGAACTTATAATGATATTTCAATTCATCAATGTCAACAATCATTGAAATTAATTGTTCTCCATTTGGGATATGTTTTATTGATACCATCCTCATTATTTCCTTGGATGGATTATGATTATATTACAGGGATTGTGTTGGAAATCATTTATTTCCTCATGTCAATTAAGTCATGAAAAGAATAATGGTTGTTCTTATGATTTTTATAATGAAAAGAAATATATTTAATCAAAATTCATGTTATGGTTCATGGAAATTATATATGAGGATGGGTGGTAGTTTTAGGATCTGAGAATGGGTGAGCCCATTATATCTCTCCAAATAAATGGGTAAAGGGACATCGTTGAATGATTAAATTTCTCCAAAGATATTATGGGGATATACTAGGTTTATTGTTACAAATATAGGAAGGAGTTAACTGATTGGGTTTCTCTTAAGATATTAAGGGAATATACAATGATGGGAATTGAAATTTTATCTGGGATGGTTAATATAAGTGTAACCATAGAGGTTATTTGGTTTTTAAGAGCAATTTTAAATTGTTCAATAATACCTATACTATTCCTTTTTCATTATTTGGGATATAAATATTTCCTCTGATCAATATTGACAATATATTGGTCATTATTTTAAATTCCTACTACTTTTTCCTAGATAAAACTCCATTCCATGATTCAGGTTTTCTGATCCAGGTATTGATGGGTATAAATTATATTTTTTAATTATCATGATCTTTTATTATATCATCATAAATATATACTCATCTTATTTTAAATGATGAAAATAAATTGTAAAGGATTATGTTTAACCTTAATGAAAAGTCTTTTCTCACCCCATGTTTGTAAAATGTTTTTCATAAGTTTTATATTTTTTCAAGGGAACAGAACAAGTATCATTAAAATCCATGAATATTTTTCATAAAAATAAAACATGTTTTAATATAAAAGTTTTATATTGTATAAAAAATGGAAACTGTGTAGAAGTATCCACCTTGTAATTTTTAGGGTTTTATATAAGAGCTATTACTTAATTCTATAAAAATATAAAACTAAAATATGTTTTTGGAAAAAAGTGATTTCTAGTTTAAAATCACTATAACATGTAATGTTAAGACTGATTCCTTACAGTTAGTATTAGAGAAGGGTTAAGTTAAAATTTGGGATTATGATGTTTTCAGGTGAGGTTTTCTTAAGAGTTATATATATCATCATAGATTTATAAGTTTTAGGTTTATAATATTTTTAAGGTTTTAGAAAACTTTTATTTGGTTTTAAGTGATTTATTTTTGAGGTGGGTAATGATATTTTCAAATATGTTTTATTTGGTTTAGTTTTATGTAACCCCTAGGTTTAACATGATGTATCATTTGAGGAATAATTAATATTCATTATGTAGACAAAATAATCAAAGTAATTTATAAATTTTATGATTTTTATGATAATTGATTATTATTGGGAATTCTATAAGAATTATATAGATTAAAATAATGATTACATATAGGCTGGCTGATAACCCATTCCATTCAGCATGACCATTAGGTTGAAAACACAATTGAAGGATGATAGGGGAACAACACCTAACACTGGCCTATGTGTAGTCCTAATTATTATTGATTTATTTTTCTAATTAAATTATTTTTATAATAATAAATATTTTGATTTTTGGAACATATGTTTTATCATTCAAATAAATGTGAGATTGAAAATTTATTTTATGATTAAGTGATTAATGAATATTTTTACTATTTTGGGAACCTTATATGATTAAGTTAAAAAAGAATATTATGGGAGTTTATTTTAAGAAAAATGATTAATTTACCTTTTGAAATAATATATGATCTCAATGTGGATTTATGTTGATTCAGTTTATTTATGAAATTTATTATCATATCTAAGAGATGATATGATTAGGGTATATACCTTTTTGGGTGTATATGATATGAGTAAATAATGTTATTTGAAAAAATATTTCAAATTTATCTTATAAGAATATGTTATCAAATAATTATGATTATTTGGGTTTCAATAATTGTATATAATTTTTTGAATAATTTTAAGGAAATTTATTTATGGAATAATCTAAGTGAAAGTTTGGGTATTACTATTGAATTTTCGAAAATAATATAGTTTTTATTCTTATGAAGGTTTATTAACTGTGGGAATTATCTTATCTTTTCCTAACCATTTTGGTTTTTCATAATGTATACATATATATGGAATATATTTTTATCCTTTTATAGATCATTTTATCCATTATAAGTTGAATATAGTGCTCCAGGAATGAAGAATTAATCTTGAATTCTCATCATTTGAATAAAAAATATGAGTTTGTTGTGATAAGTTATTAAAATATTAATGTATTATTGTTTTTACGCATATTTTCAATTTTTATTAGTCTAGATAGAAATAAAATTCTTCAATTATTGAAAAATTATCTTGAAACAAAATCACCCTTCATTTACTTTTTCTTACCAAGAAATCAATAGACTTTTAACCCATCATATATTTATGGTTTTGTGATGGTCAAATTTATCCAAAACATATTTTCTATTTCTCTTTATAAGCACTTGTGAGTTAGGATTTTTTTATATATCCATGTGTTCACTTCCCAATAATGTTGTCCTATTTGGAGACATAGTAAGTGTTACTCTAGATGACATTCATACTTTTCTTTCTCTCTTTTCAAGAGAATGTTTTATTGACCTGTTTTATGATGTGGGGTTTAAAAAAAGGTATTTTTAAAATTCAAACCCTTTTCATTGGGATTAATAAAAAAATTAGGATTTAATTTCTTAAGGGGGGGATATGTAATATCCTTAGTTTTTTAAAATCCTATGTTTGATAGTGTACAAGATACACAACACTTTGTATAAACAAACAATGAAATATTATTATGCGATCATTATAAACTAGCCATTAAATTAGTTGGAATGAATAGTATTAACCCCATTATGAAATATATAATGGTCCTACTCATTTATATTATTTTAACTAATGATAAAGAAATATGCACTCAGTTTTTATAAAAGTAATTTTTCCTTCAAAATTATGTTTTCCTGAAAAAATATTTCTTACAATTTAGTGAATATTATAAATAATTTATTGATTTTTTTTAAAACTTTTTTAAATAATAATATTTATTTTTCTGTATTCAGAATTTCAATATCATCTTATGGTGAATTTTTAATAATTTTATGAAATGATTTAATTTTAAATGAGTAATTCAAAGTAATGATTTTTATTGAAAATTATACTTTAATTTTAAGTATCTAAAAAGTAAAATTCTATTTTGGATTATATTTAAAATTTAATAAGTTCATTTTGATTTTAAATAATCAAATTATAGTTTTAAAAATGTATTTTATACTTGAATTTACTATTAACACATTTTATATTTCAAAATGGTATTTTATGAAAAATTGTTTTTCATCATGTTTTTCTAGTTTGATTTTAAATTACCTAATTTTAGTTATGTTTTTTTAATTTTGTAAAATAGAGTCCATATTTGTAATTTGTGGGTCAAAAATTAGTAAATATGTACCTTTTAATTTTAGTCAATACGAATACTAAACATAGTAATTCTCTTTTCCATAATAATGGGAAAATCGAGCAATTAAATTTAGAAATAAAATTTTGAAAAATAAAAATTATCCCAACACTTACATTAATTTTATTTAACATGTACATTTCATCCATAATCATAATATATTCTATTATTCTTCCCTTTGTATACATTTCGATGTGATTATGAGCTTTATAATTTTTTATGTAAAGAAAAGTAAAAAATGTCACACTCTTGTTTTTGATATCTATAACATTTTTAACATGTGGATAAATAAAGGATATGTTCAATTGAAAATATTTATTTGATATATAAAAGTTTTATAATCATCATGGTAATTTATTTTTAATTTTTAGTGATGAAATAATTATCTTAAATTCTATCACATTAGTGACGTAACAATTATTCAATTAATACAAAAATCAAAATATGGATATTGAGAATATTAAAAGTATTATAATTTCAAATAATTAATTTGATCCATAAGTTTAATAGATGAAAAATACATGTTAGATATGTGTTTAAATAGTTTTTTTATTTTAACAATTTTCATGATGTTATTAAAATCAATGTAATGGGTTGTTCTTAAAATTGACGTTAATTGTATTTTATAAAAAAATAATATTTTATTAAATGATATAAAATTAATAAAAATATTATATTCTATCATGTTATTAGGATATTTTAGATAATATAAAATATGGTCCATTTATGCTATTTGTTTTCTATTTATAGTAATTATCTTGACCTTTAATGAGTAATAATCATTGTTGTCACGGTAATTATGAAAGGGTTGAACGAGGGATTAAAACAAATATATATGGGTAAATACACAAACAAAACATGTCTAATTTGTTTTAAATGAGATTATTTTGACCCATAATCATCCTATATTCAAAATATATCATTTTGGATCCATTTTAAATTAAATTTAATATATATTAATTTAATATTTTTAGAAATTCCAAGAGAGACCCTCCAATCTCTTATAAAAGGACATCTCATCTTCTCTTTACATAAAACATGAATAACCCTTTTTCATGGACATGATATTCCCAAATAACTTCTTATGATCAATACCCACATTTTATAGGTCTTAGGTATGATAGAATGCCAATATTTGAGGTTTTATGGTTTTAAGAACAGATGATTTCCCAAAGAAGATGTATAATTTTTATCCGCATGATTGAGTATTGTTTCTTCTTCAACTTCTTTAAAATATTATTTAACTAATATGATATAATTACATCAATATATCCCATATAAATATATTTTATTATGTTAATGAAATGTTGGAACAGTATTATTTTAATTATCTCAAATCATGTTTATTATATCTCTAAGGACATTACTATTTTATAAGTATATCATTTTATAAGTAAAATTGGATCTGTTCAGAAAGGGTCTAATGTTAGTTCAAAATGTGCCTCTTCCAGAGTGGTGATACCATTAGATTAAAATGTTCAAGCACCAGTGTGGTTCTATCATTTGTTCAAAATTTTCCACGGCTAGCCTTGCTACTACAAGAGTTATACAACTGTCACCTTTTCGACTACTAGGATTGTGCCACCATCAGCTTTTCCATCACTAGGATTGTGACACTGCTAGGATTATTCCACATAAAAAGCTATGACACCATTATTTTAACTCTACTACCACCAGTCATGTTCCATTGTAAGAGTTCTATTATAGCTAGCAGGATCCACCTCTAGGGTTTTACCACTTCCATCCATGTGTCACCCACAAAGTTATCCTACCACCATCCATATGCAACCACCAGAGTTCTATTATAATTAGGCTTACACCACTATTAGTTTAGGACTATAACCACCAAAACATATACGGTTATATGTGCTATCGTTGGCTCATGCTAGTTCAGTTGTGCTACTATTGGATGTACTACCACTACACCCAACCGCTGTCAGAGATAATCCATCATTGGATATGATGTTATTAATATTTTGTACTTTATTTAAATTTAATTCGTCATATGGATAATTTATTGGAGTTAATGATGAGAGACTCATGTGTTTTTATTAATGATTATTCCTAAACCACTCTATAGGTGCATTGAAGGAAAAGTTAAACGTTCGCTGATTTTCTGCTCGGTATGATAATTCCAAATATATTTATTAATATTCTTCAATGGATAAATAGTATTTTCAGAGTTATTTATTCTAAAGATCTCCCTTGTATGCATATTTATGGTGGAATTCATGCAGAAAATATACTAATATATATGAATGTGAAAGAATGGAATATGGTCAAAAGATAAATAACTATTCATACACTGAATCAAGAGATCTATGTAGAGCATCTTTAGATAGAAAATCAGACTCTACTATTGAGAATGTGTTTATTAAACAACTTTGTTAATTTATTTTTTATTTTGATGCTAAAAAACACCCACATTTATGTTACTAATAAAAACTTATTTTAAATGAATTTTAGGATAATGATTTTTTTAGAATTTTTTATTATTCCTGAAGCGTACACAAGTCATTGATCCATGGGAAGATATTTGTTTTAGTATTCTGAATGTGTATTATAGATTTTTTTTTTCAAACTCTATGTTTTTAAGAATAACATATGGTTTGTGAACCCTATGTTTTTGATAAAAAACATGGATCTAGAACCCTATGTTGTTAGAAAATTATGAAACAACAACCCTATGTTTGGAAGAAACCCTAATTTGGAGGACCAAATATATGGATCATCAACCTTACATTTATCAACAACCATAAGTTTTCAATTGTAATTTTGGAGTTTCTCACTATATAAAGGAAACCTTTGTTTTACTGGTCTATAAAGGTGTTTTAATTTAAAGATATTTTCCTCATTTTTTACAAGAGTCTTACCAAAAGTAAATTTCAATTTAAATATATTTAATGACCATTTAAAATGCTAATATTAAATGTATTAAATAATTCATATTTCTAAGGAAATATTTGAATCTATTTGAATGATTTTGAATTCAATTATTCATGATTTATTATGGGGTTTTCCTAGAACTATTTTTCCTGGTGCTTTTTCAACTACACAATAAATACTAATATGTTCATCTTAAATATATATATATATATATTACTAGAAAATAAAAATATTTTTTCTTGTAAATAACAATGTATCATTGCCTATAGAGATACAACATGGAGGCATTTATGTTTTGATCTGGTTGATTGGATCCCTCTTGACACTATCCCTACTATTTTATCTTATTGTTAAATCTTCTTCTGCATGTTCGACAAGGAATTTGTTAGAGTTACACTTTTTAGACATTCATTTTTATTCATATGTTTGGTATTTTCTCTTTTACAATATGAAGTAATCCTATGAGACATTGAAGAATATTTTATTTAGACAATAGATTATTTAAGACCAAATACATCATTCATTTACTGCCAAAAATATAATTCAGAAAATATTTTTCACAATCAAATAAAACCCTATTAATTTATTATAGTATCGACTACTCTGAAAAATTTGTGTTGGTGAAGGAGTATCATTTTCTCAGACTAAAATTTATATTTATAGTTCCTTGTATAAGAACCAAAAGGTCTTGTAAAATCCTAATTATATAGGTATCAACTACATGTACTTAGTTGTAGAAGTCCATGGTAAAAGGAACTCCTAGTGGAAATGACTATGCTCATGGAGAGATAATTGGTCAAGTAGACTAGGGTATATTTGTACCCTGAACCACTATACATTTCCATGTTCATTTATTTTTTTATTTTCAATTCACACCTTAGTTTAATAATTAATAAATTAATAACTTCATATCAAGAGGATTGTTTCAAATATATTGAATGGTTTTAAAGTATCATAATTCCCCCCTTGTGTACTCATTATAATATTTTTGACATTATAAGTGGGATTAGAGATTGGGTTCTATTGATTTATTTTTCTTTTATGAAATCCAAAAAATTTATTCTGTTACCATATGAAACCAAAAAGTAATTTCAAAGGTATTTTTTGGCTCCACAAAGTCGTAGTTAAATAATCAACTTGAGTAAAATCTTAAAATGAATAATCATAAAGAATAAATATTGATGATCTATGATCATTATTTTCATAGTGATAATTATTAATGTTAGAAAGATCAAATGATTATTTATTTAAAAACTCTTGGAATATTCTTTTATTTAAAGGTTTTAATAATTATAAAATTCCTAAGGAAGATATAGAGAAACAAAATGATGATCAAGAAAGGTAATATAATATTAATTCATGATAAATGAATGATATTGTTTGTAGATTAGGGACTGATGAGTTTAATCAATTTTCATAATGTTATACTACTTATGAGATGCAATGGAATATTTCTATTATTTATGAAAGAACTAAAAATTTCAAACAAATGAGATATAATTAAAATAATATAATGTTTTTTACTGTTTAAATGCATGAAGATGAAAATACTAGCCAGAAAAATGATAGATTTGATAGAAATTATCAATAATGATGCTTTTTTGGGAGATCCCATTAATTAATCAAATGATTCTTTAAAAGTACATAGAGATCCACCCTATAAGTGGAATGGAATTTATTCTCCTATATGAAAACACACACCATTTAATGAATTACCAATGAAATAACTAATTGGATCTTTGATTCTATATAATGTTGAGATGTAGGAAAAATATGAAAATCATATCAAATATGAAGAAACTACTCTAAAAACTACAGTGGATGAATTATCTGATTCAAGTCATCCAGATTTATATAAAGAATTATTGAATCTGGATAAATTTTTTGAAAAACTATACAATGAATGAAAGAAAGGAACTAAAGAGGATAAATATTTTGAATGAAGAGAGAATGGTCATAAAAAGTTTAACCTTAATTTTCTTAATGTTCTAAGCAATGAACTATTATTAAAGGAAAGGTAAGAAAATTATAAAATATACTTGAATTGATTATTTGGGTTAAAATGATGAATTTTTTACAAATATTGAGACTGAGCGTAAAAGAAAAATTATATGACTTATGGCTCATACTGATGAGGTATAATCATCTTACTCTCAAAAATAAGATTCATAAAAATATACTCATGAGGTACTAAATTAGTATTTAATTATGATTCAACATAAATTTGAATCCTTAACAAAAAAATCATAGAAAAAATATAAAATATTATTATAACGCTCTGAGCCCATGATTCTAGACCCAGTTCTTAAAAATACAGTGTAATTTGTTTCTTATAAAATAAACTGAACAATTTCAAAATATATTCTGCAAATGAGGAACTTTTACTGTTCTAGGTTCTATAGGATTATAAAACACCTTACATATATTATATTTTTAAAAAATAAAACATCTTTCCACTACACTCCCACATGCGTTATCCCCAAAAGCGATGACATTAGTAATTAAATATCAAAGAAACCTATGAAGAATCATTTTAAAGGGTGATAATTCAATTGCACAGTATGTAGTTTTGAAATTGTTTAAATAATTTTTATAAAATATTTATTTAAAAATAACTTCAAGATATTCCTTTCCAAATAACATAGAAATACTTTTCAAAACACCTGTTGAAAAACATAATTGAAATAATTACGTTCAAAATAATAAACCATGTTTGAAATTATATGTGTACAAAAATTGATTTAAAAGTAATCTAATGATTTTTCTAAAAACACTACGCAATATTTAAAAAAAACATTTTCACTACATAGAACATTAAAGGATATCTTGGGCCTACCCACTTGTGGAGGGATTGGGTTCACTCCCCAATTCCTTACCATATTCACAAAATTCAAGTGTCAATTTTTATAAAAACATTTCAAGCTTCATTTAAATATATATAAATTCATTGGAGCTTTTAATATTGAAAAAGAGTCAATACATTAAAATAAATATTCACTTATATATATACATAAGTATGTTATTCCATTTTATATCACTTCTGTGTTTTGTTCTAACCAACACTCTTTATATATAGTCATTGCATAAATATTCATATACCCAAATATTATGAAATACATGTTCACATATTTTTGTAACTCTAACCATTTTAAAAACCCAATATTGAAAAAAAATTACAGTGACATACTTGTTTCCTTGATTTATGAATGAAATAATGAATAAAATAATACTGATATCAAACATATATATTTTTTCTTCTAAAAAAACAAGCACAAGAAATTTTTAATTATGCTTCATACATAATAATACATTTATCTCTTTCATGGATATATATATATACACATACATTTTGTAGATCTTAACATTAAGTACATATATAAATATATACATGTAATTAGAAGTCAATATTGATGTTGAATAAATATTTTTTTATGTATATGTTTGAATAATATGTACCCATATATCATACATCCATGTTTGATACATGACTTAATCAACGTGGGTGAAAAAATAGCACTTAAATATATGTATATATGTTATGGATAAACATAAAAATTAAAAATCAAAATAACCAAAATTTTACATTCACACTTATTCAAATCATGAAATATAGACTTGGAATTAATAAAAATGGAATCATAATACATATATAATTAGAAAATATTAAAACAGACAATCCTAAAGTTTGTAATTAATACCCACATATATATATATATGTGTGTGTGTGTGTGTATTTTGAGATATATAAGGATTTGGAAATTAGAAAATAAATGATTCTAAATAATATCTTTACGACAGAATGAATTATAGTTTTTATAAACATATAATTCTGATGTGGACTAATTTTATATAATTTTTCGACATCTTTTTAATTAATTTTTAATGATTTAATTAGTTACTTTTTCACTTTTGATCAAATTTTAACACTTTTTATTTTTACTGTTAAATTTATTATTTAATCAACATTTATAATTAATCATATATTTTAAGCTTTCAAATTGTTAATTTATAGTTTACTTTATTTTCATAGTCATACAATTTATTATTTAGTTTAGTGTCTTAGCCTATATATTTAATAACTTGAATTTTATAAATTAATTAATTAATCTTCTTAATTATAATTAAATAATGTAGTTGTTAATTTAACATTTCATGTATTAAGTATTTATTGAAATAACTTAATTTAATTTTTAGATACATTTTAGCCATTCATTAATTATAAATTTAAGTTTTTAAACTTTTTACATAACTATTTAACAACAGAATAATTAAATGCATACTTTAATTTAATTTTCTAAAGTAATTATTTTCAATAATTAAATTTTGTTATATGAATATTTAATTTTAATTCAATTTCTTTTTATATTAACTATGAATGATGTAATTTTTCCTTAATTTAAGTTTTAGTATAGTTCCAATTTTAGTTTAATATTTTGAAGTTAATAATAATATAATAAAATTTTTTTTTGCTTCATTCTTATTACTTAATTTATTAAGTTATTTATACTTGTTTTAATTAATTTTAGTTTTAAATAAATTGTTTAGTATGTATTTTAGTTTATATTTTTAATTAGCTTTTAATTTATTTGAAGGCTAAGTCCCATGCCACCTGTTTACTCCTCATTTGTGCCACCATTTTGTGATACGGTGGCACCATATCAAACCATTATTGTGGCACTATATCCCCTTTATGGTGTCACTGTAATTTCAGCCACCGCAACCTAACGTTGTTTCATTTCCATTTTCCCCTACCTGCGTTTTCCTGCTACTATAAAACTATCACATACCCCCATCAACATTTCTCACACCGTAAATCTTTGCACTGCTTCCCGATCTGCTACCAGAGCATCTTCCTAGCCTCAAGAACTCACACTGCTCCTCCCCTACTTATACTCATGAACAAAAACATAATCTTCTCAGTAAAAAAATAAAATCAAACACAACAGATTTAATCTACACATCGCAAACCATATTTTCAATTTCAAAGAACCAATTCTACCATACACGCAACTCTTCACCAGATCTAGAAACAAACCTGAAATCCTTCGATTAACCGATGTCAATACACTGTCTGTCATCATGAAGATGGAGTGAAGCATTCCTTTCCACCACACAAGAAGGTCGAGCTAATATAGTATAGGAGGATACTCTGAGCCCCCGATTTGTTTTCATAGTAGACCGCTGATGGAGGCTGAGCTAATGATTCTAAACCAGTTGAAGTCCACTGCATCTGAGATCTGGAGGAGTCGTGCCACCTGAGGGAAGTCGCTGCATCACCACCATAAGCTGAAGTTAGAGTGGTGGTAGTGGGAGGAGCAGGGGGCGGAGCTGTGCGATGAGGCTGAGCCGATGGAGCCGCGGTGCTTCTCCTTCCTTGAGAGGGAATCGGAAATTCCTCCCCTTGCACAGCGTGATTGGGGGGAGAAAGAAGACAAGATAAAAAACATAACTTAATCTAAAATCTAATTAATTAAAAGTTAACTAAGTTAAATAATAATAATAAAACTATTTAAATAATAATTATAATAAAATATAAAATATTATATTTATTAATTAAATAAAATAATTAATAAAAAATAAATTTAAAAACTAATATTAATAAATAATAAATAAATTAAACAAATAAAAAAAATACAATATATATTAATTTTAATTTATAAAAATTATCATTTAATTAAATAAGTTATAAAATAAAACATAAGATAAAATATTATATTTTATAAAAACTAAAATAATAATTTATAAATAAAATTATTTGTTAACAAATATATTTAAATTAACACTTTAATTAGAATTTAACTTCTTAAAATGAATAATTATAATAATTAAATTGATAAAGTAATTGATATCAATCTAATTTAAGAATCTAATTAAGGTATACTTACTTATTATCAATAATGATAATCTAATTAAATAATATAATAAATAAAATTATTTAATAAAATGATTAATAAATTAATTACTATAATGATAACTAATTTATTATTTTTTCTTTGTGTCTTTACTATGTTATTTATTCTTTCTTGTAAAGATTCACACTGGAGCTGGAAACACATGCAGGTTCACACCAATGCCTAAAAATTTTCCAGGTGATTTTAACTAACTAAGTGGGAGTTAGTTACAAGGGAAAATCTAGCGTGACGTGGTGGTCATGAAAAAAATACACGTGTACGGTGCATAAATGAAGGACACATGAAGTCGGTGGAAAACAGGGTCTGACGTCCAGTAAATGACATCACGATGCAAAAGTAGAGTAGTGGAAATTGTTTAAAATAAATTCGTTAGATACATTAGAGGACCCACTTCGGTCCAGAGAAGAGGGACAACTTGTGGCAATTAATGGAGTGCATCTTAGAGAACCAATCCCTGGAGATTCAAGGACCAGGAGCAGCAAAAATTCAGGCTTGAGGAGGGAGATCTCTTCATCTGTTTCATTAAAATTTATTTCTTTTAATCGAATGATTTCTGCTTATGTAATACAGATGATATTAGGATAATTCTTCCAGTTTCGGGTTTAAATCGAGTATGCTAGTTATATTTATTTTTCCTTCAGACTATCATTTTAAATGTGTTTGGAATTGATTTGTGAGATCAGCTCTGAACACATTCAATTGCAACGTACCACTCGCACATAATCTCGAAACTCCAAAGTCATTAGGTTAGTCAAATTGTGGATTAATTTTCTATAACATTTAAATTTAAATGAAAACTACATAATTTATAGTGAGTTCTTTCTGTCATATTTTTCAAACAAGAATTGTCACAGTTGATTAATCTTAGAGTAGCAAACTCCAGGATTCGTCGTCTTGAATGATTTATCTCATAGAAAGGGAAATAAACCACAAATTTTCAGTGGTTCTAGTTGTAGTCACAATCATGAGAAGGAATATTTTCAAAAATAGTAGATTGGATATTTTTCCCCATACGTATTTCTTCTGATTATTAATTTATCTGCATTTTATATCTCTGTTACTTTATATTTGTAGCATGTTTCTTGTTTCATTACAATTTAGAATAAAACCTCAAAAATTTTGTTGTGTTCCATTAGTTCTATATAATAAACACAATAAAAAATTTAATTTTTAAAAATAGAAGATCTATCCCACTGCTGACAACAGTGTGGTCTTTTGATAGTTTTTATAAGAATAGTGGTCACAATCACCTTCCCTATGGGATCAACCCTACTTTTGACAAATATACTAGTTAGTAGGATTATAAATTTTAAAATTTGACTGACTTCAATGATGGTCGGCATCATGTTTTTGGCATCGTTGCTGGGGAATGAACGATCCATTAATTTTATAAAAAAAATTAAAAAAATCACATATACAAAAAAATTTCAAAAAATTCTGATAGAAAAATTGAAAACTGAAAAAAATTGCTTTTATTCACTACTTAATTTGGTCACTATTTACTATATGTTATTTACCACTACTTGTTACTATTATTTCTTACTTTTTACACTTTCTATTCATTTATGTTGTCCAAGTTTCACTCTGATATCACACTTTTCATGAGGACAAGAGAAGTCATTGATACATTAGAGCCTTTAAACTCTGAACTAGACAATCATTTAGCTACTCCTAAAAAATATTACAATGGAGAATCAGGATAATAGAGATAATCAAAACATGAATTTTACACAACCCATAGGTCCATCCCCCAGTTACCTAGACTTAGGGAGTTTCAAATTTCAATTGTATCAAGTAACCCATCTTGTATTAGATTTTTCCCAAGGCCTAGGAACAATGAAATGAAGCAGTCTCACCTTACTCAACATTCTTCATTCGATGGGCTTCTAGGAGAATATTCACATGAGTTCATTAGAGAGTTATATAGTTTTGTACAATAATTTCCTCTGAGAGAGCATTGTGAGGAGGAGTTGAGATTGAGGATGTTTCCATTTTTTCTCAAGGGGAAGGATAGGACTTGGTTTCAGAACATAGATGATGAAAGTATTCAGAGCTGGGAAGAGTGGTTTACTGCCTTTATATCAAAAGTATACCCTAGGAAGACCACTTATGAGATTAGGCACAAAATTAATGGGATTTTCCTGGATGAGGCAATGTTATCTCACAAGGTATGGGATAGATTTAGATGTCTCCGTAGACAAATTCCCAATCACCAATTTTCTCCCCATCTACTCATGGAGACCTTCTATAATGCTATCCCCCCTTAGAATCAATATTTAGTTGACCAATTATGTGGGGGTGACTTTTATAACTCCATTGATGATGAGATAAAACTTGTGTATGACAAGATTGCTTAAAAATCTAAGCACAAGTGCTCTAGGAAGAGGGTTTTCCATAGAGGTGATGTCAATCCTTAGGCTTTTTTTGATTGTGATAGGGTCCTAAGGGAGCAATGTAATCATTGTGGGATGTTCGGTCACACTCATACATGTTGTCCTAATTTTGGACTCCCTGTACATTTTGATGAGAGTGCCAAATTTATAGATTCTAGAGCTTGGAACCTATGGGAAAAAGATAAATTCTAAAATCATTACACTTCTAGTTATCAAAATCAACCCAACTTGTCCTGGAAAGAACAAGGTGTCATAAAATAGACCACTTCCCTTAACAACCAATCACACCCTAAAATTTATAAATCAAACCAATATGGGGATAAATCTTCTAATTCTCAAGGGGAGTTAAAGAGGATGTTACAACAAGTTTTGGGAGAGATCAGTTCATTTAAGAAGGAAAAAAATGGTACGATTCACAATTTTTAACATTAAATAGTTCAAATGTCTAGGGATCAATGTGATAAGGAAAAGAGGATGATGCCCAACACATAAATTATTAATCTAAGTGATAATATCATGGATGTAACCACAATATCTGGCCTTCACACCCTAGAACAAGTAAATCAACCCTCTCGTAAAACTAAAACTGATGAAAAAACTAAATCTGGAAAGAAAAACCTGCTTGAAACAGAATTTGGGAATCTGGACAACATTGTACATCTTGAACAGAATGTTGAAATTACATTTGAAAATGTTCAAGAATCGAGGAAAATGATGTGGGAACTAATTAATGAAGAAAATAAAAAAATTAATTGAGGAGAATGAGAATAATTAACATATTCTAAAAAAGTATGCCCCTCCCATTACCTTCCCTAAAAGAGTGAAGAAGAATAACGAACCTAACTATTTGAGGTTTCTTAAAATTACTCAAAACATTAGTATAAACATATCATTTGTAGAATCATTAGATAAAATACCTTCATATGTTTCTTTTACCAAAAGGTTTCTAAAAAATTATTGGAAAAAGTTGGACAACGTTAATCTCAATGAGGAGTGTAGTGCAATCCTGTAAAAGAATTTCCCTCCAAAATTAAAGGACCCTGGAAGATTTATTATTCAATGAAAAATAGGATCAATTGAGAAATATATTTGTTTGTGTGTCTAAGGAGAAATCATTAATCTTATGCATTACTCCCTTTTTAGATGGTTGGGTCTTAGGGATTTTCAACCAACTTCTGTTTGTATTCAACTTGCTGGCAGTTCACTCACACACCCTTCGGGGAGGGTGGATGATCTATTAGTGGGTGTAGAAAAACAAACACTACCCAAAAACATCCTTATATTAGATATTAAGTGTGATGAAAAAGTCCCAATAAAATTAATAAGACCTTTCCTTGCTACAGGTAGTGATTTCATAGATGTGTCCAAGGGGAAACTCACTCTCTGAGCTGTTGATGCTATGGAGGAGTTTTTAGTGTTTGAAAAGCCTCAAAATGTGCTTGGTTGTGATTTAATAGATGTTACCGAGAATCAATGTTTTAAAATTGAGCTCTGAGATGAGTATAGTAATTTCCCTCTTGAGGTCACAGAGATTATGATTCCCCAGCCTATTGAAACATTTCTCTAGGATTTTAATCATGTTCCACTACTTCCTTTAGATGAGAAAAATAATTTCCTATAACCCATTCTAGAGAGTGAGTCGCATTCTTGTTCTAAACATACTCAACCCATTTTTTAAAGTTTTCCTTATGAAGTCAATTATTTAAGGGTTTCTGATGTTGATGAAAGTTCTGGGTTGAGTCCTGATGGAAATCTAGATTGTGCCTATTATGAGCAATTTTATTTTCTGGGAACATTTTTTCTTGTGCAGTTTGATGTTTTTTGTGATGAAATCCAACCTGAACTTGAATGATTCAGATCATTTGATTCCTCTTTGGACATTGGGTACCACATGTTGGAAGTTGAATATGATTCCTTCTTCCGAGAGTTTTCTGAGTTGTATTTTGTTCAAGTTGTACAGGGAACATTCGTTGAAAATACTGAAGAGTTTGCTGATAGTTTTTCTTCTGATTCTGGTTTGGAGCTAACCTATAAGTGTAGGGTAAGCCATGTAAGTATTACTGGTCAATTTGGTGATTTTCTTAGGAAATTTTTGAACATTTTTAGAGCTGAGGAAGTGATCTTTAGAAGACAAAATGAGATGGACAATATATTTTCAACTGTTTTGTTGAAAAAAAATTTTGATAAATTTTTTTGGTACTATATATGAGAATGCATTGGTTGATCCTATTCTTCAATCTTTAGATAATAGTGTAGTTCACACTATTAATAATTCATTCCCATTAAATGATAATGCATATAAATGTCTAAGGAAATAATGTATGGTTGGAAACTATAAATCTAGTGTTGCATAGTAGGGAACTCATGTTCTTTCTTTTGTGATTACTTTTGTTTATGTTCTTGTTTTACTTGTAATAAAGTGTTGCTTTGTTGCCTTCTGTATGCTCTATCTCTGCTGGTTTTTTGTACATGGATCACATGATCTGATTTTTAGGATGCTGGTGTAAGTTTAATAGAGAAGTGGAATTCCCTTGTTGGAAGAATAATGAAAAAAATTATGTTAGGGAAGTACCTTACAGTTAAATTTTGTTTCATTTTTCTGCCCCTTAATGCTTTTGAAAAAAATTCTACTGTATATGAGAACTATTTTTTAGAAAAATTCTGCTTGTAGAAAATTCTATTACATATGATGCTACTTTTTAATTAGTCTACTACATGACTTGAGCTATTTAAAAAATATTCTATTTATCACCCTACTGAAAATAATTCCACATGTCCTGGAATGTAAAATTCTTCATGTTTTTCTTTTCTTAGAATTGAATTCCATTGATTTTTAATACCCATTCACTGCATGAAATTAAGTGTGGGGGTTTACATGAAGGTTGGTTTGTGCGATTTTTTTGAATTTGCCTTGCTAATGGGTGTTAGGAATTCTTGATTTATTCTTAATTGAACATCCAATTGAATCTTATTTTCTAAATTCCCTTACACTCAATTCACTTTTCCCCTATAAGTTATATTCCATGTTTGTACATTAATGGAAAATCTATGTCATTTGACTTAAATAAAAATGCATGTACTAGTTTTAGAACGTTTAGTAATTTAATCCTAGTGGAAAACAATATTTTGAACATTAATGAGACACTTTATACATGTCATCCATCTATTAAATTGAAAAGTTTGTTTTGAACTTAAATTGTTTAATTATTCTTATCCACTTTAGAAGTCAACTTTGGGGGTAAATTTGGGTTTTAAGTGCGGGGAGGGGGTCAATTATTGATTGTGCTAAACTGTTCTTAATTATAAGCTCATCAATTCCCACTACAACTTCAAGAGTTTTGTAAAAAATGGAAAAACTGGTTAAATTTTTTCAGAATTATTGCACAATTTTAAACTTGATTCTTTTCTCAATTGAGTCTTTCTTAAGGACAATGCCATACTGGTAGTTAATAACTACTTTGGATTTGAAATGACTAAGCTTGGATGATTGCTGAGTGATAATACATAGCGATTTAATGAAATTTTGGATTAGGAACTATTTAATAGAGTGATATGGGTAACCTGTTAGTGGAATTGTGATCATAGAATTTGAAACTGGAAGTTTGAATTTATTATCGAGGAAACAAATTTTTATTATTTATTTAAACTAATCACCTTAATGAGAAAATGTAAATGGTTTTCATAAAAATCTTTTGAAAGTGGAGTAGTTTGGGCATATGGGATCCCAAAATGAATCTCTAAGACCCTAGATGTTGAGTGCGTTTCTATTTAGTTTAATCCCTCTATACACTTTGAATAAGTTCATTGCACAGTGCTTAGAACATGATACCTGGCTTGAGAAAAATTAAATAATGTGTCTAGGGTCAAAAATGAGTTCATTAAGGTGAGGGGAATGATTAACACCGAATGAAGAATTGGACAATTGTTTATTTGGGAATCATTTGGGTTTTATCATTAAGGTGATTAAAGAAAAAATATTTATTTTTAGAACCATGGTGAAAATACAATGTACAATGTTCCTTTGGTTATGTTTTTAATTCCACATAAATTTTACCTCTTGTTACTCATGGAATTAGAATTAAAATTTGGAATGAAATGAGTCACTAAGTAGTATTACATATGAGTCATGACAACTTCATTTCTCGATGATTCATAGTTTTCAAGATTACCCTTTGAGTATTTGTCATAGGAATGATTATTTTTTAAAAAATCATTTTCAAAAGCCTGTAGACATGTTTCAATCCTATTTTTCAAAATTCTAGACACGTTACATTTTGAACAGTATCATCAATGCCATACTTCTGTTTTCAAAGATAATAAAACATGGGATTATTTGGGGCCAAACAATGCTTATGTGTGGTGTAATTTCATATGGCTTTATTTTACATATTTTTTCCACATCTTTTTAATTAATTTTTAATGATTTAAAAGTTATTTTTTTTACTTTTTATCAAATTTTAACACCTTTTTCTTTTACTATTAAATTTACTATATAATAAATTTTTATAATTAATCTTGTATTTTAATCTTTAAAATAGTTAATTAATAGTTTAATTTATTTTTATAGTCTTACAATTTATTATTTAGTTTAGTGTCTTAGCATACATATTTAATAATTTGACTTTTAATTAATTAATTAATTAATCTTCTTAATTATACTTAAATAATGTAGCTGTTAATTTACCATTTCATGTATTAATTATTAATTGAAATAACTTATTCTAATTGATAGATGCCTTTTAGTAATTCATTAATTATAAATTTAAGTTTTTAAACATTTTATAAAACTATTTAACAACAGAATAATTAAATGTATGCTTTTTTTAATTTTCTAAAGTAATTATTTTAAATAATTTAATTTGATAATATGAATATTTAATTTAAATTTTATTTCTTTTTATAATAAATATGAATTATGTGATTTTGCTTTAATATAAGTTTTACTATAATTCCAATTTTAGATTAATATTTTGATGTTAATAATAATCTAATAAAAATTTTATTCGTTTCATTCTTATTATTTATGTTCTTAAGTTATATATACCTTTTTAATTAATTTTATTTTTAAATCAATTATTTAGTATGTATTTTAGTTTATGTTTTGAATCTTTTTTTAATTTATTTGCAGGCTAATTCCGATGCCATCGGTTTACTCCTCAGCTATGACACCGTTTTGTAATACGGTGGCACCGTATCAACCCATTACTATGGAACTGTATCCCCTTTATGGTGTCACCGTAATTTCATCCACCGCAACCTAACACCATTTCCTTTCCATTTTCCCCTTCCACCATTTTCCTTCTACCGTAAACCTTTTACGTACCCATAACAACTTTTCTCACACTGTAAATCCTAGCACCGCTTCCCGATCCGCTACTAGAGCTTCTTCCCAGCATCAAGCACTCACACCGTTGCTCCCCTACTTCTACTCATGACCAACAACAACATCTTCTCTGCACAAAAACAGAATCAAACACAACATTATTTAATCCACACATCACAGACAATATTTTTAATTTCAAAGAACCAATTCTACCCTAAACACAACTCTTCAACGGATCTTGAAACAAACTTGAAAACATTCGATTGATGTAAAGGAGTACCGCCGCCACTGGAGAGGTTGAACCGAGGTCAATCCACTTTCCACGGCTGTGAAGATAGAGCAAATCACGCCCTGCATCCACACCATAAGGCCAAGTAGATATGGTGTAAGAGGGTACTCGGAGCCCCCGATTTGATTTCACATCAGACCGCTAATGGAGGCCGAGATAAAGACATCGAACCAGTTGAAGTCCATTGCATCTGAGATTTGGAGGAGTCATGCCACCTGAGGGAAGTCACTACATCGCCACCAGAGGCTGAAGTCAGAGTTGTGGCAGTGGGAGGAGTATGGGGCAGCGCTGTGTGAGGAGGCTGATCCGACGGAGCCGCGATGCTTCTCCTTCCTGGAGAATGAATCAGAAATTTCCCCCCTCCGCAGTGTGATTGGGGGGAGGAAGAAGATAAGATAAAAAAAACTTAACATAAACTAAAATGTAATTAATTAAAACTTAACTAATTTAAATAATAATAATAAAACTATTTAAATAATAATTATAATAAAATATAAAATATAAAATTAACTAATTAAATAAAATAATTAACAAATATCAATTCAAAAAAAAAATAATAATAATAAACAATAAATAAATTAAACAAATAAAAAATATATAATTTATATTAATTATAATTTAATTAAATAAGTTTTAAAATAAAACATAAGGTAAAATGTTATGTTTTATTAAAACTACAATAATAATTTATAAATAACACTAATTAATAATAAATATATTTAAATTACCACTTTATTTAGAATGTAACTTCTTAAATAGAATAATTATAATAATTAAAAAGATAAAGTAATTTATATTAATCTAATTTCAGAAATTAATTAAGTTATACATACTTATTATCATTAATTCTAATCTAATTAAATAACATAATAAATAACAATATTAAAAAACAATTAATAAATTAATAAATATAAAGATATATAATAAATAAAATTTCTTTGCGTTTTTATTGTGTCGTTTGTTCTTTCCTGTGCAGATTCACACAAAAGAAGGAAACACACGTAGCTTCACACAAACGCCTGAAAAACATCCATGTTCTTTTAACTAACTCAGCGGGAGTTAGTTACAAGGGAAAAGATAGCGCGACATGTTAGTCATGAAACAAATGCCCGTGTGCAGTGCAAAAATGAAGGGCACATGAAGTCGGTGGAAAATAGGGGGTGACATGCTGTAAATGACAGTAGGATACAAAAGTAGAGAAGTTGTAATTATTTGAAAGACATTCATTAGATACATTTGACGATCCACTTCGGTCTAGAGAAGATGGTAAACTTGTGGAAATTCTTGGAGTGCGTCTCGGAGAACCACTCCCTGAAGATTCAAGGACCAAGAGTAGTAGAGATTCAGGCTTGAAGTGGGAGATCTATAACTTTGTTTTCATTAAAATTTCTTTCTTAAAATCGAATGATTTCTACTTACGTAATAGAGATGATGTTAGGCTAATTCTTCTAGTTCTAGGTTAAAATCTAGTCTTCTGGAAATCCTTCTTTTTCCAACTCACTATTATTTTAAATGTGATCAAAATTGACCGGAAAGATCAGATCTGAACACATTAAATTGCAACATACCACTAGCACATAATCTCAGAACTCAACAATCATTCGGTGAGTCTGATTGTGGATTAATTTTCATAAACATTTAAATTGAAATGAAAACTATAAAACATAAGGCGTGTTCGCTATGTCGAATTTTTCAAAACTAAAATTCTCGTAGTTGATTAATCTTGGGGTGGTGAACTCCATAATTTTTCATCCTGAGTGATTTATCTTCTTCCTAGGGAAATAAACCACTCCTTTTCAGTGGTCCTAGTTGTAGCCACTATCGGGAGAATGAATATTTTCGAAACCAGTAGAATGGAGATTTTCCCTAGTAGTATTTATTTGGGTTGTTAATTTATCATCATTTTATATCTTTGTTACTTCCTATTTTTAATATGTTTCTTATTTCATTACAGTTTAGAACAAAAACTAAAAAATTTTATGGTGTTTCATTTGTTCTTTATAATAATCACAATATAAAAATAAATTTTTATAAAATATAAAATATATCCCACTGCTGACATTAGTGGGTTCTTTTGAATGTTTTTAGAAGAATATTGGTCATAATCACCTTACATGTGGGTTCGACCCTGCTTTCCACATATACAGTAGTTAGTAGGATTATAAATTTTATACTTTGACCAACTTCAACGATGTTCAGAATCAAATTTCTTAACCGAACTTAAATTTAAACATAAATTGATAAACAAAACTACATATTTAAAATCTACCCACTAAATATACAAATCTCCCATACAAAATAAAACATTTAAAATTAGTAATAACATAATTTTACATATAAAAATGTTTTAAAAAGAAAAGATATTTGTTCATTGTTCAACAATCATTTTCAAATCAGTAAAATAAATGGCATGAAACTGTAGTTCCAAACCTTAAAAGATGAGTCTACTATCGATATTTTGGAAAAAGAAGGTGTTTTATAGACCTTGAGCACACCAAACAGGTAATGAAATTAAGGAAGAATGTTTCTCTCATAGTCTCAAATTATTATAAGTGGAAAATAGGAAAGAAAGAAAATAAGGGCTATAGCCCTCTTTCTCAAAGAACAGTCTACCTCCCAGCCCTCCACAAATTAGAACACATAGGAATGCCTTCCCTTAAACAAATACTGAGGCACTGCTTATATAGAAGTTTCAAAATACTATTAAGAAACTTAAAAATATATATTTATAAAACTTATCATATCCCATATATGGAAATTGAATAATATGTTCATAGATAACTGAATTCAATGAATGCAAATAGTTCAATTAAAAACAAATTCTTCTATTATGTGGAAGACAAAATACCTAAATCAAATCAATGGACAGCAAATTCGATTATAGTAGATAGGAAATTTAAATTATAATGATAATAGAACCACCATAGATTCTACGAATGAATCGTAAACATGCATGTACTAGAAAATGATGGAAAACATCACAAAAATAAGATAATAGACTCAAGAAAGAATTTAATACAAGATATCAGATTATATTCGGGTATAAAAAATCAAATAAACTTATCCAACATGTAGATATGGATGATGAAAGGATAGTTTTTTTATACATTTTAAAAAAATATTTTTTTAAAAATTGTTAGGGTGGATTTTTTTTTCAAATTGCATCCGAAAGGCGGCATCCCGGATGCCGCATTTCCCCTAAATTTTTTTTTGAAATTTTTTATTTTTATTTTTATTTTTTGTTTTGTTTTGATTATATATATATATATATATATATATATATAAACAAAACAAAAAATTTCATCAGAATTTATCATCTATTCTAAATCCAGTAGTACTACCATTATAGTAGTCTGAATTTTGACAGAACCTCTCACCCAGAGCTCCCTTTTATAAGAGAGCTTACCCTGAAAATCATTCTGCTTTTCCGATATGGGATTCTAGTTCTCTATTTCCTGCGCAGAACATTCTGCATTTCCAATGTGATATTCTATTTTAAGTACTCAACTTTTAAAGAATATAATATATAAACTATAAGAACAATATAAATGAAACTTAAAAGATGGATTAAACATATAAAAAATAGTTGAAAACAAAAAAAAATCCTAAAAAATGATGATAAAAAATAATTTATAACCTTTCAAAACAACCTACTTTAAACATAAAAAGTTACAAGTATGTGAATTTAGAAGCCTATAAAATATAAACTACAAGACCAATATAAATTAAACTTAATACATGGATTAAACATATAACAAATTGTTGAAAATAAAAATAATTTTCTAAAAAATGGTTATAGAAAATAAGTTATAAGCTTTTATAACCGCTTATTTGAAACTAAAAAATGTTTCAAGTACGTGACATTGAAATAAAATAAAATATAAACTATAAGACCGATATAATTGAAATTTTAAACATTGATTAAACATATAATAAATAGTTGAAAACAAAAATAATTTCTTCAAAAATGTTGATGAAAAATAATCTATAACCATTAAAAACCGCCTACTTGAAACATAAAAATGTTTCAAGTACGTGAATTTTAAAGACTATAAAATATAAACTACAAGACCAATATAAATGAAACATAATACATCGATTAAACATATAACAAATAGTTGAAAATAAATATAATTTTATAAAAAAATGTTGATGACAACTAATTTATAAGCTTTCAAAACCGCTTATTTGAAACAAAAAAATGTTTCAAGTACGTGACTTTGAAATACAATAAAATATAAACTATAAGACTGATATAAATTAAATTTTAAACATTGATTAAACATATAATAAATTGTTGAAAAAAAATAATTTCCTCAAAAATGATGTTGTCAAATAGTCTAAACCTTTCAAAACCTCCTACATTACACTTAAAAATGTTTCAAGTACATGAATTTGAAAGACTATAAAATATAAACTATAAAACAAATATAAATGAAACTTTAAAAATTGATTAAAAATATAATAAATAGTTGAAAATACAAATAATTTTGTAAAAAATGTTGATGAAAAGTAATTTATAAGCTTTCAAAACCACCTATTTGAAACTAAAAAAGGTTTCAAGTACGTGACATTGATATCCAATAAAATATAAACTATAATATTGATATGAATGAAATTTTAAGAATTGATTAAACATATAATAAATAGTTGAAAACAAAAAGAATTTCCTCAAAAATGTTGATGAAAAATAATCTATAACCTTTCAAAACTGGCAACATGAAACTTAAAAATGTTTCAAGTACGTGAATTTGAAAGACTATAAAGTATAAAATATAAAACGAATATAAATGAAACATTAAACATTGATTAAACATATAATAAATAGTTGAAAATAAAAATAATTTTGTAAAAAATGTTGATAAAAGGTAATTTATAAGCTTTCAAAACTGCTTATTTGAAACTAAAAAATGTTTCAAGTACGTGACTTTGAAATACAATAAAATATAAAATATAAGACTGATATAAATGAAATTTTAAACATTGATTAAACATATAATAAATAGTTGAAAAAAAAATAATTTCCTCAAAAATGTTGATGAAAAATAATCTATAACCTTTCAAAACTGCCTACTTCAAACTAATTTTTTTTAAGTATGTGACTATGAAAGACCATAAAACATAAAATAGAAGACTGAAAGTGTTTCAAGTACATGACTTTGAAATTAGAAATGTTACTCATGCGTACATATGACCTACAATCTCCATGATTGTAACATAGTTCATTTTTTTAAACTATATGAAATTGTTTAATTTAAAAGTATAATTTATTTATAAAAATGATAATAATGAAATTATTATTATTCATTATATGGTTTATTAAATAAATTTTTGACCATATTCCAATTACCATAGTCATTTTGAAGTTATGAAACTAATGTCATCAAAATATCCAATGTGCATTTAAATAATTAAGTAATTGTTTATAATATTATAGTATGTGATATAAACGTAATTACAAACATGAATATGGTTAATAAGAAAGTATAAAAATAACATAATTTTATTATTATAGAATATAAAGAATATATTTGACATGTCAGAATCGAGGTAAGGGACTCTTTAACTAAAAAACCCTGATTTAAACTACACTGGATATTACCAAGGGTGTACACCATGAGATGTTGCCTCAAATATCTACCCCTAATAGCATGTATATTATCTTTTAGGTGTATGCATTCTTAAAAGACTTAATTTGTGTTTTGATTTAGATTTTTTAATAATGGTGGTCATTTATTTATTTACATATGATACTAATTCATGATTTATTATATTTGGATAGAAAATCATTATTTAGCATCACCCAAATACTTTAGAGTTTGTCACCACCCTTTGAAAATAGCAGAGTATGTCCAGATTTATCATTAAATATATCATGTTATCAAATATGTTAGAAATATATATAATGATAACATTACTTATATATGTTCTCTTAATATTTATAACACATGTTTATATAATATTAGTGTTTTTATCCATGTAAACACTTAACATATGTTTAATAAAGTACAAATAGCACATACTATATGATATAAAAAATGTGTCAAGCTTAAAAGAACTCAAATAATATGACAAAATATATATCATACAACTAGAATAAAACATAATTTATAGAGTTAGATTTTTAGATAGATAAAAAAATTCAATCATGTCAAAAATCTGAGTTCATTATTAACAGTCCAATCAAAACAAGATTTTATCTATATATCTGTGTTATGAATATATACAAACATCATGAAAATGTCAATTATATAACTAATAATTATATAATGATTAGTTAGTTAATTAGTAATTAATAATAATTAATTATATTATAATTAAATAGTAAATTATTAATATAATTATTTAATTAGTAATATAATTATTTAATTAGTAATAAATTATTAATTATTTAATAATTAATTAGTTACTTAGTAATATAATTATTAATTATATAAAAATTAATTAGTTAATTAGTAATATAATTTTTAATTATATAATTTTAGCCATTTAATTAGAAATTATTAATCATTAATTATATAATAATTAATTAGTTAATTAGTAATATAATTATTAGAAATATAAATAGTTAATTAGTTAATTTTTTGAGAAAGATAGAGCTGATTCTCTTTTTATAATTAGTTAATTAGTAATATAATTATAAATTATAATTATTCCTAATAATTATTAATTAGTATTTATTAAAAATTATTGTATAATAATTAATTAATTAATTGGTAATATAACTATTAATTATATAATAGTTAATTAGTTAATTAGTTATATAGTTATAAATTATAATTTTTTATTATAATTATTAAATTGTAATTATTAAAAGTCATTATATTACTAATTAATTGGTTAATTATTATATACTAAATTTTTAATAAATTCTAATTAACTAATTAAATAATTATATAATTAATTATTATTAATAAAAATTTAATACTTTAATAATTGATTATATGTTTAATACATGTTTTAACTTTAAATTATATTGGTTTTATAGTTTATATATTATATTACTTCAAAGAGACATACTTGAATCATTTTTAAGTTTCAAGTAGTTGGTTTTGAAAGCTTATAAATTATATTTCATGAACATTTTTCACGAAATTATTTTTATTTTCAACTATTTTTTATATGATTAATCCATGTTTTAAGTTTAATTTATATCAGTCTTATAGTTTATATTTTATTTTATTTCAAATTCTCATAATTGAAACATTTTTTAGTTTCAAGTACGCGGTTTTGATAGCTTATATACTATTTTCCATCAAGATTTTTAAAAAAATTATTTTTATTTTCAGCTATTTTTTATATGTTTAATCCATGTATTAAGTTTCAATTATATTGGTCTTTTAGTTTATATTTTATAGGCTTCTAAATTAACATACTTGAAACATTTTATGTTTAAAATATGTGGTTTTGAAAGCTTATAAATTATTTTTTATCACCATTTTTTATGATTTTTTTTTTGTTTTAAACTATTTTTTATATGTTTAATCCATGTTTTATGTTTCATTTATATTGGTCTTATAGTTTATATTTTATAGTCTTTCAAAGTCGAGTACTTGAAACAGAATCCCACATCGGAAATGCAGAATGTTTTGCGCAGGAAATGGAGAACCAGAATCCCACATCAGAAATGCAGAATGATTTTTAGGGTAAGCTATATTATAAAAGGGAGCTCTAGGTGAGAGGTTCTTCGTGCTCGAAAATCTGATGTCAAGGAGATTAAAATAAGGAAAGTTAATTAACATACACCTACTTGTATATTTTTGAATCAAATAATAGGAAGAAGTCAATGACGGATCTCCGTTCTGCTCTATCCTCATCCATCTATTAAAAACCTAAACTGAGCTCAAACTTCATCTTCTAAGAATTCATCCGAATAAACCCTCGAATTCGCTCGACACTCTCCGTTCTGAAAAATCCCGAACTTGGCTCACGAAGATGAACCTCACGAACCCACAAACCCCCCCTTCAAACCCCAATCTGATTCTCAATTTTATTTTATTATCATTTTTTAAATTGTTTTATTTCTTTAAAATTCATTTTTTTCACTTTAAATTCATTTATTCAATTAGATTTTCATATTTTAAATTCATATATATATATTAAATAAATATTATAATACAACATAATATTCACATATACTTTTATAAATATAGTTTATTTAAAAATTATAATTTTTGTTTTTCATATTCATTCCTTTTATACAAATAATGTATTTTTTTAAAAATAGGTATATATATATATATTATAATTCCAGTTTTGTTTAATAACTATTACTCACCCGTGGGTACGCATGACATATAGAATTAACGATGTTTACTAATGAGAATACTATTTGTAACTGGTACATAATAATAGTAAACATTATAAATCCCAAGTTACAAAGTATTGGGAAAGTATAATGGAACAATAATCGATTGCTTGTAGGACATAGTCAGTCTATAGAATAAACTACTTATTTTACTGCATTAACATTCATGTTATACAAAGTAATGCATGAAGTGTAATTAAAACTGAATGACACAATCACTGTATGAGTCAATCTAATAATTTAAAATGTGAACATCACAGTGTATTCATTTGAATCCAGAGCTCAAAAGGGAAATGTTATAATTGCACAAAATGTGTTTAACTTCATGTCTGAAGTGTTGCAAGTAATTCAAGTTGCAAAGTCTGCAGGAGCATATTCTGGTTGCAATATGTCTTTTGGTTCTGTATGGTACTGGTAATGCAACCTGTAGACAAAATTACAATTATAAGCATAAATAAATAGCATTGAAAAGATAAATAGGGGGTTTTTTGTAATTAAAATTACTCAAAAAAATGCTAAATCGTTTAAAATAGGGTGGTATTTTACTATACCTAAGAAATGAGGAATGTAAAAAATGTCATTGGAATGGTACATGATACATAAACCCAAAATCGTTTAAAAGTCAGGGTGTTTGTTTTAGTACCTATAATATCAAGAATGTAAAAAAAATGAATAACCATGAAAGAAATAATAGTAATGTATATTAATTTTTCTGATAACCGGAACATATATAAGGAATGGCTGTAACTAAAAGCATTTCATACATCCTAAAAGTTTTACAAAATACGGAATCATTTGCAGTCGTTAATGTTTGTACTTTATGCTAAATTTTAAAAAGAACATCGTATTGTTTGAAAACTGGAATTCCTCATGGTGCAACTGTCTCCTTATGACACACTCTATAGTAATAATATCAAAATACTGAATCAGTAGCAGAAAATATTTCAAATGAGCAGTCTCTACTGTATCAAATGTAATACACATTGTACTACAAATATTAATTTTGAACATAATAATGAGAAGTATTTGATCAATGAAGATGTATGTTTACCTTATGTTTCCAGTATGAGATTTAAGTCTATTTTTTGGATTTGCTGTTTCTATATCCCTTCGACATGGTCTACAATTCAGTAGATTGACATGTTGTAGGCACGCTGTCTGGAGACGTCTGGACATTATCTTTCACACCATCAACAATATCAAAACAACATGACAAATTTTTCTACATAGAGGTTTTTTGTTAGAATAATTTGAACGTATAATGTACAGCAGTTGAAATCAGGACAATTCATAGCAGATCTTGAACAATAGAGTATTTTTTATCATCACACAGATGTAATTACTCTGTACATGTTTGATTTTCAAATATTTAAAAATTAGAATAATTTACATTAATGCAATGTGTTATTATAGTAATGGAAATAATTTAGTAAAAAGAAAATATAACATATATATACCTGAGTAGAACATGTGTTCAAGGGTGTATTATCTAATACTGTGTCGATGTTTAAAGTACCAAGATAAGACCCAACTTTTTAATAATCTGATGAGGAAATGTGAAAAGGAATATATCAGTACAATGATATCCATTGTTGGAAATACATACTGAAGAAATTGAAAGACAGTTACCTGTATATAATGAATGGCACTGCTTACTGTAGAAGGCCCATAGCTTTGATCAGCCTGTATATTATTTACCAAAAGTGTAAGGTATTCTTAGTTGATTTTTTAACGATAATGTGAATAAAATACAAACTGACGTTTTTATGATCTAAGACGTCAGTAAAGAGGTTAATGTAGTTGTCATTATCATTTATATAAACCAATTTGTAACAATTTTGATCAGATGGATGATGAAGATTCTTAATATTGTAATGTATCACCTCAATTGCTAACAGAAATTTCCTGGTTTTGAAGTAGTTCAATTCTTGAGGGAAACCAAACTCATCATCATCCTAATAAAAAAAATCCATTGTCAGTGTTAATTAAAATATTTCAATTTTTTATAAAGACAAGATATAAGGAATTGGATTTACCTGTATCAAAGACGCTCTTAGTTGAACAACTATTTTTTTAAGTATTAAATGACTTGTTTTTCAAATAACACCACTGAAAAAGAGTCCTTCTTGCCTGTAACCAATAGCTGAACTCTAATCCTGTTGCAATTGTTATTATGACTACACTTTCAGTATCATATGGACTGTGCAGCTGAACTGAGGGTGTAACATAATTATAAAAAGAAATTTAGGCACCATTGAATACATTCTCACCTTGGAGTATTGCTAGTAGGTGAGGATTTGCAGGACATGCAACAAATATTTCCATCATTAATCTACACTTTCTTCATGTACGACTGGCATGATTCATAGAACAAGTTGTGGGTGCGTTGAATTTTCTGAACTACAGCCGCAATTAAGCACCTTTTAGCCTGTAGTAGATTAACTACATGTAAATATATAATTTATTATAGGACAATAGTGAACAATTAATAATATTTTATAATCACAATTGAAAAATAAGGGTATATTGCTGACCTGTTGACAGGATTGGACATCTAAAATGGATTTGTTGTTATTCCAATATAGTATTTCTATTGTTTGGTAGGGAGTTGCGGGTGATGGAGTATGTAATGGTGATGCTATTATCACTCCATGCCTGATAAAAGAAGAACAACATACATGGAAGTAAACAGTAAGAACTTGTGGGTAGTATATTTATGACATTCAGATAAGTAAATTAATGTACTACACAAGTGAAGATAGTTACAATTATACCTGTTTCTGAAGTTTTCAACTACTGGAAGGTGTTAGTTGTAAAGAATCTTTGTTGTATTAATAGTTTTTGTGACAAGAGCAGAGGTTTGAAAGCAGTTTCAAGTCAGCATTATGTTATTTTCTGTTAAATCGACATATTGAAAACACATAGTAGATAGATTGAGATTATGAATCGTAGATAGAAACTATACTCGTCAATCTCTTCACCCAGATGAGCTATAATATCAATATGGTAGTGGGGTCTCTATTGTTTTCCATGTAACGCATCATTTCAAATGGAAAATTACCCCATAAGCTGCAAGTAACTGTCATCCCTCTACAGGGAAACAAAGTGACAAAACAAGTAAATGTTCTCTATTACATTAATCTAATGCAATTAGTCCACAAAAAATAACTTGTCATATTCTCAAAAATTCTGCATCATGTGGTTGGATGTGCCCATTGATTACATTTGATGTGAGTAACATAGAACTCCAATTAGTTATAAATCATAGAACATAGACACAAAGTTACTGTGAATAACATAAGGCTGAATTAAAAGAAATTGTACACATTAATTTAATATAACATGGTAAATGGGACTGTAATTATTTACTATTAACCACATGTACCTATTAGATGTTCTTCTAGGAATTTTTCCTGAATTATGTCATCGAATGAAGTAAAATGAAAACTAAAAAGAGGTAGTTTTACTTCAAACGGATGAACAAACTTCGTGGATGTAAACATGATTCGACACGGTTGCGTAGTTCCAAGGTAACTTCTTTGGTCTGAAGATATTTGGAAGTTTTTTACAATATAGTAGAGTCCCTCACCCAACAATTGTCTTTACTTAGTGATAAGATGGCGATTCATAAAGGTACATTGAATCTTAATTCCCTGCATACACTGTGTTAAAATGTTGGCTAATGAGGAAACAATACAGATTACAGGGAATGATGAAAGTATATATATATATATATATATATATATATATATATATATATATATATTTATATATGTTCAGAGTGTTGGTGAGAAACAATGAAAATAATATATAATGACTTGTTGTAAGAAAAAGTCACCTGAATGTCACATAGTATGAGATCAAAAAAAATGACTTCATTGGAGTATTTGGAAGACGAATTGAACCACCTGTTTAAGACACAAACTTGTATTTATAGTGTTTCATTGTCATCTAGGATAATCTCATTCAGCATGGTTATTGAGCATGACATATTTGTAACTCTACATAATCATTCAGTGTTCAAATAAAACATATTAAGCATGTAAAAAATCAATGAGAGTAAACATAATCATTTTCTAGAGCAGAATAGAGCATATAAAAATAATTTTAAATGATACCATTGATAGATTATGAAATATTTCTTTCTAGAAAATATTTTCTGTGTAATTTGAGGACTCACTAGTGTTACCCTCATCTATAATTTTCAATCCAGTAGTTGATGTGACCCTAGACACTGCAACATATAATTGACCATGAGAGAACATTGGTTTTCGAAGATAAAGCCCAACTGAAGACAATGATTGACCCTGAATTTTATTAATAGTCATAGCATAAGAAACTATCAAAGGATATTGTCTTCATTGTAGTTTGAATGGCCATCTACCATCAGGGTGAGTCATAATTAATATTGGAATGAATGTAGAATATACCGAATGACATCCATTTAAAACTTTAGCCCCAATGACATGTTCAACCAAGTGTATTACTATAATACAAGTTCCATTACACAAACCAACATATTGGTCTACATTTCGTAGTAACATAATAGAAACACCAAGTTGAAGTTTAATTTTGTGGCCAGGTAACCCATAGACGTTTATACCATTTAACATGTCAGATGTGTAAATATTTTCTGGTCTGTCTGTATCAAAACATGCATTGCAAACAGAGTCTGAACTGAATTAATATTTGTTTTCAGAGCCAGTGAGGGTCAATATATATTCAATTACTTCTTGTATGACATCATGGGTTGGAGCTAAAATTGGACGGTCTTTAAGATAGGTTTGGTCTCCATGTTTCCTACAGAAACCTGGGTATGTATGGTTGACAATTGGAGCCATGGAATTATCGCTCTTGGTAAGAAGAAATGCTGACGGATTTTGAATGAGTGCTTCACCATCGTTAGGCTCTCCAATTATAACTTCACTAATATCTAAGGAACATTTAGCAAAATCCTGTAACACAGCCACATCATGACTGCTAGTAGTACAATGCAATCTCATGTTATTTGTAAGAGATAACACCCAAAAGTGTTGATAAAGATATAATGACTTAACACTTTCATTGAAAATGTCACATTTGTTTCCTCCTGGTATAATAGGTAGTATTTTTCAAAAATCTCCACCCAAGACAACTGTCAATCCACAGAATGGAAAATTCTGAGCATTATCATTTTCAACAGTTATAATGTCCCTAAGAGTTCGGTCTAAAGCCTCAAAACAGAACATATGAATCATTGATACCTCATCCCAAATGATGAGATTAGTAAATTTCAAAAGTTCCACTACATAACTCCCCTACTGAATATTACAAACTAAATTTTTAGTAATGGATATTGGAATACAGAATTTATAATGTGCTATTAGTCTTCCATGAAGTAGTAGTGAAGCTATTCCACTCGATGCAACTGCAAGTATAATCATGCCCTGTGCTTGCAACAATGATGTTAGTACACTCTAGATGAAGGTTTTACCTGTGCCTCCATAACCATGCAAGAAGAATAACCCCCTGAATCACTAGTTAGTGAAGAGAAAATGATATATATCACCTCTTTCTGTTAATTTGTAAGCATAATATGTAAACTGTTGTACTCTTGTAGAAGTGTTTATTTATTGTAATTCAATTATTTTGCAACTAAACTATATGGAGTGGCATCAAAATCTGAATCTGGAAGTGGCATAGGAGGATATAACGGAAGTGATCTTCTATTGATCTGTCAAATGCAGTCTATCTCTATCAAAGAATATGTATGTATCTTGTGATTTGTGAGTGTCAAATCTATAATGTTGTGGAATATTGTTAAATAGAAGTACGAAAAACCATTAACGAAGTCATTACAACAGTTTACATTAAAATAAACATAAGCACTACAGTGGATGCTGAAACACATAGACATAAACCATTAGTATTTATGTGTGGTAGTATGCATTATTTGGAATTCTTAAATCGATACATGGTTCTATTGGGGACAAAGTAGTTATTAATAATTTCTGCAAGTAGGGTCCAGTTTGAAGGTATTAATAATTTATATAAGAAACTACTTTATAATCTTATAGAGGCTTACAGAATAATTGAAAAAAATGCATTCAGTATTAACAACTTATTATTAATGGCTGTCCTGCATTGTACTACAATATTGTCATTAATGCTAGAGCAGAGAAGTATATCACAATCTTATAGCTAGTACAGTACATTTGGAAATGTAATGTGAAAAAATGATATATGAAACTATGGATTACTTGTATAGAATAGTACAGATTAAAATTAATGAAGTATTATTGTATTTATATTTGAATATAAAGGTTGTAAATTTTGTTGTACAACATTATAATAAATATAAACTAAGTTATACGAGAGAAAGATGTAAAATGATTATAAGTTCAATGTAGTTAGAAGTTTCATGTGTTTAACTAACGTATGAAAATGCGGAATAATTGTACAGATTAAATTATTCGGAGTCATAAAGTGCGGACTGAACTATTATGGGAAGAACTCCACTGAATTTTTAAGAAGGATTACAGAACAAAATAAACAAAGTCAATTATCATTAAATTGTGAACACAAATGTTGTTTGGAGTTAGTATTTTAATATACATAATGGGAGGGATTTTTGTGTACTTAAATATAGTAAATACATGTACATAGTAAGATGTTTCAGATTTAATGGGATGTATACAGTTTTTGGTAGAAACACTGCAGCAGTTTTTCTTTATTACAATGTTATAAATACCAGCGAGCAGTAATAATAAGGCGCTGACAAGACGTAAATTGAGACCAATAAAGCAGGTACATGAGAAAATGTGCACCTGAATTTTTTGGGTCCTTTTCTGTATATATAAAATGTCTTCTGATAGTATGTCTTTGGTTTCAGCCCAAACAATATCTGGGTGAGATATGTTATTGCAGATTAACATGTTTGCAAACAGTCTGCGTACATGTTGTCCCATTCCCCAAGCAGAGACTTCTTTTATAGCTTCAAAAAACTATCTATCATCTGTTAGTAGTCCCATAGCAAAGTAGGCCTCTCTAAATGAACCATTAGTGATACTGTTTACAGTCCTGATATACTCATACAAAGTTTCACCTTTGATTTTTGTTAGAAGTATTCTCATGTAGTAGAGTTCGCCAGTGGTTTGAGGAACATAGTATAGTCTTCCAATACAGATTCCTTGTTTCTAGGGACACCATTTCCTGTATTGAGAGTGGAACACAAATCTAGTAGGGTACTCTGCAAAAGTTAAAACTCTTCCTTCTGAGTATATATTATTTGCTTCAAACCAAGAGGTCAACATTAATTGGGAACTGTTTCTATGATTTAATACATCTTCAATGTTATCGATGTCTGAAAATGTGACACAATTCTGTTTTGGCAAATGGAAATGTAACCTCTCAACCGGTGAATATCTGTAATGGATATCATATGAAAATATCGTCCAAGATGCCTCACAAGGAGATATGTATCGACAGTCATAATACATTTTTATCTTATCTACAATATTCTATGATGAGTGTTCGTTTTTCCCTTCATAGAGTGCTTCTGTTACATGATTGTTTCCCTTGCTAATATACTTAAACAAGTATTTTATTGAAGACGACTGATTACAAACTTCAGTGTTGAGATGAGCACGTTACTTTAATAGCAATACCAGATTGTATGGAACTACATAGCGATTCTCCAAAGGAACGTAATTTTTCAGAATAGTATTTTTGTCATCCCATATCTGATAAATAAAATAACCATCGTTATCAACTGTTGTATTTTCAGCAAACTTTTTGGGAATTGTTTTTGCACATTTACCATGTTTCATACAAGGTGAAGAATTGTTCGCAGCACCGCAAGGGCCGTGGAGCATAAAACATTTGACAACTTCATGTAGCCTCAGCTAAGCAACTTTATCCGAGATTTCAGCGCAGACATACTTGTTTATAGCTATTGGAGTGTACACTTTGTTTTCACGGCAGAGAAATAATAAGATGTGCACATGAGGCAAGCCACATTTTTGAAACTCCACGGTTCGAACAAATAAATGGAAACAAATGTTTTATAGTTAGTAAGTGATGATATAATTGCAAACAGTAAGGATAAACAAATTTGAAGTAGGTAGATAGATGGTTACCTTCCCTTGATTTACCAAAAAAACAACCTTATCTTAAATCATTCATTAGTTATTCAAGATTAATATTGAAAACTCGAGATAGTATTTTAGGGGAGTCTACTGGATGAATATTCTTATATCTAAGATACCAAGTGATCTTAGACCACATTGGGTTACATGTAAAGGTTAGAAACAAATCTGGATACCCTGCCCAATTTCAAATAGATATTGCATCTTGGTAATTCTGGATCATATACCTTGGACCACGAGTAAAGGTTAAAGGTAAAATGATCTGTTTTCTGCATGAAGAACCTTGTCGGTCACCTCTTAGAAATGCATCTTGTAACCCATTCAGTACTACAAATACCCGTTTTATCAGCGCTTAAAAACCCCTCTTATCAGTGCTAGAAAAGCACTGTTAAAGCCAACGAAGATAAATAGAGGGTACCCTTTATCAGAAATCCAAAATGCACTAATAAAGACACCTTTTATCAGCGCTAAAAAAAGCGTTGATAAAAGGGGTCTTTTATCAGTGCTAAAACAAAGCAATGATAAAAGGGTCCTTTATTAGCGCTTTTTTCAGCACTGATAAAAGGGTCTTTTATCATCCCTTCCTTTATCAGATCTTTCTTTTTAACACTGATAAAGGACCCCTTTTATCAGCGCATTTTTAAAAGTGCTAATAAAAGTTAAAAAAATCAAAAATACTAAAAAAAATTAAAAAAAATTAAAAAAATTAAAACAATCCTGCCAATCAGGGGGGCTTTTATAGCACTAGAGCCCCCCTTTTATCTAAGATACCAAGTGATCTCAGGACACATTGGGTTACATGTAAAGTTTAGAAACAAATCTAGATACCCTTCCCAATTACAAATAGATATTGCACCTTGGAAATTCTGGATCATATACCTTGGACAACAAGTAAAGGTTGAAAGTAAAATGATATGTATACCGCATGAAGAACCTTCTTGGTCACCTCTTAGAAATGCATCCTTCAACCCATTCACTAATACATATACCCGTTTTATTAGTGCTTAAAAACCCCTCTTATCAGCGCAAGAAAAATGCTGTTAAAGCCGGCGAATATAAAGGGGGGGGGTACCATTTATCAGCACTCCAAAAAGAACTGATAAAGACACCTTTTATTAGTGCTTCCTTTATCATCTCTTTCTTTTTAACACTGATAAATGACCCATTTTATCAGCGCATTTTTAAAAGTGCTGATAAAAGTTAAAAAAATTAAAAAAATTTAAAAAAAATTAAAAAAATTAAAAAAAAAATTAAAAAAATTAAAAAAATCCTACCAATCGGGGGGGCTTTTATAGCGCTTGAGCCCCCCTTTTACAACGCTTTTCCACCCCTCCAGCACCCCCACATACCCCTCCACCCTTTATCATCACTAGCTCCGATATTTCCCCATGCGTGCGCGCCCCTGTCTCCTCCAGGTTTTGAACTCGAGACCACCCCCCCTGCGCGCCTAAGCCCATACCACTCCTCTATTTTGATTTGTTTTCCATTTCTTGATATCTATATATATATATATATATTTAGTTATATTTATTCGTATAGTAATATATATTTATATTAATATATATATATAGTTATATTAATATATATATAGTTATATTAATATATATATATAGTTCTATTAATGTATATCTCTAGTTATATATATATATATAATTCTATTTAGTTATATTTATTCATATAGTAATATATATTTATATTAATATATATATAGTTATATTAATATATATATTTATAGTGATATTAATATATATATAGTGATATTAATATATATTTATAGTAATATTAATATATATATATATATAGTTATATTAATATATATATAGTTAGATTAATATATATATATAGTTAGTTAGATTAATATATAGGTATATAAATATTCATATATTTGTATTTTAAATAAAATGGATATTAGTTACTATTTATATAAAGCTACTATATTTTATATGTAAATATATTTTAATATTATATTTATAATTAAATTTTTATGTGTGAATATATAAAAAATATGTATATATTGATATATATTTGATTATAAATAGCAGTGACTTATAAAAAACGATAAAATTTCAAAGACGTAATATCAATATGAATGTAATACCTCAGAATAAATTCAGTCCCCCCCCCCAAAAAGCCAACAATACCCCCTTAAATAAGGCTGAAAATCCACAAAATGTTAAAAAATTGGGGCACCCCGACAAAAAACTCATTTTTGGAGGTCGTATATGCCTTTTTTGGACTCTAAAAAACCTTAACCAAGGTCCCCTAGTCACAGTGACGTAGATCTTGTCGCAGGATTCGATTTGATATGTTGTAGAGCTCAAACTGACACTGGGATCAAAAGTTATGGTCGTTTGATGTTCGAGTTGTTTTTTCAACATATTTTGGATCTTTTTTTATTTTTTTTATTTTTTTAGTCTTCAAATTTTTATTAAATGACTATTACTCCATAATAATTAGAAAATTATTAATTAAAAATATGTTTTTTTTTATTTTTTATAAGTCATTTTTAATAAATATCTTTTA
This sequence comes from Viscum album, assembly GCA_963277665.1. Classification (NCBI taxonomy): domain Eukaryota; kingdom Viridiplantae; phylum Streptophyta; class Magnoliopsida; order Santalales; family Viscaceae; genus Viscum; species Viscum album. Next base: position 1,282,543,557 of record OY728134.1, read on the forward strand.
TATTAAGTGTAACTATATATTTATAATTATCTAAAATATATTTAAAATTATATTTATAAAATATATATAATTTTTATATCATTATAACTATATTTATATATTAATATATATTTTTTAATGATTTTTTTGGAATTAGACCCTTTATCAGTGCTTTTAAAAAAAGCGCTGATAAAGACCCCCTTCATGAGCGCTAATGAAAAAGCACTGATAAAGGGGGGCACCTTTAACAAACGCTAAAAAAAGTGTTGTTAAAGGGGTACCTTTATCAGCTCTAAAAAAGCACTGATAAAGGGGTACTTCTATTAGCTCTTTTTAGCATTGGTAAAGGTACCCTTTATCACAGCTTTTTTTAGCGCTGATCAAAGTGTGGCACTGGCCTTTCCCCGTTTTGTGGTCGTGATTGTATAGATCTACCATCATTCTCTTCTGATTAAAGCAAATGACTGATAGTCTATGAGAATCTATCATCGTATAAGCATTGACAACAAACTGTTGCAATAGTCATCGTGAATGCAGTAGTGTTGATGCTTGATTTTCACGGAATTGCAAGTGGATGGAGAAGTACTCTCCCATGGTAACCTTCCTTAATTTTGGGCTTTTTGTGAAAGGAGTTGGGAGATGTAGAATGTTGTCAACATAACCATCACTACCAGGTGTGAAAATCAAGGGATATTGTAATGAAAGATACAATGGGTGTTGCTCATCAATTTGTTGAAAATCACCAGTTTTTGTATGAATTATTATATCAAGCTCTTGGTTGAGATCTTCGACATCCCTGATAATAAGAAATGAAATCTCAGAATTAGTTGGTATGTTATATTTAGTAGTATTTGTTTCTCTTCTTTTCAGAATACATAGTTTCAAATTTGGCACTTCCTGAAATTGAATAACATCCCTTGCACTTCTAAATTGTCGAGATAAAGCATTGTTATCATGATACATTTGTTGTAGGTTCTTGACAATCTTGTAGTAAATATGAGTTTGGACAATCTGGTTTTTGGAGCTACAGGTAGTAGTTATGTTAATACAGAAATAGGCCACATTGACAAATTAATCCATAACTGATTGGTTTAGAGATACGTAAACTCAAAAACCCTATTATGACATTCATGTGCTTTATCGTACATGTATAGTTGTGTGAATATAGGTGGGTGACCATCTGGTGGACATAAAATTTCTATACGATGGATGTTCTGTCCATTCAATCTGAATATAGATGGATCTCCACCCTTGTTGATAGACCTATCAATCTTCCCACCCATTGAAGTGAAAGAAAACATGGAGTTGTAAATATGCATGTTTTCATGGAATGTTCTGGCTGCTGTGGAACTTAAATTGAAGAGAAACATTTTTATGTACCGTGGACAAGGTGGTATTATGTTCAAAGAAATCTTTCCCATAGAACAACATGCAGCAAAATGTTGGTTTTTTCTGTTGCTACATTTTCTGTTTCTTTCATAGAACCACATTAAATCATGACAGTATTGACAGACGTAAGATGGGTCTCTAATATCTGAATATCCTGAGTGAAAATAAAAAAATGTAGTAGACGGTATTTAAAAAGTAGAGGCAGTGCGAGGTATTTGTCTCCCATGTTTATGTAGCAGTAATGCTGAAATAATAAGTAGACTAACCTATGTTATCCAAAATCCGTTGTTGTATAGACTTTCCTGTAGTAACCATCTATTTATTCCCAATATCACACTAAATAATTATGAAATGAATGCTATTAGTATGTAAGAATATTCGTAAACATACCTTTATAGTTTTTTGTTCACTAGATTTCACCATTGATACAGTCATTTGTATCTGAATTGTTAGAATGTGATGCTTATTGATGACATAGTTGTTGCCTATGGTCAGATAGTATTTGTATAAAAAATTATTATAACTAAAATGCGTGTTAATTGAAGTGTGTGTGTGTGTGATGCTGTATATTTTTTTTAAAGATGACGTTGAACCTGTACATGATATAGTACTATAGTACGCGTTATCAGGTCGACTAAATCTGTAACAAATGGGAGCATAAATTTTAATCAATGAATATCCCTTAATGGTCATAGTAAAATATAAATGCAGGACTTTTGCTTACATTGTCGAGGATGCTGGTGATGAATCCGACATATTGGTATTGTCAGTCACGATTGCTACCAAAAGTGTCAAGGAAACTGTTAGACGAAGAATTTCTCAGTTGTTTGGCGTATATGGTGGTTTTCATAGATATGTGTCATTATACATACAGTAATGAATAATAGATTGTATGAGGGCATCCGTTCTTTGCTTTTGTTTGTTTGCTCCTACGATAAATGATGTCCTACCTGCAGATTGTTGATTCACTATAGACGAAGTAGTTAAAGAGGAATACCTTATGTTAGTATGTATAGTATTTATAAATTTAGGTATTTAGATTCTAAAATGTAAATAGATCAGACCATTAATAGAAAATGGTCTTAATGGCGTGTGGTGACTCCATTTGCACCGCCATTTGTAGATTTCATTGAGGGATTTCTAGTAGATGTTGACACTGTTAATGTGACAACATTAGGTTATAAAAATAATGGAAATATTCTGTATCATAAAGAAGTCTCAAATGAAGGTATTAGTGAACTCACAATTGTGTCATTCCTTCATTAGTAGTCTTCTTTGAAACCTTTCATCTCTAGAGGTTGACAGAAAATGCATATTTTTGGTAGTCATGATCGCTACAGAAAGTGTCAAGGAAATAGTTAGACGATGAGTTGCTTGGTTGTGTGGCGTATAGTGTGGTCTTTGCAGATAATTGTCATCATACTTACAGAAAGGAATAAGAGATTGCTTGAAGGCAACTGATGTTTTCTTTTGCTTGTTTGCTTTGGCGATTACTATTTTCCTTGCTTCATATTTTTGTTGCACTATATACGATGTAGTTAAAGAGGGATACCTTAAGTTATAATGCAAATTATTAAAAAAATCAGGGATTTAGATAATGAAATGTAATTAGAATATACCATTGATAGACAATGGTGTTAGTGGCATGCACGTGACTCCATATGAACCGCCATTTGTAGAATGTGGTTCCCTTGATAGAGCAGGAGAGAGATTTGTAGATGTCATTGATGGATTTCTTGTAGATGTTGACACTGTATGTATGACAGTAGTAGATTATAAAAATAATGGATAAAATTTATAACACAAATATGTCTAAAACCAAGGTAATAGTAAACTCAAAATTGCATTGTTCATTTGGTATCACTCTTCTTTGCAACATGGCTTCTGTAGAGGTTGTCGGGGAATGCATTTTTTGATTGTATATATTTATATATAAATGTCAAGGCGTGCATTGTATTATTTATATGCAAAGTGAACAGTGAAGAAAAAGTAGTAGAAATTGTGAATGAAGTCACGAAATGGCTAAAGATGTATGTGCATAGATTTATGTAGCTGTTAAGAAGTTACAAACGAAATCTTCATGTATGATTTAGTGGAAGCTGTAGGTTAAAGTTATTGGAATTTAAGTATTGAATAAAAATTAATATGCATACAAGGCCTGTATGCTAACTTCTAGTGTTTTAGAAACCGAAGACTGTGGTAAATGGAATTAGTTATGTTACTAATTAGTTTTCAGTTCAATAATATTGTATTATCTAAAGCAGTTGAAATATAGTATTATGTATATGGTAAACAGATAGCCTATACTTGCAGTTGTTAGAGACATTGTTCTCAGAACAGTTCAATTAGAGGTGATAAAATGTACTATAACGTCAATGCAGGAAGAAGTATATGTTCCAATATAATCCAACGTATACTCAGAGTTTGAATTTCAGGAGTAGTAGTTCTGAAAATACGAAGATCAATCATTGTCGAGAGAAATTCCTTGTGCGGTTCTTAGGTAATGTAAAATACAAAGTCAATTGAATATTGTAGGTTGCATAGTTTGGGTGACAATAATTTTTTTTACCTTTACGGATTTATACTATAATGTCAGTTTTTCACAACAGCCATTGGTCCACCATCAACTGACGGAGTGGAATAGGGTTGCCGATTTTGGTAGTAGTAGGTGTAGCAGACGGTTGTGGTAGATGGTGATGCAGTAGAAGAAATTAGAAACCCCTTATCTACAGAACAGTGGTAGATGTAGGAATCCTCTATTCCACGTCGAAGAATAATCGGCTGAGACAATGAGTGGAAATCTGACCTTAGTATCGGAAAAAACTACTCTAGAATGAGATTAAGGCCGGATGAAGACGATGGAAAACCCTGGCTTATAAGGAAAATAAACTCAGTCTGTCCTGGGAAGGAGACAATGGATGTTGATGGATAATTGTCCATGGAAGGCGCCAGAAGAGGGAAAACCTAGGTGGGAAGATGAGTATCGGTAAGGTCGTCATCATAGGTGAGTTGTGGGAGTAATAAGGTGGCAGAGGGCAACCTTATTTTGGTAGTCATCTGGTGGTAACGTTTCGGCTGTAATCGATTCTCGAAGTGTAAGTAGGGTGTTTGTGTTGAAGGTAGTAGGTAAAATGGTAATTTGGTATGAAAATTAGGTGACGTGGCTCAATGGTTGGTTGACACATCATCCTGGGAACACCCTGGTTTATTAGATATAGTTGATAACATTCATTCAATTCCAAAAACACACACACACACACAGATATATATATATATATACATTTCTTTGAAAATAATAATAATAATCAATTTTAAAACTAAAATATGCAATTTAACTATATAAATGTTTATCATTTATTAAAAACTAAATATTTCATTTTCTAATTCCTAAAACAAGATTGTAATTACATAAAAGTTTTAATTATCTTAGATTCAAAATAATACTTCTCAAAAACAAAATTATATTTTTTTACATATTATTAAATCAATCAAATTTCATGTTATAATATTTATATAAATTATAACAAAATAATATCATGTTTAGGAAAGAAGTATTTTATTAAAATTTATTTTATAAAGTACAATAACTTAATATTTATTTACAATTTGATTTATTATAATTTCTAAAATTTAATTATTAAAAATATTAACAAAATAAATAATTCTTTTAAAACTTGGGGTGTTACATTCTCTCCCCATAAATGAATTTAACCCTTGCAACTTATTCATTGGACTAATGAAAATACTGAATTTTCATCTTCAGAATTAAATAATTTCTAATGGGACTTACCTATCTAAAGAAAATTATAATGGGATGATTTTTTCCTCAAAACTCAACATCTAATCTCCAAAGTTGTGTAGAATGTGCCTATGATACCAGTTATAACGCCCTAAGCCCACAATTCCAGAATCAGTGTGTAAAAATGGTGTATAATTTTATTCTCATAAAATAAACTCAAAAATTACATAAAATATTTCATAAATGAGGAACTTTTACTAGTCTAGGTTCTGGAGGGATAGAAAGCTGCTAAAATTTATCAAAGTTGAAATAAATAAAAAATCTATCCATTACTCTTCCACACGTGAAAACTCTAAAAGAAATTAAATCTATAATTAAACTTCAGTGATACCTGTGAAAAATCATTTTAAAGGATGACCATTAAATTGCCCAAAAGGATTTTTGAAATTGTTTAAATACTTTGTATAAAATATTTCTTTAAAAATAAATTCGAGAAATTCATTTCTAGATAACACAAAAATACTTTTCAAAATATCCCTTGAAAAAATTAATTGAAATTACTAAAATTTAAAACAACTACCACTTTTGAAATTACTTGCATAAAAAATCACATTAAAATTAATCTGGTGAATTTTCTATAAACAGTACACAAGATTTTGAAAAACAATATTGTGACAACATAGAACATTGAAGGCTATCTTGGTCCTACCAGTTATTGAGGGATTGGGTTCACTGCCTCATTTTTTACCATATTTACAATGTTCATGTGCTAATTTTTATAAAAACATTTTAAGATTGATTTATGTATATAGACTTTCACTGGAGCTTTTAATTGTAAAAACAAGTCACTTCTTTAGAATAAATATTCACATTTATATTTATATATATATGAATGATCTTCCATTGTATATCACATTCATGTTTGGTATAAACTAAACTCTTTCTATATAGTCGTTGCATAAACATTCATGTACCAAACTTTTAAGAAATACATGTTTACATATTATTATAACTCCAACCATTTTAAAAATGCAATATTGAATAAAAGAATTCCAACTATGTACTTGTTTCACTGATTTAAGCATGAAATAATTAATAAAATAATAGTAATAGAGAACATATAAAATTTTTCATCTAAAAAATAATCATAAGAAATTGTTAATTATGTGTCATATGTAATTATACATTTATCTCATTCATGGATTTATATATATATACATATATTTTGTATATATTAAGATTAATTACATATATATACATATACACGAAATTAAAAGTCAATATTGACGTTGAATAAATCCTTTTTATTTATATATTTGAATAATATGTACCCATATATCATACATCCATGGATGATACATGATTTAATAGACATGTTTGGAAAAATAAAACTTCAAGATATGTATATATGTTAATCATAAAGATTGAAATTAAAAATCAAAATAATCAAAAATTTACATTGACACTATTCAATTCTTGAAATATAGACTTTGAATTTATAAACATGGAATCATAATACTTATATAATTATAAAATCTGAAACAGACAATCCTAAAGTTTGGAATTAATTCCACCCCCCAAACACACACATATATATGTATGTATTTTGAGATATTTAAGAATTAGAATATTATAAAATAAATGATTTTAAATAATCCCATTATGACAGAATGAATTTTAGTTTTCATAAACATAACTGTATTAGAAGTTAAATTTCAACTTGAGTTGATAAAAAAAATATATTTAAAATCTACCCACTAAAATTATAAATCTTCCGGACAAATTAAAACATTAAAAATTGGTAATTACATAATTTGGCATATACAAATACTTAAAAAAGAAAAGATATTAGTTTTTTTTAAATAATAAGTTTCAAATTAGTAAAATAATTATCATGAAAATATAGTCCCTTACCTTAAAAGATTAGTCTAATATAGATGTTTACAAGAAAGAAGGTGTTTTAGAGACATTGAGCACACCAATAGGTAATGAATTTAGGGATGAATGTTTCTCTCATAGTCTCAAATTATTAAATGTGGAAAACATAAATGAAAGAAAACCAGGGCTATAGCCCTCTTTATCAAAGAACACTCTACCTCTCAGCCCTCCACATGAACTTACTGGATAGCCTCCCCTTAAAAGAATACTGATGCACTGCTTATATAGCAGTTTAAAATACTATTTAAAAACTAAAAAAATATATTTATAATACTTTTCATAGCCCATATATAGAAATTGAATAATATTTTATGCGATAACTGATTTCAATTATTATAGATAGTTCAATGAAAACAAATTTCCCCTGCTATGTGAAGGAAAAAAAATAAAAAAACGAAATCAACGGATAAAAAATTTGATTACAATAGATAGGAAATATAAAATAGACTAACAATAGAAGAGTTTTTTTATACATTTTTTTAAAAAAAATTAGAATACGGTTTGGTAATTGTTTTTCAAAATGCGGCGCAAATGTGGCATTGCGGATGCTGCCTTTTCCTTGCCGGCGCGGATCCCTGACGTGGCGAAGGCGGCACCCGTGGTGCCGCCTTTCTAGATGATTTCATAGGAAAGGCGGCACCACGGGTGCTGCCTTCCCCTCCGTGCCCTATAAAAGGGCAGCTACCCCTCCCCTTCTCATCACTTCCAAACACCCATTACCTCTAATTTTCTCTCTTTTGCGGCAAAGTTTGCCGTTTGAAATTTTAGGAAAGTTTTTGGAGGTATGTTTTTTAATTTAATGTTTCTTATTTCGCTGAATTGTTTTTAGTTAAATATTTTTTTTAAATTTAATTTTTTTTATTTAGTTGAAATTTTTATAGTTAAATATTTTAATTCTTTATTGGATTAGTTAGTTTTAAATTTTTTTGTTTATTATATTGTTTAATTAGTTATATATATTTAGAAATTATAATTATCATTAGTAAAAATTAATTTAGGATTCTTTTAATGAAATTTTGGTAGCATAATGACTATGTTTTCTAAGTAATCAAATCCTTTTCTGGATACAAACAAGTGAATGTGGCTCTGGAACAGATGTACCTTGGGGTAAAACCCGAAAACACCGATTTGAGCTAGAATCGAACAGGAATTGGTGCACGACAACAGGCCTTACTGCATTCTGGTATGACACTCTCGGGGGTTATGCTTATGATATGTATATTTCTTTATAAACTACTAAAATATCTAAGAAAAGAAATGACAAATTGAAAATTTAGTAATGATATTTATAGTTATTATTATGAATGATTAATTAGAAATAATTAAAAATAAAATCGAGTTAAGAATAAAACTTCAGTTCAAATGATATTAAATAACATGGAGTTAAAAAACATGGAGTTAAAAAAAATGGAGTTAAAAAACAACATGGAATTAAAAAACAACATGAAGTTAAAGTAAAAATATAAATAACATAGAGTTAAAAAATAAATAACAACATTTTTCGAGCTTTTGGCCTTTATTGCATAGAATTGGATATCAAAATTTCAGAAAACCCGTGTGACAACGGGTTTTATGAAATTTTGATATCCAATTCACTACAATAATGGAGAGAAGCTCAAAACATGGTGTTATTTATTTTTTAAACTCTATGTTATTTATATTTTAACTCAACTATGTTATTGAATAAATAAATAAGAATTTAGTAAGGAATAACTAATGATTGAAGAATTATTAACTAATTAAAAAGTGTACTATGAAATATCCTAGTTTAGGATATAAGTTCTTTTAAAATTTAATTATCATAGAGATTGTATAGTTTAGAAGTAATAGTTTTTATTTGAATGTGAGGTAATTAAAATACGTATTAAAAATAAGTTGGATTAATAAATATTATATTAGTATGCATCATTCTGAATGTCACATTCATTATCAAAATCTTGATCATAAAACCTTTTTTACGTAGAGCGTAATGTTTGCCTATGTGTACTACTATGGGGAGGTTATTCAAACTGAGAAAGGAGCTTCTTACAGTACAAAACCAATAATAGTGGTTAATACAACTGATTGTGTAACCCTAAGTGACCTTTAAGACAGAATTGATGGCTCATTAAATATAGGACCCAATAAAAAGATCAAGTTAATGAGTTATAAAGAGTTGCAGTTCCCGTCAACATTGTGGCATCTAGCTTGTCCATTGGTTGATGATGCACAATGGATCCAAACAATTAATTTTTTTTCTCAACAATTTGATGGTACCGTGATGGAGTTATATGTTGATGTTTCTACTGTACAACAAAAACATCCATTTGTACAAAGACGTAGACATACAAGAGTCGTTGAAGATAGTCTTTCCCATGAAGTTGAGACTATTCTAAATGATGCAGAAGAGGAAAATCTACTTGACCTCCCGGATATACATGTTAACCCGACATCTGATGAAGAGTTTCGTAATAACGAAACAGATGGTGATAATATTGATGATGAGGAAGGAACAACATAAGTTTCAAGAAATGAATTAGTTATACAGCATGCTTGACCTAAAATAAATCATCCACCACTCTTTATATCTTGGTAAGAAGCAATGATACGTGTGCCTGGATTTGAAGATAATGTTCTTACACCAGAAACTGAGTTTCCGGGAGTTATACGAGATATGATTAGTGAGATGGACAAAACACTATATGTTGGAAGGAATTTTCAAAGTAAAGATGCATTAAAAAGTATGCTAAATAGATTTCACATTGATAATCACTATAGCTATGTAGTTTATGAATCAAATTTTATAAAATATTTCATATGGTGTGAATAGTATGGGGATGATTGTAGATTTCGATTGAGGGTGATTCCGGACATTGCATTTGGAGGTTGGAGAATCTTGAGGATTGAGGTGGCTCATACTTGCGTTCTGCCAAGCCTCACACAAGATCATACTTCATTGGATACAAAATATGGGTCATCCATTGTTGTTGAGATGATTCAGGCATGTCAAGATGTTCCAATATCCCTTGTGCAAGAGAGGATTCAACAGACATTTGGTTTTAAGATTTCCTATAATACGACATGGATGGCGAAACAGAAGGCAATTGTGATGGTCTATGGTGATTGGGATGACACATATCGGGTGTTTCCGCAATTTCTATCAATATTGAGGCATCATAACCAAGTTGTCTTCCATCTGGATACAAACAAACATGTGTCTCACGATAACCGACCTGATCCATCTTGTTTTCAAATTCATTGTTCTGGGCATTCCTTCCCTGTATCTTCGCATTTTGTTTCTGCAAAAAGTTTATTCAGATTGATGGAACATTTCTGTACAGAAAATACAAGGGCGTATTGTTGATTGCAGAAACCCAATATGGAAACCGTTCACCTCTTCCTCTTGCCTTTTTCATTGTAGAGAATGAAAACTATGAATCATGGAGTTTGTTTTTGGCATGTATTAGCAACCATTTTCCCAACATTCGGTGTGTTTGTTTGATATCTGATCGGTATCGAGCAATTAATGAGGCAATCAATGCGGATCCTGATACATAGAGTTACCCAAATTCACATCATTGGTTCTGCATTAGACACATTTCTAGCAACATTCATAAAGAATTACACAACTAACCGATGAAGACGATAATCACCAGACTTGGTACGCATTGTATTTTTTATTATTTTGTATATTAATGTAAAGATAAATTTAAAATATGTGAAATATCATCTATTCTATGTAGCATATGATTCAGATCAAAGATAGTTTGAATAATGTTTCAAACAATTCCGTCAGGTTAATGAAGAAGTTTACGATTATATGATGTGAATTCCAAAATAAAAATAGACATTGGAATATGATGGGGGGAAGAGGTACAAACACATGACCAACAACATTGTAGAGTGCATCAATGGTGTCTCCAAAGGGCTTCTCAAGCTACCTATAACTACACTAGTTTAATATACATTATATCATTGTGTGAAGTACTTTGTTTATAGACAAAAACTAGCATCATATGGAATACATCATGTGCTAACGTACGAAATAAATTTTCAACAAGAGATTGAAAAGAATATTGAAGAAGCTCATGGTTATCAGGTCTGCCTATTTCGATGAGAAGACTCTCGATTTGAAGTTCAATAGAAGTCAAAACCCACCACAAATAGCATTGGTGAAAAATGGTGGTATTACTAGAAACAAGGAAAAGTCAATGTGGAAAAGTTCAGGCCTTACGGTTTCCATACTCACATACCACCGCAGCATGTGCCACTGTTAACATATCATGGGAAGTATATGTTGATCCAGTGTACTGGATGAACACCATTGCTAACTGTTATGCTGCACCATGGACACCTATTGGCAAGTTTCATTATTTCCCAATGCCCGATGGTCAGACGACAGTGGTACTTGATGTGAATCGGTTGCGTCCCCATGGGAGACTGAAGGCCAGCAGGATGCGAAATGAGATGGACTGGCCTCAGAAACAAAGACATAGTTTGAGATGCACCATATGTCATCAAAAAGGTCATAATAAGAAATGATGCCCTATCATTGTTGGGTCGATTTCACACTCTAAACCACAATGATGTATTGTTGTTATTGGGAGATTCTTATATTGCAAATTTTATTTTTTTATCTCTTCCTTTTACCTCGGTTTTCTAACCCCCAAAACTGAAAATCATAACAGTAAACCTAAAAAACATATTTTATATACCGTAATCCTAACATTCTAAACCATAATCCTGAAAATATTTTCTCAAATCATTATCCTAAACTGTAAAATGTTCAAAAAAATCCAAAAGCCTAGATCCAAAAGGCAACATGTGAAACCGTAATCTCTAAATCCTAAAATCGAAAAGATGAACTGTAAACCCAAAAACATCTTCCCTTTACATCGGTTTTCAAAACATTATGTGATTGGGAAAATAATCATCAAACATACCATCATGTGGAAAATAATATATAAATTATAAATCAAATCCTTTTCTAATAAACATATATATAACACAAATAAATGGTTTATATATATATATAAAACCATATCTTACAAACACCAAATTCTAGGTAAAATCATATCTTAATAAACATTAGTAATATGATTTGAAAAACATGAAGACATGACCATTTCGTTAAGTAAATAAAAATTCATAAAACATTGTGAATAATCATGACATGTCTTCCATTCTAGAAATCATAATATTTTACTAATCATGATGTTATATTTACAGTTTACACTTACAACTCATTTCATTTTTTTATATGTAGATGAATGACACCATACTACTCAGTCAACAAGCTACCCATTGTTCATAGGTTGTGATAGAGGGTGGTCCAGATCGATTGATTAGGGTGCGTCGAGCACACCATTTTCATCACACAGAGCCTCCTCCTACCATTATACCATACTTGCGTCGTGTCGGCTTTATAATTTATGTTACTATATTTATTGAGTTATTTTCTAATTCATTTTTAATCTATTTACAGGAGCATCACACAGATAGTCTTATTCATATGAGTGATGAGGCTTATGATAGAGTCTTTATCCAGGAAGCCGTTCATGCTCAAGCATTAGAGCTGAGGTCATTTACCCATGCGTTTTCCAAGAGCCTCTTTGAGTATCCGACACAGAGACAACATGTTCTTTCCATATAGGAAGATCCTGCAGCAGCTGATGGTGTTGAGGAGCCATGACCATGGCGACGCAGACATCGACGTCCTGCACGTCAGGCCTCACCAGTTCCATAGGCAGAGGTCGGCCCTCTAGTAGTTCAGTCTGAGTTGATGTAGGATGTTCCTCAGTTGTCCTGGGATCCGTCTTTTTTATGGGATATCCTCAGTTTTCTCCATCATGTGTGTAAATACCCGGAAATTTCAAGGAAAAGTTTTTCTTAATTTTCTTTGGAATTTTTCAGGAACTCAGTTTCTGACGGTGCCCGATTCTGAGGCCCGGTGTGCCCGGAATTAATTTCTGAAGTTTGGCTCGGGTACGTTCAGTGAACGAGCGAGCGGGTTTTTCTAACTTTTGAACTGGTGCCCAGAATTGAAATCCAATGGCACCGATGAACTCGCAACGCTGGTAATTTCTTAAGGGAACCTTTACCATAGTTGCGTTTGTGCCGGAGAAGAAGTTAAATTTTGGGGATTAATTAAATAAAGTGAATAAAATTGTTGAATCAATTTTATTTCATGTTGTGTGGTTAACTTCTCCCATGGGAAGTTGGTGGTGGGACCACATCCATCCAACTTCCCATGTGTGGATATTTGAAAGGGTGGGGCCCACACGAACCCCCCACCTTTTCAAATTCCTTAAACTCCCTAACCCTCTTAACCACTCACATTCTAACTCCCCATTAACTCACCTTCTTTAAATATTTTAGAACTTGTTGTAATTAATTTGGTGAGTTACATGTAGGTTTTTGAAATTCAAACAATTGAATTTCAAATGCTTTGTTGTGTTAATAAAATAAGTTTAGAACTTATTTTATTTGGGTTGGAGTTTAGTTGATTGGGAGCCTTTGGAGAAAAAGCTTAGGAAATCCTGATTCCTTCTTTCTCTACGACGAAGAACGTCTCTTCCGCCACTAAAGCACGACGATGCCATCTTCTTCATCGTTCTTCAACCAAGGCAAGGAAACGGAAGCGACGCCCGCGACATCTCCAACGACCTTCATCCGCGTCAAAGGAGAAGACGTCGCCTGCGAAGAACGTCGTCAACGATGACGTCACCTCCGAACACTCGTCCACCAACGACGAGTACCCTTCTTCCTTTCCGATGCATGAGCATGAGAATTGGGAGTGTGTGATGAACACGACAATCGAGGAATCGATATCCGCCGTTTTTCCGAGATCGTCAACGAACGACAATTATGAGGTAGGGGTTTGTTTCAATTGTTTATATTTGTTCGAGAATTCCGACTTGATGATTCTTCGTGGTTTAAAACCTTTTGTTATAGAATAACGCGAGGGGGTCGGACCGCACAAACACGGCCGAACCCCCCTCCTATGTTCATGTTTGATTCTTGTGGATGGAGCGGAATGACGTGGTGTCGTCGCACCACGCGAGAATCACACGGCAAGTATTACGCGACGCCGTCACGCCGCGCCGTGAAAAGAAAGAACAAGGACGCGACGCTGTCGCGCTGCGTTGGAGAAACCGAAGACATCTGCGGACGGAGTTGGGCCACGGCGAAGGGGCGCGATGCCAGCACGCCGCGCCGGAGAACCACGAAGACGACGCATTTCATTTTTGACGTGCGGATTGACGGGCGACGACGAAGTAGGCCGTTCGGGCGTTTGAATCCCTTCGCAGTGAAGGTGGGGTCCCGGGGGGACCATAGGCGAAGACTGCAGAAGGAACGGACCACCGAAGCGCGTCCGGTGGTCCGCGGAAGGCGGTGGCGGCGCGCCGCCGGAAGAGGGGCGGCCGGCGAAACGCCGGCCTCAATTAACGGCGAAGGGCGGGGGATCCGCGCACCCCGCCCACGATTCTGCTCGGCTACGCCGGACGAGCCGTGGCCGGCCGGTCGGGCCGGACCGAGCCAGACCGAGCTGGGCCGGGCCGGGCCGGGCCCAGCCGGGTCGACCGGGTGTGGGTCGACCCGGGTCGGCCGACCCAGGGGGGGTCGGGCCGGGTCCCCCCGGGCCCAGACCCCCTTTTTCGGGCCACTTTCGGTCAAATGCCCGTAACTTGAGCTACGGGTCTCCAAACGACTCGCCGTTAGCGGAAACACGATCCTAGGATTGATACGGTCGTTTCGGTATATCGCAGTCAAGGTTTCGGAGAACTTTGGGTTCGGCCGGGTTGGTTCGTACACGAAACCAACCGGGCCCTCGGAGCGGAAACGCCCGTAACTTGAGTTCCGGACGTCCGAATGACGTGCCGTCAACTTTGTTGATTTTCTCTAAGTGAGACAGATCTTTTGGCTTACTCCGCTCGAGGTTTGGATGCCGTCGGAGTGCGGTCGGGTTGGATTGTACCCAAAATCCAACCGGGCCCCTGGAACGAAAAAGCCAATAACTCACAGATCGGGCGTCCGTTTGACGCACCGTCTGTCTCGTTGTTTTCCTCTTATTGAGATAAACTTTTGGCATACTTCACCCGAGTTTTGGATGCAGTTGAGATATGGCCGGGTTGGATTGTACCCGAAATCGAACCGGGCCCCTGGAACGGAAAAGCTGATATCTTTCTGACCAGACGTCCGTTTGACGAACGGCCAGCGGCGTTGTTGATCACGTTGAGAAACGGTCCTTTTGAGTATTCCATATGAGTGTTTGGAGTATATTTGAGTTACGGCCGGACTGGTTCGCACACGGAACCAACCGGGCCCCGGGGATGAAAAAGCTAATAACTCGCAGACCGGGCGTCTGATTGACGCGCCAACTGTTGCGTTGAGACCCCTATGACGAGGTGGTCCTTTGAGATACTTCTTCATGGGACTTTGACATACTTGGAGTATCGACCTATAGCTCGTGGAGCGGACCCTCCCGGAGACGAGCGTGCGGAGTACGGAGACCGTGTAGCCGACTGAGACCTGACGACTGCTTGACCGACTTGACTTGGAGTGAGTCGACTAGCCCAGTGGACGGAGCACTACTTTCTGAGGTGCAGACCCATGGCGGACGGAGCACTACCTGTGTGACAGTGCAGACCCGCGGTACTCGTCTGGAGAGTACCTTAGCAGGCTACTAGGGGGTGTGCACTACTGTGTTTGGGTGACATACCTCGGCGAGAAGCACTACTGTGTCTGGGTGGCTGACCCGCGGTACTCGTCAGGAGGAGTACCTCAGCAGTCTTAGGTTAGTGAGCAGTACCTCTGATTCATGACAAGACCACTGTACACTCCAGAGATGGAGCTCTTCAGTAGTTACGGTTTCGATAATGAAAATCCTGGTTTGAGCTGAGACTTTTGACCTTTGAGTTTACCTCATGATTGGGATGGGTCACTTGATAACTTAGGTAAATGTATGGGCATATACCTGGTAGTGGTTATCCGTTGATTTCACAATCCTTGTGTTTCCTCATGATTAAGATGGGTTACTTGATAACTTAGGTATATGTATGGGCATAAATATAAGTAGAGGTTATCTATTGCGATCTTTTTGTGGTTATCCTTGTTGGTTTAGTGAGACCTTGAGGGTCTCGGGGTCCCTACTGAGTATCGTTATACTCACCCCTGCACGGGCTATGCCCGCACCTCATTGTGTTGGTTGCAGACGACGGGCAGTGCTGACGGAGGCCGAGTGTTCAAGGACTGGTCGGTACCCGGAGGTGGTCTACATAACGAGTCAGTACCCGGAGGTGGACTACACGACGTGACGACTCACAGAGGAGGTTAACAGACGAGAGCGTGGAGGAGGCTATCTGTACCTACCCTTCAGGTAGGATCCGTGGTGGACGACCAGGAGCTGCGCTATTTGTACCTACCCTTCAGGTAGGATCCGAGGAAGACGACCCAAGAGCCGCTTCCGTCCCTCCGGCTGTTGTCTTTTTCTGTTGTACATTGTTCAGTTGTAGTTGTATTTTCTTTTGGGTTTTTATTCTGACCCATTTTCCTTTCAGCACTTCTCTATGTACTTAGCGTTTACTTCCACTTGTACTTTGTGGTGTTTGTTTACTTTTATAAAGGCAATGCCTTCCCAGTTATCGGGATTTATGCCTTAGGTGCTTGTCGCCAGCCCCTGGCCTATGGAAGGCGGGCTTGGGTAGTCACGGCATGGGCCTCGAGGACGGGTCATGACAATGGGGTCCATATGGATTGCAATCTTTGAGTCCAGAGTCATTGCAGCCTTGGGGTCCAGACCCATCACAGAGTTGGGATATAGTTCCACCACATGATTTGTTCCCCACTGCGATGGTGTCGGGTCCTTCTACCATCTATGTGGGAGAAGGATCGGGAGGGTAGTACGAGGTGGAGTTGAAATTTTCTCCCACTGGTACAGAGGTGGAGGATATTACAATCGACGTTCCAGTTCCTGAGTATCAACCCTCTCCAGGTCATCAGACACCCCAGAGATCTCACCGTGGACGTCCTATTGTTAGACCACCATGTGGTTTAGGATCTCCTCACATTAGACATAGAAATTTATTGTTTATGTTCATTTATATGTTTTATGTCTATGGAAATGAAATATAATTTATATTCTTTCAAAACCGCCTACCTGAATGTAAATAATGCTTCAAGTACGTGACTTTGAAAGTCTATAAAATATAAACCATAAGACCAATATAAATGATACTTTAAAAATTGATTAAACATATAAGAAATTGTTGAAAACAAGAATCATTTTATAAAAAATGTTAATGAGAAATAACATATATGATTTAAAAACCCCCTACCTTAAAGTTAAAAATGTTTCAAGTAAGTGACTTTGAAAGACTATAAAATGTAAACCATAAGACCAATATAAACGAAACTTTAAACATTGATTAAACATATTAGATATTTTTGAAAAAAAATCATTTCTTAAAAAAATTTCATGAAAAATAATTTATAAGCTTTCAAAACTGCCTACTTGAAACATAAAAATGTTTCAAGTACGTGACTTTGAAAGACTATAAAATATAAACCATAAGACCAATATAAAAAAACATTAAACATTGATTAAACATATATGAGTCAACTCTGCATCAATGTGATGCACAATGTCACAAGTATCACATACATCTATAATCTTTGATGCATGAGAACATGTTTTAACTCCTTCCATGGGAAAGAGAAATCTATTCTTCCACCCTCCATGTCCATATCCATATCAACATCTGACCGGATAAGGGTATGGTGAAAGATATGGCCACATGAAATGCTCATCTGTTCCCATTCCTGCAAATACCAACCCCTTCAACACCACCATGCATCCAATCATTATAATTTATTCCATAATTGTCACCCCATTTCCTCAGGCCTGGTTGATCAGATAAAAAAACCAATGATTCCACATAGCCCATCGAACTCTTCATCACCAAATATTTATCCTTTATCTTCTTCAAAAGGATACTGTAGGACCTCCTTGATATATCCATTCCAAACACTCACAAAATATACTTGTATGTGAGTGTTTGGAATGGATATATCAAGGAGGTACTATAGTAGCCTTTTGAAGATGATAAAGGATAAAGATTTGGTGATGAAGAGTTCGATGGGCTATGTGGAATCGTTGGTGTTTTCATCTGATCAAACAGGCCTGGGGAAATGGGGTGAAAATTGTGGAAGAAATTATAATGGTTGGATGCAGTGTGGTGTTGAAGGAGTTATTATTTGCATAAATGGGAATAGATGAGCATTTCATATGGCATATCTTTCACCATACCCTTATGCGGCTGGATGTCGATATGGAAATGGACATGTCGGGTGGAAGAATGGATTTCGTTGTCCCATGAAAGGAGATATAACATGTTCTAATGAATAAAAGATTATAGATGTATGTGATATTAGTGACAACATTCATCAAATTGATGTAGGGTTGACTCATATATGTTTAATCAATGTTTAATGTTTCGTTTATATTGGTCTTATGGTTTATATTTTATAGTCATTCAAAGTCACGCACTTGAAACATTTTTAAGTTTCAAGTAGGCAGATTTGAAAGCTTATAAATTATTTTTCATGAACATTTTTTATGAAATGATTTTTGTTTTAAATAATTTCTTATATGTTTAATCAATGTTTAATGTTTCGTTTATATTGGTTTTATGGTTTATATTTTATAGTCTTTCAAAGTCACATACTTGAATCATTTTTAAGTTTCTTGTAGGCGGTTATGAAAGATTATAAATTATTTTTCATGAACAGCTTTTATAAAATGATTTTTGATTTAAACAATTTATTATATTTTTAATCAATGTTTAAAGTCTTGTTTATCTTCGTCTTATGGTTTACATTTTATAGTCTTTCAATGTCACGTACTTCAAATATGTTTAAGTTTCAAGTAGGCTGTTTTTAATTCTTATAAATTATTTTTCAAGAACATTTTTTATGAAATGATTTTTGTTTTCAACAATTTCTTATATGTTTAATCAATGTTTAATGTTTCTTTTATATTATTATTATGTTTTATATTTTATAGTCTTTCAAATTCACATACTTGAAACATTAAGTTTCAAGTAGGTGGTTTTGAAAGCTTATAAATTATTTTTCATGAACATTTTTGTGAAATGATTTTTGTTTTCAACAATTTCTTATCTGTTTAATCAATGTTTAATGTTTTGTTTATATTGGTCTTATGGTTTATATTTTATAGTCTTTCAAAGTCACGTACCTGAAACATTTTTAAGTTTCAAGTAGGCGGTTTTGAAAGCTTATAAATTATTTTTCATGAAATTTTTTTATGAAATTTTTTTTGTTTTCAACAATTTAATTTATTTTTAATAAATGTTTAAAGTTTAATTTATATTGATCTTATGGTTTATATTTTATAATATTTCAAAGTCACGTACTTGAAATATTATTAACTTTTAGGTAGATGGTTTTGGAAGCTTATAAATTATTTTTCATGAACATTTTTTATGAAATGATATTTGTTTTTCAACAATTGCTTATACGTTTAATGAATGTTTTATGTTTTGTTTATATTGGTCTTATGGTTTACATTTTATAGTCTTTCAAAGTCACGTACTTGAAACATTTTTAACATTCAAGTAGGCCGTTTTGAAATATTATAAATTATATTTCTTGAAATTTTTTTATTAATTATATATATAAATACATATATAAACAATACAAAACAAAAAATAAAAACAAAATTTTCAAAATGATAATTTTTAAAATTTTAATGAATTATATATATAAATAAAAAAATAAACAAAACAAAACAAAACAAAGAATCATAATTTTTTTTTAAAAAATAATAATTTTTATTGTTAGGTGAAAGGTGGCATCCTCCTGAACATTTATTATGAATTATATATATAAATAAATATATAAACAAAACAAAACAAAACAAAACAAAAATAATTTTTTTTGTTAGGGGAAAGACGACATCACGGGTGCCGCCTTTCAGCCGCAGTGCACAGGCGGCAGCCGCGATGCCGCCTTTCACCCGAAATTCAATGGCGGCATCCGCGATACAACCTTTGTGCCACATTATGAAAATATTTTTTTACCTAACTGTTTTCTGCATTATTTTTAAAAACGTAAAAAAACTCAATAATAGAACCACAACAGATTCAATGAATGAATCATAAACACGTTCATACTAGAAAATTCTAGAAAACATCAACCTGATAAGATAATAAAAAGAAAAATAATTTAATACTAGATTTCAGATAATATTCGGCTATCAAAAATCAAATAAACTAATCCATCATGCTGATAGGGATGATGAAAGGAAGAAGACTAAATAATAGGCCATCCAATAATCTGATTTCAAGGTGATTCAGATAAGGAAAGTTAATTAACTAACACCTATATATATATTTTCAAATCCGAGAACATGAAGAAGATAATGAAGAGATATCCAATCTACCTGATCCCCATAAATCTGTTGAAACCCTAAACCGAGCTCAGACTTCATCTCTTATGAACTTGTCTTAAGAAACCCTCAACTCATGAAGACACATCACCTCTCTGCTTCGACCACGATCAAGCCCTCACGACGGATGCACAATTTCCATCTCTCCATGGTTGACTTCACTCGACAGTCTCAATTATGAAGAATCCCTACCTCAGCTCATGAAGATGATCCTCACGAACCCTCAAATCACCCTTTAGTTCGACAACTAGCTTGATCCGGAAACCCCCATATGATTCCCAATTTTATTTTATTATTTTTTAAATCTTTTTTACTTCTTTAATGTTCATTTTTAAATTTATTTATTCAATTAAATTCCCATATTTTAAATTCATATATATATATTATATAAATCATATAATTCATAATAATATTCACATATACTTTATTAATTGTTGTATATTTATAAATTATTACTTTTGTTTTTTATATGCATTTATTTTAGACAAATAATGTATTGTTTTATAAATAATTGAGATTATATATATATATTATAATTACAATTTTTCTTATAACAATATTCATACAATTTTAAATATATATATATATATATTTGGTTGAAAATAATAATAATAATAATTTTTAAAACAAAAATGTGTAGTTTAACTATATAAATTTTTATCATTTATGGAAAACTAAATATTGTATTTCAAAAATTCCTAAAACAAGTTTAAAATTACATTTAAGTTTTAATAATATTAAATTGAAAATATTACTTCTCAAAACCAAAATTACATTGTTTTAAAATTTTATTAATTTAATAAAATTTCATGTTATAAAATTTACATATATTATAATAAAATAATATGATTTTTAAGAAATTAGTATCTAATCGAAACTTATTTCATAAAGTATAATAATTTAATATTTTTTTTACAATTTGATTTATTATAATTTCTAAAATTGAATTATTAAAAATACTAATAAAATAATAAACTCTTTTAAAACATGGGGTGTTACAATTATGATCATATTTTATTGGATAATTAATGTTTTTCAAAACAATTACAGATTTAAAATATAATTATTCAAAACAAATTGTAATCTACATGAAACATATTTTAGAGAAATATTTGATGAAGATGACAAGTTAATGAAATCTTCTAGAATTATTATGAGCAGAAAAAAGTTTTTGAATCAAATTCTTGGTAAAGATACAATTTATAATGGAAAAATTGGAATTGGTAGTAATGGTGAAAGACCAAAATTGTATAGAATTATTTTTTCTGGATGGAATTGAAAAATAATATAAACTATTAAGTGTTTTTATTATTGTACTAATGGACATTATTCAATTGATTATTTCTTTAAAAAACTTTAATTTTTTGTGTTATAAATTATTATTTTTCAAAATAATTATCTAATATTAAAAGTAAAATCTGACTAAAAAATAAGCAAATTTAGATACCTAAAATATTAATTTCTAACACTAATAGACCAAAATTCATATATGCCCCAAAAGGAAATTTTTTTTTATGTTTTTCATTAATACCCGACCGAACTACATCATTAAATCATTAAGTGTCCATTTGAAAAGTATATGGAAATTTCTATCTTAACAAAAGAGTGATTAAATAAAATGTAGTTCATTATAAATAAAATCCTTAGAGATAGAACTAATAATATAGAGTGTTTCATTACTCTCTACAAATATATTTTTTTCTTAAATTAACCATTTTATATAGGGGTGAGAGATATTATATTAATGATTGTGAAATCATTCATTACTCATTGAATCAAGTTGTTAAAACATAGTCAATATAATTATATAATTGAATTGATAAATTTTTCAAATTTATATAAAGATTTTTTATATATGTTTATATATTAAAAAATTAAACAATACTTAAAAAACACAACATTTGTTTAAATATAAATATTGGTTAATATATCTCATTTAGTATTTCAATCCTAATATCATCTTTAAAATTCACGAAATTTTATTTTTTTTTAGAATAAATTTCTTATGTAACATATATTTTAATAAGTTCTGATCTGGAATGATTAATCTGTATTTTTGGCTCAAGAACATAATGCATCATCTACAAATTTTAGAGAAAAACATATCAGCTTCTCTTAGAACCCTAAACCATTCTTCTAGAAACCACCTAAATTGTTTATTATTCCTCTTGAAAATATCATTTCAATGAATGTTGAAACAAATCTGAGAAATAATAAGATATTAATAACTTCATGTATAGATAAAAGGCTTTATAAAAAGAGAATGAATGGTAGTCCTTCTAAAGACCTGTTAAGTGAATAGTCAATTTATTATGTTAAGGATTCTGTTGAAAAATCTTTTGAAAAAGTGAAATAAGTTTATGGTTTTGAAGAAATATATGTTTCATCATCACAAATGATTAAAAATGGAATGTATTATAATGATATTTTGTTTATGGTCAGTACAATGAATGAATAAATAGTGAATTTTCATGCTCATCTGAATTCATATAAAATATTTTATGAAATTATAAAGGAAATGTTAATTTCAAAAATATTTTTTGATACACATCAAAGGGAGTATTAGAATGTGAAATAATGTTTGATTTAAAAAGATTTATTTGAAGCATTTATTGTGGATATGTCAATTCATATGGAATTACAGAGAAGGGAAGTTATTACTAAGTTAGATCTTGATGAGTTAAAAGAGTTTTTGGTTAAACAATTTTCACCCTCTTCTATATATCAAATTTTTACAGATATTCATAATAGAATAAAACACCCAACAATATTTTTAGCGGATTTAAGTGGAAATGTTCAATTTTTTGAAATTCCATAGGATGTGTCTAATCCTTCCTAACACCTTGACATTTCTATGTATATATAATTTATTTAAAGTCAATATCATTTATGTCTTTTTTGATTAAATATTATTATTAGTAAAAATGTGTTTTATAAATTGTTTTATAATTTCTTTATCAATTTTTTTAATCTTCATATTTTATATAAATGGTTATATTACTGTTAAAAAAGTGTTTAATGTTTAAATATTTAAATTTACTACATGTGATAAATTTTTATATTTATAGATTAACATTTATTTCATAATTTTTTTAGGATATTTTATTTATGAAAATAATGAAAACATATTTTTCATATGAATCAAATTATAATTTTTTTAAAAAAAGTGTAAGTAAATTTTTTTTTTCATATTTTAAATCCTTTTAAACCATACTGCTTAAAATTAAAATTCCCATTATTTAAAAAAATCATAATTCTTCTTCTTAAAGAAAATTTTATTTTTTACGTCAGAAAAAGATGGAGAAGTTTATGAGAAATTTGTGATAAATTTATGTTAAAGAAAATAATTATTAACAAATAAATGTGATTATTTGTTTTAATTTCAATTTTTATTCTACAAGTTTTGTGATCATAAAAAAATAGAGAGATTTTTGATCATGTGTTGATTCAACAATTTCATTAATTTATTTTTTATTTTTATGAAAAAAACCCATATTTATGTAACTAATAATAGTTTCTTTTATTTGAATTTTAGGATATTGATATTCATTAGAATAATTTTTTTCCAAAAGAATACAGAAGTCATTGATCGTTTCATAGATTTTTTTAGTATTCTAGAAACACTATTCATACCCTACATTAATAAGTGCAACATATAGTATGGTAAAAATACGTTAGAAATAATAAATATCGATCATAAACCTTTTTCAATTGGAAATGTATGGAATAAAAACTGTTTGGTAGGAAGAAACCATACTTTTGAGGAATAAGTGTATGGTTCAACAACCATACATTTCTAAAAAACAATAAGTGTCAACCCTAATTTTTGTGTGTATCACTTCATGAAAAAACCATACATTTTACTGGTCAATGAATGAGTTTTATATTAAATATATGTTCCATTTTTTATATAACAGTATCAAAATAAGTCAATGTGTTTTTAAATCTATTTTATGACTGATTGAAAGGTGCATATTTGAAATATTAAATCATTCCTATTTCTAAAAGAATTTATGAATCCCCTTGAATGAATTTGAATTCAAATATTATTGATTTATTATGTGGTATTTCTAGAATCATCTAACATAGAGCTATTCGACCTACAATATAAATATAAATACATTCATCTTCAAAATATAAAGATATGAATTAAAAAGAAAGAGATGTGTGCATTTAAATAATAATGTTTCATTTCATTCAAAGATACACATTGGAGACATACACATTTAGATCTAGTTGAAGAACTTGCTACTATTTCTGTCACTATTGCTATATCTTACTCTTGAATATTATTAGGTTTGTTTAAAATTGTTTTTTTCAAAGTTATAGTTTGGGGTCATACATATTTATTTTTCTCTCTGGTGTTTTCAATATCACTTTTTAATGGAATTTGGTGTGACATTGAATTTTTTTTTCTGTTGCTATTCATTATTGATGATCAAATAAATATATCACATACAACTGAAAATGTAAAGGAAAACATGTTTTTCTCATTCAAATCAATATTTATTTATTTATTTGATTATTGACTGATCATAATCAGTAGTAGTTGAAAAAAGTATTATCTTCTTAGACTAATATATAGATTTATGGTTCCATGGATAATAATCATAAGACCCTGTAAAATCCTTGTTGTAATGGAATCAACTAAATGTACACTATTGTGTAAGTCTCTGCTAAAAGAATTTCATTTTAAAATAACAAAGATCATAGAAAGATCATTAGTTGAGTGGACTAGTGGGGCTTTGTGCCTTAAAAAGTATACATCACCGTCTAATTTTCTTTATTTGTATCCACTAATCACTAATTTATAAGAGATAATTAAAGAATCACTTCATATCAAGAGGGTTATTTTGAATATGTTTAAAGGTTCTTAAAAATAAAAATTAAAAACCCCTCTTGTATCCTCATCATATTTATTCTGACCTAACATATATGACACTCTACATTCCTACAATTTTTAAGAAACTTGTTCAATATCCTCATCAATATAAATATGAGGACCCTCGAGCATATAAAGATACTCATACTGAGAAACACTACATATTCTATCTCTTCTTATTATCACTCCCTATTTTTTCTTACTTTTTGAATAGTGTGTTATATTTTTATATTTTTTTTTACACATTGACTCCCACACCTTAAATTGAGTGTGCTAGACACACTGTCTCATTATTTTTCTATTTTTTATACCCACGTCAACTATTTTGGAAGTCATGTGTTGTATGCATTGTATATTTTCCCACATATAAATATAAAAGAGGATTTTACCCTAGAAAATAATTTAAATGTTATTTGTATATCCAATTCAGGTTTTGGATTTGATTACTGATAAAATAATCTTCTTGTAAATGGGGGATTTTCAAGTGGAGGTAATAATGTCTTTTCTTGAGGTTGAACCCCTTTTTTATTCCACTGTGTCTTTTTAGATTGTTTTATCTACATTATTTATTTCAAATATAAATCATTATTTTTTAAATAGAGTAAAAAACATGTTATTTTATGGTTAATATTTACATGTGGTTATATAACTGTTTTGATTATGTAAATTAATCTGTAATGTTAAATTAATTACAAATATTTTTTAAAATATCCCCAATCCCACTTTGTGAAACATTTTTAAGGATCAAACATATATTATTATACTATCATGATTAACTATTTATGTTTTAATAATATTGAGGAAATTTTTAATGTGTTTTTAATAAATTTTGTTATTTGGAACTGAATTCATCTCATCATAAGTTACTCACTCCAACCAAGATTTTATTTCAAAGTTTTATTAAATATCTGTTCAACTGTTATTTAGTTGTGTTTTAAAGATCTTAAATTTCAGTTATTTTGAAATTTAGTTCTGTTTAGATAAGAATAGAATAGTGGGTTCTTCAACTAATAAGCCTCATTATTTCAATGTAACTAACTATACTTAGTGGAAAATAAAATGAAAATTCACTTAGATCGCCACGACCTGACCCAATGGGGCTCTAGTAGAAACTACCCCAAGATGAACCATATATTCCAAGAGATGGAGAGATGCACTGAAATAAATAACTAATATGGGAGGTCATTTCCTAATGTACGTGTATACACACACCCAACCATCTCCATATATATGTTGAATGGAATAAAGAAAAAATATGAAACATCTGGTGTAAAAAAATTCATGAAAAACCTCTAGGGAATACAATTAAATGAATATTTAAGTTGAGAATTAATATGAAAAAATACATAACCAAATTGATATATGTACCAAACTAAATAAAATAGAAATGTAAAATATTGAGAAAACCATGCTCTAGATCTCCAAGCCCCAATCACCATATATATTCTAATGCAACCAGAATCCCAAATCTCCTCTATAATCACCGTCGAAATATCCGTCATTTATATAATACATGAAATGTGTAGGAAAATCCCATGAATGGGTGAGTATATACATACCCAGGAGGATTCCATGAAAACTGAAGGGGGAGCAGTTTGAGACATAATATGAATAGATAGTTCATCCTAAATTAATATAGTAAAAAAATTTAATGACATGGATATATATATATATGCGATCGAACTAAAGAATACCAAATGTGAGAGAAAGGGGATATCCATATCACATCCACAACCCTGGAAAGGAGTTCCATGTGTTCCAAGCATCCATCAACTATACCTATCATGTCACACATCTGTCTAAAGAAACAGTTGAGTTAAGAAACACCTCATAATTATAACCCATAATTGAGGGGCCACAATTATTATGTAGAGGACCCATGTCCTTGTAAAACCGAGGTTTCCAAAAATTAGGTAGAGGAACCATATCCTATCTTTTTAGGAGTGTTCCACTCACTAGATAGCTAGAGGACACATACACTATCCCAACAGGAGGGTGCCACAATGATGGTCGAGGACCCATACCATGACTCCATAGGATGGTGCCACTAAATAATTGATAGAGAACCCATTCTCTATCCCAAAATAGTGTTATACTAAAGTAATTGAAATAGGAACTATTCCCTACCAAGAAGGATGGTGACACTCTAGTAGTCAAGGACCCGTGCCCAGCCCAATAAGAGGATTCCACTAGTGACCCGTAAAGGTCCATACCAATTTTCAGCTGAAGGGTTCCACTTAAATAGAAAATAGATTACCCATTCCATTTCTAGTAGGAGGGTGAAAATTTTTTAGTAGATAGAGTACCCATTCCTTATCCCATAAGAAGGTTCCACTCTATAGATAGGTAGAGGACCGATGACCTAACCGAGTAGGAGGGTTCCACTATAGTGTCTCTGGTGATCCAACTTGATCATTATTATCGTCGGGCATTGCCAAAAGAATCCTCATTCATGGAACTTCTCACATTATATATAAAAAATAACTAAGAATGACACCATCACTTTCTACATGAAAAAACAATGTGTTGGCTATTCATATGACAAAATTTCAGTCCAAACGAATGAGATATGCGGGGGTAGAAGTTTCATCAAAGGGAAATTAGGGGTACACTATGTATAAGGGGACCCACAAGATGTGTGGTCAAACTTTTTTCCTGGTCATGTCCTCTATAATTTATGGATTACTGCCCATGTAGCCCTAAATAATTTTTAAATGGACTAACTGACATGCCTCAGACACCTAGGAACTTTATTGTGCTCCTGGCTATAATTGTGTAACCTTGACCATATCTGTGTACCTCAATACATGGCGTGTCCTCCCGCATGGTTTCCTAATAGTGTGCTCTCACACATGACCTCTCTACCTGGGGAGGGTCACACGACATGTGGCCCAGCCACATTGCATGTAATCTATATCTTTTCTAAAACACTAGTTCTATAATAGAAGGGTAAATACATAGCATGTGTTTATCATAGTAGACGTGGTGTAATCAGGTTTTCCGTAGAAATTTATATCTACTTTTGGTTTTCCATATTTGACTCCTCCAATGTAGGTATCACATATAGGATACTGAAAATTAGTGGGGAAGGCCTTAATTCATTGTTTCTGGCTTTTTAGTGGGAAAAATGAATTCTAATTCATATATAGGATTCTCTATGAACACCGCACACATCTCCCATCGCCTCCATCTCCGATTCAAATCACAGATCAACAAATCATTCACCCAAAACTCAAAAATCACCCCAAATACATACATGATCACCAATAAATTTTTTTCATATAGAAATTTTGGGAATTCGAGGGTTTGATTGGGCTCAATTCCACCTGGACATGTTGAGCACTTGAACCATTGTGTAATGGTGAGGTACACAATGATCGAATGGTGGAAATCACTGAACCAAAGCTATAAATTTTTTTTGTTAAGTGTTCCTAGAGAATGAATATTTTTTTGGATGAATTTGGTGAGATAACATGGGAAAATGGATATATATTTAATAAACTACTCAAAACCCATACAGGGGTGCATGAAAAGGTTTATAATTAATGCTGATCAGAGTGATCAAATCTATCTTGATTAATAAATTTAATCAGTTGTGGAAGTATCCAAAAATTTATGAGTCGTAACACGATATTGTATTGTTTTGTTATGAAGAACATTCTTGCTAGTGAAATAGAAGCATCATTTTTTTCACATCACCATGATTCACATGGATCTGGAGTCTTATTATCATCTGATTCAAATTCACCAACAGAGGGTAGAATAAGCTCTCTCAATGGTTCTATGATAATGTGGATAAACATAAAGATCCATCATAGTAAGGAATTTATAGTTTATTTTAGTTAGGATAATTAATAAATTAATTAAATTAATTATTTAATTAACACATTGAACATACCGTTAACGACTGTTTTACCCAAATGACCCACACTAACCCATTTTAGGCTACATATCAGATAAAACTCACATTTTAGATCCAAACATGTTTTTGGATTTATGATCCAATATTCTATTTAAGATATATCCCATTTTATTTAAAAAACCATACACATGTAATAAAAAATATATTTTATATTTTTATAAAATTAATTCCAGGAATATCGAGCCATAGATTCAGATATCTTGTCTGCTCTTGGATCCTATTTTTTTTCTAGATATATTTCAATGTATTATAGGGAAAAATATCTATACATTATTACATCCTTTAATTCAACCCCCGAAACAAAGTAAAATTCTTAGGATACTAAGACCATTTTTGGATCTACCACTCCTAGGATCTCTCCGGCATGCTCTTGTACGAGCACAACACACGAATTAGGGGATTGGTCCATCCATGAAGTGACCTCTCATGACGACCCTTAATCACCATAGAATGATATACAAAAGTTCCCCTATCCTCAATGTCTTGAATTCACCAGTTTATGACATGTAGGGGTTATGCATATGTCTCCTCAGGTTCGTCACATGGAATATGTCATGTAACCTCTCCAACTCCTGGGGGTATGGAAAGGTGGTAAAATACCTTTCCAAACCTCTACAAGGTTTTGGACATTTCAATGAACCGTAGGGATAGTTTTACTCCCCAGATAAATCTAAAAAATATTCATTGTTGGGATACGATTAGGAAAATGTGGTCTTCCTGCTCAAACTCAAAAGTCCTACAACGTTAATCTTCATATGATTTATGACTTCTATGATCATTCCTAACCTTCTAACTGATTATTGAGACCTTATCTATCATTTCTACACTATATACAGACTAACAATAGATGCGTCAGTAATATATGTCCAGCACATGGGTGACTTGTAGAGTCACATGTATAGGGACTCAAAAGGATCCATACTGATTCTAAATTGGTAATTATTATTATTAAAAAACTATACAATGATAATATATCCTCCCAACTCAGGGTCAAGTCTAACACACAATCCCTCAACATATCCTCCAACACCAAGATAGTGCACTCAGACTACCCATCTTTTTGGGGTTGGAAGGCCATATTCATACTTATTTGGGTCTAGAATACCAATTGCATGCCTCTCCACAACCATAATGTGAACCAAAAATCACATTCAGATGAAATTGATTAGGGAACCCCATGGGGGAGAAAAATTTCTAGTACATAAAAATACCCAAAACTCTCCACCGAATTCTACTCCCTGGTAGTAAGGAAGTGTGCTGACTTCTTGAGTTGTTCAACTATCACCCAAATAGAATCATGACCTCTCACTATCTGTGGAATCATTTTCACAAATTCTATGGGTATTCCATGCCATTTCCACTAAATAATATCTAGGGGATGCTGAAAACCTACAGAAACATGGTGATCAGACTTCACTTTCTAATAGGTTAGGCATCAAGAGACAAACTCGCCCATTCTATGTCTCATATCGGTCCTCAAAAATTGTTGCTGAATACCTCTATAATTATTCCCCACACCAATATATATATAAAAAGGGGTTGTGTGAAACTCTATCATCACCTCATACCACAATATGATTGGTACGACAATCTATCCTTAGAAAAAGATGATGTGATTTCATCTTTCGAATATCCATCGAGTGAATCTAATGAAGATATGTGGTATCAAAAGACCACACAGTTGATGTCTCACAATTGGGACTCCCTCACAAACAAAATGATTTTAGGAGTCAACACAACTAAATAAAATAAAACAACATGCTCCTCAATGACCAATGCTGGCTTCAAGGATGCCAACTTCATAGACACCTCCTACACTAAACGATCATAGGACTTCTTGATGAGAGAATACCCTACCACATTTCCCTTCCTTGGACTATAGGCTCTCTCAATGTCACAGTCCTTTAGGATCTCCAACAAGCACCTCTATCTCAGGTTCAAGTGACTCTGTGTGAGGACATACCTAAGACTTTGATTGTATGAGTAAATCACAAAGTGCTCTCCCAGAAGATAGTGTCTCCATATCCTCAAAGTTAAGAATACTAATTCCAACTCTACATCCTGATTTTTATAGTTCTGTTATTGGAGTTTCAATATCCTCGAACCATATATAATAATTTTCTTACACTGCATCAACATTTAGTAGAGACTGGCTCATGATGCATCATAGTACACTATGCACTCCACTCCATACATAAGTAGTCTTAAAGAAGGATAACTCATTAGCCTTAGCCTCAAATCCTGGAAGTCTCTCTGAAACATCTCATTCTAGGTAAAATGATTCCTTTTTTCATGTCATGGTGGTCAAACATGCAATAATATTGTAGAATTCTGCCAAAAACCTCCTATAGTACCCCATAAAGCATAGAAATCTGACTTGATCATAGGCTATTACAAAGAAATCACTGTATCAATATTCATATGGTCCATAGCTAATAAATTACTAGAATTCAAATTCCCTATGAAATGAACTTAATGGATCTAAAACTGTCTCTTCGAGAGCTTTCCATAATGTTGGTTCTCCGAATGAAAATATAGAACTATTTTCAAGTGGTCTACATGCTCCTTCTATGACTTAGAGTATATGAGTAAGTGGCAGATGAAGAAAACCACAAACTGGTCCACGTACAGCTAGAAAATCATGTTCCATAAATCTATAAATATAGTGTGGGAATTCACCACAATAAAGGGAATATCATGGAACTCATAGTGTATGTAGGGATATCAGAATTTCTTCTTTAGAATATCATCCTCACAAACTCTAAATCAGTGGTATACGAACCTAATGTCGTTCTTGAAGAACCATCTTGTTCCTCATAACTAATCAAAGATGTTTCAATACTTAACAAAGGGTACTTATTATTTATCATGACTTGGTTCATGCATTGATAGCCCACACAAAGACACAGGCTCCAATCCACCTTATTCGTAAAAAACACTAGATATTCCTAGTGGGACACAATGGGGATACTAAACAACTTCTCCTAATATTCATAGAACTACAACCACAACTCCCGAATATTAATAGGGGCCATCTAATATTACCCAAAAGATATCAATGCAGTCCTATGATGAATGCCGGTACAAAACATAATATCCCAACAAAGAGGAAGTCACAAAAAATCCTTAGGGAAGAAATACATAAAATCCTACATGATTGAAGGAATCCATATTCCTAAAGAGATTATTTAACCAAGGGTACACTCACTAATGAAAGGGTGATGGACTACAACATACCGCTTGAAAAAAACCACTAGTCCTACCATGAAATCTCAATCACCCAGAAAAGAGAATCACATCCGATCATTGTAAATACATCTGAATAATCTATAGTGGCATTAAATATGGTCTCAGACCAAGGAAAACAATCCATAACTAACATAACATAATAGGGTCTCATCGTGATGAACAAAAGGACCCACAAGAACCTTTGTCTACCGAGCGATAAGTTGCACTACCGATAGATAAAATACATAGAATAATAATTCCCCGTAGGAACCTCCATTCAAAGATGCATGGAAAAATCCTCAGCTGGGAGATCAATTTCTCACACTAGGAGTAATGATATGAAGGAATGAATCAAACCTCTGTCTACTATTATAGAAGAAATAATATAGTACACAAATAACATGCCTATAATCATCTGGTGTGCCACTAGGTTATACACCTCCACAGTTTTCAGCTACCCATGAACCCAACTTCTAACTCCCTAAGCCAGACGTGGGCATCCTGGTGGTGGTGGTGGAAGGACATCGAAGCATCGTCCACCATCAAAAGACCCTCATATTGAAACTCCACCTACTCCTTTACTAGTTCCGCCTACCTAGAGGACACTCTTCCTTCACCTGCGAGATACTTGATAATGGTGCTGCCTATGTCATGGTTGTCCATCCCCTATCTGTTCGTGGTCCACAACACACCAGGTTGGGAAATCACATGCCATATGATCTCACCCATCACATACGGATAAAGGATCATATCTAGGATACCCTATTCCTCTGTTCTTCCAATTACCACATGACTGAGCATGATCCTAGGAAGATCTACAATGATGAGATTTTATAGATTGGAATTTTCTAGTTTCTATAAATGACTCATCTCAATAACACCCACATCCATCTCTAGCTAGCTGGAATCACTATTACATGAATCTATCCATCAAAAATTCCCAATATAAGACCCAAACATAGTTTGGAATGCACAAGGGGACTACGCTGGCTTGTCTATGTATATGGAGATCTTGCTCAATCTTTCGTGATTGGATTTATCCATCCTAGATCATGCCAATAGAGTACTGTGCAAACCCTTGGAACCTTAGAAAATACTTAACCACTATCATCCATCCTTTTTGTTGATCCAAATTCTCCTAAATTAAAATTTATTTCATGAATGAGGGGTAGCAATCCTCACAGAATAGATACTCTATGTCAGACCACGAGAGTGTCGAATCATCAATTATCTATGTAAATAGACTCCACCAGCACCCAACTTCCCCTTGGAGAAGTCTATCTACCAGTGAAACCACCTGATCAATTGGTGTTTGAATAATCCAGAAGTCTCAGATCCCCGAATCTATCAAATCTCCTCTATGTGGAGATTGGGATCACCACGAAACCTCAATGACCTCTAGCGATGAAACTCACATAGTGTGTTATGCTTACATTAATCCTCATCCTACACTACTACTATGATATTCTACTCAATAGGTAGGTTTACTACAAGATTTATACAAGGAGGAAGGATATCATGGGTTGGAACCATAACCAAGGCCTCATCACTCATCGTATCATCATCACGATCCATAATCAATAACCTGGATAGTATTCACTATGAAGGCGTCCTAAAAATTTAATCAATACATAACATGATTAGAGGAGAATATATATATATATATATAATGGGGAATTTACTAATGAAGGATAGTCAAGGACTCAATCCTATATTATGAAGGTACCATTGTTCCCTATAAATAATGTCTTTGTATGTCAAGTTAGCATGAAGGTAGTAAAAGTCCTCATGAATGGATACACATGCCTCCCATTAGAAGAGGTTCCTCACAACCAACTCTAATGTCTTTATAAGGGGTTATAACCCCTTAAATGTCAAAAATAACCCCTATAATGTAGTAATTTGTTTTAGTGACTTGGGGATCTGGCTCACCATGAAACCTCAATGGTATCTGGTGATGGAACTCACGGAGTGCGCTATGCTTGCAAGCATCCTTAGCCTACTCTTCTGGTATTATATAATACTCAATTGGTGGGGGTAATACTAGATTTCTACAAGGAGGAAGGATCTCATGGGTTTGAACCTTAACCAAAGCCTCATCACTCATCGTTTCATCATCATGATCCAGAATCAATAACTTGGCTGGTATTCATCATGAAGGCATCCTAAAAATTTAATCACGATGTATCATGATTAGATGGGAATATATATATATATAATGGGGAATTAACTCATGAAGGATAGTCATAGACTAAATAATTTATTACAAAGGTACCATTGTTCCCTATAACTAATGTCTTTTTATGACACGTTAGCATGAAGGTAGTCAAAGTCCTAGTGAATGGATACAAAAGACTCCCACACCATCACCAGGTCCACTAACTAAAAAACTACACTTGACACACTTTGACACTGGTACCTTATGTTCTATACAAATACTCATAAGGGGGCTAATACAAAACCATCCCATGGAATGAACTGCTCTGATACAATTATTTCATGACCATACCCAATGAGCCTCAATCCTTAACTACCCCAATCCCACCTCCTTATGATAGGGGCTGGCGACAAGCAATGAAAGGCATAAATAATAGGGGATGAATTTTCCTAATATACCTATATGAACACACCCAAAAATATATTTATAGAAGTTTATATGAATAACATAGAAAACTCAACATCAAGAGTAATAACCATGACTAAAAAACCTCAAGGTAATATAATGAGTATGATAGTGTAAACTAAAAAGTAGAGCTAAAAAATACCCACCCTACCAAAAAGATGCCCCATCCAGAAAAAATTAGAAAAGTAAAATGCTGAGAGTTCCAGCCAATATATCTCCATATATCTATCACAATACATAGTCTAATGCACCAAGTATCCATAACATCCTATTTAATTATTGCCGACCTGTCCATAATTTTCATAAGAGATGACATGAACAGGTAAATCCAATGAAAGGGTGAGTATATATATACCCAGTAGGAAACCCTGAATACTGAAGGGGGAGTCGTAAGAGTCATGATTGGAATAGATAGCTCAACCCAAAGAAATATATAAAAAAAAATCTAATAACACTAACACAAGTATACACACATATATATATAATCAAACCAGTGAAGCCCAAATGAGAGAGAGAGAGAGAGGATCTCCATATCACAATAAAAACATAAGAAATGAGTCCCATCAGTTCTAAGAGTCCATAAATGATTCCTAACATCTCATGAATCTACCTAATGAAACATCCATGTCAAGCCATACCTCACCATTATGCCGCATAGTCTAGGGGCTTTAAACTATAGGCAGACGTCCCATGCCCCGGTACAATCGGAGGGTTCCACTATGTGGGTTAAGGAAACATACCCTAACTCTCTAAGTGGTTCTCACTCAGTATATAGAAACATTACCCATACCTTCTCTTGAAAGGAGGGATCCACTCTGATGGTTGAGGACCCACTTTCTGACTTCACAGGAGGATACCACTCCATTAGCAATAGAGGAACCATGCCTTGTCTCAATAGGAGGGTGACAATATTTTAATCGGTAGAGGACCAATGCCCTGTATAGTAGGAGGGTTCCATTATAGTAGTCAATTACCCACACCCTACCATGCAAGAGGGTTCCACCTTTGTGATTAGTAGTATAAACATGCTTAGCCTCGACTAGAGGGTGGCATTATAATAGTAAATCATGGACCCATGCCATTTAAAATAAGAGGGGTCCAATTAGATTGTATTGAGGTGACCCATTACCTATCCCATTGGAGGGTTCCATTCTATAGATAGGTAGTGGACCCATTAGCTATCCCGGTATGGGGGTTCCACTCCTATGTCTCTAGTGATCCATCCCGATCACTACTGTTATCAAGCATCACAAAAAGAAGCATTATGCCTCAAACATATTGCATCAAAAATCAAAATACACCATGACTAACACCATAACAATATAAATGGTAAACAACCAAATATAGGATACTTGTGGGACAAAATATGAGTATAAATGAAGGAGATAAGATAGGTAGAAGTTTCCTCAAAGAGATGGTAGGGGTACATGTCATGTAAGGGCGCCCACACAGTGTGTAGCCCCACTTTTCTTCATGGAAGTGTCCCTACTAGTAAATAGATAATATCCTATGTATCCCTATATATTTTTTAAGGGGACTACATGGAATGACTTTTCTTATTGGTGTCTGGACCAAGTTCCTGGTCATATTTGTGTAACCATTCGCAAGTCAATGCATTTCGGTACATAGCGTGTAATCTTACATGAGGACTTTCCTACATACGCTGTCACATAGATTGTCTACTCAGAGAGGTTCATATGTTGTGTGTCCCATCCACACAATATTTTATCCTTTACTTTTCCAAAACTCATGTTCCACAAAAAAATGAGAACTACACATAATATTTTATAGAAATATTGATCCACTTTTTTTCATTCCAAATCAGACTCCTATATAATGGATATCAACTCCATGTTACCCATATCATTGGGGAAGGCCTCTGGTCATTGTTTCCAACCATTTCGTAGCTAGAAAACGAATTCCAATTCATCTGTGGGGTTCCCCAAACACATTGTGCATGTATCCCATTGCTCCCATCTCTGATTTGGATACCATATCAATAAATAATTCACCCAAAACAAAAAAATAATCCCAAATCTATCATTGGTCACCGATACATTCATCACACATGATACCGTTGTGAATACAATTGTTGTATCTGGACCAATCACACAATACAATGTCAATCCATGGCCCCATTTTCTAATTGGAAAGTATACAATGAATAGACAGTGGTAAATACACAAACCAAAGGTGTAACAATCATTGGAAAAACATTATTGGTCAAAGAATAAACATTGGGGAAATGATATTGAGAAAACATGATGTAATAGATGTATATTTAAAAAGAAATTTAAAACTATTTCATGAGTACATGAAAATATTTGCAAATGAAACAGATCAAAGTTATATAACTGATCGTGGTCAATCAATCTAATCAATTAGGGTAGAATAGAAAACATTAAGAGTCCAACCTCAATATTGGATCATTTAATGATGGTTAATTCACTCACCAATAAAAGAGAGGGGTCATTGTGTTTGTAGCTCCTCGATTCTAGTAGATCTAGAGTCTCATTGTCATCCTCTTATTATTCTCCAATGGAGGGTGGAAGAAGTTCCTATTAGTGTTCCTAGTGTAATGAAACTAATCTGGGAGGTCATTCATAACCTAGAATTTATAGAGGAGTTCGGGTTGGTTCATTAATAAATAAATTTAATTAATTATTTAACTAAGCAACTGAACGTACTACCAATGACCATTCAATATAAATTCCATTAGATGAACCATTTTATTTTTCATCTAGGGTAAAACACTCATTTCATATTCAACCATTGTATCAGATTTCTAATTCAAGATTCCATTTAGGATATATATAATTTTCTCTAGGAAACCAAGTGCATGAAATATAACATATATTTAATATTTTTTTTAAAATTAATGTTGGTCACACAAGGCCTTAGAATCACAAACCATCTTAGATCAAAGATATGAAAATATTTCTACATATATTTCAAATTCATACATGTTAAAAATATTTTCTCTATATTGATATTTTGGGTTTCCATATTTAGACCATAATTAAAGATCAATATGAGAAACCACAAACAACTATATCTACATAGATTAATGATACTAAAGATGCATATGATAATAACAATAAAACCATGAATGATCATTATTACTCTTTGGTTGAAAAAGAATTTAATAAACTTTCTGGACATATAACTACTTTTAAAATTTGGGATACTTTAGATGGTTCTCATGAGGTAACTTCTAATGTTTTAGAAATTTACTTGAATACTTATAAAATTAAGTATGATAGTTTTATGATGAAACATGATGAACCAAATTCTGATATATATCTCAAGTTCAATAAGATCGTTAAAACAATGAATTCATTGGGGAAACCTATTTCTAAAAAAGATAAGGTGATACACCTATTTTGGTGTCAACTAGAAATATGGAGAGGGATATAGGTCTCAATTTGATAGTCATGTGATGTTATCAAGTTACATGTTAGGGACCTGATAATAATGTTGATGATGTATAAGGAATAAATAAAACAAGATAGATAAGATCTCAATGAACCAAATAGAAAATTTGAAAACTTCAAAACAAATTCTAAAAAAAGATTAAATCAAAGCTCATAGTTCTTGTGGTGAGGATCAACCTACTTACAGTGATTAAGAAATGGCCCACTTAGCCAAAATAATCAAAAAAAAATTACAAAAGGAGGAAGTTCTTTATAAAACCCAGTTATAAAAGAAAATAAGATAATATAGGTAACTAGATAAAATACTACAAAAAATATGATACTATGAATGAAATAGTATTATATGATTGAAAAAGGTAAGGTCATGTCATAGATGACTTACCAAAGGTAAAATTGAAGAAGAAGTATGATGATATGTAAAAGACATATACAAAAGATATGAAAGAAACTTGGAGTGTTTATGATGAAAAAAAATTGATTTAGACTCATCCCACGATTATGAGAATGATAGAGATAAAATGTGTTTAATGAAAAACACATCTAATGTATCTAATGTTTTTTCAACATATCATGTTAAAATTTATAATCATTATGGAGTTGAAAACAATGATGAGAACATTTATGAGGATGAAATGTTTAAATATTGTAATATGCTTGAAGATACTTTTAATGAGTTCAAAGACAAATATAAGAATTTAATGAACCAACAATCCTTGAATTCTCACTATGAAAGTCATATTTGTATTATGAAAGGAAAAAATTATCATTTGTTAAAATGGAATAATGAGTTAAAATTATCTAACTATTTACTAAATGATGATATAGAAAGCATAAAAATGAAGAAACAATGTTACAAAGATGGCTGGAAAGAATAATACTCCCACTTATAATGCTAGTATTGTCTATATGCCTCGAAAGAGGATCATTAAAACATATTTATTCTTAGTTCTTGTTCTTTTAGTTCTATAACTAATTTTTACTCTTTTCTACATAACAATGTTTTTATTTCTAAAAGTTTAAAATATACTTATTTTTAAGCTATTACAAAATTATGGGTTCCAAAAGCACTGATTAATAAAATTTTGGGACCATGAAGATTGGGGTACCAAAGTGTTTTTTTCTGTAAAATTTATTTTGTAGGAAACTATCATGAAGAGATCCTATAAGAACGTATAGTACCTCCATAGTGTTTTTTCGAAACACATGACTGGAGAATATTGATGTTTTATTTTTCATACCATGTTTGATGGTGGACATGTCACTTTTAGTGACAGTGCTAAGGTAAACATTTGATGATTAGGGAAAATCAGTAATTCTAATACTATTTTAATTCATATACTTTAGTTTGTATATAGATTAAAGTATAATATTATTTTCATCTCAAAAGATTGTGATGATGGGTTTCATGTATGTTTGAGAATAACCCCTTCAATGTTTTTGATTCTAAAAATGACTTAGTTTTCACTGTATTATGAAATAATAATGTTTATGCTATTAATTTATATTAGTTATTTTCTCAGAATATCCCTTTCATAAGTGAATTTCACAAAGAATATTGGATTTTGAATATGAGAATAAATCATTTTAATATTCATTCACTTATAAAGGTCATTAAGAATGGGTGAGTCAAAGATCTACCTAAACTAGAAATCCTAAATGATAAATTTTGTAACCCATGTGAAAAAGGGAAGCAACAACAAATATCATCCAATTAAAAGAAAAACGTTTCAACTTCTCAGCTGCATGAGTTGGTTCACATGGACTTTTTGGGAATTTCTAGTGTTTCCAGCTTCAATGGGAATAAATTTTTTTATTTTCTTATAGAATAATTTTCTATGTATACTTGGGCATTCATTCTTTCTCACAAAAGTGAATCTTGTTATTCTTTAACAAAGTATGTTAAATCTATATAAAATATTTGTGGAATTATAATTAAGAAATTAAAAAGTGATCAGGGTCATGAGTATGAAAACCAATATTTTAAATCATTTTTTCTCACTAAATGGCTATTTTTATTACTTTAATGCTCCTAGGACCCCACAAAAGAATTATGTTGTAGAATGGAGAAATATGAAACTTCAAGAAATATCTGGGTCCATTCCCAATGGGTATGTGTTACTTGTTTATTTTTATGTAGAAGATATGAATAAAAATTATAATATAGTCAATAATGTCATAATTAGTCATATTTCAAAGAAAAATCCTTATAAGTTATTTAATAGTAGAAAAACAAAGGTTAATTACTTTATATTTTTTGGTTTTAAAATTTTAATCTAAATACTAAGGATAATATTGATAAATTTACGATGAAGTTTAAGGAAGTAATATTGATTACATATTTATCTTCTAGTAAATCATATATGGTTTTTAATAAAAGAACCAAGATTTTGTAAGAATCTATTCATGTCAAATTTGATGAGACATATCCAGATGAGCCTAAGACCCATTTAGAAAACCTTATGCATGATCTAAAAAATATTAACATCATTGCTAAATCTTCTAACAATTCTATAAAGAAAAAAGGAAAATCATTAATTTTTTAGGAACAAACAAAATATGAACCAATAA
The DNA here is from genome assembly GCA_963277665.1 of Viscum album. NCBI lineage: Eukaryota > Viridiplantae > Streptophyta > Magnoliopsida > Santalales > Viscaceae > Viscum > Viscum album. Next base: position 1,282,584,706 of record OY728134.1, read on the forward strand.
ATGACAATGAGATATAGAGCCCTTATTTTTCTAAAATAGTTAGGAATCATAGATACCATCATCTAGATGATATATTTGGAGACAATGATAGATGTATGAAAACAAGATATTTTATTAGAAATCAGGTTAAACATCAATCATTATTATCATAAATTGAACCTAAAAACATCAATGATGCAATTAATGGTGAATTATTGGTGATAGAAATGAATGATGAAATTAATAAATTTTAAATAAATATAGTTTGGGAATGAGTAGTTTAACCTAAAGACACTTTGACTGTTGGCACTAAGTTGGTGTTTAGGAACAAACTTGATGATTCAGGCACTATATTGGTTGCACAAGGATATAGTGAGGAAGAGTGTATTGGCTATGAGGAATCCTTTTTAGTAGTGGAAAGACAATAATATTTTAGCATACTAGTTTACAATGTAGTATATTCGGATTTAAAAATAAATCAAATGGATTTCAAGTGTGCATTATTAAATCGTTATATAGTTGAGGATGTTTCTGTTGAACAACCCCTAGTTTTTAAAAACCCCATTTTCTACATCTTTTTTAAAGTAAAAAAATATCTATATGGTTCCAAATAGGCTTCTAGATCATAGTATTATAGGATCAACTATTTTATAATTTCTAAAGGCTTTTCAAAAGGCATATCTGATCAAAGTCATTTTATAAAAATATTTTAAAAAGATATGTTAGTAGTTAAAATTTATGTTGATGATATTTTTTTGGATTTCCTAACAAATATTTGTTTACTAATTTTTAAAAAATAATGAAAAGTTATTTTGAAATGAGTTTAATGGGTGAATATTAATTATTCCTCAGTTTTCAAAATTTCCAAAATAGATATAGAATTATTTTAAATTAATGTAAGTACCTTGATTAACATATAAAAAAATTTGTACTGGATAGAAATAAAATTAGTGATACTCCCATGAGTACGACTTGTAAGCTGGATCTTGATGAAAATGGAAATCTTGCGAATCAAACTAGTTAAGAGTTAATATTGAAATATTTCTATATTTAACTAATATCCAACCAAATATTATGTTTAGTCCGGGTGTATGTGCTCATTTTCATAAAAATCATAAAGAGTCTCATTTAATTTTAGTTAAAATAATTTTTAAATACCTTAAATATACAACCAATTTTGGGATGTTATATCTTAGAGGAGAAGCACTCGAATTAGTGAGTTATTCCAAAGTGGATTTTTGTTGGTTGAAGGTTATATTTAAAAAACAACTCTGGGACATTTCATTTTTTAGGAAATTCAAAAGTATCTTAGTGTAGTATAAAGAAAAAGTTTGATACACTATCTACTGCTTTGGTTAAGTACATAGCTAAAATAATTTTCAATGAAAAATATTTATGGATGAAACATGCTATGATAGATTATGGATATTGTTGGTGGGAGTAGTTTAATCAAGAGGGGAGGGGCCTATTACCTCTGAGCGGCGTCTCTTTGCACTTCCGTGGTGGCTAGGGTTTCCAATCATTTTTTCTCCTCCTTCCCCCTCCGTCCCGGATCGACTCGTGGCTCCATCTAGCCACAGATCGTTGTGGGTGTGGTCTAGCTTCGGTGGGGTGCGTCTGCATCTGGTGTGTTCATTCTCCGACTCACGTTCCTGGCGTCGTCGCTCGGCTCGGCGTGTCGCACCCAAGGGTGAGGTTCTCTGTAATTCGTCCTGGCGTGCTGTTGATGGTGTGGATCAGCACGGTCTCAGTTCGGAGCATCTTGGACTTTTGGTGCCGATGATGGATCCAGTTAGGTGATTTCATCGTGACCTAGCCATGCATATGGTAGGTTCCAATGTGGCTCGTTGTCTGTTCTGCAGTTCCGGAGGGGGAGGATTTTGGCTTCAGATTCTGTGAGTTTTTACAGGTTTTCGTTTTGGTGATTCTGGATTTTTCTGGTGATTCTGGATATCGTCGGTTGGCTGTGAATCTGGTGGGTTTTTTAGGAAGGTCATTGTTAGGGGTTCCATGGTCTGGTGTTTTTTTCTTACTGGGGATCCTAGATAGTCTACATGGATTTTCTTCAGATGAGGTTAGAGCTTACTGCCTTCACTGTGCACGACTATTTAGATTGGGAAGACTGAGAGGGTATGGCGCTGCCATCGGTACCGGGCCCTTGCATTTTTTATGGGACAGCTTGCTAAGTAGCCATGCTCTGGTGGAGGCGTGTCTCAACGAAATTGATGCTAGGAAGGGGCTATTCTATGTAGTTCTGTCCTAGGTGGAAACCCTCTTATTTTTTAAATTTTTCTTATGTATCTATGTCTGTGAAGTCTTGGTTTCCCCCTTTATCCCTAAAAGGGGGATTATCCAAAATCAATAAAAATTTAGGCCTTCAGGCCATTCAGTCAGTCAAGAGGGGAGGGGTGAATTGAGTAACTATAAAAATTTCTGTTACAAAAAATATTATTTTAAAAGAAATGGTTTTCCCCAAATTTAGATACAACCCATTTAATCAAGGTTATACTGTTATAAGAGTTTGACAGTTTGAACAACTTCTTAGAAGATTGATTAATTCTCAGTAATCTTAATATGCATTATTGATATTACTTTTTATGTTATCCTACTAAGACAAATCAGTTATAACTTCTTTCCAAGACTAACATTCAAAGTGAAATTAGAGTTTTCTAGATTATTAAATCAAGCAGTAAAATAGAGAAGACTAAAAATAAATATCACATCGGATTTAAAACAAGTGATTCAGTCTCAATCTGAGACCTAACCCATTCCACTTGGTGATCACCTTCCACCAAGCAGTTTATAGAAATAAACATTGATCCACACCCTGGATCGGTGTTAAAAATAGAACACAGGCATTCAAGGTCACACATGGACCTCTTCCACAGTTTTTGTGGGTAAACAAAATCAATAACCATGCTACATGGGAACTTCTTCCACAGTTGTCATGGGTAAACAAAAATATAGAGTTTGGTGTAAGGATTTAGAAATCCTTCAGTTTAGAACATGAGTCAGTGTGTGTGGAATATATAGAGTGCACACACTTATTGAATGTTAAGTAAAAGAATCAATAAGAGAGAGTATATATGAGTTTAGAAAGGCTCTAGTGATTTTAGGTGCATCTCTAGACTCCTTTTATTTATCATAATTCTTCTGAGTCCTTCTCTGGTTTTTGTCTTGAAAAACAGAGTGTTGTGATTTAGCTTATGTTTACCACGAGATTTGACAATGTGAAGATGTTCTCTAGATTCCTGTGTACTTCGTATGTTCTTCAGCAGATTTGGATTGTACGTATGTTAAAATTCTTTCTTTAAAAATCCTGAAAATTTCTCTTCATGGTCCTGCTCACATGCTTGTTTTCTGTTCATTATCACGCACTATGGTTTTTGGGCACTCTTCAATATTTATCTTTGAATTAATGATATTTAGCTGATAGGTTCCATGTGTTTCATACCTCGTACCTCGTACTATGTCTAAAAAGAAACATAAATTATGTCAGTGCATTAAAGGAATAAAATATGGCTGTTAAGAATTAAATTGAAAAGCGAAAAAATAATTTAAGAAACGGTGTCACAGTAAGTTGTGAGAATAGTGTATCCTTCCTGGTGTCTTAGTGTCACAGTCTGAGTATCATGATGTCTTTCTCATGGTGTATTTCTTATGGTGCGTTGGTCATGGTGTCTGGATAACTGTGTCTAGCTTCACGGTGTCAGGATTACGGTGTCTGATCTTCACGGTGTAAGGCTTACGATGTCTGATCATCACGGTGTCTGGCCTTCACGGTGTCAGGATTACGATGTCTGATCTTCATGGTTTCTGGCCTTCATGGTGTTAGGCTTATGGTGTATGATCTTCATGGTGTCTGGCTAACTGTGTTTTCTTACTGTGTCTTGCTAACAGTGTCTTATACTTAGGCAAATAACTATATTCAGACTTAAACCGTAATATGTATGAAATGGATTGAGCTTGAACATTATAAAGCATGATATAACTTAAAACATAAATACACATGATTGGATATGATTTATAAGAGTTGAAAAAGTTTAATTAGATTTGTGATAAGTAAAGAGATTCGTGATCATTAATGAGACTTGTTATAATTAATGAGATTTGTGATCACTAAAACATGATTAATACTTGAGGAGTCCAAAAAATATTAATTCATAAATGTCCCAATCATGAAAAAATGTGATAAATATTTACAAAAATATTGTGTCTCATTCTAGTATATATAATATTGATGTAAGGAATCACTTTTTGAGATACATTTTCTAAAAGGGTGATATAACCCTTGAATTCATAGGAATTTAACATCATCTTGTTGATATTTTTACAAAGTCCTTGAATTTTAAGAGATTAATCTACGTCAAATATGAATTAGGAATGATAAATTTTGGGTAATCATCCATAAATGGATAATACATCATTGGTGATTCACCAATGGTGATCCACTATTGGTAATCCACCATTCAGATGATCCAGCATTGGTGATCCAGCATTGGAATGATCCATCATTGGAATAATCCACCATTTCAATGATCCACCACTGGAATGATATACCTTTGAAATGATCAAGAATTGGTAATCCACCTTGGTGATCCACCATTGGTGATCCACAACTGGAATGTTCCACCTCTGGAATGATCCATCATTAGTGATCCACCGTTAGTGACCCACCATGGGTGATCCACCATTGTCAATCCACCATTGGTGATATACAAATATCTGTTTATATTTTGTTATCAAATCCAATTCTATGTGATAAATTTTTATTTAATTTATTTTTCTATATTTAATTATGTTTTTCCATATCAAATCCATAAATGATAAATCTGATTTAATTAAATTTTGGGATACTCTCTCATTTTTTCCTATCCCTCCAAACTATTTTGACTTCCCCAATCTCATGAACATCAGCCTTATACATCTCTTCTTTAAACTCTCAATCCAATTGAAATGGTGAGAGTTAAGTACCCATCAGTGTTGTCTCTTGAAGGATCATGACCTACAAGGAGCTACCATAAAAAAATAAATCATTCTCTTGCGCAACCATGAAACCCCCATATAGTAATCTACGTGGCTATTATGAAGAATGAAGTAGATGATCAATGGATATTGTCAAAAATGGTCTAGTAATAAAAGTGATTGCAGACCAGGGATAGATATACTAGTTATTGAGAAATGAAATACCATTTTATCAAAGGTTGGTTCATTAGTTTTACCAATTCACAGAGTACATATTTGCTGAGAATAAAGATAACATCTAGAGTGTGAATGATGGAAAAGAGGTAAGAGTTTCTTTAATGAAATGGAATATGATTAAAACATTACCTCATCTAGGAGTTTTTGATGACTATCAAGGATATATACTAAGTGATAGCTAGTTGTTTATGAATTAGAATGTTATTATAGACCTAATTAGGGATGTTCCGGTGAGAAGACCTGCTTTTATAAAGCTATATAGTGAGTGCAAACTCATGTTAAAGTTCATTTAGAATATTCTATTTCCAGGAATGGATATTTTAGAAAAATTAGATATCATAATGTCTATATTTTATTAATTTTGAAAAGAGGGGATAAAATCATTCTTTATAGAAATCTTATGGTGAACATGATGTAAATGAACACTTCCTATTCCAAGAAAAATTCATTGATATAACATGAGATAATCTTAGCTATGTTAGATTCCAAGAGCATAGTAAATGAGGGGTAAGAAGTAGAGCTAAGCATTGGTGGGTTTTGTTTAAGTAAAAATACTTGTAAAAGAAGGAAATTTGGGAAGAATCCATGGCTAAAGATGTGGTTTGAGGATAATGACATGATCTATGTGGATTTTGATCCTATTTAACATACAAAAAGGACTATGAAAATAGTAGTCTGTGGTTTAGAGAAATATAAGATTTTAGTTTATTATTATGAATATGCTGAAGAGGAAGTGGCTGAAGTTGAATATGAGAGACAAACTATATATTTTGAAGAACAAAGTTATCTATATAGAGACAAAACCCAAATTATGTCATATGGTGCTGCTAGTTAACAGCTTTATCTCTCACCCAGAGAGAGCCTTTCGAGTGAAGAATAAGATTGAGAGACCAAAGTATCTCGAGTGGAAAATTTTCAATGTTCTTATAAAACATTAATATAGATTTTGTGAAGTTAGATATGGTTCTGATAATGATGATAAAGATGGAAATAGTTATGGACATGATGATGATGATGATGATGATGTTGATGATGATGATTATGATTTTGAGGGGGATTATTCAAATAACCTTTCTAATGCTATTTTAGTTTTTTTAGGTTTGTGGAGAGATCTAGTTCAGTTTATCCAATTGGCGATGCTTCCTCTATTATAGGTGCGACCAAAGAATTTACTAAGGGGGGTGGAATCCCCATGTTCTATCATCTATAGATCTAATTATAGGCTTGATCCAACTCCCTCAGCTGAGGATGGAGGTGAATCCAAATCATAATTAAAAGTTTATTGAACTTCCCTCTCTTGATTTAGATAAGGTTGATGTTCACAACTATCCACTAGAGCCTGTTGGAACTACTGTCTAAATTTGTGGATCATATCCAAAGGGATCTTTAGTGGAGATGATTGATGAAGTTGCTGAGATGCAATACTTACCTTCAGATGAATCAAATTCTAGATTAGATAATGTAGAGGATATTATGCCTAGCCTTGGGAGAGTCCCTACACATATGCCTAATATTGCCACATCACCTTCAAAGTATGTTAAAAAAGTTTATTTGGATGCCTTTAGAGAGTGATTCATTTATGATTTTTGTGGAATTCAGTTATCATAAGACCATGTAGTTACTGAGCTTAGTGAAGCTGATTCTAGAAATACCTTTTATCTATTTAATCCCCATATTCATCCTAATATATTTTGAAGATTCAAGAAGTGGAAAATAAAAATATATGATTTTCCAAAGATATGGAAGCTATGATATATGTTATGGAAGATATGAGTACCTATTTTTCTTTATTCTATGATACCCTTTTGGAGAGGTTGGATAGAATTCCATATGAAGAAGATTCTATATGCACTTCTCGACCATCTAAATCCTTCTTTTATGGTGAGATGATCAGAGCCATAGTAATATAGGTGTTTCATGATATCATTCGAGATCTAACCAGATCCCATCACGAAGAACTTATACAAATCAAATAGTATGGTAAAAATATATATATACTAGTAAAGGAGTGTTTGAATGAATACCAAAGTGATACAAAAATCATCACTAAGGATATCAAATAATTTATTTTTACAATATATACTAATCACGACTTGAATTATCACTTCTCAATTTTTATTAGAAAACCTATGAATTGGACCTATCACTAGGGACTTCAAGGAATTGGTCAGAAAAAAGTACCTAATCCCATTCTGATGCTGTTTATAGAAGAAAATAAGAATTATTCAATGTTATAGAAAGAGGTGAAAATACAATCATGGATGATCCTTCATCCCCTAGAGATGAGAGTGACTCAGACTAGAATTAGTTTTTAATAGTGAATATTCTATATTTTATTTGTATTTATTTTTGGGATATAATATGTTAACCCATCCTTGTATTATAGTTTATCTTTCACTCCTTATTTTTGAATATATTTTATTTCCATATATTCCATATGATAATATCCAAAGGGGGAGAACATTTTTATGGAATTTAATATTGGAATTAACACTTTAATACTAAAATTATAGGTTTATAAAAATATTTTTAGTTTATAAATATATCTCAACATATCTCACATTATCTATTTAAATGTTAATACTATTTTTTTCATCTAATTATTCGTATTTTTTTCATACTTGTTTTATAAAATTCTATGATTTGTGATAATAAAAAAGAGGGAGATTGTATGAACATATTTATTTAAATGATCACAAATAATGTTTGTTTTATTTATAATGATATTATTATTTTTTAATAGTAAACCATTTTTCAACGAAAATTTTCAATGTTCATAAATGATCAATCATTGGATCAAAATGCTCTACCACCAGAGTGGTGCTACCATTATCTCAAAATATTCCACCACCAAAGTGGTGCTATAATTAGTTAAAATGTTCCACTACAAGACCTCCTACCACCAGATTTATTCCACTTATATATTTTCCACTTCCAGGATTGAGCGACCAATGAACGTTTTACACTTCTGGATTTTCAACTGCTAGGATTATTCGACACTTTGTCTTATGACACCCCTCGATCTATTTCAGCATTACTTAAACTCTAATACAAGCATCCATGTTCCACCTTTAGAGTTCTACAATCACCTTCCATGAGATACCAAAAATTCCCTTCTACTGATAACCATGTGACACCACCAGTGTTCCATTATCTCTATTCATGTGCACCTCTAGAGTTTTACTATCATCAGGCATATTCCACCATTAATTCATACTTGCTACCTCCATAACTTTTACCTCTAGATGTTATACCATTGGATCATGCTCGATTAATAATTCTACCACTGGATTATTTACCACTGGACCATACAACCGTTAGATATGACCCACAATATATTATACTACCATTGTTATTCTATCATTTATTCTAATTTAATTCTTCCAAAATATAGTTTTTGGGAGTTTATGAAGAGATAATCACATGGTTTTATTAATGATGATCCCAAAACCCCTCCATAGACGCATTGAATACAAATCCATAAGTTTATTTATTTGCATATCAGTATAAGAATTTGAGATATATTTATTATTACTCTTCAATGGATAATTTAGATATGAAGAGCTACAAATTCTGAATAAATCCTACATGTGCATATGTATGGAGGAATTTTTTCTACACATACACTGATTTGAATGATTTTGAATGTGTGGAATATACCCATAATTTGAAGAACCTTTCATACAATCAATCAAGAGAATTGTGTTGATCATATTCAGATTGAAAACTACACTCTATGACACTCTGTTTTCCTAAAATTTCAAAAGAACTTGTTCAACCTCTTCTTAAAAATGAATATTAGTACCCTCAAGAATCTAAATCTACATAGGATGATAAAAACTACATCTTCTATATCTTATTATTATCTCATTCTCCTTTTCCTTACTTTTTTAGAAGTGTGCAATATTTCTTGGAATATTTGAGCATACTGACACCTAAAAATTAACTAGAGAGTATCATTATTTCTCTATTTTGTATACCCATGAATACTGAAAAAGATTTCATGGGTGTCCTATGTTGTATTTCGTCCCATGTATTATTATGGAAAAGGATTTGAGCCTAGACAGTCTATGTTTTGTTGTTTGTATACACAATCCAGGCTGTGGATTTTATTATTGATATAATAAATTTCTTCCTAGTGGGTGATTTCCAAGTGGATGGGATTAAATCTAAACTTTATACTGAACTCCTTCTTTATTTCACTTTTTGTTTTCCTTTATGTTTATCCTATATTCTTTATTTCAAATCTAAATCTGAATTTGTTTTTAAATATGTAAACAAAACTAATACTTTTATATTTAAGCATAACATGTGTTTATATAAAGGGTTTGATTAAGAAAAATCAAATCAAAAGTTAATGTAATTTAAAATATTATTTTAACGGATTCGTAACACCACTTTTAGAATAAGTTTTAATGAAAAAACATATATTGTTCAAATTATTTGATTAACTATGATTTTTTAATTATCTTGTGGATTTTGTTTTAATGTTTTTAATAGAAAATTTTATTGGGGACTTAATTCACTCCCATATTGAGTTAATCACTATAGACAACATGTCATTACGTATATTCATCCCAAACTCCATCAAATGGAAAAGGAAACCATCATTCATGTGTATGAAGGACTACCTCCATGTAATAAGATATAATTTATTTTCCATCCCCACATCTCACAGGTGGTTATAATGATGTATTTAAACTATATATACCATATTATTGACCTATTATTAATTTTGAAATGATAATATATCATCTAATTTATTATAATTTCTTTCACTAAAAAATGATTACGTTTTTCAGGCGTACGTGTGGACTACCACATATACAAAGCGATGTGATTCATTTTTCATCACAACACCACTGCGATGATATATATAGGTATATTAATTATGATATTTATGATATTTTAATCATTATTTAATAGTAAAATTATACTTTACTTCTTTATATATTTATTGTTAAAAAATTGAAATGGAAGTCAAGCGTAAGAACTACCTACAATCTCCATGATTGTAGTGTAGTTCATTTTTCAAAACCATTTTAATGGTTGGATTTAAAAGTATAATTAATGTGATGAATTATAACAATTTAATAATTTTTATTATATAATTGATGTAGTAGTTACCTATTTTTCCAAATTATTCTTACCAATTCAATTATGGACTTATAAAACAGATATTGTTAAAACACATGATGTGGAATTAACTAAGTATTTAAATATGTTATTAAAAAAATGAAGTAAATTATTTGAGGATATGTTATTAATCTTATAATACTATCTTATGAAATAAAATAATTTATAAAAGTTTATTATAAATGTTTTAAAGGGAATACACAAAAATTCTAGACTCGAGGTTATGGAATGTTTCTCAATTTACGTTCATTGAGAAATTTTTTTGTTATGCACTAATTTATTTTATATGTTTCATATAATGCACCATCCACACGATATTAATTAATAATTAAAAATTCGTGATATTTTATGTTTTTAATTGAATTATATTATCCATGGTGATTTTATATGAGTGTAACCATGTGGTTGTTGACGCTCCTTTCCGTCACAGAGTCAAACGACTGAAAAAAGGGAAATACCTTAGTCCAAAGTGATTCATCCTTTGAAAAAACATCAAAAATCGACAGAGGGATGAACAAGGAGAACATTTCCCATAGGTCGCGCAAGTACACTTGTGCTCCACCTAGTGGTCGTGCAAGTCTACTTGCGCGACGCCTTATGGTCGTGCAAGTGACTTGCGCGACCTAAGTGATAAACCGCCCGGTAACCGCCCGGGGTCTTCTCCTGCCTATAAATAGACTCTGTGGGCCCCCCATTCGAGATGATCTTTTTCCAAAAACTCGGATTGAATCTCCCGACACCCAAGTCTCTTCTCAAAGCTTTCAGAACACTTCTAAGGTAATTTCTTACCTAGAACGGATGATCTAAAGAGAGGGAGGAAGGCCTAAGTGTTGAAACTCATAAAAACTTGCGCGCCTGCGTGGCCAGCCCTTAAGGGAAGTGGTCACACTTGCGCGCTGCCTCATTCCTTCAATAGAATTTGCGCGTCCCTTTTCTGGAAGATCCTCAAGAGGATTCTAAAGGGTTTAATAAAGAGTCGCTCAAGTATTTTAATGATGGTTGAAAATTGCGCAAGTACCCCACATGCCGCGCAAGTATACCTGCGCGACCAATACTTGCGCGTCGCCGCTGTACCTGCGCGCCTTCCAAGACTTGCACGCCCCTTCCTTTTGGGTGCCTTTTCTGCCCATTTCACCCCTATTAAGCCATTTCACCTTTCCTATTCAAGATTCAGTCTTCAAGATACTCTTCAAAGCCATTTATGGCATGATTTCTTGATTTGACTTCCTTATCTGAAAGGAATTCGGTGAAATATCTCTCAAAACCTAGTGATTTACACATCTTTATGTCACCAAAGATTGAGAGTTCATTCATTCAACCTCATCCTTTTAGATGAGAGAATCCTTAACCTGGGTCTCCTTTTCAAGAATAATCCCCAGTTATAAGTTCTTTAATCTGGGCATCTTCCTCAGGAGTAAGCCCCAAATTCTTAAAGTTCCCAAATTTGGGCATCCTCCTCAGGAGTAAGCCCCAAACTTTAATTCCTTAACTTGGGCATCCTCCTTAGGAGTAAGCCCCAATCCCAATCTCAAAATATGGGCATCCTTTTTAGGAGTAAGCCCCAAGTCCTTTAATTTGGGCATCCTCTTCAGGAGTAAGTCCCAAACCAAGTCCCCTAAACTGGGCTTCCTTTTCAGGAATAAGTCCCAGTCATAATCTTGGGCTTCCTTTTAAGGAATAATCCCCAAGTCCCTTAAATTCTCTTTAACCAGTCCTAATTTATGTTTGATCTGGGATTCCTTCTCAGGAGTAAAACCCAGTTATCAATCCTATCCTAATTTGGGTTTCCTCTTCATGAATAAGTCCCATGTTAGAGTATTCAAATCTCCCTGAAGCATATATACCTTTATGGACCTTGTTCCTGGATTTTCTCCCTAAAGTAAATCCTCTGGGAAGTCATACATACATAAGCCCCAAACCATTTCTTATGATTGCATCTTTCATGGCACAATTGTCTAATTTTTACCAATACCTCTTGTTTCTCACACCGAGTATGACTCACGTGAGCTTAGAGTGTAAAAGTAATTATGACATCCTTCTTTGAGCCATCAATCATAAACGTCATACTCTATTACTCGAACTACGTGGGTTATGATTCTTTTTCCAAAACAAAGGATACGTAGGTAGCCCATTTATGGGTTCGATCCCAACTCTGAAATAATCTATGTCCTTCTGAATGATGATAAACTTCAAGTGCCCCACTGAGTGGCTTTAAAACCAGCCTGGTCATCATAATGACCAAGAGACTTTTATATAAATGTTTTGAAGGATACCATTGACCAAGAATCTCTAAATAGATACAGATGATTCTCTATTGAGGAAGAACCTCGAATACATATAAAATATTCTCTAAATTTCTTACATATTTAATCATTGATTGTTAAAACTAAAGGAAAGCTCATTTTATACTTGGTAATGTAATAAGGATTCACGAACATAACATAAATCTATAAAGAGAGTCCCGGAGTAGACAATAATTCCCCTCAAAAAGGTGTGATGATTCTGACCTCCCATCCTCTTGACCAATGCAAATTCCTAAGCCTGATCACTCCACAAGCTAATGAGCGCCTACCTTTGGAAAGTAGGTCCAAATGGATGTGGAATCATTGGATGTTTCCGGTTCTACGAACAAACCCGCTAGAAACCGATCGGAACGTTTGAATCTCCCATCCAGGAGGTCATCCCCAAATTCCGTGCGAAACAAAAATGGTGAACCCGACGTGAATCCTTAACCAAGTTAAAGTGGTGTTTTACCTATTTGTTAAAGCCCCTATTTAAAACTCAATAAGAGGGCTAACAAAAACAATCATTGACATGTGTGCTCATCCAAAGGATGAAGTGGCTGAATTTTATCTTGATTACGTCTGTTATATCAAAAAGGCACTCTTTTCCAAGATCTTCTATATTTCCATAATGGCTGCTCTCAAATTCACATCTGTGAATACTGCTGCTGCAAATACCACTGCTGCTATTCCTACTGGATCGTCATCCGCTCTGAGGATGACATCACCTACTCAGCGTCTTCAACACTGGGTATCAAATGCGCTGGTTAAGGAGTACCGTCAACACGGTACCATCCCAACTCTGGAGGCTTCCCGACAGGCCCTCCAAGTGAACAACTCACACAGGTCGTCCGGACAATGACGACCAGTGATCAAGAGGCAGGCGGTGTTGACTACCGTCTCCAACCGTTTCGGGTCGTTATCCCCGGAAAGCAATTTCCATTCACTCCCTTACTCTGAGGAAGTGAATGAGCAGGTCCCTCAAGGCCTTAATTCAAAAAGACAGGAGTCCTTCCCGAGGGCTCCCATCAACAATCGCCGCCAGACTCGTGCGGCAGTGCGCCCTCAACATGATGAGGGTACCGACTCCAGGCATTCAGCTCAGGTTCTTCGAACCTGAGCAGGCAAGATGAACCGCCAGAGACGGAATCCGGTTAACAATGGGCATGTTTTCATCCCTGCCATCTCCGGAGAAGTCCACTAACCTAACTTGGTGGAGAACAACGAGCAGGCACACACACCTGCCCATTTTAATTCCGCTGTCCAACAGACTCATCTGGCAGCATCAAGCCAATCCCGCCAGGCAATTCCGGCGGAGTACTATAGGCAGGAACATACACCTGCTTATGCATCATCAGTTAGTCAGCAGGCTCGCCTGACTACATATGATGGAGTCCACCAACCTAACTTGGTGGCAAACAACGAACATGCACACACACCTGTCCGTTTTAATTCCGCTGTCCAGCAGACTCGTCTGGCAGCATCAAGCCAATCCCGCCAGGCAATTCCGGCGGAGTACTATAGGCAGGAACATACACCTGCTTATGCATCACCAATTAGTTAGAAGGCTCGTCTGACTACATATGATGGATCTCGTCAACCGAGTTTGGCGAAGTGTAATCAGCAGGCATATACACCTGCTAATACTAATCAAACCTACCAACAGTCTCGCTTGGTAGCGCACGGAGAAGTCAGTCGGAAAGCCCCGACAACAAACAGGAGGCAGAATCAACTCTCTGCCTCCACACTTGAGTACTGTCAAGATTCACTGACAAGAAAAGGAGGACATGAGGAGGCACATACACCTACTCCAAACCCGGAATGGACGTATATTCCCGTTCCAGCAGCTGAAGTCACCAAGCATATTTTTTCAATGGTGAAAGAGAAGAAGAAAATTCCTGCTCATATTCTGGATGCTTGTCAGGATATCATAACAGCTTCAGCATCATCTCAGGGAAAGACACATAAATCTATCCCTAACAGTGGAGTGACACATCAACGATTCACTCCGGAACAGACACACACATCTGTTCCAATCCAAGAGGGTTATGGGGCATACTCCCCCATATCATACGAACAACCAAGTCAGGCACATACACCTGATTTGAGTGGAGATCGTCCGCCTAACCTGACCATCTTTCCTGATCAGGAACATACACCTGCTCAGAGCAATCACTTTCATCATCAAGTGGTTTCTGAAGAGAGTAAGAAGAAATCTAAGAAAAAGATCCGCCAAGCACAGTCAGGAGATCAAAGGCCAATCTGTAACCAAGCCTTGCTCGATGCTGGAGTTCTTCAAGCCCTCAGACATTTATCTGTCGAAATTCAAGATTCTACTCCCTCAATTCCCAATAACGGGGACATTAATTCTGAAGGTCTTCAACAGACACTTCCTCATGAAGGCTTGCTTCATGAAAATTCGGTCAATCTTGAAGTTTCTTCTTCAGATGAGAGCCACAGGAACCCTCTGTGTGGTTAGAAGACCAAGGAGCAAGAGATCTCATCTTTTGTTGTAACCCATTATGGTGGTCCTCCCCATGATGATGAATTTCGCTGCGAAATTCCTCTCCGCAGTAGTGATTCACATTTCCTGGAAAATACTCCAGTAGACGATGTAGTGCCGAGAAAGCCCTCTTATCTTGAGGCACTTGTAAATGCGAAACCAGTCATGTCTGATGCTTTATCGCTAGCAAGTGAAATACTTTCTCAATCAGAAGATAGCACAGGGTGTAGGTCATTCTCCAAACCACGCCTAAGTCATGCATCTTCTAGTTTGATCAGTGATCTCTCTACCAATCTTGTTGAATCCGATGAAGAAACAAGGAAACACAAACTCTGGTCAAAACAGGTAGAAGAATCTTTATTTAATGAAAAAGAGGAAATTCTGAACATGAGGAGAAAACTGGCGAAAAGTGAAGTACCAATCATGTTTTGGCCTTTGGCTGACTCCCAGTATGATATTCCAAAGATGTTGACGGATGATGGAATCCATGATATTCGTCTCAACATATGGAAAAATCTTTGTCAATTGAAGAAGAAGGTATTATCTTATGATGAATATGAAAATCATCTTAAGATAATAGAAGGGCTACAACGTCATATTGATTTGGCAT
Source organism: Viscum album (assembly GCA_963277665.1). NCBI lineage: Eukaryota > Viridiplantae > Streptophyta > Magnoliopsida > Santalales > Viscaceae > Viscum > Viscum album. Next base: position 1,282,600,418 of record OY728134.1, read on the forward strand.
CTCTATCAGTCTCTCGGTATCCGAAGGCTGAAAAGCAGAAGAGAACCCTTCAACGTTCATGCCTTGGCGCACTAAGAAAATTGCGTCAGTTAATTGCCAATGCTCCATCTGGTGTTCATATCAGAGGATGGGGTGTTCACGGAGCACTACATTTCACAGTGCTTTCTAGTCAGCAAAGCCCGCCGAAAATGGTCTCATGCAATGTTATTGCCCATGGCCGGCCATAGTCAATGAGCTTTGTTCATAATCAAAAGCTTGCTAAAGAACAGGCTTCAACTAGTTCCTCTCAAAATCAAGCATATAGAGAACAAGTTGTTGAATTGCTCCTACATCAAGCAGGAGAGAATATTGCACAAGCCTCTCGTATGGAGCAAACACGTCATCAAATGACAGAAGTTTCGGAAATCATCCAACGGTCTGTTGAACCAGGTTATAAAAGTGGATACAGGCTAATGCATCCAGCTAATTTCCGAACTAAGATTCGCAAGATCAAGAGATCTTTTAAGAAGATCTTAGACATAGCATGTCAAGAGACACCCCAGCTTGCTAGACTGGGGACTCCTTTAACCCAACCCTCAGAGTCAACAAATGGGATTCGAGGAGTTGAGCGGAATCAGCAGGAACATCCCCAGTTCACAAGACTGGGGACTCTTTCAAATCATCAATCCCCTTCTCAGAGAATGTAAGTCTTTTCTCGATTGGGGAAGAAGCCCCAAGAGGAACGAAGATCCAAATTATCAAGAGATTCCCTCCAAGTTATAGCTCGTCAAGAAGTTCCTAAAATATTAAATCAACAAAAGGCAATGTCTCATCAAAGACATGAAAGAGGACAATATCACAGAAATGTTGATAGAAGGGATGTGATGCATTATGCATCAATCAATGTCATCAATGCCGTTGTTGCTAATCCACCAGAGGAGACTCACTCAGGGGACTCAGATGAAGAGCGTCCTGCTCAAGAAAATGTACGCACCGATACAAATGAAGAAGGTGTGCATACACGAAGTCAAAGGATTACTCAGAACCTAGGTAATCCACTTCCCTCTCTCCAAAAAGTATCCAACAAAGGAAGAGGAAAGAATCAGGTTACATATCCTTCCTCTGGAGAAGGTCAATCGCTCTCATTAGAGCAAAGGTTTGCACAACAGGAGGAAAAAATGAATGAATTAAGAAGGTTGAATGCAGAATTACTTCAGAGTAGTCTTCTTCTTAAGAATGTTGAAGTCCGACAGCCGAAGGAATTTGTTGCAGTTACTGAGATGGATCAAGAATATCCTCATTTATCAGTACACCCTCAGAGGTCTAATCCCGTGGGCCAAGCGCAACAACGGTTGGCAGTGCTACCGTCAGTTGCAGCACCAACCACCACATCTGTCTAAGCTCCATTCATTGCACCTACCCAAAACCAAGTTCAACCTGATGTTTCTCAAAAGTTAATAACTACTATTGAGTCATTAACAGCTCGGTTAGAAACTATGGAAGGGAAACGGGCGCAAGTTCAACCTGAAATGAATGTTTACCCTAAATGGGTAGATTCAATTTCTCCTCCATCCAGTTTTGGAAACCCTGTTTTCCCTACTTTCAATGGATCAGGCGACCCTGAACAACATTTGACACATTATGTGTCTTGTTGTGATCCTATGATGGGAACTCCAGAACAGCAAGAAGCAGTGAAACTCAGATGCTTCGTGCGAACCTTGCAAGGACCAGCTTTTGTCTGGTATACAAGCTTGCAATCCCGGTCAGTCATAGGATGGGAGGATCTTCGTCAAAAATTCCTTCTTCCGTTCATCTCAACTTTGCCAAAAACGACAGTTTTCGATCTTACAAACTGCAAGCAAAGGGAGAATGAAAGAGTCTCTCATATCATTGCTCGCTAGAAGGGATTAACGTATTCTCTGAGTTTAGCACTCCCTCAGGAGGAGATGTTGCCAATCTGTGTGGAAAATTTGTGTGACGAATTACGCACGCCATTGGTCCCTGTAAAATACACAGGAGGGTTTCGAGACCTTACTTCAATTGCTCAGCAGATTGAAGATTCCCTTATACAGGCTAAGGTTAAATCTCGTGTAATTCCATCAGCTTCAGGAAGGAGAATGGGTAAAGCAGAAACTGCTACATTTATGCTTAAACAAGCACCTGTACCTATTTCTACTTCAAAACCTTCATCTTGTCGAAGGGCTCCACCTCCTGAATGCCAACAACAAAGGCCGTTTCGTCCAAATGATCAAAAAGATCAACGGAGAAAACATTTTGAAGATATGAAGAGTAAAACACACTCTTTCCGAAATGAGCATGTTCCTGGTTACTTCATTTCAGCTCTGGAAAATAATTTGGTTCAATTATCATTGCCCAAGAGGCCAAACAAGGAAGGAGATGAAGACCGTCCCAATTATTGTGCCTTTCATCAAATGGTAGGGCATCCCATCCAGGAGTGTTTTGTCTTTAAAGACCTCCTGCAAAAGATGGTCGACTTGGGACAAGTCAAGATGAAAGGTTCTTCTACTCATGTAGCATGTGTTACTGCTACAGTTCCAGAGGAGGAAGGTGAATGGCAAGAAGTCAAAAGCAGAAATGCACAGAAGTATGATGATTGGATGGTCAGAAAGACAATCAATCGGACTCATGCCATTTTGCGAACACAATTAAAGAAACCAATTGTGTCTTATACCATGAATATTGCGGTAAAAACCTCTTCATCAGAGGGAAAATCCTCAATGAAACGGCTTGATTCAAAGAAGAAAAAAGAATCAGAAGAAGATGAGTATGTATCAAAGCCTAAATTGTCTTTGACTCTGGCAGACTTTATGCCATCTACTTCAAAGCCACGGGCACCGCCCCACCAAACGGCACAACCTAAACAGGCTAACCAGGCAGAGTCTTTATCAGACGAAGAGTTAATCTTCGGTTCTGTTAATATGATTTAATTAATAGATCCGTATTCCAGTCGTAATTTTGATGAGCTTGAATTCCCTATATCAAATAAGGGAATCCGAGGAAGTTTCAGAGGTTCAGGATACAGGGGAAGACGTGGATCTTTCCAAAGCCACTACTCAAATTCTACCCCTGCTAGCACTGTGTATGCAGCAGAAACTCGTGGTAGAGCCCTTCAGCGAGCTCAAAAAGAACAAGAAAGTTATTCTGCTAATAGTCAACTCAGTCTTGGCACAGTTATTTTGGAAGACCGACTGAAAATTCCATCTTCTTTATCTCAGCATGTAAATGGATCTAATCGGTCTAATCTTCCAAAACCAATGATATTGCCAACTTCTATCCGAATACAAGATGCATCAGCTTCCAAAGCATCTGCTTCCAAGGTACCTGCTAAACCACATATTCCTATTGGGAAACACAGACCTTTAGATCAAAAGTATGATATATTAAAACACTTGGCCCAAGTACCCGCCAAGTTATCAATTTTGGATGCTTGGAATCTGTCAAAAGATCTTCGGGAAGCACTCATCGAAGCTTTGTCAAGTCCTCGGGATTTTGAAGCTGAAATTGCTGCAGCTGAAGTCTATCACATAGAGAATAATCCTTCAAAATGCCATGCAGTGATATCTTTTACTGATAAAGATGAAGATGATGTTGTGTATGGGAACATAAAACCTTTGTACTTATCTGGCAAAGTCAATGGTGTAGATATCCGAAGAGCTTTCATTGAAAATGGTTCAGGAGTCAACCTCATGCCCATTCGTACACTTCGTCGATTGGGCCTCACAGAATCTGATTTATCTCCTTCTACCATGATGTTACAAGGATATGTTAAAAATGAACAAGAACCACTGGGCGAAGTTACACTCAGAACCCAGTTTGGAGATCTTGTATCCAATTCGGATTTCATGATTGTTGATCAAGACTCAGCTTTCAACGTCTTTCTTGGAAGACCCTGGCTACATCAACATGCAGCTATTCCTTCATCATACCATCAATGTCTCAAATACTGTTTCAATGGACAAGTTGGAACATTTTATGGTGATAAGACCTCATTCAAGACATGTGAGTCTCAATACATTGAGGCATAATTTTATCACATGAAGGGGAGAGAAAAATCTACAATGAAGGAAATTACCAAAGTTAATGCTCCATATGGTTTAGATAAAATTCCAATAAATCCATTTACACATGTGAGTACAGATTATGTGTTACCTATCAGTCAAATTGAAAAAATAGGCCCAAATCAAAATACTCTTATGGAAAGATCCATAATGTCAATTACAGCAGTTGAGCCAGACAACATGGGAGAAATTGGTAACCTACCAAACAGTGATGAAAGCCTCAGTGGTGATGTTTTCATTTCATCTGTTGAAGTCCAACAAGTCTATACTTCGCCAATCAGGCCAGAAGAAGTTATAGCAACACCAGAGGTGAATAATTATGTCGATTCTCTATCCATTATCTCCTCTTTATTTCCCAAATAAGGCCCTTTATCATCAATAGGGTCGGAAATGGAAGCTTCTTCTTCAAAATGTGAAAATTTTGATATCTCTTATGACCATGAGAATTTCGTTTTGTCATCTACTTTGCAAGTAGAAACGGAAGAAATAGCACGTAATGAAGAGGAAGAGGAAGATCTTAGAGATTCTCCTCCAGCATTTGAGGAAGGTATCTCTACCATTGTGGATGAACTCAGAGAAATAAATTTGGGTACAGAGAAAGATCCACGCCCCACTTTAATTAGTGCGGCCATGACCCTTGAAGAGCAAGAGATGTATATTTCTTTTCTAAAGAAAAATAAAGATATTTTTGCTTGGAATTATATAGAAATGTCTGGGCTTGATCCTGATATTTCTACTCATCATTTGGGTTTACCAAAAGAACATCGAGGATTTAAGCAAGCCGCGAGAAGAACACACCCAACCTATGCTTCCAAAATTAAAGCTGAAGTGGATAAGCTGATCAAAGCTAACTTCGTCAGAGAAGTTCAGTATCCCAAGTGGTTGGCTAATATTGTCCCTGTAAAGAAGAAGAACAGACAAATTAGGGTTTGCATCGATTTCATAGATCTTAATCGGCATTGTCTTAAAGATGATTTCCCAGTTCCGATTACAGAACTCTTAATTGATGCGACGGCTGGCTATGAAGTACTTTCCTTCATGGATGGATATTCCAGATATAATCAGATCCGAATGGCCCCAAAAGATGAGGAATCTACAGCCTTCAGAGCCCCTCAAGATGTGTTTTGTTACCAGGTGATGCCCTTTGGTTTAAAGAATGCAGGTGCAACATATCAACGCGTCATGCATCGTATCTTCAAACCTTTCTTTGGGAAGTTTGTTGAATACTATGTGGATGATTTGGTGGTTAAATCCAAGAAACGTTCTAATCACTAGGCTGATTTGGAAGTCATATTCCACAAGCATCGACAACATAATTTGAAGATGAACCCCTTAAAATGTGCTTTTGGGGTAACCTCGGGAAAATTCCTCAGCTTTGTTGTACGCCATCGTGGTATTGAAGTCGATCCTGAGAAGACCAAATCAATACTTGGTATGTTACCTCCTTAGAATTTGAAAGAATTAAGAGGACTTCAAGGACACTTAGCCTATATTCGGCGTTTCATCGCCAATTTGGCAGGCAAAAGTTTACCCTTTACCAAATTACTGAAGAAAGGAGTCACTTACCAGTGGACTGAAGAATGTCAAGAAGCATTTGATGTTCTCAAGAAATACCTCTTGAGTCCACCAGTACTCATGGAACCTGTTGAAGGAAGACCACTTATCCTCTATGTGACAGCTCTAGAGCGATCATTGGGGGCCTTTCTTGATCAAAAGAATGATGCTGGGAATGAAAATAGCCTCTACTAACTCATTAGAACTATACTTGAAGCAGAAACCCGGTATTCAAGTATTGAGAAGTGCTGCCTAGCATTAATCTTTGCAGTTCAGAAACAGAGACACTACCTGCAACATCATGAGGTCCAATTGGTATCTCGCAATAATCCGCTCAAATTCATCCTTAGTCGTCCAATGATTATAGGACTTCTAACAAGGTGGGAAGTTATTTTGCAGCAGTTCTACATTCAGTATGTATCTCAAAAGGCAATTAAGGGCCAAGCTCTGGCTGATTTCCTGGCTGAACATCCTTCAGTGGAAGACACGTCTTCAGATATTGAACTCCCTGATGAGGAAGTTTTCTCTATTCAAGAGAATCCTCAAACATGGGAAATGTATTTTGATGGTGCTTCCAGAAGTCCAACAGGGAAGAAAATGGAAAACCCTAAATTCAACAAAGTTGGTTTAGGAATTGTACTCATTTTTTCAGATAAGGCATTGTTACCTTATTCCTTTTTATTGTGGGAAGGTGGTACCAATAATGAAGCTGAATACCAAGCTCTTATCACAGGCTTGGAGTTATCACTTCAAGCACAAGTGAATCACTTAAAGGTGAAAGGTGATTTAGACCTGGTAATCAAACAAGTCAATGGGGATTATGCCATCAGAAAAGAAGAATTAATCCCTTTGTATGAATACGTCAGAGAGTTAATGGCGGAATTCCCTTCAGAACCGACATTTTCTTATGTCCCAAGATCAAAAAATGCTCAAGCTGATGCACTGGCTAATATAGCCACAGCTCTAGCAGATCCAAATCGGGATGAGACAACCATCAGTATTTCCCACCGTCGTGCAATTTCACCTTATGTTCAAGTCAGAACAGAGGAAATTAATGAAATTAGTCCCATTCCTGAACCGTATGGTCATACTATAGGATGGATGTCACCTATCAGGGAATACCTTCAAAATGGAACACTTCCACCTAATAGAGCCGAGAAAGAACAAATCCGGCGACGTGTGGTCAATTTTACTCTTTATGATGGCCCAAACCACCTAGAGAAAATTCTCTACAAACGTGGTTTTGATGGAGTTCTCTTCAGATGTATTGATGGTGAAGAGACAATGGTTGTCATAAAAAAAGTGCATGTAGGAGTCTGTGGTGCCCACCAGTCTGGACATAGATTTTCTTATCAAATTCAAAGGCTTGGATACTTTTGGCCTTCAATGATACAAGATTGTGTTGATTTCACAAAGAAGTTTCATTCATGTCAAGTACATGCCAACTTCATTCATCAACCTCCAGAGTTGCTTCATACAGCTAAATACTTGTGGCCATTTGCCACATGGGGAATGGATGTGGTGGGACCTTACCCTTCAGCTACGGCCAAGCAGTTTAAGTACATTCTTACTGCTACTGATTTCTTTTCCAAATGGGCAGAGGCAGTACCTCTCAAAGAAGTCAGTTCTAAATGCATTGTTATCTTCATCAAGTCTAACATCATTACTAGATTTGGTGTCCCTCATACCATATTGACGGAAAATGGCACCAACTTCTGTTCTTCTGAGGTGAAGAAATTGTATCAAGAATACAACATTAAATCCAACCATTAATCTCGGTATCATGCGGCGGCCAATGGCCAAATAGAAACCTTTAACAAGACTCTTTCAAATATACTGCAAAAGATGGTGGATAAAGATAAGAGGTCATGGCCTGATAAACTCTTTCATGCTTTATGGGCTTATCGGAATACCACCAGCAATGCAACACGGTCAACTCCATATTCGTTGGTATATGGAACAGAAGCAGTCTTGCCAATTGAAGTTCAATTGCCCTCACTCAGGGTAGCCATTTGTGATCAGTTATCTACAGATGAGCAATCCCAAAAGCGATTGAATGAATTGGAATGGTTAGATGAAAAAAGATTGTGCACTTTGCACCACTTGGAAATCTATCAGAATCGAATAGCACGAGCTTTTAAGAAAAAAGTTCGTCTTCGTTCATTCAATCAGGGAGAATTGGTATTAGTTCTCAGAACTTCAATGATACCAGGAAAGAAACCTCCCAAGCTTGAGCCAAAATGGGAAGGACCTTATTCAATACATAAGGTCTACTCCAATGGAGCTTATTCATTAATCTCAATGGATGGAGAACTCATCACGACTCCAACCAATGCCAGATTTCTGAAGAAATATTTTGTATAAACACAAAATATGGTCCCCAGAACCAAGATTCTTACAATTGGTTCATAGATAAATGGTCCAATATGACTTTAAACTGCAACTTCGTCCAACATGACGTTAAACTGTGTTTCATCCGAGATGACACTAAACTATATCAGTTCCCTTAATTGTCGAGCATGACACTAAACTGTAGTTCATCCTAGCTACATGACGCTAAACTGTACAACACCCTAATTCGTCCAAGGTGACGTTAAACTATGAGGTCCATGCATATGACCTTAAACTGTTCGCATGTCTTCTTTAGTCCAACATGACGATAAACTATGTCCTCTTTTTTTCCCCGCAACATGACACTAAACTGTGCGGCACCAGTTCGTCCTTGCTATATGACGTTAAACTATACAGCAATGGTCCATTATGACCTTAAATTGAAACTTCGTCCCACACGACGTTAAACTATGAAAAAGTTCCCTAAATGGTTCTGTATGACCTTCAACTGCATCATCAACGGTCCATGTATATGACCCTAAACTATTTGCAAGTCTCTTACGTCCAACAAGACGTTAAACTGTGACGTCCTAACTACATGACGCTAAACCGTATAAAAGTCCCTTACGTCCGAAAAGACGTTAAACTATATAATCATCAAAGGTCATTTATGACCTTAAACTACACCACCGTCCAGCATGACATTAAACTGCACCATCCACGGTCCATTTATATGACCTTAAACTATTCTCCCTTTTGTCCAACATGACACTAAACTATAGAAAAAATCCCCAATGTGTCCAACATGACATAAATGGTGTGTTATTTTGTCCTTACTGCATGACATTAAACTGCACAGTCCCCCTTTCGTCCAATATGACGTTAAACTGTATTGTCCCCATCGTCCTAACTACATGATGCTAAACTGTACAGAAAATCCTTGATATGTTCTACATGACATCAAACTGTTATTTTGTCCCTGCTACATGACACTAAAATGTGCAGCACCAATAGTCCTAACTGCAAGACTTTAAACTGCATAGTCCCTTTTTTATGTCCTACATGACATTAAACTATGCATTGTTAAGGTTGTTGTTACCTCTTGTTTCTCACACCGAGTATGACTCACGTGAGCTTAGAGCAAACATCAACCATAACACTCTCTTTGGGCCGCTAACCATGTGTAAGTCCCAAAAACATTTTTTATTAGATCGTTTTCCCCAAGAACAACTTGATCATTAATTCATTCTTTAATTGAACTACACGGACTTTGATACTTGCCCTCCAGGCTGGGTATGTAGGCAACCTCCTAGGGTTCAAGCCCAAAAAAAAAATCTCTTCACATCGGTTCACCACCATCTCATATGATGTTGATTCGTGAAACCGCCCCTAGAATCAATATCTTTACATTGATTCACTTTCGTCCTTGTTATATGACGTTAAACTATGAAACACTTTTGTCCGGTACGACAATAAACTACAATACTCTTTGATTTCCTCATTTGAGAGGGAACCATTATTGACATTGATTTTTCAATCATGTTTCATTTCAAAAGACTACGTGCATACATGGTAATGCCTAAACTTTTTTATCATAGGTTAAGCCATCATTGCACTAAAGTCCCCTTTCACCCTTCACATGTACGGACCAAATTTGTACAAAGGGTAGTTCTAGAACTACGTGGACTTGATTCCCATCCTTATGGGATACGTAGGAACATTCGAGTGTCCCTCGAATCCAGTCTCAAGTCTTTTGGGCCTAACCCCAAATTTCACTTTCAGTCCCTTGGCTGAAAAGTCCTAATGAAAACACACATTGTGTATTCATTATTATGGTTTGAATTCTATGACGCTAAACTAAGATCTCTCATACTTTCGTCCTGCACGACGTTAAACTGTATTTCAAGAACTACGTATGGCTTGATTCTCATTCTTATAAGATACGTAGTGAAGTCCAAAATTTCAATTCAGGACCCAGCCACAACATGATTATGGTTATCATTGACCTATGTATCTCTATATACATTGGACAATACCCATCTTTATGTGTTATAATCCTAACCTTAAATATTTTCAGATCTTCATAACCCTTTTCATGACTTCTAGTCACAAAAATGTCAAACTTCTGAGAATTCTTTTCCCTGACTATGCAGCACATGCCCATAGGTGGCCTTGCATAAACAGTCCACATAACAGACTTGTCAGCCATAAGATACTATTTTATTTAACTATGCAGCCAATGCCCTTAGGTGGCCATGCATAATTCTACCCCCTAACGGGTTTGTTGGATAATAGTAACTTCATTCTTGGGAAGAATGCCTCTTTTGTCCTTATTTGTCTTAAATGACGGTATGTAGGGATCTGCAAAAAATAGCCATCCTTAACATATTTGTCCCATATCCTTTTTCATGATCTGAAAGTATTCAAGTCTATGGTTTATTCTTCTTCCCTACATTTGGTTCAGACCTTCATAGGAGTGATATTCATCCAGTTCTTCGATAATCTTGTCTGGAAATATCTTCTCCATATTCAAGTACCTCTTTCCATACAACAAACTCTATACTTTAGAAAATTTGAATCTCCATAAACTTTCACTGGATTTTATCATTAGGAAAGTAAATTTCTGAGAGTTCTTTTGCCTGACTATGCAGCACGTGCCCATAGGTGGCCTTGCATAAACATTCCACATAACAGACTTGTCAGCCAAAAGATGCTATTTATTTGACCATGCAGCCAATGCCCTTAGGTGGCCCTGCATATTTCAACCCCCTAACGGGTTTTGTTAAATAATAGTAACTTCATTCTTGGAAACTACTTCTTCTAATTCCTTTTAGCTCTTTTTCATATCATTCCTCATATTCAAATATTCTTAAGCCATAGTTTACATTTTTTCCCTCATACTTGAGTATGGTAGTATGTTTTCAGATGAACTTTCAAGGAATTGTGTCAATTCTAATCCATTTTGGTCAAAGCTATTTCGACTTTAAACACTAGCCCCTTTATGTCTGACATGCATGACTTTAAACTGCCAGATTTCTTGTTTTTCTTTTCACCTCAGAGTCAAATCCTCTTTTCTCTCCGGATCCAACTCTGAGGGGGGACTTTTGTTGACGCTCCTTTCCGTCATAGAGTCTAACGACTGAAAAAAGGGAAATACCGTAGTCCAAAGTGATTCATCCTTTGAAGAAACATCAAAAATCGACAAAGGGATGAACAAGGAGAACATTTCCCATAGGTCGTGCAAGTTCCCTCATGGTCGCGCAAGTACAATTGCGCGCCGCCTAGTGGTCGTGCAAGTCTACTTGCGCGACGCCTTATGGTCATGCAAGTGACTTGCGCGACCTAAGTGATAAACCGCCCGGTAACCGCCCGGGGTCTTCTCCTGCCTATAAATAGACCCTGTGGCCCCCCCATTCGAGAGGACCTTTTTCAGAAAATCGGATTGAAGCTCCCGATGCCCAAGTCTCTTCTCAAAGCTTCCGGAACACTTCTAAGGTAATTTCTGACCTAGAACGGAAGATCTAAAGAGATGGAGGAAGGCCTAAGTGTTGAAACTCATCAACACTTGTGCGCCTGAGTGGCCAGCCCTTAAGGGAAGTGGTCACACTTGCGCGCCGCCTCATTCCTTCAATAGAATTTGCGCGTCCCTTTTCTGGAAGAACCTCAAGAGGATTCTAAAGGGTTTAATAAAGAGTCGCTCAAGTATTTTAATGCTGGTTGAAAATTGCGCAAGTACCCCACATGCCGCGTAGGTATACCTGCGCGACCAATACTTGCGCGCCGCCGCAGTACCTGCGCGCCTTCCAAGACTTGCGTGCCCCTTCCTTTTTGGGTGCCTTTTCTGCCCATTTCACCCCTCTTAAGCCATTTCACCTTTCCTATTCAAGATTCAGTCTTCAAGATACTATTCAAATCCATTTATGGCATGATTTCTTGATTTGAATTCCTTATCTGAAAGGAATTCGGTGAAATATCTCTCAAAACCTAGTGATTTGCATATCTTTATGTCACCAAAGATTGAGAGTTCATTCATTCAACCTCATCCTTTAAGATGATAGAATCCTTAACCTGGGTCTCCATTTCAGGAATAATCCCCAGTTATAAGTTCTTTAATCTGGGCATATTCCTCAGGAGTAAGCCCCAAATTCTTAAAGTTCCCAAATTTCGGCATCCTCCTCAGGAGTAAGCCCCAAACCTTGATTCCTTAACTTGGGCATCCTCCTTAAGAGTAATCCCCAATCCCAATCTCAAAATATGGGCATCCTTCTTAGGAGTAAGCCCCAAGTCCTCTAATTTGGGCATCCTCCTTAGGAGTAAGCCCCAAACCAAGTCCCCGAACCTGGGCTTCCTTTTCAGGAATAAGTCCCAGTCATAATCTTGGGCTTCCTTTTAAGGAATAAGCCCCAAGTCCCTTAAATTCTCTTTAACCAGTCCTAATTTACGTTTTATCTTGGATTCCTTCTCAGGAGTAAAACCCAGTTATCAATCCTCTCCTAATTTGGGTTTCCTCTTCAGGAATAAGTCCCAAGTTAGAGTATTCAAATCTCCATGAAGCACATATACCTTTATGGACCCTGTTCCTGGATTTTCTCCATAAAGTAAATCCTCTGGGCAGTCATACATACATAAGCCCCAAACCATTTCTTATGATTGCATCTTTCATGGCACAATTGTCTAATTTTTACCAATACCTCTGGTTTCTCACACCGAGTATGACTCACTTGATCTTAGAGTGTAAAAGTAATTATGACATCCTTCTTTGTGCCATCAATCATAAACGTCATACTCTATTACTCAAACTACGTGGGTTCTGATTCTTTTTCCAAAACAAAGGATACGTAGGTAGCCCATTTATGGGTTCGATCCCAACTCTGAAATAATCTATGTCCTTCTGAATGACGATAAACTTCAAGTGCCCCACTGAGTGGCTTTAAAACCAGCCTGGTCATCATAATGACCAAGAAACTTTTATATAAATGTTTTGAAGGATACCATTGACCAAGAATCTCTAAATAGATACAGATGATTCTCTATTGATGAAGAACCTCGAATACATATAAAAGATTCTCTAAATTTCTTACATATTTAATCATTGATTGTTAAAACTAAAGGAAAGCTCATTTTATACTTGGTAATGTAATAAGGATTCAAGAACATAACTTAAATCTATAAAGAGAGTCCCGGTGTAGACAATAATTCCCCTAAAAAAGGTGTGATGAGTCCGACCTCCCATCCTCTCGACCAATGCAAATTCCTAAGCCTCATCAGTCCACAAGCTAATGAGCGCCTACCTTTGGAAAGTAGGTCCAAATGGATGTGGAATCATTGGATGTTTCCGGTTCTACGAACAAACCCGCTAGAAACCAATCGGAACGTTTGAATCTCCCATCCAGGAGGTCATCCCCGAATTCCGTGCGAAACAGTGGTAAAGGGTTCCTTAACTCAATTTCAATTCACTGGGTTATTACTTTAATCATTGATTTTTTCTTGAAATTATTATGTTGTAATTTTTAGATAAATTGTTCTATTATATATTTCAACTTTTTTTGTGTTGATTTAAATTTTCTACACACAATTTATTGGTTGATTAATTCCCTATTCAATTTTATGATATATGTAAGGGTTTTTCATCTCAAATTATCTCTATTTGGGACTTAATTTTATGTTATGAACTTATATTTTGTATGATGTTTATATACTTCTCTTTGAAATGTAATATAATTTATATAATTATAATCATGATACATAATTATTTATTTGAAGTTATATTTTCATGGGGTAATGATTGGAAGCTACCAAAGTGGAAAACACATTATGTTATAATCTATTATACTTTAAAGATTTTTTATGTTCATAGCCAGTTAATGGTGGATCATTTTATATTATTTTATTAGACCACATTTATATTACTATCCTCTTTTCATTAAAATGTTTTACATGATTAATTTAAATTTCCTCTCTTATAGAATAAAGAAACATCATGAATGTTTTTTTAATTGCTACAGATCATGTATCTTCTTTTAGATCAGGAATATTTCTATTATATCTCCATGCATTCTAAAAATATTTAAAAAATGATCTTTTATAAATATGAATGATTTTTAAGATATTTTTCATGATATTTATCCTTATTTGACAAGGTTTTAAAAATAAATTTCTTATTCTTTTTCAAATGGGTCACTTTTGACACCATTTTCAAATTTTTTAAAAAATATCATTTATTTTAAACATTTAAAATTTGAATGGATTTCTATAATATTATGATAATTATTTTATTAGATAATTCCATTTATTTTTCTATGGTTATTTTCAAATAAAAAGTTTTTCGTCGTATTTAATAAATGTTTAAATGTTATTTTCAAAATGGTAAGGTTATTTTCCTTATAATTGTTTTAAATGATCTTTTAATGGTATTTCTATTCATCAATGTTAAGAAACCTTTATATTAATTATGATTTATTGGGGATGTTTTTTATTGACACCTTTCTCATTTTTATCTAGATGTATTATGATTGTTTCAATGAGACAGTGCTGAAAGCCGTTTCTTTTCCATGGGTCAATCAATTTATTAAAGGAATTGTTGTTATTCATATGAGTTTTTTTAAAAGATGCGCTTTGTACTTTATTCATGTTATGGTACTTGGAAATTGTTTATGGGGATGGGTGGTCCCACTATAATCCAAGCATAGATGATCCCCTTATATCTCTCTAATGCATTTGGTAAAGGGATTACTGTAACCAATTATGTTTCTCTCAAGAGATCATGAGAGTATACAATGATGGTTATTCCAAACATGGGATTAATTTAACCAATTATGTTTCTCTAAGGAGATTATGGGAATTTACTATAATTTGTATTCTAATTATAACCATGATTTAAATTTTATGTATAACCATGAATGTTATTCCATTTGTAAGAGTGATTTTGAATTATTCTATGAAACCAACATGTTTTCTTTGTGCTTTGTATGTGTTATAAATGTTTTGTTTGATCATGATTGACATCACATGGATCATGATTTATGATTCCTATAACTATTTCCTTAATAAATATTTATTCAATGATTCATTTTTATGATACCATTATTGATAGGTATAAATTCTCTTATGTAATTATCATGCAATATTATTATGTCATCATAACCTTATACATATATTACTATCACTAATGAAATTCAATTTCTATTTCTTCTGTTTACTATTATTCATCTTTTTATTGTCAACCCCCAAATTTTATTTTTTTTCCTAGCATTTATAGATAGTTAAGGGAAAAGAAAAATTCAATTTTAAAGTCATGATGATTTTATATAAATATAAAACATTTTTATTTTAAAAAATTTATATAGTGTGGAAAATTGATCTATGTAGAAGTGTCCACCTCACAATTGATGTGATTATTATGTAAAATTTATGACCTAATTCTCTTAAAATCAGAACCTAAAATAACTTTTGGAAAATAAATTTATTTTTTAGTTTAAAATCATTAGAATCTATAATGTTTAAGACTAGATCCATAAACATATGACTACATGCACTAAACTGTTGTGGTGAGATGAATCCGCTCATTTTGTAAGCATTTATTAATTGATATTTTTTTTTTCAATTACTTGGTTATTCGTAATGATTTTATCCTCATTTCATGAAACTATGTTCTTCATCATATATCACAAGGTAACTTGATCATTCTCTAAAGAATCATGATATTTTTCCTTTGAATATTCGTAAATCATCGCCCAACTTATCTCCAATATTCATCATTTGGTACATGAAACTTATGAAAATATTTTTTTATTTCAAACTATTAACCATTATGTATGTAATTTATGTTTTGATCCAACCAAATATATTTCTTTTTTCATATATAAATGGTTCCCTTCCTTGCATATTTTTTGGTTAACCCTAATGAATCACAATGCAGCTTAGTTCTTTAACAAATCTTGAGCTCTAACTAACCTTATGGATGCCTTTGGAAATTTTAATAACTCTTACATGTAAATAAATTGACTTTTACATATCACTGTTTATCTTGGGAAGTCTTAAAAATTCCATTTCTACTGAGTATATTTATCAATCAACTTTTATAATAGTTATGCATTATAGGGGGGACCTATACATTTCTAGAATCTAAATCTATAAAATCCTAAAAAAAGTATATATCTTGAGTAATTTCAAATATACCATTATGTATCATCCGAAATACCCTTATATATTCAAGTGACATTCAATTATTAAAATTCTATTTTGAATAAATCTTAATACGTCCCCATCAAATTCTATTTTTCAACTTCAACAGAGTATTCCAAAACATATTCATATCAACTTCAGACCTTTTCAAAAATTCTTACGGCTTATATAATCACTCATAAACATCACAAAAAACATTATGAAAAACATTCAATGACCTCCAATCATAGATGAAAAAAATAATATACACCTTCAACAATTCCATTGGTTCATTTGTTAATATTAAATACCTTTTGAAATTATAAGGGAAATTTGTAATGTTTTCTAAAAATTATAAAGGAAAAATATAAATTAGTTTATATTTAAAATGATTAATTGTTAAAAATTATTAATTTCGAATGTTAATATTTAAAATTCATTATTTGATAAAATTATATAAAACCTATAAAAATGAGTTTTGAAAACTGATATAATCAAGGTTCAAATAATATTAAATTTATGATATTCTGAATGTTTGTATAATATATAAACAGATCATATTAATAGTGTTTAAATTTTAGATATAAAATATTTAAGGAAACTGATATATAAATGTTAATATGAGGGATTTAATATTAAAAAAAATATAAAGTTTCAATATTTGTTAATTTTTTTCCATGATGCATGGTTAAATTATATTGTTTATAATCTATTTATGGGCTTATCATATTTTTCGCATACTTAATTGTTTTGAATTTTTCATTTATTTAGAATCATTACCTTATTATTAATTAATATAAAATTTTTATAATATGAATAGATGTATGTTATAGATTATAAGTGTCTAAAATAGTTTATTAAATTTCGTACATGAATTTGTATAGCTACAATCTATGAATTATAATTGATTTAGATTTATTCTACCTTATTTCTAACTTCTTAATGAGTTCTATAAATAGTTAGACATCAATATGGTTTTCTTGTATTGATTTTATTAATTGAATATGAATTCCAAACAAAATATTTTTCAGAATAAATACAAGAAAGGGAATTCAAAAGGTTTGATGAGGAGATCAAATCCTCACTAAAATATTATGTACTGAATTAATTCCAATGAAAACACTTTTAGAGACTGAGATCATCAAATTGGGTATATTCATGAATAATTAGGGTGACCATGGACTATCTTATGTAATAAAATAATGTAATGAAGTGACACTAAATGTTTGGTTCCTCACTTTTGGAATTTTCGTTGGATTACATGTAGTCAGGAAACCCTTGGGAAGGATTCCATTGGAATAGTGTTGAGTATATAAATATGGTAAATTTGTCATACAAATTCCTATTCAATAATAAGATATTCATATATGATATGACTGGCTTAATTATCTTCCAAAATAGTTAAAGTGATGAGGTTCATGTAAAGGAATGATTTTTTCTTTGTGAAATATGGGTCTTATCCCAATAATGGATATTATGTAATTTTAAAAGGGATCATCATTGTAGTAGGAGAAAATTTAATAAATGTTATTATTTATTGAATGTAAAACATGATACTCTTCTAATAAATGATTATATTATATATATAATGTCAACATCATCATCATCATCATCAATCATTAATTTGAGATAAATATTATAAAATGGGTATCTTAATTTAAAAAAGTTCTTAGATCAATTTAGAAACATACAAATTGTTATTTGATGAAACTAGTGGTTTTGAGTTTTTTTTCAATTAAAATTGAGGTTATTATCAACTGAAATAAAATGAATGGACTTTTGAGATAAATAGGTTAAAAATCATAGTTAACCCATTCATGATATGATTGTAAGTGGATATGGTTACCATAAATTTGAACCAAATTTCGATATATAATGAATGACCTTGTTAAACATGTAGTAGGTTATTTTGGATGATCAAAAAATATTTTGTGAAAAATATTGGAGTACTAAAGAGGCTATCTAAATGATGTTTTGATGAAATAGAATGAATACCTTCATAGTTCCATATATCCAGGTCATGGCATGAAGATATAATGAGTTGGAGTGTAATGATATATCTATAATTGATAGGTTATGGATGAGGTATACTATTTCTATTATAGAATAGTTTTTTAATCAAAGAAGTAGGATATTGTATGGAAAAGGTTTCTACAAGCATCCTAAGGAAGATAATACCATACAAAAATGAAATAACCACATCCAAATATAGTTCTTATATGAATAAATATAAATATATGGAAGGATACAATGTTTTTTAATTTTAGGAAACAATGCAATAGGTGTCACATAAGATTAATCAATGAAGTCCAAAGTTTATATGGAAGAATAATTTAGTCTGAACATAGCGTAACATGAAGTGTTACAAGATTACTACACCCTGGAGAAAGAGACCATGCTATAATTACTCCTACATATGATGAGAAATAATTTTATGTAAGAGTAAATTTAAAATTATCATGCCTAAATACGTACTATCACAACAAAATGGAAGATATAAAAGATTAATATAAATGGTGAATTAATTATTGTTTAATTAATCCACACCATAGTCAGAGGCTACGAGATATTGGTTCAAACCTTCAATATGATGATTGAAAGAATTTTGATATAATAAATAAACATACCATGATTAGTCAAGAGAAAATAAGAAACATGTAATGACATATTATTTATATTGTAGATGATTAATTTTTGGTTTAAATATTGAACTTTCAATTGGATAAAATTATGTTTATTTTAACCAGAAAGAGGTATATTACGCCATAACCAGTTTAATATTTTAAGAGATATAAATGATAATTCCATGATTTCTAAGGAGTTTTAAATGATATATCATACATATTTTGTGGATGAAGGTGTTGACTAATGTTCAGACATCGAAGTAATATAATAGACCCCAATCTATATAAAGTTGAGGAAAATCATGTTACGATGGATCATATCATGGCATGATTATGTAGTTACCAAAATATATTAATGAATCAATATGAATTTTAAAAGGTAAATAAATATTGTATATATTCTGAGATTTACTAGATTCAATTGGATAACATTGACCACATTCATGAATGTGGGATAAATGGAATTATATTAGTGAATTAGAGGAGGATAATTGATCCCAACCATCGATTTAAGAGTTAGATTCTTGGTGGTTCTTATAAAAATTTATCATAAAAGTTTTCGAAAAATTGAGAGTTAGAAATATTTTGATATATAAATATTGGATTGATAATGAATACATGAGGTATATAGTGGAATTTAATTGACCATATATATTCAATTAAATAAATAATATTTGAAGAATACAAGAGTTATATTGGTACATTTGGTTGTTATAAGTATTGAATAATGAGAAAAATAGAGATAAATGTAGTGTATAATTATTTTTAGAAGGATTTCATAGTTCATTAAGTGATTTCTTGGAATAAAAAAGTTTATCCTCACATTAATATATTTATCCCATCTTATTTTGGAAGTTAAATAGTGAAATATTTATAAGGATTTGATATCACCTATCTTAGGAATATAGGAAGTGTATCAAAGTTTACCTTAATATAGAATCTATTTGGAGATAAAGATATCAGGTATTTTAGTAACCTTTGATGAATTTTCAGAGACCCTTAATTATATAAATTAATAGGGTCCTCTCTAAAGTAGAAAATAGGGGATAATAAGAGGGATTTACCCTTGGATTGATATTACATCATTCTTAAATATTATAAAGGCATTGAATCATATCAAGGATTGAACATATCCTAAAATTTGTATCCATCAAACTAATGCCTTGGTTAATTTTATCATATAAACATATCATCGACATTTAATCCTGGGATGTACCAATTTTTGATGAACCATGTAAAATCATATTGTATTTATCCTGAGTTACATTTATTTATGTGTGATGAATGAGTTAGTGATATTGTTATAATGGTTTTGATATTGGATGAATTCATTCTAATGAGAAAACAAGATTTATCCAAAGAGTGAGAAAGGTAAAATAAAATATTTTTAAATCGAAAATACCATGATTCACCCCTCTCAATATAGACATATACAAATTTTTCTTGAAATGATTTAACAAATCCTAAAGGTTCTGATTTATCATTCAATCTTGGAAATCGTTTTTTGGATTTGTTGACCAAATGGATTCAAGGATTAATCCTCCTATTTTCAATGGTATTAAATTTCATAGATTGAAAAAAGAGATGTATAATATTCTATAAGAATGTGGTGAGGAGATTCATAAGTATATACAATTAGATTCTTATTTGAGACAACACATTGAGTGATTATAAGAAATAATTACATTGAAAATTTTATACATATGTATACACAATGAGGTATTTGATAAATCTATTTACGATGCTAGTTATTTTGATATATCAATAGTTTTATAAGAAATGTATGAAAAATATGTAGATGAAAAAATTGTTTTGGAACCTATATAATTGAAAAATTGTATATATGGTGGAGATAAATCATTGGTGAGAACATATGGTGACTATTTCCAAATGTAAAAAGGAAATAATTGGTTGAGTAATAAATAAAAGACTCCTTTGAATAATGACACACCCTTTAAGGTATGTTTGAATGATATCATTGATAAATATCCCTCTAAAATTGTTTTGGAAAATTCTTGTCAATTTATAAATGTATATTCCACCATAATGATTTAAGTGTAAGATGTTTCTATGGAAGAAGTGGAAATTAAATCATGTCACAAATATGATGAATTTTCATCTAGTGATAATGGAAAGATCCAATCCCAGTATGAGGATGTGGATTTTAAATTATTCAATCATGAATGACTTAGTTATATTGAACAAACTATTAAATAAATAAGGGTTATCCTTAAATTAAACCATTTTTTAAAATGTTTCCATCTATGAAAGGGAAATTTGATAAAATCTTGGATCTTACACATGATTTGGGAGAACAAACAAAATTAGAGAAGAATTTAAAATCAAGTGTTATTTGTCTTGAAACTCAACCTGAGGAGAGGATAAAATCGAGATAGAAATATAAATATATTTTTAAGTAAATGGATGTTCAAATAAAGGAGAAGTATGAGAATATCATGGTGCTTAAAGGAAGGTTGAAAACATATAATTAAAGGAAGAATACCCCTTATATGGTAGAATAAATAGGTCGAGTCCACAAAGATGAAAATATGGACTAGTGAATAAAAAAGGATTTTTTACCATATAATTAAGTGAATGTTCCTAATGTAAGCTATCTATGGGGTGGTACTATTGTGTAATCATGGGACACTCAATATGGTAGTTTAAAGAAGCCAAATCTGTCGAAGGTGTAAGAAAATCTACTACATAAACACCTCAACCATGCAATGACAAGACAATGTAAAACTATAGTGGTATATGTTTTATATAAAGTAACCAACGATATATATAAATAAATTATAGTAATAGAGGATGTAATGTTCTTATAATTTTTTTATAACAATTTGGAAGATAGTTTTCACTAAAATAAAATAAGTTATGGTGAAAAATATACTTACTTAATTTCAGGAAATTAATGGCAATGCTCAACAAAGGATACTACATATAATAATGATGGTATACTCAAAAAATCCCTCTTGGAGATAAAGAAGGAAAATATAGAAGAAAATGAAGGAAGTTACATTTTCTATTATAAATCTAGAAGAACATTTGAAGAATGTACCATGAAGGAAAAAAATAAGGAGGTCATTCTATCAAATATCAAGGACAATGAGAAGTTTTCTCATTAATTACACCATGATTAGATATATAAAAATTAGTGGAAAATCCATACCATTGAATTGGAAGCATGATGGATGATGAATCATTCACACATTAAAGAAACACACATATACTAGTGGGATTGGTTTTAGAATGGAAATGTATTCCAAGATGAATATGACAAATAAATATAAAGAAAAAAAAATCTGAATCATTCATGTATAAGTGGTGTTACAAAAAGGGCCACTAAACAGGATTTGTAGAAAATTGGAAGCTAGTTCGAATTAAACGGCCCATTCAATAAGATGACTCTCATTCCATTACTTGATGATGTATAGGAAGTATCCCTCTCTCATTTAATACATTTTTAACAACTAATATACGATATTATAATTATTTAAGGTGAGATATAATAAATGGGGTGATTGTATTGAGTGAAGAAAGATTATGAGAAAAATGTGTACATTATGAAAGAAAATACATGTAAAAAGGTTATGTTAGATCAACTAACATTTATGTCAAGGGTAAATATAAATAAAAATTATTTTTAATAATACACTATGGATATATAAATATAAACTCATAATTTCATTCCATGATTATGATGTAAAAATTATATAGAGAATTAATTGAAGAAAAAGAGATTATAAAGCCTAATTAAAGTTATTTAGTGGTATCAAGCCAATCTCAGTGACCAAAATGTCATATAAATCCATATTTCAACTGGTATTTGTCCTCCATTAATGGGAATGAACATAATAAAATAAGGATACTTTGTTATGAAATTCATATTGATCTATTTATGTGATAATAATGTGGTATCAACTGATGGTTTTTCAGGATATAAAATTCTACGAGAAAATTTGATTTCTATATAAAATATCAATAAGTGGAGTTGGATTGTACATTATGTTAAAATCTATTATATTTTTGTAGAATGTGATTTTGACAATTTTAATAAAGATTTCCTCATATGGAATAAAAATTGAACCCTATAATAAAGGAGTTTCATGGAGATCAAGTGATATGATGTGTCTATCATAGAATGTAGTATCATTTTGTTCAAAATCTAATAGGGCATACACCCACTCTATATTATTTTTTTATTAATACATGATCCTCGATAAGATTTATTATTATCATGGTGATACATTTTAATAATTCTAATATCTCAAAACGAATGGTATTTAATGATGTAAGTCAGTGACATGGAATGAACTGATAGTATTAAATAAAAGAATTGTTTCATAAACTGAAGTTTGAATTTGTGGGATTAGAGTTTTATTTGATATATCTTTTTTAATTAGTAAATTTACCCATTTTAATATTATATATAATGTATCTATGTGTCGAATAATTTAGAGATTGAAAATAAAATTTTTAATGGTGTTTATTATGTGCATAAATATTATTGGTTATTAGGTAATATTTGTTGAAGTGCCACTAATGGTTGATATGGAATAATGTCAATATATTAAGTGTTATAAATAAAAAAGTGAGGATTTGAGAAAATGCTTTTTTAAAAGTTGATAAAATATCCTAAAATTCTGAAGATTACTTTTAGGATATTGAAAGAACCTAGAAGTATCAGATGTAATCAAGTTGTATCACAAGAGTTATAGAGAAGTAAGATTTTTAAGAGAGAGGTCCAACTCTCTATATCCAGATTTCAATGTTTTTGGTGATTTATAACAACACATAAATAATTTTTTAGAAAAAATGGAGATAAACAATTACATTGAATAAGAGGGATTAGAGTTGGGAAAGGAATAAAAAATAGGAAGAAAAAAAAATCTGGAATAAAAATACCTTTCAATTTCATTATCATATGTGGAGGAGAAAATTAACCATAAATCCATGGATGTTTTTAGAATTAATGGAATTACATAGTAGAGTTGGGCTTACCTTATAATTGATAACACAAAAATAGTGGATAATGTTTTATCCAGTGGCTATGTGTTGGATTTATTATCAATTATAGTTTAATCTTTTTTAATAGAATGGATAGATTTAAAATATGAAAATGATGATAGTAATATTCAACCCACTAGTGATCTGATTGAAGGTGGGTATTATTAATATACATGAGAACTGTATTTGTAGAATAATGAAAATAGAACTAAATATTGGGGATGATCATGTTATAACTAGTGAGGAATATTTGATCCACTATAATGATTATACAGTGGTTGTTGTAAAAAAGGAAACAAATACCTTGATAGTCATATATATCGAGGTTTCAACATGATGAGATAAATAATTTGTTTGTGATGATATATATGGAATTTATAGGTGATGGATGAGAAATTTTATGTCTATTCTAGCATATTGTGATAGTATAAGCAATGTCATATTTTTTGAAAAGGCTGGTGGATTATTTCTATAGGAAGATCATATCATGTATTAGTAGAGTAACTAAGTTGTAATATAGTATATATAAAAATGAATTTGAATATATGGAAGGATACTATGATATGAAATGTTAGACCAGACCTCAGGAGGTTCCATGTGAGATTAATTATAAAATTCCAATGGTGTTGTTGAGGGTTTATTTTACAAGTATATAAGAGTAGTACGTAGTGTTAGAAGAGTGAAATTTCATAAAGTAAGAGACTATAAGGAAATTAGTCTTACATATGTGTAAAACGCTAGATATGTGATAGTAAATTATGGTGAATCATGCTAAAATAGGTTCCATTTTGATTTAATGTAAGATATTAATGATTAAAATAAACGATGATGTTAGGTTAGTTGGATGAAGCCATGCTGCAGTGACTTGATGAGAGGCATTAGTATAACCCTATAATGTGATGTTTGTAGGAATCACACAATAATGTATTCCCACAAATGATCATTATATAAGAAAAACCATGACACAATATATTATTTATACCACATTGGATGTTTTTTTTGAAGAAATTTAGAATTATAGATTGGCTGAAGGTGTAGTTCTTTATGTTATAGATAGGGAGAACATGTTGTAACTAGTTTAATATTTTACGTGATATAAAATATCACACCATGAATTTCAAATTGATTTAAATGAGATATCCTAATGATATTATGTAACTATAAAATAACTAATTCTCACACCATAGTATAAGATATCATGCTATAATCTGGTTGAAGTTCAGACAAATCATGCAATGATGGAGTGTATCATGATCAGGTAGTTTCTAGAATAACTTAAGGATTCTGTTTTATTTTTAAAAGGAGAATACATGATATAATTTTTAGGATATACTATTAATACAATTAGTAATATTTTACTATATTATAAAGTTTGGGGAACATGGAATAATCTCAAGGAATTAACGGAATAAAATCGATCCACACTATCAGACAATGATTTATATTATTAGTTGTTCATAAGAAAATTTATTAGAGTAGTTCAAGAAAAATATAGAGATGGAATGATTATGAATCTTATTTGAACACAGAATGAAGAGAGGAGATCCATAGTGCAGTTTCACTGATTATAATAGGCCAATTAATGAAAAAACCATGAATAAGTCAAGAGTTCCTTTACTACAATTGGATATTTATTATATTTAAAAAAGTGAAAAAATATAATTCTAGTGTGTAATTTTCTTCATCAAGAGGTTTTTGTCATTGTAATTTTTTATTGAAGGATAATGAGACCATCCTCACATCAACCAGACACTATCATTTGGCTTTGGAAGGAAAAGAATCAACTTTTTATAAGAAAATTATATCAAATTTCTTAGGAAGATTAAAATAATTGTAAAGTGGAACTTAACATATTATCATTATAGATACGAGGATGTAAGTTGTTTTTGATTCCTATACTGATTTTGAAGACTCAAAAAAGTATATAATAAAATAGTTACTTCCTCAAAATAGTGAACATAGGATTAGAAAAGGGTGTAACCATTGGATAAACAATGAGTCTTTCCCAATCCATGTAAAAGTAGCAAACCATATAAATGAGTGACCATGACCTCAAATTTATATCCACCAAACTAGTGCAATAGAGGATTTTTTTCACATTAACACATTTTCATTGTGTTCTACTTGAATAGAACCCTTTGTGGTAAACTATGTAAAACCTAAATGTAATGTGCATGATTTATATTTATATATATATGTTAAAATTTTTAGTGAGAGTTTTATTAAGGGCGAGATATTGAACAAGTTACTCGTATTATGGTAACAATATTTGATAATGAAGAAAAATCCACCAAATGGGATAATTTTAATCAAGTAACACCCATATTCAATACTTTTCAAGGTTCATATGCTCAAATTGGTCGAAAAATTCATAAATAGTAAAACAAATACTTGTGTTAGAATAATACCTTCCTATGTAAACAAATAATAATGATTTTTTTTTAAAAAAATTGATTCTTATTAGAAGAATAGAATGCTTCACTTGATGTTTCAAAGGAATTAAATGCAACATATCCCTAGGAACATTATTCTAAACTAATATGATTGGTATGATTGAATGTACAAATTTCAAGGGGATACTAGAGAGAACTTTTAGGGAACAATCATTCAATTCAATTCATTCTGTAATCATAGTGGAGAAATTTTTAAAAAATGTTAATGATTTTAATAAATTTTTACGCAATTTCATCAAATAATTAAGTGCATATGAGCATGAAATTTTATTTAAAATCTCCAATATTGTGTATAAAATAAGTGAGGTTAAAGGTCTTATATAGATAAATAATATTGAAATTTTCCAATAATTAGAAATAGTGTTTGAAACTTATGATATGTGTTAAGAAGGAGGATTAAGGATTCCATTTGTGATGTAATTATCTAGAATAACTGATGGGGGTTGATAAAATATTTGTATGTTCTACATCAGGTATTATTGGTATAAAAAATAATTCATAAAATTTTAAGGTTATAAGATCCAAAATGTATACACTAAACATGTTTTATCTATATAGAACATGAGAATAAAAGTAAGAAATGTTGAATATTTTAGTTTTATTCCAAGAGATAAAGCAAAGTGTTTTTAAATCTTGGATTTGAGATGCCACAAAATATTTCATGTTCATATGAATCAAAATAAAGGATGTTTATAGTTATCTCAATTAACTTATGTGACAAGGGAAGTATTTTATTAACAAATATTTGTTACGTAAAACATGTGAAAATGGTTATACACATGGTTTATAATTCATCCAAGTCCTATAACATGTTTCAATAATAAGACAATGATAAAATAAATACTATCATGGATAAAGAGTTTATCTAAGGAATTTTTTTAAAAAATAAGGTATTTAATTCCACCACCTATTAGTGGAATATTTTAAAGAACAAATTATTCATTTCCTAAATAGTTATCTAAACGCAAAACATATCTTATAAAAAATGGATACAATAGTGTTTTTTCAAATATTCATTCTAAGAGGAAATAAGTTTTATTTCTAGAACACACATCAGTTTTTCAGATATCAACATGATTTCTATAAAAGAAAACATAGTTTAGAAGTGGCATGTTATATTATTTTTAAACATTGAGTTGTTCAAATTATAAAAAAAAGTTTTATATCAATCAATATACAAAGTTAATTTCACTTTGTATCCTAAAGAAGTTTATGATATGTTGGGTTATAATAGTCTATGTAGTTACATTAGATACCATAATTATCTCAAGGAAAAATATTAGTGATAAAATTCCAAAATAATAGGATGATAATGAACTTATAAATAGTTCTATGTAGATAATAGATGTTATTAGGATCGTAATATTTGGTTTTGTGAATTAAATGAGTTTGAATACTTTTTTCAAAGAGTTAAAGTTTAGGAATATGATTCATAAGTTTCATCATTATTCAAAAATACATTATTTATATATGATACCCATTAAAAATATTTACTTGGGAAATTTTATCACATGATTACATAAAGATATGGAAAGATTTATATAGATATTGAATGAGTTTAATAATACAGTAAAATTGTAGCGGGAAAAAGGGTCTCTCTAATGGACTATTATATAGGATTTGGTTATATGGCTTCTTATGTATGGTTTTGTTGATGCCATCGAAGGATTGTTTTTGAATATAAAATGTATCATTTTGTACAAAGAGAAACATATACTTTACCATTCATTTATATTGTTTGCATATTCTCATGAAGTGAAATGATAATTTACTACCCAATCTATATCTTTGAGTTATCCCTAACCTATTTTAAGGAAGGATTATTATATGTTGTTATTAAATGTTATGGATAACATAAGTGAGATTTTATATAGTGATAAAGAGTGTGCTCACATTATAGGAAATAAAATGAATGTATCTGCAATTTTTAAAACCACCACTATAAATTTCCTGAAAAAACAGTTTCTCGACATTTTTTAAAACCACCTCTAATTGTGTGTTATTTTTTAAAATTTTTTTATTTAATTTTTTGGGGTGGATAAAAAAAAAGTTTTTAATTAGAAGTAATTTCATATAACCGTCAATAAATTAATGGGAAAAAATATAAAATATTATATATTTAATAGTGATATATTATTATTATTTATTTTTATAACCATTTTTTATTATATACAATTTTTAGTAATTATAATGTGTTAATTATTAATTATTTAAAATTATTAGTTAGTAATTATTTAAAACATAAAATAATTCTGGGACAAGTTGAAAATACGACTTCAGTATGAAATAAAGATAAATTAGGATCAGAGAGACCAACTCCACAACTAGTCAAATTAAAGCATATAAAAAAATACAATGGAATTTGAAAATAGTTTGGTAATAATTAATAGAATAAAAAATAATATAGTTTTTTTGAGAAGATGAAAATCAAACAGGAACTTCAAACAACCATAACATTTGATCCGAGTGTCCGTTTGGGCTATATCAAATATCAAATAGAATCTTATGATGATATTGATGTCGTGTGGACTATAAGGGAACATATTCACTATTTTTTGCATTCAAAAACAACTAAAAGGCCTCCAAAACTTATTTTTTTGTCTGGATACCATGATTTTGGAACATTTGATAAGATTTAAACCTTTTTTAATAGTGTATTCATATTTATATTGTGTCATCTATGATTTTAATCCATGTATTAAGATTCCTATTAATTTTATGTTGTTTTAATTATTTCCCCCCTATTTTGATGATTTATTATTGTTTATTATATATGTGTGTGAATTTCTATACACTTATATACACTTATCAACATTTATTTAAAATTGTATATAATTACATCTATGTATGAATATTTATCTGAATGTATGAATATTTTTCCTATATTTATATGCATTATAAAATTGTTATAAATATTTATATTTATAAATCATTATATCAAATATGAGAATTATATAGATATTTATATTTACTCGTGTTTATATATATATATATATATATTAATGTACAATTATATACATTTTCAAGTATATATATATTTATGTAACATAAATGTTTATTTATATATATTTATGTAAAATAAATTAGATGTATTTATCTTTATAGATATTTATATCCATTTATTATTTATTATTTATTATTTATCATTGATTAATTATGATTTATATTTGATTTATTTATTATATATTCATTTATTATTTAGTAAAAAATTATTTTTAAATTATTATTCAATATTTTTTAGGTATTTATTACATATAATAACATAATATATATATATTTTTTGATTTTATTAATTCTTTACTCATTTGTTACTTAATTATATTTTTTTTAATTTTTAATTTATATATTATTTATTATATAGTATTTGTAGAGTCCTGAAAAATCCGAAAAGGAGAATGGGAATCCCCTTAATTTGAGAAAGGATTCTACCCAATTTCCTTCAAAGAATTTGTCATAAATATAGAGAATATTCGAGATTGGAAAAGGGCCGACCGGTTCGCGTACCTGTCCAACATTAATGGTACGCGGCCGGTTCAACGAGCCGCCCCCTCCGTGGACCAACGTCATCCATTAAATGGAGGCGGGAACCCCTTCGCGGGCACGAATTAGGATGGGCGCCAGCCCGATCCACCATCACAAACCGCCCAGCCGTGAAACACGCCAACCTACCCAGAGTGCACATGCTGTCGTTCGCGGAATAGTGACGAAGCCCTACGCAGCCGCAAAGCACCAATTTGGTTCTCGGATTTGGAGCATTGAATGCCCCCCCCCGCGAGTTGCGGACTGACCATGTCATCCGTAAACCGGGTTTTCGGTCATGGGCCTCTGAAAAAGGTGCCACATGACCCCAGATAAATGTCATTCCCCCCTCTATAAAAGGACATCGTGGGGGAGAAGAAAGGTATAGATCAGATTCGGGTGGAAGGATTTAGAAGGAAGGAGCTTAGGATTTCGCGAACAATGAAGTTCCAATTCACGAACCAGAATTGGTATGAAACTAGAAACGAGTTAATAAGGAACCGAAAGATGCATAACAAATTGGTGAAACGTGAACTTAAAATAAAAAAACCACGAGCCATGGCCCCTCCGAAGATATAATCCCTATGGACCAATGAGTTTTTTCCCCTTTTTCGATCTGACGCACCACGTAGCACCCTCCTACGTGGGCGAAGTCCTGACCGGTGAACCCCCGACCGGTGTCGCCCCTAGCCACCGCTGCTCGCACAGACTCTATCGCATACCTACCTGGTACGCGGGCCGAACTCAAAGCTGTGTACCACCCTGGTACATGGAATGCCTATTATTATGCGTACCAACCTGGTACGCGGATGACCTCTCCAGCCGCATAGCACCCCCCTACGCGAAGGGCACCACTTCTCATTCACCCATGTGGCCCACCAACTCCTTTGGTGTTCCCATTCCCCGAGCTAGATAAAACCCTTCATATCCGGCATGATCCTTGGTAATCCCTTCATTGGCCTATTAATCAGCCCCGAGATAAGGCCTCTACCAAAGCCACCAGACCTGTATGATGAAACCTTCAGGTGCATCAGTGCACCAATTTGAGTTCACATACCCACGGTAGGTGAGGAAAAAGGGGTTTTCCCGGCTCTTGAGCAGGTTCCCGAAACATTCCTAGGTTCACATTCCCACGGTAGTGCAGGGTCCGAGCCAGAGAGTCCCCTTTCTACCTCTCCACTTTCCAGTATTAAGGGACCCTGCTCGCATTTCCTTTTGATGAGTGCCAGTGGTGAGCACTTCTCCCCTCTCTTAGGACTTGCTGGGCATCCCTCCTGGAGTATGCCCCACACCATCCTCGCCGGAAGCCGATGGCCCTTCCCCTCTCTTCACATAAGGTTCATTGCTCCGCTGTGCGACTCCTACCTTCCTCCAAAATTAGGGAGAAGGAGAGTCCAGTGGTCCCGAACTTCTCCTCCACTCACCATCTTCCTCCCCTTCCCTCGGTAGGAAGAATGTGAGAGGCTTTCCAAGCCTATTGAAATCTCTTGTTTCTCACACCGAGCATGACTCATGTGGTCATAGAGATTTGTGATGGTCATGGCGTCCACGTGATGGCGGTGGTTGAATGAACTATGTGGTTTTTGATCTCTATCTTCTAAGAAGGGTACGTAAGAAGCCTCCTCGATGTTCAATCCCAATAACAGGCAACTCTCACGTGTAAGACCTAATCTTCCATGAACTACACGGACTTCGATTCCTGAACAACTAGGATACGTAGGAAACCTCCCCGAGGCGCAAGCCTGATATCTAAGTCTGATACACATCTGTCCCTATCAGACCATGTCCTTATTCTCCAGCAGGACCATCTTCAGGGCGAGGAAATCACTTCCCTTGGGTCTTCCGGGCCTCTTCAGCATAAGTTCCACACCAACATTGACAGGGCATCTCTCACCCGGAGGTCCTTGCCACATGAAATTAAAACGGCACGGACTTCGTCCTCACCGCACAACATTAAAACTGCACCAACATCGTCCTCACCACACGACGTTAAAATTGCATGGACTTTATCCTCACCACATGACATTAAATTGCACAGACTTTGTCATGACCCACCCAAGATATATGGGGAAACTATATGGGAATACTCCTTGCACATTTGGATGCATCCTCTCCATACACCAGACTCCATGACCCGGATAATTGCGGAACATCATAACAAACCATGGTCATCGAAAGTGGAACGTTATCGACCCACGGACACCTTTTCATGACTATGAGTATCATGACCTCAAAGGCTTTGCATATTGATAGCCCCTGGCCTGTCTACCAAAGACAAGATTTCCTCAGGCGATGCTCTTTATATCTACGTACGCTTACTGGCCTCAGAGCCCCCATATCATATCTCCCAATCCAAAAATTTATGGAGTGGTGGTTTATAAGTTCATTCCCCTCTCACATCCAAACGTTTCCAGGGTATCCCTACCTGGTTAGCCTATGTATCCTCCCATGGCTCACATGATGATCTGCATCTAAAAACATCAATACCTGACTAATCTACTTTGACTCAACGGGAAATTGTGGTGAAGTTGTTTCTTGTATGCTTAGACACCATTATCCCCATATACCGAACTCTGTGCTAGGGGAAATCTCAGATTTCATAATCATCCATGGCCATCGGAAGTGGAAAGCCATCGACCCGTGGACACCTTTTCACGACTATGCATACCATGCCCTCAGCGGCTCTGCATATTGATATCCCTTGGCCCGTCTACCAATGGTAATATTTTCTCAGGATATACTCTTCCTATCTCCGTATTCTTATCGGCCTCAGAGCCCCATACCATATCTTCTTATCCGGGAAACCTCATAGTTACAGTTTACACCCTCATTCCATCACACTAGTTTAGAGTATACTAGAGCATCCTAACTCAATTTCCCTCTGGGTAATTATAGTAATAGTCACCCAATGGTCCGAACCCTATGATCGTTAAACTAAGAGTACTCCGTCCTTACCGCACTACGTTAAACTACATGGTGTATAGGTAAGACCCATTTTCAAGACAAATCAATGCAGTGAACTCTTCGAGTTTTAACAGTGACCAGGGATGACCATCCTCGACATGTCCAGATATTTCATTACCAAATGACAGACTTCATGGCCTTGACAATCGCGGATCCTCATAATCATTCATGGCCATCGAAAGTGGAAAGTCATCGACTCATGGAAAACTTTGACTGACTATGCATACCATGCCCTCAGCGGCTATTTATATTGATAGCCCCTAGCTCGTCTACCAAAGGCATGATTTCATCAGGCGATACTCTTCATATCCCCGTATTCTTATAGACCTCAGAGCCTCCTTATCATCTCTCATGATCTAAGAAGCCTCGAAACCATGGCCTACACCATCAACCCCTCTCTGCATCTTGGAAATGCTGATATATTCGAGCCCAATTACATTCTAATCAAGAGTGGCCTTTGCAACTATGTCCTTGCCGCATGACGATTGAAACTGCACGGAACATGTCTTTACCGCTTGGTGTGAAGCTGCAAAGACCAAGAATTAAACATACATGGAAATGCCTCAAAAAAAAAAAAAGAATTTTCACAGATTTAAGACTGCCCCCCATCCTCTCTGCATGACGTTAAACATAACAGTATCTTTAATAATGCTCGTCGTCATTACCGCATGTCGTTAAACTGCACGGAAGCCATCCTCACTGCATGACGTTAAACTGCACGGAACTTAAAATTACCTCCGTCCTTGCCTCATGACATTAAATTTCATGTTCGAACCTGTCATGGGTTCAGTCAGGAATGGAGGCTTTCCCCTATCCCTCAATGCACGGGCTAGACCTACACAAACCGTCTTCTCACACCAGTGTGAGAAGGGATGACTTCACCAATTCCCGGGATGTTTAGCCTGGATGTTTCTCCCATATTCAAGAACCCTCTTTTCATACACCATACTCTGTACATATAAAAATCTAAGCTCTCATAAGCCACCCCTAGTGGTCCTGAATCTCAGCTTCCCTAATGTTTCTCGACTATTGGGAGAATACGATCATTGACCTAAGGACATCTTTGCATGACTATGAATACCATTCCATTAGCGGCTCTGCATATTGATCACCCATGGCCTATCTACCAAAGGAAATATTTCCTTAGTCAATGCATCTCTCTTTATGCCTCTTGGCCTCTGAGCCCCCATGACCATCCCGGGATTCGGAAACCCTCTGACCTACAGTTTACCAACCTATTTCACAACCCTGACTGAATATGGTAGAACGTCTCTGAAGAGATTACCGAGAACCATGAGAAGCCATTCCATTTTAAATAATGTCTCAGCTGCATGACTTTAAACTGCGCCAAGATCCAACCATCCTTTATGATAACAAAATGCATAGGATCGGAACCCTTCGTCCACACTCCTAATTAATAATGATGTTCCCAAACCCTTTCAGATGTCATATACCCATTCTGAGCCACCCCTGGTGGTTTTCATAATTCTCCAAGCCACCCACGATGGTTTCCATAATCCGGACATCCATGAATTCCCCGGGCCATCAGAAACAGAAATTCATTGACTTAAGGAAACCTTTGCATGACTATGCGTACCATGCCCTTAGCATCTCTTCATATTGATCGCCCCTGGCCCGTCTAACAAAGGAATGCATTCCTTAGGTTATGCTTTCCAACCTCTACCCACTGATATGGCTCCCGTGCCTTGAGACATGCCATGCATTTTGTTCAAATCTAAACATGTTCCCCCAATGTGCATCTGAAAGGTATTGAGACATCTTTTAATCTACAAAACCTCATCGGGGCCCTCACCCCACCATATCTGGTCAATGCTGTTCAACCTAAAACATCAGTAATTATAGTCTTGTCAGTGGGACATTAAATCGCTCACAAAAGAGGCGCAAATCCCGTTAGGCCAAAAACCCAAAAAGGGTGACCTAATAAAAAGCCGATCCATACCCGCTGGGTCTACACCAAATGGGTCCAGCCAGAATTAGGGTATTGTCGGAAAAGAAAAAATGTTTGTGGGCGGGTTTTCTATAAAATCCTAGCAATAGTCAAAATACGATCACTGGATCCCTTGGTCCAGGAAACAAATTAGAGCTCGTTTTTATTTTTATCAACTGTTCTAAACTCTTATTACTCTTAGATTGGTGATTTATCAAATACAACAGCCATGTCAAATAATTTCTATCACAGGAGAAGGCAGTAAAGAGTGCTAAGGAGAAACATCTTTTTGTTCCATAACAGAGTTGATAAGAAAGGCTTACACAATCCGAAGTATCTTATGGCAGTGAAAGGTTATTACAGGAGGCTTTCAGTGGATTCACAAAGTTGTATTAGGAACTAATGAGAATCCTCGATTTCTTGATGGAGATTCTGCAGCAAAGCCATCTCAGCTTCTGCATCAGCCCGCAGTGCTTCCGCCTCCTGTGCCGCCTTTAAGCTCGCCCTCATCCCCTCGTCCATCTGCCACTCCCGTTCTTTAATTATGGTTGTGCCATTATCCTCCTCCTACTATAGCTGATTTATATCACTCCTCAACATTTCCAGTCGGGAATTATGCTTAAGGACTTCTCCCTGAAGTATCGCGACTACCCCGACATGATCATGATCTTCTGTTAGGCAAAGTTGTTGAGTCATGGAAAGGTAGAATTCAGACTGAGCGGAAAAAAGGCGAGACTCAAAACCGCCAAGCCTCTCCTGGCCAACGACCACCTTCTTTACTATATCATAAATGCCATGGTAGTCGAAGACGTTGAATACCAGCAGCATAAATAGATCGTGTAGCTTCAACAATTTAGTCGGCATCTTGTCCAAGGGCGTCTGAGAAATCAGCTTCCAGATTTTCTCCCATGCCCTTTGGAGAGCAGGTTGAATATTGGAAAGGACCCGTTCATCTGGCTCAGAGTCACTCTCGGACGAAGATACATACTCTGGGATAAACCTCACCAAGGAGCGACCCAATACGCCTTCAACTGCAAGCTCCGATACCACGACAACATCACCCCCGAAAGTTGTGGTCTCGGGCACGATTAGAACCGATGACACATTCACCAGAGCTGAAAGCTATGGTCCTAACTCCCAAAAGCCGATACAACAGATGAGTATCTCTAATCATTAAAGGGAAGAGAAAGGATTCATAGGCAAGATATTGATAAGATTACCCCTGATCATCAGGGCATCGGTGCCCTCAAGCTCTATGCCGCCACTCCCACTCGAGGAATATGCTACATCTTCAATGGGAAATGGAGTCCTGGAAACCCCTAGAGGTTCCCAGGACCTAAGGCCATGCCCAAGGATAGAAACTCCCAAATCTATCACCAAGCTATCATCTATGGAGATCAAGCTCGGGGAAATTACTCCCCATGTAAACTGAACGATGGCCCACTATGGGGTTTCAATAACTTTCCTAATAAAAAGATCTTCCTCCATCACTATGGGATCCACCTGGTCCAAGGAAGCTGAACCCGTCAGATCTAGGGCCTCCTCAGTAATCGCTGGTTCCCCATCCTCCCCATCAGCTATAGAGGCTGTGTTATCAATGAGAGTCTCATCTTCCAGCTGATCCTCCTCTGATATATCCCTGGTCAATGAAGACAGAAGGAAAGCGTCCATACCACTAGCCCATTCAGAAGGTCCTACCATCTCATCACACTCAGGTATGGCTGCAGGTGGTCGCTTAGATAATAAAATGGCGGAAGGCATGAACACTTGGGAAGCCACGACCAGGTCACTAAATGAACCTGCACCACAGCACAAAAACAGTAAATAACTGGCAGAATCAGAACATATAAGTCGGTAATAGGGGAACCATGAATCAGGATTACCCATCATTCCCTATCTAAGCTGTTCCAATAATCGGGACAACTATCGATGACTCTAGATCTTCCTAGATGAAAATTATCCACTCGAAACGCTGGGAGGAGCTGCAGGAGGAAATACCCTAGTCCGATCCTCGATCGTCGCTTCCATGTGCTCAACTGCACCAGGAGACCCCTCCTCAATGAACCCCATAGTCGAAGGTGCATGTTTTCCTACTACGGTAACCCAGGGTGTATACTCCAGGGAAGGAATTTCCCCCTAGGATTCCTCGGTACCCTGCATAAAGGGAAGAAACTTTAGAACCTTTACAGTAATTAAGGATGAAAGCTGGGACAGACGGGCATCGTAACCTCTTCCTCAGGATCTGACAATTCGAGATGCTTTATCATCATGGACACCCAATTAGACCCGTAAATCCGAATTCAGAGTGAATGCATATATGCGCCCATTTCCTTTAAAGAGGTGACTATTTCGTCCAGATCCTCTTCCAAAAGAAAGTGAGGTAGAGAAAAGTTAGTCCCAATATCTGAAATCTTGAAAGATCTCATTTGGAGTAACATCCAAACCTCTTCATCTGAGCCACTAAACCTCAGGTCATCCAAAATCCTCCACGCATCTGAAAATGCATCCATAAAAGGAACAACTATCCTGGGGTATCGACCTGAGAGGGTCGGGTATCGATAGGGGCTGGTGGAGATAGCAATAGCTGTGGTTGTTTTCCAGGTCTCGCCGCCACCCTAGAATTCTTAGAACATACCAGTGGGCAAGACCTCATGGGTAGGGGGAAATTATCTTGCCTCATCCCCAGTAGGGGAATCAGGGAAATCATCTCCCACTGAAGAGTGATCGCTCTCTTCCTCCCCCTCATCAGTCACCAATCACATCATGGATTGGACTCAGTTAGTTTACACCGCATAACCCCAGCATGCATGAATGTAGGACTCGAGGTCCAAGAGATACCGATTGACCCTCTCTGGGTCCACATTGTAAAGGATGTCAGCAGGAGCAGATATGTAGCCCATCTCGTTGAATTCCATTTCTGATTCCTGGAGATGCTGGCACAAAGAACGAGGGTACTGGCTATAAAAGGATGACTGACCTTTGAATTCATCCCATTGGCCCCAGTCCGTCAGGAAGGCAGCATCAGCAGGAATGACCAACTCTCTCCGGGTAGCTTCAAGGGTATGTGAGGATACACCTATGTCTGTTAAAACCTTCCCTAGAAGCACGGGACCAGTAGGGTGGCAGAGAACCTTTCCCGGCCTGGTTGGAGCACTATCCCACTTTTGATTCCTCTTGCTCTTCGATGGATTAGGACTCGAGATAGTGGGCACCCGTAGCCCTAACTAACCATTCATGTACGATTACACCCAGGAGTCGGCATAGCTTTTGGATAATAAAGGCATGGAGTCTGCAAGAACGGGGGTCATAACCTCATAGTCTGTGTCCTCCCAGTTGAACATTAGCCACAATTGTCTAGCCACCATAAGATGGTGGTTCCCGCGGACTCCATTGAGAACAGGAGGACACAACGCCTGGACGCAGCCAAATTGACGTCCAAATCAGCAAGGCGCATACCCCTCACAGATCAGTTCCCCGCCGATACGAGCCACCAGAATACCCTTTCTAAAGGAAAAGAGGTAGCCCTGCATGCTAAACTCTTCTGATATGGAATTTGTGATTGCGCTGGCCGGGGAGGGTTATGGTCGGAAATTGAAATGATCGTAGCTCAAGATCCGGCCTGACAGAAGACGCATACTCTGATCCGTCCATTTTCTATCCTTCTCATGGGTCACCCACTCCTCTAGCATAACCCCGCTAGTCAATTGAAAATACGGCAGGAATATGGGACCCAGAACTTGAAATGGACTAATGAAAGTAGATATATTCTTAATATGCGCTTCCAACCTTCCCTAGAAGATTTGAAAAGGGCCGGCTACCCAGTTTGGCCGACTCCCCTCGGTAATATTTCCATGCAACCGATAAATCCTAGCCAGTACTGGGATGACCATGTTGATGACATTTTCAGTGGCCAGCTATGCCACCATAACAAAACTAGAGACCCACACGCCACCAATTTCGCGTACGGGAAACAACTAGCCACCCAAGAATGTGGCCCGAAACACCGCCAGACGGAGTAGCCGATCAACGTTCGACACAAGTTCCCATACTCAGCTATTGAATTGGACTTCCTCTAGGATCATCCAATTGATGCCCCTCTGCCATCGAGACTCCATAGAAGGATGGGTCGTGGGCCTACGCAGAAGATCCATGGACTTTCTCTCTCTGGAAAAAGCTTTGATACATTCACAATATGGGACAAGATGTTTCAGAGATATATCCTTGGAATTCTCCTGGGCCTGATCAATGAGATGCTTCACCAAGGGAGGAGTCCTCTCCTCATTATCCCACATAGAAGGGGGATGAAATAATTCATCATACATGCCTCCAATAATTGGGACCCCTGAAATATGGGAGAAATCCCATAGACTGATACCCACCGCCCCATGGACTAGATGGAATGTGCTAGTATCTGGACTCCAACGACTCATAAGCTGCTTGGAAAGGGTGTGGGGCTGATGGGTATAGGTCTAGGACACCAAGGAAACATCATATAGACCCATGTCTCACAATTCTTCTTCAAACTCCACACAGATCTGGTGAACCTAGAAGGGCCACCCCAAATCCAACGACATAAACACCCCTCCGGGATAGAGGTCCTGGTCCACTGACCGGACACGTTGGTTGTTTACCATAGAATTCCATGAAATGCTTCAGTAACAGTGAATTGCCCCATCTTGCTGACGTTGTTCTCATGTCAGGGACACATGAAGGTGATTTAGCACAGACCCAGAAGCTGTATCCCTTAGGCTAGGCCACCGTTTGGTGGTTATCAAAACTTGAGGTATATTACTAGTAAATATCCATACTGTGGGATTATTGTAACGAGATGGCACTAGAATCGGTTTATCGGACAATAAAACAAACCCTTCGGTAGGAAGACTGTTGGAAAAGGGGTACTCCCGCTGTGACTCAGAGAGAAATGTTTCAAGGAGGGGGTACAGTGGAGTGTGGCAGACTCCATCCTGAACAGAGCTGAACACATCCATTAAGCATTGATCACCAATTGGAAATGGCTCAGCAGCATGCCTAATCAAAGGTTGAGGAGGAACCATATTTTCTCCCTGCATCATGGAAACCATAAAGATGGTTAGTCAAAAATAATAAAATTTGGACAAAACACTGAGTATTTGACAAAGGACTCCATCAAGGAGCCTTGATGATGAAATCCACAGGCTGGACTCAAGGGTTAGTTCGTGATGTTGGAATCCCACGAACCAGCCCTACATGAAAGAAGTACAAAATACAATGGCCCATGAAGCATTGGCCAGAAATCTGCGAACCAGGCTGCTCTGTAGAATCTAAATCCTATATTTAAATGTCTATGTTGGGAAGACTTAAGAAGTTTCAAAGTCTAGATTATCCCAGTCTACAGACCATCCGAAATAGTGTAGTGATTTCCTACACGACCCATCTGACATAATTTTTAAATGGCTAAATGATTTTTTTCACAGCTGGGATATTGGTCTGTGGGTGAAGGAAGTCACGAATGAGGACCAGTTCATAGAAGCGAAATCTGGTTCGCGGATGAGGAGTTTTGCAAAGGAGAAGGCACGTAGAGGCAAAAAGAGAGCTCTATTTTCATGAAGAATCCCGTAAAAGACAAGGGTAGGGGCCCTCTTATTTATAGGAACAATACCCTTCTAGGTCCACTCCTCTACCATGAACTAACCATGTTTCAGGACCACTCTACATAAAAATATCCTCCTCTTCGTTCTGGTCGGGCCCCATTCCTATGGGGGGAATTTGTAGGGTCCAGAAATATCTGCAAAGGAGAATGGGAATCCCCTTAATTTGAGAAAGGATTCTACCCAATTTCCTTCAAAGAATTGGGATAAAATATAGAGAATATTCATGGTTAGAAAAGGGCCAACTGGTCTGCATACTGGTCCATCATTGATGGTATGTGGCCAGTTCAGTGAGTCGACCCCTCCGCAGACCAGTGTCTTCCGCGAAATGGAGGCGGGAACCCCTCTGCGGGCGTGAAGCAGGATGGGCGCCTAGCCTGTCCACCATCAAGAACCTCCCCAGCTGCAAAACGCACCAACCGGCCCAGACTGCATGCGCTGTCGTTCGTGGAACAGAGATGGAGACCTGCGCGGCCGCAAAGCACTGATTTGGTTCATGGATTAGGTGCATTCAATGCCCCCATGAGTTGTGGATTGATCAAGTCATCCATAAACTGGGTTTTCGGTCATGGGACTCTGAAAAAGGTGCCACATGACCCAAAATACATCTCTTTCCCCCTCTATAAAAGGACATCGAAGGGGAGAAGAAAGGGATCAATCGGATTCAGGTGGAAGGATTTCGAAGGAAGGAGCATAGGATTTCACAAATAGAAAAGTTCCAATTTGCGAACCAGAACAAGTATGAAACTGGAAACCA
Organism: Viscum album; assembly: GCA_963277665.1. Lineage (NCBI taxonomy): Eukaryota > Viridiplantae > Streptophyta > Magnoliopsida > Santalales > Viscaceae > Viscum > Viscum album. The sequence continues at coordinate 1,282,641,426 of OY728134.1, forward strand.
ATTAATAAGGAACCAAAAGATGCATAACTAATTGGTGAACCGCGAACATAAAATAAAAAAACCATGAGCCATGGCCTCTCCGCAGATGTACTCCCCATGGACCAGGGATTTTATGCCCCTTTTTCGATCCGACGCACCACGTAGCACCCTCCAACGCGGGAAAAGACCTAACCGGTGAACCCCCGACCAACATCGCCCCTGCCCTCCGGTGATCACGTGGAATCCACCGCGTACCAACCTGGTATGCGGGCTGAACCAGAAGCCGCGTACCGCCCTAGTACACGGGATTCATATCAGTCCGCATACCACCCTGGTAGGTGGACAGCCTCTCCAGCCGCATAGCACCCCCTATGTGAAGGGAGCCACTCCTCATTCACCCATGTGTCTCTCCAACCCCTTCGATGGTTCCATTTCCCGAGCCATATAAAAACCTTCCAATCCAGCATGATCCCTCACAATCCCTTCATTGGCATATTCATCGGCCCTATGCCAAGGCCTCTACCGAAGCCACCAAACCCATATGATGAAACCTTCAGGCGCATCAGCGCACCACTTTGAGTTCACATACCCACTGTAGGTGAGGACAATGGGGTTACCCCAGCTCTTGAGCGGGTTCCCGAAACATTCCTCGGTTCACATTCCCATAGTAGTGTAGGGTCTGAGCCTGAGATTCCCCTTTCTACCTCTCCACCTGCCAAGATTGAGGGACCCCACTCACGTTTCCTTTTGACGAGCACCAACAGTGAGCCCTTTTTCCCTCTCTTGGGAGTGGCTGGGTATCCCTCCTAGAGTATGCCTCAAACCATCCTCGCCGGAAGCCGATGTCCCTTCCCCTCTAATCACGGAAGGTTCATTTCTCCACTGCGCAACTCTTACCTTCCTACAACATCTGGAAGAAGGAGAGTCCAGTGGTCCTGGCCTTCACCTCCGCTCCCTTTCTTCCTCCCCTTCCCTCGGTAGGAATAATGTGCGATGCTTGCCAAGTCTGTTGCATTATCTTGCTTCACACACTAAGCATGACTCACGTGGGGTTAGAGATTTGTGATGGTCACAAAGTCCGCATGATGGCGGCGGTTGAACTAACTACAAGGGTTTTGATCCTTGTCTCCTAAGCAGGGTACATAGGATGCCTCCTCGAGGTTCAATCCCAATAAAAGGAAACTCTCACGTGTAATCCCTAATGTTCCATTAACTACGTGGACATTGATTCCTGACCAACCAGAATATGTAGAAAACCTCTCGGAGGTGTAAGCCCGATATCTTAGACTGATACACATCTTTCACCTATCAGACCATGTCCTTATACTCCAGCAGGACCATCTTCGGGTACAGGAGATAACATCCCTTAGTCCTTCCGGTCCGCTTCGACGTAAGTCCCACCCCAAATTTGACCGGGCATCTCTCACCCGGAGGACCTTACCACATGACATTAAACTGTACGGTTGGGTCATTGTTGCATGAACTTAAAAGGTGATGTTTCCTTTCAAGTGTCACCGAACTAAGTGGATTTTGATTCCTCTCATGAGGATACGTAGGAATCCTTTATCATGGTTTTGATCCAAACGCTCAAGTCGTTATCTGTCCCCCATGGATGACAATAAACTCCAGAGTGCCTAGTTTTGAGGCTTCAAACCTGTTCCTTCTCAATGAGTCCAAACTCCTCAGAGTCATTTATCCAATGAGCGATGGTAAACCTCGGGCCTAAATGATTTTGAATCCCTGTATTCAGCTGACCATTGCCACCAAGAGTAATCCGTGGATACTATGCTTGAGTATAAACCAAAGATTCGTGAACATATGAACAAGTCCTAAATCTATAAGAGAGACCTAGAACAGGAAATAATTCCCCCCAAAAGGGTTTGATGATCTCGAATTCCCATCCTCTCAACCAATGTGATTTCTTAAGCATCGATGGCGGAATCATCCAGTGAATGCCTTCTTTTGGAAATCAGGTCCATAGATCATTGGATATGGATCCCTTGGGTGTTTCAAAACAAAGATCGATATACCCGACCTGAGCGATTGAGATGAACTCAACCCTCCGTAAGATCGACCGTCGGGCGCGTCAGTACCCACCGTTCCTCAGTCGAAACAAAAATGGTGAACCCGACGTAAATCTTTAACCAAGCATGAAAAATTTCACCTAATCCCACTCTCTGCCCACTTATACTCACAAAAATGAACAAGAAAGCTCATTAATTATGCATGGGATCATGAGATGCTACTTTGACGGGTTTTATTTTTTTATTTGTTTAAATATTTTACAGGTACCAATCAGAACTCCCTTCGATCCAACAGAATCAAGGAGGAACTCATAGACGTGTACTTCAAGAAACGCAATGACCGGAAATCCTCACCAATGAAGGACCCCATCACCTACCCAACATCTTCAATGCTGGGTCTCAGATGCGTTGATCCGAGAGTACCACTTGAACTGTACTCTCCCGACGGTGGAGGCGGCCATTCACGCCCTCCAATCCGCCAAGACCCACCGGCCGCCTGCCCAGTAGTGGCTAGGAAAGTAGATCTAGATGGCTCTTGTTTCCATCTCAAACCGTTTCGAGAGTCTATCCACAGAACGAGAAAACACGTAACTCCCTTGCCTTAGGGAGGCGGATGAGTTCGACAATGAGGACTTCATCCCCGCTGAACAGGGGTTCCTCTCTAAGGACCCTTCCAGAAGATGTCGTCACGGTTAGGCCATGACTCAATATCCTCATGCTAAGGAGGATGTCGCACTGAGGATCTAGGCCCATGCTCCCCGAGCTCCGGCCCCTCGGACCGCCCGATGAGGGCGGAAAATGTACAACCTGGGACTAGTCATCACCCTTGTCCCTGAGGAGGAGCTCCGCTTCCCTGTCACGGAGACACATTACGAGAAGACGCATACACCTGTCTGCTCTTCCAAGGTCCACCATCTAGACATGGCGGCATCATACGAGCAGCCACGCATCCCCGCCAAGCTCCATCAAGCCCATCACTCACACAAGACGACACCTACCCGGCATACACCTCTCTCTACCTAGGGTCATGAAGCCTACCAACCTGTCATGGTGGAAACCCAATGCCTATTGTACAGGCTCCTAACAGATGCTCCGGATGCCTACCATCCCGATGTGGTGGCGATCAACAAGGCCCGCCATCCAGATGTGGTGGTAATTAATAGGCGAGTACGTCTCCCTACCAACAAAGGCCACCGACTCGATACGGTGGGGAACCAAAATATGCAGGGCCAGCTCCCTACGGATGCTAGTAATGTTCTCCATAACGATGTGGAGGAAAACAGAGAGATAAACTAGCATATGACGGCACAGGGGTAGACTCGTTCACCTGCCCCGACACAGGAGAATTGTTAGTATCCACTGACCATGGGAGGACCAGAGAAGGATATTCCTAATCCGATAGTGGAATGGGACTTCATACCTATTCCATCCAAAGATGTCTCTCTACATATATTGGAAATGATGGAGGAGTAGATATCGATCCCAGATCATATCTTGCAGACTTGGAAAAATGTAATTGAATCAGCGGAAAAACAAGGGCTCGGGCTCGTGAGCCCATCTCCCTAGTTGAGGTGACTCATCTAAGAGACGAGATTGCTGCCTCAGAGCAGATATGCATCCCTAATTCCACCCAGTAGGGTTGTCATCCATATTCCGCAACACAAGGGCAACCAGATCAAGCTGCTTCCCTCATTCCAACTGGGGGACACCTGTCCCTCACGGTGGATGCTCCAGAGAAGGCATATATCCCTGTTAAAAGTCAATATGTTCATTGACATATCCTGACAGCATCATGAGACCCATTTAGAAAGGGACCCGAAGGTGAAGGCCGTTGTCAATAGCAGACGGTCCCCACTGCCCGTAAGAAGGCGCCCCAAACGTACTGAAGGCAGCCGGAAAATAAAGAGCGGGTTCATGACTCCTCTTTGCTAGAATCTTGGGTTACCAATTCCGTTAAGCACATATCAAAGTCTTAGAACCCTGTACACAAATTACCATATTATGGGAGTAGAAGTAGCAGTTGTGAAGGTCCTCCCCGCAATGTCGCTACTAGAAACTCTGAAGGTCCTCCTCGGAGCACCCACGGGGCCACCCCAACATCCATATAATGATCGATCATGAGACCTTCTCTTTTGATGAGTGTCATGGAAGACCTATACATGACCAAAAGATCGAGCAGTGAGAAGTCCCTCCACTTGCTGCGGTCCACTTTGAAGGTCCTCCCCGGGGTATACACTACAAACACTCTCTGTGCAGTGGGACCACAGATTATGATAGTAGTCCTCGCTATCATAGACACAACTGCGGAGGCCCTCCCCACAATGACATCTCATCACAACCAGAAGTCCCTACATTTTTCGTGGCCTACCTTGAAGGTCCTCCCCAGGGGTTATGTTGCAAGGACACTCCACACATCCAGGCATCATGTCACGATGGTAGTCCTCGCCATTCGGATAACCGAGGTCATCCCCGTAGAGACATCAAGAAACAAGAAGGCCCTCCCCATGTTGCGGTAAATTCTGAAGGCCCTCCCTAGGGTGTACCCCGCATACGTTCTCCCTGTGGCAGCTGTGATAGTAGTCCTCACCACCACAGCTTCCATTGCGTAGTTCCTCCCCGCAATGGCCCCAAGGAACAAGAAGGTCCTCCCCTTATCGCAGTGTGTCTTGAAGGTCCTCCCCAGGATACAAATCGAAAATCAAACCATGATGTTCATCCTCACAATGATGGAAGTTTTTGTGAAGGCCCACCCCGTAAGAATGCTATGCAGCCAGAAGGTCCTCCCCTCGATACGATACGCCTTGGAGGTCCTCCCTAGGGTATGCAATGAAAAGTCATCTATGCAGTGAGGTTCCAAGTAGTAATGGTAGCCCTCGCCGTTACGACACGGGCAATGGAGGCCCTCCCCACCTAGATGTTGATCAATTAAAAGGCTCTCCCCTCGTTGTGGTACATTCTGAAGGCCCTTCTCAGGGTGTACCCCACAGGTTCTCTCCCTACAATAGCTACAATGGTAGTCCTCGCCACTATAACACCAACTGTGGAGGTCCTCTCCATAGTAGCATATCATATCATCAGGAAGGTCCTCCCCCACCATAATCAAGCATAGAAAATCCCTCATATGTATAGGCACCCTGAAGGACGGGATCAAGCATGTCAGATTCCCAGCTAGTCGCCAACGACACTTTTCTTCAATCAGGAGACGGTCCGATGCCACATTCATCTTCTGAACCACCTTGGAATCTCCCACATGATAATTCAATACCTACCGAACCCTCTGCCTCCGACCACACTATCGATGAGCGTCCTAGTTGGGCCGACAAAGTAGAGGAATCACTAGTAGAGGAGTATGCCAACATGTTTAACCTGAGGAAACTACATTCCAAAGATGATTTACCCGTTATGTTTTTGGCCCACGAACACCTCTCAATTCGACATACCCAGAATGTTGCCAGAAGAATGTGTGCACGAAATCCGCTCCAATATATGGACAACACTCCGTTGGCTGAAATAAAGATTCTTGTGCTACGATGGATCTGTAGACCATGTCAAGACAATAAGAGACCTCCTGCATCACATTGACTTGGAAGCTCTTCATTCGGCATGACAACCGTGACCTGAGAGGCGTAAAGGAAACAATGAATTACCCTGCCTCCATGCACTGCACCATTTGTGCCGCCTCATTGGTGACACTTCAATGGGAGTCCGTATCAGAGGATGGGGATAACATGGAGCTCTGTATTTCACTCCACTCCCTACCCAGAAGAACCCATTCAGAATAATGTCTTGCAACATAATCACATCAAGACATCAATCGAGTGGGGTCCCTGTTCAGGAAAGAAGACACAACCATCCGAGACATGCCTTGGGTAAGTCCCAGAAGCATCAGGCCTGATGGGAACAAGCCATTCACGAACTCATGAATCGGGCCGCCAAAAGCATACAACATGCCTCTTGCCTAAGAGATTCCAATCAGCAGTCATTGATTGCCTCCCCAGATGGGATTTATTCACAATGAACTCGGAATCATATCTAGTTCACCCCCAAATGGGGGCACCAATGATCAGGCATGTAGCAATATCCCCAGCCACTACCGCAATCGAAGTTCAAACCCAACCTGCAGGGCTGGGGAATTTTTAACAACAAATGCCCCCATAAGACCAATAAGAATGGGAAGAGACACAACGTCCAAGGAACAGAGCCATCCCCAGCCCTCAAGGTTGGGGGCATTTTTACCACCTCAACAACAACCTCCCCCACGAGAATCAATATTCTCTCGTCTAGAGAGGATAGTCAGAGGAGGAAGTTCCTACCATATCCCGTGCTTTGAATTTCCATCCCCTTTAAGAGGGAGGCATATTGTAATGTCGTATCAATGGTCTCTCCCTGTCACCCTTCATCAAGGAGTACGAAAGAAATCCCAGTATAGGAAGGGGAAGACCAGTAAAAGGTTTGGGAGATCCTCTTCTTATTTGGAAGATGAAATGTCCTCCACCCCACGATATGCATCCATCAACACCATAGAGGTTAACCTTATGGGTGGCATTGAGGATGATGCAAATCCAGAGGGATCAAAAGACGATGGTTCCAGTCAGGTGGTGATTCACAACGAAACACTAGGTGTGCACACCCGTAACCAGAGGGTCGCCCTAAATATGGTCACCCCTCAAACTAACCCTCGTCCACTTACCCTACGAGCTTCCAACAAGGATAAGAACAAAGGACTGGTTACATTTAACCCACCTCCTTCTCTCGATGAAAATGATCCACTGATGCTCGAATAGAGGTTCTCTCGACAGGAAGAGGAAATGAACGAATTGAGGCGACTTAACACTGAGATACTCCTAAGGAACCATTTTATTGAAAGCACTTCCCACGAAGAGCCACACCTTTCACTCCCAGCAAGTGCACCTCAAAGACCAAGGATCTCCCCGACAAATGAAGCGCGGTCAGGGCCCTGCACAATGTGGTGCCTAGCCCATCCAACTTCCAGAACGTGGATTCAGATGAATACCAAGACTTCCCTCCACTCAGGATTCAACCAGAGTGAGTACGTCTGAACCTTCCGAAGGTGTCACAAATGGAATATGCAGACATGGTGCCGGCCGAGATGGATCCCCATCAATTCCTTAGGCTACACCTGCACAAGACAGGGACCAACAAGATGTATACAAGGGTCTCGCCCACACCATCGAGGCACTGACAGTTCAATTGGAAGCAAGAGACGGTCGACGCACTCCGGTATAGTTAGAGCGAAATCCCTACCCAGATTGGGTGAGCAACACGCCTCCTGCACCCAATTTTGGGAGCCTTGTATTCCCTATTTTCAATGGATTAGGCGATCCGGAACAACAAATGATGCACTACACATCTTATTGAGACCCTGTGATGGGAACTCTAGAACAACAAGAAACAGTGTAACTCAGATGCTTCGTGTGGATCTTATGAGGATCTACCTTCGTCTGGTATACAAATCTGCCAGCTTAGTCAATAAAATGATGGGAAGACTTTCGATAGTAGTTCTGACTCCACTTCAGCTCAATGCTGCCTAAAACAATGGTCAACAAACCCATGAATTGGAAACATTGGGAGAATGAGAGGGTCTTAGATTTCATCGCCAGATGGAAGGGTCTAACCTATTCTCTGAACAGGCCAATGCCCCAAGATGAGATGCTAACTATATGCATCGATAACCTTCGAGATGAGCTTCGAACACCACTCATACAAGTGGAGTGAACCAATAGCTTCCGCAATCTCTCTTCCATTGCCTAGAGAATTGAAGGCTACCTGCGGAGGACTAATATGAAGCCCCGAATAGCTTTACAAGCTCCTGCATAGAGAGCAGTTAGAGCTGAAGTGTCCTCTATCATGCTCAAGATAGCCCCTACGCCTACTCCACCGCCTAGGCTTCCACCAAATCGTCAAGGGCCCCTGTATATCAACAGACACCTCCACCCAAATGGATTGATCAGAGAGGATCGAAGCGGAACCAGTTTGAGGAACTAATACACAAAGTATAATCATTCTGAGAGGACCAAATCCACAACTACTTCATCACCTCCATGAATTGCAATTTGATCCACCTCCTGGAGCCAAGGAAGCCCGAAGAAGTTGGCTGTAATGATAGGCTAGATTACTATCCCTACCATCGAATGTTAGGGCATAATATTCAGGAATGCTTCATCTTCAAAGACCTCCTGTAATGTATTGTAGACTCTGGACAAGTCGAGCTGGGACCACCCCCAACACATGTGACATATATTTCTACCACCGAATCTGACAAAGGGGAGGGGTTGTAGGAAGTCACCAGCAAGAAGGGGTAGAAATTGGATGACTAGATGACTCAGAATACGGTCAATCGAGCTCAGGGCATACTCTGAGCTCAACTACAATAGCTAGTGTTGCTGCCAATAGCCCCTAATGCCGCACGTGCGACAATATCGGCCTCACAATCCTCCATAAGCCGGTCATCTAGGCACAATCAAAAATGGAGGAGACAAGTGCAAGAGGGGCAGTCCACAACGAGGACGAAGTTAGCCCCGACACTGTCGGTTTTTATGTCCCCAAACTTAGCACCATGGGCACCGACCCACCAAACGGAACCATCAGGGACAACTGACCAGGTTGAACTATCACAGGACTAGGAGATAATCATTGGTTTGATCAACATTGTCCATCAAATGAAATCATTCCTTGACGAAGGTTATGGTTACGAACCTGAGTTCCAAACACAAGGGGCTAGGAGGAGGAATCACATAAGCAGGGGATACCAGGGGAGGCGTAGTCATGGACGAAACCAACCCTAGTGTTTTACCCCATCCCAAACCGTTAATATCACAGAAACCCATGGGAGATCCCTTCAACGGACTCAACAGGAGAATGAATATCCCTCCAACTCCATAAGCATCCACTCTGGCCTCATCATTCTATGGTACCCATCAGAGGAGGAACAGTGTCTAGCCACCTAGTGCGCACAAACAGACCAGCCAGGCCGAGTCCCTAGAATGGGGGAACACCATCGACATCTGACCTCACGACCAATCCCTCTTCATCACATACCCCATCTCCCAATGTTCCTACTAAAACTCTCCCGCCAACTAAGAAGCATCAGCTGCTGGAGTAGAAAAACGATATCCTTAAGCAGCTCGGGTCAGTACCAGCCAAATTGTCATTCCTGGATGCCCTGATTTTTTCAGCATATCTGAAGGAGGTTCTTATAGAAGCCTTTATCAGCCCCAAAGAGTTTCAAGCCGAGGTATACACCACTGAGATTTACCAGACGTAGACTGGCCCGACTGAATGAAATGAGGTGATTTCCTTCACTGATCAGGATGAAGATGCCACCATGAAAGGACACATCAAACCAATATATGTGTCCAGTACACTAAATGATGTTGAGATCCGGAATGTCTTTATTGACAATGACTTTGGAGTTAACCTCCTTACCCTACAGACACATCGTATGTTGGGCTACAGTGAGGATGATCTAATACCCTTAGCCACAACTTTGTTGGGTTACAAAAAGATTGAACAGAAACCAATGGGACAAATCAAGCTAAAAACCCATTTTGGTGACCTTGTGGCCTACTCGGAATTTCTAGTGGTACGGAAGAACACAACATTCATTTCCCTACAGGGAAGGCCATGGCTTCATAAGCACATGGCCATTCCTTCATCCTACCACCAGTGTATCAAGTATTGCATCAATAGACAAAGTGGGACATTGCATGCTGACAAGGCCCCTTTTGAGATCTCCGAGTCACACTACATTGATGCTGGGTTTTATGATAAAAATAAAAAGAAACCCTCGATCGTTGGTATCGACTGGGTTCCCGCTCCAATTGGTTTGGAAATAGTTCCTGATGACCCCCTCAAGAAGCTTGGAAAAGACTACATACTTCCCATAAACCATGTTGAGAGTAGGGGATCATGTCCGGACATGTATTTAGTTATCCTCATGACTTCATACATAATGACCGAGCGTGAAAATGTAGAAATGACAGCTAAACCTCAATTAGGGGATTAATAATTGAGTAGGGACACCCACAATACCTCGCCTCCAGACTCCCAAGAGCCCATGCTGAGAACTCTCTCCCCATGGGATCATGAAGATGAGAATGTGGGGGAAGAAGAGGAGAAAGATCTCAGGGACGCACCTCCTGCATTTGGGGAAGGTATCTCCACCACTATGGACAAGCTCAAGGAAATAAACTTGGGTATTGAGGAAGACCCGAGGCCCACTCTCATTAGTACAACCATGTCTCCTGAGGAGCATGAGGTATATACCTCTTTCCGGAAGCAACATCGAGATGTTTTTTCATGGAATTACACAGAAATTCCGGGACATGATCCCGATGTGGCGACACACCACTTAGGTCTGGCAGAAGACCACTAGGGGTATAAACAAGCCTCCAGAAGGACACACCCAACACATGAATCCAAAACTGAGGCGGAATTCAATAAGATTATTAAAGAACGCTTCATTCGGGAGGTCCAATACCCCATCTGGATAGCCAACATTGTACCCATCAAGAATAAGAACTGACAAATCTGCATCTGCATCGATTTCAGATATCTCAATTTTCATTGCCTAAAAGATGATTTCCTAGTCCCGATCAACGAGTTGTTAATCGACGCAACGACCGGGTATGAGGCTCTCTTCTTCATAGACAATTATTCTGGGTATAATCAAATATGTATGGCCTAAGGAGGCGAAGAAGCCACTGCCTTCAGGTCCCCTAAAAGAGTATTATGTTACAGGGTCATGCCCTTTGGTCTCAAGAAGGCTGGTTCCACATATCAACGCACCATGCAGCGTATCATTTAACCATTCCTGGGGAGATTCATCGAATACTACGTGGATGACTTGGTGGTCAAATCAAGATAGCGCTCAGATCACCTGTCAGACCATGAAACTGTCTTCAACAAACTTCGACAACATAACCTGAAGATGAACCCCTTGAAATGCACCTTCGGGGTTACCTCAGGGAAATTCCCCGGCTTCTTCATATGCCATCGTGGCATCAAATTCGACCCTGAAAAGACAAAGGTTATCCCTGGATTACCACGTCCCTGCAATATCACTGAGTTGAGAAGATTCCAAGGACACCTGGCCTACATTAGGCAGTTCATAGCCAACATGGCGGGTAAATGTTTGCCCTTCACCAGGATAATGAAAGAGTGGGTGGCGTACCAATGGACATATGATTTCCAAGAGGCATTCGACAGCCTAAAAAAGTACCTCTTAAGCCCACTGGTGCTCATGCCCCTAGTTGAAGTATGACCTTTTATCCTATACGTGACAACACTAGATTGGTCATTGGGAGCCTTCCTTGCATAGAAAAATGATGCTGGTAGTGAAAATAGTCTCTATTACCTCAGTTGAACAATGATTGACGTTGAAACTCGATACTCAAACATCGAAAAGAGTTGTTTGGCCTTGGTCTTTGCAGTTCAAAAGTTGCAACATTATCTGCAACATCATGAAGTCCATTTGGTCTCACGTAGTAACCCACTCAAGTACATCCTCAGCCGCCCGAAGCTGACCAGGCACCTTTCCCAATGGGCAGTCATCCTGCAACAATTTTATATCCAGTTTTTGCCTCAGAAAGCCATCAAAGGACAGAAATTAGCAGATTTTGTGGCAGAGCACCTATCGATAGGGACCAAAACACCAGACATCGAGCTACCTGATGAAGACATCTTCTCCGTTCGAGAGGAGTCCCCGACATGGGAAATGTACTTCGACGGTACATCCCAAAGCCTGACAGGGAAGAGGATGGAGGATCCCAAATTTAACAAGGTGGGTTTGGGGATAATACTCACGTCCCCAAAAAAGGCAGTATTTCCATATTACTTCTTCCTTTCAGAAGGATGTACGAACAATGAGGCGGAGTATCAAGCCCTCATTGCATGCCTGGATCTTGCACTCCAGGCACAAGTACAACAACTTAAGGTAAAAGGTGACTCAGAACTGGTCATCAAGTAAGTCAATGGTGACTATGCTATTAAAAAGGAGGAGTGGATTCCCCTGTTTGACCATGTCTGAGGGTTAATGGAGGAAATATCCATAAAACCAACATCGACCAAAATTCCCCGGTCTCAGAATGCCCAGGCCGATGAATTAGCTAATGCGGACACAACCTTAGCTGACCCAGTCCGGGATGAACCAATTATCAGTATTGCTCATCGTTGAATGGTCTTGCCATTTGTTCAGACTAAGACGAAATAAATTAACGAAGTCAGTTCTGTTCCTGATCCATATGCTCCTGCCACCGGCTGGATGACCCCCATTTAAAACTACATTCAAAGAGGTGAACTTCCATCAGACAGGGCTGAACGAGAGTAAATATAGAGAAGGGCAAACAACTTTGTCCTATATGGAGACATGGGTCAGCAAGAGGTCCTCTACAAATGAGGCCTCAATAGAGTCCTCCTCAGATGCATTGATGGAGAAGAAACCCTACTATCATGAATGAAGTAAATGCTAGAGTAGGTGCAGAACATTAGTCGAGGTCTAAGATTTCCCATCAGGTTCGAAGGCTTGGGTACTATTGGCCCACTATGGCACGAGATTGCGAGCACTTTACTGTAAAATTCCACTCCTGCCAAATTCATGCCAACTTCATTCATTAACCCCTAGAGTTACTTCATCAGGACATGTACTCCTATCCATTTTACATCTTGGTAATAGACGTCGTGGGGCCATATTCTCCGGCCATGACCAAACAACTGAAGTATATCCTCACAACAACCGACTTCTTTTCCAAATGACCAAAAGTTATACCCCTCAAAGAATTCAGGGAAAGAAACATTGTCAACATTGTGAAAGCCAATATCATCACCGGACTTGGCGTACCTCATACCATACTGACGGATAACGACACCATCTACTTCTCTACTGAGTTGGATAAATTGCACCGAAAATATGGTATCAAGGCTAACCACTCATCCCACTACCATGCAGCGGCCAATAGACAGATAGAGGGTTTCAAAAAGACCCTATCCAACATCCTCCAGAAAATGGTAGAAAAAGACATGAAATCATGGCTGGATAAACTTATTCATGCATTGTGGGCTTATCGAACCACAATCCGCACCACTACTCGGGCTACTCCGTACTCATTAGTGTACGGAACAGAAGCGGTCTTGCGCATTGAGCTCCAATTTCCCTTGCTTCGTGTTGCCATTTGTGATCATTTATCCAATGACGAGCAATAAAAAAATGGCTAGGTGAATTGGAACAGCTTGATAAGAAGCGGTTGCACACTTTGCACCATTTGGAAGTATATCAGAACCGGATCACATGAGCCTTAAAAAAAGGTTTGTCTTCGATCTTTCTTGGAAGGGGAATTGGTGTTTTCCTACAAACCCCAATGATACCCAGAAATAAACCTTCAAATCTGGAACCCAAGTAGGAAGGACCATATGTTGTACACAAGGTCTACTCCAACAGAGCATATGCCCTGATCACTATTGACAGGAAGTTCACTACCGCTCCTACGAATGCGAGATTTCTGAAGAAGTATTTCGCATAACAAAATGCAGTTATCATTGGTGATGTAGGATGTTAAACTAACAAGCACCTATCATCTGAGCTGCAGGACATTAAACTACCAAGCGCCCATCGTCTGAGCTGTAGGACGTCAAACTGCCAAGTCCCAATGGTCCAAACATTATGACCCTAAACTAATAGTATTTCATCCTCACTGCATGATGTTAAATTGCATAGATTTCAGAGAACTATATACGACTTGATTCCTGCCCTTGCAGGATACGTAGCGATGCCATGATTCTATATCCTGGCCCAAACATCCACAAATAATGTTAAAAGTGCCCTTTTTCACACGTGTATGGAATAACCCTGCATGGGGTGTATACCTTTCAAGGAACTACGTACGACATTATTCTAGCCTTTGCTGGATACGTAGTGATGCCAGGATCCTACATCCTGGCCCATCCACCCCCAAATGAAATAAAAAAATGCCCCTTTCCCCCGTGTAAGGATTAAACTTGCACAGGGTGTATTCTTTATCCTTACCGCACGATGTTAAACTGCACAAATAGGAAAGATTAAATATGACATTTTCCCCTGTGTACAGACCAGACCTGCACGGGGTGTATTATCTTCTAAAGAACTATGCACGGCTTGATTTCTACCCTCACATAATACATAGGGATTCCAGAATTCCACACCCTGGCCCAACCACCCTAAATAAAGCTAAAAATACCGCTTTTCTGCAGTTTAAGGACCAGACCTGCACGAGGTGTATTCCTCGTCCTTACCTCACGACGCTAAAAATGCTTATATAAGAAAGAAAAAAAATTCCTTTTTCCCCCATCCGGACCAGACCTGCATGGGGTGTATTCCCCAAAAGAACTATGTATGGTTTGATCCCCGCCCTCATAGGATACGTAGTGACACTGGGATCTTATCTCATAGCCCAGCCACCAATAAAACAAAACACAGTTATATATACCCCTCATCCTTACCGAATGACGTTAAACTGCACGGAATCCCCTTTTCACGTCGGTTCATCTTCGTCCTCAGCACACGACGTTAAAAATGCACGGACTTTGTCCTCACCGCATGACGTTAAAACTGGACGGACTTCGTCCTCACCACATGACATTAAAACTAAATGGACTTCGTCCTCACCACACAACATTAAATTGCACAGACATCATCACGACCCACCCTAGATATACGGCGAAATTGGATGGGAATACTCCTTGCGCATTTGGATGCATCCTCTCTATACACCAGACTCCGTGACCCAGATAATTGCGGATCTTAATAACCACCCATGGCCATCTAAATTGGAAAGTTATCGACCCATGAGCACCTTTACATGACTATGAATATCATGCCCTCAGAGGCTTTGCATATTGATATCCCCTGGCCCGTCTACCAAAGGCAATATTTGCTCAGGCGATAATCTTCCTATCTCCGTACGCTTACTGGCCTTAGAGCCCCGTATCATATCTCTTGATCCAAAAATTTATGGAGTAGTGGTTTATAAGTCCTTTCCCCTCTCACATCCAAATGTTTCCAGGGTATCCCTACCTAGTTAGCCTATGCATCCACCCATGGTTCACATGATGATCTGCATCTACAAACATCAATCCAGGGCTAAGCTACTTTGACTTAACATGCAATTGCGGTCAAGATGTTTCTTGTATTCTTGGACACCATTATCCTCGTATACCAAAGACTGTGCTATGGAAATCTCGGATATTCATAACCATCCATGGCCATCGGAAGTGGAAAGCCATCGACCCGTGGACACCTTTGAATGACTATGCATACCAGTCCCTTAGTGGCTCTGCATATTGATATCCCTTGCCCGTCTACCAAATTAATGATTTCCTCAGGCGATACTCTTCCTATCTCCGTACTCTTACTGTCCTCAATGACCCATACCATATCTTCTGATCTGGGAAACCTCAGAGTTACAGTTCACACCATCATTCCCTCACACTTGTTTAGAGTATACCAGAGCATCCTAACTCAATTGCCCTCTCGGTAATTGTAGAAATAGTCACCCAATGGTCTGAAATCTATAACCGTTAAAATAAGAGTACTTCATCCTTACCGCACAATTTTAAACTACATGGAGTAAAGGTACACCCCATGCACAAGATAAATTAACGCAGTGAACTCTTTGAGTTTTAACAACAACCATGGAAAAACTTCCCCGACATGTCCAGATATTTACTTACAAAATGATAAACTTCGTGGCCCGGACAATCATAGATCCTCATAATCATTCATGGCCATCAGAAGTGGAAAGTCATCAACCTGTGGACATCTGTGAATGACTATGCATACCATGCCCTCAACAGCTCTGTATATTGATAGCCACTGGCCCATCTACCAAAGGAATGATTTCCTCAGGCGATACTTTTCCTAGCCCCGTATGCTTACCGACCTCAGAGCCTCCATATCATCTCTCCTGATCCAAGAAGCCTCAGAACCACGATTTACACCATCAACCCCTCTCCACGTCTTGGAAAAGTCAAGATATTCGAGCCTAGTTACATTCTAATCCAGAGTGGCCTTTGCAACTACATACTTTCCGCATGAAGATTGAAACTGCATGGAACATGTCTTTGCTGCTTGGTGTGAAGCTGCAAAGACCAAGCATTAAACATCCAGGGAATGCCTCCAACTACAAGAATTTTCACGGATTTAAGAATTCCCCCCATCCTCACTGCACGATGTTAAACAGCATAGTATCTTTAATAATGCTCCCCGTCTTTACCACATGATGTTAAACTGCACGGAATCCATCCTTAACGCATGACGTTAAACTGCACAGAACATAAAATGCCCTCCTTCCTTTCCGCATGACATTAAATGTCATGGTCGAACCTTTCATGGGTTCAGTCAGGAATGGAGGCTTCCCTCTATCCCTCAATGCATGAGCTAGACCTTCACAAACCACCATCTCACACCAATGTGAGAAGGGATGACTTCACCAATTCCTGGAAGGTTTAGCATAGATGTTTCTCCCATATTCAGGCACCCTCTATTCATAAACCATACACTGTACTAAAAAAAATCCAAACTCTCATAAGCCACCCCTGGTGGTCCCAAATCTCAGCTTCCCTGAAGTTTCCTGGAAATTGGGAGAATACGATCATTGAACTAAGGACACCTTTTCATGAATATGCATACCATGTACTCAGTGGCTCTGCATATTGATCACCCCTAGCCCGTCTACCAATGAAAATCTTTCCTTAGGAAATTCTTCTCTCCATATGCCTCTTGGCCTCTGAGCCCCCATGACCATCCTGAGATTCGGAAACCCTATGAGCTACAGTTTACCAAAATCTTTCACAACCCTACCTGAATATGGTGGAACATCTCTGACATGATTACAGAGAACCATTAGAAGCCATTCCATTTTAAAAAATGTCCCAACTGCATGACATTAAACCGCTCCAATCTCCAACCATACTTTACGACAACTAAATGCGTTGGACAGGAACCCTTCATCCACACTCCTGATTAATACAGATGTTCCCAAAACCTTTCAGATGTCACATACCCTTTTCGAGCCACCCCTGGTGGTTTTCAGAATTCTCCAATCCACCCACAGTGGTTTCCATAATCTGGAATTCCATGAAGTCCTTAGGCCATCAGAAATAGAAAATCATTGACTTAAGAACACCTTTGCATGAATATGCATACCATGCCCTTAGTATCTCTGCATATTGATCTCCCCTGGCCCATCTAACAAAATAAAGTCTTCCTTAGGTTATTCTTTTCCTACCTCTACACGCAGATACGACTCTCGTGCCTTGAGACATGCCCTAAATGTTGTTCAAATCTAAAGATATCCCCCCATGTGCGTCTGAAAGATATTGAGACATATTTTAATCAACCAAACCTCGTCGGGGCCCTCGCCCCACCATATCTGGTCAAAGCTGTTCGAACTAAAACATCAGTAATGATATTCTTGTCAGTGGGACTTAAAACTTCTTAGAAAAAGAGGCACAAATCCCGTTAGGCCGAAAACAAAAAATGGGTGACTGAAGAAAAAGACAATCCATACCCGCTGGGTCTACACCAAATGGGTCCAGGAAAAATTTAGGTATTTTAGGAAAAGACAAAACGTTTCTGGGGGGGGGGGGGTTTCTATAAAATCCTAGAAAATAGTCAAACTACACTCGCTGGATGCCTTGGTCCAGGAAAAAAATTAGAGCTCGTTTCTATTTTTATCAATTGTCCTGAAATATGATTACTCTAAGTTCAGTGAATTTTCATATACAACAGCCATGTCAAATAATTTCTATCACAGGAGAAGGCAGTAAAGAGTGCTAAGGAGAAACACCTTTTTGTTCCATAACAGTGTTGATAAGAAAGGCTTCCACAATCCGAAGCCTCCTCTTGCTGCGAAAGGTTATTACAGGATACTTTCAACGGATTCACAAAGTTGTATTAGGAACTGATGAGAATCCTCGATATCTTGAAGGAGATTCTACAGCAAAGCCGTCTCAGCTTCCGCATCAGCCCGCAGTGCTTCAGCATCCTGTGCCGCCTTTAAGCTCGCCCTCATCGCCCCTCTATCTGCCGCTCCCCATCTTCATTTATGGCTATGCCATTAGCCTCCTCCTGCTGTAGTCGCTGTATATCACTCTTCAGAACCTCCAGTCGAGAATGCTACTTATGGACTTCTCCCTGAGGTCTCATGACTACCCTGATAGGATCATGATCTCTTGTTAGGCAAAGTTGTTGGGTCGCAGAAAGGTAGGCTTCAGAATGAGAAAGAAGAAAGGAGAGACTCAAAACTGCCAAAACTCTCCCGGCTAGTGACCACCTTCTTGACTATATCATAAATTCTATGGTAGTCAAAGTTGTCGAATACCAGCTGCATAAAAAGATCGCACAACTTTGACAATTTAGTCGGCATCTCGGCCAAGGGCGTATGAGAAATCAGCTTCAAGATTTTCTCCCATGCCCTTTGTCGAGCAGGTCGAATATTAGGAAGGACCTATTCATCAGGGTCGGAGTCACTCCCAGACGAATATACATACTCTGGGATAAACCTCACTATGGAGCGACACGATGCGGCTTTAACCACAAGCTCTGACGCCATGACAACTTCACCCCTGACAGTTGTGGTCACGGGCATGATTGGATCCGACGACACAATCGCTAGCGCCCAAAGCTGTGTTCCTAAATCCCAAAAGTCAATAAGACAAATGAGTATCCCTAATAAGAAAAGAGATGATAAAAGATTCAGTGGTATTATATTTATAGGCTTACCCCTGATCATCAAGGCATCGGTGCCCTCGAGCTCTACGCCGCCACTGACGCTCGAGGAAGATGCTACGTCTTCAATGGGAAATAGAGTCCTAGAAACTCCCTAAGGTGCCCAAGACCTAAGGCCACACCCAAGGCCAGCAACTCCCAATTCTGTCTCCAAGCTCTTATCTATGGAGATCATGCTCGGGGAAATTACTCCCCTAGTAAATAGAATGATGGCCCGCTATGTGTTTTAAAAAACTGGCCTAATAACAGGCTCTTCCTCCATCACTCTGGGATCCAATGGGTCTGAGGAAGCTGACCCTGTCAAATCTATGGCCTCCTCAGTAATCACAGGTTCCCCATCCCCCCCCCCCCCTCAGCTATAGAGGCTATGTTATCAATGAGATTCTCATCTTCTAGTTGCTCCTCCTCTGACATATCCCCAGTCGTTGAAGACAGAAGGAAAGCGTCCATACCACAAGCCCCTTTAAAAGAGCCAACCATCTCATCACACTAAAGTGTGACTGTAGGTGGTCCCTCAAATAATAAAGCGGCGGAAGGTACAAACCCTTGGTCAGCCACGAACAGGTCACCGATTGGCACTGCACCATAGCACCAAAATAGTTAATAACTGGCAGATTCAAAACATATGAGTCGGTAATCGAGGAAATGAGAATCATGATTACCCATCACTCCGTGTATGAGCTGTTCCAATAATCAGGATTCTTGCCGACGTCTCTGGATCTGCCCAGAGGACAATTCTGCACTCGGAACACTGGGAGGAGCTAGAGGAGGAAGTCCCTAGTCCGATCTGCTATGGTCGCTTCCATGAGCTCAACTACACCAGGAGACCCCTCCTCAATGACCCCCATAGTCGAAGGCACATGTTCGCCTACTACGGTAACCTGGGGAGTATACTCCGGGGAAGGAAATTCCCCCTAGGATTCCATGAAACCCTTTATAAATAGAAGAATCTTTAGAACCTTCACAGTAAATAAGGAAGAAGACTGGGACATACGAGCATGGCAACCTCTTCCTCGGGATCTAACAATTCAGGATGATTTATCATCATGGACACCCGATCAGACACGTAAATCCAGTTTCAGAGTGAATGCACATATGCGTCCATTTCCTTTAAAGATGCGACGATTTCTTCCAGATCCTCTTCCAACAGAAAGTGAGGCGGATAAAAGATAGTCATAATAATAGGAAGCTCGAGAGATCTCATTTGGAGTAATTCCCAAAACTCTTCATTTGAGCCACTAACCCTCAGGTCATCCCAAATCCTCCACGCGTCTGGAAATGCGGCCTTAATAGGAACAACTAGCTTGGGGGGATCGACTTGAGAGGGTCGGGTAATGATAGGAGATGGTGGAGGCGGCAATAGCCATGGTTGTTTTCTAGGTCTCGCATCCGCCCTAGAACTCTCAGAAGCTACCTGTGGGTGGGACCTCATGGGTAGGGGGAAAATTCCCTTTACCTCAGCCATAATAGGGGAATCAGGTGAATCATCACCCCCTAAAGAGTGATCGCTCTCTTCTTCCTCCTCCTCAGTCACCAATCGCAGCATGGATTGGACTCAGTTAATTTACACCACACAACCCTGGCATTCATGAACGTAGGCCTCGAGGTCCCAGACGTAGCGATTGACCCTCTCTAGGTCCACATCGTAAAAGATTTCAGTAGGAGCAGATATGTAGCCTAGCCCGTCGAACACCATTTCTGATTCCTGGAGATGCTAGAACAAAGAATGGGGGTACTGGATGAAAAAGGATGGCATACCTTTGAATTCATCCCATTGTCCCCAGGCCTTCTAGAAGGAAGCATATGTAGGAATGGCCAACTCTAATCGGGTAGATTCGAGGGCTTTTGTTGATACACCTCTGTCCATTAAAACCTTCCCCGGAAGCACGGGACCAGCAGGGTTGCGGAGAACCTTTCTCGGCCTGGTTGGAGCAGTATCCCCCTTTCGCTTCCTCTTGCTCTTTGATGGATTAGGACTTGAGATAGTGGGCACCCATAGTCTTAACTGACCATTCAGGTACGATTGCACCCAGGAGTCGACATAGCTTTTGGATAAGAACGACATGGAGTCTATATGAAAGGGGGTCATTACCTCACAGTCTATGTCCTCTTGGTTGAACATTATCCACAATTGTCTGGCCACCATCAGATAGCGGTTCCTACGGACACCATTGAGAGCCGGAGGACACAACGCCTAGATGCAACCAAATTAACATCTGAATCGGCAAGGGGAATACCCCTCATAGATCATTTACCCAACGATACAATCCACTAGAATACCCCTTGAAAGGAAAAGAGGTAGCCCCCCTTTCTAAACTCTTTTGATATGGCATTCGTTATTGCACCTGTTGAGGAGGGATATGGTCTGAAATTGAAATGATCGTAGCTCGAGATCCAGCTCGACAGAAGACACATACTTTGATCTATCCATTGTCCATCCTTATTTTGGGTCACCCACTCCTCGGGCATAACACCACTGGTAAATTACAAATATAGCTAGAATACTGTACATGTAATATGAAAAGGATTTATGAAAGTATAGAAATTTATAATATGCACTCCCAACCATCCCTGGAGGATTTGAAAAGGTTTGGCTACTCGGTTTGGCCGACTCCCCTCGGTAATATTGCCAAGGAACTGATAAATCCTAGCTAGTACTGGGATGACCAAGTTGATGGAATTTCAAGTGGCCAGCTACGCCCCCATAAAAAAATAGTGACCTTCACACCTCCAATCTCACGAATGGGCAGCAACCAGCCATAAAGGAACATATCCAGAAATGCCGCCAGATGGAGCAGCCGATCAACGTCCAACACAAGTTCCCAGCCCCAGATGTTGAACTGGACTTCCTCCAGGATCAGCCAATAGCTACCCCTATGCCTTCAGGACTCCATCAAAGGACATGTTGTGGGCCTAGGCGGATGGGCCATGGACTTACTATCTTTGGAAAAATCATTGACCCATTCACGATATGGGACAAGCTATTTCAGAGATATATCCTTTGAATAATCCCAGGCCTGATCAATGAGCTGCTTCACCAAAGGAGGAGTCCTTTCTTCATTATCCTATATAGAAGTGGGATGCAAGAATTCATCATACATGCCTCCAACAATTGGGACCCCTGAAATCTGGGAGACATCCCATAGATTGATTCCCACCTCCCCATGGACAAGATGGAATGTGTTGGTATCTGGACTCCAACGGCTCATAAGATGATTGACAAGGGCGTGGGGATGATGTGTATTGGTCTGGGAAACCCAGGAAACTTAATATAGACCCACAACTCACAATTTCGCTTCAAATTCCGCTTATCACTAGCGAACCCAGAAGGGCCACCCCCAATCCAACGACTTAAACGCACCTCCGAGCCGGAGGTCCTGGTCCGCTGACTAGACACGTTGGTTGTTTACCATAGCATTGCATGAAATGCTTCGGTAATAGTGAAATGCCCCATCTTACTGAAGTCGTTATCCTGTCGGGGACATAGGAAGGTGACTCAGTACACACCCAACATCTGTATCCCTTGGGCTAGGCCACCCTCTGGTGGTTATCACAAATCGAGGTATATTAATGGTAAATATCCATGCTGCAGGATTATTGTCGTGAGATGAAACCATAATCGGTGTATCAAACAATAAACCGAACCCATAGGTAGGAAGGCTGTAGGAAAAGGGGTAATTTCGCTATGACTCAGAGAGAAAGTTTGTAAGGAGGGGGTACAATGGAGTGTGTCATAATCCATTCTGAACAGAGCTGACCACATCCTTTAAGCGTTGATCACCAATTGGAAGAGGCTCGACAGCAGGCCTAATCGCATGTCGAGGAGGAACCATATTTTCTCCCTGCATCATGGAAACCATACAGATGGCTAGTCCAAAATAATAAAATTTGGAAAAAACACTGAGTATTTGACAAAAGACTCCATCAAGGAGTCTTCATGACGAAATCTACAGGCTGGCCTCAAGGGCTAGTTTGTGATGCCGACATCCCACGAATCAGCCCTACATAGAAGTAGTCCGCGATACTTTGGCCCATGGAGAATTGTCTAGAAGGTCATGAACTAGGCTTCTCCACGGAATCTCAATCCTAGATTTAAATGTCTAAGTTTAGAAGACTTAAGAAGCTTCAATGTCTAGATTATTCTAGTCTGCAGACCATGCGAAACCGTGTAGGGTTTCCTACATGGCCCATCGTGACTTACTTTTTAATTGATTAAATGTTTTAGTTCACATCTGGGAGATTGGTCTGTGGGTGAAGGCAAGCACGAATGAGGAATGATTCACCGAAGCGAAAGATGGTTCGCGGATGAGGAGTTTCGCGAAGGAGCAGGCACGTGGAGACAAAAAGAGAGATATGTTTTCATGAAGAATCTGATAAAAGACAAGGGTAGGGGCCCTCTTATTTATAGGCGTGGTCCCCTTCCAGGTCCACTCCTCTACCGTGAACTATCCATGTTTCAAGACCACTCTACGTCGGAATAGCCTCCTCTTCGTTCTGATCGAACCCCATTCCGATGGGGGACATTTATAGGGTCATAAAAAATCCACAAAGGTGAATGGTAATCCCCTTAATTTGAGAAAGGATTCTAAAAAATTCCCTTCAATGAATCAGGAAAAAATATAGAATATTCAATATTGGAAAAGGGTCTACCATTCCGTTTACTAGTACAAAATTGATGGTACGCGGCCGGTTCAGTGAGTTGCCCCCTCCACGGACCAACATCATCCGTGAAATGGAGGCAAGAACCCCTCCGTGGGTGTGAAGCAGGATGGGCGCCAGGCCTTTCCACCGTCATGAAATTCCCCAGCTGCGAAACATGCCAACCATCCCAGACCGCACATGATGTAATTTGTGGAATAGAGATGGAGCTCTGCATAGCCGCAAGGCACTGATTTGGTTCGCAGATGAGGTGCATTCAATGCCCCCCCCCCTCGCGATTTACGAATTGACCAAGTCATCCGTAAAATGGGTTTTCGGTCATGGGCCTCCGAAAAAGCTGCCACATGACTCCAAATACATTTCTTCCCCCCTCTATAAAAGGACATATAGGGGGAGAAGAAAGGGATTGATCGGATTCAGGTGGAAGGATTTTGAAGGAAGGATCTTAGGATTTCACGAATAGCGAAGTTCCAATTTGCGAACTAGAAGAAGTATGAAACTAGAAACAAATTAATAAGGAACCAAAACATGCATAACAAATTAATGAACTGTGAACTTAAAATAGAAAAACCACGAGCTATGGACCCTCTGCGGATGTACTCCCCGCGAACCAGGTAGTTTATAACCCTTTTTCAATCTGACGCACCACGTAGCACCCTCCTACGCGGGTGATGTCCTGACCGGCGAACCCCGGACCAGTGTCACCCCTGGCCGCCCCTACTCACATGGACTCCACCGCGTACCAACCTTGTATGCGGGCTGAACTCGACGCCATGTACCGCCCTGGTATGCGGGATTCCTATCAGTCCACATACCACCCTGGTATGCGGACAACCTCTCCAGCCGCGTAGCACCCCCTACGCGAAGGGTGCCACTCCTCATGCACCAATGTGTCCGCAAACTCCTTCGGTGTTCCCATTCCACGAGCCATATAAAAACCTTCCAATCTTGTAGGATCCTTCGCGATCCCTTCATTGGCCTATTCATCGGCTCTGAGCCAAGGCCTCTATCGAAGCCACTGGACCCATATGATGAAACCTTTAGGCGCACCAGCGTGCCACCTTGAGTTCACATACCCACGGTAGGTGAGGAAAAAGGGGTTTCCCTGACTCTTGAGCGGGTTCCCAAAACATTCCCGGGTTCACATTCCCACATTAGTGTAGGGTCTGAGCCCGAGAGCCCCCTTTATGCCTCTCCACTTTCCAGAATTTAGGGACCCCATTCATGTTTCCTTTTAACAAGCGCCAACAGTGAGCACTTTTCCCCTCTTTGGGGAGTGGCTAGACATCCCTCCTGGAGTAAGCCCCACACGATCCTCGCTGGAAGCCGATGGACCTTCCCATCTCATCACGGAAGGTTCATTTCTCTACTTCGCGACTCCTAACTTCCTCCAACATCAGGAAGAAGGAGAGTCCAGTGTTCATGGCCTCCTCCTTCGCTCCTCGTCTTCCTCCCCTTCCCTCAATGGGAAGAATGTGTGATGCTTACCAAGTCTGTCGCATTATCTTGTTTCTCACACCGAGCATGACTCACGTGGGATTAGAGATTTGTGATGGTCACGACGTCCGCACGATGGCAGCGGTTGAATGAACTAAGCGGGTTTTTCTCCCTATCTCCAAGGTAGGGTACATAGGACCCCTCCTCAAGGTTCAATCCCAATAAAAGGAAAATCTCACGTGTAATCCCTAATCTTCAAAGAACTATGTAGACTTTGATTCCTAACTAACTCAAATACGTTAGAAACCTCCATGAGGTGCAAGCCCGATATCTAAGTATGATACAAATCTGTCTCTATCAGAAAATGTCCTTATACTCCAGCAGGACCATCTTCAGGCCCAGGAAATCACTTCCCTTAGGTCTTCCAGACCACTTCGGCGTAAGTCCCACACCAACTTTGACCGGGCATCTCTCACCCGGAGGTCCTTTCCACATGATGTCAAACTATAAGGTTGGTTCCTTGTCACACGACCTTAAAAGGCAATGTGTCCCATTAAGTGTAACTGAAATACGTGGATTCTGATTCCTCTCACAAGGATACGTAGGAAGCCTGTATCATGGGTTTGATCCAAACTCTCTAGTCATTATCTGTCACCCCTGGATGACAGTACACTCAAGAGTGCCTAGTTATGAGGCTTCAAACTTGTGCCTTCTCAATGATTCCAAACTCCTCATAGTCATTAATCCAATGAGGGATGGTAAACCTCGGGCCTAAATGATTCCGAATCCCTGCGTTCAGCTAACCATTTCCAACCAAGAGTAATCTATGGATACTATGCTTGGATATAAAACAAAGATTTGATAACATATGAACACGTCTTAAATCTATAACAGAATCCTAGAACATGCAATAATTCCCCCCAAAAGGGTGCGGTGAGCCCAAATTCCCATCCTCTCAACCAATGTGAGTTCTTAAGCATCGCTGGACGAATAGTCCAACGAAAGCCAACCTTTGGAATGCAGGTCCACAGATCGTTGGATACGGAACTGTTGGGTGTTTCAAAATGAAGATAGATATACCCGACCTGAGCGATTGAGCGGAACATAGCCCTCTGTTAGATCGACTGTTGGGCGTGTTGGTACCCATCATTCCTCAGTCAAAAAAGTGTTAAATTAGTATTTATTCTCATCATATTTTTTACGCCCCAACCCTGGACTGCACCAAAGCCAGTGCAGAGTTTATAACAAAACATGGTGTGTAATATTTTTTATAAAAACAAATGCTAAAAACACACACATGTTACGCTAGAGAGAATCTTTTTGGTTTAAGTCCTCAAGAACCAGACACAATTGTTACATTTCATTCAAAACTGGCAGAGAAAGAATCTCCACAAAGCTTCCACTGAAAAAAGTCACTCAAATATACTAAACCTAAGAAATATAAGTTAAAAACATAGAGTGAGCATACCAATGCCTAGTAAGAGAATTTTAAAATAAAATAATTCTGAAATTGAAATCTTTTGAAAACATTCCTTTAAAATCATTTACTAAATTTTTTTATAAGGAAAGCATAACATAACATTTTGATCATGAAATACAAGTGAAAACATCAACGAATATTAACAGGATTAAAAAACATGTTTCAAATCATAATTATGCTCATACCAAGTATAGGCTATGCAAAAAAATAATTAAGAGTCATTCTAACTTTAATATGTGTGACATGTAAGAGTGTAAGTACTATATTTACAACTAAGAGTAAAACATGACTAGAGTTGCGCGTAAAATGATAAATTCAATTTAATTATTCACAAACCATAAATTTTAATCTGCCTAATAAATGTTTGAATTCTGATTAATCATTATTCCATAAGAATTTACTTCTTCTGATTCTCATTCGTACAAGCTCTTTAACCAAGTATATTCTACTAGTTGAATATTTACATGAATATTTAATTTCATAATCAAAATGACGGAAGTGCATATGCCAGATTGTGTCAAGGCCTCATGCTAAGACCATAAAATCTATGCCAAGGACTCATGCCAAGACCATAAATCAACTTGGCAATGGCCTCAGCCAATTCCATATCTAGTTTGTCTCATGAGGCATACCGATGCATCAAGGGGATATGGCGGGCCCCACCAATCACATAATAAGTCCAATGCATTCCTCATTTCTATAAATTAAAGTGTTCATACCACATTGATTTATTAAATTAATTATCATTCCATGTGTCACATATTACTTGGTTTCTTATTTCATATTATTCAAAGTGTCCTATACCACTTAGAATAATTTAATTTATCATTTCATATTATTCAAAGTGTCCCGTACCACTTTGAATAATTTGGTTCTTAATAATATAAAATGAAATTAAAATTTGATTACATTCTTTATCATTAACATATACAAAGTGAAAAATGTATATCAGTGGGTATTTCATTATTAACAACCGCATGGATTTGGAAATAAATGACAAGTATGATAAGCAGATTATACCACATGTGACAATAGCTAAAGCACATAAAATATTGGTTTGTTACATTAAATGATAACCCATTAATTCTAAAATATTATTGAAAAAATAAACAGAATGCATAATGGAAATTCATCTTGGATTGGAGTTATAACTTATTTAAAGGTAAATAGAATATTTCATGTTGGGTATTAAACACATTGTTTCTTAAACATTCATTTATTATATGCTTACGTATAACATAATACAAGAGTACTCTCTATTATTTACACACAATTTTAAGGATTTGAAGCATGAAAATAAACCATAACTAATACCACTTAAAATTTATGAAAATAACTGAATTATACATATGTATATAAGAGTTGAAAATCCAAAATTTTATACTCATTAATTATACATAATTACTAAACACATCAAAAGTATCACATTTGGAAGATCCAAAATTATCTGGGGTTTTGTGTTGTGTAATTCCCTTTATAGACAAGGGTGTATATAAAGAATTGTATTTTTAAATAAAAACCTTTCGTATTTAAGAAACAATGTGTTATTCATTCTTAGAAATCCTTGTAAAATTCTAAATAATATTGAGGATAAATGATTTTATGTATACACATATATTCACATAACCGAATATACATAATGTATTAAAGGGTTTACACCAAAATACAATGACATCTATATGGCTTAAATATATTAGGCACATTAATGAGAAAGGGTCCCTAAATTTTAAATCGTGATATATAATTTAAAAGGTTTATCAAACAAACTCATATATATGTTTATGTAAATATCAATATACATATATAATTTATAACTATATCCGTTTATACATAGTATATATAAGGTTATTACGCCTAAATTAAATTACACTTACATGTTTTAAAGATATTAGGGACATTAGTTAAACAAGGATTCATTGATTTCAAATCGGGCAAGAAGACATAAAGGGTTCGGTTACGAAACATTTTCATATAAATATTCTTATGTATACATCAACACATACATACATACATACATACATACATACAAACATACATACATAAATACATACATACATAAATACATACATACATACATACATACATACATACATACATACATAAATACATACATACATACATACATACACACATACATACATACATACAAACATACATACATACATACAAACATACATACATACATACATACATACATACATACAAATATATATATATATCAAACACAGAAAAACTCAAACCCTTGTTTGGTAAAGTATTAAGAACAATTTCATGTCAAGAATTCACCATCTTAGGAGGAATTAGTAGGTCTTGTACTCAACCATATATATATATATACATGTATCTACAAACATACATACATACATACATACATACATACATACATACATACATACATACATACATACATACATACATACATACATACATACATACATACATACATAAAAACATACATACATACATACATACATACATACATACATACATACATACAGACACACACACACACACATAAATTCAAACTGAAACATTGCAAGAAAACTTAGGACCCTTACTTGTTTTGAAGGAGGAGGAGAGGTCCGGGGAAGCTTGAAGGAGGCGCTGGAGAAAGGAGAACCCATAGGGTTTGGGTTCCAAAAGATTTCTATATATAAATTATATATAATATATTTTTAATGAAACTAGAAGGAAAACTGATACTCCTCAGTTTAAAATAAGACGGTGGGTGTCGGTCTTGTGAAGAATGATCAAAATGAGGGTCCACAGTGGTCATGAGTGTGGATGAAAAAATTAAAAGGAGAGTAGAGAGGCTACAGGTTCAGCTCATAGTAGAGGAAGAAGAAGAAGGAGATGGGGGAGAAAATATGAAAAAGGATGGACGCCTGAGATCAGCCGAGACATGATCGGATGACTATAGGTGATTCGGAGAGTTAAAAACGGATGGATGGGTAGGATTAGATCACGCCCTGATCCTACAGTTGAGGCGCATCTGCAGGTTTGAAATGGAATGATCGGTGAAGATTAAATATCGACTCGATCAGATGGCTACGGTACGATGCCACATTTTAGAAAAGATATTAATGGTCATGATTAGATCACGATTGATTAGACGACTGCTAAAAAAGTGGATGATTATCCATGACTGCTGGGGATGGAGGACCGAACTGAATTAGATGACCAAGATCATGCGCGGTGTGATCGGATGGCCCAGATATGATCCCACATTAAAATTCCCATCACACATCAAAATGGAGATAGTTCCGAGGCTCCTTTATAAACATGGGGCTCCCAAATAATGCTTAGATTACACCCTCTACCATCCTAGTACCGCCCCATACTGGTTACTATGTGCACGCTCTGCACCAACTCTTGCCATTGTGCCACCTCGCACAGTGGCGCGCTCTGGTTCCCTTGCACTCGCACGCTCGTGAATGCTTAGGTTTTGATATTCCCCCCTCTGTGCGCACCATCCGAGGATATTTTTAGGGGTTTTGGGTGAGATGGGCCACTAAGGCTTTGAGTGGCTTCCTACAAGGTGGACCTCAACTAGGTGGGGTGCTACCAAATTGTTTTGGAAAAGTAAATATCATTTTTTAAACTTAAATATATGTTTTCATATAAATATATATTTATCTTAAAAAAAATTAATTCCTTATTATGACTAAACAAAGTCCTAAAACCAACATTTTCCTTAGTTTTATAAACACTAGAGTTTTATGCCAACGAGCATGTACCCAAGTGGTACAGGTTCCTGCTTGGCATCCGAAAGACCCAGGATATAATTTGGGCAGGGGTGAATTGTCGGGTACTATAGCAGTACTGTAGTAGAAAACTGTAGTAGTACTGTAGAAGTGGTGGAACTGTATTAGCGGCAGCACTATAGCGGCGTAGGTACTGTAGCGGGTACTATAGCGGTTGTTGTACTGTAGCAAGAACTGTAGAAGTGTGGGTACTGTAGCAGTACTGTTCACTGAGGGGTCCTTTGGGCCGAAAAATGGGCTTTCAAGCCTTGTATTCAGGCTAGTTGTCCTTGAGCCTTCAGGCTATGTAATGGGTCTCCCTCTACCCAGTCTAGAGAGGTATTTTCTTTAAATAATACATTGAGGCTTCGAACCCAACCTTAAAACCCACTAGTGTTTTAAAACAAAAGGATATACATTAAATTTCGACACTTCATAATGAAAATCATATATTAGTATTATAAAATTTAAGGAAATAGATTTAGTTAAAACCATATTTTTATACTTCCAGGTATGAAAACATTTATAAAATATTTTCAAAACATTTTAAATACTTAAATACTTAATTCACTCTGTTTAGATAAAATTTCAAAAACAATAATAGTTATTATTGTCATTTGGCCATAGTACAATTTCAAACTCAAAAATATGTTTCTTTTTACTAAAACCAAGTACATAATTATCAAGGGTTACGATTCAAACCCATTTAATATAATTATCCTTCTAAATATATTAACAGATTTTATTAAAAACATATTTATAGTTGTAACTTCAATTTACATTTTAATCACTTAGAGAACTCATTATACCTATATTATTTAACATAAACCACCAAAATACAAAACTTATATATGGTATTATATCCATTGGAGACTCAAAGGTCACCTAAAGGAGGCATTGATCGGGTTGTATTTAAGACCTTATAAAAACATGAATTAGGGTGTTATAATTTCAAAACAACTTGATCAATATGGTTCTTATCATTCCTCTGATGCTTAACATGTTTGTTGTGGTTATGGCTATACTGAGGTTTATTGTGACAGATCCTAAGGACCCCCACTATTATCTTGAGTTTTTGTTGTATTCAGTGGTCTCCCTGTGGTTGTCATAGGTCTTTTAGTAGGTATTTTTGTTTAGTTGCATTCTCATAACCTTGAAGCAATGTAATCACTTTCAATTTTGTATTTGATTAAAGAAAGTGTTGTGTTTATTTTCATGTATTGTTCAGACAACTTGAAAATTAAACAGAATAAAACCATGATATTATTATTAAATGAGAAAAAGGTTTGGGGAATCACATTATTCCCCCTACAAAGAATTACGTCCTCTCAATTATAAAACTCTCATAGACAAAATGCTAGCAAACACTAACTTACCTCACTCTAGAGGTCTCTTCACCAGGACCACCACTGAAGGTAGGGTGCTGATGAACATAGGTGGATTCCTAGGGTAGTATTAAGCTCCTCAATTTCCTTGGTCTAGATACATTGTGGACGGCTAGGGTCAAACCTGTGCATAAAGAACTCATCCTTCCATAGCGAGACACAATAGGGGTGGAGGTCCAAGATTTCAGAGTGGACTAATTTCCTAAAATCCCTTGTACCATGTTGTGCTTGAAAATATTGATGTTATAGAGTTCCCCATACATACTAAAACTCACGACTTAGAACAGGTAGTCCGCTCGATGGTTATCTTCCAAAGAGGCTTCCAGAAACTTACCTGCACCTCGGTAGTTATCAGATAAATTGAAAAATTGAAAAATAACTTTGTGATACTTTCCCTATTGCCTATATTTTTCAAATTGTACATTTGAAATTTGGTAATAGAGAAAATTGTTTCCTTGGTAGAGGTGGAGGATGTTTGGCCGGTTTGACACCCGATGATGTTTTTTGCTAGAAAAATGTACATTTTGATACGGATGGTATTATTATGAGAATGTATTGACAATTATAATATCTAAAAGTTTAGTAGAATGTGATAAGAGATTGGTTGGTGAACTCGTGTCTTCTATTCGAAAATTTTCAAGAGAAATGTTATAATCTGTAAGACATAATCATATTAAAACAGAGGTGTTATTTCTAAAGGAATATTAGTGTACTAGTACTAAAACATAATATATAACATTATCCAATTATACAAGGTTCATAAAACAAAAGGTGTTACATAACTACTCGCCCCCTCTCACAAAACACTAGTATGGATTTCCTAATGTCCTCCAAGATGACAATTCTCTGATTTCACCAGTGTTGGAGGTTTCCCAAATTCCTAATTAGATGGATCTCTAAGGTGGTTCCAAACTCATCAGTCTCCCTAGTACAAATGCAACACGTGTAGTTCAGATCAATCATATATGGGCATCTAATGTTCCAACATAGGAATGCGTGAAATGTATGGAGTTGAGGAACATCATCTTGAACTTTCTATATATAATGAAATCAAGTAGACTCATCTTGATAATTTCAAAGTCCATGAACTGTCCTAGAAGACCGTAGGTCATGAAATGGAAAAGGTATGCTGCCTAGAGTTCACACTCTTTTGCAACCTCCTGGAAGTTCATTAGTGAAATGATATTGTCATCCCAGGTAAAGTATCATAATTGACCTTCATAATACCTTCCCATACGTGCATAAAAGAGAAGTGGGGCTTGCATCATCATGAATTAGTCAAAGACAGTCCCACAGTGAAGTGGGAGTACATGAGGGGAATTTTATACACAACAAAGGTGTTTACAATAAAACCAAAGGTTCTCAAAAGTATCATATCCTTCTAAGAATTCCCTTTCCACTATAGTTTCTAATATTTCTTCCAGAAGGCATATAAAACTTGATTCGTCTGCCATCTAAAATTTTTATGAAAACATCTACCTAGTAAAACAAAATCAAGTTTTTTTCTTCTAATTTTCAAGGGTTGTCTAAACCAATCCTCTGATACCAACTGTCAAGCCCTAGCCCCAAACTGCCCTGAAGCTGGTGCATAGTTTAAAAAAAATGATATGTCATTTATTTTATAAAAAGAAAAGATGAAAACCAACACATGTTCCACTAGAGAGGATCTTTTTGGCTTAGTTCCTAGAGAATTAGATATAATTAATTCATTTCATTCAAAACTGGAAGAGAAAGAAGCTCCGAAAATCTTCCACCTAACAAAGTAACTCAAATCTACAAAACCTATAAAATTTAAGTTAAAAATGTAGGGTGAGTATACGAATTCCCAATAAGGTGGATTTAAAATAAAGTAATGCTAAAATTGAAACCTTTTGAAATAATTACTTTAAAATCATTTACTAAAAAATTTTATATGGAAAGAATAACACAACATTTTGATCACGAAATACAGGTGAACAGTTTAAGAAATGTTAACAGGGTTATAAAGAAACATGTTCCAAATCATATGCATGATCATACCATGTATTGACTGTGTAGCAAAATAAGTATTAGTAATTCAAACTTTAATAAGCCTGACATGCAAGAGTGTAAGTAATAGATTTACAACTAAGAGTAAAACGTGAACAGAGTTGTGCATAAAATGATAAATTCAATTTATTTCTCCACTAACTGTAAATTGTAATCTTGCTAATAAATCAATGAGTATTGATTAAATATTATTTAATAATAATTTAATTCTTATGATTCTCATACGTACAATCTCTTTAACCAATAATATTCTACTAGTTTAATATTTACATGATTAATTA
This sequence comes from Viscum album, assembly GCA_963277665.1. NCBI lineage: Eukaryota > Viridiplantae > Streptophyta > Magnoliopsida > Santalales > Viscaceae > Viscum > Viscum album. The sequence continues at coordinate 1,282,675,222 of OY728134.1, forward strand.
ATTTCATAGTCATAATGAGGGAAGTGCATATTCCAGACAATGTCAAGGCCTCGTGCCAAGACCATAAACTCTATGTCAAGGCCTCGTGCCAAGACCATAAGTCAATTTGGGAAAGGCCTTGACCAATTCCACATCTATTTTGTCTCATGAGACCTACCAATGCATCGAGGGCCTATAGTGGGCCCCACTCGACACATAATACGTCCAATGAATTCATTATTTCTGTAAATCAACGTGATCATACCACTTTGATTTATTAAATTACTTATCATTACAAGTGTCACATATTACATGGTTTCTTATTTCCTATTATTCAAAGTGTCCTATACCACATTGAATAATTTGGATCTTAATTCCATAAAAGGCCATTAAAATTTGATTACATTCTTTAGCATTATGATGTACAAAATGAATCATGCATATAAGTGTGTATTGAAATACTTACAACTAAATGGATTTGGAAATAAATGAAAGGCATGTGAAGAAGATTACACCACATGTGACAATATATAAAGCACATAAATTACATGTTTGTCACATAAAATGATAACCCATGAAATCTAAAATCTTATTTCATAAATAAATAGAATGCATAATGGAAATTCACTTGGATTGGATTCGTAACTAATTTAAAGGTAAACAGAATATTTCATGTGGGGAATTAAACACATAGTTTCCTAAACAATCATTACTTGTATGCTTATGTATAACATAAAAAAATAGTACTCTCAATTATTTACATACAATGTTAAAGATTGGAAGCATGGAAATCAACCATAACTAATACCATTTAAAATTTATGAAAATAAGTGAATCATACATATGTATATAAGAGTAGCTAATCATGAATATTGTACTCATGAATTCTACATAATAACTAAATGCAACAAAAGTATAACAATTGGAAGATGCAAAATCATATTGAAATTATTGTAATGTAATTACCTTTATACACACGATGTATATACAGAATTGTATTAAAAAAATGCTTCATATTTCAAAACAATGTGTTATTAATTTTTAGAAATCCTTGTAAAATTCTAAATAATATTGAGGATCAAAGTTTATATGTATACAAATATATTCACATAACAAAATATACAAAATTTATTAAAGGATTTACACAAAAATCCAATTACACATATATGTCTTAAATATAATAGGCACATTAATTAACAAGGGTTCTTAAATTCTAAATCTTGATATAAAATTTAAAAGTATTATTAAACAAACTCACATATATGTTTATGTAATCATCGATATACATATATAATTTATAAGTATAAACAATTATACACAGTATATATATGGTTATTACACCTAAATTAAATGACACTTACACGTTTTAAACATTTTAGGGACATTAGTTAAATAAGATTTCATTGATTTCAAATTGGGCCTTAAGAAATAAAGGGTTCAGTTAAGAAACATTTTCATATAAATATGGTTATGTATACATCGATACAAACATACAGACACACACACACACACAGATATATATATATATATATATATATATATATCAAGCACAGAAAAACTCAAACCCTTGTTCGTTAAAGGATTAAGAACAATTTCAGATAAAGAATTCACCATATTAGGAGGAATTAGTAGGTCCTGTACTCAACCATCTATATATATGTATATATATATATATAAATAATCATATTGAAGAATGGGAAGAAAACATGGGACCCTTACCAGGTTGGAAATAGGAGGAGGGGTCCGGGGAAGCTCGAAGGATGCACTAGAGAAAGGAGAACCTGTAGGGTTTGGGTGCTAAAAGAAATATATATATATAAATTATATATAATATATTTTTAATGGAACTAGGAGGAATACCAAGATTCATCAGTTTAAAATAAGACCATTGGTGCCAGTCCTATGGAAAACGAGTGAAAGGAGGGTCCACCAGGATCACAGGTGTGGAATAAAAAATGAAAAGGAGAGTAGTGAGGCTACTGGTTCAGCGCACGTGAGAGGAAGAAGAGGAAGGCGATGGGGGAGAAAAGCAGAAAAAGGATGGACAACTCAGATCAGCCGATACATGATTGGACGTCTTGGGGAAATTCAGAGAGATAAAAATGGATGGATGGTCAGGATTAGATCGTGCCTTGATCCAACTGTTGAGGTGGGTCTATAGGTTTTAAAAGGAATGATCGGTCGAGATTAAACCTCGACTCGATCAGATGGCTACTGTACAATGCCACAATTTAAAAAATATTTTAATGGTCATGATTAGAACGCGATCGATCATAATGCTGCTAGAAACGTGAAGGATTATCTGCGGCAGCTAGGGATCGAGGACTGAACCAAACCGGACGGCCCAAATCACGTGTGGCATGATCGCACGACCCGGATGCGATCCCACATTAAAATTCCCATCACAGATCGAAATGGTAACGAGTTCTGTGGTTCCTTTTATAAACCAGGGGCTCCCAAATGATGCTCATATTACTCCCTCTCCCCTCTTGGTACCACCCTGAAATGGGTTATGCAGGTGTGCTCTGCGCACACCCTTGCTAGCGTGTCGCCCCGTACAGTGGCACACTCTAGTTCCCTTGCACTTGCATGCCTGTGTGTGCTTTGGTCATTCTATTCCATCCTTTGAATGCACTGACCTAGACCATTTCCAGGGGTTGTCAGTGAGATGGCCCACCAAGGCTTTGATTGGCTGCCTACAAGGTGTCCCTCGGCTAGGTGGGGTTCTCCCCAATTTTTTTTGGCAAAGTAAAGATCATTTTTGTTAAACTTAAACATAAGTTTTCATATATATATATATATAGGTATCTTGAAAAAAATATGAATTCTCTATTATGACTAAACAAAGTCCTAAAACCAATATTTTACATAGTTTTATAAAAACTAGAGTTTTGAAACTGATAGTTTTACATTAATGTTTAATACATCATAAAGAAAATCCTATATTAGTATTATAAAAATCAAAGACATAGTTTTAATTAAAAACTTTTTTTTTATATTTCTAAAGATGAAAACATTTATAAAAACTTTTCAAAACATTTTAAATATTTAAATACTTAATTCACTATGTTTAGATAAAATATCAAAAACAACAATAGTTATAATTTTCATTTTTCCAAAGTACAACTTCAAACTCAAAAATATATTTCTTTGTACTAAAACCATGTACATACTTCTCATGGGTTATGATTCAAGCCTATTTAAAATAATTATCCTTCTAAATATATAAAAAGAGTTTATTAAAAACTTATTTATAGTTTTAACTTCAATGTACAGTTTAAGCACTTAGAAAACTCATTATACCAAGATACTTTAACGTAAACCACCAAAATATCCAATGATTATAAGGTCTTATAGCTACTGGAGACTCAACGGTCACCTAAAGGAGGAAACAGTCATATTTCCTTTAAGGCCTTATAAAGAAATAAATTAGTGTGTTCTAATTTCAGAAAAACTGGACGAAGATGGTTCTTATCATTCCCCTAATGCTTAGCACAACTATTGTTGTTATGGATATACTAGTGTTCATTATGATAGATCTGATGGGCCCCCACTATTATCTTGGGATTTTGTTGTATTCAACTGTCTCCTTGTGGTTGTAATAGGTCCATTAGTAGGTATTTTTGGTTAGTTGGGTTATCTTAGCCATGACACAATGTAATCACTTTCAATGTTGTATTTGATTAAAGAAAGTCTTGTGGTTATTTGCATGTAATGTTCAGACAACATGAAAATTAAACAAAATAAAACCATGATAATATTATTACATATGAAAAAGGTTTGGGGCGTCACAATATTTATTATTAATTAATTAATTATTAATTTTTTATTTTTATATATTTGTCACTAATTTATATTTATGTTCTATTATTTTATTGATATTTTATTATTAATTTATTATTAACATATTATTTATTAACTATTTATTACCAATTTATAAAATATTATTTATTTTGAAGAAGTAAAATTATTATATTATAATAATTTTTTAATTTTTTATTATTTATTCATTATTGATTTTATATTTATTTAATAATACATTTTCAATAATAATTTTTCAATTATTTGTTTATTAATTATTACTTATTACTTAATATTTATTAATGATTATTAATTACATATTCATTTCATATTTATAATTTAAAATTTAAAATATATTATTAATTACTTATTACATATTAATTATTTATTAATCATTAATTTAATATTAATATATTATTTATTATAAAATTATAGTTAAAATATTATTTAATTTATATTTAGTAGTAACTATATATTATTACATATTATTTTGCATTTATTATTAATTTATTATTAGTTTATTATTAAGGTATTATTTATTATTAATTTAAAAATGATGTATTATTTATTTATTATTGATTATTGATTATTAACTATTAATTATTATTAATTTATTATTTATTATTTTATCAATTATTAATTATTTTGTGATATTTATTTATTATTTATTTATTGTTTATATATACATTTTTAAATTTATATTTAATGTATTAATATTTTATTATTAACATTTAATTTATTATTTATTTAGTACCTATTTATTGTCTATTATTTAATAATTTATTATTTATTTACAATATACTAATTTATTCATTATTCATTACTTATTAATTACTTATTTAATATCTATTTATTGATAATTTATAATTTATAATTAATCAAGTAATAAATAATTAATAACTTATTAATGATTAATGATTATTTATTCAACTATAATTTATTAACATATTATTTATTTATCTATTAATTTATATCTCATTTTTTATTGCTGTTTTTAATTATTTAGTTATTATTTAGTTGTTATGTATAATTTTTTATTTTATTTATTACTTATTATTATTAATTAATTTTATTACTTTTTTAATCTATATATATAAGTATATTAAATCTTGTGATACCAACATTTTAGAGGGGGCATTGATGTAATGTGACACAATCAGTGATTCAAGGAGGAAAAATAATAAAAGAATTTGGCTCATCGCGACCACAAGAGAGTAATAACTGTTGGTGCTTGCTCTGTGGTTCACCAACTGACCGTAGATCAGATCTGGGTGCTTCATTTAGGATAGGAACAACTTATTCGACCATTTGTAGGTGATGCCATGGATTTTGGGGAGGTTTCTGCTATATTTTCGTTCATTTATTCTTCAAGTTCCCTAAGGGTTGTGGTATAAGAACTGAAGAATGGCACATCTCTCTCTTCAACCACTATTGTTTCATTTTATACTAAGATAATCAAACGTTCTTCTCCTTCGGATTCCACCATAGTAAAATTCTTATAAAATCTTTCTTATTCCAATTCTATTACCATTCTTCAGGAATTGGCACCACATGCAAAAAAGGATCCCTGAGACACCATCTCTGATGGGTTTCCAAGGAACCATGTTGATTTTGCAAGGAATTTTGATGAGTTTTTCCCTTCCAACCCCACTATTAGGAAGAAAGTGGACATTATGTTCATAGAATCCAATCAAGATCTCTTCACACTAAGGTTACAAGGATACAAACACATAGTTATTATTCATATCACTTATTTGAATAGGGTCAATCACTTGTGGATACTGGACATTAGTAATTTTTTTACTTTCATTTTGGGGGTTTGATGGTTGGGGAATCACCTCCCCTAGTAAAGGATATTTTAATATTTTTTCCTTCTACGGACCTCGAATCCAAAGCATGATGTATTTTCTCATCAATTTCATGCTTGGAATACTTTGAATTTATGAATGGGATCCAGTATTTAACTCGTTAAATGCCATGAAAAAGATGACCGAAGTCTAGATTTGGATTCGAGGTCTAAGATGGCTCTTATGGATATGAATAATTCTGTTGGAAATCATTGTTTTTGTTGGAGTTCTGATTAAGTTGGACAAAGAAACTAGAATATCCCAGTTTGGTCACATTCCTCAGGTTTTAGTTGAGGTTGACCATATTTCTCCATTAATCTGTTCCATTATTTTTTCTATGCATGATCAAGATTTTTATCATACTATTGATTATGAGAGGATCCCTAAATTCTAGTCCAACTATTTTAACATTTTCCATCAAATGGATCATTGTTGAAGAAGATTGATATGCTCTAATTTTTTTCTCTCTTGACATACTCGAGAAAATTGTATAAGGAGGTCAAAGACGAAGGTTGTGGCCTCAACTATGGAATATATGAATCCCATTGATTCAAAACAATTGTTTTTTGAGGGGGATTTGGGATCAAAATAAGGTCCTCACAATCATGTGGGCATCATACTAGTTATGGATGTCTCAGATAATCAAATATATGATGCTGAAACTTCATTAAATCGTTATTCTCTTAGTGAACATGAAACGATCAATTGTGAAGAGGAAGATGACTATGATGAGTCATAAAGGGAACTCTCGGATTAATCTAATATTGATAAACAATTTTTCTAAGAGATACATCTTCCATCCAACCGAAAAGGGTAGAAGAATATGAAATTCCACTCCTCACATGGAGTTCAAGATAGGTTGAGTTTATCTTCCAATAAGGAGATCATGTTTATTGTCATGGGTGAAGTGGAAGCTGTTGCATCACCTTCCAGTACCTCCATTAAATATTCTACCTAGGCTGAATTTATTTCTTTAGGTATGATACAACCTCCTATAATATAAATCTTCATAGTAGAGTAATCTGTGTTGGCTATGAGGGGAAAAAGACTACAAATTTAGATCATGATATTACTCTAGAAGTGGTGTAGTGTAAAGGTATAATATCACGTGGCCCTGTACTTAATATAAAAGGCTTATCTAATCAAATAGAGGCATAAAAGATGACTTTGTATGAGGTCCATCCAATATAAAGGTAGGTGTTACTTGTGGAGTTTGGCAACACACATAGAATTTATGATATGAAGAAATTATCGTAGGGCTTAAGTCCAGTTGGTGAAAAAGATCCTCAGCTTCTTGAGGATCCTTTCCCATTGGATAGAAACATTCAAACTCAATTTGATGATGAAAATACTTGGAAAAATAGAAAAAAAAATATAATACAAGAACACAACTAAGAGGTAGGGCCGTTGGTTGATATCAGTCCACAAGATGTGTTTTCTTCTATTTTCCTCGCAACTTTTGATTTCTTATTCTATAGTAGTGTTCTCTCAATATTTTTAGTGCAGAATCCAATCATGCAATTTTTTTTACTTTCAATATATTGTAGGATCATGGATCCAAACCATGGTTCACATAATTTTGGTTAAATTCTATTTACTAACCAAATGAAGAGATTTCTAGAGTGGTATAGCTTTTAAAGAATCATCGAGAGGCAAGGGGTTCAAATCTCACCCGTCACAGATATATATGCTTAATTTCTACATGGAATATATGAGAAATTCATGAATTCATTGTAAGAAGTAATAAATAATTAATAAAGAACTAATTCATTACAAAAATAAAAAACAAGTCATAAATAAATAAAAAATTACCAAATATAAAAAAAATCAAAAAATTAACCATCATGGAAAAATCTAGTGAAGTTTTAATTCCTTGATAAATAAAAAATAGAAAATAAAAAATAAAAAATAAAAAATAATAAATTATAAAATAAAAAAATAATATAACATTAAAATAATAAAGTAGTAAAATAATAAATTAATAAAATAATAAAATAATAAAATAATTATTTTATTAGGAAAATAAGAAATAAGAAATAAGAAATAAGAAATATATAAATAAATAAATAAGTGATAAATAAATAAACAATTATTTATATAAACAAAAAAATAAAAAAAAAAGCCATCATGAAAATGCTTATCTGTGGTTTAAACCATGATTAAATGATTCTGCTAGTTTTAATAACCTGCGGCTAAATCATTCCATAGCAGTTTTTGAAAACCATCACTAAATGATCCCTAACACACAATTTAGTGGTATTTTAAACAAATGTTAATATAAAAAATTGGTGTAGCTTCATAAGGAACACTAAATGTGTTTTGTGCACTAGATAACCCACTAAGTATATCAAATAGTGTGTCATACATAATGTTTTTGGAATACTAAGGACACATGTTCCATATTGAATCCCTTTACCTAAGGATGGAAGGATAAATAGCATTAGAAAATTTAAACACTGATACATTTCTCATACAATCATTGAGGCTTATAAAATCATGGGGAGGTTTCTTATGTTGTTGAACAAGTCATTAGTTGAGGGTTACCCAAGACAGTATATGTCCTCTTGTATGAAAAGTATGACATCTAGTCCTGCGATTATGATAGATTGTGAAATTTAATGACCATACCAAGATATGGTTCAAGTTATGTTCTTATATATTAGATTAGGGGCATATGATCTTGTCCACATATTTGAATGACAAGTGACATATTTATCAACATGTTCATTCTACACTCGGAAAATCGAGAATACAAGAGTAGGCTATATGGGATAAACATACTCTATATGTCACAGTCACTTGATTTATTATATAATGATATTATATAAATATTATTACTTTTATATTATACAACTGTGGGAAATTGTTATAGTGAAACATGTGTTTGATAAAGATCACCCCAAATCCATTTATAGCTTGAGTAACACTATTTCTTTTCTAGAGCCTGATATTTTCTAACATATATGTATTTGGAAATTAATTTTTTTTATGAATGCTACAATGGACTGTGGGGTCCCCGTTCATCATTGGATGAATATTTATTGTGTTTTAAAAAACATAAAAGGTCACTTTAAAAGGTGATTATCCAAAATGACTTTTGGATAAATAATCATAAGGTGTTTCATATGATGTGAGAAAAGGTGAAGATGATGATATATTTTTATAATTATATTATAATATATATTGAATCTTGTTTGGATATAGTTTTAGAAGCTATTTTATATGATATGATATAATGATAAATGTCACAAAGTCAATGAGGCTTTAGTTATAGTGGTATTTTGAAGGAGATAAACCCTAAATACTTCATAGATATGATGTATTGTTTATATATCATATGCTATGATAAAAAGATATTTTATTGCATGATATACATGGTATAAAATGTATACCATATGACTTTGAGGTATATCATATGATATGATATAATTTATTATATCAATGTTACATTTCTTATATAATGTCATATGATATTATGATTTTATAATGAATTCATATGCATAAATTGTATTTTATGATTATAAAAGTTGTAGTAAAATGTTAAAAATTAACTTTCATATATTCTTCTAAGTAATCATTCATTGATTAAATATTTCATAATATAAAACATATGGGAGATCTTATGACTTAAGATTACATGGATATGTGACCATTTTCATTTACTCATACATTTAGTAATGTATGTGTAAATAAAAAATAAGTTTTGGGAGTGTCCTCAATGCCTAAATAAACCACCGACAACCATTGATGTATCATCCCATGTAAATAAATAATATAAAATCTTCATATTTATTAATATTTCTGAATTAAATATTAATTTTAATTTAAAGGGGATTCTATTTCTGATAGCATACTGATCACGCAACAACAAGTTTCTTTGAAATCTCATGTTGCACAAAACTTTGAGTTATACCGAAAAATAAAATAATAATAATATTATTTTATATAGTAGTTAACTCATAGCCTTTTTATTGGTATAAATGAAAATAACTAACTAAAATATTATTACACATGTTTGTTAATTTTTTTTACATTTATCCAATGAAAGCTAGCGGCTTAAAATGTGGATGAATCCAATTTTAAGCAAAAATACTCTAATATTCTTTAAAGTGTTGATTTACCACCATTCTATGGAGAACAATTTTTAAATATATTTTTTCAACAATTATATTTTTTATTCAAAAATATAATATTTTTATTTATAATTGGTACCTCAAAATTTAATTTAGATGAAATTTGGTATTTTTCTGATAATGTTCATTTTTAACGAATAGTGAAAAATACTGCATTTTTAGTCAATACTTCCTTTTAATATAATACATTTATATGGTTGGATTATCTTTTTAATTGGTTTTAAAGTTTAATTATATTATATTTTTACCATTTAAAATAGTTTTGGTAACTGGAAGTAATTTCACTTTGAAATTGGACATAAACAAGTGTCAATCGTTTGATAGTTATTATTTCTTAAAAACACGCTTTTTGTTTTGACAACAGGAATTAGTTTGAAATTAATTTTTTCCACTTCTTTGTTTTGAATTTGGAAAAATAGATTTCGTGTTTCGAATCAGGAGGCCCAAATTGTGTAGATATATATCTTTTATTTTTAGACATTATGAATATTTTCAATAGTAAATATTTTATTTACAGCGGTTAAAGAGTAAATATGGTAAATAAGGGTAAAAAATAATATTATAATAAAATAAAATTACCCTTACACTTTTCCTAACCATATTGGATGAGATATTTCTGACCAAGGGAATACGTGGGTCAATTTTGGGACCCCCTAGATCCATTTGGGAGTGATAATGGCACTTTATATTAATTAATTTAAAGTAAAGACAAAAATGACATAAACATAAATCTTTTAGTAAATCAATTTTTCAATGGAGTTATATATGTTATCTCTTAGAATATAAATATTAAGTTGAAAGATAAAAATATTTCCAACATCATATTTTTGTATTTATAATTTTTATACATCAAATAAATAAAATTATTTATGAAACAATGATGATGTAGTGATTACCTTATTAATGAATGATTTAAATAAATAGGATTATAAAAATTAAAAGAATATCCAAAACATGTCCATTTCTTTTTGGATGATTTTATTTCGAACATGAGTCATCTTATCTTTGAATTTATTATATTTTTATCCTTTTGAAATAGAAAATATGTTTATAATAAAATAATACTTTCAAACTTTCTTAAAGAGCCCCTCCCCCCCTTATAAAAGGCCATCACCTCTAACCCATTTATCACACCACTCAAGACTCTTTTCTCATCCAACCTATACACAATTAAGCAAAAACATCCCTCTCTTCCTCATATATTCCATTCCCTAGGCAGAATGAAATTCAATAAATCATTTTGGTTCAAGCTAAAGGGAGTTACCTGATTTAAAGGAAGAACAAGGAACAGACAAGTGAAGTTGGACACGAGGTAAGTGGTTTTCATATCACTTTTAATTCACATGAGATTCATTATATATTTACCACTATTTACTTTTGTGTGGTGTATTTAATGCCTATGATTTTATTATTTGTGTAATATAATTTAATTTATGGGTATTTACATCTTCATTGTATGATCCTTCCTTCATGGGGTGTATGTTTCGTAAGTTACCGAATGGGTAAGGGGACTTCATAACCTAATTTCCATTATTTGGGTTAAACTTATACTTATTAATTATGTCATTATATGAATATTTGTGAATGACCTATAATTTTTTTACCATTAATATCCACTTATATTGGTTGTATTATATTTTTCACACATAATTATGTCATTGATTTCTCTTACTCTAATGGTAAAATCTTTGTAAGGGACTAAATCTCAATCTCCATTCATTGAGGCATATATTGATAATATTCCATTTATTATCCTATAAGGTGTATATACAACCATTTTGAAATTTAATATCATTAATTTCTATATTCTCAGGATATTTATAGTTTTCTTTGATGTTATTATTTAATGATTTTTATTCAAGATTTCTCAAGTGGAAATGGATTCTTTATCTAAAACATTGTTTTCAATGTTTTAAATATTTAATATTAAAAATCCCTATCTTTCGAGTTCTTGTTTTATAAATTATTTTAGGTTTTTATTTATATGGATACTAATGATTGAAATTAAAATTACTTTCAAAATTTCAATGTCGTATGGGAAACATCGATTAAAAAATCTCTTTATAATACGGTTTTGAAAATGGTTTGATAAATAATTGATTATGTCAATATCTTGAAATGATATATAGTGACTGAAATGTGGAAATATTATCTTCCCATTATGATTGTTTTATGTTTTATGATTATTTTATTGTTCTTGGGAATCGTTTAAGTATACAGGTGGTTCCGTGATAAGCCTAGGGTGGGTGAGCCTGAGATAGCTCTCCAATGCATTGGGTAACATGAAGGAGGTAAACATTAATGTTTCTCCTAATATATTTAGGGAATATACTATGATGGGTATTCCAAACATACCTCCCTACGTAGCTGTGAAAGATACAATGCAAGTATGTTATGTATTTCATGAGTTACCTTTATTTTTTATGATTTCTCTGTGTTATTCACAAATCTTATGATTTCATAAGGTATGTTATTATTGAAAAGTATGGTTTCATTGATTTGTATTGATTGATGGGATAATGTTTTCATTCCTTATTTTATAACCCTTACTGAGATTTTTATGATCATCCCAAGTTTTAAATGTTTTTCACAGGACTTAAAGATGAATAGGGCCAGGGATGGGATCAAGGAAAAGTCATGATGTCTAAAACATGGAACTAGACATGTTTCTTTTTAAAGAGTTTTTATTTTCAGAAAATATGGAAACTGAGTATAATTGTCTAATTTTTAATTTTTGAGATGTAATGTAATTTTTATGGCCTATTTCCCTAAATCTATATACCTGAACATATCTTTAAAGTGAATTCTTGATTTAAGTCAAGTTTATGTAATGTTTAAGGTTGGGTCCTTATAGTTGGTATTAGAGGTTAGTTTAGAAAACATTAGGACTTATGAGTTTTTTTAAACACATGGTTAGTCCCTATGTCTATTATTTCAGTTAAATCCTTGTTTTATAACTTTTTGAGATCAAGGAGTGTCAGTTACAAATGAAAGGGGGAGGATCTCAAACAACGTTCATATCTATTCTTGATGACAAGCTTGCAATAATTATTGTAAAGTCATGTTCAGATGACTGTGAACCTTTTTCTAGCATACAAATCACTTTCAAGAAGTTGTTTGAGATATTAAACACCTCCACTATACCTCGATATCCTCGTGGATCGTGGGTTGTATTTAATCAAATCTAATTTTTAAAATATTCTCATATTTTCAAGAAAGGTAAATATTATCAATGCATTTTCAAATATTTTACCTTATCACAAGATTTTGAATAATATTATGATTCTAAAAAAGGTGTTGAAGAAGGAGACCCTGACACAACCTATTTATATTTTATTTTACCATATAGTCTCTCAGCACATACTTATGGTATTTTAAAAGGACCATTGATTGAATATTTCAATACAAACTCGGTCCGACCGTTTTATAAAAATCCTGTTTTATTAGATGTTGTGAAATTATATGTCATACATGATTATTTTTCAAAACTATTTTTCTATGAACACCCATATGACCCAAGTTGTACAAGGTGTATTTGGATGAAGGAAGAAAATGATTTTGATGGATCTTGAAATCATTATTCCAATGTAGGGAACTTCTACCTATGTCAACAAGATGAAGATGAAACCATATAGACACCATGATGAAGGTATGATGTTATTTATATTATTAATACTTTTATTTTATCATATCGAGGTGAAATAAAAAAAGACAATATATATAAGGGTTCATGAATTAAGTTGTTGATGTCTTTTTTTTTGATGAAAATGAAAGGTATAAGAAAACCTTTGAGGTTAAAACATGTTAGTGTTAATATTGAGTTTTATAAAAAGGACAACCCGTAAGATGGTTGACAACCCATCACGTCTTGAAAGGCCATTGGAATCAAACCCACAACCTAAGGGTGACTAGGGTACATCGTCTACCACTGACCTACATGAAGTCCCTGGTTAGTATAACTAATTATTTTTAGTAAAATGATTTTATGAATCAAGAATAAGTTGCTTTTTGGAAATTATGTTTTATCAAATGGATATCCTTAATATAGAAAAATGATTTGGTGATTAATTTATAAAAGTAATTTAGAATATGTTTTCTCTTTTGGAACAATATATGCTTAAGGGAAATATAATACTATGGGATCTCATTTGTGGAGTAATGGCTGAATTGTTTTTGGAAGAATCTATAATTTTATTGTAGACATATGGAGATTTGGGTTATTTATAAAAATGATTAACCTATCATAGAAAATATGTGATTAGGTTAATTACACTTCAGTATGAGACTTTAAGATTAGTCGATGTTATTTGGAGATAAATGTCAAGATTTATCAGAGAAAACTATGTGATCAAATCCTTCTAAATTATAGGTTTCAAACATAGTATGGTTTATTTTGAAGAATTTTAAGGACAATAGTGTATTTAATGATCTTTATTGAACATTGGGTACTTTTTTTTTGAATTTTGGAGATTGAGAGTAGAATTTATTTATATAAAGGATTATCCTTTTGGGTGATTATATTATCTCGTACAAACCATTTTTTGTTTTGGTTAATTTCTAATGACAGGAGAAATATATAGATCTTATTTTGTGGAATATTTGATTCTGTACAAGTTGATTCTAGCACTTTATGTGTTACCATGTCATCATGAATACTAATATTTTTGGGAAAAGATGAGTTGGTGGAAGAAATTTATTAAGGGATGAAACTGTACTTGTAAAGTAAGTATATTTCTTTATGTCCTTAGTCAATCTCAAAAATAAATTCTCCAACTTTACTAAATGACTCTTAAAAAAACGTTGTATTTTTAATTTTCCTACTGGGAAACCAAACACCATTTAACCTATCACAAGTTTGTGTTTTTGTGGTGGTTAACTTTCTCATGATCATCTTTTTAATCACTATCCATTAGAACTTGATGGTTAGTTTCTATTCCATATCTATGTTTTCCTACATGGAATTCTAGTATGTGTTATATCAGGCGACATTTTTACTTCTCTTTATTTATTTTAAAGAGATAGTTTTATTGACTCTTTTCCGACGTCGTACTTTTAATTAAGTTTCTAAGACCAATTTTAAAATTTCAATGACGCAATTCCCTAAGGTGGAAAAGATGTAACATTCAAGGTAAATAAAGAATATAATATTTTTATATTTATTAAGATTTTTTGAATTAAATATTAATTTTACTTTAATGGGGATTATGTGTCTAATATCATACTCAACACGCAACAACGAGTTTTTTGAAATCTTATGTTGCACACAACTTTGAGTTATACCGAATTTTTTTAGTATTATTATTATTTTAAATGGAAATTAATGCATCACCGTTGTATTGGAAGGAATGAAAAGAACTCACTAAAATATGATTAAACATGTTTGTTAAATGTTTTTACATTTATCAAATGAATGTTAAGGCTTAAAATGTGAATGAATCCAATTTTAAGCCTAAATACTCTAATATTATTTAAAGGGATGATTTACCACCTTATAATTGCAAACCATTTTTAAATATAGTTCTTGTAACTTTTGTATATAATATTTGAAAAAATAATATTCTTATTTTGAATCAAAACTTCAATATTTATTTTGGATAAAATTTTGGTATTTTTCTGATAATGTTCATTTTTAATGAATAGTGAAGAAGCTGCATTTTAATTCAAAACTGCCTTTTAATCTAATCTATTTATATTGTTAGATTATATTTATAATTGGGTTTAAAGTGTAATTAGATTATATTTTTAAAATTTAATTCGCTGTTGCCCATTGGAAGTAATTTAATTTTGAAATTGGAAATAAACAAGTGACAATCTTTTGATAGTAATTATTTCTTAAAAACACACTTTTTTGTTTTGACAACAAGAATTAATATTAAATTTATTTATGACACATATATATTTTTAATTTGTAAAAATGTATTCCATATTTTGAATCAATATTTACAAATTGTGTAAATAGGAAACTTTTATTTTTATACATTATGAATTTTTACTTCAGTAAATATTTTATTTACCCCAGTTAAAAGGTAAAACTGGTAAATAAGGGTAAAAAAACTAATATTATAATAATTTTAAATTACCCTTAAACTTTTACAAACCATATTTTATGAGATATATCCAACCATGGGAATTTTTGGGTCAACTTTGGGAACCCATGGAGCCACATGGGAGTGACAATGACACTTTATATTAATTAATATAAATTAAAGACAAAAATGACATAATCATATATATTTTAGTAAATCAAATTTTACATGGTGTTATATTAGTTATCTCTTCGACTATAAATATTCATTTGAAAGATAAAAATATTTCTTACATAATGGTATTTTTTTTTAATTTATTGACAACAAATGAATAAAATTATTTATGACACAATGATGATGTAGTGATTACCTTAATAGTGAATGATTTAAATAAATAAGATTATAAAAATTACAAAATATCCAAAACTTATTCAATTATTATTGGATGATTTTTTTTAACACAAGTCATCGTATCTTATAATTTAATAAGTTTTGGAACTTTTGAAACCGAAATTTTTTTGATAATAAAATAATACTTTCAAACATTCATAAAGATCCCCTCATCCCCCTTATAAAAATTCATCACCTCTAACCCATTTATCACACCTCTCAAGCCTCTTTTATTGTGAAACATCTACCGAATTAAGCTCAAAAAATACATATCTTCCTCCTAGAAGCCTTTCCATAGGCATAAGTCAATTTAAGGAAGACTTTTGTCTCAAATCAAAGGGAGTTACCCGATTTAATGGAAGAACAAGGAACAAATGAGTCATGTCAGACATGAGGTAAGGGGTTTTCATCTCAATTTTTATTCCCTTGATATTCATGCTATATTTACACTATTTTCATTTTTTGTTGTTTATGTAATGCCTATGATTTTATTATTTGTGTAATATAATTTAATTAATGGGTATTTACATCTTCATTGTATGACCCTTCCTTCACGGGGTGTATGTTTCGTAAGTTACCAAATAAGTAAAGGGACTTCTTAACCCAATTTCCATTCTTTGGGATAAACATATACTTATTAATTATGTATTTATATGAATATGTGTGAATGAACACTGATTTATTTACACTTAATTTCCACTTATATTGGGTGTATTTATATTTTTCACACACAATTATGTCATTGATTATTCTTTACTATAATGGTACAATCATTTTAAGGGACTGCATCTCAATCTCCTTTCACTGAGGAATATATTGATAGTGTGTAACTTTATTATCCTATAATGTGTATATACAACCATTTTGACATTTTATATCAGGAATTTCTATATTCTCATGATATTTATAGTTTTCTTTAATGTTATTCCTCAATTATTTTTATTCTAGAGTTTCTCAAGTGGTAAAGGATTATTTAACTAAAACATCATTTTAAATATTTTAATATTTTAATATTCTAAATCCTTATCTTTCATGAACATTTTTTAGAAATAATTTTATGGATATATTTATATGGATATTAATAATTGAAATTAAAATTCCTTTCAAAAGATTCAAAGTGGTATGGGACACTTTGATACAAAAATATCTTTGTTAAATGGTTTTGAAAATGGTTTGATAAAGAATTGATTATGTCTATATCTTGAAATGATATATTGTGACTACAATTTGGAAATATTATCTTTCCTATATGCTTTTTGTGTGTGTCTTGATTATGTTATTGTTATTGGGCATTATTTATATATACGGGTGGTTTCGTGATAAACCTAGGGCGTGTGATCCCAAGATAGCTCTCCAATGCATTGGTTAATGTGATGGAGGTAAATGTTAATGTTTCTCCTAAGAGATTTAGGGAATATACTATTATGGGTATTCCAAACATAACTACCTATATAGCTAGGAAAGATACAATGTAATTATGTTATATATTCAATGAGTAACCTTTATTATTTATGATTTATGTGTGTTATTCACAAATTTTATGATTTCATATGGTATGTTATGATTGAAAAGTATGGTTTCATTGATTTGTATTTAATGATGGGATAATGTTTTAATTCTTTATTTTATAACACTTTATGAGATTTTTATAGTCATCCTAAGTTTGAAAAGTTTTTCACAGGGCATAAAGATTAATTGGCTCAAGGATGGGATCAAGGAAAATCATGCTATATAAAACATGGAACTTGACATGTTTCTTTTTTTAAGAGTTTCTATTTAATGGAAAATCAAAATTTAGTAGAAGTATAAACTTTGTAGTTTTTGAGATGTAATGTAATTGTTATGGCATATTTCTCTAAATCTATAAACCTGAAAAGATACCCAATGTGAATTCTTGATTTAACTCAAGATTAGGTAATGCTTAAGGACATGTCCTTATAATTGAGATGGTTTTGGTTCATACAAGTGTCATTTTTTTGTGAGTATTACTCCTCCATCATTTTCCTCCCAGGGTACTAACCCGCCAAGGTTTTGAGGAGGGTCCTTCCTGAGTAATGGGTGAACCAGTTGATCTTTGTATGCACATCAGAGTGAATATTGATTTTGTGGTTCCCCAGTGATCATAATAAACAACTATGATTGAAGAAAGAGTTTCAACCAACTTCGAAGAAAGGTAAAAGTTAATCATTTTTAAGTATGTTTTTTATTTTTCATAAGA
Source organism: Viscum album (assembly GCA_963277665.1). Lineage (NCBI taxonomy): Eukaryota > Viridiplantae > Streptophyta > Magnoliopsida > Santalales > Viscaceae > Viscum > Viscum album. The sequence continues at coordinate 1,282,693,616 of OY728134.1, forward strand.
TGGTGATCTTGTGATTTATGGTTTTTAATGTGTTCTATTGAATTGAATAAGTGTTATTTAATCCATAGAAACCCTTAATTACCTCTAAAAAATGTATGATAAATGATAAATTGACTCAATGGCTAGTATATACCATACATGGGATATGTAGATAACTATAAATGTTCAATGAATGATCAGTAGAGGTATATCTAATTATTATTTTAATATTGATAAGTCCCAAGTATACAGTTGAATGTGAGTGCCTTCAGCCTAACTAAATAGAAGTATTCGGAATGATTTATTAAGAAATTGAGGGGGATTCCCCCTATTTACAGATCCTAGTTTAGGGGAAATATACATCCCTTTAGTTGGAACACCTTTACCAATAGTTGGAGAATTCATAGATCTCAATTAAATATTATTTTTTCAAACATGTAATAGGGGATTTGTGCAATGTAAATATGATTGGAATCACATCAAGTTTAAGGAAATCATTTATAAAATATTATCTACCACTTTCTAAAGACATAAAGGCTCAAAAGATATGAGACTAAAGGATTTTAGATAAGAGTAGTTTTATTAATTAATCCATCATCATTACAAAAGGGGTCAAATCAAGGAATAGAAAATCCTACAAATACTAGGACACATCATATAACAGTTCCCCTATGACTAAAGTTGAATGTATTAGGGGAAGCTCTAGAAAAAATCCTTTATTTTTCACTTCTTAGAATGTAATCCCATGAAGAAAGAAGATTCATGGATAAAAAATTATATCCAACACAATAGTGAACTCCATAGCCTATAGGGATAGGGGTATTTTTATCCTGAAACCCAATACCATAGCCCATAGGATCAGGGATGTTTTATCCCAACTCATATCACCTCCCACACCTCTAGTAAAACCGAATGTGGGATCAATGATATGGGAACCTCCATTGAGGATATTTGTATTTTTTGGTCCATGAGGAACCCTATAGATTTTGAATCCTTCAATGTATATTTTTATACCTTGTTAGTTGAAAATAATATTGGATTTACTTATAATCAACTATCATGTGGAATCTTATGGAATATTCCAAAACACTCACCCTTGATAAATAAATAAATTCCACAGGGGTTGTAAATCCATAAGTCCCATCATCTGATCAATCATCAAAACTAGATGTGATGATGTATATAATGGGTATTATAGTTAATATTGAGAACCATATTTCATTGATATAGGTTATTAGATATTGTATTCAAGTTATATATTAGTGGTCATTATAGCCACTGATATTTCCTCAGAATTCTAACACAACACCAATAATGAGATAACTAGAGATGGACCTCCTATGGAAAATGATCCTCATAAAGAGAAGCTAATCAAGGTGTAGAAATCCAAAATTAATGGAAAACCCATGATTTTGGGTTCCCTCAAAAATATCCTTCACCACCTGGTCTATGTAAATTCAACCCAGATAAAGGGAAATATATTTCTAAATCTCCAATCTCCCCTCCACTTTAGACTATTGTGTTACTCAAAAATGTGGAGTATCTCCAAAAATTTAACCAAGTAATCAAAATTAAACTATGAACTAATATTGAAATCTACATATGTAATTCTAATAATATAGATAACATAAATAAAGATTATCAATTCCCCTTAAATTTTGATCAACCTAAGCATTAATGAACCCATCATTCAATAATGGTTGTCCTTTCCTAAAAAATAGACTATATGAAAAATCAACTTATCCTGTTGTCTATGGATCCCATGTATCAATATAATTTTCCTCCATTTAAATACCATTAAACTCCATCATAGGTTATTCACCCACGATATACCACAATATAGGTATCAACATCACAATTTCCAAAGAATAAGTAAATTTAATCCTGACTAGAGGGAGTTAAGGTAATCACTTTTTTATCCAATCGAGAATAATCCATACCTAAAATTAGTTCATATAAATACTCCACCACTGAACATAAAAAATCCCATAATATTAATCTTTTTGGAACCTTGTTTTAAAATAGTTAAATTTTTTAGGCTGATGATATAATTTTAGATTCAAGGTATTTAAGTTGGTCTTATATAACTATTTCACCTACTGTAAATATTCTTCATTGACAGTTTATATGATAAATGGTATATTGGATAAGTTTGGAAGATTTTGGATATGATTTAAGAGTTACCACTTTCAATATATAGACAATAACTATGAAACCATACTAGTAATTTCATGAAGTAATTCTACATGAGAATAAACAAAATGAAGAATTTATTGAGTATCCACTACATAGGACATAATCATTTCATAATTAATGTACCCACACTATCGTGGAGACTATGTTAGTGTAATCTATTAAAAGTGATAGTTATCCCACCAAAACACTATATACCACACCAAAAAGATGTACATCACACCATAGTAAAGTCAGTTTCGAAATGGATTTGGCTTAAAAATACATAATCTATAATTATCCCCTTATAAATGGAGTAAAATGGTTACTACAAGGTTTCCCTAGGAGGTGGTTCTAGGCTAAGTACTCAAAATAGAAACTTTTATTGATGTTTCATTAATCTTAATTAATAAGGGATTTTAATGTTTTCTAAAAGAGTTAAATGAATCATGAAATGAATATAACGTAGTTTGAAATACAAAAGTAGAATAGATTAGGAAGGTAAGAGTAATCATATTTTAGTTGAAAACCATGGAAAAGTTTTTATTTTTAGAAACTTATCTTTTTCCTTGTATAAAAATACCATAAGATTTAATTACCCAATTCCCACTAAAAAATTTTCAAATGAACACCTAATATTCATGGACACCATTTTTTGGAAAAAAACATGGGTGTTTATCCCCTTAAGAAAGTTATTTTATTACCCAAATAAGTTTGAGGAACTGAAACTAACTAAAATAACCATGCTCAGAAGGGATACCTCCTATAAGAAGATTATTAAAATAAAAAACTACTTTACATTAATACATTAATAATCCATCATGAATATTATGAATAAATATGTTTCAAGAGAGAAAAAGAACTTCCTTAATCAATAAAAAACTTTTCTCAATAATTCAACAGATCAGAATGAAAATCGTAAAACTGAAATTAGAACACTATCCTCATATCCCCACTATCCATATCAATATTTAATTTTATCCCCTCATGTATAGATTAATCTATATGTACACATATCCTCTATTCAGTAACCTACAACACAACACCCTCCCACTCCCTCAATAATCTTTTTTAATGTAATTAATGAATCATATTTATAAATAAAATGTGAGGAACATTATCCCTAAAAAATATATCCATCAACAGTTCATGCATGTTTGCTATAGTAAATGGCTGAATTTTAGAAAGTTTTATTCTTAATTTTCCCCTATTTTTTCATTTACACCCTCAATATTAGATCTTATATGAAGACATGTGTCTAATTTTATGAAATTATTACTTAATTTTTTTTATTCCAGACATACTATTCATATTTATATACTTACACACATCCATAGACCACCTTAATTGTTTATTTTTCCCATGATATATAATGGAGACATGATCCGATGAGATCAATTTAATTTCCAATTAGAACAGATTATTTGGAGTATTCTATACAAAGTAATACATTATATTCTGAGGGGTGATCTATCATATACATCGAAACATTTTCTAAGTAACATGATTTATTTGGACCCCTTATGTCTTAATTCATCTATGATTATAGTTGAGTGAAATTCATACCACTAAACATGGGACCCTTTAGAAATAATTTTGAATTTTGAATATGTATAGAAAGTTTTATGTTTAAAATATAAATGATAGAAAAAGTAGTTTAAAATCTATAACTAATCCATTTTCACAACCAAGCTCAAAATTTTCCAAAAATATAAAAATGATAAAATTTCATTCCAAAATATAAAACAACAGGGGATTTATTCTTTTAAATAAATATAAAAAGTAATAAAAATATTTTATCGATTAGATGCTGTAAACATTGGCATTTCTGTTTTTTAGGCTAGTTAAAGTGTTAATTACACAAAATGTATCTTGCTTGGTTTAATTTTCCCTTTATATGAATATTTTTCTTGTATTATTAATCTATTAATAGTTTAATTCCCAAAAGTATGAAATTGATGCCCTTCTATTTTGTGTATACTAATTAGATCACTCGATAAAGATTATTCTATGCTATAACTATTTGAATGATGGTATGTATCAGGCCATAAAAATTTTGGGTTCACCAAGAGGATTTTAATTTAGGTAGAGAGCCATGAAGTCTTTGTTGGTTGAGGATGATGTCCTATATCCATTAAGAAGATACTCACACTGAAAGGGATATGGGTTTTGTAGAGATATATACAGATCAATCAATCATTGATAATGATTTTAGAATGAGATACTACTTTTTTTACAGATATGAAACTACATGATGATGAAACCATAATGAAGCCCCCCCAATATGTAATATATAAAATTTAAATCCCATAAAAACAAAATCATAGGGTTCATTTCATGATATAATTATTTTTAGGAAATTTCGATAACATTAATATTTATTGCATTTTATGTTATTAGATTTAAATTTTATGGTTTTACTTGGACAAATTATGTGACGAAAAGTGGTGAAATTCAAGGAGAAATTTTTTTAAGGATCAATCCTTGATAGTCAATGAAGAGTTAATAATGAATAAAATAATTGGAAGATATATAAATTATATTGACTTTTTATAAAAGTGAAGAGTCATTATTAATTTGAAATTTATATAGGAATAAAAATCATAAAGGAAACACCCTCCCTTGATTGGTGTTTATCTTTTGTGAATAAAATTTTGATAAATTATTTTATTGTTTTTTCTTATAAATTTTACTTGAATCAATGTGGGGATAAGTATAAAGAAGTATTCACCCTAGGTTTTAAAGTTCACCTTTCATAAAATTTTAATTAACATAAAATTCATAGTTGGATCCCTTGAAATGTGGATACACCACTAGCATTTGATCCTCAGAGGATCCATTAGTTTTGAATTGACGGAAATCATTCATGTCAATGTATTTTATTTCTAGTATTTTTTTATTATTTTCTGAGTCTAATCAAGAAAGGGTCCTATTATTCATTCTCATGTGGAAACAAGATAAAATGAAATATAAAAGATAAAATTCAATCAAACCCCAATTCACCCCCTCTTATGGTGTATTGGAACAATGTGGTTGCAAACTCGAGCTATAAGGGTCATGCGTGGAGAATCTATCAACGTTGGGCTATCAAAATGGAGAGTTTTGTCAATGAAACATATGTGATCTTATATGACTTGTTCCATTACAAAATTTTAAGAAATAGAGTGATATCACAACTATGTTTTTGAGGAGTCGGTGTCTACATGGTCATGATGCATGTATTTCACATAAGTAATGTAATATTTTTTTAAATGATTGGATCTTATTGAAAATAACTCAATACTGATGCAAGAAAAAAAAAATTTAATGTGAATCATTTTTGAAAAATATTTATATGAAGGTGATGAGTTAAACATCAAAAAAATATATTTTTGATAAACACACTATCATTTATGAAGGGGAAATAATGTTAAAGGAGGAAAATTTATAGTTGTTTCATTATATATTAGATTATTGAAGATGATCCTAAATGAAAAATATGATTTTTCATCCAACTTTCATATTGAATATGTATCATATATCCATGGTCACGGTGATTAAATGAAGGATGTTGAGGTTATAATCAAGATTACTAGGAGGTTTCATCCATTATATATATAATATGCTTTCTGTTCAAAATGAAGGATTACTAGAAGAATTATATCTGGATGATATTTATATAATTTTTTTTCATACAACATATTGGTGAATATAAATAGCCAATTAATCCATACATAAAAATAAATTTCATTTGATGATATGGAGAAGCTAAATATTCACGAGGATAATGAAAAGGAATTTGGAATTTCTGATAAATTTTTATCAATTGAGGAAATGAATATTATGAATGGAAATTGAAGTTTTGATTGAAAGATACCATTGGTCTGATTAAAATATGAGGATGTTGGAATTTTTTTTAAATATGTTTGACAAATGATGAAATTAAATTTAAAGGGGAATTATCTAAAAAATTTAAGAAGAAGTTCCCCTAAGATGGATCATTAAATATGTAAATACATTAAAAAAATATGATTTAATGGATAAGATTTGTGGGAAATGAGTAAGATGAATATGAGGAATCTTTTTATGATGATGGGATTGAATTTATTTTAGATATGAAATATGTAATGATTTGAATGCTTAAGAATGTAAAATATAATACCAAGGGAAAAAATCAATGAAAATGTGTTGTTTAATTTATGGTTTAACATGAAGCAAACCATAAAAAGCTTGATACTCAAATAAATGAAAATATGAAGATTTAAAGACAAATGAAATAATCATTAAAATATTTTAATTAATAAAATATAAAATTAATTAGTTTTAAAAGATTTTGGAATATGAAAGGGATACTAAAGAAACCACTGAAAAATAGTTGTATTGAAGCTAATTAGTGATGAAAAAGATTAGTAATTAAATAAATTAATGCTTTTATTAAAGAAAAGTTAAAAATTATTGAGACTCTTAATGAATAAGTATCCATTCTAAGGAATAAATTTTAATTATAAGAGAAATCACATGATTTCGGGAAGACGTTATGGTTTTAAGATTCTCTGATGAGGATCTGAAGAAAAGGGATGAATGTGGTTCCAAGAGGTTTAATAAATTCATAAATTATAATAGGATTAATTTCAGTCGAAAAAGATTACATCGATATGAGGGTGAGATATCTAAAATAGGAGGATTTATTGCAAAAGAAAAAGTGTATATGAAGACAGATGAAAACCCTCAACCATTGAGAGGTTTTCAAAAACCAATATACTACTTAGTGGATTGAAATATATATAAATGTGGTGATAAATTTTTTAATTTTCAGAAATAATAGTTTATGGCTAACCTAAAGGAACGGTTTTATGAACCCTCCCTCTATAGTCACCCCTCCTAGGCTTATAATGAATGTAGAGAGATAATGACACATAAGTCCCACCTCCAATAGGCCATATATTAACAACTAATAGCGAGGGTATAAAAATATCACAAATGGAAGGATTTAGCCTCATTAATAATATTGGATTGATAAATAACGATCATGAAATTATAATGTATGATATAAAAGCAACCCCAAACCATCGCAAAATTCATGAACAAAATCAAAAAATTAAAAAATAGTATCTATGTAAATAAAAAAGATAATTCTTATAGAATTGAATCAATAATATCCTCAAATCAAGGCTAGTAATGTCCCAATCGGTCCCTAATTTCATCCCAGAAACCTAAAAAATAGTTTATGTAAAATTTGGGTGAGTATAACATATATTATCACTAGTATCATAACCACCGTATCCTATAAACACATGAAAATGGAACACAAATGAATCATGGAATAAAATGAAGTATAAATAATTCACCAAAAAAATTCAACTAAGAAATCCCATCCTCACTATTTAATGATCAGCAAATTAAATATCAAATATAGTAACACAATATCAAAATAATTTAAATAAAATGTTCCATGAAACCAATTACCCACCAATTCTATGCTCTCATTACCCATTGCTAAATATCATGTTCTCCCATCCATTCCATACATATCACATCACATATCTGACAACATATGATGTGGGTTGGAAGGCATCACAACATATCCTAACATATATGTAGTTTCTAATATCCATTTCTAGAATCATTCATCATCATATCAAAACCTCATCCCATAACCTAGGAAACAAGTTATCATTAATGCGTTGGACATCAACATTGATACCTCATCCCACCATGAATGAATCCCACTGCATATCACACCCTAAAAAACATCAGGTAATATCTAAAACCAACCCACATCATCATCATGTAATTTATAACAAAAACATTATTATCTATAGGTAATCACCAAGACCAACCCATATCATCACAACTACTGAATGGAGAGTTGGGAGGAGTGGGTAGTCATCCATACGAATCACCACAATCATAGAGGTTATGGAAATCACTCAAAACCCAGAACTAATGTGTGTTATTTGGGTTATCCAAATAGGGTGGGGTGCATATATATATTACATGAAAATACATGATAGATTGATTGTGATGACAATCAAGTATATGGTTTAACATCACTATACTACTGTACTATACTACACCATCACAAAACAATATGACAGTCACGAAAATTATTGCAATCACTAAATGTTTCACACTAAATAACTAACACATTTAACTAAACAAATTCCCTTTCAATCATAGGCCCCACAATTTCAAGAATTAATGAGTTTCCAATAACTCCCATTTACTAATCCATTTCATTCACATTATCACAACCCTTTCATTTATCATTTACCGAACCATTTCATTTCAATTTAACTATTTAAATTAATTCGATAGATAAATGAGAAACTAACACCTACACAACACATGAAAACTCACCCTAGTTATATCCATAACTACCACAACATAACACAAGATAATCCAACTCATACAATAACCACACATCACAACCTCTACACATCAGTACACTTCACATCTCATATAAACCAACCACCACATAATAACCCAATATATTATCCTCCCCATCTGGTCACCGCTATCACCATAAAATACATAAAAATATTCCCACACATCACAATAGGAAATGAATAAATTACATCAACACATGACAATACATATAGGATTCTATAATTTACCACAATTCATGTTTAAGGGATTTCACATACTAAAAGGTCTTCTTTATAATAGGTTTTATCACAAAATTACTTTTTTACCATGGGAATCCAATTTATATGACATATATATGTTATTAACATTTTAATATCCTGGTGATATAAACCCAAAAACATCGCAAGGGGCTCATAATCTATAATAACTATATTTCAAAAAAGGTCCCCAATAACTATGATTTCGGTCATTGAAAAAATCATGCATAATTAGATTGGATAAATCATCAAAAGTAGTAAAACATGCAATTTATACTCATTCCCATCAATCATAGATTTATCCAATTAATTAACATCTTATTTCGACCCTTACTATCCACCGAAAGGAGAAACAAAAGAAATTCCTCACACATGCACATAATAAGAGAGAAAACAAGGATCCCTTCCTCAAAAAAATCTTTCTTATTTTCTGTGCAATAATGGAACAAGAAGAAGATGACCATTATGAACAAAAACATTATGAAACAAATTGATCAATATAAAACACACTATAACCATAAATATCTCTCTATAACACTACCCAAACCATCCATGTCCTAAGAAAAAACCATATCCGAAATAAGGAATATGTGAAAATGGAGAAAAAAGAGTCGAGAATCAACCTAGCATATCCAATTCCAAATATCCTTATGCCAATAGTAAAAGACCCCAAGTATAGGGTGAAAGGCCTCAAACAAATGCGTATGTGACACAAAAAAGTTGAGAGGAAACAATAGATGATGATAGAGTTCAAAGGGGCACTAGAACTTATAGGAAAACTAGGAATAATTGACCATGTCAAAACTACCAACATTATAGAGGAAAGGTGCTGACATAAAATATTCGACGACATAAGGGAAGAGAATATGCCATAGTGGGGATGATCAAACATATCTTCAAAAAACTCAGTGAGGTCCATGTAGTAGATTTGAGAAACCATAAGAGGGACTATGACAGAACTAAAACTACCATGCGATAGATTTCAACCACCATGAATAAGGAGATGACACAAAAATATCTATTGTGTACCTACTTCGAAACGAATTGAACCAAATGAACCCCTCCTCCAGGACACAATACCAAAATCTATCTCTCCCCACTATAGATCTATCAAAAATGGAAGAACCATAAAAACTCCACCTACAAGATTCCATTCCCTTTCTAACCTATCCCTTCTATAGAAACTGGCCTTATGGCGCAACATAAACCTCTACACTATAGAATCCTTATATTTTAGCTACATCTCCTCCATCCACTCATCAAATCCCATCAAACATCCCCAGGACTCCTCCGCCACCTAAAATACATAGAGTGATAGTATTGGTATGTCCATAACCTTACAATAGATAACTGTTAAAAAATGAATTCCCATGAATACCCCCCCCCCCAACGAGAATGAAAGTAATCTAATCAAATAATTGGAAAGATACCTCTCAAGGATCTAATTATCACCAAAATAGCACCACCATTTAGTCACATTGATCCAAGAAAAGACATCCACCAAATACCATTTGGAATAATACTGAATCATATCCTAGAAAAATAACCCACATATATTACACAAAACCCTATGAACTTTCATTTAAGCCTCTCTATGCCCATAGTCAACAACCACCTCAACCTTCAAACAACAATTCCCTAAGAAAAAAAATGAATGAATATCACATTCCAAATCATGTTATTGTTTGATGTGGTGATACTGAATCACCTGAATGATGTTTAAACATTTCATGAATATAATGAATATTGATTAGGAAGGGGATATTCATTAATATTTTACCTTAAGTTGTAACACATACTACTAGTAAGGGAATAAGTCACATATCATAAAACAACAAAATTCATGAATTGAATAATAAATGAATAAAAGTCAAATCTCAAAACAATTATGGGTACTAGGCCCATATTTTCATCTCACACTCTTTTGTACTCTACTACAAGAAATATTTCCCAAGAAACAAAAGTACTATGGTTATAGTTTTTTCACACAACACCTTCTATCATTTATCCTTGGTCTATAATGGCCACTCTTTGAAATTTGCATCATCTTTGATGTCTAACTCTCTACAATCAATGACGCATGAGTCGACATGAATATATTGAAGAATCTAGGACACATAGAAGACATCATGGATCTTATTCATCCATGGTGGTAATGAAATCCGATATTACACCTCAGAAACATGAAACAATACATTGAATGGCCAAAAAACACAGGATAAATCTTACATTTCTTTCCAAACTACACTACCTTTGATGAAGGGAGACTGTGAAGGGAACATGGTCTATAATCTCAATCTTTAGGGGCCTCCACCTACATTTTTTATAGGATTTTTATTAGTTGTACACCTCTCCCATATATATTTTGATAATATAAATCTTTTGGGTTTTTCTTTGAACAAAATTAGGACCAGGGAGCACCAAAACCCTATCCTCCATCTATAAAAATGGTGAACAATAAGATTTCCATTCAACACCTCAAATAGAGCCATGACGATGGATGAGTGATAAACATTTTCATAAAAGGAAAAAAACTTATGGTAGGATCCTAACCCATGATCCTCCATAATTTTAGACTCCAGATCATAATATATCCTCAAATATCTATATGGTTTGCATTTCCTTGACATCTATCTGACGATGAAAGTCCCTGATAAGGTGAAACTAAGAGACAAAAGAAAGTTTTAATCCTTTATTGACCCATGAGGTAAAATGGTGGTCCTGATAAATTTTTATGGTACTAGTTACCTCATCAATCTTAACAACAACATACACACACTTCCCCATAAAAAATCTATGATAATTCATTCCAATATCACTAGAACATGAGATGACTTCATTTGTCGGTCCACAATCACCCAAACTACATCATATCCTCCCAGAGCCTGTGGTGAACCAATGATTAAATAAGCTAACATTTCTTACTATTTCTACTTAGATACATCCAAGGGATATAAAAATCCTCCAAGAACTCATTGAATGGATTCCATAAACTGAAAAACAAGACATGCCACCATAAAATATATCAATATTCAATTAATCTGAGTCCAATAATGCTTTATACTCAAGGAAAAAAACATATTAGATACATCTGGATGTACTACTATGGGTGAGTTGGGAAACTCTTAGAAAACTCCCTTATGAATTTTCAATGCAACAGACAATGTCCTTTTTCAACAACATTATAACACCCCAAACATTTTATGGTATTATTCTATTAAATACATTCTATTCATAGCATATATTGAATGAAGCACTAAATATTTTGTGAATAAAAACATTAAAGGAGAAACTTATAAGCTATCCATTAGACATAAATTTTCCAATTCTATGATTTGAATTTCAAAAAACAGTCATATAGAGTTGTGGCCAGTAAGTCATTTGGAGTCTCATAGAACCAAATCGATTTTTTGATGAATAATAACATACCCTTATGAGTAGTATTATGACCCTTATAAATAATAACTAATGATAATATTTTATTTTTTTCAAGGTAATATGATAATGCGATCTTAATTTAATTTTCAATGTGATATAGAAATAATTATAATTTAAAATTGTTATTTTTCGAATTAACTAAGATTTTATTTAAAAATTTAATTTAAAATACTTAGAAAATTATTTTCAAAAAATGGAGTTCATTTTTTAATTCTACAGGTCGAAAAATGGTTAGGGTAAATTTGTGTGATTTTTCTAAAATACATGAATTTTTCATGAATAGTAAAAATACAGTTTTGAGATTTTGGTAGTTAATGACATCATTATGATGTAATAATTAAATATAAAATTATGGTCGAATTTTGTATAGTATATTAAGACATTAGGTGTCCCATGTTTCTAAAACCATGGGAAAATACCATGGGAAAACCCATGGTTTGGCAAAAACCACTAATGAGGTGTCCCTTTGAAATTATTAAAAAATTACCTCTCTTTTTCTATAAATACCGAAACATCCATTCATTTTCATTCATTAAAAATTCCTCATCCTATAATATCTGGTGTTTTTACCTCTCTAGGATTCCCCCCATGTTGTACTTAAGCCCCCCTGTCCCATCCTTCAAGATCTAGGAGTTACTCTACAAGGGAAGGGAATCCTTCATTCTCTTCTTTAAGTCGACACTTCTTTTATGTTAGCTATTTGAAATTCCTTTCTCAAATTTTGGGGTTTGATTTTATTCTTATTAATTTAATTTTGATTTAAATATGATGAGATATCCTTTTGTTCTAATAGTTTTATTTTATGAAATTTTAAGTGATGTCATTAGGTTACCGAATTTTCATAACGGATCTCTCAACTTTTCTTTTATTTTTAAGATCATCTTTTTCTTTTTCTCTTCTCACCTCCTCTTTCCAAATGACCATGATAAAATACATTATCATATATATAATGTAATTATATCATGTTAATGGAATAACAATCATCAATATTCTTACTCCCCCATTTTGAATTTTATAAGCGAAATCAACATCCATGAAGTTCCAATTTATAACCTTTGTGGATGACAGAGTTTTCTTCTTCACATTCTCCTTCATTAATGTTAATGAAACCATTTTAATGGTTGAAAAAAATAATAATATATTTATTTCATCTCATTAATGTTCTGGAATATTTACACACTCATAATACAGAATAATAATACAAAACGAGTTCGTCGTATACAAAACATCCAAGCTAAATCCAAGTGTTTATCAAAAACTATTAACTAATGATTCATCCTCTATTATATAAACTATAATAATTGTAGGATCATTTATATATCTTTATTTTCAATAATAATATATATAAACAACTCTGGATATTTATCCACATTTCAATTGAACTTCCATTCATGATAGCAATTAAACGAATCATGAAAACCATGGAAGAAAATGCTTCCAAAAAAATAAAATTGAACCTCTTAAACCCATTAAAAGGGAAATGAATGAACCTAATAAGGTTTTAATAAATAAATTAAATGTAGAGTAGGTTCTTTACATATTAATTAATTAATCTAAACTTGATTATTCAGGTTATTAAAACAAACTAAGAACACACTCGAGAAAAAGGTAAGGGGTTTCTCATCTCACTTTCATTTATGTGAGATTTTCATTGTTTTCCACTTCTTTCATATATGTGGTATAAGTGTACTAAAATTTGATATAAAGTAACATTATTTTCTTTATATTTATGTTATTAAGTGATTCATTTGATTTACATTACGTTCTGGTCATAGGATTCATCCGATTACATTGTGGTAAGAGACTTTGTCTCAACTTCTATTTGGTTGTGACTAACATTGTATGGTGCACCTAATAATCCTTATGTGGTGTACCTACTGAAAATTTGAGATCAAATTTAATTTGAAATTTGATTTACATAAAATATCCATAATCTCATTTCATGGATATGTTTTTTTATAAACTGTATACCATTTTGCATACGGTTTTTAGTTGGAAAGTTATTTTAGTCAAGGAAATATTGATGAATCCGTATACTCTACTCTATACAGATATTGAAAAAGCATATCGATATTGTATTAAATCAGTGTATAAAGAATTATTGGTACATGAAGTGGAAGTCGGGGCCCTCTATAGCCCCTCGATGCATCAGTAGGTCTCATGAGACAAATCAGTTGGCGACAAACCCTTCGAGTTTTTTTCCAAAAAAATCAGACGGGATTCTACCCATAGAACTAAACCATTTTTTCGGTATTGTGAATTCATGTTCCAGGTACATGACATCCAATTAATAAGAATTCTGTTTATTCATTATCAGTTACTATTATTATCCATGATGTTTTCATTATGACAAAATCTATGGATGCAGTTTCACTCTCAGTTTATTAATGGAATTAGTTTTTAATTTATTCACCATGCCATATTGATTACGTAATATTGACTATGATTCACTTATTATCGTATTCATTCATCCCCTATTTTTAACCCTTACTGAGAGTTTGATCTCACCCCTTTTATTCCTTAATTTCAAAAGGTGATAAAAAGGAGATCATTTATTGAGTTCTTGTGGATGCAGTTTTTTGTTTTCATTATGTATTGTATTTTGTAACTTTTTTGCAATGTAATTTGTGTTACATATATGTATCTATTTTCTTTAAGAATACTAAACTAACCATTCCATTAGTATTTTTCATTCCTTCCAATAATTCCAATATCACAAGTAATGCACCGACTCCAGCCTAGAGGGGTCGGGGTGCTACAGTTGGTCTCAGGGGAAGTTCAGTAGGAAACATGGAAAATAGAGTAGGAAATATATAATAGGGAACAAATCCTTAATGTATTATTTGAGAATAAATGTACAAGAATTTCCTGGTATTTTAGTAAGGAATATATTATGTGAATATTTCTAGAAAATACATCCCTATTTGGATATGAGCAGGTAGAGGTGGCTCTGGTAGAGATGTACCTAGGAGTGAAAACTCCGACAAGGAGTTTCCGGTTTGACCCGGGGTATCATGGTACACGACAACAGTCCTTTCTACACTCTTGGTTACGACACTCTAGGGGGATATTCTTAGAATAATTCACATTTTTTTTACAAGCCATTATGAAGTCGTTTAATGTAAATTTTACCTCAGAGAAACCATGTTTATAAGATTATCTATGCATAGAATTTCAATCTATGTTGAGTGATTTTCTGTTTGAGATTCAAAAACTAATCTAGTGTATCCTATTATTTTGAAATGGTGTCTAACAAAATAATGGGAATCAATACTCGTGGGAAAGGTTGGGATCTGCATACTAAACAAGTTAGCACAGTCAATGTTGGAGTAGATCGGATCATGACCATATTGGGACAACTTACTCAGGTTGTAACAAATAACCATTCCACTCATGTGTTGGATCATTTTACGTGGCAGAAGATCCAATCTTTTAGTGGGACTATTAACCCAGTGGTTTCTGAGCAATGGATCAAGTCCCTTGAAAAGATATTCATGGAACTAAGATGCAATGAAAATGAAAAGGTTGTACTGGTAGTATATTGTCTCAAGGGAGATGCTGATCAATGGTGGTCCTTGATTTAGAATACCACAGAGTAATAAGAAATAGAAGATATAGAATGAAGGACTTTTAAGGAAATATTCTTTGAAAAAAATATCCCTCGTGAGCAATGAACTGAAATGAAGAGGAAATTCCTTTTCTTAAAACAAAGTGAAGAAGAAAGTGTTTCTAAGTATGAGACAACATTCACATGGCTGGCCAGGTATGCTGTGGATTACATATGTGACTTGGCATATAAGATTGAATATTTCTTTGAAGGTCTTAATCCAAGTCTTAGAAGGGCACTGGATTCTCAATAATTTTCATCATATGATGCAATTATATCAAGTTCCATCAAAACAGAGAGGAAATTTTCTAGATCAAATATTTTCAAAGGAAACCAAAATAAGAAGCGTTACTCTGATAACAAATGAAAAGGAGAAGCACCCAAGAAGAGAAGGGGAATAAAGCTATTCCCATTATGTGAGAATTGTGGAAAGAATAATCTTAGGAAATGCTTGAATGGCATGAGAGTCTTCTATAACTATGGAGAGAAGGGTCATAGATCTGATGAATTTAAGGGGAATGAAAAATTCAATGATATTCAATGCTACAATTGTAGAGAGATGAGACACTATGAAAATTAGTGTCCTATGTGTCAAGGAATTTTGAATAAGAAAAGGACAAGAGAGCAAGGGAGAGCCTACAAGATTACAGCTGCGGAGGTTGAAGTTCCTAATGATGTGGTGGAAGGTACTTTAATTGTTTCCTCAAACTTATCCATCATTTTATTTGATTCTGGATCATCGCATTCATTTATATCTTCCAATTTTTCTAAGAAAATTAGATATGTACAATTCGATATATTAAGGGAGTTTTCAGTCAAAACTCCTAGGGGATGTATCATTGCGACCAAGGAATGTCGACTAGTCCCCCTCCAAACACCAAAATGTGCTCTAGTTTCAAATCTTATCATCATACCAATGACTGAATTTGTTATAATTCTCGGTATGGATTGGCTGTCAAATTACGATGCGAAGATTTATTGTAAGAAGAAGGAAGTAACATTTTTTGAAAATGATGTTGAATCCATTGACTTTAGGGAAGAAAATATTCCACCTTATTCTTATCTATAACCACCCCCAATAGCTCTACTGAATGCAATACTTTGAGAAGAAGATTAACCAATATCTATGGGTGAGGAAAGAAATCTTCAAATTGAAGATGTGCACATAGTGAAAGAGTACATTGATGTATTTCTTGAGGATTTACCTAGATATCCTCTAGAGTTGGAAGTTGAGTTCTCTATTGATTTAATTTCTGATGTAAGACCCATATCAAAGAATCCCTATAGAATTTCCACTTTGGAATTAGTATATATAAATAAAAAACTAGAGTATTTGAGTGAAAAAGGATTTATTCGACCTAGTGTTTCTCCATGTGGAGCCCCTGTCCTCTTTGTCAAGAAGAAAGATGGATCCATGAGGCTTTACATTGATTAAAAGGAAATCAATTCTATTCCAAAAAAGAATAAGTTTCTTCTACCTCGGATTGATGATTTATTTGACAAAATTCATGGATCTCAATACCTTTTGAAGATTGTCCTTCGATCCAAATATCATAAGTAGCATTTGAGGAAGGAAGATATTCCTAAGAAAACATTTCAGACCAGGTATGGGCATTACGAGTTTACAGTGATGCCTTTTGGACTAACAAATGCACCATCTTCTTTCGTAGATTTAATGAATAGTTTTTTCAAGAAATATCTTTATAACATTGTTTTGGTATTCATCGATGATATCCTCATATAGTCAAAAATCTATGAAGACCATGAGAATCACTTACGGGTTATTTTAAGAACTCTTAGAAGAAATAAATTTTATGGGAATTTTAGAAAGTGCAAATTATTACTTTAATAAGTTTAGTTTTTTGGGCCATATTGTCTCTAAGGATGGAATCCTAGTTGATCATGTGAAGACAAAGGCAATCCAAGATTGGCCCATGCCAACAAACATAACTGAGGTACGTAGTTTTATTGGATTAACAGGTTATTATCGACGTTTTGTTCAGAATTTTTCCTGATTGGCTAACCTTATAACCCAGCTCACACATAAAGGAGTTAACTTTGTGTGAACAAAAGAATGTACAGAATTAATCCATGAATTGAAAAGAATATTGGTCAATGCTCCAATTTTGACTCTTCCATCTGGAAGTGATGGATTTGTAATATACATTGATGCATCAAGGAATGGACTGGGTTGCATCCTTATGAAAAATGATAAATTTATTGCTTATACATCAAGACAGATGAAGCCTCATGAGAAAAATTATCCAATTCATGATCTTGAGTTAGCAGCTATAATCTTTGCTCTGAAAATATGGAGGCATTATCTCTACAGAGAGAGATGTGAGATTTATATGGACCACAAGAGTTTGAAATACATTCTAACAAAAAAACTACTCATCATGAGGCAAAGAAGATCACTCAAGTTAATCAAAGATTACAATTGTTCAACACACTACCACCCAGAAAGGCAAATAAGGTGGAAGATACATTAAGCAGGAAGGATCGTGGCCTTCTGACTCAAATGAGGATTGAAAGAGATCATATGTTCATGGATCTACTGAAGATGGATATTGGAATTGTTAAGGAAGGGGAAACATCACTCCTCTTTCAAATTATTGCTAAACTATATTTACTAAAGAAGATAAAAAGTTCACAATATGATGATGAGAATCTACATAAGAAAATTAATGTAGTTAAGGATAGGAGAATGGCTGACTTCGTGTATGAAGAATGAGTTCTGAAATTTGGGAAGAGGTTATGTGTTCCATCAGTACCTAATATAAAAAGATAACAATTAGATGATGATCAGAGCTCAAATTTCACTATACACCCAGGTAGCACCAATATGTATAGAGATATGAAGGAATATGTTTTCTTGGGATAATATGAAGTGAGAAATTCCTAACTACGTGTCAAGGTGTCTAGTTTGTCAATAAGTGAAGCGAAGAGACAACATCAGAAAGGAGTGATGCAACCTCTACCTATTCATATGTGGAAGTGGGATGACATTATGATCGATTTTTTCACCGGACTACCGAGGAAACCTAGAAAGAATGATGAAATATGGGTAATTGTTGATCGTCTCACTAAATGAGCTCATTTCCTTCCAATAAGAGAGGATTTACCACTTGAGCGCCTGAAAATACTTTATATTAATTAAGTTGTGAGACATCATGGTGCACCTATATCAATTGTTTTTGATTGAGATCCCTGGTTTATGTAAAAATTCTGGAAATGTCTCTATATGGAATTGAATACTGAGCTTCATATAAGTACCGCATATCACCCCCAAACTGACGAACAATCAAAAAAGACTATTCAAACTCTAGAAGATATACTGCGGTCATGTTTTCTTGACGTCCAATGTATGTGGGATCAATACTTGACTTTTGTGGAATTTTCATACAACAATAGTTTCCATTCTAGTATTCAAATGGATCCATGTTAAGTATTATATTGAAAGAGATGTCGAACTCCAACTTGTTGGGATGAAGTTGGTGAGATGAAAATTATATACCCAGAACATATTGAAGATACCATGAAAAAGGTGATGAAAATACAAGCCCATATTAAAGCATTCCAAAGTAGGTAGAAGAGTTATGCTGACAACAAGAGAAAGGACTTGGAATTCCAAGTGGGGTATCATGTATTTTTGAATGTATCTCCATGGAAGGGTGTCTTAAGGTTCGGAAAGAAAGGGAAACTGAGCCCTAGGTACATTGGACCTTTTGAAATTTTGGGAAGAATCAGAGCTATAACTTACCATTTAGCAATACCTCCAAATATCTCTAGAGTTCATGATGTGTTCCACATATCATTGTTAAAGTACATGTCAGACCTAATGCATGTACTCACATATAAAGAAATAGAACTGAAACCTCATTTGTCATACTGTGAAAAGCCTATCAGGATTCTTGACACAATAGAGTAGGTATTGAGAAATCGAACAACTCTTCTAGTAAAGGTTCTTGGGAGAAACTAGAACATAGAGGAAGAAACATGGGAACCAGAGGATTTCCTAAAGAAGAACAACCCACATCTTTTTGGTGGACACTGTACATTAAATTTTGAGGACAAAATTTCTGAAGGAGGGAATAATATAACACCCCAAACATTTTATGTTATGCTTCTATTAAATACATTCTTTTCATAGACTATATTGGAGGAAGCACTATGTATTTTATGAATCAAAACATTATAGGAGAATCTTATAAGCTATCCATTAGACATAAATTTTACACTTCTATGTTTTGAATTTTGAAAAACAGTCATCTAGAGTTGTGACCAGTAAGTCATTTGGAGTCTGACAGAACCAACTTGATTTTTTGCTGAATAGAAACATACCCTTATGAATAGTAAAATTAATAGTAATATGACCCTTATAAATAGTAACAAATGATAATATTTTATTTTCTCAAATTAATAAGATAATGAGATCTTAATTAATTTTTCAATGTGATATAGAAATAATTATACCTTTAAAATTGTTATTTTCCAAATTAAATATGATTTTATTTAAAAATTAAATTAAAAATATTTAGAAAATTATTTTCAAAAAATGGAGTTCATTTTTGAAATCTACACATCGAAAAATGGTTAGGGTAAATTTTTGATATTTTCTAAAATATATGAATTTTTCATGAATAGTAAAAATACGGTTTTGAGTTTTCGGTAGTTAATGACATCATAATGATGTAATAAATAAATATTAAAGAATGTTCGAATTTTTTACAGTACTTTATGACATGAGGTGTTCCATGTGGCTACAACCGTGAGGATATACCATGGATAAGCCCATGGTTGGGAAAAAACCACTAATGAGGTGTCCCTTTGAAATTATTAAACAATTACCTCTCTTTTTCTATAAATACCAACTCATCCATTCGTTTACATTCATTCCAAATCCCACATACTCGAATATATGTTGGTTTTACCTCTCTATGTAGAGACCCGAAGCTTGACGTACATGGACATTACATTACATTTTCGGAATACTTAGTACATAACAAAAACACACACTAAAGGATCGTAATAGTTTAGTGTCTTTGGAAACTCGGAACGTAATCTTCTAATTGTGGTGAAAGTTCTTCAATATCTCCCATAAAGGTCATCCCTTTTTTTTACCTAAAACCTTTCTTTATATCCTGGGGAAAAGAAAACATAAAAGGGTGAGCTCAAATGCTCAGTAAGGGTAAACAAAAGAAATATCAATCACATCATATATATAAGAACATAGCTTTTGGAAATCTTAACCTGCAAAGAGCTCATAATATCATAACATGGGATAAATCATAGAAGTGAAATGTAATCCCAATAATCATAACTTAAAACATGAAACTTTGTGGCATACACACATAATCATAGAGAATCATTTCTTGTTAGTCAAGACTCAATGCCAAGACTATCTTAGTGGACAAAGTCCCTTTCTGAATCGAGTAACCCTCGTTTCAGTCCTGTTTCACTGAACCGGTATAACCTACCATTCCAGCCATGTCTATCTCATGAGATATAAAATCTTTACCCAATGCATTGGAGGGAGATATAGGTCCCACCCATCTCATAATGATACCATTCTTATGTGTGCCACAAAATCATAAATCATACATCATTTCATAACCCATGTAATAAAAATGGGATTCTTAAAACAACATGACATCATAAAACCATTCATATAAGATAAAGGAATTCATAAATATAATTCCATCACAACATAGTCAAATCAATGTAAAAATATGGATAGAAACAGAACCCTTTATTATCTTAGATGGAAAATAATTTTGATAAAACACTTGAAATGAATTCTTGAGGAAAATATCCTTTCTTCTTCAAAATCAATTTCTTTTCACAAAACATCATGCAATTTTAAAAGAAAGAGATTTTATTAAAAATAGTCATGAAATCTTTTGGAGGAAGCTTCATGAAAATAAGGCTTTATAAAACCGTAAAAATCCGTTCATGCCGTTTAAGTTAAAAAAACATTCTTCGTACTTTTGTCGGAAGAGTCAAAAAGTACCTCGTATGAAAAAGCGACAAAATATTCCTTTCATATTCTTTACTAAAAACTCACCGAAGAGTAAAATTGGATTTAAACTATTGTAAGTGGATGGAAACAATATTACATATTGAAGGAACATGGATGTGGATGATAAAATACACCCCAGTAAATACTTACGAATAAACAATCTCGGATAAAAATGAGATTGTGATATTTCCCTTACCTTAGGTCCAATTTGCTTCGTATGTGTCCGAACCTCCTGTATAATAATTTAAATAATGTCATTGACTTATTACAGAATCATATTCATTGTTATGATATCATATATGGTTCACTTATGACATTATATTACCCGTTCTTTTGTAAATTCCATGTTAAAGAAGCGTTTTGGGTAAAATCGTTTCATTTATCGTAGGTGTTTTGACTTGTTGTTCTTGACATCATTATTACTTATATCATGATTTACTTACTTCCAGAATATAAAATATGATTTATATATCATATATATTCAGTATATATATATATATATATATAATAGATAGATAAATAAAATGAAAAACACCGTTCATGGAGACGGTAGTCCGTACGTACGCATGAACGCTGTTTTTCTTTCCTTATTGTCTTGAAATGGAAGTAAGTAGATGAAATACATATGTATATATATACATAAATCCAGTAGCTTTATAATTTCATATATTTCATTATTATTTCTTATATATACATTATAATCATTCTTAAATGGTTAACATGGAGAATGAATCTCATCGCGTCGTGGAGACGGTAGTCCGTACGTACGCACGAGCGATGATATCATTTCTTTAAATATTGAATTGAATTGGAGTGGATTATACAATATATCAGAATCAATATGATGTTGTAATAACTATGTATAGTTATTATTTACACCATTATACCCATCCATGTAAGGTGGTGGTGGAAAATAGATTACACCACGGCGTGGAGACGGTATTCCGTACGTACGCACGCGCGGTGATTTCTTTTTCCGTAGGATGGATAGATGGTGAAATAGGGTTGTTTCATACTTATAATAACATATCAGTATATGAGTGATACTTATGTTATTACTTCATAATGAAACAACCTAAGAAGAAGAAGTGGAAGAAGAAATAAAGATGAAAGAATTGGTAACGGTAATTACCTCTTCTTTGAAGTGCCTCTTTGAGACCTCCTCTTAGGGCACTAGAATTGGTCTTTGAGGAAGACCAGAACCTCTAGGATGTTTCTAGGGAAGTGGAGAAGAGATTTTGGCAGGGGTTGGCCGAGCTTGAGTGCTCAAATTGGTGTGAGGAGGAGGGGGAGGAGGTACCCTTTTATAAGGGAGGAGAGGGGCACCTTAGGAATTCTTAAAAATATTAATTTATAATAAATTTAACCCCACTTAAAAACCTCCAAAAATGACTCATATTCGAAGATTAGATGAGATAGGGTTGTAATCTCATCAACCAATCAAATTTAGACATGTTTTGATCTTATTTTAAACCTTATCATTTTGATTTATCCTTATTTAATCTATTTAAGTTTATTTGTGGTAATAAAATTATAAATTTTAAATTATAACAAATAATTACTTATTTGTTGTGAATTTTCCATAATTGTTTACTTTATAACATTATAGACCATATAAATATAAATTTATAATTTTTAAATATTTTTGTGATTTTTAAACAATTTTATAATATGTTATTTTTGTAAAATAACAATAGTGTCAATTTTGACACTATTCATTTATTTGAATTTAAATAAAATATATACAGAAGATATGTTCGAACTAAAAGCTTTAATATATTAATAAAAGGTCATATGTATCTATAAAATTACTGTATCACATTAAATAGTTCATATAATATTTATTTTATTATTTTTAAAACCATTTATTTGGTTTATCTCTTAATAAAATAATTACTACATCATTTTTGTATAATTATTTAATATACCTATTTGTTGTATAAAAATTTAAAATAAAATTCTATGATGAAGATAAATATATTACCTTTCACAATAATACTTTTACTCGAATTTATCATCTTAAAAGCACAATATTTAAATTGTTATATTTATTAAATTATGAAGGTGACAACTTTGGCATCATTTAAAATAAAATAATAGAAGTGTCATAATCGCTTTTATAAGGCTCCAAATGGTCAAATATTCGACCATTGGATGCTTATGGTTTACATTTACATGGACAATAAGTTTTGGTTAGGTATTTGTGCATTTTATGGTCACTAGTAGTTAAAAAAAACAATATTCTTTATTTTTTACTAGATAAACAATTTCTGCATCACTATTGTGTCATAATTAATGCTAATTATTTAATCCCTAAAAATTATAAATAAATTTATATGATGTAGATAATTTCATTATCTTTCTGGAGACTATTCATGTTCGAAGTTTCATGAAGTTTATCACTAAATTAAAATTAATATACTTATAAAATTTAAGAGAGTGACATGTTGTCACTTTCTTTGGTTTTAATAATAATTAAGTTATTTTCATGGACAAATGTCCATTAAATGATTCTAATCCGACCCTTAGGTGATATGGGTCGACTTTTAGTCATCCAATAGGATTTTGACATTTGTTAGGGTAATTTTAAAATATTATATTTACCCTTAATTACCCGATTTACCTTTAACTATGGTAAATAAAATTTACCGTAGTTACTATTCATAATTCCCAAAAATAAAAAGTAGCTTATTAACATAATTTGGACCCACTGATTCCAAATATGGAATCCATTTTTCCAAATTCAATACACAAAAGATGCAGAAATTAAATTAAAATTAATCCCGTTGTCGAAAGAAAACGGGTTTTTCTTTAAAACATTGCAAAAGATTGAATTGATTTAACCTACGAATTCAAGGTAAAATCAATGCTAATGACATACATTATATTAAATGGTAAAAATATATTCTATTTATACTTTAAAACCATTCAATATTATAATTTAACCACATAAGATATTACGATGAAAAAAGTTGTTTTTAATTAAAATATAGCGTGTTTTTACTATTCATTAAAATATGAAAGTTATCGGAAAAATATCAAAACTTTATCTAATGTAAATTTTTATATCCTGATTCAAAAGAAGAATATTATTTTGTCAAATTGAACATATAAACATGTCAAAAATTATATTTAAAGTGGTTGCGCCATCAAAAGGCGGTAAAACTGCATTTTTGAAAAATACTTATTTTACCTGAAAAATTTATTTTGTTCTTATACCATGTTCTAGAAATGTGTAAGATGAATAATAATGTTATAAAATTCAAAATTTAGTTAATACTATTCATAACGGCTAGTTCATGACAATATTATAATAATATAACATTGTTTATTAAAACCCGGTATTGCGTACAACACACGCTATCGAGGAAGGTCGTGATTGCGTGTAATGCAAGCCAAGTCAGGGTTGCGTGTTGTGAAAGAATCCTTCATTGTTTCGTATAACAGAATCCAACCATATTTCATTTATACATTTAATATATATATATATATATATAATCAATGTTGCGTAGAATAACTATTATCAAAATTGTGTGTAACACGGTCCAAGAATAGGGTTGCGTATACTGCAAGCTAATACGGTGTTGCATATAGCGCAAGGTAATCTTGGTGTAGAATACAACATAAGACATTAATGAAATTAAAATATTTTTTTATAAAATCTTGGGCTGTTACATTCTACCCCCCTTAAAATGAATTTCGCCCTCGAAATTCGTCGGGGTTATAAATGGTTTACTATTCGAAAGTTTCTTTAATAGAAACCCACATCGTAAAAAGGAATACCAAAACCTGGCTTTAAAAACTAAAGTATGAAATGTAACGATTACCCAAATAAACTAATCACTGGGTTTCCACATAGGTGAAAATATGGATATGGACGAGAAATCTAACCATCATGTTCTGATGGAGAGTGGTAGAGAACATGGCTATGGAAAAGCCAGTAATCACAAATCCATAGATTTGTGATGATATAAGGTACCATCTGATTCATCAGGTATAAGATTACTAGGACAACATTTTTGGTTTTCAAGATCATTTCCCTAAAGTTGAAAATTTGCTTAGAATAAATACTTACTTTATTTTGGTACAATCTCACTTTTGTTCGTGCCTTGAACAATTTCTACTTCATCTCTTAAATAAATGAAGTTGAATTTGTTATTTGTGAAGTGTTAGCAGATCATGTGATAGAATGACTGTTCATTCCATCTGTCTCAAACAAAAGGTTAGCAAAAGTTATTAAATATACATAAGTCATTCTATAGTGAGATTAATCATATATGGTTCCTAAAAATGGACTTATACTTCATATATCATGCTGCTTAATATAATAAAACTAGTTTCTACTAAACAGGGACTTCCTATAGGCCAGTGGTAGGTGATAAAGGCCAGTCGCACTTCGGTTGTGGGTTCGATTCCTACAGCCTTGTCCGAAGCGATGGCCTGTCGCCCGTCCTGCAGGTTGTCCCTTTTTCTAAAACTACGTTACTATAGCATCCCATCTTCTATCCTTAAACAATACTAACTTATGTCCAACATAATCCAGTCTAATCTTTAGGCTTATACATAATACTGCAGTCCACTCTCATAATATAGTGACATCGATTACCAGAGATTTAATACTGTCGTTGATCCCCACATATCATAAGATATATCTTGTTGGTCACATTCCAAACATTCAAAGTCCTTAATCATGTATTCTTTTGAATACCCGTTGATCCTTAGTGAAAACATGAATGAAGTTAAAAGTTAACACTTCCCACATACCAAAATCCTCAAAATTCTATATACTCAAACCATGATATCACTTAGTCCTTATATCAATCATGAGCTCATGAATACTATCAAACATTTAATTTTCTCCTTATCCCTTCATTATGCGCATATCATCTACATTCCAAAAATATCTGAATAACCTTTCATGGATACTGGTAACATTAATCATACACTTTCAAAACACAAGGAAAGACAACAGTGTAACAATCCATAGATGTCTCTTTATTCCAAAATTACAAATGATAAACATGTAATCATTCCACTACATTCTGAAACCATTGACCGAGCTTAAAAAATTCTTTCATCTCACATATCATTTGTAGTCTCTTCATCATCATCCACATAAATACTACCCATATGACCATACTGATTCTCTTCATGATTCTTTCCCTTAGGGCATTTGTTTGCATAATGCCCATACATTCCACATTTAAAACACTTAACCATTTTTGATGTCGTAGCAATACCATTATCCTCATCCATGGTGTTAACTGACCCTTTTCCTTTGCACTTACTTGCTTTGTGTCCTTCTTTTCCACACCCAAAGCATCTTCCAGTTCCCTTGAAACATTCTCCTTGATGCCTCTTCCCACATGATTTACATAGGGGAAATTGAACTTTCTTTCCTCTATGATCATCATGAAACTCCATCTTTCTCTTATTAGCCGAGTCAGGAAACTTACCAAATTTTACTTTATTAATCATATTATGAGATTGCTGATTCGGCATAATAATGAGGTTTGGACTTCCAAATCCCATTTCATTTGGTTGCTCATAAAAAATATCATTCCATTGTCCAGCATATCCTCCATTATCATGAATCACCTTGTTTCCAGCCATTTTCTAAAACCCAAAAAGAATAGTGTGAGAGGCAAAAATCATGCTAGGGAAAACAACATTATAAAGGGGGAGTACCTTCAATATCTAACATCTTAGGTTTAATTCTATGATCGTTAGCGTAGTTCTAGTACTATAACCTATACGTATACTTAACTTTAGGGACATCCCTAGACATACCTTAGAAATATCTCTAGGGATCTCACTAAAGTTCTCGCATCCTAGTTTCCAAAGGTTGACTAAACCTTTCCTCTGATACCAACTGTAGAGACCCGAAGCTTGACGTACATGGACATTACATTACATTTGCGGAATACTTAGTACATAACAAAAACACACACTAAAGGATCGTAATAGTTTAGTGTCTTCGGAAACTCGGAACGTAATCTTCTAATTGTGGTGAAAGTTCTTCAATATCTCCCATAAAGGTCATCCCTTTTTTTTACCTAAAACCTTTCTTTATATCCTGGGGAAAAGAAAACATAAAAGGGTGAGCTCAAATGCTCAGTAAGGGTAAACAAAAGAAATATCAATCACATCATATATATAAGAACATAGCTTTTGGAAATCTTAACCTGCAAAGAGCTCATAATATCATAACATGGGATAAATCATAGAAGTGAAATGTAATCCCAATAATCATAACTTAAAACATGAAACTTTGTGGCATACACACATAATCATAGAGAATCATTTCTTGTTAGTCAAGACTCAATGCCAAGACTATCTTAGTGGACAAAGTCCCTTTCTGAATCGAGTAACCCTCGTTTCAGTCCTGTTTCACTGAACTGGTATAACCTACCATTCCAGCCATGTCTATCTCATGAGATATAAAATCTTTACCCAATGCATTGGAGGGAGATATAGGTCCCACCCATCTCATAATGATACCATTCTTATGTGTGCCACAAAATCATAAATCATACATCATTTCATAACCCATGTAATAAAAATGGGATTCTTAAAACAACATGACATCATAAAACCATTCATATAAGATAAAGGAATTCATAAATATAATTCCATCACAACATAGTCAAATCAATGTAAAAATATGGATAGAAACAGAACCCTTTATTATCTTAGATGGAAAATAAGTTTGATAAAACACTTGAAATGAATTCTTGAGGAAAATATCCTTTCTTCTTCAAAATCAATTTCTTTTCACAAAACATCATGCAATTTTAAAAGAAAGAGATTTTATTAAAAATAGTCATGAAATCTTTTGGAGGAAGCTTCATGAAAATAAGGCTTTATAAAACCGTAAAAATCCGTTCATGCCGTTTAAGTTAAAAAAACATTCTTCGTACTTTTGTCGGAAGAGTCAAAAAGTACCTCGTATGAAAAAGCGACAAAAGATTCCTTTCATATTCTTTACTAAAAACTCACCGAAGAGTAAAATTGGATTTAAACTATTGTAAGTGGATGGAAACAATATTACATATTGAAGGAACATGGATGTGGATGATAAAATACACCCCAGTAAATACTTACGAATAAACAATCTCGGATAAAAATGAGATTGTGATATTTCCCTTACCTTAGGTCCAATTTGCTTCGTATGTGTCCGAACCTCCTGTATAATGATTTAAATAATGTCATTGACTTATTACAGAATCATATTCATTGTTATGATATCATATATGGTTCACTTATGACATTATATTACCCGTTCTTTTGTAAATTCCATGTTAAAGAAGCGTTTTGGGTAAAATCGTTTCATTTATCGTAGGTGTTTTGACTTGTTGTTCTTGACATCATTATTACTTATATCATGATTTACTTACTTCCAGAATATAAAATATGATTTATATATCATATATATTCAGTATATATATATATATATATAATAGATAGATAAATAAAATGAAAAACACCGTTCATGGAGACGGTAGTCCGTACGTACGCATGAACGCTGTTTTTCTTTCCTTATTGTCTTGAAATGGAAGTAAGTAGATGAAATACATATGTATATATATAAATAAATCCAGTAGCTTTATAATTTCATATATTTCATTATTATTTCTTATATATACATTATAATCATTCTTAAATGCTTAACATGGAGAATGAATCTCATCGCGTCGTGGAGACGGTAGTCCGTACGTACGCACGAGCGATGATATCATTTCTTTAAATATTGAATTGAATTGGAGTGGATTATACAATATATCAGAATCAATATGATGTTGTAATAACTATGTATAGTTATTATTTACACCATTATACCCATCCATGTAAGGTGGTGGTGGAAAATAGATTACACCACGGCGTGGAGACGGTATTCCGTACGTACGCACGCGCGGTGATTTCTTTTTCCGTAGGATGGATAGATGGTGAAATAGGGTTGTTTCATACTTATAATAACATATCAGTATATGAGTGATACTTATGTTATTACTTCATAATGAAACAACCTAAGAAGAAGAAGTGGAAGAAGAAATAAAGATGAAAGAATTGGTAACGGTAATTACCTCTTCTTTGAAGTGTCTCTTTGAGACCTCCTCTTAGGGCACTAGAATTGGTCTTTGAGGAAGACCAGAACCTCTAGGATGTTTCTAGGGAAGTGGAGAAGAGATTTTGGCAGGGGTTGGCCGAGCTTGAGTGCTCAAATTGGTGTGAGGAGGAGGGGGAGGAGGTACCCTTTTATAAGGGAGGAGAGGGGCACCTTAGGAATTCTTAAAAATATTAATTTATAATAAATTTAACCCCACTTAAAAACCTCAAAAAATGACTCATATTCGAAGATTAGATGGGATAGGGTTGTAATCTCATCAACCAATCAAATTTAGACATGTTTTGATCTTATTTTAAACCTTATCATTTTGATTTATCCTTATTTAATCTATTTAAGTTTATTTGTGGTAATAAAATTATAAATTTTAAATTATAACAAATAATTACTTATTTGTTGTGAATTTTCCATAATTGTTTACTTTATAACATTATAGACCATATAAATATAAATTTATAATTTTTAAATATTTTTGTGATTTTTAAACAATTTTATAATATGTTATTTTTGTAAAATAACAATAGTGTCAATTTTGACACTATTCATTTATTTGAATTTAAATAAAATATATACAGAAGATATGTTCAAACTAAAAGCTTTAATATATTAATAAAAGGTCATATGTATCTATAAAATTACTGTATCACATTAAATAGTTCATATAATATTTATTTTATTATTTTTAAAACCATTTATTTGGTTTATCTCTTAATAAAATAATTACTACATCATTTTTGTATAATTATTTAATATACCTATTTGTTGTATAAAAATTTAAAATAAAATTCTATGATGAAGATAAATATATTACCTTTCACAATAATACTTTTACTCGAATTTATCATCTTAAAATCACAATATTTAAATTGTTATATTTATTAAATTATGAAGGTGACAACTTTGGCATCATTTAAAATAAAATAATAGAAGTGTCATAATCGCTTTTATAAGGCTCCAAATGGTCCAATATTCGACCATTGGATGCTTATGGTTTACATTTACATGGACAATAAGTTTTGGTTAGGTATTTGTGCATTTTATGGTCACTAGTAGTTAAAAAAACAATATTTTTTATTTTTTACTAGATAAACAATTTCTGCATCACTATTGTGTCATAATTAATGCTAATTATTTAATCCCTAAAAATTATAAATAAATTTATATGATGTAGATAATTTCATTATCTTTCTGGAGACTATTCATGTTCGAAGTTGCATGAAGTTTATCACTAAATTAAAATTAATATACTTATAAAATTTAAGAGAGTGACATGTTGTCACTTTCTTTGGTTTTAATAATAATTAAGTTATTTTCATTGACAAATGTCTATTAAATGATTCTAATCCGACCCTTAGGTGATATGGGTCGACTTTTAGTCATCCAATAGGATTTTGACATTTGTTAGGGTAATTTTAAAATATTATATTTACCCTTAATTACCCGATTTACCTTTAACTATGGTAAATAAAATTTACCGTAGTTACTATTCATAATTCCCAAAAATAAAAAGTAGCTTATTAACATAATTTGGACCCACTGATTCCAAATATGGAATCCATTTTTCCAAATTCAATACACAAAAGATGCAGAAATTAAATTAAAATTAATCCCGTTGTCGAAAGAAAACGGGTTTTTCTTTAAAACATTGCAAAAGATTGAATTGATTTAACCTACGAATTCAAGGTAAAATCAATGCTAATGACATACATTATATTAAATGGTAAAAATATATTCTATTTATACTTTAAAACCATTCAATATTATAATTTAACCACATAAGATATTACGATGAAAAAAGTTGTTTTTAATTAAAATATAGCGTGTTTTTACTATTCATTAAAATATGAAAGTTATCGGAAAAATATCAAAACTTTATCTAATGTAAATTTTTATATCCTGATTCAAAAGAAGAATATTATTTTTTCAAATTGAACATATAAACATGTCAAAAATTATATTTAAAGTGGTTGCGCCATCAAAAGGCGGTAAAACTGCATTTTTTGAAAAATACTTATTTTACCTGAAAAATTTATTTTGTTCTTATACCATGTTCTAGAAATGTGTAAGATGAATAATAATGTTATAAAATTCAAAATTTAGTGAATACTATTCATAACGGCTAGTTCATGACAATATTATAATAATATAACATTGTTTATTAAAACCTGGTATTGCGTACAACACACGCTATCGAGGAAGGTCGTGATTGCGTGTAATGCAAGCCAAGTCAGGGTTGCGTGTTGTGAAAGAATCCTTCATTGTTTCGTATAACAGAATCCAACCATATTTCATTTATACATTTAATATATATATATATATATAATCAATGTTGCGTAGAATAACTATTATCAAAATTGTGTGTAACACGGTCCAAGAATAGGGTTGCGTATACTGCAAGCTAATACGGTGTTGCGTATAGCGCAAGGTAATCTTGGTGTAGAATACAACATAAGACATTAATGAAATTAAAATATTTTTTTATAAAATCTTGGGCTGTTACACTCTAGGAGTCCTCACAAGGTGTCCTTAATACCCCAAGGTCCCATCCTTCAAGATATAGGAGTTACTCTACAAGGTCAGGGAATCCTTCATTCTCTTCTTTAAGTAGAGACTTCTTTTATGTTAGCTATTTGAAATTCCTTTCTCATATGTTGAGGTTGGATTTTATTCATCATAATGAAATTTTGATTTCAATATTATGAGATACCTTTTTGTTCTCATCATTTCATTTTATGAAATTTTATGCGACGTCGTTAGGCTGCCGAATTTTCATAAGGGATCTCTCAACTTTTCTTTTATTTTCAAGATCATATCTTTTCTTTTTCTCTTATCACCTCCTCTATCCAAATGACCATGATAAACTATAGTAACATCTATATACTTTAATTATATGATGTTAATATAATGACTATCATCAATATTCTTACTCCCACCTTTTTATTTTTATAAGCGAAATCAATGTCCATGATGTTCCAATTTAATACCTTTGGGAACGACATAGTTTTGTTCTTCACTTTCTCATTCATTAATGGTTGAACCCAATAATAATATATGTATTTCATCTCATTAATGTTCTATAATCTTTATACACTCATAATACGGAATAATAATGCAAAACGAGTTCATTGTATACAAAACTGCGAAGCCAAATCCAAGCGTTTATCAAAAACATTTAACTAATGATTCATCCCCAAGTATATAACCTATAATCATTATAAAATCATTTATATATCTTTAATGTCACTAATAATATATATAAACAACTATGGATATTTATCCACATTTTAAATTAACTTCCATTCATGGGAGCAAGTAAATGAATCATGAAAACCAAGGATGAAAATGTTTCAAAAACAATAAAATTGAACCTCTTAAACCCATTAAAAGGGACATGAATGAACCTAATAAGGTTATAATAAATATATTAAACTTATAGTAGGTTTTGGACTTATTAATTAATTAATATAAATTTTATTCTTTATGTAGAAGTCAGGAATTACTTCCAGTGGACTACAATTGATACCTACCAGGGCACTCCATGGGCGGCTACACCCCCTAAGTAGGACACACCACCATCCCCAGTGGTATCCATTTCCTCATGAAGCCATTGGGCGGAAAGCCATGATTTGTACAATGCTCACATGTGACAGTTCCTAAGGATCGGATACATTCCTACCTCATTTTCCTCTGATACCAATTGTAGAGACCATAAGCTTGACATACATGGATATTACATTACTTTTGCGGGATACTTAATACATAACAAAAACAGACACATAAGGATCGTAATAGATTAGTGTCTTTGGAAACTTGGAATATAAACTTCTAATCATGTTGAAAGATCTTCAATAACTCCCATAATGATATTCCCCTTTTTGTTTCCTTACCTAAAACCCTTCTTTATTTCCTAGGGAAAATAAAACATAAAAATGGTGACCTCAAATACTCAGTAAGGGAAAACATAGAGAACATAAAACAATCCATAAACATTTAAAAGAAAAAACCATAACATGAAATTTAACATCAAAATCTTGGGCAAAGACATAAATTTTGGAAGTACATAAGGAATATATCATAATGAAACATGAACCATGATAAAATATAATGGGAATAAAACATGTAACTGTGGAAACCATTCATCACATGTTATGATTTCCATAGTAGCCAAGGCATTGCTGCCATGACCATCTTAGTGGATAAAGTCCCTTTCTGATTCGATTTCACTCCTCATTTCAGTCCTATAATACTAAACCGGATTAACATACCATTCTAGCCATGTCTATCTCATGAGATATAAATCTTTACTCAATGCATTGGAGGGAGATATAGGTCCCACACATCTCATAATGAAATCATTCTTACTTCTACCAAAAAATAAACATACATCTTTCATAATAACACAATGAATGAAATGGGTTTCAAAAACATCATCCCATCATCACATAATCCATATAAAATAAATTGATATCATTTCATAATAAGAAAATTAAAACCATGTATATCATAGAGACATTATACTTGAAACATACACATATAAAATAATGTCATCTTAGATGGAAAAATGGCTTTGATAAAACACTTAAAATGAATTTTTGAGGAAAATATCCTTTCTTTTTCAAAATCAATTTCTTTTCAAAAAACGTCATGCAATTTTAAAATAAAGAGATTTTGTTGAAAATATTCATGAAATTTTTCAGAGGAAGCTTCATGAAAATAAGGCTTTATAAAACCGTAAAAATCATTTCATGCCGTATAAGATAAAAAAACATTCTTCTCGTAATTTTTCCAGAAAAGTCAAAAACTACCTCGTAAAAGAAAGATTCCTTACACACCATGTAGTAAAAGTCAAAATGGGTAAAAATTACTTCAAACATACATATAAACACTTTTCGAAAACATGGACTTGGATGATAACAATAGCCCCCGTAAATACTTACGAATAAACAATCTCTGATAAGAAAGAGATTGGAAAGGTTATCCCTTACCTTAGGTCCGATATGCTTCGTACATATCCGAACCTCCTGTATAATTATTTAAATAATGTCATTGAATTATTACATAATCATCTTCATTGTTATGATATCATATATGGTTCATTTATGACTTTATAGTACCTGTTCTTTTGTAAATTCATGTTAATGTAGCATTTTGGGTAAAATCTTTTCATTTATGGTCCGTGATTTGACTTGTAATGATTAATATGATTACTTAGATCATGATTACTTAATTAAATAATGTAAAACATGATTTATATATAATATATATTCAGAATATACATATATATAATAGATCGATAAATGGAAAGAAATACACCGTTCATGGTGACGGTAGGCCGTATGTACGCATGAACGCTGTTTTCGTTTCCTTATTGAGTTGAATGGAATTAAGTAGATGACATACATATATATATATATACATAAATCCAGTAGCTTTATAATGTCATATATTTCATTATTATTGCTTATATATACTTTATAATAATTCATTAATGGTTAACATGGAGAATGAATCTCATCACGTCGTGGAGACGGTAGTCCATACGTACGCACGAGCAATGATATAGTTTACATAATTATTGAATTGAATTGGAGTGGATGATACAATATATCAGAATAATTATGATGTTATAATAACTATGTATATTTATTCTTTACACCATTATACACAACCAAGTAAGGTGGTGTTGAAAAAACAGATTACACCACAATGTGGAGACGATATTCCGTACGTACGCACGCGTGGTGATTTCATTTTCCGTAGGATGGATAGAAGGTGAAATGGGGTTGCTTCAGACTTATAATAACATATCAGTATATGAGTGATACTGATGTTATTACTTCATAATGAAACAACTAAATAAGAAGAAGTGGATGAAGAAATAAAGTTGAATGAATCGGTAACGGACATTACCTCTTCTTTGAAGCGCCTCTTTGAGACCTCCTCTTAGGGCATTAAAATTGGTCTTTGAAGAAGAACAAGACCTCTAATATATTTCTAGGGAAGTGGATAAGAGAATTTGGCAGGGGTTGGCCGATCGAGAAGGCTCAAAGTGGTGTGAGGAAGAGAGGGAGGAGGTGCCCTTTTATAAGGGAGGAGAGGGGCACCTTTGGAAGAACTAAAAATATTACTTTATTATAAAGTCATATTCAGTTTTTAATATCTCCAAATTGATTTATTTTGAAACTATGATGGGAATGGGTCAAAATACTCTCATACAATAGAATTTTGACAAGTTTAGGTAATTATTTTAACCTTATCATTTAGATTTAACATTAAGTTAAATAATATAACTTTTACCGTGTCTTCTTGTTTTCTTACACTATAAGGTTAAGAAACATATTATAACAAACCAAACGAACCCCAAGTTGTTTATTATTAATATATATAACCCTATCTAAGTCATCTGGCCGATCCTTAGATTTTTAGGAATAAAATAAAAATTAATAATATAATATTTGTTTTAAAAAATATTTTATTTCAATTTTGACACTATTTGGTAATTGATTTTTTTGAAAATCATAACTGACTGATTAGTTCAAAAAAGTTAATTAAATCAATAATAACATGTCATATTAACCTATAAAATTATTGTAATTCATAAAAAGTCTCAAATTATATTTATTCTGGTATTTATAACATCAGTTATTTCAATATTTCATTAATAAGATAATTAATGCATCATCATTGTGTCATAAATAAATAAAATTTTTATGTCTAAAAATTATAAATAAAATACTGTTAGGTAGAAAATCATTTTATCTTTCTAATGAATATTTATAGTCGAATTTATCTTATGTATAACCCTATATTAAAATATATTTACTTATTAAACCTTGATTTTAACTACATTAACCCTTCTTTAAATAAATTAATATTAAATGTCCTAATCTAATCCAAGTGAGCCTAAATGGTCATATTTTTTTACTAAGGTTGTTTTTTGTTGAATTACACTAATCCAATAGAATTAGGACATGTGTTAGAGTAATAATAATATACTTTTTACCCTTAATTACCCTATTTACTTTTAACTGAGGTAAAAAAAGTAAAAAGTTACTATTCACCAAAAATTATTTTCGTCTCATTGAACCATATTTTACTTACTAACATCGACCGTGTCTCTCGGATTTTTGAAATTCCATTCACAGAAGCGGTAAAATTATGTTTTATGTAAATTTGCAAATTCTCCTAGGAGGTGGGTAAAAGACGGTGAACGGTTCAATAAAATTTTTATATATCTAAACTTATTATAAAATGAATCCAATGAATTAATTTGAACATATATAGGTATTATATATCAATTTTGACCTAAAATGAAATAAAATAAAATAAATAATTATTTAAATAAAATGTCGGTTTTTAAATAGTAACCGAGTGTTTTCACTATTCATCAAAAATTGAAAGTTTTCAGAAAAATACCAAAATTTCACCCTAGGATAATTTCGATATTGTGAATCCAAAAATGAAGTCCATTTTGAAAGATAAAATTTATAGAATTTCAAATAGTGGGAATTACTATTCATAACGGCTAGTTCTAATAATATTTTAAAAATATATCATTGTTTAGTAAGACCCGGTATTGCGTACAACACACGCTATCGAGGAAGGTCGCAATTGCGTGTAATGCAAGCCAAGTTAGGGTTGCATGTTGTGAAAGACTCCTTTGTTGTTTCATTATAACATAATCCAATCATTTTTCATTTATACATTGAATATATATATATACACACTCAATGTTGCGTAGAATGACTATTGTCAAACGAACTTGAAATTGTGTGGAACACAATCATAAAAATAGTGTTGTGTATACTGCAAGTCAATACGGTGTTGCGTATAGCACAAGATAATCTTGTTGTTGCATAAAACACATGACATCAAATAAATTAAAAATAATACTTATCATAAAATATCGGGTTGTTACATTCTACCCCCCTTAAAATGAATTTCTCCCTCGAAATTCGTCAGGGTTATACATGGTTTTCTACTTGAAAGTTTCTTTAATTGAAACGCACATCGTAAAAAGAAATACCAAAACTTAACTTTAAAAACTAAAGTATGAAATGTAACGGTTACCCAAATTAACTCATCACTGGGTTTCCACGTAGGCGAACATAGGTGAAAATATGGATATAGAAGAGAAATATAACCATCATGTTCTGATGGAGAGTGGTAGAGAACATGGATATGAAAAAGCCAACAATCACAAAGCCATATATTTGTGATGATCTAAGGTATCATCTGATTCATCAGATATAAGGGCACTAGGAAAACATTTTTGGTTTTCATGATCATTTCCCTAAAGTTGATGAATTAAAAGAAATACTTACATTATTTTGGTACAATTTCATTGTTGTTCGTGAATTTAACAATTTAAACTTCAACTCTTAAAGAAATTAAGTTGAATTTGTTTTTTTGTGAAGCGTTAGCAGATCATTTGATAGAATGATGGGTCATTCCATCTGTTTCAAACAAAAGGTTAGCAAAAGTTATAAGTCCATCTTATGGTGAGATTAATCGTATATGGTTCCAAAAATGGACATATACTTTATTTATCATACCACTTAATAAAATAAATCTACTTTACACTAAACAGGGACTTCCTGTAGGCCAGTGGAAGGTGATAAAGGCATGTCGCACTTCGGTTGTGGGTTCAATTTCCACAGCCTTGTCCGACGTGATGGGTTGTCGCCCATCCTGCATGTTGTCCTTTTTCTAAAACTACATTACTATAACATCCCATCAATAATATCGAAAAAAGTTCTATCCTTAAACAATACTAACTTATGTCCAACATAATCCATTCCAATATTTAGGATTATCTAAAATACTTCAGTCCAAGCTCATAGTATAAAGAAAATGTTTACTTGAAATGTCACATAACAATCACGTAAATGCCATCATTTATCCCCCATATATCATAAGATATATATTGTTGGTCAAATTACAAACATGTGAATACCTTAATCATGTATTATCTTAAAAAATAAAAACCTATTTATCCTTAGAGAAAACATGAATGCTGTCAAAAGTTAAGTCTTTCCACATACCAAAATCCCAGAAATTCTATATACTCAAACCATGATGTCACTTAGTCTTTAAATCAATCATGAGCTCATGAATACAATAAAACATCTCATTATCTTCTTATCCCTTCATTATATGCATATCATCTACTTTCCAAAAATATCTGAATAACCTTTCATGGTTACCGGTACCATTCAACATATACTTTCAAATACTTTAGGAAAAAAAATAGTGTAACAATCCTTATATGATTCTTTATTCCATAGTACCATTAACTATACAACATAACTCTTGATAAACATACAATCATTCCACTATATTCTTAAACAACTGACTAAGCTTCAACACTTCTTTCAGCTCATATATCATTTGTAGTCTCCTCATTATCATCCACATAAATACTACCCATATGACCATGATGATTCTCTACATGAGATTTTACCTTAGGGAATTGGTTTTCATAATGCCCGTACATTCCACATTTAAAACATCTAATCATTTTTGATGTCTTAGAAATACCATTATCCTTGTCCATGGAGTTAACTGAACCTTTTCTTTTGCACTTACTGTCTTTGTGTCCTTCTTTTCCACACCCAAAGCATCTTCCAGTTACATTGAAACAATCTCATTGATGCCTCTTCCCACATGATTTACATGAGGGAAATTGAACTTTCTTTCCTCTATGTTCATCATGAAACTCTATCTTTCTCTTATTATCTGAGTCGGGAAACTTACCAAAGTTGAGATTATTGATCATCTTATGAGATTTCTGATTAGGCATAATAACAATGTTGGAACTTCCAAATCCCATTTCATTTGGTTGCTCATGAATAATATCATTCAATTATCCATCATATCCTCCATTATCATGAATCTTCCTGTTTCCAGCCATTTTCTAAAAACCAAAATGAATAGTGTGAGAGGAAAAAAATTTGCTAGAGAAAAAAACATAGTAAAGGGGGCGTACCCTCAATATCTAACATCTTAGGTTAAATTCTAAGATCGTTACCGTAGTTCTAGGACTAGATCCTATACGTATACTTATCCTTAGGGACATCCCTAAACATACCTTAGAAATATCATTAGGGATCTCACTAACATTTTTGCATCATAGTTTCCAAAGGTTGACTAAACCTTTCCTCTAATACCAACTGTAGAGGTCAAGAATTACTTCCAGTGGACTATAATTGATACCTATCAGGGCACTCCATGGGCAGATACACCCCCTGGGCAGGACACACCACCATCCCCAGTGGCACCCAT
The DNA here is from genome assembly GCA_963277665.1 of Viscum album. NCBI lineage: Eukaryota > Viridiplantae > Streptophyta > Magnoliopsida > Santalales > Viscaceae > Viscum > Viscum album. The sequence goes on from OY728134.1 coordinate 1,282,733,848, forward strand.
TTCCTCATGAAGCCCTTGGGCAGAGAGCCATGCTTCGTCCAACGCTCACATGTGAAAGTTCCCAAGGATAAGATAGATTCCTACCTCCATTGCCTCTGATACCATCTGTAGATACCCGAAGCTTGACGAACATGGACATTACATTACTTTTTCGTAATACATAATACTTTACAAAAACAGACACACAAGGATTGTAATAGTTTAGTGTCTTTGGAAACTGGGAATATAAACTTCTAATCATGTTGAAAGATCTTCAACAACTCCAATAACGATCTTCCCTATTTTTTTTCCTTACCTAAAACACTTATTTATTTCCATGGGAAAATAAAACATAAAAATGGTGAGCTCAAATTCTCATTAAGGGAAAACATAGAGAACATAAAAAAATCCATAAACATTTGAAAGAAAAAACTTGAACATGAAATTTAAACATCAAAATCTTGAGCAAAGACATAAATGATGGAAGTACGTAAGGAATATATCATAATGGAACATCAAACATGATAAAATATAATTGGAATAAAACATGTAATTGTGGAAACCATTCAGCACATGTTATGATTTCCATAGTAGCCAAGGCATTGCTGCCAAGACCATCTTAGTGGAAAAAGTTCCTTTCTAGTTCGAGTTCACTCCTCGTTTCAGTCCTGTAATACTGAACCGAATTAATTTACCACTCCATCCATGTCTATCTCATGAGATATAAATCTTTACCCAATGTATTGGAGGGAGATATAGGTCTCACCCATCTCATAATGAAATAATTCTTACTTGTGCCACAAAATTAACATACATCATTCATAATAACCCAATGAATGAAATGGGTTTCAAAAACATCATCCCATAATCACATAATCCATATAAAATAAATGGATATCATTTCATAATAAGAAACGTGAAACCATTTAAATCATAGAGAAATTATACTTGAAACATACACATATAAAATAATGTCATCTTAGATGGAAAAATGGTTTTGATAAAACACTTGAAATGAATTTTTGAGGAAAATATCCTTTCTTCTTCAAAATCAATTTCTTTTCAAAAAACGTCATGATATTTTAAAAGAAAGAGATTTTGTTGAAAATATTCATGAAATATTTTGGAGGAAGCTTCATGAAAATAAGGCTTTATAAAACCGTAAAAAACATTTCATGCCGTATAAGTTAAAAAAACATTCTTCTCGTACTTTTTCCAAAAAAGTCAAAAAGTACCTCGTAAAAGAACGATTCCTTACACACCATGTAGTAAAAGTAAAAAATGGGTAACAATTACTTCAAAAATACATAAAAATACTTTTAGAAAACATGGACTTGGATGATAACAATATCCATAGTAAATACTTGCGAATAAACAATCTCGGATAAGAAAGAGATTGGAAAGGTTATCCCTTACCTTAGGTCTGATATGCTTCGTACGTATCCGAACCTCATGTTTAATGATTTAAATGATGTCACTTAATTATTACATAATTATCGTTATTGTTATGATATCATATATTGTTAATTTATGACTTTATATTATCCATTATTTTGTAAATTCATGTTAATGTACCGTTTTGGGTAAAATCGTTTCATTTATGGTCCGTGATTTGACTTGTAATTATTCATATGATTACTTAGATCATGATTAATTAATTACAGAATATGAAACATAATTTATATATAATATATATTCAGAATATACATATATATAATGTATCTATAAATGGAAAGAAATACACCGTTCATGGAGACGGTATGTCGTACGTACGGATGAACGCTGTTTTCGTTTCCTTATTGAGTTGAATGGAATTAATTAGATGACATACATATATATATACATAAATACAATAGCTTTATAATGTCATATATTTCATTATTATTGATTATATATACTTTATAATCATTCTTTAATGGTTAACATGGAGAATGAATCTCATCGCGTCGTGGAGACGGTAGTCCGTACGTACGCACGAGCGATGATATCGTTTCCATAATGATTGAATTGAATTGGAGTGGATGATAAAATATATCAGAATCAGTATTATTTTATAATAACTATGTATAGTTATACTTTAAACCATTATAACCATCCAAGTAATGTGGTGTTGGAAAAACAGATTACACCACGGCGTGGAGACGGTATTTCGTACGTACGCATGCGTGTTAAATTCATTTTCCGTAGGATGGATAGAAGTTGAAATGGGGTTGTTTCATACTTATAATAACATATCATTATATGAGTGATACTGATGTTATTACTTCATAATGAAACAACTAAAGAAGAAGAAGTGGAAGAAAAAATAAAGTTGAAAGAATCGGTAACAGACTTTACCTCTCCTTTGAAGCGCCACTTTGAGACCTCCTCTTAGGGAATTAAAATAGGTCTTTGAAGAAGAACAAGACCTCTAGGATGTTTCTAGGGAAGCAGATAAGAGAAATTGTTAGGTGTTTGCCGAGTTTGAAGGCTCAATGTGGTTTGAGGAAGAGAGGGAGGAGGTGCCCTTTTATAAGGGAGGAGAGGGGAACCTTTGGAAAAACTAAAAATATTATTTTATTATAAAGTCATATTCGGTTTTTAATAGCTCAAAATTGATTTATCTAGAAGATAAAGTGGGAATGGGTCAAAATACTCTCATCCAATATAATTTGGACAAGTTTAGGAAATTAATTTAACCTTATCATTTAGATTTAACATTAAGTTAAATAATTTAACTTTTATCGTGTCTTCTTGTTTTCTTACACTATAAGGTTAATAAACATACTATAACAAACCAAACTAACCCCAAGATGTTTATTATTAATATATATAACTTTATCTAAGTCATTTTTCCGATCCTTAGATTTCTAGGTGTATCATAACAATTAATAATATAATATTTGTTTTAAAAACTATTTTATGTCTATTTTGACACTATTTAGTAATTAATTTTTTTTAAAATCATAACAGAATTATTAGTTCTAATAAAGTTAATTAAATCACTACTAACATGTCATATTAACCAAGAAAATTAGTGGAATGCATAAAGAGTCTCAAATTACATTTATTTTGGTATTCATAACATTAATTATTTCAATATTTCATTAATAAGTTAATTACTCCATCATCATTGTGTCATAAATAAATTAAATTATTTAATGTCTAAAAATTATAAATAAAATACCATTATGTAGGAAATATTTTTATCTTTCTAATGAATATTTATAGTCGAATTTATCTTATGTATAACCCTATATTAAAAATGATTTACTTATTAAACTTTAATTTTAACTATTTTAACCCTTCGTTAAATAAATTAATTTTAAATGTCCTAATCTAATCCATGTGGGCCTAAATGGTCATACTTTATTCCTAAGGATGTTTCTGGTCGAATTACACTTATCCAATATAATTAGGACATGTTTTGGGGTAATAATAATATCATTTTTACCCTTAATTACCCTATTTACTTTTAACCTTGGTAAAAAAAGTAAAAAGTTACTATTCACCAAAAATTATTTTCATCTCACTAAACCACATTTTACATAAAAACATCAACTGTGTCTCTTGGAGTTTTTAAATTCCATTCACAGAAGCGGTAAAATTAAGTTTTATGTAAATTTGCAAATTCTCCTAGGAGGTGGGTAAAAGACGGTGAAAAGTTCAATATTATTTTTATATATCTAAAATTATTATAAAATTACTCTAATGAAGTACTTTGATCTTATATAAGTATTATGTATCAATTTTGACCTTAAATGAAATACAATAAATAAAATAATTATTTAAATAAAAAGTCGGTTTTTAAATAGTAACATAGTGTTTTCACTATTCATCAAAAATTGAATGTTTTCAGAAAAATACCAAAATTTCACCCTAGGATAATTTTGATTTTCTGAATCCAAAAATGAAGTCCATTTTGAAAAATAAAATTTATAAAATTTAATAAAGTTGGAATTACTATTAATAATGGCTAGTTCTAATAATATTTTAATAATATATCATTGTTTAGTAAAACCCGGTATTGCGTACAACACACGCTATCGAGGAAGGTCGAGATTGCTTGTAATGCAAGCCAAGTTAGGGTTTCATGCTATTAAAGACTCCTCTGTAGTTTCTTTATAACAGAATTCAATCATGTTTCATTTATACATTGAATATATATATATATATACACTCAATGTTGCGTAGAATGACTATTATCAAATGAACTTGAAATTGTGTGTAACACAATCTAAGAATAGTGTTGCGTATACTGCAAGCTAATACGGTGTTGCGTATAGTACAAGATAATCTTGTTGTAGCATAAAACACATGACATCAAATAAATTAAATAGAATACTTATCATAAAATATCGGGTTGTTACACTTGAGGTCATTTAAACAAATGAAGAACACACTCGAGCAAAAGGTAAGGGGTTTCTCATCTCACTTTCATTTCTGTGAGATTTTCACTGTTTTCCACTTATTTCATATATGTGGTATAATTTTACTTAAATTTGATATAAAATACCATGATTATCTTTATATTCATGTTATTCAATGACTCATTTGATGTTCATTACGTTCTGGTCATATGGTTCGTCTGATTACATTGTGGTAAGAGACTTTGTATCAACTTCTATTTAGTTGTGACTAACATTGTATGGTGCAACTAATAATCCTTATGTGGTTTAACTACTAACCATTTGAGATCAATTTTCATTTGAAATTATATTTATATTAAATATCCATAATCTCATATCATGGATAAGTTTTTTGTCTAAACTGTATACCATTTTATAAACAGTGTTTATTTGGAAAGTTATTTTAGTTAAGGAAATATTGATGAATCGGTATACTATACTCTTTACGGATATTGAAAAGGCATATTACTATTGTATGGAATCAATGAATAAATAATTATTTGGAAATTAAGTTGTAGGTGGGGCCCGATATAGCCCCTCGATGCATCAGTAGGTCTCATGACACAAATCTGTTGGCGAAAAACCCTTCAAGTTTGTTTCCAAAAAAATCAGACAGGTTTCTACCCATAGAACTAAATCATTTTTATGGTATAATGGTTTCTTGTGCCTGATACATGACATCAAATTAATAAGAATTATCTTTATTCATAATCGGTTATTATTATTATCCATGAGGTTTTCACTATGAAAAAACATATGGTTTCAATTTCTTTCTTAGTTTATTAATGGCATTAGTTTTTCATTTATTCATCATGCCATATTGATTATGTTAGATTGACCATGATTCAATTGGTATTGTATTCATGGTTCTGCTATTTTTAACCCTTACTGAGAATCTGAGCTCATCCCTTTCATTGTTTACTTTAAATAGGTGATAAATAGGAGATCATTTATTGAGTTCTTGTGGATGTAGTTTTTAGTTTTTGTTATGTATTGTATTTTGTAACTTTTTATCATTGTAACTTTTTTTCAATATAATTTGTGTTACATATATGTATCTAGATTCTTTAATACTTCTAAACTGATCAATCATTCAGGATTTTTCTTTCATTCTAACCATGCTAATATCATAAGTAATGCACCAGCTCCAGCCTAGAGGGGTCAGGGTGTTACAAAAATCTGATTTTGACAATCATCAGACCATCCATCTAGATCGTCACTACCATAAAAAACCCAATTAACCTAAATAAATGGTACCCAAATTAATTTGGACAAGGAATAAAAGGATTTAATTATCCCCCTGGGCCCAGAATCAAAAAAATAATGAAGGAATGATTTCATAACAAAAAAGATAAACTCATTAGGGAATATTATGTATATGAATCAATAAAAAGTTAGTATAGAAAATACTCCTCATGATAAAAACACCACATTTAGACAGATAAAAATGTCAAAAAATGGTACATCAACCAAAGATTTCGTACAAAATTGTCAAATATATCCTCACAAAATCCCATGTAATAAGTAGATCACATGATCCACTAGTCACTACTAGCTCCAAAGGATCAACTAAACATAAACTATGATGACCTCTAAGAAGTTTCATTTCATTCATTGACACAGCACAATAAAGTATATAAAAAACCAATGGTAAAGGTAGGCTCTGAGTATAAAACTTCCAACAGGATTACACCTATCATTTTATAAAATATTTATCTCAAAAAATCTAAATATGCTCAATTTTAAGAGAAACATGGTTTGATAATATTTTCACAATTAATAGAATTACATGATATAAAAAACATTTCAATGTCTAGAAAAAATCTTGTATAGAAGTTCATTTCAATCAATCCCTGTATAAATAAGAATCATTTTGAAATAGTCATGAACAATTATTTCTATCAAAATAGCCCGAACAATTCATTTCTTAAACATTGGAATCTATTAATCATATTCAGTCATAGAACCTTTGTTAAATAACATAAGGGTTAAATATATCTAGTCATGTGGTCCCAATTTTTTTAGTGAATTATGAATCTTGGTGAAAACACACTTCCCTAGATCCCAATACTAGAGAGAATATCATAGAATTACAATGAATAAAATCCCTTCCCTCATGATAGTTAGGTATTTTTTTCATCATAAATCTATTTCTAGGTAATCATTTTCCCCTAACATTCATATCCTACTCATAACTAATATTGACCTCACATGTTTTATCTTAATTAATCATATAAGGGGCTATCAGTTATTTTAATCAATCATTAAACACTTCAAAAAATAATTCCAATTATCCATTCCATTTTATTTAAGAAACCATTCATCAATTAATTTTAATAAAAACAAAATAATTTGAATCCATTTCTTATCATATCAAATAATATAAAATATTATTCATTTTCATCTCAAAATCAATCATAAAAATCATTCTTCAAATCATCCATTTCATTTCATGATCATTTTCTAGAAATAAAAATTTATATTTTGAACCATTTTCCAATATATTTCATCGCATATGTACACACCATGACATTTAAAAAGAATTTAACAAAGGATATCAAATAAATATTTTGAAATCATTTGGACATTTAATGCAAAATAAATCAATAATCTATTCATTCAATTGATAATTTTTTTATGAAACCCCCTACCTCAATTCATAATAATATTAATGACCAATAATAAATTCACAAACATAGAAAATGATAGAACGATAAATGGAGAGTCCTATAATAAAAATTCATCTAGTTATTATTTCAACCCATCAATGACATGAAGATCAACCACTCTTGAGTAGAGAGGGAGATATTAAGAAAAGGAGAATTCAAATTCAAAAGATATTACACTTATTGGATGATATTAAACACAACATATAACTCTTTAATTCATGAAGAAATAATATTAGAGGGGAAAAATTGGCCTCTAGAGAGTCTCTATGTTGATAAAGGATTCATTAGGATTAACAGAGAGGTTTTTTGAATTAATATTGGGATTAAAATAAATATAATTACAATACTATGATATTGATTCTCACCCACATCATCATCATCATCTTACTTCTTGATTCCACTGGCTAGGTAGTAGAACCTAATAGAATGCCTTAATGTATTGAAAAACCAAATGAAATCTGGTGTCCTTCAACAAATTTATAATATAATTCCTATAGAAATTCCATACTTCCATCCATCCAATATCATGGGCCCTCACTGGCAAGCTTGTGGACGTCCTGTAGCTATTTTGGATAAATGATATTTTCTACTCTAATGTTGAACCCCTCGTCCATCACCCAAACTCTCAAGAATGGATCTAAACCACTTTACCTGACCCATAAAAGACTCAAACTTAGGGAAATAACAAATAATAAACAAGAAAAACGAGTGATCAAACTATAAATAAGGAAATAAAATCCAAACCATAGATCATATCTAAAATATGGTGTTAGGATTTTATAATTCTGGCTCTCGTAAATTCTTTATGCCCCTAGAAATTTTGTAGAGAAGAATATATTCAAAAATGTGTGGCCACTAATTTACCTTTAATGCCTCATTATCCCATGTCTCATGAGATTCAGATTCATGTTTCCATAACACTATAACCAAGGGTATTGAATTCCCATAGAAAACCATTATTTGAGAAACAAATAACCCAAAACAACTAATTTTTCATGAATATATAATGTTAAAAATCAAGGTTATCCTAGATAAAAAATAAATTTGAGTTTTAATGATACTTCATATGATAATTCATGTGAAACACATTAAGGATCAATGTAGTATATGGTGGAAAGTCCAAATTGTGTTCCATGAACACAATCTGCTCAAAAACCTCAAAATTTCCCATTCATTTCAATCCCAAATCCCCCTATTCTCCATTTCCTTGATGACACAACCGAAGTGAATCTTATTGGAAACAAGGGTGTTCTTTTCTAGAAATTGAGTATGTTTTGTGTTTTTTGTTATTAACCATGATGATTATAAGGGATATTCCTAGGAAATGGATCATACAGTTTATACCGAACACAGTATTTAAGGTGAAATCATTTCCTAGTGCTTTCCATATTTTTGGGGTCCAAATTTTGGAGAATGGAAAGCATCACAAATATTGTGTTTTATTGAAGGACTTATGAAATTATGGATAATTAATGATTTTTGTGAAGAAGGGATTAATGAATCTTGTTTTGTAAAGGATTAAATAATTATAACAGTGATCTATACGACAACTACGAGCCTAAAAAATGATAGATAATTGGAGCATTGCAATTATTGATGGAAATAAATGTTATTATGAGATTTGGAGCATTGTGATGGCACAAAGGGTTTGATGGAATGAATTATTACAATGTCAAATATTAGTGAAACTTATTGAATGGAGGTGTGACACAAAGATATTTTTTACAGATAAAAAAAAGATGTTAGAGTTAGTGGAGCTTTGTGAATGGAAGATCCAATAAATGAGATGCAACCCATATTCATTTGACACGAATGTTTCAAGGAAAATCCAGTATCACTTTGATTTTAGGAAGCTAGGAGAGCCCTATGAAACTAATATTCCCTATGATGTTGAGCATCCTGAAATTGTACTTTATTATGGGATGATTCCAATTCTTTTGATCAAAGGGTTCTGAACGATGATGGGGTTTTCCACATTTACCGAGTGAGCATTGAAAAGGAAGGTTGTTCCTTGAAGGCAGTGATCATCATAAAGAATGTTTGTTTTGCGAAGCTAATGCGCTTCACAAAGTCAATTTTTCCCACGGAGGTAGGATACTTTGTGAAGGCAGTGATCATTGTGAAAGAGCTTCACAAAAGGAAATATTGAACATTAGGTTTAAGTGGATAGTATTTTCAGTATGCATCAACTCATAAATTTGATGAAAGTAGTGTCTCGTGAGGGAGATAGACAAACACTTCAAAACAAATCCATTTAAGAGAACATAAAGTCAAAAAATTGATTAAGACATATCCAATGGTAGTGGGATTTGGGGAGTTGACAGAAGTTCCTTGAGGTATGAAATGAGCTATCACTAAACTTTTGTAAGGGTAGTTCACCTTGCATAGGGTTATTGTGCTATTCTTCGTAATCCACAAGAAGTTAATATTATTGGAGGTTGGTTATATCAACACTCTGTCGATGAATGCTTCTTGGACTATCCCTTAGTGGTGATATATGTAAATTTTTTTTTCCTCTTTTCATTTGAATACTTCTTTATTGTACTATTCCAAAAGAATGTTTTAATGAGTTCCTACCCATGTTTGTATAATAATTATTGTTTTAAAAGAAAATGGTGACAACCTAATTCAACATTCCCCCTCAGGGTGTTCTGGGGTCCTATAAGTGGTATTATATCCACGTTCTTGTATGTTGGACACTATACAATAGTGATTTTATCTACTAAATATCTTAGTTTCATTACTCTATAAAACATTAAGTGCATCATTGATGATGATTCAGTTATCTCTGAGATGAAGTCAATATCCAGCAATAATGTGATGAATAAAAATAAGAATGAGAAGAGATAGTTGAAGAAGTACCTCATGTATAAAGAAGTGGTAGTCTCTAGTTCTCCATGTCTTTTTGTCATTGAGGACATATCAGGAATGGAATGTAAAGAGCAGGTCAATAAGGTTCCCACTAAAGAAAAGGAAAACACATCTACCTCATGTAAATAAAAAATTGCACCTGCTTAGGAGGTATGTGTTCTCACCATTAGAAGCTGTCCTTGAAATAATGATCCTAGAACAAGTGGGGATTCGATCAATCTAAAATCTCAGATCAATTTGAAATTATGATATTAAGAAATTTTATAAATGATATTCCGGAAGAAAGAACCACTGTGGTTTGTAGAATCTCCCAGTGTATGCAAGAAGATATCACATAGATGAAATGGGAAGATGATATTATGGAAAAGGTCTTGGAAGGAAATGATCATGAATGTTTAAAGCTCTACAGATTTATTGAATCTTTTGAAGAAACCAAGATGGAAGACAATATAAGTTCCATGAAATACCTTATAGAAATTGAATAAAAAGGGGAACTCAAAAAGGCTCTTAAAGAAAAGATCCAGGTTCTTGAACAAAAATTGAAAAAATAGAAATCATAACAATGGTATAAAATTGGTTGAAATATACATGAAGATCTAGGAATGTGACTCTTTGATTCATAGTAAATTTAAGCACCATGAAGAAGATGTTACAATGAATAGGGCTTGTGAAGAAAAGATGATTATGATTTAAGATAAAAAAATCACCCTCAATATGAAATATTTGGACTTGTAATATCAGTTGGTCAATCTTGAGAAGACATATATTGAGACATAACCAAAGATAGAAATAGTTTATGTTTCTACTCAATGACCACTATAGGTTTGAAAAGGTGAAAGTACTCTAATATCTGATAAGTAGATCATGACATATTTTGATAATTTATCCCAAGAGACTGAGATGAAACAGGTACCATCTATACCAACTTGCGCTAATGCCTCTAAATTTTTCATTACATAGAGTGAACATTGTAAGACAATTACTTGACAAGTATGAATGACAATAGGTGATAATAAACCAACCACTATGACAAGGGTGGATATGAAAAACAGTACAGATGCCAGTTTCCCGTATAGATCTCAGCAAGTCTTGAAGAAGAGCCAACAACCTTATAAAATAGAAACAATGAAATAAAGATTTGTTGGTCAATGATGGTGTTGCAACAGATTTTTGAACTGCACATTAAACTATTGGTATAATCCACAAAATGTAAATGCACAAATGAAGCCTATCCCAATGGGAAGAAATATAGAGATAAAGAAAAAACATCCATTGGTCCAAAAGAATCTATTTTCAAAAATATATATGGAATTATTGATAGCATTTATGATGTATGCAATAGAGGTGGTCACAAGGTTTGTACATGTTTATCACAACATTCATCCATTGTTTATAATAAAATAAGACCACAAATGTTTGCAAATAATGAAAAATTTACATTGGGAAGAAATCATAATAATGTTGTGAACACAAATTCTCATAAGAAGATCTCAATTAAAGAAGTTGAGATGACCATGGAGTTTAAATCACTAGTGTTGAAGGGTAGTTAATCCAATGGAACTATTAAGAGGGATGAAACTTAGATGAACCCATGTGGAAGATCCAAACTTACTTCCACACTTATTAATAAAATGGTAGTTGTTTGGCCAAAATATTTGAAAATATTGAAGAAACTTTAACATGCACTAACCATGGATGGTGAAAAAGGAAAAGAAAATATTCCACATGATGAAGAAAAATTTCATGAGATATTGTAAAAAAATGTAAACTCATGTGTTGATAATGTTATGTGTGAGAGGTGCATGAAATCTGGCCACATTGCAAAAGGTTGTTTACCCTTAATACCAGAGAAAGAATAATCCCTTATGAAAATTAAGCATATATAATCCATGATGGTTGTTAAGAAGAAAAATTCTATACACAATGAAGAAGAGAATATAAATATATCCTTGTTGTAACAACATAATTCAATAGATATTCTCAAATGTTCAAGCATTAAGACTAGATCATTCATGATATCCAAGTTAAAGAAGTCAACATATTTGAATGAATCATCAATTTGATAATAAAATATAGATATGATTGAGGGTCATTTATTGTTGAGGATAAACTTGTTCTTTTGTAGAAAATTATGATAAGGTAGGTACCATCATAACATGATATTGATTAATGGTATCCTGGAAAAGTTGTGTTCAAGAAGATCATCCATAGCAATGCTGTGAATATTTCCTAATTTTGATAGTCAGAAGTTGAAGAACCATTTAGGGTATAAAAATGATCAATGTTGGAGAAGTACCCAAAATCATTTTCATGATTTTCATCTAACATGGTTATTATGGAAATTGGTTAAAGATAATGTCATTGGAAAAAGGGGTTTCAGTGGTTAAGGGATATATACAAATGCTGAAATAGTGTAAGTCTTGTGAAATATTCTGGGATGAAAAAAAGAAGATGATTTTGAAGAAAAACTAGAAGAAGAAACTATGAGTTAAGATAATGCATCTCAACCTGACAGGTGAAACATATGAGTAGAAAGTTTTTGGACGAATATCCTTTGGGATTGGACAACTCCAATATAGAGAATAATAATGAGGAATGATGAACATACTACCATATTATCAATTGTGGAACTATTCTCATTTGAATGTGATCTAAAAGAGATTCATAGATTGAAGGCCTTGATGTTGACGTGAAATTTTCTCAAGTAGATAGACTGGAATCAATCAGACTTTTCCTAGGAATGGAGATTCAATGAAGATAAAAATTATGTGTAATGAATGTTAAATAAAGATTCTTGAATAGTGTTCATAAAGAAGTGGAATACATTAAAAACACTATATATTTAATATTGGAAGTGATGATAAAAAGTTTTGCAGACTAATGAACCCTCTTTGGTTTAAAGAAACTTGACGAGCATGGTATTCTCAACTAGTTTTTTAGATGAAGATTCTTCACTTCAAAAAGAGGAGAAAGAAGAGATTAGTGAATGAATTTTTGAATCACATGAAAACTGAATTTTAAATGTCTATGATTGGTGAACTCATGTACTTCCTAGGTATTAAAATAATTAAAAGGAAAGACTACACCTTTATCTCTCAAGAAAATAGTGATAGTGAGTTTCTAATGAAATTCAATATGCATGACTTCGAACCAATTTCGACTTCAATTGTGGATGGAACTAATCTTAGAAATCATGATGATGGGACTCCTGTGGATCCCACCATGAATAGGAGAATCTTCAGGAATATATTGTATATAACTGCAACATATCCTAATATGGTATTTGTGATAAGCTTATCGGCCAACATTCAATGTAATCCGAAGGAAGAAAATATGGAAGTAGTGAAAAGACTCATGAGATACATTCAATGCACTCACAATTATGGATTATACATTGCTGTAGAAAGAGAATGTGAACTATCAAAATTTTCTGATGCTGATTAGGCTGGTGAATCGGGGGACATAATGTCCACATGTGGTGGAGAATTATTTATTAGTATGAAATTTTTGGTTTGGTTGAGTAAGAATAAGGAAGTACTTCTCTTAATACTGCTAAAGCAGAATGTATCTCTACTACAATGGCCTTCACATAGCTACTGTAGACGACGTAATAAATAACCAATATTGGTGATGAAGTGAAACATCCATTGGAGATTGACTGTGATAACAAGATAAAAATTGATCACACAAAGATTATTATTCACCATTCTTGTAAAAATAATTTTGAAACTAGAAATCACTTCCTTAATTAAAAGGTTGAACAGGTTGTAGTTGTAATGGATCATGTGGGAACTGATGATCAAGTAGCTCATATCCTATCGAAGACATTGGGAATGGAAGTTATTTGGGAAACAATGGTTGAACCTTGATTTCAACCACCTCCCAGTGCATAAGGAGGTTACAAGGATTACCCTCTCACTCATTGAATTAAATATTTCATATTGATTTCTGAAAATGATGTAGGTTTATGGGGGAGGTATTGTCACGAACCAACCCAATGGGGCTCGAGCTGTGACTCCCCAAGCCTGCCTCCAATAGGACATGGGTTGGCGACTAGCACTGAGTATGATATCACATACCAAGGAGGTATTATCCAAAGGTACACCTATACACACGCACCCACATACACCTCCATGCAACAGTGCATAGATATATAAAACCGAAATGTAAATGCATGCATACAACTATCCCAAACCAGAGTGAAACAGAAGTACAAAGGGAAAAATAGGGACCACCAAAGGAAAACTACAACAGTGTCCAACCTGATCTGGAGGAAGAATGCCGCCAAAAGAACCTGCTGGTAATCTCGTCAACACAACTCTAGTAAACCGCCCGGTCGGTCGCGCACACTAAGCTCTGCCTACTCCAGGTTCTCCTGGAACTCCGTCGAAAGGCATGTGGTCTGCACAAGACACAAACATGTGCGGGCAAAGACCATGTAGGGGTGAGTATTTAAAATACATAGTAGGCACCCCAAAAACCCCAAAATAAAAAAGGGAGCAACCGAAAGGCAACACTCAGATCTTCCCAGCCATAGGGAACCCAAAGGAGAGAGAAAATCCACCTCGAGACCATCCTAGACTAAACATTACTAGTCAGTACAACTCAGGTGTATACCCATACATGTACCATGAGAAATCCAGATATACTCAACATGCACCAAGCCTCATGAGGTTCTGACCTCATGACCTGTGACAGGTACATAACTTGGAGAACGCACTCCTTGAGCTCTATTATCCCAGATGACACTCGTCCGAGAGATATTCTCTCATCAAAAATCGTCACTGAGAACCTCGTAATAAAAAAAATTAAATACCAAACTCCTTGGATAGGGGATCACTCCTAGGGTATACTAGGGGATATGGGAACCCACTCTGGAAACTCGTAGATCTCACAGAGAGGGGATTACTCCCAGGATCTGTTGGGCGATACCACAACCTGATCTGGTGCTCCACAGATGACGTCACTCAGATAGAGGATCATCGCCCGTGTAAAGGTGGTCACAATGATACCAGAACCCTATCTGGTATAACTCAAGATGTAGGGGATCAAACCGACGAGGCACCAACCCTACTAACACCATAATCTATGTAGGGGGTCATATATCCAATGATGCTGCAACCCTAATATAAACCACATGCTGAGTAGGGGATCGTCTACCCAACGATGCCACAACCCTACTATTCATGGAACATAACATAGGGGATCATCTTTCCAATGATTCCTCACACCCTACAAGATTAACCTTCTAGATAAAGGATCGCCCCCCATGGATAAGAGATCCTAGCGATACCAAGAACCCGATCTAGGGAAGAGAAGCTAGAGGATCCCGATCCGAAACCACAGGAGGGATGCCGCAACTCTAATCGAAATTCATTCAATTTAGGGGATCACAAACCTATACTAATGATGTAATGCCACAAAAACCCTCATAGGAATGAAGCAAGGGAGTACACTCAACCACTGATGGTCCAAACGTCGCTAACCCGAGAAACCAAAATCGTCGCCACATTGCAAACCTCCTAGGCCTATACCGAGGCCACCATCGCGATCCACGTAGAAAAACGTGCACGATAGGCTATTTACTCACCGGAAAAGGACAACCAGTGAAAAAGGAACTATTCACCATAGTTAGTATATGTGGGGCCCACACTACAATCCCAGAACTCATCAAGAGGATCATACCACTGTGATCCCTTGAGAAAAGCTCACGGGAATGAGTGTTTAAACACTCCAAACCGATGTTGGTTGAAAAAGGGACATTTCATCATAAAACGTTCAAACTGGGCCTTATGGGGCCCAAACCTTGTCTTTAGCCCGAAAAATGAAAGGAGCACCTCAAAAATTCTGCACGAGAACTAGGATCATGGTGCCGCTAACGGCTCGTCAAATGGACGTCCGGTTCGCGAGGTGCGTCTGTCACATGCTTTAATAATAATTTATTTTTACTAAATTAAAGGGTTTTAGGTAACCTTCCTTCAGGAATAGAACCCAAAAACCATGAAACCATTTCAAAAACTCTGTCTCAAAGAGATGAACCCATAACCACAGATGGCGCGTCAAATTGACACGCCGTTTAAAAGTTATGCCCTTTTGTACACAAGGGGCCCAACCGGACCGATCCAACCGAGCCAACCCGATCCAGACTGCCAGCCTGTGGCCTAGCCACGGGTCTAGCCCAGCTCACCAAAACCCACTATCTATGGCCCATCCAAACACCACTGGACCCCTCATGTCTGGATCCTCCAAATAGACCGGCCAAGTGGCCGGTCTTTGTCGGCGCACTACACCAGCACGACTCGCATACCACAAGTCCTTATATGTGACTCCCTCCCCGAGGTCAGCGCCTCGGGTTCCTCCTATCAGATGAGTGTGACAGGATGGAGGTTCCACTCCCATCCTTTACACTGGCACCGACCAGTTCTACCCTACGCCTCCATCCGTATCTCCGCCAGCTCCGCCTCTGAACGGCCCACCCGGAGCTCGATGTTGTGCTGACCACCTACTCAGCTTCTCCGCCAGATGCCCCCACACTGCACCGACCCCTCTGAGCTCCGCCTCAACCTGTTGCACTATGCTAAAGCCCCGCATCATCCTACCTCCACGCCGAGCGCCTACAGTTGACGCCACCCATCTGAAGTCATGCGCTGCCGCTATGGACCTCAACGTCGTGCCACCTACCGCGACCACCACACACAACCGTTGTTGGTGATCCGGTGGCCCCTGTCGTGGACTATTGGGACTCCTCAAGTTACCCAAAATCAAAACCGGGGGCATATTAATGATCCTTGTGATGAGGGTATCACATAATTGGCCTCCTCTCATTGATTCGTCTTTCTTTGGAGGTGCCAAAAAAATTACCGGGTCAAACCATGAAGAATGGGTGAAGAACGCTAAAAAACGAGATTTAGAACGGGGCTCGGATGATGGCTGTGTTTGTTTGTACATTGTTCTAATTCTAAAATTATAGAACATAAATGACGTATTTTTCGAAAACATAAGAAATTTACGAAGTAGTGAAAAAAAACAATCGAAATCCTACCTCGATCCAGTCGTTCGTCGTTGGCAATGCGCCCGCTACAATCCCACTTTGATCTTCCGGAGTTCGCTCCTCAATCGGGAAATGAATGGTGAAGAACCCTGAATAATGCCAAATAACGGTTGAGATAAAGAGATAGGGGGGGGGGATAGAGAGAGAGATAGAGACAAGGGAAATTATTGATTTCCCTTAATTCCAACACATAGGTGAATTTATACTCTCTGAAACCCTGCCGATGGGCGCGGATTCCAAATCATCAACGCCCACCTATTTTATATCACGCATAGGGAAAACACCCCATTTAGAACTCAACGGAAGTCTCAGATTTCCATTCTGAGACTTCGTTTGAATATTAATCGAAAAGAACACCTATGATAAAAATCACTAATTCATTATTTCAAAATGACAAATTTTCCCCTAGGTGAAATCTCTCACAGCAGGCCCGCACCCGCAACGTTTACACCTAGCCTAAGGTAACCGGCACGCTCCAGATGCAACCGAGCCCTCATATTTCCGATCCAAGCTTCTGTTTTAGAGATAACTCATTCTCGCCTCATGCATAGTATAAAAGTACTTAATATTTTTACAAAATTTATTCTGGGCACACCGGGCCTCAGAATCGTATGTCGTCCTTGCGCTTGTCTCTGGAAATATATGTAGGAATATTCTAAACTCTAATAGGGCCAAAACCAAAGTATCTACATCCTCCCCACCTTAGAACTTTTCATCCCTGAAAATACATGAGCATATGGGAAGCATGTAGACCCTCAACTGGGTCTCCCACACCAGTGAGTTTTCCAGAAAACACCCCTTCTCGAACACATAAGTCAGAAGGACTCATCCCTCACACCTCAACACTATTCGCTTTGGGTGACACGGACTCTCCCACACTGTTTTGATCACATCACAAAAATGAATCTCGGTGGGGGAAGGATCCCTCTTCCTCAAGAATTCGAAGCACGCCGAACAAAACCCACATAGGGTCTTACCAACACCCTGAAAAAAAACATGAGCAAGAAACGGAAATGGAAGAGTACCCCTAAAATGTGTATATCAAACTACTGTAGAAAGTAGAAAGGACACATGGAATACCTCCATCCATCCATGGAGCCTCTGGGTCAACAACCTCTAGGGCATGTAACTGTCCTCGCACTCACCCTCCAGCTCTATATGCTCGGCGTAGACCACATGGGGGTGGTGGTGGTGGTATCTGATACCGCTAATAACCTCCCACTGTTGCACCCGCTCCATCACCATGTCCACTGCCCTGCGGACCTCCAAACTCAAGACGTTTCCACTACCGAGGCGGCTGGTCGACCGACTCCCTCTCAGATGCACGGCGTGTCGGACACTCCTTAGCCATATGTCCCCGACCGTCGCAACCGTAACACCGCCTCTCTTGTGGCTACCCAAAACCAACCTGAGAGCCCAGAGCCTCAGATATTCCATCTTAGGGTCGCCTCCTGAAACATCGCATATGTCCAGGCCCTTAAGACTATCGTCAGCTACCAAATGCCGATTTGACTGACAATGTCTCAGCTCTCGCGTGCCCAACACTAACAGGCATGATCTGCTCGGCCAGAAAGCTCTCCACCACTAGGGCCCGCTCCAGCACTCCGCGTAGGTGGGCAGCCACAAGGAAACCACACCTTCCCAGATGTCTCTATGTAGGCCCTTCTTTAAGGTCCGAGCCCTAAAGAATTGGTCTCGAACAATATGTAGGGAGTAGCGTGTGAGGTCTGTAAACGTCGCTGAGTACTATGACACAATCATGCCATCCTGTCAAAGCTGCAGAAGCTCCTGGATCCACAATGTCCTCAGAATCACTGGATATAACTCTTCCCTAAAGATCTGCTCAAACTCTACCCACATGAGCATCTCCTCATCGTGGGAATGTGTCACCAAACTCCACCATCGCCCGGCCGAACCATGTCGAAGGCTCGCCGCAAGGACCACTATCTGATCTGGGGGTGTCATCAGCAGGAAAAAAACCCGGGTGACTGCTTCGAGCCAATAATCAGCTGCCTGAGGGTCTGGATCACCCTGAAACCCCATAGGGCATTTCCTCTTGAACTCATGAAGTGCACTCAGCATGTGAGCAACCTCATCCTTCACAACTGGCACAACCAGCTTCTTGACAGGTGGTTGCTCAACTGGTGGAACACCTGGCGTTGCATCCTTAGAACCTATGCCCTGGTCTATGGCCTCTACATGGGGAAGATCGTCACCACAATCCCACTTCGGAAACCTCACTGGCTGTCGTCGTGGAGGCAACCTAAAATACAATCAATACACACCATATTCAAAGACAATATCTGGATAGTTGACTCAAAATGAACAAGGGAAACCCAAAAACCCAGTCCTATATGATGCATGTACCGTTATGTCCCTACGACTAGTGTCCAAAAGTCCCGATTCGAAAGGCAGGTTATGAGAGTCCTATTGAATGGATAAGTCGGCCGCCGCACCAACACTGGAGTCGCTGACCTGAATGCAAAAAATGAAACATTTTGACATTGCCGTCATGAAACCAAAACCAAGCTCATAGCTAGACCACGTATAATCAGAGATAAAAAATGTGGAACCTACTTTGATACTAGTCTGTCACGACCCGACCCAACGGGTCTCGAGCCGCGAATCCCCAAGCACGCCTCCAATAGGCCAAGGGTTGGAGACTAGTGCCGAGTAGGCTATCTCACACAAGGCATTATCCCAAGGTACCTGTACACATGCACCCGCATACACCTCGATGAAATAGTGCAGATATATATAAAATCGAAAAGTAAATGCATGTATACAACTATCCCAAACCAGAATGCAATAGAAGTACAAATGAAAAAACAGGGCCCACCAAAGTAAAACTACAAAAGCATCCAACCTGGTCAGGAGGAAGAACACCACCAAAAGCACCTGCTGGTAAGCTCCTCAACACAACTCCAGTAAAATCTTTGGTCGGTCGTGCACACTATGCTCCGCCTGCTCTGGGTCCTCCTAGAACTCCGTTGAAAGGCATGTGGTCTGCATAAGACACAAACATGTGCATTCAAAGCCTGTGGAAGGGTGAGTATATAAAATACCCAGTAGGAACCCCAAACCCCCCAAAATAAAAATGTAGCAATTGAAATGAAATAGTCAGCTCATCCCAGCCAGAGGGAACCCAAATGAGAGAGAAACTCCACCTCGAGTCCATCTTCAGCTAAACAGGACTAGTCAGCATAACTATGGTGTATGCCCATATATATAAAATGAGCCATCCAGATATACTCAACATGAACCAAGACCCATGAGGTTCCAACCTCATAACCTGTGATAGGTACATAACTAAGAGAACACACTCCACCAGCTCTGTCATACCAGATGACACTTGTCTGAGATATATACGCTCATCGAATATCATCACTGAGAACCTCATGCTGAAACAATGGGAATACCAAACTCCCCGGATAGAGGATCACTCCTAGGGTTTTCTAGGGGAAATAGGAACCCACTCCGGTAACTCGTAGATCTCACAGATAGGGGATCACTCCCAGGATCCGCTGGGGGATACCACAACCCGATCTAGTGCTCAAAAGATCACATCACTCAGTAGAGGATCTTTGCCCATGTAAAGGTGGTCACGATGATACCAGAACCCTATATGGTATAAATCAAAATTGAGGGGATCGAACCGACGATACATCAACCCTATCTAAACCATAAGATAAGTAGGGGATTGTATAACCAATGATGTTGCAACCCTACTATAAACCACATGCTGAGTAGTGGATTATATAACCAATGATGCCATAACCCTACTATGCATGGACCACAATATAGGGGATCATCTTCCAGATGATTCCTCAAACCCTACGGGATTAACCTGCTAGACAGGGGATCACCGCCCATGGACATGAGATCACAGCGATACCAAGAACCCGATCATAGGAAGCGAATCTAGAGGATATCACTCCGAACCTATCAAAGTGATGCCACAAGTCTAACAGAAATTCATCCTATCGAGGGGATCACAAACCAATACTGAGGTAGTAATGCCACTCGAACAGTTATAGGAACAAACCAAGAGAGTAGACTCAACCACTGTTGGTCCAAACATCACTATCCCGAGTGACCGGCGTCGTCGCCACATTGCGCACCTCTCAGCCTATACTGATTCCACCATCATGATCCACATGGAAGAACGCGCATGATAGGATATTTACTCACCTGAAATGGACAACCGGTGAAAAAGGCACTATTAAACGTAGCTAGCTTGTGTAGGACCCACACTATGATCTCGAAACTCATCAAGCAGATCATACCACTGCGATCCCCTCAAAAAAACACATGAGACTGAGTGTTCAAACACACCAAATAGATGTCGGTTGAAAAATAGCCATTTCATTGTAAAACATGAAAAACGGGCCCTGTAGGGCCCAAGCCTTGTCTTTAGCCCAAAAATTGAAAGGATCATCTCAAAATGTCTTTACGAGAACTATGATCATGCTGCCGCTAACGGCGCATCAAACGGACGTCTGGTTCGCGAGGTACGTCTGTCGTAAGCTTTAATAATAATTTCTTATTATTAAATTAATGTTTTTCAGGTCACCCAAATTTGGTAGCAGAACCCAAAATACTCGAAAACCATTTAAAAAATTCCTTCTCGAAGAGACAAACCCATAGCTGTAGATGGCGCATCGAATGGACGCTGCATTTAAAAGTTACGTCCCTTTGTATACAAGGGGCCCAAACTGGTCGGTCAACCCCGGCCGGCCCGGTCCAGACTGCCGGCTCGCGGCCCAACCACAGGTCCATCCAATATCACCGTGGACCACTGTCCATCGCCCGTCTAAACACCACTAGACCCCTTGGGTCCAGTTCCTCAAAACAGACCGGCCGAGTGGCCTGTCTTTCTCCGCGCGCTGCAACAACATGACCCACATATCGCGGGTCCTTGTCCGTGGCTCCCACCCCGGAGTAAGCGCCTTGAGCTCCTCCTGCTGGCCAAGTGCGATAGGCTGAAGGCATTAATTTTCCCTTCACACTAGCACTATCCAACTCGGCCTGATGCCACCTTTTGCATCTCCGCCGGCTCCACCTCTGAACGGCCCACATGAAGCTTGATACTGCTCGGACCACTAGCTCAGCTCCTCCGCCGAACGCCGCCAAACCTAATCGGCCCCTCTGAGATATTCCTTGACATGTTTCACCACACCAAAGACCCTCCTCATCCTGCCTCCATTAGGATATCCTCCGGTCGATTCCACCCATTTGAAGTCCCACGCTGCATTTCTGGACCTCATCACCGCACCACCAACCACGGCCTCTGCAAGCCGCCGCCGGCTGGGATCCGGTGGCCCCTATTGTAGACTCCTGGGACTCCTCACATTACCCAAAATCAAA
Organism: Viscum album; assembly: GCA_963277665.1. Taxonomy (NCBI): domain Eukaryota; kingdom Viridiplantae; phylum Streptophyta; class Magnoliopsida; order Santalales; family Viscaceae; genus Viscum; species Viscum album. The sequence continues at coordinate 1,282,756,173 of OY728134.1, forward strand.
AACATGGGCATATTAACGATCATTGCGATGAGGGTCTCACAAAACTGGCCTCCGCTCGTTGATTCGTCGAGGTTTTGAGGTGCTGAAAAAATTACCGGGTCAACCCATGAAGAACAGGTGAAGAACGCTTAAGAATGGGATTTAGAGCTGGGCTCGAACGATAGCCGTGTTTGTTTGAACATCGTTCGAATTCTAAATTAATATAATTTAAATGAAGAATTTTTAGAAAACTCGTGAAATTGATGAAGGAGTGAAAAAAACAACTGGAAGCCTACCTCGATCCGGTCGTTCGTCGTTGGCGACACGCCCGCTACGATCCCACTTCGATCCGCCGGAGTTCGCTCCTCAATCTGGCAAAGAATGTTGAAGAATGTAGAAGAACTCCAAAGAACATTTGAGATAAAGAGAGAGAGAGAGAAGGGAAATTATGGCTTTCCCTTAATTCTAAAATATAGGTGATTTTATACTCTCCGAAACATTGGAGACGGGTGCGGATTCCATAACCTATGTGCCCGCCTATTTTATACCACGCCTAGGAGAAACACCCCATTACGAAATCACAGGAAGTATCATATTTCCATTCTGAGACTTCGATTTAAAATTATTCGAAAAGAACACCATTGATAAAAATCTCTATGTCATTATTTCAAAATGACAATTTTTCCCCTATGTGACATCTCTCACAGCAGGCCTGTGCCCGCAACTGTTACACCCCGCCTAAGGTAAACAAAAAGCTCTTGATGCAACTGTGCCCTCAGATTTCCGATCTGAGCTACCATTTAATAGATAACCCGTTCTCTCCTTGCACATAGTATAAAATAGTTAATATTTTTATAAAATTTATTCCGGGCACACTGGGCCTCAGAATCACATGCCTTCTTCACGCCTAGCTCTGGATATATTCGTAGGAATATTCAAAAGTCTGACAGGGCCAAAAACCAATTCCATGTAGGTATAATCTAGCGGGAGTGTGTTATGAGCCCTATATTTCAAGACTAGGTTCTTTGGGCTTCCTTCCAATGGGTGAGAATTGATTAATTCAATGTGGAAATATTTTTTGTATTGCAGGATAATAGAGAATGATGGAATGGTGGATACATTCAATGTTCAAATGGTGGCAAAGGATGAGTTACAAAAGGTTAAAATGAAGGGAGATAATAAGATTGGGGAAAATGATCCTATGTATTGATTAATTAGTTAGAACCTATCATAGACAAAATTAAGCATTTCACGACATGATAAACCAATTCATGCTTCCCCTATTGTTTTGAAGAATTAATATTTCGCATGTAGACCTAGAGTTCAGCGGACTAGTTGCTTGCGTATCTGGTTGAGATAGTGGTTGGTGGTTAATTGAATTTACCTTCCGATTTCCATCAAACCCATAGTGGGGGGGGGGGGGGGTTGTTCGAACCAATGATTTTTTTTTTCTGGAAATGGAGTATGGATTGTTTTTTTTAATTCTCATGTTTATAATAAGAGAGATTGAAAATAATGGGATCATACAGTTCAAACCAAAATTAGTATTGAAGGAGGCATTTTTTTTCCAGTGTGTTCCAAATTTTTTGGGTCCAAAATTTGGAGAATTTAAGGAATCATGAAAAGTAGTTTTCTTAAAGGCCATATGAAATTATGGAAAAGGCATGAGTTTCCCGAAAATGTGATTAATTTATAGTGTTTTTCAAAGTATTAAATAATTTTTATGGTGATCTACTTAACAACAACATGCTTCTAGAATGACAGATAATTAGAGAATCACGATCGGTGATGGTGATCCCCACAATTATGAGAATTTGATCATTACAGGGGTGCGAAGAGTTTCATAGAAATCACCACTACAATATCAAATATTAATAGAGCTTCATGAATGTAAGTGTGTCGTGATGATTTTTTAACTAATCCAAAAAAACATACTAGAGGCAATTGATCTGAGTGAATTACTGAGCCTATAAATAAGATGATACCCCTATTTACATGAAACAAAATTGTCATGGAAAACATGGAATCACTCTAATTTCATGAATCTAGGAGAGATCTGTAAATCTAAAATTCCATACGAGCATGATCATTTTGAAAATACTACTTTAGTCTTGATTGATTCCAATGATTTTGATCAAAGGGTGCCTCGTGATGATGTATTTTTCGACGTTGACTCAGCGAGCTTCATGATGGAAGGTTGTTCCATGAGGTCAGGGAGCTTCGGGAATGATGATTGTTCCAAAAATGAAATGAGCTCCATGAAGTTGGTTTTTCCCACAAAGGTAAGGTTCTTAAATAATGTATTGTGATTTTCGAATGATATTTCTTATAAGTAACTACCCTTAAACATTACATAATCACGAATTAAGTTAATAATTCACATTGAGTATCTTCTTAGGTTTACAGTTTTCGAGAATTAGGACATAACTATTAAATTAAATTTCAAAAATTAAAAAGTATACAATTCTACTCTATCCAAATTATTTTACAATAATAAAACACCTTAAATAAAACAAGAGTTCTTTTATTGATATGAATCTTCTTGAATTATTTCTTTTTCTTACTCTTCCTTATACCATTTGAAAAACAGTTCAAAAACATGGGATGAGAATAAATCAAACATTAAGGGTTATAAAACAAGGAAAGAAAACATCAGTCCCTCAATACATACAAATCAATGAAATCATACTTTTTAATATTCAAAAAACCACAAATATCATATGTTTTTTGAATAACACGTGGAAATCATAATCATAAATTTAACTGGTGCCATCCATAATATACTTACATTTTAGCTTTCATAGATATATTGGGATTTATGTTTGGAATACCCATCATGGTATATTCCCTAAATCTCATAGGATAAACATCAACATTTACCTCCTTCATGTTACGCAATGCATTGGAGAGCAATCTCAGGATCTCCCGCCCTAGGTTTATCATAGAACCAACCGTTTATGTAAAAAATTCCCAAGATCCAAAACATAAACATAACACATAAAATAATTATAGAGGAAAGATAACATTTCCACATTTCAATAACAAGTTATCAGTTCAAGATATTGACAAAATCAATTCATTTTAATAAAAACCTTGAAAACATTTATAAAAGAATATTTTTGAATCAAAGTGTCCAATGCCACATCAAAATATTTATAGGAATTATAATTTTAAAACATTAATATCAATATAAATAAATCCTTAAAAACATTTTGAAAACTTGGTAATTAATGAGAAATATTTAGAAAAATTATATCTTTAAAACATTTAAAATAATGTTTTAGATAAACAGTCCCTTACCACTTGAGAAAATACAAGAATTAAAATAATTAAAGAATAAAAAAAACATATAATATCATTAGAATAAGGATATTCATGATATAATATGTCAAAGGGCGGTTTATTTACCTTATAAGATAATAAAAGTGCACAATATCAGGATATGCCTCAATGAAAGGAGATTGAGATGTATTCCCTTATGATAATTCGAAAGCCTAACAATGTCACATTAAAATTAAGAAAATGAGTTGAAGATAGAGAAAAGGGTCTCCCATAACATGGACATAAAATTTACAGCAATAAGGATATAGAAGAATAGATCCCAAAATAGTAAATTGATATTAAAAGAAATAACATAAAAGAAGTATTTTATTAAAAGAGGATGGTGAAAGGTTTCCTTACAAAGATTGTATCATGAAATTAAGGATAAACCAATGAAATAATTATGTGTGAATAACATAAATTCCCCCAATATAATTATATATTAAGTGTAAAAATATCATAGGTCATCCACACAAATTCTTATCAATAAATAATCAAGAAGTAGAATATAAACCCAAAGAATGAAAATAGGGTTAAGTAGTTCCCTTACCTCATGTCTGACATGACTCATTAATTATTTAATCTCCATAGTAATAAAATAAAGGTTATTTAAGATTGATTCAGAAACTATTTCAGGTTTATTATTCATATTATATCACTTATTTCCATGTTATAAACATAAAAATAATTTGAGTTAATAACAGTTGTTTTTTTGATATTTGGTACTTAAGTCAAAAATGAAATTCTTATAATTAAAAGTCATCCATGTAGTCAAAATAAAATTTTCTCCATATTTGTATTCATGATTTATCTATCATATATATCACATATATTCAGTATATATATGTATTTATAATAGTACATAACATTTAGATATATGAAATGAAATGCAACATTTAAGGAGATTGTAAGTCATACGTACGAAGAAACAAAAATTTCATTCCTATTAGTGGAATGAAAATTTAATGAAACATAATTATATTATAATTCTAGTATAATATCATATATAATTTCATTAACCCTATCTTTTATACATTCTATGTATGGAATGAACTTGCCATATCACTTTGAGGGGGCGGTAGTCTGTACTTCCTCAATTGAAATTATCGCATTACCCGTTATGGAAACCATAATGGTATGCTATAAATAAAAAATAAATAAGTATAGAGAAAATTTAAATATAATATATATCACATATAAATACATTTAAATAATAATGGAAACCATTATAGGTTGTAGGAGATAATTGAACAATCATCGTTTTGTGAGGCAGTAGTTCATCATCCACAGAAGCAGTATGTTTGTATCCATCAGATGGAGGTTTGTGGAAGTGTAGTTAGAATAATTATCATAAAAACATCCTAGTATATTAATTATACTATTTGTTTCACAAAATAATTTAATAAAGTGAGTTTAGGGGGTTGGAGAATGAAAATAAAATAAAATAACTTGAGAGAAGACGTCACCTTTAATTCGGGTAACTCCATTTGTTTTGAACCAAAAGGATTTATTGAACTACCTTATGCCAAAATTTTGGATTCTAGGTGTAATATAGGGATTTTTAGAGCTTATAGATGCTTGGGTTGGACAATAGAAGGGGTCTTGAGAGGCGTGAGTAAGGGTTTGAGGTGATCGCTTTTTATAAGGGGGAGGATGGTCTTTTTAGAAAAGTTTGAAAATATTATTTTATTCTAAACATAATTTAGATTTAAAAAATCCCCAACTCATTTAATTCGAATATAATGTGAGTAAGGATATAAATAATCTCATCTAATGGATTTTATACAAGTTTATGGCATGAAATTAACCTTATCGTTTAGCTTTAACGGTTAGTTATCTAATTTAACTTTTACCATTTCCTCTTGTATATTCATACTATATGGTTATTATATTTACTATAAAATGTCAAAAGACCAAGAAATAGATAATTAATGTCATTAGTAACATCATTTCTTTCATTTTTTTAATTTTAGATTTTTAGAATTATTTAATCATTTAATAAAATGCTAATCGTTTTAAAAACTCATTTATTTCAAATTTGAAACTATTCATATCAAGGCTTTTAAAATATATATAACTTTATTCTTTCTAAAAAACATCATTTATTCAAATATATCATGTAATTATTATCCCTGAAATTTGAGTATTCCATAAAAAGGTTTAAAATAAATTTATTTTTAAATATATATTCTCATTTGTTTAAAACACTCTTTAAAAAGAAAATCACTACATCATTATTGTGCCATAAATAAGTAAATTTATTTGTTGTATGAAAATTTTTAAATAAAATACCATGATTTGTTAAATTTTTTCATATTTCCAAGGACTATTTATAGTCGATGATATATCATATATAACCCAATATAAAATTGTTTTACTAAAAGATATTTATTTATGTAATATTCAATTAATTTTTATAACGTGTCATTTTCACATTATAGTGGATACATGATGTTCCAAAATCAACTAAAGGATTACCATGGTAATACATGTATCAGCCAATAGGTTTATTACATGAGTTAGTGTAATCTAATTTTATTATAATATTATTTTTTACCCTTATTACCAGATTTACACTTTAACAATGGTAAATAAAATATTTACTGAAGTTACTATTCATAATGTCTAAAATCAATTATCTATTTACACAATTTAGACTTCATGATTCCAAATATTTAATCCATTTTTAAAAATTCAAAACATATAATTTTTAGAAATTAATTTATAATTAATTACTGAAGTCAAAACCAAAAAGTGTGTTGTTAAGAAATAATAATTATGAAAAGATTCACATTTTTGTGTGTGTCCAAATTCAAAGTGAAATTATATACAATGACAAAAATCGAATGAAATTACAAAAACTATAACCCAATTATTCTTTAAAATAAATTAAATGTACAATCTAACTTTATAAATAAATTACATTAAAATGCCGAATTTTCCACTATTCATAAAAAAATGAACTTTAGCGGAAAAATACCAAAATTTCGTCCAAAGTAAATTATGATGTTCCTTATCTAAATAAGAATATTATTTTTTTCAAATAAAACATATAAAGGTTTCTAACACTATATTTAAAAAGGGTTCACTATCAAAATCAAGTAAAACTTCAATTTTAGAAAAATACTTCTTTTATCTGAAAGAAATGAATTTATTATTATATCATGTATAGAAAACATATAATTTGAATTTAAAGCATTACATTGAATACTTATCATATATTTTTCATTAAATAAAATTCAATAAATGGCGTTTTTAAAACACAATTATTCTCTTTGAAAAAAGTTTTCATAAAAACACATCCATTAAATTCAATTGGTTTTAATTTCAGTTTATAATAAAGTTGGTAAACAATAAATCATCATTTAAACATGTGAAAACCATATTGAAAAATTTAGTTCATACTACTAATTCACGCCATTATAATGGCTAGGTGTTAAATATCATTTAAAATTATAATAATATTATTGTATTATTTTTTAGTATAACTCAATATTTTGTGCAATGTAAGATTTCAGAGTAGCCCATTGTTGTATGTCGAGCATGATATCATAAAAAGAACACCCTTTAACTTAAAATGAATATCTTACTCATGAGTATTAATAGAAATGAAAGAGTATTATCCTATAAATACCTAAGTCGTTACATCCTTCCCCCATTTTGGGAATTATGTCTTGACAATTTTAAAATTGTTCTCAGAAACAACATTGATAGTACCACATCAGAAAAACAGTCAATATAACTATCACTTTAAAAGAAAGAAAGATAAGTAAAAAGGTCACCTGAGATAACTCATACTAGGATTCCATGAAAAAATGGATATGGAGGTGAAATTAATTGTCATGTTCTGATGGATAGCGATAGAAAAAAAGATCAGGAGAATGTTAACCACAAGAAAACGACAAACTTGTGACAGGTTAAATGGTATTAAGTTTCCCTGCAGGAAAAGTAAAGATGCAATGTTTTTGTTTTAAGTTTCATTTTATAATTTTGGAGAATTTATTTAATATATTTATTAAGGTCATAAGAAAATATACTTATTTTTCAAGTAGAGTTTCATCCTTTAATAAATTTCTACCACAAAATCAAATTTTCTGCAAATAATGATTATTAAAAATGACCTCATCACACCTGAAGTGCAAGAATCAACTTCAAGAGAATCACATAATCCACAAGAGATGAAATATATATTTCCCCCATCTTTAGACATTAACCAAAAACAAAATTGTTAGTGTAAGATTAGAAAACCCCCAAAAAGGATAATACATTATAAAAAGAAATACAACTCTTAATCCCCAAAACTTGACAAAAATTACCCAAAGTTCAGCAAAGACCTTTCAATAAACAATTGTCCTTAAAATTATTCAACGTAACCCAAACTATGATTGAAACCCAAAACTCAGATGGATTTAATCACATAGTCTTCCATAGTAAATCTTAACATTTAACTCCAAATAACATTGACTACCCTTAATGTCTCACACAGAAGAGTAATTAACGCAATAACATATTTTTTATGAAAGGTTAATCATTTCTATAAATAACCCAAAATTTATATATTCCCATAATAAAAACATAGATTCTTAAAAAATAAATTTTCAACCATTACTCCACATATGATATCCCATAGTATTCTATTTTCCTTAAGTATATAGTGTTCGCAAAAGAGAAAACATCTTCCTAAATAACCTTTATCACTTAATCACAAAATAACTTTCCTATACTAAGGATTACCATTTGATAAAATAGAAGTTCCCAAAATCAACTTATTCTTGATCCATAAAATTTTATAACTAAAAATAGTTAGTCATACTAACCAGGGACTTCATGTAGTCCAGCAGTAGGCGATAAATCCAAATCGCACTTTGGATGTGGGTTTGATTCCTGTAGCTTTTTCGGATGTGATAGGTTGTCACTTGGTCTAAATGTTTTCCCTTTTCATAAACTATTTTATTTTATAACAATCTGAAAACTGAGATAAATTCCTCAAAAATAACCATAACATATTTTAACCACAAATGTTAACTCATACCTCAAATTTTCATCCTAAAAAGTAATAACATAAAATTCTCTAATATTCAAGGTTAATATAAACCCAAATAGTTCTTTATAACAATATCCACAAATGAAAAGATAATTCTTCCTTGAATAACATTTTCACATATCAAAAATTAGGATTTCATATACTAGATAAATTATTCCAAAGTAATACAATCATCAAAAGAACCTTAATACTTTTAAGAATTTCATCGTCCTAAAATCCAACATAACTCTTTAATCCTTTACATGTAGACCTCTTACTCATTCAACATTATTCACGATCCATTAAAAATTATTTTCCTAATTATTCCATAATATGTATTTCCTAAATAAAAATCATGAATCATATCCTAAGATTCAATAATGTCAAAACATTATTTAAGAAATAATCCATACCTTTCATTGGTAATTGTTAGTTTCCTCATTATCAATTGGAATGTAATTAGGTATTGGTAAACATATATTTGTATGGTCTGGTTGACCCCATTCATGTACCTTCTTCGTAGTACATCTATCTGTATAATGACCATGCACACTGCATTTAAAACATTCAATTGATCACTTGGAAATAACTTCTTTCCCTTTCTCTGAGTCAATTGGACGCTTCCTTTTTCCATGGTAGTTTCTTGATTTTTGACCTTCATTACCATATCCATAACATCTTCTCGTCCCTTTGATGAATTTTGCTAGGTGTTTCTTTCCGCATCCCTGACACATAGGTTTTTGAATAGACATACCTTTATGATTATTACTGAACTTCCATAGGGATTTTTTTCTTGCATATACAATGCCTTACAAAAATCACCATGGTTCAGGTGGTCAATCGGGAGTCCAGATAGTTGGTTGATAATAACCACATGAGTTCTCATTCAATCTCCCATTTCATTTTATTTCTTATTTAGAACACCATTACATTTTTCGTCACATCCATTGTTACTTTGGTGCCTGCTAGATATAGCCATTTAGTAAAACCAAAAAGGTCGGTGTGAGTATATCAGTAAAATAATCATATAATATCTTACGAGGGAGAAAATTAAGATATATTTATTCATGTTATCTTATACCGATTAAATTTATCTAAAATAACTGTGATTCTTTATAATATGCTAACCATTATGGATATGTATCTAATTCTTAAATAACACCCTAACCTCTAAAGTTATCTAAACCGACCTTTGATACCAACTATAAGGACCCAACCTTAAAAATTACAAAACATTGAATTAATTTAGTAATTCACATTGAGGATATTTTCATGTTTATAGTTTTATATAATTAAGTCGTATCTATTACATTACATTTCAAAAATTACAAAGTAGACACTTTTAATCTATCCAATTTGTTTTCACAATAACAAAACTCCTTAAATAAAAGAAGTGTTCTTTTCTTGACATAAATATTTATGAATTAATCCTTTCTCTTAACCTTCCATATACCCATTTAAAAAACATTTAAAAAACATGGTATTATTGTAAAAATTCTAGTAAGGGTTATAAAATAAGGAAAGAAAACATTAGTCCATCAATACATACAAATAATTGACACCATAAATTTTAATCTTTAACATACCACACAAAACCATATGTTTTCTAAATAACATATGGAAATCATAAATCATAAAGGTAACTTGTGGAATCCATAACATACTTACATAGTAGCTTTCAAAGCTACATAGGGAGTGACATTTGGAATACCCATCACAGTATATTAAAAAATCTCTTAGGAGAAACATCAACATTTACCTCTTTCATGTTACCCAATGCATTAGAGATCTATCTCAGGCTCACCCACCTTAGGTTTATCACAGAACCACAATTATATGTAAATAATGACCAAGATCCATAGCATAAACATAACATATAAAATAACCATAAAGGAAAGATAACATTTCCACACTACAATAACAAGGCATTAGTTCAAGATATTGACATAATCAATTAATTTTAAAAAACATTTGAAACATTTAAAAAGGAATATTTATGAATCAATGTTTCCCATAACACTTATAAATTTTTAAAGGAATTATTCTTTTAAAAAAATAATTTCCATAAAAATAAATCCTCAAAAACATTTTGAAAACATTGATATTAATGAGAAATTTTTATAAAGGATATATCTTTTAAAAATTAGAAACAATGATTCAATTAAATAGTCTGTTACCACATGATAAAATACTTAAATAAAAATAATTAAAGAATGAATTATAAAAACATATAATAACATGAGAATAAGGAGATTTATTATATAATATGTCACAGGGCAGTATATACACCTTATAGGATAATAAAGGTGAAAAATATCAAGATATGCCTCAATGAAAGGAGATCGAGACTTATTCCCTTAGGAAAATTCGGCAGTCTAGCGGCGTCACATTAAAATTCAAAAAATGGGTTGATGGGAGAGAAAAGGTGTCTCACATCACATGGAAATAAAATTTACAGTAATAAGGATATATATTAATAGATCCCAACATATGAAATTGAAATTAAAAGACATAACCTAAAAGAAAAATTTTACTAAAAGAGGAGGGTGAAATGTTCCTTTACAAAGATTGTATCATTACATTAAGGATAATCTAATGAAATAATTCTGTGTGAAAAATATAAATACAACCAATATGAGTAGATATTAATTGTAAAACAATCATATATAGTTCACACATATTCATAGCACGATATAATCAAGAAGTATAAGATTAACCCAAAGAATGTAAATTGGGTTAAAAAGTTCCCTTAAGTCATTTATGACTTGACTCGTTCATTATTTAATCTCCTAAATAATAAACTTAATTTTATTTCTACTTATTTCATAACAATTTTCATGTTTATTATTTTTTTATATAATTTATTTCCACGTTATAAACATTACATAATCATTTGAGTTAATAACAGTTGTTTTGTCGATATTTGGCACTTGAGTAAAAAATGAACTTCTTATAATTACAAGTTGTCCATGTGGTAAAAATTTCCTTATCTCCAAAATGATATTAATTATTTAGATATCAAATATATCACATATATCTAGTATATATATAAATATATTTATAATATTAAATAACATTTGGAGATATGAAATGAAATTCACCATTCATGGAGACGGTAAGCCGTATGTACACATGAACACCACTTTCATTTAAATTAATGGACAGAAAACATAATGATACATATTTATATTATAATTCTAGAATAATTTAATATACAATTTTATTAAATCCATCCTTTATACATTCCACTTATGGCACGAACAAGTCATTTCACTTTGAGAGGGCGGTAGTCCGTACATTATCAAATGAAATTTTTGCATTTACCCATTATAGAAACCATAAAGGTATTATATAAATGAACAGTACAGAAGTATAGAAACAATATAAATATAATATATAACACATATAAATACAGTGCAATAATAATGTCAACCATGAGAGGCGGTGTGAGATAATTAAACAATCATCGTTTCGTGAGGCAGTAGTTCGCCATCCACAGAAACAATATGGTTGTATCCATTAGATGGAGGTGTGTTGAAGTGTGTTTATAATCCATATCATAAAAGATTCATATTATATTGAGAATACTTTTTTTGTAATAAAATAATGTAATAAAGTGAGTTTATGGGGATGGAGAAGGAAAATAAAAGAAAATAACTTGAGAGAAGACATTACCTTTAAATAGGGTAACTCCCTTTGGTTTGATCCGAAAGGATTTATTGAATTTCCTTCATCCCAAAGTAAGGCTTCTAGGTGGAATATAGGGTTATTGAGAGAATATTTTATCATAGTTTATATGAGATCATGGGTCTTGAGAGGTGTGATTAAGGGTTTGATGTGATGGATTTTTATAAGGGGGAGGAGGGGCTCTTTAAGAAGGTTTGAAAATATCATTTTATTATAAATAGAATTTCGACTTCATAAGGTCCCCAACTCATTTAATTATAATATAAGGTGATTAATGGTTTGAATAATCTCATAAAATGGGTTTTATACATGTTTATGGCATAAAATTATCCTTATCTTTTAGCATTAACCTTTAGTTAACTAATTTAACTTTTACCATGTAATTTTGTATATTTATACTATATTGTTAGTATATTGACTATAAAATAGAAATTGACCCATAAATGGATCATTAATTACATTATTAACATCATATATGTGCGTTGGCTGAATATTAAATTTTTAAGACAATTTTATAATTTAATAGAATATTAATTGTTTTAAAAACTCATTTATGTCAAATTTTAAACTATTCATACCATGACTTTTAACAAATCTATAACAAAATGATTATTTAAAAAAACCTAATTAATTCAAATATATAATTTAATTATTATCCATAAATTCTTTGATGACATAAAAATATTCAGAATTAATTTATTTTAATATTAATAATCTTATTTTTCTAAAACATTCATTAAAACGAAAATCACTACATCATCGTTGTGTCATAAATAAATTTATTTATTTTATGTCAAAAAATTATAAAAAAATACCATGATTTTGGAAATATTATCATATTTAAAATGAATATTAAAATTTTAATAGATATATTATATAACCCCATATAAAAATTGTTTTACTAAAAGATATTTGTTTATGTTAATTTTCCTTAAATTTAAATTAATTTTTATAAGCTGTCATTTTAACTTACAAGTGCCTCCATGGGGTCCCAAAATCGACCCCATGATTCCCATGGTCGGAAATGTATCATAACATAGGTTTATAACATGTGTTAGGGTAATTTAATATTATTATAATATTATTTTTTACCCTTATTTACAAGATTTACCCTTTAACCATGGTAAATAAAATATTTACTGAAGTCACTATTCATAATGTCAAAAAATAAAAGTTACCTATTTACAAAATTTTTACCTCAGGATTCCTAATATGGAATCATTTTTTCAAATTCAAAATAATGAATTTTCTGAAATTAATTTAAAATTAGTTTTCATTGTTAAAACCAAAAAGTTTGTTTTTAAGAATTAATAACTATCAATAGATTGACATTTGATTATTTCCAATTTCAAAGTGAAATTACTTCCAATGACATAAATTGGATTAAATTATAAACATATAATTAAATTAATCTTTGAACCCAATTTACAGTACAATCTAATTATATGATGAAATTAGATTAAAAGGCAGTTTTGAATTAAAATGCAGTTTTTCAATATTCATTAAAAAAATGAACTTTAGCTTAAAAATATTAAATTTTTATCCAAATTAATTTTTGATCTTTAGATTCTAAATAAGAAGTTTATTTTTTGAAATATAATATATAATGTTGTCAAAATATGATTTAAAAAGGGTTAACCATCAAAAGGTGGTAAAACTACATTTTTAGAAAAATACCTCTTTTATCTGAAAGAAATAAATTTATTATTATATAATATCTAGAAAACATATAAGATTAATTTAAATCATTACATTTAATATATATCATATATTTTTAATTAAATAAAAATCTATAAATGGTGATATGAAAACACAATTATTCTCTTTTAAAAAGGTTTTCATAAAAACACATCCATTTTGTTCGACTGGTTTTTATTTCCATTTCTAATAAAGTTGGTAACAAATAAATCATCATTTAAACACATCTAAACCACATTTAAAAATTTAATTGGTACTACTCATTCCCTACATTCTAATAGATAGGCATTAACTACCATTTAATATAATAATATTATCATTGTATAATTTTTTCAGTATAACTCAATGTTATGTCCATTGGTAGATTTTGGAGAAGCCTATTGTTGTGTGTTGAGTATGCTATCATAAAAAGAATCCCATTTAGCTTCAAATCAATATATTATTCATAAGTATTAATATAAATCAAAAATTATTATTCTATAAATACCTAGGTCGTTACATCTTTAGAAGTAAATATTGAACATCTATTTTAAGTGGACAGGGTTTTTTGTGTGCAACAAATCAGGAAATTGATATAGGTAGTGTCTCATGATGGATAGAGACAAAGAATTCAATGACAATATATTGAAGCGACCATCATGTCAATAAACTGAGTAACACTTCTCCCTAGGAAGTGGGATAGGGGGAGTCAACAAAAGTGCTCTAAGGGACACAATGAGCTATCACTGAACTTTTTTAAAGGTAGTGCTACTAGTACAGAGTGAATTTTATAAACATTGTATTCTGGAACTAGTAAAAATTAGTGTACTTTGGTATGACTGACACACTATCGGCGTATTTTTCTTGAACTATCTCTTAATGGTGAACCATTTAAAATTTATGTGTTATCTCTTTTCATGTAAATTCTTCTTTACTAAAATATTCCAAAAGATAGGTTTAATGAGTTGCTACTAATATGGGAACAAGATCCATTTTTTTAAAAGGAGACACCTTGATTCACCCCTCCCCTCTTAGCATGTTCCGGGGTCCTACAAAGCCATTAAAAGTACCTAATCACCAACCATACTTCCATATGGTGTCAATGATAATAATCATAATATTTATATCAACTTTGTTCCAATAACATTATCTCAATAATCATATGGATTTTTTTCCATCATCACATAGATCACAAAAGGGATGATTCACCAATTTCTGACCAACAATGTGGTTGTCTATAATGATTACTGTATAAGGACTCAAAGGGTCTTACTTTAATGGATTACTAGTAGCTATTGTTTTACAAAAACTCAACCAAACCAAAATATAAATCCTATTCTCCACCAAAATCAAAGAAAGAAGCTTGAAGAATGTCTTATAGAATCTATAGGACTCATTCCTTTTGATCATATGATAAATTATTGTACATAATGGTAATGTTTATTGGGCTTCCCAATTCCCCTAGGAGGCCAATCAAAAAACCAGAAGAGAACCAGGGATCCATTTTGGATACAATGGTAGATAGAACACCATGAAATTTGACGATATCTTGTAAATATATTTTTCCCGAGTCCTCAATTTTATTGTTATCAAAAATGGGAATAATTTGAGATGATAAGTTTAATCGGTCATCCCCTACCCAAATAAAATTATTTACATGTGGGGTATGTGAAAACCCAACAGAAAATTACATTAGTATCTCATCCCACTCCCAAGTCATTGATGTAATGGGTTTAAGAAATCCAAAATACTTTTGATGCATGATTATAATTTGTTAATAGGTATAATAATGAGAAATAAAATTAGTAATATCCCGTTTTATACATGACCATCAGAATATACACCTCATATCACAAAACAATTTTTCATTCTTGGTTGTACCACCCATTATGAATGATTACAATCACCCATCACATCCTTCCTCATAGGTAACAAAATAATATAGTGGTTCTTAAGGTAATGGTTATCCTACAAATAAAGTGACCATTCACTGATGGCCTCCCTAAAATATAAAGAGTCCTTAATGACTCAATACTCTTCATCAAGCTAATTTTCCTATAGAATTATCTCATGATTAGAGGATTTCAATAGAAAACTCTTTAAAACAACCTTGGTCACTTCCACCAGGAGTCCCAAATACATATGAGTGAATAGATCCACCCGATTATACTACTATGAGGAATCTTTTATAGTATAAGACTAAAGTTTCCTAATAAATGAATCAACAATAACATTTACCTTATTAAGGGAGTAAGCAATGCTAATGTCAATGTATTGTATGTACTCTAACCATTTCATCAATTTATTGAACATATATTTTTACAATAAAATATAGCTCAATACATATGTTATTAGATTAAACGGTAAATATTTTTCTATAATGATAATTACACTAATTCTTAAGATCATGAATAATTTTTAAGAGTTTCATATCATTTGTTGGATAGTTATTGACATAAGGAAAAAGTAAATGAGACCCATAAGACAGTTCATGATCAACCTACATGAGAAAAGAACCCAGACATTATCCTAATACATTACAAAAGACTATATATCCATAACTAGGCTCTGTAAGAGTCAATACATAGGTTGATTTAAAAAAAATTAAATCATCAAATTAATCATTCCATTCTAAACCCCAAAAACATTTACACCCTTTTGAGTGAGAGTAGTTAATAGAGAAAAATATATGAGAAATTATTTATGAATTAATGGAAATTCACTACACTGAACAAGAGGCTCCAAATCTCAAATATATTCTTGCAGTTATGTACATGACATAAAATCATTCACTTTCTAAAGATAAAAAAATACTCATGTGTCCTAATAAATTTAACTCCAAAATCCATAAATTGTATTTAGAAATATTGGCATACATTTTGTGTTTTCTCAAGATGTTCATAAATTCTCTTTAATGAAAAACCCAATCCTCTTTAATGAAAAATTAATACTCTTTATATTTATAAAATATCATTAAATCATTGATGAATACAACTCTAATGGAATCTATATACTGATGGAAAATCATTTTTAAGAACCCTATAAAAATGGTGGGACCGTTGGTAAAACTAGTTAGCATAAAAAGGAACTCATAGTGGCTATATCTACTCAAAAATATGTTCTTAGGGATGTTTGGCTCCATGATTGTAAGATGGTGTAAACCAAACTGAAGACAAATCATAGATAATAACTTCACCCCTTTCTTCTGTTCAAAAAAATCTTCAATACAGGGAAATTTATATTGTTTCATTACCATATCCCATTAATATTTTGGTAATCAACACATAGTTAAAGGTCCCGCAGAATTTCATATCATAAAGAACTCGTGCTAACCAAGGTGATACAATGGAATTAATGAATCATTATAACATGATTTCATCCAATAGAGTTTTTATCTCCTTCAACTTAGCATGTTCCACTCGGTAGATGGAATGAATATAGGCTTTGTTCCCAACATGAAATCGATAGAGAAACATCGCCTCTCTCACTGATGGAAAACATAAATTTAGAATAGAAAAACATATACCACTGGAGGAAGTTCACTCTATAAATATCCCTACTCAAGTTCAGTGGAGAACATATATATTTTCCTACACAACTCCAAAGTAGGAGGTCCATCATAGTTAGACATGATCTCCCAATCTCGATGAAAAACATGGAACTCCCCATCAGGGGAAGTAAAAGGTCCTAATGAAGATAACAATGAATATTAGATTTATGAACAACATCCCAATCTATCCTAATATCCAAAGGTATCATATTAGGAACTAAAAAGTACTCATAATGTACTATATTTGATAATGGTATGGTACAATAAAGACATCATAGACCCTACTCTCCCTTCATGCTGAGAGGAATGAAAAATACTATTACATAACTAATGAGTTCCATAAGAATATTCTAAAAGTACATAGTGTGTATAGATATGATAGAAATAAAGGTACACATATCAAATAATGAAGACACTAAAGTTAATGAAATAGTAATGGTACCTCTCAATATTGTAGGACCAACATCAGTTCCCACTAGAGAGTCATCAACTGCATGATGAATATTCATTATTGATGCATGTAACATGAAACACTTTGTTATTGAAGCATATGACTAAATTATAGATCATATAAATACTGATGAACCCATTCCACTATGTGGAATAGTAAAAACATGGAATAACCATTTCATGTGTCTTGAGCTCTACAAGAGCTCTAGATATAAAGTTCCTCTGTGTAAGAATGCTTTGCATACCCAACCATTCAATACAAAAAACAAACCATTGAGACATTTAAATATAATAAATATGATTTAGAAAATGTGTTCTACTATGATATTCTACTACGGTTTTCACCATTTGACTCATTCCACTTCATCATCCCCTAAAAGGGACCCCTCCAATTATCATTAAAAGTAGGTGGATCTCCTATGAACCCTGACTTACCAGTGAGTTCGTAGCTATCTCACATCTTAACAAGCCATATGTTACCTTGGGTTTTAGGAAAATGTGTCTCTCAGGAGTTGTTTTATTTGATTATAGTGTTTTATAGAGTTTTTATATGAGTTTTTCCCCTATTGAATTCTGATTGATATAATTTATGATATCGTGTGTCATGAATGATGTTTCCTTTCATCTATTAATGTTTTTTATTACTATGCACCAAAGAATACATTTGAACATGACATGGGAGGGAGTTAATAATGAACCAAAACAAGAAATCCATCTTGTTGATTAGAAATTATTAGATGTTATAGTGTATGTGGTCTAAGATATAGGCCTATGATGGCACCCATTACCATTTAGGTTACATTAGTGGAACCTCTATGTGATTAAAAAAGGTTTTTATTAAGAGTTTATTCATCAAAAGTCACTTTATTTTTAGTTAACCAATGAACCTAAATAGAAATATGATAGGTTTAAAAAAAATCGTAGAGATTTTGGAGATACCATATTCCATGGAGGTGAAATGTGTTATCTTTAAATGTGAAAAAATAGAAGGAGATGGAGGGATGCAATATTTATGGTGGATTAGAATGTCGGATTGGAGTTAAAATAATTAATATCTCTTTTTAAAATGAAATTCTTTCATCATTAAATTGTGTTATATAAGATAATGGAGTTTCTTGAATGTTATAATGGTAATTTGAAAGTGACGTAGTATAATAATCACTTTGATAAACTTTCTCAATTCTAATTTTTAGTAGTGTTTAATTTAAACCTGATGACAAAAATGGTTTTAGATAGGTCCTCAATTTGATATCCCCTAAAAATGAAAAAAATATTTGAACTATAAGTGGAAATTATTATTCATGAAATCAATAACATCCAACTATATCCATATAGGTTATTCAAGTTTAAAGATAACACATTTCACCATAGAGGAATCAGGAATCTTTGAAAACATGATGAGTTGCTCAATATTTTTCATCAAATCATCCTCCTCTTGAGGATTATTGGTTACCTGAATAGATTGTGCTTTTTGATAAATAACTTCTCAAGAATGATATTTTCTATCATCCTTTAGAGGTTTTACTACTATATATTGAATGGAAACTACTATGGACACTAAGCTAAGACATTGGATATCATGCACAATAACCATTTCCAGGTTCTGGTCAACGGAGGGATCAATTGTTATGGTTCATCACCAGATCCTTTCTGAGGCCCATTGAAACATATTCATGGAGTTATGTTCCTAAACAATAATAAAAAATAACATGGAAATTCTAGTCAAGTGACATGATATCATCAATTTTAACAATAGAAATTTAACTAACATACAAAAATCTCAAAAGAAAATTGGGAAAAGTCAAGAATTAGAACAAAAAACTCACCGAAGACACTTTTTACCCAAAATAAAAGGAAACTTATAGATATTGAAAATGATATATGGCCATAAAAACACTCATAACCCACCAATTATGTCGCAAAAATCACATCTCCAGTCCATCAAGAAATCCAAAATAGCATAACAATATCCAAGAAAGGACACAACCTCCTTTGATACCAATTCGACATGAAACAACTAAGATAAGCCATGTAAATGGCACTCATATAAATTATGATATAAATTAAAGGGTATTCCCAATGTCAAGGTTCATGTTAATAGCCCTTGGGAATTGGAAACACCCATTTGGCTACATTAGAAATGATTTCAATATCATTTAGGTGGGTTTTCAGGTTAGTTCATGATAATTTTGTATTAAAAGTGGCCATGTCAATTCTTTGATGTCGATATACAGTTCAAGATGTCATGGCAGAGAAGATAAAAGATTTTTAAGACATAAGGGGTATGTTAAGAGTGTTTTCTTGGATATATCTAATTGTAAATAGCCTTAATTAACAATGGGCCATTGGAAAAAGTGTCTTAAAGAAGTTGATTAATATGATTCTTGATTTTCCAGAGTTTGGATCTGAATTTTTTGTTTCCCTGATGAATTTTAACTAATAGAACTGATGATCACATGTATCTTGATAGATTATTCATTGTAATCCATTATTTTCTTTGTAGCACCACACCCACAATAATTCATTTACACATGACATAAAAGGGAGATGATGATGAACCATAGTAGAAAATCTATCTAATTGACAAGATGTTGTATTGTACATGGTCAATGATATGGGAAAATAGGCTCCTCCCATTCCCTTCAGGCTCTTGTAGTGGAATATAAATGGGATGATAAGAGAGTTTGTACTTATAAGATTCATCATCAGACAATACTACTTTTTAGGGAACCAATGATCCTCAAGAGGAAAAGGATTGGTTGAAAAACATTGAGAAACAGTTCATTGTTTTTGAGATGATAGATTCATAAAAAATGAACGATAGAGATATTTTTTAATCATATTTTATGTGCATTTAAATAATCAAATTCCTTCCAATTTATCAATTTGAGCTGATTTTCATCATTTTTTGTTTTTTTGGTGTTTTTTAGCTAAATTTTGAAAATTGATTAATTATAGAATTCTATAACTTTTTTGTCACTTATGTATGTTGAGAATAAAATTTTCAATATTGGTCAAAATTGAGTGATTATTTTGTATACTTTTCGTTATTTCATTTTGTATAATATCCTTAGTCAGACTAATTATAAATTATAACTCTGTGAGGAAAAAATAAATTAATCTGTGTTGAAAATTATTGTTACAATATAATATTACATTATTCAATAAATGAGAAATATTTTGGGTCAAAGGTAACTAATTTATGTGATTCTACTTTTATCTTAAATAGGACTCTAATCATAATGGTCACAACATGTTTTGTGTATAAATTCACTCATTAAGGAGTTCCAAGCATGTGTTGAAGTGGAGGAAGAGAAAGAGTAAGTTTAGATAAAAATGGATCTTCAATTATTAGGGAATAATAGATTGTATGCATGTCTATATGAATTTATTTTTTGAGGGTCAATAGAAAACACAATTCCAAAAAACACTTATGAACTCAGCTTTGAAACATTCAACATTTTGATAAAAAAATAGGGAATATTATAGAGGACAGATTTTAGAGAATAAATATTATAAATTCCATTTTCATGTTTAATTATTTTTTAATGGCATCATATTCACCGATATTATTTTCCACACATCAAATTGAGGGGTAATATTATGAGTGATTAGGGAAGGTGAATATTTCCCTTTTATAAAGCATGATTTTCCATGCATCATAGAATAAAATCCATTATCTATTATATGAAATTGGTTTCAATATTCTAATAGAAATTGTATTATAAAGTGTGATTATATTTGGTTTTATATTACATTTTTTTGTTTGGTAAATGATCAACATATCCCACCAATAGTTTCAGTTTATATAAAATAGAATATACCAAGGCATAGTGGTGAAGTATTCAGGGATTGTTAGCATGTGTGGGAGGGGAAATCGTCATTATTGATTGTTTATGAAAAACAAGACCCAATCCAGTTTGTCATAATTCAATTGAAATTATTAATGATAACTACCTCACTCATAAGAATAGTGTTGGTCGGAGTGGACAATCAAGAGGGGGGTGAATTGAGTTCCAATTAAAATTTATGTTAAAATATTGTCTAGTTAAAATCCCCCGATTTATAAAAGAAGTTAAACTGTAGTGAATTTATACAGATTGTAAATGTTCACTTAGCTTCTTAATGATTGATTAAGTCTCAGTTAATTTAACCATAAGATCAAACTAACTTTTGAATCTAACCAATTAATTTACAATAAGTGTAAACACTTGTTAATTTAACTATCAAAGTAGCATAAAAATAGATTTGTATTTCAAAGTAATAGCAGCGGAATAAATAAGATATATATAGTATACTTTAATCTTATATATAAGTTTCACAACAGATATAACAAGAGATTCAGTCTCAAGCCGAGACTTAGTCCTCTTAAATATATGTAAATTTGATCCACACCCTGGACTGGGGTTAACAATAGTTTTACAAAACTTTCCAGGCCACGCAGGGACCTCTACCACTATTCTTCATGGGAGACAAAAAAAAGACCATGTCACACAAGGACCTCTTCTATAGTTGACCTGGGTAAATAGAGGTAAAGAGAACTTGAGTGAGGATTTTGATATCCTCCAGTTCAGTGCAGGCGATAGTGTGTGTAGAGATATACAAAGTACACCACACTTCTTGAAATTTAATAAACAAATCACGTAGAGAAGATAGATGAGAGTTTAGAAAGATCTAGTGATTATCAATGTAGCTCTGGACTCGTTGGTTTCAGTAGGAATTCTTCTGAGTCCTTCTCTGGTTTTTATGTTGAAAAACAGAGTGTTGTAGTTCAGCTTTTCTTCTTCAGGAGTGAAAAAGATTTCTTGATTCGTCATGTGTTCTTGAGCAGTATTGGATTGCACTCATGAGAGTTCTCTGAAGGCCTTGCAATCTCCTTCTTGTTCAGGATTGATTTTCTTGTTCAGCACAGTGCACTCGGATGTACGTATGTTCTTCGTGTTGTTGCTTGTTGCTTACTGCTTCTTACTTGTTCTTTTTTTTTCACGTGTACTGCATCTCAGTCTTTCTTATATTCCATGATTTCGTGAAGTAGGAATGATTCCCTTTTCATAGGTACGAGATAAGGTTTCCTGACATGACAACAACTATCATTAAATAACATTAATTGCATTAAAAACAACAAATATGACCGTTCACATTATTTAAATAATATTGCCAAAAACTTAAGAAATTGTGTCACAGTGATTATGGAAATTGTGTCTTCTTCACGGAATGTGGTTCCCGGTATGAGCTTCATGGTGTGTGGTTCACGGTATGAGCTTCACGGTGTGAGCTTCACGGTGAGTCATTCACAGTGTCTGGTCATGGTGTCTGGTCACTGTGTCTAGGTCACGGTGTCTGGGTTATGGTGTATTGTCACGGTGTCTGGTCACGGTGTCTGGGTCACGGTGTCTGGGTCACGGTATCTGGGTCACGGTGTCTGGGTCATGGTGTCTGGTCACGGTGTCTGGTTCACGGTGTCTGGTTCATGGTGAGTCCTTACTTAGACAAATATCTGTATTTGGACTAAGACAGTGATATGCAGAATATGGAATAAGATTAATCATTAGAGAGTAAGAGAATGTGAATCATAAATATAATGGTCTGACAATATATGTGAGAATTGTGATCATGCATAGGACTTGTAAATAATAAAGAGAGTAATTAACTTCCATAAGCTTTGTTATTATAAAAACATGACGTGTAGCTATTATTGAGATTGAAGAGCATTAGAAAGATTTGCACTAAAGATCGAGATTAATTAACAGTAAAGAGATTTATGATCATTAAAATATGATTAACACAAGATGAGTCCAACAATCTACCCCTTTTTGATGATCACAAATAATATAATGGTAGAATATAAAAGACCTGTAAAATTACAGTAACTAGCATAGAAAAAACATTATAGAACTGATACTTGTAGTTTTTCTCCCCCATTTATACTATTATAGAACCGACACTTGTAGTTTTCTCCCCCTTTTTGGATTATCAAAAATTAGAGATAATGAAATGAAACATTGCATTTGGTATTAAACAAAGGGTTCAGAATACAATAAAACATGAAACCACAAAAGAAATCCCATCAAAAAAAGACATTGAACTCTTCAGGGATCCATCTTGTTCTTGCATTTATCAGCAGCAGGAGCTGGTGCTGAAGTAGAAGAAGGCATAGATGTGGTATACAATGAGGGTAAGGTTAGACCTTCAAAAATAGATGGAGCCAAAGTAGGAGTAGTAGAAGATCTAGGCTGTGGTTGGTCAAGAATGACTGGTCGGATCTGAGAAAGAGCTTGACTAACTGTCATGGCAGTAGAGGCTAAGGCAGGTAGTCTAGGTCTAAGGGGTGAAACAGCTGGAGAAACTATAGCAGTACTATGCATATGAAGATACAACTTCAAAAGATTGATGAAATCAGTAATGATTTCACCACCATAGTGCATAGCCTTTTCAAAATCATCCATATTCTCCAGAAATATGTCCAATAATCTGGTAAACTCTGAAAGTTTCTAAACTTGAGCTTTTAAAGTTTGAGTCACCGGAGGGATTCTGAAATTTTTTACAAGGTATCTAAAGTGATCTATCATATAACTTTTAGAGAAAATATGGGAAAGATACAAATCTATTTTCTTGGAGATCTCTTGTTCAGCATCATTGGCTATCTTAGAATGAATCCTAACCAAGTCCAATGATCTATCACTATTATTAATCACTTCTGACAAAGAAGATATATCAAATCCACTAAAGGCATTCTTAAATTCTTCCTTTATAATGGATATCAACATAGAATCAACCAAAGAAAGTGTGGAGGTCTGACCAGAAATAGGTGAAGCCTTGACAGCTTCGGTTAGAACTTTGAGCTGTTTCAGAACTTTTGGCAGACATCCATTGTATTCATCTGTAAGATTATTCAGATTTTCCACAAGCTCTCTTATGCGTTCCAGCAACTTGGTGGGCCTTTTTCCAATATTTTCATCAAAAGATAGTAGGTATGGATGAACTTGAGACACAATCTCTCTTGCAAGGAGGGAATTAGAAGACTCAGGAGAAACAGCAACATGTGCAGTGGCAGAAACAGGAGCAGGCTCTAATCTCACAGATAACTCATTCTACAGACTTGCTACCACACTTTTCAGATTTGCAACATCAGCACTCATTAGCTTATTCTCTACTCCGACTTCATGAATTTCTCAGATCATCCTTGGTTGAATATGCAAGATAATATTTTCAAAGAGAATTTATGCATCTTCTTGACTTAATTGAGTCACTAGGGGAGTTTGAGTGGAGACAATTTTCTCAACTCCAGCTAACAAGGTCTCTCCAAAAACATTCAGATCATCTTTGGTCACAAAAGAGTGAAGCTTAGGTAAGGATGCAGGAAAAGGAAAAGGTTCGATTCTGGTTGAGGTTCAGAGTCATCTTCAGACTCAGATTCTGATTCTGATTGAGGTTGGGGCTCTGGTTCTGGTTCTGAATGGGCTAAGGACTTCAGTTGAAACAGAGAAGAAAGATCCATTCCAGTTGCAGTTACTTGACGTGACACATTCACATCATAAAAGCATGGGAACTCATACCGAGACTGCATAGAAAAAGTGATAGAAGGTTGAGAAGCTTCAACATATCTAGCTTCCACAATATCAATATTTTGAGGTTCCTCCCCCTCAACGTGTGCTTCACTTTCAGATTCTTGAGGTTCAGGAACATAGAAAAGATCCACAGGATCATCCCTAAACTCTTCAGCAAACTCTTGCCTTGCCAGCTGAAAGGTAATTTCCATTCTTTCTTCAGCAGATTGAATAATCTCTGGAATCGATTGTTCCATTGGATAAGCTTCCAGACTTTCTTCTTTCTCAACAGAAGGAGTCTCTTCAACAAGATCTACCTCTAAGGTTGCTTGATGATATAAAACAGGAAAAACAAATTTCCTTACAGCATTGGGAAGAGCTTCTTCGTCATGAAGAACAACTGAAGGATCCTTAGTCCTTTCCTTTTCAACAACAACTCCCTCTCCTTGAGGTATTTCAGCAGGGACAACAACCCTTTCCACTTCAACCGGAACTCTTTCCATTGGAGGTATTATAGGATCTTCTCAAGGTGGTACTTTAGCTGTTACTTCTTCTTGTTCTTCTTCGTCTGAATACTCAGCCACTTCATCTGGTTTCAAACCAGGACCAGCTAGGTTCTTAGGACTTCTTGGATAGTCAACAGGATTAAACTTTTTATATAGTTGATCACTATCCTCAACCCATTGCTTCTTCCATGGATTCCAGCTTATCATCATCCTTTTGATGATAGGCATGGATAGACAGAAATCAAGGTCCTCTATCTTTTCTTCATTCGGTCCAACCATCACCTTTGAAACTAACATAGCTAAAATCATCCTTGAGTAAAACACAGAGGTGGATTTGGAAGTTACTTTGATCAGCTCACAGATATGGTTGATAACATACTTACACAGATTGATCTTATGGCCATTCTTCAATAGGTGAATCAGGAACACATCCTGATACTTCATCACAGAAAAATCCCATTTTCTTGGACTAACCAAATTTTGAACAAACTTGAACAGAAGTCTTGTCTCTCCATCTAGTTCAGAAGCTATGGCCCTTCGCTTGGTGCCATTTCCAGTTAGACTTTCCAAAGCAGTCTCCATTTCAAAGATTTCGGTTGTTGGATAAGGGTCTCTCTGGTAATCTTCACAAATTACTTCATGTGGAATTCATAGGCATGCAGCCCACAGCTTTAAAGAGAAAGAGCACTTCTGACCATCGATCCAGCTGGTCACCATAAATATTTCTCCAAACTCAAAAGAAAACTTCACATACTAATAGAACTGAGATACAAGCCTTGGGTAAATCGGTCTATGTTGTCCAGTGAACCATTCAAGCCATCCTTGTTCTCTTAAAACATTCAAAACTAAAGATCTGCTAGACAACATCCATTCAGGGAAAACCACTTTTTCAGGTACAACTGTACGGCTTACTAGGTTCGGGTTTAGAGGTCCTTCGGGAGCTATCCTCGGTATCCTCTTCTGTTTCTTTGAGCGGCACTTCTCATACGAGGGTGAGGATGAACGTTACATCCTTGGAATTCACTAAAGGTTTGGGCGAGAGGGAAGAGAAGGTTCAGGAGAGAGTTCGGGTAAGGAATCGAATGAAACCCTTAAGTTTTATCATTTTGGAATGTCAAACGTCATAAAAACAAAAATTCTGGAAATCAAATAGCGGTGAAATACAAATTACCACGATACGGGTTAAAATAAAAATAAACATAATTCTCATGGTGAGACTGTGAGTAGGCATTACGGTGACACAGAAAACTATTCATTACGGTGAGACAGTTTGTAGTTGTCACAGTGAGATAGTGAGCATTTTATATAGTCATGGTGAGACAGTGAGTTGTCAGAACGTGAGCATAAAACAGTAACTTGGAAATAGTAAGTATGAAACCGTAAAGTAAAGTATAGTAAAGTATTAAAAATTAAAATCAATAAGATATTCATTTATGATTAATCATACCATGATCATGTATGATGTAGTCTAATTTTTCAGAATTTAATGGTTTAGTGAATATATCAGCAAGTTGATATTCAGTACCAATGAATTCCAAAGTGATATCACCTTTTTGATAATGATCCCTCATAAAGTGATGTCTTACATCAATATGTTTTGTTCTGGAATGAGAAACAAGATTCTTAGAAATATTAATAGCAATTTTTTTTTCACAATTTATTGAGACATGTCTGAATTGATATCCATAGTCTATTAATGTGTGTTTCATCCACAAAATTTGTGCACAACAACTTCCAGTAGCTATGTATTCAGCTTCTATAGTTGATAATGCAACATAATTTTGTTTCTTACTACACCATGATACTAGTGACTTGATTAAAAGGTGACATGTTCCAGAGGTGCTTTTTCTATCTAGCTTACATCCAGCAAAATTCAGCCTCAGAATAACTACCTAAGTCAAATGATTGTCCTTTGGGATAGAACAGTCCTAATTTGGGAGTATGCTTGAGGTATTTGAAAATTCTCTTTACAGCATTTAAATGTGACTCTTTAGGGTTTGCTTGAAAATGAGCACACATACACACACTAAACATAATATTAGGACGACTAGAAGTCAGGTAGAGTAGACTTCCAATCATTCCTCTATAAGTGGTTTGATCAACAGATTTACCATTTTCATCAAGATCCATCTTACAGGTGGTACTCATGGGAGTGTTACTACTTTTTGTGCCCTCCAATCCAAAACGTTTTAAAAAATATCTAGTATATTTACTTTGAGTTAAAATAATTCCATCATCATTTTGAAAGATTTGAAAACCAAGAAAGAATTTATGTTCACGCATTAAACT
Source organism: Viscum album (assembly GCA_963277665.1). Classification (NCBI taxonomy): domain Eukaryota; kingdom Viridiplantae; phylum Streptophyta; class Magnoliopsida; order Santalales; family Viscaceae; genus Viscum; species Viscum album. Next base: position 1,282,784,202 of record OY728134.1, read on the forward strand.
CATTTCAAATTCATTTTGCATCATTTTAGAAAAATAAGTACATAATATAGTTTTTGAAGATCCAAAAATAATATCATCTACATAGATTTGTACAACTAAAACATCTTTATAAATTCGTTTTATAAACAGAGTAGAATCATCTATTCCTTTTGTAAAACCTTTAGAAATTAGAAAAGTACTTAATCTATCATACCAAGCTCTTGGAGCTTGCTTTAAACCATATAAATCTTTTGATAGTTTGAAAATATGATTTGGAAAATGAGGGTTTGAAAATTGAGGTGGTTGTTCAACAAAAACATCCTTAGCAATATATGCATTTAAGAATTCACTCTTGACATCCATTTGATATAGTTTGAAATTTAGATGTGAAGCATAAGAAAGTAAAATCCTAATAGCTTCTAATTTGGCTACTGGAGAAAAATTCTCCTCATAGTCAATACCTTCTTCTTGACTATAGACTTGTGCAACTAGTCTATCATTATTTATAACTATGTTTCCGGATTCATATACTTTATTTATAAACACCCATTCTGTGCCTATTGTGAAAGTGTCCTTAGGTCTTTCAACATGATTCCAAAATTTATTTCTTTCAAACTGATTGAGTTCTTCTTGCATAATAATTACCCAAAATTCATCATTAATAACATCATCAATGTTTTTAGGTTCAAGATGTGACAAGAAGGCTTAATGTTCAACCAGATTTCTAAGAGAAGCTCTAGTCCGTGTCCCTCTATCAAGATTTCCTACAACAACATCTAAAGAATGATTCTTTAGAATTATAGTTGCTCTAGTAAAGGTAGGACTAGAAACTTCAGGTTCACCAACAGGTTGGTAATCAACAGAAGCAGGTTCTGGAAAATTTCCCGAACTGGTTGTCTTTATAGCAGGTTCATTTGATTTGTCATTAAGGTCTCGAATAGATAAATCTTCTTCAAGATTTTCAAGAGAGGTTTTAGGCTCATGTGGATCAGTTTCATCAATCTTGATGTGAACAGATTCTTCCACACACTTGGTTCTTTTATTGAAAACTCTATAGGCTTTACTAGAAATAGAGTAACCTAGGAAAATTCCTTCATCACTCTTGGATGAAAACTTGTCAAGATTATCTTTGGTATTAAGAATAAATACTTTTCAGCCAAAGACTCTGAATTAGTTAACCTTAGGTTTCCTACGGTTCCACAACTCATAAGGGTTCGTCTTAAGAACAGGTCTGATCAACACTCTATTGATAATATAACAAGCTGTATTTACAGCTTCAGCCCAAAAATAAATAGGTAGGTCATATTCATTAATCATGGTTCTGTAAATTTCTTGTAAGGTTATATTCCTCCTTTATACTACACCATTTTGCTGAGGTGTCCTATGGGCAGAAAAGTTATGACTATAGCCATTGTGTGAGAAATAGGAATCAAATTCATGATTCTCAAACTCACGGTCATGATAACTTCTTAGAGTTTTAATCTTAAGTCCACTATGGTTCTCTACAGATTTGGAGTATTTAGCAATGAAAGAACAAGCTTCACTTTTGTGAGCTAAGAAGCATACCCAAGTATATCTAGAAAATTCATCTACTAAGACATAGACATAGTGCTTCCCATTTAATCTAGAAACTCTAGATGGTCCAAACAAATCCATGTGAACCAACTCGAGAGGTTGAGAAGTTAGAAACTTATTTCTTTTGTTTGAAAGAGATTTTGTGTTACATTCCCTTTTTACATGGATTACAAACTTTGTCATTTGGAAACTCATGATTGGGTAGGTTTCTCACTAAGTTCTTCCTAGTAAGTTTTCAAAGTGAGTGTATATTGCAATGTCCTAATCTTCTGTTCCAAAGCCAAGTCTACTTATGAAAATCATTTAAACAAGTAATATTTTTCATGGCTAAAGAATTTAAATCAACAACATAAACATTTTCATTTCGCAAGGCAGAAAATACTAAAGTATTTTTAGAATTAAAAACATTGCCAGAATCATTTTTAAATTTAACATTAAAAACAACATCACATAACTGAAAAATACTTAATAGATTATATTTATGTCCATCAATGAATAAAACTTTAGAAATTAATACTGAGTCAGTGTTACCAATCTGGCCTAAGCCGATGATTTTCCCTTTAGAATTATCACCAAAGGTGACAAAGCCTCCATCAATTCTGACTAAGATTTTAAAGCATGAGAAGTCTCCTGACATATGTCTTGAACATCCACTGTCCAAGTACCAAGTCTTCCTACATGATCTATTTAAGTAGGTTTCCTACAAAATAGATTTAGAAAGGAAATGATTTTGGTACCCAGATCTTCTTGGGTCCAGACAGATTAGCAATCAAAGATTTCGGTACCCAAATTTGTCTTATGGGTCTCATAAAATTTGTAGAATCAATAGATTTTGAATGATAAACCTTATTAGATCCGTAACTATAACTAGTTGAAGCATATAAATGTCTAGAACTAGAACTAATAGTATTCTGTCCAGATTTAGGAATAAATCTATTCTTAGTAAACTGTCTCTGTCCAGGTTTGTAGCCTATTCCAGTCATGTATTTTGGTGCAACTTGATTTCCTAGCATTTGAGTTAGTGTATCCTTTCCATTTGTGAATTTCTTTAAATCCTTTCTGAGTTGCTCATTAGACATTTTCAGTTCGGTGTTCTCCTTTAACAGTTGATCATTTTTCTCTTTTTCAATAGTAAGTTCAGTTTTAAAAGTAGTAGTGAGAGAATGTTGTTTCTTTAATGATTGTTATTTATCCTTAAGTTCATTTCATGTCTCTTCCAGCATATTACAATATTTAAACAATTCCTCACTATTCATGTTTTCATAATCAGAATCAGATTCTGCACTATATTTAGAATAACAAGAATTTAAAGCAGGAGTATCTAAGATTACCTCAGATGTGTTTTTCATAAAACACATGTTTCCCTTATTCCTGGTTTCAGTCCCAGAAGCTTCAGATTCACTATATCTATCCTCAGAAGCACTCCAAGTAGCCTTCATAGCCTTTTTGTACTTACTGTACTTGTAATCATATTTCTTATTGAATTTGATCTTTGGGAAGCCTGCTTTAATATGTCCTTTTCTTTTGCACTCATAACAGAAAACTTCATCAATTTTATCTGGCATTTACAATCCTTCATCCAATGTCCCTTATTGTCATACTTTCCTTTGTAATTTGATTTTCTGAAGAATTTCTTCTTCCTATAAAATTTCTTAAACCTTCTGGCTATCTGAGCCATTTCATCATCACTATCAGAGTCTGAATTTTCACTGGGTGAACTGTCAGTAGGTAGTTGAGATTTATATTTGTCCTTGCTCTTTGAAGCAGTAGCCTTGAAAGCCACTGATTTTCTCTTAGTTCATCATCCTCCTCTTTATTCACCTTGAGTTCTTCCTCATACATCATAAGCTTACCAATGAGTTCTTTGACAGGTAGAGCAGCATTGTCACATGACTCTCTGATTGAAATAGATGTGACTCTCCATCGGTCTGGTAAACATCCTAGAATCCTCATAATTTTTTTCTTTGCTGGAACAACCTTTCCAAGTGAATTCATTGCATTGACTATCTCAGTAAACCTGAGATACATATCAGAAATGGGTTCATTAGTCTTCATTTTAAAATTATCGTATTTAATAGTATAATTATTTAATCTCATTTCTGTAACATTGGTTGTTCCTTCATGAGAAACACCCAAAGTATCCCAAATTTCAAAAGCAGTTTTACAAGTAGAAATTCTGTTAAACTCTTCATCTCCTAAAGCATAGTACAAGGCATTCATGGATTTACAATTATTATTGTAAGCAGTCTTTGTATGTTCATCCCAAGTGGATCTAGAAGTAGTAGGAAGTTTATATTCTGATTCTATTGCAGTCCAAATATCAAAACCTATGCCTTATAAATTAATTTTCATTTTAAGTTTCCACTAAGCATAGTTTGTACCATTGAATAAAGGTGGAATGTTAGTAGCTCACCCTCTAGTCTATTATCCATAACTAGATCATAGAAAGATAAGTAAAGAGATAAAAATTTAGAACTAACAAAAAATTAAGATATTTAAAGATGCAACTAAAATTATAGTTGAAAAATAGAGTATTTCAAAAATCTTTGAACAAAAACTAAGACATTGATACCAAATGTTGGTCGGTGTGGACACTCAAGAGGGGGGGTGAATTGAGTTCCAATTAAAATTTCTGTTAAAATATTGTCTAGTTAAAATCCCCCGATTTATAAAAGAAGTTAAACTGTAGTGAATTTATACATATTTTAAATGTTCACTTAGATTCTCAAAGATTGATTAAGTCTCAGTTAATTTAACCACAAGATCAAACTAACTTTTGAAGCTAACCTATTAATTTAAAATAAGTGTAAACAATTGATAATTTAACTATCAAAGTAGCTTGAAAAAAGATTTCTATTTCAAAGTAATAGCAGTGAAATAAAAAAGATATATGTAGTATACTTTAAACATAAATAAAATATGCACAACAGATAAAACAAGAGGTTTAGTCTCAAGCCGAGACTTAGTCCTCTTAAATATATATAAATTTGATCCACACCCTGGATCGAGATTAACAATAGTTTTACAAAACTGTCCAGGCCACACAGGGACCTCTACCACTGTTCTTCATGGGAGACAAAACAAAGACCAGGTCACACAAGGACCTCTTCCACAGTTGACGTGGGTAAACAGAAGTAAAGAGAATTTGAGTGAGGATTGTGATATCCTCTAGTTCATTGCAAGAGACAGTGTGTGTAAAGATATATAGAGTACACCACACTGATCTAAATTTAATAAATAAATCATGTAGAGAAGATAGATGAGAGTTTAGAAATATCTAGTGATTATCAATGTAGCTCTGGACTCGTTGGATTCAGTAGGAATGCTTCTGAGTCCTTATCTAGTTTTTCGGTTGAAAAACAGAGTGTCGTAGTTCAGCTTTTCTTCTTCAGGAGTGAGAAAGATCTCTTGATTCGTCGTGTGTTCTTCAGCAGTATTGGATTGCACTGATGAGAGTTCTCTAAAGGTCTTGCAATCTCATTCTTGTTCAGGATTGATTTTCTTGTTCAGCACAGTGCGCTCAGATGTACGTATGTTCTTCGTGTTGTTTCTTGTTGCTTACTGCTTCTTACTTGTTCCTTTTTTTCACGTGTACTGCATCTCAGTCTTTCTTATATTCTAAAAGTTCTGGCACTAGGAATGATTCCCTTTTCATAGGTACGAGATACGGTTTCCTGACATGCCAACAACTATCCTTAAATAACATTAATTGCATTAAAACCAACAAATATGACTGTTAGCATTATTTAAATAATATTGACAAACACTTAAGAAACGGTGTCACAGTGATTATGGAAATGGTGTATTCTTCACGGTATGTGGTTCACGGTATGAGCTTCACGGTGTGTGGTTCACGGTATGAGCATCACGGTGTGAGCTTCATCGTGAGTCCTTCACGGTGTCTGGTCACGGTGTCTGGTCACCGTGTCTCGGTCATGGTGTCTGGTCACAGTGTCTGGGTCACGGTGTCTGGTTCGCGGTGTATGGTTCACGGTGAGTCCTTACATAGAAAAATATCTATATTTGGACTAAGACAGTAATATGAAGAATATGAATTAATGTTAATCATTAGAGAGTAAGATAATGTGAATCATAAATACAATGGTGTGACAATATATGTGAGAATTGTGATCATTCATAGGACTTGTAAATAATAAAGAGAGTAATTAACATCCATAAGCTTTGTTATTATATAAACATGATGTGTAGCTATTATTGAGATTGAAGATCATTATCAATATGCGCAATGAAGATCGAGATTTATTAACAGTAAAGAGATTTGTGATCATTAAAACATGATTAAAACATGAGGAGTACAACAAATAGGTTAGACCAAGATTATCTATTTGAAATATTTATTCTCACCATAACTATTTGACTAAGGGAGTGAGTGGTAGTGATTGTGTAATCTCACGTTAATCAACTTAGCATAAGAGTATTGGATGACTTAGAACATTTATAGCATTGAAATTTTAAAACCAAACAAGACTATATCTTCCATATCATATCACTATTTTCAGTCACTTCCTTTTTAAATAAATCTTTAATACTTTAGTTCATTTTATTATATATTTTCAAAATAAAAATTAAAAACATCCACTTCTTGAATTTTTATCAATAAACATGATTGTTGTGTTCACCTCTTCAAAGGTATCCTAGTTTGACCATTATACTATTTTTTAACTAAAGAAATAATTGTTTTTCAACACTCCATGATTGGAATAGGTCAAAACCAGGCTTTGTTGTTAATGTGGTGCAACACTTTCACACAACTCCTTTCATAAAAAGGCAAAAAAAATTATATATATATAAAATAAAAAAATACCATTATCCATGACGTATTCAAATTCCAATTATTATGCTTGGGAGTAATAATCTCGTCTTCCATATGAGGGAAAAATATAAAACGAAATTAAATCATTGTTTGAATGTAAAAAGTGAAAATATATGAAATGAAGAGAAAAATATAATATATAGTTGAATGTTTTTTTTCACCCTAAGAGTCGTAACCTCAGTAATAAGTTGAAGTAGTGGAGGAAAAAGTAACCCAACTCATTTTTCATGTTTAATAATTTGGGTATGCCGATAATAAATTCAATGAAGACCCATTTGGACTTTCTCGACCATTACCAGAAGTGTTTTCTAAAAAAGACATGTGTTCTAATATATATGTAGGAGATCAAGATGATTTTGATGAGTATTGACAAAATTATGTAGAAGAAAAAAAGTTGTGCAACTCAATCATCTTCATCAATGAAAAATAATTACCTCTATACATCCCTCTTTCATTGAAGAAGATAATTTAGGTGAACTTATTGAGATTGATATTCCAATTGTCCTACATGATAAAATTATTTTTCCAACTAACATACATGAAAGGGAGGTTTTGTTTGTTTATTTATCATGTTTTAATCTTCATCTAGATGAATTGTTTTCTAAATTATCCTTTTATAAAATTTATGACATAGTAAAAATGGAACAATACATAGATTTTAAGGAAGATACCATCAAAGTGGGGGTGATTGAAGAATAATAATATTTGAAGAAAAATGTGGTGATGTGACTTCCTCCTCTATAGGAGGTTGAATACCATACAGAGGGGGAAAATTTTTATGTCAACAAGCAGTATCCCTAAAATTACTTCACTGCAACTATGGACCTTAAATTCTATATTTAATCTTTCTTGGTGGTTATAACATTTCTCATCTCATTTGGGGGGTATCCATTATCATTTTCTACTCCTGGACACTGGGAAAAGTCACATGTGCCATATTAATGAAATGAAATCCATATTCTAATTGGGGATAATCCACTATAACTACCTCACTAGAGGTAGTAAAATCATAGCCTTATTGGGGGTCTAAACCAAGAAGTAACCATTTTCTTTCCCCATTCCATTTTTTTTAATTTTCTTGTTTTTTTATTTATTTCTAATATTTTTAAAGTGGAAGAATCAAGGTGATTAACTTAAGTCTTATACTAAGAAACAAATATGGATGTGTGTCTCCTTTTCTTTATTTTATAGTTTCTTAAATAAAAATTTCTATGAAAATTTTTCTTGATATTATTTGAAATAAAAAGTGGGTAGTGAATGGAATAAATGTGGGGATGGATTTCAAAATATTTTTAGGAATTTTTTGTGTGTTTCTATTTTTTCATTTTTTTCTGAATGTTTCATGTTTTGAATTATATTTTTGGTTTTTTATTATTATTGAGATTGAATCAAATGGTTTGAAAAATTAAAAAACTCTTTATATTTTTTACAATATTTTAAATTTTAATATTTGAGGATATAAATGATTATATACTGGATTTTGTTTCTGGGTTTCTAATAATTTCATTTAGTGATGTTTGATTTATTATGAAACTCATGTGCACTAGTACTATCGAAAATGAATATCCTAACCAACCTAATAGGTTTATAAATCATTTTAACATACTCATTACATTAATATTTTTCCGTAGACTCTTGAGATATATTTTTTGATCTAGAACATGATATTTTTCCCTTTTCTAAATATGTTAGACTTCAAGGAATGTGTGAAGTATGATTTAGGCACTAACTTAAAATCCCCATTTTTACATTGAACTCTTATTTTGGCCAACCATTACATATTAATTTTATTAAGCCCATAGTAGCCATAAAATTGTTTATTAGGTATCCATAAAACAATCAATTTATTCATTTCCAACTTACTCAATATGTCAAATGTAGGAATAATTTTGAACTAAAGTATGGGTGAAGAGACATTGGTTGTGTTGTGTGAATTTGAAAAATATGTTTAAAATAAATTTAAAAAAGTGTTACGATATTTATTATGACTTTTTGGAGAAAATTTCTTAATGGAAATATGGTTGGGTGACCTAAATAATATGAAAATATGGACCAATAGTTTTTTGAACACTTAAATATAAAAATATAACACTCTTTCCCACAAAAAATTTATTTATGAAGAGAAATTATAGATCAAACATCATGTTAAAAAAATTCTAAAAATATGTAAATATAGGTATGAAATTTATCATTTACTATAAAATTACAAGTTTTAACATCCCAATGAATGAAATAATTATTAGAGGTGATTAATTTTCAAGCTAATTGATGAGCACATACTTATTGCATAAAATCGTTTTCATGCATTTACTTCTCTTTACTGCTTAACCCTCCTTATTCTGCCTCAGAATTTTTGACATCGAAATTATTCCAAATAAAACCCACTAGAATACCCCAAAAAGTTTTCAACACCAACAAATGTTCTTGGATCACTTCAGGTGGTGATTTATTATGTTTTACTCCTTATTGTAACTATTTCGTGGGATTGGATGTAAAAATACTTATTGAATTTTATCATTTTTGTGATAATAGAAAATTCATGCGAGGTAAGTGTTTTCTGGTCATAAGAGGAAAAATAATGTGGAAATGTATTGAATTAGTTAAATAGATAAATGAAATAATTCTTTTTCTGGTACAATTTTATTTTTTGTTTCTTGTTTTTAATGTGATTTATCTCATGGGTATGTGTTTGGAATTTTCTTTGATTTGATGTGGAAACATAATTGTTCTGGAGTCCAAGTATATAGCGTGGGATAATTGATAGAGGTAATAATTTTATTTTGTAGATATTTAATTAAATGGTTTATTACCCGCATATTTATCAATTTTAGATCATTTTAATCATTTTGGGGTTTTTAGTGAATTTTGAACAAAATTATGAAAATTTTATAATTCTAGAATTTTAATAATTTTATGCCACATATGTATTTCAATAACATCATTTTCTATATTTTACTGAATGGAGTGATTATTTTTTAGGATTCATTAATTTAGGATCCTCAACTTCATAAACATGAGAAAGTGAAAATTCGAACTCTATAAGGAAAAACTAATTTAGTCAATGGGGAAAATAATTTTGGCTGATAGGATTGTCCTTCCCTCATTAGATGAGGCATATATCATGATAAATTAAACTAATTGAGGTGATTCTAGTTTTATATTAAATAATAATCCAAGGATCCCTTCAAAATTAAATTTCATGAAGAAAAAATCTTATTAGGGCGTCCCATACAAACATAAATGAGGAGGAATATGAACAATCTATTCATTCAGAAAAACTAAGATTTAGTAATTTGGTCATATATTTTTTTCCACTTGTATAAATATTGTTTAAATTTGATAGTCAATAGAAAACTAAATTCTAGAAAAATAATTTTAAGATACCATTGAATGTCTCTCCTTTATGATGGGATGAAATAAATAAAAAATATAGATGTTATATTTTAAAAATGACATTTTATCGATTTCACTTTCGTTATTATTTATTTTGTAATGGATTACTCATCCCCATTCTTCTCAGCTACCCTTCACATGGATCATTAAAAATTATTATCGATTGGTTAAAGGATTTTTTCTCACTTTTAATTCTTGATTTCTTGCAATTAATTAAATAAAATCCTTACTCTCTTTTGAGATAATGGTTTTGAATACCAATAGTGGGTTTTATTATCATGTATGGTTGAATTTGGTTATAGATTTTTTTATTATTATTGAGTTATTAATTGATCATTGTATCACTCAAATTTGGTTAATATACAATCTATTATCCAAGATACAAATGGGTAATTATTCGATAATCATCATTATTTATGGGAGGGGTAGTGGATAATCTTTATTGTTTGGGATTGAAATTACATGATTTTATATTTCCTATGGAAATAAAGGACATTCACTAGAAATCACTCTCACATTGGATGGAGGGTAGAACATGATGTGATATGGGTAAGGTCTGTTCTCACTATCAACATTTGACTAAGGGAGTGAGATGAATTGATTGTAGAATATCATTTTAATAATATTAGATGAAGGGAAATAAATAAGATGGAAATATAATAACATTGAAATTTGGAAACTGAACTCGACCTAATAACCCTTATCATATCATTTTTTAAAATAAATTTCTTTATCAATTTTTCTTTAATCATTTGAATCATTTCTAAAATTTGTTTCATAGTCAAACAATTTCAAAACATCCATTTCTAGAATTTTTGGTAAGAAACATGATTATTATTCCATCTTATCTAAAGATAACCTAGGTTAACCACTATATTAGAATTTAACTTATTCAATAGTTTCTTTACCCCACCCAATGATAGGCACATGTCAAAACATAGTTCTAAAATAGAGAGAAATACAATTTCATACACAAATTATTTATAAAAAACACAAATAAAAACATAAATTGCAAAAGTAAAAATTAATACTCTATATATATGATGTTTTAACACTACGATAATTATTAATGGACTGACTACTCTAATGTTCCACATGATGAATAATATAAAAATGAAATAAAATCTCAAGTGTATGGAATTAAAGATATCATAAAAGACATGGAGAGAAAAATGGAATTTGTAGTTCAGTATATATGTGAATCCCAAGATATGTAACCATAGAAAGAATAATAAAAAGTGGGGAAATAAATTTCTACACATTTTTTTCATGTTGGGGAACCCAAGAGGCCCATAAAAAATACAATATATATCCATCTGGTCTTACTCAACCTTTACAAGATACAGTTTTGTAAAAATATATTTCTTCTGATATACATCAATGATATCATTATGATTTGGATATGTATTGGTAAAATTTTATAGAATCTAAAGAGGTATATGACTATTTTATCTTCATTAATGATATATCATCACCTCCCAACCAGTCTCTTTCTTTAGAAGATGGAAATAAAGATGCACCCATTGATATTATGGTTCTAATGGTCTATCTATATGAGAGTATATTCCATTCTAACTTTCATGAAAGAGAACTTTTCTTTCTTAATTAATCTTGTTTTAATCTTAATCAACCATTTTTTTCTAACTTCTCATTTTATGAAAATTTTTACACAGAAAATAAAGCATGCCTTCAATGTTAATGAAGATACCACCCAAGTAGTGGTGATAGATGAATACTTATTGATAAATGATATTGTGGTTCTGTGTGTGCCACCTCTACAACAACTTGGAAACCCTATAGAGTAGGAAAACATGCATGTTAATAGGGATGACCCATATATTAATTCCCCTCCCACTCTATACCTAAAATGCTATATTTATTTTCTCATGGGGGTTGGGGTTTTTCTATTTTTCTTTAGGGTTATTCATTATTAGTGTCTACTCAAGGAAAATAGAAAAATTCACATGTGGTGGTTCATCTCAAAGAAACCACATCCACCTTCTGATTGATGATAATCCACTACAACTGTGTGATTGGGGGAAGTAAAACCCACACACATTTTTAAGGGTCAAAACCAAGAAGTATTCCTCTTAATTACCCTTTTTATTCCTTGTTGTTTATTTTTCTTATGTTTCCTTCCTTTCATATAATATTGATGATATTGTAGCAATTATATTAACTCAAGTCTACCACTAAAAAAATTATGTTGTGTCTGTCCTTTAATATATTTTATTTATTTCACATATTATTTATTTTGGAAAAGAATTTGTGATCTAATTTTAATTAAAAAGATGTTAGTAAATGGAAATAGTGTGGTAAGTTATTTCATTCAATTTTTATTTAAATCTAATGTGCATTAACATTATATATTTCATGTTTTTTTTAATTTTCCATGTTTTGATTTTTTTTTGTGTTTTGGGGATTGTTGAACTGAATTTGAATACTTTGTAAAATTAAAGAAACCTTCTTATTTTGGAAAATTTTATAAATTTGAATATATGTGGATTTTAAATATTTGCTAAATGTATTTTTTTCCCGATTTCCAACATATTTATTTTATTATGTTTGATTGACTGTGGAACTAATGTGAACTATTTCAATCCAAATTGAAAATATTTTCAAACCTGAGATGTTTCTAAATCCTTTTAACATCGTATTCATATTTATATTTTTCTTGAAATTCTTGAGACATGTTGTGTGATATGTATTTTTTTATTTTTCACTTTTTCAATGAAATTAGAGTTCATGGAATGTGCCATGTAAGATTGTGGTACCACATTGAAATCCCCATATTACATTATACTTATATTGTATCCTATATTTATGTCAGATCATTATTAAGACCACAATAGCCATGATTTTTTTGGTAAGACATATTAAAATATATTTATTAATTTCTAAAATTCTCTAGAATGAAAATGCATTATTATTTTATAAATTAATTTTAGGGGGAATCATTGGCTATGTTCTGCTGATTTAAAAAATATGTTTGAGCAGAAATGAAAAAAGTAGATCCATAATTATTTCTTCTTTACTGGAATAAATTTTATGATAGAATGACTAATGAGTGGCATGAATGTCATTACAAATATGTGAAGAGAGTTCACTAGTACTTGATGATCCAAAAATACCACTCTATTACTCAAATTTTTTATTTTGAATAGAAATTAAATATATGAAATTGAGATTAAACAATGAAAAAAATAGGGGAAAAGTGGGAAGAAATTTATCATTGATAGTGAAATTCCATGTGTGATCTTCCCCAGTAAAAGAAAAGGTAGTTGGAGATGATTAATTTTATTTCTATTTAAGGAACACGATGTTCATGATCTATACAAGTTTCATGAATTTACATAACATTTGAGCTGAACCAGCCATATTCATCAATTAAATTTTTGACATCTAGATCCTAAAAATGTTAATCTTGTAAATAAAACATTTAAAATACCCAATTATTGGAACATTTGTGACTCTATGAATTGAATATAGTTGGAGGATAGAATACCTATAGATATCCCACATGTTCTTGAGAATGAGAAAAACTCAAAAAAACATGAGTGAGTGGGAAATAGGTTATTCATGGGTAAAGTTCCCCCCACTGAAGAATGAACCTAGAAAATATATAACAAGTAGGTTTCTTATATATGATGTCTACATCAGATCTTCGTCGATGATTAATCTTCCATCCTATCCTCCATTTTGGTAAAAATATTCTTATATAGTCTCTTTTAATGAAGTTGAATTCAAGGTTTTGGTATATGATTTTCTTTTTACTCTGGTTTGGGGTTTCCATGGAGGGAGACCCCATATTTCTTCATTTCAAAGCAATCTATAGGAAATTAGCATCTCTAAACTTGATTTTGGGAATTCCAATGTGGATTTTGTGGTTCTCCTCTTTGATGATTAAGAGGATAATTATCGATGATGTAGGTGACAGAGCTATAGATTTAATGATTTTTGGTATAGAGATATAAAAATTGTGTATACTCACCTTGGATGGTTATGAATGTATTTTTATATAGATCTAGGTTTGTGTTTTCATCTGTACTCGAAATAATTTCTATTTTTAATCCCTTTTAGACATTGAAATACTTTTTTCGATCCCCAATAAAAATAGACTATGTGACCATTAATCCCTTTCACGCTTTGGTAGTTATTGATTTTCTTGTCCTAGACATTGTAGAGAGATTTTACTCAATTCATATGGATCAATAATGAAAGTGAATGTTTTTTCATGGTTGTAGACTATGGAGGAATTTCTCTTTTATAATCCAAATGAAAGATATGGGGTCCCTTAGGTTTGGGACATGGTCAAAAGGATGATTTGATTAAGGGAAGGGGGTCTCGATATATGGTGATCTAGTTGTTCAAGAAAAAATTATAGGGGAAATGAACCCATATATGTAGAAGGGTGTCCATATATACTATATGGTCTCTGAACTGTTAATGTTATAGGTTCCTTTTGTGAGAAAATCATTATAATAAGATGATGCATGAAATGAGTTTTGATGTTACTAAAGGGAATGGTTCTGATTTTCCTGATGCAACTAATGATATCCACCAAGATACTTTATGTGTCTGAACCATTGATGCTTATAATAGTTTTTCTAAAGTAGACACTAGACTAGGTTTAATTATTACAGAAAATATTAATCATTATGGTAAGGATACAGTGGATGAACACACTAATTAGTTTTCAAAGGATATGGAGGCCCAAGTGCAAGCTGCTATCAAGTCTCTCAGGTTTGACTGAAAACCAATTTATAATGATGTGGAAAAAGATAAAAAACCCTCTAGTGGAACTAATGTGAGGGATCTAATGCTGTGAAGGATAATATATCTTGACCATGGATAGACTACACCAATACCCCTATAACTATCAACAAATGGTCTAATTGAGATTCTTTGGCATTTTCGGTGGTGGCCCATGAAAATAACCATAATTAGATCCTCATTTATATATTCTATGGTTATGATAATTTTGAAAGAGCATAGAGTGAATGTTTCCAAATTCTAAATTCAGGGCCCAAGGTAAACACTAAACCATGCAACACCATAGGAAGCGGAGAGAATATTTTAGCAGCTGCAAAGAGGTATACATTGTTTTCAAATGACAAACTAATTTCTAATATTCATTAGAGGAATTACATGAGTATGGAATGATCATGGTACATTATTTCCTTATATATTTAAATTTGAAATTCTATGAGGGTTCCAAAAAAACCAATAAAATGGTATTGTACTGCGAATATAAATATTGAGTTGTAGTGGATCATGAGTGAGAGAGAAATATTTTCCCCGAAAGGTAGGTAGAAAATGTACATCAGGATTAATATGAGATTGAATGGTTTTTTATTATTTGTGATGAGTTAGGGGTGTTTTATCCATGTAGGAGAAATGATATTTCCTTAAATGTGATAATTGGTTATTTTTTCATTTAACTTTTGGAAGATTATTTTGACCTTGGTATTAGATGATTGCATAGAAGTAAACTTTTTCTACGTGGGTGAATTGATGGTGATAACATTTTAAATAATTTTACGTTTAATTATATTGTGTTAACCCAAAAAATCCATTTAATGGTAAATTGTTACATTTAATGGTTTTATAAGTAATTAGAGCTTTTGTGAAAAATGGCCTTCTTTAGGATTGTAAACTATTTTATTTTTCTTTTATATTTCTACCTAAAATGTATCTATATAGAAAAAAATAAAAAAAAATTATATTTTTCATCTTCTATTTTCATTTTCCGTAATTCAACTAGACCAAAATAAGAATCCATCCATTTGAGGCCCAATAGATGCTCAAAATCCAAGCCTTGGAATCTGTGCCAATTTTTTTTATAATTATAATGATGATCCTCTATATCACAATGTAAAAGGACTATTGGAGATATAATATTACAGGGAGTTAGAGGACATCTAGAGGAATTGTTTTTATTCATGTATCCAGGTGTTACTCATGCTCTTTTAAGGACATAAATTCATTGACACTAGGTGCACTTGAATATAAATAGTTAGACAATCCAGAATAAATTTATAGAGAAAAATGAAATTATTATTTTACTAAAAATTTCCAATGAAGAAAGAATTTTTTGGGTTGATATAGGATAGATATATGAAAAAATATCAATAATAAATAGTTTCCATATTTTTTTATTAATTTAGGATACAAAATAAAAAATTCTAGAGGATGTATTTAGATCTTAAATTTGAACCCCATTTGCCTATAAAAATATATTCCACCTCCTTTTAAGGTGTTGGCAGATTTAGTTGGCACTTTTAGTATCTTTTTGGGTTTATTTTTCATTAATATCATTCTATATATTTTATATATGTGTGTTTTTTATCTTCTCATTCTCTCATTTTTTTCATTTTACATTTTCTCCAACCGTGTAATCATCAAACTCTATGAAATTGGGGGACCGATCTAAGTATTTTTTAAGTGAGATATTGGTGGTTTAATTGGGATTCATTTCAAATAAATTTCAATATATTTATTTTATTATTATAATTTCTAAGGATGTTTAAATGTTTTTGGTGTGAAATTTGACTATTTTATCTTCCAGTGAGTTCTCTTTCACATTCATCATTCATCTTTCTCTTCACTATGTATGTCATGAATATGATGGTGTATGGATTGTGTAGTGATAGATGGAGAATATATCTCATAAATGAATTTAGAAGAGTATTTAACCACAAGTAGGGATCCCAGTGTGGAGTAATAAACACTAAACTGAGAGGTTTTAGTGTGATAGGTCTTGATCACTACATTTAATTGAGTTTCGACAATATTTTAAAAAATAACGATATCAATCACCATGACATCCTAAGAGATATCTCCTTATTTTTTCTAAGATAATTATGTTAAAATATAATTAATATAGATATAGATATATATATTAATATTTCATGAATATTTTAAACCCATCTAC
The DNA here is from genome assembly GCA_963277665.1 of Viscum album. Taxonomy (NCBI): domain Eukaryota; kingdom Viridiplantae; phylum Streptophyta; class Magnoliopsida; order Santalales; family Viscaceae; genus Viscum; species Viscum album. Next base: position 1,282,800,917 of record OY728134.1, read on the forward strand.
TTTATGTTATTTGAGTTTTATATTAGTTATAATATAAAGAGTTGTAACAGAAAATTCGGGTTTTCTGAGCTGCCTTCTGGAGACCGGCATTGGGTGTGCGCGATATTTCTTGGAGATATAAATAACATATTAAATGGGGATCCCTGAAATATCCCTAGACATTAATTTATGTTTTGACACATTCCTTTCATGGGTTGGGGAAAGAATAATTATTTCATAATTTAAAATTATGTATAGTGCTCAACCAAGATTTTCTCTAAAGAGGACTACATAATAATCATGTTGGTCACATTAAATTTGTGAAATATAAGTTTAGAAATTTTTTCATTTTGAAAATAAAATAAATTAATTATGAAAAAGATTAATAATAGATTGAAATTTTTTTTTATGGAAATAAGTGATACATGAAGGGTGATTTAGTCCGGATCAGTTTTCCAATTACAATGTTATAACAATTCCAATTTCCAAACCTCTTTTTCTAAGTGGATTAATGAGAGATTCCAAAATCTCTTCCTCTCACACCCTTTTTAATATGGTTATGGTGAGAATTAAACTTTCAAAACTGCCATCTTTATATATTATCCTTTATATGTGTGAGATATTTCAGGGAATACCATCAATAGACTTATAGAATACCTTATCAAGTATTTTTTATCCCAGAAAATAAAGAATGTCCACTACCCCTCCCACACATAATGATGATCATCGAGTAAATAGAAACTACTCCCAAGACTACCCCATCATATAAAAATCAAAACCTAGTGTAATGGTATAATTAAAACTAACCAAATCAATAACCTTAATAGAATCTAAAACCAAATATGGTAATTCTTGATAATAAAACCTTCTATTAGAATATTGAAACCAATTTCATAGACGAGAAAGCATATTTTAATCGATGAACTGCAGGAACTAAATAATTATTAATGGAAAAATCTAGAATTTCCCAATCCATCAGATCATTATCCCTCCATGTTAAGGGTATATGAGAAGAAGGATGAATATGAATCCATTAAAAAACAAAGATAATAGAAAATTAAAAGAAAAAATGTCTTCCCCATAAACTATATTCCATATTTTTTTAATTGTTTTCCCATAATAAGGCTGAAAATTATCCATGTTCCTTCATAAGAGTGGTTCTAAGATTATTTTTATATATACTCTCAATAATTCAATGTATTTAAAAATTTTAAAAAATGTTATTCCACACTTATTGAATCTCAATTTGTATAGCTTAGGGACTTTTCATTTTCCTCCAATTTGACATGTGAATGAGATTTTTTAATGACATTAATTCTTTATGAAATTAAATTTTAAAAATTATCCATTTAGTTATCTTTAATATTTTACTTGAATAAACTCATCTCGTTTTATGTATCCTGAGGTATTCCTCATTTAAGGAGAGAAGGTAAATTCTACCATAAATTATTCTCAACATTTATTAAATTATTTAAATCCATACAATTGAAGAGGATAAATACCATGAATTATGAAAAAAAATCAGCCCTTTTTGATTAATATTGAATGATTTATCCATGAAATAAAAAAGTGACAAAAAACTATAAAAATTCTATATTTTATAAATTTTATCAATTTAGGACAAAAATCACAAAAAAATTAAACTTGATGAAAATTATATCAAATTGATTAATTGATAGGGATAAAATAATTTAAATAAATAGAAAAAATAATTTTAATATTATATATATAAATTACCCCACAAAAAACTCTTGAAATCCTGAACATTTGAGCCTCAAAATCAAAATAAAGATAATTTAAAACACATTCCCATTATATCCACCACTCTAATAGCAAGGAAATAATATATCATGACTCCTAAAAACCAATTATTTATAGTTCCTAATTTACCTTATTCAATTCGTTTAAAAAATATATAAACTTATATTCACATAAAAAACATATCTCAATAGAATTGTCTCTCATCACACAAATGATAATTTTTAACAAGGCTTTAATCATCCAAACTCATGCAATAGTTAACATTGGCTTAGTAATTTCATAAATCTAAACCAAATGTGAGTGAAGAAAATTTGGTTTTTAGGAGTACTAATTAGTATTTTTTAGTGTATTTTGATTGGTATGATTTTTATGTAAAAAATAATGAGGTATAATAAGGAGGGTGAAGCTCTAAAGTGAAGTAAATGAATGAAAAACGTTTTCCCCTATGATAGCATTTCTTCAATCAACTCAAAAACCAATTACCTATAAAATCCTATTTATTTCCTTGAAAAATTATCACCTAAAATTTTATAATCAATGATGAATATATTCCCTAGTTTCCCCTATTTTTATCATTGTTTTTGTTTGATTTTAGAACATCAATTTCTTTATAGAATCAAAATTTTGAAGAAAAGGGAAATAACTCTTGATCTTCATGTATTGGTGACCTTTAATCCCAAATCTATACTAATATTTAGGGCACTAGTACATCTTTACATCATGAAATGTATTCTATAAAATTAATAAAAAATATGGAAACACATTTTTTAATCTCAGGTAAAAAAGGTTCATCAGATCATTACAACACAACCAATGTAACCACCACACTTATGCTCAAAAATTACAATAAATTTAACTTCTAGAGTAGTTTTCAAAGGGATTAATGGATTATAATTTGGATACCTAAAAAAATCATGACTACTAAGGCTTGATAAAATTTAGATGTAATATAAGGCCAATATAAGAGTTGAATGTGAAAAAGGGGTTTCAATGTGGTGCTTTAATCATAGTTCCCACATTAGATGAAATCTAACAACTTTGAAAAGTAGAATAATAGAATAAAATATATCACAAAATATATCTGAAGATTATTAATAAAAAGTCAAATGTAATGAACATGATAAAAAAGATTTGGAAAATATTTGGTTAGAAATGTTTTTTAATTTGTATTGTACTAGTTCACATGAGTTTTGAAATCAAGAAAACTTCATCAAATGAAAACATTGTAAATTTAGGGAAAAAATAATTAAAAAATAATTGAAATACTTAAGTACTAAAATAAATAAATGTGTAAAAAAATTTAATATGATTTGAATTTTCCAAATAATTAAATTCAAGTTACTAAATCCTAAAAACAAACCAAAAAAAAATAAAAAATTGAAAAAATTCAGAAAAAACATGATAAAATTGAAGGACACAAAAAATATCAAAAATTATGATGATATCCCTCCACACACTTAGTCCATTTAATTCAAAAATTTTATTTGAAATAATATCAAGAAATCTTTTCATATAACATTTTAATTAGGAATCAAATAAAATAAAGAGTAGGAAATGTAGAACCTGATTTATTTTTTAGTGGATGCCTTGAGTTAAGCTCATAGAAACTAACAATTTAAAACTATAATAAATAAATAAAAAAATATAAATAATGAAAAACAAGTGAAAGGGGAAATAAAAGAGATACTGCTATGTTTGTAACCCTAATAAGATGATAGGTTTTTATTGCCCATAGTCAGGTAATTGTAGTAGATTATATCCAATCAGAAGGTCGATGTGGATTTTTTTGAGAAGAACCACCACATTAAAATTTTAATGGTTTCCATGTGTAGAAACTAAGGATGGAGAACTCCAAATAAAATAATAAAATTCCAAAACCCTAATAAATTGTTAAAATATAATTTTCTGTCAAAACTTAGAGGGAAAAGAGTATTGGGGTGCTCCCTTTTGATATACATAGTGTAATCCTCCATAGGTAATTCAAGTTATCATATAGGAGACACTGGAATCACCATATTCTCCTCCATCTATTATTTTTCTTTGACCACCACAACTCGAGTGGTCCCTCCCATAATATATATATACTTATCTATTTATGTTGTGCCAAAAAAATTAGAAAATGAAAAATCATAAAACTATTTATCTTGAATATGATTTAAACAAGATGAATTAATAAGGAAATCTTACCATTAAAGTAAATTTTCCTAGTAACTGATCTCATCAGGAAGGACCATTGTAATCTCAATCTCTATAATTTCACAACCATAGAATCCCATAGCTGGTGTATTATTTTGTTAAATTGGAATTATTACATGGAAAAAAAATTAATTTAGAAGGAATATTCAGTTTAGTAGTCTTGGAATGCCAGATAACATACATGATACCCATAATACACTGGGAAAACAAAATAAAACATTCAACATAAAAAATGACTTAAAATGAATCCTTGAAATCTTATTCAATGTAAACTTCTTCATAACCCGAGAAATAAAACATAATAAGGGTGAGATCAAGTACTCAAAAAGGGTAAATACAAAGGAATCAATGTGGATCAGTCTATATGGAAATGTAAATATCATATCACACTTCCCATAAAAATAACTAGAAAAGTTATAAATAATTTGGCTAAAATGAAACTAAAACACATTCCATGAATCAATAAACTTATAATGAACTATATAAATAGATATGTTGATGCGAAATCTCATGGATAATTAATAATTTGAAATAAATTAGGGAAATTAATTCTTCATTGAAGTCATGTCTAAGGCAGATGAGGAATTATTACAATCAATATATTTTATAAGATGGTTTAAAACTAAGGGTAGAAACCTATTTCCAAAATTATTTGTCTCATGAGAACCTGTCGATGCACTGGGGGGAGATATATAAAGTCTAGGATCCACCCATAATTTCCATTCCATAGAATAACTCAAAATAAAACTAACTAATATTTCTTATCCAATAACCATATTGAATGGAAAATATGGATTCATCAATAGTTCCATAGTTAATCAAACATCCAATAAAGGAAAAACCATATGAAAAAAAGTATATGGGTTAGGAACTAGTAATATCCATGATAAATGATATGGATAATTAGGAGAATCCAATGCTTAATCATAAAAAAAAAAGTATGATATCAATACAAAAAATCTGAAGTGAAATAAAAATAAAGGGTTCTTTTCGTTAATGAAATAATAAAATAAATTTTAAAAATATTGATGAGGAAAATATCATTTTCTTTTGAAAAACAATTTGAAAATATTTTTCACTAAAAATACCTTTGAAAAAAATTATTTAAAAATAGCCCTTTTAAGCATGATTAGGAGGATTCAAATAAATGGTTTAGGATAAATTCATACATATAGTACGAGGTAAAAATGTTATTCCTTTTATATGGTGAAAAGGGTTGAGAAATTCCTTTTCGGGAATGTGAGAAGATGTTTCCTTTTAAAATAAGTGTAAAATAGAAAATTGTTAAAAATTAATTTAATAAATCATGTTGAAAATGAAAAAACATTTTTGAATTTTTTTAATAAAACATGGTTTTTAGATGAAAATAGGTTATCCGACTAAAGATAGAAATATTGTCGAGTTTTCTTAAAAACACATTCTAAAACATTTTTTGTTCCATAGTGTTAAAAATGGTACTGATGCTTGAAAATGGTCATGAATAACTAGATAAAAATCAGATGTATTTTTGAAAAATGATCATATAATTTCTGTAATTTGGAATAACGTTGAATAATATTAAATCATAATTTCTATAATGGTCATTAGTATTATCCTTTTGGAGAATAATATTTTACTTTCTAAAGTGTCTCGTACCACTTTGAATCATCTAAATCATAATCCCTATATAAATTTAAAATTATTATATAAATAAAATATCATGATAATAAGGATATTCAAGATATAACACAAAAATAGAAGTATATAAACAAAATTAATGTGAATTGAAACATAATAACAAATAAGACTAAAAAAAAATTAAATTGAGAAGCAATTCCCTTACCATAACCTTCCATCTATTTTGTGGTCTTTAGGCTCCTATAGAGTGGTTAAAAATATATTATTAACTTATACCAGAACCATAATAATGTTTATAGTACGATATATCAACTTCTTATAATGTCTTATTACCTTTTTGTTAACAATCATTTATAAATTCTACAATTTCGGCTGTTAATTGCATAGATTCTCAATGATGTTTTAACTTGTTGTTTGTTGTTATTATTAAATATATCATGGTTTCATCATCTCAATAATTTAAACCATGATGTTAATATTATATATATATATATATATTATATTTATCTAGAAAAATATATAATTTTGGAGAAAAGAAATATAATGAACCTCTCATAGAGATGGTAGTCTGTACGTATGCATAAATGACACTTTCATTTCATTATTGTATTAAGAGGATGATCATTAAATGGTATGTCTATATATTATAATTCATGAATTTTATATATTTCATATATATATAATAGTTTTATTAAATTTATCCTTAATACATTCCGTGTATAGGATGAATGAATCACATCGTATTGAGGAGGTGGTAGTCCAAACTTCCACAAACAATGTAATTGCTTTTAAACTAAATGGAGTGTATAAGGGTATGTATTATAATGGAATTAATTAATCATAAAGATACTGTAAATAAAAATATATGATATATATGAGGATTTTTCTTCATAATGGCCACCATGAGAGGAAGTAATGGAAAATTGAACAATCATTATTTAGTGAAGTGGTTGTCCACATACATGTAAACATTATGTTCGTTACGCATTTGGTAGAGGCTTGTCTAATATTAGGTTGAAATGCTAGAATAAAAAATCCATTTATATTGAGGATATTGGATTTTTTATACATATATGAAATAATAATATTTCATGGATTGGATAAAGGAAATAAAAGATGCGAATTTGAGGGAGGTTGTTACCTCTTACTCGGGAATCTTTTTTTGGTTTGAACCAAAAGATCTTGCTTGGATGGATTTCTGAAAAAAGGAAGATGCAATATAGAAGTACGGATGCTAGAGATCCATTTTGACAGAGTTTTTTCATGCCCATATGTCTTGAGAGTTGTGAGGTAGTTGAAGTGAAGGAGGCCTTTTATAATTGAGGAGGGGTGGAATATCATGTAATATTTTAAAAGAATGGAACCCCACCCATTAATTGTTTATTGAAAGTGGATAAATAATGGTATAAAGTTAAGAAAAGGGGGTATAGGGTCATAATAAGTGTAGAAAATAGACTATGGACCATTTTATAGATTCATTTGGGCTTTATGGTTTTGATTTACTTCCTTATTAGGATTAATTTAACATTACCATTTCAATTAATTTTAATTAAATTCACTAATATTTTTGGTTAGAAACCAAGTTGAACATTTTTAGGTCCACTATGTCAAATACCGTGAGTGGGGGGTGGGGTGAATCAGGGTATGGTAGATTCAAACATTCTCCCCGTTGGACATTGTTTCATTGTTAGACCAAACTCAATTTTCTTTTCCTCCTGTGGAAATATACATATTACTATGAAATCATTCACATGGCACATATTTTTTTTACATAGTTAACCCTCACTTGGATATGTCCGAGGATCATACAATAGAAATGTGTTGTTGTACTAAATTCAATAAGGCTCATGGTTAACAATGAGTACAGTGTTCATGATAGATCTTCTATGCCCAGACTCACTGGATTTACAAGTCTTCAAGTATGCTCACTACATTCCCAAGGGTCACTCCCTATGCCCCTTTCTCTAGATCACTACTGGTGAAAAGGGTCACCATCTTCCACTTACTTCACTCACTACCCTTAAAACGGAATCCACTCATAGTTTATTGACTTTTAGGTCAATCATAGTTTATGGACATGTAAGTCACTTCATTTGCATGAATTCATGCATTCTTAACTATAGGTAGATGCTATGTTGAAGTTTCATTCTCACCCATAGATGAATTCCACCTTTCTAGATACTGTTACGTATCAGAAAAAACATTCTCAAAATGAATTGAAGCATTTCCAAGATTTCCTATGCAAGTCACAAACCACTTGTTCTTCCCGTGTGCTGAGTAACGGGTTTGGTATGCTAACATCCTACTCTGCGTAATTCTTCCTCTTCCGCGAACCTCCTCTATATGAAAAATGCCTCTTCTGAAAACCTCCTCGTTCGGCGAAATGCCTCTTCTATAAAAATCCTCTATCCACGGACTTCCTATTCTTTTTCTATCATGTATCGTTATCGCATACCGACTCCACAAACCTCTTCTGCGAAACACCCTCTTTCTACAAACTATTTGTTGTTCGCAGACCATCTTCGCCTTCGTGTACTAGACATCCTTCTCCATGTACTAGACTTCATTTGTGGGATATGAAACCCCAAAACACCTTCACATGAATTCCTTCCGTGCGACCCACTTCAGCCTTCATGAACCACTTCAGCCTTTGTGAAATTCATTCAGGCTTCATGAACCACTTTGGCCTTCGCAAACCACTTCCGCCTTTGCCGAAATCCTAGAGAAAAATATACTTTCTATTGATGTTTAAGCTCCACATAAATTAGTGGGATTATCATTTCCGATATAGGAAAATATTCTCACTTAATCCACTAAATCAATATTTACTAAATTTTTATTCGATGCAACCCCCCACCACGAACCACCAACCATCCGCAAACCACTTTATTATGCACTCCGCGTACCGTCTTTTCTCCTACACTATCGAATTCCTCCGCTAACTTCAACCAATATGGGTACTGCATCACTTTCCACCACGAACCATTTTCGGTTTCGCGAACTGCATCCGCGTACCATTCCTGCTTTCAGGAATTAGGCCGTTTACCTTTCCTAAACATGGTACGCAAACCAAGTCCTGTGCTCCCCATTTCTCTTCCCTTTCTGATTTTTTTCACCATTCTTCACATAACTTCCCCATTCTGAGGCCCTAAAATTTGGAAAACACTAGGAAACTATGCGACCTTGAAAAACTATCTTCGGAAAACAGAAACTATTCTCATTTGTGGTCATCTGGCTTTATCAACAAACTCAACCACACCCAAACCACACTGAGGGGAGACCTTGAATGATTCTTCCCCACAATACCCTCCTTTGAGATTGTTGAAAACTCTTATTATAATAATTTTGCATATTTGCTTCAAGCAATTAAGATAACTATCAAGGAGTAACTCAACACATACTTTACGACCACATGAGCCCTGCTCAGTATGAAAAACCAGAGTAAATAAAAATCTCTTCAATGAATCACTTCCTTTATAAAACCAATTTCTTATTCGAAACTGATACCAATTGGTGAGTGTTGGTAGCCTTCTAACACTATTCATCTTTTTTTATCACGATCCTTAGCTGTCATGATATATATTCTTTGATCGATAACTTATAGAATTGTTAGATTTAATGCTCCCCTAAGTCACAGCTCCTCAAATAGCACCAGCTTAGCTTCAACTCCCCCAATAATGCTGCTCCACTTAAAATCTTCTCCCTGTGTCTTTTATCCCCCTAGAATATTCAAAATTCCTCCCCTTTGTCAATGAACCCCTCGGACACTCCAAGGTTGTTTTTTCACGTGTTGAGATTTGACTAGACTCCTAGAGCCAGTTGATACCTTTCAAATTCTTCTTTGGGTAGGTCCTTTGTAAGAATATCTACAACTTGTTGTTATGTAGGAACATACTCTAACTTCACAAGCCTTTTCTCCACCTTCTCATTGATAAAATTCTATTTGATTTTAATGTGCCTTGGCCTTGAGTTATGGACTGGATTTTTTATCAGATTTATAGCACTAGAATTATCTCAATCAATTATGATCAGTGATTTCTCTCCAATTCCCATATCTTCAAGTTGCTGCTTCATCCAAAATATTTTCATGGAAGCTTGAGTAGCTGCAATGTATTCAGATTTTGCGATGCTCAACAAAATTCAATCTTGTTTCTTTATTAACCAATAAATACACAACTCTACAAGATAAAAGGAACCTCCGGATATTGATTTCTTATTATCTGCTGAACCGGTCCAATCCACATATGTATATCGCAATAACTCTGGCTGATATTTGTCATTATACATTTGTCCAAAATCCACTATTACCTTGATATACCGAAGATTTATTTTTTACTACAATCATGTGGCTCTCCTTGAGATTGTTTGATACTTCACTTCTTGGCATTTGGAAAATACAATATCAAGCCTTGTCGCTATTAGGTACAATAGACTTCCAATGATTTTCCTATATTCTGTGATATTAACTACCTTTCCTTCATCATCCCATGACAGTTTCAGTTAGGTAGAAACTAGAGTCTTCATCTAATCCACCAAATATTATGTCATCGTCATAAATCAGCACCATCAACCTTTGCCTATTTAAATTGTTGAAATATAGATTATAATAATCTCTACCATTATGGAGACTGAGTTTCTTTAGAAACCAATCAAGCCTTGTTTACAATAGTTTTGGTGCTTGCTTCATTCCATATAAATCATTATTCAGCCGACAACCTATATTTTCTTCTCCATGAATAGGAAAACCATATGTTTGATCAATGTAGAGTTCTTCTAGAATTCCATTTAGAAATGATGACTTGACATCCATCTGGAAAACCATATGGTATCATTGCACTGCTATATCCACGAATAATATTATTGTATCCTACCTTGCAATGGGTGCAAATGTTTCATCAACATCTATGACCAATATTTTAGAGTATTATTTACACACCAGTCTTGATTTATTTCAAATCTCAACACCATCTTCATTAATTTTGTTTTGAAAGACCCACACTGTCCTGATAATATTCTTGTCTACAGATCTAGAAACAATTTCCCATGTATGATTCTTCTCAATTTGGTCAAGCTCTTTACTCATTGCCTGAACCAAATTCTCTTATTTAGCTGCTTCACCAAATATTTTAGGCTCTACCTGTGATAACTATCATTATTTCTATAGATTTCCCATATTCTTCATATGTACTGTCACTATCTGATCACCAATGAAACATTTCCTGTCAATTTCAGCTCAAATCTTTGGAATATTTGGAGATATAGACTTGAATTCCTCATGTTCATTACCTGTATCTTCATTTGAATAAACATTTTCAAATCTCCTTGGTATCCTAAAAACAGTCAGCTAATACCATATTATTATAACAAAATATCTAATCATGAAGTGCATGTTTGTTACGGATTCATGGAAATACGTCTTCTCTCAGTAGACAATTAACACCTGAATTGAGGCATGATACTAATGGATATATATTTAATTCAACTCATAACCCCTGAATAGTCCATGTATATCTTTGATAGATCTTAAATTTCAACATAGACTCATCATCATGTCATCTCTTCTTTCCATAGCACACATCCTTTTTATAATTATTTGTATAATAGATGAATTGTGTTGAATCTAATTAGAAAGTAGAAAGCTCTCCATATGATGTCCATCTCTTCCAGTTATATGGTCTATTGTTTAGAACCACAAACAGTCTTATTCTTCTACATAATCTCTTCACATGTGACTATAGTTTTGAGAAACTTTTCCAAATCAATTACACCAATGATATATTTATTGATTAAATTCACCAATCTGGAATGATCCATAAACAAAAACTCTAAGACTACTTAGTCAAAGTCTATGTAGGAAACAAGGGATAAATTTAATGAAACAATCACTATATATTGCAATCAATTAGTCACACCTGTCTCATGAAGCCATATAACATTAACTCCTTCCATTGATTTCTTCCAGATTCCATCTCTAGCTCTAGTAACTGATTTGAATCAGTTGACATTATGAATCATATTACCTTGTCCCTTCACATATTTAGATGCCACTTCGACTTGTATTGTATCTACCTAAAACATAACAAACATAAATCCTATGTTAGTAAAATTTATGTATATAAGGAGAGGGGAAATTCTGTAATCCTCAACATGAAGATTGTCGTTGATCCTGATGGGTCAACCCTTGGATTCTTTTTTGTTGAGCATCACAATTTTTCCTTGCTTCATCTAGATGCCTTTCTAACTTCAACTGCTCTATCCATATGATAAGGCATCCATTACCCACATGATGAGTCTTTTTCTAATATGTAGATTCTGCAGGCTTGGCATTTATCAGAATTTGGGGTTTAAGCCAACTTGTACACATTTTTGTATTGGATGTTTTGCCAATATGCCACTTCCTCTGATTCCTTCTATGAGTAAAATTCTCTATGCTTGTCATCTTCCCTTTCTTCATCCAACGTTGAATGGATATTCTTCTTTCCTCTACTTCTCTACATTGCACATGACAATATAATTTTTCAATATATTCATTGTTTATCTTTATTCTATAAAATATCTAACCCACCATACTATTTTATATTGGTGGTGAGTCATCCATTAAACGTGCATTCATATTACTCATAAATGTTGTATATCTCACCTTAATATTCTAGGTTTGTTTACATTCCCTCAATGAGAGCTATTATCAGTGTGATAGAAAAGGCGATTGATACACCTTTTGTTTATCTCCTTGTGATTCCCCTGAGGTAGTCATCCTATTTTTCAATTTACCACATTGTTTTCCAGTGTAGGATTTCTCATTATATACCACTGGAGTCAAGAATCTCCTTTCGAGTTCCTTTTCCTTTCATACCTTCTCCATGCTATATTGTCTTTCTAAATTCCCATAATAAAAACATATAAAACTTTTTCCACCAAAGGAATACCTCATTTCATAATTTCTTAGTTGATATGTTGATGATTCTTGAGTTATTCTTCTGACATTGATCCCATGAGCTTCCTGACACATATTCATGGTGTGTCCCATTCTTTCATAGTAATATCATCTGATGAATGATTTCTTATGAGAGACTTCTGTTTCTTATTTCTCATTAATCTTATTATTATTCTTAGATTTAATAAAACACCTATCATCACAGCCTGAAATATATTCCTAAGCCTCTAAACAAAAGCTTTATGTATCACCATGAATCCCAAAAAAATAGCACATTTTGTCCTTAATTCTTTTAAAATCCATTCTTGGTCTATCTTCTTAACCAAAAAGGTTTTTCTTATCTCTGGCACTATTCAATAGTCTCTTACTATCATTCATAGGAGTTGGATCATCATATCCTCTTCCAGATATTCCCAAAATGGATGGCCTTTGTGATAAAATTATACTTTCATGTTTATCCTATGAAGTTGAATATTTTCCTTTCATTTCATCATCACCTGCTGAAGGACAATCGAATAATAAGTGTAGTGAATCCTTTAGCATATGCTTTATTTTGACATTAGATTTATCCATTTTTTCTTGACTAATTCTATATCTTACTCCAATTTACAAATCCTCTTATCCCTTGATTCACGCTGAGAATTAATATCTCTTCTGAGAATCTTTCTGTTACTCATCTCATCATCCAATTCTCATGTGAGCTTGTATACAATATATCTTTGCTCCTTCATTTCCAATTATTGTTGAGAAAAATAATTATAGAATGATGCATTCTATTGTTGTAGACATTGATTTATAAGATCTAGTTCAAATAGTTGTGTACCAAGATCATTATTTCTGAATATCAGATTCTCAACCTCTTTTGAGTTTATATTCTTTCTGTTTTCATCTGATTGAGTTTTTCTATCATTGAAGAAAAACTTTGCTGCTCTTCACTGTGACAATCATTCTTCTCCATGAGGTCAGTAGCCACTTCAATGAGCCTTTGACTTAATCCTATTAGCTTATTGATCTCAATCTCCATTGTTTTGATTTAGATATCATAAGATTTAATTTATTCACCAACTTTATTATCCAATACCTTTGTTTCATAGATATATTTCTCTTATGGACTTGTAATAGTATCTTCATCATCATTAGTTTCATCATCACTTGGTATGTCATGTTCATCACTCATTCCTATAACATTATTGAGTTAGTCTATCTCTTTAATTCATGGTTCATCCAAACCAATATTCGGTTAACTTTTGGATTCATTAAACTCAATCACACATTTTCCGTAGACACCTCCACACTAAGGGATACCACCTATCTTCTGCTTCTTCTTTATAGTTCATTTCTTTATCATGTATCACCAATAAAAGAGCATATTGAATCTTTAAATTCACAGATTGACTAAACAAAGTTTGTGCACAAAAATCATGAAAAAATAAACCTTTTTATTGATACCAATTCTTAGGTCAACTTGGTCCAATACCCTGATGGGGGGGTGAATCAGGGTTTGGTAGATTAAAACATTCTCCCTTTTGGATCTTGTTTCATTGTTATACAAAAATCAATTCTCTCTTCTATGCCTAGGCTCACTGAATTTACAAGGTTTAGGTTCTGATCACTATATTACAAAGTGTCACTTTCTATGCCTCTTTCTCGGGCTCACTGCCAGTGGAAAGGGCCACCATATTCCTCTTCTTTCACTCACAACTTTTGAAAATGAATCCACTCCCTATTTATCAACTTTTAGGTCAAATATAGTTTATGGACATGTAGGTCCCTTCATTTTAATGAATTCTTGCATCATTTACTATAGGTAGATACCATGTTGATGTTCAGTTGTCACCCGTAGATGAATTACGCCTTTCCAGATATGGTTATGTATAAGAAAATACATTTTCAAACTAAATTAAACATTCTCCAAGCTTCCCTATGCAAATAGAGAATCACCTGTTCTTCCCGTGTACTGATTACCGGGTTTGGTATGTGAACTGCCTGATCTGTGTACTGCTGCCTCTTCCGCGAACCTCCTTTGTCTATAGACTACATCTTCCATGAAACTTCTTTGTCCACGAGCTGCCTCTTCTTCGAACCTCCTCTGTCCATGGACTGTCTCTTTCTTCACTATCGTGTACCATTACTGTGTTCCGACTCCACGAACCTCCTCTGTGAAACACCCTCTCTCCGCGAACTATTCGATGTTCACGGAACGTATTTTCCTCTGCGCACCGGACATCCTTATCCACATACCAGGCTTCCTCTGTGGGTTATGAATCCTCACAAACATCTTCAGAAAATTCCTTCCACATGAACCACTTTATATTTCGTGGAACACTTCAGGATTTACGAACTTATTTCAGCCTTCCCGAACCACTTCGGCCTTTACTGAAATCCTAGAGATAAATATAATTTCTAATGAAGTTTAATCTACACAATAATCAATGGGATTAACATTTCTTTTATAGGATAAGATTCCCGCTTAATCTGCTAAATCAAGATTTACAAAATCCTGATTCGATACAACCCGCCACCACGAACCACAAGCCATTTGTGAACAACTTTCCTACACACTCCACATACTGTCTTTGCTCCTACGCGGTCGACTTCCTCCACTTACATCAGCCCATCTGCATACCACACCACCTTTCACCATGAACCATTTTCAGTTTCATGAACTCCATCCATGTACCATTCATACTGCATGGTATGAGGCCACATACCCTTCCTGGATATGGTACGCGAACCATGTCCTGGGCTCCCCATTTCTCTTCCTTTGCCAATTTTGTTCTCCATTATTCAAATAACATCTTGATTTGGAGGACCCAAAATTTGGAAAACACTTGGAAACTGGGCCACCTTATAAACCTATCTTGGGAAAACTCCATCCATTCTCATTTGTGGTCATCTGGCTTTGTCAACAAACACGACCACACCCAAAACATACCGAGGGGAAAACTTGAGAGATTCTTTTCCCAAGAAATTTTTTTGAAATTATAAATTATTCTGATTCCAAACATGGAATCAATTTTTACAAATTCCAACAACATAAGTGGAAGAAACTAAATTTAAATTCATCCCTCATGCAAGACAACAATGCAGGTTTGTAAAGTAAAAATGCCCTAATGTGTGTTAAGATTTTATAATCGATTTCAAAGTGAAATCAATATGAATGAACTAAATTGGATTTATTTTTAAAAATATAATATAATTAATATTTTAAATAAATAGACAAAATAAGTATTCTTATAGTTAAAATAGATGAAAAAGTAGTTTTAAACTAAATTTTAGTATTTTTAATTATTCATTAAGAAATGAAACATTATAAAAAAGTACAAAAAATCCAATGTAACCTATTTATTATGTTTTTATATCAAATATTAATTTTATTTTGACATATTAAATAATTAATGTTTCAAAATTCCTATTTAAAATTGGTTCTCCATTAAAATGTGGTAAAAATGCCTTAATAAATATTTAGGATTTTGTTTAAGTTATTGAGTTTAATCATGTTTTACGTATTTTTAATCTATTGGGAGATTATAAAAAATATTTTATTGAATATATAACATATATATATTTCATTAATATCACTTAATAATTTTAATTAATTTAATTTATTAATATAGAACACGTTGTGGGAATAAAAATAAAAAAAATTCATTATATTCAATTGTTTTACATTTTAATTTCTATTTAATTAGTAACCTATTAGTACATTTTGTTTTTTTAAAGCATATATCTTCATAATATAGATAATAATATTCATAACATATAATTTAACATCTTGTTTAGGTATTATTGTATGGAACAATAATATTTTAATAATACATTATTGTTTAATTGAAACTCCATCATGCATATAGCGCAAGCTATCGAAGAAGGATGTTTTTGCAAGTGATGCAAACTAACTCAGTATCTCTTGCATTGAATGCTATAAATTATATTAAATTAATTCAAAATATTAAATATATTATTAATACTAAGAAATATATAGTCCATTACATGCTTGGGAAGTGTGTTATACATGCGATTCAATACATATTTGTACTTTAGAATTTTGGGGCGTTATATTATCCACACTATAATTAAATTGCATCCTCCCAATTTAAAATCAATTTTATAACTATAAAGAATGAAAATGAAATATTTTTGAAATACCCACAATATAAAAAGGGTTTATATCACATCTTCTTAATAAGAGGGAATGGAAATTACAATGATCATGATCTTGGTTCTTTAATAGGAGAACATAATTGGAAAATAGAAACATAGATATAAAAGAAAAATCTAACCATCATGTTCTAATAGAGAGTGCTAGAAAAACATAGTTAGGAGAAATTTAACAATCACAAGTCCATAAATCTATGATGATATAAGGGGTCATTCAATTCAGTAAAAATAAAGAAACTATGAATATGTTTTGTTTTCAAGATCATTTTCCCTAGATTTGAGAATTCTTTCACTCTCCAAGAAAAAATAATATTTTCTGTTTATAATGACATGATATATCTCTTCTTAGTTTCTTAGCACATGATTCATCATATAATGAATTAATAAATTACCCACTAATATCCCATTCAATTATCATCTTAAACTGATTTTATAAACAATTTACGTTTCAAAATGACTATGAACCAACACCTTATAAAAAAGGTCATTGAATATCGAAGATGAAATTATCATTAAACTTTAATAAACATGAAGTATATCTAAATTTTCACATTCAAACCATGTGAATAAATCCATCATGTATCTTCTTAAAAGATGAGAATAACTTAAGTTTCTATACAAAATTATTGAAAACATCCATTATTCCTTATTCCTTAAGTAAAACACATGTTATTGGATATATTACATATATACAGAAGAATTTTGAACGCCATAAATGATAGTGTAGACCACTTTCCAACATGTGATTAATGAGTTCCAAGGTAGTCATCACTTATCCAAATCCATAATTTCTTCATCACTATCTCAATATCAGGAATATATTAAGGGTTGTATTTCACCAAACCATGCATTTTCCAAACCATTTATCATTCTGCTGAATATCATTTCTTGGTACCATTCAACATGTGGCCACAAATCCTTAATAAAATTATTTCAGTATGATCCTCAAAAATTTCATGATTTATATAACTAGTATATTGCAGATCAAATTTTTAAATGGAATAGTTATTAAATACTAAAATTAATCATTCATCTTAATCTGCAGAATTAACATAACTTGATCATTATCCGACAATAACATTTCAGGTATACTCTTTTGAAAATTGGGACATTGATTCTCATAGTGTCCCATCTCCTTGCAGTCAATGAATTGAACATTGGAAACCATTTTCATACCCTTACAATGAAAATCATGGTGTCCTTTTTCTTCACACTTATAACAGACACCCATTCCTTTCAAGAAATTACTAGGGTGATTTTTTCCAATTTTATCACATATTGGTAAACCATTATTTCTTATATAAATGTTATCCACATTTTCTCTCCCATAATCTTCTTCTCTTACTCCCATTCAAAACCATAGGACTTCAAGACTTTACTTATATTGTTAACACATGATAGTATTTACTTATCTGATTAGAGTACTTCATAAAATAACTACCATCAAAATGATGGAATATGATCATTAAATATATGGTCCTTATTACTCTGTTCATCACGTAAATTGGTGTTGTTATCACTCATTCTACTAGGGTCCATTTATTAACTATTTCATATAAAAATTTATCTCATAAAATTTTGAGCTTCTAATTACAGTAAAACATGGTATAGTACAAAAATTTATGTGTTATAATTTATAGAACCATAAACATTGGTTAATTTGGTGGTATAAATACTTCATAATGGTGGGTAAATAAAATATGAATTATCCTAGGAATAAATCATAGGTGTTTCAAACAAGGTGCCTTGTAAAGCCCATTTTCAGGTGCCTGGTTTCCCCGAGTCATGCTCAGAACACCTTGTCAGAGTTATTACTCCTATGTACATCTGTGCCAAAACCACATCCACTTATAGTATCCAAAGAAAGATGAATCGCTAAGAATACCCACATAATCTCTACCTTATCGAAATTATAGGATTTTATTTTATACATAGCCTAAATTTTTATCTTATGGTTGTTCATCCTAATCTTATTATTCTAAATCTAATTTAAAAGGTTGATGCTAATCTTCCATTGATACCAACTGAAACAACCCAACCCCATAATCCTAGAGTCGGTGAATTATTTTATAAAAATAGAATTATTATAATTAAACAATTATCTAAGGACCATTCAATTTGGTAGTATTTGAAATTTATATTATGTATATGCTACCCATAATACATTACGAAAAAAATAAAACATGCTAGATAAAATACTAAATTAAATATCATCATGGAAAGCTTTTCCAATGTTCATTTTTACATATCCCAAGGAATGAAAAATCGTAAGGGTGACATAAAATGATCCATAAGGGTAAATAAAATGGAATAAATAATGGATCAATGTATATGGAAATGTAAATTGTTGAGAAAAATTCCATAAAGAAAACTAGATAAGTAATAAATTAGATGGCAAGTAAGAAACTGAAACACATGCCATAAATCAATAAAATGGGAATGAACTACATACATAGACATATAGACAAAAATCTCATGGATAATTAATAGTTAGAACTAAATGAGGGAAATGAATTCATAACAGATGTTATGTCTAAGGCACATGTGGACCGTTTATCATCATCGCCTTTCACAAGACGATTTACAACTAAGTGTAGAAACCCATTTATGCAATTATTTGTCTCATGAGAATATATATTTGCATTAAGGAGATATATAAATTTAGGGATATATATTTCATTGTCATTATAAATCATTCCCCATAATTAAAATAACCAATATTCCTTATCAAAAAACCATATTGACGGAGATATAGGAATTCATCAATAATTACTCATTTAATCGAATAATCGTAAAATTAAACACTGTATTCCAAATGGAATATGGTTTAGGAAATCATAATGTCCATGATAAATTATATGGATAATAAGGATAAATTCGATGCTTAATCTTAAACAAATCGAGGATGATATCAATAAAACAAATCCCAATAGGAGTAAAAATAGAGGGTTTTATTGTTAATGAAATAGCATAATAACTTATAAAAATATTCCTGAGGAAAATATACTTTTATTTTTAAAAACATTTTGAAAATATTTTTCACTGAAAATAACTTTTTAAAAACATTTTAAACATAAAATGTAGCTTCAATGAAATGACAGAGGATATATTAGTACATATAATATGAGGTAAAAATAATATTTATTTTGTATCATAAAAAGGTTTGAAAAATTCCTTATCTAGAATGTGATTAGAATATTCCATTTAAAACATGGGTAAATGAAAATGATTGTAAAAACACCTTTTATAAATTATTTTTAAATGAAACAAACATATTTGAATTTTTTAATGAAACATTATTTTTAGAAGAAAACATGTTCTCCAACTAAAGAGAGAAATGATGTCGGGTTTTCTAAAAAACATTTTCTAAAATAAATTGATTACCATGGAGGGAAAAGTTTTACTAACACATGAATATGATCATGAATAAATAGTGGATAAAATGATTTTTTTGGAACAATTGTCTTACAATTTCATTTAATGGAAATACCATTGATGGTTATTAGATCTAGTCATGAGGGAAATAATATTTAACATTCCAAACTGTCCCATACTAATGTGAAACATCAAAATCATAATAACCAAAAAAGGATGAAATAAAGTAAGTATATAAAATCATGAAAATAAGGAGAGTCATGAAATAACATGTAAAAGGTATTATATACACCAAATAAAATATAATCTTAAAATAATAACATAAAAGTCTTAAGGAAATGTAAATTGAGACGAAATTCCCTTAACTTAACCTTCCTTTTATTGTGTGGTATTTAACCTCTTGTATAATGGCTTGAAATATGATAATAACTTATACCAAAAACCATAATCATGTTTACAATACCATATATTATCTTTTTATAATGTCTTATTACCCTTTCGTTAACAATCATTCACCAATTTGACCATATCAGGTGTTAATTTCGTAGATTATCAAGTATATTTTAACTTTTTATGTTATTATTAAATATATCATAGTTTAATTATTTCATGAATTTAAACCATGATTTTAATATCATATATATCTAGTATATATGTATCTATGATAATATATAATATTTGGAGATAATAAAAAGAATGCACCATTCCAGGAGATAGTTGTCCATACGTATGCATGAACACTACTTTTATTTCATTGTCTTATTAAAAGGATGAAGAGTAAATGATAAGTATGTATATTATAATTAAATAATAAAATATATGTAATATTTATAATTTTTTTGTTAAAATTATCATTAATATATTCCTGATGTTGTATAAAAAAATAGCATTTCTTTGAGGGGCGGTGGTCCGCACTTCCACAAACTATGTTATCATTTTAATGAAATATGGAATGTATATAGGTTTGTTTTATAAAGTAATTACAGAAGCATGGATATATTATAAATATAATATATATCATATATATGAATAGTTTCTACTATAATACCCACTTTGAGAGGTGGTAATGGAAAAGTGAACAATCATTGTTTAGGGAGGCGGTAATCTGCCTACACATAAACATTATGTTCATTATCCATTAGATGGAGGTGTTCATAAGTGTAGGTAAAACTATAATCATAAAATAATAATATTATATTTATTAAAATATATTTTTTATAAAAATATATTATAGGAAGATTTCAGGGAGTGGATAATGGAAATAAAAGAGAGGAGTTTGTGGGAGGGTGTTAATTGTAAATTTAAAACATCTTTTGGTTTGAACCAAAAGTTCTTCCTTGAAAATATTTATGAGAAAAATGGATTAAAAGATAAATTAATGATGTTAGGGAGACATTTTGGAAGATTTATTCTGAGCCAATTTGGATTTTGTGGTGTTAGGAAGTGTAAGTCAATGAGGCCTTTTACTATAGAGGATGGATGGAATCTCTGGTAAAAGTTTAACAGAAAGGAACTCCACCAATAAATTATTTATTGAAAGTGGATCCACAATGGATCACTGAAGATAAAAGGGACTATATGTCCTAAAAATTTCCATAACATAGCCTTTGGACAAGGATATAGATCGATTTGGGCATTCAGGTTTTGGTTATGTCCATTATTAATCATAATTTATCCTTTATCCTTATAATTAATTTTAATTATATTCACAATTATTTTTGGTCAAAAACTATGTTTTCCTTTGTATAAATTAGAAATTAATATTATACTAAAAATTGAATCTATTTTACCAAATTCTAATTATAGAAGTGTATGAAATTAAATTAAATTTCATCCAGTAATTGTGACTACAATGCTGGTTTTAAAGAAAAAAAAGTCTTAAAGATTGCTATGTATTTATAGTCAAATTCAGTGTGAAATTGATTCCACTGTCCTAAATTGAATTAATTGATAAATATATTTTAGAATTACTCTTTAAAATAAATATAAAACATAATTTATCCTTATAAATAAATTAAATGAAAAACCAGTTTTGAACTAAAATTCTGTATTATTAATTATTAATTAAAAAAAGAATCATTACAGAAAAATACCAAAAACTCACCCAAACATAATTATTTTGTTTTTATATAAATAATTACCGTTGGTTTGACATATTAAATCAATTAATGTGTGAAAATACATATCTAAAATTGTTTCTCCTTTAAAAGGTATTAAAAATGCCTTAATAAAAATATAGGTTTTATGTGTGTTATTGAGTTTATTATTATGTTATGTCTACCAAATCTATTGGGTGATTATCAAAAAATATTTATTGAATATATTAGATATATATTTAATTAATATCAATTATTAATTTTAATTAATTTAATTTATTAATATAAAACAGTTTATGAGAATAAAAATAATAATATTTTATTTATATTTAATTTTTTTATATTTTCATTTGTAATTAATTAGAGACATATTAATTAATTTTATATTTGTTTAAACCATATGTTTTAATAATATAGTTAATAATATTCATAAAAAATAATTTAATAGCCATCTTAAGTAATATTATATTAAATAATTATACTTTAATATTATATTATTATTTGGTTAAAACGCGGTCTTGCGTATAATGTAAGCTATTAAAGAAGGCCACTGTTGCATGTGCTAAATGATACATAAATATTTCGTACATTGAAAGATAGAAATTATATTGAATTTATTTAAAATATCAAAAAATTTATTTATTCTCGAGACTTTATCTTCCATTACATGCATGGTGTCGCATGTCATACATGTTATTGAATACAAATTTTTTTACTTTATAATTTTGGAGAGTTACAATATCAATAAGTTAATATTATATATTTTCTTCTAATGAAATAGATAGGTATAGAGGTGCTAAAGTTTCAATGATAAATATGAGAGAATCACATACCATTTCATTTTCAATTTTTTTCGACAAACACTCATCTGAATCATCTTGATATCCTATATGTATATAAAATGACATGTATTTTTTATAAGAATATTTTATAAATGGTTTAATTGGGCTGAATGAATTATAATTGAATTTATAACAATCCTCCTTGGGATATTAAACATGGAAAATGAGTGGTTAAAATTATTCTACAACTATTTATATTTTTTTCTCAGGTTTCTGCTCTTGGGATGCACATATATATTCAACCAGCCATCCCATTTTTATCTCTTTGTTATGTATGTCCTCTTTGAATCCCTACAGTTGATATTTTTTTCATTTTTAAACTATTCCTCATGCGTAACTAGAGAGTTGTCATCCAATGAAATATAATCCAAATTTTAACACATCATGGATAAATATTTTTTCCATCATTTTTTATTAATGAGTCTATTGAGTTTTTAACTAAATTGTTATGTGAAAGAGTTACACCTATTCAGAAATGACACATAATTGAGGAATTATATTTTTTTTCATAAAAATATGATCAATGTATTATATAACTTATCCTGAAACATAGTTCACACCGATGGTCGGTCATGAGTGGAAAGCTTACACAAAACCAATTATCTATTGTCACTATTTATATTCTATCTAATATTAAACTAATGATATTAAGAGGAAAATTTTGAAAGACGAATGAGATATTGAGAGATATATATATATAATAAGGAAATTATAATCAAATGAAGTTAGAAATAATGAAATAAAGCAGTTGTTCTTAGGAGATCAATGGGTTTTATATCATTATTAAATATTATTTTAAACTCAATTAATTATACAGATCAAGATTTATCACACTAAACCCTATCATTTGGATTATTAAAACCTCACACATATATCTATTCATGTGGGAAAATACGCTTCTTAAATATTTATATGTGATACCTTCAACAACCATCACTACCCATTCCATACTACATCGTTTCAATGACTTAAAATGTGATGGGAGGGATGAATGATGAATGAGAAGAATAACTCAATAAAGAAAAAAAAGGTAAATCACACACCAAAATTAATTTAACCACCACAAAAATTCTGAAAATAAAATAAATAGATTGAAATTTATGTGTAGTGGAACTAATTCAATCCCCCATTCTCTCCATCATATAAATTCCAAGGTCAATTCCTCATTTTCATGGAGTTAGAAGACAAAATGGTGGGATAACAAATAAAATGAAAAAATGAAAAAATGACAGAATAACAGGAATAAGAAATTATATATATTAAATATTTTAAATACTATTATAGAGAAATAAACCTAAAAATATAATATAAATTCCCTACTAATGTTTCCAACCCATTTAAAAGGATGTGGAGTACCTTTTTATATGCAAAGGGGTGAAAATTCTGGCTCCAAAAATATCAACTAGAAATGTTTTCCCAATATACCAATTTAATACCATAGTTTGGAAAATGTTTCTTATTTAATGTTGTTTCTATATATCTCATATATCAACTAAAAATATTTTGGCTTTATTGGCCATGTTTATAGAAAGATACCACTGATTTAGTCTAGAAATTTATTCCCTCTTGGATGACTCTTTGTATTCAAACGGACAATGTTACAATGAATTTATAAGCATAAAAATTTTAGGAGTCACTCATGGAAACATGAATAAAAATTATTTCTTGGTATTCCATATTACTCATTGTATTGTTTTAGATCCATTGGGCTAATAATTTTTGATACATAGGCCCATATTCAAAATTCTCCATATTTGGGAAAATATTCTATGGATTGTCCCATGAGCTTATTTTGGGCCTCCAAATAATAAATTCAACTTTTGTATTTGTTTAATGAATTAATACCATTGATAATAGAAAAAAAAATTTAAAATTTAAAATTTGAATAATTTTAGAAAATTTTGTGGGTAAAATTCAAAAAAAAATTAAAATTGTTTAAAACCCAAAATATGGAAATGTTTGCAATTAAGGTCAAGTCAGTTATAAAATCATAAAATTAAACAAATTCCCATTAAATAAAACTTTATTGGGATTAAAAAAAATCAAAATTTAATGTAAAATTAATGAAATTATTAGCTATATCAGGTAAATATATTATATTTGAACTTGGAGGACCTAATAGGAGATGGTGGGATATTATAATTATATTGGAGATGAAGGTGTGTTTGGAGTTAAAATACATCTGGAGACTTTTCATGTGTATATTATATCCCAATTCATTAGTTTTGGATAAGTTCATGTTGTTTATTGATCCTCATTAAGGTGATAACATAGTGAATAAGTATACCAATCACTTTGGTGAACATGATCAGTTCAAACATAAAGTAGTGTCGAATGAGAAGCTAATGGCCAAGAGGTTTTTGATTTATCTTAAATCTAATAGTCACTTCAATTTATTGTTGAGTTTTTATTATGGGTAAGACATTCCCTCATGATTATTTTGAAGCCCTGGTTCTAGTCACCAGTCTATGGGGAACGTGAAATTCCTTCAGGGTATGAAAAACTGATTTAGGTAACATTTAGGTGGGTTATCCTGATTGTTTCACGAAAAATTGTTATCAATAGTTTCAATTTATAGGAATTTCCTTTTAAAACCTCTTACATCAATTCACTATAATTTAAATTACTTTCAAGGAATTCACAACTGGAGTAAGGGATCTAATAATCAACCTGGAATCCTAAAATTACAATTCACTGAGTTGATATCTGGATCCATCAACGACATAAGGATCCACAACTCTCAATAATAGATTGATAGAGAGAATTACAAAGAACCTGGGAATACCACCAGCTTTCTTGTGGTATTCGGAATAATTCCTACACCAAAATCTATATTGTTGATTGGATGATTGATTGTTATAAGAAATCCATTCTTCAAACCATCCATAGAATACCTGTAGGACTTCATATAGCCATTTTAGATAAAGTATATTTTTCACCCTCATTCTAAAATCCTTGACCATCTACAAAGATATCAAACATTGATCAAAACATCATTCCCCAACCCTCAAAATATTTATCCAAGGTGAAAAAAAGAATAAATAATAACAAAGAGAGATAATATTATTGAATAATGAAAGAAAAACTAAACAAAGAATTATAACTGAATTCTTATTGTCATAATGTTACAATAACCATGGATTACATAGTTACACATCACAACTAACTCAATGTGTCTTCAATGAGTCTCCTCAATACACAGAATCATGGAGGATTCCATGGTCATCTAATAAATACATCCCCATTAATTTCCCTCCCCCATATCAAGAAACATCACTGTACAATCCTCTATACATTTCCAAAAAAATGAGGACTCCCAAATAACATCTTCTTATGAATTTGGACTCACCACATTGACAAAGATATTTTACCTACCCAGGGTACACGATATCTGAAAATTGTAATCCTTGAGAAACTCTTACAACCTCATTTGGAAAAGATTTATGTCATGCTGAGGGAAAATATATTTCAGGCTATTTTGGTTTGTGAAAACCACAAAAAAACACCAATGAGGTAAATCACCCACAATATCTATGAAAACACAACTGTAGCTAACTTCAAATAATGAGTGAAATAGCTATTCTCTTTGTAATTTAATAACCTAGACCCATAAGAGACTACCACCCTCTATTTCATTAAGATACATCCTAAACCCAAATGGGATGAATCCGAGAAAATTTAAAACAAGAATCCCTCCTTGGGAAATAGAAGAAATTGGTAATAGAAAAAAATCCCCTTAAAGTTAATGAATATTGAAAAGCACAGATTATTCCATATGATATCATAGAACATCTTGAATAATGCAGTCTGTAGTGTAGAAAACCATGAAAATATAGACACAAATCACTAATAATATCCTAAAATACCAAGGAAATTACAATCATATTTCACATTCCTGAGTGCTTTCCATGAAACAAATGCTTTATCTTCATTGGGTTCATGGACAATCCCTATTGAGACACCATGTTTCCATGTAAATTAGCCTATGAAATATATAAATTTCATTGGATAGTTTCCCATATAGATGATGGTGTTGAATAACATTCAAGAAAACTTTGAGATGATCAAGATTCCCCCCTTTGACATCTAGTAGATCAAGATGTAATCAATGAAACAACTATGAATTATTCTAGGAGTTCATGGGAGACCGAATTCATAAGGCCCATGAAAAAAACATGTGTGTTCTTGACAATGAATGATATCACAATGAACTCAAAGTGATCATAAGTAAACCATTATGTGGCCATCAAGATATCCAAATCACTTACCCTCACCGAGTAATATCCAGACAAAAATGTAACCATTAACAACCAATTTAATCACTTCATTTTGTTAAAAAAATCATTAATACTCAATAGGGCATAATGTTTCATTACTATAAACTAATTCAACCTCTAATAGTTTTTACAAAAACCCAAACTACTATCCACCTTGGTAGTGAACAACACTAGATCACCCCAAGGAGTTACACTGGGTCATATGAAATGCATATACATTAGATCATAAACTTGAATCATAAGTTATCACAAATCCATTGGTGTCATTAAATAGGGAATCCTCAAAATCAAGGATGTGTCCAGTTGAAAATTTATACAAAAAATTACATCACAATTAGGGGATAGTTTTAGAACCACATATTAAAAAACATCAAGGAAACCCAACAAAACCCCAAGAATATCCTCCACCTAATCTTCCTCTGACAGATATTCTAACTGAGGAAGAATTGGTTCCACTTTCTTGCAACCAAAATTATAACCTTTATCACTAAAAAACACTACTCAATGGCCCTCCACATAAGAAAATAAATCTGTCATATGAAATTATTCATGTACATATTTTCACAATACAACCAATCTACACTAAGGTTAAAATTATATGACTATATATATAGTTTGAAGAAATTCCACAATAATCAGTGTTTCACCACCACTTGTCTACATAACCGACACATATCAAGAAAAGCATCCTAACTTATAACTAGAATGGATAACACTAGAGGTATTTGAAGTATTTCCAAATATATTCCCAAGGCATGGACTAAAGTAGGAGAAAAAAAGGAGTTTCAGGGTCTTGAATCAAAAAGAAACAAACAAAGGTAGATAATAAACAGATCATATCTTGGATAACCTATGGACATGCTAGCTCTGCCACCTCCATCGTATGAATCAATGCACAAAAAACTCCTCTACCTCTCTACTAATGGAATCCATGACTATGATTTGGCATAGTTCCCAAATGTCACACCCCGAACGTGGATGCCCTTGTTTTTAATCTTTTCATGGTCCCGTTTTGAATTTTTCTAAGTTTAATTGTGTTGGTGGGTTTCGTGCCAGTGCGCGGTCACTGCATTGCTAGCGGTGACGGTGCATTCGGCCCGGGTGACCGCGTGTTAGCCTGACGTTTAAATATTAAATTTTTTTATGTCCACAATTAATATAATTAGTAGTATTAAATTGTTATAAATATTATTATTATTATTTTATTATTAGGATTGTAAAAGTATTATAATTATTATAGTTGCGATATGATTATTATTATTATAATGTTTTATTATCTTTATAAAGTTTTATTAATATTATCAGGATTTTATTTTTTTATTTACTTATTCTATAACTATTAATATTATTGTTATATTATAACTATTATTATGTTTTTTGTGTTAATAAAATGAAAAAAAATTAGTTGAAACCCAAAACTCTCCCCCCTTTCTCTTGTGTGGCGCCCGAACCACACACCCCTTTTGCTTTCTCATGTGCGGTGCCCGAACCCTCCCATGCCCTCCTGTGGGCACCGGCCTCCCAGCCTCCTCGTCGCCGGCGTCCCGGCGTCCCCGCTCCCTTTTACCGGCATCACGGCCCCCGCATCCCTTTCATCACACCGCCGGCCCCCGCGCGGCTCCCTCTGCCGTCCTGGCTCCCTCCGCCGTCCCAGATCCCTCCGTCGTCCCGGCACCCTCCGTCATCCTGGCCTCCCTCCCCTTCGGCCGTCCCAGCCTCCCTCTGCCATATTGGCTCCCTCCGCCGTCCTGGATTCCTCCGCCGTCCTAAACTCCCTCCGGTGCCGCTCATTTACCCGGCCTCGCTCCGCCCCGAAGCCCGGCCGCGCCACCCTTGCCGGTGCCATGCTTTCTGGCACCGCCCCTGCCGGTGCCGCGCTGCCCCTGCCATTGCCGCGCCGCCCCTGCCAGCATCGTCCCGAACTTTCCACGCCCTAATGGCATCATTTTGGCTTGTGTGCACCCTGTCGGTACCGTTCCGGCCAGCGCGCAGCCTGCCTGCATCGTTCCGGCCATCCCACGCCTTGCCGGTGTTGTCTCGGCCTCCCGTTGCAGGTCCCGTAGCCCTAGTGAACCTCGCTCAGACCCAACTGGTTGAGAATACCTCCGCCCGAGGTGAGGTTTTCATTTTTTATTTGTTTGTATAATTTTAGGTCAATATTTTATTGTGTTTCTGAGTCCCTGGTTTATGTCTTCTTGCATCTGCACCAATATTCTTGTTTAAGTGCCAATCTTGCTTGTTAAATTAATTTGGAACAATTTTGTATTGTTTTGCAAGATGAGAAATTAGTTTTTATTTGGTTCTTTGGGCGTTTGATTTGTTAGTGTTATTTTTAGGTGGTGTTAGTGTACGTATTATTTTTGAAAACTCACTTTGGTCTGTTTATCAGTGCCAATAATTTGTGCAGTTGTGTTTTTGAAACTGTTGTGGTGCAGTTGACATTTTGGAGGTTTCAAAAGCGTGTTTAGTCTTAAAAAGTGTTTTTTTAAATAATGTCGATGGTGCGAGTGATGTTTTGAAAATGTGTCGAGGTGGGTCTTTCGCGTTGTTTGCTCGTTTGGGTTGTTTTAAGTCTTTGTTAGTGTAATTTCAGTTTTTGTATGTTTTTTGCAGCGCATTTCCGAGATAACCTCGCGATACTGTGGTCGTCGACGTGTGCATGTTTGTGGGTTTGTGCGAGGTGCAACACACCGTTGTGTTTGGATTGTAAGCTGAGGTAGGTCTCCCACTGCACATTCTTTTAAATTCAGAAATTTATTTATTCCATGTCATTTCATTATTTTTCAATAAATTTACAGTAGTAATGGATAGCTATTACTAGAGTTGTGACATGCTGAATTTGAAAACTGGTTACTTCTTCATCACATTGAAAATATCTTTCTTGGATAAATTTGTGTGGTTTTCTTGTGATATTGGTATACTGGTACTTTATGAAATGTTCAAGTCATACTGAACTGTGTTTCGAGATGGTTTTTGGTGTGTATAAAATGGTGAGTGTATCCTTAATGGAAAATGGTGTTTTCTTGAAAACCTGGATAGAGGAAATGTTGGTTGGCATTTATACTGGATTTTGGAATTCTTCAGTGGTTGTTTGGTTTTCCTTAAACTAAGTATGTTTTTCTGGTCTTCAACATGATGGCGTGTGTCATATCTTTTGGAAACGCTTTGATATTAAATGGTGTAAATGAAAATGATGTGGCGGCCCGTTTGGAACTTTATTGATTGTGAACTGACTACATATATATATATATATATATATATGTACTTATGGGGCATCTCTATAGGGGTACTTCCCTTCGACGGTTTTCATGTATCGGTGTCCGTGTAAGGGGTTGGAAAGTGCGGTGAGTTGAGTCATGCGTGCGAGGGCCTCCCACTTACATAGTATTTTTAAAACCATCGTGGGTTCCTGGGTGTCTTTTAGAGAATCGAGTGACGGTTTCTGGCTAACCCCGATTAGACGGGTTAGTCCCCCCTTGGTAGGTAAGGCCTTGTGGGGTATGCCACTAGTTGGCTGTTAGGGCGGCCAGTTGGTTATTGACTATGGAGTACCATGCCGGCAGTTAGTCTGAACCTGAGTACGTCCAGGGGTTTTCTAGGGATGTTTAGGATCACCCATGCTTACTTTTTGTTCCTTGCTTGTTTACTTTCAGTTGTTCTTTACATCTTACACAGTTATACTTTGTGAAAATGCTTTTCAAATGAAGATACGTTATTCTCTTTGTGTAAAATTTGAAAAATGTAACACTTCTTTCTCTTTTAGAATGAATTTAGCACCAATGAAAGGAATTCAACTTTTGAAAAAGAATAAGGGTAATGTCCTGTGTTTTGATCTTCAAGTGAAACATTACAAAAGCTTACTTTCATACATTGTAGTTCAAACCTGTAATTTATAAATTCTTTATTTACTGGTAGTGCTTTGGGATTTTTTGTTGGGCTCACCTACTGAGTAATTTTTGTGCTCACACCTATATTTTACCGTTTCAGTTGCAGGTTCCTTGTGTTCATGTTTTCCTGGTTTCATTCACTCAGTGATGGAGTGGCACTGGTGTTTAGTTGGGTGGTGACCACGAGGTCATGTGGAGGTATGGTGGTTGTGTAGTTTTTTTTTTCTGTTATTAGTGTTGTCTGTTTTGTTTGTTTGTTTTTATTTTACAGATCCTAGTTTGTTTGGGCTAAATCGTTCCCAACAATTTAAGCTTGATTCCCGACACTAGTTGTCATCCCCGGGGGATCGGGAATGCCCCTCAGGACTTGCTGTGGACTGGCTCGGGTGACCGGTTCAGGGTCGACCCGGGCTGGTTCGTGACAAAATGGTATCAGAGCAGGTTCTTGTTAGTTGGGTTGTCTGGTAGGTGGAGATTAAGACTATCGGAATTCGAGATGTAGGTGCGGGAAGAGCATCGTGAACTCTTGCTCGCACTGATCCTCGAGTTACCACGGGTAGTCCGGGAAATTGTGTCTTTTGACCTCGTTTTGAATTGAGGAATGGAAAAGGAGGTGAGCCAGTGTTACGTCGTGATTTCACATGGAGTAGTGACACATGTGGAATCCGATTACATTGATTAATCTCCTCCTAGTTATTGATGTTAACTTGGGGCATGTCTCACTACCACGTCATTGGGTTAAGCGTAACTGCTAGTTCCTCATTCTGGTGATTCTTTGTAAGTTGTACTATGTTTGGTTCTGGTTGGTGTGATCAGGTTTTTGAAAATTAAAGTTGAATTTTGAAATGGAAGTGTTTTATTTAAAATGGGTTTAAATTGGTAAAGGGGATTTTCAAAATTTAAAGTGTTCTAGTTTCATAACCGGGTGTTTTCATGGAATTGGTAGGGAAATGATTTGGGTGCAACCCTAGGTTTTCCTTATGAATGATCGCATGTGTGCAGGTTTTTGTGAAAAGTTCATGAGAGGAACTTGTTCATGGATGACATGAGTGGAATGGATGGACACACATGCGAAAATTCATAAGATTCTATGGGAGTTTATTTGAAACCAAATGTTTGACCTTGTCTTTCTAAGATGATTTTTGAAAGAGGAAAATGATTTTGGAAATTGGATTTTGTTTCAGAAAGTGGGTTTTGTGTTTGGATGTTGTCTTGAAATGAAATGGTGATTTTTGGAAAGTGTATTTTTGGCGTGTGAGCCAGTTGTTGGTATGAGATTGTCCTTTTGATTTCGATTTGATTGGATGCTGATTTTTGGCTTTGTTTTTTTATGTTGTTCAGAGAATGTCGCCCAGAAAGATCCCCAATGTTTCTAATGAGTCATTCCCAGTTCCTAG
Organism: Viscum album; assembly: GCA_963277665.1. Lineage (NCBI taxonomy): Eukaryota > Viridiplantae > Streptophyta > Magnoliopsida > Santalales > Viscaceae > Viscum > Viscum album. Next base: position 1,282,833,439 of record OY728134.1, read on the forward strand.
TCCTTCTCTGACGTTGCCTATTCTTCATGGTGATCGAGGCCCGTTAGAAGCTGTAGAGTGGCTTGAAGAAGTGGAGAGTATCTTTAGAACGTTGGGAACTCTCGAGACTGTTAGGGTTCATGTTGTTATAGGATTGTTTGAAGTTCCAACTCTGGACCAGTGGAAGGTGGTTTCCCCACTGTCAACGCAAGTTGGAATGAAGTGGGATGTCTTTAAAACCATCTTCATCTAAGGATTTATACCTGAAGAAGTGAAGGAAAATAAAAAGGGAGAGCTCGTGCATTTTCAACAAGGTCAACTGATGGTGAAAGCATATGTTGACCAAGGAACTGATTGCCTTTTCTCCTGATGTGGTATCACATGAGCTAATGAAGGCCTCTTCTTTTACCGGGGTCTCCATCCAGAAATCAAGGAGCGGGTCCTCCCTCTTAAAGACCATTGTTTCGAGAAGCTGTTGGAGGAAGCATTTTTAGCTGAGTTGGTGTCCGGAGCACGGGTGGTTGGCAGTACAGCGTACCCATTTGTTCATGGGGTTTCTCAATCTGGTGAGGAAAGGATTCCAGAGAAACCTGTTCCTAAGGAGTTATCTCCTTTGGTCCCAGCTCCCGGTTCGTCAAATCGTTCAGTGGTATGCTATTAGTGTGTTCGTTTCTGACATTTGAAGCCATCCTGCCACAAACCTCCGAAGACGTGTCATCGTTGTGGCTGCCTGGGTCATTTGGAGAAGTTTTGCAGGAAGTGTCTCTTGAAGAGGACGCCGTGATTGGAGAGTTTCATTACCTGACTATGAGGCAGGAGATGCTTCAGCCATCAGAGCCCCAGCCACTGGTCTCGGGGTGAATCTCGCGCACAGTCAGGAGTCCCCAGGGGTGTGAAGCCATGGTCTAGGTTTTGTGTTCCGTGTTAGTGGTGGAACAATTAAGATCTTTTTGTACTTGTTTTTCTGCTGTTAAAGTTTTCACGTTATTGTGATTTCATTATTTTACCATGAGGTTATCATGTACTCATTCTATTCTGATCTAAGTAGTCCCATTTGTGTGAATGTGGTTATGTATTGTGGATTTCAATGGGTCATGTTTTCATCTCGATGTCTGGTTAAGACTTTTTTGTGGGTTTTCCCACTAGTGTTGAAGGTCGTTACATTGGTCGATGATTCAACGTTTCGACGAAGGCATTATTTTTCACTCGTGCTATAAGAGTTGGTTTAAATCGGTTGGGAGTTTCCGCGTCGAACCCCTTTCCAAGGGTTGTCTATTTAGATGGTTAATTTTTCTGCACAAGTTGAGCTCTTGTGTTGGGGAGAACCCATTCGTGTTCTCCCCTCAACCTCGGACTTCCGTTCACTCTTGAATCGGTCAGGTGTGACCTCTGTAGAGGAAGGTCATCCTGAGATTCTCAGTTCTCTTTGGTTCCTTTAGTTCCGTTTGGGAATAGACTTGAATCATGAATGACTTTTTCCTTGGTGGCTCCCTGGGGGCAGAAAGTGTCTGTGGTGGGGAGAATTGTCACACCCTGACCGCATATGCCCTTGTTTTTAATCTTTTCTTGGTCTCGGTATGAATTTTTCTAAGTTTAATTGTGTTGGTGGGTTTCGCGCCGGTGCGCGGTCACCGCATCGCTAGCGGTGACGGTGTGTTCGACCCGGGTGAACGTGTGTTCGCCCGACATTTAAATATTAATTTTTTATGTTCACAATTAATATAATTAGTAGTATTAAATTGTTATAAATATTATTATTATTATTTTATTATTAGGATTGTTAAAGTATTATTATTATTATAGTTGTGATATTATTATTATTATTAAAAAGTTTTATTATCTTTATAATGTTTTATTAATATTATCCGGATTTCATTTGGTTTATTTAGTTATTCTATAATTATTATTATTATTGTTATTTCATAACTATTATTATGTTTAATGTGTTAATAAAATGAAAAAAAAATTAGTTTAAACCCTAAACTCTCCCCCCTTTCTCCTGTGCGGCACCCAACCCCCCCCCCCCATTTTCCTTAACCTGTGTGGCACCCGAACCCTCCCTTTCCCTCCTCCGTGCGCTTGCCTCGCAGCCTCCTCGTCGCTGGTGTCCCGGAGTCCCCGCTCCGTGTGGCTGGCGTCTCGGCTCCCGCATCCCCTTCATCACACCACTGGCCCCTGCGCGGCTCCCTCCACCGTCCCGACTCCCTCTGCCGTCCCGGCTCCCTCTGTCGTCCCGACACCCTCTGTCATCCCGACCTCCCTCCCCTTAGGTTGTCCCGGCCTCTCTCTGTCCTCTCAGCTCCCTCCGTCATCCCAGATTCCTCCGCCATCCCGACCTCCCTCTGGCGCTGCTCCCTTACCCGACCTCACTCCGCCCTAAAGCCTGGCCGTGCCACCCTTGTCAGCGCTGTGCTTGCCAGTGCCGCCCATGCCTGTGTCGCGCCACCCCTGCCGGTGCCGCGCCACCCCCACCGGCATCGTCCCGGACTTTCCGCGCCCTGCCGACATCATTTCAGCTTGTGCACGCCCTGTCGGTACCGTTCCAGCCAGCGCGCGGCCTGTCGGCATCATTCCGACCATCCCACACCTTGCCGGCGTTGTCTCAGCCTCCCGTTGTGGGTCCCGCAGCCCCGGTGAACCTCCCTCAGACCCTGCTGGTTGAGAATACCTCCACATCGAGGTGAGTTTTGCGTTGTTTATTTGTTTGTATAATTTTAGGTCAATATTTTATTGTGTTTCTGAGTCCCTGGTTTACGTCTTCTTGCATCTGCGCCAATATTCTTGTTTAAGTGCCAATCTTGCTTATTAAATTAATTTGGAACAATTGTGTATTGTTTCACAAGATGTGAAATTAGTTTTGATTTGGTTCTTTGGGCGTTTGATTTGTTAGTGTTATGTTTATGTGGTGTTAGTGTATGTATACTTTTTGAAAACTCACTTTGGGCTGTTTATCAGTGCCAATAATTTGTGCAGTTGTGTGTTTGAAAGTGTTGTGGTGTAGTTGACATTTTGGAGGTTTCAAAAGCGTGTTTAGTCTTAAAAAGTGGTTTTGTAAATAATGTCGATGGTGCGAGTGATGTTTTGAAAATGTGTTGAGGTGGGTCTCTCACGTTGTTTGCTCGTTTGTGTTGTTTTAAGGCTTTGTTAGTGTAATTTCAGTTTTTGTGCGTTTGTTGCAGCGCGTTTGTGAGATAACCTCATGATACTGTGGTCTTCGACGTGCGCGTGTTTGTGCGTTTGTGCGAGGCGCGACACACCAGTGCGTTTGGATTGCAAGCTGAGGTAGGTCTCCCACTGCACTTTCTTTTAAATTCAGAAATTTATTTATTCCTTGTAATTTCATTATTTTTCAATAAATTTATAGTAGCACTGGATAGCTATTACTCTATTTGTGACTTTCTGAATTTGAAAACAGGTTACTTCTTGCATCGCATTGAAAATATCTTTCTTGGATAAATTTGTGTGGTTTTCTTGTGATATTGTCATACGGGTACTTTATGAATGGTGCAAGTCATACTGAACTGTATTTTGAGATGGTTTTTTGTGTGTATAAAATGACGGGTTAATCGTTTATGGAAAATGGTTTTTTTATGGAAACCTAGATATAGGAAATGTTGTTTGGCCTTTAAACTGGATTTTGGAATTCTTCCGCGGTGGTTTGGTTTTCCTTAAATTAAGTATGTTTTTCGGGTCTTCAACATGATGGTGTGTGTCATATCTTTTGGAAACACTTTGATTTTAAATGGTGTAAATGTAAATTATGTGGATTCCCGTTTGAAACTTTATTGATTGTGAACTGAATACATATATATATACGTACTTAAGGGGAATCTCTACAGGGGGACTTCCCTTCACGGATTGTCGTGTAGCAGTGTCTGTGTAAGGGGTTGGCAAGTGTGGTGAGGTGAGTCACACGTGAGAGGGCCTCCCACTTATACCGTATTATTAAAACCATCATGGGTTCCTGGGCGTCTTTTACAGAATCGAGGGGCGGTTGCTGGCTAACCCCGATTAGACGGGTTAGTCCACCCTTGGTAGGTAATGCCTTGTGGGGCGTGCCACTAGTTGGCTGTTAGGGAGGCCAGTTGGTTATTGGCTATGGAATACCATGCCGGCAGGTATTCTAAACCCGAGTACGTCCAGGGGTTTTCTAGGGATGTTTAGGATCACCCATGGTTACTTGATGTTCCTTGCTTGTTTACATTCAGTTGTTCTTTACAGCTTACACAATTATAATATGTGAAAATGTTTTTCAAATGAAGATGCGTTATTCTCTTTGTGCAAAATTTGAAAATGTGACACTTATTTATCTTTTAGAATGAATTTATCACCAATGAAAGGAATTCAAATTTTAAAAAAGAATAAGGGTAATGTCTCGTGTTTTGATCTTCAAGTGAAACATTACGAAATCTTACTTTCATACGTTGTAGTTCAAACCTGGAATTTATAGATTCTTTATTTACTGGAAGTGCTTTGGGATTTGTTGTTGGGCTCACCTACTGAGTACTTTTTGTGTTCACACCTATATTTTACCATTTCAGTTGCAGGTTCCTTTTGATCAGGTTTTCCTGGTTTCATTTACTCAGTGATGGAGCGACGCTGGTGTTTAGTTGGGTGGTGACCGCAAGGTCACGTGGAGGTATGGTTGTTGTGTAGTTTCTTTTCTGTTATTAGTGTTGTGTATTTTGTTTTTTTTTTCTTTTACAGATCCTGGTTTGTTTGGGCTAAATCATTCCCAACGATTAAATCTTGATGCCCGACACTAGTTGCCATCCCGGGGGGATCGAGAACGCCCCTCGGGACTTGCTGCAGACTGGCTTGGGTGACCGGTTCAGGGTCGACCCGGGCTGGTTCGTGACACCAAAGGATGGGATCCATCTTAAAGATACCCACTACTAACCCCATATTCCATCATCAGCTAAATTAGAGCCAGCAATCCCTATTATTGAAACTACCTTTGATGGAAATACCAGAACTATTGAAAAGGGTCCAGATCTCCCCACAAAACTATATTTCATGGGATTTTCGAAACTAATCCATTTAGTGACCATAAAACATTCAAATATTTAAAAAAAATTGAAATCCCTCAAGTTGGTTCATAGAATCCACCATCCCCATAATTTCATGTAATGATCTACCAGGGTGATGTCCTCACTAGTCAAAGCCCTGGCTATTTGGAAATCGACAATCCACTTCGTTGAGCCTCGCTTCTCAAGATACCACATTGGATACTTTCTCAAGGCTCACCTCATATAGAAAACAAGATCTTGATAACCAAATACTTCTTATGTTTGTCTAGATATATAGATTGTTTAAATTGGGTTCTTTATACCTAATTGTTGGATAGAGATCCACCTTTAGACACCATTATTTGGACTCCTCATATATAAATTCATCAAGGTAAGAATACAGAAGGTCCATGAACATAATAACAAGATCCAACACTCTCAGGATACCCTATTGAAGGGGGAGAATCTCCAACATCTTTTCCAACATCAATTTCAATGATAATAATTATATGTAGAATTTATTCTGATAGATATCGCACAAAACTTGTTCCTCATTCCATTCACTAAGACATAACATCCAGCATTGAAACATAAATACTTTCATTTGACTAACTACCAATGAAAACTATAACTCATCCTGAGCTTGAATAAGACCAAAGGAGATCTCAATATCCTCAAACTAGTTCTCTGACTCTTGAGTAGATACACCCCTCTTTATAATTTTTCAATCATTATCGCTAAATGAACTTAAGGACCAAGACATGCCTCATCCTCCTCAGTCAGGTCGATCCTCTGGTGACCACCTGGATTAGCATGATGAACCTCTACTACTTGAGATGTACATGGAGGATGACCAAGATACATTCGTAGAAATCATATTGAAATATTAATATATATATATTATTGAATTTTTATCATGGTTTATTTATTAAATTTCATTTCAATTCCCCAAATTACTCAATTCATACAAAAATACAAACAATCATGATTAATGTACCTCTCATTGGTCATTACACTATAAAATGGTCCACCTAACTTATAAATTCAATATGATTGGAGTCATTAAATCAAAATATTGGGGGACTGAAATCCAATGTATTATACAATCTCCCTATCCTACACCACAAAACAAGATCAAATGGAATAACTACCCTACCAACCAATGGAATTATGTCCATTTGTACTTACAAAATCCATCCTATTTGTCAACCAAAACCTTGAATACAACTCTTACATGACCCATATCTCTAATGGTATCCCGCATAGTCTGAAAATTAAGTAAATTAAATAATTTTATTCAAGTCCAACCTCATATAGGCCTCAGGATGGAAACTAGAACGGATGGTTTAAAAATATCATGAATGGAAGGAATTACCCTCATTAATAATATATGATAAGGAGATAGATTGATTAAACACGAATAAAATCTAGAAAATAATATAATAATTAAGCTAAAATCAATGAAATATGCCCAAAAATGTCAAAAAAATACAAAAATAAAATTATTTATGTAAATCCCAATGAAACGTTCTATGATAGTGACTAAAAATAACTCCAAATCCAAGCTTGTAATGTCCAAATGGGTATCCTATGTTTTCATGGAAGCCTAAAATAAGGTTCTATAAATGTAAGATGATAAAAATATGTATAGTTAGTTGGATAATACCAAAGGTCACTATAGCACATGTGAAAAGTACATACTAATGCACAGAAGAAATTGTAGAACCAACATGCACTTAAAGAGGCCAACTAACCAATCTCAGCCTCACCATGGAACACTTAACAAATCATTCATCCAACCCAGAAACATATTATCAAATGAAAAAAAAGAAATGGTTCCATACAAATTCTCCCCCAATTATTTGATGCTCACATGCCCCAAAACCAAACGCCACATGCCACCTTCTCTTCCATACATATCACGTCACATATCATTCCATCTCTGATGTTGGTTGGGATGAAAACCTATATATCCCTACCTCCTGTATGGTCTAACATCCATTTTTATCATCAATAATCATTACATCACAACTTAATCACATAATAATGGAAATAGGGTTTCGTGTATGTAAAGTACATCAACCACATTCCCTACTCCAACCACACAAGTCCCACAACACATATCACGTCTACAACATCACTGGGTACTCTCCAACACGAACACATATCATCACTAGATAATCATTATCACCAAAACATACCATCTCTAGTTAATATTCAAAAGAAACCCATATAATTACTATTGTTAAATGGGTAGTGGGAATGAGTGGGTAGACAACCATCAAAATCACCACTATCATAAATAATGGGGAACAAACTCATAACCAAAAACATTTGGGAGGTGGTAAGGCTATCTAATTATGTGGGTGAATATATAAATAACACAAAAATACATCATAGAAGAATTGAACACATCACCCAACATATTGGTTAACATAAATATCACCAACATACTCCACTCCACTCTAATGGAACTACATGAAACTCATCACAACTGCTACCTCCATTAAATGCATCACCCACAAAACCACCACACATAACCAAACAAATACACATTGAATCATTCATTCATTTCAAAAATTTATGAGTTCCTACTAACTCCAATTTAATAATCTATTCGAATCACTTTAACACATCCCAATATTTTATCATTTACCAACCAATGTCAATTATATATCATCATAACAATTTCCCTGGCTAACTAGGAAACTAAAACATCCAAAAACAACATAATACCAAACTAATATTGTGTTTAAAACTACCACGACCCAACATAATCTAATACATCTCACACAACAACCAAACATAACAACCTCCACGCATCAATCCACATAATATTTCAATACCACCAACCAACACATTGCACCCACGATATTCCACAACTAAGTCAGTCACCGCCATCACTGAGCAATCCCCAAAAATATTCCAAAAAATATGAAAAGGAAACATTTAAATCACATCAAAACATAATATTACATACGGACTTACAAAATTTACCATAGTTTTTAAATGGCATTTACATAACATCAATTATTATTTATCATAAGCAACATCTCACAATTCCAGTTCTCTAAGGGAAACAAATTATTTATCAATATAAGTGACTAAATTTTTTTCAAACATGGTGAAATAAATAAAATAACACCACAAGGGTCTCATAATTCACAATAACTATAGAACAAAAATAGCTACCGAAGAACTATTATTTTCACCAATGGAAACAAGAACGTACAATCACATAGGAAAAATCATCAAAAATAATATAATAAGTAATTTCTCCCCATTGAAAAAAAATTAGATTTATCCAATTATTTATCTTATTAATATAAACCACAATATAAACATAAAAGAAACAACCACTATAATTCCCCACACATGTAAATAAATAGAGAGAGAATATGGTTCCCTAAATTGTTACATAAGGACAAAACAAAAGTAATATGACCACTAAACAACAGAATGTATGAAAATACCATGATCAACCTAGAACACAAAAAACTCATAAATCCACACCTATAACACTACCAAAAACATCAATCTCCCAAGTAAAATCCTTCACTAGAATGTGGATGAGGGGAAAGTAGATAAATAAGTTAATAGAATAACCATATAATATCCAATGCTTAATTTACAAATTCCAATAGTCAAATCCAATATAGAGAGGGTGAAATGTCTTCAAAAATCACATTAGAATCACCCAAAAGGCAGGTGGAAAGACTAGAGAATGATATATTTATATGGAGCTCTAAAATGTACAGGAATATAAGGAATTTAAAGATCATTTCATATCACCCCACATTACAACACAAAGGTAATGACACTAGACCAAACTACCAAAAAGGGTAAGGGGCAATACTGCAATGGGGATGGTCAACTGCAAGTCTAAAAAACAAGGTGAGGCTTATACAATAGATCCAAAAAAGGAGACGGAACATAGTGAAACAAAAACTGACAAACGAAATCATTCAATCACAATGAATAAGGATGCACTACAACCCAACACTGTAGTGTAGCTACCCCAAAATTGATAGAATAACAAGAATCACGCCTCCAAGACTCCATAACATATCCTGTCTATCTACGTAATAACTTTTAAAAAAATGGAATAATCCTGAAAAATCCACCTATAATACCCTACACTATAACTTACTTACCCATGCGACATATAAAAAACTTATGACCCAAAATAATAGTTCATAAAATAAAATACTTAGATTTTAGCAATGAATCCACCATAATCTCCTCTTCTCCCTCGGAAATTCACCTAGAGACATACATTATCTAAATTAAATAATGTTATAGTCTTGTAAATTTGAGACTCTTACACATTGTATTATTGTTATGTTGTGATAAACTACATGAGAGGAGAAGAACTCATAAGGCTTCAATACGGGATTAAAATATATTCTATACTTTAATGAAGAAACAATTTTTATAGATATTTTATTTTCCATTATATCATTGGTTAGAATAATATGAATTGATAGAATGATAATGGAATACATTAATACTATAAGTTTTTATATAGGCTGAATATAAATACAGCAAACATGATCTCATTATGAAATTGATTCTATCATTTGAAAGAAGAATAAGGTTATGCCTTCACTACAAATACTTAAAAGAATTATTAGATATCATCTTATGTATCAACTCAACCAAAGATTCCTTATAAGTAGTATAATAAGAAGGATAGAATTATATTAGCCTAAATTACTCTTAAATTAACAACTAAAATCCATACATAGATCCTTGATAGTGGATGTACATCCTATATCACTAGGATATGAATTTATTGAAGAACATGAAAGTCTATATTGAAGATATATTTCTATTTAGATATGATATGTATTTTAAAATAAAAGAAAGTGGGAGAAAAAACCATCTATAGATGAATTAATAAATAAGAAGGTGCATTATGTTAATGGACTATGACACAATCGTTCTATAATAAGACAACATTGTAACCATAAACATAGACACTTTCAATCGAAGAGGATGATTTTTTAGTGGAAGGTGGGTAAAAAAATGATGAAGGGATACTAAATAAATGGAAAATTTTAGTATGTATAAAAAGGAAAATTCTACCATCCTTTCAATGAAATAGGTGAATGTCTTGTGGAAAAATAAGAGTAGACATATTCATTAATAAATCACAGGTATTCTGTTAAAGTTAAAGGCTCCTATTAATTTCCTTAGTCAATAGCCTTATCTAGATACGTAATGTGATGGATTTATGCAATGGAAAATAGTGAGAGATCCATTAAAACCAAATAAATAGGGGGAATTATGTTTAGTAGTCCAAACTCAATGAAATAATTGTGGTCCAATGAAGGTTTCTAAATCACATAGTGAGATATAATTAATTTTATTTATTGAGGATTATATAATAATGAATTAAATAATGTTCATGAAGGTATATTATGGATGTAATTGAATTCATGTAGTGGCTATTGAGATTATATGGGAATTAAAATGGGGGAATAATCAAAGTACAATGATCAAATGATGTCTTGAAGTAGACTTAAATTGAGGTGAAAAATTACTTTGAAAAGAATTTAATCCAACATGAAGACTCATCGGTTTTGGTACCCAAATAAAATGGGGTTATAGAGAGATGGGGAAAATTGTGAATAACATGAAAAAATAGTTCTTATTAGCTGCGAGACCTCTTAACACTACTAGACGAATTTAGTTCAAGAAACAATATACTCTTATAACTGATGTTTTCAATGAACAAGGGACTGGAAGAAACCCTATTCAATATGAAGTAGACGAAAACTAACATTGAAATACATTTAAGAATTTAAAATTAAATACGATATTTGACTTAAATAGAGAAATTAGTTAATGCACATATATATTAAAAATGATGTGATATTCTTTAGCTACACTATCTAGAGAAAGGATTATAAATAATTCATAAAAGAAGTTGAATAATATTTAGAGAGTAACAATGAGGAAGTGGATAAAGAGAAGTGTAAAAGATATATTTGGGAATAAATATTTGAGGGGAATACCTTATTAAGAAGAGAAGTTTTACAATAATTTTGGTGACACATATTGTCTAACATGTGAAGAATATTTTTTGATTGATTTATTATATAGAGAACTGATTAAAGAGATTAAGCTATCAACTCATTGGAATAATTGGTATGTTGAGATCGATGGATAATATATAATCAAAGATAAATATGGTCGAACACATGACTAGAGAGTGAGGAATGTAAAGTATACTCCTCTAGTATCTTTAGTCAAGCCATCATGATTTTATGATTTTAAAAAGGATGAATCATGGTCGAATTCCATGTATAGGGAGCTAGACCAAATCATGAAAAACCAAACATGGGAAATCATGATGTGACTAGATGCACAATATTTCATTAGATTTAAGTGGGTATTCCAAAAAATGATAACAAGGAAAGGGTGATCCAAAAACAAAATATTCTTATTGTACAATGGCTATGAACATGCTAAAGTAATTTTTGTAGATTAAATAGTGAAACTAGGGTAGATACATGAATCAATAAGACACTTCCTTGTTTTTTAAATTCAGTGGTGCTTTTAAGTCCATTAAATGGATGTTTTAATGAAATTATAGAATGGTGTGATGAAAGATGATGTATAATTTGAAAAACTAGTGGGTTTTATTTATTGGAAATTAAGGACCAATGTTTTATAGAATGATGAAGGCTCATCATGAATTTAAGAAAGCACTATATGATTAATATAACAAACTGGACTCTTACATAATGAGTCTTGACTTATTGAGATTGTTTTTTTGATAATTTTGTTTGATAAATAAAAGAAGGAGGTGTAGTTCATAGTGATTTTATATATGTATAATGACATATTTAGTGGTATGAATATAACATTAGAAGATGAATTTTCATGTCCAATGAGCTCAAAGTTTGGGAAAATGATCACTAGGTATCACCCAAAATTTATTAGGCCAAGAGTAAATAAAAAGGATGGATATATTTTCACATCTCAAGATAAATATGATTTAATGTTAGAACAAAGGTTCAAGATTCCTAAGAAAACACTATTATATACCCTTGATTTCATTATAAAATTTCTTTTAAATAATAAAAACAAAAAAAATTCCAAAAAAAATCCAAAAATTTGATTAGAAGTTTGTTTTATCTCATAATGATACAACCTAAAATTTATTATGTGATGTAATTAGTGGATAAATTTCAAAATAGTTCAAAGAAGGATCACCTCACTACTGTGAATATAATTATGAGGTATATTTTAGGAACACTCAATTGGATATTTTTTTGTTCAAAACTAGCCAAAATCTATATTCATATCCAGATATATTTTGGGCAATTGACGTTTTAGATAAAAAAATAAACAAGTAATGGAGGGTTCTTTATTTAGATCAATTGAATTGAATAATGTAAAAAGATATTAGATTTCTTCTCTATTGTAATGGATTAAATTAATCAAAATTTAACCATTGTGTAATTAAACAACGATTATTGATGATGCAATAATTAAAGTACCACAACAATGATTTTATGTTTCCCATAAAGATTCATTATGAAAACTAATAAATAATTTTATCCAAAAATAATGAACAAATAAAATTAATATTTGGTACCATTTTATTATGGAGAGGGTGGAGTAAAGAGGGATCAAGATAGAATATATGGGTATAAATCAACGATTAGTGGAGATTTTTACAAAAACATTTGATACATTGGAATTTTAGAAGCCTTAGTTAAACCATGGTGTGAAACCACCTCTCTATTATTCAGCATGTTCAAACATACCATCTACCAATTTTTGGTTATGTTTAATATGGTTGTTTAAATTTTTAATGATGTTAACCTTTGGGTTTTTTGATAAAGAGTGAGAGATCAAAGTAAAAATCAAAAAGTTTAATGAATTCTTATTTCAAGGGAGAGTCTTATATTTAATGGGACATTTTTGTTTAATGAAAAAAGGAGATATATATGCATGTTATCTTTATGATGTTTTTTATGGATATATATTTGGTATGTTTCATGAAGTTTCATAATTACCCTCTAAATGGGTTATAGAGAGTTAAGTATACTGATATCTTAAAAAAACATGTTTTAACAAAAATCATGGTTCATGTATACCAAGAGCGATGAATTGGATATTTTATAACTATCATGTTTTTTAATAGTGTAATATCACTATAGAATCCTTGCATTTTAAAAATATCCCAAACGAGAGAATATGGTAACTATGGATTCCTTTGTTTGAGTTAGTTCAGATAATACAATTATGTTGTAACCAAGGTGTTGTGTTAGTATTATGAAAGTGTTGAATTTTTTGAAGGAAAACTTATTGTTGGTTTGATATAATCAAAGATATAATTTATAAGTATAATTTGTTTTTGAGATGAACTAAATTTATCTCTATATAAAAAGATTCAATCCCAGTGAAATGACATTAATAATATCATGAAGTATGGTAAACTAAGAATAATAATATAGTGGAATTTTGAGAGGTTCATACATATTGAAAATAATTATGGGGAAATGAATTTTAACAAACCATGGAGTAGGTTTCAAATGAGTAATTTAACATAGATGATGGTCAATCACACCACAATGTCGTTCAACTCATAATATGGAAGTAAATCACATCATAGTAAAGGCTCAATGAATTTTTAGTTCTCTACTATCTATGAAAAGAAAAGTGGCCACTCTATAACATGTATGTATCATAATGAATTTTTAACTATGTGAGAATAAAAATAATGGATTATATAATGGTTCATTACGGAATGACTTACTATCTAAATTTTATGTAGCTATGTTTTTTGGAGACTAATTAGGTCATACAATAAGAAGTATGTTGTGTTGCAACTTTGTGAAAGATAAGATGTATAACAATGCATCATATTAAAATTCATTTTAGGTATTTTATTTTATAAATATGGTTATGAATTATTGGTTGGATGATGATTAAGGACATATGATAAGATGGTTCTTCTCACAACGAAAAAGATCTATGTTTTGATGATATTTGAGGCAGAAAATATTCTATTTTAAATACTTTTCAAAAGAAAATTATCTAGCTTTTTTGGTTCCGAAGTTGACATGAATACCATTAAATAATGAGATCCATCGCACCACAATATAGAAAATTTCAATTCTATAATTCCACATTCATATAGGTCAAATCCTCATATTTTGTATCTCATTATTCTACTAGAATTCAAAAAATCTTCAAGTTTTTTGTAATACCTTTGAATTTGATTGTTTTAATATCAAAATTAGGGATGTTTTTAAGGTTTAATTATGTGATAAAAAATGAAACAATATGTGGTTTATAATTTGAGGGGATCACTCCTTAATATTGAAATAATAGTGGACAAATAAAAATACCAATTATAATATCTATAAATGAAGGTGAACTCTAGTGAAAGTGAGGATTCAGTAACGAAATAAATTTGGATGAGGTGGTCGAAGCACAATGAGAACACCCTAAAAAATTTTGTGTTTAACATTTTTAATGATTTTTCAGGTCAAACATTACATCAATATTTTATTGTAACCCATCCACGATCCAATGAGTGAGTGAATATGGGGAAATTGGAGGGACACTAGGATCAATATTTCATGATTCCATAACAATGAATTTATCCATAGTGCATAATAGTGTCCCCTAGTACGACATCTATCTATAAAAATATAATCCCCTGAGTATCCCAAAGGATTTGACCATGTGAAATCATTTTTGTTGATTATTTTACATTATAATGATTTAATTATTTTATTTTAATTTTGATGATAATATAATAATTTTATTCTTGTTAACTTTGAATAAAGATCCAATATGTGGTCAATGATGAAATGAAGTCACATGATAATTTAGCATTATATTAGTGTGTGTTGCAGCACTGTGCTTGGAGGAAAATATAAATAGTATATGATACCTGGAACATCATCTCACAAAATTTACTTTCTAATGTGGAGAAACATAAGAAAACCATAAATAGAATAAAGTAACTAAAATAATGTTTTTTCATTGAAATTTATATAACTCCCATTATTATAGTACCAAATAATTAATGATTATATTAATATTAAGATGGGAACATCTCTATTAATAATACTTATATAAGTTAAACTCAAATCAAAGAAAAAAGAGTATTTGAGTCACCTCAAATACAATGAAACGAAAAAGTGCAATAGTAACTGACTATATCACTTAATGGAAGGGTGTAGCCTAATACCTCGAAATGAAACTACCATATATGTAAATTTTATAATTCATTATAGAAAAAATTATATATAAGTTATCTAATATGTTAATAATTTGGAAATACCATTTATGATTCAATGGATTCATTGATACAACATAATTCACAGAAGATTTAATCTTATAGACTAAGGTGAAATATCACCCACCACCACCATAATAAAAAGCAGGTTTAGGAAAGAAAAATAATTCACTACAAATTTCTTGAAAATAGTAGCCCGATACCCTTCTCTGAAACAAAATAGGTTTCATCTGGAACCACCATCTAGACCACAACCTTTACAACAATAATAAATTATTACATTTCCTATAAAATATTATTATTATAGATGAACAAGGATCAATAAATTCAAGGATATGAAGAAGAATATGTATTCCATCTATATTGAATGTTTTCATAGGTTCTTCATATCTAAAATAGAGCACAATATAACCACACTACTATATATCAATAATCCTTATGAAGTAAGTCACAATAATTACTACCCCTTCCCCTGAATATTGGTGCACACCATCCATTAATGCTTAATTGTCAAGGATATACTATATAAATTAAAAGAATATAAAGAGCTAACATTTAATACCATAGGGGTATATGGGACCTACAATATTTCTGCCCATCCAAATGATGAAACATAGTTTTAGGATGTTCCAAAAAAATGTGTATATAAATTCAATAATTTTATTACAGAAAAGCATGTTAATCATGTGTGAGTTATCATTATAGAATGAATAATTGTTATTTTCATTACCCAACTTAAATTTAGTTCCATAGTGGAATCATTTATAACCTAAAAGTCATTCTAATGACAATACATTTGGAATTAACATACCATATTTCATGATAACAAATCAATGAGTTTCCTTAAATCCATTTAAACACTCATGGATTTCATACCATCGATATTAAGAGTTTGGGAACTACCCAACCAAATGGATCCCTTCTTGGAAAATTAATAAATATACGATTTATTCATTTTTACACATATGATAGACTCATACATATATAACTATGATTTATGTGAGATAGATTTCACCCGCATAATAAATAGGAGTGTTTGTAAAGTTAGATGGTGATGAAACAATGGCATAACCAAGAGTTAATATCCTATCCCAGAATGAGTAATTCACACCATAAAAACTATAATAATAGAAATGAAATAACATTAATAAGAGAAATAAAATGACCTAAGGCCATTAAGATCCTTTTAGGATCTAATTCAGTTAATGTACCACATCACTGAGATTGTATATGATCTATAAAAAACCTTGCTCTTCAAAAATAATTTTTTCTAAGGAAAAAACACCCCATAATTTAATGGAATAATCTTCACATCCACCTAATCATGTGACACGAGAAAATCATGTTAAAAGAATAAAATACTGGATGCTATCCCAAAATTATGTTGTGTTGTTGAAACTTATAAAAATACTATATTGAATCTAAATATTTGTTTCCCATCATCTATCCATCGAACATTATTAGGACATTTTGAAATCCATGATGAAAATGTATATATTTATGTTTATGATGGATATAATCATTTTCTACAACACTAAGAATGGATTTAGTTACTACAATGATGTCATTTACATCATTTCTATGACCAATGAATAATGATACAAGGCTGATCAGGCCCATTTCTATTTCTAGTAAAATTAATACAGTATATGTTCAAGGAGTATTTGTTAAAAATAGTTCATGTACTAGTCCAATCACATCCTAAACCCATAATTTAATCAAGATAAAGGAGGATAATATAACACCATTAAAACTAACAATTTAGGGCTCTGAAAAGAGCAGGTAGTAACCCATAAGAAATAATATATTGAGAACTTCATTTAGGGATTTTGTCTCTTACATGGAATTCATGGTATCTTTTCAAAACAAAATATTCAATGCTGTACTAGGCTGACCGTACTTTCAAATGCTTGTATTTGTCCGATCATCATACCACCACTACTTAAAGTACATTATCAATGGGAAAAGTGGTGTGATTTATGTTGAGAAAAAACTTTTTAACAAATGTGAGGATTAATATATTATTGTTGAGTATTATAAATGTTAGGGAAATAATCCATAAAATAGAGAATGAAACACAAGTGATATCTCCAAATATGCTATATTTCACCTCCACTAATATATGGAATGACGTGAATTAATTTTTCTTTTCACACATCACCGTATTAAGGAAATTAAACCAAAGCTAAGAAACAACATCATTCTCTAAAACCATAAGACACCCCTTAAATAACCACTTCTCATAGAAGGTGAAAAATTCGTCGTCATTGATCCATCCCCCATCACCATAGTAGATAATAAACCCATTAACATCATGTGATTCAAGCCTCTCATTGTGTAATTATACAACAATCTCGCGATGGAAAATAAATTTTCAACAAAGGCATGGTTATTAGATAATATAAAATTACATTTTAAAATTTTCACGAGGTTTGGGAATCTTTAAGGCCAATAATATGATTTTTAATGGATTATAAAACCCTTCATTAGGATCAAATATCTATAAATATTACTCATATTGTAATACTCTTAATAATGATTTTGTGGAGGAAACACAAACTAATAGAACCCATTAGGAAAACCAAATCTATACCTCCCTCAATCTTAAGGAGGATAATATTGATAATGAACTATAAGATTTGGATATATTATTTTACAGGAGTCATAATATATGATTCACCATGTTTTTTATCATTCCTAAGGTAGTCAAATGAGATATTTTATCATTCCAGGTTTTCCAACACTATCAGTCATTAATATATATTTCCTAAGAAGAAAATAATTAGATAATTATTTGAATGTATTCATTTGATGAATACACAATCTTCCAAAGATTTTACTTTATTAATATTTAATGTAATTTGTAAATAATTGTTTGAATTATAAGTATTATTAAAGGAGTTTGATATTATGAGTATTTTTATGTGATATTTCATAATCACTTCGCAAAAATATATCCCCTTTGAGGATCTCATCATCATTTATCCATTTCATAGTGAGGTAATAACTTCCCATGAATGTGTAGATGATACCACCAAAGTGTTTGGTGTTTCATTTAATTATTTGGATAAACCATAGAATGGAGAGTCTAATTGATACATTTAAGTGGAATTAATAGAGAACATAAATGAATGAGGGTCAACCATTCATTGATGTAAGGTAAAAACTATAGTTCTTCATTTTATTTTATACATGGTTTTGTTTTCAAGGATTATAGATATGGTGATAAAAGTTTCATGTTGTTTTCTTTTCATTGGTAAAGTTTCAATATATTCCAAGAAACCAATCAGTGGTATCTGAGCCGTGCTATTATAGTTTTATTTTTTGAACCGTGTTTAAAATGAAGAATTCTAAAAAATATATAAATGTATTATTATATATCATAATTTCAAATGATGTTTTTATTAGGGAAAATAAATATGATTTTCTATTTCACAAATTGAAATATGTGTGGAAAACCATAAGTTAT
This sequence comes from Viscum album, assembly GCA_963277665.1. Lineage (NCBI taxonomy): Eukaryota > Viridiplantae > Streptophyta > Magnoliopsida > Santalales > Viscaceae > Viscum > Viscum album. Next base: position 1,282,852,166 of record OY728134.1, read on the forward strand.
ATTATAATGTATGTTTCATTAAAGTAATTTCGTATTATATGGTATATCGTAAGTGGTAATTAAATGAAATCCTTCAATTTTTTAAAAGATCATAGTATATGATATGGGGGATCGTAATAGATCATGGTGTCACACTATGTATAAAAATAGAGCAACCTAATATCAATGGGATATCGATGATAGTCATAGAATACAACTTCTATAGTGCTGAAGGGATACTAGAGTAGGTTATAATCTATAATTAAATACAATATAAAACAAAGAAATCCACATATATTGATATAGAGGATATGATTAAATAAAATATTCATGTAAACATTAAATTTTCTAAATTTGAATTTAAAATTGAATGAAATTCTTTATAAAATGTTTATAAATCATAGAAAGTGGTATTTTAGAATATTTTTCTAATTTATAAAACATTAATAAATCAATTTATTATATATTTTTATTTAAATATTAACTGTTTTTAACACATTTAATAGTTACATGTTACATAATATTAATTTTTAAATATTAAAATGAATTTTTTTAATTATATGGATGAATTAAAATTTCGATTTAAATTTTTTATTTAGAAATTATTAGGGTAATTTATAAGTTTTTATACTTAAAAAATAAATAAGAAATACAAAAGAATTCTTATTTAAAAGTATATGTTTCTTATAATTTATAAATTTTAAATGTTTAATTTCAATGGATTATTTGTCAGAATTTATTTTCATAACTAATATGATCATGGTTTGAATAATATTAAAAGTGTGTTATTATGAATATTTATATAATATATTAATAGTTTATAAATATAATGTTTATATTTTTTATGTCACGTATTTAAATTAAATTCCAAATAATTTGTCAATATGAAGGGGTTTAGATTATAAAAAATATAATGTTTTTATATTTATTTAATTATGTAATACATAAAATGCATATAAAAATTATAATGATTTTATAATTTCTTTATTTATGAATTTTTTTATAAATGTAAATTTCATTATTAAATATATGAATTATTCAGTTCACTAATTATTAAAAATGTTTTTATTTATAAATTAATTTCTGAATTGTAAATCTATATTTTCTATAGTTTAAGAGTTAATATACTTCTATAAATTTTCAAACACACATCTAAGGATTTACATTATTGGTCTGACAATTGGTTTAGTTTTCTTGTACCATTACATTGAATTGTACTATATTATGAGCTAAAATATAAATGTTCAATATAATATATATATATATATATATTTATGTTATTACAATCATGATGGAAGTGTGGACTCTCTTGAGTAATGTATCATTGTGTAGAGGGATTGGGTCACATTCGTCACTAATTGGAGGCTTATTACATGTCATGAAAATTGGGGCTTGTGTATTTTTTATTCAAAGATAAGTGTTCTTAGGAATAATGGTTTTGTTTTATTTTAATCCTTTATATGAAAGGGTTTCATTTTATAGAACCAATGTTTTATATTTTTTTCAATGAGGATGGCTTCCATGATGATAAATAGGTATCAATATGTGTTAGGAATGCATGAATAAATATATGAGCCATTACCAATTAGGATTATGATAGAAGAAATTATACTAGACTTCGAATTCTATCTATGAGTAAAATGTATTTGAGGTATATCCAATCTTCATTTTACAAGGGAAAATACATGTATTGAGCTAAGGTAATTCACAAAAGAAGATGGGTGTTGAGTTTTGAATTCTGAGCAACAAGCTATTTCTATGCTCACTTGTATTATATTGATCAAAACTTATAGGATGGGAAATGATTTTTAAATATGTGTTAAGTAAAGTCCAACTCAATGATATCAAATCACCCAATCACATTTGAATGTAATATCCCATGACTATATGGGAGTGAGAATTCTAGAAGTAATTTAGATTGATGAGTTTGGTGGTCAGTTTGTTTTGAGAACTTGGATTCATAATTAAATTATGAGAGTATGAAAATCTAAAATAAATTTTTTTGGATGATGAATGATGATCAAGAGGAATCCTATGGGATCATAGGAACCTTTGGATTAGCTAGAGTGGTTTTTGTAGCTAGAGATTTAGTAAACCACCAGCTAGTCTATATCTGGGTGTTTTCATGACACTTTTAGGTAAGAGTCTCCCTATGATGATCTCAACATTATTCCTCCTCCTCTTATTATAATTTTTTCTCTATCCAACTAGGTATTTTGGGACAATTCCACTGTAGAATGGTTGAAGGTTCCAAGCAAGATAGGGTTTCTGATTTTCATAGGAAGAGAAAATCCTATAATCTAATATGCACCCATTTTCTTGATGATTAATTAAGATATGACATTATTATTCATTTTCATAGTGTTTTACCCATAGTTTTATTAAATTTGGCATTTTTTTGTGCAAATTTGTTTCAGATTTTTCTTGGAATTGGTTTAAAGGCATGGTGGGGGTGTTTAAAACATTTTGCTTGAATATTTGATAGGTGATGAAGGTCCAATGAGTTATTTAACATTATGATGAGTTTAAATTGAGTTAATGAATTAATTTTAAATAATAGAATTAATTATTTTAGATTTTATGGTCAGAGACATAGGCTACGTTGTTGGCCTGAACATGAGTGTAGAAAGAATGACCTTGGACGAATCTTAATTAAAGTGGTATGATGAATAATTAAAATAGGAAATGACTCAATCAGGGTTGGAGGTAATTATACCAACCCTATGGATTTACGCATTTTATTTATATTCTTGTGGATGTAAATTTATTCCATTGAGAATGATATTAAAATTAATTTAGAATATTGGGATAATGTTGGCGCCAAAATATTGCGCAAAAGGAAGGGACGAAAAAGAAGGCTGGCACGCTGCCTCGCGAAGCACCGACGTGAAGCACCCCAAGAATCGCGGTCTCATGAAGCTCCGGAGGCGGTAACTCTCTGCGAACGCATTTGACATTCGCGAGCCCACCGAGAATCTCCAGAGGCGGTAACTCTCCGTGAACGCATTTGATGTTTGCGAGCCCGCCGCGAAGCTCCAGAGGTGGTAACTCTTTGCGGAAGACGTTGACGTTCGCGAGCGTGCCGCGAAGCACCTGAGGCAGCGCGCGAGTTCTGCTTCACGGCGCCCCTTCCCTATAAATACTGGACCCCCCCCCCTAAGTCCCGAGGATGGACAATCTGACCTTTCAGCTTCTCCTCTTCCGAATCGTGAAGCACTCTTTGTGCCGGGAATCATGAGCTCCAAGAGGTACTTCTACTTTGCGAGACGCCTTTACTTTGTCTCGTTTTGAGCCCCTCTTCCGAGAGGGATGCCCTTTGCGAAGCTCAAGGGCATTCGCGAAGGAAGGGGATTCCCAAGGGAACCCGGGCAGACGCAGAGCGTTTATGCTTCGCGAAACACCCAAGCTGTACTAGTGATCCCTATGCTAAGGCAGGATCGCTACGCATCGCGAAGCACACTGCTTCGCAGCACCCTCCTTCGCAAGGCACCCCTTCTTCACGAGGCAGTGCTCCGCGAATACTGTTCCACTTCATGAAGCACACTCCACTCACACCTATGCCCCATGATAAGGCCAAGGCACTCTACTTCGCGAAGCAAACTCCTTTTCTTGGCAATTCCTCTTCCCGTGCGACCCTCCAGGTTTGCACGATGTGATTTCAAATTCCCATGGACAATACCACCCGTAGCGTTGCTTCGCCTAATGCTTCTTCGCATAGGAATGCTAACGGCTATTGCTTCTTCACATAGCCACGCTAACGTGGACCCGTTGATGGTTCGCTCCACAACCCCCCTTGACATTGGCCTTACTGGTACCTTCCCTTCCCCAAAGACCAGAGGGTACCGGTTATGTAAGTCCTAGGGGTGCGGAGTGAACCCACCTCGTCCGAGCTGCAGGACGTTAAACTGCCAAGCATCACGTCCTCAACACATGACGTTAAACTATGACCCGGCCTCGTGCCTCTCACGAAACGTCCCCACAGATCGAACATTTTTTACGCCACTCATCCCCACGGGAGCGGACTCCCCCTCACATGGAATGAGATCCTCCTTGTCGGAGCGGTGTTTGTCCATGGGGGAAGGGTTGCCTCAGAGCGTAAGCCCCTAGCCTTTCCAATGGATGGTTTCACCCCTCCATCTCCGTACTTCCCCACTACCAAGGTCAGTGGAGGAAGTAATAGGGAATGAGTCACCTCCCATCATTAGTCCCGAGTCCCTCTTTCGCTGCGCTTTGTCGCACTCTGGGCCTCCATCCTGGAGTAAGTCCCAGCACCATGGGCCGCCTAACACGTAAGCCCCTCTTCGATTCTCACGGACGCATCCTTCGCGACGTGATCGTCAGGTCCTTACAACCTCTTGTTTCTCACACCGAGCATGACTCACGTGGGCTTAGAGTGAGAACCGACCCTGAACCCCACCCATAGCGAACTACGAGGACTTTGATCCATGTCAAGAAATTGTACGTATGAAGCCTCCATGACGTTCAAGCTACATTACTCGGTCATTCATTCACGTCAAGTTTTGCCCTCGTCCCGTATGACGTTAAACTGCACGCCCTCGTCCAGCATGACGTTAAACTGCATACCCTCATCCAGCATGACGTTAAACTGTATGCCCCTTGTCCCGCATGACATTAAACTACACACCCATTTGAACTATGAGGTCTTTGATCCATGTCAAGGCGTGGTACATTGGAAGCCTTCCTGAGGTTCAATCCCACCCATCATCCAATTCACGTCGAGTTCTACCTTCATCCAGCATGACTTTAAACTGCATTCCAGTCTGACGGCAAGCCGTTGTGACTAACCCGAACTACGAGGACATTGATCCATGTCAAGGCGTGGTACATAGGAATCCTCTACGAGGTTCAAACCCATCATCCGGTCGTTCTGACCTCATTCACGTCGGTTCACCCCCGTCCCGCATGACGTTAAACTGTATTCCACAACCTGAACTATGAGGACTTTGATTCGTGTCAAGGCATGGTACGTAGGAAGCCTCCCCGAGGTTCAGGCCCAACAATCATTGGCCCAGACCGTCTCCTTGTCGGTGTGCCAACCCCCCCCCCCCCCTATTTTCACCCGAACTACAAGGACTTCGATCCATGTCAAGGCATGGAACGTAGGAATCCTCCCAGAGGTTCAATCCCATCTCCCATCGAACCAAGGTCCCTCATTTACGTCGGTTCACCGACACCCACCGCCCGTCGTATATTCACGTCAGGGTTCACTACCGTCCCGCATGACGTTAAACTGTATTCCATCAATCCTTTGAACTACGAGGACTTTGATCCATGTCAAGGCATGGTACGTAGGAAACCTTCCCATGGTTCAAGCCCACCACTAGTGGACCCACTGGTCTACTTTCACGTCGGTTCACCGATGAAACCCTTTGAACTCCGAGGTCTTTGATCCATGTCAAGGCGTGGTACGTAGGAAGCATCCCCGAGGTTCAAGCCCACCACCCATCGGACCAAGGTCCACCTTTACATTGGTTCGCTGACAACATCTATCGGGCCAAGGTCCACCTTCATGTCAGTTCACCAGCACCATCCCGAAATACGCGGACATTGATTCCCTGCCACGGGGATACGTAGGAAGCCTCTTCAAGGCTCAATCCCAACTTCACTGTCGCCCTTGTGATGGTCCCATTTCATTCCTCCCTCCACTCCATTCATCCATCTATCACCCATCCTGATTCTCGCCCGGACCATCATATCTCGGTGAGACCATGTCGATACGCTCTTCTTCGCAGCCGCCCATGGGCTGGTCCCAGTATCGGCACCCCTTCAAAGGAAACCCCTCAATCCGATCTATTCTAGCTATTGCTCAGATCGGGCTGATCCGTCTCCGCTAGACGTTAAACTCGTGGTGTACCCTGTGTTAAACACGAGAAGCTAAGGAAAACTTCAGATATGTGTCTATGGCATATAATTCCTTGCGCTCGATGTGGGATGCCTCGAGCTTCCACGGCCTCGAGAAGCCCTGTGACCAGGGATAATAGACAGACATGCCAGGTTCCCCAGCATCCAGACACGCTACTGATGCCTCAACGTGACTACTCCCCCGACTGAAGCTTGCTGCCCTGACCGGACCCTTTGGAATGTCCTGACAGAAGCAGTGTAATTAACCAGCTTCCATGGAAACATGGCACTGGGAAGCGTTTCATGAACTACGTATTAAATCTATGAGGGAGACCCGGACTAGGTGACGATTTCCAAGGAGGAATCCATAGAAGGAAGAACTGACATCCCATCATCCCATTTCGATCATGGAGCAGACGTCCCTGAATAAGGAGTGAATTCCACCCACCTTTGGAAAGCGGGAACGCGGGGCAACAAGCACATCGCGTCCTCCTCCGCGGACGAACGGATGCGCGTGCCCCGGTGAGAGCGTCGGACACAGAAATGGTGAACCCGGCGTGAAATTATTCTCCTCAATATGGAGATTAGTAGCGTTCGAGACACCAGTAGATTGATGTGTCACCGGATCAAGATATCCGGCACCTGGTCCCTCCAAGAAAAAAGCGGGCCTGTCGTGAAACTCACCGGAAGTCAGGGCAGTAGAACGTGGGGCACTCCGTTCTGTAGAGCGTTGGCATGGATCCTTCATACAGACATGGAGAATGGAAGGACGTTGGGGAAATGAGACGCGATCACCACCCGCTAGCCTACGCAGGGGTAGGGGAAACACCGCCACAACCACCCCACATGGCGCCGCTACCGCCACGACGGCCACCACATCGCGGAATACGGGGCGCCCACGTCCCCTTTCCACATCAGAGGTCATCCAGCGAAGGTTAATCAACAACCTCGTGCGTAGGTACGAGGAGGAAGGGGTCATCCCAACTCGGGATATGGCCCGCCTGGACATGGAGGCATCCAGGCCCCGCTGTCAACGCCACCCTAACAGGCCACGCAGGGAGCCCCTGCTCCCCACCCCAACGTTCAACCGTTTCGGGAGCCTATCCCCGGAACGCCTTGACGACTCCTCGCCTTACGCTGATGAGGCGGGTGCTGTCCGGCTCAGCCCGCTCAGGGTCCCGACCTAAGGGCTCTAGGAAAGAGCTCCCGCCTAGCCGCGTCAGCGCCGCCGTCCGACTTCGCGGGAAGAGCAGGCAGGCCATGCCCCTGCACCACCTGCAACCGCTCGTCTGAACCGACGTCAGCGTCGGGCCCGAACTGAGGACGCTCGCCCAGGTGCGTCGACGTCAACAGCTACAGTGGCATGCGCCACCGCCAACGTGCATCATGAAGTCCCTGAATACACTGAGCAGGGGCACTCCTACACCCAACCAGGATCAAGACCCCAACCGCCCCATGGGCAGGCTGGGTTGACTCTCTGGGTTGCAGGCCCGAGTGGTGATCGCCGTGAACTAAACTGCGGTGATGTCAACTCGTACAGAGGCCCTCCCCGTACCACTACTCCACAGAGTGTGGGCCTTCCCCACTCCGAAGCTCTTCATGGAGGTATGCCTCGTGCTACCCCCATCCCAAAGGAAGACATGCCCCACTGTAGTGACGCTCGGTGCGGAAACCTTTCTCGCGCCCACTATACATGGTATGGAGTCCATCCTACTCCCCTTGACCGCCGATCTAAAGGCACTTCCCATCCAGTCCTTCTCCAACGTCGGGGGCCCTCCCTACGTCCTCTCTACAACCGGCGAAGGTCCTCCTCGCCCCAGCAACTCGAGATGTGAAGGTCAGCCTCGCTCCGCCCGCATCGACCATGGAGGTCCTCCCCATGCTCCTTCCGATTCCAACTGAGGCTCCTCCCACATGGGTGCTATCCATGGAGGTTCTCCCCATGTACCCTTCGACATTTTCCCTGGTGCCCCTCGCACCACGGCTATCTCGAGCGGGGGTCCTCTCTGCCACGGCGCCAGCACCGCACCAAGACTACATGATAGGGATCAACCCTGTCCCGAAGAGCCACCCTGGGGCAGGAGAGCGGGTTGTCGCCACCACAAGAAGAGTCCTGGGAAGGCCCGGGTGGAGATCAAACCTGCTCGCTTCTCCGACTCTGAAGCGGAATGAGACTCAGTGATGGAACCTTCTCCCCGCTCCTCCGTATCAAAGACTAGGGCAGGAACCAGACGCGTTAGCCTCATTCTCCAGGAATATGAGGTCCACCAGATTCCCATCTCTCTCTGTAGGTACATCCAGGAGGAAGAAATCTTGGGAATTCCGCAGGTCTCGACCACGCAATCACCGCCATTGTCACCAGATGCGCCCTCTACCTCTACCATAGATCACAGAGAGCTATTTTGGGGGCCAATGGCGGTAGAGCGATGACATGACCTATCGCCGGTAGCCGCGATTCCTGTGCCAGAAGCTATGGCTATCAGCCCATCGTATCATGACATCGTGGCCAGGTCACCTCACTCTTCGGAGGATGGCCCGGAATTCGGCGGCCAGTCAGCTCGTTCGTCGTATTCTCCACCGTTGAGTTTAATATCCCAGAGGTCCGCCTAGGTACTGCTACTGGTCCCTCAGCCTCCCCCGGTTGATGAGTGGGGCAATACAGGGCCAGACCCTGAGTCCGAACCCAGAAGCTTCTAGAGTATTCTTGCAGCAGATTACTTCCCGGAGAAGTTCTGGCCGACGGTGGCGCTGAATTTTCGCACACCAAAGTCTCTTACCCCTGACGAAGTGGGGTGATTTTGTCGAACCCTATGAGTGACACACTTCCTCCTTCGTTACGAATGGGTGGTGTACCCCAGAAGTTGAGAGCACTTCGAAGAAATCGGCGAGCAATGCCGCCTGATCGATTCGGCCGCACTCCTTGTGGCCCAGCACCCCGAGTCGCCAGGCCGTCTGAGCGCCCTTCAATGCAAATGTGTTCAGAGTTTTAAATTTCTCTGAAGAATCGTCAGGGAAGCTACCCCCCATGTGCAAGTCCGTGGTTGGGGACACTATGCCGCTATCCTCTTCGATCCTATCTGACAGCAGCCCGATTCCCTATGCGACGTCGAGGACATGCCCTCGAGAGGGGTCGCGGTCCACATGGCTGACGTAGTGGACAAGGAAGACGAGCTTGACTTCCTTGATGTAGACTTACCCCCTGAGGGCATACCGCCACTGCTGGACCCATCAGGGAGGGTTACCCGTAAGCAGAGGAACCTGCTAGGCCTCCCCGTACCCACCGAGTCACTGGTATTCGGTCAAAATACATGAAAGGGTAAGGAGCACGTCAGAACTGTCAAGCGCTCCGACCCGTCTGCCTCTGTGCAGAAAACGGACAAAGATCCCGAGAAGGCCACGTTACGCCAGCAGCTTGCTGAGCAGAAGAGCCTGGTTGACGAACTCTTGGCTGAGTGCGCCGCAGAGCGGCGACCCTACTATGGTAATCCCAAGCCGGGGCAGCAGGGGCAGGAACAATTTCCCCCCGGTGAGATGCCTCTAGGCAACCCTGATCATGCTATGGTCACAGACAGGGATGAAGCCGGAACTTATGGCAAGCGGGTGCGATACGTCTCGCCAAACCCCCCCCGAGCGACGGGGCAATCTGAAGAACCCAGTCCGGGTTCCCCCAGTCGTCCCACAAGTCGTTCCGCCAGTTGATCCATGAGCTACCAAAGCCATCTACCGTGTTGAAGAACCTGGCAATGCACTTGTGGTTAGGGATCCCTGTCAAGACAGGGACCCCCACCCGGATGATCTTATTGTGGCACTCACAACCCGCCTCGAAGCGTTTGAAACTCGGCAGGTGGCGGTCCCACCGAATGTCAAGCCTTATCCCGCGTGGGTGGATGATATGCTCGCACATCCGGGTTTTGGGAACCCCACTTTCGCGCCCTTCAACGGGATAGGGGACCCGCCATAGCACTTGGCACATTTTTCTTCCAGGTGTGGCCCCATGCTGGGGACCCCGGCTCAGCAAGAAGCCGCCAAACTCCGGTGTTTCATACATACATTGGAAGGTCCAGCATTCATCTGGTACATCCAGATCCCTATCGGATCAGTGACCGATTGGGAGGACCTCTGTCGGCAGTTACTATACTAGTTCAGCTCCACCACACGGAAGACCATCATTGCAAACCTCTTCAAGTGCAAGCAAAGGGCTGATGAGCGAGTTGCATATTTCATCGCCCGGTGGACGGGACTTACGTATTCCCTCGATATGCCACTAACTCAAGAGCAATTACTGATGATGTATTTGGGGAACGTCTAAATAGAGCTGGTACCTTCCCTGATTACCCAGAACTACCCTGGAGGGTTCAGATATTTCTCAGATAAGGCTCAGCGGCTTGAGGAAGCTCTGCAACAGGCTAGTTAGGCACATTCGTTGCCCCCTATGATCCCAGCCAGGAGGACCTCCAGGGATGAACCTGCCACGGTGGCCCAAATAGAAGCCCCTAGGTAGTTGGAATTACTGCCAGTGGCACCATCCCCGCAACCCTGCAGAGGTCCTCCACCTCAAGCATAGGCTCCTGCCCAGCAACGACCGCCTCAGAATCGACAGGTTCCCCCGCGCAATGCGCCACCGCCACCCAGGCGAGACAATCAGGCACCGCCTCCTCGGAAGGCCCCTCTGGCCCCTCGTCAGGGTCAGGCCCCCAAGGCACCCTATCCAGAAAGAAGGCACCAGACTTATTTGTTCAACGAAAATCAGGTCCCTGGCTACATCTGAAGTGCTCTAGAGTAAGGGATTGTGCACCTGCCCGAGTGCAGAAGGCCGGCAGAGGCAAATCTCACTGATCACCCCAACTACTGCCCTTATCATCAGATTCTTGGGAACACCCTCAAGTAAAGCTATGTGTTTAAAGACTGGCTTCAAGACCAGGTCAACAACAACATAGTCAAGTTGGGCCCGGCACCAGCACAAGTGGCGGGTGTCTTTGCAGGATCAGAGATCGGCAGCGACAGCGAAGGCGAGTGGCAGCAGGTTCCCAGCAGTGGATCCCGGAAATACGATGACTGGATGGCTCGAAAAACCATCGTCTGTGCCCACGGTATCATCCGAGCACACCTGAAGCGGCTGGAACCTTCAGAAGAAGTAGCTGGTACCTCCGCATCGTCTTCACAGTCGACCTCTTCCCAAAAGGGCAAGCTGCGGCGACGCAAGAAGAAGCAACGAGCAACGCCGTTGCCTTCGTCATCCCGCACTCTCGGTGACTTTATGCCCCCTGAAATGGGGATTCCTCCCAGAATCCACCCGGTACTGGATGACTCCTCGAGCGACAACAAGGGGTATGCTTTGGTTAACACTGTGGAGCTGGTAAATCCCTATATGACCCCCGACGAGGGGGAACGACAGGCGGACCTCCCCAACGTTTCCAGCCGACGTCAACATCAGTGGAATCTCAATCGCGCCAGTCATCGAGGTATGCCAGCGGACACTTTTAGCCAAGCCGTGCATGCTACTGAGACCAGACAACAGGCTCAGCGCAGAGCTCATCACGCGCAACCCCATCTAACGCCCTCGGCTCTACCTCCACCGCCATTTGTGCTACTAGATCAAGGAGAGATACCTCGTTCCTATCACAGTCAGTCTTTCCTGGCTACAAGACAACCACTTCTGTCCAATCCTAGTCCGGAGACTACTCTCCAGGCTTCAACTAGCAGGCAGCAGGATGTACCCAGTACTAGCCGATCGCCGGTTCAACCGACAGGACCCGCTATGCCTCCAAATGCCGAACGACCTCCTGTAAGAAAAGGTTCGCGTTTGGCACAAAATTATGATGTCCTAAAGCACCTGGCCAGCATTCCGGCAAGGCTTTCTATCCTTGAGGCCCTTCGCCTGTGCCCTAAGGATCCCCCTCCAGTTTGAGACGGAGGTAGCAGCTGCAAAAGCCTTCCATACCGAGACGGTTGAAAACGACGAATGTCATGCGGTTATCTCGTTCTCCGGTGTAGATGAGGACCCTCCTATACAGGGGCACATTCGCCTGCTGTACATCACTGACCACTTCAATGGTGTGGAAGTCCTCCATTGCCTCGTTGACATGGGTTCTGGAATCAATCTAATTCTGACTCGGACATTGCGAAAGTTGGGTCTGTCTGAAGGTGATTTAACTCCCTCTGACCTCAGAATCTAGGGGTACGATAGGACCGAGCAGACCCCAGTCAGCAAGATCTTCCTAAAGACTCAGTTCGGTGGCTTAATTGCTAGAACCGAGTTCATGGTCGTCTCTCAGGACACCGCCTACAATGCGTTGATGGGTAGGCCATGGCTCCATCTGCATGCAGTGGTCCCTTTGTCGTATCACCAGTGCCTCAAATACTCACTCAACGGTCGAGTATGCGTGCTCCAAGGAGATGTGTCTCCTTTCGCTTCTTGTGAGGCCCGCTATCTGGATGTGGGTTATTAAAAAAGTAAGGATAATAAAATCCTAGAAAGTGAGGATGAACCCACCCCGGTCACAAGTGATCCCTATGCAAGAATGGATGATGCCTACGTCCTCTCGATCCACCGATTGGAGGCCACGACCCCTGACATGGGGCAATGTTTCGTTGTTTCAGGTACACAAGGAAGGCATGTTCCCGTGTCCAAGCGATGGCGGAAAATCAACTCGTACTCCTACATCAACCAGGCTCAGGTGATCCTGGAACCTCCTACCCCTGTATGGTATGGGAACGTTAAGCTCATGACAATGGCGGTACGCCATACGTGTCTCTTCAGCCGGGCTGGAATCCACCGACTCAGGCCGACACATCACCACTGCTTTGATATCATCAAATCTGGCCCCTTAGGCCGAAGGCCAGATGGGATAGGGTCAACTGCCTTCATTGCTATGGTCTCAATGGCAAGTGAGTTTCCTAATATGATGACCACTACTGCCCAAGCCGGCACCAGCTGCCCCCCAGGTTTTGATAGCCCAGAAATATCTCCCATCACGGGAAAGCCCCCACGGGTGGGGAGGAAGACCTAGAGGATGATCCCCCCGCCTTTGAGGAAGGCGTCTCTACCACGGTTGATGAACTTGTACAGGTGAACCTTGGGAGCAAGGCAGATCCGAAACCCACATTGATCAGTGCATCCATGTCCCCCGAGGAGCGGCAGCAGTACGTAGACTTCCTTAAACAACACCGTGACGTGTTTGCCTAGAGTTACAACGAGATCCCAGGACTAGATCCCCAGGTAGCCGTTCACCGTCTGGGCCTCCCGGAAAAACATCGTGGGTTTAAGCAGCCTCCCAGGAAAATGCACCCTTATCATGGTGCTATGGTTGAGGCCGAATTTGACAAGCTTATCAATGCCAACTTCATTAATGAAGTCCAGTACCCCAAGTGTCTTCCCAACATTGTGCTAGTTAGGAAGAAGAATGGGCATATCAGAGTTTGCATCGACTTCCACGTTCTTAATCGCCACTGCCCAAAGGATGACTTCCCACTCCCGGTGACGGAGTTATTGATTGACACCACAGCCGGGTTCCAAGCACTCTCTTTCATGGATGGGTATTCCGGGTACAACCAAATCCGGATGGCCCCCGAAGACGAGGAGTCCACTGCCTTCAGGGCTCCCCAAGGTACCTTTTGCTACCAGGTTATTCCATTCGGCTTGAAAAATACAGGTGCCACTTATCATAGGGCCATGCACCGCATATTCAATCCGATTCTCGGGACATTGGTGGAATTATACGTAGATGATCTCGTAGTCAAATCATGTCAGCGCCAGGACCATCTCAAAGACCTTGAGAAGGTGTTCGGTTTCCTCTGTTCCCATCACCTGAAGATGAACCTGTTGAAGTGTACCTTCGGGGTCACCTCTGGGAAGTTTCTGGGCTTTGTTATCAGATACCGAGGTATCGAGATCGACCCGGAGAAGATCAAGGCCATCAGCCAAATGCCTCCCCCGAGAAACATTCGGGAACTTCGAGGCCTCCAAGGCCACTTAGCCCATATATGCCGATTCATCGCGAATCTGGCCGGAAAGTGTAAGCCCTTTTCCCGGCTCATGAAGAAGGGCACGGCCTACGAATGGGATGAGGAGTGTCGGACCTCATTTGAGGAAATCAAGCAGTATCTGCTCCAACCTCCGGTCTTGATGCCACCCATCTCTGGAAAGCCGCTGGTCCTTTATGTGACCGCCCTGGAAAGATCCCTCGGTGCGCAGCTCGCCCAGCAGAATAACAAGGGTACTGAGAATAGTATCTACTATCTGAACCGCATGCTTCTCGATACAGTGGTCAGATACTACCCTATCAAAAAGAGCTGCCTTGCGGTCGTCTTCACTATGCAGAAGTTGCGACATTACCTGCAACACCATGAGGTGAAATTGGTCTCCCGGGTAGACCCACTAATGTACATCCTGAACCGACCCATGCTGACTGTCCGACTGGCATGGTGGGTAGTGATTCTCCAGAAGTTTGATATCAGGATCGTACCTCAGAAGGCCATTAAGGGACAGGCGTTGGCAGACTTTTTAGCTGCCCATCCAACCTCTGCGGATCAATCCCTGGACCTGGATTTTCCTGATGAGACGATCCTCTCAGTCGATCATGCCATCCCGTGTTGGAAAATGCATTTCGACAACACCTCCCGGAGCCCCACCGGTAGGCGGCTCAATGATCCTAAGCTCAACAGAGTGGGCTTGGGTATTGTCTTCATTACCCCGACGCAAGCCGTCATGCCATACTCGGTCCTGTTGTCATAAGTCTATATGAACAACAAGGTCGAGTACCAGGCTCTCATCACCGGCCTCGAGTTGGCCCTTGAGATCCATGTTCCCCATCTACATGTGAATGGAGATTCCGAGCTGGTAATCAAACAGGTTAATGGCGACTACATCGTCAGGAAGCCGGAGCTTGCACCGTTGCTGGAGTACACCCTCCGCCTAATGGCCCAGTTCTCTTCTCGACCAGAGGTTACCCATGTCCCACGGTCACAGAATGGTCATGTAGATGACTTGGTTGGATTATCCACATTGCTCGCAGAACTCGAGAAACATGATTTGATCATACATGTCGCAAACTGGAGAGTCATTGCCCCCGTCACCCAAGAGGACAATGATGGCCTGCGGGTAGGTCATCTCACCGCCGGATCCTCCACGTCAGGGGTCCCGGGTTCGTCAGGCACAATGGTTGAAGCCACTCCCGACTAGAGGGCACCTTTTGTCAAGTACCTCCAAAATGGTTGCCTCTCGGACGACTGGGACGAGCGCAAGCGAATCCGACACCGCGCACTGTAATTTACCCTCCAGAGCGGCCCCAGTCTTGAACATATCCTTTATAAGCGGAGTTTCGATGGCATCCTCCTCTATTGCATGCAAGGAGTAGAGATACCTCATGTTATGCAAGAGGTTCACGCCGGTTCCTGTGGTGCCCATCAAGCTGGGCCGAAGCTGTCCAATCAAATCCGGAGGTTGGGGTAGTTTTGGCCCTCTATGATCCACGATTTTATTGGGTATGCCAAGAGATGCCACGCGTGCCAAGTTCATGCCAACTTCCTGCATCATCCGTCGGAGCCCCTCCACCCCACCAAGTACTCTTGGCCATTTGAGGTATGGGGACTTGATGTAGTGGGACCATATCCACCGACAACAGCCCACCAGTGTAGGTTCATCCTGATTGCTACAGATTTCTTCTCCAAGTGGGAAGAGGCAGTTTCACTCAAAGAGGTAAAGGCCTGTTCCATCGTTGAATTTGTGAGTTCCAATATTATCCACCAGTTTGGGGTCCCTCATGTCGTCCTCACTGATAACGGCACCAACTTCCGAGTGGCTGAACTAATGAAATTGTACGCCAAGTACGACATCCGTTCAAACCATACCTCCCGCTACCACGCGCAGGCAAATGGACAGATCGAGGGGTTCAACAAAACCCTCTCTAACATTCTGTAGAAGATGGTTGGTCAGAACAAGAAAAGTTGGCCAGATAAGCTCCATAACGCCCTCTGGGATTATCGGACGACGACTCGCAACTCTACCCAGGTGACTCCATATTCCATGGTGTATGGAGCTAAGGCCGTCCTACCCATTGAGATCCAGCTGCCAACGTTACGCACTGCAGTCTATGATCACCAGACATCAGATGAGGTAGCCGAAATCCATCTAGCTAAATTAGAAGCACTGTACGAGAACCGGCTTTGTGCCCTGCACAATCTGGAAAGGCATCAGGATAAGATAACAAGGGCCTTCAACAAGAAGGTTCATATTCATTCCTTCCTACAAGGCGACCTAGTACTGGCCCTTCGAGCGCCAATGATTCCCAGTAGGAAACCACCCAAATTAGATCCCAAATGGGAAGGGCCTTATATCATCCATAAGGTTTACCCCAATGGAGCATACTCCTTGGTGACCATGGATGGAGAGCGCATAACCCCTCCCACCAATGCCAAGTTCCTTAAGCGATACTTTGCCTAGGGAAACAGGGTCATGCACGACATTATACTGTGAGAGGGTCCCGCATGACCTTAAACTGCACGTTAGGGTCCTGCACGACCTTAAACTGTATCTTCATCTATCATGACGTTAAACTGTACATTATCATCCAGCAAGACTTTAAACTGCACCTTGGTCCCGCACGACCTTAAACTGTATGGTTATGGTCCCGCATGACCTTAAACTACACGTTATGGTCCAGCACGACCTTAAACTATAGGGTCCTGCACGACCTTAAAATGCATATTCGTCCTGCAAGATGATAAACTGTGGAATGGTCCCGCATGACCTTAAACTGCACGTTATGGTCCAACACGACCTTAAACTGTAAGGTCCTACATGACCTTAAAATGAATATTCGTCCTGCAAGACGATATACTGCAAAATGGTCCGAGCTCTATGACTTCAAACTAAGATCTCCCCCTATACTTACTGCAAGATGTTAAATTGCAAGCCAGTCAGACCTCCCTGACCGAGGCTCAGCCTCAGGCCCCTTGGCAACCTCGGGCCCCCCGGCCCCCATCCTTACTGTAAGACGTTAAACTGCAAGCCAGGCAGGCCTTCCTGACCGAGGCTCAGCCTCAGGTCCCTTGGCCTCCTCGGGCCCACGACCCCGTCTTCACCATAAGATGTTAAACCGCAAGCTGGTCAGGTCTCCTTGACCGCGGTCCGGCCTCAGTCCCCTCAGTTGTCCCCGACTTACCCTCTTCCGGGATTGTACGGTATGGTGTGGGACTACATCCTCATTCACGTCGGATTACTTTCCGTACCTTACATATCCCCAAATGAGATGCATCCTCATCCCGCATGACGTTAAACTGCATCTCAAGAACTACGTGTGGCTTGATTATCATCCTCATGAGATACGTAGGAACGCTCGGATGCCTCGTCTTGAGCCCAGCCCCAAGCTTTTCTCTTCCACTATCCCCCCTGGGAATAGTCTCCTCAGAGGCTCCTTGTGTAGCGAGGGGTAGGCTTTCTTAGACCCACTCATACAACCCTGCTCACACAAGGATTGTAAGGGTTGCACCATGTGCCCACTCCCATTCTTCTATCCCCCCACGTCCTCACCACATTGCTAAACTGCATGGCCTTCAAGAAGTACGTATGGATTGATTCCCATCCTAAAGGGATACGTAGGAACGCCCGGTAATTTCGTTCGTTGGCCCAGTCCAAAAGCCAAAATCTTCCCCTTGGGTCAAGGCATATGGCAAGGTACACAGTTTTTCCCCAACTCACATCGAGCAAGCCTCGACCCGGCTGCACATCCCCCCTAGAGATGTTTTCCTCTTTCGTGTATGGATACAGCTATGCTTCACCCACTCTTTGACTGAGATTCCATAATTTTTTCACACCTAGAGGGACCCCCAAGAACGGCCTGGATACTACGCCCAAGGGCTCTCCTATTGATACGGGCCAACGCCCCCGAGGGTTTTTCATGAAACAAGCTGATACAAGTCCCGCATTGTGAATTTGGTCAGTGGTCGATGCTCATTTGTTGCTCCCATATCAGTTTACCATAGGAACACTATGTTTTGAACATGGTCAACGATGTCCTGGATCTTCAGGTCCACCCCGAGATGTCACAGACATCGAGTGTAGTGATTCATTCTACCCCATCCCGAAGTAACAAGCTCCTCCTCGGGTGGCGCTAGCAATCAGGCCCACGACCTCGATTCCCCATAGGGGTGTATGGTGTGGTGTAGAACTACGTCCTCATTCACGTCGGGATCATGTACCATGCCGTACGCCTTCCCTTACGAGGCCCAGCCTCAGGCCCCTTGGCCTTCCCGGGTCCCCGACCCCCATCCTCATGTAAGACGTTAAACTGCAGACCCGTTAGGCCTTCCAGACTGATGCCTGACCTTAGGCCCCTTGGCCTTCTCGGGACCCTCTGCCCAACCTCTTACCCAGGGTGTACGGTGTGGTGTGGGACTACGTCCTCATTCACGTCAGGATCATGTACCATGCCGTACGCCTTCCCTTACGAGGCCCAGCCTCAGGCCCCTTGGCCTTCTCGGGTCCCTGACCCCCGTCCTCATGTAAGACGTTAAAATGCAGACCCGTCAGGCCTTCCTGACTGATGCCTAACCTTAGGCCCCTTGGCCTTCTCAGGCCCCTCCTCCCAACCTCTTACCCAGGGTGTACGGTGTGGTGTGGGACTATGTCCTCATTCACGTAGGGATCATGTACCCTGCCGTATGCCTTCCCTTACGAGGCCCAACCACAAGCCCCGTGGCCTCCTCGGGTCCCCGACCCTCGTCCTCACTGCAAGACGTTAAACTACAAGTAGGTCGGGCCTTCCTGACCAATGCCTAACCATCAGGCCCCTTGGCCTTTCCGGGCCCCGACCCAGGTCCTCTCTTATAGGAGTGTATGGTGTTGCGTGAGGTTATTTTCTCATTCACGTCGGTCTCATAATGACCACGCCACTTACCTCTCCCTCCTGAGCTGTTTCGTCGATCCCTTTTCGGTAGTTCACCAATGTGCCTATGAGTACTCTGGTTTATTACCTGGAATGCCAAGCTTTACTCGGACACGTCCGCACCCGCTTTCCAGGCTTTGTGTATCCCTGCATCAGGGCTTCCATCATCTTTCACACCCGGAGGGACCCCCAAGAACGGCCTGGATACTACACCCAAGGGATCTCCTACCGTTACGGGCCAACGCCCCAGAGGGTTTCAGACAACAAGTCGATAAAATCCCACGTTGCGAATATGGTCAGTGGTTGATGCTCGTTTGTTGTTCCCACCTCAGGCTAACGCGATATGGACGCTGCGTTTCCACCATGGTTAACAGTGTTCCTCCATCGCCACGCCAACACATTAGGCCCAAAATGTCGGGTGCACAATTCACACCCTTCATCACTTCGCCGTGTCCAAGTAGAGTCTCAGAACTCTTGGTACTTTTCCTCTGTGCATGTCTGCACGTTGGGGAAACAAGCCGCGTCAAAGGTGTCCTTCAGGGCTCTCTGCCGACTTCCCTCTGATGGACACCCCAAGTATGCGATAAGGATCTCCCCCCTTGTTTCCCACACCGAGTTTAACTCTCGTGGGCTTAGGGATCGGGTTGACGTCTATGCTAACTTGGGAGGTTGTTACCATTCAAATCCGAGTTCTATGACCATAAACTAAGATCCTCTCAGAACTACGTTCAGCTTGATTCCCATCCTAATGGGATGCGTAGGAATGCCCAGACCTCCTGTCTTTGGGTCCAGCTTGAGTTCAGCTAATTCGCCTCTCTCGTCCTGCCATCAGGACCCCGACTACGGGACCGCGTGGCCTAGTGCGGGATTATGTCCTCATTCACGTCGGTTTTGCAATAGCTGCCCCACGCGCACCCCCGTTCTGAGAGTTAGCCCTCTTATTCCTTATCCCGCATGACATTAAAAGGCACCCTTAAGAACTATCTGTGGCTTGATTCCCATACTCATGGGATATGTAGGACCACCTAAATGTCTAGGCTTCGGGTCCAGCCCCACCTCTTAGAGATCTCCTGATCTCCCGGTCACCTAGGCCACTTGGCCTATCCCTCTCCAGGAGGGGGATATGTAGGTATGATACAAGGTTTTGGGCACCATGCCCCCATTCTCCCGAGAGCCCTCCATCTCTTGGTTACCCTCAAGTGGAGTCTCTTGACCCCTTACAGTGGTTCACCCATGTGTTAAAAGTACTCTGGTCTTGGACCAAGAGTGTCAGATTCAACTTGATCAAGTTCCTTCCACTTGTCAAGCTTCGTGTTCCCCTCCATTCGGGCTTCCATTACCTTTCACACCAAGAGGGACCCCCAATAACAGCCTGGATACAATGCCCAAGGGCTCTCCTACCATTACGAGCCAACGCCCCCGAGGGTTTCAGACAACAAATCGATAAAGTCCCGCGTTGGGAATATGGTCAGTGGTCGATGCTCATTTGTTTGTCCCCATTTCAGGCTAATGCGACAAGATGCTATGTTGCGAACATGGTCAGCAGTAATCCTTTGTCGTCACTCCAGCCCCTTCAGTCCTCGAATGTTGGTTGCATGATTCACACATTTTCCACCCCATCATGTCCAGGTGGAATCTCGACACATTTGGTGCTATCCCTCAGTGCACATTTTCATGTCAGGGGGACAAAGCTGCAATATGGCATCCTTTGGGGCTGCCATGGTCCGAGATCTATGACCATAAACTAAGATCCATCCGGGACTACGTTCAACTTGATTCCCATCCTCATGGGATACGTAGGACCGCCTGGACGCCATGTCTTTGGGTACAGCCCATTTAGGGAGCCAGTCTCTCCCCCCTGTTTCACCTCTTACCTCTATACAGGCCCCTCGGCCTATGGTCTCCCTCTCCGAGTGGCGTAAAATGTGATGTGGGATCATTTATCCATCAATTGTGTTTTATAACACTGCGCACATTCCCCACCTAGCATTGTCTCTGCTACGTCTATGCTACATGATGATAAAATGCATGCTTGGTCCTATCATACGACCCTAAACTGTGACATTATTGTCCTGGCCGCACGACGAAAAACGGCACTGCATTGTGGTGACCTCTTTGTAGAGGACATCACGTTGGGTATTGGTCACGTGCCATACCATTTGTCAATGCCTATCACGACTTGATTCTTGTGGCGACACCAGGGCCTGCTACCCTAGGCATGTCGCTTCACAAATAAAAAACCATTCACCTTAAAGAAAAAACAAGATTTATCAAATTACGCTTCTTTTAGTGCAAGGGCCACATCCGCACTCCCCTTTTACCCCGGCACTGGTATCTTACCATGTCACCCTCAAGAACTACGTGAGGCTTGATTCTCATCCTCACGAGATACGTAGGAGCGCCTGGGCACTTCCCCGCAGGCCCAGCCTAACTTTCGCTTTTGGTCATTTGACCTAAAGCCTCTCCCAAGGGGGTCGGGTGGCGTGATATGGGATTACGTCCTCATTCACATCAGGTTGTTCACCGCACCATACACACCCCCTATTCCCATTCACGCCAGGTGTTTGAGTTACTACACCATGTGCATCTTATGTCTCCTCCCATCCATGGTCTGAATTCTACGACCCTAAACTAAGATCTCCCTATGGGAAAGGAATCTTCTCCCTATATCTAATACGTCTCGTTGTCGTATTCAGATGTGTTTTGACAAAGAGCCCGAAGTGTTGTATTTTCATAGGGACATCCCCTTCATCCCATGACCAAGCATCGTGAGCTCGCTATTAGGATCCTCATCTTCTTCCATATCCAAAAGGACCCACGGACGACATGGATACTAGGCTTAAGGGCTCTCCATGAATGCTGGACCTAAGGGCCCTCCAGTTGTTTCGGGCCAACGTCCATACGGATATCTGACAACATTTTTGACATGGTCCCGTGTTTCAAACAACGTCAACGGTCAACCCTCATTTGTTTGTCCCCATTCTAGGCTAACACGATATGGATGCTGGGTTTCCACAACGGTCAATAGTTATCCTCCATCGTCACGCCGCCATCATCGTGATCAGAATCTCGAGCTCCATGATTCACACATTTCCACTTCCTCATGTTCAAGAGGAATTCCATCATACTCGGATCTTTCTCTTTGTGCATATAGGTGCGCTAAATGATCGTGTTAGTGTCA
Organism: Viscum album; assembly: GCA_963277665.1. Classification (NCBI taxonomy): domain Eukaryota; kingdom Viridiplantae; phylum Streptophyta; class Magnoliopsida; order Santalales; family Viscaceae; genus Viscum; species Viscum album. The sequence goes on from OY728134.1 coordinate 1,282,874,072, forward strand.
CTGGGCCGGTATTCACCGAGCGTCTCATTGCCCTAACCTGCCCCTTTTTGGCGGGATGTGTACCAACACGACCAGGCTTCTCATCGTCCCGCACGACCTTAAACTGTGCTTTCAGAACTATGTATGGCTTGATTCCCATCCTCGTGGGGTATGTAGGAAGGCCCAACCACTCTGCTTCGGGCCCAGCCTAATCCTCACTCTTGGTCCTTTGACCTGAAGAGTTTCCTCCGGGGGTACGTGGTATGGTTTGGACTCCAAGTCCACATTCACATCGGTTTCATATCTACCACACTACACGCTCCCTGAGATCTTCCCTTTTATTCCACGTCCTATCGTATGACGTTAAACTACAACAGTCCATGTGTCCTCAACGCATGACACTAAACTACGGTTCTACCCTGAACAAGTTCAGGATGCCCCATTTTAATCATGGGATGCACCATAGCCTCTACTAGAGAGGATTTCACCAATCAGTGTTGGTCTATGACTGCACTGTGCTTCCAGAACTACGTACGGCTTGATTCCCATCCTCATGGGATACGTAGAGACACCCAGGCATTTCAGCTAGGGTCCATCCTTAGGAATCGCAAGATCATGTTCCTCCCCATTTCCGGCCCTCTGGCCTGACCCCTCGGGGGAAACTATGTAGCTGTAATTTTTCCCTGAACAAGTTCATGATGCCCCAATATCCCATTGGGAAGTGACAGACCCCCTCGCCAGAGAGGCCCTGTCTGAAAGAAGGAATGATCCATGATCAAACCAATGCGCCAATATGGTGTACTCCCACCACGGTGGTGTAACTACCTAAGTGTTGGATTCTGTTCGGACAAACCATCACTCCATATTCCACACTTTGAATGCCCCTTATTCAGACCCTCGTCCCCTTTCATGTCTCACGGGACCCCCTAACGGCCCGGTCTCATGCCGCATCGGCTCACCTACCGTCCTGGGCCAACATTCTGGAAGACTGGTCATGTTTGGATGGACCCCCTAACAGTACGGATGTCTGACCTATGGTCCGCCAACTGTCCTGGGTAAATGTCCCGAAAGATTGACCGACAATATTTGTGACATGGTCCCATGTTTCGAACATGGTCAACGGTTGACCCTCATTTTTTTCCCCATTACAGGCTAACACAGTAAGGATACCACTTCTCCACCATGGTTAACGGTTCTCCTTTATTGTCACGTCATCCCCACAGTGCTCCGAATCTTGGGTATCGTGATTCACACTTCCCATTTTCATCTTTTTGGACCAATTTCAGCGCCCCTGGCGTTGCACCATTCGTGCATAAGAGCACGCTGAAGAAACGGTAATTCGGCTGTCCTGGAAACTTCCTTCTTCGGTCAATCCTCTCCCATCTTTCGGAAATCCGGACTGGTAATCCGAATCCCGGATGCCCGGAGTATGGTCTCCACTCATATGTTAGGTGGGACGAGAAGGCAACTATCTCCTCTTTCTCACATCAGGCTCGACCCACGTGGGCTTGGGGAATTGTCGTCGAACGTCCCACAAACATTGTAGGGATGTAACAAGGTGATTCAAACAGTGGAAATCATGTACGGTACGACATTCAAAGCAAAGAAAGAAAAAATTGATGTACAAAAGTACCAATAAAAGGTTTTTTGGTTTGTTACAATACTCAGGGGTCAACTCGCCCCATGGACAGGTTGACCCCGTCAAAATAGCATTGCAGATCCGCCACCCGTTGGCTTGTGGCGTCCAAGGCTTGCTGCCGCTGACTTAGCTCCCGCTCCTCCTCGGCAGTGACGGGGCGCAGTTCGTCAGCCTTGGCTTTGGCCCTCTATACGCTAGCTTGAACGACAACCATCTTTCTAGAGGCATGCCTCATATGCTCTTCTGCCTCTACCAGCTTGGCCTTCAACCGTGAGACCAGCTCAGATTGTGCATTAAGAGAGACTGAAAGCTCATCTTCCCAGGTCTGCGTCTGTTGGACCTCGCCTTCAGCCTCCTGGAGCTTCTTGATGTTGGTTGCCTTCCTCCGCTGCCAGCCCACACTGAGCCCACGATCATGCTCGTGGATCTTCTCAGCCATAAGATCTTGGATGAGTACATGAGAACGTTGGGCATCTACTCCCCCAGCGCATAGTTCGCGCAACCGCGGGCGGAGTCTGTCCATTTCGGCCAGCCATTGCGATTGGGGGTGTCCTTGATGAAGCGTGTGATTAGCTTCCTCGACCGGCGGCGGTCTATGCTACTCTCTTCCTCATCAGAGGCTATTTCGTCCCAGTCTGCGTGATTGGTAGGGTCGTACACGGGATACGCCCGCAAGAAATCCTCGGCCGGATCTACATCTGGTGTTGAATCCAGTACGACACCTGGCACCGAAGCAGGCATGAGAGGACTGGGACCGACCAGTTGATCCTCTTCATCGGAGTCCACCTCGATGACCTCAGGCATGACCCTACTGGTGGTCCCTCCAGTGAGGATGTGTGTCACAGCTTGAGGAGATGGGGGGACTATCGCCACCATCACCGGGATGCCCCTAGGAGGGACACCACAAGACATCCCGAACAGTCATGCCGCAGCAGCCCACGCCAGTCGGAAGAACTATATGATAGGGAGGAACTCATCATACATGTCCCCCAAGATCGGAACCCCAGAAATCTGGTGGACATCCCACAGGCTGATTCCCACCTCCTCGTGGTGCAGGTAAAAGGTATTGGTCCTAGACGACCATCTGCTCAGTAATTCCGGCATCAGTTTCTTTGATTGGTAAATGTGGAATTGGGAGGCCCATGCCGCCTCATACAAACCCACTCTCCTCAGATCGGCCCCAAACTCCTCGCATTAGGCGCCTACCCAGTAGGCCCAGGCCTAGTCATCAGTAAAGTTTCCATCCTGGCGCAGGTCCCACTAATCGGACCATCCCTTCTTCGAATCCTTCAAATCCACCTTCAGCATGGTGCGGTAGAGAGGAGGGGACGTCTCTGGTTGAAGTGGCTTCCCGTCAATATCGTTCAAATGGTTTTAGAGACAGTCAGCGGTGACGGGTGTGAAGTCCTCCTGCGCATGACCATCCGCTGCCCTGAACCATTGGTGCTGGCATGGTGTGCTCCTGAACCAGCAAGCTGGTTTGTCCCTACTCGCCTTAGGGATGAAGACGTCATCCCTCAACCCGAAGCCGTACAATGGTAGTTTCTTGCACTGTGGATAATCCTTCTGACCCTCTGATAGCAGATCTGTCAAAGAAGCGTGGTCCGAATGGCTTCGGACCATCTCCCCCAGGCCTGGACAGTTGGCCATCTCATCCCGACGAGTAGCATCTGCAAGCACCCCCAATACAGCCTCTTGATGGGCCATTTCAATTCCGGACCTCAGAAAAGAATTTTTCAGAATGTATCGCGAAGCTGGATCGTGAATCCGGATCGCGAAGGTCGGTCGCGAGACCAAGCCGCGAAGTCTGGCCTAGGATGACAAGTAGAAGTTCGCTTGGCGCGGGTGCGGAGTCGGAGACCCGCGGTTCGCCGCGAAGCTCGATTCGCGGAGGGCTATCGCGAAGTATGCGGAGCATCGCGAAGTCGAGAGCACAAAAAGACAAGGAAGTCACATGAAGCCAAAAGAGTTCAACCCCCATATTTATAGGCAGTGACCCCGGAGCATCGCGACGTGCCTCACCCACATGGAGCATCGCGACACGTCCATATCCGTGGCCCCGGTCAGCACCGCGAGCCCCCTTCGTGAAGCTGCATCGCAAACCACTGACAATTTTGGATATTTTCCCTCAGACTTCGACCCTCACCCTCTGCGGCTCCAAGTCTGAGGGGGGGCATTTGTTGGCGCCAAAATATTGCGTGAAAGGAAGGGACGAAAAAGAAGGCTGGCACGCTGCCTCGCGAAGCACCGATGTGAAGCACCGACGCGAAGCACCCCGAGCATCGCGGTCTCGCGAAGCTCCAGAGGCGGTAACTCTCCACGAACGCATTTGACGTTCTCGAGCCCGCCACGAAGCTCCAGAGGCGGTAACTCTCCATGAACGCATTTGATGTTCGCGAGCCCGCCGCGAAGCTCTAGAGTTGGTAACTCTCCGTGAACACATTTGACGTTCGTGAGCCCGCCGCGAAGCTCCAGAGGCGTTAACTCTCCACGAACGCATTTGACGTTCGCGAGCCCGCCGCGAAGCTCCAGAGGCGGTAACTCTTCACGGACGACATTGACGTTCGCGAGCGCGCCGCGAAGCACCTGAGGCGGCGCACGAGTTCTGCTTCGCGACGTCCCTTCCCTATAAATACTGGACTCCCGCTGAGTCCCGAGGATGGACAATCCGACCTTTCGGCTTATCCTCTCCCGAATCGAGAAGCACTCTTTTCCCCGGGAATCATGAGCTCTGCGAGGTACTTCTACTTCGCGAGACGCCTTTTCATTGTCTCGTTTTGAGCCCCTCTTCCGAGAGGGATGCCCTTCGCAAAGCTCAAGGGCATTCGCGAAGGAAGGGGATTCCCAAGGGAACCCGGGAAGCCGCGGAGTGTTTATGCTTCGCGAAACACCCAAGCTGTACTAGTGATCCCTATGCTAAGGCAGGATCGCTACGCATCGCGAAGCACACTACTTCGCAGCACCCTGCTTCGCGAGGCACCCCTTCTTCGCGAGGCAGTGCTCTGCGAATACTGTTCCACTTCGCGAAGCACACTCCACTCACACCTATGCCCCATGATAAGGCCAAGGCACTCTACTTCACGAAGCACACTCCTTTTCTTGGCAATTCCTCTTCCTGTGCGACCCTCCAGGTTTGAACGATGTGATTGAAATTTCCCATGGACAATACCACCCATAGCATTGCTTTGCCTAATGCTTCTTCGCATAGGCATGCTAACGGCTATTGCTTCTTCGCATAGCCACACTAACGTGGACCCCTTGATGGTTCGCTCCACAAACCCCCTTGACTATGGCCTTACTGGTACCTTCCCTTCCCCAAGGACCAGAGGGTACCGGTTATGTAAGTCCTAGGGGTGCGAAGTGAACCCACCTCGTCTGAGCTGCAGGACGTTAAACTGCCAAGCATCACTTCCTCAACACATGACGTTAAACTGTGACCTGGACTCGTGCCTCTCACGAAGGGTCCCCCCAGCTCGAACATTTTTTACGCCACTCGTCACCACGGGAGCGGACTCCCCCTCACATGGAATGAGATCCTCCTTGTCGAAGCGGCGTTTGTCCATGGGGGAAGGGCTGCCTTAGAGCATAAGCCCCTAGCCTTTCCAATGGATGGTTGAACACCTGCATCTCTATACTTCCCCACTACCATCGTCAGTGGAGGGAGTAATAGAGAATGAGGCACCTCCCATCATTGGTCCTGAGTCCCTCTTTCGCTGCGCTTTGTCGCACTCTGGGCCTCCATCCTGGTGTAAGTCCCAGCACCATGGGCCGCCTAACGTGTAAGCCCCTCTTCGCTTCTCACGGACACATCCTTCATGACGTGATTGTCAGGTCCTTGCAACCTCTTGTTTCTCACACCGAGCATGACTCACGTGGGCTTAGAGTGAGCACCGACCCTAACCCCCACCCATAGCGAACTATGAGGACTTTGATCCATGTCAAGGCATGGTGCGTAGGAAGCCTCCATGAGGTTCAAGCTACATTACTCGGTCGTTCATTCACGTCGAGTTTCCCCCTCGTCCCGTATGACGTTAAACTGCACGCCCTCATCCAGCATGACGTTAAACTATATCCCCTCGTCCAGCATGACGTTAAACTGTATGCCCCTTGTCCCGCACGACATTAAACTACACACCCATTTGAACTACGAGTTCTTTGATCCATGTCAAGGCGTGGTACGTAAGAAGCCTTCCTGAGGTTCAAGCCCACCGATCATCCAATTCACGTCGAGTTCTACCTTTGTCCAGCATGACTTTAAACTGTATTCCAGTCCGACGGAAAGCCGTTGTGACTAACCCGAACTATTAGGGCTTTGATCCATGTCAAGGCGTGGTACGTAGAAAGCCTCTACGAGGTTCAAACCCACCATCCGGTCGTTCCGACCTCATTCACGTCGGTTCACCCCCGTCCTGCATGACGTTAAACTGTATTCCATAACCCGAACTACGAGGACTTTGATCCGTGTCAAGTCATGGTACATAGGAAGCCTCCCCGAGGTTCAGGCCCAACAATCATTGGCCCAGACCGTCTCCTTGTCGGTGTGCCAACCCCCCCCCCCCATTTTCACCCGAACTACGAGGACTTTGATCCATGTCAAGGCATGGTACGTAGGAATCCTACCAGAGGTTCAAGCCCATCTCCCATCAGACCAAGGTCCCTCATTTATGTCAGTTCACCGACACCCACCACCTGTCATTTATTCACGTTAGTGTTCACTACCATCCCGTATGGCGTTAAACAGTATTCCATCAATCCTTTGAACTACGAGGACTTTGATCCATGTCAAGGAATGGTACGTAGGAAACCTTCCCAAGGTTCAAGCCCACCACTAGTGGACCCACGGGTCTACTTTCACGTCGGTTCACCGATGAAACCCTTTGAACTATGAGGTCTTTGATCCATGTCAATGCATGGTACGTAGGAAGAATCCCCGAGGTTCAAGCCCACCACCCATTGGACCAAGGTCCACCTTTACGTTGGTTCGCTGACGACATCCATCGGGCCAAGGTCCACCTTCACGCCAGTTCACCGGCACCATCGCAAACTACGCAGACTTTGATTCCCTACCACGGGGATACGTAGAAAGCCTCTTCAAGGCTCAAGCCCAACTTCACTATTGCCCTTGCGATGGTCCCATTTCATTCCCCCCTCCACTCCATTCATCCATCTGTCACCCATCCTGATTCTCGCCCAGACCTTCATATCTCTGTGAGACCATGTCGATACGCTCCTCTTCACAGCCACCCATGGGCTGGTCCCGGTATCGGCAACCCTTCAAAGGAGACCCCTCAATCCGATCTATTCTAGTTATTGCTCCGATCGGGCCGATCCGTCTCCGCTGGACGTTAATCTTGCGGCATACCCTGTGTTAAACACGGGAAGCGGAGGAAAACCTTAGATATGTGTCTATGGAATATAATTCCCCGTGCTCGATGTGGGATGCCTCGGGCTTCCATGCCCTCGAGAAGCCCTGTGACCAGGGATAATAGACAGACATTCCAGGTTCCCCAACATCCAGACACGCTACTGATGCCTCAACGTGACTACTCCCATGACTGAAGGTTTCTGCCATGACCGGACCCTTTGTAATGTCCCGATAGAAGCAGTGTAATTAACCAGCGTCCATCGAAACATGGCACTGGGAAGAGTTTCACGAACTACGTATTAAATCTATGAGGGAGACCCGGACTAGGTGACGAGTTCTGAGGAGGAATCCACAGAAGGAAGAACTGACATCCCATCATTTCGTTTCGATCAAGGAGCAGACATCCCTGAATAAGGAGCGAATGTCGCCCGCCTTTGGAAAGCGGGAACGTGGCGCAACAAGCGCAGCGCGTCCTCCTCTGCGGACGGACGGATGTGCGCGCCCCGGCAAAAGCATCAGAAACAGATAACTAAATAATTATTTTAATATTAAAAATCAAATCCCCATGAATGAAATATGTATCAAGAAAATATTATATGTTGTAGACTTTTTCTATTCCTTGATATTTGATAGACGAATCTTCAACTGGTTTTCTAGTCTAAGATAATATGAACCCCTATGAGGGTACCACATAAATAAATTTAATTGGAATAACCATAGACCTCCATGTAGAGGTTACTGATGGGTGGGGATGAATAGACTAAGAGTTTTCCATGCGAGAACCACATGATCCCCTAATGAATTTTGGCTAGTGAGATGAATGTGGGAGTGTTCTTTATCAACTAAGACATGGAAACTTGGGAGGAGTGGAACCCAAAGAGATAGATGGATATGTGTGTGTTCAATAAAACCTAGAATTTATTGTATAAGGGATGTGATTGAGGTCATCTCTATTGTAGTGGGTTTTGAACTACGAAATGAGTTGGGATTGAGGGTCCCTTATGAGGTATCGAGGTTCTAATGAGACCTAGGTGACTCTAGTGGGAGCCTTAGTAATGTATTATCCATAGTGATAGGGTATTCATTTTTCTTTTAGTATAGAAGAGATGGGGTTGAACCCATGTTCTTGAGATTCCATTATTATATTATGTATTCTTATGTAAATTTAATGAAAAAACCAATATGGTTTTTTTATTGTTTAAATAAGAAAAATGACCTTATGGTGATCCTTTTTACTAGATGAGGAAACTCTAATAGTGATGGTCTATGATACATGTTAGTGAAAACCCCTGTAGAGGTGGTATGCGTTACCATTGGTGGGTATTCCATGGATATGGAGCTACTGCTTATCTTATATACTGAAATATAGATTTCTAGGTAAATTCCATAAGTCTATTGTACTTGAAATGTCTACCAATGAGACCCAAGACTCTTATATTTAGAGGCACAGTTATTGTGATGTTCACTGGGGCACCCCGAAATATGACTAAGTCAGTATTGTTTATTGGGTTCATAGACCTAAGGATAGAAAATAGTATAATACAAGTCACATTGGTTGGAATAGTTTACCAAATGTTCCCAGAGACATTAAAATACTAATTGAAGCATGTATTATTGATTGTTTATTTTATTTGTTGATTAATTTTTTTTTAATTTTTTTGGAGATTGTTATATGAACATATCACTACATTACCAGTTATTTATGGGACCACGTTGTTGGTTCAATATCGAGATCAATAATCAAACCATAAATGGGTGTCTATTACACATGGTTACCCAAGTATCTCTAGAAACTTTAGAGTCATAGGTTGGGTTGAGGCTAATTATTTTTTTGATCAAGTAGTATTGCATTAATGACATCAAGAGTTGGGATGAGGTTTTTTTTAGACTGATGGTGGGGACTTAATGAATATTCGTTTTATAATTTACATTTACTTGTGATCATCCTAATGGTAAGTGAGTCTAGTTTTATAACTATTTACTTTCATATGGAATTTGATACTATTTTTTTATATTGGTTTTTCCTACTTACTATGATTATTTACTTTCATAGGTGATTATTATATATTTTTTTATGTTTGTATACTGTGATATAGGGGGTATGGTCTCCCTACGATGCATTCACAGACCTGTACTACTAGTTGATAGCCTCCAACGTACATAGAGGTGCACCTAAGGTATATTAATATTGTCGAGTATGGGAATCAATTAGTGGTCTAAGTGGTGAGATGCTATAAAGTGGTATAAAAAAAATTTCACTATTTTTGATATGTTAGATACGAGATATATAAATGTTTCAGAGCCTATGATATAACAAGGATAGTGTACAATACAAATATGTTTCTATGGGTATTCTAGGTTATTAGGGGCTCAAGAGTTTTGTTCTCAACATGTGATGATACAATTCTGTTGATTTTCACCTCCTGCGATGCACATGTTGTTTTAAGTTCATGATTTATGATTTAACGGATTTCAAGATCTTATCCCCATAGTATGAATAAATTAATTAGATTTGGAACTTGGATTATAGAGGAAAATGGTGCCTAATACAACATGTGTTATAATATAGGATTCAAATGTCATGTATTCCTGCTAGTATATGATTATGTAACTGGAAATAGGTTAAACTATTTAATTTTCCAGTAACATGTTATATAGTGTTTTCACATATAATCATTTCTAAGACTTCTATTTAGATATACCAACTTTTATATGTATCTCATTTTGATGGCATGTCATGTGGACCCACAGTGAGACACTCAATTATGATGATAACTATGTATTACCCCATGTGTGGACCATGTTTTAACCCCAGTAGATTGGACACACATTTGATACATTGATAAAAGACAAGGAATGAAACCCTAGTCAACTATGCTATGAGACTATAATCATTGTTCATGGATTATATTGTGAAGGCATCACTATATGTATGTGTTTGTATATAATAAATGATATTATAGTGAAAAATCTGATGAGAAAATGACCAGATATGATGGGTGGTGATCTTGTCATGTGGTTCCCAATATGTATATATGTGATACCCCTTAGAGGGTATTTGATCACATGAGTTTAAAATTTATTTTGGAATGGAAACAAGGATATTTTCCATGAGTTATGACCATATTAATACCACAAATATGGGTGTTTTTGGCATATAATATGCCATTAGATATTCGATATGGGAGGGTGTGTCACATCCCAAGAACTATGATTTCTTGTGATACATAGCCTATGTTCTACGTGGGAGACCTAGTGACTATGCGACATGAATCATCATTTTAATGAGTCAGTGTCTAGTTACATGCAAGGGTATACCATGGGAGGGGTTTTTTTGGATATCATGAGTAACTTATAGGAGATTTGGAAAGGTTAAATGCATTAAATATGAAATTTATGAATGATATATGATATTTTTTTTATCAAAGAATTATTAATATTTAGATCCTCTTAACAAACAACCATTATTGATAATGTTTTGTAGTGATACCGATATTGAAGGGAAGGATCATTCATATTCTAGAACTTATTGTTTCATGATGCAATTTAAAAGCATATTGCATGCGAGGTTAGGTACTTTTTGTTTTTATTTGGAATTTAGATGTGTCTAAGCATGTTTCTAGAGTGTGGATGGATACATGATATGTTGGGATGACACCAGTAAAGCGATATGACCATGATATAAGAAAAGTGCTCAATTTTGAAGAAAAGATATTATATAACTCTAGTAAAAAGTAAGTAAAATTACATGGGACATGTTCATCTTGGTTAGATTATATGAAGCTCATAGGAATGTGAGTTAGTTTTTAGTTATTTGGTGGAAATGGAACGTAAAACTGTTACGTTTAAGGGATTCCATAGTGATGCGCAATGTTCATGTGTAGATGATGTTGGATTGAAAATATTGTATACACCAATTCAATCTGAGATCAAATAAAATCTTACTTGATTCTGATTGACCTGGGATCCTGAGTATTGATGATGAAAATAAATTTTTCTCTATGGAAAAATAGATGTTAGAGATAGTTAGGTATTGTGGGTTGTTTGCCCATAGTATGAGCTTTGACGCATATCTTTTTTAGGGCATAACATCAAAGTTTTTTGAGATAGATGTTAGTATGAATCAGGTGGATATACACTTGTCTAATTTAGATACTAATGAGGTTATTGTCTTGGAATGGTACAAGTAATTACACTTGAGGGTGTCAACCCTTGTTATAATTTGAGTTTTAGTGAAATCCATGGTTGATTCTTTTATGAGTTTTGAACATGTGGTTTAATGAAATTTTATGATAGGACTTAGATAAGAGTAAGATAAACATGTAAATCGAATATACATAGTGGTGGATGGGGCATTTCTTTCAATGATTATGATTTTGGTATAATAATGTGATGAATAGAATTATCCTATTATGGGGAGAGGGATGTGGATCACAAAAAATGCATCCCTCATCTGGGAGGTATTGTGGATGCATGAAACCATTTGATAGATGGTTGTTATGACCTTTTTAATTTAGTTATCAAGAATACATATATTCATTTGGACTCCTCAGTGAATTCCGAGTAACCACAAGTATGATAGTGGATGGGGTGTGAGAATTGGTTTTGGTATCGAGATAAAATGAGATGTTACAACCATGATCGAGTTGAAGGTATTTTGGTGCTCATGGTATCAATATGAATAATGATTCATTTAGAAAATTTATGGATTCAAACAGCGAGTTTCACCAAAATATATAAATGGACATCAATGGATATGTTTAAATGATCACATAATTCCTCTGGGGATAAGGGTATCTTGATTAGGAAATTTGGAAGTGCATCCAGGGATGAAGTTGAGTGTTTCTAAGATATGTAGACCAGAGGAGGTATGACTAGTGGATACACATGAAATTGGATGTGTTGGGTTCAAAACTACATTAGGTGTGTCATCTTAGATATGGTCTGTATGTTTTGTAATTGTCCAATGATTCTAGAGAAAAATATTGTATGCTCATGTATTGCTGGAATTGTGGAGGCATGTCCATTTTTTATAGAATATGGATATGGGAGTTTGTACTTGTGTTTTACCTATACTGTTACACGTTTTTAGGTATGGCATGTTGGGATTTTTAGAATAATGTCATCAAACCATTGATAAAGTGTTCCAGAATCCAATTTTGATGTTGCTGTGTACCTATAACTCAAAATTTCCCAATTTTATTTATGTGTTATGGTATGAAGATGTATGGTCCAAATAATTAATTTTATGATGATTTCTTCATAGTTTAGATACAAACTAGAATAATTGAGATCCTTACTGGTGATTCAATAATGAAATTGAGTGATGGATCATGTTTTTCCAAGTTGACAGCCTCATGTTAAATTTTTTCTTAGTAAGAATATTATGAGTCTCAAAATGGAAGGTGGGTATTTGGATGGGAATTCGTGATCAAGGATGATCTATATATATTATTGGTTGTCTACAAGGACATATTGGGATGTAGAAGTGGTATGATGGCTATTTTTCAACATCCCATGTTCATAATATAATGAAAATTACAAAAGTAATTTAAAATTTGATGTTTTGGGGTTAGAACATTTTCAGAACCGGGATGGGGAATTGAATTTTTATTGTCTTAACCTATAAAATTAATGTTTAAGGACATTTAATGAGGCTTGAAATGCATCTCAGGGGCTCAGAGGAGCCTTGTGAGAGGCTTGGGTGGCTGCTATAGTAAACCACTATCCAGCCATCGGATGTATTAACAACCGTCTTGCTAGAGGACCAGTGGCGGATATGCGGTCGACATAAATGGGGAAACAATTACTCCCCCCCTTGAGTTTTATAGGGGTCCTAACCTCTTATCCACTATTTTTTTATCATCCAACTTTTTCCTCTCCTCATATCCTTCATTCTCCCTTGACTAGGGATGGTTTCTAGCTTTTCTCTATGTTATTTGAGGTAAGAATCTCCTACTTCTGATCTCTCCTCACTCACACCTCCTCTCAATCTAATTTTTACCCTATCCAACAAGGTATTTTCTACTGATTCCTAAATCACATGGTTTAATAATATGTGGATTTTAGGTCATCCACTCTACCTAGGAATATGTTGTCTCATAATTTAATCTCAACCTGATTGCTCAGTGATTCTATAGGGTATGTATACATTATGAATTTTTGTATGTTTTTCACAAAAAAATTAATTAAATTAGTTGTGTTTTTTTATATTGTTTTGTGGTTTCACTCATCGTTGGTTTAAGGGAATGCTAGGTGTGACCTAAACCCCATTGTTCAATTTTTTGACAAGTGATTAAGGCCTGATAAGCTATATATAATTTTACCAAGTCTAAATTGTGTGTGTAATATATTCTATGTATTATATTTAATTAATATGGATTTCATGGAATGAGATAGGGGATATCATGTTGGACCTAAAATGATTTTTCAATGAATGGAATTGGGTGATTCTTGGATGTAGTGGCCAGATGATGTAATAAAAGAAGAAATGATTTCATTAAGTCAAGTGTTCCTTACAACATCCCTATGTATTTTTATATTTCACTATATTTATGTGGATTTGTGGTAAAAACAATTGCGGATTTTGAAATTATTAACTGTTTTATTACTATATATATATTTTTATTTTAAAAATAAAATCTCCTAGGATTAATAAAGTGCCAAGACCATGTTGGACATTCTGATCTAGCTTGATTCAGGGGCCATTGGTGGCATATGCCTTAAATTGTTTCTAAACTAAGATACTTAGACCCCATATATTTGGACTATTATGATAAATTGAATTGAAGTAATCTTATCGGACCTAATATAGGATCCCATGGACACTTGTTGATAGAGGTTAGTGTCAAGATGTGATAAATATACTAGGGATTTGCTGTGGTAGACTAATGTGATTACCTTACACCATCATGCTAGTGATATGAACATTGGTTATTCCTTACCAACAATGACATAGTGATAATGGAGGGGTAGACCCTGATGAGAAAAATTGAAAGGTTATGTGTTAGGTCTAATGTAATGTTTTTTGGATAGGAGATAGGTAAAAGCAGTCACCATTATGATGGGTGTTTACCTAAGAGATAATTTGGGATTTAGGGACCATTATGAGGTTTTATTCCTGTGATGACACATATGGAACCCAGTGGGTTCCCCAGGGATGTTTTAAAATTTTTGAGATTTTATTGATTATTGTTACAATAGACCAAGGAAAATATTTCCACCATGTGCTTGGGTTTCCATTATTTTATTGTATATTCTTATATTGACATAATATAAATCATTTGTAGGTATGTATATTATTTTTATATAGAAAAAAACCTTGGGTTAGTCTTGTTGAATTTTAGAGTAAACTCTCATAGGGGAGGCTCATTTTACTATTGGTCTTATTCCCTAGATAAGAAAACATTGGAAAGGGAGGATTGTGATACCTATTTGAGAAACCTTCTACAGGGGTGGATTGTGTTAATGTCTTTGGGGATATCATGAAAATGTAACTAGATTTGATCATATATATTTGGATAGAGATTTATAGGAGCATTACCTAGGTATGTGATACTTTACTTGTATACCAGGGAGACCTTGGTCTACAAATTTTGTGCAGAATAATCATAGTGGCATGCACAGAGGCACCTTGGAGTTTTATAAAGATGGTATGGTTGATCGGGGCCACCTAAATAAGGATACAAAAAGGTATTGTATATGGTATATATGTCGGAACCATACACATGACTTGATCAGACACATTCCATCACTGGATTAAGTATGTATTTGTGGTTGCTTATTTTATTAATTATTGTTTACATTATTTATTTATTTTGATCATGTCAAATGAATATATATTTTCATCACCAATTAAGTACATGAATGTTTTGGTGGTGCCCTACTGAGTTTTTTACTCACACCCTGCTCAGGCAGTCATGAAACTTGCATACCCAAGTAGCTCTACACTTGTTGCTGCCATAGGTTGGTCAAGGCCAAATAGTTTCTTGATTATGCAAGAATTTTTGAATGAGACTAGGTGTTTTTATTATGTTTCGCTCAATGTTGTAGTGGGGCATCAATATATTTTATTTTTTTCTTATTTATTTATACATGTGATCAACCTAGTTGGGGATTAGTTTTTTATATGATTGTGTACATTTTAATGGAATTTGATACTAATGGTTTATATTGGTTTTTCACACTTACCCAAATTATTTACTAAAGTGGATGATTCTGAGTTATTTATTTATATTATTAAACTCTAATATAGGTAGTATAGCCTCCCCATGTTACTATATCATACCTCCATGGCTGGTTAGCACCCTTTGGAGTACAAGGTGGAGTTCTTGAGGTATAGTATCGACTGTTGGTCTGTGAACTGATCAGTGGTATAGAAAAATGAGATGTTAATAGGAAATAATATGATATACAATTGATCTTATAGGTAGATTTCATAAATGAGTAATAATTGTGAAGTAGAAAAGAGCCTATATAAGTCAAAATAAACATGAAGATTCTGGGATGCTACTAAGGAAGAACCATGATGCAGGGTGACAGAAAAACACTTTTAGTAGGGTGTGTCTAAGGGATTTGATATATTTCTTCTAGAGAATACATAATAATAAACCAAATTTTATCCTTCAAAATAACTAATATGCGGTATGAAATTAAATGAACACTCTTTGCAACATAAAAAATAGCCAACATAGTTGATACGATGTTGTTTCATATCATATTTTACCATGGTTTCTTTTGTCCACCAAGAATGAAATTGTTGTATCTCACCTATTATATTAATGAAATGATTGTGTATACCCAGAGAAGATCAAGACACCACCTCCAGCTAATAAAAATGATCCCACAATGGTTTTTCTTGTAAAATGATAATCTTATAGTGAACCATGATATATGGGTTCATTGAAAATTTTACAAGAGAATTAGTGTTAAACCAGTAATGCTAGATGATGAATATAAGAGATATTTCCAAAGAATAATACATTCAAATTTCATGAATTTATTCTAGAATTCATACTAATCAAAGAATAAAATTAAGGCATGCCGATCGTGTTAGTTACTATATCAAAATCTCAACTTTTTGAGAATTTTATAGACAAATAATGAAGAACAAAGAACTTTTTTATGAGTCATATTTATGAAAGGATAAATTTAAATAAGAGTCTTAGAAACCTATATATGATTTATCTTAGAATATGTATGAATCTATTTATGAATCATTTTATAGACTATTTTTTATAAGTCGTCTGATACTTCGTATGAGTCATTTTGATAGCCTGAGAATATGATTCATTAAACTACCATATAAATCATCCACTTAAATGATATTTCTGAAAAATAGTGTAATAGATTTGATGATTCTATTTAGCTTGTTCAAATTCCAAATTTCCTAACTTTATTATTCATGATTCAAATAGGTGATAGAAGGAGAGTTAGATGAAATGAGATCCCCATAACATAATGTTATTAGCAACCACGATTAAAATATGAATATTTTCATGTTCACGTTGAATGATTCAAAACATTGTATATTATAGCCATAAAGGCATGATATTTTAATATAATGTGAAGATGAAAACATCATGTCTTATTTATTAAAGAAATATATGCATTGACCGAGCTTAAATGAATTTAAAAAAGGAGGATGTTTCACTAACACATATAATGGAGTTTCCTTATTCAAAACAACGAAATAATATTCATGATGTGTATGAATATATATATTTTATGAGAATAATTGAAAATAAATAGGTTGAATAGAGATACCTATATTTATTTAACTAAGAACAAACAAAATTATTAAAATAAGAAAAATAATGAGGATTTTAAACTACAATAAACTAGAGACTATTTGTGTATCAAAGAGAAGAATCGATATTATTCTTGAAGGTGTTGATCCATTAAGATGAATAAGGATAAAAGAGTTCCTATTAAATATTTATATCATATATGAAGTAGAAAATATGAGAACGGACCAATGTAATTTCCTATTGATATTAATTGTGTTTTTATCCTTGAAGAATAATGAATCCATGGTGATCAAAGTACATAGTTTGATTGAGTTGATATAATAAAAC
Source organism: Viscum album (assembly GCA_963277665.1). Classification (NCBI taxonomy): domain Eukaryota; kingdom Viridiplantae; phylum Streptophyta; class Magnoliopsida; order Santalales; family Viscaceae; genus Viscum; species Viscum album. The sequence continues at coordinate 1,282,891,131 of OY728134.1, forward strand.
TAATGAGCATAAATTTCTGACTATGTTACCCAGACAGTAGAAGATCCATTACTTGAGGATGGAGATCTAATTTCATTTGATGCAGTGATATGCAAAGTAGAAAGGGAAGATCTTTATTAGGAGTTCAAGGAGGGATTGGGAAGAATTAGTTTTTCTAGAATAAATAATTTTATTCATCATTTAGTGAAGGTGGAAAATAAATTTCTTCCTTAATTGGTTGACACCAGACTGAAACATGTGTAATAAATGAACTTCACTAGGAATCACTATAAATTATAGTGATAAAAACCATTTGGATATCAAAACTAGTTGATCATGGAATTAAGTAGAATCTAACATTGGGGTCTTTCCATGTAAAACACTTTTTTTAATCATGTATATTCAAGAATTTCATGACATAGTGATGGTTTATAATATATCAATATATCCACATCTATTATCCATGGAATATGTTCATTCCTGATATTTGAAATTTAATCTAAAGTAAATAAAAACAATAAAAATTGGGTACACTATTTAAACCCCTCATAGTGTCCTTACAAGATTATTAGGAACTAAAACTAGTATAAAATATAACAGGGTATCTTTCAATTAGATCTAATTTGATTTCCATTGGAATCAAATGAAGTATTAATTTAAAAAAAATTTACAATTTTGTTAGATGGGGAAATCAAATTTGTTACCTATTAAAACTAATGTAAAGGTCCGAAAGAGGACCCTAAAAAGAACAAGAAGAATGAGGTAAAGAGGTAAATAAATAATAATAATGAAAAAATTATCTTCCACTACGTAAAACTAGTCAATGTTTTAAGCCTCCAACTATATAATATATTGAATGATATCCTTGTTAAGAAAAATACACAAGCTATAAATACTATGGAATGGTTGATTATATTAAGAAAATAAAACATTTATACTCTAAAGTCATGTATCATAAGAAAAAATTTCGTTTTGTTGTAATCTAATGCACATTATCATTTATTAAGGGAATATGAGATGAAAAATAATAGCTAGATGTATAAGTTGAATGAATACTAAATGAATTGATTAAGTTGTATTTAAAGTGAATTACCCTCACATGTCTTGTGGGAGAAAAAAATAATCTATTTCACTTTACAGTGACCATATTTATGTTATTATTGAAATGCTTCAATGACTTTTTTGGGAGGAAGTTGTTATTGAAATCGTTCATATAGAAGTAACTCATACATTGATAGACTTATACACATCCTCCATTTAATATTTAATATTAGCATTTGGTGGTCAAAAAAATATTATGAGAATTTTAGAATTCTATACATGAATCAAATAAGGTGCATGAGGAATAGAATAAGAATCTTAATGGAATTTGGGAAGAAATATTTCTATATATAATAGATGAAAACAAATTCCTTAATCAAAATTGTTTTATACTTGCTGTGTGGATGAGGAATATTAAACAAAAAATATTTTGAACTTCAAAAAACGTTAGCAGAATGAAGAAACCAAAAAAACATCTAAAGAGTAACTCTAATGAAAGGTGGATTATATTATTTGAAAAAAGAGTAAAAAAATAAATCTATGACCAATCTACAATAGTAACCTAGATAAATATATTCAATAACCTAGAAAATACTTCATGTACCAATGTTTTTACCTACTTCTATAGATATAATGTTTAATAATGGGGAAATTTGATAATGAAAAATTATGATCCTTGTACCATTCCACCTATTGTGAAGGAAAGTAGACATAGGATGATATTCTCTAAAAAATAATACCAACATGTTGATGATAAAACAATATAATTTATATTATATAAATTCTTTACAATATGTAGTCCCATGAAGAAAATCTACATTTTTATGGTAATGATAGTTCTCTACCAGGTTTAGAAATAAGTAACTGAAATTCAACTAAAATATAAAAATCTATTAATTCTATATAAGTCATATATTTAGTGTTGGAATCCAAAACTAGATAAACATACATAGAATAAAGAGATAAATTTATCTGCTACAAAAAATATTTTAAATTTTAAATAATCTCTGTTTGAATTATAGTCTAAGTGACCACATATTGAAAAAATTATTATTTTATTCAAAATATTATGTTAATAGAATTATTAAATAAGATCACATATTCTAAAAAAATATGAAACAACCATGGGAATGAAACTAATGAATGATTTTAACTTGAATATTCCCAAAAAATTAGTAAAAATGGAATGGTAGAAATCATTTAATAATTAACAGAAGTACTGTGTTGTTAGAAACTTGTTTAACAAGTCAAATATGGGAGCTACAACAAAAAATAAAGATTTATTTCTATTATCACATAAGAGGAAAAACATATACTAATGAAAACAATCCATGGATATAAGTATTAATGGAAGAAATAAATATCATAATGGAAAATTAGTGTAATAAATTTATAAGAAGAATAATTTAGTGAAAAACACTCCCATGTTGACATATAGAAGTTCTAAATATACTAAGTCGATTTCCAATAAAGGTTTGATTATTTGGAAACATAATTTGTAAAAATCATTCATTTTAGAGGAGTAAAAAGTGCAAGAATGTTCTATAGGGAAAAAAGTAATTCCACATGAAACAATTATATTTTAGGAGTGTTTTTCAAAGAATGCTGACAAAATATATAGTTACAAGGGTTAATGTGGTTTTATATAATTCTAGATACTTCTTAACAATGATACGAAGACAGGAATAATCCTTAAATAACATAAGTATTACATAAGCTGATGTATGTACCATGATGGTTTATAAAAAAGAGAAACTTTTTTAAAAATGGATTTGGAGTAGTGATGAACTCCATGCTTCCCAAATTAATAATAGATATAAATAATATAAAAGAAATAGTTATAAAATGTTTCAAGGATAGATGGAAATAATTAACATTATTGAGAATAAATTGTCAAATATTCTATTCACATTAGGTAATAATGTGTCCCACATAATTCCCTTAGATTTTTTTATATTTGTGTGAATTCTATATATAGAATTAATGGTGAATATTATCCTTACAATAAGAACTAAAGAAGATGAATCAGATATCAAAACTAAAAATTTATCTAATGATAATGAAGTTGGAATATTTATATAAGTCATCTAAAATTCAGTTTGAGATGTTCCATTTTTGTGCACTCCCAAAATGTGATATCTATGATCCGATCTATGATAAGATCCACCTTGATGAAGATGATTTGGAGTTTCTCCTTGAGGGGGAGGAAATGGTATAAGACTTTTAAAAGCTACCATAAATTAACAAATCATGAAATCTATATTTCTAAAATGTTATTGAGAATAATTCTTGAAAAGGCATGGTTTCATATTCTCCCATTCTTTGTTACAAAATTAAAATCCAAATATTAAGTTGAAGAAATTTATTATTAATCAACTAAATCAATGTTTAAATTTAGCGATAATTATAACTATTTAAATCTATTACATGTGTTTAAAAGTTTTTGATATATGTGTTAATTTGATTGTGTGAAATAAGATTAAAATTCTAATTATAAATTTGTTTATACAACTCCCAAAGTGAAATTATTTCATAATGGTACCACATTCATGGAAATTTATGGAAAACATTTGAATACCATGGTACATCACTTCTTTTTTGCACTGGTTTAATCCATTTAAACCCGAGGTTGATTAACTGGAGGTTCATACCTAATAAAATATTTAGTTCAAATCCTTATCTCAATTAATTCAAGATGAAAAATCATATTATTTTGTATATATTGGTTGAAGAATAGTTAGATAAATTCCCTATGAAATTTGATGTATTTATATTTATTAAGTGGAGATAAAAAATAGTTTGCATGAAAAAATATTAACTTATAATATTTTATGGAATTGAAAGAAAACTCAAATATAGTTATTTTAGATCCCATTTAAAAGGTTTTATTTTTTTATCAATTAGGATGGATACCTTGATGTCAAGGAGGCATTAATATTTGATGATAATTCACAAAGAGATAAGTGATTTTCTTCCAATTACGGTCGTGATAGAAGAAATTAATATAGGATTCCAAATATTTTTAAAAGAAAATGGTATTTGAGTTACTACAAATATTTATTATGAATGGGAAAAAATTGAATGAATATGAGGTAATTGAAAAAGGAAATTGGGATTTGAGTCTATAATGTTGAAATTCAAGATATTAATATAAACGATATTGTTATATTTATAAGATTTTTTAGGTTGGAAAATGATTTTTAAATAGAAGCTCGAATAAATCATAAAATCCAGGCTAGAAAACAAACTGATCATCTAATATATTATATGACTATCGGCTATGCTCAAAGGTTGAAGTCATCCAAGAGAATAAACATAAGTAATAGAGAGCATATACAGGTCAGTGAAAACATGAATATTGTGAGGAGATTCTAGATAAGAATAATCATGTGAGGTGGTATGAATGACCCATAAAACATGGTGGATATATGGGATCTGATTATAAAATTATAGAGCATCCAGAATTATAGACCATTTTCCATCGCCAAAGAAAAACTGATATGACACATAGAATTAAGCAGACACTATTACCAACAAAACAAGGAATGAAAAAATTGATGCAATATCAATACACCTCATCCCCTTTCTCAATATATATGTTTTCTTGATAATGGTAATCCCATTTCAAACATATTTAGATCATTAAATGAGTTATTCTACCAAGAGAATATCGTTCCTAAATCACCCACTAACAAGATGGAAACTTTAAAGGGTTTTCATATAAAATGATCTTATTGCAGTGATATGTTGTATATGATTTCTTTGAATTTTCATGAGATAATTAGTGTTACACCATTGAAAAATGAATATGATTATAGTGGAGATGATTTGAGTTGATGAAATTTAATGTTTATGTGTGTATACTAAAACTTATCATATCATAAGAAGAAAATTAAAGAATGAGAAGGTTGTATGTTATCATACTAAATGATAAGTTGTTTGAGAGTGTAGAAGATATATAAATTAACCCTTTGAAATTTCATATTTTTTATTTTTATGATATAGGGAAATTTGGTATGAGTTTTAATGACCTACTAATGTCTTATATTAGTGTGTGTTCACATCTGTGTATGAGTTATTTGGATAACTACTATATACAATTCATTTGGTTAGCTATTGGATATGAGTCATTAAAATACTACATAAGTCATCCACTCTAATGATATTGATGAAAATTAGATATTTAGATTATATGACACGATGGTGATAATTAAAATACAATTTTTTGGGTACTATTAGTCTAGATTCTCACAAGTGACCAAAGGATAAATAGATTTATTGGGAGATTCATATCTTGATGTTAGGAGCAACCACATCTAAAATATGCATTTTTTACATTATAACAAGGAATGATTAAAAAAAGTTGTTGTGGAGAAGAGGACATTTTACCTAAATATCCTTTGAATATGAAACACCTGGGTCATAAGGAATATTTTAATATATCCATTAACTAGGTTTGAATGATTTTAAAAGAAGAGTAAACATCACTACCACATATAATAGAGTTTTCCTATTCATATTAAGGGAAATAAGATTAATGATATATATGGATATATACTGAATTGTTAATAATAGAAAATATTTTTATAATATATAATATTTCACATGTGAAACTAATAAGAAACTACATAAAATAAAGATGAAAGGTAAAAGAAAATAAATTCTACTTTACTCAGAGGTGGCTTGTGTATTGACGTGTCAAATATGACGTTATTCTTGATTCTTATGATACTATACATTGAATAAAGATATTATTATTCCTATAGTATCCTTATATTATAGAATAATATTAATAAATGGGAAGGAAATAATACCACTTTCTATTGATATTCTTTGGGTTGTGGCCCTTGATGAATAATGAAGAAATTGAGTTTAAAATATTCAATGTGATGGAGTTGATAAAACAAAACAGATGAGTATGCATTCCTAAGTATGTTATAATGGAAGATGAAAATCTATTATAAGAGTATGCATATCTCATTCAACATGATTAAATAATATCCAAATTTGAAAGGGGATATATTTTTTGAGAGTTAAAGTAAGACCTTGGAATAACTATTGGTTCCAGTATAAAAACACCATTCATAATTGAAAGTACTTGGACGATACCAACCATAAGAAATTTTATAACAATATAAAAGTAATCTTCTATGACATAAACCTACTGTTTATTCAATATAATTTTTTTGATAATAAAATTCGTATCTCAACAAAAGTTGAACGTGAAAAGAAGTATGATGTCACATCTAGGCCAAACATTGTTAATGCATTATGTTTCAGTTCTTGTCTATTTCTTCATTTCCTAACAAAGTATTATTGAGAGAGGGTAAATATATCAACACATATTAATCATTGAAATAGATAATTCCAAAGAGGGAAAATTTATGTGAATGTAAAATTCCGTTAAAAAATGGGTACATTAATTTACCCCCATTCAGTGTCCTAATATGGAAACCATGTACTTCACATATATCGTACACATGGGATGAATATGGATATGTATGAATATATTTGGATTTAATTTTCTTTATTAACGAAATCTATGAGTTGTGTATATAGTTAAACATAAATATGGTCAGAATATATTTTTTTGGGGAAGCAATAAGCTTCTAATGTAAACTATTAAAATAATTCCTATATGTAAATGAAATAAATGTTATAATATAGTGAGATTATAACCCCTTTAAAATTTTATATGTTATATTCCTTAAAAGAAATGTCTTTTCATGAACTTAATCATCAATGTAGGCAAGCCATGCCAAATCTGGGCAACCATTGATTATCTTGTGTAAGTATTGAAAGTAATTAAATGACACTTAGAATGAGGTTTCTCATTTTTGGGTCTTTTTTGGGTTTATCAAATTTGGTAAAACCTAATTAATTGGATACCATTGGAATAGAGTGGAGATGATTCATTTTTTGGATTCAGATAAAGAGTTTTTTACGAAACTATCCATGAATGATATATAATATGATTGTCATGACTGTCTTCCAGATACAAACATTGTTTTTTTACATGGTTAACGATTATAATTCACGATGAAATATATATATTGTCCCACTAAGGGACATGATGAATTTAAAAGGGGAAATCATTCTAGTGGGATCACATTTAACTAAATTCTTCATTAAATTTCAACAAAAACATGATACAGAAATGATAAAATCTTCTTTTATAGATAAATGAAATCATTATCATATACTTAACAATGAAATAAATACATGAAATGGAGTTGAATAATGTATGAAATATTTTAGGCTAATAGAAAACAAAAAAATAGTTATTATTAAATAATAAAAATACTATGTGCTAACGAAGCACCTTCCTGAGTAAGAAAATGTTGAAGTTGTTCAAGTAATGAATTTAGATTCTTAATAGAAGCATAAAATGTTTATCTATAATTTAAAATAAATAAGATAAAAAATATCCATTGAATATTATCCTATACTAATACACTCAATTTGATAGTGTGTTCCAATTAATTTGTGAGATTTGTGAAATCTTCATAGGCATGTTCTAGTTGTGGAATTCATTCTGGAATCATAAATACAAATGTTCTGACAATGTGATTGTGTTTTAATATATTTAACTAATATTTTAAAATTATCAAGGATAGATGAATTGAGTATGAATTTTCTAGGTCATAGTAATTTATTAATAGTAGAAGTCAGTAAAATTGCATACATTAAGAAGATAAGATAATTGAAAATTCTAATCATGTTTCTTTAAGTATCCAGAAAAGATCATTAAAACCTAAACGAGGTGTCAGAATAACGAATTTATGGTTCCAGAAGATGGAATTATCCATAATTCCTGAATGAACTGGAAAAACATCATGGAATTTCTACATTAGATGACTATATTTTATAACTATATTATTTGATATTTTAGGCTATATTATACCAAATTTATGTTTTATAAATGTTTTAAATTTAAAAGTGTTAATAATCCCAGTGATATTTAAAGGATATATTGGTTTTTATTGAAATTATAAAATCAAATAATTCTAAATCATAGATTTAATTTAAAAGGAATATATCAAGCGTAGATGGATCCCAATAAATGATGTACATTTTCAACTTTATTTTTTTTATATGATAAGGGAAGTTGATTATTAAAAAAAATTTATGAATAATAAGTGATGAAGGATTCAATACTAATGGTTAATGATTCATCATATTTTATAACATGTTATGAAAATAGGTTAAGGGAAATTTGTTTTATAGAGGATAAAAATGATAATCAAGATGTTTATTAAAATGTAAGGGAATTGATCACACCATTAGTGGACTATTTTAATAAAGAATGTTATCCTTTTAGAATAATGGCCCTAACAAATAGAAGACCATATATGATGTGGATATTAATTATTTATTTTTTAAATATTCCCACATATGTTAATAAAACATATTTCTTAAGAATAATGGAGTTTTATATCATAACATGGTATTATAAATGAATACATTTTCTAAGAAGATAGTTAGTCTATGTTTTTACTTGATGATGATAAAATAATAACATGTAAAAGATCATTAAAGTAAAATATAAAATAGAATTTCACTTAATGTAATAAAATAGTTTTGTGTATGATGGTGTAAATAATTGTAAATAATTATATTTATTTACCGTAATGAAGTGAATATCAATTTATATCCAAATGGTTTTTAATATGTCCTGGTAAATAAATGTATAAATAACTATTTACTATTTCAAAATTAATATCAAGGATAGTGTTAATGAAATTCAAATAGTGAGGATGATGATGAATATAGAAGGATTTAAATGTAAACCAGAGAATTTATGATGATCAGAACATTGGATATTATGAAGTCAAATAGTTTGAATACTTTTTTAATGAGTTAATTAGTTGGTATATGATTAATAAGTCTAAATGTTATTCAAAAAAACATTATTCATAGTTATTACTCCGTAAATAATGGGGGTGGGGGGTTTTAGATGCTAACATATTGATATGTTAGAAATTATATAGAGATGCAATGACTTTAACAAAACCTAAATAGTGTAGAAAAAACAAGGTCGATCAAGAAATATATCTTATGTGATATGATGAGACTTGTGTTTCTGTATATTTGTAAAATTATTATTATGAGATTTTAATAATATAAATTGTATAATATTGTACAAAAGGAGATATCTATTATTTAATTAATTCATGTTGGATGCATATACTCATGAATTGAAATTATAATAGAAATATCTAGTTAAGAAAATGAGTTATTCCTAACCGTGTTCATCATAAAGTATTATTTGTTTGGATGATGTTTTAAGGATAATGTGAGAAATATTCTTTTATCAAGATACAAAAAAGGGTAATGAGGCATAAAATGTGTCTTTTCTAATTGATGACCCCTGAAGTGTACCACATAGTGTCAACAACCTTTTATTTTGTATATTAGGGGTGTATAGTTCAGATTTGGATTTACCCAATTTCTATTTTTAAGGAGACACCTAGAATGAGAAAAATTATACTTGATACATTTTTAATGAGATTCTAATGGTTTAGATAATAATTGTTTTCAGGGTATTTTTCAAATCATGTCATGAGTTGGATCTTTCCCAGTTAAGGATTTTTTTCATTCATATGAAATGTATGAAATTTTGAACCTTAATTGAGACAAAATGAGGATGTGATTGTTTCTATATAGATATGAAATACGATTTTGTTATCCATTGGTTGATCGGTCAGGTTAGTTTTTCATATATATATATGTGAATGACATGTGATGTATTCACTGACCTGGTTAGTATGTACGCATATAATCGAGGATGTATGGGTTGACTATATGAGATTGGAAATCTTCATGTCCCATAGTAACATGATGTATTGAAAAATTAGATTATATGAAAATAAATTATTATATATGATTTAATATGTGAAAATAGAGATAAATACATTTTTGTTTGAGGGATATAATGCATGATATATTTGTATCTTGAGTAGAACTGATGTTTTTATGGGCCATTATTTGATTGTATTTATGAATTTTGAATTTCATATTTTTGAATCAAAATAAAGAACTATGTGTCGCAATTTTTTGGGGACTCAGTGTGGATTTATTTTGACACATAGATGTGTTTTAATATATATTTAGAGTTTTTTAAAAAGGATTTTTGAATGTGTATTCATAAGGTATTGAATATAATGTGATATAAGGTAAAGTTTGTGATATAAATCTAGGAATGTTTTTGTGGTTATCCAACATAGTTTTATATATGGTTTCAAAATATTTTTTAAATGATATAATTTAATGTGAAATTGAATAATGTGTAAAACGATTTACATAAAGTGAGAGATTAATAGAGATATGTAGTTAAATATTATTATATATGAAATTTTAGGAACATATCATATATTGAGACATATGTTTTTTAGAGTATAACAAGCATGATGAAAATGGATTACACAAGCTGTTGGGTATATCAATAATTATGAAATAATGATATCATAGGACACTACATTGTTTGTATCATTTTTAATGAATAATAATTCATGTTTTACTGAATATCCTACAATTCCTTGGACCATAAATGGACAAGTATTATAATTTTTTGACCTCCTATGTTGGCTATCATTAATAATCAGTTCATAAGAAGAAACATTAGTGATCATCATTTGAAAACATTCACATGATTACTACATAAAAAACTGGACCATTTACTTTTACATTATATAACATACACAGAAAATGCATGATGGTTGGAAAAGTCCAATTAAAGTAGACTGTATAGATGAGAATGTGTATATGATCATGCATAATCCTTGATATAATCTCTCTTCCATTCAAGGATATCTTCATTATTAATATTTTTCCCATATGTGAATTGGGATACTGTGGATGTGATGATGATCTTTCATGATAATTAGGTGATTCCTTTCAATTTTTGGATACACCATGAAAAAGGAGTCATATGTATTCTTCTAAGGGTTCTTCATCCGTGAAATTGAACGTACAAGGAGGTTTGAACATTTATTAGTGTATAGTATACATGGATTTCATTATTTTTTTTATATAAGGTTTTAGTTTCCATCGTTGAAGGTATTGGGATAAGGGTGTATTGTTATTTTAAATGGGTTAATCAAGTATTAATTGATTCCTAGAAAACCATCAATGATAGTGGTAAATGAAATCGTGAAAGTGAATTTTGGTACACATGAGGTTCCTTGGATATATTATTTATTTTAGTCATCCAGATTAATGAGAGTGAGAAACAAATATCATTTCATAAGTAACACTAAGAAGTCCTCACTTGAAATTACATAGAGATGATAAAAATATATCCCATGGTAGTAGTTCATAATATGGGCCTCTAAACAAAGTATCATGGGTAAAATAATGTTAAAAAACAATGTATCCATCTCAAAAAGACATGTTTGAGGCTGAGGTGGTAATCAAATTTAGGATTATTTTATCTAGAAACTTCAAAAACCCCAAATGGTTAGCCAATACAACTCCCATCTGGAATAAGAACGTAAATAATAGGGATTTTTATCAACTTCTAGTTCCTCAACTAATAGTTAAAAAGTATGGATTTCTAGTACCAATTACAAAAATTAGTGGTCAATATAATAGTAGGTTTTAAACACCTTTACTTTATCAATGGGTACTCTAGAGAGAAAATTACTTTTTTATTGTTATTAATGTAAAGGATGGCCCAACATCCCCCAATACAAGAATCCCTCAAGGAGGGAAAAAATAATGAATCCCAAGATCACCCCCTAATAAATTACCGTACACAACAAAGGAAGTGTACCCAAATGATATAAAATGACTAACCCCTTTCATAGACACCAATATCTTGAAAGTGTTTTCGCAAAAAAGTTGGCCTCCCTCCAAATGTTGTGAATGGTATACCCATAGTTAGACTCTAAAGTGCGTCTCATGATATTGTAATCCAATTTCCATGGCACCTCATACCTCCCCGGAATCAGTTTCATGAGAACTTCAGAATTAGACTCCACATCACACACCTGAAATCCACACTCCATGAAAACATGGAGTATAGTAAGTAGTACTCGTGCCTCCATCCCTAAGGAACAACCAGGACCATAAAATGTACTAAAAACCATGATAACCTAGCCACATGAGTAACGTAGAACCCCACTGCATCTCATGAGCCCAATCACGAGGGAACCATTAATGTTTAGCTTTAAACCATTGAAGGTAGGATTCCAACTAACCCATATTCATCCTGAACTACCATACATGAAGAGTCTATTGAGAATATTTCCCTCTACCTCCCATAAACCATATTTTTTATAGCACCCAAGGGACGTATTTTTATCATATGATTCTTTTAAACCTGAAAAAATCTATAGACATATGTTAATAAGAAATAATTAATATATTAAATATCCTTCATAGGAAGATAACATACTGATATATAAAATATCCACTGCTGAAGTTTCATCTTTGGTGTTACCCCTTCTTCGATCTTGAAGTATGTTTCACAAGGTTACAATGACAGAACTTAAAGATGAAATTATATAAATCTTCATTTTGAGTCAATTCCATTTTTTTCGGATTTTGTGTAGTATATAGGTATTGTGGTTGAGAATGATAGGACCAAAGACATACTTGAAATTCCTCTTCCCTAAACTAAAATAAGTTAATATTTCTCTAAGGATTCCTCACATATATCATTTATTTTATCAAAAACCTCATTGGTATGTTCCTTCCATAAAAAAATGATGAAAGGTGTGATATTTCAATGTGATGAATACTTACAAAGAAATTTTGAAAACATGAAATAATATCTATTCAACCCATATTCTGATGACATCACTGGAAGCTAAATAGCTTATCCTGTATGAGGAATATCTAGATTGATATATGGGAACCCTTATTAAGAAAAAAATAACATTGGAAAATAGAATAACTAGTACTATCTTATTCACACCATGATGGTAACAAAGAAAAAATATAGCATAGTCAAGAAAAAAGTTCTCACTCAAATAATTAGGGTGAAGAATCTCCATCACTACCTATAGATATATCAACTACAACATCTTCTAAATAATTCCACCGTAATTTATTCTCATTAATTTTATATTAATTGAGAACATTTAATTATGGGATATTATAATACAAAATTTTTAAATTTATTTTTTTCTCTTAGATGTAAATAAAAGGGTATGAGATAATAAATTTCCCTATCACCCTACATACTCTAAATGAACTGATTGTTGTTACAAAATCACCCTATAATGGAGTTCTATTTTTTAATTAAATTATCAAATCATGGTAATATGTTTTCAAGGGAACATCTAAAAGTTATTTTGGTAAAATTATACTAGATATCGAATTTAATAAGGCCATCCAATGTTGTTTTTTATTTATCTACAAATTAAACATTATATATTCATTCCATCTATCATATAGATGCACAAATAATGATACACAATACCATGGAATTATCACAGCTCAAGATATTTCTATTAAAATATGAACAACACACCTAAATATAAAGGGTTATTCAAAGATCGTCATTCAAAACATTAGTTGATATTTTGCACCCTGAATGAGAATCTGATACACCTTTATAATTATTCATGATAGATAATGCTAAACTTCTCCACTAAATAAGTAATCTTTTATGTCTAATTGTTCACAGTTCCACTGAAAATGCATTTAATAACATAGACACAACCCTTTGAGACCCATATTAGAGAGAGATAATATTTTGTGTATCAAGATTCTTAAATAACTAAATGAATATCACTAGAAGTGTATTACCTCTAATATGGTGATATTACATAGGATAAAGATAAAATGGAGTAAAATAATAGATAAATGGTGAAATTAATCATTTTTAACATCCCAAATTACACTCAAAAAATTTAAATATGAGAATTTTCAATGGTATTCCTCTTATGTGAATTTAAGGAAGAGAGATCACTAAGTAAATAGAAAATTTTCACATTGGTGCATGGAATTCTTATTATATGGGAGATAATCTTACTCAAAAGGTTATGAGGATAAAATATTTATAATATTTGATAATATAATACTAGATGAATTTAAAAAATAAATTCCACATGTGTAAAATTTATGCCAATATCATACATCATCCCGAATATTTTTTTCATGATACAAATTAATAGAATCTATTTACTATATGGGGATTATATTTCATGGATTATATCGACTAGTGATGACCCGAGAATGGAAATTCATCTTCACCCTCAAATATTTCTTATCCATGTGGTCTGACATTGTACTGTTAATAGATATAGAAACCATTTCAATGATTTACATAATAAAATACAAAATAAAAAATATACTTAGAGTTAAACAAGATATATATATAAAAACTGGTATGAATTATTTTTCTAATGAATTGAAATAGATGTACATGATAAACAACATTCTGCCTAACCACTTTGACCGATATTTCCCAACTACCAATGACATATAATGACATTCAAAAATTCAATCTCAAATATCCTATAAATGATGGAATAAAAGGATAAAAATATAATTTTATAAATGTCTCTCAATAAAATGTGAACTTAGCATACCACTGTATACATCCTTGTAAATACAACACCAAATTTCATAGTGTATGGGATTAATAAAATAATTCCATTTAGGTTTAAATAACCTCACTCTATAATACCTTTAATGTTCAATTGATTAAATTTTAATAGTAAAATTTATGACCGAATTAGTTGGATGTTCATGATAAAAAATAGTACAATATTCCAATAACCTTATAATTCATCAGAAAATATTTAATTGATAACTTAATAAGAGTGTTAAACTTTAATAATTTGTTTAAGGTGGATTCTCCCAAAATACAAATATTTAATTAATTTTTTTGAGGAAAACTCCAAAAATAGAATCCAAATTACAGGTTTCTTACATCTTACACATGGAATAATCGAATTGAGAATACTTCATAATTACAAAGGATGTAATACTTATTATGAAACTGTCCAACACAAAATTTATAAAGAAATATATCACATGAGTTTTACATTGAATTTTATTAGTTATAAAATGACTAAAAATTTCATAATATAGATCCCTTGATACAATATCTTAAACTAAATTGTATAAGGTACTTACCAAAAAACCATAAAACTAAAATTTGTATGTTCCTTTCCCCAAAAACCCAAATTGAAAGGTGAAAAAACATATCACTGTACTCTCAAATGCATTCCATAATGTCTATGTCACATGAATTTTAACTACATGATATACGTTTATCATAGTATGACCTATAAATATAATTATTTGTTTATTTTAAATTAACATTGACTATGGAAATGTTTCTCTTTAAGATAATGTTATGCATTGGGGCCTATTTAATAAGGTTTATTCAACAATTTACATATGGTTTTTTCCATAAACCATATGATAAGATGAAAAACAATTATTTTCATAAATTTCATTCATCGTGATTTCTATTATCCTATGATAAATAATGATTTCCAAATATTCTCCCCAAGTAAGAACCATAAATTTCAAATCCATTACTCAATCACAGTGCATGATTTCCCCACTAATTTACATCACGTAATCTTAAATGTCCCAACACTTCAATCAAACCATACTATAATCTAGAAATATATGTGTATTGATTCATATCTATAATACAATTCCTAGTGAATCCCTGATCTCTTATACGAGGACAAACCACAATCTTATAATAATATCCTCCTCCCCTATAACATCTCATGATAATTTATTATGAATAACCTTAATCAAGATTATTGTGGACATATTTGAATATTTCTCTTCCAATTTCTAAATTTCAACTCATAAATATTTCAATTATAATAAACATTCCAATTTAAATTGGTGATGTGGATTTTTGATCTAAGAAGCCCATATTATAATATAGATGTCACTCTCACCATATATATGGCATTTATACACACATAAAGGGTTATATATCAATTTCATGAAAATTATTTCCCCTATCCAATATGCCTTTGATAGTTTTACTTTGGAACCTATTATACAAACATGTTAGTTTTCATCCTTGGTGTACCAATCTGAGAATGTTAATAAACACTACTTGAAAACAAGGTCCATATTTTCTAGAGCCTATCCATTAGTACCCCAAAATTCCAGAAATATATATTTATATAAATTATTTACATTATCCAATATGCCTATTCTTAAAAAGAAGAAATGATATACCCTTTATTACATCATTTAGATCAAGTATAACTATAGGGAAATGAATATCTGATTCTAAATTCCTTGTCTTTTGATATAGTCATGGTAGTCATCTTTATGAGATGATTTTCCAAAATCAATGATATCCACAAAAATGTTTAACACCCATTACTTTTGGGTTAGTGATTGTTATGTTTGGATTGGAAACCTTTAAAAATATTTTTCCTTACCACATAAATATAAAGTAATCTTTGAAAGGACCTTTTTATAAGAATTTAAACAATATAACATCTTATCCATCTCCCAAGACCATAAACCGCTCAGATAGGTCCATTATATGTATTGTAATATCACTAAAAAATATACATATCTTTTAAATATCTTATAGTGTAGAGTTTCTTATGTCACATTATTGTGACCCAAGCCTTTAAAATCTATTATTACCTGATTTTAAATATAATTACCCATCAAATAGATATGAAGGATTATAAATCTTTTTGTATTTAGAAGACTATGTACATAATTATAAAAGATGAAAGTAAAACAAAAAATAATTTTACAAATTTCCATGATGAGATCCTAACTCCCATTGAACTCCTACAACTGCATAAGATAACCTGGGGAATACATAGATAAAAAGGATTTGCTAAAAATATCAACACGGGAAATAACATGGAAAAGAAGAATAACACATGATCAAGAAGGAATAACATCGTAACACAAAAGGAATGGATAATGAGTAAGTATAAATTAGAAAAATATATAGGACATGGGATCATATGATCATAGAAACATAGGAATGTAGTTGCAACATATATCATGACATTAACATGATTCAAGTCTAACCACAAAGATGATATTCCATGGTGGAGAGAGTCCCATAATGGATTAGGATTACTCCTTATTCCAATACATAACATATCATGAAAATGGAACATTACCAAATGTATTAGAACCCTATATGGGTGAACCCATCATAACATTTACATGCACATGTTTTCCACATAAAGAAATGAAACATAATGAAAAAATCATAAGGGTTACCCACATGAAGAAATGGGTTTCATAATCATTTCATATGGTAAACAAAATAGTGTAACGTAAAAGAATCCATGAAATAAGAAATTTAATTTTTTTCTTATACATTAACAATTGAAATATAAGAACAAATAATGAATAATTACATCCAACTAAAGTTAAAACATGAAGAATAGTGTCATGGAAACTTTCGAAATGTTCCACTGAAGCATAGTGTTGGGAAACAATGAAGGGTATTTAAAGAAGATAAATCCATAATTATTTTCAAAAAACAAAAATGAAGTAATATTGTTTTTAATAATGAAATTATTGATTGTAAAAAAAATTTGCCTAAAATATTTTAGGGAGTGTACTTGAGAATGGGTATGAATAAGGGATGTTCCCATTAATTGGGTTTTCTTGTCAAGAGGAATTAAGAAGGGAGCCTTTTTAAAACAAATACCTCCCATAAAATAATGATGAATTGAGCTAGATAGATATTTTGGAACATATCCAAAAATTATTTGAGAATAATATAATAATAATTATGAGATATGTTGTGGAATATAGGGAGAGAGCGTAAGCCAAAATAAATATCGAGTTTCTGAGATATCCCTTACCTTATGTCTGAATGTGTTCTTCATTTTCCTATTAATGTCCAAGATAATCAAATTATATTAATTAATTAGTACATTCATAACCCTTTCCACATATATTTGATCTGTTATAATTATTTTAAGATCATTTATGTCCATTTAGATGAGTTATAATGTTCAATTTTGTCACTCTGAGAGTGTTCATTTCATGGTTTCATGGCCGGTTCATTTGTATGTAATTATGTCTATTTTTTTAAAATGGAAATAAAACAATATAAGTGAATGTAAATCGTATTAAATCACATAAAAAAGTTTAAATGTTCCCATATATCATTTTTTCAAACATGGGGATGGTTCTTCGAGTAATAGCATTATCGTTATGTGGTTAGTTCATTAATTCTGTCACGAGGTAGTTTCATTTATTTTAATTTTTTTATATATATCTATTCCAAAATATTAAATGGGTTATATAATACTTAATAATATATGATCTAAACATAGAAATATTTTTATGACCATCCATGAAGGTGATAATGCAAAATTAAAACTCATTATCCTTGGAGATGGTTAACCACTATAATTTGAAAAATGGATTAATTTCATTGAATAAGAGGTGATGAAAAAGGGTTGATATAATATATTACATTAGAAATATAAAATTAATCGAGATACCTGATACTATATTTAATATGATTTTATTTTTAAATTATTTGAGGTGTAGGTAAAAGAAAACAAATAAATTAGATGAGGTTGTTTGAGAAAGTCACATCTGGAATATCACCTCATTGAAGAACCCCTTAAGGAACATGTAATTGGTCTTCTGGAGACACCGAAAACACATGTAAATGGGGAAATATGGGATTTTATGAATTGGAATATATTTTAAAAATTTCAAATATTATAAGGTGTGAGGAGAGTGGGTTGTATTTATAAGGGGATGAGATATATGTTTTTTAATATTATATTCATCAGTTTATTATTTTGACATAAGTCTATCAAATTTATTGTTAATTATAACCATATACAGAAAATGGTGCATTTGATTTGTAACTAATGTGTTCTTACATCATATGTGACTCAAAAAATCATCTATTTGGATTATAATGTAACATACCGTAAATTACTGTATTTAACTATTCACCCAAAAATCAATATTTTTTGGAAAATATAAAAAACTCATCCTAAATTTTTTTAATTATTGGATTGTAAAAATGGATTCCATTTTAAAATCATTTTTATAAATATTTTATTATTAGTTTCTAAAAAAAATCATAATTGTTTTGAAAAATATTTATTTTTATATTATATTTGATTTTATGATGAGTTGAAAAATGAGGTATGGTATTATAAAATTATATAACAATTAAAATATATTATAATATTAGTTTATGAATAAATTTTATGAAAATAAATATTATATTAAATTACATTATTTATTATAAAATTTCAACTAAACTAGTTATGATTTACAAAATTACGAAGACTCAATTTATCATTTTGAAAACATTTATTTACTTGTACCATGATATAAATATATCATATTTTCATTTTAAAAGATACCAAAATATTATTTTACATTTTCATTGTAATGTTTAAAATTAAAACATTATTTTTACAATTCTTAATTATCAGATTACTATTTCAATGGTCATGTTACTTTTCTAATGGTCACATTAGTATTCCAATGGTTAGAATTTCAATGGTCAAAATTATAACAGTCATATGGGTTCCTTAATTCCTATAAATACCTCATATTACATTCATTACTCATTCAATTATATATTTTGTTTCTAAATTTTATATATTGTTTCATAATTAAAATGAATATTGTATTAATGACATTATGTATTATTTCTATAGCTTTGTTCGTGAGTGCGATCAATTTTGGTGAATTGAGTAGATCCATATTATCATATTCTTATTTTCTTATATTCTATTTATTATCATCTAATAATTTATTTTCATTATTATTGTATTATTGTTTGAAAATTGTATCATTATTATTTAATGAGAACAATTTTCTGTTTGTTTCTCTTTGTCATGAATTTAATTTATACTACATAACATAACAATAATAAGGGAAATTCCATTGATAAAAATATTGGTTATTAAATTCTTCCCCCTTATGATATTTATCACAAGAAAATTATTTTTATATTCTACGATGAGAAAAAGTGAGGTTACTTCTCCTATATCTCTTCATAATGTTCTAATGTTGGCTTTTTGGATTTATGGTTCCTCCATATTACTTTGACCAGGTGAGTAGTATTGTTTCATAACAAATTATCTTTGTTTTCCATGATCTTCACCGTCTAACCCTCTTAAAAGAGACTATTTAAAACATTTACAAAATTTTAACTAAGTATAGGAGAGGTATTTTTTATGTTCATTCATTAGAGAGATACATGGAATAAATCATTTACTTGAGACATGGTTGTTGGAAGTTCTAGTGGATATGACATAGCTCCGACACGATCAAGAATCTCAAATATAAAGATCTACCTGGGACTTATTATTCCCATATTTCCAAATATCATTAATATCTTATAACGATATATGTAGAGGGATGACTTGTATTCAAACTCAAACTCCATGTCTCATTGACGATTCACTTCATAGATCTTCTATGAAAATTGGGAGGCCCTAATGTTTTGTTGAATATTCATTACATTTTATAAAATTTGCAGGAATATTTCAGGTCACATGAGCTTATGTTAACCAACACTATCCTATATTATAGGAGTTATACATCGTTTTCCATAAATGGTTTAATATAGATCTATTTGGATTCTTTAGTGGAAGCTATTATTTTAAGAGGGCTTTACCAGAGGAAGATACTGGTCCCATTCTCTTTTGAATTCCATAGAGCATACTCTTAACATATCATACAATGTCTTAATATTCCAATCAGACTGGAAATAAGTCATGGGATGAAATTCCACAGTAATTTTTAGATCTGTATTTAGGGCATGATGTATACATTTCCAAAACGTTTTTTAAATATTGGATCTTGATATGAAACAATTTATTATGGTATAACATGCAGCCTCACAACAACTCTGAAGAATATCTGAACAAGTTTAATGAGGGTGAAGTCCATTCGAATTAAAATAAATTGAGAAGTCTTTATAAGACAATTCATTACGACCCTTATAGAATTATTTTCTCTAGATGTTTTTACAAGTCCTGTAACAGAGTCCATGGTGGTGATTTCAAATTTTCATTTAGGTATAGGCAATGATATCACCGTCCCCTTATACTTTATCATGTGATCCTTTACTTGATGACATACTAGGGAATTTAATGTATATTCACAGATTCCCCTCTTCGTTTTGTACCACCACCAACACTATTTAATATCTCAAAACATTTTTGGGCACTTAGGTGGATGGATAAGTTTGAGCAATGTGAATCATTGAAAAGCTCATTATTTTTTCAATGGATTTGATGATACAATTTTTTCACTAAAATTTTAAGAATCCTTCCTCACCAATTTTGAAATCCAAGGATTTATCATTTTTGATATATTATACCTTCTTTTGAATTTCCAAATCATCTATTTGAGAGTAATTTATCATCTCTAGAATGTATGGATGAGAAATCATTTGAGAAAGGAATTTTCCTTCCTTTATTATTCCCATATCCATCGTTTTAAATTCTAAGATGAATGGATCCTTATTAATTCATATCATGGTTAATGTTTGCATTATAAATTCTACGTTGACTATATTCCACATTATTTACATTACTAGGATGGTAGTGGAAGAAAAACTAATAATAATTAATGATCTCTATCTATCATGTTTAGAACATATTATGTTCCATCTCTATCAATATATATTTGAATCTTTTGTGATCAATATATATCACAGTATTCTTTCCACGAAAATAATTCCAGGATATTTTCAACATGAATATAATAACCACAAAACCTAGATAATGCATGGGATAGTTTTTCTCATGAACTATTAGCTACCACAAGGAGTAGGCTTTCACATCATCCATTTTTATCAGTACACACCCTAAATCCTAATTTGATGTATCACTGTATACTACAATGAGTTCCCCAATTCTATTTTGTGTATGTAATGTTGTATTCGTAAGCCTATTTTTCAATTATTTAAAGGTGTATTTATATTAAAATTGCTAGGAAAAAATAAATCCCTTCTGAGTCAGCTGGTTTATTGGGTTTCACAATCACATGAATTCCATGAGAAATAATTGGTAATATCTAGATTGACTAAGGAAACTGCAGATCTTTATTATAGATGTCATTCTAGGCCAATCATTGATAATTCTAAGGGATCAAAATAAAATATTTTATTAGTTTTCAATGTCTCTAATAGAAAATTATTCTGATAGACATTTTTTTAATCCACTCATTAATTAACCAAACATTATTTTAGTGTTCATGAAAAAGATAAATAAGCATCCTGAAATCCTTATAATATTTTCCTTGTACAAACCAATAGAATCATCATATATTTGATTCAATAAAAGGATCACCCTCTCCACGTTAAGACCAATAGTTGGGGGTGGGGGAAATTTATTAATATATATTTTCTTACATGTTTCCCATTATATGGAAACAATTTCTTCTTTAGAATTTCTATTCTTGATATGTTTCACCATTGATAGGGTTCCCCATCAAAATAATAGACCACCATCAAGAATATCTCTTCTTCTGTGAATTGGGGACAACAAATATCTTTTAAATTAAGGTAATCCATCATTCTGTAATTAGGATATTAGAAGACCCTCTAATGGTGGGTGACCACGGTCACATAATGGTTTTGACTAAAGCTTATGCTTTCTTAGTAGAAGGAGGGTGTTCCACATGATTCAAGTAATAATTAATAATAAGTACCAATTTATCCTATATTATCATGAAGTTCTGAGCTCTCATTACCATCATGTTTTCAAAATCATTAAGTAAATCATCACATTTATAATCACATTGATTGCTGGAATGAGTTCTTATATTTCCCACCATTAATTAATAAAAGAAAAATAAATCATAGTGTCTTGAATACATAGATATTGAGCATATCAAAAGGAAACTATGAACATAGATACATAAAATTATAAATGAAAATTTTATAATAACATATGATTCTCTAATTTTCAATCTAGGTTATCCATGGATATTTTCCATATTTATATATTTATCCATATAGTTCTTACTAAATATTTATAGTCATAATCTCAAAAAATTACAAGACAAACCTCTGATACATACTATTGTGACCCAATACTTTTTTACATATTATTATATGAGTTTAAATATAATTATCCATCCAATAAAAACAAAGGTTCTGAAATCCTAATTTCATTTGAATAATAGGTACATAATTCGGAAAACTAAAACAAGAATAAAACAAATTTTTATTAATATTTAAAATGAGCTCCAAACTCCCGTTAAGATCTTACAACTGCATTGGAAAATATGGGGAATACCTAGAAAAAATGGATGATATAAAAAGACATGCATTGTAATAAATGTAAAAAAGAAGCCTAACTCCTGCATTATAAGGATTAGTAGGATTAAATAAAAGGGATTTATCATGAAAAATCATATAGAGGAATAACATATAGAACTTAGGACCATATTATCATGGAAATATTGGAATATGGTAGGAAAATATATCATGAAATATACATGAATCAAGGATAACTTCCAAGACAATATCAAATTCTATAGAGATCCCCATAATGAATTAGGTTTACTCCCTAATCTGTTACATAAAATATCATGAGACTAAATCACCACCCGTTGCATTAGAGTTCTATATGCACACCGATCATAATATATACAATATTATATGTGAAACATAAAGAAATAAAACAATGTGATGAATGATAAGGGTTACCCATGGAATGAAATTGGTATCATAATCATGTTATAAGAAAAAATGAAAGGGTGTTTCATAATGGTATCCATGAAAGAAGGTATTTCATTTTTTATTATAAATTTATAATGGAAATATAATAATAGATCATGAATAGTGAAATCCAACTAATTTTAAAACACGAAAATAAGTGTAATGGTTACATTATAATCATGCCACTTATATATTTTTTTATGTAAGATAATGAAGGGTAAATTAAATAGGATAAAGGTATAGTTATTTCCAAAAATACAGAAATGATAAAAAATGTTATTCATGACGAAATGAGTGATTTTATAGAAAATATTATGGTTTGAAAAAACTAATGGAGTGAAGATACCTTTAATTGGGTTTGCTTGCCGAGAGAAATTTCAAAGGGAACAGTTTTAAAACATGAATTTCACATAAAATAAAGATGAATTGAGATATATATATATATATATATATATACATATATGGATCATATATATATAATATTGGAGAAGTATATATCAATATTTAAGTGATAAATTGAGGAAAAGAGAGAGAGAGTGTGTGTGTGTCTGTAACCCAATGCAAATATGGAGGTTTGGAGAGATCAAACAACTTATATATTAATACATTCATTACATTCACTTGATGTCCTGGATAAAAAAATTAGGTTCATTAAATACATAATTCATAATCGACTAAAAATATATTTTATTTATTATAATTTTATTAGGTTCATATATGTTTATTTGCATGATCTATAATGGTTAATTTCATCATTTTGAGGGAGTTTGATACATGTTTTCATGGACCGTTCAATTGTGTATAATTATGGATGTTTTTATAAACTAGAAATAAAATATAAAATGTGAAATAATATAGTATTAATGGTCTTCCATATGTTTACATTGCCTCGTATATTATCCTTTTTCTGACATGTGGATGGTTCTCTGAGTAAAAATGATATTGTTATATGGTTAGTTAATTTTGGTGGTTTTACCGACCATCATAAACTAAATTAATTTTATTTAATATTATGTCTATTTGATAGTTATAGAATATTATATGAGTTATAATATAATTATTAAAATATTATTTAACAATAATAATAGTTTTATGTGCATCCTTGAAGGTAATAATAGAATTAGTCGTTATCCATGAAGATATTTAACCACCCTAATTTGGAAAATGGTTTCATTTCATTGAATAATAGTTGATGGGAAAAGGGATGGATAAATGATATTACATTAACCATATTAAATTAAAGTATATAAATGATACTGAAGTTATTATTTTTTTATGGATGAATGAGATGTGGAGAAGGTTAAAGGGAAAATGGAAATTAAAAGTGATAGTTTTAACATGTTACCCCTAAAATATCACCTCATTGAAGGACACATTAAGGGATTATGAATTCATATTTTGGTGAGACCCCAATCTATTGGACGTGGGGAGAGTATGAAGTTGAGGTTTTGTAGATATTTGTAAAGCACCAAATTTTAGAATGTATGAGTATAAGGGTGGTATTTATAAGGGGAGGAGAGGGTTGTTTTGATTATTATATACATTACTTTATTATTTTAGCTGAAGACTATCAATATTAATTATACATGAAACATTATAAATTAAATTTTCTATATGGGTTTGAAATAATGGGTTATTACATAATCAATGACTCAAACATTAATGTATTTGGCTTATAATGTTAAATACTAAAAATTATGGCATTACTCTATTCACAGAAAATTGTACACTTTTAGGAAAATCTGAAAAATTAAACCACATGTTTTTTATGTTTATATTTTAAAAATGGAATAAATTTTGTTAAAATAACTTTCTAAATATTATTATTAATATTTTTAAATAAAATCGTCATTTAAAATTAAAACGGAAATTTTAATATGATAATAAATTTTATGACCCTTTGAAAAATTACTTATGGTCTCATTCAATAATATTATAAATATTATAGTAAATAATATTAATTTTTGAATCAATTTTATTGAAACATATTTTCATTAAAATCATTTTATACATTTTAAAAGTGAAAATAAAAATTTTATATTTCCCACATATACTAACACTTAATATGTCATTTTTAAACATTTATTTACTTGTTCCACAACATAAATATATGATATTTTAATTTTATATGAAAAATAAAATAAATTTTACTTTTCCATAGGTGAGGATACTATTTTAAATGTTAGAATACCATTCCTGATAGTCATCTTACAAATCCAATGGTCATGTTAATATTATAATGATTATATTATTATTACAACAGTTATATTTATAAAGGTCACATTTGTAATAGTAATTTGGGGTCATTAATTCTGATAAATTACTCAGTTTAAATTAATTCATCATTAACTTCTAGTTTCCCTCAAGTTTACATGTAATATAATATTCAAAATGAATATTTTAATATAAACATTATGTTTTATTTCTTTAACATCATTCGTGACTGCGTTCATTATGGTGGATCGATCAAATCAATGTTCTTATATTCTTATTCTCTTATTTTCTCTTTATTATCCTGATGTAATATTGGAAATTCTTATTGGTTTATTTACTCACTAATGTATCATTCATCATTAATGAAAATATATTTTTGGTTTCTCCATGTAATTAATGTGGTTTTTAATACATGAAATATTTATAATAATTGAAACTCCAAAGATAAAATTACAGGTTGTCACACACATCATGTTTTCTACAAAAATCATTAACTAGGACATCTTATAATAACAATAAAATCATCAATTCCAAGAACAATTAAAAATTTATCTTTTTTCAAATTTCTTATTCAGACCATACTATCATATGGGGTCATCAATTCATAGAACGATAGTTCAACCCTATTGAAAAAACATAAAACATAAAACATTCTTTTGTGAAACAAATGTGTGATCTTAAACACCTAGATACTCATGTTCACTGATATTTGTACATAACATATTAGTATATAGTGTCCAATGTTTTATGATGTTAATCTTGTACTATCTCATAGTAAGTGTTTTATAAACATAAACTCCCATCATCCCATGGTCAGTTATATATAACATTAAAAAACCAGTATCTCACGTTCAAAGAGGAATATACATAAACTCCCAACACCTCAACTAAAGTCCCATAAAATTAATGTAAAAAAGTTCAATAAATAATGTTACATTTTTTACTCAATATTGTAGATATGATAAAAAGTTTATTTTTCACCTATTCATATTGAATCGTATAAAAATATATGAAAAATTTAATATAAATTAATTAAAGAGGCACATATCCATTCATAAAAAAATTTATATCTAGAAAAATATAAGTGATACTTGTTGGCACTAATGAATATCAGAAAAAGTTAGATCACTTTTTTGTTCATTACATATTCTCATCTTGATGACCTAGAAAATGTAACATAGACACTAGTTTGCTGTAATTTAAACCCTTTCTTAAAGAAAGAAATTTCAAAAAAACATTATTATTTAAACTTCCTTCATATTATAAACCCTTTTATATGAATGAACCTTAATTTATGGTTATGTAATAAGCATATATGTCTAGCTAATTCCCATTTGAGTGAATGTCACCGAGAGAGAACTGTTCCCCCTTTTCCACCAAGAAGGTCTATCTTTGTTTAGGTGGAAGTATGAAGTACACATGACAAACTGATATATCCCAGAGCACACACCAAGGGGGGATTAAATTTTAATCCATAATTTAATATAGTAAACTTTTTATAAGGTGACAAAATAAGTTAACATGACTTGAAAATACATATTTGTGTTTACACATTGGAAGATAACCATTATTTTTTATAATTTCCTCCTTCATCTCAAGAATATTTCAATAATAATATAAAAAATTTCCATTATGTTTAATATTAAGAAGGATTCATTTATATTTTCATTTATTCCTTGTATAAATTTTATGATAAAAAGAAAAATTCATATGTAGGATAACGAATTCTCACCTCAAATTAAATACTTTTTCATGTTTTCATCCAACCTAAATCATATGATATCGGTTCAACCTTCATAATTCATCATTCACTATGTGTTTATATTAAAAAAGGCTAAAATATAAAATTTGAATTCAAATATGAAAATATTTTATGAAAATATTTAGATGAAAAATACAAGGTCTGCTTTCCAAAAATAATGGTTGGGCTATTGAACCTTTTAAATTTAATTATGTAAGGTTAGAAGTTTCAATCCATTTTTTTATTTTACAAAATTGATCAATAGTTGACATTACATAGGACAAAAGTTATACCATAGTTCTAGACAACTATTATCATAATTTCTCATCTGAAAGTCTCCTTGATGGGATCATTATAGGAATCCTATAGATACAATCTTATATTTTTCAAAATTTTCCTCCTACTAAACAATATAGGCACAAAATCATGATCCCATAATTATATCAAATTTTTTTAGCATTGTTTAACAAATTAAACTGAATTACTCATTTATTCAACATTATAGAATTCAGACTTTTGAGCTTCTATCTATTTTCAAATAATAAAAAATATATCTTTTCGTTATATTGTGTTCCCTATAGTCAAATACACTAGTACCAAAATATATATAATGAAATGTGATAAGATATATTTTTTCCATCATATAATCAAGGTGAGTCATTGTGATATGGGAGTGTAAAGTGTTCACACAATACCTCCTTACAAATTATTTATCAACAAAAAAATTCCCTTAGAATACGGATCTCCCTATAGTAGTAGTTTAAAATATGCGAATAGTTCTACCATGTAATGTGTTCCCTCAATGACTAAAATGTGTAAAACCTAAACCATTACCCCTCTACTCTCCCACATTAGTGAAACATCATATTGATTTATATAATCTCTACAAATCTTAGTCTGATCCACTATATGACATGTTACACATAATATTAGAAGAGATCAAGAGGCAGGTGTATATTCCCCTTGCATTCATGGGTCCAAAAATATATGTAGACCCTTCCTCACAAGAAGGGAGTTCTGGTGCATCATACACATGTGGAATTGAAATAGTTTCTGGTCCAATAATCTCAATTGTCTTTGGGAAATAAAACCTTAATTACAAAATGAATAGCAATATACTGTTGTTATATAAAGACTAATATATACTTATTTATAACTTTGACATATATTCAAGTAACATGATTTTTAAATTAATAAATTTGTTATGCATCATATAATCTATAAAACACTAATCAACCAACTTGATAATCATTCTATGGACTAAATAAAATAATATGATCATTACCATGTCACATAAGAGAAAAATTTCAAAACTCATACCATGAGGGATCCCCTAAAAAAAGATTTGAAGAGTTTTAGATACCAAAGATATAAATCTTCATTAAAACAACATTTCTTTCCTACTCAAACTTCATTTTTCTGATATTATTTATTAATTATTGATGGACTATATAACTTATGGTACAAGATGGTAGAGTATAGGTTAATCAAATATTTCAAAACCTTCATGTACTTCTGTATCACAAAAAGACAGTTCATCCTCTTAGTTAACCAGATTATTTGTAGCATGAAATATTATATTTTCTTTATGTTTATGGTCAACACTATATATAAATATGTAAATATATAGTGGAAAAACCTATGGTAAGAATGAAAATTATTCATATTACCTATAAAATATGTTTTAAAATAAATCAGTGACACTATAACTTGTTCCCATGATTTAGTATCGAGAACTAGAAATTGTGATAGCCTTAATGAATTCCTTAGGGAACATATTGGTAGTCGAATATATACCAACCTATGTTTATACTGAAATTTAGTTTGTTACTCCATGGATATAAAATTTAGCATTGATTCATTGAGAAGATTTACCTCAATGGGAGAGTTTCTAAGGATTCTAAGACATAAATGGTCTCATGAAATTCATGTGATTCTTTATACTCATTATTAGAAACATCACCATACATAGAGTCTATATCCTCATCAATTATCATAGATACAACGTTATATTATGCAATTAATTAGAGTATAATTGATATCCAACCAATTACTTCCCTATTTTTCTTAATAGAGGAAATCATCTATTCTAACTCTAAGATGCCCATGTTGATCTCTATGGGATTAGTAATAAATTTGGTATCCTTTAGGGACTTCAAATTTCTGATCTCAAAACGCATGAATGTGTTTTGGATAACCCCTATATCTTAGTGAGACTGTGGAATCTCCAATATAATGAAAACATTACCCATGCACCTAGATACATAGAATCACTATTAATATTCCAAAGGAGTATAAAATTATCTGACAATGGACACTTTTGAGAGTGAACCTAAAACAAAGTCTCCACCCCACATATGGACAAACACATGGAATAATCCTTAGAGATCCCTCAATAGAATCATCCTTTGGGAGATAAGTTTCATTAATTATCATTTATGAGTATACTAACAGAGCTTCCATTATTCTTTGAATCTTGCATAAGGGAATCTATTTCTCTATGATAGATGGGTTGGTTAGATTCTATACCATCCAAATATCTTCTTCTTAATTGTTTCCATACTCAACCTATTTAAAATAAAAAAAGTTATGATAGGAACTCGAATGTCTTACTTATTTTAAAAAACACATGGGATATCAGTCACCCACATTTGGGTGTAAGATGGGATTCAACCAATGGTATTAGTATCACATGGAAATGAAACTGTAACCATGGTACCTTGACA
This sequence comes from Viscum album, assembly GCA_963277665.1. Taxonomy (NCBI): domain Eukaryota; kingdom Viridiplantae; phylum Streptophyta; class Magnoliopsida; order Santalales; family Viscaceae; genus Viscum; species Viscum album. The sequence goes on from OY728134.1 coordinate 1,282,921,477, forward strand.
TATGAATAATATCAAATGTTATTGCATAATAAAAAGTTATTCTCCTACTAATCCTTACAATATTGTATAAGATTGGTATGTTTAATACTTTTAAAAATTCTAGAAAATTGAAATGGTTCATTTAGGTCTAATATCTGTACTCTATCAATGATGGTCATGTGCACCAAATCCCGACTCAATAATTAATATCTACTTTGTTCAATACATACTCGATGATGATATACTAACTATTCTATTAAGAAATCATATAGAACCACGGAGAATAATTTGAATTGAATGATCATACATAATTTTATTCACAAAATATTATCACATGTTTGATTACAAAAATGTTCAGTATTTATGGATTAAATATGGAGTAAGGAATGACGATGGGTTATGAAATTCATATAACTTGATGTTTCTCGTATCTAACCATATAATTATTAAAATGGATAAGAAAACCTATTTGGATGTTCTCTATGGATAATGTAGCTCAATGATCTATATATCATAGCTAGATCTTGCACAATCAAAATAACATGGTTTCCACTATCAAGTCATTTATAAATATTTTTGGTTTTTAGATAAACACCCATGTTAGACTCTCTAATTAAAAACAACCATCCAATTTAAAAAATTCTCCTAAATATAATGAATCAATATTGTCATATTATTTATTAATATACATGGAATCCCGAGTGAGTGTAGTAACCTACTTCCAACCATGTCCAATAAGAACTTTCCATTCCACACATAAGACAATTTGGGTATCTATTTAACCTTTTTATTTTATATCATCAATGTGGGTCTCTAATAAGTGATCAATCTAGTACATTAAATAAATATTAAAATGAAGATGACAACCAAACATTAATTGATGATTAATTAATACCAGTAACCATTTTATACTCAGCAAATTATTAAATCATTTTGAAAAAAACATCACCCAAAATATTCCCTAATACAGGTAATCCATCGAGATTATGGATATCCTATGTACTCATTTCAACTTCTCCATTAATCAAGTAGATTTTGTTCATGTTTGGGAACCAACAACTGATAATATTTTAGATTAGGTCTAAATGAAAAGTCATGGAACTTGATGAAAGAATAAATTTTTTTTTGTTAAATTGGAAATACATTTTAATATCATTCATAGAGTCACTCTTAAAAATGGAATAACCTACCTAGTACATTATAATATCCTGATAATAAAAACCTAATCAGTAAACATGATCCATGTACCTAATAAGATAGAGAGATATATCGTGCTGACCCATTATCAAGATCAAAAACTGGATCACCCATCATTATGATCAATATCAGGCCCAATATTATTCATAAAAAATTACAAATAATCATAAAATAATATTAATAGATTAAATATTGAATTTAAATTATAATATTCATAAAAAAAATCTTTTCACCCATAAGAAAACATTTCCATATATTTAAATATGTATTCCATTTCAAACTATTTTTGAAACTAAATTGAAGAAAGGTAGGTGGGTTTTTTTTAAAAAAACATGAAATATTGTAAAGGAATCATAATATTTAATAACATTTATGGTGGTGGGAATAACTGTTGAATTTTTATATGTTACAATATAACATTTCTTTAAATTTTACATTAAAAAAGTTTTATTAAAATACATAAAAATATTCCTTTATATAACCATTCAAAGAAAATCCAAATAGACATAAAAGTTCTATTATAATTCATTTATTTTCATATAAACACATCAAAAAAATTAGATTAAAAATATGGACATGGAAAAAAAATTATAAAATAATATTTAATAAATTTAAAATGATATTTTTAAGGTAAAGTGTCCCTTACCTCGTGTTTGAATTAACACATAAATTATTTATCATTTTGAAAAATAAAATTATGTTAATTAATTAATTAATTTAAAAATATTTTCAAGATAATTATTGCATTTATTTTTTTATTACCATGTTTTATACAATTACTTAAACATTGAAGTTCCCGTCAAATTTTTTGACAATATTCAACATATATAACCAAAATCACTTTTTTATGTTTACTATCAAATAAGTGGAAATTATTCAATAATCTATAGAATAATAATAACTATATATATATTAATTATATATATATATTATAATTTTAAACATAACATGAAATATGGATATGAAATAAGAATTATGTCACAATAATGGATATATTAGGTCGTACATATGCTTGAGTAACAATTGAATTTTCGAAGAAGAATAAGAGAAAGAATGTAAATATCCTTTTATAATGAAAATATTATTATTATATCATAAATATAATATTATATCACTAAATAAAATTATATATACCTTCCATGTGATGCAGTGATGAGAAAATATTTGCATCGCTTCATGGAGGTGGTAATCTTTGCATACACATGAATGACGTTGTCTATTTTTAGTGGATAGATGGGTAGGAAAAGAGATTATATATTATCTATAAGGAATTATAATTATTTCACAGATAACACACACACACTCTCTCTCTCTCTCACACACACACATATATATATATATTATGTAAATCATTATAACCATCCATGAGACGTGGTGATGGAAAAACAACACTGTTTCGTGGGGTGGTAGTCTGCCAACATATGAACTATGGTTCTATTTCACATTTAATAGAAGATAGAAATTGAAATAAGTTATGAAATTAACATAATATCATATAATTATATTTACTATTCCATTTTTTTTACTTAGGATTGTTTGATAAAAATTTTAAGGTGTTATAAGAAGAAATAAAACAAAAATGATCGGTTAAAATGATACATCTTCTTCAAATGAACCCTTTAGATTTATACTTAAAGCCTTAATTTTTTAGTTTAATGATCAAACATGGAAATCTAAGAGGTGGAGAGGGAATTTAGTAAGGTATTTGTGAAGGTATTTATTGAACTAAAAGGTTCTTGATGTGTTGACATGAGAGGATAGGTGGTGTCCTTTTATAAGTAGGGGAAATGACACACTTGAAATTATTAAATATACAAAAATATAATAATTTATTACACAATAAAATGGAAAAAAATGGACAATTTAAATTATAACATGAGATAGGGCCGGAATAATTCTATAAAATATAATTTAGATTGTTTTCAAGGAATTTGAAACAAAATGTCTTCAATTTAACCCCCGCTAAACATATTTTTTCCTTAATTGTTGTAAAATATTTTTAATATTTTCACTATTCATTATGATGAAAAATTATGTTTACTTAATAAAAATATAAAATTTTTATAATTAAAAATGTTAAGTGTATTTTATCAATTTCATTTCATATTTTTGGTATAATTTACTTTATATTCAAACTTACAAAACACAAAGAAAAACAGTTTTCATAAAAATGATTCTTAAGAATAAAAATGTTTTTATACCAAATTCAAGAATAATTTAGATTTAAATGAGATTTATTATATTTTTATTAATAAAAATTAACTAATAAAATATAACAACTAATTCTGAAATCAATTTTACATTTGAAATTATTTAAACAGAATGAATGTTTTTAGGTAAAAATTAGTTGTTTTCACTATTCATTTAAAAATAAATCATATTAGATAATTATTAATAATTTAGCTTAATATAAATTTGATATGATGATTTAAAAAATTATATATTTATTTATCAAATATAATTTATAAATTTTACAGAAATTAAATTATAATATTTGTTTTCAAAAAAAATATTTTCAAGGAAATCATATTTTTGATGCATAAAATAACATTACAAAAAATTGAGTGCTTATTTCATAAGAATTAATTTAATAATTTTTAATGGGTATAACCATGATATATATATAAATATACTATAATGTATTTATTTATATTAATTACTGCTAATTAAATTCCTTTTTTATGACAATCAAATTTAAATAATAATATTTCATGGTTCGTTTAAGCTCAGTATTGTGTTTCGTATAAAATATTGAACATATTCAACTCTTTTTAAATATTACTGTTTTAAATTATCCCTATTTAATAAAATGAATACTTATAATTTGAACATGTTCTCATCCATAAAGTTTTTGACAATTTATGATACCATTGTTGAATACACACATCGTGAAAAGGGATAATAAAATATTTTATTGAAATTTTTGATAGATAAATAAAAATTATATTTGGAACAACACAAATGAGGATTAAAAATTGGGGAGCATTAGTGGTATGTGAAAAAATAGATACGAAGGAATAACTAATGTCTAAAAATTTATGGAGAGTGACATAATATAATAATCACAAGAACATGCATGATGATGAGAAAGTTAATGACTACAAAACCAATAACCAAAGATGTGTGAAAAGAACATTGATTAATCATAAATGAAGGTAATAAGAGAAAACTTTTAATTTGAAGATATTTTTCATAGATTTGAGGATTTCCTCACACTTATTGACTATGAATATGATGAACTATAAATATATTAAATGTAAAATTTCATTCGTTAATCAATCTCCACAACAATATCTTATTTTTCTTCACAAATGGATAAGAATATTTTCCCACTATATTCAAAAATTAATAAAAAATAAAATTATTTTAACAAGATAAGATAATATCCATTATGAATACACCTTAATATGAATAATTATTCTACAAAATTCAACAAAAAAACACAATGTTAATGTAGATCAAACAATAAATAAATAACCCTTTATCCCAAATAACCTCAATAAACTAAACATTATCGAATGTTTTAATCTCAAATGTTATTTGATATATTAAATATTACATATCAAAATATGAAATAGAAATCTTTTAAAATAATCCATCTTGTTAAACCTCATTGTTACATAAACATTGACAAGATAAAGAGTCTCCCAAAATATCATTAATCACCTCAAAATACCATCACATAAAATCTAAAAAGGGGTCTCTAAGACATTGAAATTTTGATCAAACATAAACTTATAAAATGATGATGGTATACATAACACTTAATTCCACCTCATAGGAAAATATAATTATCTCCAAAGTTATATAAACATTTCTTGGATACTAACTATAATAGCTTTATAACCCACACTCTCTAATCTGGGGCCAAACCATTATCATTATATTTACGGATTTGATTGTAATAAATGTGACCATATTTAACCCATAAAAACATAAAAAATTAAATTTAAATTTTTCATAATTTAGATACCCAATTAAATTTTAGGTATATAGTTTTATATAATTAGTTAAAAATCATACATGACAACTTGTATACATAAACAATGGGTTTATAAAGTATCTATATCATCTCCCATGAAGTTTTTGACATCTAGTAACTTTCATAGGAAAATATAAATAATTTGTTCATCAACATCATGGGTATTTGGAAAACATATGAAGGGCGAGCTGAAATTCATAGAAAGGGTAAACATAAGAATTAAAAATTCAATATCATCAGTGTAAAGAAGATGAGTATAAGGGCATGATAAAATAATCCAAATTAATGAGCGTAACATAACAGAATTATCAACCACATAAGCCTTGATTATTAAGCACATGACATGGGATAATTAACATTCATAAGAAAAGCGCCATATAAGTCAAAAACCCGGATCCATGTGAAAAAATACATAATAAAAATATCTATTATAACTTGATGCAAGAATAAATAAACCACATTGGAAACTTGGAGCATCATTTTTATATCACTCTTACAATCCCTTTACCAAAATGAAATAACCAACCTAGTAAATTAAAATAATATCTTAGGAGAAACTTAACCTATTAACAACATCCCATTATCCATTCATTGGAGAGGTATTTTAACATCTTTTGTATATACATTGTTTGGAGCTAGGAACTAAGACGATAAGAGATTATGAGGCTCAATGATCATATAAATGAATAGGTAAAGTTAAAAAATATATTAACAAAGTACACACAATTTTCCTTAAACAGTGGAATAAAATTATAATGATAACTCATATGGTGAATTTAATACTTCCATTCATTCTGGGATGTTTGTTTTCCCTAGGAACAACATAATCATTCATGTTGTTCAAAGATTCGATAAAAGGTGTCACAAAAAAACAAATTTAATAAATAAATTAATTTTTTTGATGAAATTAAATAATCATATATTTATAATAAAACTATTATCTTAAGCCCCGGGGGTTATATGTTTAAGACTAGGGATTTGTAAGACTCGTTTTAGTAACATAATTGGAGGATTCATGAATGAACAACAGAACATTGAGGATTGGCGATCAGTGTGAAAATAAGAGCTTCTAGATCTCACCAATAAAGATGCCATTGGATAATACATCATGAAGTGAGAAGTTATTTATGGTTATTTCTTCTTCATTTAAATCTCCTATAATTAATGAGAATAAATAAACTAATAGATTGATTCAGGGGTCAATCATAATATGGGTGATATTTTATTTACGTAGGATTTGGAGATATTTTTATTTGTTTGATTATTTCTCATTGTTCATTTTTTAAACAATAATAAATTAAGACCAACCCAAATGATATCCATGGTTCATCCCTCATTTTATGGTTTGTGAATTTATAATTTGTTTCTTAAATCATTCACCGTTGATAATTTCATTGGCTGGTGGTTCGATGTATACCAAGTATTCGATTATTACATTACTATTCTTTGGTAAAATGGATAGACACCATAGGTGTGTCTCATGGTCATGATGTGGAATTTGTGATGTGATATTAGAGGTACATTTTATAAGATCAAAGGTTCACTGCATTTTGGCTTTCTATTTTTAGATGATGTTGTGTGGAAGAGGTGATTTCTAACTAGATTTTTTAGTGAGTTTCTGATGAGCGGTGATGATGGGATTTAGTTGATGATGATCCATAATCAATTATTGAGATCAACGTTAGATCTGATTGTGGATGTGGTTCAATTAAACAATATGATGATCCTTGGGGTTATTTGAAAAACCCAACTACTTGGCATGTAGTAAGGAAAATCATATGTCATGTATCCTCTTCCACTAGGATAGGGTTTACCTGTAGAGAAAAATACCACACACTGTGTAATAGATTTCACACATTGTTTGATCCCATGATGATGGAATGAATTGTATCCTAGAAAATACATGGCCATATACATAGGAATTCACCCAATAATGGGTAGAGTACATGGACATAATTAGAATCTTGTACATCACCAGGTATATAGGCATGAACAAAGTACATAGGCCTGACCTGAAGTGCTCTAGAATGACCAGATGTTATAGGAATGGGAAAGAGACATGTTGAGTGCTAACTTGACATTTACATACTGTTCATCCAAAAGGGACACATAGTGTTTATAGAGGTTTCATTCCATTTGAGATGATGAGACATGGGATGAACCAAGGTTAGTAAGGCATGTCGTGTACCCCCGGGTACATGCCGTATACTCCTTAAGATCTTGATTAGAGCAATTTTTTCTCTAATATAGAACAAGTCCATTAGAGTAAAATTTCATGAGGATTTCCCAAGAGGACACATAATGGAATTACTTCATTAACATAGGATATTTATCTCTACTATAGGTTATGAATCAAATAATGTTTGGTGTATCCCTTTCTCTGAATAGGGTTGAATAATCTATAATTCCCAGTTGGGGTTCCTAGCATCAGTTTGACCACCATGCACAGGTCATCAAACACCTTTCCAAAATATAATAATTTACATTTTTTAGTGTGTTCTAGTTTCCCTTGGTGTGTTCACCTACAACGATAAAGATGTATTTTGAGATCCATTGATTACTTCTTAGTGAGGCCTAATGAGAATGTCTTCAGGAATGAGTGCCTTTAGTGATAACATGGCTCATGGAGTAGGTTATCTCAGAATAAGAATTAAATTTATTCCATAATCGATATCCTATGGCTAGTAGTGGTTGAGACCACTTTTAGAATATGATTTTTATATGTGTATATTTGTGTTATTATTTTTTTATGTCTAATATCTTGATTTATATACCAATGTATTTATGATTCGACTACGGTTGATGGCTTATGTTATTTTATATTTGGATTTTCTAATATTTATTATTATACCCACACTTCCATGGGATCTTATTGAGTAAGTCATGTATTTTATAGATTAATTACCTTTTGACAGGGTCCTAGGAGGACTGGGAGAAGGAATGTCACAGATTATCCTAGAAGGACTAAGGTTACTACTAGTGTTTCCTTCAATAACAGTCCCTTCTATATATGAAGGGAAGAATCTTTGAAAATATTTTTTAGGATTGTATTTGGCCATTTTTTTACTTTCCAATAATTATTATTATACTCTGGTGTGGGATGGAGTTTTTTCTTGTCTATATAGCATTATTTTTTTACCATCACATCATATAATGGGCCTAGAGATGTGTGCATGTGTACATGTACTTAAACAAAGGCCTTAATTGTGTAACATATTCATACTCGATGTAGGTCACCAAACCCCTATACTATTGGTGGTTGGATTAGTGTTTTCACACTCAACTCATCACATACATGGAGGGCCCCAACAGGTCAGGTAGTGATAGAGTGAAATTAGAGCAATATTTCATCCTAGTACCAGAGATCATTGTTTTGTTTAGAAGTGAGATTGGTTTTTGTTTTATGGACATGATGTTAAAGAGTTTTGATTTTATATCATAGATCGAGTACTCCAGTGTTGGTGAAAAAATTGACATATCAAAACATCATGACCTAGACAACCTTCATATCGACTCAGTTGATGTAGACACATGTTTTAGATAAAATATTGTTACATGCATCATATAGGAATGGGTTTCCGTTCCCTTTTCTTCTTGAGTTAGACCGTATGATATAATATTGGACCGTGGTATGTATTGATCTTAATTCAGGATGCCTATGCAAATAAAACTAGTTAGGATTCAACTCTAAGATCATGATAATGATCCACTATGTGACAGGGATTCGGTATAAGTACTAATATAGGAGGTCATTCATTTGAGAGGGTTTCTAATTACTCCACCATCGATTTAGAAGTAGTTAGAACCACTGATACCTACCAAGTATGTGCATAGGTTTAGTACACTCCATTTGTTTTAGGGGTAGTGACTTTCAATGTTTTGGTGTAAGACAGACTCCCAATTAACTAATGATTGGGTAGAGAAAATAACCAATTTTTTCACCTTATGAGAATACATATAGATCATATGGTGTTTCCCTTAAATAGTCTTATTGAGGGACGCATTGGGAAATGGTGGACTACGGTGAATTAGTCACAAGATTATATATCTATCTCCTTCTTAGAAATTTACCTTCTCGTAAGGGATAAGTCATATCCATTCATGTTATGATCATTGTGCATCTAGGACTTCTGCAATTATAGAATGTCACTGTGAGAGTGGATAAGTATTCAGGGAAAATTATTGAAAATTTCTATCCAATATGGATATGGGTTGAGAGCTATTCATCAAATAATTTACTTTTTAATGGGTATTACACAAAAATATCAGGGATGTAGTTATATATCTCTACATTCCAACCAATTCTAGAGTACTCGAGTGTAATTTAGTAGTGGAGAGATTTCTGGTTGAGAAGATACCGATAATGAGAGCTAGAAGTGGGCACATAGAATGTGAGACCTTGGCAGCATGTATCATAGTAAAATCACATGAATCCATTAATATGAAAAATTCTAGGAGTCGATCCCATGAAAGAGGACCAATAGTTTCAGTCACTAAGAATGGATCAAGTTAGTTGAGGGGGAGGTGTTGTTTCTCTTATGATGTTTGGGGACATATCAATTAGGATTATCTAGGTCATCATAATATTGATAGAGAGACATTCAATAGATATACCATAGAGATACATTTATAAGGTAAAGGTGGTCCATATGGAAACAAACATGAAATAGAAATGGGTAGAGTAGGGGGAGGTTGTAGACAATACGAACTACTTCTACTACCCCTAGGTGGTCCATGCCAGGCTCAGGGAGCTTGTTGGAAAGGTTGAGGAGAATAATAGAAAGTGGATTCCTATAACCATAAGACTCTTGGGATTATTTGAGGTATTATTTTCGTATTCACTACTTTAGATGTAGTAGTGATAGACATGGGTGTGATCCACTTTTTTCTTTCCACTTGATTGCATTGATAATTATAGAGTCTGGTTGAGCCCCTGGATTAACATTTAATCTTGGAGACTCTGACCGGAGGAGACCCAATGATCACATAATTTAACCAATTGTGTGAGATAACTCATGGAGGTGATAACTTCATATTAGATCTATATGTAGCAGTTATGTGGCCTTATGACTTCATCTTATTCATGGAAAATCTATCTACCATTCATTTCCAGATTAACTATTTTGGGTGGTGGATGCATTGTTTCCATGGTGATCAGATGAGTTTTTACTTAATAGGAGATAATGATACATAGTAAGAGTCAGATGAGATCATGTATAGGAGGGTGCAGCTGATTACACACCAATTGGATAGAAGGACACTTGTAGTAGTGGATTCTATGGGATACCAGTTTCCTTCAGTGATAACAGAGTATGTGGACATCTTTCTCGAGGACTTGTTGAGCTTACATCCTTACCGAGAGATATAATTTTTTAAAATTACAACTTAGGAAAATCTTAATATCTATGAAAATATAACAGATTTCTCTCACAGATAATTGTCATAAGAGGGCGATGTTTTATGACTATTATAGGAAGTTTCTTGTTAGACCCAGTGTGTCATGCTAGGCAGCCCCGGTGCTGTTCTCCAAGAAGGTAGATGGGAGTATTAGGTTGTGTGTGGATTACAGTTTCCTAAACTAGGTTACTATAAAAAAATATGCATGCACTACCATGGATTAAATACCTCCTTTATTAGTTGAGAGGGTTGTGATGGTTCTTAAAGATTAACCTTATATCAGGATATCACTAGCTCCTAGTATAGTATAAGGATATACCAAAGTAAAAATTATGATGTTTATATAGTCACTATGAGTAATTGTTAATTCCAAATTGAATTAATAACACCATATTAGTGTTCATGGGACTCATTAAATTGATTTTTCATCCTTTCTTGGACTAGTTTGTAGTGGTCTTCCTCGATGATATGCTAGTTTACTTAACATCCAAGGAGGAGAATGTTAGGTTCTTGAGTATTATCCTATACAAACTCTTAGAGAACAAGATTTATGGGAATATATTGAAGTGTTAGTTTTGGATGATTGACGGTCGCATTCTAGGACAAGTTATTTAATATGAGCATGAAGTAGTAGACCAGATGAAGGTTGAGTCCATGTTATCATGGGAGACATCCACGATCCTGGACAAGTTGCAAATCCTCTTTGGGTTGAAAGACTATTACAGAAGATTCCAATCTAATGTCTCCAAGATATCAGAACCTTAGACTTATTGGAAATATATGGGGTAACCATTAATTTATATGTAGAGTTTATAAAATTATTTTTAGCAGTTTAGGTGTAGTTTCCCATGCATCATCGTCTTTAAATTTCTAGTTTAGGGTTTTGAGTATGGAGTGTTCTATGATGCCTTAGGTACTAGACTTGGTTGTGTTTTGATCTATAGGAATAAGTTGATGGCCTATAGGTCTATGTAAATAGATCCTCATGAGTATAACTACACGACCCATGACCAAAAGATTGCAATGGTAGTCTTTGTACTGAAGATGTGAAGACACTGCCTTTTGGTTGAGTGATTTATCATTTACTCTAATAACTATTGTCTCAAGTATATCTTCTATTATAAGGATCAAAACATTAGATAGAGGTGATTTCTATAGTTCCTCCATGACTATTAATTTGAGATAGTCTATACAATTGGGAAGGTGAATGTGTTGGAAGATAATCATATCAGAATAGCTTGTTATTATTTTTTGGCCAAGGAACTATAGTACTTAGACTCATTGAAATTGTCCCTTTTGGATGAGGATGGTGAAGACTACATTATTTTGATGGTTTTTACCCTACCACTTATACATAATATGAGATAGGATCAACATAGTGATACTAACATTGATAATTTATTTGATCAGATATCCAATGGACATGCACATGATAGATTTTATAAATATACGCCACACATCATTATTTTTAGAGTACGTACGATGGAACAAGTGATGTTGTAATAGGTGGTTAGGAGGGAGTCTCCTACATCATCATTAGTGGTATATCCAGGAATAGAAATGATGTAATTGTACCATTGATGTTAGTTTTAGTGGCTAGGTATGTTGGGCAGAGAAAAACGGGAAGGATGGCAAGAGGGGGGGTGAATTGCATTTTAAAAAATGATTAACAAATCAAAATCAAAGTAAAAGGTGCAGCGGAAATAAAGAGGCAATCACACAAGAAATTGATAACGGAGTTCGGCCAAAACCCGGCCTACGTCTCCGCTCCCAACTAAACCGTTGAGAGATTCCTACCGCTTGCTTTTCAATGGTTTTAGCAAGAAACCCACTAGGCTTTGAGGTAGCACTAGAACCTATTACAGCTTGCTTTTGATGGTTGAGCATGAACCCACTTGCTTTTAATGGTTTAGCAAGAACCCACTATCCTTACAGGTGAAGGATAGCTCACCTATGTCTCAAGCTATTTAAAGGAAAGCTTGACAACCTTTTCACACCTTAATGGTGATGTGAAACCCAAAAGAAAGAAGATGAGAAAAGGAGTTGGGGTTTGTAGGCACAAACCCAATTTAAAGCTCAAAATAAATAAAACACTAAAAACCGTAATTGGGAGAAGCCTTGGGCGCCTTTGATTGATTGATGATGTTGAAGGACGCTTCCAAGCTTCTTTGAAGGAGCTCCTTGGATGTGGAAGTTGTTGGAGCAAGGTGGGTTCCTTTGAGGAAGTCCGCCGGAGGTACGCCAAAGATGGAAAATGTGTACGGTGGCTTTGTATATGATCCGGTTTGTGTCCGGGGCTTCCTTGGCCTTTATTTATAGGCATGGAACCCTTGGGGAGTCTTCGGAGCCGTTGGAGAGGCTTAAAGAGCCATTGGGAGCCAAGTGGGCCAGCCTGGTCAAACTGCAACGGCTAGTTTGACTGGGCTACCGGCTGGCCGGTGCAGGGCCACCGGCTGGCCGGTGCCTTGGTTGTTGAGAAGGCCTTCTGCCCAGGCAGCACCGGCTGACCGGTGCCAGAGCCACCGTCTGGCCGGTGGGCAGACAGTAGCTGCCACTGTTTCATCAGGTTGCCACCGGCTGGCCGGTGACAGAGCCACCGGCTGACCGGTGGAACCTGGCAGTGGGCAATGCCTCTGCCAGGTCCACCGGCTGGACGGTGCTATCACACCGGTTGGTCGGTGGACTGCAATTCAGTCCATTTTTTGATTCTTTCTTGGGCCATTTTCTTGGCAACCTTGTGCCTATCATTCAAAAACACTTCAAACAATGTTAGACAAATAATAAGGTGATTGTGACCATGAAAATCAAACAACGAGGGGAACGAGAGGTACAACAATCTCCCCCTATTTTGATGATCACAATCACCAAAACAATTAAAGTAAAAACAAAAATTAAAGGCATGATTTTAATGAATAAATTGAAAATAAATGCTAAGCATGATCAAAAGGTTTCTCCCCCAATCAATCAAAAAATTCTCCCCCTTTGTGATTATCAAAATAGCTCGGGGCATAAAACATGATTGAGGGATAGGGTTTGAAAAACTAGATATGAGAATTGAAAAAATCAATTGAGATTTTTGAAAATTGAATTGAAAAATTGAATGAAGAAATTGAATAGCAATTTAAAAGATTTGAAATTAAAAAATTTGAAACCAAGTGTTGAAATTGAAAGTTTGAAATGAAAATTTTGAATAAAACAAAAATGCTTAAACAAACCTAACTCCCCCTAAATAAAACAACAAATCACCGGGGAGAGGTGTTTTGAAAAGAGACAATTTTAGGCCCGGAGAGACTCGCTAAGAAGGATTTTTCAATCCACACTTTCCTTGTAGCGGGTCTTCTCCTATAGAATTCATCCGAATAAAAAATCGATTTGGGCCTACCATACCTGGCGTTTTTGCAATTACATTCATATATCATGTGCCCGGGTTTTTTGCAACAGTTACAAAATTTAAAACTAGAGCTCCCCCTTACAAAAATAGTTGGAGCATGGGAGGAGGAAGCTTGGTTGGTGTAGCCAAGTCCATGTGTGGTTCTAGAAACACGTTGAGAACCAAGGAGTTTTGAAAGGTTTTGTTCTCCGTTGGTGAATTTAGCAAGAGATTCCCTTAGATCTTTGATTGTTGATTCCAAGGAATCAACATTGGGAATGTTTTGTAATTTGAGGGACAACTCCTCCTTCTCTTTGAGAAGTTGTTCCTTTTCGGAAGAGAGTTTTTTGAAATTCTTTTTCAAAGCAACGAATTCTGAAGAAAGCTCATGAAAACCATTTTCTAATTGGTCTCTAGCATGTTGGAGTTCTTCATATGATAAATGATTAAAAGAATTAGAAGAACTAGATGAGGAAGAAGAGGAAGAGGATGATGATACCTCATGTTTTTCCATTAGGCATTTTGTACCTTGGTCGCTCGAGGAGGAGGAGGATGATGAAGAGGAGGTGTCACTCCATGTCGCCTTGAGGACCTTTTTCTTTCCTTTTTCCTTTTGCGTGGCCCGTTTCTTGTTGAGTGGGCAATCGGGCTTGTAATGCCCTTTTTGGCCACACCCGTAACATTTCACCTTGGGCTCGGATTTTTCGGTGGGTTCTTGCTTTTGGTGCTTGCGGGATTTCTTCTTCTTGTGCTTCTTCATAAACTTGTGCATTTGGCGGGCAAGATTCTCCATTTCCGAGTCGCCGCTTGAAGATGAATTAGATGAGGAAGATGAGGATGATGAGGAGGAGCTTACTTCTTTTTGAACCTTGAGGGTGATGTTCTTTGGTGTCTTGATTGGTGTGCCCTCCTTTTGAGCTTGCCTCCTCATTGTGATCTCGTACGTCATTAGGGATCCAATGAGCTCCTCGACCGGCATGTTTTTGACATCCTTAGCTTCTTGGATTGCCGTCACATTAGGTGCCCATGAGCTCGGAAGGACCCATAGATCTTCTTGACCATTGCTTCAGCTGAAACATCATCACCAAGAGATTTTCTACCATTGCAAACGTCAGTGAAGCGTGTAAACATTTCAGAAATAGACTCATTTGGATGCATTGAAAAAGATTCAAAGTCTTGTCTATACATATCTAATCTAGTATCTTTGTTTTTATTAGTGCCTTCATGGGTCACTTCTAAAAGCTTCCAAATTTCATGTGAAGATGAGCAAGTAGAAACACGATTAAATTCATTTCTATCTAACCCGCAATGAAGAGCATTCATGGCTTTTCCATCAAGCTCAAAATTCTTAATATCGGCGGGGGTCCATTTGGATTCGTCGGGGGAAGACAAAGAATAACCTTGCATGACAATTTTGTAAATAGGATATCCTATGCTTCTTAAAAAAGTGGTCATGCGGGTTTTCCAATAATTATAGTCGGTCCCATCAAAAAATGGAGCCCGACCCAATGAGTAGCCCTCGGGGGCGAAAGAGGTAGATGCCATCAAAAAAAATCTTTAATTTGAAACCGGTTAGGGAATTATTCAAATTTTCCCTTTGATACCAATTGTTGGGTCGGAGAAAAACGGGAAGGATGGCAAGAGGGGGGGTGAATTGCCTTTTAAAAAATGATTAACAAATTAAAATCAAAGTAAAAGGTGCAGCGGAAATAAAGAGGCAATCACACAAGAAATTGATAATGGAGTTCGGCCAAAACCCGGCCTACGTCTCCGCTCCCAACTAAACCGTTGAGAGATTCCTACCGCTTGCTTTTCAATGGTTTTAGCAAGAAACCCACTAGGCTTTGAGGTAGCACTAGAACCTATTACAGCTTGCTTTTGATGGTTGAGCAAGAACCCACTTGCTTTTAATGGTTTAGCAAGAACCCACTATCTTTGTTACAGGTGAAGGATAGCTCACCTATGTCTCAAGCTATTTAAAGGAAATCTTGACAACCTTTTCACACCTTAATGGTGATGTGAAACCCAAAAGAAAGAAGATGAGAAAAGGAGTTAGGGTTTGTAGGCACAAACCCAATTTTAAGCTCAAAATAAATAAAACACTAAAAACCGTAATTGGGAGAAGCCTTGGGAGCCTTTGATTGATTGATGATGTTGAAGGACGCTTCCAAGCTTCTTTGAAGGAGCTCCTTGGATGTGGAAGTTGTTGGAGCAAGGTGGGTTCCTTTGAGGAAGTCCGCCGGAGGTACGCCAAAGATGGAAAATGTGTACGGTGGCTTTGTATATGATCTGGTTTGTGTCCGGGGCTTCCTTGGCCTTTATTTATAGGCATGGAACCCTTGGGGAGTCTTCGGAGCCGTTGGAGAGGCTTAAAGAGCCGTTGGGAGCCAAGTGGGCCAGCCTGGTCAAACTGCAACGGCTAGTTTGACTGGGCTACCGGCTGGCCGGTGCAGGGCCACCGGCTGGCCGGTGCCTTGGTTGTTGAGAAGGCCTTCTGCCCAGGCAGCACCGGCTGACCGGTGCCAGAGCCACCGGCTGGCCGGTGGGCAGACAGTAGCTGCCACTGTTTCATCAGGTTGCCATCGGCTGGCCGGTGCCAGAGCCACCGGCTGGCCGGTGCTATCACACCGGTTGGCCGGTGGACTGCAATTCAGTCCATTTTTTGATTCTTTCTTGGGCCATTTTCTTGGCAACCTTGTGCCTATCATTCAAAAACACTTCAAACAATGTTAGACAAATAATAAGGTGATTGTGATCATGAAAATCAAACAACGAGGGGAACGAGAGGTACAATAAGGTATAGTGTCCCAGCCTTTTATTACATTACTGTTACATCATTTTAAAGATAAAAAACATAATTGTATTACACATAGAGGATCGAAAGGATTAGTGTCTTGGGAAAACTAGGAACATACATAACAATTGCAACATCTGGAATAAACATTTATTTGATTTCCTCTTCTCTAGATTCTTATTGGCACTTGTCCTCTCCTTAGTACATGTAGCCACCAGAGGATATACATAAAAAGGGGTGATATAAACGCCCAATAAGAGTATAGATAAGAAAAATATAGCATGGGGTGAGCATAATCATGACATAGGAAAAATATCATGAACATGAGAGATGCATAAATAAAAGACTTGAAATGTGGCAATGCCTAAAAATGAAAAATCATGTATTAGTGGTTAACTACCACACATACTTGTGAAACAAGCTAGAATATTGTTCACAAATCATTTTAAATTTACTCATGATATTCATTACTTTACCCAATTCATTGGAGTGCTGTAAAATTACAGGCACACCCATCACTTTGAAACAATCATATTACGCTATATAATTTCGGGAGCACCAATCACATCATAATATTATCATTATCATGAATGCCAAAAAGAACAAATATGAATAATTAACATAAATAACCCATGGTAAGGAATGAGTTTCAAATCATAATAATACATTAATAAGCTTTGGGTTCCCAAAATAAAGAGGGAACAACATACTTGACACAAGAACCATCAACCATGAATGAGAGGTAAAAGTTGAGTTCTTAAAAGAAGAGTTCTTTTGGAAAACATTTGTTTAGACATAAACATCATTATAAAGAATTTATATCCCAAAAAAGTTAATATAATGATGAAAAAAAGATTTTTAATAAGTGAACCTACCAAATTGGAGTGAAAGAGGAGAACCCAAACAAAGAAAGTTGGGTTCGAGATTTTCCCCTTACCTTGTATCTGAATTCATACTTCTCTTTAATGTACTGTATAATGACATTATATTCATTAATTATAAATACAAAACCTTGTTTACATTAATATGGTTCATTATGGTTTCATTAATTTATTTTATGTGCCTTTGGATGAGTTATAGAGTTGAAAAACATTATTAGGGAATGTTTGTTTTTATGGTTTTCTTGAGTGGTTCGCTTGTATTCTTAAATTGAAGTTTGGGTAGAACATGGGTAAAAATACATGAACTAATATTACATGTTATTAATGATATAAAATGAGTTTTAATTATCTTATAATGAATTATATTAGATCAATGTGGATGAATCATTAGAAATGAATTAACTGATGATTGTTTTGGTTGATTTGGGCGATTTTTCGATCATAATGAACTTGTTTTATTTTATCAGCAGTAATATGGTAATAAGTTAGTTCCAGAACATTAAATAGGGGATAATACATATAATAAATTCCCGTTCAACCATGAAAATGGTTTCATGACCAGATCATAATATATAAATGGAAGAAGAAAGCATGTCGTTCTTGAAGGTGATAAATTAACACCTCACGAACAACATTATCGTTAATAAAATAAAAGGAAGAGGGAAAGGGGGTTGGATGATATAATATACCATTAGAATCATAAAATTAAATTTAAATGTATAATAATGGAGTAAAAATACCATTTGGATGATGATAGGTGGGGAGGGATCAAGAAACGAACTTGAACTTGAAAGGAAATTAAAGGAGATGAGGGAGAGAAATTACCTCTTAAATCCTCCTCTTGAGATCCTCCTTAATAAATCTAGGCTTGGTCTTTTGATGAGACCAGAAGCTCTTTTAAATGGGATAGGGTTAGGGAATATGTTTAGGAATAGTTTAGTGAAGGCATGGAGCTTGATAGGTGTGAGGAAATGAGGGTGTGAAGTGTGGTTTTTATAGTGGAGGGTAGAGGGGTTTCCTTAATATAAAATTCATTAGTTTAATAATTTCCCCTAAGAAAAGGAATATTGAATATTCCATGATAAAGAATAGTAGTTTTATCATGTGATCCCGAACCAAGTGGGCTTACATCATCATAACATCACACATGACTCTATAATAATCTTATTTAGCTTATTTTGTAAATTATGGTATTTCACTATTCATCATAAATTCAAGTATTTCAGAATAATACCCAAAATTAACCCCAACAATTTTTCATCATGTAGAATCCAAAAATGGAGTCTATTTTTCAAAAATAGTTTCCTAAATATGATTAATTTAAAATTTCATTAAAATCATTCTTTATTACTTGAAACAGTTTTAAAACATTCATTTACTTATTCTAAAATATAGGCACATCATACATTCACATGGATATTATTTTTATACTATCATAGTTAAGGATACTATTAATTATGGTACATAACTATTCATAATGGTATGTTACTATTCATAAGGGTATGTTACTATTCACCAAAAATTATTTTTGTTTCATTAGACTCCAACAATCATCTTGAAAACAACTGTGTATGTAAGATTTTCAGAATTCCAAACACAGAAGTGACAAAATTATGTTTAAAGGTCACTTATCACATAGTAGTTCATTATGTTGTGTTTTCATGTTATTTTATGACATAATTATAAGAAGGTAATTTCTATTGAAAAACTTTGGGTCGTCATATTCTTCCCCCCTTAAGAAATTTCACCCCCGAAATTTTACTTTACACGAATAGGTGATAGTGTTTCTCCTTCAATGCCTCTTCTGGTTCCCAAGTTGCTTCCTCAAACTTATGGTTCCTCTAAAAAACATTAACAAGATGAAATATCTTTTTGCATAGATTCATATCTCTCTAATCCAGAATCTCTACTAGTTGTTCTTAAAAAGTGAGATCATCTTCCAGTTGTACCACCTCTGAGTTTGGTACATGTTAGGGGTCTGGTATGCACATCTTCAAAAGTGATACGTGAAACACATCATGAACTTGAGCCATATTTTGTGGAAGTTCGACCTGATAGGCCACAACTCTTATGTGGTCAATGATCTCAAAGGGGCCAATATACCTTGGGCTTAGCATCCCTTTCTTCCCGAATCGCATGACTCTCTTCAAGGGAGATATTGAAAGGAAGACATTATCTCCCACGTCGAACTCCAAGTCCCTTCAACGGTTGTCATCATTGATCTTTTACCGACTTTGAGTATTTTTAATGTGTTTCTGGATGACTTGAACCTTCTCCGTCATCTCTTGAACAAGATAGGGTCCAAGTTGCTTTATTTCTCTAACTTCATCTCAACAGGTTGGAGTTCTACGTCTCTTTCAATATAGAGATTCATATGGATCCATCTTAATACTCTAGTGGAAGCTATTTTTGTATGACAACTCAACCAATGTGAGATGCTGATCCCATCCACCTTTTAATTACAGACAGAAGGCTCTAAGCATATCTTCAAGCATTTGAATAGTCCTTTCAAATTGGCCATCAGTTTGGGGGTGATAGGTCGTGCTGAAATTTAATTCAGCACTCAAAGATTGTTGAAGGCTCCTCCAGAATTTAGATGTTATCATTATATCACGGTCAGAGTCAATTGAGAGTGGAACACCGTGTAGTCTCACCACTTATTTAACATATATCTTTTCAAGTTGTTCATGCTAGAGATCTTCCCGAATAGCGATAAAATGGGCAGTCTTGGTGACTCGGTCAACCACAACCCATATCACATTATTTCGCTTTGACATCTTCGGGAGACCCATGGAAAAGTCCATAGTAACAATTTAGCATTTCCACGTGGGTATAGGCAATGGTTGCATCATACCTTTGGACTTTTGTCGCTCAGCTTTTACATGCTGACATACCAAGAAACTTGATATATATTCCGCAATCTCCTTCTTCATGTTATCCCACCAGAAGTGTTCTTGGAGATCATAGTACATTTTGGTACACCCAGGATGGATAGAGAATGTAGATCTATGTGCATTATCAAATAACTCCTTTATCTCAGGTGTTGAAGGCACAAAAAGTTGCGTTCCAAACCGAATCACACCATTATCGTCGATATGGAACTCTTGCATCTTCCCATACGTTACCGCATTCACCCTCTTTTGTATATCCACAACATCCCTTTGTGATTCTTTAATCTCATCTTGGATGGATGGTTGCACAATGACTTGGGAAAGGTAAGATGTATCCCCCGCCCTTATGATTTCCAAATCCATCCTTTGCATATCTAAGAAGATACAGTCTTTCTCAATCTGTATCATCCATAGAGTAGCGGGTTCTTTTCTGCTTATAACATCAACTACCTTGTTCACCTTTCTAGGATGATAGTGAATAGAGATATCAAAATACTTGATTAGTTATAACCATATTATTTGATGCATGTTGGGATCCTTTCTAGGAGGTAGTGCCACCATATTTTCAAGGAAAAAATCATGACTGCCAGCTCTAGATCATGTGTCAGGTAGTTTTTCTCATGGATCATCAACTGTTGTGAGGCATAGGCTATCACATTATCATTTTTGATGAGTACGCAACCCAAGATTTCTTTGAAGCATCACCATATGTGACAAAACATTCTCCACTTTTCGGTAGTGTGAGTATAGGTCCAGTGATCATCCTTCTCTTTAGCTCCTAGAAGCTTCCCTCACATTTTTCCATCCAGACATACTCTACCCCTTTCATTATTAACATAGTTAGCGAGCTTGACAATCGTGAGAAGTTACTCACAAAATTTCGATAGTACCCAGCTAATCCAAGAAAACTACTGATTTCTGTGACACTAGAGGGCCTAGTACATTCCTCAATCGCCTTTGTTTATGAAGTATCCATAGAAATTCACTTACTTGTGATCACATGTCCCATGAACATTATTTTCTTCATCCAAAAGTCACACATTCTGAACTTGTTGTAAAACATCTCCTTTCTCAATGTCGCCAACACACGTCTTATATGTTCTTCATGCTCCTCCTTGATCTTGGAGTATATGAGAATATAATCAATAAACACTACTGAAAATTTGTCGAGGTAATGTCTAAAGACTATATTCATAAAATCCATGATGATTGCAGAAACATTAGTAAGTCCAAAGGGAATCACCAAAAACTCATAGTGCTCAAACATTGTTCAGAAGAAAGTCTTCTGAAAATCTTCCTTCTTCACCTTTACCTGATGATATCCAGAACAAAGATCCACCATTTTGAAGTATTGAGCTCCTCTTAACTGGTCAAACAATCATCAATCCTTGGGAGAGGAAACTTCTTCTTTATGGTGATCTTGTTGAGTTCCCAATAATCGATACATAGCTACATTGTTTCATCCTTCTTCTTCACAAAGAGAACTCGTTCACTCCAAGGTGATGCACTACGGCGTATGAACCCTTTGTCCAGATGCTCTTACAGATTCTTCTTTAACTCTTCCAGTTTGGAAGGAGACATCCTATAGGGACACATCGAGATAGGAGTATCTCTAGGTATGAGTACAATTGATAACTCTAACTCATAATACGAGGGAATTCCAGGTAACTCTTCGGCAAATACGTCACTGTATTCCCTCACGATGGGAATTTCCTCAAGGTTGGCACTTTCCTTCAACTCTACTATTTGGGTGAGGTATGCTTCTTCATAGGAAATCAACACCCACAACACTTGAGGATTTTTCCAAGGAGATTCATAATCCTCCTTGCATTTGTAGAGGTGCATGGGATTGTTCAGAATATGAAAATATATTTCCTTTTCCCGACAGTTGATATGTGCTCTATATAACGAGATCCAATCCACTTCAATTATAGCGTTGAATTCCTCCAAGGTAAATATTACAAGATTTTCCGGAAGAATCTTCCCATATACACCAACATGAGAAGAGTCAAACACTTGGGTTGCAATGATTGCACCAGTTGGTGTTTTTACAGATATCTCTACTTCAAGGTTTCAGATCATCGATTCTATAGTTCAAGCTAACTTTCAAGATATAAATGAATACGTAGAACCATAAAAAAATAAGACTTTTTTCATTCCTGAATGAATAGGAAGTGTACCTTGTACGACTTCATTATCATGCTCCACCTCCGTAGTAGTGATGGCATAATCCTTCCCTTTTACTTTGGATTTGGTGGTTTCTGACGTTGATTACCCTCAATAACTCTAGGTTTAATGCATTGACTTGCATAGTTCCCTAGCTCCCTACAGTTGTAGAATTGAACCATGAGTGGTTCTCTCCTTTCCTCTGCCACATTCTCCAATTTTTTTTTGTCTTTTAGACACTCTTGATCATGGTTTCCTTCTTGCCGACACTTGAAGCACTTCTCCATCCCTTTGAGGTAGTTCCCATGGTGCAACTTCCCAAATTTTTGGCATTTGGGTCATTGAGTTTTCTTCCAACTTTTTTCATAAGATCCTCTAGCTTGAAACTCCATATTTCGTTTCTTATCAACATATCCATGGGACCATTATCCAAATCACATCTTGACATTAAGAGCAGATCGAACATCTTCTTCATAACTCAAAAAGTATTGAATTGTAAGAGCCTTTCTATGGCGTGGTTTGAATCCACTAAATAATCTATCAACTTTTCTATCATTGTTGATAACAAAACCCAAAGCATACCTTGAATGCCTTGTGAAATTCACATCATAGGTTGTGAAATATTCTACTTCTTTTTTCTTGAGCTCTATGAATTCTCTCTCCATCTTCATGTGAGGAATTCTTGGGAAATACTTGTTAAGAAACTTTATCTTAATGTCTTCCCATTTCATCTCTTCAATTTCCTCCCCTGGATTGGTGTTCTTAATCAAATCCCACCATTGATCGGCTTCTTCATCTAGATGATAACCAGCTAGGGTCACCTTCTCCATCTCAGAACAGTGAAGCACAAAAAATATCTTCTCCAGGTAGTTGACCCATTATTCCACAACTAGTGGATCATAAGATCTATTAATGGTCGGTGGTCATTGCCGCATAAAAAAATCGATAGTCAGTTTCACCCTCTTTGGTGAAGGAGGAAGTTCCACATTATTATGGTTATTATTCATAACATGAGATAATTGGGTAGGAATGTCCATGATGTTTTGAACTCCACCTCCCAAATAATTATGGATGTCGTTCAGGTAATCATTGTGTTTTCCCTCCCACGAGTTATTGGCATGATTTCTACAGGTTCCCACAATTTTCTAAAATAGAAAAGAATAGAAAAAAAAACATAAGTAAACTAGTCATGAAAAACTTATTCATTTAAAAAATTCGTACCAAAAACATAACATATAGGATCCCTATGTAAATATTCTTGTGTTCATATTTGTACTTAGTCTCATTCTAGAGGATTTCTCTAGGGTTCACTAATCCTAATTTATAAATTAACAAAACCTTTCCTCGGATACCAAATATATTGTCCCAGCCTTTTTTTACATTACTATTACATCATTTTAAAGATAAAAAACATTATTGTATTACACATAGGGGATCAAAATGTTTAGTGAATTGGGAAAACTAGGACCGTACATAATAATTACAACATCATTCATAAACATTTATTTAATTTCTTTTTCTCTAGCTTCTTATTGGAACTTCTTCTCTCCTTAGTACATGTAGAAACCTGAGGATATACATAGAAAGGGGTGATATGAATGCCCAATAAGTCGATAGATAAGAAGAATATAGCATGGTGTGAGAATAATCATGACATAGGAAACATATCATGAACATGATAGGAGCGTAAATAAAAGACTTGAAATGTGGAAATGCATAAAAATGAAACATCATGTCCTAGTGGTTAACTACCACACATACTTGTGAACCAAGATATCATCTTGGTCACACATCATT
This sequence comes from Viscum album, assembly GCA_963277665.1. NCBI lineage: Eukaryota > Viridiplantae > Streptophyta > Magnoliopsida > Santalales > Viscaceae > Viscum > Viscum album. Next base: position 1,282,945,931 of record OY728134.1, read on the forward strand.
TCACATTTAATCATGATATTCATCACTTTACCCAATGCATTGAAGCAATTTATAATTCCGGGTGTACCCGTCACTTTGAAACATTCATATTGCACTATATAATTTTGGGTGCACCCGTCACGTCATAATATTATCATTATCATGCATGCCACATAGAACATATATCAATAATTAAAATAAATAACCCATGTTACTGAATGGGTTTCAAATCATATTAATACATTCACAAGATTTGGGTTCCCAAAAGAAATAGGGAACAACATACTTGATATAAGAACCATCATCCATGAATGATAGGTAAAAGTTGAGTTCTTAAACGAAGAGTTATTTTGGAAAAAATTTGGTTTGAAATAAACATCATTTTAAAAAATTTATATCCTTTAGAATGTAATATAATGATGAAAAAATGATTTTTAAGAAGTGACCATACCAAATTTCAGTGAAGAGGGAGAACCCAAAGAAAGAAAATTGGGTTTGAGATTTTCAACTTACCTTGTATCCAAATGCTTCCTTCAATTTAATATCCTATATAATGAAATTGTTTTAATTTATTAGAAATCCAAAGCATTGTGTTCATTAATATGTTTTATTATGGTTTCATTAAGTGATTTTATGTGCCTTTGGATGAGTTATAGAGTTTAAAAACATAATCCCGAAATGGTTGTTTTTATGGTTTTCTTGAGTTGTTCACTTGTATTCTTAAATTGAAGTTTGGGTAGAACATGGGTAAACATACAAACAGATATTACATGTTATTAATGATATTAAAGTAGTTTTGATTATCTTCTAATAAATTATATTAGATCCATGTGGATGAATCATTAGATAAGAATTAACTGATGATTGTTTGGGTTAATTTGAGAGAGTTTTCGATCATAATGAACTTGTTTTATTTTATCACAAGTAATATGGTCATAAGTAAGTTACAGAACATTATATAAGGCATAATACATATAAAAAAAATCTGTTCCAACCATATAAATGGTTTCATGGCCAGATCTGAAGGTATAAGTGGAAGAAGAAATCATGTCGTTCTTCAAGGTGATAAATTATCACCTCACGAACATCGTTCCCTTTAATAAAATAAAAGGAAGAGATAAAGTGGGTTGGATGATATAATATCCCATTAGCATCATAACATTACATTAAATTTATAATAATGGAGTTACAATATCATTTTTATGAAGATAGGTTGGTAGGGATCAATAAACAAACTTGAACTTGAAAGGAAATTAAAGGAGAAGAGGGAGAGAAATTACCTCTTAATTCCCCCTTAAGGAAGCTAAGAATGGTCTTTTGATGATACCAGAAGCTCTTGAACGTGGGAGATGGATAGAGAAGACGTTTGGGTAGAGTTTAGAGAAGGCTTGGAGCTTGAGAGGTGTGAGGAAATTAGGGCGTGAAGGGTGGTTTTTATAGTTGAGGGGAGAGAGGTTTCCTTAATATAAAATTCATTAGTTTATTAATTTCCCATAAGACAAGGAATAGTGAGTATTCAATTTACAAGAATAGTAAATTTATCATGTTATCCCAAACCAAGTGTGATTACATCATAAGAACATCACACATGACTCTATAATCTGCTTATTTAGATTATTTTGTAAATTATGGTATTTCACTATTCATAAAAAATTCAGGTATTTCAGAAAAATACCCAAAATTCACCCAACCATTTTTCAACGTGTATAATCCAAAAATTAATTCCATTTTTCAAAAACAATTTCCTATATATGATTAATTTATTATTTAATTAAAATAATTACTTGTTACTAAAAATAGTTTTAAAACATTCATTTACTTATTCTAAAATATAGGTACATCATACTTTCACTTGAATATTATTTTTATACTATCATAGGTAAGGTTACTATTAATTAGGGTATATCAGTATTCATAAGGGTATGTTATTATTCATATGTATAGTTTACTATTCACCAAAAATTATTTTGGTTTTATTAGACTCTAAAAATCATATTGAACACAATCATGTATGTCAGATTTTTAGAATTCCAAAAACAAAGTGACAAACTTATTTTTAAAACTCACTTATCACTTATTAGTTCATTATTTTGTGTTTTCATGTTATTTTATGACATAATTATTGTAGAGACCCGAAGCTTGACGTACATGGACATTACATTACTTTTGCGGAATACTTAATACATAACAAAAATAGACACACAAGGACCATAATAGTTTAGTGTCTTTAGAAACTCGGAATAAAATATTCCAAACATGGTGAAATATCTTCAACATATCCCATAAATATCTTCCCTTTTTTTTTACCTAAAACCATTCTTTATATCCTGGGGAAAAGAAAACATAAAAGGGTGAGCTCAAATGCTCAGTAAGGGTAAACAAAAGAAATATCAATCACATCATATTCATAAGAACATAACATTTTGGAAATCTTAACCTGCAAAAAGGAGCATAATTTCATAACATGGGATAAATCATAGTAGTGAAATGTAATCCCAATAATCATAATTTAAAACATGAAACTTTGTTGCATACACACATAATCATAGAGAATCATATCTTATTAGTCAAGACTTATTGCCAAGACTATCTTAGTGGACAAAGTCCCTTTCTGAACCGAGTCACCCTCGTTTCAGTCCTGTTTCATTGAACCGGTATAACCTACCATTCCAGCCATGTCTATCTCATGAGATATAAAATCATTACCCAATGCATTGGAGGGAGATATAGGTCCCACCAATCTCATAATGATACAATTCTTATGTGTGCCACAAAATCTTAAATCATACATCATTGCATAACCCATGCAATAAAAATGGGAATCTTAAACATCATGACATCATAAAACAATTCATATACGATAAAAGAATTCATAAAAATAATTCCATCACAACATAATCAAATCAATGTAATAATAGAGATAAAAACAGAACCCTTTATTATCTTATATGGAAAATAATTTTGATAAAACACTTGAACTTCATTCTTGAGGAAAATATCCTTTCTACTTCAAAAACATTTTTTCCTTTCATAACATGTCATACAATTTTAAACTACAAGAAGTTGATTAAAAATAAACTTGAAAACTTGTAAAGGAAGGTTCTTGGAAATAATGTTTTAAAAATCCATTCATGCCGTATATGTTAAAAAAACATTCTTCTCATACTTTTGTCGGAAAAGTCAAAAAGTACCTCGTACGAAAAACGACAAAAGATTCGTTTCATATATTTTACGAAAAACTCACCAAAGGGTAAAATTGGATTTAAACAAGTGTAGGTGAATGGAAATAATATTACATATTGAGGAAACATGGATGTGGATGATAAAATACACCCCAGTAAATACTAGAGTATAAACAATCTCAGATAAAAATGAGATTGTGATATTTTCCCTTACCTTAGGTCCGATTTGCTTCGTAAGTGTCCGAACCTCCTGTATAATGATTTAAATAATGTCATTTACTTATTAAAGAATCATATTCATTGTTATTATATCAAATATTGTTCACTTATGACTTTATATTACCCGTTCTTTTGTAAATTAATGTTAAAGTAGCGTTTTGGGTAAATTCATCTCATTTGTCGTTCGTGTTTTAACTTGTAATTATTCATATGATTACTTAGATAATGATTACTTAATTCCAGAATATAAAACATGATTTATATATAATATATATTCATATTATATATATATATATATGTAATAGATCAGTAAATGGAATGAAATACACCGTTCATGGAGACGGTAGACCGTTCGTACGCATGAACGCTGTTTTCGTTTCCTTATTGAGTTGAATGGAATTAGGTAGATGAAATACATATATATACACATAAATCCAGTAGCTTTATAATGTCATATATTTCATTATTATTGCTTATATATACTTTATAATCATTCTTAAATGGTTAACATGGAGAATAAATCTCATCGCGTCGTGGAGACGGTAGTCCGTACGTACGCACGAGCGATGATATCATTTCCATAATTATTGAATTGAATTGGAGTGGATGATACAATATATCAGAATCATTATTATGTTATAATAACTATGTATAGTTATTTTTTACACCATAATATCCATCCATGTAAGGTGTTGGTGGAAAAGCAGATTACACCACGGCGTGGAGACGATATTCCGTACGTACGCACGCGCGGTGATTTCCTTTTTCCATATGATGGATAGAAGGTTAATTAGAGTTGTTTCATATTTATAATAACATATCAGTATATGAGTGATACTGATGTTATTACTTCATAATGAAACAACCTTAGAAGAAGAAGTGGAAGAAGAAATAAAGGTGAAAGAATTGGTAACGGAAATTACATCTTCTTTGAAGCGCCTCATTGAGACCTCCTCTTAGGGTACCAAAATTGGTCTTTGAGGAAGACCATAACCTCTAGGATGTTGATAGGGAAGTGGAGAAGATAATTTGGCAGAGTTTGGCCGATATTGAAGGCTCAAAGTTGTGTGAGGAAGAGAGGGAGGAGGTACCCTTTTATAAGGGAGGAGAGGGGTACCTTTGGAATAACTAAAACTATTATTTTATTATAAAGTCAAATTCGGTTTTAAATAGCTCCAAATTGATTTATTTCGAAGATAAAGTGGGGATGGGTCGAAATACTCTCATCCAATAGAATTTAGACAAGTTTAGGTTCCTATTTTAACCTTATCATTTAGATTTAACATTAAGTTAAATAATTTTACTTTTACCGTGTCTTCTTGTGTTCTTACACTATAATGTTAATAAACTTACTATAACAAGCCAAACGAACCCCAAGTTGTTAATTATTAATATATATAACCTTATCTAAGTCATTTGGCCGAACCTTAGATTTTTAGGAATAAAATAACAATTAATAATAAAATATTTGTTATAAAAACTAATTTATGTCAATTTTAACACTATTTGGTACATGATTTTTATGAAATTCATAACAGAATGATAAGTCCGAAAAAAGTTACTTAAATAAACAATAACATGTCTTAATAACCTATAAAATTATTGTAAGTCATAAAAAGTCTCAAATTACATTTATTTGGGCATTTATAACATCAATTATGTCAACCCTTCATTAATAAGACAATTACTGCATCATCTTTGTGTCATAATAAATGATAATTATTTAATCCCTAAAAATTCTAAATAAATTCTTATGATGTAGATAATTGTATTATATTTCTGGAGACTATTCATGTTCGAAGTTTCATGAAGTTTATCACTAAATTAAAATTATTATACTTATAAGATTTAGGAAAGTGACATGTTGTCACATTCTTTGGTTTTAATAATTATTAAATTATTTTCATGGAAAAAAGTCCTTAAAATGAATCTAATCCGACCCTTAGGTTATATGGGTCTACCTTTATCCATCCAATAGGATTTTTCCAAGTGTTAGGGTAATTTTATAATCTTATATTTACCCTTAATTACCCGATTTACCTTTAACTATAGTAAATAAAATTTACCGTAGTTACTATTCATAATGACCAAAAATAAAAAGTAGCTTATTAACATAATTTGGACCCACTAATTCCAAATATGGAATCCATTTTTCCAAATTCAATACACAAAAGATGCAGAAATTAAATTAAAATTAATCCCGTTGTCGAAAGAAAACAGGTTTTTCTTTAAAACATTACGAAAGATTGAATTGATTTAACCTACGAATTCAAGGTAAAATAAATTAGAATGACATAAATTATATTAAATGGTAAAAATATATTCTATTTATACTTTAAAACGATTAAATATTATAATTTAACTACATAAGATATTACGATGAAAAAAGTTGTTTTTAATTAAAATATAGCGGGTTTTTACTATTCATTAGAATATGAAAGTTATCGGAAAAATATCAAAACATTATCTAATGTAAATTTTTATATCCTGATTCAAAAGAAGAATTTTATTTTGTCAAATTAAACTTATAAACATTTAAAAAACTAGATTTAATGTGGGTGCGCCATTAAAAGGCGGCAAAACTGCATTTTTTGAAAAATACTTATTTTACCCGAAAAATTTATTTTGTTCTTATACCATGTTCTAGAAAATGTGTAAGATGAAATATAATGTTTTAAAATTCAAAATTTAGTTAATACTATTCATAATGGCTAGTTCATGACAATATTATAATAATATATCATTGTTTATTAAAACCCGGTATTGCGTACAACACACGCTATCAGGGAAGGTCGCGATTGCGTGTAATGCAAGCCAAGTTAGGGTTGCGTGTTGTGAAATAATCCTTAGTTGTTTCGTATAACAGAATCCAACCATATTTCATTTATACATTGAATATATATATATATATATATACTCAATGCTGCGTAGAATCACTATTATCAAAATTGTGTGTAACACGATCCAAGAATAGTGTTGCGTATACTGCAAGCTAATACGGTGTTGCGTATAGCGCAAGGTAATCTTGGTGTAGAATACAACACAAGACATTAATGAAATTAAAATAATATTTTTCATAAAATCTCGGGGTGTTACATTCTACCCCCCTTAAAATGAATTTCGCCCTCGAAATTTGTCGGGGTTATAAATGGTTTACTACTCGAAAGTTTGTTTAATAGAAACCCACATCGTAAAAAGGAATACCAAAATATGGCTTTAAAAACTAAAGTATTAAATGTAATGGTTACCCAAATTAACTCATCACTGGGTTTCCACGTAGGAGAACATAGGTGAAAATATGGATATGGAAGAAAAATCTAACGATCAAGTTCTGATGGAGAGTGGTAGGGAACATGGATATGGAAAAGCCAACAATCACAAAGCTATTGATTTGTGATGATCTAAGGTACCATCTGATTAATCGGATATAAGGGAACTAGGACAACATTTTTGGTTTTCAATATCATTTCCCTAAAGTTGATGAATTAAAATAAATACTTGCATGATTTTGGTACAATCTCACTGTTGTTTGTGAATTGAACAATTTCCACTTCATCCCTTAAAGAAATGAAGTTGAATTTGTTATTCGTGATGTGTTATCAGATCATGTGATAGAATGATGGGTCATTCCATCTCTTTCAAACAAAATGTTAGAAAAAGTTATAAGTCCATCTTATGGTTAGATTAATCGTATATGGTTCCAAAAATGAACTTATACTTCATATATCATACCGCTTAATAAAATAAAACTTGTTTATACTAACCAGGGACTTCCCGTAGGCCAGTGGTAGGCGATAAAGGATAGTCGCACTTCGGTTGTGGGTTCGATTCTTACAACCTTGTCTGAAGCGATGGGATTTCGCTCGTCCTGCAGGTTGTCCTTTTTCTACAACTATATTACTATAACATCTCATCAATAATATCAAAAAAAAATTCTATCCTTAAACAATACTAACTTATGTCCAACATAATCCATTCCAATCTTTAGGCTTATCCATAATACTGCAGTCCATTCTCATAATATAGTGAAAACGTTTACCAGAGATTTAATACCATCGTTGATCCCCATATATCATAAGATATATCTTGTTGGTCACATTCCAAACATTCAAAGGCCTTAATCATGTACTCTCTTGAATACCCATTGAACCTTAGTGAAAACATGAATGCAGTTAAAAGTAAAAACTTTCCACATACCAAAATCCTCAAAATTCTATATACTCAAACCATGATATCACTTAGTCCTTATATCAATCATGAGCTCATGAATACTATCAAACATTTAATTTTCTCCTTATCCCTTCATTATGCGCATATCATCTACATTCCAAAAATATTTGAATAACCTTTCATGGATACTGGTACCATTAATCATACACTTTCAAAACTCAAGGAAAGACAGCAGTGTAACAATCCTTAGATGTCTCTTTATTCCATAGTACCATGAGATTACTTATACAACATTACACATGATAAACATGTAATCATTCCACTACATTATTAAACCATTGACCGAGCTTCAACAATTCTTTCATCTCACATATCATTTGTAGTCTCTTCATCATCATCAACATAAATACTACCCATACGACCATACTGATTCTCTTCATGAGAGTTTCCCTTAGGGCATTGGTTTTCATAATTCCCGTATATTCCACACTTAAAACATTTAACCATTGTTGATGTCGTAGCAATATCTTTATCCGCATCCCTGGTGTTAACTGAACCTTTTCCTTTGCACTTACTGGCTTTGTGTCCTTATTTTCCACACCCAAAGCATATTCCAGTTCATTTGAAACATTCTCCTTGATGCCTCTTCCCACATGATTTACATAGAGGAAATTGAACTTTATTTCCTCTATGATCATCATAAAATTCCATCTTTCTCTTACTAGCCGATTCAAGAAACTTACCGAATTTTACTTTATTGATCATAATATGAGATTTTTGATTCGGCATATTAATGATGTTTGGACTTCCAAATCCCATTTCATTTGGTTTCTCATGAAGAATATCATTCCATTGTCCATCATATCCTCCATTATCGTGAATCATCTTATTTCCAACCATTTTCTAAAACCCAAAAAGAATAGTGTGAGAGGCAAAAATCATAATAAAGGGGGAGTAACATCAATATCTAACATCTTTGGTTTAATCTAATATGGTTACCATAGTTCTAGGACTATATCCTATACGTATACTTATCCTTAGGGACATCCCTAGACATACCTTAGAAATATCTCTAGGGATCTCACTAACGTTCTCACATCCTAGTTTCCAAAGGTTGACTAAAACTTTCCTCTGATACCAACTCTAGAGACCCGAAGCTTGACGTACATGGACATTACATTACTTTTGCGGAATACTTAATACATAACATAAACAGACACACAAGGACCGTAATAGTTTAGTGTCTTTGGAAACTGGGAATATAATATTCTAAACATGGTGAAAGATCTTCAACATCTCCCATAAAGATCTTCCCTTTTTTTACCTAAAACCTTTCTTTATATCCTGGGGAAAAGAAAACATAAAAGGGTGAGCTCAAATTCTCAGTAAGGGTAAACAAAAGAAATATCAATCACATCATATTCATAAGAACATAACATTTTGGAAATCTTAACCTGCAAAAGAGAGCATAATTTCATAACATGGGATAAATCATAGTAGTGAAATGTAATCCCAATAATCATAACATAAAACATGAAACTTTGTGTCATACACACATAATCATAGAGAATCATATCTTATTAGTCAAGACTTATTTCCAAGACTATCTTAGTGGACAAAGTCTCTTTCTGAACCGAGTCACCCTCGTTTCAGTCCTGTTTCACTGAACCGGTATAACCTACCATTCCAGCCATGTCTATCTCATGAGATATAAAATCATTACCCAATGCATTGGAGGGAGATATAGGTCCCACCCATCTCATAATGATACCATTCTTATTTGTGCCACAAAATCTTAAATCATACATCATTGCATAACCCATGTAATAAAAATGGGAATCTTAAACATCATGACATCATAAAACAATTCATATACGATAAAGGAATTCATAAAAATAATTCCATCACAACATAATCAAATCAATGTAATAATAGGGATAAAAACAGAACCCTTTATTATCTTAGATTGAAAATAATTTTGATAAAACACTTGAACTTCATTCTTGAGGAAAATATCCTTTCTACTTCAAAAACATTTTTTCCTTTCATAACATGTCATACAATTTTAAACTAAAAGAAGTTGATTAAAAATAAACTTGAAAACATGTAATGGAATATTCTTGGAAATAATTTTTTAAAAATCCATTCATGCCGTATATGTTAAAAAAACATTCTTCTCATACTTTTGTCGAAAAAGTCAAAAAGTACCTCGTATAAAAAAGGACAAAAGATTCCTTTCATATCTTTTACTAAAAACTCACCGAATGGTAAAATTGGATTTAAACAATTGTAGGTGAATGTAAATAATATTACATATTGAGGAAACATGGATGTGGATGATAAAATACACCCCAGTAAATACTAAAGTATAAACAATCTCGGATAAAAATGAGATTGTGATATTTTCCCTTACCTTAGGCCCGATTTGCTTCGTAAGTGTCCGAACCTCCTGTATAATGATTTAAATAATGTCATTTACTTATTACAGAATCATATTCATTGTTATTATATCATATATGGTTCACTTATGACTTTATATTACCCGTTCTTTTGTAAATTCATGTTAAAGTAGCGTTTTGGGTAAAATCATCTCATTTGTCGTTCGTGTTTTAACTTGTAATTATTCATATGATTACTTAGATAATTATTACTTAATTCCAGAATATAAAACATGATTTATATATAATATATATTCAGAATATATATATATATATATATATATATATAATAGATCAGTAAATGGAAAGAAATACACCGTTCATGGAGACGGTAGACCGTTCGTACGCATGAACGCTATTTTTGTTTCCTTATTGAGTTGAATGGAATTAAGTAGATGACATACATATATATACACATAAATACAGTAGCTTAATAATGTCATATATTTCATTATTATTGATTATATATACTTTATAATCATTCTTAAATGGTTAACATGGAGAGTGAATCTCATCGCGTCGTGGAGACGGTAGTCCGCACGTACGCACGAGCGATGATATCATTTCCATAATTATTGAATTGAATTGGATTGGATGATACAATATAAAAGAATCATTATTATGTTATAATAACTATGTATAGTTATTTTTTACACCATAATACCCATCCATGTAAGGTGTTGGTGGAAAAGCAGATTTCACCACGGCGTGGAGACGGTATTCCGTACGTACGCACGCGCGGTGATTTCCTTTTTCTGTAGGATGGATAGAAGGTTAATTAGAGTTGTTTCATATTTATAATAACATATAAGTATATTAGTGATAGTGATGTTATTACTTCATAATGAAACAACCTTAGAAGAAGAAGTGGAAGAAGAAATAAAGGTGAAAGAATTGGTAACGGAAATTACCTCTTCTTTGAAGCGCCTCATTGAGACCTCCTCTTAGGGTACTAAAATTGGTCTTTGAGGAAGAACAGAACCACTAGGATGTTGCTAGGGAAGTGGAGAAGAGAATTTGGCAGATTTTGTCCGAGCTTGAAGGCTCAAAGTTGTGTGAGGAAGAGAGGGAGGAGGTACCCTTTTATAAGGGAGGAGAGGGGTACCTTTGGAATAACTAAAACTATTATTTTATTATAAAGTCAAATTCGGTTTTAAATAGCTCCAAATTGATTTATTTTGAAGATAAAGTGAGGATGGTTCGAAATCCTCTGATCCAATAAAAATTAGACAAGTTTAGGTCCCTATTTTGACCTTATCATTTAGATTTAACATTAAGTTAAATAATTTTACTTTTACCGTTTCTTCTTGTGTTCTTACACTATAAGGTTAATAAACTTACTATAACAAGCCAAACGAACCCCAAGTTGTTAATTATTAATATATATAACCTTATATTAGTCATTTGGCCGAACCTTAGATTTTTAGGAATAAAATAACAATTAATAATAAAATATTTGTTATAAAAACTAATTTATGTCAATTATAACACTATTTGGTACATGATTTTTATGAAATTCATAACAGAATGATAAGTCCAAACCAAGTAACTTAAATCAACAATAACATGTCATATTAACCTATAAAATTAGTGTCAGTCATAAAAAGTCTCAAATTACATTTATTTGGGCATTTATAACATCAATTATGTCAATATTTCATTAATAAGACAATTACTGCATCATCTTTGTGTCATAATAAATGATAATTATTTAATCCCTAAAAATTCAAAATAAATTCTTATGATGTAGATAATTGTATTATCTTTCTGGAGACTATTCATTTTAGAAGTTTCATGAAGCTTATCACTAAATTAAAATTCTTATACTTATAAGATTTAAGAAAGTGACATGTTGTCACATTCTTTGGTTTTAATAATAATTAAATTATTTTCATGGAAAAAAGTCCTTAAAATGAATCTAATCCGACCATTAGGTTATATGGGTCTACCTTTATCCATGAAATAGAATTTTTCCAAGTGTTAGGGTAATTTTATAATCTTATATTTACCCTTAATTACCCTATTTACCTTTAACTATAGTAAATAAAATTTACCGTAGTTACTATTCATAATGCCCAAAAATAAAAAGTAGCTTATTAAAATAATTTGGACCCACTGATTCCAAATATGGAATCCATTTTTCCAAATTCAATACACAAAAGATGCAGAAATTAAATTAAAATTAATCCTGTTGTCGAAAGAAAACAGGTTTTTCTTTAAAACATTGCAAAAGATTGAATTGATTTAACCTACGAATTCAAGGTAAAATCAATGCTAATGACATAAATTATATTAAATGGTAAAAATATATTCTATTTATACTTTAAAACCATTAAATATGATAATTTAACTACATAAGATATTACGATGAAAAAAGCTGTTTTTAATTAAAATATAGCGGGTTTTTACTATTCATTAAAATATGAAAGTTATTGGAAAAATATCAAAAATTTATCTAATGTAATTTTTTTTATCCTGATTCAAAAGAAGAATTTTAGTTTTTCAAATTAAACTTATAAACAGGTAAAAAACTAGATTTAATGTGGGTGGGCCATCAAAAGGCGGCAAAACTGCATTTTTGGAAAAATACTTATTTTACCCGAAAAATTTATTTTGTTCTTATAAAATGTTCTAGAAAATGCGTAAGATGAATAATAATGTTATAAAATTCAAAATTTATTTAATACTATTCATATTGGCTAGTTCATGACAATATTATAATAATATATCATTGTTTATTAAAACCCGGTATTGCGTACAACACACGCTATCGGGGAAGGTCGCCATTGCGTGTAATGCAAGCCAAGTAAGGGTTGCGTGTTGTGAAATAATCCTTAGTTGTTTCGTATAACAGAATCCAACCATATTTCATTTATACATTGAATATATATATATATATATATATATATACTCAATGCTGCGTAGAATCACTATTATCAAAATTGTGTGTAACACGATCCAAGAATAGTGTTGCGTATACTGCAAGCTAATACGGTGTTGCGCATAGCGCAAGGTAATCTTGGTGTAGAATACAACACAAGACATTAATGAAATTAAAATAATATTTTTCATAAAATCTCGGGGTGTTACAATTATAATAAGGTAATTTCCATTGAAAAACATTGGGTCTTTACACTAGGTATGAAGAAGGGTGAATCATAGGTTGTCTTTCAATGCCTCACTTGCCAGTAGGCTATGTTTCAGCACTCGGTTCCATTGGGTTTAGCTAAACCCCATGAGATTCTAGAGTGAAAGTAGGATCATACATCTATGGGATTCTTATTGGGTTAACGCATGTTTCTATAGGAAAATATTCTATTTTTTTATTCATTGACTGAATCGCCATGTCATCCCACTTTCTACCTATATAAGGGTAGAGTTTTACTGGGAGATTGGGATGCATTTATGTTGAAGATATATATCCCACGACAATCATTTTGGACCATAATGATCAGATCATTTTATGATTTTAATGAGGATTGTAGGAGGACTTTGTGTCGGTTTGTCATTTTAGAATCTTGTTTCAATCCCAGATTTATAGTCAAACTAAGTGGACCCTTCATGTACTAGAAGACATGCCTGGGGATTGAAAGTTGGACATTGGTTATAGTTGAGAGTATCACTTACCCTTTATGTATTTTCATACAAAAAAACTACAAATCCACCATTAGTATTGATCCATTTCAGGATTTACCTAGTATATTACTAGTATGTTGTACTAATCCATGTGAATCAAAAATCATCGGATTAGAGTTGTTATGAGCCATTACAGAGAAGATGATGATCATCCAAGAGAAGATTATGACTACATAGTGATGTTCGAAGTCTTATAAGGACCGACAATATAGTTATTTAGTGTTTTAGTATATATAACATGTGTTCCTGAAGGTATCACCTTATAATGGATTTAGAATGTTTGGATAGGGTGGAAATCTATCTCCATGTATCATTGGACCATTCCAAAAAAAAAAATTAGTTAGTGAGGTGGAATAATAATTGGATCTACCATCACAATTAGAATGAGTACAAACCATCTTCCATGCATCTAAGTCGAGGATGTATGTGCATGAACTGTCACATGTTATGGATTTGGTTGATCTGGACACATGGGATGATTCTACCTTTGCAAAGAACCTGATAAAAATAATAGATCGATATGAGAAGATACTCTATGGGGAATAGTTTCCCTTGGTTTCTATCAAGTGAAATCACGTGAATCTTCAATAGAGAACATGGTTTTAGGAGACCTAGATGCAATCTCAGTACCTACATCATTTTTGTTACTAATTTTCACTTTTTGGGATACTAATCCCTAATTTGGGTAGTGTGGAACATCTATTTTTCCCATGTAAATATTTGTAATATATATAGTAATATTTCATGAGCTAGAAAATGAGAAAACATGATACTCCAAGTCATTGTGAACCTATGAGTGATTTAATAAAAATATTAAAAATACTTATATCATGCACACATAGTTTTCCTGAAATAGTAGATATACTCATGAATGATGAATCATTTACGAAATATGATATTACCATTGAGTAAAGAATGTGGGTTCCACACTTTGCATGAAATAAACACTGTTTATGTTCAGTATAGGTTGTAAAGTTGTCAAGAGTGGAAATTATAAAATTAAAATATTAAATTTATTTATATATTTATTTAACCCAGCAACCTAATCATCTATTTATAAAAATAATTTCATCATCAGACCCTTGTTTTATTGACAAAACCCAATGGATTTAGAGGAACTATTAGAGGATAATTATTGGAATATTCATAACAAATAACCAGTTGATTGAGGATTGGAAATCTATCAGCCTATCAGAGCTTGTGGATCTCTTTAATGATGATTACACATGATTATTCTTTCATAGTGTTTTATCAAACCTAATGTGGGAAATTATTTTATATGGATTCCTTTCCTGATTTAAAATCCCCTGATTAAAACCAATCCATATAACAATAGATTTATTCATGGGTTAATCATGTTATAGTTGCTAGTATATTTATCTAGGACATTAGGATTTAATATTTTATTGATTATTTCTCTCCATTAAGTGTCCCAAAAGTAATGAATTGAATATAACCTAAAAAATGGTGGACTATTATTTATAAATTTTTTATATGTATATTTATTCCCTCTTTCTTTATATGTTCATCTACAAAAATTTATTTGGCTAGTGTTGCGATGAATACATAGTATTCAAACATTGTGTAACCATTCTTCTGCAAAATAGATCAATTCCATGAGTGTGGTTTGTGATCGAGGATTAAATCAAAGAAAAATGGTAGTGGATTTTGGTTTAAGGTAGATTAGATTGGATCTAAGGTCCCCCAGTTAAAATCATTTATCATTTGGATGACAAGGTGTGATAGAGGTGATTCCAGACTAGATTTGACACTCAGATTTCAGTGAGCGGTGATGGTAGGACATGGAAATCCTTTATCTATAATCTCATTGAATGATTATTGGGGGATCTCATGATGAAAAGAGTGGGAGAAAACCACATGAAGAATATGAGGGTTCTATAAAATATCCCAATACATTTTATATAAACTGAAAGACCACACTCCATATATCATCATTTTTAATTCTAGGGCTTACATGTTGACAAAATGTTCACACACAGTGTGACACATATCACATGCTATGTGATCCCCTATTGGTGGAGCGGAAGATACACAGAAGGTGATATAGAAATGTAATCATCCCATCACATGAGAACATGTAGAGTATAGTAATAGGATCAGGTACTCAGAAAAAACCAATTATATAGGAGAAGAAATATAACACGAGAACAACCTGAAGTGTACAAGCAGAATCAGGTGTACACGAGTGAGGGTAGGGGGCACAAAAATTTCATGATCAACCTCTACACTCCATGTACCCTTAATGTACATGTCATGTATATGGAGGCTTAAATTTCATATGAGATGGTGAGGTAGGAGTGTACCGGGTTTTGGAATGACATGTCATGTACGTCTATTACACGATGTGTCCTCCATCAAAAGTTGTTTGGAACCCTAAGTTTTTTTATTAAAGACTTGGTTCTTATGAGTGACACTATTTGGTATTTTCATATGATAGAACATTGTGGAATTATGTCCTCAAAATAATGTTTATATACCCTTTATGAGACAATAATTGACAGTGTTTCATGTATCTATATATGAGACCATAGTGGATTCCTATATCATTACTTGTTGGGGATCATGGTATCATTGTTACCACCATGTACATGGTATAAATTATCATAATTGAAGTCCAATATAGTTGGGTTTGGGTTTTCCGATAGTGGCCCTAGGTGTCATCCCCCACATGGTTGATGAGATGTTCAATGATCTAGTGAGAACTTCTTGGTGAGGCTCGACCAACATGAACTATTGGATGAGTGTCTTCATTGATAGCATGACAAGTGGAGTTGGTTCTCCCTGAATGAACATTACATTGAATGCTTGAGTAGTATCATATAGATGGTGGTCCTTGAGATCTCTTTTTGACTTTTAGTATCCTATGTGTATTTATGATTTATTCTTATTATCAATTTGACTCATACCTTGATTGATATACTTTTGGGTTTATGGGAAGTATGTTGTTTATGATTTGTGTTTGGTGATTCTGAGTTGTCATATTCAGAATTGTTATACTCATGATTTCATGGTATCTACCATTACATGTCATGTCTTATTCATATGAGATACATATTTAAGGATTCCTGGATTGGATTAGAGTAGGTGAGGCTTAGATTAGGTTTTTTAGGGTTTCATTTGTTAGAAATCCCTTCATTCTGAGCATTATGAAATATTTGATAGATTTTTTTGTAATTTATTTCTCCCTTAATCACTTCCCAATAATTATATTGGATCTTTAGTGAGGGAAAGATGATGTACATACATTTATGGTATCATTTAGTTTTTCTAAACATTTTATTGGATTGTAGAAGTGTGTGTGTAGGTACTTATGTTACGGCCTCCCATGTGTGATAAATACCTCCTTTGTTCTTGTCACCGTCCCCATTGATATTGGACTTTGGATTGGGGTAGTCATACTCGGCTCATCGCAGACCAAGTGGGCCACGACGGGTTGGGTCATTATAGATATATTAGGCTCACCCATCAACATGAGATATATCGAGCATAACCATCATCATGAGCTATATTGAGAACAACCTTAATTTTAAAAAATTTCATATAACCCTAAAATAATCATAATAAATGAATTTTTTTTCTATTATCATACTCATACAAATATTCTTTACCTCTAAAAGAAAATACTTCCAAAAATTGAGATATTCACCCCATTTAAATCCATTTTTAAAATACCTAGAACAAGGGAAAGAGGGGTATTATTTGAAGAAAAAATGAAATATTTTAAGGAAATCCAAATTTAAAATAACTTTTATTGATGTTTTAATAACCACTGGTGATCTATATAGAAAAATATAATATTTATTTTTTATTTTTCCTAGAAACATTCCATATATTATAAAAAAAGTGATTCCTCTGAAAAATTCACTAATTGAAAATAAAAAGTAAAAGAAAATGTAATTTATAATTTATTTATGCCTATATAAATAAATATATAGGATTTTTTAATAATACTTTTATAAAAGATAAATACTTATAATATAAAGCATTAAAACATTTAAGATGAGGTTTTTAAGATAAAGTGTCTATTATATTAGGTCTTACTCATCATTTCATTTCTTCATCTTACATAATTATAAAATTATAGGAATTTTTTAATTTCATAAGAACCAATATTATAATTATTAATATTTCTTTATTTATTACTATGTCATATACATTTATTTAATCAAAAAATTTCATGTCATATTATTTGATAATATATAGCTTATATGTCTAAAATGACTTTGGTAAGTTGTGTACAGTGAAAGTTGAAACAATTAATCTATCTATAGAATAAAAATAAATAAATCATTATATTTTTTTATAATTTTAGAGCCAACTATGAAATATGGTTATGAAAAATGAATTATTTTACAATCATGGAGACATTCAGTCGTACGTATGCATAAGTAAAACTTTCACTTCAGAAAGGGAATTAAAGAAAGAATTTAAACATAATTTCATACATATAAAATAATTACTATATCATAAATATAATATTCTATATGTAAATAATCATATATATTCCTTCCATGTGATTTGGTGATGAAAATTTAATTATATCACTTCATAGTGGTGGTAATACACACGCACGTAGGATCAACATTATCATATTTCAATTGATGTGAAGGTATGATAATAGATTTCATATTATCTTACTTGAATTTTAGTTTTTTAATTAATATAATATTTATACATTAAATCTATCATTATGACCAGGTGTTATAAGAAGTTATGGAAAATAAATAACATTGGTTCCCAAGGCGGTGGTCCTCTATACAAATGAAAAATGGAACTGTTTCCCAATTAATAGAAGAAGGAGATGTATACAGGTTATAAAATCAACATAAAACATATAGTTATGTGTAATATAATAAATTTATAATTTAATACTATTTTAAGAATATTTTAAGGAGGTATATGCGGAAATAAAAAAAATTTCCATTAAAGGCTGATACCTCTTCTTCAGACAAACCCTTTAGCTTTATACCTAAATCCTTCCGACATTGGTTTTATGATCAAAGCATAGACTATATGATGTTTGTATTCATGTTATAAAGTTATTTAGATAGGTATTTACTAATGATAAAGTATCATCATGTGTAGATATGCATATAGAGTGGGTGTCCTTTTATAAGTGGGGTAGATGACATACATGGAATTTTAAAAAATAATAAATTATATTAATAAATCACCCAAGAATAATTGGTCAAAATAGGCTATTTAAAAATTTTAGATGGTATAGAGTCTAAATAATTCTATGAAATAATATTTAGATATGTTTTTATGTAATCTAAACATTTATATCTTTAGTTTAACCCTTGATAAACTTATTTTAACCATAACCATGGTAACATATTTTTATTATATTTAGAATTCATTACGACCATAATTTTGTTTACAACATTAACTAAGATTTATTATTTTAATTAAAAACATGGAATATAATTTAAGTAATTCACCTTACTGAATATTGAAAATTAAATTTTAAATTAATGCTAAAAAATGTAAAGAAAAATAATTTTCAAGGAAGAAGAATATTTATGTATAAAATGGTTTTAGAGAAAATTAAAATATAATATTCATTATAATGAATGATATTAAATTATTTAAAATAAAAAGGAACTAATAAATTATTAAAACTAATCCAAAACATAATGTTCCATTCTAAATACTTGAAATGAAAATATAATATTCAATGAAAAATCATTATCTTTTACGGTTCATTGAAAAATAAATGTTCTCAAGAATTTTTAAAAAATTCACCCTAAGATAATTTTGTTATGATGATTTCAAAAAAGATATATATTTTTTCAAATATATTTTCTAAATGTTCCAAAAATTAATTGAAATATTATATCCTGAAAATCAATAATAATCTTTTTTAAATAAAAAATATTTTCAGAAGCATTAAATAACCATACTTCAAATTTAGTACTTATTTTAAAACAATTATTAAATAAATTTTTATATTTTATTAAGTATATATATATATATCAAAATGTGGTAATTCACATTCATATTTTCTAATTCAACAACTTGGTTAAAGTGGTCAAATATAACGAATAGTATTTCCTTGTTCAGTTAAGCTATATGTTGCGTATCATATATGCGATCAAACATAGTATTAATTTTTATATATTATGTTTTTACATTCTACACATATACTAAATTGGGTCATATAATTTTGATATTATCACAACTATGAAGGTTTTGAAATTTGAAAATACCATTGTTGAATAACCTTATCGTAAAGAGGGTTCATAAAACATTCTATTGAAAATATGGAAAGGGAAACAAAAAAGGTCGTCTAGAATAACAAATACTAGGATTACAAAGATAATAACATTATTGGGATGTGATTTTATGGATATTAATTAAAAACATAAGGTCTAAATAATTATGGATTTTGAAATAGATCATTGACCCTTAAAATTTTAATCATCATGATAATGTCAATGCCCTCAAGGCCGTAAACCAAAGAGGTCTGAAAAAGGCCATTGAATAAATGTGAATGAAGTTAATAGGATAATTTATTTGTTTCAATAACCTTTTACTAGTGTTGAGGAATTAAATGACAATATTAACTAATAATATATGAAAATATACTTACTTCAGAAGTACAATTTCATCTTTAGTAAATTTTCACCACAATTTCATCTTTTAATCCATAAAAGGATAATGAGTTATTCCTCTCATATTAATACATTAAAGTAAAATAAAAAATGGTTTTAAAAAGTGAATATATTATCTAAAATGAAAAAAATTTCATATAAAAAAATAATATAAAAAACTCAACGATAAAATAAATGGTTCAACGTAGATCATTCCATAAATTTGTAACCATTAAAACTAAATAATTTCAATAACATAAACATTAAATAATAGTTAAATCTGAAATGTTATTCCATATGATACAACATACATACAGAAAAATATAATATAATTATCCCGATATAATCCTTCACATTCAACATTTGGGTTTCAAATACCTCACACAATAAATTGTACCCCAAAATGTCTTTAATCACCCTAAATATCTATTACATAAAACCTCAAAAGGTGTGTATAAGGCATTTAAATTTTGTTAATCCTTAAATTTATAAACACATCATGGTGTAAATAACTCATAATTTTACCTCACATAAAAAACTCATTATCACCAATGTTCATAAAACTCTTCCCTAACACCATTTATAATAGGCTTAGAACCCCCTCCTCGAAATCTGGTGGTAAACAATTATCATCATATTTCTATATTTGAAACTAATATATGTGACCCAATTTAAACCATAAATTTAATAAAAAATAAAAACCAAATATTAGATCACTTATATACACAATGACCTTATATGTAGATTATAATATTGAATTAGGAAAATGTTTTACATAATAACTTGGATACAAAAACAACTTGTACATAAAATATCAATATAATCGTAACTATGTTTTTCTCATCTTGTAAATTTTCTAGGAATAAAATACATATAAACTTTCTTCACAACCTATTTAATTGGAGAATATTTTCAGGTTGACAAAAAATCATTGTATGTCTAAACATAAGTGTTTACAATTGAATGACATTTGTGAGAATAAGTTGAGCGTAAGAGTATGACGAAAAATTCAAAATGAATGAGCATTACATAAGAGAATTCATACACATGAAAACCTGTATTATTAACCATGTTACATGGAATAAATATTTAATATAAGGAATGATTCATATAATTCAAATATCATGATCCAGAAGAAAATATTACTTTTTAAAAGGGCCCATTATAACATTATGTAAAAATAAAAAAACTATATTGATAAAACCAACCATCATGTTCCTATCACACTTACAATCACTCCTAAAAATATAATAACATAATATATAAATTATAGTAATATAAATGAAAAAACCTATCTATTTAACTCCACCACCTTACCAAATGAATTGGGGATCTATTGTAATGTTTTTATTCTTTTTTAAAATCAAGATTTGGAATACATGAAGTATTAATTTTTGTGACAGTTGCTTAGACACCATGATATTATGAGGCATGATGAGACCAAAAATGATTTAATAAGAATATTAAATATTTTAATATAACACTTATGACGTAATCATGTAAAATAAAATATCTACAAAAAGGAGACTCGAATGGGAAATACAAGATCTCAATTGAGTCCAGAACAAGGGTTTTACACTATGCACTCAAAAAGAATTACCGTCAATGAGAATTTGGATGAATACTCTCACAGGATAAAATAATAAATTAAATATTATAAATAAATTTTTTTACTACAATGAACTAGTCCCCTATTTATAAAAATAATATTATATCCATACACTTATATTACCCATATAAACCTTGGTATTAAGAGGGTCTTTTGGTAGATAATTCTTGGATTATTTCCAAATAAACAACTACATATTGAGGGTTGGAAATATGTGTGCAAATCAGATCCTCTAGATCATGCTAATGGTGGTGATGTATGACCATCCTTTATCAATGATCAATCCAAATTATGTTTGGATATTTGTTTTTGTGTATTTATTTCTCATTTTATTGTCCCATTATGAATGTGAATCAATCATTTGAATGATTAATGCTTGATTTGATCATATTTTATGTGTGGGATTATTTACATTTCATTTTGGGACTTATTATTTGATCGATTATCAGACCTTTTTCATTATTTTAATAGTAAATAATCATGGAAAACCAAAAAAATGGGTGAGGTTCAAAAACTAATTTTTTTTCATTTCTCTAACGTTTCTTCACCCATTTATCACCAAATGTTTCTTGTTTTTTGGTTTGATGAATAAATGGTATTTGATCTCTGATCGAACATTCATTAATGAAAAAAATTTATACTATATTTTTTGTTCAAAATCGAGGATGATATTGACGTTTACTGATGGTGGTTGGTAATCATAGGTAGATAAGATGAAATCAAAGGTCCCCTGGTTTGTGGCATTTAGGTTTTGGATGAGGGGTGTGATAGAATTAAATTTTGACCAGATTTGTTCCCAGATTCCTGCGAGCGATGATGAAGGGACTCAGAAGACCTAGATTCACAATCTCCAGGTGAGATAATCCGGGGATTATGTAAAATATGTGGTGTGATAAAAACATGTGAAGAAACTATAGGATTTGTGAAAAACCTGACTATATGACATCTTCTTTCGAAAAATACACATTGTGTATCCTATTCTACAATTTATGATTTACAAATAGAGAAAAAGATCACATGCCATGTGGAATATATCACATTCCATGGGATCCCATTATGGTGGATCAGTATGTATTCCAATGGAAACATGGTCACAAACACAGCCTTGCATATGATCACTAGAAGGGTACCAGGGCATGTTCTAGTACTTCTATAGAACCACATAGACATGCAAGACAATATTTCACAGGAAAGAATATATGTACACAGGAATGACCATGTGTACAAGGGAATGGGTAGGTGGGATTCTGAGTTCCCGTTCAACCTCTACACAATGTTCACCCATACGGTACACATCCTATATATGATGGTTTACATAATGTGTGAGACTATGAGACAGGGGTTGTCCATGGGTTGGAAAGACATGCCATGTACCACCATTACATGTCATGTACTTTCTCTGAGGTTTTTGGGTCCCTATTTTTTTAAAATATTGACCAAATCCAATTGAGTGTGACTCCTTGTTCATTTACCATGAGGTAATATTGTCAAATTATTTCCATAAAATAATATTTTGATCCCATATACAGGTTCAATATAGGATGGAGTTCAGTGAATCCATTTCTGTGATGAGGGAAGAATTCCAAGTGGTTCCATGGGTGGGTTCATGGTATCACTGTGAGCACCATGCATAGAGAATCCATCCAATATTTAGAATAATAATCTATTATAGTTTGTGGACTCCAATAGTGGACCTATGTGTGAACCCCAACCTATATTACGAGATTTTCATATATCCAGTGAGTACTTTTAGAGAGTTTTGATGATCCTTACCTCTTAGATGAGATCCTTTAGTGATACCAGGGCTCATTGAGTAGGTTCTCTGAGAATGAGAATTTTCTTAAAGCCTCGGGAAATATCCTCACGATGGTAGTAGTTGAGACCTCTTTTATACTTGGAGTTTGATATGAATATAACTAGGTTATTACTGTAACAATTATGTCTCATATGTTGATTGACATGCCAGTGGATTTATGAGATTAAAAATCCTGATGCATTTTTTTACTAATTTTAGGGTGTCTAACTAGTTATTGTTATACTCACCCCTTCATGATATCCTCATAAATATTTCATGCCATATGAAGATGAATGACATTTTGATGATATCCTGGGAGGTTTAAGAGTATAAAGATCATATATTGGGCTACCCATACTATAATACCCCAAAAAACAGATTATTTTTATATTAATTTATTTAATCTCGTTATAAAGTGTGTTTGAGCCCTGATAGTTTGTAGTTTGAAACTTTTTGTGGTTGTAGGATTTTTGGTTGTTCGACAGTTATCCTACATGGTTAGTAGTAGTTGTGTGATGTCTCTATTGGTGCCTAAATGCATTAGTGTTGTGATACATGAATTTCACATAGTATATTAAACCATTTTGTAAGCATGTGATTATGGTATGTGTGTTGTTAGTGATGAGTGGTATGGTTTAAACAAAGTGTTTATAATAGAGTGTCTACCTATAGTAATAGTATGTGGGTTCCTGGCCTATGAAGTGGATAGTGCATGGTTAGTGAATGGTCTAGTAAACTGTGGGAAAACCGTGCGAGTTGCCAAGAATTTTAAAGATTGTGTTTTTATTTTATTTGTCCTTCCCATTTTTCATTTTATTTATTTTCCTCTCTTTTTTCATTTTCTACATATCCTCCCAATTCATCAAGCGAGGTGCATCTCCCTATCCCATAGCCTCACTCCTCCATCCCTGTCAACCACTATTCTGTTCGACGATCTCCTTTACTTTATTCACATATTTAGCTTAGTCCTTTCAAGAAATACATTATGCACTCATCTTCTCAATCAATTTAGATGTTTATCTTCTCCAATAACATGGAGCCATATGGACAAACCCTAGGTCATGGGTTAATTTTATTTTTGTTAGATTATTCGATCATTAGGTTATGTGAAAGGTCTCTCGGGTCAACATTGTTTGTATTCCATGATCCACAACTGAAGGTGAAGCCAATTGGATCATCCCATATTTTCATTATTTCATGAGGTAAGGGTTTTCTTCCACCATTTTGTTTATCTACTTTCTTTTTGGGACTTTGGTGATTATTGATCCCTCATGGTTAATTAATTAGAGCATTAGCGACTCCATGAAGGGTTTCATTGACATACATAGGTACATATTTATATATATTCCTTTAACATATTACCACATGGTTAAAGGAATATTTTTATTAGATTAAGGGTATAAATATATAGAAATTTGTATAGGTGAAGGAGTAGGTTGGAATTCATCAAAAGTTTCAAGTGCATAAGTTTTCCTGCATGATTCGCTTCTATTTGAGATTTGTTTCACTATAAAATATGTTTCATTTTGGGTAATAATATGATTTTAACATTTTAATTCCTTATTTTATACAATTATAATCTTATGGTATTTCCCTATGATGATTTGAACATATTTTATTATTCTATTGACATTGTATAAATGTTCGGTTTTGTGTAATCCCTTTTTATGATTTAAATTGGAATATTTAATTATTTTAAGCTTTTCATGAAATGAATTTGGGCATTTGAATGGTTTTAATGTTTTATAATGTGTCTTTTTTAGGATTGATTTTCATTGGGTGAAAATGAAAATTGTAAATGGAATTTGGATTTAAATTGGGGTGTGACCTCAACTGATTTTAAAATAGGGGTTTCACATTAATTCGATATGGAGGATTGAAATGGGATTGTGTTTTATCACTTGTAAAAATTCCTAGATGGATTCATTAAAATCAGGGGTATTATGGAAATGAAATGGGTGTGTGACTTTTTTTTTATTTTGAGAGGGTATCTTAAAATTATTTATGAAATGAATTTTTTTGTTTAACCTTTAAAAATGTTTTAAGTGTTTTTTATAGAAAATGTAATTAAATAAGTTCCTTTGACCATCATTTGGATTTTAAAATAAGAAATACTTTTTTTGGGTGTGACCATGATATGATTAATTTCTTGGGATTTTCCTTTTTAAAGAATGGATGGATTATATTTTTCAATGGAACATGGATTTAAAATAGGGTTTATTTAGTCTTTATGTTTGATAAGATGCCAATGAACCTTTTTCTTTTTGAAATCCACTTATTACTTTGGATTGGGTCCAAATGGGGGTTTTTAAATGTCCTTCCATTAGAGTTTGATGGGTATCACTATTTTAAAATTGGTATTTTTGTTTTATAATGTGGAAATGAATTCTACATTGATTATCTACTTATGGTTAGAAATTATTCTCCATTCCTTTGGAATTCTGTTTGAAATTTAATAATGCTTTATAAAGGGATTTTCAAATGATTATGAAATGAGTGATGTCCTGATTGGAACTTCTAATGTAATTCTGATTTCCTTTATTGAACAATCTTATTCTAGATGATGATTAAGTTGTTTATGTGATTGATGCATGTGTTGTGATTATTTGTTGTATAATTGGTCTCTTCTTGTTTTGATTTTTCCACTGTTTTATTTAATGAAAAAATGATTTATTAAATAAAAAATTAAAAAAACCAGGATACTCGTTCGATTCATGAAGGATATTGGGATTGGGTTTAAGGCTACCCATGGGGTTTGACGTGTTCGTGAACATTTTTTTCAGTTTTAAATATGAAAAGGAAGACACCTAGGTTCTTAAACTATGTTTGTTTTTGTTTAATTGGTTATCATGGTATTATGAAAGGAAATTGTCAGAATTGGGTATAATTGGTAATCACTGGTTGTTAAATAAATTTATATTAATTATTCCTAGTTGGTAGCATGACATAAGGGAGTTTTGGTATAATGTTAATCAGTTAATGCGAAATTGATTTGAAAATGATCATTTTGTTTATGGGTTGAGGGATAAGGGTGATTTATGTGATAAATGAATGTGAAATGTGATTGTCATTTGATGGATTGTGTTTTGTTGGAGATATTGTATTTGTGGTTGAAGGATATATGTAATCATGTGTACATGTAATGGTAGAGTAGGATATTGACATGAGGATTCTATTCCCAATGGTTATGTTAGCCTGAAGCTATAAATTCCAACTCATAATGAATGGGTTATAAAAATGTACAAAGTTTTATTCTACTTATGATTTAATTCCACTCGAACTAAGCCTTTGGGTTGAGGATAACACATATTTTTTGATGTGTTTATACCAAGTTTGATAGTGACTTGGTTTATTCCCTTACTAATATTAATTGATTATCATCGGTCATAGTATAAATAACATAATTCTATGATCATTTAACATGTGTTTGAAATGAATTATGTGGCAAAAATAGTATAATAAATTAAATAGAAATATTAAAGAAAAAGATTAAAATTAGTATTATTAGTTAAAGGAACATTTCTTATTCTTATTCACCTTTTACTTCATTTAAAACAAGCTCTTTGTTTGTTGACTTGTGACCTAGAGGATACGATGACTAGACATAGTATTTCAGATCTCTTGAGAGGTTCACTGCATGGTTTGGTTCATCTATATTTTATGTATTTTGTTTGTTCCATGTTTGTCATGATGTAATGAGATATGGTTTTCCCATTGTGTTCATTGAGAATGTGTTAATGATTTTTTCCTCCATTCTCATTCATTGTTGATATTTTTGTATAGTGTTCCAAAGTGTCATTGATAGTTTATTCGAGCAATGTTGGAAAATGTTTGAACAATATTATTTTTCTCTAAATAAATTAAATGGTGTGTGTTTTTTGATACGATAATGGTGTGTGTGGTTTTTGATAAGGGTTCTTCCCATGGATTGTTTTCAAATACTTTTTTTTGGTTTTAGGATAGTAAAACAAAATATTTAGGATGCTTTCTGTGGAGTTAATATGTTTTCCATGGAGATGATTATTTATGTCAAACCTACTTTATAACTTTATTTTCAAACTTTTATTGATGATTATCCTTAGGGAACCTATTGAATTGTTTTTGTGGGTTTTGGTGACTTACTGCGCTTTTAGCTTCTGCCTATATCTTCTTGGTTCACAGTTGGATTTTTGTTTTCCCTTTGTGGCTGGTGTTGATATAATTTTCGTCGAAATGTATTGGTTCTCATCTTGACTGGGTTCATTTTATTACTTGGTTGCATCTGTTCTTTTAGTTAGATTGTTTCTATATATCCTATTTTCCTTCTAATTTAATGATTTTCTTTTTCATTTATATCATTTTATATTTTTAACTCTGTTTTGAGTGAAATTGTCCCCCAAATATTTTTGGTTGTGCCCAGGCACTCATTGTCAGCCGGTAGTGATCAAGAACGCCCTTGAGGACAAATAGAGAATCAGGTCAGGTGCTGAGAAGGATGGAATCCTGGGCCGATTTGTTAAAATAATGTATTAGAGCATATGTTCCAAATGGGACGTAGGTTTTGTGAAACCCATGTCTTTTGGGGATTTTATGGTATAAGGGAGGATAAGGTCATCGGACCTAGAGAGGTAAGGGCAGGGAGAGTCTAAAAATCTCTTGCATATCATAAACATAATGCTTCCAGGAGATGTTTGGTTTCAAATCATGGGTTAGAGATTGTTTTGGGAGGTTTTGATGTTTTTTATGTAATTATTGATTTGATCCCCTTTGATTATGTGAGTAATATTGGGGGACACTCTTGGTCCCAAGGTAGAAAGGAAGGAGAACTCTAGCTGTGGTGATTGAATGTATAGGTTTGAAAACTATATAGTGCCCATGAGGCCATGTATTCCTTTTCTGTGGAGTGTGTGGTAGGGTTGGTTTTTAGTTTCCAAACCATGGGTGCAATGCATGAATAACACTATTTCATCTACGAATCGTCGGTTTTAGAGTCCCCTTGATTTGAAATTCTTCAATATTGGTTTCCACTTAATGGAGGTAGAATGAAGAGTGTTTTGGGATATGGTTTTTTGATTCTTATATGATTTTTTAGTACTTATGTGTGTTTGGATTTGAAAAACCTTGATTAAGAAATAAACAGGGTTTTGAAGAAAAAATTTATATCCGATTTTTTTATTATGGAAATGGGGAAGAGTAAATTTTACTTGTTTTATGAAATTATTTATAAATATAGGTTCCTTCATATGAAATGTCCTTTTCAAAATCAATGTGGGTTTTGAATGGGTATCCTTTAGGTGGCTGGTTTTACAAATGAAATGAGATTTTGAAGAATAATCCATATCATTTTCCTTCTTTGGGAAATGAGATGGTTCCCAAAACGTTGTTTGGTTTCAATTCAGGATGGATTGGTTTTCGAAAATACTTTGGTATATGATGATTTTAAACAATGTAGTTGGTGAAAGTGATGTTTTGAAAGTAAAATTTATTCTGGTAAAGACTATTTTGTACTATTTTGAGGGATGTTGTATAGCATATTATGGCCTAATGTTTTTTTTCTTCCATTGATTTAGCAATAATCATTTAGTTTTTGTCAAGAGGCTTGGGATACCAAGTTCCATGTATAGTGAAATTATTTTATCCCTTATAATGAATGAAACAATATTTTTTCAGATTCAGTATATACCATGACTCTGAGTGGAGTAGTGGATGTGAAATCGTCCTGGTTAGTGTGTTTGAGTATGGGATTGTTAGTTCTATTTGAGTTTAACAAGGTTAGTTTCATTGGTAATCATTTATTTTGGTGTCTTTGATATCTGTTTTGGATCTTGAGATATGTATTTCTATTTCTTGTGTCTATTGTGATCTTTCCATGTTGATCTGTTAAGGAGCTTGTTGCATGGGACAAGGAAGATACATGGGTGCACAACTGAGTAACTAGGGTGTTTGATCTACCAATTTATTTTTTTTATACTAGATGACATTTGACTATATTCGTTTTTGAGGTACCATGTGGGGGAGATCCATGTTGTGAACCCTATGTTATCCACATGGGTTGTGACCCATGGTGAGATATATTATTATCTATTGAGGCTAATTGAGGTGGGTTTTCTTCATTGAGTGTGAATGTAATTTTTTTTGAGAATGTGTCTCTATTTAATGTTTAGTCATTTGAGGATATGTCTTATAGTAGTCTTTCATAGTCCCACCATTTTACAAGAACTCTAAATTGTAGTGAGACTATGATAGAGGTTCTTGTGATGAATAATGTTTCTTGTTTGAGGTTCTTGTTCTAGTATCAAATGGACACATGGATGCTTTATAGTTTATTGGAGATGCAATTTTTACGATTTTAGTCATTTCCATTGAGGTTAAGCTATGTCGAGTCTTCCTTTTGGTTAGGTTCTATTGGGATTTCTTTTTCCATTCCAATTCCGTCAACCAATACTTTCTAGGAATAGGATGTGGTATGGTGGGGATATTATAATATCCTGGGTGTCACAGTGATTTTATTTTAAGTTATTTTATAATATTATGGTGGGAGTTTGAGCACCGATTGTTTTCTGGATGAAAATTTATATTTTTTGGTGGTTTTTTACTATTTCATGGCTATCCCTCGTGGTTATTAGTAACCATGTGATGCCCATGTAGGTAGTTAGGTGTGCTAATGGTGTAGTGTACAACCTATGATCAGTCTAGTAAACTCTGCAAGAAGTATGAAACTAGGCTCTGTAAGTTGATAGTGATGAGTGGCATGGTTTGAAAATGGTTTTCTCAATAGTTCATCTTCTTATAGGTAACCATGCGAGGGTTCCTGGCCTATACAATTTCTAGCACATGGTTAGAAAATTGTCTAGTAAACCATGAGAAAATTGTTTGAGTTGGCCAAAATATTAAAATTTACATTTTTATTTATTTTCCTTTTCCATTTATTTATTTGACTATATTTTTTTCATTCCCCCTCACCTCCCTACGCATCATTAGAGGTGATCCTCCCCCCATCCCATGGCCACACTCCTCCCTCCCTCTCTTCCTCTCTTCCACTCAATGAACTCTTTCAATTTCTTCACAAATTTCGCTCGATCCTCGGAGGTAAGATTATTTTCCCATATCACCTCCCTATGTTTTGGCATTTTTTATCTCCTGTCACCTAGTGGAATTTAGAAAAGTCCTAATTCATTTGTTAAAATTATTTTTGTTGGTGTCTTCTATAATTAGGTTATGGTAAAGTTCTCTCAGGCCATCCTCATTTGAATTCTGGCATCCATCATCGATGGTAAATGAGATTGGATCATCTCAGTTTTCCATCACTACATGGGGTAAGGTTTTTCTTCCACTATTTTTCTATCACGTTTATTTTGAGGTCTTTAGTGATTATTGATCCAAATAGGTAAATTAGTTCGAGAATTGGTGGGTTCATGAAGGGTTTTATTCACATAAAAAGGTACGTGTGTATATATATTTATTCCCTTGGACATATTCCATCATGGAACAAGGAATAGGTACATTAGATTATGGTAATATATATAGTAAAGTATGTGAATGAAATTGTGGGGCGGTCATTGATATAAGCTTCACGTGTCGAAGTGTTCTAGATTAATACCCATCTCTTTGAGGTACGTGTCACTATGAAAGTTCATTCCTTTGGTGTTAAAATATTCTTATTATCTTTGAATTATATATTTCATGTAGGTATTATCCTCTAGGATGGCCCTATGATGATTTGAACCTATTTTATTTTTCTGTAGCATTGTCATAAATGAATGGATTCAGGTAATCCTCATTTTTTTATTTAAATTCTAATATTTTTTTATCATAATATTTTCAGGATATGCATTCATTACTTTTAATGTTCATAATTTTGGGAAATGGTTTTTGTCTAGGTTTTATTTTCATTGGTTGAAAATGATATTTTTAAAAGGAATTTGGTTTTAAATTGAGATGTGACCTCAAATGATTTTAAAATGTGGTTTTCACGATTATTCTAAATGCTGGTTTGAAATGGGAGTTTGGTTTATCAATTTTAAAAATTCCCATTTGGATTCATTAAAAAGGGGGTTTGATGAAAATGAAAATGGTTTGTGCCTTGTTTTTGTTTTTTTTAATGTAACATGAAATGATTTATGAAATTGATGATTTTATTTAACCTATGAATATTTTTATAAGTGGTGTTCTGTAGATTGTTTGATTTAAGAAAGGCCTTTTGCATGTTTTTTATTTTCAAAGATATTTGGCTCTGTTTTAGGGTGACCTTGATAGGCATAAAGTATTGGGTTTCTCCTTTGGAATGAATGTGGTGGATTACCTTGTACAATAAAACATGGTTTTGAAATAGTCTTTATTTAGTCTTAATGTTTTATAAGATGAAAATGAATTTTTTCATTGTGAAATGCACTTATTTCCTGGGAATTAGGCCAAATATATTTTTTTAAGGTGGATCCCTTTGGTGTGTGATCTGTTTCCTTGTTTTTTAAAGGGTATTTTTGTATTATAATATTGAAATAGAATTTCCCTTTATTTATGAGGTCATGATTGGAATTTCTTTACATTAATTTGGAATTTTGTTTTAAATTTCAGGTTATTTTCAAAATGGATTTTCAAATTATTATGAAATTATTTATGGTCTGATTTGAATTTCTGATGAGATGTGTATTTCCCTTATTGAACCCTCTTATAGTAGATGGTGATTATGTGTTATGTGTTTGATGCCTGTGGTATGATAAATGGTTGTGTCATTGGTCTCTTATTTTTGTTTTTTTGTTGTTTCCCTTGATTAATTTAATGATATATCATTTTAATAATTTATAAATTGAATACCTCATGATCCCCATGGGATGCATGGAGGATGTCGATTTTGGATTTAAGGCTACCCATGGGGTATTCCATGTTCATGAACTTGGGTTTGGGTTGCTAAATATGAAAAGGTTGGAGGATGGGAAGTTAACCTATTTTTTATGTTTAATAGGTTAACGTGGTCTTGTGAAGGGAAATTATGAGAATTGGTTTAAATTGGTTGTCAAGGGTTGTAAATGAAATTTATATTAACTATTCCTAGTTGGTTGCATGACATAAGTGAGTGTGTGATATAATATGAATGGGTTAATGATAAATGATTTTCAAATGATAACAATGTTAGTGGGTTAAGGCATAAGGGTGATTCATATCTTAAATTAAATGTGTAATGTGATGGTTATGGGTTGGATTTTGTTTGTATGGTGATATGGTATATGTGGTTGATAGATATATGTATGAATGTACATATGGATTTGTTGAGTGGGGTATTGACATGTGGAATCTATTCCTACGGGTCAAGATAGACTGAGGCTCTAAACTCCACCTCATAATGAATGACTTAGGGAAGGGGAAATATCTCCATTACTCTACCTATTTCATTCCACCCATACCGAGTCTTAGAGGTGAGGATAAAGTGTTATTTTGTGATTTGTTCATCTCTGGTGAGATAGGGACTTGGTTAATTCCCTTATTCATAGTAATTTTCCATATTAAGATGTAGTATAAATTATGTAATACCTATCTCATGGAACATGTGATGAAAATGAATTAAGTGGTGAAAATGGTATAAGTCGTGAAATGGAAATACTAATGAAAATGATTAAAATGTGTATTTTTAGTAAATGGAACATGGTTTATTCTTATTTACCTTGTAATTTCTCTACCACATGCTTCATGTTTGTGAACATGTGACAAAGAGGTTAGGCTGATCCAACATGGAATTTTATATACATTAAGAGGTTTCCTTCTTGGTTGGGATTGTTTGTTGTCTTGATGTATTTTGTTAGTTCCTTATTTTTTTTGATGTTCTAAGATTTATTATTCTTATTATGGTCATTGTGTATATGTAGATTATTATTTCCACATATTATAAGCCATGTTGATAATTTTGTATGATGTTCCTATGTGTCATTTGGTTTTTATTTGACCCTTGTTGAAAAATGTGTTTATGTGATTAATTAATCAAAATAAATTAAATGGGGTGTTTTTGTGAGATGTTAATGGTGTGCATGTTTTTCAATGTGGCTTTATCTGATGGATTGTTTTTCAAATTCTGATGATGGGTTTTAGGAATACAAAGTAAAATATTTTTGTAGTTTTCAATTGAATCAATTAAATTTTATATGAGATGATTATGTATGTAAAACCAATATTATACCATTATTTTCAAACATTCATTGATGATTAGCCTAATGAAATCTATTTCATAGTTTTGGTTTATTGTGGTGACATATTGGTGTTTCAGCTCATTACTATATCTTCAAGGTTCTCAATTGTATTTTTGTTTTCACTTCATGACCAATGTGGAGAATAGTTGGGTGGGTATGTTTTGGGTCTCGTATTTAGTCGTTTAATTTTCATACTTTCTAATAGATTTTACTTTAGTCAGTTTGTTTCTGTATATCATTTTTTCCTTCTTTTTTAATTATTTTGGTTACTCAATATATATATTTTATTTTATAACTATTTTTTGAGAGAAAAAATTTCCTAAAAGATATTTGGTGATGCCTAAGCCACTAGTCACTGGATAGTGGGGATTGGGAACACCCATTGGGCCCTGGGGAAACTCAGGTTAGGTTTTGAGAAGGATGAAATCTTGACCTGGTTCATTACAAAGGCAAATATTCTTAGTTTTGCATTGGAAAATAGTCCCCTCCTCCAATGTAGATTTGATTTTTTGTGACTTTTTGGGAGGCTTATACTTGTTACTCTATCTCTTTCCAGTACTTAATTTTGTACTATGTTTTGAGATTGTTGTTGTACTTGCATTTTTTGTTTCATTTTTTTTTAAATTTCTTAGTATTTCATGGGACATCATATGTGTTCATGTGTATATTTTGTTAGACTGAAGAATCCCATCTATGAGGTATTCCTACTCAGTTCTAGTCTATATACCTATGACTATTAAAGGCATCTTTGGTTTTTTCCCACTTGGCTAATCACCATCCAGGTTGTTCCCAGCAGGTCAAGTCACAACAGGGTGGTATCCGAGTATTTTTTCTTCCTTGGATCGGAGTTATGATTTTTATCTATCAATGACATTGGTTTGGGTTTGAACAAAATCATGTTAAAGTGTTTTGACTTCAGCTCTAATGATAGGAACCCCAATGTTGGTGTGGTGGCCCCTGTATCTATACACCAGGAATCCAACTGACTACTTGCTGACATGGTACATGTAGACATTGGTTGTGGGGAAAAAATTGTTACATGAATCATATTGGAATGGTTTTTATATTTATGTCATTATTGTGTTATCTACCCAGATATACTATTTGACCATGTCACATCTTGATCTTTTTTCATGATGAATCAGTGAAAACACCCATATAGGATTCCACTATAAGATAATGTGGACGATCTATAGAGTGATGTTGCTTCAGTACAAATCTTAGTATAGGAGCTAGTACCTTAGGGTGTTATTCAATTCATGCTACCAACTATTGAGAAGTTGCTAGAAACACAATTACCAAATGATTATGGTCAGAGGATCTTCACACTCCAAGGATTTTAAAGTCATTAATCTCCCATATTTTTGGGCGATCTAGACCCCTATGTAGCTTATTACTATCTTCGGGTAGTCACTTGAATTTTTTCACCTTCTGAGAAAATGTATAGATCAGATGGTTGTACTATAGTGAGCCTTCTTTAGGGATCAATTTGAAGATAGTGGAGTCTAGTGACTCATTCAAAATATGATACATCATTTTTCTTTATCAGACTTCAAGTGTATATTTAGGGATATATTTATTTTTCCACATTAAATTTGGTTCTTATCTAGGTGATTGTGTAGTTGTGGTAGGGAATGATAACTAAGGATGAGTATTTAGTGATTTTTATTGATCTTTTGTGATAATATATGAATATGGTTTGATATCCATTCATTTAATAATGAAATATTGAGTGGGTATTACATAGAGATATCAAGGTTTTAGTGCTAAATACTTGTATTCCCAACAATGTTGGGGTTTTTAGTGGACTTTAGAACTGAAGAGATTCTCTCTATAGAAGATGATAATGGCTAGTGCTGGTAGTGGGGACACAAGAATTGATACCTCCAATGTATGTATCTAATGATAGTCAGAGGGATTTGGGTATGTGAGATACTTCAGGAGATAATCCCAGAAAATGTGATTACTAGTTCTGATCTCTTAGGATAGATCATGTTAGTTGAGGGAGGGGCATTGTTTCTATGTTTATGGTCAAGGGAATATCAATCAAGACTCTCCAAACCATCATTCAACTTATATGAGGATGGTCGATAGTCCACCTAGATGGATTAAACAGTGAGATAAATAAGTTATGTAGGGAGAAAAACATGGGAGAGGTGTGTGTAGAGGAGTAGGAGTTGGCATGTAGTATGGATTATTATAACCAGAACACGCTGCTGGTCTTCTCCTAGCATTGGGGGATGGTTGGAATGGGTGAGGAATATTGAAGTTAGTGGATTCCTATGATCTTGAGGCTCCTATGAATATAAGAGTTATGATCCATGAATTATATATGATATATTTAGTACTTATAGAAATTGGTGTGATCCACTCTTCTCATTCCACTTCTCTAGTTTGAGACTTAATCTTTTTGGTTTAGACCTTTGAAAAGCCATTGTGGTTAGTGACTCTAAATGGATGAGACATAGAGAACTGACAAATTTTTCATTAGTGTAACATAAATCATCGAAGTGATATATTATTATGGGATATCTACGTATAAAGTATGATGCCTTACGACTTTTTATAAGGCATGTAGTAGCTATCTATAGTTCATACAAAAATTAACTATTCTGGGGAGAGTATGTGATGTTCCTATAATGAGGGGTTTATGTTTTCCTTCATGGGTGAGAAGAAGAGTAAGGATACTTTGATGGGATCTTTATTAGAAGGGTGGAACTTATTACTCACTAATTGGCATTCATGACAATTGGATAAGTGACTTTTATGGGCTACCAGTTTCCTGAGGTGTTGATAGTGTATGAGGATGAAATTATTAAGGACATGTAGAGCATTCCACGATAATGAATGAAGGGATTTTCCATAGTATTATACACTAGGGAGGCCTTAATATAATATATAGTGAATATTATATCTCCCATATTGTTTTGTAAGATAGGGGTGGTATTGGTGGACTTGTAGATGAAGGGATTTGTTAGACCTAGTGTGTCACCCTTGGTATCCACCATTGCTATTCACCAAAAATTCAGATGGTATCATGATGTTGTATATGGATAATGTTCTCCTGAAATAGGATACCGTAAGGAATATGTATCCACTTTTGAGGATTCAAGACCTATTCGATTAGGTGATAGGGGTGTGATGGTTCTCGACGAATGAACATAGATAACTATGTCACCAGCAAGAAGTATGTAATGGGGATATATTAAAGATGACATTATAATGTTTCTTCAGACCTTATAAGTTCTTGAAGAAGGAATTTCACACGAAACAATACAACCAATGTTATTGGGACTCATGAACTAGATTTTTTATCCTTTCATAGACCAGTTTTTGGTCTTCTTCATCGAGGATATCTTGGTGTACTCAGTGTTAGAGGTGGGGAATGTGAGGCACTTGAGTATTGTCCTAGAAAAACTCTAAAGTACCAGCTATATGGTAATCTCTCAATGTTTCAGTTCTAGATTCAGGACATCCTCTTTCATTGATATTTTATATTATTAGTGGTTTTAGTTGTGGAAATGTTGATGGTCGATCTAGATATATATTTGGCAACACAAAAGAGCATGATAGAGGTGCAGAGCATCTTGGGATGATAGGCTACTATAAAAGATTCATGCCCAATTTCTCTCATATATCAGCCCCTTTGACTACATTGCCGCAAAAGTGGTATACTTTCATGTGGAAGGGGAGGATCCAATACGATTTCTAGTGGTTTCCGTAGAGGTTAATGAGTTACCACATCTTGGTATTTCCATATGAAGTTGTTGAGTATGTAATGTTCTACAATACCACATGGACTATACTTTGTTATGTTCCGATGAAATAGTAGGTTGTGGTAGCCTATGGGTAGAGGCAGTTGGGATCACATGTTCATAGATACATGACAAATGAAGTGGAGTTGGTGGTGTTATTCATCACACTGAATATGTGGAGAAACATCCTTATGGTTGAGTAGATTATCATATATTATGACTAGAAGACTTATGAGTATATCATCTTTTAAAAAGAGTTCAGCATAAGATATATGTGATGAATTGTTTTTATCGAGGAGTATGATTTTGAGATATTCTATAATACTAGGAAGGGTAGTGTGGTGGAAGATACTCTCAGTATGAGATCCTGTTCTCAATTATGAACCAAGGTGTCAGAGTAGTAAGCCTCATTCCAGTTTTCCATTATGGATGAAGATGGTGCATCTTATCTCAAAATATATATTTGTTAGTCTACTACTTCTAGAAAATTTTTGGGAGTCTTAGTATGAAGATACTTATTATGAGACATTACAAGCTCTGATATCCACTGGACATGCTCCATATAGAGTTTCTAATGGTATGAAGCATGTTATTATTTTTGAAGGATGTATGATGGTACACGTTACATTGAAGGATGATGTTAAGAGGGAGTTTCATACATCAACCTTTGTGGAATATCAAAGTATGAAAATAAAAAACCAAGATATCCAATATCAGTCTTGGTGTTGAGGGATAGAGAAGTGTATGGTGGATTTTATCTTGTGATGCATCACTTTCCAGCTGCTCATGGCTAATCATCGGGTTCTATTGGGTTTATATCAACCCCTTTTTGTGCTAGAGTGAAATTGGGATGAGATATCTATGGACATTATGAATGGGGTAAGATGGATTTCTAGAGGACATTATTCCATCTAAGTGAGTATAGATCCACTCACCATGTTTTACCACATCCTATCTATCCCAACAAAGAGTTTATTATAGATTATGGGATTCATTTGTCTTAAATAAATAGTCTATCACCATAATGGTCCCTTGATGATTTTTTAAGATTGTGATTCTCACTTATTGATATAATTATGGAGTGTATCTCAAGATGCATATGTGACTCAATTGCATTTGAACATGCCATTTCACCCTAAGACTGATAACTAGAATGGTGATACTATTTATATTCTAAAGTACATGATGTGATCTTGCATGATGGACTTTTTCCTTATTTGATAGGATTGCCTGCCCTTTGGTAGATTTTTCGTACAATAATAACCACCATTACACCATTGATATGTAAAATTTTTTGGAATATTATTGGTGACCCTTCTTGTCACCACTATGCTGGATTGACACTCTTGAGACTAGAGTCAGTGTGATTTATGATAGCGAAGGTTCATATCATCTAGGAGAGGATGATGAAAACATAGATTCATTATAAGTCTTACACACAATGGCCATAGAGTCCTTTGGAGTTTGAAGATGGAGAGAATGTCTTCGTGAAGGTCTCACATTGACACAGGTTGAGGAGATTTAGTCAAGTTTGAACAAGATTGTTTATGGTCATTTTCATTTTCTAGAAACTATGTGGAGTTTGATAGGTGGAATTATACTTAGATATACACCCACATATAAATTGGGTACACGATGTCTTCCACATGTTTCAGTTGAGTAGGTATGTCTATAACCTTTCAGATGTTATTGACTAGGCTGAGATGGACATCATGGGTGAAGTTACAGTTTTAGAGTACCCAAAAGAGATCAAGGATTGATAAGAGAAAATAAATTATAAGTGATTGATTTCCAATGTCCTTGTCAGATATCCATATAAGAATATTCAAGAGAGAAACAGGTAGTGGGAGATTAAGATGTGAGATCAATACGTACATATATTTGAGTATAGTTTTTAAATTTTCAAGATTAAAATCTCTATGGTGGGGATAATTTAACATCTATGTTTTTTATGTAATGATTTGGAATATATGTTGTAATATTTTCGGATCCATTTGATGAGACGACATGAGATTCTATGGTCTAATATCCAAGAAATAATTTAACAAAAATATTAACTATATTAATATCACATATACAGAATTTCCCTAAAATAGTTGATTAACTCTCAAATGGGGACTTGGATTGGAAATATGATATCTTTATTGAGACCAGAATGAGGGTTTTACCCTAGGTGTAACATAATAAATGTCAATATAGACCATTTGGATGAAATATATTGTAGGAGAAAATAATCAATAAATAAAATAAATTTTTTAATTTTTTTTATGCAGTGACCCAGTCCTCTCTTCATAAAAATAATATTTTGGCCAAACCATAGGGTTATATTCATTACAATAGGGATTAAGAGGAGCCATTGTAGGAGTTTTATTGGAGGATTCTTGAATGGAAATGACATATTGAGTACTGTAAATATGTTTTCCAATCAGAGCTTGTGGATCTCTATAAGGATAGTGATGCATTACCGTTCATCAGTAGTGATCGATCCAACAAGATGTATGATGTTATTATATTTATATTTTTCTAATTTTATGATCCTGTGATGAATATAAATCAATAAACCAAAATATTGATTCATTGGTCGATCATGTCGCGAGTGTGGGTCTATTTTCTTTGGATTTGGGGATTTGTTATTAGTTTTATTATTTATCTTCATTCACTATTATAATAGAATAAATTTCAGGCCAACCATAACAAAAGTTGAGGTTCATTAAACATATTTTTGACCATTTTTCCATAGTTATTCTCATAATCAACACTAATAATTTATTTCATATATGGTTTGACTAATACCTAGTATTCGATCATTGTGTGACCATTCATCGGTGCAATAGATTGATACTGCAGGTGTGGTTTGAGATCGAGGATGAGATCAAGATTCCATTATATGGGTGGGTGATAGTAATTATAATAGACCAGATTAAAGATTCCTAGTTTTCAGCATTCAGTATTTGGATGAAATGTCGTGACAGAGGTGACATCCAACTACAATTGATGGCCAGATTCTAGTGAGTATCCAAGATGGTACCCAACTGTCCGAGATTAAAAATCTCTCGGAGAGATAAGTGGTGGATATAATAGAGGTTTTGGAATAAGTAAACCATGTAAAGTGTCAGCGGGTTCTATGGAAAACATGAATATATATCATATAATTTGTAAGACCACTCACCATGAATAATCCTCTAAAGTTCTAGGTTTAATTGATAGAGGAAAACATCTCTAATTGTGTGACATGTGTCAGAAGCCAAATGATATAGTGATAGCGGAAAAATTTGTATCTTAATAGAAACATGTGACTAAACATGTCCATGTACACATCCATGGTTAGTGTAAATGGATGGGGAACAATTATTAGAAAGGACTAGGTGCATGTGCACGACCACAATACACATGCACAGTCCAAAGTACAATAGCACAACCTTATATACACGAGAACGAACAAGAGGCATGCAGAGTACCCACTCAACCTGTACATATCTTGTAAACCAAAGGGAAAAACATTGTATAAGAATGATTACATGCTGTTTGAGATGGAGATACATGAGTATATCAGGGGGTGGAAGGATACACCATTTACCCCCAGTACATGATGTTTACTCCCTCTATGCTTATTTAGAACCATTTCTTTATTCAATATGGATACTGTCTAGTATGTTTTGGTTTCTTGGTCCTTTACCAAAAGGTAATAGTGAAATATATTTCCCTCAGAAATGGATTGGGGCTCCCCTTATGGGTTCATTAATTGATTGGGTTTTGTGTGTCCCTCTACATGACCATGGTTAAATGATATATCATTCACAGGTAGGGTTTATGGTATTAGTGTGACCACCATGAATAGGGAATTAATACCCAATCTAAAAGAAAAATCATGTATGGGTTTTTGTGTCCCCATGTTGCACATGGTGGGATCCCCTACTTGGCTGATGAGATATTCCCATATCCATTGTGTACTTCTTGGAGAGACCCAATAGGTACAACCTCTCGGATGACCACCTTCTGTGATAGCGTGGATTGTGTCATAGGGTCTCCCAAAAATGAGAATTATATCGATTTTTTGAGAATTATCTTTTGGATTTCAATGGCTGTGTCTTCTTTTAGGCATGGAATCTTATATGAGTATATATGGGTTATTATTTTTATAATTATTCACATATCTTAATTAGTATACCTGTGAGTTTATACGCTAACTAATCTTGATACTTTATGTTTGTTCATTTTGGGGTGTCATATTGGGTATTTATATACTAACTCCTACATGGTATATGACCACTCATATCATGTCTCATGATTATTAAAAACCTTTTTATAGAGT
The DNA here is from genome assembly GCA_963277665.1 of Viscum album. Classification (NCBI taxonomy): domain Eukaryota; kingdom Viridiplantae; phylum Streptophyta; class Magnoliopsida; order Santalales; family Viscaceae; genus Viscum; species Viscum album. The sequence goes on from OY728134.1 coordinate 1,282,987,797, forward strand.
AATGAGAGGACCAAGAGCAGTCATATCTTTGATGGACTAGACAAACTGAGGTTCAAATTTGTGATACATTTTACAACAGTCCCCTCCATCTGAGTATGTTGAAATATTTTTCATATTTTGGAGGGCTTGAATTGGACCCTTTATTCCATTATAATGTTTATTTCTATACATTAGTGCGGAATACTTGTGGTGAATTCTTTTATGGAATCAATTTATTTTGCATTCTCAGCATCGTATGCATTTAGAGTAGTGTGTGTGTAAAAGTACATAGGTTAAGGACTTCAATGTGTGAAACATGCCAACATGGAACTGGTCACCATCAAATGGCCTATTTGATTCAGGATAGGGGTATTCACACTTGGATCATTACAAGATAGGTTACCCCAGTGGGTCAGGTCGTGATGACTTTATCAAGCTCACACATCAATATGAGTATATCAAGCACATATTTAATCATGATGAATATCATGCTCACTCATAATCATAAAAAATTTTCAAGAACAATAAGTTAATCATTATAAATGGAATAATTTATTTTTTTATCATAATCATAAAAAAATGTTTTTACACATAATTAATCATTACTAGTTATTGAAATATTCATTACATTTGAAACCATTTTTGAAATTACACATTATAAATGAACAAAATATTTTATTGGTGTATACATGAATTATATTAAATGAATGAAAACATAAAATAATGATTATGGTGGTGGGAATAACCACTGATTCAGTATATATTAAAATAGAATATTCTTTTTTTTAATTTCATTAAAAAATTCAATATAAAATAAATAATAATATTCCTTTTCAAAATCACATAAAGAACGTAAATAGTAACATAAAATAACCATTATTATTCGTTTATATCCGTATAAATAAATCAATGAAATTAATTTAAGAACATGGATTTAAAAGGAGGAGACTAAAAAAATAAATCATTAAAACATTTAAAACAAAACTTTTATGGTAAAGTGTCTCTTACCTCTTTATCTGACTCATCACGTAAATTATTTATATTATATAATAATAAACATATGTTAAATTTTTTACTTTTATATGATCCTTTTTCATGTTTTTATTCCTTTAATTTATTTTTACCATGTTATATGAAAAAAAATAATGTCCACGTAGGAGTTTTTAACAATATTTCACTCATTTTTCAAAAAACACATCATCAAGTTGACTATAGTAAATGAGAATATTATTCTATCATATATAGAATAATAATTTTGAAAAAATTATCAATTTGAAAGATCAATTATAATTTTAAAACCAACTAGGAAACACAATTATTAAAAATGAATTATGTTACAATATTGGTTATGGTAGGCCATACATATGAATTTGTAACTTTTTATTTTATAGAGATTGTTAGAGAAAGGAGGTAAATATCATTTTATTTTTCCAGAATAATGATTATGTAATAAATATCATATCATAAATTAAAATAAAATAATATATAACTACCATGTGATTCAATCAATAAATATAAGGATATAGGTTATGAAATTAAAATAAAAAATATCATTAAAAGTAGGATACTACTGTTATTCTTCAATATGAATTTATAAATTTTTTAAGGATGTATAATAAGAAAGAAAAAAAATTAACATTTAAGGATGACACCCCTTCCTCAAACGAACCCTATAGGTCTATACATAATGGTTTGCTTGATTGGTTTTATGATCAAAATAGGGACTCTAAAACATTTTTAGTGATGTTAGGAAGGTATTTTATTTGGTATTTAATTATCCATGATGTAACACCCCGATATTTCACGATACGCTTCTCTTTCAATAATGCAATAGCTTGCATTGTACGCAAGTTCGAGGTTCTAACACACCGCGACCAATCAAAATAGCCATTATGAATAGTAATACCCACCTTTTGAAATTATATATATTTTATATTACATAATGGACTTCACTTTTGGATTCAGAATATCGAAATTTTCCTATGTTGAATTTTTGGTATTTTTCTGAGAACTTCCAATTTTTTATGAATAGTGAAAAATACTTAAAAAGAAATTTTTTAATAAAAATAATTTATAGTGATAAGTTATACTATTTAGTGGTTTTAAAGTATACTTAGAATATATTCTTAACATTTTATCCAATGGTGGTCATTAGAATTTATTTCACTTTGAAATTGGACACAAACAATTGTCACTCTTTTGATATATATTATTTCTTAAAAACACGCTATTTGTTGAGACAGCGGGAATTAATTATAAAATTAATTAATTCAACTTATATGTTTTGAATTTTTTAAAATAGACATAATTTTTGAATTTGGAATATCAAATATATCTTAGAGTGAATTTTTGGTATTTTTCTGAAAACATCAATTTTTGATGAATAGTGAAACCACTAAGTGGTAGTTTAAAAACTAATTTTTTGTGTAAATGAAACATTACCACTTCAGTGTAATGAATTTCAAAAATCAGACATACATGTTTTTCATTAGGAAGTAAAATTTGGTTCAAGGGGATTAAAATAATTTTTGGTGAATAGTAACTTTTAAGTTTAATTAATCGCGATTAATGGTATTTAGTGAAATTTAAGGTAAAAATGATATTATAAAAATATAAAAATACCCTTACACTTTTTCTACCCTTATTGGATGAGTCATGGTCGACCAAGAAAATCCATGGGTCAACTTGGGGATCCCATGGAGCCACTTGGGTAAGAAAATGACATTAATAACTTTTTATTTAAAGTAATAATAAAATTGTCACAAACATGTCTTATTTTACTAAAAAAAATATTACATGGGGTTATATAGGTTAACGTTTCAAAAATAAATATTAATTGGAAAGATAAAAAAATTCCTACATCATGATAGTTTTTTTATAATTTTTAGACATTAAATAAATTAAAATTTATATGACACAATGATGATACATCGATTACCTCATTAATTAACGATTTAAATAAAATGAAATGATAATGTAAACTCTAAGACATAAAGTTGTAAAAAAACTATTGGATGAGTATATTTCGATCCCTTATCACCTTTTCCTCAAAATATATAATTGTGGGACCTTTAAAATCTGAAAATCATTATATAATAAAGTAAAATTTCAATCTTTCCAAGAGTGCCCCTCCTCTCCTCTTATAAAAGGCCCCCACCACTACCACCTTATTTACACCTTCCAAGCCATTTTACTAAGCCAAACTCAGCACAAATACTCACTAAAAGTACCTATATTACACCTAGAAGCCTCACTTTGGGCAGAAGTCTTCCCAAGGAAGCCTTTGAGCTCAAATCAAAAAGAGTTACCCGTTTTAATGGTAGTGTTTTCTCTTGTGTTCTTATATTTTATTTTGCTTCTCCAACCCCCTAAACTCTTTTTATTCATTTATTTTGTAACAAAAATAGTATCCTCAATATACTAGTATGTTTTTATAAGAAATACTTGACTTACACTTACACACACCTACATCTAATGGTTAAATAACATACTGTTTCTGTGGATGGCGAATTTCTGCCTCACGAAATAATGATTGTTCAACACTCATATAACACCATAAAAAGTGGCCATTAAGATGTCAATATATTTATATATGATATATGATATTTTTATGTTTTACTTAAGCTTCTGTATTTTTCATTTATTGCATACCTTTATGGTTTCCATTATGGGTAAACACGATAATTTCATTTTAGGAAGTGCGGACTACCGCCCCCTCAAAGTGATTTGAATTGTTAATGCCATATGTGTGATGCATAAAGGATGGAGTAAATGGTATTATACATTATATTATACTGGAATTATGTTATACCTTTATATAATTATAACTTCATTTCATTAAATACGAAATAGAAATGAAAGTAGCATTCATGCGTACGTACGGCTTACCTTCTCCATGAACGGTGCATTTCATTTCTTACCTCTAAATGTTATGTAATATTATAAATGAATGTATATACTGGATATATATGATGTATATGATATATATATCATTAATATAATTATGGATATAATGGATATTTTACGACATGAACAAGTTGTAATTTTAAGAAGTTTGTTTTTGACTCAAGTACCAAAGATCGACAAAACGACCATTATTAACATAAATAATTACATAATGTTCATAACATGGTAATAAGTGATATAAAAGGAATAATAAACTTGAAAAAGGTTCCTAAGAAATTATAAATTAACTCTAGTTTATTATTAGGAGGTTAAAGAATGGTCAAGTCAAGTCGGACACGAGGTAAGGGAACTACTTAACCCAATTTCTATTCTTTGGGTTAATCTCATACTTTCAAATTAGGTCATGATATTATTATATCCTATATTTTATTTGTAATTTATTTATGTGTACTTATATTGAATACACATAATATATTTATTGTATTAAAAAAATGATCTTTGTAAGGGACTTCGTCTCAATCCCCATTCATTGAGGCATATTTTGTTTTATACACAAATTTCTTTTATACAGTGTATAAACCCTTTTGACTTTTACATTTATTCAAAAGGAATTTTTTTATACGAAGCGTCTTACTAAATGATAAAAAGGAATGTTTTTTTGTCATACGTATGTGGCGACAACGACTTCTCCACCTCCGTGATCATTATTTGAGTTTCGGCTTCCTCTAGAAGCCATACTTTTTTTAAATGAAAAATAAATACCAAGTTTTAATTTTATTTTATTTTGGTATTGAAAATGGTTTTGATGATGTTTTTATTATATCAATGTGTTGTATTGATATCTTGTGATTGAAATGTGGAAATGTTATGTTTCCTTTATGCATGTTTTATGTGATACGACTATGTTATGGTTTATGATATGTTTAAACCTGTTCATATGAGGAATGCATTGGACTTAATAAGTGACGGGTGGAGCCCTCTATAGCTCCTCGATGCATCGGAAGGTCTCATGGGACAAACTAGTGTCTTGGCATGAGGCCTTGACAAAATCTTATTTGTAGTCTTGTCACAAGGCCTAGGCTACGTGGTTATGATACTCTGGCATTATGCATTCTATCATTATGAAAGTGGTTATTGATATTGCATGTGATTATTCGACTAGTAGAATATCCATGTGATTAAGTAAATGGAATTATGGAATTTTATTTTTTCCATATTATTCTGAAGTTCATGCTTAAAAAGGCTTTTGTTTTAGTTATACATTTCCTTAAATGTTAATGTTTATTTATGAAAGCTTCCGCAATATTGTTATCCTTACTGAGCATCTGAGCTCACCCCTTTCAATGTTTTAATATTTTCCAGGATGTGAAGAATTATTTTATGGATGACCTGCATGGATAGTCATAAGAGGATATGAGTGTGGACTATGGAGACTTTTTTATTTTAGTTTTTCGCTTTATGGTGTAATGTAAAATTTATGAATGTATCTAGTGTTTCCAAGGCTACTAAACTAATCGGTCTTTCGAGACATGATCTTTTGTGATCATGCCAATGTTATGCAATAATGCACCGACTCTGGGTAACTGGGGTCGGGGCGTTACAGTTGGTATCAGAGGCAGTTTAGTACTAACCTTGGAAGCTATATTTAGATAAACTCTGATTAGAGAACATATCTCTAAGATATACTTTTAGGATTAGTATAGAATAACTTCCTAGAATTTTGATATTATTGAGATTTTGTGAGTTTTTCGAGCAATACATCCCTGTCTGGATATGAGCAGGAAAAGGCGGCTCTGGCACAGATGTACCTAGGGGTAAAACCCAAAAACACTACTTTGAGCAAGACTCGAACGGGAACTAGTGCACAACAACGGGCCTAGCTACACTCTTGGTTATGACACTCCCCAGGGGATATGCTTAGGATAATTATCATTTTCATTACAAACAACTATGAAGGTTTATGAGTATATACTTCCTCAAAGAAAACATTTTTATGATTATAGATTACATCCATAAACCGTTCAATTTACGTTAAGTATTTTACAAGTTTGGAATTATTCATTGCAATTCATAAACTAACCTAGTTTATGCCATTGTATAGAAATGGTGCCCAGTAGAAGGAATGTGAACTCCATCAATACGTATGATCCAAAGAGTAAGAAGGGTCATATCTTTCACGGTATTAAGCCAAAATTTAGAAGGGAAATAGTCTCCCATGTGTTCTCAACATATGGATAAATAGTATCATGTGTTAATAAGATAAGTAAATAATTCTATGAGTCTTATGGCTTTAAAGGGAATAAAGAGAAGAAAAGGATGGACGGGAGAATGATGGATAAGGGGACGAGGGAAAAGATGAATTTTCCAATATGTGATAAATGTGGGAAGAAACACCTTGGAACTTGCCTGAAGAGAATGGGAGTTTGTTATAAGTGTGGAGAAAAAGGACACCAAGTGCGTTACTGCAAGGTTAAGAAAAAGGTTTCAAATGTACAATTCTTCATCTACAAGGAGTGGGGACACTACGCAAACCAATGTCCAAATCATCAGAGTATTCCCCAAATGATGTTATTGGATAATAATCAAGTTATGATACTACCACAGATGACGAGGAATGATTAGAGTTCTTATGTTGTTAATAAATAATATTGTCATTAGAGTGTTGTATTAATGATGTACTGGTTATAATTTTTATGGAGTATATAAGGGTTGTACTGTTGTATTGTTTCATCAAATACTTGAGATTGTGTGGAACCATGAAAGGTGACTCCACAGCAGGTTAAATTTTTGGAAAATATATGGTTGAGAGAAAGATAAACCATAATATGGTTTTGATACCGAGATAGTGATTTTGGAATAATACATGATTGATTTGGATAAATTATGTTGGATATTCTTAACTTCCTTGAAACTGATTAATGATTTGTATACATTTTTGAATAGAATGAGTATATCTAGTATTCAATAAGGAATAAGGGATGAGGAATGTAATCAATAAGGATTTATGGTAATTCAGGATGTTGCAGTGTTTTAAAAGAATACATGATGAAGGTGTTCACATGTTATTACGCAGGAAAAAAGGATCTTCATTATGTTTACCTTCCTTATAAAATTTGGAATATGAGTTGGACAGAAGTATTTTGTATAACTATAATGGTTGGAATGGATTAAGTTGAACGTTGGATAGTATAGTTTAAGGTTAAAACATTTCTAAAGATTACTTTTGGAATATTATAATACTATATTTTTATGAAAAGGACAACCTGCAGGTCGGGGGATAACCCGTCGCGTTGGAAAAAGCTGTAGGAATCGAACCCACAACCGTAGTGCGACAGGCCTTTATTACCTACCACTAGCCTACAGGAAGTCAATGGTTATTACCAAATAGTTTTCCTAATCTAAATGGTATGTGGTAATATTTGGAACCTTATACAATTAGGATAAATAGAATATTTTTGAGTTCTGTTACCATTTGGAGTGAAAGATGGGTTCGTGGTAAATATTTATTAAAGAATGAAAGCCTACATGACAAGTAAGTATATTTCCTTATGTTCTTAGTAAATCTCTTAAATAAATTCCTCAACTTTAAGAAAGGTAACTTAAAACAAAAACGTTGTCGATTAAATTTTCCAACTGAGGATTCAATGACCGTTTAACCAATCACAAGTTTGTGATTTTCTTGTGGTTAACTTTCTCCTAATCCGGTTTCATACAATTCTCCATCAGACCATGATGGGTTTTTTCTCCTCCATATCCATATTTTCATAGAATCTTAGTATGGGATATCTCGGGTGACCTTTGTACCTCTCTTTGTTTCTTTTAATGTTATATTTTTATTAACCCTATTTCCGATGTGGGTTTTACACAAAGGTATTTTCTATTTTCAACATTTTATTTTCAAAGAAAAATTTAAAATTGCGAGGACGCAATTTATTGAAGTAGTGGAGAATGTAACACCCTGAGCTTCCACGATATGCTTCTCTTTCAATAATGCAATAGCTTGCATTATACGCAAGTTCGAGGTTCTAACACACCGCGACCAATCAAAATAGCCATATTGAATAGTAATACCCACCTTTTGAAATTATATATATTTTATATTTCATAATGGACTTCATTTTTGGATTCGGAATATCGAAATTCTCCTATGTTGAATTTTTGGTATTTTTCTGAGAACTTCCAATTTTTTATGAACAGTGAAAAATACTTAAAAACAACTTTTTTAATAAAAATAATTTATAGTGATAAATTATACTATTTAGTGGTTTTAAAGTATAATTAGAATATATTTTTACCATTTTATCCAATGGTGGTCATTATAATTAATTTCACTTTGAAATTGGATATAAACAATTGTCAATCTTTTGATATACTTTGTTTCTTAAAAACATGCTATTTGTTGAGACAAGGGGAATTAATTATAAAATTAATTAATTCATCTTATATGATTTGAATTTTTTAAAATAAACATCATTTTTGAATTTGGAATATCAAATATATCTTAGAGTGAATATTTGGTATTTTTTTGAAAAACATCAATTTTTGATGAATAGTGACACCACTAAGTGGTAGTTTAAAAACTAATTTTTCGTGTAAATGAAACATTACCACTTATGTGTAATGAATTTCAAAAATAATACATACATGGTTGTCATTAGGAAGTAAAATATGGTTCAATGGGATTAAAATAATTTTGTGTGAGTAGTAACTTTTATGTTTAATTAATCGCGATTATAGGTAAATAGTGAAATTTAAGGTAAAACTGATATTATAAAAATATGAAAATACATTTACACTTGTCCTAACCTTATTGGATGAGTCATGGACGACCAAGAAAATCCATGGGTCAACTTGGGGACCCCACTGAGCCACTTGGGTAAGAAAATGACATTAATAACTTTTTATTTAAAGTAAAAATAAAATTGTCACAAACATGTGTTGTTTTACTAAAAAAATATTACATGGGGTTATATAAGTTAACTGTTCGACTATAAATATTAATTGGAAAGATAAAAATATTTCCTACATCATGTTATTTTTTTTATAATTTTTAGACATTAAATAAATTAAATATTTTATGACACATTGATGATGCATCGATTACCTCATTAATTAACGATTTAAATAAAATGAAAAGATAATGTAAAATCTAAGACCTAAACTTGTCAAAAACCTATTGGATGAGTATATTTAGAACCCTTATCACCTTATCCTAGAAATATATAAGTGTGGGACCTTTAAAATCCGAAAATCATTATATAAAAAAGTAACATTTCAATATTTCCATGAGTGCCCCTCCTCTCCTCTTATAAAAGGCCCCCACCACTACCACCTTATTTACACCTTCCAAGCCATTTGGCTCGGCCAAACTCTGCCCAAATACTATCTAAACTTCCCTCTATTACTCCTAGAAGCCTCAATTTGGGCTGAAGTAATCCCAAGGAAGCCTTTGAGCTCCAATCAAAAAGAGTTACCCGTTTTAAAGGTAGTGTTTTCTCTTGTGTTCTTATGTTTTATTTTGCTTCTCCACCCCCCAAACTCTTTTTATTCATTTCTTTTGTAACAAAACCAGTATCCTAAATATACTAGACTATTTTTATAAGAATTATTTGAGCTACACTTACACACACCTACATCTAATTGTTAAAATACATACTGTTTCTATGGATGGAGAATTTCTGCCTCACGAAACGATGATTGTTCAACACTCATATAACACCTTCAAAGGTGGCCATTAAGTTGTCACTATATTTATATATGATATATAATATGTTTAAGTTTTACTTAAGCTTAGGTATTTTTCATTTATGAAATACCTTTATGGTTTCCATTATGGGTAAACGCGATAATTTCATTTTAGGAAGTGCGGACTACCGCCCCCTCAAAGTGATTTGAATCGTTAATGCCATATGTGGGATATATAAAGGATGGGGTAAATGGTATTATAAATTATATTATACTGAAATTATATTATACCTTTATATAATTATATCTTCATTCCATAAAATTCGAAATAGAAATGAAAATAGCATTCATGCGTACGTACGGCTTACCGTCTCCATGAACAGTGCATTTCATTTCTTACCTCTAAATGTTATGTAATATTATAAATGAATGTATATACTGGATATATATTATTTATATTATATCTACATCATGAATATAATTATGGATATAATTTATATTTTACCACATGAATAATTTGTAATTCTAAGAAGTTTATTTTTGACTAAAGTACTAAAGATCGACAAAACTACCATTATTAACATAAATAATTACATAATGTTCATAACATGGTAATAAGTGATATAAAAGGAATAATAAACTTGAAAAAGGTTCTTAAGAAATTATAAATTAACTCTAGTTTATTATTCAGGAGGTTAAAGCACGGTCGAGTCAAGTCGGACACAAGATAAGGGAACTTCTTATCCCAATTTCTATTCTTTGGGTTAATCTCCTACTTTCAAATTATGTCATGATTTTATTTTGTCCTATATTGTATTTGTACTTTATTTATGTGTACTTATATTGAATACACATAAAAAATTTATTTTATTTTAAAAAAATGATCTTTGTAAGGGACTTCATCTCAATCCACATTCATTGAGGCATATTTTGTTTTATACAAAAATTTATTTTATACGGTGTATAAACCCTTTTGAATTTTACATTTATTCAAAAGGAAGATTTTTATACGAAGAGTCTTACTAAATGACAAAAAGGAATGTTTTTCTTGTCGTACGTATGCGGCGACAATGACTTCTCCGCCGCCGTGACCATTATTTGAGTTTCGGCTTCCTCTACAAGCCATAACTTTTTTTAAATGAAAAATAAATACCATGTTTTAATTTTCTTTTATTTTGGTATTGATAATAGTTTTGATAATGTTTTTATTATATAAATGTGTTGTATTGATATCTTGTGATTGAAATGTAGAAATTTTATGTTTCCTTTATGCATGTTTTATGTGATACGATTATGTTATGGTTTATGATATGTTTAAACCTGTTCATATGAGAAATGCATTGGACTTAATAAGTGACGGGTGGAGCCTGCTATAGCTCCTTGATGCATCGGCAGGTCTCATGAGACAAACTAGTGTCTTGGTACGAGGCCTTGAAAAAATCTTATTTGTAGTCTTGGAACGAGGCCTTGGCTACGTGGTTATGATATTCTGGAATTATGCATTCCATCATTATGAAAGTGGTTATTGATATTGCATGTGATTATTCGACTAGTAGAATATCCAAGTGAGTAAGTAAATGGAATTATTTAATTTTATTTTTTCCATATTATGCTGAAGTTCATGTTTAAAAAGGCTATTGTTTTAGTTATACATTTTCTTAAATGTTAATGTTTATTTATGAAAGCTTCCGAAATATTATTATCCTTACTGCGCATCTGAGCTCACCCCTTTCAATGATTTAATATTTTCCAGGATGTGAAGAAGTATTTTATGAATGACCTACAGGGATAGACAGAAGGGGATATGAGTGTGGAAAATGGAGACTTTTTATTGTATTTTTTCACATTATGATGTAATGTAACATTTATGAATGTATCTAGTGTTTCCAAGGCTACAAAACTAATCGGTCCTTCGAGACTTGATCTTCTGTGATCATGCCAATGTTACGCTATAATGCACCGACTCCGGGTAACTGGGGTCGGGGCGTTACAGAAGAGGCTCTTGAAGTGTGGATATTAGTTGATATGGGATGTCCTTTTAAAAGTGTAGAAGATCACACATGAAATTTTTAAAGGGAATAAAATATGATAATGTCATAATCAATAATAATGTCTTAAAAAGTTCTATTTGATAATATAAGAAGAGGAAGGGTAAAAATAATTATAAAAAATTTTATTTAATATTTGATCTAGGTCATTATAACTCTTATATCTTCAGTTTAACCCATGGTAATCCTATTTTAACCTTTACCATGGTTTAATATTGTTATTATTTTAACAATTCATTATGAAAAAATTAAGTAAAAATTATTAAATAATTTTATGTGTGATTATTATATCTATGTAATCTATTTTATCAAATACAATTCATAGAAGTGGTGGGATTTAATACAAAATTAATCCATCAAAACACAATGATAAATGGTTTTCTAGAAAAATTCCTTTTTATATATAGAAATAGTTTTGTATAAAATTCAATTCTAATTCTAATTAAAATTGATATAATTGAATTATTTTTAATCAAAAAGAACTAATGAGATCTTAAAACTAATCCAAAAATAGAATGTTCCATTATAATTACTTGAAAATAAAAAAAATATTTCAATAGAAAATATGTATTTTTCGTTGTTCATTGAAAAATCATACTTCTCAAGAAATAATAAAAAATTATATCTGTGATATTTTTTCTATAATGATTTTTAAATTGATATAATTTTTATCATATATAATTTCTTATATTCCTAGAAATTAATATTATAGTTTAATAAAAAATAAAATTCATTTTTTAATGAAACCAAATTTTTAAAGAATAAAATAACATTACTAAAAATGAGTTTGTCATTCATATGAATTAAAAATTAAATTTTTATTGAATATGAAATTTATATTTATATATTTATTTTTCATAATGTGCTTGTTCTTATTTATAATATTAAATTCAATGTCTATATTATAATGATAATATTTAAATAATAGTATTTTTTGGTTCATTTTGTCTCGATGTTGCATGTCATATACAATATGAAATATTGTACACCTTTTTAAACATTGGGTTGGTATATTCTCTCCCCATTAATATATTTCATCCTTTTAATTTGAACTTGAGCATGGATATCAAGGCTTTAGAATTTTGAAATACCTTTCTTGAATACCCATATCATATAAAGGGTTAATAAACCTTTATCATGAAAAGTGGTAAAGGGAAATAAATAATTCATCAAGAATAAAACATACTATGATTAAAAATAGGAGATCATTGGTGGGAAAATAAAATATGGATATTGAGGGAAAATATAATGGCTAAAAATTGATTGAAAGTGACAAAGATCATTTTTTAGAATAAGGATAATGATAATCATAAATTTAATGATCACAAAATCGAAAACCAAAGAGGTGTGAAAAAGGCCATCAATTCATTGGAAATGAAGGTACTTGGGTAATTTTTTTAAGATTATTTTACTATAATTAAGGAATTACTTTTTGAATTAGATTATTCATATAAGGAAATATAATTATCTTACTAGTATAATTTTATTCTTTAATCAATTACTACCATAATCTCATCTTTTTCTCCACAAACACATAACATGATATTACTAATACCATTAGAAATTAACTTAAAAGAAAATAGTTAGAATAAGATATGACAATATAAAAAATTAATTAACCTTCATATGAGGAATTAACCACCGAAATTAGAAAATTACAAAAATGTTTTAACATAGATCATTGTATAAATATATAACCCCATTTCACAAATAACATCAATAACATCAACCTTAATGAATATTTTAATATAATTGTTATTTTAAATCTTCCAACATACACAACAAAAAAATTAATTGCATTCTTCTAAAACAATCCTTTAAAATAAAATTTTGGGTTACATATACCTCAACCCAATAAGGATCCTCCTAAAATATCATTAATGAACTCGAAATTCCTTCACTTAAAACCTCAAAAGGGTTATCTAATACTTTGAAATTCTAATAAAACATAAAAAATATAAACCCATGATGGTATAAATTACTCTTAATTTAACCTCACATGAGAACATCCTTATCTCCATATTTTTGTAAACCCCTCCCTAATACCAATTATAATATCCCTAGACTAAAACTCACATATCCACTGCTAAAACATCACCTTTATAATTCTTAATTTGATACTATTAAATAAAAACAAATTTAAACCATTCAAAAAATAAAAAATCAAATTTAAATATTGGATCATCGTATACCAATGTACCTTTTAGGTACATAGTTTCAGATAGTCTTGGAAAAATCGTATATAACATCTAAGACAAATAAACAACTAGTCTATAAAATATCTACATCATCTCACAATAAGTTCTTCACATATAGTAACTTTTATAGGTTTAATATACACACAACCATTCTTTCAATCTTGGGGAAATGGAAAACATATGAAGGGTGAGCACAAATAGTCAGTAAGGGTAAAAAAAGCTTTAAAAATCGAATGTCATTAGTGAGAATAAGATGAGCATAATGGTGTGATGAAATAATAAAAATGTTTAATAATAACACAGGAGAATTCATACCCTGAAAAACAATTATTACTAAACAGATGACATGGAATAATGATTTAACATAAGATAATATTCATATAAATTACAAATCATGAGGAACGAGAAAAAAATACTTATGAAAATCATTTATTAGAGCTTAATAAAATAATAAATAAGACATGTTGGTATCATAGATCATCATTTTCACATCATTTTAACTACTATATGGATGTCGCTGCCTAGTATACCACTACTAGTTCAAAATTTGGTGATTTATTGTTTGATTGGAAATATGGTGGGGCACATTCTCTTCTTGGAAACCTGTTCCTGGGATTTTTTTCATCTTGTCTCTTCGAGGGTTTGTATTGATGTTAATGTCTCCATGAAAACGCTGGATTATATGTGTATTGAGGTTGAGGAAGAAATTTTTTGGTATTAAAAGGAAATATATGAATTGAGGGTTTCATTTTGATCTGTTGTTTTGTGTCTAGGTCATGATATTAATAGATATTGACGTAGATTGGTCTGCAATTCTCCGGAGGCCCTTCCTTCTATGGGAGACCATATACACATGTAGAATGGAGGTGAGGATTGACTCAACAGGATATCTGGTATAGTGTGAAAAACCGTTGATGTGTATCCACAATGCTTTAATGTGTTGGGAAATCCTTTAATCATGCATAATGAATTAAGATAGTTGATTTATGAACTTTTGGTAGAGAATTTTTATGCTCATTTGAGGCATGATTTTTTGCATCATCTCCACAATAAGGAAGGTTTAAATATGTTTGGGGGAGGATATGGGGGTGTTAGTGGTTTTAAGATGATTTTCAAATGAACCTTCAAAATATTCTAACACTATCATATTTGACTATTTTTCTTCCCAAAAATGATACGATACGTGAAACAGGTGAGGATCATTGTCATCCATGATAGGGGGCTTCAGTGTGACCAAGAGTTGGATTATGATCTAGGGGTAGGTAAAGCACAGTAAGGGATGCTTATGAATAGGTTATAAGTAAATCTAGAAAGTCTCCCTCTTACACATGAATAATTAAAATGGAGTTTCTAGTTATAGTTATTAGAACATATTTTGGGAGTTGGAAAAAGGTGAGTCCCCTCTTTTTGAAGAAGGGATTGATGTGGGGGAAGATCATGAAGGTAGGATGGATGAAATGGGAGTGGATTCAAACTCTCCCTCAGAATTATAGTCATCGAAGCATAAGGAAGAGTAACTCATGTACGATTACCTTTTCCGCTATTCATGGAAAGGAAAAAACACCCTCCTGGATTCAGATGGTTTTAAACAGTATATGAGGAATCCATAGAGAATGAAGGACTACTAAAAATTTCCAATTCCTCATGTTATATGTTACTTTAGAAAAGAAAATCTCCCACAAAATAAATCGAATATTACTGATGAAAATCTGAAGAGAAAGTATAAGGGTTCTATCATACATATAGAGATGGTTGTTAAGGAGATGAGTGAAATACAAGAAGAGGAACAAAATACCACATATTTGGTGAATGTAGATAAGGAGGTAGTGGTACCAAAAAACGGGTAAGAGCTTTTCATGCAATCAATGAATGAAATATAAGGGGAATTTCTCCTGATTAATATATAATAGAAGTATTCTTGAAGAATGTTTAAAGTAAAATGTAAATTTTATCTCAATGATGTGAAATACACATGGATTTATAAATAAAATATAATCTTAATACAGGATTTCAATGAGGGGGTAACAGGCCTGGAGGAACATGTGCTAACCTTTGGAAAAATGGAATTCCTCTTCAAGGAACACATTAACAAAAACTGATATATGGATGTAATATACATTGAATTGAATATAGTGATGTTATGGAATTATAAAATTTTTAAATTGTTTTGGAATAGAAAGGTAATTTATTGTGATTTTTGAATTTCTAGTATTCTTAACCTCATTCGATTCCCACTTTTTCCATAAATATTTTTTATAAATAAAAATATTTTGTTTCTTAAAAATAAATAGTTCAATGTAAGGAGATATTTTATTTAGAGGAACCATAAAATCAATTAATTTAATAAAGACATTAACTAATGGTTATGATGGTGGGAATAACCGTTAACACCATATATGTTAAAATTAAATATTCATTTTTCCTTTTTATCAAAACATTTCATATAAAATATATGTAAAGATTACTTTTCTAAATAATTAAAGGAAACTAAAAAAGTGACCTAAATTTTCCTTTATAATTAATATATTTACATATATATATTCCATAGAACCATTTTTAAAATATAAAAATGGAATAAAAATATTTTGAAAATAAATTATAAAAACATTTAAAATGAGGATTTTATTTTAAAGTGTCCCTTTCCTTGAGTCTCATTCATCACATTCGTTCAATATATTCAGGAATAATAAAAATATATTAATTATATAATTCTTAATAACCATTTTCAAGTTTATTATTCCATTCATATTATTTATTATGTGTTACATAAACTTACTTAATCAATTAAGTTCAAGTCAGATGTTTTGAAGTTATTCGGCTCATATGTCCAAAATGACTTTCGTAAGATGACTACGGTCACAGATGAACTATTAAATCATATCCATAATAATAATAATAATAATTAGATAATAATCATTTATATAAACTACTTATAATTTTAAAACTGACCATGAAATATGGTTATGAAAATGATTTATGTTATAATCATGGAGATGATAGGTTGTACATACACATGAGTAACATTTTCATTTTTCAATGTGTGTGAGGGAGATAAGATAAATTTAATTTTATATTTATATAATTGGTATTATATTATAACATTTTATTATATCTTTATATATAGTTGTATATATCTATCATGTGATGCAATTATGAAAAATAAATAACATTACTTTGCAGAGGTGGTAATCCAAACATTTTCTGGAATGACGTTAACATTTTTCAATGGATGGAAAGGTATGAAAATATATGATATATTATATATAAAAAATTTAAATATTTCAAGATTATAATTTTTATTAATTAAATTCCGAGTTATAACTAGGTGAGAGAGGCGGTGATGGAAAACAAATTACATCAGTTTACAAGGCAGTAATATACCATACACATGAGCAATGGTTCCGATTGCCATTTATTAGAGTAAAAAGATTGATATATTTTAATAAATGAATATAAAAACATCTCATTATGTTTAATATACTTTTTTTATTTTTTAATAATGTTTTATTTACATTTTAATGAGTTTTAAAATAAAATATAATAAAAAATATTAGTTAAGAATAATTCCACTTCTTTATACAAACCATGTAGGTTTATACCTAAATCCATGAAATATTTTTTTTCAAATAATTAAATGCCCTATACTACATGAGAATGGATGTTATGTTATTTATATAGGTTTTGGACAAATAAAAATGTTCTTTGAGTTTGGATATGAGAGAACATGAGGAGACCTTTTATAAGCGGGGGACGTGACACATATAGTTTTCTAAAATATATTATTATATATTGATGTTAAATTCCAGAAAATGAGAATACAATGGACTATTTCAAAATATTAGATGATGTAGGGTGAAAATATTTCTATATTATAAAATGTAGACAAATGTTTAGGTCTTTTAAACCCATATCTATTTTGTATAACCCCTAGTAAACCTATTTTAGCATTAACCATGGTAACAAAATTTTTACTGTTCTTACTTTTCATTGTGAATAAAAAATAAGTTATAATTATTTAAAAATAATAATTAATATGATTCTAAAAATGAAATAAATTTTATCAAATTTAATTTAAATAAATGACATAATTTAATTTAAAATCAAACTTTTAAAACAGGATAAAAAATGTTTTTCCAAAAAAATACTTTAAAGTATAATTTTTTTGCACCAAATTAAAGTATAATTTTAATTTAAATGTTATTTATTGTAATATTTTAAAAAAATTTATCTAATTGAAATTTAAATCTAATCCAAAATAGAATTCTCCCCTGTAAAAATATGAAAATAGAGAATAATTTTAAAACAATTCATATTTTTCACTATTCATAGAAAAATAAATCTTCTCAAAAAAAAATAATTAAACATAACCATAGGTTAATTTTAATATTATGATTTCAAAAATTATATCCTTTTTACCATATATATTTTCAAAAAATACTAGAAATAAATTGTAATATTCTCTCATAAAAGGAAAATAAATTAATTTTTTAAGAACACTTATTTTTAAAGCATAAAATAACTTTACTAAAAATTTAGTTATTATTTCATAATAATGAATGAATAAATTTGTAAGGATTATGAAATTAATATATATTTCATAATTTGGTTATATATACTCATTCCCACAAATTCAACGACTAGGTTATAAGGATCATATTTTAATAATAATATTTAATAGGTTATTTATGCTCGACATTGCATGTCATATTCGCAATAAAATGTAGTATCATTTTTAAAATATTAGGTTGTTACACTTATAATATTTATAGATCAATTTATTAATAATTATTTATTAAAATCATCATATCAGGGTGTTAACTATTTCATTTTTCATGTAAGTTTTACTTTTGTGGTTTTCATCCTTTCATCTTGATCCTAGATTCATCATTTATGTAATCTAATACATTGTATTAAAATAATATTTATTATTGATATACAATTTTAAAATGATAAAACTGGTGGTAAATGAAAAATTTAATACATCTCTCATGTAAAATATAGTCTGTACATATGGATGAACAATGCTTCAATTTAATAATAAAAAGAAGAAAATAAAGTTAAATGATATTTAATCATTCCAAAATCATAAATACATCATAAATATCATATATTTTAATTAAATGGGACATTATATCTTTCCATGTGTAGATGTGGGGGAAAATGAAACTCATTGTTATATGGAGCTTGTAGTATGGAAGTATGCATGAATAATAATTTAATTTTTCATTGGATATAGTCATGAAAAGGTAGATTGTATCATTTAATTATAGAATCAGAATTATATTATGAAAATATTTTATAAACATTATATTGGTCATAATAAATGTCCATGAAAATTGGTGATGAAAATTGAAATACATTTCTACATGGAGGCGATAATCCTCATGTACACATGAATAATGCTTTTGTATCCCATTTGATGGAAAAGTATATAAATAAATGTTTTTTAAATCAACATAATAAAATTTCATTATATATAATATAATGATATACTTATATCATGAGGGATAGGATATAATATAGGGAGGTTAAATAAGAAATATTTTGGTACAACATGGTTATGATTTATACATCTTCTTTGTAAATACTCTTCTGGAAATCACCTTTGAAGACTTGGGCATGTATATGAAGAAGAAAAAATCCACATTAGTTTATTCAAGGATATTTAGAAGATATTTTTTATAATCATTCAAGCTACGTTGCACAGGAATTGAGTGTAGGATATGAGAGGTTTTGTCCATTTATAAAAGGGAGAATAGAAATGCTTGTAATTTTTTTTGATTTTTAAAATAAATTAAATATCATAATATTGTGATGTTGAATAAAATGGACATAATATAGGAGATTTTATAGGTTAATATTCAAATCCAAACAACCAATATAATAGGGGTTCTTTTAAGTGGAATTTTAAATCTTATCTTTTGGTTTAACCCCCACATTAAACCTTCTTAGCTTTAGCTATGGTAACCACTTATTTAATATTTTATGGTTAAAATATTACATATAAGGTAAAAATTATCTAAAAAATATTTAATAGATGGATTTTTTGACCATTTACTATTACAATTTCGCTTATACATGATTTTTTTATTTTTATATAATTTTATAAAATATTATTTAACCGAAAATATTATTAAATACATTTTTGGGACATTTTTAAAATATTAACCTTAAATACGAAATTATAATAATTAATTTCAAATAAAAAATATTTAAAAATAAATTATACATTATCATTTACATTGATTTTTCTACTTCTTACATAAACTATATACGAACATTATGCAAATTTTTAATGTATTTATACAATAAAAAAAATTAAATTAAGTTACCATTATAAAAATAAAATATTTATGTTCTATGTAGTCTTTCACATTAATTTCAATCGTATTTTTATCCCAATTAAAACATATAATAAAATGAAAAAACAAGAGAGATACATCTTGGTAATTATCATTCACTTAATAAAATGTTATGGATAAAATCCAAGGAAATTTGAAATAAATTAGCACATTTCAAAATATTTAATGGTTATATTAGATAAAATATCATTAAATAAAATAAAATAAAAGTTTTAATGATATTCTTAATCTTTATCACATAGTTTTATCAATGCATTACCCTACTAACCATTATCGAGGTGACAAAATTTTTACCAAAGATATAATTCATAATGAAAAAAATATAGGGACCTATTTATCAAATTTCAAACTCCAAATTCCAAATATAGAATATATTTTTCATGATTAAATTTCTTGAAGTGGAAAAAATCAATATCATTATAAATTCATAAAACACATTGAATAAGAGTTTTTAGAAAAATGTATTGTAAGTATAAAAACGAGTTAATTATAAAAACAAATATAATGATAAATATTTTGTAATTATTTGGATTATGTAAAATAAAAATATACTTAATAAATTTTATGTCCAAATTAAAAAATAATGGGACTACTAAATTACATTTTTTAATTAAAAGAAAAAAATCTTATTCAAAAATAATTATTTATCCACTATTATCTCAGAATTAATATTTTTAGAAATATTACCAAAATTCACCCTAATCTCATTTTTATATGATTAATTTAAAAAAATTATCCATTAATCAAATAAAATTTCTATAGTTTATGTTAATTAATTATAAAATTTTATAAAAATGGACAAAAAATCATTTTTAAGATAATGTAAATTTGAAACCTAACATAACATTATTATAAATTTGGAGATAATTTCATAAGAATTAATAAATAAAATATCATTTTGTGAATTATATATATATATGTATATTTCATACTTAATTTTTTTTCGCTCCAACCAATGAAATGACTGTGATATAATATGTTGTGGTTTGTTTAAGTTTGGGGATGCATGTCAAGCTAGGTATCAAAAACAGGAAATTTATTAGTGAGGAAGATAATCTAAAATATCTGGGTGTTACATACTATCCATTAAATGAAATAGAATATATGCGATTTTAGTTTTTTCATAATAAATGATTGTATGTTTCCATAATATCATATATAAAATTCATCAAGATCATAAATTCTCAAGTTATGACCAAGTAACATATTGTTGGACTCTTCATGTGTTAATCAAGTTTTAATGATAAAAAATCCTATTACTGACAATTAATCTCTTTATTTTTTACAAATATTATGCATGATCATGTTTTAATGATCACAAATCTTACTATTGACAATTAATCTCTTTATTATTTACAAATCTTATGCATGATCATACATCTAACTTATTGTATCAAACCGTTGTATATATCTTATAATTATTATGTTTAATTCATTATATACATATTACTGTTTATGTTTGAATACATATATTTGTCTAAGTATTAAGACACTGTGAAGTCTGACACTGTAAGATAGACTGTGTGTAAGACACAGTCAGAGTCAAACAGACACCGTGAAGCCTCTGTCTCAGACACCGTGAAGGACACACCGTGACCCATACACCATAAAGGACACACCGTGACCAAGACACCGTGATTGACACACTGTGACCCAGACACCATGACTGACACACCGTGAGTCAGACACCATGACTCAGACCCTGTGGGCTAGACACCGTGACATGGACACACCATGAAGCACGTACCATGAAGGATACACCAGTTCAAAGAGACACCGTTTTCACGACAACTATGACATCATTTCTTAACCTTTTTGTTAATATTATTTAAATAATACTAACAGTCATATTTGATATTTTTAATGCAATTAATGTTATTTAATGATAGTTTTTGATCTGTCATGAAACCGTACCTCATACGTATGGAAAGGAAATCATTCCTTTTGCTGGACGTCATGGAATATAAATAAGTTTGAGATTCAGTAGAGGATATGCTCATGCTTGAAACGTCTCGACACACATACTACAATACACACAAGCTCTGTACTGAACCGCAGAACAATCCTGAGCACATCTGTGAAGAACACATTCCACGATCCTCAAAGAAGTTCCATACATGAAATCATACATTACTGAAGAACACACGAAGTAATCTAGATTCAAGAGAACATATTCTCTCATGGAGAAACAAAATATGAACCATGAAACTCTGTTTTTTAACAGAAAAACTAGAGGACTCAGAATCATTTCTGCTGAATCCAAAGAGTCCAGAGCTGCACTACCAATCACTAAAGATTTCTTAACTTTCATATACTATCTCAAACTTATTTATTATCTATTTTTGAGCAGTGTGTGTATCCTGTTTATTTTACACACACACTGTCTCCTATGTTGAACACGAGGATATCAAAATCCTCACACAAGAACTCCTTACTCTTGTTTACCCATGGTAATTGCGGAAGAGGTCCTTGTAAGGCCTAGACATTATTTTTCTTACCCACGAAGAACAGTGGTAGAGGTCCCTACATGGCATGGACAGTATTTTAAAATTGCTAACCTCAATCCAGGGTGGGGATCAAATTTATATATAAATTTTAGAGGAATAAGTCTCAGCATGAGACTGAACTTGTTGGTTAGATGTTCTGTACATTTTAGTTTATGTTCAAAATATACAATATCTAATTTATATTCCGCTTCTTATTACTTTGGAATACAAATCTATTTTAATGTTACTTTGATAGTTAACATATCAAGTTTTTGTATCTATTGTAAATCAGTAGGATAGATTCAAAAGCTAATTTAATCTTTTGAATAGATTAACTGAGAACTAGTCAATCTTTTGAGAATCTAATTAAACCTTTATAGTTTTAAAAATTCACTAGAGTTTAACGTGATTTATAAATTGTTGTAATTTAATAGAAAATACTCTAACTGAAATTTTAATTGGAACTCAATTCACCACCCCTTTTGAGTGTCCACTCCGACCAACATTTGGTATCAAAAGTTGTTTTTATTAACATTAGTTTTCAAAACATTCTGTTTTCCAACTGTAATTTTAGTTTCATATTTAAAGAACTTAAATTTCTGTTAGTTCTAAATTTTATCTCTTTAAACATCTTTTCTAAAATCTAGCTATGGAAAATAAACTAGAAGGTGATGCTACTAACATGCCACCTTTCTTCAATGGTAAAAACTATGCCCAATGGAAACATAATATAAAAATTCATTTAGAAAGCATGGGTTTTGATAATTTGACTTCTATAGAATCTCAATATAAAATTCCATAAAATGAAAGAACAACTTGGGATAAACCTACAAAAACTACTTACAATAATAATTGTAATGATATGAATGCTTTATACTGTGCTCTAGGAGATGAAGAATTCAATAGAATATCTTCTTGTAAAACAGCTTATGAAATTTGGGATACTTTATGTGTTTCTCATGATGGAACAACCAATGTTAAAGAAATGAGATTAAATAATTATACTATTAAATATGATAATTTGAAAATGAAGACTGATGAACCTATTTCTGATATGTACCTCAGGTTTAATGATATTGTCATCACTATGAGCTCACTTGGAAAGGATATTCTAGCAAAGGAACAAATCATGAGAATCATGAGATCTCTACAAGACCGATGGAGGGGAACATCTATTTAAATCATAGAATCATGTGAGATTAGAGCTCTTCCTGTCAAAAAACTAATTGGTAAGCTTATGATGTATGAGGAAGAACTCAAGGTGAATAAGGATGAAGATGATGAACCCAAAAGAAAATTCAAGGACCCCAAAACACCCTGAGAGGGGAGGGGTGAATCAGGGTGACAACTTTTTTTTCTAATGTGATGGATCTTGTTACCACGTTGGTAGGAACTTTTCGAACCTATATGATGAATATGATCAGAAAGAAAACATTCACATGCAAAGAGAAGACGCAACACTTTTTCCTTGGTTCACCACTAAGGGCTACGTCTAAGGAGCATACGCCAACAAGTTGTCAGTCATAGAAAATTCCACTAATCTTCACTAGATGTGGATTAAAAAGGTTTGGGCACAATCACTCAATCTCAGGCTCACAACCTTTACAAAGGTTCAAGGATAGCTCACTGCTTCCCTCAGGTCACTCCCGTTGACTCCCCCTAGCTCGCTGCCCTTAGTAAAGTCACACTCAGTTTATAGACGTGAAGGTATCTTAATCATTGCATAAGAATGCATCCTCTATTGTATGTAGATACTCTATTGAAGTCCAACTCTCACCTGAAGACGAATCTCACTTTGCGCTGAGGGTACTAGATGATCCTCCAGCTTCTGTGCAGCTTCAAAAGGACAGATGTACTTTATCAACCCTAGCACGCTTCTCCAAGCTCCGGCGTGCAAGTTTCAGGAATAGCGCGCAAGTCACTTGTGCGGTACAAACTCGGTGCGCAGGTGACTCCAAAAAACTTGCGCGATACTACCTTTTTTAACTCCAAACTTGCGTGACTCAGTGCCTCTAAATCCCAAACCACTTTGGGCGTGCAACCAACAGTCGGTGCACAGCCTCTACTTGCGCGACCCAACAACCACTTGTGTGACTAAACCACTTGCGCGACCAGAGCTCCAAAAATTTTAATTTCTTGAACTTAGTTAAAAATTTGGAGGTGGGTCCTCTATTTATAGGCAAACTGGACCCCATGCGCGGCGGCGCGCAAGTCTTCCCTCAGCACGCAGGTTCCGGCGCACAGCTCATCCTCTCCAGCCTCTGTCGCACTACTCACCTGTGCAACCACATAAATACTTGCGTGACCTTATTTCCATTGCCATATTTTGAAGTTATGATCTTGAAAAACAATAGGTGCGCAATTTTCCAGTCCTCCTAGGCATCGGCGTGCAAGTCTCTTCATGGCGCGCAGGTCACTTGCGCGACCAGCCCAAAACATAAAGGACCCTTATCCCTTTTCCATTTTCCCATGTTCTGATCTTGAAAAACATATGGTGCGCACGTTTCCTCTCCTTCAAGTACACGACGTGCAAGTCTATTTGCCAAAAAAACTTCGCTCCATTTGTCGATTTTTAGGCCTAAAAATTTGGCAAACACTGGGAAACGGCACCACCTTTAATACTGTTGTCTGCTTGAACTGTATGATCTCTTTGCTGGTACACACTCTGAACATCCACTGACGATTGAAAACAAACACAAACCATACTCCAAATCATGCATGGAAGACCATGGTTCCAACAATATCCTTCTTTGTGTTTGTTGGCAATCAGAAATTAAATTAAATATATCTCCATCCATGTGAAAATCAAAAATTAAAGAATCAACTTAGCCAACACTGTAAGTCAACGTGAGCAATGCTCAGTGTAAAAAACAAGAGAGGAAGCTTGAATTGGGTTCCAGTGTTTTGGAATTCTCAATGAGGCCTTAGAATCGTTACATGACTGATGAATTCCTTCATATCCTTCTCATCCTATCACTGACACTGAATTCACATTGTGTCACAGGAGTATTACAAGTCTGAGTATGCATGAATTTATTCCTTTCTCCCCCATTGACAATAAACCCAAAGCATGGTAATTTGTTCAATGTTCAACTCAAACCATACTGCCCCTAGATAGTATCTCCCCCACAAACCTGCATGACATCCATAAACAGATAAAAACAGTTATCATAATCGGGGAGAGGGGTATTGCGTAATGTCTTTATGCATTGGGAGGTGGCTAAACATCGAGGTTCAACCGATGCTTCTCAAACAGAACCACTGATAGTGGCTTGGTCAGGATATCAGCCACTTTCTCATCAGTTCCCACATGATGCATTCTAATCACCCCTTATTCAACTTTTTCTTTGATAAAGTCATACCTGATTTCAATATGTTTTGTACGGGAATGCTGAACTTGATTCTTTGTAAGATCAATTGCGATCTTGTTATCATAGTAAATCACCATTGGTTTCTTTACCTCATCACCAATATTTGTTAATTGTTGCTTCATCCATATTAGTTGAGTGAATGCCTTTGTGGCAGAGATATACTCAACTTCAATAGTACTTTGAGAAGTACTTTATTGTTTCTTGCTCAACCAGCTAACACATTTCTGCCCAATATAGAACGCTCCACCACCAGTGGACTTTCTGTCTACTACGTCACCAGCCCATTCAGCATCATAAAACACTGATAATTCACTGTCCCTACCTGCAGCAAAAAAACCCAAAGTTATGTGTCCCTTGAATGTACCTCATGATTCTTTTACTGCCGCCATATGTTCCTCCTTTATATTACTCTGAATGCGGGCCACAAGGCATGTGGCAAAGACAATATCTGGTTGTGTCACTGTTAGGTACAGTAGGCTCCCAATGATCCTCATGTACATGGTGGGATCAACAGAGTCCCCATCATCATGCTTTCCAAGTTGAGTTCCAACTACAATCAGAGTTGATATTGGTTTTGAATCTTGCAAATTAAACTTTTTCAGCAGCTCTATTGCATATTTTTTCTGAGAAATGAATGTGTATTCCTTCTTTTGAATCACTCGTATCCCCTAGAAATATGTGATCTCCCCAATCATAGACATTTCAAATTCTGATTTCATGTGGTTGGAAAATTTTTCCACTGATTTCTGCCTGCTGCCACCAAATATGATATCAACAACATAGACTAGAACCATGAATTGATCTTTTAGAGAATTCTTCAAAGAGATATTGTGATCTACTCCTCCTATTTTAAATTCTAGCTTCTTGAGATATGAATCCAGCCGTAAGTACCACGCCCGTGGTGCCTGCTTCAAACCATATAGTGCTTTCTTCAGTTTGTAGTCCTTCATTTCATCAGTACCCAAAACAAAGACAACTGGTTGTTCAATGTAGACTTCTTCTTCGAGTACACCATTCAAGAATTTTGTCTTGACATCCATTTGAAATACTTTATATCCTCTTTGGAGTGCCATGGCAAGGAAAAGCCTGATTGACTCCAGTCTGGCCACTGGACCAAAGGTTTATTCAACATCAATTCCTTCAATCTGGGAGTATCCTTTACATACCAGTTGTGACTTATTTCTGATTACACTTCCATGCTCATCAAACTTATTTATGAAGATCCATTTGGTACCAATCACATTGTGACCTTTGGGTCTCTGGAAAAGATCCCATGTCCGATTCTTGTCAATCTGATCTATTTCATCATTCATGGATTTAACCCAAGATTCATCATTCGTAGCTTCTTCGAATGAGGATGGCTCTACAACTGATATAAATGTAGATTTCATGTTATTCCTCATCCTTCATGTTTGAGTGGGTGCACTCTTTTCCCCAATTATGTTGGACGGATCAATCTCAGCTCTTCGATTTCTCCTGTGAGGTTTAGTTGCATTCTCTTCAGCCAATGTTTCTTCTTCAGATTCTTCTTCTGAGTCAACATCATGATGTGACTATTGAGTGTTTTGTACATCTTCCTCCATTTCTGTATTTGTATTTTATTCACATTCACTTTTTTCCTGACATTCTATCACATCAGCATATGACGTCCTTGAATCATTTGTGGTTTTCTCTTAAATTATCTTAACATCACTGCTTTCCACAATCCTTCCTAAAAGCTTGTTCAAACACTTGTAGGCTTTGCTGTTCATTGAGTAACCGAGGAAAATTCCTTCATCTACATTGTTGCCATACTTCACTTGATTTCCTTCATTGTTCCTGATGATGAATTTACTTCCAAAGAAACGAATGTATTTTAAAGAGGGCTTCCGTCCATGCCACAATTCATATGGTGTCTTCATCTCACCCATATAAAGTCCAGTTCGATTCTGAATGTCCACTGTAGCTTGAACAACCTCTTTCCAATAATGTCATGGAATACGACTCTCAACCAGCATTGTTCGTGCCATGTTGTTCACATGTCGATTCCTATGTTCAACAACCCCATTTTGTTGTGGAGTTATCACAATAGCTACCTCATGCTGTATCCCATGCTTCTCCCGATAATTTTCAAATTCAATGGATGTGTATTCTCCTCCATTGTCAAGTCTCAACACATTGATGGTTCATCCAGTATCATTTTCAGTGATTCACCGATATGTTTTCATGCAGTCAAGGACTTTTCGTTTCCTGTGAATGACCATCACACATGCCATTCTACTGTAATCATCTATGAAAAGGACAAAGTACCTTTCTCCATGAGTTCCAGCAACATTTATCAGCCCACATACATATGTATAAATCAGATCAAGAAGGTGAGAGACTCTTTTCTTCTTTGGCCGACATGAACTGTAGACCAGCTTCCCACGAATGCAAGCATCACAAGATTTTTCACGTTCACGCTTCAGGTTTGGAATGTCCCTGAAAATTCTCAATTTTGATGTTTTCTCCATATCTTGTTGATTGATGTGTCCCAGTCTCTGATGCCCCAAATTGTTTTCTTCTTCAACAGTCATTTAACAGAAATTTTCTTCACTATCAACCTAATACAAGTTGCCTTCTGTTATGCATCCCTTCATAAGTGAATTGCCTGTCTTTCCCTTGATAGTGCAGCCTTTCTGATTAAAATTAACTATAAGTACCGAGTCACAGAGTTAACTCACGCTGAGGAGATTATGACGTAGGCCATCTACGTAAAGGACTTCAGTCTTCTTTAGTTCTCCATTAGCAAATTTAGTACTTCCACTCCCTTTGATTTTAATAGCTCCATAATTAACAAATTGTATTGTACCATCAACCTTCCTTTTGACATCTATTAGCAGGCTGACATTACCTGTCATATGAGATAAAAAACTGTTATCCAGAATCCAGGTACTATTGTTCTTTGTATCTTTGAGGGCCACCTCTGCAAGGTTGGATTTCTCAATCTTCTTCCTTTCCTTCCAGGAGACATTGGATTGAGTTAATAGTACTGATAGCCTTTCAATTATCGCTTCCGCATACCCAGGTTCTTTATAGTCGAAATTTTCTTTGAGAGGAGAAAAAATGTTTGAATGAGAAACACTGTCTTGCTGGTGATACTTGACTTGTCTTGAACATCGGTATGAGGTGTCCATGTCCCTTCTCTACCTGCAATTAGCAGCCTTATTTCCAAAGTTAGAAAAATGATAACAATATCCATAGAAAATGTTTCTTCTATAATAATTAGGATATGAATTTGTTTTTCTCTATTGAGCATCTATATCATCTCCATTCAGATAGCTTCTTGCCTCTTCGTAATAATACATGGTATGGCCCAGATAGCCACAGAACTGACACTTCATGAGAGGAAATATCGTCTCACTTGAATTTCTCCTCATACCTTCTTCCTTGGAAGAATAGTTAGACTATCTGTCATTTCTGAATGTTTGAGGATAATTTTCAATTCTCCTTTTAGTTTGGATTGAGGGATCCCTTTTCAGCACATTAGGAAATGTTTCAACATGTTCAAATGCTATCTTATCTTTCTTTTGGATATTTTCACTTCCAGAAGTTGATGTCGTAGCCTCACAGCCAATTCCACTCTTTTCCATGCAAGCGGGTCTTTGATCACTCAAGATTTTTCCAACCGCATCTGAACCACACTTGGCTCTTGCTAGTAATTATGCATCTGAGAATCTTCCAAACTGTATTTTCTTCCTCGAATATTTTGGAATTGATTCAGTCTCAAGTTTACTCCTTAGAGTAACAACTTCCTCCTCAAGATCCTCAACAGTCTTGGATTTTTTATCTAGTCTGGAGGTGAGGTCATTGATGACCTTTTCCTACTCTTCAATTCTCAGCTTCAGATCCATTACATCATCATTGCTTTCAATTATTTTAAACTATACCTTTACAAATTCTTCCATTCGTTCAATTTCATCATCAAGTTGATCAACGTATTCTGTTGATACTTCTACAATTGAATTCCACTTATTGAAACTCTTACATTTAATCTTAAGCTTACTAACTGCATACTTAAGTTGTATCTCAGGATCTACCCAAGTTCTCAGTTATTTTCTCCACCAGTATCTTCTGAATTTTCAACAGTGGACATCATGGAAGCATGGTTCCCAGTTTTGAAATCTGGTTCTTCTTCATCACAGAATTCATAATCATCTTCTTCCTCTTCACAGAAAAAACTCTTCCTTTTCATTTTCTTTCCATATTTGAAGTCTCCCTTTTTGAAGAACCTTCTCCGAGGCTTCTAGAAACTTTTATCTTCACTATCTTCATCATTGATATTTCTTAAGCACTGAGGGGAAATGTCCCCAACTTTTCCACAACAAAAACATATGAGAGGTAACTTCTCTTTGAATTTCTCTTTCTCCTTCTGGAACTTTTTTGCAATGAGAGAAAGAATTTCATTTTCTTAGTCATCTTCACCGCTACTATATTTTGAGATTTTCAAATTATCCATGCCTTTGAATGCCATTTCCTTTCTCACACGAGTCGTAGCATCTTCTTGTTTGAATCTCATTTCATATGCAACCAAGCTGCTCAGTAGATCATCTAGAGAAATTTTGGAAATATCTCTATCCTCAAGAGATGACACCTTTTCATTATACAAATGTGGAAGTCTTCTTAATATTTTTTTTACAATCAATGTATTTGATTTCTTCACCTAGACCCCGAATTGCTTCAACAACTTCAGTAATTTGATTGAAGAAAGAGTCTGCATTCTCGTCTGGATGCATCTTCAGATCATCAAACAAATTGTGCATCACTTGTAGTTTCTCCTCCTTCACTTTGCTATCTCCTTCATAAATGTTCTTGATTTTATCCCATATATATTTTTCTGAGGTGAAATTCATAACCTTTAGTTAGATCTGATCATAAAGGGATGTAGGGAGTGCATTTTGTGCTTTAGCATCTGCATCATGAATTTTCCTATCTGTTTCAGTCAAATCCAGGCCTGTTGGATCAGTGACTTGTATTACTTGCACAGTAGAAAAGAGAACTTCCATTCTAAGAGATCTTAGATGAGATCTCATTCTGTTCTTCTAGATCTGGAAATTACTTCCATTGAAGTGAGGGACTCCCCTGACATTGATTGCATTCTCCATGACGATAAAGGAAAAAATTCAAGACCAGCAACCTTTACACTCTGATACCACTTGAAGGACCCCAGGACACCCTGAGAGGGGAGGGGTGAATCAAGATGAAAAATTTTCCTTTTAATGTTATGGATCATGTTCCCACGTTGGTAGGATCTTTTTGAACCTGTATGATGAATGTGATCAGAAAGAAAACATTCACATGCACAGAGAAGACACATCACTTTTTTACTTGGTTCACCACTAAGGGCTACATCCAAGGAGCATACGCCGACAAGTTGTCAGTCGTACCAAATTCCATTAATCTTCACAAGATGTGGATTACAACGGTTTGGGAACAATCACTCTATCCCAGGCTCACTGCCTTTAAAAAGGATCAGGGATATCTCACTAATTCCCTCGGGTCACTCCCGTTGACTCCCCCTGGCTCACTGTCCTTAGTGAAGTCACACCTAGTTTATAGACGTGAAGGTTTCTTCATCATTTCATAAGAATGCATCCTCTTTTGTATGTAGATGCTCTGTTGAGGTTCCACTCTCACCTGAAGATGAATCTCACTTTGCGATGAGGGTGCCTGATGATCTTCCAGCTTTCGTGCAGCTTCAAAAGGACGAATGTACTTTATCAACACTAGCACGCTTCTCCAAGCTCTAGCGTGCATGTTTCAGGAATGGCGCGCAAGTCAGTTGTGCGGTACAAACTTGGCACGCAGGTGACTCCAATCAACTTGCGTGACACTGCCTCTTTGAACTCTAAACTTTCATGACTCAGTGCCTCTAAATCCCAAACCACTTTGGACGCGCAACCCACAGTCCGCGCACAACCTCTACTTTTGCGATCCATCAACCACTTGCGCGACTAAACCACTTATGCAACAAGAGCTCCAAAAATTTTTAAGTCTTGAACTTTGTAAAAAATGAGGAGGGGGTCCTCTATTTATAGGCAAACTGGATCCCCTGCGTGGCGATGCACAAGTCTTCCCTCGGTGCGCATGTTTCGGCACGCAGCTCATCTTCCCTAGCCTCTATCGCGCTAATCACTTGCACGACCACACAAATACTTATGAGACCTTATTTCCTTTTCAATATTTTGAGGTTATGATCTTGAAAAACAATAGGTTCGCAAGTTTCCAGTCCTCCTAGGCATCAGCGTGCAAGTCTCTTCACGACACGCATGTCACTTGCGCGACCAACCCAAAACTTGCGTGACCCTTATCCCTTTTCCATTTTCCCATTTTCTGATCTTGAAAATCATATGGCGTGCTAGTTTCCTCTCCTTCAAGTACATGGCTCGCAAGTCTCTTTTCCAAAAACACTTCACTCCATTTGTCAATTTCCATTCCCAAGCACCTTCAATACTGTTGTCTGCTTGAACTGTATGATCTCTTTGTTGGTGCACACTCTGAAATTCCACTGAAGATTGACAAAAAAACACAAACCATACTCCAAATCATGCATAGAATACCATGGTTCCAACAAAAATTAATGGAATTTAAGTCTACTGCTTCAAAGTGCAAAGACAATGACAATGTTCAAATACAAACTAAAAGTTCAACAAGTGAAAGTTCAGACTATGACAGTGATGCTGAAATGGAATAGATAGCTAGGAAGTTTAAGAAATTCTATAGGAAGGAGAAATTATTCATTAAAACAAACTAAAAAGGTAAATATGACAACAAAAGTCACTAGAAAAAATACTAGAAGAAGTATAATAAGGAAGATGATATAGTCCACTATGAATGAAAAATGAAAGGACACATCAAGGCTCACTGTCCAAAATTAAAATTCAAAAAGAAACTTGATTATAAGGATATGAAGTACCAGAAAGCATTGAAAGCTACATGGAGTGATTCTAGAAGATAGAACAAGTGAATATAAAATTTCTGATTCTGAAAAGAATTGTTCCAACATGTGTTTCATGACCAACACATCCGAGGTAAACTTAGATACTTCTGTTTTAAATTACTATTATTCTGGAGTTGATGGTGAATCTGATTATGATTCTGAAGATATGTCCAAAGATGAATTATCTGAATATTGTAACATGATGGAGGAAACATGAAATGAACATAAGGAAAAATATAATTCATTAAAGAAACAACATGCTCTCACTTCAAATGTTAAATCCTCCCATGATATAGAAAAAGAAAATAATGCTCAACTGTTAAAGGAAAATACAGAAATGAAAATGTCTAATGAGCAATGTAGAAAGGACATAGAAAAATTCACAAATAGAAAAGATAGTCTAACTCAAATTCTAGGAAATAAAGTTGCACCAAAATACACAAATGGTTTGGGATACCAACTTGGAAAAAGACAGTTCACTAAAACTCGATTTATTCCTAAATCTGAACAAAATTCTGTTATTTCTAATTCTAGAAATTCATATGCTTTAGCTAGTTATTCACATAGTTATAGATAAAATAGAGTTTATCTTTTAAAATCTCTTGATTCTGTAAAATATATTATAACCATAAGACAAATTTGGGTACCAAAATCATTGATTGCTAACCTGTCTGGACCTAAGAAGATCTGGGTACCAAAGTCATTTCCCGTCTAAATCTGTTTTATAGGAAACCTGTTTGAAGAGTTACCACAAGAATACATGGTATTTGGATAGTGGATGTTCAATAAATATGTATGGGTATTACTCATTCTTCAAGAGCCTAATCAAGATTGATGGAGGCCATGTCACTTTTGGTGATAATTCTAAGGGAAAAATCATCGGCCTAGGACAAATTGGTAACACTAACTCAGTTTTAATTTCTAAAGTCTTATTTGTTAATGGATTGAAATATAACTTTTTAAGTATATATCAATTATGTGATGATGGATTTAATGTTAATTTTGAATATAATTCTTGTAATGTTTTTAATTCTATGAATGTTTTAATATTTTCTTCTTTATGAAATGAAAATGTTTATACTGTTGATCTAAATTCTTTAGCTAAGAAAAATGTTACTTGTTTAAATGCTTTCCATAAAGAGTCATGGTTATGGCATAAAAGATTAGGACACTAAAATATATACTCACTTAGAAAACTAACTTAGAAGAACTTAGTTAGAGACATACCCAAACGTTAGTTTCCAAATAAAAAAGTTTGTAATCCCTATCACAAGGGAACACAACACAAAATCTCTTTCAACTCAAAGAAATATGTTTCAACTTCTCAACATCTTGAGTTGGTTCAGATGGACTTGTTTGGACCATATAGAGTTTCTAGCATAAATGGGAAGCACTCTGTTTATGTCTTAGTGGATGACTTTTCAAGATATACTTGGGTATATTTCTTAGCCCATAAAAGTGAAGCTTTCTATTACTTTGATAAATACTGCAAGTCTATAGAAAAACTTAGTGGACTTAAGATTAAACCATGAGAAGTGATCATGGCCGTGAGTTTGAAAATCATGAATTTGAATATTATTGCTCACACAATGGCTATAGTCACAACTTTTCTGCTCCTAGGACACCTCAGCAGAATGTTGTAGTAGAAAGAAGGAATAGAACCCTTCATGAAATAGAAAGAACTAAGCTAAATGCATATGACCTGCCTATTTATTTTTGGGGTGAAGCTGTAAATACAGCTTGTTATATCATCAATAGAGTCTTAGTCAGAACTGTTCTCAAGAAGACCCCTTATGAACTCTTGAATAATAGAAAGCCTAAGGTCAATTACTTTAATGTTTTTGGCTGTAATGTATTTATTCTTATTACCAAGGATAATCTGGATAAGTTTTCTTCGATGAGTGATGAAGGAATCATTTTAGGATATTCTATAACTAGAAAAGCCTATAGAGTTTTCAATAATAGAACCAAGTGTGTGGAAGAATATGTTCACATCAAATTTGATGAAACTGATCCACATGAACCTAAGACATCTCTTAAAATCTTGAATAAGATTTATCTATTATGAACCTTAATGATAAAATCAATGAAACTGCAGTAAAGACAACCATTTCTGGAAATATTTCAGAATCTGCTCCTAATGAACACAAACCTGGAGAAGAACCTTAAATTTCCAGCCCTACCTTTACTAGATCAACTGAGATTCTAAAGAATCATCCTTTAGATGATGTTTTAGGAAATATGGATAGAGGGACACAGACTAGAGATTCTCTTAGAAATTAGGTTGAACATCAAGCCTTCTTGTCACTTCTTAAACTTAAAAACATTTATGATTCTATTAATGATGAATTTTGGGTAATTTCTATGCAAGAAGAACTCAATCTGTTTGAAAGGAATAATTTTTGGAAACTAGTAGAAATACCTAAGGACACATTCACCATAGGCACTAAATGGGTGTACAGAAATAAAGTAGATGAAGCTAGAAATATAGTTAGAAACAAGGCTATATTAGTTGCACAAGGCTATAGTCAAGAGGAAGTAATTGACTATGAGGAGTCCTTTTCTCCAATTTCCAGACTAGAAGCCATTAGGATCTTACTTGCTTATGTTTCACATCTAAATTTCAAACTAAATCAAATGGATGTCAAGAGTGCATTATTAAATAGATATATTGGTGAGGATGTTTTTGTTGAACAACCACCAAGATTTACAAAACCTCATTTTCCAAATAATATTTTCAAATTATCGAAAGCTTTATATGGTTTAAAACAAGATCCAAGAGCTTGGTAAGATAGATTAAGTACTTTTCTAATTTCTAAATTTTTTACAAAAGGAATAGCTGGTCGTACTTTTTTTATAAAATGAATTTCTAAAGATGTTTTAGTTGTACAAATTTATGTAGATGGTTTTATTTTTGGATCTTGAAAAACTTCTTTATGTACTGATTTTTCTAAAATGATGCAATACAAATTTGAAATGAGTTTAACAGATAAACTAAAATTCCTTCTTGGATTTCAAATATTTCAAAACATTGATGGAATTATTTTATCTCAAAGTAAATATACTAGAGATATTTTAAAACATTTTGGATTGGATAGCACTAAATGTAGTGGCACTACCATGAGTGCCACCTGTAAGTTGGATCTTGATGAAGATGGAAAATCTGTTGATCAAACCACTTATAGAGGAATGACTGGAAGTCTACTCTACTTGACTAATAGTCATCCTGATATTATGTTTAGTGTGTGTAGTGTGCTCCTTTACATGCAAACCCTAAAGAGTCACATTTAAATGCTAAAAAGAAAATTTTCAAATACCTCAAGCATAATCCCAATATAGGTATGTTCTATCCAAAAGGACAATCATTTGAAATAGTTAGTTATTATGATGCTGATTTTTCTGGATTTAAGTTAGATAAAAAAAGACCCTATGGAACATGTAAATTTTTTGAAAAGTCACTTGTATCATGGTGTAGTAAGAAACAAAATTATGTTGCATTATCTATTATAGA
Organism: Viscum album; assembly: GCA_963277665.1. Classification (NCBI taxonomy): domain Eukaryota; kingdom Viridiplantae; phylum Streptophyta; class Magnoliopsida; order Santalales; family Viscaceae; genus Viscum; species Viscum album. The sequence goes on from OY728134.1 coordinate 1,283,024,301, forward strand.
AGCTGAATACATAGCTGCTGGCAGTTGTTTTGCACAATTTTTGTGGATGAAACACACTTTACTAGACTATGGATATCAATTCAGACATGTCCCAATATATTGTGACAACACAAGTGAAATTAACATTTCAAATAATCCAGTGTCATATTCTAGTACAAAGCATATTGATGTAAGACATCACTTTTTGAGGGATCATTACCAAAAAGGTGATATCACATTAGAATTCATTGGTACTGAATATCAACTTGCTGATATATTCACTAACCCATTAAATTATGAGAGATTAGAATACATCATACATGATCTTGGTATGATTAACCATAAATAGACATCTTACAGATCTTACTATTTACTATTTTACTATATTTCACTTTACGGTTTCATGTTCACAGTTTCTCAGTTACTGTTTCATGTTTATGGTCTCACAATTAACACCTTGTGTTCACGGTCTGTCACCTAACTGTCTCACCATGACAGAATAGTTCACTCATTGTCTCACCGTGACTGCACAGAATGGTCACTCTCTCACTATGACGACCATCAACTGTCTCACCATGACGACTGTTTCTAATCGCACCGTAATGCCTATTCACGGTCTCACCGAGAAGATTCTTTATATATTTATTTTAACCCGCATCGCAGTAATTTTTATTTCAACACTGTTTACTTTCCCATGTTTTTGTTTTTATGACGTTTGACATTCCCAAATGATAAAACATAAGGGTTTTTACTCGGTTTCTTACCCGAGCTCTCTCCTTCTCACTCTCTCGAACCCTATTTACTGTGAAAACCTTCTCTCCTTCTCTCTCGCTCGAATATTCAGTGGATGCCCAGGATGAAGCGTCCATCTTCACCCTCATCTAAGAAGTTAAGCTCTAAGAAACAGAAGAATGCACTGAGGATAGCACCTGAAGGACACCTAAATCTGAACCTTGTAATTCGTACCGTAGTTCTTGAAAAAGAAATTTCCCCCGAGTGGCTGTTGTCTAGAAAGACTTTGGTCCTAAAAATCCTAAGAGAACAAAGATAGCTCGAATGGTTCTCTAGACAAGATAGACCAATTTATTCGAGGTTGGTATCTCAATTTTACCAGCATGTAATGTTTTCTGTTAATGCTGGAGAAAGCTATACAGTAACAAGCTTGGTCAATGGACAAAAGTATTCATTTTCTTAAGGGTTATGGGTTGCATATATGAGGATTCCACATGAAGGAGTGTGTGATGATTACCAGAGAGACCCTCCACCTTCGACTGAAATATTTGACCTGGATAATGCCTTGGAAATCTAGACTAGAAATGGTACCAAGCAAAGGGACATAGCAGCTGAATTAGATAGGGAGTCAAGACTGTTGTTCAAATTTGTTTAGAATTTGATTAGTCAATGAAAAATAGATTTTTCTATGATGAAGTATTAGGATGTGTTCCTGATTCACCTATTGAAGAATGGGCATAAGATCCATCTTTTCAAATATGTCATTAACCACATATGTGAGCTTATTAAATTCACTTCCAAACACACCTCCTTGTTTTACTAAAGGATGATTTCGGCCATGTTAGTTTCTAAATGAGTGGTTGGACCGAATTAAGAAAAGCTAGAGGATTTTGATTTCTGTTTATCCAAGCCTATCATCAGAAGGATGAAAATTAATTGGAACCCTTGGAAGAAGCAATGGGTTGAGGATAATGATCAACTTTATAAGAATTATAATCCTGTTGGTTATCCAAGAAGTCCAAAGAACCTAAATGACCCTAGTTTTGAACCATAAGAAGTGGCTGAGTACCCAGAAGAGGAAGAAGTAGAATTAGTGGCTGAAATACATCAGAAGGAAGTAGCTCCTATTGAGAAAGAAAGGAGTGATGTCCCTACTGATGTTCCTGCTGAAATACATCTTAGAGAGGAAGTTGCTTCTTTTTTAGAGAAGAAGAATCTCTTGCTGTTCTTGGAGAGGAAGAAGCTTCTACTTCTAGTGAGGATGTTGATCCAGAAACTCATCCTAAGGCTGCAAGAGAATTGGTTTTTCCTGTTTTAGAGATGCAAGCCATGGAAGAGCCTGGTGGTGTAGAAGACCTTCCTGTCATGGAAGAAGTTGATCTAGGAGAAATCCCTTCTAGGGAAATTGTTAATCAAGGGGATATACCTATTGAAAGAGAAGCAAGCTTGGAAGCACAACCAGTGGAATAGTCAATTCCTGAGTATATACCATCTGCTAGAGAGAGGATGGAAATTGCCTTTCAGCTAGCAAGGAAAGAATTTAATAAAGAAATTAGAGCTGATCCTGTGGATCTTGATCATGCAGCTGTGCCTCAAGAATCTGAAATGGAAGAACATTTTAAGGGGGAGGAACCTCAAAACCATGAGACTAATGAAGTTTTATCTTCTGAAGCTTCTCAACCAATTGTCACATTTTTTTGTGTATACTCGTTATGAATTTCCAAGCTTTTATGATGTGAGTGAATCACATCAATTGAGTGAAACTGGTATAGATCTCTCTTTTTTGTTTCAACTGAGGTCAATAGCTCACCCAGAACCAGAAGCAGAGCCTCATCCTCAACCTCAACCTTAATCTGAATCTGAAACTGAAGCTAATTCTGAACCGCAACCAGAATCTAGATCAGAACCTGTACCACTACCTTTATATACTCTCTTACCCTAGGAACAATCATTTGTAACTAAGGATGACTTGGAAGTATTTGGAGAGACTATCTTGGATGGAGTTGAGAAGATTATATCCTCTCAACCTTGTCCAGTGACTCAAATAAGTCAAGAAGATGCAACGATTCTTTTGGAAAATATTATTCTGCATATTCACCCAAGGATGATCTATGAAATACAAGAAGTAGGAGTTGAAAATAAGTTGCTTAGTGCTGATGTTACATATTTGAAAGGTTTGGTGTAAAATCTGAAAACCGAATTGTCTTCAAGATCAGAGCCTTCTCCCTTTTCTTCTCCTTTCCCTAGTACTGCTTCTCCTGATCGAGATTTTTCCAAACATTCTAGAGAGATTGTGTCTCAAGTGCATCCTTATCTGTTATATTTTGATGAAAAGATTGGAACAAGACACACAAAGATGTTGCAACACATGAGAGAGCTTCTAGAAAATCTGAATAAGCTCACACATGAGTACACTGGATGTCTGAAAAAAGTATTAAAATATCTCAATGTTCTAACCGAAGCTGTCAAGGCTTCTCCTCCCTCTGGTCAGCCTTCTGTTCCCTTTTTGGATGATTCTATGGTTAGATTCATAATCATGGAAGAAATCCAGAATTCTTTCAATGGCTTGGATCTGTCTCCTTTGTCAGAAGTGGTTAAGAACAGTGATCAAGCATTGGAGCTAGTTATAATTCATTCCATGATTGCCAATGGAGCTCAACAAGAGATCACCCAGAAGATAGACTTCTATCTCACCCGGATTTTCTCTAAAAGTGACATGACAAATCAATTTAAGTATCTTGTGGAAAACTAGAAAATCCCTCAAGTAAATCAAGCTTTTAAAGCTCATGTTCATAAGGTTACAGAGTTCACCATATTTTTGGAAAAATTCATGTAGAATAAGGATGATTTTGAAAAGGCTATGAAATATGTTGGAGAAATCATTAGTGATTTCATAAATCTTTTGAAGCCGTATATTCATGTGCAGAGTACACGTATAGTTGCACCGGCTGCTTCCCCTCTTTGACTAGGTTTACCTGCCCTAGCCTCAAATGCTATGTCATTCATCCAAGCCCTCTATCAGATCAGACCAGTCATTCTTGATCATCTACAGACTAGATCTTCTACAGCTACTACCTTGGATCCCTTCATATTTGAAGTTCTAACTTTACCATCCTTGTCTACTACCTCCAGGCCTTCTTCTACATCAGCTCCATATTCTGCTGATAAAGAAAAAGAGATAGTCAATCTGTGATGACAACCAATGTTTCTGAATTTTTTATGGGATTGTCTTTATTTTTTACTATTTGTATTTCTCCTGTATGTTTTGTTAAGAACATTCTTGGTGACAAATGCAGTGTTTCACTCTATTATCTCTACTTTTTGATAATCCCAAAAGAGGGAGAAACAGTGAATAGTTATCTTTTAGTCTTTTATCTATTATTTTTTATATATGTTATTTTCTCTAATGTTGGATTTCATTTATATTTTAACTATACATGATTTTTGATCATCAAAAAGGGGTAGATTGTTGGACTCCTCATGTATTAATCATGTTTTAATGATCATAAATCTTATTACTGACAATTAATCTCATTATTATTTAAAAATATTATGCATGATCATGTTTTAATGGTCACAAATATTATTTCTGACACTTAATCTCTTTATTATTTACAAATCTTATGCATGATCATATATCTCACTTATTCTATCAAACCTCTGTATTTATCTTATAATGATTAAGCATAAATAATTCTATGCATATTACTGTTTAAGTTTGAATACATATATTTGTCTAAGTATTAAGACACCGTGAAGTCTGACATAGTAAGGCAGAATGTGTGCAAGACACAGTCAAAGTCAAACAGACACCATGAAGCCTATGTCTCAGATTCCTTGAAGGACACACCATGACCCAGACACTGTGAAGGACACACCGTGACCCAGACACTGTGAATGAAACACCGTGACCCAGACACCGTAACTGACACACCATGAGTTAGACATCGTGACTCAGACACCGTAAGCTAGACACCGTGACATGGACACATCGTGAAGCGCATACCGTGAAGGAGACACCGGTTCAAAGAGACACCGTTTGCACAACTACCATGACACCGTTTCTTAAACTTTTTGTCAATATTATTTAAATAATACCAACGGTCATATTTGATGTTTTTAATGAAATTAATGTTATTTAATGATAGTTGTTGGTATATCAGGAAACCGTACCTCGTACATATGGAAAGGAAATCATTCCTATTTCCGGAGCTCATAGAATATAAAGAATATAGAGCTACATTAGAGGATACTCTTGCACTTGACACGTCTCGACACACATACTACAATACACACGAGATCTGTACTGAACCACATAACAATCATAAGCACAACTGTGAAGAACACATTACACGATCCTCAAAGAAGTTTCATACATGAAATCCAACATTACTGAAGAACACACAAAGTAATCTGGAGTCAAGAGAACATCTTCTCTCTTGGAGAAAAAAAATCTGAACCACGTCACTATGTTTTTCAACAGAAAAAACCAGAGAAGGACTTAGAAGTGTTTCTGCTAAATCCAACAAATCCAGAGCTGCACTACCAATCACTAGAGATTTCTTATCTTTCATATACTATCTCTACATGATTTATTATCTATTTTCAAGCATTGTGTGTATCCTATTTATTTTACACACACACTGTCTCATGTGATGAACTGGGGGATATCACAATCCTCACACCAAAACTCCTTACCCTTGTTTACCCACGACAACTGTGGAAGAGGTCCTTCTGAGGCCTGGTCTTTATTTTTGTTACCCAAAATGAACAGTGGTAGAGGTCCCTACATGTGATGGATTGTCTTGTACTATTGTAAACCCCAATACAGGGTGTGGATCAAATTTATATATAAATTTGAGAGGACTAAGTCTTATCTTGAGACTGAACCTCTTGGTTACATCTGCTGTGCATTTTAGTTTATGTTCAAAATATACAATATCTAATTTATATTCCCTGCTTATTACTTTGAAATACAAATCTGTTTTAAAGTTACTTTGATAGTTAATATAGAATGTGTTTGTATCTATTGTAAATCAGTAGGTTAGTTTCAAAAGCTAATTTAATCTTCTGACTAGATTAACTGAGAACTAATAAATCTTTTGAGAATCTAATTGAACATTTATAGTTTTAAAAATTCACTATAGTTTAACTTCATTTATAAATTGGGAGAATTTAATAGAAAATAATTTTAATAGAAATTTTAATTGGAACTCAATTCACCCCCCTCTTGAGTGTCCACTCGGACCAACACATATCATTTATAAAATAAGATTTTCTTAAAGTATTCTTTTGTAAGACTAATATGGTGGTTGATTTTATAAAAACATACCTTGGTAGTTGAGTGTTGTTTTCCACATAATATTCTATAGATTTTTCTTCATTTTATTTGAGTTGGAGGAATTTATATATCATTGGGAAGGAGGACAAAAGATGATATACTTAATTGATAAAAGATGTTATCCTATGGTTATCTTTTAGTCTATTTAAAACCTTAATTCATGTAACATTCAAATGATGACTGAAAAAGATGGATATTTAACATACAAGGCACTAAAATCATTTTTAATAGGTCTTGAGGTTTAAAAAAGGTGAAAGGTTATTCCTTATATTCATATCTGTTTACTAAAACCAAAATGGTTATTTAGGCATACGACAATTCCCTATAAGACTTCATATAATGAAGTAAAACATTAATATCACAATATTCTTCAATAACACCAATGGTTCAACAAAGACCATTCCATCAATAAATAAACCATAAAAATCATTAATGCATTTTTAAACCCATGAATTCATGGATATTTGATCAAATAATTATAATAATGCAAAAAATTAATATACTTTAAATTATTTATTCTATAAAATATGGTAATATTATGGAAAAAAACAACATGAATCACAAGATATAATTCCATTATATAATTATATATTCTTCCCAAATTTTAAATAATCTTTATTCCTCAATTTTTTTTTTATCATGATATATAATAATGGACCATAATCTAAAATATTCCCCAAAATATAATAAACACATTTCAAAAAATTAATCATTCTTGTGAAACGTTATTAGCACCATTCAACATATGTCTCCAAAAATGTAAAATACACGTTTCCTTTAATTAAATCATCATCAAATTACATAAAACCCCTAAAGGTTATCCCTCCCTTTATTATGTATTGCATCATAAAAAAAGTTCCCAAAATTTAATTAATCACCTCAAAATAAGATCAAATCGAGTATCCAAATTTCAATCATGTATTATTCTGAAATCAACGTAAATTATAATATCATAAAATATATAATGGGATCTATGTAATTGAATTATATGGTCAAACATAAAATTATAAACCCCATGTGAAATTTATAAATATCAAGTCATCCTCATATTAAGGCATCATATACTCCAAATAATCTAAACCCCTCCTTGATACTAATTAGAACAACCTGGATCCTATACTCCAACAATCAGTGATAAAGAATTTATTCTTCTAATACTGGGTTTGATTCGATAATCCTGACTCAATTTATTATAATAAAAAATCAAAGAGATTATTGAGTCACATATACCCCAAATACCTCTTTATGTTTAAAGTATTATATAATTATGATAAAATCGTTCATTACATTAATGATATATTAAAGGGGTCCTTATTCTTGTAATACCCATATTTTCTTATTGCATGAATAGTATTTAATATCTCTTAATAAATTATTCGCACATAACTTATATAATATCATTCTTTATAGAAAAGGGAAATGGATACATAATAAGGGATGAGTTCAAATCCTCAGAAAATACAAACATGAGAGTTAACAGTTAATGGTCGCAAGTGTGTAGAAGTAAAAAAGAATGAGAGGATGGGAATAACATTATAAACTAGAACCCAATAATTCATAAATCAAAATCATGAATAATTGTATAATTAATTTGTAGTTCATATGACATGAATCACATGAGAATCTAAGATCATGAGATATGAGTAAATAATACTATCATAAAAACATTTAAAAAGATAGTGTAATAAAGTGTGGCATAATAAATAAAATAGAAATCATTTTACAAGTCTCTTTATATTCATCACATATTGGGAATGGGAAAACCAATCATGTACCCTCTTAGGGATTTGGATAAAATTATGTGTACCCTATTTCAGGCTTGGTATAACATCTCATATACCCTCATTTTAGTATTGAGATAACCACCCGTGTACCATTTGGGCTCAAAAAAATAAAACATAACCTAATGAATTTGAGGAATTTAATAGACCTTCCCATTATATAACCATAACCTATTCAAATAAATTCCTCAAGATTAGTGAAATTTATTTATTTCAGGATGTCATAACCAATTATAACGTGATAGACTGACTCAATATTTAATTACCAAAACATAATCTATCTAGGGAATGAATAATTATAATATCATTAGAACACATTATTAGAGTATAATAATTATTATCAAAATATGTTGGAATATATGAAAAATATCATTCAAAGAAAATTGTAATGTTCCTTTGAAAAGTAAGAGAATTTTTTTTTCTTTTTGGAAAAATTTATTTGAAATATAAAAATTAAAAAAATATTGGGGAAAATATTTTCTGTATAAGAAATCATGGAAAATTTTAAGGGAATATTCAATTATAATAATAGTCATGATGATGGTAAAATGTGTCCTTGATGTATATCTAAAAAATGAATATTCTTTTTACACTTTACACAGAAAGTAAAAATGTGTCATAAGGGAAATGTTAAAAATATTATCTTTTAAACAATTATAAATAAAGTCAATTATTGGAGAAAAATATCATAAAAATTAATTGAAATATTACTAAGAACAATCATAAATAATTATTATAAAATATTTATATATAAGAAGAACATTACTGTTTTAAAAGAATTGATAAAGAAAGTATAAATTACTAACAACATCCTTATTATTACTTGAATCAAAATCTAGGTAATGGAAAATAAATCTATAAACAACATACTTAAAAAAATGAGAATAAAATATATGTGGTTAAAGAAAGAGATATCACAAAATTACTTTCAATAAAAACTCAAACATAACCAATACCTATAAAAAATGAGATTGTAAATAAAACCCTTGCCACTTTGGAAAATTTAGATTCATAACCCCAATGAATGTTATAAATTGAAATGAAACTTAAAATAACATGAATATAAATATATTAATTATATATCATAGATGGGGTATATAAATACACAACCTTCAATAAACATGTGGTGAATATGACAAATATCTCATAGAATCAAAATTGAGATGAGGAACTCTTTCCATAAGTAATTTTTTCTCATAATTTACACTATAATAATTTTATATTTTTTATTATCATATTACAAAAATCATATAAATAATTATAATATCATATATTATAAAATGAAAAATTATTTACACCTATTTATATACCAAACATCATTAGAATCATCAATTTTAGATTCTTACTGTTTCATTTTTCATGTATGTTTTGGTTCAGATGTTTTGATAATTAAATCATGATCAAAGTTTAATCAATCCAAAAATCTTATATATTACATGAATATAAAATCTATTCATTATATATATTATTATAACCATCCATGATAAGATGTAATATAAAAATACAATACACCGTTCTTGGAGACGGTAGTCAATAGGTACGCATGAACAACATTTTAATTTTCTAATGGAATGAATAATTTCTAGGTAAATAATATTTAATTATTATATAATCATAATTATATCATAAATATCATTTATTTTTAGTAAATATCTCATTATTTCCAACCACATGTGGTGGTGATAGAAAATAAAACTCATCACCATGTGGAGATGACAGTCAACCAGTACACACACGTGATACTCTAATTTCAAATTGGACAATGTCATAAAAAGGTAGATTATATCATTAAATTCATTAAGAATAACTATATTATGAAATTTAGATGTAATAATTCTATACTTGAAAATATAAATCCATGAATGGTGGTTATGAAAAATAAAATACTTCAATACAAGGAGTTAGTAGTCTGCACATATACATGAGCGATACCTTATGTTATCATTTTATGGATTAGAAGATGAATAAATAGTTTTTAAATAATATAATAAAATATATGTATATATAATATTATTATTCATTAGTTAAAATAATATATAAGATTATATAACTTGGGAAAGAGTTATATATATTTTTTGAGAACCCTCCTTTGGATCTCCACTTAATGGTACTTGGGTTGAATTTTAAGAATAACAAAACCTATATAATGTATTCATTGAAGTTAATATGATATATTTCAAGGGTTTTATTGAGATAAAAAGCTCAATATGTTGGAATAAGAGAGGAGCGGTGATGCCCTTTAATTAGATCGTGAAATGACCAACATGAATTTTTTTTACAAATTTAAAATTTAATAAATATAAAAAAATGTTAAATTGAACCCAATAGAAGATATATTTATGATATGTTACATATATATAAAAATAAAAAAACCAATAAAATATTATTGGGTTTATATGGATATTTAATCCTTATTTTTTATTTAAAACCCTCTTTAACCCTTTTTAACTTTAGCCACTATAAACCTTATTCAATCATTAAGGGTTAGAAACATTCATCTAAGGTGAAAAATAGTTCGAAATCACCCATTTATGATATTTTATAACATTTTACATCCAATTATACCTGTATAAACATTTTATTATTTTTTAATCATTTTAAAAAATATTATTAAATATAAAATCTCATTAAAGTAATTTTAGGATCTATTAAAAAATGTGACTTTAAAGACATAAAGATAACAATAGATTTAGAATATAAACTATTTCAACTATTTATATACATTATTATTAATATTAAAATTTAACTAACAAAAAAATTCCCAAAAGAATTACTTTTTATTGTTTTTAAAGCCATTTACCTAGATTTTTTCTACTAGTTGCAGTAGAACCCTGTCAGCGTTGTGTACGCGCTTCAGTTAATTATACCATTAATAAAAATTAAATTTTAATTTCCATAAAAAAATATTTATGTTCATAATAAAATGTTAAATTCATTGAAAACATATTTTCAATCCAATTAAAATTTATAAGAGAAATTAAAATAAAGAGTGTGACATTTTTTAATTATCAATTAATTAAAATTATATAATGTTTATAATTAAAAGATAGTGCTAATAAATTGAAATTTTTGTTAATATTTATTTTTCATGTCAAAAAATAATAAAAAAATTAATTAAAATTAATAGAGAGATTATCATTTCTTATATCATATTTATAAGCATATTTAACTAATTTTACCTATTCCGCGGTGAAATTTTTTTTAACATGGTTTAGATTTATAGTGATAAAAAATAAAGGTGTCCTATTTAAAAAATCATAATCTCATGTTTAAAAATATAGAATAAAATTTTCAAGAATAAATTTCAATATGTTTTAGAAATAAATTGTATTATAAAAGTGTAATACAAAATTAAATAATTTTTTAAGAGAAAATAATTTTTTGTGTTTAAAAATTAGATTATACCAAATTCAAATAGGATTCTAATTATTTTTAAATTAATTAGAGTATTTATAATTAAAATTAAATTATGTTAAATTAATTTCAACTTCTAAAAATAATTGGGAAAACAATTTTATTAATTTATAGAAAAGATGTAATTGTTTTTCAAAAATTGGTATTTTCCATTATTTACTCAAAATCAATGTTTTTAGAAAATTACAAAAACTTCACCATAAGATACATTTGAAATGAAGACTTCAAAAATTATAATAATATAATAAAATAAAAATTCTAAAATTGGTATAAATTAATTACAATATCCATTCATTTAAATAAATAAATTTTTTTTTTAAATATAATGTATATTTGAAACAAAAAATTACATTAATGTAAATTTAGTGATTATTTACTAAGACATAATCAATAAATTTTCATGAAGTGATTCCATTATATATATAAATTTTTGTGTGGTTACTCATATTTATACCTGAAAATCAAATTTTTATGATATAATATATCATGGTTTGATGAAGGTCTATATTTCTTGTCCTCTGGGCAAAAGAACACGTCAAATTTATTACTGAGAAATATATTATAATATATCATTGTGTTAATGTTTTGGAATCCTGATATTGATTTCAAGAAAAAAAATCAATGATTGTTATATTATAGAGAGTTTTAGGTATTGTCACGACCCGTTCCCCCAAATATACCACAATGAGGGGAGATAGAAAATGACCTTGAGTCCCACCTCAAATAGGACTAAGGGGTGGAGACTAGAACTAAGAGTATAAGAATATCTTTTAGGGGAGTCATTACACTCTATAATATAAATATGATTGTGATATTTGATTAATATACCATAAGAAAATCCATGGCATAATAAAAAAGAAATTCAAAACAGATCCCTGAATGCATGTATAAATAATTCTTATACATATCAAAGTATCCCAAGTAAATATATAAAAGAAAATCTAAAGCAGCAACACAACAACTATCTAAAGATCCAAGATAGTAATTTCAATAAATATTCACCATCTCCTCCTAGAAACGTACAAATAAGTACATATATTGGGTGAGTATGTAGGTATACTAAATAGGAAAACCAATGTCTCTCTTGAACATGTGAAATGATCAAAAAAATACGCCTATGAGAAAATAGTATAGCCAAACAGAACCTACATAAGTTTACTAACAAATAAAATACTCAACAAGAGATACAAACCAAATAACATGCCCATGTATAATAACATATTATTATGTATATCGATGATAGGATACACAACACTTTTTGCCCACTAATTTTATGCCCTCACACCCCCATGATGTACGTCTTGGTGCTCCCACCTATTTTTCATCTTATCATACCAAGAACCCCATGGGAAAGTAACGATGACATCAAATCACATTATCCTATAATCATTTGGTCCATCACATTACATCACATCTCAAAAATATGGTAGTATGGTACCATAAACAATTACGACATGAACCTCATTTCGTACTCCCACCATGAACGACCCCCACCATATGTCACCTTATCACAACCCATTTCACCTCACCCAATGACACTTGGTACATCACATTACCGCAAATCACATCCCATTCCCACCAAATACACCTGGGATATCACATAAAATCTCAATGTCAACAATTTTGACTTCTTTCCATCGCATCCTATGGATGTCATTATTTCTTGGAAGAGGTAGCATAGAAGTGTAGGAAGCAAACCATCTATCCTCATCTTTATGATTATTGATAATACACACAAATCTACATGGTTATATGCATTAGGGATGCAACATGGGTGGGGTGAATATAAGAATTCACAATAATAATCAATGTACATAGTATCATTACACACTTTCCAAATGTATGGGTTCATCACATATTCACTAACCCACTCACAAATTCAGAATCACACCTCACTAAGACACATAAAAATAATTGAAAATAGTATATGTACTACCCCACACAAACATACCACAAGAAAAAAAATCCCATTCCACTTTTCATCAACATTATATTTATTTATTGATTTTTCAGTACCATTTAATTTCATTTTAACTTCCCACATAAGAAATTTCCAACACCAATAAATCATATAATTATTTCCCATTAACTCATTTAACCAACAAAATTTTAACCACAAAACCCATTTTATGAATTCAGTAATCATTTTCATCCCATACCAATATCCTTTCATTGTTAACACATCACATCCCATTACTCATCAGACATATAAAAGACACACCACATCCCAAAAAACATTACATAACAACAAAATCCCACCATTTATCTTGAAAAAAAGCTCGCACACCATCATTACATTCAACCTGGTATCATATCTCAACCACATCTGCTTCCCCACTTCATAAACATACCACAACCACCATTTTACATCAAATTACAACAAAATTCATATCCCTACTACACAAATTCACCACAACCACTTCCACACAAGCCACATATCACAACACAACATCCCATCTCATCTAAACAACAAATCCCCTGCCTGAACACCACTTTTGGACAATAAGTATTCAAAGAAAAACATTTCCATAGACACATTACACATTAAAAATAACTAGTCATTTTTTTGGAATATTTAATTTCATTAGTTCCACTTCATTATTTTGGGGTTGTATGACACAAGCCATATAATCAGAGGCTACTATTTCATTAGCTAGATATATGTAATTAACAAATAACATTGAAATATGATACCAAAAATTTACCAAAAAAATGTTTTATAACATTGATTAGAATAGTTAAAGAAAGGAACCCCAACAACCATGATATTCAGAGGGCACTTAACACTTGAAACATCAATATAAAACCATATCTAAATAAAAAATACAAGGTTGCGTTCCCCTACCCCTACTAAATTCATATAACCAATTCATGTGTATTTTTTAAGTTGGAAAAAACCATTTCCATATAAATAATTATAAGCACCCCTCCGTATATTATGAACATAACAGATAACTAAAGGAATTCCCTAATTGGAAGAAAGAATCTTTTCACCAATTTGCTGCACAGAAAATAGGGTGGCCACACATAGAAGGAAACTATCAATAGTGAATAAGAACCACATAGTCTAATGAAACCGAGGGAAAAGGCTCTAGAACATCTCATCCCAAGATAAGGAAATCCATAAATAAATAAGGAATTATCTTCTATTTAGAATGTTCCTATTTGAAATGAATATGACTTTATATAGTTTTAATTGACCATTAAAGGACGATATCTTTAAATCAACGTGGTATAACTATTTAAAAATATAAAGATATTTATGAAATATAGGATGTTATTATCACCCCTTAAAAACGTTAAATTTCTTTAATTTAGTGTCCAAAATCATATTTCAAAAAACAATATTCCAAAATGTAAAATTTGGAAATTCTGAAAAAATTGGATCTACATCGAGAGATCTGTCCCTAGAGATTTACCACCAGTGGTCTATAACTAGTGATCCTATACAAGTGATGTAATACCAGTGATCTAAAAAATATATATTCCATCTGTGATCTACCACTAGTGACCTACCATAATAGATGTATCACTAGTGATCTACCACAACTGATCTACTACTAGTGATCTACCGCCAGTGACCTACCAACAGTGATATACTGCCAAACTTCTATCTATAGTCATATACCACTAGAAATGTACCTCTAGTGACATTAAACCATTTATATATTGTTAGATATCTATATATAATGATCTTAAACTAGCTATATACCTCAAGTGATCTACCATCATCAACTAAAATGCCCCATTTCCAACCAAAAACCCACAAAACTCCTGCCCCATTTTAAAACCACTACTACACTATCCTCGGACACCTCAATCACCATATTTCCTAAAACTCTATTAGTATTATTTTCCATGCTAAAATAACATATACCTCTTAAACTATTATTCTCACCAAGATTTAAAAAAATGAGGAAATGATAAAGGTGTTCTAAATAACCAACAAATGAGATATCTATCATGTTTCATGATATATTTGGAACACAAAAACAATTTGGGAAAATACATGTAATTATATAGAATAATTTTTAAAAAATACATCATGGTTGATACCTCTCAAATAGGGGTATGAGATTTAATAAAGCATTACAACAAGGGAGGAAATTGGTCTCATATATCAACATGAGATCAAATAATTCATCCCAAAAAATCATGTGTTAAACAACATGGAATTTTAAGCATTCATTCATGAAAATCATAATCAAGAAAGGTCGCAAAGATAATTATAACTAACCCAAAATTCAATAAATATCAATAAATTATAGGAAAACTCATTCTTTTCAACTCTACTCATCATCATCAGTTTCAAATCAGGATTTCAAAATCAAAACCATGTCAATTTTTAATGAATCTATCTCAAAAACACTTTGTTAAATAAAATCTCATATCAATTCATTTTTTTAAAAAAACCCAACATTATATTAAAAGACTATAAAAATAATGTTTTATTTAATAATTTCAAGCCTTTAATTATTAAATTAAGAATAATATGTTTTTTTGAAAACCCATTCCTCTCATTTCAATTCATCTGAACTAAAATCATAAAAAATTCCACATGCATTTGTTTTTATTTCATCAATATTATGATTTAAATCATTATATCAACTAATGAAAACATTTCATAAATATCTAAAAGTTTTTCTTAATTCAATTGTCAAAGGATTTCATCACAAAAACAATACATATTTATATCACTATTTATATGTTTCAAAATTGATATGTTTCAGGAAACATAAACAAAATATGTGGTTGGAAACAACCATTTAATAGAATAATAAAACTTTTCATAAGTTTTTTAACAAAATTTATTTTCCAAGTGCATACCAACTCCAAAAATCTCACATTGATCTTCCTAATCTATAAAAGAACTCATATAATAATAGAAAGAGATTCCATAATCATACAAATCAAAGGAACCCATCCACGACACCATGACATTGTCTTCTTCTTCTGGCACTACCTCACCATTATAGTTTTAAAAAGTGTCATAATATAACGCATCTTGATGCAGAAAATGGTTTCTATTTCATTATATGTTTGATCTCATAACGAATTCCATCAATATATGATCAATAAAAAATAACCCAACCAAAAATATTTGTACCAAAAATTTCCATCACATAATAAAATTATTATAGTGTGGGACGAAAGACCATCTTGATTAACTTCGTGATTCTTCCAACAATACTATACTTTTATTAAGGATATTAAGTGTTTAAACATTTTACCATATGAAAGGGATTAAATTAATTAAATTACATCTCAAAACAATACAGTCCCTATCACTAGAATATCCACACATTTAATCCGCTGAAAATTAACACTACAACACAACACAACAGCTAAACAAACTTATCAACCAATGAAAATGTCCACTAGAAATTTCACACAACCACATCACCTCAAAACCATACCATCAACAAAAAACCTAAATTTTCACATAAAAAGATGGTCCATATCATATTTAACACTTCCCCGACCAAAAATCACTTAAATCGTTACCCATAAAATCCCTATGATCAAAAATCAAAGAATTCCCTCTCCCATTTCAAGATATTTTCTACCCTTTGGGGGCACCAACTCAACTGCACAATTTTAATCCCATAAAATTAGAACATGTATTGATTAAGTATTTGGTTTCTCCCACTTCATATTATTTATGTGTTTAATCAGACATTGCACATAGAAACACAAGATGATCCACCAGAAATAGTAGCATTGAATTTTGGCTTCCACAACTATTAAGGGTATGACATACTCTACATCATTATTAGTAAGTATAATCTCAAAAATATTCAAATTTTCCATGTGAAATAGGTTTATTAGACATATATATGAGATTATATATTTAATATACAAAGATATTTATAAATATTCATCATTAAAGGTATCATAATCCACAATAATAAAAACCCAAACAAGGTTTCCAACAACCAATTGTTTTAGTAAATTATAATAACACTTGAAAACAATAATAACATTTTAACAAAAAACTACAATCCACATTTCCAAGTAATTTCTATTGAATCACCATGACTTGAATTTAAATATCTTTAACATGTAGGAATTTTAATGATTAAACTCTACACATTTCATCTCACACATCTTGATTAATAAGGCATTCTAAGATTATTTTTTTATCGAGGAAAAACACATCCAACTTAATTGGAAAATTTTCACATGCATGGTTATTATGATAAATATAAATACATCATTTGATATATAATATTCTTTTATAAAACTAAAAATAAAACATGTTATATGATAAAATGATTAAAACTACACATGTTTTAAAACAATATTTAAAGATTTTTACTACTTGTAATAAAATTTATTTAATAATTTCATTTCTCAATAAAAAATGCTTATATACTGAAATAACTATAACATAATTTTAATTCCATATTTAAATAAAACATGTTAAACATGCCACATAATGATGTCCCACTTAATAGAATTTCCATAATTACCAATCAAATGTTTTCAAATTTAGTCATGCTTACATAAAAAATATTCACGACTTACCAAGCGAGGAAATATTACTAAAGTAATAAAAATGTTCTATTAGACTTGATAATGATTAATTAAATCATTTAAATAGTTTCGAGTCTCAATAGGTTACAATAAATAATGGTTACCATTTTTACAATATTGAGAATCAATGTCACAAAAATATTTAGGATAACACATTCTTACTGAATATTATTATATTAGTACTGTATAAATCTAACCACGCCTAACATAAAGAGTAATTTATTATGGTAGTGTTTTATAATTTCAAAAGAAATATCAATAACCAAGATGAACATTTTTTTAAAAAATTTCCGAATTTAAATGTTGAAAATGAAATTTTTCAATAATTTCATAACTCATGGTCATGATAAATTCTTAATGGAATGAAATTCATGGAATATTAAAAAACATTGTAAAATAATACTTATATTCATGGTTTCAAAATAATTGTTTTTATGATTACAATATCAAATTTACTAAAGTAAACATTCATCATAAGGGTTTTCAAAGTTAATGTTTTTTATAAAAATATAATCTAAGAACACTTATATATCAATTTAAATCATTTGGAAAACAAGATTGTATTTTATAAATTTTAGGAAATGAAAAAATTAATTTCATTAAGAATCATGCTACAAAAGAAAGATAAAACACATTCAAGTCCCAATAAGTATTAATAAATGAATTATCCTAGTTATTCAAAATTATAGTCATTCCTTTTATGTATATGATTTATTCATCAAACAATAACAATGAATTGTAAACCACGTCATGGAAATGATCAGATATATAAATATTAAATTCCATGATTTAATTAATTAATTTCATTAACATCCCAAAACCACAATGTTAAATCACTAGATAATTTAGTAATGATGTGTGTACTTCTCATAGTCCTCTACCATGAAAATAGTTCCACATCACTTGGTCATTAAATAAGATCAGTGTTCATACACTAATTTATGGGGGCCCCAAAAATTTCATGCCCAAGTCGGTCTCACTGGCCTATGTCACATACAAAGGACATCATGCATGGTTGGAATACCAACCCTTGAGATCCTCATTGTTACTAACTCTATACACCATCCTATCTCTCGACCATTATATTTGATACTATTCTTTCCTGACCACCCCCCTCCAATAATATGATAAAGAGGGTTGAGAGATAGTGACCCATGGGTCCCGCCTTTAGTAGTTCCCGAGTTGATGGGTCCCACCAAGGGTATAAAATCTCATATATGGAAGGAATTACCATCCATAATATAAATATCATAATGAGATGAGATTAATATACAATAATAAACTATAAGAAATAATTTAAAATAGATCCAAAACACTTCCAAAAATATATCTATTAATATAATTGATAAAAAAGTGTCTCACAAGTATATACCCCAAGGAAAATATAAAGCAGTGATACAAGAAATATATAAAGGTCTGTGGTAGTGATATATATCTCGGTCCATGATGTAATATAGGAATTTTAAAAATTATTTTATATATATGTTGGTTGAGCATACATTTATACTCAGTAGGAAAATAAAAATATAAATGAACATATAAAAAGAGAAAACTAATGAACCTTTTAGAAAACAATAAATCCAATGGGAACTGTTATTAGTACTTAAATAAAACAATACTCACTATGACTCCTTACCCAAAAAATCATCCATTTGTAATTATATAATATAAATAATATCAATGATAGGAAACCCTACCCATTTTTTCCACTGATTTTACACCCTCACACCATAACGATGTACGTCCCAACCCTCCTACTGATTCCGTATCTCAAAATGGATGGAACCCTGTATAAAAGATAGAGTAACATCAAATCACATCATCCCATACACACATGAATATAAAATCATATCACATCTCTTAACCAGGGTAGTAGGTTATCATGAACATATCAAAATTCCACATCATGTATTCCTCTCACAATGCTAGACACCCCCCATAATTTATCATATCACATCCCATTTCACCTCCCCAAAAGACACCTGGGACATCACATCACATCATCTCTACCGCACATAGTTCAAGGTCATCACACTAAATCTCAATCATGTCACATTTAACATCATTCCATCATAGAAAAATCATGTCATCATCACCTGAAATAGTTATTAGGGGAAGAGTGGGTAGCCAACCATCCATATTCACCATTAGGATAATAAGAAAGTCACCCCCAAAAAATTAGGTTATCAGCACTAGGTTCTCAACTCGTTTGGGGGGAATATATAAAATCATAAAAATATCTGTTGTATATAGTGTCATAAAACCACATCCCAACCCATGGCTTCATTATATAATCACTATCGAACTCACAATGTATCCACTTCCCCTCATGAGAACCAACATGAGTTGATGCCAATACAATATTAAAAACTCCACAAAAACATGACATGAGAATAATAATCACATTCCACTTTTAATCTACATTATCCAAATATCTAGATTTAACACTGCCATTTAATTTCATTAAAAAAACTTACTTAACATATTTCGATCCCCATTAATTCATGTAATTCCATACCATTAATTCATTTAACCAAAAAAAAATTAACCACACAACCTCTATTAATAATTCATTAATAATTTTCAACCCATATAAGTCCCCTCTAATTTTTATCACATCACATCTTATTTATCAATGAACATAAAAAAGAACCCACCACAACACAAAAAACATAAGTAAACAATAATATCACCCATCCTCATTCAAAAACTCCCACACACCATTTCCATATTATTCCATACATAAATTATCAACCACATACATAAACGTTCTATATAACCATTCTATAACAGCCAATTTACATCCCATTACAAACACTTTCATGTCCTCTATTCAGACATGCATCATAACCAATTCCACACAATATAAATTTCGTACCACAAAACCCAATGTCATCTGCCACAAAAATTCCACTTATCACACACTAAATTGACAAAATAATCCATGAGAAACAACCACATCCATAGACACATTAAAATTTTCAAAAAACAAGGAATTTTCATTTTTGGCATAGGGGATTTCAATAGTTCCACTTCATTATTTTGGGGTGTTATAACTCATACCATATAATTATAAGGATACTATTTTAATGGAGAAAAATTGTAATGAACTAATTACATATAAATATGAATATTACAATACAAAAATTAGGATTACATAACTTTTATAATAACAAGGAATGTAAGGACGCCCACAACCATGATTTTCACCAAGTATTTAGCCCATAAAAATTCAATAATAAAAACCCTAACAAAACAGTAAAAACCTGCTTCCATTATCCGAACCCTTATCAAATTCATTTAACAAAATAATTTATAATTTTTAAGTCGGATGCAAAAAAATTATTCCAAAATATACATAAGAACACTTCCACCCTTGATACACATAATTGATAAATAAAGGAATTAAATAACTAGAAGATGAATCTTTATACAAATTTTCAACATTGAAAACATGGGGCTTACTAACTTGAGGAAACCATTTACCAAAAACTATAACCTTATTTTTCCAAGAATCCAAGGGAAAAGGATTTAGAACCACAAATTTCAAGATATAGAAAGATAAAAAAACAAATAAAATATCTTCACTATAGAAATATAAAATCTTAAACTACCAGGTCTTGATAAGGTTTTAATTGACCATTAACAGTAGATCACGTCAAATCAACATAGTATAACTATTTAAAAAGTATTTTAACATGTAATAACGAGAATATATACTTATATTCCTTTAAAATGTATTCATATTTAATTTATTATGGATGTAAAATTAATTTTATTAAAAAAATTCATCAATAGGGAAAAAATGGAAAATCATGAAAAATATGATATACTGCTAGGATGTAACACCAATGAACTACCTCTAATGATCTAAATGTACCAATACACCACAAGAGATGTACCACCATTGATCTATCTCCAGTAACCCACCTATAGAGATCTACCATCAATAATATACTTCTTGTGATCTACTACCATTAATCTACCACTATAGATCAAAATCCAGTGATCTTCCACCAGAGATCCACAAACAATGATATTCCTGTAGATATATACTAATTGTGATCTATCAATAGTGATCTACCACGAACGATATACACCTAGTGATCTACCAACAGATATATACCAATGGTGATCTACCATTAGGATCTACTATTATCCTCTATAACACCATTTTTCTTTTAAAACACCAAAATCCTCATCCCTTCCTCAACTAAACACCTGTGTGATTTCTATAGACACCCTAATCACTATATTTACCAATAATTTATG
Organism: Viscum album; assembly: GCA_963277665.1. Classification (NCBI taxonomy): domain Eukaryota; kingdom Viridiplantae; phylum Streptophyta; class Magnoliopsida; order Santalales; family Viscaceae; genus Viscum; species Viscum album. The sequence goes on from OY728134.1 coordinate 1,283,046,357, forward strand.
GGATAGAAGGCCTAGTATAATAAAATTGTTTTTAAATAAATTGAACAAGTTTAATAGAATACCACATGGTTGAGGATATATTATTATTCCACATTAATAATACGATTTACTATGATTTTATTTGATATATTCACATTTTACATTTTTGGTTTTTGTAAAGAACTGAACAATTAAGAATCATTTTAACAATGTATGTTAAAAAAATACAATGCTTTATTAAATGATAAACCAAATTTTATAGTAGTGGGATCGAATATTTTTTTTTATGACTATTGATCCATCTCATTTGTTATTTAATAAAATGAACCTAGGTGAATATTATGACTCTCCAAAAAATTGAAAAATGGACTATCATAGATGTTCATGTAATAAATCCAATAAAGGTAAAAAAATAAATCATCATAAATTTAACAAGCATGGGAAGAAGAAAATGATAAATGTATCAAAAGTATAAGAATATGTTTTATATGAGGTAATGAAGGGAATGCAGAAATAAAATATTATTGAGAAATTATGAGTTTAAAAAAATAGATGGGAATAAAGTTCATCAGAAGTTATTAATTTTTTTTTTGAATTTAGAAAACATTATAATTATGAAAACTGATTACCAAGGTAGAATGATGAATCATGGCATAACAAATAACATATGAATAGTGATATAGAAAAGACATATAATGACAAAAAACCTACAAGTGGAATATAAAAAGTATGAATAAATTTTTTTCTTATTTTTAAATTATGAAACTTGATTAGATTATGATTGATGAATATTTGGAAAGTATTCAGTTTTTTATTCAAATAAGGAGTTATAAAGGAATAATATGTAAATTTCATTTTAAATTATTATAAAGGATGTTTATTGATTAATGTGTCTACATATAGGGTTTCAATAGGTATTATATAGTGGTATTTATTTAATGGATCATGAATTTAAGGATGATCATATAATTAAAATCAATTATGAAATTATGATGTTTTATTTTAGAGTAATTCATTGCAAAACATTTATTGAGTTTTAATAAATGTTTGAGGAAACTTTAATGCATAAGTTTATAATTTAATTAAGTGAAAATGTAATTTTTGGATGATTTCATCTATATTTTGTGTAAATACATTCAAATTTGTTGATAATATTTTGGATTAATATAATATTTGTAGTTGAGGTAATTATGATAAATTAGAATATATAGGTCCAATATATTTATGGAATATATGATTTATCACATAAATACCAATAATATTGAATAGTTATTTGGTGACTAAGTGATAAATGTTATTTTTGAATAAGCATACTATAATTGGGACATTATATGATTATGGTAAATGGACAAATTATTAGATAAAATAATAGTTTTTGAGGAAAGATACTTGATTTTTCTTTCGGAAGAATATATGATTTTATTATGGAATTATTTTGATTATTGGTATTTATTGAAAATATTATCAAATATTGGTATGGTATAAGTTAATTATTTATATTAACATTTTTGCTGAACATTTTTCACTATTTATTTGGATTTGGAGATTAATGTAGTATTTATTCATTCAAATCATTATTCATATTAGATATTATCTTAACTTGTGGTAACCATTTTCAGTTTTAGAGAAATTATAGGTATAGGGGGAATAATGTTTCACACATTTATGGTTTTTATGATCCATTGAATGCTAATTTTAGTTAATTAGGAATGAAAAATTCATCATTGTTTTTATCATATTTAATATGAGATGAAGCAAAGATCGAAAATTGATCGAAAAAAACTAAAGAATGAAATACAGCTTTGGTCATGGAATGAATTCAGGTTTATATATTTTATCTTATTATCTATTTTTTGGTAAACTAATTCCATAAATGATGAAATAGGTTGATAAATATTATAATTCTTATATAGAAAATATTTCTTATATATTAATGTTTTCCTATAGAAACTCATTCACAAGTACAAGTCTCACAATGATTAATGAATGTATTAAGAAATATTAATTAAGTGAATGGTTTCCTAGTATTAACATATTTATAATTATTCTTTTCAAAATGAAACAATATCTATGAGTATTAAATGGTATTTCATTAATCTTATGTATATTATTCATCTGATCCTTCTAACTGATAATGAAAATATTTTCAACCATTTTTTTCAGACATGAGATAAAATTATGAGGATAAAATTTCTTTATGTTGGTATAATGTTACAAATCAATATTTTATAATTTATTAAAAATAGTTTACCATAATAAACAATTATCTTTGAAAAACCACAATATTCTATAGAAATATTGTTATTTAAATATTTCCATTATAACATAACGAGATAGTTTGATTGGTATAAATAGGGGTAATAACATTATGAAATATATGTTAAAATTTTAGCTAATAAAAATTTATTTATTAATACCATTTAAATAAGTAATCAATGTTTTGAATTAAATTATATATGGAAAAGAATAATTAAATACTAAATGGGGCATTTTATATAAAAGTGGGTTTTCATTATATTTCGTATTTTTATTAAAAATATCAATATATTTATATTAATAATTGAAAATTAAAATTTTAATTAATAATTTACATAATCAATTCAAAATAAAATTATGACGTTTTTTTGAATTTCCAAGAGATAGTTGATTTTTGGGTAAATAATGAAAATTACATATTTTTCAAATAATTTCACTTTTACGACATTATCATGATATAAAAATGACTTAAATATTTAATAAACCTTTTTCATGGAATTTATATATATGTAAAAATAAATATATCGAATATAAATGTATGGAAATGAACTTAAAAAATCAACATTTGACATTATAGAATCATAAATAATGTTTTTACTCAAATAATACTATGTTTTGTACTCATCTTTTAATCAAGTTTCCAAAAGGTACCTGTCAATTTAAAATTAGATTGAAATTAAAATAAGGTTAATTTAAATAAATATAATCTAATTAATTCTATGGTAATGATAATTATACATGCTTTTGGTATAATTCCACTTATATGATTAATATATGAATTTTTATAAAATTGATTTTTTGTTGCATTTTGAAAAATTATATTAAAGAAACTAATTAATTATTTGGAAATTAAATCTTCTAAACATTAATTTCATATTTTTAATGGATACATTCAAATTTTTTTGTGAGGATAGTTTCATTTTTGTTCATAATTAATATTAACCATAGTAAAAAGAAGTCAACATAGTAAATGATAAAAAAGGTTAATTAATGCTAAATCAAAGTAATGAGGTCGCACAATATTAACTTAATTATTATTTGATGATATTATTTAAAAACTTAAGAGCTTAAATTTAAATTTTAATCTTTTTTATTTCCATTATCCCATGAATAAGGCTTTATATTATTTTTATAATATTAAATATTTATAATAGTGCAACTCTCATCGCATAAAAAAGGGAACATCCCCAATACTCTTATTCACACACATGAACCAATTTATTTTGACAAATACCTATCCAAACACCTTCCTAAAATCCATCCATACAATATCTTGATCTTGGTTTCACTAAAGGACCAATCCTTGATGGCTTAATGCATATTACTAATGAGGTTTTCTAAAGAAAATGTATAACTATTAACCATGTGTTTTCATTTTTATTTCCTATATCACCTCCCTAAACTATTATATATCCATTATGATATTATAAAATATGTATATTTCACATACTTAAATGATTTAATGTTGATGGAAGAACTGCTTTTTATCTCTTTTTCCATCTTATGGGAAATAAAGGCATTTCTCATTAATATATATGGACTACCATCATGAAGCCATATATTTTGTTTCCACAATCAAATCACATTAACTTTTGTAAATATTGCACTAATGAATATATTAGTTTATTAATAAATTATTATGATTATGTAAAGGTATGATGTTAATTTCAAATTTTACCCTACCATACGTTAACAAATGGTAACTTTTCTCATTCGTATACGTGGACTACCACCTTCGCGAAGTGAGGTGATATAATATTCTTGAGTAACTTAAATGAATGGTTAAAAATTTAATCGAATGTGTAAACATGATAATTATAACTTGTTTATGATTTTGGATTTAATTTAACAATAACCGCTAATTACTATGGTCAATTCACTAATGTTATTTTGATGTTACAAACCAAACGACTTAAAAATGCCCCATGTAAATACTAGTAATTTAATAACAAGATAAAACACAAAAAAAAATTAAGGTATAATATTAAAGTAATTAACTTTGAAAATGTTATTAATCAATTATAAATCAATAAAATATTATTATTATATAATTTACATGATAGCTATGGTGAGTTATGAAATGATGTAAGGTATTTGTCGTCTCAATTTTCATTCATTGAGACTTATGGAATTGTGAAAAAAATGTTTTTTATATTGCAACTAGTACTATATTGATGTATGTTATCATCAATTTATTAAAAGTAATGTGTTTTATGAAATGTTTTTATGTTCTTTACATTGATGTTCTTTGATTTCTAGGTTAACAAATACCTATGGTATTTTTCATTCAAATGTTATTTTAAATGTTTAAAATTTATTTTGATTCATGTTTGAGTTATTATAAATGTTTCAATAATTGTATTATATAATATTAAAATATACTTTAAGGAATGTTTCAAATTTATTTTTTTTACAACGTTTTGAAATGTAATATATTTAGTATTTTCTCTAAAGGCCATTTCATAATTTCATTACAAAATTGTAAAAACAATGTATTTAAAACATAAGAAATTAAAAAACATTCCCACCATCATGACCATTATACTTTTATAATCTTACCTTACATGTTTACAAATTTTTTTAGATAATATATTATTTCATATTTTTTTGAAATTTTAATTTTAAAAGCTAAAAAAGGATCTATGACATTATTTTTATGTGAGGAACGTAGTGTCTCTATATATTTAATAAATTAAATATTATATGATATTTTACGGTAGAAATGAGTGTTTTTTATTTTTTAAACATGATATATTTATTAGAAATTTTACTTTATGATTTAGCTAACTTGAAACAATTCATTCATAAAATATATGAATGATAACAAGTGAGCCTAATATTTACCACAAATGTATTGAGTAATTTAATAGAGTTAAATATAATTAAGTTACTCTTATAAGATATGTTGTAATTAACCATGAATGTTATTTTTTTAAGGGTAATTATAAGGTTGAATGTAAAGATAATTTCCCAAGGTAACTACATGAATTTTCTATTCATTCAAAATGGTTTTTAAATAAATAATTTTACATCATAAGGTCATAAAATGATCTTATGGTTTTATAAATATTCATGACTATTTTAGTTAAAAATGATATTTTCAAGGAATAGTTTAAATTTTTATCATGAAAACCTCATTACTATGATTTTTACATTACGATTTCTTATGATATATTTTTGGAAATAATTTTGAAAACAATATTATTTCAACGGTAAATAAATGATTAATTTAGTACATTGTTTCTTTGGTAAATGGGAAGCTACCTTATTATTTTTCCTAAATATAAAATAGACTGCTCGGTTTCATTTATTTTTATATCCCTTATGAAGAATAATATTTATCATCCCAAATTTTCTAATTTTTTTATTGGGCCTATGGATGGTTTGGAACTATTATGAAGTCTCGATCGAAATAAAATAAAATTATTACCGAATGAAGTATGAGTGAGATTAATATAACCCAATTTTGGACATAAAAATCATGGTTTATGAAAAATTTGACATTTTAGGATAGTGTTCCATAGGTAATGTAATGGTTTCCCAAATTCAATAAAACACTAAACTAAAATATCAAGAAAATATAAAAAACTGAAACAATTTTTATAAATTATGTAATTATTGGTTGATATGTTTTAAAATGACATAAACACATTACAAAAAAGACCCATTAATAAAAACATGCATTAAATTTATATACAATTAAATTAAATGTTGATTACCCATTAATTCATGATTATTGAAGTTATCTTGTTGGATATTGTGACTATATTCGATCTTATTTACTTAAAATTTTGGAATCCAATGAAAACCCCCAATTAAAGGCATTATTTAATTGAAGACCATTAATGTGTTGGATACTAAAATCAAAGGAAAGAAAGTGATACATTCAATAAGTTAATTCCAATCGAATAAATTGAACTAGAATTTGGGATTAAATGTGGGGTTTTTCTTCCATAGAAAAATTAAAATCTATATACTGAGAGATTGGGTTGAATGACTCATGGTGGTGGTCATAATTTATGAAATTTTAAATAAAAAAAATTCCATTTTCATTTTTAAAAAGTTCCTAAATATCCATTGGGAACATGATATACTTCCATCGGGGAACAAATGGCTCAACATGGCCTTTGACCACCTTCTTGACATGTCAATATTGTACATGGTTGAATGATATTGAGATTTACTTATATTCAAAGAACAATTAATTATGAATAACTTTTTTTATTTCCATTATAATAGAGTCACACATAAATACTAGTATGTTTATTTACTCATCATTTAAAGCAATTTATCTCTGTAACTAATAATAGTATAGGGATAAAAACACTAAATAATAGTGAAACTAATAAAGTGAACTCTATAGGCTTGTATTCACATTGGAAGATCATTCTTGACATGAAAAATATAAAAATAAATATCTTTATTAGGAAGATGATTGAAATTATCAAGGGATGTGTATGCATGTTTTTATGTGATGTACAAATTGATTATGTTATAATGCTGGTGAATTTATAAGGAAGTATGGTGGTTCGACATTACGACTGTTGGTTAATATGGACATTGGGAATTATAAATGATGTAAGATATTATTGATAGTAATTATGAATATTGGTAACCAAGATGGTTGGGAATCATATTTGTTGATAAAGGAGACATAATAATTTGACCCTTGGGATTATTTTTGAATATAAAGGGAACAAATTAATTTTTTTTGAATATAACTATTTTTATTTCTTCAAAAATGTTTATAATAAATTTAGAAGTTTTTAAATAATTCTATGTCATGAGACTATATTAAAATAAATTTATATGAAAATTTAATTTAATGACATCCAAAGTAATTTTTATAATGGTTAGTCAGTTTATTATGTCATAAAAATTATAATATTAAATATATAATGGGTTTTTATTTTATAATTTCATATTCTCATACTTAAATAATTTTTCTGATAGAATAAATAATTTTTCTTGAATAAAAACATCATGATTAGAGTAGACCTGATTATTTTGTAATTTTATGAAAAAGATTGAATTTTGGTGAAAATGTGAAAATCACTATTTTACAAGTACCATTATATTTATGAAATAATTATGATGACATCATGATTCAAAAAATTATTAAAATTTTATTCAGTTCTAATATTATTTATAGAGAATAATAATTAATTTTCAAATATTCATTTGAATTTATAAATTTATACTTATCATTTCGAAACCTAAATTCAATTTTTGAGATAAAAATCATTATTTTTTAGATTATATGAATTAATTGGGATGGTTTGAATGTAAATGTAGAATTTATGTTTGGTTGAATGTAAAATAACCCTATTTTTTAATTCAAAATAAATCAAATTATTTGGAATTTATTGAATGCACAAGTGGCTAGGTTATATAATAAATTATCCACTATTTTTACCCTTTAAACCACCCCCAACATGTTTGAATAACTACCCTTTATACGATTACACTCCAATAAAAACCTATTAATAATTAATTTACCCTTTATATCATTTATAAATCTCTCCCAGGGATTTTTTAGTCTTTTATGTTTCCCCCCATAGGATTTATGTAGCTTCAACTCAAGGTATGATTTTCCTTAATTCTTATATTTCCACTTTCAATTCCATTACTTCTGGTATATGGTTTATTTAAAAAAATGTTTCATATAGTTTTGGTTTTTTATTTTCTGATATAATCTTACATTTTATTTTTTCAATGTAAATTTTATATAATTTTTCTCATTATAACCTTCTCTTAAGCCATTACCAGTCTAAAATAGTGGTTCCTCATCCTTCATTTCCCATTACGTTTGAAAGACATTAAAAAAATCCATTTTATATCAATGAGAAATTTTACGATGCTTCATAGTTATAATTATATTAATTTTTTATCAATGATATATCCTAAATAACTCTCATTATAAAAAATTTATGATATATAATAATGCTCAAAAATTCCCATCACTGTACAATGATTCTATATTTTGGTAAGTAAAAGTTTGTGTGGTTTTTATTGAAACAATATTCCTCTATAGAAACTATAGGTTGATGCATGATCTATAAAAGATGTTTTTAGGGGTAATTACAAAAAGAGGATGAATTGGAATTTATCTCAATAATCACTGGGTACATGAAAAATATACATAATCACACACCTTATTTGACACTCTCGAGTGATTTTACTCGGATAATTCAAAAGTGATTTATGAGATATAACAATGTATCAAAATATATAGATTGAATTTAATATTAAATTGATATCCATATGACTTGAATATACCATCCACCAATTCTTTTAAGCATTCATTAAATATCCTTCCACACTTTTTATTGCGATCATCTGATTGTATCTCATGTTGGTTGTTAGATATTATCCCCAATAGGTGCAATAATCTATTGAAAAGGGTTTTTCCTACCGAATTGGTAAGCAATGTTTATGTCATCTATCACTCTTCATATTTATCATGTCCTTTACATCTCTACACCATGCCCATGTTCTTATATACAAGTGGTATGGTGGAAAAAATTTCTCTATTGAGAGAGATCTGTCACAACCTTTATATTACCTTATCATCAGCTTGCATAACTTTACCCCAATGCCTTTCCCTAGTGGATTCCATTTTATGCTTCTTCCTACTGATGGGTGGTTACCTAAATACAAAAACATCATTTAAATGATGAAAATTATTGACTAGAACATATACCATTTATTTTATATGGTGTAAATACCCAAAAATTAATTATCATGATTAGAGGTTATAGAAATAGAATGATGCATACATTCATTGGTTACCTGTTTAATTCTCAATGAGGTTATCATATTCTGACTAATGGTAAATTTATTTATGTTTTTCTCTATATTTTACCCATTAATTTTTGCATATTAATGGTTATCTATAATAGTTCTCCAATAAATTAGGTAAATAATTAATCTCTATAGACGATATGTTCATGAAGCCTTGGAACCAATCCTTTGAATTTTTTAGGATACCTTGTTTAAGATCCTTGGTAATATACTTTCACGAAACCTTAGTGATTGAATTTTTTGATATTCTAAAGAATGTCTCATGTTTATATTGAATCCAAATTTCTATATTATACCACATATACTTATGATCATTTTATGCCTCATGTACTTATCATCATGTTTTTAATATTATTCTCATTGTATTATATTATGGGTCAAGTATTTCCCATGATGTCCATTTATACTCTATTTTTATTTTTACCCCTTAATAGTATTTATGTCCACCATGTTATTTTAAAATGTATCCCTATGAAATTTTTATCTGTGAGGTTATATAAGATGGAATAATAAAAAAAGTATCTCAAGGGGGTTATTTGTTATGTTTTCTTTTTTACGATATATACCATGTACTATGATCATATTTTCAAAGGCAATAATCCTAAAATTTCCCTAAGGAGATGATCAGTTTAAATTTTTTTATGGAATAATGTTAATAATAATGTGTGAAAAGTCCCCTATTATCATAGTTGGTATTAAAGTAGGGATTTGTTATTTGTTGAAATTAGGACTAAATAAATCTTATTGAAACCCCTAGGGTTAATACTAAATATTGGAAACATCTCTAAATATTTTATAAAGGGTAGATTGTTTAGTTAAATAACCAAATACATCCTTTATGGATACTGCTATGTGGATTTGGTAGTGGAAAAAAAATCAACTTGTGGGTAATAATACCCAAATGGTGGATTTGGATTGAACACAATAATCACATGGTGTATGAAAAAGAGGCCAAAGACTACCCACCTATCCACAAACTCTAAGGAGATATAAATTGGTTATAAAATTAGTTTTATGAATCATAATAAAGGGATGCATATGTGAAGTTATTATAAATTTGAGGTGTGAATAAATAGTTAACTACCTGATTCTTGAAGATTAATATTAGAAAAACATGTGGATTAAATAACACTATATAATTTATTCTCAATAATGAATTTTTTTATTAAAGTGTTTTTTTGAAAATAGATAGAAATATAATGAAACTAATAATTAAAAATTAGTTACATATAATTACTTAAATGTTTTAACATTTTTTAGTAATGGGTGAAAGATCATTTATTATGATGGAAGGAATGAAATATTTCTTAAGAATCTTATATGTCCTAGATTATTTAATCATCATTATTATGGAAAAATATAATCTAAATGAATTTTAATTTTTTTCAAATTATAATCTAACCTAAATGATAATGTTATATCTATAAAAACATTTACATTTCCCTAAAAATTATATGGATAATGGTTTCTTTATATTTTATACCAGATTATCAGTCATATAATCATATTTAATAAGGGATGCATGAACAAATAAATGATCATTTTATTATTGGAGTTATAGAATTTATACAAAGGAATGATGGTAATATCAAAAATACTAATGATGTATTTTATTATTTTAATTAAATGTAATAATTTAAATTTTCAATCAATATGAGAAAATAATGATGGGACAACTTATTTAAGGGGGAAAATGTAACCCCTGGGGATTTCTTTTTATTAATTGAAATATAGTTTCTAAATAAGTTTTTTATAATATTTTACAATATAATAGAAAAAAATACTAATATATTTATTTATAGATCATGTTAAAAAAATTTAAGACTATAATTATTAATATTACATGGATATAAAAACTGAATAATAGTGTAACCACCAAGGTGAGGTCTATAGTCTTCATTTATCTTCGAAATAGTATTCATTTTATAATGAATATAAAAATAAATATTAGTGTTTGGAAAATGATACAGTTTATCAAGGGGTTGTAATAAACATTTTTTGTGATGTATATAATGATGAAGTGAGAATTGTGGATTATTTTTTAGGATATATGGTCATTCAAAATTAAAAATATTGATCAATATGACCATTGGTAATTATGAACATAGACTCATATGACCGATGGGAATAAGGACCATTTATCAATATGATTTTTTGGAATTTTTATTGTTGGTTACATAAACGAAATAATGTGACATTTAGTATAATTTTTTATGATATAGAAATTAGAAAAAATAATTTTTTAGTATATAAATATGATTATATTCCATTAAAAATATGTTAAGTGAATTGAAAATAATTTTTTTTTAATTGTCAAAAATTTTAATATTTCATTAAAACTATCAATGTTCAATATATAAATATTTTTATCCAAAAAATATTTTTATCATATTTCTGGAGTTAATTTGATAAATTAAATATCAAATTTTGGATTCAACACATTGAATATCAGATTAGGGTGAATGTTTGGAGATTTTATGAAAATGTTGATGTTTGGGTGAAAGTATGAAAAATATCATCATATGGGTGTTCAACATTCCATTAAATCAATAGAAAATTTTATGAAAACTTTTATTCCATAAAAACTAAATTTATTGTGTAAAATTATGAGTATAAAAATATAAATTTAAATTTATAAATTTTATACATGAAATTTTGAAACCTAAATTATATTTTGGAGACAAGAGTTATTATTTTTTGATTCTATGAATTAAATGGGTTTTCTTGAAGATAATTTTAGTAATGATATTGTATTAATCAAAACCAAACCCTATATTTATCATTAATTCTAACCAAATAGTCATAGAACATTTAAACCAGATGTGGTTGGATTATATAATAAAATAACTAATATTTTATCACTTAAAAACACCCCTCGATAAGTATAAATAGCCACACATTCTCAATTTCCTCTCTAAAAAAACAAACTAATCATAAATTTAATCTCTACATCCCCCCCTATGTCCCACTTAAATATTTCCCAGGATTATAAATATTTCAACTCAAACATTAAGATGCTTCCTCTTGAGGCAAGTTTTTCTGAAATCCTTCTATTTCCATTTTCATGAAAAATAATTTTGTTATATTGCATATTTATATTACCTTTTTATATGGTGACATGATTCTTATTACATGGTATCTTCATCAATTTTTATTTTAATGGATTTTTTCTTTATAACCTTTCATTATAGCCTTTTCTTAATACATTATTATGCCAAAATAAGAGTTTCTAACCCCACAATTCCTATTATAATTTTCATAATATACTATCAATTACTTTTAACCATTACCTCTCATTATGAAACCATTATAATCCGTTATAACAAATAATCATCCCTATATCCAGAAAGCCATTATAAATTTGTTAATGATTATTTTTTTATTTTCTTATCAATGATATCAAAATATTGATAACAAAAGTAGAAACAAGATCTATGAAAATTTATATTGGGTAATAAAATTGAAAATTATGGATTGGGTTTTTAATAAAACGATAACTAATGCATTGTAATGACGCCTAACTCCACACTTTGTTTAATAATTCCACATCATTTTCTTTCGATAACTCACATGCACTTTATATGCCATAATAAAAAATCAAATATATGTATTGTGATTTATAATAAATATATATCCATATTCTAGGAAGGTATACTTCAATAATTTTGTATATCATTCCTTCAATTGGTGTACTACTCTTTTAATTATAAACATTCTATAGTTTCTGTAGTTTATTGTTTGATATTCACCCAGATAACCTCATTAATTCATTGAAGGGGTTTCTTTCCATCCAAATTTGTAACCAATGGTCATGTTCTCCACCATTTTCCATCTTTCTCATGGGTTTTACCATTATTCTCTATGTCCATGTTTTATGTAAATGTGGTATAGTGGAGACAAAATCTCTATTGATAATTATATAACACTTCCTTTGTTATGTTTTATCACCAGCTTTTCATAACAATTCAATTAATGAATTTCCCTATAATTTAACCTTGTATGCTACATCTAATCAAGGGGTGTTCACCTAGAGTCCCATATAACAGTTTACTAAGGAAATTGTTGGGTAAAACATTCTACATTGACACTATTTAGTGTAAATACTATATAATTAATTGACATTATTGAAGGGTATTTACCGATAAAGATAATTACATTCATTGGATACTTATATAATTTCAAATGGAATTAAATGTTATGATTACTGATGGATTTTTCATCTATGTGTCACACATAAATTTTGGAATATAATGCTTTTCCCTTGATATTGATCTAATTCATTAGAAAAATAATCATTATCTAGAGATAACATGTTAATAATACCTTAGAATCATGCCTTGGTAGGGTTTTATTGTACGTTGGTGAATAATCTTGATAACATAATTTTATGATGCTGTAGTGATGAACTTTAGTGATATGACTATGAATGTATCATGTTAATGTGGTAGACACATTCCCATTTTATGCATCATGTATATATGAACATGTCTCGCCTCATGTTATTATGATTATATTATGAATCTTGTGTTCCTATTCATATATTATGCCTCATATTTTACTTATGATGTTCTTTTATACTCTTTTTTCATTATTTATCCCTTACTTGGATTTAGGATCACTTATTTCTTTTAAAAAATATCCATAGGAAATCGTATATAGTGAGTTGATCAAGTTTGACATAGTAACGATGTATTCTAAGAGTTAAAATTTACATATGATTTCTTATCTGATCCCCATATACCATGTGTTATGTTCATAATTTCTAATACAGTAAAACTCAAAAGGTCTTGAGGAAATGATGAATAGAATAATATTTTTTTGGAATACTTTTAAAAACCATGTATGAAAAATTATTGGTTGTTGTATCGGTACACTTCCACAAGGTGTCCAGTAGCCCCTTTGTCATTTTTTCTCAATTTTGATGATCCCACAAGCTACACAATATATACCAGAAATTCATACTTATAACTCTTACTACCTACTTAGTATGAAACAGAATCTTGTACCAAATAACTTGTATATTCTAGTATTCAATACAAACAATGTGAATAGGTTAGACAATTTTAAATGGCAGATGGAGCATGTTCTTTGTCAGGGGTGGCCGAAGCTTAGTCTACGATTGGGGAAGGTTCTCATTCAGGGAAGGCAGTCCCTACCAAGGTTGGGTCCAAGGGACTCTCCTTCAAGGAGGTCATCTGCAGGGGAGGTCTGAATGGTGGGCCTGCTCTTATCCCCCCGATTCTGCTTGAGCATCGTCAACCAGAATTTCTTGATGGGAATCTAGTGGTGGTCATATCTAACAAGGAGATAGAGAGTGCTATGGAGGTGAATTGCCTCAACATGGTGGCCCACTTCGGGCCGGTGAAACCGTCAGTGGATGAGTTTAGGGGTTTCCTTAAATCATGGAGATTGCAACACACGGTTGTGGTCTCAGAGTTATCGAAATTTGCATTCTGTATTCACCTCTCTGATAGGGTGGACTTCGTGCGCACCAAGTCAAGGGAGGAAAGATGTTGCGGTTCTCACTGAATCACCTTATCGCAGTGGTCCAGGGAGTGCCACTTTGGGAAATAATCCTGTATGGGAGCGGTGTAGATCAAGCTTCCAGGCCTTCCCCTTACTTTCCATAATCCCTCCATTCTGGAGGATGTGGGGGATGCTATATGGACGATTTTATGTGTCGATGTGATGATTAAGGGATTGATGGAGGTAGCTAATCCTCAGATCTATGTGGAAATGGATTTATCAATGAAGTTCTCATCGACCTTTCTGATCCGTTCGCAGGGAGGGTTTATGTGGTGGCAGAGGTTTGTATTTCTTTTGCTTCCTAGGTTCTGCTCCTTTGCGACTTCCAAGGTCATTCGGTGGAATTCTGTAGGAGGGGTATCAAAAACGCCAGTAGTCAGTGGAAAGGAAACTATAAGAGAAAGCATCTGTCATCTACTTCTTTAAGCTTGTTTCCTGGTTTTCAGGCTAAGAGGAGAGATAGATCCGGAGCCAGCAATGAGGGGCCGGCGGGAGACCGAGATCCTTCTTCCTCGGTAGGGCGGGTCCTGGTCAACGACCCGTCTCTTGTGCCTGCTAATTCAAAATTTGACCGTAAAGGTTCTTTTAATCGGGATCCCTTGTCTGATAAGCCTCAGACGTCTATCCTGCTGCCAGAGACCTCCAATATGACCCCTTCTTCTCTTTCGGTGTCAGGTTCACCACCATGGAGGAATGTTGATGGCCTCTCATTGGATTTGGATGGACAGTGGGTTACCTTTCTACATGATAAAGGGATATGTTTGACCCTTTCTTCAATTTTTTCAGGCTTTCCAAAAGGATTGGTGCCGCCTGCTGGAGAGGTTTGGGTTTCCTCTTTACGGTCTGCTGGAGCTTTGAATCTTTTGGTGCTGGCCTTGGTGGGATGTGTTTCCAATTCCTATTCGAAGGATTCCCACAAGGGCTTCCCAGAGGGTGTGGTGAAAGAATTATCTTCAGCTCGCAATTCCCCTCCTCGTTTGATGCTGACCTCCCTAAGCTGTGAGGATACTCCCATAAAAAACTCCTCCGCGCCGACGAGGAATAGATTTTCCTTTTTGGAGTAATCTGACAGTCCCTTGAAGAAGAAGATTCATCTCACAAAGATGGTATGTTCAGCGGAAGGTTCTTCAAGACCGGTAACCCGTTCTATGGCTAAGGAGGAGTTCTATAGGGATATTTTTATCCCTAGAGCAGGCAACATTGACGGGAAGGTCTACTCCCCCTTGGTGTAATGGAAACTCTGATTGTTTGGAACGCTAGTGGTCCTGGGGGGAAAGGAAAATGTTCCTTCTTGGATGACGAGTGTAAGAAACATGGGGCTTCCCTAGTTTCCATTTTAGAGCCAAAATAGGACCCATGGAAAATCAGCTTCTTTAGCAGGATGTTGGGGATTGGTAACTATTTGCATTGCCATCCGGAAAACAAACAAGTGTGGATTTTCTGGAGGAGCTTCATTCAGGTTGAGCTGCTGCAGGTTTTGGATCAGTGTATCTCGGTCAAGATCATTTGCAGAGGTATTGTGATTCTGTTTTCGTTCATTTATGCCAGCACATATGTTCTGGTGAGGAAAAACTTGTGGAAATACCTTGGTTCATTTGATCCGAAGTGATTACCTTGGATTGTTGGTGGGGATTTTAATGCCATTGTGGATAGATCGGAGAAAAAGGGAGGCTCCGCGATTTCCAATAAGGGTATTCTAAATTTCAATGGATGCATCTCAAGTAAGGGACTCCTGGATTTGGGTTTGTTGGGGAGAAAATTCACCTGCTGTAATAATCGTCGTGGGAACAATCGAATGTGGTGTAGGTTGGACAGATGCTTGATGAACTTTCAAGGTCTCGAAGACTTCCCCAGGACCACAGTCACTCATCTTTCGCGCGCCCTCTCAGACCACTCGTCATGGTTTATCGACCTTAATTAGGCTAATCTAGAGAGAAACGGCTTCATTTATACATCATATTGGCATCACATGGAAGGATTAATGCAAATGATGGAGGACTCCTAGGTTTAGGAGGTTGAGAGAAGAGCTTGGGTTGCACTGTCTGGTCGCCTTATGCACCGCAAGTCTGATATTGGCAGGTGGTTTGCTTCTAATCAAACAGTGAAGGATTCCTTGGAGTCGCTGCAGACAGAGATCGAAAACCTGGAAGGAATTCTTGAACACAGATGGAATTACTCCACCTTCATTCTTCTCTTTGATAAGTAATCCTTAATGGTGCAGAGGCTTCTATAAGTGGAGGGTAGCTTAAGACAGAGATCGAAAGTCAGGTGGCATAAAGCTGGAGATAGAAACAACGGGTTTTTCCATGCATTCTTGAGTGAATGCAAAAGTTCCAAAGTAAACATAAGACTAGAGGATGGGTCTTATTCCTATGACATGAATGTGGCTGGAAGGCTTTCTTTGGAACACTTCGAACAACTGCTGGGGGGAGGGCGACCAGATCTTTTATAAGGGGATATTGTACAGTGTGATCAAGAGTTATTTATGGGATGTATTCCTCATAGTATTAACTCGATAGAGAATGAGTCCCTAAGGTCTCTGCCATTAAAGGACGAGATTTGGGAGACAATTATCTCAATGGCTTTGGAGAGTGCTCAAGGTATGGATGGATTTCCGAGCTCTTTCTATGTGGCGGCGTGGGACATTGTAAGGTCTTAGGTCACCGAGGCTATTCAGGAATTTTTCTGGGGAGGATCGTTCAATAGGGGTTCGTGTGCCTCTAGGGTGGTGTTGGTGCCGAAGAGAAAAGACCCATCTGATGTTAACCATTATAGGCCTATTTGTCTGTGCAATATTTCATATAAGATCCTGGGTAGTCCTCTGTCTAGGAGACAGAATAAGGTGATTCCATAAATTATTTCCCAAGAGTAGCATGGGTTTATTCATGGTATGGGTATTCAAGGGGCTGTGGGAGTATCCCAAGAACTGACGGTGGATTTGAATAAGAAAGTGGTTGGTTCCAACATGATAATTCAAGTGGATATGGATAAGGATTATGAAAAACATGAGTGGAGTTTTCTAATTTGGTTGATGAAGAAAATGGGTTTCCATAAATGGTTTTGCAACTTATGCTTCAGATGCTTCTCTTCTCCGTGGCTTACTATATCACTGTTGGGGAAGGGATTTGGTTTTTTCAAGATTGTACGTGGGGTGCACCAAGGGGACCCCCTGCCTCCCTCCCTTTTTTTGATTTCACAGGAGGATATTTCCTATAACCATCATAGATACTTGAGGGATATGAAGATATATCAATATAGAGTCCAAGCCTCAGATGGTACCTGCTCACATATTATGTTCGCTGATGATATCCTCATTTTTATTAATGGAAGGAGGCCATCCCTAATCAATTTTATGTCGTTGATTCTGATATATGGAGACCTCAGCAGGCAACAAATCAATGAAAGTAAGAGAAGCGTGTTTATCTCCAACAAATGTTCAAGACGGAGGGCCCAAAACATTCATGCCATTCTGGTTTTTTTAAAGGGAACAACTACTTATGACATACCTCGGGGATCCTATTTCAAATGGCAGTGTTAGAAAGGTATTCTTTGAAGACATTTTAAACAATATGATGGGCATGATTTTAAATTGGAAATCTAGGTTCTTGTCCTTTGGAGGTAGGGTGACTTTGATTAGTAGTGTGGTATCCTCTATTCCAATGCATGTCCTGTCATTCATCACCCCTTTTAAAAGAACTAATGATGCTATGAAGAAGATGATGAACAAATTTCACTCGGACGAAAACTACTTAGTAAGAGCCCATTGGGATTCCTAGTCCTGTTTAGCATTACCGGTGGAGGATGGTGGGGTTCGTCTCAGGGATATTTCGGCTTCAATGCACTCCTTGCAAGCACAGTTAGCATGGGATTTTATGGAGGGTCATTCATTATGGGCCAAAATTCTGAGGACTAAATATGGTCTGAATTGGGTGGAGTATGGGGTTAGGAAGCTGACCAGACTCGGGAAAACGGTTAGACATCATTTCGAAATCCTCCATAAATCTTCTTGTTGGGTAGTGGGTCATGGGGACATTAACATGTGGCAGGTTTATTGGACTAGGGAGAAGCTCTTCTTCCCTCACTGCCTAGTCTCGGGCTTCACTGTCAAAGAAGCCAGCCTCCACCCCAGATTTCATGAAGTAATTCTTAGCCCCAAAAAGATGGATGTCTGTAATAAGATAATTTTCTCAGAGGATGTCTACATACACTATTTTACATTATCTAGCTCTAGGGTATTCAACGGGAAGGACTACCAGTGTATGATCAGCCATGGGAGCACTCGTGATGAGTGGGGAACACTTGTATAGTGAAAATCACTTCCCTACAAGATGTCCTTTATGGTATGGATGTCATGGAAAAAAGATCTGGTGATAGATGAAAAAATCCAGAAGAAAGGAATAAATCTAGCATCATGTTGTTTCTGCTACACTCACCCTCAGCTGAAGTCCATTCTGCACTTATTCATTAACTGTGACTGGGCTGCTTATTTATGGACCTGTTTAGATGTCAGGGGCAGGTTCAATCCGACATGCTCCTCCATGGAAGATTTTCTTGCAAACTAGTTCTCAGGTATGAGACAAGATGATATGGAGTCTAAAATCCACGACGTAGTGCTGACTGAAATCTTCTGGATGATATGGGAGGCGCGGAATAAGGCGAGTGTTGAGAGCCGGTGGTCCCTTTCCTTAATTATGGTGAAGATGAAATGAATGATGCATGAGTTAGGCAATCTTCTGATAGGAGGGTAGCATTCCCAGACACGGTGTGATTTCCTGAACAGACCGAAGGCATTCTCCAGGTCATGGGGCTGGTTGGTAAGGTGGGCGCCTCCTTTAGTGGGGTTCAAGCATAATGTTGACGTCTCACTCGTGGATGGACTGATGTGAGGAGGTAGTTTGGTGCACGACAGAAATGGTTCTGTTATTATGGAATTCAACAGCTTCCATGGCCGAGGATATTCTTTAGGGGCAGAAATTAATGCGCTGCTCACAGGTGCGGAAATTTGTTACAATTTATCCATGGTTTTCTCAGAAGTGGAATCAGATTCTGAGATCCTGATTCAGGCCCTGCATGGAAAAATGAAGGTGTCGTGGGCCTATACATACTCTATTCGTAGATGTGCTGGTATGATTCCACAATATTGCACTACGTGCCATATTCCGAGAGAAGCTAATTTTGTGGTGGATGCTTTATCAGGAGATAGTGGTCCGGAGGATCCTCGAAGGGTGTTCCTGAATGTGGGTTCCTTACTCCGGGTATGTAAGAACATTGTCCAGGGGGATGCCCTTGGGCCTCATCACCTTCGGCCTCCCTGAACTCTTCAGGTAGGGGGCTTGTTCCCTTTTTGAACATTAAATAAATAAAAATGCAATTTTCAGTCAGTCAATACAAAAAATGCAATATATATCATCATTATGTACCATATATGCCTATAAATCCCAAACTTCCTAAAAAACCTCCAAAAATTAATTAACTCATACCAAAACTAACTCCTATCAATTACAAATTATTTAAATCATTAAATTTGTATCCAACCTCTATAAACCAATCCTCAAATTTATTTTTCATATTTTAAATTTAAAATAAAATATAAAATAAAAGACAATCCTATCTCTAAAAAATGATTTGGGTTACAAAAACTCGCATATATTACTCTTATTATCATCATGAATTTTCCTAATGTATATCACTTAAACAAAATATTCTAAATATAACCTATTCATACCCAAATTCACTATCTTATACTGGTTATGGTCATGAAGTAACTACACCCATACTAGTTAAACTATCAATATCCAAAAATAGTTCACTCTAGTTCATAAGACATTAAAATTATATCCTAACTAAGTCACCTTCATTTATTTCCTAGTTATTATACTCAATAATGTGCTAAACTAACTCTTTGGTACACTATTTTATTGACTCCCTCCACATGTTGATGGTCGAATCTCAGCAATTTTGGATATATATTCAAACTCAATAATTATAACCCACTTTTAGAGACATTCATAAAGTCAATAATATAAAACATCACACTACCTTGGATAATGACATTAGTCTTAGATAAGCTGATGCTAACTCAATAATGTACAAATTACATCCCACCATTTGTATCAAAATACATAGTCTAACACTTTAGATTATTATCATAATAGGAACCTTACTTTTTTATAGAATGTGGTACCCGCTAATAAGCACTGATATTCGAAAAAAAACAATCCCTTATCAAGAATGATTTCTGAATCTTCTGAATTTCCGCAATTTAATCAAATGTCCTCATCTATTTCAACCATCTAAAATCTAAAATATTTACTCCTCAACCAAATTTATATATCTAGGCTACTTGCATGTAAGGAATGATTTGAAACCTTAATAATCCATAGTTTTGTTCTAACATACATTTTAATAGCCCTTTACCAAAATTACACATGAAATAAGGGTCATAACTAATGGAATCCAATGGTGTTCTCTCAACTATATAATCCACTCTACCGCATTTTCACTGAGTGTCAACATGATCGGTTCCATCCATAACCTAATCACCATCTACGAAAATCCATGATATTCATAACTATGTCCAACCACTATAAAATCCTTACACTAGATCAAGTATCGTCATATTGTTACTGTATCATTATTTACATAAATAATTCTTAATTAATGATTTATTAGAATATAATAAAAAATTTCACAAAAATGACTACACTTAATACATACCTTAAAAATTTACAATATCTAGCAACTGTCTAAGAATACCCACATCAAGGATGTAGTGAAACCCCAATTACTACATTATATTACTTCTTATTATTCCCTTATTTCTGGAAAGCTTAGATCTAATTCATCTTTCTATGGAACTGATCTATCTTTTGTGCAGTCCTTTCACATTATAAGATCTTCAAATAGATATTTTCAATATAACAATGAGAATGGATAGTGATATCTTTTATATCTAATGTCTTTTAAAACTAATTATACATTTTCCTAAATATCATATTACTCCCTATTTCATCAATAAAAAAATAATTATAGGAGTAGAAATTCATTGACTTATTTATCACCTGTGAATACGAATCATCCCATAAATACTTTATCTAAATAATCATTATATAATTAAATCCCCTTTCAAGGAAATGATTAATTATAATTTCAATTCATTTCAATGTTATTACAATGAATAAAAAATGTTCAAAATCCTAAATCATATATAGTCACTACTCTCCCATGATAGAAAAGCACAATAAACTACTTAAAATTATTTGGTTTTAGGCCCTATGAATAAATAATCTAATTAGATAAAGGATCATAATTATATCTTGGATAGAATTACTCTATCCATTTGAAAACGTTAATCTATTCCCCATTAAAGGTTCTCATCCTCAAATTTATAATCTACTAAGATCACTTTTATCTATCTTAGAGTATACATATTCTCCACATTGGCCTACATATTACTGATCCAATTCTTATCATCATAGGATCCCATATTAACTCTAGATGTCGTTCAGGATATATTTTAATGGTGTTGGATAGATTTTATATCCATCACATCACCTATTTCAGAACTAATTATAAATTCCTATAATACACAAAGAATTGTTTTATTAAAGGTATATTTACTATGATAACATCCGTTAAATATATCTTCACCACCTCTAAATTTGGTAAAATAGATAAATTTTACTCAACCATCTCCATACAAGTACACATCCACACAATTGAAAATCATTGAAAAAATAAAAATATCCATATTCCCATTAAATAAATAAAACTCATAAAATAAATATATTTATTCAAAACAACAATTAACTACCCTATATATTCAACCATTATAGGAAATTTTAGACTGAAACCTAACTAATATAGAGCCAAATCCTGCACACCTCTAAAAACAATTTAACGGTAAATTATTTTACACTAAATAACATTAAAAATTCTCATAAACCACTTTATCAAAATTGGGACCAAAATTCCCATCCTTATTCGCATTAAATTTACTCAAAATCATGCATACCCAGTAATAAAAACACTCATATGTTTCAAATTGTATCAAAAAGTTATTATCTCATCGAAACTAAGATCAAATACCTTTGGGTATAAATTAGACATATCATATTAAACTCCCAATACACTAGCCCTATCTCATGAAAACTTCTCATTATTATAATCCGAACACCTCCAAGCAACCCATAGATTATTAACTACCAGAATTTGAATTCTATTATCAATATATATCATGTTTCTCACTATGGTTCACATGAATGATAAACTCGGTGATTGGTATATATATTTTTAGTTTATAAATTATTTTAGTAGTTTGGGTTAAAATTATGAGTTTTGGGGGAAATAATATCAGTGCATGGTTTAGGAACATGATTAGTAGTAAATACACGTTAACCATGTAATAAATGTTTTTTGGTTCGATTGATGATTTACATGGTTAAACATGGTTTTCCAAACTGTGTGTCTATTCTAAAGGAATAATTTGTTTCAGTATTCATGGGATACTATCTACCATATGGTTTGTCCATATTTCATTAAAACCCTGTGAGATGTATAGATTTATTAATAATTGAAAATTACTCTCATACCATTAGTCATAATTAACTATAATCTCCTCATAATACATCATTTTCGTGACCAACCCTATTTTTTATAGTAGAAGGTTTTATCCATGGATCCCTAGTGATTCTTAATTGGTTTATGTGGATATTCTTGAGGTATGTTCATATTTCCTCCTTCTTTATACTATTATACCTATATATATCATTGATCTATATTTTGTTTATTTAGTTGAATAATGAATTTGGTTTGTTTTTTAGTTGTAGAGGGTTTAATGGGGAATTGAATATATTTATAATTGTTTTGGCTTGGGAGGACTCAATCCATTCGATTCAATTGTATATTTTTGAAGGAGACTAGGTATTATCCATTGGTGAGGTAGGTGTATATAGAAGTTGTTTATATATCATGTTATACATGTTGTTATTGTAAATTCAAGTGGTTTTTTATTAAATTAATTTATTTGAAATGTATGGGGGTTATTTTAAGAAATTTCATCTTGGGTGGAATGAAACTGTGGTTTATAATGGGTTTCAATAAAAATAGTTTTATGAACTCTATATGTATGATGAAATGTCTCAAAGAAGGTTTTTACTATAAAATGTGTTTTCATGATCATGGAGGTGATGATTTACTTATGAAAATTCTGAGTGAAAATTTGACCATGGTTTATTGTATGTTTCGATTTAAATGAATCACATTGGATTCATTTGGGAACAATGTGTGAATTTGGTTAAGGACATATGAGAACCTTAGTGAGGGTATCACCATTTGGGGCTGTGATTTTAAAACCAAAAGGCCATGTATATACTTAGTTACACATGATTCACATTAGTTGGGAATAGTGTTCCTTTTATTTACTAGTTACATATTCCCATAGTCTATATGCCATTTTTGTTTTTTGTTTGGATTCATCTATGTTTTATGTTTTGATGGTCACACATTTTTTCCATTGAGATATACAGGTTTTCTATTTTCTCTCTATATGTTATCATTAATGGTTATTCTCATATTAATATGGAATTTTATATGGGATTTTTTGAAATGATAATAAAAAGATGTTTTTTGTAAAAATAATTCATATGAAATATAATTAGGAAAAATATTTTGTTTTAAAGGTAGAACAAAATGTTTATTTTTTTATAAATTGAATTAATTTATGGTGGTATCCTTTTGGGAGTCTTACTCACACAATGTATAGTCCATTTAGCATATATATATATATATATATTTGGACTTTTATTATATGGGTAAAGGAAAGGGCCTCATGTATGTCACCGAATTATATAAGATTATTTCACCTTTTTGTGAGTTCGGTTAGTGGTGATGGATGATCACTTGGAGAATTGATTTTTTATCCGTTTTTTGGTCATTTGGGATTATTCTTCTTGCACAATTTATCAAGTATCATGGTTTTCCACAATTATCTTCCAGGTATTACATTGATTATTGATATTTTTTGTTACACATAATACATGTTATAGTATCTTTCAGGGTGAAATTATTCCAAACATTTTTTATATTGAATATATAAAAACTAAATATTTTATAAGAATTTACTATAGGATAAAATATGAAGTATTTGGTAGATATATTTACAAGAAACTAGGATTTTATATTACTAGGGTATATTAATGTGTTATAAATTTGGTATTTAATTTAAATAAATGAATAAAAATAAAAACTTTATAAAAAATATTTATAATGATTTTATTAATGAAATTTTATTGATTAATGTAAAATAAATAAGTAATAAACTTCCAGTAAGGTCATTTCATACTTCAAAATCTAATTACCAATGATTAATTTTAAAACGAGTTTATCGAAGTTTTTAATCCACGAAATAAGGATTGGACTCCCACCCACACCTGTCAAATTCTAATTAGATGGAAATATTTCGACCTTATCATATGATACAATTTAATACCTAGATATTTTGAGCCAACTTTCAATGAAATTGAACATAAATAAGGTAAATGTTATTATAAATTCCACTTTCATCCACTCACATTAAAAGGGCACCTCATCTCCATCACACCATTTTAGCCTTCTAGCATAGAATGCATATAATCCAAAACCATCATAGAATCTTTCCCTTCACATTGGAGAATACTGTATTCAAAAAAGAATATTACTTCTAGTATTAGTGAGTAATCAAAATGAGGTATCTAAAACAATAAATGTGCATAGTTTCTAATAATAAAGAAATACTTGAGGTAGGGTTTTTATGTTACAATCAATTTTTTACTTAGATTAGTTATGCTTAAATATATAAATGTTAAAATTGTATAATATATCTCTCCCAAATATTATATATTTTATTATTCCATTTTTTATTTATTTTCTTGTTTATCTTTAAATTTCCTATTTATAGTTACTCAAGAGACCAAATTTTTGTTTTTAATAAAAAATAAAAATGATTTTATCTTCCACCACAAATATTTTGTTCTTCCTCAATATTTCCTTTTATGACTATATTTCTATTAAATAGTTCCCAAATTTTTTGTTAATATTAAAAAAAAGATTATTGAAATTAATTTTTGACAATATTTTAGTTTCATTACAAAGGATTAATTGGAACATTCTTATCATTTTCCAAACATAGTACTTTTTTCATTTTTAAAAATAATGTTAAAGGTATTTTTTATTTCAAATAACACTACATGAATAACCTCCACCACCACCATAATCAATTTTTTCCTTGAATATTACATTATAAGTGTCCTTTTTTATTTTGAAATAAAATATTTTTCTTTAAAATTTGATAACGTTATGGATTCTAAATATGATATAAAATAAATAATTTATCTAGTTGAATAAATTTTATAGTGATATTTTATAGTTATTTATATCCATAATAACATAAATTTATATTTCCTATGAATTTATAGGGATATGACCCAATTTCATCATAATTGCTCTTTATCTATATTTTTTATGATTATGAAAATGAAATTATTATGAAAGCTATATCATTTTCACGTGTTTTGATATGATGATGTGATGAATGTTTTTTTCTTGTAGCACACATACTAATGGTCCTAACAACATGATAGGTGGTCATGGAAAAATTAATATCACCATTAAATTAGGTAATTGAGTATATATATTGAAATTATAAGGACTGGAATGGGGAGTTAACCTAGTTTAGTAAGTGAATATTTGGAATAAGATAGGCTTGGGAGTGAAACTTGACTATGGGAATGATTGAATAGTGAGAGAAGCCAATATATAATGATAGTAATTAGAGTTATCCTTGAAAAATGAAATTATATTCTATTCCCCTGTATATTAAAAAATATTATATATAATTCTTATGATATTTATTCATGGATCAATATTTATTATTGATGATTCTTCACCACTATAACTTATGTATTTTATGTAATAAAACTTTATTCCATGTATCATTATTATGATATATGAATTGATGTGTATGATGTTCTAGTGGTTATATTATTTTTTCATTTTGTTATACTTATCTTATTCCTACTTGTGATAATTTATTGATATATCATATGTTTACTGTTACTAAGCATTTGAGAAAACACATTCTTATGTTTCCATTCCCCGGGTTATAAATATTGGGTTTATGTTTTTTATTTCTATGATTAGTGCTCAAGGGGAAGCACTAAAGTGGGAAGTAAGTAGATATTTTATGTATTAGTTGTTCATGTAACTATGTTTCCAAAAACACTAAATAACTATGTTTTTTAGGAATGTATTATTGTAAATTTTATTTAATAATCATCTAAAATGATTTAATATTTATGTATGAAAATTGTGGGATTTTATAGTTGGAATAAAAGGAAAGGTTTAGAAACATTTAGAAACCTCGATGAAGAAACTTTAATGGGAACTATTAGGATAAGACTAATTGTAGGAGAACAACCTATGTTATTGTAAGTAAGGTATTTCTATTTCCCTAAGAAAATACAACACATTCATGATATTAAATGTTGAAATAGTTTTAGGAATGATTTATATAGGTGTAATAAACCAAAAAAGAGTTGGCCACATATATCTAATCCATAATTTTTGTGAACATAATATGGGTACTTAATTTGAACATTGTTTGAAACATCAAGGGGATATGCTTATATCAATTAAAATTTTCATTATGTTTCATTATGATGGATTTAAATTAATAATACCATTGATGACAAATGTTAATCCTAAGGTGTCATATAATGAAAATAATTTTTTATGATTTAGATATCTTATAATTGATTTTAATGATTATATAATTTCTTACTATGATTAGTATATCTAATTTTTATTTTTGGTTTCTATAAAGGGATGTATCTAGAAGGAACTATGTTAATGAAAAATGAGATGGACAATGTTATGATTGTCCCACTGAGAAACCAAATTTTATAGGAGTTAGAATGAAAAATCATACTGATATGATTACAACACTTTCTCAAGTCAGGAATCATGATGAGGTTCCAAAGGAGAAAAGGAAGGAACACCATAACATTGAGTCCTAAATGAGGAAACATCCACATTAATTTAAGAAGTTTATAAATGAACATAATACTGATTAATATATATGTGGCACTAAAAATATGTTTCTCATTCTCCAGTGTTTAGAAAATGAAAAGGTTATCTTAGCTATTTATCATTCAGATGCTGAATTAAATAAATGCATGAATCTTATCAGAAATATTAGGCAACATAAAGAAATCGATTCCATGGAGTGGGATTATTTTAGGAAATTATTTATCCATAATCAATTTCATTTTATTATTCATAAATGTATGGAGAAGTAATTCTAAGAGATTAATAAGAAGGTTAATGAATTAGTAGGTATATATGAGAAAACATTCATAAGGAATATGGGTTATTCTTCTAGTATTATTATCATTACCACAATTAAAATTGATTGATTTTTTATTGGATTAGAATCAGGTATTTATAGCATGTTATCTAAATGTTTCTTAATAGCTATGAATAATTAGTTCAATGCCTCATGAAAGTGAAAATATAGATTAGATCCACCCCTAAGTCTCATCGATTTTATATGAAAATAAATATGTAATTCAATGAAAATTCCAATAACAACTACTATTGAGTGGATAATATGAGTTTTTATTTATCCCAGAAGTATCAGAGAATAATGAAAGTAATTTACAAGGGAGCTTGTAAATGATTCAACTGTGGAAAAAAATTTCATCAGACAATTGAATTCATAAGAAACTAGAGTAAGTTAACTAATTGCAATAATAGATAGAAATCTCACCAAAATGAACCACCCACACTCCAATTATCTAATTGTATGGAGTATAGACATTATAATTACTATTTCTAAAATATGATGCTTAATGATGGTGAACTTTGAAATCAACCACTTAATCCTAGGGAGATAGGGAAATCTCATATAATCATTGTTACTGATGTGGGTTGAAATAATAAAGTGGTGAGGGGCACACTGATAAACCACTCTAAAATTTCAAATTACTTATTTGACACTAGATATGACCACACTTTTTTATTTGAAAAACATTATATGGTTTTCACATTACTTCCACAATGAATAGATTCTGAAATAGTAGTAAAAAATATAAATGCTGTGATGATCACATATCAATTCTTTGAATCATCCATAATTGAGGTTTGTGGGAATGTGATTCCTATAAATATTATTATTATTCCTATAGTGTAATTTAATGTGTTATTGGGAATAGATTTGATTTCTATTTATAAATCCCACTTTATGTTTTGAGGAATGAATGTCATATTTTATATTCTCCACCAACCATTTATTGTCTATGAGGGTGGTCATATATTATATAAATACTATTAATATGATGATCACATGTCATGTATATAAATCTTCTCTAATTTATGTTTATTGGAATTTGTTTCCTATACATATTTTTATTATCCATGTAGTGGAATTTTATGTGATCATGGGAATATATTGGATCTATTTATATAAATCCCATATTAATTAGTTTGGAAGGGAATTCATATTTAATATTCTGATCTAACTAATGATTTACTATAAGTTTGAGAATAAATATGGACATCCAATGAAAAGAACACCAATTTCATAAGTCATGATTCCTATTCAAAGTAGGTATTTAACTTATACAGATACATAGAAACTCAAAATCAATTATATTCCTATTTTAGTATTTTTTGATCTCTTTTAAAAATAGATTCATAATTTTCCTCCAAACTATGATGTTGTGTTTTCCATAGAACTCATACTTGATGCTACACCTATTTCAAATACTCTATTTAAATTAGCCTCGACTGGGTTATATGAATATATGAAGAAACTCGAGGAGAATAATGAGAATCGATGCATGTTGCCAAGTGCATCACCATGTGGATCCCCGTTAGATTTATTTTAATTAATGATAGATTTAAGTGACTCTATGATGATTATTAGTAATGTAAAAATACTACAATCTGGAATAACTACCCTCGTGAATATAATTATGATTATTTTGATCATTTACATGGAGCTCAATAATTTTACAGAATAGATATTTATTTTGAACACTACTAGTTGAGGGTAATGTATGAGGAAATAAAAAATAAATATTTCCATTCAAGGTTTGGAATCTATGAATTTATAACCATGACATATTTTCTTTCAAATTCCTCAATTGTATTTATAGATTTAATCAATAGAGTCTTTATAGAATACCTTCTATATTATGTGGTAATATTTATAGATGATATTATTAGATATTCCAAGGGAATGGGAAATCATAAATATCACTTTAGTATTGAACTAAAGAGACCATGGAAGGATAATTTGTACAAATAATTTAATAACTATGAATTTTTTCTAATGAAAGATTCATTAATGGGACATAAAATCTCAAGAGAGGGTATATTAAAGGATCCATAAAAGATAAATGTTATATACAACTATCCTAGAAAACCCATGTAAACTAAAATTCACAGTTTTCATGGATTGGATGGAAATTATTAATAGTTTCAAAATGATTTTCCATGGTTAACTAATCCACTCACCATGTTAACTCTTATAAAAGTTATGTTTTTTATACTATAATCATGGATATAATTTATAGGAATTGAAGTGAAGGATGGTCATTGTACATCTAACCACACTACCCTATAGAATTTAAGGGTACATGATTTACAATGATGCATAGAATAAGAGGATATGTTGTATTCTTCTGTATAATGATATGGTGATAGATTATGAATAATTCCAATTGAACATTCACAAGAATAATTACCAAATCATGATTGGATGTTAGCACTTATAATATTTGAATTAAATATTTAAAGTAATTATATAGATAATTAAATCAGTGACAGATGTATGAATAATATATTTTTTATTTATATATTAACACAAAAAGTTTTTAATTTACAATTGAGAAGATTTTTTATAGTGACTTACGATTATGACACCTTAATACACTACAACCCTAGTATGGTGAACAAGGTGGTTGATGAATTGAGATCAAATGATTATGTCATCTTACCTATGACGAGGATAAAAAAATTGCAATACTTATTGATTTAAAAAGGATGTAAAATGAAATATTTAATGAAAGAGAGAGATATTATCTTTTTGAGATTAGTTTATAACCATCCATAGATGTAAATTTTGAATAGGTAATAAAGTAGGATTCCATACTAGAAATGAATATTGGAAATATTCCTATTTATAAAATGAATTTAATTGAATAAAAAGGTTCATAAGGAATGTACGTGTACCATCAATACTAGACCAGAAGACGAAGTTATTTTAAGAATCTCGTGACTCATAAATCTCTATTAAACATTTAAGTACGAATATGTATAGAGACATTAAAGATTATTTTTTGTAGGAAACAATGAAGAGAGGTATTACAGAGTATGAATATCCATTCTTGTTATATCAGTATGTTATGGATAATAGTTTTAAGTCTAACGGGAATTAATAACATTTACACATAACATAATGGGATGGAAAAAACAACACCATGGAATTTATTGTTAGAATCCACAAAACATCTAATGTCCATAATTCTATTTTTCATATAGTTGATTTCTATATGAAATCAGTACACAAAATATATATCAGATAACATTTTACACATGATTTTCTTTCAATGATATTTGTTAATGAAGTGGTAAGGTGACATAGGCTAAGACATTCTATTTTATCTGATTTTATCTGTGGTTTAACAGGATGTTCTATAGAATTATTCAACAATATTTAGATGTAGAGTTGTTTTAATATAATTATTTTCATCCATAGATATATGGATAATCTAAGAGGATGACACAAACCCTCAAGGATATATTGAGATCAACTGCTCTAGATTTCAAAGGTTGTTTGGATCAAAACCATCATCATGTCATGTTCCCTTACAAAGATATCGTTCACTCAAACATAAAATGGATCATTATAAATCCCTACATGGAAAAAGGTTCAGAAATATAAAAAAATGGTATGAAGTTTTATACAAAATCTATGAAATACTGACAATGATAATGTAATTTTATAAAAGGTTAGATCCTTTAATCCACAATTCAAGGAATCCTATAGTCAGAAATATTGTTACACTGCCAATCATCAATGATATCAAGAATTAAATGTTAATGAGAAGGTTTATCTTGAATATATATTTGAACATAATTTTTTAGATTTATATTTATGGTAAATTTTTTCCCTATGTATATTGATCCATTTTAGATTCTTGATCGAGTAAGGAATACAACTTATTGCTCGACACTCCCATAAAACTATCTCTAGTTCATGATGTGTTCAATGTATTTCTCCCACGGATGTACGCACATGATCATTATAATGTACTAAAATTCGAGGTCATAATATTCAATTATGATATTTCTAACGAATAAAACATTGATAAATAATATTTTGTAGAGACAATGTTCTGTGGAATAATAATATTCACATAGTTAAATAACATTGGTGGAATTAAAAATTTGATGCAGCCACATTGGAATCCAAGAATGTAATGAAGTAGGGAAATCCTCATTTTTTATAATAGATTGATATTGTTTTAGGTAGAAATTAATTTTAAGGTAAGACATAATATAATAGATTAATATTTTATATGTATTTCATTTGTATTAAATCATTAGTTATTCAATAGATTTCATAACACATGGCCCCAGGTCTATATGAACCACCATATAATAAAGCATTATAACTAATCAATTAAATTGGAATTTATTAATAATAATAATAATATATTTATAATATATTTTTATATTTTTTAGTAATTCAATTGTATTTATTCATCTGTAATAAATAAGGAATTAAGATTTAGTAAAATAATTTTCCACTTCACAGATATGTTTTCTCCAAAAATGGGTTTTATCACATTGCTTTATGAATAAATTATATTTCATTTGTACCATTTTTATAAAATGAGATTGAGGAAATGGATATTATTTTCAAATTCACCACATAAATATTAGTTTAAGGTTAATTTTATGAATCGTTCTAATATGATTTTGTAAAGAATAATGAAAAATTGTGATTTTATAAAAATTATGATCTATATTGAAGGAAATATTTCATTATGTTTTTGAATTTGATCTTAATTTAACATAGTATAAATTTAATAGATATATTCTAATTAATTACATAGAAATTATCATTATTATTTCATTTGGTATATGTTTATTATTGGTCTTAAGAATTCATTTTTTTTCTAAAAATGTTTTTTTGGGTGAAATGAGTTTTTATATTCATAAATTAACATAATATATTCTGAATTATGTTTCTAAATAAAAATAAATATTATATATTCAATATAATATTTTTTAAATCCTTTGTTTTATTTTTAAGGTAATGAATTTACGTAAATTATGATTGATTCTTAAAAATTCATTTGGCCAAAATTGGATTTTGTTATAGGTTTCACGATTATTTAGAATTTAAATTTACTACTACTAGAATTTGAATCATGTAAATTGAATTAAGTATTTAAAATGATAATATTTAAAACAATATAATAAGGTTAACTTATTTGTCATCATTTTTATTAGTAAATATTGTAATGATATGTTAGAATGGTTATGGTTAAAACTAGTTGGCTGGATTCCTAATCCATGAGATAAGGGTTATATTTACACCAATTCTTATCAAAATATTATTGGTTAAAGATCTTTACACCATATATTATCCTAAATTTGAGTCTTTGGACATTTAAAGAAACATTTATATTAAATTTAACATAAATATTGAATGTATTTAATGAAATTCCATGGGTGTTTCTCCACACATTTATAAAAGGGGACAGATTTTCCACTCACTTTTACAACATTTGAGACTTTTAGATTATAAAATACCTAATTTTAAACCGTCCTATTATCTATAAATTCATTCTAGAAATAAAGGAATTCTCCAAATAAAAAATGTTCAATTCTTAAGGAGTAATCCAAATTTGGTCTCTCAATGAAGAATATGTTTGTGGACTTAAGAGGAAAGACAACATTTAAGTAAATGTTTTATGTTACAATATGATTTTACAATGAATTTTTTTTCATAAATTTTATGATGATGAAATTTTACTATCCATATCACCCAAATTTCATTTATTTTATTCTTCTCTATTATTTAGGTTGATTTTATGTTTTCTATTCATTTTCCAATCATTAACTACTCAATAAGAATATTTTTTTAATTAAAACTAACCATTTTTTCCTCTTGAGGATATAATCTTTTTATCCATATCCATATTTTCCTCAAAATGTTTTCAATAATGATTTAAATATTATCCATATTCTTTTAAATGCAACATTTTTACGGTACTTGGATTTTTGTATAATGGTTTAAAAGGAACCTTCTTATCATTTTCCAAACATTGTACTTCTAACATTTCAAAAAAAATTGGATGGTTTTTTTGTTCAATAAAAAGTGATTGAATAGATTCCCCCATAATCATGAATTATGTTTTCATTAAATATTTTATTATGATTATAATTTTTTATTTTAAAATAAATAGTTTTCGTTAATATTTTTAATTTTTTAGATTCTAAATATGTGATTTAAAATAAAAGTGGTATTTTATAAAATATATGTTCATGTGGTATTTTAAAAGAACATTTATATATAGTCAAATATTTTAATGTTTCTTGTGATTTAATAGGTATATGATCCAATGATACCATCTTTACTAATTCTCTATATAGTTTATGATTATGATGATGATATATTTATGAAACCAATATACTTTTTACATGTTATGATTTGATGATATGATGAATGATTTATGATCTCTTAGAACACATATGTTTTATTTTTAGCATGTGATTGGTGGGTCCCGAAATAAATATTCCTCAAATGCATTAGGTATATAAGGATAGCTCATGTGATAATAAGGATTGAAATAAAGAGCAAACCAAGTAAAATATAAGTCTTTGTCCAAAATTTTAGTCATGAGAGTGAACCTGATAAATAAAATGATAGAATGAGGAGTGAACCCAATCCACAATGATTGTATTGGCAGTGAGACATGAATAAAAAAATGTTTTTATATTCTTATATTCATTAAAATGAATATGTATTTTTCTTATGATATGTTTTCATGGATCATGATTTATTATTTATGATTCCACAGTCTTATGTATGATGTACTTAGATTTATAACACATTAATATGTGTTTTATGAATATGATATATGAATTGGTATGTATGATTGTTTAATATTTAGATCATGTTA
The DNA here is from genome assembly GCA_963277665.1 of Viscum album. Lineage (NCBI taxonomy): Eukaryota > Viridiplantae > Streptophyta > Magnoliopsida > Santalales > Viscaceae > Viscum > Viscum album. The sequence goes on from OY728134.1 coordinate 1,283,081,159, forward strand.
TCATATCCTTATGTGTATCTTATGATTATTTAGAATCATGTGTTGATATCTCGTATGTTTATCCTTATTGAGAATATAACATCACACTTTCTTATGTTTCCCTTCCCATGGTTATAGATAATGGTTTTAGGTATGTTTTGTGAATTATTTTTTGTGGTTGTGAAGAAGTAAATGGAAGATGATATATAAATTTTATGCATCGGTTTTTTACACATCACAATTTCAAAAGACACAAATATTTTAAGATACTTAGGTGTTCATTATTTTGAAATGTATTTAAAATTCATCTATAAAGAAGAAAAATTTATGTATGAAAATAATGGGTCACTATATATACCATGGTACTTGTCATTATCCCATGGAAATTGGTAATGTGCTTCAGGCCTTATGGATGTCCAGCATGGGTGATGTGTTAGGTTGACTAGAGTTGGTTCATGAAAAATGGTATAAGAGGGGAAAACTATTTATGGGTAGTTAGTATAATGGATTAGGTCCTTTATAACTGGGTTGATTATTGTAGAGGTGCGACCATATAGTTCACTTAGATTTCTGATATCGAGTTTCCATGGGTTGTCGGGGAATTTTCTATTAATGTTGAGCATGATTTGGGGCATATTTAAATGACAATTGTTTTGGGTTTTATTTATATGAACCATGTATTTCCTTTTGTTTGTTTCTAATATTACTATCGATGAATTTTTTAATATGGTGTGCCTTAAATACTTGTTGTTTAAGGGCCTTAGTCTTGAATCATAATGTTTAAGGTTGAATCTAGAAATACATTCCTTTTTAAATAATGTATTTTGTTTTTTTATAATAGATAACACATCATAGATGTGCGACACAATGATATTTTTATGAATATATTTTAAAAACTAAAATATATTTAAACAGTTTAAAATGGAAATGAACTAATAATTAAATTTTTTAATAAAACATGGGAATTTAGAAATGATGAGTTGAATTTTATGTATTTGAATGAAATATTTTTTATTATGGATTTTAATTTTATTCATGAAATATTTATTTGATGTTAAGTGTTGAAATATTTTCTATGATACAAATATTTTCAGGTGTTTACTAATAAAATTGTTCATAGAGGGGATATCCCTCAACAAGTATGCCACATGCACTTATCTAGCCTCATGAATAGTTCAACCAGCCAAGAAGGCCACAATGAGTGCCTACCCGAGGTAAAATGTTGTGAAGATGCATGGGGTATTATGCCCGTTCTTAGTATGAGAATTAAGAGTACCACGTACTTGGGTTGGGCTAGAGTCCACATGAGCTATGATAGCCCATGTGTGTGCAACTGAAACTAGGAGCCCATCCCTGAAGCATGACATTGACAAAGGGATGCGTCTTGTTTTCATTTCAATTCTTGAATATAGAAATCTTATTTTTTTGGGGTACAAATTATGTAGGTACTTCTCATCAACTAAAAACATCATATAATCATGCCTTCTATTGGAGACCCCGCACATCAGACATGACCCACCACAACGATCTTATGACACTTCTACATTCATCCTCAATCTAATAGTGCTGCTTCACCCTAGGATAAAAATATATTCAACAATAATCCTGGTATCAAGCCCATCCTCCACTTCCACCACCATTGATCACTCTCAGACCCAGATTTGACAACCGTGAATGCTATATCTGGCTACTTAAAATACCAAATGAAGAATGATTCCACCACTTCCATGCTCAAGCACCACCACTACTAATATTAATCATTGCTACTCTGATTTACCAATACAATTCAACAATGAACCACTACTAACCTGTTAATCCTATCCATAGTGTAATGATTGAACGCATGATATATTAAGGTGTTTCCAGACTATTCAATATGTTTCTCATGGTAGTTTAAAATATTAATTTATATTAAGTCATTAAAAGTGATAGTTCCACATATTGAGGTAGACGTGAATACAGTGATGGTTGAGGAAGATTCCTTTTCTATAAAAGGAGGAGTCCTTGACACTATTGAGGTGGTATGAAAACCCATAAAGACCACTCGATGGAGGCTTCACCAAAGATTATGTTTAAATTTTTTCATCATTATTTTATATTTATTTTAATATTTAATATTTGTTTATTTTTAATGTAATTATTATTTATACATATTAAATAATTGAAGAATGTTTTCTTAAACAAGGGTTCCACTCTCCATTGATTCATTGATTTATTCATTCTTCTTCTTCTTTATAAATTATATTTTATTCTTATTTTTTTTATAATTTCGTTATTATAAACATATTATTTTCATTTACCAATTAATAAATTTTATTTTTATTTTATCATTCTCTATCTTTATCCCTTATTCTTCCATTTTATTTTATTATTTTATGTGTTCTTCTTATTTTTTATTCCTTTTAATATATTTTTTTTATTTTCTTCTCTTCTTTCTCTTATTTCCATCCTGATATCATACTCCTAATAATGAGAGTCTAACATGAGTATTTTACAAAGGGAGGAAATTTTTGTTTTCATTCACTATATGATTCAATTAATATGATTTATTTGTGAATGTGGCAGGAAAGAGTGAAGTGTATTAGTGTGGAAATTTCCCACCACAATAATGAACTCAAACTAACTTATATTAATTTTTTTTAAAATTCCCTCAATTATACTAAACGTAACAACATCATGTGGTAAAAATTATTTTTTTAGTTGATGAAATATTATATGATGGATTTGTGTCATGGAATGAACCATAGTCTCGATTGAGGTGTTCCAACAACATTTATTATAGGAGGAGGTGGAATTTAGTATGTTACATGCATTAATGATCTCACAATATATAAATAAATTAATAATAGCTTAATATTGATATTTCATAACTGAGCTATAAAAATTTTAAAAAACTATAATAATGATGGAACCCATAAATATGACTAAAAATACCATGTTCTTTCATTTCTAATCAAATTCTGTCATCACATGTTAGTTTAATTTTCAGAATCTCATTTATCTTCTCAAATCGCAATGTTTGTAAAAAAAATAAAAGTAACCCAAAATTATTTTTCAGGTGAATTAGAATATGTAAGTAAACAAACTACGAAGATCCTAAGTGAGATGATCTTTTTCAGCTACTGTTCCATAGTATAATTTTTTTATAAATTTTCTTTTTCCAATAACCATTATAACCATTCTTCCAAAACATGCATTATTTCCAGTGAGCTAATCATTGGTTTTATTATTTTTTTTAAATTCATAATTAGCATATAAAATTTAATTTCCTCACAAAACCATAAAAAAAATATTCTTCAACATTGTATTCAAATGATTACCATTTCTCATATACTGATAACTCGTATCTGTAGTGATCAGTAACTGAATAACAATAGTCTATAGAAGATTAAGTTTAATTAAATGTTATATAGATTTCAGGATCTATAATAAAAATAATCATAGATGAGGGAACCAATGATCTTATTGAGTATCTTAATGATACCCTCTAATGACATGTTATTTAATGATCAACCAATTTAAAAACCAAATTATAGGAGTACATCCCATGTTTTTATGAAGAAGTGTCCAAAACATAACTAGAGTCTTTGATTATTTGAAGCAATTTTTGTAAAGCGTTACTCCATGTGAAATATTAGGAACACGTGGCCAAAAAATCATAAATACAAGATTTATTGAATAGAATATATGGTATAACTTATGTAAGAAAAAATGGATTAAATTAATGAGTATTTCAATGAATCCCTTGAGCTACCAAAACCTGAATGGGAAAAAGAGACACATTATAGTCATAATTTTTATGAGGATATCCAAAGTGTTGATCAAATGATTATAGAGTATCCATAGCCCATCCAATTGAATAAATAGATCCAGGATGAACATGCTGTGTTGGAATGGATTAATGATGAGAAAAACATGCCTATTGATCTGAGTGTGGTGGATTAGAAAATCCAAATGAATTATTGAAATAGTATATTGTAGAAATTGATTACCCTAGTCCCAATAATTTATAATTATTATTAATATTTCATATTTATCTTTATAAGTAATAAGACACCCCCAATGTGGTGAGATTTGATGAAAAGATGGTGGAGCCCGACGACCAACCCCAAAAAGAAACCATAAAACACTATGAGGCACAGACTATTGAAGAAGATGTTTAATATGAAACAACTAATAGAATTTATATTATCTCAAACTAAATGTTTTTTTATTTTATTCAATCTTAATTGAGTATTAATTCTTATAGTATTGAATTTTCATATTCAGATAATCCACATTTTCCCGTAGAGGAAGATGAAGAAACAATGCCAGCACATTATGAGAATCACATGGAGATCCCTGATATTATTGAACATACATTTGGGGAAGAGCATGAAAAATTAAAAGTTTTTGATTCTAAGGAATAAAGTATAGAGGTTTCTAAATTTTAAAGGATGAATTTTAATTTCTATTTATGTTTTGTTCAAGGCCAAATATTTACTTACATTCCTTTTTTATCTTTCAATTAATACATCCCCTATTAAAAAATGAACTAAAAAAGAAGGAATAGGTTGGTCATATAAAATCCAAAAATAAATATGATTCATACTTCATCATGCCACATCCATTAATGATCTATATAATTATTAATAATAAGGATATAGTATACACTTTCTATTCATTAATCCTCACCAACAATGAAAAAATGATGCTGAGGAAATCATCATGTGTTGGTTCAAATATAAAAAGATCCAGAAACCATCAGATTATAGATTACAACCTAAACATCCCATATGCATGTAGGGAAATTCAATGACCCACATGGGGTGTCATTCCAAGATTTATATTTACGTACTTTCTAATACATTGAGTCTCAGTATTTGGATTAAGTTTAGGATATAGACCCACTCCCTCTATATTTTTGAGCATTAATGTCATGATACATGTTCTTAATAGATATATTTACTCTTATAGGACCATGATGGAAAAAGGAAACCCCCCAAAAGTAAAGGAATTGTACGTATTTTACATATGAATATGGATTTCATTATTTTATTCTTTAAATTCAAAATCCCTATATTTCTCTTAAAAACATATTTTTAGCTTTAATCTAGAAAAAATACATGGAAATGTTTGAATTATTGATTTACTTTACATATTTAGGAGACATGAGTTTCTTATAAATCATTGAAACCCATGATTTATATTTTTATGATAATGATATTGAATAAATAAATTGGGAAATTCAATGAATAGATTTTAAAATTGATATTACAATGAGGACTCATGATTTTAGAGAATTAGTTTATTCATGTAAATGAAATTTTACAATCATCATTCAAGATTTCATGTTAATAAATTATGCTAAATGGATTTTTAATTATCAATCATACCATGCTTGTATTTCCTGGATCATATTTCCTTTGTTGAGAGTACTTTAGAACCAAATATTTTTTATTTTATCTGGAACATATTTCTTGAGTAACCTTTGGTCATGAGTCCTCCCAAAACATTCCCTTATACCTCTGAAATCTATGACTGTGAAAAAAAAATATTTAAAATTATTGAATCATATATTTAAAAATAATTATCCTTGAGGCCAAATCTATGTCAATCATTTTCTTTCCCAAAAAGATCATAAATTCACTTGTCTGGAATAAGACATGTTTGATTCCATTTTTATAAATTTCTACCCTCTTATTATTTGCATGATATTTTATTTTTAATGGGTGTGGGTGAGGAAAATCAGGATGAAAGGGAAATGTCTCTGGTTTTTATCTTAGGTATTGGGAAAGAATTATTTATTCATTCATTATAATTTTTAGTCTTACCATCTTGAAAAATGGAAATGAAAAAAAATACAAGGAATGGGATGTGACATAGAGGAATAAATAAATAACCATTACTAAACTTATGATTTTTATCATATGTGATATGGTGGTGTATGTGAGGTTATTCGCATAAATGAATTTTGAAAAAATGAACAAAAATATAGAAAAAAGTAATTTGAAAAAAATATTATTGTAGAGGAAATATCTAGACAGAGAAAATAAATCATTATTATTTCACTATTCAAAACCATAATTCCAAATAAGAATGGTGGGGTTGTTATATTAATATGGATAATATCATAAATATTTACATTTTTATATCATTCTTTTTAATATTGATATAATCCACTTCCTAGATCCTTATTTATTTAAATATGAATTCTTATTGACCTTAATCATCAGAGTAATTAGAACAATTATAGAAAATTATGGATTCATTTATGTACCCTTTTCTATTTATAAAGTGGAGAAAGTACTTCCTTTAAACTATTATGGATAAGGTTCATCTTCTAAAGATATGAGAAAATTTTTACTAGGATTGTTTCAAGAGTTATGGGAGAAAATATTGCATGGAGAGGTAAATAATTATTTGGAATGATAAACAACATACAATTAAGGATATTTAATGAATGAGAAGAAAAATACCATCATTTTCAAATGGGGAAAAAGTAAAATTCATGAATTTATTATTCCCTTTAAAATTTAAGTAATTAATTCATATTTTACTAGTATTTTATAATGTTTGGCTTATCGTTGTGAATAATTTTATTTTATTACTTTATGACTAAAATAATTGAAACATTGGATCACTTATATTTTAGTGATGAGATATAATGGTTGAGGATAATCATAATTTATGTGTGTGGTATTCGACGAAAATTATATTTTTATTCAATATTTATACAATATACTATGGATTTGATATATTTATTAATTTAAATAAACATATAATTAAATATTATAATGAATATTGGGTATTTTCAAATGAAGAGTCGAAATTGGTTCATTTGATTAATATAATGTACAATTTGGAATTTTAATTTTAATTATTAAATAATGATTGGTTCTAGGTGTTAAAATATTTTTTAAGTAAACTAATTTTAGAGAGTTTATTAAATATATTTTCTAGCCTAGGGTTAACCCTCAAGTGGAATCACAAAACCACATAGCCAACCTTAGGAAGAGGCTGGATGGACATGCAGTCCACTTAGTGGGTTTGATTGAGGTGATAGGTTGTGAGGCCGAATGGGGGTATTAGACCCGTGTAGAGTATGTACCCGCATGGTATGATTTACATGGGCTGGGACAAAGTATAGAAGGTTCATAATGGACTATGTGTGTGAAAGTGAATATAGGAGCCCATCGCCAGATTTGGAATCTTTGTTGGGGATGAAACTTGTTTTATTTTAAATGGTTATAGAGAGAATTATCAGTTTTTATGTGTGAAACATAGTATATCTATTGTACATCAATTAACTAGGTTGATGTCATCCAATTTTTTTCCATGACCCCGTACCTCAAACTTGAGGGTCCACCACACTTCTCCACCACTATAACATTCTTCCCAAGACCCCCACCGCTGCTTCACCCTGAGAACACCATCTCCACCACTAGAAACCCTGTACCGAGCTCATTCACCATAGCTACGACATGTGACCACTCCCAAACCCTCATTTGAAGGCCTAGAAATCATCATCTATTCACTTCAATGGTTTGAGGAAGGAGGAGACCGCCACTTACATGATCAAACACTATTTTCTAGTGCCCTTAACCATTTATTCCATGTTTCAGTAATACCAAACAAAAATACACAACTACTTCCCCATTAAACATGTCCACACTACAAGTATTGAAACCAAAATCTATTTGGTTGATTATAAATATTTCTTATCATGTCTCATTGATGTTTAAAAAATGTATCTATATTCAACCATGAAAAGAGATAATATCTGGTCTCATGTGAAACATGTAGGAGGAGGAGTATGAGTTTAATCCATTAACTGTAAATGGAGGAGTCCTCAACACTTCTAAGGGGGTGCATACACCCATAGAGAGAACTCTGTAGAGGTTTAGATGCCCCCCTATTCAGTTTAATTCCTTCTTATTTTTTTTTATTTTAATTTATTTTAATTATAGTTTTATTTTAAATATAATATTAATTTATATTTCCTAATTATTCTAAACATTTTTTCTTCAAAAGTATTCTACTTCCCATTCATTAATTTGTTCATTCATTCATTATTGTTCTTATTATTCTTCACCTTCCTATATTTTTTATTCCTTTCATTAAATTATTATTATTATTATTTTATTATTTCTCTTCTTACAATCCCGACCTCTTACTCCCAATAATGAGAGTCTATCCCAAGGCCTGTCATGGGGGAGGTAAGTGGTGATTTCATTAATTCTTCACATTAATTTATTTTTAATATTACATTTGTGTTGAGTAATAGAGAAGTGTATGGGTGTGGAGATTACCCGTGGCGAGACTTAACTCATAATCAATTATATTATTTTGATAAAACAATGTCACTCCCTTTTACTAAAGATAAGGTTATCATTTGATAAGGTTGAGATACATAGTGGATGAGACAACATACAATGGTGATGGGTCCTAGAAGGTGTAACGTTCTAAATGGAGGTGTGCTATCAACATTGATCATAAGAGTTAGAGAGATTTATTTTTGTAAAGGCTAGGAAGATTTACACATTACTAAATAAATGAATAGTAGATTAAGACTCATGTTTGATAATTGAACTGTCAAACTACATTAAATCAAGAATTATAATACTGATGGAACCCATAAACCAAACCATTAATCCCCTGACCTTTATTTTCTCATCACATTCATTTATTAGGTGTTAGTTTTATTTTATAAATTCATTTATCTTCTAAAATACAATCTCTCATAACATAAAAAAACAAGCAAAGGGAAGTATTTTATGTGACTTAAATTAAGTAGGTAATCAAATTTTGATGCTTCTCAAGTGAGACGACCCTAGTTAGCTATAATAATTCACAAGAAAAATATTGGATAAATTTTCCCTTCACATATTTTGTGATAGGCGTACATAAAAAACTAGAACCATTATCGGGGAGATAATAAATAGTTTTGTTATTTTTAATTATTCAAAGTAAGTATATTGTTTTTTATTTATTTAAAAAACAATAAAAAGTATTTTTCTCACTTATGTATTCAATTTTTTATTATTATTCATGGACCGAAAAATCAAATAAGAATGAATCGTTAATTGAATTACCCTGGTCTATAGAATATGGTGTTTCCTTATTTTCTAGAATGATAAAGGGATCTCGATGAAAAATATTCATAGAGGAGTAATTCAACTACCATATCAGAGATCCTACATATAAAATTAATTTACCAGTAGTTAAAATATTTTACAAATAACTAAATAACTCTAAAATTAATTCACAGAGTTTTATCATGAAGTTACCAAAACATAAGTAGAGTCATCCTTGCTTTCTCGTGACATATCTGAATAAATCTACCATGTAAAATTTCATGAAAAAGTCTCTAACAACAGTATAAAATATCACATTTATTAAATATAAGATATGACACATGATCTGTAAGGAAAAATGATTGGATAACTTAGTGTTTCAGTAAGTCCCTTGAGAAACCTGTAACAAAACCAGAAATTAAGTCACATTACGTTAATAATTTTTATGAGGAAATCAAAGATATTTAGTCCCTGAATCTAGAAACTCCATAGCCTAACCACTCTATGAACTTGATCCATGATAACCATGATGAGTTGTAGTGGATTCCTATTGAGGAATATTTTAATATTGAGCTATGTGTTGGAAATCAACAAGATCATGATGAATTAAAAAATGTGAATGGGGTAAAACTTGATAACCTCAATCACTAAAAATTGTAAGATCTAGAAATGTTGCATATTTATTTAGAAATGTGATAATACACAACCCAAGTGGTTGAATTTTATGAAAATAAAGAGGACCCCAACTATATACCTCCCCTTGTAACCATCTTAATCTAAGAGGCACTCACTATTTAAGATTAGAATAAATATGAAATATCCATGGGAGTTAAACTTTTCTGAAACTCTATTTCTTTTGATTTTATAAAATATAAGATAAAATTATTTCTAATTACATTGATTTTTCAGATTTATACAATCCATATTTTTTCATTGAAGGTAGTTGAAGAAAAAATACATGCACTTGTTGAGAAACACATGGAGATTTCTGATTTTAATTTACTGGAATTTGAGTATTCTCACGAAGAAGTCTACGTGGATGATCCTGAGGAAAAATAGACAGGTGATACTAAATTTCAAACGGATAATATAAAATTCAAATATTTTTTCCTGTAAAAATACCTTCTTACTTTCCATTTTTATAATTCAATTCATGTAGCCCTTTTTAAGAATTTACTAGACAAGAAGGAAGATGATGAATAAGTAGTAGCCATAAAGGAGGATGATTTATACATCATCCTACCCCACCATAAAAGTCATAGATAAATTTTAAGGAGATGGATATGATATAGACTATCCATGGATTATTCCCCTCAAAAAAATGCTTGCTATAAAAAGACACATGTTGTGGTTAAAATCCATGAAGCTTCAACCATAATTAGATTATGGATAATAGTAGTTACTCCTCTTATAGAGATAAGAAAATTTTAAGTCCTACAGCGGAGATCATAAATAGATTTATATTTACACCAGTACATTCAATTTAAGTATGAGGAATTAATTTATGATGTATTCCCACTCCCTCTATATTTTTTCCATTTAATTACATGATCATTGTTCTTGATTGATTAATTTAATTTTTTAAGGAAATGGTGGAACAAGGAAGACTCCAAATAGTTAAGGAAGAGGAATTAAGCTACATGAGAGTATGGAGTTCATTATAATATTATTTATATTAAAAAACCAAGAATTTTGTAATCAAAACCTATTTTGAGTTTCAAACTAGAAAATTACATCAACATACTTTAATTATTGATTTACATGATTGTGTATGAGACATGATTTTCACAGAAATATAGTGATTCCATGATTTATATTTCAATAATAATTATATTCAATGTGTAAAATGGATAATTTATTGATTATAGTGAAACATGGATATTAAAAATGAGGAATATTGAATTCATGGAATCAGATGATTCATTTAAATGAAATTTGATTATACTTTTTAATGCGATGAATTTATAAGATTCATGTAAATTGATTTGTTATTATTATTCACAACACGACTGATCATCCAATACCATATTTTTAATATATAGAGGATTTATGGTCTAAATACATCATATTTTATCCAAATTATAGTTATTGTGTGATCTTGGGATATGAAACCTACAAAAAAATGAATTGAAAATTATTGATACTCTGACTATTTAAAATACACATCTAAAATTATTTAGGTATATTTCGAAAGACTCCTATCCATAATACAAAATTTCCATAATTCCTTTAGCAGATAATGAATACCATGAATTGTTTTAGTAATAATCCATATCTAATCCATTTTTATCCATTTATACCCTCCACTAAGTATTTTCATGACATTATAATGTTAATGTGTGAGTGCAAAAAAAATCATTCTGAAAGAGTAAAGTGTTTTGGTGGAATCTAGGGTATTATTAACGGTTTATTTATACATTAAATATGATTTATATTTATTCCTCTAAGAAAAATTGAAACGAAACAAAGCAATGCATTGATACTTGTAGGAGTAAAAAATTATTCATTACTAGAATGATGTTTTTTTATAATTTGTGGTTAGGTGGTGGATGTGAGGATTATTCCAGGAATGAATTATGAAACTAAAAAAAGAAAAAAACATTAGATAAAAATTATTAAAGTAGATAAAATTCAAGAGGGTGGAAATCATTCATTATGATTTCAATATTCATATCGTTACTTTGAGCATGAGAAGTGGGCGTTATTATATTATTGTGTATAATTTCTTTAATATTTTAGTTTTGATATAATGCTTTATACATTAGAGAGAAACCTCCTCCTTATTTGTTGATTTTTAAGATATCAATTATTACTAGCATTAATCAATATAGTAATTTGAAACATTATTCCAATTTTAAGATAATTTTATGTGACATTTTGTCTTTAAAAATTGGAGAAAATAGTTTTGTTACAATATTATTGATAAGGTGCATGTTCTCATGATCATAGAATAAGTATACATGAATTGTATCATGAGTGACGAGTGAAGATATTTAGAGAAAAGGTAAATCATTATTTTTCTTATATAATAAGAATAAATTGATGATTATAGGAATGTACTATCATTTTCAAATGGGAAAACTCAAAATTATTGAATTGATTTTTTCTTTAAAAACTATGAAATGGAAATGAAATAATTTATTTTGGAATTTTGAAACTTATATTGAAAAATCTAAATCATTTTATTTTGTTATTTTGAGATTTGAATAATGGTATCATTTTTCCCTTTTAATTAAATGATGAGGTTTAATTATTTAAGAAAAAAAAAGATTAATGTTGAGGGTATTTGACACAGTAATGTTTTTATGATAGTTCAAAATATTATTTTATGGATATTAAATAATTTTTAATGGTCATACGCATATAATTAAATGTTTTAGTAAAAAATTTTATTTTAAAAATGATGTTTTTAAATTTATTTATTTGAATAAAATAATTTTTAATTTTTAATTATGATTTTATTTATAAGTTCCTCATTGGATGTTAAGCATTGAAATGTTTTCCAACGTGTATAAATTTTTAGGATTTCAATAATAAAATTGGCCGACCAAGGGAAATCCATCAACAAAAATCCCATAGAAAATTATTTATCCTCGTGAAGAGGTCTCCTGGCCAAGAAGGCCACCAAGAGGGATTTCCCATGGTGGAAGGTTGTGAGGTCTAAGGGGGCATAGGGCTAGTGTATGGTATGATCCCATAGAGTACATCATTCATGGGTTAGGTAGGATCCCTCATCAAACGTGACAGTCTATGTGAGTGGAAATGAAAAGAGGTTCCAATCCCCAGAGTATGAATCTGAGTTGGGGATGTGGATCATTTTCTTTTAAATTCTCATGGAGAGAATTATCAAATTAAATGTGGGTATTGTACATCAATTAACCATGATGAAATCAGCCCACATTTTTTCTATGACCCTTTGATCAGAAACTGGCTGGAACTACACTCCTCCTCCATTTCCAATTTATTCCATAGCCCTCCACCACTACATCACCCTAATATTGAAATATTTCCACTAAACGATCGATTCCAAGATTTTTCACCACTATATCCACCCATGATCACTTATAGACCCTCATTAAACATCCATGAAACCTTCACTTGGAAAATTATAAGGCCAAATAAAGTATGTGACAACCATTACCTTGCTCAAGCACTATTCACTTTAACCATGAACCATTTCTTCCATATTTCACTAACCCTGATCATCCATGAACTACTATCTCTCCATTGAACTGATCCACATTACAATGATTGATCAATAAAAATATATTGGTTTTTTCAAAACCATCACATTCGGTATCATGATATTTAAAAACATTTATCTATATTCAACATTTAAATGACATTAGTATGGGTCTTGGGGAATCCTTGAAGGAGGAAAAGTTTGAGGAATATCATTTTCCAATAGATGGATGAGGATTCATCACAGTTGAAGGAGTGTTCACAACCAATGATTTTTCTCAATAAAGGCTTAGATGAATCCCCTTCTTCATTTTTTTCTCATTTCTTTTATTTTTATATTACTCATTTTTATTTTTTTTGTATTTTTAATGTAATTATAATTTATATTTCATAAATAATTCATTCATGGTATCTTATACTAGTGTCCCAATCCCCATTCATTCATTAATTTTATTCTTATTCTTCTTATTTTTATTTTTCTTATTTTCTCTTAATTTCTTTTTTACACACATCTTATTTTATTGACCCCATTAACTTACATTATATTAATTTTATTTCTATGTCAATATATTCTTCTATTTTATTATAATTTTTTTGTGTTCTTCTTCTTTTATTATTATTATTATTTTATTATTATTATTTCTCTTCATTATCATGTTACCATCACGACCTATTACCCCCCGTGATGGGAGGCTGACCCGAGGCCTAGTTCAGGGAGGTATGTGTGTTTTCATTCATTCTGCACTTCAAATTATGTGACATATATATGACTATGGTGAAAAAGTGTGAAATGAACATGTCTACTGATTTCTCATCAGGACATTGAACTCAATCTCACATTTATTCTTTTGTAAAAAAATATCTCCCTTCTACTAAAGAGAATCTATTCATTCGATGAAGTTGAGCTATTTGGAGGTAAAACAACATACGATATATTTAGGTTCAAAAAGGAATCCAATTCTCCATTGAGGTGGTCCATAACCCATGATTATAGGAGGAGTTTAAACTTAGTTTATTATAGGTATTCAATATTTGAAAATTAATCAATAAAATAAAAATATATTAAGAGTGATATTTCATAATTGATCTATCAAATATAATTTTATAAAATAAGTAGAATGATGGAACCCATAAACCGAAACAAAAAAGAAAATTTCGTTCTTTTCTAATAACAATATTTAATTACATGATAGTTTAATACTTAGAATTTCATTTAAAATTCCAAATCACTTTATTATCATAAAATTATAATAAAATCCAAATTATGTAGTTTTGTAGAATTATAATTTTTATTTAGAAAAATGATGAAACTTCTTATGAGAGACGACCCTAGTCATCCACTATGATGCACTAGGAAAATATTATGATATTTTCATTTGTCAGGCTCCACAATAGGTGTTCTACCAAAGAGCTCTTATAAATCTAGGAGATGAAGTTGAGATATAAGATACATGGAAAATTCCTTTATTATACCCTTTCCTAGAAGATATAGTTAACTAAGAAATCTATAATATGGGTTTTATAGGTAGTGGGAACTATGAATGGAAGTAGTCCCACACATTAAAGTTTACCATGTAAAATACACATATCATTCATGGTGACAATGGTTCCCAAGAACTAGATGTGTGGATTGAATGGTTTTAATGCAATTTCAATTTCTAAAAGTCTCTAGAGGCCTAAAAGGTGTGTTTTCCAACATCTATTACTGAAATACTAGGAATAAAAAGTTGTAAGTTCATCGTGAATGTTATGTAGCATGGGGATCATACCTAACCACGTAATATAATGTCTTCATCCCAATGTTTAAACCTAAAATGTTGATGTGGCCATGAATCGTGAATTTATGACCATAGTGAAAGGATTAATGTCCAGTTATAGACTACAAAACATATTTCATTGATACAGTGAACTTATCACATGTTATTTTCTATAATTATTACCATAAATATTAGAGGTTTGAGATGGGTTGAAGGAAAAATATTTATTTTATTTTTATTCTGTTATGACCTCTATCATTTACTGAGTTGGTTGGTAAAGAATATATGGTTGTGGTAATTTTTTTACAAGAATGGTTTATTTGGAGTTTCTATTATAGTTGGGGGTAGAAAAAGTGTCTGATCATGATAGATAATAGAGGATAATTATGGTTCTTAATTTACATCAAGATTAGTTTTCTGAGTTTCTTTTGATTAGCACAAGTGGTTTTCTTCAAGTGTGGGTGCCATGGAAATACTAGTATAGAATTTATGGTATCCCTTAGGATATTCCATATTTATGAATTATTTGGTCATATTAAGATTTTCTAATCAGTATCTAAGGGATTTTGAGTTGGATCCACCCTTTCCAAAAAAAATTAATTCTGTTCTGTTGGAAAAAATTTGGTTGAACTAATTATTGTTCAAAGGGGGATACCTACATAGTAATTTAAATTTAATAAGGGTTTTAGGAATTAAATATGTATACAGTATAGTATTTTCAATAGGAAACTGATGTCCAAATATCCATATTATGTGGTTCAATATTTATTTATTCCTCTATGGTACCAACATTATTGGATAGAGGCGTATCTCATTATTTTATATCAACTATGTTAATTGGAGTATTGGGAATATTTTTAGAGATTATAGAATTAGTGATGGATTTTTTCACTCCCTTGGGAAAGAGGAAAGAATAGGGTTTTATATGTTTCGAGTTCCAAGTCATGATATCTGACCATTAGGCCTTTTGGGATTTCATAGTTCTTAATCTTGATTTGTTTTACCATGTTATTAAAATGGATAGGATAGTTTTTTAAATGCCAATACAGATATTTTTATCATTGTCGAGATTAGTTTATATCATTTTATGGGTTTACTCATGTATTTTAGGGTTAGTGTGGTCCTATATCTAGGAGAGTGGGGCCTATTGTTCAATTGGATGGAAAGATATCATGACAATTTTTAGAGAACATTCATAACATCATCTAAAATTTATTATGTTGTAAGATTCCTACTATTTTGGGTCAATAACTTAATGATTTTATTAATTATTTTATTTTATTACTACCCTAGAAAGATGTAGAGTTTTTTATTGACTTTCTTCTAGTGATGTGTAACATTTCTATGCCATATTAATATATATATCCTACTATGTTAAAGGATCCTACTGTTTATCTTGTGGATCCTGAGGATAAATGATTTATTCTTCATAACATGTACCCTTGGGGTTTTAGTTCTATTTTCAATGATGAATGTTGGAATCCTTTGGCATTATGTTGATTACCAAAATAGGAACTGGGTAAATTTTAAGAGAAAGTCTCATTTTTGATGAATTTTGACAGATTCTATGAACACAAGGGAGCCTAATGTGTTTCTATGATTGATCATCAATTGTGGTAATTTTTTTAAGAGTACAATAATAGGATATTTTTAATACATGCATTTGGAGAAGGTATGAACATTATGAATATTTGGTTATTTTATTTGGATTTACTAACCATCCTGTGGTGTTTTTTGATTTAATGAATCATATCATTCATAAGTTATTAGATATTGTTATCATAAAATTTGGTAGGATATTTTTTGTATTACCTGATTAAGGGAGATCACATGGATCATTTAGATAATGGTCTCAAAACCAAAAAGGAACATAGTCTATAGATAAATATTTCTAAATATTATTATTATATCCATGAAGGTAAATATCTTGGCTATGTTATATATATGGGGGACATCTTAGTGAATCCAGAATAGTTCCATGAGGTGATGTATTGGGAGAAACCTAAAAATTTGTTTGAGATTCGATGCCTCTTATAATTAGCTGATTATTAAAGATGTTTGGATGATAAATTGTCCATGATTTCTTCTATGATAATTGAATTTACCAATAAGGTTGTTATATTGAAATGGAAGAATGAGTTTTAGATATCATTTTATGAACTGATGTTGAGGTTGACTTTGGCACCAAATATTACTCTTTTGGAATCGGTCTTGGGTTATGATGTTTTAAAAGATGACCCTTGTTCCATATTATAAGGAGTTACAATGAAGTGTAATAAATTTGTATCCTATGGTTCTCACCACATTCATCATCTTGAAAATATTTATCTAACCCATGATCTAGATTTCTCTATAGTGTTTCTTGATCTCATGATAAAGCACAAAAATCTATTTAGTGAGAAGATAATCACATATTTAGATCCTTAGAACCTGAAGTATATTTTTTCATATAGATAGTTTAATTTACGGAAGAGACACATGATTTATTATCTTCATATGTTTTATTTATTATTATTATTTAAAAAAAATAGAGAAGGGGATGAGGTCATAGTTTTAATAAATTGAAAATTACCAAGTCAAGACCTAATGTAATCAGTGAAGGAGTGGTCTTCAATGAGTCTATTTGTTGAGAAAAATTTAGATGTGGAAGATTATTTTAGGATGGTGTTATTATATTTTATGAATGATAAATCATCATTTGAATATATTATTTTTCCTAGTAAAGAAAAAAATATATTTTAGTGATTTAGTAAAACAATTAATATAGTGGAGACCTAATGTGATTGGTCTCATGCTCATGATGGTGATTTTTCTATTTAATGAATATTGGTTGTTTCGATATCTCTGATATAAGGTTTAATGAATAGTTAACATAAATATAATTGGTGCTCAAACTATGGGACATTATTCATATATTATGGAATGATATATCAGTATTGGTGGCTAGGGATGAGGTGGTAAATCATAAACTTCATTTCAAGACACCTTACATGCCAAAAGAGTTAGGCGGATCACCATATACCTACTAGTTCATTACATTTTTCACATATTATGATATGGAAATGAGATGGGATATCCATGGAATTCATTTTTGTTTACCATGAAACCCTTGTGGAAAGTAAATGATTTTATTGATCCTTGAACAAATTATGAAATCATAACATGTCCTTCATATTAAAGAGATGATAAAGGTGTAATTGATCAGGAACCTATATGAATGAGAGATCATTAATGCTTGTTGCTTCAACTATATATGGATGCACATACATAGTGATCTATTTATGTTCATAAGGATTTGAGTCAATTGAACATGATTTATTCTGGTAGTTCAAGTGAATTTATTTTCCTTTGATAGAAGTAAGCTTTAAAAAAAATTAGGTATCAATTAAAATGGATCATTTGTAATTGTTTCATGGTCGTTCATGTAGATCTCATTTGTATTGGTTGGAATTGGGAGAACAACCTTTTTTTGGGATATAGTCTTGTCCAAGAAATGATGGAAAATTTTTAGTTGATTCAAAATAAGTTAGTAAACTATTAGATTAATCATATATCCTATGTAGACCAATATAGTTTCTTGTTAGATATTTTGGTAGTTGTTATAATTTTTGTTAAAGATTCTCCTTGCTTGGGACATTTTCATTTAGATAAGTACTGTACATTAACAACATGGTATTTAACCTTCTTGTAATGTCCCAGAATTCAATCATTGGAATTTCTTTTATTATAATTAGGTTATATAGTAAAAACCCCAAAAAAATAATAACGAGACACCACTAAAAACATCATCCACCGAAATGATGAATGAAATAATTTGAATTTATAGAAATTAAGAAACCTATACTAATGGAACAGTAAATTGAACGTTCAAATAGTAATATGAATATTAGGTTTAGTAATTAAGATGATGGAATAGTAACCAGACATATATAATTATAAATAAAACATAGGAATCTAATAAAATAAAATATGATATAACTATTTAATAGTATAAGTAAATAAATATTTTCAAAATGATAAATTAAGTATTGATTTTTTTGTAAAACATTAATTTTTATTTCGAATTTCATAATTAACATATTGTTTTTTTAATAAAATAGTTTAAAAAATTAATACTTTGTTTTATTATAATTATAATATATTTTTTGGGAAAATAATTAATTATCAAATGGTTCAAAAAAGTAGTTATGATATTTAAATAATTATATTTTGAATAAATCATTATATTATTTAAAAATTAAATTTATCATAGTTTTAAAATTAGTTTCATAATATGAATCTTATATTTTATATCTGGAAATTTAATAATAGTTGGGGTGAATTTATGGGATATTTCAAAAATAGTTTATTTTTTTGTGAATATTGAAGAACATAAATGTACAATATGAGAAAAATAGAATAATTTTTTAGTAATGGATGATTTATGGATGATGTAAGAACCATTATATTGATCTCACATTTTTTATATTCTGTATACAGTCTTGAGAACCAACACTATTTATGGTCATGAGCCAAAATAATAAAAACAATGAATAAAATAATAAAAAATAACCTTTCTCCTCCCATATAGATAACACCACTCACCACCAATTATAATAAAACCTTATAATAATTTTATATTGTTTAAATTCCAAAAAATTACATACAAAATCATATTCCACACATCTGATAGATAATGGTCTCAAAAAACCCCAAATCTATGTTCCTTAAGAAGGTTATCAAGGAGACGACATTCGAGAAGAAAAATCCTCAAATCCTCAATTTCAATTTCCTTTATTTTTCATCCTCTTATCAATATCCATCATCCAATGTTGAATGAAAATTATAATGTCATATATATATATATATTTTAATGTTATTGTTTCAATGGAATATCCTTATTTAAATCTCTTAATTTCTCTTTTAACTAAAAAACATAAATCCTCATTAGTGATGTGTCGATTCATCGCCTTCATGAGAGAGAAGTTTTCATTTTCTATTATTTTCTTCAATTATGGATATAAAACCATTATAATTGTTACAAAATGTTTAAATATTCATATTATATCTTTCATAATGTTCTGGATCTAATTATTAAACATAATACTTAATAAAATCAAATTATTTTGTGATGGAAGAAAAAACTGCCAAAATAAAAAACATTTATCATTATGGTCTTATAAAATGATTCATACTCATATCATTGAATAATATGATATGTGAGACCACTTAAACTCATGGATGTTTAAAAATAATAACTAAATTCACTTCTAGATAATTATTCTCATTTTAGAAGAACTTACATTATTATATTCAAGTTAATAAACCATGAAACCATGAAAATGAATGCTCTCAAAATGATGAAATAGAACACCATAACTCATAAAAATGCCCATAAATGAAATTAATAAAATAATAATAAATAAAATATATGTTGATGAGGTTTCTAATTATGTATTTAATTAATCTATTGTTATTATCCATGATAATAAGTGGATGTATAGAACCCTTTCAGACACAATGTAAGAGGATTCTCGAACCAAACGCATTCTCTTTGGGTTGTCAATCATTCAAAAAATATATGGTATTAATAATCCTATATTTTTACATAAACATAATTTCAATATTATAACCTTGAATTTTATGGGATATACATGTTTCCCACTTAATGTTTTTTCAAATACAATGATTTTCAAAAATAACTCTTATTTCCGAAAACACAACTTTTAGTACACGTGAGTTGTGTCTTCTTCACTCAGGAATGATGATTATTATGCCAAACAAGTTTTCCCATATTCAATTGGTAACTCCATGTTTATTCATTAAATTACACTTGTCAGAATCCTTATGAAACACATTCCTTTTTATGGGTTATTTAATTATTATGATTGTTATAAGTTCTATGTGGCATGCATAATTATTTAAGAATTATTATGTGATTTGTGGGCCTTGAATTGTATTACCCTCCAATGGATTGGGTAATGTGATTTGTATCATGAGATAACTAATATTATTCTTGAAAATTATGATAGGAGTTTTCACAATGATGATGTTATTATTATGTACATATGTTATTCGTAAACATGATGAAATATTTGTTTATAGCTATGTGCGGTAATTGAACACTAATACCTGATGTTTCATTTAAAGGAATTCCAAAATTCATTTCCATTATCTATTGTTTCCACTTAGGATTATCATGATGATCTTATTATTTTGTATGGATGATGATGATTATTATCACCCTTGTAATTTTTATTATCGTCCTTATTCATCATATTACTCAGATTTTAGATCAAACTTTAATCGTTAATGTATATAATCTAGTGACTACATACTAAGTAGATATTGAGATTTAGAAGGTTAAATAACAGTATTTTAAATACATATTTATGTTTTATTTTTCATAAGAAATGTTTTGTCTTAATATTCCCAATATAGTAATCCTTTGGAATAAAGATTGTAATTCGTTTATGTTGTTTACCTTTAACATGATGCAATATCAAATTAAGATAAATCAAGGTCACTATAGTTGGTATCAGTATAGGTTTTAGTTAATTTAGGAATGAGTATTAGAGAATGTTTGTGAAAATACATAGTATACAAATATGTATATATAAAAATCCAAGATGATTTCTTTTAAAAATTCTAAACTCTAAGATCCCATAATAAATACCATTATAGTTAATTATATAAAATGTTAAATACATTATTCTTGCTTTTTTACTTACATTATTTTCAGACTTTTTCTATTTTAAAAAATGGTGGAAACAAGGAGAAACCATCCAAACACCAATGCGAGGTAAAATGTAATGATTTTCTGAATGACATCACTAATTCCATGGGAGGTGGAGTTAAAATATTCATGGTTATGTATACCCAAGATTATTATGCATTGAATAATATTCTTAACTAGATGGAACATTTCCCATCCCCTATGATGGAGAAATTAGACATCAAACCTTTTATACAGAAATATCCAACGACATTTAATGGAACTTATTATCCACTTATTACGAAAACATGTGGTATCTCAATGGAGAAAATATTTTCTATTCTTCACTAATCTGAGATAGAGACGTTGACTATAGCCACCTATCATTTATATGGAGAGGTTTACCAATAATGTGAATTGATTAAGAAAACCAATCTAATGGATGAAATATAAGTGATATAGTGGGAATACATTAATAAAATATTTCATAACAATTATTTCCCTTGAACTCTTTACAAAAAGATTGATATATAATTCATAGAGTTGAAGAAAAATGATAGTGAATTTGTCACAGCTTATAAGGAAAACATAATGATTCTTTCATGATACTCTTGATGTTTTGTTATCAACAATGATATTAAAATAGATATATTTTTAATGGATTAAAACCACACCATTAAAAGGCTATTATTATCATAGACTTCAGTAGTTTTGAGGAAGTGGATTTATGTTCCCTCAAAGTAGAGATTGGATTTGGTGATTCGTCCCATGGTTATAGAGATAATAAGAGAAGAAAATAATTTCTAGTCGGTGGAACAACTTGCGAAGGTGTATGGAGGAACCAACCACCCACGTGTCGAACATATGGGAGGAAGCCTCATGGATACTACCTCAAAAGGATAGGGAAATGTCAGAATTGTGGGAGTGAATTTAACCAAACCGATGAATATTTAGTATACATGAAGAAGGTGGATGATGTAATGGAGGGAAGGAGAGCACTAAAAATGCTTCAATTCTTCAACTGTAGGGAATATGGGTAACATTCAAGCTAATCCACAAAACCATGAGTCATTAAGAGAAACTAACATTAATTGCCATAAAAGTCAGTAGATCAAGGGAAAGCTTATTCCATCACTATATCTTATTTTGAGATATAAATAAAAGTTAGAAAAGGTACATTTAATTTTAAATAATTAATAGAAAATAATTTTTTAATTATTTTTCTACACAATAGTTTATTCTATATATGTTTTCTATAACTATTCAATCAATGAACCAATAAATTGAAGTATAGATATCGATGAAAAAAACTAATGAAAAATTAATTGCAATCCAAGTGTTGGAGTCTTCTTGTATTATAATATGTGGGAATATTCTTCCAGTGAATCTCATAATACATCCCTTATTGGAATTTAATGATTCACTATGCATGAATTGGATATTTTTATATTGAGAACTCATAGACAATTAGGAAATTCAAATATATTTTCATATTCTAAATCATAAAATGTTCCTATAAAAATGCATTAATGAACAAAAATATCCTTTGGAAAATTTTAAAATGGTGTGGGTATTGATTCCTTTTAGATAATAATACCTCATTAAAATTTTTGAGTCGAAGGAATGTATTAACATATAGGAAATTCCCAATGTGATTGAATATAGTGATGTATCTATTGAGGAGTAACCTCGACTTCCCTTAGTCCATGAGGTAGAGTTCTCAATGGAGCTCATATTGGGAGCCACTCCTATTTTTAAATGCCCCTATATGATGACCCAAATCGAACGAGAAGTGTTAAAGAGGTAAAAACAAGATAACTTTGAAAAATGGTTCATATTACCTAGTGCATCACCTTGGTGTGGGAAAGTGCTCTTTGTAATGAAATAGTATGTATAAATGAAGATGTGTATCAATTATTGGGGGATCACTAAGATCACCATTATGAGCATGTATCCTCTTCTAAGGATTTATGACTTTAGTAAACTCTGAGGATCCCAGTACTTCTCAAAGGTGGATATTCATTATAGATATCATCAACTGATGGTAGATAAGGAATATATTTAGAAGACTACTTTTCATACAAGATATGGCCATAACTAGTTCCTTGTGATTCCCATCTAATATACTAATGCACTTTAAATATTCATCGATTTGAGGGGTATATTCGTTAGAGGCAACCTTCAAAATTTTGTGGTAATGTTTATCCATGACATTCTCATTTATGTCAGATACAAGGAGGAAAATGAAGATCATCCTGGATTGTGATGGAAAAATTAAAGAAGGAGAATGTTTTTTCCAACCTCAACAAGTGTGAATTTTGGATTCAGTAAGTAACATTCTTAGAGAATGTTATCACAGGTGAGGGAATTTTGGTGGACCCTTAAATAATAATGGCAAAACAATAATGGACTAGAACAAGTAGTGTTATGCAAATTTGTAGATTTCCTAGCTTGGATAGGTTCTACTGATGGATATTGAGGTTTATTTCATTATATCTGACCCACTAACTATGTTTATATGAAAAGGGATAAAGTATTTCTCGATGGAATAATGTGCGGAAATCATTAAAGATCTCAAAAAGAGGCTAATAATTGAATCAGTACCGACACTAAAATGTTTTTATGATTGATTTGTTATATAAAATGATGATTCAAAGAAAGTCATGGGATGTATACTGATATAGAATGAAAAAGTGATAGACTATACCTCTTGGGAAATGAAGATCCAGAGTAGAAATTCTTGACATAGACTCTGAAGATAGAATCTATTATTATTTCCTAAAATATTTTGTTGCACTACCTATATGGTAAGAAGTGTGACAGATATACTGATCTTATGATCCTAATTTATATATTCACACAAAGAGTTATCAACATGCATCAAACGAGATGGTTAGAAATAACAAAGGACTAGGATTTCCCTATTCAATAGAATATTGTGTTAGAAAACTTGGATGGCAATGCTCTTATTAGAAAGGAATATGATACTCCATTAATGATGCAGATTGAAAAAGACCCTATCTTCATGAAAATGTAATGAATATATATAGAAATTTTACTAGAATGTAATTATTCCTACCTTTCCCAAATTATATTACAATCACATATCCAATATAAGATTAGAACACATAGCGGGATCAACTATTTGACGTTCATCCAATGGATCCACGATGGTTATTTCATATCCTCCCTTTTCTTTTTGTCTAATTCTACTTACAACTCCTGCTTCTGTAGCATTATAAATTGTATTGTTACTTTCATTATGCTAAGGGGTATTATCTAAACTTTCTAAACCCTAAAACAAGATAGGATGATCTGGAGATACAAAATATAGAGAAAAGAGATAACATAAGGGAAAATAATTGACTTCCCCATCAATGATGATGGTGTGATTCGATATGGAACTATGTGTTACATGCCATCATCACAACAGATAAAATAGTAGATAATTAATGGTGCACATATCTCTTTATTCTATATTCATCCTAAAATTATCAAAATGTACCTTGATCTTCAAGAAAACATCGGGTGGGATTACCCGAATAATGAGATTGCAGAATATATATAATTATTTTTGGTGTGTTAACATGTTAATGTTGAGCGAAAGAAGATTAAAGGGACGATGGAACCATTAATTATACCCACATGTAAATATGATTATATCACTATGGACACCATTATTGGTCTCTCGAATACATCAAAAGGAAGAAATGTGTTATGATTTGTGGTAGATCAACTCACCCAGACTTCCTACTTTAATGATAATCAAGAAGATTTATCCATGTAAAAACATTCCATGATATATGTGAAGGATAAGGTTAGGATGCATGGGGTTCCACTTTTGATCATATATAATCACGAACTAAGGATTATATGAAAAATAAAGAGAATTATTCAACATTATTTTTGTACTAAATTTCTTATCAACAAAGCCTATCCCCCCCAAAATGATGGACAATATGGAATAATGTTTCTTACTCATGAGGATTTATTGAGAGTTCGATCAATGTTATCCGAAGGTGGATGGGATTAGTATGGAAAATTAGTTGAGTTCTATTATAATAATATCTTCCACGCATGTATTGAAATTTATCCATATGAATCTATGTATGGGAAGTGATGTAGAACTACAAATTTTTTGGACGAAGTTGGAAAATGAAAGCTATAAGGACCCGAACATATATAAGAGTTGAAAGAGAAGGTCCAAACCATCCAAAAACATATCCAAGATTCTCAAAGTCGATAAAATATATATGAAGAAAATATTCTATGGGACTTGGAGATATATTTTGGGGATAAATACTTCCTTAGGATATCACTATGGAAGAGAGTCATGTGGGTGGAAAAGAATGGGAAGCTAATCCCATGGTGCATTATCCCATTTGATATCATTGATCACATATGTGTAGTGTTCTATTGTCATAAACATATACCAAAAATATATCATGTGTATGATATATTTCATGTTTCCATCCTGAGAAACTACATACAAGATCCCCTAATAAAATAATCTCAGATGTGGTACACCAAGAAGATGATATGCCTTATGATGAGCAACAACTGATGATTTTAGATAGTAGACATAAGTTTCTACACATCAGGACAACCCACCTAGACATGGTACTATGGGGATACCATAAGAACAAGAGGCTATATGGGAACCATAGGATGCGATAAAGGAGAAATGCACTGATCTATTTCAAACTTAGTATGTTAAATGAAATTTCAAGGGGGAAATTTCAAAATTGGGGAATAATGTAAAGACAGAGTTCTTTATTAATTTAATTTCCCTTCTTTTAATTATGTTATATATTATAAAACACATAAATCATATAGATAACAAAATAATAACATCATTCTCAAAAATGAAGAATGAAATAAGTCGTATTTATTGATATTAGGGGACTTATATAAGGCCCCAACCTTAAACATTACATAATCTTAAATTAAGTTAATAATTCACATTGAGAATATTTTCAGGTGTAGTGCTTTAGAGAATTATTACATAACTATTAAATTACATTTAAAAAATTTAAAATTAAACAATTCTACTCCATCCATATATTTTCACAATAATAAAAATCCCTAAATAAAATAACACTTTTGTTCATCATATAAATCTTCTTAATTTCTTCCGTTCTATTTACCTTCCTTATACCCTATGAGAAGCATTTCAAAAACATGGTATGAGCATAAAAATATCAGTAAGGTTTATAAAAAAAGGAAATATAACATTAGTCCATTAATACATAAAAATCATAGAAATCATACATTTCTATCTTTAACATACCACACAAAATAATATATTGTATGAAAAAAAAGGAAATTATAAAGCATAAAGGTAACTTATGGAATACACAACATACATACATTGTAGCTTTCACAACTACATTGGGGGTTATGTTTTGAATACCCATCATGGTATATTCCCTAAATATCTTAGGAGAAATGTCATCATTTACCTCCATCACCTTACCAAAATAATTGGAGAGCTATATCAGGCTCACCCATCCTAGGTTTATCACAGAATCACCCATATATGTAAAACATTAACAAGAAGAATAATGTAAACAGAACACATAAAATAAGAAAACATGAATGATAACATTTTCACATTTCAATAAAAATATATCAGTTAAAGATATGGACATAATCAATTCATTTAAAAAACATTTAAAACATTTTAAAAAAATATTTTTGAATCATAGTGTCCCATACCGCTTGAAAACATTTATAGAAATTAGTTGTTTAAAACATTAATGTATATATAAATAAATACTTAAAAACATTTTTAAAAAATGTACATTAATGGGAAATATTTAGAAAAATTATATGTGTAAAACATTTAAAACAATGTTTTATTTAAAGAGTTTGTTACCACTTGAGAAAATAAATGATTAAAAATAACAAAAAAATATCTTTAAACAAAACATGTAATATCATGAGAATAATGATATTAATGATATAATATGTCAAATGGAAGTATATATACATTAGAGGGTAATAAATGTCCATAATATCAAGATATGCATCAATGAATGGAGATTGATATGTATTCCCTTACAAAAATTCGGCAGCCTAACGAGATCATATTAAAATTCAGAAAATGTGTTGATGAGAGAGAAAATGGTCTCTCCTCACATGGACATAAAATGTATAGAAATAATTATATAGAAAAACATATCCCAACATATGAAACTAAAATTACATGAAATAACGTAAAAAGATCCTTTTACTAAAAGTGGAGGGTGAAAGGTTCCCTTACAATGCTCATATCATTACATTAAGGATAAACCAATGAGATAATATTTTGTGAAAAATATAAATACACCAAATATAAGTAGATAATATGTGTAAAATAATCAGAGGTCATTTACACATATTCATAGCCTGACATAATCAAGATGTAGAAGATTAACCCAAAAAATTGAAATTGGGTTAAGAAGATCCCTTACCACATGTCCAACATGACTTGTTTGTTATTTAATGTCCTGAATACTAAATTAATGTTAATTTATACTTGATTCAGAACCTATTTCGGTAATATAATTTCATTTATATCACTTATTACCACGTTATAAACATTAGATAATCATTTGAGTTAATAATAGTTGTTTTGTTGGTATTTGGTAGTTGATTCAAAAATGAACTTATTATAATTAAAAGTTGTCCACGTGGTCAAAATTAAATTTTCTATAGAATGATATTCATGATTTAGATATCATATGTATCGCATATATCCTATATATATATATATATCTATCTATAATAGTACATAACATTTGGAGATATGAAATGAAATGCACCATTCCTGGAGACGGTAAGCCGTACACACGCATGAACACTACGTTTATTTCTATTAATTGAATGAAAACAGAATGATACATAGGTATATTATAATTCTGTTATAATATCAAATATAGTTTTATTAACTCCATCCTTTATACATTCCACGTATAGCATGAACGAGTCATATCACTTTGAGGGGGTGGTAGTCCTCAATTCCACAAATGAAATTGTCGCATTACCCATTACAGAAACTATAAAGCTATGTTATAAATGAAAAATAAAAAATTATAGAGAAAATATAAATATAATATATATCACATATAGATACATTTCCATCGTAATGGCTACCATGATAGGCAGTAGGAGATAATTGAACAATCATCATTTCGGGAGGCTATAGTTCGTCATCCACAAAAACAGTTTGTTCGTATCCATTAGATGGAGGTGTGTGGATAAGTAGTTAGAATCATTATAATAAAAAAATTCTACAATATTCAGGATACTAGTGTTGTTATTATAGAATGGAATAAAGTGAGTTTAGGGGTTTGGAGACAGAAAATAAAAAGAAAAGAACTTTAGAGAAGACGTTAACTTTTTATCGGGTAACTCCATTTGGTTTGAACCAAAAGGCATTATTGAATTGCCTTCAGATAAAATTAAGTCTTCTAGTTAGAATAGAGGGATGTTTAGAGATTAATGTAGTAGAGTTCTGATAATCCAATGGGGTTTGAGAGGTCTAAGTAAGGGTAGGATTTTATGGCTTTTTATAAGGGGGATGAGGGGCTCCTTAGCAAAGTCTAAAAATATTATTTTATTATAAACTGTATTTTGATTTCAAAAAGTCCCAAAATCATTTAATTATAAGATAAGGTGATTATTGTTCGAAATAATCTCATTAAATGGGTTTTAGACTAGTTTAGTTTCACGACCCGTCCTCGGGGCCGGTGTTGTGACTACCCCAAGCCCGCCTCACATAGGCCAGGGGCTGGCGACTAGCACCAAAGGCGTAAATCCCAATAAGAAGAGAAGGAATTGCCTTTATAAAGTAAAAAACACCAGAGTAAGAAAGATGAAGTGAAAACTAAGTAAACTGGGTACAAGTGTAAGTGTTGGAATCTAAATGGGCAAGAATACAAACCCAACTGAAGTAAAGTACAACTAAAAGAAAGTACATCAACTGAAAAGTAAAGCTGCAATGTCGATCCATCCACTAGAAATCCCACCTGAAGGGTGGGTACAAATAGCTTCCTCAGCTCCTCAAGTCCAACTGTCCGCTCCGTGTACGTCCTGCCCAGTGGTCCACCTCCAGGTACCGACTTGCTCCACAAGCCTCAACCGCGATCAGCGCTGTCCGTCATCTGCATCCAACACAACGTAGTACGAGAATAGCCCGTGCAGGGGGGAGTATACGCTACTTAGTATGGACCCTGAGACCCGCAAAGGTCTCCCAGAATCCACAAAGGATAAACCACAAAGGAAATATACAATCACGAAGTAACATCCAACACTATTTAGGTATATGCCCATACATATACCTAAGTCATCAATTCCAGTTCGGCTCCAACATCAGAGCCCAAGTTTGATCACGTACACAAAGGATAGTACAACACAATCCACACAAGAAAGCACAACCCAATCCACATAGGAAAACAATTCAATCATATCAAATATAATGATTGAAAGTCAAGAATCATCTTACACAGGTATACTTATTTTTAAGGTGATAGAGATGATCAGATGTTTCCACTGATTCATCTAAGATGGGACCCATGTACGATACTAGACCAGCTAATCTGTTGGACCCACATAGGATACAAGACCAGCTACTCTGCCAGACCTAGGTAGGATACAAGAACAGAGTCAAACACTGCCGGACCCACATAGGATACAAGAACAGTAGTACAGCCAGACCCACATAGGATACAAGAACAGTAGTCATCGTCGTCGAACCCATGGAGGATTTATGTACGTTTGTCATCACTACCGAATCCACGTAGGATTTCAGTGCATTCGTCATCGATGTCGAACCCACGTAGGATTTTAGTGCAGTTGTCATCGTCGTCATAGTCGCAGCCAGCTCTAGGGTTCCCGCACACAGCATGCTCGATTCCAGGAGGGTCTTCTCCACAAGCCAAGGGGGTTGATACATAAACTGACATGTATTCCAGAGTTGATGTTTCCCAAAGTTCCATCTCGGAAAAAGGAACTCAACGAGAGAGACGACGCATCAATCGGACGCCCGGTCTGAGAGTTATTGGCTTTTTCGTTCTTGGAGCCCGGTTGGTTTTTAAGTCAAAACCAACCCGACCATACTCCAACTGCATCCAAACCACAAGTGGAGTAAGCCAAAAGGTCTGTCTCACTAAGAGGAATCCAACAAAGTCGGCGACATGTCAATTGGACGTCTTGAGCTCAAGTTATAAGTGTTTCCGCTCCGAGGGCCCGGTTGGTTTCATGTTCGAACCAACCCGGCCGTACCTAAAGTTATCTGAAACCTTGAGTGTAATATATTGAAACGACTATCTCGAGCCAAGGATCACATCGTAACTGATGGTGTGTCAATCGAAGGTTTATAGCCCATGTTACAGGCATTAAAACGAACCTGTCCAGTTTTAGGGGGTTTTGGGCTCGGACTGACCCAGCCCAAGACCCCCTGGGTCGACCAGAACCGAGTAGACCCGACCCGGGTCTGGGTCCAGCCCGGCCTAGCCGGCGCGGCCGGTCGGCCCGGTGCGGGCACCGCGCGCTGCGTGAGCGCGGAAGGGGGTGGGGAGCCGCCATCCCCTTCAAATGGATGGCGGACCCACGGGGGGTCCACCTGCTTCATTGACCAGGGGTTTAATCCCTCAGTTTTGGGATTTGTCCGGTCGTAACAGCCAGTCAGGGAGTCACGTGGGACCAGCGTGTCCCTGCCCCTGTGCACCGGCAGCCGGCGGCTCCGGCCGCGGCCTTGGTCCATCCGGTGCGGCGTGACGGCGTCGCGCCCCTCCTCCGCGACCCTCTCCGGCCGTGGCCTCCTTGTTGTTCTACGACACGACGTGAAAGCGTCGCGCCCCTTCGTCGCGGCCCAACTCTGGCCGCGGTTTCGTTCGGCCTCAACAGCGCGGCGCGACGATGCCACTCTTCTTCACCATGTCTCTCCTTGATTTCGTGTGGTGTCGTTGCACCACACCACCTTCATTCGAGCCGCAACGAATTCAACATCAATGGGGGAGGAGGGTCGGATGTGTTCCTGCGGTCTGACCTCCTCTCGTTATAATGATAACAGGCAGCCAAAATTAAAATATCTTTGACAAAGCAAGCGCAAATTTAATACATTAAATTTGAACTCAAACCCCTACCTCAAAGTGTTGTCGAACGATGGTCTCGCGGAGAAAAGTCATCGGGGAAGACAGCGTCGCGGAAGACGGCATCCCGGAAGATGGCGTCGCGGAAGATGGCGTCACGGAAGACGGCGTCCCGGAAGATGGCGTCGCGAAATGAGGGTCCATTTACATCATCGTTGCATGCCTGATGAAGGATACGGCATGTCATCATTCTCCGAAGAAGGTGTCTCTCACCGGCTACGGAGAGGTGAGGAGATTGCACGGCGATTCCCTTGCAGTGATGGAGTTCTTCGTCATAGACTCGGCATTCTTCGCATTCTTCGATGAGGAAAAAGATTTTCCTCAAGAGCGCAAGAGTCCTCTCCATGTTTTCGCACAACTAATCAACCTCCCAATAAAATAAGACACTGTCTTATTTTATTAACACTCACGCAAGACATTAATTTGAAATTCAAAAATATCTCATTCAATTAATTAAATTAATTGAAGAGCGTTTAATATTAAAATTAATATTTGAGGGTTGACTTGCCATTAAATTGGGAGGTGGGTGAGATACACAATTAAGTGCTCGTGGGAGGATTAAGGGATTTGAAGGGGTGAGGCTCATGTGGGCTCCAATTCAATAATATCTTACCTAGGGAAGTTGGGATGTAGTGGGTCCCACTCCAACCACCATGCATAGGTTAAAACTACTTAGAATAGAAAATAAAAATTGTCGCACAAATTTTTATTTCATTCCGTAGTTAACCCATTTTTTAATAACATCACCCGAGAAAAAGTAACACCAGAAAAGGTGTTCCTAAGCAATTAGCGGCGCTGCAATTCCATCAGTGTCCTCGGATTTTGATTCCGAGCAATGGTTCAAAAGTTAGACAAACCTGCTCATTCGTTCACTAAACGTACTTGAGCTAAGCTTCGGAAACTGATTCCGAGAACAACGGGCCTAAGAATCAGGTGCCGTCGGAAACTGAATACTCGTAAAATCCCAAAGAAAATTAAGAAAAAAAATTACCTTGAAATTTTTGGGTCTTTACATTACTCCCACCTCAGGGATTTACGTCCCCGTAATGATACATCACAATATAGGGAAACAAATGTTGGTACTGAGCACACATCAGAGCCTCCCGCTCCCAAGTGCTCTCATAGAGGTTCTCGTGCTACTATCTGATGCACACCAGAGGAATCAACCGCCAAGGTAGGACCCGCTCCTATCGATCCTCGATCTCCACCAGGACCTCCACAAAAGTCTCCCCATCATCAATGTCCAAATCCCCATGGTCGATGATATGCATCGGGTCGTGCATGTATCTCCTCAGCTGAGATATGTGGTTGACTTCATGCACCTAGTGCAACTGAGGTGGTAGATCCAAGCGATAAGCCACCTCTCCTATCCTGCTGAGAACCTACAATGGTCCGATGAAGCACATAGATAACTTGTCGCCCCAACCAAATCTCTGTAATCCACGTCGAGGTGAGACCCGGAAGAAGACGTGGTCGCCATCCTCGAACTCTAGTGGTCTCTGCCTCCTGTCAGCATAAGACTTCTGCCGGTTCTGAGCTGTCCTCATCTGCTCTGGGATGACCTGGACCTTATCTATTGTGGCATGGACCATCTATGGTCCCACAAGTGGTGACTCCCCAGGGTCTATCCAGCACATAGGTGATATTCAAAGTCGACCGTACAAAGCCTCGTATGGTGCCATCCTGATGGTGGAGTGGTATCTGTTGTTGTATTCAAACTCCACCAAGGGTAGGTGGTCCTCCCAAATATGACCAAAGACGAGGACACATGCACGGAGCATGTCCCGAGAGTCTGAATGGTCCTCTCCGTCTAGCCATCTATCTGAGGGTGAAAGGCGGTTCTCAGACGTAGCTGCATCCCGAATGCCTCCTACAACCCCTTCCAATGTCGGGAAGTAAAGCGAGTATCTCAATCGGATATGATAGATGATGGCACACCATGAAGTCATACAATATTCTAAACGTAGAGGTGTCCCAGGCTGTCTACTGAGCCCTGCTCTCTAATGGGTATGAAGTGAGACGAATTGGTGAGTCGGTCAACAATCACCCAAATGGAGTGGGGACCTCTGGAAGTACATGGAAGTCCAGTCATAAAATCCATAGATATCTCATCCCACTTCCACTACGAGACCTCCAGGGGTTGTTCCAAGCCTGCTAGTACCTGGTGCTCCGCCTTCACCTACTGAAAGGTGAGGCATCGAGAAACGAACACTTCCACAACCTTCTTCATACTCGGCCACCAGTGCTGTCGTCTGAGATCCTGGTACATCTTCTCCACTCCTGGATGTACCGCTAAAGGGGAAGTGTGAAACTCTCTCAGAACCTCCTCCTGTAAAGAAGCTGGTACCATGGTACGTCCTCTTAAAAGGACGACGTGCCCTCCACCCATAGAGAATCTATCACGTGGCTGTACTGAGTATATCTGTGCATGCCGCGTCTCACAGTCAACATCCCCTCGTTGTGCCTCTCTGACCCACTGAAGAAGTGGAGGACTGACTGTGAGTGAATGAAGAAAGGCTTCTCCATCTC
This sequence comes from Viscum album, assembly GCA_963277665.1. Classification (NCBI taxonomy): domain Eukaryota; kingdom Viridiplantae; phylum Streptophyta; class Magnoliopsida; order Santalales; family Viscaceae; genus Viscum; species Viscum album. The sequence continues at coordinate 1,283,115,492 of OY728134.1, forward strand.
TATCCATGAAGGATTTCTGCAAAGCATTTAGCTGCTCTATCGCCTCCCCAAGTAGTTGAATTCTAGTCCTCCAGCTGAGAGCATCGGGTACTACATTACCCTTTCCAGGAGTATAGACTATATCAAAGTCATTGTGCTGGAGAAACTCGATCCATCGCTGCTATCTCAGATTTAGGTCCTTCTGCGAGAAGATGTACCTGAGACTCTGATGGTCAGAGTAGACTGTAAAGCGCTCTCCCATCAGATAGTGTCACCACATCTTCAGAGCGAAGACCACTACTGCTAACTCCAGGTCATGGGTAGCGTAGTTATGCTCATGCTGCCTCAACTGATTTGATCTATAGGCGATCACTGCCCGCTCCTACATCAGGACACATCTGAATCCGGTCCCTGATGCATCGCAGTAGACTAAATACCCCACTCCCTCCTCCGGTAGCCTCAAGATAGGTGCGCTGGTCAATCTCTGTATCAGCTCATGGAAGCTCTGCTGACATCTGTCGGACCACACGAAGGGTTTCCCCTTCTTCTTCTAATCTAAGAGCGGTGTCGTAACTCTGGAGAAGTCTGGCATGAATCTCCGGTAGTAACTAGCTATCCCCAAGAATCTCCGCACCTCCATCACGCTCCTTGGTGGCTCCTAAGCTAGCACTGCCTCAATCTTCCCAGGATCCACCACAACTCCCGCCTCAGAGATGACGTGTCCCAAGAAGTGGACCTCACGTAACCAGAACTGACACTTCAAGAGCTTACCATACAGCTGGTGCTCTCGGAGTGTGTCCAGTACAACCCTCAAGTGGTAGGCGTGCTCCTCCTCAGTGGTCGAGTATATCAATATGTCGTCAATGAAGACCACGACAAATCGATCGATGTGTGGCTGAAAGATCATGTTCATGAGACTCATGAACACCGTTGAAGCATTGATTACGCCGAATGGCATAACCAAGACCTCATAGTGGCCATACCAACATCTGGAAGCCGTCTTCTGCACGTCCTCATCCCGAACTCTGAGTTGATGATAGCCTGACCTGAGGTCTATCTTCGAGAACCACAGTGCTCTCTTGAGCTGATCAAATAGGTCGTCAATCCTTTGTAGAGGATAATTTTTCCTCACGGTCACCTGTTTCAGGCGTCGATAGTCGACACACAGTCGCAAGCTTCCTTCCGCCTTCTTGGCGAACAAAATTGGGGAAGCTCAGGGTGAAACACTGGGTCGGAAGAATCCCTTGCCATGCAAGTCCTCTAGTTGTACCCACAGCTCTCGAAGCTCAGTGTGAGCCATCCGATATGTTGGAGTGGATATCGGGGCTGTCCAGGGGTACATGTCAATATAAAAGTCCACCTATCTGCAAGGAGGCAGTCCTGGAACATCATCAGGAAAAATGTCCGCTTACTAATCCACCACTATAGGAAAACTCAGACTCCACACGTCAACCGCTCCTACGATGATGCTATCCAACTGATGAGTGATGGGATGTCCTCCCCTCTGCGTGAGTCCATCCTGCACTGCAAAGTCTCCCTTCTCACCGGTGAAGGTGAACCTGCTCCCATCGGTGCGGACACACCACACATTGTGCCTAATACAATCAATATGAGCATGAACTATAGATAACAAATCCATGCCCATGATGACGTCGTAAGGACTCGACGCTGCTTCAAGTCGATCCTAGCCATAGCTCTCGCCTCCTAGAGTAATCTCACACTACCAACACCAGTGCGTAATCGTCGAGTCTGCTCCCATAAGAGTCTCTAGCCGTAAGGATCGAGCCAACGACTCCGTCGGAATCTCCGAGCTCCGAAAAAGGGCAGCAGAAATAAAATAATGACTCGCTCCTGTGTCTATAAGAACTGCAGCAAGGGTGTTGTAGACACAGATAGTACCTCGAATCATCTTTGGCGTGCCGTGGTCATAGGCCTCTGCTACCTGAAGCTGAGCCTGCCTCTGTTCACCAGCTCCCTATGGCCGGGGAAGACCTCCTGGTGGCGGTGGTGGTAAAGCCTCAAAGAGTCGCCCACCACCTATTGCTCGACCAGCTCTCCTCCCTCGTCCGCCTGCTCTCTACAGACCACCACGATCGACCCTATGCCTCTTCTTGGGTGGCCCCTCAACCGTCTGCTGCTCCTCTGCTTGGAGGGTCGGTCGGTCACGATCCATATGGCCCTGCTCGCCCCATGCACAGTAATATCTACTCCTCAGAAGGCTGGCTTTGTGCTGTGTGCCCCACACTTCTGAGCCAGTGTCCTGAGGTCATCCACCTGATGGTCTGGTCCGCCGGGACCCCAGTGACGTCCGTCAACTGCCAGCTGCAGACGACTCTGCTACGTGCCGCCCTGTGGTAGGTCTCGTCGCTGGTGTATGCTCATAAAGAAATCACTCTATGAGAAGGGATCACTCCATTACTCATGCCTGTGTCGGAATTCTGAGGGAGATCATCAATGCCCTGATCTCATGACTCAGTCCCTGCTCGAAGGTCCGGGCCTAGAAGAATGGGTATCGTACGCTGTCCGTCAAATAGCGCAACAGGTCCGTAAGTCTCACCGAGTACTGGGCGATCATCATGGTGACTTGCTGCAGCTGTAGTAGCTTCTGAATGTGCACAACACGGAGGGTGGCTGGGAAGAAATCTGAGCGGAAGAGGCTCTCAAAGTCCATCTAGAAGAGGGATGCCTCGTCGTGCTCCTAGAGCATCAATATCCACTATCTGCCTATTGCCGTGTGCAGGAGGCTCACTACAAGGATCACCATGAGGTCAGCTGGTGTCCCCACTAACCTGAAAACTCCCACAACCACCTCCAGCCAATCTTCGACTGCCCGGGGGTCCATCTCCCCGCGGAACCTGGGTGGTCTCTGATGTTGAAACTCATGAAGTGCACTATGGCGACGTGCACTCTCAGCGGCTGGGGCTGGTGGCATCGGTGGCTTGGCGGGTAGAGGTATCGCCGGTGCCTCCGCTGTAAAATAGCCCTGCACCAAGGCCTCGTCGCTCGGTGGGCTGTCATCTCACACAACGCTCTGAACCCAAGCTGGATGACGTCGTGGGTCCATCCTGAAAAGAAACAAGTGCGCCACGGTCAAAACAATATACCTGATGAGCTGACACTAAGTAATCCCAATGAAAACTTTTGAAACACACATGCCATCAATGTTTTTGTGCACTGAGTCGGAAATCAGAAATCAGGGTCCTGATGTATGGATACATCGGCCACGACACCAACACTGGACTCCCTAGACTAATAACCACACTCAATACCCATAACACTATTGTTTCACATCGAAGAAAGATCAGAGTCCTGAGTTCTGCAATTGAACTGAACTCCTCTGATACCAATTTATCCAGACCCATCATTGGGGCCCATGCCTTGACTACCCCAAGCCCTCCTCCCATAGGCCAGGGGCTGGAGACTAGCACCAAATGTAACACCCCAAGATTTTATGAAAAATATTATTTTAATTTCATTAATGTCTTATGTTGTATTCTAAACAAAGATTACCTTGCGCTATACACAACACCGTATTAGCTTGCAGTATACGAAACACTATTTTTGGATCGTGTTACACACAATTTTGATAATAGTGATTCTACGCAGCATTGAGTATATATATATATATATATATATATATTCAATGTATAAATGAAATATGGTTGGATTCTGTTATACTAAACAACTAAGGATTATTTCACAACACGCAACCCTGACTTGGCTTGCATTACACGCAATCGCGACCTTTCCCGATAGCATGTGTTGTACGCAATACCGGGTTTTAATAAACAATGATATATTTTTATAATATTGTCATGAACTAGCCGTTATGAATAATATTAACTAAATTTTGAATTTTATAACATTATTATTCATCTTACACATTTTCTAGAACATGGTATAAGAACAAAATAAAATTTTTGGGTAAAATAAGTACTTTTCAAAAAATGCAGTTTTGCCGCCTCTTGATGGCGCACCCACTTTAAATCTAGTTTTTGACATGTTTATAATTTTAATTTGACAAAATAAAATTCTTTTTTTGAATCAGGATATAAAAATTTACATTAGATAAAGTTTTGATATTTTTCTGATAACTTTCATATTTTAATGAATAGTAAAAACCCGCTATATTTTAATTAAAAACATCTTTTTTCATCGTAATATCTTATGTAGTTAAATTATAATATTTAATGGTTTTAAAGTATAAATAGAATATATTTTTACCATTTAATATAATGTATGTCATTAGCATTGATTTTACCTTGAATTCGTAGGTTAAATCAATTCAATCTTTTGCAATGTTTTAAAGAAAAACTTGTTTTCTTTCGACAACGGGATTAATTTTAATTTAATTTCTGCATCTTTTGTGTATTGAATTTGGAAAAATGGATTCCATATTTGGAATCAGGGGGTCCAAATTATTTTAATAAGCTACTTTTTATTTTTGGGCATTATAAATAGTAACTACGGTAAATTTTATTTACTATAGTTAAAGGTAAATCGGTTAATTAAGGGTAAATATAAGATTATAAAATTACCCTAAAACTTGGAAAAATCCTATTGGATGGATAAAGGTAGACCCATATAACCTAAGGGTCGGATTAGATTCATTTTAAGGACTTTTTTCCATGAAAATAATTTAATTATTATTAAAACCAAAGAATGTGACAACATGTCACTTTCTTAAATCTTATAAGTATAATAATTTTAATTTAGTGATAAACTTCATGAACCATAGAACATGAATAGTCTCCATAACGCTAATACAATTATATACATCATAAGAATTTATTTAGAATTTTTAGGGATTAAATAATTATCATTTAGTATGACACAAAGATGATGCAGTAATTGTCTTATTAATGAAATATTGACATAATTGATGTTATAAATGCCCAAATAAATGTAATTTGAGACTTTTTATGACTTAAACTAATTTTCTAGGTTAATATGACATGTTATTGTTGATTTAAGTAACTTGGTTCGGACATATCATTCTATTATGAATTTCATAAAAATCATGTACTAAATAGTGTAAAAATTGACATAAATTAGTTTTTATAACAAATATTTTATTATTAATTGTTATTTTATTCCTAAAAATCTAAGGTTCGGCAAAATGACTTAGATAAGGTTATATAAATTAATAATTAACAACTTGTGGTTCTTTTGGCTTGTTATAGTAAGTTTATTAACCATATAGTGTAAGAACACAAGAAGAAACGGTAAAAGTAAAATTATTTAACTTAATGTTAAATCTAAATGATAAGGTTAAAATAGGAACCTAAACTTGTCTAAAATCTATTGTATGAGAGGATTTCTACCCATACCCACTTTAGATTCTAAATAAATCAATTTGGAGCTATTTAAAACCGAATTTGACTTTATAATAAAATAATAGTTTTAGTTCTTCCAAAGGTACCCCTCTCCTCCCTTATAAAAGGGTACCTCCTCCCTCTCTTCCTCACACAACTTTGAGCCATCATGCTCGGCCAAATTATTCCAAATTCTCTTCTCCACTTCCCTAGATACATCCTAGAGGTTCTGGGCTTCCTCAAAGACCAATTTTGGTACCCTAAGAGGAGGTCTCAAAGAGGCGCTTCAAAGAAGAGGTAATTTCCGTTACCAATTCTTTCACCTTTATTTCTTCTTCCACTTCTTCTTCTAAGGTTGTTTTATTATGAAGTAATAACATCAGTATCACTCATATAATGATATGTTATTATAAATATTAAACAACTCTAATTAACCTTCTATCCATCCTACGAAAAAAGGAAATCACCGCGCGTGCGTACGTACGAAATACCGTCTCCACGCCGTGGTGTAATCTGTTTTTCCACCAACACCTTACATGGATGGATATTATGGTGTAAAAAATAACTATACATAGTTATTATAACATAATAATGATTCTGATATATTGTATCATCCACTCCAATTCAATTCAATAATTATGGAAATGATATCATCGCTCGTGCGTACGTACGGACTACCGTCTCCACGACGCGATGAGATTCATTCTCCATGTTAACCATTTAAGAATGATTATAATGTATATATAAGCAATAATAATGAAATATATGACATTATAAAGCTACTGGATTTTTGTGTATATATATGTATGTCATCTACTTAATTCCATTCAACTCAATAAGGAAACGAAAACAGCGTTCATGCGTACGAACGGTCTACCGTCTCCATGAACGGTGTATTTCTTTCCATTTACTGATCTATTACATATATATATATATATTCTGAATATATATTATATATAAACCATGTTTTATATTCTGGAATTAAGTAATCATTATCTAAGTAATCATATGAATAATTACAAGTTAAAACACGAACGACAAATGAGATGATTTTACCCAAAACACTACTTTAACATGAATTTACAAAAGAACGGGTAATATAAAGTCATAAGTGAACCATATATAATATAATAACAATGAATATGATTCTGTAATAAGTAAATGACATTATTTAAATCATTATACAGGAGGTTCGGACACTTACGAAGCAAATCGGACCTAAGGTAAGGGAAAATATCACAATCTCATTTTTATCTGAGATTGTTTATACTTTAGTATTTACTGGGGTGTATTTTATCATCCACATCCATGTTTCCTCAATATGTAATATTATTTCCATTCACCTACAATTGTTTAAATCCTATTTTACCCTTCGATGAGTTTTTAGTAAAAGATATGAAAGGAATCTTTTGTCGTTTTTTGTACGAGGTACTTTTTGACTTTTCTGACAAAAGTATGAGAAGAATGTTTTTTTAACATATACGGCATGAATGGATTTTTAAAACATTATTTCCAAGAAGCTTCCTTTACAAGTTTTGAAGTTTATTTTTAATCAACTTCTTTTAGTTTAAAATTGAATGACATGTTATGAAAGGAAAAAATGTTTTTGAAGAAGAAAGGATATTTTCCTCAAGAATGGAGTTCAAGTGTTTTATCAAAATTATTTTCCATCTAAGATAATAAAGGGTTATATTTTTATCCCTATTATTACATAGATTTGATTATGTTGTGCTGTAATTATTTTTATGAATTTCTTTATCTGATATGAATTGTTTTATGATGTCATGATGTTTAAGATTCCCATTTTTATTACATGGGTTATGCAATGATGTATGATTTAAGATTTTGTGGAACACATAAGAATGGTATCATTATGAGATGGGTGGGACCTATATCTCCCTCCAATTATTTGGGTAATGATTTTATATCTCATGAGATAGAGATGGCTCGAATGGTAGGTTATACCGGTTCAGTGAAACATGACTGAAACGAGGGTGACTCGGTTCAGAAAGGGACATTGTCCACTAAGATAGTCTTGGCAATAAGTCTTGACTAATAAGATATGATTCTCTATGATTATGTGTGTATGCCACAAAGTTTCATGTTTTAAGTTATGATTATTGGGATTACATTTCACTACTATGATTTATCCCATGTTATGAAATTATGCTCTCTTTTGTAGGTTAAGATTTCCAAAATGTTATGTTCTTATGAATATGATGTGATTGATATTTCTTTTGTTTACCCTTACTGAGCATTTGAGCTCACCCTTTTATGTTTTCTTTTCCCCAGGATATAAAGAAAGGTTTTAGGTAAAAAAAAGGGAAGATCTTTATGGGAGATGTTGATGATCTTTCACCATGTTTAGAAGATTATATTCCGAGTTTCCAAAGACACTAAACTATTACGGTCCTTGTGTGTCTATTTTTGTTATGTATTAAGTATTCCGCAAAAGTAATGTAATGTCCATGTACGTCAAGCTTCGGGTCTCTACAGTTGGTATCAGAGGAAAGGTTTGGTCAACCTTTGGAATCTAGGATGTGAGAACGTTAGTGAGATCCCTAGAGATATTTCTAAGGTATGTCTAGGGATGTCCCTAAGGATAAGTATACGTATAGGATATAGTCCTAGAACTATGGTAACCATATTAGATTAAACCAAAGATGTTAGATATTGATGTTACTCCCCCTTCATTATGATTTTTTCCTCTCACACTATTCTTTTTGGGTTTTAGAAAATGGCTGGAAACAAGATGATTCACGATAATGTAGGATATGATGGACAATGGAATGATATTCTTCATGAGAAACCAAATGAAATGGGATTTCGAAGTCCAAAAGTCATTATTATGCCGAATCAGCAATCTCATAATATGATCAATAAAGTAAAATTTGGTAAGTTTCCTGAATCGGCTAATAAGAGAAAGATGGAGTTTCATGATGATCATAGAGGAAAGAAAGTTCAATTTCCCCTATGTAAATCATGTGGGAAGAGGCATCAAGGAGAATGTTTCAAAGGAACTGGAAGATGCTTTGGGTGTGGAAAAGAAGGACACAAAGCCAGTAAGTGCAAAGGAAAAGGTTCATTTAACACCAGGGATGCGGATAACGGTATTGCTACGACATCAACAATGGTTAAATGTTTTAAATGTGGAATGTACGGGCATTATGCAAACCAATTCCCTAAGGGAAAGTCTAATGAAGAGAATCAGTATGGTCGTAGGGGTAGTATTTATGTTGATGATGATGAAGAGACTACAAATGATATGTGAGATGAAAGAATTGTTGAAGCTTGGTCAATGGTTTAATAATGTAGTGGAATGATTATATGTTTATCATGTGTAATGTTGTATAAGTAATCTCATGGTACTATGGAATAAAGAGACATCTAAGGATTGTTACACTGTTGTCTTTCCTTGAGTTTTGAAAGTGTATGATTAATGGTACCAGTATCCATGAAAGGTTATTCAGATATTTTTGGAATGTAGATGATATGTGCATAATGAAGGGATAAGGAGAAAATTAAATGTTTGATAGTATTCATGAGCTCATGATTGATATAAAGACTAAGTGATATCATGGTTTGAGTATATAGAATTTTTAGGATTTTGGTATGTGGAAAGTGTATACTTTTAACTGCATTCATGTTTTCACTAAGGTTCAATGGGTATTCAAGAGAGTACATGATTAAGGCCTTTGAATGTTTGGAATGTGACCAACAAGATATATCTTATGATGTATGGGGATCAATGATGGTATTAAATCTCTGGTAAACTTTTTCACTATATTATGAGAATGGACTGCAGTATTATGGATAAGCCTAAAGATTGGAATGGATTATGTTGGACATAAGTTAGTATTGTTTAAGGATAGAAGTTTTTTTTCGATATTATTGATGGGATGTTATAGTAATATAGTTTTAGAAAAAGGACAACCTGCAGGACGAGCGAAAGCCCATCGCTTCGGACAAGGTTGTAGGAATCGAACCCACAACCGAAGTGCGACTTGCCTTTATCGCCTACCACTGGCCTACGGGAAGTCCCTGGTTAGTATAAACTAGTTTTATTTTATTAAGCGGTATGATATATAAAGTATAAGTTCATTTTTTGAACCATATACGATTAATCTAACCATAAGATGGACTTATAACTTTTTCTCACCTTTTGTTTGAAAGAGATGTAATGACCCATCATTCTATCACATGATCTGATAACACATCACGAATAACATATTCAACTTCATTTCTTTAAGGGATGAAGTGGAAATTGTTCAATTCACAAACAACAGTGAAATTGTACCAAAATCATGCAAGTATTTATTTTAATTCATCAACTTTAGGGAAATGATCTTGAAAACCAATAATGTTGTCCTAGTTCCCTTATATCCGATTAATCATATGGTACCTTAGATCATCACAAATCAATAGCTTTGTGATTGTTGGCTTTTCCATAGCCATGTTCCCTACCACTCTCCATCCGAACTTGATGGTTAGATTTTTCTTCCATATCCATATTTTCACCTATGTTCTCCTACGTGGAAACCCAGTGATGAGTTAATTTGGGTAACCATTACAATTAATACTTTAGTTTTTAAAGCCATATTTCGGTATTCCTTTTTACGATGTGGGTTTCTATTAAACAAACTTTCGAGTAGTAAACCATTTATAACCCCGACGAATTTCGAGGGCGAAATTCATTTTAAGGGGGGTAGAATGTAACACCCCGAGATTATATGAAAAATATTATTTTAATTTCATTGATGTCTTGTGTTTTATTCTACACCAAGATTACCTTGCGCTATACGCAACACCGTATTAGCTTGCAGTATACACAACACTATTTTTGGATCGTGTTACACACAATTTTGATAATAGTGATTCTACGCAGCATTGAGTATATATATATATATATATATATATATATATATATATATATATATATATTTCAATGTATAAATTAAATATGGTTGGATTCTGTTATACGAAACAACTAAGGATTATTTCACAACACGCAACCCTGACTTGGCTTGCATTACACGCAATCACGACCTTCCCCGATAGCGTGTGTTGTACGCAATACCGGGTTTTAATAAACAATGATATATTATTATAATATTGTCATGAACTAGCCGTTATGAATAGTATTAACTAAATTTTAAATTTTATAACATTATTATTCATCTTACACATTTTCTAGAACATGGTATAAGAACAAAATAAATTTTTCGGGTAAAATAATTATTTTTCAAAAAATGCAGTTTTGCCGCCTTTTGATGGCGCACCCACTTTGAATCTAGTTTTTGACATGTTTATCAGTTTAATTTGACAAAATAAAATTCTTCTTATGAATCAGGATATAAAAATTTACATTAGATAAAGTTTTGATATTTTTCCGATAACTTTCATATTTTAATGAATAGTAAAAACCCGCTATATTTTAATTAAAAACAACTTTTTTCACCGTAATATCTTATGTAGTTAAATTATAATATTTAATGGTTTTAAAGTATAAATAGAATATATTTTTACCATTTAATATAATGTATGTCATTAGCATTGATTTTACCTGGAATTCGTAGGTTAAATCAATTCAATCTTTTTCAATGTTTTAAAGAAAAACCTGTTTTCTTTCGACAACGGGATTAATTTTAATTTAATTTCTGCATCTTTTGTGTATTGAATTTGGAAAAATGGATTCCATATTTGGAATCAGTGGGTCCAAATTATGTTAATAAGCTACTTTTTATTTTTGGACATTATGAATAGTAACTACGGGAAATTTTATTTACTATAGTTAAAGGTCAATCGGGTAATTAAGGGTAAATATAAGATTATAAAATTACCCTAACACTTGGAAAATTCTATTTGATGGATAAAGGTAGACCCATATAACCTAAGGGTCGGATTAGATTCATTTTAAGGACTTTGTTCCATGAAAATAATTTAATTATTATTAAAACCAAAGAATGTGACAACATGTCACTTTCTTAAATCTTATAAGTATAATAATTTTAATTTAGTGATAAACTTCATGAAACTTATAACATGAATAGTCTCCAGAAATATAAGACAATTATCTACATCATAAGAATTTATTTAGAATTTTTAGGGATTAAATAATTATCATTTATTATGACACAAAGATGATGCAGTAATTGTTTTATTAATGAAATATTGAAATAATTGATGTTATAAATGCCCAAATAAATGTAATTTGAGACTTTTTATGACTTAAACTAATTTTATAGGTTAATATGACATGTTATTGTTTATTTAAGTAACTTGGTTAGGACTTATCATTCTGTTATGAATTTCATAAAAATCATGTACCAAATAGTGTTAAAATTGACATAAATTAGTTTTAATAAAAAATATTTTATTATTAATTGTTATTTTATTCCTAAAAATCTAAGGTTCGGACAAATGACGTAGATAAGGTTATATATATTAATAATTAACAACTTGGGGTTCGTTTTTCTTGTTATAGTAAGTTTATTAACCTTATAGTGTAAGAACACAAGAAGACACGGTAAAATGAAAATTATTTAACTTAATGTTAAATCTAAATGATAAGGTTAAAATAGGAACCTAAACTTGTCTAAATTCTATTGGATGAGAGGATTTCGACCCATACCCACTTTAGCTTCGAAATAAATCAATTTGGAGCTATTTAAAACCGAATTTGACCTTATAATAAAATAATAGTTTTAGTTATTCCAAAGGTACCCCTCTCCTCCCTTATAAAAGGGTACCTCCTCCCTCTCTTCCTCACACAACATTGAGCCTTAAATCTCGTCCAAACTCTGCCAAATTCTCTTCTCCACTTCTCTAGAAACATACTAGAGGTTCTGGTCTTCCTCAAAAACCAATTTTGGTACCCTAAGAGGAGGTCTCAAAGAGGCGCTTCAAAGAAGAGGTAATTTCCGTTACCAATTCTTTCACCTTTATTTCTTCTTCCACTTCTTCTTCTAAGGTTGTTTCATTATGAAGTAATAACATCAGTATCACTCATATACTGATATGTTATTATTAATATGGAACAACTCTAATTAACCTTCTATCCATCCTACGGAAAAAGGAAATCACCGCGCGTGGATACATACGGAATACCGTCTCCACGCCGTGGTGTAATCTGCTTTTCCACCAACACCTTACATGGATGGGTATTATGGTGTAAAAAATAACTATACATAGTTATTATAACATAATAATGATTATGATATATTGTATCATCCACTCCAATTCAATTCAATAATTATGGAAATGATATCATCGCTCGTGCGTACGTACGGACTACAGTCTCCACGACGCGATGAGATTCATTCTCCATGTTAACCATTTAAGAATGATTATAAAGTATATATAAGCAATAATAATGAAATATATGAAATTATAAAGCTACTGGATTTATGTGTATATATATTTATGTCATCTACTTAATTCCATTCAACTCAATAAGGAAACGAAAACAGCGTTCATGCGTACGAACGGTCTACCGTCTCCATGAATGGTGTATTTATTTCAATTTACTGATCTATTACATATATATATATATATATATTCTGAATATATATTATATATAAATCTTGTTTTATATTCTGGAATTAAGTAATCATTATCTAAGTAATCATATGAATAATTACATGTTAAAACACGAACGAGAAATGAGATGATTTTACCCAAAACGCTACTTTAACATGAATTTACAAAAGAACGGGTAATATAAAGTCATAAGTGAACCATATATGATATAATAAAAATGAATATGATTCTTTAATAAGTAAATGACATTATTTAAATCATTATACAGGATGTTCGGACACTTACGAAGCAAATCAGACCTAAGGTAATGGAAAATATCACAATCTCATTTTTATCCGAGATTGTTTATACTTTAGTATTTACTGGGGTGTATTTTATCATCCACATCCATGTTTCCTCAATATGTAATATTATTTCCATTCACCTACAATTGTTTAAATCCAATTTTACCCTTTGGTGAGTTTTTAGTAAAAGAAATGAAAGGAATCATTTGTCGTTTTCCGTACGATGTACTTTTTGACTTTTCCGACAAAACTACGAGAAGAATGTTTTTTTAACATATACGGCATGAATGGATTTTTAAAAAATTATTTCCAAGAAGATTCCTTTACAAGTATTCAAGTTTATTTTTAATCAACTTCTTTTAGTTTAAAATTGTATGACATGTTATGAAAGGAAAAAATGTTTTTGAAGAAGAAAGGATATTTTCCTCAAGAATGGAGTTCAAGTGTTTTATCAAAATTATTTTCCATCTAAGATAATAAAGGGTTCTATTTTTATCCCTATTATTACATAGATTTGATTATGTTGTGATGGAATTATTTTAATGAATTCCTTTTTCTTATATGAATTGTTTTATGCTATCACGATGTTTAAGATTTCCATTTTTATTACATGGGTTATGCAATGATGTATGATTTAAGGTTTTGTGGAACACATAAGAATGGAATCATTATGAGATGGGTGGGACCTATATCTCCCTACAATGCATTGGGTAATGATTTTATATCTCATGAGATAGACATTACTGGAATGGTAGGTTATACCGGTTCAGTGAAACAGGACTGAAACGAGGGTGACTCGGTTCAGAAAGGGCCTTTGTCCACTAAGATAGTCTTGGAAATAAGTCTTGACTAATAAGATATGATTCTATATGATTATGTGTGTATGCCACAAAGTTTCATGTTTTAAGTTATGATTATTGGGATTACATTTCACTACTATGATTTATCCCATGTTATGAAATTATGCTCTCTTTTGCAGGTTAAGATTTCCAAAATGTTATGTTCATATGAATATGATGTGATTGATATTTCTTTTTTTTACCCTTACTGAGAATTTGATCTCACCCTTTTATGTTTTCTTTTCCCCAGGATATAAATAAAGGCTTTAGGTAAAAAAAGGGAAGATCTTTATGGGAGATGTTTAATATCTTTCACAATGTTTAAAAGATTATATTCCGAGTTTCCAAAGACACTAAACTATTACGGTCTTTGTGTGTCTCTTTTTGTTATGTATTAAGTATTCCGAAAAAGTAATTTAATGTCCATGTACGTCAAGCTTCGGGTCTCTACACCAAAGGTGTATATACCCATAAAAAGGGAAGTCATTTTCTTTATAAAGTAAACAGACACCCGTGTAAGCAAGCTGAAGTAAACACTAAGTAAAATTGGTACAACTATAAGTGCTGGAAAGTAAATTGGCCAGAATACAAACCCAACTGAAGTAAAGTACATCTGAAAGAAATTACAGCAACTGAAAAGTAAAGCAGCAATGCCGAGCCATCCACTAAAAGTCCCACCTGAAGGGTGGGTACAGATAGCCTCTTCAGCTCCTTGGGTCTAGTCGTCCACTACGTGTACGCCCTGCCCTATGGTACACCTCCAGGTAACGACTTGCTCCACAACCCTCAACCACGATCAGTGATGTCCGTCGTCTGCATCCAACACAATGTAGTGCGAGCATAGCCCATGAAGGGGTGAGTATACGCTACTCAGTAGGGACCCAGAGACCCCCAATGGTCTCCCCGAATCCACAAAGGATAAACAACAAAGGAAAGATACAATCACAAAGTAACATCCAACACTACTTAGGTATATGCCCCTACATATACCTAAGTCATCAAATCTAGTTCGGATCCAACATCCGAGCCCGATTTTGATCACATCCACAAAGGATAGTACAACACAAACCACAGAGGAATGCACAAACCAATCCACATAGGAAAACAAGTCAATCAGATAGAAGATAATGATCGAAAGTCAAAACTCATCTCACATAGGTATAATTCTTCGTAAGGTGATAGAGATGATCAGATGTAGCCACCGAATCATCTAATCTGGGACCCACATAGGATACAAGACCAGCTAAGCTGTCGGACCCACATAGTATACAATACCAGCTACTCTTCCAGACCCAAGTAGGATACAAGAACAGAGTCAAACACTGCGAGACCCACGTAGGATACAAGAACAGTAGTACTGCCAGACCCACGTAGGATACAAGAACAGTAATCATCGCCATTGAACTCACAGAGGATTTCGGTACGATCTTCATTTTTGCCAAACCCATAGAGGATTTCAGTGTAGTCGTTGTCACTGTCGAACCAACGGAGGATTTCAGTGTACTCGTCATCGTCGTCGTAGTTGCAACCAACTCTAGGGTACCCGCACACATCATGCTCGATTCCGGGAGGGTCCGCTCCATGAGCCAAGAGGGTTGATAACCAACTGACACGTATTCCGGAGTTTATGTATCCCAAAGTTCCATCTCGGCAAAATGAACTCAACGAGACAGATGACGCGTCAATCAGACGCCTAGTCTGAGAGTTATTGGCTTTTTTGTTCCAGGAGCCCGTTTGGTTTTTAAGTCAAAACCAACCTGAACATACTCCAACTGTGTCCAAACATTGAGTATAGTAATCCAAAATTTCCATCTCACTAATAGGAATCCAAAAAAGTTGACGACACATCAATCGGACATCCAGAGGTCAAGTTATAAGTGTTTTCGCTCCAAGGACCCAGTTGGTTTCGTGTTCGAACAAACCCGTCCATACCCAATGTTCTCTGAAACCTTGAGTGTAATATACCAAAAAGACCATCTCGATCCAAGGATCGCATCACAACTGACGTTTCATCGATCAGAGGTTCGTAGACCATGTTACGAGAATTTAAACAAACATGTCCAGTTTTAGGGGGTTTTGGACCCAGACCGACCCGACCCAAGACCCCCACGTGGGTTACAAGAAAGGTAGTACTGCCAGTACCACGTAGGATACCAGAATAGTAGTCATCGTCATTGAACCCACATAGGATTTCAGTACAGTCGTCATTGCTACCGAACCCACGGAGGATTTCAATGCAGTCATCATCGTTGCCGAACCCACGGAGGATTTCAGTGCAGTCGTCATCGTCGTCGTAGTCGCAGCAAGCTCTAGGGTTCCCACACACAGCATGCTCTATTCCGGGAGGGTCCGCTCCACGATCCAAGGGGGTCGATACATCAACTGAAACGTAGTCTAGAGTTGATGTTTCCCAAAGTTACGTCTCAGCAAAAGGAACTCAACGAGACTGACGACACGTCAATCGGACACCCGGTCTGAGAGTTATTGGCTTTTTTGTTCCCGGAGCTTGATTGGTTTATAAGTCAAAACCATCCTGACCATACTCACACTGCATCCAGACCTTGAGTGGAGTAATCCAAAAGGTCCATCTCACTAAGAGGAATCCAACAAAGTCGACGGCACGTCAATCGGACGTCTGGAGCTCAAGTTATACATGTTTCTGCTCCGAGGGCCCGGTTGGTTTCGTGTTCGAACCAACCCGGCCATACCAAAAGTTCTCCTAAACCATGAGTGTAATATTCCTAAACGACCGTCACGATCCAAGGATCGAATCACAACTGATGGTGCGTCTATTAGAGGTTTGTATCTGAAGTTACAGGAATTTAAATGAACATGTCCGGTTTTAGGGGGTTTTGGGCCCGGACCGACCCGCCCCATGACTCCGGGGTCGACCCGAACCGGGTCGACCCGACCCGGGTCCGGGGACGGCCCATTAGGGCATGGCCCGGCACAGCTGGCACGGCCCGGCCTGGCGTGGCCTGGCCTGGCGCGGCCTGGCCTGGCGGGGCCGGTCTGGCCGGCGTGGACGGTCGGCCCGGTGCGGGCGCCGCGCGCCACGTGAGCGCGGAAGGGGAGGGCCACCACCCCCTTTAAACGGAAAGTGGACCCACGAGGGGTCCACCTGCTTCATTGAATGGGGGTTTAATCACCCAGGTTTCGGATCTGTCCAACCGTAACGGACGACCAGGGTGTCGCGCAGAACCAGCTGGTCCCACCCCCTGTGCATCGGCGGCCGGCGGCTCCGACCTCCCTCTCCTACTCTGCCAAGGCCAAAGGCTGTGGCCTTGGTCCGACCGGCACGGCACGATGGCACCACGGCCCTCCGCTGCGGCCCGTTCCAGCCACAGCCTCCTCGTGGTTCTCTGGCACGGCGTGATGGCGTCGCTCCCCTTCACCGCGGCCCGACTCCAGCCGCGACTTTGTTCGGCGTCAACTGCGCGACGCGACGGTGCCCTGCTTCTTTGTCATTTTTCTCCTTGATTCCGAGTGGTTCCGTTTCACCGCGCTGCCTTAGTTCATGCCGAAACTAATTCAACAACAAAGGGGGAGGAGGGTCGCTCGTGTTCGTGCTGTGTGACCTCCTCCCGTTATAACGATAACAGGCGCCCCAAAATAAAATATCTTCGTTAAAGCATGTTCAAATTTAATCCATTAAATTTGAACTCAACCCCAACCTCAAAGAGTTGTCGAACAATGGTCACGTGGAGAAAAGGCGTCGTGGAATGGTGTCGTGGAAGACGGTGTCACAGAAGAGGGCGTCACGGAAGACGGCGTCGTGGAAGACGGCATCGCGGAAGACGGTATCACGGAATGAGGCTCTGTTTACATTGTCGGTGCATGCCCGATGAAGGATGCGACACGTCACCATTCTCCGAAGAAGGTGTCTCTCACCGGCTATAGAGAGGTGAGGAGATGGCATGGTGATTTCCTTGCGGTGATGGAGTTCTTCATCGTAGACTCGGCGTTTTTCGCATTCTTCGATGAGGAAGAAGATGTTCCTCAAGAGCGCAAGAGTCCTCTCCTTGTTTCCGCACAACAAATCAACCCCCCAATAAAATAAGACATTGTATTATTTTATTAACACTCACGCACGCCATTAATTTGAAATTCAAAAATATCTCATTCAATTAATTAAATTAATTGAAGAGCGTTTAATATTAAAATTAATCTTTGAGGGTTGACTTGCCATTAAATTGGGGGGTGGGTGAGTTACACAATAAAGTGCTCGTGGGAGGTTTAAGGGATTTGAAGGGGTGGAGCTTGTGTGGGCCCCACTTCACTAATATCCAACCTTGGGAATTCGGTATGTAGTGGGTCCCACTCCAACAACCATGCATAGGTTAAAACTACTTAGAATAGAAAATAAAAATTGTTGAACAAATTTTTATTTCTTTCCTTAGTTAACCCATTTTGTTAATAACCTCACCCGAGCAAACACAACTTCAGAAAAGGTTTTCCTGAGCAATTACCGACGCTGTGATTCCATTGGTGCCCTCAGATTTTGATTCTGAGCACCGGTTCAAAAGTTATAAAAACCCTCTCGTTCATTCACTGAACGTACCAGAGCTAAACATCAGAAAATGATTCCGGGCACACCGGGCCTTGGAATCAGGTGCCGTCAGAAACTGCGTACTCGTATAATACTAAATAAAATTAAGAAAAAATTTCCCTTGAAATTTTTGGGTCTTTACATTTAGGGCATAAAAGTATCCTTATCTTTTAGCTTTAACATTTAGTTAAAAAATATAACATTTACCATGTTCTCTTGTATATTAATACTATATGGTTAGTATATTCACTGTAAAATTCCAAATGACCCACAAATGGATCATTAATGACATTAGTAACATCATATATGTCATTTGGCCGAATAACATATTTTGGGGATTATTTTATAATTTAATAAAATATTAATTGTTTTAAAAAAAATTTATGTCAATTTATAAACTACTCATATCAAGACTTTTAAAAAATCAATAATAACATGATTATTGCATACAACCTTTATTAAATCAGAGATAACAAGTCATTATTATCCCTTAAATTCGTGGATGGAAAAAAAGGTTCAAAATAAATTTATTTCGTTATTTAAATTATCGTTTGTTTAAAACATTCATTAAAAAGATAATCACTACATCCTCATTATGTCATAAATAAATTTATTTATTTGATATCAAAAAATTATAAATAAAAAACCATGATTAATGTAATATTTTCGTATTTCCAATGAATATTTAAATATTTAGAGATCTCTTATATAACCCCATATAAAAGTGTTATACTAAAAGATATTATTTATGTTACATTTTATTTAACTTTAAATTTATTTTTATAAAGTGTCATTTTCACTTAAAAGTGGATCTATGGGGTTCCAAATTGACAGAATAATTCCCATGGTAGGTAAATTATCATAAAATAGGGTTATAAAACATGTTATGTTAATTTAATTGTATTATAATTATATTTTTTACCATTATATACAAGATTTACCATTCAACCATGGTAAATAAAATATTTACTAAAGTTATTGTTCAAAATTTCAAAAAATAAATTTTAAAAATTTACACAATTTGGACCTCATGATTCAAAATATGGAATCCATTTTTCAATATTCAAAACAGATATGTTGAAGAAATTAATTTAAAATTAATTCTCGTTGTCAAAACAAAAAAGCGTGTTTTTAAGGAATAATAACTATCAAAAGATTGACATTTGTTTTTGTCCAATTTCAAGGTGAAATTACTTCCAATGAAAAAAATTTAATTAAAATTTGAAAATATAATAAAATTAAACTTTAAAACTAATTAAATGTACTATATAACTATAAAAATAAATTATATTAAAAAGTAGTTTTGAATTAAAATGCAGTATTTTTTAATATTCATTAAAAATTGTACTTTTGAAAAAATACCAAAATTTTAATCCAATGTAATTTTTGAGGTTCTAATTCTAAATAATATATATATTTTGTCAAATATAACATATAAAGGTGTCAAAAATTTGATTTAAAAATGACTTTCCATCAAAAGGCATTAAAAGTGAATTTAAAAAAAATACTTATTTTATCTAAAAGAAATGAATATATTATTATATCATATATAAGAAACATATAATGTGAATTTAAAAAATTAAATTGAATATATATCATATATTATTTGTTAAATAAAAATATACAATGGTTGATATTAAAAAATAATTATTCTCTTTTAAAAAGGATTTCATAAAAACACATCCATTATATTTAATTGGTTTTTATTTCCATTTCTAATAAAGTTGGTAAGAAATGAACAATCATTTAAACATGTGTGAACCATAATTCAAAATTTAGTGGATACTACTCATTCCTTCCATTATAATGGCTAAGACTTAACAAACATTTAAATTAATAATAATAATATTTTATTATTTTTTAGTATAACTCAATGTTGTATGCAATGTATGATTTTGGAGAACCCATTTGTTGCTTGTCGAGTACGCTATCAGAAAAAGAATCCCCTTTAACTTAAAATTAATATCTTATTCATATGTATTAATAGAAATAATAAAGTATTATTCTATAAATAACTAGGTCATTACATCCATCCCCCCTTTTGGGAATTGTGTCCTAAAAAATTTAAAATTTTGCTCAGAAACTTTATTAAAAGTCCCACATCTGAAAAAGAGTAAATAAAACAATCACTTTAAAATAAAGAGAGAGAAGTAAAATGGTCACCCAAGATAACACATACTAGGATTCCATGAAAAAATGGACATGGAGTAGAAACTAAGTATCACGTTATGATGGAGAGCTATAGAAAAAAAGATCAATAGAAAGTTAACCACTAGCTAACAACAAACTTATGATAGGTTAAATGGTATTTGGATTCCCTATAGGAAAAGTTAACCGAACACATTTTTGTTTTAAGTTTCATTTAATAAATTTTGAGAATTTATTTAAGAGAATGAAAAAGGACATAAGGAAATATATTTACTTTTAAAGTAGAGTATAATCCTTTAATAATTTCTACCACAAACTCTTATATTCTCCAAATGATCGGCAATCAAAATGACATCATCACACCTGAAGCACTAGAATCAACTTCTAGAGAATCACATAATCCAAAAAAGTTAAAATATATATTTCCTCTATCTTTATACAATAACCAATACCAAAATTGTATGTACAAAATCTAATAATCCCCAAAAAGGATAATACTTTATAAAAATAAATAGTGATCTTACTCCCCAAAATTCGACAAAATATAACCAAAGTTCTGAAAAAATCATTCAATAAACAATTCTTCTTAAAATTATTCAATGTAACCCATAATATAATTGAAGCCCAAAACTCAGAAGGATTTAATCACATATTCTTCCACAGTAAATAATAACATTTATCTCAAAATAACATCTACTACTATTAAAGTCTCATACTGAAGTGTAATTAATCTAATCACATATTCTCTATGAAATGTTAATCATTTCTATAAATAAAACTAATTTCTATATGTCCACAATAAAACATATATTAATTGAAAAGAAAACTTTTTTTGTTACTCCAAAAATTAGATCCCACAATATTCCATTTTATTTAAAAATAATGTTTTCCCAAAAGAGGAAACATATTCCAAAATAAACATTATAAATTAATCACCAAATCATCTTCCTATACTAAGGATATCAATTTGATAAAACAGAAGTTCCCAAAATCAACTTTTATTGGTCCATAAAATCATCTAACTATAAAATAGTTATTCATACTAACTAGGGACTTTATATAGTCTAGTGGTAGGTGATAAATTCCAACAACATTTCGGTTATGGGTTCGATTCCCATATCTTTGTCTGATGTGATTGGTTGTCACACTATCTGCGTGTTGTCCTTTTTGAAAAAAAAAATTTAATCATATAAAATTCCCATAAATTAGATAAATTCATCAAAAAATTACCATAACATATTTTAAAAAAAAATGTTGTCTCATACCTCACATTTTCATCATAAAAAGTAGTAACCTATAATTACATCAAATTCATGGATCATATAAACCCTAATGGTTCATTATAACTATATCGAAAAAAGAAAAGATATAAATTACTTGAATAAAATAGTTACACATCGATCATTAGGTTTACACATTCTATAAATGTCTTCCAAATTAATCCCATCATTTAAAGACCCATAATACTTTTAATCATTTTGTCATCCCAAAATCTATCATAACTCTTCAATCCCTTATACGTAGACATCCTACTCGTTCAATGTTCTTCATGATTCATTAACCAAAATTTTACAACTTATTCAATAATACTTATTCACTACAAAAAAATATTATAACATATCCTATGATTAAATAATGTCAAAGCATCAGCTAGGAAAAAATACATACCTTTCATTTTTCATTGTCACTTTTCTCATCCTCAATTGGAATGGAATTAGGTATTGGTAAACATATATTTATATGGTCCTTCTCATCCCATTCCCAAAAATTCTTCTCAGAAAATCTAATTTTATAATCACCATGCACACCAAATTTAAAACATTCAATTGATTCCTCTAAAGGAACTTCTTCCCCTTTCCTTGAGTCAACTTGACACTTCCTTTTTTCCATGGATGTTTCTTGATTTATGACCTTCATTACCAAATCTATAGAGTCTTCTCGTACCATTGATGCATTTTCCATGGTATTTCTTTCCATATCCTTGAAACATAGGTTTTTGAATATAATTACCATTATTATTATTACCCGAACATCCATTGGGATTTGTTTCTCCCATAAATGATGCCTTATAAAAAATACCATGGTTCAGGTGGTCAATCTTGACTACAGATAGTTGGTTGAGAATTACCAAAAGATTTCTCATTAAATTCTCCATGTTATTTGGTTTCTTATTCAGAAGACCGTCAAAGTTATCTTCATATCCATTATTATTTGGTTCCTTCTAGATATATCCATTTAATTAAACAAAAAATTTCAGTGTGAGTATATTAGTAAAATCATCATATAATATCTTATGAGGAGGAAAACAATATGATATACTTATTCATGTTATCATAAACCCATTCAATTTATCCAAAAATAACTACGACTTTTTATAATATTCTAACCATTACGATATTGTAACTTATGCTTAAATAACACCCAAACCTCTAAAGTTATCTAAATCGACCTCTGATACCAATTATAAGGCCCCAAACATAATAATTACATATTCATGAATTAAATTAATAATTCACATTGAGGATCCATTCAGTATTATAGTTTTATATAATTCAGTCATAACTATTACATTACATTTCAAAAATAAAAATGTCAACACTTCTACTCTATCAAAATTTTCTCACAACAATAAAACTCCTTAAATAAAACAAGATTTATTTTCATGATATAAATCTTATTTAATTCTTAATTTCTCTTTCCCTTCCTTATACCCAGTGAAAAACAAATAGAAAACATTGTATGCATATAAAATGCTCAATAAGTGTTATAAAACATGTAAATAAAACAATAGGCCATCAATACATACAAATCAATAAAATCATACTTTTCAATATTTAACATACCACACAAAATCTTATGCATTATGAATAACACAAAGAAATAATAAATCATAAAGGAAACATATGGAATCCATAACATACATACATATTAGATTTAATAGATATATATTGAGTCACATTTGGAATACACGTCATGATATATTCCCTAAATATCATTGGTGAATCATCAATGTTTACCTCCATCACGTTACCCAATGCATTGGAAAGCTATCTGAGGCTCACCCACCCTAGGTTTATCAAAAACCACACATATACTTAAACAATTTCCAAGAGACATAAAGTAAACATAACACATAAAATATGTATAAAGGAAGGATAAAATTTCCACATTGCAATAACAAAATATCAGTTCAAAATATTGACATAATCTATTAATTTTAAAGCCATTTAGATCATTTTAAAATGAATAATTTTGAATAAAAGTGTCCCATACAAATTGAAAACATTTATAGGAATTATAAATTTAAAACAATAATTTCCATATAAATAAATATTTAAAAAACATTTTTAAAACATTGACATCAATTATAAATATTTAGATAAATTATATCATTAAAACATTTAAAACAATGTTTCAATTAAATAGTTTGTTACCACATGATAAAATAATTGAATAAAAATAATTAAAGAGTAAAATAAAAAACTTATAATATCATGAGAATAAGGATATTAGTTATTTAATATGTCAAAGGGAAGTATATACACCTTATATAACAATAAAGGTGCACAATATCAAGATATTTCTCAATGAATGGAGATTGAGATGTATTTCCTTATGAAAATTCAGCAGCCTAACGACATCACATTAAAATTTATAAAATTAGTAAATTAGAGAGAAAAGGGTCTCTCATCACATGGAAATAAAATGTACAACAATAAGGATATATAAGAACAGATCCCAACATATGTAATTTAAATTTAAAGACATAACTTAAAATAATTCGTTTACTAAAATAAGAGGGTGAAAGGTTCCCTTACAGAGATCGTATAATTACATTATGGATAATCCAATTAAATAATTATGTTTGAGAAATCTAAATACAACCAATATAACTAGATATAATCTTTAAACCAATCATATTTGATTGAAACATATTTAGAGAACAACATAATCAAGAAGTAGAAGATTATCCAAAGAATGGAAATTGTGTAAAGAAGTTCCCTGACCTCATGTCCAACTTAACTCCATAATGAATTAATCTCATGAATAATGAAATAAAGTTAATTTATACTTTCTTCATATCCTTTTCATGTTTATTATTCCTTTTATATCATTTATTTCCACTTTATAAACATTATATAATTATTTGAGTTAATAACTGTTGTTTTATTGATAGTTGCTACTTATGACAAAAAATGGAATTCTTATAATTTCAAGTTGTCCATGTGTTTAAAATTACCTTATCTTCATAATGAGATAAATTATTTATATATCATATATATCACATATATCCATTCAATATATTTATTTATAACAGTACATAACATTTGGAGATATGAAATGAAATACAAAGTTCATGGAGACAGTAAGTCGTATGTACGCTTGAACGGTACATTAATTTATATTAATAGAATGAAAAAATAATTATAAATAGTATTATAATAGTAATAGTATAATATTATATATAATTTTCTTAACTCCATACTTTTTTAATTCCACATATGGCATGACCGATTCATATAACTTTGAGGGGGTGGTAGTCTGTACTTCCTCAAATAAAATTATCACGTTTACCCAATACAGAAACCATAATGGTATTCAATAAATTAATTATACATAAGTATAGACACAATAAAAATATAATATATATCTCATATATATACACTGCAATCATAATGGCCACCATGAAATGTGGCATGAGATAATTGATCAATCATCATTTTGTGAGGCAGTAGTTTGTTTTGAATAGAAATAGTATGTTTGTATCAATTAGATAGAGGTGTGTGGAAGTGTATTAAGAATACTTATCATAAGAACATAATAGTATATATAGGATAATGTATTTGTTATAAAATATTGTATTAAAGAGAGTTTAGGGGGTTGGAGAAGGAAAATAAATGAATAGTACATGAGAGAAGATGTAACCATTATATCGGATAACACCATTTGGTTTGAACCAAAAAGATTCATTAAATTTATTTCTTACCAAAGTAAGGATTCTAGGTTTAATATAGGTATTTTTGGAGATTATTTGAGTAGTGGTTGGACTAGACAAGGTGGATAGACAGTTGTGAGTAAGGGTTAGAGTTGACGACTTTTTACAAGGGGGAGGCGGGGCTCCTTAAGATGGTTTGAAAATATTAATTTATTATAAAATTAATTTCGATTTAAAAAGGTTCCCAAGTAATTTAATTATAATATAAGGTGATTAAGGTTCCAAATCCTCTCATCCAATTGGGTTTATACATGTTTAGGGCATAAAATTAACCTTATATTTTATCCTTAACCTTTAGTTAACTAATTTAACTATTACCATGTCCTATTGTATATTCATACGATATGGTTAGAATATTTACTATAAAATGCCATGAGACCCAAAAATGGATCATTAATGACATTAATAACTTTATATATGTAATTTTTCAGAATATTTGATTTTTAGGATTATTTTATCATTATATAAAATATTAATAATTTTAAAAACTCATTTATGTCAATTAATAAACTATTCATATTAAGACTTTTAAAAAATATATAAAAACATGATTATTTTAAAAAAACATCATTAATTCAAATATAAAATGTTATTTTTATCCGTAAAATTCGAGGAATAAATAAAAGGTTTCAAAATAAATTTATTTTATTATTTATATTCTCATTTGTTTAAAACATTAATTAAATAAGAAATCACTACATCATCATTGTGTCATAAATAAATTTATTTAATTGATGTATAAAATTAATAAATAAAATAAAAATATTTATGAATTTTATTTAGATTTATAATGACTATTTATTTTTTAAGGTATCTCTTCTATAACCCCGGATAAAATTATTTTTACTAAAAGATATTTGTTTTGGTTAAATTTTCCTTAAACTTAAATTAAATTTTATTATATGTCATTGTCACTTAAAAGTGGATCCATGGGGTCCTAAATCTACCCTAGGATGAAAAAATATGTCAGTGTATTATAAAAGGTTGTTAGGACATGTGTTAGGGTAATTTAATATTATTACAATATTATTTTTTACCCTTATTTGCCAGATTTACAATTTAACCACGGTAAATAAAATATTTACTGAAGTTACTAATCATAATGTCTAAAAATAATGTTACCTATATATACAATTTGTACCACATGATTCAAATTATGGAATCAATTTTTCCAAATTCAAAACACAGAAGTTGTAAAAATTAATTTCCATTGTCAAAACCAAAAAGTTTGTTTTTAAGGTATAATAACTCTCAAAAGATTGACATTTTTTTATTTCCAATTTCAAAGTGAAATTACTTCCAATGACCAAAATTCTAAGAGATTATAAAATTATAATCCAATTAAACATTAAAAACAATTAAATGTACAATATAACTATATTAATAAATTAGAATAAAAAGGCGGCTTTGAATTAAAATGCAGTATTTTTCACTATTCATTAAAAAAAATGAATTTAGGAGAAAAATTACAAAATTTAATCCAAAGTAATTTTTGATGTTATACATATAAGGAAGAGGTTTATTTTTTCAAATAAAATATATAAAGGTGTCAAAAACTATATTTAAAAAGGTTTCTCCATCAAAAGGCCGTAAAATTTCATTTTTAGAAAAATACTTATTTTATCAGAAAGAAATGAATTTATTCTTATATCATATCTAGAAAACATATAACTTGAATTTAGAAATTACATTGAATGTACATCATATATCTTTAATTAAATAAAAATCCATAAAGGGTGATATGAAAACACAATTATTCTCTTTTAAAATGGTTTTCAGAAAAACACATCTGTTATATTCAATTGGATTTTATTTCCATTTCTAATAAAGTTGGTAACAAATGAATAATCATTTAAACATATGTAAACCATATTTCAAAATTTAGTTGATACTACTCATGCTAGCCAGTCTAAAAACTAGGCATTAACAACCATTTAAAGAAATAATAATAATATTTTATTATTTTATTAGGATAACTCAACGATATGTGAAATGTAAAATTTCGGATAAGCCCATTGTTGTCTGTCGAGGAAGCAAATAAAAAAAACAACCCATTTAACATAAAATTAATATATTACTAATAATTATTAATAGAAATAAAAATGTTTTATTATATAAATACCATTGTTTTTACAACCTATGCTGAGGTATTAATAACCTGATTGTTGAAATAGTAAGAAGACCATGAAGAATAGTAATTTGGACTATAGAGTAGTAACATCACAGAAGAAATTATAAATAATTTTTTTAATTATTATAGATGAATATATGATATAATTATATCATAATATAAGTAAATACATGTTTTAAACATTATAAATTAAGCCAGTATATTTTTATAAATGTTAAATGATTATTTAAAATTTTATAATTAATAAATTTTTTAATAAGAAATTTTATTTTCATAAAATATAATCATAAATTAATATTTCTTTTATTATATTTATAAGGAAATTTTGAGAGACATTAATTAATTTTTCAATGGGCCATAAAATCAATTATAATATTAGAATTGTATTTTTTTTTGAATAAATGATAATTTTATTTTAAAAACAAATTTCTCATCTTTACAAAGAAATACCAACTTGTACATTATTTTGAAATCTATATATTTAAAAAAGGTTTAGGTAAATTTATGGGCTTTTTCTAAAATTGTGTATGTTTTCATGAATAGTGAAATACAAAAATTTATGATATAAGCTAAATACATGTATTTTTGAGTAATAGAGGATGTATGGATAATATAAGAACAAATATATTGTAATATCATTCCCTATATAATATATTTCATCATAGTTATCAACACTATTGATAGTCTTGAGCAATAATAAATAAATGTATTAATTAATAAAAAACAGTCATCTCCTACCCTATAAATATCACCCCTCACATCATCATATCCTTACATTTTTTAATCCTTGTATCTTGATTATGTTATTCCACATCCTCTCCCCGAAAATATTCCCCATTATAATATATTTTGGTCTCAACAAAAGTCCAAATCCATGTGCCTTATGGTGGTTCTCATGGAGACAACAATCTACAGGTATAATCCACCATCATTCTCTTTTAATTTCATTTTTTATCCACTCCTGACCTCCCATTAACGAAAGTGTAATTAAATTTATAATATCATATATATAATGACATTTTATTGTGTTAATGTAATATACATCATCAAATCTATTATCTCCTCTTTTTATTCTAAAAAACTTAAACATCATCCATGATGTGTTGATTCACTGCCTTCAAAGATGAAATATTTCATTTTCCATTACTATATTCAAAGATGGTTATAAAAACAATATTACGGTTAAAAATTATTTTAATATTCATATTGTAACTTTATTGATGTTCTGGAACTAATTTAGAGAAATAATATTTTATAAAATGGCATTATTTCACGATGGATGCAAAAATCACCAAAATAATCTTAATATATATCATTATTTTTTATCATATGAATCATCCTCATATCATTAAAAAAATAAATATGAAACCACTTTAACTTATATAAGTTCATTAATAAAAAAATTCCATTTTTGGACAATTATTATAAATTTACAATAACATACAAAATTATATATAAGTAAACTGACCATGAATCCTTGAATACAAGTGCTCCCAAAACAATGAAATTCAACACTATAACTCATAAAAATGGTCACAAATAAACATAATTAATTTATAATAAAATAAATAAATATATAATATGTTATAAATTTATTAATTTAGGAATTTAATTTGATTATTTATTATATTTAGTTGAATTTTAAAATGATTTCTAATATTGGGTAAGGGAATTATCAAACCCATATACATTTCATAAGGTTATCATTCTTTTGATAAATATTTGGTATTATAACTCCTCCAATATTCCATAAATATATTTTGAATATTATTCCTTATCTTTTACTATATATACATTTTCCCTACTATAATTTATGAAAAATACAATTATTTTTAGAGAGAACTCTTCTTTCTAAAACCCATCTTTTACACCTCTGGGGTTTTAAATTCTTCTCTTAATAATTAAGATGATTATGAAAAATATGATTTCCTTAATATATTTGGGAACCCTATGTCTATTCATGAATTCATTCATTATGGAGTTCTTATAAAAAAATTCCTTTCTAAGGGTGTTTTCAGGATTATGATTGTTATATGGTCTATGTGGCATGCATGATTATGTAAACATTATGATGCGATGGGTGATCCCCGATTATAAATCCCTATAGTAAAATATTTAATGTGATGTATATCATGAGATATTGTCTATTATGCATGAAAATTATGTTATCTTTGTTCACAATGATGATGTTATGATTATGTAGATATGTTATGGATGAACATAATGCTATATTTGTTTACAACTATTTGTGTTATTTGACTACTATGAAATTATGTTTAATTTTTATGCATTGAAACATTCCATAAATTTATATAACGTATCCTATCATTAATACGATGATTATAATATTACTATTTTATTTTTATGATGACTATTCTAACCAATGCTATATTGATTAAAGTCATTATTCATCATCTTTCCATGCTTTTAGATCACCCATTTATTTGAAATATATTATCAAGTTACTACATGTATTAAGGAAAAATTAATCTTTAAAATAATAAAGAATAATATTTTAAATTATTATTTGTGTTTTATTATTCATAATAGATTTATGTTTATAATTTCAAAAATATACTAAAACATTGAATCTTAGATTGAAATGATTTTATGTTGTTTAACTTAAAGAAAAAGAAGGGATACTATATTTTTTTAGACCATCTAATGAATTATAATTGTGTCTTATCAGTTATTCTCTCCTTCCCAATTTATTTCTATTCATGATGCATTGCATGTTTCCTAAATAAAGAGGTATCAAATGGATCATTCCCATATGATTGATTTAGGGGATGTGGATATTGAACCTAACACCTTAGCAGTGTATTAAACAATTCAGAATATGTATATCTAAGATAATGTGGTGTGTGGTAAAATAATTCCCCTGGTCTATGAACTATGGTAGTGTGGACAAGATAACCAAAGGATATTTGTGCAAGAATAATTGATGATATAAAAGTGGCCTTCTCTTTTTTGAGAGTCTATAATCTTGAGTGCTTTCGGTGGAATGAATGTTTAATAGTTTGGAGAATTTTTATTCCCTATTGGTCATATATATTTTTAATTTTAGGCTTAGTTTATAGTTTTTATTTTTAAATGATTCTATTAGTTGGGGGATAAAATATAGTGTTTTGGGGGAAATAGGCCAGGTACACTGTTAGTATTAACCATGCAGCTACCATGTGATTCAGTTATATTGGTTCGAGTAGAAATTTGAATTATTCACATAACTATGATGATATTACTAAGTATCCATACATTTTAGTATTCTTGGGATTGTATTTCTGGTATAGTTTTCACACATTTTTTCTGTGTGACATAACCATGCATCTAATGATGGTTTCATAAAAATGGAAAATTACCCGAATTATTTGGTTATTTTTATCTACAATATTCACCTAATATCTCATTCGATTGATCTAGACTCTTCTTAATTATCTAGAGGTTCTATCCACAGTTACATGATGATTATCAGTCTATTTGGGAGGATATATTTGAGGTATGCTGATATTTCTACATGATTTCCCTCATTTTATCATGATATATCCTTTATCTCCCTTCCCCTTGTTTCATTGATTCATGATTGAGATATGATTTTATGATCTAGATGGTTTTATTGGAAATTTATCATGTTTGTAATATATTTTTTTTTTGAGGACCCAATCTATTCAATTACATTATTTCCATAAAATGGATCTACCTCAGGGTATACCTCACATTCTTGTAAATTCCTATGTTTTGGTTTATAAAATATTTTAATTTCAGATTTATGGGTACCGTTTTTTGAAATTATACCATGGGATTATTATAAAGGGGATTTTAAATGGATTTTATTTTAAAATAGTTTCATGCACTTCATCCATTTAATGAAATGTCTCAAAGATATTTCTTAATCAAAAATTAATTTTCCTAAATCGGAATATTCATTATTATATTGAGATAATGATTTGTAAAATGGTGATCATTGTTTATTGAATGTATTAATGAAATGTGTCCTAAGTTATCAATTTAGGAGCCTTGGGTGTATTTTGTTTTGGAGTTATGAAAACTAGAGTGAGTGTGGAACTACGAGGGGTTATGATTGCAATACCGATATACTCAGAAATAACACAATAAATTATGACCCACATTTTTTCAACTTAGTTATCCTATCCTGTATGAGTTTCATATTTCCATAGGGTATAGATCATTTTTATCTCATCTCTATCTTCATCATTATTTTAGGGTTTTATGTTGACACATTTATTACTCTGAGGTATAAATGTTTACTATTTCCTCTGTCCATGTTATCGTTAATGCTCAATCTCATATTTTTTTATGTATTTAGATATTGGTTGTTTTTTAAGTAAAATAAAAGGAAAATTTATGTAAAATGTTTTCAAATGAAATAATGTTATAAAACTTCATTATTTTTAAAAATATAACTAATGGTTTAATGGAAATATACATTGTATGTATTAATGATGGTGTTGTACTAGGTATTTTCCTCACACCCTACATATTCCATTGGGGATATATAGATTGGTTTTTAGAAGGATACATGTAAAGGTAATGGTATCATGTATCTCACTATTTTTCCCTATTGATGTTGTATTCATAGTGAGTTTTTTATTGGTGAATGATGGTCACATTGAGACCCGACCTTTCACTTAGTTTATGGTGCTTCAAGGATTAATATTTTAGCATATTTGTTTATATATAAGGGTTTTGAGCCTTTTTCTTCCAGGATTAATATTATTTTTTATTTCTATTTTTATACGTGAATCATTTAGTTTTATATGTCATGGTGAAATAATTCCCGATGTTTTGAATATTGATGACTAGGTTATTATTTTTTTAAGGGCTGAGGGGCAAGCCCTCTTTATTGAACCAGAAAAAAACAACCTCTTAAATGGACTGGGAGAAGAGGCAATCCCTTACATGACAAGGGCACAGATGCCCATAAATCGAATCCCAAAGGAAAACCAAAAACATAAAAGACAAATAGGAAGCAGACAGAAAAAACAAGTATTGGAAAGAACCTCATCACCCCCTCTGTCAGCCCAAGCAAGGTGAGAACCGTCGAAGGAGTTGTCTCGCCCCCCTGGCCAAGAATTTTTGTCATGATGGCAACACAACGTGGCAGAGCACTCTCCCAATCCAAACCGATATGCAGATGGAAGACCGGATGATAGGTACCAGCACACCTATCTCTCTTTCGAGCCACCCACCCGACAGTGCATGCAAAAAAAACACAGCACTATCAACCTGATGGAAGACAAAACCGGACAGAAACACAGTGCAGAAGATCCAACAAAGTGTCCATCCATCCAAGTGGACAAATGGCCGATGATGAGTGATAGCACACCCATCCCTATTTAGAGGTCGCGCACCCGATGTCAAACTACAAGATGCAGTAATGCCTGCCAAATGCAACGAGGAAAAATCCAATACTGGAAAATCCCCCAGCAACCAAAATGGAAAACATTGAACCAAACATAGCCAAAGTCATATCTCACTGCATCAAGCAATCCATATCCCTCGGCCTCCACCTGATACCTCCAAAACTGAAATACACCATACGTAGATCATAAGCAGATGACTAGGTTATTATTGCCAGCACATTGCAATTTGGAATATACATCAGGCGTTGTAGTAGGCCAGCATGGAAAATATATAAAGTTGACCTGATTTGGTTCATTACATCTCACGTTAATATAAATATACTAAAAATTATGATCAAATCCATCCATATATGGATTCATAGATTGAATACTTTCATATTAAAGTCACCCATCCTTTGGTCAAATTCCATCATCCCCTAACTATTTTCCATTCCACGGAAACCAAATTTTCTATATAACATACTCATTAAGAAATAATCAATGAATCTAATAGTCATAACATAATAATATAATATACAAGAACTTCCCATAAGGCCCTTTCCTAGTATAAGAACATCCAAATTACATTAATAAACTATACTAAGGTTAATTTAACACTAATGAATAATTTAATGTAGTATTTAAACCATAATGTGTACCTAGAAAATTGTCTTACATAGGTTATATAGAATCATACATAATCCATATACTCTATGATCTTTTTTTAACCATAAAAATAGGGGTTGGGAAACACTATATCATTAATAAAAAGCATATAATTACATTACTTATGGTGGAATACATCATAAATTCAAAACAGACATATTTGTGAACACTTTCATAGTTATAAGAAATACAATAATAAGAATCACATACCATTATTATAAACACACTCGATCCACTCTAGTTCCATGAAAAAAAGTCATTCTCCCTATTCTACACAATCTACTTTTAGGTTCAATACAAGGTACACATAAATTTGATATTACCAATCTGTTTAAAATAATAAAATCATAACAAGAAATGTGAATCCAGGAAAGTAGAACTCTATAGATAACATGTACAATAAATCTTTATAGAACCTATGTTGTCATTTCTAATGACCAAACACCTATTATAATTAAGTAAACAATCAAATAATATCATATAAATATCATGTGAACACAATGTTAAAAATATGATGCTGAGTGCATACCTCATTCAACACATGGCCAAGAGTATCACAGAGCCTAAATTAATAATCTAATCCATAATATTTATAACATATTAACTCAATTGTAATAGTTAAACTAATCATAATAATATTATAACAAGTAACACACTATTTTCATATAAATTAATTTTATAGACCATAGAAAAGGTATCATTCAATGTTCTAACCATATCGTATCTCCAATTACTATATCTGAAATAATAAAATAATGTAATATATCAATATGAGAAGTAATTTGAAACAAGACCAAAACAAATTACACAAACATTAACAAAACTATGTCTATTATACATCCCAAAATATTTCTCAATGTATTTTAAAGGTTCTTTACATATGTACATGCTCTATAGGTAATATTGGTAGAAAATACCCTCTATATCAAATAACTATTAAGAGTAATAGAAGTAATAAAAACCTTCAAATAGGAATAAACAACCTAATATGGATGATATATTTTTAAATAAAACCATATTAAAATATCCAATAATATAATGGGACATGCAGAAATATAAATATATAATATAAAAATAAATATTGAAACAAGCTCTCCCAAGTTGTAAATTATACATAATACATTCTGAAATTTACAAAAGGATATAGAAAATTAATGTTCAGGATGTTGTGCTTGGAAATGTATCTGTTGGCGCCAAAAAATGACATGAGGAAGCGAGCAAAAGATGCCACCCGGACTGCCTCACGAAGCTCCTTCGTGGAGTCCCCATCACTGAGACCGCCGCAAAGCAAAGGAGGCAAGATGCTCCACGAATGGATTTGACGTTCATGAACCCACCGCGAAGCCCAGGAGGCGGGATGCTCCACGAACCCATTTGACGTTCACGAGCCCACCACGAAGCAATGTCGCACCTTCACGCCGCGTGAGCTCCGCTCCGCAGTGCCCCTTGCCTATAAATACCGACCTCCCCCGAGCTCTCGAGATGGAAAATCTGACCATTCGGCTTCTCAACTCCCAAATTGTGAAGAATTCTTCCGTTCGGTGAATCATGAGCTTCCCGAGGTACTTCTACTTCGCGAAGTGCCTCCCCATTGTCTCGTCATGATACCCTCTTCCGAGAGGGATTCCAATCACGAAGCCTAAGGGAGTTCGCAAAGAAAGGGGATCCCCAAGGGCACCCGGGTCATCACAGAGCATTTATGCTTCACGAAACACCCTCCATGTACACTTGATCCATTTTCTATGTAAGGATCACTGCACTTCACAAAGCACATTACTTCCTGACATCTTGCCTCACAAGGAACATTTTATTCGCGAGGCTATGCTTCGCGAATGCCTTTCCACTTCGTGATGCACCTCCCATTCGCACCTCTGCCCGATGCTAAGGCTATGAAACCCCACTTCGCAAAGCACACCCTTTTTCCAGTGCCCTACACCACACAGAGCGACTTAGCTCCACAAGACTTCTCCCTCTGGACCCTTCTGCTTGGAAAACTGTTTTCTCGTGCGACCCTCCAGGTTTTCACGATGCGACTTCAAAGTCCCCTAGATGATACTACCCATAGCATTGTCGTGCCTAATGCTTCTTCGCATAGGCACGCTAATGGCTATTTCTTCTTACCATACACACACTAAAGTGGACCACTCGATGGTTCATTCCACGACACCCCTTCACCACGGAATTGCCAGTACGTTCCCTCCCACAAGGAGCAGAGGGTACCAGTTATCTAAGTCCTAGTGGTGCGGAGCAGACCCACCTCGTCCGAGCTACAGGATGTTAAACTACAAAGCACCCTCGTCCTCAACACATGAATTTAAACTGTGGCCTCGCCCCGTGGATCGTATCCATGGTCCTCCACCTAGAAAATTCTCAATGCCCCTGGTCTCTATAGGGGATGATATCATCCTTCTGGGAGTGGCGTTTGTCTACAGGGAAAGGAAACGCTTTTGAGTAATCCCCGTAGCCATTCTCGCATGAGGTGGAGCCCCTTGCTCCCTCTTTTAAACTTTGGTCCTGAAGGCCAACAGAGGACGTGATAAGGAATAGGCCCCCTAATCTCTTCTGGGGTGACAAATCCCTCTCCTTGTGTGCTTTATTTCCCTCAGGCATCCATTCTAGAGTAAGTCCCGACACCCTGGGCTGCTCAACGCGTAAGCCCCTTCTCGTTTCCCACAGATGCACCCTTCACAATGTGATCATCAGGTCTCCACTAACACTTGATTCTCACACCGAGCATGACTCATATGGGATTAGAGAGAGCACCGACCATGACACAACTTGGGCCGCCTTAGAGTGTAAGCCCCACAACCCCTTGTCCAAGCTGCAGGACGTTAAACTGCCAAGTACCCCCTGTCCCGCATGTTGTTAAACTATACACACATACTACATGGACTTTGATATGTGTCATGGAATGGTACGTAGGAAACCTCCACGCGGTTCAAGCACACCATCCATATGACCATGGTCCTCATTCACTTTGGTCCACTGAAACCATCCCCGTCCCGCATGACGTTAAACAACATCCCAATCTAGTGGCAAGCCATTGTGATCCCACTATCTAGTTGTTCTGACACCCCTTCATGTCGGTTCAATAGCCCCCTTCCATCCCAAACTATGAGGACTTTGATCCATGTCAAGGCATGGTATGTAGGAATCCTCACTGAGGTTCAAGCCCACCACCCACCTGGACCAAGGTCCATCTTCATGCCGGTTCATCGACACGCACCCATCTGAACAACATCGTCTTTGATCTGTGACAAGTCATGGTATGTATGAAGCCTCACGAGGTTCAAGCCCACCTACCATTGTCCCCATTCCTCTCAGTTTCGGTGTGCCAAGCCCCAATCTGAACTATGTGGTCTTTGATCCATGTCAAGGCCTGGTACGTA
Source organism: Viscum album (assembly GCA_963277665.1). Taxonomy (NCBI): domain Eukaryota; kingdom Viridiplantae; phylum Streptophyta; class Magnoliopsida; order Santalales; family Viscaceae; genus Viscum; species Viscum album. The sequence continues at coordinate 1,283,152,687 of OY728134.1, forward strand.
GGAAGCCTCCCCGAAGTTCAAGCCCATCACCCATCAGGCCAAGTTCCATATTCACGTCAGCTCTACGACGTCTATTCTGAACTATGTGGTCTTTGATTCATGTCAATGCATGGCACGCAGGAAGCCTGAAGAGGTTCAATCCCACCACCTAGTCATTCTGACCGCATTCACGTCGGTTCACCCACCAATTAAGGAAGCCAAAAGTGTAAGCCCCAGACATCCATCCTGAACTACGAGGACTTTGATCCATGTCCAGACATGGTACGTAGGAGGTCTCATCGAGGATCAATAACAAAAAACCATCTGCCATCCTGATTCTTACCTGGGGCTCCACATCCTGGTGAGATTATGCCACCCCATTCCCCTCCATAGTATTTGGGAAGCTGCCCACGCATTGGACCCAATATCGGTGTTCCCTCAAGGGGGTTCCTCAATTTGACCCACCTTCATCGATGTTATCATCAGTCCGATCAGTCTCCTCTAGTTGTTAAACTCGCACCATACCCCATGTTAAACATAGGAAGATGAGGAAAACCTCAGATACATGCCTAAGGCATACAATTCTCTATGTTCTACGTGGGATGCCTCGGGCTTCCGCGCCCTCGAGAAGCCCTATAATAAGGGACCAAAGAGAGAAACACCAATCCCCAGCGTCCATACATGTCAATGATGCCCCAGTGTGACTAATCCTCTAACCAAAGGTTGCTTCCCCGACCGGACCCCTTGGAATATCCTGAAAGAAGCAGTGTAATTAACTGGTGTCCATGAAGATATTGTACGGGGAAGAGTTTCACGAACAAATTATGAAATCTATGAGGGAGACCCGGACTAGGTGACGAGTTTCGATGAGGAATACACTGAAGGAAGAACCGACATCCCATCATCCTGTTTTGATCAAGGAGAAACTGTTCCTGAACAAGGAGCGAATGCCGCCTGCCTTTGGACAGTGGGAATACGGGGTAACAAAAAGCCGTTTCCTTCATCCTCGAACGAGACAGATGCATGCGCCCTGACGAAAGCATCAGAAACTGTATCCTTTATTTTCCATCCACCTAGATCACCCATACAAAATAGTTACCCTAACCTTACCTATATCCTTGATTAAAATATCTACACATGCGCCAAGATTCACCAACAAGGTGTCAGTAAAAATTTGTGTTAAACCTACAATGATGTCCCTAGCCAAATACAAAATATATTAGTGAATTTTTGATGTGATGTGGTAATAACAACATTAATAATACACATAGTTCACATCATTTTTTGTAAAAAATCTACATGATAATAAACATACCTACTTTGACCAGTTTTGGTGCTAAATATGAACATATTAGAACATAATATCTTAGGTTAGTAGGATTCATGCCCATAACACAAAAATATAGAGTTCAATAATATTGTAAAATTTTTACCCAAATTAGAAACAATAATTGGAATGGTTTTCCAAGAAACTAATCAAGAAACACTAATGTGGAGTATTATTTACTAAACCCATCCTAGATACAAAAAGATGAATGGTTTGAAATACACAAAAAAAACCAAAAGATAATTTATTGTCACTAAACCCAACCTAAAAATCTAATAAAGAATGACTTGAATTTTGTAGATCCGAAAGAAAAAAGAATAATTTTTTGAAATACTCCCATATAAAATAATGAGTGGGGAATTTTTTTCACTATGCCCATTTAGAAATATATGATATAATAGTGTTTGGAATTATAACCAAACTAAATATATAGATAGGGATAGTTGGACCTCAACCCAACATAAATACAAAATGATGAATAGTTAAGGCGACACTAACCTTAATAACAAAAAACTGTTTCAAACATTTCCCACTCGGGCTGCACACCACACATGGGATTTTCCCACATTCCCGCTTTCCATTGGCGGGTGGCCCCCACCACTATGTTTGATGATGTTAGATCCAGGATTGAAATGGGTTGACGAGATGGAAATTCATCTTTCCATATATTCATCCATGGGACTTGTATCATTGTTTAATACTTCTTTAAATTCTTATTTCATATTTATAAAACTCATTCCCAATGCCATCATGAGGTGGAAATAGGTTAATTACACTACTTTTGTCATGACAGTGTAGTATCCTTCGGTCTGAGTGAATATTAATGTGGTAATTTGTGGGAATATTTAGATGTTGGTACTCTTTGACATCTAAAAATTATTCTTCTATTGGAGGGAATATTTCATGTAATTCATATTTACTGTGGAACCTAAGGTATGTCTTGTCTACCATGAGGTACATTATGTTTGCGGCATAATAATTTAAGACATTTCTCTCGTTGTCCACCCATGTTTATTGTATGGGTTTGAGAATATATATTGTGGGGGACATGTCTTATATCTTGTGGGTAAATGTTGGATGGTTTTGTGAGTCCAATGTGGGATAGATGAACACACATAAAGTGTCTTGTTGAGTATGGACCCAAGGGACACTATTGGGATTTGATTATCTATGTCCCAATGGGGGAAGATATCACACAAGGTATTTGATTAGGTGTGTCTCCATCCTGGAATATTTCACAATTGTGACTTTGTTACATGTGTCCCCAGGGGGAAGATTTCACCCTTGGTAGTTCGTTAAGATTTCCCCCCCGGGGGAATAATTCAAAAATGTAATTTGAATAAGTGTGTCCCCATATGGGGAATATTACACACTTCAAATTTCATGGTGATGATGTGGTGGTAGAATTGAACCTCATGGAGGTGCTTCATGTGTATTAGGATGTCATGATTGAACCACATTGTGGGTTCTTGCTTACGATTTTGGGAAATAAAGATAAAAACCCACACAGTTCAGTGACCCATTTTAAGGTCACGTGATTGGACCAATCTATACAATTTATAATCATTCTATAAGGATAATCATGTTGTGAAAGATGTATGAACGAAGTATTGTGTGGGGCTTATTCATGGAATCATCCCAAATAGATATGATCATCCCATTATGGGGGATACAGTGGGAACCCAAGGGGATTATACATGGGGAATCATGGGTTCACCACAAAATGTACGGTTATAGCCTAATGTCTTGTACTAAGTATATTATCAAAATATTTTCCATCATACAAATTGGATTTTCTTCTATACCATTTTATCTGATTTAGCTCAGTTGTCAGTCCGACATACATTTTGGTATATGATTCCAAATTGTGAGTGGATGATCCATAAAAGGCCTCTGTACTAGGAAATATCTTCTACTTCCATTACTGATGCATCCTTTTGGAATTATGTTCATACTACTCATGTGACTATAGGTGGGGAATGGAATAAACAATTCCATCTAGGAGTGGAAATTTGGTGTCTCTGTGTTAGGGTTCCAATTATTAAGAGAAAGAGGAATTATGGTGCCTAATATTAAGAGGAAAAGTAATGATAATGTTAATGACCATTATTGAAGTGAAAGGGGAAGATAAAAGTGTTTATGGTATTGGTTTAATTAGAATTTTGGGTTAGAGGAACATGTTTAGAATGGATATAGGGGTCCTGAGCACTCAACTATTTTTGAAGGGTGTTTGATGAAAGGAGGCACCAAATAGAGTTTTAGTGGAATGGTTTCGTGAAATATGGGGTTTTGAAAAAATTTAGAGCTTCAAGATGAGAGGGTGTCTCACCAAAGTGCATGTATTTTAAAATGGGGAGACCCTACCTCTTAGTGAAATATTGGTTCCATTGGGGTTTGTTTCATGAATGGTAATTATCTATTGAAACCACAAGATCGATAAAGGGATTTCTTCGAACATGAATTCCATTGTCCATCCTAAAGGGAATCTCTAACAAGGGTTTATTTTTTCAAGATCCCATGGGAGACAGTTTCCCTATAGATTACTACCTTGGTGAACCCATCAAATCATTGGTTAGTGAATGTTAGAGTCCTGTAAATTCACCCAATGGTCACATCCACTTAATATTTCATCATGGAAATGCACATATAGCTCTAACAGAGATGAGGGATCAATTTCATGAAAAAATATAGTCCTTTAGGAATGATTTTGACCTTCATGATATCAGGGGTGTTCTATGAAAAGACATATATGATGCTTGTAGTTTACCTCATCAACCTCCTCACGGATTAAGAACCTTTGAGAATCAGGGTATCATTGTGAAATGGTTATGAACTCTATCTGGGTGTTTTTGGTCTACATTCATGAGGAATTTTTTTTTGAAGAGGTTTTGACCATCAGGAACGCAATCCGATAGCTGGATTTTGAAAATTTTTGGGCATAATTTTCATTGAATTGGTTCTCCCTCCCTCAAACTCACCCATAACATATGAATCTTAATATCTACAAATGAACCACTAAGAATGGGATCTGAAAAAAGAATAGGAGAGTCATATTATGATATAGAAATACCTAAAATTGGTGAATGGAAAGATATATTTGTGAAACTCAACCTAAAACTCTTCCACTAAATAAGGGTGGGGGTCCTTGATGGTACCATGAGATTTTCATGAATGATAGTCCTAAGAACTCGTTTCACAATACTCTAGAATTTTCTCAAACTAACCTATGTGAACCAACCTCTATCAAAAAATTCTAAAATCATTAAAATCATAAATGATGGAAATTAATGGTGAAAATTATACTCTAACACAATATGTAAATAAGGTAGGCGACCTCATAATTGGAAAGATCTTTTGAAGTGAGTCAGATCATGATATAGTCATTACATTGTAGATGGATGGGAAAAAGGAATACCCATTATGCAATTGACTTCCAATATATAGTTTTTGGAAAAGGGAAGATTCGTTCATCCCTAGTTCAATTTCAAAGAACCTACTTAATGGTTAAGTAGCACGCATGTGTAGTACTAATGGAATAGGGTTTTAGGAGGTTATATAATGAAGAAACACATATATCTCCCTTCTCATAATTTATGTAACCAAGTGAACTTTTTTAATATGGAGGTATTTGAGGAAGAGGTATACCCCCAAAAATGATATAATTCTTAAGGTGGGATTGATAGATTGTCTACATGGAATGAACATGGAACAAAAACTACACAACTGTTGAAATATTATCGATAAGTGGTCTAAAATATTGTTTATTCCAATACTTCCATTAATTTTAGTTGGAGTAAAAGTAGGTTAGGATTTATTAGGTTTCGTGGACCTCATATTTTCATGTTTACCATCATGATGACATCATGGAAGATCTATAAAGAAGGTTGTCATTGGACACCAATACATTTCATCTACATCATGGAGAGGTCAAAATAGATCTGTGGTACCTCCATTTCATAGTAGTGATCCCCATCAAAGGAGAGATGTATGAAGAGATTATCCCAACTAATTACATAAGGTATAACATGGGGTAGATTTTGATGATATTGAGGTTTCTTCAAGTCTTTATAGAGGGGGAGAGTGGGAAAAAATTCGGATGAATGATATCATGTTTAAATAATGGTTTGGATTTTTACTGAATGAGTATGTGATCAAGTCTCCTATGAGTCCATTGAAACTTATGAAAGTGAAAATGTAAGGCATAGAGAATTCATCTTTAAGGAATCTATAGGTGTGCTAGTGGTAACTGTGGGGATATAGTTTGAAGCACGAGGACCCATAGGTAGGATGGCAAGATTTGTTATCAAGCTAATTTTTGGGAATATGGTCCTAGTTTAGGATAACATGGTAGTAAAACTGCGCATTGTACTTATGAAAAAAACTACAGAGATAGTGTAGTGAATCAACCAAGAAATGCTTGTGTTTTTGAAGTTTTAGAATGTGTCACAATGCATATGTTAGGGGTAGATCCTCTTTTGTGTGTGTGCGCACCCATCCTTTTATAATATGGATGGTTTTCCATAGACATGAGGGGATATGTATACAAAAACATAATATCACCTCTAGCTGCGATTTTCTAACTATTGATCACCAGCATGACTAGGATTTGGACTATCAACATGGGTTTCATTCATGTATTAGAGATGATCGAGTTGGCAGACATCTTCTTTTTCCTTCCATTTCATCTTTTCATGGAAATTGTAAGGGATGATGGAATAGGTACCATTGAGTAGTAGTTATACATTTTAGACATTTAAGGTGGGATGTTGATGGAAATGGTATAATATACAGTGATTTAGATGTGTCGCACCTCACAATATTTTTTTCGACAATTTGAAGGCCTCAAGTGTCTCACCAAAAAGGTGTATATGTTGGTGGTTTATAGAATGGAACACCACTAAGCCCTTTGATAGATATGGTACTTTCTTAGAAAAGATGAATAAAATGAAGAAATTGATCCCCCACAATATACTACTACCTAGGGGCTCATTCATGACTATGAATTGATCTTGGAAAGCACATATAACAGTGAAATGATATGCATATCAGTGACTCAGTCAAATAAGGATGGGGAATAGATACTATTGGGTCAGGGGATGAAAGCTAGTTTGGAACACATATGTGTTAGATAAGGGGAAGTAGGTTGGGTAGAGGCTATGATTTTATAAATTCCTAGTTTTTAGGCGGAGGCATTAGTTATGGTAATCGAAACAAACATAATACTCTCAGTTTAGTGACATCGTGGGGAGGGTGGTACCTCTGGAGTAATTATGAGGGTGATAGTCCAATGTATATGGAAGTGATTGTGTCACTGAAATTTCGGAAGGGATTTTATTTTCCTAGTTTTTCTAGATTATTGTGGGATCTAGAGGAAAATCACCTCTCTTCACGGGTTATGGAATCATCTCAACACTATATGGATACAAAAAACTAGTTTAGGTCATACAAGGGATATCTTCCATGTCACATGAGCTGAGGCAGTGTATTAAATATTGATTTGGAGGAATTGTTTCCAATCTCACGATACCACATACCCCCTCACGAGTAAAAATGAAGGAGTTAGAGGGGATGACTTCTTCTCCATACCATCTGGTGCACCAGTTGGATGCTGGTGTGGTTGGGGGTGAGTGATTATAGGAAGAGTCTTGCGGAAGAAATTCTTACCAAGACTCCCCGAGTACTGGTGATTCTTCCACTATCTAGATAAATCTTCAGATCTTATATATCTCATAGACTACCAACCCACTAATATTAATTCCGAAATCCATTGTTACATGTGATGTAATCAGAGAGAACTAAGAAAGGGGATGATCAAATTGAACCCCAAATATGATAGGAGGGATCCTCAACCCTTGAGGGGTATATATGATACCTATTCCAAATTTTGTGGTCAAAAGCGGCCAACCATATGTTGAAATAGTTCCTACAACTAGGGTGATAGCTGAAAAATCCCATGTGCTACCTGATATCCCTTCATTATTTATATAGATTCAAGACTTTTTTCTTGAAACAATGCCCACTTGTTCTTTTATTTAGGATGGATGCACATACATCCATATAGAAGCTTAATATAGTTGGGGTATCAACTCCCAGGGTAATTCCATCTATTAAGGAATTTCCCACAATCCTTTCTAAGTTGTGGGTCAAATTCTATGACGTTTCTAAGCCTTATCAAATTTTCAAGATTTTCTTTTTTGTTTCTTCCATTAATCAATTTTTTGTTAAACGTAATCATTAAATGATAGATCCATCCATTTTTTATCTTAGCACCTATAGTGACACTCAAATAAGATAAGCATGTATCCATGGTTATGATGACAGGAACTATTGTACCAATAATGACGGCAGAGAAGAATGATCCTTCTATTACAGTGGTTGAGAAAGAAATGGTGACTGGGTATACCACATGGGTTTCACTTAATTTTTTGGTTAAATCTAAGGCCTCAACTATGTTTTATGAGAGTTTTCCACCTATGGAGATATTTTAGGAGGTTGTGGGGGTTGAGCATACCTCAGAAAGTCCACAGGGGGTTTGGGGACCCCCAACTGTGGGTGAAGGATATGTGGATGTTGAGTTCCACATTGAATTGGGGGATGACCCACTTAAGTAATTGCGTATATATGATACTACCATTTATGTGTTGGTGATAATACTTTATTATAATCCTATTCCTCGAGAGGTCTTTAAGGATTACGACTCAGAATTTGCTAAGGGGAATTGAGTCATTTGAGGCATGGCATGGAGAAGTGTGCCGAATTTCATCACATGAACTATACTAGATGATATACAAAACTAGGTTTGATCACTCCAACATTGGATAGTCATCATGGTGACTGTTGGATTGGTTTACAATGGACAACATGAGAGATCATAGTACATTCTCATCGAACATGAACATGATGTGTGTAAGGAGTTCAATATTTAATGGAAGATGATTAATTTTTAGGGAACCCAGTAACACCAAGATGTTGAATAGGGGATATCTCATCTTGAATAGTTGGCATGACAACATGATATAATGTAGTACTTATTGAGAATGTATTATTAGAAAATTTAGTTCTCAAATGATGGTGGATGAGGCTATGGTAATGGAGGATGAATCTATAGTAGTTGAGTTCCAAGATCGACAGGATTGGGATGGAATTCAAATTGATGTGTACATTCCAAGACATGAGGATGATGAACATTTTATAACTAAGTGAAAAAATTATAGATACCACTAAAAAGTGGTTGGCTGAGCTAGAATGGCCGTTCTCTAGGGATGGTCTATATGGAATTTCTCTCTCATTGAAATAATTTAGTGGCTTTGACCTGTGGTTTACCCTCCCTAATATTTTTCTATTTTTAATTTAATATTTCCATAAATATAAATGTGTTATTTTTTACTATATCTCAACAATATTGATATGACAATAGAAATTAAATATATGTAAAATCACGATCTATTCTCGATGTGGTAATCAATTGGAAAACAAAATATTGATCATTTTTATGACAGTTCCAAATATCGTTCCAAAACTCATGGTATAAATTTTTTTATGACCACAAGGTGTATCCTGAATAGAAGGGATTTTTTTGGAGAATTGAACCCTCTATATCGCTTACTATATCAGCTAGATTATTCTAGTGAAAAAATGGTGTAACTACAGGTTCTTTAATCCCACTAATACAAAGGTGAGTAATAATGGGTGTGAATCGAGACACTAATGAACTGGTTCATAGAGGTGGTGATTGGGTGATAGATGAAAACCAAAAACCATGTTCAAAACAAAAATTACACTCTCATTATTTAAGGGTTATGGAATGACAAATTAGGGTCATACCTTAACCATAATCGAAATTAGAGTTTTTTAAAATGTCGACATAAGTCGTTTGAAGTGTGTTCCTAGGACTATTGGTGACCTAGTGCTACTTGGAACAATTTTTAATGGGGAGGGAAGATTTTAAACAAATAAGATGATGGGGATAAAAATAATGGGGATATTAATATGTGGGGAATAACTAATGGAATGTTGATGTGGATTTTAACACTATCAGGATTACACCACTATTTACTTGAGCCCATTTTCTGGACCTGTCTAAAACAATTATAAATTCATATTCAAAAGGGTGATTCATCTAAGTTTCCAAAATACAGTTGGGGATCATGAATGGTGTTTTAGGTGATGACAGCAAAGTGGGAAAGATCTTCTTTGGTGAGGGACTAAGATATTTCATAGTTTTACATCATTCAATAAGGACAGAGGGAATGTGGTTTAATTTAATGTGATCAAAATATTGAAAAATCCGTTTAGTGATATAAGATGAGGAAAATGTGATATATATTTTAATGTCTTGTGATTTGGAAAATAATATCATAGTTTAGCATCCTCTCTCTAGGATATGTGAAAAAAAACTGAATAAATCATGTCTAGTTAGGGTAGTTAGGTGTATATGTAGAAGAAAAAATGGGCGGATCCTCATAGAGCAAACCACAAGGAAACGATATTTGAGGTTTGGATTTGAATTTTTCGTAGACCAATGTTTTTAGCGAGCATAGACATGGTTATTATGGTCCCTTGTGGGACACAATGTATTTTTATAATTGTATTTATAACCACATTTTTTCAAGTATTGAGTATGACATGGAGGGTGGTAGTAAGACTTTTTCTTAGGTTCCCCTATTGGTATTGAACATGTAAGACATTTTTTTCTCTATACAATTGTAGTTTAAGGTTATAATAGTCCGAACAATAATTCACAAATATTTTTTAGTAATAATTCATTGATGAAGTGTTGATTATAATTTATGGTCATAATTCATGAACTGTGGGTTTTAAATAAATTAAGGCAATAATTCTCGGAAAATGGGTTTTCAATATTTGAGGTCAGAATTCATGGACCATGGTTTATAAATAGTTTTATGGATTGTTTCATGGAATATGGGTTGAAAATATTTTCCATTGATAATGATTAGACCATGGGAGGGTTTTCTCAATGTATTGTATATGGCATAGTGGAGAGATAACCCAACATGAATTGAGGTTGAAGAAGACTTGATATCAATGATATAATTGTTTAGACAACTCCCACACTATTTATGGTTGTTATGCACAAACCTAGACTCTTAATTTAAGGTTATGGATTTTGGAAAAAATATTTCATTATCTATTTATTGAGTGCGTATTAATCTCAACCTTTCTAATGTAAATTTCTCACTAACTCCTAATACCACATGATAAATGCTCAATATGAGAAATAAGAAGTGGTATGGAGATACCATTGATTATAGTGGAGAACACAATGAGGGGAAATAGTGTTAGAAAAGGGGATGTATGAAAAGGTTTCATCATATTCAGTTACCATGCACATGTGTTATGGAAATGATGCACATGGTGTTAGGATTACCACAAGACAAAGAGGAAATGTAAGAGAAGATAAGTAATGAACACCAAGACATGGTCAGAGAAAATGGGATGACTGATGGGTATGTAACAATTTTTGACCATTTTTTAACCATAATTTCCACACCAGCAACAATCAAGTATGGGGTGGAAAAAATGAGTTTTCAATCATTGAAAATATTCAAAACATGGAAACCACAATGTATTAATATGAATACATTGAGGAATTTCTCTGTGATGGTAGGTCAGTCAGTGTGTTTAGAAACTATTTCCATTAGTGACATTTTTCTTTTTAAGAGCATAATGAGGATCCAAATCAATGGAAGCATGAACTGTGAAAATTTATGTGGAAAATTTCTTGGGGATGTTGATTGACTTGAGAACTATCACACCAAATTATTAAATACACTAGATGACCATGTTAGTAGGAGAGGACCAGGTATGAGTTGGAGTGGAAATAACTCAAACTGAGTTAATAGTGTGGATAGAACCAATATATGTGATATGGGCATCACTATGCATCCCATGGTTATGGGAATCAAGAAATACGTTATTCTGAAACACAACACTGTAGAATATCGACTCATAATGGGTGAATTCCTCTATGGAGGAGGAATATAATAATATAAATTTTTTTCAAATGAATTATCTTATATTCATCACATAGGGTAATTCTATAGTTTAATGTCATGTGCTAAAGTGGTTGGTTTGTTTTATCTCGATTTTTTCACATGAGGTGCTGCATATTTATCAGTCATGGTAAGATTAAAATTTAATGTCATGTGTTGAGGATGTTGTTTTTTGTTCAAATCATTTTTATCACATGAGTTAACCTATTTTTATAACATTGGGATAGACTAGATAATAAAATCATTTTTTGAGGACATTGATTTTGTTCATATAGAAATTTTTCTGAGAGGAATCCCATATTTATCCCACAAGTCAAGGGTATAGTTTAACATTGAATTTTAAGGATGTTGGAATGTGTAGTTTGGGGGAATATGATTTAAATTTTCATGTTTTGGGTATTAGAGGTTGGAACAATTGGTTTTTTAGTCATAAATATTCTTGTGTGGCACAAATGTGTGATAACCCAATGCGAATAAATACACAAGGTTTCCCTGCACCACAAAACGTATTACAAAAACCTATTGTATTTTGTTTAGGTGATTTAATCTTGGACTAATAGAAGGAACCAAAAAATATGTCAGTTCTAAGGCTAGGTCATGTATATTGGATCTTGTCATCCTTATGTATACCTTTCTGCATGTAAATAAATCCCCACATAGTTCTAGAATGTGGCATTGTAGAAGGCCGACAGTGGTTCAGTGGTGTACTTTTGAGCAAGGAAACAATGAAAAAGAAAAGGGGGGTATTGTTTTTCTAAAGCACTAGAGATGAAGAATGCTATGTGATATTGAGTCCACAATGGGTCAGATGCACATAGTAAAGTTTTATAATGATGGGACCTAATGGGGTGTAGGTACATCAATAATGTTCAGGTGGTCAAAATGAGTTAAAATATTATTTGATAAAGGATCTAAGAAGATCATGCACCACAAAATGTAATCCAAAACCATATTGCATAAATTTTATGGTAATGAGTCATGGACTAATGGTGGACCCTAGAATAAGTTGGTGCAGAGGCTTGGCCTAGCATATTGAATCCAAGAATCCTTATATATCCTATCATGCATGAGATTCAGGAAATGTGTAGTTCGGTAATGTCGCATGGTAGAAGAATGATGATATTATATTGGAATCCTCTATGTAGAAGATAGTAAATCATATCATCTTCATCATATGAGGAATGTCATAATTTTTTATACATAGTAATGAAATATTCTATCATCTTGAGCTGAGGAAGTTGTTTTTTCATGTCTCATTCTTATTATATGAGGTATCCTATTTTCATATCATATTGTAAGACTATAGTTTAGCATCACGTGCTGAGGATGTTGTTTTTCCTCATACACTGCATCTGAAGCATCCTATGTCAATCAAATAGGGTAAGATTATAGTTTAGAATCATGTGATGGGGACATTAGGATTTTCAGTTTAGAATCATACAACTCAGATTATGGATCCAAATAGTTTACATTCATAATTTATATACTCTATTACTATATTTTATTTTCAATATTTTTGAACAATGTTGTATATACTAGTTTCTTATCATCTATATTAGACCACGATGTGTTATTGTTTAATGAAAAAGATCATTGACTATTTTTTCGTCACGTGTAGTAGTATTTGAGAAACATGGAATTGGGGGGAGGTGTTATTTTTTCTCTTTCATTAATTATTAAAATCTATCCTCTATTGGAATATAACTTAGGGATAATGTAATGTCCATCCAACTTGGGTTAAAAATTTGGTGGCTTTTTTCCGGGTATCATCATTGTTCTAAGATCAAATTATATAAGGACAAAGATTTTTTGAATAAGTTAATAAAAAGGGAAATGTGACCATCTTGTATTAACTATTATATGAGTATTGGTCACTTATGACCATTGGTTAGTATTACCATTTGGAACTATACTACTGATAATAATTTTAATGCTATCATTAGAGCTTATATGTAGAATTTTGAAAAAGAAAAATTGGTATATAGACATGTGTCAAGGTCTTGAACTAGTAGTGTTGCTCCATTTTATTCCCAACTATAAAAAATTTGGAGGGAGGTATCATACCTATGGTTTATCCTTGACCATGACCATGTTAAGCTTCAACTAGGGATGCTTGAATGAAATCTCCAATGAGAGAAGTTCAAGTAAATGAATATTACCACTCGGTCAATTTTAGATGGGGCACCACAAAAAACTACCACCTTAATATTAGGGTGAACACATGTAAAATAATGGGTTTCGTTTCGAGTCCCTAGTTATATAATGTGTAATTCCATTGAAAAAATAAAATTATGTTTCCATCAATTGAGTTTGTAGAATAATTTTTCATAAAAAATTTAGAATGTATTTGAAAAATTGATTTTTTGGAACGAAATTATACAAATAATAATAATAATATATGTTAATAGGAGAAAATTATATTTTAATGAAGTTGTTTGATTATAAAAATCTTATTTAAAAATGAATGTTAATTTTTTTCCAGTGCCATAAATATCACTATGCATTTTTAATCATCTATTAGTTTTAATAATTATGGAATTTTATATTGAAAATTAAAATTATTATATGTAATGAATTATTATGATAAAATAAATATAATTTCTGAAATTAGAACATTGAAATTAGTTTAGTGTCAATTTATGATCATTTTCTAAAATATATTATTTTTGTGAATAGTATAAATATAGTTTGAGTTTCTTTGTTTGTTAGAGGACATTATAACTATTTCATAATGATGTAATCAGTATTTAAACAGAAAAAAGGACTTAATTTTTTATATTTTACTAATATAAATTATTTTAATATAATTTAATACATTTCTAAATATATAACTTCCCTTCAAAATTCTAAAATGGAAACTATGACTAAAAAAGTTTTATTTTGTGAAAAATGTAAATTTATTTTCCAAAATAACAATATAGAATGATGGTATAATATTGTGGATCGAAAAAACATAAACAGTGTCCCATGTTTCCAATACCATGGGAAAATATCATGGGAAAATACCATGGGAATTCCAATTGTTTTTCATTTACCTGTACCTAGGGGTTCAAGGACTTTATTTATAAATTATGAAACAAATCATCCACTTTTTATATAAATACCCACCCAATTCTTCAATTCAATTAACTTAAAATTCCTCATCTAGGAATATATGATATTTTTACCTCCCAAGGTGTCCTACCATGGTGTTCGCAATCCTTCATGGCCCCAAACCTCACGTTTTTGGAACTATACTTCATGGTATGGTAAATCCCTACTTATCTTTTCTATTCGAGTTTCCTCTTTATTAGGAATGTCCTTAAAATGTCCAGATCAAGTTCTTATATAAGATTTATTTTATAACTTCAATGTATTAAGAGTATTTTATTAATGGGAAAACCATATCCCCTCTCATTTTTACCCTTTTCTAATGATATATTTTATACCAGTTATGATGATGACTTTACTTCTCTAGATTTCTCTCATCCCTTCAAAAAATTTGTTTTTATTTTAATTATGTGAATAACCAAATCAATATCTTTTCTATGGGTATTATCCAAGATGTAAAAGAATTATTTGATTCAATAATTTAAATAATTAAAAATTACATTCCCTTTCGTTGGTTCATAAATGACATAATGATCTTGTCTTTATTCACTTTTTATAATTCCATACTTCTTATAAGAAACTGATTTATTTTATTATCCATGGGTTATTTATGAAACTTTTTATAATGATATGTGTGGATCATATTAGTTTATACATATAAAGGGTGCATCCTAATAAAGATCACATGAAATAGGTAATGAATTAAATCTCTAGAGATGGCATGTTTTACAACACCTTTGTAAATAACCATGGTAATTTGTAGGACACCTCTGTGAAAAACCATAGTGATTTGCTTATGAATGTATAATTTAAATGTTATATACACATTTACATGTTCTTATTCATGTAATTATTTTTATAATATTCCACTTTCTCATGCCTTTTTGATAATCCTTTTGTTCTAATTGATATTTTTGATGATCACATGTAAACTATTTCCATTAAAGTCTCTTTTGGGGCCTTATTCTTACCATTTCTATTGATGTATATTCGCATGTAATGGGATGTAGTAATAGAATTTAGTATAAAACAATGGTGAAACATCTAAATTTTTTTAGATAAATGTTTTTAGTTATCATCTATTATGTACCATGTTTCTATGAAACTAAACATTAAAAGATCATAAGTTTTGTAAAAAGTAAATGAAAAGTATTTAATTAAAATGTGGGATTCCATAGTATGTATCAATGTATTGTTTTATTTTTTTATAAAATTAGGATTCAAAAACGTTATTATGAACTATATTTAATTTTAAAATATAATAAAACATTCTGGTATTTTTGTGATGTATTAAGTAAGTGGTTATCGAGGAGAGAAATCCATGTCTGGATACGAACATGTGGATGTGATCTAGAATAACTATATGTAAGATTAAAACCCAAAAAACAGCACTTTGAGATATATTCGAGTTGTAATTGGTGCAAAACAACATGCATTTCTTCACACTTGGCTTGACACTATCAGGGAATATGTTAAGCGAATCACATTAATTTTTTGAAATTTTTTGAAGGATTAATAGAAAATTTAATTGATGTAAATTAATAACATATTTAAGAATGGTCTTATAAGACATAAATTTTTTCTATTTATAATATTAATAATAGAATAAAATTTCTCACAAAGGTTTTATTCTATTAGAATATTACTGGAAATAGAAGGAACTATGTAAATGGTGAGCAAAACATACCATGAAATTATGACCCTTTGATTGGTTATAGGATATCAAAATTAAGGAGGATGAAGAATCAAATGACTCGAGTTATGAAAAATAACAAGAATCAATCCATGAGAAGATATTCACCTAGATGGGAACAACATTAAATTGATTCATTTATATTCCAATGACCACCATATTTTAGTTGATATACCACCCCATTTATTCTTGAAGAATGGATAAGATCTATAGGAAAAAAATTTCATTAATCAATCATTATGATCAAAATAAAGTCACATTAATTATGTACCTCATATAGGGAGAATCTGATCAGTGGTGGACACTGATTAAAAACATGAATCCATGAAGGTAGATTGAGGCAATAGATCTTGAAGAATTCATGGGATGCATTTTCAAAAAATATTTCTCATGTTTGAGGCAAAAAATGGAGAAGAAATTCCTAGAGATTATGAAGAAGGAAAATGAATCTAAAGATACAGGATGAAAATTTAAATATTTTCTCACTACACATATTTCATTTTCATGGATTCTAATGTAAATGTTGATATATTCATCAGTGGAGTAATATTCCATCTATGAAAACATATATCCTATCAAAAATATGAGAGCTAACAGGAGATATCGAGAAGTTTTATAATGGTTAAAATGGTGTTTGGAGAGATGAAGTTGTCATATAGATCAAATGGAAATGAGAGATCAATGAATGCTTGCATTGGGAGTCACATTGATCAAGGAAGAGAATAAATAAAGTTCAAAATTACATATGCAACAAATGTTGGTCGAAACATTCAAGAAACTCATTTTATGGGAGAGGTAAATGTTTCAAGTGTGGAATAAATGCCCGTATTTATCAAAACTATCGTAGTGGGTGAAGCCTCAACTTTTAATCCCAAACAAAAAATTTATGATAGTGAATGCCGACCCTAATGTCCAATTATTCAAGGGTGAATAACATGGTAATTTTTCCAATAACTTCCCATAACAAAAGTTAATGGAGGGGAATCACCATAAACCGTAGCATAGGTGAACGTATCTTGGATATACTTCCTCATTCAAAACAACTAAAGTTAAAACCCCGAATAATGTCATGGTAGATACTCTAGTTGAACTCCCAAAGTTTGAAAGAACATTTTTGGATTTTGGTTCTATTAATTCCTTTATTTCCTCTATGGTTACAATTAATATAGAATCAATCCTAGAGATTGTTGAAGTAGAGTCATTATTAAAGACTCTTATAAGTATTATTCATGCTTCAACAATGTATATAAACTATAGTATTCACTTTGGAGATAACCATCTCATTGAAAACATAGTATTCATTCCCTCCATTGAATTTGACACTCTACTAGGTACAGACTGTCCCTCAAAGTATAATGATATGATCATATGTATGTGCAAGGAAATATCAATAGTCTTGAATGAACAACATACTATTATCTTAATATTAAATATATCTTGATATGAGAATTTTCTAGAAGAAGAACTTGTAACCATCCATCTGAAAATGTTCATTGTATATTTAGAAGGAAATGAATGTATGTGAATATAAAATTTAACCATTTTCAGCAATACATTATTGTATTTATAGAGGAATTACATAAAAATTAACATAGAAAGGGAGGTAGAGTTCTAAATTGGACTCATGCTTGGATCCAATAATATATCAGAGATCCCATATAGAATGGAAAATATAGAGGGAGAGATAAAAAATCCATTATATGTTTAAGAAGTGGTTTATTTGACCAAGTCTGTCTCTTTGATGAGAATTTGTTCTATTTATGAATAATCATTTCTAGAGATGAAGAAGATATTGGTTACTACACCCGTGATAACTCTATCCTCTATCACAGAAGGAATTATTTTTATTCGTGATGTGTCTTGGAAAGGGATTGGATTTGTGATCATTCAAAATAACAAGGTGATTTCTTTTGTATCGAAAAAGTATAAGCCTTGTGAGAATAATTATCATAAGTATGACCTTGTGCTTGTTGTGGTTGTTGTGTCCCTGATGATATGGAGACACTACCTTTATGAGGATAAATGTGATATATACATAGACCAAAAAATTTTGAAGTATATTTTCACATAAATGGAATAGAACATGATAAAGTGGATATGATTGGAACTTCATAAAGTCTCTGAATTTTCACTTCATTATCACCATGAAAAAGAAAACAATGTTGATAATGACTTAAGTAATAAATACCCTACTGTGATGGAAATATTGAGGACTCAATGAGATACAATGATCAAGGAACTAGTAAAATTCGAAATGGGAATCGTAAGGGAAGATACATCATCAACCCTATCGCAAATTATTTATCCACCATAATTTCTATAGATTTTCCATAATGTTCAAAGAGAATATCTATTTTTACTTAAGAAAAAAGAGGATATGAACAATGGGAAGTCTCCTGAGTAAAATATTGATCTAGATGGTGTACTGGAATTTCAAACAAGATTTTTTTAACTATTCTATGAATAAAGGTGATGACATATTCACCTCATAGATCTGCATTCCTTATACATCATGGAATCACTAAAATGTAAAGGGTCAAGTGTGTTCATTATTGGTGGGATATGGTAGTTTTTTTACTACACCATCATTTTCATGGTGTGTCAACATGTGGAGGTAGATATAAAACTTCCTAAATGGGTATTATAATCACTACACATACCAACATGGATTTTGGACAATATCACTATGGAAATTGTTACTGGTCTTCTGAGAACATCCAATGGAATCAATGTGATATGGATTAGAGTAGATTATCTCAACAAGAATAACCATTTCTTCTATTTTCAAGATACCTTCTCTTTTGAACAACATTCCATGATCCACATAAAAGTTGTGGTAAGGTTTTACGGAGTTCCACATTCAATCATTTCTGATTATGATCCAATGTTTGCATCATCATTTTCAAGAAGACTTCAACATGAACTAAATACTGAATTGAATTTTGGTATAGCCTATAACACCAAAATTGATTAAAAATATAAAAGAACTATCTGAAAATTTAAATACCTGATTAGAGCATGCTCAATGAAATTTAATGTTGAATGGGATCAATACCTCCCATTAGTTGAGTTTTCATTAAAAAATAAATTCCATTAGACTATTCAAATGGGACTATATGAAGAACCATATGGGAAGCGATGTTCAACTCCAACATGTTTTGTCGAATTTGGTAATGGAAAGCATCATGGTTCAGATCTAATGTAGGAGATGATAAAAAAGGTTCATGTAATCCAACAACACATAAAGGATGCTCAGAGCCAGTAAAATATCTATACTTACAACCATTAAAGGAAATTATATATTGATGTTGGAGAACAAATATTATTTTGAATTTCACCATTGGAGAGATTCATGTAGTTTTGAAATAAATGGTAGATTACCCGTGGTACATTTTCCATTATGATACAATTGATCTTATATGATTAATGGATTATAAGATAGCACTTCCCCAAAGCATAGCTCATGTTCATGTTGTATTTTGTGTATCACTATTGATGAAGTTCATACCCGACCAATCATATTTATTTAATCTGAAGGTGTTATAACTGGATAACTATCTCTTTTATAAAGAGTAGTCAGTCTTGATCATGGGATGTAGAGACAAGGTTCTATGAAACAAGATAACCACCACATCAAATTTTTGTTGAGAAAGAACAAATATAATAAAGAAACATGGGAACTATTAGAGATAATGTCGCATTAATACCTACACATTTTCTCAACCATGGATACCAGTTGAAATTTTTGTTAATAAATTTTGTAAGGGGGTAAAAATGTAATGACTCATGTTTTTAATTGAAATCTATTTTAAAGAAATGTGAGATATATTATATTATTAACAACATTACCATATCTCTTTATAATAAAGTGAATATAAATGGAAATGTGACCATTTCGATTTGACTAATATATGAACATTGGTCAAATATGAATGTGGGCCAATATGGAAACTGGGAACTATACTCTTGATAATAACTTTAACATTATCATTAATGATCATAATTAAATTTATAATAATTGAAAATTGATATATCAACACGAGTATATGGCCTCAATGAGTAGAGTTTTTCACTTTTAAGATCATATACTGAAACATGAGATGGAATTATCATCACAAGGGTTCACCCTTTACCAATTCTAAGTATATCTTCAATAAGTGAAGATTGAATGAAATTGCCTATGGGAAAAGTTCATGTAAGATGAGATTACCACCCGATCAATGTTAGCCAAAGCACCCCATGAAAATAACACCATCAGAAACCTTACCCTTTAGATATAATATTTTTTTTAACAAGGGGTTTTTGTGTCTATGCCATACTAACAAACAATTTAATTCCACTGTAAAAATAAAATTATATTTCCATCAATTTTTTAAAAAAATAACATTTTCATAAAACATTTACAGAGAATTTGATAAAATAGATTTTTTGAAAAATTATATTATTAAAATAAAAAAACATATTGTGATTCATATATATTTTAATTAAATATTATTATTAAATAAAAAATATTTTAAAAAAATTATAAAAAATTATTATTATTTTTTCAAGTGTCAAATATTTCTCTATGCTTTTTCAATTCGATATTATTTTTAATAAATAAAGTCTATTTAATTTAAAACATATGATTATCATATTTAGAGAATTATTCTGAAAAAATAAATATTATTTTTGAAATAAGAACATGAAAATTATGTTTGGTTGAATTTATGAGAATTTTGTAAAATACATTATTTTTTCGTGAAATGTTAAAATTCAGTTTGAGTTTTCATGTATGTTTAATGAAATACTAATTATGTCATCATGATTAAATAACTAATGAACAAGAATATAAGAAATAAAATATTTTATTTTATTTATATCAATTATTTTAATATATTTTAATCAATTTCCATATTTATAATTTACATTCCATATTAAAAAAAATAAACATTAACTTTAATATTGTAATTTTATTAAAGCATTGATTTTCCTTGAAAAAATATGTTATATAAAATGATGGTTAAAAAATATAGATTAAAATAAAATAAAACGTTTCCCAAGTGTCCAATACCCTAGGTAAGCACATGGTTTTTCATTTATCACTACCTAGGTGTCCAAGGTCATTATTTATAAATTAATAAACAAATTGCCCAATTTTTTTTATAAAAACCCTCCAATTTATATATTTAAATTTTCTCACAATTCATCAACCCCAATGATCTGATATTTTTATCTCCCATGTAGCCCTCCCAATGTTTCCAAAATTCCCCCATGGTCTTGATCGTAATATATTTGGATCTGAACTTCATGGTAAGGGAAATCTCCACTTCTCATTTCCATTCGAGTTTCCTCTTTTAGTGGTATTAATTTCAAATTCCCAATATTTCTTCATATGTACAATTTATTTAATCCCATTTTTTAAGAGTACTTTTTGAATAGGATACCCATCTACACCATATTATCTACCATTTTCAAAACCATTTTTTAGACACATTATGTATTCGAGTTTACTTCTCAAAATTTGTCTCTCCTTCTTAAGAAATTAGCTTTTATTTACATTGGGTGAATACCAAAACCTATTTATTTTATAAATGTATTCAATAATATGTAAAAATTAGTTATTTGGTTCAAGTATTTACATACAAAAAAACCTTAATTCCTTTATACGGGCTATAAATGACATAACAATGTTGTCTTTAATCACTACAAAAAACCCAATGATTTTTATAAATAACCTGTTTCTTTTATTGACCACAGGTTATTTTGTAATTGTTTATTATAATATATGTGGATTGAATTAATTATGGCATAAAAATTATTCACCCTAATATCACCCTAATGCATTGGGTAAAAAATTTAAGATCTAGGGATGACATGTTTTATGATACCTTTGTGAATAACCATAGTAATGTTTATGAAACCTCATTGAAAAAGCACTTTGATACACTTATGATTATCTCATTAAATTGTTGAAGCCAAATTTCCATGTAATGATTCATTTTATAACTATTATTACATCCTTATTTATCATTAATTTACAATGTTATTTATGAAATTACTCATATTTGTCAAAATCACATGTAAACAATTTCCATTTCTTTCCCTTATTATTCCTTATGCTCGCACTTTACTTTTATGTACATCCCTAGTTTATTAGATGAAACAAATGTACTTAAGATAAACCATGAATAAGCCTTGCACATTTTTAAAATGTTTTCTTTATATTTCATGTATTTTTGGTTATCAATATGACTTATATTGATTTTGGGATCAAATAATTTCTCCTTTTGGATCAATTTTATGAGGGGGTGTGATGAATTTTAGTTTCTCATGAAAATTTAGCTTAAATGTGTTTAAACTAAAACAATTAAAAATCATATTTAATTAAGAATAATAGATTTAGATTTTACCTATAGTCCAATTATAAATTTAACATAGTAAATATAGATTTAGATATATTATAGTAAAATTATTACAACCATAAATCATATGATTAAATAAGAGTAAAAAATCATATTTAATATAGATAAAAATATATACGACTTTATTTAAATCTTTTTAGATATTATTAGATAAATATATCATGTTTTCCAAATTAATAATCATTTTAATAGAACTAATAACATACATTCATATCATAATTAAAAGAATTTGTATAAAAAACTAATATAATAAAAAAAATTAGAATTACTTAATGATATTTAAAAAGAAAAAATAACTTTTATCCTTAACATTATCTTATCAATAACCATTGGCTACATGTGTATATTTTTTATACAAACAATAATGTCTATCTTTCATCAGCAGCGAAATACCTCGATAAGAATATCAAATTACTTATTTTCCTATCTCTAGAAGACCTAGATCCTATGGATAAGATCTATATTATTATCCCAAGAAGACCTTGGTCAATACTATGATTATATATTTTTTAACCTAACCCTGGTAGCATTCGATCAAATGGATCAAACACACTATTATGATGAAAAACTATTCTTATGTGGAAAACCTGAAGGGGTTCTATTAAGAAGAAAAAAAATTAAAATAATTACAATATATTCATTACAATCTATTAATGATTTTTAATATTCATGTGCTCTTTCATAATTGAAAAGTATCAAATGAATCGATCAGAAGATTAAAACTCTTAAAATGACTAGTTATTTATTGGTGATCTCCTAATAGTCATCTTGATTCTTCAATGGGCATATTTTCTCTGATTTTATTATAAGGATATGGAAACCTATAATTTGACATCTCATATCCTTCTAACTTAATAGATTTCATGATTTTATATTGTATCTACACCATTATAGTGAAATAGCTATTCTATTATGATAGGGAACAATTTTCTATTTTCATAATTTAAACTAAGTCATTCTGATGGAATTCATTACATATGTCATTCAGATAATCCCTACATGTTTGATTCCAATGTTCCTTAGTTCTGATATTAGTCCAATTTTTATGACATTCATAGTTTATAATGTCAAGATAAAAAGTCTTTCATTTCTTCTGATAAAGTGGAATCTAATTATTATCAGATCTGAACTAGATACAGAAATTTTAATGAACTGAATTAATTTATATTCACGAATACATTAGAAAAAATTATAATTGTGGGGAAACATATATTAATTCTACAAAAACATTACAAAACTCTTTGGATATTAAAATATATTAATCATTTATTTACAAAAGAGTTTGGGATTTATAGAAAAAAGGAATAAAAAATTCATAATTTTAACAAATGACTTAATAATCTCTCCATTTTTGGAATGGAAAATCACCCCATCATAATTTAAAATAAATTTTAAAATCATACATTCCATTATATTTTATGTACTTCATATTCATAATTATAATTTAAAATTTATCGCATCTCATGTTTATAAATAGTTAGAATAGAATGATGAATTATTCAAACTCCCTCTTAGGATAATAACTCTCCTAAAGTTTGTATTTTTTTTAAAATAAATTCTCCTCATTATTTATGAAATATATAATGTAATTTCCGAAATATGATTATTTCTCCCCCAAATATGATTATTTATCCCTATTTTTTACATTAAAAAAGAATGGGGAAAAGTCTATGGTTTCTTGAAAAGGGTTAGATAATAAAATATAATAAAAATAATAATTATGAAATTAATCATCATGAAAAAATGATATAACATTCATCCAATCCGAATTGAAATACATTCCAATAATTAACAATGTGATGAAAAATTACTTCATTATTAAGGATGGTTACAAAAACAATTATTATAAGTTGCGTTTGAAGAGAAAAAAATATATCATTCATTTTATTCAAAGAAACCAATAATGTTTCAGTAATTATGATTTTCAGAATTTATTTTGTGAGTTTTTGTTCTATATCCATTAATTTGAAATAGAAAACAATCATGTTTCATTTATTCGTGATTATCAGAGGGAATTTCAATAATTATTGTATTAAATATTGATATAATATATCTAGAATAAAAAATACTATGTTTTACTCATTTATATTATAATATACAATAAATTAGTTTCCCATATTCATTCATTATATAAATTCATAACATTTTTCATGTAGGTAGTTAAACTGACCTAATCCTGAACATAAATTTATTTAATTAATTAATATGAGGTGGTTTTATTGTAATATAGTTATAATAGAATAATAATTTCATAATTTAATATTTATTAATGTTATATATCATAATTTTATGTAATTATAATAATAAGTAATGGATATAATAATCTTACATATTTTGAAAAATAAATTATCCTCTAAGTAAGCTTGTTTGAAATGATTAAATAAAAAATGTACATTTCTTTTGATAAAATCATTAATATATTCCCAAATTTGGTATAATCGAAATATAATGATATAATATAAATCTAATGATATAATAGAAATACTATTTATAATTTCATCCAATACTTAAATCCATCTTTAGAAGAGGGTGAAGGAAAAAAAACATGTTGCATCTTAGAGGCAGTAGTTCGTACAACACATGAGTGACAGTTTCATTTTTCATAAGGGAAAGTGGAAAGTATGTAAGTATTTATTCCAAAAATATAAAATATTCATTATAATATAAATAAATAAGGAATCATATAATATTGGGAATCACAAATTTAGAATGTAAATTAAAAGGAAATATATTATAAAAAATATTGAACATACCTTCTGAACATTGGGTTTCTCCTGGATTATTCCTTAAAAAAGGACATGGGATAATCTATTGTGACCAAAATCCTAATCAAGTGAAATAGTAATATAAGGTAAGGATATAAGGTATATTATCTATAGGAAAAATAAATTATAGATTTTTATTGATGGGGTTGTGATAGGATCGTATTTTACATGGGGGGAATGGCATTTTTTGTAAATATTTCAACATAATACAAAGGGAGAACACGTTAAACAAGTCATGCGGATGTAAATTGAGAAATAATGGATTGGTTGTTTATAAAGTAGATACAAACATCATTAAATATATTATAGATATGATTTTATTAAGTTTAAATTATTTTACCCCTACGATTTTTACTTTAAACATTTTATCTTTAACCTTGATAACTATTCATCACCTAAGGTAACATACTCATATTGCCTAAAAATAAAGTGGCACTTATTAGATAAATTGGAATTAGTGAGTTTAAATTTAAAATATATATTTTTTTCTTATTCAATTTAAATATGTGATAAACAATATTATTAATATAAAATTGTATAAAAGATTAATATATTTTTTGGAAAAAATATTTCCTAGGCTCTAAAATAATAATAATAAGTTTATAAAATTTAGTCAGAATTTTAAAATTTATTGTTTCAATTATATAATTCGAATTTTGTTAATAAAATTAATAGAAAAGAATTTATATTATATCTACATACTAATAATGACACTAAATTGGTAGTATTAGTAAATATAGTAAATTTCACTTTTCAACAAAAAAAATATTTAAAAATAAAACCAAACATTTCCTCTTAAGATAATATAATTATAAATAATTAAAAAAACTATGCTTCTTATATTAAAATGAAATTATATAATTCATAAATTAGACTTTTATATATACATATAAATAGAGGTTATTTATAATTTTCATTGTGTGATAGTTCTAGATATGACGAATGCATGCTATAGTGGGGTCTTTGTTATTAAACCAAATCCCCTCATTATAAATCATTATAAGATCCTATAAATATAAAGGTCCATTTTAAAAGTATGAATTTACCAACTTTTTTCAATTTTAAAATAATATAAAAAACTAAATATTTCCAGTTAAATGGCCTCAGAAAATACTATCATGAAATCTATAGTGATATCATCCCACTTCCATTCCAGATTAGGAGTGGACTCAAGATCACCTACTGGAGATTTATGCTAATCTTTTAGCCTATATGAGGTGACACACCTGAAAAACAAACCCAATAGTATCCCATATTATACACATCCCCAAGTATTTCATTAAAAAATTATGGTATATCTTATTCAAAAGTGAATGATCCCAAAAATACATATTAAAATTTCTTATCCATTATTCCCTAATAACCAAATGACCATAGAGAATCCCCTAAAAATACTGACAAGAATCGTCTATAAGCATCCAGTAAATCTTAAAATCCCCACCATACTTACTTATTTTATAAATCTCTATATATAATTATCTATATATACCACTTTCTCATTTTCCATCATGTCTGATGTTGGAACGAAGGTTTTTTACTATTAGAAATAGATTTTTGGTGCTTTTTACTAATCCAAATATGGTAGATTAGTGGGTTTTCAAGGACAGTGATCTTATGGTGTTAGAAAATGTTTTTTTGGTATATATATTTCTAGTAATACCAAATCAAAATATGGGAAATGAATGAAATTTTTGAATGATTTGTGTTTCATTAATCTTTAGTTCCATTAAGGTTTGTTGATTCATGATATACTATTATATGAAATATGTATTTTTCTTAATGGAAAGATGGTATTTAATGTAATTACAATAAGTTCCATGAATAAAAAAATACACAAAAAATTTCACTAAAAATGGTGTCTTTCAAACTAGAATGATGTGATTTGTGAAAATATACTGGTTAGAATTAATGTTTTGTGAAGGGGTGTAAATGTATATGAATAGGTATCTAATCATAATCTGAGCATTGGAAATGTTTGGGAGAAGTTATAATTTCTCGGATCTCATGAAGCTCTTAAGAAAACGCAATTCTTATGAGAATCAGAACCATTATGTTAAAAAAAATTGGCAAAAATAATTTTTGGGAAATAATTGATGATAATGAAATTCAGTGTTGTATTTTAATGGAAGTATTAATAATTTAGATAGTAAGTATTTTCTAGAAAGATAAATGTTTAGTGAATGTTCGGAGTTTCATGAATGTGTGTTGCTTCAGAAAAGTTGATTGTTCTTTGGAAAAAAAATGAAGTTTTACAAAAACATCATGATTGATACATACTTGAGCGCTCGTAAATATTGAAAAATATTGTGGAATGTATTGAAGCTTAATAAGTTGAACTACATGATGAAAAAATTACCTTTACATGCTATGATATAGAAGTGGCCTTTTTGTTAATATACTAAGAAATAATTCACCAAATATAGTTAGAAAGGGGGATTCAATAGATGTTTCCGAAGAAAGGCATTGTGCCATTTAAAAAATTATTGTTAAGTAGGTGTGCATAGAATAAAGTTAACTTGTGTAAAAAACTATAATCCAAATTATCTAATGAATCATAGTAGATATAGGAACTAACCCCACACTATTTGTGTATCCTCCTTGGACTTTCCCTATGTGGTGAAAAATGTAACAATATTGTGTTGTGTTTTTATTTTTTCATATCATTCATTGATAACTTCTTGATTCTATCAGACCGGTTTGATAAGTTTCTACAAATTTGGGGATAATATACATTTTATTTGAAGAAAAATTTGGCACCCTAAATCCCCCATCCCCTCTTACGGTGTTCTATGTTTTTATAAATTAGGTGATAGATAAAGGATTAGGAATAACATAACTATCCTATTTATCCTTATAAAAATGAATCATTCAGATGATATTCATATTATTCAGTCCCTCATTTAACACATGATTAATGCCTACATGATATTTCCCACTCAATACATTAATGATAACAATCCCCTTCTCAGGAGTATAATAGATCAACATGTTGAATTAATTAAATTATTCATCCCACCTCATATTTCATAGATTATAATCCCTATAGGAAAATATATACATCAAACTATTATATTTTATTAACACCATGGAAATCTCCCTAAACAGATAATGCAACTATGTCTGAATAGCATGAAAATCCAAAATATAATCATGATCACAAGTTAGGTAATTCTTCTTATGAGGCTTATGATTCAGAGAATTATACAACACAAATCAATTAATAGTCTTATACCTTCTTCCGAATGGGGTATCCAATAATAATACTCAGAAATGAATCTTAATAACCAAACCAAGGTTCAAAATGATGGAAAAATGAATAAAGAGATGGTATTCACTAGATTCAAAAAAACACACTATCTTGGGAAAGGGTAACCACTATATCATCTCCCACCATAGAAGAACCCTCATAATGATCCAACAGTGCTTGATCAAGTGCACAAAATCAACCCAAAAGAAAAACCAACACCCTAAACCTTGGACCTTTTTTCCATTAACATAATATATTAACTAAGGCTACCTTTATAATCCCTAACAATTCATAAAATCTATATCCTAATAGAAAATGGGCCACACACTATTATATTCTACTGGTCTATGGTTGTGATTTCTGAGCATAAGAATAATCGTGAACTCAACTCACTTGAGTTCCCCATATTCAGAACCTCTAAAGATGTATTATATGTTCCAATCATAAATACTCCATATATTTATAGGGACATTAATATCAATTATAGAATTTATTTATATATTGAAAAAACATAATCAGTTTAATGAATTTAGAAGACGGAAATGATATTTTTTTCCCATGACTACCATAATTCTCTCTATCTCTATGAGTAAAAATTTCGTAACACTTATTAGCATTGCTAGACCTGTTTGATTATACTTATGTACTCTTATATTCCATAATATATTTCTCATACATTATACTATGTTTACTACCTATGTTTTGTTTGGTAAAAAAAGATTAGGTCCTTATAGTAAATATATATTCTAAACTCATACTCAAACCAATGATCCTTAGAGAAGTCATATCCTTCAAATGTAAGAGAATGTCAAAGAAAATATGTGCACCTCAGATCATAATCATGAACATATATATTTCTTCTATTAATCTCCCAAAATTATTTTCCCATATAAATCCTCATTATTATAGGATAAAACATCACGTGAAATAATTCTCAAAAATACATCAAATAAAACCCCTATTAATCCTCATTTTTTCCATGATATCCCACTTGTGTTGAGCTAGACCGTTAAGAAATAAAGGTAAATTTAAAATATTAACATATATTTAATATGTTAACTAGAAGATAGTATCAAAGTACACTATCCATTCCTTATACCCCTAATGCCAAATATCTCCATTAAATAGAGGAGGTTTTTTCTGATGTCATTACTCACATCAGAGACTGTAACCCTATCATTGGATGATCATATTGTTGTACCTTGTATAAACTTCAATAAAATTTGGTGATCTTCATTTCCCCCATGATCACTATCTAAGTCATAATAGTAAAATGATCTTCCTACCCTCTATATTTTCCACATTAGACTAATCATGCTTAACCTATATTACTTTGGATTATAATTTACCATTTTGGTGCCATAGTTTAATTAAATAACCTATAAATCCATTATAATTGACATGACAAATCATACTAATAAATTATATTATTCTTATATATCTATACATACTCTTATAATTTTAATTTATTCCAAACTAATAAAAAATCAATCAACCATGTAAATTCACAATCATATGAACACAAAAATTATATGATTATATGTTCCAAGAATTATGCATGAATTTATCCCTTACAAACCCACATCCAATTTCAGTTCTACCCACAAAATATTTTGATAATATAGGAAAAATAAACCCGTTACTTTGGTAATATTGACTTACACTATGGTTTTGATGGCTGGGCACCCACACAGAGCTAATGTACCATGTCATGAGTCATATTATCCACTCCAAAATACCCAAAATATCATGAATCTAAGAAATAACAACTTCAATACCACTTTATAACATCCTTACATCATTTTTTATGCTACAGTGTTCATATGTCACATGGAATCAAGTGTGATTTCTGACAACTAGAGACTGGAAACAAGCATTGCGGGGCTTAAAAAATCTCTTGTAGAGGTATGAAACAAATAATATTAAATAAAATCAAACAAACCAAATATAATAATCTAAATATCAAGTAATTATAGAGGATCCCAATAAAAACTCAATGAGCTAAAATTAATATCCCAATATTTACATACATGTATTACAAGAAATTAAGACTGAAAAGTAAATCCCATAAGGCATAATTTTAATTAGTTTAGTTAAACTAGACCATACAAATTAAGAAAATAAACACTTTTGAATAACACTAAAGGATCATAATATTCACTAAAAAGTGACAACAAAGACCAATTCATACCTATAGAGGCCTATTTTCTTTCCATGAAATGGTATGCATGTAAATTTTTTAAAACAATTTTCTTTTTATCAAGTAATCCATAATATAAAAAACTCTAGAAACCATTTTAACACCTTACAACCAAATTAGTTAGTATGTGAACACTACCAAATAGTGTAAAGATAAAATTATTTAATAGTTTTCATTTTCAATATACATAAAATATATGGTGTAAACAATGTCAAAAAAATAATCCAAATCGACCACTGAACTAAATTAGAATTTATTTATTTGAAAACTAAGCTCATATAATATCATACAACCATTTAAAAGCCTATGTCCATCCATTAACATGGAATAGTCATTTATAGGACTCAACTATACATTACATCTCTTATATAATCTATATATGGCCTCCGGGATGTAATATTTCAATATCAAGTCATATCGAATATCTGGCCTGTCAAGGAAAACCATGAAATTCCATGGAAAATCACTTCTAGTTCCACTATAGGGTGCCTAAAAATATCTATATCCAGGGATCATTAATAAAAAAAATCGAAAGTTATACATATATCATACATTAATTCATTTACTTAAAAACATTAAAATTTTGTCCTATATCATTACTTTTTGAATCTTTATTCACATTTGAAATCATTTTCAGCAATAAGAATTCTAAAGTCCATTTCTAGAGTTCATTGAATGTATTTTTAGTGGATAAAACCCATTAAGAAGCCACATTTGGTTCCCAAAAACTCATATTTCACGCAATATATTATTAGAAATTATTTTTTACAACTAATAAAACATTGATCAAACGTAAATTAGATTCTAATCTTCTAACATTCTTATAAAAATAATAACAAATTGACCCATCAACCTTCCTAGAATAAGTTTTATTTTATACACAATCTATGAACATTTATTAAATTTAATTCGTCTTTGTTACATGTTAAAAATTGCATTAAATATACAACATGACCCTTTAAAGTCTAATGGAAATGTTAAATACACCATTAAATAATAAAAGAAGCATAAATCTTCACATGAATTTAATATGAAATGATTAGAATAAAACACATAAATTATCCAATTCCATCAATATTTAATGCTCATATTAAACTATAACAAATCACTACATTTTTATGTACATAATACTCATTGATTATAATGTTCATTAATCTTATATATCTTTCATTTTATGAACATATAAAAATAATTATATCCCATTTCCATCTATTTAGGTCTTAATTACCCATAATTTTTTTGGTGATCTTGTTTCGAAAAAACCTAGTCAGATTTCATGTAAAGAAACAAAAAAAACTAAATAATAACATAAATCCACATTTCATATAAAATCATATTCCAAAATCCATGAGAAAAAAATTCCACCTTAATGTACTCAGGAAATTTACACAATGTATGGACGCTTAAAAACATCAGCAATGATAGAATTAAATAATTTGATAAACTAAAAAATGTGAATTTGAAACACAATTCTACCAATAAATCATTTATTACATATAAAATGACACAATTAATGAATAGTATAATGATACAAATCTTGTTTATTAATTAGATGGATGATTCAATATCGAATGATAATGAATTCATACATGATATAATACTAGGGATTAAAATATTCAACAAAATCATTGAAATGATCCATAAATTAAATGATTAATGTAATATGATCCTAAACCCATATACCTAAAAATATAGTTTGACTACTTTTAAAACAAATAGGGGTAGAGTAAACATGGTACTAGGTTAGAACCCAATAACCACCCATTGGTTCATCGACCACCTTGTGCATATCAACTCACCACCAGGTGAATAGTTTAGTAGATCTACACTATTGACTCCTCCATCGTGTACCATGTACCCAACCAATGGGTACCCATGGACTCTACTATTCAATTCTAGAATGATCCACCTACATCCGCTCTCCCATTTCCATCCTTAACAACATGATCACAATAATTGATTTTTGTTATATCTTATATCAAACCAAAGACATTAAATTAAATAAGAGAAACCTCATAATGATTGGGGTCATTTTACAAAACACAAACCAAAAATTCAGTTAAGTGTCTAAGAAACTTTTACCCTATAACAATCTCCATATCTTGGGTTTTCCCCACAAATATCTCATATTTTAAAACACTACAATTTTTATCAGGAATCAAAAATATAAATATTTGTGAAATGTGATGATTTTTTTTATGATTATGAAACAAAATGGTTTCTCTATAAAAAGATATATTAATATAATATTTTATAATACACAACATCATCTGATAAAATATGAAGATTTTTTTTTCAAAAAAAGTATAATGTAGATAAAAAGTTATAACCATGTTCTTGCTACTAGAAATATTCCAAACAATTTTTCAAATATCAATTTTTTTCTCAACAATTTTTCCTTCATACTTTCTCTAATAATACTAAAGGGGTTTTTAGAAAATAATGAGGTTGAAAACACCATAAAAATTGAACAAAATATTCATTTGAGATGAATCCATGAAATAGATTGAATAAAATATTATATCCTTTACTATTCATTCCAAAGCCTCATCAATAGGAAGATTTATGGAGATAGATAACCAAAACATAATGGGTTCTTACCTACAAAGGTATCTACTAATAATTAGATTCATTTAATTATTTAGTAAGACCCTTTATCTTAAAAACTATTCCATTAACAATTTCATTAAAGGGAAATAAATAAATTCTAATTAGGGTGAGATTTATCTTCACGAGTAATCAGTATTTTATCCAAATGGTTTCCATAAACCCCCATAACAAGATTTATTTTATTTAATAAAGGATCCACTTAGAGTTATAACATTTCATACATTATAAAATAATCATTATTGGGATTTCCACCATGATAACATTTACTATGACAACATCATTAATAAATTGACTTGATAAAACATCATTTAAAATTAATTTTATCTACACATCCAATAATACTCACCAAATATACTATGGCATGTTACCATGAACTACTAGATAACACAAACATCATTATTGTTACTCAAGGAAATTTTTTGTTTATTTTTTTTATATTTTTAATGATTACAAAAAATATGATGTTATGATTATTTAATGTGAGTAATTATCATTTTATGAATTATTAGAATTTATGTCTGTTTAATATATGTCAAATATAACGTTTTCAAAAATAATAATTTCTTAAATATTATTTAAATAAATCTTTTTCAGAATTTTAGAGAATTTGTAGACCATGGATATTGGAGAAGCACACATTAAAATCTGATCAATAATAATCTAAGAAATACAAAAGTAGTGAGTCAATTAGTCAACACATTAAATATAAATGTATTATGTAGTAGAATATAATTTAAAAAATTAATATTATTTTTGATGATATTATATATTCTCTATTATAACATAATGTTGTAGACTTTTGAATCTTAGTTAAAGTAGTAAATTATTTTTTATCATTAATTAATGATGAACATTTCTTGATATATAATAAATATATCATTGTTTGGTTATAATTTTTTATTCCATTGGAAATAAATAATTTGGTATAATAATGAAGATATAGGAAATAAAATGATTCTTTGACCGATGAAATATATACATGAAAATAATGAATTATCACTATGTAGTCGATGGGATGGTGTTTATAGAGATAACACCATGGGAGTTGTGATGGTGTAGAAAAATGGAACAATGAGAATAAAATCAGTGATCATATGTGACTGTTTGTAAAGAATAGAGTGATTACTTTAATATCATTTTATAGTTTTTTGGAATTTTCTATTAACTTATTAAAAATGAAAGATATTTGTAATTATTTCTATTTGGTTTTCAAATTTAAATTTATAGAGAATGACTATATTGTTTCCAATTGATCAATCATGTAATACCTAAAACATAAGTTTATATCTGGGTTTTAACAATTTATTTCTAAAAAATAACCATCTAGGATTTCTTATAATCATGATCCACTAAATCATTAAATATTACCTTCAGTTTTATAATGAATAAATAAACAAGAAGAAAGTAACACAAAATATTTTTATATGGTTTAACCCTATGTGGGTGACTTTATCCTTATTGTATTCAGGTCAAGTCCAAGAAAAATAGGTATAAATAATATCCCAATTTGATTTCAAGAAGGGATTATATCATCATATAGATAAATCTATTTCCAAAAAACAATGTCTCTCAACTTTTCCTTATATTGGAACACTCCAATATTGAATAGGCTATTAGACATGAAATGAAAATGTATTAAAAATAACTTCTACATGCTTTAGCACTAATAGAAATTTATTCCCTTTTACTATTAATAAAATTCAATATGAAATAATGGTTACTATTTTTCAAGAACATTGATGTCTTGAACAAAAAATAGTAACAAATGATCATGAGTATTCATTTCAATTAAATTATTCTCAATTATTCTTTTCTTTTACTCTCTTATTCGTTATAATTTCAATATCTCAGCATTGTTATCTTTAAACCCTTTTACAAATAACGAATAAACAGTTTCCATATATCGATTATTTTAATACTTTATAAAAAATGAATCATCTAGTTATTAATTTAAACTGGTTAAACAATGTATCGACAAATCCCCCATATTTTATCTACCTTAATGGATTCAATATAATTATATTCAAATATATTGAATCAGTATGAAAATATATATTCAATTATTCTCATTAATTTCTCTAATTGTTTTATTTTTATTTTCTCAAACATATATATAATCTATGTATCCTTTAACATGTATTTATTTTCACATAATGAAATAATATTCTAGTGTGATGCTTCATATCATGGTGAATTCAAAATCAAATCTTAGTAGTGAAATATTTAGTTTAAATAAAAAACATTATCACTTAGAATCTTGATATAATATTTTCTAACAAATAATGAACATGTATCGTATTTAAAATAAAATATTTTTGACCCTTGGAAAGATCATACATATTAGTCAGAAACATTTTTTACTAATATGTATCATCATGTTCACTTATGTAGCCTCACATTACTCTCACATAATGCAAATTGTTTATACATATCCTACAAATTCTTGGAATTACTCTTAACACAACCAATTTAATAATCTAAATCACTAGTTTGAACCATTTATATGGAAAATAAATGAATCATTAATATTATATATCAACCAAATATTCATAAATATTCTCTAATTTACTCTTATATATCACTTTTCCATCCCCTGTTACTCTTACATACTCTCTGTAATATATTGTGAATGCTATTGGAGATATTACATATTAAGAAATTAATCTTAAATATATCAATATAAATTACCTAGTACATTTATTAACATATTTTTAAGAGTCTTATTCATGTCTTTTAAATTTTTCTAGATATTCTATATGAATACATGACATCATCAATTTATTTATAATTTATTGTATTCGTCTCAATAATTCCCAAAAAAACTAAAAAAAATATAATTTTCTAATTCCTTGTATATGATTTTAAAAACAATTAAAGAAATCTATCATCAATTAAATGTGGTCATAAATCTCCACTTTTAATTTTTTTTCAAATATAATAACTTAAAAAAATTATATAAAATCATAACCATTCTAAGAAGAAAATTTAATGACACAATAATACTATATAAATAATTTTATAGAGAATTGTATCTCTATTAGAAAAGAAATTTAGTCCTTGTAAACATCAATATATTCTAAATAAACAATTAAATAAATTATCTGTATTTTAGTAATAATTCCTGATATGGATTTCAAAAATAGATATTAAATGTGGTGTGATCATTCACTCCCATTGAAATTAGAATCCAAACAAATATAGGTATTTTCCAAAACATTAAAGGTAAGGGGGAATTGTTGATAATATATTATTAATATTAAAAAATTAAATATGTCAATTGAAAAACCCATGATGAAAAAATATAAATTTATTCCCATGTGAAAATGTATTACAAACACATTTGTCAATTAACATTTTTCTGTTTGACAAAATAATATTAGATATCAACATATTTTGTTCTACAGTGTTGTAGTGTATTTATAGATAAATTGATAGCATTGTAATTACCATAGATATTTCTCAATATATTATAAATCATTAACTTCATTAATTCCAACAATTATTTCATAAAATCGTTTTTTTTTTGTTATTACATGTAGTAGCCATAGAGTCAGCTTCTACTATTCTCAGGGTCACAAAATTATTCTTTTTTTTGTGCAAGCTGACCTTAATTATACCAAAGAAAAATATACATCTTGATGATTATTTTCAATCATTATAGTCAACATCCATATTTCAATTACTATACCATAATAGATTTATATCCTCACCTCATATATATAGAATATCATAATTTAATATCAATTTTAGGTATTTATGAATTGTCATGATTACTTGAAAGTGTGAATCCCTAGGATTACCGTGATATCTATCACATAAGTTCATTAAATAGAAAATTTCATGTCATGATGCTCTTAAATAAAACAAAATTCCTATCATCCTTCTAAATTATCTTTTATTTTCCTATTTTCCTTCAATATATATTCATATAATTTCTCCAACATCAATGGGTGTATATACTAGTTTTGAGTCTTCAATTCTAATTTTTTCAAAAATTCATTTTATAATTTATCGTAGTATTGAAAAATAAAATTTTCCTTCAATTTAACATGAATCCAAATAAAAAATATAACCTCTCTATGATATTCAATATTTAAATATCTCTTTATTTTATTTTCAAAATATTAAAAAATATATTCCCTATCATATCGAAAGATTATATCACTAAAAATAGAATTATTAATAATAGTAAATGTTATATCCTCCTTTACATATAGATATTTTTCCACATTCCTATTTGTGAAATTTACTTATTTTAAGAATGTATATTTGTAAAGGGGCATAGTTGGGTCTCTACACTTCACAAGTGGAGTTAATAGAGAGGGATGGTTGGATAGTTCATGAAGGGGATGAGGGAAGGCTGATAATTTTACATAAGGGTACCAAAGCTAAAGGACCACATCCCCAATATTATTTTCTATGCAGGATGGAGGTCCCCAAATATGTCATCCATATGTGGTTTCTAGAAAAGCATTCCTCAAAGGGTATATCTATGTAGATGTTCAGTCCACAATTGTCACGACCCGTCCTCGGGGCTCGTTCGGTGACTACCCCAAGCCCGCCTTCCATAGGCCAGGGGCTGGCGACTAGCACCAAAGGCGTAAAATCCCGATAACTGGGAAGGCATTGACTTTATAAAAGAAAACAAGCACCACAATGTACAAGGGGAAGCAAAACACTAAGTACAAAAGAAAAGCTGAAAAGTAAATGGGCCAGAATACAAACCCAAAAGAAAGTACAACCACAACTGAACAAGGTACAACAGCAAAAAGAGAAATAGCTGGAAGAAGGAAGCAGCTCCTGGGTCATCCTCCTTGGGTCCTACCTGAAGGGTAGGTACAGATAGCGCATCTCCTGGTCATCCACCACAGATTCTACCTGAAGGGTAGGTACAGATAGCCTCCTCCACGCTCTCGTCCGTCAACCTCCTCTGTGTGTCGTCTCGTCGTGTAGTCCACCTCCAGGTACTGACTCGTCGTGTAGTCCACCTCCGGGTATCGTCCAGTCCTCGAACACTCGGCCTCCGTCTGCACTGCCCGTCGTCTGCAACCAACACAATGAGGTGCAGGCATAGCTCGTGCAGGGGTGAGTA
The DNA here is from genome assembly GCA_963277665.1 of Viscum album. NCBI lineage: Eukaryota > Viridiplantae > Streptophyta > Magnoliopsida > Santalales > Viscaceae > Viscum > Viscum album. Next base: position 1,283,191,107 of record OY728134.1, read on the forward strand.
TAACGATACTCAGTAGGGACCCCGAGACCCTCAAGGTCTCACTAAACCAACAAGGATAACCACAAAGAAGATCTCAATAGATAACCTCTACTTAGGTATATGCCTATACATGTACCTAAGTTATCATTAACCCATCTCAATCATGAGGAACCACAAGGATCATGAAATCAACAGATTACCACTACCCAGGTATATGCCCATACATATACCTAAGTTATCATGTGACCCATCTCATTCATGAGGTAAACACAAAGGTCAATGATTCAGCTCACGCCAGGATTTTTATTATCGAAACCGTAACTGCTGAAGAGCTCCGTCTCTGGAGTGTACAGTGGTCCTGTCACGACTCTGAGGTACTGCTCACTAACCTAAGACTGCTGAGATACTCCTCCTGTCGAGTACCGCGGGCCAGCCACCCAAACACAGTAGTGCTTCCCGCCGGGGTATGTCACCCAAACACAGTAGTGCACACCCCCAAGTAGCCTGCTGAGGTACTCTTCGGATGAGTACCGCGGGTCTGCACTGTCACATAGGTAGTGCTCTGTCCGCCATGGGTCTGCACCCAAACAAGGTAGTGCTCCGTCCACTGGGCTAGTCGACTCACTCCAAGTCGAGTCGGTCAAGCAGTCGTCAGGTCTCAGTCGGCTACACGGTCTCCGTACTCCGCACGATCGTCTCTAGGAGGTTCCGCTCCACGAGATAAAGGTCGATACTCCAAGTATCTCAAAGTCCCACGAAGAAGTATCTCAAAGGACCGCCTCGTCACAGGGGTAGCAACGTAACAGACGGCGCGTCAATCGGACGCCCGGTCTGCGAGTTATTAGCCTTTTCGTCCCCGGGGCCCGGTTGGTTTCGTGAGCAAACCAAATCCGGCCATATCTCAACTGTACCCCGAACTCTCATAGGGTATACTCATAGAGACCATTTCTCAACGTGATCACCAACGCCGCTGACGGTTCGTCAAACGGACGTTCTGTCAGAAAGGTGTCAGCTTTTCCGTTCCAGGGGCCCGGTTGGATTTCGGTGCGATCCAACCCAACCACTATCCATCTGCATCCAAAACTCGGGCGGAGGATGCCAAATGTTCCGTATCGTCAACATGAACTCAACGCAATAGACGGCGCGTCAATCGGACGCCCAGTCTGGAAGTTATTGACTTTTTCGTCCCAAGGGCCCGGTTGGTTTTTAAGTTAAAACCAACCCAACCGTACTCCAACTGCGTCCAAACCTATAACGGAGTAAGCCAAAAGATCCTTCTCACTTAGAGGAATTCAACAAAGCTGACAGCACGTCAATCAGACGTCCGTAGCTCAAGATATGAGTGTTTCCCCTCCGAGGGTCCGGTTGGTTTCGTGTACAAATCAACCCGGCCGAACTCAAAGTATTCCGAAACCTTGAGTGCGATATACCGAAACGACCGTCTCGATCCAAGGATCGCGTTGCCACTGATGGCGCGTCGTTCGGAGGTCCGTAGCCCATGCTAGGTGCATATGACCGAAAACGGTCCGGAAACGAGGGGTCTGGGCCCGGGTCGACCCGGACCGACCCCCCTGGGTCGGCCCGAACCGGGTTGGCCCGACCCGGGTCCGACCCAGTTGGACCGGCCCGGCCGGCGCGGCGCGGCCCGGCCTGGGCACGACCCGGCCGAACCGGCGGGTCCGCTCGGCGGCTACGGCCGAGCTGAGGGCGGCGGGCGTGCTGCCCCCGCAGATGAGAAGCGCGACCCCTCGTGGGGACGCCCTGAGTCAACCGGACGCGGCAGCTGGGCCGCGTCCCTCCACCGGTTCCGCGCGGCCGCGGAACCGCGTCGCCGCTGCGGCTGAAGCCGCGGCGGGTTTTTCCGGTGGCGCGCCGCTGCAGCCTGGCGGCCGGCGGGAGTTTTCGCGGGCCACCGGACGCGCTCTGGTGGTCCGTTTTGTGTGCGTTCTTCGCCAGTGGTCCTCTTGGGACCCGATCTTCACTACGAGGCTCTCAAAACGCCCTTGCGGCTTCGTTTGTCATTTCCCGTCAATCCGCACGTCAAATAACAAAACGTGTAGTCTTTGTGGTTCTCCGACGCGATGCGATGGTGCAGCGCCCCTTCACCATGGCCCGACTCCGTCCGCGGATGTCTTCGGGTTTCTCCGACACGGCGCGACGGCGCCGCGCATTCCTTGCTGCACGTTTCCGCGCAGTGCGACGGCACCGCGCCATCCTCGTTCCAATCCACAAAAGAAACCCACAAGGATAAGGAGGAGGGTCGGTCGTGGTTGTGCGGTCCGGCCCCCTCTCATTAGTTGATAGAAAATGGTCATATTTCATGAAGATCTTCAAGGTAATAATCACGAACAAATTAAATGATAATCCTCAACATCAAATCCGCATGAACAAACGATCCGCGGATCAACCTAGAATTGGTTTGTCTGTGCTCGATGTTCCTTCCTTAAAAGATAATAGGACACCAAAAATAAATTCCCCTACCTCAAGCGTCGTCGAGTGAGGGTTCGTCGCGGATTTTCTCTTCGCTGAAGAAACGTCACGGAAGGAGAGTCGTCGGCGTCACGTCGTCGATCTCCGGGGGTTTGGCGTTCTTCGTCGGAGGTCAGAGCGTTTTTCGCGTTCTTCGCGTTCTTCGCGTTCTTCGTCGAAGAACGAAGAATTCTCTCTCTGCTCTCCCAAAGGCTTTACACAACACAAACCCCTTCAACAAAATAAAATAATTCATCAACTTATTTTATTATCAACTTAAGAATTTGAAAAACAAAGGATAAGAAACGACCAATTAATTCGAAGAAATAATTGTAAAACTTAACTGCCCAATTAAAAAGAGGCGTTTCTTAACCAGAAAAACGCACGGTTGACTTCGTTTAATAGGGGGGTGCGGGTGCATTACTTAAGAAGAAAAGAAACGGTGGGGCTCGTGCAGGCCCCACCTCACAAATATCCTACCCAGTGGGTAGGATATTTTGAATTGCACCCTATCCGCTTCAACCCAGCTTAAGAAGCTTTTAAGTGGTCTTTAAGCGGCTTTAAGTGAAATAAAATAAAATTGTCATACAACTTATTTTATTTCTTAACTTAAACCCCAAAAATTAAAAACCACAACCGAGAAAACAAAACTCCGAAAGAGGCGTTTCTAAGCAAAAACCGGGGTTGCGATTTCATCAGTGCCCTCGGAATTTGATTCCGAGCACCGGTTCAAAAGTTAGAAAAACCCGCTCGTCCGTTCACTGATCATACCCGAGCCAAACTTCAGAAAATGATTCCGGGCACACCGGGCCTCGGAATCAGGTGCCGTCAGAAACTGTGTTATTGTAAAATTCCAAAGAAAATTAAGAAAAAAAATTTTCTTGGAATTTATGGGTCTTTACAACAATGGTCACTTTGTTTTGAAAACTAATTTTTATAACCTATGTACATTAAGATATGCAGTAAATTTATACCAACTAAGATCATGTGCTCTTTCTATCTCGTACAAGAAATGTTTCATGACAAATCCACACCAAAACATCAACCCTCATTACTCTTTGTTTGGTTGTTTGTATAGGGTTACAATTGTAATCACTCAACAATATCCTATGATGGATTATGGTTTTTCGGGTAGACACCTCACCTCGTAAAGAAGATTTTCATTTGTGGGGGGGGGGGATGAATCCTCACCCCACAAAATTGTATTGTTAATTTTGATGGATAAATATATTGAATCACTGGAAAAGATATTTTGATATGTAGTTAGCCTGAAAAAGGACGTCTCACCCTGAAAATGAAAATTCTTTTTTTGGGGTTGTCTTTCCAAAGGTGAATCATTTGGCGCTATGTGGGACAATGACTCATAGAGAGATCACCCCATAAATATGATGTGAGTCCATTGAAACTCATGAAATATTACCAATTTAATCTTCAAGAAGTATTCCTTTTGTTCATAATTTAGTCATTAAAAAAATCCTTCTAATTATCCATGAAAACAATTATTGGACCGTCAAAATCCACCCCTCCCCCATAAGAATATTGTCTGATCTACATAATGTGTAATCCATTCTATGTAAGAAATTGATCATATTAAATGCTCTTCAGATTTCATTGAGGGATATTTGTAGACCTGGATAAGGGAGTGTTCCTATAAAAGGTGATAACCTTGCTCATTTTCCACCTTTAGGTTTAGATTCTTTAATATCATGTCCATGAATTCTCACACAACATATTCATTAAATATTATTTATCTTTTCAAAAAGCCTATTTCGAATAGAAAAAAATCTCATTTGTGAACGGGTATTTTATAAAAGTCATTTATTCTCTTTTTTATTTGAATTATTACCAAGTAAAAATATGGTACTCCACATATTGGATGAAATGCTTAATTGTCTGGTATTAATAACTTTATGGTGCAGTTTAATGATCATAATGTTCCACCTTACATTTCCATATTTATATCATATTTTTATAGATTTTTTTATCAAGGATAAAATGGATCCCTGCAAACTAACATTGTCATTTATTATCATGATTAGTAGAATTAATTATATTTACTAAAATATTTAATATGATCTCAGACATCACACCATCCCTCAACATGTTATTATGAATAATCTTATTTCTCCAAAGCATTGAAATACATATTGTCCACTATATTAATATTATAAAACTTAAAACTTATAGATGATGTTCCAATTCAATCAATAGAGTAAAATCACCAATATATCTATATTGAGGTGTACATGGACCATGTTCAGTTGTAAATTTACCCTATGGGACAAATCATTTCTGAATTTTGTCAAGAGAGGGGTTTTATTTGGATTAGCTCCATAAGGACTCATTGTAACACACATAATTATGAAATATCATTGTGGTATTCCATTTAAGACAACCCAACCATTCACAACCAAATAAGAAATTCTCTCAATGGAGTATGGATTCATAAGAGTGATTTTTGATCGATACAAATCTTTAATAAAGAATGGGAATGCGTATTCTTGTCTTCCAAAATTGAAATTAATTTCATAAATGATTTTATATTATCAGATTATATCAAGCTATATGTATTTCTCAGATTATTGTATATTCACAAGTTGATGAAATAAATGAATTTATTAGTCATTGGTGTTCAAGAACCAGAACATGTCATTTACCACATGGAGAAGTTAGGATCAACATGTTGGATATATTCCAATTTGGGGGGATTCACATTCCTATTAGTATGTATGATGAATTTATTCGAACATCTAACACCTAGGAAGATACTGAACATGATGATCCATTAGAAGGATAAATACTTATTTAAACAGATAAATCATTGGCTCATCCTATTCACACCCACAAAATCATTTTATTCAGCAACTAGATAAATATTGTTTTTATGCTAGTGGCATGATGCCATAAAATCAAAAGACCAGGACACATCCATGTCAAAAATGATGGTTTGTTCCTTTTTTATACTCGACCACAGATGAGTAAAGACCATAATACTACATGGGTTTACCACATTCGTCCAGCCATATCATAAAAATTTGCGTTGGCATGATTTTTTTCCATGCATGAAATTCGATGTCTCTTTCCATCTCATGATGAATATATTGGTGTTGATGTCTATACATTGGTGATGGATTCAACAATGGCCAAGGGAAATAACATCAACCCTGATATTCCCACTTTCACTCGCATTTACGAGATTTTGGGTCATATATAGGAGGGGATATTCCCACATCGCATTTTGAAACAATTAAATGTTTTTATATGGATAGATGAAGAAACATATTTGGTGTTATGGATATCTTTATAACATAAAAATATCTTATTCCGCCTTTAAACCAACCATTTTCAAAATTGGGGTTTTATCCAAACATACATGGCTATCAATTTTTATTTTTATTTTTTAACTTATGTCTCAATATTTTCATTCATTCCATATCCCGTACCCTATAGAGTATTTGTAGATAATGGTGGAGGTTTTCTGGAAGAACTCACATACATAATCACATTGTGAGGTGGAATTCTAACTACTCTGGTAGATGGAGTAACCATTTCCAGTCCTTATGCTCCCTAAAGAATTTCAATAAATATGTATGCATACAGTTGGTTGCATCATTACCCTTCACCAAGAATAAAGAAAATCACACATATTGATCATTCAAAAATTGTGGATGGTGATGATGTGTGAGGATTCTATAAAGAAAATTTATATACCACCAGTGAAAGCCCCGACTAACTAATATTGGGATTGTTCCTGAAGTTAGGTTGGATACCACCATGATGGGGAGGTGGGAATGCCAGTAAGATGAGTAAATAAAACTCTATCCTCTCCAAGTTCATGGCATATCACACTAATCACAGAAGCTTCTGGTGGGGGAAGACATTTCTCACTAAATTTTAATAATTTTGTGGGATTTAATCCTCAAGTTATAATTTTATTAGGATTTATTTGGATATCACATATCTAACAGGAATTTTTGTTAGTCCTACAGACTCTAGTCCCAGTGTAAAGGTATTGTAAGCTCCACCGATCAAAGACAAATTTGTTAGATGAATACTTGAGATTAAAATGGGGGAATAGATGGATTAAATTACCATTATACAGTCACACATTAGCTTATATACATAAATAATTAATTTGATCCTACATTATGTACCTATTGTAGTGGGTGAATAGGTTCAGGATCTCATTTCTATCATTGCAGATCTGGTTGAGTGAAAATTGGATTGGCATCCCATTTACACTATCTTTACGAAGTCTAATTTGAAAAAATATACTAATAATATAAACAAAATTCATTAAATTTTTTTAATATTAAGAACATGTTGTCTTGAATACTGGAACATGCATGTCCTTATCCATCATGTTCTTATCTCTCAATAGGATTTGGCCACTTGTGAATGTTATCTGGTCCACATTAAATTTTCCTGTCATCATGTGGAATTTTTAAAGACACTTCTACTATGATACATCAATTAGTTGGTAAATAATCCCAATTTGAGGATCATATGGGTGTAGTGACTATGTAGCTACAAGAATATGGGTGTCAAATAGCTAGGATAAAGGCACAACTATCCTTAAAAAATATTGTAATAGATTCCATTAAATATAAATTTTATGTGATAAAGGGATTCATAAATAGATGTGTACGTTTGCGTAATCTGAAGACGGGTAGAGAACCATTCTTGTGTAGTAATGTAACAGCTCAAACTAGGCATTAGAAGATATTCTGAATAAAGAATTTCATGTTTCATTGATTAAAATTTATTTGATTCTCATTTCCCAATAATTTCAAGGGGAGACTCGAGGATGTGTATAATCCTCCTAATTTTTTATAATGAATGAAAATGTTGACATATTCAATTATCTATCACATTATTCCATATTACCCATTAAATTTTAATTATAATCCTATAGATAAAATATTTTATTGTTATCATGTATGTGTATTATCATATGTATTATTTGATAATTGGAATAAGAGGATGCCTAAAATTTGGTAGTTTATGGTCTTCAAGGACTAGAATCCGGTGTTTCAGGTTGATCAGCTTTGGCAGAGTGTTATGACATTAATTATCCAAAACTAGGTTTAAATTCCTTGAATATAATTCTCCCTATATGGATCTGAACCTTCTACAAGGAGATGTAGAATTTTATTCTTATCATGTGTCCTTGAACTGAGGAACATGTTCCAGAATCTTTTGTATAGATTAAACTCATCCATGGGATTTGGTGTTTTAATATTTGGAGGCGTAAATAGTTTTTTTGTACCAAAGAAATCTATATGGATAAAACACTCATGTATAGAATGAAAAGTCACAATAAATGATCTAAATGGGAGAGTTTAGTGATAATCAAAAAAATTCTTACATGGGTCATTTAAGACAACATGATTCGTTCACAACATGGAAAACAAAAGAAATCATGGGGAGTCATTTGAGTCCGCACATAATTGCACGACAAGGGATAGGTGGTGGGATTTTTTCCTAGTTGGGATACAGGAGGTAAAAGTATGATGTCAATTAAAACCCATAGGTAGCTAAAATTTCCAAGAATAATATACCCTTGAGAAATGATGGGTCCCTTATATATGCCTAACTCTTATATAGAGGAAGTGAATTTTCATATTTCGTGCATTCATAAGATTAGAATAATGTGAGATTCTAAATCCAATATCATGTACCTTTTATTTGATCTATCACTAATTTTGGTAATAATTCATATGATATTAACAACTTGTCACAATTTTTAATTCCATGCTACATAGAGTAAAGTTTTTGATAGTTTAGGGCCATGTGATGAGGACCTCATTTTCACAGTTCAACATCATGTTGTCTTGATGCATTATTTCATTCTCTTAAGGTCATATGTATTTGACCAAAAGATTAGTGTTTTAATATTATAGGGTAATATGAATCAAAATGTTCCATAATTCTTCAAGAATGAGGATGGGATATTGCAAACAATAATTATGGGATTTCACAATCGAAAAATGGATATGGTACAGGTAAGAAATAAATGATTTCATACCATGTTAAAAAAGAGGGTATCTAGAGTGATTTTTCGGTGGCATACATGGATATAATATGTGTCCCTTGAGAATGAATATGTCTCAGGCTGATTTGATGTTAAGGGAATTCTATTTAGATCCAAACCGTGGCATGATTTTCATAGTCAGCAAAATGGATTCCTCAGAAAATTGAAATTCTATTACCAATGGACAAGGAATGATTATGAAGATTCACAATTTACTTTTCACAGAGGATAATGTTTTTAAGGAATTCACCTGATTATGGAAGGAATGTATCAGGTCAATATCACTCCATAATGGTGGAAAATATTCATTTTTAGGCCAATACCTTATGTATGGAAATGATTTTTTATGAAGGTTTGTGCCGAGTTATATGATACAGGCATTAGTACATACCAAATCAAAGTGAGAATTATGTTATAATCCGTTCTAGGAATGGCCCATGAATTACTATAGACCATGTTTTAAAATTTTGTTTCCATCATGAAGACATCCCATAGTTGATTGAACTTCTTGGGGGGGTTGACTGTGGGAACTGGAATATAGTGAGAACATGTATTGGACCTACTTATGAAAACAATGATCATACACATAAGAGTGGGGGAATTTTTATATTGTGAAAAAAAATATTTCAAATATATGGTTCACAACATATCTAAAAAGGTGATAATCGAGCCATATATAGTTCATCAGATAAGGGATGGTGGGAGACCGACACCCAGTAAAGTGGGCCTCTTGAGAGAGAGATATATATGTCACTTAAGAGATTTAATCATTATTTTTAACATCATGCGGTGATAATGATTGGGTGTGCCATTAAATAAGATGCATCCAGGACCAGTTCAACCCTTACATGAACTGATATGCCTTGATCTTGTTGGAAAACACATTACCATAAAATCATAAACCCAAATGAGCTTTGATTATTATGATAAAACAATAATTGAAATGGTTTCATTCAAATTATGGAGGTGGATAAATGTAATGATCGGGGAATTTTGTATCACGTGATGTCTGATATAGTATATAGGATCCAAGAATCTCTACACATCTCATAGGAGAATGAATCTGGACAAACACTATTTTCTTGAACCATATTTTTTAGTGTCATGTTATGATGATATTGGATATGCAGTTTGAAGTCTTGAAGTATGGATGTTTGTGACTCAATATCATGGATATAATGAGTGAAAATGGACATGTTTGATCAAGAATATTCATCCATGCATCATACACGAGGAATCAATATGTAAGCCAAAATCGTGAGAATTCATGTATAAGGATAAGTGATATGTGGAAAGTATTCAAGGAATGAATGAAAAACTTGTTCAGAAAGAGAATTTCTTGTTTAATGTTATTTGGTGACATGTGGATAGATGGGGTCCACTTGAGAATTAATTTTCCTCTAGAAGACTGGTATTTTATTGGTGGTTTTTATAGAGGCAAACTAGGGAATGCTATACACTTTTGACACAATGTTTTCATTAAGAAACTGAGATTTTGTACCAATAGACAAGGAATGTTTATGGATATCAGAGTTTCATAGGACAAGGGGAATGATGTAAAGAAGGAATGTGTATTAGAATAAATGAAAACATTTGAACTGGTATAATCCATTGGTTGTGGATTTCCCTGCACAGATCTAACTCATAAGTAAGAAAGGGTGAATTTTTTATGATGGGTTCCAGAACAAAGTACCCTAATTGATATCTTCATCATAGATATTTATTCATATTCATAATGGGTATTTTTGTAATTTTATTTATTATCCAAGGGTATAATGTCTGTGTGACAATATATATCATCTCAAGGTGAGAATCAATCAATGAGTAATTCCATGGTAAACACTACATGTGGAGTTTTATCCAAGATACAAGGAGGATGTAATTTTTACATTATGGTTGAACCTAGTATTTAATATTTGGGCCTTAGTATGCATCATATGATAATATGATGAAATCCAAGTATAGTTATTAAAATAATGTGTTGTAGGAGACTAGCACCCAAGGATGTGATCCAAGTATGTAAGGACAAGAATGTTATGTAAATTTACATTGTTTAGTGAGGATGTTAACTATGTATTTTTAAGTCATGACGAAAAGAAAATTTCATATTGATTAACATGTGGTGAATAATATTTTCAACAATAAGAATCATTTAATTCATCATTAACATTGTGCTTAGGGGTTACAACTATGAAAGAGGACAATGTGACCATATCTTGGTGATAATATCATAAGTAATGGATGGTTTTGTGGTAAATTTTTGTTGGGGCCTCCATACAGAATGTCTAGGAATCAGTATGTACCTACTCAAGGTGATAATCAAGCCACATATATTTTATGAAGTGATTTACCTAAGAAGTTATAACCCATAAATTGGGATTTTTACATTTTGATATTGCAAATTGTTTTTTGGATTGGAGATTTTGGTATCACTACATATATTCTATTGATAGGAATTTGGTCACACATTGTACTAGGAGGGAGGTGGGGTAGGATATCTATAGAAATGGTTATGATCCCATAATGTATAGATCTAAATGTTTTATAGTATTACATCATGAAACAAGGATGTTATCTTTTTAGTTTTATGTCATGTGGATTAGACATTACTGAATTTATATTTTCATTTATATGATATGGAACTTTAATTTTATTTTTATGATCATGCATAAAAGACCATAAAGATCTATATTTTTACATCATAAGATGGGGAAATTCATTTCATGAAATTTATTTTCATGTTGCATGGAAAAATACCATAGAGTTTAACTTCTTATATCCTAGATGATGGTGTTTTTTTCTTACACCTATATAGGAGGAACATAGTTTGGTTCCTCTAGAATAACATGAAGTATATCATAAGAAATATTGCATTGGTATGGTGATTAGTGTATTTACAATTGATTGTGATTAATAAGAAAGATCTGTTGGAGTAGAATTCTTGTATTGAAAAAGGACTTTCCTACATTGGTTCAAGATTTAGAGGGTTATTCCCTGGCATCATTGGGGTTTTGAGCAACTGTGAAAGTTATACATTGAGGTATAAGTGGATATGAAATTTATTATTAATGGATCATGCTATTTGATTTGTGTATATTTCTAAATGATGAAGGCTATACAACCTATTATAATCATGTTTATCTAATTAATCAAAATGAATCTGCAAATTCTCATCATCGGAATTTTGTTCACAGATAGGTTTCCAGAGTGGGTGAAAATGAGCATTGATGGGATACACTAATTTTTTCACGTAAACCAATGAATACTGAGTATCCTATATAGTAGTCCATGTTTTTGTTTATTAGGCCCACAAGGCATGAAAAGTCTTGTTAGACCATGATTAATTTTACTTATCAATCTATGTCTAGAGGATGTTTGATATATTGTTTGTGAAAGCCCTTATCCGTCTATTATTTACTGCATGGTAGTGAGAAAAATGGATATATATCATGTTGTACTCCTCATACAACTTCATTAATTCCTAAGAGTGGAAATTTGTTCTGATTTCCATCAACATTATTTAAGGGACACCAAATCATCTGATGGTATTTTATTTCTTAAAATTTATAATTGTTTTGGTTCTAATTTCCTTAAGGGGCATCACGTCACCCATTTAGAGAATAAAACGGTAATAGTAAGGATATTATTGAAATGTTTAGCCGTAGCTAGAGGGTACAAACCTACAACATGCATCCCCCATATAGTGAATGGACAAGTGTATTTAGATGTATTCAGATACTCTAACTGTTAATAAATGTAAATAGAGTGCACTTTGAAGGGATAAATATTCTTGAAAAATTGTGTACAATCCCCTGTAATTGAAGGAAAGAAATATCCGGGCCTTCTATTTTGTTGTGAAATCCTGGTTCCTTATTTATGGGAACCCCATGAAATGAATTGATCTTCTTCCCTGGTAGAAATTTAACCCTTTCCATCAATAAAATAAAGGATGAATCAATGATTTCTTCGATTTCATATAACACTTGGATGCCTTAGACTTTCATATAATGCAAAATTAACAATCCATCTTTTATGTTTCTCTTTTCTAGCTCATTCTCATAAAATAGCCCCATTTTTAAGATATTATAGGATGAGATCCATCCATCCATTTAGAGAAATATTTAGTTTAGAAGTAGAATTTCTCTTGTTAGTGTATTTCATTTCACTTTAATCAAATGGAAAAAGTACTTTGGGATGGAAAATTCTTATGGTTGTTTTATCCTAATATAGATCCTCCAAGGCTATATAAAACATTTTCTAAAGCATCTGTTTGTTAATTTTATTTTTAACACATGGAATGAACTAATGTTACCTCTTAGGGGAATTTTTCCATTGACCCATGATTATATTTATGCAAGGGGATCAAGTATTATTTTTTAATGGAAAAATCACTATTTATCACATTAATTAATAGATAGTAATAATCCTTGATTTCCATGCAAAACACTTGTATTTTCTAATCCAGTTCCAATCTTACAATGAGATCATGGTATTTAGCCTCATTTTTAGTGCATCATTATGTTAACAGAAATGAGTAATGTAAAACATCCTTTGATGGTGAATTTATGAAGATCCCCTATCTACCATTTCTGAGGATGGGATCTTCTAGTATCATTCCAATTAGACTTATGGATTCACCACCAAAGTTAATTTCCCACATGCAAGTAGAGTCCGGAAAATTAAATTTTCCTCATCTAGAAATTCGATACTCAAGGGTACTTTTTCAATATAGGGATGTTTGGCTAGAATTTTTTCAAAATCATCTCCTTTTATTTAATTATACATTATAAACTATATATGAAATTATTTCCAAATGACTACCCATCATGCCATGTGTCTAGTGAACATTATAATTTGTAGGATATATTAGTGTTGGTTGATTAGAGAGATCAAATGGACCTCATGCTGCATCAGGTAATGTCTTATCTACTGAGTTGAGAAAATAACGTCCAAACAGTTCGTATTGATTTATGAATGTCATGTCTCAGTATAAAGCATAGTGTGACTGATAGAATAAGGGTTTTTTTTCATTCCTATATTAATTTTTTAGTGCAATATATTCACCTAGAAATATTTATAGTTCATTCACATATAGAATAAGTGACCATACATCAAATAGTTTCATTACCACTGGTGGGAGAAAGGGATATTTCTTGTGGCTCTCAATGGATTATTTGTAGTCACTAGACCACTCATAATAAACAAATTACTTAATTAGTTTGGTGAATGGAAAACATTTTCGTTTGATGTTTTCTATAAATCATTGAATGTAGAAATGGTGACCTAACAATGAATTAAAGTCATTAAGGTTTCAAGGAGGGTTCATACCAAGAATTACAATAGACTTCACAAAGAATACTAAGATACCGTAGTTGTGTATGATAAAGGAGATAAATTGAACTTCTGTAATAATGAAATAAAATTTCATTGGATTTATCATCAAGTTATGTTTTTGATTTTATTAAAAGAATATTTGGTAATCAGAATGATGATAATAATATTTTTTGAGAATTAACCACCAAATCCTCGACATAACTTTCGACTATTTTCCCTGCGTAGGTTTTGAATATTCAATTCAATGTACATTTTAAAGTGTCACCAAAATTCCTCAAACCAATGTGAATTTATTTTTATCAAAACATCCATGGGGGGACGAACGATGGTGTATTATTCATATTTTTTTCCATTCATATTTGATCATACCAAGAGTATCCATCTCTTAAATAAAGGACTTGATAGCAAGAAAATGAATCGATCAGAAGTTATGTGATCAAAATTGAGTAATCATCTTTCTAAAAGTGCTAATTAAGGTATCTGAAATCAATGAAAACCCTAATTTTAACATTATTTTTCTTGTATGGGACTATGTCAGTAAGCCTTTTTGTGTATTGGAATATCAAAATAAATTTATCTTGGGTGTTCTTATCAACATCATCTTTCACCCTGGATTGTTGAGTTAGATGTTCCCTTTTGTCATCATATATGTAGTTCGGATGGTGTTTGGTAGTCCTTGTTGATGGGTAGTCTCATCAGGATTTATGCATAGAATCTCTGTAAGACTCCAGTAAAACAAATCATATTTTTTATCTAGATAAGTGATATAAATCCCCAATTCATGAAGTGGAATATCATCATTGATCATTGTTGGTCATGGACCTTCATATTCTCCCATACTAATCTACTGAATTTCATCTATAGTGTTAGAGCCCATTTCATCAAAAGTTGGGGAAGATATCAAAGGTCAGTTTTCTATATTCTATTTTCCATATTCTTTTATGTCTATGTCATGATGGTTTCGAGAATCATGGGACACACTATGGAAATTGGAAAGGTTAGTCTCCCATGAGATAGATTTCAATAGATATATCACAGCTTCTATAGGTTTGATGGATGAAATGGTGGTCTGTTGAAGTTTTGAAGATATGATTTAATCAGTTCAATCTGTGGTATAACCACTGATCAAGGAATCAAAGACATTTACAACATCCCTAGGTTTTACTGACAAAACATATATCATGTGTAGTAGCAAACATATCATTGAATCTGATATTTCATCTTTTACTTGAATGATGAGAAGAACGAACTCATCATCAAGATATGTATATAGATAAACTAATGTCACTTAAGAACCATTAGGAGTAGTTTGTTGATTGACATTACTAGTCAAGGGTTTCTTCCCCTATATTCTACAGAATCATACATCGATATATTGTTCTTCATCGGATTCAAACAGAGATATTCCACCATGTAACATACCAATCTTCACATAGCTACAATATTTTAGAAATTGACGGTATAATGAAAGGATTTGTTCATGCTAATTCATCCAAGGTATTCCTTGTATTACATTGAACATTATTTCATGAAGGATGATGAGGAACTCATAAATAAACAAAAAACCACCAAAATATGTTATATGTATAATTCTTAAAAGGGGTTTCTATTTACATCTATCATACACAAGAAGTGTTAGAGTGAAAGGTTATGAATAAATATCAGTGTATCACGGCCGAGAATGTGTTTTTTCAAGAATGAGGTTGACACCTGATCCATTATCAATGAAAAATTGATACATATATATTAAATATAATATTTCATATATATATATAACAGGGTTTTATATGTCCTTGTATTATATCATTATTGGATTATTTAGTAAAGGAGATAACAATATGATATTCTATAGGGACCACCTCTCCATGTTATAACATAGTGGAAGAACCACTAGATTCAAACTCTTGAGGTCTCAACAGAGCCTCTATGATTGCTTGTCAAAAATATTTTGACAAATTAAGAGCATCTAAGGTTGAAATATTTGTTGAAACATCGAATAATTATTTCATGATTTCATATTTCATAGTATATGCTCTATGTTTCCCTATAGGGAACTACTCCATAGGAGTAATCATTAGAGATGTCATGCCTAAGTTAGATTTATCAGTAGCTGGAGAAGATGTGGATATGGTTTTATCTTATGGGGAATCAAGATACCATAACCTACACATTTAAATGGGTTAAATACATTTCCTCCTATTTCATCAATAGATGTTCCGAAATGATCAGTTTCAAATGATTTTTCACATGTGTGGTTGAATTTTCCTACCACTGTAGGGTTTTAAGAAGAGATTTCCCATGAGTTTTAGAAGCATAGTTACCTCTTGAAGGGATACAACTGGTATTTTGTATTAGACCACAATCATGCCTACCTTTTTTTCCTCATACCATATGACATCGATTCATATCCCCATAATTTGGAGTCAATAGATAAGGTTGATAATAAGAATATTCATCAAAAAAAGGATTCATCAAATGAATGACATTAATGGAGTCAAATATCAACTCTTCATCTATTGATGACTCAATTAGGTTGATCGGTTCCCATTGTACGATTTATAATAGAAGGGCCCATTCTCCATGTAATGAAGGTATGAAGTTTGAGAGGTTCAAGGCCTTATTGTTCCATAGATTATATTTTTCTTCAGGCAATTTTTTACTCGCGTTTGGCTATTCTATATTATAGAATATTTTTCATTGGTAGACTGAGGTCCATACACAATAGTCTATACTGCAATGGAAGTTTGTGGGGACACAATTTGTTGTTTCAAATGTTATATTATAATAATGTAATTATGGTTGATCACATATTGAGTCTTACAATCATTGAATTTTTTTCACCTATTTTAGAGAAGTCTATCTATTCAAACTCTTTGTTTGGAAGTGTGGAATATTAGAATTCTACTTTTGTTAGTGGTTTACCTAGAATCACTTTTCCTAAATAAAAAATCTTTTATAGGATTTTTTAATGATTAAACAATCACAGATAGTGTGACATAATATTTTGTGAAATTTGAAATGAAGCTAAAAATGAAGACAAACAACATGAATGGGTGTTCTGGGTTCTAGAAGAGTTACCATGTTATATTTCAAAGATTCTAACAAATAACTAGGAATACCCCCTTATCAAAATGAGTATGATATTTTTTTATTTTTCAAATTGGGAGCCTATGTGATCTCTCATTTCATACTATTGAGGTTTTTATTATTATTTTCACAACACTGGAGTGTGTGACACATGATAAGGTGTAGAAATTGAAGTCAGAGTTTGCATATGGGTTAGTTTATGGGTGAAAGTTGCAGTTTATGTTTTTGAATTTTATATCCCCATACTTTTGTTATCGTCCAGGATTTGAATCTAGATCTCATAATAGTGTCTTCCGATATTTGGGGAACTACAATTTTATCTATAAACCCACACTTTTATTTAATGAGAATGCATAGTGTTCATAATTCATTAAATAAGTTATCTTTTAATATCCCACAAAAAATATTGTGGAAATTAAAAATTTATGGGGTATATTAATCACTTCCACCTAGAATTAATGTCTACAACTCTCTCATTTTTCCTTATTTATAGTTTGAGAGTTCGATGAATATATCCATTCATAGTGTTGAATTTAACTGGTAATTAAATTATAAATAGATTTATTCCCATCCTTTGATCGACCTTGCGTGTAAATAGGTGTACTAGATAAAGTATGGCCCTTTCATGGTGTCAATAAAAACCTGGATCTTAATGCCCTCATTCTGTAATAATGATCACATCATAGGGACAAATTGTGATACATTTGGTGTAAGAAGCTAATCTAGATCTCTATAATAATTGAAGGGTTTAAACATGAGATTCTCAAAAAATGATGGAGGAATTATTACATCAATCTATTTAGGATATAGTTTTATTTCTGACTACAATAGTGGACATTGAATTTATATAGCATCGAGATTGGAAACTAATGACTTGATAGTGTCAACATGTCCTAGGTAAACAGCCAAATAGGAAGGGACTGGAGTATGAGGTACAAGTGGTTGAACCATATCTATTGATTCTATTTGTACTTGTGCTTGAACTAGACGATTCTAGCTTTACTGACATTGATTACGTCGCATAAAAAATGGACGGAAATATCACCATTTTTCTATACCTAGATTTAAATAGATTATTTTCCTTTCTCTATTATTGGGTATAAATTATGTTTCATTTTTTTTCTAGTATAATGAGATCTTATTGCTAAGTGACATCAGTATGGAGAGTGAATTGAGGATTTATTGGAAGAATGTGTGCAACAAAATTAAAAACATTGAGTGTTTTAGAACTAATCCACTTCAATTATCTCTTTTTTCTCAAACAGATTAATACACTATCCATGTGTAATGGGTTAGAGGCTTTATCATATTATGTGTGATTAAACCATGACCTTAACATTTTCATTTGATGATACTCTTATAGGAGGAGGCAATAGAGTATTTAGAGTAATCCCTAAATTTTGGGTGATCCTATAATTTCTAGTGTTCACACCTTCTTATGTTTCTGTGTGGATCACATTTTGATGGGAAATATTCTCCTCTTTTTCTACCATATTATCCTAATGTTTTGTAGTATTTTCAGTTGTGATCATGATAATGTTAACTAATTCAAAATGTGTTGCAAACATTTCATCAGTCAGAAAATCATCGAAGAGACGATTGCTCCATGAACATCCATTATAAGATTCGTGAATCTTTGATGTAGTTGTTAAATTGAGAATTCATTTATAATTGTGAATTTTAAGGGAATTTTTCTTTCTATCAGGAATATATTTAAATCCATTTAGTTAAGGGTAACCAAAATAGAACCCCTAGATAATTTTGTTTTCTATATCCCAAAAAAAGAATTTGAATCATCAGATGAGCCAAACATGGAGGGTTTATTTTTGTATCTTTACCTAAATGAGAGATGTATTACTTTTTATGGGTTAGAGATAAAAACACCTCCATAATTGTGGGTTGGCTGTGATCACATTCCAAATTCAAAATGTTTTGAGCAAGATATGTCGACCTTGAAGTTTATGTTAAAAATTCCCCTAGACATACGTGATGAGATTTCTTATATAGATCCATGTATAAAATTACTTTAGCCACTATTATAATTTCACAATGATTTGTTCAAACATGATTTGGTTTCATATATGACCTATATACAATCCATCTACTACTAAATAAATTTGTGATATTTTCAGAATTAATGTTATATAAAGATCGAATTCCCATAAGTGGGAATCTTGTATGATATTTTTAGATTCTTGATAAAAAATACTTTCAATTTCTTGGTATATTCTAGGAAAAATTAACTGCGATCTATTTTGGCCCATATAGTATTTAAAAGGCCATTTATTACCAGAATGGTTTGATTCATGATGCTATCTTCGGGAAATAACATTATATGACATCACTTTTGGAGAATATTGTTGATAAAATAGTGACGTAAAATAAAAAACCCATATTCCCCCAATCCTCTCCCTTGAACACTAGAAGGGGTGTTATTAATTAGAAAACATATTTCCTTTGAAAAATCTAGACACACACATTGAAGAGCTCCTGGATTGTTTCTATATTTTGGGTTTCATGATGCTATGAGGGCTGCAAATTAAATTTTACATTCAATCTATTTTATTTCCTTGATGTGATTTGGATATCATAAAATGGAAATATCTATCTTTTTAATTGAAGATGATTATTACATATATAATCACATATGTTGTGCACAAAATCATTTAAAATTGCATATATAATGCCAAATTGGGGAGTGGATATTGTTCGGAAGAGTAATCGTATATTTCCAATTTTCAAATCGTCTCTTCATTACAAATATATCTCCTTCATCATTTTCAGAGGTTTCTAAGCCATAATTGACCATTGTGGTCAATAAAACATTACTTTATTGTAAAAGGTGGTTTTGATATGTATTGTTTCTATTTTATTAGGATTTATGAGATCCAAGGAGGGCTTGATAAATGACCATATCATTGGGTTATATTCTTTCATGAGAAATAATATTACTTTTCAATGACGAGACATTATAAATGACTATGATAATTTTTCCAAGAGCCTCATAGTAGGATGAATTTTTTAAATTGGATTCATCAAGGGGAGGTCCATTGTGATTATATAAAATTTCATAGTATTGTGGAAATTCAAAAGGAACTTCATAATGGGGTAAACTACTGTCATGGAATCATGTCGTACATAAGAAAAAAAGTATACAACATATACCATAGGGAGGACCATTAGGGTGGATGATAATAATTGGATGATCTTCCTAGTATTTGAGAATCTGCCCACATGGAGGGATACCATGAATCTCATAAAGAGATAAGCTCTCAAAATCAATCTGGTTATCCACATAGAGTGATAATTCATGGTAAGAATTCCCGGGAGTACCTCTAAAATTGTTGGCAACTAAATTGCATGGAGCACCTTCACAATAATCTATGTTATCTATCTAGTATAATGATGAAGTAAAAAGACCTTGATCCCCCATAGATATATGTCCAAGGGATTCAATAACAATAGAATTTTACATAGCATGGTCTTAAAATATACCTTCATTTACCAATTGATTTTGGTGAGGTCTGTTTTTTGATTTCATCCCTGGGAAATTAGAGCCTCTTACTGTGGGTGACATCTTTCATATGCAAGAACTTATTTGATGAGTTCATGTGTTGTAACAATATTTTTTTATGGATTTATAGAATTTTAGTTGGGATTTTGGTATTCAACAGACTTGCCACCAATATATACCAATGACCACTTGTTGGAAGGGGGATATATTCTCAATATTGTTTTTTACATTTATCATCGTATGGCTATGATCTTCCAGGATTGAAGTCAAAGTATGTGTATTCTTCTTTATGAATAATATGTTATTCAGTTGAGTCACTTAAAAGGAAGAGGTGATGATGTGGTCCAAACTCTTAGTAAACACAAATGCAATAATTATATCCTAAAAAATTTGTAGAATGTGTAATATGAATAGACATATTTCTTTCAATCATTTCTAAAATATATGGAGTGACATCACCATTTTGAATGGGACTATTTGAGCATTCGATAGATGGAATAGGGGTATGTTCCATCACATTTCCTGTAGTTATTATCAAGATATGATGAAAATAATTAGATGTAGAGGTTGTGATATGGGTCTGCCCCTTGTTGTTAGTATGGATCTACCAGGTGGTTTCTCTAGGTGGTGGAATGTTTTTCTGGGAAACTGGATGGGTGAAGGCAGTTTTATGCTCCTACACAGGATTTTCCCGAAAATTGTTCTTGCATTATTATTTTGATGCTAATAAACTATGCTGACTGGCTTGGTTGGTGCGGAAAGGTGTTGGTTCCTTCTTGAAAATTTCCCCCAAGTTATTTGACCATGCTTCATTTGAAGGAATGGTGGTATGGATCTTCTACATAATATCATGTTACTAACCTCAAAAAATTATTCTTGTTTCATAGACCTGAGTAACCTAAGAGGGACTTCCAATAGTGGCACCCTCATTATGTTGAGGGCGCATTATTGTGTAGTGTTGGTGGTGATGGATATTAAAATGACCCCTTTGGTATGATCCATATGTTATTTGAACTAGGATGTTGGTGACCTAGGAATCATCCCCTTGAGTTAATGGAGAGATTTGTTACATTATTTCAATGATAGGCTCCCAAAAAAATTAAATTTCAACTCGTGTCACTATATATTGAACCACTAGTAATTTTTTAGTGGATGGATGGTGGGGCTTCATACGTTAGAGGGATTTTTATGCTATCTCAATGGTGGGAACATAACCATATTAGTGGTACCAATGAATGATCTTGTTTGAGACCTGGTGTTGAAGATGATGTGTTGGGGATTGTGCACTGTAGTGAGAAGATCACCCGATATTGGGTGAAAAAGTGATAATGGGCTTAATGAATATAAATGGATTTTATTAAAGGGACTTTATAAAAAAGTAGCTATAATAAATGTGAAAAATGAAACATAGATATCTATAAAAGGATCATCTCAATAAGTGAAGAGATATATAAAGAACTTTTTTGTATCCACATATTGGTTGTATATTCTATATGGGATAGGGGGCCCAAAATGCGTCTAACCAAATAATATTGGTAAAGGATTCACCTAGGATTTATTATATTGTGTTCCAATCATGATCTCACATGCACAATCATTTTTTGTTGATGTGGACATGCATTTTAAAGGTAGTTGGCCACATGGATTTCTCCAACGAGGCCTTATACGATACGTGGGCTAAGTGGATGGGAGGTCGGGCTCATAACACACTTTTTTGGGGAATTAATGAATAATATGTGAATGAATAATAGATTTAATAATAATTATTAAATTCATTATTAAATTTCATGTATGGAATAGGCCACATATAATTTATTTACTATCAAAATTTGTTGAATATATATTCATCTATATGTATCCATGGTTTATCAAGGATGGAGATAGTTGTTAGTAATTGAAGATCTACAGAAATATTTACCATTTTATATACACATTAGAGATTCTTATATAATTTATTATCAATTAGGGTTGTTTTCACACAAATAATTCAGAGCTTGGTAATCTAAAGAAACCTAGGAAGATGAAAATGGTTTTGATAGTGGGATCCACCCTATGGGATGGGCTACCGGCATACCCCTATTCAAGGAATTAGAATCCACTTAGTTTAGTGCCACTTAACAGGACACATCATTATTTTTAAGGTCATGTGACAAGGATGAAACCATGAATTTTAATGTTGAGTGACCTGGAATTCTAAGAGAATGGTTCGTAGTCAAGATTGAGGTGAGACTTAGGCTGATTTTACCTAAAGAGACTAAAATAGTTGTGGTTTTCTATGTGTGGAATTCTTTAATTAGGAATATGAATTAATAGGGATGGTGCTGAAAGGGATTCAAACTGAATATATTCCGTTATATTAGGTGTAATACTACTAAGGATATGACCTAGATAACATTAGGTAGAATTTGGGGTGTTGGGTTTGATCCTCGGGGAGACTTTTTACGTATCCTAGTTGTTCAATAATCGTATCCCACATACTTTAGAAGTGTTTGGTCTTACACCTATGGAGGAGGCTTATATTACTTCATTAAGAATATGTCCATTTAAATATGGAGGTATAGTTAAAGGTCTTCCAAAAAATTCGAGTCCAATTATGAGATGTGATGATGATTTATAAAGTGAGTCTCCTCCAAAGATGTGTAGTTGATCCTGGAGGGATTGTGATAATTTCGAACCTCTAAGATCACATGAGTCATGCTCAGTGTGAGAAACAAGAAGGATTTGAGGATATAAAAAACCACACAATCTCCTTCATCTTCTGGTGGATGAGTCAAAGTCAATGGGAGATATAAACGGGTTTGAATGTACCCATATTCTCTTTTTTTGCAATCCAAGATAGTCACAACCTATATAGACATGGCCCAACATGGATTTCTAGGTGGATTAATCCTTGTGGGAGGCACCTTTCGTGATTCCATATATATTGAGAGAAGGATACGATGGTATCCCCCCAATTAAAAGGAAAGAAAGATCCAACCCCTTGCCATCTGGAATGGGGAGGCCCCTATTACCTCCATGGTGGAGACTGTTGTTACTATGAAAATGTATGGAAAATAATATTCTATAGATACCCTTTATTATAGAGATTTTCAATGAGACCACATCTACCATAGGAATGTATGATCAAGAAGGAAATCTAGTGTAACCTTCCATATGATCATACATTTCTAGTGTCTTCTGGATAAGCCTTGACATTATGGTTCATGAAGAGGTATATATTGAAATTTCTCAAGAGGTTTTTTGCAAAGGGTTATGGTTGGGAATTAGAGCATAAGGAGTGGTGCTTCACTATGAGGTCTATTTGGGTATCAAAATATTGAAATGTGAGTTGATTGATAAGGTTAGTTGGACAATTCAAAATGGGGATGACCTACGGTTGAGCGCTTCACAAAAATAGTCTTGATTCTGAGGGACCCCAACCTACATACTATTTTTAAAGCTGGATGGTGGTCCAAAAATATTTAATCAATATGGTGTTCACAGAATAGTGGTCTTTAAAGGGAATCACTATGCGGATAGTAATCCCATAAAGGGGTCTTTGCTATGTAGACTAATTTTTATAGACAATTTACTTTGATATATGTTGTAAATTTTTACCTTCTTATATCTCTTTCTCATACTATCATGTACATGAAATCAACATGAGAAATCAACACCAAAACAACCACCCCTATCAGCATTTTGTGGGAGTTTTATATTGGGACAAATTTAACCTCTAATTCACCCTCATTAAGGATTAGGGTCTTTGGATGGATACCTCACTCCACAATGGAAATTTTTATTTGTATGGGTGGAGGGTTGAAAAAGACAACTCACCCACCAAAGATATTTTTTGTTTGTGAGGGATAACGATACCGCCTCATCCCAAACAAATTATTTCATTGGGGTGGGGGCTAAAATGGATGTATCATCCCACAATGAAAATTTATTTTCAACGGAAGCTTAGTGGGGGAAAGTTTAAGAGCAACTATGCATAGAATAAAATCACATTCCGAGAACACCGTGCAGATTATGTGGGCCCTTTGTTGCTAATGATATTTACCACATTAATCATCGTCAAGTATCTCATTTGATCTTAATTCAGTTACCCAAAAAAATTTCCATCAAATATTCCATATTCAACTTTCAGGACACAACATTAATAACCAAACACATACCATTTCATCCATAAAAACACATAACACCCTAATGGCCTATAAATCCAGAACTTCAATATTGAATTAATTTTTCCCTAAAAAATATTATTGTTATTCCTGAATATCAGGATCCTTTTTATGTTTACAAGGGGTTATGTATTATCAATTCTTTCTCGACACCGTTAAATTTAATATTATTATATTGTAGGATTTTTAAAATCACAAAATTTTCCAGATAGGGAATTTGAACATCCATCTTTAGAAAAAAATGATTTAGCATCACATAGTTTTATTTGATAGGTTTTTATCTTTTTTTGGATCCAACAACATATAAAAATTCATAATTATCTATGATATTCTTTAAGGTATTTTTTATCATGACAACATTATTTTTCCATGTTTAACTCCTCTTGTCTTGAAATTAATTTCTCTTAAAAATACTTTAAAATATTATCATATTATAAAACCATCACCATAATATTACTAAATACATAAGTGAAGGAATCATTAATCTTAATTAACTAATAATTATATTCATTTTTAACGTCTAAAACTATTTATTTTAAATTATGATATCTTTTTTAAATTTTGTGTTTTTAGAAATATAATACTCATGAAAAAACTATCATCATATACATTGTATAGGTATATTAACCATTATCTTCATAGATTGGGGTTTTTAAATGTTTTTGAACATGGTATAATATGTTTCTAAAACATTCAGTTGTTTCTTCTACAATTTGACTACTTTTAGATTTGTAGTGATTCTCAAATTTCATCAACATGCTCTATAGTTTCTTTATTATGATACTTCACTTACTCTAAATAAATTTATTGACTTATTTATATATTTTCCACCAAATAATTTTGAAAAAAATTATTTCTCAACATAATCATACTCAAAACCATTATTCTTCTTCTTCAAATAACCAATTATAATGTTTCAAACTACAATAATCTTGAAAAATATCATTTGGATTTTACCTTGGAATTTAGGCTTTACTTTTCTTTTGTTTATTTAAATAAGTTACATTATTCTCTCATGATCGTCATCTTCTTATTCACCATATAATGATTAACCATAGTTATATTCTTCTTCTTAATTGATTTTAATACTTTTTTGGATATGAATAATATCTCCTTATCCACCATGATCATTATTTGATTTTTGGAACATTTTTCAATTAATTAAAATTAAGAATATTGAGTACAAACTAAAAATTATATTAATATATATCTTTCATTAAAGATATATTTTAATTATACCTATCATGGAAGTATTTCATTAGTTTCTTGATAATGATTTAGTATTCTCACATGTCTATAAAATGTTGGACTTATCTAAAAATCTCAATCACCATCATGAAAAAGTCATCCATAATTTACTCATAATTAATCATCACATATTAAATTTTTTCTCTCAAAATTTATAATTTAGGATCTATAATATTAGATTTACCTTCAATTTTATTTTCTTTTATATCCCATATTTCTCAAGTAACATTTTGTTTCATAACATTGGTTTCCAACAAGCCATATATAATCCTTAATATTTTATTCCAAAAATTTATATCAACTTTTAGATTTCATTTAACAACATGTTTCATGGGAGAATATTTCTCAAATCTGTTAAAAATTATTATTATACCATCAAAAATGCCGATTACATGAGGGCAAATATGGGGAATTATCTTATTCTTTCTTTCCATAATAACT
Source organism: Viscum album (assembly GCA_963277665.1). Classification (NCBI taxonomy): domain Eukaryota; kingdom Viridiplantae; phylum Streptophyta; class Magnoliopsida; order Santalales; family Viscaceae; genus Viscum; species Viscum album. The sequence goes on from OY728134.1 coordinate 1,283,217,376, forward strand.
AATTCAAACAAAAAGATATATATAGATTCTTTTGATTGAATTTTAATCTTTTATTTTTTATTGTGCCAATATAAGATTTATCATAGAGAACAATGTTTGATCTTATACTATATGATTTTCCCATGTTAATAATGATGTAAAAATAATTTTTTTAGGTGGGGTTGAATATATATTTCAATTTTCAAAAATATATTCTATGAAATCAGCGTATTTTATTTTTTAAATAATGATCATCTTAACCATTGATTTTCACCCTCTCCCATATGGAAAAAATAAAAAATAAAATAAAAAAATGTTGGAATTTTCATGGTTTTACACCTAGTTTGGGTGTACCCCAAGATCTTATGGTAGGTCTCCTTTTAAATTTTATCACTTCAAAAACATATGTTTCATAAAACACCAATTTTTTGTTTTATGCAAAACCGTTCTTCATTGAAACATCATTTTAGCATTATAATTATTAAAATTAGAAAATTATAACTTTTTTTTTAATGTTAGGGAGTAACACGATGAAAAGAATTATTGATGTGTGAATTACAAATGTAAAACCCATTTGAGACAAAAATAAAATATTTTTTTGAAAAAAAATATTTAAATGTGCACAAGTTTTTTATACCAATAAATTAAAAATCACACTTTTTAGAATATATTAACTAATGATATATATATATATAATATTAATTATAATATTTAATAATCAACTTATGTGTTTTATTGAAATGTTATAAGAACAGTTTCTATTTTATGCATAAAATATTTATTTGAAAGGCAGTTTATCCGCCTATTGAGGGAACACTTATTTTAAATATATATTTTTAAACTAATATAAATTAATATATAAAATCTAACCTTTACCATTAAAGTTTAATAAAAACTATACTTTGGTTTAATATTTGGTATTTTTCTGATAATTTTTAATTTTTGAGGAATAATGAAAAATACTAAATTTTAATGTAATGGATATTTTCCATTAAAATATTTCATAGTGTATATTTATAGTTTTTTATGTGTTTTACGATACTTTTAGATAAATATTTTATCCATTAATCAAATTTTGGTCATGGGAATAAATTTCATATTGAATTTTCATATAAAACATATTTTGGCAATTATCACATTAAAAACCATTTTTCTCACTCTGTCTATGAGGTTACTATAAAATTAATATTATCCAAATATGTGTTCCGAATTTTGAAAAATGGAATCCATATTTGGAATAAAAAGGAATTTTTTTGTAAATATTTCTCTTTTATTATTGGATAATAATTATTGTAACTTTCGTAATTTTTAATACCACAAAAAGGTTTAAATCATGTAATTAAGGGTAATAACAATTTTATAGATATTATAAAACTACAATAAAACATTCCTAAATATGAGTTTTCAAAGAAAATTTAACCATTAGAACATAACATTCAATATTTAATTATTTAATGGACACATCTCTACGAAATTGACTTAGAGATTATTAAAATCAAAGTGAGTGAAGAAATGTCACACTCATAATTTTAATAAGTAAAATATTTTTAATATGGGGTTAAATTGAAGATATTTTTGAAAATATACATTATCCTTAATTAATTTTTTTATATATATAGTTTTATTTTTAATAAAAAATTGAAAACCAATAATATTCATAAACATTTACACAATGATAATTAATTATTTATTAAATTAATTAAAAAGACAATTAAATTATATTAGAAATGCTAAAAGAAATATAATTTGACTTTACTACGGTTATCCATGAACATTATAGTGAATATAACATGTTATGGGTGTATTAATGGGATTTGTTCAACGTTATATTTATATATACACTTTCATAAAGTCAATGATATGAATAGTGTCAAAATTGAATCTAATGATATTTTAGGAAAATATTATTCTATAAAATAATTTAAAAATAATAGAAATATTAAATATTGGAAAATGATAAAAATTAAGATAGAAAATATCTTAAATTATCCATTTATGGTCAACAAGATATCTTAATGTAAAACCATCATCCATTTGATATCGGAAAATCTCTTATCATAGTTAAAATTAAAATAGTGTAACAAACGGTAAATAAAAAAGAAAAGGATTAAAATTTCACCAAAACCAATCAAAAAGTTATTTAATAATGATATTATCACACTATACAATGTTATATTTAATTTCCTTTCTATTTATAGGTATTTTTATTGAGATTTAATTTATTATAAAATAATATTTTGTGTAATTCCAAAAGTGACCCTACCCTCTCTTATAAAATGAAACCACTTCATCTCTTTTATTGACACATACAAACCTATTTTGGTTGGCCAATAATCTATCCAAATATCCTCTAAAATTCATTCCATTCATCCTAAAAGACTTACATTTGTCATAAATTCAACCAATGATGTCCTTTTGTGTAAATCAAAAGGACATACACAAAGAGGAGGTAATGTTTGTCATTGATTGTTTTAATATTTATTCCTTAACCCCATTAAATAATAATTATTTAATAATTATATAATAGAATCTATATCCTCAATATACCGTGATGTTTTTACATTAAGGGATCGATCTACACTCACACGATCTTCCATCAAATGGGATATGCAATCATCATTCGTGTGTAGGTCAGACTACCACCTCGCTAACCGATGTTGTTAATTCTCCTTTTCCACCATTCAAGGATGGGAATAATGATGAAATTTAGGTTCTTATATGATATATATTATACTAACTATGTATTTAGGATTTTTAATTACTATATTAAACATACCTTCATACTTTCCATTTTGTGTAAATACAATAACCTCATTTGTGGATGTGTGGAAAACCGCATCCACAAAGTAACGTGATTCCTTCATATATTACATGGAATGTATTAAGGATGGGTTTAGTGAAAATAAATGTTATATATGAAATAATAATTATAATTTAACTACATTATATTATCTCATTTACCATCATTAATTCAATATTACAAGAAAATTGAAAAAACCTCTTGCGTACTTATTACCTACTGTCTCCATGAATGGTGTATTTCATTTTTAATACTATAATTTAAGATTATTATAAAATCATATATAATGAAAATAAATTATATTAAACATGAATATCATTTTATAGATAATTAAATCCGGATATATGTAAGAGCACTAAAAATATAACAAATCACAACTCTTCTAAAAATCATAGTGGATATTACTTGAAGCAAATCATTAACACATAATTGTTCAAAAATAGGTAATATAGAGTAATAATAAAATAATATATGGTACAAGATATACGATATTTTTTCTTTAAAACATTTATAAAAAAATAATTTTTATTATACATGATGTTTTTACAATTACGACAAGAGTCATGATATATGGTATGGGAATTTCTAGTCGCACTATTTTATCCTCGAGACTTATGCCATATTAACCACTAATTTATTTTATGTGGTTTATTTAATAAAAATTATTTTAATATATGATTTTTATGATTAATTTATATTATCATTTTCATATTCATTTTATTATATCTTTTTTATTGGGTTTATGGTTCAAACATTAGCAAATCGGTAAGGCAATTTGTCTCCATTTTCCTTATTCGATACAAATTTTATTTTTTGCACCTATATTCATTTGAAAGATGTATATAGAAAAATTTGACATGTTTTATCATGAATATCATTAATTTCTTGATATTATAAATTTTAGGTTATGTTATGATCTATTCGTTCATAAATCTAATTTTCATTAAAATAATGCTTTCTAAACATGTTTTAAAATTGATTTACATGATCTTATATAAATATATAGTGAAATATATTTAAAAGATGTTTAAAATTGTTTTTAAATATTCCTTTATATTATTTTAGTGATATTTTAAATAAAAAGTTTGTCTAAATTTTTTATAATTTAAAAAGTGTTTTTCAAATCATAAAGGTTATTTTCTTCTGAAATTATTTCAAATGATCCTTAAAAATGTTTTTCCATATAAGAAAACAATATTTGATGTTACTTATTCTTTACTGGGTATATAATCCAAAGATACCATTATTATTATTAATATTAGTGATTTACGTTTATTATGGATTTGTACTTCTGAATTTGATTCTTTTCCATTAGTTATATAATGGTGATATGACCATGAAACCGAATTTTATGGGTTCTAATATGATTTAAGTTCATATGGAATAAATATATATGGTTTTCATTATTTGATCGGTGGGCCTATACCTCCTTCCAATGCATTGTGTAAATATTTATATCTCATGAGATAAACATGGATGGAATATTGAGTGCACCTGCTTCATCAAAGGACTTTGTCTACTGAGATGGAATTTGAAGTTAACCTTGACTACTAATATAGTCATGAGAGTGAACCTGGACTATAAAGATTGTATGGGTAGTTAAACCATACTTCAAATATGGAATTGAATTTGTTTACTTGACTAATATAGAAATAATACTATATTATTATGTGTCTGACACAGTTTAATGTTTTATTCCTATTTTATTCAATAATGACTTATGATCTTTATTTCCATATGATTCCTATCTTTTGAACTGCCAATCCTAAATTAAATGATTCATGATTATGATATTTGATATTTTGTGTTTTCTAGTAAATATTATTCTCTTATTTTGACACCATTATTATCATGGTATCCATATATACCTTCAATGTTTACCCTTGCAAAGAATCTAAGTTCACCCATCCCAGCATTTCCTTTCCATCGGTAATAAATAATGGTTTTAGATAGGAGTACAGAAGAGGAAGATCTTTATGTGATATTTTAAAGATCTATCACCAAATTATTAGAACGAATTCCAAACTTATAGAGGAACTAAACTATTATGGTCCTTTTTATTTTTTAGTAATATAATGAATATTATATAAAAATATGTAAAATCCATGTATAAAAGGCCTGGGTTATTTAGTTTTTAAGGGAATGATATTGTCACTCATGCACATATGACCAACCCTCTCCACAATGTAATGTGTTTAGTTGTACATGTTCACCATTCGAAAATGATTATAAAAATGTATATTATGAATACAAAAGATATATATTACCTTAACATCATTTTGAAAATAATGGAACTATATCATTTGGAAAATAACTTGGACTTATATGAAAAAACATACATTGGAAAATAAAGTAGTTAACACCTAAAATAAGGATAATAATGAGATATTATACACAAGAAGATAAATAATTAAATAAGAGGATTATTTAATATATAACATATATAAAAAGTATTTTTGTATAAATTAATATTTTACTATTGATAATTATAAATGAGGTTAATAAAAATACAACCAAAAGTAAGTATGAGGTGTGGGATTTTCTCATCTCTCTTTCACTTCTGTAAGTTATATGAATTATTGAAAACTTATTTATGTTATGTTCTGTATATAATTATTTTTAATTTAATTTATTTTTATTATATTTAAATTTAATAGGGTTTACATACCAACAAAATTTTCTTAAATTGATAGGGTTTATGGTTTTGAAGTTACCAAAATAAAAATTGATTTTTGTTACAATTTTACTTCTTTGAGACATTTTTTATCTTATACAAATAAATTTTTATTAAGTTTATTTAATTATACAATTACATGTTATATATGAAGTTTCCTTTTTTATCATGATGTTATAAGTTTCATTTAATGTTATTACTTCATGAGGACTATAATTTAAAAGTTTCAAAGTGGTATATGAAATTTGTTGTGTTTAATGATTATTTTCCTTATGAATTTTTCAATAATATCATTTAACTTATTATCATCAATGAAAAAATTAATTGTTGAATATTTTTCTTTATTTAGGTTTACCTCTTATGATAGCATGTTCCATACCTTAGTAAACATTTTATGGTCTGTTTTAATAGGGATATATTGATATACAAATGACTATCTATTGATTTTGTTTAGACACAATGATTCAGAATTATTTATTCATGTGAAGAATTCATTTGACATGAATTAATATATGGGGATCATAAAATGAAAATACCCTCGATGAATTATTAGTCAAATGGTATGAATTGCATTAGTGAAAACTCATAATGTTTGTTTCAAAATAGAATTAGAAGAGATTCTACCCATAATCGTAAATTGGAAAGAGGAATGATCATGAGGGTAACTATTTAGAGGATATATCTTGATAGTTTAGACATCAGGCAGTTTAAATTTCTTTAATTTTAGTTATTGAAATACAAAATAACTTTAAAATAAAAAATATGGATAGATATTCTTCTTATGTTTATTAAGTATATCTATTGTGTGTTGAGTTTTTTAACATTCTATATTGTTTATACTCTTTGATTCATGTTAGATTCAATGGTAATTTACCATTACTAAGAATTTGACATCACCACATTCTTATGTTTTATTTTCTATAGGATTATGAGAAGTTTATTATGACTTATATGCAGGGTTACCATTGGATAATAATAGTGTTCTCAATGAAAACACTTTTAGTATTTTATGTTTCAAATATAATTTGAAATAAAAGTATGAATATTATTTTCCAAGACTACTAAACTATTTAGTCTTTTGTGATGTGATTTATTATATCTTATGACTATGTAACAAAGTAATGAACCAGTTTCATGATAGTAGAGTATCAGTCTTTAATGTCTGTATTAGATCCATGATTAGTAAAATTCTTTTTAACAATATTTTAAAATAAATATAACCATCTTGAAAACTATGATATTTACTTATAATATGTAAAAACGTTTTCTATTAGAGTAATTTTTTTTTTGGCTCAATACTCAACATGATGATGGGATAACTTATTGTGTACCCCTCTTTAGCGACTGAACCTAATTGAATGAAGTGTAAAAATACCCATGGACAATGTATGAATTTAACTACGGATCAATCAAACATATATGGTGTTGGATGTGTGAAAATCCTAACAATATTAGTAAAAATTACATAGAATTCGATAAATAACCATGATACAAATATTTCTGATCAATTTTTGGGAAACAAACACATAATATTTAGTGGGACTAATAACCCAATTAAAACTGAGATCTGGATTAAATATTTTTAGAACATATTTTTAGCATTGGGATGTGGGGAGAAGGAAAAGGCCATGGATGTAGTATATTACCTCAAATAAAATTCTAACCAACGATTGTTATTGATCCAGAATTCTAGATATGAATAAGAAATATAACCTAAGGAATGAAAATATTTTAAACATATATTCATAAAGAAACATTTCCCTTCATGAGGAAATATTTAAATGACGTAAAATTAAATTTGTTATATGAAAAATGGGGAAGATGTGTTATAGAGTATGAAGATACCTTTTCAAGGTTTTCTATGTATACTAGGAAATATATACACAACACATAGTGAAATATTGACCATTTATTTTATGGGATTAATCAATTTTTTTAGATAACTTGTTTAAAAAAAAATTATTCATACAATGAAATTGTATTATGTTCTATCATGATAGAAAAACATTCTACATGTCCTATATATTTAAAGGGTAGAAGGAGAATATGTGGGAGAAATATGAAAAAGGATATAGAGAACAATGGAAATAAGGAATTTCTAACATGTGATAATTGTGGAAAGAATCACCTTGGGATGTTCCTGAAATTACTGGGTGTATTTTATGTGTGTGGTGAGAAATGTTAGAAGGAAAAATAATTAAAATGGAAGAAATAAAAGAATATTATTCAGTGTTTCAAATGTTGTTAAATGTGTAAGTACTCATGTAATAACCCCATGTTTCATGGAAATATTCCTAATAAGAAAAAAGGGATCAAGGTTAATATTATGTTTAATATATAGCTATAGTAGATTAATTAATGTATTTGTGTTCTGGGATTTAGTAAATTTTTTGGAGAAATATTTTATCAATGATATTATGGTTATAAGAATCATGAAATATATAATGAATGAACTATAACACTTATTTTATTTGGACTTGGAATCATGAAAGTTTTAATTATGGGTTTCAAGGTAATCATGTTTTTAATTTATGTGGAATGTGTAAATAAGAGATATATTATGTGGTTTTTGGAATCTGATGGTAATGTTGATTATTTAAATTTGGAGACTTTTTTTAGACTATGAATTTGGGATGTTATATTATCGGTGAGTCTTAAATATGGAATGGACTAAATTGAACATTGGATATTATTATTTGAGGTTATAATATAACTTATTATATTTTTTTTCATGTGATAATCATTTTCGTTTGTCTTATTTTTATAGTCGATGGAATTATATTTGGATAATTCCTTAAAAGTGATTTAGGAAAAAAAATTCATCTTGAACATACATCTTTAGGTGTACAAAATGAAGTGAAAATATATTGAAGCATAACCAAAGTATGATATTTTTCTCATGAAATGGAAATTAATCAATTATATTTTCTTTCTCATGTTTTTTATGGATATTAAAATAATCTCTCAACTCTAGGAAAAATATTTAAGAATAATAATGTTATTTGGTTAATTTTTTTACTGAGAAATATATGTCCTCATTTACCTATCACATTTTATGGTTTTGTGATGGAAGAATTTATGATGACCATGTTAACTATCACTCTCCATTAGAAAATTATAGTTTTATTTATCAACCATGTACCAAATTTGACTTCCCATAGATCTTATACCATTCAAATTCCTAATTTGGTGGTGATAGTCTTCTTTCCCATTCCCTCTTAATAAGTAGGCTTTTTTTAACCTTACTTTTTATGTGGGTTTCAGAGTAAGCAATTTCCAAACATTAACCTCTGATTTATGAAGTCCAAATTAAAATTTCAAGGAAATGTTTTCTTGAAGTAGGGGATAATTTATCACCCCATGATTTTATATTATTTCTCCCAATAGAGTAAATATTTTCAAAAGTTTCCATTTAACACTACACCCACCTTAAACGAACAATGAAATTTCATTATAACGTATCTGTTAACTTAGAGGGAATTAATAGAAGAAACCAAATTATTAATTTTAAATATTATATGTTAAATATTTTTTTAAAAATTTATCTCATGTGTTTTATAGATATGATACAAAAAATAAATTTTATTCAAAAAAATTATTTTTCTAAAGGAAGTTTATTTACCTATCGATAGAGCACTTGTTTTAAAACAAAATTTTGACACATTATTAAAATTAATATTAAAAAATTAAACTTTTCTTGTAAAAAATAATAAAAGAATTTAATTTAGGTTTATTTTTGATATATTTTTGATATGTTTTATGTTTTGATGAATATTAAAAAATACATAATTTTAGTTGAAATCCCCTTTTACATCTAAATAATTTTTAGTAATAAATTATGTTTTTGATTGGTTTTAAAATCTAATGAGATAATGTTTTTATTATTTAATCATATCTAGGACATTTTAATAAATTTCACAAAGAATGTTTATATAAAACAAGTTAATTAAATGATAATTTTAAATTTAAAAACTCATTTTCTCATTCCATCTTTGGGATTGATTTCAAATTAATTTTATCCAATTTTGTTTTTTGAGTTTTGAAAAATTGATTCCATATTTGGAATAATGAGGTCCATATTTAGTAAATTTTTCAACTTTATTATTGTAAGATATTTATAATAACTTTGGTAAATATTAATTCTAATGTTATGGTTAAATCAGGTTAATAAGGTTAAAATTAATGTTATATATATTATAAATAGACCAAAAACATTAAATATTTTTATTTTAAGAGTATTTAATATCCCTAATCATTAATGGTTCAATTATGTGACCATTTTGGGCATTTGATTGGGAATATAACTTTTAATATAATTTATCTAATGAAAATTCCAACTTTCCATACTTTTGTTTTTAACAAGTTAAATATATTAATATTGGATTACCTAGGATATATATTCAAATATAAATAGTATATGGAAAGATAAAATATTTCTACTTATCAAGTATATTTATTTTTATGCTTTATGAATTAAACAATTAACCAAACTAGTTTCAAAAATAATTATTCAATAAATGTATAATTAATGAAAATAACAAATAAATGATATTAAAAGTATTAACATAAATATACTTTTAGATAATCAGTTTCATCCAAAAATATTATTTAGGTCTTAGATATATTAGGGATATGTTCAAATAGTTGGTTTGATGATATATTGAAGTTATGGTATTTTTAAAATTTTCAAGTAATGAAAAGTTTCAAAATTGACATTAATGATATTTTAAAATAAATAATTTTTTATTAAATGATATAAAATTCCTAATAATATAAAATATGGACTAATGGTTGGTATAAAGTGTAAAATATCATCCAAGACACATTAATGGTTTGTTTTTCAGTTTATAGTAAATATAATAACACTGAAAGAATAAAAGTACATGTTGGAACTATAATAGTTAATGGGTTTAAATAAGTGAAAAACCCTAAATATAAGGGTACGAATGTGATCTAAAATTGTAGAAATTTTATTCGATAAATTTAATTAGTCCATAGTCACCTTATAGTTGAATTAGTGTTGTTAAATGAATGTTTTTACCTGAAAATAAATTATATACATTTAAATCATTCATTTTTACAAAACATCATTGTCCTTGTAATTAGTATATTTTATGTGCCCACATTTTGAAAAATACATATATTAATGAAACACAATGTCTAATTTGATCATAACTAAATTATTTTAATTATATTAATTTATATAAACAAAAAATAATATATATAATTACATTAAATGATTCTACAATGCTAATACTGTATATATTAAATTAATTGAAACATAAAATAATTTATTTAAAAAGTATTACTTTTTATATATTTTTGATAATTTCATTTTGATAATTAATTTAATATATCTATGGGATAAATTAGTGATGTGGGAAATAATTATATTTGAATTCATACTATTTATTAATGTATTCAAAGAAATTTTTATTGAATATTATCAAAATTGACAATAATGAAACTTTATTAAATTGATATTTTATTAAATTAGTTACCAATAAAAACAATGTTAAATAATAACAAATGGGATAAGATATGGTCGAATATTTATTCCACTATTAATTTATAGTCCATTTAAAATTCTTTTACTCAGGAATATCCTTAAAATATTTTAAAATATTTATGATTTATCTAAGTCCCCTTTACCTCAATTTTACAAGGGAACATCCTCCCTCACATTCACAAAAACATTTGAGCAATCAAGTAAGACCAGACCCTGCTTGTTTCTCTTCCCATCATATATATTTTTGTTCTAGAGGTTTCTTCCTCCCAAAAGACCCACCATAGATCACTTTGAATATATTAATGATCATTCATCGAAGAAGAGGTGAACATATTTATTGACTATTTCACGTCTATTTTATCTAATACATCCTCTACATATATTATTTCTACAATAATGTAATAAATATAGTCTGTTATACATTCTAAGAGGTTATTTTGATTATGGGACAACTATATTCAACCTTTATTCCATTCTTTGAAAAATGAAAACATAGAATGTGTGTACATACAGATTACCATCTCAATGTTGTGTTGTAAATTGATTTTCATAACCAAATTACATGGATGGGAATGATTATGGAAATAATAGAATTATATGATAATTATGACATGTTATTGATTCTCTAAATATTAATTTTTTGTCATCTTTTTTATAATTTCACCATTAATGGAATTATATCATCACTCCTAGTTATGTACGACCTACCGTATCTAGAACGTGTTGTGATTCAATATCTATCATCACCATCCAATAATTATTTTATAAAAATATATAATGAATAAATATGATATCCATAAACTAAAAATAATTTTTTAAATGACATAAATATATTATATTCATGACTAGGCTAGCTTGGTCACACGAACGGTATTATGACTAGTGCACACTTCAATTCCTTAGTAAACATGCCTCTAGGTCTATGGAACGTAGGAAAACAAAAAAATGTGAACCCACCTATAATTTCAAGTCATTTAATAGAAAAAAATTATTATCAAACTAGAAATATTAGAATTCCAAAATAATGGATCATTCCTACCATTACCAAAAGAAGAGCCCTAATACTCTACCACTATCATAAGAACCCAAGCCTCTCATATGCAGTATTTCTAATAATATGAAACGGAAATAAAACTCTAAAAAATAATATTTTAAACGCCTTATAATTCCAATGAAAATATTCATTGGAAAAAACTTCAAAATCTATTTCACAATGATATTAACAATATCATTATATTACCAAAATAAGGGGAAAACCATTTTTTTGAAAACCCATTAAAAAAAATAAATAAAAAAATCATTCAATTTTATTAATAATAAAAAGATAAAATGGGGTAAATTAATGGTTCACATAACATTTTCCATATATGTAACTACCAACCAAGAACTCACATCGCAAAAGACTCATGATGGGATCCACACAAATGATAATGAATGTTGAAAAATGAAAAGCCCTAGAATTGATCCCCACATATTTCAATAAAATAAAACAAAAAAAATTTCCTTTTGATAGGATAGATAACATATAACTCAAGGAAACCACATGATAAAAAAATATTAGGTCTATCCCCCATCATACCATTAAATAATACATCGGAAAGGTCGACTACCAATAGTGATGTAGTATACCCACCACATAGATCGAGTGATGAACAAAGGATCCTAAAAAGAGTAGAAAATCCAAAAATCACATAGAAGGTTCCTAGTGTTTGAACTACAGGAGAATAAAACTAAATAAGAGAGACATAAAGTTTAATGTGTGATAAAACCCATTAGGAATGATGGGTTTAGTTCATAAACTAATGATTTATGGTGTAAACTCTTAATATAGAATATCAGTAAAAAAATAACATCAAATCGAGTTAAATTAATCATGAGTGATATGCATAAGACATAAAAAAGGTTCTTATAATGTGAAATATTTTCACATGATGTATTCATCCATGAAGCATGTTTTGTACATAAAATGGAGTATTACAGAGTAAATATACTTTAAGTCATAAAAAGTATTTATATCCCGTAATATTTTTTCCCTAATCCATTTTACTACTGGTTCCTGGAGAGTGACTTATTTGATAGGCTAGGAATGGAAACCTAAATTTGTCAAACTATATGTTCCATAACACAGCTTCTTCAGAAAATTCAAACATAAATCTTTTGAAATCATAACATTAAAAAAATATTAAATAATAAAAAGTTAATACCTTAAAAGCCAATATGTTACAATCTTTTCATTATAGGAGAACCCATAATTAGTAAGTCCTAAAAATGTTGGGTACTCATGAAATATGTGTGGGCATGCTCCATCACCATCAATTCGTTCTCCTAAGTCCAATGAGAATCTGATCTATTTCAGCATAATCCTCTGAAACACTGAATAGAATTTCAATGTAATAACTTCACATGAGAATAATTGATCTCCACTAGTTATTCCAAAATTGAAACATCTAAGTCCATCATGATATATTCACAACAACAACATGAGAGGTATGATAATGATAATTACTGAGTTGAAATATGAAGAGAACATCATACATACCATTCAACCGTGATAGTATTGCAAACCAATAAGAAACATTCAAATGATTGTCAGTGACCTCAAATGTTCTAATATATATCGGATCCAAATTTACTTGTTTCCAAAGACGATGGTCACCCAACCATGGAGAAGCATTCACGAAACCCGAAAAATATTTAAAATATGGTGAGGATGACATCAGAAATATGTATATGATATATTCTAACTATAAACAATTTTAAGATGAAAAAATATATCTTGAATCATAACTACTGTCTCAAAAATAATACTTGTTCCCATAAGGGATTCCTCATCAACCTCAACCCAAAAAAAATCATCCATAAAAATCCTCGAAGGAAACTATTATGATCGATGACTATTATCTATTCTTATAAGAAAAAACATCTAGTCCAATATTCCTATCACATTATCCCTTAGAATCCAAGTTTTGGAAACAAATAATATCATCCAAAATCTAAAAAACATGTTTCATTTAAATATTTTTCTATAGATGGAAAGCTGTTCGCAATTTGACCTGTGTCCCCATTGTAGGTTTGAGAATCTTGTAGAATATAGATGTAATCCAAGGATCCCTATAATAATTGATGAAAGTGGAATCCCCATGTAACTTCATGATTCCATTCACATACAACTTAACTATATCATCATCCTTAGTGGTTTCCTTGATAAGAATAAAATGTGCTAATTTCATCAACAGTTAAATTTCAATAAAAATAGAGTTCATCCCATAAGTGGTGTACGATAGTCAATCAGAAAATACCAGGGATTCCTTATCCCATTTCAAAACTATCATTTCAATAGGATATAGAAACAAATAAGGATTAATATCCCCAAACATTATATGATGGTTTGTGTAACTTCATGATGAAAAATTAGAAATGTTTTACTTCATACCCAACCATCATAATCATCATCTCTAGTAATTATATGTATAAATATCTCCTAGATTAATGGACTCAAAAAACAATGATAGCCAAATAAAATTAAACTCATAAAAGATGATACGATGAAAAAATCCCCAAAATGGAGAATAAATTAGAATGGAGAGACCAACCAAAAATTCTCTCTCTACCATAATGTGTTTCACATATTCATCTAAAATCCTAATCCTACTATTAACACTATAGAACAGTATCAAATAGAGATGATGATAATCGATAATTGGTTAGAACAATACATAGATCATCATCATGACTGTATATATGTAACTAAGTAAAGATCCAAATCTGGTTCAACTTTTCCATTTATTCAATGAGCTCTTATGATATTACTTGGATGCTGAGAGAATCCATGATGACCTTTCCCTTCTCCATGTTGTAGGAGATGACTAAAAAGAACATCTAGTGATATTCCACCCACCAACATTGATTGTGATTAAATTAAATATGAAAGCATATTTAACTCATACCCTTATAGTCAGAAAATATTGTGAGCATTCCCCTAAATATATAATAACAAAAACACTTAAAAACATGTATAATAGAGAATTGGAAAAAATAAATCATAACCTTCTTTGTATCGACTGATAATCCATGTTCAGAAATCACATGCTTCCAAAATTTCACCTTTGGTTCTAGTAATTCAATTTTTAAAGATTTTCATTCTTTTAATGGTTCTTAAATATTTCCAATAAAAAATTTATAGGGTGATCATGGTAATGATCGAATCTCGAACAAACCAATATTCTTACCCAAAAAATAATGATAAATTTTCTGAGATACTCAATGAATACATAATTCATGAAATCCGTAAAATATAAAGGAAGGTTATTTAGACCAAAAGGAATAATATGGAATTCATGATGGCTACTACATCTCCTGAAATATATCATCTACATATCATATCATAATATAATGATGAATTAACAAAGATAAATCATTGAAAACCACTTCCCCCTTTAAATAATCAATACATATATCCATATGGGTCAATGTGTAATTATTCATAGCCATAACCTAGTTCAAAATTCAATAGTATATGATCAAACAAATTAACCATCTGAATTATTATCAAATACAATAGAGGCTTCTCATGATGATACACTTGAAAAAAATATAACCTTTCTCTATTAAATAATACAAAAGAATCCTGGGCTACTTCAGCTCTGCAATCATCATATGATAACTGGATAACATGAATAGTTGCAAACAAAATAATAGATTAGTTGTAGAAACCTATCTACACATCTAGTGGAAGACCAAAAAAGAAATATAGGAATATATTTGGAAATTACCTTATAAAAATAGTAAGATTTCCAATAGAATGGAAAAAATCAAGATAGCCCACAATGATAGACAAAAAACTCATAAAATCTGGGTGGGTAGGTCCTCCATGACTAGATGTCAGATCCCACACTCCCTGAAACACTAAAAAGCTCACACAGAGAGAAGTGAATCATACCCACTAATGGTAAAAATCAATATTCTAGTAATGATAAAGAGTAAAATCCATCCTAATGATGATGTAAAAAAATCCTAATTGAGAATGAGGAAATCCCAAACCAAGTCAATGTTATCTATTGATACAGAAACGTACACATAATGAAACCCATGATTAATCCACATTCCCATAGGTATATCTAGTTCCATAAATATATATATTTATTTTATGTTTTAGTACATCATTAAAATGAGGTATATAAAAAATTTAAGGAACAAGTATCAAATAAAAAAATTTATATAAAATATGAAACTATAATTGTACCTCTCACTATCGCTAGACCAAGATAAACCTTCACCATAAGCTCATTCAAAAGAATATGGTTATTTAATCTTAACATCTATAGTTATTTACATGTAGAAAATGAATCATTTTACTTCACTATAATTTCCATTAGAAATGATGAATCATGACCCTCATAAAACATATTCATATCTTGGATGAAACACTATAGATGGACTTGGAGGCTATAGTCCCAACAATTATTAGTGAGTATAGGTGAATTATAATAAGTTAAACCTTCCTCTATACACTCATATAATGTTAGGGAAATTAAACTATAACTTCAATATGGTGTGGCTGAATCTCACAGAAGTGAAAAACCTCCACCACTTCACAATGATCATTCCACATTCTCTTGTTTATCTCCACATCATTTCTGTTTCTATTAGGTGGATGTGAAGGGTAATAATAAACAATTATACCAATAATATCCATCTATATGGTCGTAGATATTTCTTGTGTTTTAACATAGGTGGAAATTTTCAACATATACACATGTGATCAAATTTCTACTGGTCACCCCTATAGGAATTTATGTTCTTACAGCTGGTCAATCGTCCCCACATATTGAGAAAATGAAATAGCTCTTGGGTGTGATTGTTTATTGTAACACTAAATTCTCTTCCTAATATAAATAGAGTAACTCTATATAATTCATATTTTTAAAATATTATGGTTATAACTACTGAAATATAATGTCTTTAAACCCTTCAAATAAATACCCACATACCTCTTTTCATGAACCGTAGAATCCCACCATGACTTTCTTGGACACTTAAGCCTGAACATTATGCACTTGACCATGATAGCCTCTTGTGGGACCATTAAGTCAAAGACTGAATCAATATTTTCCATAGAGTCCTCTATATCTTGGGGTTTATTCATACCCCGAAAAGAAGGGGAATTATTGTATATGAACTCTTATGATCAGTTCCATTCTTTCTCAACGCTTGGATGTATCTCAACAACTGGGTTCTAAAGTCATAGTTTATCCTCATTCATGGTACGAACTAGCAACATGGTATCCCTTATAAGATTTTGGTCCCATGGTGGATTCACTTGAGGGTCATTTCTCATCACACCCTCCTAAGATACATGTTGTAGATGCCACAAATACATATTACTATGCATAAAATACAAAAAAATACAATCAGAAAATGAAAAAAACTATGTTCAAAACTAATTTAAAAAGAATAAATTTGTATTTTGATCAAAACTCATCACATGAGATACATATATATATACCATGGTAACATGAGTCTCTTCATAGAAATATATGGAGAAGAACATTCCATAATATACCACTCATGTTTTGGATATTCGATCTCCAATCCATCGACAGCTCGAGACTGAGAATAACCAATATATGGTATTAAATTATAATTTACCACCCCAATTTAAACTCAAAACGGGTACCTAACTCAATCAATGACATAGTTTAAGGGCATTACTGATCCCCACAGGATGGTGGCTAGCACTTGGGAATCACACAACAAATAGAGGTAATGATTTCACCCAACCTGAAACAATATACATTTCATATGTATATTCATATTAGAAATAAGCAACCAATGAAAACTTAATGTGTTATATTTCATAACAGAAGAAAGTACAGGTAATTATATAACCTGAAATCTAGATCAATCCCAAATTACATGTTCCACTACAAAGGACTACTAAAACAAGAAGTAACTAATCAATGCAAAAAATGTGGAAAAATATGCACCATATAGAAACTAGAAACCCATACTCAACAAACAGAAACATCACCACCATACTATGTATGTTTTCCTTTCCTCTATAAAAAGTCATTACAAGGTATACAATCTAGTGAAGTGGTGTATATGGTATGATAGATAGAGTTTCTTTGGGACACCACTTAGGTGTTGAATATCAATTATTTTTCTTAAAACACCTTATAGGAAATTTATAAATAATGTTTTGATATGTATTAATGCAGTTTTATATAAAAACAAATTAGAAAAAGAACCAATTCCCCCCCCCCCAAATCTAGATAAAATAGTTTCCAATAATATTTCTTATAATGCATTTTCATTTTATAAAAATAGGTGTATCAAGTTAATTTTATAAAAATAAAAAACAAAAGACAAACAAGTTATAGATAACTCACAGTCATGGTTTCTAGGCGACACATAAAATAGTGATGTCTACTAGACACTACATGACCAAAGAACCCATGCATCAAGGTCCATGTTACATTGGAACACCTTAGAACATGAAGACTCTTATTTTGTCTTGTTATGTCCATGAGTAAAATATATCTCAATCATGGAATGAATGAACACCCCATAAATGGACCTTCCTAAAATTATCAAAATATTATCCCAAATATTATTCCTCTCACCTATGTAGCAAAGTCTTCGATGTGTCATATTTCAAATCATGTAAACATTTCATAAACATTTCACAACGCAGTTTCAAAAAACTTTCTACTTCCACCACAACCTAAATTGAAATATTAATTTTCAATATTTTTCACACTGATTTGAAAATCATATTTATTTTACTAAAATGATGGGAAAGCCATTTATTCTAAATAATTTTTTATAATTTAATGTAGAAATTATTTCCCTTATATTTAGAAGAACATTTAAGAAAACAAGATCAATAATTAATTTATATAACACATTCTAGAGATGAAACTCACCACTTCAATGTTGAGTTAAAAACCACTAAAGATCGGATCCAATCACACTATAAGGAAGGTATAATAGTATATTGAGGCAATATAGGTGATACCAAAATCTAAAAATCAAATCCCATTGAATTAATATGGGGTTAAGGGATAGATCACACTCACCTCAAAGAGCTCTCATGTTTCACCACAAACAAAAAAAAGGTTGGCCCCCATAAGAAAATAGAAAAACAGTTCATAAATAATCAATTACATAATCGACATATGTTATTTACGTATCCCAAACCCACTTCTATTACCAATAGAAATGATGTAGAAGAATGATCTCTTACAGACAAATATTCAGTGTAACCACAACATAGATCGAATGCTAAACAGAGGAACTATAAAGGAGTAGAGACACCCAAACTCTCATGGAAGACACATATGGTTCAAATAAATGCATTGAAATATCAAATGAGAAAATCTTGGGGGGTGGTGGTGTGAGATGAATCCCACTATGAACACAAGGGTTTCATCATTAACTAATGATTTATGGAAAACACACCCCATGAATAATATCTATTGTGGAACCCATATCTTCTGGTCAAATTATTCCTAAATGATATCCTCATGATTTATAATAGGGTCATTATCCATTGAATCCATCCATTAAAAATATTTATTATGTAAAAGAGTGTCTTGTGATGTCAAAGAAATATATTTTGTAAAAAATTGATTTAAAAATAGAATATTTTCGCACCCTGAACCAGTTTATTGTTGTTACCAACCAAAGTTTATAAAACATAAGCTATAACGTATGACGTAAATGTTTCTAGAATGAAATTCCAAATCCTATGTTCTATTGAAACTACAAAAATAGATCTTATGTTGTATTTAAATAAAAATCAAACTTGTAGACAATAATAGAGAATACAATAATATCTAGGATGTTACATGATGGCCTATAACAATTTTTCATTTTTCAAAAACCTCAAGATACTCATTGTAGGTAACATGTTAATAATAAATAATTTGTACATCATTATTAGTTTCCATAATAAATCCTTACTTACTAGGATATTTATCATTTATAGCAGACCTTTGAGATACCTGTATAACATGAGAGGTTTATATTTTTATAACTTTTTAAGGAATATGATCACATTCTATCTGAGGAAATGATTCTGATTATTTCTCTTTGACTTCTCCATGTTCAAAGTTAATATTAATAATTCTTTAAGTGGTATATAAATTTTGGAAAATAAAGACCATAATTATTTACAAAAGAACTATTTATAAGATATTTTATAAATAATACCGATATTTTATTAGTCATGACCAATAAAAATTATCATTTCTATTTTGGGGGTTAATTTTATATGAAAACACTCCCATATATATTCTTTATGACCCCCAAATCCACATAAAAGAAAAATTTGGATACCTCGCAGTCTATGTTAATATTGCGACATTATGAATGATTTATATGAGACAAGACTAATAAGGAGTGCAATTGATTCTAGATAATATCTATAGAATGATATAGAATGGTGATATGTAAGAAATTTAATGAAATTAGTAATTTATTTTTTTAATTTCACTAATATTATTTTAAAATTTTCGAGTTTAATTATAAGTGTTACATAAAACATTTATTTTATATTACTATTAAGACTTATTTATATTTTTAATTTTATAATCTTCGTGTTTTAGTGTTTTATATTCTTTAGAACTATTTTTTTTAGTTTTAAAATTTTTAATATATTATTTTTATTTTAAATAGGAAACCATGTCATGTTTGAACTATTCCATGTTTTCATTTTGTAAATAATGATTTAAAATATAATAAAAATAAGAAATAATAACATATAAATTTTCATGATATATTGAGGTAAATCTCTTAAATAGTGATAAACAATAAAATTTAATTTCATCAAAGTTACTAAAGTGCGGATGGTAGTGAAGGTCAAATTTAGTCAAGATAAAATTCTACAATATGGTGGACTGATCCTAGTGACTAGTGGAGGAAGAGTGTAAATAATATTAATAAATAATTTTCATATATATATATATATAGTTTTTAAATGTAGACAATACTAGAGAGATAAGATAATAGATCATAAATATTGGATATATGAAATTAAAATACATAACACATAGAAAAACACATAATGTTTTAATTTCTATATTATATTTTTTATCAACGCAATATTTCAATAATATTAAATGTAACTAGATAAATATTGGTTCATAGATAGAGGATTCAATTTTATTTGTAATGTCATTGATATTTAATATTATACATTTTTTTAGATTTTATAGTAGATAGGTATTTAATTTTATATATCTAGGTTGAGCCTTAATAATTTCATGAGATTATATAAAAAATTTAAATATGATTATATTTATGCAAAAAAATTTTAATAAATTTTTTTTAAAATATTTTTTTATTTATATTTATAAATAAAATATTCATGGATTCATGCATTCATTAATTATTTTACTAAAACATTACTTTTTTAATTGTGAAGAATATTATTGATTAATGGTTAAATTTACATTAGTTATTGAATTAGATAGAATTAATTTTCTCTTGATCGTAGAATTAACATTATTTTTTAATGTGTTAAAATTGTTTTAAATCACTGAATTTATAAATACCTTTATCTAAGTATTCATTGAATATTATTGATTCAATTACTAGATAATAAGTACTCAATGACATATTTGTTTATATATATTTTTTTATTACAATACATTATTCAATAATGTATAAGAATATTAATGGTTTCATGATCCTAGATTTATGATTTTTATACATGATTAGGTTTTGATGTTTATTACTTTTTTTAATCTATATATATTTAGAAAAAAACTTTAATTATCCATATTTTCAGATTATAAAAATAATATTCTTATGGAAATTTTCATATCTATGGAATTGACACAATAAGAACTACATTGTTGTATATTTTTAGCTTTTTGGTTTGATATATTTTAATTTTAAATTTATAAAATTTAATTCTTCTGAGGCTTATTGACTCCCCATGTTAATCAATGTGTTTGGAAAACCTTTTATATACTACGTGAGAAGAGTAGAATCCATAATTTGATATATAAATAAATATTTTCACAGTTTTCTATTTTTTATTAAACTATGTCTATTCATGTTTAATTTTTCAAGATAATCACGATTGATGTGAGAACAGTCGACTTGTAAAAAAATAATTGAATTAGTAAATACATTTTTTACGACGATCATGAAGATGAAAGGTACTTATAGATAAAAATGAATCGAACATTGATAAAATTGATTGAGTTGAATAATTTTAATAAGAGGTGAAAAGAAGAAATTTTTTGTAATATCTTTCATGTTTTATAATTTACATTAATGTGTGTGGGTATAGCCAAGAATCCACATTCAATGAGTTTCAATGAACAATTTTAGGACAATGACTATAATTAGTCACACAATTTTCATTATATTTAAGTTTTATTATTACCAAAGGAGGACACAAATTCATTCTTTGTATTTTTTACAATTGTTTTGAAAATAATTATTTAATAGTTACATTGACTATGTTTTAATTATATGTTTTTGGATGGTTTATTAAGAGATAATTAAAAAGAGTGGATACATAACTTTCCACCGCATTCTATAACTACATGGGTTGTTATGCCAATATGTTTCACTAAATGTTTATTCATATGTTCTAAAATTATGAATATCAATGTAGGAATTAAAAATTTAAAGTAATTTCACAATGAATCAATTTAAATATTATTTTAGAGGCTTGAGGCCTTCTCAAGAAGGTATGAAATCACAATCAAGGGATGTTGATTTTATAATAAACATTTCATAAAGTATTCATTTACCGTAATTGTATGATCATGGATTTTGTTTACAAGTGATAATTTATTAATATATTTATAGAAGATATATATAAATTGATGGATAATATTTCCAATAATAGTTGTAAATGAAAATTTTATTGGATTTCATATAATTATTATCATTTACATGGAAAGTTTTGATGGTTTAATTGATACTAAATTAAACGATTAAATGAATAAATTATCTAATATGATGTTTATGAATCAAAACAAATGATTATAAACTAAATATTTAGGTTACATCACATTTAATAGAAAAAATTATACTTGATTAACAAAACATCATCATGATATGTTATTGAATTAAAAAACATTATATAAAAGGGTGTTTCTACTGGATTCCATTAACTAGGATATTATTTTATAAATAATTTTTGATCCATTGAATATGCCTTATAATTTTTAATAACAACTTCTAGGATTAACATTAAAAATTTTATGGATAATTATAGAATATAGTTTATCATAAATGAAAATATAAAGTTTCAGTTCAGATAAATTTTAAATAAAAATAAGAAGATACCACAATATTCATTTTTTTGTCAAATATTGGTCATCCTATGTTGTAATGTGAATTCCATTTCTATAATGAGTGGATGAACCATTGATGAAAGTAATGAATTAATTAGAATATATAAGGTATATAGTTTAGAAAGGGTGAAATTATGTTGAAATGAGGAATTGAAATGAAGGGGATGGAGAGAAAGAAGTTTGTGAATAAATGCATCCATCATTCCTTGAGTGGATAAAAATTGTATATTTCATAATAATAGAGTACAGTCATGTAAGGTTTCCAAAACACATCATTCTATGACTCCATTTATATAATAATTTTTTTAAATTAACAAATAAGAAATTTTTATGAATAATGTTGTCATAAAAAATATGAATATTAAGGGGATGGTGATAACACCTCTCATAGAAAATATATCAACAATGGTGTTGAGGAGTTTACCAATGAACTATTATTATGAATTTAGTATTAATATTCCTTTTAATATTTAATATTATTAAATTTTTTAAGTATTTTCATGATATTGTTGAGAATCTGAATATAATTTGATACCCAATATTTAAAATCATGGGTTTATAAGAGATGATGCAACCACATGTTTCTCTTAAAATATAGGATATAATGGCGTGATATATAAAAGGATTATTATATTTCTTTTAGTAAAAGTGGATAAATTATATTTTCCAATTTATTTAATTATAATTGAGATTTATAAAAGGAAAACACTAATTATTCTTAAGATCCTATTTTCATTAATGGTAAGGTACATAATAAAGGTTCACAATAATGATTTATAACTATGTGTTTTTGGGAAAATAGACAAATTAAAAAATAAATATGAAAATTTAAAATATTAGTAAAGAATAGAATTATTTCGGTGGGAAAAATTATTATAATTAATTATGTTTCTTATATTGATGAAATAATGGGGAATGTTGAAAATATGTCAAATAAGATCCTCTATTTCATGAATTAATGTTACATTTTTTAATATTGTATAATGTTTTATTTATTGGTCTAACTAAATTAGAAAACATATTATATCAGGGAAGAGAAATGCTGATTTTAGATATTGGAAGAATACTTAAATATATAGAGTATAATTTATAAGAAGAATTCATTTATTTTCACAAGGTAAATTGTTTCTAATATTATATTACATGATATAATGTGGTAATAACGACGTATAATACTAAAAAAATTGATTATGAGATGAAACCAATACTTTTTATTCATTATTAGGTAATATTATTATAAATTAGTCTGTATATGTTATTTTGAAGAATTATTTAGGAATGTAATAAAATCAACTTATATTTTCTAGCTTAAATACAACAAAACATGAACATTTTCTAATATTTTTTTTATAAGTCCATTATGGAATAAAATGTACATACAGATAAAGGAAGGGTGTATATTATGACGTAATAATGTATAATATGTTGTTAATTGTTAAAAGTTCATATATTTACTACTTTATCTTTATTTATTTAATTTAATAGGTTAATATAAAACGGGAAATGTCTATCCACAAATAGATTATTCAAACTATTTTATATATTATATATAGAGTCTCCATCGAATACAACCATATATTATGTTAAATATATTATATAATTAATATGAATTAATATCAATATGGGTGGATAATTAAAGATTAACATGTTAATAAAATGTTGATGATTTATGATTTGTGTGATTTTAATGACTTTTATAAATGAAAATTTGGAAATTTTCCATTTGAACTAAAACTCACATAACAGTTTTTGGGAATAATTTAATAAAGGATTTTTTAAATGAACTTTTATTTGAGTAATAATAAAATATTTTAAATTTATATTTAAAAAAATTAAAATAGGATAACAATAACAATAGTTCCTTTTGAATAACTATTAATTATAAAATAATACCCTTATTTTATTATCTAGTAAAAATACTTTTAGATAGGTGCTGAGTATAATTTAAAAATATGTTAAAAAGGTATGTCATTAATTAAGTAATTTTATATTATATATCAAAAATATTAAGTGTAATTTTCAAGGAACAATAAAATTTAAGATTAATTGGTTTCTGATAGATCGATTTCGTATCCATATATTGATGGTTTTATATATGTTAAATCATTGAATATTCATTTATTAATGTTGAGTTTCTAGAGAATATATATATTTATTGTTTGTTGTTATTTTTCATTAATAATTGGATATATATGAAGGAATACCTGAAAATTGTGGAACAAAAAGGAAATTCATAACAAGACACTTCATGGCTCCGCAAAACAATGGAAATATAATGAAGATTATAATGAAGATTAAATCCAAAGTATTTTATAAATACATTGAATGAGGATTTTACATGATGATGGATGATCATAGGAGATTATGTCTATAACAATATGAATAAATAATGAAAAATAAAGAATCTAGAGATGGGAACACACATTACATATCATTTAATTATTAAAATAAATGAAATAATACCTGTTATGAACTATTTATTTGATAAAAAGAAGAAAAATTGATATATCCATGAAAAATATATGTGTCACATGATGATAGTACATAAAAAATTCTAGATAGAGATTTATGTCATGAAACATGTTATGAACATTTCATGTCATGTAAACTACACATCGTGTAATGTTTACATGATGTCAAAGCAACATACATTCACCAAAATGTTTATTTTTGACTTATAATTAAGTGTATTTATTTCATTTGACATAGGAACAACCCATTAACGGTTGGTTTATTTATGAATAAAGTGGAATATATATATTCTTAGAAAATGTCTGTTCTATCCAAGAGATATTCATTTAATTCCATGTGTGTATAAGATGAACTGCTGTGAGGATTTCATAGGGTTCTAGCCTACCACTATTTTTAGATTTCTTTTCATCTTGTGTTGTTGTTTTCCTTTTTGTTCTTTAATATAATGTTGAATACGTTATATTTTAGTTCCAATCACTCTAGTTTGATCATTATCCTTCTCATCCACTCATTTTCATTCTGTTACATGTGAGATACAATTTATTCATTCATAGATTTTGAATTATTTAATAATTATTTTAATCATATCATTTTTTCCAACTGGCATTCAATTCCTTCATGCACGACTAATAAAAATATTGTTAGGGGTTGATAGAAAGGGAGTTTATGATCCTACTGAATACCTAAAATAGAAACATGGTAACCTTATGGCTAGAAATTAGATTTAATATAATTTTCAATATTATTCTTTGCACAATCCTTGATAATCAGATGTGAAAATTTAATGAACATGACTTAGTTGGAGAAGAATAGCCTAGGACAAATGAACTATAATTATATATGAATAGAGTACAAGCTTTATATATTTAGGTTTTCAATTACTCTTGATGAATGATTCTTTGAATTAGTAGTTTTATCCAATTGGTTGGACATAGATCTATTTGTTCCTTTTTCACCACTTTCCAGAAAATGCCAAAGATATTTCCGAGGTTTTCATTAAGGATTACCCATTTAATGAACCATGCAATTGGACAAAAATAATTCCATTCATCTTATTTCTATACTTATTATTCTATATTATTTACTATTATATATTTGACTAATTTTATTGATTTAATTATTTGAAAAAATCATTTCAAAATTTGGATGACCTAGCCCTTGGTCAAAATTATTTTTCTGCATTACCCACTCATTGTGGGTTGAACCCCATACTTCCCATATTAGTATTCCTTTATAGTTATTATTGTTAGGGACTATAAAAATGTGTAATTTTACCTTTAATTTTGTATTTAATGACAAATTTTAAATGCATCAATATTAATGAAATTTAATGAGTTGAAAACATAAATTCATGTGATGCTAAAAAATTTATCAATATTGATATTTAATTTAGTTTTAACTATAAAAGATATTTTAATTTTTAAAATGATGATTTTTTTTTATTTTTGATGTGGAGATATATGCATCAGGATTGAGAATAGTTTATGTGTTTGGGTATTTTATATGTAAATTTTTTTTTGAAATTAACTATTTTATTTTTATTTAATTTAGAATATTTGTAGACATTATTATTCTAAATATTAATTTTATATCATATATTTTGTTAATTTTAGTATTAGGGATTAATTATTGAATTAGAATTCTAATTTTAGTGTTTTGATTGATCTTAGTGTTTTAGTTCTAATTTTGATAGTGTAATAATTTTTAGTTATAATTTTTTAAATAAAACATGAAACCATGTATTAGTCAACCAATTACACAACATGAATTTGTTTGGGATGAAATAAATTAAAATCATTATGAAGGAACCACACCATTGAAGCTATTATTGTTTTATTGATGTATATAAATTGAATAAGGAAAATAATAGAATTAAATTAAATCATTTATTCTAAAACACTGTAGGTAGAGGATATTGAATGTAATAACAATAAAATACAATTATGTTGTGGATTTATCATGTTGTCTGGTGGTGGGACAGTAGAAATAATTTCATTGCAATAAATACATACATCATGGTTTCGTAGATATATGTAAATATAAAATTCAAACCATGATAAAAATATTGGATTACACATTATATATTTTTGGGATAAATAATTTTAATAGAGTTTCTATAAAAACACATCATGGTTTTAATGGTCATTATATCTTTTATTTTAATGGAATAACTCTTTATATTTAAATCGATTTAGGAAAATAATGGTTTGTAGTTAGAGGACGTAATATTACATTTAATTTCTTGGATATTTAATAGAATATTTTTCCATAAAAGGGATATAGAATAAGGATTCTATTTCCTTTGTATATATTAAACATCAATCATTACACGGGGAATTATAAATGTATAGATTAATGTGATTCTAGGCTCTCAGGATGTATTCTTTCACTACCTTCTAAGGCATTGGGAACAAACGAAAGGTAGAATCGATGTCAATGCTTACTGGAATTTTCATTTCCTTGAAGAAAAACATCACCCTTGTTGTTTTGGAAACCGAATCTATCATCATCTCTAACTCTGTCACACACTACTTTTTTAGTTTGATTTTTTTCAGGATGGGTCGGGTTCATGTCCTTTCTCTTGAAAATCGAGTGTAACAGGTTTAAAATTCTCATCCATGAGGTGAAAACCAATCTTTTGAAATGATTTTATGTGCATCGAGTTGGGAAATAATATTTCTATGTATAAATGGTGGTTTTGGTGACCAATTCCTTGTTTTGTTGTGTGTATTAATGTGGTGGATTTTATGGAAAATAAAATATTATTGAACACTCAACAGGATGCCTAGGTAGCTAGGATGGTGGAATAGGACTATCATTCTAGGGATTCAGATATAGTTATGACCCGGTTTCACATAGCGGGATTGACATAGAAAACACTAAAAAACATATTGATTAATTGAGTCCACTATAATTTTGATTGATTCTCCACTCTAGTAGCTTTTTCTCAAGAACAAAGATTATTATGCCTCCTATAACACCTTACACCGAGATGTGAGGATCTAGGGTACTTGTACCTTGCTAAAACCCATAGGGACTCTCTAATTATTGGTGTTCATTGACCATGATGCACTCACCATCATTATATTCAGTGGTTCTTGAGATACTCTAAAGAAAGAGTTGTTTTTTTAATTTCATTTCTTTAAAATTTGTTTCATCAAAACTTTTTTCCATTAATATTTTCTATCACATTTGTTATTTATTAATCTTTAAACTATTTTTCTCATTTAAAATATTGAGAATGGAATCACATTTGGGTGGAATTCTACTAGCAAATAGCTCACATCCTGTGTACACATTTAGGTGTAAGCATTCATGGTCATGTTGGTAATAGGTAAAGGTAATGATTTTGGTGATGGATGATCAAGATGTTAGTGATACTCTTAGTTATTTTATGGAGGTGTAATGTAGAAGATGTTCCCCATGACATATCGAGGACACGTGATTTGTTTTTTTTTCTTTTTTAATTATATATCCCTTTTATTTTGTATTAAATTTGTAAACATGAAATCTGAATTTTTGTGAAGGCTTGTTTGGCTACGTTTGTCATATTTGGTTATTTTACATTGTCAGGTTGGTTTTTCTTATATCTTCAGTTTAAATCATTCCCACATTATTGTATGGATACCTAGGTACTTGTCCCTGTCTATGGGGACCGGGAAATCCATTTGTACCATACCACTGACTAAGTCCGGTGTCATGTTTGATGGAGACCCCACTTGGTTCTTGAAAAAATAGTATCAAATCATGGTTTTAGTTCTTTTAATAATTTTATTTAGGATGGATTTGGGATAGAACAAAGCATGGATTATAGGAACTTGATTTTCTGATTATGAGTAAGATGTCTTCCCAACACACCTCATGGATAGACATGAGTTACTGGGGGAATTATGGTTCCATTAACGTCTTTTAGTCCTTGTGGTTTCTTGTTGTTGGTGAAATGGAATAGGAGTTGGGTCAACAATCATAGTGAGCTCATTGTACTTAGAAATACTTGTGTAGATGAGGATATGATCCTTGAACACTAATTTTAATGGTGGTGTGATTCACCTATGGCCACCAACCATATGTCGGAGTCACCCATAGGCACGAGTTTTACAATTTTGAGAAGAATCGAGTGACTCATGGAGTTTTTGAAATAATATCTAAATTCCTTATTCTATAATCATGGAGACATTATTTAAGAGTAAAAATGACTTGGTTTTATGAAAATTAAATTCTTTTACATGGTTTTGTAGTAATGAGGAAATTTTTTGTTTTTATACAGGGTGGAAATGAAATTTAAGATTTTTTTGATAGAAAGAGTTATATTGATGTGGGTTTTGAAAAAATATTTCAAATAGAATTTTCTACTATTTAAATGAGTTTTGAATTGGATGGAGTGTATTGAATGATATGTGTGGAGTTTGGAAATGGAATTTTATTTTTTAAAATACTGATAATTTAAAATGTTTTATGAATCATTAGAACATTGTTTTAAAATGAGAAGAGTTGTGTTCATAAATAAATGGTGTTTAATGAAATGTGGTCTGTCATGACATATGAAGTTTTTCAGAATGGGGTGAAATTTGTTGATGTTAATGTGTATTGTTTGAATTTTTGATTTTATGTGACTGGTTGGTGATTTGGTTAATTATTTTTATGATTTGAATTGGGATTAGTTATATGGATAGTGGTTTTGGGATGAATAGGGGTGGTTTGATTATTTTTATTAAAATGGATCAGTTTGGATTTGATATTTTGTTCGTTCATAAATGACCACATGCGCAGCTTATGTGTGGGAAATGGTTGGGTTCCCATTGTGTCATGATAGCATATAGGTGTGAAACCCATGATGCATTGTTGGTGAATGTGAAAAAATAAGTACTGGTTTATTTATAAACTTGTTTTCAAGAAACATATGAAGGGTTTTTCTATCTAGTGATGGTATAGTGAAAACATTTTGTACACCTATATTTTTTAATGTGTTGAGTTTGATATTCATTTGTGTCTTAATATAGTTTTCATGTTTCTGTTCTAGTTGTTGAGTTGGATTTAAGTGTTTTTTTGCGATCCTTTGTGGTGGTTTGCCTTGTTTTTTCTATGTTAACACACAACATGTGTGGGTATGTAGACCAGTTTTATTGTATCTTTTGGATTTTCTTCCATAGATTGTGTATACTCTCGTATAGAGCTAATGCATGAGTAAAATTCAGCCACATGCAATTCACCATTGGTCGGCCCTCCAGTTGACCAAATAATGTATTTTCTGACTCCATTTCGAGTTGTAATACTAAGCTTATCATTCATTTCCTTTTCGATTTTGTTGGTGAGAGAGGGGCGGAATGATAATTGATTTTCATGAGTTATTTGAAGGTCCAAAGTGATGTTTGACATCATTTAGTCTAATGATCCTACCTAGAAATGGTGAGGGAAACTCCAGTGGGGATATGTGAAGTAGTCTAGAGTTGGCAGGGTTGTATACTATTATTAAGGGACATCGCGTATTTTGTTGTTTTGGTTATTGTATGGGTTTGGGTTAGGCCATTAGTTTGAAGAACTAGTTATATGAAGTGGTTATGTCTATTTTTTGGAATCAGAAGTTGTATCAGATCTTTGTTTCTAAACCCTCCCTCTATGTTGTTTATATTATGGCAATTGTCATGTTTGGTGATGCTTCAATGTTCCTTGTTCTCTCTTGAAAATTACGGTGAATGTTGTGAAATATTATGGGAAACCATGTCTCTATATGAATAGTGTTTTCCCTTTGGTAAAATCAACATTTCACTATTCTGAGTAAGGGTGTTTCTCATGTGTTGTTTCCTCTTATATATCTTGTTCTAAGGAATAATGTAATGCACCATCTATGCCCTTATTTATATTAATTTTTCATGAGGGACGGAGTGGACATCATGTTATTTTGTGTCTGGTGGTGTTGTCTTTGTTGTGGCGTGGATTATTGTGGCACCGGAAGAGGAAGATCCATTCAGAGGTTTTAACGACTAACTGCGAAGTAGGAGAAGATTCAACCCCCAGGACTCTATCCATCAGACATAGAGTTAAGCTGCTATGTTTTCAAGAAACCTAGGGGTATTGGGATCCCGATCTAATCTCTGAAATTAGTGTAAGAAGTGGAGGCATCTCTATTTATCTCCCATTTCACTCTCATTCAAGTGGATCTACATGGTAACAAGGGACAGAAGGAATCTATTCCTTGATATTGTAATTTGTGAATATGGGAGATTCCCTCCTTGGTTATGAGGAGGAAAATTGATTTTTCTTCATGAAACATAGTACTCATACACTTATATGTGTGAAATCCTCATTTTCTCATTTCATCATCTTCCTTGGTAATGGGAAGGGGTAATGTTTCCTTTTCATAAATTCATTACGGTTATATTCTGTAGAGTGTGGGTTTCCTTTTTTAAATCCTTTGCAAGGGACATCTATATCAATTGTTTGTGGATGAGTTGTTGATACCCGGGGATGTGAAGTGTCGGTAAGTTGTAGGGTGGAGTTTTGTTAGAATATTAGTTGGGACCTTCCCAACCATTCCCTTATGGTGTGGAGTTTGGTCAATGTTGGGATGTTTCTAAGCTCATTTCTTTCATTTTTTGGTATTTATTTTTTCATGTCGATGATGATGGGTGACCCAATTTGTATGAATGATTCATAGATGTCCATATCGGGGGTTTCCTGTATGTCTCTATTGATTGGATATGTTAGGATGATTGATGGGGGGGAACCCCACCATGGGTCTGACTAATAATAATTGGGGATATGTCAATTCTAGTCAATTATAAATGGTGGGGATTCCATTCTGGCCTCCCATGGTCAATTCCCTAGTTTGGTCCAATATATTTTTTTATTTCAGAAAATTAATTCGATTTCCAATTAATATTTTTAGGGTGTTTCTATTTTATATGTTGGAATATGTGGGTGTGGAAATTCCTTTCCTTGGCTGATCAACATGAGGATTTTTAGCTTTTGGGGTGGATGATATATAGAAGAGAGTCTATTTATGGTATATCTTTTGTTTTTCATACATGTTTCCTCTTATATGTACAATATTTTGGATTCTTTTCTCTTATTGTTCATTGGGATCCTCTGTAAACCCTAAAGGATTATCATTTTTTCCTGGTCTTTGTCTTGTAATGGATTTTAGGGGGAGAAAACTTTATTGTGAGGAGAATTATCAACCACTTGTTTTTATGTTTTCATTTTTTATGTTCAAGTTGGTTTCTTGGAAATTTATCTCAATAATTTGGTGTGATAGATTTAAAATTTTGAGATTTTATTTAAATTTATTTTTAGTATAACATTTTCATTAAAATTTTCTTGAAATTTTTGAAGAAAATAAATATGTTGGGTATGGAAGAGCATTGCTCATGATTTTTGTAGGGTTTGTAGTAACTATGATAAGGCCTAAGAAAATGGGTGGTAGGCGATAATACCTATTTTATAGCTTCTAGAAGGCGATGGTCCCCTACTCCCGGTAACTAGGCAGGTTTCTATTTTCCGATAGAATGGTTCACATGATTTTATCAAACAGTGTGGACTAACCGTACAGGTCCTATATGTAATAATTCTTTTATCTTTCTATCCTCTTATTTTTAACCCTCTTTCACCCCCATTTCTCACCCCCTCCATATTTGTATCCACAGGTGCCTCCCTCCAGCCTTCCTCCTCTCTGAGATCTCCATTCTCCTGCCGGTTGGGGTGTATTTTCTCCACAACACTTTAAGTAAGACTCCTTCTTTCTTATAATCCATATCTATCCTAGGGTTTTACATTTTCATTTGAGGATTTCCACTTATCTATCATTAGGGTTTCATTTTAGAGTTATCTATTGATTTCCATGGCTCGGTCTCATTGACTAGGTCTTGATCATGCTTCTTCTTTGTGCGTATGAGGTGTGGTGGGAAATTTCACACCTAATTTTAGGTTTTTTCTACAAATGGTAAGTGATTCAATGAATAAATATTCCCTAATGAGTTTAAATGGTCTGATTTTGTTTCGTAACATGTTTTATAAATTGTGAATGTGGTCTGGATTTGGTTTTTAAAGTGTTTGAATGTGAAAACGATTTTTAAAATTGATGCGTAATGTGAATGTTTTGAATTATGAACGTGGATCCTTGTTGTGTTTAATAAAAATGGTATTTGAACTGAGGAACTATTTTATTAAATGATTTTCATGCTTCAATCCATGGTTATAATTCTATTTGGTGTGCGTTTTGTGTTAACATGGTCTTTTCATGGGAAATTTGGTGTGATTTATGTGTAAATCCTTTCAAGGTCAAATGTTGGCATTTTACAATTTATGTGGGTGGATTATAGAGTCGTTCATGAGGTGTGAATCGTGATTTTGAAATGATTTAGTGTGAGTTGAATTGTGAATGAATATTTTGGGTTGTAAGGGGTGGTTTTTAGTTACTAATTCCTTGTTTGGTTATGTGTATGAATGTGGTGGATTTTAAAGAAAATAAAATATTATTGTGCACTCAATGGGATGCTTGGGTAGCTAGGAGGGAAGACTGGGACTGGAATTCTTGTTATTCAGACGTGGATACAGCCTAGTTTCACATTGTAGTATTGACGTTTACAACATTTAAAAAAATATATTGATGAATAGAGACCAGTAGAATTTAGCATTCTTCTCCACTCTAGTGGTTTATGGATGATAACACAGATTATTGGGTCTCCATTACCATCTTACACTAAGACGTGAAGTTGTAGGTTCCCTGTATCTTGTTGAAACCAGTATGGACTCTCCCAGGATTGGTTCTATTTGTCCATGATACACTGACCATCGAAATACGATGAGGTTTTTGAGATACTATAAATGAAAATGTTTTTTTATTTTAAATATAATTTTTTAAAATTTCTTTCATGAGACCAATTTTCGTTTAATCTTTTCAATCACATTATTTATTCATTACGATTTCCAGTAATTTTTTCATTTAACAATTTGAGCATAGAATCTATTTTAGGTGGATTCCTAATGGGAAATAGCTCACCCCCTACCTACACCATTGGGTGTAAGCAGTCTTGGTCTTGTTTGATATGGGTAAAGGCAAAGCATTTAGTGATGGTTCTCTGGTCGATAGTTATCATCTTGGTGGTGTTAGAGAGGTATCTTGGGGAAGATGTTCCCCTTTCCTTATGGTGGTCTTGGGATTTTTTTGGTTCTTTTTGTGTAACTCCATTTAATTTTTTATTAAACATGAAAACATGAAATATTATTTTTTAAAGTACCATTAGGATATGTTTTCCATATTTTCTTATTTTATATTATTTTCTGGGTTGTGCTTGTATCTTTAGGTAAAATAATTCCCACATTCTTGTATGGATACCGAGGCACTTGTGCCTACCTGTGGGGATCGGGATGGACATTCGGGCCATACCACAGACTAGTTCAGGAATTAGGTTGGATAGCGACCTAGCTTGGTTTGTGAAAATATCATAGATAGGTGAATGATCATCTCTTTGGCCCATCACATATATCATCTTCAACTTTCATATCCTCATGGGTTCTCACATGGACATCCTTTATATTTTTGAAGACGGGAACAAGGTAGCTGATTTTGTTGATTCCTTTCCAACCCAACACTCGTATTTCAACGCTCTCCAGAACTCATATCTATGACTCCCGAGGCGGAGATCATAGAAATATGGGATTCTCTCAGGTTACATTATAATAGGCCCCCATTATATTTTCTGGTTCATTTTTCTTGTTTTTCTCTGTTTGATTTTACTATTTTTTAAAATTATAAATAAATGTTACTGATGCATAATTTCCTTTAAATTGTTAAATATATTACATGATTTACCTCTATAATGTTGAATGAAATTTTGTTATCAATCAATAAACATGTTTTTATGTCCCTTAATATATATATAAATATTATTACATAATAATAGGGTTACATTGATTTAGTGGTTAGAGGTCTAATACTAGAAGATGAGTTTAATTTGGTTTATTTATAATGATTACCCATTATTTATAATGTATTATAATTCTAATAATTTCATAAACCTCTATTTAAGAATCATTGAAAAATGATTTTACTTTCAATAAACAAATTTTAGTATGAAAACATTATTTATTACAATCATATCAATAGTATCACTTATAAAAACTTTTGGATCAAATAATTATTACAATGATCATCTTTTTTCATGGTGGGATCGACACCAAGATGAACCCACTCTTATGAGATGATTTTCAATTTATGAATTATTTTTCACTGATTTACATTAAAAATATAAAATATTTTATAGTTAATGTTGTTATAATATGTATGGTTTATAGAAATTCAAGCTAAATGTAAAAATTTAAATTTTAAAAGAATGAATCCATGGCATGATCATTATTGAGATCAAATGTAAATAAAATGAAA
Organism: Viscum album; assembly: GCA_963277665.1. NCBI lineage: Eukaryota > Viridiplantae > Streptophyta > Magnoliopsida > Santalales > Viscaceae > Viscum > Viscum album. The sequence goes on from OY728134.1 coordinate 1,283,253,514, forward strand.
AAAATAAAATAATTGAATACACATCATGTGCATTCAAAAGAAATATGATTTGAATAGAATATAGTATAAGACTACAACATGGGAATGTAAATTTTTACTTCAATTATTTCACTACATGAAATGTTGTAGGTGAAAAACATGTTGTATACCTCTCCTACCACTTATGTTATTTGATGCTAATATATAAAAAAATCGATATTTTTGGCAATAGAAACACCATATTACAACTACCATGCACACCCATAATGGTCAATGGTCAATTTTCAATAAGCTATTATGTTGAAATCTAGAAAATGGTAGTTTTTAACTCCTAAAAGTAAATTAATAAAAATAATTTAATATAATATTGATATAGATAAAGGCTTTTGAATGTTTGACCAAAAAGTGAAGGCTAATAGCACGACATTTGTGAATTATTGTTCATCCAATATTTGTTTGCCATATTATATATATTTTTTATTTTATGTTTACTTTCTCCCTAAACTTTATTATTAATGTTATTTTACTTATGATAAGGTGTGATATCATTTTAATTTTGATAGGGATGCCCTTGGTTAGGAGAGAACAAGTGTTTATGTTTGGGGGGTTTATGGAGTTTAATATATTATAAGAAAGTGAATTTAATTTCCCTTCAAGCTTATTTTTAATTATTTTTTCTTTATAATTACATTATGCCGAATCTATAATGAATTTAATTTTATTTATATTTAAAAACACTGTATAGGAAGGATTATATAAATGATACTTATAGATTAAAATACTATGATCATTATTTTTTCACACTATCAAATCATGAAGCAATATCTATAATAAATTCCAGCATTTGATTACTGTTGGAATAAGGATTAAGTAGTTATAGAATTTACATATGATTAAATGATGACACTATATATATATATTTTATTATTTATTATAATAATAAAATTAATGTAACCAATAAAAACTTATCTATATTATTTTAATTTTTATTATTCAAAATCTCAAATTGTTTTTTATAAATAAATAATATAAAAAACAATTGATTTGTTTGAACTAAAAATTATTCCAAAAACTCAAATCAGATTCTATAATATCAAAAATGTATTCTATTAAAACCATATCACTATGGGATCATCTCCAAAATTATACAATATACCTATGATGTATTATTTTTATTGAAAAATCAATTTTATAATTTGTTTTTCAATATGAAAAGTGGGTAGAAATTATTATGATGTTGGAATGGAGACAGTTTTTAAGTGATTATTTTGGGTGATTTTGTTTAATTTAAAAAATATTATTGTTTCCCTTAAATTTATTAAATTTACATAAGGAAATGGTATTTTAATTTATCACTTTGGGGCCATCGGTTCAGGAATGTACTAATTACTCAAAAGAGGAGAGAATTTATTAGTCATGAATTTGTTATAAAAAATTAATTATTTTAGGGAACACATTGAAGGAGAGGTTAGTTATTGGGATTAAGGAGAAACGATGTTGGGGTGAGTTTCTTATTTTAAATTAAAAAAAATTATGAGACAAAATTATGAAATATAGAGTTAAATTAATTAATCAAATTTGGAGAAATAGTATTGAAAAGAGTATATGGAATTTAAAATAATAATTGTAGATTACTAAATATTCTAAATAAGAGAGGGATTAATTTATTTATCTTTTTAGGTTGATATGATTAAATATTAAATTATTAATTGAATGGAAGATAGGAAAAAAATATCTAGACAATAAATAAAAGTCAAGGTACAAAATTTGATATGGGAGTTCCTCTATAGTTAATTATGAGGCCATGTTTCTCCCACACAAACTGACTGAGGATTTATGAATTAAATCCATCAAATATAGAGTTATCTATGAACCTAAAAGTATATTAAGACTTAGTTTTGACTTGGGGAAATGAATAAAATAAAAGACCCTTTCTGTTAGCTAGAATATTAGATGAATTTTAAGGAATGTTATTTTCAATGGTATCGATGAGCCTATTAGAAAAGAAGAATAGGTTGGATAGATACAAAAACATTAAAGCTTACTCATTATTCTATTAATAGACTATCAATAACATAAAAAGGTATAGTAAAATTTAAAAGGTAGAATTATTTAAAATGCATGAACACTCTCGATTAGAATTAAATAAAAAATAATAACAAAGAGAAATTAGATATCATTGAAGTTGATTTTTAGGAATTATTATTCCATCATAATTTAAATGCTTCGAACTAGTCTGTTTTTAGAATTTGGGGGTCCAATGGTTGACATGTTCAATTCATGAGTTCAACCAAGTCATTGATGCCTAGATTCAATGTATCCATTTACATGTTGTTCCTATAACACCGAATATCTTCCAGATGATGTCAGCTAGCCGATGGGCTTGTTGTAGGTCACTGGTCCTACGCATACCTCAATGATTAGTTGGTGGACTCAACCAGGTATCTAATAGACTTCCGTATAATTCATGCATCTATTTAGTGCCACCAGATCGCTACTAAAACTCCATTGGGTATCCATTGTCTACAAACTTAGTGGCGTTAAAAATAAATAGACATAGAAGATCCACTCATACGGTAACATCCCAGGTAAATAAAGAATAAGACATTTTCATATTTATTAAAATAATTGAATTAAATATTAATTTTTCTTTAAAGGCTATGATATGTTTTATGTCATACCTAACACGCCATAATGGGGTTCTCCAAAGTCTAAAGTTGCACACAATGCTGAGTTATACTGAAAAATAACAATATAATATTATTTTTAATAGCAATTAACGCCTAGCCACTGTATTTGCAAAAAATGAACAAAACTAAATATTGTATGATTATACATGTTTTTTAAATGTTTTTTTTATTTATCAAATAAATGTTAGAGGCTTAAAATGTGAAAGAACTTAATTTTAAGCATAAATACTCTAATATTTTTTAAAAGGTGGATTTACTGCATTTTGGCGGTGTACCCTTTTTAAATATAGGTTTTGTCATATTTATATGTTTTATTTTAAAAAATAAAATTCTTCCTTATATCCAGGACATGAAAATTTACTATGGGAAAATTTTGGATATTTTTCTAATAAAATTCATTTCTAATGAATAGTAAAAAATATTGTATTTTAATTCAAAACTAAATTCTAATATAATTTATTTATATTACTAAAATAACTTATTAATTGGTTTTAATGTGTAATTAGATTATGTTTTTACCATTTAATCCAATTTGGGTCATTTGAATTAATTTCACTTTGAAATTGGACATAATTAAGTGTCAATCTTTTGATAGTTATTATTTATAAAAATATGTTTTTTGTTTTTTAAATGGGAATTAATTTTAAATTAATTAATTCTACTTCTATTTTTTGAATTTAGTAAAATATATATCATTTTTGAATTTGGAATATCAAATATATCTTATTTTGAATTTTTGATATTTTTCTGAAAAACTTCAATTTTTGATGAATAATGAAAACACTAAGTAGTAGTTAAAAATTGAGTTTTTCAATTAAATGGAATTTTACCGCTTCGGTGAATTGAATTTAGAAAATCCAAAAAAACATTTTTGTTATTATTATGTATAATTTGGTTCAGTAAGATAGAAATAATTTTTGGCGAATAGTTACTAATGGCTTTTTTGCGGTTAAAGGTAAATAGGGTAATTCAAGGTAAAAATAATACTAAAATAATATTAAATTACCATAACATGTCTCCTAATTTTAATGGTTGATACAATGTAAACCATGGGAATCCTTGGGTCTATTTTTAGACCCAATAGAGCCACTTAAGAGTGATAATGGCTCTTTATATTAATTAATTTAATGTAAAGACAAAAATGACTTAAACATATATATTATAGTAAATCAATTTTTTACATGGGGTTATATAAGTTATATATTTGAATATAAATAATAATTTGAAATATAAAATTATTTCCTACATCATGGTATTTTTTTATAATTTTTAGACATCATATAAATTAAATTATTTATGACACAATATTGACGTATTGTTTGCCTCATTTATGAATGATTTGAATAAATATGATTATAAAAAATTAAAAAAATATCTCAAACCTATTCAATTATTATTTAATAACTTTATTTAGAACATGGGACATCTTATATTTTAATTTAATATGTTTAGGACATATACATACCGAAAATCATTATATAATAAACTTATTTTCAAACAATCCAAAAGAGCCCCTCATCCCCCTTATAAAAATCCATCACCTCTAACCCAATAACGACACATCTCAAGCACGTTGGATGATAAAATATCTTCCAAATTAAGCTCCCTACATCCCTCTATTCCACTTAGATTCCTTCCCATAAACATAAGGGATTTCAAGTAAACTTTTTAGTTCAAACCAAAGGGAGATACCCAATATAATGGAAACGTCTTCTCTTAAGTTCTTTTCTTTTGTTTTACACCTCCAACCCCCTAAAAACTTTTTATAATTTTATTTTATAACAAAAAAAGTATGATAAATATACTAGGTTGTTGATATGAGGATGATTCAAACGACACATACACACACCACCGCCTAATGGGTAAAGAACACACTGTTTCTCGGGATGGAGAACTATTGCATCACGAAACAATGATTGTTAAATATTCTCATAGAACCTATTATGGTGAACATTTAGATAGGAATGTAATTAATATGTGTTATATATTATATTAATTTAGTTTCTATACTTCTATATTTTCCATTTATAGAATACCTTTATTGTTTCTATAGTGGGTAAATAAGATAATTTCATTTGAGGAAGTGCGGACTATTTCCCCCTCAATGTGATATGACTCGTTCATAACATAAATAGAACATATAAATGATGGATTTAATAAAATTATATATGATAATATACTATAATTATATTATACCTCTGTATAATAATGTTTTTAATCCATTAAATATTAAATAGAAATGAAAGTAGCGTTCATGCGTACGTATGAATTATCATCTCCGTGAACGGTGCATTTCATTTATTATCTCCAAATGTTATGTACTATTATAAATACATATATATTCTATTTATTTATGATATATATGATATCTACATCATTAATATCATGCTGGAGATAATGTTTCTTTGATCACATGAATAACTTGTAATTATAGGAAGTTCATTTTTGATTCAGGTACCAGATATTGACAAAACAAAAATTATTAACTAAAATGAATACATAATTCTTAAAACATGGTAATAAGTTATATAAAATGAATAATAAACTTGAAAATGGTTCTTAAGAAAGTATAATTTAACATTAGTTTATTTTTCATGAGATTAATGAATGAACGGGTCATGTCGGACATGAGGTAAGTGAACGTCTTAACCCAATTTCTATTCTTTGGGATGATCTTATCATTCTAGTTTATGTCGTTATTTTATAATGTGTTAAATTATTTTTTATATCATATCATGAATTTATTCTTTCTTTATGTGTGCTTATAATGAATGCACATAATCGATCTATTTTATTTATAAAATGATCTTTGTAAGGTACATCATATCAATCTACTTTCATTGAGGCATATTTAGTTTTATACACAACTTTTTTTATACAGTGTATAAACACCTTTTAATTGTCATTTGATTTAAATGGATTATTTTATATTTGAAGTGTTTTAATAAATGTCAAAAATTAATGTTTATTTTAAACATACACGGTGATAATGATCAAATTAACACCACGAGAATTATTTGGTCTTTGGTTTCCATAACATGACGTAATGTTTTTAAAGGAAAATAATTGACATAAAATATTTTATGTATTTTGTTTTTGAAAATGGTTTTGATAATGTATTTGTTATGTTAATATATTTAAATGATATACTATTATCAAAATGTGGAAATGTTATATTTCCTTTATGTTTGTTTTATGTGTTATGAATATCTTAAGTTTATTGGGAATTGTTTACATATATGGGTGGTTTCATGATAATCCTCGGTAGGGCGAGCCTAAGATAGATCTCAAATTCATTTGGTAACGTGATGGAGGTAAAAGATAATGTTTCTCCTGAGGGATTTAGGTAATATATTATGATGGGTATTCCAAATGTAATGCCCTATGTAGTTGTGATAGCTATAATATAATTATGATATGGATGCCACAATTTACCTTTAGGATTTATTATCTCTATCTGGTTTTCATAAATCTTATGATTTCATGAGGTATGAGTATATGCTTGGTAGGTATTGATGTAATAATATTTTATTTATTTTTTTATAACCCTTACTAATGTTTTTATGCTCATCCCATGTTTTGAAATGTTTTTCACATGACAGGAAGATTAATTGGGTCAATGATGGGATCAAGGAAAAGTGTTTCTATCAAAAACATGGAACTTTACATGACTCTTTTTTCAATAGTTTTTATCTTATGAAAAAAATGGATATGCAGTAGAAGGGTCTAATTTGTAATATTTGAGATGTAATGTAATAGTTATGTCCTAATTCTATAAAACTATATACCTTAAAAGATCTTCATTGTGGATTATTCATTTAATTCAAGATTATTTAATGTTTCAAGGCTGAGTGCTTATAGTTTGTATCATAGGTCGGAGTAGACCACTTTAAGAGTTATAATATTGTTAAATTAATGTCCATAAATTTTTTTAGGGTAATATTGAAATGATATATCATTTACAGATTACCATGTTGCTTTTTCAAAGATATTTCTGTGTTCAGAATGGTTTTACACTGAGGAAACAAGGAAGCTATGATGGGATGACATCAGGAGGAAGACAACCATCCAAATATGCAACCTGAGATGGTCATAATTGGAATAGAATAGTTTGTTGTAGTGATGGCACAATTGACTCAGGCTATAAATGGTGGTGGTATCCATGTATGAGATCAGCCAGATCAACCACAGATGAACATGTCAGTAGTGAAGCATTTCATGAGTCAACAACCCCCATAATTTATAGGATCATTTGACCATGTTCTAGAATAAGGGTGGATTAAATAACTAGAAATGATTTTTGATGTCAAGGGGTGTTTAGAACATCAAAATATTATTCTTGTAGTTTACCGTTTTTATAGTGATGATAATCAGTGGTAGTTGATGGTGAAAAATATCCTAGCTAGTTAGGAGATTTATTCTCATGATTGGGATGAATTCAAAGGTATGTTTCTTGAGAAATATTTTCCTAATATGGTTCATCTTCCGATAGAAAAACAATTCCTTGAATTGTGCCTGGAGGATGACTCAGTGGCTACTTATGAAGAAAAATTCACTCAACTAGAAATGTATGCTCCAGATTTCATACGTGATCCTGATAGTAAAATCAACCATTTTTTACAAAGTATTAATGCCATGGTATCCAAGAGATTTTGATTATTGTGAGTTCAAATGTTAAGAAAAACTTGTTTGATGTGCAAAGAAGGTGGAAATGGTATTTTCTGAAGATCATGTGTTCATTGACAAAAAACAGAATAAGAGGTCAATGTGGCAGACCAAATGGAAAAACTCTTCAAAAATGTATTTTTTTAAGAAACATAAGATTAAAGTTTGTGAAAATTATTGTAAAAATCCTGGTGGGGATTGATTTTTGAATTCTGGTAAGTGATACCAATGTGGAGAAAATGGGACATAAGGCTCATAATTTGACTAAAAAACATATCGACAGTGGTAATAAAAAATCTAGTTTACAATCAGTAAATATTTTTAAGTGTAATGAAATGGTTAATTATGAAAATTAGTGTTCAGAGAAGAACTCAACTAAGGGAATGAAGTACGATGAAAAGAAGAAAGGGGTCATGAAATCCTTTTCAAATACTTTTGCAGATGTTGGGACATCAAATGAAGTAGTATCATCTCTAGAAAGCTCAGTATGTTTTGTAGATTGACTTGAGGTCGGGGTACCATCAATTGAAAATAAAGTAAACAAGTATTCCAAAGACTGAATTTCATACAAGATATAGCCATTATGAAAATTTGTTTATGCCTTTTGGGTTATCTAATTCCCCTACGACATTCAAAGAACTTATGAATAGAATTTTCCTTGAGTTATTCAATATGATTTTTGTTATGTACATTTATGATATTTTTTTATTCGAAAAGTAAATAGGACTATGAAAGTCATTTAAGGGTTGTCATGCAAACCTTAAACAAAAAAGAAACTATATGGGAAATTCTGAAAGTTTGAGTTTTGGTTATAAAAAATTTCATTCCTTGATCACATTATTTCAAGAAATGACACAACTATTGATGAAAATTAAAACAAATGTTGTTGAATAATGTCCAAGACCAACAAATATTACCGAGATCCATAGTTTTCTTGGTTTAGTAGGTAATTATAGGAGGTTAATTGAGAATTTTTCACATTTATCTAGCCCACTGACTAAGTTAACTCGAAAAGGTGTTATGTTCATTTGGACAATATAATGTGATGATTGTTTTCAGGAATTAAGAAGTAGATTAGTGAATGCTCCAGTCTTGGGACTTCCTTCCAGAAATGGTGAGTTTGTTATCAAAATTGATGTTGTGTTTAATTGACTTCGTTTTGTCCTATTGAAAAATGATCAGGTAATTTCTTATGCTTTATATTAGTTGAAACATCATGAGTTAAATTACCCTACAAATGATTTGGAATTGGCTACTGTTGTTTTTGCTTCAAAAATTTGGAGGAATCATCTGTATAGAGTATAATGTGAAATATATAATAAACCAAAAAATTTTATGTATATATTCACTCTAAAATAATTGAAAATGAGATAGAGTAGATGGAAGTAATTAATCATGGATTGGGATTTCACAATCCATTATCATTAGGGAAAAGAAAATAATGTGGCAGATGATTTTAGTCATAAAAGAAATGATACATTAACCATGTTACATTTGGAACAAGATCCTTTTATTAAAACTAGATGAACATTGGCATAGAAGTTTTTGGTGCATGAAATTCATCTATTTAGTTTCAGGTGTTAGTGGAATCATCTCTACCAGTCAGAAATAAGCAAGAACGGAAGGAAGGTAGTGAGTTGCATAAAAAGGTAGAGTTGGTTCAGAAGGGTAAGTTTCCTGATTTTAAAATTGATAATTATTGTGTTTTGATGTTTGAGAAGATATTATGTGTGCCTTATGATTCACAGTTAGAAAAAGAGTTATTATGTAATGGACATAGTTCTCCATTTCCAGTTTATCCTGGAAGCACTTAGATGTACAGAGATCATCGTGAGTATTAATGGTGGGATGGAATGGAAATATATATTTATTATTTTAGTGTGAAGTGTTTGACTTGTCAGAATGTTAAAGAAGAGTCACAGTTATCAAAAGGGATAATTCATCCTTAACCAGTACCAATGTGGAAATAGGAAAATATATCCATGGGCATATTTGTGGGATTACCAAAGACATCTCGAGGTAAAAATGGAATTTGTGTTATTGTTAATAGATTGACTAAATCTACTTATTTCCTTCTTATTTGAGATACATTATCTCTAGATAAACATTCTCAGCTGAAATTTAAATAGATCATCAGGTTTCATGGAGTTTCCCTCTCCATTTTATTTGATCATGATCTCAGATTTACATTTAACTTTTCGGAAGCCCTTCATAAGGCATTGGGTACTGAATTAAATTTTAGTATTGCTTTCCACCTGCAATCAGATTGGCAGTAAGAATGAACAATTCAGACCCTGGAGGATATTCTAGATACTTATTCATTGTATTACAATGGAATATGGAAAAAACTTCTTTCTTTGGGTAAATTTTCTTATAATAACATTTTTTATTTATATATATAAATGGCTCCATTTGAGGCATTATATGGGAAGTACTGTAGAACTCAATATTTTTGGGATGAAGTAGGTGAAAGGAAACTAATGGCACTGGAATTGGTAGAAGAGATGACATAAAATGTTCAGTTGATTTAGAAGAACATGAGAACATTTTAGAGCAGGAAGAAAAGTTTTGCAGATACCTCAAGGAAGGATCATTCCTTTTAGGTAGGTGATCATGTCTTTATAAATGTTTATCCATGGAAAAGTGTGATGAATTTTTGTAAGAATGGAATGATAAGGCCAAGGTTCAATGGACATTATGAAATCTAGGACAATGTTGGATTAGTTACCTATAGAGTGGATTTACCTCCATGTTTATCCATGGTACACAATGTTTCTCATGTATCAATGTTGAGAAAGTATATTCCGGATTCATCTCATGTTTTGAACCCAAAGGTAGTTTAGTTGGAAGATAATCTCTCTTATGAGGAACAACGAGTCCAGATTCATGATCAAAGAAAGAAAGTGTTGCAGAATTAGGTAATTCATCTATAAAAGTTTTTTTTGGAAAAACCATATTGTTGAACAGGAAATGTGGGAAATTGAAAAGTCAATGAGGGATAAATACCCCCACCTATTTGATAAGATAATAAAAATTGTAGGGGAACAATTTTCAAAATTGGGGAAGGATGTAACATCGTAGGTACATAAGGAATAAGGCATTTTCATTCTTATTAAAATATTTGAAATAAATATTAATTTTACATTAACGGGGATGCTATGTTTGATGGAATAACTGACAGGCCACACTGTTTTTCTCTAACGTCTAACATTACACACAATGCTGAGTCATACTCAAAAATAATAATATAATATTATTTTAAATGGTAGTTAACGCCTAGCCGTTTTATTGGTGGGAATGAACGGAACTAACTAAAATATGATTATAAATGTTTTTTAAATATTTTAACATTTATCCAATAAAAGTTAGAGGCTTAAAATTTTAATGGATCTAATTTTAAGTATAAAAACAATAATATTCCTTAAAAGGATGATTTTCCACATTTTGATGGATAACCCTTTTTAAACATAGTTTTTTTACTTTTTATGTTCTATTTGACAAAAATAAAATTCTTCTCTAGAATAGAGACATCAAAATTTACCTTCGGTTTATTTTTTTTATTTTTCTGATAAAATGCATTTTTTAATAAATATTGAAACATATTTTATTTTAATTCAAAATTTCCTACTAATCTAATTTATTTATATTGTCATATTATTTTATTAATTTGTTTTAATGTATAATTAGATTATATTTTTACCATTGAATCCAATTTTGGGAATTGGAAGTAATTTCACATTGAAATTGCACATAAAAAAGTGTCTTCCTTTTGATAGTTATTATTTCTTAAAACACACTTTTTGTTTTGAAAATGGGAATTACTTTTTAATTAATTAATGAAACTTCTATTTTCTTAATTTGTTAAAATAGAAATCATTTTTTATTCAGAATATCAAATATACATTAGGATGATTTGATGATATTTGTTTTGAAAAACATCAATGTTTTTATGAATAGTGAAAACACTACGTAGTAGTTAAAAAACATAATTTTTCATTTAAATAAAATTTTACAGATTTTGTGAATTGAATTTAAAAAATATAAAACACATGGTTTTTATTAGTAAGTAAAATTTGGTTTAATATGATGATAATAATTTTTTTTGAATAGTATCTTTTGACTTTTTTTCCGCAGTTTAAGGAAAATACGTTAATTCATGGAAAAAATAATATTATAATTATATTAAATTAACTAAACATGTGTCCTAATTCTATTGGATGATTTATTTCCAAGAATGGGAATCCTTGGGCCTATTTTGGGACCCAATGTAGCCACTTAACAGTGATAATGACACTTTATATTAATTAATTTAAAGTAAAGATAAAAATTAATAAAAAATATATCTTTTAGTAAATAAATTTCTTACATGGGGTTTTATAAGTTATATCTTAGACTATAAATATTAATTTGAAACCAAAAACTATTTCCTACATCATGGCATTCATTTATAATTTTTAAACATCAAATAAATAAAATTATTTATGACACAATATTGATTTAGTGTTTATCTCGTTAATGAATGATTTAAATAAATAATAGTTTGAAAAATTAAAAATAATATCCCAAAACTATCCAATTATTATTGGATGATTTTATTTCAAAAATGAGTTATCTTATCTTCTAATTTAATAATTTCTGGACCTTTAGAAACTGATAATAATTATATAATAAAATAATATTTTCAAACATTGCTAAAAGACCATATTCCCCTTATGAAATGCCATCACCTATAACCCATTACTCACTCATCTCAAGCCCTGTGGCTCGACCAAACTCAAGAAAATTAAGCCCCATACATCCCTCTATTCCCTTTATAGTCCTTGCTCTAGGATGAAGGTAATTCTAGTAAATATTTTGGTTTAAACCAAAGGGAGATACCTGATTTAAATGTATCATCTTCTCTTATGTTCTTTTATTTTATTTTACTTCTCCAACCCCCGAAACTATTTTTATTCTTTTATTTAATAACAAAAACATTATACTCAATATAATAGGTTATTTATATAAGGAGGGTTAGAACTATACTTACACACACATCCATCTCATGAGTAATGATAATACTAATTCTATGGACGATGAACTACTACCTCAAAAAACAGTGATTGTTCAATCATCACCTACCACCTTTTATGGTGGCCATTAAGATGGAAATATATTTATATTTGGTATATAAATTATATTTATATTATTTCTATACTTATTTATTTATCATGTATATAATTCCTTTATGGTTTCCATTGTGGGTAAATACAATAATTTAATTTGAGGAAGTGTGGACTACCACCCCCTCAATGTGATTTGACACGTTCATTCCATATGTGGAACGTATAAAGGATGGAGTTAATAAAATTATATATGATATTATATTGTAATTATAATATTCCCATGTATCATTATGTTTTCATTCCATTAAATGTGAAATAGAAATGAAAGTCGTGTTCATGCAGACGTATGCCTTACCGTATCGAGGAATGGTGCATTTCATTTATTATATTTAAATGTAACGTACTATTATAAATACATATATATATACTGGATATATATGATTTATATGATATATAAATCATTAATATCATTCTTTAGATAATGGATCATTGACCACATGAACAACCTGTAAATATAAGATGTTCAGTTTTTACTCAAGTACCAAATATCGACAAAATGACCATTATTAACTTAAATGATTACATAATGTTTATAACATGGTAATACGTAATATGAAATTTATAATAAACTTTTAAGAGGTTCTTAATAAAGTATAAACTAACATTAGTTTACTATTCCGGACATTAAAGAACGAACAGGTCATGTTGGACACGCGATAAGGGAACTTCTTAACCCAATTTCCATTCATTGGGTTGTTCTTCTCTTTCTTGTTTATGTTGTTATTTGATTATGTGAGAAATTAATTTTTATATAATATCATGTATTTATACTTTATTTCTGTGTTCTTATTGTGAATACACATAATTAATCTATTTTATTTAGAAAATGATCCTTGTAAGGTACTTCATCTCAATATCCATTCATGGAGGCATATTTTATTTTATACACAACTTCCATTTATACAGTTTATAAAAACCATTGAAATTTTATTTAATTAAAAGGAAATATTTTCTCTAAAAAAGAATTTTACTAAAAGAAAAAAACATGAATGTTTCTTTTTAATGTACATGGTGACAATGACCTTTCCGCCGCCAGGACAATTATTTGATCTTTGGCTTTCTTAAAAAGTCGTAATTTTTTTAAAAGAAAATAAATACATTATAATATTTTATGTATTTTGGTATTGAAAATGGTTTTGATAAAGGATTTTTTATGTCAATATATTTAAATTATATATTTTTATTTAAATGTGGAAATGTTATATTTCTATTATGTTTGTTTTATGTGTCATGAATATTTTATGGTTATTGGGAATTGGTTACATATATGGTTGGTTTCGTGATAATCCAAGGGTGGGTGAGCCCGAGATAGCTCTCCAATGCATTGGGTAACATAAAAAAGGTAAATGTTAATGTTTATCATAATAATTTAAGGAAAATACATTGATGGGTCTTTGAAATGTAACTCCCTATGTAGCCGTGATAGCTACAATGTATCTATGATAGAGATGCCGCAAGTTACCTTTATGATTTATGATTTCTATGTGTTATTCTGAATTCTTATGATATCAGGAGGTATGAGCCTATGGATGGTATTTATTTATGGAATAATGTTTTCTTTATTTATTTTATAATCCTTACTGTGCTTTTTATGCTCATACCAAGTTTGAAATTTTTTTCACAGGACATAAAGATGAATAGGGTCATGGATGTGTTCATGGAAAAGTCATGTTTTCTAAAACATGGAATTAGACATGACTCTTTTTTTCAAGAGTTTTTTTATGATTAAATGGATACTGAGTAGAAGTGTCTACTTTGTAATATTTGAGATGTAATGTAATAGTGATAGACTAATTCTATAAATCATTAAACATTAAAATACCCTCAATGTGAAATACTCATTTAATTCTAGATTATGTAATGCTTTAAGGATGTGTCCTTATACTCACACATCCTTTGGTCGGTTTAAAAACTATAAATATACTCAAAAAAGGGGTTATAGAATACATGAAATTAATTTTTTTGAACCCCAACATCTGTTTTTGATAAGTAAAACATATATATGATAATGAGGTGTAACAGGGTTATTCCATCTCATCTATTGAAGATAAAAATAAAGTCATGTCAGAATAACAAGGAATCATGATAGAATATGAAGTATGTAATGCCCTAATATTTTACTATCATCGTACCTTTAAAATAAATATAATTTTGAATAACTTATTTCACAAACTATATTTAAAAATACCCATTTTACATTTTATTAAGATAAGCTAGTATAAATTAAATGGGATCATTATAATGTATCCATATAATTGGAGGGTAAAAAAACTAACCAAATTATGAAAAAAATATATATATAAATAAAATGAATGTAATGAAGTAGTATATATATTCCTTATGAATCTCATATTATTTATATTGGAAGGGGCGTATCTTGTCTTGGGATTTCCCTAGAACAAGCCCCAACCGTTCATCAATAATTCTCTCTAGAATGAAATAATTTTTCGGTGAAGTTCCTGCTCATGGAAAACGCTATGATATCCATACTAGTCGAATAAACACCCTAGAAAACCTCCACCACATAAATTACTATTTGATATTATGAACATATTTTATGTGGATCCGTAAGTATAAGTTAGGATGATATAAACCTATAATTATTAATAAATTATAAGTTCCCATTATTATTTTCATTTTACACATAATTCATTAACATAAATTGTACTTTTGAAGGATAATAAATGTTTTATTTTAAATAAAATTGTAGATAAAATAGAATCCATATTAAAAATTTAATCAATATAAAATAATTAAGCATGAAATAATTAATTGATAAAACTCATTTTACTCAATTAATTATGCATTATATATATATATATATTATTTTTTAAAAAATTTATCACAATTGTATATTGTGTAATATATTATTAATATATATATATTATTTTTCATTTAATGATTTTACTTTTGTATGAAATGTGGAAAATTTATATAAAAGCATAATTTTTTTTGGAAAAGCTATTTTTATGCATTATGCACACTTATATTAAAATTATGTTTTATCAACCCTATAAATTAACATAAAAAATTGTTTTTAAACATTTAATTAAAATATCCAAACATATATACAAGTTCATTCTCATTTCAATCATAAAAATAACTTTCCAAAATAATAATTAATTACCATGTAAAAGAAGAATTTTTCTGATAATTTTTTTATAAATGTTGTAAAATTTTAATCTAATTAAATTAAGTATATAAATTTTAATTAATTATTATTATATTATTATTTATATATATAAATAAAAATACTATCAGCTATCTATATATTAATGTATAACAAATAAGTATAAAGACACGTAATTTACAAATCTATGTTTTTCTTCAGAATCAATATTTTTTCTTTAATTTATGCTGTAATTGAAAATTTAATTTTCTAATAATTAGAATTTTAATTAGATAAAAAGGATTCAAAATTAAAATTTGAGAAATCATAATTTTCTTGGTCAGTTCATCATATTTTTTCATTAAAATAATAAGTATTGTGTAAATTTTTTAATCAAGGTAATAAGGTTATAATTTTTGCACCACAAATTGGCTAGAAATGTATTAAAATTAATGACACATAAGCCATAGATACGATCATAAATAGGTTTAAAATCTACATAGATATGTATCTCCAACAATTCCTTACCTAACTCACCTAAATAAAATATGTTTTGAACAATATCCCTCGCCTAGAATTCAATTATATGGAATATTATCTATTTTCACCTATATTAGGAGCTCACATCAACCCTTTTAAACCACCGTATCCCATATAATTTGACATTAAATTACATCCTTATTACCTCTAATAGATTAAATTTTCATTTTTTGTATTCCATGGCTATAATAAAGTGTCCAAATTCCTCAATTTTAATAAAATATTTTTTGGGAAGATCGATGTCCTTCAAGTGAGTATTATCCACTCCCGTGTATTTTATTCTATATATTTACCATCAAAAAATACTTCGATGTTATAATAAAAATTTTAATATAATTATATCAGTATAATTAATACACTAATATGTTATTATTTTTATTGAAGAACCATTATCTGTATTCCTTTGACCGATTTAAAAAAATGAAAATGTCGCTCGTTTTATGCAAAGACTACTACATCCAAGAATGAAACATTTATTTATTCATAAGAACAATTCACAGATGGTTATAAAAAACCATTGTATTTATAAATATTGTATTTATGAAATCATTATGATTTTTGAAATAAAAATCAGTCTTCTTATTAATAATATTAACAAGAAAAAGATATTTGTAAATTTATCCACCTAAAACGAGCATAATAATATGAAAAATGATTCTATATTTATAAATAATAAATTTATATATTATATCTTTTTGTCTTTTTATATAATTAATAAAATATAATTAATCGATTTTTTATTCTGTAATGAATCACTATTTTGTTTTATAATTATACACATCCATTGATTATAACAAGAAATTATTCAGGATAGTTTAAACACCTAAATGAATTATGTTATAAATTATTATCTTGGATGGTTTTGGATTGGTAATCTCCATTTTAATATAATATTAAAAATTAAAAAATGTTTTATTTTTGGTTATGACACCTAAATATAATTATTCAAACTCGTTATTAATATACAACATTTCATTCGTTAAAAAATAATGAAACAATATCATCACTAATTTCTACTTTTGAATCATAACTGAAACCCCCATTTAATGAAATTATAAATTTATAAATCATAATAAAAAATCTATTTTAGGAGCTTAAATAATATGGGAATTCGAAAATTAATATCAAACTCTAGGGATCGACATTGACATGGAAATTTATGTTCAAAACTATCAAAATCACTAACATTCAAAAATGAAAGAAGAAATAATTGTGTACTGAATATATAGAGTATTATTAAATATAAATAATATAAATTGTAATAGATATTAATAATGTTCAGAAATAATTTACTACGAAGGTTATGTATTACACTATTGTTTAAATAACTGTTAAATAATTTGATATTAATGGTAATGGTTTTCACTTTTCAATTCAGGTTAATTGAGATATATACCATATGCACAATATAATTATTTTACAAAGTTTATATACTTCACTATAAATTTATTTTATCATAATTTTTATGAAACTAAATGTATTTAAAAATATATATTCATGTCTAATTTTTACGGGAATTCAATTTATGTATTATTAATGTTGTAAGGGTTTCAGATAACTAAATTTTCATTCACTGAGTTTTGATCATTCTCCCTAAACATTGTTATTATAAATTAGTTACATTCTAAGTTATGATTCAATTATAAATTGGACTTCATATTTTTTATACGTATTTATATTTCCTTCTCAAGATCTACTTTTCAAAGCGATATTACCTAAATTCATCCATATTGAAAGAATTATTTCATTATAAAAATGATATGATGTAATGAATAATCATCATCCGCCTTCAATGATGTTTCTCCTCCCTGTCCATATTCATTATTTACAAAAAATATTTCCTTTCTTATTATGAATCCCTATTATGTGTTATCTCTTGTGATCTTCTTATTTCAACTTAAATATTTTCAAAATAATTATTTATTATAATGTTTACAACTTCGGTTCTATAATTATATTTTAAAATATACAAAATAGTTACTTTCATGATCATATAGTTTATATTCTATGATATATTTCCTCTAGAAAATTATTATTTCATTTTTAATATTCCTTTATTGAGATTTTATTTAATGTTTTATGTAAAAATATTTTATATTACATTCTTGAAAATGATATTTTAATTTGATTTTTAATTTCATATATTTGAAAAAATATTATGAAATATTTTATAAAAACACATTTTCTTTATTTTAATTTTTTTGTATTGATATTAAATTATATAACTTCTTTGGAATTATGAATCACCCTTTAATTCCATTATGAAATCCTCATTTGGGGTAATTACTTTTTTGTATCATCATATCACATTCTTGAGGTAATTGTTATATGATAAAATTTAATATAATACAAAAGATAAATTATTTTTCAAGTGATTTTTGGACATGTTCTATGATTTATTTCATATGGAATACATGATATTTATGTTGATGGATGGGGTCCAATATCACCCTCTAATTTGTTGATTATGTGATTATATTTCATGTGATAAAAATGGTATACAAGTTATAATTCTTGATCCATTTTATTTTGAAGGTAGGTTTTCATTTCAAATACACTATGTTATAGAGGTGGGATCTTGATTCCAAATCCACTATGTTATGGAGGATTTATCATGATTCTTGATCAGCTATTTTATGGTGGTTTGATAACTATTCTTGATCAACTATGTTATTGAACAAGTATCATGATTCCCGATCCATTATGTTATGGAGGTTGGATCATGGCTTTTGATCCTCTATGTTATAGAAGATATATTGTGACTCCACATCCACTAAGTAATTATTTCCTTTTATAATTATTATTCCAAATGTCAATGCTATATGAATATATTATACTCAATGAAACAAGATTATTATCTCATGTATCCACACTCTTGTTCCATGGTATATGTTTTATAATGTACCATAAAAACTCCATAAATAACTCCTTCTAGACAACTCTATTTTTCTATATTCCTTTTTATAACATATTTTTCCCCTTATAATTTCATATAATGCATATGATCAGACCCCTTTATGACTCATTTTAAAATATTTCGTTTATTGATCCTTTAACATAAACCATTCTTATATTTCCTTTTTCCTTAAGGAATTATATATATAAATATTTATTGAAGGAATTATTATGTAGATATGGTTTTTGTGAGATGTTGAAAAATAATGTGGGATATGATTTTTATTTACCATAGCTCTAAATATAAAAAATTTTTGTTTCTCATGTTTTGGGATATTTTTTATGAGGTGAAAAGTTAAAATTTTACAATAATGTAACATTTATACAATTTTAGCATGGGTAATCTCATTTGGTATCAAATATAGTTTGTAAAGTATATTTTTGATCATTTTTCATGGGAGTACAGGTCCTTGGTATCTCTTAAAACCTTCAATTCAAGGTAGAACATTGTGTTTTATTTAAAATTTAATATCTTCCAATAATTTTGATATTAATAGAAAAGTGATTTTACTCATCCAAAATACAATAAAATTCAAAAGAATACAAAGAGAGCACACAAATGAAAAAATATAAAACTTCCCTGAAATTTTGGAATTTTTTTGTATAATTGATTATTAGAATAGAAAATAGATATTAATCAATTTTCATTCTCTCAATGAGTTCAAGTAAAATGTAAAAAACACTACCAAACCATCTCTACATTGGATATGATATTTTAATAAATACATTATAAATTAATTTTATTTTAAAAAAATACCAAAAAATAAAATTATATTCCCAATTTCAAAAAAAAATATTAAATCAATTCATATATTATATGATTAGTAGAAAAAATTTCATAGAAAAAGATCAAACCATAGACATCATATTTTCTTATAATCGCAAGCTTGATTCAATGAATAAACATATTAATTTTATTTATAATTAGTTGTAGATGTAGGTGGATGAACCAAATGTTAGAAACCTAAATAAATATACAAAATAATAAAGATGATTAATTTGAAAAGCTTATAGTTCAGTTTGAAAAGAGTATCTCGAAGTAGAGAAGTGAATAATGTTGACACCTTAAGAATGATATAAATATAATTGGATTCAATTTATAGATATATAGATTTAAAAAAAGTTGAGATACTTATGGATAATAACCCTATGAAATAAAACTATAAGAAAAGTGAGTAAACCCATCCAAACTATGATATGTGATATAAAAATGAACATAAAGAGTGTAAATTATTTCCATACCTTAAAAATTATGACATTCCTCGTCTCTTTTATACAAAAATCTGGTAACATAATGTAAATAGTTTAATATTGGTAAACAAGTGGGATAACCATCTATAATATAACAATGACAACCTATATTACAACATACTTATTAATTCAATAAAATATTCCAAAATAAATATTCATGTAAATCCTACCAAAAAACTTAAGGCTAACTGAAATAACAATAATTTAATACATCACTTGAAGAAATGACCTTAAATTCCATGAATTAATATGAGGAAAGTTTCTATAACTAGGAGGATAAAATTTTAAAATATAAATATAAAAATCTGAAACATTATTAAATTGTTAGAACCATAAATACAATTTTTTCGAATATTTAACAAGTAATTTATTTGTCATATTGAGTTTATTTATTTTTATTGTAAGATACTTATAAATCATTTTAAATAAATTGAGTCTTTAAAGGTTTATTTAAAATTGAAAAAAATAGGAAATAATTATCCATGTGATCCTAATGATTTTCATGAAACCATTAGGATATTTATTTTGTAACATATGGAGGTATAATTTTCTAAATAAGGATGATTCTGAAGTAAAATAAATATTTGTATGGATAAAGATTATTTTATGATCATCTTTATGGACATAGGGATGTTTTTTTATTTCTATGGTTGGAATTGATATTTATAAGGATCATATAAGTCTATTTAAGGATTCTTATAACATATTGTAGATTAATTTGATAAATTTATGGTTAAACAGTGATGTCATAAGAATGAAAGTGAATTCAAAAAATTATAAACCTGGTCTACAAAACAATAAACATGATCGTGTAATGTATTAATTTGTTTTTATGGATATAATCTATACGTCATAAGGTTGATTTCATTATAGAGGGGTTTTCATAAGGATAATTTTCTATTTTTCTAATGATCATTTCCTTTCCAAAATATTCCATTCAGAATGATGCTTCAGAAATGATTATAAGTATCATCAATGATGAAATATGATGTTTCTCAATGCAACATCAATTAATATATGAGCTAATCAATATAAATAATTTTTTGATTGAATGTTATAAACCGTAATTTATTATTGATATCTTCATAATTAATTTGTTGTATTAAATCTATTATAAATAAATATAGGAAATATTTTCAGGGGACTTATTTTACATTTTTATCATAGATTTAAATATAGATATTGTAGTGATTATTAAAAAAATAATTTACGGATATATCTATTGGAATTCAAAATATAGGAAATACTAACTAAGTTAAATGAATGGGTTTTTTTATAGTTGGACACATAAAAATTATTTTATAATTATGTTTTACATTTTTTTGGAATTAAAATTAAGAGATAAAATTGAGGATTTTTACTCATATCTTTTTAATGATATGATAATAGATTTCAATAGTGTTTCGAGATATATATATGGAGGATATTAAATGAAATTATTCAAATAATAAAAAATGAATGAATTTTATTTGATGGATATAAAACTCAGTGATAAGTGTAGAAGTGAAGTGTTTTGTGAAATACTCTAATATATATATATATATTGAAGAATAAGAAAAGGTGATATGTTAAAAATTCCATGCTGTTATGGATTTCATCGTGTTTCAGCAATAATAATTTATAGATCCTAAAATTTTTTTCTTCGTGTTTCCATGACTCGAGTAGTGACTAGGATCTCAATAAGAGGGGGTGACCGTGGTATTAGTTTTAAACCCTTTTGGAATATCATTAATGACTATATAAGAGGGTATTCTGACCTACTACATCGACAGCCAACCAACTAATCCTCTTTAGACAATCTCATAGGAGTTAACAAAGTAAAACAATGTGTAATTGTATCGATTTTTAATATAATTTTATTATGTGTTTGTGAGAAAAAAAGTACTATATTCATTATTATTCCTATAATAAGAGAAAAATATCCAAAATTTGAAATTAATTTCACACACTAATTCACCCTTCACATATTATAGTGTGTTTTCATATCATTATAAATGTTTTTTAGAGAATCATGATTGAGACAAAAAATACATCATAAAAAACCATGTTTTTAGGGGAAAGAAAGTTAATGGGAATGTATTTACATTAATTAAAATATTAAACTAATTGATATCAAAGAATATAATGAGATATCATTTAATATCTATCAGACATTATGTTTTCAATGAATTTAATCATGGATATCTTGTTAGGGATGTTTTGGGATTATTAATGATAGATGGGGACATTGAGTTTCTCAATAATGAATTTAAAACATTGAATAACAAAACACATGGTTTTAAAAATAAGTTATTTATTAATGTGATGAAAAATTTCATCTATATAGATTTGTGGGAAATATTGAATAATTTTTAGGATTGTGAAAAAATGTTATGGAATCAAAAATTCATGTTCTTTACGTCATGTTTAATCATTTAAAGATAAAACATGAGAAAATTATTGATTTGGATTTCAACCACATTTTTTAGCTTGTCGGATGTATCTAAAGTAATGATGTAGATATCAATGATAAAAATATTTCAAAGAAGATATTAATCATACTAAAATTTTTAGAAAAATGATAATTTATTTCTCTTGAATAGATATGTTTAGTAGATTTTTCAATTGATTCCCCATAAAATTGTTTGGTTACTTATTAGATGTGATTTAAGAATGAGGGAACCAAAAATAGGCGACAAATATATGGAATTTAGATCCATGGAGAGTATTTCAATTAATAAAGAGGGTATCAATGATTAATATACATATGATGATACAATTTCACTTTTTATATTAAAATATTTTAGGGGTAATTATATATTTGAAGGCATGGTACACTTGATTATTTTTGGTGTGGTAAGGTTAGACATAATGTATCCAAATTTTCTAAAAGGTTTATTGATGAAGAAAAAGAAAAAGAAACTACAGAAACTACAAGAAGAAAATTTCCCTTATTTATGGTTGTTAGTAAGAATGATCTTCAACAAGGAATATACAATTAAATATCCCAATGAGAAAATAAGAAAAATATTGTCAAGATATATTAGAAGATGCATAAGTTGAAATTATTTTATAGAAAAAAAGATTCTATAATGGCAATAGTTAAAAAAATAAAAGAAATGAGTGATCAAAAGACTTAGGGAATGGTTGACCTTAAAGATTAACTTGAATGATCTTTTAAATATATTTATTTTCAAAAAAATATTATTAAAATATTATTCTTTCCATAATTCGTATTTTGAATATGTTGATCATGTTGAAGATAAAATTAGTCAATTACAAAAAACATTTATTGATAAATAATCAGATCAAACAAGTTTAATATAATTAGTTGAATTTAAACTATTTATTGAATAAAAAATTACTAAAATTTATGATCACAAAAAATTTTAATGAAAATTATAGGATATATAGAGCTTTAGAAGAGAAGTTATCACCTTATAACATAATTATAAAACTATTGTAATGTCAAATAAATCATATCCATTTTTGGAGGAGATCTGATATAGAAATATGGGAAAGGGAAAATGTAGCTCGGATAGTGTGGGATTTTTTTTTGAAAAACAATGAAATGTGTGCATGGGAAAGAGTGATATAGGCGGTGAGTTAGAAAAATCAATGGATAAAACAATATTTGAAACAAACAAGGGGATGATGAAATAATTATAAAATATAAATAACTCAAGAACTGGGCATCAATCAAAGAATTACTCTAAGGATTAATACATGTGGAGTACTGGGAGTGAAAAAATATCATAACCCTTGAATCACCAGTATTATGGCTTACATAGCCACATGATAACTATTTTTGAAGGAAACTTTGAAAACATCCCAATTTATAATGATTTCACATGAACACCATTGGAAACATTCATTCTAAAGGGAAGTTGTCTTAGTTGTTTTCTTACCCAAGACAGATTGGAGTGTTCCTTGTTTGATAGGGTGGGAGTTCGGGCTCACCACACCTTTTGGGGGGGATTTATTTGCACTATAAAACTATCTATAGATTTAATTGGATTCAATAATCCTTCCCTAATCATAGTGTTTGATTGGAGTGACAACTATTGGTCCTTAACATCCTATGTGAACATTTTTATATGTCATAGGTTCCAAATATTTATTTTCTTATTACATAATGATGCATCTCTTTATGTTACCAGGGATTAAACATATATTGCTGGGTTCTTCAGATATTATCTCCATATAGAGTGGTGGTAGGTGAATATGGTATTTAGAATGGGCCAATAATAAATATTTCTTATATATCCACATTAAGAGAATTATATCACAGATAGTAATATTCCATATAACTGGACATTTCAATCCTTTTAAGGACAAGTGATAAGTATCTATCTATGTAGTTTAACAGCATTTCTAAAATATGCGTGGGTGAAAAATACATAGTGATGGTTGATATAGGATATAAACATTAGAGTCCCTTTCTGGTTCTACATAAATGCAATTTGGCTGGTGAGGTTGGGGTTTTTTCACATGGAATATGTCCCTGTGAGGTATAGGTTTGATTTGGTTGGAAGTAGTATTCTTCAATGAGCTTGAGTTTGTTTCATTATAAATATGTCCTAACAAATGATATATGGTGATCACCGAGGGACAATTGACCTCCAGGTGGGGCATGGTATTATCAGATGTGTAGCCCAATGAATGAATGGTTCATAGGAAATATGATCGTAGTGGAATTTAATGGGGGGTTTCAATGGGAAAATATACCATTGAGTGGGTGCTCCCTAGCCTACAGTGGTTATTTCCTTTAGAGAAACGTTATTGAAGATATGAGGAAGAATATGGACCTTATGGGGACATATATATAGGGTTAGTGTAACACCTGCTAGATTTAAAAATAAATTTAACATTTAATTTACGAATCACTAAGTCTTTGTGAAACGACACTTGGTTATAACTATTCCATTAAACATAAATTTTTCGCTTCTCTTCTTTGAATTATAAAAAAATAACAAACACATTTTCATTTAGTAATTTATTTAGAGTCTTATATAATCAACATAATTTTTTAATAGTAACATATACTTAGGAATAGTAACAAACCATTATGTACAATATCATGTGTAATGTCCTGGTTTCGGAAGCCGCCTAGAGGAACCCTATACCTGGTTGGTCACATGGCTCAAGAGCATTTGCCCAAATTCCAGAGGATTCTAACTAGTAGTGTGGGCCTTGGGTGTGATAGTAGAGAAACTATTCCCTCATTGACAGAGTAACACAGCAGATGTAAAACAGATTTACAATAGCAGAAGTAGTAAACATACCATACAATAGTAAATAGTAGAATACTGAAAGAATAAACTGGAGCACATATATATAATGATGATGCATGATATATATGTCTAGGAATGTAGCTAAATAACAAAAAATGATGAAATACAGTACTAAACCAAGTAAAAAAGAAAATAGAAAATAGAAAAACAACTCCTCAGTATCGCTGGCCTCAGCCTGATCCCATGCTCTCCAACTCCAATGCACTCAAGTACCTAAAGTAGAAGGGCACTTTCCCTTTTCAATAACAGTAGAAATATAATCTATTTGGTCACAAAATCATGACCCAAATAAGGTGAGAGGTGAATCCCATTATGCCCCCACAAAATGATTTATTCCTAATAGTCAGTGAATGTATATATAAGGAAGTAAGCCAAAAGAAGTACTAAATACAGATGTACTTAAAAGTAACCATTCCTATAGTTTCAATGCATTCAATTTCATATATCAAGTAAGAAGATAATAAAATGAAGGTAACCCTCTGGGGGTAATCACAGCCTAACCCCTCTATTTCAACCAAACAAGAACATACAACCCTCTTGAATGTTTACACAGTCTAACCCATCTTGTTCATCTCAGCAGAGACTCTCTGAGGAAGTACTCACCATCAATTACCCATATATTCTTTTATTAGCATCTAATAGGATATCTGAGGATGTATTAAAAGCCCAATTCCCCCTATGGATCATATCGAGGAACTACAAACACTATGAGTAAGCACTTACATCTGTTCCCCCGATGGTCTTGCAATGTAAAGGTAAACAGACGCTCTAGATAAGTCCTCAACGTCCATTCTCCCTTTGGTCTAATACACCAGGTTCTCATGGCCCTATGTAAGTAAATCGAGCACAATGATATACAGTAGCCAAATTAAACCTCATGAAGTACTAGGATAAAAAATCTATAGTATATCGTAGCATGTCAAAGAAAATCACTCCATCCTAACAGTACATGGCATTGAAAGAAAACAATAGCCTAACAATGTTATACCAAAAGGTCCAAACAAATAATCATGGGAAAAATATCCATAGATTAACAAGTATTACCATATTCTCAACAATTATACTCTATCCAATCAAACTAGGAATAGCCGGTAAATAACAGGGCTAAAAACTATATACACTTAATACCCCACTCAAGGGTATTGGGATCTTTTGTACATATAACTCAAATAATATCTAGGGAAAGGTACAAAACACCTAAATCGGTGTTGTATGATCAATATATGTAAACCTCAAGCCTTGAATCACCCATGAACACTGTAGATAAAAAAAATGATAAAAACACTCAACAGATGATATCTCGTGAAAGAGGAGAAATCAGGAAATGAGGCTCTAGAAGAAGGATGATCTTACCATGGAGATCCCAATGCAATCAATGATGGTCGATTCAGAGAATAGATGCTAAATCAGGATTCTTGGGGAAGAATCGACAACGTACGAATGCTCTCAGTCAAAGAAGGAGAAGAATAAGATAGTTCTTCCACTTAGACGTGACCAAAGTCCGTTTAATGGAACAAATGAAAGTACACAGCGTGTACTGTATAAGTACACGACGTTAACTTTCCTTAACCATCCCCCACAATAGGTGATCTCCAGGTCACCACACACGGAATTGTGCATGGCCTTTACACAGCCAGCACAAGGCTACCCACGATAACCAAGTACACGATGTTTACATATAAAGTACACAGCATGTACTTATAAAGTACACGGTGTGTACTTAAAAAATACCAAAAAATTCATCTTTTACTTAAAAACACCTAAAAACGGAAAACATACCTGAAGAGAAGATCTGTCTTCTAACATCTTGACCCTAATGAATAGTAATGTAGCCTTTTTAATAGTTATTTGACCCTTATAAATAGAAATGGGCCCTTAGAAATAGTAACTTGACCCTTATGAATAGTAATGTACCCTTATTAATAGTAACATGGCCCTTAAGAAAAGTAATGTACCATTATGAAAAATAACATCACCCATGTAAGTATAAATAATATTTAGTCACCTTATAAATGAGAATGAATATTTCAAAAATTAATAATTATTTGTTGGTATTTTTTGAATGAAAAAATATTTATATAAAATTTTATAAATAATAAATTAATTTAAAAGTTAGTTAATTTTCATAAAATGTATTTGTAAATAAATATTTTTCCTTTATGAATTTTGGATAATATAATAAGAACTTAGTTAATTTTTCAAGCTCTTATAAAATTGGTTATAGATTTAATATTTTTATTTTCAAATAAATTTTTACTTATAACTAAATTTTGATTAATTAGATTTTTTTGATAAAATGGAGTTTATTTTTGAATTATACACATAAAATATTGTTTAGGGTTATTTTTTGGTATGTTTTTGAAATACATGACTTTTGGTGAATAGTAAAATACGTAATTATAGTATAGATATATTACAAGATAAATACACTATTACATGCATCATAGTTGATGTAAGTAACCATTAGTTATAACCCATATGCACTTATTACTATTTATGATCACAAAGATCAATATTATTTCTTGTCTTCGGTAAAATAATAAAATACAGAATAAAATATTGAGAAATCACTCCTCTCCTCCACTATAAAACCCACCCCTCACTCCCTCTTCTGTTCGCTCATCTAATCCTTCATGATTATCAATGTTTTACCCAAATACTCATCCCTATTCTCTCCCCATGTATATTATCTCTTGGTATTACCAAAAGCAAAAACCCTTCCCTTTAAGAGATTCTCAAGGTGGTGTATTCATGAGGTAAAACCACATCTTCTTTCATTAAATTTCATTTCATGTTTATTACTTTTGTTATCTTCCACTCATCTCCTTTATCCTATTGATCTCGAAGACTCTAGTATTATCTATGTTGTGGAATTATATCATGTGAATTTAATAATAATTATCAATCTCCTTACACTATGTCTCTTTTATTTTATAATCAAAATCATTATCTGTGAGGTGTCAATTTAAAACCATTATTAACGACGGTGTTTCGTTCATCAATTCCTCCTTCATTACTAGTCATGAAACTATTTGAATGGTTCAAATAGGCTATGACATATTTATTATAACTTATTTAATATTAAATAATCATTATATGTACATGATACTAATTCATACAACAAAACTATTTCACAATAAAAATTATATCCAAAATAATATAAGTGATATTCATTAATATATCATCTAATTATTCATCCTCAACCCATATAATCCAATGACATATATACCCTTTAAAAATATTGTATGTTCATTAATTAAATATAAATTAAATTTTATTGAATTATATCCATTCTACATGAACATCCAAATTCATATACTTGTATACCAATCATAAAAACCAATGAAATGAATTCTTCCGAGTGATATAATGTATCTTATAACTTATATGAAAGGCCAAAAATTATCCTAAAAAATTATATTAAATAAAATAATGTTCTAGTAGGTTCTAAATTAATTTCTTATTGATTCTATTTTCATATTCTTGGACATTAATGTCATAATAGGAACACATTCAGACATAAGTTAAGGGGTTTATCATCTCAATTTTATTTCCATGAGATTTCCATTATTCATAACATATTTAGTGTATATAGTTTTTGTATACTGAAATTGCATATATAAAATAATTAATCCATTTATATTCATGGTATTAATTGAGTCATTAGATTATTGTATGTTTTTGGACATATGATTCAGTTGATTACAATGCAGTAAGGTTTTTCTCATCTCACTTCTTTCTTTGTGAGATATTTTTTCTTCACCACAATTTATTGTGTATTGTGTATGTTTAATTCCCACTATTGTATCATATCATGAAGCAAATTAATTTATTTCTCTTAAAATTTTCATTTTATGGTTATTAATTTTGGGAAATATAATTCATTTGTTATAAAGTGGTGCAGATTTTGTACCCAGACCTCCATTTTCATTCGTGTTACTCTTATACTCTTCTTAATTGAATGAAAATATTAAATACTCTTATATAATCTTCATAAATTCCTTGTGAATGTTATATATATATATATATATGTATAGATATATATATATGTACCCAAAATAATCCTTCATTATTATATTGTAGTTACATTTTCTAAAAATATCTTTTAAAAGGTCTCCCCAACAAACATGCGTGATTCAATGGAAAATCTTCAATTAATACCTATTTTCAAGTTCAGTATATGATATGTTTTAACCCATAATTATTTCTGTAATGTAAAAAAATTTATAATAAAATATATCTTCAATAATTTCTTCTTCTATAAAAGAAAAAATTAATTTTTTATTTAAAATACCATTCATATTTTCCATAAATTATGCTAAAATGTTTTACTTCTAAAGTTTCAATAAAAATCAGTTTTACATGATTTCACTTCATTGAGAGATAATTTATGTTTCAAATATAATTTTAATTCCATTCCATCTTATTTTCTGGGATATACAGTTTAACAATATGATTTTGGTATGAATAAAAATGTTTTTCCTAAAGAACTAATCGCTCCAAATTAAAAAAAATATTTTCTCATTTATATTTTACATTTATGAAATATATTGCTTATTCACAACTTATTCCTTGAATGTGATTTATGTAATCCTGATTTATATATCATATTAAGAGACATCGTATTCTCCTGATATTCTAAGGGATTTTTATTTGAATGTTACAATTTTCTATCAGACACTTTGGTATGTTTAAATATTATTTCCACATGAACTTTCAATGGACTCATTTAAAAGTATAATTATCTATGTCAACATCCATTGTTGAGTCATGTACTACAATGAGTTTTATCTCTTATTATATCATATACAATATTTTTGACGGTTTGATGATCATATTGAATGTGGATGTGCTAAATTGAAACCATTCACAGGTTATCATTAAAGTATTCACATTTCTTGTGCTAGTTTTCCAATACAAATGTTGTTTAGTCTATGTTTCTCCCTTTTCATATGAGGATTTTATTGGACTTAGTAATTATTGGTTGGGACCCTCTATATATCCTCAATGCCTTGGTAGGTCTCACGAGACAAACTAGTGTCTTAATGTTATTCCTTGACTGTATGGTTTTTATAGTCTTAGCACGAGGCCTTGACGTTATGGTTTTGATTCCTGACATTATGCAGTCCCTCAGTATGAAACATGTAATTTATAGTCCATGTGGTTATTCAACGAGAATGATACTCATGGTTGTGTTTCATTATGTAATTATCTATTCATCACTTATTCCATCAAAGTTATACTCTAGTATATTATAAATGCATGCATTTCTTGTTATTCACAATTCATAATGTTCATGTTTATGATATATTCCACATTATTGATACACTTATTGCGCATAAGATCTTACACCATTCAGTTGTTTCTATTACTCATGTAATGAAGAAGAAAAATTTGAATAATATTTTTAGGATTTAGTGTTATTTCTTTATGTATCATGATTTATTTTCCTTCAAAATGTAAAATGGGTATCATGAAATTAATATAGTCTTCCAATATGTCTAAAATGACATTACCATCAGGATATTTTTCCTTGTAATCATGAAAATATAATAAAATAATGCACTGAATCTGGGATGTTGGGTTTGGGGAGTTATAATTGGTATTAAATGATGTTTAGCATCAATTTTGGAAACATTATTTAGAGAACCTAGATTAGATAATGTAACCCTAATATCGAATTTGATGATAAGCATACAAGAACATACATTAATTTTGTTAAGGTATTGATTTTTTGGATATTCTTATCAAAAAAATCTCTATCTAGATATTATATGTGGATGTGGTTCACGAACAGATGTATCTATGAGTAACATATCCAACAAGGTGTTATGGGATTGACTCAGGGTAACCTGGAACATGATAATAGGCCTTACTGTGCACCTAATTTGACACTCCTAAGGGATATGATTAGGATAAATCTCATTTTTTACAAGAAATTATGTAGGATTTATCCCCCAATGTAACCAATTTATATGGTTCTAAGATTTTTGATACTTAAATTTTTGTTTTTTCTTATAAAATTTTTAGGGTTATATGGAGTTCATAATTTTATATGCTAATATAGTCTAGGAAATTTATTTGTATTGGAGCATACAAGATGGAAAGATAACATCACCAATGCACTCAATGAAATGTGTAAGAAAGATCATACCTCTTATTGTCTTAATCTATCATTTTTAAGGAATACAGTCTCCTAGTAAAATCATCATTTGTTGAAATATTATAATGTGTTAACAAGATATTGAATGAATTCTATTAGTCCTAAGGCATTAAAGGGAAGAATGAAAATAAGATGATAGAAGGGAAATCAATGGATAAATGGAATACATGAAAGAAGGGCTTCTTGATATGTGACAACTATGTAATGAATCACCCTTGTAAATTCTGGAATGGAATGGGATTTTTTTATAAGTGTAGAGTAAAAGGACAACATGTTCGTGATTGTAAGGGTAAGAAAAAGATTTACAATGTATAATGCTTCAACTGAAAGGATATCTAACACTATGTAAATCAATCACCCTAGCATCAAAGGAATATACCACAGATGATATCACTAGATAGTGACTGTGTTATGATACTACTACATATGAAGTGTAATGATTAATTCACCCATTAGGAATCATGTCATTTGAATATTTTATCAGCGATGTAACAGTTATATGAATTATGGAATATATGATGACTGTGTTGCAGTACTGTTTCATTACGTATTTCAGGTCATATGATGAATTGTAACAAGGATATGTGACTTAATATAATGTTAATATATTGTGATTGTATATTATTGAGGGAAAGAAAACCCTAAATATATTCTAGATATTGAGATAATGATGAAGAAATGATTGATTCGAATTAGTACTAAATACCTCGAAACTAATTATTGACATGTCGAAAAGTTGTATATGATATCATCGAATGAATTTATAATAGTTTTTTATTTAAGGAATATATAAAATAACTTTTATATTACTTATGTAATACATTAGAATTCATTTTTCCAATATGTTTTTATGTTAATTATACTTATATCCATATTTCAAGGGAATACATGGTGATGATATTCACATGGTTAGAATGTGAATATTCATATCTAATTCATGCTGATTAAGGGATAATGATATGTTCATCTAGGAAATTCATTGACACTCTTTTTATAGTGTTGGATCATTTTAATTTGGAATGATTAACAATTTATGAATGTTTTATGGTGACCATTATATGAGGTTTTAGAACATAATGTATTACTTCACTTCATGACACAAACTATGCTAAGGGATGAAGTATATAGTTTTCATAGAGAAATCAATGGATAATATTGAGGTTAGGAATCATAAATTCATATTTACATTCTTATATAGTGGAATAATTCTTCCACACTAGGAATAGGGTCATAAAATATTTGTCCTACAATCAAAAATTTTAATGTTATCAATGATCTTTTTCATAATATTAGATTCTAGTATTGTGGTAATCAACATTCATCTAAACATGTTATCAATCTCGATACATCATAATATTATGTATATATTATTATCCCATTACCAAATTCTCACTTCACACTAATTTCATGTTTTTCGAATTCCTAGTTCTACGGCAATCACTGCATTTTCCTTTCCCTCTTCTTAAGAGGGTACTTTATTAACCCTATTTCTAGTGTGAGTTTTCCACATCATAATTTTCAACTATAAACCACTACATATTAAATTTCAATTTCAAATTATGAGGAAACAATTTATTGAAGGAGGTGATAATGTAACGACCTAATGATTTAAATATAAATTTAATATTTATTTCCTAAAACACTGAGTACATATGAAATAATAATTGGTAATAACCTATCCAAGAAACATATTTTTACCGCTTCTCCATTTAGAATTTCAAAAAAATCACCTACATGGTTGCATTCAGTAAGTTATTTAGAGGTTGATAAAATCAACTTACTTTTTTGGTGAATAGTAACATACCCTTATGAATGGTAAACCACCCTTT
Source organism: Viscum album (assembly GCA_963277665.1). Taxonomy (NCBI): domain Eukaryota; kingdom Viridiplantae; phylum Streptophyta; class Magnoliopsida; order Santalales; family Viscaceae; genus Viscum; species Viscum album. Next base: position 1,283,287,133 of record OY728134.1, read on the forward strand.
TGAAGTGTGACATAACCATTATGAATTGTATTTTACCCTTCCAAATTGTAATATGAACCTTATGAATAATATCGTGCCTATAATAATAGTAACATGACCCTTATGAATAGTAATATACCTTTATGAATAATAATATGACTCTTAAGAACAGTAACATACCCTAAGGGAATAGTAACATCTCCCATGTAAGTATAAATAAAATTTAGGCACCTTATAAGTGATAATGAATATTTTAAAAAGTAATAATTAAGTGTCGGTATTTTTTGGGATAAATAAAAAATTATTTACAATTATATAAATAGTAAATTAATTTAAATGATTATTAATTTTCATAAAACATATTTATAAATAAATATATTTTTTTCTTATTATTTTAGTATAACATAATAATAACTTAGTTAATTTTACATGCTGTTATAAAAAGTCATTTATAGATTTAATATTTTTATTATTGACTAAATTATTATTATACTTTTAATTTCTCTTATTTAGAAAATTATTTTGATAAAATGGTGATAATTATTTAAATATAGACCTTAAAAATGGTTAGGCTAAATTTTAGGTATTTTTTTGAATACAAGAATTTTTATGAATAGTAAAATTTGGTAATTACAGTATTAATAAATTATAATATAAATACACTATTTCATGCATCATGGATGATGTAAGTAAACATTATAGCAAACTATTATGCACTTATTTTTATTTTTTGTCACTAGAATCAATACTATTGATTATCTTGGGAAGATAATAATGTAATGATAAATCACTAATCTCATCCACAATAAAAACCACCATCACTCGGTCTTTTCATCCCTCATATAAGCCTTGAAGCTACTTAATGTTCTAAAAAAATACTCTTACCTAGTCCATCACCACATCCAAAATCTATTTTTCTTTCCCAAATACCAAAATCCCTTCCATTAAAGAGATTCTAAAGGATGTGTATTCAAGAGGTAAATCCATATCTTCTTTCCTTTAATTTCATTTCCCATTTCTCTCTTTTTTTCTCTTATACTCATATGGGCTATACAATGTTTCATGATAAAATTGTTATTATCTATATAATGGAATTATATAATGTTAATTTCATAATCAGTATCAATATTCTTACTCTCTCTGTGTCTCTCTCTCTTTTATTTTATAAATGGAACCATCATCCGTGAGGTGCCAATTTACAACCTTCGTCGACGACGAAGTTTCATTCTTCAATTTCTCCTTCAATAATGGTCATGAAACCATTTTTATGGATCATATATGCTATAATATATTTATTATAACCTATTTAATATTTATTAACTAGTATATGAACATGATATTAATTTATATGACAGGACTAGATCGTAATAATCAAAATACTGCCAAAATAATCTAAATGATTGTCAGTTATAGTTAATTTAATGATTCATCCTCAAACCATTTAATCAAATGAAATGTATATCCATTTAAACAATTGGATGTTCCTAAATATCATATAAATTAAATAGTTTATATTTACATAAAATCCATATTATCATCAATACTCGTATAAAAGTATGTCGATTGTGAATACCAATGAAATATATGACACCGAGCGATATATTGTATCCTATAACTCATCTGAAAGGTGATAAATGAACCAAATAAATATATTAAAAATCCATTAAAGGATAAATAGATTTTGAATTAGGTTATTAATCAGTCTAATTTTATATTCCAGGACCTTCAGGTCATGAGCAAAACACATTCAGATATAAGGTATGGGGTTTTAAATCTATCTTTTATTTCCCTTAGATTTACATTATTTGACACATATTTCTTGTATGTGGTTTATGTACACTAAAATTTAATATATAATATCATAAATATTTTTTTCCTCATGGTATTAAATGATTCATTTTATGATTATTAATTCATGGAAATTCAATTCAATTTATTATAAAGTAGTACATGTTTTCACATCTAACTTCTATTTTAGTGAGATATTCATTATTCACCACATATTATTATGTATGGGGTTTGTATACAGGCCACTGTTGCATCATATCATGAATCCCATAATTTTCAATTTATTCATTATGTCTTTTTATTTTTATTTATTTTGGGTCATATGATTTGATTGGTTATTAAGTGGTACGAGTTTGGTATGTGAACCTACATTTTCTTTCAAGTTATTCTTATACTCCACTTACCTCAATTAATTTCTTAAATATTATTATGTAATATTAAAAAATTCTATTTGAATGATATGTATATATATATGTGTGTCTGTGAGGGTGTGTTCATGTGTGTTTTTGTGTGTGTACCAAAAAAATCCATCTTTCCTTAATGGGGACTAACATGTTTTAAAAGGATCATTAAAAAATTCTCCCTATTAAACAAACCTGATTCCATGAAAAATTGCAAACTATTAACTATATTAAATTTCATTATATTGTTTGTTCTAACCTATAATTATTTCAGAGAAAACATATATTTTATCATGAAAAACTATCTTGTTTAATTTATTGTCCTATGAAAGCAAACCCGTCTTTCCTCATTAAAATCCCTTTAATATTTCCCTCAACATACACTAAAATGTTTTAATTCCAAAGATTCTTTAAAAACACTTTTTACATTATTTCACTTATGTGGGAAAAATGTTATGTCTATAATATAATTTCAGTGACCTTACATTTTATTTTATTGGTTATGCATGTTTACAATATGATTTTGTGACAAATAATATGTTTTCCAAAAGAACACTTATTTCCAAAGTAAAAAACGAGGTTTTCTAGTCTCACTTTAACTTTTTGGAAATATATGCCTTTTTACCACATATTCATTACAATTGGAATATGTACTACCCACTGATATATCATACCATGACTCTCCTAATTCTCATGATATTACAAGGGATTATGATTTGAATGTTTCAATGTGGTTTGAGTCAGTTTGGAATGTTTAATGATCTTGGACATTAAATGGTCCCATACAAATGTATCATCATCTATGTCAACATCCTTTGTTAAATCTTTCTCATCAATTAGAATTAACTATTATGATATCATACACAATTTTTTGATGTTTTTAGGATCATTTTGACCATGAATGTGATAATTTGATACCATTCATGGGTTATAGTTAATGTATTCACATTTTTAATGCTAGTTTTTCAATACCAATGATTATATTGTCTATGTATCTACCATTTAATATGAGGAATGTGTTGAATTATTAAGTGTTTGGTGGGGCATTTTATATCTACTAAATGCATTAGTAGGTCTAATGAGAAAAACTAGTGTCTGGGCACAAGGCCTTGATGGTATGGTTATTTATGGTTTTGGGACGAGGACTTGACATTATAGTTATGATGTCTAGAATTACGCATTCCATCATTAAGAAACTACTAATTTATATTCCTTGTGGTTATTCAACTAATAGAATACTCATGGTTGTGTTTTATTAAGGAATTATTTATTCATCTCTTATTTCATCCATGTTATACTATTGTTTATTTTTAAAAGCTTGTGCTTTTAGTTATTCAACATTCCTAATGTTTATGTTTATGAAATCTTCTACACTATTTCATAACCTTACTTTTTATTTTATCTCAACCAATTATCATGTATCCATTCCACGTGTTTTAAATAAGAAAACATTGAATATTCTTGCGAGGATGGATTGTTAATTTGTTTTGTATCTTGTTTTATTTTATTTCACAATATAATATAGGTATCATGAATATAATATTCTATTACAAGACTTCTAAACTAATCTACTGTTTGGGATTTGTTTCCTTTTAATTATTCCCATGCAATAATATAATGCACTGACTCCATGATTCTAGGGTCAGGGTGTTTAATTAATCGACATTAGGTTTAAATATTTACAACTAACCCCATGTATCTAGATTGATAAGAATCAAATCATATATATTTGTAGTTTTACAATTTACAGTCTTGTGGAAAGAACATATCATATAGTATCACTTCAGTTGGTGATGATTTTATCATACAGTTTCACATATTTTTACTAGGACATTGGCCACATAGTTTAATATTGTGATGTAGGTAGATGTAAGCCCGAAAAGGTGTTAAAATAGAGGATGGAGGGAGGATAATGCATTTATGGAAAAAATATAGGTGTCCCTTTCTTATTTATGATATCAATATTGAGAACTATCTTCTTATTTTTGTAAAGGCGGCCCATCCTCCCATCATCCTTCAAGTTGGTTTGTTAGGGGAGATTATTGGGCTCTTGTGGAATGTCTCCACATTATGAATATTATTAAGAGATTGTGACTTACACATTAAAGGATTCCCAATTCAATTTATGAGACTAGAAGGTTAAATATAATAAATACACCAGCATTGGTTTCCATACACATAGAATGGAACCAGACATCAACCAAGATCACATGATAATTATATTAATACTTGGGTTATAAAAATTAGGTTCCATGATTCAGGGAATGTCTTAATAATGTAGAAATGATTTTTGTCCTTTTATAAGGGTAACAAATTATTGAAAATTCATCAAGGGTATTTTTATTTAGGGAAGAAAAGTCAGATGTACACTTTTCCAAGGGAATGCATGATTAGAAGAAAGAATATATGTATTTTTTAATATCCTTGTCTTAAATGAATGGTGGATTTGGTGGAGGCTTTAACATTAGGATTCCCATATAGGATAATTTGTTAAAATGTTTAGATATGGATGGTTCCTTAGTTTTGGATAAGTGGTGTTTAATTATCCTTAGTGAAAGCCTCAAAATATTCTTCACCCATGTGATAATCAGGTGAGAAATAGGTTCCACTGGATTTATGCTAGATGGAGAATATTTCATCAACAATGTGATGGGGAGAAAAGGAATTTTACATAGTGAGGATAAGAAAGGATATTCATACATTTTAGGTGTAAAATATTTGTTTAGCCAATTGAGGGTATGAAAATATCATTACTGAATTGAGGGAGAGAAAGTTTCTTCAACCAAGTGAGTGTGAGAAATGTAGTTATCCCATGTCCCGATGAGAAAGAGGATTCAACCTTGTGAGACATGGATGAAGTCACACCCATTTTTAACTAGGAATAGATGTTCTTCCATGGGATAGAACATGGGAATGGATTTTACCTAGTATATGGAGTTCACTATATATTTTACTTGATGACGTACATTTAAGTGTTCTTAATTATATGAGTTATTCCCCCTAGTTTTTAATAAATATTTATGATGTTGTTTCCAATAATTAATAAAATTATTTCTAATCATTGGAATACTCAATTAACCTCTCTTTTAGTTATATTATCATTGATTATAGCATAAAATATTACACTTTAATGAATTTGGAAACAAGATAATGAGAATACAGAGAGAAAAGCTGTAGTCTATCTCTTTACAAACAAAATTTTTTCAAATAAATAGCTAAAAAGTCTTAAATTATGATTTTCATAAAAATAAATGAGATATGGGTATGAGAATATGGTAACAAATTATGAATCTCATAAAAATATAATAGTGATCATAAGAGAATATATTATTTATTAGAAATTGTCAATGGAATTGTGTAATGATTGTGGTCATAAAAAATAATTTCATTACTGATGGATCACTTCCAAGACCGTCATCACATAGTCAAAAAAGACCAATAGTGGATTGAATTCACTTCATAACTTGTTTCGTTTTTAGAATTGGTTCACTCACCATCCATGTTCATTAATTGAATAATTTAAATCCCTAACCTATTTAATATTATCTCAAGAGGTAATATTCATTACACAATTTATTTTTGAGGTTTAACTAACACAATCATCATATAATTAAAGCCATAACTATGTGTTACAAAATATCATAAGAACATTCCTCATTTTATATTGGAATATAAAATGTTTTAATAGGATAATAAAATGAAAATTTCATAATCCATAAAGAGAAATTAGATGGTTGGTATCATTATATTATTTCCCCATTGAAGCATAAGAATCATTAATAGATTTTCAAATAGATGAAAAATACCTTTAAAATAACATTTGAAACATCTTTAGAATACATGAGAAAAATAAATTTTTATTTTAATAAGATTTAAAAAAGCATACCAAAAATATTTTGAAATTTTTTTATTTTGAAAATAACCATAGAGGTTTATACGATATGCCTCAAATCAAATAATGATCATCATGGCCCGAAAGGTCTTCTATAAGGTAATTGTTAAAACAAAGAGTTCATCCACAGTTGTTGTAAAAAATCATAAATAATATAATCGCAAAGACATTGTTAAATTTAATTTTCAGTTACATTAAAATAATGTAACATTTAGTTAAAATGAATTAGAAAAAAATTAGATCATAGAAACTAAAGTTCATTGAATTATTTTTAATGATAATAGACATGGAAAAACAATTCTACGGCTAATGATGAAATAAGGTCATCTTTTCATAAAAAAATTCTCTTTCAATTTATATACAAAAGATATGATAATAAAAATAAAACATAAAAAATAATAATAAAAACCATAGGAGAATAAAATATATGTCTGTTAACAGATAATATCATATAATTATAATTCAAAGAGATTCAACCATAAATAATACAGATTAGAAATTAGATTTCAACATTAACCCTTACAAAAGATCATATATTTCATCATAGGCACTATGAAAGTATCATATAGTAAATTAATATTTATTATAAATATATAAACTAATAATAATCACCCTTTTATTAAATTATAACATTCCATTATAATTTTTAATCACCCAATTATGATCAATTATTCATTAAAATTATCATTGAGGTGAAAACTAATATGTTTTTTATATATAATTTAGTTTGGAGGTTCTGGTCCTTACACATTATCCTAGGATTCATCATATATAGAATATTAATCACATTTTATGTTCTATATTTTTTCATTATATACAATTTTATATACATTATTAACAAGAGGTGATAAAAAATGAGCTGAATAACTTCATGAAGATGACATTCCATACGTACACATGAATAATGTTTTCCTTTTCCAATGAATTGAAATTACGAAATATAAATAATAATGTATAATTATATATTTTTAATATTATAATTAATATCATATATATTTAATAAATTCATCAATATAGAAATAAATGTATGGATGAAATTAAAAAATAATCACTTCACTTTGTGGAGGTGGTTGTCCACCCATATGCACCCAAGAAATTGTCATTTATCAGTGGAATTACATGAGTTAAAAACTAGTTTTTACATTAAAATCGATAAAAAAATCAGTATATTAAATATATTGAGTGCGTCATCTAAGATTATTATATATAATTTTGTTCAGGTTATGTAAGAATGAATCCCATATTAGATATGTGAAGCGAAATAACTCTTCTTGATGAAACCTCTTTTTTAATACACATTACACCTCAAAAGGTTGGTATTAATGAAATAAACTAAGATCAATATTTTTTTAAGTAAATAAAAAATGATATTTAATTTGAAATATTAGGAAATATTTTTCTCAATGTGAGTGAATAAGTGAAGGGAGGGGGTTCCCTTTTTTAAGTGTGGTTGTTGTCACTCTTGTCAATAACTAAAATGTTAAAATATAATAATTTCATATACAAGTTAAAGTATAAACAATTAAACCTCAATTAAAATATTATATAATTTATTTATAATTATATACAAAAAATAAAATTTTTACTTGTTTTTGTGATATTATAATCCTTATACATTTGTTTAACACATTCATTAACACATTTTAAACTTAATCAATTTGATTTTTTGTACCATTGTTGTTATTATTAATGGAAAATTGAATATAAAATCATTAACCAATATTAATATTAAAATTTCAATTGTGGAAACGATTTTTTCATATTTAATTAATATTGGTGGATGAAATTTATTTTAAAATAACCACAACAAAAAAAATGAAAACTGATTTTTGAAAAATGAATTTTTATCCTTAACATTGAATCTTATATCATATTCATGCCTAGTAAAAATAAATTTAATGAATGAAAACTTATTAAATAAATTTATCAGATAATAATTTAGTTAAATTAATCCATAAATAGAAATATATTTCAATTATTAACATAAAAACATATTGTCCACATAAAAGCTGGTTTTTAGAAAAAAATTCATTTTTACCTTAAAATCCCTAGTTTTACATTTTTGAAAAATAGATAAGAAATGAAATAACTTTATACATGTGTAAAAATCAATTTTTCATTTGATCGATAATCTGAATCAAATTTTATGTAGAATGTATATTACATAAGAAATTAAATTAATAAATTATTCCAAAACATTGATTTATAGATAGTAGTGTTTCTTTGGTGATTTATAAAATATTTCATTTAATAGTATACATTATAAAGTGTTATTATTAATAATATATAATAATTTTTCCAATAATTTCACAGCTACATGATTCATAAGATATCGAAAAAATCAAATTTATTATATATATATATATTATAAAATAATATGGTGTGACATTATACACCCTTATATGATTTTACATTAAAATTATATCACATAGATTAAAACTAAGGATACATATACCTTATCACATCTTAAAGTTCCCACATTTCGTGATAAAATTTTCAATTCTTCAAAATATCCTTAACACGGTGAGTATTTTTTTCATTTTAAATTATCTTTATAATCCAATATTTTATTCGATGGGTCCTCATTGGAAGGATCATGTATCTTTGGTACAATATTTTTGATCCATACATGTGAAGGATTTGGTATAGACCTTCCCAAAATATATGCAGGGAACCCATAATGAACTTGGGTAAGGTTTAGATGAATCTCCAAGTGATACGATACTATCTTGATTCAATTCATAATCTTATAGGCATCAATATAAATGGGTCTTAACATTCCATTCATTCTAATTATTATAATATTTTCCAATGGAGATATTCAAAGGAATAAATTTTCATAGAAATTAAACATTAAATATCCCATGTGGTTATCATTATAAATTATTTCCCCATGATGAGATTGTTTGATATGCTACAAAATGACTCCAACATTCTCTACCATTTCCATATCCTGGTCATTTCTTTATAGAATTCATTCTCTAAATTAATCTTAGTATGATTGTGTCCTATATTTTTTTCCTTAGTGTAAATTATAAGGGGAGATATAAATATTTGAGTAAAATCCATTATTGAATGAAAATTCAAATATATTACTATGTTGATCCCAAACTCCATTAAAATTTATAGAGTATTATCATATCATATTTTATAGTGTTTTAATGGTATTCTAAGATAGTATTTCAATATGAGGATGATACCCTAGGACAAAACTCAACTTTGTCATCAAATAATTTTAAAATATTTACCTGAACATTGAACTAAATCACCAATATCTATCTAATAATATTAATTGTGTTTCTACATAAATGTTTTTGACATCCTTAATGTATATCCTTAAAACATGGTTAAGAGAGAAGTTTTTATGATATAAATAAAATTTTATGATTTTACAATGAAATCATCTAAAACTGATATATCGTTATTCCATTTAGATATCTTATATTTACCACAATTAAATACATTGTGGTTTTTTCTTAATTCAACTTAGGTATGAGTATTAGTTTTAAAATCACCATTGACTATTGTCCCTTAACCTTAACCTTATAACATAAAAATATCTGAGATATATAAACATTGATATCTATTAATGATTATTTATTTTTGATACATTCCTTGAAATTAATTTCATTAAAGAGTGAATTGAATTAATTAATATTTCTCTTTATTAATCTAATTATATGATTATTGTGTAAATAAATTTGATAATAAATTTTAAAAATAAATAATATTGAAACCGTATTATTTTTAATGAAGAATCTAAACTATATTATGTGAATAATTCATGGAAGGTATTGAAATTTAAGAGCCCCAAAATAGAGTAGAGATTGATAAAATTGAAGGTAGATGGTTTCACTATAGTTTATGAATGCATAAGTGTAATCCAAGAGATACTCAATGTATAAAATCTTTACCCATAGACAAAACATATGATCCTTATTGGGGCTGGAGTCTACTAAAATTCAAAAACATTATATATTTGGGATATCCACGTGATAAATCAATTTTTTTGGGGAATAGATTAATTGAAAAATTTGAAGAACATTATACATTCAAAATGGGTTTTAAAAATCCAAAAAACATGAAGAACAAGTTTAGATACAATAGTAGATTTACAAGAATATCATTCAATTAAGTGACACATGATTTAAGGAATAGAAATCCACTCATTAAAAAATAATTGTTCAATTTTATTGGAGAATAATTAGTCGGTTAGAGTTTGATTTAGATGTTATAAAAATAGAAGAATAATAAGAAAAATCGTAGACAGAAACTCATATGAGATAACACTCTCTATAAATATAAGGATTATGATTCTTTAAAAAGGACCATGCCAAGAGGATAGAATTTACAAGATATAGAGGAAGATATTAAACAATAATTTCAAGACACCAACATAGGAGATGAAATGGAATAGATTTATTCAAAATCTAAAATGATAGTTCAGGTTGAGGGTCAACTCTGACAATAAGGATTAATTTATTGAAAATAATCTTTTTCTTTTTAACATTTTGTTTTTTAATTTTAAATTATTGTTATTATTGTGAGTGTAAAATGAATTTTTTTTTCATTATTTCAGGATAAAATTTCATATATTTAAAGATCAATTTAACCTACGCTATTTTGGAATTAATTCAAGTCTAAGTATATGTGTATGTGTAGCTAAGAGATACCGGAGGAGTGAGTCTATTGAAAGGGATGTGTGTCTAATTAGAATATATTTTAATTTTATAGTCTCACAAACCAATACTGTAATTCAATGAGTGTATTTAAAAAATCATAATTTATAAAAGTCTAGTGAGATTTTATCTTCTAGGGGAAGAAACCCATTTTAATTATGGGGCTTTGGGGAGTGATATCTGACTATACATCACCTTCCATAGAAAAGACTAATCATAATGCACCTGGTGGGGTTATTGAATTACCTTAAGAGAGAGGTTTGGACATCCTAGGTATATTTAGTAACATTAATATTTTGGGATGGATACAATGAGAATAATTATTGCTAATTCTTATGATTACTTTCAAAAGGGAAAATTAATTTTCCTTATATAAACAACCTTCTATGAATTAACTCTCCCACTCTTCATACTTATTTTTATGTGTTGAGTCACGACATCAACCCTCTCAAATAGATTTTTTATTTTTGTTTTATTATTTTCATGAAATAATTAAAATATATTATATATTATACTAATTTTTCTCATGGGATGGACCTCACAATTACAACTATTCAACTATTTGTAGTTAATCTAGTTTGGGTTACTATAAATTTCTAAATTACATTTAGTTTGAGGATTCAATGATGCCTTTTGGGTGTGAAAATTCCCATCATGATGTTGATGTGTAAAAGAAAAATATAATTTTAATATATAAATAAATAATTAGTCTCCAACTATTATATTTTTTTATTTTATATTCTGTAATTTAATTTTTAGTTTCTTTTCAATTTTAGGCTCTAGGTGTTTTTCATTTATGTTCTGAGGTATAAGTTGTATGATGGAGGACATCCAATTCCATTTATAATTGTTAACTCTCTTAAAATGATTTCAATAAATCAAGATAAAAATTAAAAAGAAATAATAACAGATTCATCACAAACCAAGACTTCCAAAAATTGACATAAATTTATAAGAAACACTCCAAATCATATAATACTACTAAAATGAGGGTTGTTATTCCAATGGGACATGGATGAATAATCTGAGGAACTAGAGGAAGGAAACATGGATTAGGTACCCTTTGAGGATAAAATAGTATAAACAACAAAATATATGGCTTAATCAAATCAAATTTACTATTATAAACATTTATATAAATTTTACATGGAGGAAACCAAGTAAATTGATGACGAAGAAGAAGTAAAGGAACCCTCCATTTATGATGGAAAATACCTATTGGTGGAGGAAGATAGTGAAGATGATGAAATTTGGGAGTGGACTATGGATCTTACATAATAAATCCCCAACAATAAAAAAAATAATGTTTTCATGCTTGACATGATGAGCTTAGTGAATAATTTGTTGAATTAAATCCACAAAAAGAGGAAAATGTAGAAATTTACCCTATATGGAAAACCCATGAACTTCTAATACAATCATTGGAGTCTTCAACCAATGCGAACCCACCACTAAGTGATACGATGATCTTTAAGAGGTGTAAATGTTTAATAGCTACCTCATACTACTTTTAAATGTTTAATTGGTTCAATGAGATATAATCGGATAAGAACCCTACTCCTAAGATTTGATCTAATGTGATAATTTCGATCTTAAAAAACATGATAAATGTTCTTTTTAGGAGGAATCATGAGTCATTATTTACTGGATTTCATAGGACTCAGGGATTTCTAAATTATAATTAATTGTGTACTCCATCATCTATAATTTTTAATGATTATTTCTATAGGCACTGTGTGTTCAAAATTTTTATTTCATTGTAAATTTATGAAGAAAAACATATGTATTGACTAAATGAAAAATATCATCAAAATAAATTGGGTGTATGATCTAAATTTTAATATTTTTTATACTCCACTAATCTCAGATCTATATTATTTCAATGAAAAAATGCATACCAACTCTTAGATTAGTGTTATTGTCTTATCAATGATCATTAAAATATTTTTAGGAAGCTGATAATAAAGGATATTATTTTTCATTGTGATATAATTGAATAAGTATTACGTAAAAATTAAATTATTTGAGTAAATAAAGGAAATTTTAAATTAATGAATCTTCATTGTTCTTTTTAGTCACATCTTGATGATATTTCTTATAAAATTTCTAACATAGAATTTAATGTTTTCATGTAGATTAATTTATTATTATTAAATATTCAATTTTCTTAAATATCAAATGGTATCATTACAATGATGTTTCTTGTCCAAATTTCCCAATCCTTATTTTTAAATTTCATAGGTGAACTCAAGGAATGATACCTATAAGGATTTGGATTTGATATTTTCTAAAAGATTATTGTGAAATACCCATATAAAATACGATTGATGAATTTTATTATTGTTTCCATTATCATTAAAGACTTATTTATTAGTGGACCTACATACTCCCTAGGATACCTAAATTTAGTTATGTTGGAATGAAACATATTACAAGACAAACTTTACATTCTTAAACTTTCTCTAAAATTTGGAATAATTTCCAATTATAAAGTGTGGGTGAGAGGCAATTGACAGTGAAGAAAGTGATAAGATTTATTGAGTACAAATATTTTTATTGATTATTTGGGGCATGTAAATGGTTAATGTAATTGTTAATTTAAGATATTCCTACACTTTATGTGGAGAAATAAAAAAATGAATGAAATTTGGTAAAATAATGGTGGGTTAAAAATCACCATCACATTATCAATGGTTTTTATCATTTGGGGTTAGGTGGTGGATGCGAGATCTGTATAGCTCAATTTATGTGATTTTTAAAAAACATGAAAATTGGAATCATTAAAAACCCAATATGGTGTACATTTTTATTATATTCATTTTTCATGGCCTTACATTATGATTTGTTAAGTAGGTGTTGTCACATTTCAACGATTATAATGTCATTGGACTTTAATTGGATTATCATGCACTATACATAGAGATAAAACTCCTTTATGATATTTAATTATTTTATTGAAAATTTACCAACCATCCTTTAGCCTTATAGTCATATGATTTTAATTTTAATGTTGTCATTGTTTTTTTTGTTATTTTTTTCTCTACTAAGTAAAGAATATAGTTATTATTCATGTTTATATTTTTGATAAATTATTTCTTGTTATAAAGGAATCTCCATTTATATTTTACCCTAAGTGATGAGAGAAGAAATATAATGGTGAGGCAAATCACAACATGGAATGAAATAATGAATTTACATACTTTAAAAGAATAATGTATATGTTCTATCTTTTTTTTTGTAATAATGAAAGACTTTGTGTCTAGTATGAAGTTGGGGTTAATTTGCTTTTGCGAAACGTGAAAATTATCTCTCACCATAAATTTTTTGTTCAATAAATTTATTATTTTATACATTAGAAAATATTGGTGTCCTTTTTAATTTACAGTGGAGAAAAATTATTGACTATAGATATTTTATATGTGTGAGGGTTTAGATGAGATTACATTATACATACATTTTTTTAACATAATTTCGTTAATGTGTGAATATATTTGAATAATATTCCCCATTATTAATTCAATTAATTTATTTAAGGGTAATTAAAATTGAATATTAATTTTAGAAAAATAAAAAAAATTTAATGTGCATTATTTTTTAGGAATAATGATTAATTGATTTTGTTAATGTGTAGGTTAGAAATTCAAAAGGACATTAAAGATACATTATCAAAAAAATATAGTATCTAGAAGTCATAAAACCATAGCAGAAAGCCACGTGGAAGACACAGGAGGAGCCTATGACCACGAAACCCTCATGGAAGGCTGGTTCATGAGGAACATGGGATGTATAGGTCGCACATAGCATATACATTATCAAAGTTTACCGATGCATGTGGTTTGGGTTTGTGTGGATGTGGGATGACATATTAATTTGAACATGATATAATCAGTGACTTGAGGGGTGATTTGGACCTCTTATAACCTAAAGACCAATTGAATAATGATCTAACATATATATTAGAGGAAGAACAATAATATCTATAATGTAGTATGCATCTTAATTTTGGGGTTTTTTGAACATATTGAAATTTTGTTGTCTTGGATTTTCCAAAAAATAATCATTCATAGAAAAACCATACCACTCTACTATTATCATCGCTATGTGATATTATTGCATGGTTAATAAAGGGAATATTCCACCACTACCGAAGATCTAATCATTGTTATGCCGCATCCATGGGTATGTGGTGTAGTCAATAGTGGAGCTCAAGATAATGAATGAGATATGAACCATGGAACATATAATATTTCATAGGCACATAAGATCAAAATATAGGGCGATGAAAATATTCTATAGGGAGAGTGTTTTACTTTGGATTTAGTTGCTTATATGGGAGGAAATTACATAAAATGTAGGCTGTTTCTGTGAATAGTTCTGGGGAATGAAGAAAATAATCCTCTATGTTGTAGGGTTTTATCTATTTTATGGAGAAGCCAAATATTGATGAGCTGAGGTATGTTGATTAATAAATAAGCTAAAATATATGATATTAGTACCTCATATAAAAAATTGAAATTTAAGATCCATGAAAATGAAAAAAAGTGTACCGGTCGCGGGTGGACTACTACACCTCATTCATGCATGAATAACTGTAATTTAGGAGATATGTAAGTGTAAAGCTCTACAATCATACACAAAACATCTAAGAAAAAATGAGTTAAGAATTTATTATAAATAAAATATCATAAATCATCATGAAATGTACCAATTACGATTATGTATTGGGAGAAAGCATAAAGAGGAACAAGTCTATGAGAAATCATATACATTAAAGATTTTGAAAAAAAATCCACAACAGCTGTAGAAAATGTATGTAAAGAATAACTTATTCATAAGAATATATTTTTAAATAGGATAAAAATGATATAAGAATTATACAACATATAATTAAAAAATAATGCGATAATTTAAATTTAGAATCAAAAGGGGGTCTATGATCGATTCAAATGTGGAGAAAATGGTGGAAGAATAAAAAATTCAAAACATTAATTTCACATGAGATAGAAATCACTCTAAATAGGATTATCATCATATTTTGAAAAGTGCCTAAACAATACCCTCTACATTTATAGATCCATAGGAGAATTTTTATATGTCATTTTATGAAAGTGACATATGTGGTAAAATGAAAGAGGTCTATCTAACATTCAATGAAACTATGGAAGAGGAGGTTCATCATCGACTATAATGTTTCATAGATATAATTTTTTTTCTTGTACTGTTTTTAATTATGAATTCTTATATTGATAGTGTTAATAATTTTTTTATTTAATCATTATTTCATGAAACAATTTTCGATCTTCCTTTTTTATTTACCCTTCCTCAGTCTCTAATTTATTCATGTTCATGGGAGCAGGTTTGACTTTCTAAGTGATGGAGGAGGGGTGATTTGTTGACGAGGATGTGTATCTAATTAAACTATATTTTAATTTTGGGGTATCACAAATTAATCCAGTGTTACAATGTTAGTATTTATATAATCAAATTATGAAGGAGTCTAGAATGACTAAAGAACTTAATAGAATAAATGCATTATAATTAAGCAGAGTGCATGAATGAGATATGAGCATACGCTACCTTCCACATCAAATAATGATCTTAATGAACATGATGTAAATTTATACATATACAGAGAGAGGGTTTTTCCATCTTTGGTTGATCTTTTTAACACAGAGAGGCTAGATTGCGTTCATTGAGAAATATGGTGCAGAATTTACATAATAACATTCAAAATTTAAAATTGAGCTACATTTTAAGAACAACCATCACTATATTCACTCTCCCTCAATTTCTACATATATAGTTTTTTGTCAATTGATCATATATTATATGTAGATTAGTAAATAATTATAATTTAATCAGGGAAATTGTTTATTCTATTGAATATTATAACCATTTTCTACACGGGAACGACCTTGCACTAACCAATACTCTACTCATTGTAGTTTATAATGGTTGGGTTACTATAAATTTCTATGTTTGATTTATCTAATGAACCCAATGATGCATTCATGGTGTATCATATCTCTTAATGTTGTCGAACTATAAATTTTATTTAAGATATAGATTAATCTTCTTAGTTTTAGGATGGATAGAGAATAATGAACTCTATGATTCATATAACATATGCTTAATCAATTATTCAATTCATGGTATACATAATTTGTTCCAAAATTGAACCATTCCATCACTATCATGATTTAATAGAGGAATATTATTTATATTCTATTGTAGATCAATATCTTTATTTTCTACCTCTTTAATATTCATATGATTTTATGGTTTAAAATTATTATGGAAAGGGTCAGATCATTCTCTTTTCATTATGATTTGAAAATACGTACACTTCAAATTTATAAGTCTTAGATAACATTCAATCCTTATTATGGACAAAATATTATTCTATTTCGGAGTAAGTGCATCGAAAACCTTATTCTCCTTCAGAGGGTTGTAATGTATTTCAAATTAATAATTTTTAATATGTTCTAACCGTATCCTCTAATGTATAATCAATACTTTCTGCATGAATATATAATTATTTATTTTATATTGCGTATATATATCACACTATTAACTATAAATGTAATCCCTCCCTATCCTCATTCAAACAATAACAAATTACTGTTTGGAATCGTGATTCTTGTACTTTTTCTCATGAACCTTTTGGCATAAAGCATTAAAAAATACCATGTCATTCTGAATGAAAAAACATCTGAGTCCCTTCTTTTAACCAACACCATAGATCAATGTACTTCTCCTCAATAAATAAGCGAGAGAACTGGTGCACTAACCATCCTTCCTTTTAGATCCTTAAAATTATCTTCTCATTTATCTATTAATTGAAATATGGATCCCTTACACATCATAATTTTTAATGGATTTGATAACAATGATAAATTTCTCAAAAAAATAATAGTATCATATTAACAAAGGAAAACTCTTGATTTCATTCATTATGGATTTTTGGATGAACATTTAATAACAAAAATAATTGACGGATCCACTGATATACGTTATCTTGAAATTATTTTACCTAATAATTATACTTTCTATATCCATATTTCACATTTAATATATTTGGCCTAAATATTATCTTTCCTCGAGATCTCCAAGACAATCCTTAATTGATCATTATGATTTTCCTACTCTTGGAATATATTAGAATGTTTTCGATATATACTACCACAAAATAATCAAGTTAATCACTAAAGAATATACTAATTATGTCTATGATTATACAACGGACATTTTTAGTCCAAGTGGAATCAATGTAAATTGTTATTGTCCCAAAATCATATGGATATATGTCATAGATATTTCATTAATTTGGTTCATTACCTAGTTACACCCAGATCAGATGTCAATCCTTTAAAATTATTGAGCTCCTTGTAGTTTATCAAAAGATCATTAATACCGAGTCGATGATACTTTTTCTTGATAGTTATATGGTTTAGTTTACAATAATCAATCCAAAGGAATAACTTCTTGAAAAATATAATAGGTGAACCCTATGGTGTGACACTTGGGGTGAATGAATCCATCATCATGATTCTCTTTGAGTTTATTTTTGATTTCTTATGACTCAATCGGTGATATTCTATAAGGATCCTTTTAAATTTCGATAACACCAGGTATGTATTTTATTGAATACCCATCTTTGTGTTTTGGTTTAATTGTAGGAAAACTATTATGAAAATAAATAAATAAATTCCCAGAAAATGAGGATATATTTCATTTTTATTATTTATCTAAACAATGGGGATAAACACTACTTATGAATAGGTAATATGTCCCATATAAAACTAAAATTTATCCTCATATGTTCATGTTTATTCCCATATGAAAATAAATTCATTGGTTCATTCAGATTATGATATTTGACTTCTATTATTTAGAATTTATTAAGGTATCAATATATAGAGATCCAATCTATGCCCAAAATAACATTAAATACCACTTAATGGATAATCATACTATTTGTTCGAAGAAAAATCCCACAAAATTTTATTTGAGAGGAGTTATAGAAATAATATTCCATTATAATTGTATTATGTGTATTAAATAATATTTCAATATCTAATCATTTATGTGGTTATGTGATACCCACGAAGACTTCTTTAGATATTAATGAGATGTTCAAAATATAATATTAGAAGATATTTCAAGTTCTAGATTGAATAATAATTGAACATTTCTCCACCATGTTATCATGATCCCCTTTAGTCATTATGACCACACGATATTTCTCTTTTTCTCTTAATTTAGTGGCTGTTGACACCAATTATCCTCATTCACTCTCATATTCTGGAACTAGTAGCAAAATTACCTCACTGCTAATTGTTTTATCTTTAGACTATGGGTGGTTAATTATTTCTAGAATGTTTCCCATTCCTTTCTTTATATTTCATAATAATATCTCTTTATTTTCCATGTGCTCTCTTTATTTGTATTCCTCACTAGAAACATTAACTAGTCAATGGATATAATTCCTCCGAAAATTATTTCAACATTTATAGCATAAAGATATATTTATTTGCAATCCTCCATTGGTGTTATTAATAGAATTTCCTTGAAACCCTATCATTATGTTCTTATCAACACTATGAGATTGATGGTATCTGACACACTCCATTTAGAAATTTATATAATATCAAATGATTTCTTTATATCACCTAAAAACCTATACAGAAATTGACTTTCAAATACATGGTTTGAATCCACTGATGAAGTAATCAATTTTCTCAGTAAATGTGAATTAAAGATCAATAAGAACACAAAAAATTATTTTTCTTTCATAGATATAAATATATCTATCATCCTTCTTCTTAAGATTATGAAATTCTCGTTCCATTTTAATGAGCTGAATGTAAGGAATATACTTAATGAAAAATACAATTTTCAAATAATCCCATACAATTGAGTTAATTTCTTCAACATTAATAGAATTATTAATAATATAAAAGCATTGTTTTGATTCACCTTCCAAATAATATATCACTAGGAAGAATTTTATTATGATATACACATTGAAAAATGATAAAAATTCTTTTAGTGGCACTAATTCATTGCGCCACTACAAGTTAATTAGAGGACAACCTAAAATATGGCAGATGTGGCTTTAAGAAAACTTCAATTGTTTGTTTTTGCCTAATTTTTTATTTTCAAAGATCATCATGATACATGTTAGAGTTTGTTACATGAAAATAATAAAAATATTTTACATTTAATCTCTCATGAAATTTAGTTTCTCAATAGGACACTCATTTAATTATACACCGAATTCATTTTTATTATTATTCCTTATATTTTAATCAATTAACATTACCCAAAAATAATATTTTATAAATTATTATAAAAAAATCAGAGTGATAAATTATTTAATCATGAATATAATTATTGAGATATGATAAATTATGGAACCTTCTTACAATTATTATACACTTTTAGATTCATTATAAATCTCTTTCAGTTAATTATAGATTTTATACAGTTAAATCATAATATTATTAATAACCTAATATCCGAATGTAAGTAAACACTAATCTGATACAAATTTAGGTGACCATAAAATAACATACAAATATATGTCATCATTTAAGAAGAATATTCAACACATTTCAAAAAAAACTCCATAATTATAAAATTTTAGTTTCTGTGGAGAGTAGACATAGAATCAATTTACTTCATGAAATATATTCAAAATATATTCTAATGTTACTCTCTCAAGGTACCATTACTACACATATCAAACATTGATCCTTTCTTAATATCCTAGGAAAATACAAACATAATAAAAGGTGATATTAGATGATGAATAAAGTGAAATATAAAAAATATCAATAAAAAAACATATAAAAGAATAAGTGTATGAGTGAAATATAATCAATTTTTGATTTCATACCCAACATGTCATAGAAAATGAATCATGATTCATTGAATAATATTTTAGAATTTTAAAATACTCGAGTCTTAAGAGTGTGGAATCTCCATTAATCAACCAGAAAACATGAGAACATATTATAAGAACTATATAATGTAATAAGAATTATGGCATAATTATATGTATTCAAAATCATTTCCTTAGTCAAGACTCATTTCAAAGACTATAATTACATATTTAATAATGTCCCATAATTTATTGGGATCACGTCCTAACATCTTTCCGTTTTTAGAATGGGTTGACTCCCAATCCTTGTTCAACAATGGAATTGGTTCATTCCCATGTACTCTTTCATATTACACAATGAGATATCACTCATTACTCAACAAATTAGAAGGAATTAACAGACCCACTTATAAAATAATGAAACCAAAAATTATGTGTGCTATTAGATCTTAAGACCAATAATCAATTAATCATAACCTATAGAAAATAAATAGGATTCATAATGGATATACAAATCACAATATCATAACAAATTTAGAGAAAGAACTTTGTTATAATAATTATATCATATTAGAATTGAACATAAGAAACATCAAAGGATGTTTTCAAAGATGAAAAATGCTTTTAGGAGAACATTCAATACTTTCTTGGGAATCATGAGAAAACAACAATTCCTTTTGATAAAAAAAATTAAATAAAAATAAATAAAATAATTTGAAAAAGATTTTCATTGAAAAAACCCATGAATCTTGTCAAGGAAGATTTAAATAAAATAATTGTCAGAATAGAGGGAAAAATCACTGTCACAAAAAATATTAAAATAAAGATTCCATTCACACTTTTGTGTAAAATCATAATGAAAATTTA
The DNA here is from genome assembly GCA_963277665.1 of Viscum album. Lineage (NCBI taxonomy): Eukaryota > Viridiplantae > Streptophyta > Magnoliopsida > Santalales > Viscaceae > Viscum > Viscum album. The sequence continues at coordinate 1,283,308,625 of OY728134.1, forward strand.
TAAAACCTGTAACGACCCGGACCCGACCTGCCACCAGAATAGTGCCAAACATGTCGGGTGTTACTACCATAGGTGCACCTACCCAAATGCCAAAAGCTGCCAACTAGTAGCGAGGAACTGTTAGGAATTGTGGGGAGGCTATACCCTCTCAGAGGATCATAGTAAGGGTATTGGTAAGAGTATAATAGTAAAGATCCAGCAAAAAGAAAGACTCAATAGACTCAAACCAGGCCCATAAAGTGGAAGCCTAATCAATATCGTTAAACATCGTAAGTAGTAAATATAACAAAACCATTGGAAATTAACAAAACAGCTTGGTGATAACCTGTAATGACTACCGAACAGTAAAACATGCATCCAAAGCAGGTCATACACAACAGAATATAAAAAGGGCACCAATGGATAACCAACAGTAGCTACCACAAGTAAGCATGCCGATACAGAAAAGTAAAAGAAATAGAGTAAAACCCATCTAGGAATGACCACAAGGTCCATATGATCTCCATGCAACAATTAATGCAGCCCAGCTTTTAATACTGGGCTCTTACCTGCACGTAAATCCATGAAGTCTGCACACATCCCGAAGGGCCCGTTCAGGGTGTAAGACAAATATAAGTAGGATACCACCCAACGGTGCGTACTAGATATATGTTTTTAAGAAGTTATTAATTTCTCAGAAAAGAAGTAAATAATACAATTCAAAAATAAACACAAACTCCACTGGTGCTCAACAGCCACCATGGAGTGTCATCTGCTTCGGCCAATGCCATAATCTATGTTGTGTGACCCGTCACCATGTTCCACTTGACACCTTGTGTCTTAAGTACCGACGTCCAAAAGGCACGCCCATGAAAAGTAACCCAGCATCATGTGCCACATGACACCTTTTGTCTCAAGTACCGACGTCCCAAAGGCATGCCCATCCCTTGAAGGCTTCTCACCTCCCATGTGGATTTCTACGAAAAACACCCCAACCATAATACCTAACTGCATCTATGTGGGCCTCCACCCAAACAAGTGGTCAAAAACACCTTATCAGGGAGTATCTCTGTGTGCACACTACTAAATGTCCTGGGTGAGAGGTAATCAACAACATAATCTTAATCCACCACACATCTTACACATCGTGTCCCTGCGGCCATGTCACTCAAGTCTAATGGCCTCCCCATCCATGTAACCTGGGCCATGACCAACCTGACAGTCGTACTGCCTCAAGCCAACATCCATGACGCCCAATCTTGTGGTCAAAACCACCAAAAGTAACCCGGCCCAAGACCAACCTGTGATCTGCATCACTCAAGAATATTCGGGCCATGCCCAATGCCACCCAAAGGGTCCAGTAGATGCAATTCAGCAATTGCATATATATCATATTTAAACAGAAATCATAAATAGGAAAACCAACTAAACAATTGAATTTCACTATGAAAGGTGTTGTCCCATACTAGAACTGAGGTCTTAAATGCCTCTAACAATTTATAACAAGCTTTAATAAATTAAACTAAACATTTTGACACATTAATATTTCATATAAAAAAATTTTGGTGTTCCCCGGCCAAAATGCCCCGATGATCCATGACCCCTCACCCGGCCCACTCGCTCAAACTGGTAACAGGGCATACCCAAAGGAATCCCATAGGTCCCATAACAATTCAATATGAAATAGAAGATGAAATGGGTCCCACTGAAAATACTTGTAAACGCGTTGAAGGCCGTATCACTCAAAAAACCAAGAAAACACAAAATGAGGTATGCACCACCTAACTGAGACTCGTACGATGCTACTCCTCCGGTAGCAGCCGTCAATTCTGTCTAAAATGTGGTAGATATACAAAAGATTCAAAACTGCTCAAATGAATATAACTCATTCTAGAATGAAAATTAGACAAAACGTCACAAGCGGAATCGAGGCCTTACCGAGGGGGTTCCAACTCACTAATCAGAGCACGAATCAGACTTCAGACAGACGATCGAGAGACATAAATGGGTTCGGCTGGCTTGGTTCACGTAACCAGGCTAAGGAGATGTGTTCTGCCTAAAAAACAAGGCTACTGCCCGTTTTAGCGCAAAAATATAAAAGAAAGTACATGACATGTACTTCATGACTACACGCCATGTATATTTTATTTAACTATTCATTTGGCGGTTGGGATTCTGCAGACCTGCCGATATTGGTACACGGCGTGTATATATGGGTACACAGTGTGTACCAGGTTTCTTTTCTCTTCCTCACCGACTTACCCACATTCCAAGTATATCCCTCATACATGGCTATACTAAACGATGTGTCCAAGAGGAATACGACGTGTACCTAGTTCTACCTGGCCAACGGGCCAACACGCCCTATATAGCCACTACACGGTCGGGGTTACACGGGGTGTTTAAAACTACAGGTCGTGTAATAAGAAAATTCTACCCGGTCAACACAAGGCATGTACTTGGTGAGCACATGGTCGACACTCGTGTAACATATACTCATTTTTTAATTTAAAGTACACGACGTGTATTCTGGAAATTTCCAAAAACTTCCCGTTTTATCCAATTTCCTCAACACAAGTGAAAAAATCAAACAGGGTCAGGATTTTGATGCATTCTAAAAACCCTGGTTCTTACAATCTCTACACCTTAACATAGCTCATCCCCAAGATACAAACGAAACCTGGAGATGGTACCAAAAATTACACTCTGTTCAAGGTAACCCACACTTCCCCGGTCTCAAAGGTTCCAGATAAATTCCTCAAGGGGGATCCCCACCTTAGGAATCGCCTAACCCGGTCTCAACCCAACATAACATAAAGCAAAAAAAGTTTACTAACCTATTTTCAGGAAGCATAGTCCTCCTATGATGCATCGTCACCCCTATACCCCATTGGTGCTCATGTGTCGCTTCCAACACCCATGTATCCCACACAGCATCAGTGTCCACCTTCACGAGGTCCCGGTGCCTGGCACCTCAGATAACCTGCATCCATGATGCCCTAATGCCCAGGACACCTCAAGTAACCCACATCCATGATGCCTCGATGCCCACGACACCTCAAGTAACCCGCATCCTCAATGGTCTAATGCTACACATCTCAAACATATATATATATATATATATATATATATATATATCACGAAATCGATATGGTGCCAATCCCACTGAATAACATCTAGTCAATCCACAAACATTCTATGCACCACGTTCAATCAAAACAGACATGCCTCTAAATGTCATGGTAAAAAGGAATCATGGAGATCACGGCCACACCATGGTGTGCCTCTAACTATCGTTGGCTCACCGGCCTACTTAGCCTCTGGTAGCTCCACGGTGTGCACCTGACCTAAAACACGACTACCTGATGCCTGACCTCCATGCGGTGCTGCTCCAGTCCCCGGCCACTGACCCCTCAACAGGGTCCCACCGTCTCTATCACAAACTCTGTGCACAACTAAACATTGACTACCCACTCCGAGTACCAAACCTGAACTAAATCTAGATGCTACAGTTCGTCTTGGTCTCTGCCTGCTGGATATCTGAGAAGGATTCCTACAAAACCTCTCCAGATTCTCATCCTATCCACATGACCGGTACTCCTTTAGAGGCCTATCATACTACGCCCAGACATGTCCCGGCTATCCAAACTGAAAGCAAATCACCAAAGAACTCCAACTAGGTGGTCTAGCTGAATCCTTGGCCTTCTCGCCCTGCTGGAACTCATATCTACCTCGCTTCCTGTTGTCCAAACCATCACCTGAAGCTACCGCCCTACTAATCTAGGGCCTATACCTCTGGTTTCAGTCTTCTATAAGAGACTGCTTTACCACCTTAGAGAAGGAACCCAGCCTGAAGATGTTCACCTAGACCCGAATGGCGTGTCGTAAGCCATCCTTAAATAGGCTCACCCAAGTCGCATCATCGCTCACCATACCAGGTGCAAAGAGAGACCACTCAGTGAATGTTTCCGCATAGTCCATGAAAGACATGTCCCCCTGCTAAAGACTCAAGAACTCACAAGCTTTCTCAGCCCTCAGTGTCTCCATGTAGAAGTGCTCAAAGAACCTGTCCTCGAAGTCCTTCCAAGCCAGTCCCTCATGCCTACAAGCCTGAACCTGTACGTCCCACTAATGCTTCGCCGGTCCTCTCAGCATGTACATTTCCAGTTTGAACCTCCACCCTGGAGGAATCTCGAGCTTCTTGAAGATCATATGCATACTCTCTATCCAGTTCTCAGTGGCATGCGGACCACCCTATCCTTGAAAAAGCAGCAGGTGATGCGACAGGAACTCCCACGTCAGATATACCATAGAAGGCTTAGTACCCTACGTGCCACTTTAAATCCCCTGCAAGATGTATACCAAGCTCACTCAGAGATGCTCGTCAAGCCATGGTATGATCATTTCCAAACCCGGTTGTAGTCCTTCCTACACTGGATCCTAAACCTGATACTATCCCTGAGCCTGTACATGCGGCTCGTGCTATGCCTGTACCAAATTCTGACCCTGATCCTGCGACACTATATCATCTCTTGCTAGACACTCCATTGAGTCATGATGGAGTAACCCTCTGAATACCATAAATGGCCAGACAACCCATATATATAACAATATATTCTACAAACATAAGGAAAGCTGTAAAAGGTTGTGCGTAACAACTATCCTTACTCCCCCTCACCGCAACCCATACCCCACGTCATCCTGAACTCATGACCACCTTACCCACCCTAAACATATCCAGGTATCAAAAGTGCCTCGAGCCATTCCCATCCCAACAACTCATGTTTCCTCAAACATATGACCGTGTTGCCCAATCCTAACAGTTACCCTGCCTTAGTCTTAATACCTTCATTCTCTCATAGGAGCCAGACCCTGATATCCTTCCAGATGCATTTTTACTAAAATATAAACCATGGAATACACATACAGAACTAGAAATTCTATCAGGAATTTCACCAATTCACTTTTGAAAGCTTATAAAGCATGGAAATTGATTTTTTTATTCACATGGAATTATCACTTCACAAAGAATATGTGCAATTTTGAAATTGAAATACACTAAAAATGTGCCTATAAAAAGCCAAGAAATCATGCCTTGCCATATCGGCCAAGGTCCAATTCTCTCTTACCATAACTTGTCAAGGGTCAAATATCACAATAAAAAACATCACACACCATGTGAGCCACCGAGGTGGGAATCTAATAAACTTCATTCTTAGCAAAAGCAAACAAAAATTCCCACCCATTGGAAACTTGATCAATCCCTCATACCTGGGGCAGCATGCCCCCAAGCACAAGCTAGAAACCCAGCTCCAGAAACAACAACTTATCTCCAGTCTACCATATCCAAAATAGTACAACTAGTAGAAATAAAAAGTGAAGTCTCGATCTCATTAGTAGCTAGAAAAACACTGCTACTAAATCCTTTTGAAGAACTCCTTTGATACCCCATTGTAACGACCCGGACCCAGCCAGCCACCCGAACCGTGCCGAACAGGTTAGGTGTCACTACCTTAGGCACACCTCCCCTAATGCCAAAGGCTGCTGACTAGAATCGAGGGTTTGTTAGGTATAGCGGTGAGGCTATACCCTATCAGAGGATCATAGTAAATGTATTGGTGGGAGTGTAATAGTAAAGAAGCAGCGGAAAAAAGACTCAGCAGACTCGAACCGGACCCGTTGAGCGGAAGCATAATCAATATAGATAAACAGAGGAAGTAGTAAATATAACAATAGTAGTGGAAATTAACACAACAACATGATGATAACTTGAAACTACTACTGAACAGTAAGAAATGCATCCAAAGCAGGTCATACACAACTGAATATAAAAAGGGTTCCAATGGAAAACCAAAAGTATCTACAACAAGTAAGAACGCTGAAAAATAAAATTAAAAGAAATGAAGTAAACCCCATCTAGGAATGAAATCAAGGTCCTTACCATCTCCATTAAACACCTAAGTAAACCCAGCTCCTAAAGCTGGCCTTTTACCTACACATAAATCCATAAAGTCTACACGTGTACTAAAGGGCCCATGCAGGGTGTGAGAAAAATCTCAGAAGGATACTAACCAACGGTGCGTACAAGATATATGTGGTTCATCAGTTATGCATTTCGCAGAAAAGAAGTAAAGAGTACAATGCACAAATAATAACAAACTCCACTGGTGCTCAACAACCACCATGGAGTGTCACCTTCTTCAGCCAATGCCGAAATCTCTGTTGTGTAACCCGGGGCCATGTGCCACCTGACACCTTGTGTCTCATGTACCGACCTCCCGAAGGCACGCCCAAGAAATGTAACCTAGAACCATGTGCCTCTGGACACCTTGTGTCTCAATTACTGAAGTCACGAAGGCACGCCCATCCGTTGAAGTCACCTCACCTTCAACGTGGCTTTCTACAGCAAACACCCCCAACCAAAATACCTAACTGCATCTATGGGGGCCTCTACCCACATGAGTGGTCAAAACCACCTCATCACCGAGTATATTTGTGTGCACACTACTCAATGTTCCGAGTGAGAGGTAATAACCTAAATAATCCTAAGCCACCACACAACTGACACCTCGTGTCCCTGCGACCATGTCGCTCAAGTCCGATGACCTCGCCATCCAAGTAACCCGGGTCATGCCCAACCTGACAGTCGTACTGCCTCAAGACGACGTCCATGACACCCAATCATGTGGCCAAAACCACCCAAAGTAACTCAGGTCAATCCCAAACTATGATCTGCATCACTCAAGAATATCTGGGCCATGCCCAACACCACCAAAAGGGTCCAACAGATGCAATTCAACAATTGCATATATAACATATTTAAACAGAAGAAATAAACAAGAAAACCAACTAAACAGTTGAATTTCACTATACAAGGTGATGTACCATACCAGCACTGAGGTCTTAAATGCCTCTAACAGTTTATAACATGAATTAATAAATTAAAATTTACAATTTAACCCATTAATATTTCACGTAAAACCATTTTGGCATTCCCTGACAAAAATTCCCTGATTCGCCACGACCCCTCACCCATCTCGCTCGCCCAAAATAGTAATAGGGCATACCCAAATGCATCCCATAGGTCCCATAACAATTCAATATGAAATAGCAGATAAAACAGGTCCCGCTCAAAATACCTGAAAACGTGCTGAAGGCCGTGTCACCCAAACTACCACGAAAACACAGAATGAGGTATGCACCACCTACCTGAGACTTGTACGACGCTACTCCTCTGGTAACAATCGTCAATTCAATCTAAAACGTGGTAGATCTACAAAATATTTAAAAGTTATCAAACACATATAACTCATTCTAGAACAAAAATCAGACAAAACGGCCAAAGTGGTATCGAGGAATTACCAAGAGGGTTCCAATTCACTAATCAGATCCCGAATCAGACTTCAGACGGATGATCGGGAGATGTAAATGGTTCGGCTAGCTTCGTTCATGTAATTGGGCGAATGAGGTGTGTTCTGCCTAATCAATGAGGCTACTGACTGTATTATCACAAAAAAAAAAGAAAGTACATGGCTTGTACGTCATGACTACACGCCATGTAAATTTCATTTAGATGTTCATTTGGCGATTGGGATTCTGCCGACCTGCCGAAATGGGTACATGGCATGTACCAGGTTTCTCTTCTCTTCCTCACCGACTTACCCACATGGCATATATATCCCTCATACATGGCTAGACTACATAGCATGTCCACGGGGAACATGGTGTGTACCTAATTCTACCCGGCCAATAGGACTTCATGCCATGTGTAGCCACCACACAGTCGGGGTTACACGACATGATTAAAACTACATGACATATAGTAAGAAAATTATAAACTATCAACACACGTCATGTACTTTTCGAGCACACAGCCGACACTCGCTTAACATATAAATGGCATTTACTTTAAAGTACACGACGTGTAGTCTGGAAATTTCTAGAAACATCTTGTTTTCTCCAGTTTCCTCAGAAACAAGTCAAAAATTCAAACAGGGTCGGTATTTTGACCCATATTAAAAACCCGGGTTCTTAAAATCTCAAACCTTAACATAGATCGTCCCCGAGCTATAAAAAAAACCCGAAGATGGTACCAAACATACCAATCTGTTCAAGGTAACTCGGACTTCCCTGGTCTCAATGGTTTTGACCAAATTCTTCCAGGGGGCTCCCCACCTTAGGAATCACCTAACCTGGTCTCAACCCAACAAAACGTAAAGTAAACAATGTTTACTAACCTGTTTTCAGGATACATAGTCCTCTTGTGATGCATCGTCACTCCTTCACCCCATTGGTGATCCTATGTCACTTCCAACACCGATGTATCCCGCACCACATCGGTGTCCGCCTCCATGAGGTCGTAATGCCTAGCACCTTTGATTACCTGCATCCACGATGCCCCGATGCCCACAACACCTCAAGTAACCCGCATCCTCGATGCCCTGATGCCCACGAAACCTCACATAACCCGCATCTTTGATGCCCTGATGCTATGAATCTCATATATATATATATATATATATATATATATATATATATATCACACAGCCTATATGGTGCCAATCCCACTAACTAGCATCTAGTCAGTCCACATAGATCCTGTATACCACGTGCACTATAAACAGACATTCCTATACAAGTCATGACAAAAAGGAAACACGGAGATCACGACCACACCATTGTGTACCTCAAACTGTCGTCAGATCACCGGCTTGGTCAACCTTTGGTAGCTCCACGGTGTGAACCTGGATAGAAACACTGCTGCCTGATGCCTAACCCCCCTGTAGTGCTTCTCCAGTCACCAGCCACTGACCCCTCTTTTGGGTACCACCGTCTATGTGACGACCTCCGCGCACAACTGAACCTCGACTACCCCCTCTGGGTACCGAATCTGAACCAACTCTAGATGCTACAGTCTGTCCTGGTCCCTCCCTGCTAGATATCTGAGAAGGCTGCCTCCAAAACCTCTCCAAATTCCCATCATGTCCACATGAACGACCCTCCTTCGAAGACCTATCACACTGTGCCAAAACATGTCCCGGCTGTGCAAACTGAAAGAAAATCACTGAAGAAATCGCACGAGGTGGTCTAGCTGAATCCTTGCACTGCAAGCCCTGCTGGAATTCATCTCTACATCACTTCCTGCTGTCCAAACCATCATATGAAGCTACTGCCCTGCCAATCTGGGGCATATCCCTCTGGTTTATGTCTGCTATAAGCACCTAGTTCACCTCTTCAGATAAGGATCCCAGACTGAAGATGTTCACCTGGACCCGAATGGAATGTCGTAAGCCATCCTCGAAGCGCCTCACCCTAGCCACATCATCTCCCACCAAACCAGGTGCAAAGAAAGACAACTCTATAAAAGTAGTCGCATAGTCCATGACAGACATGTCCCCCTGATGATGAATCAAGAACTCCTGAGCTCTCTCTGCCCTTACTGTCTCCAGGTAGAAGTGCTCAATGAACCTGTTCTGAAAGTCCTTCCAAGCGAGTCCTTCGTGCATAAGATTCTAAACCTATATGTCCAACAAATGTTTCACCAGTCCTCTCAGCATGTAAGTCACCATCTCGACCCTCCGCCCTGGAGGCGTCTCGAGCTGCTCAAAGATCATCTACATACTCTCTATCTAGTTCTCAGCCGCCTGCGGACCACCCTCAGCCTGAAAAAGAAGTGGGTGCTGCGACTGGAACTCCCTTGTCAGACACACCATAGAAGGATTTGTACCATGAGCGCCTCTATCAATACCCTACAAGATGCATACCAGGCTCATTCGGAGCTTCTCATCGAGCCACGATCCGAACGTTTCGAAACCCGACTGATTTCCTACCTGCACTGAATCTTGAACTTGATCCTGTCCCTGAGCCTGTACCTACTTCTCATGCTCTTCCTGTACCGAATTATGACCCTGATCATGCGTCACTATATCATCTTCTGCCTGAAGCTCCATCGAGTAATGAAGGAGTAACCTACTGAATACCATAAATGGTCTGATAGCCCATATACATATACCAATATATTCTACGTAGATAAGGAGCGTAGTAAAAGGTAGTGCATAACAACTACCCTTACTCCCCCTCACCACAACCCAAGCCCCGTGGCATCCCGACCTCATGGCCTCTTTACCCGCCCTAAACAGAGGCCAGTATCAAACATATGTTTGGCCATGCCCGTCCCGACCAATCATGTTGCATCAAACTAATGACCGAGTTGCCCAATCCTGACAGTTACACTGCCTAAGTCATAATACATGCCTGCTCTCATAAGATCCAGACTCAAATATCCCGCTAGATGCAATTTTACTAAAATATAAAGCATGAAATACACATTGCACAACTAGCAATTCTATTAGGAATTTCACCAATTCACATTTAAAATCATATAATGCATGGAAATTGATTTTTTTTATTCACATGGAATTATCACTTCACAAATCATATATGAAATTATGAAATTGAAATACCCTAAAAATGTGCCTATCAAAAGACAAGAAAACTATCCTTTCCATACCGGCCAAGGTCCAATTCTCCCTTACCATATTGGGTCATGGGTCATATATCACAATCAAGAACATCACACAACAAGTGATCCACCAAGGTTGAAATCATATAAACTGTAATCTGAGCAAAAGCAAACGGTAATTCCCACACATTGGCAACATGGTCCATCCCTCGTACCTGGGGCTGCAGGCACCCTAGAACAAGCTAGAAACCCACATCTAGTAACAACATCTTATCTCCAGTTTATCATATCTCAAACAGTAAAACCGGAAGAAATAAAAAGATAAGTCTCAATCTCATTAGTTTCCAGAAAAACACTACTACAAAATCCTCTCAAGAACTACTTTGATACCACTTTGTAACGACCCAGACCCAGCCAGCCACCCGAACAGTTCCGAACGGGTCGAGTGTCACTACCTTAGGTGCACAACCATGAACACCAAAGGCTACCGACTAGCAGCAAGGGTCTATTAGGTATAATGGGTATGATATACCCTCTCAGAGTATCATAGTAAGGGTATTGGTCTGAGTGTAAAAACAAAGATGCAGCGGAAAGAAAGACTCAGCAGACTCAAACCAGACCCCCCAGAGCGGAAGCATAATCAATATAGATAAACATCGGAAGTAGTAAATATAACTATAGTAGCAGAAATTAACACAACATCATGGGGATAACCTGTAACTACTACTGAAAAGTAAAAAATGCATCCAATGCAGGTCATACACAACTGAATATAAAAATGGCACCAATGGGTAACCAAATAGTAGATACAAAAAGTCTGCATGCCATACAGAAAATTAAAAGAAACAAAGTAAACCCTAGCTAGGCATGACCTCAATGTCCATACCATATCCATGAAAGAACTAACGTAGCCCTCCTCCTAAAGCATTACTCTTACCTGCACATAAATCCATAAAGTCTACACGCGTCCCGAAGGGCCCCTACAGGGTCTGAGACAAGTCCCAGTAGGATACCACCCAACGGTGCGTACTAGATATATGTGTTTAAGCAGATATGCATTTCTCAGAAAAGTAGTAAACAATAAATTGGACAAATAAACACAAACTTCACTAGTGCTCAAAAACCACCATGGAGTGTCACATGCTTCGGCCAATGCTGGATTCTCTTTTGTGTAACCTGGAACCATGTGCCACCTGACACCTTGTGTCTCAAGTACCGACGTCCTAAAGGCATGCCCAAGAAAAGTAACTCGGAACCATGTGTCTCCTGATACCTTGTGTCTCAAGTACCTACATCCTGAAGACATGCCTATCCCCTAAAGGCTCATCACCCCCACGTGGCTTTCTATGGAAACAACCCCCAACAAAAATACCTAACCACATTTACGAGGGCCTATACCCACATGAGTGGTCAAAACCACCTCATCATATAGTATCTTTGCGTACACACTACTCAACGTTCTAGGTGAGTGGTAATCACCAACATAATTCTAAGACACCACACATCTGACACCTCATTTCACTGCGACCATGTCACTCAAGTCCGATGGCCTCACCATCCATATAACCCAGGCCATGCCCAACCTGGAAGTCATACTACCTCAAGCCGATGTCCGTGACACCCAATCCCATGGTCAAAACCACCCAAAGTAACCCAGGACAAGCCCATCCTATGATGAGCATCACTCAAGAATATTTGGGCCATTCCCAATACCACCCAAAGGGTCCAACCGATGCAATTAAGAAATTGCATATATAACATATTTAAACAGAAAACATAAACAAGAAAACCAACTAAACAGATGAATTTCACTATGCAATGTGTTGTCCCATACCAGCACTGAGGTCTTAAATGTCTCTAACGATTTATAACAAGCATTAATAAATCAATATAAATAGTTTAGCACATTAATATTTCAAGTAAAACCATTTTGGAATTCCCTATCAAAAATGCCCCAGTGAACCACGACCCCTCACCCGGCCCACTCGACCAAACTGGTAACAGGTCATACCCAAAGGCATCCCATAGGTTGCACAACAATTCAATATGAAATAGCAGATAAAACAGGTCCCGCTCAAAATACCCAAAAACAACCCGAAGGCTACGTCACCTAAACAACCACGAAAACACAAAATGAGATATGAACCACCTACCTTGGACTCGTACGATGCTACCTCTCTGGTAACAGCCATCAATTCGGTCTAAAATGTGTTAGATATCAAAAATAGTCAAAACCATTGAAATGAAAATAACTCGTTCTAGAATGAAAATCAGACAAAATGACCAAAAAGGAATCGAGGCCTTACAAAGGGGGTTCAACGCACTAATCAGAGCACGAATTAGACTTCAAACAGATGATCGAGAGACGGAAATGGGTTCGACCAGCTTGGTTCGCATAACCGGGCGAAGGAGGTGTGTTCTTCTTCAAAAAACGAGGCTACTGCCCATTTTAGCTCAAAAAATGAAAGTGCACGACATTTAATTCATGACTACACGCCGTGTATATTTATTTTAAATGTTCATTTGGCAGCTGGGATTCTGCCGACATGCAGACATAGTAACATGACATGTACTGTGTTTCTCTTCTCTTCCTCGCCAACTTACCCACACTCCTTGTATATCCCTCACACACAGCTAGACTACACGGTGTGTCCAAGGGGAACATGGCGTGTACGTAGTTCTACCCAGCCAACAGGCCTACACACCATGTATAGTGACCACACGTTCGGGGTTACATGATGTGTTTAAAACTAAATGCGTGTAGTAAGCAAATTCTACACAGTCAATACACGCCATGTACTTGGCGAGCACACAGACGACACTCACTTAACATATACATAGTGTGTACTTTAAAGTACATTTTGTGTAGTCTAGATACTTCTAGAAACATCCCATTTTCTCCAGTTTCCTCAGAAAATAGTCAAAAATTCAAACAGGGTCGTGATTTTGACCTGTCCTAAAAACCCGGGTTCTTACAAAACCAATGTAAGAAATTATAGTATAATAATTTGAAAAGAAATTAATATATTGTTGAAAATAAAATTAATAATCATTGGAAAATATAAGGAAAATTTAAACCATTAAATAGAAAATGAACATGGAAGAAAATGTTTCTGAACAAATAAGGAAATAAGGTCGTATTTTCTTAAGATAATATTGTCGATCCTTTTATTTTTCAAAGAAACAATAATGAAAATAAAATAATAAAAACACAAGAAATAACCATATTATAAGAACATATATGTTTTTAAATGGTATATAGAATATAATTCTCTCTTAATTTGATTCAATAATGAAGAATCAAGATTGAAAAAAATGTGATTGCAATATAATCCCTTAACTCTGATATAGAAACACTTCGTATGCACTATTAAGTTATTATATAATAAATTACAAGTTTTCATAACTCTGAAAATTTAGAACATTAATAGTTTTATTATAATAAAAACGGTTTATAACATCTAATTACACATTTATTTCCAATTCTTCATTAAAATCAATATTCAGGTGAAAATTTGACCATTTTTCATACATGTTATTATTCAATGTATCCAGTCCTTATGCCTTTTTTCATGGATTAATCATCACTATAATATTAATAATGATTAATTAATTAATTTATAAATTATTTAATAATTCATAACCATTCATATATAGTGGTGGTAAAAAATTAATTAAATCACTTTTTGAAGATGACATTGCATGCGTACGCCCAAGTAATGTTTTCATTTTCCAACAAGTAGAATGAATCAAAGATAAATAATAACATATATTTATAGAATATTAGTAATATCATTAATATTATATATATTCATTAAATAAATATATATGATTACCCTTTCATGGAATACATGAAAAATAAATCTCACTGCTTCATGGAGGTGGTAGTCCACACATATGAACTAACGATGTCATCATTTCTAATAAGATGGAAATGAGGATGAAAATGGTTTTACTGTACACATAAAATATGTAATAACTTAATGATTCTAAATTAATCTTTTAAATATCATGATAGAATATTTGGGGGTTGTTAAGGATGAAATATAATGAAAATAGATTGGTGAAGAAAATGAAATCTTCTTTATGAAAACTCATTTGGATTACACATTAATCATTAAAAGGGTGATATATTGGAAAGATAAACATATATATGACGCATGGTTTGAAGGTAGGAATATATTTATGGATAGATTTTCTAAAATAGAGATTATAATTTGAGTTAGCAGGCAATGGGAGGGGTTCCCTTTAATAAGTGAGGCCGGGGTCACTCTTGTAATTACTTAAAACCATAAAATATAATAACATAAAATTATAGTGAAAGTTGAATCATGAACAACAAAATTATAGAATAATACAATATAATATTGCTATATACATAACCAAAAAAATTTATACATGTTATTGTTTCTTTTTAAAACTTATATTTTTTGTTTGAACTACTCATTTCTCATTTAAACCTTAATCGTGGTGACAAAATGTCACCATATTTATTATAGGTTATGAATAAAAATTAAAGTGTCTAATTGAAATTTTTGGAAATGGAAATTTAAATTATGGAAACCATTTTATCAAATACAATTCCTAAAATTCTTAAAAATCTTTTTCAAAAAAATAACAGAAAATGAAAATAAAACTATTTCTAGAAAAATGGATTTTTTCGTATAACTCTAAATATATTTTCATTCACTACCATGTAAAAAACATTCAATAAATATAATATTATTTTAAGTAATATATTATCATCCAATTTCTTTAATATTATCCCTACAAATTTATTAATTACTTTATTAAGATAATAAATAATTTATCTCGTAAAGGTTGTTTTTCAAAATAAAAATCACTTTCATCATCAATTGATTTTATTTTCAGTTATAACCAACTGATATCCAATGAATTAATTTTATACATTTTTAAATAATAGTTTTTCACTTTTAAAATAATGAAGAAACATTTATGTAAAATATATATGACATTAACAATTCTTAAAATAAAATATTTCAAAATAGTTCTTTAGGATCAACGATATTTCCTAATTAAATAAGAAATTATTTTCAACAATTATAAACCATATCATGTGATTCAATTTATAATATATAATAATTATTCACATAATTTCTTGGTTAGATGATTTAGAAGATATCAAAAAATATAATACATGAAAGATAAATATTTTCTTAAATATAATTGTGTAACAAAAATAATGGCTTATCCCACTGTCAGTAGTTCAGGTTTAGAGGTTGTCAATCATCAAGGATATAATTTAAATTGAAGGTGCATTATATCATATTCAATGTGAATCCTTCATAAAATATATTTTTATTTTCCAAAATAATCATCATCAAGAGTATCCCATGTATACGCTCATTACATTGTATGGGTATGGACTTGTGACAGATGTCGACACCCCAAAGCTAGGAAATAACATATTGTGGTCTTGGTTTTAGGATTCCACTAATGTGAAAAAATAAAATATTTCTAAAAATATAATATTCATTAGAGAAATTGGATGAATCCTAGTATTCAGGATATATCATAATATAATAGCATTAGATATACAATATCATTTATTTGAGCCCAATTCACTTTGGTAGATATCCATTTACCTTCATTTTGTTGATGATCAACTGAAAGTATATAAGGAGGAATGAGATCTCTGAATAGGAGTAGATGTTAGTCCAGGATAGATGTGGGAATACTTGGTTTTCCAAATATATACTGAATTTATGAATGATATCATATTAATCTCAATCAATGAGGCAGTCTATATTTATTTGAAAAATGTGTACAAGAACGTTGATTTTTCTGAAGATTTATTATGCCAATAGAGCCCAAAGAAAAAAACATCTACATAATTCATGGAGAAGTATGTGTTAGTCAATGGGATGTATTCCAAGTCTTAGGGGAATCTATCCATGGGAATATATAATAAGAATTCTATCCCCAAGAGGTGATGAGGGAGGGTACAAAGTAGATACCCCACTAAATATAAATTATTGTATCTTCCTTTAGATATCACAAGGAAGGACCCCTACCCATGAGCAGTCAACAACATTCATTTAGGGATGAATACCTTCAAAATATCCTATGGGAATGTTCTGGGTTGAAATAATCCAATGAGATTCATTTCAATGTAGTAGTGGGGGAACCAGGAATTTTACCAACCCATAAATGAACAAGGTGTCTATAAATATGTTTGTTACATTATTAATCCAAACATCCCTTCCCAAACAAAACTGTTATGATTTTTAATTAATTTTTTGAGAACATATCTAATTTTATATCATGAATCCCATATAAGAATTTTGAAAGGATTAATTATTATAGAAACATATTTTGTACAAGGATAACATGTATGATTGGTGGTACTTGTGATGTAAATTATTCAACAGTTCCTATTGCACATTTATATTTGAAAGGAACCTTTTTAAAATTTTAGATACATTTAATGTTTTATAGGGGTGGGTGGAAGTATATTATAATTAATATTCACTCAAAAGTTAATTAAACATCCATGATTTATTATTCCAACCCTTTTACATGTTGCTTCTCATATATTTACATTTTCCCTAACATGGGAACATATTATAAGGGTTCTGATATTATCAAAAAAGTTAATTTATTCTCATATTGTGATCCCCCTACCATGATATTGTTATAAAATATATATGAAAAGTATGAAACATGGTTCTATATGATGTATTTTATAGACTTTTTCAATATGATATGGATGAGTAAATATATTATTTTAGAGGATTATGTGCCTTAATATTTTAAAAAATAGTTTAGGTTCTTGAAACAACAAACTATATTTCCCAAATATATATTTGGGATAAAAATAATCCCATGATGGAATATAAATTATTGGAGATGATTTCCAAGGATGTTACCCTAGATTTGATCAACTTTTCTCCTCTAAGTTCTTTGGTTAGTTTGACCCTGAGGTATGATAATTCGTGGATCTCCGCATTCCCTTCAAGGGTATTGACAGTTATAATTCTAAATTTTTCTGATGTAGAAACTCTAGGGTGGGGAAATAACACCAATAAAAGGACTCACATAAATCATGATAGTGATAAATATCATGATTCACCATGTCATCACTGACCATATGCTCTACGGTGTCTCGTAATAGAGAATTCAATGAGACATAAGGTTTGGATGAGATTTTCCCATTATGTACATAATGAATACAACTAATATACCGCTATCTAGGACTTGATAGAGGGTGGAAGGCTCTAAAAAATTCGAGGATTATGGGTCATCCTCTCAACCGTCCAAGGAGTGATCAGACTATATGTTCTATGTGGCTACCCAACTGTAGAAGAACTGGCTCACCTCCTCCAACAATAGGGACTTATGGGAGATCCTTCTATATGATGTTTATATTCCTTAACTCAAGGGGATAAATTAATCTCAGAACATAAAATATGAATCCAATATCAAAGTTCAAAGGAATAAAATTTGGGTGTTTGAGATACATGTTTAGTGTTGTGAATTTTATATTAATTCCATGATACGGGTGGGTGAAATTATATACTAGATTTCCTTTGAAGAATTATTTTCCCAATGATCTATTATGTTTTATGAATAAAACACTACCTATGATATAGGTCTCATAATTTAATGGTTATTGTTTATATATAAAAAAAATCATACAAATTTATAGTGGTGGATATGGATCTATATATGATAAAGTCTCTAAGGTACATAATGACTTGGAGTCACAACAACATGGAGATACATTCTCCTCAATAGATAGGAGAATTATCCCTAATCCATAAGGTAATGTAAAAGTAATTAGACAGATTAATTTTCTCTTAACACCTATTATAATGGTGTTTATAGAGGCTTGAACTATCTTTCTATAATATTAAATCAAACATATGTGGAAGAAAATGAAACATTCCAAATGGGTCTTTATATGATATTATTTTTTTCAAATATAACCAAGGTATATTTTGTATATACATGTGTGTATCGAGATACTAAAAAGATGGATTTATCAACTATGTGATTATCATCTCTTTTAGCATAAAAATATATGAAAAGTATCGAGGAAATTTAATAGAGTGTATTCAAAAAATACCATACATCTATTGAAGAGACAACATCCATAATGATGAAAACATCAACAATGAAACAAATACCTACATGTATCAATGAAGGAGGAGGAAGAGGTGTAGGTATGGAATGAAAACATAGTTTTGACATCATGAAACATCTTCTAAACCTCATTTTTTTAAACATGGAATGATATAATACATTAGGTCATAGTAAAAATGGATGATCGTTTACCAAATATTGATGCCCCTTTTCGATTGAATGATTCAAAAAACACTAAAATGGATATTGAGGAACACTTGTTTCCTGATGTAATTTGACCATCATAACATATAATTAACTTTTTCTAGACTTCATAGATATCAACAATTAATTTTGGAAAAAAAATAGGAAACTAAAAACATATCTTGCTTACCTAAAGTAGGCCAAGATTCATCCATCAGATGACTAACCTAAAATGGATGTATCTTCCTAGCATGCTACAAATGTGTTCATTACTACGTGTCTTCAATACATGACCAGAGATATGAATTATAATATTAAACCTATTTTATAGATTATATTGATAGTTTAAATTCCCAATATTACCAATGAGATGTCAATTATTGGGGGAAATGTTCATGGGGTGATTCTAACTGGTGTGATTCCAACTGTGGAGGCAATCATATCAGCAGCAATAAATCCATGTTCATATTAGATTCTATTAAACTTGTTATTCTCCACATATCATAAAATTATTATTTCATTCATAGTATCTATATCACATGTTATTATTCCACATTCGAAAGGTCAAAATCCTATATCCCAATTGTCATAGAATATGAAGGTCGCTAGATAGTTACCTGTAGTCTTATGTCGAGTGCCATAAACACATACTTTACATTATCAGTTTGATAAAAGCTATAAAATAAATGATACCACCAAAATTAATTAATAAATCAATAACTATTTTTGATATATTACATCCCATATATATTTTCTAGTTTATATTATGATGAAAAAAATAAATATCGAATCCCATTTTTGTTGCATAAAATTGACCTTATCCATTATATATGAAACGACATAATCCTAAAAGAATCTTCAACATCCCTTAAAAATTATACCATAGATGTAATCCTTATAAACATGTCATTATTACTACATTGGATTATATCCTATGGAATGGAATCATAAAAATGAGGTGATCTTGAACTCTTAGTAAGAGAAATTTATAACTAAAACTATACAAAACACAATAATTGTGTAAATTATATACTGGGAATAAATAATCTAAATAATTTTATAATCACGTGAAACTAATATTATGTTATATTATTTCCAATAAATTAATACATGGAACAATTTAATTATAGTTATCATAGTGATGTAATTCATGATGTAAGATATAAAAAACAAACAATCAAGATTTTTTACTAAGATATTATAAAATGAGAGAGTTATATAGAAATACCCATACTATTTTTCGTCATGACATATGACGATGAATCTTAGATATATATAATTTTTGGCCTCACCCATCACTTATTTATATCTAATTAATTTACAATAGACGTAAAAAATTCATTTCATAACATTACCTAATGAACGTTTTCCTAAATTAAAATATTAATAACTATATTATTATAAATATGGAATGAAAATACATAATAAACTAATTGTATTAGTCAATAATGATCAAGAATAGAAATAATTTTCCCTAAGCCAATCATAGGGCAACATAATCATAACCCATCCAAAGAAATGATATGGCTGGTCAAACAATTCATAATTATCTTTCAAATAATCATATGTATTGTCACAACAACATAAAAAAACCATTATATTTCCACATGTCGGAAGAATATAATTCATTCTTGGTGAAAAATATCCAATCTGAATTAAGTAAAATTTGATGATCTTATCATTTGGAGCAAGGAGTATATGGTTAAGTCCATATAGGAATGAAAGGATGATAATCCTAATATAAGAAGACGTTGAATGGTTTAGAAACAACATATCCCAGGTGTAATAAAGGAAACCTAGAATGATGTTGGTATAGATGAAAAACAACCAATCAAAAGAATGATCTAAAAAACAACCCCAAAAGAAATTTGTAATTTTATTGTTTAATACCACCACTTCATTCCCCCAAAAGATAAATATGAAATTTTGTAAACCTAAACCCTATGGTAAATTATTTTGAAAATGGAAAAGTAAAATTGATGTTAAAACCTGAAATAAAATTTAGAGAAAATTTTAAACATTGATATAATGAATGTCATTATGGGTTATTTTAAAAAATTTATTTTAAATGATGAAGTGAAAAATTATTGAAACCCATTAATTTTTAAAAATTATATTCAATAATATTTCTTTAAAAAAAACATAACCTGGAAAAATGATGAGATGATGAAAAAACATTTCTATGTTAAAGGAAACATCCATTTTAATATAATGAAAATTTAATTTGTTTAAAAAATATTAAAATGACAAAAAAAATAATTATTTTATAAAAATGTATGATTTTTACTGTAGATGTAAAGAAACTACCATAAAATAAAATTTTATTGTGATATAACACTTGAATGGAAGAAAGATATTCATGATGAAACAATATAAAATAAGGAAATGAGACTTTTATTTTTTATAATTATGATATGTAATGTTATTTTTGAGGTAAGAAGTATTTAAAGATGATTTATAATGTTATAGAAATGTAAATTCAAAGAAAACTTAAAATTTCTCATAATATAATCAATTGTTATACAGTACCTGACTAATATGTCTAATGGGATGATCAAAACTCAAAAAATAAAAATTGAGTTACGAAAAATCTTTTTAACAGGGGTAACAACTGATTGAATATAAATTTGATGAAAACGAATAGTTTTAGATTATAATTTTTCATGAATAAAATATATATAATATAAATACATCCATGTTCTATCAATACACCATTAAAATGAATAAATTTTGTATAATGTAATCATGTCTCTAGGAATTAATGTTTGGGAACAATAGCCATTACGACTTGAGTAAAATTTTAATAAAAAAACAATTGAAAAGTATGGCTTATAATTGAACTAAAAATTCACTGATTAAATATAATTCATGATATGATATATCAAATAGGTAGTATGTATATAAGGCTCAGACATTAAACATTACTTAATATTGGTTTATTTCATGAATTCACATTGAGAATCTTTTCAGGTTTAGAGTTTTAGAGAATTAGATCATAAATCATGTATTACATTCCACATTTAAACAAAGTGGTTACATCCAAGACAGTATTATTTATTCCATAAATGGAAACATATTTAATGTAAGACATGGTTTATTTCTTGACACTTTCTTGACACTATCACCGCATAATGTACTTTTCCCTTGAGCCGTGAGAAACATTTCAAAAACCCGGGATGAACATAAAAAGATTAGTAAGGGATATAAAAATATGCAAAGAAATAGTCCATGTATACATAAGAATCAATGAAATAAAATTTTAATCATAAAACATAATAACTTTAACATACCTCATGAAATCATAAGATTTATGAATAACTCATAGAAATCATAAGACATAAAGGTAACTTGAGGCCTTCATAACATTCTTACGTAGGGAGTAACCCTAATGGTTACGTTTGGAATACCCATCACCGTATATTCCCCAAATATTTTCAGAAAAACCATTGGGTTTACTCTTTCACATTACCCAATGCATTGGAGAGCTATATCGGGCTCACTTTCACTTAGTTTATTGTGAAACCACCCAAATTCATAAATAATTCCCATGAACCATAACATAATCGTATCACAGAAAGCATGCATAAAAGAAACATAACATTTCCACATTTCAATCACAAGAGATCAATAAAATACATTGATATAATCAAAACATTATCAAAACCATTTTCAATACCAAAATAAAAGAAAATTAGAACATGGTATTTGTTTTTCATTTAAAAGACGTTATGGATTGTAGAGGAAACAGAAACTCATATAATGGTCACAGTGGCGGATAAGTTGTTGTCGCCACATACATAAGACAAAAACATTCCTTTTGACATTTAGTAAAATGCTTTTTGTAAAAATATTCCTTTTTAATGAAATTAAAAGTACAAATGGTTTATTATAAAACTAATAAATGAATGTCATATATAAATTGAAGTATACCTCAACGAAAAGAGATTGAGACAAAGTCCCTTACCTCAAATCGACTTGTCTTGTTCATTTCATTATATTCCCAAATAATAAGCATAGGTCAATTTATAATTTCATAAGGACTTACTTAAAGTTTTTTATTCAATTCATATAACATATTATCATGTTATAATAATTAGTTAATAAGGTGAGTTCTTATCATATGTTTTGTCGATGTTTTGTACATGTGTAAAAAATGAACTTGTTTGAAAAGAATTTCCCACAGAGTTATAAGTACATCATTTTTAGAATGGTATTAATGATTTAAATATCATATATATCTTGAATATATTCATTTTATGTTATTCTATAACATTTGGAGATAAAAAAATGAAATGCACCATTCATGGAGATGGTATGTCATATGTACGCATGAACGCTACTTTCATTTCATTGTCATATTAATGGAATTAAAACTAAATGAGATATATATGTATTATAATCCCAGTATAATATATATGTTATATAGGTAAAATAGGTTCAGTAATTACTTTATTTATAAATTCCATGTTTTTCATGAACGATTCACATCACTTGAGGGGCGGTAGTCCACACTTCCACATATGAAATTATCGTACTTGTACAACATGAAAAGTATAACGATGTGATTTAAATATAAAATTCATAAGCATATATAAAAACGAAATACCATATATATCATATATAAATACAGTGAAATCATAATGGCCACCATGAAAGATGTTAAAAGAAGATTGAACAATCATCGTTTTGTGAGGCAGTAACTCGCCACCCACAGAATTAATATGTTCTTTAACAATTAGGCAGAGGTGTGTGTAAGTGTAGGTATAATCCTTTTCATTAAAAAATAGTAGTATATTTAGGATACTTGTGATGTTCTGGGATCAAATAATAATAAGATAGTGGTGAGTGAAAAATGGAAATTAAAGGAAGAAACTCAAGAGAAGACATTACCTCTAAATCAGGTAACTCTTTTTGATTTGAGCTAAAGGCTTCCTTGGATAGACTTTTGCCCTAAGTGAGGCTTCTATGAGTAATATAGGGATGTAGAGAGATAATATGAGCAGATGTTGGACGAGACAAGGGCTTGAGAGGTGTTGGTAAGTGGGTATAGGTGGGGGCCTTTTAAAAGAGGGAGGAGGGTCACTATTAGAATGTCTTGAAATGTTACTTTACTATAAAATGGTTTTCAGATTTTAAAGGTCCCAAAATGATATATTTAGAGGATAAGGTGATAGGTGATCTAAATCCACCCATACAATAGGTTTTTGAAAAGTCTATGTCATAGATTTTACCTTATCTTTTCATTTTATTTAAATCATTCATTAAAGAGGTAATCACTGCACCATCATGGTGTCATAAATAAATTTATTTATTTAATGTCTAAAAATTAAATAAAAATTTCATGATGTAGGAAGTAGTTTTAGATTTCCATTGACTTTTTATAGTCTAAGAGGTCATTTATGTAAACAAAATTGAAATTGTTTTACTTAGAATACACAAACCTTTGTAATATTTCTCTTCTTTTAAAACAAATAATGTCATATATGTTTCTATTACACCCATGTGACTCCATGGGCCCTCAAGTTCGGTAAAAAAAAATTCAATGGTCAGCCATGACTCAAACAATAATATTATGGCACATGTTGGGGTCATTTTATATTATTATGTTATTATTTTATTACCCTTAACTACCAGATTACTAAATAATCACAATAATTAAAGATAATTACCGTCATTACTATTAATAATGTTAAAAAACAAAAGAGTCTTAATTAAATAATTTGGACATTCTGATTCCCAATATGGTATCTATTTTACCAAATTTTAAACATCAAAATTGTAGAAATTTATTTAAAAATAATTTCCGTTGTCAAAATCAATAGCGTGTTTTTAAGAAACAATATCTATCAAAAGATTTACAATTGTTTATATCTAATTTCAATGTGAAATTAATTATAATTACAAAAATTGGATAAAATTGTAAATATATATTTTAATTAAACTTTAAAACCAATTAAAAAGATAATCTAACCATATAATTAAATTATATGAAAAAGAAGTTTTGAAGTAAAATGCAGTATTTTTCACTATTCATTAAAAAATGAACATTGTCAGAAAAATACAAAAAAAATTATCCAACGTAAATTTCAATGTAAAAATTTTAATGAATAAGTTTATTTTGACAAATAATGCTGATAAAATTTTCAAAAGTTATATTTAAAAATGGGTTTCCATTAAAAGGCTGTAAAACAATATTTTAAAAATATTAGAGTATTCTATATCTAAGATTTGTTTTATTCTCATTTTAATCCTCTAAAACACACTCTTATTCATAAAAAGATATAGATATGAAAATATATTATTCTTTACATACATGTGATGTCACATCCTTCCCCCATTTTGAAAATTGCGCCCCACAATTAATTTACTTATCGAATAAGCGGGGGTATTTATCCCTCATTATATTTTCATATTACCATTTTTCCTCTTCAACTATATGGTTTTTTCATAGAACCTTTACATGATGAATCACCTTATTCTGCAACACTTGCTCCCTTTGGTCATGAAGCTGGAGTAGTTGTTCCTCATAACATATATTCTCTTCCAGCTGAAATACCTCTAGACTCAAAATATGAGATGGATCTTGCATGTACTTCCTTAACATTGAAACAAGAAAATCATTGTTTACCTAAGATAAACTCAGAGGTAAAGCCACTCGGTATGCAACTAATCTAACTCTCTCTAGAATTTCATATTGTCCAATGAACCTTGGACTCCGATTTCCTTTCTTACCAAATCGCATCACACTTTTCCATGTTGAATCTTTGAGGAAGACATGATAACCTACTACAAAAGAGAGATCCATCCTCTTGTTTTCCACATAACGTTTCTGCAAACTCTAAGTTATTATCATGTGTTTCTGTATCAGCAGAACTATTTCTACCAAATATTCTACCAATTATGGTCCCATTAACTTCCTTTCACCTACATCATCCCAAAAAGCTGGAGGTCGAAATTGCTTCCCATATAATGCCTCAAATGGTGCCATATGTATACTGGAATAAAAAATGTTATTATAAGAAAACTCAACCAATGAATGGTTTTGGTCCCAACATCCCTGATAATCCATCTTACAAGAAAACTTCATATCCACCAATGTCTGAATTTTTTTTTTCTGAAATCCCATTTGATTGAGGATGAAAAGTTGTACTAACAATTAATTCAGTTCCCATCAACTTCTGAAGGCCTTTCCAAAAGTTATAAGTGAACCTAGGATCATGATCAGATACAACAGACAGTATAACTTCATGTAACATGAATATCTCTTTAAGACATAATCGATAAAGTTGATATAGGGAAAAAGTATCTCATATTGCAAGGAAATGAGTAGATTTAGTCAAGCGATCAATAATAACCCAGAATTCATTATTACATAAAGGTGTCTTCAGTAATTCCACAATGAAGCCCTTGGTTATATTCTTCCATTTACACTGCCATTGGTGAAGGCTGAAGCATCCCTTTGGGTAACTGCCACTCTACTTTAACCTTTTGACAAGATAAACACTTCATAGTAAAATCAACAATATCTCTTTTCATTCTATCCAACCAGTAATACTCATGAAGATATCTATACATCTTAGTAATGCCTTGATGAAATGAAAATGGAGAACTATGAGGTTAGTATAACAACTCTCTCTTCAACAATGAATCACAAGGCACACACAATCTCTTCCTAAAACTCTAAACACAATGTTTATCAATGTTGACTTATGTTCATATACCCTTCTGAACCAGCTCTACCTTTTTTGAAAACTCACTGTCTTGTTTCTGTGATTGCATAATTCTATCTGATAGAGAAGATTTCCCTGATACCTAAAAAAAGAATTTCCTGTACCAACAACCTCCAAAAAAAAGTCACCAAATCCTTAACCAAATGATCACATTCCAAAAATAACATGGTTAATGAAGCATTAATTTTTTGAATCAAAGAATTTGAAACTTTATTTTCTTTTCCAGGGTGGTAGTGAATTGTACAATCATAATCCTTGATTAATTCTAGCCATCTCCTCTATCTCATGTTCAATTATTTCTGAGTGAATATATACTTTAAACTTTTGTGATCAGCATATATTTCACCCTTTAAACCATACAGATGATGCCTCCATATTTTTAAAGAGAAAAAATAGCAGCTAATTCCAAATCATGTGTAGGGTAATTTATCTCGTGAGTTTTCAACTGACGTGAAACATAAACAATTACCTGATCTTTCTATATTAGGACTCATCCAAGTCCTTTCAATGAGGCATCACTACAGATAACAAACTCACCATTACTGGGAGGTAGTGCCAATACTGGAGCATTCAATAATATTATTTTCAATTCCACAAAACAATCTTCACATTCTTTTGTCCTGATAAACATAACACCCTTCTGAGTTAGCTTAGTCAATGGGCTGGACAACAGTGCAATTTATTTTACAAACCTTCGTCAATTTCCTGCCAAACTAAGAAAACTACGAATCTTAGATACATTTTTTGGTCTTGTCCATTTTTCAACAACCTTTGTTTTTGAAGGATCAATAGTTATTCCATATTTAGAAACAATGTGACCAAGGAATGATATTTGTAGCAACCAAAACTCGCACTTGTCGAATTTCCCATAAAATTTATTTTCTTTTGAGGTTTTCAAAACAACCCTTTAATGACTTTCCTACTCCGCTTTACTTATTGAAAACTCCAAAATATCATCAATGAAAACAACCACAAACTTATCTAATAACTCATGGGAAATTATATTCATAAGGTCCATGAATACAACCGGTGCATTGGTTAAACCAAAAGTCATAACTAAAAATTAATAATAGCCATATCTTGTAAGAAACATGGTCTTCAGAATATATGCTTCCGTCACCTTCAATTGATGGTACCCCGATCTCAAGTCAATCTTTGAAAAATACTGATCACCCTGGAGATGATAAAAAAAATCATCGATATGAAGAAAATGAAATTTTTTCATAACATTTATGTTATTCATGGATCTATAATCAATGCAATGTCTCATTGAACCATCTTTAATTTTCACAAATAAGACTGGAGCACCCTTTGGTGATATGATAGGTCGAATTAAACCTTTATCTAATAAATCATTCAATTTTGCTTTTAACTCTAAATGTTCAATTTGAGCCTTTCAATAAGGGGGTTTTGAAATTTCCTTAGCATCAGGAACTAAGTAAACATTAAATTCAACTTCTCAATCTGGTATTATTCCAGGAAACTCATTGGGAAAAACAGCAGGATTCTCATTTACCACTGGCACACCATTAATATGAATAGTTCCTTGTTTTCAACAATATGTGCAAGGTTACATTCATTTCCATCTTTAAAATTTTCTCAGCCTTTTGATATATTATCAACAGTAAGGGTTCATTCATGTACACAAAATGAAAGCCTTCCTGAAAATAAAATTATTTACCTATACAATCAATCTTAGCATGGTAAACAAAGATCAAATCCATACCGATGATATCATCAAACACTACTAGAGGTAAAATAAAATAAGGTTTTTAAGTAGTTTATTTCCAAGGAAAATGATAGGAAGATTATTATAATTTGTTTTTCTTCAACATTTTCCCATGGTGTTTTTATCACATGTTCAGGAGTCATTTCATAAGATGGAATTCCCAATTTACTAGAAAATTTCTCACCGATGAATGAATGTGTAGACCCTGAATCAAAATACACATTGGCATAATATGAAAAAATAAAAAAAGTACCTGATACCACTTTATATGAATGCCAATAATCTGTTGAAGAAGTTGCAAGGGATTTCACCACACCTTTCTTCTTGTAGTCTGATTTCTTCCCATCATTCAAGCTCATTGTTGAACACTCGTTTGCATAAATGACCTATCTTATTGCACTTGAAACATTTCACTAACAGTAAATCAAATTTGGTCTTACCATTACCCAGATATTTTCCAGTGCAATTACGTTCTTTATGTCCCATCTTACCACATCAGAAGCACTTTACAGAATTCAAAATACATTCCAGATCATTCTTTTTACCACATTTATCACAAACTACTAACTTATATTTTTTTACCATCAATCCTTTTTGATGGATTCTTCCCCTTATCTTGCCAACTCAGTCTCTTCTTTTATTGGTTATCATAGAACACTTGATCATAAAAAACCTCTATTTCCACCTTCTCAGCTCCTCGAACTAGCTTTTAATAACTTTTGAACTCAAAATAATCTAATGCCCTTTGATATTTTGGCTTTAATCTGGAGTAAAAATTATTGATTTTACTATCAAGGTCTGTGATACAATTTTGAGCATACGTTGCCAATAAAGTGAAATTTTTTTCATAAGAAGCCACTGAGTCATCCTCTTTCCTCAATTCAAAGAATTTTTTTCCATCCTAAGTCGAACAGCCTTAGGAAAACATTTCTCAAGAAGCATACCTTTTAATTCATCCCAGTCAAGAGAATCAATCTCTTCGGCATCCCTGATATTTTTAACCATCGACTAGCACTGATCTTCTTCACCCTCCTAACGGTAAACATCAAGGATAACCTTTTGATTTTCTGAACACCCCATGACATCTAAAATCTTCTCCACTGCTTTAATCCACCCTTTAGCTAGCACAAGGACAGATTATCATATAAATTATGGTGTATGTTGACTCATTAAATGTTCCACCAATGAAATGTTCCTCGGTGATTGATCTGGATGATCTCATTCATGGATACCACCACCATTTATCGCTTGAGTCAACTGCGCCATTACTGCAAAAAACTGTTCAGTTCCAATTCCGACCATCTCAGGATGCTGATTTGGAAGGTCATTTCCCTCTCTATTCCCTCCTAGAATAGTATCTGTGTTTCCTCAAAGGAAAACCATTATGAACAAACATGTCTTAGAAGAAGCAACAAGGTAATCTACAAATGATATATCATTTCAATTTGACCAAAATGTGTAAAAAATATTTTTGGATAATCATTTAATAGAATTATAACTCTTAAAGATCTCTAAAATGACCTCTGATACCAACTATAAGGCCCTGACATTAAACATTACTTAATCTTGGTTTATTTCTAGAATTCACATTGAGGGTATTTTTAGGTTTAGAGTTTTAGATAATTAGATCATAAATCAAGCATTACATTCCACATTTAAACAAGGTGGTTACCTCAAAGACAATATTAAATTTTTCCACCAAAGGAAACATATTTAAAGTAAGACATTATTTATTTCTTGCCACTTCCTCGACACTCTCATCACATCTTTTAATTCTCCCTTGTCCTGTGAAAAAATTTCAAAAACATGGGATGAGAATAAAAATATCAGTAGGGGATATAAAAATACGGAAAGAAAACATTAGTCCATGTATACATAAGAATCACTGAAATCATACTTTACTAATAAAACATAAGTCCTTTAACATACCTAATGAAATCATAATATTTATGAATAACTCATTGAAATCACAAGACATAATGGTAACTTGAGGCATTCATAACATTCTTACGTAGGGAGTAACCCTCATGGTTACGTTTGGAATACCCCTCACAATTTATTCCCGAAATATCTTCTGAGAAACCTTATCATTTATCTCCTTCGCATTACCCAATGAATTAGAGAGCTATCTCAGGTGCACCCACCCTTATTTTATCACGGAACCACCTATCTTCATAAACAATGCCCAATAACCATAACATAATCCTATTACAAAAAGCATGCATAAAAGAAAAATAAAATTTCAACATTTTAATCAAAAAATACACCACATTTATATAATCAAAACACTATCAAAACCATTTTCAAAACCAAAATAAAAAAAATTAAAACATGGTATTTATTTTTCATTTATAAAAAGTTATGGCTTGTAGAGGAAGCCGGAACTCAAATAATGGTCAGGACGGCAGAGAAGTCGTTGTCGCCGAATACGTAAGACAAAAAAATCTCTTTTTCGTTTAGTAAAACGATTTGCATAAAAATATATCTTTTGAATGAAATTAAAAGTCAAAAGGGTTTATTATACAACTAAAAAAATAATGTCGTATATAAATTGAAGCATGCCTCATCGAAAGGAGATTGAGACGATGTCCCTTACCTCGAGTCTGACTTGTATTGTTCATTTCATTATATTATTAAATAATAAACATATGTCAATTTATAATTTCTTAAGGAATTAATTTAAAGTTTATTATTCTATTCATATCACATATTATCATTTAAAAAATGTTAACTATGTGACTTCATATCATACGTTTTGTCGATTTTTGGTATATGAGTAAAAAATGAACTTGTTTGAAAAGAATTTACCATGTAGTTATTAGTAAAAATCTCCAAAATGAAATTAATAATATAAATATCATATATATCCAGTATATATTCATTGTATATAATTCTATAACATTTGATGAAAAAAAATGAAATGCACCGTTCATGGAGACCGTAGGCCGTACGTACGCCTGAACGCTAATTTCATTTCATCGTTATATTGAAGGAATTAAAACAAAATGAGACATATATATATTATAATTCTAGTATAATATATATGTTATATAGGTAAAATAAGTTTATTAATTACATTATTTATAAATTCCAGGTTTGGCATGAACGAGTCACATCACTTGAGGGGGCGGTAGTCCGCACTTCCTCAGAAGAAATTATCGCAGTTCCACAACATAAAAATCATAACAATTTGATTTAAAAATAAAATTCAGAAGTATATAGATATAATAAAAACCATATGTATCATATATAAATATAGTGACATCATAATGGACACCATGAAAGGTGTTAAAAAAATATTGAACAACTATCGTTTCGTGAGACATTAACTCGCCACCCACAGAAACAGTATGTTCTTTAACCATTAGATGGAGATGTGTGTATGTGTTGGTAGAATCCTTATAATAACAACATAATTGTATATTTAGGATACTGATGTTATTATGGGATCAAATAATAAGAAGATAGTGTTGAGTGAATAAGGAAAATAAATGGAAGAAACTCGCGAGAAGACATTACCTCTAAATCAGGTAACACGTTTTGACTTTATCCAAAGGCTTACCTGGAAAGGCTTATGCCCAATGTGAGGCTTCTAGGAGTAAGAGAGGGATGTGGATATATCATATGAGCTGAGGTTGGATGAACCAAGGGCATGAGAAGTTTTGGTAAGGGGATAGAGGTGGGGGCCTTTTATAAGAGGGAGGACGGTCACTTTTGGAAAGTCTTGAAATATTACTTTATTAAAAAATGATTTTCAGATTTTAAAGGTCCCACAATGATATATTTAGAGGATAAGTTAAAATGGTTAGAAATAAACCCATAAAATAGGTTTAGACAAGTTTATGTCTTAGATTTTACCTTATCATTTCATTTTATTTAAATCATTCATTAATGAGATAATCACTACATCATCATGGTGTCATAAATAAATTTATTTATTTAATATCTAAAAATTATAAAACAAATATCATGATTAAGAAAAAAATTTATATTTCCAATGAATATTTATAGTCTAATTGATCATATATTTAAAGTAAATTAAATTTTTTTTACTAAGGATATACAAACCTTTGTTATATTTCTCTTCTTAAAAAATTAACGTCATAAATGTCACTATTACACCCATGTTAATCCATGGGCCCTCAAGTTTCGTAAAACGCATCCCATGGTCGGATATGACTCATAAAAGTGTATTTGAACACATGTTGGGGTAATTTTATATTGTTATGATATTATTTTGTTACCCTTAACTACCCGATTACTAATTAATCACGATAATTATAGATAATTACCATCATTACTATTCATAATGTCAAAAATCAAATGAGTATTAATTACAAAATTTTGGAATTATGATTCCAAATATAGAATCTATTTTTACAAAATTCCAAACAATGAAATTTCAGTAATTAATTTAAAAATAATTCCCATTGTCAAAACAAATAGCGTGTTTTTAAGAAACAATATCATTCAAAATATTGACAATTGTTTATGTCCAATTTCAAAGTGAAATTAATTATAATTACCACCATTGGATTAAATGCTAAAAATATATTCTAATTACATTTTAAAACCAATTAAATAGATAATCTAACCATATAATTAAATTAGATGAAAACACAGTTTTGAAGTAAATTGGAGTATTTTTCAATATTCATTAAAAAATGAACATTGTCAGAAAAATACCAAAAATTATTACAAAGTAAATTTAAATATCCCAATTCTAAATAAGAATTTTATTTTGATAAATAGTGCTTATAAAAGTGTCCAATGTTACATTAATAAACGGGTTTCCATCAAAATGCGATAAAACAATCTTTTAAAAATATTAGAGTATTTTATGCCTAAGATTTGATTTATTCTCATTTTAAGCCTCTAAAAAACTATCTAATTCATAAATAGACATAGATATGAAAATATATTATTCTTTACTTACTTGGTATATTGAAATATACACCACCTAAAATAAATTAGCCTCATAATACTAATATATCTCAAATAGAGTAATTTGAGATGAAAACCTTCTCTTAGTCTTAATTCAATTTTCAATTTCACAAATCATTTAGAATAAACCATTTAATGTAATTAAATATACAAAAAATATCATTTTTAATGTATAAAACCATTTATTCACCCCATTTACAATCATTATATACATATAAATATTAGTCAGGTTTAACTATTATCAATAATGTGTGTAAGATATTTTTATCACTTTGAACTAGATTACATATGGGGGCGTTGGTATGTATTATTTTTCAAAATTAAATCATCATTAGATATTCTAATATACTGGTATGTATGTTTCAAGATATTTTATAAATCTAAAATCACATAAAATTTCATTTTTATTTACGATTAATGAGGTTAAAATTGGCAATGAGCATGTTTCAGTGTTTTGTAAGGAACAAAGGGTGATTTCTGAATTAATGAGTTAAATATTAATATAACCATACCATAAAAAATTATTTACATATTTATATAATATTTTACCTGTAAATAAGATCTCATAGTAATCTATGATATATATGTAATGAATTTTATGTGGTGGTTGCTAAACCGTCCCAAAAATGAACCTGGCAGGATTAATAATAGATTTTGATGTAGTTTAGTATTAATATCAGTATTCCATATGAATAATTATATTATTTAGTTTTTATTAGTGTGATATGTAAAATTTATATATAATTATTATAATTATATGATTTATATTAATTCATTATATAGAAAGAAGGGGTCATTGTCCTCTTAGTACTTTTGTTTAAAAAATTCATCTACTGAAGATCGTTTATTGATAATATACTCAATATGATCACAAAAATGATATTGAAAAACAATAATAATATAATAACCATTATATTTATACATTAGTAACATCCTCATGAGAATCCATGTAATGAGGTGAAATAAAAGAATCATCCCCTTGACAGAGTAGTCCACACATACACATGGTTGACAATTTTATTTTCTATAGAATGTGTGAAATGAGTAATATGGTTTATTGTATTAGAATAAATAAATTGATTTAAATGTATAACTATTTATTATATAAACATTTCAAAGTAATCTGGTTTGGGGGTCAAGGAAAATTGAACACATTGGGTCTTGTTGGTTGTAGTCTCTGTAATACATGAATTATGGTTCCATTTTTATTAATAGAAAAAGGAAAGGTTATTAATGGTTATTAACATATCATAATAATATTTATAATATATCCATTAATAATTTAAATAAATAGGAAATTTAAAATGATTTTTTAAAATAAAATATGAAAGTAATGGAGTTACATAAAAAAAGTATAGTCAAATTGAGCACTTTGAGATTTCCCTCGATGGTCCATTGGAAAAGATTATTCTAGGATAATCTCACGAGATAATTAGCACAAAAATGATATATTATTATATTTTATGAAAAAAAAGTTAGTTTATTATGAGGAAACAACGTTTTTTGGGGTTCCCTAAAGGGCTGGTAAGTGGTCCATTTTATAAGTGGTGAGATTTGTATTTTTATAATATTTCAACTTATTATAAACGGAAAATATTTTAAACATCTGAAGTGGATAAAAAATCGACTATTTAATTATTGGGAAATAGATATTATTAATTTTAAACTTATTCAATCAATTATACGAATGTTAATCAGGTTTTCATCAATTTACACCTTCAATCTTTACATTTATAATTTTATTTTTTATCGTGCTAATTAATTTTTAACTAGGGTAAATAATATTCAGACCTAAAAATTTTGCGACCCTAATTAGATAATTTGGACCGAATTAATACAAATTTTAAATCTATTTAATTTGATTAAATTTAATAAAATAAAAAAAATTTAAAAAAAAATTTAATGTATTAAAAACTTTTCTGGAAAAAATATTACTTAAATTTTAAAAAATCAAATATTGATTTTTATATTAAACCATTAATTCAAAATTATAATTCACTTAAACAATAAATATTAATCTTATAAAAATGATTACTGAGTTTCCAATTTCTACTTATATACTAAATATTTCATAAAATCCATGTTATATGTAAAATATATATTTTACAGTGTTAACATAAAAATCATTTTTTAGTTAAATCCAAAAGATCCAAATTAATAAAATATTATTATGATGAGTACAAAATTAATATTTATTATTTCTAATTAAATGTATAGATATTTGAAATTTATATTTTAATTAAAAAAGTTAGATATAATGAGAAATGTTTTTATAATATAATAGTTTTTATACAATATATATCATTATAATTAAAATATACTATTATTTATTAATAAAATTAGTATTAGCCAGTTTTTTATATCAAGTATATGTTATCATCATTAATAACCTATTTCTTAAAAATTGATGCATATCTCATATAATAGATAAATTTGGAATTAAATTATTTTGTTAGTATAATATAAACTGATTGGTCAATTTAGCTATAGTAATAAAATCTAATTAACATTAAAAGAACCCTATATTTTGTTTTAATAAATATTTTATAATGTCGTTACTCTTACTCATTACCACAAAATAAATTGATTGGTTATATTTGATGAATCATATCATTGTTTTGTTTGAGTTCGATGCTACACATTGAGCAAGCTATAAACATAATTAATGGTAATCATATATAAAATTCATGGGGTGTTACATTAAACCTACATATATACATTTTATCCTCCTTTTTTAATTAATAATTAATGAAAAGAATATAATTGTATCCATAATAATGAAATAGATTGATGTAACAACATTACTAACACAGGGAGGTCTTAGAAACTCACTGATAATCATATCCTTGTATTGAGTTTATTCCCAACAATTTTGGAACTATAACCCTCGTGATTCGGGGATAAAACGTATTTTATATCCCTATGAGATCTTATTTAGACATGTAATGATAGACCATCAATATATAGTTTGAAATAAAATTTCGTATTTTGGTAATTAATATGCATACAAATGAACCAAAAAAGACCTGCCACAAACATCCATCTCTCGCCCCTTGTGCTTATTCATCTTGGTGGTGTCAGTGAGATGTTCATCGAATGTTGAAGTTAGTGTAGAATTATTATACTTATAATAATGCATTTTGAGATCCAAATTTATACATGTTTTATCCCATGATAGAGTATCCTCCCTCAGAACACCATCTTGTTCCCTTCCCAAAATGTTCATCGCCTCTATCACTAGCCTCAATAGATAACCTCCCAAGTCATTACCTTCCAATTTAACTAGTCATTATGATACCCACAAAATGAAGACCTCCTGAATAAATTTTTTTGAGGGATGAATTCCTCACCACATCATCTCTAGATGGTAACTCATATGCCTCTACCTGGCCTTGAAATAATTGAACTACATAAACCACATGCGATTTGGGATCCTGTGTTCTAGGAAATCAATCCTAATTCATGAGAATCAGTTAGCCATGAGTTCATATGGTGGAATTAGATTTTTCTTCCTCTCCATTATATCAGTGTGTTCTATAGGTGGTGGATGGGGTTTTCATTCTACGTTCTCCATTGGTATGGTTCAATTAACATGTTTGGATACATTGAGGCATGACTGTGATGGTGATGCATTGATAGATGATTATTAATATGATTTTTTTAGATTATGATATTATAAGGATGTTAAGATCTATCTATATATGCTCTTGGTAATTGTCTCCACCCTCTTCCATTTTCATCAATGAAGAATGTGTGGGTAATATGAACATGATTAATTTAATATTTATTCTATTTTTAAACATTTAATATAATTCCAATAGAACATAAATTACATATAATTGAAGAAAAACAAGATAAAAATTTTTCTTAATAAAAACTTGGGTTAAAAAATTCTTATTACAATAAGTTTACATTGACAAAAAATTTATTAGTTTTTTAATAAATACTCATTAAAATAACTTAAGATATAATAAGGTGGTTTGACAAACAATCCATTAGGGAATCTATTACTCAACGTTGGATGAAAAGTGTACCTTCCTCCATTAATTTTCATGACTATATACTAGTTGTAGGAGTATCGTAGGCATTACCTTGTTACCTTTATCTTAGAGGATGCGAATGTTTAACACCCTTGATAGCCTACTATTCTTTAAGTTCAAAATGTGTCACTTATTACTCAACATTAACAATCCATTTCATATCCGATATAATATTTGGTTCATCCTATGATACATTGAGTTGGGTTATATTGTACTTACTATCCTAACACATTAATGTAACTAGGAAATAAATTCTTCACAATGTATTTTAATAATAATGTGGTTAACTAATGAGTGACACCTAGGAGCTTCAAACCTGGTTCAAAAATATGAATCTTTGTCTTTCACCAATTTATATCAAGTTGATAACCAATATACATTTTTAGGGTTGTTACATATAGGTACATCTATGACAAAGCCTGTATAATCTTGTAGTATCTAGAAGTGGATTTAATTTATATGTGAATCAAACAATATTTAGTTTACCCACACTTCAGAATGATATTTAATACTTGTGGTTGTATTTTAAGCTTATCCCTAAATTTTTCACTAATCTTCACTTATCATAAACCACCCCAAAAAATGAATTATTAACATAGAATTAAATCATATATTAAACAAAAGGGTTATCTTCACCTTTGAAATTTTGATCAACTGTAACTTATCATCCCATATATTATCCGTAAAAAATATTAATCTCAGAATTTATTTAATCCCTCCTCATATAAAATCTATGATGCCCCAAAATCCCACACTTAGATCTAATGCACTAAATAAGTACTTTATAGGCTCACATTGATACTAGATGTAAAATACATGATATAACCGAGATTAATTAAAAAATATAATTAATATTGAACCCTTAAATTCCAAGGATATTTTTAGGATTAGATAATTTGATAATTAGGGAAAATCATGAAAATTCAAGGTTATTGGAATAAAATTGAATTTTGTTCCATTATATACAAAACTAAGTAATCAACAATATGAATTCCATATCTCCAATGAATAATCTAATATTGTTATCCTTATAAATATGTCACATGTATTAATTTATTTATAACATATGGAAATAAATCCTAATAAAGGGGATATCTCAAAAACAGAATAATTGAATAATATGAAAAAACTATAAAAATTAAGCATGATATACATAATATTATAGGGAAAGAATATAAAATTTTCAATAAACAAATTAAAATGAGAAAAATAAATATCCATCAAAATGAATGAAAGAATTTTTGATAATAATTATTGATCTCATAAGGTTGGAATTCGAAAATATTGACCTATAAAAAGTGGTCAAGGACTTTTTCTATGAAATTATAATGATATGGGGAGAGCTACAGGCTAGAACAAAAATTGTGTTTTCTCATGAGGCTTGTAGATACGTCAAGGGGTTATATATTCTTATCCACAACAATCACTTTTTTTTAATTCTAATACATTCACGATAATTGTGAACAAGATATTTGGCGGCCCTCATTAGATAATTTGGACACAATTAATAAAAAATTTAAATCTATTTTATTTGATTAAATTTATAAATATGAAAACAATTAATTTTAAAAAAATAATTCTAATGTATTAAAAACATTTCTTGAGAAAATATGACATAAATTATAAAAAATCAAACATTGATTATTAAATTAAACCATCATTTAGAAATTATAAGTCACTTGTAAAATAAATATTTAGTCTTATAAAAATGATTCATGATTTTCCAATTTATACTTATATATTAATAATTTCACAATATCCATTTTATATATAAAATCTATATTTTACCCTATTAACCTAAAATTCATTTTTTAGATAAATCTACAATATCCATATTAATAAAATATTACTCTGATAAATAAAAAATTAATATTTCTTATTTCTTGTTAAATGTATTGATTTTTGAAATTTATCTTTTAAATAAAATAGCGAGATATAATGAGAGAAGGTTTTATAGTATAATAGTTATTATAGAATATATATCATTCTAATTCATATATACTATTATTTATTAATAAAAATAGTATTAACCAGTTTTTTATATCAAATTTATGTTATCGTCATAAATAACCTATTTCTTAAAAATTGATGCATATCTCATAGTATAGATAACTTTAGAATCAAATTATTTTTTTAGTATAATATAAACTGATTGGTCAATTTAGCTATAACAATAAAATATAATTCATATTCCAAGTACCTATTATTTTTTTTAATAAATATTTTATAATATCGTTACTCATACTCATTACCACGAAATAAATGGATTGGTTATATTTGATGAATAATATCATTGTTTTGTTTGAGTTCAACGTTACACATTGAGTAAGATATAAACATAATTAATGGTTATACTATATAAAATTATTGAGGTGTTACATTACACCTACATACACAAATTGTATCCTTCTATTTTTAATTATTAATTAATGAAAAAATATAAGGGTATCCATAATAAATAAATGTATTGATGTAACAAAATTACTAAAATAGGGAGGTCTTGGAAAGTCACTGATAATCATATCCTTGTATTGAGTTTATTCCCAAAAATTTTGGAACTATAACCCTCATGTTTTGGGGTTAAAACCTATTTTATATCCATATGAGATCTTATTTAGACATTTTCTGATAGACCATCAATATTTAGAATGAAATAAAATTTCCTATTATGGTAATTAATATGCATACAAATGCACAAAAATAGACATGGACCAAACTTCCATCTTTCTCCCCTTGTGCTTATTCATCTTGGTGGTGTCGGTGGGATGTTCATAGAATGTTGATGTCAATGTAGAATTATCATATTCCTAATAAGTCATTTTGATATCCATATTTATACATGTTTTATCCCATGGTAGAGTATCTACCTTCATCACACCAGCCTTTTCCCTTTCCTAAATAACCATCACCTCTATCACTAGCCTCAATAGATAACCTCCCATGTCATTAACTTCCCATTTAACTAGTCATTATGATACCCACTAAATGAAGACCTCCTGAATAACAATTTTTGAGGTATGAATTCCTAACCACATCTTCCTTGGTTAGTCACTCATATACATCTACCAGGCCTTGAAAGAACTAAATTGCATTACCCACATGCTATATGGGATCATCTGTTCTAAGAATTCAATCATAATTCATGAGAATCTCATAGCCATGAGTTCATATGGTGGAATTAGCCTTTTCTTCCTCTTCATAATATCAGTGTCTTCTATAGGTGGTGGATGGGGTTTTCTTTCTACTTTCTCTGTTGGTATGGTTCAATTAACATATTTGGATACATTGAGGCCTGACTCTGATGGAGATGCACTGATGGATGATTTTAAATAAGATTTTTTTCGATTCTGAAATTATAATGATGTTAAGATCTATCTATATATGCTCTTGGTTATTGTCTCCACCCTCTTCTATTTTTCGTCAATGAAGAATGTGTGGGTAATATGACCATGATTAATTTAATATGTATTCTATGTTCAAACATTTAATATAATTCCAATAGAACCTAAATTTCATCTAATGGAAGAAAAATAAGAATAAAATTTTTCTTAATAATAAGTTGGGTTACAGTAATCTTATTACAATGAGTTTACATTTATAATAAAATTATTATGTTTCTCAATTAATATTCATTAAAATAACTCAATATATACTAAGGTGGTTTGAAAAACAATCCATTATGGAATCTATTACTCATAGATGGATGAAAAGTGTACCTTCTTCCATTATTTTTCATGACCAACTACTAGTTGTAGGAGTATCCTAGGCATTAACTGGTAAGATTTATCTTATAGGATGCTAATGTTTAACACCCTTCATACCCTACTATAATTTTAGTTCAAACTATGTCACTTAATACTCAAAATTAACCATCTATTTCATAACCTATATAATATTTTCTTCAACCTATGAAACATTGTGTTGGGTTCTATTGTACTTACTATCCTAATCCATTAATGTAACTAGGAAATAAATTCTTCACAATGGATTGTGATAATAATGTGGTTATCTAATGAGTGACACCTAGGAGGTTCAAACCTAGTTTAAAAATAGGCATCTTTGTCTTTCACCAATTTATGATCAAGTTAATACTCTATATACATTTTTAGGCTTATTACATATAGGTAAATCTATGACAAAGCTTGTATAAAGTGGTAGTATATAGAAGTGGATTTAATTACTAGGTGAATCAAACAATATATTGTTTACCAATAGTTCAGAATGAAATTTAAAACATATGGTTGTCTTTTAAGCTTATCCCTATATTTTTCACTAATCACTTCTTATCCTAAACCCCCCAAAAAATGAATTATTACCATGGAATTAAATCATATATTATCCCAAAGTGTTATGTTAACCTTTGAAATTTTGATCAACCATAACTTATCAACCCTTATATTATCCTTCAAAAATATTATTCTGTAAATTTATTTAAACCCTCCTCATATAAAATCTATGATTCCCAAAAATCACACACTTGGATCTGATGCCCTAGAAAAGTACTTTATAGAATCACAATGATACTGGATGTAAAATCCATGATATAACTGAGATTAATTAAAAAATATAACAACTATTGAACCCTCAAATTCCAGGATATATTTAGGATTAGAAAATTTGATAATTGGGAAAAATCAATAAAATTCAATGATATTGGAATAAAATGTAATTTTTTTACCATTATATACAAAACTAAGTAATCAACAATAAGTCTTCAATATCTCCAAAGCATAATTAAATATTTTTATCCTTATAAATATGTCACGTTTATTAATTTATTCATAACCTATAGAATGGAATCCTAATAATGGGGAGATCTCAAAAACACAATAAGTGAATCATACAAAAAAACATTAAAAAATAAACATGATATACATAATATTATAGGATAAAAAATATAAAAATTTCAATAAACAAATTAAAATGAGAAAAATAAATATGAATCAAAATGAATTAAATCATTGATAATAATAATTATTGATATCATAATGTTGGAATTCGTATATATTGACGAATAAAAAAAGTGGTGAAGGACTATTTCTAAGAAACTATAATGATATGGGGAGAGCTATAGGCTAGAACAAAAATTGTGTATTCTCATGATACTTGTAAATACGTCAAGGGGTTATATATTCATATCCACAACAATAAATTTTTTAAGTCTAATATATTCACCATAATAGTGAACAATACATTTCATACCATTCTACAAGGATCCTCTAGATAAATTAATTCTTGGATATCTATATAATGACAAATATGTAATGTCAATACATAATACATCATAATTAGATATAAATTATCATCAATAATGTCCATATATTTCCCAATGTCAATAAAAATGATAATATGAACATAACTCATACAGAGAAATAAGGTGGATGGTACAACAATATATAATCAAATTTCTAGAAATAGAACACTTTGTAATAACAATATTTGAAACATAAATACTTTTCCCCATGTTAGAAGAATGCAATTATTTTTAGGTTCACATCATACAATCTGAATAATGTATAATATGATATTTACACTGTATATAGAAATTAATATATAACTAATTCAATAGATGAGTAGCATTATCAAAACATATTTTTAGGATGATTATTTATGGATTCAAATAATGAAATCCACAATGTAGTAAAGTAATCTTAAAAATAATTTTAAATATTTGGAAAACATCCTTGCTAAGGAATGCATAAATTATTCCTCCCAGGAAGGGATCAATAATTGGATTTTTTTGGTACCATGAGATCAGTCCCCCAATATATAAATATATAAATAGTGAATGATAAGCCATGTTATGGTAAATAATTATTAAATTTAATACGTAAATATAACTAAATACATAAAAGATATTTTTGAAAAAATGTTTAATATTTATGTAAAACATAATGTTATGGAGCCTTTCTTATAGTTTTTTCATAAAAATGTGAAGAGGATACTCTATTAAATCCATTACATTCTCAATATAATCTTCAATAATAGGTTAATTAAAATACATAAAATTAATAATTTTAAAATGATGATATGAAGAAAAAACAACAAAAAGTGAATGGAAACCCTCATTTAATATACGAAAAATTGTATTTGTTCAAAAAACATATTAAAAAGAGTGAAAAAATATTATTTTATATAAAAATATCATTTTACCAAAATAATAATAGATATTACTATATAATAAAATATTAGTGTGGGATAAACAAATAATAGATGAAATAAGATCATGATGAAATAATATAACTAAAGGAAAGGAGTCCAGAGTAATCAATATTCCATGTAAGATATATACTCCAAGAAGTAAGAAATATTTCAAAAAGGATTATTATGTGTAATAAATGTAAATATATAGAATTAAATATAATAA
The DNA here is from genome assembly GCA_963277665.1 of Viscum album. Lineage (NCBI taxonomy): Eukaryota > Viridiplantae > Streptophyta > Magnoliopsida > Santalales > Viscaceae > Viscum > Viscum album. The sequence goes on from OY728134.1 coordinate 1,283,352,165, forward strand.
CACATAATATAAACAATTTATAGAATGTACCCAATGTTTTAGTCCGAGTGGATGATCAAAAATCAATTAATGAAAATTTATTTACAAATATTCCTTTCTAATGGGGCAACAAATTAATCAAATTAAATTTGTTAAAAAAGATACTATTTATAAAATTTATTATCATAAATAATTAAAATATTTGATAAAAATTAATCTATGATTGGTTAATTCACAATTCAAAGGAAAACATGATGCGTTGTATAAGAATGTCTCAAGGTATTAATGTTTGAGACAAAGAACCCCTGTAAATTTAGTAACATTTAATTCAGAACACCTGGAATGAAATGGATTGAATCCAAAAATAATATATTGGAATGAAAATATAATTAATTATATTATATATCAAATATAATTTATATAAACCTTATAAATTAAATTATTTGTTAAATACAAAATATTCCCCAAAGAGAGGAATTTGAGAAGAAAATCGTTACCTCAGTCCTGATTCATTTCACTTACACTGAACATCTTAAATAATTTAATTATGTTACTTAAATAAATAAAAAATAATATTTTTCATTTATATAACAATTTATAGTCCCAATTAAAAACCATTCCATAATTATAAATGTTAGTTATTTTCTACCAATTTTCAACACAGGATGTGTATAATTTTTATCACTTTGAACTATTTCCATAAAAGTGGTGTTGGTGTATACTAATTTTACAAATTAAATTCATATTATATAAAAAAATATTCTGTAATAGAATTTCCATAATAGATATAAATATATAATCTCATTCCGTGTCAATTTCTGTAATAATCCACTAGCTAGTTTTTGGTGATGACTATGTTTCAAGGATTATAAATGTGGAATGGGTGATTTAATAATTAATGATTTAAATATTCATAAAAACTCACCAAAAACAAAAATATAACATTATTAATATTTATATCATAACATAAAAATAAACAATTCATGATATTCATCAGTGATATAAATTTTATGTATTATTCAAGAAACTATTAAATTTGATCTATACCAAAAATACAACGATTATTTGGAAATTATGATGTTGTTTTGTTGTAATACAATTATACCATAACAATAATGATTTTATTCTGTTTTTATTCATGTTATATATCATTATTTTTAATTGCTTATAAAAATGTAGATAATTTATATAAAGTAAATACTTATAAAGAAGATACCATTTTTCTATTTCTAAGCTTGTTTTAAACTATAGAGATAATGTTGATTGTTGGTTCATTATATGATTATTTGGTTCTCTAGTGTTACCTTAAAAAAACCTTTTAATATCATTGATATACAATCTATCCTTCAATTCCTTACTCGTGATCATCCATGTATTGTGGTGTTAAGAAAAAAATGAAAATAAATCGTTTCATAGTGGCGGTAGTCCACATTTACGCATGGGTGATGATTTCCATTTATATAGAATGAGAGAAATGAGTAATGTTTATTATTAATTCACAATAATAAACCAGATATAAATATCATAACTATTTATTAAATTTATATTTTATGTAGTCATATTAATACAATTAATGAAAATAAAACATAGTGTGTCGTGAAGGTGGTAGTCTGCAGAACATACCAATTTTAGTAAAATTTTACATAATATAAAAGAAAAAATATGATTAATTATTATTAACATAAAATAATAAATGTAAGTATATAACCATTTAAAATTTAATTACATAGATATTTGAAAACTATAATTGTAAAACAATAATAGAAAACAATAATTTAAGTAAAATTAACTACTCATATTGAGTACTTTGAGACTTCCACAAAAGATTCCAAGGAAATAAATGACACAAGATAATAAATTTTGACCAAAATCTCAATAGTGCAAAATATTATTTTAATTTAAGTGGAATTAAAATGGTTTCTGAGGGGTATATTAAATTTTTATGAGGACCTTTTTGTGGTGGTGAGATGCCCATTTTATAAGTGGTTATAATGACATGTTAGTTAAATACTTCATATTAATATAAAATGAAAACATCTTAAACATGTAAAGTGACTGTATATTTAATAAATAATTCATTAGGAAATAGATGAGGTTAATAAAAACCTCAAAAAATAAATTATAGATATGTTTTTATCAGTTTTCATTCCTTTTACCACTCTAGTTATTATTTTTTTACCTTTTAAATTTTACCATAGTACTCAGTTTTTACCTTTAAAAATATAATATTTATTTATAGAACACTAGTCCATATTAGATAATTTTAACCCTGTAATACTAAATTTAAAAAAATCATTTTATTCAATTTATATAATATATAATGATTAATTTTTAAACAAGAATAAATAATTTATTGAAATTATTTTTGATAAAATATTACTAATGTTCTAAAATAAAAAATATTGGTTTTTATTTTAAAACAAACATTTTTAAAATTAAAAACACACATATATAATAAATATTTGATCTAATATAAATTTTTCTTGAATTATAAATTTATACTTATATTCTATTATGAACAAAAAATCTATTTTTTAAAGAACTATAATTATCACTATTCAACTTAAAATCATTCATTTTGAAAAAATATAAAATTTTATCTTTAAAAAGAATTACTATGTTGAATCCAAAATTAATCATAATTTTTCACTTTCGAATTTAAAATTTAATAATATATTAATTTATATAAACCTATGAGATATAATGAAAAGTAATATGTATAGGGTAATAGTTTTTATTGAATAATTACTATTCTCATTCACATTTCTTATTATTTAATAGTTTAAATATTAATCACCATTTGTTTATATATAATATATTTCATCATCATTTAACAATGGGTTGATGAAATGTAAATGCATATCATATATAAAGGTAATATTTATAAAAAATAAACTTCCAAGCATAAATTTATTATATTAGTAACATTAGTTGTACCAATTGAATTTCATTTACATTAAAAGTTTCCTTTATTATAATTTAATAAATATTTTATAAAATTGTCACATTTTTTCATTCCCTCTAATTAAATGGATATGTTTAAATGGTTTTATAAAATAATGAGTTTATTTTAATTCAATGTTGCGTGTAGAGAGGTATATTTAAATACTTAAGGGTTATCATATATTAAAATCGTAGGGTTTGGGGTCTATCCTAGCCCCAATAGGCATTGTTTTTTCAATCCTAGTCTTTTACCTTAATCAATTTTTCCCATAATAAATTCCACCTTATAATAGAGACACAAAATTAGATCATGATTCTATAAATAATCCAAATATTTTATCATCTTACATGGATAAATATATTGAAGTTCATTTCTAAGAAGATTTTATAAGATCTATATAGTAGGTTTCACCAAATTCACATTCATTTTTCATCCTATGAAATAGGTGTTCAAAAATATAAATCCATCTATGAAAATGTAATGATAGTAATTCAGGAGAGATGCTGGGAGGAAGAGTCATGGGTTTACCATCTTGATGAAGAATCAAATGCTTGTTTCTCCAGCCTATGATTCATAAAAGTTAAAATTGAATATCATTGTGTGGAGGTAGACATAGAAGAATAATAACATTCAAATTAAATTTAGGAACACAATATCAACCTATATGAGAAGTTATACCCAACAATTATATACTTGGAAGAAAAAATAAAAATCCCAGAGGAACTCCATATTGAGGGGCGAATGTTAGATATCAAAAAGAAAATGTGTTTTTCATACCAAGGAGGTTGAAAATAAAAATATAACTTCTCTTCACACAAATATTTATAGAACCCAATTTCCAATTGGAAAACATAAATCTTATTTTGGGGTTTTTGGAGTATCTCTATTATAAAGAGATATAAAAAAATTGAATGCCCATTTTATTTTTTGTTAATGAATATATTTCTTATTCAAAATTATCATTCCATTTCTCCATATTAATTTGAATTTCATATTTACCTATGAAAACATAAAAAATATATGTTCACATATCTCTTATGGATCCTTAGAAATTATATTTTGGGGATGAGGGAAAATAATTATTAATGTAATTCATTCCTAGGCCAAGAGTTCAAAGAACATATTAACTTCTACTTGGGTCATATAATTGACAGAGTTTGCATTGTGTTCATTATGTTATTATGCTAATTTTTCCTAAGCCCCAAGTAAGGGAGAAATGTTAAAATGGAGTAAAACAATTTTAGTTATCCATCTATGGTTATCAAACAAAACATATTGTTTTCCTTCCATTTAAATGATAAATTATTCCATGATAATATAAGGATTGTGTCCAACAATTTGAGACTTGAATTTTTTCCCAGATCACCCTTTGGAGGTTTTCAACCTAGTGTGTTCTTTGAATCCATATTTAGATAGATTAATGTAATGAAATGTAGACCATTGTAACAAGAATTTGTGGTCATAAGTCTCTTTAAAAATGGAATGTTAGAAGGAAAGATAATTTGTAAAAGGATAACGCAACATGAATGGAGGGTCCATTGAGAGTTTATCATGTCTTAGAGAGGCACACATAGCTTATTATCATGATGGGTGTACCAATGGATTACTGATGTCTTATGTCTAAATGATTTGAAGGGAAAATGGGTATGATTGGATAAACTATACAATATATTTTATGAAAAATATTGACATGAAGGGAGATCCTATTTATAGTTTCTCATGGAGGATTGTGTCCATAGTATAAGGTCATCTGTCTTAAACTAACTTATACAAGGGGAGTAATAAACAATTTCCCAACTATGATATGAAAGAGAAGTTAAATACATTACTATAATAACTAGGAATTTGTGGATTCATTAAATTTTCACAAGGGTCAAATAACTATCTTTCATTGTTTAAACTCATTTGATGGGGACCAATCAAATTTTCAATAGTAATATTTCGAATTTCAACTTTTAATGTAAGTGAAAAATAATTTTTTGTAACACTGAGGGGAAAAAATCCATTTTAATTACCATTTTAATTTTTTATTAAAGCACAACACAATACATTTGAATCATATATGATATTATTGGACACATATACTGAGGAAGACTACTTCCTATATTAAAATGATGAGTTATATTTCAATATTCCAATGGTGTATATAGATTAAAAGACATTACCCAAAAGATGATAATGCCTCTGATACATATACTAATCCATATTAGTGGTGTGTATGAATAATAAAAAAAATTCATTTATAGTGGAATGAATTCATTACTGACATCCATGAATATTTTTTAAGATAGAAAACATGAAAAATGTAGTAGGTATGTGGGGGAATGGAATACAGATGAAGGGTTTTTGAACCCTAATGATTACACCGCCATGTATGGATCACACAATTTTGGTGAAGAGTTATGATGTGTCACTACTCAAAGTTTTCATATATTATTATGTCTAGGTATCATATATCAGCTAATGATTTTGATATATTATGGGACCAAATATCTTTGGTCCTTTTTCATTTGCGCTCTAATTTTTTTCTGAGTATTGAATGTGGATAGATTAGAATGAGAATTTCATTTTTCATAGGCATCACCTTATTGTTTTTTTTGGAATGAAATGTTTTATGTTTATTTCACAATAAATTCAGTGTATTTTGATTTAGACCATATGATGTAGGTTTTATTTTTATAAAAAATTGACCAATGTTCACATATTCTAATGTTATGATCAGTTGACAAAAAATGAGGAAGAATGTTTGTGTAGAAAAATATCAGGGACACCTGATATGTATTAATGACCCACTCTTCCTATAGAATATATAATAGAGGTGATCATAGTATATGGTTATGATTTATGAAAAATGGATTTTTGTTTTTTTAAGATAGATTCCCTAGACTGATAGAATGGGTAATGTAGGATAACATATATAAAAAGTTATAAGTGATATCAAAATTTAAACTATGATCCCAAGCCAACTAAAAAGTATTCAATTATGTAATGTGAACCCAGATTATGGTCATGATTCCTGGACCATGTATGAAGAGGGAGAGTGGAACAACCACATAAATTGGGTTCAAGATCCAAGAAAAACCTAATACCTTTGTAAAATAGAATGATGATTTTGTAAATCCCGAGATGATGTTATTGAATTGGGAGTGATTAGATGCAATGATTATGTTGGGGATGACCACTATCCATATCTGAATGACTGGATCTTTGGAAATGAAGTCATGGAGTAAATATATTAGAGGGGTTTTTTAGGACATAGATTCGTTTGGTTGATAGAACATATTATGGGAGAATATATGTAAAAATATTATTGTCATGTACATTTAGAAAAAAGAAGGTTCCATTTGAATCCATATGAACTCGTTAACATTTGTCAAGTAATTATTATGGTTATCCAAGGAACTTGAGATAGAAATTGTCATTTATGGAAAAATATTCTCAGAAAAGTCAATGAAGACATTCTCAATCTATGTTTACCATGTTTAACTTATTTAATTCCTCTAGAAAAGAGTAAAAATTGATTATGGTACATGGATATGTTTATAATGTGTGTTCAATATTTCAATTTGCATGTTCTAATAAAAAGAATCATGCTACTAGTGGTTTTTGATTTATGAGACTTTTATGGTAATGTAGGATGGAAGATACATCATAAAGCTTAATTTCATTCGAAAAATACATAGGTTACATGCATTATAGGTATTTTAACTTATTTTTTTAATTTTACAAATGATATTATTTCATCATAACATTGAAATCAATGATATAAACATGATGTAAATGAAAGCATCTAAATATTTGGATGAAGTAGAGGTCTGATTGGATGTAGTGGTTGACTACTATTTAAATGACTTGGGAAACACAACATTATACATTGGAATATGATTAATTAAAAAAATTGTAATTTAAAAAAAACGTAAATAAAAAGGTCATGCATAATAGAAAGGATCTTATGGAATGGCATTGGCGTTAAGAAATTATTTGAGACCTAAAGTGAATCATGAATAACTTGATTTCCAGAAGTAGAAAAAATAATATTTGTAGTTATTCCTAAGATAATACATCTTGGAGTCTCTATGTATCACATAAAAACATTAATAAATAAATAAATCGTTCTAAATATTCCTATTCTGAATGGATGGAATTCATGTATATGGGGATAGAATTGAGTTTAATGTTCAAAAATGGACCTTGTGAATTTTAGATATGGATGGGGAGACAAGAATTTTTCAGGGAAAATGGATATTCATTTTTTGAAAGAATTTGTGTTTTGTACTTGGAGAAATTACTCAAGCATCTCTATATATGAAAATATATTAGTAATCAATCTCAATAAAGTTATTTAACGGGTATTTCTATCTAAATATAGACCAAAGCATCTTGAATCCATCACATCGTTTTGGGTCTTGTGCAAGGGATGGGGTCTCATCATCCAACCTCATCAATCAGTTAGAGGGGTGTTGTGTAGTGGACCATATGTTATACAGTTTAACATCACTTTAATCAGAAATGACTCCTGTCCTTTAAACATGTTTCATCTTTATCATTTCAATTTGTGTCATTTTCTACGAGATCAAATCTCATAGGAATCATGATGGGTATGAAAAAATGAGATAACTTGGAGATATTTGGAAGGATGATTTTGTGTATGATAAGGAACTTATGAGGATCATTTGATTCTTGACAGAAGATATAAAACCATACATCGATTAGGACCTGACACATAGGGATGAGGTTTTGAGTAATGAAAATTTATGGTTGCGCCTCTGATAGAGGATATAGGTGTAACTATGTATCCAGGATGAATAGAAATAAATCCATACATAGTTCTTTTATATATATGGGTGTGATTTTATATCATTGCAGTCTTGTAGAAATTAAATCCATACACTAGGGATCATTATATTGTTTTTTCTCTTATGAATGTGAATCAAGATATCAAGTGGTCCAATATTACAAGACCATATATGTGGCTTAAGACCTCTACTAATTTGGTTCAAGGTTTGGATAATTCATCATTCACAGCATTTGAGTTCTATGAATGATTACTAACTCACCCTTAATGAATCTAAAGAGGAAATATTTATTATTCATATGACATGAAATCTAATTTTTATAGAATTCCAAATTATGTAATGTGTGTAATATTTTCTCATAATGAAGTTCTTACTCATCCAACCACTTCAAGGACTGCTCATCTGCAGATAATTGACATCATATGGTGATTAGGAGATAATTCAACATGTGATTAATAGGGATGACCACCTCTATACCATATAGCAGTGAATATGTGGCCTCATTAATTGCAGTACCAGTTATAGTGTGTTAGACCTACAAAGCTTGAAAGAGAATTTAATGTCAAAATTTATTACATTTATGCACCAATTTATGTAGTGTTATTCCAACTAGGTTAAACACTCTTAGTGAATGGGGGATGTGTGTGGGTTGAATCATGGTATTTTAGATTTAACTAATTCCATTAATTAATCATGTTTTATCCTTAAATAGAAATTAATTTTCTATCCTTTCTGTAATGATATAAAAAAATAAGTGAAAACATGAATTGTTAAAATAATTTGGGTTCACTCGTGATGAGGATAGTTCTAGAGGAACACTAAAGTCATTTTTTGATGTTCCAAATTTACTAAACACACTAATGTTACAATTTCATGAGAATACTCACAATTTCTTTTGATTATACCCAACCACACATTGAATTCTCATTTCTCTATTTATTGACATGTGTGGACTACTCCAATAATAGTCACTTTTAATGATTTTTAGTTGATCGTTTTTGTTTCACACATATAAGAGTCTTTAATAAAAAAATTTTCATTCGAGAGATGAAAACAAATTTTCTTCATTGCATTCTCTTTGTGGAACCTAAGATTATGAACTAATTTTTTCCATTGAGAACTACTTTTATTTCATTAAAATTTACTTTATGATCACATAAAAAGAGTTCTTTGTGATATTATATATCTTTATGAATGAATACATCTATTAACTACCTCTCCATTATAAGATAAAGTGAACCACAAACCAGTTCAAATTCATGAAATATTTAACTTCACCAACTTCTTTATGAATTTAAAAAATTCACAACTAAAAATCATCTATTGGGTAATTTTTTATCTCTAAATAATGATGATATTTATATTCTATATATTGGAAGAAAATCTAAAAGTATTTCTAATATTTAATTTCAAATAATTATTTAGTAGAAATGATCCACCGTGCAGTATTCATGTTTTTCGGTTCACATACCAAAAATATCCCTTTGTGGACATCCGAAAAATAATTTCTCCCTATAAAAAATAATAACCCTCCTTGGGGTTTTCACAACACATGTACATTGTTAAATAATTCATTTTCCCAAAACCATCTCATTAGTTATCATGTGATATGAAATCATTGATTATTATTGAAGATACTTCATGGAAATAATCTATTTTCCTTAAATAAATCATTAAATACTTTCCCAAATATTTGGAAAACATTTTGAAAATTAACTAACTTCTAGGAACCTCTTTTTTCAACAAACTTACAAACACATTGTTAACTAAATTTTTAAATAATCACAATCAACCCAAAATACTTGAAACTCCATCGAGAGATATTGTTTAACCAAATAGAGTATATTAGATGTTGTCTTATTTAAAGACACTATTTCTGTACTAGCCACTACATAGTATGGGGATGAGTGGTTTGACTAAATAGAATAATTCTAAAATAGAATTTTCAAATAAGATGTTTTGGAAGTAGTTTGGTTTTTATTCAATATTGTCTCTGGGATTCTAAATCGTGTAATTATGTTATAATTACCGATGTTGATGATATAATTCATTCTTAATTTATTTAACTATATATCCTCATACCACTTGTAGAAGATATCAATAAAATTTATAATACTGGATCTATCTAAATATTTATGAGATATATTTACCCAAAACATTTATTTTATAGATGGAAAATGAAGAGGAATGTTTATTGGAATAAAATATCCTCATTGTTTGATGAATGTTGTTGGAATAAATTTGGAAAACCTTACATATTCTACTGAATTACATGTAATATTTTATTATTTATAGACAAAAGTGCCATATCCTCTTGATTTGATTTGATATCCTGTCTCTTAATTGATGATAACATCAATTTTCTTTTATTTTTTAAAATACTTGAATGTATATTATTCTTCAATGTAGATGTAGAGGAATCTATAAAATACTTATTTATAGATTACGTTAGGAGAATTTGGTTCATTGTCAAGGTTGAATTTCATGGCCTATTGTGGAACATTTTCGTTCATTTTTTGGTCCGATGAGAGAATTTTTCATCTGTGATAGTCTAGTATTTGGGAATCTGTCAAATAATTATGTCAGTTTATTAGAAATAATATCACCTTAAATTAACGGTAGTTTTGATCTCATTGATCTTCTCCATGTCACTATAATAAAATAGAGAGGCCACCAAACAATGTGTGATGCTAATTATTTTTTTAATCATGATTTAGATATATCAGGTTTGTGGCTATAATAAAGAGAGTATATACACATGTGTTCTTAAATCAAGGGATGTGATAAAATAAAAGTTCCTAAGGGAAATCATCAATCAACCCTTGTACATATTTCAAAAAGGGATTTGATTCCTCCTTTTTGACGCCATTCACTTGATTGAATTTCTTGATCACCAACTTTGGATTGACCATTACTCTCAAGTGATCCATTAATATTCATAGGTATAATTACAACCCTTCTACGAGAGATTGCTATTAAAAATCATTATTGGTGCAGCCTTTTGAAAGCATGAATGAATAAGGAAAAACAACCTTTGTTATAGATATATGGAAAATTCCTAAGACGAATCTATTTAGTTTTGGGTTTTCCATCCATCTCTTGTTTGGGATTCTAAAAGATCCATCTAAATACATATCCCATCTATGGGGATTTTCACAAATGGATAAAACATTTTCATCAGGCTATTCTCTATTAATTAGAATGAATTTTGAGGTGGGTTGTATAACAGGAAATTCATCCAACACTTTCACTATGGAATCCATAAATTCTATGAAATGGATATCAAATATAACATAATGAACAACCACTATAGCTGAAATACAGTGAGAATCAGAAAACTATGTATTTAAATTATAGTGTCAGCATACGAGACCACATAGACATCATTATAGTTCATGAAGTTTCTCAATTTTAAACCCTTTATTATTAATACTATACAACTATTATAAATGTTATAATATCATGTCTTAGTTTCTACCATGGTTCTACCTGGAATATAGAAGAAATTTTATTTTCCTAAATCAATCTATTTGTTTTGGGGGAACCCAGTTATAGATAAATGGTTTATATATAAAAATGAGTGGTTTTTTTCTATTTGTGTTTTTAATATTGGTGGGCTAAAAAATTATTTCTTGATACTTATGAAATATTCCTGACAATCTTAATCTTACTAATATGAAACTCCCATATTCATGAGAATCATAAAGGATATGTATTTTCTTATAAGGGTCATTATAAACCACCTGATATAGAAGAGTTATCTTAGTTTCCATCTCAAATATTATTGTTTCTAGGTGGTATCATATTAAGGATCATCTTGAAATTTTTATAGTTGGCCTCAATAAATTGATAATATACTAGAACTCATATATAATTTCAATATTTTACACCAAAATCACACTTCATGTGATTTTTTTTTCAAAATTTACTACAATAGTTTATTTAAAACAATTATAATATAAATTTAATTATCATTGTGTTGCAGATATTTGACCACCAAATTATTCACATAGTAGTCCATGGATTCACTAGAAGGAGATTGAGAATATAGTACATGGCACAATGAAATGTTGAACAAAAAATAATTTTGAAAAATAGACTTAAATTGAAAAATTACAACCATTAGGGTTCCCTAAAAGTTTTGGAATCCAATTATTTTTGTTCCATTTATATTAGTTAGATTCAGAGTATCTATCTATGAGGAAGATGTCTTGAGAACTAGGAGATTCATCAAACAAAAGCTCTCAGATAGGAACTACGTGATCAATATTAGATAAATGTTGAATGAGATCCTTTAAGTTGATGAAATTACTGAATTCATCATTCTAAATATTGTTATGAATGATGTCGAAAATACCAAATAGGTTATGAATACAATGAATGTTGTTGTATTTGAGGAGATTTTCAACTTCTTTTTCTACATTAACATTAGATGGATGTATCCTCCAAGCAGAAATCTTATAGGCATATTGATCATCAATTATGGCCAATAATGGGTGGAAACATGAGGATTGAGTAGGGTAATAATTATATAAATAAAAGATAAGGATTATTGGTGTTTTTATATGAAATAGATATATGTATCTTACTAATTAAAATACATTGTGAAACTAATAAATGTGGTTTTTGTGTATTTCTTTATACCCATATTCATATTTCTGATTTAATAGATTGTTCTAGTGATTCCTTCCTAAAATTATATAGTCATACGATTGATATCTCATTCCTCTTTCACCTTATCCAAAAGTAAAATTGATGTTGGTGATAAATGAACAATTTTATGATTAGAAGACAATGAAAGGAATTTTTTTACCAACCATGAATTATAAGGAGGAATCTCCAAACTATAAGGGTTCCAATGATTTTGTTTAATTATTTGGTACATTGTGTATATAATATCCTAATAATCATGTATCATTGTGGGAGATATCAGTACTGATATCCTGAGATTCATGAGTTGAAATGAGGGATTTTTCATTTATTGATTGTTACTTGGGTGAATTTTCTAATTCATAAGTGATGCAAAGATATACTCAAATTATATAGGAGAGTGGGAGATTCTTCATCTAGGTTATTATCATCATTAATAGGATTGAGTATATATTTTTCACAAATCTGTTGGCATGATGTGATGGGTTTCAGGAAGAAAGATGAAAACCTATGAATGGTTAGAGTTATTTCCTCTATTTTGGTGCTGGGAAATAAATAATTCTCACTGATTCCATAGAAGGGGTTAATGAGGAACATTTTCCTAGTGGTAGTAGTTCAGATTAAATCTATTATCCATATCTATTTTACATCCCATAGGTAAATTCCATCAACTATATATTGATAATCTAGGTTGTCAAAATTGCAATATCATCGTAAACACTCATACATTACTATTAATATTTTACTTGATAAATTGATTGTATGATAAAAGAAAATTAATATAGGAATATAATAACTTTCCTCCTAAGAGTTCATTGAACATGGTTTCTTGATAAAACACAATGAAATCAGAGTTAGTGATAAGATTTCACAATTAGTCTCAAATATTGATATGACATAGGGGATTCTAAAAACTATTTTAACTACATTTAATTATTTATGTATAGGGAGACAATTCCACTTGGCTATAGCCTAATTTCACGAGGGTTTAGATTGGAATAGGGTTTATTTTTAAACCATAATCGATGAGAGAGAAGTGTGTCATAATGTACTATATCATTCTAGATATATAAAATTGCATGATGTTACTTTATGGGGTAGTCTCCATATCTCCTTCTATAAAGGAGATAACCCCCCCCCCATTGAATTCAATGAGGATAGTTTTATTGAAATAAACTACAACAATAATGATATAAAATTTAAATCTCCATGGGGTTGAAAGGATAAATAAAACATTATTCATAGATAACTTTTAACTTATTAAGGGAATCTAGGATAGTGCATTAAGACAGAAATAATGTAATATTTTTATAGATTTCAAACCTCTAGTCTAGAAGCATATTTCTCATTTCAGGTTGTTTCCCTTGGCACGGTGCATCAAAATTAAGGATAACTATACTAGTGGAGACATTCCCTAATTATAAAATTAGGTGAACTTCATAATCATTACATTATGAGGAGATGGGCTACACATATATTCATATTGATCTGGCTAGTACCTTTTCACATATCATTCCTTGAGTATGAATGGTCCTAAAAGTGAAGATTATTATTTGTGAGCCTCATGATGAAGATGGATGGAAATATGATGAAACTTTGTAAGTTTTGGGTACACATGGATTGAGGTTTCTTTGGACGATGTGCATTTCTTTTTGAATTTTGAACTTCTTTTCTACTATTTTGAACCTGTATCCCATACATTTCATGTGGTTACCGCAAACGATAAAGCGGCTTATTTGAAAATACAAAAAAAGAGAATTTGAGGATGATATAAATACTAAGATCCATGATGAACCTACCCTTTTCAAATCCATTGACCTTCATGGACTCTTCTAACATCTCCCAAACCAGAATAGGAGAAATCATGGCCATATGCATACTCATCATTAGAGAATTTGTTTTAATAGTTCAAATATATATTTGGACACATCATTTTAGGAGAATGTTTTTAGAGATTCGATGCCTATTGAGCAGTTTTGTGGGATGGGGGCTATCCTCCCAGTATTATAGACATTGGGTTTGATAGGGTTATTACTACCTTAGGAATCAGAAAGGGTTCTTATTATAATGAATTAATCATCCTATTCTTGGAAGTCATAGTTTTTAAAATGAATTATTTGAAGGATTGTGGTTAGAGAGAGGTTAAAAAAATTATTTTAGATGGATCAGAGGACTCAATTGAATGATTCGACAATTCCATAAGGATTGTATGTTCGTTGTTGATCATCATTCTAAATATAAAATCCTTAAATTTTTGTATTCCATTGTTTGAAAGTTCCTGTCAATCTCATTCTTTTTAAATAGAATGATATAAAAACAAGTTACTTGTGAGGTATGTTTTTTAATTTTTACTCTGAAAAAAATTTATCATATTTTAGAGGATTTTATTAAAGTCAAAGAAGACATGTATAGTATTCTCCAACATTTAGTATAATAGAAATAATGATGTTGTTTTTATACTAAATACATTCAATTTTATAGTATCTATAAGGAAACAAAATTCCCCATAACTATGATGATGTGCCTTGGATCCTGCATGTTTTATAATTAATAAGTTATATTCTTTTGATCCTAAAATGATAGGTACCTATTATATTTTTCTTTTCTTTATGCATAATATATTACTTTTTATAACATTCGGGATGGTGTAACGTGTGATACTGCATTGGGTTGGCTATCAAATCAAGTTTTAGGTCTATATTATGTGACCCAATTGTTTTTTATACTCTATTTTTCCTCTTTACATCATATGATGATGTTGGATGAGACTTGGAATTGCATCAATGAGTGGAAACAACCAACTTTTTTGAAATTATGAAAAATTTGATAAACGTGTGGGGTCCTTGATAGGGAATAATACAATTTCAAGACATTATGAATGTTCTTAATGAATATTTCCATTATATTATATTATGATATTTTTTGAAGTTGAAGATCAAACCATTCCATATGGAAATTAAATATAATGTTTTCTCATTCTTAAATGACTTCAATTTTATAGGTTTAGGGTCATTTTCAATTTTTCATTTTTGAATAATTGGTAAAGGATTATCTAATAATGATTTTACCAATAAATGATAGTCCAATCCAGTAAGATATAATACTAGAAAACAGTTGTCATTATTTTGTTCTAACAAAATATTTGAGATGGTTTGTGTGTTAATGCTCATGTTTTTCAATCATATTGCATCATAGAGAGAAAAATGCATCATATGTCTCTTATGGTCTATAGTGTAATTTATTTATAAGAAAATCATATTCCCAATGTTGTGTTAAGGGTCAGTTGAATCCACCCACTAAGGATATAGTTTCCCCTATAGTTGAACCAATGATCTACATCCCTTCATAGATTCTATTTGAACATCCATATATTTGAAAGATCAATATGCTTTAGATGGATGGTTGGATTACCGAACACTTGAGCGAGGAAAGAGGTATATCATGATATAATTTCCTTCCCCATTTCAATTACTGATAAATGGTAATATTTGGCCAAAGGTATGTATCCACATATAGCTCATTGTTCAACCCAAAAATTGGGAATTATTGATATTCCTAAAAAACCATGAATATATAAACCAATTGTTTGAATATCAATGTGTTCAAAAAGCTATATTTTTTCCTTTTTCATGGTGAATTCACTTTTTATTGAGGGAGAGTTTTTGGAGTGGAAATGGGAGTCTCCTTGTGAAGGTTATACTCATTAGGAATATTTATTTCAATTAATCTATTGTGATGTCATGTTATATACTTTAATTATATAATATATTGAGGCAATATTTTTTCAATATTCAAAGATAAAACTTCCTTATATGATTGGTGGATCATGACCACACTATTCTCATATTTTATTGCATAATATCGCCAGATAATTTTTCATTGAAAATTTGAGGGAACTCATAATATTAGAACATGTCTCATATATCAGTTTTATACGCCCTCATTAATATTTTTTAGTATGGACCATTTTTTATGAAAACAAATCTTCATCAAGTAATTATACACTAACCTAATGTTCCAATTAATATGTGTGGATATAACCACTAGTTAAAAATAATAT
Source organism: Viscum album (assembly GCA_963277665.1). Taxonomy (NCBI): domain Eukaryota; kingdom Viridiplantae; phylum Streptophyta; class Magnoliopsida; order Santalales; family Viscaceae; genus Viscum; species Viscum album. The sequence continues at coordinate 1,283,368,594 of OY728134.1, forward strand.
ATTAATCAATATTTGTTTCTATTTTTAAGGAATTTTATTAAGTGATTTTATTAATCGATGTTATAAACAATTGGTTAACATCACATAATAATAATGAACATTGTAAATACATTTTTTAAATATTTGAATATAATTTATATAATAAATATAGTGAGAAATGTGAAAAAACCCATTTACCACATTGATTCTTTCAATACAAATTGGTTTAAACAATTTTCATGTGGGATATTACATAATCATTGAAATAAGTCTATCATATTTGATTTTTCTCATCTGTGATTTTGAAAATTGAACTGAAAATAAAATTATTCATAACCTTCACGTCAGTTATTCCGTAAATTATTTGAAATGTATATAATATTTTATTCTCCAACTTGTTTATGTTAAAGACATAGTGAAAAAATAAAATTTGACTGGATTTTCATGTTGGTTATATAATAATGACATCAAACGATGTTTACCTTATCTATTGTCTACAAAAAAATTAAATATTTAATGTTTTTTTAAATTTTTAATTTAAATTAAAATATAAGAAAGATGGAAAATATTTTTTATCAAATAAAATTATTTTATATATTCCCCTACCTGAATATCAATTATAAGTAAATAGTAATAAAACAATAGAATATCAGAAACATCATAAAAATAGAAGAATAATAGACAAATTTAGAATTTGGATTTCCTTGTTTACAATGTATAATAAAAATGAACTAAAACACAATGAAACCTATGAAATGATTTTACCATTAAATTTAAAGTGTTCTATATCTTATTAATTATATGGTAGAAGGCCATCAAAAAGATAAAAATTTAAAACAATAATTTAACAAATATTATTAATAAAATAAGTGAAATTGTTTTGGGTAGGATTATAAAAAAATATAACCATATGGAAATTTATAACCTGTTCAATTGTAATTATTTTAAACATGAATCTAAAAAGACAGTATCCATATTCTTCTATTCTATATTTTTAAGGGAATTTCTAATTAATATTGTTTTCAAATTTATAATATCGTTTTATGTACTACAAAAAACACTTAATTATTTTTAATGAAAAGTCACCTTTTCATTTACATATATTTTTTGAATATTTTATTTCTATGTGTCTATAAATGGTACATCCATTTCCTATTTGAAAAAATATTAATAAAATAAATTAAAATGTCCCTTAATATATAAAAGTATTAATGTTTTCAAAATTATGCGTTCAATATATTTACAAAATTTTTGTGCACTTCACCATGCATAGAGAAAATCTAGAAAATTAATTTATTCCTTGGACAAAAAACAACCTACATCCAATGGCCACTGATATAAAAAAAATTTATTACGATTAGTTATTCCATGAAGATCTATATAACACTTTAGATATATGTTTCATACTGTTGAACGAATTTAATCATCCATCAATAAATAATTGCATTCTTTTTAAGTCCTTTAGTAATATAAACTGTTATTTCTACATTAGTGATTTTCATTGATATAGGGGAAATAAATTGTGTGTCTATAAAACCAAATACTTATGTCATTTCGTGCTATGTAATACATATTTACAGATAATTGATACAAAAAAACATAAATATAAATATTAAATAAATTAAACTAACGAAAATATTTCTATTATTCTAGATATGTAGTAAAAACATACACCATGTTGATGCCCAACACATCCCCTTATAGAATATCTAAGATATTTTTTAAAATATTCACATTCATTTCCACAAAATAATTTCCAAATTCTAATGTAATCTAATAATTACACAAAAATATATTTGTCAATAATATATGAAGAGTAGTATAACGTGTGTCTGGAGTCCTGAAAAAATGTATTAGTTATTGTTTATATAGTATTTCTATAACATTAAGGAATTCCTATAAAAAATAGATAAATATATAAAAATAGAAATGATAAAACAAATTTAACATAAATATAAAATAAAAGAAAAAATATACACATACCACTAGGAAAATATATTAATCATGTCTAGATGGCCATACAGAAAATAGACGACACTCTTTCTAGTTTAACATACCTCATCTATAAGAAATGGTTTTGTTTATGATATATCAATAATATGATATAAATTTACCGTATGATAATCTATCTCTTTATTTTGGTGGTGAATGGTGTATACATTATAACATATAATCTATTATGGAACAATATGATGTTGGGTATCAAGAATATATAACAAAAAAGTAATACATTACTAAAGTGGATTGGGTTTAGGAGTAGGATAAGTATGGGGAGGGGGTAATCTATGTGGATGTGGTGTAGGATAATTAGTGGATGTGGGATCACCAGGTGGAGGTACAAAAGTTGGTTTAGTATACAGAAACTATTTTGATTTTCCTGTTTTTGTGGATTCCTGATATTTTTTTCAGTTTGTTCCTCAACGTTTTGAGGATGATGTTCTTGGATGTGCGGTTGAGTGGTGTTGTTGTGTATGTTGTTTTCATGGCCTGTTTGATGATTTTTCATTCGGATCTGCTGCTTCTGGTGATTTTTGGCATGAGACGGAATGACTCCCTATTGGTTGGGTTCGCCATATTTCTTTTCGGGTGGGATGCTTGAAGGATGGATGCAGGCTCTAGGAGGTTGTGCGTCGTGGTGTACAATATTTTTGTTTGAGTTTTGGGTTGATGATGTTTGTTATTGAATTTTGAATTTGGATTTTGAATGTGTACTCAGGATTTTAGAAGGTTCAATGTCTGTATACGGGTACCGGCAACCCAAAAATAGGCTATTTGAAAATGAGAAAAAAATGATTTGTAGCGGGAATCCTCCTACCCAACCCATGTGTTTGGGATTTTCAAATGTTCTGGATAAAATGGATATAAAAACAACATATATGAGGACACCCTATGTTCTCTTATCCTCAAGAGATTCATTCCTATAATATTGGGAAAAATAAAATTTAAAGGGTAATTTATAAACAATTGATTTAACTTAAATAAATAAATAATGTAAACATCTTCCAATACCATCACCAACACCCCTAGACTCTTCGATAAGAAATGTTAATTCATTGATCACCCAAGACCTCTTTCATTTCCAATGTATCATGGGGTAGTTTTTTTGGTGGAGGTTCATCATCTATAGAGCCATATAAATCTAGTCATAGTTTTTGAAAAAATTTATCCATCATTTTTTTTCAATTAACATATACCATCCATGATATAATGAATGATGTTATACATTTATATATTTTATCTCCTAATGAGAGAACCTTGATTTAATTAATTTTTTTTTAATTAAATGATTTATATGAATAGTAATATAAAAATAATTCTAAATAGAAAACCTTAAATATGAAAGGAACTTCACTTCATCAACATTTAACTAATTACCTCTACGTAGATTACTCTATAAAATGAAATATATCGCATGTATTATGATGTTGTCTATTTGAAAAAAGGAAATATGATATGAGAGTTGTTTTAAAATGCCTCAATGTCTTATAATGTATTGAAAAATATTTCCACCGAAATCCTCTAGTAATAGGTAAATCATATGAGGGTTGATTTAAAATGTCTCAATCTATTATAATCTAATGAGTATTACCACCCCCAACTGTCCAATGGTGTACTCCACACCAAACATATTATAATATGCTTCTCCTCATGTGCAACATCAATAGGCTCCTTCATTTGGGAATAAAATATAAAAATAATAATCTCAACATTGGGCGATTATCTCTTAGCATACAGATGATGATTCCAGGATTGTTCAAGTTTTACATTAACTATAACTACACTATAATTAAAAAAAGGGAATTTATAGATCTCCTTATCTATTCTCACATCAAGATAAACTATACATTCCTTTGACTAGCTCATGAAACCATGTCACCTGAACATGCATGTTCAGGTCCTTCAACAGGTCAACCACCTCATGAGACCTGACTAGTTTCTAGTGTCTACTATACCATAGAGTGACATTCATAATTTCATAAGAACATCCATGAAACCATACCCATGCAAGGTCTTTGAAACAATTATCCATGATATCGCACTAGGAAAATCCATGATTTATGACTAAAATTGAACAATGTAGAACTAGTGTGTAACTTTATCCCCCAAATCACACACTAGAGATTCATCTATCGTAAGGATACTCTAGTTGTGACACATGACATGTCAGTCCCAATAATCCAAAAGGACCCTTGGAAATACTCTTTAAAATGAGCTACCTCACTCATTTCACTAATTTATTCCACTGCTTCCCAACACATAATTTAACACCAGTCGGGAGTTTCTACCCGCATTCTATCTACATTGGAAAAATTATCACAAGCTAATAGGGAAATGGACTAACATTGTCATGCTCTTAAAATCCTATATTGATACCCAAGAACCCTAGGTTCTTCTTTCAAAGCAAATGCATCGACATGCCAATATCACAAAACTAGAGTACTAACTGTGATTTTTATAGAAATGAGAATATAACCTAGATGACATCCTAGATATGAATCCATAAACCCTGGTCATCCACTCTCATAGGCTTCCCTAAAAAACAATGCATTAACCTACATGGGTATGACTGAAAACTAAGGGCCATTAGGTATCCCACCAAACCAAACTAGTCATGTATCATAATTAGTTTACTTGGTATATCCTTCTTTCCCAACTGATCAAACCTCTCTATGAGAGGTAAGGATATAATAAAACTATGGGGGGTAAAACATTCGACATCATCCCACTATGTCCCTAACAAACACTGAGCATCCTCATTATTGACTACCACAAAGGGGTAACAATATTGACGTATAAGAGATACTGAACCAACAGTCACCATGATTTCACATATATAAACACACCCATTAGGTCAAGTTCATGAGAAACATAGTATCTATTAGCATCGTACTCAGTTACCCCAACTAGATATCAATAAACAAAATGTCAATTAAATAAAATGTCATTTTAAGATATATGGTAAACAACCATATATATTGTAACTATTAATTTCAATAACCATACATGGGTAACAAAACAATCTAAGTGTTAAATAACATAAGAATTATGTTCCGTATCAACTTTCCTATGCCATTTCACCTCCCTTGCATGATTACTAGGTAATCAGTCTTTCCACGAAACATATCAATATAGATCCACATTACATACTATCAGAATAAAAAATATATAGAAGTAAGAAAAAATGAGTACAATTCTACTAAAACTATAATAAAAAAAATTAGTGTGCTTTTTTTGACACATTAAACAAATAACCTCCATTATCAGTTAAATCTCACACTATAATTCCTATATGATGTGAATCCTACCTGAGAAATATGATGCATAAGAGGACAATTTCATTTTACATACAACATTCATGTTCAATACCTTAACTCAATATAATATTCCGTGATCTAGAAATAAATAACATATAATACTATCCACATGAAATCATAGTCTCTCAATTCAGGGAGAATACACAACAAAAACATCACATATCATAACAATAATATCATAACCATGAAAAACCATACTTTTTATTGGATGATGTGTTCTTAATGAACCAATTGGATATCCATCATAGTTCTTCATGCATTACTAACACCATTTTCAACTATATAGAAAATTTTAAATAAAAATAAAAGGAACTCTACTTATTCCACATTGTAATAACCTGACTCGGATGCCCTTAAACATGTTCACTAAGCCGGTTCTACAAAAGGCTTCAAGTAAACCAATATATATGAAAGATTCATACGGAAAGCATTATGGACCAAATGTGTGTCTATTGAGATTAAATTCATAGTTCTATCAATAGTTTAAATAACCAAATAATGTCCATACATGTTCTAAATAGAGTGTAGAAGTAATAAATAAACTAAAATTGAACATGAAGGAATAATAAATGAAATGATATAAAATCCTTGAAAACTATGTAATATATCAAAAACAGGCCACCAACTGGTCTGTCTATACATACAAGTGTATATAATGGAAATTGAAATAAATGTACAGTGCTCTACTATTGACTCTGATCCAGAACAAATACTCAATCTCTAAGAAACCATCGAGTAGATCCATCTTGATCTTAATAATACACAGGGTTGACTTTGTTTGATCATGAAACATCGAGAGGAAATAATTTATAAATACATAACTCTGTAGATAAATAATTAAGGTAGAGGTAATAATAGAAATAAACATTATTCAATCTTTGGGTCCTCAACATTGATTTGCTGGACATTATAAGGAATGTCAATGTGTTATTTTTCATAACTGTCATGTTATGTATAATTAAGTTAATCCATGGGTTAGTAATCCTGATTAAAGAATCCAACATTATCCTATTCATTAAATGTTGTTGAGAAAGTTGTGTCACCATAGTTGGACACAATTCAAAATTTTTTGTTCACCTAGAATCTCCATCAATCAATATAATTAAGGATGTCATATACTTATAGAAAATATGGTAAAAGGTCACTGAGCTGGATTCTATACCAATCAAGCCATGTTTGTCAAATCTGATGTATGATCCCTAGGCCCCAATATATAGGATATCATGACCTTATGTCTCAGATAATTCCTAAGGGGATGAACATCAGTTGATCAGTAAATGGGATTCTCTTCAAACCCATGTATGTGTTTGGATTACATTCATATAAATTTCTCAATAGCCTCATCTCTAGGAAATACCTCTTTGTGATGTTGTAATGGTACATCCACCCGACCCTAGGGAGAATCGTAGTTTTAGTTAGGGAGATCTGAATCATAGATCAATTGTATATCACATCAACAGTAAGGATATCTATGCCTTCCACCATGTTCAAGTAATTAAACAAGGTGTTCGCTAACATCATTATCGCTCAAGAGAGTGTAACAATCAATGTGTATCCTACCAATTGGGATGTCAGACATAATTATCATTTTCATGTCTCTCAATTCATGAATATTGTAATCAAGGGATGCCATGATAAAATATCACAATCAAGGGACACCATTCCAAAATATCAGAGTCATGTGATTCTAGGCTCGAACATCACAATAAATATGGCTTAAAAACATGACCCAAGGAAGTAAATATGAGCATCCCAATAAAATCACAACAATAACATGGATTAAATGCCGAACCATATGAAACATGAACATTATTCCTATTAAATGAATAAGGTGGCACCACAAAATTATATATGGGGATCCTATAGAAAAATGTCACATCACATCAGGCACATACAATAAAAACCAGGAGGCACATATTCAGATCATAGTTTCATCGATAGTAAAAACATGAATGCATAAATAAAATTGTGTCTGGTTTAATGCCTACACCCACAACTACTTCTATAGACCCTTATGATTACAATTTTTTCTAGGTTATAAGATGACACTAACTAAAATAACTAATTAAATATCAAATGCAATAGTATAGGGTTGGTCAATCATTGTGGAACCCACAAGGTTCCTCATTTCAAAACATAGGAGAGGTACCCTATATGAGATCCTCAACGTATACACATAAGTGAAGGAATACTACTTGGGATCCATATCTCTGATAGTAATATGAGGAATCATCAATGGGTTCATGATGGAATGTAAAATGGGGCATCTTACATGGGATAATCAAAATGTTACAATGGAAGAGTAATCCTATGTGGGACCATTAAATACAGTGAACATATAAAGAAATAACCTATATGGGGTCCTCAAAAAATGCAAAAAATAAGTGTATCCATCAATGGATTTCCATGGTTATCATGTGAGTTAATGTATATCATAGAATACCCTGGGTAATATTAATAATGTATAGGAATTGTATACTATATCCTCTAGGTCAAAAGATAAGATGGACTATTAAACTAAATGAAAAAGTCCCTGACCATCAGTCTAGATAGATGTATCATGGTCTAACATAAATCAAGTTTCTCACTCTCTGTAGATAGTCCAGTTTGATTATCAAAGGATAAACCTATCTATTTTTGAAAATTCTTAAAATAAATCATAATAGTCCTCAAATCACATAATGTGATGTACCATTGCAATCTATGTGAATAAATGTTCAAAAGGTAATAATAATGGGTCTAATTCCATATCCTTATCATAAATATATGAAAACTATCAAAAGTGAATCATGGGCAGTTCACGGTGTGTTTACCTAGTACACATCATGTTCTCCCAGTGCTCCACATTGGAATGTACCTATTCTATACATGGAATGTAAATTCCCACGTAAATAGTTTCTAAAAAACTGTGCATTGTGTGCACCCCATACAGATTACCAGTCTACATAACTCACATGACATAGACATGTATATAGCCTAGTCATGTACACCTATATGGTATGTGACTTACATAGGGGTTTTTTTTTAATATTCATAACTGTGATCCCCTACATAGGTAGTCTATTTATGTACTAAACTCCATGGCCGATTCCCAGTACAAGAATGTATACCCTATTAAAGGAGTGCAATTATAAAAAGATTATTTTCCACAAATAATAAGAAAACAGAGAATTTGATCCTAAAATACACAACATCAGAATAGTATTTGTGAACGATGATCCCATAAAATATACCAAATCCTTTACTTTCTCTGAATATTTTATAGATTGAACCTCAAGGGGTACGAAGCAGTGATAAAAGGGGATTAAAACATAAATATAGTGGAAATTAATTTATTTATTGAAATTCATCAAAAGGCATACCTTTGGGAATAATTCTTCAATGCTTTGCACTATTCCATGGTCCAGGACTACCGTATAACAATTAGAATCCTCTTAAGTTCCATAATGGTACCTATATTCTCCCATTTTCACCATATCTTTCCCTATATCTTTCTCCCTCTATCTCCCACTTCTATCTTAGTCACACAGAGGAGGAAGCACATGGGTTTAGGCATAATAATCATAGAACTAAATGAATAATTGTAATTAAAAAAAGGAAGAAAAGAAAAAAGGAAAAGAAATATTATAAGAGGTTTTTTACCCTATAAGATATCATATTAGTCAAATGTTGACTCCCAATACTATCATAGTAGAAAAATTCCATTACTGATTTAAGGCCACTCCCCATTTCATTATTTTTTTATCATTTGGTATAACAATCATTACCCAATGCATTATCGGGTTATATATATATATCCCAAACATATCATAATGAATTCATACATATGTGTACCACATTATCAATCCAAAATTGTACCCTAACTCATGCAAATATATGAGTTTCATAAACATTCAGGACATTGATATGGGAAACGAAATAATTTTAATTATCATTTCACTATAGAATATCCAAATGAAATGGAAGATATTTCCGAAACATCTTATCAATAAATTCATAAACTATTAAGAGAAAAAATAACTAAGGTACCCTTAGATCATATCCCCAATAAAATCAAAACAACCATAATGGTTGAAGTAATTGATGAATAGAAATAATATAAATGATCATTAAAAACTTGTGAGGAAAATAAATTTTTCATTTAAAGATAACCATTATAAAACTAATAGATTGAAAAATATTGTGATAGAAATTTTCTTGAAAATAAGCATGGAAACATGTGAGGTATGATTTAAATCATGGAGTGGTCATGATTGAAGAAAATTATGGTCATCCTAAAAATGTGATAACAAATATTCCATTCACAATTTTAGTAAAAATTTTTTTCATAATTAATAAAATAAAAAGAATATTCCAATTAAATAAAATTTTGAAAAATAAATAATTGTAAAAAAATTGATTTAAAAATTAATTTAGTAACATTAAAAAATATTCTCTAAAACATTTTTGAAAAAAATACATTGAAGAAAATGGATTTTCGATAGATGTTGTAGATTAAATATAGTTTTCCCTAAAAAATAACCTCAATATCATGAGTCATTAAATAGAGGAAAATGAAATTTAAAATTTTATTTTACAGAAATAACTATATGATAGTAAATTTCAATATATTCATGAGGGATATATCATAATTTTTCCTCCTCGAAATCATAATCATAAGCAATCCCCATAAATGGTTACATTATAAAATAAGACACATACCATTATGGTATATTTTGAATTGTAAGCCCTACAAAAGAAATAAAATAATGTTTATATTTATAAAAATATTATTTAATTATTATAATCTAAAAATAAATTAATGGGAATTACAAACACCACATAAAACAAAAGACATGAGTCCTGTTTAAATAAAAGTGAGATGGAAATCCCTTCACTCGAGTCTCACCATTATTTAAACGCATAAAAAAATCAAATATAATGAAAATATGTTTATTAAACATAAACTAGTTAACTATATTGATATATATCTTACCATATATTATTTACTTATAACTTTTACCTCACATTTTTCAATAATTCTTCACTAAAATAAATATTTCTTGTGATAAATGATTCATTTTTTATTATGTTTGGGTTAAGTAGTTTTTTATATTTTAATTTTATTAGGCTTAAAAATGATCTAGAATCATAATGATGATATAAATATCATATATAATCCTTAAATAATATTTTTTTAAAATTCCTAAAATTTAATGATGGAAAAAAATGAATTACCTCATTCATGTAGATGGCTGGTCTTACGTACAGATGAATATTATTTCCATTTTTTAATGGATGGACTAAAAGAAAGGAAAATAATAACAAAGCATTATATAATCAATTATATTTCAAAAATATAATAAATATTTGTTAAATTTACCAATATTACCATCCATATGAATATTATATTATGAAAATATAACTTCAATCCTTGGAGGTGTTAGTAAACACAGAGGCACGAGTGTTGTTTTCTTTTCTTAACATGTTGGAATGTAAGAAATTTTATGTGATATTATATTTTAATGATTATAATTATAAAATAAATATCATATATTTACATTAAATTCATAATTATGTCCATTCATTACAGGTGGTGATGGAAAACATGTTATATCAGTTTGTGAGGTGGTAGTCCGTCGTACACATGATCGATAATTTTATTTCGTATATTAATCATGAACAGATAGAAATATTTTATGAAAATAATAAATTATCATCTCAATATATGTTCTATAGTGGATTTATTATTTCTAAATGTTTTGGGAATAATTTATTTAGTAGTAATAAGAAATAAAATAAAAACACTTGGTTTAGAGCGACGCCTTTTCTTCAGACAACCTCCTTATGTAGGAAAGAAAAAAATCATAGGAGGGTTTAGTAATAAAAATAATTCCACTATAACATGGGTAGGGAACTAAAGAAGATATATGGGTTGGTAATTTAAAAATCCAAAAGGCCTCGGATGTCATAAGGGAAGAGGGATGGGTTTGTTTGTTGTTAATTTGTGGAGAGGATGAACTTTAAATGTTTGAAACGAAAAATATATTCCCATGTTTTAGACACCCTAAAATGATACAATGTGGATAATTATTTAACATTATAATTTTAAATGTAACTATATAATAATTAAATATTAAATTTACATGTTTTTAGATAACTATATCCCTTATATATTAATGTTAACCACCTGAAAGCCCGTTTTAACCTTAACCATGTTAATTATTTTTAATGGTATTACTATTGTTAATGATTAAAAATTAAGTTGGTGTTAAAATATTATATTTATTATTTCAATTCCAAATAAGAAATTCAGTCTATGAAATTCAATTCACAGAATTAGAATTATTTAAAATAAAATTAAACCCAATGATATAGAGAAAAAATGTTTTCTAATGAATTTATTTTCATGAGATTATACATTTTATAATTTGAAACTCATGATTAAATTGATTAAAATTACCTAAATTTGATTCCTAATTATATAATGTATCTAATTATACATTTAAAATAATTTAGAAAATTATATTTGTTTTTAATTCCTCTTAAAAAATAATGTTATTAATACTAATCCATATTTTCTACTATTCATGATTAATTTAGTCATTTAAAAAAAAATAAAAAAAGTTAACCCTCAGATAATTTAGAAATGCCGATTTAGATAAATAATTTAATTATTAAAAATAAATTATTTAAAATAGAAAAAATATAATTTGATATGTTGTTTACAAAATGAATTTTAAATATATTTTCATGAATAATGCAATTTTCTATTCCATAAAGACATTAATAAAAATTATGTACTAATTTATAATTATATTTTCATTATCTAAAACCATTATATTTAATTTAAAAAATGTGGTTATTCATTTTCATGCATCCATTTTTAGAAGCTAGTATATAATGATCATGTTTAATATTAATATTAGTAGTATATTACTTATATTACTGTTAATAAAGACTCAGTGTTCTGTGTAACACATGATATCAAAGATATTAAATTTATTTGAGAATATTACATTTCATAAAATATATGGGTGTTTCTATTAGTCTATAATGAGTATGTCCCACATTGTAGAAAATGGTTTCTCTAGGAATATATCTAAATGAAGGATATATGGTGTTGATCTATTGTTTTATGAGTTTAATTTTTTGTGAAGGATTAATTATTTACACATGTCAATAAGATGATGATGAATAAGTAGATTAATTTTTATATTAGTATGGTTCAGGTAAATTATTTCTTATACATTTTCCATTAATTTTTTAAACCAGTAACCTTGTTATATATAGACAATCAAGGAATATTAATGGAGTTCTTTTCTTGTATAGGGATTAAAATATTAATATATTTTTTATGGAAAATGTCATTTGATGATTTGTGGGGTTCCATGATAAAATATTTTTTGAATATATTTCAGATGGAAATGGAATATATAATTAATTTTCTAACTATTTTTATATGAATTTGTTAATTTATTTTCCATCAGTAAACTAACCAAGCCAAGACAACTCAAAAACATTTATGGAAACTAGCTTAACCATATAAGAGACATTCTAGAATGGCTAGCCCGTGCAAGCATTGTAGCATTGTTAAGGTAGATATCCTACATATGTGGAAAGGATCATGATGACTAGGTCCACATATAAGTGGAATAGGTCCATTGTATGGTGACATATGGAAACAGAAGAGAGGGTTGCAGAGTAACCCTCGATATTCAAAAAAGTCAGTATGAAGAAGCGATTTCATTTATTAAGTAATGTGAGTATAAATTATTTTTGATGTGGTCATGTGTAATATAGTTTCTGTAAGCACACTATCAAAAAAAAGTAAATGAACTGAAACCTTCTAGTTGAATAATTCTAAGACATCTGGTTATTCATCATGATTATCATTAACCTCTAATCATTGGTTTATTGAGCTGTATAAAAACAATTAAACATACCTTCCATGGTTGATTATTTTACCATGCATAAAAATTACGATCAATCAAATGAAGGGTTGAGTAACAAAATTAAGGGATGAGTGATAACATTGGAATATATTTGTTATATGAAGTGTTGAGTAAATTCATGAATTTTTGAGTTACCGTATGAAGGGCTGATAAACTACACATCATAATTTTTTAACCACATAAACTATCCAGTGACAAAATGTTGGACCAATAGATCCACAAATTGAAATTAGAAGAATAGTGCATATAATGAAACGACCATAAACATTACCTAATATAGAGATTTATATTAATAACTCACTCACATGAATTTATATTGTGTTTATGGTGTAATGTTTTACATAATTAGGCCAACATCCATACAAAATAAAATATTACATAATAAATTAGACACATTCACATTATATTAATTTTTTCCACATTTTAAGAATTATAATTTATAAAAAGAATAAATTTTCTGAAATTTCATCATAAATTTCATCATGACCTCAACATTATCATGAATCATCCTTAAAACCCCTTGAAAACTTTTGAGAACATGGGATGAGAAACAACATGCAAGGTAAATATAAAAATAAACAAATAATTCAGTTTTACATTAATAATAAAAAAATTAATTATTTTATATAAACTATGATCTAATAATAAAAACATTCCAACCCGAGAAAACAACATATATTCCAAAATATTTATATAAAACATTTAAAAGTATATGTTAATGGAACAGAAAAACACATAATGTTTTATTTAGAATCACAAAAAACAATAGAAATATTTTTTCCCAATTATATACATTCAACCCTTATAAAGTACTATAAAAAATCGTCTAATCATAATCCAATTAACCTACATTTGGAGATCATATGATTTCAATAATAACTATATAAAACATAGATAAATCATATAGGTAATTTCATTCATCATTTTGATACAAATCCTAAAATAAATCATAAAAATGGAATAAAATGACCAATAAATTATAAAAATCTATTATGAGAAACCTAACTGGTTAACTTTGTCCCTTTACCCAATATTCGGTAGTTAAATCAGGCTCACCCATAATCATGTGATATATCATTATTACCCATCAACATAAGCTATATCGGGCTCAATCATCATCAAAAATATTTACCAATAAAAATAACACAATCATATCATATGAAATCTTACATTTCCATCATTATACTTAAAAAATTATTTGTTATACCCATCAAAATATTTATGGATATTTAAATATCCATTCAATTTAAACACCTTTTTGAAAATATATAGAAAATAGAAAATAAGGGTTTTTATTTGAATATAATAATAAATAATTTAAATGTATCCTAACATAAAATAATAGCTATGATGGATGGATAAACCACTAATACTAAATTTGTTAAAATGTATAACACCCTTTGACCATTGTCAAAACATTCCATAAAAAATATGAATAATGATATTTTATAAAAAAATCTTGGAAAATAATTAAATATTGATTTAATATATCCGTTATAATTTATTTATGTAAATATAATGACATGCCTAAATTAATTTGAAATGTCTGGACATGGAAGAATATTATTTTTATAATAAATCTTGAAATCATTAAAAACACATTTTAAAGTTAAAGTATCTCAAATCTCAAATCTAACCCATCAAATAAATTCTTTATTTTCTTGAATAATAAGAATTTGTTAATTATGTTTTGTGAAGAAAATTTATCTTGACTATTATTCCTTATTTATTTATTTATTACCATGTTATATATAATTAATTAATAAATTATTTTCAGATAGAATGTTTTGATGATATTCAAATACAATGTTCATAATGAATTTGTTATATTGACTATGGTCCAATATTTCATTTTCATATAATCTTCATAATAAAATCCATGAAATCATTATTATATTTATACAATAATTATTATTTTATAACTATCTAAGATAGATGATTATGGAAAATTAATTATGTTATAATCGGAGACATGGTAGTTCATATGTACACAATAATAATATATAAATTTTATAATTAACATGACATAAGAAATAAATATTCATTTAAAAGTTATTTTTAAATAATAATTAACATATTATTAAATTAAATAAAATTACATATAACATTATTTTTATGTGGTCAGGAAAAAAATCACATAGCTTTATCAAAGTGGCAATCCACACGTATGCATAAAGGTAGTTATAATTTTTTAATGGATGAAAATTTAACAAATAATATGATATAGTATATTAGTATAGTGATAAATATTACGTGAAAAATGTTATATGTACATTAAATAAATCATTGTAACCATCCATGAATGATTGTAATAGAAAAAAAATTTATATTGGCATGGAAGGCGATAGTTCACCATTCACACGAATGACAGTTTCATTTAGAATTTTTTTGAATAATAAGATAAATATGGGTTATCCAATAAATATAAAAACAACTAATTATATAAAAAAATCAATGTAATTATTTAAATATGTTTAATGAATATATAAAGGTGGTACGGGAAAAAATATAATGAAAATGATTGATTATTAACTATACCACTTCTCTAGAAAATAAATTTGGTTTAGGCCTAAGGCCATCCTGGAATGATTTTATGAACAAAACAGGGACTCTATGACATCAAAAGGGACATTAAAAGGTATTTTGGTAAATATTTTAAAATCCAAAAGGATCTTGAAGTGTAGAGAAGACAGTAAAGGGGGTTTCCTTTTATAAGTGGGAAAGAGGATGCCCTTCAAATTTTAAAAAGATTAAAATATATTCAGGTCATAATAATGAAATAATGGATCATTTATGAATGTGAGATAATATATGGCCTAAATATTTACATTAAACAACCTTTTTTCATTTTCATGGGTTATTTTAACACTTATTACAAGAGTTTAACCCTTACTAATCATATTTTAACGCTAACCATGGTAATATATTTTTTTTCACAATTTACTATGAACAAAAACTAAGATGAAAAATTTAAATAATATTTTTTTATGATTTTTATGATTTAATTTATTTTTTCAAATTAATCTCTCTATATTTTAATAATGAAATATAATATTAAATCCATAAAATACAATGAAAAAATTGTTTTTTAGAAAAAAACATCCATCTGCATTTATTTTCAAAATTCAAGTGTAAAATTTATTTCAATTACTATAATCAAATAATAAATAATAGAAGTGAATTAATTTTACTTTTACACCACATTAAAAAAAATTTACTTCATAGATTCTTGAAATGAGAATTACATTTTCTATTAATAATCAATATTTTTAAATAGTTATTAAAAAATTAAAAAAAAATTATTTTTTTTAAAAAATACATATTAAAATTATTTAGGAATTATTAGTTTAAAAAATCTAAATTCTAAAAATTTCAAATTACCTATTTTGATGTATTAATATTTAATAAACATGTATAAGTAATGAAAACCCAATTTGGATAGAGATAAATATGTCTTCCTTTTGACTGATAATTAAAAAATATTATTAAAATGAATTTAAATCAAGAAAACATAATAAATTAATTTTTATATGGAATAAATATTATATATCTTAACATTACTATGTTTTTTACATTCTTATACCTGTTTGAATTTTTATGCTCACAATTTATTCATTATATAATCACGTGGGGTAATTTTTTCTTTAGAACATTTTCTTATTCCTCTAGTGGTTCTTCAACGAAATGGTTTTTCCACAAAACCCTATCCTAGTGAATTAATTTCTTCCAAAATAAATTAAATCCAAATTGATGAATATTTAATGACTATTCATAATAAGAAACTTGTTTTCCATAAAAATATTTTAGCACACAAAAAATGAGAGATATTCAATATATATTTTCAAAACAAGAGAACCTAAAATATTACATCTACTTGAGATAAAATTATAGGAAAAAAAATTGGTAAGAAATAGGTCCAATATTGTGTAGAATTTAATAATGTCCAATAATCCATGGAATTAAATTTCAGTTTTGACTAAAATTAATAGAACTCTTCCTTTTAGATACTTTAGGAAAAAAATTATTTTCTACCTCAAATGAAATATTCTCCCTCCAAGAACTACCCTACTTCCATTACGAACATTGTTTCACCATGTTGAACAGGTTCTTTACCTACCACCTCTTCCTTTTTAAACCATCTTTTCTTTTTTGATGGATTATTCATTCATGGAGCTCCTCTCCTCAATGTTTCCTTTTTCTTTTGTGGGCTAGAGTGTCCCATTAAAATATTTCCACAAATAATCCCCATTGAAATATTCTTCTTTCATGAAATCCCCACTCGAAATTTTATTCTTTAATGGAGTTATATTTTAGAAAACCACATTAGACTTCCCCAAATTACTCCTGGAATTCTAATGAAAATATCTCAATGTAACTATCAGATTTGTGACCCTTATATAGGAAAATTGATCCTCAAATTCCATTAATCCAAATCTCCCAAATAATCTATGAAGTATACAAATGACAACATACCATGATCCTCCTATGAACCGTTTTAATTCCACATTCCACGTAAAAACTTTCTTACTTTGCGGTGGCTAATGTATTCTATAAAGGATCCATTTGTAGCTGCTCAATGTTCCGCCTTCTTTATAGAAATGAAAAACAATCCCATGAACTATTTTCCTCCGACAAACCACAAGGTGAATTGTAACCATTTTCTCTCTGCAGTCTATATACTGTGATTCTTCTGAACCATTTTCCATACATAGTCTTTGAACCATGCATCGCAGTCTACATATAAATGCAATTTAGATATCCCATTCTTTTTCAATTTCAATTTTTTACCACATACTATGTTTTGGATCCATGAACTATGCCTCATGGTCGTAAAATTATATACTTTGGAAAATATCCATTTCCCAAATACCAAAGTCAGAATTTAGAGGCCAACCAATTTGGGAAACAATGAGAATCGATTCCACATTCAGCACTATTGTCAACCTATAATATAAGATCACTCAATTTTAAAATGTCATCATCATCTCAATATTCGTTTACAATAAAAACAAAACAAACCTTATTACCATCAAATAACAGCAATAGGTCTAACACAACACTATTTTCGTTACCTGGATGGTAATGAATTGTGAATTCATAATCCATTGTCAATTATTTCAATCTCCTTTATCTCATGTTCAACTACTTCTTAGTGAATATGTACCTATCTTTTTATGATTAATATATATTTCACAATTTAATTAATATTAATGAAGTCTCCATATTTGTATAGAAAACATTAAAGCATCTAGGTCTAGGTCTTGTTTAGTAAAATTTTAATAATGAAGGTTTATTCGGTGAAAGTAAAAAAAATATATCATATCATTTTTCATTAAAACACAACTCAGTACCTTAAAAATTGGATTCCTTTAATGAAAATGCTCACCATTTATTAATAGTAAGACTAGAAATATACCATTCACTAATATTTGTTTTGACTTTTAGAAATATTCATCTCATTCCATTATCTATATTATCAAAAATATAGATCACCATATATATGTTAGTGGGATAGATATCAGTGAAATATTATCAAGAAAACATCAGTAATAGCCTATTAATCGATCTCGTTAACTTTAATGAAATTAAAAATAATTTCATCTTTATTAATGATTTGTCCATGGAGTCAAATGTTCTAAATCCAAAAATCACATTTCAAGATATTGACCTTTATATGAGTTATATTTTTATTATTTATATGTAAACTTCTTCCTTGTTTGGTGAATAATTTATAAGGGTCTTACATTGGGGAGAATTCGTGAAACTTTTTATACTTTTGGAAGAATAATGGGTAGTGCACAATTGGAACATGATTTTCCCAAACTATTCTACCTACCCTATAAAATCATCCATTTCATGAAATTGGGGAAACTCATGGTTGGAACTTGGGTTTTATATCAATTTCCCATGTTAGTATTAATATTGTTCTCCCTATGTGAGGCGCACGGTTAGGGTACATAGTTTAGGAAACTGTGGGCCCTAGCCATGGAAATTGTGCACACAAAATGTATTTCTCTAAAATTTGAATATAATATTATTGAATCCCTGTAATTGAACCTTATTCTCCCACAATCAACTAGACATGTTATACATAATTTTTCGAGGATTTTGGATGGATTCTTAGGCCTTATAAACTTCGTTCTTGTTGAATTGATGATATGTTTTGATCGATCTATACCTCTCTCTGTAAGAGATCTCATGTCCATTGGTATCATCATTTTCTCATCCTTTAAAGGGATTTGTTCCAAAATTAGTGATTTATTTAGATCTAGGTTGTGATACATCCTAATCCATTTAATCTTGGATCATGGAATTAGATCTAGATCTCATTATTCATTCTGAAATTGAACAGTATACTTAAATTTGGGGATTTCCATTAGCGATATTCCATCAACAATCTTGCGTTTCCTGGTTCATCATTCAGTTCCCAAAGTCATGATTTAAATAACATGTTTTTAATTGTGAAATCTCTATTTTACATTTATAAATTTCATCTAGTATTGAATAAATTAATTTGG
Organism: Viscum album; assembly: GCA_963277665.1. NCBI lineage: Eukaryota > Viridiplantae > Streptophyta > Magnoliopsida > Santalales > Viscaceae > Viscum > Viscum album. Next base: position 1,283,388,340 of record OY728134.1, read on the forward strand.
TTAATTAATTAATTAATGTATTGTAGCATTGATAGATTAATTTGGTTAGGGAATTTGTCAATTAATAGGATTTTGTAATTGGTCAATTTATGGGATTTAATATTTGATTTATTAATAGAATTTTTAATTTAGTGACTAATGGGTCTTCATGGAAATTTTCCTTGTCATTGATGGGACACATGACTATTTTATTAAATGTTTACAAAGGGTTTAATGATGAAATATTCATATTATTCAAAGTGATAAAGGTTAATAATGTTTTTTTAATAAAATTGAAATGTTATACCATGATTTGATGTTATGATAATATTTTTAATGGAGAAAAATCATATTAAATTTCATATATGTGAAATGTGTGTTTGATTGATAGACAGATTCTGAAAAAATGACTAAAAATTCAAATACCCCTGAGGTGATAGACATGGCGTTCTAGTCCAAAATGAATGAATATAATAAATGAGTTTTGGACTATGAATGATGATTTAAAAGGTCATGTGTGATTTTTTAATAAACGGGTTTTGGGACATGGATTGATGCTTAAAGTATAAATCTGGTCCTATCCATGGCATTATAGGCCTAAAATGATGGAATTGGACTATGGTTCCAATTAGTTTTAGTATTATTTGAAATTTAATGGGTAATTAATGACCATATAATAATTAATTTTCAATACCTATGTGATATGGCTCAGAATATGGCATGGGATGAATCATGTTTTTGTAGTATTTTTTTCATTAATAGCCCGAGTAATTTATATGGTTTATTAATGGGTAATTAAATTTGATGAATATGTACTTAGTTCTTTCACATTATTTGTTATATGACTACATAAACTTATTTAGTCTTGATATTATTTTTTACATAGTTTGGTGGTGGCCTATGGAGTTTCAGTCATACCTTACATGGGTTTCTTGATCAATAAAAGAATATGCTTCATGTTTGTTGGTCGACATAATGGAAAGATCAATATGTTTGATTATTGAGTCACAATGGGGAATAGAAAAGAGACCTAGATTCTGGACCCACATGAGAGTTTTAGTGTCATTTTGTTGTTTTTTCATTAGATACTTGACACTTATTCTGTAATGACATTTCAAATATTTGATTTGGGATTCTATTTTATTATTTTGATCATCATGTGATAAATGATTCATTCTGGTTATGATTATCAACATTTGGTTATTTTTTATTTAGTTATGTTATTTTCATTATTTTATTAAGTGTGTATTATATATTCAAGTTATAGAATAGACATTTGCTACCATTCGACAACCTTTAGAAAATGGGGAGGTGTGATTGAGGTCATGTAACCAACCTGTTCAGGGAATGGGTACATGATTCCCAGGTTTTGGTGTTAGAGGTGGTATCAATGTACATATTTTTTCTCTATTATTTATTCATTCTATTTAGAAATGATAGACATGGTATTAGGGTGATAAAAGCATTATTCATACCTTGTGAATGGGAGTAACTGACCTATGTAATAGGGTAAATTCTATGTAATAGGGGTTGGATTGTTGTTATTAATGTTTGATGTAATAGTTGGATATTATTTCACATAGAAGGATTTAATTATTGAGTTATGTTAACTCTCTCTAATATTTTCTTGATTTATTTCTCCTGGACTATAATTCCATGAGAGTTATTCATAAATGGGTCATTATATCCACTCATGATTTATTGTGACATGCATCAGTTTACACACACATGAAAAAGTATGTTTTCATATTAGTTGTTAAAAGGAGATTTAATTTTATTCTTATGTATATTTTAATGAAAAATGTGCATAATGTGGAAATGAAAATTTTAAAATGATAAAAAATGTGATAAATTGGTGTCTAAGGTGAAACTTCATTATGATAATGTGTATACCCTTTGTTATCCTAGACCTAGATATGGAATGGTTATGTATTGTGATAACACCACGGTTTTGATTGTATAATGTGGTATAATGGATGACTTGTATGGATTATATGAATCCCTATTAAATAAAGCTGTTAATTTCAGGTAATTTTTATTAAGAATACTGTTGGAATTATAGTTATATGCCTCCATGGTGATGATTTTTTATAGGATGAAAGGTGGACATTGCTAAACATTATCATTTCACAGTGGATCAGAAGGCACAAATAGTGAAAAATTTGGGTTTCAGAGCAATGTTCCATGAGAACATTTCTCATTTTATGCATTTTATGGAATGTGACCCAAGTAAGGATGTGATGAGTATGTAATAATTTACAATTGTGTTCTTGTTGCATTACCCTTAGATAGTTATCGAATACAGTACATCTATGTTAGTATAGTTCCATATTGAGTTTATTTGGAAGATTCATGACAACATAGATACTCTTCCAAGAGAAAGATTAAAATAGGATGCCTATATGTTACATGTTAATGTGATGAATTTGTGGGATATCTAGACTCAAGAAAGACATCTGGATAGTATATAGAGGAAGGATGGTCTAAAGATATTCTTAGCCGACTTTACCCCTAAGAATCTAATTTGGGAAAGAGTAGCTATGTTTATGAGGATGAATCGGCAGAGAATTCCCTTGACGAACTATATTGGATGCATTATATATTTAAATAACATTTTTTGATATTTGGTATCGAATAAAGGACATTGAATAAAAAGTATTATAGGACCGGTATTAAATGTAAAATTAAGTCCCGTATATATATATATATATATATATTTCTTTTGAAAATGTTTTCTAATGTGTTGAATTATGATATCATATCTGAGGGGAACCTGAAGTAGACTACATGTGGAATTTAGGTGAATCCTATTGGATGACAACGAGGTATTTCTTCTGAGAATAGGAAGTGCCTCTATGAGAATTATGTCAAGGGTGAGAGTGTGGTGAGTGACCATGTGTAACTGCCAGATAAATAGGACCTTACTCGAGTAATTTTTCACAATTTCAGTAGGAAAAGACACTTTTGTAGATAATTCCCCCGAACATCGATACATTGATTAGCATGTTGTGGAATAGGTCATATATAATAGTTATTCAGAAACCCACTATATCTTATTAATGTCATAGGAGAAAGGTACAATCATAGTGTTGGAAGGCAGTGTTCTACCCCAATATCAGTCGGGTAGTTGGACTTTTACTAGTCATGTAGGTAGAGTTAGTGGATGTTATACTTCTGGAAAAGATCCCCCCAGATCAACTAAGTGGTACCTAATTGTTGACTTGGAATGAAACACATGGAAGAGGGGTAGGATAGTTAATTCATTTCATCCTACCATTGTGGATAGTGAGGTCGTACCATTAATAGTTACTGTAATCATTTATGGATAAGGGGTTCAACTATCTGAGTATATAACCATGCAGTTCTCCATTTTTTATGAATAAGGCCGATGTGACATTGTTCATATGTGTTTATTAGAAAATCATTATACAGATGATTGTAAATAAATGATATTATATTATTCAAATTAATGATATCATTGAACCATTGATAAGACCTTGTGTTTTCACTAAAATTTACTTATGATCAAGGAATAATCAGTTGAGAGTTTGATCTATTGATATAACAAAGACAAATATTTTATGTACGTATCCCCTTTATGAGTTCATCATGATGTTACGCTGGATAAAAAATTCACCTACCATGTTTATGTACAAGATGGTCATAAGAATTCACTGATACCTGGATTAGTGTGTGGTACTATTTGTTGATGACATATTGGTGTAGAACAAGACTCAAGATTATCATGACAAATATCTTAACATCAACATGATTAAACTAAGAGAGAATCGTCTATACATCTAGCTACATAAGTTTAAATTTTTATTTGATCATGTACATATCCAGGGTCACATCAACATAGAAGAAGGTTTGTTAGTGGAACCATAGAAGGTGAAAGAAGCTCATTCATGGGATGAGAAAACGAATGTTTTCTACATCCATATATTTTAGGTATAAATGTTTATTTTTAAAATTTCATACATCAAATTTCCCACTTTTCAATCCATTTTTTTTCTTTACCAATAAGGGAGCTAAGTTTGAGTTGTCTATAGTTTTTGATACATCATTCTAGGAGTCAAGGAAGTGTTTCATTACCACATCAATATTGATCCTACCTAATCTATGGGAAGAGTATATAGTTATTTTTGATGAATTTGGGATTACTATTGAAGAATTTCTGATGTTGGGAGGTCATTTTTTTACATATGGGTCTTTTTAATTGATGCAACACAGAAGAAAATATTAAACGCAAGACCATGAGTTATCTATAGTAGTCTATGAATTTAAGTGTTGGTTACATTATCTTTTGGGAATTTTTTTACTATTTATAAATATAATAATAAAATGAATTATATCTTTTCAGGAAGTGACATTAATATTAATTAGTGTTTATGGAATGAGTATGCACATTCATTTGATTTTGATCTTTCATATACACTGAGAAATGAAAACAGAGTTGCTGATGCATTATGTAAGAAAACATAGACTTATGAAGTATAGGATTCTTTAAATGGGTGGAAGGTTCTGAATTTTCTGGATGAGATACATTTTGTGGTTCAGAAGGTTCAAGAGAATATTAACCTCATATAGATAGCATTAGTGTCTAATCATTTGAGTAATATTAGGGAAAGACAATGTAAGGATCCTGAATTTTTATCCTTAATGGAATGCCTTGAGTCTTGGATGGGTGATATTATGATTGGAACATAGAAAATGATGATTTCATCATTGTCATAAATTATTTTTTGGTGTCTACGAGTATATGGTAGGAGTGTATGTGCAAATTCCATGCCTCAACAAGGGCGGTGCATCCAGGTTTGACCAAAATTTATAATAACCTACATCAACAGTATTGGTGGACAAGAATGAAAATGGGAATTATAGGGTTCATGAAATGATGCCACGTCATCCAATAGTAGAATCCTAAGCATCAATGATAATGTGGTTTACCACACATATTTTCCATTATGGAATAGAAATGGAACAACATTACCTTGGATTGTGTAGTGGTTCTCCTAAGTATAGCTAAAGATAAATGACAATATGTGGCTGATTTTTGATCAATTAATGAATGTAACACATTTCATACCTACCAGGGAGACATTCTCAGTAGACCAGTTTGAATAAAAATACTTTTATGAGAGATTCAATCTATATGGGGTTCCAAAAAGTATATTTTTTTACCATGAATCACATTTACAGTGTTATTCTCGACAAATATAGAAACAATTAACATGTCACACATGCATTTATGAGTTTTTATATTCACCTACTCGGAGATGGGAAGATAGATTGTACTATGCATTATTTTGAGGATATGATTTTGGCATGGATTCCTGACCTTGGAGACTCATGGGAGAAACACCAAATACTGTTGAAGTTTTCCCACATCAACAGCTAATATGAAACTATTCAGATGGAACCATTTAATGCTCTTTAGGATAGCCTATGAGTATCACCTCTTTGTTGGATGGTGGTAGGTCCATCAGAGTAGTTGGGACAGAGTCCCATGTTGGAGACATTAGAGCATGTTTAGCTAATTTAGAATCTTATAGATACCTAATAAAGTAGAAAGATTTCATATATTGATAGAATTTTATGACCCCTATGGTTTACTATGAATGATCATATGTTTTCTCTGGTGTCTCCTAGTTTTGGTCACCATAGTTTTCAGATAAATGGAATATTGGAAATAAGGTTGTTGGATTTTTGTTTGGTTATTGAGATAATTGAGCCAGTGGTGTATTGATTGTATCATCCATATAATTATAGTGATATGCATGATGTTTTCCATATGTTGTATATTTGACGGTATCACCCTTAGCCTTCTCATGTTAACAATTTTGATGATGTTGAGAATGAGACCAATGCATCTTGTATAAGAATCCAATACATGTGTTGGATCATAGTGAGGAAGTATTGAGGGGAATGATTGTGCCAATAGTTCAATTATTTTGGTAACATTACTATGTTCAAGAGAAAATATTGGAGGGAGAAGAGGATATGTGTGTTCGGTGGCCCAGTATTTTTACCTCAAAATCATAGAGATTCATGGGAGTACATCTTGAGGAAAATATGCAAAACCATGAGGAAATGTAATGATCCTGAAATTTTCTAGACTTGTATAATTATCATCCATATGTTCTCTTCTTTTCCTATTTTGAATATAAATTTTATTTCTTTTAAATTGGGGATCATTCAGGTGAATTTTTATAATTTTGGAAGATTATTGGGAAATCAACACCTTGAACTATGTTTTCCAAAAAAATACACATTCTCTACCAAAATAATTCATTCCTAGAAAGAGGGAAACAAATGGATGACAAAGGGTTTTCAAACATTGATCCCTCTTAGTAGTAGCCATGTGACCCCTATGTGAGGTGCATGGTTATGGTTAATGGATTGGAAAACTATGCACCCCATCCTAGGAAATTGTGAGGGTGGAATTTCATTCTCTGAATATTAATTTTATATTTCCTGAACCCTCTAGATATCACCCTCATTATCCCCTGCTCATCAAAATTCATTAAACTAATTTTTTCTAGGAAAACACATGGTTTCCAAGGACATCTGAACTCTATTCATGTGAAATTTAATATCTGTTAGATAGATCTACACATCTCTCTATAATAGATCTATACCAGATTAGGTTCCACCCGTTCACACCTAATTATATCACATCTTAGAAAGATATTTTAATTCATTATTGAAGGATTTATATGTAGATTTTGATAGATTATAATCATTTTAAAATTTGATCATTTTTTTTGAATCCAGTTCATGTTCTTCATTTTTCAATTTTACATTCCTCTTCAATTTGTGCATTTCTTTCAGAAAATGTCTTTCAAGGATTTTGGGGTGGAGGGTATATCATTCAATTCCCAATGTCTTGATTTCAATTACATGTATGTAATTGTGAATTCTCTATTTCAAAAATTTCAATTTCATCTTGAATTGTATTAATTAAATTGTTAATTTAATTAATTTATGTATTTTGGAAATGAATGATTAATAGTGTTATGAAGTTGGTCAATTAATGGGGTTGTATAACTATTCAAATAAAGGATGTTTATAATTGACTGATTTATATAATTTTTTATTTTATTGATTGGTTTTAATTAAATTATATATGGAATTACATTGAGATGTCAAACAATTAATGATTAAATGTAGAAAAAGTGAATAATGATAATTTTTTCAAATTATTCCATGTGATTAAATAGGAGAATCATGTTTGTTTTTAAATTTTTAATTTTCTATGGTGATTTTAAAATTTGATAAGACTGTTAATTAATATTATCCTTGTTAAATGTGATATATTTGAAATGTTTAATTGATTGATAAATGAGTTGTAGGAAATTGACCGAGGCTTTAAATACCCAAGGAATACTTCGCAAGACATTCTATTACAAAATAAATGCATGTGTCAAATGAGTGTGGGACTCAGATTGATGCCTGAAAATCCAATGATTAAATTATTAATAATTGTTTTGTAGGACATAGACCAATGCTAAAAAACCCATGGCATCATAGCAATTGTGAACTAGGCCAAAGGTTTCTCATGGGACTATACATCAAACTATCCCTCGTATGAAATGAAATTAAATGTATAATTAATGACCATGTATTAATTAATCGTGAATTCCAATGTAATTTGGTTGATAATCCATCATGGCCGGAAGTAGATTTTGGTTATTCAGGGATCATCGTGAGCTCAGGTAATTTATTTTGTTATATATTGAATAATAAAATATGATATATGTATACCTTATTTATTATAATTTATTATTTATAAATATTCAAATACTTTTAAATACTGGATATTGTTTAAGACATCGTTTGTGGTGCCTACTTAGTTGTACTCAGACCCTACTCAATATTATAGATCGGTACCCAAATAGACTACATGTATGAAGGACATAATAAGGGAAAGATCCATAAGTGAGATGGTTTAGTTGGGATTGATCATGGATAAAGGAACTACACATGGTATTAAGAATTTCATGGGAGTGTCAGCATTTTTATTTTGATTTTTCATCAGATTATAGACACTTATTATGGTTTGAAATATCTTTGATTTTGTTTCTAATATTTTATTCTTATTTAGGTCATTTTTTATACCAGTATCATCTTGGTTATTGATATATTAAATAAAATGTTAAGATGAAATGGAATCTTTATTTAATGGAGTAAATTAAATAGGAGGAACATACAGAACCTAAAATTTCAATGACAAAACCTAAAAAAATACAGGAAAACACAAGATACACGAGGAGTAGAATTTATATGGTTGGGGACATGTCAACCTTGACCATGTGGATGTTGTCCCCTACACAGGGATTTAACCTCTGACCATGGACTGCCACCATCATCTAATAGCTGATCCTCAAAACCACTAATCATTTCTCCTATATCAACTTCACAATGAATATATTGATAATAAAATTCATGGATTTTATATGAAACAATATAGAATGAATTATGAGTGGTTACCATCAATGATGATTTTCTCCTTATTGTGATATATCAAGAGAAGCAGTAGAATAGGCAATGCTTATATTATTAACTATAAGGATTTACTATATTGAAAATGGGTTTTGAAGGCTATGATGTAAGAAAATATTATACATTCAAATTTCATCCATGGTACCTTTTCCATCTCTTTCGATAGGGTTAACCCATGGAGCCAATATAAAATCATACAAGCCATGAATCAAGCCAACATGATGCTCACAAAGATAATCCATTGAATTTTTTCAATCCTCATAAGGAACAGAATCCTTTGTTTTGAAATACACATAATTCATCAACTTTCTCAAAACAGATCATTGAGACACACCAGGAACCTATTGAGAATAAAAATTAGCACAAATGTGCTTAAACTGTATGGGAACGACTGATGATTCTACACCTACATCACAAGTAACTCCATCCTTATTTATTTTAGATGGACCTTTTTTATAATGAAATTAGGAGGAAACTGACATCCATATGGTGATATAGGATTCACACCCATCAACTCATCCAAAAGTATAATTTAAGAATATAAGGTTCCAAATATTCAAAATTGGAAGAAGAAGCTATAAAATTTCCCTTATATTTCATAGGTGCATACATAACATGTTTTGGGAGATTAGGGGTATGAACCCTCTTGGTCATGGAATTAATTCAAGTTGCAGAAAAATTATTTGCCTTCCATTTTCAAAATTTATAAAAGTCAATGAATCTCACCTGATAATTCCTAACATCTTCCCCAACCAGTAATGAAAGTTCTTTGTCTACTTGACTATCATCCGATTAATTCCCATCCATAACTTCACATATTCATCTAATTTAAATATCATAAAATTATGTTCCTATATATTCAATTTCATTTTCATCAGTCATATCAATCTATGTAATTTTAGGCCTAAAATTCAATTGAGGTGAATAAATAATCCTATCAATAATACATGGAGAAGGGGAGGGTCTAATCATAGGATTGTGTTTTATTCTCACATTTTTGAAATACCTTCAGCACCATGTAGTTTTGTTCAAACATATGATTATTTGACATTAACAAGTAGATATAAAAAAATTAAATGATTATGTGGAGAATCCTTAGGGACATCAATCTCACCTGGTTTTTATCATGAGTAATAATATATTGAATAAACCGATTATATTTATTCCTTCAGTAGTGCATCAGATCATGGAATCTTAATTGACATCAAACACAAATAATATTCCTCCTGCAATTGGACCATGAATACCAATATTACAAAAATAATCAACAAAGTTTAATTCCCTTTTAAATGGTTCTAACAGTTATTTCATCCAATGGAGTATACAAAACATCATTCTCATCAAAATACTAACTTAAATCATCTTTGACCAAGACTCTTTCAATGTGACCCAAACACACCATCTACGTAGTCATATCCATGCGAATTGGGAATCAATTTACCAATGAAATATCAAATAGATACATTGAGTGACATGATACAAAATTTAGACCATGTATTTTGATTCAAACATGACCAATATTATCTTTGAATTCAATATGATAAAATCTTAAAATCCACTAATGAACTTGAAGGATTCCTACCTACAAGTTGATTGAACCAAATCACTAGGCATGAAGCTTCAAATTGGTATATTTAACTCATATATGAAATAAACATTGATCTAGAGAGACACACTTAAAATAAAAAGAACCCCATATCAAGGCTAAACATGATACAATATTCATCACTTTATAGTGCTACATACCCTTTGACAACAGAACATGAGAAATGAAAAAATTCTTAAAAATATATATTCATTCTTAAATTAACATGTCCAAAGAAAAAACATGTGTTGTAGTTCCCTTTATATTGATACATTTCATGGTCTAATTCATAGAGAAGACAGATGATCATCTCCAAGAAAACAATGAAGGAAAATTGGATTCTTCCTCGTATCTCTCTTTCTTTAGAGCTGTCAAAATCTATCGAGCATCTTGAAAATTCATGGAGTAGGGTAAAAGAGTTAAAATCATTTTATGATTACTAGGGTATATTCTCCCAATGTTATATATTAGACCCTCACCACTATTTGGAATCATTTTTCATATGGGGAGCCGCATTGGAAGTCATGTAACCAACTAGTTCAGGGAACCTGTATGTGGAACCTAATTTGGGATGTCACACACATTTACTAAATTTTCTATATAGCATGTTTTCCTTCATATATTGAAGTATAATCTTTTTATTTTTCTCATGATCCTCATAAATTATTGAATAGTCCAAAATATAATAAATAATCAAAACAAAAAACATATCAAAATATTCGTATTAAATATATCCATAATATAAAATGTAATACATAGAATATTCATCATCCAAAATGGCATAACTAGAAACTCATAATTTCCATTACTAGTGCTTAATATATTTTTATGGTTGTACTCTTCATTCTCCTTCAGCTGCTTGTACCCAAACCTGAGATCAACCTTTGAAAAATAGTTTACTCCCTATAGATGATCAAACAGGTCCTTGATATGTGGAAAAATACTTATTCTATAAAATGATGTAATTTAATACTCTATAATCAATGAAAATCAACACGGAACCATCATACATTTTATAAAATTAATTTAATAAACCCAATGGTGAAAAACTAGGATAAATGAAACCTTTATCAAGAAACTCATAAAACCACTTTTTCATTTCTAGATGTTTTACATGAAACATATGATATGGGGGTAATGAAATTGGATTAGCATCAGGATGTATGTCAACAATGAACTGAAATTCCTAATCATGTTTTATAAGTGAAAACTGATTAGAAAAAATATAAATAAAATAATTTATTACTAACAAATCCTTAATCCAAATTATTTTTTTATTTTAAACATCATGAGTTTTGGGACTATCATTTAAATATAAAAATAGTTTCATATAATTGTGATCTGTAATCAAAGTTATGAATTAACTTGTATATACAAATGAAACCCCATTTTAGAAAATATTTTTTTTGTTGCAATAATATTTCATAGAATGATTAACTAAAGGAAAATACATACAAAAATGATTATCAAATTCTAAAGTGGGAAATATAATAAGGGTTTCCGGGAAAACTCTTCCACATATGATAACATTAATATATCTGTAAATTAGTTTCTCCCTAATAAAACCCCTATTGTTTTTACCAAATTTCAATACTTATTTTATTATGGTGAAATATTCAATTTACATGAATATTTCATTGAAAAAAATTCAATTCTTTGACCCCAAATCAACCATGATATTATTATAATCTGAATAAGAAAGTAATATACCTATTACCATATCATTTTGATGGCACAAAAGTTTCAGAATTGGTTGAAAAGGATTTCACTACAACCTTATTCTTATAGTCTTTCCTCTTACTACAATACATTCTCTTCATCAGAAACACATTCATATAATGACTCGACTCATCATCTTTAAAACTCATTGTGACTTTCTTATCAAAATTGGTCGTATCACTACCAATATCTACGTATTTTCAATCATATTCAATATTCTGAAACGTTCCACATTTGAAGAACTCCCCAAATATCATAATCCACAAACTAGGGTACTTTTACCATAACTATGACATACTAAAATATTTATTTTCATACCTATAAATTAATATGATGTATTATTCCCAATATCTACTTGATTTTTATGGAATAAATGTTCTTTAAAAACTCTATAACTACCTTAACATAAAATATTACAAGTTTTTTATAACATTTAAATTCATTAGAGGCCAATGGTGTAACATATATTGGATTCCATCATATGAAAAACTTTTTAATTTTACTACCATGATCCCAAATATAGTTTTGTACATTCACTTACAAATGGGTGAATTTTTCATCATACAAGATCGTAAAACCGTCCCTTCATTTTTCAGAACTCTAATAATTTCTTTTATATCCTAATTTGAAAAACCATATAGAAATAACTCTCAAGGAAAAAATGAATAATAATATCTCTTTCCGTGAAATTGATGTATTGTAATTCTAAAGTATTCTTAACCATTGACCACAATTTATATGATTAAATATCAAAATGATAAATAAAAACATTTATCATTTAGTGTTATGTACAACCCGTGACTTCTAATATCTTTTATATGGATTTAATACATCAAAAAATAACCACTATTTTAGAATATATAATGAATGTTAGAGGGTTATGTTTCATAAAATCCACCACTATCAAAATATTCCAATGTGGTAGAATCGGTTTCTGTCTAGCATAGATGAACACCCATTTTAAAATAGTTGTCAACTGATCCATCATAAGAAAAAACTATTCCTTTACATTTGTAACCATTTGAGGTTATTAACAAGGACATATATTATCGACCTGGGGCCTTCTTACATCACCTTCATTCAATCCTCTATTGAAAAACATTCTGAACAAACCTAGTTTAAATTATGAATCATTATAATTGTAAACTTACATATCATGATAACCATTAAATTAAATCACTTACGGGTATTTGAATACATAATAATAACCTCTAAAATCATCAAAATTATTCATTTGATACTAACTATAAGTACCCATCATTAAAAATTAAATAATATTAGGTTTTATTTCATTAATTCGCCCTATTAAAATTTAAAGTTATTTACATTTTTGAATTTTAAATAGTTATTTCTTCACCCTTACATGAAAAATATTACATTATAAAGTGGAAACTTCTAATTAGTATGCATTTTTCTAAAAATAAACAACTTTTTATGGTATATTTTTTTTATTATATCATGAAATATCCACCCAATTTTCATCTTTAATTCATCATTGGTCCTAGTCATCATTATAACCAAATAAATAATATTTTTGAATGTTAAATGGTAAAAAAATATTTTCTAGGAACATATAATATGAAACAAAGAAACTCATTCGTCTATAAATACTCATATAAGGTTTTTTTATTCAAAATAAACATCCAGTATATAAAAAGAATTTTTTTCCATGAAATCAACTTCTTTTCACAAATACATTCATAAAATAGTTCATAAAAAGTATTTAAGGAAAAAAATGAATTTTTCTTTTATATCATTAAAAAACCATGAATGTGTTTTTATAGAGTAATACATTTCACCATAATGAAGTAGGATAAAGTTTAATTTAATCTTTATAATGTTATCTTAACTAGTTAAATCCTAATATTATATTAATAATAATAGAAATTATAAATAATTCATATAGTTCACTTGAGATATCTTTTTAATATCCCTATTAAATAAATCTTACCAATGGAATATCATTCCCATAAAATTACAATAATATGTAAATAGAAACATAACTAGTAAACATTATGCCTTTACCTTGGGCATAAAAGAGAAATATATGGAAAACCAGTCATAATGAGATATTTTAGGATCACCAATCATCACGAGCTATATAAAAATCACCCAACATCATAAGATGATCCTTAGAGTGGTAACATAAAGATATAACATTCATGATTTCATTTCCATCACAATAAATATAAATATTTTCCTCACACCCATCAAAAAAATGTTTCCAGATATAAAAATATCCATTCCATTAAAATCACATTTTGAAAATACCAAATACAAATAATTGTACGTTTTTTCATTGAAACAATTATGAAATATTTTAATGTAATACAATAATAAAATAAATATTATTTTGGTGCAAAAAATAATTTTCAATGTTTATATATTAAAATATAATATTACTTTTCATTTATTTTCTAAATACTATACATAAACGATGTAAAACGATTCCTTTGGAAACTAGTAAAAGAAAGTCAAATTTGTAATAAAATTTACATTATAATTCATTTATTTCAATATAAATTCATATATATAATAACTTTACTAGTTTTTATATGGTAGAAAAAATAGAAAATAAGTCTTGAAAATATCTAGAACGACGTTTTTAAGGTAACATATCCCTCACCTCTTGTCGGGATAATGAAATATGTTCTTTATCTTCCAAAATAATAAATAAATATCAATTTATCACATTTTTAATAACCATTTTCATATTTATTATTATATTTATTTTCATTATTAGTATGTTATATTCAATTTCATTATCAATTATATTCACATGAGAAGGTTATAATATATTCATCTTAAATTTTTTATTTGAATTTGGGTGGTTTACCATAGTCAAAGTGGTCATTATTCTATCATCTCAAATATATAATCCTGAAATAATTATAATTTTTATATATTAATTATACATTGAAAAATAATATGAAACATGATTATGATAAATGAAATAGGTTGCAATCATTGAGACGATAGGCTGCACATACACATGAGTAACGTCTCCTTTTTTAAAGAACATAATGAAAATAAGATAATTATTATTTTATGTTTATGAAATTATCATTATTTAAAAAATATAATATCATTTCATAATATATAATTTAATATAGAATCCATTGAATAAGTTCATAAAAAATAAACCACATCACTTTATGGAAGTTGTAGTCCACACGTTCGCACAAACTATGTTTTCATCTTTCAATTGATGGAATTGTCTGAAAGTATATAATATATAATATTTATGTAATTATGAAAAATTCATGAATATAATAAATATACATTATATCCATCATTATGACAAGTTTTTTGATGTGGTTGTTTTGGATGCTTATGTCGGGGTGTGCGTCCGTATGACTAGGAAATGCTGATTTATGCCCTGAATTCCCACATTCTAAAGGCGGGCATCATCCGACGTGAATTCAGGGATTTTTTATTCTTGATCGAAATGATATGATGGGTTTTCTCTTCTTCCTTTTTTGGATTACTCCTCAAAACTTGTCACCTAGTCTGGGTCTCCCATATAGATTATGATGTGGTTCGTGAATCTCATTCCCAGTGCCATATCTTTTCAGACTCCTATTAATTACACTGCTTCCTTCAGAACGATCCATAGGGTCATTAAATGGTAGAAACCTTCAGTTAGAGTAGATCAAAACATCAGGCATATTGGGGCATATCTGGATTCATGGACATTGTGGAACCTGAATTATTCCTCATAATAGGGCATCTCAAGGGCACAAAACCCGAGGAATCCCACGTCAGTTTGTGGGGTATCTTATGCTAGAGGCATGTTTCTAAGTTTTTCCTCATCTTCTCATGTTTAACATAGTGTATTCCTAGAGTTTAATGTCTATTTGAGATGGTTACTCCAAAGGTGTGTCTTCTGAGGTTTTCCTCAGGCATCTCAAGATTAACATAAAGTAGGCCACAATTTTAACACCTCGCGGAGATGGAATAATAGTTTCAAAACGTCCCATAATTATGGAAAAACTGGTACATCCCTAGGAGGGATCACTAGGAATGTTTTCCAAATAGATGGATTAAAAGGCCCAATGAGGATGGATCTGAGGTGGTGTGTCTCATAATGGGAAGATGTCACACCATGAAGGCTAATCTGGTCCCCACTGTGGGAAGATCAGAGAGAGAGCACCCCAGAATGGGGGCACCAAGGTTTACAATTGACTAGGATTGAACCTCATAGAGGTTTACTACATACACTATGTAGACAACAGGGATCAAAACCTACGCAGTTATAAGGGGTGACGAATCAGGGCATACACGACGGACAACGACCCGCATACATGCTGGGGCATAAGCATGGTTTGCAGCCCGAGTTCCACAAGGATCAGCGATATGATGAATGGCATGATCTCACTGGGATATGGTGGCCTGGATGAGAATCAGGATGGACAATAGAGAGTTTAATGAAGTGGAATGGTAATGAGATGGAACCGATGTGAGGACGACAGTGATGTTGTGATTGAGCCTCGAAGAGACTTCCAATGTATCCTTGTGGCAGGGAATCAAAGTCTGCATAGTTCAAGAAGGTGTTGGAGAACCGACTTGAATAGGGGTCAGAATGACCTGGTGATGGTTTTTAACCTCAATGAGGCTTCCTATGTACCTTTCCTTGATAAGGATCAATTTCCACAAAGTTCTAGGATGGTAGGGACTGATGTTGAGGGGGGTCAGTGCGATCGAGTTTTGGGCTTGAACCTCAAGGTGGCTTCCTTCGCACCTTTCCTTGGCATGGATCAAATCCATGTAGTTCAGAAGTCGGAGTCGGTGAACCGACAAGAATGAGGACCAGGGGTCTGGATGGATAGAGGGGTTGAACCTTATAGAGTCTTCTTATGTACCTTGCCTTGGAAAGAATCAAAGTCATCGTAGTTTAGAATGTTATTTGGTGAACCAACATGAAGGGGGTCTAAACAACTGGGTTTTGTGCAATATCCTCAGGGAGGCTTCCTATGTACCTTGCCATGGAAAGGATAAATTTCCATGTATTTTTGGTTTTTTGGATGGAACTGATGTGAGGTTGGTCGGGACCAATGGTTTCTAGGATTGAACCTCTTAGAGGCTTCCTACATACCTTTCCTTGTCAAGGATCAAAGTCCATGTTGTTCTGGAAGGGGGTCGGTGAACATGCATGAATAAGGACATGGGGTCCAGGTAGATGGTGGTGTTGAACCTCATGGAGTATTCCTAACTACCTTGCCTTGGAAAGGATAATTGTCCTCTTAGTTCGGAATGGGTTTTGGGTGAACTGATGTGAAGGAGGTTGGAATGACTGGGTGTTAGTCTGGAATATCAGGGAGGCTTCCTACGTTCAATGCCTTGGAAAGGATCAAATTCCACATATTTCGGGAGTAGGAGACAGTAAACCGACATGAATAAAGACTTGGGGTCCAGGTGGATTGTGGGATTGAACCACATTGAGGATTCCTATGTACCTTGCCTTGGCTAGGATTTAAGTCCTCGTAGTTCTGAATGGGTTTTTGGTGAACCGATGTTAAAGGAGGTCTGAACATCCGGGTGTTGGGATTGAACCTCGGGGTGGCTTCCTATGTACCATTCCTTGGCAATGATCAAAGTCTACGTAGTTTGGGAAGGTTTTTGGGGCTTACACTCTTGGTTGCTCGGGAGTTTCTATGGAACCACAATGTTGTATGGGGCTTATGCAAGGAAGCTGGCCGGAGAGGATTTTAAGGTCAGTGCTTGTTGTATGCTCACATGATTCATGCTCGGTGTGAGAAACAAGAGGCAACAATAGACATGATGATCATGTCACAATGGTGTGTCCATGAAGGGTGTTGAATAGGGATTACTCAAGGTAACTTCTCGCGGTACTACTATGGAGAGGCAACGGTGATGGGGCTTATGCAAGGAAGCTACCCTGGTTCCACTGAGGAGCATAAATGGCGAATGGGGACTATGCATGGAAGCTGTCTGGGTGGCACTATGGAGACGAAATGGTGAAAAGGGATTACGCTTGGAAGTTGCCTGGGGGGCCGCTATGGAGCAGCAAAGGTGAATGGGGCTTACGCAAGGAAGCTGCATGGGCACTGCTATGGAGTGGAAATGGTGAATGGGGATTACGCAAGGAAGTTGCCCGTGTGATGCTATGGATGGGAAATAATGAATGGGGTTTACACAAGGAGGCTTCCTTGGTGCCGATATGGAGTGGAAATGGTGAATGTGTCTTACGATAAGATGCTTACTGGGTGCTGCTATGGAGTGGCATGGTGAATGGGGCTTATGCAAGGAAGCTGCCTCTGGGCCACTGTGGAGTGGCAGTGGTGAATGGGGCTTACACAAAAATGCTGCCTTTAATGTCTTCCTCAAGTCTGGTGGTGAGGGCATCCAAACCCATTGGTGGTTTGAGTACTTAACCTATGCTCTAGTGCACAAGAGAAATAATTCCAAATTTATTGGAATTAGTTCGAACAAAGGGAGATCAAAAGTCTGAATCACATGCCCGACATTCATATCTCGGTGAGGGTGTCATTATGATAGAGGACAACTACTGACCATGTTCACAACACAACATTCATTTTTCATTATCCTCAAATGGGGACAAACAACTAAGGTTCGATTGTTGACCTTGTTTGAAACACATTACCTGACTCGAAGTGTTTCCCAATTTCTTCTAGGGTGTGGGCCCAGTACGGTAGGTGAGCAGCGGAGGCATGGGACCAGGCCATTAGGGGGTCCCTTCAGACATGAATGTGGATGAAGATATGAATGAAGGACATGAATAGAATGAGTTGGAGTGATGGAATGTTTGAACTGATTCCAATTATCATTAAACTATGCCATAATAATCATGGCACGATGCATCTTATGCTTGGAACATATGTCATCTCTTGTGTAGAGGAAGATGAATACTATTATTGAAAGGTAGGTAATTCTACAATTTAACATCATGTAGAGAGGACTATTGGCATCATATTCTTGGTGCATAAAGAATCTCTCCTTTAGAACAAGAGGCATCATATATTTGGAACATAGGGCGTTCAACTGTTTAGAGTCATGTAGAAATGACTATTGGCATTTCGTGTTTGGCGCATAAGGTATATCTTGTATTGAGAAAGATGAATCATATATTATTCATATAGGATGTTCTATAGATTATAGTCATGTATATAGGATTATTAGTCATAAGGCTCCTAGAAATGGCGGGTTTTGGGACATACACATGAGAGGCCCTTTCTGGTTCAACCTGGCATACGAGCCAGGTGATGGGGTTTGGATGAGTCACTTGGTGAATTGTTTGACTCATGGTAGTCAAGGAATGGATGATTTGAATATCAACTCACGATATGGGAAACAAACAAAGAGGATAATATCCACTCAAGGTGTTTTATGGTGTTTGGAGGAGTATCTCGAATCATAGTATTCCATAGGTGGAAGGTGGATGCGCATAATGGTGTAGTGAAAAAGGCCAACATCCCAGCCTGAAAGTTCACTATACGAGACGCCATATATCATGGGGGTCAGTGACAGTAGTTAAGGGAACGACGTCGAGGCTAGGGACCTGAGCCCAAGAATATCACTGAGTGGGGGTACGGGGCCGCATCCACCGCGGTATAGACCGATGGGCACGATAGTAGGAGCATCACAAAGGATAGGTCTTCACAGTGTAGTATCAGGGTGCAACGGGGCTCGTGGAGCATGGGGTCTCACTAAGCATATTCGTAAAGGAAAGGTGCTCACAGAGCATGGACTTGTAGAGACGTTTCCGAAAGGAATGATACTCGTGGAGCATGGACTCATGTATCTACTTTACCATTGAAGTTGCTCGTGGAGCATGGACTCGCAGAGAAACTTTCCAAAGGAAGCTACCCACGGAGCATGGAATCACAAAGCTACTTTGCAAAGGAAGGATTAGCTTCAATAAGTGGGAGATCGACTTCCCAATGGGAAGAATGAATGTCCAAATGAAGGGGGTGAGATGGGTATTTATAGGCAAGAGGCATCACAATGCAGTGCTCGCTCAACGCGAAGGCAGAGCTTGCTCCACGGCAGGTTCGCGAATGTCAAAGGTGTTCAAGAAGCATCCCTTCTCCTAGCTTAGTGGTGGGTTCGTGAATGTCAAAGGGTTTCGCGGAGTACCCCTCCTTCTTACATCCGTGATCGAAGAGGGAGCTTCGCAAATGGGCTCCGCGAACCAGTTTTCCAGCCCAAATTCAAATGTTCATAACTCTTAATCTGTAACTCCATTTGGGCCCTATGACCTATCAAATAAAATATTTAGAAACGGCATATAACCTTAGATAATTTATGGAAGCATTTTTAAAAATATTGGGTCGCCTTTTCTGGTTCCAACAGTGGTGATAAAAAATAAATTATATCAGTTCACATGGTGAAAATCCAATGTACACAAAATCAATGTCTTCATTTACCATTGGCTAGAAGAAGGAGATTAATATAGGTTATTACATTAACATAACAAAATATTAATATATGTAAGTTAATGGGTTTATTATTTTGTCCTGAATTAAGGATATTTTAAGGTGTTACAATAAGAATTAAAATGAAAATAGATGATTATGAGCTATTCCTCTTCTTTTGAAAACCTCTTTTAGTTTATACGTAAACCATTTATAGGATGATTTTTTTATCAGATGAGGGACTCTAATATGTGAGGAGGTATTTTGGGAATTTATTTATAGGGTTTCTATGAAAATAATTCTCTTCTAGTGTAGAGATGATATAAGAGGCGGTATGCTTTTATATGTCGGGGAGAGAACATACATGAAGATTTTAAAAAGATTAAAATATACTTCTGTCAGAATCAAGGATTATGGATAAAAGTGGACTATATTGGAAAAAGAAAATATATATGAAATATTATTTCTATAAAATAAACATTATATAAGTGTATATGTTATGTTTACCCTTATCACAACAGTTTAAACCCTATCAAATATGTTCTAATCCTAAATACGTTTTCATGTTTATACAGTTTTCTCAATTCATTATGAAAAACAATTAATTAGATAGTATTAAATAATATTTTATTAGTATGTTTTTAAAATTGAAAATAATTTTAGAAAATTCAATTCAAAAATGTTTTATAATTTAATTTTAAATTAATCCGAGAAAAATAGAATTAATATAAATTTTTCAGAAAATATATTTTCATGTATAATGATGTTTTCTTTCAAATTAAATTATTAAAATTTTCCAAAATAACTTAATTGGAATATTTCTATTATAATTGATCAAATGTTTCATTGTTAATATTTTAAATAAATGGGAGTTTGTATATTTTTAAGAAAAAAAATATTTTTCAATAAAAATCTATCTATATCATTATTAATTGAAAAATAATCCTTTTCATAAAATTATAAAAAAAATATTAGTCATTTTATTTTGAAAAGATTAATTGATAGATAATAATAGTTTTTAAAATTTAAAATTATATATATTTGAAATAAATAATTTAAAAAATTGATATAATTTAGCAACACACATTTTATTTAGATATAATTTTTTTCTATTAAATAAAAACAACGTAATGTTATTATAGTTAATATAACTCTATAAAATTTAATTAATGAATATTAATATGTTATGCAAATAATATTTCTTAAATATACATATTTGTTATAGAAAAGTAATGTTTTTTTACATGAAGTAGCATTCAAATATAAGAGGTAATGAGTTGCTACATGAAGAAGATAATATACCATGGGTAACATCCACCGTATATTTCTTCCTCCCTCATGCCATCATGATAGGATGATACTATCACTTCTTCATTTTATACTTTCATTATCATATATTCATACTGATAATCCTTCTATTGAGGAATGTTAGAAATCCAGATACATGGATTAAATTATCTTCCATAAGTTCTACCGTGTATATCTACGGAACCTCATGCCAATATTCATCGGTGATCATGCAATATAATTAAGTGGGACTGATTAAAATTTTGTTTCATTCTTGTAGTGTTCCCTTCATAAAATAATTTAGATTAATATTAATTATGGTAGTTGCATCCAGTGAATGTAAATCTGACCAAGGAGTAATATAATGGTCATTAAATTCATTCACAATTCATGTATAATATCACGAATGAGAATGATGATAAAATGTGTTTACAATGAGATATATAGTATATTAATAATTGTTGATTTTTTAACTAAAATTGATTCATATTATCATGTTTATTTATTAACCACGTGGTGCTATGAGAAAAAACCTAATCCTATAAAAATTTGAGTGTAATCATTCCATGATTGGAAATCCTTAAATTAATAATGTGATACTCTTTTTATAGTATTTCAATAAAGGAAAAAAATGAAAGAATGATTTTTGGAATAATACTCTCCCTTAAATAGTAATTCTATGTGCAAAATAGTTTATTGTGTTTATGTATATATTTACTACAGTATTGAATTCGGGGAATTATGATGGGAATATGAGAAGAATAGCAATTGGGTTAGTTAATTCATGTTTTTTCAATTATAGATAATTTAAATGTACAATATTTTATTTCGAAGTAGATATGTCTATGAATTATAGATATAGTCGGTGTAAGAGGTTGATGATCGAGGGGGAATTTATTTTATATAATACATGGTAATTCGAATCATGTATCTACTATGTTTTATAAAAGAAAAATGACTAATTTAGAGAGATAAAAGAAGTAATCAATGTTTCATTTCATACAATTACCAATATTTATTTTTACTGAATAAGAGATATATTAAAAAACTAATGCCACAAATTTAGCTAATATCTTAAAATATTGAAGGTGAATAGATTTACCCAACTTTCGTCCTTCATATATATCATATGGAGTCAAAGAAATTTAAGATTGATCTATTGAAATAATTTTTTCTCTAAATAATAATTAATGGGGAATTAGTGAGGAAGAGAAGTAAATATAATTCAAATTAATGTGATACCATAAATGAATATGTAAAATTAGAAGTTATTATGCATATCTTTTTTCAATAGATTATTATAAAAAAGGATAAATAATAAGAGTTAGTGTTTTGGAGGTATGTACATTATTGTCCATTCAAATGAAAAATTAGTTTCTTGAAATACACAGTGCAAGTAAAATTATAAGAAAGTGAAGATCAAATCATAAAAAGAACATTCAACATAAGTCATATATTGTGGACTAAACATGATGTGTTTTAATGAAATTAACTAAGGTGATGACTACCTAAAAAGGGAGTAAAAATAAATTGGGAGGATCTATTGTTGGACGAGGATATAATTATTCTATTGACTCTAGAATCTATTATGTTACCTCTTTTGATATAGTGTACCACACATCTTTTTTAGTAATGTTTTTTGTTCAACCCACTTTAACAAGTATCTAATTATAGTGGAATAGGTGACCATGGATTATTTCCGAATTAAACTTGGTAAATTACATTGTTATTGAAAGTAAAACATTTTAAATCTGCAACCCACTTTATGTAGGTTCCAAAAAAATAGAAATTATAAGATAATGGTAGAATGAAGATATTATTATGTTTATGTGGTAATGGTATTTAAATAATAAATACGAATTAAAATCATCAACATTGATTCGCCCATAATCATGATGTCAAGAATATCTCTAAGTGGTCCTATCAATTCGTATCGAAGATAGGTTCAACTTTATTTTATTTTCAATTTTTAATTCGTTTTATTTTTGATGATCTAAGACCCATCCCTATATTGAAAATAATTTCTTGTTTTGGTGAATATTATTTTACTATTTATCATAATTATATATCTACCAAGGCTATGTAATATAAGAAAAGAAATATATAATGATGATATAGAGGGAATCTCCCTTGTTCATAGAAAAAGTCTCTCCGATCTTGATTACATAGTAAGGGATAACATGTTTTTCGAAAAATATGAACATGTGATTTGATGTTTGACCAATGATATTATTATCTTCTCCACCATAAAAAATCCAATAAACATGAGGTATGTAAAAATTCATGACCATAAATATCCACCAGATCAATAACCCAGAATATGTAATGATGATTGTCTATCTATAATTACCCAAGATACATCATTTAGAGTATTGAATGATATTTGTCAATTCAATTGCAAAAAAAATATTATTTTTGGATTTTTAAAAGTCTACATAATGATGCAACCCCTCATTATAGGGAAAAATAAATTAGAGATGCCTTTATAAGAAAATTTTTTATAATACATATTCATATTTTAGTATGTTGGATCCCTTTATATAACAAATGTAGATCCTAATATAATTTCTTTATTATTTGAAAATATATAGGTCAAAGAAGTTTATGATAATTTTGAACTGAAGAAAACTATCATATAGAATAACCATTTATGTGAATAAAAATTAAAAAACAACATTGATGTCATGGATTTTGATATTGGAAGTTAAATCCAATAATATTAGGGATATTTAATCATTGTTAAAATACATGTTTAAATTTCATGAAGAATTAGATAAAAGAGCATGGAAGGATTTTAACTATTGAGTAGAATTCATTATAATTCATAAAAATACTCTAAATATGAAATTTATTAAATTCGAAAACAAAATGGAATTTATATCTATGGATGAGAATAAGTAATAACGAAATTAATACCATTTATATGGTTTGTTGATGAAACATAATGGTATGTAGTTCCCCATTTTCAACATTATTAGTGAGGAAATAATTCCAAAAATAGCATGATCACAAATCTTGATTTTCAGTAGTAATAGTGTAGAGATCATTTATTTAGTGTCCCTTTAGTGCTTTAATAGTTGCATTAAATGGGAATTATATTTGGAGAAAATTCCATTGAATACTGAAACACAATGTAATCCCATTTCAAAGGGTAGTACACAAGATGATAAAAAATGTCAAATATATGAAAAAATAAATCTATATATTTTATTTTAATATTTTTTTTTAAAAAGTTTGTATTAAATTGAAGTGGTCAAAAAAGAGACATATATACATTACAACATGTATTAGAATACAGTTTCAATAAATGAATATAGAATTTATCCATGTTGAAATATTGAGACTTGTGGTATATTGGAAGGGAATAATTAAATCATAATTATCCTACACAGATTTAAAATATTTCCATAGAAAATATAAATAATGAAGAATAGTTACAGGAAAATTACTAGAAGATTAAAGAGTATAAAAATGTGGAAAGATGTTATGT
Source organism: Viscum album (assembly GCA_963277665.1). NCBI lineage: Eukaryota > Viridiplantae > Streptophyta > Magnoliopsida > Santalales > Viscaceae > Viscum > Viscum album. The sequence goes on from OY728134.1 coordinate 1,283,413,301, forward strand.
GAATAAAATCACAAAAAATATCCCATGTGGAAAATAAAAACAATATTCCAATATACCCAAATAAATTATACTAATATAGGTAAATGATTTAGAAATATTAATAAGGATATAAGAGGTATAATAATGAGTCAGTTCAAAAGTCTGATAATTAATTTCACTGGATTAAGACGAGTTTCATGATATATTGTTATCCAATTACACATATAATTTTAAATAAGTTTTCTTTGATAAATTCAATATCGATGAACACACTATTAGAGGTTATTTAACAACATTACTAGTATAAGAGGTATTAGTCAAAAGGGTGATGAAATCACAAGGTTGCTGATATTATTTTATAGATAATAAAATAAGAACCCTCCCACAAAATGAAAATTAAGAAGTGGTGAGATTAATGATTCTATGTATGTGATCAGATTCAAAGAACATGGGTGGAATCATTAACCATGCAAGAAATGAAGAAACATGGTTGAAACAAATATATTAACCTTGTCAGACATATTAAAAAACATTAAGGGACACATTATTCCATTAACATTAATATATTTTACTTGTGATTAAAATTTATTCAATTGAATTTGATGCATGATCTAAGGGGGCTATCTTAAGTAGGTGTTTTGGATATCAATATTAGATAGGGTTGATGAAAAATTCATAATCAATTATTGATCACTCAATTGGTATTATAGAAAATATGAGCAAAGGATCACCATTGATAATGTTTCAGAAATATATTTATTTCAAAACAAGATATAAAAATGAAGTAAGCTCCATCATAATTTGAAGTTACATTTGGAATTATAATGGATTATATTAAAGAGGACAAATATTTTAAAATATCTGGAAATTATAAATTCTCAAAAACCAAATGAGGAATATCCATTTTTATCTTCTATAAATTAATAATCATATGATTCTTATTTTATGTTCTATATCAAAATGATGATCATGAGGATTTTCTACATTAATGGGAATCATGTATATAATGTTGAAGAAGAATTCAAAATAATTATCTCATAAAAATCATGTTATATCAAAACGTTATTGAATACAATGTCATTAAAGTGGTATTATTTCCTTATCTCTCATCTTTGATAACTAAAATAAAAATCCTAATTCAAAGGAAGAGAAATTAATTTAATATGTAACATAATGAAAGTGAAAGTATAAAGATATATTAATGTTGTTGATCCTAATATTTTTCTTGAATAGTTTTATCTTACAATTTTATCAAAACCATTATTTTTAAGTTGATTTATTGTATAACTATTATATATCACAATTTTCATCTTTATCATGGAATGTAGATGGAAAAAATTAATGAAAATATTTTTTTTTCATGTAATCTACTATCATTAAATTTTATAAGTTATAAATTAAAATTCTTGATAAATCCAACATTATTTATGAACCAAAAAAGGGTTATGTAGACAAAGAGTGGAATGGTTTATAAAACTTTTCAATGTATGAATTGATACAACTTTTGATATTTAATATATAGTAATTTTAAATAATGTTGTTGATATAGCGATGAAAAATGATAATAAAGGTTATGAGAAGGCATGACACATATTAACACATCAAGGAGGTGTTATTTTCAATAAATGCAAGGGGGGATATTATAGAGAACACGTTGTGTCAGTTGTTTTCAAGGAATTATTTTTATGTCATGGTAATATTTTTATGAATATGAATTACATGGGTGTCATATGAGGTGCGTAATAATAAATTATTTCTTACCCATGATCCATGAATTTCGGAAAGTTTTCCCCTAGTGATGTGTATGTCCTATTGGAATATTAATAGTGTTATTTACTTCAAAATGATTTAACAAATCATCTAATATTTAAGGAGAAATATAGTAGATGTTTCTTAGGGTTCCATTAAAAAATATTTTCCAAGGAGTTTTGAGATGGAAATGGAATATATTCTATATTTTCTAACTCTTTTTATATGATTTTATTAAAATATTTCCAACACCAATGCTTCTATCCCAAGTAAGATCAATTTTATTTTTTTAATCAAGCTCAAACATAAATGAGTCGACCTATCATAGATATAACAATGTGAATAGGGATAATAGTGATGATAGATGGATCTCATATGATGTTTGGAGAAAATGAACTAGGTTCATAGAGAAGTGGTAGTGTGCCACCATATAGAACAACACGAAGGCTGAGGAGAGGGATCTCGGAGCAGATCTAAATACTCGCAACTTGTTGTGTAAAGATACATGTTATATTATTAAGTGTTGTGATACCGAATGATCTTTTGATATGGGATTGCATATCATCGTAAAATTTTACCGTTACTTTAAAATATAAATAAATTTTTCCATTTGATTGAATATTTAGGATCTATCATATCATTACATAATGCAACGTTATACATTCATCTAATAGTTTATCTTGATGAATGAAATTAATTTTATCTACTACAAACAGAAAGTAATTCTATGACACATACGAATTATGATCAACTACATGATGGGTTTGAAGGTTGTATGGAGGTTTGTGAAACCATGTAGAAATTGATCAACAATATGTTGGATTGGTTGAAATATTAAAAGGCCAAGAGACCACTTGTTTGAATTGATCAATCTCACGGAGGACTGAGTGACAACATATTGAAATTCTATCAACTATATATGTTTGGATCAAATTCGTCAAGATGTGATCAAACACACATTATATTGATCTAGCACACGAAGATGATATAAGATCAAGATTAAATTCTATGGAATTTTTAATTTTCTATCAAGGCCTCAATGAAAAAAAATAGTGTCACCTACTCCTATGATAATGCCGAGTGTTCGTGATGCTCAATTAAATTTTTGAAAATACACATTGAGGTGAGTTATAAATCATGACTAATTCATGTCAAGATCAGGCAGATGGACTACCATGTGTATCATTTGGATCATGATAATGTATTATATGGTGATCATGTTGTTGAATTATGTGGCTATGATTGACATGGTGGTTTATTTTAGTATTATTTCTTTATCTCACGAAATTATAATTGGATTAAGCAATGTAATGGAATCCATCATTGTTAAATCTCACTAAAAACGAATGGTTCATGCTATCCATGAATGAATTACTATTTCATTAAACCATTCATAAATATGATCAACACTGTATCAAGTATTAGTTTTAATCCACAATTTTATTGGTAGATTTAGGGGGCATAAAATGATGGAAAATATTGTGGTTATTTATTAACCACATATAGTAGTGAAGAAGACAATATCTCTTCTGGTATCTGAGTCTGATGATTCATAATTAGTCAGTCATTAAACTAAAAATATGATAATATCTTTTCAAATTCCAAGAATGTGTAAATGTGGAAAAGGATTTCGTGGGAACCTATTATGGTGTAGATGGAGGTTCCATGACAGAATTAATTTCATGAATTTATGTGTATATATTTATAACTGTATTGGAATCATGAAATTATTATGGAGAGATGAGAAGAATAAAAACCATTAAAATTATTCAACATTCTTGTAGCTATAAATATTTTATGTATACTAATTTTTGTGAGAATAATGAAATTCCAATAAGTGTGAATCTCATCAAAAGAAGATGATAATTATCCAAGAGGATTTGAATCAATGTAATACTTTATTATTAAAATTATTTATTTATACAGTTTCATAAAAAATGAAATGATTAATAGAGAGAAAATATGTCATTGAATATACTTATATATATATATTTCAATTTATTGAATAAGTTAGTGGATAAATATATGATTCAAAATGAAAAGATAATAATTGATGGAATCAAAGAAAAATAATGTGACCCAACAATGGTCTTTATATACACCATGATATGTTGAAGCAAATTAGAATTGGATGAGTGACATATATTTTATTGTGACGAATAGTAAGAGAAGAATAATATAGTAATAGAAGAAGATATAATAAAAATTCAACTAAAAGAATAAATGAAGAGGTAATAAGATGAGTTTTATATATCTATTTTCATAAGGAAAACATAATTAATGAGGAGCACTCCAACTTCCTTATTTTGTAGTGTGTTCACTATTATATACAAATAAATATTATTTCCATTCATGCTGTTATGAATGTAAAAAAATAAGGAAGTGATGAACAATGTATCAGAACAACAATTATTAGAAGAAACATCTAGTTGATGGTATTCCTGGTATTTCAAATAAATTAATGAAGTCAACGACTATAAAAAAATTCACTACAGAGACCCAGTGATGAGTAGATTCTTGACCAGGTTATCAATAGTGCTGGAATTGATGATTTTTGTCCATCCATCTGAGTGTAGGGTATCACACTTTTGGGTCAATATATTGTTTCATAATGATCCACTATTTTGGGTGACACATTATAGTGGGATGTATGATTGATTATTAATTCTCTTTTTCAACACAAACACGCCATCACTATTTATAGTTTGACCATGGAAATATCCTGTAATGTTTCTGTGTATAGTAATTAATGGAGGAATGATATGTGAATTTGTGAAGCAAGAAGATTATGTATCTATGATGTAAATGGATTAAAATATTAACATTGAATAAAATTCCCTAACACTAGAACACCCCCCATAGTGTTGATCAAATTCCAAATTTTATCAGTCATATCATGATAACAAAATATAATATGAACACCTTCATTGGGAATAAATTAATATATAGTATATACCAGTGAATGAGTGGTTTATAGTGAATATGGAACTTCTGGAATAAAATGGGTGTCCAAAATGGAATATGGCCTAGTGAGTGGGGACAACAAAGCCTATAGAGAATTTGGTATATTGAGGAAGGGAATTGAGAATCTTATGAAAAATATGGCCACATAAGTATTCATAAAATAATTAGTGATGTTTGTTCTAAACATTAATTGATAGGAATCAAGAATCATGTATTTCAAGTTACAAAATATAAGGTCATGTGGTAGGATGATAAAATGTTGTTTAATAACATGTACTAAGAACCTTTTCATGTAGTTTCACATCATTTAACTTGGATATTGGAAACATAGATTAACATTGATTTATAGAGATTTTAGTGACATTGAAATGTGAAAAAATAAATGATTGAGAATGATATAAACATAATGGATTTACAAGAAATGATTTATTGTGGATAATTTTTTATATCACTAATGAGAACTATCTTTGGAATTATTCCTAAAAAGGAAACCTATACTATTATCATCAATATTATCGGTATGAAGGGATATATGATCAATATGATAGGGAATTTGGTCATATGAGTCATATTATTAGGAGATTGTTTCTTGAACCATGATTGAGGCCTAGTATAGTCAGTGTAATGAAATGGGAGATGTAGGACTTCCATTAAAATCAATTCCCTCACCCATTAAATAGAATCAAACATCGAAAAAATTCCCAAGATAACCATATTAAAACTAGGGATATCCAGATTAGATCCCAGAATATGTTTAAGTTATCCCTAATGTCTCTATGATGGGGATTATTTATATCAATAGAATAAAAGATTTTAAATCCCCTTAGAGACCTATCTGTTAGGAAGAATAAGAAGTAAGTTCCTGTTATAATTGGAATGAAAATTTAATGGAGAGGAACTTGGGAAGACATGTCAGCCTGATCAATAATTTTTTGTGAATTGGAGGTGGCCTTGGTATGTTGATACATATGCATGAAATATTTGAATAGGTGTTACTTTCCATTAAATTATGACTATAAATGGTACTTTGATATGGGAGTAGAAGAGGATGGATGGAATTTATTAATTTCTCAATTTAAACTTCACCCAAATAACTATTGGGAGATAAAGGTGTTTCTCTAGAGTGATACAAGGGTGATCAAAGAGCTTCACCAAAGTGATATATTGAAAATAGGTTCACCCAAGTGAGGGAGAAAAAATAGATTATCCCAGGCGAGAATGCGAAAAGTGATTCTATGATGTGATGGCGGGAAAAGTGATTTTCCCAAATGAGGTTTAGAAAATTGTTTCCCCCATGTGAGGGTGACAATATTTTCTCTACCATGTGAAGGATATCAAAGTATATTACCTTAATGAGGGGGCTCAAGAGGCCTCACACAATTTATACTTTGGAGATTGGGTTCCCTAGTGGTACTTTGGTGAGATGATATTTCATGTGAATATAATTAGGCATATATTTTCCATAGAATTAGTGGGTCCCCATGGATGCCATTGGATGAAAAGAACTTTAGTTTATTTAAATGTAATGGTACATTACCCTAGTGTGGATTAACTAGTATATAAGTTGGTCCTACAATTATTATTTTTATTATAAGCCCATGGAAAACTAAATCACTCTATATTTTGGTAGATTTACCACATTTTCTGGGTTAAATTATTTATCTAATGGAATTTGAAGTCTTGTGAATGAGATAATGGAAATTATAGATTTAGGTTGTATCCTCTTCATAAAAATGGTTAGAAATGTGGATACCAAGGGTCACATTAATAATAAAATTAAATATCCTTGGTGAATGTGGGTTCGCACACCATTGGTGTGTATCTGTTGACATGTGCATTATCATTGTGTGTGTTTGTTGTACGTATATGTAAACATATTAGGGTTAAATTTAAATGTATTTAAATAAATTATAATGCCTTTCATTCTAACATCCCATTCATATTTTTAATGTACTCATTCTTCTTCAAAGGATTGATACTTTTCCAAAATGGTTGCACCAATAGTGACTTATTGACTGGAGGATAAAATCTACCTAATTGGATTGAAAAAATGTAACATTAAATGTATAATGCCTCTATATAATTCAATCTATTGAAAAGGTACTTTTTAATTGATTTGGTTTTATCCACTCTATAGTTTCTCATAAATCTATTAATTGTCGGAAATGAAGACACAAGAATGTCTCGAATAAACATTTATTGCAAATTGATGAAACAAAATATATTTAGATAGTCTTGTGAAATATAATATCTTAATTTAGTAATATGGTGGTTATGATATAACTAGCTATAATGAAAAAGAAAAATATCTTCTATTTAAATTCCTAGATTGAAATGGTCTCTCTTGGATAGAAAATAAGATTATTAATTAAATTAATATGGTAGAAGATGAACTCAATGATACTATTAATGAAAAAAATTGGATTACAAATTGTGGTTTATAATCCCAGGAGATAGATAATTCATATAATATAATGATTTTCAATAAAAAATATGATGGTACACACTGGTTTATAAATCATGGGGATTTCAAAATTAAAGGAATTAGTGAGACACATCTTGGTGGATTAGATCTCAACAACACTAAGAATATAATGGGAATTGCTTATGTCACCACCGATTATGTTTATGTAAAATTGATGAATTTAGGATCAGTGTCATGCTGAATAATAATTTTTATTTCATCAATAGTTGAACAAAAAATATCTTATGAGAGGATGGTGAATAATGATAATCATTACAATTTTGATTGTAAGGTGTGAAGACCTGTTATAACTATGGAGGGAGAAAATAATTTTTCGTATCGATGATAGAGAAATATTTATTAGAGAAATATGGATAAATTTTTAAATAAGGCAGAAATAGTCTTTCATGTACATAATTATGAAAGATAGAAAACATGTAATTCATTAATGCATGGGAATTTAGTACATAACCCTTACTATAAAAGGATGAAGAGAGTGTCTAATCGATGGAATTTAGTTTATATATATTCTTGTGGTCTAATGAATATATTTGGAAGACTAGGATAAAAGATAAAAATTACATGAATAAATAAAAAAAGAATGGAGAATGAATATTTTCATACTATCAAGAATCTCTGATCTATCAATAGAACTAAATAAACATAAATTGAAATTTATAAATAAATTTATAAACGTATAATAAATAATTTTGTATCCTTAGTATGATCACCATAAAAATGGAGTGGATGAATGTTGAAACTGTATAGTGAATAATATGGATAAGACATTTATTATTTAAATAGAGGTTTCATGGTTCTACTAGAAAGATGATATTCAGGATGATGAATATACTCAAAATATGTATTTTAGTAATCCAAATTTAATATCAAAGTCCCTATGAGATGTGTAATTTGATGAATCTATAACTAAAATCCTTATATGTTTCTATTGTTATGTGTACCAAAAAACGGATAGAATGAATCAACGGTAACTATGGTGATAAAGCTAAGAAACGAGTGTTTTTGTGTTATTTAATTAACATAAAATATTCTAAATGACTCAACAAAAGGATATGAAACTTTATATAAAGTAAAGATATTAGAGTTAATGAAGGGGGATAAGGGAAGAAAAATGGAGTCTCATTTATACATGATCAATGTGACCCAGATGATGATGTACAAATAATAACAAAAATGATTCAATCACCATTAAAAGACAAAGAGTTGGATTTAAAATACGAGGAGGAATATGTGGATTAAAAATGAAAATATACATCTCAAATATGGAAGGAGTGGGTGGAGGTGTATCCATCAAATATGATTTGGGAAAAAACCACATCAACTAATACAAGAAGATTGAGGATAGTAGATTATGAAGCTATATTATCTATATTAAAACCTATATTACATTACGAAATTATAATGGATGAACCCTGGGTAAATTTTTTGAATGAGGACCTAGAACAAATTGATATGAATTAGATGTGGGTACTAGTGGGGAGACAAAAACATCCAAATGTGATTAAATCAAAAAGAGGTTTTCCAATATAAATTTTAAAAAAATGGTGTTGTTGTCTAAAATGATGAAACACTGGTATTTAATGGATATTCTCGAGTTTATGAATTCAATGTGATTAAACATTTTATCAGAATGAGTCAATCATGTTATTCTTGTATGTGTCAATAAAATGAATCAATATATATTTAATGCATATGTTAGAATAACTTCCTTAATATTGATTTATAAGGAAGAGGTGTGTATAGAGCCTCCATTGGGTGTCATGATTAGATACACTAAGAATAAAAATATAATATCAAATAAGGAAATATATTTATTTAAACTATAACCTCATATATGGTATGATCCACTTGAATCATATTTAAAGAATCTATAGTTTAAAATTGGATGTCTTTATCATAATTTATATATGAAACTTCTAGAGGGAAAATATAATTTTATTAATGTATTTTGATGATGTTAAATTTTAAGGAAGAAATTAGTACTCATTGAAAATAATTCTAAGCATATGAGATCAAAATTACATATTTCTATAATTGGTGACATTACGTAATTTCTGGGGATTCAGGTGATTCGAAAAGAGGAATATATATTCATGTCTCAAAAAAAGTTTACAACTGAGAGACAATAAAATATTTTAATAATGATTAAAATCCTAAGTTAACTCCCATTTAAGATGGATCTAATATAGGGAAATTTGATGATGAAAAGATATTAGATTCTACTATCTGTAGAAAAATAATTGGATGTATCATATATAATAATGCCTCTTGGCCTGGCATTTAATATGAAAACAGTTTGGTACTATTATTTTAGTGTAATCCCAATGTATAACACTTGGAAGAAGTTAATAGGATTTTGTGATACATTAGAGATACTCTTATGTAGGGATTAATCTTCAATGTAACGTGGGGGTGTGGGTTATCAACTTTCACTGTTGTTAATTAGGAAATTTAAGTGGTGGATAAAAATTCCATTAGTGGAGGTTATTTCATCAGTCATAGTATGTTTCTAGGATGGTTGAAAAGGAAAAAAATAAATTGTATCACTTAGAAAATGTGGGTAAAATTACATTTCTTTGAAAAAATTATATGCACAACTGCTATGGATGAAGAAAAAAGTGAATGATTTTGGTGGGTAAGTGAAATAAACTATGTGTATATTATGTTTCAATATTTGTTTAATCTAACTTTCTCATATTATAGTGAAACACCCTCATAAAAATATCATTAATCTAAATTATAATTTTATTATAGAATATGTAGATAAATTATCTCTCAAGATGGTGCTTATTGGGTTAGATAAATTGGGGGATGATATGATGGTTGAAATACCAGCTATACCAACTTTTAGGAAACACATGTTGATCACTGAAGTTCAAATAAATACTTCATCCTTAGAAGGTTATGTAAATAACCCCTATTAATATTCTATTTTAATTCCTTAATTTATTTTTCTATTGTTACTAAAATTTATTATATTTTTTTCATTTTTATAAAATGGAGAGATATAATCCATGTGGAATTCTTGTGGATGAATGGTGAATAGATGTAAAATTATAAGAAAAAATTATGAAGGAAAGAACATTCTCTTATTTATACCAAATTTCCTAGGAACATGTAGTTTTAGAAAGTACATTGATGTAAAATTTCATGGATTAAAATTGTTTCAATATTTTTAAGATAAGGGTTTTGTAAGAAAACCCCACTATTGAATTTAATTATCCATGGCTGAAAAAAGAAGAAACTTTGTAGGAGGAAAGTAAAAAAAAAGATATTTAAAAAATACAATGGTAGTAGCAGGATTCAAACATACAATGGCAGATAATGGAGAAATAGCATAAGGAAATACCTTGGAGGAAGTCATTAGAAATAAATCAAGATAAATGAATACTAAGGGGGTAATTTTGGAATCATATAATAAACATTGATGGTTTTTTTGAAAATATGTTATTTGGATGTTATATAAAGTGTATTTTCGTATTAAAACTTTTTTGGGACAAATATCCAAAAATCATGCCCATAATGATTTTTTTGAAATTGTAAAAGGAAATAATAATTCTCCTCATAAGTGTAATAATTATTAAGAAAAAATAAGGATATTTTTTTGATAAAGGCATGGGGAATCTATGTTTCTGTGAGGATTATTTGGTGGTAAAGAAAATATATATAAGAATGACGTTAATTTTTCTAAGGATCTTTGCAGTTTATATTAGGGTTCTTCTAATCATCATATGGGTCATCAATGTCAATATATATGTGGTTATGACATTTTTAATTATTAATGTGACCATTTTTGTGATAAGATTTTAACTCATAATTACGAAGGCTACTTTTATAAGTATCATCCTATTATATTCATGGATATACTAGATCCTCTAAAAGATGAATGTTTTTATATAAATAAATAATACATCCATCAAAATGATAATTTTATTACATATGAGATCAACATAAGGATGTTTTTTTGTCTCTTTAATGATAATTTCAATTTACATGTTGGAAATTTAAAAGGCTACTCAATAAATGTTCATAAATATCATATGTGATAAACTCTGACCTTCTTGATGCGATATTATTATGAAATTTAAATAATCACTAATAACAACATAGATTCAATTGAATATTTCCAATAATACTTTAAAATTAAAATTTCCATCAAAGTGGTTATGAATTCAAATTGTTATTGAGAAATTCAAGCAGGATTTTTAAGCAATTTATTTTGAATAATTACAAATGTTTTTAATAAAGATATAATGATAAGATTATAAGATGAATTAATAATTTTATTATTTTGGATTTATAATATTATAAACATTAAAATTCATGTGTTTTTTATTGATCAAGAAATATCCATATTTTTAAATACCCATCTTTTATTTTAACATATAAAATCCCATCATTAAATAAGGGATGTGAAACCCCAAACATTTAATTTACCTATTACTTTTTTATTTTATTTAATTTTTTCCTTACCTATGAATTTATGTTACTGTAATATTATAATTTTTAATTTCTAAAAACATTCCTCAGTGTAGTATTTTTATACAATGATTTGGGGAATCTATACAGATACATATACATGGGGACATTTCTTGTTGATTTTGATCATGAATTGTTTTAGATACATGAGTTTTACATGGTTTAGTGCAAACTAAGTGAATAAAACAAGAAACCATGTGGGTTATTAGTGTATAAGTAGGGATGACACATGACTTTTGTAAAAGCAGTATAAATTTTGTGATAAGTGCAGGGGGTCTATTGCTTAGTCAGTGTAGTTTTCCATTATTTGTGAATTTTTTGGTAAACAATGTATCCAAATAATTTGGGGATGAATTTGGTCTCCAGTGAGGCTAGAAATGTTTTCACCTGGTTTTCCAAAATGTATAGTATTTTTATATTTAATTTAATGGTAAAATTACTCACTCCCCAATCCAATTTTAACTATATTCCTATACTCTAATCTCCCATGCATTTTTCTAGTCATACTTGGATCCCTATGAGGGATTAACCTTCCTTGTTCTAATTTTTCTTCTTCTTCTCTCTCTCTCTCTCTCATATTTATGTTTTATTCATGTTAATTAAACCTCTCTCCATCATTTCTTATTTATTCCTCTTCCCTCACCAAATACCACATTGAATTTCATTCTATATGTGAACACTTATCAATATATTTGTTCGATTTTGTATCTGTATATATTATAATATTTAGATGATTGTTTTTTAATGATTGTAGAGTATTATTTTTAGATCATTTGGGAATTCACTACATAATCCAATGAATTATGAAATAATTTTGAATTCATGAGGTATGTGATTCAAGGATTTCCTTTACTTTTAAAATAATGTGTTTCTTGAGGATTTTAAATTCATTATTAATTAAATTGTAGTTATATATGATGCATTAAATGTAGGTATATATCAATTTCATTGAAATCATGACATATCATAAAGGTTTTACCTTATAATTTTATGTACCAATATGAATTAAATGTTTTCATAAGCCTGTAATTTATTAAATAGCATACGGGATTAAGGCGTACAACGTTTAACTAAAAATGTTAAAATTGATCCCTATTTTGGTGTTTTTCATTAAACTTTCCATGTTTTATATAGTGATATGAATTTCAAAATGGGGTGTGATATATAGAATTCTAATTATTTTAATATAATTATCTTATTTTTTATTCAAGTTAACGCATGCATGTAATTTTAATAAGTAAATGAGTATTTAATTATTATACCATCATTTATTATACTTAGTGATCATTTAATACATTATGGGATGTTTATTATGATGTGATGTATTATTTACTTGAAGGTGGTTGATCTATGAGATTATATTGGAAGAATGTTTTGAAATATTATTATACCTTATTGATTTGATTTTATTGACCATTTATTCTTATATACTTTTTCAAGGTCATGGAAACCTGATTTTATAGGTTAGAGTACATAGTACATGTTAACCTAGATGATACACATGGTTTGGGGGTACCCATATTCATGATATTTTTCTAGGTGGTGAGTTTCATTTTAATTATTCTAGTATAGAAAATTTATATGGCTTGTGTTATGCTTGAGACTCAATGTATATCAACTATTTTTCACAATTTGTTATGTGTTTTCTGTATTTTCAAACACTAGTTCTTATGATGGAGCCACAATTTTTTTTACATTGGTGGTTCTAAATAGCGGATTTCAATTTCATTCATATGCCACCATTTTATTATCTTTAGTGGCATATAATATGTTTACTTCCCAATTTTCTCTAGGATCTTGTGGTTTCTAATTGTGGTGTGCTTATATCCACTTTGGTTGAGTGTGTTTTGATATGGATTTAATTTTTTTTTGGAAAAGAGGTTTTAAAAAAGTAAGAATGATGGACTATTTTATTTGGTATTCTTAAAATGAACATTTATTTTGTTTAATATATAGTTTTGTAATTTTATATGGCTTGCAAAAGGGAATTTAATTTATTAATTACGTTAAGAAATCAATTTTTTGTGTTTTGGATTACAGAAACTAGAAAACCTTATTTTCATTATTTTATTCTAAACTATATTTCTTAAATTATTTTTCTAAAATCCATTAATAGAATACTTGGTGAGATCCTACTGGTCCTATTAGTGGACAATTGGAAAACACTCTGATGGTCCTTGACCGAGGCACCACTTCTTTAATTTTTTTTGAAAACACTCCCATATGTATGTATATAATTTTTAATAATTATATTGTATCCATGCTCCATTATTGTTTTGTTATCAATTTTTTTCTTGTGATGGTTGAGTTGGGATGTGTAGGGAAGCTCTGGGTCTCATGGCGGTTTATAAGATAAGTGGTTCATGTGTTTTTTTAGATGGGATATATCATCCAAGCATATATTTATTCTTTAGTTTTTAGTTTTTTTAATGTATTTTTATATCTTCTTTATATGATGTATGCATGCTTGTATAAAATGATATCGATCATTATTTTTGGTTGTGACTCATTTGTTTTATTATGTATTTACTTATTTTGAATTGATGTTTCATGGATTGAAAATTATTGATAATCCATCCATTTTTTCGGTAAAGGATCCACTAGTTGATACCTCATATTTTTAGGAAAATTCATTCCCCATGGGTTTCCTTTGATTCTTAGGCACAAGTTTCTAGCCCCATGGTATAGTGAACATATTCTAGTCCTAGGGTGGGATGGTTTGAGTTATCAATCAGGTTAATCGGAGATAATTCATTAAAAATGATATCACATCTAGGAATTAGAGTAAGGACATAGTGGTTTGATATAAACTCTCTTATTATTTGAGTGTTTCATTATGGAGTGGAGAGAGGAGTGTCAAAACATGAGAAGTAGATGCAACAGATCACCTTATAAGATCATTCTCAATTTGAGATTCGATTTTTCAATGTTATTTAAGATTTATTCATAGATTTTTATTTCATTATTGTTTTATATTGGGTTATTCTTATGTGATAATATGGTATCTATATTCTCATTAAGTTTTGTAGGGGATTATTGGAATATTGTAGCATTTTATGATGAATGTAAAAGTTGAAGTGGTGCTTCATATTTAGAGTGGGTGGTCATTCAAACCTTGTAGAGCCCATTAAATTTTTTTTTTATATTTCATAGTTTTTTATATTGTTGGTTTATATATTGTAAAATCATGTGACCAAACCATTTACAACTCTACATCCCATTAAAAATTGTTATTTTCATTCCACTAGGTTCTAAATTCCCCCTAACATAAATTACACTTATTGGAGAGGGATTTAACAAGGATTTAATGAGATCTTGGGTTATTTCTATATACATTATGTTCACATTAGTGTATTATGTTTTTTACTCCATGTTTATTTTTCATGTCTTGGTAGTTAGTTTTGAGTGAAAAGATGATTTTTTAAATATTTGAGATAAAAAATATATTTGGGTATATTGTTTTAATAAGAGTTACCAAACTACACATGGGTAATTTTATAATATGTATACATTTAATGTGGTTTTTAGAATTTTTTTTAAAGTGATCCTTTATGATTTATTTTTGAAAATTCATTTTTTGGTGAATTTGGATAAATATTATAAGGCCCCGGCCTTAAACCTTACTTAATATTGAATTAAATGAATAATTCACATTGAGGATCTTTTCAGGTTTAGAGTTTTAGATAATTAGAACATAACTATTACATCTCAAAAGATTACAAAGTAGACACTTCTAATAAGTTTCCATAATAAAAAACTCTTAAAAAGAAACATGTCTAGTTCCATGTTTTATATAGCATGACATTCCCTTGATCCCATCCTTGACCTTATTCCACATTATGTCCTGTGAAAAAAATTTCAAAAAAACTTTGGGTGAGCATAAAAATTTCAGTAAGGGATACACAAAGAATGAAAACTGTTAGTTTTTCAAACATCAAGTAAACCATGTATACTCTATCAAAGTAATACCTTCACCTTCATGAAGTAGTGAAAACTCTTCATTGAATAAATTATTATTACCTAACTTTTTGTAACCAAAGGATTACCATAAAACCCTTATAAATAACACATAACATATATAAAGATAACTTGGGAAATAAACATACTTAAGTGGAATAACCATACGGTCGACTTCCACACATATCACTTAATGGAATAGCCATACAGCCAATTTCCATACATACTTAATGGAATAGCCATACGGCCGACTTCCATACCCAATGCATTGGAGGTTATAACATAACCACCCGTCCTGGTATTCATGACACCACCTGTCATATGGTTTATCACGTAACCACCCGTCAACTGTCCAAGTACCATTATAAAAATCATAAGACATAAAACAAATATAATGGAACGAAAACATATCCACACTTTGATCACAATATATCAATTAAATATATTGACATAACAAATCCATTATAAAAAATCATTTTCAATACCAAAATACATAAAAGAGTTTATGGTATTTATTTCATTTAAAAAAACATTACGGCTTGTTCAGGAAGCCAAAGACCAAATAATACTCGCGGCGGCGGAAAAGGTCGTTGTCATCGCGTATGTTAAAAAACATTCCTTTTTATCATTTTGTAAAATGTTTCGTAGAAAACGATTCCTTTTGTATAAAAGTAAAAGTCAAAGGCGTTTATACACCGTATAAAAGAAAGTTGTGTATAAAACAAAATATTCCTCAATGAAAGGAGATTGAGACGAAGTCCCTTACCTCTGGTCTGACTTGACTCGATCGTTCTTTAACGTCCTGAATAATAAACATGAGTTAATTTCTACTTGATTAAGAACCTTTTTAAATTTCATTATTCATTTTATATCACTTATTTCCATGTTATACACATTATGTAACCATTTAAGTTAATAATGTTTGTTTTGTCGATATTTGGTTCTTAAGTCAAAAGTGGACTTCTTACAATTACATGTTGTTCGTGTGGTCAAAGGTTCCTTATATCCAGAATGACATTCATGATTTGGACATCATATATATCATATATATCCAGCATATACATGTATTTATAATATTACATAATCATTTAGAGGTAAGAAATTAAATGCACCGTTCATGGAGACGGTAAGCCGTACGTACACATGAACGCTACTTTCATTTCTTTGTCATATTAATGGAATTAAAACTAAATGAGAGGTATGTATACTTTAATTAAAGAATTATATTCATCATTTAGATATATCATTCATTATATATATCCATTATATACATGTAATTTTAATAGTACATTACATTTGGGGATAAGAAATGAAATGCACCGTTCATGGAGATGGTAAGCCGTACGTACGCATGAACGCTGTAACACCCCGAGATTTTATGAAAAATATTCTTTTTAATTTCATTAATGTCTTGTGTTGTAAGATACACCAAAAGAAGCTTTCACAACATGCATCCTTGACTTTCCTTCCATTACACGCAATCGCGACCTTCCACGATAGCGTGTGTTGTACGCAACACCAAGTTTCGCTAAACAACGATATGCTATTAAGATATTATTAAAACTATCCGTTATGAATAGTAATAACCACTTTTTAAATTTTAGAAATTTTAGCTCTCAAAATGGACTTCATTTTTGGATTCGGAGTATCGAATTTAGCCTAAGGTGAAATTTTGGTACTTTTCAGATAACTTTCATATTCAGATGAATAGTGAAAATTACTAAATTATAATTAAAAACAACTTTTTTTAATCGAAATAATTAATAGTGATAAATTATTAATTTGAGTGGTTTTAAAGAATATTTGGAATATATTTTAAAATTTAACACAATGTTGGTCATTGGTTGTAATTTCACATTTAAACCAGACATAATAAATTTTCAATCTTTTGATAGATATTGTTTCATAAAAACACGCTATTTGTTTTAACATCGGGATTTAATTATAAAATTAATTAATGCAACTTCTATGTTATGAATTTGGTAAAATAGACTTCATTTTTGAATTCGGAATATGAAATATATCTTAGGATGAAATTTTGGCATTGTTCTGAAAAACATCAATTTTTGATGAATAGTGAAACTACTAAGTGGTAGTTAAAAAACTGAATTTTTCATAAAAATTAATTTTACCGCTTCTGTGAATGGAATTTCGAAAATCCGAGAGACACGGTTAATATCAAGGACTAAAATGTGGTTCAATGAGATGAAAATAATTTTTGGTGAATAGTAACTTTTTACTTTTTTTACCGCAGTTAATAGTAAATAGGGTAACTAAGGGTAAATATGATATTAGTATTACCCTAACACATGTCCTAATTCTATTGGATAAGTGTAATTCGACCAAAAACAACCTTATGAATATAATATGACCATTTAGGCCCACTTGGATTAGATTAGGACATTTATTATTAATTTATTTAAAGAAGGGTTAAAATAGTTAAAATCAAAGTTTAATAAGTAAATGATTTTTAATATGGGGTTATACATAAGATAAATTCGACTTTAAATATTCATTAGAAAGCTAAAAATATTTCCTACATAATGGTATTTTATTTGTAATTATTAGACATTAAATAATTTAATTTATTTATGACACAATGATGATGCAGTAATTATCTTATTAATGAAATATTGACATAATTGATGTTATAAACCCCAAAATAGATGTAATTTGAGACTTTTTATGAATTACACTAATTTTCTAGGTTACTATGATATATTAGTGTTGATTTAATCAACATGGTTCGAACATAGAATTCTGTTATGACTTTCACAAAAATCATATATCAAATAGTGTCAAAATTGACACAAAATAGTTTTTAAATCAAATATTATATTATTAATTGTTATTTTATTCCTAAAAATCTAAGGTTCGGCCAAATGACTTAGATAAGGATATATATATTAATAATAAACAATTTGGGATTCTTTTGGCATGTTATAGTAAGTGTATTAACCATATAGTGAAAGAAAACAAAAAGAAACGGTAAAAGTTAAATTATTTAACTTAGAGTTAAATCTAATCGATAAGCTTAAAATAATACCCTAAACTTGTCTAAATCCTATTGGTTGATAGGATTTCGACCCATCCCCACTTTAGCTTCGAAATAAGACTCTTTGGAACCATTATAAATCGATTTTGACATTAATATAAAATAATATTTTGAGGTATTCCTAAGGTGCCCCTCTCCTCCCTTATAAAAGGACACCTCCTCCCCCTCCTCCTCACACCAATTTGAGCACTCAAGCTCGGCCAAACCCTGCCAAAATCTCTTCTCCACTTCCATAGCAACATCCTAGAGGTTCTGGTCTTCCTCAAAGACCAATTTTAGTGCCCTAAGAGGAGGTCTCAAAGAGGCGCTTCAAAGAAGAGGTAATTACCGTTACCAATTCTTTCATCTTTATTTCTTCTTCCACTACTTCTTCTTAAGTTGTTTCATTATGAAGTAATAACATCAGTATCACTCATATACTGATATGTTATTATAAGTATGAAACAACCCTATTTCACCATCTATACATCCTACGGAAAAAGAAATCACCGCGCGTGCGTACGTACGGAATACCGTCTCCACGCCGTGGTGTAATCTATTTTCCACCATGACCTTACAAGGATGAGTATAATGGTGTAATGAGTAACTATATATGATTATTATAGAGAGATATTGATACTGAAATAGTATACATACACTTCAACACAATTTCACGACCATGGGAACGATATCATCGCTCGTGCGTACGTACGGACTACCATCTCCACGACGCGATGAGATTCATTCTCAATGATTAACCATTCATGAATGATTATAAAGTATATATAATATGTACTAATTAAATATATGACATAATAATGATACTGGATTTATTTATATATTTATATTTATGTCATCTACTTAATTCAATTCAATTCAATAAGGAAACGAAAACAGCGTTCATGCGTACGTACGGACTACCGTCTCCATGAACGGTGTATTTCTTTCCCTTTAATGATTTATTATATATATGTATATCCTGAATATATATATATAAATTATTTTTTATGTTTTGTAATTATGTAATCATGATCTAAGTAATCATATGAATAATTACAAGTCAAAAAACCTACGATAAATGAAACGATTTTACCCAAAACGCTTCTTTAACATGGAATTTACAAAAGAACGGGTAAGATAAAGTCATAAGTGAACCATATATGATATAATAACAATGAATATGATTCTTTAATAAGTCAATAACATTATTTAAACCATTATACAGGAGCTTCGGACACGTACAAAGCAAATTGGAACTAAGGTAAGGGAAATGTCACAATCTCATTTTTATCCGAGATTATTTATACTTTGGCATTTACTGGGGTGTATTTTATCATCCAAATCCATGTTTCCTCAATATGTAATATTATTTCCATCCACCTAAAATATTTTATATCCAATTTTACCCTTCGGTGACTTTTTAGTAAAAGATATGAAAGGAATCTTTTTTCGTTTTCCATACAAGGTACTTTTTGACTTTTCCGACAAAAGTACGAAAAGAATGTTTTTTTAACTTATACGGCATGAATGGATTTTTAAAACATTATTTCCAAGAAGCTTCCTTTAAAAGTTTTCAAGTTTAGTTTCAATCAAATTCTTTTAGTTTATAATTGTACAACATGTTAAGAAAGGAAAAGTGTTTTTGAAGAAGAAAGGATATTTTCCTCAAGAATGGAGTTCAAGTGTTTTATCAAAATTATTTTCCATCTAAGATAATAAAGGGTTCTGTTTTTATACCTATTATTAAAATTGATTTGATTATGTTGTGATGGAATTATTTTTATGAATTCCTTTATCTTATATGAATTGTTTTATGATGTCATGATGTTTAAGATTCCCATTTGTATTACATGGGTTATGCAATGATGTATGATTTATGATTTTGGGGCACACATAAGAATGGTATCATTATGAGATGGGTGGGACCTATATCTCTCTCCAATGCATTGGGTAATGATTTTATATCTCATGAGATAGACATGGCTGAAATGGTAGGTTATACCGGTTCAGTGAAACAGGACTGAAACGAGGGTTACTCGATTCAGAAAGGGACTTTGTCCACTAAGATAGTCTTGGCAATGAGTCTTGACTAACAAGAAATGATTCTCTATGATTATGTGTGAATGCCACAAAGTTTCATGTTTTAAGTTATGATTATTGTGATTACATTTTACTGCCATGATTTATCCCATGTTATGAAATTATTCTCTCTTTTGCAGGTTAAGATTTCCAAAATGATATGTTCTTATGAATACGATGTGATTGATATTTCTTTTGTTTACCCTTACTGAGCAATTGAGCTCACCCTTTTATGTTTTCTTTTCCCCAGGATATAAAGAAAGGTTTTAGGTTAAAAAAAGGGAAGATCTTTATGGGAGATATTGAAGATCTTTCACCACGATTAGAAGATTACGTTCCAAGTTTCCAAAGACACTAAACTATTACGATCCTTGTGTGTGTGTTTTTTTGTTATGTACTAAGTATTCCGCAAAAGTAATGTAAGGTCAATGTATGCCAGGCTTCGGGTCTCTACAAATGCTGCTTTCATTTCTATCTCATAATTTAATGGAAAGAAATAATAATGATATAGAGGTATATTATAATTCCATTATAACATCATATATAACAACTTTAAATCCATCCTCGACACGTTCCACATATGGCATTAACGAATCACATCACTTTGAGGTGGTGGTAGTTCGCACTTCCTTAAATTAAGATATCGTGTTTACCCATAATGGAAACCATAAAGGTATGCCCAAAATGAAAAATACAGAAGCTTAAGGAAAACATAAACATATTATATATCATATATAAATATATTTTCATCTTAATGGCCACCTTTGAAGGTGTTAAAAGAATGTTGAACAATCATCGTTTCGGGAGGCAGAAATTCGCCATCCACGGAAACAGTATGTTCTTTAACTATTAGATGTCGGTGTGTGTAAGTGTATATCGAATCCTTCTTATAAAAACATCCTAGTATATTTAGGATACTGTATTTGTTACAAAAGAAAAGAATAAAAATAGTTTAGGGGGTTGGAGAAGCAAAATAAAACAAAAGGACTCAAAAGAAGACATTACCTTAAAATCGGGTAACTCCCCTTGGTTTGAGATCAAAGGCTTCCTTGGGAAGACTTCTGCCCAACATGAGGCCTCAAGGAGTAAGAGAGGGATGTGGAGAGCCAAAAAGGGAAGGTGTTAGCCGAGCCAAAGGCTTTGGGAGTGTGGGTAAGGAGGGAGAGGTGGGGGCCTCTTTAAAGAGGAGAGGAGGGGCACTCTTGGAAAGTAAAGAAAAGTCACATTATTTTAAAATGGTATTCGGATTTAAGAGGTCCCACATTGATTTATTTCGAGGATACGGTGATAAGGGTTAGAAATCCACTCATCTAATAGGTTTTGGACATGTGTAGGTCTTAGATATTACATTATCTTACCATTTTATTTAAATCGTTAAATAATGAGGTCATCATTGCATCATCATGATGTCATAAATAATTTATTTTATTTGATGTCTAAAAATTATACAAAAATACTATGATTTAGGAAATCGTTTTATCTTTCCAATGACTATTTATAGTCAAAAATATGACTTGTATAACCCCATGTAAAATATTTTTTAGTAAAACATCTCATGTGTGTGTCATTTTTACTTTAACATTAAATAAAAAGTTATTTATGTCATTTCCCAACCAATGTGGCTCCATGGGGTCCCCATGTTGACCCATGGCTTGTCTTGGTCGGCCATGACACATCCAATAAGGGTAGGACATTTGTCAAGGTATTTTCATTTTATTTTAATATCATTTTTGCCTTAAATTGTACTAATTACCTCTAATCGTGCTTAAAAACTTAATAAGTTACTATTCACCAAAAAATTATTTTTATCTCATTGAACCACATTTTACTTCTTAATGACAACCATGTATGTCGGATTTTTGAAATTCGAAACACAGAAGTGGTAAAATTTCATTTAAATGAAAAATCAGTTTTTATAAGTACCACTTAGTGGTTTCACTATTCATCAAAAATTGAAGTTTTTCAGAAAAATACCATAAATTAACCCTAAGCTATATTTGATATTCCAAATTCAAAAATGAAGTCCATTTTAAAAAATTCACAACATATAAGTTGCATTAATTAATTTAATAATTAATTCCCGCTGTCATAGCAAATACCGTGTTTTTATGAAACAATAAGTATCAAAAGATTGACACTAGTTTAAGTCCGATTTCAAAGTGAAATTAATTTCAACGACCACTATTGGATTTAATGGTAAAAATATTTTCTAATTTCACTTTAAATCCAATTCAAATGATAATCTAATCATATAAATAAATTATATTAAAAAGAGGTTTTGAATTAAAATACAACATTTTACACTATTCATTAAAGAAATGAACTTTATCGGAAAGATACCAAAAATTTAAACAAAGTAAATTTTGATGTCCTGATTCTAAAGAAGAGTTATATTTGGTCCAATAGAATTGATAATATTGATCAAAACTATATTTAATAACAGTTCGCCGTCAAAAGGTGATAAGTGAACCCTTAGTTAAAATTTGGGTATAATTGCCTAAAATTGAATTCTTTCCGTATTTTAAGCCTTTATCTTTTATTGGGTAAATGTAAAAACATTTAAAAACATATATAATAATATTTTAGTTATTTCTATCCATTCCCGCCAGTACAACGGCTACGTGTTAACTAACATTTAAAATAATATTATTTTATTACTAGTGTGCAACGTAAGTTTTCAATGAAACTCATCGTTGCGTATCAAGTACGCTATCAAACGTAGAAACACCTTTTAATTAAAATTAATATTTAATTCGTAAATATTAATAAATATGAAAATTATTTATTCTTTATTTACCTGGGATGTTACATCCTTCCCCCCTTTTGGGAATTGCGTCCTCGCAATTTTATTCACTTATCAAAATAAGTAGGGGTATTTATCCCTCATAGCATTTTTAGATTCCCACATTGCCTCTTCAATCACAGGGTTTTTCCACAAACCTTTACCTGATGAATCACCTTATTCCGTAACACCTGCTCCATGTGGTCAAGAATCTGGACTGGTTGTTCTTCATAAGATAGGTTCTCCTCCAGCTGAACTACCTCTGGACGCAAAACATGAGATGGATCTGGCATATACTTCCTCAACATCGAAACATGAAAAACATTGTGTACCTGAGAGAAACTCGGAGGTAAAGCCACTCGGTAAGCAACTGATCCAACTTTCTACAGAATTTCATATGGTCCAATAAACCTTGGACTCAACTTCCATTCTTACCAAATCTCATCACACTTTTCCATAGAGAAACCTTGAGAAAAACATGATCACCTACCTCGAAAGATAGATCCTTCCTCCGGTTATCCGCATAACTCTTCTGCCTGCTCTGAGCTGTTCTCATGTGCTTCTGAATCAACTGAACTTTTTCTGCCATCTCTTCTACCAATTCTGGTCCCATCAGCTTCCTTTCACCCACTTCATCCCAAAATGCTGGAGTTTGACACTGCTTCCTATATAATGCCTCAAATGGTGCCATCTGTATACTGGAATGAAAGCTGTTATTATAAGAAAACTCAACCAAAGAAAGATGTTGGTCCCAACTTCCCTGATAATCCATCGAACAAGCTCGTAGCATATCCTCCAATGTCTGAATTGTTCGTTCTGACTACCCATCTGATTGAGGATGAAAAGTTGTACAAAAATTTAATTCAGTACCCAACGACTTCTGAAGGCCTTTCCAAAAGTTAGAAGTAAACCTGGGATCACGGTCAGATACAATGGGGAGAGTAACTCCATGTAACCTGACTATCTTTTTAAGATACAAACGGGAAAGTTGATCTAGGGAAAAAGTATCTCGTATAGCAAGGAAATGGACAGATTTAGTCAAGAGATCAACAATAACCCAGATTGCATTATTACCTCGAGATGTCCTCGGTAATCCCACAACAAAGTCCATGGATATGTTTTCCCATTTCCACTCTGGCACTGGTAAAGGCTGAAGCATCCCTTTAGGTAACTTCCGCTCTGCTTTAACCTGCGGACAAGTCAAAAAATTCACAGTAATATCAGCAATATCTCTTTTCATTCCATCCCACCAGTAATACTCCCTCAGATCTCTGTACATCTTAGTACTACCAGGATGGACTGAAAATGGGGAACTATGAGCCTCACATAACAACTCATTATTCAACTATGAATCACAAGGCATACATAATCTCTTCACAAACCTCAAAACACAATCATTATCAGTGTTGAATTCAGGCAACTTACCCTTCTGAACCAGCTCTACCTTTTTCTGCAACTCACTGTCTTGCTTCTGTGCTTGCTTGATTTTGTCTGATAGGGAAGATCTCACTGATACCTGAAACAAAACAGAAGAACTTCCTGCACCAACAACTTCTATGCCAAATTTCATCAAATCCTTAACCAAAGAATCAAGTTCCAAACGCAACATCGTTAATGAAGCATTAATTTTTCGACTCAAAGCATCGACCACTTTATTTTCTTTTCCCGGATGGTAATGAATTGTACAATCATAATCCTTGATTAATTCCAGCCATCTCCTCTATCTCATGTTTAAATCCTTCTGAGTGAATATATACTTTAAACTTTTTTGATTAGTATATATTTCACACTTTACTCCATACAAGTGATGCCACCATATTTTTAAAGCGAAAACAACAACAGCTAATTCCAAATCATGTGTAGGGTAATTTACCTCATGAGTTTTCAACTGTCGTGAAACATAAGCAATTACCTGATCATTCTGCATAAAGACACAGCCAAGTCCCTTCAACGAAGCATCACTGTATATAACAAACTCACCATTCCTGGAAGGAAGTGCCAAAACTGGAGCATTTACCAATCTTCTTTTCAACTCCTGAAAACAATCATCATATTCTTTTGTCCAAATGAACTTAACACCCTTACGAGTTAGCTTAGTCATTGGACTAGATAACCATGAAAAAATTTCAATAAACCTTCGGTAGTAACCTGAGTCAACTGATCTATCGCTGCAACAAACTGTTTAGTTCTGATTCTAACCATCTCAGGATACTTATTTGAAAGGTCATTTCCCTATGTATGCCTTCCCAGAAAAGCTTCTTTGTTTCCTCTTCAAAAAACCATTCTTAACATTGAAATACCTTAGGCTAAGCAACATGGTAATCTTTAAATGCTATACCATTTCAGTCATATCTTAAATTAGCTTATAATTTATCAATTTTCTAACTCCTAAAGTTGTCTAAACCAACCTCTGATACCAACTATAAGGCCCCGGCCTTAAACCTTACTTAATATTTAATTAAATGAATAATTCACATTGAGGATCTTTTTAGGTTTAGTGTTTTATAGAATTAGAACATAACTATTACATCTCAAAAGATTACAAAGTAGACACTTCTACTAAGTTTCCATAATAAAAAAACTCTTAAAAAGAAACTTGTCTAGTTCCATGTTTTATATAGCATGACATTCCCTTGATCCCATCCTTTACCTTATTCCACATTAAGTCCTGTGAAAAACATTTCAAAAAAACATGGGGTGAGCATAAAAATCTCAGTAAGGGATACACAAAGAATGAAAACTGTTTGTTTTTCAAACATCAAGTCAACCATGTATACTCTATCAAAGTAATACTTTCACCTTCATGAAGTAGTAAAAACTCTTCACTGAATAAAGTATCATTACTTATCTTTTTGTAACCAAAGGATTACCATAAAACCCATATAAAGAACACATAACAGATATAAAGTTAACTTGGGACATAAACATACTTAAGTGGAATAACCATACGGTCAACTTCCACACATATCAATTAATGGAATAGCCATACGGCCCCAGCCTTAAACCTTACTTAATCTTCAGTTATTACAGGATTACACATTGAGGATCTTTTCGGGTTTAGAGTGTTAGAGAATTAGATCATAAAACTTGAATTACATTCCACATATAAACAAAGTGGTTACATAAAGATAGTATTCTTCATTTCCATCAATGGAAACATATTTAAAATAAACATGGATTCCTTCTTGACACTTCCCTGACAATATCATCATATCATGTACCTTTCCCTTGACCTGTGAAAAACATTTCAAAAAACCTTGGGATGAGCATAAAAAGCTCAGTAGGGGATATAAAAATATGGAAAGGAAACATGGGTACATATATACATAAGGATGAGATCATACTTTACCCATAAAACATAAGAACATTAACATACCTCATCAAATCATGAATAAATCATATAAATCATAAGACATAAAGGTAACATGAGGCATTCATAACATTCTTACGTACGGAGTAACCCTCTTGGTTATGTTTGGAATACCCATCACAATATATTCCCTAAATCTCTTCAGAGAAACCTTAACGCTACACTCCTTCATGTTACCCAATGCATTGGAGAGCTATATCGGGCTCAGCCGCCCTTAGATTATCACAGAACCACCCGTCTTCACAATAATGCCCAAGAACCTCAACATAATCGTATCACATAAAACATGCATGAAGGAAACATAACATTTCCACCTTTCAATCAGAAGATATCAATACAGCACATTGATATAAAAACATTATGAAAACCGTTTTCAATACCGAAATAAAAGAAAAGTAAAACATGGTATTTATTTTTCTTTTAAAAAAAGGTATGACTTGTAGAGGAAGCCGAAACTCAAATAACGGTCACGACGGCGGAGAAGTCGTTGTCGCCGCATACGTACGACAAAAACATTCCCTTATTTCCTTTAGTAAAACGCTATGTATAAAAAAGATTCCTTTTGGATAAACGTAAAAGTCAAAGGGGTTTATACACCGTATAAAAAAATGTTGTGTATAAAACAAAATATGCCACAATGAAAGGAGATTGAGACGAAGTCCCATACCTCGGGTCTGACTTGACTAGATCGTTCTTTAATGTCCTGAATAATAGAATTGAGTTAATTTATACTTGTTTAAGAACCTTTTTCAAGTTCATTATTCCTTTTATATCACTTATTTCCATGTCATGAACACTATGTAATTATTTAAGTTAATAACGGTCATTTTAACGATCATTGGTACTTGAGTCAAAAATAAGCCCTTTATAATTTCATGTTGTTCATGTATCCATTATATCCAGAATTATAATCATGATGTATATATCATATATATCTAGTATATACATGCATTTATAATATTACATAATCATTTAGATGTAATAAATGAAGTGCACCGTTCATGGAGACGGTAAGCCGTACGTACGCATTAACGCTACTTTCATTTCTATTTCATATTTTATAGAATGGAATCATAATTATATAAAGTTATATTATAATTAAAGCATAATATCATATATAATATCATAGTTTCATCCTTTATACACCCCACATATGGTATTTAATGAATCAACTAACATTAAAGGGGCGGTAGTCCGCACATCCTTAAATGAAGATATCGCATTTACCCATAATGGAAACCATAAAGGTATACCCAAAATAAAAAATAAAGAAGCTTAAGTAAAACATAAACATATTATATATCATATATAAATATATTGACATCTTAATGGCCACCTTTGAAGGTGTTAAAAGAATGTTGAACAATCATCATTTCGGGAGGCATAAATTCGTCATCCACAGAAACAGTATGTTCATTAACCATTAGATGTAGGTGTGTGTAAGTGTAGCTCGAATCCTTATTATAACAACATCCTAGTATATTGAGGATACTGGAGTTGTTACAAAAGAAAAGAATAAAAATAGTTTAGGGGGTTGGATAAGCAAAAAAAAAACAAAAGGACTCAAAAGAAGACATTACCTTAAAATCAGGTAACTCCCATTGGTTTGAGCTCAAAGGCCTCCTTGGGAAGACTTATTCCCAATGTGAGGCTTCATGGAGTAAGAGAGGGAAGTGGAGAGACAAAATGGGCAGGGGTTGGCTGAGCCAAAGGCTTTGGGAGTGTGGGAAAAGAGGTAGAGGTGGGGGCCTTTTATAATAGGAGAGGAGGGGCACTCTTGGAAAGTAAAGATAAGTTACTTTATTTTAAAATGCGTTTCGGATTCAAAATGTCCCACATTGATAAAATTCGAGGATAAGGTGATAAGGGTTCGAAATCCACCCATCCAATAGGTTTTGGACATGTGTAGGTCATATATCTTACATTATCTTTTCATTTTATTTAAATCCTTTATTAATGAGGTAATCGCTACATCATTATTATGTCATAAATACATTTATTTATTTAATGTCAAACAATTAAAAAAAATACTATGATGTAGGAAAGATTATTATATTTCCAATGAATATTTATAGTAAAAAATCTGACTTGTATAACCCTATATAAAAATTGTTTTCGTAAAACATATTATGTTTGTGTCATTTTTACTTTTACATTAAATAAAAAGTTATTTATGTCATTTCCCAACAAAAGTGGCTCCATGGGGTCCCCAAGTTGACCCATGTCTTTTCTTGGTCGGCCATGACACATCCAATAAGGTTAGGACATGTGCCTAGGTCATTTCATATTATTAAAGCATTATTTTTACCTTAAACTACACTAATTACCACTAATCGCGATTAAAAACTTAATAAGTTACTATTCACCAAAAAATTATTTTAATCTCATTGAACCACATTTTAATTCTTAATGACAACCATGTATGTTGGATTTTTTGAAAATCAAATCACAGAAGTGACAAAGTTTCATTTAAACCAAAAATCTGTTTCTTTAACTACCACTTAGTGATTTCACTATTCATCAAAAATTGAAGTTTTTCAGAAAAATACCAAAACTTCACCCTAAGCTATATTTGAAATTATGAATTCAAAAATGAAGTATACTTTACAAAATTCAAAACATATAAGTCACATTAATTAATTTAATAATTAATTCCCGCTGTCAGAGCAAATAGCGTGTTTTTATGAAACAATAAGTATCAAAAGATTGCCACCAGTTTATGTCCAATTTCAAAGTGAAATTGATTCCAATGACCACCATTTAATTAAATGGTAAAAATATATTCTAATTTAACTTCAAAACCAATTCAAAATATAATCTAATCATATAAAAAAATTAGATTAAAAAGATGTTTTGATGTAAAATGCAGTATTTTTCACTATTCATTAAAAAATGAACATTGTCAGAAAAATACCAAAAATTCACACAAAGTAAATTTTGATGTCCCAATCATAAAGAATATGTTTATTTTGACAAACATATTTTATAAAATTGTCAAAAGATAGATTCAAAAATGGTTTTCCATCAAAAGGCAGTAAAACAATCTTTTAAAAATATTAGTGTATTCCATGCTTAAGATTTGATTTATTTTCATTTTAAGCCTCTAAAACACTATCTAGTTCATTAATAGACATAGATAAGAATATCTATTATTCATTACTTACTTGGGATGTTACATCCTTCCCCCCTTTAGAAAATTGCGTCCCCGCAATTTATTTTCTTATCGAATAAATGGGGGTACTTATCCCTCATTGCATTTTCAGATTCCCATGTTGCCTCTTCAATCATGTGGTTTATCCAAAAAACCTTTACCTGGTGAATCACCTTATTCCGTAACACTTGCTCCCTGTGGTCAAGAATCTGGACCAATTGTTCCTCATAAGATAGGTTCTCTTCCAGCTGAACTACCTCTGGACTCAAAACATGAGATGGATCTGGCATGTACATTCTCAACATCGAAACATGAAAAACATTGTGTACCTGAGATAAACTCGGAGGTAAAGCCACTCGGTAAGCAACTGATCCAAATCTCTCCTGAATTTCATATGGTCCAATGAACCTTGGACTCAGCTTTCCTTTCTTACCAAATCGAATCACACTTTTCCATGGTGATACTTTGAGAAAAACATGATCACCTACCTAAAAAGATAGATCATTCCTCCTGTTGTCTGCATAACTCTTCTGCCTACTCTGAGCTGTTCTCATGTGCTTCTGAATCAGCTGAACTTTTTCTGCCATCTCTTCTTCCAATTCTGCTCCCATCAACTTCCTTTCACCCACTTCATCCCAGAAAGATGGAGTTCGACACCGCTTCCCATATAATGCCTGAAATGGTGCCATTTGTATACTAGAATAAAAAATGTTATTATATTAAAATTCAACCAAAGAAAGATGTTGGTCCCAACTTCCCTGATAATCCATAGAGCAAGAACGTAGCATATCCTCAAATGTCTGAATTGTTGGTTCTGACTTCCCATCTGATTGAGGATGAAAAGCTGTACTAAAATTTAATTCAGTTCCCAACGACTTCTGAAGTCCTTTCCAAAAGTTAGTAGTGAACATGGGATCACGATCAGATACAATAGAGAGAGGAACTCCATGTAACCGGACAACCTCTTTAAGATACAAACATGAATGTTGATCTAGGGAAAAAATATCTCGTATAGCAAGGAAATTGGCAGACTTGGTCAAGCGATCAACAATAACCCAGATTTCATTATAACCTCGAGATGTCTTCGGTAATCCCACAACAAAGTCCATGGATATATTCTCCCATTTCCACTCTGGCACTAGTAGAGGATGAAGCATCCCTTTTGGTAACTGCCGCTCTGCTTTAACCTGTTGACAAGTCAAACACTTCACAGTAAAGTCAGCAATATCTCTTTTCATTCCATCCAACCAGTAATACTTTCGCAGATCTCTATACATCTTAGTACTACCTGGATGAACTGAAAACAGAGAACTATGAGCTTCACATAACAACTCTCTCTTCAACTGTGAATCGAAAGGCACACACAATCGCTTCCCAAATCTCAAAACCCAATCATTATCAATGTTGAATTCAGGCAACTTACCTTTATGAACCAGCTCTACATTTTTCTGCAACTCACTGTCTTGCTTCTGTGCTTGCTTGATTCTATCTGATAGAGATGATCTCACTGATACCTGAAACAAAACAGAAGAACTTCCTGCACCAACAACTTATATGCCAAAGTTAATCAAATCCTTAACCAAAGGATCACATTCCAAATGCAACATTGCTAATGAAGCATTACTTTTTCGACTCAAAGCATTAGCCACTTTATTTTCTTTTCCCGGATGGTAATGAATTGTACAATCATAATCCTTGATTAATTCTATCCATATCCTTTGTCTCATGTTCAATTCTTTCTGAGTGAATATATACTTTAAACATTTGTGATCGGTATATATTTCACACTTTACTCCATACAAATGATGCCTACAAATTTTTGAAGCAAAAACAATAGTAGCTAATTCCAAATCATGTGTAGGGTAATTTACCTCATGAATTTTCAACTGACGTAAAGCATAAGCAATTACCTGATCACTCTACATTAGGACACAACCAAGTCCTTTCAATGAAGCGTCACTGTATATAACAAACTCCCCATTCATGGAAGGTAGTTCCAAAACTGGAGCATTCAGCAATCTTCTTTTCAACTCCTAAAAACAATCATCACATTCTTTTGTCCAGATGAACTTAACACCCTTACGAGTTAGCTTAGTCATTGGACTAGATAACCGTGAAAACATTTCAACAAACCTTCGGTAGTAACCTTCCAAACCAAGAAAACTACGGATCTCGGTTACATTTGTGGGTCTTGGCCATTCTTCAACAACTTTTGTTTTAGTAGGATCAACAGTTATGCCATCTTTTGAAATAATGCGACCCATGAAAGAAATTTGTTGTAACCAATACTGACACTTGATGAATTTTCCATATAGTTTCTTTTCTTTTAAGGTTTGCAAGATAACCATTAAATGACTTTCATGCTCCTCTTTACTTTTAGAAAACACCAAAATATCATCAATAACACAACCACCATTTATCACCTGATTCAACTGAGCCATCACTACAGTAAACTACTCAACATAATCGTATCACATAAGACATGCATAAAGGAAACATAACATTTCCACCTTTCAATCACAAGATATCAATACAACACATTGATATAAAGACATTATGAAAACCATTTTCAATACCAAAATAAAATAAAAGTAAAACATGGTATTTATTTTTCTTTTAAAAAAAGTATGGCTTGTAGAGGAAGCCAAAAATCAAATAATGGTCACGGCGGCAGAGAAGTCGTTGTCGCCGCATACGTACGACAAAACATTCCCTTTTGTCGTTTAGTAAAACGCTTTGTATAAAAAAAGATTCCTTTCAGATAAACGTAAAAGTCAAAGGGGTTTATACACCATATAAAAGAAAGTTGTGTATAAAATAAAATATGCCTTAATGAAAGGAGATTGAGATGAAGTCCCATATAAAGACGGTATCCATGGTTTAAGGATAAATCAATTACATAATTATGTGTGACAAACGAATACACCAAATATAAGTGGATATTAAGTGTAAAATAATCAAAGGTCATTCACACATATTCAAAGGATGACATATTCAATAACTATATGTTGAACATAAAGAAATCGAAATTGGGTTAAAAAGTTCCCTTGGTAAAATTCGACAGCCTAACGACGTCACTTCAAAAATTCAGAAAATGAGTTAATGAGAGTTTGAAAGGGAATCTCATCACTTGGACATAAAATTTACATCAATCAGGATATAGAAGAACATATCCCAATATAATAGTATGTGAATTAAAAGACATAACAAACGAAGTCTTTTAAAAAGAGGAGGGTGAAAGGTTCCCTTACCGACTTGGGTAACTTTCGAAAAGTACACCCCATTGAATAAGTGTCATACAATGAATATTTAAATACCCATAAATGGAATTATATTACAAAAGGAGTTTAATAATGGGAAGTACATAAACCACTCAAAGGAAATTGTGGCAATTTAGCATAAATCTCACGGGAATAAAAGTGAGATGAAAAATTTCTTATGAAAACTCGGCAGCCTAACAACACCACTTAAAACTTCCAAAATGGATTGATGAGAGGAAATAGGGTCTCTCATCACATCAACTTAAATGCTACATCAATGATTTATTTTCCTTCTTTCATGGGGTGTATGTTTTGAGATGTAACACCCCAGGTAAATAAAGAATATGACATTTTCATATTTATCCATATTTGTGAATAAAATATTAATATGTCTTTAAAGGGGACACTATGCTCGATGGCGTACCCAACACGCAAGAACGAGTTTCTTGGGAATCTTACGTTACACTCTAATAATAAAATAATATTATTTTAAATGGTAGTTAACATGTAGCCGTTTTATTGGAGGGAATGGATAAAAATAACTAAAATATGATTATATATGTTTTTAAATGTTTTTACATTTATCCAATAAAAGATAAAGGCTTAAAATAAGGAAAGAATTCAATTTTAGGTGTTTGTGCCCTGGATTTCACTAACGGGTCACTTATCGCCTTTTGATGGCGAACCATCATTAAATATAGTTTTGTTCACTCTTATACATTCAATTGGACCAAATAAAACTCTTCTTAAGAATTGGGACATCAATATTTACTTCGTGTAAATTTTTGGTATCTTTCCGATAAAGTTCATTTTTTTAAATGAATAGTGTAAAATGTTGTATTTTAATTCAAAACCTCTTTTTAATCTAATTTATTTATATGATTATATTATCTTTTGATTTGGTTTTAAAGTGAAATTAGAATATATTTTTACCATTAAATCCAATAGTGGTCTTTGGAATTAATTTCACTTTGAAATCAGACTTAAACTAGTGTCAATCTTTTGATAATTATTGTTTCATAAAAACACGCTATTTGATCTGACATCGGGAATTAATTATTAAATTAATTAATGTGACTTATATGTTTTGAATTTTGAAAAATAGACTTCATTTTTGAATTTGGAATATCAAATATAAGTTAGGGTGAATTTTTGGGATTTTTCTGAAAAACATCAATTTTTGATGAATAGTGAAACCGCTAAGTGGTACTTATAAAAACTGATTTTTTCGTTTAAATGAAATTTTGCCATCTTTGTGTTTTGAATTTCAAAAATACGACATACATGGTTGTCATTAAGAAGTAAAATGTGTTTCAATGGGATAAAAATAATTTTTTTGTGAATAGTAACTTATTAAGTTTTTAATCGCGATTAGAGGTAATTAGTGTAGTTTAAGGTAAAAATAATGTTTTAATAATATGAAATGAACTTGACACATTTACTAACCTCATTGGATGTGTCATGGCCGACCAAGACAACCCATGGGTCAACTTGGGGACCCCATGAAGCCACTTTGGTTGGAAAATGACATTAATATCTTTTTATTTAAAGTTAAAGTAAAAATGAGACAAACATGAAATTTTTTACTAAAACAATTTTTACAAGGGGTTATGAAAATAATATTTTTGACTATAAATATTCATTGGAAAGATAAAAAGATTTCCTACATCATAGTAGTTTTTTTATAATTTTTGGACATTAAATAAATTAAATTATTTATGACATCATGATGATGCATCGATGACCTTATTATTTAACGATTTAAATAAAATGAAAAGATAATGTAATATCTAAACCCTAAACATGTCAAAAACCTATTTTATGAGTGGATTTCGAACCCTTATCACCTTATCCTTTAAATACATCAATGTGGGACCTTTAAAATCCGAAACACTTTTGAAAATAAAGTAACATTTTGTAACTTTACAAGAGTGCCCCTCCTCTCCTCTTATAAAAGCCCCCCACCTCTACCTCCTTAACCACACTCCCAAAGCCTTTGTCTCGGCCAAACTCTGCCCATTTTGTCTCTCCACTTCCCTATATTACTCTTTGAATCCTCACTTTGGGCAGAAGGCTTCCCAAGGAAGCCTTTGAACTCAAACCAAAGGGAGTTACCCGATTTTAAGGTAATGTCTTCACTTGA
Organism: Viscum album; assembly: GCA_963277665.1. Taxonomy (NCBI): domain Eukaryota; kingdom Viridiplantae; phylum Streptophyta; class Magnoliopsida; order Santalales; family Viscaceae; genus Viscum; species Viscum album. The sequence goes on from OY728134.1 coordinate 1,283,448,733, forward strand.
GTCCTTTTGTTTTTTTTTTGCTTCTCCAACCACCTAAACTCTTTTTATTCATTTATTTTGTAACAATAAAGTATCATCAATATACTAGGATGTTGGTATAAGAAGGATTCGAGCTACACTTTCACACACCTATATCTAATGGTTAAAGAACATACTGTTTCTGTGGATGGCGAATTTCGGCCTCCCGAAATGATGATTGTTCAACATTCTTTTAACACCTTCAAAGGTGGCCATTAAGATGACACTATATTTATATGTGATATATAATCTGTTTATGTTTTCCTTAATCTTCTGTATTTTTCATTTTGGGCATACCTTTATGGTTTCCATTATGGGTAAACGTGATATCTTCATTTAAGGAAGTGCGGACTACCGCCCCCTCAAATTGATTTGATTCGTTAATACCATATGTGGTACGTATAAAGGATATATTTAATAATATTATATATGATAACATACTGGAATTAAAATACTATTATGTATCATTATGTTTTAATTCCATTAAATATGAAATAGAAATGGAAGTAGCGTTCATGCATACGTACGGCTTTCCGTCTCCATGAACGGTACATTTCATTTCTTATCTCAAAATGATATGTAATATTATAAGTACATATATATAATGGATATATATGTAATATATTACATAAAAATTATGGATATCATTCTGGAATTATAACATATATATATCTCTCTCATTTTGTTTTAATTCCATTAATATGACAAAAAATGAAAGTAGCGTTCATGCGTACGTACGGCCTACCGTCTCCATGAATGGTGCTTTTCGTTTTTTATCTCCAAATGATATGTAATAATATGAAATTAATATTTACTGGATATATATGATATTTTAATAATTAATACTATTCTGGAAATTATTTACTTATAACTACATGGACAATCTTTTTTTTCAAACAAGTTCATTTTTGACTCATGTACCAAACATCGGCAAAAACATCTGATATGAACTAACATTATTAAACAATTATTATAACATTATAATATGTGATATAAAATGAATAATAATATCTAAAGGAGGTACTTAGGATGTTATTAATTGACCAAAGTTTATTATTCAGGAATATAAAGAAACGAACAAGACAAGTTGGACTTGAGGTAAGAGATCCTACTCCTCTCTTTCTTTTTAAGTACTCTCCTTTATGTCACTTCTTTTAAGCTCTTATTTGATATGTTGGGGGATGTTATTTTATATTCCACTTTCTTTAAACTTTAAGTTGATGTGATGAGAGACCCTATTTTTTCTCATCAATCCATTTTAGAAGTTTTAAGTGGCTCCGTTAGGCTGCCGATTTTTCGTAAGAGATTTTTCATCTCACTTTTATTCCCGGGAGATTTATGCTACATTGCCACAATTTCCTTTGAGTGGTTTATGTACTGCCCATTATTACACTCCTTTTGTAATATAATTCCATTTATGGGTATTTACATATTCATTGTATGACACTTCTTCAATGGGGTGTACTTTTCGAAAGTTACCCAAGTCGGTAAGGGAACCTTTCACCCTCCTCTTTTTAAAAGACTTCGTTTGTTATGTATTTTAATTCACATACTATTATATTGGGATATGTTCTTTTATATCCAGATTGATGTAAATTTTATGTCCAAGTGATGAGATTCCCTTTCTATCTCTCATCAAATCATTTTCTGAGTTTCTGATGTGACGTTGTTAGGCTGTCAAATTTTACCAAGGGAACTTTTTAACCCAATTTCGATTTCTTTGGGTTCAACATGTAGTTATTGAATATGTCATCCTTTGAATATGTGTGAATGGCCTTTGATTATTTTACACTTAATATCCACTTATATTTGTTGTATTCATTTGTTACACATAATTATGTAATTGATTTATCCTTAAACCAAGGATACTGTCTTTGTATGGGACTTCGTCTCAATCTCCTTTCATTGAGGCATATTTTATTTTATACACAACGTTATTTTATACGGTGTATAAACCCCTTTGACTTTTACGTTTATCTGAAAGGAATATTTTTTTATACAAAGCGTTTTACTAAACGAAAAAAGGGAATGTTTTGTCGTACGTATGCGGCAATAATGACTTCTCTGCCGCTGTGACCATTATTTGAGTTTCGGCTTCCTCTAAAAGCCATACCTTCTTTTTAAAAGAAAAATAAATACCATGTTTTACTTTTCTTTTATTTTGGTATTGAAAATGGTTTTCATAATGTATTTATATCAATGTGTTGTATTGATATCTTGTTATTGAAAGGTGGAAATTTTATGTTTCCTTTATGCATGTTTTATGTGATAAGATTATGTTATGGTTCTTGGGAATTGTTATGAAGACGGGTGGTTCCGTGATAAACTAAGGGCGAGTGAGCCCGATATAGCTCTCTAATGCATTGGGTAACGCGAAGGAGTGAAACGTTAAGGTTTCTCCAACGAGATTTAGGGAATATACTATGACGGGTATTCCAAACGTAACCAAGAGGGTTACTCCCTACGTAAGAATGTTATGAATGCCTCAAGTTACCTTTATGTCTTATGATTTCTACAATTTATTCATGGTTTGATGAGGTATGTTAAAGTGCCTATGTTTTATGGGTAGAGTATGATTTCATTCTTATGTATATATGAACTCATGTTTCCTTTCCATATTTTTTTATAACCCTTACTGAGCTTTTTATGCTCATCCCTAGTTTTTGAAATGTTTTTCACAGGTCAAGGGAAAGGTACAAGATGTGGTGATAGTGTCAAGGATGTGTCAAGAATGAATCCATGTTTTATTTTAAATATGTTTCCGTTGATGGGAACAATTAATACTGTCTTTTATGTAACCACTTTGTTTAAATGTGGAATGTAAAGAAAGTTTCATGATCTAATTCTCTAAAACTCTAAACATGAAAAGATCCTCAATGTGTAATCTTGTAATAACTCAAGATTAAGTATGTTTTAAGGCTGGGGCCTTATAGTTGGTATCAAAGGTCGGTTTAGATAACTTTAGAGGTTAGGGTATTCTTTAAGCATAAGTGACAGTACCATAATGGATAGGATTTCAGAAAGAGTCCTAGTTTTAGATAAAGTGAATGAGTAAGTATATCTTAGTGGTTATCTCCCTCATTAGTACATGATGGTTTTGTTGATATACTCACACTGACATTTCTATTTTTAGTGAAATGATGGATCTAGCAGGCACCAAAGAGACAACAGGTTTGAAGGAAACTGTGGTGGTTCTCTGATTAAGATACTAGATAAAATGGAGGATTCAATGAGGAAACTCGTGGTTGTTGTAAACCAAATATCAAGGAGTCATGATCAACAACTTGAACCTTGGTATGTTCGGTAATGCATCATGTAAGAGATGACCAATCGATGTGGAAGTTCAGGTAATAATTATAAAGGTAACCATTAGAGTTTATATGATCCTTACTTTTGAGGTATTTATGGGTTATTATATGATATGCTGGAAAATGAAATGCATGAGATAAACTTGATGAAAAAATATGTTATGATCATTTTTGATGATTTTATCTCTTTTTGGGGAATGATTTAAGAATTATATAGTTTTGGAAAAAGGACAACACGCAGACCGTGTGAAAACCCGTCGCTTCGGACAAAGCTGCGGGAATCGAACCCATAACCAAAGTGCGACTGGTATTTATCACCTACCACTGGACTATGTGAAGTCCCTGGTAAGATTGAATTATTCTTTTTAGTTATATGATTTTATGAATTAAGAGTAAGTTGATTTTGGGTTATTTATGAAAATGATTAACCTATCATGGAGGATATGTGATTAGGTTAATTACTTTTCAATACGAGACTCTAGGAGCAACTGATGTTGTTTGCAGATAAATGTTACGATTTAACATGGAAGACTATGTGACTAAATCCTTCAAATATTTTAGTTTCAATATTATATTGGTTTACTTTGAATAATTTTATGGACAAATTGTTTATCGGATGGTTCTCGTTGAACTTTGGGTTTTTTTGGACAAATTTTGGAGATTAAGCATAGATTTTCTTTTTAATAGGGTATTCCTTTTCTGGATTATCTGACCTTGTACTAACCTTTTTGGTTTTGGTTTTGGTTAAAGCCTAAAGACATGGGATGTATAAAGTTCTATTTTGTGGATTAGGTGATTCTCTAGAAGTTTTTTATAGTACTCTTAATGCGAACAAGTCTTCCTAAATACTCATCTTTTGGAGAAAGTATGAGTCTGTGTAAGAAATCTAGTAAAAGTTGAAAGTCAACATGACAAGTAAGTATATTTCCTTATGTTTTAGTTAAGCTCAAAAATAAATTCCTCAATAAAAAGTAACTTAAAACAAAAATGTTTTCTATTAACTTTTCCTACTGGGGAACCCAACACCGTTTAACCCATCACAAGTTTGTGATTTTCTTATTGTTAACTTTCTCCAAAACATGTTTTCTATCACTCTCCATCAGAACATGACCCTATGTTTTCTCCTCCATGTCCATATTTTTCTACATGGAATCCTAGAATGGGTTATCTCGGGTGACATTTGTACTTATCTTTCATTATTTTAAAGTGATTGTTTTACCGACTCTTGTTCCGATGTGGGACTTTCAAGGATGTTTCCATGCTTAATTTTAAAAATTGCGAGGACGCAATTCCCAAAAGGGGGGAAGGATGTAACACCCCAGGAAAATAAAGAATATGAAATTTTCATATTTATCCATATTTGTGAATAAAATATTAATATGTCTTTAAAGGGGACGCTATGCTCGATGGCGTACCCAACACGCAACAACGAGTTTCTTGGGAATCTTACGTTGCACTCTAATAATAAAATAATATTATTTTAAAATTTAGTTAACATGTAGCCGTTGTATTGGCGGGAATGGATAGAAATAACTAAAATATGATTATATATGTTTTTAAATGTTTTTACATTTATCGAATAAAATATAAAGGCTAAAAATACGGAAAGAATTCAATTTTAGGCGTATATGCCCTGGTTTTCACTAAAGGGTCACTTATCACCTTTTGATGGCGAACCGTCATTAAATATAGTTTTGTTCACTCTTATACATTCAATTGGACCAAATAAAACTCTTCTTAAGAATTGGGACATCAAAATTTACTTTGTGTAAATATTTGGTATCTTTCCGATAAAGTTCATTTTTTTAAATGAATAGTGTAAAATGTAGTATTTTAATTCAAAAACTCTTTTTAATCTAATTTATTAATTTGATTAGATTATCTTTTGAATTGGTTTTAAAGTGAAATTAGAATATATTTTTACCATTAAATCCAAAAGTGGTCATTGGAATTAATTTCACTTTGAAATAAGACTTAAACTAGTGTCAATCTTTTGATACTTATTGTTTCATAAAAACTCGCTATTTGATCTGACAGCGGGAATTAATTATTAAATTAATTATTGTGACATATATTTTTTGAATTTTTTCAAATAGACTTCTATTTTGAATTCAGAATATCAAATATAGCTTAGGGTGAATTTTTGGGATTTTTCTGAAAAACTTCAATTTTTGATGAATAGTGAAACCACAAAGTGGTACTTAAAAAAATGATTTTTCCGTTTAAATGAAATTTTGTCATCTTTGTATTTTGAATTTCAAAAATCTGAAATACATGGTTGTCATTAAGAAGTAGAATGTGGTTCAATGGGATAAAAATAATTTTTTGGTGAATAGTAACTTATTAAGTTTTTAATCGCGATTAGAGGTAATTAGTGTAGTTTAAGGTAAAAATAATGTTTTAATATTATGAAATGAACTTGAAACATGTCCTAACCTCATTGGATGTGTCATGGCCTACCAAGACAACCCATGGGTCAACTTGGGGACCCCATGAAGCCACTTTGGTTGGAAAATGACATTAATATCATTTTATTTAAAGTTAAAGTAAAAATGATACAAACATGAAATGTTTTACTAAAACATTTCTTACAAGGGGTTATACAATTCAGATTTTTGACTATAGAAATTCATTGGAAATATAAAACGATTTCCTACATAATATTATTTTTTTAGAATTTTTGGACATTAAATAAAGTAAATTATTTCTGACATCATGATGATGCAGCGATAACCTCATTATTTAACGATTTAAATAAAATGGAATGATAATGTAATATCTAAGACCTACACATGTCAAAAACCTATTGGATGAGTGGAATTCGAAACCTTATCACCTTATCCTCGAAATACATCAATGTGGGACCTTTAAAATACGAAAAGCTTTTGAAAATAAAGAAACATTTTGTAACATTACAAGAGTGCCCCTCCTCTCCTCTTATAAAAGGCCCCCACCTCTACCTCCTTACCCACACTCCCAAAGCCTTTCGCTCGGCCAAACTCTGCCCATTTTGTCTCTCACCTTCCCTCTCTTACTCCTTGAAGCCTCACGTTGGGCAGAAGTATTCCCAAAGAAGCCTTTGAGCTCAAACCAAAGGGAGTTACCCGATTTTAAGGTAATGTCTTCACTTGAGTCCTTTTGTTCTATTTTGCTTCCCCAACCCCCTAAACTATTTTTATTTATTTCTTTTGTAACAATACAGTATCATAAATATACTAGGATGTTGGAATAAGAAGGATTCGAGCTACACTTTTACACACCTACATCTAATGGTTAAAGAACATTCTGTTTCCTTGGATGGAGAATTTCGTCCTCCCGAAACGATGATTGTTCAACATTCTTTTAACACCATCAAAGGTGGCCATTAAGATGACACTATATTTATATGTGATATATAATATGTTTATGTTTTCCTTAAGCTTCTTTATTTTTCATTTTGGGCATACCTTTATGGTTTCCATTATGGGTAAACGCGATATCTTCATTTAAGGAAGTGCGGACTACCGCCCCCTCAAAGTGATTTGATTCGTTAATACCATATGTGGTAAGTATAAAGGATATATTTAATAATATTATATATTATACCATACTGGAATTAAAATACTATTATGTATCATTATGTTTTAATTCCCTTAAATATGAAATAGAAATGGAAGTGGCGTTCATGCGTACGTACGGCTTACCATCTCCATGAACGGTACTTTTCATTTCTTATCTCAAAATGTTATGTAATATTATAAGTACATATATATAATGGATATATATGTAATATATTACATCAAAATTATGGATATAATTCTTGAATTATAACATATATATATCTCTCCCATTTTGTTTTAATTCGATTAATATGACAAAAAATGAAAGTAGCATTCATGCGTACGTACGGCCTACCGTCTCCATGAACGGTGCTTTTCGTTTTTTATCTCCAAATGATATGGAATAGTATGAAATGAATATTTACTGGATATATATTATATTTTAATCATTAATACTATCCTGTAAATTATTTACTTATAACTACATGGGCAATCTATTTTTTCAAACAAGTTCATTTTTCACTCATGTACCAAACATCGGCAAAAACGTCTGATATGAACTAACATTATTAAACAATTATTATAAAATTATAATATGTGAAATGAACTGAATAATAATCTCTAAAGGAGGTACTTAGGCAATTATTAATTGACCAAAGTTTACTATTCAGTAATATAAAGAAACGAACAAGACAGGTTGGACTTGAGGTAAGGGATCCTACTCCTCTCTTTCTTTTTAAGTACTCTCCTTTATGTCACTTCCTTTAAGCTCTTATTTGTTATGTTGGGGGATGTTCTTTTATATTCCTCTTTCTTTAAACTTTAATTTGATTTGATGAGAGACCCTATTCCTTCTCATCAATCCATTATGGAAGTTTTATGTGGCGCCGTTAGGCTGCCGCGTTTTCGTAAGAGATTTTTCATCTCACTTTTATTCCCGTGAGATTTATGATACATTTCCACAATTTCCTTTGAGTGGTTTATGTACTACCCATTATTACACTTTTTTTTAATATAATTCCATTTATGGGTATTTACATATTCATTGTATGGCACTTCTTCAATGGGGTGTACTTTTCGAATGTTACCCAAGTCGATAAGGGAACCTTTCACCCTCCTCTTTTTAAAAGACTTCGTTTGTTATGTCTTTTAATTCACATACTATTATATTGGGATATTTTCTTCTATATCCTGATTGATGTAAATTTTATGTCCAAGTGATGAGATTCCCTTTCTATCTCTCATTAACTCATTTTCTGAATTTTTGAAGTGACGCCGTTAGGCTGTCGAATTTTACCAAGGGAACTTTTTAACCCAATTTCGATTTTTTTGGGTTCAACATGTAGTTATTGAATATGTAATCCTTTGAATATGTGTGAATGACCTCTGATTATTTTACACTTAATATCCACTTATATTTGGTGCATTTGTTTGTCACACATAATTATGTAATTGATTTATCCTTAAACCAAGGATACCGTCTTTGTATGGGACTTCGTCTCAATCTCCTTTCATTGAGGCATATATTATTTTATACACAACTTTCTTTTATATGGTGTATAAACCCCTTTGACTTTTACGTTTATCTGAAAGGAGTCTTTTTTTTATACAAAGCATTTTACTAAACAACAAAAGGGAATGTTTTGTCGTACGTATGCGGTGACAATGACTTCTCCGCCGCCGTGACCATTATTTGAGTTTCGGCTTCCTCTACAAGCCATACCTTATTTTTAAAAGAAAAATAAATACCATGTTTTACTTTTCTTTTATTTTGGTATTGATAATGGTTTTCATAATGTGTTTATATCAATGTGTTGTATTGATATCTTGTTATTGAAAGGTGGAAATATTATGTTTCCATTATGCATGTTTTATGTGATAAGATTATGTTATGGTTCTTGGGCATTGTTATGAAGACGGGTGGTTCCGTGATAAACTAAGGGCGGGTGAGCCCGATATAGCTCTCCAATGCATTGGGTAACGTGAAGGAGTGAAACGTTAAGTTTTCTTCAAAGAGATTTAGGGAATATACTGTGATGGGTATTACAAACGTAACCAAGAGGGTTACTCCCTACGTAAGAATGTTATGAATGCCTCAAGTTACCTTTATGTCTTATGATTTCTACGATTTATTCATGGTTTGATGAGGTATGTTAAAGTGAATATGTTTTATGGGTAGAGTATGATTTCATTCTTATGTATATATGAACTCATGTTTCCTTTCCATATTTTTTTATAACCCTTACTGAGCTTTTTATGCCCATCCCAAGTTTTTGAAATGTTTTTCACAGGTCAAGGGAAAGGTACAAGATGTGGTGATAGTGTCAAGGATGTGTCAAGAAAGAATCCATGTTTTATTTTAAATATGTTTCCGTTGATGGGAAGAATTAATACTATCTTTTATGTAACCACTTTGTTTAAATGTGGAATGTAATGCAAGTTTCATGATCTAATTCTCTAAAACTCTAAACCTGAAAATATCATCAATGTGTAATCTTGTAATAAATCAAGATTAAGTAAGACTGAAATGATATAGCATTTAATGATTACCATGTTGCTTCGCCTAAGGTATTTCAATGTTAAGAATTGTTTTTCATAGAGGAAACAAAGAAGCTTTTCTGGGAAGGCATACATAGGGAAATGACCTTTCAAATCAGTATCTTGAGATGGTCAGAATCAGAACTAAACAATTTGTTGCAGTGATGGATCAGTTGACTCAGGTTACTACCGAAGGTATGTTGACAATTTTTCACGTTTATCTAGTCCAATGACTAAGCTAACTCGTAAGGGTGTTAAGTTCATCTGGACAAAAGAATGTGATGATTGTTTTCAGGAGTTGAAAAGAAGATTGGTGAATGCTACAGTTTTGGCACTTCCTTCAAGGAATGGTGAGTTTGTTATATACAATGATGCTTCATTGAAGGGACTTGGCTATGTCCTTATGAAGAATGATCAGGTAATTGCTTATGCTTCATGACAGTTTAAAACTCATGAGGTAAATTACCCTACACATGATTTGGAATTAGCTGCTGTTTTTTTCGCTTTAAAAATTTGGAGGCATCATTTGTATGGAGTAAAGTGTGAAATATATACTGATCAAAAAAGTTTAAAGTATATATTCACTCAGAAGGAGTTAAACATGAGACATAGGAGATGACTGGAATTAATCAAGGATTATGATTGTACAATTCATTACCATCCGGGAAAAAAAATAAAGTGGTCGAAGCTTTGAGTCGAAAAATTAATGCTTCATTAACGATGTTGCGTTTGGAACTTGATCCTTTGGTTAAGGATTTGATGAACTTTGGCATAGAAGTTGTTGGTGCAGGAAGTTATTCTATTTTGTTTCAGGTATCAGTGAGATCTTCCCTATCAGACAGAATCAAGAAAGCACAGAAGCAAGACAGTGAGTTGCAGAAAAAGGTAGAGCTGGTTCAGAAGGGTAAGTTTCCTGAATTCAACACCGATAATGATTGTGTATTGATGTTTGGGAAGATATTATTTGTGCCTTGTGATTCACAGTTGAATAATGAGTTGTTATGTGAGGCTCATAGTTCCTCGTTTTCAGTTCATCCTGGTAGTACTAAGATGTATAGAGATCTGGGGGAGTATTACTGGTGGGATGGAATGAAAAGAGATATTGCTGATTTTACTGTGAAGTGTTTGACTTGTCCGCAGGTTAAAGAAGAGCAGAAGTTACCTAAAGGGATGCTTCAGCCTTTACCAGTGCCAGAGTGGAAATGGGAATACATATCCATGGACTTTGTTGTGGGATTACCGAGGACATCTCGAGGTAATAATGCAATATGGGTTATTGTTGATCGCTTGACTAAATCTGTTCATTTCCTTGCTATACGAGATACTTTTTCCCTAGATCAACTTTCCCATTTGTATCTTAAAGAGATAGTCAGGTTACATTGAGTTCTTCTCTCCATTGTATCTGACCGTGATCCCAGGTTTACATATAACTTTTGGAAAGGCCTTCAGAAGTCGTTGGGTACTGAATTAAATTTTAGTACAACTTTTCATCCTCAATCAGATGGGCAGTCAGAATGAACAATTCAGACCTAGGAGGATATGCTACGAGCTTGTTCGATGGATTATCAGGGAAGTTGGGACCAACATCTTTCTTGGTTGAGTTTTCTTATAATAACATCTTTCATTCCAGTATACAGATGGCACCATTTGAGGCATTATATGGGAAGCGGTGTCGAACTCCAGCATTTTGGGATGAATTGGGTGAAAGGAAGCTGATGGGACCAGAATTGGTAGAAGATATGGAAGAAAAAGTTCAGTTGATTCAAAAGCACATGAGAACAGCTCAGAGTAGGCATAAGAGTTATGCGGATAACCGGAGGAAGGATCTATCTTTCGAGGTAAGTGATCATGTTTTTCTCAAAGTTTCTCCTTGGAAAAGTGTGATGAGATTTGGTAATAAAGGAAAGTTGAGTCCAAGGTTTATTGGACCATATGGAATTCTGGAGAATGTTGGATCAGTTGCTTACCGATTGGCTTTACCTCCGAGTTTATCTCAGGTACACAATGTTTTTCATGTTTCGATGTTGAGGAAGTATATGCCAGATCCATCTCATGTTTTGAGTCGAGAGGTAGTTCAGCTGGAGGAGAACCTATCTTATGAAGAACAACCAGTCCATATTCTTGGCCACATGGAGCAGGTGTTACGGAATAAGGTGATTCATCAGGTAAAGGTTTTGTGGAAAAACAATGTGATTGAAGAGGCAATATGGAAATCTGAAAATGCTATGAGGGATAAATACCCCCACTTATTTTGATAAGTGAATAAAATTGTGAGGATGCAATTCCCAAAAGGGGGAAGGATGTAACAACCCAGGTAAATAAAGAATAAAGAATTTTTATATTTATTAATATTTATGAATTAAATATTAATTTTAATTAAAACGGGTTTCTAAGTTCGATAGCGTACTCGATACGCAACGATGAGTTTCTTTGAAAACTTACGTTTCACACTAGTAATAAAATATTATTATTTTAAATGTTAGTTAACACGTAGTCGTTGTACTGACGGGAATGGATAGAAATAACTAAAATATGATTATATCTGTTTTTAAACGTGTGTACATTTACCCAATTAAAGATAAAGGCTTAAAATACGGAAAGAATTCAATTTTAGGCATTTATACCCTAATTTTAACTAAGGGTTCACTTATCACCTTTTGACGGCGAACCGTCATTAAATACAGTTTTGATCAATCTTATAAATTCTATTGGACCAAATATAACTCTTCTTTAGAATCAGGACATCAAAATTTACTTTGTGTAAATTTTTGGTATCATTCCGATAAAGTTCATTTTTTTAATGAATAGTGTAAAATGTTGTATTTTAATTCAAAACCTCTTTTTAATCTAATTTATTTATATGATTAGATTATCATTTGAATTTATTTTAAAGTGAAATTATAAAATATTTTTACCATTAAATCCAATAGTGGTCGTTGGAATTAATTTCACTTTGAAATCGAACTTAAACTGGTGTCAATCTTTTGATACTTATTGTTTCATAAAAACACGCTATTTGCTCTGACAGCGGGAATTAATTATTAAATTAATCAATGCAACTTATATGTTGTGAATTTTGTAAAATGGACTTCATTTTTTAATTCAGAATATCAAATATATCTCAGGGTTAATTTTTGGTATTTTTCTGAAAAACTTCAACATTTGATGAATAGTGAAACCACTAAGTGGTACTTATAAAAACTGATTTTTCGTTTAAATAAAATTTTACCACTTTTGTGTTTTGAATTTCAAAAATACGACATACATGGTTGTCATTAAGAAGTATAATTTGGTTCAATGAGATAAAAATAATTTTTTGGTGAATAGTAACTTATTATGTTTTTAATCGCGATTAGAGGTAATTGGTGCAATTTAAGGCAAAAATGATATTATAATAAAATGAAAATACCTTAAAACATGTCCTACCCTTATTGGATGTGTCATGGCCGACCAAGACAAGCCATGAGTCAACTTGGGGACCCCATGGAGCAACTTTGGTTGGGAAATGACATAAATAACTTTTTATTTAATGTTAATGTAAAAATGACACACACATGAGATGTTTTACTAAAACAATAAGGACTCAAAAGAAGACATTACCTTAAAATCGGGTAACTACCCTTGGTTTGAGCTCAAAGGCTTCCTTGGGAAGGATTCTGCCCAAAGTGAGGCTTCAAGGAGTAAGAGAGGGATGTGGAGAGCCAAAATGGGCAGAGGTTGGCCGAGCCAAAGGCTTTGGGAGTGTGGGTAAGGAGGTAGAGGTGGGGGCCTTTTTTAAGAGGAGAGGAGGGGCACTCTTGGAAAGTAAAGAAAAGATGCTTTATTTTAAAATGGTATTCAGATTTAAGAGGCCCCACATTGATTTATTTCGAGGATAAGTTGATAAGGGTACGAAATCCACTCATCCAATAGGTTTTGGATATGTGTAGGTCTTAGATATTACATTATCTTTCCATTTTATTTAAATTGTTAAATAATGAGGTCATAGCTACATCATCATGATGTCATAAATAATTTAATTTATTTAATGTCTAAAAAGTAGAAAAAAAAATACTATGATGTATTAAATCTTTGTATCTTTCCAATGGCTATTTATAGTCAAAAATATGACTTGTATAACCCCATGTAAAAATTGTTTTAGTAAAACATCTCATGTGTGTGTCATTTTTACTTTAACATTAAATAAAAATTTATTTATGTCATTTCCCAACCAAAGTGGCTCCATGGGTTCCCCAAGTTGACCCATGGCTTTTCTTGGTCGGCCATGACACATCCAATAAGGATAGGACATGTGTCAAGGTATTTTCATTTTATTATAATATCATTTTTTCCTTAAATTGCACTAATTACCTCTAATCACGATTAAAAACATAAAAAGTTACTATTCACCAAAAAATTATTTTTATCTCATTGAACCAAATTTTACTTCTTAATGACAACCATGTATGTCGGATTTTTGAAATTCGAAACATAGAAGTGGTAAAATTTCATTTAAACGAAAAATCAGTTTTTATAAGTACCACTTAGTGGTTTCACTATTCATCAAAAATTGTAGTTTTTCAGAAAAATACAAAAAATTCACCCTAGCTATATTTGATATTCGGAATTCAAAAATGAAGTCCATTTTACAAAATTCACAACATATATGTTGCATTAATTAATTTAATAATTAATTCCCGTTGTCAGAGCAAATAGCATGTTTTTATGAAACAATACGTATCAAAAGATTGACACCAGTTTAAGTCTGATTTCAAAGTGAAATTAATTCCAACGACAACTATTGGATTTAATGGTAAAAATATTTTCTAATTTCAATTTAAAACCAATTCAAATGATTATATAATCATATAAATAAATTAGATTAAAAAGTGGTTTTGAATTAAAATACATCATTTTACACTATTCATTAAAAAAATGAACTTTATCGGAAAGATACCAAAAATTTACACAAAGTAAATTTTGATGTCCTGATTCTAAAGAAGAGTTATATTTGGTCCCATAGAATTTATAAGATTGATCAAAACTATATTTAATGACGGTTCACCATCAAAAGGTGATAAGTGAACCCTTAGTTAAAATTAGGGTATAAATGCCTAAAATTGAATTCTTTCCGTATTTTAAGACTTTATCTTTTATTGGGTAAATGTAAAAACATTTAAAAACATATATAATCATATTTTAGTTATTTCTATCCATTCCCACCAGTACAACGGCTACGTGTTAAATAACATTTAAAATAATATTATTTTATTAGTAGTGTGCAACGTAAGTGTTCAAAGAAACTCATCGTTGCGTATCGAGTACGCTATCGAACGTAGAAACCCCTTTCAATTAAAATTAATATTTAATTCGTAAATATTAATAAATATGAATTTTTTTATTCTTTATTTACCTGGGATGTTACAAATATTTACAATGAAGTTGATAAATGGATTAAAATTCTAATAAACCAATTTTTTAGTTATTCCTTGTTTTAAAGGGATGTTTATTAATTTACATATATATAATTCTTTAAAATAAGTTGGGTTTACATAATAATGTTATTCGTTTTTTAATTTATTTTTAATTTTTTAGATTAGAAAATTAAAATCAAATAATATTATGGATATATGAATGATGTGTTAAATTTTTAAAAGGTTTGGCATATATATTTTTTATATATGTAATTTATAATGTTTAATTTATTGTTTGAGTCATTAATTCATGATGTTTGATCATTTTATTTTTTAGTTAGCCTCATAAAATATATAGGAAATAAATTTAATGTGTTATCCTTTAGCTGATATAGAAAGTGGAACCTTTCATTTCCTGGATGAATTCCATTCAATATTGGTTTTAATCCAAACATTTAACAGATTATTGGAATAAAAATATTTCTACATTTAGATATTACCTAGGGGTTAGTAGTACTTTTCATAAGATATTAGGCTATGATACATTAAAGATCATCAATGGTATCTCATGTATTTTTTTGATTATTCATTTTATATATTCCAATAATATCTCTATGAATTATGTATGTTAAATTTTTAGGGTAATTATCATGTGATATCTTGGTTGGGTTGTTGTATTATTTGTTGATACGTATTTGGGAATGGTTTGTGGTGATGTTTGAATAGGTGAATTCTTTTAATGTTTGTAGTTTTATTTGGAATGTTACTTTCCCCGTGGGTGTAATTTATTTGAGGGGGTGTTTACACATGGTTTTTAGAATAATTCATCATTAGGATTCTATGGTTACGATCTTATGTGTTTCATTTAGTATTTCTTTCTTTGTTAGTTTATTTGTGGGTTTGAACTAGGCGACCTTTGGGTCTTTGATCAGGTAATAACGATCAATGTTAGTTTTTGATGAAAACCTAGGGAGTTGGTTATATTTTAGGGTTTCCCTATATAAGGGATTATTATTATTTGGACCCAGTTTTCTATTATTTAATAATTTACCATAAAGAGTAAAATGGCATTTTTTTAATATTGGTAGTGGTTTTCCCCCAAAATTTTTATTTGAATAAGGCATTGGTGGATTTGTTTTAGGGTGGTGATGATATACAATGGAAGATACTAATTTATATTTTTTTGATAATTATTAATTATATTGGACTCTTTCTATGAGTTTTTTTCTCTCAGATTCATCATTTTAAAGAATCTACAAATAGTTGTTAGACCTATACTAGGCCACCCACTTTTTAAGACCTCTATTTAAATGGATGTTCTTTTTTGGGGATTGGATTTATTGGGGTTAATTAATGATTTCAGTTTTGTTAAATGAGAGTCACTATTAGGTGGTTATAGATATTTGATTATTCTTGATGGTGTTCATATTTATCAATAATTTTGAATTTTCTTCCCACTCTGTCCTACTCTGGGATTAGAGTTTGTGGTCATTTTCTTCTTTCGCCTTCTATTATTTACCAATGGTTTTATAGGGATAAAAATTGTTATGGTGTCGAGAATTGTGACACCATGATTTTTAATTAACCAATTATTATGGTTATTTTATTTACATTATGTATAGTACTAGAATTTCATGTCATTTATCCTTCAATATTCCAAAATATATAATTTGTTACTCTATGAATTATTTGAATGATTGGTTTATGGGAAATTATGTGGTTACCATTACAAATGGAATTATTATATTTTAGTTTTTTTAATGATTTTGAAGAAGGAGTGTCACATGATTGAGTCTAAACTATACAATTAATAGTAGAAATCATGTAGTTATATTGTTTTCAATGTGTATTGGAACATAACATTCACATAATTGGTATTTGCGATAATATAAATATGTAAAAGGATCTATAATTTTTTCAGTACTTTTTTAATCATTTGGGAATTTTTTGGATACCCATTCATAAAAACCATATAAAAGATGTTGTGTGTCTTTAGGGAAGATTTCATGGTTGGGGTTTGTATTTTCAAACCATTCAATCAAACTATGTATTCTTCCTAGATTTCATTATATAGTGAAATTACAAATATTCAGAATCATATTTTAACTCTCCTATGATCATTTACTATCATATAATGTAATTCAACTAGCCCTTGTAGGATATATATAATGGTTTCCTCTTCATCCACCCTTAATTTCGTTTCCACTCTCAATTGTAGTCAAAACAAGTTCTTGGTAAATTCACATCATTCCATCATTCCATCTATTCCCTTTTACCCCTTCCTTTAATCTTGTTGTTTTCCTTCTTTAATGGAACCATAATAACTCTTTTGGTTGTATTAGGGGTTCAAAAATGTATTATATTTTATGTTTTGACTTTTATGTCTTAGTGAGTGACATTTTTAGAATTCACGGTCATTCTTTATTAAAGATAATTTATTGTTACATCATTTTAATTATAGAGGAATGTGTCTCTTTACATTTCCTTCATTTTAAAAATCATAAGATGCTTGTGGATTATAAATTAATTATAAATTAATGTATATTTTTCTATGAGTTTTTAGATTAACATATATATAATTTTTATTAAATAGTGACATAAAATAAAGTTTTCTCTCAAGGATTTTTATATATAACATTGAACAAATGGATTTTCAATCCATATTTTTATTAAATTCCACAACGAGTTATTTTAAGAAATTATAATGGGGAATGTGTTAATTTAACCTTTTTCTGATTTTGTACGGAATGTTTCAAATTTTATTGAATCCTTTATATTTGAAAAGGGGTTGTGTTAAAAGTTATTCAATATTTTTAAAGAACTAATTTTTTTGAAAATTTAAGATCATAAAATAAAGCTACATAATTTTAATTAGAGCTATTTTTAAATTTTATTAAGGAAATGGTTTTATAACCATTGGAACATCATTTCTTTACCCTACTTTTAATTAAATCCCTATTGAATTTTTACTATTGTGTGATAGATGATTGTTATTAAAGGGGTTGTTCTATGCTAGGTTGTTATAGGTGTAGTTTAAGATATTGTTATAGATTATTAATTAGCTTGTCCTCAATTTTTACTAACCTATATTTATTCATGGTATTGGGAACAATTTATCTTGGTGATATGTCTGACTATATACTACCCTAGTTTCTACACATGCTTTTAGGGTCTCCTCTATAGTGTGAAATAGGTATAGGTGGGGAGTGTCATTTTGTTAATAATACTGTGGGAATGTTTTATGTATTGTGTTTATTTTGGAATTCATTTAGTCCATGTCATGGTTTATATTGGTTCTAATTTAATAGGACCATCACATGTCAGAAACTATATAGTGAACCATAACATTTGATCTTGATTTATCATTTTGTATAGGGGAATTCAATTTATAGTTTATTTTTTTACTATCTTTATGAATAGTTTCCATGTATCTATTTATTTTCCACATTTATCCTTGATATTGTTTTTCAAATCTATGTTGTGATTTTATAACACCATAGAAATTGAGTTTTATGGAATAATAATTTTGATATCATTTTTAACATGTAACACCAAAATTTAAGCAAACCAGGACATACAATAAAAATATTAACATTTAAATGATATCATTATAACATATCATATAAATTTAATGCATTAATTGGAAAAAAAATATCGAAAAATTTTATAATGGTTTTTCTTAGTTCAATTTTATTTAATAAATCAAAATAAAAAATACACAATTTTCATTCAAGTCATTTTATTATTCAAATTATGTTTTCTTCAAAATATAGTTATTAGTTTATTTTTTGGGTAGAAATTATAATAATATTACAGAAGTTTTTGCAATTTTATATGAGGAACTGAAAATAAATTTTGAAATGGTAACATCAAGATTATTTTTGTCCAAAATTTTGGTATTTTTATAAAAAAATGTATTTTTATGTGAATAGTAAAAACACATTATTCATAAAACTAGTTTTATAAAAAATTATTTTTATTATCATAATAAATTAAATGAATAATTATATATAAATGTTTTATTGAATTTTATATATTATATATTAAGTGAGTTATTTTAATATTCATTTCAAATGTTTTACTACGCAAGAAATGAAAGTAAATTTAGTTTTTTTCTTAAAAATGTAGTTATCCAAAAATAGGTTTTCATTGTGTTCTTAATGCTTATTTTAAAGTTAATTCCCATTAAAAATATTATAATTGAATTAAAATAAAATGAATTCCAGATTTTTAATCTTCATTTTCTGAAAAATTAATAATTTAACTTTCATTAATTGTCATAATGTATTGTAAAAAGTATAAATATTTGTTACCAGTATTATGATTAAAAACGTTTTACCAGGTGTTAAACTAAGAGATATGGGATGAAATGATGCATAAATAGGAATAAAATTTATTTTTTAAATATATTTATACAATATATTGTATTAACTTCAAATAAGTTTCCATTTTGAAGCATTATTATTAGGAAGGACATAAATTATATTAAAAACTATTCATTTAGTCCATGGGTTTCCACACCCTCATATATAAAAGGTATTCTCTTATCATACCATATTAAAAATGATTTAGGAATATATACTGAACAATACACAACCTAATACTATCTTAACATCCCTTCATTCATCTTTGATTTTCCAGTACTCTTTTATGACCAATATTTCATGTCTTTAGGTGTATGCCAAAGGAGGTCACTCAAAGAAGTGGTATAAATCATGTCATAGATTTTTCCATTTTATTTCTTCTTAAAATGTTTAAAATCATTTTGAATTTATAATATAATGTTAATTATAATGACATAGATATAATTATATGTCATTATAATGTTGACTGAAACATTTCCCAGCTCCATTCCATCAAAGAGAATGTGAAATGACCACTCGTGTGTATGTGTGGAATACGATCGCCACATAGAGATGTGATTTATTTTCCACCACAACAACACATTTAATGATATATTTAGAGGTTAAATAAAAATATATATTATATGTAAAATAATTATTATTATTTAATGATAAAAAAAATTATAAATCATTCCATATTTTAATTAGAAAATAAAGACAAAATTTATTTGTGTATATGTACGGACTATTGTCTCGATGAATGGTGTAATTCAATTTTTGTTATAATCCTTTTGTTTAAGGTCATAAAATTATATGTGATATATAAATAAGATACACATTCCATGAATGATATTCTATAAATTTTATATTAATATTCTATTTTGCTATTTTCTAACACATTCATTCCTTATGAAACTCTCTTATTTAGGATAGTTCTACCACCTATATTAGTTATGTTATAATATTTATGAATTCAATGTTTATGGAATTTATATGAAGAAGATACATGAGAGGTACAAGGTTAGTCCAAAAAATTTGTAAGAAAAATAACTAGTAGAGATAGGAGTTACATGAGATTTTACAAAAATGAGAGTGAACCACAACATGAAAATCATCATAAATAATTGATGAATAGAAGATAGGAGTTCTAAATGACCACATATTTCCCGGATCCATTATTTATCATTTGGTATTTGAATTTTCCACCTGATATTTTTCACTATACACATGTGAAACATGTAGATTGACCTGAGTAGCATAATTGATATATTCAATCTAGTGAGGAATAATGTCACATTGTACATTCTGGGTTCTGGTCTTTAAATATGCGACCATAGGTTTATATTTTGAATCTACCCATAGGTTTTATCATCGATGGTGGACAATATGCTTGATGGAAATCATCATCACCCACAATTTTTCATAGTAAGAATTTTCAACTCTGATTAAGTGGTAGAACCAGCCTTTGAAAATTCTATAGTGGGTTCCGATACCACCTCCTCCACCTGAGGGTCTAGGTATTCATGTGTCCACTCCTTCCACATTAACATCAACCCAATATACAATTAGTGGGATCTATCTAAAAAAATTCATAACCAGGGGATTATTGGAATGAAATACAACTCCCAATATCTGAAGAATTTTTAGATCACTTACAGGGTTGTTCTTGTCCCAATTTTTCACCATGGAAGTAGCATGAATCTCTCTATGTTAGTCAAGAATTACAATTTGAGCTGTGGTTATATGATATAGAAACGTATATTCATTCTAGACCCTCTAGTTCTAGTTGATCACTGGTGTCATTGCTTCAAGCATTAGAGTACGTAACTTTATACTATATTCATTTTGAGAAACATAATCCAGGTGTTCTTTGTTATATTTTAATTCTCCCAGGTTCATTCCCAAAATCTAACCAGCATAGTCCAATAGCTAATGTGCATAATTACACTAAATGAGAATGTTCTATGTGTTATTCTCTACTTTGAGACAAAGGATTTAGGATGAGAATTTGTGTTTTCAAGACATTTTCAAATTTTCATACAGTGGAAATCAATTTCACCAGATCTTTAATAAGAGTATATTCCTAGAGGGATGGATGATGACTACCTTGAATATAGAAATACATGAAGGTGTCATGTTGTTTCTCGAACATAGTATCTTGTAGTAAACATTTGTATTGAATTAGACACTAGTACTTTTTGTCCAGACAAGTGTTTCAGTATTAGTAAATGTATGATTAATAATTTCATGTTTGACCTACATTGGAAAAAAATAAATTTAACTATGAGTTTCCATGATGTCACTAATATTCAAATTTAATAATTCCTTAGGAATAATTAATTTATCCCAAAATAGTCTATCCATCTAGAGTGTACTCCAAAAATTTAATTATTTTTTCATTGATACAAGCTCTTTGGTACTCTACATAATCTCTTTAAAATAATGTTTAGTTTATTTCCAAAATGGAGACCAATGATAGTGGTTATAATCATCATGAATCCACCTGTTGAACATTCAAGCAAAGAAGCTATTGGAGGAATCATCTATTGTAAATAGATTCGATTTGAATCTTCCAATAAGATAATCATTGATTATTCTCATATCATTAATGCCAGGGCCCCCATTACGATGGATTTGATGTAATCCTTCAATGAGATTGTAACCAATTTCCATTTTAGAATCAAACTGGTCCAAATAATGTTCTTAATCATACCTTGTATATCCTTGGGGGGAGTCCTCTAGGCCATATATAAAAATAAAAATCGTAGAAAAATTTAGAGGTAAGAACTGAATTCACAAGGCACACCCTCCCAGCATGTGAAATTGATTTCCCTTTCCATATGGAATGTTTGTAAAAAATGGTAGAGCTGATTCCAATAAGTAATTAGCTTCTGAATCTGCCCAATAAAATTGGGACGCCATGGTAGGTGAAGGGTAGGGACCCTTTCCTCATTCCATGCCTCCATGCAATATTATTCTATATTCCCACTATAATCCCATTACTAAACACAATAAATGATTTTCCACGAGAAATTGCATTCCCTGCCACTTCATTATAATGAGTGAAAAGGGTATGGATTGATAAAATGGTCCTTTAGAAGGGTAGAAAAATAGGATGATTTCATATTCATAAATGATATGTGACAGAAAAGTATCATCTCTTACATATATAATTTATTTATAGAGGCCAATCTTGGTATAGTCAGTGATGCATCTTCTCAGATAATCTTCCTCAATGGAAATGAAGAGACCTGAAAGTGGATCACCCTTTCAAACTCCCCTTGTACACTTAAAAATTTCCATTATAATCCCTTATATAAGAACATATGAACATCATGATGAAAGTATGGATTTAATCATTATTAGAAAGGCATAATAGAATAAAAATTTCTTAAGATAATTGATTAGGAAATTCAATTTGAGAACATCAAAAGCCTTTTTAAAAGCAATATTCAAGGAAAAGTTCACTTCATTTTATTTCTTCTTCATAATTTTCACACATTATGAGGCTATGATCAATAGTTTTAATATTAGAAAACTTGGGAAAATCCATACTGATTTGAGGCTGTGTTATCTTAGACGGTTGCATCTGTAATGAGCAAGAATATTTTTCCAATGACTTTGGGGACATTGTACTTAATAAAAAAATAACTAAAATATTTGATATCTGCTATGATAATTTTCATGAGAATTAATTAAATTAAAATTTAATTCATTACATGTCGCATGCATTCTTGGGTAAGGAATTCCCTGACTGAAAGATCCATTCCATCTTTTAGAATGTCCCAATAAAACATAAAGAATTAATTGTAGAAACCATCTATCTCGACATCACATTCCATGTTGATGAAAAACATAACTTTCCCAATTTTTGAGATATTATTTAATAATATGATATAAATTACGAGATTAAAATTCTCAAGATGATAGAACCATGATCAATTTTAATGGACCAGAACCATTGAAATGAAAATGTCATGAAACCTGAAAAATCTACCACTATGAAAAAAGGGATCTTATTAATTACTTATTAATAAATGGGTATTAAAATGTTATAAGTGGATCATATATTTTATTTTAAGTATTTAATCTATTATTATATATAAATTTTATTAAAAATAAATTTTTTATAGAATTTTTTCTCCTTTACAAATCAAATAAGACGTAAGGTAAGGGTTCTTCATATCAATATTGCTTTGTTGATACATGCTTGA
Source organism: Viscum album (assembly GCA_963277665.1). Classification (NCBI taxonomy): domain Eukaryota; kingdom Viridiplantae; phylum Streptophyta; class Magnoliopsida; order Santalales; family Viscaceae; genus Viscum; species Viscum album. Next base: position 1,283,472,086 of record OY728134.1, read on the forward strand.
TGTTATGAAGCTATTTAGGTTTAAGAGTTGTATATAAAATTCAAAATATATTTTTACCATTATACCTTCTTAATTAATTTTATTTAATCATTTACTTCCAATTATTTCATCCAAGATATTTTGATTCCAAACATACAGACATTTTAATGGTTTATATTCTCAAAATAACTTCGTTAGGACTTAGGTTTTGTTATAAATATATCATCCATTATGCATTGTATCAAAATCCCATTTTATAAGATATATTTTTAATCTACTAATATTAAATATATTTAATTTTTCATTCAAATTTATTTCATTAATGGGGCTTCTGAAAAAAGTGTCACCAAATAAGTATGGGGTTTATATTAAAATAACCATTTTTACCAAGATTGATTATACATACATTTAAGGATGATAAAATTATATGATATATCCATTAAATTATTTATTCTACTCTCAAATAATAAATACTAAAAATAGCAATATTTAATTTCATTTCCCTATCTTTATGTAGTCAATGGTTTTAATGCATGTTCTAATGGAAAAAGTTTTCTTATTCATTTGGGAATCATTTATTCCATTTACATGTTTGCATCAAAAACTTTTTCAAAACAAATTTTACTATTAAAAAATTATTTTTTGATGTCATTTTTATGATATTTTAATTTATATTAAAAAAATTACACATCTATCATCTTTTTATTTTCTGAATGTGGCATTTTTCACTTTTTTTCAAAATCTATAAAGGTATATCAATTTTAATGTTTACCATATGAGTAGATATTATTATTATCAAGATTGATAAATTATTTGATTATCATCTTACAATAATCCTTCGTTCTTTTTAAATAAAATTTTTCCATTAACATTTTTAGGATGTTCATATTTTATATAAGTGATTTCAAAAGTGATGTCATTATTTTCTTAAGAAAATATATCACTGAATATTTAATGTAATTTTTCATTTATTATAACATTATTTTTCCTTACTTATAATTGACTACAGATATGATCATATGATATGATCATTATACTTTTTTTGATGGTTTATGATTATTGTGTTGAAATATTAATGAAAATAATTTTCATTTCCCTAAGATATGCTATGATGTAATGATAAATGTTTTCATGATATTATATCATTGATATGAATGGATAATGATTTACTGATTGGTGTTCATGTTATATTACATTGATGAATTATGTAATGATTAATGTATTTTAAACTGAAGGGGTACATGGGATGTTATCCCAGCCCAAGACATGTATATTTTATGTTATACCAATCCCAAAGCTGGTACATGGGTGGTTATCCATGGGATAAAATGTACAAAATGACTTTCTAAGTAGACTTGAAATAATATTTCCATAATTATGAATATAAAGAACATTTTTACACTTTTTATGACGTTATATTTTTCCAATATTCCTCTCTCGTGGCTATAATAAAAGATTTTCCTTATTAATGTCTTATGAATGTCAATTATTTCTTCCATGAGATGATATTATGATCTATAAATTTATAGGTTTGATTTTTAAAATTTAAGATCCTATTATAGTACACATAGTACCGTGTTATCAATTATAATAGTAATTTATTAATATATCATTTTTTTAAATATAAAACATCTGATCTCCCCTGTATTATGATTCCTTTTCCCCAGGGTGAGAATAAGTTTTTCATGTATGATATAACTAAAAAGGTGCTAGTAGTGATGATATTGTACTGAGGTGATGAAGATATTTTTTGTAATAGTTGATTATGTGTCATTGTTTCAAAATGCAATAAAACTATTTTGTTATGGACTAGATTATATTGATATGTATGGGATATTTATCAAAAAATATATAATATTTTGGGTTTTAATGTTTGGTTCTCCTTTTATAGCACTTGATTGGGGTTTATTTATTATTTGAAACTATGATATGAAAAATTTAGTGAGAACCCTTAGTAAAAGAATAATAATTTGTCAATATATTTGTATATGGTAAGGAACAGAATGTGGTTTTACAATAAAATAAATCTCCATTTAGATAGTACAAATTGTATTTGTATATGGAATAGATGAACCTAGGGGTAAGAAATTTAGAATGGGCATTTCATGTATTAACTCAATCATCATTAGGGCATGATTAGTGGGCCTAAGACTACACAATTGGATAAACAAACTTGGGGGTAGAGTTGAATGAATTGAAATTTTATTTATGGATGATTATGAATTATTTCAATAGGAGATGGCTATGGATGAAATATTACTATATCTAAGGTGTCATATATTTAAAATAAGTTTTACAATCTGGACAATTTACAATTTCATTATTATTATATATCTTCTCAATGAGATTATTATTTCCTACAATATTCATTATTGTTTTATTCAATGTTTTGAAACAAGTCATATTGTGTGAATTATAAATGTGAAAACCAATTCAATGATTTCCCAAATGAGAAACCAAATGAAATTTAATATCCAATGTAAAATATTTTGATCATTATTGAAAAACTATCTTGATATATGATTAAGAAGTTGATAATAGATATGTTTCAAAATGAGCCAAATAAAGATGAAATTGAGTTTCATGAATTCCCTATAGAATATAAGATTCATATTCCTAAATGATTTGATTTTTAGAAGAATATCATTGTAAAATTTCTCAATGAAAATAGAAGTATGTTTATTTGTGGAAAATAATGGATTAATGTAAATAATTGTCAAGGAATATCAATGGTACAATTGAGGGAAATAAAGAAAATCCTAGGGACCCATTTATATTTTGATATATTTTTGTGGGATATTAATTTATATTAGTCAATTACCTAATCCAATAGCTATCTATTATCCTATAGAAGGGCCTATGTTATGGAAAAAAATTTAGTTGAATTTTTGAATTTTTTATTTATTGGGAATTGAAAATTATGTATGTGAATTATATTATCAATGATATTCTAGTTATAAGAATCCTAAAAAATATATGTATTTTTATTGAATAGTTTTTCATTATAAATTTTCTTGAAAATGATGAATGAAATCCATAACAATGAAATGTGATTTATTTTTGAGGATATAGTTTTTGAAAACACGTGTAAATGGAATTTTTATCCCTTAATATGTGCCTAATATTGAAATTATAATGTTTTTTTGCTATAAATATTTGTTTGATATTAATTTACTAATTTTTATAGTGTCGGTGTCATTGATTTTAATTACATATTTTATGAAAAATTATTTTCTATTATCTTTTACCAATTTTATCACATTGTTTAATTTATATAAAATATTAGGTAGTCTACGATTATATTTTCTGAATATAGACAGAGTTATTTTTGGAATAATATATAATTTAATTTAGGTTTTATGGTTATTCATTTTATTATTATCTTTTATTAGAATATATGATCATGTAATTTAGGATATTTAGAAGATGGAGGGGTAGGGGTTATGGTGAGAGATAATGGATATAACTTGTAAGATGAAAGTTTGGAGGATTCAACATATTGAAGAGAAAATTGGGTCTTGAATGAATATGAATTTATTTGGTATAGTGATATATTCCATCATTGTGATCCTCAAAAATATGATCACACCAATAATGTGGATCCATTAGAGTCTTGAGGATAAAAGTGGAACATTTAGGATGTTGTCAGGGTATACATTAATATCTTTTCCCCTAAATTTTAAATTATGTCACTTAGAAGAGTCATTAAATGTTGTTGAGTTGCACATGTTGTGTCCAATCAAGTTTATGTAGAGGAGAAGAATAATTTAATACAATTAAACGATCATTGAAAATGTTCCAGCCTCAAATGGAGAGATTATATAAAGATTAAATGATCTTAATATAATAATCACCACAATCAGGGAATTGGAAGAATGGAGGATCACCTATATGGGAAGGGGTTACATTCGCATCGTCCTTCATTAAGATAAAGACAAGTGGAGACCTCAAAGATATGGATTTTCTCTCTTTAATCCTAGAATGATCATGATACAAGATCGGGACAATAATTTTAACTCCAAAAATTTAAAGGAATATCCACACTCAGGTTTTGTTTCATATATATATGCTTAATTGTTTATACCAGCATTCTTTTATTTTGTGGGGAATGACATCCTCAGTTAGTAATGATATTATGGTAGATAAGAAAATGGATTTTCCATGATTCAATCATTTTTCAAGAGTCTCAGTTCATGTTAATAGGAATAATACCCTTGTTGAGTATGAGGTTCTTCCCACTTTGGGATTTAGCCTCACATTAGGGATTCATTATGAATAGATTCTTATATTCTTCATGTAATATATTTTTTTTGGACATATTTAATTTGAATATAAAACATCTTAATTCGATAACTTGGGTCATCTAATTAGTAATGATGTCTACTTTATTTAAATGGATAATGATATGGGAAATAAAAAGATAGAGAAACCCTCCACCTCTATTTCGTTTACATCATCTACAGTGGATCCAATAGACCCCAAGTCTAATATGGTTGAGGGAATGGAGATGAAGATTATAATGGACAATGATATGGTTACCCTTTTTGAATTGTATTGGTAGAGGAGTCTTCTAAAGAATTTATTTTGAAATAGTGAATAGACGGCTTTGATGAAGGCCCAAAAGTGAACTTTTTGGAACATCATCACATGTTTGATGATGTGCTAGTTTTTTCTAGTAAAAACATTAGAGTTTTTTATTAATGTAAATCATGGACTAGCTACAGAGAAAATATCAGGGGGTGAATTTTCGGGATTCCCTCATGAGTAGAATTTCATCCAATGAGGCTATCATGTTGAGAAATTGGTGTGTCAACATGATAGAAGTTATGATCACCATCAAGAAAAGATGTTAATCATAATATGATTATTATTCGAAAAACATGTGACTTTTATAAACACCTATTTATTTGGTTAAAGGCATCAGATGATGAAAAAACAAGAAGTTATTATTGGGAATCATTAGGAGTGTTACTATAATCATAAAATAATGTTGGTCTTTGCTGATAATAATTCTAGGAAGGTTGATTTTATCATCTCTTTAGGCTTATCCTTTATCTTTAGTACACATAGAATAAGTCATAACATACTTCAAAAAATGAATGGAACTCTAAATGGTCTATTGGATGAATTTTTATCTATCAGCAAGAGAAGGATCATGCTTTCCTACATGTCACCCAAGGGAACATTTCAAAGAGAATATTGACTGAGGATCCTTCTACAGGAACTGAGCACTCTCCCAATAATTTCACACCCCTTAGTATAAAATTGATGGATGATAACATCATGGGAAATAAATCTATAGATTGTAGTAATTAGTCTTTTAGTAATATCGAGGAGGTGGTAGGGCTATATGATGTATGAATATAAACAATTAAAAATAAAAATGTAAAAAAATTGGTATTTTTAATGGAATAGGAGTCCCAAATTATTGGTAGATAATACCTTACTAAATGAAGATCCTATTTTGGAAATTTCATGGTTTTGTGAACTACTCCATGGTCATAATAATTAGATACATCATTTTTACTAATTAAATCATGGTAACTTCCCTTACTCTACAAAAAATGTGGTTTGATAACTTGATATACAAAAAATGGTCATCCCTTGTCTCCTCATTTTTTAATAAAACAGGAATGATAGTGATGTGTAAATTATCTAGATTCAAAAGCATGATGGTATCCTATATAACAAATATGTAAGTTAACATAAATCTACCACCATTTCAATTGGAATGGAAGGTAAGTAATTATTATAATCCTTTATTTATTCCTCTAAATATTACATAAGAGGAATAGGCATTTAGAGGGATATAGAGTGTATTTTTGATCAAATTTCATAAAAAGGGTAATCTTGGGAGATTTAAAAATAATTATTGGGAATGAAGAGAAAATTAGATCTAACATTAGAGGGATTGGAGGTCATGAATTATCATCTTATGTTGATCATTTACTCTCTTTTGATATCACGATGGCTGGAGATAATTTCACAAGGAGTTTATACACACATAATAGAAAAAAAGATAATAATCAGGATACAGGTTTTGTTCATGTGGATGCATGGAATGATTCTATAGAGATTTATAGACTCTCTCTTCCAATGATCCACTCAGAGAGTAATCCCCTTTTTGTTGACATTTTTTTAAAAAAAATAAGTTTATACCCTCTGGTTAATCTTCAGTAATTTATGTATTTTTGTGACCGGATGTAGGAAAAGTATTAGGAAAACATCATTTTTGAGACACAAGACTCATCACTACAAATACAAGACTCCAAAATGAAATTTTTTAAAAAATAAAGAATAAATAGTTGATGAGGTGATCCTTTAAAAAAAATTGATGATGACAAAAATCCTTCAAAATTTAATTTTGAACACTTTCAAAGAAGAGATCAAAATCATGATATTCCTACTCAGGATGATATTAAATAACTTTATAAAAATGATTAATTACTATCTTATAACGAGAAATTTATATATGGCCCAACAAATCCTAGATGGATAATAGACAGAGATAGAATCTCAATATTGTTTCACTACATACACATGAAAAAATTCCAAGAAAGGGGTTACATCCCTCGATATTAGTGGGAACATCATCAAATCAGAAAATGATATCTCCATTTCTATGATAGGTTGATTTAAAGAACTATATTCAGACAAATAGGACGGTAAAACAAATAAAATGATCTATAATATTAGTCCATGTATTAATGGTGTTTAATATAAGTGGATAATTGAAACACTTGGTAAAGAGGAAATCAAATCAACTCTCTTTACCATACATAATGACAATGTGGTAGGACTATATATATTTTCTAATAAGTTCTTTATTTTCAACTCAGACAGTATGCATGGTCATTCCAGTAAGACATTAAGGGAATTCATTAAAAATTCATCTATTTCTTATGTATTATACTCTTCTTTTATTTTCATAATTACAATAAAACAAAATTATGTCCATATTATAGATTTATTGCTAGATGAAATTGTGAATATGATTCTAAAATTCATTAGAAAAATTATCACTCTTAGGTTGGTATATATTTACAAGGGCTTCAATAATAAAATTCATTTTGGGTTTTTCCTTAGATGGTTCGATCATAATTTACTTTTTATGGACTTTGGATTTATTATCATTCTAATAGAGAACGTGAAGTATATGAATCATTCTCTCTAAATTGATATTTTAATGGAATTTAAAATGATCAGATGGAGATTCATATTTATAATGGAATGAAATCACGAGTTCTATGAACACTTCATTAACATTTTGAGATCCATGAATAGTAGTTATCAACTCTCAATCCTTGTTATTTGGTCTCCAATAGGTTTTTTTCTAAATTTTCCTAGGGATAATACAAGGGTACCCCCACTATAGACTCCTTTTTATTATGGATGAGGATTATCTGAGTCATTACATGAATAGTTTTGTTTATTATAGTATCTAAATTCATATTAAGTCTGGAAGGTTACTCTTTTCTCCCTCGAATTTCCTTTATTCGGATTACATGCTCCTATTTGGGAAACCATACATAATCATGTTATCTTATATAAAAGTAGTTATTGGGTTTGATGATGATACATTTGGATAGATATTTAGCTATACAAAATATTTAATGGTCTTTTGGAGGATTTATTTATCACTAGCTAAAAAAGGTGGATAATTAACATATAGTTGAGAGAGGATATCAACCCTTCAACAATATTGGTGTACCCCTCTTATGGGGTAATTTGAAAAGGTGCTACATGGATAACATATATTCTAAAATTATAGATATGATGGAAACATTGAATGTGTCAATATTTTTCAAGAGGTGGTAATCATTTGGTTTAAGTGTTGTTAACCTTAAGGATTGTACATTTTTTCTCAATTTACATGTGTCACAGAACAATCATCAATACAACTCATATTTTGATTAAAAACATTTTAATGAAATGTTCCAATCATGAAAGGAAACTTATTATTATGGATTTGAAAAATATTAGAAAACCCATTGACATGAGTGACTTGGACATAAATGATATCAATATATTTAATGAGGAACTAATCTAAAAAATTACATGGATCCTTATTACAACAAATGATTTATAACATTAATGTTTTCCAATAGGTTCATTGAAAATGTGTACTATGAGTACACAACTTACATTACCTCATATATTTGGACAAATATTAATTATTCATATCATAAAATCATTATGTGGCCAATGTGGATTGTTTGAGAGAAAGAATTTCCTAATTTCTATATCACATCATGGTTTTATATGACAATTAATGAAAAGATATCTATTCCCCATGATCTAAACGACAGCAATATTGTTTATTTTCAATGAAATAAAATTGAACAAGTCCTTATCCCAGCTCACATGTTGATGGAGGTTCTGAAATATGAGTATATTTGTAGAGACACTCTTATATACGGATCATTAATGATTATTCAGATCACTACTAGAGAGTGTTATAGGAACATGTGTGATGGTACCACCATGAATCCCACGTGGTTAATAAACATTAAATATATTTTCATTTCAGCACCTTCCACACTTCAATTATGGGTAATGTAGAGAATACTGATTCAAATTCAAATCATGATTCAAATAATTGGGATACATATGGTATCTTCCTATAAAAATGTTTAAACTCATATGAATTTCTAAATTAAATGTTTCACAAATATAGTTTTACGTACAGGTTATTGGAATACTTCTAGCATATGTTTTTTAGCAAGATGTAATAAAAAATCATTGATGACATGATGATTTCCATTATTAAATCAAGCTATAGTGAATATATTCAATCATTGATCCTATCTATTGTAGCTCTTATTGTTTCATACACATGTGTATAATGAAATTTTAATTTTTTTTCTATAATATGATCCCTTGATCAAACTATGGATAAAGGTAGTACATAGTGATTTTTTCCTTACATCTATTATTCAAATACAGCTAAATGATAATGACATTACTGATCTGGTTGTTCCGAAAATTTTTATGTTCCTAGAAGTGTTGAAAACCCACATATGGGAAAGAAAATAAGATATATCCCTCCGATCCCAAATTAGCTTAATGTGAACATGGATGGGGTGGCCCTAGCTGCACCTGGACCCTATGGTTTTGTCGGATTATTCCACAACCATCAATGCCTCATTAACAATTTCTTATATCAGTTCATATTTAACAAATTTTCAATTAATGAAAAACTATGGTAGATGATCAAGGAAATGAAATATGTTGTGAATCATGGTCGTAGAACACTTTTTATGGAATTCGATTGAATAATGGTTGGTAGTATTTTAAAGGCACATTCCAGGAAATTCAAATGAATAATGATTCCTCTATAGATCATGTTCATTCATCTTGTTGGTCACCATAGACTAGATGTTATACATATTTATAGGGAAACCAATTAGGTTTATGATTCAATCTCAAAGAAGAAAACAATGGGGTAATGCCTGATATCTTCATTTTATGTTCAGGAACTGTTTTTCACCTTTCATTAAGGCAGATGTGTGAGGTGACATGAATATAACTTCTCCTTAGATAGGGTCTTCAGTAAAATTCTCATGCGATCTTCATGCTATTAACAATTATTATAATAGAAAAATATATCTTCTAAAAGGACTACCACAAACATATCAAGGTAATCACAAAAAATATTATTAATTAAATCCCTGAAGATATCTAGAGAATTTGTAGGAACTAAAGGAATTACTATATGTTAATAATGACCATACCGTGTACTGAATGTCGATTTGGGTATATTATCCATCATGAACCTAAATTTATGTTATCCAGAATGCCAACCAATCTTGGAAATGTATTGACCTCTACACAATTGATCAAACAATTCATAAATACGGGGAAGACGATGCTTGTTCTTAATTGTTATCTTGTTCAATACGCACTAATCAATATTGATTCGTATTGATCTGTCATTATTTTTTATAAAAATATTTGGTGCACCACAAGGTGACAAACATGGATGAATGAATCCCTTATTTGGGTTTTCATGGAATTGGATCTTCAAATCCCGATACTCAATTATGTACATTCTATACAAACCCATCTCAATTGGTGTGGAACTAGGTACAAGTTCTATCAAGAACACAAATTCATGGTTTAGTGGAAGAACAACCAAATATTCCAAAAAGAGATCCATGAAATCTTGAAAAAAATGAATATCAATGATATTTACATTATCCCCCAACATTTGAGATAATAAACCCTTATGAATTTTAGTTAAGACACATACACTGGATGTAATCTCAATAGAAAGTTCCAACTTATTGTCACATTGAAGTATGATCATAGGAGGTTTTGAAATATCAAACGTATATTCACTTCCTTGAAAATTGATATAGGATTTATGTAGAAAAAGACAGTCCGTACCTAATATGACATCAAATTTGAACAAAGTATGAATGAAAAGATTTAATGGAAGCACATTCCCACAAAATTAAACCAGAGAGGGATCATATACTTGATATAGAATCATCATACCATTAGGAAGTATAACTTATGACTCCATCGTTATTATATGATTCCATAGGTTTATCCTAGGTTATTAATTGATAACATACATATAAATCCTTCATGATGGTTCATGAATAGTTTGTGAATTTCCAAAGAATATCCCCTAGGAGTGTCAAACCTATTTTGCAGAAAGGCTCATTGTTGTTTACTAGATTACCCTAAGCCAAGCACAGAATATATTGTCAGGGTTGTTTCACCTAGGTACATTTATTCAAAATCCACATCCACATTTAGTATACAGACATGGTTGTATTTCTAGGAAACAATCACTATACCCTTCACCAATATTCCAGGTCATTTTCCTATACTTTTCCTTATCCTAAGACATATCGCTAGACATGTTATTAGGGTTCCCACTAAGGTTTCCTCTTCCTTGTTCATAATGGGTAACTATAAATTTTCTCAAATACCAACTATAGAAACCCTCTTTTTCAATAAATTAAAATTGAAAACCAATTTTGTAATATATAAACAATATGAAAACAGATTCCCAAAGACCATAGTTGGTATTCTGCCTTCGGAAAAATAGAATTAGAAAACTAGTATATATGTGAGCTAAAACATATCCCACAAGATTCATCATTACTAGGACCCTTCTTAGATATATCAGACGTCGAACTTACCCCCATAAACTGGGGTAACAGAAACATAAAAAGGGGTGAGATAAAATGATCATTATGGGAATATAAGAGAGATATGTTAGTATAATCAGGAGCATTTAGTTATGATAATGTGATCATGAAAATAGATGATCATAACCTTCATATCAAGGATCAAGTCATAAAGACCGACAGTTAATAAGACATAAACCAAAATTAAATAGATATCATAATACATGGAAGCATAAATAGTAATAAGGCATGGAATTTTTGAAACACATAAACATATAATAATTTTCATATAGGCCAAGGCATCACAACCATTAAAATCTTAATGGAAAAAATCCTTTTCAAAACTAGTTAACCTTGGTTCTATCCCTTTATTACTGAACTGAGTGACCCTTATTGTAGTACCATATTACTGAAAAAATTAACCCTTATTGTATCCATTTATTACTAAATAGAGTAACCCTCCTTCTATCCATGTTTTATCTTTTGAGATATAAATCATTATCCAATGTATTAGAGGGAGATATAGGACCCACCCTTCACATAATTTAATCATACATACATGTTCCACGTGATCATATGTAGACCATTCATAACCCCTAAAATGAAATCAGTATAAGAAAAATTTAAACTTATCATAACATATGGAAAGCGATAGGATTCATAATTATTTCATCAAAAAACTAACTCGTGACAAGATATGGGTTTGAAAAGAATATAACATGTGAAAGAGATATGAGCTATATGAACATCATGCCATCAAAACATTATCCATTTAGAGAAATAATAAGTATGAAAAAATGGAATAATTTCCCCATTAAGGCAGTAGTAACACAAATCGATGTTATCTTATATGGGAAATAATTTTGAAATACCTTTTAAATACATTTCTTGAAGAAAATATCCTATCTTTTTGAAAAAATAATTTTAATAACATAAATTCTTTTGAATAACTTTTTATTTAAAAATAGATTCAAAAACTTATAAAGGAATATTTTAAAATAAAAATACATTTTTGAACTCATTTTACATGAATATTATCTTCAAGGATATCTTGAAATCATTTTTTAAAACATTATTGAAAAAAAAATCGTTTTGAATACAATTGATTTCTGAACAAAGAGACTTATCATATGATTTTACATAAAAGCATTATCTTAAGTAAAAAAGTGTGGAAATGGTATTAAAAATGACAATGAATTGAATAATTATAAGATACATAAACTCATGAATATTTTTTATATCTTGATCATAATAATTCATCAAATGAATAATAAATGTAAACAATATCAAAAAGTATTGAGATTATATTAATAAACACATATAACATGGAAAAATGGTATCTTACTCTCCATGAAGGAAAAGGAAATTACATGAATCCTAATATATTATGAAAATAATTAGATTCATGAATCAAAATGTAAATATGATTTATACACACCGTGAATATGATTTTTTGGTGCATAACAAAACATGAGTCCCAATATTTTACCGATTTGGTAACATATGAAAGTTAAACCCCATGAATAAATTATCAGAAAATGGATATGTGAATAAACATAAATTTAATGATAGGAAACATATAAAACAAACATGGGAATTACATTCACCACACAAAATGAACAATTGGTGAACGTACCATGAATCTAACATAAATTAAAAGTGATATTAAATTCACCTTACCATGTTTCTTGAATCTCTCCGTACTAGTACATGTTTTCTATAAAATAAATATAAGTTTTTATAAAACTTTTAAATATGAATATTATTAAACATAATAATATGTATGGATTAATTATGAACATATATTACCCTCCTTTTAATGATCATATGTTAATGTTTAACTTTGGGTTATATTCTCTTTGTTCTTTGAATGGGTCTTAATTTGTTATATATTTGGTTCTTATACATATATCATGATTCCAAAGTATAAAAAATGATACAAATATCTGGTCTATATTGTATATTAGGATTATAATAATGTATAGAATATAGGATTATAAAATAGAATACACCATTCATTGAGATGTAAATTTGTATATATGTATGATCTTTGTTTCTATATTTATTATCATGTTGAAAGAATGAAAGAAAATGACTTGAATTTATTTGTATATATATATATATAATTATTCTAGTATCATTATTATATCATATATATCTTATATTTTTATCTAAATCATTCTTAATACATTCCATTGGGTGTGTGAACAAATCATATTGCTTTATTGGGTGGTAGACCACATGTCCTCAAACAAGATTATCTTATTACAACGAAATGGATAATAAATATTTATTTATTGTAAATTTGATACAGAATATTAAATAAATAATAAATAATATATATTTCATATTTAAAAAGTTTACCATCATAAATGGCCACCATGATGGGTGTTTAAGTAGAAATGAACAATCATCGTTTTGGGAGGCATTAGTTCTCCATACAAAGAAATAGTATGTTCAACATCCATTAGATGGAGGTTTGTGTATGAGTAGGTTAAAATATTTTCATAAAAATGTCCTCACATATGTAGGATATCATTGTTGTCTCACATAAATGGAATAAATATAGTGGAGGGGTGAAGAAGGAAAATAATGGAAATGATCTTAAAAGAAGATGTTACTATTGAATCGGGTAACCCCTTTTGGTTTGTGCTGAATGGTTTCCTTGATAGTGTTTATTTTTAAATGGGTTCTTGAAAATAGAGTAGAGGATTTTTGGGAGGATACTTGGAATATCTGGGATGATCCTAATATGATTTAGAGGTGTGTGGAATGGGTAGATGTGGTGGACTTTTAGGGGGAAGGAAAATGACTCTCATGGAATTTCTTAAGCATGTTAGTTGTCAACATGTTATTAAAAAAAGTTATAACAAACCAACCATAATAAATAATGGAAGATATATGGACGGAATATGGACATCTAATTGGTTTTGGACATGTGTCTAGGTCATTTTGAGTCAAAAATTTAAGGATTAGTATGTTATTAATTTAATTTTCCTCTAAACCGATGTAATTAATTTTAATCACCATCACAAACATTTGTAGTCAAAACAATGTTATACTCATAATACATAATAAATTATTCTAATTAAAAATTTTCAATACATTTTTTCAAATTATAATCACATATGTGGAAAAAATTAATTTTAAGTCAATCTCTTTGTCAGGACGAGAGTGTGGGTTTTTATAACAAAAATGATCAAAAGATTACTAAGTCTTTTAGAACAATTTAAATTTAGAAATGGTCCCAATCACCAAAATTGGATTATATGATAACAATATTATATAATTTAACATTGAAATAATATTAAAATATATATTAACCTTATTAATAAATTAAGTTAAAATGCAATTTTTAATTAATCACCAGTATTTTTCACAATTCATCTACAAATAAATTGTGTCGGATAAATCCAAAAAATTAACATTAGGATAATTTGATCATTTTGAATTCAAAACTGAATTATATTTTAGCAAATTAATTTTTTAATTTTTTTTCATTTTAATTTCATTATTAAAGGGGTTTCATTCTTAATAACTGTATTTTTTACAAAGGACTTTACCAAAAATAATATCTTTCATTGTCAAATATGTATAATTTATATAAACTGAATTAAATAAATATTTGAAAAGTCGTTATCACTATTCATATAACTATGTTTAATTTATAGGTTAAAATTTACATATTTAAATTATTAACGAAATAAAAAGTGATGTTTTTTAGAAAATAAGTGTTGCGTTTGTCATATAAGCCAAGTCGGTGTTGGGTGTAACATATGACAAATCGGATATAATTTACATTAAAAAACGTCTTTTTAGTGTGAAATTGAAAATTGAACTATTTAATTTCATGATATAAATAAATAATTTAATTTATTCAAAAAAATGGTCTATTAGGACTCAGGGTATTACATTTCCATTTCACTGCATCCCAATGCTGCAAATATCCTCTCTAGAGACTAAATAATTTTATCATCTACAATTAGATTATTAGTCCCAAAAAACAATGATGTGTTATGTCACACAAAGCAATCCATCATAAGAGATTCTCACTGTAAAATAGGTTCCCCCATTGGGTCAAGGTGATTTGTTATAACCAAATTAAGCTACCCTAGTATAGCCAAAATTTTCTTCTTTCCAATACAAACTGTATTAGTTTCCATAGTAGGAAAATCACTACATTTTATATGTGTATTGAAACCATACATCCTTACATAATACATTTTTGGATAATAAAATTTATTGGATTTGATAAAAATCATAATGTATAATTTCATATATGGTATTTCAATCGATATAAATTAAAATTTTATGCATTCTTAAACATTGGTTACTTTGGGGACATACTTCCTTTTAAATCCATGATAATTGAAGGTTAATAGAATATTAATTATCCTAATAGTATCCCTCATTAGTATCAAAAAACATACATAGTAATTTCAATTTCCATATACTAGGTTCGCTCGAGTCAGTCCTGAGGCACCCAGTCAGATTTGTTACCCCTATGTAAATTTTTTCTAAAACTACATCAAATTTTAGTATCAAGAAAACAATTACTTTCTAGAAATACCCTCATAAACTATATGTTACGAAAATTCATGGATGTGATAATATACATATCCTCAATGTATATTGTATGGTTATGTTCCCATTTAAATATTTTCTAAATCTAGTTTCCAAGGTTTTTTGCTACACATCCTATTATACCAACTGTAATGCCCCTACCCTAGAAGCCTTGATCTGGTGCATTATTGTAATACATTTGTAGGATGGAAAGGAATAAAATCCTAAAGTACCGGTCTATTTATTATATTTAAAAACCCATAATTTATACATGATACCCATATTTCAATGGAAAAAATAGAAAATAAAACATGATACATAATAAAATGAAATTAACATCATCCTTGAGAGATTATTCAAAATTTGTTTTTATAAACCAGTGAAGGGAAAAAAATAGGTGACCTAAAATTATTAGTACGGGTATGTATGATGAAATAAATAATGAATCAATGAGAATAAATCAATATTTAAATATATATAATTGAGAACAATTACGATTCAATTAACATGGTAATGCATAATCAATAAAGAGATTTAAGAAATCAAAACCCTTCCAAATTAGTCAATAGACTTAGAATGAACTACATCGATACAAGATTTCAAAGAAATTATCTCATGGATAATTATTAACTAAACATGAATGAATGAAATTCTTAATTATTGGATTTTGTGTTTTCTAGCTACATGGTACCTTTACCATCATGACCTTGAAAAGATGGTATATAATATATCAGGTAAAAACCCATCAAATTTTCACAAATGATTCATCTCATGACACTACTGATGCATTGTGGGGATTTGTGTAAATGGAAACCACCAATGATTTACCTATCAAAATCATTCCTCACATATCAATTAATTGTGTTAGTTCATAAAAATTATTCCTTATCAATTATCTATGTTGTATTAAAGAGAAAGATTTATCAATAATTTCCTAGTTAATCAAATAACAATCAAAGTGAACACTATATGTGAAAATAATATATGGATTAGGATATAATAATATATATTTCAATATAATATATAATTTTAAGATAAAATGACTATAATGAGGTTATTGTTTAATGATAATGTTAACAATCCCAATATGATGTGATTTTTCAATGATAACATTTTCCAAAAAGTGATTTTCAAGTCAAAACCTCTTAGATGAGATAATTCAAAGTATAAAATTAAAATAAGAAGAAGTTTAAAGGATACATGATATAATATAACAAAATGGGATTGGATAAAAGACACAAAGGAAGTAAGGGTGAATATTACATTTATCTCACATATGTAAAAAGTGAGATGAAAATCTCTTACGTTATCCTTCCCTTATGTTGTGTGTTCTTAAAACTATTGTATAGTGGATTAAAATGAGTAAATAACTTATAATAGATCCATAATTATTATTATTATAACATATGTGATATTCTTATGTTATCTTATTACAAATTCTATTGTAATCTGTTAATATTTCACTATTTCATGTGTCATTTTCGTAGTTTTTATACTATGTTTTGACATGTATTATGTTGTTTCTATTAATTAGATATTGATTTAATCAAAGAAAAATTTTAAGCAATTATGTAAATATAATATATTATTACTATATATATATTTATAAAAATCTATAACTTCCAGGAATATGAATTGAAATATACTATTAATGGGGACGGTACGTTGTACATACACATGAATGCTACTTCCATTTCCTTGTCTTATTTGAAGGATTGAAAAGTAAATTATATGCTTTTATATGTATATTATAATTAATTTATGATAATTTTATAAAAAAGATAAATTATTTTAATTAAAATCATCCCCTAATACACTCCATGTATAGTGTGAACAAATCACAGACCATGGAGAAGATAGTTGTCCACACGTTTACAAATGATGTTATCTTATCATCACAAAAATTCAACGAATCTTGTTCTATGTTATATAAGAATTATAGTAGTATAAATACATTTTATATTTATTATATAAAATATTAATACAATATTAGCATCATAATTCATAACACGAGAGGCGGTAAATAAATAATTAATATTCATTATTTCACAAGGCGGTGGTCCTCCTTACAGAGAGGCATAAAATTTGTTACCCATTAGATTAATGTAATTTTAAGTGTAGCTAAAAAAATTAAAATTAAAAAATTTCACTATATTTAGGATACATATAATATTATTTAATCATGTAATAGCAATGTTTAATGGTATAGAGTAGGAAATGAAATGAAATTGATCGTTGAATAATGTCACCGTGTTTTCAGGTAACGCCTTTTGGTTAATACCACAAGTACTTCTTGGTTGGATTTCTCCCATGTTTAGTATTATTGTATTAGGGGATGGTTATTTTAATATTATTAGAGAAGAATTTGGGTGATAAATATGTTATTATATATGTGAATAAGTGCGAGGGGTGGGTGCCTTTTATAGTAGATGTGGGGTGGCATTCCTACAAATTCTTAAAATGGAATTCCACCCATGATTCCCCCATGTAATGTGGTACCAATATTTATCCAAATCAAATAAATGGTATATAGGGTAAAACTATGAGCATAAAATGGATATTTTTAAGGATTCAAGGTCATTTTGGGCCTTATGATTTATGTTATGTCATTTATTATTCTAATTTTTCTCTAAATTTATGTAATTTATTGTAATCGCATTCACTATTAATTATTTCTAAAAACTATGTTTAACATATTAGAAATTAGAAATTATTATAATTCAAAATATTTAATCCAATGTGAAAAATTAAAATCAATGGAGTGGTAGAAATTAATTTCGAATTAGTCCCACAGATAGGACGAGAATGCCAGTTTTTAAAGTAAAATAAATGTTCAAAAGTTTACTATGTTTATTTTATCAAATTTATTAGATTAATTTATTCAAATGACATAAATTTTATTAATATATTTAATATATATATATATATAGCATTAAAAAAAATCCAAAAAAATTAGTCATAAAAATAAATATAATGAAAAAAATAGATATGAATTAAAATTTAGTAATTTTTAGTATTCATCAAAAAATGAAACTTCTAAGATAAATACAAAAAATTCACCCTACCATAATTATTATTTTAATATTTTATAAATGAAGTTTATTTTACATTTAGAATTTATAAAAGATTCAATATTCATTTTTAATTTAGGAACTCCATTAAAAAGATGAAAAACTACTTTTTTTACAATATTGGTTTCTTTGTATAAAACTATGTATCTTTTTATCTTATGCCAATAAAATATATTTAATGAAGGTAAACATATTTTTTTGGATATATAACATATAGTTTTAATATATAAGTTCCCTATAAGTGTTATAAATTTATTGACTATGGAAAACATGACTAAACAGTGTTCTATTAAAATCGATTGCTTCCTACAATGAAAACTAACTTAGTTTTTCATGTTTTATAATGCATTGAAAAAGTTAAATTTATCATGAAATAAATATACGGTACTTTTTTAGGGTATTACATCTACACTTTGTGAATAGAAACTGATAATGTGCATTTTTTTATAAAATATAATGACATTCCAACTAAATAACTCGTATCAGCTTCAGCCATAGTTGTAATGTTCATGAACATATACAAAATTAATTAATTCTTTTAATTCCAATTTATCTAAACAGTTCATGAGATATGAAACAACATAAACAAAGTATCGTAATAATAATAATAAAAGAGGATCCACGGTATAACCAAGACAAACATAACTTTAGTGGTTCGCCATTTTATTGTAGAACATCATTAATTCTAGTAGTATTGGTTTCTGGGTGTATTATAAGGGGAATTAGACATGGAATTCCACTATAAATGAGTCAATGTGTGTCCAAGTGTAGAGACCGTGTTTTTTTCTAATAAGACACAGAAATATTTCTAATAATATTTCCAGAGCATGGTGTTGAGACAATATGCAATTCCCAGACCAAGTGTGCCCAAAAAGAATTATATAAAAATATTAAGTGTTTTTATTCTATACACATGTTGTAAATAGGATATATCTTAAATGGTAGTTCAGAATAGAAAACTAAGGCCATGGTATGGTCCATAACATGGAATTTATCCCATGAACGACATATAATGACTCGGGTTGGGACGTTTGAACCCCTCGATCATTGGAGGTTTCTTAAATGGTTGAATTAAATTATTAATTTTTTCATTTAATATCTCAAACCTGAATAAGTCATGAGCATAGACATAGATGAGAAATATGAGACCATGATTGATTTCATAAGGCTGGCTTTACCTTAAGGAGGGTATAATATTTTTTGGTGTCAGGGGTTCGTCTTTTGTGCATTCACGGACTGATAATTAAATAATTAAATTAATTCATTATTTAATTATTTGATTAATATCCTAAACCTAATTTATGAGTATAAATTCATATTTTATATATTTCGCCTCATTATCCATTTTTTCAACTACAGATCCTTTTATTCTCTTCTCCTCACCCCTTATTCACAAATGATGAACAATGATGAACGATTGACTAACCCCTAGATCTATATGGTTCGAGATGCAATAAGCACAAAAGATTCATTAGCTTTATTGAAAAACACACCCTTCATCAACAATAAATGTTCAAATATAGGTAGGAACCGTCTTTGGGGGTTTATGCCTTTTATTAAATGATTGAGAGAATGGATAATTATTTCTTCAATTTTCTCTACTTGCACCTACCTGTTTACTATATAATTATTTGTCTATAAATTTTACATTTTACTCCGGATGAACATTCATGATCATTAGACAAGAAAAATTGGACAACGATGTTAAAAAAATTGGTTAATGGTCCTTTCCTCCCACACTTATTCATGTTCTTAAACAATGAATCCCCATGGATCCTAGTTCGACAATTGTCTGGTGACCCGAGCTCAATCGGGTGCCAAATTCAAGGTGGATCGAACAAATAATGATGAAATCACGATCGGAAACTGTCTATGCATAGATCATGACCCTATCAACGTAGATATGGAATTGTTTCAATGTTTCTTGTTAGAAAAAATGCATCTTGGATAAAAAAAATGAGTGTAATGTCTTCGTGGTGTGTGTGAGGTTGCTAGAACAGTGGTCTGGTATGTATGCAGGTAAGGGAGTATGTGTAAGATTTGGTGTCCTAGAACCAAATGGTTGTACATTGATTATAAGGATATTTAATGTAGTTAAATATTAAACATCTTATTACATATTTTTCATTGTTATGCATGACAATGATGAAATAATGTACGAGAGTATTTGTTGTATTGATAAGGTCATGGAAATTCCCCACTATGATGAGATCCTTGAATTGATATAACAATATACATAAACATAGTTCTATTGTTCGAAAACATACTATGATGGGACACATAGCATGCAGACCATTAAGTGCGAGTACTCATATACATATGATACTTTCCCTCATAAAGTTTTCACTTGGTAATCTCTATGATACGAGATTATGAGAACATACCAACCAGTATGAATTCTGCATGTTTTGGCGTAATCAGATATTTCTATCGGCAAGCATGTGTAATGATCTATAGATATTAAGATTATCATTTATATGTGTCATGACTCGCGCACATTTATTTAATGATATAAACTGTAACACATATAGTTTGTAGGAAGTCGGATACATTGGGTGTGTCATGAGTGGAATCTTATTAATGGATAAGTCGAGGAAGTATTTGACCCTTCCATTTATGGACGTTGATATCTTGGCACTTTGATTTAAATAGAACCATCGTGTGAAATTCCATGGTCATGTTGTAATAATGATTTTATTTCATGTATTCAAATCTCGACATATCAGGCTTTAAATTTGATGATACTATCATGAATCCTACTTGATGAGTTATTATGAAAAATGGATTATATTAAATAGTGAGTGTTTGTATGTGGATTTCATTTTTGAGACTTTATGTTCATTCTTTTTGGTGCCCTAGACAGTACTTTTGGATATTTGGAAAGCCTGCCTAATGCCAACGAGAATGAATCATAGAAGGTCACACACTAAGTGTTTCTGGTGGACTTGGGGAAATTCTATTTGAAATTTATTAATAAATATTATTTTCAAGACAGTGGAATAATATTATTCAAGTTAAAATGATTGAATAAATTAAATAAATATGTATTCACTAGATTGTGTGTAAAATGTATTTATTATTTTATTGTACATTTGAAAAATATTTATTTTCTAGTTTGTCAAAACATATTTATTTAAGAAAATAAATAAATTATTTATTTATTCGTGTGTTCAATAAATTGACGTGGAGTTAAAGATGACCAAGGCCCATCCAGTAGTGAAATAATTAATTGAAAGACTATAAATAATTATTTAACTAGTTGGAACAAATTAAAATAATGCTGCAATTATGTTGGGATGTGGAATTTTATTTATAATTTGTTTTACGAATGTTGGTGCACCATAAATAATGATGCGATATTATTATTAACAGCATGGGTTTTCATGATGTTTATGAATGTATTTACTTGGTGTTATAAAATTTAATTTTGTAACTGAAGACCCCAGTCAATAAATACACCCATACATTTTTTGTGCCAAGTACTGAACCACAAACCTGGTGAATTGAGAATAGTTGAGCTAAACAATTTCTCTCTTGAATACTATTACAACCACTCTCAAGAACGAGAGAGTTTCTTCAAGGTTGGAGAACAAGTGATCAATAATGAATGACCCAAGACAGTTGCATCACAGTCCAATAACCTAGAGAATGAGTGGTGTTGATCGGATGCCGTCAGATCACGTGCGGATCACTTCTACAAGGATTCATGTTTGGATCGTTGAAGGTGGAAGAAGATAATCTGAAAGGGTCATTCCAGATGATCAACATCATCAATGAAGAAAATTCCGAATATCCATGTTTTATTTTCTTTATGAAATTAGTTAAATTAATTTTCAATATAATGTGCAAGATTATCTCTAATGGTTTTTGTCCTCTTCATCCTTTATTTAAAACATTGATTCCATTCCATGGAGACTAGCATTAATTGTCGTATGTATCCCGAAACTATCATTGATCATGGTAAAAATAAAATTTGGGTGTTGGACCAACCACACTTCCACATCACCCTGAAACATCAAGTGTTATTAGAAGGGTTATTCATAGCTTATAATTATTTAAATATTTTATTTATTATTTACACATTTAATAATTTAGTTGTTTCAATTCATGTGTTCTCTTCTAAAAATATGAATCTCGAGTTATGTTCCCCCCAGTTTGTTTCTCATACACCTTATAGAAACAATATTTTATTTCAGTTTTCATTAAATTAAAATAGTGTATCACATCAAGAGTTCCAATGTTTCATGTTCGTACAACAACAGAACACACAATGTGTATTCCACAGTACACACCATGTCGCCAAGGTTCAATTCACCAGATCTAGTCTTCCAAACCGTGCCATTTCATTGCAGTATTTTCTAAGTCTAAATGACTCTGTGTGTTGACCAGGAACATGTGTAATGTGGTTTTAGGATTACACACTATATGGCACACTGGACACAACGAGTATCCACTTTCAGGATAGGGTTAGACCGTATACCCCATACACGACTTGTCTGGCTGGAGATCGTGTAATGATGGACTACAGGGTGTGTGACACACTGGACTCGTCGTGTACTCTGATAATTTTATATGTTTACTGACACACAATTTTCTTCTGCTGTGCACTCCGGATGGACGGTGAAAATTATTTCACATCGTGTAGTTATAATTACATGACGTGTACTCATCCAAATTATGCAGATTTATTTAAATTTATTATTAAATTATAAAAACCCTTGATACATGTACCATCATGCAGGCATAAAGCAGAGGCACAACACGTGATATGTGTTTTATATGTATGTGTATAATTTAACATCATTGTAATGTTCATTTCTAATCATTGGGTGGTTATGAATAAGAATTCAGATGGTTACCTCCAAGGTACAAGTTACGCACAAAGTAAATGTTAAATAAATTTATTTCATTAAAATTATAATGTATGATAATCTCATGGAAATTCATAAAAGGGATTATGTTAGAATAATTGATTAATTAAAAATGATAATTAATTAATTTGACTGTTATTTATCTTGAGAATTAATGATATAATTCCATTCTAGTTTTATTTATCCGTAAATATCATTGCAAGTATGGATGATTATGAGATCTACCAAAACCTTTTTATGTGGATGGATTATTTTAATTTATTTATTTAAATTATATTTGTTGGCCTATGATCCTTCTCCTAATTATTATATATGGCCTAAGAACCCATGGTTTCTTTTATGTAAAACCCCTTTTTACCCCTCACTGGAATGTGAGATAAAAAAGAACATGTAATAGATGGAACTCCAATGATAGTGAAGGAAGTTCTGGATAGATCCAAGATGATCCCAATCCTAGTAGATATAGAGGGGTAGTTGTGAAGATCTGTAAATATTAACCCAAAATAATTAATATGATTCCCCCCTAGGTCATGGTATATTTTTCAATAGAAAGATAAATTAACAATTAGGAAAGCTCGTGATCATTCACATTACTTTATTTTATTTCTGTGAATTTAATGGTTTAACATTATGGAAGTGTTGTTAGGATGAAATAATTAATTAACTAAACAATCATGATATATGGAACAAAAATAAACAAGACTTATGAATAAATATTATCAAGACATTGTTAATCACTTAACTAAGTTACACTTAATATTAACAATCATGTGATAATTATAAAAAGAAACTCATTCATAAGAGATTAAAATCCCTCAAATAAAATATTAGGTCACACCAATCATTTAGTTACGTGATTAAGGAAAACTCAATAAAACTATGTGTTTGACCAACCATTGTTGGGACACATACTTTTATACAAGAATCCATTATGAATGGTTTTGGGTTGAATAATCATTATTACATCAAGAAGACTATACCATGATAGACATGGAGTAACATTGGAGGTAATAGATGAGGATATCCATAAGTCCTGATTTTAGAATTAGGGAGTCCACTCAATAGGTCAAGGAGCTGCAGGAACACGATTGGGAAACGCTTGCCTACCTAAATACGTTCTATTAGCTTGACCAACCATTTTTGGGGTTATGAGAAGGAAAATATGGAAAATTGTCACTAGAATTTCTTGGAAACTGGATATTCTGAGTCTACTGGTGAGGTCCACTAGAACATTATAAAATAGTTGGAGACATAATATCAATTATTATTTCTCATAAAATGTAATCAATAAAGTACTAATGATCTGAAATTTAAATTATAAAATACAAATGAAAATATTTTCAACCACACTATCCCTGTGATGAATTCTTTATAATGACAACATCGTCACTGGAAGTAACGCCCATGAATGGTTTAGATTCCATTAGGTTGTCTTATGCCCTGAATGGAAGCCTTACATACTAGAGTCAACATTACCTAATCTACCTACAAAATAGGAATGTGATGAGTATTTCCTGATATAAGAAAAACATTTGAACGACATTGTAAACATTAAAATTTTTATGTTATCATCAATATCTAGTGAGCTCAAGAAGTCTCCTGAAAACATGGATTCATATAGAATTCTTGAGCACCTCCATGTTCTTTACCATGAGAAAGAAATATAAAGAAGGATTGAGATCTCTAAGGCACTCTTTAAATGTGTTCTTGGAGATGGTGCCCATCCTGGGCCTCATGTAGACATGATCATTCGCTACATTGAACACCTTGAGGTTATAAAGTATAAACTCTATGAATAACTAGGCCATTATGTCATTATCGCATCACTCCCTCAGGGCATCTCTAATTTTTTTTTGTCAATTTCAATATGAACAACATTGAGAAGCCTCTATTAGATCTTCTTATCCTCATTCACCATGTGGACAATGATATAAAGCACGAAAATCCTTTTGGTTTTATGGTGAATAAGAGGAAAGGGGAGGTGAATAGCTTTAAGACCAAATCTTCATCACTACCTTCCATGAAAATGAAGATAAAATGGGAGGCAACGGAAAATGAGGTTGTTTTTTTCGAATGTGTTAAGAAGGGCCACTAGAAAAAGAACTACACCCAACCTAAGAATCAAGGGGAAGCCCCATGTGCATTTTTTTATCAAATGAAATATATATATTTCTAAAAATTTTGTATTAGATACATATTTTAGTTTCTCACATATGTATCCCTATAATGGAAACAAGTAGATTATAGAATATTGACCTAAGGGAGGTAGATCTATGAGCTCTCAATGAATCTATAATTCATGTTATAGCTGTTGGGAACTACCACCTCACGTTTCCAACTGAAATGATCTTGGTGTTAAAGAGTTGTTATTATGTGTCGTTTGTTACTAAAAACATTATTTTTGTATCCATATTAGATACATATGTATTTTTTTCATGTTTTTAAATGAATGACGCTTCTTTTAAAAAGATAGTATTATTTGGTAGGGAACATTTATACCACGATCATTACGTTGGATTACACAAACCATGTAACTGAAATTGATAACAAAGATACATTAAATAACTCATACCACACTCAACATTGGCATTACTGGCTAGGTCATGTAAACCAGAAACACTTTACAAAGTTCCATCAATATGGATATTTATATTCTTTGGAACTAAAACCACTTGGCGTATATCATTCATGTTTACATGGAAAAATGACCAAACCCCCATTTAGTGGGAAAGGTGAAAGGGCTAAAGGACTACTTGAATTGGTTTATACCGATGGGTGTGGACCATTTCCCATTAAATAAAGGGGAGGGTATTCATACTTCATAACTTTTACTGATGATTTTAGTATATATGGATATATCTACTCAATGATGTATAAGTCAGATTCTTTTGATAAGTTCAAAGAATACAAGAATGAAGTTGTGAACCATCTTGGTTAGAATGTTGAGAATCTCTGCTCAGATCGATCCAGATAATATCTTAATCAAGATGTCATTGATTACTTAATGGAGTTTGGGATCCTATCCCAACTCGCCCCTATATACACACACCAGTGGAATGGTGTGAGTGAAAGGACAACTCCACCTTGTTAAACATGGTGAGATCAATGATGAGTCGAGAGAGTCTTCAATTATCCATTTGGGGATACCCGTTACCAATAGTGGAACATTAACTAAACCAAGCACCAACTAAATTGATAAATGGTAGCCCATACGAGTTCTTGAGTGGAATAAAATCCATGTTGTCGAATTTACATGTGTGGGGTAGCAAAGCATTTGTTAAGGCCTCTTAAGTTAACAAGCCCACACCATGTAGATCAAAGTGTCCCTTTATAGGATACCCCAAGTAAACAAGCGTATATTACCTATACAACCCATCAGAAAAAAAGGATATAGTTGAATGAAATTCTATATACTTTAAGATGGATCACATCTACAAAATAGATAGTGGGAGTGGGATAGACTTTGATGAAGTCAAGGATCAAGGTACAGAAGAGTTGGAAAATGAAATGTTTCCACAATGCCCCGTTGAAGAAGAATTTGTTCCAGAGACCCAATTACTATGTAAGAGTATAATAGGGGTTAGAAAACAAGAACATAACATTTTTCTACTTACCAAGGATGGTGACTCATTATTAGATGATAATAATGGTCCTTTAACCTACAAGAAATAAGTAAGTGCAATAGACATTGCTAAGCGGAAAGAAGCCATGAATTTTGAAATGGATTCCATTTATAAAAACCTTGTATTGATTTTGGTAGATCATATAATTGATGTCAAGCATGTTGGTAGAAAATGGGTATTAAAGAAGAAACAAGACATGGAAGGACAAGTTAGTATATATATGGCATGACTGGTTACAAAATGGTTTAAACAACGTCAAGGAATTGATTATGATGAAACCATTTAACCTGTTGCAATGCTAAAATCCATTAGAATTATACTTTCATTACAGCTTACCATGACTATTAGATTTTGAAAATGGATTTTGAAATATCCTTCCTTAATGGAAACTTTCCGCAATTTTCCAATATAACCTGAAGGGTTTATGACTCCAAAGGATTTTTATAGGATATGCAAGTTGCAGAAATCCATATATTGGTCAATACAAGCATCAAGGTCCTAGAACATTCGTTTTGATGACTCCATAATAGAAATTATTTTTATCAAGAATGAATGTCAGACTTATGTCTACAAATGATTTATTGGGAGTTCAATCATTTTCCTAATAGTATATGTTGATGACATTTTAATTATTAGAAACTAGAAACCAGTATTACAGTCTGTTAAGGAATGGATGAATCAATTATTCTCCATGAAGGAATTGGGAGAGGCAGCATATGTTCTTGGGATCATGATCCATCATGATAGATCCAAGAGATTGTTGGGCCTATGTAAATGTAAATACATTGGTAAGATACTAATGAGATTATGTATGGAACAATCTAAGAGGGGAATGTTTCCAATATCACATGGAATTCATTATTCCAAGAAACTATATCCTCAAAAACATGAGGAAACAAATATTATGGAAAGGAATCCATACACATTAGTGATTGGGTCAGTCATTTAAGCCATGCTTGGTACTTGGATGGATGCCACATACGCAGTGAGTGTGGTAGGAAGATATCAAGCTAACCTAGGTGACCATCATTGGATTTTATTCAAGCCTATAATAAAGTATCTGAGGCATAATATGAATGTGTTCCTCGTTTGTGGAAGAGATGAGGAACTATTCATCATAGGATATGAAGATTCTAGTTTCCAGACAGATCAAGATAACATGAAGTCGCAAACATGATAGATGTTCACTTACAATGGAGGTGCAGTATGCTGGAAGAGCTCAAAGAAGATTGTGGTTGCAGATTCTACAGTAATGTATGAGTATATCAAAGATCTTTAAGCAGCTAAAGAAGAATTTTTAATGTGAATCTTTGTCCAGGTACTAGATGTGATACCTAGTAGTAAATATCATTTCACACTGTATTGTGATAACACTACAATAGTGGCTTTCACAAAAAATCCAAGGTCACATTAGCGGAGGAAGCACATATATCGCAAGTATCATATTTTGAGGGATTTTTCTCACAGAGTTAAATTTGTATTGAGAAGTATTTATATGGAAGAAAATGTGGTAGATCCCTTGACTAAATACTTGACTCAACAAAAACATGATCACAATATGGGGTCTAGAATACTGAAAATCATATGTAGTTCTCTCTTTTACACGTGGGTGTTTGTAAGAGTTGGTGTCCTAGAACCAAATGGTTGTTCTTTGATTACAAGGTCAATTAATTTAATTCATTATTAAACATCTTATTTCATATTTTTCATTGTTCTTCATTACTATGATATAATAATATCCTAGATTATTTGTTGCAATAATGAGGATATGGTAGTTCCCCGCTATGATGAGAACCTTGAAATGCAATAAAAATATTCTTAAATAGAGTTTTATGGCTGGATAACATACTATTATGGAACAAAGATAATGAAGACCGATGGGTGTGATTGGTCATTAGCAGATGCTACTTTCACTCATGATGTTCGCACTTGGTAATCCCTAAGATAGGGGATTATGAGAACAGACCTACCAGTAGTATTTCTACATGTTTTGGTGTCCTTATATATTTCTATTTTCGAGCATGTTTAATGATCCTTAGACTTTAATATTATCATTAATAAATGTCACAACTCATGCACACTGATTTACGGACAAAAAATTCCATGCATACAGTTTGTGGGAAGTAGGGTACGTTGGGTGCATAATGACTGACATGTTATTAATGGATAAGTTGAGGAAGGATTTTACCCTTCCATTAATAGAAGTTGATATCTCTGCCCTTTGGTTGAAATGGAATAGTCACATGAAATTCCATGGTCATGGTGTAACAACGAGTTTATTTCAGGTAATCAATGAATGGTGTATCAAGCATAAATGATTATTACACTATCATGAAACATGGTTGATGAGATATTGTGACAAAGGGATTATATTACACAGTGAGCATTCAATTGTGGATGTTGTTGTTGCTACTTTATGTTCTCTCTATTGGGTTACATGACCCGTTTCTGTATAGTACTCATGGACTTTAGGCAAACCCACCTAATTCCAATGAAAAATAATCCTAGAGGGTCACACCTTATGTGTTTCTGGTGGTCTTGGTTAAATTAAATTTGAATTAAATTAATAGATATTATTTTCTAGACAATGGAATAATTTTTTTCAAGTTAAAGTGTTTGCATAAATTAAATAAATATTTATTAATCGTATTTTGGGTAAAATATATTTATTACTTTAGTGAACATTTGATAAATATTTATTTACCAATTTTTAAATAAAGAATTTATATAAGAGAATAAATTATATATTTATTTATTCAGGTGTTCAATAAATATATGTGGAGTTTGAGAGTAGCCAGGGTTGTCTGGTAGTGAAATAATTAGTTTCAAGATGATAAATAATTAAATAACTATTTGGAACATGTTAAAAAAATGATACTATTATTTTGTGATGTGGAATTGTATTTATAATTCTATTTTTTGCATGTTGGTGCACCATAAATAATTTCTCAATTTTATTATTAATAGTATTGGTTTCTTCTAATGTTATTAATGTATTTATTTAATGTTAAATAATTAAATATTGTAACTGAATCCTCAGGGCAACAAATAGACACATAGGCCTATTATTCCACGTGCCGAACCACAAACCCGGTGAATTGAGAATTTTTGAGATAAAAAATTTCTCTCTCGAATCATATTCCAACCCCTCTTAAGAACAAGAAACATTCTTCATGACTAAAGAATAAGTGATCAAGAATGGCCCACACTAGTGACATGTTTTTCTTCACTAGTACATATACAACGAGGGGTGTCGATCAGAGGAAATTAGAGCACATGTGGATCACTGCAGGAGGGAATCTAGTTTGGATCCATACAAGTGAAACATGATAATCTAGAAAGGTCATTCTAGAAAATTGACATCATAAATGAATAAAATACCAAAGATCCAGGTAATATTTCCTCTATTAAATTAATTAAAATAATTATAAACATGATATTGAATATCCTCTCTAAAGGTTTTGGGCATCTTCATTTATTTATCTAAATATTAGGTTATATCCCATGGAGACTATCATTAAGAGTCATATTGATCCTAGGAGAATCTTTGAAATAGGTAAAAATCAATGTTGTGTGCCGGACCAACCATGCGTCTTCTGCACCTGGAACCTTTAGTCCGGTGGAGGGATGCGACTCCAACGGTGACTAGGAGGTAGTTTGCGATGATGACTCCTGGTAGGGAGATCCAGTCTGGAGGTGGTGGTCCAGCGGTATGAGTAGATGACAGTGGTCCTATGTGTCTATAGAAAATGCGGCTCCATGAAATCAAGAGAATGTAGGATAGGTGGGGTGAGCAAGGAGGCCTAACGGCGATAGGGAATCAGATGGGAAATAGTGCGAATAGGGGTCTGGATGTGGTGGTGTTAGCTGCACCGAATGAGGTTGCTGCATAGGAAGGGAGTAGAGGTCGAGGCCCATCAGGGACCTAGGGAAACCATAATTAGAGATAAAATATAGGAATAAACAAATAAAATTAAATATAATAATAATAATACAAAATTTATTGTTATTATAATATTCTTTATGCACTCATAACTCCCCTATGCAATGTCCAGTTCACACACTATCAACAGAAGTGTTCCCCCAAATGTGAAATGGTCTTATTAAGACCATCTTAGATAATTTCCCCTAACTCATGTCCCAAGACCATGAAACACCCTAGAAATAATATATTTAATATTAGTATTAAATCATCGACCCGACATAACTCTTGTTTAAGATGTCTGATTGATGTGTCGTCTGTGGTAGTGCAACCCATTATTCAGGACGATCATTTTGAGCTTGAATTTGGATTCCCCCTCCATGTTTGTGGATTTAGTCCCCGAACCTTCCAAATAATAATAATATTTTATTATTATTAAATCTTGGACCCACTATAATTTCCACATGTTATGTCCAATCGTTGCTCCATAAATGTAATTTTGATCCTAATTTTGTGGTGGATATTTTGACACTAATTTCAGATATTTATGTTGAGATCAAGGCTCGGTCCCCATGAGGCTCGATTCACATGTGTTGTGGTGAAACTCATCTTTCCACTGGGTAGCCGTTTTCAAAGAATGGGTAGTCCATATCGTGTGTTTTTTCATGAGGATTGCATTGGCCTCATCACTATAATGTGATTCGGGACAATGTTATGGGCCCCACATGATACTTCTCAAATGAATTATGGTGACATATGAATTTTCTATTGAGTTTCCATTTGGGGAGGAAACGTTTTCTATCTTGCATGTTTTTCCGCAAGGATCGCAATAGTGGGATATGTTTAGATGGGTGGAACCTTATTCGTGATATCATCATTTGTGGAAACATTAAATGAATATGAATGGAATATCCTTCTAATGTGGTTGAAGGGAATCCATGGATTAGGAAGTCACTATTTCTTATGGGTGTGAAGAAGCTAAGTATGGAAAGACATGTACTAAAACATGACACCTCATGTACTACCTTCCAGTGTAAATAGACACTATGTGAAATAACATAATATGATGTGTTGAGCACACAAACACTGTCTGGTCACACAGAAACCACCCCATGTGGATCAACACGCCTTGTACTGAAGTAAACAAGAACATAGTCTATGTACATAGACACAACCTTCAGACATGTCATGGTTCCTTGATTAGTTGGACACACTCTATATCTCATACTTACTATGTGTTCCACTATATTGGATGGAATTTTTGTCTATTGAGATACACGACCATATGAAGAAGATGGGCCACACCCAGTGTAGGCCCCTCACATGTTTTATACTCTTTGAACTCTAATGATGAATCTTATACCTTTGTATCTCTTTTGTTTGAACTTAGTTATCAGCATGTGAGATTCCTATCCTGAGATTTCATCCACATAGTACACAATGGTTCCCTCAAAATATAATTTTCATATGATATGTGAATATATACCATTGACCCCCTTAGCCAGACTGAGTAGTGTGTTCCCCAATGAGCAGATATAGTGTTTCCCTCTCATCTTTGTTGGGTAGGATTTAACCTTACAAGTAGATACAGGGTTGACCCCCTCAGTGGGGATGAGTAGAGTGGTCCCTGATGAACAGATATATGTTTGACCCACTCAATTTGGAAGATTAGCATATACTAAGCATATATAGGGTTAACCACAATAATTGGGATAAGTAACATGTTTCCCGATGAGAAGATACTAGGTTTACCCCCTCATCTGGGATGGGTAACATGTTACCAGATGAATTAGTGGAGACACATAACTCGGTGGAATAGTAGTGTGGCATGGCTCAACATACCCACGGAATCACGAGAAAGATGATTGATTTTCCCATGATGATATATCCCATTGATTTGACCTAAAACTATGTGGGCGAGTCAGTGCCACCCAAAATCGATATTATAGTGGTGTGGTGATTTGAACCCCTTTTATTTTTAATGCATTGGAAAATAAGATGAGGTTATTGGCATCACATATAGTTTTCACATTAGAATAAATGGCTACACATTTTCTTGGGTTGAGCTGTGAGATAGAAATCCCCTTACTCTCTCATTTGGGTTTCTTTTACTGAGAATATATATTCTATTTCTAGTACCCACTCTTCGGGCTTTGGTTACTCTCCAACCAAGAGAGTCGATGATCTTGAGGGTATGCCACGTGCATTATGTGTCTAGATTCTCATGGTTGGTTGAGTTTTTACCTCCAAATATATGTAGTGAATAATCAACGAGGAGTTTCTCTCCTCACTATTTTGAGAACCTTATGTTAGGATAAGCCATACTTCACTCTTTTTTTGGGTTGAAGGATACTATATACATTCACTTTTATTATGACATGTTCATACAATTCTTATTTTCTATTGTATCTCTTGAGGATCCCCAATCATATTTTTGGGCCATCTAATAGGTATTTATATACTCACCCCTGCATGAGATTCACCCAAATCGTTTCAAATCATTTTTAAATGATGGATATGTCAATCACGATTCCATAAGAGCTTAGGTATATGGTCCTTGTGGAGCTCGTACAGTAGTCGTAATTGGGATTTAGGATTGCGACTCTCTCATTTGTTACACTTTTTCATTTTACTTTAGGGTGAGATGGGATTCTTATTTGGGCATGTTTTTTCCATTACACTTCTGGTATCACTACTATACTATTTTATTGTCTAGAGGTTCATGTATGTTCACTTTATTTTATAGGAGTTTGATATTTTATTCCTTTTACCTCCACAAATTTTAATTAAGTGGGTTGTGTTTGTTTGTGTACAGGTTATAGGCCAAGGCCTCCCCATGTTTATTTGTGCCTTTGGTGCTTATCTCTAACCCCTAGACTATAGTGGTGGGCTTGGGGTAGTTACAGCTCATGCCCGATATGGTTTGTGTCGTGACAGATTGTTATCAAATAAAGTTAATTCCTTCGGATTTTGTTTTGAAATTATCCCATAATGGATTGGTGGGTTAATGAAAACACTATCGAATTGTCTTGTCAGTGGTTCTCAGGCTAAGGAGTCTTGTAATGGTGTGGGCAGCTGATGTATCCATTCAGTAGGCCCATTATTACCCGCACGTTGACTTGGTACCTTGTGACACTTGTAAAAGGGATCAATGGTACATACATAATATAGGATTTTGTCTCTGAATAACCTTATTGAGTCATCTCCCCATAGTTGTTAATATATATATGTGTGTGTGTGTTTGTGTGTGTGCTCATATTATCGCCACACTTCTTGATAAAATTATGTCTCTAAGATGATAGACAACCAGGATACTAGGTCTAGTTCACGAAGGAAATTTTTTGGGCAACACAGCATCAGTTTAGGGCCCATCATGGGATCCATTTCATCTAGGTTGGAAGGTAGTAGAACCTCCACTTGTTTAGCATTTGATATCCCTAGTAGAGCAAGCTTAGGATATGTGCAGGATGAGCACACTTTGTGTGTTATAGAACCAAGGACCACTGAGGATCTATAGTGAGTCAGACCCTCAAATAATAAATGTTTGGATAGAGTTGGTGGTCCACCTATTTAGGCTTGTATGGAAACTATATTATCATATGCTGACTTTGGCATGTCGACTTTTACATGGATCATATAGGAATTGGTTGTAGATTCCCTCTAACCTATATGTTTAGGGAAATGTTGTGTGATGGAGTGTCTTAGAAGCTCCTAGAATTTCTAGTTGAGTTTTCTCACTTGGCCATATTTTTTGGGAATTCCACTAGTGATGTAGAAATTTTCCTTTTTTATGGAAATTACTCCCCAACCAAGAGGGGTGAAGACATGATGGGTATTCCAAATGATTTTTGTGTATAGAAACATACAGATGGATGAGTTTACTCACCTACCCTATTCATTTGTACTTTTCATGTTCTAGGTCAAGTTATGACCCTACAATTAACATGTATAGAGAGAGGCGATGGAGGCCCCATGATCATAGCTACACCACTCACTACCGGGTGTTGAACACTTCTCATCTCGAGTGTGTAAGAGGGTATCTATAGTGATATATCAACTGGGAAATTCTGCGTGACCAGATATCCCTTATCATTTTACCGTATTGATATTATGAAGGAGGGAATCCTGAGACCCTATTCCTATGAAAAAAAATTGATTATAGTTCCTACATTGGATGTAGAGGTTCGGTCGGGGAGGAAAACAATCCTTCTAGTTTCATTGTTCAATTTGAGACTATGTAATGTGATTAAGAGGTTTTCTACTGACTTTCCCTACCCCTAATAACTAGAATGGGAACATAACATCCTCTACATGTCATATACAGGGAGATATGTGAGTGTTTCTACACACATCATCAGCATAATCAAACTATATGGGGGTGGACCATACTTTTGGTCAATGTGCTTCAGCTATAAGGCCCCGACCTTAAACCTTACTTAATATTGAATTAAATGAATAATTCACATTGATGATCTTTTTAGGTTTAGAGTTTTAGAGAATTACGACATAACTATTACATATCAAAAGATTACAAAGTAGAAACTTTTACAAAGTTTCCATAAAATAAAAAACTCTTAAAAAGAAACATGTCCAGTTCCATGTTTTAGGTTTCATGACTTTACCTTGATCCCATCCTTGACCCTATTCCACGTTAAGTCCTGTGAAAAACATTTCAAAAACTTGGGATGAGCATAAAAAGCTCAGTAAGGGATACACAAAGAATGAAAAAAGTTAGTTTTTTAAAAAAACAAGTAAACCATGTATACTTTATCAAAGTAATAGTTTTCATCTTTTCAAAGTAGTAAAAACTCTTCACTGAATAAACGTTCATTACTTACCCTTCTGTAACCAAAATATTACCATATAACACATATAAAGATCACATAACATATAAAGGTAACTTGGGACATTAACATTCTTAAGTGGAATAACCATAAGGTCGACTTCCACACATATCACTTAATGGAATAGCCATTTGGCCAACATCCATACATACTTAATGGAATAGCCATACGGCCGACTTCCATACCCAATGCATTGGAGGCTATAACGTAACCACCTATCTTGGTATTTATGACACCACCCGTCATATGGTTTATCACGTAACCACCCGTAATATGTCCAAGTACCATTATAAAATTATAACACATAAAACCAATATAAAGGAAAGATAACATTTCCACATTTCAATCACAATATATCATTTAAATATATAGACATAATAGAATGATTTATCAAAATCATTTTCAATAACAAAATACATAAAAGAGTATATGGTATTTATTTTATTTTAACAACATTACGGCTTGTTGAGGAAGCCAAAGGTCAAATAATACTCGTGGCGGCGGAAAAGGTCGTTGTCACCGCGTACGTTAAAAGAAACATTCCTTTTTTTCGTTTAGTAAAATGCTTTGTAGAAAAAGATTTCTTCTGTATAAAAGTAAAATTCAAAGGGGTTTATACACCGTATAAAATAAAGTTGTGTATAAAACTAAATATGCCTCAATGAAAGGAGATTGAGACAAAGTCCGTTACAAAGATTGTATCCTTAGTTTAAGGATAAATCAATTACATAATTATGTGTGACAAACAAATACACCAAATATAAGTGGATATTAAGTTTAAAACAATAAGAGGTTATTCACACATATTCATAGAACGACATATTCAAGGAGTATAAGTTTATCCCAAAGAATCAAATTTGGGTTAAGAAGTTCCCTTGCAAAAATTTGACAGCCTAATGACGTCACTACAAAATTCAGAAAATGAGTTGATGAGAGATAAAAAGGGTATCTCATCACATGGAAATAAAATTTAAATCAATAAGGATATAGAAGAACATATCCCAACATAATAGTATGTGAATTAAAATACATAACAAAAGAAGTCTTTTAAAAAGAGGAGGGTGAAAGGTTCCCTTACCGACATGGGTATCTTTCGAAACATACACCCCGTGAAAGAAAGAAAATAAAACATTGATGTCAATACTCATAAATGAATGTATATTACACAATGAGTAAAATAATGGGTAGTACATACACCACTAAAAGGAATTTGTGGAAAATGTAGCATAAATATCATGGGTATAAAAGTGAGATGAAAAATCCCTTACGAAAACTCGGCAGCCTAACGGCGCCACTTAAAAATTACAAAAATGGATTGATGAGATAAAATAGGGTCTCTCATCATATTAACATAATGTTTACAGCAAAATTAATATAAAATAACATCCCCCAGCATAACAAATAGGATCTTAAAAGAAGTGACATAAAGCAGAGTACTTAAAAAGAAAGAGAGAGGTTAGATCTCTTACGAAAATTCAGCAGCCTAACGACGCCACTCAAAAATTCCAAAATGGATTGATGAGAGAGAATAGGGTCTCTCGTCATATGAAAATAAAAATTACAGTAAGATTAATATAAAATAACATCCCAATAACAATAAATATGATCTTTAAAAGGAATGACATAAAAGAGCGTACTTAAAAAGAAAGAGAGGAGTATGATCCCTTACCTCGGGTCCGACTTGACTCGATCATTTTTTAACGTCCTGAATAATAAACTTGAGTTAATTTATAATTGCTTAAGAACCTTTTACAAGTTCATTATTCCTTTTATATCAATTATTGACATGTTATAAACAATATGTAATCATTTAAGTTAATAATGTTATTTTTTGTCGATATTTGGTACTTATGTCAAAAGTGAAATTCTTATATTTACAAGTTCTTCACGTAGTCAAATATCCATTATATCAATAATGATATTCATGATTTGGATATCACATGTATTTATAATATTACATAATCATTTAAGAGTAGGAAATGAAATGCACCGTTCATGGAGACGATAAGCCGTACGTACGCATGAACGCTACTTTCATTTCTATGTCATATTAAAGGAATTAAAACTAAATGAGAGATGTGTATATTTTTAATTCCAGAATTATATTCATCCATTAGATTTATCATACATAATATTTATCAATTATATGAACTTATAATAGTACATTACTTTTGAGGATAAGAAATGAAATATACCGTTCATGGAGACGGTAAGCCGTACGTACGCATGAATGCTACTTTCATTTCTATCTCATACTTTAATGGAAAGAAAACAATAATGATATAAAGGTATATTATAATTCCAGTATAAAATCATATATAATAACTTTAAATCCATCCTTTATACATCCCACATATGGCATTAACGAATCAAATCACTTTGAGGGGGTGGTAGTCCGCACTTCCTAAAATGAAGATATCGCGTATACCCATAATGGAAGCCATAAAGGTATGAAAAAAATGAAAAATATAGAAGCTTATGTAAAACATAAAAATATTATATATCATATATAAACATAGTCACATCTTAATGGCCACCTTTGAAGGTGTTATATGAGTGTTGAACAATCATCGTTTTGTGAGGCAGAAATTCGCCATCCACAAAAACAGTATGTTCTTTAACCATTAGATGAAGGTATGTGTAAGTGTACATCTAATACTTATTATAACAACATCCTAGTATATTTAAGATACTGGAGTTGTTACAAAATAAATTAATAAAAAGAGTTTAGGGGGTTGGAAAAGCAAAATAAAACAAAAAACCACAAGTGAAGACGTTACCTTAAAATTGGGTAACTCCCTTTGGTTTGAACCAAAAGAGTTTCTTGAAGAGCTTAATGCCTAAGTTAAGGCTTCTAAGATGAGTAGAGGGATGTGGAAAGACAAAAGGATCAGAGATTGGCCAAACCAAAGGCTTGAGAGGTGTGGGTAATGTGGTAGAGTTGGGGGCCTTTTATAAGAGGAGAGGAGGGTCACTCTTGGTAAAGTATAAAATGTTACTTTATTTTCATATGTTTTTCGGCTTTTAATGGTCCCAAATTGGTTTGTTTCGAGGATAAGGTGATAAGGGTTTAAAAGCCACCCATCCAATAGGTTTTTGACATGTGTAGGTTCTAGATGTTGCATTATCTTTCCATTTTATTTAAATCGTTAAATAATGAGGTCATCGCTGCATCATCATGATGTCATAAAGAATTTAATTTATTTAAGGTCTAAAAATTATAAAAAAATACTATGATTTACGAAATCGTTTTAGCTTTCCAATGACTATTTATAGTCAAAATTCAGACTTGTATAACCACATGTAAAAATTGTTTTAGTAAAACAAATCATGTTTGTGACATTTTTATTTTAATTTAAATAAAAGGCATAAATGTCATTATCAAACCCAAGTGGCTCCATGGGGTACCCAAAATCGACCCATGGGTTGTATTGGTCGGCCATAACTCATCCAATAGGGTTAGGAAACGTGTCAATATATTTTCATTTTATTATGATATCATTTTTACCTTAAATCACACTAATTACCTTTAATCACGATTAATAAAACTTAAAAGTTACTTTTCATCAAAAATTATTTTCATCCCATTGAACCAAATTTTGATTAACAATTAATATCATTTAAATTGGGTTTTTAAATTCAAATCACAGAAGTGGTAAAGTCCCATTTAAACGAAAAATAAAATTTTGTAACCACCACTTTGTGGTTTCACTATTCATAAAAAATTGATGTTTTTCAGAAAAATACCAAAATATCACCCTAAGCTATATTTGATATTCTGAATTCAAAAATGATGTATATTTTACCAAATTCATAACATAGAAGTTTCATTAATTAATTTTTTAATTAAATCCCGCTGTTAAAACAAATAGCGTGTTTTTATGAAACAATATCTTTCAAAAGATTGACACTCGTTTATGTCCAATATTAAAGTGATATTAATTACAATGGCCACCATTGGATTAAATCATAAAAATATATTATATTTACACTTCAAAACCAATTAAAAAGATAATATAATCATATAAATAAATTAGATTAAAAAGTGGTTTGAATTAAAATACAACATTTTCACTATTCATTAAAAATTGATCTTTTTCGGAAAAATACCAAAAATATACACAAAGTAAATTTTGATGTCCCGATTATAAAGAAGAATTTTATTTTTTCAAATATAACACATAAAATTTTCAAAAAGTGGATTTAAAAGAGGTTCGCCATCAAAAGGCGGTATATCGACCTTTTAAAATTTAATAGACTGTCTACGCTTAAAATTGGATTCATTCGCATTTTTAATCCTCTAACATTTATTGTAAAGAGTAAAAATATTTGACAAAACATATATAATCATTTTTTAGGTTGTTCTGTTCATTTCCGCCATTACAACGGCTAGGCGTTAACTATTATTTAAAATAATATTATTTTATTATTATAGTGCAATGTAAGATTCCCAAGAAACTCGTTGTTGCGTATTGGGTACGCCATCGAGCATAGCATCCCCTTTAAAGTAATATTAATATTTTATTCACAAAAATGGATAAATATAAAAATGTCATATTATTTATTTACCTGGGGTGTTACATCCTTCCCCCCTTTTGGGAATTGCGCCCTCGCAATTTTAAAATTGAACTTGGAAATATCCTTGACAGTCCCACATCGGAACAAGAGTCGGTAAAACAATCACTTTAAAATAAAGAAAGATAAGTACAGAGGTCACCCGAGTTAACCCATACTAGGATTCCATGTAGGAAAACATGGACATGGAGGACAAAACAAAGGGTCATGTTCTGATGGAGAGTGATATAAAACATGTTTAGTAGAAAGTTAATCACAAGAAAATCACAAACTTGTGATCGGTTAAACGGTATTCGATTCCCCAGTAGGAAACGTTAATAGACAACATTTTTTTAAGTTACAATTTATTGAGGAATTTATTTTTGAGCTTAACTAAATCATAATGAAACATACTTACTTGTCACGTAGACTTCCAACTTTTACTAGATTCCTAAATCAAACTCATATTTTCACCAAAAGACAAGTATTTAGGAAGACTTGTTCACATTAAGAGTACTATAATAAACTTATAGAGAACCACGTAATCCACACAAGATAACTATATACTTCCCATGTCTTTAGACTCTAACCAAATCCAAAACCAAAATGTTTAGTACAAGATCAGATAATCCAGAAAATGATAACCCTTTATAAAAAGAAAATCTATTCTTAATCTCCAAAATTTTCCCCAACAAAACCCAAAGTTCAACGAGGACCATTCGATAAACAGTTTGTCCATAAAATTCTTCAAAGTAAACCAAACTATGATTGAGTCCCAAATATTTGAAGGATTTAGTCACATAGTCTTCCAAGTTAAGTCGTAACATTTATCTCCAAAAAAACATCAGTTGCCCCTAAAGTCTCGCATTGAAAAGTAATTATCCTAATCACATATCCTCCATGATAAGTTAATCATTTTCATAAAAACCCAAAATCAACTTAATCTTAATTCAAAAAGTCACCTAACTAAAAAGAATAAGTCATACTAACCATAGACTTCACGTAGTCCAGTGGCAGGCGATAAATACCAGTTTCACTATGGTTGTGGGATCGATTCCCGCATCTTTGACCGACGCGACGGGTTGTCACACGGTCTGCGTGTTTTCATTTTTCCAAAACTACATAATTCTTAAAACATTCCCCAATAACGAGATAAAATCTTCAAAAATGACGATAATGTAATTTAACCTCAATTTTATCTCATGACTTTCACTTTCCAATATTACATATAGAAACCCATAATTACCTAAAAATTAAGGATCATATAGACCGTAATGGTTACCTTAATAATTATTACCTGAACTTCCACATAGATTGGTCATCTCGTACATGATGCATTAGAGAACTCACCAAGGTTGAAGTGGTTGATCATGACTCCTTGATAGTTGGTTTAGAACAACCATGTGATTCCTCATTGAATCCCCCATTTCATCCAGTCACTTAATTAGAGAACCACCATAGTTTCCTTCAAACCCATTGTCACATTGGTGCCTGCTAGATCCAGCCATTTACTAAAACCAAAAAGGTCAGTGTGAGTATATCAACATAACCATCGTGTACTAATGAGGAAGATAAACACTGAGATATACTTACTTATTCACTATATCTAAAACGGGGACTCTTTCTGAAATCCTACCCATTATGGTAATGCCACTTATGCTTAAAGAATACCCTATCCTCTAAAGTTATCTAAACCGGCCTCTGATACCAACTATAAGGCCCAGGCCTTAAACCATACTTAATATTGGGTTAAATGAATAATTCACATTGAAGATCTTTTTAGGTTTAGAGTTTTAGAGAATTAGGACATAACTATTACATCTCAAAAGATTACAAAGTAGAAACTTTTACAATGATTCCATAAAATAAAAAAACTCTTAAAAAGAAACATGTCCAGTTCCATGTTTTAGGTTGCATGAATTTCCCTTGATCTCATCCTTGACCCTATTCCACGTTAAGTCCTGTGAAAAACATTTCAAAAACTTGGGATAGGCATAAAAAGCTCAGTAAGGGATACACAAAGAATGAAAACTATTAGTTTTTTAAAACAACAAGTAAACCATGTATACTTTATCAAAGTAATACTTTTCACCTTTTCGAAGTAATAAAAACTCTTCACTGAATAAAAGTTCATTACTAACCCTTCTGTAACCAAAATATTACCATAAAAACCATATAAAGATCACATAACATATAAAGGTAACTTGGGACATAAACATACTTAAGTGGAATAACCATAAGGTCGACTTCAACACATAACACTTAATGGAATAGCCATTTGGCCAACTTCTAAACATACTTAACGGAATAGCCATACGGCCGACTTCCATACCCAATGCATTGGAGGTTATAACGTAACCACCCATCCTAGTATTCGCGGCACCACCCATTATATGGTTTATCACGTAACCACTCGTAATATGTCCAAGTACCATTATAAAATTATAACACATAAAACCAATATAAAGGAAACATAACATTTCCACATTTCAATCACAATATATCATTTAAATATATTGATATAATAGAATGATTTATCAAAATCATTTTCAGTACCAAAATACATAAAAGAGTATATGGTATTTATTTTATTTTAAAAACATTACGGCTTGTTGAGGAAGCCAAAGATCAAATAATACTCGCGGCGGTGGAAAAGGTCGTTGTCACTGCGTAGGTTAAAAGAAACATTCCTTTTTGTCGTTTAGTAAAATGTTTTGTAGAAAAAGATTCCTTATGTATAAAAGTAAAATTCAAAGGGGTTTATACACCGTATAAAGGAAAGTTGTGTATAAAACGAAATATGCCTCAGTGAAAGGAGATTGAGACGAAGTCCCTTACAAAGATGGTATCCTTGGTTTAAGGATAAAACAATTACATAATTATGTGTGACAAACGAATACACCAAATATAAGTGGATATTAAGTGTAAAACAATCAGGCGTTATTCACACATATTCATAGAATGACATATTCAAGGAGTATAAGTTTATCCCAATGAATCAAATTTGGGTTAAGAAGTTCCCTTGAAAAAATTTGACAGACTAATGGCGTCACTAAAAAATTCAGAAAATGAGTTGATGAGAGATAAAAAGGGTATCTCATCACCTGGAAATAAAATTTAAATCAATAAGGATATAGAAGAACATATCCCAACATAATAGTATGTGAATTAAAAGACATAACAAAAGAAGTCTTTTAAAAAGAGGAGGGTGAAAGGTTCCCTTAC
The DNA here is from genome assembly GCA_963277665.1 of Viscum album. NCBI lineage: Eukaryota > Viridiplantae > Streptophyta > Magnoliopsida > Santalales > Viscaceae > Viscum > Viscum album. The sequence continues at coordinate 1,283,515,882 of OY728134.1, forward strand.
CGACATGGGTATCTTTCGAAACATACACCCCGTGAAAGAAGGAAAATACAACATTGATGTAAATACTCATAAATGAAAGTATATTACACAATGAGTAAACTAATGGGCAGTACATACACCAATCAAAAGAATTTGTTGCAAATGTATCATAAATATCACGAGAATAAAAGTGAGATGAAAAATCCCTTATGAAAACTCGGCAGCCTAACGATGCCACTTAAAACATACAAAAATGGATTGATGAGATCAAATAGATTCTCTCATCATATTACCATAAAGCTATATAAAGAGGAATATAAAATAACATCCCCCAACATAACAAAGAGGAGCTTAAAAGAAGTGACATAAAGGAGAGTACTTAAAAAGAAAGAGAGAGGTTAGATCTCTTACGAAAATTCAGCAGCCTAACGGTGCCACTCAAAAATTCCAAAATGGATTGATGAGAGAGAATAGGGTCTCTCATCATATGAACATAAAAATTAAAGTAAGAGTAATATAAAATAACATCCCAATAACAATAAATATGATCTTTAAAATGAATGACATAAAAGAGCGTACTTAAAAAGAAAGAGAGGAGTAGGATCCCTTACCTCGGGTCCGGCTTGACTCGATCGTTCTTTAACGTCCTGAATAATAAACTTGAGTAAATTTCTACTTTCTTATGAACCTTTTTCATTTTCATTATTCCTTTTATATTAATTATTGACATGTTATAAACATTATGTAATCATTTAAGTTAATAATGTTTTTTTGTCAATATTTGGTACTTAAGTCAAAAGTGAAATTCTTATATTTACAAGTTCTTCACGTTGTCAAATATACATTATCTCAATAATTATATTCATGATTTTGATATTACATGTATTTATAATATTACATAATCATTTAAGAGTAGGAAATCAAATGCACCGTTCATGGAGACGGTAACCCGTACATACGCATGAACGCTACTTTCATTTCTATGTCATATTAATGGAATTAAAACTAAATGAGAGATGTGTATATTTTTAATTCCAGAATTATATTCATCTTTTAGATGTATCATACATCCTATATATCAATTATATGTACTTATAATAGTACATTACATTTGAGGATAAGAAATGAAATGCACCGTTCATGGAGACGGTAAGCCGTACGTACGCATGAACGCTACTTTCATTTCTATATCATACTTTAATGGAAAGAAAAAAATAATGATATAAAGGTATATTATAATTCCAGTATAACATCATATATAATAACTTTAAATCCATCCTTTATACATCCCACATATGGAATTAACGAATCAAATCACTTTGAGGTGGCGGTAGTCCGCACTTCCTAAAATGAAGATATCGCGTATACCCATACTGGAAGCCATAAAGGTATGCCACAAATGAAAAATAAAGAATCTTATGTAAAACATAAAAATATTATATATAATATATAAACATAGTGACATATTAATGGCTACCTTTGAAGGTGTTATATGAGTGTTGGACAATCATCGTTTCGTGAGGCAGAAATTCGCCATCCACAGAAACAGTATGTTATTTAACCATTAGATGAAGGTGTGTGTAAGTGTAGATCGAATACTTATTATAACAACATCCTAGTATATTGATGATACTGGAGTTTTTACAAAAGAAATGAATAAAAAGAGTTTAGGTGGTTGGAGAAGCAAAATAAAACAAAAGAGCACAAGTGAAGACGTTACCTTAAAATTAGGTAACTCCCTTTGGTTTGAACCAAAAGAGTTTTTGAAGAGCTTACTGCCTAAGTTAAGGATTCTAGGATTAGTAGAGGGATGTGGAGAGACAAAATGATCAGAGATTGGCCGAACCAAAGGCTTGAGAGGTGTGGGTAAGGTGGTAGAGGTGGGGGCCTTTTATAAGAGGAGTGGAGGGGCACTCTTGGTAAAGTATAAAATGAAACTTTATTTTCAAATGGTTTTCGGATTTTAATGGTCCCACATTGATGTGTTTCGAGGATAAGGTGATAAGGGTTTGAAATCCACCCATCCAATAGGTTTTTGACATGTGTATGTCCTAGATTTTCCATTATCTTTGCATTTTATTTAAATCGTTAAATAATGAGGTCATCGTTGCATCATCATGATGTCATAAAGAATTTAATTTATTTAAGGTCTAAAAATTATAAAAAATACTATGATGTACGAAATAATTTTAGATTTCCAATGACTATTTATAGTCAAAATTCTTACTTGTATAAACACATGTAAAAATTGTTTTAGTAAAATAAATCATGTTTGTGACATTTTTATTTTAATTTAAATAAAAGCCATAAATGTCATTATCAAACCCAAGTGGATCCATGGGGTACAAAAAATCGATCCATGGGTTGTCTTGGTCGTCCATAACTCATCCAATAGGGTTAGTAAAAGTGTCAATATATTTTCATTTTATTATAATATCATTTTTACCTTAAATCACACTAATTACCTTTAATCGCGATTAATAAAACATAAACGTAACTTTTCATGAAAAGTTATTTTCATCCCATTGAACCAAATTTTACTTAACTATTAATATCATTTAAATTGGATTTTTGAAATTCAAATCACAGAAGTGGTAAAGTCCCATTTAAACGAAAAATCAAATTTTGTAACCACCACTTTGTGGTTTCACTATTCATCAAAAATTGATGTTTTTCAGAAAAGTACCAAAACATCACCCTAAACTATATTTGATATTCCGAATTCAAAAATGATGTCTATTTTACCAAATTCATAACATAGAAGTTTCATTAATTAATTTTATAATTAAATCCCACTGTTAAAACAAATAGCGTGTTTTTATGAAACAATACCTTTCAAAAGATTGACACTCGTTTATGTCCAATATTAAAGTGATATTAATTAAAATGACCACCATAGGATTAAATCATAAAAATATATTCTATTTACACTTTAAAACCAATTAAAAATATGAAATAATCATATAAATAAATTAGATTAAAAAGAGGTTTTGAATTAAAATACAACATTTTTCACTATTCATTAAAAATTGATCTTTTTCGGAAAAATACCAAAAATATAAACAAAGTAAATTTTGATGTCCTGATTATAAAGAATAATTGTATTTTGTCAAATATAACACATAAAATTGTCAAAAAGTGGATTTAAAAGAGGTTCTCCATCAAAAGGCGGTTAATCGACCTTTTAAAAATTATTAGACTGTCTACGCTTAAAATTGGATTCATTCGCATTTTTAATCCTCTAACATTTATTGTAAAGAGTAAAAATATTTGACAAACATATATAATCATTTTTAGGTAGTTCTGTTCATTCCCACCAATACAACGACTAGGTGTTAACTATTATTTAAAATAATATTATTTTATTATTAGAGAGCAACGTAAGATTCCCAAGAAACTCGTTCTCGCGTATTGGGTACGCCATCAAGCATAGAATCTCCTTTAAAGTAATATTAATATTTTATTCACAAATATGGATAAATATAAAAATGTCATATTCTTTATTTTCCTGGGGTGCTACATCAGCTGCACCAACACATACATGTTTCCTTTGAAGTGGGAGGGCCTGGTGCAGACTTACTTTTCTAATTTGGTGTAGAGTTTTTCTTTTTGGGGATGAAAAGCTTGAATGATGGAATTATTTAAAGACCCATATTTTTTCAAATATGAATTTTAAATATTTCTAGAAATCATTCTAGAGCATGGCGCTGAGACTCTGTGAAATGACGAGGCTTGATGTAGCCAAAATTAATTTTATTAAAATATTTAGTGAATTTATATTATTTAGATGTTGAAAGTGAGATATCTCATAAAAATTATCTCTAATTAGAAATATGAGGCCACTTTTGTCTCTAGAATGTGTTGTTTTCCCTAGGGGTGACAGAAAATGAGTTAGTGTGGGACGTTCAGACCCCTCACTCATTGGTGGCGTGTTAAATAGATGAACTAAATTATTATGATATTCATTTAATATCACAATCCTTAAAAACTAATTAATGGGGACTCATATGAGAAATATGAGACCACCGTTGAGTTCAGAATGTGGGTTTTACCTTAGGTGGGGTATAACCATTTTCTTCATCGGAGGTTCAGCTTATGTTTCATCATGGACAAATAATTAATTAATTAATTAATTATTTAATTAAATATTTTATTAATATACTAAACCAAATATATTAGTATAATTTAATATTTTAGGGATTTGGACTCATATACCTTTTTCTATGAATAGATCATCATCTTCTCCTCTCCTCTCCCTCTCGTTGGCAAACAATTAACAATGAGGAAAAAATGATGAACCCCTAGATCTATATGGAAGGAGATTCTACAAGTGCCACCGATTCTTCACCTTCATCGACAAACACATTCTTCGTCAGTAATAAACGATCCTGTAACAGCCCAAGATTTTATAAAAAATATTCTTTTTAATTTTATTAATGTCTTGTGTTGTACGCTACACCAAAAGGAGCTTGCACAACACGCATCTTTGACTTGCCTTGCATTACACGCAATCGCAACCTTCCTCGATAGCGTGTGTGGTACGTAATACTGAGTTTCACGAAATAATGCTATGCTATTAAAATATTATTAAAACTAGCCGTTATGAATAGTAATAACCACTTTTTAAAATTCTGTAAATCTTATTTTTCAAAATGAACTTCATTCTTGGATTCAGAGTATCGAATTTAGCCTAAGGTGAAATTTTGGTACTTTTCGGATAACTTTCATATTCTGATGAATAGTGAAAATTACTAAATTATAATTAAAAACAACTTTTTTAATCGAAATAATTAATAGTGATAAATCATTAATTTGAGTGGTTTTAAAGTATATTTAGAATATATTTTTACAATTTAATACAATGTTGGTCATTGGTTGTAATTTCACATTTAAACCAGACATAATCAAGTGTCAATCTTTTGATATATTTTGTTTCCTAAAAACACGCTATTTATTTTAACAGCGGGATTTAATTATAAAATTAATTAATGCAACTTCTATGTTATGAATTTGGTAAAATAGATTTCATTTTTGAATTCGGAATATGAAATATAGCTTAGGATGAAATTTTGGCATTGTTCTGAAAAACATCAATTTTTGATGAATAGTGAAACTACTAAGTGGTAGGTTAAAAAAACTGAATTTTGCATAAAACTTAATTTTACCGCTTCTGTGAATGGAATTTCAAAAATCCGACAGACACGGTTAATATCAAGGAATAAAATTTGGTTCAATAAGATGAAAATAATTTTTGGTGAATAGTAACTTTTTACTTTTTTTTACCACGGTTAATAGTAAATAGGGCAACTAAGGGTAAATATGATATTACTATTACCCTAACACATGTCCTAATTCTATTGGACAAGTGTAATTCGACCAAAAACAAACTTAGGAATAAAATATGACCATTTAGGCCCACTTGGATTAGATTAGGACATTTATTATTAATTTATTTAAAGAAAGATTAAAATAGTGAAAATCAAAGTTTAATAAGTAAATCATTTTTAATATGGGGTTATACATAAGATAAATTCGATTGAAAATATTCATTAGAAAGCTAAAACGATTTCCTACATGATGGTATTTTATTTGTAATTTTTAGACATCAAATAATTTAATTTATTTATGACACAACGATGATGCAGTAATTATCTGATTAATAAAATATTGACATAATTGATGTTATAAACACCAAAATAAATGTAATTTGAGATTTTTTATGAATTCCACTAATTTTCTAGGTTACTAAGATATTTTAATTTTGATTTAATCAACTTGGTTTGAACATTTAATTCTGTTATGACTTTCACAAAAATCATATATCAAATAGTGTCAAAATTGACACAAAATAGTTTTTAAATCAAATATTATATTATTAATTGTTATTTTATTCCTAAAAATCTAAGGTTCGGCCAAATGACTTAGATAAGGATATATATATTAATAATAAATAATTTGGGGTTCGTTTGGCATGTTATAGTAAGTGTATTAACCATATAGTGAAAGAAAACAAAAGGACACGGTAAAAGTTAAATTATTTAACTTGGAGTTAAATCTAATTGATAAGGTTAAAATAATATCCTAAACCTGTCTAAATTCTATTGGTTGATAGGATTTCGACCCATCCCCACTTTAGCTTTGAAATAAGACCCTTTGGAACCATTATAAACCGATTTTGACTTTAATATAAAATAATATTTTGAGATATTCCTAAGGTGCCCCTCTCCTCCCCTATAAAAGGACACCTCCTCCTCCTCCTCCTCACACCAATTTGAGCACTCAAGCTCGGCCAACCCCTGCCAAAATATCTTCTCCACTTCCCTATCAACATCCTAGTGGTTCTGGTCTTCCTCAAAGACCAATTCTAGTGCCCTAAGAGGAGGTCTCAAAGAGGCACTTCAAAGAAGAGGTAATTACTGTTACCAATTCTTTCATCTTTATTTCTTCTTCCACTTCTTCTTCTTAGGTTGTTTCATTATGAAGTAATAACATCAGTATCACTCATATACTAATATGTTATTATAAGTATGAAACAACCCTATTTCACCATCTATCCATCCTACAGAAAAAGAAATCACCGCGCGTGCGTACGTACGGAATACCGTCTCCACGCCGTGGTGTAATCTATTTTCCACCACCACATTACATGGATGAGTATAATCGTGTAAAGAATAACTATAAATTGTTATTAAAACATCATATTGATTCTGATATATTGTATAATCCACTCCAATTCAATTCAGTATTTATGGAAATGATATCATCGCTCGTGCGTACGTACGGACTACCGTCTCCACGACGCGATGAGATTCATTCTCCATGTTAACCATTTAAGAATGATTATAATGTATATATAAGAAATAATAATGAAATATATGACATTATAAATCTACTGGATTTATGTATATATATACATATGTATGTCATCTACTTACTTCCATTTCAAGACAATAAGGAAAGAAAAACAGCGTTCATGCGTACGTACGGACTACCGTCTCCATGAACGGTGTTTTTCATTTTATTTATCTATCTATTATATATATATATATATATATACTGAATATATATGATATATAAATCATATTTTATATTCTGGAAGTAATTAAATCATGATATAAGTAATAACGATGTCAAGAACAACAAGTCAAAACACCTACGATAAATGAAACGATTTTACCCAAAACGCTTCTTTAACATGGAATTTACAAAAGAACGGGTAATATAATGTCATAAGTGAACCATATATGATATCATAACAATGAATATGATTCTTTAATATGTCAATGACATTATTTAAATCATTATACAGGAGGTTCGGACACATACGAAGAAAATCGGACCTAAGGTAATGGAAATATCACAATCTCATTTTTATCCGAGATTGTTTATTCGTAAGTATTTACTGGGGTGTATTTTATCATCCACATCCATGTTTCATCAATATGTAATATTACTTCCATCCACCTACAATTGTTTAAATCCATTTTTACCCTTCGGTGAGTTTTTAGTAAAAGAAATGAAAGGAATCTTTTGTCGTTTTTCGTACGAGGTACTTTTTGACTTTTCCGACAAAAGTACGAAGAATGTTTTTTTTAACTTATACGGCATGAATGGATTTTTAAAACATTATTTCCAAGAAGCTTCCTTTAAAAGTTTTCAAGTTTATTTTTAATCAACTTCTTTTATTTTAATGTTTTATGACATGTTATGAAAGGAAAAATGTTTTTGAAGTGGAAAGGATATTTTCCTCAAGAATGAAGTTCATGTATTTCATCAAAATTATTTTCCATCTAAGATAATAAAAAGGGTTCTGTTTTTATCCCTATTATTACATTGATTTGATCATGTTGTGATGGAATTAATTTTATTAATTCCTTTGTCTTATATGAATTGATTTATGATGTCATGATGTTTCAAGAATCCCATTTTGTTACATGTGTTATGCGATGATGTATGATTTATGATTATGTGGCACACATAAGAAAGGATTCATTATAAGATGGGTGGGACCTATATCTCCCTCCAATGCATTGGGTAAAGATTTTATATCTCATGAGATAGACATGGCTGGAACGGAAGGTTATTTCGGTTCAGTGATACAGGACTGAAACGAGGAGTGAACTCGGTTCAGAAAGGGACTTTGTCCACTAAGATAGTCTTGGCAATAAGTCATGACTAACAAGAAATGATTTTCCATGATTATGTGTGCATGCCACAAAGTTTCAAGTTTCATGTTATGATTATGGGGATCTCATTTTCACTTCTATGATTTATCCCATGTTATGATATTATGAGCTCTTTTGCAGGTTAAGATTTCCAAAAGCTATGTTCTTATGTATATGATGTGATTGATTTTTCTTTTGTTTACCCTTACTGAGCATTTGAGCTCACCCTTTTATGTTTTCTTTTCCCCAGGAGATAAAGAAAGGTTTTAGGTATAAAAAAAAGAGAAGATCTTTATGGGAGATGTTGAAGATCTTTCACCACGATTAGAAGATTACATTCCAAGTTTCCAAAGACACTAAACTATTACGATCCTTGTGTGTGTGTGTTTTTGTTATGTACTAAGTATTCCGCAAAAGTAATGTAAGGTCCATGTACGTCAGGCTTCGGATCTATACAGTTGGTATCAGAGGAAAGGTTTAGTCAACCTTTGGAAACTAGGATGCGAAAACGTTAGTGAGATCCCTAGAGATATTTCTAACGTATGTCTAGGGATGTCCCTAAGGATAAGTATACGTATAAGATATAGTCCTAGAACTACGGTAACGATCATATAATTTAACCTAAGATATTAGATATTGAGGATACTCCCCCTTTATTATGTTGTTTTCCCTAGCATGATTTTTGCCTCTCACACTATTCTTTTTGGGTTTAGACGATGGCTGGAACCCGAAGGAACCGTGTTGATCAATGCGATGGACAATGCAATGATTGCCCTCCTGAACAAACAAATGTTATGGGGGATGGAGTGCAAAATCTTATTGCTATACTTACACAAGCTATGAATCATTCTGGACTTCCAAATGAGCAGAGAATGGAACAATATTCTATTGAGTCCTTCATGAGGCAACATCCACCTTCTTTCAGTGGGACTTCTGATCCACTTGTTGCTGAACAATGGATCAGTACCACTGAAAAGATATTTTCAGTTCTTCATTGTTCTGAACATGATAAAGTCATCTTAGCAGTATATCGTTTGGAAGGTGAAGCTGATCAATGGTGGAATCTTATCAAGAATACGACGCCAAGAGATGAAATTGAGTCCATGGAATGGGACGAGTTCAAGAACTTGTTTTTCAGTAAGTACTTCCCTCGTATTTTTCGAACAAAGATGGAAAAGGAGTTTCTTGAGCTGAAGCAGAAGGATGATGAATCTGTTGGTATATACGAAGCGAATTTTACAAGACTTGCAAGGTATGCATCTGGAATTATCATCCAACCTGAAAGTAAAGTTGATCGATTTTTCAGTGGCTTAAAACCAAGTCTTCGAAGGGCATTAGCTATAAGAGACTTCAGTAGCTATGAATAAATTGTGCGTTGTGCTATCAAGGTAGAAATGGAAGTTGGTGTTACATATCCATCTCATGGTTTTGACAAGAAACGAAAGATGGAGTTCAAGGAGAAATCTCAGAATAATGGTGAAAAGAAGATGAATGTTTCCTTATGCACAAAGTGTGGAAAGAAGCATGGTGGAGATTGTCTTAAAGGGACTAGAAAATGTTTTAAGTGTGGAAAAGAAGGTCATCGAGCAGCTGAGTGTCGAAGTAATGGAAAAAGGGTTTCTAATGATGTGAATAAATCAAACACTGCAGAGAACACACCGCCAACACTTCAATGCTTCAAGTGCAAGGAAATGGGGCATTATGCTAATAATTGCCCTAATCCAAGGGTTAGTGATGATCAACATGAGCAACCACTGAAGGCAAAGGACAAAGGGAAATCACATGCGATCACTATTGGCAATGTTGAATATGACAACGATGTGGTGGAATGATTAAGTGTTTATGTAATGGGATTCCAAAATAATGTTGTATCATTGAGTATTGCAATATTTATTGATGTGGTATTCAAAGTGATTGAGATATTTTCTGGAAATAAGATGATATGCGCATAATGAAGACGAGAAAATGAAATGTTTAATAGTATTCATGAGCTCATGATTGATATAAGGACTAAGTGATATCATGGTTTGAGTATATAGAATTTTGAGGATTTTGGTATGTGGAAAGTGTTAACTTTAAACTGCATTCATGTTTTCACTAAGGTATTCAAGAGAATACATGATTAAGGACTTTGAATGTTTGGAATGTGACCAACAAAACATATCTTATGATATATGGGGATCGACGATGGTGTTAAATCTCTGGTAATCATTTTCACTATGTTATGAGAGTGGACTGCAGTATTATGGATAAGCCTAAAGATTGGAATGGATTATGTTGGACATAAGTTAGTATTGTTTTAGGATAGAAGTTTTTTCGATATTATTGATGGGATGTTATGGTAATATAGTTTTAGAAAAAGGACAACCTGCAGGACGGGCGACAGCCCATCGCTTCGGACAAGGCTGTAGGAATCGAACCCACAACCGAAGTGCGACTGGCCTTTATCGCCTACCACTGGCCTACAGGAAGTCCCTGTTTAGTAGAAACTAGTGTTATTATATTAAGAAGTATGATATATGAAGTATAAGCCCATTTTAGGAACCATATACGATTAATCCCACTATAGATCGACTTATGTATATAAATTTTGCTAACCTTTTGAGACAGATGGAATGACCCGTCATTCTATCACATGATCTGCTAACACTTCACGAATAACAAATTCAACTTCATTTATTTAAGAGATGAAGTGGAAATTGTTAAAGGCACGAACAACAGTGAGATTGTACCAAAATAAAGTAAGTATTTATTCTAATTCAAATTCTTTAACTTTAGGGAAATGATCTTGAAAACCAAAAATGTTGTCCTAGTTCTCTTATACCTGATGAATCAGATGGTACCTTAGATCGTCACAAATTTATGGATTTGTGATTACTGGCTTTTCCATAGCCATGTTCTCTACCACTCTCCATCAGAACATGATGGTTAGATTTCTCTTCCATATCCATATTTTCACCTATGTGGAAACCCAATGATTAGTTTATTTGGGTTATCGTTACGTTTCATACTTTTGTTTTTAAAGATTGGTTTTGACATTCCTTTTTACGATGTGGGTTTCTATTAAAGAAACTTTCGAATAGTAAACCATTTATAACCCCGACGAATTTCGAGGGCGAAATTCATTTTAAGGGGGGTAGAATGTAACAGCCCAAGATTTTATAAAAAATATTCTTTTTAATTTTATTAATGTCTTGTGTTGTACGCTACACCAAAAGGAGCTTGCACAACACGCATCTTTGACTTGCCTTGCATTACACGCAATCGCAACCTTCCTCGATAGCGTGTGTGGTACATAATACTGAGTTTCACGAAACAATGATACGCTATTAAAATATTATTAAAACTAGCCGTTATGAATAGTAATAACCACTCTTTAAAATTCTGTAAATCTTATTTTTCAAAATGAACTTCATTCTTGGAATGGGAGTATCGAATTTAGCCTAAGGTGAAATTTTGGTACTTTTCGGATAACTTTCATATTCTGATGAATAGTGAAAATTACTAAATTATAATTAAAAACAACTTTTTTAATCGAAATAATTAATAGTGATATATCATTAATTTGAGTGGTTTTAAAGTATATTTAGAATATATTTTTACAATTTAATACAATTTTTCTCATTGGTTGTAATTTCACATTTAAACCAGACATAATCAAGTGTCAATCTTTTGATATATTTTGTTTCCTAAAAACACGCTATTTATTTTAACAGCGGGATTTAATTATAAAATTAATTAATGCAACTTCTATGTTATGAATTTGGTAAAATAGATTTCATTTTTGAATTCGGAATATGAAATATAGCTTAGGATGAAATTTTGGCATTGTTCTGAAAAACATCAATTTTTGATGAATAGTGAAACTACTAAGTGGTAGGTTAAAAAAACTGAATTTTGCATAAAACATAATTTTACCGCTTCTGTGAATGGAATTTCAAAAATCCGACAGACACGGTTAATATCAAGGACTAAAATGTGGTTCAATAAGATGAAAATAATTTTTGGTGATTAGTAACTTTTTACTTTTTTTTACCACGGTTAATAGTAAATAGGGCAACTAAGGGTAAATATGGTATTACTATTACCCTAACACATGTCCTAATTCTATTGGACAAGTGTAATTCGACCAAAAACAAACTTAGGAATAAAATATGACCATTTAGGCCCACTTGGATTAGATTAGGACATTTATTATTAATTTATTTAAAGAAAGATTAAAATAGTTAAAATCAAAGTTTAATAAGTAAATCATTTTTAATATGGGGTTATACATAAGATAAATTCGATTGTAAATATTCATTAGAAAGATAAAAAGATTTCCTACATGATGGTATTTTATTTGTAATTTTTAGACATCAAATAATTTAATTTATTTATGACACAACGATGATGCAGTAATTATCTTATTAATAAAATATTGACATAATTGATGTTATAAACACCAAAATAAATGTAATTTGAGATTTTTTATGAATTCCACTAATTTTCTAGGTTACTATGATATATTAATGTTGATTTAATCAACTTGGTTCGAACATTTAATTCTGTTATAACTTTCACAAAAATCATATATCAAATAGTGTCAAAATTGACACAAAATAGTTTTTAAATCAAATATTATATTATTAATTGTTATTTTATTCCTAAAAATCTAAGGTTCGGCCAAATGACTTAGATAAGGATATATATATTAATAATAAATAATTTGGGGTTCGTTTGGCATGTTATAGTAAGTGTATTAACCATATAGTGAAAGAAAACAAAAAGACACGGTAAAAGTTAAATTATTTAACTTGGAGTTAAATCTAATTGATAAGGTTAAAATAATATCCTAAACCTGTCTAAATTCTATTGGTTGATAGGATTTCGACCCATCCCCACTTTAGCTTCGAAATAAGACCCTTTGGAACCATTATAAACCGATTTTGACTTTAATATAAAATAATATTTTGAGATATTCCTAAGGTGCCCCTCTCCTCCCCTATAAAAGGACACCTCCTCCTCCTCCTCCTCACACCAATTTGAGCACTCAAGCTCGGCCAACCCCTGCCAAAATCTCTTCTCCACTTCCCTAGCAACATCCTAGTGGTTCTGGTCTTCCTCAAAGACCAATTCTAGTGCCCTAAGAGGAGGTCTCAAAGAGGCACTTCAAAGAAGAGGTAATTACCGTTACCAATTCTTTCATCTTTATTTCTTCTTCCACTTCTTCTTCTTAGGTTGTTTCATTATGAAGTAATAACATCAGTATCACTCATATACTGATATGTTATTATAATTATGAAACAACCCTATTTCACCATCTATCCATCCTACGGAAAAATAAATCACCGCGCGTGCGTACGTACGGAATACCGTCTCCACGCCGTGGTGTAATCTATTTTCCACCACCACATTACATGGATGAGTATAATGGTGTAAAGAATAACTATAAATAGTTATTACAACATCATATTGATTCTGATATATTGTATAATCCACTCCAATTCAATTCAGTATTTATGGAAATGATATCATCGCTCGTGCGTACGTACGGACTACCGTCTCCACGACGCGATGAGATTCATTCTCCATGTTAACCATTTAAGAATGATTATAATGTATATATAAGAAATAATAATGAAATATATGACATTATAAAGCTACTGGATGTATGTATATATATACATATGTATGTCATCTACTTACTTCCATTTCAAGACAATAAGGAAAGAAAAACAGCGTTCATGCGTACGTACGGACTACCGTCTCAATGAACGGTGTTTTTCATTTTATTTATCTATCTATTATATATATATATATACTGAATATATATGATATATAAATCATATTTTATATTCTGGAAGTAAGTAAATCATGATATAAGTAATAATGATGTCAAGAACAACAAGTCAAAACACCTACGATAAATGAAACGATTTTACCCAAAACGCTTCTTTAACATGGAATTTACAAAAGAACGTGTAATATAATGTCATAAGTGAACCATATATGATATCATAACAATGAATATGATTCTATAATATGTCAATGACATTATTTAAATCATTATACAGGAGGTTCGGACACATACGAAGCAAATCGGACCTAAGGTAAGGGAAATATCACAATCTCATTTTTATCCGAGATTGTTTATTCGTAAGTATTTACTGTGGTGTATTTTATCATCCACATCCATGTTTCATCAATATGTAATATTACTTCCATCCACCTACAATTGTTTAAATCCATTTTTACCCTTCGGTGAGTTTTTAGTAAAAGAAATGAAAGGAATCTTTTGTCGTTTTTCGTACGAGGTACTTTTTGACTTTTCCGACAAAAGTACGAAGAATGTTTTTTTTAACTTATACGGCATGAATGGATTTTTAAAACATTATTTCCAAGAAGCTTCCTTTAAAAGTTTTCAAGTTTATTTTTAATCAACTTCTTTTATTTTAAAGTTTTATGACATGTTATGAAAGGAAAAATGTTTTTGAAGTGGAAAAGATATTTTCCTCAAGAATGAAGTTCATGTATTTCATCAAAATTATTTTCCATCTAAGATAATAAAAAGGGTTCTGTTTTTATCCCTATTATTACATTGATTTGATCATGTTGTGATGGAATTATTTTTATTAATTCCTTTGTCTTATATGAATTGATTTATGATGTCATGATGTTTCAAGAATCCCATTTTGTTATATGTGTTATGCGATGATGTATGATTTATGATTATGTGGCACACATAAGAAAGGATTCATTATAAGATGGGTGGGACCTATATCTCCCTCCAATGCATTGGGTAAAGATTTTATATCTCATGAGATAGACATGGCTGGAACGGAAGGTTATTTCGGTTCAGTGATACAGGACTGAAACGAGGAGTGAACTCGGTTCAGAAAGGGACTTTGTCCACTAAGATAGTCTTGACAATAAGTCATGACTAACAAGAAATGATTTTCCATGATTATGTGTGCATGCCACAAAGTTTCAAGTTTCATGTTATGATTATGGGGATCTCATTTTCACTTCTATGATTTATCCCATGTTATGATATTATGAGCTCTTTTGCAGGTTAAGATTTCCAAAAGCTATGTTCTTATGTATATGATGTGATTGATTTTTCTTTTGTTTACCCTTACTGAGCATTTGAGCTCACCCTTTTATTTTTTCTTTTCCCCATGAGATAAAGAAAGGTTTTAGGTATAAAAAAAAAGAGAAGATCTTTATGGGAGATGTTGAAGATCTTTCACCACGATTAGAAGATTACATTCCGAGTTTCCAAAGACACTAAACTATTACGATCCTTGTGTGTGTGTGTTTTTGTTATGTACTAAGTATTCCGCAAAAGTAATGTAAGGTCCATGTACGTCAGGCTTCGGGTCTCTACAGATCCAATCTATATAAGACACATCATTTGTGTTTTAAAACTCTGATTAAACTATTGATCATAATGATAATTAATTTATCAATTTAGGACCCATGTACCTACGTAATTTCTAAAAAATTTATTGTCTATCAATTATTCATCTAATCCCGGATGCCCATTCTTTATCAGTTTCCACGAATTCATGGATAATAATGTTAAAATCTTGTTTTATGGTTCGTTCATTTATCTATTATTAAGGTTCTTCACCCAAAAATCCCCATGGATCTCGGTTGGACAATTGTCTGGAGACCCGAGCTCAATCGGGCACCCGTATTCAAGGAGGATCAAACAACTGATGATTAAATCGTGAGGTTATGCAATGATGGTGACCCAATGATCATAGATTTATGATAAATTGAATGTTTCAAGTTATAAAGAAGTATTTGTGGCTCTTATATGGAGTGGAACGTCAGCATAATGTGTGTTAGGTAGCCGCATATCTGGGAAAGGCAATCCAGTGGAGGGACGTGACTCCGGTGGTGAACATGAGGTGGTGTGCGACAGATGCTGCAGGCAAAGAGATATGGTCTAGTATTGGTGGTCCGACAGGATGAGTAGGCAATGATGGCCGGGTGTGGCTCCAGCAGAGGTATATATAGACAAGTAGGATGGCACAGGCAAGGCGATGCGAGAAAAGTATCTCAGAGGGGAAAAATTGGTTAATGGGGGTTTTGTTGTTTTTAAAATATTAAGGGTTTACTTTTTTTATTTAGGAATGTTTTTTTGTTCAGCGTCATTTGATTTGGTGCTCAAACAAAAACCCTATAGGCCAATTCAATTGGCACTCATCCCTTTTATTCTCTATCCCCATGCAACCCCTCCCCAACCCCCAATATATATATATATATATATTATATATATATATATAATTATTATAACTATTATTATAAAAAATATTATAATAAATATTATCACTAAATATATATAATAAATTTATAATTTTATTTATTTTATTTTTAACAATTATATAATTATAATATATATATATATATAATAAAAATGATTATGGAGTAAAGTGAGAGGGTTTCTCTAGCGAATCATTGAGACAGAGGCCCCTTGGAGCACCCGAGGGGCTTGAACCGTTACTTTTAGGATTCGAATCATGTTTTTGGATTACAAGCATCGTACACATTATTGAAATCCAATGATCATGAAGAGGTAAATTCTCTCTCATTATTTGGTTTCCCTGGAGGATCTTTTATTTCACTCAACCCTAGGGATAAACAAATAATCATTCAAAAAAGTTAAACTGCTCATGTTGCGGATCACGATAGAGCTATCTTTGAGAGGATTGAAATATGTTAGAATTCATTCATCTCATGTATCTCATTTTAGAAAGTCATAAAGCCTTTTAAGGAGATAAATATAGTTGATCTATTAGCCAACATTTGGGGATTTCTGAACATTAAATGCATTCTATTGGTTGTAGAATTTTCAATCTCCTATTCCCTTCTATGGAATTGACAAACCGAGCATGGAGCACTGGATAGATTAACCTTCAGCCTGATATTATGCGCTTCCCTGAATAGAATTTAAATTTAAACCTCAGTGATTTTAATGTAACATGTGCACAAATATGGATTAAAATACATGGATGAAATTGGGTTCTATGGCACCCAGAAATTATTTTTGACATTTCCTCTGGAATAGGTACTCCCAAAAAGGATCGACTGAGATGGCCATTTTTTGAAATGTTTCTAGGATTTTGATTTAAGTTGATCTATTCTCAACCATATTGACAAATTTGGTCTATCCATGCCTCAAGATGAAATCAATATCAGAATGGAATATGAGAAGATTCCCCCCTTTTGTGATTCTTGTCATATAATTGGTCAGTCAAATGATATTTCCAGAAGTGAACTTTTGTGTTCAAATTATAATGATAAATGAGACAACTCCCAGAATTGTAGAAGGATATATTGTAATGTAAAAGTCAATGTAATGAAACTACTGTTTCTACTAAGGTTTCTGCTTCATTGAATACTAATCCTTAAAGTGGTTATATTAATGCATATGTGGCCTCAAGACTTGCTCAAGATGGTTGTACACCTTTTTCAGATTTCCCCCCTGAAATTAAATGTTGAAAACATGGTATTATCTTTCCTACCTCTTTTCCTTGAAATAGAAATATGCTTGTTTCACCTATTCTTCATGTTTTTAATCCCATGTTGTCTTTGGATGATATATCTGAGGATGATGTTCTCACTCGTTTAAAATTCAAATATTCCTTAAATAAGGATAACATGGGAGATGATGATGGTGATGAATCAACTGATATTCAGGAATATAGAGATGTTTTTACACAGAAATTTTTTGACATTGATTTGAGGAAAGGGCTGAAATTGGTTTATTATAATCATAAGAGGAAGACCAAATTTGAAGCTACCCCATCCAAAAAGGTGCAATCAGATTTTCCTTGTAAAAAAAATAAGTCTGATCAATTGAATCCTTTAAGAATTATGGTTTCAAATGAATCAGTGGATTACTCCTCTACTGATATTATCATTGGACATGCAATAGTTAATTTAGAGGATGGTAAAACTGTAGGTTCCATGTGTAGAGGAAGTGTATTGGTGGGTGTATCCATCTTTAATTTTAGTGATAACAATGATCTATCCGAGATCCGTTACAATAATAAAACGTTGGATCTTTAGAATAGAAAAAAGACTGAAAAGAAATAGGGGAGTCCCAAAACCATAAATAGGATCATCAAATGTTGGTTATAATTAATTTAAATAATTGAAAATAATTACCTCGATGGAATTATTTCTTAGTTAACATTTCCGATCACGATCCAAAGTGATCCACCATTGCGTCGTAGAATCTATGTATATGATTACTCTAGCGGCGATCCACATGTTCTCCACATATCTATGGACTTCTTCGAATAGATCTCTTGGTGCTAGCGGGGAAGAGCCTTCGCTTATGATGTCTACCTTCGATCGCCTTGATCCGGTGGAGGTGGATCTATCTATCGTTGCTTGAGAGCATTCTTGGTGGAAAATAATTCCATCTTGTCTTGAGAGCTCTTCAAAATATGTTGTGTACAATACTAGAAAAATGGCTAGGCTAATGAGAAATATATAATTTGGATTTTTAATTACATAGAATAATAAAATAAATTACATACCCAAAAGCAATAATTCATTTTATTTAATTCGTTGTAATACCCTATGTCAAATAATAATAGTTGACTATTATTATTACTTGATATGTGCCCAACAAATTATAGGTAATATTATTTAATTAAATAAATAATATTATTTCTCCAAAATTCCAGAAAAAAATACACTGTGTCAATATATTAAAATACACAACATGTACTATTTTTTCCATTTTTCTTTATTTTCTCCACACAATTATTAGCCCTTGAATAATGACTTTTAATTTCTCTAATAAATATCACTATATTACTCGTTAATAAATAAATTATTCCGCCCATATTGTATTCTCTTGAGTAACTAGTGTAGAAATAAATGTGATCAGACACACTTGAATAATTTTTAAACAATAGTAAAAAATAATCTTTATTCAACATGTTAAATTAATATTTAACTAACTTACTTGGACACACCTAGTGTGTGACCCTCTAGGCCTCTTTCTCAGAGGCAATAGGGTGATCCTTCCTAAAGACCAAGGTTAGCGTCTAGAAACCCACCAAGGTACCCATAGAGAATGAAGTTAATGCCGCAATGACGTTTCACCTCCTTTGGATTCATACCATGAAATATAATCCCATTGTCATGATATCTTGAATAAAGTGGGGTTTATGCTAGTGAAATCAACCCATGTGCTTGATTATTCATTCTATGAATTTATGGAATTGAACATGCGCATTCCTGGCCTAGGGGAAGGATTTATTTAATCCATATCAATTCCATGACAGGGCCTAATATATCTACTTTCATTATGAAACAGAAGGAGAAAATCCTTTCTGAAATTATCTATTAATGTAGTATCACTAGTGACGCACCCAACGTATCCCACCTCACTGTGAATAGTGTTTCTTCACAGTTTTTGTCAACAAATCTAAGTGCACGAGTTGTAATACCCATTAATAATAATCATAATCTCTATGGACCAATACACATGTATGTAGATAGGAACATCCAATGACACTATGAAATGCAGATTTCCTACTAGCGGTAATCGTTCTCAAAATATCCTATGGGATATTACAAAGGGATCACACCATGAGAAGGTGCCTAAAAGTTGTATGCGCCCTCACCCATAATGTCATGTATTATTTGTGTCCATCAAATAACTTCATTCAGGCTTATAAAATAAATTCTTGAACATTGTTATCGCACTTCTAGGTTCTCATCATAGCATGGATTCGCAATGACCCTTTAATGCAACAACTATCATTTGGACATTATCACATGAATATTCATGCAAAAAACAATCAAGATGTGATAAGGTATTTATTTAATAAATAGGTAAAAAGTATTTGGTTCAAGGCCACCAACTCCAACAGACTCCAACATGGACTAGAGCTAACTACTAACAACTTTTAACCTGCTAGCTCTCACTTGATATTCATGCTTCTACTGAGATATGTCTTTAGTCATGGGGTCCACCATGTTCTTTTTTTGGACATTATTCTCATAGAAACCTCACCCATTTGATAGAAATATGTCAAGAGGAGATACTTCCAGAGTATGTTCTTTTCCCGTTGATGTGAGCTAGGTTCATTTCTAAGATCCACCACTGTAGTATTATCACAATACAACATGACAAGATCCTTACTACTAGGAAGCACATCAAGCTCCAGTACAAACTTCCCAATCCAGAAATCTTCCTTGGCTGCATCAGAAGCCGCTATATATTCGGTCTCCACTATAGAATCATAGAAAAAAAGCTTATTTGAACTCTTCCAGCTCACATATCCTCCATTGAGAAAGAAAAAAAATCGAGATTGTGACTTCAGATCATTCTAATCTGTCTGAAAACCAGCATCCACATACCCTTTGATGGAAAGATCCTCATCTCTTACATACACCAAGAACATATCCTTAGTTCTTCTTAGATACATAAGGATAGTCTTAAAAGAACTCCAATGTTGTTCTCCTGGATCTTCTTGATATCTTCCTACCATGCTTAGTGCATTGGAAACATCAATATTGTCATATAACATGACAAAAAGTATGGATCCTATACCCAATGTTTATGGGATCTTAATCATTACATATTTCTCTTGTTGTGACTGAGGACATATTTTCTAAGAATGATGTTGGTCATGTGACACTGGAACCAATCCTCTATTGGATTGTTCCATACTAAATCTCATTAATATCAGGTCAATGTGTGTACCCTGACTTGGTCAAAGAATCCTCTTGGATCTATCAAGAATTATCCTGATCCTTAGAAAATTGGCTGCTTCCCCCAAGACCTTAATTGAGAAAAAAATGTTCAACCAGTACTTAACTGACTGTAATACTGGAATATCGTTCCCAATATGAAATATGTCATCAACATATACTACTCTGATAATGATCGCATTCTCATTAAACAACTTGTAAAAACATAGCTAACATTCGTTCTTAATGAAACTAAATTATTTTATGGCTTCATGAAATCAAATGTTCCATGACTTGGACGATTGCATTAATCGATGAATAGATTTCTACAACTTGAAAACCCATTTGGAATCACCTTGTGTCAAAAACCCTTCTGGTTGTGTCATATAGACATCTTCCTGAAGGATTTTGTTAAGAAATTCCAATTTGAAATCCATCTTCCAAATCTCATAGTCATTATAAGCTACTATGGAAAGTATGATTCTTATGGATTTAAACATGGAAACGGGTGAGAAGGTTTCCCCATAGTCAATTCCATGACGCTGTCTGAATCCATTAGCCACTAGCCCTGCATTATAGGTTCAAACACGACCTTCCATGTCCAAATTTATATTGAATACCCATTTGCATCCAACAAGCTTGACATCAATTGGCTCATTGACCAGAACCCAAACATGGTTCATATACATGGAATCCATCTCAGAATTCATAGCTTCTAGCCATATTTCAGCATATGAGATTTCTACTGCTACCTTGTAGGATAGAGGTTCATAATTGTCCAAAAATAATGATTCACCATAATCGGTGACTAGGAAACCAAATCTCTCTAATTCCCTTACCTCTCTTGTGTTTCTATTTAGTACATGTGTTTCTGGAACCTCTTACCCAGAGACCTGTGGAACTTGTTCCATTACCAACTCATGAGTATCTTGAGCATCAACTTCCTTGAAGTCAATCTTGATCCCACTATACTTTTTGAGGATGTGCACCCTCTCAAGAAAGACAGCTTGTCTTGCAACAATCACTTTCTTGTCTAAATGGTTATATATGCAATATTCTTTTGCATTGTTGGGATATCCTATAGAGATACACCTCGTGGCCTAGGGTGCTAGTTTTTTTGACATAAAATGCCTTAAAAAATTTCTTGAATCACCATACACGTGTGTGTGAAAAAATGGGTTTCATTCCATTCCATAACTTGGAGGTAATTTCATTTTCTTCCTTAGTTGGTTTTCAGTATTATTTTTATGTTGCAGTTTTTAATGCATAAATCCAAAAGGATAATAGAAGATCCATATGACTCATCATCAACCTCATCATGTCCAACGAGGTGAGGTTCATCCATTCACTAACACCATTCCTCTGTGGTGTATAAGGAGGAGTGAGTTGATAGAGAATCCCAGACTCCCATAGAAGATCGATGAACTCTTCGTTCAGATACTTTCCACCTTGATCTGATCTAAACTTCTTTATCTTATTACGATGATGATTATCTACATCATTCATGAATTCCATAAATTTATCTATGGACTCTGACTTATACCTCATTAAATAGACATACCCACATCTACTCAAACAATCATTAAAAGTAATGAAATAAGAATATCCACCTCTAGCTTGTACTGGAAATGGTCCACACACATCTGTGTGAACCAATCCTAGATTCGTTGTGTCCCTTTCACCCTATCCACCGAAAGGCAGCTTAGGAATTCTACCTTGTACACAAGTGTGACATATATCAAGTGGTTTTAGCTCAGGAGAATCTAAATAGCCATATTGGAATAGCTTGTCAAGCACTTATCATTTACATGACTGAGACAGTGATGCCATAACTGGGTGATTTATGAGTCATGAGAGTTTATTTCATAATCGATTCCAACACTGGGTTTTCGTAATTAAATAAAGACAACCCATTATTGTAATGTTCCATACCATAACATATGTTGTTCTGGAAAATAAGAAACCCTTATTTACAATCATGAAAATTAATCCATCCAAATCCCATCAAGATAAAGAAATTATGTTCTTAGTAACACTAGGAACATAATATCAGTTTTATAAAACCAAAATCATCATGGTTGGGAATGAGAGATGCTAATCACTAAAATCCAACATAGCTGGCCTTGCACCATTGGTAACTCGATGATCCACCTCTCCTCTAGAAATCTTTCTAAATCAACTTGGTTCATACATTTGAATATAGATGCGATCCCCACAAGCTTTATATATTACACAATGTGTAGAAATTGAAATATTACACTTGATAACCAGTGAACCTTTAGCATCCCCATGCTTCTGGGTTTAGTTCCTCTTCCTGTGGCCATGCTTGCCATAAGAAAAACATACCACCTCTTTTTCCTTACCCTACCTTTAGATCTTCCCCTTCTTGGAGGGATAGTTCTCAGGGGCTTCAGACAGTTTATAAGTATTTGGACCTTATCCCTTGTCCTTCCATTTATTATTCACCATAAGGATTGTGGGTTTTTTACACCCCATCCGTATCTAAAAGGTGAATTAATGTAAGATTATCCGAGAGACTCTTCTCATTATTTCTACGGTAGTAGTTGACAATAAAGTTAGATAAGGTATTGAACAGTGATGATATGATGAGATCTTTACACAACTCATCTGAGAACTTAATCCCTAAGTTGTCCAGGCGTTTAATGTAGCCAATAAGCTTAACTACATGAGGCCCAGCTGGAGCATACTCTACAAAAATAGTTGTAAAAAAGGTGTTGGTGATCTCATATCTCTACTGTCTCACCTTCTCTTGGTAGATATCATTAAGGTTAGACATCAAGCTATAAGTGTCCATGTTTTCATGTTTCTTCAAGTGCTATTAGACATGGCCGATAGCATGAAATACTGGACATATGTGGTATCATCGGCATGTTTAATATAGAGAGATAGTTCCTCATCACTGGGCTCTTTTCTAGGCACAACATGAATATGATCTTCCAACACATACAATTTCCTCCTGTGGCGAAGGATGACGCGTAAATGCCTCTTCCATTCCTGAACATTGGTGCCTGTGAGATGGTTTTCCTTCTCAATTGTGGTTCACAATTATATGTTTGAAGTCATTTTCAGGCCATTTCTACAAAATAATATGAACTAAGGTTTAGTACCTTATCAAGATAAAATTGAGAAAAATAAATAATTTAATACTTATTAGTCTCCCACTATTTTTTTGAAATCCAATAGAACTCACCATTGACTTCATAATATTCTTTTTCCTGAATATTCTAGTGTCAAGGATCCATAATTCCATTTTCATTACCCCAATTAGGGTTGGTCAAGAAAATTTAAGGGTTTTAGGTAGGCATTTAAAATGTCAACTAAATTATCTCGTTTCTCCTTGATCCGCTGAGTGGACTCTCCATTCCTGTAATCCTTTTATTTTGGATTTCCTCAACCTTTGCCTCTTGGTCAACCCAAGTCCTACTGTGGCAGTCAACCCTTGATTCAACCCAAGTCAATTAAACCCAAAACCTTGAATTATAATTCCTTGATAATTGAATGCACCACAACTAGTGTTGGTCATCCACATTGGACAATGGTTTGATTCAAATGAATATTATTGAAGGCTATACCGACATGATATTTTCTTTAAGCTATTTTATCCTTATAAATATATTTCTAATTTTTTTTATCTTTGATTAAATGATTTTTAATATTAAGTGGGATATAATTTAGTGATTAATATTGTCTAAGATAATATTTACACATAGGCCAATATTATTTTAGTTCAATATTGCACGTATGTTTAATTCATTAATTGTGTGATCATGACAACACACCCATAAAAAGTAAACCATGATAATAATAGAAATAAAATAAATGGTATGATCATGATCTTTTTCTATTGGTAAGTTTATCTAGAGGTTGATAAACTAACCCAAGACCTAGGGGAAAACACCTTGAACTTTTCGGGTTCGTGTTTACAGCATTCCACATGTCCACTTTTGTATCTCCTGGGATTGGTTTCACCTTGGCGCTGGACTTGAGCCTACTACAATATATTTGGAGATCCATCCATTATATATAAATTAATCTCACATGTTTGTGAGGGGTAAAAAGGGGGTTTTTCATAAAAGAATCCTTGGGCACAAAGGCCCTACATTTTTATGAGGAGAAGTCTCGAAGGCCAACAAATTTAATTTAAATCAATAAATTAAATGAAACAATTCACATACAAAGGTCTTGGTATAGCTCATTATCATTCATATATGAAACAATATTTATGCACAAATAAAACTTACATTCTATTCTTTAATAGTTCTTGTTTAGGATAAATCACTCTCCATCAATTAATTATTTTTAATTAATCAATCCATTTAACTTAAACCATTTTTCTTAATTTCCATGAGATTATTATCCATAATTATTTTGAACAAATAAATTCAGTTAAAATTATTTTTGTTTGTAACTTGTTCCATGGAGTCAACCCAGTGAATTCCTATTCATAACTACCAAATGAGTAAAAATGAACATTACACGGATGTTAAATTAAACAGATATATACAAAACACTTATCACGTGTTGTGTCTAAGCTTTATTCTTGCAGTATGGTACACATCTCAAGGGTTTGGGTAATATAATAATAAATTTTAATAAATTTACGTAATTTTCATGTGTACACAACGTATAGTACGGACTACACAATGTGAACTATTGTTCACCGTCCATCAAAAGTACATGCCCGTGGACTTGGAATGTAGATGTACACCTGAAATTTTTGGATTACACAGGGTGTTCAGTGGGACACTCACCGTGTAGTATCCACGTTACATAGTTTATAGTTGGGCAAGCAGTGTACATGGTACACGGTCTAACCCTAGCTGGAAAATACTACACACCGCATTCAGTGTACCACAGGGCTTGTAATCCGAAAACCACGTGCCAACTATTCCTTGTCAACACACAATGTCATTTATGAATTAGGAATACTCCAACACACAGCCTGATTTGGCAGACCAGTCTGATGCATTGAACCTAGACTACATGGCATGTACTTCCGAATGAACACTGTCTATTAGGGTGTTGTACGGAATGAAAACATGGCACCTCTAGATGAGATCCTCTATATTATATTAAACAAAATTAAAAGAAAAATTCGTTTCTCTAAGGTGAACACGAAATGTGAGAGGAGGAACAAATATCAAAATTTAGATTTAAAGTATAATTAACTTAAATTGAAATAACTAAATTATTAAATGCATAAATCATCAATGAAAAAACTAAATAATTATAATCAATGATATAACCTCCATATGATACCACTTTAATGTTCCGAGTGTAGCGGAAGCGCGTTGGTGGGTGTACCCAACTTTATTTTTAGCGATAACAACGATCAATCCGAGATCCGTCATAATAATAAAACGTTTGATCATCAGAATAGAATGAAGAAAGAAATAAGGATTTCTTAGAACCATAAATTGGATCATAATATGATGGTTATAATAAATTTTTATTATTGAAAAGAATTACCTTGATTGAATTATTTCTTTGTTGTTGTTTCTGGTCATAATCTGATATGATCTTTCATCGCATCATAGAATCTATGTGTAAGATTCCTCTAGCAGTGATCCACACGTGCTCCACGTATCACTGTATGATGCTGAAAGGATATCTAGGTGCTAGCATGGAAGACCCTTCACTTGCGATGTCCACCATCGATCACCTTGTTCTTGTGGAGGTGGATCTCTCTCTGGTAGCTTGAGAGCGTTCCTCGTGGAAAAAATACTTCTCTCTTGGCTTGAGAGCTATTCCAAATCCATTGTGCACAACCCCAAATAAATGGATAGGGTAATGAGAAATATATAATTGGGATTTTTTATTAAATTGAATAATAACATGAATTAATTACCCCAAATAACTTATTCATTTTATCTAATTATTTGTATTACCCCATGTATAAAAATAACAATTCACTATTATTATTACTTGACATGCACCCATCGAATTACACCTAACATTATTTAAATAAATAAATAATATTATTTCACATAAATTACCAGAAAAAAGTACACGGCGTGTATATATTAATATATATGATGTGAACTTTTATTTATCCATTATTCATTATTTCTGCCACCACATTTATTAGACCTTCAATAATGACTATTCCTTTCTCAAATAAATATCACAGCATTACTCGGTAATAAACATATTATTCCTCCCATTATAGATTCTCTCGAATAAATAGTGTATAAATAAATGTGATCAAGAATCCTTGAATAATTATTAAACCACAGTCGAGAATAATCTTTATTCAACTTGTTAAATTAATATTTAACTGATATACTTAGACATAATTAATGTGAGACCCTCTAGGCCTCTTTCTCAGTGGAATTATGTGGAGTCTACCTAAAGCCCATGCTTAGCATCTAGGAACACGCCAAGGAACCCATATAGAAAGAATTTAACACTGCAATGACGTGTCACCTCCTACGAACGCTTACCATGTACTATAATCCCTTTGTCACGATATCTTGAATCAAATGGGTTTAATGCTAGTGCCATCAACTCATGTGCCCGATTATTATTTCTTTGACTTTTTGTAATTGAACTTGCCTATTCCCCATAATGGCTATGGATTTATTTAGTATATATCAATTCCATCCAATGGCCTGATATATCTACATACTTTATGATATGGAAGGGAAAAATCCTTTCTCGCATTATCTAATAATGCAATATCACTCGTGACGCACACAACATATTTTACCTCAATGCAAACATTGTGTAATTATAGTTTTTTCAATACATCTATGTGCATGAGTTGTAATACCCATTTATAATAATCTCAATTTCTAAGGAACAATACACACGTAAATCAGATAGGAACATCCAATGACACTATAAAATCTGGATTTCCTCCTGGCATGTCTCGTTCTCATAATATCCTCCTGGATATTTCCATGGGTGCACACCATGAGAAGGTTCCTCAATGGTTTATGAGTCCTCACCCCTAATGTATTGTATTATTTGTGTCCCTCAAATAACATCATATAACCATAGAACATATATTCCTGGACAGGGTTATGGTACTTCCTGGTTCTCAACATTCCAGGGATCCGCTATGACCCTCTAATTTAACAGCTATCCTTAAGCCATTATCACATGCTTTGTCACACAGAAGAACAATTAATTCATGATAAGGTATTTATTTAATGAATAATGTACCAAGTAGTTGGGTATAGCCTAAAAAATCCATGAAAAAAACATTAAAACCTTCGCATAAAGGGAAGACACCAGTGAAATCCGAAGGATGTGGTGATTGTAATCAACGATGTCAGGTTATTTTTTCAAAATCTACCATCAAGGGCACACTTGAATTGTAGGTGTTTGATGCGCATGAACCTGGATATGCTAAGAGTAGGTAGGAATTTCCCGTTTCTTAGTGTGTTGCAGCATTTGGCCAATGAAAATGCATAAAATTGGTTGTTCCTTTTGATATTTTGAAAGAGGCCAGAACTGAGGATCCCTCTCTTTGGGATATCAATGCAAAAGGGGCTGGATGCACTGAAATGTTTGTCATTCGGACTCGAATCTTGAAGACTCTCAAAAATGAAAATATTCAGAATGTGAAGGAAAAAACTCTTGTAAGGAAATGTACTAATAATTCTTTTGAGTTGCTTGCATCAGGTAGTAGTGGGAAGATGTGCAAAGCAATGTCCGTGTATGTGGGGATGATGAGATGACAGTTGTTGATGATGCTAGACTTTTTGATGATGGAGGTGGCCCATGGATAGAGGCCAATTCATGGTGTTGAGGGTGGCATCATCATGGGAGGGGTGGTCGCTCCCCTCATCTCAACAAGAGCACTCGATCCAAAATGTCCTAATTGAGTTTGCTTTGTCATTTATTTATGTTTTTTGTTCCTCCTTTTTATTTTGGTACTGTTTATGATTCAATAAAGAGGCATATGTGCCTAGCCTTTAAAAAATAGAATAATAATGAATTTAATTATTATAATTATATAAATACAATAAATATATAATTAAAATAATTATATATTTATCGTTATAATTAATATATATTTATAATAATTGTGTATTTATAATAAATATATAATTATAAATATAATAATTATATAATTACTATAAATATTAAATTATAATTACAATAATAGTATAATGAGAAATATAATAAATATATAATTATCAATATAATAATTAAATAATTATAATAAATATAAAATTTCTAAAAATATATAACTAAAATATTTATAATATTACAATTATAATAAATATACAATAATAATAAATATATAATTATAAATATAATATATATATAACTAAAAATATGATAAATATATAATTATAATTAATATATAATTATAATAATTGTATATTTATAAAAAAATATATTTATAAATATAATAATATTAATAAATATATAATTAAAATAAATATAGATTTATAAATATAATAATTATATAATTTTAATAATTGTACACTAATAATTAAAATATTTATATAATTATAAATATAATTAATATATAATTAAAACTAAATATATGATTATAAATATAATAAATACAAAATTATAAATATAATTATAAATTTAATAAATATACAATTATCATTATAAATTTAAATTTATAATAAATAAATAATTCTAGTTATAACAAGTATAATAAATATTCAATTATGAATATAATTATAAATATAATTAATATACAATTATAAATATGATTATAATTATAAATATACTTTTTATATTTATAATTATATATTTATAATATTTATAATTAAATATTTATTATATTTATAATGATATGTTTATTAGATTTATATATATATATATTTAATATAATTATATATTTGTTATATTTATATTTATATATTTATTATAATTATATATTTGTTATAATTATAATTCTATAATTATTATAGTTATATATTAATTGTAATTGTATATTCATTACAATTAAAAAATTAAAATATTTTGAAGTATTTATTTATTTAAATTGTATAATCGTTATAATTATATATTTATTTTATTTCTAATTATATAATAATTCTAACTATAGTTATATATTAATTATAATTATATAATTATTATATTTTTTATTATAATTAAAAGTATACTCATTATAATTATAGAATTATAATAATTATAATAAATATACAATTATAATTATAATAATTAAATAATTATATATTTAATATAATTATGATAAGTATATATTTATTATAAATATAATAATTATAAAATTAATAATTAAACTAGAAATAATAAATATAAACTTATAATTATTATATAAATTATAATTATATAGTCATTATAATCATATAATTATTATATTTAAAATTCTATATTTATTATATTTATATTTATATATTTAATATAATTATATATTTATTATAATTATAATTATATAATTATTATAGTTGTATATTTATTGAAATTTTATATTTACTACAATTATATAATTATTATATTTGTAATTATATATTTATTATTATTGTTATAATTGTTATAATTATAAATTTATTATATATATAATTATATAATTGTTGTAATTATAGTTGTATATTTATTATAAATATATAATTAATATATTTATTATTATAATTATATTTATTGTTATAAAAATTACATAATTATATATTTATTATAATTATATAATTGTAATAATTATATATTTTTTATAATTTTATATTCATTATATTTGAAATTCTATATTTAATATTATTATATAATTATTATATTTATAAATTTATATTTATTATAATTATATATTTATTATTATTATTAAATTTATAATTATTTATTTTTTATAGATTTACAACTATTATAATTATAGATTTATTATTATTATATATCATCATATTTATAACAATATATTTATTATATTTATAATTATATATTTATTATATTTATAATTATATAATTAATATAATTTTATATGTTTTATAATTGTATATTTAGTGTAATTGTATATTTATTAGAATTATTTTTATATAATTATTATAGTTGGATATTTATGGTAATTGTATATTTATTATAATTATATAATTATTATAGTTTTAATTATATATTTATTATTATTATATAATTTTTATAATAATATATTTATTATATTTATCATTATATAATTATTGTAATTATAATTGTATATTTTTTACAATTATATAATTATTATAGTTAAAATTATATATTGATTTTAGATATATATTGATAATAAATATATATTGATTATTATTATTATATTTATAATTAAATATATATTATAAATATAAAATTATTATGATTGTATATTTATTATATTTATAATTATATAATTATTGTAATTATATAATTATTGAATTTATATATTTACAAAAATTATATTTATTATTATTATATAATTGTGATAAATATAATAAATATAATAATAAATATATTTTATTTTATTTTAATGATTATATTTATTATAAATAATTTTATTATATTTATAGTTATAATTATATAAATATATTTATATATATATATGATATTTATATATATGTGGGGGGTTGGGGAGGGGTGGCATGGCGATAGAAAAAAATACGTTGAGGGAAAATTGTATTGGCACTATAGGGTTTATCTAAAAGAGCCAATTCAATTGGTGCTCAACATACCTAGTTTCGTAAATAAAAAAATGTAAACCCATGAAATTAAAATAAAAAATAAAAAACCCCCTTAAACCAATTTTGCTGCTCGGCGGCAACTGCGCTCAGGTTGGGCAGTGGCGTGAAAAGTTGGATGGAAGCGGCGGCCCTAGTTGCCCCCGCTGTAGAGACTATTGTAGTGGGGAGTAGGGGTGGCGGCCCACATGGGACCCCGGGAAACCCTATTGGGAGACAAAAAATAATTAATAAATAATTAAAAAGAAAAATGATAATTATAATAAGAATTAAAAATTATTATTATTATTATTAATTTATACACTCATAACTCCCTTGTGCAGCTTCCAGTTTGCGTGCTATCAGTGGCAACATGTGCCTGATTACGAAATGCTTGTTCTAAGAATTTTTTGAATAATTTCATCTGAATCTCAACCCTGGCCAAAAAAATTCCCACGAAATAATAGATTTAAAATTACTATTAAATCTTTGACCCATCATAACTCATCTGTACAATATCTGATGGATGTGCCAACTTCTGCAGCGTGACCCGGTTTTCAAGAAAATTTATCCAAGACTGAATTTGGGTTCCTCTTTCATGTTCTTTGATTGGGTCACCGAACTCTCGAAATAATAATAATATTTTTATTATTATTAAAGCTTTGACCAAGCATAATTTCTGCATGTTGTGTCCAATCGATGTGATGTCAGTGGCGTTGTGATCTCATTGAAGAGGAGGATATTTTGACACCAATTCTGGATATTAATCTCGAGAACGCGGTGTGGGCCCCATGAGGCCTGGTTCGCTTGTGTTGTGGTGAAACACATATTTTTTCATTGGGTATCCTCTTTGGACTAATGTGTTGTGTATATCATGTGTTTTTTGTGAGGATCACAATAGAGAGATCCATATAATTTTCTTTGGGACAGAGGTGAGGGATCTAAAGTATGAATTTCAAGCATATTACGACAAAAAATGACTTTTCCTTTAGATGTCCATTTGGGGCGAATAAGTAGTCAATCTTGCATGTTTTCCGACAAGGATCGCAATGGTCTGATCTATTTATATGTACATGGAAATATTTGTGATCTCATTGTTTTTTGAAACATTAAAGGAATATGAGTGGAATATCATTTGGATGTGGTTGAAGAGAATCCGTGGATTAGTACAATAACGAATCATATGATAGTTAAGAAGGTAAGGACAACATGGTGTGTACTCAGGTTGACACAACATGTGCTACATTCCCATGTTATGTGAACTGTGTGAAGGAACACACAACCAAGTTCCAAGCACACATAAATAGCCAGGTCACACAGACATCACCTTGTGTGTAATAACATGTCATGAACAAATGTATATGTGCACAGAGTTCAAGTACATGAATACGACCATCATACACGACATGGTCCTCGAATAGGAAAGACACACCATGTATCCCATCAACATAGCGTGTTACTCCCCATGGTCTGGAACTCATGTCTAGTGAGAGGCATGTCCAGGTGGGAAAGTGATGCCACACATTGGGTAGTCCCCTCACAAGCCATGTACTCTCTGAAATCTACTTTTCAATATTCAACCCTTTGTATCTCCTTTATTTGTACTCAGATGTCATCCGGTGAGATGCCTATCCTGAGTGTTTTTATGCATAGAATGAAATGGTTCCAGCAGTATAGGCTTCCGTGATATGAAGTAAATGTAAAGGATTGACCCTGTTAGTTGGGATAAGTATCAAGTTACATGATAAGCAGATATAGGGTTGACCCCCTCTACTGGGCTGAGTAGTGTGTTCCCCAACAATTAGATATTGGGTTTACCCCCTCAGCTGGGATGATTACTGTGTCCCTGGATGAGTAGATATAAGGTGTACCCCCTCAACTGAGATGAGTATCATGTTTCTCGATGAGAATATAGAGTGTTGACCCCATATGACGGACTGATTATCATGTTCACCAACATGTAGATACAAGGTTGACCACCTCAGTTGGGTTGAGTAGCTTATTCATCGATGAGAAGATACTCAGTCAACCCCCTCAACTAGGTTGGGTAGCATGTTCATGATGAATCAGTGGAGTCCAATGAGTGTGTGGAATAATAGCGAGTCATGGATCGACATTCTTATGGAATCATTAGAATGAGGGGTACTTTTCCCATCAAGATACATCATTGTGATGTGACATAAAATCATGTAGGCAATTAAGTGATTCCCAATGTAGATAGTATATATGTGTGGTAATTTTAGCCCATTTGACATGTGGCTACTCAGAAAATTTAATGAGGTGTCAGGCATCATCTTTGGTTCTCACCTTCGAACTAATGCCTACTCCCTTTCTTAGGCTGAGCTGTGAGGTGTAGATCCCCTTACTCTATCAATTGGGTTTCATTGAATGATCATATATATATATATATACATATATTCAATTTCTAGTACACAATCCTAGGCTTTTGGTTACTCTCTTTCCAGGAGAGGCGAATAAGTTAAAGGTATTCCATGTCATTTTCGTCTCTAGTTTCTCATGGTTTGGTGAGTTTTTATCTCCAACAATTGGTAGAGAAGACTCAACAAGTAGTTCATCTCCCCACCATTTCGAGCTCCTTCAGTTTAGATGAGCCTGCCTTCACTCTTCTGTTGGATTGAGTTGCACTGTTTCCATTTTCTTTTAATGTTCCTTGTTCCTACACTTCCTTGTAGTTGTATATCATATTTCCCCTCCTTCACCTTATTGGGTCATTGTACTGGGTTTGTGTATACTCACTCTTACATGGGATTCACCCAACACCTGTCGTGTCTTTTGTGGATGATGGAAAAGATGATTGTAATTTGGGAGGATCTTAGGGTTACAGGTTATGTGGTCCACACACGGTGGTCATAGTTGGGATTCACGTGCAGTGATCTCTTAGTTTTTAATACTTTTTAGTTTCCATTAGTTTGAGACATATTTCTAGTTTGGCCATGTGTTTTCCCATTCACACTAAATTTTTCACTACCGTACCATTGTAATATATAGAGGTCTTTGCATGTTCACATTATTTAGCAGAACATTCATCTTTTAATGATTTTACATATTCAGTTTTACAATGAGTGGGTTATGTGTTTGTGTATAGGTTTTAGGAAAAGGCCACCCCAAGTTTGGTTGTTCCTTTAACGCTTGTCGACAACCCTAGACCTATGAAGGTGGGTTTCGGGTAGTTGCAACTTGATCTTGGCTTGGGTCGAGTTGTGACACCAAGGATCCTTTCTAAGGTATTCAAGGACTAAGAATTTATGGTCCTAGTAGTGTGAATCCGTGGTTCCATGAGTCTGAAGACATGAATTTGGATCTAAGGATTGTATCTAAGGCATATTAATAATGTGGAGATGAAACCACATGATTTGTCAATACTATGTTAAGGAATTCACAAATACATTAAAAGACTAGATTCCATGGTGGGTATCTCTCATAGTAAATCAGATCAATGAATCAAAATAGAATCCTCTCAGTTCTCAAGGCATTCCCTATGGATTCCAAGGATGGATTAATTTTAACCACTAAAACAAAGATAAAATGATCCATATAAAATAGGCACATTTTACATAATTAATATTCATTCAATAATTTTGACCATGAATTGATCATTCCTTATAAGAATTCAATTGACTCATCCCATTATATTTCATTATACTGATATGGTATATCATGGTCATGAAACCATTTATGAATTTAATTACTCAATCATTTATTTAGTTCATTCCATTACCTTCCATTTTTCATGACACGACAGGCTACAGAAGTTAAACCCATTACTATACAATAACATTTAATTATTAAAAGTGATATCTAATAATATACTTCCTATTTACCATTTTAAAATGCAATAATTATTTTGAACACATACCTTATCAAGGTCAATCAACAAATTCTCAATATAAATGGGTAAACCATTTCCAATTCAGAAATCATTTTATTAAATAAAATTTTACCATTATCACGTTCAACACAACACACATCAATACTGCCTAAAATAATCCCACATGGGTTTCCAATGAATAAATAAGTAAACACCATTCGTGGGGTGGAATGCATTGAATTATCAAAATCAAATTGATTTAAGAACTGATTTTTAAATTGATCTATACTATGCGAATAATGATTATAATCATTACATATGATTTTAATAAGAAAAGCCTAGACATATCGGTGTGGAAAAAATGATGACAGATTATAAAAAGATGATAATTTTAGGGAAAGGATATATACCACCATCATTGAGCATATAAAACTCACCTCATCCAATATCATCAAATAATTTTTGATGTATCAAAATAAAATAGAATAAAATCCCAACTCCCTGAAAAAAGAGAATATGAACATGCATCAAAATAACATCATCGAGGGAAATAAAATGAAGAACTACGACAATGGACAAAAGAACATACCGATAAGAAGCCATATTGATGATATGACCTACTATCGAAGTCTGCATGACAAATATATCTATGAACCATAGTTGATGCTTTGGTGAGGTCCCAAAAATGAAGTGAAAATAGACCTCATATCTACTAGAGGGAAAAACGGGAGGAGGGTGATTTAAATATGTATTTAAAGGAAAATGGTCTTTTTTCACAAAAATTACATTGCTTCATGGTTTGGCCACACAATTTGAAAAATAATGTGTTAGGATACGCCTCATGGGACCCACATGGTTAGGTCACATAGTAAGAGAAACAGTGTGCTAACCATACCAATCTCCTCAACAAAATATTATAGACAACACTCATGGGTGTGAGGCCCGGGGAACATGGTTTGGGCATACCATGATCCATTATTTTTTCCCTGAAATTCCTCACATAGTTAGGAGAAACTATATAGCTTGGGCATCACTATTTCTACTAACCATGTGGCCAAGTGGTTTCTTCTATCGTCTAGGGTTATGATCTCAGAACAATCCCCAAGCACATCCAAAAAATTATGCATCCTCATCAATAATCTATAGAATTTCCAAAATAAATAACGATAGCGAAATATAAAGGAACCATAACTCATTGAAAAATTATTTTCTTAAAACATTGTTTTACCTTTTATCTCATAAAAACTGAATATTTTCCAAATTCATAGGAGGGATAAAATAAATCCACCATTTACAAAATAATAATCAATTCATTTGTATACCAATATCATGAAAACTTTTATCATTACATTAACAATTTACCCATGGAAACAAAATGGGTTTCATTAGTATTTCATCATAATAATTGTTATCCATATCAGGGAAATAATTAATCTAATTCCATTTTATCACTCATGATAAAGTTACAAGATATGTCAGAGGATATTGTTGAATTTGATAATAAATTTAAATGATAACATGCCCATTTCAGTAGAAAAAAAATTTCATTTTAGTTTAGAAAACATATTTTAAATATTAAAATTTTAATAATATTAATGAAAAGTTATTTTGGGAAAAAACATTTTCAAATTTAATGAAATATTAAAGGAAAAGATAATTCATGAAATATTCCAAAGTCATTCAAGCAGTGTTTACTAAAATAAACAACGTTTCCAAGTTTTGTAAATTTTTAAACAGAAACACATTCATAAAATGAAAATAAGATTCATTTTTGAAACATTATATCATGTAAATAATGGGTAAAAATTAATTTAAAATATCAATAAGGAATGATACGAACAATCATTGGAATATTTTAAATAAAATATTGGCATGGAAGGAAGTTATTATCGACAAAATTGAGAGATAAAATTGGTTTTCCTTAACTACATTGATTTGGTATTGTAAGTATGTAAATAGAATAAAATTATAGGTTTACCCATAGACATATCCTATTCGCCATTCTTATGAGAGTCCTCTTAGGAGGTCTCAGGTTCGAGTCTCCGCAAGTACATGTATGTATCGTGGATTTCATTCTCTTTACCCCTTACCAAAATGATTTAATAGAAGAAAATAAGTGAAAAAAATTTAATAACTATAAATAAATATATTAGATTAAAATATAAATTATTCATGACATATATATCAAATAATTTCATCATTTTAAATTTAAGGATAAATAATCCCAGTAAAATTGAGATTGTAACCTTAAAACTTTTATAACATTTCATTCATAATAGACATGTAATAAATAACATAAAATGAATAATTTAACATCATGAATATAACAATATTTATGGTACAACATATCTTTAGGGTAGTATATATTCCTCATAAAATAAGATAGTTGAATTAACATGAGTGATACATTAATTCAAAACATAAATGGTGTTTTAAATTTCATGATTTAATGAAATGATATAGCATTTTAACAAAAAAAATTACGTTTCCACTATACAAGGAAATTTAAATATTTGAAAAAAAACAGTATTGAACACTAATATAAAATTGAATGTTTGATTTAAATTTTTTTATTAATTCCCTAAAATTAAATTTATAAAAAAATTTGTAATTTAATTAAAATTTCCACAAACAAATTCAACTGAGAACCATTTATGAAGAAAAAATATTTTGAAGCAAAATATGACTTGGGGTTATTTAAATCCTTTATAAATATTATTAATATTTTAGGTTTTACTATTTATTCCCGAATAACAATTATTTTTGTTATAAATGATCCCTATTTCATTTTTTACATGTTGATATGTATAAATCAATCTATTTAATACCTCAAGTTTCTATTAAAGGTAATACATATAAAATCTTTATGTGATACATCCTGACCTTATTAAATTAAATTCAACAACAAAATTCCATAACTATAATTACAATATTTGAGGTTATATACACTTCATCATATCCTCATGTTCCCATGTAGCCTCCAAGAATTTCTAATTCCTCCAAATAACGTTAACCAGGTAAAAAGTCATATTTAATAGATTATTTTTTCAATGCTCTATGATTTCTATCTGTTGTTATTTATAATGTTGATCATTATCTAATGATAAAACCTCTAATATTATTACATTTTAAGTATTAGATATGTAATTCATTAGAATAAATACATGGAACGCCTCATTAGCTTGAGGGAGGTTCATTGGAAGTGCGATGTGATAAGCTATAGTCACCACTCAATAATGAATAAAAATGGGACCAATATGCATAAGTATCATGTTTACATTATTTTTTATCAACATAATATTATTCCATCGAGAAACTAATATCAATACCTTTTCCCAAACCTCAACTTCTAGATCTCACTAATGACTATTTGTAGAAATATTCTTTCAATGCAGATTATTCTTATTGTTTTTCTAAATTACTATAATTTTCTACCATATTATTAATAATATCACGTCCTAATAGATATATTTCACTAAATTAATCCTCACATAATGGGGATAAATAATTATTTCTGTACGTGGATTCATAATGTGACATCTGAATGGTCAATTGAAAGATATTGTATTAAGATAATCTTACCAGGGGAATGAATTGTTCAAAACCACCTTTGAGATCTTACAATCCGGATCTCAACATATCCTCAATGGTATGAATGGTTCAATCATACGGAAAATATTTTTAAGGATAAAATGTAGCATTGAAAAACAACCCCATATCCATAGCATCCTGTACAATTCATCAAAACATGGATGTAAACCTCAGATCTCAATCAGATATAATATAATGTAGTGATTTATGAAACATTACCACATCCAAAATATATATCCAAGCAAATTAGTCAATATAGAAAAATTATCAGATAGAAATGAAGTGTTTATACATTATGAGGTGATAAAATATAACCCATATAGAATTATGGACATTATATATTTAGGGGAGTCAATTGAAAAGAACCTCGGTTATGTTTTAAAATTTCTATCTTGTTTGGGTAATGGTTATAACATCACCTTACTCATCTATCTCCCCAACATAACTTCGTGATACAACATGCACCAAGATATACACACCATATTACCTCTCATCATGTTGTCCCAGTTGAAATACTCTAATGGAACACTAAATATCTTCTTATTTCCTTGAGGAATAGAGAATTTTTAGTTATGAGGTCATTCAAATAAGTCTCTATATATTTCTTATATTGACATGAAACATTATAAATTATTTAATCTTATCATTCTATCACAATCCAGGTTGAACTATGATGAATTTTTCATAATCATTTATAGATCTATATTCTCCTCATGCTCCTCTTCAAATACCACTAACATGTATTTTTGAACACACATTTATTAAAGATAATATTTCTCTCATTACATCAAAATTTTGTGGCCTATCCTTTGGATATATATATATATTGGATAATTGTAATTCTCATCACAAATATTATATTATTTTCTTTTTTCCTCAAGGAATATTACACCATGTTCTCTTTCCTGGGGTTGAAATGTATTGATGTGTAATTATATTTTTTCAAATCCAACCAAATTCTCTGGCTCATATTCAACTATTTTTTGGTTAATATAAACCATAATATTTTATTATCAATTTAAATATCATGAATTCTTCCATAATTTTATTTCCGTAAAATATTTCATGAAAATATTGTCATCATAGACATCAAATCATGATTTTGTTAATTTTACCCTAAACCTTAAATTAGTGGGTGGTATTATCTTCCACTATGTCATTATTCATAAGAAAACATACCAACCCATTCATACATGTATCACTAAAAATTGAAAACTCTTATCAATTTTATGGTAAACTGATCATAGTTTCATTGGCCAAACACTATTTAGTTTCTTGAAATTTTCATTACATTAATAAATAAAAAGGAATTTTACTTATTTAATGTTTAACCATGGGAGTTTATTAGATAACCATTAGAATTCATTCACAACATTTTTATGGTGTCCCACTAATCCTTGAAAACTATAGATCTCTATTAGAGTGATTTGTCTGGCCCATTGTTCAATTACTTCCAAATTTTAGGGATCTATCAATATACCCTCATATGATATTATATGACCAAAAAATGAAACCCTTTATAGAAGTAAGGATAACATGGAAAATTTTTCAAACAACATAAAATGACTAACAATATCTAGTAAAATCATAAAGTTATTTTCATTATCTTCATTACTCTTCTAATATATAATAATATCATTTATATAGAATACCAAAAAAAATAATCGTGGTAATATTTTAAGACTCTATTCAATAAATATTTAAAAATATATGGGGAATCAGTAATACCAATTATAATCATTATAAATTCATAGTTTCCATACCACAAATGGAGGGATGTATTGGGTAGGTTCTTATTTTTACCCTCAAAATAATGTATCTAGATTGAATTTTCTTCTTGGAAAAATATTTACCTCCTCAAGAATGGTCAAAAAACAACAACATATGGAAGTATATAATTATTCATCAATGTGATATTTTTATATTCTTAGTAATAAATTTATCATTTCGTTGACTTATCTTATTTCATAATAAAAATAATAGGATCAACATAAGGTGATTCACTTTTTGAATGATGTAAATTTCACGATTCTTTAATATTTTATTTTTAAATTACTATAAATAAACTTCAAATATTCTATATGGATTTTTGAAATAGTTTTAGTATCATGAATGAGTTCTTTTGAAGATTAAATATCATAATTGAGAGTAACACTAGGAAAATCATCTAGAAATGCATCAATAAACTCTCATATTATAGTCATGTCTTTGATGATGAGTTTCTACCAAACAATATGATAAATAAACTATTTTTATACGATTCAAGACCCATGATATGAATGTCATTTCCATTCTATGTAAAAATATATCCTCACAAAGATAGAAAGTTATAGGTTACTCACGAATATCAAATGTGAATTTCATTCTTTGAAAACTGATATGAGATTTATAAAAATCAAGTAGTACCACTATAAAAATAACACAATATTCATCAAGGGGGAAATTTTGATTTACCATATTTTTTTTAACAAACATCAAT
Source organism: Viscum album (assembly GCA_963277665.1). NCBI lineage: Eukaryota > Viridiplantae > Streptophyta > Magnoliopsida > Santalales > Viscaceae > Viscum > Viscum album. The sequence goes on from OY728134.1 coordinate 1,283,557,231, forward strand.
TGGAGAAGAATTAAAGAAAAGATATTTCATCATCAAATATTTTGGAGTCTTTAAATGTAATTTAATATCTATTTGTTGAGGATATAAATTAGCATTAATTAAACTTTTTCATGATATATAGGATAACATACAACTAAGAAAAAATTTGGTAGTTTGATATATTATCATACCTTTTTCCAAACCATATTCGATATTTTATCTTCAATCCCATCATAAAACTAAAATTGTTCATGTGACCATTAAACATATTTAATTGAATTGATCAATCATATAATTCTAAAAATCATTCATATGATGTCAAAATATTGCCATAATCTTTTTAATCTTTGAAATATTAGGATTGAACTATATAAACCATTTTCATTATCTATTGAAATCCCTCAAAATTGTATATGTATAAAATTTAAATTAACCCAATACATTCCATTGGGACTATTTATCCAGGTGTACAACAATATGCCAAATCATCATGAAAAAGTAATGGTCGAGATAACATGTAATTAAACCCTTTTATAGTTTTTACCCAGGTGAATCTATTCCGAAACCACATACAAATACTAGTATCTATAACGATATTTATATTTATAGAAAGAAACACTCCTTTTATAAAAAAACTTTTGATTTTATTCTACATGCAAAATTATCATAATTTTTCTCAATAATGTATTCAAATACAAATTTCTAAAAATATATTATCAATACTATGATACCTACTATAGAGACATAAAAATAACATAAATAAATAATATACCATTTTTATGAATATTCAATACATTTAACAATAATACACACTTTATAATAGAAATGGTTTAGTTTTATCGGATACTAGATAAATAATATTCCTATTTCATGAAAAATCTTCAACATATCACACAATGTTTTCTTAAGTAGGACACATCATTTCCAAAACCTACCTAAAACCAATATTCATAACATAAGGAATGGAAATATAGGAAATGGTTTGTTTATGTGATCCAAAAGGTTTAACAATAAAATTTCATTCAATGACCATAAGTTATAATTAAATAATCTTAACTATATGAGAGATCAATCTTAACATTAGAATATGATACCTACCAATTCATATATCATAAATATAAATCATGTAAAAATTAATTGGTTGTTTGTAAGAGTTGAGTTACTAGAGATGAAAATATCATAACACATGAGATTATATCATTGGAATAAATTTTTTTCATAAATTGTGACATATTCATAATCATATAAATCTTATGTCAAGGTCCCCATAACAATTATGCATTAATATGTATGTCGTAAGATAATGAAAATATTCTTTATTACTTAAAATCAAAATTTTTGGAAAATAAAATGAGTTTCATCAATATTTCTTTATAAAAAATGACATACATCCTTTCATGTTTTTTCAAAATATTATGAATGTGTTTCATTAATTCATAACAAAAATAAATAATAATAAAATAAAATTTATTGTTATATATGAAAATAACATTTAATGGAAACTATGGATTTTTTTTAGGGAAATACCATTTTCATTTTAGAATTTCATATTTAAAATTTAAATATTTCAAAAATATTTGATAAATCATTTTATTAGAAAATAAAAATGGAAACATGTAATGTATTATTCTTGGAAACTATAATTCATTATAATTAGAATATCCATTCATTTGGTGTTTGTTAAATAAAAAATTCCTTCTAATTTTTGGGTAAAAAGTCAGGAGTACATTGTTCAGAAAATGAGAATGTGATTTATTTGTAATATATATATATATATATATATATATTAATTATTTCAAAAATTGGTAGAAAGTTATTTATGTAATCATTATGAAATGTTAAATGAATTCATGAAAACAATATGAATAAAATATGGATATTGAAGGAAAATATTCTTGTCAGGATAGAGAATTAATGTATGATTTCCTTAAACAAATTAATTTGATATCCTGAGTACTTGAAGAGAGTAAAATGAATGGAAAAATTCAAATCTCAATAAATACAGAATATTAGTACAAAATTAATAATATTTGGGATGGATATATAATATAATTTATGAATAAAAAATTTAAGCATAAATAATCAGGTTTAGAATTAGATTGTAAAGTAATACACTTACCACATTGGTAAATTTTGAATAATAACCCCAAAAAATAAATGAAAACAAATGTAATGTTAAATATCATAAATATATGGTTTTTTATGTTAATAAATATCAACTATTCTACAGATAAAAATCATAAAATAAGATAGGTGCATAAAAAACCTATGTCTCAAAAAAGACAATTTGAGATGATAAACCCTTATCGTTTCGGTAACATTTGATTAAAACCCCAATAAATTATATTATAATAGATATAACTTTAAAAACATTTGTTAATTATGATCAATTATATAACTTAAAAATTTAGTAATATATACAACCTATTAATAAATATTAGGTGTGTAAAGTAAAACATTTATAGATGATGAGCCCACACCTTAAGTCTGTATTGTTTTGTAAGTTATCTAAACTCCCATATAATAAATAAAAATATTATTATAATTATAAAAACCATAATCATTATAATAGTACAATATAAATTCATCTTATTAAATTTAAACACAATTAATTAGTAATTCATTATTAGAATTTTCATTTTTGAGCGTTAATTGTTTCTTGTTTCAAGTATGTTTTACTTCAACATTTATGGTCCTTGCGCTTTGATAACTATTCCATAATATTCATAATCATTATCATATAATAATTATAATATTCAATAATTGAATAATTTTTTTTAATAATTCATATAATTATGTTATAAAAATAAATTACATCACTTTGTGGAGACAATAGTCAAAATGTACGTAGGTGTGATGTTTTTCCAATTTCACAAGTATAGAACAAAAGAATGGTAAATAATAACTATCCCTTTAATAATAATTAGTATATAATAAATATAACACACACACACATATATATATATATATTTAATATATCATAATAATCAACCATGAATGATGTTGGTGAAAAGTGAATTATATAAATACATGGATGGAGTAGTCAATACACAAACATAAGTGATACATTCATTTCCCATTTGATGGAGATGAGGTTGTAAATTTTTGTTATATCATCATAAAAACAACACATTATGATTTTGATTATGGATTCAATATGTTTTGAGGTATATAATAGGGTTAAATATGATTTAATAAGAAATTAGAAAGAAAGATCTTAGTTAAGATTTATACCATTATTTTAGGGACATCCTTTGACTTATACATTATTCTTTAAATGTTTTGTTTTAAAATAATAAATGAGATCTATGAATAATTATGTAATATTAGATGGTTTTGGATTAGGTATTTGTAGAGATTTAAGGTGAGAATTGTGTGTGTAAGAAATTAGAAGAGGTTCCCTTGTATAAGTCACTAATGGGACACACATGGAATTACATAAATATTTCAATAATATAAGGAAATTTAATGAGATAGGGTAAATTGGCCAATGGTTTAAAGATAATATAATATAATTTTAATTTCTCTTAAAAAATATTAATTTGACACATTAAAGTGTAATTAGTTTCCTTATATCTTAGTTTACCCCCAAATAGACGTAATTTAAATATTATTCGGCAAATATTGTCTCAACAATAATCTATAAATCTTATTGACATTGATTCTCAGATATTCCATTTTTTATTTAATAGGAATGCAATTTAAGTAAATTTTTGGACATTAATATTATTTGAACTATTTACTTTGGTATTATATTTAATGTTATTAATCAGTGTGATATATTTGATAATTTGTTGTAATGTGTTTTAAATGTACTTGGGAAAAATTATTCATACAATTTGTTTGTATATGTGGCTTATGGAATTAAACTGATTTTATCAAAATAAAATATTTTTTAGGAATCATATATATGGATAGAACATTACATTTTAAATTCGATAAGGTATTGAAAATGATCTGTATGTGGCTATGTAATCTTAATTTTGAAGAAAAAATGTAAGGTACAAAAAACCTACATTTGTATTCAAACATACGATTTCAACAATATTTTTGGTGTTTCTTCATTATATGAACAAACCCAACATTTGAACATTCAATGAAGGTGTTTTAAATTTGATATTTTACCTGAGATTTATAAAATTGTATGCAAAAAACTAAATATATGTTCAAAGTGGTTTTATAACCAATTCAAATTCTCATTTTGATCAATATGAAGATATGTATTAAATGGAAAAAATAATTCCTACATCTATGGGAACTTATAACCCTCTTAAATGATTCAAATTCGAATATACAGTGTTATTCCAAGAATTTTATATATATCAACTATAACAAAATAATGTTATCCCATATATATATATATATTCTACTAGAGTATCTTTTCAATACACTTATGATATAAAACATTGTATTCTTGTGATTATTTTTTGAATATAGAACAACTAAAAAGATGATGTGACTCTGTTATTTTTAGAAGAGACTACACTATGAATATATAAATATTCTAAACATCATGAAATAGTTATTATTTTTTTCTTCTTTTATTGAAGATCATTTACAATCAAGATCTATTCAAATTTATCCTTACATGAAGACATTCATATTTGAAGATGAAGATCTGTATACTGTTAGTTGATGCTGAAACTGTGATCTTTAACCTATAAAAATAATCAATTAAAACACTTTTGATTTATTTGAGTTTCAACTACTTGAACTCAGTCCTGGGTTATGTGTGAGATTCTAACACTACAATGCGGAGAAACTGGATCCCTGAATAAAACAAGAAGGCTTCATAAAGTCTTATAGTAAATGTTTCAACATCCTACACATAGTTGTGAAAGTATTATGAGAAGTGAACATTGTCAAGGGAAAATCACCAAGCCCACAGAGAGGGATTTTTTATAGTGGACTAGGGGATCTTTGTGCCTCAAACCTCTATAAACATTGTTGTGTTCTTATTTTATATTTATCTAGAAGTAAAATATTTTGTAAAAGATAATGTTGTACATAAGAATAAAACATAAGTAAATTCATACACAATAATATTTCAAGATTATTGAAAAGACACAATTCACCACCCTTTATTGTATATTTATATTATTCTGGCCTAATAATTTTTATTAATGGATATCTTTTGTGATATATCTATAGAAAGATCAAGCACATAAGGTTTATAAAAAACACATATATCTATGGATGATCATAAAGAAGGGTTCTATGTGATTATTGTTCCATATTTCTATGGTGACAACTATAGATAATGGAAATCATGTATAATCATCTATCTGAAGAATTAGGGATTTTAAGTTTATATGTATATATTCCCCCCTATGTAATTCCTTATAAATTAGAATCTTTGGATACCATAAAAGATGTTGAGTTTGATATCCCACTCAATTGTAATAAAGGCTATATTATATGGCCTTGTTCTTGATGAATTTAATCACATTTCTCAATTTCTCATGGACTAAAAATTGTGGATAAAAATTGTGGTTTCAAATTAAGGTAATGATATTATCAGACAACTATGGTATGCTACTAAATAATTATATTTTGAAACATTTAAATTATAAAATTGTACGATAAACAAAAAAATGCATTGTCAATTGATATAAATAGTCATTAATATTGATTCTTTTGGATATACTATTGTATAATTTAATCATGAACTATGTATACACGAAGTACTGACTTTATAATTGAATGGTATATCTGATGCTATTCAACAAATGATCACCAGTTATGAATCATATAATGAATTAATTGATTGGAATCCTGGATATATATGAAGTAGATATTCTAGAAGAATATGAAGATCATAATATATTACTAAAAAGTGAAAACATATCCCTTAATGTTATATATTATAAAAATTTAAATAATCCAAAATAAAATGTTAAAATATCAATAAATTTAGAGCGCAAATATTCAGAAATACAATTGAATAAGTTATCTACAATGAATATAAAATTATTAGAGAACAAAATAGGCTACAAAGAATAATTCATGAATTATGAGAAATAAACTAAAGACTTATGATGTTTTGATTTTAAGTAAAATGGACATAAAATACTTGATTTCCCACTACTAAAGGATAAAAAAATAACCAAAAAGAAAAATCAACGGAAAATTCATAATGAGAATAATGTAAAAAGTTCCATGAAATATATATGGAGTGTTTCTGAAAAATCCTACAGTACCCCAAAATCTAATTCTGGAAAAAGATCCAAAAAATAAAACAACCAACATTTATTTTATGAATATTGAAGAAATTTTAGTACAACCCTATTACTCTTCTTCTAAAAGTGATTGATTTTAAAATATAATACAAGATACCTATTGATTTATGATAGAATAAAAATATGACTCTATTGAAAAAAATAATAAATCATTAAAAAATGAAGAAAATTTTATTTTACGTGAAAGATACATATTGTCATAACAACATCACGAACTAATTGATAAATTCAATTAATTTACATCAAATTATATTGGTCATGAAATAAGAATAAAAGAATTATACAATTACGTAGAAACTTAAAATAAATCACCTAGTTTTTTAACTAAAGGATAAAATAAACTTAATGAAATACTTGGTAAATAATGTTATTAAAATAAAAAGTTATTTACTAAGAAACAAGGGTGAAATATATAATATATACAAAAAAATCACCCAACTCTGAAAATATTACGTGATACTATATTTGAATAAGATTCCACTATTATAATAACAGTTACATAATAAATATTTAGATAAGGTTAAAAATGTATTTTATCTCTAAGAATGTGTCTAAGTATAGTAATAGAAATTTTGGAAAATGGAGGAAGATTTGGATATCTAGGTCACTGTATGCTAACACCGTTGGACCCAAAAAAATATGGGTACAAAACCAAAAAAGCATTTAAAATATTTTTCTGAAAAAATTCTAGAGGAACCAATGTTTTATATGTATATGGATAGCGGATAATCTATACATACGAGGGGAGAGATTTCCAAAATCCAAACACTTAAAAAATGGAAATTGGAATAGTCAACTTTTGGAGAGAAAGAAAACTGAATGATAGTTGGACTTATATCATTTGGAGACTCAAAATCAATATCAATCAATAGTTTATTATATGTTAATAGGATAAAGAACAACATGATTGGAATTTGACAACTTTTTTATGATGAAATTTATGTTTATTTCACAAATAATTATTTTTCTATTTTCAAATATAAACAACATAAATTTAGAGAAACTCATAGTCAAAATGTATATACTTTGGGAATTTTTGTGAATAAATAGTGAACTCCTCAATTAAAAAGAAATATGAGTCATGGATATGACATATAAGAATTGGTAATTTAAATATATTTTCATTTTTTAATTCTGTATGAAGAATTATTTTCTAATTTCCATAGTCTGAAATTTGACAGGGATAGTTTTTTTGATGCATTCCAAACTGAAAAAAAATATAAATCATTATTTAGTTCAATTAAAAATGTTACTATATCAAAACCACTATAACATAAAAATGTTTATTTTTTGGACCAATAGGAGTAGAAATTTTTTCTAGTAAATTCATTTTTTATGTAATAGTCGACTTTTTTCATGGATTACAATGATTTATTTTCTATATCATAAAAGTTATGTATTTAATATTTTTTAAATCATTTGTAAAATGTTCAAAAATGAAAAACATTTAGAAATAATTTCATTATAGAGTGATCGTTGTAGAGAATTTGAGAATAAAAATTTGAATAATTTTTTTCACAAATTTAGGTACTAAACACATCTTCTATACACCAAGAACACCTCAAAAAATTGGAATTGTTTAAGGAATAAACAGAACAATCCAAAATAGAAAGGAATATGATGAATCAATACAGCCTTCCAACCGTTTTTGAGTTGATACTATAAGAATATCTTATTATATCATGAATATAGTTTTAATGTAATATACATTAAAATATTTCCTTGTATGTTGTATATCTTGAATACTAATGAAAATATTCTTAATTTATATCTAGAAGCTGATGATGGAATATTTCTAAGATATTTTTATTTTTCTAAGGATTGTGGAAAATATAATAAATTATCAATTATTTTTTAGGAATCATTTCATGTAATGTTTTAGGAATGCTACCCTTTTCTTAAGGACAAATCAAACCAATGAAAACATGACTCTTTACATTACAAAATACTTAAATCCCCTAAGATTGATTTTGAAAATAAATTTGAAGAAATGAAGTCAAATTTTAAGAACAATATATTGTTGAACATGAATGTTTCTTACCTAGATAGTCTATAACCTTAAAGGATTATCCTTTATAAATATTTTTATTAATTATAGAAATAGTAATAAGAACTATTAAAATTTGCAGAAACATAGCTATGTTTTTTACCTTACTCCAATAATTAGAACACACAACTATTGAAGAATATTTAAATTATAAAAGATGGTAATTATTTATGTAATAAGAGATAAATGAATTCAATATAAATAAGGTTTGGGAATTAATAGAGAGATCAACCAATAATGCAGTGATATGAAAAAAATAAATTATTAGAAAAACATGGACAATCACAAGATCATTGTAATAAAAAATCAAGATTTGTAGAAAATGGTCAAAACCAAGAAGAAAGAATAGATTATGATGAAACATTTGAATATATTTCTAGATTATAGGAAATTAGAATTCATCAATCATATGAATCTTATTTTAATTTTATATTATATTTAATGGATGAAAATAGTTCTTTTTAAAATATGTATTTAATGGTGGAATTTTATATTATACAAACACCATGTTTTAAAAACCATCATAAACCAGATTTTTCATTCAAACAAACCAAATCAATTTATGGAAATAAACATACACCCATAGCATGGTATGAAATATTTTGAAAATTTCTATTAGAATGTGGATTTCCATTAGTATTATAAAATCCTACAATTTTATGAGAAATTTTTTCTCAAATATATTATTAGTTAACATTTATGTTGATGATGTTATTTTTGGATTAACAAATAAAAAAAATTGTAATGATTTTTCAAATATTAGGAAAAACAAAATTTTCAATGAGTATGATGTGAGAATTGAATTTCTTTTTAAGATTTCAAATTTATCAAACCGATTATGAAAATTTCTTAAATAAAAGTAATTATATTTTTTATTAATAGAAGAAGTTTGGATAAAAAAATAATACATTATATAAAAATCCCATGTTTAAAAATGTATAAATTTATCTTGAGAAATATTGAAAACCATTTTAGAACACGATATATTGATATTTGAGTGGTAGCTTTCTATATCTACTACTAGAAGACCAGACATAATATTTTTTTCTATCTATGTGAAATATTTTCGTGGAATCTTAAATATTCCCATCATTCTACTTATAATAGGATTTTTATATATTTAAAAGGTATTATTTTTCAATATGTGCATTAGCCAAAAACAACTGATTATAATTTAGTTTTGTATTCAGATGTTGATTTTGGAGGATGTATATTAGGTAGAAAAAGAACATCTAGAAGCTGTCACTTCTTAGAAAAATCATTAGTATCATGGTCAAGTAAGAAATAAAATTCATTTTCATTATTTATAGCTAAGGTAAAATATATATCTAATGGTAGTTTTGGTTCCTAAGTTTTTTGGATGAAACCATCCTATATAAACATTTGGCCTAATTTTTATAATATACCTATTTTATGTGATAATAAAAGTGCATTTAATATTTTTAAAAAATCATATTATTCATTCTATAACTAATTATTATGATATAAGACATCGTTTTAGAAGAGATCATTTTCTTAACATAGATATTTATTAAAACTTGTAAAAATAAACTATAAAAGGCTTATATTTTAACTAAAAAACATCCCAATACAAGTATTGATTTTATTATGGGGGAGTTATGAAAATTTAATTTTAAACTAATTTTTAATAATTTAAATTATTAATATCTCTATTAATTGTTTCTTATTTTATTCATTTAATTTATTACTTATTTAATTATAATTTAAAAAACATAAAAAATGAATTTATTTTAATTTGAAAAAGAAATAATTTTTAAAATAGCAACACTTAATGATTAAACAATGTAATTCACATGAGAAATTAAAACTAGGTCACCCAAAACATTAATAAAAACCCTTCTAATCATATTTTTACTTATTAACCTCGACAATAAAACCATTCTTATTCTAGATATGTCATCAGCCATCAAAATACTTGAATCTAAAATCCTTAGACCTTTATATTCATAGAAATGATGAAGAATAAGAGAGCATATGATAGTGAACCATGTTGCCCTAAATTCCCGTGAGTTCCCATTAGTAATATTCTTCCTGGAAAATTAGTGTATTTTGAATGCTTGTATCCAAATAATATATAATTTAAGAAATCCCACATTTTTTATTATTGGTAATTTAAATTTAATGAAGAGAATACAAATTTTCTTTTATATCAAATTTGAAGAAGTTATATAAGAGCATTCAGTTTTCATTCAAGGAAACATAGTATATCATTACCTCTTGCGTAGATGATAAGTAATTTTTGATATCCTTAGAAGAAATATCGTAGATCTTAAAATGGCCCATGGAGGAGTGTTACATTTTGAAAATCAATCAATTGGAATTCAAGGCAACAAGACATAATATATAATGTATTTTCTCTTGGTCTTAACCAAAATTATAAATTTTTTTGTTAAAGATCCTGAGGTAAATTATAATTTTTTGGAAAAGAGCATTCATTCATCTATCCTTCCTAGAGATTCAAAATTAGAATAGATTATCTATCCTGACAAGTATTTCATCTCGTTTTTTATTAGTGATATTAAGGTAACTTTTCTATGATATATGATTTGATATCAGAATCACTTAATTAAATCAAAGGCATTTATTTCCTTATATTCCTTTTGAAAAATTATTTTTGTTAATTTATATTAAAAGAATAATATTAATCATATAGATTTTCTAACAAAAATTCATCATAAAAATATTATAAATGCCTATACACAATGAATGCTTACATTATTTTGGAGTAAAACAGAGGTAAAGTACTTCTTGTTGGAGGGAATGACCAACAAGAATCTGGATCAATTTCATAGGGGGGATGGAAAACCCATAGAATTAGTTCTTCATCATTATGATGAAATTATATCTAATGATATCATAGAAGAATAACTTATCACTATTCCTTGGAAGAGAGAATAAACTTCACATATTATACATGACCAAGAAGCTACAAGTCATAGAGAAGGAACTAAATTACTCTTTTTAGGGGTATCCATTCAATATGATGAGGAAATTTTTAGAGTCAGGTAGAGGATTTACAATGTGCACTATGAATTTTACATGTAAATGATACTTCTTAGAGAGGTGGAAAATTTCAATCATTAGTATCTAAAACCAAAAAAGTTGTTGAAAATCAGACTATCTCTGCTATTGATATATCCTTAGTCACAATAGATTTAATATCTAGAGAAATAATTAATTTTCTTGAAAACATTTTTTTTCAATTAGAGATACAAATCTAGAGAAATTCACATACATAGAATAAGATGATCCTAAATCCAGAATTCTTAAAATTCCCCATATAATTCTTCGAATAATTAGAATGAATCTATGGTAACCCTGTTTAACATAATAATAGAGTAAAAGGAAAATTTCAAGCATGGGTAGGAATCAAAATGAAAAATATTGGAAGATTAAAAAAATTCTACTATTTCAAGAGAAACACTTGAAGATTTACAGGTTCGGAAACTCAATCCAAGGGACAATTATGTCTCCATAAAATATTTTGATATCGTTTAATGAAAAAATTTAATCTAGTTTAAATATATATATATATATATATATATATATATATCCATTTTTTAGGGATGATTTAATAGATGTAAAATGGTATTTTGGAAGTCTGTTTGAAAAAATAAAAAGTAGTTTTAGTCAGTCAATAGCCTCTACTTCTAGATAGCCAACCTCTCAGGACTTTTTTATAATCTTTCAATAGATTATATCTATAATGTATGATATGCATGATATAATTCATTTTTTATAGTGAAATAATGATCTTTTGAATGTACTATTTGATAATCATAGAGATCATATCTCACAGTTTACCTCAAGTGAATCTTGAATAAGGCTACTGCTCAATTGGTTAAGTATTATACATTCAATGTTTTTAAAGATTGAAGAAAATAATCAAGATTTTTGGAAGTTAGTTTGATTGAATGATTAAAAGTGGGACATGATTTAATAATTTTGTTAGGTTAATTGGCTCATAAAATTTCATATATTTTGTAGAAACATATGGAATATTTAGAATATGATCATCGGATTGTACATGATTAAACATATCATGGAACATCTACATTTCCATTCCTTTCAAAATCAACCATTTATTATATTTAATCATTCTCATCCAAAACTACTATTTTAATCATGAACCATCTTTTTTAAATAAAATTATCTATGCCCATCAATTAATATTTATGTTTATCATTATTCTACATGTTTATTATTATTTTTGTTCAAATATACTTCCATGAAAAGTGTATTATTTTTTTATAAAGTAGAATATAACATTAAATTTTACTTATGTGCTAAATTAAATGTTTTTTAATCCATTTTCATGTCCATTATGTTTTATATCATAAAAGAGGGAGAAAACTTGGGAACATTTTTTTAAATTTCTATTTCAAATTAATCGAAATAATATTGTGAAACTAAAATACTAATGTGGAAAATTATTTTTCTAAACATTTAATTTATTATTTAAAATTTTATTTCATTAGTTTTTAAAATACATATATTTTCTATAAATTCAGTTATGGGTTTTGTGATGCTAAAAAAGCGAGAAATAGTTGGGCATGTATTATCTCAAAAAAACTCTACACATCTTTTTCATTTTGATGTTCACAAAAACCCTTGTTTGATTTACTGGTGAAATTTAATTATGTTAATTTTTAGAATTTAAAATTCCATGAAATATTTATTATGGATTTTTTTACAGGAGCATGATCCATAAGTTATATTTGATAAAGTGCAAGAATGTGGTTTTAATTTATTTTGGAAACATTTTCCCAACCCTATAGTTTTATGTAGAGAATAAAAAAACCCGATATTATCAAGAATGTATGGTTAAGGAACCATATGTATTAAAGGAACCATACCTTTTAGATTAGCGAATGTATTGATAAAGAACCCTACTTTGGTATGGTACCCTATGTTTGAGGAATCAAAATATTGTATATCAATGCATCTTCTATATTCAACCATATTTTATTAAACCAATGTTTGGTTTCCATCCATTAAATGAAAGAACCCTATGTTCTACTATTCAATGATGAAGTTTTATGTTTTCTATTTTTTCATATAGTAATGAAATAATCTTGAAGATTGTAAATATATATTCAAAGAAATTTTACGACTAATTCAAATGCTCGTTGTTATCGACCAAATAATTCATATTCAATGGAATAAATCATTCAGATTTCTAATGAAAGTTAGGACACTCTTGAATGATTACAATTTGAATATATTGTGATTTGTCAGGTTAATTTTACGGATCTACTCAACTGAAATATATTTGTGTCCTCAATATATTCTTCCACAGTGTATTTGCAATAAACATGTAATATACGACTATATATTCTTTTGAATATATTTTCAATAACTAATTTCATCAAACATGAAGTGAATTTTATATTTTTCAAAGAGACTAAACTGTGATGATATACATAATCTAAACCTCACAAAATTTCATTTGTTTGTTTTTTTATAGTCTTATTGAAGATCATTTTAAACCATGATCTCTTCAAATATATCTTTACATTAATCCATTCATCTTTGGTTAATAAGAGCTATATTGTACCATTTTTTCTACAACCAAGATCTAGAACCTATCCAAACTATCAAATAAACACTTTTGATTTATTGGAGTTTTTAATTTAGGATCTCAGTTGTGGATTAAGTTGCATATTTTTGAACTATGGTGTCTAGAAACATGTTCCCCATAAAATAACTTGAATGATTCATAATGTCATATTATTAATGTGTCAACACCCAACATTCAATTCTGACGGTCATCTGATAAGAGGAGCACGTCTACTGAAAATCACCAATCTCATAGAGAGAGTAATTATGGAGTGGACTAGGGAATCTATGTGCCATGTACCAATGTAAAAATTGTTCTTTTGATTTTTTTATTATTCGCTACTCAAATCATTAAGAGAAGTGTATAGTTTACATCTTCTTAAAACACAAGGAAATTAAAAAGTAATAACCTTTTAATATTATTGAAAATACACAAATCACCACCCTATTGTTTGTACCTCTATTATTATAACCTATCATATTTTACCATGGTAACTAAATTATATTATTTTTACTATTTATTACGATGAAAAATAAAGTTAAACCTAACAAATTATACTAGATTTTTTTAATACAAGTATAGAAAACATTTAACCACATTCAATTTCAATTATTTTTTGAATTTGATTATAAGAATGTGTTTAAAAGGGAATGAAAACCCTTTTTTTGAAAAAATTCATTTTCAAACATAATAATGAATTCACTTCAATTCATTACCTTGTAAAAACCATCAAATAATTGGTAAAATATTTTAATTAATATATAATTCATAAATTCCCTTAAAAATTTAATACATTTTTATTAATTTATTTTTATAAGATAAAAACACATTGGGAGCATAAAAAGAGTTTTTAGAAATATTAGTTTTTATGCACAAAAATGAACTTATATCAAAATCATCTACAATTATGAATTTATTTATTTATTTAGATTATTTATAATTAATGAAATATTATTTTTAACTAATGTAAATATTTTTTTAGTAAAATTTAAAATTATTTTATTAAATAATCATAATTTTAGTTTCATAAAAACAGCTTTTTCTACTATTCACTTAAATATAATTATTTTTAGAAGAAACAAAAAATTAAACCTTAAACATATATTGAATTTTTTATTTCAAATTAATATACATTCATTCAAGTAAAATTTTCTAAAAAGCAAAGGAATTAATTATAATTAACTTTTATAAAATGAAATAAAACACATATTTGATGGAAACATATGTTTGAAGCATAGAATGAATTTTTATAAAATTTAGTGCACTATTTTTATAAATAAATAGATACATTTTTTGTATTTTAAATGATTATATATATTTTTCATAATGTGTTTACAATTATTAATACCTACCAATTTAAGAGTTAGGTTATAAATGATCACTATATAAGGGATTATTTAGACTCGGGAATGTAGTAATGAAAGATATCAGATATTTCGTGTTTTATTCAAGATAAATACATATAAAATAATGTGGTGTTACAGAATGGTTATTTTTATAATTTTGTCACATTATATTTATTTCTATCTATTGTTATCCATGTGAAATGACCAATGATTATTGATAACATGGTCCTACCCAAGCCCATTGGGTTCTTCGAAATGGTAAATCACTATTTATATATAAAAACTTACAGTGAATTAACAACTATAATTTTGAGGCCAATTTGAGGGATAGTGAGTAGGGATCCTTTCCCATTAATTATTGAATGTTTTTAGGATGAACCACATAACTTTCAAGAATTAATTTTAAAATATTTACCAACCAACTCTACACCATGTAATTTAATTGATATTTCCCAATTAATATATTTATTTATAATAAACCTTATTCGAGGAAATATGTAAAACTCATATATTTAATGACATGCCTTCTAAATATTATTTTGAGAAAAAAATTAAAAAATATCAGGAAAGGGATTTACCTATGGGAAATGGGCAAGTAAAAAAATTATTGCGTACATTAAAAAATAAATTTCAATTAAAATCATTAATTTTTTATAATTATACAAAAAAACCATTATAGACATATAAATATTTCAGAATATTACAGTTGAACTATGGTTTTATACATGGCATGTGAAGTTTGGAAATAAATTTATGTCGCATGGTCCAATATTTGTTTACCCAAGAGTAAAAATGTTTTAACAATAGATGAATTTGATTATCCCCAATTTATTCAAAATTTTTATTGGTTTATAAATTAAAAAATGATCAATCAATGGTAAATTTATATGGTTTTTTAATTATGTTTATTAAATATGATCATGTTTGGTTTCTTCATGAAATAAATAGTATGGTGAGCATCAACATGATCCAGTGATATGAAAAGGATATAAATATATAAATAATGGAATACATGTTGTGTAATTTTGTGGTCACATGTCATGTATATAGTAAAAAGCATGACTCAGCCCCATGGGACTTTATACTTACTCTCATTCTTAATATACACAACATGTTATTGATGGAAGAGACACCATTTTCTTTATCTACTAATTTAATTATTAGTGGATGGTCTACTAACTCCATGGAATGTTATTTGTAAAAGACATGCCAAGAACCTCCTTCCTCACATGTAACTACTAATCAAATGTTAATGTATAGTGAGCAACAACATGGAAATTTAAAAAATATAGTTACTAACATACTATAAAATATATAACCACATAAAAGTTATGTAGTTTCATAGTGTTATAGATATATTCCATTGGAAACATTAACTAAATAAAAAAGAGAAACCCTTGACACTCCTTAATTTCAATTTATCCATTTATTGTATTGCATGTCATAAATATTATATTTTATATTAATTTTTTATCCAACTATTTTTATTAATGAAGATCAATCCATGGTTTGGTTTGGTCTCATACTCACCTTCTTTAATACCCAAATGACCATGAGAGGATATGAAGTTACATTTGGGGGTTATTGAATTATTAAAAAATTTAATAAGATAGTTTTCATCCTCTGTATTTTTATTTTTATTATTTTTTAATGTAATTTCATTATGCTACATCAACATAACCAACCATCCTATTTAGATGTAAGAAATATTTTTATGAAAGATAAATTAGATTCATTTCCCATTGTAAAAATATAGGAAAATAATATTGGACTTATATCCGTTATTCATGATTGATATTTCAAAAATGTCAATATTTTATTAATGTCATCCAATGCACATTAGCCTCATCCCAGTTCGTGAGGTATACATAAGTGAATCCAGAAGACCCATGTTCAAAAAAGGTAGAGCCATATTTCTGGTTTTTGTAGCAGTACTGTAGCACCACTGTACATTGTGTGGGTACTATAGCAGAATTGTGCACTTGTACAACTACTGTAGCAGAACTATAAATTGTGCGGGTACTATAACAGGCACTATAGTAGGTACTATAGTAGGTACTATTTGGTCCTGTAGTAGCTTGAACTATTCACCTTGGGATATCAGTTTGGGTTTGGAGTCCATAAGGATTTCAGGCCACCCAGCCCTTTAGGTCAGTAGGGATTTCAGGCTACCTTTAAGGATGTCAGGCCACCACAAGGCATTCGGTCCATATGTAGTTTCCCTAGATACACTAAAAAACGGAGTAGCCCTAGAAGAGGATTCAGAGAAGTTTCACTCACCAGAGTAGAGCCAAATGGAATTATCTGAATGAGAGGGTATGACTATACCATCAGGACCTGCTTGTTATCGCATGGGAAGCCTAGCCAGATGACCTTGTGAAGGTGGAGAGCTACTATCATGATGCAGATGTTGGGGAGGGGCAGTTTCTTATAGATAGTTTTGTTGAATTCCCTAAGACCTTCGTATCATGTAATCTCTTAAGCCTACAGGCCATGTAATCTCTGATCCTAAGTGCCTTGTAAAGGTTCCCCATCATCCCTTGAAGGGGGGGGGGGTTATCAAAAATCAATAAATAATGAAGGCCTTTGGGATATTCGGGATTAATGTCATCCCATGGATTTATTATTTTTAAAATTTTAATATTAATTTTTGAACATACTAAACCTATAGTTATTTTATTCATTATAGTAATAAGATAATTTAATATAAGAAAAAATATGAATCGTTTTAAATTAAAAATTAAACTTTCAGAATCTCATATTATTTTATTAAATATAAATTTTTAAAAATAATTTAAGGAATAGTTTATAAAAATAATCTATGTTCCTGAAATTTTCACCTATACATCATTGAACATACCATCATAAAATTATTATCTTGTGTGAAAAACAATATTCATCCTCAATATAAAAAATTATTTACTTGTTTAGGGTGGAAAGTAATTTCTTATTTTAAAATACATATTTTGGGGGTGGCCACTAAACAATTATTTTTTTATTGGAAAAGATTAAATTATAAATTTATAAAAAAAATCAATTTAATTATTTTTGTATAATTGATTTTTAGAAGGAAACACTCATTTTCATCAATCAATACTTATCTAATAAGGAATGATTCATCCTTTCATACACCCCATTTCACCAAATATTTCCTTAAGGATTTATTTGTGAATATATTCCAAAATATATATTATTATTAATAAATTCAAGTCCAAATTGTTCACCACCATATTCTGATCAATGTGTGTTGTCCCAGACCAAATTCACTCAATAATAACCAAACATGGTTGGGAGCATGACCTCAATAACACTTCCCCGTATGCTAGAGGATTTCCAAAAGTAGCGACCGTCCTTAATGGAATAGTGGGGTTACTATACCGCCATTATGAATGTGTAGCATAGTGGTATAATATTAAGAATCAAAAGAAGAATAAAATGAATAATTGTGAGGTATAAAAATAATCATCCAACAAGTAATGCCTAGGTAAAAACATCCATCAAGGTCATATATAAATTATGATCAATTCATTCTATCAAAAGACATGTAATAAATGGATGCATGCATCTAGTATAATGAATGTATCAAAAGAAAAAAAAGGTCAAAAAATGATATATCCCCATATAGGATCATGAACCATATCCTGGAATTATGCTCCCTATTTCATTTTCATGAATCAATAAACTTTTAGAAAGTTCCATGATGTTTTTCTAGGATTCATACAGGTGGGAAATGAAGGTTTAGAGATAAACATTGAAACCTGCCACCAAATGTTTCTAATTTCGTTATATCTGTAAATATATAATCAACAGTGTGTATGTAATGAATAAACATAAAATGGGATGTGGTATATCAATAACCTACAAAATTTAAGGTTCCCATGGAACAACCATATTTCTCCACATGATTTGTCAGAATCAAGACTATCTCTAAGTGATAAATCAATCATGATTTAATTTATAATGAATTTTTCCATCCATAATTATGGTCCAAGAATACCACATATGCCATATACTACATTAATTGTAAAATAATTCCATCAATAAAATTAATGTCCATGAATGAATGAAAACAAGTTATTTTTCCTAGCAGACATGTCACATAATCATTTAATTATTATTTAATTTGAACATAACGTTAGCCAATCCTTTTCCTTCATAATTTGGACTACTGGTGTTACTATAATGAACCAACCACTATACAATCCCATCAATGGAGAATAGAATAAGAATATAAGTTTCACTCTAGGTGAGGTATAACATCACCGCCCTTTGAGTCCATTCTTCCCAATCCACTAAAGAATCCCACTATCAAAAACAATGATCTCTCCTTTATGTCTATCTTTGTCAGTCTATAAGGGACTCCATGTAGAAATCATGACATAATAAGAATTATTCCTCTATGTTCATCCCTGGTAGTGTATAGTGGAGTCTGTGCATCACTTATGAAGAAATGAGCTAGCTTCCAAATGATTCAATCTATTGTGTTTGCAAAAATATTATCACTCAAGGTGCATAATTATCATTCAATTAAATAAATTAATTAATCAATCTGGAAGATACCATCTATGGTGATTCTATGGTGGAACACACCTCTCACTATATTGATAACAATACAAATGTTGAAGAGCATATAATATAACTATACCATATAATCACATACTATTGATCCATTTGGTCCTAGCCATTATATGAAATTAACTCACCATAGAAGGTGGTTTAAATAAGGAATAATCTTTAAAGCCCCACCATCTCATTAATACTTCCATTCATTTTAATTTACCAGTCAATTATGAAAGGTAACTACATAATACGTGTCCATGGTCAGTGGGAAAAGGTTTAGGAACATGGTAATCCATTACCTAATTACATTAATTCATGTAAGGACGTAATCAAATCATTAAACATGCCTTAATAAAAGGGTACAAGGGAACACTCTAAAAGGCAGTTCAATTATAATTTTCAATAATGGTCATTTAATCTTATTTTTCATCTCAACAAATTTATATTTCAAATTCAATTTCCATTAACATTAATCAAACCTTAAATGGAAACAAGTGTCATTCCTATAAATTTAGTTTAATTAAAATTTTATTAAATAATACCTTCGTTGTAAAATCAAGCACATACTACAACAAAATTATATAAAACAAATCATCTTTAATGAAAAATAACTATACAACCTATCTTATCTTGGTACAGAATAAATCATACTGTCCCATCCTCTAATTTTATAATGATGATAAGAAAAAATGATAATGGATTAACTAACTAAAAATAGAGCATAATAGCCTATTTTAAAATAAATACTCTTAGTGTCATACAAATGATGGGAATTACAAGATAAAAATAGAAGTCACCATTGGATATCCCATGAGATGAATGACACTCGAATCAGAAATGAGATGAAGAAACTAAATAAATTCCCAAGTTGAAGGCATGAAAAATATCTCAAAGGATAATAATATGGACTATAATGCATTGGAGAAATAAAAATAAGAATAAGATGAGATAAACTAGGATATGACAAAATATTCATCTCCCATTTAAAAATAACGTTGAATGGTTTTTAGCCATTTTTGGAAAAAAACGATATCCAACCATTCAATGATATTTGGCTCAAATCCTCCGTACTATGGTCATTGAACATGGTTAAACAAAATGAATGCTGACTGGGTGTTTTCCATCTATTAAAATTTAATGAGCATCCACATGGGTGTTCATCGTTGCTCACATGGTCAGGGGAAATCATGTACCCTATTCAATTCACTGAATATCCAAACAGAGTATCTACTAACAATGCAACCTTGGTACCACCTTCTAAAACCTAGGCTCAAGACTTCACAAAAGGCCAAACCACAATAGTTTCCCCAATAATCCCACTATGAATGCATATAACTCAAAAATTATGGAATAAAATATAAATAAAAGGATCCATATCACATAGGAAAAGTCTGGTTATTACAAAAATAATCATTTTAAATTTACATAGTTAATTTTGTAATTTATTTCTAAACTCATTGAACATTTCCCTAGTTTTAGACATATATATCATATAAAAACATAACCAACCCTATTTAATTTATTATTGAGTCTTATGATGTCTATATAACAACCACTTATTTGGAAACTAAACGGTTCAAAACTATAAATTTTTATTAGGTTTAATTGTCTAATATCTCTCTCCATTTTTTAAAATAAACTGTTTGTTAAATATTTTACCTTTTAAAAATTATTCATACAAACTAAAATATTCATTATTAAATGATTCCAATTATCCTACTATAGAGAGACAGGATTTGTTTCTCATTTATATAACAAAAGAAACAATTTCAATGATAAATGGTGTTATAATAATCTATCCTTAACATTTTATCATATGTTTTATAAATGAAAATTCTTCATATATATAGAATATAAAACATTCATGATATTTCTAATTGCCAAAAACATTCATTCATGTGTATAGAAAAATTAATTTTGTTAATCATTAATTAGAATATGTTATTTTCATTACTATAAATTCAAAATATATCAATGGTTTTAAACTATTTGAATATCCCAGGGATATAAAAGTGGTTCCTTATAATTTTTTCTTCATTACTGTTGGTATATCATTATACCAATTGGTTTCATAAAACTATTTTTATTGGTTGTCTTATACCAAGGGTTTACAATAACCATTATTATTGGAATAATGGATGTACCATATAAAAATGGTTTAATAAAAATATTGTTATAGAACCTATATTTTATATAAATATATTTGAATAGTTTATAAAACAAAAGGTTTATCCTATCATGAAATTTCTGACAAACATAACCTCATATGCCATCCCACAACAACTTCAATGCTTTCCCAAAAACCATCACACACCCGTATCAACACATAGGTATAAAACAATATTGAAAATTCAAGGTCTAAATTAATATATTGAGTCCATTATAACAGAAAATTCATATATAAAATTAAATTTAGTAATAAAGAATCATTTTGAGAGTATTTATTGACATAAATAGTAAGTTGATGTTTATTGGGCTGGTTCACTACTTGGGATGACAATATTTATTGTTACCTTTAACTCCACTACATGTGCACTTGTTCATTGTATAAATTGTGTAGATGAAAATTAATTAATATATAAAATTTATAAAAATGGAACCTAGATATAGATTGATTATTTGGATAGATGGAATATTAGAGATCTCTTTATTATTGGCACTAACATGTAATTAGTGATTGATCTCATATCTATTCTGGATGTGTTGTTGTGTTTGTTCATGCATTTATATCATTTAACTTCATATTATAGAAGATTGAATAGTATATACAATTTTATTATATCATTTAGTTCTTTAATTATGCATGTTATAATGGATTTAATTTGCGATATTTAGTTATAGGTTATTAGAGGTGATACCTAAAAAAATAATGTAGATACCGAAATGTGGGTAGTTATCACCTAACCATGTGGTCAAGGGCTCATGTAGTATACCAAAATAAAATATAGGGAATAAAATATTTTTATCTAAGAGATCAAATGGTGTTAAGGATAAGAAAAAGTATGTATTTTTAGGGTAATATATACAAATTAATATTAAGGGTAACCAAAAAATGTAGAAACTATAGTGGTCATTAAAATGGATGTGGAAGCCAAAATATTACTAATAATGATTTATATTGATGGAACATGATTTTAAATATTGTATGTAAACTAGTGCACAAAGGGAGGTATGTGACAATCATATAGATAAAATTCAAGATTATATAATTACATGATTTATATTATTGAATATGTGGGTAGTTTGTGTTGGTTAGACTACTGATAAATTTAATGGCATCCATATTAGTTGATATGAGCTCATGATCAATATGTTTTCTTTGATATTATATGTAGGGACTTCCTAGATTGGGGATGATATATTTTTAAATTGGGGATGATATATTTTTAAATTGGTTATGTGATATTAAACAAATATAGTTTTTATTTTTCATAATAAATTTAATATTGTATCATGATTTATGAGTAATCAATGATGAAATTTATTATAGTAAATTATTCTTTTGTAATATAACGTATGTTTATATAATATTAATGTATAAGTTTTCTTAGGTTTATAAAAATAAATGGATGATTTTTCAAGGTTTGTAATATTTCCTACATATAATCATAAGATTATTATAGGTCAATATATTTTCACTGAATAATAATGTATAAAAGGCATATGAAACATTATAATAATTCATTAATTTTAGAGTGGGTCATGATCAAGTTCAATATTTAATGGGGGAACATAATATTAAAAAAAAGATACATGAATTCATATACTGTGATATTAATATTTTTATTATGGTCATGGAACATGAGTTTGATACATATTATGTGTTCAATCAATTTACTAGATATGTCAGTTTAGGATCCATGGAATCTTGAGTTTTTTTATCAAAGGCATAAATTCAATATTTCATGGTCAAGTCATCAAAATATATTAGTCTGTGATTACATCCATGAAATGTATAATTCATCTACAATAGAAGTATATAATTGAAAATATGCAATCTAGAATTTATTAAATCCTAAGAGAAAGAGTGATGTAAAAGGGACTATAAATATATCAATACTCTACTAATTAAGATATTTAATTAAATCAAATGGTATGAGCCTTTGTATTAATGACACAAAATAAGTGAACCAGAATTATAATTGAATCAAGAAAAAAAGTGTTCAGAGTTACTACCATGTGGACTGATAAACCAATTAATTAGTAATTAAAATGATATTTTATTTATTCTAAATAATAGTTTTATTATATTGAATAGACATTACCAATTTGTGACATTATTTTGGCAAGAAATATAATCAATCATTGGTCATACTGGAAATTATAAATATTCGATAGTGTTTCATCACTGTTTCACTATTTTTTTCAATAAGTTTATTTTTTATAGTTTTCCCACGGATTTGAAAATGTATTTTGATTATGATTTTGAAGAAGAGTCCCCTTTGTATGAATTAGTTTTGAAATTTTCTGTCAATATTAAAGGTCTCAATGATTTATGTTTATAGAAGAATAATCTGAGATAATTCATGGAATTTAGTAATGAAATATTGTAGGATCAAATCATAGAAACCTTAGTTAATAATAATAGTGAAATATATAAGTACATTCCATCGATTAATGTAGGAAAGTATAGGAACCTACTTTTTTATCACGATTATTTAAATAATCATCGCATGAATACGAAGAAGAGTGTTCACTATACGTTGAAGAACATATAAACTCTTATCTATTGCCTCCATTTTTTATCTTCAACCAAAAACATTTCTCATGAAATAATTTAATACTAATGATTGGAATATATTTGGATATGATTTACATTTTTTATTATTAAATCATTCTATATATAAAATTAATTATTATTTACAATATTTTCAATGTAATATTTTAGTACCACTGTATAGTTATGTAGATGAAAATGAAATTAAATATTCTAATGTGAAAATGGGTAATATTAATCAAGACAAAACACAACAAAATAGAGTTCCATCATGAGTATAATTTATATTATTTTTAACAATGTCCAGGATTTGAATTATCTATATCACATTATATGATTAAAAAAATTGTATTTATTATGATGCATAATATGATAAATCATTGAAAATTATTCCTAAAATAGAATTCCCCTATTATAAAATATTATCCTTGAAGAATTCTATACTATAGATTAATTTCCTCAAAAAATTCACATGATGAGAACAACATTCTGAAAATAATTTCAAAAGAATTTTTGGACAATAATAAAGAATAAAATGGATAAATATATGATGAACATGAAGTAGATCTTTTTTTCGTAACATTGATGTTTTCATTAGAATATTAATTTAATGTATTTGAATCAGACTATTCTTCTCTTATCGTAAATAAAAATGATAATTGTAAAATTGAAATGGAATATGAACATATAGAACATGATATTTCACTAAATTTAATTATGATAAATTGGATGTGGCTGAAAAAATAAATTATTTCAACCAATTTAAATTTAGAATAAAATTTTCATAATAAATAGTGAAATTAATTTTAAATTATGAATTATATTTGAAAAAAATAATTCTATTAAAAAAATTGAGAAAGATTTATAAATGTTATTCCCTTTTTAAATTATTATTTTTAGATTAAAAGTTTTTTTTATTACTTTAAAATGTTTTGAAAATAAGAAGTATCGATTTTTTACTATTGAAAACTTTGAAGTGGATTTTATTTTTCTTTTAGAATATTGTTTCTTCTACTATTGGTAAAATAATAAACCCATATAATTGATAATAATGGTGTTGAATTTAAATTGGATGAATATATACAACACAGTTTTGAGACTAATAGATCGTATTTTAAAACCCTACTTCATACTTGAGAAAAACGCTATTTTTATAAAATATTTCAAAATCATATTTTTTTCTCACTTCATTCATATATGAGCTCAAAATCATTAACTAGAACTATGGAATGAATTTATATATTTTATTAATGAATAAAAGTGGGATTTTTGAAGTGTTAACACAATTCTCACAATGCTTAATCATTATCACACATTATTTACCTAGGATTTATCATTGACGCTCAATACATTCCTAACCCACCCATTCAAATGATTGAGGTCACGATGAGTGAAAATATTAAAAGCTATCTTAGACATAATATTCCATTTGATGTTATTATTAAATAATTATACCTATTTACATATATTGATCTCCTACACAAAGTCAAGGTATTATTTTAGTATAAAATAATTCATGAATCATGTTTGTATCCATAAAATAAGTAATATACAGTACATGAAAATAATATATATATATATCTCTCTCTATATGAGATGTGTATATCATTCAAAGTAAGTTATTATATTGATGTATTTATACCACATACTAAACAATGCCTCAAGATATGATAGTGTATGATTCAAATATTTTCAATCTTATATAATGGAGAGATATCTCAAGGTTTAGTTGAAGGGGTCTAACATAACCATACATATCCAATGTCTCACCCTGACTAAAAATTATCAAAGTGTTTAATAAAATAATAAATACATATACTAAACATGATGATTTTAGGTTTTAATTAAATTTATAATAATTTATTTCCAAAAATATAAACTTTCTCTCTTATATAAAATAACTCACAGAGACTAATTTTCTGAAAGCCATGAAAATAAGTACCATAGATTGAAATAGAAAACATGACTACTAACACTAATAACTTTTCTTCCTATTGGTTATAAAGAAACTAAAAAATCAATATCATGCAATAACATTTGGATATGGAAGAATATATTAATGATTGGTGTAACTAGTTAAAAAAATAACATCATCAATAATCAGATTAATTATGAAGTTCATTAAAAATACAATCAAAACTAACAGTTGTTCAATGATGTTGGTAAAAAATCTAGGTTATTTTTTTATAACTAGAAATAATGAAAATGTATCTTGGAAAAGTATATGAAAAATTTGAAACTCAAAATTTTTATATTGATTAACAACATAATTAAAACAAAAACTAATGATATATCACCACATATGAGTAATAAAATGTAATGCTGCTCATGGGGAGCTAGATTTGATTGAGAGGGTAGAAGGAGGAGGCCACGAGCAAAACATTATGCAGAGGGATATACAACAGTTTTCAAACACCATTAGTATGACCTAGTCTATGCTGACCATTTACTGAAATGGTTGTTATTGACGACATTAGTGCATAATTATATACCAAATTATTAAAAAAATTGTATAATATTATATACTAAAATTATTTCCACGAAGCATTGTTATATCCAAGGTCTATCATAATATAAACTTACGGTTCAAAGAAACAGTTACTTTAGAATTAACTTATGCCAATGGTTTTGAAAAAACCATTCATATAGGTTCTATTTTATGTTTCAATACTAATGGTTTTACAAAACTGTTGGCATAGATTTTAAATAAATTACATATACAAATAATTTTGAAAACCATTATTATAAGTTTGTGGGTATTGCCTTTGTTTCCAAAATTGTTTCAAAAAATGATATAAAAATTATTTTTATATTTTTAAAATAATCCTATTAATACTTTTAAAATTATATAATTATTCCTCTTGGTGTTGGAACATCAATTATAGTAACTATTCACCCATTAAAACACATATAAATAATCTTGTATTCAATAATTATCACATAAAATTATGTTTTTTCACACCAAAAAAAGTGCCGGACACACACCAAATATCTTATAACAATAACTCATAGTTTAATATTTATTTTACATAAAAATCACTATAAGGTTCTCTATATTATTATAATTTAAAGAATTTCAATTCAATTATATAATTACATTAATCAATGTGTCTAGTTTATAACAGATATCATTATCAATTCTCTGAATCCTTTTATAATTTACAACTTGTTTTATTTGTTAGGAGACTATAATGTTTTATATCAATCCAATAAGATATTAATTTATATATCCTCTATCAAAATTAAAAAATCATACATAATATATACGAGTGATACATGATATATATTTAACTAAATATTTATTTGTTTTGAGGTTTCACCAAAAATATAGTTATGTATGCAGTCAATTATGTTATTCATAACATATATGACTTGTGGTGTTATATAAAATTAATTTCAATATTTTTCTGTAGTAATTGGGTTTTGATTTAGAATAAAAATGTTGAAACGATTCTATAAAGGATTAATACTAATACATTCATGAATGTTTTTTTCTAGAATTCCCCGGAATTGGTTTTTTGATAATCATGAATGTTTGGATTCTAATGTGATGTTTTGTGAAAAATATATTTTAATGTTTTAATTTTCACCTAAGAAATAAAATACAGATATGAATTTTCTGATTAAATTTTAGATAAAAGGAATGAATCTTATAAAAATACTTTGTGACGTTGTCAAAGAGTTAAGAGAAGGAAAATATTATCATGAAGGATGAATCAAATATATATTGTGTAAGGGAAATAATTTTCCAAATTATGGTGGAAGGATCTTAATGGAATCAAAGGAAATAATTTTTTAAAAAATAAATAATAATCACGTGGAACACAATTAATTCATGAAAATTATATCATTGATTTAGTGTTGTTTTTAATGAATGTTGATGGGTCTTAAAGGATGTGAAATTTATACATTATTAATGCACCTCAGGGCCTAAATGAAAAAAGATACTTCTTATGAATTGTTTTTTTAAATTAGTAAAATAATGTAATATTAAGAGAAATATTGTTTTTATGGTAATTTATGTTGTTAGAGTACTTTTCTATAATGGGTCATGAGGGGGTGAATTAATTTCATCAAATTCACAAAAAAATTAAACTTCCCTTTTATTAAAAGATTTAATATATCCTTTAAATTATTGTGATCTTTAAATAAAAATAAAAAAAATAATTAATATATCCCATAAGGTTTTTATAGTGGTCTAATGTTATAATATATTTCTATTTTCCACCATTAAACCATATGATATGGGTTTGGTAATGTTTTTTGAGATCTTTTTCTCAAGGATATAAAAAATGAGAGTAACTATCTAACACTTGACTTAAAGGTTAAAATAAATTCTCATATTCTCCCATATAATTATTATCCCCAGTATTCAATACCAATATTAGTAAAATATGTCTTTACTTATATCAAATATATAAATATATAAAAAATTACATGCACAAAAAAGTGAAAATTTTGAACTCCAACAACGAACAACTGTTTGATCATCTATAAAAAATTGTGACTATCCGATGTGTTTATTAGCATATAATACATTGAATGTAGTATATATTATCTTGAATTAAAAACAAAAATAATACCCTTATATTATTTATTCTTTAAACTCACTATAATATAAAACATCTATGCTTTGAAATTGGGAAACCATATAATGTAATTGTTGAAACATGGAATCATATTTATCATAATTTTCTACCTATATTTATTTGAATTTTTTAGATATATAATAATGATGAAAAATATTCGGCCCATGAAATCCACAATATTCTCCAAAAATAAGAATTTTTCTAACTTTTGAGATGATTTAGTCTTTCTTAAAATTATAAAATGAATAATCTTGGTCATACTTTCTTAAATGATCTTTTACATTGAAAATAAAAAGAGGCATAAAACATTATCTTGTAAAAAATCAATGGAAAAATAAATTTGATACCTATTAAAGAGTTTATCGATCGAGAGGGGTTGGATCAATGTTTCATTGTTTCTATAAATTTATTTTAATTGAGCCTATCCTATGCTATGTGTTATGGTTATAATCTATTCATTTATCAAGACTCAATCTAATCACATGTATTAATGTGAAATATAAAGTGAGGCATTGATAAAAAATAAAAAGTTCACATATATTATTCTAAAATTTATTGTTTTAATGCATTTATTGCCTTATGTTAAGGGCACTTATCAATGTTTTTTGTTTTATTACCATTTTGAACATAATTTTTAAAATGTCCAAATTTATTAAAATAACTATATTTAATTCATATTCAAATTGAAATAATAAATTTTTATAAACAATTAAAAAATATTAAATTCCTTATATAGGATTTTTAATATAATGTGATAAATTTTATTCAACTATACCCATTAATAAGTTATATATTATGATTTTATAAGAAGGCTCACAAATTTGCCCTTGGAATCTATGCCCGGGTTAATTGTCTCACAAATGGGATGCCCACATTTTCATAAAATTCATATGGATATAGGGTATATCTATATTAATATATGATTTATAATTTTTACCACATGATTCATACTCTTTAGTGTTCATTAATTCCTAGGAAGTCATCACATTTAAATTTAGATAATCTTTTTGAGTAAAATATTTTCTTGAGTAAAGATATCATAAATTATAATCCATCTTTATAATTGAGTTAAAATATTAATTGTGGATAGAAAAAAAATATCAATGAAAACATAAATATTATATAATATAGTGAATGGGGCTGAAAAGAATAAAAAAACCAGAGTATATTTTCTGAGGGAAATATGGGCAGAGTTTAAACTATAAAAGTACTCCTCCCAATCCATGTCAAGGGTTGGATGTATTAACACCAAAATTTGGGTAAGAATTTATTTTATACGGATTTAGTTTATATTTAAAATTTTAATATATTTATCTTCATCTTCCTCTTTTCTCATTCATTTTATAATTTGTTATCCCCCATAAAGTTCATTGCAATAACTATGAAAATGGAGAAATTCACTCGATATTGTTCTGGGGGTGGAAAAGACGTTTTATGTTTCTTTATTCAATGGTACTCATTATTATATTCTGATAATTTTAGTATTTGTGAATCCAATATTTGTGTTGGATTCAAAACTCATTTAATACTGTTTTATTCTTCTAGTTTTTCATTTTTATCCATCTCCTTCATCATTATAATAATGCATATATGGTGTAGTATAATAATAGTGATGTTGTGATGGTGTTTATTCCAACATGAATATGGTTTTTGTGGGAAAATAAAAATACAATGGGGACGTGTTAAGGGATATGGATATTCTAAAAATTTAGTAGAATATTTAGAATTAATATTTAAAATAACAATGATATCATTTCCATGATCTCCTAAGAAAAATAGCGCTTCATCACAAACATCACTATGTTTTTTTATTATTTGTGCCTTTAAACACACACACACACATATATATATATTAATTTTATTTATTTACTAAAAACCACAATATATTAGTACATCTATAGTAGTATATTAGTTAGTTTGTAAATAGTGATAATAGAAAAATGGTGTGTTTGAGAAGTCACCTCAAGAGATCAACCGTTAGGTGCACACTATGCTGCATTCTTAGGAAAATATGAATTTAGTTATGTGGGATTTGGGACAAGTACCTCTAATGAAATTATTTAAATTCTTGTATAGTCCAATGAAATTAATTTATTTTACAAAAACAAATAAATATTGATAAATTAAAAACATAAAAATATAACATCATTTCATAATTTTTAAGTCCTATGTTAAAAAGATTTTATAGTGATTGTTCTTATGATTTTCATACAAACAATAAAATTTAGTAGATTTAAAAGGATGATAATTTATAGATTCCTATTCCAAGAAAATTATAATGATTAAAAAAATTCTAATATGATTTATGAAGCGAGATACCAAATAATGAACATTTATGAATCTCATTAGGAATTCAATGTTTTGAGATCGAGGAAGTAAAAAAAACACATTAATGATGAGGTATTACTCATTCCACACACATTTATTGTTTAGGAGAATATGGTTTTATTGAGTAAATACATTTAATATCTACCATTTCTTTCCCATAATGTTTTATATTATGTTTATGAACAATAAATTCCGGCAGATGCATAGGTGGGTGATCAATACGTTTTAAATGAATACTACTAAGTATATATTAAATCATAAATGGTATGAGATTCTAAAATATTTTATAATAAAAAATAATATCCTATATAACTGTATTATTATTTGGAAGAATATTATGATATATCCATAGAAACTAAGTTAGCAGTGGCCCTACAAGAAAAAATCACATTTCATGGTGAACTACATGAAAAGGATGATTTATTTATTGATTCATCATGAGTAAAATTTAATAAAGATGAATTGTTTGTTGAATTGATATTTTTTAAATTTTATATACAATATCACAGGATTTGGTCCAATATTTTGATAATGAAAAGTCTTAACAAGTTGTTGGAGTAAATTAAGATGACCAATTTTTTATTTCCTTCACGTTACAAATTATACTTTAATTCTAAAGGGATGAAGTTGCATATTCTGTCAATATAGTCATATAGAACTAGTTTTAAGCAATTTTCCTTAGAAGGATTGAAATTTAGTGGTACAAATCAGATAATCTATACCCACAATCAGACATTGGTTGAACAATGTGACTACCAACATTAGTCAATAAAAAATACCCACGTTGGGGGTTCAACAATATTCTATCCCTATTTTTCCTTTTTCTCGTTTTTTATAAATACATAATTTTTTATTTTTTATATTTCAAGGTATGATAGGTACCATTAAGGATATTAATGAATGGCTATAATTGTAATCTAAATTGTAGTATCATCATTCTTTCCCTTTTGTTTTTACGCAATTAACTTTATTTTAATGATCTTAAATGATGGGAAATGAAATTTAAGTGTGGGGAGAATGTCAACCTACTTTGGTGGCTTTTTTAATTTTAATTTCATTTTTTGAATAATATTTATCCACAATGAATATTCGTTTAAATTTTCCTCACTTCATTTAATTATGAGTTATTTTTCACAATTTGGGATAACATATATTTGAAATTATTGTTACTGTGCAAACATTTTCATTAATTTTTATTATGAATAATTTCTAATAGTTTGGCCAATTATGGAAATCCATTCCAATGAAACACTGAAAAAATTTATATATTTTTTACCATGTGTGGTATTTAGAACCCTTATGAAAAATTAATCATATTTCCCACTATTTATTAATAGACTAAAGGATTTTTTTAATATAATATCTTAGGATTTTTCTCTCTGAATTACATTTTGTTCATAAAATATTTATTATGTTATTGAATAATTTTTATCGATATCCATATTTTAAATTATTACCCACCTTTATATTTACCATTGTTTATACCATTGAATCTATGAAGTGACTTATACATTTAATCTACATTAAAATATAATTATTCAATACCCCCATCAGTATTAATATTTTGAATGAATATTTCATTTTTTTTGAGGAAAATACTTCTCACATGTGTTTTTTTATGTAGAGAATATTTTGGATGTGTGAGTTATGTGTCATTATTTTTTGGATTTTAATAATGTGAATGAGTTAATTTCAATCATTAATATTTATTTATATCATCTGTTACTCCAGTGCATTTTTTGAAAAAAATACAATTTAAAATTAAAAAATTTAGAAGATCCTAAATTATTCATTATAATTACATTTAGAACCCATTTTTATATCAAACATTTACTAAATAGTTGTGATTATTTCATTGAATTTTATTTTCATCTCACCCTCTTTGTAAAAAATGATAAATATAAAACATTAAAACAAAATAATAAAAATTAAAATGGGTAATTATGTTCAAATAATTTATTTCTGTAATGATTTGACTCTGGTTCCATGTCAAATGGTGTGTTGTGTGTATTAATAAGTGGAATTAATTGAGGAACATTTCACATTTTTTCACATGATTATTAATAAGTTTTTATTTATCTATTCTACCTCCTCTTTCCTACCTTAAATTTTTGAATATTTTATCCCTGAACCCATATCCCTAAAATTCACCATGAAAAGATACTAATGATTGAAAATAATTTTTTCGCCCCATAGTGTGTAGATAAGAGAATTTTCACATGCTTATGGCGACCCATTCACTTTCCAAATATGAGTATGGATCTATATATAATGTCTCTTGAGTGATGAATGACATGACATCCAATGTGATAAACGGTGTGATTAGTTCATGGCTGATTTTTTTTGGATTAATGGGTTTAAATGTGATAGATGAAATTAAATGGAATTCTTTATCATATATGAGACATGATAAAATTACATTTTATAAAATATCATTGAATTTTTCTCACTATTAATTTTCGAGTGGATTTGGATTTGGATATTTGAAAACTTCCTGGGTGTGCGATGTTAAATTTTTTGAGATTTATAAATCTCATAATTTCAAAAATGATATTCTTTAGTTAAAATTTTTATCCAATAAATTGCATATTTTCTGTGTAATTGTCACAATATTTGGGTATTATTAATATTTTGAGCAAAAATATGAAATAAAATTATTTCAGAATTTTAATACATTTATATTATATTGGTGTTTTATTGATAAAATATTATAAACTATTTTCATTTATTAAATTAAATTTTCTGGATAAAAAAAATGTCTGTTGATTTTCATTCAACTGGACCCAACAAGTAAATCAAACATTATGAATCCCTAATAACCCTCAGAAGCCACACATTGGAATCCTTGCATTAGTTGAAATATTTTTAAATATGGGCCAATATCTAAAAAATGGGATTCCAAAATGAGAAGAAAATTGAAATGGAGATAGATGAAAGACGAACTATTTTATTTTATTATTTCATCCTGGGATTCAACATCCTTAATGGTAGTAATTGTTTTAAGAATTATGCACATTTATATTCGTACTGTCTCTATACCCTAAAAGATTCATGAGTAAGAAAATTATAAATTGTATTCGATATAGAAAATAATGATAAAATGTTGTGGGTGGAGAAAAAAGAAATGAAAAGAAACATAAATGAAGGGGATATTATGATATTCTACCTCTATGTATGCCAAAATAATCCACCATTTAGAGGAAATTTTTTGAGGTAAATATGAATACATTTTCTCTTATAAATTTTCTTATGCACATCCATTCCAAGGGTTTCCTATGTTGTTTATCATTTTTTAGGAATAATTTTTTTGTTTTTTTATTATTTTTCACATATTCAATATATATTTTTCATCCAACTCTATTCTCATTAATTATATTTTTTTCCCGCATTGTAATTCTTCTAATGAATATAAAAATAGAGATCTAAATCTCATTATTGTCTGAGGGGTGGGGGGGGAGAGGTGACGATATTTTGAGTCAATTGTGATTCAATTATTCTCATTAAACTAATATATGAATTTAAATTGAGGTGGAAATTTTTTTCGTTTATGGTTAAACAGACTTTTAGTAAAATTATATTCCACTTACAATTTATTTTGTTTCCCTCCTTCACTATCATAATTCATCATATTGGGTCGACTACCATTATAGTGATAATGTGAGTGTGTATTGTTCAATATATATAGGGTTAGTTTAGGATAAAAAATATTCAATAGGATGGTGTTTAGTGATTGGGTTTATCTCAAAATTGAGTATAATTTAGATAGTTAATATTTAAATAAACAATGATAGAATCTCCATGATCTAAAAAGAACACAAATTCGTTTTCAGTAAATATATTTTGTTTTTTTTACTTTCTTATATGTTCCATGAATTTATATATATATACATATCATGTAAATTATAAAACATACTCTATATTAGTATATCATCAATAGTAAATTAGTTAGAGTATTAATAGCTACAATAGGAAAATGGTGTGTGTGAGTGGCATCCACAAGAGATCATCCATAGGATATTCATTATTATACATTATATGGGATGGATTTTTTTAAATCCCCTTCATCAATAACATGAAATTTAAAAGGTTAAACCTCAATGAAAAAAAATACTCCTTAATTTTCTCAAAACATATGTGTCAAATATTTTTCACAATGATCAAGAAAACATTATAGCTTCACGGGTAGGGATTAGACTTTACAAAAAATTTCATACCATCATATTAGTGAAATGAAAAATGATAATATTATTTTTTTGCTAGTTTACAATATATTTATTGTCCATTATTCCACCAAAGATTTTGCTAACATGTTTTAAATTTTATAAATAATCTGTCCATAACATCATTTTTTTGAGCAACTGAAATCAGTGAAATCCTTCTTCTGATGAATGTAGGTCATTGTCTTGAATATATTCTTATCTCCTATAATATTAATATTATCAATGAGAATTTTAGTCCAATGAAAAATAATTGAAAAAACGTTGTTCTTTCTTATATAAACATTCAGTCTACAATAAATATGGGGAATGTTTGAGATCAAATTTAAAACTCCTTCTCAAATTAATTATGTAGTAAATATACTTGAATTTATTGTAAAGATATTTGAGTTTTTAATTTTTTAAACCCTACAAAAAAATCATTTTCAAATTTCTTTAAATATTCCAAAAAAATCATCTAGAATGACAGACTCAATCTTTTTAAATATTAAAAAACTGACCAAATAAATCAGCATCATTAAAGATTATTTGACTTATTATTAATTATATAATCATACTCTATTACTTATGGTGAATGATATTTTTAAATAGTGTACTTTTGAAAAATGTGATTTAAGTGGATGTACATCCAGTGAATGTACATTATATGAATATACATCAAGTGACCATAAATCAATTCAATGTAATTCTGGTGAATGTGCATAATGTGAATATAGTTCATAAGAAAAAAAATATATGTGAACCCTACAAATTATCTCAAATCACAATCCTTGAGTAGCTCATGTCGTCACCTTTGTCTCATGTTGATATCTATCAATGAGAAGATGTATTTCATAATTTTATGATATGTGAATATCTCACACATTTCAAAATAGAGATGTCTCTATTTTTCAAAGAGAATATTTCATATGAAAACTCTAGATCATGGGTTGGATAGTTTTTTCCTGATTACTCAATTTCATTGATTCATATGTATGAACATTATTATTTTGAACTAGGAAAAAACCTTTTCCCTCCATTTATGTATCACAATATATTATAAATCAAACACATCTAGATAGAACTGTCAGGTTCCGAGCATTGAATAATATTCTCTTTAGTTAAACAAAACATTCTTCACATACCTTTCTCTAGACAAACATAAGTCATTTACGTGTCAGCTAGGTAAACAGGTTATCCAATCTAATCATATATAGTATCCTTCAAAACCCTTGAAAATATATACCTTGGTTATGTTAGTTGTATTAGGCCATTCTCTAACTACATTTTTCTTTATAGGACCAAATTATATTCCATTAATAAGAGTAATATATCCTATTAAAGAAACTTATTAATGATTGAAATTTCCATTACTCAATTTTCCATAAAATTTTTCCCTTATAAGAGTATTAATAATGATCTAAAATGATTAAAATGGTCCCCATAGAATTTAGAATACACAAGAATATCATCGATTCAAAATTAAAAAATAATAATTAATAAATTACTTGAATAATCTATTCATTAGTTCCATTAAAACATAGGTTCTATTAGTCAATACTAGTGGAATAAATTTAATCTCGTAATGTTCATACCTCATCCAAAAATATGTCTCTAAAATTCATTCTTTCGTTTATCATCATTTGTGATACCTTGAATGATGATCAATATTTGATAAATATTTATCCTCATGAGCATGATTAAAAAATTCATCAATTCAAGGCAAGAGACCCTTGTTCATTATTTTAATAGAAATTATTTCCCTATAATCTGTTCACATCCACATTGACTGATTTTTTTCTTAACAAAGAAAACAAGGGCTCAACACATTGAAATACTAGGGTGAATAAATAATTTTTTACCCAAATCGTATAGTTGTTTCTTCAACTCCACTACACCCACAATTTAATTTCCATAGCGATTCTTTCATATTTTCCTTGCATTAAGCATTAAATAAATTGAACATTTACCTTCATGATTTATGGTATGTCTAGGAATTTCATTAGAAAAAAAATTATTGTCATCCTGCACAATAGGTACACCCTAAATTTTAAGACTACCTTTTTCATCACATGAAGTTGTTTTATATTCATCCCCAAGAATTTCATTTAGTATATATACTTGGGGGTCTAGATAAAAATAGGGTGGTAACTTTGGTTCTCTGAAGATGAGGGATTCTACATCTTCCTCTCGAATCCAAATTTCATTCCTCTTGTAGTAAAGTTTTGCATCATTTTATAGATCCAGTCCATACTGAGGATTATATCAAATTCAACCATATGTATGGTAAAAATATTAGTAGGTAAATCTCATATATATTCCATTACTGAGGCTTCCCAACACATGTTTGTTTGAATGAGACTCCACATGGTAGTTTTGACTTACAACATTATTGTTAAATCAAAATGGAAATGTCTAATTTTTCTAGCAAAATGGGTAGATATAAAAGAGTACGTTGAAGAAAAATAAAACATGGAACTAAATAAATTTTAATATTGGATTAATGTACCATCGTGTACCTCATTTTGAAATTATACCTCCATTGTATTGATCACTAATCCTTTCCATCTCAACTTGGCCACTTCTATGATATATTCTTCTAACTCTTACAGAATTATCTTGTATTGTTTCCCATCTACATACAATAATAAAATTTAATATTAGTATTTTACTTCCACCCCATTAATTTTATAAAATGATTAATCCTTTCAAAAAATTTACTACAAAATATCATTGCCTTCATGAATTTAGTAGAATTATGATTTCGACAATTCACAAATTATAGGAATGTTTTGATATTCATATTCTTATTCGATTGATTTGATTTTTATTGGTTCTCATTAGACATTTTATTCCATAGATTTCCCTTGTGGATGTATGACCTAGATAATTCCTTCCCCATATTTATGTAATATAATATGAACTCTTATAATGAAAAAAATTCTATTAAACTACCACCCTTTAGATATTTTCCTTTAGATATTAAAAAAGTGATAACTCATTATCTTTATGTTGTGAGTATTATTCATAGAATATCAGAATAACCTTGTAAAAAAATCTTTACAATCTGAAACACTTATTTCTTCATTTTCTAATAATATTGGGAAATGTTTATTTAACTCAATATGATGATCCTGATGGAATCATTTATAAAAGACTATATCCTTATAATCTAT
This sequence comes from Viscum album, assembly GCA_963277665.1. Lineage (NCBI taxonomy): Eukaryota > Viridiplantae > Streptophyta > Magnoliopsida > Santalales > Viscaceae > Viscum > Viscum album. Next base: position 1,283,595,989 of record OY728134.1, read on the forward strand.
CCATTCAACTAGTTCTATTTCTTCTTCCTCCTCATTATTCTTCAAAATGGACTACAACTGATTTTCACCACCATTGATAAAATAAAACGCAAGTGTAACTTTTTTCCTATAGCCACACTCACTTTTAAAGAATTTACATTGTATACCATTTTCAAAATACATAATGAATATAAAAAAATCACACAATGACCGTAGTTGTTATAGTGCCTTTAGAAACATGTAATCATAAAACTAGTACATATGTGATCTACTATATAACCCACAAGATGATTCTTGACTATCACACTTCTTAATCATATCAAACATCAGTCATATCCTTATAACATTGGGGAAAGAAAACCAAAAAAGGGGTGAGATCAAATATTTAGTAAGGGTAACAAATGTATACATGTTAGCATAAACATTATCATAAGGGTATGAGAATGTGATCATGATAATAGATGATCATACCCCACATATCATTGATCTGGACATAAATATTGTAAATTCATAAGACATGAATCCTAATGAAATAATGATAATAATCGATTAAATAATTATATAGGAATATGAAATGTAATTGGAGAAATAAATTATCAGAAACTGATATCTATAGTTTGAAAGGTATCACTAATAAGACAATCTTTATAGACAATGTCCTTTACTAAATTGGGTACCCCTCATTCCAGCCATGTATTACTGAACTGAGTGACCCTCATTCCATCCATGTTTTATCTCATGATATATAAATATTTACCAAATTGTTTAGAGAGAGATATATGTTTCATCCTTCACATAATGAAATCATACATACATGTTCCACAAGAACAAAAATAATCTTATAATTTCCCATGAAATAAAATGAGTATCATTATCATGTAATCATATCATAACCTCTGAAAAGATAGAGGTTTCATAATCATTTTATCATAAATAGAACCAGTGAAAAGAAGTGGGTCTCAAAATAATATAACTTGAGAAAGAGAAAGGAGCTTCATAAACATCATTCCATCAAAACCAAATCTATTAAAAGAATGTATATGAATGGAAATATGGAATAATTTCCCTATTTAGACATAATTAACACCAATGGATGTTATCATATATGGGAAATAATTTTTAATGACATTTAAAAAAAATTCTTGTGGTAAATATCATTTCTTCTTTAAATATATTTTTTCAACATAAAAGCTTTTATATCCCATTTTCATTGAAAATTGATTTAAAAAATTAAAAATAATCCTTAAAAATACGTAATCATTTTTCAAACCATTATTAATTTAAATTAATCTTCATTAATTTTTTCAAATCATTTTTTTGAAAATATGGGTTTTTAATACAATATATTTCCCCCTGAAGAGAGAGACTGTTATATTTTACATAAAAATATTATATTAAGTAGTAAAGAGATGAACACTAGTAATTTAAATTTAGGATTTCTTGAATAAATAGAGGATATAAAAACCCATGAATATTCTTATGATATGGATCATAATAATTTATCAATGGAAGTATAATCATAATAAATATTGAAACGGAATGATATTGTCTCAACAAACACTTATAACCTAGTAACTTGGGACCATACTCTCCATCTAAGAAAAGGAAATTACCAAAAGCATAATACATATTTAAAATAATGTTTTTATTTATTCAAAAAATAAAAATGGATAAATATACACCTCTAAATAATTTTTAAGGTGCATAATAAAACACGAGTCTCATGGAATGAAAATTGAGATAAAACAAGTTTACCGTTTTGATAACTTTTTAATGTTAAACCCCATAAAAGAAGGATTATAAAATATATATCTGAATAACCATATACTAAATTTTATAAAACATATAATAAAATAATGGGAAATAAATACACCAAAAATAAAGAAATAGTGTGGAATATTAAATGAATCTTACAATAGTTAAAGGTGAGATGAAATTCCCCTTACCTTGTGTCTTGAATCACTATATATTCATGAAAGATAACTTTATAATAAATATATCATTATTATACAAATTTTATAGAATAGTAATAATAATAATACCATATATGGTTTTATTTTGAATTTATAATACCCTCTTGTTAATGATCCAATGTTAAAGTATCATTTCGGTTAATATTCTATTTGTTCGTCGCACGTGTCTTAATTTGTTATATCATTGTTTCTTATTGTTATATCATGATTATTGAGTGTAAATAATGATATAAATATTGGATATATTCAGTATACTTTTTTTTTAAAAGTACATACAATAGAGGATTAAAAAATGGAATACGATTTTCATGGATACGATATGTTGTACGTACGCATGAGCGTTGTTTCAATCTTTATTGTGTTGTTGAAAGAAAAAAAAAATAAAAAGTCATATATATATATATATATATCTGTATCTATTTATGTATATATATCATTAATTCAATTTCATGAATATATAATATATATCATATTATTTCAATAATATCCTAGAAAATACATTCCTTGTTATGTGTGAACAAGTCATATCAATTTGAGGTGGAGGTAGTCCATGATTCCTCCAATGATATTAACATATTTCAACCAAATGGAATGTAAATAGATGTAAGTTGAAAAATTAATACAAGAGATTAAATAAATAATAAATATAATATATTACTTATATAAACATAGTTTCCATCATAAATGGACATAACGATTGGAGGTTAAGTATAAATGGACAATCATCATTTCGTGAGGCAGTAGTTCACCGTACATAGAAACAGCATGTTCAACATCCACTAGATGGAGGTGAGTGTAAGTGTAGGTGGAAATTGTTTCCTTACAAAATACAAGTATATTTATTATATTGGTGTTGTCATATAATAATGGAATAAATAGAGTGAAGTGGGTGAAGATGGAAAATAAAGGAAATGAGCTTAAATGAAGATGTTGCCATTAAAATGGGTAACCCCTTTTGGTTCATGCCAAAATAATTGTTTGATAGGTTTTCTAAACAAATGTATTATTGAAGTGAAATGGAATAATTTTTGGGAGTCTACTTGAGTATATCTTGGATAATCTTATTAGGATTTATTGTTGTGAATAATGGGTATAGGTTAATGCATTTTATAGGGAAGAAAAATGACTCACATTGAATTTTTTGAAACATGTTAGGTGTGCCCATGTTCATACCTTAAAAATTATTACCAAACCAATTAAACTCATTAATGGAAGGTGTTTCTCAAAAATATGGACATGTAATGGTATTTTTATATTGGTCTTGGTATTTCTGGTCCAAAAGTTAATTTTTGTTACATTATTATCTTAATTTTTCTCTTAACCGATGTAATTAGTTTTAATAACCTTCAATAACATTTTTGTAAAATACAATGTTTACCACATTAGAAATTATTAATTATTCTGATTCCTAATATGGAATCCATTTTTACAAATTCTAATCATAGAATGGGAATAAATAAATTTAAAATTAATCATGCTATCTGGATGTCATTGTTGGGTTTTATAATAAAAAAGGATCAATGGTTTTCAATGTTTTTTTTGTCCAATTTAATTTAGAAATGGATTCAATTACTAACATTGGATTATATGATAAAAATATTATCAAATTAATCATTTAAATAAAACTAAAATTTATTTTAACATTACTAATTAATCAAATTATAAATCTGTTTTGAATTTAAAACCAGTATTTTTCACTATTCATCTAAAAATGATGTTTTCTAGAAAAATAAAAACAAATTATCCCTAGGATAATTAAAACATTATGAATTAAAAAATTAAGTTTATTTTATGAAATTAAATTTCCAAATTTGTCAATTTTTTTATTATTAATAGATTTTCATTCTAGAAATCTACTTTTTTTCATAAAAATACTTTACAAAAAATAGTATCTTTCATTATCAATATGCTTTATCTATATAAATAGATTATAAGAAAAATTTGAAATGTAGTTAATATTATTAATATAAATATGTTTAATATGTATCTTATAATTATATTATATAAATAATTATAATAATAAAAAGAGATGTTTTGTAGAAACTCAATGTTGCGTGTATCGTACGCCAAGTCAGTGTTGCGTGTAACGTACACCAACTCGGTGTTCCGTGTAATGTACTACAATATTTTTGATGTTAAACTAATATTTGTCTTGGATAATTACATGATATAAATTAAAATTTTAATATCATTGAAAAAATTGGTCTATTAAACTCGTGGTGTTACATTCTACACCCTTTTAAAATGAATTGCTCCCTCAATATTCGTCACTCAGTAAATAAATGTGGATACTTCTACTTCATCATATCCTCTTTTTACAACATAGATTCACCAAACTGGGGATTATTTCATAAAACATTTACCTGGTGAGTAGTCTTTTTTATATTACAATCCTTGACCAGTCCAAAATGTTATATGGTTGATCCTCATAAGAAAGATACTGCTCTAGAGGTATGACCTATGAGTTCCGTACATGTAATGTGTCAGGTATGTACTTCCTCAAGTTCAATACATGGAAAACATCATAGACCTGAGAGATATTTTGAGGAAGTTGCATGAAATAGTATACCATCATGATATGATCAAAAATCTCTAAGGGGCCAATATTCCTAGAGCAGATATTTCATTTCATCCCAAATCTCATAACTTTCTTCGAAGGTGAGATTTGTTGAAACTTATTTTCACCAACATCAAATTCTAGATCACACCGACAGTTATTAAAATAAAATTTCTATATGATTTTATTGCGATTTATGTAGTTTTGAATGGTTCTAACCCTCTCATGCATTTCTTCAATGAACTCTGGTCATTATAGAATTGTTTCTCAAACATCATCCCAACACGTTGGAGTTATAACTTTCTTCCCATAGATGGATTCATATTGTTCAATCCAAATATTTTAGTGATATATATTATTGTATGAAATCTCAACTATAGGAATATGTGGTCCCAATTACCTTTATAATCCATATAACAAGATCTCAACATGTACTCTAGGGTTTTAAATTTTTTTAAACTGATAATTTGTTTTTGGAAGATAAGTAGTGTTGAAATTCAATTAATTATCAAGTTGTTTCTAAAGTCTTCACCAAAACATGGAGGTAATCCTAGGATCTCAATTTCATACAATATAATTTGGTACTCCATGCAACCTTACCACTTCATTAATGTATATTCTGGCTAGCTAATCCTGAGATAATTATTCTCTAATAGGAATGAATTGTACTAACAAGGTAAGGTGATCCAGTACTACCCATGTAGCATTAAATGATTTATTTTTTTATGTATTCCAATAGAAAAAACCATAATGGTGTTCTTTTATTTATATTCTGTTATGGGTAGTGGATGAAAAAACTCCTTATAATTTTTCCTTTATGGATTAAAATTTTGGCCTACCAAACACCAAGATACAAACTCAATGATGTTACTCTTCATGCAATCCCACTTGAAGTATTCTTTTGAGTCTCTATACACCATCATACTTTCAAGATGAATAAAGAATGATGATCTATGAGAATACTCTAATAAATCATTCTTCAAATCTGGAATGGTAGAAATACATATATAGTTTCATAACCTTATCATTCCATCCTGGTCTAGGATAAACTCAGGAAAGTTTATGACCATATTTTTTAGCTCTACAACAAAAAAACATTTCCTCTTCAATCATCTCATTGATAGAGTGTTGAACATTAATTTGATAAATATTAGATATACAACACTCATTCAATATTTCTATATCCATCTTCCACATATCCATAAGTATTGTATCTTTTGTGATATTCATCATATATAAGCTAGAATGCTCTTTTTTGACTCAAAACAGCTGCCACCTTGTTCCCTTTCCTAGGGTGGTGATTTATTAAGTAGTCAACATCCTTTATCAACTCTACCCATATTTTCTGGAATATGTTCAAATACTTATATGTGAATATATATTTCACACTCTTATGATCTGTATATATATCCTAGTTTTCCACATAAATATAATTCCTCAATTTCGTAAATTCTAAAAATAGTACTACAAACTCCAAATAATGACTTGGGTAATTTTTCTCATGAATCTTCAAATTTCATCAGTCATAGGCTATGAAATTGTCATTTTTCATAATATCACATCCCAATACCTACTTGTATACATATCTAAAGATTATAGACACTTGTCCACTATAGGTTAATGTATTTATCGGTTTAATGACTCGCCTTCCCATCAGTTCCTTGAATATTTCCTCATATTCTTATGTTTGGAGGAACTTGACTCCATTCCTAGTTAACTTGGTCAGAGGATTTGAAAATTGTGCAATATTATCCCCAATATATCAATAATATCTATCCAAACCAAAAAATATACATATCAAATTCACAATGGTTGGTCTTGGATAGCTTTTAATAGCTTCCAACTTTTACAGATCTACTGTTATACCATCTCTTGAGATTATGTGACCCAAAAACGAAACACCTTGAAGCCAAAATTTATACTCTATAACATTTCAAAAAAAATATTTAATTACATAGGATCTCCAGTAAAATTCATAAGTGATATTAATTCTCTTAATTTCTCTTGGAATGGATAAGAATATCATCTATAAAGACTAACTTAATCATAACTGGGTAATATCAGAATACTCTATTCATTAAATTCATCAAGATAGTTAGGGTATTAGTTAGAACAAAAGGCATTAATATATATTCATAGTGACCATAACATGTACGTAATGTCGTATTGGGTGTATTCTATATCATGAACCTCAATTTATGATATAGAGAATGATGTTAAATATTGGAAATTTAAAGACCACAGCAGATTTTATCAAACAAGTCATTAATATTGGGAATATGATGCTTTTTCTTGATTGTGATCTTTCTCAACTTCAGATAATTAATGTAGATTTCCATTAATCCAACATCCTTTTTTACAAAAACATTCAATGAACCCCAAGGTGACACATTTTGGTGAATGAATCCCTTATTAAGTGTTCCATGTAATTTATTTTTCAATTAATACATCTCATTTGGTTCCATTCCATATGGAGTCTTTGAATTTGCTGGGGAACTAGGTAAATGTGCTATCAATAAATCAACTTCACATTTTGGTGGAAGAATAGGAAAGTATTCTGGAAAGAGATCCAATAAATACTGAAAATTATAAATATGATCGATTTCAATCTTTCTCTTAACCATTGGAGATATAAAAACCATTTGAATGGAAATTAAGACCCATACACTGGACAAAATCTCCATAGGAAGTTCGTACTTATCGTCACGTTATTGGATGATCATAGGAGGTTTTAAAATATAAAATATAACATACCTTCTTAGAAAATTGATTTTGGATTTATGTAGAGAAATCCAATCCATGACAATGTTTTCATCAAAATTGACCTAAGGTAGAATTACAAGATTGGAATGAAGCACATTACCACAGACATCAAACGGAGATGAATCATTGGCATGAGATTCCATCATCATACCATTAGGATGTCTAGCATGTGGCACCATCATTAATCTATGACTCCATTTTTTGTCCTAGATTATTTATATCTAACTAATATCTTAATCCATGATGATGGATTGGGATTTTTTTGAATTCCAAAAGCATAACCCTTGGGAGTTTCAAAGAATGTGTGCAACAAGGCCCATTGTCGTGTAACAGATTACCCAGAATCAAGAACAGAACATCTTTCCAGAGTTTTTCTACCTAGTTATATCTATGCTAGAGCCACATCAACTTGTATTATATAGACATGTATGCATTTCTATGAAACCAGGCACTCTATCATTCACCAAAATTCATGGTCATTTTCCTATACATTTTTATCCTTATATTTATTCCTAGACATGTCCTTAGGGTTCTCACTATGGTTTTATCATCCTAGTTTCTAAAGTATAACTATACATATTCTCTGAAAAAACAATAGAGGCCCTCTCTTTTAAAACATTAATATTACATAACATTTTTAGAATACATAAAAAAATTTACAAACAGACACCCAAAGACCGTAGTAGGTATAGTGCCTCCGAAAACATGGAAATATAAAATTTGTACATATCTAAGCTATAACATCTCCAACAAGATTATTCATGACAAGAATCATCATAGACATATCAATCATAGTAAATATTCTCAAAACATATGAGAACAGAAATAAAAAATAGTGTGAGATCAAATTACTATTACGAGAAAATAATAGAGATATGCAAGCATTAACACGAGCTTAAGATTATGAGAATTTGGTCATGAAAATAGTTGATCATACCATGCATATCAAAGATCATGGAATAAATATTGGTAGTTCATAAGATAATAATCATAATCAAGTAGAGAATGTACTCCAAAAAAGCATAACCTAGGAATAAGACATGGAATTTTTGCAACACATAAGTATATACTAATTTCAATAGTATCCAAGGGAGCACATCCAAGATCATCTTAGTGGGAAATGTCCTTTACTAAACTAAGTAACCCCCATTAGAGCCCTATATTATTGAATCTAGTGACCCTCATTGTAGCGCTGCATTACTGAACTGTGTAATCCTTATTCCATTCAAATATTAATAAATAGAGTAACAATCATTTTAGGAATTTTTTCTCTTATGAGATATTTATCTTTACCCAATTCATTTGAGGGAGATATATATCCCACACTTCACATAATTAAATCATACATAAATTTTCCACAAGATCATAAATAGACATATCATAACCCATTAAATTAAATGGGTGTCATAAAAATTTAGACATAACATAACCTATGGAAGTACATAGGTTTCATAATCATTTCATCATAAATATAACCCACAAAAATAAGTTGGTTTCAAAATAACATAACCTGTGAAATAGAAACAAGATTTAGAAACATCATACCATAAAAACATAATCCATTCAAGAAACAATATGAATGAAAAAATGGAATTAATTCCCCCTTATGGCTTGAGTAACACTAATGAATGTTATCTTAGATGCGAAATAATTTTTAGATATATTTTAAAGTCATTTATCGAATAAAATATCATTTCCTCCTTAAAAATGATTTCTATGACATAAAATCTTTTGAAAACCATTTTCTTTGAAAATTGAATTGAAAAATATAAAGGATTATTTTAAAATAATTAAACAATTTTAAAATCCTTTTTACACGAAAATTATCTTAAAAAGATCTCTTGAAATTAATTTTGAAAACATTTTTTGAATCATGGTTTTTGAATACAACAGATTTCTAAAAAAGAGAGAGATAGTCATATTTTATATAAATATATTATCTTAAGTAACAATGAGTGGAAATGGTTTTTAAAAATGGGGATGTATTGAATAAATATTGGATAATGAAACTCATGATTATTCATTAGATATGGACTATAATATTTTATCAAATGAATCATAAACATAAGAAATCACATAAAGCTATGAGATTGTCTAAATAAAGTCTTATAACAAGGTAACATGCGATCATACTCTCCATGGAAGAAAACCGAATTACATGAATCTTAATATATCATGAAATAAATTATATTCATGATAAAAAATTTATAATGGATTTATATACACCTCAAAAAATAGTTATAGGTGCATAACCAAACATGAGTCCCGAGGAAGGGAAATTGAGACAAAACTCTTTTACTGAATATGTGACATATAAATGTAAACCCCATGAAAGACGTATCATAAAATGAATATACTAATACTCATAAATTGAAATATTGGACACATAGAATATGAAAATGGGCAGTAAATACACTAAACAAATGGAATGATTGGTGAACATCGCATGAATCTCATAGAAATTAAAACTGATATGAAATTCAACATACCTTGTGTCTTGACACTCTTCGTACTTGTACAAGTTTTCAGTATAATAAATATAATATTATAATACATAATTTATATAATAATATTTTTATACATAATACTATATATGGTTTTATTTTGAGCTTATATTACCCTATTGTTACGGATCCTATGTTTAAGTTTCACTTCGGGTAATATTCGCTCTGTTCGTCACATGTAACTTAATTAGTTATATATTTGGTCCTTATACTTATACCGTGATTCCAAAGTGTAAAAAATCATATAAATATAAGGTAAATAAAATATATGGGTATTAAAATAATAAATATAATATTTTAGTATGAAATGGAATACAACATTCATAGAGATGGTAATCCATACATACACATGAATGTTGTGTCTATCTTTATTGTCTTATTGAAAGAATGAAAGAAAATGACATATATATATTTATATGTATATATATACATAATTAATATATTATCAATAATATATCATATATATACTATAAGTTCATTAAACTCATCCTTAATACATTCTATGTGGTTTGTGAATGAATCACATTGCTTGAGGGTTCGATAGTCCACACTACCTCAAACGAGATTATCGTATTAAAAAAAGGAAATTATATAATTTTTTGTAGTAAAAGAAATAAAATAAAATAAATAAATAATAAATATAAAATAGTAATTATTTAAAAATTTTCCCATTACAAAATAAATACCGTGATTGGTGGTTAATTTGAAATGAAAAATCATTGTTTTGTGAGGAAGTTGTTTACCGTACACAGGAACTGTATGTTCAACATCCATTTGATGGAAGTGTGTATAAGTGTAGGTATAAATATTATAATAATAAAATTCCAATATATTTATCATACCAATTTTTTCATACAATAATGTAATAAATACAGTGGAGGAGGTGAATAAGGAAAATAGAGGAAAGGAGCTTAAAAATGATGTTATCTCTGAATCGGGTAACCCCTTTTAGTGTGTCCCAAAAGGACTAATTGAGAGGGTTTATGACCAAATAGATACTAAAAAAGAGATTTTAGGATGGTTGGCATGTTACTTGAGAATATAATAGATGATATTAAGAGGTTTTATAGGTTTTTGGAATGGATTGATGTTGTGGCATTTTATAGGAAATGAAAAGGACTTACATGAAATTTTTAGGAATAAGTTAGGTGTCCACAGGTTCTTACCAAGATAAATTCTTACCAAACTACCCAGACTAAAACATTTAAGCTATAGGAATGGAATATGGTCCTTCATATGGGGTTGGACATGTGTATTTCTCATTTTGGTTCTTAAATTTAAGGTATAGTACTTTATTAACTAATTTTTTTAACTGTTGTAATTAATTTTACTCACCTTCAATAATATTTATATAGAAAAATAAATTTAACCATATTATATATTATAAATTATAATTATTATAAACATGGAATCCATTTTTAAAAATTCTCATCACATAAGTGGATGAAATTAAATTTAAATTAATCCCATTGTCGGGACGATATTGTGTGTATTTATAACAAAAATGATCAAATGTTTGATAAGTATTTTAGTCAAATTTAAATGTGTAAATGATTATGGTGACCAAAAATGGATTAAATGGTAACAATATTATCTAATTTAACATTTAAATAAAAATAAAATATATTTTAACCTTAATAATAAATTAAATTAAAAAACCATTTTGAATTAAAAATTATTATTTTGCAGTATTCATCATAACAATATGTTTCTCAGATAAATTTGAAAAATTCACCCTATAATAATTAAGATGTTTTTAATTCAAAAATAAATTTAATTTAATCAAATTAAATATTTATTTTTTTCATAAATTAATTTTATTAATAATGGTGGTTCATTATATAAAATGATATTTTTCACAATGAAGAACATTAACAAATATAATATATTTCATTATCAATATGGTTAATTTATATAAATAGATTATAAAAATAATTGAAAATTTGTTTTTAATATTCATATAACTATTTTTAATTTCTAGGTTATAATTATATTATTCAATATATTTAGACAATAAAAAGAGATGATTTTAAGAAACACAGGGTTGCGTGTAGTGTACGCCATGTCAGTGTTGCCTATAATGTATGACAACTCTGCGTTTCTTGTAATGTAAAAAGAGTTTAATTAGTGTGAATGGAACAAATGAATTAGTTTATTTTATGATTGAAATTATAATATCAATTTATATTAAATAATGTTCTATTAAAACACATTGTGTTACATTTCCATTTCACTACATCCTAAGGATGCAAATATCTTCTCTAGAAACATAATTAATTTCTCATCTACAATTAAATTAGTAATCCCTTAAATGATGAGGGATTATATCACACAAAGTGATATATCATAAGGTAATCTTACTGTGGAATGGGTTTCTCCATTTGGTCAAGATTATTTGTCGTAGTCTGATTAAAATACCCTAGTATAACCATAATTTTATTCGTTCCAATCGAAATGTATTGGTTTCCTCAGTTTGGAAATATCTATTTTTAAATGAGTATTGAAAATATAGATCCTTCCACAATAAATTTATAAATAATTTAATATAGTTCATTTTATTTTAATCATAATTTATAATTCCAAATATGGTATATCAATTAATATAAAATAAAATTTTATGCATTCGTAAACATTGGTTACATTGTAGTCATCTTTCAATCAAATCCTTTATAATGGAATGTAAAGAGAATATGAATAATCCTAATATTATCCACTAAAATTATCAAACATATACATAGTAACGCATGTTTTCATGTTATTGGTTCACTCAAGTCAGTCCTGAATCACCTTTTATGATTTTTTACCCATGGGAAAATCTAAACTAAAACAATATAGAATTGTACTATCCAGAAAAATAATTCATTTAAAGAAGACCCACATAATCTTTATGTTACAATAAATCTAGGATGTTAATATATATATACTCAATATATATTATAAGGGTGTGTTCCATATCCAATTTTTTCTAAATCTAGTTTCCATGGTTGCTACTACACATCCTTGACACCAACATTAATGACCCGACACAAGAAGCCTAGAGCCGGTGCTTTATTGTGTTACATTAGCAAGAATACAAGAAATCAAATCCTAAAGGACCGATCTATTTAATAGTTTTAAAAAACCATATTTCATATATGATACCCATATTGAAATGGGAAAATAATAAAAAATAATACAAAATAAAATGAAATTATCATAATCATTGAATGATTATTCAAATATTTCATTTTCATAAACTAGTGAAAGGAAAGAAAATATGGGTGAGCTTAAATTCCCTATAAGGTTATGTATAATGAAGGAAACAATGATTCAATGAGAACAAATAAATATGTAGATGTAAATAATTGAGAACAAAAACAATTCAAATAACTTGGTAAGGCATAATCAATAATGAGATTTAAGCAACTTGAAGACATTCCATTTAATCAATAATCTGAGAATGAACTACATCCATACAAAGTTTCAATGAAGTTATATCTATGGTAAATATTATGTGAACATGAATGAGGTTAATTCTTAATTATTAGTTTTCATGCTTACTAGGTACTTGACACCTTTACCATCAGGACCGTGACAAGATGACATATAACATATCTGGTATAAACCAATCAGATTTTCCCAATAGATTCGTCTCATTATACTACTGATTCATTGAAAAGATATTTGTATACATGACCCTCCAATGATGTACCTATTCAAATAATTCCTCATATATTGAATAATAGATTTAATTAATGAAAACTATTTTTATCAAATATCTATGTTGAATTAAATATTCAGATTTATCAATAATTCCCTAGTTAATCAAATAACTATCAAAGTGAACAATATATGTGAAAAAAGAATATGGATTTGGATATAATAATATCCACTACATTAGAATATGTAAATTAATTTTAAATGGTCATAATGATTTTTTTGATGATAATGTTTTCAGTCACAAAATTATGTGATATTGCAAGGATAACTTTTTCCATTAGGCGATTTTCAGGGAAAATCCCCTTGGATGAGATAATTATAAGTAAAAAATTTGAAATACAATGAGCAAAAATGGATTAATGATATAAAAAAAATGGTATTATAAAAACCTCACAAATTAAGTATATGGTGAATATGAAATTTAACTCAATGATGTAAAAAGTGAGATGAAAATACCTTACATTATACTTCTTTTATGTTTTGTAGGATTTATCATATTTTATAGTGGCATAAAATGAGTTACTAAGTTATATTACAACCATAATAATATTTATTATATCTGATATGATATTATTATGTTATCTTATTACTCGGTCTATAATAATGTGTCATTATTTTTACTATTTCAGGTATCATTTACCTTTTTTCTACTGTGTTTTGAATTGTTATTTTTTGTTTCTATTTATTAGATCATGATTTCATCATCTAATTATTTTTACTATAATGTAAATATAATATATAATCACTATGTATTTTTTTATAAAAATCCTTAAAATATGGTGATAAAAATGAAATTCACCATTCATGGTGATGGTTGGTCGTACGTATGCATGAACGCTACTTCCATTTCCTTGACTTATTTAAAATATTGAAAAATAATTATATATTTTTTTATGATTATTATAATTCATAAATTATAATTTTATAATATATATCCCATATTTTCATTAAAATTATCCCATAATACACTCCATGTTTTATGTGAATGATCCAGGTCCCTTTAAAGAGGCAGTTGTCCACACGTCCACAAACGATGTTATCTTAAACTCACAAAAAATTGAACACAAAAAGATTTATTTTATATAGGAATCAAAAAATATAATGAAATTATAAATATGATATATAAATGTAAATACTATATTTAAATCATAATTCCAACCCTAAGATGTCGTAAAGGAACAATGAATAATCGTCCTTTGATAAGGTTGTAGTCCTCCTCACACAGAAATAGTAATTTCGTTACAGAATAGATAAATGCCATTATAAGTGTTTCACAAATCCTTTGAATACAAACATTTCATTATATTTAGGATACATAGGTTATTATATATTCATGTAATAATAATAATTAATGTGATAAAGAAGGAAATAAAATGAAAACGATCATTGAAGAATGTCACCGTGTTTTCAATTAACCCCTTTTGGTAAATACCACAAGTATTTATTGGATGGATTTTTCAAAATTTTACATTTACTGGATGAGGGGATGGATGCTTTCAGATTATTCGAGATCAATTTGGTTAAGGAAAATGCAATGAGATATGTGAATAAGTAGGATGGGTGAGTGCCTTCTATAGTGTATGGGGAGTGGAATTCCACTAAATTCTTCAAAATGGAATTCCTCCCATGATTGTCCCACGTCACCAATAATTTTACAAATCATAGAAAATGGTATATAGGGTAAAAATATGAGCATCCACGGGTTTTGGATAATTTTCAATGTTATTTTGGGTGTTAAATTTTAGATTTGTAATTTATTAGGCTAATTGTTTTTCTTAATCTGCGTAATTACTTTTAATCACAATCATTAATATTTAATTGCAAAAACTAAGGGTAGCTTGTTAGAAATTATAAATTATTCAAATTGAAAATATAAAATTTGTTTTTCTAAATTCAAATGAATGAATTGGTAGAAATTAATTTATAATTAGTCCCATAGGTGGGACGACAATACAAGTTTTTAAAGTAAAAAATGATCAACAGTTTGTTATGTTTTTTATCCAATTTAATAGTTTAGTTTATTAAAATGACATAAATTGGATTAATATAATTAAATTTTATATAATAATCATTAAAAACTAAATAAAAATATTTTATCCATATAAATAAATTTGACAAAAAAAAATTTTGGATAAAAATTTCGTAATATTCAATATTCAAAAAATAATTAAACATCTCAGAAAAATAAAAAAAATTCACCCTAACATAATATTTATTTTAATTTTAAATTAATCAATATTAATATTAATTTTAATTTAATAGAAGATTGAAAATTCATATTTAATTTATGAACTCTATTAAAAGGCAGAAAAAAAACTTTTATGAAAGTGTTGGTTTCTTTGAATAAAATTTTGTTTCTTCAAATATTATGCCTGTAAAATATATTGAATGAAGAAAAAAATGTTTTATTTGATATATATCATATAAATTTACTATACATTCTCCCTATAATATTTAAAAAATTATTGACTATGGAAAACACAAGTAAACAATATTTTTTTTAAATTGGTTGTTTCCTGCAATGTGATCAAACTCAATTTTTCATGTTTTATCAATCCATAAAAAAAATTCATTTATCTTAAAATGAAAATATTGTACTTACATATGGTTTTATAAATCCACTTTCTTAGTAGAAACTGATAAGTTTATTATTATAAATTATAATGAAATTCCAAATAAATAATTCCTACCTCCTTCACCCATAATGGGTAATGTCTCAGAACATGTAACATATTAATTTATTTTATTATGTCCAATTTATATAAATATGTCATGTGATATGTAAAATCACTGACAATGTATCTTGATAATAATAATAAAATAGTATCCATGGTATGACCAAGGAATCCTTGACTTTAGTATTTAGTCAACATAGTAGAAAATCATTAAGTCTATTAGTAATTGGTTCTGGGTTTAATTCAATGGGAATCAGCCACAGAATTCCATAGTAAATGATTCTAACTATTTAAAAGTGTACAAACTTGGTTATTTTTTCTAATAAGACATAAAAATATTTCTATGAATATTTCTAGGGTTAGGCGATAAGATAGTGTGCAATTCCAAGTCCAAGTGTGCTCAAAATTAATTTTTTAAAAATATGATGTTTTTTTGTTATATGAACATTTTTGAAATTGGAAATCCCTTAATTGTTATCTCAGATTAGAAATCTTATGTCTTGTTATGTTCTGGAACGTGGGTTTTATCCTAGGCATGACATAAAATTAGTCGGGTCTGGACCTTTGAACCAATCACTGGTTGGTGGCATTTTAAATGGATTAATTAAATTATTAATTTATTTTTTTAATATATTGATCCTGAATAACTCATGTTTAGAGGCTTGGATAAGAAATATGATACCAATATTGTGTTTAAAACCTTGACTTTACCTAAGGTGGGGTATAACAATTTCTGGTGCCGGGGGTTCGGCTTAAGCACAATCATGGAATAATAATTAAATATATAACGAAATATTTATTAAATTATTTGATTAATATCCTAAACCTATTTAATGAGTAGAAATTCAAAATTTATGGATAATTTCTCATAATCCCTTTTCCATCCATGGATCCTCTTCCTCTACTAGCATCTCCCTCTTGTTCTCTAATGATGCAAATGAGGAACGAACAAAGAACCCCTGGAGTTAGAGAGATTGAGGCATGACGAGTGTAGTAGATTCATCCCCTTAGTGATAGAGTACATCCTTCATTAGCAACAAATGATCTATTCTAGGTAGGACTCATCTATGATGTTTTATGCCATTTAAAAAATAATTGAACATATTGATAATTATTTATTCAACATGTGCAACTTGAAGCTATATATTTACTATTAATTGAGTTATCTATGAATTGTTCATCAGACCCTGATTGAACATTTTTTATCATTGGCCAAGAATTCTTGTACAAACGATGATAAAACCTGGTTTGATGGTGATTTATGCCCTCATTTATTCATGGTCTTCAACACAAATTCCTCATAGATCTCAATTTCAAAACATTCGGGTGACAAGAGCTCGATCGCGAAGCATATTCGAGTTGGATCAGACATAGAATGAGGAAATTGTGACCAGACACCGACTAATCGTAGATCATGACTTGAGGATCTTAGATATGGGATCATTTCAATGTATTCAGTCAGAAATAATAAATCATGGTTTTCGGATGGAGTGGTATGTCTACGTAGTGGATGTCAGGTAGCCAGGATGTTGGACTGGTATGTCTCCAGGCATGGCAGGTTGGCGGAGGGATGCAGCTCCAATGGTGAACATGAGTCAGTGTGCAATGACGGCTCTCAGCGGGGTGATCCGGTCTAGAGGTGGTGGTCTGGAAGCATGAGGAGACACTAGTTGTCCGGTTTGGCTCTAGCAGAGGTTGAACTAAGTAATCGAGATGACGTAGGTGAGGTAGATTGAGAAATGCGGCATGCAAGAAATAGGGCTTCGAAAGGGCAGCAGCATGAATAGGGGGCCAGATATGACAGCACTGGTTGCGTCGGATGCGGCGGCTGCTGAGGTAGGGAATAGGGGCAGAGCCCACCCGAGACCTAGTGAAACTCTAATGGGAGATAAAAAATAGGAATAAATAATTATAATGTCAAAGGATGATAATAATAATAATAATAAATAAATAAAAATAAAAATAACAAAATAATATTATTTATTTATACTCTCAAAACTCCCACATGCGACGTCCAATTCATGTGTCGTCATCAGCAATATTCCCTCGATTGTGAAATGTTTTTTAAGACCAATTCGAATAAATTTCTCTGACACACAAGTTGGGATCAGGAAATGCCCGTGAAATAATATATTTGATATTATTTTTAAAACTTCGACCTAATTTAACTCTTGTGTATGACATTCGATGAATTTGACGTCTACGGAAGCGTGAACAAGTTTTCAAGATGGTCCTTCCAAGATATAATTAGGATGCCTCCTCCATGTTTGTGGATTGGGTCCTCAAACATTCCAAATAATAATAATAATAATAATAATAATAATAATAATATTTTCTTATTATTAAAGATTAGACCGCCATAATTTCTGCACAATATGTCCTATTGATTGTTCATCAGTGGCATTGTGATCCCGTTGATGAGGTCGATATTTTGACACCAATTTTGGATATTTATGTTGATATAGAGGCTCGGGCCCCATGGGTCCATGTTCAAACATTTTTTGGTGAAACACATATTGTTAACTTGGTATCCGTTTGGGAAAAATGAGTAGTACATATCGTGTTTTTTCCCATGATGATCACAATAAGGTGATCTCAATATTTTGTATCGAGACTGTGGCATGTGCCCCAAGGGATCCCTTCGTAGAATATTAGGCCAAAATATGAATTTTCTATCAGATGTCTATCTGGGGAGAATAACTATTCGATCTAGCTTGTTTTTCTGTAAGGATCACAACTGTAGGTTCCGTTTGGATGTGAAGAGCCTTATTCGTGTTATCATTGTTTGTGGAAACATTAATGTAATATGGTTGGAATATCCTTGTGATGTGGTGTAAGGTAATATACAACAAAGGATAACATCGACTCTTGTGAGAGTAAATAAGATAAGGATTACACAACATATACTCACCAAGACATTCCATGTACTACCTTCATGCGTAAAAAAACCCCTGTGAAGTAACAAATAGCCTTGTGCAGAGCATACAGACACAAGATGGTCACATAGATAACACCCTATGTGGAGAAACACACCTTGTACACATGTATACAGGAACATAATCTATGTTCACGGACATGGCCATTAGACACATCATGGTCACTGGATCAATAGGACACACAATGTATCCCATCCACATAGCTTGTTCCCATGCTTTGTATGGAACATGTGTCCAATGAGATACATGACCAGATGATGAAGATGGGACACATGCAGTGTAGGCCCCTCACAATGTATATACTCTATAAACTCTACTGAGAAATCATAAACCCTTCGTATCTCCTTCGTTTGAACTCTGATTTCATCCAGCGAGATTTCTACCCTTATTGTTCATCCATATAGGATGAAATGGTTCCTTAAAAAGTAGATTTATATATAATATATGAATGTAAAGGACTTACCACCTCAGCTGGGCTGAGTAACGTGATCCCCGACGAGAAGATACAGGGTTGACCACCAGAGTTGGGCTGAGTAGCATGTTCTACGATGAGTAGATATAGAATTTACCCCCTTAGATGGTCTATTTAGCATGTTACCTAATGAACAGATACATGTTTGACCCCCTCATATGGGCTAAGTAGCATGTTCTGTGACTAGAAGATATAGTGTTGGCCCCTCAGCAAGGGTCTGTAGAATGTTCCCAAATGGAAAGATATAGGGTTGACCCCATTAGTTGGGCTGTGTAGTGTTTTCCCTGAATAGAAGATACCAAGTTGACCCCCTAACATGGACTAGCTAGTTTTCTCCCTAAAAAATTAGAGGAGACCCATGACAATGTGGAATTATAGACAGGCTTGGCTTGACATACACTTGGAATCACAAGAAATAGGGATGTATTTCCCACCAAGACGCATCCTTTTGATGTGACCAAAAACTATGGGGGAATGTTTGTGTCCTCCAAAGTGGATAGTATTGAGGTGTGGTGATTTGATACCCTTTGACTTTTTCTTCATGGGAAGATACAACTAAGTGCTGGGAATCACATATGGTATTAACCTTGGAACAGATTGCTACACACTTTCTTAGGATGATCTATGAGATGGAGATCCCCATAATCTATTATTTGGGTATCTTTGATTATGCATATATATATATATATATATTATATTTCTCGTACCCACTCATTTGGTTTTGGTTACTCCCCTCCCAAGAGAGGCGAAGACGTGCGTGGTATGCCACATGCTTTACATTTCTAGCTTCTCCTGGTTGGATGATTTTTTTCTCCTATTATTGGTATTCAATACTCAATGAGGAGTTCATATCCTCTCCATTTTGAGCTCCTTTTGTTTATATGAGCCTACCTTCAATCTTCTGTTTGGTTGAGCTACATTCTTTCCATTCTCTTTTATTGTTCATTGTTCCTACAATGATTCTTTTTCGTTGTATCTATTACTACTCACCCATAAACTTTTTTGGGCCTCTAACTTGGTATGTATATACTCACTCATGCATAGGAATCACCTAAAATGTGTCGTGTCTTTTGTAGATGATGGAGGGTCCAATCATGATTTCAAAGGAGCATAAGGATATATGTTGTGTGGAAATTGTATGTTGGTCATAGTAAGGATTCAAAAGTGGGGATCTCTCAAAAATTACTAGTTTTTTATTTTCCATTAATGTGAGACATGTTTCTGGTTTGGGAATGTGTTTTTCCAATTTACTCTATATTTTTCACTACCGTTCATTGTACTGTTTAGATGATCATACATGTTTACATTATTTTATTAGAGTATCATTATTTATTGCTTTTACTTATGCACTTTTGAATTTAGTGGGTTGTCTGTGTGTGTACATGTTTTAAGAAAAGGCCTCCCAGATTTTATTTTTTCCATTGATGCTTGTCTCCAACCCCTGGCCTATGGAGGTGGGCTTGGCGTAGTTACAACTTGAGACAAACTTGGGATGGGTCATGACACAGTGTTATCAGAAAATTTTCATCACATGTGATATTTTTCAGACATTTTCTCATCAAAGTATTAGTTCGGTTTAGGAAAACCTTGTAAAAGTGTTTTGTGAGCGACTATTAGGATTGGGAGTCCAGTAATGGTATGGGCCATTAATGTATCCATTCACCAAGACCCTGATAAACTAATTATCGACTAAGAACCTTGAGACACTTTTTGCAGGGAACAATGGTACACACAACATATAGGATTGAGTCTTTGACTATAATTATTGAGTTATCTCCCTATCTTTTTTGATATATATATACATGCTCATCTGTTCTTTACACTCATTAATAAAATTCAAGACGTCTCTATGATGAAAGCTAAATGGAATACTAGCTCCAGTTCATGATGAAGATTCCCTGAGTAATGATGCCTCAGTTTAGGACCAATCATGGAATCTTATTCTTTAAGTTGGGAAAGTTACTGCACCTCCACCTATTGAGCAGTAGAAATCTCCAATATAGCTATTTTAGGATGTGTGCAGGCAGATCACACCTTGGGATTTCAAAGACTAGATACTGCGAGGTTCTACGGTGAGTAAAAGCCACATACAGTAAAGGTTTTTCTTCAGTCAGTGGTCCACCTCTTCATGATTTTATGGACACAGGAATATTCTATGGTGGCTTCGGTTGCCAGAATATCCATTGGAGCATCTGGTCATTGGTGGAATAGTCCCTCTAACATGTGTGTTCAGGGTGAGGTTGTGCGATGGAGTGTTGAACGAGGTCCTCGATTTCTTATGGGGTTTTTATACCTGACCATTTTTTTTGGAAATTCCAAGAGTGGATGTAGTGGATTCCCAACATTTTGGGAATACACTCCTTCTAAAAGAGGTGAAAAAATGAGATGTATGACAGTTGCTTTTAGTGTTTAGACTCTTTCTATTGGATTTGTTTACTCACAGTCCTTGCTCATTGTTAATTTTCATGTTCAAATTCATGTCTTGGTAGTGCAGTTATCAAGTACATGCTGAGGTGATAGAGACCCTATGAACATAGATACACAACTCACTACCTAGTGTTGAACCTTTGAATCTCGATCATGTAATAGGGTCTTCGTTATGATACATCAACCGATAAATATTGCATGACCAGATATCCTTGGGTGTTTCACCATATATATATTCTGAAGGAGGTAATCATGAGACCATGTTCCAATGAGAAACAATGCTTTTATTTGTGACATTACATGTAGAGATTCAGTCGGGTAGGAAAACTATCCCTCGATTTTCATCATTGTATTCAAGTCTCTATAAAGGGATGGAGAGGATGTACAGTACCTTGGCCTACCCCAAATAACTGGAATCGAACATGATGTCCTCATAATTTCCTTGTTATGGAGATATGTGTGTGTTTCTACCCACATCATCAGAAGAAGAAAACCTTATGTTGGTGGACCATCCCTTTGGTCTATGTGCTTTTGCAACACCAAAATAAACAAGTTTTGTTGGAGGCGGGGGAGCAAGGTGCATACTAATTTTTATGAGTTTTTGTGTAGTTTTTCATTTCAGGGAAACAAATCATAAATGGGATAATGATACATAGATCATTATTTTTCAAAATATGATTTTTAATCAATTTTAAGAATATTTATAAAGGTTGTCACTGAGATGGTGTGCAATTCCAAGTCCTGCTGTGCCTAGAATTAATTATACTAAAATAATGAATGATTTTTTACTATCCAAATGTTTGAAATAGGATATCTCTGAATCATTATCTCTAATTATAAATATGAAGCAATATTTGGGTCCAGATTTTTTTTTACCCAAGGTGTGACAGAAAATGATTCAGTGTAAGACATTCAAACCCCTCGCTCATTGGTGACATGTTAAATAGATGAATAAAATTATTAATTTATTCATTTAATAGCTCAAACCCATATAACTAATGAACGAGAACTTATTTGGGAAATATGAGACCACTATTGAGTTCAAAATGTAGGTTTTACATTAGGCAGGGTATAACCATGGTTGTTGGTAGAGTTTCATCTTATGTAGCATCATGGAAAAAAAATTAAATAATTAACCATTTATTTATATAATTATATGATTAATATCTTAAACCTAATTTATGAGTATAGATTCACATTTTAGGGATTTGGAATCATAATACATTTTTTCAATAATGGATCATATTCCTCCCCTTTCCTCTACAACTTGTTGAAAAATCACGTACAATGTTGAACGAACAACGAACCCCTAGATCTAGACAGATCGTGATGTGGCGAGCGCTGCAAATTCATCCCCTTCTTCGGTGAACACATCCTTCATCACTAAAAAACAATACAATCCTAGTAAGACTCATCCTTGTTGTTTTAAAAAATTTATTAAATGATTGAGCATGTTGATAATTAGTTCTTGAATCTGCGCCACTTGCTCCTACATGTTTATTAGAAATTTAATTTTCTATAATTTGTTCATCGAACACCGAAAGCCCATTCTTAATCACTTGACACGAGTGCTTGGGAAATGAAGTTTAAACCTTGGTTTATGGTACATTTCTCCATCTTTTCACTATGTTAGTCAATGTAAAATCCTCACTGATCCTTGTTCAAAAATTAATGGGCGACCCAAGCTTGATCGGGTGTAAGGATTCAAGGCTGATCGAAAAAATGATGATAAAATCGTGAGAAGGTATTGGCTAAGTGAAGATCCTATTGGAATTTCAATCAAGACCATGGGTAAAAGCTGTCAACATTCTTTCCTATGCTGTCATTTATTACGTGAACATTTTTTACGGGTCCACCTCCATTTATTTCCATTGAATTAATATAATAATCTATATTTTATATTTTGGTCTTTCTTGGTACCATCATAAATTCTCTGCATTTAATGTTTTGTTCTTTCATTGTACATGCTCTACATTTAATGATTTGGTCTATCATGGTACTGACATAGATAATTTTCATTTAATGTTGTGGGTCTATACATTTATGTATTTGTAGTATGAAATTATTGTGGAAAAAATACTTGAATGATACTTTCTGTTGTGTGCCAACTTTATTCCTATCATATTTCATGTCATTTATAGCCAACAAACTGGTATCATAGGAAGGTTACTAAGATCCTATAATATTTTTTATAGATGGATGAAATCCAACAGCAATTTCCGAATCTGTCTAAAAACAACTAGAAAAGATGGCGCATCAAAATGAAGGCATTATTCCGGCCACAATAATTATAAGATATCCTCACAGATGGGGATATTGTACCCTCTATGGAGGAAGAATCCACCTTCATGAATGAAGAAAATATGTTCCTAATAAGTCAAATAAAGAAAGACAACAAGGCATTGTTCATCCTATATAAAGGGTTGGATGAATCAATGTTTGAAAATATTTTTGAAGAAACATCAAGCAAGAAATCTTGGGATACCCTTGACACCATTTTCAAAGGTGTTTATCGAGTGAAGCGGGTATGTCTTCAAACATAAAGAGATGAGTTTGAAGTGGCGCACATGGAAGAAGGTGAGAGTATCTCCGATTATTTCTCTAGATTAATTGTTATAGTTAACAATTTAAAAAAGAATGGAGATAAAATGTAGGTCATTCGAGTTATTGAAAAATAACTTCGATATCTCAAAACCATGTTTGACAAAGTGGTTGTGGAAATAAAATAATAAATGTATTCAGAGAACCCGTCCATTGAATAACTGATGGGGTCGTTGCATGTGCATGAACAATGGATGAAAAAGAATGCCAGTTCAATAATAGAGGATGCCTTAGAGTCCATGTTTAATCTACAAGAACAAATGAATTTCCACAATCAATCAGGTGGACATCGTGCAAGAGGAAGAGGGAATGGATATTATCGAAGACATCAACAGAATCAAAAATATCCTAACATCTTTTATGGAAGAGGGAATGATGGAAGAATTTTCAGACATGGTCGTAGAAACGAAAAGAACTATCAATGCCACAACTGTAAGAAATGTTTCCATTATAACTCTAATTGTTGGAGAAATGTAGATCATGATAAAAGATCTATCTAAGCTAAATCATCTCATCATGAAGAAGAAGTTACCACCCTCCTCGCACAGGAAAAGGCATGTGAACGCCTCGATGTGTGGTATCTCAACATGGGTGCAAGCTACCACATGAGTGGAAACATTGAATTGTGTGAGGAACTCACCGATGAAGTTCATGGTGACGTGAGCATTGGAAACTCATCAAAGGAACCCATGACCGGAAAAGGTAAAATCAAAATTTTTATAAAGACTGGTGAGAAAAATTACATCTCTAATGTGTATTATGTAAGAAACATGATAACGAATATCATTATGCTTGCCCAACTCTTACATAAGGGGTATGTTATACACATGGATTTTTTTTGTCTATAATGGATGCTCCCAGGATAATTGAAGCTCCAGTCTAAATGGTGATGAATAGCATGTTTCCGCTGCGAATCAGCAAAGAGGCTGATAAGTGTCTCTTGGGTCTCATGAATAATGAATCATGGAGATGGCATCTATAATTTGGACATCTTCATTTTAGAAATCTTATACTTCTATCCTCATGAGCATGGTGCATGGATTTTCCACAATTGAAGATCCAAATCATGTGTGTGAGGCATGTACACTCAAAAAGCAACAAAGGAACACCTTCCCAAGTGGAGTGTCTATAAGAGAAAATGAACCACTTCAGTTGGTTCTTAATGATATCTGTAGACCACTTGAAACACCATCACATGGATGTTATAGGTATTTTATTACTGTCATTGATGATTTCTACTGGAAACTAAGGGTGTATTACGTAAAAAATATTATACATTTTCAATTTTTAAAATTTTCAATGCTTGTGTTGAAGCTAAAAGTTGTTATAGAATCAATGTTCTCAGATCTAAAATAGGTGGATAATACACTTAAAATGCATTTCAAGATTTTTATAGGGAACAAGGCATCAGGAAAAAATATACGGATGCCTGCACACCACAAAAAAATGGAATTACAGAAAGCAAGAACCTCACCATCCTCGGTATGGTGAGGACCATGCTAAAAAAGAATGTCCTGGAAAAGAACTTCATGACAGAAGTAGTGGAATGTACAACCTATATTCTCAATCGTTGTCCAACTAAGAGCGTTAGAAACATGACACCATAAGAGTAATAGAGGGGCTACAAACCTATAATATCACAACTAATAATCTTTGGTTGTGTTGCCTACACTCATGTTCCACAAGTAAGAAGAAGGAAGATGGATGATGGTGGTGAAAAATGCATCTTCATCAGCTACACTGAAGAGTCTAAAGAATATATTCTCTACAATCACTAACCATTAAATTAGTGGTGAGTAGAGATGTGGTCTTCAGTGAAGAGGAATCTTGGAAATGGAATGATGAAGAATCAAACAAAGAGATTTCAGTTGAAACAGAAGATCCTGATGAAAGGTATGAACATAAAGGGGAAACATGAATAACACATTCCTCAATTGTATCGTCAGTATACAAGAGTCTCGGATGACATTCCAGCACTTCTGAAATTACTCCATCAAGCCAAATCTTGGTGAGCTCATCCTAACCCATGGAGCCCAAAAAAATTAAAAGTTTAATCATCATTTAGGAGAAAACCGAAGTGGTAATTATTTTTTCCATGTGAGTATATCATGAGCCTCTGTCATTTCTAGAATCCAAGAGGGAATAATGTTGGATAATGGCTATGGAAGAGGAAATTCATTCCGTAAAGAAAAATGACACATGGAAGGTGAACACGCTTCCAAATAGCCAAGTAACTATTGGTGTAAAATGGGTGTACAAGATCAAGCGAAATGCTGATGGTGAAATCGATCAATACAAGGAAAGGCTAATAGAAAAGGGGTAAAAATAGATGAATGGGGTTGATTATGAAGAAGTATTCGCTTCTATTGCTCGCCATGACACTTTTAGGATGATTATCCCCCTTATGGTTCATCAAAGTTGGAAGATCTTCCAACTGGATTTGAAATCTGAATTTCTAAATGGAATTATAGAGGATGTGGTCTATGTTGACGAGGCTGAGGGATTTTTCATGCAAGGGGATGAAAAAAAGTGTAATGACTGAAGAAATCCCTTTATGGTTTGAATCAGGATCCTCAGGCTTGGAATGCATCCATTGACAGCTATTTTCAAGGGAATAGCTTCACCCAATGACCTTATGACCATGCAATTTTCATTTGGAAGAATGATCATGGCTATATACTTATGCATTCTTGTAGGTTGATGATTTTTTGTCTATAGGTAATAGTCCACATATGTACGATTATTTCATGGTGGCCATGTTTAAGGGGTTCTTAATGACTGATAGAGGTCTTATGTCCTTATTTCTAGGCATAAAAGTAAAGAAACAATATGGAGTAATATATATTTCTCAGCGAAGTTATACTATGGAGTTCTATGAAAAATTCAAGATGCCCAAGTGCAATTATGTATACACACCTTTAATAACAAGATTGAAAATGACAAAATATGGAGAAGGAAGAAAAATTGCAACAACTTTGTTCAAGAGTCTAATTGGAAGCCTGGGGTATCTCACAATCACAAGGCCTGATATTGTCTATAGCATTGGGATTCTAAAAAGGTGCATGGAAGGACCAAAAGAGTCACATATTCCATTAAATAATATATCTTTAGGTATGTTAAAGGAACAATGAATTTTGGTTTTTTATCCATACAATGAAAAATTAAATCGGCATTTATAATCAGACGGTTAATGGGGAGGTTACCTAGATGAATGAAAAATCAACACCCGGTATGTATTTTTTCATGAATCGACTACTTTCAGGTGGAATTCATGGAAGGAATGTGTGATCACCTTTTCTACCTATGAAGCAGAGTATGTAGCGACTTCATCCACTGTTTTTGAAGGAATCTGGTTGAGAAATATTCTAAAGGAGATAAAGAATCTACATGATGGATCAACTGAGATATATGTGGATAAAAAGTTGGCAATTGAACTCTCCAAAAAACATGGGGCAACATGGAAGAAGGAAACATAATGATACCCAATTCCATTTTCTGAGAGATCATGTGAAGTAGAAAACGATAAAATTAGAATACTGTCATACTACATAAAAAGTGGAAGATATATTTATAAAGGCATTATAGACAAATGTATTCAAAAAACATAGAACGATTCTCGGAATGAAGATGGTTTTTGACTGAATGGGAGTGTTGGAATTGAAAATAAAACCACGGGTCAAAGCTTCTCACATTGTTTCCTATGGTTTCATTTATTAATTTCACATTTTTTATGGGTCCACCTCCATTTATTTTCATTTAATGAATTTAATGTTCCTTATTTAATATTTTGGTATTTATTTGTACCATCATAAATACTCGGCATTTGATGTTTTGGTCTTTATTTGTCCCGTAAATAATTCTCTACATTCAATGTTTTGGTATTTCTTTGTACTGACATAAATTCACTACATTTAATTTTTTGGTTCTATAAATTGATGTAATTGTAGTATGAAATTATTGTGAAAAAAATCTTGAAAGCTCCATTGTGTTGTGTGCCAATTTTATTCCTCTCATATTTATGGGCTTGTATAACCAACGGATTGTTACCTGAGGATCATAGATCTATGAACGATGAAATGTCTCAAGCTAGAAAGAAGGGTTTTTGAATCGTGAAAGGAGTGGTGCATCTGTGTGATTTGTGTGAGGTAGCCGAAAAGGTGGTCCGACATGTCTTCGTCCAACGCTGTCCGGTTACGGTATGTGAACCAAGAGGTGAACAGGAGGTGGTGTGAGACAGTGGGTCTTAGAGGAGTGATCCAGTCTGACAGAGGTAGTCTGATGGCTGAGTAGTCAATGATGGTCTGGTGTGGCTTTAGTGGAGGTAGTTGCAGGAAAGCATGGCGGTGCAAGTAGGGCATAGAAAGAAAAGTGGCATAGCGACAATAGGGCTCCGGCAGGGCGGTGACGTGAAATGGGGGACATATGCGGCTGTGCTGGTCACACAAGATGTGATGGTTGTAGAGGTAGGGCATAGGGGAGGTGGCATATGAATGGGCCAGGGAAACATGAGGGGGATATAAAAAACGAATAAATAATTAAAAATACAAATGAAAATTATTAAAAAAATATCATTTTTTTAAAACACTCATAACTCCCACATGTGGCATACAGTTCATGTACCATCTGTGAAAGCATTCCCCCAATGGAAAAATGGTTTTTTTAAGACCATTTTGGATAATTGTATCTGACTCTCGAACTGTGCCAAAAAAATTCCAATGAAATAATATATTTAATATTATTAATAAATTTTCAACCACTCATAACTCTAGTGTATGAAATCCAATGGGCATGACATCTTTGGCACCACGACACAGTTTTCATGATAGTTTACCCAAGACTGAATTTGGATGCCTCTTGTGAGTTTATGGATTGGGTCCATGAATTGTCCAAATAATAATAATATTTTATTATTTTTAAATCTTTCACCCGCAAAAATTACTGCATGTTTTGTACAATCTACCTTCCATTAGTGGAATCATGATCCCGATGATGGGGAAGACATTTTGAAACAAATTTTGGATATTTATGTCGAGATCATGGTGTGGGCCCCATAAGACCCTGTGTGCATGTGTTTTAGTAAAACACATCTTTTTCACTGGGTATCCATTTTGGATGAATGAGTAGTCCATATCATGTGTTTTTCTATGATGATCGAAATAACAAAATACTTATAATTTGTTTTAGGATTGAAGAGTTTCTACATAGGATTCATCTTTAGCGTATTATGATGACATATGAATTTTTTATTGGAAGTCCATTTGGGGAGAATAAGTAGTCGATCTTGCATGTTTTTTTCTCAAGGACCGCAACGATTTGATTTGTTTGGATGTACCGCGCCTTATTCATGATCTCACAATTCATTGAAAACAATAATGGAATATGGGTGGATGATCCTATTAATGTGTTTGAATGGAATCCATGTCTAAAAATGTAATGGCCTGGACCTCTCTGACCCATTCCATTATCGAAAAGAAGGTCATGAAGTGTTCTGGAGGGTAGAATGGACTTTTTCCACACTTTTCAGAATTTTTTAACTATATTACATGTAGGGTGAGTACACATAATGTACCCCCTTTTAGGGTATACCCCATTGTAGACGCCGGAAAAGTCCGTTGTTCCCAAACGAAGCTCCGGATGCGGAAAGCGAGGTCATAATTGGAGTCGGAAGTATGTTTCGGAGGGCCCGGAGGCCTTGCGCGGAATTTCAGAAGCCCGCGCGCAAAGGTGATGAGTCGCGCGCAAAACCCCCGGGATGCGCGCAATACGCTGGGCCGGCGCGCATTTTTGCGCGCCGCTGGCCCGCGCGACTCCCTTGCGCGCCGTGCCCGATTCCGCGCCCGCGAGGAGAATTCCGCGCTCGCGCCCTGGATTCCGCGCCCGGGGTTGCCTATAAATACAAGGCGACCCCCAACGTTTTAAAGGTTGCTGGAAGTCGAAAGGTCTCTCGTGCGCGCAATTCAACCCCTTCCGCGCGCAATGCCGAACTCCAGGTAACCTCCTTTCTTTCGCGCAAGAAAGCCTCGGGGTCCGCCTTCGCGCGCAATTCCCCCTGGCTCCTTTCCTTTAAATAAACACTCACCCTAAGGCCTTCGCGCGCAAAAGAAGCCTCTTGCGCGCAATGGCCCCCGGGGTGCGCGCAATCCGCCCCGATTGCGCGCACCCCCTTCTTTCAAGTGGCCATCCATTAAAGGATGAGCCGTTGCCCCCGCGCGCTATCCGAAGCCCGGTGCGCGCAATCTCCATCATCCGCGCGCAAGGCGCTGGCCCAATTGCGCGCCAGCCCGCCCAATTGCGCGCCGGCCCGCAGTATTGCGCGCCAAGCTTCCCTTTTGCGCGCAATCTGCCAGGGTCGCCCCCGTTGACCCCCTGAGGATACCCGCCTGCGTGGCGCCCGATGATCCTCATTCCGGGTACCCGCACCGTGCGTTGTCTTCCCGTGCGGCCCTCCAGGCTCGCATGAAGTGACACGGACCCATCGGCGGAAAATCATTCGTCCTGCACGACGTTAAACTGCAATCGTCCGCGCGACAAGACGTTAAACTGCCAAGCACCCATCGTCCTGCATGACGCTAAACTGCACCTCGTCCCGCATGACGTTAAACTGCACATTCGTCCCGCATGACATTAAACTGCACATTCGTCCTGCATGACGTTAAACTGCACCACGTCCACGCTGCAAGACGTTAAACTGCCTAGCGTATCGTCCTCAACACACGACGTTAAACTGTACTTCGTCCGGTAAGACGTTAAACCGTCCGCTTCGTCCTCAACACACGACGTTAAACTGTACTTCGTCCGGTAAGACGTTAAACCGTCCGCTTCGTCCTCAACACACGACGTTAAACTGTACTTCGTCCGGTAAGACGTTAAACCGTCCGCTTCGTCCTCAACACACGACGTTAAACTGTACTTCGTCCGGTAAGACGTTAAACCGTCCGCTTCGTCATCAACACACGATGTTAAACTGTACTTCGTCCGGTAAGACGTTAAACCGTCCGCTTCACCCGATCCCGTGCCTCGCACGCAGGGTCCCCCTCCCGGTTTGGATGTGGCCCCCACCCGCTCGTCTCTGCAGGGATGTCGGGATTGGAGTGGCCTTCGCCCACGGGGGTAGAGTGTTACCGAATGAACTACGTGGACTTTGATCCCTGTCTCCTAAACAGGGTACGTAGGAAGCCTCCCTGAGGTTCAAGCCCACCACCTGGTCGTCCCGGTCGTCTTCACGTCGGTTCGTCCATCAGTGGACCCCTCCTGGGTTCACGCTTGCGTCGATTCACATATGAGTCCGCCCCTGTGGGAGACTGCACGCGTGTATCTCCATCGTGCTTCCCCACTGCCCCTTTTTCTATTTTCGTCCAGCATGACGTGAAACTGTGATCCACCCGGCCGTTCCATCCCCCTCTGTGCGAGGTGGTTCGGTTCAATCATCCGCCCAGCAGCCTCGATCCCCTTGTGAGTCGGCTCGCCAACGTCCAGCATGACGTTAAACTGTATATTCGAACTACGCTGACTTTGATCCGCGCTAACGCGCGGTACGTAGGAAGCCTCTACGAGGTCCAAGCTCTTCACTCCATCATCCACCCTGACCCTTACCCGGGCCGCCACATCCCGGTGGGGTCATGCCACTTCAATCCACTCCACTTCACCCGAGAAGCCGCCCATGTGCTGGCCCCAGCATTGGAGGTTCCCCACAAGGGGTTCTGTCATCTGATCCACTCTTCGTGTCGATCAGTCCGATGCCGTCCCCGTTGGACATTAAACTCGCGGCATACCCCGTGTTAAACATTAGAAGCTGAGGAAAACCTCAGGTGACGCAGTTCCTCGCACCCAGTGCGGGATGCCTCAGGCCATCATGCCTTCGAGAAGCCCTATTAGGGACGGAAGATAGATATGCAGAGCCGCAGTGTAAAGACACGCCCCCAACACCCAGAGCCACCCGGTCTCCTCACCGCAGGTTGCTGCCCCGACCAGACTCCTTGGAGCGTCCGGGCGGAAGCAGCGTAATTAACCGGTGTCCATGAAGATATGGCGACGGGAACGAGATTCACGAGCATGTCTTAAATCTATGAGGGAGACCCGGACTAGGTGACGAGTTCCGAGGAGACGTCCAAGGAAGGAAGAGCCGACATCCCATCATCCCGGTTTCGATCAAAGAGCAGATGCCCCTGAATAAGGGACGGATGCCGCCCGCCTTTGGAAAGCGGGACTGCGGGACCACAAGCCGCGCGCGCCCATCCCCTCGGGTCGACGGGTGCACGCGCGAACGCGTCCTGGCGGAACAGCGCCGGAACAGAAACCCGACGCACATCCGCACCGAAACAGAAAAATGGTGAACCCGACGTGAATCTCTTCTCCTCGACATGAAGACCGATGGCTTTCAGAGGTGTTGGAAGACCGGCATGTTGCCCGGCCGAGCATTCAGTTTTACCCGCCAGGGGCTGGGGAAGTGAAATCGGGCACTCCGTCTCGTGACGTCGATGGCCTGGGTCCCCCCCACGGAAGGCATCGTGGCGCTAAAGGTTGGTTGTCGATTCCTTTTCCTGTCAGTGTTAATGGGTTTTTCCCCCTGCTTTCAAGAATCAAGTTGCCCAACCCAGTGCCCGATCGCCGCCCGCCCACTGGCGCAGGGGTAGGGGAAACACCGACGCGGCTACTTCGCACGGTCCCGCCCGTTCCACAGCCGTCCCAGCAGCCGCAGCTGCGGGGCGACCACGCCCTCTCTCTCCCTCGGAGGTCATCCAGAGAAGGGTGATCAACAACTTGGTTCGGAGATATGAGGAAGAGGGAGTCATCCCCACCAGGGACATGGCTCGCCTAGACCTCGAGGAGGCTGCGCCTCGCCACCACCGCCGCCCCCGAGGGCCGCGCAGGGAGGCACCGCTGCCTACCTTGACGTCCAACCGCTTCGGGAGCTTATCCCCGGAGCGCTCCGACAGTTCCCTTCCCTATGCGGATGAGGTGGAAGATGTCCGGGACCACCCTATCTGAGATTCGTTCCAGGGATCCGCGATAAGGGCTCCTGTCAGGCCACGGCGACACTGCCGCCAGGCCTCTCAAGTCGAAGAACGGACTCTCCACCTGCCCGCGCCGCTCATCCCGACTCGTTTGTCCCGACGCCAACGTCGGGCACGAGCGGAAGAGGATGCCCACCTTGGGGCCCTAGCAACAGCGGCCGCATTGGCCCAAGCCACCGTTGGCTCCAGTCGCCAGGCCCCTGCGCATCCTGAGCAGGGGAACTTCTACGCCCGACCTGGATCGAGGCCCCGACCACCCCAAAGGCAGGTTGGGTCGACTCTCCCAGTTGCTGGCACAGGCAACAGCCACCGCAGGCCCTCTCGCGGTAGCGCTATTCACCAACAGGGGCTACTCCGTGTGGCCGATCCAGGAGGCATGGGTCATCCCACCTTCCGATCCCGGCCCGGAGGCCTACCCGGAATCATCTCTCCCCGCGTCCCCTTTGATATCTGTCCCGGTGCCCCTCGCACCTTGGTTTCCAGTCCTCTTGGCCCCAGCACCAGTGCGGCCGGAGGACGCCAGGACAGAGATCAGCCCTGCCCCGAAGAACCACCCAGGGGCGGGAGGGCGAGGCGTCGACGCAGAGGGAAGAATGTTACGGAATTCCGGACAGAGATCCGACCTGTTCGCTTCTCTGATTCAGAGGCAGAGTATGATTCGGCGACAGAGCCCTTCCCCCAATCCCGCCAGTCAAGGGCAGGGGTGGGAATGCGGCACGTCATCCTCGTACTCCCCGAGAGCGAGATTGATGTGATCCCCGCTTCTCTCCGAAGGTATATCCGGAGTAACGAGGGCCTGGTAGACCCCCAAGGATCAAGCTTGCGGTTGGTACCGGCCCCTCCGGAAGTGCATTCCACCCCGATCGGAGAAGCCGGAGACTTTATCTGGGGACCGACGGTCGAACCTCGATCTAGTGCACCCTCGGCGAGCACCGATGCTACGGCAGGACGTTCGCTCGCCGGCCCGTCCTATCGTGATGTGGTAGCTGGGGCACCGCCACCCTCAGGGGGCGGCCCGGGATATGGAGGCTAATCGGCATGCTCGCCGTATTCACCGCCGGCCAGCCCGTCGGCCCGACGGCCCGCCTCGGCACCACTGCCGGTTCCCCATCTGTTCCCAGCCATTGAAGAGGACCAAGGAGATCTGGGTCCCGAGTTTGAGTCGTGGAGCTTCTGGACCGTCCTTGCAGAGGGCCACTTCCCTGAGAAGTTTTGGCCAGTCGCAGGACCGGGCTTTGATGCACCCGAATCACTCACCCCGGATGAGTTCGAATGCTTCCGCCGAACTCTCCGGGAGACTCACTCCTGTCTTCACTGCCTACAAATGCCATACCCCGGGAGTCAACTACACTTGGAGGATATTGGTGAGCAGTTCCGCCAAATTGACTTGGCCACGCTCCCCGCGGTTCGGTACCCCGGGTCATTTGGGCACCACGAGGCCCTCCAACAACGATGCGTTGAGTGTTTTCAAGTACTCCGCAAGGTTATCGAGGAAGCCACTCCCCACGTGTATATCTGTGGATGGGGGCAGTACGCTGCCCTACGCTTCAGTGCGATTCGCCGACAGCCCGATTCACTGGGTGGCCCTGAGTGTATATCCCCAGGGACGGAAACAGTCAATATGGCTGACCTGTCGGGAGAGTGGAACGACCTGGGACTTCTCGACGGGGGATTCCCCCCCCCCCGAAGACAAGCCGTCGTTAGATCCATCGGTGAGAGTTACTCATCACCAGAGGAACCTCCTGGGACTCCCCACACCCATTGAAGCACTGACGTTGAGCCGAAACATCAGCAAAGGTAAAGAACACAGCGAGGCTGTAAAGCCCGCCGACCCATCTGCCTCCATGCGGAGGGCAGAGGAGGATCCCGAGAAGGCTATGCTACGTCAACAGCTCGCCGAGCAGAAGAAGCTGCTTGACCAGCTCCTCGCCGAGCGCGCTGCAGAGCAGCGGCCTGACTACGGTGATCCTAGGCCAGGACAGCAGGGACCGGAACAACCGCTCCTCGACGAGACCCTCCCGGGCAACCGCGATTATGCCGTGTTCGCCGACAGGAGAGAGGCCATTGCCTATGGCAAGAGGGCGCGGTATGTTTCGCCACATCCTCCCGAGCGGCGTGACTACCTGAGAGACCCCGCTCGGATTCCTCCCGCTGCCCCAAGGGCCGCTCCGCCCGCCATCCCACGAGCTGCCGAGTTCGACGACCCGGTCGACGACCCGATTGAAGGGTCGTGCAATGCGCTCGTGGTTAGAGATCCTCGCCAGGACTGGAACCCATGTCCGGACGATCCGATGGCGGCACTCATCGCCCGCTTGGAAGCCTTGGAGACTCGGCAAGTGGCGATCCCCCCGGACGGCAAGCCATACCCAGCATGGGTGGATGACATGCCGGCGCCTCCGGGATTCGGGAATCCCACTTTCGCCCCCTTCAACGGGACCGGAGATCCGCCACAGAATTTGGCCCATTTCAACTCGAGGTGCGGGCCTATGTTGGGGACTCCGGCGCAGCAGGAGGCCGCTAAGCTTCGCTGCTTTGTTCAGACACTGGAAGGGCCAGCATTTGTCTGGTACAGCCAGCTTCCCGTCGGGTCGATAACTTGCTGGGAGGACCTTCGTAGACAATTCCTCTACCAGTTCAGTTCCACGACCCGGAAGACGAGTATCGCAGACCTCTTCAAGTGCAAGCAGAGGCCTGATGAGCGAGTCGCGGACTTCGTCGCCCGATGGAAGGGTCTCACGTATTCCCTTGACATGCCATTGACTCAGGAGCAGTTGCTGACAATGTGCGTCGGGAACGTCAAGACCGAGCTGGTCCCTTCCTTGATCACTCAGAATTACCCCGGAGGGTTCCGCGACTTCTCAGACAAAGCTCAACGTCTTGAGGAAGCCCTGCAACAGGCTAGTCAGGCGCGCCCGCTGCCTCCTATGATTCCTGCAAGGAGAGTCAGCAGGGCTGAGCCCGCTGCTGTTGCCCAGATAGAGGCCCCCAGGCCGTTGGAGCTGCTGCCGGCGAGGCCAGCTCCACAGCCTCACAGGAATCCGCCTCCACGGGCTCAGTTCCCGGCCCAGCAGCGGCAGCCCCAGAACCGGCCGGCCCCTCCGCGTAATGTACCGCCACAACCCAGGCGAGATAATCAGGGTCCACCTCCTCGGCAGGCCCCTCCAGACCCTCGTCAAGACCACGCTCCCAGGGGCCCGCGATACCTGACGTACTCATTTCGCGAGGAACAGGTCCCCGGTTATTTCCGGAGCGCCCTGGAGCAGAGGATTGTGCGACTGCCTGAGTGTTGGAGGCCAGAGGAGGCACATCTCACGGATAACCCCTGCTACTGCCCTTACCATCGAGCCCTGGGGCACACCATCCAGCGGTGCTATGCGTTTAAGGACTGGCTCCAAGACCAGATTAACAACAATGTAATCAGGTTGGGCCCAGCTCCAGCACAAGTGGCGGGCGTGTTCATGGGATCAGATGACGATAGTGGCAACGAGGACGAATGGCAGCTGGTCTCCGACCGCGGATCCCAGAAGTATAATAACTGGATGGCCCGCAAGACGATCATTCGCGCCCATGGAATCATCTGTGCGCGCTTGAATCAGCCTGAGCCCACAGAATCTGCGGGTGCTGCTTCGGCGTCGTCATCCCAGCCTGCCTCTTCCGAGAAGAGCAAACGGCGGCGGCGCAAGAAGGAAGAGCGCGCCCCGCCAGTTCCACCACTATCCCGCACTCTCGGAGATTTCATGCCCCCGGAGATGGGGATCCCTCCTCGGATCCGCCCGATGATGGATGATTCGTCCGATGAAAGTGTTGGGTACGCTTCGGTTAATACCGTCGAGCTGGTAAATCCTTTTTCGGTTCCCAACGTTGAAGAACACCAGGTGGACCTCCCTAGTGTCCCCGGTCGTCGCCACCGTCGGAAGAACCGCAGCAGCAGGAGTCGCCGGGGCATAGCAGTTGGTACCTCCAGCCAGGCCGTGCACGCCACTGAGACTTGGCAGCAGGCTCAAAACCGAGCTCAGCGTGCGCAGCCCCCCCATCCGGGGATGACGGATTCGCCTCCGCCACTGTTTGTGGTGTGGGACCAGGCAGAACCGCCTCAGCCGCGTCGCGACCAGCTTCGCCCTGCCACGAGTCCATCCCGGCCTCCTGACCCCAGTACGGTGACCATTTTCCGGACTGCAACCAGTGAACAGCGAGATGCGCCAAGTAACAGTCGGCCGCCGGTCCGACCGGCAAGGCCCGTCATGCCGCCAACCGCAGAGCAACCTCCTGCAACCAGGGGCTCGCGCTTGGCCAAAAAGTATGATGTCCTGAAGCACTTGGCCGACATCCCAGCAAGGCTCTCCATCCTTGAGGCTCTGCGCATGTCATCTGAGATGCGCGAGGCACTCGCTGAAGCCCTGAAGAGCCCCCTCCAGTTTGAGACAGAGGTTGCGGCCGCAGAGGCCTTTCACGCCAAAACGATTGAGGATGCCGAATGTCAGGCAGTTATCTCGTTCTCTGGTAAGGATGAAGACCCTCCTATACAGGGACATATTCGTCCGCTGTATGTTACTGGCCAGTTCAACGGCCTTGAAGTCCGGCGCTGTCTTGTCGACACGGGATCCGGGATCAACCTGATTCCGACTCGGACGCTCCGGAGATTGGGGTTGTCTGAGGATGACTTGATCCCCTCCGACCTCAGGATCCAGGGGTATGACCGCACCGAGCAAACCCCGGTCGGCAAGATACGTTTGAAGACCCAGTTCGGTGACTTGGTTGCCAACACCGAATTCATGGTAGTCTCTCAGGACACTGCGTATAACGCATTGATGGGCAGGCCATGGCTCCACCTTCATGCAGCGGTTCCCTCATCATACCACCAATGCCTCAAATACTCCCTTAATGGTCGAGTAGGCGTGCTTCAGGGAGATGCCTCTCCTTTTGCCTCATGTGAAGCCCGTTATCTGGACGCGGACTATTACAAGAGCAAGGATAAGCAGATCCTGGCAGGTGAGGTTGAGCCTGTCGCTGTTGCAAGTGATCCATGGGCCAGTTTGGATGACGCTTACGTCCTCCTGATTCAACGGTTGGACATAGCCATGGTTTCGACGGCCTGTGAGTCTCCTGATGAGATGACCGCGGCCGCCCGTGCCAGCACCAACAGCCCAGCAGGATCTGATGGCCCCAATGCAGTTTCGAACGCAGTCTCTCCCGTGGACGATCCCTCCCCGAGAGGAGAGGACGTGGAAGATGCACCCCCAGCCTTTGAGGGGGGCGTCCCCGCCACGGTCGATGAGTTAATACAGGTGAACCTTTGAACCGAAGCAGATCCAAGACCCACATTGGTCAGTGCCGCCATGCCCTCTGAGGAGCGGCAGCAGTACGTGGACTTTCTCAGGCAGCACCGTGATGTGTTCGCTTGGGGCTGTGACGAGATGCCGGGGCTAGATCATCAGGTAGCCGTCCACCGCCTTGGTCTCCCGGCGAACCATCGCGGGTTCAAGCAGCCTCCCAGGAAGATGCACCCGTCCCACGGTGCCATGGTTGAGGCCGAAGTTGACAAGCTTATCAAAGCCATCTTCGTGAGGGAAGTCCAGTACCCCAAATGGCTGGCCAACATTGTGCCGGTCAGGAAGAAGAACGGGCAGATCAGAGTCTGTATCGACTTCCGCGATCTCAACCGCCACTGTCCGAAGGATGATTTTCCCCTTCCAGTGACAGAGCTATTGATTGATGCCACGGCAGGGTTCCAAGCCCTCTCCTTCATGGATGGATACTCCGGATACAACCAAATCCGGATGGCCCCTGAGGATGAGGAGTTCACTGCCTTCAGGGCCCACCAAGGTATCTTCTATTACCGGGTCATGCCCTTCGGCCTGAAGAATGCAGGAGCCACCTACCAACGGGCGATGCACCGCATATTCAAGCCAATCCTCGGCACATTGGTGGAATGCTACGTCGACGACTTGGTGGTCAAATCGCGCCAGCGTCAGGACCATCTCAAAGATCTTGAGAAAGTGTTCGGCTTCCTCCGGTCTCGCTGCCTGAAGATGAACCCGTTGAAGTGTGCCTTCGGGGTCACCTCCGGAAAGTTCCTTGGATTTGTGGTAAGATACCGGGGTATTGAGATCGACCCAGAGAAGATCAGGGCGATTAGCCAGATGCCTCCCCCAGGTAACATCCGGGAACTGCAAGGGTTCCAAGGCCACTTAGCCTATATACGCCGATTCATCGCGAATCTGGCCGGAAAGTGTAAGCCCTTTTCTCGGCTCATGAAGAAGGGTGTCACCTATGTGTGGGATAAAGAGTGTCAGACCGCTTTTGAGGAAATCAAGCAGTACTTGCTTCAACCTCCGGTTCTGATGCCGCCTGTATCCGGGAAGCCGCTGGTCCTCTATGTGACCGCCCTGGAACGGTCCCTTGGTGCCCTTCTAGCCCAGAAGAACAACGAGGGAACAGAGAATAGCCTCTATTACCTCAGTCGCATGCTCCTCGACGCGGAAGTTAGGTATTCCCCCATCGAGAAGAGCTGCCTGGCGCTCGTATTTGCCGTACATAAATTACGACACTACTTGCAGCACCATGAGGTAGAGTTGGTTTCTCGAGTAGACCCGTTGAAATATATCCTGAGCCGGCCTATGTTGACTGGCCGTCTAGCACGGTGGGCTGTGATTCTCCAGCAGTTCGACATCAGGTACGTGTCTCAGAAGGCCATCAAAGGGCAGGCATTGGCAGCCTTTCTGGAAGCTCACCCGACCTCCTCGGATCAGCCGCTGGATCTAGGCTTTCCTGATGAGACCATTCTCTCGGTCGATCATGCCGATCCATGCTGGCAGATGCACTTTGACGGTGCCTCCCGGAGCCCCACCGGTAGAAGACTCGATAATCCTAAGCTCAACAGAGTGGGCTTGGGTATCGTCTTCATTACCCCGGAGCGAGCCGTGCTGCCATACTCTTTCCTGTTGTCAGAGGGCTGTACCAACAATGAGGCGGAATACCATGCCCTCATCACCGGCCTCGAGTTGGCTCTCGAGATCTACGTGCCCCATCTGTGCGTGAAAGGGGACTCCGAGCTGGTCGTTAAGCAGATCAATGGCGACTATGTTGTCGGGAAGCCGGAACTTGCGCCATTGCTGGAGTGCACCCTCCTTCTGATGGCTCAGTTCCCTTCTCGGCCAGAAATTGTCCATATTCCCCGGTCGCAAAACGGTCGAGCAGATGCTTTGGCCAGCCTTGCTGCGTCACTTGCAGAGCCTGAACAGGATAACCTGGTCGTCCGCGTGACGCACCGCAGGCTCATCGCTCCCGTTATCCCGGAGGAAGGTCGCGGCCCATTGGTAAGTAATCTCACCGTGGTTGCCCCTGTGCCTGGAGCCCCGAGTACCCCAGATATGGCAGTCGAATCAGCCCATGATTGGAGGACGCCTTTGGTTGAGTACCTCCAACATGGCATTCTTCCGTCAGATCGGGCCGAGCGCGAGCGAGTTTGACGCCGCGCATCGCAGTTTGTCCTCCAGAGCAGTCCCGGCCTGGAGCAGATCCTCTATAAACGCGGATTTGATGGTGTTCTCCTCCGTTGCCTTCAGGGAGTCGAGATCCCACGAGTCATGCAAGAGGTTCATGCTGGTTCATGTGGCGCCCACCAGACTGGGCCGAAGCTGTCCCACCAGATTCGGAGGTTGGGATACTTCTGGCCCTCCATGATCCATGACTGCATCGAGCATGCCAGGAGGTGCCATGCGTGCCAGGTTCATGCGAACTTTGTGCATCGGCCGCCGGAGCCTCTCCATACCACCAGGTATTCTTGGCCCTTCGCAGTCTGGGGGATGGACGTTGTAGGACCTTACCTGCCGGCGACAGCTCGCCAGTGCCGGTTCATTCTGACCGCCACAGACTTCTTCTCCAAATGGGCAGAGGCGATTCCGCTCAGAGAGGTCAAATCCTGTTCCATCGCCGACTTCGTGACCTCCAACATCATTTATCGATTTGGAGTGCCTCACGCTATCCTCACGGATAACGGAACCAATTTCCGAGCAGCCGAGTTGAAGAAGTTGTACGCCAAG
This sequence comes from Viscum album, assembly GCA_963277665.1. NCBI lineage: Eukaryota > Viridiplantae > Streptophyta > Magnoliopsida > Santalales > Viscaceae > Viscum > Viscum album. The sequence continues at coordinate 1,283,637,631 of OY728134.1, forward strand.
TATAACATTCGCTCGAACCATACATCTCGCTATCATGCACAGGCGAATGGACAGATCGAGGCGTTTAACAAGACCCTCTCTAACATTCTGCAAAAGATGGTTGGTCAGAACAAGAAGAGTTGGCCGGACAAGCTCCCCAATGCCCTCTGGGCTTATCGGACGACGACTCGCAATTCCACCCAGATGACCCCTTATTCCCTGGTGTATGGAGCTGAGGCCGCCCTGCCCATCGAGATCCAGTTACCGTCCTTGCGCACTGCGGTCTACGACCAGAAAGCGCCAGACAGAGCTGCTGAAGCCCGTCTAGTCGAGTTGGAAGCACTGGATGAGAATAGACTTCGCGCTTTGCACAACTTGGAGAGGCATCAGAACAGGATGGCTCGAGCTTTCAATAAGAAGGTTCGCCTCCGCTCCTTCCTGCAGGGTGATCTAGTGCTGGCCCTAAGAGCACCAATGATCCCCGGCAGGAAGCCACCCAAGTTGGAGCCCAAGTGGGAGGGACCTTTTGTTGTCCACAAGGTCTATCCCAATGGCGCGTACTCCCTAGCGACTATGGATGGTGAGCGTGTCACTCCTCCCACCAATTCTAGGTTCCTCAAGCAGTATTTTGCCTGAGTGCCACACGTCCAACATGACGTTAAACTGTATATCGTCCGAGCTACAAGACGTTAAACTGTTCAGCATACGTCCAACATGACGTTAAACTGTGCCTCGTCCAAGCTGCACGACGTTAAACTGCATAGCATATCGTCCGAGCTACAAGACGTTAAACTGTTCAGCATACGTCCAACATGACGTTAAACTGTGCCTCGTCCAAGCTGCACGACGTTAAACTGCCTAGCGTATCGTCCGAGCTACAAGACGTTAAACTGTTCAGCATACGTCCAACATGACGTTAAACTGTACCACGTCCGCGCTGCAAGACGTTAAACTGCCAAGCATCATCGTCCTGCATGACGTTAAACTGCGCTTCAAGAACTACGTGTGGCTTGATTCCCATCCTTATGGGATACGTAGGACCGCCCGGATGTTTGAAACTTCGGGTCCAGCCCCCACCTCTTAAAGATTCCCCCTTCTCTGGGGAGTCCGCCTCCTTCGGGTCACCCTCAAGGCGTGTCCCTCGACCCCTTGCAGTGGTCCACCGGTGTCAAGGGTACTCTGGTTTATTGCCAGGAGGGTCAGGTTCTGCTTGGTCGGGTTCCTTCCACCTTTCAGGCTTCATGCTCCATTTCATTCGGACCCATCGCCTACGCCCTGGGCGGGATCCCCATGAGCGGTTCGGATACAATGCCCCAGTGCTCTCCCACCGACTCGGGCTGGTGCCCCCAATGGCCTCGGGCAGCAAATCGATATGAATCCTGCGATTGAGCGGTTGATGCTCGTTTGCTGCCTCATTCCATCAACGGTTAGTGCGATATTGATGCTGATTTTCCGCCACGGTCGGCAGTACTCTCATATCGTCACGCCGGTGCTCCCAGTCCTCGAGTGAATGGCCGCATGATTCACAATCTCTCCACTTCCCATTCTGACCAGGCAAAATCTCGACGCTCTTGACACTATCCCTCAGTGCATCTTTGCATATCCAGGGGATAGGACCGCGAAGTGGCGTACGTGAGGTTCTTATGGTCCGAGCTCTAAGACTTTAAACTAAGATCTCCTTTCCCTCGTCCTGCATGACGTTAAACTGCACTTCAAGAACTACGTGCGGCTTGATTCCCATCCTTATGGGATACGTAGGACCGCCTGGACATTCATGTTTCAGGCCCAGACCCATCCTTCGGGAATTTCCATCCCATCTCGGGCCCTTGGCCCAGTTGCCTCTGGGTATGCGGCGTATGGTGTGAACGCGGGGCTATGCCCTCATTCACGTCGGTTTGCTCGTCACGCTGTACGCCCCCCACGTTTGGGGATGCCTTCTGCTCCCCCCTTCTTTCTCTTTTCGTCCTGCATGACGTTAAACTGCACCTCAAGAACTACGTACGGCTTGATTCCCATCCTTATGGGATACGTAGGACCGCCTGAACATTCACGTTTCAGGCCCAGCCCCATTTCCCAGGAATCTCTATCCCGCATTGGGCCTCTGGCCCAAGTTCCCCTCCTTTTTGTGCGAGGCGTATGACGTGAGCGGGGGATTATGTCCCCATTCACGTTGGTCTACTGGCCGCGCTGTACGTCTCCCCCGTGTGTGGGACTACCTCACACCCCTCATCGTCCTGCATGACGTTAAACTGCACTTCAAGAACTACGTACGGCTTGATTCCCATCCTTATGGGATTCGTAGGACCACTTGGACGCTTGTGTTTCAGGTCCAGCCCCGTCTCCTGGTTGATCACGGGGATCTTCCCTCTTTTGGTTGCTCTCAGGGTGAGTCCTCCAACCCTTTCCGGTGATCTGTTAACATGTTTGGGGTACTTCGGTCTATGACTCGTGGTGTCAGATTCAATCCCGACAAGTCCTGTGTTGCTTGTCAGGCCTCGCGCTTCCTCTTGTTTGAGCCTCCACTCAAAGGGATCCTCGTTAGCGGTTTGGGTACGATGCCTTAGCGCTCTCCTACCGCTCCGGGTCGATTTACCGGCGGGTCCTGGGCCGCAAATCGATATGAATCCTGCGCTTGAGCGGTTGATGCTTGTTTGCTTGCCTCATTCTAGGCTGAAGCGATCGGATGTTGTGTTGCGAACATGTTCAGCAACATCGTTGATCGCCATGTCGGCTCTTTCAGGCTCCGAACATTGGTTGCGCAGTCCTCATCACACTCCGCCTTTGTGCGTTGTAGTGGAATCTCGGCACTCTCTTCATACTGATCTTCAGTACACCTCTACATGTTAGGCAGGCCAACCAGGGTAATGGTGTCTTTTGAGGCTCCCACGATCTGAGCACCAAGGATATATGCGGATGTCCTCCCTAAGGGCCATGCGTAGCTGGACCCTCATCCCCATAAGGAGGAAGGAGTCGCCCGAGCAATCGCGTTCTGGGCCCAGCATAGCTGGAGGCTAGCATCTCTGCCCCTCGGGTGATGAACATACGCAGGCCCCTATCCCAAGACCCTTCTCCTGGAATCGTGCGTGACCGCAGGGCCAGGATATGTTCCCACCTCTTCTGGGTCCGCCATATCGCAAAAAAGCGGATTCCTCCGTGGTCCAAAACACACGACCATAAACTGTGTTGTCTGGTCCTACCACACGACCGTAAACTGTGATCGTCTTGGCCGCCCGACGAGAAAAGACACTGCGTCGTGATGTTCTCCTCAGGGGACACTCACGTTGGGCACTGGTTAATAACCACGCCATTTATCAATGCCTTTCATGGCTTGATTATTGTGGCGACGCCAGGGATTCCATAATCACAGGCATGTCGCCGCACAAAGAAAAACCATCCACATTTAAGGACAAACAAGAAATATCAAATGCCGCTTCTTCTGTGTGCGAGGGTCAGACCCGCACCCTTCCCCGCGCTGGTGCCCGATTGTGTTGCGCCGCGCTTCAAGAACTACGTGTGTCTTGATTCCCATCCTTATGGGATACGTAGGAACGCCCGGATGTTTGAAACTTCGGGTCCAGCCCCCACCTCTTGAAGATTCCCCCTTCTCCTGGGAATCCGCCGCCTTCGGGTCACCCTCAAGGCGTGTCCCTCGACCCCTTGCAGTGGTCCACCGGTGTCAAGGGTACTCTGGTTTATTGCCAGGAGCGTCCGGTTCTTCTTGGTCAGGTTCCTTCCACCTTTCAGGCTTCATGCTCCATTTCATTCGGACCCATCGCTTACGCCCTGGGTGGGACCCCCGTGAGCGGTTCGGATACAATGCCCAGGTGCTCTCCCACCGACTCGGGCTGGTGCCCCCAAGGGCTTTGGGCAGCAAGTCGATATGAATCCTGCGATTGAGCGGTTGATGCTCGTTTGCTGCCTCATTCCATCAACGGTCAGTGCGATATTGATGCTGCTTTTCCGCCACGGTCGGCAGTACTCTCATATCGTCACGCCGGTGCTCCCAGTCCTCGAGTGAATGGCCGCATGATCCACAATCTTTCCACTTCCCATTCTGACCAGGCAAAACCTCGACACTCTTGACACTATCCCTCAGTGCATCTTCGCATATCCAGGGGATAGGACCACGATGTGGCGTGCTTTGAGGTCCCTTATGGTCCGAGCTCTAAGACCTTAAAACTAAGATCTCTCCCCTATGGTCCGAGCTCTAATACCTTAAAACTAAGATCTCTCCCCTATGGTCCGAGCTCTAAGACCTTAAAACTAAGATCTCTCCCCTATGGTCCGAGCTCTAAGACCTTAAACTAAGATCTGCCCTTTTGGTCCAAGCTCTACGACCTTAAACTAAGATCTCCCCAAATGGGGTTCCACGTCCTGCATGACGTTAAACTGCACCTTCAGAACTATGTATGGCTTGATCTCCAGCCTGATGGAGTACGTAGGAACGCCCGGGCATTTCGACTCGGGTCCAGCCTCAGGGATCGTTAAGTCCCTCCCCTCCTCGTCGCCGGCCGTCGGGCCTGGCTTCTGGTAGAGTGGTGCAGTTGTGATATTCTCCCCGATTCAGCTCGGGATGCCCCATTGCAATGATGGGAAGTGACGGTTTCCTCGTCAAAGAGGTTCTGTCTGAGAATTGGGGTGATTCACGGCCAGATTAGTGCATCCGCCTAATACGCTTTCCCCATGGTGGCGCAATTTTGAGAGCGTTGGATTCTGTCCGAACAAATCATCACTTCGCCCCACGCTTCGCATGCCCTGTTGATCTGAATTTCCACCCTTGTGTCGAAGGAACCCCCAAAGCGGTATTCATGATGACATATGGTCCGCCTCCTGCAATATGAATGATGACCTTCGGTCCGTCTATTGCAGTTGTTATGGTCGATCCACTGTCCGCCTACCATCTTGGGCATTTCCTGGAAGGCCGACCGTTGTGGATTTCTGAATTAGGGACACGCGATTCACCCTTGCTCATTTCCCTATGTTCGGATAAAATCTCAACGCCCCTAGCGTTGTCCCGCTCGTGTGTTGGAACAAGTTGGGGGATGATACATTAATTAGGTCTGAGGTCTCCTTTCCTAGGAATGATCTCCCTCTTTTCATTAGAAATCCAGGCCCAATTACGGATGCCTGAAGCTTGGTTAACGCTCCCGCGAGACAATTTGTGGTTGAGCATGTTAAGCCAAAAGACGCAGATAAATATATTGATTCATACAAATGGATCGAAATATTGAGTAGCGGAAGTAAATGTTCTGGGAGTGGAAAAAACAAAGCCCCTAAGGATTAGCGTGCTGGATAAGTCTTTATAATGCCGCTACCCTTTGGCTGGCGGCCTCCAGGGCTACTTCTCGTTCTCTGCGTGCCCTCTCCTCATCGGCGGTCGCAGCACGCAGTTCGTCGATCCTGGCCTGTGCACGCTCCCGCTCGACTTGGAGTGTGACCATCTGTTGGCCCGCCTCTGTCAGCTGTACCTGGGCGTCGATCAGTTGGGCCGATAGTTGCTCCACAAGCTCAGTACACGCTGCGACGAAGGCCTCCTTCTCCGCCGCCTGCCCTTCGAGGCGCCAGACTTCCTGCTCCGCCATGAGGAGCGCCCGCGTGCTCTCCGACATGTCCCGACTTTGTGCGACGTCGGCATGCCGGCGGCTCTCGCGCATCTTCTCGGCCATGAAATCACGGACCGTCAGATGGAGGCATTGAGCATCAGCTCCCCTGGCACACAGGAAACGCAGCCAGGTTTGAAGTGATCCCATGCGCCCCAGCCACTCCGATGGGTCTCGCTTGAGGAAGCGCTGGATGCACTTACACCCCCTGCGGCGCGTTATCCAGCTCTCCTCGACCGCCTCCGCGTCTGAGTCGTCCATCTCCTCGGGGTCGGCAGGCCGGTAGGCAGGGAAGGCAGCCAGCAGGTCTGCTGCAGTGTCCGCCCCTGGGATGTCCTCGTGGGGGATAGGTTCCCCAACACCTGGGTGACCTTCTTCTCTCGCCCCAGCGGCGTTGACACCCTCGTCAGCCCCCCTCTCTCCGATGTCAGCACCGCCGGCGTCCGTAGCCCCCTGATCAGCAGTTGGTGGGGCCGGCTCGGTTTGGGAAGTCTGTTCCGGAGCGGGCGGCATGTCTGCCACCGGTCCACTCGTGGATGGCCCGGGTTCGGCAACCCGACGAGCCTCCAGTGTTGAGATCACTGCGCAGGGCATGCCGTGGTTAGTCACGGATCGTCAATGGCAAGCACCAGCAGTAAAGTAAGGAGACTTACGGGAGTTCAGAGCGTCATCTTCCGCTATCCCGGCCGCCACAGGAACAGTTGCAGCAGGGGACCCTTCCGCACTTGTCAGTTCAATGATAGGTGTCTGGCCCCCGCCTTGCCCTGCTGGCGCCTCTCCTACAACCGCTGAGGACGCCTGACCAATATCCGTGCGCTCCTGAGAAAGGTGGAGAAATTGGTTAGAAGCTTCATAAGAGGATGGATGAAGCAAGTTGAGTAGGGATAGAAGCGGACCTCGAGGAGCTCAGTGACATCGATATTGTCAGAGCCGGCCACCTCGCCGCTCTCCCGCGGGCTCCCCTGGTGGGACCTTCCCTCGGAGCCTTCATCCTCCCCCACCGCCTCCTCTTCCTCGGAGTTGTTGCTACTGTCGTCTTCCCCCGGCGGCATCTGTTCTGGAGCAGGCTCTAGACCGAGCATCACCATCACCAGAAGAGATGGCTCCGCACGCTGACCACGTTGGCGCGCGTACTCGTCCATTGCCGTCAGATACGCATACTGCCGATTGAAGTCCACCCTGTCGGTGATCTGGAGGCGCCCGACCTCTGGCAGATAGATTCCTTCCCTGAGTATCTTTCGCCAGATGACGTCGGTCCCCAGTGACTGCCGCAGGGTCATCCAGGCCGACCACAGCGCCGGGAAGACCGCATCGTGGGAGGGTTCGAGCAGACGCCTCACCTGCTTCCCGGGCCGCTCCCCGACCGCCGCATGTGCCCCCTCTCTGGGCGCCGAGGTCGTAGCGGCAGCCTGCGATGTGCCCGCCGCCGAAGTCCCTGCTCGCGCCGGCCCTGCTGCTTGGCGCGCCTCCGTTCTCCCCCGTGTTGCGGCGCCTCACCTCCTCCCTTGACGCCCGATCTCCGCACGGGTGACCTCGAGCCGCCGAACTGGCTTCCGTAGAAGCCCCTCAGGGTACGCGATGGCCCAGTGTTCGGTGTACTCGGTCGCCAAGCCCGCGTCGACCCCGGTAGGAGGGAGAGTGATGACGTCGCCAGAGCCGAAGGCGACGAACATCAGCCACATCTGGCGAAGGACGCAAGGGTTCGTCTCCTCCCGGACAACAGTGAATACCCTCTTCGGCATCCGTTGAAGGCACCCGAACTGCCTGGCGAACCGGGTCGGCACGTAAGGCTCGCAGATCACCTTCCCGTCGATCCGAGCCACGAGCACCCCGCCCCGCATGTTCAGGAAGTATTCATGCTGCTCCAGCGGGCCCTGTCCATTGTCGATCATCTGGACGACGGGAGTGGGGAATGGACTGAAGTTGAAATTGGCGTGATTGCCAATCCGAATCCTCACGCCCTCCTCACTTAGGGTCATCGGAGCGACCCCCGCAATGTTCAGCAGGGAGGGTCGCAGGCCGTTGCCCGGAGGGATGACGGCGTTTGGGAACGTATACCCACCAAGGTGAGCAGCCAACCAGCCGTGGAAGAACTGAAAGGGCCCACAGATCCTTCGTGGCGACCCCCCTCATGAGATGCGTCCCAGAATGGCATACAGCCTCGCCAGTACTGGGACCCCGAGGTTGTATCTTTTATTGGCAGCCATGGCGCCCGCCATCGCCAGTGTCGCCGGGCGGACGCCCATCCTCGCATCCCGCACTGGCAGGAGCCACCCGCTCAGAAAGGCGGCCAGGAACGCCGCGTACCGGACATTTGGGTCCCGGGCCTCGATGACGCGGTACCCCCATGAGCGGTAGTCGCCCGTCTCCAGGACCCGCCAGTACGACCCGTTCCGGCTCCTCTGAGCCGCGGTCGGGCACCGCTTCCCCCTGCCTGGCATCTTGACCGCCGGGTCATGCTCCAGGAACTGGCCGAACCACTCCTTGTAGGCTATGTCCTTCTGGAAGTCCTTGACCCCAAGCCGCTCCGTAGCCAGGTCCAGCAGATGCCATGTCAGGATGGGAGTCCGTGACCTGTCGCCCCAGGTGTTCCTCGGAGGAAGGAACTCATCGTACTGGTAACCCTCCAGCGGGATACCTCCGATGCAGTGGATGTCCCAGAGACCGATGCCGACCTCCCCATGGTGAAGATGGAAGGTGTTGGTGTCCGGGGACCAGCGGGTGAACAGCTCCGGCCCGAGCTCAGACTGCTGGTAGAAGTGGAACTGCGACGTCCACACCGCCTCAAACAGGCCGATGTACCGCAGCTCCTCTGCGAAGTGATCGCAAGTGTGGTGTACCCAGAACGCCCAGGCCCATTCACTGGTGAAATTGCCCCCAGACCGCAAGTCCCAGTCCTTCAGCCAGCCCTTGGTGTCGTCAGTGACACTTTGGCGATATGTGCTCGAGTAGAGGGCTGGAGAGTTCTCCACAGTAGGCTCACCCCCGGCGATGGGTCGCGTCCTCGGGTTCAGGACATAGACATCCAAGTGCCTGGTCTCCCTGGCAGGATGCCCATTGTTGGTGATGTTATAGCGGGGAAGCTCGTCTTCCCGAGTCACCCAGGTCCGTGGCGCATCAACCTCGAACCCTGGCACCAGAACCTCATCTAGGATGCCGAAGTTCCAGAGCGGCAGGTTGTCCGACAGTGGATATGTCTTCTGGGCCGGCGTCAGCAATTTGAACAAGGATTGATTGTTGGAAACAATCTCCTTGGCTCCGTAAACCTCCTCGTTCGTCGCCATCTCAGCTCTGCGGGTGGCGGCATCCCCCTCATTTCATTGATGTGCGGCCATCTCAGAAGCTTCGGGAGTCGTGCGGGTTAAAGGATGAAGCGTGCGGGATCGGACGAGGCTGGTAGAAAAGTTTGAAGGTTGGCGCGCAATCCAAGTGGACGGCGCGCAATCGGGAAGAATGTCGCGCAAAGTTCCGGGTTTTCGCGTAAAGACAGAGCGAAATCCGGATGGTTTTGCACGCCGATCGGGCGAATTCCGCGCCGGAAAAGGCAATTTCGCGCACGAGAGCGGAGATGCTTATCACGCGGAAGGCCAGTGTACGGCACGGAGGGACCCAGTGCCCCTATTTATAGGCGAGGCCGGGGTCCGCGCTGCGCGGAAAGAGCTTTGCGCGACCGCGGCGGCGCATTGCGCGCCCGGCGCCCCTTTTTGCACGCCACAGTCCCGCGCCGCCCAGGAATTCGGCATTCCGGCGTCTGCCTCGGAACCCGATCGTTGCGACCTCTCGCCAATCAGATTCCGAGGGGGGGCTTTTGTAGACGCCGGAAAAGTCCGTTGTTCCCAAACGAAGCTCCGGATGCGGAAAGCGAGGTCATAATTGGAGTTGGAAGTATGTTTCGGAGGGCCCGGAGGCCTTGCGCGGAATTTCAGAAGCCCACGCGCAAAGGTGATGAGTCGCGCGCAAAACCCCCGGGATGCGCGCAATACGCTGGGCCGGCGCGCATTTTTGCGCGCCGCTGGCCCGCGCGACTCCCTTGCGCGCCGTGCCCGATTCCGCGCCCGCGAGGAGAATTCCGCGCTCGCGCCCTGGATTCCGCGCCCGGGGTTGCCTATAAATACAAGGCGACCCCCAACGTTTTAAAGGTTGCTGGAAGTCGAAAGGTCTCTCGTGCGCGCAATTCAACCCCTTCCGCACGCAATGCCGAACTCCAGGTAACCTCCTTTCTTTGGCGCAAGAAAGCCTCGGGGTCCGCCTTCGCGCGCAATTCCCCCTGGCTCCTTTCCTTTAAATAAACACTCACCCTAAGGCCTTCGCGCGCAAAAGAAGCCTCTTGCGCGCAATGGCCCCTGGGGTGCGCGCAATCCGCCCCGATTGCGCGCACCCCCTTCTTTCAAGTGGTCATCCATTAAAGGATGAGCCGTTGCCCCCGCGCGCTATCCGAATCCCGGTGCGCGCAATCTCCATCATCCGCGCGCAAGGCGCTGGCCCAATTGCGCGCCAGCCCGCCCAATTGCGCGCCGGCCCGCAGTATTGCGCGCCAAGCTTCACTTTTGCGCGCAATCTGCCAGGGTCGCCCCCGTTGACCCCCTGAGGATACCCGCCTGCATGGCGCCCGATGATCCTCATTCCGGGTACCCGCACCGTGCGTTGTCTTCTCGTGCGGCCCTCCAGGCTCGCACGAAGTGACACGGACCCATCGGCGGCAAATCATTCGTCCTGCACGACGTTAAACTGCAATCGTCCGCGTGACAAGACATTAAACTGCCAAGCACCCATCATCCCGCATGACGCTAAACTGCACCTCGTCCCGCATGACGTTAAACTGCACATTCGTCCTGCATGACGTTAAACTGCACATTCGTCCTGCATGACGTTAAACTGCACCACGTCCACGCTGCAAGACGTTAAACTGCCTAGCGTATCGTCCTCAACACACGACGTTAAACTGTACTTCATCCGGTAAGACGTTAAACCGTCCGCTTCGTCCTCAACACACGACGTTAAACTGTACTTCGTCCGGTAAGACGTTAAACCGTCCGCTTCGTCCTCAACACACGACGTTAAACTGTACTTCGTCCGGTAAGACGTTAAACCGTCCGCTTCATCCTCAACACACGACGTTAAACTTTACTTCGTCCGGTAAGACGTTAAACCGTCTGCTTCGTCCTCAACACACGATGTTAAACTGTACTTCGTCCGGTAAGACGTTAAACCGTCTGCTTCACCCGATCCCGTGCCTCGCACGCAGGGTCCCCCTCCCGGTTTGGATGTGGCCCCCACCCGCTCGTCTCTGCAGGGATGTCGGGATTGGAGTGGCCTTCGCCCACGGGGGTAGAGTGTTACCGAATGAACTACGTGGACTTTGATCCCTGTCTCCTAAACAGGGTACGTAGGAAGCCTCCCTGAGGTTCAAGCCCACCACCTGGTCGTCCCGGTCGTCTTCACGTCGGTTCGTCCATCAGTGGACCCCTCCTGGGTTCACGCTTGCGTCGATTCACATATGAGTCCGCCCATGTGGGAGACTGCACGCGTGTATCTCCATCGTGCTTCCCCACTGCCCCTTTTTCTATTTTCGTCCAGCATGACGTGAAACTGTGATCCACCCGGCCGTTCCATCCCCCTCTGTGCGAGGTGGTTCAGTTCAATCATCCGCCCGGCAGCCTCGATCCCCTTGTGAGTCGGCTCGCCAACGTCCAGCATGACGTTATACTGTATATTCGAACTACGCTGACTTTGATCCGCGCTAACGCGCGGTACGTAGGAAGCCTCTACGGGGTCCAAGCTCTTCACTCCATCATCCACCCTGACCCTTACCCGGGCCGCCACATCCCGGTGGGGTCATGCCACTTCAATCCACTCCACTTCACCCGGGAAGCCGCCCATGTGCTGGCCCCAACATTGGAGGTTCCCCACAAGGGGTTCTGTCATCTGATCCACTCTTCGTGTCGATCAGTCCGATGCCGTCCCCGCTGGACGTTAAACTCGTGGCATACCCCGTGTTAAACATGGGAAGCTGAGGAAAACCTCAGGTGACGCAGTTCCTCGCACCCAGTGTGGGATGCCTCAGGCCATCATGCCTTCGAGAAGCCCTATTAGGGACGGAAGATAGATATGCAGAGCCGCAGTGTAAAGACACGCCCCCAACACCCAGATCCACCCGGTCTCCTCACCGCAGGTTGCTGCCCCAACCAGACTCCTTGGAGCGTCCGGGCGGAAGCAGCGTAATTAACCGGTGTCCATGAAGATATGGCGCCGGGAACGAGATTCACGAGCATGTCTTAAATCTATGAGGGAGACCCGGACTAGGTGACGAGTTCCGAGGAGACGTCCAAGGAAGGAGGAGCCGACATCCCATCATCCCGGTTTCGATCAAGGAGCAGACGCCCTTGAATAAGGGACGCATGCCGCCGCCTTTGGAAAGAGGGACTGCGGGACCACAAGCCGCGCGCGCCCATCCCCTCGGGTCGACGGGTGCACGTGCGAACGCGTCCTCGCGGAACAGCGCCGGAACAGAAACCCGACGCACATCCGCACCGAAACACCCATATTGAAGTCGTGTCCTTTCCACTTGAAATAAATGAGTACACGCCATGTTTCCCATACTACATGCAGTGTAGTTCCTCCTTGCGTATGTGTTACCCTCAAACCGTGGGTTGACCTGTCAATGGTCATGTGCTGTGTTGAAGCCATGTCCTTGACAGATCAAATACACGAGTACACACCATGAAACCCATACTACACACCATTTAGTTCCTCCACGCATACACGTTACCCTTAAACCGTGTGTTAACCAGTCAATGACCGTGTGCCGCATTGAATTCTGTGTTGGAAGCCGCGTGGAGACCATGTGAAATGGCCTAGTACACGCCCTGTAATATAAATTAAACGCCGTTTAATTTAGTTTTTCTCACCAATAAAAGGAGGGGGCCTCTTCTCCTTTTCAAATCATTCTTCTCCTCCCCATTCCTTCGAGCAGAGCTCTCCTGAGAGACTCCAAAGATCCTTTCTTCCATAACATCTTCATCCGAGATCTGATTTATGATCCATCAGCAGCCATGAGATTGTAATTATGATGTGGAATTCTTGAGCTGGGATCTGTTTCTTTCCCTTCGGCCTTTACTTCCTAGCTTCCTCCCGAGGAGGTTTTTTTCGGGTATTTTCAGAAGTGACAGGTGCCGACGGACGTCTGCTAAAGTTGATCTGGGGGAGCGTTGTGATCAGAACCTATTGAGGTAGGGATCTTATCTTCATCACTCTATTTTTTGAATCATGCAGGTTGGTTATCCTCTTGATTTTGTGAGATAATGTTGAGCCAATTAATAAACATAATAACTGGTTAAAGAACGGGGTTGAGAAAGTTGTTTTATTTAACTTTTTTTATCCTATTGTTATGTTGTGAATGGAATAGGCTTATGCCTATTGAAAATCATAGTCGTTGTGGGCCTTTTCTTGTGAAATTAAATGTTTCCCAATCATTCTTGACTGTTTTTTGGATGGAACCCTTGTAGAATGTCGAAATTTCATAATCACGTAAATTTGGCTTATTAAATGAATATCTGGAACCCTTGTCTGATCACCCCGTTTGAACAAAATGGAATAATGAACATGTGGGTGTTGTTTTGGTTACATGGTGTCTGAAATGGGGGGGGGGGGGGTTAATCCTGGGCTATTACGAATAGGGTGGGCACTGGGGATGTAGTAAATGATATTAAAGGGACAATGATGTGGCACGAGCCTTGTTTTGTGATATGGTTGTGGAGATGTGGTTATAATGGCAGCATGGCTGCAGTAATGGGTAGTGATATTAAAAGAAAGTGGAAAGTTGATAAATGAACTGTGGGGAACGATAATGAATTAAATGTGGGAACAATCAATGTGGTTTTATTGATGATAAAAAATGGTTTTGGGTTTCTCGTGTTTTATCTAACTTGAATTGTGGTTGGAAATGTTTTTTTATACAAAATTCTTGATCTGGTTTGATATTTTCCTAGTAGTTAACGAACAAATAAACTAATTCTGTTGAAACATGAAAACCTAAATGGGGTTGGGGTTGTTTGTTGTTTGCATTCATTATAATAGAAGTGCTGAGGCACGTGCTTAGTTTCTGTATTTAGAAGCCAAATGTTGGGATGCGTGATTGGTATACATATATGTATCTGTGTCTTTGTGTTTTGTCACAGCCCACCCATGTTTAGTACTTAGTGTCGAACACTCCCATTTCATGGGAGAGGGTGTTTTCCCCTTAGTTACTACCTCCTTCCTGCTCCATCTTCCATAGGCTGTGATGGCATGAGGTGACCTTACACCAAAGAATCTTGAGGTAGGTTTCGATTGGGTTGATTTTTAGCCCAAGACTCTTCGGGCAGGATTACTATTCCCAAGAATTCTCGGGATGAGGCCTCAGAGTGTTCGGGTGGGGATGTGATTGTGGTTTGTGAGGTCCAGGTGTGTGCGGGTGGGATATTTGGTTGTGGGGCCCAGGTGTGTGCTGCGGGGGGATATGTGGTTGTGAGGCCCATGTGTGTGCGGGTGGGATATGTGGTTCTTGAGGCCCGGGTGTGTGCGGGTGGGAAGAGTGTGGTAGCATCAGGACGTTCTCTATTAGGAAGAGCACCTAACTAGTGGGAAGTGGTGCGGGGTACCCAATACTATTGTTCTAATATACTACTACCTGTTGTTTTGTGTTTTTGGTGAGCGTGGCTGGTGAGGTTGGGTGGATAGAATTCCTTGCTATGTTTTGGTTTCTTCATTTTTTTCTCACAGGACATTAGGATGTCTCCCCACCTGTTCATGAGAGCATTAGTCTTCCCTACAAAAGAAACTTTTATGTTGACCCTACATTTACTTTTCGGTTTCCAGGAGGACTACCAGGGCTATACGAGACCCTACTAGTCAGGACAGTTGGAGTTATTGCAGTTTTTTTACTCTTGTTTCTTTTAGTTTTGTAATTTTGAGCTTTCTTGTACTTGTAATTTGTTTCATAATTGTTTAAAGAAGCATGAGGTATTGGTTTGGGTTTATTTTCATTTACTTATTCCTTTTTATTTTGGTGCTTGACTCATCCTATTACCCGATCATAAATAATATAATGGGTAATGCCTCCCATATTTATTAAAAATCATCCCTTGGTTTTAGTCCCCACTCCAGGGCCTACTGGAGGCAGGACTCGGGGGGCATTATCTCCCTTTCACCATTACCAGCTCAGGAGGGGCATCTTTTGTGGGAGGGGGTTATGACAGAATGGTATCAGAGGTGATGGTTGAGAGATAGGATGGAGTCTTGAGTTAGGCATAGTGAGGATTTCATGGGATGGTAGGGAAACAGTGCTATGTGATCTTGGTGTGTGACATTGGGTAGGGAAGACTGGCTAGGAAACGAGATTTTAGGGCCCTTTGTGATCCGATGCATGGACTCTGAGCCTACCGAACGACCAAGTGAGACTACATTGATTTTAGGGTAGAGACCCTAGGGAAGGTACATGCACCATCATGATTGTCTTTTACATGATTTGGGTGTTCTGGGAAAGAAATTGAAATAATGTGATAAAATGAAACCTTGAGAAATTTCCTTACTACTTGGGCTTAGGCGATTTTTTTACCGTACAGCTATGGCACCGGGACGTTGTCCCCTGGTGACTCAGATAGTCAAGGACCAGCAGATTCAGGTGGTCGATCAGTTGAGGATTGATGAATATGAGGAAGATGATCAGTGGCAGAAGACTCTTCATTCTTTCCATCAACACACCCTCAAGAAGTACGAGGGTAGTACATCAGATATAGAGACGAAGGGGTGTCTTGAGGAGCTAGGGATCACTTTTACTTTAATACATTCTTTGAGAGAGTACTGGGTTCCCCTAGTAGTTAGTCAGCTGAGAGGTGTGGCATGTCATTGGTGGATGCTCTACCTCAGGGAGAGGTCAGAGGCAGAGGTTCTTTGGGCTGACATTGAGAAGGAGTTCCGAGAAGAATTCCTTTCTTCCAGGATCAAGGCGGAGAAGCGGCAGGAGGTACTCTCCCTCCACTAGGAATGTATTTTATTAATAGAGTCGGAGATAAAGTTCAAGGGTATCCTATTCTTTTCTCTGGATCTCTTTCCGGATGATGAGTCTTGGGTGAGACGTTTGGAGGAGGTGCTTCGTCCTTATTTCTAGTATGATGTCACCCACCTTCACCATTCTAATGTACATGGAAGTACAGAAGAAGTCATAGGTTGTAGAGAGGAGGCACTCACAGGGAGGTGCACCATGAGAGGGTATCCAGCTGGGTTCATCGAAGGGGAAGGCAGTCAGCAGTAGGTCTCCTGCAACAGGACCTTCCAAATTCAGGCCAGTAGGGAGCATGCCCCAGTAGTTCTAGTTCAAATCATCAGGTCCTCGTCCCTTTTTCAAAAGCCCATGACCGAAGTGTTTTTCTTGTGGAGCTTTCATGAACATTTAGATTTATTGCCTGACCTGATCTCAGTATGGTGGAGGTGGGCAGGTTCAGCACCCGCCTCAGTAGCACCAGTTGTCGGCGAGGCCCTTCCAGCAGCAGCAGGACCCTGCTCCTCTGAGGGCAGACTTTGCCGGAGGAGTCTGACCTCAGGGGGCTCCACAGGGAACTCCACTAGGGCGTCGTCGGTGAGTTTGTCGACATCCGAGAGGCAGTGGAGTGGGGCGTGGACATTTTCACGCAATAGAGTTGGTGGCGCTAGCAGGATCAGAGGTGGTGCGAGGTATGATTTGTCTATTCAGCACTCTCATTTGTCCTTTGTTCGACTCAGGAGCTTCACACTCCATTGTTACACCCGGTCTAGCCCATGGTTTGGGTTGAGAAGTATATAGACATTCTGTACTTCTGGTGTTGAGTACACCAATTGGAGGTCAGACCAGCGTATCTTGTGTTTTTCGGGGATGTGGGCTGACGTTGGGACAACATCGATCTAGTGGGAATCTTCTTTTGCTATAGATGCAACCATATGATTTCATCCTAGGCATCGACTGGCTATTTTCTGTTACTGCCGTTATCAACTGCTTCCAAACAAGTGTCGTGTTCTCCGACGTGGATGTGGACTGTATAGATTTTGTTGGCGAGAGGAGCTTTCAGGTGGGAATCCGGCATGTGAAGCCTCTCCTTTCCTTGTTAGGATGGTTATCAATGGTTTTAGCTGATATAGAGATGAGGGATGTTCCAGAGGATGTTGGGGAGTTCCTTGATGTTTTTACCAAGAATTTTGTGACTCTAACCCCCAACGTGACGTTGAGCCTAGGATAAACTTACAGCCCTGTGCCCATCCGATTTCGATGGTCCCTTATCGGATGGCACCATTGGACTTGAGGGAGTTACGGATTTAGAATGAGGTTCTGATGGAGAAGGGTTTTGTTCGACCCAGCGTGTCACCAGGGGGTGCTCAAGTTTTGTTCGTGAAGAAGGCAGATGGTGGTCTCTGAATATGCATAGACTAACGAACGTTGAATCAGGTAATGGTCAAGAACCGTTACCCCCTTCCAAGGATAGATGATCTTTTCGACCAGCTGAGGGGAGCATGTCGGTTTTCTAAGATTGATCTATGATATGGATATCCTCAACTGAGTGTAAAGGACAGTGAAATCTCGAAGACGGATTTTAGGTGTAGGTTTGGGAACTTTGAGTTTTTAGTGATGCCGTTTGGAGTTACGAATTCACCAGCTGTGTTCATGGGACTTATGAACATTGTATTCCGAGAGTTTCTGGACCGGTTTGTCATTGTGTTTATCGAGGAAATCCGGATCTACTCAAGATCAGAGTAAGAGAACATTGAACATATCAGGGAAATTTTGGAAGTCCCTAGACCCCACCATCTCTATGGGAAATAGTCGAAGTGTAAGTTCTTGATGACAGAATTACACTTCCTTGAGAATGTGGTGTCTTAGCATGGATTGTCAGCGGACCCGTCGAAGGTGGAGGCAGTTGTTTCTTTGGTGGCACCCAAGAGTGTGGAAGAAGTTCTTAGTTTCCTATGGTTGGAAGGTTATTATCGGAGGTTCGTTTTGGACTTCTCTCGAGTTGCTGCACCATTGACAGCTTTGACTAGGAATGACCAGGTCTTCCTATGGAGCGAGCAGTGCCATAAAGATTTTGACTACCTAAAGGAGAAGATATTCAGTACTCGAGTACTCTGGTTTCCAGAGGAAGGGTGGTTTTATGAGGCTTTTTTGTGATGCGTCTGGCCTTGGTTTGGGGTGTGTACTGATACAGAAGAAGGGTGTGATCTGTTATGGGTCTAGGCAGTTGCACCCTCAAAAGCATAACTATTCCACCCATGGCCTAGAACTTGCAGTAGTAGTGTTCGCACTGATGTTATTGTGACATTAACTCTTTGGGGAGCGCTTTGTGGTCTTCTTAGATCACCAGAGATTATGTTATATCTTCTCCCAGCATGACATGATCTTATGGAAGCGGAAATGTGTCGAGTTTCTCCATGACTATGACTTTTATATCTCTTACACTAATGGTATGGGCAATGTTGTGGCTGATGCCCTGAGCTGGAAGTTGCATAAAGAAGTGGTTCGGGAATCCAATGATGCTTGGAAAACAATGGGAGAGTTCACTACCTTGCACTTGGATGCTAGTGTAGAGAGTGTTAGTGGCTGTTTGTTTTAGATGACGGTGCAGTACCCCTTGTTACAGCAGGTTGAAGAATCTCAATGGGGAGACTCTGAGGCGGATGTAATGCGGGATCGTATCGATCAGTGGAACGATCCAGAAGGATGGTCAGAGGGCAACCGACATCAGATGCTTTTTCATGGAAGATTTTTTGTTCTGGAGGCGATGTGTGGGGGAGTTTTCGGTGAGTTCCATAGCTTAGCCATGGTGGTGCATCCTGGAGATTCAAAAATGTACCGAGACTTGAGGGAACAGTTTTGTTTGCCTGGGGTGAAATGGGTAGTGGTGGAGTTTGTGGCTAAGTGCCTAGTGTGTTAGCAAGTAAAGGCCGAACATCGTGTTCCCAGTGGTTTGTTGCATCCTTTAGATTTCCCCAAGTGGAAATGGGATGACATCTAAATGGACTTCATCACAGGACTACCCAGAGCATATGTTGGTTATGATGATATCTGGGTATTGGTGGATCGACTGATGAAATAAAATCAATTCTTAGAAGTTAAGGTGTCGGGCCTAGTGAGTATATTAGCACAGAGGTACGTAGATGGGGTGGTGTGGTTGGATGGAGTTCCAAAGGCTATCATCTCAGATCGGGATACTTGGTTTACCTCATGAGTCTGGAGGGGATTACAACATGATTTTGGCACCCAGCTACGCCTTAGCACTGCTTTCCACCCCCAGAAAGATTGGAAAATAGATCGGACTATCCAGACGTTGGAGGAAATGCTGCAAGTATGCATTCTAGATTTTGGAGGATCAGGGTGCGACACTTGCCTTTAGTAGAGTTTTCCTACAACAACAGATTCTACTCTACTATTGGCATGGCACCGTTTGAGGATTTGTATGGAAGACCATGTCGTTCACCCATTTGTTGGGCAGAGGTTGGTGAGACAGGTGCTCTTGGGCCAGAGGTAGTAAAGAGTACGACCGAGAAAGTCCAGCTTCTGTGTGAGAGGATGAAAGCGGATCCGGAATGACAGAAGTCTTATGTTGATCGTCGGAGGAGTCCCTTGGAGTTAGAGGTGGGAGATCATGTGTTCTTGATGGTTTCCCCTCAATGGGGGAAGCGGAGGTTTGGTAAGGGGAGTAATCTCTCCCCTTGGTTCATTGAACCTTTCGAGGTGCTGAGGCAAGTGGGTGAGGTGGCATATCAGCAGGCCCTACCACTTCGGTTAGAGAAGGTTCATGACGTCTTCCACGTCTCCCATCTTCATCAGTACGTACACGAAGACTCTCACATTATCGACTGGGGAGAGTTAGATATGGGAGATGACGCGATCTTCGAGGAACGAATAGTCAGAATAAATGATCATAAAGATAAGGTGCTCTGTGTAAGAACCATCGCTTTGGTTCCTGTGTTGTGGAGGCATGGCGGCCTCGATGAGATCTCTTGGTAGCGGGAGGCTCAGATGGACGCTCAGTACCCGGAGTTGTTTTGACTTGTGTTTTTCTTTGTTCTTCTGAGCTTTGTTTTGATGTTATGCTATGTACCATTGATATATGGAATTCTTGGCTTGTTGGGTGAGAGACATTTTGTTTCCTTGTTCTCTAGAAGTGTGTAACGTGTCCGGATATGCGGGGAACAGGAACAATCAGATCCTTAATCGAGACGCATTAATGAAGATGTGATTGAACCTGTGCGGGCGATTCAGTGCCGCCTAAAGAGGATTATATCTCGACATGGGAGAAGGGATTCCCCAAGACATGTGTTCAGACAATGTATTGGTTGTACGGTGTTGGGGGCAGTGTAAGTTGAAAAATCCAAATGTATGGAAGTGGGAATACTCAATTCTTAATCGAGAGGCATTAATGCGGATGCGATTAAACCCATGTAGGTGTGAAAGTGCTGCCTAAAGCGGATAATATCTGGACATAGGAGAAGGAATTCATATCACATATGACTAGGTTTGTTGGTTGGGTTACTGTTATAATGAGTTCCCTAAGAAGTATCTTGTTGGGTTCCTACGGGTTGGTTTTTGATATCTCATGGATGAGAATGTTTTAATAGGTATATGATGTAATGGCCCGGACCACTCCGGCCCATTCGTTTGTCGAAAAGAAGGTCATGAAGTGTTCTGGAATGTAGAATGGACTTTTCCCAAACTTTTCAGAATTTGGAAACAACACGCCGTGTAGTGTGAGTACACGCCGTGTACCACCTTGCTGGGTATACCCCATGTTGATGCTATGTCCTTGCCATAGGAAATAAATGAGTACACGCCATGTAGCACATACTACACGCCGTGTAGTTTCACCCTGCGTACGTGTTACCCTCAAACAGTGTGTTGACCTGTCAACGGCTTTGTGCCATGTTTAACCTGTGTTCTTGCTATATGAAATAAATGACTACACGCCGTGTAGCCCATACTATACGCTGTGTAGTTCCTCCCCGCGTACGCATTACCCTCAAACCGTGTGTTGACTAGTCAACGACCATCTGCCGCGTTGAATGCCGTGTTGGAAGCCGCATGGTGACCAGGTGAAATGGCCTAGAAGACACCATGTACTAGGAAGTACACACCGTGTGCTTTAGTTTTTCTCACCTATAAAAGGAGGGGTCCTCTCCTCATTTTTAAATCATTCCTCTCCTCCCCATTCCTTCGAGCAGAGATCTCCTGAGAGACTAAAAAGCTCATTTCTTCCATAAATTATTCGTCTGAGCTCCAATTTACTATCTGTCAGCGGCCACAAGATCGTAATGACGAGGCGGAATATCTGATCTTGTATATTGTTCATTCCATTTCCTTCCTAGATTCCACATGAGGTGGTTTTTGTTGGGTTTTTTCAGAAGCGACGGATGCCGACGGACGCCGACATACATCTTCTAAAGTTGATCTTCGGCAGAGTTCTGATCAGAACCTATTGAGGCAGGGATCTTACCTACGTCTCTCTCTTTTGTGCATCATGCAGGGTGGGTATCCTCTTGTTTTAGTGAGATACAATTGAACCAATAAATTAAGATAATAACTGGTTAAAGAACGAGGATAGGAATGTTGTTATTTTTATCTTTATTTATCCTATTGTCATGTTATGAATTGAATAGGCTTATGCCTACTAAAAATCATAGTCGTTGGGGGACTTTTCTTGCACAATTAAAAGTTTCTCTATCTTTTTAGACCATTTTGTGGATGGAAACCTTGTGGAATGTGGAAATTGGTTAATCGCGTAAAGTAGGTTGATTAAATGAATATCCCGAACCCTTTTGTGATCACCCGGTTGAACAAAATGGAATAATAAACATGTGGGTGTTGGTTTGGTTACTTGGTGTGAGAGGGGGGGGGAATCTTGGGATATTATGAATAGGGTGGGTAGCAGGGCTATAGTAAATGATATTAAAAGTATAATGATGTGGCACGAGCCTATTTTTGTGATAAGGTTGTGGATATGTGGTTATAATGGCACCAGTGCTGCAGTAATGGGTTGTGATATTAAAAGAAAGTGGAAAGATGATAAATGAGATGTGGGGAAAAATAATGAATTAAACGTGGGAACAATCAATGTGGTTTTATTGATGATAAAAATGGTGGTTTTGTTTTTATCGTGTGTTATCTAACTTGATTTATGGTAGGAATGGTTTTGTTCTATGAAACGCTTGATCTGTTTTGATAGTTGCCAAGTAGTTAAGGAACTAATAAACTAATTCTGTTAAAACATGAAAACATAAATGGGGTTGGGGTTGTTTGTTGTATGCATGCTTCATAATAGTAGTGGTGAGGAATGTGCTCAGTTTCTCTATTTAAAAGGCAGAGTTTGGGTTGTGTGTTTGGTATAAATATATGTATCTGTATCTTTGTGTTTTGTTGCACCCCACCCATGTTGAGAACATAGTGCCGAACAGTCCCATTTCATGGGAGAGGGTGTTTCCCCCTTAGTTACTAGCTCCAACCTACTCTTTATTCTATAGGCTGTGATGGATTGAGGCAACCATACACCCAAGAATCATCAGGTAGGTTTCGATTGGGGTTATTTTTAGCCCAAGATTCTTCGGGCAGGATTACTGTACGCATGAATCTTCGGGATGAGGCCCAGGTGTGTTCGGGCGGGGATATGATTGTGGTTTGTGAGGCCCAGGTGTGTGCGGGCAGGATATGTGGTAATGAGGCCCAGGTGTGTGCAGGCGGGATATGTGGTTGTGAGGCCCAGGTGTGTGCGGGTGGGATAAGTGGTTCTTGAGGCCCAGGTGTGTGTGGGCGGGAAGAGTGTGGTATCGTCAGGACGTTCTCCATTAGGAAGAGCATCTAACTAGTTGTAAATGATGTGGGGTACCCAATACTCTTGTTCTTATATACTACAACCTATTGTTTTGTGTTTTTGGTCAGCATGGTTGGTGAGGTGGGGTGGATATAATTCCTTGGTAGGTTTTGGATTCTTCTGTTGTTCTCACGGGACATTAGGATGTCTCTGAACCTGTGTATGAGAGATTTAGGTTTCCCTACTGAGTATACCTTTATTCTCACCCTACCTTTACTTTCAGGTATCCAGGAGGACTACCAGGGCCGTACGAGACCCTCTTATTCGGGACAGTTGGTGTTGTTGAAGTTGTTGTACTCTTGTTTCTTTTGGTATTGTACTTTTGTGATTTCTTGTAATAGTACTTTGTTTCAGAATTTTTTAAACATGCATGTGGGATTGATTTGGGTTTATTTTCATTTACTTGTTCCTTTTTCTATTGGTGTTTGACACTTCCTATTTCCTGGTCTTAAATAATAAAAGGGTAATGCCTCCTATATTTGTGAAAACTGAAACCCTGGGTGCTATTCGCCACTCCAGGGCCTACTAGAGGCGGGACTCAGGGTTCATTATCTCCCATTCACCATTGCCAGCTCAGGAGGGGCATCTTTGGTGGGAGGGGGTTGTGACATAGAACAACACCAACTCTTGTGATAGTGAATAATATAAGGAAGACACAACCAGTACACAAATTTACATGTTGTGTACTACATTCCCATATAAGGAGAAGCATGTGAAGGAACACCCGGCTATGTCCTGAGAACACATACATAGTCTGGCCACACAAACAACACCTTGTGTGGACTAACATTTCGTGTACATAAGTACATGTCCATGGATTCTAAATAAAATTACTCAGACATCAGACATGGAATGGTCCTCAAATTATAAGGGCAAGCCATGTCTCCCATCAACACATCATGTTCCCTTTCATGCGGTGTAATTCATGTCTAGCAAGATACATAGTTAGGTTACGAAGTGTGGCCACATTCATTGTAGGCCCCTCCCACACCATGTACTTTCTAAATTCTCGTAAATAATCCTCAACCATTTATATATTTTTCGTTTGAACTCATAATTTGGCCTTTGAGATGCCTATTCGGTTGTTTTTAGACATAGAAATCAATGGTGCCCTCAAAAAATGTTTTCATGATACGATGTGAATGTAAAGGGTTGAAACCATATTTTGGACTGAGTAACATGTTTCCCAATGCGAAGATGTAGGGTTTACCGCCTCAGGTGGGACATGTAGAATATTCCACATTGAGTAGTTACACGGTTAAACCCTCTGTTGGGACAAGTAATGTGTTCCTTGATGGGTAGATATAGGGTACACCCCCTCATATGGGATGTGTAGTGTGTTCATTGACGTGTAGATAGAGGGATGGGCCCCTCATATAGGCTATGTAGCGTGTTCCCTCATGATATTTTATAGGGTTAACCCCCTCAATTTGGATGAGTAGTCTATTCCCCAATGACGAGATACCAGGTGGACCCCCTCAGGTGGGCTAGGTAGCATGTTCCTGAAAAATCAGAGGATACCGATGACTATGTGGCATAGTAGTGAGGAGTGGATCGATATACCTATAGACTCAGGAGAAAGAGGGGTGATTTTCCCACTAAGAAACGTCTTTCTGACATGACCTAAAACATTGAAGGAGAGTAAGTGATTCCCAAATAGGATAATATCTAGTTGTGGTAATTTGAGACCCTTTAACATGTGCCTCCTGGGAAGATATGGTGAGATCCTGAGTATCACAGATGGTTCTCAACTTGAAACTGATGGATACTCATTTTATTTGGTTGATCATTGAGATGGAGATCTCCTACCTATCTCAGTTGGGTTTCTTTGATGATGTATAAATATATATATATATATATATATATATATATATTCAATTTAAAGTACCCACTCATTGGTTTTTGGTTACTCTCCTTCCAGGAGAGGTGACAACCCATGAGTTATTGCATGTGCTTTTATTGTCTAGGTTCTCATGGTTGGATGAGTTTTCTCTCCTACTATTGGTATAAAAGGCATGATAAGGTGATATATCCTCATCATTTAGATGTCCTTTGATTTGTATTATCCTACCTTCACTATTCTATTGGGATGAGTTGTACTATTTCCATTTTCTTTTACTATTCCTTGTTCCAACACTACTTCTTTTTAGTTGTATCTATTACTACCCCTGCCTTTTTGTGAATTTCAACTAGTTATGTATATAATCATCCCTACATGGGCCTCTCCCAAAACATGTCATTTATTTTTCATACAATTGACTCATCAATCATGATTTTAGAGGGGATTAGGGTTAGGAGGTGTGTAGACCGCATACGACGGTCTTTATTGGGATTCTGGAGTTGGGATCTCCCAGTTGTTACTCTTTTATAGTTTTCTTCATGTTGACACATGTTTATGGTTTGGTGGTTTTTTTCCATTTACTCTATAGGTTTCACTAAAATACCATATTACTGTCTAATGGTTCATGCATGTTTACTTTATTTTATAAATGTTACATCTTTTATTCCTTTTACAACATCAATTTTTCATTGAGTGGATTGTGTGTTTGTGTATAAGTTTTATGAAAAGGCCTCCTCAAGTTTAGTTGTTACTTCAACACTAATATCTAACCCCATGCCTATGGAGTTGGGCTTAGGTTAGTTGCGGTTCAATCTAGGCTTGGGTCGAGTCATGAAATAAAAAATCTTTTCCATGGTATTCAGGGGATAATCATTTCTGTTCCCAATGGGGAGAATCCAAGGTTCTCTATGTCTAATGACATGAATCTAGATTCTAGTTTTGTATCTAAGGCGTCCTAATTATATGCAAAATATATCAAGTTATTTGATGGTACTATGCTACAAAATTCACATATTAAAACAAATATTAGATTCCATGAAGTGTATCTCCCATGGTAAATCAGATCTATAAATCTGAATGACATCCTTTAAGTGCTCAAGTAATTCCCTATGGATTCCAAGGATGGATAAATTTTAACCACCGATATAATGATAAAATTATCCATATGAAATATTAAGCTTTTACTTAATTAATATTTATCCTTTAATTATTCCCACGTAAAGATAATTCCTTTTAAGAAGTCAATTGGCTCATCCGATTACATTTGATTTAGCTGATAAGGTATATCAAGGGCATGGAACCCTTTAAGAATATAATTACTTAATCTATTATTAGGTTCGTTCCAATATCTTTCCTTTTTTATGACAAAGAAGTCTATGGAAAAACCACCCATTACCCTAAAATAATATTTAACTAGGACAAGTGATATCTAAATATATACATCCCATATTACAATTTAATGATTCCATAATTAAATAGTACACTTACATAAGAAAGGTAAAGTGATAACTTCACAATATAAAATGGTTATCCATCCCTAATTAATAATTCATTTTTTAAATTAATGTCTCATTATTATCAGGTTCAAGGTAAAAAACCTCAATAATTTGTAAAGTAAACCCACATGGGTTTCCATGGAACAGATAAGTAAACACCCTTATTGAGGTGGAATTTACTGATATATCATCCTCAAAATGATTTAAGAGCATATATTGAAATGGATCTAGAGTAAGGGAATAATGATTATAGTCATGACATATGAATTTAATAAGAAATTCCTAGTTATACTAGTGTTCACCCAATGACGACAGTTTATAAAATGATGGAAGGTTTTGGAAAAATGTATAGAACACCATTCTCAGTCATATATCACTCAATACATCCAATATCATCACATAATGTTTCATGTATCGAATGAAAATGGAAGAAAATAACAATACCCTGAAAAAGGGAATATGAACCGGCATCAAAATAGAATCATTGAGTGAAATACAATTGAATAACTGAGATTATGGACTGAAGCACATAATGATAGGAATCCAACATGACAATTTGATAACCATTATATCTATGGATGGTGATAATATCTATGCACCTTAGTTGAGGCTTAGGTTGGAGGTAAAATAGAATTGATAATAGACCTCTGATCTACTGGAGGGAGAAATGAGAAGAGGGAAGAGTTAAATAAGAATTTAAGGTAAAATGGTCTTTTTGATAAATAATTACCACGATACGTGGCTTAGATGCACGATTGGACAAACAATGTGTAATGATCTGCCTCGTAGGACGTACGTGGGTAGGTCACATGGTCATAGAAGTAGTGCACTAACCATGAATTCTCCACCCCCAAAATATTAGAGACAACACACATGGGTGTGAGGCCTAGGGAACATAAATATGGTATACCATGCACCCTTCATTTGCATTTTAAATGCTTCACACAATTAAGAGAAACTGTACTGTCTAGGAATCATGGTTTTTACTAACAGAGCGTCTTAGTGCTTTCTTCTATCAGCTGGGGCTACAATCTATGTAGAATTTCTAGAAACACCCTAAAAATTATACAACCTCATCATGAATCCATAGAATGTACAATATAAATAATTAGAAAAAAACATAAAGGATCCATAACTCACAAAAAAAATTGTTTTTTCAAAACTACCCTGTAGGATTTTATCTAAAAAAACATCAGTCATTCCCAAATTCCTTACAAGGATAATATGGATCCACCCTTCACAAAAAAATTATCAATTAATTTGTATACTAATATCATGAAACCATTTATCATTACATTAAATATTTACCCAAGGAAAAAAATGTGTTTAATAAGTTTTTAATCATCACAATCATCATTGATATATGGGAAATAAGGAACCTAGTTCAATTTTATCAATCTTGAGTATGTTTTAATACACATTAGAGGTTATTTGTGATGTTGAAAAAAGCTATAAAATATCACATGATGATTTCTTTATGAGAAAACCATTTGCAGTTTTAAAAACATATTTTAAATATTAAAATATAAAAAATATTAAAGATAAAATATTTTTGAAAAAAACCTTTTTAAAATTTAAATAAACATTCATGTAAAAGAGAATTCATGATAGATTCCAAAATCATATATATGGAGTACACTAAAAACAAATTTCTTATTTCATATAAAATTTCAACAATATGTCATTCATAAAATGAAAAGAAGATTCAATTTTTATACTTTTATATAACTTAAAACATTGGTAAAAATGGGTTTATAAAATAATTAAGGAATTTTAAAAAAATTCATGAGAAAATTTTAAATAAATTATTGATATGGAAGGATGATATTCTTCACCAAAGTGAGAGATAAATTTGGTTTTCTTCAAATAAATTGTTTTGGTATGTTATGTACCTAAATAGAGGAAAATTTACAGGTTCCCCCATGGATGTATCTTTTTGGATATTCCATT
Organism: Viscum album; assembly: GCA_963277665.1. Lineage (NCBI taxonomy): Eukaryota > Viridiplantae > Streptophyta > Magnoliopsida > Santalales > Viscaceae > Viscum > Viscum album. The sequence goes on from OY728134.1 coordinate 1,283,665,364, forward strand.
GAGAGTCTTATCGGGAGGTCTCTAGTTCGAGTCTCACTATGTACTTGTATTTGTCATGGATTTCATTCTTTTTATCCCCATCCATAATCTGTTTCGATAGATGAAAATGAAAGGGAAAATATTAATATCTATAAATAAATATAGTTGAATAAAATATGTATTATTTTTGACATATAGATCACATAATTTCATCATTGGAAATTTAAGCATAAATAATCCCTCTAAAATGTTATTATAACAAAAACCCATTAAGACATTCATAACATTTGATTCATAATAGAAATGAAATAAATAACATAAAATTAAAATTTAAGCATCATTAATATAAGGATATTTATGGTATGATATATAAAATTGATATTAGATATGCCTTATAAAATAAGATAGTTGTATAATATTACATATTTCGAGAGGAAAATAATTTGAGATGATAAACGATTACCACTTTGCTATCTTTCGAATAATAACCCCATGGATAGAATAATTTTAATTCTAACATTAAATCCCATAAATTATGAAGTATAAATGGTATAACATGTAAAATGGGTAGTACATATACCTCATAAAAAAAATTAGCGTATGACATAAAACATTACTCCATGAAACAATATTCAGAAGAGAAACCTTGACCTATAGTTTGTATTCCATCGTAATCCCTTTAACCTCCATTGTAATAAATTTAAAATTATTATAATTATATAAAATTAACACATTCATATGTATAATAACATATATTTATGACTTATGTAATTTATTCACCCATTTATTTATAATTCATTACTATAATCGTCATTTTCATGTGTTAACTGTTCTGTTTTTTCTATATGTTTCATTTTGGAGTTTATAGCCATTAAACATTGATAATGGTTACATAATCTATAGAATATTTAAAATTTTAAAATTATAAATTTAAATCATTTTTTACACTTTATTATCTTTTCAAATAATGGAGTAATGAAAAATTAATTACATCACTTTGCGGGGGGTATGATAGTATGTATATACGCATGAGTGTGTTTTCCACTTCACGATGGTTGAATAAAAAATAAGGTAAATTTTTTTTTAAAATCATTATTATATTATATATATCCTATAAATTCATCAAAATAATCAAAATAAACAAGTAATAATAATGGTGATGGAAAATGAAATGTATCTCTATGTGGAGGCGGTAGTCTACACATATGCATGAGTGATTCCTTAATTTCCCATTTGATAAAGTAAATGTGGTAATTGGATTTACCATTATTATAATAACACCTATATGTATTTATCATACTATGTTATTATTGTTTTTTTGATACAATTGTTTTGGAGAATGTGGAGGAATAAATAAATTTGAATGAACTTGGTAATGTTTTATACCTCTTCTTTGATTGCCCTCTTTTTTCTAACCAATTGGGCCTTAAAATATTGATCTTGGAAGTGTAAAATAATACCTATAAGAAATTAAATGATTATAATAAGGTTTTTGAGTAGGAATTGTTTTCTAGAATCCTCAAATCATATAAATAAATGAGGAGAATTTGTTTCTTTTATATTGGTGGGGAGAGACATACATTGAATTATTTAAAAAATTTCAATAGTATAAGGTCACCATAATAAAAAAGAAAAAATGAAAAATTATTAAAATATAATATAATATAATGTTTCCTTATATTAAATAAATTATAAATGGATAGGATTACGTGTAATTCTTATTATTTCCTCTTTGGTAAATCCTCAAAAAACGTGTTTTATCCTTAACCATGATAATAACATTTTAATGTTTTTACTATTAATTATCACCAAAATCATAGATAAACATACCAAATTTTCCTTTTTATACTAATTTGATATATGGAATCCATTTTACCAGATTAAATTTCTATAAGTGGAAGATTTTAATTTTAAATAAGCCCATGAAATGCAATGAAAACTTATTTTTAAAACATATGTTTTTTTGAGAAATAAATAATATTTATTTTTATTGGATTATATGTTAAAACCAAAAAATGAATTTTGAAATATTCTATTGATTATATAATTCATATATTTCATAAATATACTAATCAATAGTGATGAATTTTAATTATTACTTAAAATATATTGTGCATATAAAATTATTTTTTGAATTTTTTTTTAAAAAAAATAGAATTTACATAAAAATCATGTATAATAATGAAATATTTATAAATAATTATATTATATCTTTTCAATGGATGCTTATGTTACTTTATTAGAAATCCAAATACATAAATGGATTTTTAAATTACATGATTAATTAAATGAAATAGTGGTTTTACATAAATCTGTACATTTCCACTGTACAACGAAAATTAAATATTTTTAGAAAAATAAATATAAAATAAACGAAATATAATATTGAATTTATGATTTAAAAAATGTCATTAATTGCATAAAATGTATTTTAATTTAAAAATTTGTAATTTTATTAAAATTCCTAGACACAAAATTCCAATGAAAAGCATTTCCTAAAAATAATTATTTTTGAAAAAAATGACTTGGGGTTATTTAAATCCATTATGAATATTATTCATATTTTTTTATTACTATATATACATGAATATAAATTATTTAGGTTATAAATGATCCTTATAACATTGTTCATTTAGACATGAAGTTCTGTGTAAATCGATCTATCTAATAACTCAAGTTTATATTAAAGGCACTACATACTAAATTTTTATATAAAACATTTTAAAAATGTTAATACGAAATTTGCTAAAACAATTCCATCTCTCTAATAAATTCAGATGAGGTTATCTCTAATTCATCACATCCTCTTGTTCCCATTTATCGTCCTTCAATTTCTAATTCCTCTAAAAAACATTAACCATGTACAATGTCTTATTCCATGGAATATTTTCTCTACAATCCAAAATTTATATCTTTTGTTCCTCATAAGATTGATCATGATCCAATGGTACAACCTTTGTGTTTATTACATTTAAAGGATTAGATATGTTATTAATTATAATAAATACATGGAACACATCATTATCGTGAGGGAGGTTCATCAGAAGTACCACGTGATAATCCATAGTCCCCACTCAATAATGAATATAGATGGTTTCAATATACATATGTATCAAGTTCACATTATTTTTGATTCTCATAAAATTCTTCCATGGTCAAATTCTTAGAAATGCCATCTCACAAACCTCAACTTCTAGATCTCACTAACAATTGTCAGCATAAATGTTCATTCAACTCAGATCATTTATATTGATTTTCTAAATTGATCTATCCATTTCTAAAATTTTATAAATTAGATCAAATCCTAAGAGATATATTTCTCTAAATTCATCCTCCCATATTATGGTTATATATTTCTTTCCCTAGATGTCTTCATAAAGAGACCTGTGATTTCTTGAGTGAAAGATATTTTCATAAGAGAATTTGACTAGGGGAAGGACTTATTCCCATCCACATTTAAAATCAATCAATCAAGATCTCAACATATCCTCAATGGTATGAATGGTTCAATCATACTGATCATATTTATGAGGTTAAAATGTTTCATTGAAACACAACTCGATATCCATATCATGTATAAGGATTCATCAAAACATGGTTGTAATCCCCATATCTCAATCACATATAATATAGTCTAGTGCTTCATGAAACCTTACCACATAATATTTATATATTCTAGAAAGTTATTCAATATAGATTTATAGTTTTAGATAGAAATTAATTGTGCATACATTATATGGTGGCCGACTATAAGAAATATAGCATTATAGACTTAAATATTTTCGGATGTCTAATGAAGAAAGTATCGGGTATGTTATCCAATTTCGATCTAGTTTGAGAAATGGTTATAACATCCCAAGAGACTTCTATATCTTAGCCTTAACATTCTAACACACCATTAACTGATATACATACACCACAATATCTCTCATTATTTTTTCTCAGTAGAAATACATAGTTAGATCATGAAATATCTTCGTATTTCCATGATGAATAGATAATGGGGAGATATGGGGTTATTTCAATATTATATTCTTCGTGTCTGATATTGACGAGACACATTCAATATTCTATAATCTTATCACTCTATTATAATCAATGTTGACATTTGGAGCATTTTTTAAAATAATTTATAGATTTGTATTCTCTTCATTCTCCACTTCAAACACCACATAGATGTAGTTTTGAACACATATTTGAGAAAGATAATACTTCTCTCATTCCATCAGTATTTAAAGGGATATCCATTTGATATATATATATATATATTTGGATCATTTTTTATCCCCATCATAAATATTATAGCGTGATTATTTTGTCCTAAGTCATCATCCACATTGTTCTCTTTCCCAGGGTGGAAATGTATTAATGAGTAATTTTATTTATTCAAATCCAACCACATTCCCTAGATCATATTCACCTATTTATAGGTGAATATAATGTTTAATATTATATTATCAGTTTACATGTGAAACATTCCTCTATTATGGTATCTAGATTATATCGTTCATGCAAAGACTATCATTTCAAACATCAAATCACGAGTTTGGTAATTTCCCCCCTAAAACATATGTTGTTTAGAGTAATTATATATCACTATATAATTTATCATAAGATAACATCCCAACCCATTAATACATGTATCAATAAAAATCCAAAACCCTTCTCCATTGTACGGTAATGTGAGCATAGGTACACTAGACAAACACCATTTTGTATCTTGAAATTATCATCACATTCATTAGTAAAAAGGAATTCGACTCATTCACAAGTTAACCTAGTGAGTGGATTAGATAACCATGAGAATTACTTCACAAAGAGCTGATGGTATCCAGTTAATCCATAGAAAACATGGATTTCATTCAAAGTGATTGGTCTGGGCCACTTTTGAATTACTTCCTTAATTGATGGTTCCCCCGACATACCCTCACATTATATTATATGACCTTAAAATGAAACATTCTATAGAAAAAATGAGAATGTGTGAATTTTTTCCAAAAAACATTATCTTCATTAGGGTATCTAGTAAAATCATAAAGATAAATTAATTCTCTTCCTTACACTTGTAATATTTAATTATTTCATTTATAATGACTATAGAAAAAACTAATCATGGAAATCTGTGAATACTCTATTCACTAAATCTATCAAGATATAAGGGTATTAGTAATTCCAATTATAATTTGTAAGAACCTGAGTTTTTAGAAAGTGTCAAAATCTCGACCCTTTTTGAATTTTTGAATTGTTTCTAAGAAAACTGGGAAAATCTAGGAAGTTATGGAAATTTCCAGATTACATGTCATGTACACAACAGTAAATTCCATTTATGGGTTTGGAATGTACCGTCCATGTGCTCATCGATTTCATGTCATGTGATGATCGTGTAGTAATTTTATACAACATGGTGTGTAGTATTTCTCAGCACGCCATGTATCCTCTTTTCTACATACCAGCTGAGTTCAAGCCATGTGTCAATCTGTGTGGCATGTGCATGTCGTGTGGCTACCTCCTCTTATGTTAGAGACAAAAAAGGAAACTACATGGTGTGTAGTACTTTATTCATACCTTGAATTTTTATTTATATTCGCTTAAACGAATGTGTGTCGCATTGTATTATAAAAAACCACTTCTTCTTTTCCATCTTCGGAACATTTCAGCTCCAAAAACCCAAAGAAGATTCCTTGGACTAGAATCTTCATCCAGAGTCCATTTTGCAATCTTTCCGTGGATGTGGGATCACAACAGTGAGGCTAAACCCACACACCCTTTTCCATTCTGGATCCTTTGCATCACATTTCGCAGTTTCCCTCCGAGTGAAATTTCTGAGATAAAATGGTAACATAGATCTACGAAGATAGGAATCGAATTGGAGCTCGATATCGGATGTGCATACGTATATGTGTCTTAGGCAGGTGGTGCATTCTTCTTTTGTGTTTTCGTAGACTTTGGGGGGGAGACCTTTGGTGCATTTTTGTGTATTTGATCATTACCCTATTTTACATGATATTTCCTGTTTAATAGTTTATTTGACCTATGAGATGCCTATAGATATGCCCTATTACCTATTTTCTTGAGAATGGTTTGGCGAGTGGTTGTGGCTCATCGAGGAATTTTGGCCAGGGGATACCAAAATGGTTATAATTGAATTGTATTGTTTTAATTGGTTGTGTTTAGTTTATTAAAGCGTGATATGAATTTTTAGAGGTTTTAAAGACCTCAGTGCTGGTATAAGTCAACACTTGGTTTGTGATTTTCAACTATTTACTTTGTTTTTCTTGTTTAAATGTATTTTTTGAGTTTATATGTAATTTCTAAATTGCATAAGTTTGAACCCTTACTGTTGTGTTTGGTGTGGCTGGATATTTTTAAATGGTGTTGATTACAGGTTGGCCTGGGTCCAGGTTACATTGGGTTGTCCTGACCACAAGATTGGTTGTCATAGACATCGTCTTGAGGTAGAGTGACTATCAGGTTGGGCATGGCTCAAGTTACATGGAAGGAGAGGTCGTCTGACTTGAGTGTCTTGGCCATAGGGAAATGAGAAATCATTAGTGTTTTCCTTGGGTACTATTTTTGTGATTACTGACCACCTAAAACTTCAAGTAGTGTGCTCATGAGAGACTCCGTGGTGAGGTGGTTTTGACCACTGATGTGGGAGAGGCCCCCATTATTGGAGTTTTAGGTACTATAGGTATGGGGGTGCTTTTGTTGGAATCCATAGAGAGGGTGGGGAGCCTTCAGGTGATAACGTTGAGGTTATTGGGTTTGGGGTAGAGGATCACCCTTATTTGAGGGAAGACATCACTCTCCCTCCAATTACTATTTGAGTACATGCATCCTTTTTCCACTGAGCTAATATTTCTTAGGCTTAACTTCGGAAAATAAGACCCCCAGTGTCAGGGGGTACATGGTGCTGGGTTACTTGAATGATATTTTGGCGTTGGCCGAAGCTGGAGACACACCATGGTTGCTGCTGAGCACCAGTAGAGTTTATGTTTGTTTGTGTGCATCAAAATGATTACTATTTTCTTTATAAATTTATTCTCCCTTAAACACTGGTATTAGGTACGCACCGTTGGGTGGTATCCTACTAAGATTCATCTCACACCATGAAGAGGCCCTTCGCGATGCGTGCATACATTATAGAATTACATGTAGGAAAGAGGTCAGCATAAGGTGATGGACTACTTTAGCTATTGCATAGAGATGGTATGGACCTTGAGGTCTTACCATAATGGAGTTTAAATTGTTTTTATTTCATTCCAATATCAATATTATTAACTTGTTATTATATCTATAGTTGGTTAGCCATTGGATCCTTATATATATTGACTATCTATATATGCATCCATGGTTTTTTAGTAGTTTTTACTAGTGGTTCAACATGTTGTTATGTTTACCGTCTTCTACACTCATCTATATATTGGTTATATTGTTTAATGATATTGGATATGCTTCCGCTCTGGGGGTCTAGTTTGATTCAACTGGGTCTCTTAAATCTATTACATGTCATTAATCATTTCTCGGACCATTACCTTTGTTATCTATTGAGATGGTATATCCTCTTGACCATATCCATCAGACCCCCACTACTGGTCAGAAGCCTTTGGCATTTAGGGAGGAGCACCAAATTTAGTAACACAATATCCATTTAGCACTGTTCTGGTGGATGTTTGGGTCCGGGTCATTACAATGTGGTATCAGAGGAGTTCTGGAAAGAGATTTAGTAGCAACGTTTTGCTGGCTACTAATGAGATTGAGGAAAATCGATTTATTTCATCTGGTTTAACTATTTCGGATATAAAAAAATAGATATTGGTTGTGACATGAACTGGGTTTCTAGCTGGTGCTTGGGTGCCTGCAGCCCCAGGTATGAGGGATGGACCATGATTCCATGGGTGGGAATTTCTTTTTTCTTTTGCTAAAATTAATGTTTATATGATTTCTAACTCAGTGGATCACATGGTGTGCGATGTTATTTATTGTGATGTGTGACCCTTGACCCAGTGGGGTAAGGGATAATTGGACCTTAGCATGGTATGGAAAGGATTTTTGTTTGGGTTTTCATAGGCACATTTTTAGTGTATTTCAATTTCATAACTGTACGTATGCATTGTGATGTGATAATTCCTTGTGAATAATATAAAATTTCCATTCGTTTTAAGCTTTCAAACGTGAATAGGTGAAATTCCTGATATAATTTATTGTTGATTTCAATGTCTTATGTCGTGCAGTAAATATTTGTTGAATTCCACGTGGTAGGGTATTCTGGTTTATCTCTTGTATGAGTAGGAATGTACTATGGTTGAGGTGATTTTGATCACCAGGATTGGGAGACTTGGTTGTCGGTTTGAGTTTATGATGGTTGTTGGGATGGGCATGGGCTGAGGTACTTTTGATACATGGCTCTATTGAGGGATGGTAAAGAGGCCATGAGGTTTGGATGTCGTGGGCATGAGTTGCGATCGGGGAGAGTAAGGGTAGTTGTTTTATGCTGCCTCATTTTGATTTTCATTATCAAAGTTGAGCATATATTGTTATATATATATATATATATCTGTTGGAGAACCACTTATGGTATTATTTGGGTTTTTTAGTCGAATCAGATGGAGCGTCAGGCGGGAGATGGTACAGTGCCACAAGAGAAGGATCTGGTTCGGGTTCTGGTGAAGGAAGAGCATGATCCATATGTATAGGCTCTGGAACATGAATAGGTTTAGGATCTAGTGTAGGCAAAACACCAATAGGGTTTGGTAGAATTCGTACCATGGCACGACAATCAGCTCCGAGCTATCCTGGTACATGTCTTGCAGTGGATTGACAGAGGCGCATAAGGTACAGATCCATCTATGGAATATCTGATGCGGGCGTTCCAATAGCAAGACCAGCTATTTTTTCTCAGTTAGGGTGGTCTATAGGCGGCTTAGAACTGGATAGAGAGTGTGCATGTGATCTATGAGTAGGTCGAGACACCTCCAGGGCGGAGGGTCATGCCGACGACGTACATGCTATTAGGACTGGCAAAGCGCTGGTGGGATGTGAAGTTCAGGCTCTCCGACACGAGGGACGACCATTTAATGTCTTTGAGGACAGGTTTATGAGCACATATACCCAGATACAATGAGGGAAGAAAGAGCTCAGGATTCCTTGAGCCTATAGAGGGATACATGTCCATCATGGACTATGCTACTATTTTCAATGAGTTGCCTCACTTTGCATCTGGTATGGTAAGTGATGACTTGACATGGGTGAGGTGCTTCAAGGATGGCCTACGAAATGCAATTCAGGTCCAGGTAAACATATTCTGGCTGGTTCGTTCTCATAGGTGGTAAATCAGGCATTCATAGTTTGGGGAAAACAGAGGGACAAGCCTCAGGGTGGCCAAGAGGCATCCTTAGGTGATGGTTCAGATCGCAAGAAGCAAGTACGGGATGAGTTATTGCAGGGAAGTCAAGCCAAGGACTCAGCTAGACCACCTCATAGTAGTTATTTTGTGGGTGACTTTTAGTTTGGATATCTAGGACATGTTAAGAAATTGTTTGATAGGCCTCCAAAGGTGTGTCAGGCATATAGACTGGTCAATCATCTAGAGACATTCTGCAGGAAGCATTCTTAAACAGCTGGAAGGAAAGGATCAGGACAGTGTGTGGTATCTAGAGTTGGTTCATGTTCGGTACTGGGAAAGGTTAGCCAAGTTTTAGTTACACGTGGGGGACATGACAATGACTTCATAACCTAGTTGAGGGGTTAGTGGTCGGTGACTGCAGCATTACCACATGGAGGTTAGTGATTAAAATACCGTACATCAGGCCAGGTGTATGTCGTGGAGCTGCCGGGGGCTGAGCATGCTATTGAGCCAAAAAAAGTTAATTTTGAGGGAAGTTTTTTTTGAGTTCATGAGGTGCACATTTATTTGGGGACTGACGAGATGCTGGATAGTGGGATTGGCGTCATATTGGGTGTGTTATATATTTATATGTATGTATAAGATGTGTGGCATTGTGGAATCGAGGATGCATGTTACTTGAGGTGGAATGGGTATCAGGTCATCAAGGATGCCACTTACATGAGCTGGTCGGGCATTGGGCCATTGAGGATATGAGTTTCTTTTGTTTCATGGCATCGTGTTTTATTATAAGCGACCATCGAATGCAGGAACTCATGGTGGCAGACACTGATGCAATACAGGATATCTTTGGTGTGTCGGGGGTGACACCTGAGCACCAATGAGGCATTGGTGTGATGATGAGTCATGAGGGGACCATGTGTCCGGAAACCGGTTAGTGAACCCTTTCAATGATGAGTTTTGTAGGGTTGAGACCGAGTTATGAAATTCCAAAGGTGGGGAGCCCTTTGAGGAATTTAGCCATAACCTATGAGACTAAAGATGTCTAGGTTACCTTGATTGGGGTTGCATGTTTGGTGCTATCTCCGGTTTTCATTTGATAGCTCGGGGACAAGATATGTTATGGTGGGGAGATTTTATGAAATCAGGTTTTTAGAAAGTGTCAAAATCCCAAGAATGTTAGAATTTTTGACTTTTTCTTATAAAAACAAGGAAACTCTGGGAACTTCTAGAAATTTCCAGAATACACGCCGTTTATGGGTTAGGCGTGTACTGGACGTGTTCTCACCGAGTACATACCGTGTGGTGACCATGTAGGAATTTCATACTACACAGCCATTAGTATTGTTCGACTCACCCGGTATCCTCCTTTCTACGTACCAACTGAGTTTAAGCCCTGAGTTGGACCATGTGTCGCATCCATTCCATGTGGCTACCTCCACGTAAGTCGTAGTACATACAAGGAAACTACACGGTGTTCAGTCCTTTATAAACACAATTTATTTTTATTTTTATTCACATAAATGAATGTTCATCGCATCATATTCCGTAAAACCTCTTCTTCTTCCCGAACATCGGAATAGTCCTGTTCTAAAAACCCGAAGAACATCCCTTGCACTAGAATATTTATCTGGAGACTGTTCTACAATCCATCGGTGGCTGTAAGATCGCACCAGTGATCTAAAACCCACACACCATGTTCCATTTTTATCCTTGGCCTCACACATTGTAGTTTACATCAAAGTGGAATTGATGGGATTATATGAAAATGTAGATATACGAAGATTATCTTCGAATTTGAGCTCGATATAGGACGTTCCTACATCTATGAGTCTCAAGTTGGTTGTCCATACCATATTTTGTGTTCCCATGGTCTTTTGGGTTGTGTGACCTTTGGCGTGTTTTCGGTTATTTTATTGTGACCCTATTTTACCTGATATTTCATATTTTAATGTTTATTTACCTAATGGAAGCCTTTGGATATCCCCTATTACCTATTTTTCTTGAGAAGGGCCAGGCGAGGGGTTGTTTCTCTTAGCGACAGTTTGGTTGAGGGATGACAAAATGGTTGTAATTGAATTGTATTATTTTAAACAATTCAGTTTATTTTATTATACATTGATAAGAATTATTAGAGTCTTTAAATACCTCCATGCTGGTATTGGACAACCCTTGGTTAGTTATTTTCAAATGTTTAGTTTGTTTTTCCTATTTAAAGTAATTATTTTTTATTTTATATGTAATTGAAAATTTTCATATGATGAAAACCATATTATTTTGTTGGGAATTGAACATATATTCATTAGTGGTGCCGATCATAGGTTGGGCTTGGCTCGGGTTACATTTGGAGGTCCTGACCATGAGATTGGGCATCATGGAAGATGGATTCAGGCAGAGTGACTATCAGGTTTGGCATGGCCTGAGTTACATGAATGGAGAGGCTGTCGAACAAGAGGGGTATGGTCACAAGGACAAGAGGTGTTAGTGGTGTCATTCTTTGGGTAATATTTTTGTGATTATCGCTCACCCAGAATATTGAATAGTGTACACCCAGAGAGACTATGTGATGTGGTGGTTTTGACCACACATGTGTGTAGAGGCCCCTGGTTGATGAAATTTAGGTACTATTGGTTTATGGGTTCTTGTCTTTGGAAGCCACATAAAAATTGTAGAGCATTCCGGGGATAGAGTTTAAGCTATCGGGTTGGGGGTAGAGGCTTGCTGTTATTTGAGGGAAGACATTGATGTCCCTCTAATTAATTTATTTGAGGGTAGAGCTCGCAGTTCCTCCTGTTACTATTTGAGAATAGGAATTTCAGTTCCTCTGAGCTAATATTTCTTTGGCATGCCTTTAGGACGTCAGTACTTGAGACAAGCAGTTTTTTGGGGCACATGGTTCCGAGTTACATGATAGAGTATCCGGCATTGGCCAAAGTAGGTGACACTCCATGTTGGCTTCTATGTACTAGTGGAGTTTGTGTTTGTTTGTGTGCATCACAATGTTTACAATTATCCTTATAAATGCATGACTGCTTAAACACTTATATTAAGTAAGAACCGTTTGGTGGTATCCTTATAAGATTCATCTCACACCATAGAGGAGCCCTTCGAGACACTTGCAGACTTTATGGAATTACGTGCAGGAAAGAGGTCAACTTCAAGAGCTAGACTGCATTAGTTGTTGCATGGAGATGTTATATACCATGGGGTCTTCCCTAGATATAGTTTAAATTATTTTTTTTCGTTCCTCTATCAGTATTTTTACCTTATTAGTGTTGCTATATATGGTTAGCCATTGGTACCTTTTATATTTTGACTTGCTATAGATAAATTCTTGGTTGTTTAGTAGTTGTTTCTAGTAGTTCAACTTGTTGTTCCGTTCACTTTCTACTACACTTGTCTATATATTTCTTCCACTATTTATTGATAATGGATTGGCTTCTGCTCTATAGGTATGGTTCAAGCATATTGAGTCGTTTACTTCTGCTACATGTCATTTTTCACGTCTCGGACCAGTACCATTATTTTCCTCTGAGAGGGTATATTCTCCCCACTATACCAATCAGATACTCGTTTCTAGTCTACAACCCTTGGCGTTCAGGGAGATGCACCTAATGTAGTAACAACCAACACATTTAACACTGTTCGAGTGGCTGTTCCAGTCCAGGTCCTTACAGAATCAATATAAATTAATAGTTCCCATATGACAAATGGAATTTTATATTGGGTATATCTTTATTTTTGACCCTCACAATAAATAATAGATTTTGAATGTTTGTCATGGGAAATTATTAGCTTCCTCGATATTGATCCAAAAGAAACATTATAGGGAAGTATATAATTATTCATCAATGTGATATTTTTATGTTCCAAATAATTAATGTATCATTTAATTGACTTTTCTTATTTCATATAAAAAATAAGAAGATCACCCCTCGACGAGGAACATATATGAATGAATGAATTTTCATGATTCTATTATATATTATTGTTAAATTAATATAAATAAATTTAGAAGATTCTATATAGATTGATTGAAATATTTTTAGTATCATGAATGAGATATATTGAAGAATCAAAGTCACAATTGAGAGGAATACTAGGAAAATATTCTTGAAAAACATCAATAAACTCTCATATAATAGGCATATCATTGATGTTGAGTTTCCACCCAACCTATATGATAAATAAACTATTTAAATATTATTCAAGACCCATGAAATGGATGTAATGTCCATTTTAAGTTAGTATATATCCTCACAATGATATAAAGTCATAGGTTACTCATAAATATCAAATGTGACTTCCATTCCTTGAAACAGATATGAGATTTATATGAATCAAGACAGACCATTACAAAAAAACATCATATTCATAATGAGGGGGAATATAATGATTTACCAAAAGAAAATTTTGACAAACATAAATTAGAGAATAATTAAATAAATGTGCATTCATCATCGAATCATTAGGTTTCATTAGATTTAATTCAATATCTCTTTGTAGAGTATATGAATAAAAATTTCTTAAAAATTTTCTTGGTATATAAGAAATCATATTACTAAGAAAAAGTTTGGTAATTTGATATATTATCATACCATTTTCAACCCCAACATCAATATTTTTTCTTCAATCCCATAATAAAACAGAAATGATTTGGGGGCCATCAAAAATATTTAATTGGATTTATAAATCATATAATTATAAAAATCATTCATATAATATTGAAATATTTCCATAATATTTTCATTCTATGACAACATAGGTTTATCCTAGGTCAACCATGGTCATTATCTATTCAAATAAATAAATATGATATATAAAAAAATTAATATTAACCCAATAATTTCTCCTAGGACTATTTAGCCAAGTGTACAACATTATGCCAAATCATCCTGAAAATGTAACGAATGAGATAACATGTAATTTCAAATATTTATAGTTGTTACCCAGGTGAATTTATTCCAGACACATACACATTCTAGTATCAATACCATGATGTATATTTTTAGTAAACTACACTCCTTTTAATAAAATAACATATGATTTTTTCTTACACTTAGGATTATCTTATTTTTTCAAAATAATGTTCTCAAATAAAAATATCCGAAAAAATTAATCTATCCTCTGATACCTACTATAGAAACATAAACAACACATAAAAAAATAATATATCATTTTAGATGAATATTCAAAACATTTAAAAATAATACACAATTGAGGATAGTAAAGGTTTAGTTTGATTTGATACTAGATACATAATCATATTATTTTAGGAAAAATCATCAATATATCGGAAATAGTATTATTATTTAGTACACATCATAGTCATAACCTACAATAAACCAAACATCATAACATGAGAAAGGAAATATTGGAAAGGGTGAGCTTATATGATCTATAAGTGTAAACACTGAAGATATCATTCAATGACCACAAGTTATAATTATATAATCATAACAATAAGATAGAATGATCTTAGAATTAGATTATTATTCATAAAAATTCTAATATAATTAATATAAGTCATGTAAAATTCATTTTTTGTTCATAAGACATGATACATAAGAGAATAAAATATCATAATCCACAATAATATAACATTGGAATAAGAAAATTTCATAATTTATTACATATTCATAATCACAGATATATTATGTCAAGGACACCATCAATGATAGTAATCACATGTTATAAATGGGATAACCATCTGTGCACATACATTAACCAAGGGATAACCACCTTTTTACCCACTTTTGGGATTTAAATATTCTTTGACGTACCCTATTTTGGTCATGGGATAACATATCATAAACCTTATTTTGGGATAGGGATGACCTCATGTGTATCCTCTTTTGGGAATGGTATAGCCTCTCATGTATCATATGTTGGGCTTGGGATAAACTCCCATGTACCCTCTATTGGTCTTCGGATAAGATCTTGTATACCCTTTTAGCTCAAAAAAATGAACCTCTACCCATTCCATTTGAGGATTATAAAATAATTACCAATACAATAATAGTCATCCATTTATATGTATATATTAAGATAATGAAAATATTCATTATTACATCAAATCATAACTTTTAGAAAAAAAAGTTATTTTTATCAATATTTCATCATAAAAAAAGATACATCATTTTCTTTTTCATAAAAATATTTTGAATGAGTTTCATTAATTAATAAACTTCATACCAAATAAGAAACATAAAACAATTTTTTTATAGATGAAAAAAACTTTTAATGGAAATAAGGTAATTTCTTGAGGAAAGTACCATTTTCATTTTAGGAATTTATATTTAAAATATAATAATATGAAAAATTTTAGGTAAATCATTTTATTTGAATATTAAAATGGGAATATGTAACTAAATATTAAAAGAAACTATAATTCAGGATCTATGGAAAATCCATTTATGTGGTGTTTGAAAAATCAAATATTTCTTTCACTATTTGAGTAAAAAGTCATAATTACCTTGTTCGAAAAATAGAAAAAGTGATTATTTTGAATATATATATATATATATATATTTCTTTTAGAATATGTAAAAATAAATATATAAATATATATAATCATTAAAAAATGTTAAATACATTATTGAATACAATATAAATAGTATATGGACATTGATTGAAAATATTCTTGACAACAAATAGAAATACAATATATTTTCCTTAAAACAATTATTTCGGTCACAAGAGTAAATGGAGAGAGTAAAATTAATGGAAAATTTTTATTACATTTATATAAACATATTATAATAAAATAAATAATATTTGTGATGGCTATTTCATATAATTTTAGAATAAAAAGTTTAAGGTTAAATAATCAGGTTATGAATATGATTGTAAAGTAAAACATTTACCAGTTTGCATAATTTTGAATCATTACCCCATGGAAAAAATGAAAAAATTTAAATTTAAATACCATTAATATATGTATATTTATGGTTCAAAATATCAAATTTTCAGTAGATGTACCTCATAAAAGAAGTTATGTGCATAACCAACCCTATTTTCCCAAGAAGACAATTTGAGATGATAAACCCTTATCGATTTGGTAAATTTTGATTAAATCCCCATTAAATTATATAATTAGACTTGTAATAGTATCTACAACAAAATACTAATTTTTACAATATAACATGAAAATGGGGTAATATATGCACTCCATGAATATAAATTAGGTAGAAAAAATAAAACATGTATAGATGAAACAATATCGAGATTATGAACCTGAACCTCATGTATGTATTGTTTTAAGTGAGCTAAACTAAAATATAATAAATTAAAAATTATTATCATTCTAAAAAACATAATCATTAATATAATACAATATACTGTCAACTTATTACATTTAAACACAAAATCATTAATAACTATTCATGAGAATTGTTGTTTCCGAGTGTTAACCATTCCCTATTTCATGTATGTTAAAGTTAAATAGTTATTGTCCAGTCACATTGATTTATGTTCCATAATCTTAAAAATATTAATTATTTAATAATTATTATATTAAATAATTATATACACTTTTATAACCATTCATATAATGATGTTATAAAAAATGAATTACATCACTTTGTGGAGACGAAAGTACATACATACACCGGAGCGATGTTTTCCAATTTCAAATGGCTAGAACGAAAGAATGGTAAAGACTAATTATCATTTACATAATAATAATTATATAATATATATCTATATATATTATGTCGGTCATAATAAATAACCTAGAAATATGTCGATGGAATGTGAATCATATAACTACATAGATTTGGTAGTCCACAGAGAAGCATTAGTGATTATTTCATTTTTCATTTGATGGAGATGAGGGGGTAAAAGTTTGTTACATAACCATAAGAACAACTCAGTATGTTTATGATTCTTAATACACTATGTTTTGAGGATATAATAGATTTATTTATGTTTTAAGAGGAAATTAAATTGAAAGATCTTGGTTAAGATTTATATCATTCTTTGAGGAACATCCTTTGACTTACACCTCATTCAGTAAATGTTTTGTTTTAAATGATGAAAGGATATATATGAATATGGTATGTAAAATAAGAAGGTTTTTGATTCAGGATTGGCGTATATAGAAGGTGAGAATTTTGAGTGTAAGGTAGGAGAAGTGGTTCCCCTGTATAAGTGACTGATGAGACACACATGGAATTTCTTAAATATTTCAATACTGTAAGGAACTCTAATTTGATGGAATAAATTGGCCAATGGTTTAAATATAGAATAAGATTATTTTAATATTTCTTCAATAAATATTAATTGGATACATTAATGTGTAATTCCAACCCATATATATTAGTTTACCCCAAGATAAACCTAATTTAACAATTATTCGAAATGTATTGTCTCAAGAATAATCTATAACTATTATTTATTTTTATACCAAAAAATATTTATTTATTTTGTACAATAAATTAATTTATGTTAATTTATATATATTAATATTTTTTGAAATAATTAATTTGGAATTATATTTGAATATATTTATTTGTGGGATATATTTGATAGAGTGTCGTAATTCATTTTAGATGTATTTGGAAAACATTATTCATACCCAATGTTTGTAATCGAGGATTAAGGAATGAATCTTACATTGTCAAGAAAATATGGTTATGGAACCATATGTATTGACATAAACAATCATTTGATTTTTGATAAAGTACTGATAATGATACTAATGATTGTATGGAACCCTAATCACGTAGAAAATAAATAATGGTATGTCAACCCTAATATTGTATTCAATCCTAAATATTCAATAATATGTTTGGTGTTTTGTCATTATATGAAGGAACCCTACATATGACTATTCAATGAAGTAGTTTTAAATTGGTTATTTTATCTGAGTTTTTTACAAAGGTATTGAAAAAATAAATTACATTATAGAACTGATTTTAGGATTGATTGAAATGATCATTATAATCAACATGAAGATTCATATTCAAAATAATAAATCATTCCCAATTCTAATGGAAATGAAAAGCCACTTAAAAGATTCAAATTTCAATATACTATGATATTCCCAGCAATATTTTTGTATCTACTCTAACAAAACAATTTTATGAATTATATATATAATATAATATAATATTTTCAATACAAATGTGATATAAAACTACGAATTATTGAGATTCACTTTTGAATACAAAACTGCTACAAAGATGAAGTGACTCTACTATTTTTAGAAGAGACTACACTATGAATATATAAATATTATAAACCTCATGAAATAGTTGTTGTTTTTTCAGTCTTTTATAGAAGATAATTTTCAACAAATATGTATTAAATTCTATCCTCACATGAAGACATTTATCTTTGAATAAGAAGATCCATTTTCCTTTACATGGTGCTGCTACTATGATCTAGAACCTATCAAAATAATTAAATGAAACTCTTATGATTTATAGGAGTTTCAATTTCATGATCTCAATCTTGGGATATGATGTAGCTTTTTACACTAAGATTTGGATAAACCAGTTCGGCATATAAAAGAATAAATCTTCAAAAAATCTTATTGTGAAGGTTTCAACTACCAACACACAGTTTTGATTCTCTTATGATAAGAGTACATTGTCTAGTTAAAATCACCAATTTCATAGAGAGTGTGTTTGTGTAGTGGACTGGGGAATCTTCGTTCCTTGAACGTCTATAAAAATTGAGGTGTTATTATTTTCTATTTATCCCCTACTCAAATATTTTATAGAAGATAATGCCGCTCATTTAAATAAAACATAAGGAAAGTCAGTCACAATTATCTTCCAAGATTATTGAAAAAACAATTCAACCTCTGTTAAGTATATTTATTTCATTTTGACCAAATAATTTGTATCAAAGGATATTTTTTTGATAAATCTCTATAACGATCTAGTGAATAAAATCTATAAAAATGGACATATGTATATGGATGATCCATGAGATGGTATGTATATGATTCATGCTCCATATTTCAATTGTGAAAACTATGGATGCTGGAAATCATGTTAGAGCATCTCTTTGTAGAATCTGGCATTTTATGATTATATAAAAATAATCACTCCTTATGTAGTACTTAATATATTTTACACTTGGGATGTCATAAAAGAATATGAGTATGAAATACCACAGAAATGTAATGAAGGATATATTATGTGGACACAATCTTGATGAATTTAATCATATTTATAAATTTCTCGTGGATTATGAAATGTGAATAAAATTGTTGTTTCATATGAAGGTACATACATTTTTAGATTTCTATGGTATTCTACTAAAAATATAAATTTTGAAACCTTTAGAATTTATAATATTAATATCATCACAAAATTGAATTGTCAATTTATTGAAAAATTAAATAATATTATTTATTTAGGATATTCTATTAGAAAATTAAATCAAGAATTGTATGTAATCATATTATTAACCTTATATTGAAGTGTTATATCGGGTTCTATTCGAAAAATCATCACTGGTTTGGAATCATACAATGAATGAATTGATTGGAACCCTCATGATGTATGAAGTAAGGATTCCAAATGATGATGAAGATCAAAAGATATTAGTAAAAAGAAAAAACACTCCCCATAAGGTAACATCTCAGAAAAAAATAAATGAAGCCAAAATAAAATTTCAAAATCTCAATAGATTCAGAGTGCTCACATTCCGACATTGAACTCGATCATTTAGCCTAAATGTATATAAAATTATTCAAGACCAAAATATAATTTATAGAAACAATCATAAATTATAAGTATTTAACTAATGAATTAAGATGTAGTGTTTGTAAGGAAATGGGTCATATCAACCCTGATTCCATCCACTAAATGAAGAAACAATTGTGACATAAAAGAAAAATCAAAAGAAAATTGATATTCAAAATAATGGAAAAAGTTCTATGAAAAAAACATGGAGTGTGTATAAAAAATCCTATACCACTACAAAATATAATTTTAAAAAGTTTCCATAAAATGAAATAACCAACATTTACATTATGGATATGGAAGAAAAAGTGGTAAAAACCTACTACTATTCTTCTTCCAAAACTAATTGATGTTCAAATATAAAATATTCTACATATTTATGTTTGCTAGAAGTAAAATGTTATTCTATTAGAAAAAATAATAAATCATTATAAATTAATGAAAAAGTTATTTTAAGTGAAATAGGTAATTTTATAAAAACATCATGAACTAATAAAAAAATTAAATTAATCTACATCTATTTATATTTTCCATGAATATCGAATAAAATAATTATAAGAAAAGGTAGAATGTTATTAAAGTACTTTTAGTGTTTTAACTAATGAAAATAAATATTCTAAAATTAAATAATTGGTAAAAATGTTATTAGAATAAAAACATATGGGACATGAATCATGGGTGAAATATAAAAAATATACCAAAAATGTTTTTCCCAAACTCAAAAAATATTACGTGTTACTATTGGGGAAAATGAGAAAACTATTTTGATAAGTAATATTTAATATATCTCGATATAGGTGGAATAAAAATGGATTTTATTTCTGATTATATGTCTTAAGATATTTATATAAATTAAGGTAAATTAAGGAAGATCTAAATTCTTTTGTCATTTCTTGCTTACATAGGTGGACCCAAGAAAATATGGGTACGAAAACAAAGAAGTTTTTAAATTGTTTTGATAAAAAAATACCATAGGAAGTGATGTTCTATATGTTATATATATAGTGTTTTCTCATGAAATATGAGTGGAGACTCTTCAAAAATACATACACTAAAAAGGGAAGGTAAGACTAGTCACCTTTTAGAGATAATGCAGAAGGAACGATAGTTTGACCTATATCTTTTGGAGATCCAAATTTAATCTCAATAAACAAAGTATTATTTGTGAATGGACTAATGAAAAACATGATATGGGTTTGTCAACATTTTGGTTATTACATTTAAGTGGTTTTCACTAACAATTCTTGTTCTGTTTCCAAATATAAACAGCTAAAATTTATAGAACCAAGAACTGAAAATGATTAGACATTAGATCTTTGTGTGAAGAAAGAGTGAATTGTTTAATTACTAAGAAAAATGATTCATGAATCTAATATATAGGAAATGGACATTTCAATATATTTATTAGTTATAAATTCTATAAGAAGCATTAGTTTCTAATTTTCGTATTCTAAAATTTGACAATGGTAGTTTTTTTGATACGTTAAAAATAAAAAATCAATATAAATCATCCTTAAAACAATTAAAAAGATTAGTACATTTAAACCATTCAAACATAATAATGTTTATTTCTAGACTATTATGAGAAGACGTTTTGGCTACTGAATTATATTTCTTGGTATTAGTTGTTTATTTTAAATTTAAAAATGGATTTTTTTCTAAATCATAATTGTAATTTAGTCCCAATTTTTTAAAGCTTTGGTAAAATATTTCCAAATAAAAATGTTTTATAAAAAAAATAATTATGAATTGATCGTGGTGGATACTTTTTTAATGAAGATTTCAATTCCTTTATTTCTCAAATTTAGATATTAAACACGTCTTCTATGCACCAAGAAAACCTCAAACAAATTGAAATGTTGGAAGAAGAAACAGAAATATCCCATAAATGGTAAGAAATATTCTGAATGAATAAAGCCTTCCTACCTATTTTGGTGTTGAAACTATAATCACAGCATCTTATATCCTGAATATAGTTATAATGGTAACTATTATTAAAAATAAACCTCCTAATATTTTGAAAAAAATAAATAATTTAATGTAATATACATTAAAATATATTCATGTATGGTGTATATCTTGAATACTAATGAAAATATTTGTAAATTATATCCAAAAGTTGAAAAAGGAATGTTTATTGGATATCATGAGACCTCTAATATTATGGAATTTTTAATAAAAATTGATGGATTAATGAGAAATCGGTTCATGTGATGTTTTATGAATGTGACTCTTTAAATAAAATGAAAAATCCACTAAATGAAATAAATTACTCTGTAAATGAAATAATACTTGACTCTCCGAATATTTATTTAGAAAAAAAATTAGATGAAATTTTTTCCAACCCATAAGAACCTGAGATTGATGAACATGAATATTTTTTTCATTGATAGTCTATAAACTTTAAGGATTATCCTTTAGAAATCATTTTAGTAATTCTAAAAATAGTAGTAATAACTAGAATAATTGTAGGAAACATTGATGTTTTTTCTACATTACTATCATAATTAGATGAAAAACTATTGAAGAATTTTAGATAATAAAAGTTTATTATTATTTATTTAATATGTGAGAAATAAGGTCAGCAAAATTATGTTTTTGGAATTAGTTGGGAGACCATCCAATTAACCATTGATATTAAAAAAATAGGTTATTAGAAAAAACAAGATAATCAAATGATAATTATAAGAAACAAAGCTAGATTAGTCAAAAAGGTTACACCAAGAAGAATGAATATATTATGATGAAACATTTGAAACAATTTCTATATTAGAAGAAATTAGAATACATCAATATTATTCATATTATAATAATTATATACTATATTTAATGGATGAAAAATATAATTTTGAAAATAGATATTTAATGGTTGAAGTTTATATTGAACATCCACTATGTTTTAAAAACCCTCATGAACTAGATTTTTCTTTCAAAATTCCCAAGCCACTTTGTGTCCATAAATAGGTACCCATATTATTAATTTCTCTGTTAATTTATTTTGATATAATTCATTTAATTTATTACTTATATACTTATCAATTAAATAAAATAATATAAAACTAGTATTTAATGCAGTTTGAAAAGTTGATAATTTTCAAAAATAAAACATGTAATGATTAAACTATATAATTAGCACAAGAAATTAAAACTTTGTAACAAAAAATCTTAATAAAAACCCTAACTATTATATTTTCAGTCACTACCCTTGATTATAAAACCATTCCAATTCTCGATTGTTTATCTTCCATAAAAAACCTAGATTCTAAAACCCATATACCTTATTATTTGTAAAAATGATAAAGAACAAGCGAGCATAAGACAGTGAACCAGCTAACTTTAAAATCTATAGGGTTCTCTCTATATGGATTCTATAAGGAAAAATAGTTTATTTTGAATGGTTCTATAATAAAAATATCTTTTTATAAAATCCCTAATTTTTCAATGTTTGTAATTTTTGTTTAATAATTAGAATACAAAATTTATTTTGAGTTATAATTAAAGAGGTTGTACAAGAAAGATAAGTTTACATTCGTGTCATCATAGGATATCATTACCTCTTGTGTAAATGATATGAAATTTTTGATCTCTTTGGAATAAATAATTTAGATCATACAATGGCCTCATAATAGACTATTCAATTTTGAACTTCAATCAAATGGAATTCAAGACGAGAAGACAAAATATATAATGTCTCTTTTCATTGGTTCAAACCAAATTCAAAAAATGTATTTTAAATATTATGAGGCTAATCATAATGTATTTGAAAAATTCATTCATTCAGTCATCCTAGCTATAGTTTCAATATAAGAATAGATTAATTTTCCTCATATGTAATTCATGTCTTTTCTAAAAAGTTATATGATGTTAAATGTTCAACAATATATGCTTAGATATCATAATCACTACATTAAATTTGTGGCATGAGTATCTTTGTATTATAACGGTCAAATTATTTCACATCTATTATGTAAAAATAATATGATTCATCATATAGAATTTCATACAAATTATCATTAGGGAAATATTTGAAATGCATATACTCAACGAATGTTTTTTTGGAGCACAACAGAGGTAAACTACTTCTTGTTGGGATGGATGACCAACAAGAATCATGATCAATTTATCTAAGGGGAAAGAAAAATTTGTAGGATTGGTTCTTTATCATTTGGATAAAATTATTGAATCTCAAATAGATATTGATTCTCAAAATAAAAAATTGATACTCAGATACTATACTGAGGATAAACATGTTGCACAAACTAAAGATATTTTAGAAGAAGAACTTCTCTCACCACCTTGTAACTAAGAATAACCTTCACAAGTTTACCTTGAACATGATACAACTAGACCTGGAGAAGGAACTCAATTTCTATTTTTAGGAGTAACCATTCAATGTGAATAACAACAATTTTCGGGTCATGTACATGATGTAAAATTTTCACATTGAATTTTTCAAGAATATGATACTTTTCAATGAGGCGAGGAAGTTCCAACTTCAGTTTATAAAACAACAATATTTGTTGAAAATCATATTGTCTTTTCTCTTGAAACTTCCGTAGTCCGAATATCATTGATATTTATATAAATAATTGATCTTCATGACACCATTTATTTTTTAATCAGTGAGAAAAATCAATATATATTCATAAATATAGAATAAGAAGATCCCCAATCAAGACTTCTAGAAGATTCCATATATCATACCTAGAATAATCATAATGTATCTCTTGTAATCAAGTTAAACAAAATAATGGAAGAAGCCCAAATATTGAATCATGAGTTAGAGTCAACAAGAAAAACATTGGATGGTTTAAAAAATCAACTCTTTCTAGAGAACAATTGGATGTTTTACATGATCAGTGGCTCAATCGAAGGGATAATTATGTTTCTGTAAGATATGTTGTTTCCCTTAAGAGACAAATGATAATCCAGTTTTACAAAATAAGATCTAAATTAGTCTTCAGGGTTGAATTAATAGATCTAAAATTTTATTTTGGAAGTCAGTTTTAATAAATAAATAGTAGTATCATTCATTCAATAGCCTCCACTTCATCACGACCAACATATCAAGACTTGTTTAGAAGATTTCATGAGATTATATCTATAATGTTTTATATAAATGATATACATCATTACCAAAAATGTAATAGTGAACCTCTTAATGTAATTGTAGATAATCATAGGGGACATATCTTACAGTTGACCTCATGGGATTATGGAATTAGGCTGCTGCTCAATCGGATAAGTGTTATGCTTTCAATGTTTCTAAAGATATAATAAAATCTATATGAATTTTTGAAACTGAATTTGATTGAATGAGAAAAAGTGTGAAATGATTCAATAATTTTGATAATTTAATAGGCTCATAAAATTTATGATGTTTTTTTGAAAGATATGGAATATTTAGAAGATGACCATCATATTGTATATGATTTAATGTATCCTAGAACCTCTAAAAAACTAGTCCTTTTAATGTCTACCATTCATTTCATTTGATCTTTTTCCTAAAAAATTATTCTTATTATCATAAAACATCATTTTTAAATAAAATTAACTCTATTTATCAATTAATATTTTGATTTATTATTATTCTATTTTTTTTATTTCTATTCAATTATATTTCCAGGACATATGTTATATTTTTTAAAACAGTATAATATAATATTATTTCATAGTTATTTGCCTAATTGAATGTGTTTTAGTCAATTTGCTTCTAAATTATTTTTTTATATCATAAAAAGAGGTTAAAAATGGGTAAATAAGATTTTATTTAAGTTTTTATTTCCAATTAATCAAAATTAAACTGTAAAACTAAAATACTAATATGGAATGTTAATTTTATAAACATTTAATATATTCATTTAAATATTATTTCATTAGTCTTTATAATACCTATATATTCAATAAATTTAATTATGGGTTTTGTGATAATCAAAAAGGGAGAAATAGTTGGGCATGTATTATCTCAAAAATTATATATAAATATTTTTTATTTCATTTTTTAAAAAAACCCTTGTTTTATTATGGGTGAAATTACATTAAGATAATTTCACAAAATTAATATTAATTGAAATATTTATTATGGAATTATATTACTAGACCATGATCCATGAGATATATTTGATAAAGTGTTGGAATTTGTTTTTAATGTATTTTGGAAACACCATTAAAACCCAATTTTTTTATGGATAAAATAAGAAAATAACCTTACATTATCAATAACGTATGGTTAAGGAACTGTATTTATTTTTGTAACCGTATGTATCAAATTAGGGAATGTGTGGACAAAGAACCCTACATTGGTATGAAACCCTACATTTGAGGAAACAAATATAAGGTATATCAATCCTACATTTGTGTTCAACCCTATGTTTTCAACACTATGTTTGGTTTTCTTCCATTATATGAAGGCACCGAACTTTTCACTATTCAATGATGAAGTTTTAGGTTCACGATTTTAACATATAGTTATTAAATTTTCTTTATGAAAGTAAAGATACATTAAATTCAATTTTAAAACTAATTCTCAAGCTCATTGTGATTGACATAATGATTTTTATTAAATGGAATAAATAATTCATATTTCTAAAGGAATTTACGACTCTCAGGAAATGATTCCGATTTAAATGTGTTGTGATATGTCTAGCAATTATTCTGGATCTACTCAACTGAATGATAGTGGTGTCTTATATATATTCTACCAATGTTTCATTGTAATACAAATGTGATATATGCAGAAGTGTTACTTTTATTCTCTTTTGTATAAATAATTTCGGATAAATTTAAGAAAATATACTATTTCTTAAAGATATACATACTTATGATATACATAATTTAAATATCCTGAAATTTTTTTTCTTTACTTTTATTGAAGATCATTGGCAACCAGGGTCTCTTCAAATCTATCATTACTTGAAGACATACATATTTGAAGAGGAATATCTATATTCAATCATTATTTTCTACAATAGTGATATAGAATCTGTAAAAACAATCAAATCAACTCTTTAGATTTACTAGAGTTTCTTATTCTTGATCTAAATTGTGGATAAAGTTTCTTCTTCTCGAACTAAGATATGGAGAAACTAGTTACCTACAAAAGAATCAAAAGGCTTCATAAAGTCATAATGTAATGGTTTTAACATCCTACAGTCAGTTGTGATGGCCATATAATAATCGGATCTGGTCTACTAAAAAACACCATTCTCATAGAGAGAGTGTTGTTGGGGTGAAATAGGGTATCTCTGTTCCATGAACGACTATAAAATTGTTTTCTATTCTTAAATAATGTTTATCCGATACAAAAATGTTTTATAGAAGTGAATGCTACCCATATTCATAAAACATAAGGAAATGCAAATGCAATACTATTTCAATATTATCTAAAAGACACAATTCACTCCCTCTTGTGTATATCTTTTTTATTCTGACCTGTTTGCTTTTACCATGGTAACTAAATTTTAATATTTTTACTATTCATTAAAATGATTAATGATGTTAAACCTAATAAATTGCATTAACATTTCTCAACAAATGTATAGAATACATCTTACCATATTCATTTTACTTATGTTTTTGGAATAAAATTTTAAATATGTGTGAAAAATTAAATGAAAACCCCTTTTTGAATAAAATTATTTTAAGCATAAAATTGAACTCACATCAATTCCTTACCTAGTAAAAACAATAAAATAATTAGTAAAATATTTTATTTATTATATAGTCCATATATTTACTAAAAACAATGAATAATTTTATAATAATTTAAATTCTTCTGATAAAAACACATTTGGGGTATAAAAAGTGTTTAATAAAATTGGGTTCATAAGCACAAAAAATAACTAGTATCAAAATAAATTGTAATGATGATTCCTATGTATTTATTTAGATTATTTATAATTAATGATTTTTTAATTTTATATGACATAAAAAATGTATTGATAATATTAGATTACATTAATAAATAATCAAAATTACTGTTTCATAAAAATTGATATTTTTTCTACAATTCACTCAAATATATATATTTTTATAAAAAACCAAAAAATTAACCAATATTAATTTTTTATTTTTTATTTAAAAAATATATACATTACCACATATAAAATTTATAAAAATTTAGAGAAATTAATTATAATTCCATTTTATTAAATCAAATAAAACAAATTTTTGAAGAAAACATATTTTTGAAGCATAAAATGACTTTTCTTAAAATTGAGTTCAAAATTATTATTGAGAAATATATAAATTTTTATTATTTTAAAACAGTATATTTATTTTTCATAATGTGGATACAATTATTAATATCTACCATATTAATAAATTTGTTATAAATTATAATTATATTATGGTTTATTTAGACTCAAAAATATAGTAATTAATGATATTAGATATCTCACGTTTCATTCAAGATAAATACATATAAAATAATGGGGTATTACAATAGGGTTATTTTTATAGTTGGGTCAAATTAGATTTATTTCTAGCCATTGGTATCACTGGTACTTCACCAAATATTATTGACAACTTGGTCCTACCCAATCCAATCAGATGGTTAGAGATGTTACACACACTTTTTATACACAAAAAAAAACATAAAAAATTATAGGGAACAAATAGATATAATTTTCAGGCCAGTTTGAGGAATAATGAGTAGGGATCAATTCCCATAAATTAATTAATGTGTTTTGGATGAACCATATAATTTTCAACAATAAATTTTAAAATATTTTCTAACCACCTCTTCACCATATAATTTACTTGAAAGTCTTAATTAATTAATTTATTTATTATAAAAATTAATGGTTAAAATAAGTAAAATTCAACTCCTTGTAGGAATAAATTCCAAATGTTATTTGAAGAGAAAATATAAAAAATATCATGAGGAAAATTTATCTTTGTGATATAGGTATGTAAAAGAATTAATGTGTACATAATAAAATAAATTATGATTACATTCAATAAATGATTTTTAATTATATAAAAAATTGAATTATATACCTATAAAAATTTCAGAATAAAAGAGGTGAACTATGGTTATAAACATTGAATGTGTAGTTAGGAAAAAAAATTATGTCCAGTGGTCCTATATAAATTTTTACCCTATAGTATAAAATTTTAATTATAGAGGAATTTTATTATACTGAATTTATTTTATTTTTTTATTTCATAATTTAAAATATTATCAATAATTGTTCAATTTATATTTTGTTTTTCTAAATCAAATTCAAGAAATATGACCATGTTTCAAGTCATTATGAAATAAAGTATATTGTGATTATCACCATGACTTAGTGATATGAAAAAGATGGAAATATAAAAATTAATTCAATACATTTTGTGTAATTTTGTTGTCACATGTCATGTATACAGTAAAGAGAATAACTCAACCCCATGGGAATATTAAATGACTCTCACCCATAAACAACATAAGATGTTATAGATGGAAGAAAAACTATTTAATTTACCGGATAATATCATAATTAGTGAATGGTGTATATACAAGTTGGAATGTGAGTGGTAGAAGACATTCCATGTAAAACCTTCGTCACCCGAAAATGATGATCATATGTTAATGTTTAGTCAGCGACATCATGGATATCTAAAAAACAAAATTTCTAACTTTGTAGACCATATATAACTATATATAACTTTGGTAGTTTCAATGTTTTATAAGTATATTCCTAGTTAAACATGAACTGAAGAATAAGAATAATCCCTATAGACTCTTTAATTTCTATTTATCAAATTCTAGTTTTTCAGGATATAATTTCTTTATATTATATTCAAATTTTATCTCATTATTTTTATTAATGATTATCCATCCATGGGATAGTTTGGTCTCATACTCACCTTGTTTTTTAAACTGATGACCATGAGAGGCTGTGAAGATATATTTGGGGGTTACGGAACTGTTAAAAATATTAATAAGATTGTTTTACTCCTCTATATTTGTATTTTTAATAATATGTTATTGTATTTTCATTATGCTACATCTACAAACCCATAATTTGTATTAAGAAGGCTGAAATAAATTTATGAAAGATTAATTAGATGCATTTCCTTGTTTAATACTATAATAACATTATAGTGGAGTATAATCATTTATTCAAGATTGATATGTCAGAAATTTCAATATTTGATTAATGATTACCCATGGATTAAATACTGTAAAAATTATAATAAGAATATTTTAACATACTAAACCTATGTATATTTTATTCCTTATAGTGATAATAATATTCCATATTGAAAAGAAAAAATATAAATATTTTTTATTTAAAATATTGAACTTCCATAAACACATAATATTTTTATTAAATAAATATTATAAAAAATAATTTAAGGAATATTTTTTAAAAATAATAAATGTCACTAAAATTATAACCTATTAATAATTCATCTTACGATCTTTAAAGTATCACATTACAGGATAGACCAATTTCATCCTCAATCTAACAAGTTATTTACTTGTTCAAACGATAGATTAATTTTTTAATTTGACATTACATACATTTACTGTGTTCACTAATCAATTATATTTTCTTAATTGATCATGATTTATTATGAAATTTATAAAAATTTATTTTCAAAATAATTAATTTTTTATTTTTTATTTTTTGATGCAAAAACTAATTTTTCATCAATAAAAACTAATGTAATAAGGTATGATTCCTCTTTTCCCACAATCCATTTCACTTATGATATCATTAAGGATTAATTTTTGAATCTCTTAAAAAATATATCTGATTATTAATACTCTCAATGCCTAAATATTAACGACCATAATCTGATCAATGTGTGATGTATTAGACCTGATTCACATAATAGTAACCAATCCAAGTTGGCAATGTGACCTCATGCACACTTCCTTATATTCAATAGGATATAGAGTAGTAGTGATTTCCCAGGATGGAATAGTGGGGTGACTATACCCCTATTATCAAGGTGTGGCACAACAATATAATATTAAGAATCAAAATTATAAGAAGAGAAATAATTGAGAGGTGAAAAAATATTCCTCCAACAGATATTGACTAGGTAAAAAGATCCATCAAAGTCAGATATAAATGATGATAAAAAAATTATATACAAATGACTAGTAATACAATGACGGAATCATACATTACACCACATATATCAAAAGCACAGAAAGGCCAAAATGGATATATCCCCATATATAAAAATCGTGTATCATTGTTTAGACCAATGATCCCCATATATAATGCAAGAATCAATAAAGTGTTAGAAAGATCCATGATGACATTCCAGGTTTCACACAGGTGGACAAAGATGGTTTCAAGATAAACATAGTAACACACCACCAACAGTGTCTATTCCATTCATTATGTATGTATATAATGAATAATTTTTAGGTAATAAAGAAATTAAATGATATGTGTTATATTAATAACCTATATAGGTCCAAGTTCCCATGGAACACCTATCTTTTTCAACCAACTTGTCCAAATATACTCAGTCTCTATGTAATAAATCAAAAATGATTTTATTTATATTGAATTTTAACATCCAAGATTATGGTCCAAGAATCCCCCGTATATCTTTTCCCATTGGATGTGTAAAATAAATCCATCAGTAAAATGAAAGGCTAAGAATGAATTCACACATGTGATTTGGCATGTCACACACATCACATAATCATATAATTATTATTTAATTTTAATGTAACATAAAATAATAAATAGAATAACTAATTTTGAATCCATGTATTGCTCTAATGAACCCACCACCTTACCATCGCATCTATGGAGAACCTCATAGTAACCTAGGTGTAACTTTAGGTGTGGTATAACATCACCACCCTCTGGGTCAATTCTTTAAAATCAACTAAAGGAGGCCACTAGAATATAAAAAGATCTTCCCTCTATAATTGACCTTGGCAGTCCACGAGGGAGTCCATGTAGAACCAATGGAATTATAATATTTATCCCTCTAAGTTCTTCCTGGGCTGGACATTGTGGGGTCCATATATCACATCAGAAAAAATTAAGTAGGTTCCATATAATTCTATCCATGGTGTTCAAAAAACATACAATATATCACTCTGTATTCTTAATTATCATTCATTTAAATTAATTAATTAATCAATCTAGAAGATACCATCTATAGTGATTCTATAGTATAACCCACCTATCACTCTAGTCATGATAATAAGAATGGTTATGGGAACATTGTATAACCATTCCTTATAATAACATATGTTTTATCCATTTAGTCATCACTTTTATATTAAATTAACTCAACATTGAAGGTGGTTTAAGTAAAGAATATGCATTAGATGCTAAACATCTCACGAATCCTTCCACTCATTTTAATTAGACATTAAATTATGAAATGTAAATGATGACTATGTGACCATGGTCAATGGACAAAAATCTAGGGAAATTGTCTTCCATTCCCTCATTCCATTAATTCATGTTAGTACATAATCAAATCAGTTATCATACCGCAATAGGGTACAATGGAACTCCCTAAATAGTAGTTCCATTACAATGGCCACTAATGGTTGATTAATCTAATTGAACGTCTCACCAATGTGTGGTTTCAAATTCGTTGTCCATAAAAATTAATCAATCCTCAAAGGGTCTAAAGGGTCTCCCATATCAATTTAGTTTAACTATATTTTGATTTAATTAATATTTCCTGGTAAAATTATTTACACTATATAACGACATTATATAAAACACATCAAATTTAATTAAAAAATTGATACCACCTACCTTATCTTTATTGAGAAATAATCATACAGTCCTAACCTCTAATTTGATCAATATGATAAGTAAAAAGAAGAGTGTATAAATACACTAAAAATATAGAATAATAGCCTATGTCAAAAAAAATACACCAAGAGGAATAAAAACAATGAGAAGTTCAAGAAAAAATAGAACTCCCCATCGGCTATCCAAATGAGTTGAATAACACTCGAATCATAAATCTGATGAAGTAACATGAATAATTCCCCTGTTAAAGATTTGAAATATATCTCAAAGGATGTGAATTTTACCTGTTATGCACTAGAGGAAAAAATAGAATAAGATGAATTAAATGACGATATGTGAAAATGTTCATCCCCCATTTAAAAACAAGGTTCAAGGATTGGCATCATTATTGAAAAACTTTAGCTAACGATGCAACCATCACTAGATCAATTCCTACACAGTATGGTCAAGAAACATGGTACAAAAAAATAAGTGTCAACCATGTGTTTTATCTCTCTATAAAATTACAGATCTTCTACATGGGTGAGCATCCTGGGACACCCAGTTAGGTCAAATCATGGACCCTCTACTATGCACATAAAATCCATACACAGTATCTACTAATCATGTATCCCAACAACATCCTCCTAATATTTCATCTCCATGATCTGCACAAGGACCAAACACCGTATTTTTCTCTATGACCCCACTAGGAACACCAAAAATTAAAATATTAAATAAAATAAATAAATAAAATGATCCATACCTCATAGAAAATTGCATTTTCTTTCAAAAATAATCATAAAAATTTTACAACGTTAATTTTTTAGTTAATTTCTAAACATTATGAATACTGTAATTACATTAGACATATATCTCTTATAAATAACATAACAAGTCCAATTTAATTAATTGATGAGTCTTACGATGTATATATACCAACCACTGATTTGGAAAACAAAATGGTTTACATCTATAAATATTTATTTGGTATAATAATCTAATATCTATATAGGATTTTTCTTCTAAAATGTGTGTTGCATATTTTACCTTGTAAAAAATATTGATATTAACTAAAAGATTCATTATTAGATGAGTCCAATAATCCTTATCTCTAGTGACTTGAAGTGTTTATCATTTATATGACCTAGGAAATAATTTAAATGATACACGATTTTATAATGAACTATCTTTAAATTGACATATTATGTTTTCTAAATCAAATTTCATTATATCAAAAACATATAAAACATTATTGATATTTCTAATTCTTAAAAAAAATGATTCATGTATATATATAAATACATTTTCATCATCATGAATTAAAATATTTTCCTTTCACTACTATAAATCCAACATATATCAATGGGTTTAAACCATGGTTATATACCTAGGCTATACAAATGGTTCCATGTTAATTTTTATTTATTAGTGATTGTATATCAATATACCAATGGTTTTAATAAAAATATTGTTATAGGTTGACTTATACCGAGGCTTTTCTATAAAAATTCTTATTGGAATAGTGGATACACCTAATACCAATGGTATAATAAAACTATTTTCACAGAAACTATATTTTATATATGTACATGCGAATAGTTTTCTAACCAATGGAATAACCTTTCATAACATTTCCATCCAACATAACCTCATAAGCCATCAAACATCACCATCCATGCTTTTCTAAAAACCAACACACACCAAAACTCCCACATCAGTAAGAACCAAAATGGAACATTCTAGAACTAAATTAACATATTGAGTCCATTATAATAGATGATTCATATATTTAATCACATCCACTCATCAGGAATCATTGAGAGATTCTTTTGTGACACACATAGGATATTTATGTTTGTTCGGCTAGTTTTCAACATGGATTACAATATTAAGTGTTCTCATTCTCTCCACTATATGTGAAATTGTTCAATATATAAATTTTGTCTATGAATATTGATAAATGTAGATAATTTATAACAGGGTAACCTAGAGATATATTGATGACTTGGATAGTTTTCATAGTAGAGATCTCTTTAAGGTAAACACAGATGTGTCATTTTTTGATTGAGCTCAAATCAATTCTGGATGTGTTGTTGAGTTTGATGATTCATTTATATCATTTCACATCATATTATAGTATATTATATTATATATATTCTTTCGTTTTATCTTTTAGTTCATTAATAGGGCATGTTATAGAGGATTTTGATTTTTTATATTTTCTTATCAGTTTTTAAGAGGTGATGCCTAACAAAAAAATGTAGATACCTAAATATTGGTTGTTATCACCTAAACATGTGGTTGCGAGATTAAGAAGTTTACCTACCCAAATTATAGGAAATAAAATATTGTTATATAAGATATCGAAAGGATTTTGGGATATGAAAATGTATTTATTTATTAGGGTAATATATACAACGTAATATTTGGGATCACCTGTAAATGTAGAAACTATAGTAGTCATTAAAAAGGATATGGAAGCCAATATATTATTAATAATGATTTATATTTATAAAACATGATCTGAATTATAGAATGTAAACTAGGATTCTAATGATGTTAATTGGCAATAATATAGATAAAATTCAAGATTATACGATTTCATTGTTGATATTATTGAATATGTGGATAGTTTATTTGGGTTACTATAGTGATAATTTTAATGAAATAAATATCAGTTTGCTATGAGCTCATGATAAAGACGTTTTCATGGATATTGTGGTTATGGACTGCCTATATTAGGATTCTATGTTTTCAAATTGGTTTTGTCATATGAAATAAAATGTAGATATTATTTTGTATAATGAATATTATATTGGCTCATGTTTTATGAGTA
Source organism: Viscum album (assembly GCA_963277665.1). Classification (NCBI taxonomy): domain Eukaryota; kingdom Viridiplantae; phylum Streptophyta; class Magnoliopsida; order Santalales; family Viscaceae; genus Viscum; species Viscum album. The sequence continues at coordinate 1,283,700,947 of OY728134.1, forward strand.
ATCCCTGCTAAACATTATTCTAGTAAATGGTTTTTTTGAAAAGATCGTCTGTTTATATAAGTTTAATGTATGGGTTTTCATAGTTATATTTGAATAAATGGAATAATTCTATAGGTTTGTAATATTTATTACATATTTACATAACATTCTTATAGAACTATATAGTTTTACAAAATAAAAAAATAAAAGGTCTATGAAAATTATAAAAATTCCAAAATTTTAGAGTTAGGCATGAACATGTTTAATATAAAATGCCGAAATATAATATTAAAAAAAGATATGAAAATTCATGTATTGTGATATTAAAATTTTTATATTATGGTCATGAAATATGTGTTTGATACACATGATGTGTTCAATCAATTTCCTAGATGTTTCTATTTAGGATCTATTGAAGATTGAGAGTTCCAATCAACAGAATAAAGACTATATTTCATAGTCATGTCATCCTAATAGATTATTATGAGAAAACATCATAGAAATGTTGACTTCATCAATAATAGAAGTATATCATTACAAATATTAAATCAAGAATTTATTAAATCCTTAGAGATAGAGTAAAGTTAAAAAGGAATATAAATATATCCAAACTCTCTTGAGTAATATTTATAATTAAATAAAATTGTAGCAGCCTTTTTAGTTAGTAGGTATAATGAATCACAAGATTTATAATTTAAAAAAGATAAAGATATTTGGGAGTGAGTTCCATGTTTTCCGAGAAAACGGTTAATTAGTAATTTAAATGAAATTTAATTTATTTTAAATATTGTTTTTATTATATTTCAAAGACATTACCACCTGGTGAAATTATTTTGATGAGAAATATAACGAATCATTTGTCCTACGGGATATTATTAATATTTAAGAGCGTTTCATTGTAGTTTCAATAATGTTTTCAAAATATATATATATATTCTTTCCCCTAAATTTAAAAACCTATTGGGATTATGATGCTGAAGAAGAGCCCCCTCTATATGAATTAGTTGTGACTTTTCCTATGAGAATTATTAGTCTCTTTGATTCAAGTTTATATAAGAAAATTTTTAGGGATGTGATGTTGGTTATTAATGAAATATTTATGGTTCTAATTAGAGTGACCTTATTCTATGAACAATGTGAAATTTGTAAGTACAATATAGAGTTTAATATAGAATATTAAAGGAACCAACATTCATTTCATTGTTACCTAAATAATCTTTTCATGGACATAAAGAAGAGAGCTCACTAGATGTTTATGAATATATAAAATCTTATCCCTTTCTTGAATTTTTATTTTCTTGCCAAAGAAGCTTCTCAATAAATAATTTCATACTGATAGTTGGAATATAATTGAGTAGGACTTACATTTTACTGTACTAAATAATTCAAAACAAGATATTAAAATTATTTACCATTTTTTAAATTTAATATGTCAATGTAAATGTTGTGTTATTTTAATGATATTGAAATGAAATATTGTAATGTTAAAATGGGTACTTTTATTCAACCAAAACACAACAAATTACATTCCCATTGTGAGTTCAATTTAGATTATTTTAAACATTCTTAAAGATAGGAATATTCTACACTACATGATATTATTTATGAAAAATGTTATTATATGTGATCAATACTATGATAACTCTTTGAACAATATACTTAAAATAGAATCTAACTTCTAGAATATTTTATCCTCGTTGAATTCAATACTATAGATCATTAAAAAAATAAAAATAAACAAGATGAGTACCACTTTTAGAAAACAATTTCATATAAATTTTCAGACATGAATAGAGAGGAAAATAGAGAATGATATGATGAAAAATAACTAGATCCTTTTTTAAATAACATTGTTGTTTCACTAAAATCTGAATTTAATTGATTTGAATAAAAATATTTTTTCTCTCATAAAAAATGATAATTATAAAATTTAAATGAATACTAAACATGTATAAATTGATCATTTATTAAAATATTTGTGAAAAAATTGATTTAGATGATAAAATAAATCATTTAAAATAATATAACATTGGAATATAATTTAAATAATAAATTCTGAAATAACTATTAAATTATGAATTATTTTAAAAAATATGTGATTCAATCAAAACAAGGTGAAATTGAATGAATAAGTAATGTGATCCATTTTTTAAATTACTTTTTCTTTATTCTAAAAGAGTTTATGTATAATAAATTAATTTTTTTAAAAATAGGAAGTAGTGATTTTTTACTATTCAAAACATAGATGTGGAATTTTATTTTTATAATTGCTTAGTTTTTTTCCAATATAGGTTAAATAATAACCAATTTTAATTGATAATAATTGTTTTCAATTTCTTTTGGATGAATATATACAATTCAATTTATAGATTAAAATATTCTATTTAGAGACCAATAGTCACACATGAGAAACAGAATTATTTAGATAAATTATTTGAAAATCATTTTTGTTTCTCACTTCATTCATACATGAACTGAAACTCAATATCTTGAATAGTGTAATGGTGGTATATATTTAATTATTGATGCAAAGAGGAATAGGTGCCGATTTAACTCAATTCTCCCAATGTGTAATCTTTATCCAACATTCTTTACATAAGATTTATCATCAATGCTCAATATTTTCGTATCCCACCAATTTGAATGATAAAGGGCATGATGTGAGAAAAAATTAAAATCTATCTTACACGTAAACTAAAATTTTATGTTTTTATTAAATAATTATCACTATTTTAATATATTTATCTCATACAAACACTCATTATAATCCTTAATAAATAATTAATTCATGAATCAATTGTGTATCCATAAAATAATTGATATACACTACATGAAAATAATATATATATATATATATGAGATGTTAATCTCATTATAAGTATGTTATTCGATCAAAGAATTTATACCACACCCCCAGCAATTTCCCATGAAAAGACAGCATATGATAAAAATATCTTCTAGATTATCTAATTGTGACATATCTCAAAGTACAATGTATAGGGTTTAATATAACATTAGAGATACAATTTCTCACACTGAGTATGAATTATAAGAATGTGTACCAAAATAATTAATACATATTATTAACATGAAGTTTTCATGTTTGAAATAAGTATATAAGAATTGATTTTTAAAAAAATATAAAATTCTCTATTATATACAATAACTCACGTAGACTCATTTTCAACAATCCATGTAAATAGTTACAGTATACTCATGTATAATACATGGCAACTAGTTCTAATAATCTTTTTCCAAATAGTTTTTTAACTAAACAAAAAAACGAATATCATGCAACTACATGGGGGTATGGAAGAATATGTCGAAGAATGAAGTAACTAGGATAAAAAATAAAATAATCAATAATCAGATTTATTATGAATTGCATTAACAAATATAATAAAAAATAAACCTTGTTCAATGAATCTGGTAAAAAATATAGGTTAGTTTTTTAGATCAATAAATAATAAAAATAAATACTGGAAGATGATAGGACCAATTTGGAACTCTCCAATTTGATATTGATGAAAAATGGATTAAAAAAAACTGAAGATATATCACCACATATGTGGATGAAAATGTAATGTACCTCATGGGGTAATGGATGAGATTCTGAAGGTATAATTAGGAGTCCACAAGCAAGAATTTATTTAGAGGTATACACCAATGTTTTTAAAAACCATTGGTATGACATAGTATATACTAATCCTTTTCTGAAATAGTTGGTATAGCCTTCATTAGTGGATAATTTTATAAAAACGGTTTTAAAGACTTTTTTATAATAATATATATTCTAATGGTATCCACAAACCAATAGTACAGCCTTGGTCTATCAAAATATATATTTATTGTTCAAAGAAACAGTTGGTGTAGATTTATCTTATGCCAATGGTTTTGGAAAAACAATTCATATATGTTTTGTTCAAGGTTTTTATACCAATGGTTTCACAAAACCATTTGAATAGATTTGTTATAAAATACTGAAGCCAATATTTTTGAAAACCATTAATATAGGTTTGTGGCTATTTTCCTGGTTTCCAATAATTTTTCAACAATATTTAAAATTAAATTTATATTTATAGACCCATCCATTTAATATCTTTCAAATTCTATAATTATTCCTCCTATTATTGGTACTTAAAATATAGTAAGTATTCCACCATTCATAACACAAAACAATAAACTTTTATTCTTCAATTTTCTGATATATTTTAGTTTTTTTAAATCAAGAAAACTTTTTGACACACACCCAATATCTTATAAAAATACTTCATACATTGATATATTATTTTATATAACAATCAATTTAATATTATATAAATTATTATAATTTTACTACTTTGAAATAATTGTTATATGTACATTAATCTATGTGTCAAGTTTATAGTAGAAATCATTATCATGTCCCTAATTCCTTTAACAATTTATGACATGCTATATGGATTAAGAGACTATCACATTTTATATCCATCTAATAAGATATAGATGTATATACTATATATCAATATGAAAACATCATACATAATATATATTAGTGAAACATGATATATTTTCCACTTAATATTGATATTTTTTTAGGTTTCCTGAAAAATATTTCAATATATACATACAATCATGTCATTCATATCACATATGACTCTTTGAGTTAGAATAAATTCATTGAAATATGGTTTTTATGTAATTGGGTTCTATTTTAGAAAAATTATGTTCAAATTGTTCTACAAATTATTATTACTGATACATTCATGAATAATTATTTCCAGAACCATCTTGAATAGGTTTTTTGATAACTGTAATGTTTGGATTATAATGTGATGTTTTGTGAAATATACATATTAATGTTTAATTTTTTTACTAATAAATAAAATTCAAATATGATATTTGTAGATGAAATTTTAGATAAATAGAATGAATATTATAAAAAAACAATGTGAGGTTGTCAAATAATTATGATAAAGAATTTTTTTTTATGAAGGATGAATCTCATACAGTAGTTATGTTGAACCCCAGGATGCCCTGAGAGGGGAGGGTGAATCTGGGAGTCAACTTTTTCTTTTAAAGTGACAGATCTTGTTTTAATGTTGGTAGGAATGTGTTTAACCTGTATCATTGATATAAACAAAAAATAACAATCACATATAATGAGACCACCCATAACATTTACTTGGTTCACCATAAAGGGCTATTCTAATGAAACACACAAAAACATGTGTTTCAGTCATACAAAATCCACTAATCTTCACTAGGTGTGTAGTAAAAGAATTTGGTCATAGTCACTCTGTTCTAGGAACACATCGTTTACTATAATTTAGGCAGAGCTCACTACATCCCTCAGAACACATCCATCAACACTCCCTTGCTCACAACCCTAGGAGAATCCTTACTCGGTTTATTGTCATGGGGGTCTATTCGAATGATTTGCATTGAATAATTTATGTCGGTCCAGCCTGAGAAAATACTCGCATCAATTTTTGGAATAGATGTACATGATAACACCAATCCCACACACTTGATATTAAAAATCATTTCAAAATCATAAAACCACACAAGCGTGCAATTCCTCATCTTTCGCTCAAGATTTTGGAATTATCGCGAGAGATGAATTTCACACAAACCATATTTTCCACATAGTACACTTATCATTCACGTAACTACATCACAGGATTGACAATGCATTTTTAGAATAATGAACCACCTTACACACATGATTAATTATATTAAATTATTTCATGCAAAAATATTTCGTGCAGAAGAACGAACCGATTTTCATTAGAACATTCTTAAGACATTCATGGGGGGTAGATTCTTATTTATAGGCCTCAATGAACCGGTGCAGATGTTTCCAATGCTTCTTTTTTGGTGCGTTCATGATTCTTCATGAGCATGCAATTCCCCTTTTGACATTTCATTAGGCTCGAAATATTATTCTAGAAAACCTCATCTTTCATGAACATTTAATTCTTTCATGCACTTTTTTCATTTTCCATATTTTTTGGCACTCATCCCAAATTAGGGTGTGCACACATGATTCAAAACACCCTTAAAGTCTTGTGTGAAACATCCTTTTCTAGAAACACTTTTCCCCAAATTCCAGTTATTGGACAAAAAAAGTTGGAAAACACTATGAAACATGTAATCCTTCAATAAAATTGCTCCGTTGAACTTTTTGATCTCTTTCCTGGAAAATTTCCTGAAATTCCAAAGTGAATTGATAATAAACAAAAACCACACTCTATTTTCAGCATAGAATGATTTTGGTTCCAATAATGTACAATGGAACCAATTTTCCAAATGAAGGTGGAATGATCTTAGAGGCCTTAAAAGAAATATGTTTTTGGAAAATAAGGAATATGAATATTTTGGAACACAAATAATTGATGAAATAATTACATGGATTCATTTTTTTTAATGAATGTAGTGGTTTTTACATGATGTGAAAGGCATACATTATTAATCCACCTCATGGCATGAAAAAAAACAATTTTTCTGTTTTGCTATTTTAAAATAAGAAAAATAATTTAATATTATGAGAAGTATCTTTCTATGGTTATTTTTGTTGTTTGAGAACATTTCCATAACAACTAAAGAAATTTTGAATTAATTTAATCAATTTCAAACAAAATTTAAACATCCATTTTATGAAATGATTTAATATATCAGTTACATAATTGTGATCTATGATAAAAATAGAATAAATAAATAATATAACAAATAATGTTTTTTAGTTGTTAATGATTTTAATATCTTCCTATTGTACTATATAAAATCATATGATATGGGTTTGGTAATTTTGGTTGAAATCTATTTCGTAGAGATATCCAATAAGAGAGTAAGCAACTGACACTTTACATAAAGGTTAAAATAAATTTTTATATACGCCAATATAATAATTATCCTATTTATTCACACACAATATTAGTAAAATAGTTGTTCACTTATATCAAATATATATATATATATATAATTTTATGCACTAGAAAATAGAAACGTTTTAACTCCAACAATGAATTTTTTTTATCATCTATAAAAAAGTTGAATTATCTAATGTGTAGATTAGGATAGAATAATTTGAAAGTATTATATATCATCATGAATTAACCACAATGAAAATATCCTTATATTATTTATTATTTAGACTCACTATAAAAAATATGTTTCATGAATAAAAATAGGGAAAACATATTATGTAACCGTTTAAACATGAAATCAAATGTATTATAAATTTGTACCAATTTATAATCTTGTTTAGATCAATAATATCAATGAAAAAAATTTATTCATGAAAATCCACATTCCTAACCAAAAAACATGTATTTGTCTAGCCCTTTATATGATTAAGTCTACTTTAAATTTATAAAATGAATAATCATAGTTATACTTTCTTAAAATATCATTTACATTGAAATTAAAATGAGGGATAAGAAATTATATCTTATAAATAATCTATGTCAAAATATCTATGGTACCAATGAAATGGTTAATCCACCTAGATGGGGTAAATCAATCATTCAATTTTTGTATAACTTTAATTAACATTAAATTACCCTATGTTTATTATTGAGGGTATAACCTATTCATATACCAAGAAAAGCTCTAATCACATTTATTAAGGTAGAAAATAATTTAAGGCACTGATAAAAAAATATCACATATATTATCCAACAGTTTTGTATTTTAGTCCCATAATTACCTTATTTTAAGGGAAACTATCACTTTTTTTGTTTTATTATGATTTTGATGTTAATTATTAAAATGATTATTTTAATTTAACTACTGCAAAATCAGATTGGTATTTCTATAATAAATTATTATGAACCCATCTAAATTATTAAATTCCTTCTAAGGGATTCATAACATAATGTGATCAATTTTATTCAACTATACCCAATGTATAATTATAAATTATTATTCCAAAATAATTCTCACTAGTTGGGCCTATGAATCTATGCCTTCCATGATGGAATTTTTAATATGGGCCCAGGTATGAAAAAAGGGAATCTGAAATTAGCACAAAATTCACATAGATATAGAAGATATCCATATTAATATATTATATACATTTTTGATCCCATGATTCCTAATCCTTAATGGTCATGAATTCCTAGGATGTTAGAATATTGGAATTTGGATAATTGTTAGGAATGTAATTCTTTCTTGAGTAAAGATCTCATTTATAATATTCACATTTATAATAGTGGTAAAATATTCTTTGTGGATAGAATATAAACATAAAAAATTCAATGAAACCATAATTAATATATAATAAAATTACAGGGGCTGAAAATAATTGAAAATCAGAGTTCATTTTCAAAGAGAAATGTTGGCACACATTAACTTATAAATGTACATCTCTAAATCCATTTCAAGGGTAAGATATATTATTTAGTAAATTTTGGTAAGAATTTTTTTCTACTGATTTTGTTTTAATTTAAATGAATAATATATATAATTTCATCTTCCACTCTTCTCATTATATTTATAAATTTTCATTCCTGACTGTGTTCTTTCCAATATATATGAAAAATGGATAAATAACAATTTTTTTTTATTTTTATGGGTGGAAGATACGTTTCTATTTTTTTGTGTATTAATGATTCTCATTATTCATCATATAAAATTTTTGTATCTATGAATGTTTTATTTAAGCTCCCCTCATTAACTACTATTGTATTCTTATTACTATTCATTTCATCCCTCTCTTTTCTCATCATAATGATGTATATGGGGTGGAGTAGAATAATTGTGATGATGTGAGGGTGTTTATTCCAAAAATAATATGGTATGTGTGGGATAATAAAAATTCAACAGGAAGGTGTTAATTGATATGGATTTTCTCAACATTTTGTACAATATTTTGAAATAATATTTTAGCTAACAATGATATCATTACCATGATCTCCTAAAAATAATAATTGTTCACCACAAACATCACTGTGTATTTTTATAATTGGTGCGTTTAAAACACACACACACAAATATATATATTAATCTCATTTATTGACCTCTCATAAATTTATAGACATTCATGGAGAGTCTAATTACATTCAAACATTTTTAATAATAAATAAATAAATAATCATACATATAAAAAACTAAAAAAAATAACACAATTTCGTATTTTTTAATTCTTAAGTAAAAAATGGAATTTATAGTAATTGTATTTTGATTAGAGTACCAATAATAAAATGTATGATTTTTAAAATGTTGATAATTTATATATTCATGATCCAAAAATTAATATATTGATACAAAAAAATTACAATATGCCATAGGATGTCAAAAGCCAAATAACGACTATTTCTTCTTGTCTTGATGAAAAATAAGGTTTTGAGGTCGAGGAAGCAATAAAAAAAATTAATGATTTGGTAATACGGGTTCCAAAAATAGTCATAGTTTAAGAGACTAATATTTTATTACGTAAACACATTTAGTATCCTTAAATTCTTGCCCATATAAATCTTATATTTTTTTATGAAGAATGAATTATCGAAGTTGTGCATGTGGGTGATCAGCATTTTTTAAATGAAAACTACTAGGGATATACTAAATCAAAAAAATTTAAGAAATTATCCTATATTTGATAATAAAAAATCACCACCACTCTAAATCTATTATTATTTTTACAAATATGATGATATAAATTAAGTGACCGAGTTAGTAGTTCACTTCAAGAAAAAATAACATTTCAAGATCAACTATTTGAAGGGGACAATATCATTATTGATTCATAATGTGTAAACTATAATCAAGAGGATTTATTGGGTGAATTCATATTTTCAAAATATTCTAAACAACAACCCAAGATTTGACCAACTATATTGATGATGAAGAGTGTTGACAGGTTGTTTGAATAAATGAAGATAACCCATTTTTTCTTTCCTGAAAATTATAATTTATACTACATTTATAAGGGGGTAAAATTTTCATATTAAGTCAATAGTTTCCTATAGAAGATATTTTTAGTAATTTACATTAGTAGGAAATAACATATGTGGATAAAATCATATAAGACACATCCTAAGTCATACATTTGGTGACCAATGAAACTACTAACTAGAGTAAATAAAAAAACCAATACCGACTTGGCAGGTCCAACAAAGTTCTACCCTTATTTTTTACGTTTCACATTCTTTGTAAATAATTTTAATTTTCATTTATTTATTTCTAGGTGTAATTTGTATCATTTAAGAGATTAACTAATAGCTACCATTTTAAAATAAAATTAGCTTTCATTATTAATTTTCATTTATTTTTATGCCATTAATATTTTATGGATATTAAATAAATTATAATAAAATTTAATTATGGGATTACTGTCATCCTACTTTAGTGGCTTGGATCATTTTAATTTTAATTATATTTCATATACATTTTGAGAATTAATTTTTATTTAAATGTTTCTAACATTATTTAATTATGAGTGATTTCTATTAATATTCGATAAACTATATTTTAAATTATTGTCATCGTTTAGACTTTTTCATGAATTTTGATTCTGAATAATTTTCAAGATTTTGGCCAATTATTCAAATCCGCGCCCATCAAACAATGAACCAAATTATTGCTTCCTACTATTGGAGGTATTCTATACCCTTATGGAAAATTAATCATAATTACCAAACTTTATTCAAATAAACATGTTTTTTTTGAAAATCATTACATTGGACAGTTCCCTTTGAATGAAATTGTATTCATAAAATATTTTTGATGTGATTGAGGAATTTTTATGGATGTACAAGTTTTAACATGAAACCCACCATAACATTTATAGTTTTTTATACCATATAATCTATGAATTGACTTATGCATTTAATCCACATTAAAATATAATTATTTTGTACCCACCTACACTATTAATATATTTGAATGAATATTTCTTGTTTTATTTTGAGTAAAATATATTTCACATGGGTTTTTTAATCACTTAGACCATTTTTTGGAAGTGTGAGTCATGTGTCATTATTTTTAGAATTTGATGAATAGGAATGAGTTAATTTCGTTGATTGTTTTTTATTTATATATTCTATTTCCCCCAAATAAAGAATTTTCTTGAAAAAAAAATCAGATGACATTAAATTATTCATTATGTTTACATTTATGACTAATTTTTTAGCTCAAAAATCGATGCAATCATTGTTATTATTTCATTAAATTCTATATTCATCTCACCCTCTTTGAATAAAAAGAAGAAATATAAAACATAATAAAATAAATTTAACAATGGGGAATTAGGTTCAAATAATTCCTTTTATTTACTATTTGATGTAGGTTCCATGATAAAGGTTGTGTTCGGTATATTATTTATAGGAATTAATTGATTTATATTTTAAGTGTTTGTACTTGAAAATTCATAAAAAAAATTTTCGGTGCTAAACCTCTTATTTCAAGCCTTGAATTTTTAAATATTTTACCCCAGAACACATAGCCACCAAATTCAGATAAAAAATATACTAATTATTTAAAATATTTTTTAGATCCCACAATGTGTAGATATAAGAAGTTTAACTAGACTATTGTGGCACATTCACTTTCGAAATATAAGTATTTCTCCATATATAATGTATTTTCGGTGATGAATGACATGATATCCAAAGTGATGAGGGACTGATTGGGTCATGGTTTATTAATTGGGGGTTAATAGGTTTATATGTGATAGATGAAAATGAATGGGAATTGTTTATCCTAGATGATACATGATAAAATTTCATTTTGGAAAATATCTTGGAATTTTTATCACTATTCATTTTATGGTGGATTTAGATTTTGATATTTGATAACATCTCAACATGGAATGTATAACTGTTTGACATTAATAAAACAAATAATTCAAAAAATATTATTTGTTAATTAATTTTCTTATCCCGTAAATTTCATTTTTTCTGGGAAATTTTCCTGATTTTACGTGTTATTAATATTTTGATCATAATTAGGGAATAACATTATTTTTGAATTTTAATTTTTTTATATTGTTTTAGTATTTTATAGATAAAATATTTTAAAATGTTTTCAATTAGGAAATACATTTTTCTAGTTACAAATAATTATTTGTGGAATTTAATTCAAGTGGATAAAAAATATAAATCAAACATTATGAAGCCCAAATAATTCATACAAGATATACCATGTAATCCACACCAATGTTTAATGATTTTTAAATATGAGCCAATTTCATAAGAATGGGATACAAAAATTAGAATAATATTAAAATGGGTATTGATGAAAAAAACAATTGTAACGTCCCGGATCCGGGTGCTACTCAACGGGTTCCCCAAACCTGGTTGGTTATATGACCTCAATCACATTTCCCCAAACTCCAGAGGCTTCCAACTAAAAGCGAGGGCCTAGGTTTGGTAGTGGGTAAACCATGCCCTCATTTTTCCAAAGTGTAGCACTGCAGGAAAATATATTCATACCGAAAATCGGATGTAGTAAACAATACAATGATTAGAGGACAACATTACTGAAGAAAAGATAAACGACAATCATACATATATGATGATGCAATATGTCCTATTTCAAGAAAGTAGTCAAAACATGATACAATGCAATACAATACAATACTGCAAAAAAAATGCAACAGTAACCTAGCAGCAACACAAGCCTAAGCTCAGTCCCATGCTCTCCCATAGCTCTACAATAATCAAGTACCTATACAAGGACTCTTTCCCTTATCAACACCTGAAAAAATATAATCTGATTGAGCCCAAGACATGACCCAAATAGGGAGTGAGAAATAAATCCCAGTAGGAAACCACCAAAGGTATATGTCCAACTGACAGTGAAAATGTTCAACAATAGTGTGCAATAATGAAAATGTAGTAAGCTAGGAAGTACCCAAAAGAAGATACTCCTACTAGTTCTGTTACTATTTAATTATTATTAAATAATTCAATATAATTGAATTATAAGTTCCTAAGACCCGGCCACAGCCGACAATCTATTGTATATTGCCACAACAAAAACTACAACAGGCTATCTAACAAATAGAGTGTATTAACAATACCACATCTGTGCATTAGCTTTATAGGTATAACACAAGAAAACACCATAGTGAATATTCAAGTGAAAATTGACCTCATGCTAAACAGTACATTTCCCCCATGCTAATCATAATCATTTCCTCAAGCGTACAAGATATTTCCCTTAGGAATAGAAGCTAATGCCCTTAGGCCTAATAAATTTTTCCCTCAAGCGAATCAATACCTTTACCTCAAGAGAATAAGTACATTTCCCTCAGGTGAAACAATACCTTTCCCTCAGGAAAATCAGATATTGCCCTCAGGCACAGAAGCTAGTGCCCTCATGCATATGAAACATATCCCTCAGGCGAAACAATACAATTCCCTCAGGCAAAACAACACAGTACCCTCTAGCTAAGAAAGACTCTACCCTCAATCTAAGAAATTAATAAATATTTTTCCTCTCACGAAAACTCAAAACATGATATCATTAAATCATAGCCATGGGTATCCTGGACAAACAGCTAAACAAGGGGAATGCACCATCAGGGTGGCCCTGAATCAAGGCAACAATCCCAAAAAACATTTTATACATGTTCATTAGATAATCTATGAAATTATAGATATCTTAATAGCAAAGGATTCAGGAATATGACACCCCAAACATGGGTGAATAGTACAAAGGTACACAAAATAATCTAAACGGCTAGAAATAAACACCAGACCACCTACCTCAATCTCATATGATCGATATACGTGAATGACGCCTCCCAAAAACCATAGAACGATGTAGATCTTGAATAACAATTTACTCATTCAACCTGATATATCATTGCATTGGGAATGAATTGGGAGGAGAGGTTCAAGAAGGGAGAATAAATCGCTCATTTTGTTCAAACGCGACTGACAGTGATGGAATCAGAGTCCCAGTGTGCGGTCGGGAACTCATCCAAGTTACGACCTTCTCTCTTGTGGTTCTTGTTGAGTCCTATGATTCCTCCACCGAAAGAGGAAGAAACTGCATATTTTTAATGAAAAAACAAAACTACAAGGCGTGTAATCTCAAGTACCCAACTTGTACTTTCTTTTTAACTATTCACTAGCAGCAACTCTCCACTACCTTACTGTTCATCAGCTGACTCATTACACGGTGTGTAATACTAAGTACTCAACATGTACAACCAGATTTACTGTTCATCTGACTGCTTCTCCCCCTCGCCTTACTGTTCTCCTGCCGACTAATTACACAGCGTGTATTTACTATGTAAATGGAATGTAGTCTCCTTTTACCTCCTTCATCATCGGCAAGTCTACATGACTTGTATATTAATCCAACATATCCAAATTACATGGTGTGTGGGAAAGTACACGGCATGTACCCAAATGTTTTTGAGATTTTCCCCATTTTACTTACTTTTCACGAAAACACTTATTGAAAAAGGAAAAGAAGAAAATTTTACATTAAAAATAAGAACCAATATCTTATAAACTCCCCCTTAAAACAATTCATCCCCAAATTTCCCTTCCAAGGGTGCTGAAGACAAAGCTAAGAAATAACTCTGGACACTGAGCATGTACGTCAGTCTCCCGCTCCTAGGATTCATCCTGCACTCGACCATGCTTCCATAGCAACCGTATTAGAGGAAATGACCAGCCTTGAAGAACCTTCGTGCTCCTATCAATAATACGAATCGAATGATCTTCATAGGATGAATCTACTTCAAGTTCATCATCCTTGGGCAAAAAAATGTGAGACGAGTATGAGTGGTAACGGTGTAGCTGAGATACGTGGAAGAAGTCGTTCATGGCCTGGTGCCTCTGGGGTAACTGCAACTGATAGGAAACTGGCCCGACCCTCTCAATAATCTTAAACATCCTGACATACGTCAGTGAAAGTTTACCCAGTCTCCTAATCTGCCTGTGTCCCAGCCTCGTTAAAATACGCAAGAAAACCAGATCCCCGACCACGAACTCCAAGGGTCATCTACGTTGATCAACATAAGATTTTTGATGAGACTGTGCAGTAGCCATATGTTTCTGAATGAACTGGACCTACTTTGAAGTCTCCTGAACGAGACATAGTCCCTGTAAACTATCTCACCTGCCTCCAACCAGCACAAGGGTGATCTGCATGACCTACCATATGAAGCCTCGTAAGGTTCCATCTCAATAGTCTCCTGAACACTATTATTGAATGCAAAATCAACCAGGGGTATGTGCTTCTCTCAAGAGACCCCAAAGTCTAAGACATAAGAATGCAACATGTCCTCTAGCACCTGTATCTTATGCTATGACTGAAAATCTGTCTAAGGGTGGTAACCAGTGCTCAGAAGCCCATGTGTACCCAGTTCCCTCTGAATGCTCATCCAAAAAGAAGACATAAAATGAGAATTCATATCTAAAATGATAGAACGAGGGACCCCATGAAGACGTACCACTTCTCAGATATACAACTTCTTGATCTCATCATCCCCGAAGGTATCTTGAATTGGAAAAAAGTGAGCTACCTTCTTAAGTCTTTAAAAAACAACCCATACAACATAATTCCCTCAAGGTGGGCTCTACAACATAGTCACGAAGTCCATCACGACCTCATCCCATTTCCACTCCGGAATTGGTAACTACTGTAACAGGCCAGCTGGCCACTGATTCTCCGCCTTCACCTACTGACAGGTGGAAGATATCACAACAAAACAGTCTACCTCTCTTTTCATACCCGTCCACCAATACTTACGTATTAGGTCACGGTACATTTTGGTAACACTAGTATGAACGTCCCAAGAATAATAATGAAATTCCCACATCAAATTCTCATGTATATCCCCTAGAACCCACAGTTGTCCATGGATACACAGTACCTCGTCATCTCCTATCATCTAACCAGGAGGAAGGTCCTCACTTTCCACTGACTCACATAGAACTAGGCTTTCTGAATCTGATTGTTGTCTCATACTCACTATATACAAGAAGGTAGATGTCACATCTAAGGATGATAGATAAGCTCGTGCCTGACTATCGTGCATGTCTAAATGCATCTCATAGAACAATTCCATAAGCTTCCACTCACCACTGGCTTCCTGCACTGCTTGTATCAGAGTCCTCCAACTCAGTGCATCAGATACTGCATTACCCATATCAGGAGTATAGGCATCCTCAATGTTGAAATACTAAAGGTATTCAACCCACCTTCACTGTATGAAATTCAGGTCCCACTAGTTAAAGATGTATTTAAGACTTTTGTGGTCCATAAATACCAAGAACTGTTCTCCCATGAGATAAAGTATCCAACAGCGTAACACGTGAACAACTGCAGCCAACTCGAGAACATGCGTCGAGTAATTCCTCACATGTGGCCTCAACTGCCGAGACCCATACACAACTACTGGATCACCCTACATCAACACTGCTCATAGACCAATTCATGATAATTCACAGTAAACAGTATAGCTCTTCCCTTGCTCTGGATGTAACAGGACTGGTGCTGATGTCAACCTTACCAACAGTTTTTGAAAGGCTATCTCGCAATCTTCCCACCAAACGGACATCATACAATTATTTTTCAATCCTATCAATGGTGCCTTTAAGCGGGATAACTCTTATATAATGAACCTGTAGTTACGAGCCTACCCCAAGAAACTATTTATTTCAAACACGTTCTTAGGTTACTCCTAGGAAACTACTACTCTCACTTTCTCTAGGTCTATCGAAACTCCTTCTTTTGAGATAATATGATAGAGGAAGTGAATCAGATCAATCCAAAAGTGGCACTTTGAGAGATTAGAATATAAATGATTCTCTCTCAGTGTACATAGTACGGTCTCAAGATGGGTGGCATGGTCATGTCGATTGGGAGAGTACACAAAGATATCATCCATGAGGACTACCACAAAATATTCCAGCTATGGGTGGAACACACTATTCATCAGAGCCATGAAAGATGCTGGTGCATTTGTGAGTCCAAAATTCATAACCAAATATTTTTATAGACAATATCTACTCCGAAAGGGTGTAAGAGGTATTTCTGTTGGTCTAATGCACAACTGATGATATCTGGATCTCAAGTTAATAATGAAGAACACTCATGCTCCTAGAAGTGGATCCAAAAGGTCATCAATCCTTGGAAAGGGATAACAGTTCTTGACTATCAACTGGTTCAACTTCTCATTATCCACAGAATGTCTGAAGGTTCCATTCACCTTCTTAAAAAATAGGACAGGCGAACCCCAAGGGGATGTACTGGGTCGGATGAAACCCTTTGCCTACAACTCCTCTAACTGTCTCTTATGCTCCTGCAATTCTGGCACATTCATCCTATAAGGTGGAATGGACACCGGTGCCACTCCTAGAACATGCTCAATAGAGATGTCTACCACTCACTCTAGAGGTAGACCTAAAAAGTCATATGGGATAACCTACCTGAATCGATGAACCATTGGAGGGAAATCCTTCTGAAAATTTCCCTGGTCATCCAGATATAAACTCGCAATCTGGGATGTCACTAAAGCTCACCCATGATGCTCGGGACTAGCTCGGCTCGCCTAGGCATCCAATTATATAATGTATAGAAACTCTATAACCTCAGGTGATGTGAAACTAACCCTGTGATAGTAGAATTCCACAAGGGATCAGAATGGTACTAACCAGTCCATCCAAAGCATTACATCATAGGCTGTCATCTCTATGACATAGAGGACCCATAGAATGTGACACCCACTAACCTTATGGGGCACTACAGGCACTGACGAACACCTGCCATTCCAATTCCCATCAGAGTTTCTAGTGATATGATATTAGAAAAAGAAGAAACACAGAGCCCATGGCTCTACACCACGAGAACAAATACAAAGCTATGCGTAGCACCAGTATCGAAAATTAGTGAGGATAAAACAGAAGTAACTAGAATAGTTCATCTGAAAGTGGAAGGTCTGAGATCCTACTCTTGTTGGGTCTGTTGCACTATATATTCCTGCCCAGTGCCATGGCCCGGTGACACAGCTTGGCTACCCTGAACTGACCCGCCCGACTACCTCTAAGATCCTGGTGTCTAGCTACCACGACCACGACCACCAACAAGGCATGAATGTCTTGAGGTGTTCCAATTCCCGAACTGGTAAGAAGCTACTAGCCCTTCTCATACACATAGAGTCTGAAAAGAACCCCTCTCACTAGTCACTAGTGAAAACACCATGAAAAAACGTTGGAGATGGACCACATTGCCGCATGCTCGACACTTCAATGGGTCACCTGGACACAGAGGTATCTTGTGCCTCTATTAACCACACTGGTAGTACACTATCGGTCCACCTGAATAATTCATCTAGCTACTACTGCCACCGTGAGAGAAATCCATCTACATCTTCCTCTTACCGGTAGAAATAGTACCAAAAACTGGTGCTGAACCGCCTTGGCCAGCACCACTAGATTCCCGCAGGTTCCTCTCAGTAATTAGTTCCTTGTTCAAAATAGCATGAACTTTAGGCAACCTAAAAACATTCACCAGTGCTCAGATGTCATATCGAAGACCATCCTAAAAGCGTTTGACCCTCAGCATCTCATCAACCACCAAAACCGGTGCAAAAATATATAGCACGGTGAAGCGGGCAGAAAGATCCATCACTGACATGGCTCCATACTGCAGATTTATGAACTCTCAAGCTCAATCTTCCCTTAGCATCTTCAGAAATAAGTGTTCATAGAAGACTTCCTGAAAATCATCCCACGCCATGTCCTGTTGATGCTCATTCAGGGTGTTAACATCCCACCTTCTCTTGGCGAAATCGCGCAACATGTAATTAGCGAGCCTTACCCTCCTCCCAATAGGCGTCTCAAGATGTTCGAAACTCTTCTTCATAGAATCCAGCCATGATTCCACAGCCTATGGTCCACCATACTCTAAAAACATTTGTAAATTTTGCTAGTGGAATATATGTGTCAGCTCTACCATAGATGTGGCAACTGACAGTGGTCCCTAGAATGTCTGCATGAACCGCATGAAGCCTTTATTGAACTGTGCATTCGCGCCTGCATCCTGAATAATGGCTGGCACAACATCTATAATTACTCGAGGATCCATTGGTATCCCATCTCCTTCCATATTTGGAGTATAATCATTTCTTCTCAATTGTAAAATAACCGGTGGTAATCTCGATGGCATGTCTCTACAAGGTCAAACACACGCCTTAGTTTAATTAACTGTCGAGGTTTCTTTTTTTCCGGTTAAGAGTCCCAATGATAATGAAAACAAAAACCCCAAAAACTATAAAAAAAGATACTACACGACGTTTATAAGGTCTACAGGGCATATACCCTTATGTCCATACATGGTAGTGTTCCGACGCTGGCCTGGGCATGTGTCAACCCTCAGTACATAGCGTATTACACCCACACATGACATGTACACCACTCCATTTACCCAGCCACACGGCCAAGTCTACACGGTCTCCTACCAGTCATGACTACACATCATGTCCCAATGGTACATTGCAGGCACTAGACAAGCTTTTTTGACCCGTGTTGATTGAGACACTACCGAATATATGGCTCACACTACATGACATGTTCCAGATGGACACGAAGTGTACTAGAAAGGATTACACCAACCCGTGATGTTAATTACATGATTGAATTCCCAGATTACACTACACGACATGTTCATAAGTGACACAACATTTTTAAGAGAATATTTCTCCATCTGTGTTGTTAGTCACACAGGCAGACACAAGGTCAACATGACACAACGTGTACAACCAGTACACAGTGTCTTCCCTCTAGAGTTTTCCCATCCCATGTTTCTGCCTTCATGTCCTGTGACACAGTTAGAAACTACAGGGTGTGTACATAGGGTACACAGTTTGTACTTAAAAAAAAATTCATTTCTTCCCAAATAGATGTGTACAGGGCGTGTGTTCCTAGAACCACACGCCGTGTTTTTTCGGGATTCTTTACAGTAGACCTCAGAAAATAATCCAGAGCGCCCTTTTTCTTTAATTCCATGCATTAGTTTGAAAAATCCTGATCTGTGGGGCCCTATAATCCCCGCGAATCAATGTTTTACCCCCGACCTTTCACATTATAGTGAAAAAACAACAAAAGGCTGGATCATGATCCTCTAAATTCTGGTCCAAGAAATCCCATACTTCTCAAGAACCAATGTTCAGAGTCCATAAATCTGACCCTAACTTGTACCTACCCAGTCAATAGTAGGCGTATCTAATAATGTACCTATCACAACAACATTCATTTTATAGAACAACATATATCACAACAACATGCAATTTCTAATACCCCAACATGGCATGAAAAATATGCATGGTATATGATTCAATCATGTGCCTATATGATGGATGAGATGGCATACCCTCATCTCATAGGGTTGCAACTAAATATAATATAATATAAAATGATAAACATCACACCACAAGTGTATCACTCAATGGAGAAATCAAATCAACTATAAAATTATAAAATCAGAAAAATTGCAACATGAGATAAAATGGCTTCTCCCTCTAAATGGGTTAGCTACTCACGAGAACACCTTATTAAAAAATACCAATTATGTCATATCCCAGACTATATGTTCCAAATTGAATGTCAATGATAAGAAATTCCTCTGATTCCACTTTGTAACGCCCTGGATCCGGGTGCCACTCAACGGGTGCCCCGAACCCGGGTGGTGACATGACCTCAAGAGAATTTTCCCAAACACCATAGGCAGCAGACTATCAGTGAGGACATAGGTCAGATTGTGGTGATACTATGCCATCATTTTTAAATGTGTAGTGTAGTGGAAAAATATAAACATACCCAAAATCAGGAGTAGTAAACACTACAAAGATGAAAGGGAAACGATACTAAAGAAAAAGATAACAAACAGTCATACAGATATGATGATGAAATGTGTATTATTTCTAAGAATTCTGTCAAAACAGGATAAACTACAATCAAATACAATACATCAAAAAAATAGTGGAATAGAAACTGAGTAGCATCACATGCCTAAGCTCAGTCCCATGTTCTCCCACTCCTCTACAATAACAAAGTACATGTATAAGGACTCTTTCCCTTATCAAAACCCGCAACAATATAATATGTTTTGGCCCATGCCATGACCCAAACAGGGTGTAAGAAATAAATCCTAGTAGGCAACCACCCATGGCCGGTGTCCAACTAACAGTGAAAATGTGCAACATTAGTGTGCAATTAAGAAAATGTAGTAAGTTAGGATGTACTCAAAAGCAGTTACTCCTACGAGTCCCATTACCATTTAATTATTATTTAACAATTCAATATAATGGAACTATAAATTTCTCGAGCCCCGACCTCAGCTGATAATATCTTGTACAATGCCACAAAAAAACAACAAAATGCAATCTAACAAATAGAGGGTAATAACAATAACAAGTCTGTACTTTAGATGGACATGTATAACACAAGAAAACACCACAATGAATATTCAAGTGAACATTGCCCTATGGCTAAAAAGCACCTTACCCTCAGGATAATCAGAACCTTTCCCTCAGGTGTACAAGAAATTTCCCTCAAGAACAGAACCTACTACCGTCAGGCATAAAAAAGGTTTCCCTAAGGTGAATCAATACATTTCACTCTGTCAAATCAATAACTTTCCCTTAGGAAAATAATACATTTAACTAAAGAGAACCAGATATTTCCATAAGGCATAGAAGCTACTTCCCTTAGGCATAAGAAACATTTCCCTCATGTGAAGCAATACCTTTCCCTCAGGCAAATCAGTACCTTTCCCTCTGGGAAATCAGTACATTGCCCTCAAGGAAAACAAAATATTGTCCTCAGGCTATGAAAAACAGTACCCTCAGGCAATGAAATTAATAAAAATGTTTCCTCTCAAAGAAAATCAAAACATACTATCATTATGGAATACCCATCGGTATCCTAGACAAATGGCTAAACTAGGGGAAAGCACCCTTAGGGTGGCCCTGGATCAAGTTAATGATCCCAAACAACATTTTATACATGTTCATTAGATTATCTATACAATTTAAGATATTTTAATAGCTAATGCCTCAGTGATAAGACACCCCAAACATGGGTGCGTTGAACAAATGGTACAGAAAATCAACTCTACAGTTGGAAATAAACACCAGACCACCTACCTCGATCTCCTCTGATCAATATACATGAATGACACTACCTGAACACCCGAGAATGAAATATATATGGGATAAACATTTACCCTTTCATCTTAAAATTACTTTCCATTGGAAAAAATTGGAAGAAGATGTTCACGAAAATAGAATAACTCACTCGCGCGGTTCCAACGAGATCGATGACGAAAGAATCAGAGTCCTAGTGTATGGTCGGGATATCTTTGAAGTTCCGGACTTCACTCCCACAACTATCATTGGTTCATAATCTTCCTCTACCGAATGAAAAATCTACTGCCTTTTTTTAATGAAAAAACATAACTACACGGCATGTGCTCTCAAGTACATGGCCTATACATTATTTTTAACTATTCTTTGGTGGAAACACTCCATTGCCTTAGAGTTCATCTATCGACTAATTACATGGTGTGTAATACTATGTACATGGCATGTTCTACCCATTTTATTGTTCATCTGATGGATTCTCCCGACCACCTTACTGTTCACCTGCTGACTGTTTACACGGCGTGTATATATAATGTACACGTCGTGTAGTCAGTTTTTACACCCTTCATCACCGATAGGCCTACACTCCCTATATAATCATCCAACATAGCCAAAGTAAAAGACGTGTGGAAAAGTACACGGCGTGTACCCAAAAAGTTTGGGATTTTTTCCCATTTTCATTATTTTGATGAAAACACATAAGGAAAGGGGAAAATAAGAAACACGTACCTCAAGCATATGAACTAGGTTCTTACAACACTATTTTATTTAATTATTTCATCATGCGATTCAACATCCTTAATTGTAGTATTTTATTTGGAATTCCACACTTTATGATTTAGACATTCTCCAGACCATAAATGTTTCTTGAGAAAAAAAATAATAAATTTCTTTCCATATAGAAAAAAGCTAAAATTATATGAGTTGAGAGCAAAGAAATAAAAAACATAAATGAAGGAATTTTTTTGAGATTCTACCACTACGTTTGTAGAAAACAAATCAACGATGTATAGTATAATTTTCATGGGAAATAAGAATACTATTTTTCATATAAATGTACACCTACACTTCCATACCAAGGATTTCTTATGTTGTTTATCCTTTTTTAGGTATATATTTTATTTGTTTGTAAATTTTTTTCATATATAATATATATTTTTCATCTCCCTCTATTCTCATTCATTTTATATTTTCCCTCTATATTCATCCTACCAATGAATTTTAAAATAGACATATAACCCTCATTATTGTTTGAGGGGGCGAGGTGTTGATATTTTGAGTTCATTATGCTTTAAAAATTCTCATTAAATTGATATATTAATTTTAATATTGGTGGAATCAATTTTTCGGGGTCGAACCATCTTTTAATATAATTTTATTCCTCTTCCAATTCATTTGTGTTCCACTACTTCATTGACATAATTCTTCATATTAGGTGGAGTACCATTATAGTGATATTTTTGAGGGTGTATTATTCCACATTAAAATGGTTAGTGTGGGAAAAAATCAATGGGAAAGTGTTGATTGATATGGTTTATCTAAAAAATTTGGATAATTTTAATAAATAATATTTTAATGAACAATGGTGGTATCACCATGATATAAAAAGAAAACAAATTCTTTTTCACTAACTGATTTGTTTTTTGCTTTTATAATTAATTTTGTGTTTTAGTTATTAATATATATATACATTACATACATTAGAAACCCAACTCTATATTAGTATATCATCGATAGTATATTAGTTATTTTATAAATATTTACAACAGAAAATTGGATTGTATGAGTGTTATCCATAAGAGATTGTCCCTTAGATATGCATTATGCTAAATTCTATTGGATGGATTTTTTGAAATCGATCTCATGAATAAATTTAAATTTTATATTGTTCATCCCCAATGATGGAAAATACTCCTTAATTTTATCAAAACTTATGTGACACGGGTTTTCCAAGATGATCAATAAATAATTAAAGTGGCATGGGTAGGTATCAAAATTGACAAAAAAAATTCATCCCATCATAACAGTCTCATGAAAAAATGTAGATTTTATTTCCCAGTAGTTAGTGATATTTTTCATGTTCTTCATGTATCATTAGATTCTACTAAAAAGTTTCACACTTTAGAAATAATTTTTCTAGAATGTGGTTCTTCTTCGAAACTGAAATCTGTGAGGTCCTTCTACAGACGAATGTAGGTTAGATTCTTGAATATATTCTTCATTCAAAGAGGATTATTATTATTAATGATAATTTTACCCCCAATGAGAAATATTTTAACAAATGATGATATCCCAAAATATAGTCATAGTTTCTACAATAAATATTTCGAATGTGAGATCTCTAATTTAAAACTCCTTGTAACATTATTTCATTAGGAAAAAATTGTGAATATATTCCGATGATATTTTGCTTTTTAATTATTCAAACGCTACAAAAAATTAAATTTCATTATTCTTCAAATATTACAATGAATTAATCTAGAATGGATAACTCAATCTTTGTGAATATTGGAAATATAACTACAAAAATCATCATCATTAATGTTTATGTGAGGTCATATTAATTATATAATGATACTTAGTTTCTTATATTGAATGTATTTTTAGGGAATGTTCCTTTGATAAATGTTTTTGGGTGAATGTATATCTGGTGAATGTACATTAGGTGAGCATACATCAAGTGAATGCCATTAATGTGAATTTACATTAGGTGAATATACTTATGAATAATATACTAGAAGTGAACCATAAAAATAATCTCAAATAATCCTCCTACACAATTTAGCGCATTGTGCAGTTCTAATGAATGACAATTTATCTTCTATTAAAAGATGATATAGAAACAGTTCAATAAACATTGTTTAATAAACCCTATTTTAAATATCTTCTTATAGGTACTTTTAGTCCTCCAACTTCAATATCTTGAATAACTTTCAGTATTCTATAAAATTGATATTCTTTTGTTGATAAAATAGTACCTCATCATTTGAGATATTTACTCAGACCCTCCTGTAATATACATTAAACATTTCTTACCAACATCAACGTTATGTGATCTTAAGAATACCATTGGAATCATATTATCAAATTTTAATAATTTATAGTCCTACTCAAAGTGAGTATCTCTAACCATGTTGGAAACAAATAAAACTCCATGAAAGACAATGTGAAACTTCAATCTCCCACATTCGATTTGATTACAACACAAATATTTTTAAAAAATAAAAATATTTTTATTCTATATAATCATAGACTTTTATTAATTGTAAAAATATTTTGAAACCACCCAAATGGATAGTGAATTGTTTTGATAGAGTTATAGAAACATGCGATAAGATAATTTTGGACATGTTATTTTGATGTATTCCTAGTTAATTAATCCACATAATGTTTTCTTCCCATTTTATGTGAACTCATACCATAGATCAATGGAAGAATTAATGTTCATAAAAAATTATTATTGAAAATAATTTTTCCATTCTCTCTTAATTGTTAAACATAATTTAATGCACAATGGGGTTCATATTGTAATAATAAGTTATGTAGAAAGATAAAGATGAACATTTAGTTTCATTATTAATTCTGAATGTCATTACCTTTGTATAGATTTTATGAGAATAACATGGATTTGATAATTTATTGAAATATTCTTAGTCATAATTTCTCCAAAATTATATTTCTACGAGACGATATGAATAGTTATATCAATAGGGATTGATCTAGAATGTTCATCTGTCTTAATAGAGAGATAAATTAGACTTTGATTCTCACATAAGATTTTAAAAATATATCCAACATTAAATTTCAAGTCTTCGAGTTGAAATTCAATCAACAATATCTAACAGAAAGTATAGATGGTATTAACATGTTCTTATTACATTGTAACCAATGTCATTGAATCATTTGTATTACTATGTTTTCGTAAAAAAAATTCTTCAGATTAATATAAAACTTGATATTGATTTATGGTCAACGGAATCACTAGATCAATCCACATATATGGATATGAGTAAGATTAACTTATACCCTTTTTGATAAATTAACCCAAAAAATAAAATTCCATTGGCATTCCTAAAAATAATGTTAGTATACATCTGGTGGGGATCATTCAGATCAATTTATATTAGGATCATAAGACGAATTAATACACTATGTCTAGTCGATTTTATATTAAATACAGAACGAAAACCAATTAAATTCATTATATAAGTTTTATTAACACTCTTACTATAATTATCATTACCCATATTTACTCCATTTTAGATAGGAGTGGAAAAATCCATGGAATATTCCATGTAAAACATCTTCAAGAGATCCTAGGTATAATATTATTATAATAAAAAGTTGTATATTTTTTATATGTAACCTACATTCTGAGAATTAAATTCATATCTCAAACAATTTATATTTCATCATGTTCGTCCATTTTTCGGTGAATTTATTAAATGGATAATAATTATCACATTCAAAGAATATCTAAAGAACATATAAAATGAATTCTAGAGTTTTAAAACACTCCAACATCAGATATACAAGTCTCTATCAAAATTACCATAAGTGATGATCAATATTTTTATGTAGCTAAAAAGTTGAAAATAACATAAACATGTGGCCAGGTTAAATCAATATTTACATTACATAATATTACATACCATAATATTGTTACCATAAATAATGGATCCCACAAGTTTAATTATATAGACTTCTTCTTAAACATCATCATTCAATAACATAAACATTATATCATTATAATAAACCCTTTACAGTTGATGAGAAGCAACATCAAAAAACACTTTGATGGCATCAAGCCTTACTACTAGAGAAAATGTTTATATGAAATCAACACCATCAACCTATGAGTATCACATGAAAATTAATATTTTTTATTTCATGAAACCTATCTATTTTTAGTGAGATTATTATTTAAAAAAATTGTTCCTAATTATATTCCTTATGTTGAGTCTTCGAAACAGTTCTCCTTTGTCATTATTCTTAATATGAAAAAACTAATCATTCATATATTTTAACACATCCTTGTCCTAAAAATAATATAATGTTGACCAATGATCAATATGAGAGATATGATCTATGTTATTCCCAACTTTTTTCATCTTATTTGAAATTTAGATTTACACATTTTTATGACGTCACATGATATGATTTTCTTTTCTAAATCCCATAATTTTGAATTCATTATTTTTTAATGAAACCCTATATCCTGGGATTAATCAAACCATGTTTGTTCAATATTTTATGTGGTAATTACTATAGATTCATCAGTTCTTCCAGAAGATTTTCTAACATGTATTTTTTCTTCATCATACTCATACTTATCCTATTATATTGGGTTGTACATATTTTCAATTATATTATCATCTCATATTTCAATAAATTTATGTGACACTTTTTTCAAAACCATTTTCTCCCTCAATTGGTTTAGAAGCCAAGGATAAACCCTTCGTTATCATTTTCATAAACAAAATTTATGTTTTAATTCTTGGTCTTAAATGGGCATGTACTTCCAAACATAATAAAATATTTTACCATTGTATTATTATTATCCCAAAACAAGTAGGGGTAATGTATGTTCCTATTGTAATAAGACATAAATTTATATATCAAAAACCATACATATGGATTCCCTCCTAATGAAATAATGTGTTATTTTATTGAAGAAATTTATTTCCAATTTTAACCAAATATAGCACCCTATATTCATTTTTTTTCATTATTTTTTTCTATAGGATTCATAAAAATTATAATAAACACATTTAAATTTTATTTTATTTGTATTATATTCATGTTCAACGTGTTTTTCTTCATCTTACCTCTTAAAAATATAATCATTTTAATGACATAATAATTTTTTAAAATGACACTATTAATTTAGGTGAATTCATCAATAAAATTGATAGAGTAAAATTTAACCCTCATATATTGATTCCACATAGATCCTCATACATAATAATTTATATTATTAAAAGGTCCATTACAATAATTTTATATTCATTTATCTTTTCCATCAGTCATATTACATTTCTGAAAGGATTCACAAACACTGGTTATTTCAAATTTTAATAATGTTGAGTCCTGTAATGTTTCATAATTGGAAATGTTACACATGTTTGGCAGTCTATGACTTCCCATCCTCTTATAACACATCTAATTATTTTATTTTTCACTTATTTAATATGAGTTATCTCAATTTCTAATCTACAAAATAGTTCATTCATATTTTACTCCTTTGAAATCAAAATTTCATCCCTCAAGCACCATGTTATTAGACAATTTCTATATAAGATCGCATAAATTACATGATTTCACAACTAAATTATAATTTTTAAACTATTTTTATTTCCATAAATAAAAATAACATCCTTGGATTCCCTCATTCAACCATCTATAATGATTGTAACACTTCCATTGAATTCTATATAACTATCATTCCCAATGTCAATAGCTCCTCCATGATATTATTCAACGGTCCTTAAAATATTAGTATGTCCTATAATATGTGAGTGGAATCTTCAATCAATAATCCATGTTTTCTACATGTAACTATATTTTATATTGACATAAAAATTAATTATTTTTATGATTCGTTTTATCCATTCAAATTTGTTATTTTGTTGAATACAACCAAACTAAGAACAATTTACAACCATTCTATAAAACATTGACTAGTTTAGCCACATATTTGATATGATTATTTCATGGCATAAAAATGGGTTTGTGTTATATCATTTTGAATATATAATTCCATGTAATAGGATATATCTCCTCCACTATTATTATTAAAATAGTTATTTTCCTAGAAATTTAATTCCCATAAACTCAAAAATTATTCATTGATGTGAATTTTTGACGTAGATTTTTTTGGATTCCAGTCCACTATTTCCACAGAAATAAAACATACTATGAACCTCCAACTTCCTAACTAACAAAATTTTTTACTGTCAAAATATTTAGGTGGTTCATCAGGAGATATTAATTTCATATGAATTAAACATGGTGGATCCAATATTTTGTAAATATTTATAACATGTGTTAATTTAATCGATTTTCTTTCACTTTTCTTTTATACTCCAAACATCCTCATTTTTCATTTTGAATCTTTTCTTTTTGAAAGAAATAAATTTATATTAACTTTTATAAGAAATAACCTTCACATGTTCTAGTGGAATATTTTGTCATGATTTATATTTAACATATATTCTACTGATAAATTACTCTTTTAATTTATTTAGTGTTATTTCAAATTTATTTCATTTAGATTTGTTCTTGATTAATTAATCCTACACCACTACAGTCCTATCATTATTTTGGATTTTGAACTGCTAATCCAATATTAGTTTAATGATTTTGATTTCATCAATGTGTGTATTCTCCCTTATAATATAATATTCTAAACATTTAATTTCTTTCTCATTTCATTTTCAATATGTTATGTTCATTGTTGAGTTATTTATTTTAATACACTTTATCATCATATTATGATTTTGAATACCATTACATTAGGTCTCTTAACCTTATTCTTCTTCCCATGATATTCCCCTCAATCTTACATGATCTATCGAGTTATTTAAATTTCAACACATTATGATATAGCTTGTGATGATTCCATTTCAACTATCTTGAAAAAAAACTATCTTCATCTATTGATTAGTCATATCCTTGTTGATAGAAAATTTTTAATCAATATTTTGTCCATACACCATATAATCACTTGAGGATATTCATTATTTTCATATTATTTAAGTCCATTGATTTTGTTTTCAGATAAGTTTACATTAACGTTCCCAAATCACCCACGCTAGAAATATTTCTACATTATCTTACATTTTATCATAAAATTACCATTATTAAATTTTTGGAATATTGGTGAAATTTTCTTCATATACAAATTATCCTAATTTATATTTATATTATTATATTAAATTATTCAACATCCCGTACATAAGGTTTAATATTACTCATTTCCACAAAATCCATCACTTCCCTATATATTTTCATTAATTCTGGAGCCTTATGCATTTTCTATTCCACAAGAATATTTTGGCATTTAATTTTTGAAAATATATCCCTATATTTAATGGATAATATCTTATCATTAAATCTATTATGGGTATTCACGATTAGACTCATCATAATAATTGATTAATCCATATTTCTAAAAAACCGCAGATGTTACTAATGAGTTCATCAATCCTTGTGAATAATTATTTTATGGTTTCTTTATTATGCATCTACATTCCTCAAACTAACTTCTCCATATTTGAATTATTCAATCCTTAATAATTACATTTCCTTTAAAGATGATTTCTAACTTGTATGAATTTACCATTACAGATTCAAAACTCAATACCACTGGGTAAGCTCTGTCTAATAAATAAATGAAAAATAAATTATTCACCTTTCCATCAATTTTTATATTCCTTTTCTCTATATAATTCATTGGATTATATTTTTCATTTAGTAGATATATTGTTGTAGAAACATATGTGGCTTAGAAGCCAAGAGATATGTGATTTGGTATCATCAACTTATATATCCATAAATGTGTTTTACATAAAAGTTGGAATACCATGACTATTAATGAAATTTATATTCTAAATTAAATAAAATGGTCCCCATAGAGGGAGAATACCTCTAATATTACTTGTGTTACCATATAAAAGGTCAATCCACTGGGGGTGAATTAGTGTTCTACTTTCTTGTTATTTTATTTAACATAATGTTAAATTTTTTAATATTATTAAACATTGATTTAACAAGACTCACAGTCACCACATGAAATTGATCAAAAAATGAATCAATGGACATAAACATTCATATGGTTTTAACCTAATGAGACAACTGACTAGTTACTATACTAAGATCATTTGGGTTATAAATTTTCCTTTTTGATCAATCAAAAAAATAAAATTCCAAGAGAAGGGATCATTATTTACCATGAAGTTCTTCACAAATAGAATGTTTCAAAAAATTTCGAATTCTAGTTCCAAACTATTTAAAATAGACAGCTTATCTTCTAAGCCTCATGAGTATTAGAGAATCATCTTCTCATAAGATTCGGCTTTTATAAAATCATTGTATTAAATTTCATTCATCAAGTAAACTCAACTCTATGATGTGATTCTTCAGATAAATGTCGGTATGATTCTTGATGTTCTTAATTGTATAACCAAACTCAATATGTTTAGTTATTAATGTATCCCAAATCACTAAAATTTTACAAAATGATGTTCCCTTATATATAAATATATTTTATTTGTTAAATTTTCGAAATGAGTATGTTCTGGTTTAAAACTCCCTCCCAATTTTAGTATTGAGTAATTAACCATTAATTTCATTCCCTAAAATTATTGTCCTAATATTTTCCATACCTTCACAATACATTGAGTCAAAATTAATAAAATCCTACTCAAAAAATACCTAAAATAATTAATGAAAACATTATGAAAACTATAACATATATTGAATAGATGAGAATAATTAATATTGATTTAACTTCATAGTAATTATATGATGCTACTTTAATCATATTGGGGAATTTACAACTGGTGTACATTATTCTGAAAAATTTACTTCAATAAAAGTTTTATCTTTTGATATTAGTCAAGGTTAACATACTTTTGGTGAATGTCTGTTCGATTAACAAACATTAGGTGAACCATTACTTCTGAAAAAATCATTCTCCAAAACGTGTCATCAATTTGAGAAGTTGTAATGAAAAAATATTAATATTGTGTTCAAAAAATGATACATAATCACTTTTTTTCTACTTATTTATATAGAATACTCTTTGAAAAAATCATTCTATAATATTACTGTTTTGTAACATCTGTATCTCAAAACAGTGTTGGTATTCTATGAAATTGATTTTGTTCTTCTTGTCAAATGGTATAATATGATGGGAATTATTTACATAGATATCATTATAATATATGTTTAACTCTTAGTACCTCCATAAGAATTCATCAAACTTAAAAAAACAACCAAACTTACTTGTTATATTTTTTCAAACTTTACAGACCAATTTAAAAAAAATTATCTCAGCATTGTTAGAAACAAATGCAACACCCTTAATGATTAAATGAAACATAGGTTTCTTTGATAGTATTTTAATTTAAAACGTATAAAGTATTTTAGGTATATATAAATGTATTTTCATTGACAATACTATAAAAATGTATGAAGTCAATAGGATATGATTAGAGTGAAAAATGATATGTTGAGTGAAGAAGGATTCTGTGATGAAACCATTCCAAAAGAAGTACACTAAGACAAAATTATGAATTAAGTAAAATACAATGAATAATTTTTACTTTAAATTTGTTAAAATTTTAAAAATACATGGAAGGAAAAAATAACATAAAATATGTTAATGTATGAACAAAAATAAACCATGTGGAAGGTAATTTGCAAATAAACCACGAGGTATGAAGACCATGTTGAAATTATGTGGCCAAATTTAAGAATAAATTTTTTTATATAGAAATGAAATTCCAAATATAAAAATTTATATAGTCAAAGAGAATTAATCTCATTGATGAAAAAAGAGATTTATTTCATGCATATATTTGTGAGAACTATTCCAATGATTATTCAAATAATCTATAGATTTTTTGGGAGGAGTGATGAGTTCACTTTTGTTGATAGAGTAGTGTGTTCTTAGTATTAATTAGTGGGAAACTTAGGTGAAACTCACTCCACTCTGAAATTTAATATAATGGTGTGTTTTAGTAATTTATATATATTGTAACATTTTCTTTCATATTCTCCTTCGATATATCCTTATTATTTTGAACCATGTAAAAGATGATGTGTCTCTTGTATGAATTTATATTTATTATACATAGATATTAATAGAGATATGTGTTTTATCTCATAAATGAATAAGATCACTTTGATATTTTTAATCGCACAAATCTTGATTCACTCCCCACCCTCTCAAAGTATTTTCCCTAGGGCTATAACTATACAGTGTATCATAGCTAATGTTTTAAATCTAGGAAATTCCACTCAATATAATTCATTTATGTAGTTAATCACAAAGGGATTTCACTTTTTTTATGAAAAAATAATAATCTATTGAATTATTGAATGTAACACTACTTCTAATTTGTATTTGTTGATGTTTATATGGTTAATATTCCAAAAAAAAATTTCAATATAAACATTGGACCTTTATTTTGGGGTGACTGTAAAGAGTAGGATAAGAACACCAATGTAATAAATAACATGTGGGAGTAAAATCCAACTATATATATAAGCCATTGATTTCATGTAGATCCTCACGTGACACATGTTAAATGTTTTTCAAACCATATGAAGTAATATCAAATGAATTTTAAGGTTCATTAAATTTACTACAGAAAAAATACAAGTATTTTAGGATCCATCGAAATGAATCCAATAATTTATTTTTTGATTAATTAAATGGAATTGAGGAGGACATGAATGGATTAAAATAATCCCTTATTTATTTGAGATTTTTCAAGAGAATTATATGATTAATAATGCCTAAATTCAATACATAACATCTATTATAGGAGGATAATGATATATAATAGATCACATTGGATTGTTTTCAAAGAACTACAGTTTTTATAAAATGAGAAACAATGAAATAATTAATTTTAAATGTGAGGGTCTCGTGAAATGGAATTCCGTGAAACTAATCATCTATCAATAAAATATAACCATATATAAAATGATTTAAATGATCATATTTAATTCCATTAAATAAATTTGAATATTGGAAAAGAGATATTCTAATTGAA
Organism: Viscum album; assembly: GCA_963277665.1. Classification (NCBI taxonomy): domain Eukaryota; kingdom Viridiplantae; phylum Streptophyta; class Magnoliopsida; order Santalales; family Viscaceae; genus Viscum; species Viscum album. Next base: position 1,283,734,799 of record OY728134.1, read on the forward strand.
ACCTATAATATCTTACATTAAATTCCAAATTATTTAGAAAAATAACTTATAAGTGCCCCAATAAGTTTTGAGATGATGATTAAACTAAAGAGGTATCAATGATAGGAGTCTTAAATAAGGTGAAAGGTTAGTGGAGTACTATGTAAAATTTCATAAATATTTATTTAATATATTTTATAAGGATATAACAGCTTGAAAGGATCCATAGAATATGTTTTTATCATTCAATATACCTGAGTGATGAATCTCTTTTTGTTGTTATAGTCAGGATACAAACAATAAACCTCAATGGTGATTATTAAGTATAAGTGGAAGGTATATTGAAACATAATGTAATGTAATGGGTTAAAAATGATGAGATTGATTTTTAAAGATGTTATAAAAATAAATCCATTATAGTGTTTCCTGATACCAAAATATATATGTTGTAAAGGGTTGAAGGGAAGTAAGATGTGAAGGAGAAAATTTAAAAGATATAATCTAATATCCTTAAAAACATGGAGTATGGTTTTGAGTACAATATTAATATCAAAAAGTAGAACCATATTATTATGGGTTTGGATAACACAATGAAATATAAAGTCATGTATGTTAGTATTATTGAGGGATATATAAATGGTTTATGGTGAAATATTGATTATTTTTAGAGACAAATGATTCATTGAATTACATCATGAAATAATATTGAAAATGACATATAAAAGCTAAAGGAGATTCATGAATGTCTAAATATAATGTTATTGAATTTTCTATAATGGAAATATACACATGAAATTAAAAAAATATTATGTAAGGATAAATTGTAACCATAAGTTAGTGTTCGATGATGCTATCACCCAATCACCCCAAAAAACATTGAAGGATGATTTTGGTGTGATTCGGAATAAAAATAATCAATGACTCCAAAATACAATAGGTATGTTAGTAAATAACTAAAATAGTACACCAAGAATTATGTTTTAATATCATGGAATTATTAGACATCCGGAAAATGTGTGTTCCATAGAGGAGAGATATTATAGGGAATAAGGGAAATAAATTTATGAAAGATAATTTCATCATTAATTTTTGGAATTTGATGGATATTAATTGTATTGATGTTTATATGAAAAAATTTGCATGTATTTCTCATTTATAGTGCATATAAATGTACCTTTGGAGATGTGATGTTTTTATACAAAGTACTATAGGGAATAATCAAGTGGGATGGAACCAAAAAATTATGATTTCACTTTTTGAGGATATTTTTTTCTATTATATTCAGTGGATGATCTCACATATCAATCATTAAATGTTGTGAATTCAAAGATATGGATCCAAAAGAAAAGGCCAAAAAAGGAATTGGTTTTAGAGATTCTTCTAAAAGAAAATAATGAAACCATAATACAGATCCTTGATAGAGAATATAATTATTATATCATAATAAATGAGTATAATTTTATCGGAATGATTTAAAATAAGTAATGATTCAACTTATTTTGAAATAATAATGTCTTAAATTTAATTATTATAGGAAAAAAATTACATGTAATGAAATGAGGTTTACATATGCCTTTGTGTTTTCATACCACGGTTACAACATGTCAACGATTAGCAAACTATGTGACTCTAGATATGAACTATATTTCTCATAATACAAATATCATCAATGGAAAGGATGGTGTGGTTGTAATGCAAGAGAAACACATGAAGAATAATCTTTACATTTTTAATGGAGAATATGATATTGTCTTATTATATATTAATGAATAACATAGTTCATGTGATAAAATTAATTTTTATTTGAGAAAAAAATAAATTTGTGATCTTTTAAATAAGGATGGTGCTCATGAGGTACCTATAATATCATTTAATCATAGTTGTATGTGTGATTCCTGTAAATAGAGAATAATTATTTAGAATAGTTATATCCTAATTCACATTAGGTCAATATGTTTTCTATTACAGGTGTCTGTTGATGTTTCTGGAACTATATAAAAAATATCCACTAATGGAAAGAGGTATCATGTCATATTTAAAAATTATTTTAGTAAAATTGAATGGTGAATAGTGACTACCTAAAGTGTAGTTTATTTAGTTACATTAACAAAAGTATAGGTAGGCTTAAATTATTCTTGTATCTAAAATTCTAAAATTGTACTATGATAATGGAATAAATTATACAAATTCCCTTATAAAAGATTGTAAAAAGAATCATGCAGTATGGTACTAGGTGTCTCGGATGGTATCTCTTCAACTAAATGATGTAGTTGAGAGAAGAACATGCATCTTTAAGGACATATCTAGAATGATCCCTAATAATAAAGATATACCCACTATATTTCGGAAGGAATAAATAATAAAATAAATACATATTATTAACTAATATTTTTTTTGTGAATAAAAGAATCCAATAAAGGTGTTATATAAAAATATTTCAACATTGGAAAAACATTCAAGTCTTCAAAAGCAATTGACTCATTCTCAATAAGGAGAAATAATTAATATCCGATTCTTGTGGTGATAAATATATTTTCATTGGATACTTATCCAAAAGAAATATATATATGTGTTTATATGATCAATTTTGAATAATTTTCAGAATCCTAGATTTCATTGTGATCATAAGAAAATAAAATCGTCAAAAAAATAGTGAAAAAATTCTGATGAATTGTTACGTGGATTTGAGAAGCTTAAATCGGTTAAATGGGGATGGTGTTGATTCTAATTAAAATATTTATGACGATAAGAATTATTTTATATTAGTAACTAATTATAATATTAGAAGAAGAGTTGGTAATTATGAGAAAATTATCATTGTTGATTAAGAAAACTCACTGAAAACAAGTATAATAAAGTCTTATGAACCAATATTAGGCTTATCTATGGTAGATCCATAGTTTTTAAAGAGCATGAAATGGATGGGAATTTGGTCATGCTAATACATGATGATAATGAACTAATTGAGAAGAATCATACATCAATGAGTGTTTCATTTTTATAATACAATAACATCATCGAGACTATATTTTTATCTCGAAGAGTCTAAATAATTATGGAATGATGATTGAGAGAAATGATTGATTTTTATGTAATGGGAACTCACACATTGATGCTATATATATATATGAACTATTTATTCCTATGTTTATATTGGAAATAATTACATCATTATTATCTCTAGTAGTTCAAAAAAGGATTAAGATTTTTTATACAGATATAAAATCAATATTAATTAATAAATTTAATGAAGATATGGTGTATTTATATCTTATTCATGAATTTAATTTTAATGGTGATGAAAATAAGATGCTTCTAAGGAAGTCAATTTATGGTCTGAATATAGCTCCATTATAATTGAATTATAAACTAGATTATTACATAATGAATATTGGGTTTTTATGTAGTGGTATATCAATGAATCTCTATCAAATATGGAAGTTCTAAAATGATGGTCGTAATACAATATATTAATTAAATAATCATTGATTAATCAATGAAATCATAATTCAATTGTTTTATAGAATTCATAAAATGATTTTTTAAAATACTGACAATTTGGGGTTTGAGAAATTTCCTTTCCTATCATTTCATTCAAGGAATAGAACATTCATATCAAAGTCAAAATATTTTCCGTATGATTTAAATATATATAAAATAGAAGATTCTAATGCATGGAAAACCCCATTTAGTAACTAGTTCATTTTTTTCAAGGGATGACTATGTTAATATATTCAATATATAAGAGTAGAGGTGGATCTTTAAGATTCCACTGTACCTAAGAATGGAGAGGGACAATTATCCCCCTTCTTTCAAATATTCAATCAACAAAATTAATCTGAAGGAAATCCACTTGAATGTGGTTAATCAAATATTTATGTATATCAAAGTAACAATTGATTCAATTTTTCATTAATATGAAGATATCAAAAACAACTATTTGGGATATTAGGATGTATATTTCATCGGTTTATAAGATGATAGAAAGAAAATTTCAGGAATTGGGTTATATCATGTATGATTGTGGATTAATTTTATTAGTAATCAAAATAATGGTATTTAAGAAATCACATTAAAAGCTGAGTATAATAAATCCAATAATATATACAGAAAATGTTATGCAAGAATATATAGATTAAGCATGTGGTAGTTAAAGTGATAAATCCTATCTTAGTCAAATGTGAATATTTATATGAAATTCACCTTTTATAAATTCTATTTCATTTCTCAAGGATGATGTTCCTTAAAATAATTTTTTAATTTACAAAGGATAAATTTGATATTGGGTTATTGAAATTGGAATATGTTCATATAAAATTTTTTTCATAGATATCAATATAATGACCTTATATACGATGATTATTGAGAAATATCATCAGGGTTTTAGAATTTAGTTGATCTCACACAGATAAATTGTTCAAATGTGGAACCCTAACTCCCAGAGTCATTTTATTTATTCCATTTTGAATTTTATCAAAAAAATAAGAGTACATTCAGTTCATTATATAAGGGTGGTTGATAGATGAACCCTTATAGATAAAGGCAAAGAGTGCATTTTGATATCTTACGGAGGGGTATAATACATCAATGTTGAATCAATTGTGAGAATTTTTATTTTGATCAGAGTGGGATTCAAGAACGAAGTACTGATAAAGTAAAATAAAGTGATCAATGGATGGAATATTCATTTTAATCTTGTTTCTGATAATTATAATAAAAAAATTGGGATTATAGTATATGTTATGTGAATATATTGTAAATATCTAAATTTTAAAATTGTGAATGGTTTATATTATATTAAATATATTACATGATAAATTTGATGTGTTTTTAACATACCAATAGAGTCAATTTTTATAAAATATCTATCATGCGTGATTTGTTTTTGGATTCTTTGTTCTGTGTATTGACAAACGATGCTCAAAAGATTTAAAAAAGGGTTAATATTGATACATTTTTGAAGAAAATGATTCAATAAGTGTTTTCAGTTTGTTTTTTATGTGTACAAAATTTTTTAGTCGTCATAAATGTTTTGTGGAAAATATTGAGTATAGAAATAATTAACATATATATATATATATTATGCGAAACCATATACCATTTTTGAAAAGTAAATTTTCTATAAAAGTAAAGAATAATGAATATGAACAATGTGATTTCAAAAATTATTATTTTTGGGAAAATATTTTCATGGATGATGAACCTTATGCAAATGAAATTGAGGATTTCATTTTGGAAAAGAAGGTGATAGGATAATATTTTATAATTTGGTAAAATAATTCGAATGAATCATTCAAATAAATAATAATTTATAAAATAATTATATAGAGTTCGAATAATTTTCAAAAGATAGGTAGTGGTTCTCAGGGTTAATTAAAACTAGCACATTTGCAACCACCCCAAATTAGGGATGGAAAGGAACATATTTAAATAAAGTCTTTCTAGGTGAATGTAAGAAATATAATATTCAGATAAGTGTCTTTATAGGGATAATTTCCAATAATGCATCCCATAATAACTTCAATAGATTAAAATGGATGTATTGAAGGAATATTAGAGTGAAGGAAACTACATTTTTGTAAGGATGGATTCATCAAATCAGAAGGAAATATATAGTGAATAAATTTCATGTTAAGAAGATTACAATGAGTTAATTATATGGAATGTATATAATAATAATGAATCTATGTGGAAGGAAAACGGGGAATAAAAGAACTCTAAGTTGTACAATAAAGAATCCAAATGAATAGGAGACCATGAAGAAACCACATCGATGGTATACCATTAATTAAATAGATATAAAAATGTATTAAGTGTTAATTTTTTATGGAAGTTAATTTTTTATGAGAAAATATTACATAGTAAAGAATAATTCATCTCATTAATTAAAAAATATATTTGTGTGATAATAACTTTAGTATGAACCATTTTCGAGTTTATTCGGTTTATATGAAGATACTTTTGTAGTATTAATGTGTTCACATCAATTGAGAGAAGAATGTGATCTAAGTAATAATTTGTGGTATAAAAAAATAAACCCACAACAAACATGTAAAGAAATAAACTTTAGTGAATTATGGTGTTCCAAAACATTTTCTTTTGCATGTACCTTGAACATAGGCCTGTACGGTTGAAAAAAGGTAAAAATTTTCTTTCTCATACATACATTTCTTTTCATTATATATCATTGCGAGATTAAGAAAGTATTTTTTCCATGTGGTGAAACATGATATGTAGTTAATTTATTATTTATATACATAACCAGATACAAAACCTCTATCTCAATGTTATTTCAGTTCTATGGGAAAATAATTGAATATCTATTCTTTCAAGTACTTTCATAATTTATCTTATTAATTATTCACACACTATTCATTTGGAAACTTAATCATATTAGGTCCATCAAACTAACTGTAAAACAATCCTTACATTGGAGTATGTCCATCAAATCCAATTATGGTCACTCTTCATAGTATTCTATATAGAAAATATTTTATGACCACTAATTTTTCAGTTATGTATCTACCAAAATGATAAATTCATTGAGAAGTGTTCACTTTATAAAGAATTTGAATGTTATTATTTTCATGTCTTTTATTTGGAAAAAATATTTCTTTATGAATATATTTCATATAATATTTCTTATTAAATAATTATGCATCATAAAATCCTTATATGTATACATTATTCTACATCGTAGTTCTGAATGATGAACCTATAGAAAAATTAATGTATTCTAAATATATTATTATGGAACAAATTATAAAACTAATGATTTACATTACGTACCTATAATATTATTATATCTTTGTTTATCAAACTGTTTCTAATATATATGTTATATGTAATAGTTCAATGTATTGTTTTAGAATTAAACAACACAAAAATCTACAGAAAATCAGATATAGTGTGATGTTTTGTCAACCCTTACTTTTCTAGAACATAATCTAAAAAAATAAGAGAATGGAAATTCTAACTGATTGTTCCATTATCCATAGAAAAATAGTAAATGAAATCTCTATTTCTAATACAATCTTAACTCCAAATAACTATAAATTAAAATCATCCATTATTATTGAACTAATAAAAAAACAAACACCATATTCATTGTTTACTATTGATAACTATTATGTCTTTTCAATAATGTAACTCTTGTATGCATGGAATATACATTATAAAATAATATTTAATAACATGAATGTAAATAATATTAATATTGATAATATAGGAAAATTAAATAAATTCCAATTTTAGAGGGTTTTAAATATCAAAAATTATGATTTCAAACATTTATCCTGATGTATAATAACGAAAATTATAAATCCCATCAAAAAAACATTTGATGTGGCCTAATTTCATTGAAATTTGTTATTGTACCATACAATATATACAGTGGAATAATTTATTAATAATGTATTGTTATAATTAATAATGTATGACATTGAACAATGATGTTATTTCCCTATACACTTTACATTTGGTAGAGAATTTCTCAGAGGTCATACCTTGAACCGATGAATAATTTCATTTCCTAAATCATATTTGGTAGAGAGTTGGTGAAAATGATTTACATTGATCCATGCCCTATTACTCTTTTCTATGTTATGATTCAACTCATTGAAATATTCCATGAATTAAAAGAACATGGGATTAAAATCCATTATTCCATAAAAATAATTATTAAAATGGAACATACACAAGAAAAGAAAAATATTCACGTAAATTTAAGAGTAGTAAAAAAAATACACAAAATCCAAAGGATTATTCAATTGTAACATTTTATGTCTACCGCCAATTATCGAGAACGACTTTAAACTATCATGTTTCTACCTTTCCTCTATTTCATAGGAACATTCCACATGTTAACCTAATCATACATGAATGACTATTTATCTTCCTCATATTAAGGATCAATACATGTAGTTAATTTTTTTTAATGTCATTATAGGGTAATATTCATTAGAGTGATTATCCTTTATATTATAAATGATCCTTTCCTTGTATCCTCAATTCCTGATGATTTCCAATCAACGAAAAAAGGTCTATGATCATTTTTTAAATTCCCCACAAAATCCTTCCCTTTCAATAGATCTATTTAAAATTTAAATCAAAGTTAATCTATTTTTACTGGGACCCGAGTTTGGTGGGATAGTGGAATCATCCTTGACAGTTGCCTTCAATTCATGTTTACCTACAGTAAAAAGATTCGATGATTTATCTTCAATAACATATTATTAATATTTATCATCTCCCTTTTCTGAATTTATAATAGATTCTTCAGTCATTTTCATATTTGTGGGTTAATTGGGACCTGACCATTGGGAGGGGTGAAAATGAGTGTCACAAAAAGGTTCTCTGATGGGTTATCAGATGATAGCTTTCATCATCTTCTAAATAATTATTTCCATTGGTAATTTGTGATTTTTTTTCCTAACTAATAAACCATAGATTTATCTATATTGTTAGATCCTTTAAACTTCAATATAGATCCATACTTTCACAATTACTTTTCCACATCATCTTGCACATGTTATTATTCTAGTTGTTCAATAACCATAGGTGTTGTGACATCACAACCATAGTTAAGTGCCATTACAAAATCTTTAATAGAAATTTCAACTAATTCAATGTATCTTGTATCTTACATAATTTATAAACCCTTCTAAAAAGTAGTATCATTAGATACACTATTTTGAAAATGATTAAAAATACCATGAAGAGGGGAGTATGTACCCCCACACATTTCTAGTATATAATATATCTAGCTAGAGGGATAAAACATATTTATTCTTTGATTAAATATTAACATCATAATCAAAACTAGAATATCACCCAAATATTTTCATTATTATGGGAATCAAGATATCTTCATTTGTAAACAGTGCACCAATAACCATTTTCCCATTCCAATCAAATATATTCTCCCAAAAATGCACTGACATCCCCTTTCACATCACATTCTGGTTCCTCTAAAAAATACATAAGAGGAATGATAGACTCGCTATTACCAATACCTTTAACCTCTAAGGAATAACCAAGGTATGTAATATTGAAGACAATATATATATTTTTGTAGTGTTTTCTCATCACCATTTGTATTGTAACCAGAAACTGTAGTAGCAAAAGATACTTTATTTACAAGAGAGCTAGTGTTTGAATGATTAGTTATACTACTAAATGCAGGCATGTAAAACCTTGATTGAATATTTGAAGCTACCTAAAAACCATCCTTCACTGATAAAACCTTCCTCCCAACCATGGTCATGGCTACATGAGATATTGGAAATTTAGGCTTTCAATTTATTGTTCGATGCTCACAATTTTTATAGTTAGTACATATCAACCCTCAATGATAGCTTTCTCTATCATTCCCAATACATAAGTAGTTAAAAAACTAAGGAACATGATCAAATTCAATATCAATCACAAATTTAAATTCACCAACATAAAAATACATAGTTTCCACAAGTGTTGAGTTAAGATCAATTCCACCCAAGTCTATAGTTTAATTTTCCTACCTAGCCATATCATTTTTCATTCCAAATTTAATTGGTTTACTAAAACCAAATAAATGGAACAAATAATATTTATGTTAAAAACATTATATCCCCCTACACAAATCCATGACTAAATTATAGTGTCCTTGGCTTGTTGTCGATAAAACCAAGGATCTTAATCGTGAAATATATGGACCATTGGATTGAGTTAATCCCAGCATATACTCCCTGGTTTTAATATGAAGTCCTATGAATTTATGTTATCTTTGAAAATCCCATACCTTTTGATAATATATTCAATTCATGTAATCCCTAAACCTACAGGAATAGATTTATAAAATACCACATCTTCTAGGGGAAACTCATCACCTATGGATAGAGGTGCATGATAATTGAGTCAATTTAACCCTCCAAGCATTCCTCAGTGATCATATGGTAAGCATTAACAAATTAAAAAGATTTATTCCTTGATATCTTCATATTTTTTGTCGAATAATGTTTTGAAATATCAATGATAATCTTATATGCGCATTCTAAACTCACGTCCCAACTATAACCTTCATGGAATCATGTCTCTACATATCCGCTGATGTTGAAGTGGGATTATTCATCTTTAACAGTCAATACCCTTATAAAGAGTGAAATCATAGTATAAACAACCATATCCAAAAATCAATTTCATTTTAATGATTATTAATAACTTCTACTAGAATCGGGATTACATTCATATATTATAAAATCATATTAATCGGTCTAAAAACTGTAATCATAGAGAGAGAATCTCTCATGATGAATTGCCAACCCAACGTTCTTTCTCTCCCTATAGAAATATAATATCTATGATATAGAACCATTTTTAGTCAAAACCATGTTTTAGAAAAAAACATTCCTCACTTTCTACTTGTTTACATGTTAAAACATATTGTATTCTAAAACAATCTTGTTTTAAGGAAGATGTAAATTAACCAATAACTGGTAATATAATCCACTATTTTGGTCCTAATGAAATTTAAATTGTCTTTCATTATTTTTTTAATATTACCATTCCTTCATTGTCACTCATTGTAATACCATAAGATGGTTTTCTACATAACATTACACATAATTACAGTTGAATAAATATACATAACATAACAACATGTTGAATGAAAGAATAAAAATTAAAAAAATAAAATAATAAAAAATACGGGTACACCACTAACCATGATATATGTTTTAAAATATAGATTTTGGTATATATACCTTATAATAAATCAATCATCTTCTTCGATGAATGGTATCCACCTACAAATATTTTAACACTCAATATTTTCCATTTTAAAATAAACATTTCATTAAAAGTTGTGGAATAATGAAAATTATATCATTTCATCATAATAGTACATAATATTATAATAAAAAAACATGTAAGTAAAATTTATAACAAAATATAAAAACAGAACCATAAAAAAAATAAAAATATGTGTAAAAAATATAATATTGTACAATGAATGATCATACTATAGATATAATATGTATATGAGATACATTTATATTATCAAGAAAAAATTTAAAAGCCATAAACATGGTTTAAAAAATAAAAGAGGTATATGAAGTATTTTTTATCCTTGAAGGATGCTTATATATAAGAGGAAATATGAACATTTTAATATGATCCTTGTAATTATACCATTGTAAATCCAACCATTTGAATAGTTACATTAACATTATAAATACAAGTGTAATATAAAATAAAAAAAAATCATTTGAAAGTAATTTATTTAATGATTAATAATAATTAATATTGATAAAATAATTGGAATATAATTTTATACACATGTCATTGAATAAAATTATTAGATAAAAAATTTAAATTTTTTTCACTAAATAGATGGTTTCCAAATTCACCTAGAGTTCTATTTAATAACTAAAATTGACATATATTTAAAAAAACTATAAAAAGAAGTTCATATTTTATATTAACATTTAATGGTGGATAATGATTATATTTTCATTACTTATAGATATAATCCATGTGTTGGGGAAATGATAAAATATGGTATAAATATATGGTAAATATCATTACATAATTTTGATCCAAAAATGATATAAATATTAATATAATTTAATACATGAAAATATTATTTATTTTTTAATTTAATATATATTAATGATTTATAATTATTTTCATATACCATATATAACCTTCTAAATTTTAGGTCGTCATATATGGTTTTAGAAATAATATTTTGTTACAAAATGATATGTATACGGTAAAATTCATAAAAAAATATAGTATATATATAAAATTTAATAATGTCTAAAAAATAATTAAATGTACAAAAAAGAGATGAATCTATAAAAAACTCTCCTCTAGTTGTCTAAAATTAGTAGTGACATTACTACATTTGCATAAAACAATAGCCATATTATCTCAAGGGAAAGAAAATTTTGGTAGTCTTGTCAAACATGATAAATAGATGGAAGTCGCATTACATTTGAAAACATAGAATACAACATAGTGAAACTGGATATTTTTCTTCCTCAAACTCAATAAAATATTCCAACATCAAATCATGGTGAATGGAAAAAAACAATGGTTGAGCTCATATCACAAATAATGGGAAGAGATCAGTGGATACTGTAATAAAATAATTACGTCATAATCATTGTGATGATGTAAATAACAAAGAAACATTCTATTTAATAAATTACATGAGAAAGAATATGAATATTTTAGAATTGATTATGGTAAGATAATTCAATATGAATAATAAAATGGGATTGAAAATTGTCTATGGATTTCATAATTTTTCAAATAATCACCTAGATATCATAAAATTTTTATATAACGATGGAGTAAATAATACAAGAAATATTAAATGTATCGTTGATGCCTCATTGCAAGATATTAATAGAAATAGTTATGTACTAAGTGAAATAACATTAATAGTTTTTCACATGAGACCTACTAATGCATTAAGGTGAAAAATAATTCCAAGATCATCTTATCACATAATAATTCCAATGATTTCAGCTTACAAATAAAACATACAACTTAATCAATATTCATTATTCAAAAACTGTTTATATATGAAGAATTTGAGCACAAAATTTCAATAAGTTCCCTAGTCAAACATATCATAAACAATCTAGATTAATAATAAGGATGATATTATTAAAACATGTCCCATGTGGAGAATAAATTTTTTTATGTCATTGATGAATAAATATAACATACAAACATTATTCAGAAAATTATTCATAAATAAACCATTTTCACTTTGAAATACACTATTAGAAAGTAAGTATTTCTATAATATCTAAAAAATAATTAATTGAAAATAATATTGGAAACATTTATTTTAATATTAAAATAATATATTTTTCATTTTGGTTGGAAATTATGTTTATCCCGAGCCCATTAAAATTGAGATCCATTTCTAAATTTCAGTAAGAAATTAGAAATTACCTCAATATAGAAATTAAAATAATTTTCCTTTTAAACCATAATGTAAAAATTAATCCCTGGGTAAAATTATATTTAATAAATAATTGGAGAATATTAAATATATTATTTCATTTTCTTTTGGTAAATATGATGATCGAAGAAAAATATTCCCGACTGGGTACTAAAACCAAGCGAGGTTTCTTAAAAAATATTATTTCAATATCATGTGTACTTGATGAGTGGAAAAGGATATAAAAGATTATAATTTATAGAAATAAATACATGATATGAAAATTAATTTTGGTTAATAAATAATGATCATATAATTCCCTCAAGAGTGACTTAAACAAAAATAATCCTAATTAATGATGTGATTTTTAAATTTACCCTTACTACTTTTGTATCTTTGAAATCAAAACGCCCATAAAATAAATTACATTAGATGAAAATTTACATGACAAGAATATAAATCAAATTATTTTATTTCATATTAAATGGGATGTATATACAACACATGAAATAAAAAATTGGAGAATATAGAATATGTCTCATGGAAACACAAGTGAGATAAGAAACTCTTACCTCGGGATCTACATCCTTCGTATGAGTTTGATCATATGGAATAATAAATATATATATCATTATAAATATATTATTGAAAGAAAATCCTATATATAATATCATATTTGATTTACCTATCTCTTTTTACATCTCTTTTGTCAATAGTTCTATGCTAAAATCAATGTTCTATGTGATAACTACATCATTTTTCAAGTATTATTTGGTTTAGAATTTTTGGTATTTATTCTATGATCACCATAAAATATTATAATTTTTTTTAATAATGATATAAATATCATATATATCTATTCAATACATAATTACAATCATCCATATAATTTACATGTTGAAAAATTAATTACATTATTAAATCATATGACATGTCGTATATATAAACGATAAATGTTTTCACTGTTTGATGGTTCGAATGAAATATTGGTAAATTATAATTAAAAATTAACCAATATTTATAATATCATATATATTTATTAAATTTATTTGTATAAAAATTCATTTAAATTTGATATGCAGATTAATCACACTTCTTCATCGAGGTTATTGTCTACACATACGCACATGCGATATTATCATTTTCTAACAGATTGGAAGGTAAGAAGGTATGAATGATATTATATTTATATAATCATAATCACTTGTTAAATATCATACATATTTATTGGTTAAATATTTACAACCATCCATGTAAAGTGGTGATGATATTTGAATTACACCGCTATGAGAATATTGTAAGTTGTACGTACATACGAGAATTTTTTGTTCTTTTTCGTATGATTGGAAAGAGATGGAAAATTATTATAACATAATCATAATAAAATATCTGTTTTTTGATAATTATATAGTTATTATTAAATTATCGTTTCTAAAAAATTAGGTTAAGTGGAGTTGTTTTTTAAATAGTTGGTGAAGACTATTAACCTTTCTTTAATAGACATCCATTAGACTCCCTCTTAATGACCCATAGAATATACATTAAGAAGAAATAAACATTTAAATATTGACTATGAAATATTATAAGTGAAATGGGTAATGTATGGTTGACCTAGATAGCTAAATCTATTTTGAGGAATTGAGTGACTAGGAGTCCTCTTATTAGGAATGGAGAGGACACATTTATAAATTTGACAAATTTATTAATATAATTAATTAATTCAATGTAAAAATTATTGAAAATTTATAAATATTCAAATAAAAATATAATTATGCATAAATAAACTCATCTAATTATATTTAGATATGTATTTATTTCATTCTTTTAATTATCCTTTTTTAACCCCTACATTAACAAATATTAACCATAATGGAGGTAATGCTTTTTTACACTTAAAGGGTTGTAATTTTTTTATAAGATAAAAATTAGCTAATAAATTGCCATGATAATTTCTGTTAGACCATTTCTCTTCCAACTTTTCCCATTTAAACAATTTTATAGATTTTAAATAATTTAATAATACATTTTTAACCTAGATACCATTATTTTCATTTTATAAACTATTCACAAGATTCGAATTTTAAAACCACATGAATTTAATGAAATTTTAATATAAATCATTTACATGTCTATATTATATTATATTTATCAAAAAAATCACAAAACATAATAATTCACCCAAATTGTTTTTATGTAAATTTTTTTGAAATAATTTTTTTAATAATTGAATAAATATAATATTAATGTTGTCTAATTTTTTAAGTGATTATTTAATATAAAAACTAAGATATAAATTAATATGATAAAAAATATATATATAAAATAAATAATTATTACTAGACTTGTACTATTTTACAAACATAATAATGTTTAGAGTTTTTAATATCAAGCGAGTGACATTTTGTATTTATTCATTCCTTAAATTATTATTCAAGTCACGATCCTAAAAAATGGTTCCATTCTGCCATATATTCTTGTATTGGATGTAATTAGAAATTTAAACCCATCTAATAAGATAAATCTATGTTTAAGGTGGATTTTGAGACCCTATCTCGAGGTTTTAACTCTATTTATTCATTTCACCCATACCGAGTTGACAAATACATACCACTGTAACAATTAATCGTTACTAAAAATAAAATGAAAAAATTAATAAATTTTATCCTAAAATTTTGTAACTTTTTCTCAGTATTAAAATTAATGATTTTTCAATTTTTGATAATATAAATTCCTAAAATTTAATGATAACTGGTTTTAGAAAATGACTTTTTAAAAATCAAAATTAACTGATATCAAATTCTTGAATATTTAAAATTAGTGTGGAATAAATTAGATTCTTATAAATCTAATGTATCATATATAAATTAACTATAAAATATAAAATGTAATTCAATTTCTTAAATTAATTCTTGTAATGAAAATATTTAAAAAATATGTTTTTTCATTATGCATTGAAAAATCAGTCATTCGAAAAAAATACCAAAATTTCACCATTTGTTAATTCTAATTATTTGATTTAGAAAAAAAAATATTTTTTAAAATATTTCTTCTATAATAGAAATAAAAATTAAAGAATTTTTCACAATAATAAATAAAAAACCTTTCTGATGAAATCGTACTTTAAATAATTAAAAGATTACTTAATATATGGGTTCATATTTACTATGAATAATCAATACATTATTATTGGGTAAGACCTATATATATAATAAGGTTGTTATTTATATTTACACCATGGATCTAAATGTATATGTTATAAATTCTATATTTAAATAAAAATATTTTGGGGTTCTTTTATGCTTTGAGTGGCGTGTTGTATATTCCCTGGAACATAGTGTTATCTAAAAATATTTGGGTTTCAATTTCTCCCCCTTAGTAAATTACCCGACATAATTTTTGTCTTTGATTATTAATTAACTATTTGGAATTTTAAAATAACATCTATGAAAAACACATCATAAAAATGGATAATAAAACATTCTCTTAATAGACGTAATGAAAAATTTGGAGGTCATCCAGAATAACACTCAACTTTATTTATGAATAGGATAATATTAATGGGATTAGAATATATGGGAATAGAGAAATAACCAATTTTGATTAATGTTTAATGGTGATAGATAACATTTGTCAAAAGAATGGGAATGATCATGATAATGTAAACAACCACAAATAAAAAAATAAATATGTTGTGAAAAAGTCTATCGATTCAATGATGATGAATATAATAGGAAACAATTGTGGTTTAAATATCATTTTTACTTTACTTAAGGTATTCCTTTACAAACTAGAAAAAAAAAGAAAATATACCTAATTTGAATGTAGAATTTCATCTATTAATCAATTTCCATCATAATGTTATCTTTTTCCCTGCACGATGAGTGTAAATAATGAATTTTTCATGCCTGAAGCACACAAAATTACTTATAACTGATCACATAATCTAAAAAATGATTACACGATATTTTTTCTATATTTAAATATTATTCAAAATATATTTTTTACCATATGTTATGATAATATTAAAAATTTATAAACCATTGTTTAAAGAAATAATAAATATTAATTCAAAATTTCAATATTTACACCAATGTTCCAATATAGATTATTCCACAAATAATTTACACTGCATCATAATTACACCAAATAACCTCAATATTATTGGTTTATTTACCAGTAAACGAGATGTCGTACCTTTTATCTTAAATCCCTAAAAATAACCATATTCACTATGATAAATCAATATATAATCTTATAATGTAGTGAACTTCACACCAAGATATCATGAATCCAATTTTGATATTAACCCAAATGGTAATCCTTATATCCCATATATGTTCTCCAAAAATAACACATTGTAAATGAATCTCTTTGTAACCATCAAGATTAACTATATCCCAGTTTCATATAGTCCACCTCAAATCATATACAAACTCAAAGGGGTTATTTAAACATTAATGTAGTGTTATTCGAGAATCAAAGTTAATGTTTCAAATCACCTAAATATCCCATCATTTAAAACCACTAAAGGGGTATCTATACTGATCAATCTTAAAAATATAATCCAATGATGTTATCCCAAACATTTAATTTATCCATAACAGAAAACATCTATGCTTTAACAAATTAGCATAAACCTTATTCCTCAAATAAAATTCACAATGATTTACAGAAATAAAAAAATGCAGTAAAAGTTAGTAGAAATGACCTAAATCACGTTTTTAGCAAATCACTACCAATTTTCATAATCCCCAATAATATCAAATTTACCTCATCAATTTAAATAATCTCTTTATCCCAACTAAACATTATGAAATTACCATAAAATCAATTTTATTTATTATAGGTATATTTCAACATATGATTTTAAATAATTAATGAAAATCTAATATGTAACAAAATTTATGTCTATTATGATTCTTAATTCTATAATATAATTGATATTGGAATTATAAAATATAATCCTAAAATAGTAATATATAAATACATCAGTCTATACAATTTGACAATTGGAATATCCATTATTCTTCTTTTGTATAACAGTTTACCCTTGGTTTGGGACATTTTCATGGATAATTAATGTCTTCCACAAACACAATACATTAAAATATAAATGGTTCCATGGGATCAACATCATTGACCTCAATATAACTAATATGATTTATTGAAAATTTATCTATTCCATTACTTTCCACATATAAACCATTTTCCTAATCCATTGAGACATTCTATAGGGAGTCTCTTACCTTATTTTTTACATAAAGGATATTGAGCTTTCATTCCTCAATCAAATCCACCACCCAATCACTCATATAATTATATTCTTCTAATATTTTGTAGGACTTAGAGTTGGTTAATGTGTAGGTTGAGAATCAAATGTAATGATAATTGGTTAGACATAACCATTATAATATTTACATCATTAATTGTCCACTTATGTTGTAATAATCTACACACATTCCTTTACATTCAAGGTTTTCATGATTTTTATTTGTTCTATAAATTGAAAAAAACCAAAAGTATAGTATGAGAAATAATAATATTAGTTGAATGATACATATTAATCAAAATAATATATTGGATTACCTAATCATGAAAAATTATTTCTAATCTAGGGAATATTCTCTTAACATATGTTTTTAATATTAATTATATATTTAAATCTGATGTAATGGTTAGTAATGAAAATTGGAATTACCGCAAGAAAATTACATTGGAATGTCAAACCATGTCTGTAGTAATGTAACAATAACCATTAAAAAAATGATTGTCGAGATATATTCAAGTAACACATTTATTATTTATTACACATAAATGAATATGTTCCAAAACCACATCCAATTTTTATATCCTAATAGTAATGTGTTGTTAGGAAAACCATGTAATCTCAAACATATAGAAAATGTTTCGATATTATTTTATAATTTTGTATATCGTCAATTTTAATATTAGTGTTATGTTTCTTAATCTATGATTCCCTAAATCAATTTTCCAATGTTCCTATTAAAGTTGATCTAATACCAACAATAAGTACATTGATATGAGTTTACCATAATTAGTGGCTAATTTCATATAGTATAAAAAGATAAAATAAATTTCATCCTAATAGACTGAATATTTTAATGGTATTAGTAAACTAGTTGCATACTTGAATCTCATATAACATTTGAAATCATAAAGTACAATACTGTGAAAGTAAATATTTTCCTTCCTTGGACACATTAAAATATTCCTTATTTATTTCCATGGGAAAAGGGAACAAATAAATTGTGATCTAAGAATTTCAAAAAGTGAAAATGAATAGAAGAATATATCATAGAATAAATAAATCATAATCAATGTGGAAAATAGAATAAATGAAATCACATTTGATTTAATCAATAACATGAGAAAAAAGAATACTTTGGATGGAATAATTGATCATAAAATAATTAAATATAAAAAACCAAATTATCTTCAAACATATCCATATATTTCAAAAATATAGAAATAATTACATTTATATTGATAACTGATTTTATAATTATTGAATGAAAAATGTCAGACATCTTAAACTTATAATAATGGCATTGTGCCAGGACATCTACATAAATGTGAGAAGTCTTGTAAAGATACCTAAACTAGTTTCTCTCATGAGAGCTAATGATTTATTATTGGGATATATATTTCTTATTCTCACATATCATAAAATAATTCCATGGAATTCATTATATAAAAAAAGTAGAACATAATAAATGGGCCTTATTGAAAATCTAATCATATTGGAAGAACTATTTTACAAAATATCAATACCTTAACCCTCCAAAAATAATCATAAATAATCCATAGGAAGAATAATCATGGTTTTATTATGTGACATTACTAGTGGAGAACAAAATGATTTTTATCATTTATGAATTAAAATACCATAAATAGATTTAAAAAATCCATGTGTGAAATACCATTTCCATTTTGAAATATAAATTTTAAAAAAGTCCATAATATTAGGAATATTATTATTATTAAAATGAATCTTGGAAATTTTTTAAATTTTTATTTTATGTATTAACTAGCCTTGAATGTGGGAAAATCAATTCAGGCTGGGTACATTAAAACAATGATTCATTTCACATTCTTGGTTAAAAGCCAAAAAATACAACGTTTTGAAAACAAAAGCGAGACTCAATTAATTTTTTTATAAAAATATAAAACAGTGGTAAAAAATTCATTATTATCTCATAGGATAATTTTAAAAATTTTATTTAAAGTATTTTTAAGAAAAAATGGAAATTGAATAAATAGATTATTTACCATGTATGAAAAACATTAATTTTCTATAAAAACATTATTTATTAATATTTTATACATAAAGATGGTAAAATGAATTGAAAATATGTAAATTTTAAATTTAGGCATTTTAGAATAAAATATATAGGTTTTAAGATATAAATATAATATAATTACACCAATTTAGACTTAAAAGTAAACAATAATAAATAAAATTATTTTATGAAAAATACTTTACAACTTTGGTAACTATTGAATCATAACCACTATAAATGAAATAACATGAAATAGAAAATTATATACCATTAATATAAATGGATTCATGTAATATCATATGAAATGGGTTGTATATACATCACATGAAACAAACAAGTAGTGAATATTATATATGTCTCATGAAAACTAAAGTGTGTTGAGAAACCATTGTATATGGGTCTAAATCCTTCATATGTGTTCTGACATCTAATAATATAATTATAGAATTATTGAAGAAATATATTAGAAACACATAAATATAATATATCTATATGTATTATTCATAACCTTTCTCCACCGATTTATTAACAATGCTTTGTAAAAATCCTTCTTTTAGATGATATGTACTTCAATTTTCATATTTCTTTTAGTTTAGTAGTTCTTGTCCCATAATATATAGAATTTTAATAATCAAATAAATAAAATAAATATTCCTTAAATAAATTTTTATAATCATCCATATAATATATTTATAGAAAAATTTATTACATCAATAATGGAGACAGTAGGTCTTATACACACATGAACATTGTTTTCACCTTCCAATTAATAGAACAAAAAGAAAGGTAAATGATAAATAACCTTTATTAAGTAATTAATATATTATATATATCATATATAATTATTAAATATATCTTCATTTTCATCTATTTAATGAGGAAATGGAAACGAATCACATTTCTTTGTGGAGGTGGTGGTAAACACAAACACATGAACTACATTATCGTTTTTAAAATGATTGGAGGGTTAGAAGTTATATATTATTTTATAATAATATAATATTAATAATTTCATAAATATCACATATATTAATTAGTTATATATTTATAACCTTCGTATTAAACATGTGATTAATGATTAACTAACCTCTCTAAGGAGACAGTAATCCATATGTATGCACGAGTGATGTTTTTGATTTTTCTTAGGATGAAAAAGGTGAATGAAAATGGTTGTACCATAATTATAATACCATAATTTTATATTCATGTTAATGGATTTATTATTTTGGTGTGGGTTTAACATATTTATAGAATGGATAACATGACAGAAATTTGAAAGATTCGGTATAATGGATTACCTATTCTATAGTAGAATTCCTTGAGATTCCTTCTCTAGGGCCCTTGGAATTTCCAATAAATAACAAAAAATCCTATAAATTGTTTATAGGAAATATTATAATAGTAATGTATTTTTTTTAATCTATATGGTTCTATTTTATGTGAATAATATATAGAATAAAAATCCGTTTATTATGTAGGGAAATGAAATTATCTAGATTTCCAAAAAACAATTAATATATTTAAATTATTCAATGTGAAAATTCTCCAAAAAGCCAGTTATTTGTAAGAAATTGTTGATAAAGATTAAATGTCCTAGAAAAATTATATTTTTATCAGCTTTTTTGTCATTTAAAACATTAAATATTTTCACCCATTTTAACTGATTTTAACCTTAATTATAATAATAAAATTTTCCATCAAAAAGGGTAATAATATTACTTATATGCTAAAAATTAGATTATAAATTACCATGGGATAATATTTAAGACCACTTTTATTCTTACTTTTTATCATTGAATATTATATGATTTTAAAATTATTTAATAGAAATACATGGATCATAACATTCTGTTAATGTGATTTTGTAAACTATTAACATAATTTAACATTGGAAACAAAAACAAATCTATAGGATTTGCATAAAAAAATTACATATCTTTAATATATTATTTTATCTAAAAATTCATGGATACAATAATGAATACAAATTGTATAACTTTTAATACATTTAATATAATTTATTTTATTTGTATATTAATTGAATAAATACTATATCGTCGTTGCGTAATCATCTATGTTAAATATTTAGCAACAAAATTTTTTAAATAAATTTAAGGTTTCAAAAAAATTAAAGTGGATTTAAAATAAATATCAATCAAAATTATCCTCTTCTTATTCTTATGAAAAACAAATTAGTGATATTAAATTCATGAGTGTTACATTTGAAATTTATTCATTCCATAAATTATAATAAAGGTCACAATGAATAAAAAATGTCACCAAGTGTCAATATATTTATGAAATGGATGGATATGTATAAAAACTATAAAATTTTATAAATATTATTGTTAGTTTGATTTAGAAATCTAGATCTCTGGGGGGAGCTTTTTCTTTTGTGGCGATGGAACCCTAGATGATTCTCGGAGAAGATCCCCCCCCCCCCTTCCTGAAGGTGGGAAGGGAGAGGATGGTCTGATTTTTCCGCCTCCGAGGCCACAAACCACTTTTATACACTTAACCAACCCTAACTATCTCCCGTAGTTTCCGGTGATTGTGTTAAGCCTTAAGGTGAATGATCATTACCTCAGTAATCATCAGATCCTGATCTTGGTGTATGGGTTCTCTAATGGCTTGAGTTACCTAGACCTGACTCTAGTGGCTCGATGGAACTATCAGAGACTATCAGTTGATGATTTTGACCGATTTTTTTAGATAATGGTATCTGAAAGACTGTGCGGTCGTCAGCCTTATTGGATAGTCTCAATTAAATTATTTGATTCTCCTCAGAGGAAGACCTGATATGTGTGTGGTCCAGTGCCCCTAGGGGATGCAATGGTTAAATGTTATTTCTCCTCTGGTGGACGTTCGATCTTTTTATGAATCATTGCCCAACCTCTATTCCGATTTGGGTAATTCTTCCTAATCTAACATTACTATTCGCAAGCACATCAATTATTCTTATTCTTGGGAACCTGATAGGTCATTTCCCGTGGTGTGATATTAGTTCATCCACTGTGAGTCACCCGATAATCCCCTGTTTGTGCTTGTGTTGGATATATCAAGACCTTAGATGAAATGGATATAGATTTTGGTGGATGAGTAATTTATATGGAAGTAGGTTGTGGTTTATAAATCATGGCCTTAATACAGCTTAACTAGAAACATATTGGGGAACAAAGAAATTAGATGTCATAGTGGATCCATGACGTGGAGGACATTATTCCTAGAGAATTGGTTGGTAAAAACATTGATAGTATGAGGATACATGATGTGGATTATTTCTTGGGTAATGAACCTCGCCTGGGACCCCATGATGCATCAGTACTCAAAAAACCAGTTAGGGTTCCAACTAAACCATTAGTATTTGCAGTGTTGAATAGACCAAGATAGGACCTAAACCAAGGAGATGGTGTAAAGGGAACTACTGTAAAGTGTTCTGTTGATAATGGTGGAATGTAACAACTAGAATTTTGGTTTTAGGGGAGAGTCAGTAGGAGCCATGCATCCATAATAATGGCCTTTCTCCTATTGATATTATCCGGAAGGATGGTGAACTTTTAGAGGGGGATGATGTTGTGGATAGTCATTGGTAGGGTTGTAGTAGTAGAAATTTGAGTGAAGGGAAGATGGGGTGTGCTTTGGATATAGATAAGGATAGCAGGATGTCTATTGTAGTGGAGATTTGTTATTTTAGTCTAATTGCGAGGTTCTGGTGGTCTATACTAGTGTGCTCTATGGACGGGATGATGGTGGTGGTGGTGTGTTGCTCATGATTTCCACAAGGAAAATATTTCAAGGGCTGGAGCATGAGGGTGTGGAAGCCAAAATGTATACCGAGCATCATGAAGACGATTTAGTGAATGAAGTAATGGGAAATGTGATATATTTATGTCAGGAGGTCATGGAACACCCACATATCCTTTCCAGGATTGACATGAACTGTTAGCTTTAAGAGAGCCGAAGAGTGATGTATTAAGTAATGCATGTCTCTAGTAAATGGGGTGATATTTCTAATAGTGATAAAGAAAATGATTGTAGAACGGTCATGCCCTCATATAGTGACATTGTTTATGTGGGGGAGAAGATTTTTTCTAGGAATCATGAGGATATTATTGCTTCACTGCGATGAAGATCAAGATAGGATTACTCTTAACTACCAAAGAAAATGTCCACTAGATCCTCTATCCAAAATGAAGGTAGGCAGTATTTGGATTAAATAAATGAAAGTAATTAACTAATGAATTTCTTTCATTAGAGAAGTTGAATCTTATAAGGAATTATGAAAATGTTCTAATGCATTATGGATGTTTGGAGTGGGAATCCTCTATTGTAGATGAAGCTTTTTATCATGGATATGTTGATAGTTTAGGATTTGAAGATATGTAGTTGTTGTGTATGGTCTATGGTAATTTGTTACTGAAATTTTCTTTTTCTAATAAATTGTTAGAGGTATTTCCCATGGCTATTCGTTTCTAGTATTTAGAAACCTTATCTCATGGTTTTAACCCTACATAACACATTTTTTCTTAATAGAGTTGAAAAATATTTACCATGGTTTCTATTTATAATGATAAGAAATAAAATTCTAATATTTAACTAATCAAAAAAATAGAGTCTAAATATATTATCAATTTCTCAAGACTCAATCC
This sequence comes from Viscum album, assembly GCA_963277665.1. NCBI lineage: Eukaryota > Viridiplantae > Streptophyta > Magnoliopsida > Santalales > Viscaceae > Viscum > Viscum album. The sequence goes on from OY728134.1 coordinate 1,283,759,665, forward strand.
CTTGAAGTGAAAGTATTTGACTTAAATAGAAAATTTTATACCAAATTGAAAACACTTTTTAGAAAAATGCATTTTAAAGTACAAAAATTAACTTATATAAAAATATTGAATATTTCTAAATAAAATGAAACATATTATATAATTATTATTATAATATATCATATATTAAATAATTATAAAATAAAAAAAATAATTTTTCATTTAAAATACATGAAGGAATTGTAGTACATGAAACATTTATATTTTTCTTCATTCCTTGAAAAATTGATCATTTCAAAACATTCCCAAAAATTCAACCTATGTTGATTTTGATTTTCAGATTTCAAAAAGGAATTTTATTTTTTAAAATACATTTGATAAAACTTGGAAATATTAATAAAATAATTTTTTATAAAATGTTAATAAAAAATTATATTTTAAGAAAACATATTTTCATGTTTAAAATTTATTTATTAAAAAATTGAGTTCTTATTTATGAATAATTAATCAATATATTTAGATTTAATATGTCCTATATTTTTAATAATGTTTTTAATTCTATTTATAACAAACAATTCAACAGAAATGTTATAATTTACATATTAAAATATTAATAATTAGTGGTATCTTTATGATCGGTGTTGTGTGTTCTATATGTTGTCAATCATAGTGTTCTTTTAAAGTCTTCAGACATCACATTGTCTCCCCATTTAATAAAATCCACCATTATAATTTAAGCTTTTTCATGGTAATTAAGATTATAATATTTAGAAATACAATTGCTGAAAACCCTCCAACCAAGAATTGATAAAAAAATATCATTTTAAATGTGGGAAAAGAATATTCGAATGCCATTATGAATAACACATAACTAGACATCAACTTTTTTAGAATATTAAGGATTTTGTTTTATGTAAATTGATATCCCATGTAAAAAAGCAAAATAAAGTTGTCCATGGAGCCCTTCCCAAGACAATGCCCACTAAAAAATCAGAGGGAATGCAATAGGCCCCAAACAACCCTTCTCATGGCTTCACTACACAGATCCCTCATCACTAATATCATCACCACTTAGGATAATAGCACCAATATCTATAGATGATTCCATCATGGAAGCCATAAATCTAGAGTACTCGAGTAGGACCTGAGAGAGTGACACCTTGATTGATGTTGACAAATGTGAGGTGACTCGATAGAAAATTGCTAGAAAACACCACCATCACTGAGAACATTGAAAATATCACTAGAGAATAGTGTTGTCGAAACACCACCAAACACTAAGATACACCAACAAGTCTCATACCTTTCTTTAAGAGACACCATCAACAACCCACAAGGAGAGAGCTCATTTGACAGCGACCAACAACAATAATGAATCACATCGATGGGGGCCTAATACCACCAAAGAACCCAAGGGGTGGTACTTCATCATAGGAACTAGCGACACCATACCAAATAGACATTTAATCTATTGAAATTAACTGGAATGGGTTCATGCATTGAGGAATTATTTTACAATATAGATTGAAAACATACTGAATGATAATTACAAGAAAAGTGTAATTTCATTCTTTAATCAATTTCCAACATTATGTCATCTATTTCACCAAGAGACGATGATTCATGATAAATTGTTCAGAAATGAAGAACTAAAATCAACTTCTAACAGATAAAATAATCCATAAAAGGATAAAGATCTATTCATCGTGTTTTAAAATATTAATCAAAATTTTAAATATTTCATCAATTTCCAATAATTTTAAAAGAGTTTTAAATTCCATATGAAGATATAATACATTTTAGTTCAAAATTTTAACAATAACACAAAAGGATAAACTTATAATATTCCATCAATAAATAATCCACCATCCAGATTAATCTCAATATCATTAACATCAAATAACGAATTAATATAAAGGGTGTTATAAAACATTTTAACGTATATCTCCAAAAATATCATTAATCCCGAGGATAAATAAATATATATTCTTATAATAGAGTGAGCTTCACACCATGTCTGAATCAATATAATTTAGACATTGAATTGGAACATAAACCTTTTTATTCCATACATATATATAAAAATTACACCTGCTTAATAAATGTTTTTTTAAATATCAAAATTATATATATATATTCCAATAACTAATAAAAAATAATTAACATAACATCAAATCATATACTAACCCAATGGGTTCATTAAATATTGATAGAGTATTCTTCATAAAACACAATAAAAGTTTCAAATCAACTCAAAATACCATCCAATAAAACCTAAAAATAGGTTTCGATGTGGATCATTTTTAAACATCCAAAACCATTATGGTATCCATACAATTTTAGATATCTTCACATGAAAAAATATATGTTTCCAAAAATTAACACAATATATATTATATAAATTAAATCATTGACTATTTCTATAAATTTAAAAATGAAATAAACTTAATCAAACATGACATAAATATATTTTATATAATACCAATACCCAATTTAAAATTAAATAATATGATCCCATTTATTCTATCAATTCCAAAAATTTTGTTATCCCAAATAAACATTATAACATTACAACTAAATCATTTTTCAAGGGTAATTGTACCTTTCAAACTATGTTTTCAAATCCTTTTAGAAAATATATCATATAAAAATACTTTGACACATCATGATTCTAAAATCCATAATATCGTTAAAATAAAAAATTTTAAACATAATAAAAAAATCAATATCTATAAAATCCTTAAATATTAGTATAGAATATTAAATTAATTTTTCTAGGAGATAACCCCTTAATTAGGGAATTGGCTTGGATAATTCCAATATTCACCATATATAGGACCTAAATGGAACCTTACAATGAACTTAATATCCAACCATTGAACTCATAGTTATTACTTAACAATATTTTTATATATTTCCTTATTTTAAACCACTAATGATTTAATTATTTTTATAAATTCCTTATATTGTATCTTTCCACATTTATACAATAAAGAAATATTGTTTTCAGTTATTTATAGTATCCACCTATAGAAATATCAAACTAAACTATAATATTCTATTCTATGATTTGTCTATGAGTTTGTTATAGTGTAGGTTGTAAATCATATATAATGATAAATTATTAGGAATACTCGCAATATTTTTCACTCAAGTCACCATCCAATTAGGTTTCTCATAATAATCACAATTTATATCACATTCAATGATAACATGATTCCACTTAGTTCCATCATTTGAGTAAAACCAAATAATAGTAAGAGAAAAAATATTTATATTGGTAAGCCACAAAATCAAGAGAATCATTTACATTATGTCTAAATAATAAAAACTTTTTAAATTTAAAAAGCATTACATCTAACCAATTTCATCCATGGTCATTAACTATTAAAATCCTTCACAATGGATTATAAATAAATGTGAATTAACTGAGTCATATACCCTGAGAATGTAAAAATATGGTCCATGTAAAGGATCACATCGCAACTGACAGTACATCAAACTCATAGAGGATCCCAACACAGTCTTCGAACCCTTGGACGATCTTAGTACGGTAGATGTCGTCGTTGAACCCCCAGAGGATCCCAGTACGGTAGTCATCATCTTCGTCGCAGCTAGCTCTAGGGTTCTTCCACACAGTACGATCGATTACGGGAGGGTTTTCTACACGAGCCAAGAGGGTCGATACATCAAATGACACGATTTCCGGATTTTATGTATCCTAAAGTTCCGTCTCATCAAAAGGAACTCCATGTGACAGACAGCGCGTCAATCAGACGCCTGGTCAGAGAGTTATTGGCTTTTTCGTCTCAGGGGCCCTGTTGGTTTTTAAGCTAAAACCAACCTAACCATAATCCAGCTGCGTCCAAAGCCCGAGAGGAGTAATCCAAAAGAACCATCTCACTAAGATAAGACCAAAGTAGTCGAAAAAACGTCAATCGGACCTCCAGAACTCATGTTATAATTGTTTCCGCTCCGAGTACCTGGTTAGTTTCGTGTTCGAGCCAACCCGGCCATACCCAAAGTTCTCCGAAACCTTGAGTGTAATATACCGAAATGACTGTCTCGATCCAAGGATCACATCACAACTGATGGTACATTGAGTGGAGATTTGTATCCTATGTTATGGGACTTTGAACTATTCAATCCGAATTTAGAGGGTTTGGGCCCGGACCGACCAGGCCCGAAACCCCCTGGGTCGGCCCAAACCGGGTCGACCAGACCCAGGTCCGAGTACGACCCGTTTGGGAGTGGCCCGACCCAGGCCTGCACGGGCGGCCCGGCCCAGCACGAGTAGCCCGACTCTACTGGGTGCTCGGTTGTGACCGAGCGGGCGCGAAGGGGGGGCACCGCCCCTTTCCTGGAAAAGGGGGACCTGAGGGGTCCGCCTTACTGTGCTGGCCGGGATTTTCAACCCCTAGTTTTCTAGGTTAATGGTCGGCCATTAAGGCCAGCCGGAGGTGACTGCCACAGGACATGTCGGTCCCCCCTCCAGGTGCGCCGGCAGCCGGGTGAGTCCGGCCGCCCCCTTTGCTGAACCGCCGTGGCCCTCCTCGGTGTCTGGCGCCGCGCTCCACCGCCACGGCCTGGATCCGGCTGCGGCCTCTTTCGGTCTAACCGGCACGACACAACGACACCGTTCTCCTTCACCGTATCCCGCTCTGGCTGTGGTTCTCTTGACCTCTCATGGTTCAATGACACCGCCTCCGTTTCAAGCTACGAAGAAAATCAATCAACAAAAAAAGGGAAGGATGTTCGGCTGTGTTCGTTCGGTCCGTCCGTCTCCAGTTATATTGAAACAGGCATCCAAAATTAATGAAGAACATTAAAATTAATCTCATACATAAAAACAACCACTACCTCAACAATGATGACAAAAGTCGGCATCGCAGTTGACGACGTCGGCGTACGTCCAAGGAGGGAATGACGTAACAGTACGGCTGCAGAGAGGAGGGTCTTTACAAATTTACTATATTGAATAACAAAAAACTCATTCAATTTAAAGAAAATTTTTTGATCTAAGTATAATATGTAAGGAATAAATTATGATCAAATAATTTTGTATTAATTGTAACGTAATCTGGAAACCCTTTTGTGGATTTTATAACTATTTTGATAATAACATATAATTAAATAACATATTTCATAATGATGGAATTCTTAATAGATGACATCATAAAATTATTGACTAGACATCATGTCAATACAATAACACAAATGTGTAAGTCATAAGAAATATACACAAAATAATTTTTATCTTGAGAAATAATGATTAATCTTGGGGGTTTATAATTCCAAGTCCCACCCTTCACAAAATAATTCCAATGAATTATTCATGTGAATATAGAATATAAATTAATCAATGTGTCTTATAACAATTTTTTGTATAGGATGAATAAGAAAAAAATATCAATAATATATCGAGTAATAATTATTATAAAATATCATTATAAATAATAGTGAGGTAACATTATTACATATCATCAATGTTGAATAAAATACTTGATTTCATTATTCATAAAAAACAGAAAATTATTTTTAGTAAAACTATGAGGAAAATAAATTTTTAAATTTTAATTCCACTTTTCAAAACTAATAATTTCAAAAATATTAAGAAACATGTTCAATGAAAATAGTCATTTAAACGCCAAAAATAATAGTAAATGTATCTTTTAGTCACATTGATGGGAAATTTCATGCAATATGGGTACTTTAAACAATGATTATTTTCACGTTTTTTGTAAAAAGGTCAAAATGTACCCTATTTGGATAATAACATGAAGAATTATTTTAATCAAAAAAGGGTAAAAATTTAATTAAGAAATCATTATATAATATTAAAGCATTATTTAAAACAATTTTGAAATATTGAAATAAATTAAAATAGTTTCTAAACGAGTAGAAAAACAGAGTCGTTTTTTTATTTTAAACAAATTCGTATCAAGAATACTCAATAAGAAAAAGATATAAGTAAAAATTTTAATTCCAATAAATAACCATATAAAATGAAAAATATATTGGATTCATGATTTAAATATTGTATAATTCCCTCAATGGAGACATAAATCGAAATAGAACCTATGATGATGAGATTATAAAATAAACACATTCCACTTTTTAACTTTTTTATCAAAAACTCCATGAAAGAAATATATTAAAATAAAATATTAAATACCATAAATATTAATGGAATAATGATATTTCATAAAAACATTTAATGGCATACACAATAAGAAATAAATATGTGGTGAATATGGTATATGTCACACAGAAACAAAATTGAAATGAGAACCTGTTACATTACGTCTTACATTCTTTATATGTGTTTGAACCTCATATATAATAAATATATATTAATTTTAAAAAAATTATAGAACTATAATTATATATATAGTAAAAAATATATAGTTTAACTAAATCATTTTACCTATTTTTCTACAATTCATTATTAAAAACATAATCTTATATGTTAATTGATTCTTTCTTCATATTTGTTTGTTTTGGTAGTTTTGATACTTTTAATTTAATCATGGTATCATATTACAATGAATTATAATATTTACATAAATTTTATATATATTCATTAAATAAATAGTCGGAATCTTCCAAAAAATGTAACGATAGGAAAATGAATTCTTCAGTTCATAGAGACGGTAGGTTATACAGACACATGTAAGTTGTTATTACTATTTGATTGATGGGATGAAAGAAATGTAAATAAATATTAAACTATTCATAATCATTATTATATCATATATATCATATTAGTTTTATTATATATCATCTTATTACTATCCCTATAAAGGAAAATTAAACAAAAATCACAATGCTTTTGGAATGTGGTAGTCCACACATATGCATGAGTGTTGTCGTCGTAATCCTAAAAAATGGAAGGTAAGAATTTTGATATAATATTATATTTAAAAAATAATTATTATGTAATAAATTTCATATATATTCAGAAGATCTATGTTTATCACCATATAAGTAAAGTTGTTACTACGATGAATTACAATGATATATGGAGATGATAAGTCGTACATATACGTGTGTGATGTTCTTGATTTTCATGAAATGAAAAAAAAAGTGGAAAATGGTTGTACCATGATCATAATAACATTTCAGTCTAGTTATTATACTATATTTATTAAGATATTAGGGTGAAAAAAATTTATAGGAATCACCTGAAGAAATCAATTTCTATAAGTTAGTAAAAACGATTTACTCTTCATCAATAAATTTCCCATGGATTTCTTCATATGAACCCTTTTATAGTTATAATGAAAATAAAAAACATAAAAATATTGATCAGGGAAGTATAAAATAGAAATGGGTAGGGTTTTGTCAAGTATGATGGATCAAACTAATGTGAATAATTTAGAGAAATGGGTGTTCTTTTATTATAGAGGGAAATGATAGAGTTTGAATTTCCAAAAAGAATACAATATAATTTTTTAATTTTTAAGAGAAATGCTCTCAAATCGCCATATATTATACAAAAATGAGTATCTAGTTAAATAACCTCATCCAATTATATTAAAATGGTTCTTTATATCAATTTATACCTTATATTTTGGTTTGACCCACTCCTTAATAAATAATAATATAAACTACGATAAAGAATATTTACATCATAAATGTTGCAACCTCCTTGTGTGTAGTGTGTTTGATATATCATATTTTAATGAAAAACCCCATGATTTATTTATTTCTAATTTTTGACGTGTTTTATGATATAATTTTATATGATTATATTACCTATACAACATTTATATTATGATTTATGGTAATACACCATTTGCTCTGAGTCACCACTACCATCAAAGGAGATATGATCCAATTTAAGTCACCTCTACCATCAAAGGAGTAACCTCCAAATGCGAGTCACCCTTTTTTCCAGGAAGATTTTCTGCCAGACGCAAGTCACCTATATCATTAATTGAGTTACCACCAAAATCCGAGTCTCTTATAGGACTCTTGTTATCGTTGGTGTTCGAGATATTCATCTTGAATGTCTCAATGGCTAGATGAACAATTCATTTTGACATAGTAAAATAAAATATAAGGAAATTGGATCTCCTTTAACGAATATTCCTATATATTCGTGATGGTTCTCTCTCTCAATATTGGATTTATTACTAATACAATGATTACTACATCCTACGATCAAATCAAACAACCCAATTGAACTTTGTTATTCAGACTCTGGAAAGTTAAAAAATTCAGAACTGAAATAATTAACTAGATTGAATGAGAAAAAAGAAATAGGTCATCTGAATCATTCCTGAAGATTTTTACTATCCTCTATCCAAAATCACTATTCCAGAACAGAGGACAAACTCTTCACCACTACTGATATAAGGATAACAAACATACTTAAAACATCGGACTAAGGATTGTTTATTTTTTGTTATGTTTTAATTTTGGAAATGTGTTTTTCCTATTATCTGATGAATACTATCTCCTGCACATTATTGGATAATACTTGTTTTCCCGTACATACTAAATCTCTTTCCCACTATGTTTGTTGAAGATGTCATAATATGACTAGTGTTTTTCATTTACCACATGTATTACTATGAAAGAGGATTGTAGCCTTGACATCATGTAGATGTCGTCTGTATTCCAAATCTATGTTTTGGATTTGATTTAATATATTTATAATTTTCATGGCAGCAGGTGATTTCCAAGTGGAGGTGATTAGGTCACACCTTGAGACTGAATCTCTTGTTTATTCAACTGGGTATCTTTATTGTTTATCCATTTATTATCTAGATATATTTTTTCATAAATAATTAATATTAACAAGTTTTTATATAAGTTTCTATATATGTAAATTGATTTCAAAAGTTATGGTGTTTTTAATTCATATTTTAACAGAGATCAAATCATTCTTTAAGAATTATTTTAAAATGATTGTTCTTATATAGATATGTTTTTTTTATTGGCTAGTTTCTTTTAGTCATGGGTTTTTGTTTTCGTTTATGTATTTATAGAGATTTTTATTGGGAACTCAATTCAGACCTCTTGAGTTTTTCACTCATACCAAAATTTAGTATAAAAGGATTGTTTTAATTTTCATTGTTTACTGTGATTTTAGTTTTATTGTAAAAATATAAAATTTATTTCATTTATAAATTCGAATTCATTGTGGATAATAGACAATTAGGATCTGTTACCAACATATCTAATTTTTATAGGAAACAATAATTCTCAATGGAAAATCAAAATGACAATTCATTTTGACAGTATTTGTTTTAAAATATGGAATGTAATAGAACATCAATAATAATGACAACAAAATATTATAGTTTATCTGAGTAATGATACAAAAAATGCTTACAAATATAAATATAAATTTATGATTTTTTTTACAGATGATGATTTCAATATAATATCTACCTACAAATTTTATTTTGAAATATGGGATACGATATCTGTATCACATAATGAAATATACAATGTAACAGAAATGAGACTGAATACATAGATAATAAGGTAGGATACTTTTAAAATGAAATATGACGATTCTATTTTGGATATATATCACAGGATCAATGAATGCGTGAATACTATGCAGTGACATGGAAAGTAAGTGACAAAAAAAGATCAAGTGTTGAGACTATGTGGATGCTTACTAGATATATAAAGTGGATGATCTGTGTAAATTAGAGAGTCATGTGATGTATGTAAACAACCTATAAAGGAATTGATAAGCAATTTGTTGAAGTATATAGAGGATATTATATTTAACAATTAAATTGACAAGGTTGAATGAAAAAAATAAAATCAATAGCCATCAAATATACTACCTCGATAAAAAAATATACAAGATAATGATTTATGTGAAGAAGGATATCCTAATGAATATGTTGAATAAATGGTCCACATGGCTAGAAAATTCATAATATTCTCTAGGAAAAATACGTTTTTAAAAAATTCATAATTCATAGGAGACTATATTAACAAAGGAATGTGGAATAAGGATTTGAAAAAGGACGACACTAAAAATGAAGTCACTTGTTATGAATTCAAGAAGAAATTCCCCATTAAATATGACTTTACAAAGATTAAATACAAAAATAAGTAGAAGGGTAAGGTTAAGAGATAGAAAAATTCCATGAAATCCACATGGAGTGCCTCAATAGACAAATTGATTGATTCACACGCACTAATCAATAAGATATATTTGATAGTGCCGATATGTTCTTTACAAAAAAACACATCAGAGGTACAATATGTTCTTTCTATTTTTCCTACTAAAGTTTCATATATTTCTAAGAATGAATAAAATAATGAAAATCAGGATAACATAATTATAAAAGATATGTATGAATATTGAAATATGCTTGAAGATACCTTTTATGTGTTGAAAGACAAAGATAAGTCTCCCATGAAACAAAATGCCTTAAAAATTAATTTTAAAAAAAGTATTACTATTAAAAAAGAATAAAATGATCAACTATTAAGAGAAAATAATGAATTTAAATTTTTAAATGAACATTTAAATAAATACATTGAAAATTTATAAACGGTATGAAAACATTAGAGCAAATATGTAGAAAATATTTTTCTTCCATGTATACAATAGGAATTTTTTATTAGCCAGGGCAAATAAAATTAATAAAATAATATTTACATCATGTTCTAGTACTGAATGTTCATATACTGCAAATACCTATTGAAATGGAAAAAATATTGTTTTTATTACAATATGTGTTAAATATATTTATAAGAACCCCCTTAGGAAAATATGGATGCCTAAATATCTTATTACTAACATATCAAGACCTAAGAGAATTTAGGTACCCAAATCATATTTGGAAAAATTATTGTGTTATTGGATATCTATTTGAAAAACATTATCAAAATCCTATGGTATATAGATAGTTTATTTTCTAGACATATGACTAGTTAGTATTCAAAAAACAATGATAAAAATGATTTTATTTTTACTTCTTTGTGAAATGATAATATTTATACTATTGATTTAAATTTGTTATAATCTAAAAATAAATCTTTATTAAGTGATATTAATAAAGAATAATGGATTTGGCATTGGAGGAAATGCCATAGAAATATTTACTCACATTTAAAGCTAACAAAGAAAGGGTTGGTGAGAGATCACGTAACAAAACTAGATTTTATAGTACATTATCTCTTTAATGTTATTCAATATATTGCACTTCATGCCACATTGAGTTCGAGCGCACCATAACTTACAAAACTAGCCATTTAAAAAGAGGTTATCAATTGTATTAACAGAATTTTGAATTTTATATACTAAATATAATTTTATGATACATATTATGTGTTTATTATACATAATATAATAAAAAATTCGATTTTTAAGATAAAGGAAGTATATTTCAAATATTACAATTTTACCACCTTTTAATGGAGAATTCTTTTTAAATACAATATTTGACACTTTAATATATTAAATTTCAAAAAATAAACATTTTATTTGGAAGAAATCCATAAAAAGATAGCATTGATAAATTCTTGGTATTTTTCTGATTACATTCATATTTTGATGAATAGTGAAAAATGGTAAATTCTAATTGAAAACAATCTTTTTCTATTAAAAATAATTTTTAGGGTTAAATTCTTAATTTTTGTGGTTTTAATGTATAATTATATTATATTTTTATCATTTAATATAATTTAGGTCATTATAAGTAATTGGGCATTTAAATTGGACATAAACAGATGACAATCTTTTGAGGGTTTTTACTTTAAAAAAACAGTGTATTGGTTTTGACAATGGAAAAAAAATCATTTAATTAATTAAAATTATATGTTTTGAATTTAGTAAAATAGACTTAATTTTTGGATCTGGAAAATAAAAATTTCTTTAGGGTGATTTTTTAGTATTTTTCTAAAAACATTCATTTTTTGGATGAATAGTGGAAGACACTCCCTTATTGTTTAAAATCGACCTTTTATTTATATAATTGTTTATTTTATTTAAATTTATTTTAACTCATAATAGATACCTAATACCTATATTAGTTAAATGTATTTAATTGGAGTCGTTTTATAAAAAAATTGCTTGTATAAAGTTTAATAGAAATTTTATCGTCTATTACCCACCTTCTAGGCATGTTAACAAATTTTCATAAAACCTAATTTTACAACTTATAAGAATTTAATTTCCAAAATCTAAGTCCTTTTTGACATTATTTAGTAAAATTTGGTTCAATAGGATGAAAATAATTTTTGGTGAATAATTACTTTTGATTTTTATTTACCACGGTTAAAAATAAATTTGGAAATTAAATGTAAGAATGATGTTATAATTACTATAAAACATTTTTTAATTATATTGGATAAGATTTTATCAACCAAAATAAAATGTAGGTGTAAAATATGAAACTCTTTGATCACCTTGGATTAGATTAGGAAATTTATTATTATTTAATTTAAAGAAGAGTTAAAAGTGTAAAAATTCAACATTTAATAACTAAACCATTTTAAACATAAGGATATACATAAGATAAATTCGTATAAAAATATGAATTGTAATTATAAAAAAATTTCCTACATAATTTTATTTTATTTATAATTTTTAGACATTAAATAATTAATTTTATTTATGACACAATGATGATGCAATAATTACCTTATTAATGAATGATTAAAAAATGATATTATAAATATGAAAATAAATATAATATGAATATATGGAAGCCATAAAAGAATATTATTGATTAATATGACATGTTAGGGTTGATTCAATGAATTTTACTTTGAAGTATTCTGGCGGTTATGACTTATACAAAATCCAAATACTAAATAGTGTAAAAATTGACATAAATGGGTATAAAAAAATATTATATTATTAAGTGATATAATATTCATAAATATATATGTTTAGGAAAATGTAATTATATAATGTTAAATATGTCATTAATTAAACACTTGGGGTTCTCTTAGAATTTTATAGTATGTTTATTAGGCATTTATTAGAATAATACAAGAGGAAATGTTAAAAGTTAAATTATTTAACTAAGAGTTAAATCCAAAATATAGGGTTAATATGGTGACCTAGACATGACTAAAACCTATTGGTGGAGAGGTTTTTGACCCATACCAACCATGTATTCTAAATAAATCAATGTGGATCCATTAGAAGTTGAAAATAATTTTATAATAAAATATTATTTCAAACTTTTCCTAATGTGACCCTCACCTCCCTTATAAAATAATACTTCCTCTTCTCTCAAAATCACCCCTCCAAAGCCATTTTTCTCAGACAAACCCTACCCAAATATCATACCTTCTTCTCTAACTTCAAATTATATTCCTTCCTTTGATCAGAAATCCAATATACGGATCCCTTATGTTCCCATTAAAAGGAAACATTAAAACAAGAGGTTATTATTTTATCACCTTTTCAAAGTTCTTTTTTTCTTCCACATTCTCATTATTTGTTATTTCCATACCAAAATAATAAATCCACTAAATTATACATACTATGATGTTATTATATATATGGTACAACCATATTGAATATTTTTTCCATCATCTGAATGATAATGTCACCACATGTGCGTACATACAGCTTACCGTCTCTATGTCATGGTGTAATTTGTTATTCAACACTATGTTATTTGGATGGATACAATGATGAGTAATATATATATATATATAAATAATGAAAATAACATTATAATTTATCTAAAAAAATTAATATACCAACCAATTTTATTCCTTTTAATCATTAAGGAAATCATATCATCGCTCGTGTGTACGTATGACTTACCATCTCCATGACGCGATGTGATTTATTTCCATGTTCACCATTCAACGATGATTATAAAAATATATATTATTAATAGGAATGTAATATATGACATTATAATGCTACTGGATATATATTTATATCTATACTTACATATATCTTATTCACATCCTTCCGTTTAATACGATATGAAAAACGAATACAACGTTTATGCATACGTATGGCCTACCATCTCCCTAAATGGTGTTTTCCATTTCATATATCTATCTATTATAAATATTTATATTATAAATATATATGATATATAATTCTAGTTTTATATTTTGGAATTTTTTAGTCATGATCTAAATTATATGATCAAGAATAACAAGTTAAAACATGTATGATAAAGAAAGCGATTATTACCCGAAATGATAATTTAATAAGGAAATAATTATTAAATGGATCGTATAAATTCATAAATGAATAATGTATTATAGAATAAATATGAATATGGCTCTGGTATAATTAAATAACGTACGACGGTCATTAAATAGAAGGATAAATATATCCCCAAGCAAAGGAAAGTGCATGGTAAGGGATAATTCCTCAATATCATTATTATCCTAGATGGTGTATGTGTGAGTATTTTTTTAGAATATTTATTATCCACTTCAATGATTAATAAAAGACATTTGAAAATGATTCATTAAAGTTACTCCTTTTCTAAATCATCAGTATATTGTTTTTAAATATTTAATATTTTAAATATTTCGCATTAATGGCCATGTTTTCAAAATGGTTTTAAGGATTTATTTATATGGGGATAATTGTTTTAAAAGGATAATTCCATTCAAAAGTTTAAAATTGGCATGGAAAACATTTATTCAAAAATCTATTTTAACTTACTTAATATAATAATGTGTGACATTTAAATGATTTAAAAAAATGATATTTCTCTCAAAAAGATTTAATGATCATTTTTAACTATGTCAACATCCTGTACTAGATATTATTCTTGATTAAGGTTGATTTATTATAATTCAATCATCAATATTTTATTAAATGATTTATGATATGTTTGAATGTGGATGTTGTATTTTTATTCCCTTTATGGTTTATAGTTGATTTATTGACATTTCGTATACTATATTTAAAATGAATGTTTATGTTATGTTTTAACTGTTTCATATGAGGAAGGAAATGGGCTTAGTAAGTGAAGGATGGAGTCTACTATAGCTCCTCTATGAATCGGTACGTCTCATTATACAAACTATTGTCTTGGAACAGGGTCTTGACATAATTTTATTTGTTGTCTTGGCATAAGGCCTTGACTATGTGGAAATGATGACAGACGTTAAGCATTCCCTCATTATGAAATTAATAATAACATGTGATTATTAGACTAGTAGAATATCAATGTGCATGTTTATATTGAAATGTTTGATTTATTTTGTCAATATTATGTTAATGTTTATGTT
Organism: Viscum album; assembly: GCA_963277665.1. Taxonomy (NCBI): domain Eukaryota; kingdom Viridiplantae; phylum Streptophyta; class Magnoliopsida; order Santalales; family Viscaceae; genus Viscum; species Viscum album. The sequence continues at coordinate 1,283,774,851 of OY728134.1, forward strand.
TAAAACACTATTGTTATTATTACAAATCTTACCCTAAATTATTATAGCTTCCGCTATATTATTTACCCTTAATGAGAAAATGATCTCCCCCCTTTAATTTAATTTATTTTCACATGATTCCAAGAAGTTTATTATGATTTATATGAAGGTTTATCCTAGAAGAAGAATGGAATTTTCAAAGTATTATCTATGTTGTATTTTATTTCAGAAATTGTAATGTAATGTTCATTTATGTAATCTATTTTCCAAGACTGCTAAACTGATTGGTCCTTCAGGACATGATTCCTAGAAATTACGCCAATGTAATAAAATAATCCACTGACTCTTGGCTTCTAGGGTCAGGGCATTACAGAACTACCTAATCTTAATTTTTTGAATAATAAAGATAGTAATCCTTGTGAATAAGTGAAACATCATTTGATTATATTTAATTATAAGAAAGAATTTTCAACATCTAAACCCTTCGATTTAATTGATATGGGCTACATTGTACATTATGAGATATCCTATAAAAATGGAAAAACAATATTTTTATATCATTTTATATGATTACTCTAGATACAGTTGGGTATTATATCTAGCTCACAATAGTGATGCCCATTCATACATTATTATGTATTTACAATCTAAATTAATCCTTAGTGGAATTTGGAAGAATACCTTAAGGAGTGATCATGGTTGAGAATTTTAAAATCAATATATTTATTCATTTGGTTATAAAAATGGATATAATCACAACATTTTTTCTCCGAGAACGCCACAAAAAATGGTGTGGTCAAAAGAAGAAATAAGACTCTTCATTACATATCTCTCACTATCTTAAATGATTATGACCTACCAATCTTCATTTGGGAAGAATTTATCAATAAATTAAATTACACTATTTACATAGTTTTGATTAAAAGTCTCATATAGAAAACACCATATGGGTTAAGGAATATTATATAACCAATGGTTAATTACATTAGGGTTTTTGGTTTCATAGTGTTTATTCATAATAAAAATTATAATTGGGACAAACTCTCATCCATGGGTCATGAAGGAATTTTCCTTCGGTATCCAACATCGAGTAAATCCTATAGTGTTGTTAACAAGATGATAAAAAAATGGAAGAATCATTTCATAAACAATTTATTGAAATCAATCCCAATAATACTATAACTATCATAGAAGACCCTAAGGATTATATTTTATCGTTCAATCTCAATTCCAAAATGTCAGAATCTCTTATTCCATTAGATGAATCAATTTCTAATATATATCTAGAACCTAATCAAGAATAAAATCCTTTATCTATCCAATTCTCTTCTCATAGTCCAATTTGAACTCATAGACATCATATTTTATATTTATTAAAAGGAAACCTAGACATTGGAACAAAGACCAGAGCTTCCCTAAGATATCAAATTGAAAATCAATCATTCTTGTGATAGATTGAACCAATGAACAAAAATAATTCCACCAATGATGAGTTCTTGGTAATAGAAATAAAAGAACATAATAAATTTTAAATAATCAATATGTGGGAACTTGATGAAAGACATAATTATACCCTAATTATTGCCACTATGTGTGTTTTTATAAACAAGTTTGATGAATCTAGAACTATAGTATGAAATATAAGTTAGATTAGTTTCCCATGGTTTTAATCTAGAAAAATATACTGATTATGAAGAGAAATTTTCACTTGTACAAATACTTTAATCCATTTGGATATTTATTTCCTATAAATCACATATGTAATTAAAACTACATCAAATAGATGATTAATGTTCCTTATGAAACTGAATTATTATTGATTATGATTATGTTTAACCACCACAATTATTTCAAAACATTCATTTCCCTTTCTTTTAAACATTCAAAATCGTCGTATGGATTAAACCAGGCTCCATAAACTTTATACGATCTTCTTACATCTTTCTCTATTTCAAAATGTTTTCAAAAGGGATAGCAAATACAACCATGTTTATAAAATTAATTTCAAAAGATGTTTTGATAGATCCAATTTATGTAGATGATATTATTTTTGGATCTACTAAAGATTCATTGGGTTCTAATTTTTGAAAATTTTTGTAAAATGAATTTGAAATGATATTAATGGTTGAACACAAATTCATTCATGGAATTTAGATTTTTTAAAATAACTGATGAAATAATTTGAACTAGAAAAAAATACACTAATGATCTATTAAATGTTTTTTTATAAAGTACTCAATGTAGTGATAATCCCATGATAACCACGTGTAAACAACACCTTGATGAAGCTTGGAAAACAGTAGATCAAACTAGTTAATAAGTAATGATTTTTAGTCTTCTCTAAATTACTGATAGTCAAACATATATTATTTTTAGTGTTTGTATGTGTGATCACATTCAAGGAAATACCAAAGTGTCTCATTTATTATCGAACAAAAAGATTTTTAAATACCTCAAGTGTAAAAAAATTTAGGATTTTACCACCCCAAAAAATATTTTGATTTAGTAATTCATTCATATATTCTTTTTAGTAGTTTCTACTTAGTTAGAAAAAACACTATAAGAACATGTCATATTTTAGTGAAATATCTCGTATCATGGTGTACTAAGATGTAATACTATGTTGCAATATCCACTACTAATGTTGACTATTTAGTTGCATGTAGTTGTTAGGACAAAATCTTAGGGATGAAACATACTTTACTAGACACTTGATACCAATGTAAATATGTACTTATTAATTTTCATAACACAAGTTCAATAAATGTTTCCAAAAATACAATATCATATTCTAGAAATAATCCTATTGATATAATAAATCACTTTTTGTGAGATCATTATCAAAAGTAAGATATAACATTAGAATATTTTGGAACTGAACATCTTCTAGATGATAAAATAAATAACTGTTTAAATTATAAAATATTAAACTAAATCAAACATGAATTCAGTATAATATTTTTTTTATAATTCACCATTGGTTTGTTAGCATTGATGAGTCACCATTGATAAGTTAATGTGGATAAGTCACTATTGATATGTCACCATTGATATGTCACCATTTATATTCCACCATTGATAATTCACCATTGATATGTCACCATTACTAAGTCACTATTGATAATTCACTATTGATTAGCAACCCTTGATAGGTCACCGTTGATAAGTCACCAGTGATAAATTACCATTTGAAATTCACCATTGATAAGTCATCATTTATGAGTCACCATTGATGAATCACCATTTATGTGTTACCATTTATGTGTCACATATGATGAATCATTGTTGATGAGTAATTATTCGTTTTTCATGTTATCGTGATTTTATTACCATTGGGATTTTCCTGTACCGATTAAATGATTAATATTTTATTATTATTCTTTTTATCCCTAAATGATAACAATTTTGGGATCACCCTAAATAAATTCACTTCCATTAATAATTGAAATCCTGATTCTTTACCATCGTCACTAACTAACCATCACTCGTCTTTTCTCATGAAACCATCTACTGATTATGATGAAACTTATATAGAATGTTAGGGAATCAAATTTAGAAGAGGTGAATCCTTCCTAGAGATGATAAGTATCTGCAATAAATTTCATATTCATGTTATTAAATATTTATTTGATGGACTGATTAGTAAATTTATAAAATGTGATTGAGGCACAATACCTTCCAACAAGAAATATGATCATGTTAAAGGTAATAGAAAAACAAAGGATTATGGACTAGATTACCTCAAATAATTGAGTATTTTATCCAAGGATTGTTTTTAAATTCTATTAGAATATGGAATTTGATTTTTAGAATGATAGAATATAGGTTTCAAAGTAGAATAGTTGGGTAATATATTTCATTCTCTTTAAAAGAGTGGATAAAATGATTAAAGATTCCTCACAAAGATGTATATGAAGATTTTTAAGGAAGCATTCCAAATGATAAATTAAAAGAAGCTATCTTAGAATTAATTGGAGATTGAACCAAGAAGAGACCAATATATATAGAGCCTGATGGTATGTACAAGCTACTGTTTATGTTTGTAAAATATGTGTAATGTCCAAGAACAGTGATCTTTAACACAATAATTTATAAAGATGTTTATTTTTTATATACGATGTTGAAATTGGAAATAATTAATGTCTTTAGGATTTTTATAATTCATATGCATGAGATGTGAAATAAGTAATCTTGATAAAACTCCCTAATTTATCCTAAAATATTCTCTACTATTTAATATGCTAATGGATATGTGAAAATTGGAGAATAATTTGATGAAAAAATGTTTGGTTTTGTATTAAAAATATTTATCTAAAAAAGGGTAAAACTAAATTGGAATCCCGGGAAGGGATGTTGGGTCAGGGATAGTGACAATATTTATGATGTTGTTAATAAAATTGATCACACAACTAGAGCAATTAACAAGGTGGATCCTTGTCATGAACCTGATGAGGTACCTGAGTAATCTATTACATCTGTTTCTATATGAGAGGAAGAAGAAGAAGAAGAAGTGTCTGGTGAAGAATTTATTAATCCGAAAGTCATAAAATATTTACCATGAGAAATTGTTGAACATGTTAGACTTATTGGATATCTACCTCCTAGAGAAACACTATTAGCTAACCGTGTCAATGCAGAAAAAACATGATCTTTCTGAATAGATTTATTATAAATAAAATAACTCTAAATCACTTGAGGAAAGTTCGAATGGCAGAATTGAAGTTGTTTATAAAAAAGTAGATAACGAAACTATGGACCTTGACAATCCTAATTAATCATGCAGTGGTGATGAAAAGGATAAGTATGATGATACACTTGATGATAATACTAATGTTGTAAATAATGGTTGTGGATTTGTTCATAGAGTTGATCAACACAATGGAGGTTGTCCTACACATGAGGGAAATTCATTGAATGGTGATGGTCTTGTTCGTTTTCCAATGTTTTTGTTCAAATTTAAATCTCGACACTTGTTGTACCCTATATTATCAATTAATGTCAGACTAGGGATATTCTACTGCATGATATTCCCTCAGTTATTTCAATATATAAAGAAGCTACATGTTAGGGGGAGAAAACTCCTAATCATACTAAGTTTTTAGTTGAATTAGATCAGTTGGAATACATGGAAGCCTTGGAAACTATTCAAATAGTAGTTCTACCATCTATAACTGAGGGGGGGAATTTCCAATAGATCTAGTTGATCATAATTGTTCAGTATGTCATATATCAGATATCAAAGACAACTCATGTGCCCTTAATAATAGAAGTAGTTTAAACATATATTTTTCTTATAGACACTCCAACCCTTACTTATTTCATACCATAAGATATCTATTTTTAATAATTGTAAAAATAACCTGCTTTTTAAAGATTTGTTCTAATGTACAGTGTTTCAGATGATGATTCTGATGTCAAACGTGAAGGATTCTTAGTGAATCAGATAGATGAAGCTAGAGAGTTACAAACCTTTTTTTCTAGAGTAATAGATAGACCAGATGAGGAAGAAATAACTCTTGATAAAGGAAATAATCCCACTATTCAATCATTGATTCCTTATAATGATGTAAATAGATATTATTTGGACATTGTTCAAAAGTATAATCATTCAGATTTATAGATACGTTGAATGAATTTGGTCTCAGAATTTTCAAAATACTTTAAAAAACAACAATCTCATACAACTCTTCTAAATAAATACAACTTTATGTATTTGGTTGAGTTGGTGATATGTCTTAATCAACCCCAGGTTGGTCTTCATATTAATGAAAGGGAAGTTGATAATAGAATATTAAACTCTTTTGTATCTATTTTGATGTCTCAAATAGTGGGATTGAAAACATCTATTTCATAAATCATAACTTCCCCGTCTTAGAATTTTGATAGTTTGGCTTGTTTTGCCTCATTGACATTTAAACATTCTACTTCACTATTATAGTTTGATATTGACTTTTTTCTATGTTAGTTCAAAGATTAAATCAAAAATTATATGGCATATGTCTCTACTCATGAAAATCAATACGTTAGATGCATATTTAGGGAGAGGATAATCATCACTTCATAAAAGAGTATGTTGATGGTCTAAGAAAGGAAAATAAAGTAATAAAAATGGATATAAAATATTTTTTTTCATAGATTTACACTATCAATGACATGTATGACAATTTTAAACCCCTTTCTAAAAACATGAAGATCCCTCTAGTGACCGGAACCTTCAATAAATATGTAAGTTATTTAAAACTTATCACACCATCACTTCAGAGGATTATGGATGTGAAGGGAAATATCTTTATTGAAATAGAATGGGGAGCCTCTATAATTGCGGACATTATATATATTTACAAAACATATCTCCATGTCCATCAGATGACTGTTCTTTCTAGAGAAGAAATTCGTATTTCATCAACTTTTTTAACCCCAGTAGCATGGTCCATTCAGTTTAGGACATTATCAATTTCTTAGTCTACCAGTCTTATCCCTCCACCACTTCATCCTATGAGTTTATCACCAATTGAGGCTTTCATGTGGATCATACTATTTATTCTTACCAAACCCTCTCCTCTTATACCACTTTACCCTCATCACAACCTCTCCTCAAACTAATACCTCAATTGTCTCTTCTCGAGACATTGATAGAGAGAGGGAAACAAACAATTGAATGGATAATGGTGATCACCGACCATCCTCTAAGCCTTGAATTTAATTTCATGAAATCTCTTTGATAGGGATCCTATACATTCATTCATTCAAAATTATCATATTTGATATTTTTTTAGGGTTGTGGGTTAATGAAATCCCATTATGTTTTTCCTTTCTACAATTTTATCTCCTATTATATAACATTTGATAATATCAATGGGGGAGAGAGGGAATTTTGAATTTAATCATTGTCCATTATGTATTTAGTACATGCTTTATAAAATTCCATGTATGTTTATCATCAAAAAAGGGGATAATGTTGGCTCATAATTGAATGGAGTGTGTTTGACATCTTTTATTTCTATGATTGTAACCACTGTTTTATTTATTTCTTATTTTTCACATGTTGTATGATATAATTATATATGAACATAATAATTCTATAAAAAATTTTTATGAGTTATGGAATGACACCATTGATTGAGAGTCACAGCTACCATCAAAGGAGTTACTACTAGATGGAAGTCACCACTACCGTGAAAGTTGTTCCCACCAGACACAAGTTACCGCTAGCACCAAGATGAGATAACACTACATTTAATTCACTACTACAATTAATGGAGTTAAATCCAGAAGTTATGTCGCCGCTAGTACTCTTATTACCATTTTTTCTATGATCTTCAGTGTGAATATCTCAATAGATAGATGACTATGTCTTTAAGAATTACAAGATTTCGTTCTAAGGAAATTGGATATCCTTCAATGAAAATCCTATATATTCACTAAGTATATCTCTCTACATGTTAGATATTTGACTAATACAATGATTACTAAGTCATGCCATCAAATCTGAAAACCCTCTTGAACTTACTGATTCACACACTGTAAGGGTCAATAATGCAAAGGAACTGAACTCTTTACTGAGTTTGATTTAGATAATATATAGAGATAATCTAAATCATTCCTGCATATTTTTATGATCTATTATTTTGCATCAAAATTATAGAAAGACTCGCACACTCTTCACCATTTCTTATTTGAGGATTATAGACATACATAACACATTAGAGTTCGCCATGTTTATTTGTTCTTTTTTGTTTTCTATTGGGGCAGTGTGTTGTTTTCCAATTATCTAACACACACATTCACCTTCAAAATTTGGGAGAATAATTTTTATTTTCTTATTTATCAACAATTTCCCAACTATATTTGTGTTAGTGGACCATGTGTGTCTTTTTTTTACTTTTACCCCACTTGTAACAATAAAAGAATCATTTAGCCTGGAAAAATTGTTGTTGTAATCTATATACCAAATCATGGGTGTGGATTTGTTTTATTATATTTATAATCTTCTAGGCTGGGGGTTATTTTAATTTGGAGGTGATCAGGTATCACTTTGATATTGAACCACTTGTTTTTTCCGTTGTGTCTATTTATTATTAATCAGTTTATTTTCTAGATAACATATTCTTTTGATAGATATTCATAACAAGTTTTTATATATGTTTTGTATATGTAAAGTAATTTCCAATGTTATGATTTTTTTAATTCATACATTAACTGAGATCTAATCATTCTTTAATAAATCTTTTAAAAAGTGAGTTCTTATATCGATCTATTTTTTCGTTAATTTTCCAGTTTATTTTATACAGTGGTTTTTATTTTAGTCTATTTACTTAATGATATTTTTATTGGAAACTCAATTCAACCCCTCTTGAGTTACTCACTCTGAAATATAATAATTTTTAATAATTTTACCTATATTTTAAATATTACCTCTTAAATTAAAAATAAATGATATTTTGGAATATTTTATTTCCAATTTCTACTATTTCTATATTTTTATGATTATTAAATAATTTACCAAAACAATTTTATCCCAGAATACTATTTGTTTCATTTTCAATATTATAAAATGAATTTGAATTCGAAAACTACATTACAACATTGGAATTTTAATACAAAAATTCTAAACATATATGAAATGATTTTATTTTCTAATAATATATTTGAACACAACAGTTGATCCAAATTATTATAATTATAATATTTATGACATCATATATTTTATTTTTTTATTAATTGAATAAATAACATATCATAGTTATGTAATCATTTATAGTATTTATTTAATCACTATAAATTTGTAATAAATTACCATGATAAAAAATTTAATTTATCTTTCTTATAAACAATAAGACCCTAAATTATTCTTGTTTTATGCTTATGTAATTTTTCTGGTTATTTAATTAAAAAAGAGTGACATTTTGAATTTATTCATTCCATAAATTATTATCTGCAACCTATTCAAATAAAAATGGAACTATTTGTCTATATATTTAATAAATCCATGGAAACAGATGATATAAACCCATTAAGTTTGATAAATTAATTGTTGGATTGAAATTTAGACTATGTCATATCCATTTAACACTATTTTGTCTATTTCACCCTTGTTGAGGTGAAAAATATTTACCAGTGTTACAATTCATAATTAAGAAATATGAAATGGTTCTATATACATAATTTCAACCTATTGAGTCAAAATATGGAATATATTTCCCATGATTAAATCAATTGAACTAGAATAAAACTCTATTATTATAATTATGTAAATGTAATGAAATATAGTTTTTGGAAAGATGTTCTTTTAAGAATAAAAATTAATTTATATGGAAATATATAATATTTATAATTAAAATATAATTAATTATGTTATTATAAATAAAATGGATCATATATTGCTTCTTTATTATTAAACAAATACAATGGATATTTTAAATTACCTGATGTAAAGATAGTATTTGAAAAATCTACAATTTTTACTATCTAATAATAAAATAATTCATTTCTAGAAAATTATTGAAATTTAACCCTAATTTTATTTTTGTAATATTATTTTAACAATTAATTTTATATTGTTAAATACATTTTTATATATGTTAAAGGTGGTTAATTATTTTATTTTATCACAGAAATCATTAAAAATCATTTTTGATGAAAATTTATTTTGAAAAATAAAATGTCATTACAAAAAGAATTTATAATTATTTACTAATAATTAATAAATAAATTTTTATTGAGTTAGACTTATATATATATATATATATATCATAATGATGATAAATTTATTTATACCCTGGAATTCAATGGTTGGTTATAATAATCATATTTAAATAAAAATATTTAGTTGTTCTTTTAAACCGAATGTTTTATGTTGTATATGATATCAATCATTTTATTATTTTAAAAACTAAGGATTTAACAAAAACCACTTTTAGGCTATGTTTTTTTATCTCAATGAAATAAATTTAAAATTCCTAAGATTAAATTTAATAATTAATTATCCTTAGTTTTCTATAAATAAGTACTGAACCATCCATTCCCCTTTACGCCGAAATTAGCGATCACAATTCTCCTTCAATCTTACCTTTAAATAAAATATTTGAGGTGTTTATAAGGTTATAAGGTTCTCTTTTCGACATTCAAGATGATAAAATTCATAGTAAGGTTTCCCAATCCTCCATTACATTTTCAATTGCAATATATTAATTAAAAAATCATTAGAAGTTATTTTTCATGAATAGAATAACATGTAATTCAATGGTATTATCATTGATTTGATATGTTTTTATTGAGAAATTGATTATTATTATTCATTATATACATTCCCTTAGATTTCGATATATCTATTCTAGGATCCCAAAACCATTCTTATATTTTATTTGCGTAATCCTACACAATTAATTTTCATTTTAATGAGACAGGTTAATATATTTCATTATTATAAATTCATGACCAAATTTAGAATGTTCTACCACAATTTACTATCAATATTATACCTTTATAATTCATTATAAAGTTCAAACATTTGTTGAATCAGAAAAATAAGAATACATCCATAAATTTGTAAAATGTAATGACTATGTAGTTTTCAAGAAATGAAATTCGTATCAATATATTATAGGTGGATGTAGGATTTGGAATCGATACCCATATGGTTAATAACCATGAAGAAGGTTTTGTGGGTATTAACTCAACCTTCCCTTGGTGGACAACAAATGGGCCTAACTGTATGCCAGATTAGATAATCTAGAAGGATATTCACTAAGCGATTCAATTGAAAATTTTGTTCCATTAATTAGGAGTCAAAAATATTGTTAAAATGTAAATTTTTAAAATTTATGTGTCAAATATATGTAACAGTTTCACTGGATATGAAAGTATGGTTCTGCGAGGAATTTTTCTATCATTACTTTAGTCTCTTATAGTTGAAATCTACTATATTTAATGAATCTTTCCTATTAAATTTTTTTTCCATTAAGGTACCCTACAATAATAAGTTAATATAACTCAAATGATAATTGTACTTCCCATGGAATATTGAATGTCTTATAGTTTATGAGATGATTATTGGATATTCACCTAGATAGCCATAATATTATATTTAATGTGGAAATAATGATAATACATATTTATATTTTTCAAATATATAAAATTATTTTCGTGGTTATGTATGAGGGTCCTTTTGTAAAACAATTAAATTTTTTGTATTCTCTTCATATGATTGATAAATTAAACAATTATATAAGAGGTAGGTTCCAAAACAATATATCCCCTTTATGCATTAGTAGTTAACATGTGAAAAAATTTCTTGAGTATGTGTTATAGTCCTTACCATTTATTTATGATATATTTGATATTATTCTTATCAACATGTCTATAATGTTCGTTATTATGAATTCCAACACTATAAGAATATATTTTTGTATCAAAAAACATATCTATTGAGATGAAATATATGGATTTATACTATGCTCGTAGTTCTATTTTGGAATTTATTTATTAATGTTATATGATTTATTTCATGTTTATTAATGATAGCTACCATCACACATTACCCATTTATAAACATCGGAGCTCACCCTTTTTTATGGTTTCTTATTTCTCCATGATACCGTGAAGAATAATATTAGTGACTTATAGAATCTAAAGGATAAATAATAAGTTTTAATTTATTCTTGGGATGTATATTTAATTTTCAATGTAGTGAAATTCGGATTTATATATATCATTATTTAAGACTATTAAATAGGCGCATCCTGTGTATTATGATCCATATATTTTTACAATTGTTAAAAAATAGCCACTAGTTCTAGTGTATTAGATTTTAATTTGTTGAAATTTATATAATATAATTTCTAGTAGAAAAATTAGGAATTATATTTATGTATGCATAATAATACAAATTAAGACTATGAAAAACCCTTTTTATATTATTGAAATATTTCCAAATTTTATGACCCGTGTTTAAAATAGATTCATAAGAATTATGTACTATAATTTATAATTAATTTTATTATTTATAGGATAATATAAATATTACAATGTCTATAAATAGAGCCTAATAGAATGAATATATTTCATGTCATCAACTAAAATCAACATAAATATTTCCCTCGCAATGAAAAAAAATAATTCTTATAACACAGTAGATCAAATCACTAGGTTTATGTTGGAGTTCCACATGGAATCATGCATGCAACCCTGTACTCAAGCAGTTTATAACTAGATATAAGGGTCTAAAAATATTCAGTGGGGGAATTTAACCTCAATATTTATAATGAAATTAAAAAATAATAACATTGTGTACCAAATAAACAATGATAATACATATGAAAATTTATATATCTAAAGTCACAAACAATAATAAACAAGGGACCCCCAAAGTGTAATGTCAAATGGTAGTGTTATAATTGAATGTAAGTAAATAAAACAATATGAAATACATTATGATTCTTTCCAAGTATCACCTTCAATCACCGAGTCCCATATCCCAACTACCTGTTGTGGCCCTACTCTTTCTTGTATCCCTGATCAGGAAATAAGATTTCGCATTTAGATTACCAAGTCTATTGTGAGTATAAACCAATAATTACAACACTAATGCATCAATAACATGGGTTTTCATATATAAGAGTTCATTACATGATAATAAATAAATTTGAAAGGAAAAACATATGATCATGTATCTAGTGGACATGTGATAATCAAGACACAACAAACCCTTGATTGTACCTTCATCGGCTACATTCTAAAAAAACATTATAACAAAATTAATGATCTAAATTCAAAAACATGGTAAATACAGTGATCCCATCCACGATAAGGCTAAAAATAATTTCGTTATCCAGTACATCATAGTGTACTTAAATACAATAGGTCTGGCTACATTGTCGTTATTTCCCGAAACTGAGTCATGGGTCATATCATCAAAGTCTATCATGCCCAACTTTCACCTCCTTGTTTAGATCACCAAATAAAATCATGACCCACAGGTCATTCCACACAATGTTTTTATCCACCATATTTAAGCATGTAAATATCATAAACTCATTTACATTCTCTGAGCATACTCCCTCTCTAGATCCATTGAGCAATGATGGGTACACCTATCGCTTTGGTAACATACATAGAATAATAACAACGTATAATATTCCAAATACATCACATGAAAAAAGTTCCATCATATCAATAAAAATACTAGAGACATACCAAAAAAGTCTTGGTATTTGTATCCAAACACACAAAAGTATCGAAACACGAACATGGTCTCTCGGCTACACCTGCACACATAAGATCAGACATCAAACATGGTGTCACATGCTATGATGTCTCTAAAATTTAATAAAGCCTCAAACATGGTCTTCTATGACACACAAGCAATCACCTTTTACCAAACACCCAACATAGTCTATATAATCACAGAACATCATATCATGATAAAAATCATACACGTGGATTATCTATGTTAAAGAACTTGTTATCTATTGTCTATGAAACTCATGGATATGGACTATCCTTATCATCATCAAAAAAACTGTTTTCTCACACCCAAAGAACTATGTGTCCATTCTAGGAGTCCCTAGAAGAAATTACAATAAAAAATTAAATGTGTTTTCAGTGATACTATTGTAATAATTATACCAAGGTGATAGAACTAATACTTAAACAATGAGAATTAACAATAATGTTAGTATTCAATATAGTTTAAATAAGGATAAATTTAATAAATGTTGGAAAACTAAATAATAAGGGATGCCAATCTATCAAGAATCTGGCTCATTAAGAATAGGTCTTGGTATCAGATAGTATAATATTATAGCATAGTCAATAAAATAATGTATGGAAATTGAGGTCTCTAAAAAAACAAACTTACTACCTAGAAGATCCTTCAAATTGTGCCTATATTCATCCAAAAAATTATGTATAATCAAATTAAATGATGGAAGAGAAAATGAGTTTTAAAACTATTAATATTGGGGAAAATTAAAACCCCATTCAAAAACAAAAATCTATGTTACACTCATCTACATGTTGAAATAAACAATATCCACAAAGAAAAATTGTAGTTTTAGCAACATAAAATCCCATGAGACATTTACCATTACATCAACTATTACCAATATTATTTTAGTGGTGTTCTTGAGCACCTTGTGAATCCAAACTAAACACTACAAGGTTATCCCAAACACATGTCATTTTCCATCACCAGGGTCTCCACCACTGGTATAGTGAGGCCATTTTGTCTGTGGACCATAATATTCTTCCTTTATCATCATCTTCCTGGCCACACGTTTTACAAAATAACCCCCTTTCTATTTTTACTCAATATCATACCATGGACCACTGAGGCTTCATACAAAGTCATGTTGTTTCTCATTTTATAATCTGGAACTCCAAAACACCCAAGAACATCTAAAAACTCAATACAATTTCAAATATTGAATAAAAGAAAAAAATAATGGGGTTAATTGAAATAAGTCTTAATATATTAGGAATAAAACTTATATGGCTTCCAAATAAACTCTTATAAATACTCTCCTCCTCAAGAAGCATATTTAGCATTTCCACTTGAACAAACCTATATATTAAGCTTTGGTATTATATTCTACCCCTATGTTTTCTTTTGGTTAGGCCCATTTTTATAGACTACACAAAAGAAGATGAACTATCATCCATCATAACACATTCTCACCCAAATATATGATCTATAATGAGTTTTAAATAAAATATTGATATGTTCCCATCACAACATCTTGTAGAAAATCACAAAAATGGTATCAGGAGTATAAATAGAAAATGAAAAATGTGAAACACATCATGCATGATTTACTAGTGTGGAGGAAGATCTATTATGTATGTCGTTATGCTGATACATTCAGTGACCTCAAACAGTCCCAAAAACAATGATCTCTACTTCCCTTGAATTCGTATTTAATGATTCCCTATCCTTGGTGACACACTTATGAATATCTGATCACCCATAAATAACTCCAACGAATAATATCATCTAGTAGGATAAGATCAATTCATTATCGGAGTAATATCTAGATTTATCCTAATCAAAATCACAATATAAATGGTCTCCTACACTATACCCTACCAAATAGTTTTTCCTCACCCCCAACATTCCAAAAAAAATAAGGAGCAGTACAGCAATCCATAGGGAGAATCAAAAGGAACGATCCAAATAAATGTCTGAAAGTTGTTTTTTAGGTGAACTCTACTAAAACAAGTTCTCACCTCATGTTTAATAGATGAATTTCAAACATAATTGAATAATATCATCAAGGATATGAGTCTTCTAATATTCGTTTCTATCAATATTTGAATGACACATTGTACTCAATGTAAACATTTTCCCCAATGAAATCTTTATGACTTGGGACAATAATGACGTAAGATAGGTGTCTCAATTTAATAAATTTTTTTAAGGGACTCTACATTGTAATAAAATATACCAGACAAACATAATTCCCTATTAATCTACATATTGATTCACTTAGATCAACGAAAAGTTTTCTACATCCACAACTGATAAAATATCACCCAAATGGAAACACAACTACTCATGGTTTGAGGTAAACATATCATTAACTCAATCATTACATTGTCCTACTTCCATTTAATAATTAGAAATGAATGATGAAACCCACCAGGAAATTGATTCTTATCTATTACCCTCAATCAGGTAAGGGAACCATGAGAAAAGATAAATTCCACCTCTCTTTATATATGTCCTCAAAAAATTGATGTCTAATATAATTATATAAGTACATTGACCCTGGATTCATTTCTCACATTTAATAATGAGAGTCTCTCGTTATCTCCTTCCATATGTAATATGGAACTACTAATATACCATTTGTTTAAGGAACATATTCATCATCTAACAATCATCATATAATAGAATCATACCTTATATGTTATTGTCACATAACTATTTATCCAAGATCTAGTTATTGGATAACTTTTAAATGGTCACCCAAAGAATATGTGATAACCAATTGTTCATAAGTTATAGCTCCTTGATCCTCCTATAAATATTAAATACACATATTTATAAAACTCAATAGGCACTATTCCATCAATAGAGGCTACTCTCTATGAACAAGAATCTATTGCCTTTTACATCTAAGGGAAATTATAATTACATTAACAATCACTATAGAACATGCCATCTCTATGTAAAATATTGCAACTACTCCAACCAATTAATCTTCCTAATATTTGGATCCCATTGGGGGATGATATATCAATGAATCTATTTGTATTTTTAAATAAAATACATCTAACTAAAAAAATAATTTAAAAAGTAATTTAGAGTACGGACTACAGATTCTAAAGGTATGTCATGAAATTAGAAGTTATACTCATGGGGTTATATCTAACATGACCCATAACCAGATATTTTATCCCTCTATATTATCAAATCTTCAAAACCATCTTTTAGGGTTTCACAATTAACATCATACCCTATTCTATGATGTGAAAATTACATAATCAAGGATGTTTTTTAATATTCACTTTATATCTATGAAGAGATTGTCGCACTGATATTTCCACTTAATCTTCTCTCCATTCATTGTGAGCACTATAATAGGAAATCCCAAGAAGAAGAAGTCCTATATAAAATGTTGGTAGTATCCAACAATCCAAATGGAACATCAGCTCCCAAAAACATTCATGGGGTGTACCCAATATATCACTACCTTTACCTTCTATGGGTCCAAAAAAATTTACACCTCTTAAATAACATTGTAAAGGAATATCAGATCCTAAATACAATATTGACAGTTTAATAGTTTAAAAAAATGTTTATGTATGAAAATTATACTCAATGAATTCCCATGTTTCTATTCATGAATATTTAAATTCCAAAAATATTTGAGGTGATCTTAAAAAAGTATCACAATGATGGAGTGTGGATACAGAAGATTGATCATTCTCATTAGACACAGAAATACAATTGGAACATTTTTTTTCCTAAATGGACAAAACAATATACCCATATAGTCTATATATAATCCTAATGTTTGTTTATGGAATCCCTACTTATTTATCATGAATATGGGGGTAGCATGATGATAAGTCAATCTTGGAGAACCACTAAGATCCCTGCAGTTGGTCAAGGAATTGATTCTTCAATGTCACATGGTTCAACATCATGCAGTCAATATTGAATTAGAATCTATCATCCTTCTTCTATACGAATAGCACTAAAGCATCCAATGCATATGTTTTCATTCTAATAAAACCTTTTTTCTTATAATCCTAATTTTATTCCTTGAGTTCATTCAACTAAGTAGTCAAAAGATGATATAGGGAAATAAATATAGGTTATTTTATTGATGTTGTATTGATTTAAAATTAAATCAATCTATTATGATAATGACATATAAATTCAAATAAATCATATTAATAAATTTCATCCACAAAAAGAAAAAATAACCTCTTTTTTCATCCCAGTAAGAACCATGTCATCCACTTGAGATATAGTATCTCCAACCTAAGTTAGCTATATTCCCACTCTACCAACTCCATCATCACATTCAACCCTCAAAAACCTATCTCTTCCATTGGTGTAGTAAATATTATATATTTCCTATAGTAGTTGTGTGAGCTTAATAACTAATCCTCCAGTCCATGTCAAATCACATCAAAGCTAGTAACCTAAAAGATAATGAAATACCATATATTATCACATATATAAACTATTATAGGGAATCATAAACATCTACGAATATGATCCATTTCATTTTACAATATTTCCTTAAGTTATAATAACTCAGAATATGAAATTTCTTGTCGGCCAATAAAAATAAAAATTTAGGCACAAATAAAAAATAGGAAGCAACAGAATAAAGAAGAGTGGTAGAAAGCGTAATGATTATGATGACTATACCTCAAATAGATGATGCCTCGCATATTTATTTAGAACATGGTCTACTTTATACACTCAGCCTTCCTTAGCTATATGATCCTATCCCTGGTCTGAATGACTCACCTAAGTCATCATCATATGATGGGTATAAAGATGCAATTTTGGACCCCAACTTGTCATATATCTTTATACTTATTTATGAATAAAACTCCCACAAGACATTATCCATGTTGAATTTGAGAATAAAAATTACATATTCCTTATCTTGTTGCACCGATTATAGATGTTCTATGGTGGTGGTCAAAAATTACGATATATCTCACTATATACATAGTTCAAAAAATATGGAACATGTTATCCCATAGAAAATATTGAATAAAAAATACTCCACTCTGACTATATTCTACCACTCTGATTTGAAACCCTTTCCTTCATATTCTACAATCAAAACTATCATAGGGAAGACCACTAAACATTGAAAGGGGACTTGTATCTCTATTATCGTCCATACTCATCTCGATATTTAGGACCATTCAAATTACATTCATATACATCATTAGGTATAAGATATTGAATTTATGTCTCAACTATGATCAGAGGATAATATTAATCATCCTATACTTTTAAGACTTCTTCCAGACCAAGATATTAAAAAAATTAAGTAATACCATGAAATATTCTATAAAATATGCATCATCATATATCCATAATGAAGCTTGATGAACTTATTGTGTGATCAATATTTAGAATACATAGATGGAAATATATAGATAAAAGGTCCTTGATGGTTATACAAGTCATAATTTCATTTTGTATTTCTCGGTTCAGAGTACCCCCCCCCCCCAACGCCTACTTCCCAATAGGTCCCTACATCATGAAATCATAAAATAAAAATCATTGATCCAAAATGTTCTTTACCAGATTTATGATTCCCTTGAAAATATATATACATTCGTTAAAATCCTAAATACATATAGTCCCCTATATGGATGGAGGGTTAATGAGATTATACTATCAATCTTATTTGACCATTTCCATGTAATCTCATCTGTCTTGAATATGAATTATATGGAAGACTCCAAGATAAAATGTCCCATCTAACTGAACCCATAGAGAAGGTGTATGAGAACAGTTATCTATATTCTAATGCATTATGGGTGTCAAGAATAGAAATTCCTCCCTTGAAGGATCATCCATTACCTCTTCATTTTATTGTTAATTAAGTTGAAATCGAGGTATAATTTTCTATAATTTATAAAAAAAGATTATAACTGATGTTGTAGATTAATTAGAAAATAACCTAACCAGTTTAAAGACACAGAAAATGAATTAATGGAAACATATCCTAAAGGAATATTGGTTAATAAAAAACGAAGCCTTGTTAGTTCTACACATGGATCAGACTGTGTTACCTATATATACATGTGAACGATAATAAATTATATAACAATAAGAATTTTTTTGTTTAACTTACTAATACAAGATTATATATGTCATGAAAAATTATAAAAATAAATGTCACCAAACAAATTTCACAAGTTCATGAATTTAATTTATAACTACAATACATCACTCAATACTGATATATATATATATATATATGACATATGATCCTATGCTCCTATTCATGATACAAGATTACAACTAAATCTAATAAAATAGTAACAACAAAATATAATCATTGTCAACATGAAATAATAAATATATTACTATAACAAATTTCCAAAAATAGTAAATCAGAGATAAATTAAACTTTTTATTCCAGGCACACATAAAACTCCCTCACATTAGTCCCACACAACCTAACTCCTTAGAACCATACCCAAAAAATAGAGAAATTAAAAAAAAGGAAATCCACTATTGATAACACATTATAATGTCCTATATAGAATCACTAGGTCCAACCGATATTTTCACATGTACTCATGTGTTCCTCCCTATATGAAAGACAATTTTGGCTGGAAGTGACGTTTTTAATGTTACTATTGTGGAAACTATTCCACCCATTTAAATAAATGAAAGCTTAAATATTAACAAAGATGAATAAATAATCAATTCTAAAACATTTTGCATGGAATGTATCTCAATTCAAAAAGAATAATAATCCAAGGGTCCCGAAAGTGAAATGATGAAATAGACTATGATAAATATAGGTATGTAAATAATACTTTTTGGGCTAACTCTAGAGTTCATCTTAGTATTCCCTATAACCACTATATCTCAGTTTCTAGCAACATGTCCTTGTGGAATATCCATTTCTATATACATGATCATGAAGAATGTATGTTCCTTGAGATTCCCATGTAGTGTGTGAGTAATAACCCATTAGGGAACCACTGATTCATCCTTAACATGAGTTAACATGCCTAAGAGTGGTTTCTGTAAAAATAAAAAAACACAAGAAACATCATTCAATCATGTACCGAGCGATCGTGTGATTACAGAGATACCAAAATTACATATTCTTAAATTATTAAGCCCTATGAATGAAATTTATTCAAAATAGAAATTGTGAACTAGATCCTCTAACAAGGCCTTGACATTTATCTTATAGACAAAATAGTGAAAATGGTTTTGATACATCTATAAGGATATCATGTTCTAACAGCCCCACGAGTTAGGCCCTAAGGCCACTGTATCCAAACACCATGTCTTGGTCCATTCACCAAATAACATTTCCCCACTATCACCTCTAATTTCATGTTACCTAACACAAATATTCCCCTAGTTTAGGCCACACAATGCCATCAATACTTATAATATAACATGAAAATTTCATCAAGTGGGATGTGGAATCTGAACATGCTCCCCTGTTAGGGGAATTGCGCCATGATAGGTTCACTTGTGTCTTTAGTATAATTAATATAATAATACCAACAAATATTAAACCGAATAATACACATAGAAACAAGTTTATCATTACAATCGCATATATCTAGAGGCACATAATAGTAATCATGGTATAAGTTGATGTGAATGCACATGTGATCAATAACAAAAAAGGCCTCATGGGATAAACATGCACACACATGTGATCAAACATTATATATGATCTCATAAGCTGTACATGCCCTCACATGAAATCAAGCATCATAAATTGTATCATGAGATATCCATGCACACACATGTTATTGAATATCATACATTGTCATATAAAATAATTACACAACATCAAGTAATAATAACAATAATATCCATGACCTCTATGTGTTAAATAACTTCGTACCTCTTGTTTTTGGTGTAAACAATAATTTTTTTCAATATAATCATCAACAAAACCACATTCACCAACATAATATATCATGTTTGAATGGAAAATATTAATAAAATCGATTCCAATTCCACATTACATGGTTCTTGAATGAAACTCAATGAAGAATCAATATAATATGGATGAACTGGCCCTTAACATGTTAAAATTACTTGACATGGTTGTCATAAATCTGGATGATGGAAAATGACGTTTTGTTTCACATATATAGTAATAAGAGAAGATATGAAAATCTTACCTGAATATTTTTTGTCCTTAACATGTATCAATATCCAAATATACAATATTTCATTATGATTGGGAATTATAGCTGATAAGAACATGGTTATCCAAGGAAATAAACTCAACATGATGAGGGTAAATCAAACATACCCAATGATAATTCATACATTGTTAGTAAAATCATCAGAATTGAAGATATAAAAATAGAGGAGTGTCAAATCATTTAATATGAGAAATTTAATTAAAATACTCTTCAAGGAAACTTTTTTAATATTTGTATGTTTTCAATTCAAATAAAAATGATCCATCAAGAATGATGATGGTTTCATCTAATTCAAAACCCTTGAAACTTCCACTAGTTCTTCCACCATGACATCCTCCATGACATTGGTGTTCATTAAAACTAAAAGAAACATGACCATCCCCTATGGTTATTTTACCAAACACAACACACTTTTTTCTCACCATGGACCCCTTGATCATGGCGAGGTCACTCTATCCATTCCCCACATCAACCTTGCATGAGGACAATGACCATGCCCCCACCTTGTCCAGTCATTTCCCCCTTTACATTTTTACATAGGTGGACATGAGGCACCACTATGGTTATGGTGAAACCTCGTTTTAACATAATAACATATAAACCAAGAAAAAACATCTCAAAACATGATACTAATTTCCCATTAATAGATCCACCCAAAATTTATATGAGAATATTGAAACAAAGGAAAAAATATTAGGTAGAAAAATTAAATGTAATTACCAATCTGGTGTGGGATATTATCAAATTATGAATATATTAAGATTGTAATATTAGGTAATGACATGTAAAATTTCTATTTTGGAATAACCAGTTTCACCACATCAGGCTATAGTAAATTTTAATCAATTGTTTTGATAGAAACATCCAAATTTTAATCTAATAATTATTATATTATTTCAACAAAATTGGATTATTTCTTTAGATAAGATAATTCTTACTTTGGAATATAGTGAATAAGAGATCTTTATCAGGGTTACATATCATCTAAGGGTTGAAATTGATCAATGAGGGTCATTGATTCAAAAAAATGGAATATGAGATAGAATGTATGGGTAGATTATTTTAAAGTGATATTCCTTTTGAAATATTTTCCACATGTTGAAAGAGTTGACATGGAAATTAAAGATAAACATTTTTAGATAAAAGTATGAGGATGTTTTGTCTAAGTATGATTCTAAATATTACAAGGTTTGTTATATATATTATAGATTATGTATGTAACTCTAGGAAAAATAACAATCACATAATTAATATGAAAAATCTGATATTTATAAGAAAATTATTCTCTAAATCATTTTCAACAAAATATTATAAAATAAAAAGGAAAATCAATTTTGATAAGGAGTAATCTAATTTTTATATATTAAAAAAAAATAATGTCAATAAGAGGGAAACTAAGAAAAAACATGAATGAAAATATTAAAAATTAAATAATATAAGGGTGGTATAGATTTCTGGACCCATAGACCCTAGTATAGTTCAAAAACAACTTCTTTATAAATTGAATTTGATACAAACTATAATATACTATGATAATCACTTTATAGTTAAAAGAATAAATAAAGGGATTTCTATTTTTTCTTCCCATTAACATTTTGGATTATATTTTTAAAAATTAGGATGAACATTATATTAAAAAAGATAATATTTATATATAGTTTACATTTTATTCTACAACAAGTTGGTTCTTAATTTTAAATTCTATTTTAATACAGAATACATTTTCTTCACAGAAGACGTGTCCTCAGAAATGGGAGATTAAAATTAATATATTTCTTACACATCCTTAATTATTATAAAATCATTTGAAATCATGGGATGTGAACAAAAATATTACCAAGGGATATTAAAATAAATGAAACCCCTTAGCATGTTTAAAACCATTAAAACCCATAATATGGTTTTCTTTTTTACATTGTAAACATTAAGTGTATAAATAAAACCTAACCACTTAGGAAACCAACATTTCTTCAAGACGTTAGTTAAAAATCATGAAAATCCATGAAAAATCATGAATGTATCTTAGGATTCCATATTCAATACCCATTCAAATCATTATTGTATATCACCCTATTAAAATGGGAAGTATACGATGTAAATTCAAAAAAATTAATCATCAGAGTATAAAAAATTAACTAACATAATGAAAAGATATATCTTGGAATCACCCTTAATCATATATATTGAGAAAATAATATAACATGAAAAAAATATGGAATCATTAAATTTTGGCATCACACTCATAAAAAAACATTTCATCACATTAGTGTAAGTACAATAAGTAATTTTATAGAAATGAGAAGAAATATATTTTTCATTTGGTAAAAATACCAGAAATAAAAAACTAATAAACATATAGAAATATGATCATATTAAAAAACCATAGAAATTTTGAATATAATATTAAATATACATAATGGACATAGTTTCATGAATATTCATTACTTCGGATAATGTAAAACAAATTATTTTATAATTTTTATAATGAAAATAAAAATGATCCATTTGTGAAACATAAAAAATATTCCCTTAAAACATGTGTAAATAAAGTCAACAATACAAAAATAAAATCATAAATCATTGATTTATGGAGAATATCATTATGAAAAACAAATAATGAATAGTGATATAGAAGATAAATATTTCATATGAGTACATTATAATATTTAAAATAATGTTTTAATGAAAAATATCTTACCTCAATAACTGAATATTTTTTGTACATGTGCCTATAATCATGATTAATAAATTGATATTAAAAAATTATATGATTATTATTTTTCATATATTTTCCCATATTATTATTCAATTTATTTAATTTATTACAATGCCTCATTCATTATCTAAATGAATATAGTTCTCATTTATTGGGGTTATTTAGTTTATGTTCTCTAAAATTGTATTTATTTACATGTAATTTTAACCATTCCTTTTAAATTTCTCTATAGGATATATGTTTTTCAATTTTCGGGGTCTAAATTAATATAGAAACAAAGGTGTTTAATAGGTAATTAAATAGTTAATCTTCCATGAATCTTCGTTGTTAATCTTGTTTTTCACAGCTTTAAATAACGATGACTATTAAATTTTAATTACCCTATTATTATGGATAATTAAAAAATTCATAATCTTAAAATTTTATAAAATCCATAATTATTACTTAATAATATTATTATATTAGTTTTCATAATAATTCATAACATAAAAATTATAACAACATTCATGTAGGTGAAAAAACCGTCCCAAATAGGAATACATTATATCAACACAACGAGTAAGAATATATTAAATTATAAAACTAATATTTATTTTATAAATTCTAATGGATTTAAAAAAATTGTAATTTTTAAATAAAATTCCATAATAGGTCGAAAAATAGGGTAATTTAAGGATAACAGTAATAATTTATTACAAACAAAGTGTCAGAGTATGCCCATTTTTAAGTCTTTATGTTTGAATAAACTATTTATTATTAATATTATTCACATAATTCTTGATTTTTCATTAAGAATTGTTAATAATGTCATAAATATCATAATTATTTATTATATATAATTTCAAAACAACCCATCTAAAAAGGATAATGAAAAATGTAATATTTCAATCAATGAAGCAATATTACTCATATAATAGAGACGACATATTAATGCTTCAATGTACTGAAGGAGGGTAGATAATAGACTTTTCATAAAAATATCACTTCAATATAATAATTTTACTGGTTTCATGATATTATAATTTTTATTATATATTATAAGAAGGTATGAGAAAAAATAAACTTTAGAGAACTTATTTAAGATAGTTACCTCTTCCTTGGATAACCACATTTAAGCATCGCCTTTAGGCTAGCCTAGATTTGTGTTTTGAAAATTAAAAAACCCATATCATGTGTGATGTAATTTTGGGATTGTTTTTAATGATATTTTTTAGATAAGATTCATAATTTTATCATTGATGTAAGGTGAAAAATTTATCATTTTATTGATGAGAATAGTGGAACTCTTATAATTACTGGTTTTTATAATATATTATAAATTCCATACTCAAGGAAAATGGAATGAAAATTCACTAAGATTTAAATATAATATATTTTGTTTTGATATTATAGCCATATAAAAAGTTAATGATATGTTTTGTGTCCTTACTACATAATTCATAACCATTTTACATCATTTTAACCTTCCCCATTGTGGCAAATTTCTTACATAGGAAAATTATTTTTATTAATAAAAATGAAATAGTAAATATTAACTACTTGAAATTTTATTATTATAAATATTAAAACGATTTTACCATGCTATATTTATATATATGGTAAAAATATTTTTTAATATAAGTACCATAATTCATTGAAAAACATTTTTTTAACAAAAATAATTTTTATGAAAAAAGATGAATTTTCTCCATAATTAGGTATAGTATTAATTATCATTTAATTTATTACTGTATTAATATAAAACTATTGTTATGTGACTTTAAAACTATGATAAAACTAAATTGATAATTTTTAATACCTACGTGATGGGAAAGGATAATAATTTTTTTAAATTGTAATAAATTATCACAAAGTTTCTACAATGTCAATCATAGGTTTTGAAATTCAACTTAGTTATTTAAGATGATTTATTTGAATACATAAATACAATTTTACTTTCAAAGTATGTAATAATATTTAGTTTATTATTATTTCATAGTAATGTTGTAATATTTATGCTATTTCAGAATACAAATTTTCTAATCATTCATATAAAATCACCCCGTTCGAAAAAAATCTAATGAAATAAGGAACAATAATTTTAAAATGACATTATAAAATATGTATTCAAATTTTCAATTTAAAATTTCAATATTTAGGAATTGAATAATTAAATTAATTCATATAATTTTAGTTAAATAAATAAACTATTTCTTTTTGTATTTTAAAATTAAATAAACTTATTAATATATTTACAATTGAAATTAAAAAATTAAATTAACATGAATATTAATAAAATAAAAAATAATTTATCTTTAGTATAATAATGTTTTCAATATTATTTCCATTTATAAATAATTTAACCCATAATTATTTTCCTAAATAAAATGGTGGGGATCTCATAGCTATTTTTGGTGCTTATGTTTCTTCTTCAATCAAATGATTCTCCCACAAAACAATAACCAGGTTCATCACCTAATTCATTAATACCTACTCACTTTCATGAATATTCTAAATTGTATTTTCCTTATGTAGAAAATTATTTATTAACATAAGAACATTATCACTTGATGTGTGTGAAGAATCATGTAAATATTTAGTTAATAGTGAAATGTAATATACATTATGTACCAAATATAAACATAGAGGTATGTCTATTCAGTAAGAATCCCATTCTAATTTCAGTAAAACATCACACAGACAAATAAATTGTGTATTTAATTTTCTATTCTGATATAAATGAACTATACCATTACATGGAGATATTTTATGAAAAATGTGTACTCAAACCTTGAATTAGAACCATGCATTGATTATTTTTAAAACTTTTCCACCGAATCATAATTAACCACTTTGTGTGATACATATTTTTTACCATCTCAATCATATATTCAGTCAATTATCATCCCATAAAATTACACTCTCTGGAATCATCAAAATATATTGTTGAGCAACATCACTTTCCATATAATGACTCAAATGGATCCATCTATTCACATGAATTGAAAATGATCTGATAAAAAAAATTCAAATAGTGTATGTTATTTATTTGAACAATTATAATAATATAATTATAACTCTTGATGTATATTCTAGAGGTTTTTAATTTTCTAGTTTGATTTTCCAATATATTGTGGATGAATATTTTAACTAAAACATAACATGATACGAAACAAATTATTAGGTAATTTCAAAACATTATATGTATATATCAGATCATTATCAGATACAATAAAGATAATAGAAACATGTAACATGACTATATCATTGAGATTATTTCAAGAATGATCATCAAAAAACATATCATCTCTATTCGGAGAAAAATTTGTAGATTTATTATAATGAATAATAATAACCCTATATACATTATTACCTTTGGATGTATTTGGCAATCCCACCCTGAAATCATGGGATGTATGCTCTAATTTCAATTCTATATTTTAAAATTATTAATGATCCCCATTTTTATTTTATTTTTATTTTTATATTATTTTAATCTCAATAATTTTATGGTAAAATCAACAGTGTACTTATTAATTCCTCTGACTAATAATATTCCTAATGTCTCTATACATCATAGTGATACGAAGATAAATAGAATATAATGAAATGTGAGCCATAGTCAGTAATTCATTAAAAAATTGAAATTCAATTTGTATATATAACCTAATTTACAATATTATATCACTATATTTATTAATAATATATTTAATAATTTTTTTGTCCTTAACAATTTAATCATTTACTAAAAACCATGATATTATTTCTAGGTAAACATAATTATTTATCATAGGGATGAATATACTAATACTAGATATAAAAGTGAATTTTTTTTCATATACACAGCATTTATTCCACATTTCATTCATTCATTAACATCTATCTGATATTCCAAACATAGAAACATTAATCATTCTTCAAGCTTTTTACTCAAGTCATCCTCTAGCATTTTCACATCACCTAGATGATGATGAATCATATAATCACTATAATTCTTTTTCCAAAAATTAAATTTTCAATATAGTAAAACATTTTATATAATATATAATTTAATCTTTTATGATCAATGTCGATATCCCATCTCTCTATATATAAATCATGTCTCCAATTTATTATAGAAAATAATTTTCTCCATATAATCAAGGTTATGTGTAAGATTATTTTTAACCTGGGGCATCAATTGGTGGGATGCATATCAAAATAGATAATCATTTTTCATCAATAGAAATAAAATTTACATCATGGAATCTTTAAAATAAATAAATAAATTCTCATTTCTAGATTCAAGGTATAATAATAGATCTACAACCATGGTTATTTTTAATTTCTAAAAAAACATCAAACTCAATAATTCAAATGAATCTTTCTCCAATTCGAGTTAACATGGCTAGGGTGTTAGCTCACATAGAATTTTTTTAATAAACTATTTATAATAACAAGATAGTTTAATAAGACATTATATCATTGTAACATTAGTTGGCCTTGGTAATTATTCAACCACTTCAGTTTTAGGTAGATAAACTCTTATTCTATATTTAGTAACAATGATTCCAACTAATAGAATCAAAATCAAGCAAAATTATCATTTACGAAAGATTTCAAAAAATTATTTAGGTCCATTGAACAATCCTTATATGATTCACAAGTTCCTCATAATTATTTTAATATACCATAATATCTAAATAAATTTTTGCTGATTTTTATTAACCTAAATAGAAATTTTGTCTTCATAAAATAACACGACATAATAGTAGATAAGGTTTTATGATATGTGTTTTTCTTTTAGATGTTTTTTTCATGAATTAAATGTAATATTATTACTTTTATGACTCTATAAGGAAATTAATTTCAAAATAATTTTTTAAATTTTTTTAGATGAATGTATAAGTATGAATGTTTTAGTGAATTGGAAAAATTAAATAAGCAGTGACTAGAACTAGACATTCAAGTGAATCAGCATATGTTAAATTGATTTAAAAATCTTCATAACTATAACTCTCTAAATGAATATACAAGAATATATATTAATGTGTTTCATTCAGTTTATTAAATTGTAACCAACAACCAAGACATTGGATGTTGATCTTCTTTCAATAAGATTCTGTCAATGTATGTGACAATAATCATGTAAAATAACATGGTAAACACCGTCCATAATCAAAATCTTCAATCGAGGGTTATGAAATTTTTAAAAAGCCATTCACATTCAAAATCATACTAATCGTGAACTCACAAACTACATCAAGTGGTCGAAACACTATAATCATTATTGTTCTAATCTCAGAATGGAAAAGAATGATTGAAAAATCGATAGAAGAATCAAATATTAATAAATGATTTGATTTCAATTCCCAATAATCTAAAGAGAATTAAAACAATCAAATAATATGGTTGAAACCTAAAAATAATTACCATACAAATACACTCATTATGAATACTATGAATCATTCCAAACATATTCGTTGTGAAGGAGCTAATTCCAAAAGTCATCTTCATTATGATGATTTGAAAAAAGATTCTCTTAAATCCCTCTAAAAGATATTCTACTTCCACCATTCATGCATGGTTCAAGATCCAATTATTTTTTATATTATATGAATCGTATAATCTACTTCTCCAATGTATCCTTATATATAAATTTTTTAAAATTCAAAACTCTTTATCACAAATATTGTTTCTTAATTTCCCTTGTGTTGATGTTAAACATCAAAAATAGATATGTGACTGGTGGTTAGGAACTCATATAAATGGACAAACTACTATGAAAATACCTATTCAAGAGAATACACTATATAGATTTCGATTATAAAGTCATATTTTTGATAAAATTGGATACATGATCAAATAATATTTGTGATAAAATTTTCTAGGTGAGAAAATTCTCTGTGTGACCATCCTTCATATTCAGCTATGTCACTAATCAAATATATAGATTTATATAATGTATAAGTCTTCCCCCATGGATTTCACTCTGTAATAACATCAGCTAAGTTATTATGGTTACATAAGGAGTAATATATGTCATTTGTCGAAATACAAAAATATCTACTTGTATGTTTTGTAAAAATCATTCAATAACCTGTAAAAAACATTCAAAACACAATTCTTTATAAAATTAAATAATTAAAATTAAATATAATCATAATCCTATTTTCAATTTAAGATAAAAAAATCATTGATTTTAATGACAATAAAAAAACAAAATCAAATTATTTATTTAAAAAATAATAAATATTATTAATTAAATTAATATAAAAAATTTCTATAAATTTACAAAACCTATATTTAAAAATCTAAAGACTAATTTATGCAATTGAAACATATAAAATATAATGAATATGATTTTTTAAAAAATAATGAAAAATGGAAACATATAATCTCGCACTATAATTATTCTTATCCAATTAAAATAATTAATCAAATTTAGGGGAAGAGAACAAATCTTAAGTCGATGAAGGTAATGTTCCTCACAAATTTTATTATCATAGTATGATATTAGTAATCAATATAAAAAAAGTATTAGAAATTGAAAATATTATATAAAATTTGAAAACATCAATTTTCATCCAAAAGAATTTTCAAACTTATCTCTACCTCGACGAAAATAGACTAATGATATTTATAAAACCATAATACATTGTCAAACTATTCAATGGGGTGAAGCGATAATATAAAATTATAATAAATAACTCAAACAATCGTTTATGAATAACTTAATTATAGATAATGATTATGTATCTGAACATGGATTAGGATTTATATTTCCTAATCAATTTAGATTCATATCTTATTAGTTTAATCAAATATGAAAATATCAAAGACAATAATTATTGTATTTACTTTTCCCAAAATTTTATTAAATGGTAATTTTTTCAAGATGGAATGAATGATTGTTTATTAAATTAATTCAATATTGTATTATAAATAAATCTCCACAACGTTATATTTCTACCTTCAATTTTAATAAGAATTTTCACCAACTATAAATTCCCCTATTATTATTAAAAAACAATAATTTTTAAAAAACAATTACGGGCTTTTTAAGGGTTCATAATTAATCATAGTTAAACAAAATAAATACCCCAACACTACTAATATATCCCAAAAATTTCCCAATTTTTTATTTCATGATTGACGAAACAATTAACATAACATTTTAGGGAAAAAATTAATTGAGACGTTTTAACGTATTCTTTAGGATCAGAAGAAATTAAAAAAGAATTTTCTACAAAGAAAATTGATTTCAAATAAGAATCTCTGAAAGTAATTCTGACTTTATCAAATAAAATTTTATTTTATTTAAAAGTAAGTTAATGTTATGTAGAATGATGAGACATTAGTGTAAAACAACAACCATATTTTACCGAGTATATTTTAATGTAGAAAAATAAAAACTAAACAACCCTTGATATTTAATTTTTATTTCCATTTTCTTATACTCCATTATACATCTTCAAACATTTGTTGTACTTATCTCTGATATATTATATTCATGATCCAAAATACGAAACAAATTAACAATAAATTCCAAAAATATCAAATAAAATAAAATATTTCCATGTTTTATAAATAAAAGGGGAGGTTCCATGTATCAAAACTCTGTATCCTCTCTTGAATATCTTATATCATAAAGGAATTTTTCTATTGAGCCTCCAACACCTCATTATTCTATCAAGACGCAGATGCTAGGGTGGTGCAGTTCCTTCTAGATAGTCTGGTTGAATTCCATAAGACCTTTGGGTCATGTAATCTCCAAAGCATACATGCCATGTAATCTCTGAGCCTACGGGCCTTGTATGGGTTCCCTCTCATCCCTTGAAATGGGGTTTATCAAAAATCAATAAAAAACTAAGGCCTTCGGGAAATTCAGAGAATAGATTCCTCAAAATGATACAAATTTATTCATATATAAAAACAAAGGGAATAAATAAGTAAAACATTACACTAAAAAAAGTTCTTACCTTCTACAAATCTTATTTTATAGAAAAAAATAATAATGGGAGATAAAAAAGAAACTATTTGAATATATTAAAGATCTAAATAAAAGAACTAATCCCCCAAAGGTTCCATAATCACCTTTAAAAATAGATTGATCTAATGTACATTTATATTGAATGGACCATCCATCCAGGGACCTCTAATATGAAAATATATAAAAAGGATATCATGAGTTACTATAAAATTTCCACCATATTTGGAATGGATTTTACAATGGAGTATAATAATACAATACTTGTAAATCATCACTTTATCTACACCTTTGATCTCATTTCTCAATGAACAACATTTTTCTCTTTAAAATATCATAACATTTCATCGACATTTTTTTTAAAAACTTCTAACTCCTTAAAACACAACTTCAACACTCTTCCAAATTAGAACAAATTGAAATTTCAACACATTATAGTCCAATAATATAGAGACCCTTTATTCTCATACAAGGACATATAATCTTTTAAGATGAATTTATTTTACATTAAACAAAGAAACTCCAAAGGACCATAAAGGTTTACTACATTTGGAAACATGGAACAAAATATTATTATTCAGTGAATGTTATTCAATCATTCCTATAAATATATTCCTATTTTTAATAGTTTATGTACATACCCTATATAAAATATTTCCCCATAACCTGGGGAAATGAAACAAAATAAAGGGTGATATCATGATCTCACACTTTGTAAATAAGGGAGATACATAAGAATAACCACTAAAAAAGGGAATGTGAAAATGAGCAATGAGAGAATAACATTAGAAAAAGAGTTATATTTTTGGCATGCACATAATAATATAAAATATTATGTTATGAATACCCACCATGGAATTGATGACATATTAGGCTTGGGATATCCACCAATTTATCTACTTCATGATTGGTCTAACCACCTGTGTACCATCCATTTTTGTGGAAACACATCCTAGGTGAGACATACCACCATCAGTAGTCTCAAACCATTACTCATAGTGGAATGGTTTCACTCCCAAACCCATCATATTTTTTAATTTTCAATTCAAAGACCATCATAATAGAAAATTTACTTTACTGAGCTGAGTTCACTCCATGATCTAATCATATCTATCTTGGAAGATATAAGACATTAGATAGTGCATTGGATGGAGATAAAGCTATCACTCGTATTTGGTTCTATAGTAACCACCATCCATGGTCTTAATTTAACCACCATAACATAATTAAACACATACATATGTTTCCAAAAAATAAATTAAATAATTAATTATATCATAATCCTTGAAATGAAGTCGGTATCATAAACATTATATCATAACATAACATATAAAAAAGATACAAGTTTTATACACCTTTTATTATTACATGATGTCCCATCCTATGAAAACAAGAAGGATTTATTGGAGATATATCATGGTATATAACTAGGAGTAGAGATAGATTTAATTAAAATTACATCATCACAAATATAAAAAACATTTGAGAAATTATTATAATTGTATGATTTGATCATATCCACAATATAGAATTAGTAACCATAAAGGATGTAATCATATAATGAAAATGATTTTGAGCTATCATTTAAATTTTCTATGGAGGAATATATTCTTTCTACTTAAATATTTTAAAAAACCTCATATTTAAAATATCATTTTTTTTAATAAACAATTCAATTTATAAGGGAAGTTTTATAAAATGTAACTTTTAAGACAATAGAATGATTCATTAATGTTTTCAATGATAAAAAAATATTTTCAAATTTTTGGTAAAATGAAAAAGGATTTTTTGAGAAAAAAATGAAGATTATTTTTAAAATTTTTTGAAAACAATGTTAAAACTATATTTAAAAAATAATTTAAAAAATGTTAAGAATATTTTTGATTTTTTTTAAAAAAATTATTTGGGAAGAAAAATGGTTCTGACCAAAAAGATAGTTTTTCTAGAAAAACATTATTTTTGAACTATTAAGTACATAGTTAGAGTAAAATTTATGTAAATCATGTATTCTCATTGAAATAATAGATGACATGGCAATTAATGTGTTTCATGAGAGATGTATCATATTATTTTACCATTAGGAACATAATAATAAATAATCCTGATAACTAATGAGATTGTAAAATAAAATTTTTACCAAATTTGAATCATTCTAATCTAATAAACATGAAATAATATCATTAAATGAGAAATAAAATATTATTAGGATAAATTAATTAAGGATATTAAATGTAAGAGTGTTTGTATATACACCACATATTAGAAGATAGGTGTATATTAGAATTTTATGGCTCAACGGATGCAAATTATGGCCAAAATACCATGTTGCATTAGATATATTTTGAATCGTAATTCCAAATAAATAATAAGATACAATGAAACTTTTAATATCATTAAATAAGTGGTATTCAAGATATAATATTTATATGGGGAAGTATCTACACAACAAAAATGAAATGAGTGGTGAATTTCCATATGTCTCCCAAAAATGAAAGCGAGAGTAGAAATCCATAACTGATTAGGTAACTTTTGGACTATAAATTAAATGAAAGAGTGATTTCAATAAAGGTATATAGATAAAAATAATATTATGTATAATAATCTTTAAATAAGTTAATGTTCAGTACACACACCACCTGAAATAAAAACATGGTGAATATGGCATGTGTCTCAATGTAGTAAAATGATAGATGTAAATATATTAAAATAAGTCCTAAATTTTGTCGTTTAGGTTCAAACATATTGTATAATATACATAAATTTATAATACAAATATTAAAGAACAATATTCATAAATAAAATACAATATGTGTTTTTATTAGGAGATTTTATTACTTGTTTATTTATAATTTCATATTAAAGTCAGTTGCAGGCTATAATTTTTTTTGCATTTGTTTTAACTTTTTATTTATTAGTCCTCCTTATCCAATCACAGTTTCATATTCTCTATAATTTAAACCATAATATAAATATCATATATATTATATCTACATGTATTTGGATTAATCTATAAAATTCACTCATAGGAAATGAAATACACTGAATAGGGAGATGGTAGGTTCTGTGATCGCATAGTCGATATTTCTATTTTCTTATCAAATTGAAATGAATTATTATAAGTCATAAATCTATATTACCAATATGGAATAATTTTCATTTTATTTAAATAACATAATTTCATTAAACCCATATTTAATACCTTCAATGTATGGTTTGAACGAATCACCTCGCTTCGTGATGTGGTAGCCAATTTTACACATTAGTAATGTTATTATATGTCCAAAATGGGGATCATGAATGTATGTGTTATATAATAATTATATTATCCTACTAAAATTTTAAATATTATATATAAATAATAAATCAATAATTGTTTCAATCCTTTAGATGAGGTAGTTGACCAACAAATGTAATCAGTTTGTGAAGTGGTAGTTTGTTGTATACATGACCGATGTTCTCAAAATTCATTTAATGGAAGTGGAGATAATTGTATGTCATACCCAAAAAATATAGTTACACAAAATATACTGACATTAATATATAATCATTTTATAATAAAATGTTATGTGGTTAGATGAATAAATAAAATAAAAATGAGCATATATGAACATTTCCTCTTCATCTGGTGTCCTCCTATGATTTACATCAAATGTAATACTTTGTTGTATTTTTTCCCAAGATACGGATTATGAGATGAGGATAGTGTTTTTTAATTTATTTTAGGATTTATTGTTTGATCCAAAAGGTTTTTATGGTGTGAATATTAGAGGAAATGTGGTGGCCTTTTATAATTTCATGAGAGGACACTCTTCATATTTTTTATTAGAATTGAGTGCTCCCGAATTTTTCATTTTTCATAAGGGTCAAAAATCAACCATTAAAAAACTATCTAGTAGTTATGGTCGAACTTATTCCATAAAAAAATTTGTAAACAATCTAATAAGACTTTTTTATCCTTGTCATTTGTATTTAACATCTCATCAACACATTTTTTGTTTAACAATAGTAATTAATGTTTTTTCATGAATTAATAATTTCGGTAAAAATTTTAGTTGGATGTAATAGATAACAAAAATTACTTTGATTCAAATTACTGAATACATTTTACCAAATTCTATTTACATAATTAGAAGAATTAAATTTAAAATTATCCCGACATACTATATGAGAAATATTTATCATTAAGAGAAAATATTCAGATTTTTTATATGATTTTCTTTAAACATTATATATCAAATTGATACCAAGGAAATAAATTGTATTAAAGATATATAGTGGAACTAATATTATTATAAAAAAATTTAAAATATAATTTTACTTTATAAACTATTTATAAAAAAAGTGTATTTCAATTTAAATTCATTTTTTACTATTTATTAAGGAATAACACGTTTTAGAAATGTCTCAATGATTCTACATAAGATATTTTAGAAATTAATATTTAGAATCTTATTTTCGTTTTTGAAAAAATATATTATTAATATTTCAATTCATATTTTAAAAATAATTGTGGCCAAAAATCGGGAAACCCATTTTCCAAAAAACTACTATTTTTAATCAAAAAAATTGGATTTATTCATATATATAGTATAGAAAACACATAATATGAATGATAAATATCTTATTTAATATGTAATATATGATCTTAATTAAAATAACTAACCATAATTGGTTTTTTAATGTATTGAGTCTAAACACTTTTTTTATGAAAAATAGTTTCTCAAAAATGAATTTCCATTATTTTCTTATAGTTATTATTTCCAATTATAATTATTTATTTAACCAAAAATTAATTATATATACATTTTGAAACAATATAATTATAATTTTTTTAATCCTATTAGTACATTCCATTCTAATGTCTATGTGATTACTATCATATTAAATAATAATATTTTATTTGTATCTTGTGTTTCATTTAAACCAAATCTTTCATATAATGTAAGATAAACATAGAATTTTGTGTAAAATAATTATAACATTGTGTGGCATGTAAAATATGATAAATCATGTGTTTCCCGTAATGAGAAATATTAACAACACAAATTATAAATAAAAAATATATATTTAATAATATTTAAGGGTTATACATTACACCCCTTAAAATAAATTGATCCCTTGAAATTTTCCTTAGTCCACACATTTTGAAAATTCAAAATTTTATTCATAAAAAACCACATCGTTACAATCAATAATAAAACTTCCATTAATAATGGAATGTTTGAAACATAAAGTCCACCTAACGTAACATAGAAATTTGTTTCCACCTAGAAGAACATAGGTGGCATGTGAAAACATGTACATAGAAGAGAAAAATGATAGTCAAATATTGAAAGAGAGTGATATTGAAAATTTATCACAATAAAGTTGGTGATCCTGAGAAGGTTAATGACCAAGAAAACATAAATATATGATAGATTAATGGACCATTTTATTTATAAAAATTGATGTTAGAATGACAAAATTTAGGTCCCAAGATATTTTTCCTAATATTGAGGAACATCATTACCATCTTGACTGAGAAAATGATAAGGGTTTCTTAATTGATATCTTTATATTTAATTGAATAAATTTATCCATTAGTTATAAATAAATGAATTGTTTTATAGAAAAACATTCATCAAGAGATAAATTTATCACGTCTGGATCATTAATTATGATCTATAAAAGAATGATAATCAATAACTAATATTTCTAGTTATTATCAAAAAAATATGTTCATAACAAGTAATGTATAAATCCTTATATGGAAAGGTAATAAATTATTCTTTAAGTATAATAAAAATTTCAACAATACTCATTTCATAAATTTTTATCCTTATAAACCACCCAAGATATTAAAATCCATAACATTAGAATAAATTTCACTAAATATACAAAATAAATTTAACATTAATTACCATATACTATAATGTGACTCTTGATATTCACATACCAAACATGTGAATACGTTCATGATGTATTCTATTGATATTTGAAAATAACCAATTTTACCAAAAAATATTATTAAAAACATAAATTCTTCCTTATTACTTAAATAAAAGAATGATTATTGGTTTTATTTCTTTAATAAAAAAATATTATAAACTCCATCAATGATAGCATAATTCACATTGACAAAATATCATTAATTTGTTTCAGGGTAATCAATAATATCCAATATAATTATTCATTCCCAAAACCTCTTTATCAAAGCAACGTTATCAAAAATCTAGATCAGACTAGTGGTTTTATTCCCTTAATAAAAATATATCATGATTATTAAAAAAAATCTAGTCAATCAGTACCATTTAAAATAATATTTAAAATTAATAATCAAAAATATCTACAAATAATCATTATATATATTCATGTAACAAAATTTATGAATTAAAATAAATAATTAATTCAATTATTTCACCTTATCCATATGACATTAACTAGGAATCCTCTTCTTATTACCTAAAACAATTTCCATTCATATTTCATTTGTAATATATTGATAATTTTCATTGTAACTATTAATAATATTTCTTTTCTCATTTTCATTAAGATATTTCTCCATAGGACAATGATTTTTATAATTCTCATACATTCTCTATTTAAATCTTCTATCAATGGATAATTCATTAGGATAAACAATATTCCATTCTATTACATTAAACATGAATTTTTACTTTCAATTAAAAGTTTCTTACTCTATTCTCCTCTTATCCAAAAATAAAATATCTTCCCATTCCATTATGACATTTCATAAAATGATTATTCCAATATTATCTATAAATATGAAACTGAATATTAATTCTTCCACGGTCTCCACTACATATGTAGTTCCCGGACCCCGGTATCCCATAATCGGTATCGTTCTACTATTACCTTCCCACAACAGACAAGAAAATCAAGCCCCAAATGACTGAATAATGTAGTCGTCTTGGTAAACTAGACATATAAATGAGTATTTTATTACATGAAAATAATCTAATTAAAACATAATTTTATTTCATTGGATGATTATAACTTTATTCAATATATCTTACCCCTGAATATATATATTAATAAACTTCGGGGAATCCTATGGAAGGGAAAAAAATAAGGGTGTCATCAAATGCTCATTAAAGGTAATGTTTAGTGGAAGCAATAATGAATTTATGAAAATTTTCAATATAGAATGGTAATAAGAGAAGAAACATTCCATGTAATGAATAATCTAATAAGGAAGGGAGAAAAAAATATAGAAAGAAATATAACTAAAAAGAAATTCCAATTAAATAACTTGATAAATATAAATCAACATTCCAAGTTAAATAACTTAAAATGCCTTCAATTTAATCGAATAGTAGTGTGTGATATGTGTCCATAAATATGATGATGGAAAATCCCATGGATGAATCTATATGAGGGATAAACTAAATTATTGGAAGTCATGTATGAGGCATATGACAACATAAACTATCATTACTATTCTTAAGATTATTTAAAACTAAAGATATAATCCAATTTATATTGCGCAACTAATGTTTCAGATGAGAATATTTTTATGCTTCGAGAGGCTATTTAATTATAGGGCCCCACCCATCAATATATATCTATAGAAAACCTCATATATAGTAATTGATTAAATATATAAATAATATTCCTTATAAAATATCTATATTAAATAAAGAATATTTTTTTGAATATTTTCTTGATGGATAATAACTAACAATAAGGGTTACTGACATTGATAAATGGATATAACATTGAATGATCAATAAATAATTCTTGATTAAAATAATATTTAAATATAACATAGGGCCCCATACCACTTCAAAATATTAGAATCATAATTCCATAAAAATTAAATAAAACATGGAATATTCTAATAATAAAAAGATTCATTATATACTATGTACAAGTAAACGTCGTATATAAATATTATTTATAGTTTATATAATTATCAAAACCCTGCTAAATGATAGGGATGATTAAGTGTAATTCAATATCAAAATAGCAGAGTAAATTGAATTTTTCAAAGGGAAATAAAAAATAATAATCATGAAAATGAATGTCAATACTATCCTTCGTCAAATCAATCATAAACCATTTGAGTATTAATTAGTATAATGTCAATTTAATATATCCGATGTGGTGTAAGGGTTGTTTTTATTGGTGAAATAAAATAATAAATTAAAAAACACTCCGGGTGTAACGCCCCAACCCCAGTTACCCAGAGTCGGTGGATTATTTTAATACATTGGCATGGTTACAAGGAATCAAGTCCCGAAGGACCGATCAATTTAGCAGTCTTGGAAAAATAGATAACATACAAGAATGTTACATTTTCACATTAAGATGTATAAAACAACATAAATAATATTTATGAATTCCATTATTCCGTTGGCATAACCCTACATATCAATCACATCACACTACTTGGAATCCTGGGAAAAATAAAACATAGAAAGGGGTGAGCTCAAATGCTCAGTAAGGGTTAGTAATACAGCAAAAAATTTCAAATATAAGAATAAACATTTAAGGCAATGTACAAAACTAAAACAAAAGCCTTTTAGACTTGAACTTTAGCATAATATGGCAGAAATAAAATGAAATAATTCTATTTACTTATTCACATTGATATTCTACTAATCGAATAATCACATGCAGTATCACTAACCACTTTCATAATGACGGAATGCATGATACCGAACTCTAATTTCTATTCCAAGGCCTCATGCCAAGACCTAAGGGATAACAGTAACCGGAACCCAACCCGGAGAGCCTCTATAACCGGACTCCAACCTGGAGTGCCTCTAATAACGAGACACCTACCCGGAGTGCCTCTAATAACCGGACACCAACCCGGAGTGCCTCTAATAACTGGACACCAACCCGGAGTGCCTCTAATAACCGGACACCAACCCGGAGGGCTTACTTTTATGGGTCCCCAACCCGGAACATACTATTCCAACACATTCATCTTAAGAAGAGGATGAAATATAAATTAAAAATTTGTATTAAAACTAGCATGAGAAATGTAAATACTTTAACCATGAACCATGAATGGTATTAAAATAACACATCCGCAGTCAAATATATCACAAAACCTTCAACACAATATGGAAGATTTGTATCATGATAAATCAACTTCAAATCAAGTTTAAAATCCATTAAATAATTTTGACATAGATGAGATTGATTTGTAAAACTCTTTAAGAGAAATACCCCTTTTCATGAAAAAATTTAAAAGCCACACAATTTAGAAAAGAAGTCATTTAAATAAATTTTTGAATCAAAGTGTCCCATACCACTTTGAAACTTTTTAAAGGAATTATCATTTTAAAATCATTCATGTCCATATAAATAAATCCTTAAAACCCATTGTGAAGACATAGACATTAATGAGAAATATTTAGAAGAATAAATATTAAAAGCATTTTAAATGATGTTTTAGTAAAAATTGCCTTAAAATAATCCCTTTGAAAACTTTTTCATTAAACATGTAAATGGATAATAAATATGTACCAGTAGATACTAATGTAAAAACAACAACCTCGGATAATAAAGAGATTCTGAAATTAACCCTTACCAATTTGGTAACTTACGAAACATACAACCCGTGAAATAGGTATCATACAATGAATATGTAAATACACATAAATTAAAGTGTATTATATAAATAATACATTTATGGGTGGTACATACACCACATATAAGGTAATAGTGGAAACATGGCATGAATCTCACTGGAATAAGGAGTGAGATGAAAACCCCTTACCTTGCACTTTCCTTTAGTCGAGGGTACGTTTATCATCCTATACGAAGATCGTTGTATGTTATTAAATTATACCAGAAACAAATTGATATTTATGATATCATACATGATTCATTTATGACTTTATATTACCCATATAATAATAATTTCGATGTTAAGTTAACATTTTGTGTAATAATCACTTTCTTTATCGTACGTGTTTTAACTTGTCACTCTTGGTTGTATCACTTAGATCATGATTTAAATTCTTCCAGAATATAAAAAATGATAAATATATCATATATATTTAGAATATAAATATGTATAATTGACATATATATGAAATTGAAAACACCATTTATGGAGACGGTAGTCCGTACGTACGCATAAACGTTGTTTCTATTTTCATATAGTATTGAACGAAAGTAAGTGAATAAGATATATGTAAGTACATAAATCCTTATATACATATATATATATATATCTCCAGTAGAATTATTAAGTCATATATTACATAATTATTAGTAATATATATTTTTATAATCGTCGATGAATGGTGAACTTCGAAATGAATCTCATCGTGTTGTGGATACAGTAATCCGTACATACGCACGAGCGAAGATATAATTCATTTGATATTAAAATAATATATAATTGGATGGTATATCATATATAATGAATCATTATCGTGTTATATTTATTATTTAAATTATCTAGAAATCATTATTATACCCATCCAAATAATAATATATTGAATAACAATTACACCACGACGTGGAGACGGTAAGCCGTACGTACACACGTATAGTGACATGTCATTCAAAGGATGGATAGTATACTGAATAGGGTTGTAAAATATTTATAATAATACTAAATTTTATAGGATATACTGTATTCATTACTTTGTAATGGTAATAATAAGGAAAGCATAAGTGGAAGAAGAAAGGAACTTGAAAAAGGGTGGTGAAATCATTACCTCTTCTTTGGGTTCTCCCTTTTGATTTGATCAAAAGGGATCCATAAGATGTCTTTATGACTAAAGGAAGGCCTCTAGGATTAATTTAGGGATGTTTAGATAGTATTCGGGCAGGGGTTGGCCGAACCAAAAGGCTTGGAAGGTGTGAATAATTGGTTTAAAGTTGGGTCCTTTTATAAGGGGGAGGAGGGGCTCTTTAGGAAAAACTGAAATTATTAATTTATAATAAATTCATATTCGGTTTATAATGGCTCCATAGTATATTATTTAAATTTTAATATGGGGATGTTTCAAAAACCACTCAACCAATGAGTTTTAGACAGGTTTGGGTCACTGTATTAACCTTATCTTTTAGTTTTAACTCTTAGTTAATTATTTTAACAGTTACCATGTCACGTTGTATTTTTATATTATATAGTTAATAAACATACTATATACATCCAAGAGACCCAAAAGTGGTCCATTAATGATATAAATATGATTATATGAGTCTATTTGCCGAAACTTAGATTTTTAGGAATTTAATATCAATTGGTAATATAATATTTGTCTTAAAAACTCTTTTATGTAAATTTTGACACTATTCAATAATTGATTTTTGTAAAAATCATAACAGAATGATTAATTAGAAAAATGTAAATTAAATCACTCCTAACATTTCATATTATCATATAAAATTATTGGTATTTATAAAAAGTCTCAAATAAAATTTATTTGGGTATTTATAATATCAATTATTCTAATTGTTTACTATTATGGTAATTACTGCATCACCATTGTGTCATAAATAAATTAAATTATTTAAAGACTAAAAATTATAAATAAAATTTCATTATGTAGGAAATCTTTTTATATTTCTAATGAATATTTATAGTTGAAAATAAAGCATATATAACCATATGTGAAAATTGTTTTTCTAAAAGATATATGCTTGTGTTATTTTTGTATTCATATAAACTTAATTAAAATAAAGTGTCCCTATCACTTACAAGTGGCTCCATGGGGTCCCAAAATCAACCCAAAGATGCCCATGGATGGACCTGTATCAACCAATAAGGTTAGGACACGTTTTAAGGTAATTTTTAATTATTATAATATTAATTGTTAACCTTTATTTACTGTATTTACCCTTTAACCATGGTAAATACAATATTTACCGAAGTAATTATTCAAAATGTCTAAAAATAAAAGTTACCTATTTACACAATTTGAAAATCCTGATTCCAACTATGGAATAAATTTTTCCAAATTCAAAACACAGAAGTGGGAGAAATTAATTTAAAATTAATTCCCGTTGTTAAAACAAAAAGCATGTTTTTAAGGGATAACAACTATCAAAATATTGACACTTGTTTATGTCCGGTTTAATTGTGAAATTTTTTCCAATGACCAACATTGTATTAAATTGTAAAACTATATTCTAAATATACTTTAAAACCACTAAAATTGATAATTTATCACTACCAATTATTTTGATTAAAAAAGTTGTTTTTAATTAAAATTTAGTAATTTTAACTATTCGTCATACGAAAAGCACTAAAATTTCACCCTAGGCTAAATTAGATATTCCGAATCCAAAAATGAAGTCCATTTTAAGAGATAAAATTTATAAAATTTTAAAAATTAGGTATTACTATTTATTATGGCTATTTTGATTGGTTGCAGTGTCTATTAGAACTCTATGTTGTGTACAACACACACTACTCTTTTATTCAAAGAGAAGCGTACCGTGGAAGATTGGGGTGTTACATTGTAAATTTTTTTATGTCTCCATAAATTTATTTAGTCAAATTGAATATATAAAAGTTCAAAATATTGGATTTAAAAAGGTTTCACTATTAAAATTTGTTAAAGTGAAAAAAATTAATTTGTTCTTACATTATGTCTAAGAAACTCATAATATGGATTCTAAAATTATAAGGATTCTAT
This sequence comes from Viscum album, assembly GCA_963277665.1. Classification (NCBI taxonomy): domain Eukaryota; kingdom Viridiplantae; phylum Streptophyta; class Magnoliopsida; order Santalales; family Viscaceae; genus Viscum; species Viscum album. Next base: position 1,283,819,510 of record OY728134.1, read on the forward strand.
AAAGTTTAAAATTTATTTAATACTATTTATAACCTCTTTTGAACAGCTTGTTTGGTAAGTCATGGTGTGCTTGAACTCGGTGTTGCGTGTAGTGCAGTTTATTGAATTATTTTGAAAAAATAACACACTATGAAATCCTAGGGTGTTACATTCTCCGCTCCTTTGATAAATTACGTCCTCGCAATTTGAAATTGTTTTTTCAAAAATAAAAGTTTGAATATAAAAAATATATTTGTGGGAAAACCCACATCAGAAAATGAATTAATGAGGCCTCTATTTAAAATAAAGAGTGGAAAGTATGAAGATTACCGAAAATAACACATACTAGGGTTCCATGTAGGAAAATATGTATATGGAAGATAAATCTAACAATCAATTATCTGATGGAGAGTGGTAGAGATCATGGCTATGAAAATCCCAACAATCCCAAAGCCGTAAATTTTTTATGATCTATGGTACCATCTAGGACAACATTTTTGTTCTAATTTTCTATTCTTAATGTTAAGGAATTTATTAATGGGATTGGATAAGATCATAAGGAGATATAATGCCATTATAAATACTGTTTTATCCATCATTAAATTTCTACCACAAACTCATATTTCACCCCAAAACATAATACAACTCCAAAATACTCTATTTATCCTAATCGTATACGGTTCCAAATATAATGAATTTATAATTCACATATCAGACCCTTTATGTAAAGAAACTACATTATACCATCCAGAAACTTCATGTAGCACAATGGTAGGCGATAAATCCTAATTGCACTATGGTTGTGGGTTCGATTCTCGCAGATTTGTCCGACACGACGGGTCGTCACACGGTCTGCGTGTTGTCCTTTTAAAAAAATACAAAAAAAACCATTCAAACTTAATACATTCCAACCATTATACTTATCCACAATACTATTATCCAAACTCACAGTCCAAAATTTACAAGGAAGTTAAACATAATGAGAATCCTTTATTCTAGGTAATAACATGTGAACCCCTTCCTCATATATTCTTTTACAACACCGCAACATCCTGAATCAACCATATCTTATTCCAAAATAAGTACCACAATATTAGGACTATATGAAGGTTTATCTTTCCTTCAACCATGTAATTTCCAAAACGTTTAACTTGATGTAGAGTCAATTATCTTAGTACCATAAAATCTGAAATCCTCAATGAAATAGTACTGCAGTACAATCCTTATATACTTCATAATTATTATAACACGTACATTGCTCATACAACACTCAAATGACATAATCAAAATAAGAACTCTAATCATTCCTCTCCATCTGTTGTAGTATCATAACATGATTATTGTCCAATAACATCATTTGCGGCATAGTCTGATGATAGGTTCGCGTAGTGTCCAAACTCCTTGCAAATGAAGCATTGTACATTTGAAACCATTTTCTTACCCTTGCAGTCACATATTTGGTGCCCTTTTCCTATACACTTATAAAAAACTCCCATTTCTTTCAGGCAAGTTCCAGGGTGTTTCATCCCAAAGTTATCACATATGGGGAAATTATTCTTTTCCTTATTCCCTTTGTCCATCTTTCTCTGTAGAGACCCGGAGCCTGACGTATATTGAAATTACATTACATTTGCGGAATACTTAGTACATAACAAAAACACACACACAAGGATTGTAATAGTTTAGTGTCTTTGGAAACTCGGAATGTAATCTTCTAATCGTGGTGAAAGATCTTCAATATCTCCCATAAAGATCTTCCTTTTTTTACCTAAAACCTTTTTTATATCCTGGGGAAAATAAAACATAAAAGGGTGAGCTCAAATGCTCAGTAAGGGTAAAAAAAAGAAATATCAATCACATCATATTTATAAGAACATAACATTTTGGAAATCATAACCTGCACAAGAGAGCATAATTTCATAATCATGGGATAATTCATGGAAGTGAAATGTAATCACAATAATCATAACTTAAAACATAAATCATTGTGGCATTCACACATAATCATAGAGAATCATTTCTTGTTTGTCAAGACTCATTGCCAAGACTATCTTAGTGGACAAAGTCCCTTTCTGAATCGAGTAACCCTCGTTTCAGTCCTGTTTCACTGAACCGGTATAACCTACCATTCCAGCCATGTCTATCTCATGAGATATAAAATCTTTACCCAATTCATTGGAGGGAGATATAGGTCCCACCCATCTTATAATGAATCCTTTCTTATGTGTGCCACATAATCATAAAACATACATCATCGCATAACACATGTAACAAAAATGGGATTCTTGAAACATCATGACATCATAAATCAATTCATATAAGATAAAGGAATTCATAAAAATAATTCCATCACAACATGATCAAATCAATGTAATAATAGGGATAAAAATATAACCCTTTATTATCTTAGATGGAAAATAATTTTGATAAAACACTTGAACTTCATTCTTGATGAAAATATCCTTTCTCCTTCAAAAACACTTTTCCTTTCTTAACATGTCATACAATTTTAAACTAAAAGAAGTTGATTAAAAATAAACTTGAATACTTGTAAAGGAAGCTTCTTGGAAATAATTTTTTACAAATCCATTCATGCTGTATAAGTTAAAAAAAACAATCTTCGTACTTTTGTCGGAAAAGTCAAAAAGCACCTCGTATGAAAAACGTCAAAAGATTCCTTTCATAATTTTTACTAAAAACTCACTGAAGGGTAAAATTGTATTTAAACAATTGTAGTTGTATGGAAATAATATTACATATTTAGGAAACATGGATGTGGATGATAAAATACCCCCCAGTAAATACCAAAGTATAAACAATCTCGGATAAAAATGAGATTGTGATATTTCCCTTACCTTAGGTCCGACTTGCTTTGTAAGTGTCCGAACCTCCTGTATAATGATTTAAATCATGTTATTCACTTATTCTGGAATCATATTCATTGTTATTATATCATATATTGTCCACTTATGACTTTATATTACCTGTTCTTTTGTAAATTCTTGTTAAATTAGCGCTTTGGGTAAAATTGTTTCCTTTGTCGTCCATGTTTGGACTTGTTGTTCTTGACATTATTATTATATATATCATGATTTAATTACTTCCAGAATATATAACATGATATATATATATATATATTCAATATATATATATATAATAGATAGATGAATGAAATGAAACACACCGTTAATGGAGACGGTAGTCCGTACGTACGCATGAACGCTGTTTCCGTTTCCTTATTGAAGTGAATGGAATTAAGTAGATGACATACATATAAATTTACATAAATACAGTATCATTATTATGTCATATATTTCATTAGTACTTATTATATATAATTTATAATCATTCATGAATGGTTAATCATTGATAATGAATCTCATTGCGTCGTGGAGACGGTAGTCCGTACGTACGCACGAGCGATGATATCGTTCCCATGGTCATGGAATTGTGTTGAAGTGTATGTAGACTATTTCAGTATCAATATCACTTTATAATAATCATATATAGTTACTCATTACACCATTATACCCATCCTTGTAAGGTTATGAAGGAAAATAGATTACACCACGGCGTGGAGACGGTATTCCGTACGTACGCACACGCGGTGATTTCATTTTCCGTAGGATGGATAGATGGTGAATTAGGATTGTTTCATACATATAATAACATATCAGTATATTAGTGATACTGATGTTATTACTTCATAATGAAACAACCTAAGAAGAAGAAGTGGAAGAAGAAATAAAGGTGAAAGAATTGGTAACGGAAATTACCTCTTCTTTGAAGCGCCTCTTTGAGACCTCCTCTTAGGGCACTAAAATTGGTCTTTGAGGAATACCAGAACCTCTAGGATTATTCTAGAGAAGTGGATAAGGGATTTTGGCAGAGGTTGGCCGAGCTTGAGTGCTCAAATTGGTGTGAGGAGGAGGGGGAGGAGGTGTCCTTTTATAAGGGGGGAGAGGGGCACCTTAGGAATATCTCAAAATATTATTTTATATTAAAGTCAAAATAGGTTTATAATGGTTCCAAAGGGTCTTATTTCGGAGCTAAAGTGGGGATGGGTCGAAATCCTATCAACCAGTAGGATTTAGACAAGTTTAGGTTATTATTTTAATCTTATCAATTAGATTTAACTCTAAGTTAAATAATTTAACTTTTACCGTGTCTTTTTGTTTTCTTACACTATATGGTTAATAAACATACTATAACATGCCAAACGAACCCCAAATTGTTTATTATTAATATATATATCATTATCTAAGTCATTTGGCCGAACCTTAGATTTTTAGGAATAACATAACAATTAATAATATAATATTTGATTTAAAAACTATTTTGTGTCAATTTTGACACTATTTGATATATGATTTTTGTGAAAGTCATAACAGAATTATATGTTCGAAACAAGTTGATTAAATCAACACTAATATATCATAGTAACCTAGAAAATTAGTGAAATTCATAAAAAGTCTCAAATTATATTTATTTTTGTATTTATAACATCAATTATGTCAATATTTCATTAATAAGATAATTACTGCATCATCTTTGTGTCATAAATAAATTAAATTATTTAATGTCTAAAAATTACAAATAAAATACCATTATGTAGGAAACCTTTTTAGCTTTCTAATTGATATTTATAGTCGAATTTATCTTATGTATAACCCCATATTAAAAATGTTTTAGTAAATAAACTTTGATTTTAACTCTTTTAACCCTTCTTTAAATAAATTAATAATAAATGTCCTAATCTAATCCAAGTGGGCCTAAATGGTCATATTTTATTCCTAAGTTTGTTTTTGGTCGAATTAAACTTATCCAATAGAATTAGGACATGTGTTAGGGTAATAATAATATCATCTTTACCCTTAATTACCATATTTACTTTTAACCGTGGTAAAAAAAGTAAAAAGTTACTATTCACCAAAAATTATTTTCATCTCATTGAACCACATTTTAGTCCTTGATATTAACCGTGTCTCTCGGATTTTCGAAATTCCATTCACAGAAGCGGTAAAATTAAGTTTTATGCAAAATTCAGTTTTTAACCTACCACTTAGTGGTTTCACTATTCATCAAAAATTGAAAGTTTTCAGAAAAATACCAAAACATAGGCCTAAGCAATATTTGATATTATGAACTCAAAAATGATGTCTATTTTACCAAATTCATAACATATCAGTTGCATTAACTAATTTAAAAATTAATTCCCGTCATCAAAACAAATAGCGTGTTTTTAAGAGATAATAACTATCAAAAGATTGAAACTTGTTTATAACTGGTTTAAATGTGAAATTCCATCCAACGACCATCATTGTATTAAATTGTAAAAATATATTCTAAATATACTTTAAAACCACTCAAATTAATAATTTATAACTATAAATTATTTCGATTGAAAAAGTTGTTTTTAATTAAAATTTAGTAATTTCCACTATTCATCAAAATATGAAAGTTATCCGAAAATTACCAAAATTTCACCTTAAGCTAAATTCGATACTCCTAATCCATAAATGAAGTCCATTTTGAAAAATAAAATTTACAAAATTTCAAAAAGTGGTTATTACTATTCATAACAGCTAGTTTTAATAATATCTTAATAGCATATCGTTGTTTAGCGAAACTTGGTATTGCGTACTACACACGCTATCGAGGAAGGTCGCGATTGCGTGTAATGCAAGGCAAGTCAAGGATGCGTGTTGAGCAAGCTCCTTTTGGTGTAGCGTACAACACAAGACATTAATGAAATTAAAAAGAATATTTTTCATAAAATCTCGGGGTGTTACATTCTCTCTTCCATATTTTTCTTCTTTTTCTTCCCTTCAAAGCCATAGGACTCAGTAAACTCTTTAGATATCTTATCCACACATGATACTATTTCTTCATATGATGAAAATACGTGGGAGACTATTTCCCTTCTAAATGATGGTTTAATACCATGAAAGATACGATCCTTCTTACTCTTTGGATAATACATATTACTGGAGTTCACATTCCTTATAATGGGCGCCATTTCTATACAATAGCATAAACTAGGTCAGTTTATGAATTGCAATGAATAATTCCAAACTTGTAAAATACCTAACGCAAATTGAACAGTTTATGGATATGATGCATAATCATAAAAATGTTTTATTTGAGTAAGTATATACTCATGAGACCTTCATAATGGTTTGTAATGAAAATGAGAATTATCCAAAGAATATCCCCCAGGAGTGTCATAACCAAGAGTGCAACAAGGCTCATTATCGTGCTCCAGTTCCCATTCGAGACTAGCTTAAAGTGGTGTTTTTGGGTTTTACCCCTAGGTACATCTGTGCCAGAGCCGACTCTAGCAGCTCGTATCCAGACAGGGATGTATTTCTCGGAAAACTCACAAAATCTCTACAATACCAAAATTCTAGGAAGTTCTTCTATACTAATCCTCAATGTATATCTTAGGGATATGTTCTCTAATCAGTGTTTATCTAAATCTAGTTTCCAAGGTTATTTCTAATCTTTCTCTGATACCAACTGTAACACCCCGACCCCAGTTACCCAGAGTCGGTGCATTATTTTAATACATTGGCACGATTACAAGGAATCAAGCCCCGAAGGACCGATCAGTTTAGCAGTTTTGGAAAAATAGATCACATACATGAATGTTACATTTGCACTTTAAAGCGTACCAAACAACATAAATAATATTTATGAATTCCATTATTCCATTGGATTAACCCTTCATATCAATCGCATTACACTTCTTGGAATCCTGGGAAAAATTGAACATAGAATGGGGTGAGAACAAATGCTCAGTAAGGGTATGCAATACAGCGGGAACTTTCAAAACAAAGAACAAACATTTAAGGCAATGTATAAAACTAAAACAAAAGCCTTTTAAACTCGAACTTCATCTTAATATGGAAGAAATAAAATGAAATAATTCCATTTACTTATTCACATGGATATTCTATTAATTGAATAATCACATGCAATATCACGAACAACTTTCATAACGATGGAATGCATGATGCCAAAATTTAATTTCTATGTCAAGGCCTTGTGCCAAGACCTAAGGGATAACTGTTACCGGAACCCAACCCGGAGAGCCTCTATAACCGGACTCCATCCCGGAGTGCCTCTAATAACCGGACACCTACCCAGAGTGCCTCTAATAACCAGACACCAACCCGGAGTGCCTCTAATAACCGGACACCAACCCAGAGTGCCTCTAATAACCGGACACGAACATGGAGGGCTTACTTTTATGGGTCCCCAACCCGAAAAATACTATTCCATCACATTCATCTTAGGAAGAGGATGAAATATAACATAAAAATTTGTATTAAAACTAGCATGAGAAATGTCAATACTTTACCCATGAACCATGAATAGTATAAAAATAATACATCCGCAGTAAAATATATCACAAAACCTTCAACACAATATGGAAGATTTTTATCATGATAAATCATCTTCAGAACAAGTCTAAAATCCATTAAATAATTTTGACATAGATGAGATTGATTTGTAAAAATCTTTGAGAGAAATACCCCTTTTCATGAAAAAATATAAAGGTCACACATTTTAAAAAAGAAGTCATTTAAATACATTTTTGAATCAAAGTGTCCCATACCACTTTGAAACATTTGAAAGGAATTACCATTTTAAAAACATTCATGTCCATATAAATAAATCCTTAAAACCCATTTTGAAGACATAGAAATTATTGAGAAAGATTTAGAAGAATAAATATTTAAAACATTTGAAATGATGTTTTAGTAAGAAGTCACTTAAAATAATCTCATTGAAAGCTTTTTCATAAAACATGTACATGGATAATAAATATGTCCTAGGAGATACTAACGTAAAAAACAACAACCTCGGATAATAAAGAGATTCTGAAATTAACCCCTACCAATTTGGTAACTTATGAAACATACACCCCGTGAAAGAGGTATCATTCAATGAATATGTAAATACACATAAACATAAAGTGTATTACATAAATAATAAAATTATGGGAAGTACATACACCACATAAAAGGTAATAGTGGAAATATGGCATGAATCTCATGGGAATAAGGAGTGAGATGAAAACCCCTTACCATGTACTTTCCTTTAGTCGAGGGTACGTTTAACCTCCTGTACGAAGATCGTAGTATGTTATTAAATTATAACAGAACCACATTAATATTTATGATATCATACATGATTCATTTATGACTTTATATTTCCCATATAATAATAATTTCTATGTTAAGTTAACATTTCAGGTAATAATCAATTTCTTTTTCGTACGTGTTTTAACTTGTCACTCTTGGTTGTTTCACATAGATCATGATTTAAATACTTCCAGAATATAAAACATGATAAATATATCATATATATTTAGAATATAAATATGTATAAAAGACATATATATGAAATGGAAAACACCATTTATGGAGACGGTAGTCCGTACGTATGCATAAACGTTGTTTCTATTTTCATATAGTATTGAACAAAAGTAAGTGTATAAGATATATGTAAGTACATAAATCCTTATATATATATATATATATACATACAGTAGCATTATTATGTCATATATTACATAATTATTAGTAATATATATTTTTATAATCGTCGATGAATGGTTAACTTGGAAATGAATCTCATCGTGTCGTGGAGACGGTAATCCGTACGTACGCCCGAGCGAAAATATAATTCTTTTGATATTAAAATAATATATAATTGTATGGTATATCCTATATACAGAATCATTATCATGTTATATTTATTATTTACATTAATTAGAAATCATTATTTGGTCTACGCTTATCATTGATTGAAGTTATATGCGTCCCAAATAATTTCCCGTTCTTATAACTTTAGTATAGCATAAGTTTGGGGTCGATCCACAGGGAACCGTGGCGTGCATGAATTTAATTGAGTTAATACTTAATTAGGTGAAGTATTCCTAATTTATAAATGATTGGGTTTATTTTTGGGTTTTCATTAAAACTAAACTGATTTACTTTGAAGAATGGATATAGTCTGAAAGAAAACAACAGGTAAATTTAAAAAGTTCTTAGAAATTAGAAGAAAAGACGTGTCGGGGCTATGGTGAATAAGGATTTCTTATGGAGATTTTTGAAATGGTTATGTTGTTAATAATAATTCAATCATTCAGGATTTCATTTTGTTACATTATTTCCTTAGTCCGGTTTCTCTTGTTTGGAATTAGAGCAGTTGACTCCTTGGTTCGGTAGTTAATTTCCTTAATTCTTTATTGCGCCCATTCTATTACTTGAATCAGTGAAAACCTTACAATTTTCATCGATTTTTTCACCATTACTTTTCTTTTGTATCACTGAGAATCCTTCCCTTGGTCCGGCTAAGAATTATCAGTTATATTATACAGTGGTTTAAGAAAAGTAAGACGAATTACAACGATTCAAATGCAACTATTTAAAACAATATACAAAGTATGATCTCATCATCCACAGCCCCAACACGTGGGGTTTAGTTACACATAGAATTTATGATAGAAACGACACAAGTGATACCTGACGGATTCATCGTGTAGGCATTGAGGTAGAGTATCGGAAGGTGGAATGACGGAATAGCGGAATGACGACACCTCTGTGGTTTCAGCAATGGTGGTAGCAGAGTGTCTCTCTCCTCCAATGGTTCTGAACTCCTTAAATCCATAGGCCAAGGCCTCATTTTAAAGAAAAATAAATTACACGATGTGTATATAAAGTTCACACCGTGTACTTTTCGTCAACGCGTATTGGCGCCATTTTCTCCGCTGGCAGGTGGCCGAGCACACCGTTCTTGACTTTTGCACACGTCGCTGCCTGCAAGTTGAGTGAACACGGCGTGTAGCACCTCCATAAATGGAGTGTATTGCCGCCAGCCCCTTCTAGAATAGCAGACACAGCGTGTAAATGTTCAAACACACCGTGTCTTCATCAACGACCACATGGTCGTGTCGACTTTTCTCCGTAACCACTTCTTCTAGAATGTGGTACACGATGTGTAGCGCCGACCCACACGGAGTGCATCTCTGCCTAAAGACATGGGTGTGTACTCCCTGCTTTGGTCTGTGTCCTTGTATTGATGTACACGGCATGTATAGAAAGTACACGCCGTGTAGTTTCAAAAATTTCACAAATATCCCTTGATCTGTGTATTAAGCCAAAAAGCTCCTGCAAGTAAACAGATTCACCAAAATCAAAGAATATGTTCATGAAACCACATATATTTACTGAAAACATTCTTTTATTTTCAATTATATATGTGGAAATGTATACACAAATTGGGTGCATCATTATTATACCCATCCAAATAATAATATATTGAATAACAATTACACCACGACGTGGAGACGGTAGGCCGTACATACACACATATGGTGACATGTCATTCAAAGGATGGATAGAATACTGAATATGGTTGCACCATATTTATAATAATATTAAATTATATAGTAGATACTGAATTCATTATTTTATAATGGTAATAACAAAGAAAGAAGAAGTGGAATATGAAAAGAACTTTAAAAAGTGTGGTGAAATAATTACCTCTTATTCGGGTCCTTTCTTTTTGATTTGATAAAAAGGACTCTTTAGGATGGATTTCTGACTAATTGAAGGCCTCTAGGATGAATTTAGGGAAGGATAGAGAGTATTTGTGCCAGGTTTGGCCGAACCAAAAGGCTTTGAAGGTGTGAATAATTGGTTAGAAGTTTGGTCCTTTTATAAGGGGAGGAGGGGCTCTTTAGGAAAAACTAAAAGTATTAATTTATAATAAATTTATATTAGGTTTATAATGGCTCCAAAGTATATTTTTTAAATTTTAATATGGGGATGTGGAAAAAAACACTCAACCAATAGGTTTTATACAGGTTTGGGTCACTGTATTAACCTTATCTTTTTGTTTTAACTCTTAGTTAATTAGTTTAACCATTACCATGTCACTTTGTATTTTTATATTATACAGTTAATAAACATACTATATACATCCAAGCGACCCAAAATTTGTCCATTAATGATAAAAATATGATGATATGAGTCTCTTGGCTGAGCCTTAGATTTTTAAGAATTTAATATCAAATGATAATATAATATTGTTTTTAAAAACTCTTTTATGTCAATTTTGACACTATTCAATAATGGATTTTTGTAAAAATAATAACAGAATGATTACTTCAAAAAAATTTAATTAAATAAATACTAAAATGTCATATTATCCAAGAAAAATATTGGTATTTATAAAAAGTCTCAAATTAAATTTATTTGGGTATTTATAATATCAATTATTCTAATTGTTTACTATTATGGTAATTACTACATCCCGATTGTGTCATAAATAAATTAAATTATTTAATGTCTAAAAATTATAAATAAAATTCCATTATGTATGAAATATTTTTATCTTTCTAGTGAATATTTATAGTCGAAAATATAATATATATAACCCTACGTAAAAATTGTTTTTCTATAAGATATATGCTTGTGTTATTTTTGTATTCATTTTAACTCAATTAAAACAAAGTGTCCCTATCAGTTACAAGTGGCTCCATGGGGTCCCAAAATCGACCCAAATATGCCCATGGCTGGAAATGTATCAACCAATAAGTTTAGGAAACGTTTTAGGGTAATTGTTTATTATTATAATATTATTTTTAACCCTTATTTACTGGATTTACCCTTTAACCCTGGTAAATAAAATATTTACCGAAGTAATTATTCAAAATGTCTAAAAATAAAAGTTACCTATTTACACCATTTGAACATCCTGATTCCAAACATGGAATCCATTTTTCCAAATTCAAAACACAGAAGTGGCAGAAAATAATTTAAAATTAATTCTCGTTGTTAAAACAAAAAGCGTGTTTTTAAGAGATAATAACTATCAAAAGATTGACACTTGTTTATGTCCGGTTTAATTATGAAATTTTGTTCATTGACCAAAATTGTATTAAATGGTAAAAATATATTATTAATATAATTTAAAACGACTCAAATTCATAATTTATCACTACAAATTATTTTGATTTAAAAATTTGTTTTTAATTAAAATTTAGTAATTTTCACTATTCATCAAAATATAAAAGTTATCCGAAAATTACAAAAATTTCACCCTAGGCTAAATTCGATATTCCGAATCCAAAAATGAAGTCCATTTTGAAAGAAAAAATTTATATAATTTTAAAAAGTAGGTATTACTATTTATTACAGCTAGTTCGATTGGTTGTAGTGTGTGTTAGAACTCGAAGTTGCATACAACACATGCTGCTGTATTATTCAAAGAGAAACGTACCTTGGAAGCTTGGGGTGTTACATTGTAAATTTTTTTATGTCCCCATAAATTTATTTAGTCAAATTGAATATATAAATGTACAAAATATTGGATTTAAAAAGGGTTCACTATTAAAATTGGTAAAAGTTCAAAAAATGAATTTGTTCTTAAAGTATGTCTAAGAAACTCATAATATGGATTATAAAATTATAAGGATTATTGAAAGTTTAAAATTTAGTTAATACTATTCATAACCTCTTTTGAACAGCCTGTTTGGTAAGACATGGTGTGCTTGAACTCAGTGTTGCGTGTAGTGCATGTTATTGAATTATTTTGAAAAAATAACACACTATGAAATCCTGGGGAGTTACACTTGAGGAAAATTTATTTTTTATTTTGAATCTCTATTTTAAAAAATATTTTCTTTTATATTAATATTAAAAAAAATCAATAAAAATATACCATTTATATTTGAAATCGATGCTTCAAATAATTGAAATTGAGTAAATTTTTAATTGAGATACTAGGTAAAAATGAATATTTCATTTTCATGATAAAAGGTTAGAAAATTTTCTTTTTTCAGAATGAGGCAAGAAGATTCAATTAAAATCAATTTCTAAAATAGAAAAAGGGTAAAAAAATTACTAATTTTTTTGGAACGGTTAAATATTTAATGAAAACGAATTTCATAAATTAGAATCTTAGAAGAAAATAGTTTCACTGAATAAACAGAGAAAATATCTTGTGGTTTCATGAATAATATTATAAAACATTTTAAGTACCAAAGAGTTGAAAGATTGTACTATTACATAATGAATTCCTGAATAAGTAGAGGAGAATGAATTGTATGTTTTAATAAAAAATGATCATATAATTTAATAAACTATAATCATATAATTTACAATAATTGAAATTGATGTACAATCAATCCTGAATAAAATGTGATTATGAAGTAAACCATTTAAAAGACCAAAACGATAATGTGGGAATCAATAAATAAATATATTACGTGTGTCAGATTTAAATAAACATAAATAAAATATAAATACAAGAAATATATAATAAAAATTCATTACACACATAATCATAGTATATTAATGACAATGAGGAAGTAATATTACCCAATGACAAGGAATTGTTTTATTAATTATTTACCAATTCGTAACTTTTAACCCACATACTGTTAGAAGAAATTATTCAAAAAAACTCATAATTAATTGATAATAAAAAAAATCATGATATAAAATATTTAAATTGCTGGTAGATACACCCCATAAAATAAGTATGTGTTTAATATGACATTTAGCTCGCAGATATAAAATGTAACTTGAAAATCTCTTACCCGATTTTTCATTTTAGGTGTCTATCATTTGAAAACCTATATAATGGTTTCACAAATTCTCATAACATATTTTAGAACCATATTAATATTAATTATATCATATATGATAGTCTTATAATTTAAAACTAAAGATTCGATAACAATAATTTATTATTTTCACTATTTCAGGTTTTAATTCCATAGTTTGTCCGGTATGTTTTGACATTTTATTAGTTGTTCATGTACATAAATAGTGATTATATTTTCTAACTAATGTAAAACATGATTTTATTATCATATATATCCATTTTATATGTATTTATAATAATACATTATATTTGGGGATTGTAAATGAAATGCATTGTTCATGGAGATGGTAAGCCATATGTACGCATACACGATACCTTCCTTCCATTATCACTATAAAAGAAAGGAAAATAAATTTTATCAATGAATATTTTAATAAAATTATAATATATATATATATAATATTACATATTTTTACTAAAACAATCCTTTAAAAATTCCATTTATATAATCAACGAATCACATCACTTTAAAGAAGCAGTAGTCCACACTTCCACAAACGATGTTATCTGATTTAAAAAAAATCTAAATAATTAGTGTATGTGTTATATAAAAATGAATAAATCATCATAAAATTAACATTTAACATATATGTCATATATTAATAAAATTTACACCATAATTACCAACCATTAGAGGGGGTAAAGGAAAAATGGACAACATTGGTTTGCGATGTAGTAGCTCGCCGTACACATAAATGGTTAGTTTGTTACCAATTAGATCGAATTTTGTGTAATTGTAATTATAAAGCATAGAATAAAAAAATATTATTTATATGATACTGTTGTTATAATATAAACATGTCATAAGAATATTTTGTGGGATGGAGAATGAAAATAATGAAAAAGAGCTGGAGGAGAGATGTTACCTCTTTTTTATGTTACTCCTTTTGGTTTAGATCAAAGGGAATCCTAGGTTTTCATTAATAAAATGCTGTATTCTGGGCTGAGGCGAGGAATTTTTTGGAGATATTTGGGTTGATAATGGGTGATAAATTTGAGCTATGTTAGGAAGTGGTAGTGATGAGTTCCTTTTTATAGAGGAAGAGGAGTGCTATTCTGATAAATTTTTTAAAATGGAGTCCCACCCATGTTTTTCTAATGAAAAGTGTCTCCAATAATGTTCAAAAGTAAAAAAGGGGTATGGTGACGAAATATTAATTACCAATGTATTTTTGACATATTTATAGGTCATTTTTGCCTTATGTTTGTGTTATATTCCCTTGTGAATATCATTTTTCTATTCATCTCTATAATTAATTTTATTTATTTTCACTAATATTTATAGTAATTTATTTTTTGAAAAATATTTTAAAATATAAATTATGATGATTAAATAATATTCAATACAGTTTTTCCAAATATCTATCACATCTGTGGTTTAAATAAATTAAATTTTAATCTTGTAGATGGGATAATAATGCGGGTTTAAAAATAACAAAGTTGAAAAGATTGCCAGGTTTTTATATCCAATTCAAAAGTCAAATTTAGTCCAATATCTGTTATTGTATTAATTGATCATAATTTTATATAATTTATATTTTAAACCAATAAATAAAATATAATTTAAAATTAAAAAAAATTAGTGAAAAAATCTAGTTTGAATTAAAATTCAGAATTTTTCAATATTCATCAAAAATAAATTATTTCATAAAAATAAAAATAATTCACCCAAACATAATTTTTAAATTTATATTAATTAAATATATAAAATATATATAAAATATAAAATTTTAAAATTTAATATAGGTTCCCTATTAAAAAGTGTTAAAATATCTTATAAAAAATATATTTTTTGCGTAATATTAGTTTTATTCTTATATAATGGTTATAAAATATATTTTAGAAATTTTGAAATAGAATTAAAATATATATATATATACATAAACTACACTCACCAATTTTAATTAATTAAATATATTTGGATGAATCATCTTTCTGGACAAAAAAATTGTTTTTTTAAATACATGCCCTTTATATTAAATTGGTTATTATATTCATTTATAATTAATTCTTAACCAATTAATTCATTTTAGTTTTGTGTAAACCATATATTTTCATAATATATTTAATAAAATTCATTACCACTAATTTTACTTCTATCTAGTGTCATATTATACTAAATAATAATGTTTTTTTAATACATTGTTGTTCTGTAAAACTATGTTTTGCGTGTAACACATGTCATCGAAGAAAGTCATTGTTGTATGTTATGTATGTTACATTAGTTTTGTGTGAATTGGAATCTATAAAATATATTAAATTTATTTAGAATATTAATTTTATTTTAATGTATTGGGATATTATATTCCCTTTTGTCATTGGTTTCGTGTGTCAAACACTCTATCAAATATGCTATTCTTAAATTAGAATTTTTCAGTGATATATTCTCCCCAAATTAAATAAATTTTATCCTCATAATTTAATCTCTATATTTGTAAAATATTTTTTTATATTTCTTATTTTGAAATCTGACATCATTAAATGATTTTGTGAAACATCCTCTAGAAAATAAAGAATGGTATTTATAAAGGTCCCATGGACTAATATATAACTAGAATACCATGTAGGAGAAAATTATTGGAAAGAGATAATATGGACATGTAGCAAAAGAATAAATATTTATTAGGATTGATTGAGGCCATCAATCCCAAAAAATTGAATTATTAATGGAATGTTCAGGGCCTCAAAGCTATAAATCAGTAATGATTAAGAAAACTATCAGTTCAACCAAAGTTTTATGGCTTTATGACTATGTTTTTTTAACATATTCCAAATGTTGAGTTAATATTTTAATGATTATGAATATATGGAAATATAAATACATGAAATGTTGTATAGACATATTTTCGATCATAATTTTGGGATTTGATAAATTTCAAATTCATCCGTTGCATCAGGAAATGGATATCTCAAAGTAAATATTGATTCCTAATGAATTAAATTACACTTTTAATGCATAATATTTCCAATAAAAAGGGTTATTGTGTTTTAATTTACCTATAACTATTCTCCAAATCCAAAATGGTTAAAACATTAGTAACTAAATCATAAAAGTAACACCACTGGATCATTATTAATATTTATTTATCAAATTATTAAACTAAAAAAATGACATATTAACGAGGAAATTACATAAGTCAGTGGCTGGAATGAATCCCATATCATAATTTCTTCTTGGGTCCAAGTCTCGTGGACTCATATAATTTTAGGGTAAATCACCTCGAATATAGTTTTTCATTCTCTAAAAACATATTTATTTAATTTTCAATATGAATGTAATTCCCCAGGTATTTATAAAATAATAAATTTTAATTTTTATTAATATTTTTATATAATATATTAATTTTATCTTAAAGGGGACAGTTTTTATGATAGCATACTCAACACAAAACAACCAGTTTATCCAAAATCATACGTTACACACAACATTGAGTTATATATAGAAACAATAAAATAATATTATTATTATTTTAAATGATATTTAATGCCTAACCGTTGGAATGACAAGAATCTATAGTATCAACTATATTTTGAAATATGGTATACACATGTTTAAATAATGTTTCATTGGTTACAAAATTTATTAGAAATATATATATATACCAATTGAATATAAATGAATATTTTTTTCTGATAACCAATTTAAAAGAGAATAATTGTGTTTATAAAATCATATCACTATTTATGGATTTTTATATATTGAAAAATATTTGTTATATATTAAATGTAAGTTTTTTCTATTTATCTTATATGTTTTCATGATATGATATATGAATGAATTAAAGTTTCTTCATAAAAGAAGTATTTTTCTTAAAATTTAGTTTTGTAACATTTAGTCGGTGAACCCTTTTTAAATTAATTTTTCTCACTTTTATATGTTCCATTTGACAATCATAACTTATTCTATAGTATAGGGACACCTAAATTTACTTTGGTCACATTTTTTGAAATATTCTAATAATGTTATTTTTTAATGAATAGTGAAAAATATTTCATTTTAATTCAAAATTTCTTTTTCTTCTAATTTATTTATATATTTATAATTAATTTTTTATTGTTTTTAAAGTTTTATTGGATTTAGTTTTTTTCACGTAATCCAATTCTGTTTATTTGATGTAATTTCCCATTGAAATTGGACATAAGCACATGTCAATATTTTGATAATTATTATTTCTAAAAAACCTACCTTTTTTGTTTTGACCATTGGAATAAAATTTAATTTAGTTACTAAAAATTATATATTTTGAAATTAAAAAAATTTATTCCATATTTGGAATAATAAGATACAAATTTTTTAAATATTTTTTGTTTCTTTGGACATTATGAATAGTAACGTTAATAATTATTATATTTACCATGGTTAAAGGGTAAATCATGTGAATAAGGGTAACAAATAATATTATAATAATACTAAACTACCCTAAAGCATGTCTTGATCCTATTTGATGAGATAATTTATGACCGTTGGCATCCTTGGGTCAATTTTTGGACCCCATAGGGCCACGTGTGTGTGAAAATGACATGTTATAAAAATTATTTTCATGTAACGAAAAATATTACATAGAAATGAATATTTTAAGAAAACAAATTTTATATATGATTTTATAATTGATCTCATAAACTATAACTAGTCATTATAAATATAAAACTATTTAAAATATCATGATTTTTTTTAAATTTGAAGGCATTATATAAATAAATTTAATGATGAAACAATGATGATATAATGATTACTTCATTAATAAATGATTCAAATAAATGATATTATTAATGTTAAAATACATGTAATTTGGTTATTTTGATGTCATCCAATAAATTTATGGATACTATTGACGTATTATATTTTATTTACAGCCTTTGGATGGAAGGTATTTGTTTTTAGGAATTTTATTTAAAATACATATATGAATATGTCCAAAAATGACATCATTAATAATTAAATTATAAAATATTTTATTTAATAATATTAAATTCCTAAAAATTTATGATTCAGAAAAATGGTTAAGAAAAGTTCAAATATGTCATAAATTACTTCTTTTTGGTTTTTTGACATGATATGATAATTATTATTTCCCACCATGTGTAAATAACATGATATCAGGAAAAGATTAAAAATGGTAAAAGAAGGGTTAAATAAAAAAGATAAGCATAAAAAAATATAAAAACGATATCTAAAAATTATATAATTATGGGTATTCAAACCAACATAATAATATATTAGTATTGAAAGATATTTGGTAAATTTGGTATAGAAATAGTCTTTATAATAAATTAATATTTATAGAATTTCCTAAAACACCCCTCCTCCCACTTATAAAAGGTAACCACCTCTACCCACATAACACACACCTCTCAAGCCACTTTCAACATCCAAAATTTTCCCAAATAAGTTCCCAAAATCCCTGTATTATTCTTATATTTCTTACCTTGGTTATAAGGCAATTCAAGAAAGCCTTTTTCTCGAATCAAAAGAAGTTACCCGATTAAGAGGTAACCTCTTCTCTAAAGTTATTTTATTTTATTTAGCTTCTCCACTCCCTATGATATTCCTATAATTTAATTACATAACTAAACCATTATCCTCATTATACTATGATGTTGTTAAGAGAATTATTTGAATGAAACTTACGCACACCTCCATATAATGGATACGAATATATTGTTTCTGTGTACGATGAACTACTACGTCACAGACCGATGATTGTCTAATTTTATACTACCAACTATTAGGGTGGACATTATGATAGAACTGTATTTATATATGATATATATGATATTTTTATTTTTTCTATGATTCTATATTTTTTTATTTACAATATACCGTTAAGGTTTCCATGATGGGTAAATAAAATAATTTTATTTTAGATAGTGTGGACTATCACCCCTTCCGGTGATATGAGTTTCCCATGATATACATGGAGCATTGAAGGATGGTTTTGTTAATATTATGAGACATGTGTGACATTAATATAATATCATTATTATAATATTGTTCTTCCTCCAATGTTGTGTGATTAGCAGGTGGTATGGTAATGGTCTGATGTGGATACTGACCCATCACTTTTTTTATAGAGAGTGGTTCAGGTCAAATTTACCATTTCATTGTTTTTTCCTGTTCAGCATCATCATCCTTTAAAAAAGGTTGAATTAACCATGTGGGGAATATTGTCCATATTGTCTAATTGTGTGGGGATCGAGCACTCTTGCAATTGGTCCTTCTCAGATATATCTTCCACATATGGTCTCTGATGGATTTATTCATTGAGCCAAGAATGCCCAATGGCCTTGGTATTCATTAATCATGGACCTACTTTATAGAGGTAGATTCTCATTGGATAAATATTTGTCCAATGACATATACTGACTTCATTGGTAGATAGGATGTGAGGTCAATCTCACTGCACCCTTCTGGGGGAGGATTGTGGTATGCACCAGGACCCTCTTATTAATTTAAGTCGTTTTCAGAAATTCTTGAATCCTTTTCTCTTTCTCGATGAGTGTGTCCATGGGATACACTTGGTTGGTATGATCTTCATAGTCATGCGTATATGTTTGATACTACTATGGTGATACTGAATTAATCCATATAATAAGGTGCTTTGGATTTTATCGTCATCCATTGGGGATATAAGGGGACTTAATATTGCGATCAGGCCTATAAGAAGGGATTCATATGTATCCTAAGGAGAGGAATCAAAACCCACATTAATTATATCATGATATGGTTAAAACAAGAATGATACCCATTAAAAATAACATGATTTGCTGGACCATTTTTGATGGGCTCACCTCTGAGCTCAAGCCATCTAACAGGCGTCCTTCGTATCCGGGTTTGATCAGGATCCAGAGTTCTCATAGTTCTGATGCACATGGATGTTGTAATTATC
This sequence comes from Viscum album, assembly GCA_963277665.1. NCBI lineage: Eukaryota > Viridiplantae > Streptophyta > Magnoliopsida > Santalales > Viscaceae > Viscum > Viscum album. The sequence goes on from OY728134.1 coordinate 1,283,840,062, forward strand.
ACAAACCTCAAATCGTACATGATACATGATAGTTGTGAGAAACAAGTTCATGTGAAAGATTCAACAATGAACATACCTCCACAAATGTTGTTGGGGGGAGGGAGAGCCCAAGGAAGAAGTGTTCGGGGTTGCTGTGGGAGAGGGTGTGGGGAAATGAATCTTTCCATATGAAATTGCATTAAAGATCACGCAGCCCGGCCTCAGAAAATTGGGGACTTACCTCAATTAGAGGGGAACTGTGAATGTAATATGGGGTATACTATAGTTTAAATTCATATATCATGGAAAATGGAATTACAGTTTAACGTCATGTTGATAGGACTATTTGTGGTCTTTTAGTTAGGGTCATGTGATCAGGACCACTTTCTATTGAAACCATGATTAACTGGAGGAAAATAATATGTCGATATTTCTACAAGCATCGAACATGAGATGGATGGAATGTGTAATACATGTTTTTGGAGGATCCCGAATGGGGAGAAATGATATGAGACTTGGAGGCAATTGAGTCATACAGAGGTAGGATACGACTCTCTTGAGGATGAATTTTCCTTTGGTTGATGGATGTTTTGTAGGCAACATATGCAGATCCACCAGGGCATGATGTACATAGTCAGACCATAGTGTCCATAGGACAGCGACCTTCCATCTTCAATGGTTTGGGATGTTTTTTAGGATCTGAAATCACATATTATACTATAATATAATTTCTTATAGATTGGATTATGGAATCAATGTTTAACATCATGTGGGAATGACTATTACCAAATAGATTAATGTTATGTGGTATAGATGAACAACTCGTAGTTTAAGATCATAGAGTTTGGAGTGTGCATGTAAATAACTACGATTAGACGGAGGATAATCACGATGGGGTGTTCTGACATGCCTTGAACATGAGAAGGAAGGGAGGTGTAAACCCTGACTTTAGGGATTCTCGGATGAGAGTAAATTATATGGGTCCTGGAATCCATTGAAGCATAAAGAGGTTTGAAAGGACACTCCTAGGGATGAGTTTTCCTTTTTTTGATGACCATCATTGTGGGAAACATAAATATATCCACTAGGGCATGATGTACATATCCAAAAAAGGTGTCCACATGACACTAGCCTTCCACTTCTGATAGCCATGGAGGTTTATGAGGATCTAGAATCACCAGACACTACAGTTTGATGGATGTAAAATATTTGCCCAGGTATTTAATAAAAATTCAAACTGTGATTTTCCATGGTAATATGGGTCAACCTGGCATAGGAGGCAGGTGATAGGGATTTTGGGAGGTGCATGAGGAATGTCTCTTCTCATGATATTTAAGGAATGGATGGTTGGGTGGCATAAGGGCACAAAAGAAAATGTTGTCGACCCGACTCGAAATGTTCATAGTGAAACTCTCTATTTTTCATGTTGTCTGTGATGGTAGTGAAGGGACCGGCCCATAGGTCCAGGACCATAGCCCAACACAGATCCCGAGTAGGGGTCTAGGGGCTAAGAAACCCTGGTATGGACATATGGGTGTGAATGGATTTCTGTCTAAGGTAATTTCATAAGAGCTGGCTGCTTAGGAGTTAGATGCTTATGATGGTACACATAGGAACTTGCCACCATGGATGGTACACAGAGGTGTTCGCTACGTGTGATGGTACGCGAATGAGCTTGCCTCTAACATCCTTCCATATATGGGTGATCACGTACTGTCTCCCTTATATGAGTATCAGTGAACATTATTCCACATATGATCATCCACAAACAATTTTTATTATATTTTTTCTTGGTTTACAGGTTGGTTGTAGAGGGACTTCCGAATACGGTTCGTGGGAAGGGATTCTGGAAACTGATTTCTCCATATGGATTGTGAGATAGATTCCGTAAAATGTTTATTTTTTGTGGGATGGAATCCATGAACTCCTTCAGGTGTGGGAGAAATTTCACCCCCACCCTCTATAACATTCATCCAAATTTCACTCATCCCCTTGGATCTCTCTTAGTCATCTTTTTTCACTTCCTCCTCCATTTTTCAGTTCCCCTGGTTGTCCTTCTATAGAGTGATGGGAATCCATATCTACTGATCGTGCGACAACTTCTGTGGGGGCCCATGGTGAAATATCGAGTTCCACAGAAGACATGATCATCTTGGGTTTGTAGAGGTGTGGTACCCCAGAGGATTATCCTCATCCGCGAACCACATTGTTCGCTGGGATCATCTATGGTGTGTACCAACGCCAGATTCTTCCCAGCGAAAACAATTCGTGATTTCTTAATTTCACGGGTGGAAATTCAACGCAAAAAAACTTCATTCTATAGACAATTACAAGAATAATAGCACATCAAATGGTATCCATGTACTGATGGTTCCTTTTTTATGCCTCCCACAATCCCTTCTCAGTTATGGTACTCGACCAGGCTGAATTCCTTTGAGAAATTATATTTCTTCATATTTTATCCCACATTTTCAAATCAAAAATGCAACCATTTTCTTTTCCAAACATGTGGGTGTATTTTCCATAACTTCTTATAATTTTTGGGACCCTAAAAATATATTATATCATTTTTCAATTATTCATTTAATATGAAAAATAAATGAAAGTATCGTTTAGGCATACGTACGACCTACTGTCTCCATGAACGATGCATACCATTTCGTATATAAAAATATTATGGATATTATAAATACATGTATACTTTCTATCTATGTTATTTAAATCATGATTGATATTATTAATATGATGGACTTTTTTTAAAAGGGCAATTTCTATCAAAATGAGTTCATTTTCGACTAAAGTACGGAATATCCACAAAACACTTGATATGAACATAAACAGTTATGTAATTTTTATAACATGGTAATAATTGATATTGAAGTAATAATAAACTTGAAAAATGTTATAAATGAATTATAAATTAACATATGATTATTATTCTAGAACACAACGATTGTGTGTGGCGATTCAAACTCATGGAAAGGGACTTCTTCTCAATCTCATTTCATTGAGGAATATTTTGTTTTATTGAAAACCTTCTTTCATACGTTGTATAAATATACCTTTTTTTATTTTAATTAAATTCAATGGTTTTCAAAATGAATATTTTTTTTAGAAATCATTTCACTAAATGACAATGACAATGTTTCTTTATAACGTATGTGTTAACAACAACCTTTCTGCCGCCGCGAGTATTATTTGATATTTGGATTCCTCTATAAGCCTTAATTTATTTTTAACAAATTGTTTATTCCTTTATTGGGGTATATTGTTTTTGAAAATGATCTCTTAAACTAAAATGGGATTTTTAAAAATAATCGTTTTTCATAGGGTTTTAGATGAGTTTTTCATGAGGGTTTTCGTGATGAATGTTTCATTAAAATGGTACCTGAGCATTAAATGTATCGGGTGTGCCCGATACATCTTATACGAAGGGTTGATCCACATTATAGCTCATTGGTGAGCCTGAAATAGATTATATGAAGGGTTGATCTGTATTATAAATCCAGGGTGTTTCCATTATAGTTTATATGATGTGATGATCCCCATTATTTCTCACAACTGAGTAGTATATTGCTTATACGAAGAGTGATCCCCCCTAAAGATCATCAATTTTAAAGTCAACCATGTTGTTCTTCCAATTAAATAGGAAAAAAATGGTTTTATGAATATTATTCTCTAAGTCACCTAAATGATTTTTAATTTCATTCTATTAGTTAAATGTTTTTATTTGAGAAAAAAATTATAACTGTTATTAATGTGAAAAAGTTGTTTTTAGTTCTCTAAAAACATTAAATGAGTTATTGTGATTTAACTAGACTATTGGTTTTATTTCTTTATATAAACCTTACAAAGTTTTTTATGATCATTCCGTGTTTTTTAATTTTTTCCCACAAGGTATAAAGATGTAATAGATAAAGGAAAAAGTCCAGATTATTGTTTTTTAAGAAAAATAATTAATTTTTTGTTTAAAGTGTTTTTTAGTGGGAAAAGTGGATACTGAGTGTAGCAATACACATGTAATGTATGCGTCTGTTATGTAATACTTATTTCCTAACTCTAATAATAAAAATTCCCTCAATTTGAATTTTTAACATAACTCATGATTATGTAACATCTAATAATTGGTATCAATGGAATGTTTTAGACAACATTAGATATTAGGATGTTTTCTTAAGGCATAGGGATATGATCATGGGTTTATAATTTAATGGTATATAATAATTTCACTTACATAGAAACCCCTTTTGAGGATAATTTTATTTAAAGGTATTTAATGTTATTTTGGGATACAATCACCTTTGAGAAAATTATGGGTTACTTGTTTTTGGAATGAGTAATGTGATGTATAACCCTTGAAGTTAAAACATGATAGGGTTATTCTTGAGGATTTTACCACATTTTGTTTTTTATTATAATTATACAGTTATTATACATGTACAACACGCATTCCATGTGACAACCCATCGTGTGAGACAATGCTTCAGGAATCGAATCCGCAACCGATGTTCAACTGAGAATTTTCACCTACAACTGGGCTACATGAAGTCCCTGGTTAGTATGAATTATTCATTTTAGATAAATGATTTTATAGATCAAGAATAAGTTTATTTTGGAACTTATGTTTCATCAAACTGATATAATTTTCATAGGAAAACGATTTGTTTTGTAAGTGATACATGTTATTTTGGAATAAGTTTTCTCTTTTAGGAACACTATATGCCTATGGAAAATAAAATACTATGGGATTTCATTAAAGGAGTAATAGTTGAATTTTATTTTGGAGGAATAAATGTTTTTTATGGACATAGAGATATTTGGGTTATTTATGGAAATTATTTACCTATCATGGAAAATATGTGATAAGGATGATTTTTATTTAGACTGAGACATTAAGAGTAGTCAATGTTATCTGGAGATAAATGGTACAAGTTATTATGGAAGACTAGGTGATCAAATCAGTCTGAATTATTGGGTTTCTATTTTAATTTGGATAATTTTGATTTATTTAATGGGAATATGTTTATTTAATGGTATTTTTTGAACTTTGGGTATTGTTTGATTAATTTTGTATATTAAGAGTATTATTTTTTTTATAATGGATTAACCTTTATAAAGATTTTCTTATCTGGTACAAACTATATTTTTTTTATTTCTAAAGATAATGGAAACATATAGTGCATATTCTGTGGATTATTTGATTCTCTAGATGTTTATTCTAGAGATTTATGTGTTACCAAGTCATCATGAATATTAATCGTTAGGAAAAGAGATGAGTCTGTAGTAGAAATTTATTATGGATAAAAATGTACTTGAAAAGTAAGTAAATTTCCTCATGTTCATAATTAATTTCATCAATAAATTCTTAAACACTATTAAAGGAATCATAAATCTAGATGTTTGATTGTTTACTTTTCCTTATAAGGAATCAATGAGCATTTAATCCATCACAAGTTTATAATTCTCTAGTAGTTACATTTCTACTGATCAGGTTTTATTTTACTCTCCATCAGAATAAGACACATAGTTTCTCTTTTATTTTCATGTTTTATTAAATGGGAGACTAGTGTGTGTTCTAATGGGTGACATTTTTACTTCATATTATTTCTTTTAGAGTGATAGTTTTGTTGTCTCTTTTTCTGTTGTGAGATTTTCAATGATGTTTTTGAGCCCAATTATAAAATTGTGAGGGCATAGTTTCCAAAAAGGGGAATGCTGTAATGAACCATGCATTTATAAAATAATACATTTTCATTTCAATTAATATTTATTAATAATCTATTATTTTGTTGTTAAAGTGTTCAATTTTTTCGATTGCATACCCAACAATCAACAACAGGTATCTCTGATATCAAATTTTGAACATGACATTGAGTTATGCCAAAAAATAATACAATAATATTATTATTATTTTAAATGATAGTTAAAACCTAATCGATGGAAGGGTGGGGATAAATAGTATCTACTAAATTTTGAAATTTTGTTTAAACATGTTCAAATAATGATTAATTAGTAACCAAATTTATTAAAAATTGAAATAAACCCCAATTGAATATAAAGGATTTTCTTTTATGAAAACCGATTTTAAAGATAATAATTGTTTTTATAAAATCAAATCACACTTTATGGATTTTTATTTAATAAAATATGTTTTTATATTTATTTAATGTAATGGTTTAAATTAGTCTTATATATTTTCTAGATATAATATTAAAACAACCTTAATTTTTCTGATAAAATAAGTATTGTTCTAAAAATGAAGTTTTACCTCCTTTTGATGGTGAATACTTTATAAATTTACTTTTTGTCACTTTTATATGTTTTATTTGAAAAAATAAATATCTTATATTGAAATAGGAAATAAAAATTTTCTTTGGTAAATTTTATGGTTGTTTTTTGAAAAAGTATATTTTAAATGAATACTGAAAAATACAATATTTTAATTCAAAACATTATTTTCATATAACATATTTATTACGTTATATTAAAATTTTATTTTGTTTTAATGTTTAATTGGATGATATTTTTTTCATTTAATACAATTATGTTCATGGGAAGAAATTTCCCTGAAAATTGTACATTAACAAAAATCAATCTTTTGATAGTTATTACTTCTTAAAAACCCACTTTTTGGTTTTGACAATGGGAATTAATTTTAAAATTATTTATTTAAACATCTGTGTTTTTAATTTTGAAAAATGGGTTCATTATTTTTAATCACAAGTTAAAAATTGTTTGAATAGTATCCTTTTAGTTTTGGACATTATGAATTGTACCATCAGTATATATTTAATTTACCATGGTTGAAGGAAAATCTGGTAAATAAGCGGAAAATAATATTATAATAAAACTAAACTACACTAACACGTGTAATAATCCTATTATATGAGATATTTCATACCATGGGAGTACATGGGTAGATTTTGGGACCCATGGAGCCACTTGGTTGTGATAAGGGCATGTTATAAAAATTAATTTAATTTAAAGATAAATATAACAAAAAGAAGTATATTTTACTAAAACAATTTTTTATGGGGTTATATAATTGATCTATTAGACTATATGAAGTAATTATGAATATGATTTGATTTCCAATATCATATAGCTTTCTTTATAATTTTTATTCATTAAATAATGAAATTTCATCACAACACAATGATTATGTCATGATTGCTTCATTATTAATGGATTCAAATAAATGATATTATAAATGATAAAATAAATTTCATTTAATTATTTAGATGTAATCCTTAAAATTTATTAATGATATAGACCTATTATATTTATGCTAATTTGTTTTTTTTCAAAGGAAGCAAGTTTTTATGATTGTTTATAAAATTTAATTATGAATAGTTTCCACATGTGACATTATTCATAATTAAAAATTTAAATAGTTTATTAAATGATATTAAATTACTAATAATAGTATATTCAGAAAATGGTTAAGATAAGTCCTAATATGTTATAAACGACATTTTTTGGGTAATTTGACATTATATAGAAATTAAATTAACCCATAATGTGTAAATAACATGATATAACAGTAAGATTAGAAATAGTAAGAAAATGGTTAAACAAAAAAATAAGAATATCAAAATATTAAAAACATGTCTAAATTTTTTTGGAAGATGTGTATTAGAACCACAATAAAATTATGTATGATTTAAATATGTTTTGGGGCATTTTTTATTTTGAATTTAATTTATAATAAATTAATAAATTTTGACTTTCCTAATGTGCCCCTCCTATCGATTTAGATGTAATGTCTTCTCTCAAGTTCATTTATTTTATTTTTATTTATGCACTCAGTATGACCTACATATTGATTGATTACATATAAAAAATTATCCCTGATGCACTGTGATGTTTTTATGAGATGTATTCGAACTACACTTACACACACCTATATCTAATGGATATGAACTTACTGCTTATGTGTACAACAAACTATTTCCTCACAAAACAATGATTGTTAAATTTTATCCTAACACATCACACGGGGGACATTATGATGAAACTATATTTAAATATGATGTATATTATATTTATATTGTCTATATGATTCTTTATTTGTTATTTTTAAAATAAATTTATGCTTCCTATGATGTGTAAATAAGATAATTTCATTTGAGGAAATGTGGACTATCGCCCCCTCAAAGTTATACAAGTCGTTCATGATATACATGGAACATATAAAGGATGGTTTTATTAAAGAAATTTGACATGAATTACATAAATATAATATTGGTATTATAATATTTTCTTATAAAATTTTATTATTATCCTTATAATATGAAAATGAAATGAAATTACTATTCATGTGTACATACGGCGTACCGTCTCTGTGAATGATGCATTTCCTTTATAACATAAAAATAATATGGATATTATGAATACATATATAATGTATATCTATGATATTCAAATCATGAATAAAATTCTTGAGATGATGGAATTTTGACTACATATATAATTTATATCAAAACAAGTTCATTTTTGACTCATGTGCCAAATATTGACAAAACGTCCGACATGAACATAAATAATTATGTAAATTTTTTAACAAGATAATAAGTGACATTAAATTAATAATAAAACTGAAAAATGTAATAAATAAATTATAAATTAACATTTTTTTATTATTAAGGAACATAACGACTATAAGAGATTAGTCATACTCAATGTAAGGGACTTCGTCCCAATCTCCTGTTATTAAGGCATATTTTGGTTTATACATGACCTTTTATACGGTGTATACTTATAAACTTTTTTATTTTAATATAATTTAATTTTTTTCAAAATGAATCTTTTATTTTATAAATAATTTTATTAAACAACAAAGTGAAATTTTAATTTTATCATACACGGTGAAAACGACCTTTCCACCACCACGATAATTATATGATATTTGAATTCATCTATAAGACTTAAGGCATTTTTACAAAATCAGTTATTACATTATTTTGGAATATTGGTATTCAAAATGGTCACTTAAAAGAAAATGGTATTTTTATATGGAAATTTTTTTCTTAGGGTGTTAGAAAATATATTCAAAATGTTATTCTGATCACAATTTTTTTTAAATGGAACCTGAGCAATATATGAAACAGGTGAGCCCGATATAGCTTATAAGAGTGTTTGAGCCCTATTATAGCACACTAGTGAACCCAAAACATCTTATTTTAATGGTTTATCCCCATTATAACTCAATGGTGAGACTTTTATAGCTTATATAAAGGGATGAACACCATTACAGCTCACAGGTGAGCCGGATATAGTTTATACTATGGGTGATACCCATCAAAGATATTCAATTTGGAAGTCGACCATATGGTTAATCAAATGGAATGGGATTGAAAGGGTATTATGTATAATATTATCTATATCCCCTAATTGAGTATTAATTTCATGATATTAGATTAATTTTTTAAATTGAGAAAAACTTTGAATGTTATTAATATGAAAATGTTTTGTTTAGTTTTATCAAAATACATTAAATGAGCTACTGTGTTATAGCTGGACTATTGGTTTTCTCTTTTATGTCCCTTATAGAGTTTTTAATTCAAATACCATGTTTTTTAAATGTTTTACATAGGGTATAATTAATGAGAAAATAGAGGAAGATGTCAAGAATATTTTTATCAAGAAAAAGAAATCATGTTTTGATTAAATGGTATCCATTGGTGGAAATATTTAATAATGACTGTAACTATCCCCAAGTAAGGTCTGGGTCTATTATGTAATAATTATGGCCAAGTTAATAAAAAATATAAACCTATATATATTCTCAATGTGAATTATTTATATAAATCAAGATTATGTAATGTTTAAGGCCTTGGACTTCAAAGAAATATGATTTATATCCTTAAAATAAGGCTAATGACTAAATAACTTTTTAACTAAGATTTTATATGGATCCTCAACACAAAAATACTTCATCTATCACATAGATCCTTAAATGATATATATTTTATCCTATAGAGGTGGTAATTCCATAAAAAATACCATAGTCTGACAATCAAATATCACATTGGAAAAACAATACAATCATTTTTAGGATGTCTAAATCATGACACGTTATTTTCAATCTTATGAAACTCTAGTTTAACATAGTGTTTTTATTTTCATAATATATTCAACTCTTACATAATTGTTTGTAAATTAAATTATAATTATCTTAATAATATCCCTTAGGAATGTAAATCCATAATCCTAGTAAGGCATGTTTTTGTGTACCAAGTTTCTCTCATGTCATGCTTGACACACACTATTGGAGTTGATACCCCTAGGTACATTTATGCAAGAACCAAATCCTCATGTAGTGTCCAAACATGGATTTTTTACTAGTAAATCTACATAATGACTATCTAACCCAAAAATTAGGTTATTATTTTATTCTTATCCTAAAATTACACATTACTATTTGGTTAAATATTCTATGTTTATAAAAATCTAGTTCCCTAGGGTACTTCAAAATATTCTATGATACCAAATATAACACCCCGACCCAAGCATCCTGATTCCCGAATCCAACAACCATTACTATTTCATGAGAAACAAGTATATCACGTTCCCATGGACTGAAAATATTAGTAGTCATGGAAAAATAGATACACACATGAGTCTTGTTTTACAAATCTATACACCAATTACAATATCTTGTTTTTAATTAGGGGATTTTAACATTATTCCATGTAGTATATCCACGAATATCATTAATAGTACAATTCAGGGAATCATGGGGAATGGAAACAGAATATTGGTGGTCTCAAATTCTCTATAAGGATAAATTAAAACAGATGAAATAACGAATCAATGAAAATAGTCAAAATGGAAATTTAATAATGGAAGATACATATTATATAGTCAATAAAACGAGTAGGATGTTCATAAAATTTTTTGAATGTAAAGTAATAAAAAAAATATTCTAATAAATAAATTGGTTAGGAAAATCAAAATGGAATGGTAAATATTGAAAAACACATTCCATTTAATCAATTCACAATGAGTGAAATGCATCAATATAGGTGTTGATGAAAAATCTCAAGGATGAATCTAATTGAGGGGAATTGTTAATTATTGTACATAATTTCAATGGAACATGAAAACCTATAAAATCAAGACTATTCATAAGATGTTTTAAATAATAGGTAGAAACTTGTTTATTATTCACAAGTAATTTATCACATGGGAACTTTTCAATGCATCGATGGGTATATAAATTATGATCCCCACCAATGAATTCCTATTAAGAACATTCCACATATTGTGTAATCAATTTAATTAATATAAATATTCCATAGAAAATTTTTTTAATAAAGAATATGAATTTTCTAATATTTTCTCAGTTGAGCATAACTAATAATAAGGGTTTTTTACATTGATGATTGGAGATAACATTGAATGATCATTTAATCGGTAATGAAGTAAATAATCTTTAAAAATTCAATAGTTTATCATACAACATTGAATCATTTTAATCATAATTCCCCGTAAATTAAATGAAACTTATATTTTCTTGAGAATATGGAGATTCATGATATTACAAGTCAAATTATGAACTTCATGTAATAATGATATATGATTTAGTCAACAAAAACATCCATGATAAATAATGTGGATAATTAAAGAAAATTAAATTCTAAAAAATTATAGTAATTTAAATATTTAAATGTTGAATAAAAAATTATTCAATGAAGTGAATTTTCATATTATTATTTTCCATATCAATAGTGAGGCATCTTGATGAAGAATTTGGATGATTCTAGAATCAAACATAAAAAGTTAATTAAAATAAAAGATTACCGTCTTTGATGAAATAAAATAAGAACATTGAAAAAACTTGTGTAAAATATCATTTTGTATTAAAAAAATTTCATTAAAACAATTTATTTCAAAAGATATTTTAAAACAAATCATTAAAAACCACCCTTTTAAAATTGAAAAGGTGGATTTGAAGGAATGAAGGTCCTTTAATCATTAAATTTCATTCAAGGAAGAATGAAAATTTATTTTCCATGTTAAAAGGATATAGAAATACCGTTTTCAGAAAGAGAAAATAATTTTCATTAAAAGCAATTCTTAAATGAAAAAATGGGTAAAACTCTATAAAATAAATTAGTATATAAATCATAAAAAACATGTTGAGAAAATTTTTATAAAATAGGTCTTTTCAAAACAAAAATACCTTATTTGAATAAACTGTGAAATGAAGGGGGGTTTTATTAAAAACATTTTCTAAAAAATGTGACCTACCCGAGATTGAGAAAATTATAAAATTACATGAAAAAAAATCATAAATAATGTTATTGGAAAAAAATTTAAATTTTTTAATAAAAAATGATTTGACAATTTCCTCTTATGTAAATTCAGGTATGAATAATCTCAAACAAAATGATATTATAAAGTAAACCCCTGTAAAAGACCATAACATTGATGTGATAATCAATCAATGAATATATTGTGTGTGTAAAATTTAAATCTGAATAATTAAATTAGAAATATAATTACAGATAGTAAACATTTATTACACACACTATCTTATAATATTAACAACAATGAGGAAGTAATATAACTTAATGAAAAGGAATCGAGTTGTGAAGTTATTTTACACATGGTAACTTTTAACTCAAATACCCATTGAAAAAATAATTCAAATTTAAAATAAAAATTCCATGAAGATTAAACAATTCACACATAATATATCTTAATGGGCAGTAGTTACACCACCGAAATTAAATAATTGGTTAATATGACATTACACTCATGGATGATAAAAGTGAGATGAAAATCGGTTACCTCAAGATTCCTTTTGTTGGAATGTCCTTTTAATTCCTATAACATGGATCATTGCATGTTACTATCTGATTATATTATAATAATAATTTGTATTATATAATATATGATCTTACAATAATATCTTATTACCCATTTGTTAAAAATCATTCATTATTTTCACTATTTGGGATGATAATTTCTTTGTTTGTCGGGTAAGGTTTGACTTATTTTTGTTGTTACTATTATATAGATCAAGATTTCATAATCCAAAAAATCTGAATCATGAGTTTATAATCAAATATATCCACTATTTATGTATTTATTGTAATACATAATATTTTGAGATATAAAATGAAATACAACATTTATAGAGACGATATGTCATACCTATGCATAAATGCTACATTAATTTCATTTTTGTTTTAAAATAAAGTGATGTAATATATATATGATTATTTTAATTATATTATAATAAATAAATCATATTTGTTACAAATTTTTGTTAACATCTAATCTTTATATAATCCATGTATCTTCTGAAATAATCACATCGGTATAAGGAGGCGGTAGTCCAAACATCCACAAATGATGTTATCATATTTATATAAAATGGAAATCATAAGGTTATGTGTTAAATAAAACATATATAAGCCTAATTACATTATAAATATCATATATTCCATATATAAACATCACATCCATCAGAATTACCAACCATGGGGGTTTGTAAAGGAAAAGTGAACGATATTGTTTTGTGATGCGGTAGTTCATCGAACACAAAAATAGTATATTTGTTACCAATTAGATGGATGAGAGTGTAATTGTAGGTTAATGAAATATAATTAAACATTATAATTGTGTTGAGGATATTTTTTATTATATAATAAACTAATATAATGATTTTATTGGGTCTGCACTTATAATAATGAAAAAGATCTTGTGGAAGGATATTACCTCTAATTCGGGTAACTCCTTTTCGTTTTCACCAAATGTCTTAAATGGTTTGATATATTACCAATAGATGATTATATGATGAAATTAGGTAAATTATGGATATATTATTGTATATAATTTATGAGAAAATGTGGACATATAGGAATGAGGAAGCAGGAGGAGTGAGTTTCTTTTATATACTAGAGGAGGAGTTGGAATCTTGTAAAATATTTAATGGGAATTCCAGCAATATTTTTTCTCTAAAAATTGCATCAAATAATGGACCTAATTTTATATAAGAGAATATTGGGTCTATATATCAACGAATAATTGATTTTTATGAAAATTGCTATGTCATTTTGGCCATTAAGTTTATCGTTTAGTCCCTTGTTAAGCTAATTTCTCACTTAATTATTGTAATAAATTTTAATTAATTTTCCTAAAAATTTCGGCCACACTATTTTGAATATATTATAAATTAAATTTTATTATAATTCCAATGATGAAATTTATTTTTATAAATTATGTTTACATAATTGGTAGAAATTATTTTAAATTTAGTCATGTAGATGGGACCAAATTGTGGGTTTTTAAATTAACATTGTTTTATAGTCAGATATGTTTTTATATGCAATTTAAAATTTATATTTCTTCCAATGAAATAAAAGGTATTAATTTATATAAAAATTATCTTATTGGACTTTTTGATAAATAAAAAATATAATTTACCCTTTAAAATTAAATAGATTAAAATGCAGTATTTTAATAAAATTCAGTATTTTTCAATATTCATAAAAGAAAGAAATATTTCAGAAAATAAACAAAATATCACACTAACCTAGTTTTTAAATTTCAATTTAAAAAATTTATTTTATTTTAAAATATAAAATATAATAAATTTCCAAAATTTAGATTTAACATAGTTCCTTCATAAAAAAGCTGAAAAATTGCCTTTAGAAAAGTATACGTGTTTATGTGTAATTTTAGAATTATTCATATTATATTATTTAAAAATATATTATATGAATCCGAAACATATTTTATTGAATATATAATATATATATTTATTTTAAATTAAAATAACTCATTAATTTGAATTTATTTATTTAATTAAGATTAAATAACTTATGGCTATAAAAATATTTATTTATAAAAATATTCCCATTATATTCAATTGGTTCTTATATTGATTTCTAATAAAATTTAATCTAATGAATTCATTTAATATTCATGTAAACTATATATTTTTCTAACATAGAAAATAATATTCATAATCATTTTTTTAATATCTAGGTTATATCTAATAATAATAATAATAAATTTTTATTAATATGTAATTTTTTGATAAAACTTGGTCTTCTGTGTAATGTTGGTCATCGATTAATGATGATTTTTCATGTGATAAATTATAACTAAGTGTTTCATAAATTTAAAGATATATAATATATTAAATTTATTTAAAATATTAATTATATTATGATTTATTTGGATATTATATTCACTTACGTACATGGTCATTCGTGCCATACATGTTATCAAATAAAATGTAATTACTGTCGAATTTTAGGTTGTTTCAAACTAAACTCTCAGCAAACCCCATATTTCACTTCTATGGTACTCTGAGTGTTGGTTATGCTGCATCTTGTTAATAATAATTGTATCAAAATATATATGAATAAGAAAAACTAAAAGAGAGGGTGAATTGTAAGTTTAGAAACATTCATTTTTTACCATAAAAATTTTTTATTAATATTAAACATTTTTAATTAACTAAATCACTTTAGTATTTGAACAATAATTAGACTGGTCCCTTGGGTATGATAATAAATATACCATAATAAAGATTATTATGATATCATTATTAAGTCATAGGTCATAAAATAGATGATTATACCATAAAGTGTATAGATTCATAATCATAGTATGTAGAGAAATCATAATAATAGAAATACAATTTACAGAGTAATAAAACAGTATCATAATAAAAGATATTAATATAACCATTACAAAAATATAATGTTGATTATAAAAGTTTTTCTTATTTTTATAAACACAACATAATATACAAATAACATGAAATGAAACAAGTAAATGAATATTGAATTATTTTAACATAATGATAAGGGTATACAATAGCCTATGATAATGGTACCTTGATTTATACATTCAAGAAAATCTATCTTACCCACACTAGGGTATTCCCTCAATATGATGATTAGTCTGTATTACTATCCTTATGATATCTCGATTCAAAGAGTAGATTCACTACGTTTATATATCCTCAAAATCCCTCTATCAAAAAAGGATCAACACATCACTGTCTGGTGATCCCTGTAATCCCTGGAGTAGCAAAACCTAGGATGCACAGAGAAATTTATTAAGGATACAACGTGACAAGGTTTCCTTAAGAATGGAACTCTTTCATATAGAACATAATACTATGAAGAAGTTGTGCACACTTTTTACACTTTATAAAAACTAATAATGAATAAATTCAATTGGAGCTAAAGTAGATCACACTATGGTTCTCTATAAAATGTTATACATCTATGGAGCTCTTCAAATAACCTGTTATTTGTAAGCAAGTCTTCCGATGATCATCATGATCTCCAAAAGTCATATTTATCTTAACATTTTATAGTAACCTGGAAGATGGAACTTCAATTGTCGTATAATAACTAAATACAATACCTCATTTTATTTTACACATATTATAAAAAAATTCACGATATAATATTATTTTTAATGTTTTCCTTAAATAATAATCTATTTTTATAGATATAAAAATTAAACTAAAATGTGTACGATGATACTCATTTCAATGGTAAATATGATTTACATTGATATCTTTTTTACTCTAATTAAAAAAATCATGTTTGAATTAAATAAATGAAAAAATAATTGAGAATATATTTCCAAATTATGTGTCTAATATAAATTGTATCATAGATTATTAAGATAATCATGTATGTTTTCATTACTAAAAAATTAATGCATATGATATTTATTGAATTCATACTCATTATGAATCATTTGATATGATAAAAAATATATTTATTTTTATATGTCAAAAGACAGAATGTATGTATGGTAAAATTTTATATGCTTTCTTATAAAAAAATTCAAAAAAGGCTTTCCACATAAACAATTTGGTAATTATGTTTTTAAGAAAGTTTTTTTTAATTTCAAAACAAAAGGAATGGAAATGTCAAAATATACTATTTACTAGATTATCTCAAATTTTTGGGAATGAACAAACCATAATACTAAAATAAAAAAAAAATTAAAAATTATAATTCCATTATTTTTTTTTGAACTTTAATATTCAGAATCAAGCATTTGTACGTCTCTCCAAATGATTTTATAGATCAATTAATAAAATAGTTAATATGAATAACTTCCCCATAGGATAAGAACTTACTTATGGATTTTATTATCTTCATTAATGGTTTCTTAGTCATATAACCCTTTATAATTCTCACATTTTACATAAATTTCTAACTCTCTGTGATTTTCAGAAAGGAATATGGATGGTTAAAAATATATTTCTGAATCAATAGTTTTGTGATAACTGATTTGGTAGAATCACAATATCCTTTACTCTAGTTGTCATCCCATTTTGATTCTAATCATTAAATTGTCCATCACCTTCAATTCTAACCTATTTCATTCTAGTTTCAACCATTATCTAAAACCAAAAATTGTTGTGTGAGGAAATTTAATCACATATAAAAACCAAATAATCAAGAAAATCACTTATATGATGATTAATTCATGCCATAGTTCTTCCATTATATTACACATTTGTATTATCCTAGGTCCTTTATAGTTATTATCTATTTAAATACATTGTGATAGTTTATAGAGAGTTTGTGAATTTATAACAATTATCCCCAATGATTGTCAAACCATGCGGGTAATAAGACCCTTTTTCATACACCAAGGGACAACTATGTCAATCTCAATGTACCATTTTAAGAGATATTTACTCTAGGTTCCACTGTGATAGAGTCACAACCACTTAAATTATTCTGACTAAAATTGAATTTCTTAGAACTTCCCTCTCTATCATTTAACAAAATTACAAAACGTTTTCCAATACTTTAACTCCTCCTTATAATTATCATTGGAGACATTCCTAGATTTATATAGATTAGTTAACCTATGTATATGACAAATGGTTTCTCATTATAATTTAAAAAGTTTAATTATGATTTTCATTTGATAACAAATATAGATGCCCAATTTTCTCATACAATGATATTTAATATTTTAAGACAAATATTCATTACATTACATAAACACATGCCTATGGGTTATAATAGGATAGTTCCTTTGGATAAATTTAAAAAAATATAGTAATATGGTGAAAATAATCAATATTTACAACAAATAGCTTCCCATTTAGTACTATTCATAGACATAGCATACATAAAATCACTCTTCATAACATAGGAAAAAGAAACAAAGTTGGTGAGCAGAGATGCAAAATAAGGCTAAACATGGGGGGATACATAATAAAAGATGAGAATAAGGTTATTAAACTTGATAATAACATTTGGAAACCATACTAGGCATATCAAACATCATAATCATGAAAAATGGGATAAATAGAAGTAGTTAATAAGACAATAATCATAATGGAATCAAATAACATGATCTATGATAACATAAAACAGTCATAAAACCTAAATTTGAAACATACACATATGTATTGAAAAACATATATGAATGCTTTTCGTAAATAAATTCATCACATGTTAGGCTTAAGATAACCACCTATGTACCTTCGTAGGGCTTGGTCCAACCACCAGTGTACCCTACTTTTTTTTGGACACACCTTCATGGTGGGACACACCACCATCCTCAGTGTAAGACCTTTACTCATAGTGGAATGGTTTCACTCCCCAGACCATCATGTTAGTCTGGGTTCAATCCCAAGACAATCATAGTGGAAAAAGTCACATAATAAACCAAGTTCACAACATATTCCTATCATACCAATTTCATTAGTTACAAATAATTACACAATGAATTGGAGTTGATATATATCCCACCCATCTTTTCTTATAACATAACCACCGTGATGTGTAAAAATTTGACCACCATCACATTATGTAAATCATACATATGTGAGCTAGAATAACCTAACGAATTTAACATAATATAATCCATGAAATAAAATTGATTTCATAAAAATTTCTTCATATAAATTATTGTAAAAATAGATATATTTTATAATCAATATATTGTTTCATCATAACATAACTCATGAAAAGAAAAATGATTCATATGAGGTCAATCATGGTATAACCTATGGAATCAAAATTAGTTAACTTACCATTAAATCATTATAATAATTGAACATTTAGGGAAACAATAATAATTATATGAATGGTTCATAACCATAGTAAAGCATATGTAACCCCAAGGATGTAATCTTATTTGAAAATTAATTTTGATCGAACACTTTAAATTTTTGTGACTTAAATATCCTTTCCATTTTAAAAAAAATTTTAAAAACAAAAAACATTTTTAAATTTGTTCTCTTTGAAAATAACATTGGTGATTTTATTGGACCTTTAAATGAAAGTAATTTCCATGATTATGAGAATTTGTTTCTCGCCATACATGTTAAAATAAGGGTTAATTTTACAGTTTATATAAAATACAAATGTGAATTTGTTTTTAAATGAAATGATGATTCTTTTAAAAAAATTACGTAATCACTTATTTAATTATTCATTTTCAATAATTTCAAAATAATTTTTTAATCCTTTTTTGAAACCATTTTTTGGAAGGAAAATGGTTTTTGACTAAAAATATGATTTTTCTAAAAATAGTATTCCTGAATTCTTATGTACATAAAGATAGGAAAATCATGGGAAAACATGTATTCTCATGTATTTATATGAGGGGATTAAAACACCTATGTTTATTAAGTTTTTGATAATAATATTTCACAATTGGAAATATAATCCTAAACAATCTGGATAAACATTTAGATTCTAACATAAAATCCTTACCACATTGGAATATATAAAATGTATTACCCATGAAATAATATCATTAAATTCAATGTAAAATATAATTAGAATAAAAAAACATATAATAGTACATGTGAAATGGTCATTATTTATAGCTTTTTATAGAATATTGGTGTATATCATAACCATATGTCACAAAGAAGGAAAATTGTGATAAATATCACATGTCATTTTAATAATCTTTTAAATTGTAATAAAAAATATAGAATAACATAAAATTAATCATTATATTTGAGGAGCATAATGGTGGTCATGATATGATATGTAAAATTTTATGTATATTAACCACATTAATGAAGCAAGTGTTGAGTTCACATATTTCTACAAAAAATAAAAGAGAGAATGAAAATCACTTACTGATATAATATTTTTTATACCATAAAACCCATTAATGATAGATCCTAAAATGGTTTTTAAAATAAGAATAATTTTATTTACAATCATCATAAAATACAGTCAAAATTTTTATATAATCAATGTAAAAATATAGGTAGTGAATATGGCATGTATCTCGCAGAAGTAACATGTTAGGTGAAGATCCATTACCGTATGTATGGACTTCTATCGTTCATGTTCAAAACCTCCAATATATTACAAATAATCTTATTATAAAAATATTACACTACCATACTCAAATATATCATACCATATATGAATTTATTATGATATTTTATTATAAGTTTTTCATAATTAAATTTTTAATTAATATTTCATTCAATGACTTCTTTATCATGTTTGTTTAAACATGTTATTCATTATTCCACATACTTAGATCATCGTTTCCTAAAATAAATAATTTAACCCATTATATAAATATAATATATATTTTTTATGTATTTATTTTTAGAAAATGAATTACACCATTCATGGAGACGATGGGTCGTATATACGCATTGATGCTATTTATATTTTCATATTAGATTAAAATGGAAAAACTACTATATATATATATATATATATATATTTCTATTATAAAATAATTTAAACTTCATGTATATATATATATATAATTTTCATTTATCCCATCCTTAATACCTTCCATGTAAATAGTTAATGAATCATATAGATTCGTGAGGTAGCAGTCCACCATACACAAGAGCGACATTATGGTATTCTTACAGAATAGAGAGTATAATGGTATGTATGATATAATAATTCAGGAATAAAAAATTAACAGAAACATATGTTATATAAAGAATGCATTCTAAATTACTTCCAACCTCCAGATGTGGTAATGCAGAAATGAATGACATTGGTTTGTGAGGTGGAATTCCACTTTATGCATGAAGCATGATTTTGTAACCATTCTGATCGATGTGGAGATGGTTGTTGGTAATCTACATCAGATAACAAAATAAAAATATATTTAAAATTATAATATTATAATATTATCATGATAGAATATAAATCTACGGGTGTGAAATAAGAAATAAAATAAAAACACACATTGATGAAAATTTCCTCTTATTTGGGTATCCTCTTTAGGTATGCACAAAAATTCAACCTAGAATGCATTTATACCCAAAATAAGGATTTGGGATTATTGGAGTTATATAGGAAAATGATCTGCCAATTTCATTTCAAGACAAAAATGTTTTTATGATTTGAATTAGATAGGGGAGGGGTGGCCTTTTACTAGTGGTGAGAGGACAAAATTGGTATTTTTGAGAAGAACTAAGTGCCCCCAAGTTTTTTATATGTCAAAATGGTCCAAAATGGTCAATTATCAAACCATTATAGTATTCATGGTTGATATATTCCCCGAAAATAGTTTTAGATCAAGTGTATTTGTCATTTTTATCCATATCTTTTTAATTTGACCCTCGGTTAACCCAATTTACCATAACTATAGTAATTATATATTACTATATTCACTATTAAATATGGAAAAAATCAATGTTGAACTGATTAGAAAATATATATTATAGTGATCCAAATACTTAATCCATATCTTTAAATTCCATTCACATAAGTGAGAAAATGTGACTTAAAATTAATCTCCCACATTTGATGAGAAATTAGGGTTTTAAAATGAATGTATTCAAAAGTTTGAAGTTGTTTTATATAATAAATCAATATAATGTCAATCATAGTAAAATAAATTGGATTAATGGATATATAATTGAATTAGTTTTGCTTTAATATAAAAATACAATATAAGTTATATTTATAAACTAATTAAATAAAATTACATTTTTCAATTAAAATTCAGTATTTTTCAATTTTAATCAAAAAATAATGGTTTCAAAATAAGTTCCAAAAATTTACACTATGGAAATGTTTGATATTCCAATTTCAAAAATTAATTTTACATTATTACTTTTTTTGTAAAATTAACAAAAAAACGATTTTAAAATTTGTGTGCCATAAAAATGTGAAGAAATACATTTTCAAAAAATACTACTTTTAAATGTAAAATTGAATTTATTCGTTTTCTATTATTCAAAAAAACATAGTATATGAATGCATATTATTTTATTGAATAAATAATTAACATATATGTTAAAAATAATTCACCAAAAGAAGTTTGTTTATTTTATTCATTTAGAAGACATTTTTTCTTTAGAAATAATTTTATTTGAAAACATTTCTTTTATTTTTCAGAGAGTCTTTATTTTCTTCTATAAAAAATTGGTCCCCAAAAAATTCATTATAAATACATGTGTAAGACATATTTTTACAATTTATTTAATCTTATTCACACAAATCATTCCAAAATCTATGTGATAAATATGATATTAAACAATAATATTTTAATTGTATATCACATCTGTTTAAAAATTTCATAGCATGTAACACAAAATAAACATAGGATTTCATATAACATAATATAATAACAATGTTACCTGTAACGTACAATAAAATCGGTTTTATGTATAATTAAAATATGTAATCCATTAAATTTAATTGATAAAAATATTCCACAAAGCCTCATGTAATTATAACTAATCTTTATGCTCTATGTCCATTGGAAAATTATAGGACCTTCCATAACCTACCTTATATGGTGGCATAAAAATTAGAGTTCTACTGGCCGTCATATAAGCCCAAAAATAATCATTAATATTTAATATCGAATATTTCTCATTCATCTTGACTATTATCCCAATAATATGATTAATATAACTATTTGAAAATTCATCCATAAAATTTATTTCTTGATTATATGGTGTTAATACATTATTAAATACCTAATAAATTTGCAAAAACTATTGAAAATTTATTTTTTAGAAATGTGTACAGTGATCTATTAGAATTAACCTTTTAGACCCTATTATAAAAATATATTTCTATGGACAAACCATGACACCATTATAGAATCTTCATTTATAGTTGGTATGAATTCAATCAACATTGAAATAGATTTTACAAAAATTAAGATGTAGTAACATCCAAAATATTTAAAAAAATTCTCCTAAAACACATTGCTTAATCATCAAAGACAACAAGAAAAAACAATTTTTTTTTAAAATGCATTTATTTTATATATTTTTCTTCAGAACTACAAATATTTAATGGTTCTTTAAAACTTATGTGAAATGTTTAAATTAATAATCCAAACCAAACCTGAATTTATGACATTTATTTTTGTTCTCATTAACCATAGTTGATTTCATAGCTAAAACTATAGTATAATAATATCTCTAAATTTATTTTAGAATATTATACTCATATACAAATATTATAGTAACTTCACATAATCATAATTTAATGATCATACCATATATATATATTTATATTATTGACTCACTAATCAAATTTGGAACATGCTTCATGGAAAACAAGTGAGGAGTAACATCAATAGAATGTTAGTTAGCTATTTATTAATGACAAGGACGATTAGCTATAGTTGGAAATTACTACCTACTAATAGGGAATCCCTATGTAATGGTTTATATGGTTGAATTTCAAATAATACACGCAATAGGAATCATACTAAAATGATCATCTACATTGTTTGGAGTTCCTTTTGATTATTTCATCTATATGTAAAACTACTAAAGTAATAAGATTAAATTATCAAATCTTTGTTTTCATTATTTTTCATTTATAAGAAATCTAATATAATAATTTTTTATGAAAAAGTCACATTTAGATCTTGAAAATTTGTTTTTTATTTCACAAAATGGGTAAAATCTACAATTCTAGAATCATAAGAGATGACATGAGATTTTCATTCGAATATATTCCCAATAACAACCACTAAATAGAATTTTGAAGCATCTGTCCTCAGTTTATATTGAAGGATCTAATTACATGGTTGAACTATTAGTGGATAAATTAGATTCTATTTTTGTTCCTTAAGGGTGTTCTTACACATCATAAAAATAAATAAAATCGATCTTTCTTTTTGTAGAAATATGGATAATGGAAAAGTAAATTGGATAAAAATTATATAAACATCCATTAGTAAATATTATAGCTAGGAAAAGTTTGAATATCCTTGATAGAATTTGTAAAATATATTGAGGAGATAAGGTCATCCTTAGAATTATCCACTCAAATTATTTTTGGATCTAAAGATCTTCATTTTTGGAAATATTCTATGGTTTTTTTTATTTTAATCATCACATAGAATTTCATCAAATTTCATAGAAATAGATCGTACAGTATAAGCTTGCTAAAGTATTAAAGGTGGCATCATTTTCTAGTGTTTAGGAAATTTTTGGGGTAAAAATATTAGAGGAGGGAATGCATCGTGAAAGATTGATTTCCTTGATTGTCATATGAAAATATGGTGATGGAATTAATTTAGAAAAGAATGGGATTGATTAAGGGTGGTTTGAGAAGGATCAAAAGTTCTGAGGAAAATATTCATGATTAAGAAAATAATCTTGAACCGAGATGGAATTCTCTATGATTACAAGAATTGGATCATCATGAGTGCGGGATGGTATAATTGAAAGAATCACAACAACCTTTAATCGTGATGGATGTTTTTGATATGAGGATCATCACAAAGATATTTATGAATGATCCTAAACGCCTGCTGGAGGAGGTGGAGAATCGTGAATGGAAAATATTATAGATATGAGGCTAACCAACATCCTTTTTAATGACTTATTGAAGGAAAATTTGGAATTTTTATTACTTCAAGATGCTAAGGGTGCTCTATGAGTCAGTCATTCTATAAGATCTTGATCATCATAGAAATAATACATATGTATTGAGTGATAACAATGATTCAGATTAATGAGTTTATCCCGATGAATTGTTTTTATTCATTGACTCAATGAGCTTCACAAAAGAAGGTTGTTCTACAAAGGAAGTTTACTTCATAAAGGTAGTTGGAATCTTGAAGGATGGTTGATCCGAAATGGATGTTTTCTAGAGAAGGATGTTTTCTTCAAAAAGATAGATATATTTCTGAAGGTTCAAATGAATTGATGTTTGGAACATCAAATTTTAGTGAAATGTTCTTTCAGAGTGCATCAACACAAGTATTAGGTGCATGTAGAGCCTCATTCTAGACAGGGAAAAATACTTTAATAAAAATACATTTGAGCAACCTTCATGTTGATAAACAAAGTTATAATAATCTCAATGTAGTGAGTTAGGGGTAGTCGGTGGTAGTGTTCCGAGGGTTGCAGTGTGTTATCACTAAAATCTCGTAATGGAATCACCCTAGAACACAGTAATATTGTATGAACTCTTGTTTTCTATATCTAGTTAACATTAGTGGATTTTGGTATGACTGACACAGTATTAGAGTTTGATCTATGGAAAACCCCATAATGGTGAAACAAGTAAAATTTTTGTCTGATCCCTTTGATTATGATTGGTTATTTTTTGCACATTCCCTTCAGATATGTTTAATAGGTTCCTACCAATGTGGGAACATGATCCATCACAATAGAATAAAATTTTGACATCGTGATTCACCACTCCCCAATCAGAGTGTATCATGGTACTTCAATTTTATTCCTAGAAACCTAATTCCAACAAAAAAAATCCATTCTCAACAAAAAATTTTAATTTATCAAAATTTAAATAAAGTTACTTTTCAATAAAAACTCAATGAAATGCACCTAAACATATCTAAAACCTCCCATAATATAGACATTACAATGTAAATACATCCATAAAAACCTATAGTAATTTCTTATGAAACTCTAAAAAAATAATAAGCCTACGTCTTTGGATGATTTAAGGGAAATTATATACTCTAAATGGAATTTTATTATAATAAATGGTACCAAAATAGCATCTAAAATTTATTATATTATAGACATCACAAGAAATATGGATTTAACATATCCGAAAAAATAGTCCAAGAAGGAATAATGGTATTATTCAACTAAAAATTAATGATTTGATTAAAAAATGAAAGGGTAACTCTTCCTTCCTTTTAAATAATTTTATCCTCCTATAATAAATGCATATCGGCCACTTATTGGGAAACATAGCGGGTAATTATTTCTTAAACTAGTTTTTAAAAACATAAAAAGATACTTTTGTAGGAATACTATGGACATTACAAAAACATTGACTATAAAAGAATAGGTAAAACTATACCCATATCTAACATGGTTGTCACCTCCTTCTTAACCACTTCTAGAAGGGTAAGATTCGATCTCCTCTAGAATTATCGGAAACGTTCAAAATTTCCCTCTAAAATAATTTTCTGCTAACACATATAAGAAGTAACTCATAGTAAGTTATATAAAGACCACACCATGACCTTACTATTCTACATAAGAACATATAATATTTTTTCAATTATCTTCTATAGATATCACATGAAATTATTATTGTAAATTTTTGTTTCTATTACATGTATTCATATTATAAATTTTCATGTATGTCATTAAATTCAAGTGTAGTTTCTATTTTACAATTTGAATTTTTTTTAGTTTTATTGAGTTTTTTCCCAAACCTCAACACCGTTCCATAGAAAAATAAGTCAAAATAACTCAAAAGAAGGTGAACAATTATTCTTCAAAAATGAATAATTTTCATACTCAAAATAAAATTCTTATTCAAAATGAATTACATGTAGTAAATCCTCAAAAATATTATAAATATAATTCTAATATCAAAGTGAATAATTACAAGAAGTTTTATTATATAAATAATGATTATCTGTATAATTTTATTATTCAACAGATTAAATTAAATTTAAAATTTTTATGCATTTTTCTTCATACAATTTATGATTATACAATATTAAATTAGTTTTTTTATAGAATTATGTATATTAATAATTTATTTCAACAACATTTTTAGAATAATATATAAAATATATGTTGTTATCATGTTCAGAAATGATAAAATGGCATTCCTTTTTTTAAATGATGTACTTTCAAAATTAATATAGTATATTTCAGAATTTTTAATTCCACGATCTTCAAAATAAAACTATTTTTATTTCATAAAATATATATAGTTTAGTAAACTTGAATAATATTAGGAAAAAAATATGTGAAAGTCATATGATTCATGCTAAATTATTGGGTAGAATGATCTTCTATGGGGTGTTTCCTTCATTCAATGTTTGAAAAATTTCCCATATTACATCCAAACTCTAAAGATAAAATACCATTATGTTCAATTATATCCATATAACTTTCTACGAATAGTCTCACTAATATTAAATGTACGTTTTTGAGAAATCACCCTCCATACATATCTAACATATAAAAATGAATAGGCAAACAAGATTTTTTACCCTTACCAAAACATCTTCAATGAAACATGATGGCTTAGCTAAATATCAACTATCTTACTCGGTTACAATTAATGACTGGTGGAGTTCTCCAACCCGTCTAGAAAAAAATAAATTATATCATATACTACTAAGGGATGATCCTAAATCACACATTTCATATTCAAATGGATGAATTTAAATAACACAAGGAATATCTAATATACCATTCACCTGGAATTTTAAAATTATTGATTGTTTGATCATAGAATATACATACCTACCCAAATTGACTTTCTCACACACTTTAAAATTCTTTTTGCAGTAACAAATTTATATAAGAATATATAGAATATCTATGGATCTCTATCATGTCTTCTAATAATGTAATGTCAACATGGTTTTTTCATCCCTCTTTAAGAGTCTATTAAAATTATAAAAACCCTATATATTATTTAAATATTAATTTATTCCCCTTTCTTTTTTTCCTATTCAACATGATTTTGGTTAGATGGTTTGGTAGTATATTAGGTATGTTTAAAAACTAGTGCACCATGAGTTTTGGGGATTTCTTGAGGTTGTTTTTCATTTTTTTAAAAGTTTTATTATTTCTGTTATGAATTTTTATTGAGTCTAACATTGAGGGGTTTTAAATTTCATTTCCACTACTCAAAAATATGTAAATAGAATTATATCTTCCTCTCACGTTCATTTCATCATGTGATGGGAAACGAAAATTCATTTATTTTTCAATAATATAATTTCATTTACCAATTGACCCATTAGTTTTAAAATATTCTATAATATCAATTGTTTTCATTACATTAATTCAACTATTCAATTTTTTATTAATAACTGTATTATTTTAACTTAACTATTTCATGATAGTGTGAATCATTAATTCCATTATTTTATTATTTTTTGTTATCATGGTTTTTAAAATTTGTGATGTTCTTAGAAACATGGTTACATAATTGGTTATGATTGTACATTGGCCCATGATTAGGATTTTTTTGTGCTATAAATACAGATTTAGTTGCTCATTAGACCAAAGTAAATATTCTATCAGTAATTACTACATAGTTTGAAATTATAGTTGGATTGAAAATTCAAAGATTAATAATTTTGGTAGAGATATTGATAGACTATGTTATTCTGGAAAGGATCTACAAGTATTATAAAATTACAGGATTCAATGGTTTCATAAAATTGTTTTCATTGATCAATGACATGATTATTAGCATATAAAATCACATGGAGTATACAGATGGGAAAAATAGTATTGGTTGCCTTTGTAAAGCGATAAGGATGGATAAAATTTATGTCATCATATTTGTGAGATTTATTAACCGACTGTCGATTCAACTAAATTTAGAATTGCATGTAAATACTTCAATGGTAGGTTTCACTAAAATGTCACCTTAGTATAAAGCTTATTTATATTTTCATTCCTATTTTATATGAGATTTATAGCATCATGAGGTTTCTTATCCACTAAATCAAATCTAGTAGTATCATATTTCCTTCTATTATCCATTAAAACTAAAAATTAATATAAATATGGATTCATTAGTTGATCATAATTTTGGTGATGTAAAAAACTCAATCAAAACATCTCAAACCATTCAAATGTGCCTAAAAAGTTACCCCGTGCAATATCTTATTCACATAAATATCCTTTTAATGTTTTTTTGTTTGAGAGGCCATGAAATTTATTTATAGGAAAATATTATTTTTTGGATTCAAACATCATAGGAACAAGATTATTATTTCTAAAACCTCTTATTAGAACCCCATCATGAGAAAATTTTAATTTCCTCATATGTATCAGGTCATAAATGACTCCCTAGTGTATCATGGTGATTTAAATTATTTGATACTCTTGAATATATATGTGTGGTTCCTCAAATAGAATCCCATGGAATTTACGTAAATGGTGTATCATGCCTAATCTAATATCAATACCTTGTGAAATATTAATAAAATCCATAAAATAAATTTTCCATTCCATGATAGTGAAATAAAACACCTTCAATGTTTTTTTTCATCTTATTTTTTTAATGTAATTTTATTTTAATATTAATTTTCTGATATTTTAGATTTTTTGATATATTTTAATTTAGAAACTATTTGTTTTCTTGTTTTCACATATTCAGGATCATAATTGAAAGGTTTTTTAATTTTTTTATCTTGAAAGATAAATTGTGACATCAAAGTGATTTTTTATTCATTGATTTTTTTCCAATTTTACTTTTTAGGTTTATGGGAAAATATATTATTTTGGTTTACTTTTATTGTTTTTCTAAAAAAACTCAGTGGATGCTTCCTTAGAATCAATTTCACTAGAATAATAATGTTTTTAAAAAATTTAACCCAACATTAGTTTATAATCTACGTAAATATTGTACTATAACATTTTCTTATGATCTCTTAAATGAGGGTACCTTTAAACAGTAGTTCTATTTTTATAATATTTTTTTAATTATTTAATTCTCTATATAAATTAATTTCAAAAATATTTTTATGAAAAATTAGAGAGTAAATTATTGTTAATCATGTTGTTGTGAATTAAATGGATTAAATATGAAAATTCTAGAACAATAAATTCTCATGGACCTTTATCTCCTAATGTTTTGAATTAAATTCAGCAATATTACTATCTCAGTGCATAGATTGAATCTTAAATCATGATTTTAATTTACAATATTATATTTTTTTATATAGAGAGGATCTCAGTTATTGATCTCATTTCAATATTAATGGATTCATTTACTAAAAAATCACTAATAATAATGACATGGTAAACCCCATATATACTCACAATCCTCACTTAAGGATTGTTAAATATATACAAAGAGGGTAAACTTTAAACTCATACTCACATTGAACATAAATATTATACTATATGATTGAAACGCTCTAATCCAAAAGGATCAATTATTAAAATTGAAGAGATATATTAATGAAATGAAAATATAATCTAAATAAATTCAATGATCTCGTTTCAATGTTAAGTAATCTAGAGTGAGTTACAATTGTAAAATAAAATAGATGAAAACTCAAAGAAGACATGGCCACGTGAATGCAGTAATTACAGTCAATATGAATCCAAATGGACATGTTTAATGTCAAGAAGTGAAAACCAATATTCACCTTCATCCGGATGATCAAAAATAGGTCCTCTACGATATATCTTTGACTTCTTTTATTTTATCTCTCCAGGCTCTATTATTCCTCCACTATTGATGTGTACTCTATATTATGTACATATTCTCCCTAGAGACTCATTATATTTCATTATAGGATTCAAACCATTATCCACATTCTTGATTATTAATTTTCCATCACATCGATGGTCAGTTTTGAAAATTTCTTTGTGATTACATCACTAGATTTTGGATACATGGATAGGTTGATGTTAAAATGTCTATGTGGGGAAATCAACTACATGTCTATATATTATCAAATCAGCTAAATGATTATAATGGGAACATTTAAAAAATTTCTCTGTGAAAACATTTGCAACATGAACAAACATGTTACATTTCCATCCTCCAAATTAAGATACATTTTAAATAATATATGTATTCATATGAAAGGTAGATGTTTGGATCTATAGATTTGGAAACATTGAAACATCCACTATTGGAATTTAGAAATGTTAAAACATACACTACTACATTTAGATATGTATAAAAACATCTATATTGAAGTAACTATGATGAAAATTGTATGAAATTAAAAATATATTCATAACATGATTTGTAATAATAATAATAAATAATTAAAATTACATAAAAAACATTAATGTGATCAATTTAAGATAAATAAATTAATAGAATCAAAGATAATAAAAAAATTAAAATAATTTTCAGAAAATATGCTTAAATATTATTATTTACCATAATTTAGAAAAGTACTATAAATTAACAAAAAATTATAACTAATTATTAAATTACTAATTTGATCATTTAAATCATTGTTTACAAAATAAAATTATGTGTTAAAAGACATGAATATAGTATAAATAATTATTATCCATGAATTCCACCAAAATTCTATACAGATAATCAAAACAAATTCAACTCATCAAATCCATAAATATATAGGATGTAATTTTTAACTAGAAGCGAATAGCCACAATCTCATAGTGGCCATACTTATTTTGAAACACTATCCATGGAATGTACTTGTATTTTAAATTTATAAAATTTTATCTTTATATGAATTCAATCCCTTTGAAATACGATGCTCCCAGATTTGACCAAAAAAGTCATTAATTTGAGGAAAATGATACTTGTTCTTAGTAATATGTTATTTCGTGATGTATAATCAATCAAAATAATTATTGAACCATCCATGTATTTAACAAGGTAAAAAATTCCACAAGGTGTTGTATTCTGACGGATGTAACTCATATAAAAAACACTTGTAATTTAATTTTTATTCCAGTAGCTCTTCTTTATCCACTTGATAAGGGGGTTTGGAAATTATTTTTGTGTAAAAGAAATATTTCAATGGTGAATTTTACCTCTTGATCGATAATTACAACTATAAAATAATTAAGAGATACATAAAAATATTCATTTATGATAGGAACAACACAATTTTTAATTGTTAGATTCTCTTCAATGATACGTTTAATAAAATTGTATCCCCCATATTTAATCAAATTTTCAGCTTCGTGATATAATATCATAGGTTCAAACTCATTATTATATTCAAATTAAAAATCATTCTAATAATCAATCATTACTTAATGAGTTTTGGAATCCTTATTTTCTTGTTAACCAAAAATAAAATCCATACATTGAATAACATCAAACTCTATTACGGGGAAGAAAACATGATTTTAAAAAACAATAAGTCCACATATAATAATAGGAAGATGATGTAAAATTATTTTTTCATTAAAAGAACCACAAATAATTTTTACCAATGTTAAATTTATATTTATTATGATTTTATTTCCATATTAATGGAAAATTTCCCAGATGTAAAATAATGTGTATATCCCAAATCGAACAATATTATAACATTATATGAGTGAACAAGTAATTTTCTGTTTACCACTTCATTTCATGGACCATCGTCTTTTGTAGTGGTATCAAATTTCTTTTAAAAAAAATTCACTATAAATCATGATAATTCCCACATTAAGTGACTGGCTTCATAAAGGTTATTTCAAAATAACATAGGTCTTTAAAATTAAAACATTCACATCCAAAAGAGTTCTTAATATCCCAATATTATTATTATAATTACCCTTACATTATCAAGAAATTGAATATTTTTTCAACTAACTACATTGGAATCATATTAAATTTTCCTGTAGACATTGTTTTTACTACATTTGGGATATTTGGGAGGCTTACCTTTAGGTTTCATTATTAGTTTTTTATCCATATCCATTAACATTTCCACTTATTTTTTTTTACTTCATGGGATAAAAAAGCATAAAAAACTATATATCTACCATTTTAGCACGTCAAAAAAAATTCAATTTTATTTAAAATTAATGAGTGGCCAAATAACTTCAACACAATATTATAATATCTATATATAATCTATAAAATTTATTTACATGGTCCAAAATAATATTTGATGTATTCTTGGACAATATGATAAAATTGTCTTCATAAGCTACAACTAAGTCCTATTCCCATTTTCTTTAACTCAGAACTATTATCTTCTATTTAACTATAAAACACTTTAGGACAATCTATCTCCTGAAATAAATATTTAAATAAATTTAATTCATTGGTATCAATTTCATCCAACTATATAGTATTTTTAATTAAAAACAACAACTTATTAGATCCTCCTTTATAATGATAAATTCTAAGAGTTACCTTTTTATACTTGGAACAATCTGGAACAGAAAATATATTACCTAAAGAACATATCCATCTTTAGCTACCACTAGATCAATGGTACCACAAAATTACAAAGGGTGTTTTTTCATGAACATATCCACTATTAACGTGTTTCTCTATAGATAATTTTTTCACTATCTTCCATGGTTACCACCATTTATATCATTCATCAATTGAGTTAACATAGTAAAAAACTACTCATCTCCATCTCCCACCATATCGAGTTTCCAAATCAAAAATATACTTTCCTCATACTTCATTCCTACTTAAATCACCTTGTCACATCTATGGAAAAAATTTAAACAAAAATATATTAGTTAAGCCAATATTAAAACCCAAGAAATATATCTATTGATAATATAAATTTATATCAAAATCACTAAACTGTATTTTATTAATAAAATACTAATATATAATGTTATATAATACCCTATCTAATACTGATTATAATTCCATGGTCCCATACACCTGAGTTCCATGATAAAAAAATTCCATACAAGCTCAATCTAATAATAAATATTCCATTTTGATGTAATCACTCGTTAATTACAAGATTAATAACAATTATTTCATGTTTCTACCATCCTGTGAAAATGTTCGGTTAATGATTATGATTAATAAGATAATCATTAAAATATGAAAGTGAATGCTTCAATAATATTCACATTTTTACTTAAAAATAGTTTTTTAAATTTACATTCATGTTTCATTCATGAAACATTTATTTACTTAAATGCATGTATCCATAACAGAAATATTGACCTTTATTTAGTCCCTACACATCCTAAAATACTACAAAACCACATCAAAATGTTGCATGAGAAAATAAATATGTCTAAGAGTTTTAAATATAAATGAAACCTATTATTTAATTAAAAACATGAATATCCATAATAATGTTTACCTTTTTACATAATGATCTATGATTTCGCAAATAAAAGATAACAATATGTGAAATAAACATTCATTTTTGAAAATAATTAAAATGAATCGAATGAATAAAAAATATAACAACTCTATCTTGGTAAAAAAGATATTTAATACTGTTATACATCACCCATTATATATGAGTACCTTATTTGGTTTCATCCAATAATTTTATCACATGAGACATTATCATTTCCAAATGTGTTATAGATTTATATGTGAGGCTACCCCATCATAATTTATCATTCCCAATTACTGTAAAAAAAACAAAACATATAAAATAATTATTTTAAATAATTATAAAAACTAAAAATAACATTTTATCCCATATGTAAAATTACCTTCATCTATCATATAAATGTGAGAATAAATATCCTCAATTTTATTATCTCTTTAAAATAGTATAATTATAATAATATATTATTAAAAACCCTTCAAACATAGAAATTAATATTAATTATTATTAAGGATATAGTTATTGGAAAATTGTTCATAAGAAAAATGTCAAAAAAAAAATAGTTTTTTCACACTTTAAAAATTATGTCATAATTAAGTCCTACAAATCATGTTAAAAATAATCCATTAAAATTTCAGTTAAGAAAGAAAAAGATAATAACTAATGACATTTAATTATCTTTTTAATATATATAAAATAATTCTAGAAATAAAATAATTAATTTTTACTAAGAGGATAATCATTTAAAATGAACAAATTATAACATTTAATACAAAGTTTTAAAGAATGATCCCTTACCTAGTCTATTGACTCATTTATTATTCTCACATATACTCATATGTTTTAAAATAATATTAACTATTTAATTTCTTTAAAACACTTTTCTTATTAATTAATGTATTATTATTAATTTTATATCATTTATTATCATGTTTTATTTTTTTACTATTTCTATATAATCTATTTTTGTTGTTTCTGTTCAATCAGTTCATAATATCCAAAAAAGACTTTGGAATCCTTGTAATAGTATGGATTAATTTTAAAAATATTATATATACTCCATATGTGTCATGGTAAAGTATTTATATCACTCATGCTATTAAGTAGATCAATAGGTCATGAAATTATTTCTTTTCATTGAATTGTCCATACTACCTTTGGTTTTTATGGTTTTAACTAACCCTGATTGTTCACTTTTAATGGAATTGTTATGATTGATAATTCACCATTTTATAATCCTATGAAAATACATAAATTAATCATTATTATATATAATTAACATTATTTATGTTTTATTAATCATCTTACCAATAAACATTATAACAGTGTTTATATAGGTGGTTAAACTAACCCAAATAAGAACACAGTATAATGAATTAGGGCCTTTTCATATAGGTAGTCAAACTAACCCATACTCATCTAGATATTTAGGTCTATTAAAATTACCTTCTTATACATAATTAGTTATAACATTGAAAATTTATGTCTAAACTATGATCAAAGGATAATCTTAATCCTCCTATACTTTTATGACTTCTTCCAGACCATGATATGATAATAATTAAGTAA
The DNA here is from genome assembly GCA_963277665.1 of Viscum album. NCBI lineage: Eukaryota > Viridiplantae > Streptophyta > Magnoliopsida > Santalales > Viscaceae > Viscum > Viscum album. The sequence goes on from OY728134.1 coordinate 1,283,875,771, forward strand.
TACCTTGAAATATTCCATAAAATAGACATCATCATATATCCCTAATGAAGCTTGATGGTCTATTATGTGTGACCCATATTTAGAATACAATGATGGAACTATATAGATAAATTTTATTTGAATTTCATACAAGTCAAACCTTTATTTTTTATTTCCTGGTTCAGAATCCCCCCCCTGAAGCCTACATCCCAACATGTCCCTACATCATGAAATCTTAAAATCAAAATCATTGATCCAAAATGTTCTTTACTAGATTAACGATTCCATTGAAAATATATATATATTCTTAAAATTCCTAAAGACCTATAGTTCCCTATATGGATGGAGGCTTCATGATATTATAGTATGAATCCCATTTGACCATTTTCTTGTAATCTCCATTATCTTGAATATGAATTATGTGGAAGAATCCAAGATAACATGTCCCTTCTAATTCAACCCATAAAGAAGGTGTATGAGAATATTTATCTATATTCTCCTACAATATTGGTGTCAAGAATAGAGCTTCCTCCCTTTAAAAAGCATCCATTAACTCTTCATTTTATTGTTATTTAAGTTTAAATTGAGGTTGAATTTTCTATAATTTCAACATATAATTATAACTAATATTGTAGATTAATTGGAAAATAACCTGACCTGTTTAAAGACAAAGACAATTAATTAACAGAAACATATCCAAAATGAATATTGGTTTATAAAAAACAAAGCCTTATTAGTTCTACTCATGGATCAGACCAAGTTAACAATACATACAAGTAATCCATAATCAAATATTAAAAAATACGAATTTTTATGTTTAACTAACTAATACAAGATTATATATGTCATGATAAAATATAAAAATAAATTTCACCCACCAAAAATCACATGTTCATGAATTTAATTTAGAAATACTATACATCACTCAACATGGATATATATATATATATGACAAATGATACAATGTTCATATTCATGTTGCAAGATTACACCATAATCTAATAAATTAGTAACAACACAATATAATCATTGTCAACATGAAATAATAAATATATTACCATAAATAATTTCCAAAAGATAGTAAATCAACGATAAATTACACTTTTATATTCCAGACACATATACAACTCCCTCACATGAGTCCCACATAGCCAAATTCGTTAGAAACAAACCCAAAACATAGAAAAAATGAACAATAGAAGAAATCATCCTTTGATAAAACATTATAATGTTGTAGATAGAATCACCATGTCCAACTGATAGTTTCACATGTCCTCCTTTGTTCCTCCCCATATGAAAGAAGTTTTTGGATGGAACATAGGTTCTTAATGTCAATATTGTGGAAACTATACCACCAATATCGATAAAGGAAAGCATAAATATTACCACAGATGAATAAATAGTCAATGCTAAAACATTTTTCATGGAATGTATTTCAATATAGACTGCATAATAATCCAAAGGTCCCGAAAGTGAAATATCAAAATGGACTATGAGAAATATAGGTATGTAAATAATACCTTTTATCCTAACTCTAGAGTTCATCTTGGTATTCCTTGTGACCACTATATCTTAGTTTCTAGCAATATGTCCTTGTGGAATTTCTATTTCTTATATACATGATGAAGAATATTGCACGTTCCTTGAGATTATCATGTAGTGTGTGATTATTAACCCATTAGGGAACCACTGATTCATCCTTAACATGAGTTCACATACATAAGAGTGTTTTCTATAAAAATTAAAAAACACAGGAAACATCATGCAATCATGTACCGAGCGATTGTGTGCTAAAAAAGCTACCAAAATCCCTTAGTCTAACAAGATTCGGCCCTATGATGGAAATGTATTCAAAATTGAATTTGTGAACTATAGCCTCTAACAAGGTAATGACATTAATCTAATAGACAGCATAGTGAAAAATGTTTTGGGACATTCATAAGGATATCATGATCTCAAAACACCACGGGTTAGGCCCTAAAGCCACTGTATCCTGACATCATGTCTTGGGCTAGTCACCAAATAACACCATTCCCCACTATCAACTCTTATTTCATGTTACCTAACACAATTATCCCCCCATTTTAGTCACATAAGGCCATCCATATTTATAATATTACACGGAAATTTCATCAAGTGGCATGTTGCTTCTGAACATGTTCCCATGATAGGTGCATCATGCCATGATGGGTCAACCTGTGTCATTGGTATAATTAATATAATAATACCAACAAATATTTTACTAAATAATACACATAGAAACAAGTTTATCATATCAGTCACATATATCAAGAGGCACATAACAACAATCATGGTATAAGTGGATGTGAATGCACATGTGATCAATATCAAAAAAGGCCTCATGGGATAAACATGAACACCCATGTGATCAAATATTATATATTGCCTCATTGGCTATGCATTCCCTCACATGAAATCAAGAATCATAAATGGTATATGAGATATCCACGCACACACATGTTATCGAATATCATATATTGTCATAGAAAATAATTACACAGCATTAAGTCATTCTAATAATAATATCCATGACCTCTATGGGATAAATATCATCGCACCTCATGTGTTTTGGTGTAAACAATAATGTTTTCCAATAGAATCATTAACCAAACCACATTCATAGACAAATCATATCATTTTTGAATGGAAAATTTTCATAGAATTGATTCCAATCCCAAATTACATGGTTCTTTAATGAGACTCAACGAATAATCAATACAATGGGGTAGAACTGGCCCTTACCATGTTAAAATTACTGGAAATGGTTGTCTTCAATCTGGATGAAGGAAAATGACGTTTTTTTCAAATATATACTTATAAGAGAAGCTATGAAAATCTTCCATGAATATGTTTTGTCCTTAACATGTATCAATATCCAATGATTTCATATTTCATCGTGATTGGGAAATATGGATGAGAAGAACATGGTTATCCAAGAAAAAAACTCAACAATATGATGGTCAATCAAACATACCATAGGATCATTCATACATTGTCAGTAAAATCATCAGAATCAAATAAAACAATATAGAGGAGTGTCAAATCATTTAATAGGTGAAATTGAATTAAAATACTATTAAAGGACACTTTTTTAAGATTCATCTGTTTTCAATTCAAATAAAAAATATCCATCAAGAATGATGATGGTTTCATCTATTTCAAAACCCATGAAACTTCCACTACTTCTTCCACCATGACATCCTCCATGACAATGGTGTTCTTTAAAACTATAAGAAACATGACCATCCTCTATGGTTATTTTACCAAACACAACTCACTTTATCTCACCGTGGACCCCCCTTGATCATTGTGAGCTCACTCTATCCATTCCCCACATCAACCTTGCATGAGGATAATGAACATGCCCCCACCTTGTCTAGCCATTTCCCCCTTTACATTTATACATATAAAGGCATGAAGCACCACCAAGGTTATGGTGCAGCCTATTTTGAACCAAATAACTTATAAAATAAGAAAACAAATATCAAAACATGATTATTATCTTTCAAATAATAGATCCACCCAAAATTTATATGAGAGGAATGAAACAAGGCCTAACATATTTGGTATAAAAATTGAATTAAATTACAATTTTTCTGTTGGATATTATCAAATTATTAATATATTAAGACAGTAATCTTAGGCGACGACATGTATAATTTCTAGTTTGGAATAACTAGTTTCACCACATCATGCTATAATAAATTTTCATCACTTTTAGTTATATAAATATACACATTTTAATGTAATGGTTAATATATTAGTTCACTTGAAATGGAATAATTCTTCAGTTCTGATAATCCTTACTTTGGAATATAGTGAATAAGAGAACTTTATCAGAGTTACATATCATCTAAGGGATGAAACTTATCAATGCGGATGATTGATTCAAAACAAAATGAAATATGATATAGAAAGTATGGGAATATTATTTTAATGTGATACACCTTTGGAAATACTTTCCTCAGGAGGAATGAGTTGACAAGGAAATTAAATACAAGAATCTTCATATAAAAGTATGATGAAGTTGTGTCTAAATATGAAGCTAAATATTACAAGGTATGTGTTATATAGTATAGATTATATATGTATCTCTACGAAAAATAATAATAACATAATTAATATATAAAATCTGAGATTTATAAGTAAATTAATCTATAAATAATTTTCATGTAATTATTAGATTATTTAAAGTAAAATCAATTTTGATAGAGAGTAATCTAATTCATATATTTTAAAAGTAAATAATGCCAGTAACTGGAAAACTAAGAAAAAAACATGAATACAAGTTTTCGAAATTAAAGAATATAAGGGTGGTATAGATTTCTAGACCCATAGACCACAGGTATAGTTCTAAAACAACTTCTTCATAAATTGGAATTGATACAATCTATAATATACTATGATAAACACTCTATAGTTAAAATAATAAATGTAGGGATTTCTATTTTCTCTTCCCATGAACATTTAGGATTATATTTTTAAAAATTATTATGATCATTATATTAAAAAATAAAACATTAATATGTAGTTTTCATTTTATTCTACAAAAATTTGGTTCTTAACTTTACATTCCAGTTTAATACATAACACATTTCCTTCACTCAAGATGTGACTTAATAAATGAGATATTAAAATATTTATATTTCCAACAAATCCTTAAGTAATATAAAATCATTTGAAAACATGGGATTTGAAAAAAATATATATTATTAAGGGATATTAAAATAAATAAAACACCTTATCCTATTGAAAAACATGAAAACTGATAATATTTTTTTCTTTTTTTACATAGTAAACATTAAGTGTATAAATAAAACCTAACCACTGAGGAAATATACATTTCTTTAAGACGATAGTTAAAACTCCTGAAAGTTAATGAAAAATCATGAATGTATCTTGGGATTCCATATTCAATACCCATTTAAATTATTATTTTATATCACCCTATTAAAAGGAAAATTATACGATGTTAATTCCAAAATATTTATCATCATAGTATAAAAAATTAACCAACATAATAAAGAGATATATCATGGAATAACCCTTAATCATATATATTACAAAAATAATATAGCATGAAAAAAATATAAAATCATTAATTTATTGAATCACACTCATAAAAAAACATTTCATCCCATAAGTGAAAGTATATTATGTAATTTTATTGAAATGATAAGAAATATATTTTTCTTTTTGTAACAATACAAAAAATAAAAAACTAATAAACTTATAAGAATAAGATCATATTAAAATAACCTTTAAAATTTTGAATGAAATATTAAATATAAATAAAGTACATAGTTTCATGAATATTCATTCATTCAGATAATGTATAAAATTCTTCTGACATTTTTATAATGAAAATAAAAATGATCCATATGAGAAACATATAAAATATTCCCTTAAAACATTTGGAAATAATGTCAACAATACAAAAAAGAACTTCATAAATCATTGATGTGCAGAGAATATAAATAAGAAAAACAAATAATGAATTGGGATATAGAGGATAATTATTTCAAAGGGGTAATTTAAAATATTTAAAATACTGTTTTATTGAAAAATAAAATACCTCAATAACTGAATCTTTTTTGTACATGTGGCTATAATCAAGACTAATAAATTTATATTAAAAAATTTAGGGATTAATTTTTTTTCAAATATTTTCTCATAATATTATTCAATTTATTTAATTTATTACAATGCTCCATTCAGTATCTAAATCAATATAGTTCACATTTGTTGGCGTTATTGAGTTTATATGCTCCAAAATTGTATTTATAACCAAGTATTTGTAAGCATTACTTTTGAATTTGTCTAATGGATTTTTTTTTCAATTTTCAGGGTCCAAATCAATATAGAAACAAATTTGTTTAATAGGTAATGAAATAATTAATTTTCTAGTAATCTTCCTTATTAATCTTGTTTTTGACAGTTTAAGATATGGATGACTATTATATTTTAATTCCACTATAATTATGGATAATTAAAAAATTCATAATCAAAAAAACTTATAAAATCCATAATTATTACATAATATTATTATTATATTTTTTTCATAATAATTCATAATATAACATTATAACAACATTCATGTAGGTGAAAAAAGCGTCCCAAATATGAATACATTATATCAACCTAATGAGTATGAATATATTAATATATAAAACTAAGATTAATTTTATAAATTCTAATGGATTTAAAAAAATATCCATTTTAAATAAAATTCCTTAATAGGTTGTAAAATTTGGTAATTTAATGATAAAAGTAATAATTTATTACAAAAAAAGTGTCTCAGTATGCCTATTTTAAGTGGTTAGGTTTGAATTAACTATTTATTATTAATATTATTCATATAATTCTTGATTTTTCATTAAGAACTGTTTATAATGTCATAAATATCATAATTATTTATTATATCTAATTTCAAAACTACCCATCTAAGGAGGTTAATGAAAAATGTAATATTTCAATCAATGATGCAATATTACACATGTAATAGAGACACCATATTAATGCTTCAATATACTGAAGGTGGGTAGATATTAGTTCTTTCATAAAAAATATCACTTTAGTATAATAATGTTTATGGTTTCATTATATTATAATTTTTATTATATATTATAAGCAGGTATGAGAAAAAATAAACATGAGAGAACTTATTTAAGACAATTACCTCTTTCTTGGATTACCACATTTAAGCGTCGCCTTTAGGCTAGCCTGAAATTGTGTTTTGGAAATTTAAAAACAACTATCATGTGTGATGTAATTTTGGGGATGGTATTTTATTGATATTTTTTAGATAAGTTTCATATTTATGTCATTTAAGATAGGAGGAAAAGGGGTCCTTTAAATGATTAGAATAGTGGAACTCTTATAAATACTTGTTTTAATATTATATTATAATTTACCGAATCAAGGAAAATGGAAAAAATCATTTAAGATTTAAATATAATATATGTAGTTTTGATATTCAGGCCATATAATTAGTTAAATATATTTTTTTCCTACCACATAATTCTTAACTATTTTACCTTGTTTTAACCTTCCCCATTGTGGCAAATTTCTTACATAGGAAAATTATTTTTAATAAAAAGTTGAAATAGAAATATTAACTATTTGAAATATTATTATTATAAATATTAAAAACAATTTTAAATTACTAAATTTATATATATGGTAATAATAATTTTTAATATAACTACCATAATTCATTGAAAAACAAGTTTTTAGAAAAAATTATTTCTAAGAAAAAAAGACGAATTTCCTCCATAATCAGTCATAGTATTAATTATCATTTAGATTTTTAGTTTATTAATAAAAAACTATTGTTATGTGAGTTTAAAACTAAGATAAAACTAAATTTATAATTATTAATACTTACTTGAATGAAAAGGATAATTTTTTTAAATTGTAATAAATTATCTCAAAGTTTCTACAATGTCAATCATAGGATTATAAATTAATATTAATTATTTTAAATGATTTATTTTAATACATAAATATAATTTTACTTTCAACATATTTAAAAATATTTTGTTTATTATAATATCATAGTAATATAGTAAAATTTAAGCTATTTCAGAATACAAAATTTCCAATCATTGACATAAAATAAACCCGTTCAAAAAAAATCTAAAAAAGAAAAATAATTGTAAAATGAGAATATAATAAATGTATTTGATTTTTAAAATTTTATATTTTAATATATTGGAATTGAATAAATAAATTAATTCATTTAATTTTAGGAAAATAAATAAACTATTTCTTTTTAGATTTAAAATTTAAATAAACTTATTAATATATTTACAATTGAAATTAAACAATTAAATTAACACGAATATTAATAAAAAAATATTTTTTTATTAATATTATAATGTATCCATATTCTTTCCATTTATAGAAAATTTTCACCATAATTAATTTCATTAGTAAAATGGTGCGGATCTCATAGCTGATTATGGTGCTTATGTTGCTTCTTCAATCAAAATATTCTTCCACAAAACATTAACCAGGTTCATCACCATATTCATTAATACCTACTCTCTTTCATAAAGATTCGAAATGGCATTTTCCTTATCTAGAAGACTCTATCTTAACATAAGAACATTATCACTAGTTGTGTGAGATGAATCATGTATATATTTGGATTATAATGAAAAGTAAAATACATTATGTACTAATGATAAACATAGAGGTATGCCTGTTCAGTAAGAATCCCATTCCAATTTCAGTAAAACATCATACAGAAAAATAAATTTTGGATTTAGTTTTCCATTCTCACATAAATGAAATATAGCTTTACATAGAGATAATTTACAAAAACTGTGGACTCAAACCTTGAATTATTGATCCTTAATTTGATTATTTTTAAGACTCTTCCACCTAATCATATTGAACCACTTTGGGTGCTATATAATTTTTACCATCTCAATCATATATTCAGTTAATTATCATCCCAAAAAATTACATGCTCTGGAATCATCAAAATATATTGTTGATTAACATCGCTTTCCATATAATGCCTCAAATGGATCCATCTATTCACATGAATGAAAAATGATATGATAAAAAATTGAAATAGTGTATGTTATTTACTTTAAACATTATAATAATATAATTATAATTCTTGAAGTATATACTAGAGATTTTTAATGGTCTCGTTTGATTTTCCACTAGACTGGGGATGAATATTTTCACTGAAACATAACACGATACGAAATGAATTATTAGATAACTTCAAACAAATTTATGTACATATAAGATCATTATCAGATACAATAATGACAATAACAACATGTAACATGACTATATCATTAAAATTATATCAAGAATGATCATGCAAAAACATGTCATCTCTATTCGGAGAAATATTTGTAGATTTAATCAAATGAAAAATAATCATCCTATTTACATTATTACCTTAGGATGTATTCGGAATTCCCACGTTCAAATCTAGGGATATATGCTCCAATATCAATTCCATATATTAAAATTATTAAAGATCCCCATTTTTATTTTTTTATTTTTATTACTATTTTAATATCAATAATGTTATGGTAAAATCAATAGTGTTCTTATTTATTCCACCAACTAACAATATTTCTAAGGTCTCTATACATCTTAGTGATACCAAAATAAATAGAATACAATGAGATGTGAGCCACACTAAGTACTATATTACAAAATTGTAATTCACTTCATATAGGTATCCTCTTTTACTATCTTATATCCCTATATTTATTAATATTATATTTAATAAATTTTCATTCCTTAACAATTTAATCCTTTACTACAAAACATGATATTATATATAGGTAAACATATTTATTTCTGATAGGGATGAATATACTAATACTAGAGATAAAGGAGAATTTGTATTCATATACACAACACTCATTCCCTATTTCAGTCAATCATTAACATCTAGATCATCTTCCAAACATAAAAACGTTAATTATTCTTCATCCTTTTTACTCAAGTCATCCTTTACCTTATTTACATCACCTAGATGATAGTGAATTATATAATAACTATAATTCATTTTCCAAAAATTAACTTTTCAATATAATCAAATATTTATATAGAATATATACTTTAAACTTTTATGATCAATGTTGATATCCCATCCCTCTATGTATAAATTATGTCTCAAATTTTTTATAGAAAATAATTTTCTCCATATAATCAAGGTTATCTGTAGGATTTTTTTTATCCTAGGGCATCAATTGGTGGGATGCATATCCAAATAGATAATAATTTTTCATCAATAGAAATAATATTTATATCATGGAATCATTACAATAAATAATGAATTTCTCATTTATATATTTAATGTCTAATAATGGAGTTTCAACAACTATTATTTTTTATTTTTAAAAAAAATCACATTCCATACTTCTAATGATTCTTACTCCAATTCAAGTTAACATGGTTAGGGTGTTAGCTAACATAGAATGTTTTCTAATAAACTATTGATAATAACAAGCTAGTCCAAAAATAAATAATATCATTGTAACATTAGTAGTACTTGGTAATTATTCAACAACTTCAGTTTTAGCTGTATCAACTCTTATTCTATATTTCGTAAAAAAATTCCAAACTAATATAATCTAATTCAAACAAAATTCAACTCTACTAAAGATTTCATTAAATTATTTATGTCCATTGAAAAATCCATATATGATTCTCATGTTCCTCATTATTGTTTTTATATACCTAAATATCTTAACAAATATTTTATGATTATGATTAACCTAAATAAAAATGTTGTCTTCCTAAAATAACATGAAATAACAGTAAAGAAGGTTTTATGATACGAGTTTTCCTTTTAGAAGTTTTTTTTCATGATTTAAATGAAATATTATTAATTTTATGACTCTATAGGGAAATTAATTTCAATATAATTTCATAAATTTATGTAGATGAAAGTATAAGTAATAAAGGTGTAGTTAATTGAAAAAATTAATTAAGCCATGACTAGAACTAGAAATTCTCATGAATCGGCCTATGTTAAATTGATTTAAAAATATTCATAACTATAACACTCTCAATGAATATATGGATATCTATATTAATGTGTGTCAAGCTGTTTATTAAATTTTAACCAACAACCAAGATATTTGATGCTGATCTTATTTCAATAAGATTATATCAATTTATGAGACTATAATCATGTAAAATAACATTGTAAACACCATCCATACTCACAATCCTCAATCAAGGGTTATGAAATATAAAAAAATGTTCACAATCAAAATCATACTCATCTTGAACTCACAAACTACCTCATGTGGTTGACACACTGTAATCATTATTCTTCCAATCTCAAAATGGAATAGAATTATTGTAAAACCGATAGAATAATCAAACATCAATAAATTATTTGATTTCAATTACCAATAATATAAAGACAATTAAAACATTCGAATAAAATGGTTGAAACCTAAAAAAACAACCAAATAAATCCACTCTTTATGAAGACTATGAATCTTTCCGAACATATTCATTTGTGAAAGAGATAATTCCAAAAATCATCTTCATCATGATGATTCGAAATAATATTCTCTTTAATACCTCTAAAATATATTCTAGTTCCACCCTTCATGATTTGTTCATGATCCAATTATTTTTTATATTATATGAATCTTGTAATCTCATCCCCCAAAGTATCTTTATGTATATTTTTTTTTAAAATTCATAACTTTTTATCACAAATATTGTGTCTTAATTTTCCCTTGTGTTAATGTTGAACATCAAAAATAGATATGTGATTGGTGCTTAAGAACTCATATAAATGAAAAAACTGCAGAGAAAATACCTATTCAAGAGAATCCACAATATAGATTTTGATTATAAAGTCATATGATTTATAAAATTGGATACATGATCAAATAATCTTCGTGATAAAATCTGCTAGGTGAGATAATTCTCTATGTGACCATCCTTCATATTCTGCTATGTCACAAAACATGTATATAGATTTATATAATGTAGAAGTCTTCCCCCATGGAGTTTACTATGTAATAACATCATCTATGTGAATATGGTTACATAATGAGTAATCTATTTCATTTGTCGATATAGTAAAATAGTTACGCGTATGTTTTGTAAAAATCATTCAATACCATGTAAAAAAATTCAAAACACAATTCTTTATAAAATTAAATCATTAAAATTTAAAAAAAAATATTCATATTTTCAATTTAAGAAAATTAAATCATGGAATTAAATGAAAATAAAAAAACAAAATGAAATTATTTATATAAAAAATATTGAATATTATTATTTACATTAATTTAAAAATTTTCATTAAATTTACAAAAACTATAATTAAACGTTTAAAGAATTATTTCTGCATTTGAAATATAAAAACATATTGAAAATGATTTGTAAAAATGGCATGAAAAATGGCTACATTAAATCTCCCACTCTATAATTTTTCTTATCCCAATGAAAATAATTATTCTTATTTAGGGGAAGAGAATGAATGTTATGTCGAAAAAGCTAATGTTCCCTCAAATATGATTATCATAGAATGAAATTAGTTATCATTTTTAAAAATTATTAGAAGTTGAGATTTTTATAGATAATTTGGGAAACAACACTTTGCATCCAAAATAATGATCAAACTTCACTCAACCTTAACAAAAATAGACTCTCATAATTTATAAAACCATAATACATTGTCAAACTATTCAATGGGGTGAAGCCATAATATAGTATCATAATAAATAACTCAAACAATAGTTAATATATAACTTTATAATAGATAATGAATATGTATCTGAACATGGATTAAGATTTACATTTCATAATAAATTTAGATTTATATCTTATGAGTTTAATCCAATTTAAAAATATCAAAGAAAATAATTATTGAATTTCATTTTCTGAAAAGTTTATTAAATGGTAATTTTTTCAAGATGGAATGAATTATTATATATTAAATTAACTCAATAGTGTTATATAAATAAATATCCTCAATGTTATAACACAAACTTTATTTTTAATAAGAATTTTCACCAACTATGAATTCACCAATTATTATTAAAAAACATAATTTTTTTAAAAACAATTATGAGATTTTGATGGGTTCATAAATAATCACAATTAAAAAAAATAAATACCCCAACAGCACTCATATAGCCCCAAAATTTCCCCATTTTTTATTTCATGATCTATGAAACACTTAACCTAAATTTTTGGAAACTATTTTAACTAAGATGTTTTAATGTATTATTTAGGATCACCGGAAATTAAAAAAGACATTTCTACAAAAAAATGATTTCAAATAAAAATCTCTGAAAGGTATACTGCCTTTATCAATTAAAATTTTGTTTTATTTAAAAATAAGTTAACATTTCATAGATCTATGAGACAATAGTATAAAACAACAACCATATTTTACCGAATATATTTTAATGAAGAAAAATCAAAACTAATAAACCGTTGATATTTAATAGTTATTTCCATTTTCTTAAACTCCATTTTAACTCTTCAAAAAATTAGTGTATTTCTATCTGATTTATTATATTCATGATCCAAAATACGAATCAAATTAAAAATAAATGCCAAAAATATTAAATAAAAAAAATTATTTCCATATTTTATAAATAAAAGGGGTGGTTCTAAGTATCATAACTATGTATCTTCTCTTGAATCTCTTATATAATTGTAGGGTCCTGAAAAATTCGCAAAGGAAATTTTACCCAAATCCCCCAAAAGAATTGGGGGCAAGTAATAAAAGAGGAGACACAAAGGACCGGTCCGCGAATCGGTCTAGGAAAGCACAATGCGGCCAGACGCCGCGAGGAACCCCCTCCACGAACCACCCCCTCTACGAACCATTGTCATTCGCGAAATGGAGGTAGGGAGGCTCTACGGTCGCGAGGCAGGATGGACGCCAGTCCGGTTCACCATCACGAACCACCCCAACCGCGGACCACGTCGACCAGCCTGAGCCACACCCGCTGTCGTTCGCGGAATGGAGGCGGAACACTCCGCAGCCACGGAGCACCACCTGAGTTCGCATCACGGAGGAGGGGAGCGATCAATACGCACCGCGAATCGTGGATTGACCAAGTCACGTGTGAACCAGGTATTTTGTTATGGGCCTCCGCAAAAGGTGCCTCATTTCCACAGATACATTCCATTCCCTATTCTATAAAAGGAGACCAAGGGGGAAAGAAGAAAGGTATCGGAGAACTCGAATCAGATTCAAAGGGATAGAAGATCGGTTGAAGGAAGGCTTCGGATTTCGCAAACATCGAAATTCCCATCCGCGAACTACAGCAGGTATATGAATGAAGAAGGAATTGGAAAACACATAATAATTTGGTGAACCGCGAACCTAAAATAACAAAAAAAGGAAGAACCGTGAACCATTCCCCCTCCACGGATGACTTCCCCGCGGAACAGGGAGTGTATGCCTCTTTTCACATCCATCGTACTGCGTAGCACCCTCCTCCGTGGGCGAAACCCCGATGGACGAGCCTCCGATCGGCGGCGCCCTTGGCTGCCGATGCTTGCCTGGAATCCTCCGCGAACATCCTTGGTTTGCTGATTGAACCCGATGCCGCAAACCACCCTGGTTCGTGGATTGAACCTGAAACCGCGAACCACCCTGGTTCTCGGGTGGTTTGCGGACAGCTCCTCCAGCCGCGTGGCACTTCCTCACGAGAAGGGCGCCTCCCCATGTACCTCTCGGTGGCTCACCAAATACTTCGGTGTTCTCATTTCTAGATCCAGGTAAAATCCTTCAGATCCAGCCAGGTCCTCCGCGACTCCCTCGTCGGCCTATTTATCGGCCCCAAGTTGAGGCCTCCACCAGAGCCACTGGATCTGCAAGGTATAACATTCAGGCGCATCAGCGCGCCATTTTGAGTTCACATACCCATGGTAAACAAGGGAAAAGGGGTTGCCCCGACCCTTGAGAAGATTCCTGAAGAATTTCTGGGTTCACATTCCCACGGTAATGCGAAGTCTGAGATCAGGAATCACTTTTCCGCCCCACCATTTGTTGACGATTCCTTGAAGATGGTAAAATACCCATAAAAAGTAAGCCCTCGCGCACTGCAAGAGTGGAGACGGGAACAAGAGCACCGCCATTCCCTCTATTTCGGGGTTTTGTCGCCCCGAAAATCCATCTCAGAGTAAGCCCCGACCTTCTGGGCCTCCTCATAGTGTAATCCCCAATTCATCACCCTAGGCCACCTTCATGCGTAAGCCCCACTCCGCTTCTCACGAACACACCTTTTACGATGTGATCATCTAGTCCCTGCTGCCTCTTGATTCTCACACTGAGCATGACTCGCGTTGTCTTATAGTATGCATAGACCATGACATCCTCCTATGGGCCTCCACAGAGTGTAAGCCCCAACCCATCATTCTGGGCTGCCATAGAGCATAAGTCCCATGCCAAAGTGAACAACGAGGATTTTGATCCATGCCAAAGCATGGTACGTAGGAAGACTCCACGTGGTTCAATCCCACCACTCGGTCATTCCTTCAAGTCGATTTCCACCCTCTTCCAACAAGACCTTAAACTGTATGCCCCCGTCCAGCATGAAGTTAAACTATTTATGCGAACTACGTGGACTTTGATCCCTTCCTCCTAGACATGGTACGTAGGAAACCTCCATGAGGTTCAAGCCCACCACCCATTGGACAACCTAGTCCCTCTTCACTTCAGTTCCCCAACACCGATGCGAACTATGTGGACTTTGATCCCTGCTTCCTATGCAGGGTACGTAGGAAGCCTCCCCGGGGTTCAATCCCAACACCCAGTCGATCTGACCATCTCCACGTCAGTTCACTACACCACTCCTAGTGCCTCCTTAAGCGAGATTCAGCCCATCGGGGTCATTAATCCAACGAGGGATGGTAAACCTCGGGCATAAATGATTCTGAACCCCTGCGTCCAGTTGTCCATTCCCCACCAAGGATAAATCTGTGGATACTATGTTTGGGTATAAACCAAAGATTCGCGAGCATATGAATATGTCTAAAATCTATAAGAGAGTCCCAGAACATCCAATAATCCCCCCCCCCCCGAAAAAAGGGTGCGATGAGCTCAACTTCCCATCCTCTCGACCAATGTTAGTTCTTAAGAGTCGCTGGGCAGACCATCTGGTGAACACCTGCCTTTGGAAAGTAGGTCCATCAATCATTGGATAAGGAGCTGTTGGGCATTTCGTGGCCGAAAAAACCAAGAACGAAACTAAAAAATGGTGAAACCGATGTGAATATTTAACCAAACATGACATATTCAACCTAATATCAGCCAGTTCCCCCTTATGCTCTAAAGGAGGGCCAAGAATGGTCACTAATTATGCATGGGATTATGAGATGCTACTTTGATGGGTTTGCTGCATATATTTGCTAAAAAGTTTTGCACGCACTACTTTCAGAACTCCCTTTGATCCAATGGCATCACAAGGACGAGAGTTCCTCAACAACAGAGGACCCCGTCACCCACCCAGCGTCTTCAACGCTGGGTTTCGGACTCGCTGATCCGAGAGTACCATGCAAACGGTACTCTCCCAATGGTGGAGGTGGCCATGCATGCTCTCCAATCCGTCAAGGTTCACCGGTCGCCTGCCCAGCAACGACCGCAAAGACAGACCCAGACAGCCCATGTCACTATCTCCAAACGTTCCGATAGTCTATCACCGGGTCAAGGAAATGCGTATATCCCTTATCTTAGGGAGGTGGATGATATTGATGTTGGTGACTTCATCCATGTAGAACGGGGGTTCCACTCTCAGGACCCCACCGAAAGACGTCATCGTGGTCATGTCGTGACCCGACATCCTCGCGTCGACGAGGATGTCTTATTGAGGATTCAGGCCCACGCTCCCTGAGCTCTGGCCCCTCGAACCACCCGACGAGGGCGGCAGACGTACAACCGGGGGCCGGTCATCACCCTAGTCCCTGAGGAGGAGCTTTGCTACTCAGCCACAGAGATGTACCATGAACATGCACTTACACCTGTTAACTCCTCTCGAGCCTGTCATCCAGACATGGAGGCATCATATGAGCCAACATGCATCCCCACCGAGCTCCATCAAGCCCGTCGCTCACGTAGGAAGCAACTTACCCGGTATGCACCTTTCCCTGCCCAGGGTCGTGACACCCACCAGCTTGACATAGTGGCGACCCGGCACCTATAGGAACAGCTCATGGCAGTTGCATTAGACGCCCTCCATCCTGATATGGTGGCGATCAACAAATCCCGCCACCCAGATGTTGCGGAAAATCATAGGCGGGCAAGTCTCCCCGCCAAAAAAGGCCACCGACTCGATGCGGTGGGAAATCAATATATGCAGGGTCAGCTCCCTGCAGATGCAAGTGAAGCTCGCCGCCCCGATGCTATGGCAAACGGAGAGAGAAGCCGGCGTATCCCAGTACACGGGAAGATTCGTTCACCTGCCCCAACACACGAGAATTGTCAGTACCCACTGACCAATGGAGGACCAGAGAAGGATATTCCTACTCTGATACCGGAATGGGCCTTCATACCCGTTCCAGCCAAAGATGTTTCTCTACATATCCTGGAAATGATATTGGAGGAGGTATCGATCCCAGATCATATCTTTCATACTTGCCAGCATGCAACTGCATCGGCGGCAACATCAAGGACTCGGGCCCGTGAACCTGTCACCCCAATTAAGGCGACTCATCTAAGAGATGAGATAGCTAACTCGGAGAATATCTACATCCCTACTTCATCCCAGGAGGGTCACCGACCATATTGCGCGACGTAAGGGAAACCAGATCGAGCAGCTTCACTTGTTCCAACTGGGGGACACCCATCCATCATGGTGGATGCTCCATAGCAGGAATATATCTCTTCTAAAATTCAAGATGTTCATCGGCATATCCCGGCAACGTCACAGGACCCAATTACATAGGGACCCAAAGGTGGAGGCTGTTGCCAATAGCAGAGGGTCCCCGCTGCCCGCAAAAGAGAACCTCGAACGCACTGAAGGCAGCTGGAAAATAATGACCAGGTTCATGACTCCGCTCTGCTGGAAGATAGGGTTCCTAACGCTGCTAAGAACACATCAATGGTTCGATACCCTGCCCACCCATTACCATATTATGGGAGTGGCAATAGCAGTTGCGAGTGTCCTCCCCGCAATGTCGCTACCAGCAGCTCTGAAGGTCCTCCCCAGAGCACCCATGGGGGCCTCCCCTGCGGGCATATAACGATCCGTCACGAGAGCTTCTCTCTTTTTGCAAGTCATGGAAAACCTCCTTGTGACCAGAAGATCGAGCAGCAAGAAGGTCCTCCACTTGTTGTGGTCCACCCTGAATGTCCTCCCCGGGGTTTACACTGCAATCATTGTCCATGCAGTGGGGCCACAAATTATGATGGTAGTCCTCGCTATCATAGTCGCAACTATGGAGGCCCTCCCCGTAGTGATGTCTCATCATGACAAGAAGGACCTCCCCTTGTCATGTCCTGCCCTGAAGGCCCTCCCCAGGGGTCACGCTGCATCAATACTACACGCAACCAAGAATCAGGTCATAGTGGTAGTCCTCGCAACCCTGATAACGGAGGTCCTCCTCGTAGAGACGTCGACCAACGAGAAGTCCCTCCCCTTGTTGCGGTACATTCTGGAGGCCCTCCCCATGATTTATCCCGCAGATATTCTCCCTGCTGTAGCAGTAATGGTAGTCCTTTCCATTGTTGTAGCTGTGATGGTAGTCCTCGCCACCACGGCCGCCACTGCGAAGGACCTCCCCGCAATGGCCCCAAGAAACAAGAAGGTCCTTCCCTTGTCGTGGCATGTCTGGAAGTTCCTCCCTAGGATGCGTGTCGAACATCAATCCATGATTTTCATCCTCAGCATAATGTACGTTGTTGCGAAGGTCCTCCCCATAACAACGCTACGTAGCCAGAAGGTCCACCCCTTGCTGCAACACGCCTTGGAGGTCCTCCATAGGGTGTACACTACGAAATTCCCCTATGCAGTGAGGCATCAAGTAATAATGGTAGTCCTCGCCATTACGGTCGTCATTGAAAATGTCCTCCCCGCGAGGATACATTATATCGACTGAAGGTCCTCCTCCAACCGAATCAAGAGCTGAAATCCCTTGTATGTCGAGGCACTCAGAAGGATAGAATCAAGCATGTAAGATTCACAGCTTGTCACTAATAAATCCCTTCATCGATCAGGAGACGTTTTGGGGTCGCGTTTATATTCTGAACCACATTGAAATCTCTTACATAATGACTCATCACCTACCGGTCCCACTGCCTCTGATCACACTAGCAGTAAGCGCCTCAGTTGGGCTGACCAGGTAGAGGAATCACTGGTGGAGGAGTATGCCAATATGCCACACTAGAGGAAACGACTGGCTAGGAATGATATACCAGTTATGTTTTGGCCTACGACCACCTCATAGTACGACATAACCATGGATTTGTCGGAAGAATGCATGCACAACATCCGCCATAATATATGGACAACCCTCCACCAGCTGAAATTGAGATTCCTGCCCTATGAAGGGTATGTAGGCCATGTCAAGATGATATGGGACCTCCTACATCACATCGACCTGGAGGCCCTTTACTCGACGCAACAACAACACCCCGAGAGGTGAAAAGGGAATATGGAGGCAGCTTTCCTCTACACACCGCACCAGCTGCGCTGCCCCATCGGTGATGCTCCAACGGGAGTCCGTATCAGGGGCTGGGGGGAACACAGAGCCCTGAATTTCACTCCTCTCCTCACCCAGAAGAACCCGTTCGGTATGGTGTCTTGCAACGTCGTCACATTGAGACGGAAATCGGTTGGACCCCCCTGTTTAGGAAAGGCAACACACCCTACAGAGTCAGGCCTCAAGTAAGTCCTAGAAGCGTCAGGCCCGGCGGGAACGAGCCATTCAAAAACTCCTGAATCAGGCCACCAAGAGCATAATATAGGCCTCTCTCCTAAGAGAGGCTAATCAATGATCTCTGCCTGCCTCCTCAGAAGGGAATGATCTACATGTGAATTCGGAACCAGATCCGGATCACCCGCGGATGGGGGCACGCGAGATCAGGTAGGTCGCAATAGACACAGCCACGACCGCAATCTAGGGTCAACCCCAGACTGTAGGGCTGAGGTAATGTTTTACAACAAATGCCCCCGTAAGACCAATAAAACTGGGAAGAGACTCAATGTCTAGGGAACAGAGCCAGCCCCAGCCCTCAGGGCTGGGGGCATTATTACCCCCTCAACAACAACCTCCCCCATGGGAGTCAGTATTCTCTCGTCTAGGGGGGAAATCAGAAGAGGAGGCTCACGTCCTATCACGTCATATGAATCATCATCCCCTGTGAGGTGAAGGCGCGCCGTAAGGTCCCATCAAAGAACTCTCCACGCCACCCTTCATCAAGAAGTCTGAGGGCAATACTAGGTCATGAAAGGGAAGCCCAGCAGGAGACGCGGGAGATCCTATTCCTATTTGTAGATGTCGTTCCCTCCACTCCGCAATATGCGTTCATCAACGCCATAGAGGCTAACCCCGTAGGTGACACCGGAGAAAATGAAAATCCAGACGGATCAGGAGAGGACGGTTCCAGCCAGGCTGTGACTCACAACGAACCCCCAGGTTTGCACACCCGGAACCAGACGGCCACATTAAATATGGCCGCCCATTCAGCTAACCTCCCTCCACCTACCCTGCGACCTTCCATAAAGGATAAGAATAAAGTAATGGTTACCCTTAACCTTCCCCCTCTCTTGATAAAAACAAGCCACCCATGCTCGAAAATAGGTTCTCTTGACGGGAAGAGAAGATGAAATAATTGAGGTGTCTTAACGATGAGATGTTCCAGAAGAACTGCCTTATCGAAAGTGAATCCCAAGAAGAGCCACGTCATGCACTCCCATCAAGTGCACCTCAAAGGATAAGGCTTGCCCCGAAAAACAAAGCACGATCAGGGCTCCTGGCCAATGAGGCAGCTGGTTTGTCCAACTTCCTAGATGTGGATTCAGACGAAGACGAGGATTTCCCTCCACTTATGAGGAAACCAATGTAGGTATGCCCGAACCCTCCGAGGGTACCCCGAACGGAATATGTACGCTTGTGCTGGCCAATCCGGATCCTCAAGCAATGCCTCGGGCTACGCCTGCCCATGACTGGGCCCAACAGGATGTAAACCAGGGACTCACCAATACCATCGAGGCATTAATAGCTTGATTGGTAGTGATGGAAGGTCGACGCACTCCGATACAGCTGGAGCGGAAACCCCACCCAGATCGGGTGACCAACACACCACCACCACCCTTTTTTGGGAGCCATGTATTCCCCATATTCAATGGATCATGTGATCCAGAGCTGTATTTGATGCACTATGCGTCCAATTGTGACCCTATGATGGGGACTCCGGAACAATAAAATCAGTGAAACTCAGATGCTTCGTACGGACCATGCAAGGATCCACCTTTGTCTGGTATAAGAGTTTGCTGGCCGAGTCGATAAAGAGCTGGGAGGACCTCCGGTAGCAGTTCTTGTTGCACATTAGCTCAACGATGCCTAAAAAAATGGTTATCTATCTCATGAACTGCAAGAATAGGTATAATGAGAGGGTCTCATATTTCATCGCCAGATGAAAATGTATGACCTATTCTCTGAACAGGCCAATGACTCAAGATGAGATGCTAGCCATATGCATTGGTAATCTCAGAGATGAGCTACGAACACCGCTCATACCGGTGGAGTGCACCACTGGCTTCCGCCATCTCTTGGTCATTGCCCAGAGAATTGAGGACTCCCTACAGCGGAAAAATTCAAAGTCCCAAATTGCTTCGCAGGCTCCAGTGAAGAGATCTCCTAATGCTGAAGCATCCATGGTCACACTCAAGCTGTCCCCTGTGCCCGCTCTGCCGCTCAGGCCTCCACCGAATCGTCAAGGGCCCCCTGCATAATAGTGGTCGCCCCCGCCTAAACAGGATGATCAAAGAGGACCGAAGTGGAACCAGTTTGAAGAACAAAGAAAAAAAGTATATTCATTCCGAGACGATCAAGTCCACGACTACTTCATCGATGCCATGAACTGCAACTTGCTCTGCCTCCCGGAGCCGAGTAGACCTGAAGATGTCAGCCGGGATGACAAGCCAGATTACTGCCCCTACAATGAAATTTTGGGGCACAGTATCTGAGAGTGCTTGTTCTTCAAAGACATCCTGCAGATGATGGTAGATTCTGAATAAGTATAGCTGGGACCACCCCCAGAACATGTGGCATGTATCTCTACCACCGACTCCGATAAGGAGGAGGGGTGGCAGAAAGTCTCCAGCAAGCAGGGGCCAAAATTTGACAACTGTATGACTCGGAAGACTATCAACCGTGCCCAAGGCATACTCCGACCTCAACTACAGCTGCTGGTGTTGCCACCAGCAGCCCCTGGAGCCGCAGAGCTGACCACATCGGCTTCACAACCCTCCAAAAGCCGGTCATCCGGATAGAGTCGTAGGAGGAAAAATCACAAGAGGAGTAGTCTATGACGGGGCCAAAGTTAGTCTCAACCCTGGCAGATTTCATGCCCTCGAATATGGAACAACGGACACCGACCCACCAAATGGCATCATCAGAGACAACCGACTAGGTTGACCTGTTAGAGGATGAAGATCCTATATTTGGGTCTATCAACGTCATCCATCTCATGGAATCATTCCCTGATTAAGGGTATGATTACGAACCCGAGTTTCCTACACGAGGAGTTGGGAGGAGGACTCGCAGAGGCAGGGGATACCAGGGGAGGCGCAGCCGCGGCCGAAACCAACCATACAGTTGGACCCCACCCCAGACCGTCAATATTGCGGAAACCCGTGGGAGAGCCCTTCAGTAGACACAGCAGGAGGGGTAATGCCCCTCCACCTCCACAAGCAGCCACTCTAGCCCTATTGTTCTGCAATACCCACCAGAGGAGGAGCATGTGTCTGGTCGCTTAGTGCACACAAATAGACCAGCTAGTTCAAGTCTTCAAAACACGGGAACACCATCGACATCCGACCCTACAGCCGATCCCTACTCGCCAAATGCTCCATCTCCCAAAGCACACACTACCTCTCTCCAGCCAACGGAGAAGCGTTGACCATTGGAGCAAAAATACGACATCCTTAAGCAACTGGCATCAGTACCAGCCATGTTGTCAATTCTGGATGACCTGAGATTGTCATCCGACCTCAGGGAGGCGGTTATAGAAGCTCTGATCAGCCCCCAGGAATTCCAAGCTGAGGTAGCCGCCACCGATATTTACCAGATAGAGACTGGCCCGGCTGAATGCAATGCGGTGATTTCCTTCACTAATCAGGATAAATATGCCATCATGCAGGGACACATCATACCGCTATATGTGTCTGGCACACTGAATGGTATTGAGATCCAAAAAGTCTTTATAGACAATGGTTCTGGAGTTAATCTCCTTCCCCTGCGGACACTCCGTAAGATGAGCTACAGTGAGGACGATCTAGTTCCCTCAGCCGCAACTCTATTGGGTTACAAAAAGAGTGAGCATAATCCAATGGGACAGATTAAGCTAAAGACCCATTTTGGCGACCTATTAGCCTACACAGAATTCATGGTGGTCCGAAATATCACATCATTCAATGACCTACTGGGAAGTCCATGGATCCACAAGCACATGGTTGTTCATTCATCCTACTACCAGAGTATCAAGTACTACGTCAGTGGACAAACCGGGACGTTGCACGCCGACAAGGCCCCTTTCAAGCTCTCCGAGTCACATTACATCGAAGCCAGGTTCTATGAGAAAAATAAGAAGAAGACTTTGATCAATGGTGTCGACTAGAACCCCTCTCCAAATGGTCTGGAAATGGTCCCCGACGACCCCCTCCGGCAGCTTGGCAGAGATTATGTCCTACCCATCAACCATGTTGAGAGTAGAAGTTTGAGTCCTGACACACACTCGGATGTCCTCATGACTTCAACCACGATGTTCGAGCACGGCAATATGGGAATGTCTACCAACCCTCGATTTGGGGGCGAAAACTCAATCAAGGATGCCCATGATGCCTCTCCCTCAGACCCTTGAAGGCTCAGACCAGAAACTCTATCCTTGCTAGATCAAGAAGATGAGGACTCGGGAGAAGAAGATGGGGAAGATCTCAGTGATGCAACTTTTGAATTTGAGGAAGGCATCTCTACCACTGTGGATGAGTTCAGGGAAATAAACCTGGGTACCGAAGAAGACCCGAGGCCCACCCTCATTAGCCTAGAAATGTCTCTCGAGGAACACGGGGTATATACATCCTTTTTAAGGAAACATCAGGATGTATTTGCATGGAATTACAAATAAATTCCAGGACTCGATCTCAAGGTAGCGACACATCTCCTGGGTCTTCAAGAAGACCACTAGGGATACAAACAGGCCGCTAGAAGGACACGCCCCTCACATGCTTCCAAGATAGAGGCTCAAGTCGATAAGCTCATTAAGGAAGGCTTCATTGGGGAGGTCCAGTATCCCATTGTTTGGCCAACATCGTCCCTGTCAAGAAAAAGAACTGGGAAATATGCATCTTCATTGACTTCAGAGACCTTAATCGGCATTGTCCGAAAGATGACTTCCTGGTTCCAATCACCGAGTTGTTAATTGATGCAACGACCAGGTATGAGGATCTATCCTTCATGGACGGCGATTCTGGATATAATAAAATCATTATGACCCAAGATGATTAGGAATACACTGCCTTTAGGGACCCTAGAGGGGTATTCTATTACAGGGTCATTCCCTTTGGTCTCAAGAATGTTGTTTCCACGTATCAGTGTGCCATGCATCGGATCTTTAAGCCATTCCTGGAAAAATTCGTTGAATGTTACGTGGATGACCTAGTGATCAAGTCCAGAAAGCGCTCGAATCACATGTCGGACCTTGAGACCGTCTTCAACAAGCTTCGTCAGCATAGCTTGAAGATGAACCCCTTGAAATGAAAATTTGGGGTTAACTCAGAGAAGTTCCTTGGCTTCGTTGTATGCCATCGCATCATTGAAGACAAACCTGAGAAGACGAAGGCTATCCTGAGCCTTACACCCCCTCGAAATCTCACTGAGATGAGGGGGTTCCAAGGACACCTAGCCTATATTAGGCTATTCATAGCCAACCTGGAAGGAAAATGTTTTCCCTTCACGAGGTTGATGTAGAAGTGGGTCACGTACCAATGGACGAATGACTACAAAGAGGCGTTCGACAACTTGAAGAAGTACCTCTTAAGACCACCGGTGATCGTGCCCCCTATCAAAGGAAGGCCTCTCATTATATATGTAACAACCCTAGAATGGTCATTGGGATCCTTCCTCGCACAGAAGAACGACGCCAGTAGCGAAAACAGTCTCTATTACCTCAGTTGAACCATGATTGATGTAATGACTCAATACTCAAATATTGAGAAGAGCTGTCTGGCCTTGGTCTTCGCGGATAAAAGGATGTGACATTATCTTCAGCATCATAAAGTCCATTTGATCTTGTGGAATAACCCGCTCAGGTACATCCTCAGTTTCCCAATGCTAACCAGACGCCTATCCCGATGGGCGGTCATCCTACAATAGTTTGACATCCACTTCGTGCCTCAAAAATCCATCAAGGGCCATGAATTAACAGACTTTTTGGCAGATCACCCTTCAATAGGGACCATTGTACCAGATTCTGAACTACCTGATGAGGATATCTTCTCGGTTCAAGAGGGTTCCCATCATGGGAAATGTACTTTGACGACGCGTCCTGAAGTCCCACTGGGAAGAGGATGGAGGATCCCAGATTCAACAATGTGGGTCTGGGGATAATACTCGTGTCCCCAGAAAAGGTAGTTTTCCCATTTTACTTCCTCCTATTAGAGGGGTGTATGAAAAATGAAGCAGAATATCAAGCCCTCATTGCAGGCCTGGAACTCGCACTCCAGGAACAAGTACAGCACCTTAAGGTAAAAGGTGACTCAGAGCTGGTCATCATGAAAGTCAATGGTGACTATGCATTTTAAAAGGAGGAACTGATCCCCTTTTGACCATGTCTGAGGGTTAATGGCCGAGTTCTCCACAGAACCTGCATTGACCTATATTCCCCGGTCCCAGAACGCTCAGGCTGATGCATTAGCCAATGTGGCCACATCTCTAGCCGACCTAGATCGGGATGAAAGGGTCATCAGTATTGCTCACCGTCGAATGATATTGTCATTTGTTCATGCTAAGATTGAAGAGATCCACGAAGTCAGTCATGTCCCCGAGCTATATGCTCCACCCACCGGCTGGATGACCCCCATCATGAACTACCTTCAACGGGGAGAGCTTCCATCAGATAGGGCTGAACCTGAGCAAATATGGAGAAGGGAAATCAATTTTGTCATATATGGTGGAACAGGTCGGAAAGAGGTCCTCTACGAAAGAGGCCTCGATGGATTGGTCCTTATATTCATTTATGGAGAAGAAATCTTCACCGTCATCCCTGAAGTACATGCAGGAGCATGTGGAGAACATCAACTAGGGGCCAAGCTTTCCCATCAGGTTTGAAGGCTTGGGTACTACTGACCTACAGTGGCACGGGACTGCGAGCATTTTACCACAAAATGCCACTCATGTCGGATCCATTCCAACTTCATACACCAGCCCCTGGAGTTGTTTCATCAAGCTAAGTACTCCTGGCCGTTTGCTGTCTGGTGGATGGACGTCGTGGGACCATATCCTCCCGCCACGACCAAACAGCTGAAGTATATCCTCATGGAGACCGACTTCTTTTCAAAATGGTCAGAAGCCATACCCCCAAGGAAGTCAGGGAATGAAATATTGTCCGCTTCGTGAAGACCAATATAATCACCAGATTTGGTGTACCTTATACCATACTGACAGACAACGGCACCAATTTCTGCTCTGCTGAGTTGGAAAAGCTATAACACGAGTATGGTATCAAGGCTAACCACTTATCCGGCTAAATTGTAGTGGCCAACAGACAGATAGAAGCTTTCAACATGACCCTGTCCAACATCCTCTAGAAAATGGTGGACAAAGATAGGAAGTCATGGCCGGATAAACTCGTCTATGCATTGTGGGCTTATCGAACCAAAATCTGCACCACTACTCAGTCTACCCCGTACTCATTGGTGTATGGCACGTAGGCGGTCCTGCCCATTGAACTCCAACTTCCCTCACTCCGTGTTTCCATCTGTGATCAATTATCCAATGATGAGTAGTCAGAAAAGCAGTTGGGTGAATTGGAACAGCTAGACAAGAAGCGATTTCACACTCTGCACCACCTAGAAGTATACCAGAACCGAATCGCATGAACCTTCAGCAAAATGGTCTGCCTCCGGTCTTTCATGGATGGATAATTAGTGATGGTCCTCCGGACCCCAATGATTCTCAAAAAGTAGCCTCCAAAGCTGGAGCCCAAGTGGGACGGAACATATGTTATACACAAGGACTACTCTAACGGAGCATACACCGTGATCTCCATGGACGGGAAATTCACGACATCTCATACCAATACGAGATTCCGGAAGAAGTATTTCACATAGAGATCAAGAAGTATTCATGTCCTCACCGCATGATGTTAAACTAAATGGAGTTCTTCCTTACCGTACGATGATAAACTATGCAAATGAAGAAAAAAATGAGATGTACACATCGTCCGAGCTGTATGACACTAAACTGCCAAGCACCTCATCCTAACCAGAAGACGTTAAATTGTATGGCCCTTGTCCGAGCTGTATGACTTTAAACTTCCAAGCACCTCATCCTCACCACATTACGTTAAACTACACGAAATATAATAATTCACCCTCATCCTAACCACAATACGTTAAATTGTACAGACCACGCCCTCACCGCATGATGTTAAACTGTACGGACATCAGAGAACAATGTACGGCTTGATTCCTGCCCTCGCAGGATATGTAGCGACACCAAGATTCCCTATCCTGACCCACCCACTTCAAAAAATAATTCCCTTTCGCCCATGTACAGACCAGAACTGCACGGGGTGTATCATCGTTACAGAGAACTACGTATGGCTATATTTCTACCATCGAAGGATACATAGTGATGCCAGAATTCCACAACCTAGCCCAGCCACCTCAAAAAGAAAAATAAATGTGCCCATTCCCCCGTGTACGGACCAGACTAGCATGTGGTGTATTCACGTCCTCACCGCACGACGTTAAACGGCATGGAGTTTGTCCTTACCGCACGATGATAAACGGCGCCTATGAAAATGAATTAAGATTTACCCTCCCCCCGTGTATAGACTAGACCTGCACGGGGTGTGCTCATCGTCCTAACCACAGGACGATTAAACTGTATGGACTCCGTCTTCACCGCATGACGTTAAACTGCACGGATTCTATGGAACTACATACATCTTGATTCATGCCCTCACAGGATACGTAGCGATGCCATGATCCCCACACTTGGCCCATCCATTCAAAATTAAGAATTCCTCATTTCCACTCTATGGACCAGACCTGCATGGGTTGTAATTCTCGTGTTTACCGCATGACATTAAACTGCATGAACAATGATTTTAAAAATTCCCCTTCCCCCGTGTACGGACCAGACCTGCACGGGGTGTATATCTTCATCCTTACCACATGACGTTAAAATGCACGGAAGTATCCCCCACCGCACGATGTTAAACTGCGTAGACCCCCTTTTACCTTTCACATCGGGTCACCTTCATCCTTACCACATGACGTTAAACTGCATGGAGTTTGTCCTTACCGGATGACATTAAACTGCATGGAATTCGTCATGACCCACCCTGGGCACATGGAGATAAGAGATGGATATACTCCTTGCACATTTGGATACATCCTTTCTGTACATCAGACTCCATGTTCCGGATAATTATGGATCTTCATAACCACTCATGGCCCTCGGAAGTGAAAATTTATTGACCCGTGGACACCTTTGTATGACTGTTCATACCATTCCCTCAGCAGCACTACATATTGATCGCCCCTGGCTCGTCTACCAAAGGAAAAATTTCCACAGGAGAATCTCTTCCTGGCTCTGTATGCATACCATCCATAGGGCCCCCAGAACATATCTATTGATCCAGAAGTTTATGGTGAGGTGGTTTACAAGTTCATTCCCCTTTTCAAATTCGGGTGTTGCCAGGGTTTCCCTATCTGGCTAGCCTATGTGTCCGCCAGTGGTTCACATAGCGACCTGCATCAACAAACATCAAGCTAGGACTAGGCTATGTTGACTCAACGAACAACTGGGGTGAAGATGGTTCTTGTATACCCGGACACCATCATCCGCACATGACGAACTCTGAGCTGGGAGCAATCACGGAATCTCATAATCATTCATGGCCATCGGAAGTGGAATGTTATCGACCAGGGGACACCTTTGAATAACTATTCATACCATGCCATCAGTGGCTCTGTATAATGATAGCCCCTAGCTCGTCCATCAAAGGAAATATTTCCTCGGGTGGTACTTCTCCAAGCTCCATACACCTACCAACCTCAGAGCCCCCACACCATACCTCCTAATCCGGGAAAGCTCAAAGTTTTAGTTTACGACCCTCATCCCCCTCCCTGTTCTAAGTATATCAGAACATGTTGACACAGTTATCCTTCGTGTGAATGCAGTAATAGTCACCAAATGGTCTAAGATTATGACTGATAAACTAGGAGTACTTCGTCCTCACTGCATGATGTTAAACTGCACGGAGTGAAGGCACACCACGAGAACATGATAAATCAACGCAAGGGGGCTCTTTGAAACTCAACAAGCTACCAGGGATGGATATCCCCGACATGTCCAGACATTCCCCTGCCAAATGACAGACTTCGTGGCCCGGACAATCGCGGATCCTCATAACCACTCATGCCCATTAGAAGTGGAAATTTATTGACCTGTGGAAACCTTTGTACGACTATGCTTACCATGACCTCAGTGGCTCTGCATAATGATATCCCCTGGCTCATCCATGAAAGGCAATATTTCCACAGGTGGTACTTCTCCCAGCTCCATACGCTTACCGGCCTCAGAGCCCCCATATCACCTATCCAGATCCAAGAAGCCTCGAAACTATGATTTACACTATCAACCCCCCTTCCACGTCTGGGGCATGTTGAGGTATTCAAGCCCAGTTATATTATGATGAAGAGAATCCTTCCCAATAATTCCCACATCCTTGCCGCATGACATTAAATGGCACATGAACCCTTAAAGATATCTTCGACTTTACCGCATGACCCCAAACTGCACGGAATCCGTCCTCGGTGCATGTCGTTAAACTGCATATCGACCTTCAAAAATGCCCCCCCATCCTTGCCGCATGACGTTAAACTGCAGGAAAACCTTTAATAATGCTCCCCATCTTCGCCTCATGACATTAAACTGCATGAAACCCCTTAAATATATCTATGTCCTTACCGCATGACGTTAAACTGCACAGTCGAACCCGCCATGGGTTCAGTAAGAAACAGATGGTTTTTTCTATCTTGCAGTGCACGGGTCAGACCTGCACGAACCACCGCCTCACACCAGTGCTAGAAAAAATTACTTCACCTATTTTCAGGAAGTTTAGTCTAGATATTTACCCTATATTTAGGAACTCTCTCATCATAAACCATAATTTGTACTCATAAAAAGCCGAACTCTCATAAGCCACCCCTGGTGGTTCTAAATCTCAACTTCCCTGAAGTTGATCGGCTATCGGAAGTGGATAGTCATTGACTTAAGGACACCATTGTATGACTATGCATACCATGCCCTCAGTGGCTCTGCATATTGATTGGCCCTTTCCCTTCTACCAAAGGCATGTTTTCCTTGGGCAATGCTTCTATCCATACGCCTCTTGGCCTTTGAGCCCCATTTCTCTCCCAGGATTCAGAAACACCCTGAGCTATAGATTACCATCCTCTTTCACAATCTTACATGAATGTGGCGAAATGTCTTTAACGAGATTACCGAGAACCAGGAAAAGTCGTTCCATTTTAAATGACATCCCAGCCGCATGACATTAATCTGCATCAAGCCTCAACCATCCCTTACTCTAACTAAACACGTAGGGGGGTGGTCTCCGGACCATGATCCTGATTAGTACGGATGTTCCCAAAACCCTTTCAGATGTCACACTCCGCTTCTGAGCCACCCCTGGTGGTTTTCATTTCTTTCCATGCCACCCATCGTGGTTTCTATAAGCCGGACTTCCATGAAGTCCCCTGGCCATCAGAAATGGATATGTCTTTGACTTAAGGACACCTTTGTATGACTATTCATACTATGACCTCAGCGGATCTTCATATTAATTGCCCCTGGCAAGTCTACCAAAGGAAATGCTCTTCCTGCCCCTGTACGCCGACATAGCTCCCATTCCTTGAGACATGCACTGCATGGCACTCAAATCCAAATATGTTTCCCCCCACGTGCGTCTGAAGGATATTAAGACAACTTTTAATCAGTTGAACACTATTAGGGCCCTCGCCCCACCTTATTTGGTCAATTATATTTTACCTAAAACATTAGTAATGATAGTCTTGTCGGCGGGACTTTAAACTGCTCACAGTCGAAAGAAGCACAAAGCCTGTTAGGCTGAAAACCCGAAAAGGGCGACCTAAGCAAAAGCTGGGTTATACCCGCTGTGTCCACATTAAGGGACCCAGGAAAAATCATGGCATTAAAAGAAAAAAAAGGAAAAAATTTGTAGGGTTTTCCTATAAAACCCTAGAAATAATCAGACTACGCTCGCTGGATCCCATGGTCCAGGAAAAAATTAGTGCTTGTTTTCTTGAGTTATGATTAGTTTTGATTTAGTGAATTGTTCTTTTCAGAAAAATTGTTCTATGTAACAATCAAATTCCACGATAACGAGTTATTGATGGAGACTGTATTTCATTAAAAAGAAGAGAAAAGTGGATGCCCACAAAGCTGGGGTCTCTCTTTTATACAAAAAAGAAAGGGGGACAGAGGGGTAAGTGAAATAGGGGATACAAAGGTGGCTCTAATAGTTATAAAGGAGCCTGACTTGCTCTCCCCACCAGAACAGCGACTGCGCGGCGAAGGCCGTCGCAGGATTGTTCCAACACTACCTTCTCCAAGGTCTCAGCCTCAACCACTGGACGGAAATGCTCCACTGTTGATTGGAGATAGTTGATCCATTTTTCTGGTGACTTCAAGATGGCCAGTCATAACCGATAACTTATCCCTCACCATCGCGGCTCGTTCATCGCATGCACGCAACTCGGAGGATTGGATGGCCGCCTGATCTTGGGAGATCGCCTCCCGTGCTATCAGTTGATGGAGAGTTGTTGTGGTTTCTTCTAAGGTTCTGGCCCCATAATTAGTGGTCTCTAAGTGAGAGAGCGTGCATTCACTAGAAACAGCTTCCTTGTGAGCAATGGCAACTTGGAAGGCAAGAGAATGGATGTTCCGATAGTCAAAGGCACCTGACCACAAACCCAGGAAGACCTGACGAAGAGCTTTGGTTTTCGTTGCCATTCTGGATAAGGGAGTTTCGGTGATGATCTCACGGATTCGAGTCCAGGACCACCTACGCCCATCCCTATGTTCCGCCATGATGCGAGGATCATTGGTATCCTCACTGGATGACACGATAATAATGTCTGGCCTGGCATCCCGCACGGACGTGTGTTCACAAGAAGTTGGCTCTGAAGCTGGAATTTCTGGAGCCCATAACCCCGGTTCAGGCTTGGGGACCAAGTTTCTATGCCCGATATCGACTGGCGGAACCTCCGGGATGGTCTCGCTGGGACTCGACACCATAGGGTCGTCCTCATCCATGGACAAGAAGGATGAACTTTCCCGAACTTCGGCCACCGGAGGGTCGGGAGAGGAAAGTTCTCTAAATCTCTTTGTTTGGTGAGCCATTAGTCGGTCCTCCCTTGAAACTGACGAGGAAGGTGTGGTGGACACGGTAGCCACCATACCTCCCGGTTTAGGAGTCTACCAAACAGCTTTCCCTAGGATCCTGTCAGGCTAGTATTTTACCCATGTCTTTGCATATTCCAGGGAAAGGCCGGAAGCCGTTCCTGTATCAGGGAGGGGAACACTTGTGTCAGATCCCTCCCGTGTCATCATCAGCCACCACTGGCAAAGTATGACTGGATTCAGTCCTTGGGCATGATGAGGGGGAAGGGAAGCTTGGACTTGCATGCAGCCGAACTGGCAAGAAAAGCGATATGGGACCTACAGCTCGCACAAAGAGACATCGTCAATCCGTGCGAACAGAAACCCGTTACGTAGGGGGACCATGTAAGAGAGTTCCTCCAAGCTCCCCTGGCAGTTGTCAACTAAGACTCCATAAGGGGTGGGGTAGGGAGTGATGATGAACTGGGAGAAGTTGCTCAGGAGCTCGATAACTTCACTGGAGTTGAGAGATTTCATGCAAACTCTGGCTATATCCAGTAGGGTAGGCCGAATGGTAGGAAGCGGGATAGCCGTGTTGTGACGATACTCGGAACAGCGACAGTGATCCGCCACCCAGCCATTCAAAAATCGAAATTGCATGCATAGACTGTAGGGTGATGCACCCACCTGCATGTGGCCCAGTAGATCGTAGATATGGACCAATGTGGGCACTGCTAAATTCACCATGTGACCCTCTGCTAACTCGGCCGCCATCATCAAAGTGTAGGCGCAGACACATGGGTTAACATCCTGGGAGGAAATAGCCATCTGCTCAAAAACATAGCAAACAGACCAGATAACCGAAGCATAGGCGACACGCCAGGGTGTGCCTCGTAACCCCATGAATGGTAGTCGCCTGCTTCCAGAACTGCCCAGTAAGAACCTTGAATGGTTCGTGACTACTGAGAAGGATGAGTCCTGGGACACATAATCTTCGGCGCAGGACTGGTGGTTTTTAGAAATAACTCTATCCATGTGCCGTAAGGAATAAGTGAGCAGGCATGCAAGGCCTGACCTAGTGACTGCTCTGCCATGGGCAGCAGCACATTATCCAATAAAGGCACCTATTCAATGTCATCCCATGCATTGGGAGTGGGAAAAAAATTTTCTTACATCTCGCCAGCAATCGGCAGTCTTCCTATCTAGTAGATGTCCCACAGTCTGATGCCGACTTCACCGTGGGCATGGTGGAATGTATTAGTACTTGAACACCAGCGGATGAAGAGGTCGGTAAGGATAAAAGATGTCGGGTAGACAGCAAATTGGGAAGCCCACACTACTAAGTATAGGTTGATAGCTTCCAGGGAATCCGGAGACTCCAGATAGTGGTTATGGACCCAGAAACCCCAAGCCCAATCATTTCAGAAGAGCCTGCCGGACCGAAGATCCCACCCGAGAACCCACCCCACATCAGTATCCCTTCGAGCAAGATTAATAATAGAATGGTAGTCCTTAATGAATCCTATCTGAGAAAACTCTTGAGCGCACTGATCGCTTTGGGTCCTGATAGAGCCCCACAGAATAGATGTGTCTTTTAGACCAAAATAAGAGATTATCTTCTTGTATTGGGTAATGTTTGCATGATTTCATTTTGAAGGCGCTTCCAGGATAGGAGATGGGAGACCTACAAAAGTAGGGGGGATAGGGACGTCATCCTGGACACAGAAACCGTAGAGCGGGAGACGATTAGATAATGGATAACTCAGAAGCTTTGGGGAGAGCAGGTTCATCAATGCACTATCATCAGGAATGATGGACCGGATGGGGTCCCCTTTGACGCTCTCTGATCTGCAAATCATAGCCAAACGTCTCTATGAGGCAGTTGAGAGGGGCTCTACAGCAGCCCTCGGCTCAGAACGAGGGGGAACCATATTTTATCCCTACACAATGAGAGAAATAAGTCTTGAATAAAAATCTAGACTGGAATAACCAAAATGAATGGTTAAGGAGCCTTCACCATCAAAATCCGCAAGGAGGACTTGGAGGATGGTTCATGATGACATAGTTCCGTGAACCAGCCCTTTGTGAAATCAGACCATGAAGCCATGGCCCGCGGAGCATTGGCCAGGAAACCGCGAACCAAGTTGCTCGACGGAAACTCAGTCCCGAGTTTATTCGGAAGATTCAGATACCTTTTGAAGTTCAAGAGATGTTTATTCCACGGAGCATCGAAACCGAAAATAATGTTCCTCCACAACTCTTCATCACATACTTTTTAATTAATTAAGTGTAATGGTTCATGGTTGGGAAGTCGGTTCAAATTTGAAGGAGACCGCGAAGAAGAAATGGTTCACGGAAGTTGCTGCCAGTTCGCGGACGAGGAACTTCGCGAAGGAGAAAACATGCGGAGGCGAAGGAGCTCTAGTTTCATGAACAATTAGGTAAAGGACAAGTGGGGGCTCCCCATATTTATAGGCGTGGTCCCCTACCAGGTCCACATTTCTACCAAAAACCATCTCAATTTCAGGACCTCTTCGTATCGGAAGTGCATCCTCTTCGTCCCAATCGGACCCCATTCTGATGGGGGGCATTTGTAGGGTCTTGAAAAATCCGCAAAGGAAATTTTACCCAAAATCCCCCAAAATAATTGGGGGCATGTAATCAAAGAGGAGACACAAAGGAACAGTCTGTGAACTAGTCCAGGGGATCACAAGGAGGCCAGACGCTGCGAGGCACCCCCTCCGCGAACCATTGTCATTCGCAGAATGGAGGCGGAGAGGCTCCGCGATCGCGAGGAAGGATGTACGCCAGTCCGGTACACCATCACGAACCGCCCCAACCGCGGACCGCGTCAATCGGCCTGAGCCACACCCGCTGTCGTTCTCGGAATGGAGGTGGAACCCTCCGCAGCCGCGGACACCCCCTAAGTTCACCTCGCGGAGTAGGGGAGCGATCAATACCCACCGCGAATCATGGATTGACTAAGTCAGGTGTGAACTGGGTATTTGGTTATGGGACTCTGTACAAGGTTCTGCATGTCCACAGATACATTCCTTTCCCCACTCTATAAATAGAGACCAAGGAAGAATGATGAAATGGATCAGAGAACTGGAATCAGATTCAAAGGGATAGGAGATCGGTTGAAGGAAGGCTTCGGATTTCGGAAACACCGAAATTCTTATCCGCGAACTACAGCAGGTATATGAATTAAGAAGGAATTGGAAAACCCATAATAATTTGGTGAACCGTGAACCTAAAAATACAATACAAAAGGGAGAACCGCGAACCATGGCACCTCCGTGGATGACTTCCCCATAGTCCAGGGAGTTTATGCCTCTTTTCCCATCCCTCCTACCGCATAGCACCCTCCTTAGTAGGAAAAACCCCAACAAAAGAGCCTACGATCGACGCCACCCTTGGCCGCCGATGACCTCCTGGAATCGTCCGCAAACCACCCTTGTTCGCGGATTGAACCCGAATCCGCAAACCACCCTGGTTCGCGGATTGAACATGAAACCGCAAACCACCCTGGTTCGCGGGATGCCGATCAGTCTGCGGACCACCCTAGTTTGCGGATGGCTTCTCCAGCAGTGTGGCACTTCCCCACGTGATGGGCGCCTCCACCCATACCTCTCGGTGGCTCAACGAATACTTCAGTGTTCTCATTTCCATAGCCAGGTAAAATACTTCTCATCCAGCCAGGTCCTCTGCGACTCCCTCGTCGGACTATTTATCGGCCCCGAGCCGAGGCCTCTGCCAGAGCCACTGGAGCCGCGTGGTATAACATTTAGGCACATCAGCGTGCCATTTTGAGTTCACATACCCACGGTAAATAGGGGCAAAGGGGTTACCCCGACCCTTGAGCAGATTCCCAAAGCATTCCTAGGTTCACATTCCCACGGTAATGTAGAGTCTGAGCTCGGGAATCCCTTTTCTGCCCCTCCACTTGCTGAGGGTTCCACTAAGATGGTAAAATACCCATCAGAAGGAAGCCCTCACGCACTACAAAAGAGGAGACGGGAACATGAGCACCCTCTTTCCCTCTCCCGCTGGGCTTTGTCGCCCCGAGCGTCCATCTCGGAGTAAGCCCCGACCTTTTAGGCCTCCTCAGAGTGTAAGCCCCAATTCATCACCCTGGGCCACCTTCATGCTTAATCCCCACTCCGCTTCTCACAGACTCACCTTTCGCGACGTGATCATCTTGTCCCTGGTGCCTCTTGTTTCTCACACCGAGCGTGACTCACATGGGCATAGAGTAAGCATCGACCACGACATCCACCTATGCACCTCCTCATAGTGTAAGCCCTAACCCATCATTCTGGGCTTCCACAGAGCGTAAGTCCCAAGCCAAAGTGAACTACGAGGACTTTGATCCATGTCAAAGCATGGTATGTAGGAAGCCTCCAAGAGGTTTAGGACCACCACTCAGTCGTTTTCTCCATGTCAAGTTCCACCCTCATCCAACATGACTTTAAACTATATGCTCCCATCCAGCATGACATTAAACTATTTATGCAAACTACGAGGACTTTGATCCCTGCCTCTTAGACATGGCACGTTGGAAGCCTCCATGAGGTTCAAGCCCACCACCCATTGGACCACCTGGTCTCTCTTCACGTCGGTTCCCCGACACCTATGCGAACTATGTGGACATTGATCCCTGTTTCCTAAGCAGGGTACGTAGGAAGCCTCCCCGAGGTTCAAGCCCAACAGCCGGTCGATCTGACCATCTCCACGTCAATTCACTACAGCACTCATAGTGCAGCCTCATGAAAGTTCCAGCCCTTCGGGGTCATTAATGCAAAGAGGGATGGTAAACCTCGGGCATAAATGATTCTGAACCCCTGCGTTCAGTTGACCATTTCCCACCAAGGTTAAATCCTTGGATACTATGTTTGGGTATAAATCAAAGAATCGCGAACATATGAATACATATTAAATCTATAAGAGAGTTCCGGAACAGGCAATAATTCCCCCCCAAAAGGGAGGGATGAGCCCGACTTCCCATCCTCCTAACCAATGTAATTTATTAAGAGTTGTTGGTCAGACCATCAGGTGAAAGCCTGCCTTTGGAAATCAGGTCCATCAATCATTGTATACGAAGCCGTTGGGCGTTTCGTGGCTAAAAAAACAAGAATGAAACAATATTAATGGAATTTCTCCATTGAGCCTCCAACTCCTCATTAGTTTATTTTTGGACTTCTCATGGTGCACAACTTAGACAATTGCTTTGTCAAAATGATACAACATTATTCACATATAAATTAAGGGAATAAATAAGAAAAACACTACACTAGAAATGGTTATTGCCTTCAAAAAATCTTATTTTAAAGGAAAAAATATTAATCGGAGATAAAAATGAGACTATTTAAAGATATTCAAATTATAAATAAAAGAACAAATCCCCCAAAGGTTCCATAATCACCTATAAAAATAACTTTATCCTATGTCCCTTTATATTGAATGGACCATCAATCCAGGGTCCTCTAATATGAAAATATATAAAAAGGAATTCATGAGTTACTATAAAATGTCCACCATGTTTGGAATGGAATTTAAAATGGGGGAGAATAATCTAATACTTGTAAATCATCTCTTTATCTACAAATTTGATCTCATTTCTCAATATACAACCTTTTTCTCTTTAAAATATGATAACTTTTCATCGATATTGTTTTAAAAAACGTCCAACTCCTTAAAACACAACTTCCACTCTCTTGCAACTTATAATATATTATAATTTCAGTTTATGATAGCCCAATAATATAGAGACCCCTTATTATCATACAAGGACATATAATCTTTTAAGATGAATTTCTTTTACATTAACCTATGAATCGACAATGGACCATAATGGTCTACTTCCATTGGAAACATGGAACACAATATTATAATTTAGTGAATGATCTTTAATAAATCGTATAAATATATTCATATTTTGTAAAGTTTATGTACATGCTCTATATAAAATATTTCACCATAACTTGGGGAAAGGAAACAAAATAAAGGGTGATCTCATGTTCTCACTATTTGTAACCAAGGGAGATACATAAGCATAAACATGGAATAAGGGTATTCAAAAATGAGCCAAGAGGGAATAAAATTAGAAAAAGATTTAGATTTTTAGCATGTAAATAAGAATAGAAAATATTATGTTAAGAACACCCACCATGGAATTGATGACATGTTAGGATTGGGATATCCACCCATTTTCCCACCTCAAGGTTGGTCTAACCACCTATGTACCCTCCATTTTTGAGGAAACACATCCTAGGCGAGGCACACCACCATCATAATTCACACACCATTTCTCATTGTGGAATGGTTCACTCCCCAAACGATAATATTTTTCAATTTTCACTTCACAGACAATCATAGTAGAAAATTTACCTTACAGAGCTGAGTTCACTCCCTACTATAATCATATCTATCTTGGTAGATATAAGTCATTACCTAGTGCATTGGAGGGAGATAAAGGTATCACCCATATTTGGTTATATAGTAACCACCATCCATGGTCTTAACGTAACCACTACTACATAATAAAAACCATACATACGTTTCAAAAAAAATATATTAAAGAATTCATTATATAATAATCCTTGAAATTAAGTCAGTATCATAAAAATTACATCATAACATAACATATCAAAAAGATACATTTTTTATAATCATTTTGTTATTACATAATGTCTCTACCTATGAAAAAATGAAGAATTTATTTGAGATATATCATGGTATTTCTGTTGAAGTAGAGATTGATTTAATAAAAATTACATCATCAAAAATATAAAAAAGTTTGAGAAAAAATTAAAATTGTATGATTTGATCATATACATAGTAAACAATTAGTAACCTCAAAGGATGTAATCTTAAGTGAAAAATGATTTTGAACTATCATTTAAAATTTTTATTGAGTAATATATTCTTTCTATATCAATGTTTTTTAAAAACATCATATTTAAAATACATTTTTTTGAAAATAAACATGAAAATTTATAAGGGAAGCTTAATACAATTTAATTTTCAAGATAACAGGATGTTTCAATAATGTTTTCAAAGACAAAAAATATATATTCACATTTTTGGTAAAATATAAAAGGATTTTTTTAAGAAAAACATAAAGATTATTTTTAAAACATTTTTAAAACAATCGTAAAAATATATTTTAATAATAATTTTATAAAATTTTAAGAATAATTTTGAATTTTTTAAATAACATTATTTGGGATGAAAATTGGTTGTAACCAAAAAGATAGGTTTTCTTCAAAAACATTATTTTTGAACTCTTAAGTACATTATTAGAGTAAAATTTATATAAATCAAGTATTCTCATGGAATTAATAGATGAAATGAAAATTAAAGAGTTTCCTAAGAGATGTATCATATTATTTTACCATTGGAAACATAATCATAAATAATCCATATAACTCATGAGATCATAACATAAAATGTTAACAACATTAAAATCATTTAAATGCAATAAACATGAAATAAAATCATTAAATGAGAAATAACATATTATTAGGAAAAATTAATTAAGGATATTAAATGTTAGAGTGGTTGTATATACCACACATATTAGAAGATAGGTGTATATTAGAATTGTATGGCTCAAAGCAGGTAAATTGTGACAAAAAACCATGTTGATTTAGTAATAATTTGAATCATAATTCCAAATAAATAATTACATACAATGAAACATTTAATATCATTAAATGAGTGGTATTATAGATATAAAATTTATATTGGGATGTATATACACAACAAAAATGAAATGAGTGGTGAATTTCCATATGTCTATTAAAAATAAAAGAGATACTAAAAATCCATAACCGATTAGGTATCTTTTGGACTATAAATTCCATGAAAGAGTGATTTTAATACGGGTATAAAGATACAAATAATCTTAAGTATAATAATCTTAAAATAAGGTAATGTTCAATACATACACTACATGAAATAAATAGTTGGTGAATATGGAATTTGTCTTAATGTAGTAAAAAGTGAGAGGTAAATCCATTAAAATAAGTCTTAAATTCGGTCATTTTTGTTCGAAAATAATATATAATATACATTAATTTATAATAAATATATTAATGAAAAATATTCATATATAAAATACAATATGTGTTTTTATTAAGAGATTTTATTACTTTTTCATTTATAATTCCATATTAATGTCACGTTCCGAGCAATAATTTCTTTTTTTTTTGCATTTGTTTTATCTTTTTATTTATTGGTCCTCTTTATCCAATCATTGTTTTATATTCTCTATAATTTAAACCGTAATATAAATATCATATATATTCTATCTACATGTATTTTTATTAATATATAATATTCATTCATAAAAATGAAATACACTGAATAGGGAGATGGTAGGTTCTATTAATCCATGGTCGATATATCAATTTTATTATCGAATTTTATTGAATAAAAGTAAGTGATAAATGTATATTATCAGTATTGAATAATTTTAATTTCATTTATATAACATTATTTCATTAAACCCATCCTTAATAACTTCAATTTAAGGTGTGAACAAATCACATTGCTTCGTGATGTGGTAGGAAATTGAACACATTAGTAATGTTATTATACGCCCAACAAATGGGGATCATGAATGTATGTGTTATATAATAATTATATAATCATAATTAATTTTTGAATATTATATATAAATAATAACTCAATTGTTGGTTTCCATCCATTAGATGAGGTAGTTAACCAACAAATGTCATCAGTTTGCGAAGCGATAGTTCATTGTATACATGAGAGATGATTTCAAAACCTATTTAATGGAAGTGGTGATAATTGTTGGTCATTACCAAAAAAAAGAATAATTTTACAGAATATACATACATTAATATATAATAATTTTATAAAAAAATTTATGTGTTAAGATGAATAAATAAAATAAATGTGAGAATATATGAACATTTCCTCTTCTTCGGGTATCCTCGTTTGCTTTGTATCAAATTTAATCCTTGGTTGAATTTTTTCCCAACATAAGGATTATAAGACGACATTAAGGATTTTCTTAATTTATTTAAGGATTTATTGTTGAACTAAAATTTTTTATGGTGTGAATATTAGATGAAATGGGGTGGCCATTTATAATTTCTTGAGAGGACACTCTTCATATTTTTTATAAGAATTGAGTGCTCCCGCAATTTGAATTTTTTGAAAGGGTCAAAAATAGATAATTAAAAAATAATATATTTTTTATGGTCAAAATAATTCCATATAAAATTTTTAAAAAATATAATAGAACTTTTTTATCCTTATTATTTTTATTTAAAAACTCATCA
The DNA here is from genome assembly GCA_963277665.1 of Viscum album. Lineage (NCBI taxonomy): Eukaryota > Viridiplantae > Streptophyta > Magnoliopsida > Santalales > Viscaceae > Viscum > Viscum album. Next base: position 1,283,917,416 of record OY728134.1, read on the forward strand.
ACACATTTTTAGCTTAACAACAGTAATTAATTTTTTTCACGAACTGTTAATTTTTGTAAAAACATTAGTTGGACATAATAGATAATATAAATTACATTGATTCAAATTACGGAATACATTTCCCCTAATCCTATTTACATAATTGGATGAATTAAATTTAATATTAACCACGCATATTAGATGAGAAAGTGGTAATCATTAAGATAAAATATTCAGATTTTTTAAATGATTATATATAAACATTATATATCAAATTGATCCCAAGAAAATAAATTATATTAAAGGATATATAGTGGGACTAATTTTACTATAAAATAAATTTCAAATATAATTTTACTTAATAAAATATTTATTAAAAAAGTGGTTTTCAATTTCAATTCTGTATTTTTACTATTGATTATGAAATAAAACGTTTTAGAAATGTCCCAAAGATTCATTATCAAATAATTTAGAAATTAAGATTTAGAATTTTATTTTCTTTTTTGGAAATATATATTATTAATGTTTCAATTAATATTTTAAAAATAATTGGGTCCAAAAATCAGGAAACCTATTTTCCTGAAAAATACTATTTTATATAAAAAAATAGGATTTATTTATATATATTATCTAGAAAGCACCTAATATAAATGTTAAACATCTGATTTAATATGTCATATATGATCATAATTAAAATAACTAACCCAAATTGGTTTGTTTATTGTTTTTAGTCTAAACACTTTTTTATGACAAATAGTTTCTCAAAAAATAATTTTCATTATTTTAAAATATGTTTTATTTTCAATTATAATTAGTTATTTAACCAAAAATTATTTATATATACATTTTGATACAATATTTTAATAATTTATTCAATCATATTAGTACATTACAATTTTATGTCCAGGTGATAACTATCATATTAAATTATAATATATTATTTGTTTCTGATGTTTCATTTAAACTCAGTATTTCATATAATGTAAGATAAACATAGGATTTTGTGTTACAAAATGAAAGCATAGTGTTGCATGTATAATAAGATAAATTTAGTGTTTCTTGTAATGAAAAATATTATGAACATAAATTTTAAATGAATAATATATATATATATATATAATATCTAAGTGTTATGCATTCCACCCCCATAAAATAAATTTATCCATTGAAATTTTCCTTAGTCTAAACATTTTTAACATTAGAAATTTTATTCATAGAAAACCACATCCATAAAATAAATAATAAAACATCTCATAATAATAAAATGTTGGAAACATAATGTCCACCTACCGTAACACATAAATTGGTTTCCACCTAGAAGAACATAGGTGGCCTGTGAAAACATGTACATATAAGAGAAAAAGACAGTCAAATATTGAAAGAGAGTGATAGTGATAATTTATCACAATAAAGTGGTTGATCCTGAGAAGTATAATAACCAGAAAACATAAATTTGTGATAATTTAGGAGACCATTTTATTTATAAAAAATGATGGTATAATGACAACATTTCTGCTTCAGGATCTTTTTCCTGATGTTGAGGGACTTCATTATCATCTTGACTGAGAAAATGATAATGTTTTCTTAATTGATATCTTTCTATTTAATTGAAAAAAATTAATCCATTAGTCATAAAGAAATGAAATTTTTTATAGAAAAACATTCTTCATGAAATGAATTTATCATGTCTGGATCATTAATTATGATCCATAAAGAATGATAAAAAATTACTTATATTTCTAGTTATTATCAAAAAAAATACGGTCAGAACAAGTAACGCATAAATCCTTATATGGAAAACTAATACATTAGTCTTTAAGTATCATCAAAAGTATAAAAATACTCATTCCATAAATTTTTATCCTTATAAACCACCCAAGATATTAAAATCAAAAACATTAGAATGATGTTCACCTAATTTACAAAATAAATTAAACATTAATTCCTATATACGATAAAGTGACTCTTTATTATCACATACAAAACATGTGAATACATTCATGATGTATTCTATTGATATAAGAAAATAACCAAAGTTACCAAAAAAATTATTAAAAACATAAATTTTTCCTTATTCCTTAAAAAAGATTATTGGATTTTTTCATAAATTAAAACAAATGTAAACTCCATCAATGATATCATAATTCACATTGTCAAAATATGATTAATTAGTTTTAGGGTAATCAATACTATCCAATATATTTATTCATACCCAATACCTCTTTATATAAATAACATTATCACAAATCTATATCATACTAGGGGTTTTATTCCATTAATAAAAATAACTCATTTATTTTAAAAAAATTCAAGTCAATTAGTACCATTTAGAATAGTATTTAAAATTAATAATGAAAAAGATCTACAAATAATCATTATATATATTCATGTAACAAAACTACTGAAGTAAAATAAATAATTACTTCAATTATTTCACCATATCCTTATGACATTAACTTGGGACACTCTTCTTATTAACAAAAAACATTTCCATTCATATTTCATTTTTAATATCTTCATATTTTTCATTATAACTATTAATAATATTATTTTTCTCATTTTCCTTAGGATATTTCTCCCAAGGACAATGATTTTTATATTTTCCATGCATTACATATTTAAATCATCTATCAAGGGATATTTCATTAGGATGAAAAATATTCCATTCCATTACATTAACTGGAACTTTTCAATTTCCATTAAAAATGTCTTACTATATTCTCTTCTTATCCAAAACTAAAATATCTTCCCATTCTATTATGACATTTAATAAAATGATAATTCCAACATTATCTATAAATATGAAACTGAATATTATTTCTTCCATGGTATCCACTACATGTGTAGTTCCCTGATGTTGGTATCCCATAATCGGTATTGTTCTACTATTACGTTGGCATAACATACAAGTAAATCATGCCCCAAATGACTAAATAATTTAGTGGTCTTGTTAAAATAGATATATAAATGAGTATTTTGTTAAATTAAAATAAAATAATTACAACCTAATATTATTTCATTAGATGATTATAAGTTAATTTAATATAGATTACCCTTGAATATATTTATTAATACACTTTGGGGAATCCCGGGGAAGGGAAAAAATAATGGTGTACTCAAATTCTCATGAAGGGTAATTTTTAATGGAAGTAATAATGAATTAATAACAATTATCAATATAGAATGGAAATAATAGAAGAAACATTCCTTGAAATCAATAAGCTAATAAGAAAGGGAGAAAATAATATAGAAAGGTATATAACTAAAAACACATGCCAGTTAAATGACATGATAAATAAAAAATCAACATTCCCAGTTAAATAACTTAAATCACCTTTAATTTAATCATTTAGTAGTGTGTGAAATGTGTCCATAAATGTGTCGATGGAAAATCCCATGGACGAGTCTAAATGAGGAACATGCTAAATTATTAGAAGTCATGTATGAGGCATATAACAACATAATCTATCAATACTGACTGAATGAAAATTAATTATTTTATTATAAAGATAACCCCCCTTTTTTAGGGGTAAGGGGGAACCCAAACGACTTCAAAGACATAAAAAGACAATCAACCCCCCAGTTCAATGTCCAAATATAAAAACCAATCTTATTCAAAAAAAAATGAATATCCCCCCTCCCCAGCATCAAAATCATCAAGACGAGCTTCCCCCTTCACATTGATGTCCGACTAGTAGTCACGTGCATGAATGCATGTGCACAATACTGATGGAAAATTCCAAACTGTCTCAATCATCAAATTCTGGATAGCCACGATATGTGAAAGCTCAATCCTCTGAACCTCTTCTGGAGTCGTCGCATGAGGAGAAATGGATTCAATGACCCAAAGTACGTGAACTGAAGCGCCTCAAAACACACTGCCCAAACATTCCACAGATCCACAAATTCAACCAACCAAAAAATCATTCCATTATTTCCCAACACTGCAAAACACTCACTGCAATCAACTTGGTCTGCCACTGTGAATCCATATCATAGTTCACCGCACCTCAAACCGTTCACCAAGAAGCCATCACCGGTCAGTGGAACCGAATCCACGATGACCTCACCTACCACCTCCACCTCCATTGACCCGAGAAAGACATACCAAACACCAAAATGAAACTGTAATCACTGAAGCTAGGGACACTCGGAGATGAAAACTTAATCCAAAACAAATCCAGAACCAAAAAACAAAATCAATCAGAAACCACAAAACATAACTGTCATCGTACCACACACGAAGAAGATCTCTCCGCGAGCCAGTATCCTGTCGTCACGTACAGATTCATAGCTCTCGAAGACCGCAATACACCTCCCACTACACCCAAAGCCGACACTGAAAAAAGGCGCCACCCCTATGTATATAGAAGAAGCGGACCCGACCTGGACACAACTCTGCCAACAAGAGAAACCCCAGCCAGATCAATGACTAGGGAAATAGAACAGGCCGACAACGAGAATCGCCAAGGATTGAGCCCACAAGGATCCTCCACGAATGGGGATCTGCATTCCACGAACAAGGCCACAGATATGCTGAGAAAGGATCCACCACCTTCCCCGAATGGGAAGAGATACGAATACACGGGGAGAACCAAGCCAGGTGGAGCCCCTTACGAGCACATCACTAATTTAATATGTGCAACCAATTTTTCACATGGGAATATTTTTATTCTTAGAGAGGATATTTAATTATAGGGCCCCACCCTTCAGTTAATATCCATATAATACCTCATATCTAGCAATTGATTAAAAAAATAAATAACATTCCTTATCAAATATCTATATTGAAAAATGAATAAAAATTTATGAAAATTTTCTCTATGGATGATAACATAAATCAAGGGTTATTGAAATTCATAAATGGATATACCTTTGAATGATTAGTAAAAAATTATTGAGGAAAATAATCATTAAATAATACAAGGTTTCCCATTCCACTTTGAAATATTTGAACCAAAATTCCCCAAAAATTAAATGAAACATGGAATATCCTGAGAATAAAAAGATTCATAGTATACCATTTCAAATTAAATACCGTATTAAAATATTATATATGGTTTATATAATTAACAAAACCCTGATAAATGATAGGGATGATTAAGTGTAATTCAACATCAAAAGAGCATAGTAAATTTAATTTTTCTATGGGAAATAAAAAAATAATCAATAAAATGAATGTCAATACTATCCTTGGTAAAATCAATCATAAACCATATAGGGTATTAATTAGTATAATGTCAATTGAAAATATCCGATGTAGTTTCAGGGTTGTTTTTTGTGTTGAAATAAAATAATAAATTAAAAAACAACTCTTGGGGAAAATAAATTTTATATTTTGAATCCCCATTTTGAAAAACACTTTCATTGTATATGAATTTTTAAAAAAAATTATAAAAATTTTCATTTTAAATTTGAAAAGGATGCTCCGAATAAATGAAATTGGTTAAATTTGTAATTTTTGTATTAGGTAAAAAAGAACATTCTGTTTTCATGATAAAAGGTTAGATAAATTTATTTTTTCACAATGAGGAAAGAAGATTCAATTAAAATCAGTTTCTAAAATTTAAAAGGGTAAAAATTTATTTACTAATTTTTTTTGAAAGTGTAAAATATTTATTGAAAAGGAATTTCATAAATATTGATGTTAGAAGAAAAAATATTCACCGAATAAATAGAGAAAATAACTTGGCGTTTCATAAATAAAATTATAAAACATTTTATGTACCAAAGAGTCGAAAGATTATACTATTACATAATCAATTCCTGAATAACTATATGAGAATGAATTGTAGTGTTTAATAAACAATGATCATAAAATTTACTAAACAATTATCATATAATGTACAACAATTGAAATTGATGTACAATCAAACCTAAATAAAATTTGATTTTGAAGTAAACCATTTAAAATCCCATAACGATGATGTTGGAATCAATAAATAAATATATTACATGTGTCAAATTTAAATAAATATTAATAAAATGTAAATACAATAAATATATATTAAAAATTAATTACATACATAATCATAATATATTAATGACAAATAGGAAGCAATATTACTAAATGAAAAGTAATTGAGTTATTAATTCTTTACCAATTCGTAACTTTTAGCCCAAATCCTTTTAGAAGAAATTATTCAAAAAAATCAAAATTAAATGAAAATATATAAATTCATGATATAAATTTTTGAAATAAGTTGTAGATACAATCCATTATAGAAGTAGGTTTTGAATATGACATTTAGCTCTCCGATATAAAATGATACATGAATTTCTCTTACACGATGTTTCATTTCCAGTGACCATCATTTGAAAAGCTATATAATGGTTTCCCAAATTCTCATAACTTATTACAGAACCATATTAATATTAATTATATCATATATGATCTTATTATAATTTATTACTAATCTTTTTTAACAATCATTCATTATTTTCACTATTTCAGGTGTTAATTCCCTACTTTTCCGGGTATGTTTTGACATTTTATTTGTTGTTTATGTTCATAAATATAGATTTCATTATCAACCGAATGTAAAACATGATATTATTAACATATATATCCATTTTATATGCATTTATAATAATACATTATATTTGGGTAATGGAAATGGAATGCACAGTTCATGGAGATGGTATGTAGTATGTACACATACACGCTACTTTCATTTCATTATCATTTTAAAAGAATGGAAAAGACATTTTCTATATGTATATTTTTATTAAATTAAATATATATATATATTTAATATGTAACATATTTTTACTAAATAAATCCTGTAAAAATACCATGTATTGAATGAACAAATCACATCACTTTGAGGTGGCGGTAGTCCATACTTCTACAAACGATGTTATCATATTTTTAAAAAATGGAAAGAATAAGGGTATCTGTTATATAAAATTGCATCAATATTAATAAAATTATTATTTATCATTTATATCATATATTAATGAAATTTCCACAATAATTACCATCCATTATAGTGGGTAAAGGAAAAAATGGACAACATTGTTTTTTGATGTAGTGGTTCATCGTACACATAAATGTGTAGTTCGTTACCCATTATATAGAATTTTGTTTAATTGTAATTATGAATCCTAGAATAAAAAAATTAGTATAAATAGGATACATTTGTTATAATATAAACATTTCATAAGAATATTTTGAGGGGTGGATAATGAAAATAATGAAAAAGTGCTGGAGGAAATATGTTACCTCTTTTTCGGGTTACTCCTTTTGGTATGGATCAAATGGAAACATTGGTTTTAATTATTAAAATGGTGTATTATGTGATTAGGGGAGGTATTTTTTGGAGATATTTGGGTTGATAATGGGAGTACAATTTGAGTTATGTTAGGATGTGTTAGCGACGAGTTCATTTTTATAGAGCAGGAGGAGTGGTATTCTGATAAAATTTTTAAAAGGGAGTCCCACCCTTGTTTTTCTATTGTAAATTGTCTCCAATAATTTTCAAAAGTAAATAAAGGGTTATGGTGACGAAATATACATTAACAATGTATGTTTTACATATTTATAGGACATTTTTCCCTTATGTTTGTGTTCTATTCCCATGTGAATATAATTTTTCTATTCATCGCTATAATTAATTTTAATTATTTTCACTAATATTTATAGTCAAGTTTTTTTTCAAAAAAAAATTTAATTATAAATTATTATGATAAAAATAACTTCAATAAATATTTTTCAAATTTCAATCACATCTGTGGCTTAAATAAAATAAAATTTAATCTCGCAGATGGGACGACAATGCGGGTTTTAAAATAACAATATTGAAAAGTTTTCATGTTTTTTATATCCAATTCAAATGTAAAATTTAGTCCAATGTCCTGTGTTGTATTAATTGATCTTAATTTTATATAATTAATCTTTTAAACTAATAAATAAAATATAATTTATAATTGTAAATAAATTAGTGAAAAAATCTGTTTTGAATTAAAATTTAGTATTTTTCAATATTCATAAAAAATGAATTATTTCATATGAATACAAATAATTCACCAAAAAATAATTTTTAAATTTATATTTTTGAAAAAATATAATATATATATAATATATATAAAATTTAAAAAAATTATTTTTAATATAGGTTCTCTATTAAAAGGCGTTGAAATTTCTTATAAAAAATATAACTTTTTGTGTAATATTAGTTTTATTATTACATAATGAATATAACATATATTGTATAAATATTAAAATAAAATTAATATATATATATATATTAAATTTTTTACACTCACCAATTGTAATTGACTTAATATATTATGATGAAACATATTTTTAGTCATAAAAATTGATTTTTTATAAATACATTCCCTTTATATTCAATTTGTTATTATATATATTTCTAATTAATTTTTAACCAATTATTTCATTTTAAATTTTTGTAAACCATATATTTTCATAATATAGTTAATACAATTCATTAACACTAATTTTACTTCTAACTAGTATCTTATTATACTAAATAATAATGTTTTATTAATACATTGTTGGTCAGTAAAACTATGTTTTACGTGTAACACATGTCATCGATGAAAGTTGTTGTTGCTTGTGATGTATGTTAGCATTGTTTTGTGTTAATTATAATCTATAAAATATATTAAATTTATTTAAAATATTAATTATATTTTAAGGTATTAGGATATTATATTTCCTTGTGTCATTGGTTTCGTGTGTCGTACACTCTATCGAATATAATATTCTTACATTAGAATTTTTAGTGTTATATTCTCACAAAATTAAATAAATTTTATCCTCATAATTTAATCTCTCTTATTGTAAAATATTTGTTAATATTTCTTATTTTGAAATCTGCCATCATTAAATGATTTTGTAAAACATCTGCTAGAAAATAAATAATGGTATTTAAAAAATCTCATGTACTACTATATAAATATATTTCTATATAGTAGAAAATTATAGGAAAAAGATAATATGGACATGGAAGAAAAGAATAAATATTTATTAGGATTGATTGAGGCCATCAATCCCGAAAAAATGAATTATTAATGGAATGTTGAGGTTCTAAAATCTATAAATCATTACTGATTAAGAAAACCATTAATTCATCAAAAAATTTATGGTTTTAAGATAATTTTTATTAACATGTTCCAAATGTTGAGTTAATATTTTAATTCTTATGAATATATGGAAATATAAATACATGAAATATTATATAATCACAGTTTTCATCATATTTATGTGCTTTGATAAATTTCAAATTCATTCATTGCATTAGGAAATAGATATCTGAAAATTAATATTGATTCCTAATGAATTAAAATACACTTTAAACGGATAATATGTCCTATAAAAGTGATCATAGTATTTCAATTTACCAATAACTATTCTCCAAATCCAAAATGTTTAAAACATTTATATCTAAAACCTAAAAGTAACACCACTGGATCATTATTAATATTTATTTATCAAATAGTTCAACTAAAAATAATGTCATATTAATGAGGAAATTATATAAGTCAGTGGCGGGAATGAATCCCATATCAAACTTTCTTCTTGGTTCTATGTTTGATGGCCTCAAATAATTGAAGGGGAAATCACCTGGAATATAGTTTTTCATTCTCTAAAAACATATTTATCTAATTTTAACCAAGAATTTAATGCCACTGGTATTTATAGAATAATAATTTTTAATTTCTATTGATATTTATAAATAATATATTAATTTTATATTGTAGGGGACACATTTTTTGATAGAAAACTCAACACACAACAACCAATTTCTCTAAAATCATACGTTGCACAATATATTGAGTTATATAGAGAAATAATACAATAATATTATTATTATTTTAAAGGATATTTAATGCATAATTTATGGAATGACGGGAATCAATAGTATCAACTAAATTTTGAAATATTGTTTACACGTGTTTAAATAATGTTTCATTGGTTACAAAATTTATTATAAATATAAATACAAACCAATTGGATATAAAGGAATTGTTTTTAGGATAAACTATTTAAAAGAGAATAATAGTGTTTATAAAATCAAATCACTATTTATGGAATTTTATTTATTGAAAAATATATGTTATATATTCAATGTAATTTGTTCCATTTATCTTATATGTTTTCGGTATATGATATAAGAACAAATTAAATTTTCTGGATGAAAGAAGAATTTTTTTAAAAATATAGTTCTGTAACCTTTAGTCAGTAAACCCTTTTTAAATTAATTTTTGTCACTTTTTTATGTTCCATTTGACAAACATAACATATCCTATAGTATAGGGCCACCTTAATTTACTTTGGTCATTTTTTTTTGAAATATTCTAGTAATGTTAATTTTCAATGAATAGTGAAAAATAATTCATTTTAATTCAAAATTTTATTTTCATCTAATTTCTTTATATATTTATAATAAATTTTTAATTGTTTTTAATGTTTTCTTGGATTTAGTTTTTGTCACGTAATCCAATTTTTTTCATTTGATTTAATATCCAATTGAAATTGGACATAAACACATAGAAATCTTTTGATAGATATTATTTCTAAAGAACCTACCTTTTGGTTTTAACAATGGGAATCAACTTTAATTTAGTTACTAAAAATTCTATATTTTGAATTTTTAAAAATTTCTTCCATATTTGGAATAACAAGATAAAATATTTGGAAGTAGTTTCCTTTTTTTGGACATTCTGAATAGTAATGTTAATAATTATTATATATATTATGGTTAAAGGGTAAATCTGGTGAATAAGGGTAACAAATAATATTATAACAATATTAAACTACCATAATGCATGTTTTGATCCTATTTTATGAGAGATTATGACCATGGGCATCCTTTGGTCAATTTGCCGACCCTATAAGTCCACATGTGTGTGAAAATGACATGTTATAAAAATTAATTTAATGTAATGAAAAATATAACATGACATGTATCTTTTAGTAAAAAAAATTTTATATAGGATTATATAATTGATCTCTTCTACTATAACTAGTCATTATAAATATAAAACTATTTAAAATATCAATGTTTTTTATTTATAATTTTAAGACATTATATAAATAAATTTAATTATGACACAATGATAATACAATGATTTATTCATTAATAAAATATTCAAATAAATGAAATTATAAATGTTTAAATACATGTAATTTTCTTTATTTCGATGTCATCCAATAATTTTATGGTTTTTATTGACGTATTATATTTTATTTATAGCCATTGGTTTGAAGGAATTAGGTTTTTATGAATTTTTAAAAAAATAAAATTTTGAATAATGTCAAAAATTGACATCATTCATAATTTAAAATAAAAAATAGTTTATTTAATAATATTAAATTCCTAAAATTATATGATTCAGAAAAATGGTTACGAAAAGTTCAAATATGTCATAAATGTCATTGTTTTGGGTGTTTTACATGATATGGTATTTACATTAACCCACCATGTGTTAATTACACAATATCACAATAAAATTAAAAACTTTAAAAGAAGGGTTAAATAAAAAAGATAAGGATATCAAAATAAAAAAAGTTCTCTAAAAATTATCTAATTATTGGTATTCAAACCAACATAATATTATATTGGGATTAAATGTGATTTGGACCATTTGAAATCGAATAAGACTTTGTAATAAATTAATATTTATTGACTTCCCTAAAATACCCATCCTCCCACTTATGAAAGGCCACCACCCCTACCCCCATAACACAGACCTCTCAAGCCCCTTGCATCATCCAAAATTTTCCCAAATATCTTCCAAACATCCCTATCTTATTCTTATATTCCTTACCTTGGGTATAAGGAAATTCAAGAAATCCTTTGTGCTTGAATCCAAATATTTTCCCCGATTTAGAGGTAACGCCTCCTCTAAAGTTATTTTATTTTATTTTCCCTCTCCACTCCCAATGATACTCCTATAATTTTATTACATAATAGAACCAGTATCCTTATTATACTAGGATGTTTTTACATGAAGTATTTGAACGACACTTACACACATATCCATCTAATGGATATGAAAATATTTTTTCTGAATACAATGAACTACTGCCTCACAAAACGATGATTGTCTAACATTATCCTACTAACTATCAGTGTGGTCATTATGATGGAACTGTATTTATATATGATATATATTTTATTTGTATTTTTTCTATGATTCTTTATTATTATTTAACAGCATACCTTTATGGTTTCCATGATAGGTAAATGAAATAATTTTATTTGAGGAAGTGTGGACTACCGACCCTCCAAGTTATATGAGTTGCTCTTGTTATACATGGAACATTTAAGGATGGATTTGTTAATCCTATGAGACATACATGACATTAATATAATATCGGTATTATAATATTGTTCTGCCTCCAAGGTGGTGTGCTTAGCTGGTGGTGTGGAAATGTTCCGATGTGGATCATGACCCATCCCTTTTTCTATAAAGATTGGTTCACGTAGAATGTAACATTCCATTTCTTTGTCCTATTTTAAAACATCATCCTTTAAGGAAGGTTGATTTAACCATGTGGGGACAATTGTTCATAGTGTCAAATTGTGTGGGGATCGAGCACTCGTGCAATCGGTCCTTCTCGGATATAACTTCCTCTGATAGTCTCTGATGGGTTTATTCGTGGGGCCAAGAATGTCCAATGGCTTTGGTATCCATGAATCATGGACCTGATTTGCAGTGGTAGATTCTCATTGGATGAATATTTGGCCAATGACACTTACAGACTCCATTGGTCAAGAGGATGGGAGGTCAAGCTCACCGCACCCTTCAGAGGGAGGATTGTTTCATGCTTCAGGACACACTTATTAATTTATGTCATGTTCATAAGTTCGTGAATCCTTTTCTCATTTATGAATGAGTGTGTCCATTGGATAAACTTGGTTGGTCTGATCATCTTAAAAATGCATATATGTTTGATTCTACTATGGTGATTCTGAATTAAGACATATAATAATGCGCTCTATAATTTATCGCCATCCATGGGGGATAGAAGGAGATATAATATTGCGATCAGGCCTATAATAAGGGATTCATATTTATCCTTAGGAGAGGAAACAGAACACACGTTATTTATATTCTGATGGGGTTTACGCATGAAAGATCCCCATTTAAGATACCATGATTGGGTGGACCCTTTTTTATGGGCACACATCTGAGCTCGGGCCATCTGGCAGGCATCCTAGTTATCCTGGATTGATCAGGAATCAGATTTCTCGTAGTTCTGATGCCCGTGGATGTTGTAATTCTCACAAACCTCTAAGCCCAAACAAGTTATGATAGATGTGAGAAACAAGTGGATGTGAAATATTCAAATATGCACATAACTCCACTAATGTTAGTGGGGGAGGGAGAGCCCAAGGCAGAAGAGGTCGGGGCTATTGTGGGAGAGGGTGTGGAGAAATTAAACTTTCCATGTGAAATTGCATTAATGATTATGCGGCCCGGCCTCAGAAAATCAGGGACTTACCTCATATAAAGGGCCCCTTGGAATGTAATATGGGGTATACTATAGTTTAATTCATATAGAAAGGAAAATGGAATTACAGTTTAATGTCATGTTGATAGGACTATTTGGGGTCTTGCAGTTTAGGGTCATCTAATCAGGACCACATGATATTGAAACCATGATTAACTGGAGGAAAATAATGTGTGTATATTCTGATGTGTATCGAACATGAGATGGATGGAATGTGTAATCCATGATTTTGGAGGATCCAAAATGAGAAGAAATGATATGAGACATGGAGGCCATTGAGGCGTACAAAGGTAGGAGAGGACTCTCTTGAGGTTGAATTTTCCTTTTTTTGATGGTCTTTTTATAAGAAACTTATGCAGAGCCACCAGGGCATGATGTGCATAGTTAGACAACGGTTTCCTTAGGACAATGGCCTTCCATCTTCAATGGTTTGTGATGTTTATGAGTATCTGAAATCACCATGTATAATACAATATAAAGTCTTATAGATTGGATGATGGAATCACAGTTTAACTTCATGTGGGTAGGACTATAACCAAAATGACTAATGTCATGTGGTATAGGCAAAAAACTCATTGTTTATGATCTTAGAGTTTGGAGTGTGCATGGAAGGAACTATGATTAGCTGGAAGACAATCAAGATGGGGTGTTCTGACATTCCTCGAACATGAGAGGGAAGGGAGTTGTAAACCATGACTTTAGGGATTCTTGGATAAGAGTAAATTATATGGGTCATTGAATTCATTGAAGCATACAGAGGTTGGAAAGGACTCTCCTAGGGATGAAGTTTTCTTTGTTTGGCGACCGTCTTTGAGGGAAACATAAGCAGATCCCCTGGGGCATGATGTACATATCAAAAACAAAGTGTCCATATGACACTGGCCTTCCATTTCTGATAGCCTTGGAGGATTATGAGGATCTGGAATCACCAGAGACCAGAGTTTGATGGATGTAAAAGATTTGTCTAGGTATTTAATAAACATTTAGACTATGATTTTCCATTTAAATAATAGTTAACCTGGCATAGGAGGCTGGTGATTGGGCTTTTGAGAGGTTCATGAGGAATGCCTCTTCTCATGGTATTTAAGACACAGATGTTTGGGCGGCATAGGGGAACAACAGAAACATTTGTCGACCTGACTCGAAATATTCATGGTGAAACTCTCCATTTTTCATGTGGTTAGTGATGTCTGTGAAGGGACTGGACCATAGGGCCGGGGCCACAGCCCAACACATATCCCGAGTAGGGGTCTGGGGGCTAAACCCCTCGGGTTTGGACAAGTGGGTGTGAATCGATTTCTTTGTATTGTCGTTGCATAAGAGATGGATGCTTAGGATTTGGATGATTCTAATGGTACACATAGGAACTTTCCACCATGGATGGTACACAGAGGTGTTCTCTACATGTGATGGTACGAGGAGGAGCTTTCGGCGAACTGTCTTCCATATATAGGCGATCAGATATTGTCTTCATTATATGGGAATTAGCAAACATTCTTCCACATATGGTCATCCAAAAACAATTTTTATTATATTTATTATTGTTTTGATGGTTGGATGTAGAGGGATTTCTGAATACAGTTTTTGGGGAGGAAATCTGAAAAATGATTTCTCCATAGGGATTGTGAGATAGATTCTCTGAAATGTTTATTTTTTGCAGGATGGAATCCATGAACTTCTTCAGTTATGGGTGAAATTTCTCCCCCACCCTCTATAGTATTCATCCATTTTTCACTCATCCCCTAGGATCTCTCTCAGCCTTTATTTTTCAATTCCTCCTCCATTTTTCAGTTCCCCTTGTAGTCCTTTAATGGAGTGCTCAGAATCCATATCTACGGATCGCGCGATACCTTCTGTGGGGGCCCATGGAGATATATCTAGTTCCTCAAAAGACTCGATTATCTTGGGTTTGTAGAGGGGTGGTACACAATAGGATTCTCCTCATTCGCGATCCACATCGTTCACTGGGATGGTGTGTGGTGCATACCTATGTCAGATTCTTCGCAGCGAAAGCAATTCATAATTTCTTCAGTTTGCAGGTGGAAATTCAATGGGAACAACATCATTATCTAAAAAATTCCATGAATAATAGAACTTCATAGGGAATCCATGTACTGATGGTTCGTTGTTTGTGCATCCTACAAACCCTTCTCGGTGATGGTACATGACTTGTCCGAATTCATTTGAGAAATTATATTTCTTCACATTTTATCCTCCATTTTCAAATCAAACATGCTACCATTTTAATTTCCAAACACGAGGGTGTATTTTCGTTCCCCTATCATAATTTTTGGGACCCTACAAATATATTATATCATTTTATTATTCTTCATTTAATATTAAAAACAAATTAAAGCAGCATTCATGCATACGTACGACCAACTGTCTCCATGAACGATTCATACCATTTCTTATATGAAAATATAATGGATATTATATATATATATATATATATATATTATATTTATGTTATTTAAATCATGATTGATATTATAAATATGATTGAGTATTTCTAAAAGGAAAATTTATATCAAAATGAGTTCATTTTCGACTCAATAACCGAATATCGACAGAACATCTCATATGAACATAAACAATAATGTAATTTTTATAACTTGGTAATAAGTGATATTGAAGGAATAATTAAATTGAAAAATGATACAAATGAATTATAAATTAACATATGTTTTTTATTCTAGAACTCAACGATTGTATGTGGTGATTCGGACTCAAGGAAAGGGACTTTGTCTAAATCTCCTTTCAATGAGGAATATTTTTGTTTATAGAAAACCTTATTTTATACGGTGTATAAATATACCTTTTTTATTTTAATTAAATTTAATGTCTTTCGAAATGAATATTTATTTACAAATCATTTCACTAAATGACAATGGGAATATTTCATTATAATGTATGTGGTGACAATGACATTTCTGCCGCCTTGAGTATTATTTGACATTTTCCTTCCTCTATAAGACTTAATTTATTTTAAACAAATCGCTTATTCCTTTATTTGGGTATATTGGTATTGAAAATGATCTTTTAAGAAAAAATGGTATCATTAAAAATCATTGTTTTTCATATAGTGTTAGAAAAGTTTTTCAAGAGGGTTTTGTGATGAATGTTTCTTTGAAATTGTACTTGAGCATTATATGAAACGGGTGTGCCTGATACATCTTATATGATGGGTTGATCCAGATTATAGTTTATAGGTGACCCCAAAAAAGATTATATGAAGGGTTGATCCGCATTATAAATCAAGGGTGTTCCCATTATTGTTTATATGATTGGATGATCCCCATTATAGCTTACATGTGAGCATAATATAGTTTATACGAATAGTGATCCCCCTTTAATATCTTCAATTTTAAAGTCAACCATATTGTTCTTCTAATTAAATGGGACAAAAAGGGTTTTATGAATATTATTCTCTAAGTCATCTAAATGTTTTTTAATTACATTAAATTAGTTAAATGTTTCTATTTGAGTAAAAAATTATGACTGATATTAATGTGTAAAAGTTTTTCTTAGTTCTCTAAAAAACATTAAATGAGTTACTGTGGTTTAACAAATCTATTTTTTTTATTTCATTCTATGTACCTTAAAATGTTTTTTATTCTCATTCCATGTTTTTTAATTATTTTCTACAAGGTATAAGGATGTAGAAGATAATTGATGAAGTCCAGAATATTGTTTTTCACGAAAAATAAATAATTTATTGTATAATGTAGTTTTTTGGTGAGAAAAGTGGATATTGAGTGTAACTATCCATATGTAATGTATGGGTCTATTATGAAATATTTATGGCCTAACACTAATCCTAAAAATAATCTCAATTTGAATTCTTGACTTAACTCACAATTATGTAACATCTAATAATTTGTATCAAATGGAAGGTGTATGCAACTTTAGAGAATATGATGTATTCTTAAGTGTTAGGGAGATGATCATGGGTTTATAATGTTAAGGTATATAATAATTTCAATTACATTGAATCCCATTTTGAGGATAATTTATTTTAAGGTGGTTAACATTATTTTGGGATACTGTGACCTTTGAGGAAATTGTGGGTAACATGTTTTTGCGATGAAAAATGTGAGGTATAACGTTTGAGGTTAAAACATTTTAGGATTATTATTGAGGATTTTACCACATTTTTTTATTGTTATTTTAATTATACAGTTATTAAACATGGAAAACATGTATACCATGTGAAAACCCATCGTGTAAGATAAAGCTTCGGGAATCAAACCCGCAACTGAAGTGAACCTGAGATTTTTCGCCTACCACTGGGCTAAATGATGTAACTAGTTATTATGACTTATTCATTATAGATAAATGATTTTGTGGATCAAGAATAAGTTAATTTTGGAACTTATGTTTCATCAAACTCATATCCTTTGCATAGGAAAAATATTTGGTGATTAAGTGATACCTGTTATTTTGGAATACGTTTTATCTTTTGTGAACACTATATACCTAATGAAAATAAAATACTGTGGGATTTCATTTAAGGAGTAATAGTTGAATTTTATATTGGAAGAATATATGTTTTTATTATGGACATATAGATATTTGGGTTACTTATGGAAATTATTTATGTATCATGGAGAATATGTGATTAGGTTAATTATTATTTAGATTGAAACATTAAGAGTAGTCAATGTTATCTGGCAATAAATGTTAAAATTTATTGTGGAAAACTAGGTGTTCAAATATGGATGAAATATTTGGTTTCTATATTAATTTGGATTATTTTGAAGAATTTTAAGGGCAATTGTTTATTGAATGATATTTGTTGATCTTTGGGTATTGTTTGATTAATTTTTTAGATTAAGAGTATTATTTCATTTTTATAAATGATTATCCTTTTTGAATATTTTCTAATCTTGTACAAACCGTATTGGTTTTTGTTATTTTCTAAAGACAATGGAAATATATAGTTCATATTGTGTGGATTATGTGATTCTCGGAATGTTTATTCTAGTGCTTTATGTGTGACCCAGTCATCTTGAATACTAATCGTTTTGAAAAAAGATGATTTTGTATTAAAAATTTATTAATGGATAAAACTGTACTTGAAAAGTATGTAAATTTCCTTATGTTCTTAATTAATTTCATAAATAAATTCATAAACATTAATAATGGAATCATAAAAAAAATTACTTTTTCTTATAGGGATTCAAAGAGTGTTTAATTCATCATAGGTTTATGATTTTCTAGTAGTTAACATTCTCCTGATTATGATTTATTTTACTCTTCGTCAGAACATGACACATATTCTCTCATATGTTTCCATGTTTTATTATATGTAATACTAGTATGTGTTATAATGGTTTGACCTTTGTACTTAATATTATTTCTTTTAAAGTGGGAGTTTTATTGTCTCTTTTTCTATTGTGAGATTTTCAATGATGTTTCCTAGCCCAATTCTAAAATTATGAGGACAAAATTTCCAAAAAGGGGGAATCATGTAAGGAACCATGAATTTATATAATAATAAATTTTCATATATTTTAATATTTATGAATACGATATTAATTTTATTTTAAAGAGTACAGTTTTTCTGATAGCATACTCAACAAGCAATAAAAGGTTTCTCCAAATTCAAATGCTGCACATGACATTGAGTTATACCGAAAAATAGTAAAATATTATTATTATTATTTTAAATGATAATGAACACCAATACATTTGAATGGTGGGGATAAATATTGTCTACTGAATTTTGAAATTTTTTTAAACATGTTTAAATAATGATTCATTGGTAACCAAATTTATTAGAAATAGAAATAAACACCAATTTGATATAAAGGATTTGATTTCATGAAAACCAATTTTAAAGAGAATAATTGTGTTTATAAAATCATATCACTCTTTATGTATTTTTATTTAATAAAATTTTTTTTGATATATTTAATGTAATTTTTTATATTAGTCCTATATATTTTCTTGATATGAAATAAAAACAAACTCAATTTTTCGATAAAAGAAGTACTATTCTAAAAATGCATTTTTACATACTTTTGTTGGTGAATACATTATAAATTTACTTTATGTCACTTTTATATGTTTTATTTGACAAAATTAACTTCTTATATAGAATTAGGACATAAAAATTCACTTTGGTTAATTTTATTTTTATTTTTTGATAAAGTACATTTTTATTGAATACTGAAAAATACAACATTTTGATTCAAAACATTCTTTTCATATAACTTATTTATTAAGTAATATTTTAAATTAATTTTGTTTTACTATTTAATTGTATTATGTTTTTATAATTTAATTCAATTTTGGTAATGGTATATAATTTCCCATGAAAATTGGACATAAAAAATTCCATCTTTTTATAGTTATTACTTCTTAAAAATCCGCTTTTTTATTTTGCCAATGGGAATTAATTTTAAACTTAATTATTGAAACATCGGTGTTTTTATTTTGGAAAAATGGATTCTTAAATTTAATAAAAAGGTTGAATTTTTTTGAATAGGATCCTTTTATTTTTGGAGATTTATAATAGTACCTTTAGTATTTATTTTTTTACCATGGTTAAAGGAAAATCCAGTAATTAAGGGTAAACAATAATATAATAATAAAACTAAACTACACAGACACATGTAATATTCCTATTATATGAGATATTTAATACAATGGGCATCTATGGGTCAATTTCGGGACCCATGGTGCCATTTTGGTGTGATAAAGACATGTTATTAGAATTAATTTAATGTAAAGAAAAATATAACATAAACAAGTATGTTTTACTAAAACAATTTTTAAGAGGGTTATATAATTGTTCTAATCAACTATATCTTGTAATTATAAATTTAATATGATTTCCAATATCATTTAATTTTCTTTATAATTTTTATTCATTAAATAATGAAATTTTTTCATTAAACAATGATGATGCAGTGATTGCTTCATTAATAATGGATTCAAATAAATGATATTATAAATGATAAAATAATTTTCTTATCATTATTTTGATGTAATAACCACAATTTATTAATGATATAGACCTAGTATATTTGTGTTAATGCCTTATTTTCAAAGAAATCATGTTTTTATGATTTTTTACAAAATTCAAGTATGAAAAGTTTCCAAACGTGAAATTATTCCTAAATAAAAATTTAAAATAATTTATTATATGATATTAAATTCATAAAAATATAATATCCAGAAAAACAGTTACAATATGTCCTAATATGTTATAAATTACTTTTTTTGGGTCTTTGAACATTATATAGTTATTAAATTTACCCAAAATGTGTAAATAACATGATATAACGGTTAGATAAAAAATGGTATGCAAATGGTTAAACCAAAAAATAAGGATATCAAAATACTAAAAACGTGTCTAAAAATTATTGGAAGATGTCTATTAGAACCAAAATCATAATATATACCTTTTAAATATGTTTTGGATCCTTGGTTATTGAAATTTAATTTATAATAAATTAATATATTTCGACTTTCCTAAAGTGCCCCTCCTCCCACTTATAAAAGGCAACCAACTCTACCCACATAAATCAATCCTTTTAAGCCCCTTGTCTCATAAAAATTCTTCCCAAATAATCTCAGAAAATTCCTATCTTAATCCTAGATGCATTACCTTGGGAAGAGGGCAATTCTAGAATGCCTTTTGGCTCAAATCAAAAGTAGTTACCTGATTTAGATGTAATGCCTTCTCTCAAGTTCATTTATTTTACTTTCCTGAAACACTCCTTATGACCTACGTAGAGATTGATTACATATAAAAATAGTATACCCAATGAACTGTGATGTTTTTATGAGATGTTTTCGAACTACACATATACACACCTCTATCTAATGGATGTGAACTTACTGCTTATGTGTACAACGAACTACTGCCTCACAAAATAATGATTGTTTAATTTTATCCTAACACATCACACGGTGGCCGTTATGATGAAACTATAAATATATATATATTATATATTATATTTATATTGTCTATATGATTCTTTAATTTTATCTTAAAAACACATTTATGCTTTCAAGGATGTGTAAATAAGATAATTTCATTTGAGGAAATGTGGACTACTACCCCCTCAAAGTTATACGAGTCGTTCATGATATAAATGGAACATATAAATGATAAATTTATTAAAACTACGAGACATTCATTACTTAAATATATTATTGGTATTATAATATAGTTTTATAAAATTTTATTATTGTTCTTTTAATATGAAAAATGAAATTAAAGTAGCGTTCATGTGTACATATGGAGTACCGTCTCCCTGAATGATGCATTTCATTTATCATATAAAAATATTGTCGATATTATTAATACATATATAATGGATATCTATGATATTTAAATCATGAGTAAAATTCATGAGATGATGGAATTTTGACTACATCGAAAATTTACATCAAAACAAGTTCATTTTTTACTCAAGTTCCGAATGTCGACAAAATGTCTGATATGAACATAAATAATTATGTAAGTTTTTTAACAAGATAATAAGTGATATTAATGGAATAATAAAACTGAAAAATGTAATAAAGAAAGTAAAAATTAACATATGTTTATTATTAAGGAACATAATAACTATAAGTGATTTTTCAGTCTCAAGGTAAGGGACTTCATCTCAATCTCCTTTCATTGAGGTGTATTTTGGTTTATACATAACCTTTTATACTGTGTATAATTATAAAATTTTTTATCTTAATTTAATTCAATGTTTATCAAAAGTAATAATTTATTTTTTGAAGAATTTTACTAAACAACAAAGTGAAATTTTCATTTTAACATACACGGTGACAACGGCCTTTCCGCCACCACGATTATTATATTATATTTTAATTCCTCTATAAGACTTAATTCATATTTAAAAAATCTCATATTCCATTATTTTTGTATATTTGTATTAAAAATGGACTCTTAAAAGAAAATTATATTTTTTATGGAAATTGTTTTCTTATGGTGTTAGATAATTTTTTAAAAATGGTTTTCAGATCACTGTGTTTTTGAAATGTCACATGTGCAATATATGAAACGGGTGATCCCAATACAACTTATAAGAATGGTGGAGCCCTATTATAGCACACTAGTGAGCCCAAAAAATATTATATTAATTCTTGATCCCTATTATAACTCAAAGGTGAGACTTCTATAGCTTATATAAAGGGATGAACCCCATTATAGCTCATAGGCTAGCCAGATATAGCTTATACTATGGGTGATCCACATCATTGATATTCAATTTGGAAGTCAACCATATGGTTATTCAAATGGAATGGGATTTAAAGGGTTTTATGTATAATATTATATATTTCCCCTAATTGTGTATTAATTTCATGATATTAGATTAATGTTTTTAATTGAAAAAAAATTATGATTGTTATTAATGTTAAACTGCTTTGTTTAGTTCTAACAAAATACATTAAATGAGCTATTGTGTTTTAACTAGACTATTAGTTTTCTTTTTTATGTCCCTTAAAAATCTTTTAATTCAAATACCGGGTTTTTGAAATGTTTTCCATATGGTATCATTATGGATAAAAGAGAGGAAGATGTCAAAAATATTTTTATCAGGAAAAAGAAATCATGTTTTTTTTAAAGGGTTTTCATTGGTAGAATTATTAAATACTGACTGTAACTATCCCCGTGTAAGGTGTGGGTTTATTATGTAATAGTTATGTTAAAATTCTTTTAAACTACAAACCTATTAATATTCTCAATGTGAATTATTTTCATAAATCAAGATTATGTAATGTTTACGACATTGGACTTCAATGAAATATTATGTATATCCTTGAAATAAGGATAATGACTAAATAACCTTTTAACTATTATTTTCTATAGAACCTAAATACATAAATACATAGTCTATCACATAGGTCCATATGTGGTATATAGTTTATCATATAGAGTTTGTAATTCCATTAAAAATACCATTGTGTGAGAATAAATTATCATATAGGAAAAACAATATAATCATTTTTAGGATGTCTAAATCATGACACATTATTTTCAATATAATGAACCTCAGGTTTTACCTAGCCATTTTATTTTCGTAATATATTAAACTCCTACGTAATGGTTTGTAAATAAAATTATCATTATCTTAAACATATCCCTTAGGAGTGTCAATCCAAAATCATAGTAAGGCTCATTTTTGTGTACCATGTTTCACTCATGTCATGCTTGACGCACCCTATTGGAGTTGAGACCCCCATGTTCATTTATGCAAGAACCAAATCCTCATGTAGTGTCTAAAAATGGATTTATTACTAGTAAATCTAGATAATCACTATCTATCAAAACCATTATGTTATTATTTTTTTAGCCTAAAATTCTACATTACTATTCAGATCAATATTCAATGTTTAATAAAATCTAGTTCCGAAGGGTATTTCAAAATATTCTCTAATACCAACTATAACACCCCAAGCCTATCATCCTGAATCCATAATCCTACTACCATTAAATTGGAATGACAAACAAGAATATCACATCCCCAAGGACCAAAATGTTTAGTAGTAATGGTAAACTAGATACACACATGAGTCTTGTTTTACAAATATATACACCAATTACAATATCATTTTTAATTAGGGGATTTTAAATTTATTCCATATAGTATATCAATGCATATCATTCATAGTATACATCATCGAATCACGTGGAATGTAAATAGATTAATGGTGGTCTCCAATTCTCTGTAAGGTTAAATTAAAATAGATGCAACAACGAATCAATGCAAATAGTAAATATGGAAATTTAATAATGGAAGATACATATTATATAATCAAGAAAATTAGAAGGACGTGTGTAAAAAAATTTCAATGTAAAGTTATAAAAAACATTCCAATTAAAAAATTAGTTAGGAAAAATCAATATAGAATGGTAAATAACTAAAAACACATTCCATTCAATCAATGCACAATGAGTGAAATGCATCAATATAGATGTTGATGTAAAATCTCAAGGATGAATCTAATTGAGGGAAATTATTAATGATTGTACATAATGTCAAAGGAACATGAAAACTTATACAATCAAGACTGTTCATTCAATGTTTTAAAACAGTAGGTATAAAATTGTTTATTTTTCACAAGATTGTTTTATCATGGGAACTTTTCAATGCATCAATGAGCTATAAAGATTCTGATCCCCACCAATCACTAGTTGTCCAGAACATTCCACATATTGAGTGATCAATTTAATTAATATAAATATTCCTTATAGAAAATATTTATTTTAATAATGAATATGAATTTTACAATATTTTCTTAGTTGAGGATATCTAATAATAAGGGTTGTTGACATTGATGATTGGAGAAAACATTAAATGAATATTTAAACAGTGTTGAAGAAAATAATTATTAATAACTCCATAGTTTTTTCATACCACATTGAATCATTTTAATCATAATTCCCCATAAATCGAATGAAACATATATTTTCTTGATAATATGGAGTTTCATGATATAACAAGTCAAAGAAAGCACTGCAATTAATAATGATATATGATTTAGTCAACAAATACGCCATGAAAAATGATATGGATAATTATTGAAAACTAAGTGCTAAATAATTATATTAATTTAAATATTTCAAAGTGGAATAAAAAATTATCCATTGAAGTGAATTCTAATATTATTATTTTCCAAATCAATAATAAGGCATCTAGATGATGAATTAGGATGATTCTAAAAAAATATAGCAAGTTTATTAATATAATGGATTACTGTCATTGATGATATAAAATAAGAACGTTGAAAAAACATTTGTAAAATATCATTTTGCATTAAAAAACATTTCATGAAAACCAATGATTTAAAAAGATATTTTAAAAATATTTCCTTAAAAATTAACCTCTTAAATTTGAATAGAGGGACTTGAAGGAATGAAGGTCCGTAAATCATTACATTTCATTCTAGGAAAAAAGAAAAATTCTTTTTCATAGTAAAAGGATATAGAAATACCGTTTTTGGAAAGAGAAAATAATATTCACTCAAAAAAATCATATATGAAAACATGGGTAAAACTGCCTAAAATAAATTATTTTATAATGGTTAAAAAAATTTGAATTTTTTTTCTTCTAAAATTGGTGTTTTTGAAAAAATAGGTTTTTTGAATAAAGAGTGAAATGAATGAGGGTTTTATTAAGAAAATTATCTAAAACATTTGACCCTCTATAGAGTGAGAAAATGATAAAATTACATGAAAAAAAAATCATGAATAATGTTGTTGGAAAAAAATTAATGTTTTTATCTAAAAATTATTGGATAATTCCCTCTTATGTAAATTCATGTATGAACAATCTCAAACAAAATGATATTATTGAGTAAACCCTTGTAAATGACCATAACATTAATGTGATAATCAATCAATGAATATATTATGTGTGTAAAATTTAAATCTGCATAAATCAATTTGAAATTTATTAATATATTGTAAAAATTTATTACACACACTATCTTATAATATAAACGAAAGTGAGGAAGTAATATAACTCAATGAAAAGGAATCGGGTTATGAAGTTATTTTACACATGGTATGTTTTAACTCAAATACCCTTAGAATAAATAATTCAAATTGAAAATAAAAATTCCATTAAGATTAAACAATTCATGACATAATATATCTTAATGGTCAATAAGTACACCACAAAAATGAAGTATGTAGTGAATATGACATTTATCTCAATGATGATAAAAGTGAGATGAAAATCGGTTACATCATGTTTCGTTTAGTGTGAATATCATTTTTATTCAAATAACATGGATCATTAAATGTTACTATCTAATTCCAATGTAATGATAATTTTTGTTATATCATATATGATCTTACAATAATATCTTATTACCCATTTGTTAAAAATCATTAATTATTTTAACAATTTTGGAAGATAATTTCTTTGTTTGTCGGGTATGGTGTGACTTATTTTTGTTTTTCAAATTACATAGATAAGGATTTCATCATCTAAAAAATGTGAATCGTGATTTTATAATCAAATATATCAACTATTAATGTATTAATTTTAATACAAAATATTTGGAGATAGAAAATGAAATACAACAGTTATAGAGACGGTATGTCATACCTAAAAATAAATGCTACATTAATTTCTTTTTTGTAGTAAAATAAATACAAGTAATATATATAAGATTATTTTCATTATAGTATAATATATACTTCATATTTTTACATATTTTTATCAAAACCTACACATTATATATTCTATGTATAGTGTGAAGGAATCATATCAGTTTAAGGAGGAAGTAGTCCCAACATCCACAAATGTTGTTATCGAATTTATATAAAATTCAAATCATAAGGTTATGTGATAAATAAAAAATATATAAGCATAAATACATTATAAATATCATAAATGTCATATATAAAAATCACTTCCATCATAATTTCCAACTATGGGAGTTTTTAAAGGAGAAATAAATGCCATTGTTTTGTGATGCGATAGTTCATCAAACACAAAAAAATAGTATGTATGTTACCCATTAGCTGGACGAGAGTATATGTGTAGGTTTATGAAATAGAATTAAATAATATAATTATGTTGAGGATATTTTTTATTATATAATCAAATAATATGATGCTTTTATGGGTTTGACACTGATAATAATGAAAATGATCTTGAGGAAGGATGTTACCTCTAATTCGGGTAACTCATTTTATTTTTCACCAAAGGGAATAAATGGTTTGATATATTACAAAGAGATTATTATAGGATGATAATAGGTAAATTTAGGATAACTATTTTATATAATTTTTGAAATAATGTGGATATAAAGGAATAAGGTAGTTGGAGGAGTGTGTTCCTTTTTATAATTAAGGTGGAGTTGGAATCTTGTATGATATTTAATTGGAATTCCAGATATGTTTTTTCTATGAAAATATGATCAATTAATGGGCCTAAGTATTTAAAACGGGGTATTGAGTAAATATATGGACATAATATTTTTTATGCAAATTTCTATGTCATTTTGGACATTAAATTTATGGTTTAGTCCCTTGTTAAGCTAATTTCTCACTAAATTACTGTAATTAATTTTAATTAATTTTTCTAATAATTTAGGCCAAACTATTTTAAATGTATTATAAATTAAATTTTATTCTAATTCCAAATATTAAATTTATTTTTATAAATTACGTTCTCATATTTGGTAGATATTAATTTAAATTTAGTCATGTAGACATGACCAAATTGTGGGGTTTTAAATTAAAATTGTTTTATAGTTAGATATGTTTTTATAGGCAATTTAAAATTATTATTTATTCAGATGAAATGAAGTGAATTAATATATATAAATTTTTTTATTAGACTTTCTGAATAATAAATAATATATTTTACCCTTAGAAATTAATTAGATTAAAAGGCAGTATTGTATTAAAATTCAGTTTTTTTCAATAAGCATCAAAGAAAGAAAAATTTCAGAAATGTAAAAAAATATCACACTAACCTAATTTTTACATTTCTATTTAAAAAATGAATTTTATTTTAACATATAAAATATAATAAATTTCCAAAATTTATATTTAACCTAGTTTCTTCATTAAAAATCTGAAAATTGCCTTTAAAAAAGTATATGTTTTTATGTGTAATTTTAGATTTATTCATATTTTATTATTTAAAAATATATTATATGAATCCAAAAACTATTTTATTGAATATATATATATATATATATCCATATTAAATTAATAAAACTCATTAATTTTAATTTACTTATTTTATTAGGATAAAACAACTTATGGATATAAAAATAGATATTTATAAAAACATTCCCTTTATATTCAATTGGTTCTTATATTGATTTATAATTAAATATAATCCAATGAATTAATTTAATATTCATGTAAACTATATATTCTGTTAACATAGAAAATAATATTCATAATCATTAATTTAGCAGCTTGGTTATATCTTATTATATAAATAATAATGTTTTATTAATATGTAATTGTTTGAAAAATCATGGTCTTGTGTGTAATGCTGGTCATCGAATAATATTGATTTTTCATGTGATGATTTATATATAAGTGCTGCATATATTTAAAGCTATATAATATATTAAATTTATTTAAAATATTAATTGTATTATTATATATTTGGATATTATATTCACTCACGTAATTTTTTTTTCAAAGAATGATAGGTGACATTAATGACAAAATATAAATGAAGATGAAAAACTAAAATATATGGTGAATTCTAATTTTAAAAACATTCATTTTTTACCTTAAATTTTTTATATTAATATTAAACATTTTGAATTAATAAAACCACTTTATTATTTGAACAATATTCGGACTGGGCCCTTGGGTCTGATAATAAATATACAATAATAAAGATGATTCTGAAACGATTTTTAAGTCATAGTTCATCAAATAGATGATTATACCATAAATATAATAGAATCATAATCAGAGTAAGTGGTGAAATCGTAATAATAGAAATCCAACTTACATAGTAATAAAACATTATCATAATAAAAGTTATTATGATAAATGTCACAAAAATATAAAGTTGATTATAATAGTTTAACTTATTGTTTTAAACACAACATAATTTACAAATAACTTTTAATGAAACAAGTAAATGAATATTGAATTATTTCAAAATAAAGATATGGGTATCCAATAGCCTATGATAATGGTCCCTTGATTTATACATTCAAGAAAGTCTATCTTACCCATGGTAGGGTGTTCCCTCAATACGAAGATTAGTCTGTCTTACTAACCTTGTGATCCATCGATTCAATGATCAGATTCACTATGTATATATATCCTCACAATCCCACTATCAAAAAAGGATCGTCACATCACTGTCTTGTGGTCCCCATAATCCATTGAGCATAAAAACATGGGATGCATAGGGAAATGTATTAGGGATACAACCTGACAAGGTTTCCTAAAGATAGACATTTTTTAATGTAGAAAACAAATAGTAGAAAAAAGTTGTTCAACCTTTTTACTCGTTATAAAAACTGATAATGAATAAATTAAATAGGAGCTAAAGTAGATCACACTTAGGTTCTCTATCAAATGTTATACATCTATTGAGCTCTTCAAATAACCTGTTATTTGTAGGTAAGTATTCTAACAATCATCATGATAACCAACAATAATGTTTCTCTTAACATTTTACAGCGATCTGGCACATGGAACTTCAATTGTCATATAATAACTAAATACACTAAATCATTTTATTTTACGCATATTATTAAAAAATTAACAATATAGTATTATTTATAATGTTTTCCTTAAATTATGATCTGTTTTAATGGATATAAAAAATAAAATAAAATTAGTCTCATCATATTCATAACAATGGTAAGTATGATTTACATTGATATCATTTTTAATCTAATTACAATAATCATGTTTGAATTAAATAATAGAAAAGTTATTTAGAATATATTTTCAAATGATGTGTCTAATATAAATTGTATCATATATTGTTAAGATAATCATATATGTTTTCATTACTAAAAATTCTTTTGCATTATTTTTATTGTATTTATACACATTATGAATCTTGTGATATGATAAAAAATAAATTTATTTTCATAATTCAAACGTCATAATGTATGTATAGTAAAATATTAAATGTTTTCTTATAAAAAAATCTAAAAAGGATTTGCACATAAACGATGTGGTAATTAAGTATTTAATTAAGTTCTTTTTATTTTCAAGACAAATGGAATGGAAATGTCAAAATATACGATTTACTAAATGATCTCCACTTTTTTGGAAAGCACCAACCATAAGACGTAAATAAAAAATAAATTTTAAAAAACAATAATTCCATTATTATTTTAATGAACATTCATATTCAGAATCAAATATTTTTACTCCTCTCCAACTAATTTTATAGCTCACCAAAAATAATAGTTAACATTACTAAATTACTCATAGGATAAGAACATTCTTATGGATCGTATTATATTTATTAATGGTTTCTTAAGCATCTACCCCTTTATAATTCTCCCATTTTACATAAATTTCTAACGCTCTGTGATTTTCAGAATGGAATACAGATGGTTAAAAATATATTTTTGACACAATGGTTTTGTGATAAATTATTTTGTAGAATCACAATATCCTTTACACCAGTTATCATTCCATTTCTATTCTCATCAGTTAATTTTCCATCACCATCAATTTTAACTCAGTTCATTATATTTTCAACCATCATCTAAAAAAAATCATTGTCTGAGAAAATTTAAAAACATAAGAAAACCAAATAATCAAGAAAATCGCTTATAAGATGTTCAATTCATGCCATAGTATTTCCAATATATTACACATTAGGATTATCCTATGTCCTTTATAGTTATTATCTATTTAAATACTTTGTGATAGATTATAGAGAGTTTGTGAATTTATAAAGAATATCCCCCACGATTTTCAAACCATGTGTGTAGTAAGACCCTCTTTCATACACCAAGGGAAAACCAAGTCAATCACAATATACCATTATAAGAGATATTTACCCTAGGTTCCTCTGTGATAGAGCGAAAACCACATATAGTATTCTCACTAAAATTGAATTTCTTAGAACCACCCTCTCCATCCTTTAAAAAAAATAAAAATTTTCCAATACATTGACTCCTCTTTATTTATCTCCATTTAGACATACCTATACATATATTGAGAAGTTCCCCTATGTATATGACTACTATTTTCTCATCATAATTTACAATGTTTACTTATACCTTTCATTTGATAACAACTATAGAGGCATGATCTTATCATACAAGGTTATTTTATATTTTAAGACAAATATTCATTACATTACATAAACACATGCCTATGGGTTATAATAGTTCAGTTATGTTGGATACATTTAACAAAATATAGTAAAATTTTGAAAATAAACAATATTAACCACAAATAGCTTCGCATTTAGTACTATTGATAGACATAACCTACATTAAATCACTCTTCATAACATAGGGAAAGGAAAAAAAGTGGGTGAGCATAGATTCAAAGTAAAGATAAATAAGGGGGGATACATAATATAAAATGAGTATAAGGTTATGAAAACTTATAATAACATTTGGAAACCATACCCTGCATATCAAACATCATAATCATGAAACCTGGGATAAATAAGACTAGTTAATAAGACAATAATCATAATGGAATCAAATAACATGATCTATGATAACATAGAATAGTCTTAAGTCCTAAATTTGATAAATACATATATGAATTGAAAAACATATATGAATGCTTCCCGTAAAACAAATCAACACATATTAGGCTTAAGATAACCACCTGTGTACCTAAGTTGGGCTTGGGCCAACCACCAGTGTACCCTACATTTTTTTGGATACACCTCCATGGTGGGACAGACCACCATCGTCTGTGTATGCCCTTTCCTCCTAGTGGAATGGTTTCACTCCCCAAACCATTATTTTAGTATGGGTTCACTCCCAAGACCATCATAGTATAAAAGCTCCCTTACTAAACCAAGTTCACACCCTTTTGATGTCTTACCAATTTCATGAGATATAAATCTTTACCCAATTCATTGGAGGTGGATATATATATCCCACCCATCTTTGATTATAACGTAAACATCATGTTGAGTAAATATTTGACCACCATCCCATAATTTAAATCACGCATATGTGAGCTAGAATGATCTAAATAATTTAACATATCATAATCCATGAAATAAAATTGGTTTCATAAAAATTTATTCATATAAATTATTTTAAAAAATAGATAGATTTTATAATCATTTCATTGTTTCATCATAACATAACTTGAGAAAAGAAACATGATTAATATGAGGTCAATCATGGTATAACCAATGGAATCAAAAAAATATACTAATCATTAAATCACTTTAAGTGTTAAACATTTAGGGAAATAATAATAATTGTATGAGTGGGTCACAAACCCAGAAGAGTATATGTAAACCCAAAGGATGTCATCTTATATGAAAAATGATTTTTATCGAACACTTCATGTTTTTTTAACGAAAATATCTTTTCTATTTAAAAAAATATTTTAAAAACATATATTTTTTGAAAATCATTCACATTGAAAATAACATTTGTAATTTTAAGGGACCCTTAAAGGAAAGTCATTTATTTGATGATGGGAATTTTTTTTCTTATCATACAAGTTAAAATAGAGGTTCATTTTGCATTTTATATAAAATCCAAATGGGACATTGTTTTTAAATGAAATGATGATTCTTTTAAAAAAATTACATAAACCCATATTTAATAAATCATTTAAAATAATGTCAAAATAATTTTTGAAATCCTTCTTTGAAATTCGTTTTTGGAAGGAAAATGGTTTTTTAATGAAAATATGATTTTTCTAAAATTATGATTCTTGAATTCTTTAGTACATAAAGATAGGAAAATCAAGGAAAAAAATGTATTCTCATGTAATTATATAAGGGGATGAAAACACCTATGTTTATTAAGTGTTCGATAATAATATTTTATAATTAGAAATATAATCCTAAACAATCCAAATAAACTTTGAGATTCTAACATAAAATCCTTACCACATTGGAATATATAAAATATATTATCCAAGAAGTAATATCATTAAATGTAATGTAAAATATAATTAGAATAAAAAACTTTATAATAGTACATGTGAAATGGTCATTATATATAACTTTTTATAGAATATTGGTGTATATCATAACCATATGTCACAAAGAAGGAAAATTGTGATAAAGATCACATTTTATTTTAGTAATATTTTAAATTGTAATGAAAAATATAGAATAACATAAGATGAATCATTATATTTACGGATAATAACTATGGTCATGATATGATATGTAAAATGTTATATATATTAACAACACTAAAGAAACAAGTGTTGAGTTTACATAT
Source organism: Viscum album (assembly GCA_963277665.1). Lineage (NCBI taxonomy): Eukaryota > Viridiplantae > Streptophyta > Magnoliopsida > Santalales > Viscaceae > Viscum > Viscum album. Next base: position 1,283,950,765 of record OY728134.1, read on the forward strand.
TTCTTCCAGAAATAAAAGAGAGAATAAAAATCACTTATTAATATAGTATTTTTTATACCACAAAACCCATTAAAGATAGATTCAAAAATTGGTTTTAAAATAAGAATAATTTTATTTAAAATCATCATAAAATACTACCAAAAGTTTTATATAATCCACATAAAATAATAAGCATTGAATATGACATGTATCTTTCAAGAAGTAATAAGTTAGGTGAAGATCCATTACCTTGTGTTAGGACTTTTATCATTCATGTTTAATCCTATAATAAATTAAATATAATCTTATTATACAAATATTAAACTACCATATTAAAATATATCATACCATATATGAATTTATTATGATCTTTTATTATCCTTTTTTATTAATTGAATGTTTAATTCATATTTCATGCAATTACTTCATTGTTTATCTTGTATGTTTTAACATGTTTTTCATTGTTCCACATACATAGATCAATGGTTGTTAATATAAATAATTTAAACCATAATATAAATATAATATTTATTTTTTATATATTTATTTCGAGTAATCCATAAAATTCATTTTTAGAAAATTAGATACACCGTTCGTGGAGACGATGGGTCCTACATATGCATGAATGCAATTTCTATTTTCATATTGGATTAAAATGGAAAAAGTAATATATATATATATATATCTATATTTCCATTATAGAATCATTTAAACTTCATATATATAACAAATTTCATTTATCCCATCCTTAATACCTCTTATGTAAAAAGTTAATGAATCATATAGATTCGTGAAGGAGTAGTCCACCTTACACAAGAGAGAAATTATTGTAATATTACAGAACATATAGTATAATGGTATGTATGATATAATAATTATGGAATAGAAAAATAAAATACACATATGTTATATAAAAAATCATTCCAAATTATTTCCAACCACCAGAGTTGGTAATGGAGAAATGTATGACATTGGTTTGTGAAGTGGAATTCCACTTTACGCACGAACCATGATTTTGTAACCATTAGGATCGATGTGGAGATGGTGGTTTGTAATCAAAATCAAATAAAAAATAAAAAAAATATTTTAAATTATAATATTATTATATTATAATTATAGAATATGAATTTAACACGGTGCAATAAGAACTAAAACAAAAACCCACATTCATGACCATTTCCTCTTATTCTGGTATCCTCTTCAAGCATGCACAAAAATTCATCCTAGACTGCATTTATACCAAAAATAAGGATTTGGGTTGAGTAGAGTTATATTTGAAAATTATTTTTCAATTTAATTTCAATACAAAATGGTTTTTAAGATTTGAATTAGAGAGGGTCGGGGTGGCCTTTTACAAGTGGGGAGAGGACACAATTGGTATTTTTGAAATGAACAGAGTGCCCCCAAGTTTTGAATATGTCAAAATGTACAAAATGGTCTGTTATCAGACATTATATTATTCATGGACGATATATTGCAAAAAAATAGTTTTTAGTCAAGAGTATTGGTAATTTTTATCATTATCTTTTTAATTTAACCCTTGGTTAACCCATTTTACCAGAACTATGGTAATTATATTTTACTGTATACACTATTAATTTTGGACAAAAACAATGTTGACTAATAAAATAATATACATTCTAGTGATCCAAATTCTGAATCCATATCTTTATATTCCATTAACATAAGTTAGAAAATGTGATTTCAAATTAATCTCAAAAATTTAATTAGAATGTAGAGTTTTAAAATGAAATTATTCAAAAGTTTTAATTTTTTTCTATAAAAAATATATTTAATGTCGATCATAGTGAAATAAATTGGATTAATGGATATATAATTGAATTAGGTATTCTTTAAAATAAAAATAAAATATATGTTATCTTTAAATACTAATTAAATGAAATTACATTTTTCAATTAAAATTCCATATTTTTCAATTTTAATAAAAAAAATAACGGTTTCAAATTAAGTCCCAAATATTAACACTATGATAATGTTTATTATTCCAATTTCATAAAATAAGTTTACATAATTAATATGTGTTGTAAGATAATCAAAAACTGTAATAAATTATGTGTTCCAGAAAAATGTGAAGAAATGCATTTTCAAAAAATACGAATTTTAAACATAAAATTGAAGTAATTCTTTTTCTATTTTTCAAAAAAACATAGAAGATGAATGATAAATATTTTATTGAATAAATAGTTAACATATATATTTAAAATAATTCAATAAAAGTAGTTTGTTTATTTTTTGAGGTAGAACACATTTTTTCTCTAGAAATAATTTCATACGAAAACATTCCCTTTATTTTTTAAAGAGTATTTATTTTCTTTTATAAAAACTTTTTCACCAAAAATTCATCATATATACATGTGTAAAAAATATTTTCACAATTTTTTTAATCTTATAAATATGAATCACTGAAAAATCAATGTGATTACTACGATATTAAAAAATAATATTTAAATTGTATATCAACTTTTTTTTAAACATCATGTAGCGTGTAACACAACATAAACTTAAGATTTCATATAACATAATATGATCATAGTGTTACCGGTAATGCACAATAAAATTAGTGTTATGTATAATTAAAATATGTAAAATATTAATTTGAATTGATCAAAATATTTTACAAAGCCTCGTGATATTATAAATAATATTTATGCTCTATGTACACTGGAAAATTATAGTACCTGCCATAAACTACCATATATGGTGGAATAGAAATTCAAGTTCTATAGGCCATCATATATACCCAAAAACAATCATCAATCTTTAATATCTAATATTTCTAATTTATCTTGACTATTATCCCAATAATATGATTAATATCTCTATTTAGAAAATTCATCCCTAAATTTATTTCTTGATTATATGGTGTTGATACATTATGAAATACCTAATACATTTTCAAAAACTGTTCCAATTTTTTTTTTAGAAATGTGTACCTTGATCTATTAGAATTAACCTTGTAGACCCTAATCTAAAAAATATATTTCTCTCAACAAACCATGACACCATTATTGTTTCTTCAATTATAGTTTGTATGAATTCAATCAACATTGAAATATATTCTACCAAAAGTAATGTGTAGTAACATCCAAAAGAATTAGAAAAATTCTCCTAAAACACAGTCCTTAATCATCAAAGACAACAAGAAAAAACAATTTTTTTGGAATCACATTTCTTTTTTATATTTTTCTTCAGAACTACAAATATTTTACGGTTCTACCAAACTCATGAGAAATGATTAAAATAATAAGACAAACTATGCCTGAATTCACAAAATTTATTTTTGTTCTCATTAACACAAGTTGAGCTCATAGCTAAAATTATGGTATAATAATTTCCCTAAATTGATTTTAGAATTTGAGACTCATCTAAAAAATATTATAATAACTTCACATACTCTGAAATTTTTTTTTTTTGGTGGGATGAGTTTTGTACAATAGCCCAGAACCCAGCAATTTATTCAAACAAAAGGATCATACAAGGTACATGAGTCGAAATGAGGGCAATTTTTGAGAATCTAAAATAAAAAAAGGTATCAAATCTAATAGGAGATCATTCCTCCATGTGATCTCATAAAATACTCCCAAGTTGGCAAGATCGTCAGCGATCTTTTTGGCTTCACAGATGGTGTGTTTTGCAATGTAGTTGAGACTGTTGAGCAAGTTGAGGCAGTTAATCCATTGGGGGTGAGAGTCCATGCAAGGTGAGTCACACCCTTCCAGATGGATTGAGAAATTGTAGAAGATTCTCTCTTGATACAGATGCTGCTTCAGTTGAAAATCATTTCAAAATTGATGTCATAAATGATACCCAACATTTTGGCCTCTAGAGAGGAAGCAATGTTGCAGCTACCATAGAAACATCTGAGATTCTGATCAAAATGTTCTCTAGAAACACCTCTGCATCCCGAATGTCTAGGGTTTCCTTTCGAGGATCCATAATTGTTGATTTTAATCCATCATGGAGGAGGATCCTGCTAGAAGACATAAATAGTGTAATTCGGTTTTGGATATATACCAGTTACTCCAATCCGGTGGAGGTTTTCAAGATTAGTGATAGAATTGTCGTAATGGTATTTTTGGAACATCGCAGCCTCTTTTATGGAAAAAAGAATCCTCATTTTCCATTCATTATGTTCACAATAGATATTATTGACAATGAAATCATGTCTACCATACAAGAGGATATGCAGGAGCTCTGCAATGACAGTGAGAAAAAGTTTGCTAATTTGTGGTGACCTTAGAAGCTCAATTTTCCTTTTCTACTGAGATAAAATAATTTTGTCCAAGAGCCATCTTCACTACAAAAGGTCAAAAATTTATTGCCAAAGAGCAGTAGAAGTCTCAAAAGACAAAAAGAAGTGGTTTATGTCCTCCTGATGTTGGTTGCACAATCTACATTTAGAGCAAATATTAAAACCATAAGACTGAACAAAACTATCAGTAGAAATTTCATTGTGATCAATTTTCCAAATGAGGGTAAGGCGAGAAGGTTTTATCAAAGGCTTAATGAAATTCGCGATCCAGTTGAGATTATCATCAATGCAAGATAGATGGTACTTATCATATTTTTTAGAGTCCTACAAGCCATTTTTAGGTGGTTCCCAAACCAGAAATTCATCATTGGAAGTGAAGCAATAATTCTCGACAATATTCTTAATATAACATGAAATATTAGCAACAGGAGAATTGATCACGTCCCTGATGGAGCAGTTAGTGGGATCATGAGAAAAAGAGGTAGGCATATCCGATATAAGAGGGGAACCAGTCTAGTTGTCAAACCAAAAATTTAAGGTGGATTCTTTACTAATAGTTCATCTATAATTTTACAAGATAGAAGAATAATAATATTTAATCGAGGGACAGATAGAGGAAGACATGTAGTGAAAATTCCCAGATTTAATGTTATCAAGAAAATGAGATCTGAGAAAAGTCAAGGAATGAGAGTTAATATTAATGAGGGACCATGTAAATTTAGCCTATAAATCCACATTAAAGGTTTTAAAATTTTTAATTCCTATACCACCTTCTTCAATAGGCTTATAATAAGAGGTCCAAGAAACTGTGGCCAATTTTCTTTCTAGAGTGCATCCGCTCTAGATGATGTTTCTTATAGCAGTATTTAAGCATTTAATAAGCCCCGACGGCCACTTGTAGACCATCATAAAGTAAACTCATTTAGAAATAATGGTGTATTTCACATGGAAAACACTTCCTTCCATTGAAAGTGATTTTCCTTTCCTGGAGGAATGTTGTTTATGAATTTTATCCACAATGTGTTGGAAATAAGATGATTTGGGTCAGTCCTAGAAGACGGGGTCTCCTAGGTAAGTGAAGGGAAGTGAACCTTCATTAACACCTAAAACTACGGTGAAATTAGATTTCCTATTGATGGGTAAATTTGTACCAAAATAGATATAGGATTCATGCCAATTAAGCGCTGACCAGACACCTCTTCATAGTGAGAGATGATGGATTTAAGGTTATTGGTATTTCTTTTATCCCCCTAGAGGAATAAAAAGATATCATCCACATAAAAAAGATGGGAAGGGGCCTGCAAATTCCTAGAGGCAAGAATTGGTTTGATTTTTCCTTGATCAACATCGAAATTGATCAATCTACAAAGATAATATTCTATAATTGAAAAAAATTTAGCAGAGATTGGGTCACTTTGTCTGACACCCTGGGTGCATTTAAAGTATCTTCTAGGAGTGCCGTTGATACGAAATGAAATATAGGCTAAAGATAAAATGGATTTGATTCTAATGAAAAAATGTGTTATTGAAACTGAAACTAGAACGAACTTTAAAACTAAAGTACCACCCAATCGTGTCAAAGTCTTCAGTAATATCACGTTTCAGAGCAACATTTCCACCTCTAGTGTGTCTATTAAATAAATTAGTGTATTCAGAGGCAAGGAAAATGAAATCTTGTATAGACCTTCCTTTAATTAAGGTGAACTGATTCAAAGAAACAATTTTGTTGCTAATAGCAGAGAGTCGGTTGGAAATGATCTTAGTTATAATTTTAAAAAGATATTTTGAGTGGGAAATGGGTCGGAAAAGGAGAATTTCATCGGCATTTTCAATCTTGGGAATAAGATTGAGAAATTGAGATTTTAGACCATGAGGAATAACCCTTTTTTCAAAGAAGGTTCTAAATAAATTACAAACATCATTTTGAATGACATCCCAGTGTTTTTGGAAAAATCCGTTATTAAATCCCTCAGGTCCAAGGGAAATTTCTAGATTAAGGCCAAAGATAGTGTCTTTAATTTCATAATCAAGAGGGATGCGGTTAAGTAAGAAATTATCTTCAAAAGTAAACATGTTCAGAAAAATATTAGGCAAGATTTTTTTGTTGGTATTAGGGACCTTGAAAATGACAGTGAAATAGGAGAAAACATTGTTGGAAATCCCATTCTTCTATATTAATGATGTTACCCTTAACCCTTAAACAGTAGAGAGGCCTACTATATTTCCTATCTCTTTGAAGGGAGTTATAAAATTTGGTATTCCTATCACCATCATTGAACTATTTAGCTTTGAAAATTTTCTTCTTTATGTTATCTTTAAAGTATACCAAAGATATTAGTTTAGCATAAATATTGATTTCATTTTGGGGGTCATTTAGAAATCTAGATATATTTTTATTATTTTTAATAAGAGACAAATATTTCTCCAAAGTCTGAATATCTTTATCTATAGAGTCAGATTTGGTTTTTCAACACTTTTTATGAATACATTTGAGATTTTTCAATATAGTTGTGCAAGTTCGTTAGATATTTATTAATGACAACGTATTTTAGCTATAATAGGAAATTACCACCTACATCTAAGGAATAACTATTAAATGGTTTATATGGTTGAATTTCATAGAATAAACGCAATATGTATCATACTAAAACGATCCTCTACTTTCTTTTGAGTTTCTTTTTGTTATATCATCTCTATATAAAACTACTTATGTAATAATATTAAATTATAAAATCTTGTTTTTGATTATTTTACATTTATATGATATCTAATATAATAATTTTTTGTGAAAAATACAAATTTAGATCCGGAAAATTCCGATTTTATTTCTCTAAATGGGTTAAATCTACAATTATAGAATCATAAGAGATGACATGAGATTTTCATGCTAATATATTCCCAATAACAACCACTTAATTAAATTTTAAAGCATCAGTCACCATTTTAAATGGAAGGATCTAATTACATGGTTGAACTATTAGTAGAGAAATTAGATTCTATTTATGTTCATTAAGGTGTTCTTACTCATCATAAAAATAAAAAAAATTAATTTCTTTTTGTATAAATATGGATAATGGAAAAGTAATTTGGATAAATAATTATTTGAACATATGTTAGTAAATATTATAGCCATGAATATTTTGAATATCCATGCTAGTATTTGTAAAATTCTATTAAGGAGATAAGGTTAGCCTTAGAATTATCCACTCAAATTATTGTTGGATCTAGGGTTGTTAATTTCTAGAAATAGACTATGGTTTTTGTTTTTTTTTTCCAATCATCACATGGAATATCATTGAATTTCATGGAAAGAGATCTTACAGAATAATCTCGCTAATGTATTAAGGGTGGCATCATTTTCCAGTGTTAAGGAAATTTTTGGGGTCATAATATTAGAGGAGGGCCAGCATCGCGAAAGATGGATTTCCTTGATGGTCATATGAAAATCTATATAAGGAATGAATTTATAATATAAGGGTATTGACTAAGTGTGGGTTAAGAAGGATCAAACGTTATGATGAAAATATCTATGATTAAGAAAAGTATCTCGAAATGAGATGGAATTCTCTATGATTATGAGAATTAGATCATCATGAGTGCAGGATGGTATAACAGAAAGAATCACAACAACCATAAATCTTGATGGAGCTTTTTGATAGGTGTATCATCACATAGATATTTATGAATGATCCTATAAGTGCGCTGGAGGAAGTGGAGCATCATGAATGGAAAATATTATAGATATGACTGTACCCCACATTTTTTTAATGACTTGTTGAAGGAAATTGGGAATTTATATTACTTTAGGAAGCTAAGGGTGTTCTGTGAATCAGTCATTCTACACGATCTTGATCATCATGGAAATAATACTTATGTGTTGAGTGATACCAATAATTCAGATTAATGGGTTTATCCAGATGAATGGTTATTATTCATTGACTCAATGAGATTAACAAAAGAAGGTTGTTCCACAAAGGAAGTATACTTCATGAAGGTAGTTGGAATCTCAAAGTATAGTTGATCCGAAATAGTAGTTTTTTGGAGAAGGAATTTTTCATCGAAAAATAAAGATATATTTTTGAAGGTTCAAATGAAAGGATGATTGGAACACCTAATTTTAGGGAAATGTTCTTTCAGAGTGCATCAACACAGGTAATAGGTGCATGTAGAGCCTCATTCTAGACAGGGAAAAATACTTTAATACAAATAGATTTTAGCAACCATCAATTCGATAAACTCAGTTATAATAATCTCAATGTAGTGAGTTAGGGGTAGTCGTTGGTAGTGTTCTAAGGGTAGCAGTTTATTATCCCTAAAATCTAGTAATGGAATCTTACTAGCACAAGGTAACATTGTATGAACTCTTGTTCTCCATATCTAGTGAATATTAGTGGATTTTCGTACTACTGACACACTATTAGAGTATGATCTATGGAAATACCTTTAGTACTGAAACAATTAAAATTTTAGTCTGATCACTTTGATTATGATTGGTTATTTTTTGCACATTCCATTCAGATATGATTAATAGGTTCCTACCAATTTGGGAACATGATCCATCATAATAGAATACAATTTTTACATTCAAATTCATCTCCCCCTTATCAGAGTGTATCATGGTCCTTCAATTGTATTCCTAGAAACTTGATTGCCACAAAAAAATACATTCTCAAATAAAAAATTGTATTTATCAAAGTTTAAATCAAGTTACTTTTAAATAAAAACTCAAAGAACTGCACCTAAACATATCAAAAACCTCTCAAAATACAGACCTTACACTGTAAATTCATATATAAAAACCTCAGAACATTTCTTATGAAACTCTAAAAAAATGATAAGCCTACATCTTCTGATGATTTAAGAAAAATTATATAGTTCAAATAGAATTATATTAAAATAAATGGTACCAAAATAACATGTAAAGTTAATTATATTATATACATCTCAATAAATATGGATTTAACAAATCCGAAAAAATCATCCAAGAAGGAATGATGGGATTATTCAACTAACCATTAATGATTTGATTAAAAACATTAAAGGTTAAATAGTCCTTCCTTTTTAAAAAGTTTATCCTCCTATAATAAATGCATTCCGACCACTTATTGGGAAACCTAGAATGTAAATAATTCTTAAACTCATTTTTAAAAACATCAAAAGCTACCTTTTTAGGGATAATTTGGACTTTACTTAAACATTTACAATAAAAGAATAGGTAAAATTATACCCATATCTAACATGGTTTTAACCTCCTTCTTAACCACTTCTAGAAGGGTAAGATTCAATCTCCTGTTGAATTATCTTAAACTTTTAAAATTTCCCTCTAATTTTTTTTTTCAATCACATAAAAGAACTAACTCCTAGTAAGTTATATAATGACCACACCATGGCCTTCCAATTCTACATAATGAAATATAATATATTTTCACTTATTCACTTGAAATATCACACGAAATTATGATTGTAAATTTTTGTTTATATGCCACATATTCTTATTATAAATTTTTATGTATGTCATTAAATTCAATTATAGTAGCGAATTTACCATTGGAAAAATTATTTTTCAGTTTCATTGAGTTTTTTTTTTCTCAACCTATACACTGTTCCCTAGAAAAATAGTTCATCATAACACAATAGAAGGTGAAGAATTGTTCTCCAGAAATCAATAATTTTCATCCTCAAAATAAATTTCAATTTCAAAATTAATGACATTTAATAAATCCTAAAAAATATAAATAATATTATTCTAACATAAAAGTGTGGAATTATAAGAATTTTTATTATATAAATAAAGATTATCCCTATAATTTTCTTATTCCACAGATTAAAATTTAATTTAAAAATTTTAAACATTTTTCTTCATAAAATTTATGATTGTACAATATTAATGTATTTTTTATAGAATTGTATAATTAACTAATTTACTTCAACATAATTGTTTGAAGAATATTTAAAATCTATGTTTCTATCATGTTCATGAATGTTTAAAATCACATTTACTTTTTTTAAACGATGTAGTTTCAAAATTAATATAGTATATTTTAGAATTTTTATTTCCAACATCTTCATAATAAGATTAATTTTTATTTCAAAACATATATAGATTTTATTCATCTTGAATAATATTAGGAAACAAATATGTAGAAATCATGTGATTCATGCTAAATTATTCATAAGAATGATCTTCTATGGGTTGTTTCATTGATTTAATGTTAGAAAATGTTCCCATATTACTTCCAAACATTGAAGATAAAATACCATTATATTCATTAATTATATCCATATAAATTTATATGAATGATCTCCCTAATATAAAAAGTATGTTTTTGAGAAAACACCCTCTATCCATATCTAACATGTAAAAATAAATAGGCAAATAAGTTCTTTTACCCTTACCAAAACATCATCAATGACAGAAGATGGCTTAGCTAAATTTCTATTATCCAACTCGATTGCAATTAATGACTACTTGAGTTCTCCAACCTGTCTAGACAAAAATAAATTATATCATATACCACTAAGTTATGATCCTAAATCATACATTTCATATTAAAATGGATGAATTTCAATAACATAGTGAATATCTAATATACCATTCTCCTGGAATTTTACATGTATTGATTTTTGGATCATAGAATAAACATACCTACCCAAATTGACTTTCTCACATACTTTAAAAATATTTTTGCAGTTAAAAATGTATATAAGAATATATAGCATATCTATGGATCTCTATCATGTTATCTAATAATGGAATGTTAACATGGACATTCCAAAAAGGTTGAATATCTTTAATATTCATTACAATTTCAACATTATTCTTGATATGAGGACTACCCATATGGTAATATAGTATCTCTCAATACAATTTCATGTCATCGTGATTTTATCATCCCTATTTAAGAGCCTATTAAAATTATAAAAACCCTATATGTTCTTTCAGGATTTATTTATTCCTTTTTATTTTATTCATTTTCAACATGCTTTTGGTTAGAAGGTTTGATTGTAGATTCAGTATGTTTAAAAACTAGTTCAACATGTGTTTCTTTTTATTTCATGGGGTTTTTTTCATTTTTTTTTCAAAAGTTGTACTATCATTTTATGAGTTTTTTTGAGTTTAACATTGGGGGTTTTAAATTTAATTCCCACTTCTCAAAAATATGTAACTATAATTCTATATTCTTCCCAAGTTCACTTCAGCATGTGATGGGAAACAAAAATTATTTTATTTTTCAATAAAATAATTTAATTTACCATTCGACCCATTAGTTTTATCATATTCTGTAATATCAATTATTGTCATTACATTAATTATATTGTTCCATTTTTTATTGATAAATTTATTATTGTATCTTAACTATTTCATGATGGTGTGATTAAATTATTTTATTATTTTATTATTTTATTATTTTTGGTTATCATGGTACTAAAAATTTGTGATTTTCTTAGAAACATGGTTACCTAATTGTTTAAGATGTATGTAGTCCAATTATTGGGGATTTTGGTGCTATAAATACCCATTTAGTGGCTCATTAGGACAACAACTATTATTCTATAAGTAATTACTACATTGGTTGAAATTATAGTTGGATTGAAAATACCTAGATTGACAATTTCGGTAGAGATATTGATATATTGGGTTATTCTGGAATGGATCCACAAGTTTGATAAATTTAAATGATACAAAGGTTTCATAAAATATTTAACATTGATCATTAAAATGATTATAAGCATATAAAATCACATGGTGCATATGGATGGGAAATATAGTATTGGTTGACTTTGTAAAGGGATAAGGATGGATAACATTTATCTCAATATATTTGTGAGATTTATTAACCGACTATCGATTCAACTAATATTAGAATTGGATGTAAATACTTCAATTGTAGGTTTCACTCAAATGTCACCATAGTATCATGATTTTTAATATATTCTTTCGTATTTTATAGGATATTTATATAATCATGAGGGGTTTTATCCACTAAATCTAATTCAGTAGAATCATATATCGTTCTATTTTCCATTAAAACTAACAATTAATATAAATATGGAATTATTAGTTGATAAAAATGTTGGTGATGCGAAAATCTCAAAAAAAACATATTAATCCATCCAAATGTGCCTAAAGAGTCACCCCTTGAAATATCATATTCCCAAAAATATATTTTCAATGTTTTGTAGTTTTAGAGGCCATGAAATGTTTTATAGGAAAATTTTATTCATGGATTCCAGCTTCATAGGAACAAGATTATGAGTCCTAAAACTGCTTATTAGATACCCCATCATGAGAAAAGTGTAATTTCCTCATATGTATCAGGTCATAACTGACTCCCTATTGTATCCTGGTGATTTACACTATTTGATACTCTTGAATATGTATGTGGTGTTCCTCATAGAAAATCCCATGAAATTAAGGTAAATGGTGTATCATCCCTAATCTAACCTCAACACCTGAGGCTATATGAAGGAAATCTATAAAATAATATTTCCATTAAATGTTAGTGAAATAAAACTCCTTCATTGTTTCTGTTTATCCTATTTTCTTTTTTAATGTAATTTTATTTTAATATTTATTTTTATGATATTTTAGTTTTTTCAATATATTTAAATTTAGAAACTACTGGTTTCTTAGTTTTCAACTATTCAGGATCATAATTGAAAGTCTTTTTAATTTTTTTATCTGGAAAGATAATATGTGACATCATAGTGATTTTTTATTCATTGATTAGTTAATAATTTTTTTTTGTTTTGTGGAATAATATAATATTTGGGTTTACTTTTATAACTTTTCTAAAAAAACTCAGTGGATTCCCCCTCAAGAACAATTTCACTGGAATAATAATGTTTTAAAAAAATTAACCGACATTAGTTTTTAATCTACTTAAATAATGTACTATATCATTTCCCTATGATCTCTTAAATGGGGGTTCCTTTAAACAATTTCTCTATTTTTATAATTTTATTTGACTTTTTTTATTCTCATTAGAATTTAATTTCAAAAATATTTTTATGAACAATTGGAGAATTAATTATTGTTAATCATGTTGTTGTGAATTTAATGGATTAAATATGAAATTTCCAGAACTATCAATTCCCATGGATATGTCTCTTCTAATGTTTTTCAATTAAATTCATCAATATTACTATCTCAGTGCATAGATTGAATCATAGATCATTCATTTAAATTAAATTATTAATTTTTTTCTATATTGAGGATCTCATTTGTTGATCTTCATTCAATATTAATGGATTCATTTACTCAAAAATCACTAAGAATAATGACATGATAAAACCCGTATATACTCACAATCCTCATTTAAGGATTGATAAATTTATACAAAGAGGGTCAAATTAAAACTCCTACTCACATTGAACATAAAAACTATACTATATGAATGAATCACTCTAATCCAAAATGTTCAATTATTAAAATGGATGAGATATACTAATTAAATGAAAAAACAATATAAATAAATTCAATGATCTCATTTCAATGTTCAGTAATATAGACTGTGTTACAATTGTGAAATAAAATAGTGAAAAATTAGAAAGACATGGCCACGTGTGTCCAGTAATTATAGCCAATATGTATCTATCTAGACATGTTTAATGTGAAGTAGTGAAAAACAATATTAATATTCATCCGGATGATCAACAATAGATCCTCTACAATCTATCTATGGGTTCTTTTAGTTTATCTCTCCAGGCTGAATTCTTTCTCCAATTTTGATGTGTATTCTAAATTATGTATCATATTCTCACTAGAGACTCCTAATATTTCATTAAAGGATACAACACATTGTCCACAATCTCGATTCTTAATTTTCCCTCACATCAATGGTCAATTTTGAAAATTTCTTTGTGATTACTTCACTAAAATTTGGATACATGGATAGGTTGATGAAAAATGACTATGTAGGGAAATCAATTACATGTCTATGTATATCAAATCAGCTAAATGATTTTAATGGAAACATTTAAAAAAAATTCTATGTGAAAAAATTTGCAACATGATCAAGCATGTTACATTTCCATCCTCCAAATTTAGATACATTTTAAATAATGTATGTATGTATTGGCTTGGTAGATATTTGGATCTATAGATTTGGCTACATTGAAACATCCCCTATTTGAATTTGGAAATTTAAAAAAATACACTACAACATTTGGATATGTATAAAAACATATGTGTGGAAGTCACTAAAATGAAAATTGAAAAATATAAAAAATATATTCATAAAAATGTTTTTAATAAAATTAAATTATTAAAATTACATAAATAACTTTAAAGTGATCAATTTAAGATAAATGAATTAAATAATCAAAGATAATCAAAATATAATTCAAATCATTTTCAGAAAATAAGCTTAAATTTTATTATTTACCATAATTTAGAGACTTTCTATAAATTAACAAAAAAAATATAATTAATTATTATAAAACTAATTTGATCATTTGAATCATATAAAAGACAATAAAATGATGTGTTAAAAAACATGAATATAGTATAAATAAATATTATCGATGAATTCCAAAAAATTTTTATCTAGATGCTCAAAACAAATTCATGTCATCAAATCCATAAATATAGATGATGCAATTTCCAACTCGAATGGAATAACCACAGTCTCATAGTGTCCATACTTATTTTGAAACACTATCCCAGGAATTTATTCGTTTTTTAAATTAAACAAATGATATTTGTATATTTAATTCAATCCATTAGAAATATAATGCTCCCAAATTTTACAAAACAAGTCATTAATATGAGGAAAATGATACTTGTTCTTAGTTTTATATTATTTAGTGATGTAGAATCAATAAAAATATTTATTGAACCATCCATGCATTTAACAAGGTAAACAATTCCCCAAGGTGATGTATTATGATGAATGTAACTCATATAAAAAACACTTGTAATTTAATTTTTATTGCATTAGCACTACTTGATCCATATGATAAGGGGGTTAGGAAATTTTATTTGTGTTAAAAAATAAGTCAATGGGGAATTTTACCTCTTGATCGATAATTACAACTATAAAATCATTATGAGATACATCAAAATATTCATTTATGATAGGAACAACACAATTTTAAACTGTTAGCTTCTCTTCAATGATACATTTAATAAAATATTATCCCCAATATTTTATCAAATTTTCAGATTCCTGATATATTATCATAGGTGCCAACTCGTTATTATATTCAAATTTCAAATCATTCTAAAAATAAAACATTACTTCACGAGTTTCAGAATCGTTATTTTCATGTTAACGGAAAATCCAATCCATACATTGAATAGCATCCAACTCTATTATGGGTAAGAAAACATGATTTTAAAAAACAATAAGTCCACATATAATTATAGGAATATTCTGTAATTTTTTTAAAAAAAAACCACAATGAAATTTACCAAAGTTAAATCTTCATGTATTATGATTTTATTTCCACATTAATGGAAAATTTACCAGATGTATAATAATGTGTATATCCTGAATCAAACAATATTATAACATAATATGAGTGAACAAGTAATGTTCTTTTCACTCTTTCATTTCATGGAACATCGTCTTTTGTAGTGGTATCAAATTACTTTTCAAAGAAATCCACTATAAATCCGGATGATTCATACATTAAGTGAGTGGATTCATAATGATTATTTCACAATAACATAGATCATAGATATTAAATCATTTAAATTCAAATAGAGCACCTAATTTCCCAATATTATTCTTATAATTACCCTTGTCTTTTCAGTAAATAGAAAAAAATTTAAACTAACTGCAATTGAAACATATTAATTTTTCTGGTAGACATTTTTTTACCACATATGGGAAATTTTTTAGGCTTTCCTCTAGGTTTCCTTATTAGTTTTTATACATATACTTTATCATTTTCCACTTATTTTTTTACTTCTTGGGATAAAAAATCATAAAAAATTATATCTCTGCCTTTTCATCGCATCAAGAAAAATTCAATTTTTTTTAAATTTATGAGGGGCAAAAAAACTTCAATAACGTTTTTTAATATCTATATATAATCTATAAAATTTATTGACATGATCCATAATAATATTTTTTGTATACTTGGCCAATCTTATAAAATTTTCTTCATAAGCAACAACTAAGTCCTATTCCCAATTTCTTTAACTCAGAAATATTATGTTCTATTTAACTATTAAACAATTTAGTAAAATCTTTCTCATGAATTAAATATATAAATAATATTAATTCCATGATATCAATTTTATTTAACTAAATAGTATTTTTAATTAAAAACCACAACCTAGTAGATCCACCTTTAGAATGATAAATTCTAAGAGTTACCTTATTATACATGGAACAATCTTGAACATCAAATATATTACCTAAAGAACTTATCCATCTTTAGCTACCACCAGATCTAAGGTACCACAAAATTCTAAAGGGTGTTCTTTCATGAAATTATCCATTATTAACATGTTTCTCTATGGATAATTTTTTCACTATCATCCATGGTTACAACCATTTATATCTTTCATCACTTGAGTTAACATTGAAAAAAACTACTCAAATCCATCTCCCACCATATCAGGTTTCCAAAATGAAAAATATATTTTCATCCTACTTCATTCCTACTTGACTCACCTTGTCAAATTTATGGAAACAATTTAAAAAATCATAGAGTAGATAAGCCAATATGAAAACCCATGAAAGTTATCTCTTGATAATATAAATATATATCAAAATCATTAAACTGAATTTTATTTATAAAATACTAATATATAATGTTATAGTATCCCCTATCTAATACCAACTATAATTACACTGACCCATACACCTGAGTTCCATGATTAAAAAATTCCATACAAGCACAATCTAATAAAAAATACTCCATTGTGATGTAATAACTCCTTAATTAAAAGATTAATAACAATTATTTCATGTTTCTCCCATCCGGTGAACATTTTCGGTTATGATTATGATTAATAAGATAATCATTAAATTATGAAAGTGAACAGTTCCATAAGATGGAAATTTTTACTTAAAAATAGAGTTTTTAATTTACATTCATGTTTCATTCATGACACATTTAATTATCTAAAGGAATGCATCCATAACATAAATCTTGACCTTTATTTAGTCCATACACATCCTAAAATACTAAAACACCTCTTTAAAATGTTTCATGAGCATATAAATATGTCTAAGGTTTATAAAGATAAATGAAACCTATTATTTCATTAAAAACATGAATATCCATGATACATGTTTCCTTTTCTACATAATGAACTACGAGTTCACAAAAAAAACATAACAATATGTGAAATAAAAATTAATTTATGCAAACAATTAAAATGAATAGGATGAATAAAAAATATAACAACTATATATTGGTAAAAAATTATTTAATACTGTTATATATCACCCATTATATATAAGTAACTCATTTGGTTACTTCCAAATATTTTATCTCATTACAGATTTTCATTTCCAAATGCGTCAGAGAGTTATATATAAGGCTACCCCATCATAATTTATAATTCCTAATTACTGTAAAAAGAACAAAACAAAGAAAATCTTTATTTTACATTAAAATAAAAACAAAAAATAACATTTTATCTCATAAGTAAAATCAATTTCATATATCATATAAAAGTTGGAATAAATATCCTATCCTTTTATTAACTCTTTAAAAAATATTATAATTATAATAATATATTCATAAAAACACCTTCAAAAATAGAAATAAATATTAATAATTATTAAGGATATTGTTGTGGGAATGTTTTCCATTAGAAAAATGATAAAAAAACATTCTTTCCACACATTCAAAATTAAGTCAAAATTAAATCCTACAAATATTGTTAAAAATAATACATTAAAATTTCAGGTAAGAACGAAAAATATAATAATTAATAAAAAATATGAATCCTTTTGATTTATATAAAATCCTTCTAGAAATAAAATAATTAATTTTTACTAAGAGGAATAACATTTAAAAAGGAAAAATTAAAACATTTAAAACAAGGTTTTAAAGAAAAATCCCTTACCTCGACTATTGACTCTTTTCTTATTCACACATATCATCATATGTTTTAAAATAATATTGACTATTTAAATTAATTAAAACACTTTTCCTATTAATTAACTTTTTATTATTCATTTTTTATCATTTATTGTCACGTTTTATTTTTTTTAATATTTCTATATAGTCCATGTTTGTTTTTTGCGTTCAATCAGTTCATAGTATCCAAAAAATGACTTTTGAGTCCCTGTAATAGTATGAATTAGTTTTAAAAATATTATATATATTACATATGTGTCATGTTAAAGGATTTATATCATTCAAGATATGAAGTATATCAATAGGTCACAAAATTATTTCTTTTCCTTGAATTGTCCATGCTACAATTGTTTTTATGGTATTAACTGACCCTAATTTTTCACTTTTCATTGAATTATTATGATTGATAATTCAGAACTTTATAATAAGAATAAAATACATAAATTCATCATTATTATATATAATTAACATTATTTATGTTTTATTAATCATCTTAACAATAAACATTATAACTATTTTCATATAGGTGGTTAAACTAACCCATATAAGAACACAATATAATGACTGAATGAGTAAGAATATATAAATGTATAGAAATATTATCACTTTTAAATAATATTAGTGAATATTTAAAAATAAAATTATTTTAATAAATTATATTCATGAAGTGTTATATGAATAAGAAAAAGGAATGATTACATTATAATGTTATTACATATGTTGTGTCTTAGAATGCTGATTTTTAGGAGGCCATGTTGACACTTACCATTTATTGTTAATATTACTAATATAATACATCATATATGGTTAAATAATATCAATAATTTCATAAATATTAAATTGATTCATTGAATTTATTTTTAGAGCTAGCCGTCTAAGCAGGTAAATGAAATAATTTATATTTCATTCATGGAGGAGGTAATCCACACGTTACACAAGAGATATATTTATTTTCAAATGGAAAAAAGGGATGTAAATATATTTTTTCAATAAAAATAATAATATTTCATTATAGTTATTATTTTTATGTATTTATTTTAGAATTTTATAAAGATTTTAAATCAGGTGAAATAAGAAACAATCCTGAAAGAACTTAGTTAAAACTATTACCCTATCTTTTGATATCATCCTTTAATCCATTCCTTTTGATTTTTAAGATTTATATTTTAGAATGATTACAAAATATAGTAAATTGTAAGGAAATTTGGTTTTTTATTTTTGTAGGACTTTGTGGATCTAATGTGTCCAATTTGGGCGGATAAGTGATGTGGTGAAGGGGTTATTTTATAAGTGATAGGAGTGACATTATTTTGAATAATTTTTTTTCGTAATATATAGTAAATTTTATACTCATTTAAAGTATCACATTATTTGATAAACCTAACAGATAATATAGTGAGGGATAATAATACACTCATCCAATAAATCTAATATATGTTTTTTTGGACTTATCCCTTATTTTTAACCATTTTACCTCATTGTATCCTTGTCTAATGTGACTAACTTTCATCTTATGTAAAATTTTTATGAATAATAATAAAATTAAAAAAATAACATATTTTTAGCTATATTAATCCAAATATAATATCCATTTGGAACAATTTAATTTCAATAGCTGGTAATAATTAAATGTAATATATGAAATATACAAGTAACTAAAATTTTATTTTTTAGAAAATTTCATTTTTAAGTATAAAATTAAATTTTCAAAAAAATCATGTATCATATTATTATCATGGAATTAATTAGTTTATAAAAAACATAAGAAATATTTATATTAATTTAAAAATAACATCAAATGCAACGGTACCATGTAAAATATTAATCAATGTAAAATTATCAAGATTAATTTCTCTATTAGAGTAAATTATCACATATGTTCAAGAATGTCAAACATAGGTTTTCAAATTCCAATAAATACTTTGAAATTTTATAATTGACACTTTAAATAAATATTATTTATTCACATGTTTAGTAAATTTTTATTTCATTCTTATATCAAGTTAATTTTTGAAACATTATGGTATTTTAAAACATAATATTTTTCCATTATTCAAATAAAAATAATCCATTTTGTTAAAATTAAAAAAATAATCCTAAAATAAATTATAAATTTTGATATAAATAATTTATTCCATTATATTAATTTCAAATCCAAACATTTATAAATTTTAATTCAAAATAAAATCATATAATATATGGGATAAAAATTTAGTACGTATAAGAAAACATTATTGTTTTAAAATGATATGATTTATTAAATTATATTTAAGATGATTCTATAAATTAACGTTAACATTAATAAATCATAATATTAATTTATTATTAACTAGGATTCCAAATGTATAATTTAAAACATCAAATAATAGTGGAAAAAATAATCATAGGTTATGCTGGAAAATCATAGGAGATTGTATCGTGTGTGGAGATAAGGAAAATCAGGGTCATTAATCCAAAACAAACAATGAATTCATTAATTTAAAATTATTAAATGGCAAGTATATATAACACTATTAAAATGCACTCCTCATTAATAAATGGATTCAATCCTTGAATATGTTGAGGAAGAATGGTCTGGATTATGAAATAAAAATAGTTAAATTTGACGTCCTAAATGATGTTATATCGGGTAATGTGATCATAAACTCAATGATAGATAATACATTATTTTATTCAATATCTATGACCTAATCTATATATTTATAGTTTTCTAAAAAAACATTTAATCATTAATATATGAATTAAAGAATGTTTTTTTATAATATTATTGTTTATGTCTTATAAGAGTGAAATAATTTAACTTTTTGTATTTTAAATTTCATTATGGTTACATAACTGAAAATCTAGTTTAAATACCAATCTATTACTTTAACATAATCTCATGGATTTATTGGATCATATTTTACAATTAAAGGATTTATTATGATGTGATGGATTTTATAATACATGAAGATGGATTATAATATCTTATTATAAGAGGATATATTTTATTTCTAGGGTCTACTTAGGGCCCATCTATAACTGATCATGTTAATGAAATTTTTGGAGAAGGTGATTCAATAAAAGGTAAATTTATCCTTAGAATATAGGAAATATCTTATTTTAATTATAATATTGATATATTTCCCAATAATTACCTCAAAATCTACAAATTAATGAATTTATATTCACTATTGATCATATAATTATTGCTAAAAATCATATCTATGCCTCCCATATAAAATTGATACATTGTAATTGGTGGAATTAGAAGAAACTACAACATTTGAGTGAAACTGGATTCGTACCTCACATGGTTACTCCTTGGCGTGAATATATCTTATTTTTAAGAATAAGTTTGTTTTTTAAGGTTGTGTATTAACTATAGATAAATAAATTCAATTAAAATTATAAAAATTAATCATTGATTATGAATTGATAATATGAAATTTAATCTAAAAATAGATTAATACTTTTCAATGATTGACCCTTCATCTACTCATCTACAATTAAACCTCTAGGAGAATGATATACCACTGATAGTTTTTTACACATGATATGTGCATATTATGTGGATATTACACTGTTTGGGTTATAAATCCATCATCGATATTAAAGGATATGATTAACACAATAATCATGTGTTATCTTAATAATATTGTTTTGGATTTTAGTGATGATATCTTAATATACTATAATTATCATCATTAACATCAAAACAATTATTGTATTATTCGAGACACTTGACATGAGAAGGATTTATGATTGAATTTAAAAAGGGGTTAATTTTACCATTACATAGTTTATTTCTTGTCCATATTATACCTAATGATTGAATATTATTTTATCAAACAATAAAAATGAACATAAAGAATATCCCTCACAAATAAATATAACTAATTCATGTAGTTTTATTTTAGTAAGTTTTTCATTATTAGAAATTTGTTGAATTTATTTCTTGATTAGGAAATCTGTTAACCATGTCAACATGTTAAGGGTTAAATTTCACATGATCTAAGTGGTGTAATTAAATATTTGAGCAACTAAAGAAAACTTTCATTAATGTATCCACATTGATCTTTTTTACTATAAAGGATGGTTTTTTATATATGTACCGATTACTCACAGAATGTACATTGAATTACATGTAGGGGTTGATGTCCTTATAAATGTATCACCATGGAGGGGGTTATAAGGGTAGTTCGTAAGGGTAATGTTGTTTCAGGATATATTAGGTAATTTTATATATTGGAGAAAATTGATATTGTGTCTTGTCATTTTTATTCTCCACCTAACCTCTATAAGGTTTTTTGTGTCTTCTAGGTTTCGAAAAAAAAGAAAATTTGAGATCTAATGCATTTACTCACCATCAAAGAAAAAGAGATAGAGCTTCACTTGTTAAATAATGAAAAGAGTGTCTTGATACTTGACACTAGAGAGAATGTATTATGAAATTTATGATCCTGACTAAAGAAAGATAATTGGAATAATTTTTATTTTTATGTAGGGTCATGGGAGTCTAGAGATGCAATAATGACTATTCCAGTTCATTTATTCATGTATTTATACAAAACAATATTTTGGATGAAATTATTTATGGGGGAGAATATAATACCCTTGATTCTATTAGAGTAAATATACATTCCATCCTAAAAATTGCGGCCTATTGAAGATTTTATTATTTAATCATTATAGTACACCAAATTATAACAAAAAAGAAATACTTATATTTATAGTTATAATAAAATTTAAAACTAGTACAAAAAAACATTTATCAATATGTAGTATTGTCATATTCCTTTACTCTTGAGGATCATGCCCTAAAAATAATAACATGAATATCAGAAAATTAATAATAATAATAATAAAGAAATGTTATAGATATTTTATATAAACTAGGAGAATTATATGATTTATTTTTATTATTAGAATGAAGAGTGTATATAAGAGGAATATAGCCATTTGAATTGGATTATTCATAATCTAACCGTTGGAATAATAATACTACTTTTATACATACAAGTGTAGAGTAATATTAATAAAACCTTTTTACAATAACATTTTTAATTATTAATAATATTTAATAATTAATAATGAATTTTATTATAAATGTTTACATATTACATAGAATTGAAAAATGGAAAAGAATATGTGGTTTTAAATTTTTCGGTCTAAACACATTATTTTTAGACACACAATGAAGTTTACATAATAATTAAATTTATCATATATATTTACATTTATAAAGATTAAATTAAATTAGAAATCAACCTATTAAAATTGGCCAATTGAAAATTCTTTATTATTTTTTGAGATAATCAAATTTTATGATAAATATAAATATATAGTATAACTACATGTTAAGTTTTTTCAGATAATTATGATATAAAATTTTATTTTATAATTAATATAACTAAATACATGACATAAATTATGTTATTTTATTATTATATTTTTAAATTAAATATAATGATTTTCTAACCTATAAATTACTTCAATATTAATAAATTAAAAATTAAAATTTTAAAAATAATATTTTGTGAAAGGATTACACTATGATTATCAAAGTAATATAAAAATGGAGACTATTTCTGAAATATTAAAAATGAAAAACAATATCATAAATGTATAAGTCAATAATATTAAACCTTGTTTAAGCAAATAGACATTCAGTTTCCATAACCTATATTACAGAAACATTTGATTATAAATTAATAAAAAAATTATTTTTCAATTTCTATAAACTCACACCCATCCATTAATTCTTCTTCACTCTAAGATTTGGGAGCTCATTTTCCAAATCACATTACCTCTCAAGAATCCATATATAATTTTTCTATGGATAAACATTACTCTTATCGTGCTTTCATGTTTACCTATAATGATAACGGTTCCCAATCCTGATGTTTCATATCCAATCACAATCATTTTATTATAATATCATTAAAAATTTAATTTTCATATACTACCATGATTTTATTTCATTGATATTATCATCCAATTGATATATTTTTAATGATATAAAATTTATTATCTCTCATTATATATTTTTCCAACATCGTTAATATCGATTTAAGGATCCATAATCCTGAGTAATCTTTTATTTAATGTGATCCTCTCAAATTCATTTTCATTTTAATTATAAATGTTATTAATTTTCATAATAAAATATTCCATATCATATTTACAAGGATCACTATATTTTCTCATTATACTACATTTATAAGCTATTATAATACGCAATCATTAATTGAAACCCAATTACTTAAAGCATAACAAAATTTTGGTGTTTTAATGAATAATTGGTTTCATTAAAATTACATCATCATCGTGACTCTACAAATGGATGTACGCTCTAAATAATATGAACCTAGAGGTATTAACCCAAAACAAAAATTTGGAATTAAATTGATCTTCAATCGGTGCACAATATGTTTTCCTAACTAAACACATGTTTTAACAATCAATGGGGATTTTCTTTAGATGATTTACAAGAAAGTTATGAACTGTAATGAAGGATTTAAACATATTTCATAATTTTTAAGTAAACTTTCATTCTATCTTTCTGAATTTTGTATATGTTTCATAAAATATATATGTTCAGGTATTGGGTAATTTTTCTATCTTTTTTATGGAATCCTACTGATTAAAAATATTTTATATGATAATTCTTTCCTATTTATACCCTTATTCCATAAAATTACCACACACCACTACTTTTCTATGATTTATTTGATTTTCATAATAACCCTTGTATTGTTAAAATACTGTAGTTTTTATATTTTTTATTATAAATTCAATATGATATTCAAATTTCTAAATTTAATATAGAAATTTTGATGATCAAATATTTGTTGTTCCAATAAGAAAAACTATTGTGATGATTGTTTTTCGGTCATTAATTGAATATTTTGACAAATATTGATTGTCCAGTCTCTATATTATATATATTTATTTGGATTATTATGTGTTGGGTTGGACACATAAATATATACCACCTCGATTCATTAGTGTGTATCCGGATATAAACCCTCTGTGAAATTTAGTTCCATATTTACCCATTTATATATGATGTCTTGAAAAAAGGATGTGATTGTACATTTATGAGGTCTTACAATATAAATTTCATAACTATGAGATTAATTTTCTTTTTTGATGAATTTATTTATGTTTATTTAATTTATGGTTTTATATGATTCTCATAGTTCATTTAGAATTTATATATTCCTAGAATATTATTTATTTCATGTTTATGTCTAATTTATTATGTTGTATGCTACCCATTACGGATCATATGAGATTACCCATTTATATTTTCCCCACTTCCCTAATAAAACATAATGATTTGTATTTTGGACATATATATTTCTAATTAGAAATAATAATTATTCATATATTCATATGATGTATCTTAAAATTTTAAAATAATGTAATAATTATTTATTTATCAAATTTCGTGATAGTACTAAACATTTAGATACTATTTATTCTAATGTAATTATTTTAAACATAATGAGATGATAACCACTAGCTTGAGGGTAATATATTCATGGTTTTTTTAAAAATATTGTCACTGGATTATTTGATATTGAATATTATATTTCAAAATGATTATATGATACCCACAAAAATATATTATGTAAAGAGAATTAGATAGAGATTCATCACGATAGGCTGTTTTATCTTTTATCATGATTTAGTTAAATAAATTACCTAAATTAAAAATACCTCCTTGAATGGATGACAAACTTTTTGTGATAATATTTTTTAAATAATTAAATAAGAAAACTCTTTGGATCAATCCCGTATAACATATACAAGTGACATCTCATTTATAAAGTGACTATTAAGACTCATTTAAAATTCATCTAATCATAAACACATTATCACATGATTTGTTATAAAAAATATATGATAATAAACATGGTAGTAGTAGGATAATAATATATCATAAAATTTATGATGAATACTATGTCAAAGAATAAACAATCCCATTAAACAAATCATGGAATGGTGACTTTTACCACACCATGGTTTATGCATTCTCTATATATCTCCACCAAATAGATCTTATTAAATGATTTTCCTATTATCTTATGAAATTGGAATATTTGTACAATTTGATATCTTTTTGACAAATTAAACAAAATTATATCCTTCTTCAACATGTAATAAGGTATTACTCTCCATTTTGTAATGTTTTGGAATTTGGTGATTAAAAGTTGGTAACACCATCATATATAACAATATATATTATTTGTTGTATGTTATAAAAGAATTTTAATATTTAATTCATACATTAGTATAAATATTTTTTCGAATTGTTGTAATTAATTTTAATAAAACCCAATGCCTCAAACATAAATTCAATATATTATCAATTTCACCATTTTAGAAACTATATTATTTACACATAGTATAATGATGAAAAATTAATGAATGAAAATAATGTATGAATGAATA
Source organism: Viscum album (assembly GCA_963277665.1). Lineage (NCBI taxonomy): Eukaryota > Viridiplantae > Streptophyta > Magnoliopsida > Santalales > Viscaceae > Viscum > Viscum album. Next base: position 1,283,977,508 of record OY728134.1, read on the forward strand.
TCTAGGATAAATATATTTAATTTCTACAATTATAGGCAATGTGATAATCATAAAATACATTGATAAATGAGATAATAGTTATGATAATCAAAATGAAAGTCCTACCACCGAGTCAAAGGTCCCAAATATCATATTAATTATTTTAAAAGGACCATAATTCTAAACTCTATAATGAATTATTTTTTACATTAAATAGTTAACATAATAATAGGATTAATTATCAATGATGAGAAAAAAATAATTTTTTAATTATACTTTAATAAAATTCATAGATGCTAAATTTTATTACCAAAATTTTAACAATTCATCAATATATACGGTGAAAAACGGAAAGGATATCCATTAAATAAAAATAAAATATAATTTTATCAACCTACACATTTATTAATTAAAATTAATCTTAATATAATAAAATATCTAATTATGTAAAATGGTTTGGTTTTATGTTTTTGGATTTAAAAATACCATTAATAATTATTAGTGTTGCTATTATAGATGTTGAATAGTGATCTCATGATTAGAATAAATATAGGGCTTTATCAAATCCAATTTACTCAAACAAAGGATTTGATGAGATCATCCATTATAATTTCTCCATATGAATCCCATTTGTCAAAGCTTGAAAAGGATGCAGTGTCACTAGTCTTCTCTCTTGACCAAGCCATAGCTGAGCTCCATCACGTTAATCTTTAGTGTAACCACCTGTAGGATAAGTAGAAATTGATAGAGCTTACCACCCGAGCGATGTTATCTGAGTCACACAACAATCTCTCACCATCGCACACCTTAATAGTAGGTCATATGGGGGAGTTATAATGGGTTATGTTACAAGAAAGTAGCACTATGATTATATACTTTATTTTTTTTATAAAGAATATAATTAATTTAATTTTTGTTTCTTTGTAAATAGTTTTTAAAGTACAAATATTATTTGTAGTTAATATTCAATTAATAATCCTATTTTGAGGAATTACAGGATTTTGGAATAAAATGAAATTTTAATATAATATTATTACTAAATTAATTATCATTAAATTTAAATTATCGTATAATTTTTCTGAATACAATAATAATTTTTATTTAGGTTTGAAAGCTATTTTTTCCAAAAGTTATGAATTTTCGATAAATTCCTATTTTTATTCACAGATTTAGAACATTATTTAGATAAATGAGTATTATTTTTGGAATCAAAAAATCAAAATTATCCAACGGTGATTTTTTCAATATTTTCCGAGAGAGTTGAATTTTTTTGTATAAATTAAATACCATTAAAATATATAATGTGTTTTGTGATATCATAATGACCCAAAAATTATGTAATAAAACACTATAAACGTGATTTTCAGAAAATATATGTTTTACCATTAAAATAATCTGATTTTCATGTTAACAACATCTACTGGTGGCCTCCTTCTTGAAACTTTTTCTTTATCAGTTGTTTCCGCATCACTTTGATGTTCAAGTATTTCACTCATTCCTACATCATGATTGAGTGAATAAATCATTTCCCTATCAGATTCATCCAGGACTTCTTTCAGTAAGTTGTTGGATTCTTTTAGTTGAATCACACTTTTTCAATACACACTTCTACACTGAGGAATACCACATGACTTTTGATTCTTCTTTTATGTTTTTTCCTTTTCCATGACACACCAAGATAAGAGGAAACTGATTCTTTAACCACACAGATCTACTACACCAATTCGGAGAAAAAAAATCTGATAACAACAACCATCCCTCTGATATCAATTATTAGAACCAATAGGGGCCTATATACCCTGAGAGGGGAGGGGGGTGAATCAGGGTATGGATATTATATTCAAAATTCATTATGCCCTACTGGATCATGAAATCTTTATTACAAGGGTCACATTGTTTGAAATTGTGTGTTTAATATGATCATGTATTTTCTTCTTTATCTGATGATGATGTTTCGAATTCAATGTAGGGAAGCATATAGATAGACACATATATTTTTACGTTGTTCACCATCACTGGGCTCCGTCGAAGGGTCATACAACAGTGATGTGCCGCTGTACCAAATCCACTAAGGCTCACTGCCAATAATGTTTGGTCTAGATCACTTCTATGCCCAGGATCACTTCCTTTACAATTTTCAGGGTCAGCTCATTGCTTTCCCAAGGGTCACTCCCTATTTCTCTCTCTGTGGATCACTACTGGTTGAGAGGATCACTTACTTCCTCTTCCATTTCTCACTGCACAAGGAAGGGATCCACACAAATTTTATAGACTTGTAGGTCTCTTCATTTGCATAAAAAATGCATCCTCAACTGTTGATTGATTCTCTGTTGAATTCTAACATTCATCCAAAGATGAATACCACTTTTCCTCGGAACACTAGGAAACAACCTTTGGAAACACATTCACAAAGCACCCTACTTCATGAGGCTCCCAATTTCGCAATGCTCAAACATGCCCTCACAAAGATCCAGCCTTTTCACGAAGCACTCTCGTGAAGCACTCTCGCGAATCTCAAGCCATCACAATGCTAAGGCCATTGCGGAGCACCTAACTCTTATCGAACCAAACTCCTTAGAGCACGTGGCCTCGCGAAGTGCATTTACTTTCGCAGATCTAGATTAGCCACCGCGAAGCACCTCTCTTTCACGAAGCACCCTCCCTTCACGAATCACCTTCACAAAATGAGAGGAATGGATTTTATTTAAAATCTCTCTCTGCTTCTCTCGAGGAGGTCGACCAGTATTTATAGACGATTCCACCAACCCTCGAACTTTCCCCGTGAATTAAACACCACGTCAGCTCAAATCGCGATGCTCCGAAGCTCCTGCCAAAATTCTCTCAATATCATGAAGCACCTTGGAAATTTTCGTATCGTGGAGCTCGTCGTAATCATGGAGCATTCTGTCATTTCATTTGTGACTTTTCCATGAAGCTCTTTCGCAAATCCCTTCACTGACATGATGCACTTCAACCTCTGCCTTTCGCGAAGCTTTTCGTAATTGCGAAGAATCACTGCTATCGTGCTTTTGGTTTTTGCGAAATCCAAACCATGAATCCTATCTTCGCGAAATTTGTCCCTTTACCATATTAAAATATTATATTGTACTCCACTTTTGCACCACCTCCATATTGTCCATTCCTTTTTCATAGTTCTTTGTCAGCATGGATTTCCAACAACTTCTCAAGAACTCGACAATTCTCCATGGAAACTACTTTGTCAACAAACACAATCAACCCAAAAATGCTACAATGTTACCATGAGGGATTTTTTCCCAACACATTTAACTGTTGATTCCACATTTCTGAGTTATGATAATCATGATATATCATGACTTTATGTTCATGTTTATCTTATGCTCTATTGGTATTCTTATTGCCTAATTTTTTTATATTATTCATGTTATGCCATGTTTACTCCTTTACTGGTCTTTATAGATCACCTATTTCGTATTCAAGTTCTCAAGATATGCCTTGCAGTGATATGTATGAATGAATGTGGGTGGCCATGTAAAATATGTTTTCAAAAAAGATTTATAGTTCATAATTTTAGTTGTTAAGTAATTATCCTAAGCCCTAAATACACTAGACCAATCAATATTTTATGTTGTATCAAGTGAATGTTTTATGTGATAAATTATTTTTATGTGTTAAATAAATTTTAGGGTTATTAGAGTTGTTATCAAAGGATAGGTTTTGTTATATTTGGGATTATGATTTCAAAACCCTAGTGAAGGCCTTATGGATAATCCTATATATAATAAAAACATTCTAAAGTTTTTGGGAGTAAATAGTAAGTGGTTTATCAACAAATAACATCTCTCTCTGGATACGATCAAGTAGAGGTGGCTCTGGCACAGATTTATCTATGGGTAAACCCTGAAAACACCTCTTGGAGCTAGAGTCTAAATGGAACTGTTGCACAAAAAGGACCTTGCTGCACTCTTGGTTACGACACACCCATGGGATATGCTTTGATAAATTCATAAGCTTAGTATAAACCATTAACAAGGGAATAAATAATTACCCTAATAATATATGTTGGGATGTAGATCATAGATAACATATATTGAATCCTATAAATTCATATGTTAAGGAAATAAAACTAATTTATAAGTCATATGTTTTTGTCTTTCGATTACACTTTATGTGTTACCCCTAACTTCCGTTTTATTCCAGCTAATGGCCATTAAAAGGGGGATATGGGATAAAAACGATGTGAAGATCAATGTGATGATCATTCTAATGAGATTCCTAATCTGATTGGAGTGGTAATCACAAATATTGTCATGATACACTCTTTTAACAAATGATTTTAATGAAAACATGGTTCAAGAGGATCATTTAACCCCCCCATGAAAGAACAAGTCGCGGCCGAGAGATTAATGACACAAATGCCTCTATCATTTAATGGACCATTTTATCCCTTAATCTCTGAACAATGGATCAACTCCATTGAAAAGATCTTCTCCATCCTTCAATTTTCTAAACAATAGAATTTGATTATATATGCTTATCATATAGAGCGGGAAGATGATAAATGGTGTACATTGGTAAAAAATACAATGCTTGAGTAGGAAATCGATGTGTGGGAATGGATTGATTTAGAGAAAATATTTTTAGACAAATATTTTCCTTGAACCCTATGACTTAATATGGAAAGGTACTACTTTTCCCTTAATATAAAAGACGATGAATCCATCTTAGCGTACGATGAAAACATCAAAAGGCTTGCACAAAATGCCTTCCACTTTCTCGTTACCCCTAAATTCAAGGTTGACCACTTCGTTGGTGGTATAAAACATATCCTAAGGAAATCCATAAAAGTTAGTTATTTCAAGATATATGTAAAAATATTCAGATGTGTACTCAATGTTGAAATGGGGATTGGAAAATATCAGGGGTATCATGGGGATAAGAAGTGTAAGGTGGACTTCAATTATAGTGGTCTGATTGATAAATCCAATAGTGCTATGAAAGTCAACCATCCCAATTGCCAAATGTGTAGAAAGAAGATCCCTAGAAATTTCGTGAAGGGGATGAGGTGATTCTATAGGTGTGGAAGAGAGGGGCACCTGGCCATTAACTGATGTCTAAAAAAACCCATGGATGCGATAAAGGAGAGGAATTATCTGTTTTACCCTAAATTCAATGTTCATTTCTTCAACTACAATGAGCAATGGCACTTTTCAAACAAGTTCCCTATGATAAGGGCATTTGGAGGAAACCAACAACATCCATGGTAGTAATGTTGAGCTTTTTCCATCACTACTGCCGAAATGAATGCCGAAAATGAAGTGGTGACAGGTACCCTAGTTATTCATTCAATAATAGAGAACGTACCTTTTGTTTCTAGTTTTATGAATTATTTAATATATATAATATTTAGTAGATTGATCCAAACACCAACAAAAATCATGGATATAAAGATTTTGTTAAGAATGAAAAATTGGGCAATCATTGCAACCCAAGAATATAACTACTCCCCTATCCAAATTTGTGGATGGAACATTCCAGAAAACCTTGTTATACATCCTCTTGTGTAATTTGATGAAATTATTAGCATGGATTTTATTTCATTATATAGTGCCAACATAAATTTCCATCAGAGGTTAATCACTATACATGTGGCAAATCGACCCCAGATTCTGTGCAAGTTCAAAGAGGAGGATGAATATTATTTTGCACCATCATCTCAACCGTGTATATTACTACCCAATGAGCACATGTATCTAGCTTATATGATTCAGTCTATGGAAGCAATAATCCTTGAAGACATGCCTATTTTGAGGTAATTTGTTGATATGTTTCTTGAGGAGTTTCCTTGTCTTCCTTTTAGAAGAGATGTTTAATTATCAGTTGATCTTATACCTGGGGAATTTCCAATATCCATGATTCCATATATAATGTCTGTTTGGATTTGGAGCATTTGAAGATACAACTACATGAGAATCTAGATAAAGGTTTTATATGCCCAAGAACTTCAACATGGGGTACACTAGTTCTGTTCGTCAAGAAGAAGGATGGGTCAATGTGCCTTTTCATTGATTTTCATGATCTCAACAAAATCACAATAATGAACATGTATCCTATGGAATGAATTTATAAATTGTTCAATAAGTTACGTGAAGAACAACACATCCCATGGTGGATTTGTGGTCGGGATATTACCACATAAGGGTGAATTAGGAGGATATCCCCTAGACTATTTTCAAACAAGGTATGTGCATTAGTAATTCATAGTTATGTAGTTTGGACACACTAATCCTCGATAAATCATCATGTAATTGATTAATGTAGTATTTAGATATTACCTCTACAAATGTTTGGTAGTATTTATAGTCGATATTATATTATACTCCAAATACATGGAGGACTATGAGAAGCATCTAAGCACTATACTAGAGACCTTACGGATGGAGAAGCTCTATGGGAAGTACAACATGTGCGAGTTCTTGTTGAAGGATGTCTCATTATCTGGTCATATCCTTACATGAAACGAGATATTAGTGGATCCCTCCAGGATAGCTGTAATTTTGCGATTGATGAGGCCAACAATGGTAACAGATATCAATAACTTCTTGTTGTTATATGGGATATTATCGCTGAATTGTGAGAAATTTCTCATGATTTTTAAACACTCTTACAATGCTAACTTGGAAGGAAGTCAAGTTTTATTAGATGCATGAATGCAAGTAGATCTTCATTGAGTTGAAAAGGAGGCTTATCCCTACGCCTGTGCTCACACTACCCAAAAGTGGAGATTTTTTTATATTTATAGATTCTTTGAAGAAGGTCCTAGGATGTGTGTTGATGAAAATGAAAAAAGTCATTTCCTATTATTCTAGGAAATTGAAAGTTCACAAGAGAAAAACTATCCAGCACATGATAAGGAGTTGGATGTAGTAATATTCACTTTGTAAATTTTGTGGCATTACTATTTTTGGGGAAATATGAAATATATATATATATCACAAAATCCAAATATATATATTCACACAGAAATAGTTTAATATACACCAATGAAGATGTCTAGAGAATGTTGAAGACTATGACTAATCAATCAATTACCACCCTACGAATGAAAATAAGGTGGTAGATGCTCTAATTAAAATAGTACGACTGATTATATCATTTATTGGAATTTAAAAGGATCCAATTTTCAAACATTTGATTAATATGGACCTAGGAATCATAAAAAACGAAACATCATCAATCCTTCCCCAAATGATCGCACAACCTTGTCTATTAGAATGGATAATGGATGCTCTAAATAATGATGTTGGAATTCATAAGATAAAGGAAACTGTTAAAAAAGGGAAATCCTCAGTGTTCAATGTTAATGTAGAAGGAATTTTGGGATTTGGGAAAAGAATATGTTTTCTATAAAATCTAGTGTTAATGAATGAACTTTTTGATGCTGCACATAGTTTGAATTTTTTCATTCTCCTTGGAAACACATAAATGTATTGAGATATCTGAGAGAATTGTTGGTGGGATGACATGAAGAAGGAGATCTCTGAGTATAAATCAATGTTCTTGGTATGTCATAAAATGAATGCTATGTGGTAGAAGTCTAAGGGGATGATTAAACCATTACCCACACCAATATGGAAATGAGAGAACATCCACATGGACTTTGTCTCCAGACTTTTGAAGACATCCAATGGAAACAATGTTATCTAGGTTGTAGTGGATCATCTTACAAATACTAAAAACTTCATTTCAATTCAGGAGGATTTCTCAATGGATCAACTGGCATGGATATAAGTCATATAAGTGGTATGATAGTATGGAGTACGACTATATATTGTATCTGATTGAGATCCAATATTCACCTATATAATTTGGAAGGGTCTTTAACATGCTTTGAATACTGAGCTGAACATCAGTATGGCTTATCATCCTCAAATTGATGGCCAATCAATGCGTTGAATCCAGACACTATAGGACATGTTGAGGGCATGCTCAATTTACCTCAATAGAGGATGGGATAAACTTCTTACTCCTACTGGGTTCACATATAAAAGCAGTTTCCACACAAGCATCCAACTGGATCCTTAGGATGCCATGTATGTGATGAGGTGCAGAACCCCATCATGTTGGTATGTTGTTGGGGAGGGAAAACATCGAGGTCCAAAAATGGTCAATGAAATGATGGAGAATTTTAAAACCATCCAGTGGAACATTAAAGCAGCTTGGAATCAAAAAAAAGATATATGATGATAATCATTGATGAGAAATAGATTTTGATGTCAGAGAAATGGTATTCCTACACCAATTACCATGGATGAGAGTTGTGAGAGTTGGTAAGAAGTTAAATCTTAGTGAATGTTACATCAACAATATTGAGATCCTTGATCACAGTAAAGTAGTGTCCTATCGACTGACACTCCCACTTAAATAATCTAAAGTACATGATGTATTCCATGTATCACTTTTGAGTAAGTACATATCTAAACCATCGCATGTATTCAATCCAGAGGTGGTACCAGTGGAGAATAACCTCCACTATAAAGAGATACAGGTGAAGATATTAGATCATTGGAAAAAGTTCTACGAAATAAGATAATGAGCCTTTTCAAGGTATTGTGCTGAAACCAAAAGATTGATGAGTAATCATGGGAATTATAGGAAGTGATAAATAAAAGTTACACTTAAATTTTTAGTATGAGAAATGTAATTTTCAAGGGAGAAATTTATTAAGGGGGAAGATTATAAGGACCCAAACATTTAATAATGAAAATTTCTCAAAATCTTATTAAATGTATTATAATGTAAAATTATTTGTTTTTGTGTTTTTTTATTTAAAATACTAGTATAAATTTTTACCATTTGTAATATAGTTGTAGTACAGTGATCTCATGATTAGAATAAATTTAGGGCTAAAACAAATACAATTTACTCAGACAAAGGAGGTGATGCCTCATCCCATAGAATTAATTTATACAAATTCAATTTTTTGGAGCTCAGAAAGTAGGTAGTTTCAATGGGCTTTGCTCTTGACCAAGGCCATGATGAGCTTCAACACGTTAAGCCTGAGCAGAATCTCCTACCGAAGAAGTGGATGTTAAAAGAGATTACCACCTGATTGATGTTATTCGAGCAACCCCAAGAGTGCTTCACCAAAGTATATTTAACCATATGACATATGTGGGTGTTATAAGAGGTTATGTAACAAGATCATATAACTATGATTATGCATATTATTTTTTTAATTGAGAATATACATTAATTTTATTATTTTTACTTTGTAAACAATTTTTAAAGCACAATTAGTATTTTAAGATAACAATTAATTAAGAAATATATATTTATGAATTAATGTAATTTTTAATTAAATAATATATAAATATAATATTATTTATAAATTACCTTTTATTACATATAAATGATCTAATAATTTTTATGAATACAATTGTTACTTTTATTAAGGTTTAAAAACTGTTTTTGTTAAAACCCATCACTTTTTTATAAATGTCAGTTTTAATTCACATATTTATGAAATTATTTTGATAAAATGAGTGTTATTTTAGGAATCAGGATATCAAACTTATTCAATGGTGAATTTTTCATAATTTTATGAGACAGTCATGTTTTTGCGTAAAAATTATATTCAGTTTAAATATATAATGTGTTTTATGACATCATAATAACCAAATAGTAAATTAGTAAAATACTATAAATGAGATGATCGGCCAATATATATTTTACCACTAAAATAATGTGATTTTAGGTTTGTATGATTTATTTTAAAAAGCTTTAGTGGACCATCAAATACTTATAAAACATTTATACTTTGTAAATGATTTCCGTGAGAGTGTGACTCACCTAAACATAAGAAACAATAATATTTTAATACATTCGGCCATTGGCCTAATAAAACAATGTTATCCACTAACATTTTCAAAAATAGTTGGTCAAAATACATTGGTTGGTTTGTGTTTTTGATTAGTTTAATGTGTATGGTCCAGAACAAAAATAATAAAGAGTTCCCTCGCTTTTCCTATATAAACACACGCAATATCCCACTTCCTCTTCACTCAAAGCCTTTAGAGTTTGACCATAATATTCTATAGTCTCTCTTGAATCCTCCCAAGGAACCCCAAGTTCCCAAGAAGCCTCTCTCAAGCCTGTCACAGGACATTGAGACCACACATCCATGTAAGGGATTTCATTCATACTCATTTTTTCCAAGTTAATTTATGTCGCTGTAAGATTTTATTTTCAATTACAAATGTTGGTGTATGATTTTTCACCAACACCATACATCCCTACTTATGTTTAAATGATTATAGACTCATTTTTATATCATTACTGCCTCTAATGTACACTCATTACCTTGCCGAAATTCTGTAAAGGATTTCTATTCTTTCATTTTCATTTAGGAAATTCTTTTGTATTATGAATCTAAATTCCATTACATATTAGGGAAATGTATCTATATGACTCCTTACTATCCATTTCATGTAAATATTATGATACACAACATTCTCTCTTATCAACCATTTTTACGAATTCTTATTTCATGCTGTTATGTTGATGAAATTGCATCGTGGTTTTCCAAGCCAATTTCATTGGGTAGTGAATACCATTCCCATTTCCCTGTCATGGGTATTCACCTTTTTTCACATTTAATTATTGATGATATAGTTTCATGTATGTATTCAAAATTCCTTTATCATGGAATAAATGATGATGTTGAATGATTCCATGTTGTATGATCCATGTGTCACACTTATGCATGAAATGAAATTATTAAGAGGGGTGTGCTCTGATAATGATCCAATGACTTCGGTAAAGATTAGTATCATGATACATCAGTTGAAATAAGCTTTAATAATTATAATTCAAGTGAAATTATGTCTTACACATGCTCCATGTATAATGTGCCTTTCCTCATGCTAATATCATGTTTAATGTTGATGCCACATTTCCATGCTATGATAATCATGCTATATCATGCCTTTATATTCATGTTTCTCTTCTTCCCCATTGATATTCTTATTGCCTATAACGTATTATATTATTTGATTTAATCTTTTTTAATCCATTAATGGGATTTATAGATCACCATTTTCTTAGGCATGTCCTCAGTTTATCCCATGCAATTCTATATACGAGGGAATATGTGTGGTCATGTAAAAGAAGTTTTCAATAAAGATATATATTTAAGGTTTTAAGTAGTTAATTAATGATACTAATCCATAAATAAACTAGACCACATGATCTTCTATGTTTCATCACATAAATGTTATATGTAATAAAAAATGTTTTAGTGTTAAATAATTAACAGTGTTGTAATAGTAATGAAACCAAATGAGTATAAAATGGTGTATTAAAGTCTTAATTTCATTAATTTCTACAAAGTAATATTTAATAAAACTCATTCACATATCAACTGTTCTATGGGCCATGTATGTTTTATATATTCTTTTGATCCTTGGGCCATGTGATGGGGCCAATATTATCTACACATGGAACCCTATTTATCCCTTATTAAGAATGATATTTCTATAATCATAATTAATTTATTTTTAAACACAATATGGTTTGTAAGAATTGATCCCTCACATAATAAAAAATCATCCAAGGCCATTTTTTGTTGAAAATATTGAAAGTATTATCTCTAGTCATATTGATCATATAATTCATACCATTTATCATGATATCCTATAATGAAATAAAATATTCCACCACATTACTTTTGGAAAAATATATTTTCGTTATGTATCGTCAATTTAAAAATCACTACAAAATAACAATCATTATCATAATCACATTTAAATATAATATAAATGAGTAAAATTAATATTATTATTTATTAAAAATTTCAACACATTGTGCTAGTAGGATGTTCATTTCATGTGGCAGTTTATACCTCATTCTAAATAATATTTTGACTTTTTATTAATAAGACGTTGAAAATTAACTTTTGTTAGACTGTCTTGTTCTTCCTTTACTTATATGTATCTCTGATACATAATTTAGTTTCCCTTGAAATAAAAAATAACAAAATATTTTATAACCAATGAAATATGACAATAAAAATAAATTCTATATTAAAAATTTACTAAATTTTAATTAATAATAAATAATAAATAATATGATATTTATTTTGGTTGATAGGTCTAAAACCCACAAACTGTTATACACCCATGGAACCCAAATGGGTCAATTTTAATCCATATCATTGAGGAATTGAAATACAAAACAACGAATATTACAATATGATGGCCCAAACGACCCTTCATGTGGGATCAACACAAAGGATTGGTCCTCAATGAGGCTAGAGCCTCCTATGTCTTGATGTGTGACATAAAAGCGTATTGGAATAAAATATACTTGGGGGAACTCTCAATAAGACATGAATAGTTATTTATAACAATGTAGATATATTAGTGATTAAAATACCCATCATGGAGTCTCTATATATTATTTTTTATCCTTCGAAAACAATATAACATATTCCAAGGTTATCACTCAATTAGATTAAATTATTGATAAATAGTGTCATCATTTCAGTTTTTTTACAAATAAAATGGAAATTATGTCTAATTCTGTATTTTAATTAATAAATATAAAAATTAAAAGTGTGAATTAACCAATTACAATATAAAGATAAGTATATTATATTTAAAAGGATATGTAGTAGTCAGTCACATGTTAATCAACTAGTTATTTCACTATTTATAATAATTTATATTCTATTACTATTAATCTTCACAATAAATTTTATACATAGATATAAAAAAAATTAGTTGTGTTATTTAATGTTTATGATAAATTACAACCAGAACTAATTGAATGTTCTTCTTCCAATGTGATGTATTTAATTATCTTATTAATCACTAAGTGTCTCAATGTAATCTAAAATATCACTTCCATTATCAACTCTTGATTGATAGGGGAATTTTAATACATTATATTTATAGATCATATTCAATCCCATAATTGATATTTAAAAACAATTCTCTCAATTAAAAATTAATATCCATCATATATAAATCATATTAATGATATGGAATAAAATATTTAATGACCCAAAACAATTATCTCCAAAAAAATTGATATCATTCAAGAATTACCATGTATTTCTAGTATAATAAAAGTAATAAAAAATTAAAAGTATATGTATGTGAGATAATAAAAACATTTTACTTCCTAAAATCAGATCTTATAAATTTATCCTTTTATCTCTACGGTTTCACCAGTAGTTATCTTGTCATGTTTTTTAATACATTGTCCCACCAATCCCATTTCTTATGTTCTATGTTATCCTTTAATTAGAATGAATTGAATATTCATGATGAATTCTTTATCATCACTCAATAGTGATTCAATTATATATCAAACAATATAAATTCTAATTCACCGCTCAACCAGATTTTAGAATTAAACTTCGTCGATTGTCAATTTTTTTCATTGTGGATAAATTAGATTGAATATATTAAAATTAATCATCAATATATTTCAAATTATTAAAAATATTTTAATGATTGGATTTTATTTTGAATTATATAAAGTTTTAGGACCAATGATGGAAATTGTAGATATTCTTGTTCGAAGGAGAAGATGTTGTGATTGAAGGTTCTACTTCGAAAAGTTTTCTATATTAATGAAAATTCTATATTTTTTATAGTAAAAGAATAAATGTAAATCAGAAGTCATGTTAGATGTCTTTCATGTTTGGAAGAGTGAAATACAATAAATTGTGTTATGTATATTGAGATGGTATAATAATACAGTAATGTTTGAGGTTAGAAAAAATATAAATTGAAATTGAACTAAATGGTACATGTTGTTCACCAAACCATGCAATGGTTTCTATTTCTAGAAAATGTTTTTTGAAGTTATAATGAAAATAGTCAGAGTGATGAACATGTTTTTTATAAAAAAAATTATATTGAAAAAGGAAGATGAACCTTGTAATGGTTTTATTTTAATATTAAGGGTCAATTCCAAAACTATTATGGTCGGTGTTGAGAAGGAAATAAAAACATAGGATGTGAACCATGTCATGTGATATTTTCCTTGGTAATAGTTAATGGATGTAAACAAGTGGTCGTGAAAAAACACATTAATGTAGTGAAAGTTAATAACATTAAGGAAATAGTAAAATAATTTCACAATGTTTTTTAATTTACCATTTTTTCGAACAGGTCTACTGATATAACCAAATTGTTAAGTAAAACAAATTATGGTGTTATATGAGAGGGTCATGTTTTATTAGAAATGAATATTTTATTATTTTAATGAGGTGTTTTGTTTTTTCCAAAGAGGATACATGAACTATTGTTTTAAAATGTCTACATCAAATTAAATTTGATTAAAAGGCATAGAATGATTTGATGTATATGAATAAAGTTATAAATAATGACAAATGAAATTAAAAGGAAAATTTTAAATTTGAGTTTAGAAATTCAAAAGTTTATATAATGTGTATAATTATATTATGGTATGCATTAATTGTGATTGAAAATGATTTTGAAAAGCTATAATAAGCACCCAATGGAAGTGGATAATAATTACATCAATTAATCAATAACAATAATATGGGAATACATAGATAGTAAAGTGTAAATGATTTCATTGAATATGATGACTTCTTTGATTGTATAGGTTGTTTGTGAGTTTAATATTATTGTTTAATATCCATAGATTATCTAAACATCTGTATGTGTAAATCTAAGAAGAATGAATCTGTTTGGTGGTCTATAAAATTAATTGGTTTCAATAAATTATTGTTTTAGTGATTAAATAGGATAAGAAAATTTCATACACTTTTGAAAACAATTTATAGACATTCATTAGAGATTGAAGACTCAAGTCAACATTACATCCTAAGGAGATATATTTTACTCTATGGGGATCACAACATACCTATTGGGAAAACATTATAAACATTATTTCATGGATAAACCATTATTCTTGTAACTAGTTGGATTATACTATTGAAGAGCATGTAAATTCATGAAACCATAACATTTTAAGGAAATATACCTTAATATTGATTGGTGAACCATATAAATTTCAATGTTCACCTTCCTTTTGGGTACATTAAAATTATATCACTAAAATAAATTATTTATCATTATATATATCAATGATGAAGAAGAATGAATGAATGAAATAGTACTTTCTATCATTGTAACTAGTCATGACGGCTAAAAAGTAAAGAACCGTAAAGGATTTATTATTATTGATTAACCTTAATATGAGTGAATATATACTATTTTTACTTATTACAATTAGTAATTGTGGATATTTAATTGGTATATAACATGTGTATGTATTTCTATCAAAACATCAAGGTTATTTGAGGTTGAACGATCAAAGTACTCACTTTTTAAACATTACCTTGTTCTAAATATTTATTTACATAAATATAATATTAATTTTGTGATTTGAAAATAAGTTACCATAAATTAATTCAAAATTAAATATTTATATAAGGAATGAATTTTTTATACATTTTCTCCATAGTTGTTGATTTTTTTTTTCATTTTAACTGATGTTTTTACTATTATTGTGAATGGTATAGTGTGTCTATAGATAAAGGAAATATTATTTAGAATGATGCATATGAACAGAATTATATATTATATAGAGAATATAATAAATAATTTATAATTTTTATATATATCAATACAATTAATGGAATTTATAAAAAAATCTAGAGTATTTATAATTGTAATGTTAAAGTGATGTGATAAAAAATAATATATAATATCCTAATTTGAATACATTTCCAATATGGATAGAGAAAAAATAGAGTAATTATTTACAAAATATATTTACATTATGACCTTAAATAATTTTTTTGGGAGAAACTCTACATTTCTTTCAAATTTAGATGAAGATTATTAGAATTGTCTAGAATAATTTTATTCTAATGATTTTATTTCTTAAAGATCGTGATATGGACTCAGTTTCAATAGATAAGATAAAATATTTCTTGGTTGAGTATGATATATCAAAAGAAAATACTTAAAAAAATTGAAGTAATGGTGAGAAGTATATTTCAACTATTTACCTAATGAATTATAATCCATCGAATGATATAAAATAAGAATATCATGAATCAAATTTGGATGAAGTCATTTATGTAAAGTTAGATAATTACATGTTACATCAATCAATAATTATTCAAATAGGAAAATGTTAATATCATGGTAACTGAACCTTAAAATATTTTAGCTTTATTGGTACTATACATTTTTATATAATGTATTAAAACCTAAAATATGTGATGATTTAAGACTGAGATGTGTAATCAATGAAGTTGTAATGACCCAATCTGTTATAAAAATATTTCCCCTTCCAATTTATCTAAAGGTATTATTATGTAACATGGGTATATAAAATTATAAACATATTTGGTTTTATTATATTCTATCATATATAATTAACCATTATGAATTATTACTATTTTTAATATAGTCATTGAGAAGTGAAAACACGATTAGTATAAATATAGGGTTTTAACCAATCCAAGTGACATAGACAAAGGAAGTGTTGACCTCATCCAGTAGGATTATACCTCAAAAGAAACTATATCAGAGCATCTAAGGAAGATATAATTTCTTTGATTTACCATTAACCAATACCATGTTGAGATACAAGAACATTATCAAGATATTTAATTTTTACAGTAGATATTCAATCTCATTGAGATCACAGTCCAAATTATCTTTTGTGAAACACCCCATGAATGTCCCACCATCATGCTCCATACTCTTATGAACTTTTCTAGTGTATTAATGGGGTATGTTTCAAGACCCTATAAATATGAATATTTACTTTATCATTAATATAATATTAATAATTTTATTTTCATCTTATTATTGTTACATTATAATAGATTATTATATTCACTAATGAAAACCCAAATAGTATTGTTGTTTTGTAAGAAACTAGACTTAAAAATTACATAATGTTAAATTAAATGAATAATTGACATTGAAGATCTTTTCAACTTTAGAGTTTTAGATAATTATTTTATAACATTTACACAACAATATTAATATTACTTGTAGACAATTCTACTCAGTACCCATTTTTTATAAAATAAAAACTCTTGAAAAAAGTGTCATGTATAGTTCCATGTTTTAAACAACATTACTTTTCCTTGATCCCATCCTTGACCCTTATTCATCTTTAAGTCTTGTAGAAAACATTTCAAAAACTTGGGATGAGAATAAAAAGATTAGTAAGGAAGATAAAATAATGAATGAAAACATTATCCCATCAATAAATAAAAAACAATGAAACCATACTTTTCAATCCTAACATACCTCGTGAAATTATAATATTTATGAACAACACATAGAAATAAGAAATCATAAATGTATTTTACGACATAAATAACATACTTAAATTTTAGATATCATATCTATAGAGAGAGTCACATTTGGAATACCCATCATAGTATATTCCCTAAATATCTTTGGAGAAACATTAATGATCACCTCTGTCACGTTTCCCAATGCATTGGAGTGCTATCTCAGGCTCACGCACCCTAGGATTATTACAGAACCACATTTATTCATAAACAATGCCCAATAGCCATAACATATTCATAACCCATAAAACAAACATAATGTAAATATAACATTTTCAATCACAATATATCATTTGAAAATATTTAAAAAATCGATTCTTTTTTCAAACCATTTTCAAAAACCATTTAAAATATTAAATAAATATATTTTTGAATCAAAGTGTCCCATACCACATTGAAGCTTTTGAAAGAAATTTAAATATCAAAACATTCACGTTCATATGAATAAATTCTTAAACCCATTTTTTAAAACATGGATATTATGGTGAAATCGTTGGAATCATAAACTTTTAAAACATTTAAAATGATATTTTAGTTAAATAGTTTTGATCAAAATGATAGACCTTAGAATACAAATAATTGAAGAATACCATTTAATTAGAACTTAATAATATCATGAGAATATAGTAATTCATGATATAATATTCCATAAGGATAGTGTGTACAATATATAAGAGTGAATTGGTGCAAATAAACAATAAAGTCTCAAGGGAAATGTAAATTGAGACGAAATCCCTTATAAAGACAGTAGCCTTTGATTAAGGATTAATCAATTAAATAATTATGTCTGACAAATATAAATACCCCAAATAAAAGTGGATTTAACTTTAAAACAATCAGAGGATATTCATAGATGTTTACAGCCCGACATAATCAAGAAGTAGATGTTTATCCCAAAAATTAATATTGGGTTAAAAAGTTTTCTTACAGAAATTTGACAGCCTAACGACGTCACATTAAAATTCATAAAATAAGTTGATGAGAGGGAAAATAATATCTCATTACTTGGAAATAAAATTTACATTAATATGTATATATAATAATATATCCATACATAATAAGATGTAAATTAAAATACATAACAAAAAGAAGTATTTTAAAAAGAGGAGGGTGAAATGTTCCGTTACCGATTTTGTAACATACGAAACATACACCCCAAGAAAGAAATATCACACAATGAATATGTAAATGCCCATAATTTAATGTATATTACACAAAGCATAAAATCATGGTTAGTAAATCCACCACACAAAAAGAAATAATGGCTAATATAGCATGAATCTCACGGGAATAAAAAGGGAGATGAAAAACCCTTACCACATTGTAATCAATCGAGTCATATGAGAAATGTTAATAAAAACCAAATGAATAAAATAATACCATGAAGATAAATAGAATCATGATCATATATATCAAATGGCATTACACAACATACCACATGAAATATATAAGTGGTGAACAATGGAAATCTCACAGAATTAAAAGTGAGATAAGAAATCCCTTACCTCGTGTCCAACATGACTTGTATGTTCCTTGTTCTTCGTGAATAATAAACATAAGTTAATTTATTCATGATTCATAAACTTTTTAATTTTTATTGTTACTTTTATATAAATTATTACTTGGAAATAACCTTTATTTAATTATTTGAGTTCATATCTGACATTTTGTCGATGTTCGGAATTTGAGTTAAAAATGAACTCGTTATAATTACAATTTGTCCATGTGGACAAAAATCCATTATCTCTAGAGTGATATTAATCATTTAGATATCTTATATATCATATATATCCGATATATATATATAACAGTGCATAACATTTGGAAATTATATATGAAATGCAACGTTCATAGAGATGGTAAGCAGTACGTATGCATGAATGCTACTTTCATTTCTATTTAATATTTAATGGAATGAAAACGTAATGATACATACATATATTATAAATAAAGTATAATATCATAGGATATATATGTTACATAATTTAATTAAATCAATCTTTGTACGTTCCCCATAAGGCATTAACGAGTCATATCACTTTGAGGGAGTAGTAGTCTGCACTTCCTCAAATGAAATTATCATGATTACAGATAGTCAAAAGCATAAAAGTATGATTATAAATAAAAATTAAAGAAACATATAGAATAAAAAACATAATATATATCATATATAGATACAGTTCCTACTTAATTTCCACCATAATATGTGGTAGGAGATAATTGAACAATCCTCGTTTTGTGAGGCGTTAGTTGGACACTCATAGATACAGTATGTTCTTCACCCTTTAGATGGAGGTGTGTGTAAGTGTAGTTCAGATCCTTCTCAAAAAAATATCATATTATATGTAGGATACATGTGTTGTTACAGAATAATGTGATAATATTATTTTATGGAGTTTGAGAAGTAAAATAAAACAAAATAACTTAAGAGGACGTGTTACCTTTAAATTGAGTAACACCCCTTGGTTTGAACCAAATGGGTTTCTTGAAGTGTTTTCTGCCTAATTTAATTCTTCTAGTATGAAGGGAGGAATAATGGGAGATTATTGGAGTAGATTTTACACGATCCAATGGCTTGAGAAGATTGAGAAATGGGTTATAAGTGAGGGATTTTATAAGGGACATGAGGGGCTCTTTAGGAATGTTTGAAAAAATTATTTTATTATAACGTCATAACCAATTTCAAAAGGTCAAAAATTCATTGAAATGAAAGTTAGGATGAATAATAGTCAAAATAAAATAATCCAATATTAATTGGATAGGGTTTGTATTTTTTTAATATTTATAATCATATTTGATTAAATCGTTTTTAATGAGATAAATATTCTATCATTATTCTGTCATAAATAATTTAATTTATATGATGTCAAAAAATAAAAATAAAATACTATGATGTAGGAATCATTTTTAGCTTTCCAAAAAAAATTTAGTCTAAAATATAACTTATATATCCCTATACTAAAATATATTTACTGAACGATATTTTTTAATGTAATTTTTGTCATTACTTTAAATTAATCGATATAATGTGTCATTATTACTCCCATGTCGATCCATGGGGTCCCAAATTCAACCCAAGGATGGACATGGTCGGATATGTATCAACCAATATGATTAAGACTCATGTTATGGTAATTTAATATTATTATAATATTATATTTTACCCTTATTTACTATATTTACCCTTTAATCATGGTAAATAAATTATTTACTCAAGTAAATATTTAAAAGAATAAAAATAAAAGTTACCTATTTAAAAAAATTTGAACTAATGATTCCAAATATGGAATCCATTTTTCCAAATTAGAAACATAAAAGTGGAATAAATTAATTTAAAATTAATTCCCGCTGTTAAAACAAATATCGTGTTTTTATGAAATAATAACTATCAAAATCTAACACTTGTCTATGTCCAATTTCAAAATTAAATTACATCAAATGACCAACCTTAGATTAAATGGTAAATAATAATCTAATTAAATTTTAAAATAAATTAAAAATATAATATAACCATATAAATTAATTAGATTAAAAGGCACTTTTTAATTAAAAAATAGTATTTTTCACAATTCCTTAAAATATGAACATTATCAGAAAAAGAAAAAAAATTCGTCCAAATTAAATTTTGGTATCCTGATTCTAAAGAAGATTTTTATTTTGTCAAATAAAACATATAAAGGTGACCAAAAATACATTTAAATAGAGTTCTACATTAAAACTCAGTAAATCAAACTTTTAGTGAATATTTGATTATTTATGCTTAAAATTGAATTCATTACTTACTTTAAGCCATTAAATTTTAATTGGATAAAATTATAATTATTCAAAAAACTTGTACAATCATATATTAGTTAGTTCTATTCATTCCTGCCAATACAATGGATAGGAAATAACTACCATTTAAAATAAAAATATTATATTATTAATGTGCAACGTAAGATTTCAAAGAAACCCATTGTTGCATATCATGTATGCCATCAAACATAGCATCCCATTTAAAGTAGAATTAATATTTAATTCACACATATTAGTAAGTATGAAAAATTTCATGTTCTTTATTTACCTAGGATGTTACATCCTTCCCCCGTTTTGGGAATTGGGTCCTCGCAATTTTAAAATTAGGATTGAAAACTTCATTAAAAGTCCAACATCAGAAAAGAGTCAGTAAATATATCACTTTAAAAGAATGAAAGAGATGTTCAAAGGTCACCCGAGATAACCAATACGTGGATTCTATGTAGGGAAACGTGGATATAGAAGAGTGAACAAAAAGACATGTTTTGATGGAGAGTGATAAAAATGATTAGGAGAAAGTTAACAACAAGAAAACCACAAATTTGTGATGGGTTAAAAGGTCATTGGTTTCCCAGTACGAAAAGTAAACAGACAACGTTTTTTATTTATGTTACTTTTCATAATGTTGATAGATTTATTTATGAAATTGAAAAAGAACATAAGGAAACTTACTTGTTATGTAGACTTTCATCCTTTAATAAATTTCCACCACAAACTCATCTTTTCCCTCTACAATTAGTATTCAAATTGATTTTGTCACATTAAAAGTTCTAGAATCAATTTCTAAAGTATTACATCATCCACAAAAGAAGAACGATATATTTACCTTGTCTTTAGACATCATGTAATACGAGAATGGTTTGTATAAGATCATATAATCCCCAAAATGGTAATCCTTTAAAACAAAAGGTACCCATAGTTCAAGAAAAACCATTCAATAAACAACTATCCATAAAATTCTTCAAAATAACCCAAACTATGATTGAAACCCAAAACTCAGAATTATTATTATCACATAGTCATCCGCAAAAATTATTAACATTTATCTCCAAATAACATCTATTAATAATAAATTCTCATACTATAGTGTAATTAACCTAATCACTTATTTTTTATGATAGGTTAATCATTTCCATAAATAACCCAAATATATACATTTCCAAAATAAAACATAAATTCTTCCAAAAATAATATTTCATCCATTATTATACAAATGAAATCCAATAGTATTCTATTTTCCATAGGAATATAGTGTTTCCTCAAAAGAGAGTACATATTCCAAAATAACATTTATCCCTTAATCACCAAATCATTTTCCTATACAAAGGATATCCATTTGATAAAACATAACTTCCCAAAATGAACTTATTCTTGATCCATAAAATCATTTAACTAAATAGAATAATTCATAATGACCAGGGACTTCAGGTAGTATAGTGGTATGCGATAAATCCCAATCACACTTTGGTTGTGGGTTCTATTCCCGCAGCTTTGTCTGACGTGATGGGTTGTCACATGGTATACATGTTGTTCTTTTTATAAAACTCAAAAAATTACCCTAACATGTTTTTACATGAATGGTTTCCTTATACATCTCATTTTCATCCAAAATAATTATGATCTATTCATCTGAATTCTTGTTGTCTTATATATATTGTCTTTCTTTAAATTTCACCGCCATATGATATAATGAAATGATCCCCTGAATAACGAAAATCATACCTTCATCATTGTGTCCACTTGGTTTCATTTTTATCCTGTTCACATAGTTTGATGGTCCATGTATTGCAACAACGACTTAGAGATCCTTCAAAATTATTTTCTTCCTTCTTCCTAATAAACCATGTACAACATGGTTATATGGGTGTTCAAAGAAAATTAGTTTTCCAAAATAATCATGCATGACATATAATTTCAAAACATATGATAAAACAAGATTTTTATAAATGCTTCAGACCGAATATGAGTGGAAACATTCAATTTACGATCCTTTTAAAATACCATAAGTACGTGACGAGAGACTATATTGTAAATGAAAATAAAAATAGGTTGTGCAAGGGTCTCCTTCTTAGAAACCTTTTTTAAAATAATAATATTCTTCAAAATCTTGTGATAAGTTAAAATATTTGAAAATTTCTTTGAAAATATAACCCTTTTTTGAAAATATGAGAATATTGTTAAAATAGGATTTGATTAAATACAACCCATGATCCATGATGATATCAGGGTATAGTGGAGGTGTTTGATATCTCAAACTATTACCTGAAAGAGAGTTTAATGTTATACAATTTTTCACAATCATCCGAACCCGGATTTGAAATAATTATTTGAAGAAACTCATCAAGAAGATATAGGAATGTCATTTGAGATATTTCTCCTTCAATTTGTAACATACTTTCCTTGATCTGCAAAATGTTATAAATCTAGGATTTAACTAAAATAATAGACATAGGGAATAACCATGTGTTTAACCAAAACTCATAATCCCTAAATTTGTATAAACCGACCATTGATAACAACTATAAGGACCTGACCTAAAAACATTATATATTCAAGAAATAAAGGAATAATTCACATTGATGATCTTTTCAGGTTTATATTTTTAGCGAATTATTTCATAACAATTACATAACCACAAGAATATTACATGTAGAAAATTCGACTCAGTACCCCACTTCTCATAAAATAAAAACTATAGAAAAAATGGTCATGTATAGTTCCATGTTTTAGACATCACAACATTTTCTTGATCCTATCCTAGACCCTTATTAATATTTATGTATTGTGGAAGACATTTTAAAAAAATTAGGATGAGCATAAAAATCTCATTAAGGGATATAAAATAATTAATGAAAACATTAGCCCTTCAATAAATACCAAAAAATTAAACCATACTTTTCAATCATAACATACCATATAAAATTATAATATTTATGAAAAAACATATAAATAAGAAATCATAAAGGTAACTTACATAATAAATATCATTATTAAATGGTAGCTATCATACCTTCATAGGGAGTCACATTTGGAATACCCATCATAGAATATTCCCTAAATCTCTTAGGAGAAACATTAACGTTTATCTCCATCACGTTACCCAATGCATTAGAGGGCTCTCTTGGGCTCACCAGCCCTAGGTTTATCACAGAACCACCCATATATGTAAACAATACCTAATTTCTATAATATATTCATAACCCATAAAACCAACATAATGTAAAGATAACATTGCAATCCCAATATATCATTTTAAAATATTGACAAAATCAATTATTTTATCAAACAATTTTCAAAACCATTTAAAATATTAAATAAAGAGATTTTTGAATCAAAGTGTCCCATAAACCATTAAAGATCTTGAATGAAAATTAAATTTGAAAACATTATTGTCCATATGAATAAATCCTTAAAACCTTTTTTAAGAAGTGTACATTAATGTGAAAGAGTTATAATAATAATCCTTTAAAACATTTAGAAGGATATGTTAGTTAAAGAGTTTTGAACAAAACTAGAGACCCTAGAATAGAAATAATTGTGGAATAACATTTAATATGAAATTAATAATATCATTAGAATAAAGATATTCATGATATAATATTCCATAAGGAAATTGTGTACACTATACAATAGTGAATTGGTGCATATGAACAATGAAGTCTCAATGGAAATGTAAATTGAGACGATATCCCTTATACAGATGGTATCCTTATATTAAGGATAAAAAAATTACATAATTATGTGTGACAATTATAAATACACCCAATATAATTGGATTTATGTTTAAAAAAATAAGTGTTTATTCACACTTATTTATATCATGACATAATCATTAAGTTGGTGTTTAACAAAAAAATTGAAATTGGGTTAAGAAGTTTTCTTAAAGAAATTCGATAGCCGAACAACGTCACTTTAAAATTCAGAAAACAGGTTGATGAGAGAGAAAAGAATATATCATTAATTGGACATAAAATTTACATCAATTAGGATATATAATAAAATATCCCAACATAATAATATTTAAATTAAAAGAATTCATAAAAAAAGTCTTTTAAAATGAGGAGGGAGAAAGGTTCCCTTACCGATTTGGTAACCTACGAAACATACAACCCATGAAAGAAAGATAAAAAATTAAATATGTAGAAACCCATAAATTAAATTATATTACAAAACATATGTAATCATGGGCATTACATCCACCACACATAATTAAATAGTGGATAATAGATCATGAATCACACGGGAATAAAAAGTGAGATGAAAAACCCTTACCACATTGTAATCAATCGTGTTGTATGAGAACAGTTAATAACCACCAAATAAATCATAGAATACCATGAATATAAATAGAATAATTATAATATATATCAAATTTAAGTACAAAATACACCACATGAAATATATAAGTGGTGAACAATGGAAATCACAAAGAATTAAAAGTGAGATAAGAAATCCCTTAGCTCGTGTCCAACATGACTTGTATGTTCCTTGTTCTTCCTGAATAATATACTTAATTAAATTTAGACTTTACTAAAAAACTTTTTATTGTTTATTATTACTTTTATATCATTTATCACCTTACATGAACATTTATTTAATTATTTGAGGTCATATAGGACATTTTGTCGATCTTCAGAATTTGAGTTAAAAATGATCATGTTTTAATTACAATATGTCCATGTGGTTGAAACCCCATTTTCTCAAGAATGGTATTAATGATTTATATATCATATGTATCATATATATATAGTTTATATATATATATTTATTATAGTACATAACATTTTGAGAAAATAAATGAAATGCACTGTTCATTGAGACGGTAAGTCGTACATACGCATGAACGCTACTTTCATTTCTATTTAATATTTAATGGAAGGAAAACATAATTATAAATCGGTATATTATTATTACAGTATAATATCATATGATATATATGTTACATAATTTCATTAACACCATCTTTATATTTTCCACATAAGGCATTAACGAGTCATATCACTTTGAGGGGGTGAAAGTCCGCACTTCCTCATATGAAATTATCATGTTTAGACATATTGGAATGCATAATGGTATGTTTGTAAATAAAAATTATAGATTTATATAGAAAAAAACATAATAAATATCATATATAAATACAGTTACATATTAATGGAAACCATAAGAGGTGGTAGGAGATAATTGAACAATCATAGCTTCGTGAGGCGTTAGTTTTCCATTCACCAAAATAGCATGTTCTTCACCCATTAAGTAGAGGTGGGTGTATGTATAGTTAGAATAAAAGTCAAAAAAATATCCTAGTATATTTATGATACTATTTTTGTTACAAAATAAAGTAATAAAAAGAGTTTATGTGATTGGAGTAGTAAAATAAAACAAAAGAACTTAAGCAGAGATGTTGCCTTTAAATTGAGTAACTCACCTTGGATTGAGCAAAGTGGGTTTCTTGAATTGTTTTCTGAATAAGTTAAGGTTTCTAGGATTAATATAGGGGTATTGGGAGGTTATTGGAGGAGATTTTTCATAAGAAAAAGGGTCGAGAAGTGCGTGGAATGGGTTAGAAGTGGTGGCTTTTTATAAGGTAGAGGAGTGGCTCTTTAGAATTGTTTGAAACAATTATTTTATTATATCCTCGTCTTCGGTTTCAAAATGTCAAATACTTGTTAAAATAAAAGTTAAGATGACTCATGGTCGAAATAAAATAATCCAATAAAAATTTAACAGGTTTTGGATATAGTTTTATATTTATAATCTTATTTATTTATATCATTAGTTTTATGAGGTAAACATTGTAAAAATTTTGTGTCGTAAATAATTAAATTTTATTGATGTCCAAAAATTAAAAAAAACATGAAGTTAGAAATATTTTTATCTTTCCAAAGAATATTTATTGTCAAA
The DNA here is from genome assembly GCA_963277665.1 of Viscum album. Lineage (NCBI taxonomy): Eukaryota > Viridiplantae > Streptophyta > Magnoliopsida > Santalales > Viscaceae > Viscum > Viscum album. The sequence goes on from OY728134.1 coordinate 1,284,004,524, forward strand.
AAGATAACTTATATAACACCATGTAAATATTTATTTACTAAAATTTATATGTTTATTTCATTTTTGGCTTTACTTTAAATTAAATAATATATAGTGACATTATTACTCTCATTTGTCTCTATGGGGTCCCAAATTAAACACAAGGATTCCCATGGATGGATAAATATCATTAAATATGATTTAGATACATGTTATGGTAATTTAATATTATTATAATATTATATTTTACCCTTATTGGCTATATTTACCATTTAATCAAGGTAAATAAAATATTTACTAAAGTAAATATTTAAAATGGAGAAAAACAAAAGTTTCCTATTTACACAATTTGAACCTCCTGATTCCAAATATGGAATCCATTTTCCAAATTCAAAACACAGAAGTGGTAGAAATTAATTTAAAATTAATTTCGGCTGTTAAAACAAACACCGTGTTTTTAAGAAATAATAACTATCAAAAGATTGCCACATGATTATATCCAATTTTCAAAATAATATTACATCCAATGACCAAAATTAGATTAGATGGTAGAAAAATATTCTAAATAAACATTAAAACCAATAAAAAATATAAAAATATAAATAAATATGATTAAAAGGCACTTTTGAATAAAAATACAGTATTTTTTCACTATTCCATTAAAATATGAACATTATTCGAAAAAAAACCATCCAATGTAAATTTTTGTGTCCCAATTATAAAAAAGAATTTTTTTTTCAAATAGAATATATAAAAGTTTAAAAAATAAGATTTATGAGGGTTCTCCATTAAAAGGTGGTAAATCAACCTTTTAGTCAATATTAGAGTATTTATGCTTATAATAGATTTCATTACATATTTTACGCCTCTAAAATTTTATTTGATAAATGTAAAAATATTCAACAAACATGTAAAATCATATTGTAGTTAGTTCTATTCATTCATTCCAAAGCAACAGCTTGGCATTAACTACCATTAAAAATAATATTATTATATTATTAGTGAGCAACGTTAGATTTCAAAGAAACCCATTGTTGCGTATCGGGTATGCCATCGAACATAGTGTCCCCTTTAAAGTAGAATTAATATTTAATTAAAAAACATTAATAAGTATTAAAAATTTCACGTTCTTTATTTACCTCGGATGTTACATGGTTAATATTCAAATTCAACATTGGATTATATTTTTATTATTTAATAGATTGTTTAAATAAATAATATAGGAATAAAATGATATTATTAAATATTTTCGTTAAATATAAATTATTATATATTTTTTATGAGTTTAAATGCAATTTTTTGTTGGGTTTGAAAAAATGTTATTTGAAAAAACACAGATTTTCTCAATGTATGTCAGTTTTTTATTTTAAAAGTGAAAATTAACATATTTATAAAATTATTTAGATAAAATGAATATTATTTTTGTAATCATAACCTTGAAATTTTCCCATGGTGAATTTTTCAAAATTTTCTGGTATAGTATATTTTTCTGGTAAAAATCAAATACCATATAAATATAATTTATATTTTATGAGATAAATATGAAGTAAATGTTATGTAATTTGTAATATAAAAGGAAAAAACAAACTTTCTATGTTTTATTTTAAAAATATTTTTATTTCTAGTTTATTTGAATTATTTTATAAAGCCATTGTGAATCCTAAAAATAATATGATATATTTTAAGGTTTTAAAATCATTTCCTTAAATGTGTGACTTACCTCCACATCACCAAAATAAATATTTTAATAATTTACACCCCTAGAGATATTAAATAATGTAATATAATCCCATTTGGCAGAAACCATGTGTAAAAACCGGGGTATGGTTTATGGTATTCGATATTTTATTATGATGATACCTAAACCAAAATAACAATTAAATCCACCTCACTTCCAATATAGACCCTCCAAAGTATCATTTATCATAACTAAAACTCCATTGTACACATCTGTACTATTCCTTAAACTCTCTATAGTCTTACCAAGGTGCCCCCATCCTCACAATAATCCCCAATAAATAATTTGGTGTCACACACTCAAGGAATGGATCCCCAGCTTCATATCATTATTTCAATTGAAGAACCTTCTTCAAAATTTTCTTTATAATCTCAATTGGTTAAATTTTCATTAATTTATTATCATTTATATAGTGTAATCATAAGTCTTTTTTAATGGTACAGTATTTATACTCTCAATTTTTTACCCATAACTAAGTAGATTCTATGCTGAAAATTCGTAAGGGATTTATCTCTTCTCGTTTCCATTCAAGAACTTATTTTATGTTATGTGTATTAAATTTACTTTTTTATATAGAAATATATTCTTCCATATTCACCATAATTTATTTTTAATATATAAATTTTTATATCCCCTTTTCCGCTCATTAATTTTACAATGATATTTTATGTAAACATGTTTCAATGTTGTTCCGTAGTTCCTTGGTACTTGTGTTCTCCTTTAAGAATCACTTCTTCGAGGTGTTTTCCATTGGATTTATTCATGTAACAGAAAACATACAAATGTTTTGTATCCAAAAAGGGACCTTCTTTCCAAAGGAATGCATTCATTAAATTTTAACATTATGATACTTAAGAACATGCATCAATCGAGAGAATGGGGGTGGACTCAACACACCCTTTTTAGGGGAATTATTGTCTACTTTGGAACTCTATTTATAAATTTAAGATATTTTCATAAATCATTATTAATAGACTAAGTATAAAATAGTTTTTCCTTGTAATTTTAAATCACTTATTAACATGTGTGAAATTTAGAATTAGCTGTATGTATTTGAGGTTCTTCATAATTGGAGATATCTGTATTATTCAAAGTTCTCTATAAATGATATCCTCTCATATACTATTTATAGATTATTTTAATCATTGTTATGAAGATATTGGTTTTTAATCCACTTTTTGGGGCACTCTGGAATTTTTTTTCATCCAGGGAGACAATGGTTTGTTAGGATATTGGGACCATACCCATAAAACGGGCTACCTACCAATCCTTGTGAAATGAATCATAACCATCACAGTTTATTCTACTTAATGGGACACATCATACCATTTATTGTCATGTGAAAAGGACCCATCCATATAGTTTATTTTCATATTTTAAGGAAATCTAAGAAAAATGTGGTTAGTGGAAGTTTGGTGTGGGACTTATACCAAAGAAGCCTAAGGAATATAGAAATGATATGGGTTTCCAAGAAATATTAGACCCTATTGGAAATATGGACAATGAAAAATACGGTCGATTTGAATTTTTGGGTTTGAACCTCAAGGAGGATTCATGTGTATACCTTTTTAATGGGAATCAAATCCCACATAGTTTGATAAGTCTCATATGAGAGTATAGTCCTTTGAGAGAAATGATTTTGGGATTACTTCCTAAAAAGGATTCCTTAGTGAATTGGGGTTTTAATTTGGTGATTATTCTAAAAAAGGAGGACCATATTAAAGGAATTAAGGTTGAATTATGGAAGAGGATATCAAGGAGCTCAGGCCCAGAAAAGGCTTCATAGGTATTCCAATTATTGTTTGAATTAGAGTTCTCATAGTCCATTATAGTTTTTCCAAATGTAGAGATAAGATAAATCTCTAAGACCATGCGTTTCATGATCATTGTGAGAAACCATAGGATGTCAAAGATTTAACAACGAAAACCAAACTTTTTAATCCTCTTTTTATGAAAGAGGATGCGCCTACAGTGGTGAGGGTGGACGATGTCGAGAAGATCGAGGAAAAGGGTGAGGGAATGAACCTTTGTTATACTGTCTTTACATTGGAAAAGGGTTAAATGTAAGGAAGGTGTGAAGATGAAGGATGTAGAGAGTATAAAGACCGTAACATCATACTTGAAAGGATAAGGGATAACATGATTATAGATTACCTCGTGGTTCTCTTTAAGGGAGGGGGGCATGTCATTTCTTTGATTGGAAAAGAATGTGTGAACCGTACCTTCCCTACCAGAGACCTGAGGTTCTGGGACATTGGTATGAGAAGGGGAGGTTAGAACCCAAACCTTAATCCTCCAAAACTGGAACATCCCAAAATCATTCCTAGTAGAAAGTTCCATGTGACAAAAGATATAAAAACCCATATAAAGTCTATGAATCGTATCTCCATTGTGATAAAATGTGGGAAACCACTGACTATGGATATACCAACCCAAATAGGAGACACACTGATGTGACATTCCCAAAGGTTCGGATATGTCAAGATGTTTGGGTGGAGTTATGAATATAATGACTTTCTGACAAGGAAGAAAATAAAGAATATTACTTTCCATGAATGTTTTTGAAGAGGAACTATTGGATTGTAGAATAAAGAGAGTAGGTTAATCAAAGAAGGGCACCCAAGTAGGCATTGGTGTGCAAGTATGGGTGTGCAAGTAGGATTAGGGTAATTGATGGTATCTAATGTGACGAACAACACAGATGATAATACTTTGTTGAGACGTGGCTGAAGCCTCCAAATGTTTTCATAGGTAATCTCCAATGTGGGCTGCTCAAGTTCTGTTGAGAGGAATAGGTGGAACACAACTGTTTCTTATTCCATGAGGGTGGGTGCTTTAGGCATGAAAGTGTTATGGATTTCAAACATTAAGAGGACTTAATTCCAATGATCCTCCTTCAAATCCTATTCTCTAGGTGTTAAAGTGCTACCTTTAAAGCTTCAGAAGACTTGTGCGAATCATTAGGGTGACCAGAGTAGCAATTATGATTTAGGTATATTTTTTCATACAAATGAAGGCCCCAAGGGTCTATTTATAGGCAAAATTAGACCAGAGGTGAAAATGATATTGGGAATTCATGTGGATTGTACACCCAATTGTGGTGTTCAAGTCCCTTGTGTGCCAATAGTGTTTTGGCTAGACTAAGGTGATCCAATGTTGATTCATTTGAAAATAATTAATTTATTCATATGGTTTCTCCACTTTTTTCTACGGTATTTCCCTTTTTTCATTTTTCTAAACAATGTGATGGGAGAAGTTTTCAAAAAAATTATCCCTCTGAATTGGATATAGAATGAATAGAGGATCTTATACTGGGGTAATGTAATAAATAATAAATAAGGCGGTATTGTGGAACGCAGTTTCAGTGTGCTGTGTAAATAGGAACACATGTTGTAGCGCACATGATTCGGTCATGCAAGGTAACTCGCATCGCTTATATATATTATCTTCCCATCCATGAAAATTCTGCAGACATTTGGAAATATATCCCTGAGAGATAAAGTTCTTGTCTCTCAGATGCTCCTATTTAGTCACACTTCTGCGTATTTTATTATTTTCATGCTTGAAATGGGGTACCATACTTGGGAACTTGTTTTATACTTTCCATCCATGTTCATTCTCGAATTCCTTAATGCCTTTGTCAATTTTTCTCAATTCCATTGTCAAAAAATAAAAAATGAACATACTTTAATGATTATTTGTTATCCATTTTCCAAGTTCACTGGATCCCAAAAAATGGGAACCACTAATGAAATGTCCAGGAAGTGGATTAAGGACATGATGAATGTTTTCAGTTATGACTACTTTGACATATATGATACTACATTACTAGATTTAGAATCATATCACTTAAATTTTCCCCAAAGCACTTATTTTCCACTTTGTAGTTATGGCCATCAGTAGGATGTCACTATTCCAGACCCAATGAAATATATTCCACTTTCCAGGTTTCAAGACTATACCAACTTCTCATATACTAATGTTTCTATCAAGGTATCATATTCTAATTCTAGAACAGTGTATAAGGATCATATAATGCATCACATCCAATGTGATTCAGATTTGAAAGCACACACACTGGAGATGCAGCCACACTATTATTCATCAATAATTCGACATTATTAAAGGGATTGATCCAAATGCTGGAATAAAATTTTGGATTTCTTTCTAAGAGGAAGGTGTAAAACCTGTATGGATGTGGGAATATTGGGATTGCAATACATGTGCTGAATTTACGAATAAATTAAAAGCTATTGGGATTTATGAGGCTTTATGTGTTCGGAAAACCTATCTGTATTGAATGACGATTTTGTGAAGGAGTTACTAAGATGACAGATTATAGAAACTAACTAATTAAATTTGACACATGGAGAAGTTGGCATCATTTTGTGGGATGCCTACAATATCCGCGGAGTTCAAATCCTTGGAGATATATACGATGAGTTTATTCATCTTAATGTTACATGGATTGACTTAGAGAAGACACCGACCTTGGTTTTTTAGCTAATAAAAATATTTTATAAACTAAAAAATGTGACCATAATGAAAACCCATTCAAGAAGAGATATTCATCTAGAAGAGTGGATGGAAATATTCCTAGTAATGAATAAGGAAAAAGGTCCCAACTGTACTCGTCTGACCAGCTGTCCAAAGGAAGAGAATAGAGTTACAACTAACAGTTTTTTTCCAACATTTTAAAATGTAGTGTTTTAAAAGTAAGGATATAAAGTCAATTAAAAAATTGTCATGAAGACACCTCTATAAGGATTCCTATCCATGTGGTTGCAATTGTATTAGTTACTAGTCCATGATTCGAAAGGAGCTGTGAGGATAAGAACTTCTATTATAGCTACTAAGATGACTGAGAGAAAGATGGTAGGGTTCCCCACTCTTGTTTTTTAAAATATTAATAGGAAATTAATTCATATTTACAATGGGAAGTCTGATTTTAGAATAGTAGGAAAATTCCAGGTGTTATAGGGGTATATCACCACTCATTTCATATCTTATTCTATGCAAAGTGGGGTATAGGTATTTGTAAGTTCATTCAAAACATCTGTAATGCATTTCTATGTAATTTCACCATTACCTCTAAATTCTTATGATAATAATTCCAGGTTTTGTATATATAATGAATTTCATATTTTTATCTTATGGTAATAGGCCTACGGGGCGATTTGATGTTGATGGGATATGAAAATTTAAAGCTATGGGAATACATGTTAGCACATAGAGATGGCATATTGAACATTATGATTGATATATATATATCATATGTAAGTCCTATGATACTTATTGATTTGTGCGTCAATTCAAATGTCTGAAAAAATTAGTGTATCCCCCACTTTCCATGTCAGATTAGCAAAACATATGATGTTTTCTCGACAACTATGGCTTCTGACATCTATAGAGAAGACTGGGGAAATATTTAATTTAACTATCTTTGATGCAATATGAAGATTGACTGTCTAGTATTCTGAAATATGGGACACATCTTACCCTAAAGGGGAATTAAACCATGTTGTACCCCAAATGGGGACTAAGAGATGTGGTAAGAAGAAACCCCTTTATTTTGATGTTAATTTTAGGTTGTCAGGGGTGACTCACCTGATTCAGAGGGTGGAGGTAACGAGGCTCCAAATTCACCGAAGTAACATCATGTAAGATATAATCTACTTGTCACATTTAATAATGAAACCCCATTAATACCTACTGAGGATATACCAAGGTGATATAATTTCCATAATTCTATAGTGTGACATGTCCCATTTTCTCATCCCCCATATGTGACTGCATGAATTGGGAGGAAACATAAATCCTAGACTGTTCGACCCTCTTCACAACCTTATGGAATTTACTCTGAATATATATGAACATAGGCTATTTAAACATGGTAACATACAAATTTTATGTCAAAACCACATGGTGTTATCTTTGTAAAGGCTTGAATATTCCCTGAATAGGGGATCTGTGGGACTCTTCTGATATTCTATATAAGAACAATCCTAATGAACTGAGAGATTACATCAGATAGTTGGAAATTATCATATATGCAATCTACGAATCAATCCCCCCCCCCACAAACAGGGTGAAGGAAATTTTAGATCATGGTTCAACTAAAGGGATAGATTATTTATTAGATAAATAATGGATTGATTTTCAGGATCCTGAAGGTGTAAGTTTCCTTTATCTCACATTCTCTTATACATTGATATTTTAATATAGTAAAATCAATGTTAATCATGGGAAAAATCATCTTAACATGTAGATGGATAATGAAAAATTTACTAATTTCTGTCTCCATGATATAGACATGGTGGAACTTATCTTGCATATACTGGATCACCCCAAGAATTAAAATGATTATCTCTAGGACAATAGTACATTGAGGATGAGATAGAAAGGGTATTTCAGTCTTCAATTCTTGTTTTTTTATATTTAGATGAATGTTCTCCTAAGAAGGTGAAGAAACAAAAGCATCGAAGAAAGTATGCCATGGTTAGATGTTTTATCAGAAGTCGTAGGCCTTGATGATAACGTGAATTTTATCCTTATTCATGAAAAACTGTTTACACTTCTTTGAATTGTAGAGGCTTCTTAAATTTCATCTCTAATTGAAAATACTAATATGCTTCTAGGAACAATGGATGGTGATTTTTCATATGAACAAATTCTTTCTAACCTGGTGGTTCATGAAGAGGCATTGAGGCCAAAAGAACTGATTTCTCTTCCTAACACTGCTCATATTCCTTCTATCAGAATAGAGTAAACCTCTGGTAAATCAATAGTACATTATTAAAAATAAAATGTAACTACAACTGACATCCATCCTACAATATATTATGTTCATCACATGCCCTAGAACATCCTGTGATAACTGATGCTGACCACACAACTATTGATGAGGAAGATGTTCGGGGTCAAAGGTCATCGGAGGACGATTGTGAATCAAACACATTGAGTTCTTATACAGGTAAGGCTAACTTGGGATATGGAATATCATTCGATGATGTTGGTCGGAGTAGTTTACTCAAGAGGGGAGGGGTGAATTGAGTAACTATCAAAATTTCTGTTAAAATATTATTATTTTCAAATGAAATGGTTCCCCAAAAATAGATACAGCCTAGTTATTCAAGGATATACTGTTATAAGAGTTTGAATTTTTAGACAAATTCTTAGAAGATTGATTAATTATCGGCAATATAAATTTTTATTATTAATATTACATTTGAATTTATCCTACTAAGACAAGCTAGTTATAACTTCTTTCCAAGACTAACTATCAAAGTGAAATTAATGTTTCTGTATTATGAAATAAAGTAGTAAAACATATAAGACTAAATTTCAATAGCACAGCGGACATGAAACAAGTTGTTTAGTCTCAAGACGAGACTTAATCCACTCCACTTGGTGATCACCTGCATCCAAGAAGTTTATATAAATAAACTTTCATATACACCCTGTATTGGGGTAAACAACATTACAAAGACTGTACAGGTCACACAAGGACCTCTTACACAGTTTTCGTGTGTAAAAATAAGTGTAAAGATTTTGGTGTAAGGATTTCATTATCCTCCAGTTCAGCTTTGGATTCAGTGTGTGTCAAAATAGACAGGGTCACACACTACTCATAATGTAAATAAAAGATGATCACAGTCATGCAAGAATATAGATATGAGGTTAGAATGCTCTTATCTGATGTCAATGTAGCTTTGGACTTCATTTTATTGATGCAGATGAATATTTGCGTCCCTCTTTGGATGTTATGTGAAAAATAGAGTGTCGTGATTCATCTTGTGTTCTTCACAAGTTTTGATAATGCCAAGATGTTCTCTAGTTTCCAGTGTACTTTGTATGTTCTTCAGTAGAGTCGTAATGCATGAATGTGTCAATGATTCATTTTGAAACTCTTGCAATATGTTCTTCGCGGTCGTGATCACAGGCTTATTTTCCATTCAATACATCTCTATTGTTCTTGGGCACACTTCACTCTTTATCTTTGAATACATGAGTTTTAGCCAGTAGGTTCCTTGTGTTCTGCACCTCTTAACTCATACTATGTCTATAAAGAAACATTAATTATATCATTGCATTAAAGGCATCAAATATGACTGTTAGAAATTATATTTAATGTCGAAAAAATAGTTTAAGAAATGGTGTCACAATGAATTATTAAAACACTATATCCTTCACAAGGTTTCTAGACTGATCACGGTGTCTGATTGGTATGGTGTCACATTTACAGTGTGTTGTTCATGATGTATTGTTCATGGTGTCTTGCTTCACATTGTCTTTTTTACGATGTCTTGCTTCACAGTGTCTTGTTGACATTGTCATTCTTCATGGTGTCTTTCTTCACAGTGTCTGGTTTATAGTTTAATTCTTCACAGTGTCTTACTCCATGGTGTCTTGCTTCACGGTGTCTGGTTTAAGGTGTCTGGCTTTACGGTGTCTGGTTTACTATGTCTGGCTTCACGGTGTCTAGTTTACTATTTCTGGCTTTACGGTGTCTTGTACCTAGGCAAATAAATGTATTCATGCTTAAATAGGGATATTCATGAAATGTATTGAGCTTAACCATTATAAAGCATGAGAAATCTTGAAACATAAATACACATGTGTGGATGTAATTAATAAGAGTTAACTAGGTCAACTAAGATATGTGATCATTGAAACCAGATTAATACATGAGGAGTCCATCAAGCTCCCCCTTTTAGATGATCAAAAATCATGTACAGTTAAATTGTAAATTTGATACAAATATAGAGAAAATAACATATATAAATATCTACCCTTTTGGGATTTTCAAAAAGTTTAAAGAAGAGAGGGAAAATAATGAAAAATCCATTATGAGTAAACATATATTAGTACAAAATAATGGTGAAATACAAAAATAATGGAATTCCCATAAAAAAGGAGTAAGAAATGTTCTTCTTCAAGGATTGGCCTTCTTTTTGCCTTTATCAGTAGCAAAAGAGGAAGAAATAGGGGCAGTGGTCGATGTAGAATAAGGCAGAGACGTGGTAGATAAAGAGGGTAAAGGGATACCTTGGAAGACTGAGGGAACCAAGGTAGGAGTAGTAGCATATCTAGGAAGTTTCTGATCAAGAATCACATGCCTTATCTGACTAAGGTCTTGGCCAACAGACATTGTAGTTGAGGCTAAGGCAGAGGTGAAGGTAGGTAGCCCAGGTCGGAGAGGTGCAGCCACTGAAGCAACAATTTCTGTAATTTAGACATGAATATAAGGTCTCAAGAGTTTGATGTAGTCTGCATTAATCTCTCCACCATACTTCATGGACTTTTCAAATTCATCTTTGATTTACAGAAATTTTTCCAAGAATCAGGTAAACTCGGTTAGCTTCTGGAATTCTGTTTTGATGGCTTGAGTCACTGGAGAAATTCACAGATTCTCTACAAGGTATTTTAAGTTGTTGGACATATCAGTCTTTGAGAAAATTCAGTTGAAATAAAAATATACTTTCTATGAAATCTCATGGTGGGCATCCTTTTCAATCTTGGAGTGATTTTATACAAGTTCATGAACTCTATCACTGTTCAAAACATCTTCAGAAAAAGTATCCACATTAATTCCACTGAAAACATTCTGATGCTCTTATTTGACTATTGATTTGAGGAAATTACTGTCCAAGAAAGGTGTAGAGGAATGACCAGATATATTAGAAGTTTTAACGGTTGTTGTTATAGATTTTATCTGATTTAGTACCTTTTGAAGACAACCAGTGTACTCATGAGTGTGTTTATTAAGGTTCACTACATGCTCTCTCATCTCCTTCAATGCCTTTCCACAAAATTTTCATCGAAGGACACCTGAGAAGGCTGAATCTGAGACACAACATCTCATGGTATTTGAGAAAGGGTGGGTGCTAGAGGAGCAGCAACAGGCTCTGATCTCGAATGAAGCTCTTCTTGCTTGTCTTCAACTATGCTTCTCAGGGTTGTGACTTTATTACTGAGCATCTTATTTTCAACTCGTACTTCTTGAATCTCATGGATCATCTTAGGTTGTATTTTCCAAATAATATTTTCCAATAATAGTGAGGAATCTCTCTCACTCAAATTTGTCACAAGACGAGGTTGGTAGTACATAAGTTTCTCAACTCCTGATAAGTGACTATTTCCAAATTCCATCAGATCATCCTTACCGACAAATGACAGTTGTTAAGATAATGGTTCTGGTGTATGAATTGGTACAATGTCAGGTTCAGATTCCTTCTCAGATGCAAAGCTTGTGAATGATTTCAACTGAAATAGGGAAGAAAGATCATGTCCGGTCACAGTAACCTACTAAGACTCATTCACATCATATAATCAAGGAAATTTGAACTGAGTGTCCACTAAACATGACTTAGTTTTATGTGAGGCTTTATCAGAGTCCAGATTTAGGGTTTCCTAGGCCTTAACAGGTGCCTCCTTCTCAGAACTGAGATTCTTAGGAGCTCGTTCTAAATCCACATACTCAACTCTATGTTCCTCATTCATTACTAGTCTAGCCAACTGAAAAGCCATCTCCATTCTTTCTTCAGCAAAGGGTATGATTCCAGGAACAGATTGTTCCATAGGGATTTCCTCCAGATTCGCTTGTCACACAATAGGGAGTTCTTCCAGATTTTCTTCTTTCACAACAGGGAGTTCATCTAGATTTTCTTCATGCACAAAAGGGAGTTCTTTATCTGTAGGTTCTTCCATGGATTGCTTCTTAGATTCTATGACAACTGATTCCCTTTCATCCTCAGGTTGGATTTCTATATTGACATCATCTCTAGGGGCAGGAACTTCTTCTTCAAAAGAAACATGATGAACAATAGTCTTTCTTCCTCAACAATAATGGCTTCTATATCTGGTACATGAGTAACTTCTTCCTATTCTTACGAATAATCAACAAGTTCATCTTGTTCCAAACCAGGATCTAAATTTTTTTTCGTCCTTGATGGATAATCCAAAGGATTTAACTTCAAATTAAACATATCATTGTCTTACACCCATTCATTTTTACAAGAATTCCAGTTTATCTTCATTATCAAGATGATGGATTTAGAGAGACAATAATCACAGTCCAAAAGCACTTATTTATTAGGTCCAACAACACCTTTTGCAAAAAACATGGCTGATACCAGCCAAGAGTAGAACAAAGAAGTGGACATGGATGTAACTTTGATCAACTCACACATATGGTGAGTGATGTACATGAACAGTTTGATCATATGCCTATTTTTTATAAGGTGAATCAAAAACACATCTTGAAATTTTAACACAGCAATGTTTCCTTTTCTTAGACTAGCCATATTTTTAACAAACATAATCAAAATCTATGTTTCTCCATCTAGTTCATTAGCTATTTCCCTTCTCTTGGTTCCATTTCTGGTTAGGGTTTTCTGAGAATCTTCTATATTAAAGAAATCCATTGAAGGTGGAGGTCCTATCTGATAATAATCACATATACCTTCATGAGGTATCTTAATGCATGAAACCCATAACCTTGAAGAGAAGAAGCATCATTGCCCATTAACCCATCTCCTCACAACATAACTTTCACCAGAATCAATAGAGAACAATACGTACTAGTAGAACAGAGCCAGTAACCTAGGATTTATGGGTCTATTATCCCTTGAAAACCACGCTAACCAGCCTTGTTATTTTAACACTTTCAATACCAGTGATTTTCTAGACAGAAGCCATTTAGGGTAAATTTTATTCTTAGGTATAGTACTATGATTTACTATATTCAGAATTAAATGTCCTTCGGGTTTCATCTTTGGTGCAATCAGCTTCTTCTTCGGGCCGCAATTCTCAAGTGTGGATGATGACGGATGTTTCATTCATGGCATCCACTGAAGGTTCGAGAGATAGAGAGAGAGAGAGGTTTGAAATGTTGAAAGGGTTAAAAACAAGTGAATAGGAGAAATACCAAGTGAAGAACTGAGTGAAAAAATTTGTTTTATCATTTAGGAATTCCAAACATCACAAAAATAAAAACACAGGAAAGTAAAAGAGGTGAAAAAATAATTACCGTGATATGGGTTTAAAAAATATAATGAATTTTTATGGTGAGACCGTGAGTGGTCATCACGGTGAGACAGCGAGTGAACTTTTCAGTGCGCCTTATGGTGATATAGTAAATGTCAAACCATAACTACAAAGTGCTAACGGTGAGACCTTAAACATAAGAGATGGTAACTAAGAAACCATAATTATGAAATAGTCAAGTATAACATTGTAAAATGTCATAGAATAAGATAATTAATATATCTATTTTATATTTATCATGCCAAGATCATGTATGATTTTGTTTATTCTCTCATAATTTAATGGGTTAGTGAATATATCAGCAAGTTGATATTCAGTACCAACGAATTCCAAGGTGATATCACCTTTTTGATAATTGTCTCTAAAAAAGTGATGAATTACATTAATATTTTTTTATACTAGAATGTGAAACAAGATTTTTTGAGACTTTAATAGAACTTGTATTGTCATAATATAATGTTAGATGTCTGAATTGCTATCAATAATCTAGTATTGTGTGTTTCACCCACATAATTATTGCACAACAACTGCCAGTATTTATGTATTCAACTGTTGCAGTAGACAATGAAACAGAATTTTGTTTCTTACTACACCATGATACTAGTGACTTTTCTAAAAGGTGACATGTTCTATATGTGATCTTTCTTCCTAACTTACAGCCATCGAAGTCAGTATCAGAATAAATAACTACTTCAAATGATTATCCTTTAGGATAGAATGGTCCTAGACTGGGTGTATGCTTGAGGTATTTGAAAACTCTCTTTACAGTATTCAAATGATATTATTTAGGATTTGATTGAAAATGAGCACACATTCACACACTAATCATAATGTTCGTGTGACTAGCTGTTAAGTAGAGTAAACATCCAATCATTCCTCTATAAGTGGTTTGATCAACATATTTTATGTCTTCATCAAGATCCAACTTACATGTGGTACTCATTGTAGTTTCAATAATTTTAGTACAATCCAATCCAAAACAATTTAGAATATATATAGTGTGTTTACAATGATTTAAAACAATTCCATTATTATTTTTGAAAAATTTGAAATCCAAGAATGAATTTTAGTTCATCGATTAAACTCATTTAAAATTCATTTTGCATCATTTTTGAAAAATCAAAACATAATTAATTTAATGAACCACCAAAAATAATATCATCTACAGAGATTTGAACAAAAACAAACATCATTAGATATTCATTTTATAAAGAGGGTAGGATCAACTATTCCTTTTATAAAACCATTGGATATGAGAGAAGTACTCAATATGTCATACCAAGCTCTTGGAGCTGCCTTTAAACCATATAATGATTTTTATAGTTTTAAAAAATGATTAGGAAAATGAGGATTTGAAAATCTAGGTGGTTGTCTAATAAAGACATCCTCAACTACATACCCATTTAATATTTCACTCTTATCTTCCATTTGATATAGTTTGAAGTTAATATGTGCAGTATAGGCAAGTAGGATTCTGATGTCTTCATGTCTGGATATTGGGGCAAAGGTCTTCTCATAGTCAATTCCATCATCATGACTACAACCTTGTGCAACTAATATAGCCTTTTTCCTAACAATATTTCCATCTTCATCTACCATAATTCAAAACACCCATTTAGTATATATGATGAATGTGTCATTGGGTCTTTCAACAAGTTTCCATACACTATTTCTTTCAAGCTGATTAAGTTCTTCTTCCACAGCCATTACCAAAAATTCATCATTTATGGAATCATCAATGTTTTTAGGTTCAAGATGTGATAAGAAGGCTTCATGTTCAACCTGATTTCTAAGAGAAGATCTATTTGTGTTCCTTTCTCTAAGTCTCCTACAATAGCTTCTAAGGGATGGTTTGTCAGGGTTCTAACCTTTCTAGAAAAAGAGGGACCAATGATTTCAGGTTCATCAACAGATTCAAGTTCATTATCAATCGATTGTAGGGAATTTCTAGAATTGGATTTTTTTCATCGATTCATTCACAGAGGATTTTGAGGATTTTGAGTTTCTGTTCAGATTTGATACATAATCCTCCAGATTTTCTAGGATGGTTCTAGGCTCATGTGGAGCTATTTCATCGAACTTGATATGAACGATTCTTCCACACATTTAGTTCTCCTATTGAATACTCTATATGTTTTACATAATATTGAGTAACCTAGTCAAATTCCTTAATCACTTGTGGATGGGAATTTGTCAAGATTATCCTTAATGTTGAGAATGAAGACTTTGCAAACAAAAACTCTAAAGTAATTTACCTTAGGCTTCCTATTGTCCTAGAGTTCATACAGGGTCTTTTTGAGAATTGTTCTAATCAAGTCTCTATTGATTATGTAGCTTGAGGTATTAACAGCTTCATCCCAAAAGAAAATAGGTATGTCATATTCACTAAGAATTTTTCTATCAATTTCCTACAGGGTTCTATTTCTTCATTATATAAGACCATTCTGCTGAGGTAATCTAGGAGAAGAGAAATTGTGACAATAACCATTTTGTGAGAAAAGGTATTTAAACCCTTGATTTTCAAACTCACGCTCATTATCACTTCTTAAAGATTTAATTTTAAGGCCACTAAGATTTTCTATAAACTTTTCATACTTTGTAAACTAAGAGTAGGATTCACTTTTGTGGGCCATGAAAAAGGAGCAGGTATATCTTGAAAATTCATCTACCCAAATATAATCATAGTACATCCCATTTAAACTAGAAACTCTAGATGGTATAAAAAAATCCATGTTAACCATTTCGGTAGGTTGAAAAGTATAAGATTCATTCTTTTTTTGTAGAGATTTTGTTTTTTTTCCTTTTATCAAGGATTACATACTTTGTCATGTGGAAACTCAAGTTTGGGTAAGTCTTTAACTAGGCCCTTTCTAGTAATCTTTTTAATGGATTGAACATTATAGTGTCCTAGTCTCCTATTCCAGAGCCAAGATTCATTATGAAATATACATAAGCATGAATTAATTTGAGAAGGTAAGGAATCAAAATTAACAGAATAAATGTTTTTAGTCCTTGATGCAGAAAATACTAATTCATCTTTAGAATTAAATAAAATATAGGCATCCTTTTTAGATTTAACATGATATCCATCGTAACATAATTTTGAGATACTAAGAAGATTATATTTTCATCCATTAAAAAACAGTACTTTAGAAATTAAAAGCGAATCGGTTTTACCAATCTAGCCTAAGAAAATGATTTTCCCTTTGCCATTGTCACCAAATGTGACATGTACTCCATCTACTTTAATCAGATTCTTGAAACATTAGTAGTCTCTTATCAAGTGCCTTGAACATCCAATGCCCACGTACCCTAGATTTTTACTGGATATCATTAAGCATATTTCCTATAACATGATCAATCAAAGACATATTTTGGTACCCATACTCATTTGGGTCCATTAATATTAGTAATAAGTGCTTTAGGAACCCATATATGTCTCATAGGTTTACTATAAGCATTATGTAAATTATTTGAAAAATAAACTGTATTTGGTCCACATAAACTTGAAACAGTAGAATATGATTCATGACATGAGCTAGTTGACTTGTTTCATGAACTGGGAACAAAACTATATGTCCTAGACTTTGAAAAAAATTAGTTCTACCAAGGTTTCATTTACCACATTGATAACCAAAGACAGTATTGTATTTAGGGCCAATTGTTCCACTTTAAGTTGGGTAAGGGTATTTTTCCCATTAATAAACTTTTCTAAGTCACTTTATAATTGCACATTAGACATTTTTAATTCATTGTTTTCTTCGAGAAGTTGAGAATTTTTCTCCTCTTCCGTAGTAAGTTCATATTTAATATTTATAGTGAGAGCATGCAATTTCCTCAATGATTTATATTTATCTTTTAATCCATTTCATGTATCTTCAAGAATGATACAATATTCAAACATTTATTCATTAGTCATATTTTTAGAGTCACGTTCTCTTCAGAATAGTATGAAATATGTACATAAGAGTTTAGTGTTACCTCATATGTGTTTGTCATAATAAACATATTTTCTTTATTAGCATGTTCATCATGTGATGTCTTTTAGTCACTTGAACTATCCTCAAAGGCACACTAGGTTGCTTTCATTTCCTTTTTGTACTTCTTGTCCATGTCTTCATATTTATTCTTATACTTGTTCTTTCGACAGTAATCCTTTATATTTCCTTTGCACTTACATTAAAAGAATACAATTTCATCAGTTTTTTCACTTCTTTTCCAATCATTTTTCCTGTTTCCATTTTGATCATACTTTCCCTTGATGTTAGGCTTTCTGAAAAAGTTCTTCTTTTTTGTAAAATTGTTTGAATATTCTGGCAGTTGAGCCATCTCTGCATCACTATCAGGTGATGATTGTTTAGTGGTGGAACATTCTACCGTATCATTCAGTTTCCCTTTGTCTTTGTTCTTCGAGGAGGTGGTCTTGAACGTAAAAAATTTCCTCTTTGGTTTATCTACTTCATCATTATTGAATTTCAACTCTTCCTCATACATCATAAGTTTCCCAATGACTTCTTTTATAGGTACCTTGCTGATATCGCATGATTCTCTAATAGAGACAGAGGTTCCCCTCCACCTATCAGGTAGACATATAAGGATTATCATGATCTATTCTTTCTCAATGACTTCTATTCCAAGAGAAATAAATGTGTTGACAATCTCATTGAACCTGAGATACATGTCAGAAATAGTCTCATCATGTTTCATTTTAAAATTATAATATTTTTTAGTATATATATTAAGTCTCATTTCTTTTACACTAGATGTGCCTTCATATGAGACAAGCATGTTATCCCACATTTCATGGGTAGTTTTACATGTAGAAATCCTATTAAATTATTCATCTCCTAAGGATTAGTACAAAGAATTCAAGGATTTGAAATTGTTATTGTACGAATGTTTGGTAGGGTCATCCCACCCAATTCTATCAATCATTGGATGTTTGTACTGATCTATAATGGATGAACAAATTTTAAAACTCCTAATCTATAGATGCATTTTGATTTTAATTATCCATTGAGCATAGTTGGATACATTAAATAATGGTGGTCTTTTGGTTACAATACCTTCTAATCTATTATCCATACTAACGTATTACATTAAAAGAGCTAAAAATTTAGAATTGACAGAAATTTATAGATCTGCATTTTCATTTTCATTTTCCATTGAGCATAGTTTGTTCCCTTAATGAATGGTGGTTTTTTGGTTGCATCACCTTACAATCTATTATATATAATAATGTATTACATTAAATAAGCTAGAAATTTAGAATTAACAGAAATTTTTAGATCTTTAAAGTACAACAACAATCACAGTTGAGTAAGATTACATAGAGTCCAAAAAAAGCAACCACTGATATCAAATTCTGGTCAGAGTAGTTTACTGAAGAGGCTAGGGGTGAATTTATTAACTATAAAAATTTATCTTAAAAGAAAATTATTTTCAAAATAAATGGTTTCCCCTAAAATAGATACATCCTAGTTAATCATGGTTATACTGTTATAAGAGTTTGACTTTTTAAACAACTTCTATGAAGATTGATTAATTCTCAGTAATCTTAATTTGTATTATTAATATTACTTTTGAAGTTATCCAACTTTGAAAAACTAGTTATAACTTCTTTCCAAGACTAAAAATCAAAGTCAAATTAATGTTTCTAGATTATGAACCCAAGAAGTAAAATAGAGAAGACTAAATGTCTACAGAATAGTCGATATGAAATAAGTGGTTTAGTCTCAAGCAGAGACCTAATCGACTCCACTTGGTGATCACCTGCCACCAATAATTTTATATAAATAAACGTCGATCCACACCTTAGATCAAGGTAGACCACAGTACACAGACTGTCCAGGTCACATAGGGACCTCTTCCACAGTTTTTGTGGGTTAAATAAAATAACCAGGCCACACAGACACCTCTTACATAGTTTTTGTGAGTAAACAAAAGTATAAAGAGTTTGGTGTATGGATTTCAGTATCCTCCAGTTCAGATCAGGAGTCTGTGTGTGTCAAAATAGACAGGGGCACACACTACACATAATGTAAATAAAAATATGATCACTATCAAGAAATAATATTGAGCTGAGGTGAGAATGCTCTTGTGTGATGTCAATATAGCTCTGGACTTTTTGATATTGAATTAGATGAAGCTTTGGGTCATTCTTTGGATATTGTATGAAAAATAGAGTTTTTTTATTCATCTTGTGTTCTTCACAAGTTTTGATAATGCGACGATGTTATCTGGATTCCTGGGTACTTCATATGTTCTTCAATAGTGTCGGATTTCACGCATCTTGTCAATGCTTCCATTTGAAAATCATTATATATGTTCATCGCAGTCGTGCTCACAGGATTATTTTTCGTTTAGTATATCTCAATTGTTCTTGGTAACACTTCGCTCTTTATCTTCAAATGCATGAGTTTTAGCTGATGGGTTCCTTGTGTTCTTCACCTCGTACCTCGTATTACATCTACAAAGAAACATTAATTATGACACTGCATTAAAGACATCAAATACGATTGTTAGAAATTAAATATAATGATGAAAAAATAGTGTAAGAAAAGGTGTCCCGGTGAGTTATGAAAAAAGTGTATCCTTCACACGGTCTCTAGGATGATCCTGGTGTCTGAGTGACACAGTGTCTCATTTATGTTGTCTTTATCACAGTGTCATGGTCATGGTTTCTTGATTCACGGTGTCTTGTTTATGGTGTCTTGCTTCACGGTGTCTTGGTTCATGGTGTCTTTTTTATGGTGTCTGGCTTCATGATGTCTTGATTCATGGTGTCTGGTTTACAGTGTCTTGCTTCACGGTGTCTTGCTTCATGGTGTCTGGTTTACGGTGTCTTGCTTCACAGTGTCTGGTTTATGGTGTCTAGCTTCACGGTGTCTGGTTTATTATGTCTGGATTCACGATGCCTGGTTTACTTTGTCTAGCTTCACGGTGTATTTTATTTAGGAAAATAACTATATTCTATCTTAAACAGGGATATGCACGAAATGGATTGAGCTTAACCATTATAAATCATGATAAAACATAAAACATAAATGCACATGATTGGATGTAATTTATATTACTTAACTATGTTGAATAGGATTTGTGATCCTTAAAACATGATTAATACATGAGGAGTCCAATAAATTCTATGATAAACCTTGTAATTATTTTTTGAGAAGTATTAGAACATGTAAATATACCAAATTCTTTATATGATTTGGATTTCCCATTTATAGAATCAAATTCTTGTGAGTTTTTATTATTTTTCTTGTCAATATTCTTAGGATTATAATTTCTAACCATGATTGGTTGAAATATGATGTTCCATATAAAGAATCCACTTCTATGATGATGCATAAAAATTGATATTAAAGTCAATCATTCCATGGTATAGGCAACAGATCAGGTGAATCTTGAGACAGGAGATCTTCATGAGATTCATTCTGAGGATCCTGATCAAATTAAAGATAGCATTCCCCACCAAGAGAAATCAAACATAACCATTGAAACTCATATAATTGGGGAGGATTCTTCTCAAGTTGTCAACCTTACTATTAGGTAAGAGATATTGACATTGTGATTGTACTAACATTTAAAATCCCTTTAAACTAAACATTAGCCCAGTTTAATTCACAATATATGGATTTCAACTCAAATTTCTTTGTCTGGAGGTGAATCCTCTGCATCATCTCCAACAATATTAGGAGGTGAAGCAACCACTATCAATAAAAGAGTAGAACATGGAACTTTTTTAATTGGATTAATCCTAGAATATGTCCTTCCTTATGACAGTGATTTTCAATCAGACCTAGAACTGCACAATTCCCTTTACATTGAACATCATAAGGCATGAAAAAATATATGGAAGATAATATCTAAAATTCCCCCTGAGGGACTTCACTCAGTAATTCCACAAATTTCATCTCATTTTATCATGCTGGGATTTGATTGTTTTGAATATCGTTAAATACATACCATAGGGAAAAATATTATCTTAATGTGGGGACAAGAGAAGACTCTTTGGCATGATTTTCTAAAAATTAACTATTGATCAACAGTGATGAATTCCAAGAAGCGTTGTCCCATGTTAAAGCCAGCCATACTACAAAGATGAAATAACTAAAGAAGAAGATTTTACAAAAGATTGTTCATCAGTTTCACTTTCAATAAGAATTAAATATTATCATAGGGGGTATTTACCCGCTTCATTACTCAATAGGATAAGTCAATAAATATGGTAGAAAATTCATTTTGGATACTAAAGTAGCACTTCTTCATGCAGACCAGAACATAACTATTTGGTAAAACAAACTTCAAAATGTAGTTTAGGGGGATCAAGTGGACATTAAACAAATAAAGAGTTATATAGAAAACCACTTGTGAATAATGATACAAGAGATACTGTAGTTTGTGGATGCTCCACTATTATTTTTTTTACACACAAATGAAAATAACTTCATCTTTAATAATCTGAAGTATCATTCTAGGAAGTGTTTTTTTATTTAATATAATGGTCCTAGTTAGTGGAGTTTGATTTTTCATAGGCTCATACAGAATACCCCATAAAGAATGTAACTTTTTACTTTTCATTGCTCAATATTACCTAAACCATAAAAAATGTATCTTTATTGAGATTGGAATCGACTTTTGTCTATTGTTCCCTTGGTGGGTTTTCTATCTGTTGGGTACCATGTGTATTTTTTGGGAAGTTTAGATTCATTCATGTTGTAATTGAAAGGGATAGTGTTTATTTTTTAATTGCATTTACAATAAATTTTTAAATTATATCCTAAAAAAGGATCTATGGCTATCAATTTCCCTAATATTTATTAAATATTTATAAAGGGAATCTTGGGTCATGATTTTTATTGTCACCAGATCTAAAACTTGTATAAACATAAAAAAAAGTCTCTTCTAAGAAAAAAGTTAACATTATTTAAAAAATCATTTATGGGGGTTGTGTTATGCAGGGCTGACTAAATAAATATGTTGCATATCCAAATAGTGGCATTCTTTTACTGAATGTCCTATAATGTATGGGAATTTTGTGCAAGGACTATGGGGGAATGTACTGCATAGTCTAGTAAAAGCGCCCTTTTGAATATAACATTTCATTGTTATTAGATAATGGAAACTAATATTTGGATGATTCAAGACCACAGTGGGTGGTTTTTCCAAAGAAAGGGATTTAAAGTCTAAAGGGTTATCTATTCTGACTTATGTCATGAATAGTAATACCACTTTTATACAAATTTGTTGTATGAGGAATGATTAAAAAATTTAGAATGTGGAGTTTCTAATATCATACTATGCAGTTATATGTTATACAGAGCGGACATTATACTGTGTTGTTTTAATTCATATAGTGAGGACATTATATGTTTTAGTTTCAAGTCGTACAATGAGGACGTTATACTATGCAGTTCTTAGTCGTGCAGTGAGGAAATTATACTCATGAATTAAGAACATTATATTGTGAAGTTTGAAGTCATGCAGTGAGGTCATTATACTATCCAGTTTTAATTCATGCGGTGAAGACATTGGCAGACTTTAATTTAAGGTCCTTAGCTTTGAATAATGTTTTGAGAATCTCTCGATTTATTGATAATTTCTTTGGAAACATAATACCATGTTCATTAATGGAAGAGATGATTTGTAAATTTTAAATTAGGAATTTCTGAATCTGAATAATGGTATGGTAAATATGGATAATAGACATTAGAGTAATTCTTTCCTATGATGAATGTGACCATTATTTGGATAAACCATTACGGGGGTTGTATTATGCATGGCCAACTGGGGAAACTGCAGTAAAGCCAAATAGTGGCATCTTTTGACTAACATTCCAATTATGTTCGAAAATTTTATGTGATGCCTCTAGGGGAACATGCTGCATAGTCCATAAAATAGCTCTTAGAAGATTGAGATTCTCTTTCAAAAATACACAGATTTTTTCTGGATATTATGATTTTCTAGAGAACGTAGTTTGGTTTATGAAGAAAGGTACTTGAATATAGAGAGAATATTTCCAAACATGATTTCCATATAATCAGAGTATTTTCAAAGGTCATACCTAAACATAGGATGTATGGTGTCTGTATTTTTTAGGTTATATGTATAGGACCCAAAATTGAAATAGTATATGACATTTGGTCAAGTGATCCAAGGTTATTTCATATTACATTGAACACATGGAGAGTGAAATGTGTAATCTATGGTCTTGATGTCTTTCTGAGTGAGATAAATGATATGTGACAAATATACATCAATGATTTCTTTAAAATACATATTATTGTATATTGGTATCAGTGTTTGAAGGTGATGAAAGACACATTCACAATGAATGAAATTACCATTATTTGAGAAGCCCATTATGGTGGTTGTATTATGCAGGTCCAACTAGGGCTAATGCTGCATAACCAAATAGTGTAATCTTTTGACTGACCATCGCATTATGTAGGTAACTAATGAAAGGGCACCTAAGGTAATGTACTACATATTCATGAAAAAGAGTTCTTAGATATTAGAAACTCTTCCACCAAAAATAGTACAAAATATTATGATGATCTGAAAGTATTCATGATTATGAGTGTGAAGTATAGAAGGGGGTAATGCTCAATTAACATAAGAACTATTTGTATCAGTATTGGCCATGAGTTGAATTCCTTTACATAGTTATGAATTGAATGTAAAAAGGTTACTTTCCTATATTCCTTTGAACCAATATTATGTTATGCATTTTAGAGTCATCCAACGAGGACATGAAGTGATTCTGACGTAAAAATGGAATATTGTGGATAGACCATGGAATTATACCAAGGTGACACTATGTGTCTCTTATGGATGAGAATCAAGCCAAACATAGTTCTTGAACAATCGTTTCCCACACCTATTGAGTTCAATGTGAGAGAAATAGGTTTTTAATACATGTTAAAATAATAGTTAAACTTATGAAAAAAAATTATATGAATATAAAACCATTTATCTTAAAAGTGGACTCTGTATATATATAGATCATATACAGGAAGTGGAAAAGGGAAATAAATTTTTTTGTTCTTGAATTTGGGCCCAATATTGGAGATCCCTGTGTCTATATGTGTCACATTGAAAATTAGAATCAAAACATACATAGTTCTTGAAACATGGACCTTATGCTAATCTGATTCAAACATAAAGAGAAATGAAACTCATGTACTAATAAGGATTAGTAATTATGTCAATAATGCTTCCACGTGGAAGAACATAAATCCCAAATAGAGAATATGTTTATCGTACATTTTAGTATTGTGTAACGAGGATAAATGATGTGATGAAATTTAATGTTGTGCGAAAATGGAAAATATTCTACAAAAGTTAGCATCATGAAGCATGCACGCTTATGGATGTTATCTAGTTTAATGTCTTGCATTTAGGTCTTTGTGCAGTACATTTTAGGGTCATGTAGCAAGGACATTGTATATAGTTACACAATGTATTTTTTCAATAATATCACAATGGTTGGAGTTGTAATAAGATCTATATCCATTATTATTTGGGTATTATCTCTATTTTAGTAGACCTTATGTATGGAATAAGGTCCTTCCCACATTAGCTAAAGAATTTGAGGATTCCTTCCTGGTATCATTGGAATCCTGAGGACTAATACCAATTCTCCCTGAAGAAAAGTCCAAAGGAAAACTTTCCTGTCAAAATATTGTATTATTATACTCTGATAAACATCTAAATAATTCAATGTATGCAATATCTTTTAGTCTAATCATTCAATATCATCAAATCGTTTCAGAGAAATAATTCTAAATAATAAAATGTATGCGTTCTCTTTTCATCTAATCATTCAAGATCCTCAAATCATTTCAAAGACATTTCATCAGTAGATAACTAATCAAATATTGCAACTTTGAGTGAAGGAAATTTAATTTAAATTGGAAAAACTACTTATGTGGCAATCACCAATGAATAAGGGGTATCCTGAGTTGCAGTACGAGTAGTAGTCTGATAAGCCCCTAAAGCATGCCAATGTTTATCAGGCCATGATTTCTAAAATTTATCCACCATCATCTGGAGTATATTTTATTGGGTATTATTGAAGGCCTATAACGGTCTATTGGCCAATGCATGATAGAGATATGAATGGTTTTATTTGATATTGTGATCCTGATATAACTTCTTTTCTTCAATATTTCATAAAATGGTTTCATTTTTCATTAATATAGTATGATGGACACCAAATCATGAGATGGTATATTTTTTGAAAAAACTAACTATTTTTTTGCTCCAATTTATATGAGATGTATTTCCTTATCCCATTAGAAGAAGAAGTCAGTAGAAGTAATAATATACTTTATTATCTTTTCCATAGCTAGAGGATAGGGTCATAAGACATCAATTCCCCATGTTGAAATTTCCTGGAGTATTTAGCTGTATGTAACTACTCTAGGGATTTTTTAATGAAGTTGCAATGCAGATGTAACAGATGACATTTCATGGTGATATATGTGCAATCATGCGTTATTGATGTCCAAAAGAATCCAAGACATCATATTTGATCAGAAAGCCTATGCCGAGACTGGTGAGCACCACAAGTTCTTGAATTCACATCATTCAAGACTGCTACTATTTTTTCTCTGTCAATACACCTGAAGAGGATTCCATCAAAGCCTTATTTGAAGACGATTTTTTGGTGATGTGGAATATCTTAAAGAGTAAAATTGGACATAGTCATAGGATAAGTTCTATTTCAGCTCTATCTGGTTGATGTACTTCATTTTGACGGTATTAAATGATGGGTGTCATCAATCCCATGGTAGGACCATGTGGCTCAGAAATATGTCTAATTTAATTAATTTCATTAGTTTCATCCATTCTAGTTTGAACAAAAGATGAAACCACAAAACAATGAGAAATAATAATGAATGTTTCATCCCTACATGGATATTCCCAGGCTATGGTTGCATTATCCAGTACATCATATTTGGCATTTTGTTATTGCGGAATATAAAAAAATGTATAATCTGAGGGAAATTTAGCAATTAAACCTCTAACACAATCACATAATGGGATTTACTCTTCTTTTTTGATAGCATAATCCCCATTTATTTGTTTCATTAACAACTCTGAATCCCCTTTCACTTTTAGGTGTTTCACTTGTACCTAGAGTGCCAATTTTTGGCCAATGATGAGAGATTGATATTCTAACTCTTTATTGGTACCTCTTACTAACAACAAGAAATAATATGGAAACACTACATTTTCTTGGTAGATAAGTACAATTCATATACAAACCTTGGTGATTTTAGGGATTTCTATTATCTCCCCTTTTGGGACTCTGGAGGCACCATCAATGTACATTTCCCATGTTTGGGGATTATCTTGAATAGAGAAGAACTCTTCCCCAGGATGTTTGGTATTCAATGATATATATTCTGTAGATGGATGATCATCAAGGCTGTTGCCCAGAGATTGACATTTTCTTTTCTTTTTGAGGAACAAAATAGATATCAAAATGTTTCAAAATAAATTTCCACGTTGCTAAATGCCCTGTAAGGATTGGATGACTAAGGATAAATTTGAGAAGGTTATTTGGAGACACCAATTGGACCTCATGGTGTAGTAAGTAGTGCCTCAACTTTTGAACTACCAATATTAATGCAAGCAAGAAATTTTCAATACATGAATACAGAGTTTCTATGTCAATAATAGTTCTACTAATATAATAAAGGTTGTTGTCATTACCAAAATCAAACTCTTGGGAGAGGAAGGTAACCAATGATCGCACTAAAGCTGTCACATAGAGAATAAGTGGTCTTTCTTCAACCTGTGGAATTAATATTTATTGAATCAAGATATATTTCATGAGAGTATAAAAGGCCACTTGTAAGTCATTATTCCATTGATAGGTGACTCCATTTTTCATTAATCTGGTGAAGGGTAAACACTTTCTAGCAGAATTTCCGATAAAACGTTGAATATTGGCCATGTATCCTTGGAGTCCCCTTAATTCTTTCAAATTTTGAAGAGGTGACATGACATGGATTGCTATTTTTTCACAAGATTAACATTGATTTGACAATAAAAATACATATTTTAATTACATTTTAATGTTATTAAATGATCATTTTTGGATCTTACGGTCCTGAGTTAGTGGATTTTAATTTGGAACATCCATTCTTATCATTTATGCACTTCATGCCTAATGTACACAAATTTAGGACCAAGGATTCATCTGATTTTATCGATTGTAATTATACATATTTTAATTTGATATTTTGTTAGCTGTATATAAACTTAAATATGAACATTTTTTATTCAGGGATTAATGGATGATTCATAATGGATGATGGAGATATTTGGCGATGAAAGAAAATAATTCTGGATAAGGAAGATTGGATTCCAGCCCACTGATAATAATGTGGGACCAACAATACAAACCCCATGAAGCAAAAATATTGTGGGAAGATATAAGAAATATATAGGAACATATATTTCATCAAGATCCCATGCAAATTTTCCTCCATTGTGGTTATTTTGGCGGCACAAGTTAAAGGTAAAATTCTAGACCAGATTCTGCATCCCAGAAAAACATCCCACCACTTTACACATATCTCATAAACCATAAACTATTTTGGTATGAAAAATTACACATGTTTAGGAGAAATATAGAGATTAATTGTATCAGTTTTTTTCGCACTCTAATTCAGCCATCTATATGCTCATTTAGGCGCTTCTATTTGTTTGATGCAAATTGGATGCCATCTCAGGTCAAGGGTGGAAAAGTATACTCTCCCTTAACATTCCACCCACCTAGGCCCACCACTATTAATTTAGATGGCTTCAACTATTGTAGGCTCGACCCAAGGCTTAATAAATTTCATATTTTTGGTAGTGGTGGTGGATTATGTTATCATATTTTGAGCTTTCTATAATTGTAATGTTATTATGTTGATTTGGCTTTGAAACGTTCTTCTTTCTCATGTATGTTTTTTGAATCACCTTAGTTCTTAATAAAATTTATTTCTTTCCTCTTATTATATTTTTCTTCTGATCACATTGATATCTTATCCACATGGTGTGAATTTATTCACACCATACCTTGTGATATTCTTCACACAACGATGGAGTGATTGCATTGTTTTTATTGTTTTGTAACTTTTCAAATTCCTCCCTCATGAGTCTACATTCAACATCCATTGAAACCATAGAATCAATGGAGGGATAACCCTTATATGGGTTGATCCAATGGAGTATCAAGTGGATGTTTGGAATTAATATCTCACTCCATTAATTTCTAATTATTTCTTTCAATTGTGAATATTGTGTGAAGATATTTAAACTCCTTCATCCTTGTTGAATTTAAGGCCACACACTTCAAGTTATAATACTAACCTTTACATTAAAGTGATCAAAACATTAATCCTTGAAGTGTATTGGTGATTAGTATTATAGGGTGTAGGTATTAAACCAGTAAGTGATGATGTTTTTTTATCTTCTTAAATAAACCCATCACAAATATAAGAAATTAAAATAATTGAAAAGGGAATTCCTCCAGTCCACCCAACCGATAACCTTGGATCAACTCATTATCATAATTTGAATTAACATAAATTTGTTAGTGATACCTTACACCCATATAAAATCAACCCAAGTTTGCTACCTTAATGCCAAAAACAATCCATAGAATGTACGTGTCTGTAGGTTACTTCTTAGATATATAAGGATTCAATAACCCAAGCTAACCTACAAGGACCATTCTACCTTCATCTCTTGGGTAAATTTGAGCATGAATCAAATTTCAATTCCATGATGGAATACAACGAAGCTGATGAATTCTATTGAGGTTAACACTAATGCACATTTAAATGGATTAATCTACAAATTTTGTTTCTGAAGATTATTTAATATGGTCTCCAGATAATCCAAGTGATCATAAAGTTATTTGGTTATAACCACCAAATAATCCACATAACATTTGATAAATTTTCTGATCTAGGAATTGGAGATATGGTGCATGGCGTGTTGATACATTGAACTTTTATTCCATAATCCAAAGGTAATTACTCGGTAGGAATGCACAACTAGAGGGAACCTAAAGGCTATTGAATCTTCATCCCCATGGGCCACGTGGATTTGATTGTATCCAGAGTAGCCCTACATTAATGAACGAGATTTATAGATAGCTATTGCATCAATTAAAATCATTGTGATCGGAACATGAAATTCATATTTTGGACAATGTCAGTTAAGATCTCTAAAATAAATGAAATCCTTGAGTTTACCATTTTTCTTTCTCACTAGGACAATGTTGGAAAAATATTTGGGATATTGAACCTCCCTGAAAAAGTTACCCTTGATAAGATTATAGATTTCAGCATCAATTTTAGAGGTATGAGTCGGGTGTGTTCTTATTTCTGCCTACTTGAATCCTCGATGTTATTCTAGGAAACCCAAATTATGGGTAGATGCATCAGGATTATGGAATGAAATTTCTGTGTACATCCAAGAAAATAAATACCGATGTCGTTTTAGAAACAAAGAGTACTCATATTTCTATTCAAACGTCTTGGTTACACTAATTAGAGTTGGGCATTGATCTTCTTATGTGCCCCGATTTATTTCTCTAAGCTCATCCATAGTGGTAGGGTCACGTTCCTCAAATACTAGTGGAGCATCCCATAGATCTTATTCTTCTTCAAACTAACATGTCACATCTTCAATTTCTATATTCATTATAGGTGATGAAGAAAAACTTTCATAGCTAGGGGAGGAGTTCGTATTTGAACATACTGAAGAAGATGCAACTATTTCAGACCCAATGGATGATGAAGGGTCTTCTGAGAGTAATAAAGAGGAAATGAAATTTGGTAATCAACATCCTTGTCTTCTCTTAGTATTGATACAACTTCTTCATGTCTGATTGATGAAGTATAGAGTTTCTGAAGATTAGTGGATAAAATCAAGACATCTGCATTTAAAATTTCATCACATCGTAGTAATTCAAAAATTTCCCCCATGCTGTCAGGCTTAAATGATGCAATTGACATTATAAAAGTTAATGAATGAGTTCTCAAATTTGGGTTTATCCATTCAATTGGATTTATCTACAACACATAATCTAAACTCAAATGTTAGAATGGGTTTTCTAGGATCTTTTCCAGGACATTTAGAGCATTGATTCTGGTTACCTCCTTTTCCATGGAACATGTTCACTTCTTGTGAAAAAATAATACCTCAATGTGTGGAGAATCACACATTTTGAACAGAGTCTTGGCTTCATAAAATGTTACAATTTGACCATTGAAATAGTTCTGGAGACATTGACCGAATTATGAATGAATGGATGCATGTTGATATAGCCAAGGCCTTACAAAGAAAATGTTTAAGGCTGTGTCCTGATGGACAACCACAAAATCTGAATTAGAAAAAAGATCACAAAACTGAGTTCTGAGTGTAACCTCACTTAAAGGTTCCTTATTATTTTTATCATAACCATGTATCATTAAAGTGTAAGGAGAGAAGTCAGATTCAGTGAGGCCCAATCGATGATGTGTTCGAATGAGAATGTGGTTGACTCTTGAACCACTATCTATGAAGGCTCATCGGATGTCTATGTCATTGACCATGCCATAATGATACAAGTGAATGATATTTCCATGTACAACATCGTCTTCATCATCCTCTAAAAACAATATAACTACATGACATTCGGTAGGATCATTCTTAATAGAGTAAACCTCTACAGCAGCAAATTTATTTTCAAACTCTTGAAGACATGACAAAGCCTCAATAAGTAATTCTCATAGATAATTTAGTATATTAAATCCAAAAAAAATCCATAAAATTTATAGTACTTGGCTCAAAAATTTCACATCATCATAAAATTGGTCTATAGGTCGGCATTTCCTCGCAAGGAGATACATTATTGTAGGTTCCTTCGATGTTGACACTCTAGATGTAGATATACCTTGTGTCAGAGAAACAATGGAAATACTATGGGGATTGGTAGATTAGAGTGACATGTTTTATCTACATATAGAGAGAAATATACTGTATCCACTAATTTATAATCCAAAATAATCATGTTTGGATGGATCATGTCATGAATGGGAGAATCTCCATTTTCTTGTTTAGCCCTTTGAAGTAATCTCCCAAGAGTTTCTACCGCATATATAGTTTTAGCAGGTGTAGTGGTAAAATAGTGGCTTCTATAATCCCCACATCTTCCCCCATATCAATGACCTTGGATTCTTTCTCTAGTTCCCCATTTAGGTACAAGGAACTCTAGATTATCCTAACTAGAATCACGGTCGACATAGGGATCCGATAAGTGAATAACATTGACAGATCCAAAGATCAATTATATATTTGATAAATATTATGCTTGACAGGTCAGTTCTGGTTGTGCTATTTGGAAGATCGATGCCCATGCTTTTGGAAGAGAATTCATGAAATCTTCCATAGTCAAAGGCAACTTTGGTCTTAACACA
This sequence comes from Viscum album, assembly GCA_963277665.1. NCBI lineage: Eukaryota > Viridiplantae > Streptophyta > Magnoliopsida > Santalales > Viscaceae > Viscum > Viscum album. Next base: position 1,284,036,765 of record OY728134.1, read on the forward strand.
ACCTTGTCTTCTTCTGACTTCTCTTTTTTCATTCTAATCATGTTGCTTCTTTGATGATTGACCATTATAGGACTGATCTTTTGATGAAAATGGTTTTTCTATTGATAGAATGGAAGAAGACACAATAGATTTCATAATTTTTTTTCATAATGGAATTATTTTAGTTGATAGTTTTCTTGATCATCCAATCATCACATTTTAGCACATTTTTACTTTTGAATTCATTCCATTCGCCTTCTTACTCTGGATCAGTAGTAGGGACACTAGCTACATGGGATGATGATATTTTTAGTTTCACTTGTCCAGAGTCATTCTTTTTAGAAGGAGGTCTTTGAAAACAAAACACTTCTAAATGGGATGCCCCATGATCTGGTGAAAGCTACAATAATTCATAAGAACTTCATCTCCTTCGTTGTACGATTTCATAGGTCATGGAAATTAATCCATATTGTTTTCCAATGATGGGATGAATTAACTGGGAATATTTTCATTCCAAAAAAAATAAAAAAATTTCATTAACTCCTAAAATTGTTTCTTCCATTGAACTATTTGATCATCTTCATGAGGAGTTCATTGTTTCTAATGGTCAAGAGGCAGAGCCCTTCGATAAGATGAAGGGTTTGAAGTGGAATCATGTACGCGGGCTTGAGTGAGTGTGAGTATAGAATGCTATTATTTCCTTGTTATACATACTAGAGATGATTTAATTACATAAAAATTATCTTTAGTTTCCACAATGTAGTCCTCCAACTATTGAAAAATTGAAGTTAGGTCTCGAAACACTAATGTGTATTTCACCGGGATCAGTGATGTGCATAACTGATCACGCATATTAGACACACAAATTGGCAACATCTCTTTCCTAGGGAGCGCCATATTTAAGGAATATGTTAATCATTTCTATCAAGCATTGAAATCTGAAAATGTTTCATTTTACCCTTATTTTTAATTTTAATGATACAAATAGTTGTCTTTGGATACATTGAGAGGATTTGAAGATGAAATTTATGGTGGACATCATCCCATATATTAATTGATAGATATTGTAAACATATATACTCGACAAAATCTGGTATATGGAATTATTACACAAAGCACCTGAGCTTTAATGCATCTTAATGTTGAAGGGTCCTCATAAAGAGTTCACAAAGAGAAAAGAAATGGGTGAAGTGTTTCATTGGATCTCCTATAACATTATATAATGGGAATTTAGTATTCAAAAAAATTGGGGAAGGGATTGGATCCACCTGTTATGGGTACGATATCATTTTCATTTAAACTATAATATTTCATTCTTCCATATCATTCAATTGAGTTTTTCATGCCTCAATTGTGTTCATAACCATTTATTGAATATCTGGATGATTTGGGACCTATATAGATAAAATAGTTGGAGATTGAAATCGTGCAACAACTATAAAAAATACTGGTGGTGGTGATGGTTTTGTCTGGGACAACCCATAGGGACAAACCTATAAGGATGTGTTTGATCCATCCTGGGTTGTGTACCCAATGGAGGTAATTAATTATCTTCATTTATATTTAACACAAATCCTATTTTCTGAGGACCTCGTATAAGACGTCTAGGGGTAGGATATATTTGAGGAGCATGTCTAGTTGAAATTGTACTTCGATGTATCTCTGCATTGAGTCTTTACAACTCTTTCATATCCTATTTTTACTATGACAATCATTTTTCTAGTGAAAAAGATTGTCCTTATCTAGTGCAAAAGTTATACATGATCTTACCTTTACTATTACCTTTGTTATAATCCGTTTGAAGGTGTGGGGGTTGGTTACATGATGGCATACCAATATTCTGGGTAAGCCTCTGATTTTGGGTACACACACCTCCATCATTTGTTTTTGCGGGTACCATATTATGGATAAGAACTTCCTTATAGGATTCCCCTAAACCAGACATATTTTCTGGAGGATCTTCTACAATGGTTTTAGTGTAATTTATTGATGCATATGGAATTTAATACATTCAATCAGTATCTCTATAAGTTCATATCCTTCTGTATCTTCCATGAGACACTATTCTCCTATATGATGAATTTATATGAACTATTTGACGTGTAGTTAATCGAAATAAATCCATGGATTGTTCGGTTGTGTGATCTCTTTGTGGATTCTTACCTAATTGGTATAAAACTAACTTCTATTGAGGAGGATATTTTATATATGAAAATTCTCTCACTCCTATAGGTTGGTGTTGTTTCTATTATACTTCTTCAAACCATTGAACATGGTTTATTGAATTCAAACAATAAATTAAACAAGCCCCCATCCCTGTAGTATGGGGGGCTCTAGAACTACTATAGCCATGATTTGGGTAGATTTTCTTCTGATTTTTCAAATTTTTGTTCATACATTAGATATGTGCATTATCTGAAAACCACTCAAATCACATGTCTCAGAAGATCCATGTGATATTTAAGAAATTTACATTATCTGATGACTAACATCATTTATGTGGGAGGGGGGCATAAGATTATCATATGCTTGATGAAAAAGAATCTCAATAGATAGATTTATTTGGGCCAAACTCTCATGAGAGCTAGTTCAGGACTGTTCTTGAGTGTACATTTGTATACATAAAAAATATATTTATTGTAGACGTCTGTGGGTAAAAAAAGTTACTGAGAAAATTTTTTGAGGGATTTATTGATTCTAGAGCACAGAAAAATGAAATTCTTCATGTGCACCTGATACTCTGATACGAACACAAGAAAAGATATCAGAAATTAACTAGCTAAGACTCTTTAGAACACTGAGGCATGCACGTAGAGGAGTTCGATGGTCTTTTTCCACCTTTTTATGTTAGAAAGCTGAGAGAGATTCCATGTTTATTTGGAATTGAAACTGTTCTATTAACATTATTTGATTTTTATATTAATCATATGGTAATATTTTCATTTTCAAATTATGAAGAGTATTCCATAAGTTGAGGAAGTCATCATGATTGCTATCTTCTTCCATCAATTCTGGAATTTTTTATTGAGAGTTATACAAAGTCTTGAACATGACTGGTACTTATCCAATAGCCAATTTTTTTCTCATGTTTAACATATATTCATCATCTTTCACAAGAGCTTTCTCCCTATAGTCTAAACAAAGTGGATGCTTCTTGATTGTTTTCTTAAAATGGAATCAGTTATTTTTTACTATGTTTTATTAGAAGAAAAATACCCAAGGGAGGTTTAAAGAATGTCTATTCCCATAATATTTATTCTGGTTGAGAAATTATTTTACCCGTTAATGACACGGAATCATGCATTATAGGCCTTTTGATCGAAAGTTCCTCGAGATAAGAGGACTTTCTCATTACTATATTGTAAATTATAGAATTATATTTACAATAAAAAATACTACTGCAGAGAGAACATTCACTGAAAATTCCATAATGAGGTGGAACACCATGGTTGATTACATTAAGGGATAAATCACCTCTCTCCTTTGACTTATGGCCACACAGAGGGTTGACGTGGCTCTTATATAGAGATAGGCTCTCCTAGTTGACAGAATTAGAATGAAGGAAGCCTTCATGGAGAAGTGACTGATGGGGAAATTCGGAATAACTACTACTACTCCCAATATATTTTAATGAGAGTGTAGGATCTTGAGCTGCAACAGATAAATGTATGAAAGATTCCAGAACACATGTATTAATATGAGCTAGATTGCGTCTTGGCTCTTGATTTTCCCAATGTTTTTTGCGAGACTTCTTCTTGGATTCTCTCATACACTTATATGGAATGACATGCCAGGATAAGTGGTTACCATCTAGAGTAGTATGTTTTTTCCTTGGAGTGGTAAATCAAAACAGAAAAATTACCTCCAATTAGAATGGGTGTATGTTACCGATCTCGTTTTCTATATGATATGGGGGTGTATTCCCAATAAACTTCATATAGTGGATCAAGGGTATGTATCTGCACTAGGTTGGTAGGTCAATGTGTCTTGTCAGTTGTGGGGACATATTTATGTGTGTGTACCCCTGGTACTGCTAAATGTTATCTTATGATATTATTGAATGCTTCCAGAATATGGGTAAGAATTGTGTCTTCCCGTTCATAATTGCTAAGATTTTTTTAGTGATTTAATTGGAAGAAAATGTAATATAAATAAATTATGTATCTGGAGTATGTGTATTTGCCTAATCATGTTCTCCATTTCATGTTAATGGGTACTGACATTACTCATTTATGGCGGTATAATGTTGAGTCTTCCACAGATTTGTCGTCAGAGCTTTCTAAATGACTTCTATAAGTTATTCCAAACAAGAATGTTTTCATGATTGATGAATGTAGGAAGGTGTCTACCGTGTCTAGCAGTTTTATATCAATCATTGTTGACAAACATTTTTAAATACTAGTAGATGAGACTACAAGTAGAGTTGGTTAGTGTAATCAGGTGTATGTTCATGTTTACCAGTTTCCACCACATTTGACTGGCGGGATTCCTTAAATGTAGTCTGATAAGCCTACTGAGAAAATGATAATTTTTAAACAATTGTATGTTCATGTTCACGGTACACTACCATATTTGAATGGCGGGATTGGTGAGTCACTACAAGACTAATTGGAAGTGGAGAAAAATTAGGACAGACGGATGTATGTGCATGCTTGTTATTTTCCATCAAGGTAGGTTGATGGACTTCTTTGTAAGGGAAAAAGGCAATAAACTTCTCCCTATTAATCGGACATTGTCCCCGACCATTTATCTTGAGCGCCCAGGTCTAAGGGACCTTGGGAGAACGTCCAAAGGCCGCACCCCCATCATGTTGGGGGATCATTGCGGCACAATTCTTCTGTCATTGATTGTTGGTGGGATTCCTCATGAAGGACCCATGAAACATTGAATTGAGGCCATGAGTGACCTCTTGATCACCTACCTATAGTACATGAGAGAATTGTTGTTGTGTTCTAGGGATACGGACCAGAAACGATTGAAGATAGTGGTTGACACTATATGCTTCTTGAGAATCGGTCGTCGATGACCAGAAAATTGAGCATTGTTATTAACATGGAGAGCCTATTTAGTATCCTCCAAGGTTGGGATAGTATAATGGTGATGGGAGTCTCGTACCAATACATTGGAAACCCATCATTGAATATTATGAGTTTTTGATAATGTCTTTTCAGTTTATGATGAGGTATTTTGAGTGCGGTCGGGACATTCAAGGGTGAAAACTTGAAGGAATCCATTTGGAGTGACGAGAGTTCTGAGAAAATCTTAAAAACATCAATAAACTCCATTAAATTAATATCTTTTTGATGGATAAATGTGTTTTTATTCATTTTAATAGCCTCACTTTATAAATTTATAGGGGCCTTATTGGTGGGTAACAATATTAACTAGGTTATAGATTCACATTAGATTAATCATTTTTGTATCGTAGTTCTTTGGAATTTGTGTTCTTGTTTAAGAATCACTACTTCTAGGTGGTTTCATTTTATTTATTCATGTAAATGAAATCATCCAATAGTTCATTTATCTAAAAATGGACTTTAATTCTAATGGATAGTGTTTATTAAATTTGAACATTACGATATATAAGAACAAGTATTGGTCAAGATGATGGGAGGTCATACTCATCACACCCTTTTGGGGGGAATTATTGTCTACTCCAGAACACTCTTTATAAATTTAATATATTTTCATGAATCTTTATTAATTCACCAATTTTAACATATGTTTCCCTTGGAATTTTCAATCACTTATTTACATGTGTGAATCATTGAATCATCTGTATGCATTCATGTTTATTCATAATTGGGGATATCCATATGTATATGAGGTTCTCCATCAATGGTATCCTCTCTTATACTGTTTAGAAATTCTTTTAAACATCATTATGATGATACTATTTTTTAAGCCACATAGTGGGGCACTCTGGAATTTATTATCATCTAGGGAGGTGAAGGTTTGTTTTGATATTGGGATCATACCCATAAAATTGACTACCTACATATCCATGTGAAAAGATTCAGAAACCTTGTAGTTAGGTGTCACTTAATAGGACACCTATTACCTTTAAAGGTCATGTGATAAGGACCCAAATATAATGTTTATTGTAATGTGGTAAGGAAATATGAGCGAAAGGTGCTTAGTCAAGGTTTAGTGTGGGAATTATGCCATAGAAGCCCAATGAACATGGAAATAATATGGGTTTCCATGTAAGATTATAACCTTTTGGGAATATATCCAAGGAAGAACAGGGCTGATTTGAAATGTTGGGTTTGAACCTCAAGGAGGCTTCCTACGTATGCCATTAAGAAGGGAATAAAAGACCACATAGTTCAATAATATTCATACGAGAGTATATCCCTTTGAGAGAAATGAGTTTGGGATTACATACTGAAAATGTTTTCATCATGAAAAATCTCTATTCCCATGTGAGTCATGATCGTTGTGAGAAACAAGAAGATGTCAAAGATTCAACAAAGGCACCATCACTTTTCCTCCTCCTCTGGTGATAGTAGATGCACCTACATCGGTGAGGGTGTATGAGGTCGAGGTGACTAGGGAAGTGGGATGGGAGACGAGGATTCCATCTATTATATTTACAATGGAAAAAGGTTCCAATGTAAGGAAAGTGTGAAGGTGAAGGAAGTAGAGATGTGCCTGAGTGAAACCTCCTACATGAAATGTTAGGAGATTACACAAGGATGGAAACCCTCATGGATCTCTATTAGTGAGGGAGACATCTCATTACCAATTATGAAAAAGAATGTGTAAGCCACAAATTCCCTAAAAGAGACATAAGGTTTGGGGTCTTAGTGATGAGAAGGGGTGGTCAGAACGCAAACCCTAATCCTCCAAACTAGGAACATACCAACACTGTTCCTAGGAGAATGGTCCATGTGATTGCGGATACACAAACCCACAGACACACTCTGAATCAAAACCCCATTGTGAAACAAATGCGGGAAACCACCAACTTCTAGTATACAAACTCAAATGTGAGACGTTCTGATGTTCCTTTCCAAATGTTTTGGATAAGTCAAGATGTTTAGGTAGAGGTATCAATAGAATCTCTTTTAGAAAAGGGATCCAATGAAGAAAATTCATTAACCTAAATGGATTTGAAGTGGGGGAAATGGCTTATAAACTTAAGAGAGTAGGTTAATCGAAGAAGAAGTCCCAAGTAGGTAGTGGGATACACGTATGAGCAGAAAATTAGTGATGGGAGACCTGATATTCACCTAAGTGATGTAAAATCTAGATATAAATAATTTGGTGAGACTTGGATCAACCCTTCCTGAGTATTAAAAGGTAATCTTAATAGTGGGAGTGCTCAAGTTTAATTGAGAGGAATAGGTGGTGCACATGTGTTTCTGACTCAGTGAGATTGGGTGCTATAGGAATGAATGTGTTATGGATTTAAAACACTAAATTGACTTAATTATAATGATCCTCCTTAAAATCCTCTTCTCTAGGTGTTAAAGAACTACATTGAAGGTTTCAAAAGACTTGGGAGAAGTAATAGGGAGACTAGAGTGGTAATTAAGCTTTAGGGATATCATTCTGTACAAATAAAGGCCCCAATGGTCTATTTATAGACCAAAATTCGAACATGGGCGAAAAATATATTGGGAGTGCCAGTGGATTGGGAGCCAATAATTTTTTGGATAGAGTAAGGCGATCCAATGTTCAGGCCTTTTTAAATCATTATTTTTATCATGTTTTGTCTCCCCTTTTATCTATGATATTTCCCTCTATCATTTTATAGACTATGTGACTGAACAGAGTGTAAACAGAAGCCAAAATATAGTAATATTATTTTTTCTATTCATGTTTTTTTATTACCTTATGCCATCTATTTAGAATATTCTAATTTTTGGATATTATTTTCCATGTCCATCTTAATGACCATATTATATCTATGTGACATGATACCAATTTCTCTCTCGTCAACTAATTTTTATGAATATTTTTGGGACATCGTTAAACCACCAAAATTTCACCGTAACCTTGGATTCCAAAATAATTGTGTAGTGAATATGATACCTATTTATTATTAATGGTGTTAACATTTATTCCCATATTATGTTTTCTTTGGTAATAACAAAAATTTATTACACACTCTTTAATCTATGAATCAATTATTATGATGATTTTAACATATTTTATGATACATCCTTCACACATAATCATGAGAATGATAAGAATATGATATGTACACCCAAATTGTGTTCAAATTCATTGGGTAATATTTTGTATCATGTTACATCACGTTGGGACATGTATTTGACCTGATTAATTTATAAATTTTTTCCACCATGATTTTTTTGTGGGATTATCATTGGACTATGTTTATGACTTGGTGTTTTATGTTTTTGTTGCATTTTCTAGGTGTTGTTTTTGATTACCATGCAATATCATGTCTCATTGTTCATGTTAATGATTCTTACACTTACTATATCCATTGATATACCTATTTTCTACAATTTATTATCACATTCATGTTATTTCATGTTTATTCACATAGTAGGCTTTATATCTCACACCATTATTATGTTTATCCATATGTTATCCCATGCAGATTTAAATTCCATAGAATTTTAGAATAGTGTTAATGTTGTCTTTAATAATGTTATTGTATCCCATGTTCAAGATGATATTCCATGTTCCTAATTCTCAAAGTAACTATAATTATCTATATTTTAGGTTTTTCTATGTGCACTTTAATGTAATATATCACGAATTAATGTAAATTATAGTGAAGGGTAGTCATAGTTGGTATTAGAGTAAATGATTATTTTTTTGGGATTAGGATTAGAGAACTCTAGAGAAATTCTTACAGGTAATATTAATTATTATAGAACATCCCTATTTTTTTATGTATAGTGTAATTATATTATCATGAAAATACATACCTATCAAGATAATATAATTGGACATTATTCTGGTATAGATTTACCAAGTTGTAACAACTCTAATAAGGTTTTTCGAGCCTAACCCGAGGTAACCTAGTAGGCAAAAACATGCCCAATTGCACACCTAGTTTGAGACTCCATGGGAATATACATTATTTTATTCATAACTCGTTATAAACTATTATTGATGGAACAAAATAAAAATTCCCATAAGAATATATGTTTGGAAATAGATCATGGATAACAAATATTCATGTCTATAAATTCATAAGTTTACCAAATACATAATTTATATGTTATCTCTGTAATGTCATTGGATTCCAATGAATTTGTTTAATTATTCAAAAATAATCATCAATTATTTTAATTTTTTACAATCCAATGGGTTTAAATAAGTGGAATCGTGTAAAAAATTAATGCAACATGCAGTGTGATGACTTCCCTGGAGAGATGGTCAATATGATGGGAGAAGGAATCAAAAAACAAATCTTGATGCTCTCTCACCTTTCTATGGTTATGAATAGAAAAATGGATGAGTATGTGTTCACAGAACATCCTAATAGATAAAATTCCTCAATTGAGAGCTTTATTAGACAATGGCCACCTACATTCTATCGATCATATGATTCCTTAATCAAGAAATGATGGATAAACTCCAATGACAATATCTTCTCCATCCTTCAATGTTCTAAACATGATAATGTTCTATTAGTTTATTATCTTATAGAGGGAAAATATAATCAGTGGAGGAAATTGATCAATAATATAAATATTGAAGAATATATCAATGTGATACTGTGGAATCAATTATAGAAATTGTTTTTCGGTAAATATTTTTCTGCAAATCTTTGACTTAAACTAGAATGGGATTTCAATTAACTCATATAAAAAAGACAATGAATATATTAGGGAGTATGGGGGAAAATAACCATACATTCTTTATATTCTTATGACTATGTCGTTACCCTCAATTTCACGGTTGACTACTTATTTGGTTGAGTAAAACCTTGTCTATGAATTGCACTAGGGAACTGTGACATTGATAGCTATGAGAAAATTGTCTAATGTGCCATAAAATTCGAAATGGATATTGATGAATCGCAAGGGTATAATAGGGATAATAAGAGGAAAGTAGAGTTTAATTATAGATGTATTATGGATAAATCTATCGATGCCATGAAATCTCATAATCATATTTTTCAATGGTGGGGGAAAATCACCTAGAAAATTTACTAAGGGGGTGATGAAATGTTTTAGGTTTTGGAGGGAAAGGAACCTATATAAAAATCATTGATAGAAGAAACAAACTAATGGTATTGTGGAAATTTATATTCTAGTAAACCCATTGTGCTTTGTTAATTGCTTCAACTACAAGGAACCTGGGAACTTTTCAATCCAATAACCTATACCAATGGTTTTTTAAGGCAACCAACAACCTCCAAGATAGCAAGGGTGAGCTTCTTCAAATAATTACTGAATAATTGGATCCCAAAAATGAAGTGGTGACTGTTATTATAGTTATTAATTCAATATTAGTGAATTTAATTTATTATTATTTTTATACAAAATCTATCATTTCATGAATGCGTTGTAGAACTATTCAAAAACCAGAAAGAATCATGGAGTCATATATGATGGTGAAAAATGGAAAATGGTAAAATTCTTGAATCCATAATATAAAACTAATACCCGATCATAATTTTTGGGCATAAATCCACATTGAAACTATTAATTCTCCCTAGGATGGAATATGATGTAATTATGGAAAAATATTGGTGTTTTCTATATAGAGCCAACATAAATTTTTATGAGAATGAAATCACTCATTGTATTGTGAATCGAGCACCAATTTGGTAAAAGTGAATGTTGGATGATGAATATTGGTTAGAACCCACATCTCAAAAATGAATATTACTTCCACAAAAGAATGTGTATTTAGCTCAAAGGATTGAGTCTAAGGAAAGAAAAATCTTTGAAGACATTGCTATTATGAGGGAATATGCTGAGGTGTTTCCCAATGAATTGTTTGTCTTCATCCTAGACAAGAGATTGAATTTTCATTCCAAGTTATACACCGGATATTTTAGATATCCAATACTAAATATAGAATGGATATTGTGGAACATGAGGAGATTTATAATCAACTACACGAGAATCTAGATAAATGAATCAGTCGCCCTAGATCATTAACATAGGGTGCACATGTTTTATTCTTCAAGAAGAATTATGGGTCGATGTTCTTTTTCGTTGATTATAATGTGAACATAAATATCTCAATAAAGTACATGTATCCTCTTCCAAGGATTGACAACTTGTTTGGACACCTATGTGGAAAACAATACTTCTCTGTGGTGGCTCTTCAATTGGAAGATTATCATGTAATGGTGAAGAAGGAAGATAACACAAAAAATTATTTTTGTATAAGGTTGGGTAACTATGAGTTCATAGTAATTCCATTTAGGCTTAATAATGATCATTAAATCAACATGGACATGGTGAATAGAGTCTTTAGAGGGTACCTTGAAAAATTAGTTCTAGTATTTGTAGATGATATTATAATATATTCAATATCAATGGAGGATCATGAGGTGAATTTGAACATTACTCTACAGACCTTGAAAAGGACAATCCTCGTGAAGTGTATATAAAATGTGAGTTATGGTTAAAGTATTTCTCCTTCATGGGGAATATCAGCACAAAAAATGAGATATTTTTAGACCCTTAATATATAGAGGTAATTTAAAGATGATTATTTACAACATAAATACCAAAAATCATTTACTTCCACGGGTTAGTTTTTTATTATCAATTATTTTTTAGAATTTTATCATGATTTCCAAACCATATTAACATGTCAACATGGAAGGGAGTGATGTTTTCTAGATTAATGAATGTGATGAAATTAATGAAGATCTCAAAATGATATCGTCACTGCACTGGTTCTCAACCTTCTTATAAGTGGGGAACTCTTTGTGGTATATATTGATTCATCAAAGAATTTCACAGGCTGTGTAATAAAAAATAATGATATAGGGATATAATATGACTTAAGGAATTTTATACTTTATGAGAAAAAATATATCACACATGATCTGGTGTTAGAAGATGTGATCATTGGGTTTAAAATTTGGTGGTATTATCTCTATGGGGATATGTTAGAGATATATACTGATAAAAATATCCTCAAATATATATTCACACATAAATATGTTAATGTGTGTTAGAGAATATGCTTAGAGATCATCGAGGATTACGACTACTCAATCCACTACCATCCTAGGAAAGAAAACATTATGGCGGATTTTGTAGGTATATTGAATCAAAATATTCCTTCACTAATGATAATTGAGAAGGATAAAATCTTATTAGTTTTTATTTCAATGGTATATCATAAATAAATACATGCCCATTGTTCTATATAGTTGTGATATATTACATGAATTTCAATAAAATAGAAAATCCATCACATAGGTTTATGAAACTGGCATGCAACCTGGTCTATTTTTATAATTTGTGAAAATTGGATTATATTACCGAGTAATCATTCATTTAAGCTAACATGTAGTTGTGACTTTAATTTCTTTTTCTATGGGTTCTTTGGTTTGTTTCAAGATTATATCCTCAGTCTTTAGACTTCTTTTCCAAATTCCCCTAAGAAAAAGTCCTAGAGGGTCACATACTAAATTTACCCAATATGTCAGTTTAATAATATATTATTAATTATTATTTAATATTTTGAATAAATGTTACTTCCGCTGATGGTTTAATAATTATTCATTTATGCTTGATCTCATATATTATGTCACTAGTAATTCCAAATACTATATTCTATGTTGAATATTTATCTAATATTTATTTTATATTTAGTGAATATCATGTTTATTTAATTATTACTGAATAATGTAGTGATATTTTTTTAATAAATAAATTGACATTAATCAAGGCCTGATAAATATTGGTGAGTAATGGAGGAATGAGTTTAATTTCCAGGTGAGGAATAATAAATGTTCAATAATATTTAATTAAATAATATTTAATTTTTTTTTCACATGTTAATTGAATGATGATAACTGATATTATTATTATTATTATTTGACATAGAGGATTTTTAGGATTAAATAAATAATTAAGGGAACTTATTTTATCCAAAGATATGTCAATACACAATTATGTTATTTTATCAAGAGTTCCAATTACATTTCATGGTTTTCAACAACAATATTAGAGAATCCTCTCAAGAATATTGATCTCCCTTCACCATGAACAATCCCAAGAATGGGGTGAAATCCTCCACCTCTAGATCAGGGAGAATGCATTGCAATTACATCTTAAAGAGAGAAAAGGACAATGACAGAAGACCAAGGTTATTCTATGCTAGCACTCAAAGATTCTATCAGCAATGTCTAGAGATTCAAGGAACACATGTAGATCACCGATATAGGAAATATAAATTAGATTTCTATAACCAAAAAATGGTGGACCGTAGATATGTCTTCAGATTCCACAATAAAGAATGAATTCAAACAAGATAATTTTTTATTGAACTAAAATAATTATATATAATATGTGATGATCTACTTTCTCGATTATAACATAATTCTTCATTGTATATTTCATGGACTCAGTTCGTTGGATCATGATGTTGGGGGTCGTATAGATCTCGGATTGATCATCGATTATCTAAAAAATAAAATATATGCACCAAACAATGCATGCATCCACAACACTCTAAACCTATAAGTTGAATCATAGTGATCAGATAATTATTTATATTTTTTTGTGGTCAATGATGATATTTTTATTTTAGTTTAGTATTTTATTCCATGTTAAATCATTTGTTTAATAAGAATAGTGATATCTGTTTCTTCATCCTTCATTTCACATAAATCTAATCAAGGCATTTAATATGGTGATTAAAATATGATCGAGAAAATCATCCAGAGGTGTGAAGGATTCAGGTGGGTCAACACCAAACTACATTTCGTATAACCAGTGTTACATGTTGTGTAGCCACATTCAAAACTTTATAATTGATTTGAATATATATTCAATATTGTGAATAAATTATTGCATTAATTAAACACATAATTAAACATGTTTTGACTGTAATTTAATGGCACATGGTCAGTCGAACTACATGTCATGTAGCCTATGTGCATAGTGTTTAGTCCCTTTAAGTCAAAGACAGGCCATGTATTACATACATGTCCTTAATGTCTGATGACTGTGTAACTAAGAGATCACATGGCCTATGTCCCATTGGAGACATTGTGTACTTCAAATTTTTTATGCCTCAAATGACATGATAACTCCTTATGTTCATGTATCATGTATATGATAAGATATATACATGCCATATAGAGGGGATCTACACAACACGTACATTTACCCATTATGCAAAGTGAAAATTAAGTTATCATGCATTGTTAAGCATGTGTCATGTACATGCATGTGGTCATAAAGATTTGACAACCCATGTGACTATTTTAGATATATATATAGATATATATGTTTAATAAATTCCGCAAACTTTTCATATATACATATCATGTATGAGTCATATTAAAAGATGTTACTCTATCTTAATTGATCCATAACACATGACCAAAATATCATTTATTTAATGTAATCATCTATGAAATACATGTTGTGAATGTAAGTGAAATGTAATGCATTCATTTTGTCATAATAGTAAAATAGTATAGCAGTGTAGTAAATTTGTGCAGAATCAGATGGGTATTCATCATGTTACCTCCAAGGCACATTTTTGTACAAGGTTAATATCAAATGAATTTATTTATTTTGTCTAGAATTATAATGGATGATAATTTCATGGAGATTATGTTGAGAATTAAGATAAAATTACTGATTAATTAAATATAATAATTATTAGTTTTGAGTGTCATTTATCTTAAATAAGAAGGATTAATAATTGAATTCTACTTTTATTAAATGTGTTATTCCTTACATGTATGTGGATGATCATGATCTAGACCAGTCCTTTTGTATGTAATTGGGTTAATATAATAATTATTAAATTAGATTACTAGAATTCATTCCTTATCCCATTTAATTATGTAGTTCCTACTTTCCCATGGTTTCTTTTATGTTAACCCACATTTCCCCTCACCTACGTGTGAGTAAAATGAATATGTATTAGATGGAGCTCCCTAGATAGTGTATGTGGTTCTTGTTCAGATCCAAGGTAAAACCAATCCAAGGATATACTTAGGTGCAAAGGTGGAAAGCTGCAACACTAACATTAATTAGTTCAAGGAGTTTTCCCTAGGTCATAAGTTAGTTTATCTCCCTCTATATAAACTAACTACTAATAAGAGACAATTGTTATAACACATTATTATTTTATTCTAGTCAGTGTCATGGCTATTTCATTTTTGATTTCATATCATTATCACATAGTTATGTAATTAACAAATATGAAAGATAGAACAAAAATAAACCGTCTTATTGATAAATATTATCTCATATATGTTTAATCACTTATGTAATCCCGCATATTATTAATTAGAATCTAATAAAGATAATATTTAAAAAATTTCACATAAAATAAAAAAAATCCATCAACAAAATTTAATGTCACTATAGACTTCCATAAATTCTATTAAAATTGAACCATAGATCAGATTGATTGACCATCCATTGTTGGGGTGCTTTAAATTAAAATGGAATTATGACCAGATATTTTGGGTTCATATAAAATGATTCACATCATGGGTTGGGAAAAATATTAGGACATTATGTAACTACGACTCAAAGGTTATGGATATAGAAATTAATGATTTCAGGATTGGGGAATCAACACATCATATCTAGGAACTATGAGTTAATGCAGTTGGCATTGGAATGCCTACCTAAAACTATTCATGTTTCTTGACCATCCAATGTTGGGGTAATGAGAAGGGGATTATGTATCCTTTTCATAAGAATATCTAAGAAATATGATTTTTTGTTGCCAATGGTGAGGGAAATTGTGTTATTAAAAAATAGCGAGAGACTAATAAATATTATATTTATTTATTTTTCAAAATTTTATAAAATATTATCCATAAAATTTTCCCATCTTGTTTTTTTTAAATAATAAAAAAATAAAATCAATCATGTTATAATTATCCTACATGAGATGAAAATACTTAAAAAAATTCCATGGATAGACAATTCTCTTATGTGTCATCCTTCCCCACAAAATATAATTATATGTTCTAGAAGAACCTTTACCAGTTGTGCCTTATATGATGCAATTGATGAATACTTTTATCTTTAAGATAAGAATATTTACGATGCTATTGAAGTTCAGTGACTCATTCTATCATCTATTTACATGATATTTTGGGAATAAATGTCGATATTGATGCATATAAAATGATTCATCCCCGTCGAGATGTCTATCAAGAAAATGCATGGAAAGCGAGGTATGATATATCCAATGTTCACAACTCAACATGGAGAGTCTATTCTAGTTGGGCCTCATGTAGTCAAGCTTATTGGTTACATTGAATGCCATGAATCTTTGGGATTATATTCTCTGATTATTTTCATATAGATCTCATACATTAATCACTTCCTAAGACCTTGTCTAGATTTATTATCCATTATAATAAGATCAATAATGAGAAGATACTTTCTTAACATCTTACATCAATTATATAAGTATATAAGGACATGGGTCATAATAAACCCATAGTCCTTATGGATAATAAGAAAAGAAAATGAAAATGGCCCAAGATAAATAAACATTCCAAATATCTCGAGCACCATCTGACAACAAAGAAGAATATCCAAATGTTGGGAAAGGAAAATTATGCAGAATGTTTTCATGTGGAAGGTCAGGACACTAGAAGATGAACTACAGATTTATGAATGGGGATAATAATGATTTGTTCACTATCTTCCGTAATCTTTCAATATCTAAACATTGGGTAATAGATATTGATGATGGGACACACATTTGTATCCAAATGTAGGAACTAAGTATATTACAAATGATTACAAGAGTAGTGGTGGATCGAAGAGCTACCTATGGGGAGATATGGATTCTCTATCCATTGGTGACTGAAAAATTTCATTTCTAATAAGAATGATTTTTTAATTATTTTTTATGTATCTATAGTTACAAAGAACATAATTTTTGTATAAATCCCTGATACAGGGGGTTTTATTTTCAAATTTAGAAAATAAAGTTGATTCTTTTATAAGGAACTAATATGTTATGGTACGGATCATTTATGTAATGGTCAAGATGTATTGAATTATAAAAATATTGTGATGGGGATACATAATGAATCACGTTCAGATTACTCATATAACACCAAACTGTGGCATAACCGTCCGGCTGATGATACAAGATTCATTTGAATATGTTTTTTCATGATGGTTATCTATAATATTCTGAGGAAAAACAATTTGAATGATATTAGTTGTGTTTACAAGGAAAAATAACCAAATAAATATTAGGGGGACAAGGTTAAAGGGTCAATGTGCTTTTAGGATAAGTACTCACTGGTTTGTGTGGACCATTTCCATTAGAATCAAATGATGGATAATTATACTTCATAACTTTTACAAATGACTTGAGTAAATATGTCTTTGTCTACTTGGTGAGCTATAATTTTGGGTCCTTTGAGAAAATTTTGAAATTCAATAATGAATTAGTGAATCATCATTGTAGGAAGATTAAAAAGCATCAATCAGATCATGGTGGTTAATATCCAACCCAGTTTTCATCATCTTTCTATATGAGTTTGGAATTCTCTCTCAACTCACATCTCCATACAAACCACAGTGGAATGGTTTCACGAAAGGAGGAATCGTAACTTTTTCGACATAGTAATGTCAATATTGAGTCAGGCGGATCATATACTATCTTTTTGGGTATCGGTATACCGAATTTTGGTATACCCCCGAAATCGAGTGCCGACAAATGTCAAAAATATAATTCCCTTCATGTTTTGGAGTGGAGAGAAATCCATTTTGTCACATACATGTGTATAGGGTTGTGAGGTGTTTATTAAATACTTTTAGGAAACAAACTAGCACCTATGGGAATAGGGTGTATCATTATAAGGTATCTCAAAGAAACAAATGGATACTACCTTTAAAACCCATTAGACGAGAAGGTGATTGTCGCATGAGTTGTTGTATATAAAGAGAGGGAGGAAAACCAAAAATTGGATAGTGGGAGATAGAATTAATTCAATGAAGATGATTCTAAAGTTACATAAGAGTTAATATAGGAATTGATTCCAAACATCCCTTTGGAGGTTGTAGTTTATGAAACACATGTATTGTGTAGGACCATAAGTGAGGTAACAGAATCAAAGAGATATGGTTTATGGTCAATAATGATGGTGATCCATTTTTGGTTGAAAATTATGATACTCTATCGTACAAGGAGGAAGTTGAGAGCATATAAGAGGAAAAATGGTAAGAAACCATGAATTTTGAAATGGATTCCATGTATTTGAACCACATTTGGTATATGGATGATGCGCTAGTTGATGAAAAGCCTATTAGATGAAAATGGATATTAAAGAGGAAACTAAACATACATTGTAAAGTAAGTACCAATAATGAAAATTTACAAGAAAAAATATTTAAAAGCATTGAGGAATTAACTATGATGAATATTTTCAGCAGATTATATGTTTAATTTCATCTGAATTCTACTTTCCATTGTATCTTACCAAGACTATGAAATCTGGAAGATGGATTTCAAAGATACATTACTTAATGGGAACCTTTAAAAAGACATATATATGAAAAATCCCAATTTTTTTTGGGACTCAAGGTGTTTCTAGTAGTATTTTTAAGTTGAAAATATTATTTATTAATTGATGAAATTTTCCAAGTCATGGAACATTTGATTTGATGAATCCATAAATGAATATCATTTCATTAATAATTAATGGAAACTGCGTGTTTACAAAGGGATGAGTTGGAATTTTGTAATTATACAAGTAGTATATGTTGATGAAATATTACATATTATCAGAAATTCCCAAAGGCCTTCAATTTTTGTTGATTTTTGATAATCCCCCTTTTAAGGGTGTAGGGGAAATCCTAACATGGACTATATGCTTAGAGACACAATACATGACACGGAGGCCATCAAGGAATTCTTTCCAAATATACTACATGAAAATATCCCTCTAAAGAAAATATTATGATGTCAGATCTCCACCATCCCAATGTTAGATAATGAGTTCACATGTGCTCAGATGAAAATACTCAATACCGAAGGAAAAGCCATACCCTCTCATTCTTCCAATTTCAGTTCTCTATACTCTGGTTAATGTGCCTTCTCTTGAATCTTCATCGAGGGCCTTTTTCCATGAATAATATCACATTGCATCTAAATTAAATGTGTCTTGAAGACATTGAGGTGGCCCAAAGTCCTTGAGGTGGTTAGAAGGCATTGAGATCGACTGAAGGCCTTACTGGCCTAAAGGACATTGGTGGACCGAAGGCCTTATAAGATATAAGGAACAAAAAAGTGGAATAATGGAAAAATGGATGAATAGTTATGAATTTTATAGTATTGAACCATACATGCTATAGTACATACTATAGTACTACTTCAGTATCCCAGAAATATGCCCAGACACAAAATTGAACTCGGGTCTCTTGGATTCACTTGGGGATCCCTCACCAGAAAGTCATACAATCTGTCCTGGTCTAGTTAAACAAGGGTTACTCCACGATGGACATCAGATAAGCAACATTTATTCTAGAAATAAATATCATTATTGATAGATCCAAAATGATAGTTTTATTAAGTCAATGCATATATATTATCTGAATAATAAATAAGTATGTTATAGAAGAATCCAAAAGGGGATTAGTTCCAGTTTTACATGGTTTATATCTTTCTTATAATATCTATCCCAATACACAACAAGAGAAAGAGTGAAAGTGTATGGTATCATATGATTTAGTGATGGGGTTAATCATGTATTCCCTCTTATGTACTATAGAATATGTTGCCTATGAATTGATCATGGTGGGTATAAATCAAGCAGATCTAAGAGAACAACATCGGACTAATGTTAATTCTATCCTTAAGTATCTAAGAAGAATAATGGATATTTTAATACTCTATGGATGAGATGAAGAGATGGTGATCAGGGTATATACTTACTCTAGATTTGAGATATATTATAATTATATTAAGTCTCAATTAGGATATGTTTTTTGTCTCAAAGGAGGATCTCTGAGAGGGAAGAGTTCAAAGTAATCTGTTTTTAATGATTCTACAATAGATTTCGTTTCTCTAGAGGCTTTTGATGCTACCAAGGAAACCATTGGATTCAGAATTATATTTAGGACCATGATGTGGTTCCTATATGTAATGAACCTATCACATTGTAATGTGATAAAAAAAGAGGAGTGGGTCACGAAAATAAACCTGTGTCACACCAATAGACAAAGCACAAACTCCATAACTATAACCTAGTATGGTATTTTTTATCAAATGGGTGATGTTGCAGTGAAAGGAGAACCCATAGAACAGAATGTGGTGGAACCCTTGACTAAATTCTTATCTCAGCAAAAGCACGAGTATCATGTGAGAGCTAGAGGACTGAATTTTGTTTGGAGTTGTCCCTACTAGAAGTGGGAGTCTTTTAGAGATTGTTCCGTAGAACCAACCTATTTTTAAATTATGATCAATAATTATTCATTTCTATTAATATTAATAAACTACTTATCCCATAATTAGTTTTTTTATTTTTGGAATAGTATGTGATAATTTTTTAAGGGTATTTTTCTCACTAAACAGTCATAGGAGTGCCCTGCTATGGTGAGAACCTGGAAGTGTTGCCACACTATTCTTGAATATAATTTCTATACCCAGATGATATCATCTCATGGATAGAAATGATTATGGATATCAGGGGTGTAGATTCATAGGACATTGAGTCACCTTTTCATGGTGAACGCGCTTGGTAATATCTAGTTGTATATTATGACAATAGGACCCACTAGTCAGAAATCAACATTTGTTCACGTCATTGGATGTTCCTATCTACGGATGCATGTATTGATCCATAAACACTAAGATGATTATTAATGAATATTATGAGTCATATACTATCATGTGTTGATGAAAACCATGACGATAGATGATCTCGTAGCTGTAGGATAAGTTTGGTGCATCATGAATTATATTGTATTAATGAATATTGTGAGAAAGGTTTTATCCATTCTGTTCTTTAATATAATTTAATATATCAGGAAAATTTTTGGAAATGATATACTCTAGATAAAACTATGTCCATTTTTATATATAGGCCTTTTCTATTTATATAATGTTAATTAAATAGATAATCGAGCAGATAGGTTTATGGCACTAGTGTGCTACCTACTTGATTTCGAAATTTTTTAATTAAGTGGTTTTATTACATACTATGAGTCCATATGAGGTAAAATTTTGTTACATAATTAACTTCATTATCTATGGATCCTTGCAATTTTGTGAGATGTTATCCTTGGAATTTATGCTGCTTCTCCTAATGCCTCTATTAAAGAGGTATAGAGGGTCACACACATAATAAATCCAGAATCTCTTATGAATAATATCTTATTATTTATTCTTTAATAGGTTTAATAATTATTATTATCACATGTGGTTAATAATTATTAATGTATGATTGATCACATTTATACCATCACTAGTAATTTGGGAGAATATATTGTGTTCGGAATAATTAATAAATATTTATTTTCTATTTAGTAAATATAATTTTTTTGTATTTATTGGTGAATAATGTAATGATATTTTTTAATAAAAAAATATACATTTTTTATGGATAGATAAATATTTTAGAGGAATGGTTGACCGATTTTAATGGACTAGAGAGAAATAATAAATATTGAATATAATTTAATTAAATTATATTAAATTTTAATTGTCATGTTATGAGAATATCAATAAATTAAAGTACATTAATATTATGTAACATGGTGTTTTTATTGGATTAATTAAATAATTAATGACACTTGTGTAATAATTTTATTTTAACCCTAGAAATACAAATACCAAATTATGTTATTTTCTCAAGAGATCCAATATATGTTTTTTGGTTATGCACTACAATGACATATAATCCTCTCAAGACAAGAGAGATTCCTTCTCGAAGAAGACAACTATGAATGGAGAGAAATACTCCTCCACTAGATCATGGTATAAGGCCCCAGCCTTAAACCTTATTTAATCTTGAGTTATTACAAGATTACACATTGAGTATCTTTTCGGGTTTAGAGTTTTAGAGATTTAGTTCATAAAACTTTCATTACATTCCACATTTAAAAAAAGTGGTTACATAAAATATAGTATTTATTTTTCCCATAAACGGAAACATATTTAAAATAAAACATGGATTCGTTCTTGATACTTCCTTGACACTATCATCATCTCATGTACCATTCCCTTAACCTGTGAAAAATATTTCAAAAACTTGGGATGAGCATAAAAAGCTCAGTAATGGTTATAAAAATATGAAAAGGAAACATGAGTTCATATTTACATATGAATGAAATCATACATTACCCATAAAACATATGCACTTTAACATACCTCTTCAATTCATGAATAAATCATAGAAATCATAAGACATAAAGGTAACTTGAGGCATTCATAACATTCTTACGTAGGGAGTAACCCTCTTGGTTACGTTTGGAATACCCATCACAGTATATTCCATAAATATCTTCGGAGAAACCTTAACGTTTAACACCTTCACGTTGCCCAATGGATTGGAGAGCTATATCGGTCTCATCCGCCCTTAGTTTATCACGGAACCACCCTTCTTCATAATAATGTCCAAGAACCATAACATAATCGAATCACATAAAACATGCATAAAGGGAACATAACATTTACACATTTCAATCACAAGATATTGATACAACACATTGATTTTAAAACATTATGAAAACAATTTTCAATACCAAAATAAAATAAATGTAAAACATGGTATTTATTTTTCTTTTTAAAAAGGTATCACTTGTAGAGGAAGCCGAAACTCAAATAATGGTCACGACGGCGGAGAAGTCGTTGTCGCCTCATACGTATGACAATAACATTCCCTTTTGTCGTTTAGTAAAATGCTTCTTATAAAAAAGATTCGTTTTGGATAAATGTAAAAGTCAAAGGGGTTTATACACCGTATAAAAGAAGGTTGTGTATAAAACAAAATATGCCTCAATGAAAGGAGATTGAGACGAAGTCCCATACATCGGGTCCGACTTGACTCGATCGCTCTCTAATCTCCTGAATGATAAACTTGAGTTAATTTCTAATTTTTTAAGAACCTTTTTCAAGTTCATTATTCCATTTATATCATATATTACCATGTTATGAACACTATGTAATTATTTAAGTTTATAATGGTTGTTTTGTCAATCATTGGTACTTGAGTCAAAATTAAACACTTCATAATTATGAGTTGTTCATGTGGTAAAATATCCATTATATCCAGAATTATATTCAGTATGTAGATATCATATATATCATGTATATCTTGTATATACATGCATTTATAATATAACATAATCATTTAGATGTATGAAATGAAATGCACCGTTCATGGAGACGGTAAGCCGTACGTAAGCATGAATGCTAGTTTCATTTCTATTTCGTATTTTATGGAATGGAATCATAATGACATAAAGGTATATTATAATTCCAGTATAATATCATATATAATATCATTAACTCCATCCTTAATACATCCCACATATGGAATCAACGAATCAAATCATTTTGAGGGGGTGGTAGTCCGCACTTCCTAAAATGAAGATATCGCGTATATCCATAATGGAAGTCATAATGGTATGCCATAAATGAAAAATACAGAAGTTTATGGAAAACATAAACATATTATATATCATATATAAATATAGTGACATATTAATGACCACCTTTGAAGGTTTTATATGAATGTTGAACAATCATCGTTAATGAGGCAGAAATTCGCCATCCAAAGAAACAGTATGTTATTTTACCATTAGATGTAGGTGTGTGTAAGTGTAGCTCGAATTATTCTTATAAAAACATCCTAGTATATGTAAGATACGGGTGTTGTTACAAAAGAAATGAATAAAATGAGATTAGGGAGTCGAAGAAGCAAAATAAAACATAAGAACACAAGAGAAGACATTACCTTAAAAACATGTAACCCTTTTTGATTTGATCTCAAAGGCTTCCTTGGGAATACTTCTGCCCAAAGTGAGGCTTCTAGGAGAAAAATAGGGATTTGGAGAGAAAAAATGAGCAGGGGTTGGCCGAGCCAAAGGCTTGAGAGGTTTGGGTAAGGAGGTAGAGGTGGGGGCCTTTTAAAAGAGGAGAGGAGGGGCACTCTTGGAAAGTTACAAAATGTTACTTTATTTTCAAATGAGTCTCGCATTTTAAAGGTCCCACATTGAAGTATTATGAGGATACGGTGATAAGGGTTCTTAAATATACTCATAAAATAGGTCTTTTACAAGTGTACGTTATAGTTTTAACATTATCTTTTCATTTTATTTAAATCCTTTATTAATGAGGTAATCGTTGCATCATCATGATGTCATAAATAATTTAATTTATTTAATGTCTAAAAAATTATGAGAAAAATAATATGATGTAGGAAATATGTTTTTCTTTCCATTGAATATTTATAGTCCATAATATCATCTATGTAGACAAAATTAAATTTTTTTACTCAGGTGATACATTGTTTGTTATATTTACTTTCTTTAAAAAATAAAAAGATAAAAAGTCACTTTCCCACAAATGTGATTCCATGGGGTCCCAAAGTTTGGCACAAGGCATCCCATGGTCGGAAATGAGACATCCAGTAGAATTAGGACACATGTCGGTGTCATTTTATATTATTATGATATTATTTTATGGTCCTTAACTACCCGATTACCCATTAATCAAGATAATTAAAGATAATTACCGTCGTTACTATTCATAATGTCCATAAACAAAAGAGTCTTGATTACATAATTTGGACCTTCTGATTCCAAATATGTAATCCAATTTACCAAATTCAAAACACATAAATTGTAATAATTAATTTAAAAATAATTCCCGTTGTCAAAACAAATAGCGGGTTTTTTAAAACAATTTCTATGAAAAGTTTGGCATTAATTTATGCCCAGTTCCAAAGTGAAATTATTCCTAATGACCACCATTGGATTAAATGGTAAAAATATATTCAAATTAAACATTAAAACCAATTAAAATGATAATCTAACCATATAATTAAATTAGTTGAAATGGCAGTTTTGATGTAAAATGCAGTATTTTATAACTATTCATTAAAAAATGAATATTGTTAGAAAAATACCAAAAATTTATCGAATGTAAATTTCAATGTCCCAATAATAAAGAATATGTTTATTTTGACAAATAGGGCTTATAAAAGTGTTAAAGTTTGATTTAAAAATTGTTTTCCATCAACAGGTAGTAAAACAATCTTTTAAAAATATTAGTGTATTCCAAGCTTAAGATTGGATTTATTCTCATTTTAAGCCTCTAAAACACTATCTAACTCATTAATAGACATAGATAAAAATATCTATTATTCATTACATACTTGGGATGTTACATCCTTTCCCCCTTTAGAAAATTGTGTCCTCGCAATTTATTTACTTGTCGAATAAGTGGGGGTATTTAGCCCTCATTGAATTTTCATATTCCCATGTTGCCTCTTCAATCATGTGGTTTTTTCACAAAACTTTTAACTGATGAATCACCTTATTCCATAACACATGCTCCCTGTGGTCAAGAATCTGGACCGGTTGTTCTTCATAAGATATGTTCTCTTCCAATTGAACTACCTCTGCACTCAAAACATGAGATGGATATGGCATATACTTTCTCAACATCGAAACATGAAAAAAATTGTGTACCTGAGATAAACTTGGAGGTAAAGCCACTCAGTATGAAACTGATCCAACTCTCTCCATAACTTCATATGGTCCAATGAACCTTGGACTCATCTTTCCTTTCTTACCAAATCGCATCACACTTTTCCATGGTAATACTTTGAGAAAAACATGATCACCTACCTCAAAAGATAGATCCTTCCTTTTGTTGTCCGCATAATTCTTCTGCCTGCACTAAGCTGTTCTAATGTGTTTCTGTATCAGCTAAACTTTTTCTGCCAACTCTTCAACCAATTCTGGTCCCATTATCTTCCTTTCACCCACTTCATCCCAGAAAGCTGGATTTCGACACCACTTCCCATATAACGCCACAAATGGTTCCATCTGTATACTGGAATGAAAACTGTTATTATATGAAAATTCATCCAAAGAAAGATTTTGGTCCCAAATTCCCTGATAATCCATCGAACAAGCACATAGCATATATTCCAAAGTCTAGATTTTTTGTTCTGACTACCCATCTGATTGAGGATGAAAAGCTGTACTAAAATTTAATTCAGTACCCAACGACTTCTGAAGGCCTTTCCAAAAGTTAGATGTATACCCGGGATCACGATCAGATACAATGGAGAGAGGAACTCCATGTAACCTGACTATCTCATTAAAATACAAATGGGAAATTTGATCTAGGGAAAAAGTATCTCGTATAGCAAGGAAATGAGTATATTTAGTCAAGCGATCAACAATAACTCAGATTGCATTAGTATCTCGAGGTGTCTTCAGCAATCCCACAACGAAGTCCATCGATATATTCTCCCATTTCCATTCTGGTACAGGTAAAGGCTGAAGCATCCATTTCTGTAACTACCGCTCTGCTTTAACCTATTGACAAGTCAAACACTTCACTGTAAAATCAACAATAACTCTTTTCATTTCATCCCACCAGTAATACTCCTGCAGATCTCTGTACATCTTAGTACTGCCAAGATGAACTGAAAACGGAGAACTATGAGCTTCACATAACAACTCCCTCTTTAGCTGTGAATAACAAGGAACACACAATCTCTTTCCAAATATCAAAACAAAATCATTATCAATGTTGAATTCAGGAAACTTACCCTTCTGAACCAGCTCTACCTTTTTCTGTAACTCACTGTCTTGCTTCTGGGCTTTCTTGATTCTGTCTGATAGAGAATATTTCACTGATACCTGAAACAAAACAGAAGAACATCCTGTACCAAAAACTTCTATGATAAAGTTCATCAAATCCTTAACCAAGGGATCATGTTCCAAACAAAACATTGCTAATGAAGCATTACATTTTCGACTCAAATCATCAGCCACTTTATTTTATTGTCCCGGATGGTAATGAATTGTACAATCATAATACTTGATTAATTCTAGCCATCTCCTCTGTCTCATGTTCAATTCTTTCTGATTGAATATATACATTAAACTTTTTTTATCGGTATATATTTCACACTTTACTCCATACAAATGATGCCTCCAAATTTTTAAAGCGAAAACAACATCAGCTAATTCCAAATCATGTGTAGGGTAATTTACCTCATCAGTTTTCAACTGCCGTGAAGCATAAGCAATTACCTGATCATTATGCATTAAGACGCAACCAATTCCTTTCAATAAAGCATCACTCCAGCTAACAAACTCACCATTCCTGGAAGGTAGTGCCAAAATTGGAGCATTCACCAATCTTCTTTTCAATTCCTGAAAACAATCATCACATTATTTTGTCTAGATAAACTTAACACCCTTCCGAGTTAGCTTAGTCATTGGACTAGATAACTGTGAAAACTTTATAACAAACCTTCGGTAATAGCCTGCCAAACCAATGAAACTACAAATCTCAGTTACATATGTTGGTCTTGGCCATTCTTCAATAACTCGTGTTTTTGCAGGATCCACAGTTTTTCCATCTTTAGAAACAATATGACCAAGGAAAGAAAGTTGTTGCAACCAAAACTCATACTTTCTGAATTTACCATAAAATTTCTCTTCTTGTAAGGTTTGAAAAATAACCCTTAAATGTCTTTAATTCTCCTCTTTAATTTTAGAAAACACCAAAATATCATCAATAAAAACAACCATTATTTTTCATCTGAGTTAACTGAGCCATCACTTCAACCAACTGTTTAGTTCTGATTCTGACCATCTTAGTATGCTGATACGAAAGGTCATTTCCCTCTATATGCCTTCCCAGAAAAGGTGTTCTGTTTCCATTATGAAAAAAACATTCTTAACACAGAAATATCTTAGGTGAAGGAACATGGTAATCGTTAAATGCTATATCATTTTAATTTGACCATAAAAAAATATTTTTGGATAATCATTTAACAGAATTATTACTCTTAAAGTTATCTAAACGGACCTCTGATACCAACTATAAGGCCCCAGCCTTAAACCTTACTTAATCTTTAGTTATTACAAGATTACACATTGAGGATCGTTTCAGGTTGAGAGTTTTAGAGAATTAGATCATAAAACTTGCATTACATTCCATATTTAAACAAAGTGGTTACATAAAAGATAGTATTTATTTTTCCCATCAACGGAAACATATTTAAAATAAAACATGGATTATTTCTTGACACTTCTTTGACACTATCATCATATCATGTACCGTTCCCTTGACCTGTGAAAAACATTTCAAAAACATGGGATGAGCATAAAAAGCTCAGTAAGGGTTATAAAAATATTGAATGAAAAAATGAGTTCATATATACATAAAAATGAAATCATACTTTACCCATAAAACATAAGCACATTAACATGCCTCATAAATTCATGAATAAATCATAGAAATCATAACACATAAAGGTAACTTGAGGCATTCATAACATTCTGACGTAGGGAGTAACCCTCTTGGTTACGTTTGGAATACCCATCACAGTATATTCCCTAAATCTCTTCGGAGAAACCTTAATGTTTACCTCCTTCATGTTACCCAATGCATTGGAGAGCTATATCTGGCTCACCCACCCTTAGATTATCACAGAACCACCCGTCTTCATAATAATGCCCAAGAACCATAATATAATCGTATCACATAAAACATGCATAAAGGAAACATAATAATTCCACTTTTCAATAACAAGATATCAATACATCACATTGATATAAAAACATTATGAAAACCATTTTCAATACCAAAATAAAAGAAAAGTAAAACATGGTATTTTTTTTCTTTTAAAAAAAGGTATGGCTTGTAGAGGAAGCCGAAACTCAAATAATGGTCACGGCAGCGGAGAAGTCGTTGTCGCCTCATACGTACAACAAAAACATTCCCTTTTGTCGTTTAGTAAAACACTTCGTATAAAAAAGATTCGTTTTGGATAAACGTAAAAGTCAACGGGGTTTATACACCGTATAAAAGAAGGTTGTGTATAAAACAAAATATGCCTCAATGAAAGAAGATTGAGACGAAGTCCCATACCTCGGGTCTCACTTGACTCAATCGCTCTTTAATCTACTAAATAATAAACTTGAGTTAATTTATACTTTCTTAAGAACCTTTTTCATGTTCATTATTCCTTTTATATCACTTATTACCATGTTATTAACACTCTGTAATTATTTAAGTTAATAATGGTCGTTTTGTCGATCATTGGTACTTGTGTCAAAATTAAACTCTTCATAATTACGAGTTGTTCATGTGGTAAATTATCCATTATCTCCAGAATTATATCCATGATGTAGATATCATACATATAATATATATCCAGTATATACATGCATTTATAATATTACAGAATCATTTAGAGGTAAGAAATGAAATGCACCGTTCATGGAGACGGTAAGTTGTACGTACTCATGAGCGCTAGTTTCATTTCTATTTCATATTTTATGGAATGTAATCATAATGAAATATAGGTATATTATAATTCCAGTATAATATTATATATAATATCATTAACTCCATCCTTTATACGTCCCACGTATGGAATTAATGAATCAAATCACTTTGAGGGGGAGGTAGTCCGCACATTCTAAAATGATGATATCGCGTATACCCAAAATGGAAGCCATAAAGGTATGCCATAAATTAAAAATACAGAAGCTTATGGAAAACATAAACATATTATATGTCATATATAAATATATTTGCATCTTAATTTCCACCTTTGAAGGTGTTATATGAGTGTTGAACAATCATCGTTTCGTGAGGCAGAAATTCACCATCCATAGAAACAGTATGTTCTTTAACCATTAGATGTAGGTGTGTGTAAGTTTAGCTAGAATTCTTCTTATAAAAACATCCTAGTATATTTAAGATACTTGTGTTTTTACAAAAGAAATGAATAAAAAGAGTTTACGGGGTTGGAGAAGAAAAATAAAACATAAGAACACAAGAGAAGACATTACCTTTAAAAAGGGTAACTCTTTTTGATTTGAGCTCAGAGGCTTTCTAGGGAAGACTTCTGCCGAATGTGAGGCTTCTAGGAGTAAGATAGGGATGTGGAGAGACAAAATGAGTAGGGGTTGGCCGAGCGAAAGGCTTTAGATGTGTGGTAAAGGAGGTAGAGGTGGGGGCCTTTTATAAGAGGAGAGGAGGGGCACTCTTGGAATGTTACAAAATGTTACTTTATTTTCAAATGGGTTTCGGACTTTAAAGGTTTCACATTGATGTATTATGAGTATTAGGTGATAAAGGTTTGAACTATACTCATCCAATATGTCTTTGACAAGTTTATGTTATAGTTTTAACATTATCCTATCATTTTATTTAAATCCTTTATTAATGAGGTAATCATTGCATCATCAGGATGTCATAAATAATTTAATTTTTTTAATGTCTAAAAAATTATTAAAAAACTACTATTATGTAAGAAATATTATTATCCGTCCAATTAATATTTATAGTCCATAATATAATCTATTTAGACAAAATTAAAAATGTTTTAGTCAGGTGATACATTCTTTGTTATATTTACTTTCTTAAAAAAAATAAAAAGATAAAAAGTCACTTTCCCACAAAAGTGATTCCATGGGGTCCCCAAGTTTGGAACAAGGCATCCCATGGTCGGCCACGAGACAGACAGTAGCATTAGGACACATATTGGTGTCATTTTGTATTATTATGATATTATTTTATTATCCTTAACTACCTGATTACTCATTAATCAAGATAATTAAAGATAATTACTGTTGTTAATATTCATAATGTCCAAAAACAAAAGAGTATTGATTACATAATTTGGAAATTCTGATTAAAAATATGTAATCCATTTTACCAAAATCCAAACACATAAATTGCAATAATTAATTTAAAAATAATTCACGTAGTCAAAACAAATAGCGGGTTTTTTTGAAACTATTTCTATTAAAAGTTTGGCATTAATTTATGCCCAATTCCAAAGTGAAATTATTACTAATTACGACCATTGGATTAAATGGTAATTATCTATTCAAATTAAAATTTAATACCAATTAAAAAATAATTTATCCATATAATTAAATTAGATGAAAAATCCGCTTTGATGTAAAATGATGTATTTTTTCACTATTCATTAAAAAATGAATATTGTCATAAAAATACCACAAATTTATCCAATGTAAATTTCAATGTCCCAATAAAAAATAATATGTCTATTTTGAAAAATATGGCTTATAAAATTGTCACATGTTTGATTGAAAATGGTTTGCCATAAAAAGGTAGTAAATCAATCTTTTAAAAATATTAGTGTATTCCATGCTTAAGATTGGATTTATTCTGATTTTAAGCCTCTAAAACTCTATCTAATTCATTAATAGACATAGATAAAAATATCTATTATTCATTACTTACATGGGATGTTACACATGGAGAGCTCTGTGTAAGCAGTTCTTGATGTAATCAAAGGTGAATGATGTAAGCACGAGCATCTGTTGTGCTACCACCCTGAGTTTCCTTCAACAATTTCTGGATATTTGAGGAAAATTTTTGGATCACTACTAGTAGAAATCAATACATGTTTTCAACAACACAACGATGGTCAAATTCAGATCTATCATCAAATTCATCAATGAAGAAATAATTTCAATAATGGTAATTATTTCTTTAATTAAATTAATTATAAATAATTTTTGATGATCATATTCCTCGTTTCTCGAATAAATCATCATTGTCAATTATTTTACTCATCTTTGTGGATCATGAAATCCATAATCATAAGATTTTAGATTTATCGTCGATTATGGATGAAATAAATGTTTGGAACTAACCAACAAAAACATCCACTACATCTGAATCCAACGGAAGTTGGAAAATAAAATCATCTAGGTCCTAAAATGGTTATAGAAATGAAGGAAGTGGTTAAGACCATTCAGCAGCACATCAAGGATACTTATAATCCACAAAATAGATATGCTGACAATCATCGATGATAACAAGAGATTGATTCTAGATACATGGTATTCCTCTTCATATCTTCATGGATGAAAGGCATTGAGATTTTGGAATAAGGGGAAGATTATAACGACATAAATCATTCTTTTTGAGATCCTTCAACGCATCAGAGGAGTGGTATATCGACTAGCACTCCCACTGAATCTATATCAAGTACATGATGTATTCCATGTACCCTCTACAGGATGTACATACCAGACCCCACATATATAGTAAATATAGAGGTGTTACCATTGAAAATTACCTTTCTTATTACGATTAATCAATGATAATTTTAGATCATAAATAAAACGTTCTACGGAATAATAAAATGAACCTTGTCAAAGTATTATGATGAAACCAAAACGTTGAAGAAACCAAGTGGGAATCAGATGAGGTGATGAAACAGAGTTACCCTATTCTTTTTTAGTGTAGATAATGAAAAATTTTAGGGTGAAACCTATTAAGGAAGAAATGTTGTAATGACCTGAACTATTTTTAATAAAATTAACAATACGATTTATTTAAATATATTATTATGCAATATGGTTTCAGAAAAAACATGAACATATTTAGTTTTATTATATCCTATATGATATAATTGACTATTAGAAATCATTATCATGGAAAATTTATGTATTGAATAGTGATCATATGATTAGTATTAATATAGGGCTTTAACAAATCCAGTTTTCAGAGAAAAAGGAGGTGATTACCTCAACCATTGGAATTATACCATATGAATCCCATTTATTGAAGATTATAAAGGAGTTATAATTTTTAGGATTTAACATTTACCAAGCCTAATATGATATCCAACTATATGAGCATGAGACAAACCGATTATGGGATAATTTCAATCTCATCGAGATTACGACCCAAACAATGATCGCCAAACCATTCAAGGAAAATCAAATCATCACACACCTTACTCATCTGGAGTTTGTTAATGTATTAAAGGGATACATATCAAGAACCTATAAATATTAATATCTAAAATAATTTATATAATAATGAATATATTTTTATCCACTTAATTTTACTTTATAAATGATTTTTATTTGACTCAATAAAACAGAAATAGTGTATTTGGTTGATATTAAAATTCAATTATGGAATATAATTTATTGAATTAATTCATTTTTTAAATATATAATTTTAAAAAATATATAATTATTACAAAATTTTAATTATATATAAATGATTATATAATTTTTTATGTATTGAAATGTAATTTTTATAAGGGTTCGGAGAATTATTGTTGCCAAAAACCGATCATTTCTTAAGAAATTTATATTTTTATTTTAAAAGATAAAATTAAAATATAAAGAAAATATTTTTAGAAAATTATTATTAATAATGTAATCATTATTTCAAAATTATCAAATGGTTAATTTTTTATAATGTCTTCTGGTAGTCCTGATTTCGGGTTAAAATTAAATTCCATAATAATATAATTTGTGTTTTATTACAACACAATTGTAAAGAATGATGTAATAAGTAATATAAATGGGGTTGAATACCAAATATTAGTTTTAACAATAAAATATTCTGATTTTATGTTTATTTGATTTATTTTATATTCCCTTTTTGAATCCTCAAAATCATAAGATATTTTTGAAGTTTTTAAAATCATTTCATTAAGAGAGTGACACAACTCCACATCAACAAGGGTAATATATTAATAACTTAGACTATTTTACAAATATATTATTATTAAATTTTTTTAATAATAATGAAAAATGTGAAAAAATTGGTTTTTTATGTTTTTGATATTTTATTATGATGTGTCCAAAACCTAAATAAAAGTGAAATCCTCCTCATTTCCTTTATAAACACACCCATTATCCCATTTCTCTTGTCTAAAAATCATTGTAGTACATCAATACACTTCCCTAATCTCTTTATATTCCTCCCAATATTCCCAAAATATCTAAATAATACCTTATAAATAATTTGGAGTCACACACTCTAGTAATAGATCCCCACCTTCCTATCATTCGTTCAATTAAAGGACCTTCCTTGGATTTTGTCTTCATAATTTCAATTGGTTATTATTTCATTCCTTATTTATCTTTCCCATTATATAAAATTAAAGGGTTTTTAATGAGATATAGTTTATAAGATCTCATTTTTACCCATACCTAAGTCGTTACTATGCCGACATATTGTAAGGGATTTCTATCTTCTCATTTCCATTCAATAACTTCATTTTTGTTATATATCATTAATTCAATTTTCTTATGTTTGAATAAATTCTCCCATATTCCAATTACTATAAAATTAATTTATAAAATATGGTATCCCATTTCCCCATCATTAATATTAATATCATATTTTATGTAGACATGTTACCTTGCTAAAATATAGTTATGAATCTTTTCTCTATTAAATTGTCTTCAATATTATATTCCATATATATTTAAATTTTAAATGATGGGATATTATTTTCCATTTACCTCTTACTAACCATATAATTTTTATGTAATTATAGACCCCTTTATCTCTTATAAACCCATTTTTATGAATGTTTACATGACGTCTTTATGCTGCCAAAATTTCACTTCCATCATTCATGACAAACAAATGTGTGGTGAGTAACGAACCAATTACCTATCAGGTGTCTTCAAATAAACTACCATATAATTTTTTATTAGGGACTTAAAAATATGTATTCTAATCACCTTAAATAAAGATGATATTATTATGATTATCTAGTTAGTGTTTTAATATCTATGTTGAACACTTAAGAATTAAAATGAAATGAATATGATGGGTGCGACCAGATAGTGCTCAAATGAATTGGGTATTGTTTAGTATCAGGATACATAATTTTGGGATAGGGGTGAAATAGATTATCTTAAGGTATTTTTCAGCCATTATTTTTTTTGGGTTTATCCATGACCTATTTTTATGAATTAGTGTTTCATTTTGTATCCACATTTTCCATGATTCCTTTATATTTATCAAATTATCCCATGTTTCATCGTTCAGGTTCATCGATCCTACTATTTCTATACCCATTAGTATTTCAATTTTACATCATTTGTTATCTTATTCATTATATTCCATGTTTATTCCATTATTAGGATTTATAGATCACCCATTGATAATGTTTTACCATAGTTTATCCCCTATAGTTTCAAAATACATTGAATTTTAAGACCATGTTTTGGATGTTTATAATAATTTTGTCGTATACCATGTTCAAGATATTATGCCATGTAAATTATTCCCAAGGGCAATATAATTATAGATATATTATGAAGTAATTATGTGTTATTTAATTCAATAAATTCTGAATTAATGTGAAATAAAGAGTAGCGTTGTCATATATGTTCTCTAATAATAAATAATTATAATTTTTTAAAAAATAACACAAAATCTAAGGGAAATAAAATGAACATTGATTTATTCTAAATATGTGTTTTTTCTAGATAATAGAAAAATAATATCTTGATTTTAATAAAGTAAATAATATTAATCTCTTTGTGATCATGGGGAAAAATTATAGATTTATAATGTTATTAATGAATAATAATTTATTATTAAAGGAGAACAAGAAGAAACAAACACGGAATTCATAAAAAATGGGAGTTGGTGGAATTTATCATATAAATATTTAAACTAAAATTTAGAATATGATTTTGGTAAAGGTACCATTAGTATCAAATGAGGATAATAATGAGAAATGAGAAACTTATATGTAGTGGGTGAAATAAATTGATAGTTTGAATTTCATCATTTCTAATTAGAAGAAGATCCTGCTTGATTTTAAAAAAATTTCTAGAAAAAGGTTTAATCTCAAAGATAAGTGAGAATAATTGTGAAAAATAAAATAATTTTATTGATCATTTTAATAATAAATAATTTCATTCTAATGATATATTAGTTAAAATTATTGATAAGAAGGATAAATATAAATTAATGAAAAATAAGAAGAATAATTTTTCCACACAATTTGTATTTTGTTATTATAAACAATAAAGAGATGGTAATAAAAATTTAAAATCATATATAGAGAGAAAAATAAGAAATTATATAAATAAATATGACATATAATAGAATATTATGCGAACAGTGCTTATTTTATGTTCAATAAAATGGTACAATATTATTCATCATGAATGCCGGTTTCATAATCTAGATATGAATTACTGTATTGTATAATTTTATAATTTTCAATTAATATTTTTTTTGTATATATAGGCATGTTTTCAGTAATTTTTATATTATTATGATTAATTTAAAATATTTAATAAATTTTTAGGATTTTATTTTATAGAGATACAATCTAATCAATGGGAAATGTGTAATTTGAGACTGAATATTTTCTATTTTTTATAATTTATCAGTTTCTAGTACAAAATGAGTTTTATCAAATATGTTCATAGTTATTTCACATTTCTAAGGAATGGATTACAATTATCAAAATATAATTGATCATTAAAAAATGAGAAAATATTTTTAAAAATAAGGAAAGGGTAATGGAGAATACTCTTGTGTTGGATGTATATTTGATGGAATATCAAAAGAATCATTCATAAATACTCAACAAAGGATGTTCATAATATTTTTTACATGAGGCTACACAAAGACTTTGAGAAGTGTTCATAATTATCCTCCACATTTATAAATAATTAATCAGTAAAAATTAACTGGACAAGATAAACTATTATTTTTTATAATAAGTTAATGTAAAAGAGTAATTTCTTTATTAATGGTTTGAATCAAAATGATGTGGAACTATTTTAGTGTGTTTTTACAACACCCCCATGTACTTGTAAGGGTTTATTATTTAATTTAATTTATTTTAATGTTTCTATGAATTTTTTTGCATGATTTTAAATAGTTCCAAGGAGAACTTTTCTAGGACTTCAGCAGGATATATTATGAGAAAGGGAATTCACCCTGCACCCTATATCCCCACCTTCTGAAAACAATTGATGTAGGGGATCCAATAGATTTTATTTATGTCTATTTTAATGAGGGTTTTATTTTTCTAGAGGGGGATTTCCCTCACCTCATTAGGGGAGTGTGTTGCCATGATAGAGACTTCTGATACTCACAGTGAGGCTTTATAGTGGAGGAAATCTATGTCATGGAGTGAAGTGGCTGTTATAGAGACCCAACATTTTATTACATGACTATGACATCATTATTGAGATAAAAATTATAATAGTGATACAATCTTGGAACCAAATGTTTAGTATCATTGTAAAGTTAGGCTCATACATCACATGAAAATAATAAAACATATAAAATTTTATATGCCTAAAAGATGTCATGATCTCATTAGTATGTTTTTAACCTATTATTTAACATCAAATAAATTAATGTGATAAAATCAATGTTTGGGGAGGAATAATGGACATGATTCAATAGTACATGGGTGATAATAATCAACATCATCATATCATGGTAATTGAATGATCATCAAAATCATGAGGGGAATATTTGGAAACAACATGTAATGTCCCATATACATAATAATGAGCCATCGTTACATATTGGTCAAATAGAATAAACAGTTTTAACCAATCTATCATCATGTTCACACAAAACATATCGTCAAAAATTGTAACATAATAATTTTGAACAAATATAAAAACATGTCCATGAATATTACACATAATTTGATGAGATATTTCTCATCACCCAATAGAATGGTCGGCTATATGGTTTTCAGCCCTCCCTTAAAAACATGAAATTCTCTTAATCTTGAATTCCAAATGGGACCAAAAAATTTATTTTAACGAAATAAAAAAAATGAATGGTTATAATCATTATTTCATATATAATACTTCATGGAACAACTATTGTTGTTTCTAAATGAATAAGGTAATCATGTTTTAATATAATTCATCGTTATTCTTTAGTGGATAAGAATAACTCAAGAGGTTTCTGCAGGTTTTAGGTATAGTAGAAGAGTATGATGGGAAGTGCTGAACATTGTTTCTTTTCATAATTTATGATCAATCCTATATTAATACGATGATGAATGTTGTGATTCATGGAATTGAGTGAAATAATTTTATATTAAGGAATTGTGAAAGAATTGAGAATGTGGATCGTCACAAATTATTTGTAAATTAATTTAATTAAATAATGAATTAAATATATTGGAATTATTTCATCATTGATAATATGATGATAGATATGAGATCCTACATAGTTGGTTTTTAGAAACAAATTATATATTTCCTCTATCAATGATCCACACATGATCGTTGAATCTCTAAACAACGCCAAAGAAATCTATGGTTGGTATCATGTCATATCCTGGCACTTGCATCATCCTCCATTGATCTCTTTGAGAACCACTTCCAAAGAATTATTCTTTATTTTATGGATGATGATTTCATTGAATTATTAGGTGCATCCTTAGGGAAGTGATCTCTCTAGTCATGAGGGGATTCACTAGAATTGTTGTTCACAATTAACAAAAATGAAATTGGCCCTATTGAGAAAAAAAAATAATTGTGTGTTTATATTTCTTAGGTTAAAATAAAATAATTTCACAAGTGACCTTAAAAATATTATTTAATCCTTGAAAAACCCCATGTAAAATAATAATAATAATATCTTTTGTTGACATTCGTTTAACTATAGAATAAATAATAAATATTATTTACTGAAATAATATTTATTATTTATTATTTCTCAGTAGACCATTAAATACGATATTAATTTCCCCCAAAATAATTTTCAATCCACAAATAATGCTAATTTATTTATTGAATAAATATTACTGAATTATTCTCCAATAAATAAATAAATATTATATCCACTAAATATAAAATAAATATTTATTAAATATTACCCTCAAAATATATTCTCATGAATAACTAGTGATAGAATAAGTGTGATCAATCATACATGTGTAATTATTGAACCACATGTAAGAATAATATTCATTAAATCTATGAAATAATAAATAATAATATATAATTTAATAGAGATTCTAGATACACTTAGTATGTGACCCTCTAAGAATCTTTCTCAGTGGCATTAGTTAACGTAGCATAATTCCCAAGGTTGAATCTAGAAAAATTCCAAGTAACACTTAGAGAAATATATTAATTTCATAAGGTCATGTTACCTCATACTAACACCTATTGTGTAGTGTAATCCATTTATTACAATATCTATAATTGAGCATGTTTCATGCTAGTGCCATCAACCCTTGTGTTTTATTATCTCTTTTATCAAAATTGTAGTAATAGAAAATGCATATAGAGAACCATGCCCATGGATCTATTTAGGATATATCATTTTGATCAAACAGCCTAAGATATTAACATCATTTAATGAAAATAATGGATAAATAATATCTCTTATTATTGATTAATTCAATATTACTCATGACGAACCCAACATGTCTTACTTTCCATAAATATCTTTCTTCATTATTTTTCATCAATACAAAAAATTTAGAGACTAACAATATTGATAAATAATAATCATAAATTCTAAGGTGAAATACAAACATCCTCATATAGGAACATTCAATGAAATGTATAAATGTGGATTTCCTATTGGCAGTTCTCACTATCATAATATCTTACAAGATATTACAATGTCTATACACAATGAAAATTTGAAACATGATCCTATGAGTCTCCAACCCTGATATCCTAAATCATCTGTGTCCCTAAAATAATATCATCTGGCTATAGAACATATATTCAGGAATAGTGTCGTATAACTTTCAATTTCTCATCATAGCATTGAACAACTATGACCTTTTCCTGTGAGAGGTACTCTTAGGAAAGTATCACATACAATGTAATATATAAGAAACTCATGATGTGATAAGTAGTTTATTAAATTTTAAACCCATGAATACAAATTTATTAAAAATAAAATGAAATTTTGTTCCTGGGCACCGACTCTAATAGACTCCCATAGACACTAGAGCCAACTACTAATAACCTTCAGTTCGTTAGATCTAATATGATACTCATTATTCTGCTCTGATAGGACTTTAGTCCAGGGTAATCCATACTCTCTTCATTGGGTACTCTTCTCACTAAATATTCACCCCTCTAATTGAAATCCAACAAAAGGATATACTTTTGCTGTATATTATTTATCTGTAGGTGTGACCATGGATCATTTTCACAAGCCACCACTACAGTATTGTCACAATACAATGTGGTAGGATCATTACTAATAGGTAACACATCATGATCCTAGAAAAAATTATAAATAATTTTTTTACTTGGATACATAAAAAGTCTCTAAGTAGTCAAACTCTACTTTAGAATCAACAATTAATAGCTTCTTTGAACTAATCTATCTTACATATCCATCATTAAGATAGAAAACATTTCTGGACTACATCATCTGATTATTT
The DNA here is from genome assembly GCA_963277665.1 of Viscum album. Taxonomy (NCBI): domain Eukaryota; kingdom Viridiplantae; phylum Streptophyta; class Magnoliopsida; order Santalales; family Viscaceae; genus Viscum; species Viscum album. The sequence continues at coordinate 1,284,077,290 of OY728134.1, forward strand.
TAATCTATCCAAAAACTAGAAACAGTATAACCCCTAATAACATTCTCCTCGACTACTCTATACACTAGGAACATATCCTTATATATTCTCAAAAACATAAACATGTCCTTAACATAAGACCAATGTGGTTCTCCTCAACCTGCATGATATCTACCTACTACGATCAATGTAAAGGAACCATCAAGTCTAGTACATAACATGGAATATATGATTGATCATATCAATAAAGCATGTATGATCTTATTCATTCTCTATTTCCTTTTCTGTGTCAGGGGATACATTTTCATAGATATATGTAAACCATGTGACACAAGAACCAATGCCATCTAAGATAGTTCTATACTAATTATATTTAATATCTATTCTATATATGAAATTTCATATTGTCCAAGAAGACTCTTGGATCTATCACAAATGATATTGATCCCAGGAATGTCAGCTACTTCACTTAATTCCTTCATAGAGAAACCCTTCTTTAACCATCCATTAATATATTATAAGACTGGTATGTCATTTTTAATATGTAATATGTCATATAATTATAATACTATTATAATGACTATAGTCCCATTATTTCATTTGTAAACACATAGATCAATTTCATTTTTAATGAAATCAAATTCTATTATCGCATTATCAAAGTGAATATTCCATGACCTATATGATTTCTTCTTTTGATAAATGGATCTTTTTAACTTGATTGTCATTTTGTAATCACCTAGAGTCACAAACCCTTCATGTTGTTTCATATAGACATCTTCAAAAAGGTTATTGTTAAAGAATTTAGTTTTGTAATTCATCTTCCTAATCTCATAGTCACAGTATTCTTCAATAACTACAATGATTCTAATGGATTTAAAAATGGAAACTCAATAAAATGATTCACCATAGTAAATTCCATGACATTGTTTAAACACTATAGCCACTAGATTTTCATTATAAGTACTTACTTTACCTTCCATGTCCAATTACGTATTAAAAAATCATTTGCATCAAACATGAATTACATCCTCTAATGAGTTGACCAAAACACAAACATAGTTCTGATACATGGAATACTTATCATAATTAATAGCTTTTAATCATCTTTCATTTTATTTTATCTACACTCCCTCCATGTAGGAGAGAGGTTCCTCATTGTCAACCAATAATAATTCACCGTCCTCAGGGACCAGAAAACTGTATCCTTCTAGTTCTTTCACCCCTCTTACAATTCCTATATTTTACTTTTGTTTCAGGAAGTACTGCATTCATGGGGACCTATGGAATTAATTCCTATAAAAACTCTTTTGTATCGGGATAATAAACTTAATAAAAGTCAATCACGGTCCCATTATAATTTTTTTAGATGTTCTCCCACTCAAGATAGAAAATTTTTTCAGGGATAGTCACTTTCTTCTTTGTGGGGATGTACAGTTAGTATACCATTGTTTCCTAGAGAATCACTATAAAGATTCACTTCATGGCCTAGGGTTCTAGTTTGTTTTTGGATAATGAATTAACAAATTCCATGGAAACCCATACACATGTAGGTGATAAAATGGGTTTTCATTCACTCCATATCATTAAGGGAATTCAATTTTCTGCTATAGTTTGTACTCGGTTTAATGTTTTTGTCATTTTTTGTAATGCATATCCCACAAAGGACATTTCAAAATCAAAATTACTCGTCAACATCTTTACCATGTCCAATAGGTTAGGGTTCCTCCGTTTACTAATACCATGAAACAATAGTGTATAAGGTTGAGTGAGTTGAGACAGAATCCCATAATTAGATTGAATGTTGATGAACACTTGGTCAAGATATTCACCACCTCAATCTGATTGAAGATTCATTATCTTATTACCATGTTTATTCTTTATACCATTCCGAAATTCCATGAATTTATCAAAAGACTCAGACTTATAACTCATCATGTAAATATAGCCATAACTACTCAAGTCATTAGTAAATGTGATGATGTTAGAATATCCACCTCTAGATTCTACTGGGAGAGATCCAAAAACATCATTATATAATAATACAAGAAGCTCTCTATCCCTTTAACCATGTCCACCGAATGGTGTTTTAGTCATTTTTTCATATAAACAAGGATGACATATATTATGTGGTTTTAGATCATATGAGTTTTAATATCAATTTTAACAGAGCAATCTCAAATGATTCTTGTTTACATGACCAAGACAATGATTCCAAATGTGGGTGTTATATGATTCATGTGAACATGATTTATTATCAATTGAAAACACTTGTTTTTTTGGGATTTAAAACATATAATAATTTATTTAATTTTAACATACCATAAAATATTTTTCCTTTATAAAATAAACAACTTTTATTTTCTTACATACAAATAAACCCATCTATATGTAAACATCACACAAAAATTATGTTCTTAGTAACTGTGGGTGCATAATAATAATCACAAAAAAAACAAAATCTTTTTCATTGGTAATGAAATGTGGCATTTAAGTATGTCTGGAGCATCCATCCTCATACCATTGGCACCTAGAAGATCCACCTCTCCATGATTAATCTTCTCAAATATACTTTGTTCTTGAATTTGAATGTATATTTCCATAACACAAGATATATATAATTCCAAATGTGTAGAAATGGAATGATTAAAATTAATAATGAATGAACGTTTAGATTCCTCTTTCTTTTGGGTTCAGTTCCTATTATAGTTTCCTGGCATTCCAGTAGAAAAACATATTGGTTTCATTTTTATTCCTTACCCTGGAATCTTCTTCTTTTCGGTAGGACAGTTCTCATTAGATTTAAACTATTTATATTTCTTGGGAACATTTTACTTGTTTTTAGTTTTTATTTTAATCATATTAATTGTTGGGTTATCATGACCCATTTAATTGTCCACTAAGATAATTAATGTAACAAGATTATAAAGACTCTTATTAATATTTCTCACATTGTAATTGCCATAAAAATTTACAAAATTCATAGTCTGTGGTAATAGTATGAGATATTTATGACACACATCTTGGAAAATAATTCCTAATATTTATAGGAATTCATTGTAGTTCATAATTTTGATATATGAGGGCTAGATTACTCAGACTCTCCAGGAATAGTTTTTTATAAATTTATTGTAAATATCATATCAATCTTGTCTCTGCTTCCCTTGATAGAGATCATGAAGTTGAGAAATCACGATATAGGAATCCATATCATTTTGTTACTTCAAAATATCCTTGTATGTGGATGATATAATTAAACATTGAACATATATATCATCATTCAGATGTTCCTCATAGAGGGGTATCTATTCTATTGGATTTGTGTAGCCGGATATGGTTGGGCTGAATGCTTATGGATTGTACTATGCATTGGCCCAAAACATTCTTGGGTCAAGCACTACGGTGAGATCGTTGGGGGTTACAGGGTGAAATGTGTCCCTACTCCAAGGGTATAGAGGCTGAAAGGGCCCCGACCCAATTTTCTGGGCTATGTAACATCTCTGAACACTATAATAGATATGATCGACTGATACTGATAGTGAACTATAGAAGTGAAGACTTTAGAGTCAATATAACTATACCCTTTGAGACTTCTTTTCGGTTTCCATTATTGCATTTTTGACTTGGGTGGCCACCTTTAAATGTAGTGACATAGTCTTCTTGGGTAGTCTGTGGAATAGTATATTGTTTTTCTCCATTTGGAGCCCATTATAGGCTATGGTTACTAACTGAAAAAACATTTTAATTTGTTCCCATATCATAGTGAATATGTTTCAACTCCGTTAATGTACTTATTATTTCCCAAACACCATAAATCATCATGTTATTGTTCTTTTTTTCCTTTTCCTCTTATGTGTTTTTCTATTTCTGTCATTGAAACTTCTAACATTTCCAAATCAACCAGTATCTAAGGGAGGTTCAATTCAGGATACTCCAAATATGGATATAGAAGAATGAAAGGTTAATATTAATCTCTCCTATGGAACTAACTTCAGAATCTAGACAATGTAGATCATGGATTATCATTATAAAAAAAGTTGCACTTATCGTTTTTATTTCTAAAGCCAATGGGCATAGAGTAGTCAGAGTGGGGGTGTTGGATTGATAGGTTATGGGTGTTTGTGATCCTTATGTTGGAAAAAATGGAATTCAACATTAGGGAGTATAATATGATGATTTATATGATGACAGCTCTCGTGAATATGTATAAGAAGCATTTTTCGGCAAACAAGGTTTGGAGTACTAGTTGCGACGGGGATTCTCCCCGTCGCAGAAAAAGGGCTTTAGCGACGGGCCCGTCGCAAAAAATTTTTATTGCGACACCGTTTTCAGCAATGGGTCATTTGCGACGGGACCCCGTCGCAAAAGGCCATTTGTGACGGGATCCCGTCGCAAATGACCCATCGCAAATACCTGTTTTTCTAGTAGTGATAGCTGATCTAATCAATGAATTCAAAACCATCATAATCCAATTGAAATTGGTGGACATTGAACTTTTTGATGATTTATGTGTGCTGGTTTTACTATCTTCCTTACCTGATAGTTGGGAAGAAACTATAACATCTGTGAGAAGTACATCCGAGAATACCAAACTGGTTCTGATTTTTTTTGAATCAAAATCCCCAATGAGTATATGAGAAGAATATAATATTGTTGATTCTATGTTTCATCTTTGAACGTTGAAGGAAGTGGAAGGTACCCACATTGAGAAAATCGTAGAGGGTGATAAATGTCAAGAGGGGAATGTTGTGATAATGAAAATGAGGATGGTCTTACCTACTGGACTTGCAGAAAGAATGTACATGTCAAGAATGAGTGTAGAGAATAATTAATGGGACCTAAAACCATTAGAGAAAACATGGTGTTTGAAGTTACTGATGATGTTCTTCTATTGAGCATCTCAAGTCAGACGGAGTCTTCGATTTTAGACTCTAGGGATTCTTTCCCTTCTATATTAGAGAAAGTATTTATAATAAATTATGTTTCAATAAATTATTGTAAGTTATATCTTTCTAATGAAGAGCCCTTGTAGATTGTGGGTAACTGAGATGCATGGATCATAACCAATAGTGGGAGTTTGATGGTTATAGAAAACATTAGGTATATCCATGGCTTAAGAGGAAATATTATTTCTATCCAATATCTTGATGATGTGGTGTGGAGAACCACATTCACTAGTGGTACATGGAAAAACACCAAAGGAACTATGGTTATAGATTAGGGAGTAATGAATGGTACCTTTTAAAACCTGGGAGAATCATTCTTAGACCATGATGCATCACTCAACGATGTTGGAGATTCATAAATATGGAACTACAGGATAGTCCACATGAGTGAGGAGGGGATGAAATTTCTATTAAAAAAGTGCTTCTACTGGATATAATGTCGGTTGATGTTGGGTCATTTGAAGATTACATCCATGGAATGAATAAGAAGGTATCATTTTCATTTGGAGGAAGAACATTGAGGGCTAGGAAGTAGGACCTAGTACACATTGATGTTTGGGGGCCTGCACCAGTATATTCTCTTATAGGCTCATAATGATATATGACATTCGTTGTTGACCCCATAAGGGTGGTATGTGTATAAATACTAAAAGTAAAATATTATGTTGTAATGATGTTTCATAAGTGGAAGGTCATGTTAGGTAATGATTTAGGAGAAAAACTATAATGTTTGAGGATGGAAAATGGTGGAGAGTATGAAAACAATGAGTTCAGATAATTCTATTCTAATAAAAAAATTCGGTGGGAGAAAAAAATTCGGGGTACACCATAATAGATTTGAGTGGCAGAGAGGATTAATAGTATGTTGAATGATCGTTCCATGATTATACAGTTACACTCAAGGTTTTCCAAGACCATCTTGGCTGATGTAGTAAACATGGCAGCATATCTCATCAATAAGAGTCCATCTATGCCAAAGGGAGAATGTCTACATAGGGACCTCTGATCTTGTAAGATGGTAAGACTATCAAATATACGAGTCATTTTTCATTTAAAATATCTTTATATGGATGCCAATGTAAGAAAAAACATTATTCCATGTTTAAAATATGATTATTTATTGGATATTGTGCTGAGGAGATTGATTTTTTTTGGGATGATCTAAACAGTATGATCATTAGGAACCAGAATGTGATTTTCAATGATGGTGTCATGTACAAATATCTTCATAATGATGAGGATAAAAATGGGAACATTGAATTATAGTGAAAATGATATTTAGATATTTAAGGTGTACTTAATCATAAGGCATCAAAACTGGTTAAACCTTCTACTCTAATGGAGCTAAGGAGATCAATAAGGGTGAGAATGCCCGTGTAGTGGTATTCACCATCATTATATTATCTGTTATCAACTAATGGTCGAGAATCAGAATAATTTGAAGAATCAATGCAGTTGCAGGAGTCCATATAGTGGGAGGTGTCTATGAAGGAGGATATTTCCTCCTTTAATGATAATCGTACATTGTAATTAACACCTATTCCAAGAGGAAACAAATCATTGTAGAACAACTAGGTGTACTGGGTTAGGATAGAACAAGATAGAATACGGTGGTTCAAGTCAAGGCTAGTGGTAAATGGCTTCCAACAAAAAGAGGATGTGGATTTAACTAAAGTATTCTCACCAATAGGGAAGCTTACCACCGTCTGGTTGGTTCTCAACATTATGGAATGAGAAGACTTGGATCTTCAGCACCTTGATGTCAAGACTTATTTCCTTCATGGATATTTAGAGGATGAAATCTATATTCAATAACCATTGGGATATATAGAGTCTGGGGAGGAAGACCTAGTGTGAAAAATATAGAAGAGCTTCTATAGGTTAAAGTCGGTACGTAGGAAGTGGAATAAAAACATATAATAATTCATGACAAAAAATGATGCATTGATCAATGAATCTACATTAAATATTTATGTGATGAATATAAAATATTTATTATGTATTTGGATGACATGATTATTGCAAGATCTTGTATTAAAAAGATCAATTATTTGAAAGGGAAGCTGGGTGAGGAGATTTAGATGAAGGATCTTGAAGAAGCTGGAATGATTTTGTGGACGAAGATCAAGAGAGAATGCTCATCCGGGTCGTTGATGTTATCACAGTCTGACTACATTGGTAAGGATCTGAAAATATTCAGTATGTTGGAACCAAAGACAATTTCTATTCCCCTGGTAGGCCATTTCAAACTATCAAAGGATTAATCTTCGAATATGGAAGAATAGGTTGAGTACATGGAAAATGTTCTAAATGCATCATTTGATGGAAGTCCAATGCATTCCAAGGTTTTCACTCGACTTGAAATCACTCATGTAGTGGGAGTTGTGAAATAGTGTATGGATAACACTGAAAGGCATCATTGGGAGATGTCAAGGGGATACTGAGTAATTTTAAGGGCAACATGGAAGTATCTCTATATTTTGTGATAAAAATTCATTGTAGGGGTATGTGGATGCTATCCTTAGAGGAAACATAGACATTAGGAAGAGTACCATGGATTTTTTATTTACCTGTAGAGGAACATTGGTACGTTTGAATTCATAATTGTAGAAGGTGGTGGCTTTATTTTCCATATAGGTAGAATATATTACTGTAACAGAATCATGAAGGATATGGTTTGACTGAAGAAATGATTGAATAAATTTAGAAAAAAGCGATATGAGAATGTATTGCATTATTACTGTCAAAGTGGTATACATCTTGTAAATAACCTAGTGTTTCATGCACTGATGATGTACATTTAGGTGAAGTACCATTTCATCATAGGTTTGATAATGGATGGGTTGCTGACATTATATAAGATTAGTGGAACCAACAATCCGACAAAAATATTGACAACCCTAGGGTAATACATAAGTTGAGGTACTGTTATTCCCCTGTTAGTATCCACTGATGAACAATTTATGAGGGGTAGAATAAGGTTGGAAAAAATGGAAGCACAAGAGGAAAAATAGATTGTATTTTAGGAATCATTATGATGAAATTGATGTTCTGAATGGAAATCATTCCACTAGAGATTGAAGCAGAGGAAAATATCAGATTAGGTAAGTTGTATTAGTCAGTTGCACCGAAGCATAGAAGTGTAGTGGATATGGATCCAAGTGGGATCTTTTTGGATTTTTGTTTCTGTCACTTGAACTACTAACATTTCAACAATATATTCATCACATCCCCATTTATTAGAATAACTAGTAAAGGTTATTCAAAAACATACAATTTCCTTTCATAGAGAAGAAGACACGTATGATCATTTATAACTCTTGGAATCTGTTGCAGTGAGAATTTTTTTCTTTCTCATTTATGGATGGTGGGAATATATTTGATGTGATTTTATTCCTCTTTTAACAAAATAATATTATTAAAATATTAGTACATTATTTGATAAAATTTACCCAAATAAATAAATATTATATTTATTAGTCTTCAACTTTTTAATGAAACCCCGGATAACTCACCATCGAATTCAGAATATCCTTTTGCTTCGAAATTATAGTGGAAAGGATCTATATTCCACTTTTTAATACACCAACATTGGTTGTTCAGGAAACATGAATGGTTTTAGTTAGGCATATGGAATGCTAGCTACATTAACTCGCAGTTCCTTGATCTGCTTAGTGGACTCTGAAATCCTAAATTCATTAATTTAGATTTCCTCAAACATTCCCTCTTAGTTACACCACAAACTTAATTGGAAATCATCCCTTTATATGAAAAAATTTATTTCTTCCCAAAAACACATGTTATAATTCCCTGGTAATTAAAAGCACTCTAACTTTGGATTGTCAAGCACTTTGAACTGTGGTTCAATTCTAACCGATGTAATGGAAGGCCATACCGACATAATATTTTGTTAAAGGATTTTATCCTTTTATGTATAAATTTACAATTATTATATTTATCATATTTTTGATAATATTATGTGGGTTTTCAAAAAGTATTATCCTATTCATAGATAATTTTTATGCATAAGACAATTAATTTTACTTTTATCTTGAATGCATGTAAATTTATTAACAATGTGATCATGAAAAAACATCCATAATGATATAAACAAGAAAGCAGTAGAGATAAAATAATAAAGTGGTATGATCATGAGAACTTAATGGTGGTTAGTTTATCTAGATGTTGACAAAATAAACGTTAACCTATGTGAAAAAAAACATTAATCCAAGTAAGGTTCATGTTGCAGCTTTCCACCCATCCACATATGTATCACATTGGATTGGTTTTGTGTTGACCCGAAACATAAACTTCCTCCACTAGATTGGGAGCTCCATACTTTACATATTACATTAACCTACATGTAGGTGATGGGAAAAAGGGTTTATATAAAAGAAACCATGAGAACATAGGCTATACATAATGAAAGGAGAGAAATATCGCATGTCAAAAATTTAATATAATAACAAATTAAATAAAACCAATCACCTGAAAATGGTCTAGTCTATCTCATTGTCATCCACAAGTCCGTAATTAATTACACATTTATTAATAATAGTATTTTATTTTTAATCATTCATATTTAAGATCAATCATTTATGAATCTAATAATTATTATCTATAATTAATTAATCATTCTTCATACTTCTCATTAGAATTTCCATGAGATTCTCATCAATTTTATTATTAAACAATTAAATAAATAAATTTTAAATTAACAATTTACGTAAATGTACCATGGAGGGAACATGGTGAATACCCATCCCAGTATTGAAAACATGTATTATACTTGTATATTGTTTTACTCTTGTGACATATATCATGCCGAAATTATCATGAACATTCACAACGTGTACTTCAGATATGATTAAAAAAATTAAATGATTTTTTGGTCACGTGTTATAATTCAATGCACATAGAGTAACAAAATGTAATATGAGTCATACATGATATGTAGAACTGAACATTACAGAGATATTAATTATTCATTTATATATATATATATATATATTCAACCAAATCACATGGTGCGTCCTAACATTATGAGCACATGTAGATTCGATCTAGGAGGCATGCTCTCACAATCTCTTCGTGACACACTCTAAGGGAATCATTGTGTAGTATATTCCTTAGAAAATATGGAGTACTTGGTGTGTCCATTGTGACACATTCCATGTGAACATTGATTAACATGGTCTCTAGTCAAGTATACCATGTATGGAATAAATGCCCTATTTATAACTAAAAGGGAATACCCTCCTTATATGTTCGTACATGGCTTTAATTCTAGCCAACCATGTGACATTATATTATGGTCAACACATTGTGTGTTATGTGTGTAATTAATGCAATAATCAATGAATTATCTTTAATTTATTTCAGAATCAATGTTGATGTGGTGAATATTCCAACATGATGTGTATCACCGATTACATGGCATGTTGTATGCTGTTTTCCGGGCAGAAACCTCGGCACCTTCGAATGAGTTCTACAATTTTATTTTAATCATAAAATTAAACACCACTCTTAAATCTATGAGGAACAAAGGAGGAATAAGGATATTTTATAATTCAGATTAATAGAATGACTAAACAAGAATTTAAAATATAAATTAAATGAATAAATCACCATAGATATTTAAATAATTATAACTAATTATGTGACCACTCTGATACCACATGTAGGTTTCGGGCATATAGAATGTCTGTGATAGCGGATGACCAACTTTTAATTTTTCCATAATCAATTGTCAATCTAAGATATATGCGATTATGAATGAAAAGATCCGCAGAATTGAGTCGAAGATATTCCCAATGAATAATTATGCTGGAACTGAGGAATTAGATAATCACATATCATTTAAAATTAATTTAATTATTAATGAAATACCATTTATGAAACTCATTCATCATTGTTGATTTAGGTGATAGATCAGTGTTCCTCTATCATTTATTTCTACAAACCAAGTATATATTTTCTCTAGTGGTGATTAACACATTTTCCCCGATTCTCCTAATATCCCTAATGAAATCATTAGGTGATGTCATGGTAGATCCTAATGTTTTCATTATTCACCTTTGATCGCTTCAAGAACCGCTTCTAAAACATTCTCCTTGCTCTGGTGGAGGAGGATTAATCTCAATTCATGAATGGTTTATTGTGGAATGGGGCTCTCTGGGCTTGAGAGGACTCTCCATGATTTTTGTGGACTAAAAAAACAAATTGGATATATTGAGGAAATAAATAATTGTTTATTTATATTAGGTTAAAATAAAATAATTGCATAGGTTCCCATAAGTGTATATTTAATCCTATAAAAAGCCCATGTAAAATAATAATAATAATAATATCATTTCTTGATATGTTCTTATCTTTATAATTATTATTTAATAACATTTAATTAAATAATATGAAATATTTATTATTTCTCATCAAACCATTATACTCAGTACCCCATTCCACCAAAATATATATTGAGCCTTGAATAATACCTATTTATTTATTAAATAATTATTACTACATTATTCACTATGATATATATATATATATATAATATTCACTAAATATAAATTAACTATTGAGTAAATATTACGACCACAATAAATTACATAAAATAAATAGTGATGGAATAAATTGGATCAAGCATACAAGAATATTTATTAAACAACATGTAGGGATAATATTTATTTAACTTAATAAATAATAAATAGTAATATATTATTTATTTATGATATTGGATACAATTTGTGGGTGACTCTTTAGGACTATTTCTAAATTAAATTAGGAGAAGCAACTGAATGACCAAAGTTAGAATCAAGAAAAATTCCAAGGTATACATATAGAATTAATTTAATTCTATTGTGACATCTTACCTCATATGGACTCTTACTTTGTTAAATAATACCTTTATCAAAATACCTCAAATTGAGGAGGTTTCATGAAACTTCCATTAATCTATGTGATCGATTATCTCTCTCTTTAGATTTCATGAAATAGATCTTTCCTATAGAGAACCATGGAAATATATTTATTTTGGATATACTATTTCCATTAATGGGAATGATTTATTATCTTCCATTATAGAATGGAAGGGATAAATCTTCTCATGCATTATTCATTAGTGCAATATTACTTGTGGCACACCCAACATATCCTATGTCACCTTAAACATCTACCCTCATGTTTTTTCATTAACACATAAATGTAAGTGAAAAATAATATTAATTAATAATATTATTATTATCTAAGGACCAATACAAATTATATAATATAAGAACATCTAATGACACATATAAATATAGTTTTCTTACATGTGTTATTTCTTATAATATCTTTTTTTATTACCAAGGTCATATACCATGAGAAGGTGGATCGAAGTCCTATGAGTACCCACCCTTGATTGTCTATATATTTTTTCCCTAAAATGATCCATTCATCTATATAATGTATATTCAAGAATATTATCATATCACTTTCAGTTTCTCATCATAGTGTGAACTGCAATGACCATTTAGTTTGACCAGTACACTTTGGACATTATCACATACAATATTATGTATAAGAATAATCATGATGTGATAATTACTTTATTGATATTTAAAACCATGAATAATAATTTATCAAAATGTACATAGATGTTCATTCATGGGTGCCATCTTCAACGATTTCATTGATATGTTTTTGAAAAATAATTTCTTTTTTAATAATTTTTTATTTTGGATTAGGGATCATTTTTACATGGTAAGAACATATAGATGAAAAATATAAAAATGAAATGATTGTAAAAATTCATATTTTACGAATTTCCATAATAAAAATGATTATAAGGAGGGTTAACCCAAAAAATGAGTTGGTTTCACGAATTCCCTTACCATTAATCCTTCTTTATTTCATCTCATTTCCATATCTTGAATAGAATAATTTGGTTTATTAAATAATTTAAACAAGTGTATTATGTTAATTTATATCACTATTTTTCATTAATAATAATTTAATTGTTTTTCTAAATTTCCATCATTGAATGTGAAACATTTGGATATTATATTTTCATTAAAAATATCCCATTTTGTTTCAATTTCGAAATTAGTATTTAAGGCCATTTATAAATATGTACAATTAAATATTTAATCTTAATATACATATATTTATACATATATATATAAGAATAAAATTATTATAACAATCAATAAGGGATGTGATAAGAATGGAGTTGGAAATATCCATGTTGGTGGTTAATTAACAGTCAAAGGGATATTTTCCAAAAAGGACGAAGGAGAAGTATAAAATAAAATTACATCATAGATATAGTTTTTATAATAATTTAACATCAGTAATAAAATTTTATCATACATCCTAATTAAAAATATAATATTTAGTTTTTATAAGAATTTCCAAAAATTGATGAAAAGATAAAAATGTGGGAAGAGTAGATAAAAACATACTCTCTTCTCCATGTTGCCTCTCTTGTACACAACTAAAATTACATAATGATTGGAGTTTTTTACTCCATAATTGTCACTAATGATTATAAGAGATATAATAGAGATGATTTGGGTAGATATTGTTCATTGTAAAGTGTGGGAGGACTAGTTTTCCAATGAGAGGGATTTGGGTTATCATTACTTGAAGAGAGATGTATTATTAAGAGAGAACGTTGAATAAAAAACTATATGCAAGGTACACCATAAAATGTTTTTTATACATTTCAAATCATATATAAATAAAAAAAATAGATTTAGTAAATTAAATTGTTTTATAAGCCACATTCACTAATTTATTATAAATAAAAGAGAAATATATGATACATTGTTATTTTCTGGGAATAAATTTGACTTTAGAATTTGGGATATGAATTTTATATTAGGAAGTTATGATTATTGTTTTTAAAAGACTGATTTATTTTGTTAAATTTCTTTTTTGGTTCAACTAATCTTTTTTAATCATTAAGCCCTTATTTAATCATCATTGTTTCAGAAAACTATCAGTATTTGAAAAACATGTATTAACAATTGATGTAAAAATTTAATTATTTAATAAAATTACGAAAAATAACCCTTTAAAATATCAATGTGATGATTATTAAAATGAAATTCCTTTTATAATCATTATTCTATAGAATATATATATTTAATTTTTAATAACCATGTTTAGATTTTTATGAAATATATAAAAATATATATTATTTAAAAAATAGTTATAGTTCCCTTTGTTTTTAATCATTATATTTATTTGATGACATTATAAAATTTTAATTATCTTTAATTACTCAAAATAATTATTATTTACCAAAAATTTTATTATTTTATGTTAAAATAATTAATCCAAATTTTCGGCTTCTATTCTCAATGGGTAGGTTACTATTCCAGTGATCATGTTACTATTTTCAATGGTTAGGTTATAATTCCAATGGTTTGATTACAATTGCAATGGTCAAATTACAATTATTACAATCACATTACCTCCTATAATTACCACATTATTTCGTTACTAAAATTCCCATCAATTCTTACCAAGGTTCTATATTTTCCTTTCATAAGATTTCGATTGGTTTACTAATATTCTGTTTCATGTCCATTAAAAGTATCATGGGGTGATGATTCTAAAATATTTGATGGAGGAAAAGTTTCCCATTATACATTCTTATTATATATTCTATGTTTAGTTTTAATGTTTCTAATTTTCATTGTTTTAGTAGTTGACTAATATACTAGTTTTCAATTATGAAAAAATTTATTTTTTCTCTATGTTATATTTTTTATTTATGTTATTATATAATATACAAAAAAAAAATTTAATAAATAAATACTAGTAATAAATTTTAGTTCATTACATATGTGATATAGAGGCCTAAGTATCAGGTTCATGTGTTCTTTTAAAATGACGGGCTTTAGACCATAGATTTTTTGTCTGTACCATAGTTTCTACGTGTTTGGGAGGGTAACCAATTCTAATAATGATGATCCATTCCAGAGACCGGGTTTTTTGCTATAGAGTGTTAGTAATGGAGAATAATGACACATGTTTGGGAGGAATCACTAAGGTTGAGCCATATCCAACTATTTAATTTCCTCAGTTTTACCATTTTCACCTCAATGCCCTATTAGGGTATTTTTCCCTCTCTTCCCCTTGCACTCAAGTTATATAGATATAGTGATTCCAAGGGTGGTATTATCTATTCTCCCTTGGTTACTTGATTCTTCTCCATTGATATAAATTAATCCTTCAAATTAATCTCATTATTCAGTCCTCTAATATCTTGTCTTATTCTGCCTTCCCCCCACCATCATGGTTTTTGTTTCTTCAATTCATCCTAATGGCCATGGGGTTTTATTTTAAGATATTATATGAGATTAAAAAAGAGGATTCATTTCTTTAGAGCATAAAAATGTTTCTCTCAATATTTTTTTCTCTGATCACTGAATGAGAAGTGTTGGATCCTATCTTTCATGGACTGAGTTTTATGATGTTAGGTTATTCGGTTATATTATATTCAATGAAAATCTTAGATGTTTTAAAATATTACTCATTTAAAAATATTCCAAAATGTTTTACCCATGTTGAATAGAGAAATGGTTTTCATTGTATTTCATACACGTTAACGGGTATTTTTAGTGGAGTTTTCTTTCTCATATTAAATAGTATGATTATGCATTTGAAGTGTTTAATAACGATTTTAATTAGTTTTTTATGGGAAATTAGTTATTTTTAAAGGGTTATTATACATTGGGGTTTTATTTAAATGGTTTTGGTAATCAATTAGTTTAAAAACTAAGGGTTATCATTTTTTCATTAGACTGATAAATTAGATGGATTTTCTCCCATACTCAGGTGTTTTAAAAAATTATCCCTATGAATTTTTTAGTATTATTTAAACAATGGTATGAATTTCCAAATGTTTTTTATATTGTGTTTTAATGTTTTTATTTCAAATGTTGTTTTACATTAAGGTATTAAAATATAGTATAAAATATATTAGAAACATGATATTCCTTTTGAATGCAAGGTTAGAAATTAATAAAATATTTATTGAATGAATAAGTTACACAAAATATAGCCCCATTTTATTTATATTTTCATTCCATTTCACAATCATATTGGATACATATGAAATTTTTAATATTATTATTAAATTATATATGGTTTTATTTTCTGAGAGTGGTTTTTGGAATTTAAATGAGGCTTATTTTGAATGATTTATTTTTGAATTGTGTGTTAATAACCTTCAAGGTAATTTGACCACATTTATTGATTGATGTCATATGAACACTATCTAGATAAGTGCTGGATATAGATGAGTGTTCCCCTGGTTTATATTTTTCTTCTTCAATAAATATTATCTTGGTTAGACTATGTGATCTAACGATAATTTTTATTACATGAAGATACTATTATATCCCCTAAAAGTTTAAATGACAAAAGTCTTGGATCGTTCATGTTATATCATAGGGAGTTTCCCATGATTCTTAGTCAAATTATAGAGTGTTTAGGTAATTATTTTCCTTACTTTATTTATGTAGCCTAAAACATGTAAACATTTATAGAACCATTTCATGATTGCGTTTCTCTTTTTTATTGTGAATTGGAACCTTCTTTTGTTAATTTTTTAATTATGGTAATTTTAAATTAAATTTTTTTTTGGAAAATTATTTTTGATGGTTTGTTTAGATGGATGCAATGTGATTGTTTTTTAATTAAGGTATTTATAAATTCTTTCATAAAGAAGAAGAAAACAAATTAGTTTTAACTCATAATTTAGAATATATTTGTAATGAATTGAAATGATGTTTAAATAATTGTACTAAGTTTATCTATTGGTCTTGAATTATTGCTTCTAGTTGAAAATGTATTTTTTCTAAAATGGTTTAGATTAAGTTTTAGAAAGAGGGTGATAAATTATTATGCTTGTATTAATTATTATTTCCAAAATGAAAACCCCCATTTTATAATTTTGTTTGAATGTGAATTTATAAAAAAATTGAAATGGAGTACATAGACTATTTATTGGATCCTACTATGAATTTTTAGCTAAATTTAAATATATGCACTAATGTATGTGTATATATACTTCCATTAAGTTTTATTTCAATGTCCTAGAATATTATAATATTTTATTGATTTTCATTGGGTCCATATCCAAATGAGTGGGACTTGGTGAGTGATCAGGGGTCAAATAGTGGATTTGGTTTCAACGGTTCAGGTTCTAGTATATTTATATTATATTTTATAAGCTATTTAATTATGGTGTTTTTAATCCATATTTTTTCAGTTTATGTACATCAAAATTATTTTATTTTCTATTCTAATTGTTTATTTTAGATGTTTTGTTTTGTATTTATTCATTTTTTTGTTGGTTTCATAATTTTATTCTACTTTTTTGTTGTCTATAGATGCCCAATGTTTGGATATGTCATCTAATATTAATCTATTGGTATCCCCTTTTAAATTTATATACATCATATAGTTTTGATATCATTATATAGAGTGTTCTCTAGATACCTAGTCAATAGTTTTCAGCTCTTGGGGATCAATAATTCCCTTTCGTCCAATTGATGTGTTGGGTCATGTGATGTGTCGATTTTATCTGGGCTAGTTACCTAAAAAAAATAATTTCATATATACTAATGTCGAACTATGTTCCTAAATTAATCTATTATTATTTGGGATTCTTAGAAGATGTTAAATAAGAATATTGGGACTATAAATGTAGCTTTGTGGGGATCTTGAATAGATATTTCATGACTTCATCTTTTAGTTTAAATTGGAACTGAAATTTTGTTTCTATTTTTATTATTATTGATTGATTAAAATTTTATTTCATGTAATTATAAAATTCTAGTTTTAAGAAATTAAAAATGGAGGTGCATGGTCTTGGGAAACCACGTGGTGTCCTAAGAGAAATTATGCATGTTACTTGTTGAACTGGGAATGGATTTTCCAAACGTTCAGGTTGCAATGCATGACCATGAGAAACCACTGACATTCTTTACATAGAGGATTTGAACATCCCACACACGGTTCAATAAACAGTGCACCTAGACCACGCATGTGTGGTTTTTGGTAGTGGGGACTATAGGGTTGGTGCATTATTGGAAAAACCATGTGGAATTTCACTTTGAATCCCATTAAAGGTAAGGAAACTGATGTGAAATTTTATTTATGTTAGGTGTGGACTATGGTACAGGAGGTGATGTTTATCACCAGATTATGGTGACATTCTCAATGGATTGAGGTGATGTGATCATCTGGATGAGAGAATGACTCTTGGTAATTTTTTTGGTGTTGGCCATCCATATTGAGAAACATGGTTCCATTTGTAAAAATTGTAAGATGATGTCTCTCATGATGTTTGATGATTTTAAATCATGATTTTTTTCCTGACTCACCATTGGATTCATGTATACAAAGATAAGATGCAGTTTATGTGTTTTTAACCACTAATTATGGGTGGATGCCCTTGTAGACAATGTGACATAGGGGATAGTATTAACCATCAGACATTATTGTGGATTCTCACAATATAAATACATGTGAATAGTGGTGGGACCTCAGTTAATGGTGTTGAGACAATTAATTGGGGTTTCAGGATATCTATGGAACTTGAGGAATGAGTGAAAGGATTATGGGAGGAAGGATTTTTCTGTTCCTTGAGAAGTCATTTGTTTATATGATCATGATAATTTATTGAAGTGAATATATCTTTTCTCCTCGAGACATTGGGATGCTGATCCAACAAGGACACTTTCAGTGGAGGCATGTGGGACCAGTATCATTTATATTGGGCATGTCGTATGGATATCATGTATTGTATTAGTGGAATTTTTTGTCAGTGACATGATTGTTGGTGGGACCTATGGGTTCACCTGGTTCAACTTTCATCATGAGATACATTAGGATAAGACATAGATCCTTTCCACATGAAAATATATATATGCATACATGTGTTGTATTCCCTATATATAATTGGGTGTTCCTAATCAGATAAACCTTAATTTACCGAAGCATATAACACTTCGTTGTGGATGTTGAGCACACAAAAATATGGTTATTTATTACAAGGGTGTGCTTTTTTCCTTATAGTAATATTTAACATATACATTTATAAATTTGGATTTAAGACATGGACAAATTTCTAGTGTCCTAATGTGATTTATTCTCACTCCATACATAGACCCCTACGTATACATGTAGACATTATAACTCTATTATTGTGTAAATGATCAATATTATGAGCGTGGCCTTAGGGATCATGTTCTTCATTTTAGCATGGGATGGATAGAATATGGACCGTGGTGGTATTTGTTCATCATATTTTGTATCATTTTTTAGTAGAATTCTTTATATACGTGTACTGATATAGTCGACCATGGGAGACCCTGTATTACTATTGTTTTTTATGACATGTTATGATTTTGTTGTTATTCTACAAATGGTATGTTTTTGTATCATCTATTGCTGAATCATTTTTATTATTTTATTGAGTTTCATTATTCACTCCCATTGAGTTCTGATCTTTTTCCAATATGTTTATACATGTATAACATTATTATTATCATAAACCCCAGAATGTACAATCTCACTAGTATAATATCTTAAACCCTCACTCTTAGTCAGAATTTTTTCATTTATGGGGAGTCTCATAAATGGCCCAATGGTAATCCATTACGAGTAATGGTTTTATGTGTCTCCTGGTTACGGGTGATAAAAATGTTATCAGTTTAGTTTTATGTGTTTTTCTAGAAGTATTGTATGACCTAGTGAAAAAAGGTAATCATATTCATCTAGTTACAAATGTTATCAAATTGTTCTATTTCTTTTTGGTCTTATAATATGGTAAATTTTAGAGGAGAGATTAATATGTGTTCAAAACTGGTTAGAGAGATCGAGTTTGGGTTCTTTTATCCCCATGAATGGGAGAGATACCATGTTTATTGGGGTGGTAATTTTATGTTAATTATTTATCTTTTCCAATATATTTTATTTCCACCTAGATTGGAACACATGGATGTGATGGTTATTTATTAAAGGGATTTTGATCATTGGACAAGTATGGAAGAGGCGATTTTATTATGCATAATTGTATACAATTATTCTAATATAATTTGTTTATCCTTTGATTAATAGTGGTAACCTGGATTGAAAAATGAGTGGTTGGGTTTCTTAAAGTGTCAACAAATTAAGCAGTAAAATGTTTTCCTATTATGCCTCTTTTTGTTTCATTATACACATCTAGCCTAGGAATGTGGTTATAATGGGATATTTATGTGATACGATACACATTTCATATATATGGGCTTGACCTTGGAATGGGATGGTAGGGAAGGTGATAAGGGTTAGCCCCTTAAGGCCCCAACAAAGTATCTAAATATTGTTTTCCTATATTTCCTCTTTATTTGCATTCAACTCAGATACAATGAAACATATATGGGAAATGTGATTCACGGCTCTTTTATGGGATGTAAATGGGACATGAGGTTGAATATCATGTGATGCATGACTCTTCTAGGGTTAAGAAGGGGCCCATTAGGCCTGATGATACGTAACACCTAAATCTCATATTAGTAAGTGAGGGGAATCAAGTTCTATGTCTTATGGCATGTAGATATCAAGGAGTGTAAGGGTGGTTAAAATTTTTGGCTGATACATCATTCCTTATCTATGATATATATATTTTTATGGTTGTCTGACCATTTAATGGATATTAAAATGGTTGTTACCGATAAGGGTTCTAGTGAAGTGTCAAGAGGGTAGTGATATGGTTCTACAAGAGTGTGAATGGGATGAATCATTGAGGTTGTGGATTAGTCACTAGAGGGTTGGGATGATCATGAACTATATGTACATGAATAATTTCTCGAAGTACGTCTCTTGATGGAATCTTCCAGCAATAGATGGATGAGAAACTCAGAAAAAGTCTTCTTCGGGTCATATAAGGCATTAAAAATGGAGTTAATGTAGGTGAACCATCTATTGTGTATCTAACTCATGTATTACAATAATAACATCCCCAATTAATTTAAAGTGATGGATGACCATAATTATTATAAAATCTGTTAGATTTGGCCAAGACCATCTTTACCCAGCTCGAGACACCACTAGGATAAAGGATTAATCTTGAGACCAATTAAATGAGAGGAATAACAAAGAATTTGTGGACATATAGGTTTTGGATGGACGACATGATTGTCTAGATTAGAATGTTATCAATGAAAGGTTTTTCAAGTACTTATTTCCAAAAAAACGTCAGGGAGGAACAATCCCACGAGTTTATAAATCTTCAATACAGGGATACATCCATGATGGATTATATGGTGACTTTGATAGACCGATATCATTTTTCACCTTCTAGGTTTTGAGACAACATAACCAGGGTAAAAAAATTTAATGATGGTTTCTGAAACTCCATCAAGGTTAAGGTGAAAATTTACAAACAAATGTCCTTTTCATTTGTAGTCAAAGAGGCACAAATAACCTATGAGATCTTGATGGGTCCTTTATATTCAAGATGGATGACTGGAAAAGGTCATTTTAGCATCGATTATTATGGTAGTAGGAAGTGGGTCCATGAGTAATCTCAATAGTGAAGTATATCCATATATTCAAGTAGACCACTGAGTTATGGGTCTCCATTATCGTTCTCTATGTATAGGAAACTAGGAAATGTTTGGTCCCAGTGTGATCTGGTTCTTAAAGTGTGTTGGGTTCCTGTATAACTGGGCCATCTAGATATTTTCTACTAGAAACCATCTTGGATAACTGAAAACCAAATATAGAGGTAGAATCACTGATCTTATATTGGACTATGAGATGTACCAGGAGCTAGTATCTTGGATTCATCAACACATGAAGGTTAAGGAATAGACATTGAGACCCATTAGCAGATAAATTGACATTAGCTTGTACAAAACCATAGGGAGGCCATGCATCATGTGGCAAGGCTTCATGATAAGTTCATGTATTGGATATACTATTCTTAGAGAAGGTTTTGGAGCCAACTACAATTAGAGGTATACTGTGATTATGAGCATGATCTAGTTTTTATTTTATTTTCCATTGGTAAGTTCTCATGCATAAGGTGATTGGGTTTTTTGATTAGTAAAATGTAGGTTAGTCAGTAGTCATTATTAATGGTTCTTTATATATATATATATATGTGTGTGTGTGTGTGTGTGTGTGTGTGTGTGTGTATTTATGTATGATTTTCATTGGAATATTGTAATTGATGTGATGTTGGTTCAATATGACCATCTTGGAATCAGTATTTTGATTGGAGTGTATATTTATATATGTTTCTAGACAAATTTTTTTTGAAATGTCATATCATGGAAATCGAATGAGATTCATGTTATTAATGGTGTCATTTATGGCATATGTATTTTTGTTCACATCATGATATGTGTTAAATTATTGGTGTTAGATGTGAAATGAGAATGATTTGAGAACCTAATGATGTGCAAGAATGATGATGCCTTATGAGTGGACTTTTGAGTCCAGGGATGATCGGTGCCCAATGAGATGTTATTTTTAGGATAGTAGGTAACTAGGTTGGTATATCATAATGTTGGGAGAAACACTAGAATAATTAGAATATGGAAAACTAGGGTAGTTCCAAGTGATATAAATCAGATAGTTATGTTTAGTAAAATATATGATTAAATCTGAATAGCATGGGGTGAGCTTTGTGAATGGTGGGGAGACTATAACATCATATGTTTTTGAGTGTGTCAAAAAATCCAAAACTATTTTAAGTTTTAATTCGGTTAGTGGAAATATTTGGTTATGGGGCTTCACAACATAATTTTGGAATTTTTGTTGATTGATGGAATTTTAATATGGGTTTTATGTAATGGATTGTGCCTTGGGGTTTGATACAGGTTTTGGGAGAATCTTTGCATGAAACCTCGTTACATGATAGCCCATACTAGGGAACAATATTTTGAATAACCATGGTACATCCCAAGAAATACCATGTAGCCCACCAGTATATCTAGACTAAATTTTTCAAACGTTGTTGGCAGGGGCATATGACTCTATGAAATCTTTGCATTTTTAACAAATGGGATTGAAAATATGTTCATGGTTTGGTAAACCATGGTCCTAGCTAGTGCATGTCAGGTATTGGGACTGTGGGATGTACATAGTTCACACATGGTTATCCAATCCTTCTGACCAAACAATGTGTCCCATTAAAAAATATGAAAATACAATACCAAGCCTTCCTATATATAAAATTCCCCATCCTTTTCACACTTTTACAGTGCATAGTAGGGGTGACCCACCCATTCTTCTTCTCCATAGGGATTGAGGTTACCACAACATATAAATATTGATCTATTGGTGTCTATGGAATCATCTCACTTTTATGTTAATTCTGATACCTTATTTTTTTAATTTATCTCACAAAAAATTGATAAATATGTGTAATCCCTTTTTCTATAATTTAAAGTTGTTCTCTAAAAAAATTTCCTTCCAATTCATCTTTTTATAGAGATCAATATTAGAATCGTGAAAACCTAAAATTACGTGTTAGTGGATTTATAGCATTATCCTTTATTTTACATGTTTTTAGTGGGAGATTTAATATACAATCTATGATTCTTATAAGTGATACCATAATTAATTAACTGCCTGATTAATAATATTCGAAATTGATGGTCTGAGATTTATATGGGAAGAATAATGCTACACTATAAATGGTTACTCTAGATAAGGCTATTGGAATAACCTTGGATGTTTGGAGTTGGTGGGTTAATTAAATTAAATTGAATGATTGAGTTTCATTGGAACATGAAAGGTCGGGACAAAGGATTGAGGTTATGTTGATCACCTTGACTGTGGTAATGTAGTTCACAAGATTTTGAATGGAGTAGGTAACATGAGTTTATTTTTACTACTACTTTGAGACTGTATGGTTATCAGATTGTGGTAATGTGATCATTTGGATGAGGGTATGGATCTCATGACTTTTGATGGTCTTTAATATCTGGATTGAACGACATGGTTGGAAGGCCACAATGTGCAGGACTATATGGTTATGTATCATTGATTATTACCAATCTTGAATACTAGATAATACACTATTAGAGTCGTGTCAACATGGATAATACTTAGTTGAGGTGGTTTTGGCCACTCAGTTTTGCTGTACGCCCCTATAGACTATGTAGCTTAGGCAATTGTGTTGGCTATCAAACACGATTGTGGGTGGTCGTCATAGAAATACACGTGGATGTTGTTGGAACTTTGGTTGATGGTGTTGATACAGTCAGTTTTGGTTTGAGGCTCAATGTGAAAGTTGAGACCAATGTTATATTAATATGGAATGACATATATCACAATTCCAAAGGACATCATTGTTTTAGCAGATGATTATTATTTATTGGAAGATATAGGATGTCGGGTGGCTTAGTTGAGGGGTACTCATTGAGTGGATGTCCATGGGGCCTTGATCTTTTTGAATTGGAATTCCAACTGAACACGGACAATTATATTAATGGCATGTGGTCTTGGTTATATTATTTTAGGTGGGACCTGGGGAATCACCTAGTTTATCTTTCTTCAAAATATTCCTAGGGTTATTCTAAGGATCCTCATCGCTTTAATTATATATATGTTTTCAAATGTTTTATTCCGTATATATAATTGGGGGAATGTGATCAAATATGTAGATGTTTTATGAAGCTAGTAACACTTTCTTCTTGTTTTTTATTACATAGAATGTAAGTAATTTCTTACATGGGTGTGGATTTCAATTTATTTATATGTATCATACACCTACATAATTATAGATGTAGGATAGGGACATCTTCGTGGTGGCTTACTGAGATTTATTTCTCACACCCTAAATGGGACCCTCAAGAGGAGAGTATAATTTATGTCTTAGATATTCAGTAATGGATATTTCTCATGATTTGTACATTGGAGATAATTTTGTGCTTATTAGCATGAGATAGATGGCATAAAGACTATGATTTTTCTTTTTCATTATGTAGAGATTCTTTTTGAGTGGCATAATTCTTTATATATGCATACAAATATGGTCTTCCATTGGTGGCCCTTAATTACTATTATTTTATATGATATTCAATGATATATTTATTATTTTAAAAAAATTAGGTTTTGGTATCATATATTAATGATTATTGTTTATAATTTTGATGAGTTTTATATATTTCTCTTTTTATGTTATGGTTTTCTTCCTCTATGTTTATACATATAGACCCTTATTATTATCACCAATATAGGGTATAGTCACCACACTATCAACTATCAGACCCTCACTACTAGTTGGAAAACTTTAGTGTACAGAAAGGTATTCCTAAGGCCTCTTGTTACGCTGGCCCGAAGAAAGATTTTATGTGGCTCTCAAGTCGAGCCTCTATACTTAGGTGCTTTCAATAATTCTATATCTTATTACAATGCTAATATATCATTTTTATTTTTCTTTTTTTCTTAACATTTCATTTATTATGAACTACCTATCATTATTCTATTATTCATTATAATGATGTTTGATCTGAAGGGTATTGTTTTCAAATTTTATGCTCATGTTCCCATAAACATATGTTCATGTTGTGCTTACATATCTCCCATGTTTATCCTTATTGAGAATCTGATTTCAAACATTATTATTATTCTTTTAGCAAGGTTATGAATAATTTTTTTAATTAGGAGCACTAATATGGATGTTCATTACGGGATAAATTGATTTTCTTTCATGTATTTGGAAGATTATGTTCTACGTTTCCAATGACAGAAATTATTATTGTTCTCATACACGTGTTTATGTAATGTAATAAATATTTATTGTAAAACATATAATACACATGTTTGGGAATACTGAGAGTCTATAGTTGGTATTAGAGGATAGTCTTAGATAACCATTGGATGCTAGGATTAGATGATTCTATTGAGATCCCTACAAATTTTTCTACGAATATGTCTAGGGATGTCTCTAAGGATAAGTCTGAGAATGAGTCAAGGTTTTGTAAAATGTCCTAAAAATTTATTAATGGTTGGAGTAGGTAATATTAAATATATTACATACTTATATAGATACTATAAGCATATATATATCTTCTACAGAGGTAGCGAGTAGTAATAACTATGAAATGGTGAAATTGAATTGGACATTATTTTAACTTGGTGCATGAATATGGGCTTTGTTGCACACCTTAATTGATATTTACAGGGGATATTATGGGAAATCCAAAACCTATATATGATCTGTAATGAAGTAATTAAACAGTTGATGAATATGAAAGATCTAGGAAAAACCTAAGGTATTATATATAAAAAGGAATGTGTCATGATTTATACACACTATAAGTAATAGTCATTATTATTTGATTTTATGTTATTAATATTGCATCTCACACAATGATTTTTTGTTTAAGTAAATATAGGGGACTAGAAAGAACTATGTTACCAATGAATTTAATAAAAAAAATTGATTATCCAAATGGAATGATGACTGGAGTCAAAGATATTGACATTATTTATAATTTTTTGTCATGGATCATGTTTAAAAATGGATCCTTAACCAACACTCATACTCACCAAAGAAGAAAAGGATAGAGTTAATTGAGAGTTTTGGAAGTAGAGACTATATAGAAAATTAATTCAGTATCCTATATGTAAATAATATTGTAATTTTAATCCATTTGAATGTCTTATAGTAATTAGAAGATATTTCAAGTGTGGAAAAGAAAAACACAATGTATGTAATTTCCAATGATAATGGAAATGTTTCGTAAAAACAATTTATTAGATTATTGTTCACTCTAATGTATTATTAGTGGATTAATGTTTTAAATGTGTAATATAGAGGAGTTATGAAATTTGATATCCTATGGTGAATGATCACGAATATAATCATCTTAGTTGTATGAGTAACATTTATATTGATGATGAGGAAGATACTACAAATGATATATGAATATTTTGGGATATTGTAATAGTGTTGTTTATAGCTTGATTAAATTGGAGAAGATGAATGTTATGACATAATTCATATTTCATATTCTGGGAAAGATGTATTAAATAATTGTTTGATAAAATTTAGATGATGGATTGAGAATGAAATTGGACGAATTAAGTTTCAAGGTATTGGAATTAAAGAATTATGTTATATGAATCATGAAATACATGATAGGTTATATATATAAGATCTAAATTAAGTATTTTGAAGAATATATTGATTGGATATTTTGACCTATACAATCTAATAATTATAAAGGTGATATTTTTGTTGAGGGGAGAAAACCCTTAATACATTCCTATTTTTGAGATAATGATGATTGGATAAAGAGATGATTTGTTTGGATAAATAAAATATGACATTATTGAAGACCATGTAAGTGCTTATTGATTAGTGGAAGAAGTGGTATCTGTTATCATTTATGGAGTTTGAAATTTTATTTGATCTATATAATAATATTATCACCTAGTTTAGAAACATGAAATTTACTTTTTTAACATAATATTTTATAGAGGGAATAATAGTTTTGGAAACCTTGGAATTGATTAAATATGATTGAATAAAAAACAATAGAATAAAAAATTATATCCTTTATATTTTTTCTATAAAAATTGTTGAAGGAGATTAAAATATTAATGGATCTAGGGAATGATTGTATTTATGACCTTGGAACTGATTAATGATATTTTGTAGAGAAATTATTTTCCTAAAATATAGTTTAGTCCTTCTTAGTGCACGTAAAAAAATTATTTTTTTACTATTAATAGATGATTTATTTAAAGAAAATTAGAACATTTATTGTAATAATCATATCAATTTTATATAAGGGTGTATTTATATGATTTTTATAAAATATATGTTTTTTGATTAAAAGTGAAAGATGTATAATTTTCATTAGAAAATGTTTTTTTGTTTAAATAATATATTATATAAAATTATATTTTGAATTTTTACTAAGTTAGAAATAGTTTAATTTTATTTAAATTATTATAATTTATTTCATTGGAAATAGTTTAATATTTTATTTTTAAGTAACAAAATTGTAAACATTTGAATATCTTCTCTTCAAAAACATGGATTCTCATCTCATCTATGGGATTAATTTTTAATTAAATTATGAAACTTCAATGAGTTAAATTTAATGAAAAATTTTCAATAATTAAACTGGGAATAATTAATATCATTTAATACTATCAAATAAATTTTTTATTTAAATGAATAGTGAAAATAGTTAAAACTAATTATCGAGAGCATAGATTAAACATGAGTTTTCACATTACATTCTCTACTGTTAAAATTAATTTTCGACACAAATAATTTTTTTTATTTTTAAATTTTAAATTAATATAGAGAATAATTTGTAATAGAACATATAATTAATTTCATTTTAATTTCATTATTCATGGAGAAATGATATTGGTATGTAAAAATATACAAGTTACAATGGTAAAAACCCAAAAGAGAAAAATTCTGTAAACATAATGAATAAGGTATAAAATCATAAAAAAATATGTTTATTTGAGGTTTTAGAGGTTTTTATAGACCAAATTATTCCATTTATCCATTATTGTTCAATTTTCAATGAAAAATATGTAAGAGTGGCCAACCAATAGTGAATAACATTGGGTATTTAAGAAAATTCCACCCCTCATCAATTATAAATGGGAACTCAATATCATCATTTATTGACACCTAAAAATACATTTGAATCAAAAAAACCAAATAAAATTCCCTAACCAACTTTCTTATATGTATTATTTTGTTTATATTCATACCGTGAGACCAACCCTAGTTCCCTCAAGAGAAGATGAAAATGAATTTTCCCATTGTGAATGTACTAGTTATAATAACCCTTATTCATGTTATTTATTATTTTTTCAACATCAATTATGTATTAACAATTGAAATATAATTACACCAATATATTTGTTACAATAATACAGATTTATGTTTATTCCATATTATTTATCCCTATCCATATCCATTACATGTGTTATGAAATTGTCCTTCATGTGTACGATGGGTTACCACCTCGTGAACTGTTGTTGTTCATTTTCACATTACCACATCACATAGTTGGTTATAATGATATATATAAACACTATATATTATATTTATAACATAAGTAAAAAAATTGAGTCATTTAACCATATATTAATTTTTATTCTCCATTCCATTGGGTATATGACAACGTCCTTCATGTTTAAGACAGAATACCACCTCGTGAAGTTATAAAATTCATTTTCAATAACTTTTTACATGGAAGATAAAAAGGGTAAATCAATTTGATATTCATTAAACTATTATTATATTCATGACATATTTACCATATTGAAAATTTAATATAGTATTTTATTAATTAACTTTTCACTCACTAAAATATTATAACATTATTTGTTTACACGTGGACTACTACATTCATAAAGCGATATAAATCTCTCTTTTCATCAGTGTACCAAATGAAAGACATGTATAATTATATTTAATGGAATGATATGTTATTTATTATATAATTTTAGTTCTATAGATGTAATATATTACTTAACTACTTTGTATAATGATTATTGAAAAATGGAAACGTTACTAATGTGTATGTATGACATGTCATTCCCATGGTAGTAACATACTTCATTAATCAAAACCATCATTCGTGGTTGGTCATAAAATAAATATTATTTTATAAATATTAATATTATATCTTGTTAATGTTTCTGTAGATTATGTAACCATGATCAAATTTACTGGGTGAAATGTAACAAATCAAAATTTATACAAAAAACAATGTGGTTATTAGCTGAAACCTGAATTTCACATGGAATTTTTATTAAATGATTAATTAAATTATAAGATTAAATAATATAAGATATTATATATATGATTACGGTTATGTTCTAAAATTATAATAAAATTAATTTTATTATATAATAATGTCAAATGTGTAAGAAGGATGTTGATACTTAAGGTAAGTGATTTCATGATGACTTTAATTTTTGCGAGACAAATTCCATAATCACCACATGTTTTTCTTATGTGGTGTATATACTAAAAATTAATTTATTTTATTATAATTATAATTAAAAAAAATTATTTATATATTTATTTTAATATCTCTTTCATGGGTTTTATATCTCAAAGGTTACCAAATCGCTAAGTATTTTCTTGTGTCTCTTTTATTTACAGAGACATATAAAAATTCACAACTTTTTATTTTTTGTAATATATAAAATGACTCTTTGAAACATTATATAATTAATACCATTATTTATAGGATATTTAAGAGTAATTTTTTTTATTTTTTATTTTTGATTATGATTAAAAATATTTCTAATTTGATTTTTTCCTTAATCTACCTTCGTTGATATTTTTTCCATGTTATATACTTATGTTCTTTCATGAGGTGTATATGTAGACCCATTAATATGTATAATGATGAGTTTATTTACTATAATTTTATCATAAGATTCATTTATTATTATAATTTTATTGGGATTATGATTTAATGTCACCAAATTTGTAAGATCATAACATTACAATCTCATTATTTATCTAGATTTTTTATTATTATGATTCCATTGATGAAATCTTTTGATATTTCTCTCGAAAAACTAATTAATTGTATTCTCATATGTTTGTGTCATGATAATAATGTTTCTCCATAAATGTTCCTCTCTTCCTATAATCTATATTTCAAAATAATTTTTTTACAAAAAATTATATTTTCACTAGATAACTCTTTTCCCTCCAAAATTATGATTTCCATAAGTGAGTTCAAAATTATTTATTTTTCAATAATATTTTCTCAAGTTGGAAAGGATATTTTCTTCAATAATTGCATTAAATTATTTTTCAAAGACTCGGTTATAATATTTAATTATTATTTTCAATGAGAGTGATTTTAATAATTATTTAACATTTAAATAGTGTTTTCAATGTGAAATGGTTTCATTCCTCATGAAATGATTTAATTTTTTTAGTATTAATAAATAATTTCTCAATATTATTTTCAGAGAAATATATTTTCATATTAAAATTATTCATTTTAATGTAGAAAGATAATTTTTCTAATCAAATGTTTTTAATGATTCTTTCAGGGCTTTCTTTATATGTTTTCAATGTTTATTTTCCCAAAATATGATTTCAAAAATATTTTATAAAGTTTATTTTTAAAAGTGGTTTGGAATGATAGTATTATTATCATAAAGTAAATTTCCAATTGATTATTCTTTAAAATCATTATATATCTATGATGATATCCTTTTAGAACACATAATTCTTATTGGGGAAATGATAAATAGATTCCATTTTTAGTCTTTCTCTAAAATGATTATTTTAATGATGACATGATACTTATAAAACCCATTTTCCCATGAGTTATGACATAATAGGAAAATTTTTAAACCTACTAATTTATTAAAGGGTTATTCTATTATGAAATGATGAAATGATTTTGAAACATGTCACATTTATAGAAGCTATTTTATGATGAAATATTTGTGAATCCAATTTAATTTCATCATTTATGATTGGATGGATGTTTTATTATATTATGGAATAAATATGTGTGATTCATAATATGTTCTAGAAGGGACATATATCACATACTAATGAATTGGGTAATGATTCATATCTCAAGAGATATAAAAGACAGGAATTTGGACATGGTTTAGTAAGGTTCATTTTCCATTATGATGTTTTTATGAGTGAACCTTGACTACTATGATGGTTTAGCGAATGATCACATTCCACTACAAAAAGGGTTACCATGAGAGATAGTTTTGTAACCATCCTAGAATGTCTTTCCATCCCCGGAGATCAATGATATATTTTTTTAATTTTCCTAGACTATTAAGGAAGTGATTTTATTTTCATATATGTATTCCACAATTCTATGACATATTCCATTTTTATTCTATCATAGATTATGTTGTTTAGTTTCTTTATGATTCATGACTTATGAATAGCCCATATTTTTGGAATGACTCAAGATTATTTTCTTTTATTTGTTGGGTATGGTTCACAAAATTTTTTATCATGTTTTCATACCCTAAATATCGTTTTATGATTATATATCTCCCTTGTTTAACCTTACTATGCTTCCGAGATCACCATTTCTTATGTATCATTTCATCATGTTATAAAGATTGGTATTGAGAATGATTACTAAATTGCACGATCATTATGGGGGACATTGAAGAACTTATATGAATTTAGAATATTGTTTTTGATGTTTCCAAAGAAACTAAACTATTATAGTAATCATGGTTGTGTTTGTGTAATGCAGTGAATATTAATATAAAATTGTATAATATTCATTTGTGAGATTCTTGGGTTTCTCTTTGGAAGACATCACAAAGAAGGACCAAAAATCACAAAACAATTATTACTCAAGAACTATGTTGAAACCTTCCTTGGATCAAAGCAAAGATTTTAGCTACTTCATATCCACGTGGAAATCCATGTCATAACATGATATATACAATACCCATTTCTGATCCATAATGAATAGTTTTCTGTTAGGAAGACAGCAATGCATGCATGTCTTGGATTTTACCATTCACTCATGTAACAACCTCGATATGTACCCAAAACCATCCCTGTAGAGTCTAGAAAGGTCATCAAAAACATGTACACATCTCTATATGTTCTTGGAAGGTAACCATCAATCACAGTAGCCCATATATTAAATCTTGAGAAAGTCCATAATCTAGGACACTGGCCAATACCGACAGGTTATGAGATTCCATATTCAAGTACCGAATCCCTTTTTAATTCACTCAGTGAGTTCACATATGTTATACAAATAGAATAAAAAGGAAAAAATACACAGTTCATGTAGCTTGTATCTCAACTCACTGGCTCATCATCAAGAAACTATCCACTCTGGTCCTAGACACATGGGAAACCATCCATCTTGGTCAATTAGACCCATCCAAACAATCCAATGGTCTATCACATTCGTTGAAATCAACCTTCCACTTTTATACCATGATAAAATGAAGTTATTAATAATACAGAACAAGTATAACTATATTAAAGAGAAAATTATATGCACACTTTATTTCATAAATATTGAATCACCCGCACACAATCAATCAAACCAAAATAAATTCTTTCCCTGACCCATATGATTTCCTATAAAATTTATTCAAAAAATCATTTAGATAATTTTATAATGCATAAACATCCAATTTACTAACACTAATCCCCCAACTCAAGTCTCATAAAGTATTCTCTAAAACCAAATTTGAAAATTAAAGATGAAATCTGAAAACTATTTCCCAAATAAACCTTTTTCTTCCATGATTTCCATATTTATCTGAAAAATACATTTAAAATTAATTTTTAGAACCATTTTACATTTAAAATCAATTTTATATAGCCATGAAAAATACATAACGATTTCCATCAACACTCACTTGGATAAGGCACCATAATGGGTCAATTTATTAATCTATCATGTCGGTTACAGTCTCTTCATGTACACTGAACCATCCTCATATACATTGTGAATATAATCATGTCACCACCACCCATACCCATGGAATTTATTGAATTCATCAAACATATTGACTCTTCCTCACTGGTTTTTATGGAGTTTACCATCAATAACACCATTCCATCCTAGTATGATCGAGGAAGACCATAGTTAAGCACATTAGCGCATCCCCATAGGTTTTGGAGAGGCCAAATCAAATCATACAATCCCTTCCCCAATGGTTCTTAAGAGGGAATCATCATGTAACACATCCTATCACTGCATGCTCAGGGAGGCCACTTCCATTTTAAAATCAATACATGTTGTTAAAAACCCAAATAGAAAACATCATGTCTCCAAACTCACAAACTCATCTTCGGGCTACTGGTTATTAAAGAACTATTACCATACAAATGCATACCTCTGATTCCCATAGAACTATCCCAACCATATAGGCTTTTGTCACATTCATCATTATCATCCTTCCAAATCCATACAATTATAAATCACCTTTGGTTAAAAAGAACAAAAATCATTACCATAATAAAACTAATACACAATTAAAACATCCTTTCACAAATAGGCAATCACCCAAATGTAATCAAATATACCAATATCAACTCCCACTAATCTAGTAAGGATTTCCTAAAAAACTATGTAAAATCATCCTTTAGATCATTTAGAATGGTTTCACCCACAACTTCAGTACCATTAAGCCCATAGACCAAGTCCCATAAAATATTCAATAAATGACTATTTTCCAAATTTGAAATCACATTTCAATACCATTTAACAATCCTCCCAGTTTCTCCCAAGTCCTAATACAAACATAAAAGTGTTTTGTCAAATTATTATTGGGATTATATAATATTTCAAAATTGATGACTATTATTCCTAGCCACCCACCTAATTAAGCTAAAATTTCATGGGAATAATGTAAATATATATGTACGTAAATTAGTTTAATATGATGGTTCATGATAATGGAATATTTATTTCTATTAATGGATTCAAATTGTTTCCATTGAAAAATTAGAGATAATTCTATATATAATCTCATTGTCTAAGGAAAAATCATTTTTTTGGACCATAAAGTCTAATAAATATAAAATTTAGATGGGTTACTATCCAAATCCATATCTAAAAATTCATAGAAGAATATTTCATGCTTTTATTTTTCCTCATTGTAAAATTGTTTATCCTTCATGAATAGGTGTTTTGAACGGTAAATAGTCCACTTCCTTGGTCTATATATTTATAGTCATCCTTGCTATAAAAGGGTTGGAACATCTAAACAGAATGATGATAGTTAAACTGATCAATGGATTTCTAAATTCATAGGAAGGATTTCCATACTCTTTTTTAAACATGATATATCTCTCATCCACTTTTATTTTCTTATTCAATGATTTTTTTTTCAACTGTAATCATGAAAGATTCTTTTCATTCCAATTATATTTGTAGAATGTTTTCCATTATATAATGTTTTTCCTAATCATTATTATTTATATATGACATTAATTTATTAAAATACATTCAATTCTTTAAGAATAAATTCCCTCTTTCATTTCCACATTCAATCATAATTGTGTGTTTTCCTCTCATTATATGTTTGTGTCCAGTGCACAATTATTTTCTCATCAAATTCAGCTACGTTCTTATTTATGAAATCTCAATAAACAAACAAACATATTTCTAACCACCCTAATGGATTAGTAATTCTAACTTTGCAAAGATTTATAATTTTGTAATGTTTTGTGATTTATAACATTCACTCGTTTAATGTTCTTTGAATTAATATCATGTATTTTGGAAATAAATATAATATTTTAATGATTTTTTTTTAATATGGATTACATATATTACTGGAAGGAAATTTACACATGGGTTCGTGTAATATTTAAACTCCCATTAATATGAAATGATAAAAATTATAACCCATGTTAAGGCATAGATTAAATTCAAAATAATTTTGAATTCTAATTGAAATCACATTGGGAAGTGCATGTTAGATTAATGAAATATTTTGAAAATATCATGGATACAATAAACTGAAATCTATAATTAAAACAAAAAAAATATTTATTAATTTGATATATTAATTTAATAAATCATTAATTTCACCTAATATCAATATACAACCCCCACCGCCCACTATTGAAAAGAAATATAAAAAATATTTATTCCAAAATGAAAGAACCATCTAGTAGGACTCAAGTGCATTATTTATAAAAAATTATTTTAGATCTCAAAAAACATTGATTGAATGATATGTGATAATTTTTCATGATTTAAATTCCTTTATCAATCAAGATAGTGATTAATGTAGTTGGATGTTTTTTATTTTCCTATCAATTAAAAAATATATTATAAACTACCATAGAAAACACTCCTTCAGAAAACAAATTATCAAAATTTAAAAAAATAAAATACATACATAATCATCTATTAAACATTTTGGTAAATTCCCCATAGCCTACAACAATGTCTAAATCATATGTTCAGTTGGAAAATTTGATGTACCATAAGTCAAATCAAGAGAAAAATAGTGCTAATCAAACCAAAATAAAACCTTTATATAACAGTATCCCAAATCATGGAATGGTCATTCAATTAGAAAAACATAAAAATAACTCACCTATATTGATATAAATTACCATCATATTGTTATTAAATATCTCATCATTATGGTAGTTATAGAACTCAAATCCATTTTGATTCTTATGATTCCATATTTAGATGGAAAAGATGATGAGGAGACTAAACTTCACCTCAGAGAGTTCCATATTGGGTACTCAACAACAAAACCTCAAGAGGGTTATGAAGAAAAAAAATCAAACATATAGAATTTCTATTTTACCTGGATGAATCTTCCAAATCATGGATCTAGTACATCTAATCTAATTCATAAAATTCATAAAATTACTTGGAGATACTTTATAGAGAAATTATTTCCTATTTATTGAACAAGTTCTATATGAAATGAAATCAGTTGAATATACCAATTACAAAATTAATCACTGCATGAGTACTATGTGTTGTTAAAAAAGTTTGTGGCCAATTTTGGACACCACTGAATCCCTAAACGTCTATTTATCTAGTGATTATATGATAGGTTTTCTTTTATTAAGAGGGTCGGTCAGCATGACCCAAATGGTTTCATTTTTATTCTTTTCGATAATCAACCTTTATAGGGGTGATGTGGAACTCTAACAAGGCCCGAAGGCTTAGAGACAATTACATGACCCGTAGGTCATAGAAGAATTCACCCCGACAAGACAACTTGGAACTGGTTATCCCCTAAAAATTTCATAATATCAGCACCCTAACATCGCAGTGCTGGTCGGCTAATTTTCCTATGCCAAGTTGTGTAGGCCTGGTACCGATGGAAAAGCCATGCCCTTTAGTTATTCCAATTATGGTTCTCTCTTCTCTAGTGAATGTTCCTGCCTTGATCCTTACCTAAAACCTTTCACCTTTTGTTATGACTTGTATATCTACATCATGTGTCCTGAAGGCATTGGGGTGACCCTAACGACTTAAGTTCTCTTGAAGACCATGAGTAACACTAGGCCTGAAGGCCTTGGGTGGCCCAAAAGACTTGAATGACCCAAGGAACAAATCGTTGGCCCCGAGGCCTAGATGGATGAATAGTTCTGGATGCTACAGTAAAAAACAATAATGTTACAGTAACTGTAAAAATAATTCTATAATACATGAAACATTACCTTCTATAGTTCCCTAGAAATATGTATCCCCCCAAATTTTATCTCAGGTCTCTTGGATGCACTTGTCGAGTCTTTACTAGTCAGGCTGAGTCACATGTGCTATTTATATGGTTATCATCGATAATTTATATAATATTTCACTTTTTGTAAAAAAAATCTAAATATATCTAATGAACTCATAAGAAACATGGTTAAAAACATGTAATAATTTCATAATTGAGCTCTAAATCAAGTCAGGCATGTCCAATAGTGTTAATCCATAAATCTAAAAATGATGACTAAGTGCATGATTGTACTTACAGGTCATGTGAGATATCAAAATATGGATACCAAATAGACATACGCATCTTCACTACAATCTCATTGGACTGAACCTGTCAAAAAATATGGAATTTTGAGTATCAGAGATTATGTAACAATTATATTTATAAAATCATAGGATGATCCCTAAAATTCCCATGGACTAATGAATATCAATGCTATGATTAATTAGAGGAACACTATTCTTAAACCTCCTTGTCAGATTGTGTGATTAATTACCAGCCACACTTTGATCCCTTCTCCCTTACCTATATCCCAAGATGAAAAGACAATCTTGGAATGTGATATAGTACTCTTATCTCTTAACTCGCTTAATTTACTCCTCTAAATCCAAAAAAAATCAAATATGATCTATGTGAGATTACCATAGAAAACCCATAACCATTTTTATCTCAGAATCATGGGAGAAATATTTATCATTCTATTATATAATATCCTTATGAATCTACAATATTCCCAAACCAATATAATCTTGTTTACTATTACAAAAATAAAAAAACGAAATGCGGGACATGCCACTACATTTATGAAACCTTGGGAAAATTTGGTGGTTTTTCATTCCGAATTAATATATTTTATCCTAAAAATATTGATAATAAAATTATCCTACTAGTATCCCACTTAATTCAGTAGCACCAATCTAGTTATTCCATACTCCTAGTCCAATCATTGACCAACCCCTAGGGTAAAGAATAAGAAATTTAACTAAGATCTAAAAATTAAATTATAATTACATATGATGAGATCATTAAAGATACATTAAGAGTTCAACTAGAAAAATAGAAATTAAAATTTTACAAGAATGACATTTAGAAACTACCTCACATCCTACCATCCCTCTATTCAAATAAATTACATTACCTAATACCATTAATAAAACTAATAATCCATTTAATCCTGATTCTAAAATGATCTACATGATTATTTATATTGAATGAAACATTCCATACATGGATTTCATCAAAGAAAATACTATGAGTGAAATGTTTCATAAGGAATTGTGTAAGAATAAGAGACTATTTTTGAAATTTGAAAATGATTCAACATAACTGTACATTCCAATTAAGTAAGAAGATCAAGTTACTATTATATGATAAATTATAAAAAAGGAGTTCAAAATTTGATATTGTACTAATAATCCTAGGAGACTTAATAAATTTCAACCATAGATTTATTTTTAAAAACTTTTTTCTAGGTTTATTTCAACAAATGATTTTAGTTATCATGTTATATAATCGATGCACTCATATTCCTAAGGAAATAATCATAGATGTCCTTTTCAGGTCAATGATATTAATGTAACAGCCCAAGATTTTATAAAAAAATATTTTAATTTCATTAATGTCTTATGTTGTATTCTACACCAAGATTACCTTGCGCTATACGCAACACCGTATTAGCTTGCAGTATACGCAACCCTATTCTTGGACCGTGTTACACACAATTTTGATAATAGTTATTCTACGCAACATTGATTATATATATATATATATATATTAAATGTATAAATGAAATATGGTTGGATTCTGTTATACGAAACAATGAAGGATTCTTTCACAACACGCAACCCTGACTTGGCTTGCATTACACGCAATCACGACCTTCCTCGATAGCGTGTGTTGTACGCAATACCGGGTTTTAATAAACAATGTTATATTATTATAATATTGTCATGAACTAGCCGTTATGAATAGTATTAACTAAATTTTGAATTTTATAACATTATTATTCATCTTACACATTTCTAGAACATGGTATAAGAACAAAATAAATTTTTCAGGTAAAATAAGTATTTTTCAAAAAATGCAGTTTTACCGCCTTTTGATGGCGCAACCACTTTAAATATAATTTTTGACATGTTTATATGTTCAATTTGACAAAATAATATTCTTCTTTTGAATCAGGATATAAAAATTTACATTAGATAAAGTTTTGATATTTTTCCGATAACTTTCATATTTTAATGAATAGTAAAAACACGCTATATTTTAATTAAAAACAACTTTTTTCATCGTAATATCTTATGTGGTTAAATTATAATATTGAATGGTTTTAAAGTATAAATAGAATATATTTTTACCATTTAATATAATGTATGTCATTAGCATTGATTTTACCTTGAATTCGTAGGTTAAATCAATTCAATCTTTTGCAATGTTTTAAAGAAAAACCCGTTTTCTTTCGACAACGGGATTAATTTTAATTTAATTTCTGCATCTTTTGTGTATTGAATTTGGAAAAATGGATTCCATATTTGGAATCAGTGGGTCCAAATTATGTTAATAAGCTACTTTTTATTTTTGGGAATTATGAATAGTAACTACGGTAAATTTTATTTACCATAGTTAAAGGTAAATCGGGTAATTAAGGGTAAATATAATATTTTAAAATTACCCTAACAAATGTCAAAATCCTATTGGATGACTAAAAGTCGACCCATATCACCTAAGGGTCGGATTAGAATCATTTAATGGACATTTGTCCATGAAAATAACTTAATTATTATTAAAACCAAAGAAAGTGACAACATGTCACTCTCTTAAATTTTATAAGTATATTAATTTTAATTTAGTGATAAACTTCATGCAACTTCGAACATGAATAGTCTCCAGAAAGATAATGAAATTATCTACATCATATAAATTTATTTATAATTTTTAGGGATTAAATAATTAGCATTAATTATGACACAATAGTGATGCAGAAATTGTTTATCTAGTAAAAAATAAAGAATATTGTTTTTTTTTAACTACTAGTGACCATAAAATGCAAAAATACCTAACCAAAACTTATTGTCCATGTAAATGTAAACCATAAGCATCCAATGGTCGAATATTTGACCATTTGGAGCCTTATAAAAGCGATTATGACACTTCTATTATTTTATTTTAAATGATGCCAAAGTTGTCACCTTCATAATTTAATAAATATAACAATTTAAATATTGTGATTTTAAGATGATAAATTCGAGTAAAAGTATTATTGTGAAAGGTAATATATTTATCTTCATCATAGAATTTTATTTTAAATTTTTATACAACAAATAGGTATATTAAATAATTATACAAAAATGATGTAGTAATTATTTTATTAAGAGATAAACCAAATAAATGGTTTTAAAAATAATAAAATAAATATTATATGAACTATTTAATGTGATACAGTAATTTTATAGATACATATGACCTTTTATTAATATATCAAAGCTTTTAGTTCGAACATATCTTCTGTATATATTTTATTTAAATTCAAATAAATGAATAGTGTCAAAATTGACACTATTGTTATTTTACAAAAATAACATATTATAAAATTGTTTAAAAATCACAAAAATATTTAAAAATTATAAATTTATATTTATATGGTCTATAATGTTATAAAGTAAACAATTATGGAAAATTCACAACAAATAAGTAATTATTTGTTATAATTTAAAATTTATAATTTTATTACCACAAATAAACTTAAATAGATTAAATAAGGATAAATCAAAATGATAAGGTTTAAAATAAGATCAAAACATGTCT
Source organism: Viscum album (assembly GCA_963277665.1). Classification (NCBI taxonomy): domain Eukaryota; kingdom Viridiplantae; phylum Streptophyta; class Magnoliopsida; order Santalales; family Viscaceae; genus Viscum; species Viscum album. The sequence goes on from OY728134.1 coordinate 1,284,118,239, forward strand.
AAATTTGATTGGTTGATGAGATTACAACCCTATCTCATCTAATCTTCGAATATGAGTCATTTTTGGAGGTTTTTAAGTGGGGTTAAATTTATTATAAATTAATATTTTTAAGAATTCCTAAGGTGCCCCTCTCCTCCCTTATAAAAGGGTACCTCCTCCCCCTCCTCCTCACACCAATTTGAGCACTCAAGCTCGGCCAACCCCTGCCAAAATCTCTTCTCCACTTCCCTAGAAACATCCTAGAGGTTCTGGTCTTCCTCAAAGACCAATTCTAGTGCCCTAAGAGGAGGTCTCAAAGAGGCACTTCAAAGAAGAGGTAATTACCGTTACCAATTCTTTCATCTTTATTTCTTCTTCCACTTCTTCTTCTTAGGTTGTTTCATTATGAAGTAATAACATAAGTATCACTCATATACGGATATGTTATTATAAGTATGAAACAACCCTATTTCACCATCTATCCATCCTACGGAAAAAGAAATCACCGCGCGTGCGTACGTACGGAATACCGTCTCCACGCCGTGGTGTAATCTATTTTCCACCACCACCTTACATGGATGGGTATAATGGTGTAAATAATAACTATACATAGTTATTACAACATCATATTGATTCTGATATATTGTATAATCCACTCCAATTCAATTCAATATTTAAAGAAATGATATCATCGCTCGTGCGTACGTACGGACTACCGTCTCCACGACGCGATGAGATTCATTCTCCATGTTAACCATTTAAGAATGATTATAATGTATATATAAGAAATAATAATGAAATATATGAAATTATAAAGCTACTGGATTTATGTATATATATACATATGTATTTCATCTACTTACTTCCATTTCAAGACAATAAGGAAAGAAAAACAGCGTTCATGCGTACGTACGGACTACCGTCTCCATGAACGGTGTTTTTCATTTTATTTATCTATCTATTATATATATATATATATATATACTGAATATATATGATATATAAATCATATTTTATATTCTGGAAGTAAGTAAATCATGATATAAGTAATAATGATGTCAAGAACAACAAGTCAAAACACCTACGATAAATGAAACGATTTTACCCAAAACGCTTCTTTAACATGGAATTTACAAAAGAACGGGTAATATAATGTCATAAGTGAACCATATATGATATCATAACAATGAATATGATTCTGTAATAAGTCAATGACATTATTTAAATCATTATACAGGAGGTTCGGACACATACGAAGCAAATTGGACCTAAGGTAAGGGAAATATCACAATCTCATTTTTATCTGAGATTGTTTATTCGTAAGTATTTACTGGGGTGTATTTTATCATCCACATCCATGTTCCTTCAATATGTAATATTGTTTCCATCCACTTACAATAGTTTAAATCCAATTTTACTCTTCGGTGAGTTTTTAGTAAAGAATATGAAAGGAATCTTTTGTCGCTTTTTCATACGAGGTACTTTTTGACTCTTCCGACAAAAGTACGAAGAATGTTTTTTTAACTTAAACGGCATGAACGGATTTTTACGGTTTTATAAAGCCTTATTTTCATGAAGCTTCCTCCAAAAGATTTCATGACTATTTTTAATAAAATCTCTTTCTTTTAAAATTGCATGATGTTTTGTGAAAAGAAATTGATTTTGAAGAAGAAAGGATATTTTCCTCAAGAATTCATTTCAAGTGTTTTATCAAAATTATTTTCCATCTAAGATAATAAAGGGTTCTGTTTCTATCCATATTTTTACATTGATTTGACTATGTTGTGATGGAATTATATTTATGAATTCCTTTATCTTATATGAATGGTTTTATGTTGTCATGTTGTTTTAAGAATCCCATTTTTATTACATGGGTTATGAAATGATGTATGATTTATGATTTTGTGGCACACATAAGAATGGTATCATTATGAGATGGGTGGGACCTATATCTCCCTCCAATGCATTGGGTAAAGATTTTATATCTCATGAGATAGACATGGCTGGAATGGTAGGTTATACCGGTTCAGTGAAACAGGACTGAAACGAGGGTTACTCGATTCAGAAAGGGACTTTGTCCACTAAGATAGTCTTGGCATTGAGTCTTGACTAACAAGAAATGATTCTCTATGATTATGTGTGTATGCCACAAAGTTTCATGTTTTAAGTTATGATTATTGGGATTACATTTCACTTCTATGATTTATCCCATGTTATGATATTATGAGCTCTTTGCAGGTTAAGATTTCCAAAAGCTATGTTCTTATATATATGATGTGATTGATATTTCTTTTGTTTACCCTTACTGAGCATTTGAGCTCACCCTTTTATGTTTTCTTTTCCCCAGGATATAAAGAAAGGTTTTAGGTAAAAAAAAGGGATGACCTTTATGGGAGATATTGAAGAACTTTCACCACAATTAGAAGATTATGTTCCGAGTTTCCAAAGACACTAAACTATTACGATCCTTTAGTGTGTGTTTTTGTTATGTACTAAGTATTCCGCAAATGTAATGTAATGTCCATGTACGTCAAGCTTCCGGTCTCTACAGTTGGTATCAGAGGAAAGGTTTAGTCAACCTTTGGAAACTAGGATGCGAGAACTTTAGTGAGATCCCTAGAGATATTTCTAAGGTATGTCTAGGGATGTCCCTAAGGTTAAGTATACGTATAGGTTATAGTACTAGAACTACGCTAACGATCATAGAATTAAACCTAAGATGTTAGATATTGAAGGTACTCCCCCTTTATAATGTTGTTTTCCCTAGCATGATTTTTGCCTCTCACACTATTCTTTTTGGGTTTTAGAAAATGGCTGGAAACAAGGTGATTCATGATAATGGACAATATGCTGGACAATGGAATGATATTTTTTATGAGCAACCAAATGAAATGGGATTTGGAAGTCCAAACCTCATTATTATGCCGAATCAGCAATCTCATAATATGATTAATAAAGTAAAATTTGGTAAGTTTCCTGACTCGGCTAATAAGAGAAAGATGGAGTTTCATGATGATCATAGAGGAAAGAAAGTTCAATTTCCCCTATGTAAATCATGTGGGAAGAGGCATCAAGGAGAATGTTTCAAGGGAACTGGAAGATGCTTTGGGTGTGGAAAAGAAGGACACAAAGCAAGTAAGTGCAAAGGAAAAGGGTCAGTTAACACCATGGATGAGGATAATGGTATTGCTACGACATCAAAAATGGTTAAGTGTTTTAAATGTGGAATGTATGGGCATTATGCAAACAAATGCCCTAAGGGAAAGAATCATGAAGAGAATCAGTATGGTCATATGGGTAGTATTTATGTGGATGATGATGAAGAGACTACAAATGATATGTGAGATGAAAGAATTTTTGAAGCTCGGTCAATGGTTTGAGAATGTAGTGGAATGATTACATGTTTATCATTTGTAATTTTGGAATAAAGAGACATCTATGGATTGTTACACTGTTGTCTTTCCTTGTGTTTTGAAAGTGTATGATTAATGTTACCAGTATCCATGAAAGGTTATTCAGATATTTTTGGAATGTAGATGATATGCGCATAACGAAGGGATAAGGAGAAAATTAAATGTTTGATAGTATTCATGAGCTCATGATTGATATAAGGACTAAGTGATATCATGGTTTGAGTATATAGAATTTTGAGGATTTTGGTATGTGGGAAGTGTTAACTTTTAACTTCATTCATGTTTTCACTAAGGATCAACGGGTATTCAAAAGAATACATGATTAAGGACTTTGAATGTTTGGAATGTGACCAACAAGATATATCTTATGATATGTGGGGATCAACGACAGTATTAAATCTCTGGTAATCGATGTCACTATATTATGAGAGTGGACTGCAGTATTATGTATAAGCCTAAAGATTAGACTGGATTATGTTGGACATAAGTTAGTATTGTTTAAGGATAGAAGATGGGATGCTATAGTAACGTAGTTTTAGAAAAAGGGACAACCTGCAGGACGGGCGACAGCCCATCGCTTCGGACAAGGCTGTAGGAATCGAACCCACAACCGAAGTGCGACTGGCCTTTATCACCTACCACTGGCCTATAGGAAGTCCCTGTTTAGTAGAAACTAGTTTTATTATATTAAGCAGCATGATATATGAAGTATAAGTCCATTTTTAGGAACCATATATGATTAATCTCACTATAGAATGACTTATGTATATTTAATAACTTTTGCTAACCTTTTGTTTGAGACAGATGGAATGAACAGTCATTCTATCACATGATCTGCTAACACTTCACAAATAACAAATTCAACTTCATTTATTTAAGAGATGAAGTAGAAATTGTTCAAGGCACGAACAAAAGTGAGATTGTACCAAAATAAAGTAAGTATTTATTCTAAGCAAATTTTCAACTTTAGGGAAATGATCTTGAAAACCAAAAATGTTGTCCTAGTAATCTTATACCTGATGAATCAGATGGTACCTTATATCATCACAAATCTATGGATTTGTGATTACTGGCTTTTCCATAGCCATGTTCTCTACCACTCTCCATCAGAACATGATGGTTAGATTTCTCGTCCATATCCATATTTTCACCTATGTGGAAACCCAGTGATTAGTTTATTTGGGTAATCGTTACATTTCATACTTTAGTTTTTAAAGCCAAGTTTTGGTATTCCTTTTTACGATGTGGGTTTCTATTAAAGAAACTTTCGAATAGTAAACCATTTATAACCCCGACGAATTTCGAGGGCGAAATTCATTTTAAGGGGGGTAGAATGTAAGAGCCCAAGATTTTATAAAAAAATATTTTAATTTCATTAATGTCTTATGTTGTATTCTACACCAAGATTACCTTGCGCTATACGCAACACCGTATTAGCTTGCAGTATACGCAACCCTATTCTTGGACCGTGTTACACACAATTTTGATAATAGTTATTCTACGCAACATTGATTATATATATATATATATATATTAAATGTATAAATGAAATATGGTTGGATTCTGTTATACGAAACAATGAAGGATTCTTTCACAACACGCAACCCTGACTTGGCTTGCATTACACGCAATCACGACCTTCCTCGATAGCGTGTGTTGTACGCAATACCGGGTTTTAATAAACAATGTTATATTATTATAATATTGTCATGAACTAGCCGTTATGAATAGTATTAACTAAATTTTGAATTTTATAACATTATTATTCATCTTACACATTTCTAGAACATGGTATAAGAACAAAATAAATTTTTCAGGTAAAATAAGTATTTTTCAAAAAATGCAGTTTTACCGCCTTTTGATGGCGCAACCACTTTAAATATAATTTTTGACATGTTTATATGTTCAATTTGACAAAATAATATTCTTCTTTTGAATCAGGATATAATAATTTACATTAGATAAAGTTTTGATATTTTTCCGATAACTTTCATATTTTAATGAATAGTAAAAACACGCTATATTTTAATTAAAAACAACTTTTTTCATCGTAATATCTTATGTGGTTAAATTATAATATTGAATGGTTTTAAAGTATAAATAGAATATATTTTTACCATTTAATATAATTTATGTCATTAGCATTGATTTTACCTTGAATTCGTAGGTTAAATCAATTCAATCTTTTGCAATGTTTTAAAGAAAAACCCGTTTTCTTTCGACAACGGGATTAATTTTAATTTAATTTCTGCATCTTTTGTGTATTGAATTTGGAAAAATGGATTCCATATTTGGAATCAGTGGGTCCAAATTATGTTAATAAGCTACTTTTTATTTTTGGGAATTATGAATAGTAACTACGGTAAATTTTATTTACCATAGTTAAAGGTAAATCGGGTAATTAAGGGTAAATATAATATTTTAAAATTACCCTAACAAATGTCAAAATCCTATTGGATGACTAAAAGTCGACCCATATCACCTAAGGGTCGGATTAGAATCATTTAATGGACATTTTTCCATGAAAATAACTTAATTATTATTAAAACCAAAGAAAGTGACAACATGTCACTCTCTTAAATTTTATAAGTATATTAATTTTAATTTAGTGATAAACTTCATGCAACTTCGAACATGAATAGTCTCCAGAAAGATAATGAAATTATCTACATCATATAAATTTATTTATAATTTTTAGGGATTAAATAATTAGCATTAATTATGACACAATAGTGATGCAGAAATTGTTTATCTAGTAAAAAATAAAGAATATTGTTTTTGTTTAACTACTAGTGACCATAAAATGCACAAATACCTAACCAAAACTTATTGTCCATGTAAATGTAAACCATAAGCATCCAATGGTCGAATATTTGACCATTTGGAGCCTTATAAAAGCGATTATGACACTTCTATTATTTTATTTTAAATGATGCCAAAGTTGTCACCTTCATAATTTAATAAATATAACAATTTAAATATTGTTATTTTAAGATGATAAATTCGAGTAAAAGTATTATTGTGAAAGGTAATATATTTATCTTCATCATAGAATTTTATTTTAAATTTTTATACAACAAATAGGTATATTAAATAATTATACAAAAATGATGTAGTAATTATTTTATTAAGAGATAAACCAAATAAATGGTTTTAAAAATAATAAAATAAATATTATATGAACTATTTAATGTGATACAGTAATTTTATAGATACATATGACCTTTTATTAATATATTAAAGCTTTTAGTTCGAACATATCTTCTGTATATATTTTATTTAAATTCAAATAAATGAATAGTGTCAAAATTGACACTATTGTTATTTTACAAAAATAACATATTATAAAATTGTTTAAAAATCACAAAAATATTTAAAAATTATAAATTTATATTTATATGGTCTATAATGTTATAAAGTAAACAATTATGGAAAATTCACAACAAATAAGTAATTATTTGTTATAATTTAAAATTTATAATTTTATTACCACAAATAAACTTAAATAGATTAAATAAGGATAAATCAAAATGATAAGGTTTAAAATAAGATCAAAACATGTCTAAATTTGATTGGTTGATGAGATTACAACCCTATCGCATCTAATCTTCGAATATGAGTCATTTTTGGAGGTTTTTAAGTGGGGTTAAATTTATTATAAATTAATATTTTTAAGAATTCCTAAGGTGCCCCTCTCCTCCCTTATAAAAGGGTACCTCCTCCCCCTCCTCCTCACACCAATTTGAGCACTCAAGCTAGGCCAACCCCTGCCAAAATCTCTTCTCCACTTCCCTAGAAACATCCTAGAGGTTCTGGTCTTCCACAAAGACCAATTCTAGTGCCCTAAGAGGAGGTCTCAAAGAGGCACTTCAAAGAAGAGGTAATTACCGTTACCAATTCTTTCATCTTTATTTCTTCTTCCACTTCTTCTTCTTAGGTTGTTTCATTATGAAGTAATAACATAAGTATCACTCATATACTGATATGTTATTATAAGTATGAAACAACCCTATTTCACCATCTATCCATCCTACGGAAAAAGAAATCACCGCGCGTGCGTACGTACGGAATACCGTCTCCACGCCGTGGTGTAATCTATTTTCCACCACCACCTTACATGGATGGGTATAATGGTGTAAATAATAACTATACATAGTTATTACAACATCATATTGATTCTGATATATTGTATAATCCACTCCAATTCAATTCAATATTTAAAGAAATGATATCATCGCTCGTGCGTACGTACGGACTACCGTCTCCACGACGCGATGAGATTCATTCTCCATGTTAACCATTTAAGAATGATTATAATGTATATATAAGAAATAATAATGAAATATATGAAATTATAAAGCTACTGGATTTATGTATATATATACATATGTATTTCATCTACTTACTTCCATTTCAAGACAATAAGGAAAGAAAAACAGCGTTCATGCGTACGTACGGACTACCGTCTCCATGAACGGTGTTTTTCATTTTATTTATCTATCTATTATATATATATATATATATATACTGAATATATATGATATATAAATCATATTTTATATTCTGGAAGTAAGTAAATCATGATATAAGTAATAATGATGTCAAGAACAACAAGTCAAAACACCTACGATAAATGAAACGATTTTACCCAAAACGCTTCTTTAACATGGAATTTACAAAAGAACGGGTAATATAATGTCATAAGTGAACCATATATGATATCATAACAATGAATATGATTCTGTAATAAGTCAATGACATTATTTAAATCATTATACAGGAGGTTCGGACACATACGAAGCAAATTGGACCTAAGGTAAGGGAAATATCACAATCTCATTTTTATCCGAGATTGTTTATTCGTAAGTATTTACTGGGGTGTATTTTATCATCCACATCCATGTTCCTTCAATATGTAATATTGTTTCCATCCACTTACAATAGTTTAAATCCAATTTTACTCTTCGGTGAGTTTTTAGTAAAGAATATGAAAGGAATCTTTTGTCGCTTTTTCATACGAGGTACTTTTTGACTCTTCCGACAAAAGTACGAAGAATGTTTTTTTAACTTAAACGGCATGAACGGATTTTTACGGTTTTATAAAGCCTTATTTTCATGAAGCTTCCTCCAAAAGATTTCATGACTATTTTTAATAAAATCTCTTTCTTTTAAAATTGCATGATGTTTTGTGAAAAGAAATTGATTTTGAAGAAGAAAGGATATTTTCCTCAAGAATTCATTTCAAGTGTTTTATCAAAATTATTTTCCATCTAAGATAATAAAGGGTTCTGTTTCTATCCATATTTTTACATTGATTTGACTATGTTGTGATGGAATTATATTTATGAATTCCTTTATCTTATATGAATGGTTTTATGATGTCATGTTGTTTTAAGAATCCCATTTTTATTACATGGGTTATGAAATGATGTATGATTTATGATTTTGTGGCACACATAAGAATGGTATCATTATGAGATGGGTGGGACCTATATCTCCCTCCAATGCATTGGGTAAAGATTTTATATCTCATGAGATAGACATGGCTGGAATGGTAGGTTATACCGGTTCAGTGAAACAGGACTGAAACGAGGGTTACTCGATTCAGAAAGGGACTTTGTCCACTAAGATAGTCTTGGCATTGAGTCTTGACTAACAAGAAATGATTCTCTATGATTATGTGTGTATGCCACAAAGTTTCATGTTTTAAGTTATGATTATTGGGATTACATTTCACTTCTATGATTTATCCCATGTTATGATATTATGAGCTCTTTGCAGGTTAAGATTTCCAAAAGCTATGTTCTTATATATATGATGTGATTGATATTTCTTTTGTTTACCCTTACTGAGCATTTGAGCTCACCCTTTTATGTTTTCTTTTCCCCAGGATATAAAGAAAGGTTTTAGGTAAAAAAAAGGGATGACCTTTATGGGAGATATTGAAGAACTTTCACCACAATTAGAAGATTACGTTCCGAGTTTCCAAAGACACTAAACTATTACGATCCTTTAGTGTGTGTTTTTGTTATGTACTAAGTATTCCGCAAATGTAATGTAATGTCCATGTACTTCAAGCTTCGGGTCTCTACAATTAACATCCCATTTGATATCTATTTCCTCAACATAAAACATGACACTTTTTTTCTCAATCTCCCCTAATTTGCGAAAGAACATTACTTGTGATAGTTACAACCAAAATTGATGTTCACTTTGACATCGTATCCATGGACTTTTTTGACCAACTATTATAGTTCAATATTTTTCAATCCATATGATACCCATTAAATAAAACTTATATATGTGATTCAAGCGAAACTTGTGAGAGTTTATGAATAATAATTCGTCATGTTCTTCCATGTCTATTGATAGAGTTTTTCGTGAAAATTTCACGATCATTAACCTATTCATAAATTGTGATGTTGATGTTAAACTTTCATTTATTAACTCCATTGATATAAAGGATCAGGAAAACACTTTATAATACCATCATACCTCTAATCTCTAGTTCTCCACCATGGATAGTAATGATGAAAATGAATCAAACCAAATGTGAATCTCTTACTGTATTCCTAAGTGTTATATCTTATAAATGAAGTAGGAAACTGATCTCAAACATCTTCCTATACATGTAAATAATTTAATCATTTTCCATGATCACTCTAACCCTACCATTATATCTAATAAAATTACAAATATAATTTATTCAAAAAATTTATTTATTAGTTGAAAAAATTTATTTAGGTTTGACCCTATATAACATACCTAGCAACATCACAACCCTTTTTAGGGATCATATCCATAGAACGAAATCATTAAAAATAATCAGGTGACCTAAAAGAAGAATAAATCCACTCATAACTAAGGAATATAGGGATCATATTACCAAGATTCATCAATCTTGTGTTATCTACTACATTTATTATGGTGAATGGGTTAGTGTGTTTGAAGGGGTTCTTGAGAATGGTGGCCCAATTGTAGTCACTAATGAAGATGCATAACTGATCCGAACAAAAGTGAAAAAATGTGTGTGTGGATTGATTGTAATAAATTGAATGATTAAACATGAATATGTAACTACACACGTCCTTTCATTGATCAACTACTATAAATATTATCTAAAACGTGATACTATTTCTTTTTTATGTTTACATTGGATACTTTTAAATACAAATTTCATATAATGACCATGAAAAGACATCACCTATAAACCCTTTTGGGAAATATGCACATATGATAATGACTTTTGGCTTCTTTTTTTCTCATTAAACATTCCATATTCATATTATGAATATTTTTTTGAATTCATATGTAATATTATATATCTTTTTCATGGTTTAATTTACCTTTTTTGTTAATTATTTGAAATACCTATTGAGTTTGCTCTTCGTCATCAAAAAAAATTTGTTAAAGGAAGACTTATGGTAGAATTTGAAAATTATCACTATATTGTTACATGTGGTATTTTTCTAGGATACATAATATCTCATAAGTTTATCCATGCTTACCCTCACAAAAATGAGTAAATATATTCACATTTTAAGCATATATGAATTTGATACATTTTATCATTCGATGGTCATGCCAATTTATACTGATGATTCACCTAGAAAGTCAACTAGATTGGACTAAAACTCACTATGTTACTACAAAACTATGTGGAATTCCATTTTTATGAGTATTTCAAAAGTGTTTTCATTAATGTAATAGTTGTCCTTCATATGCCTCAATAATCAAAACGCAAGATTAATCCATAACCCCTGAATTTAAGTGGGAGGACAATAATATGACAATTGGGGATGTATACAGTCATTAAAGAGAAAATATTCTTCATTTAAAATATTAATCCTAAAAACACCTAGATAAAATAAAAATTTATTACATTAAACATGAAAAACACCTTTCAACTATGGTATTTCCTTGGACAATTTCAAGCCCTTTGGTTAAGTAAAATAACCATAATATTTACGGACCATTCAGCCTTCAATTTTCAACATGATTGATTAAAAATTGAGTCTAATAATATAAATAAAAATTCTACAATGGTTTTACATTGAGATCAATAATATACAGAGAAAATTAACCATATGGATGATCACCGGTGTATAATTTCAAATTATTCTCAACTTCAAGTCATTGATCCTAAAATTCACACTAAACACCTGTTTTCTCCCAATACTATGTTATCATGGTAATAACATAGTTTCAAACGTTTTTCGAGGATTCATTAATAGATTAAAAAAATCATATCCAAATATTTATTTGAAATACTATTTATTGGTAGATAATAGACATAGTAAAACTACGTCCAACAAAGTGATTAAGAGATGTGTTCATGAAACTAAACATTCCATTATATTGGAATTATTCAACACAATTCATGAAGAGAAAAACATTTGACAACAAAGTACCTTCCAATGGGTCCTTAACTCTCGATTGTTAGACATCCATTCTTCATGGAATCATTAGAGTACTATAGGTTATGTCCAACTTTCCAAATATTTGATAAACATTCCAAAACAAATGATATTCCCCAAATATCGTTAATATTTTAGAAAATCATGATGTATGAGGTATAAATTTAATGGGACCCACAAACCACCCACCCCAATGTATTTTAATACATTTTTCTTCTTCTCAAGAACGATTTTATGTGGGTTGAGGCCAAAACCAATTGAAATAATGATGCACATACTATGTGTGAGTTCCTCGAAACACACACCTTTTATTGTTTTGGAACATGTTGTGCCTTGAGAAGTGACTTTTGACCCCATTTCTATAATCATACAATCGAATAATTACTGTAAAATCATTGTATTTTACATAAAAATTACATGATATCTCCCACAAAAAATTTTTTGCAACAATTTCCAATATATAAGTGAAAAACGTACTTAATAGAAGTGTTAAGACCACAATAAAATACTATTATAATGAACTTGGTTCAAATCACTAGGGTTATTGAAAACCCAACATTAAACTCATTGGTATGTATAAAATTATTCTAGTTTTTCGTAAATAATTTCATTTACCAATCAAAAACCAAAAAAACATTTTATGATTTGAAAAACGATAATTTCAATAGTGAAAAATCTAGTGAAGGGAGATTATTTTAGTTGAATGAATTTGAGTTTCTTTGACTATATTCCATTCTGAATTAAAATCTATGAAATGAAAAGTCTATGGTACTCCCGAATAAAATCATCCTACGAAAATTATTTTATAAATGTGAAAATGTATTTCTCTTTAATTATCTATTTTAAATACACCTATTTATGATTGATTCCCATATGTAAGGTCAATTTTCTGTTAATAATATCTTCCAAATTAGTGTAGTATGAATCCAATACCATTATTCTAAAAGGAAATTAACGTTTAATGTGTGATGAATAAAGAGTCACTATGAGTGGACACAAAACCTTGGAACCATATGGACATCCACTGGATCACCAACTATTATATTAAACCATCCATTTGAATTATATAGTGACCCACCAAATCCATAATGGATAAACCTATTTCCCTTTTATCTACCTCTACCTCACTTAGTTATCTCTTTATCCATCACCCTCTTTCATTTTCTTCCTCTCATATTATAACATTATTTAGCCTTTTTTAGTTTTTACCACTTTATTCATCTAACATTTAATTTTTTTTTCTTTTTTTGTATTAATGTTTTTAAAATTTAAAAAAGAATAATTACTGACTATCAAATTTTGAATTTTTTTCATCCATTTTTTTGTCAGTGAAAATAATTTTTTCCCTCTCTAAAATCTTTTTTATCCTCATACGAAACTTCAATATACATTTTAGTGCCAATACCAAAAAAATTAATTTTCTATTCATTAATATGAAATGATTCTTCCCATACCCTTAATAATAATATAATCATTCAGTCTAAGGTCAACTATGATTGTATTTTTATCCCAATTTTAACCATAGAGTGTGAGTCTTGGATTTTTTCACCTTCGATATGAATTTATTATTTTGATGTGAATTAATGTAATTGATTAATTTTTTATAGTACATGAGAATCAAATTATCTAAATATCCTCCCATTACCCACACATTGATCATTATTTTGAAATCCACTTTGATTGTATGAAAACATATTTTTTTAGAAACATTTAAAGTCATAAACCCTTGTCCCACACAACATCTAAATTGATTTTCATTGAATTATTTTTTATATATTATGTTTTGGGTGATTATTTGATTTTGTGGATATTTTATTTAATTTTCAATGTGTCACCAAATGCAAGAGATAAGTAATCCATTTATATATGTGGGAGAGTTTTTAATTTATGAAGGTTTTTTAGGATTTATGTATGTTAATGTAATTTTGTAAAAATGTTGTTAAAATGTGTTCAAAATTTAAAAAAAAACAAAATAAACAAAAATAACAAAATGAAAATATTTTGGTGTATTTTTCTTATTGAACACAGTTCTTCATCACCATTATATATTGACGTAAATTATACAATTAGTTTCATCAGGTGTTCCAAAAAGGGTTATGATATTAGTGTGAGATTTGTTTCTATGTATAAATTAAAAAAATAAATGAACACTTTAATATTGTTTTCATGAGATGTTGGTAGAGTTTTTTATTATTGTATATATTTTTAATTTCCTTCCTCTAAAAATTCTCTCTATAGGTTTTGTTATTATATCCACAAATTTTTCCCGTGTAAAAATGTTTTTTATTTGACCGTCCATGCCTCATTTATAAATTTTTCATTTCCTTCTCCTTGTTGAAATCCCTCATTTTCTTCTCCTTGGGGATTTATATTCCTACCCTGACTTAAACACTAAAAACCCATTATAAATAAAAAAATAATTTTATTAACATTATAATAGGAATATATGTGGAGATATTTGTTTTTTTTTTGTTTTTTAATGACTAAACCATGTTAAAGAATTTACATCAGCGTTAAAGAAATGAGTTTTGAATGATCAAATTTTTACAATTTATATTTTGAGTAATAGAAATGAATTGTTTATGTAATATTATAAAATTTAAATAATGTGTTCAAATTCATTATTAAATCGTTAATTTATCTTGATACTCTCATTGGATAGAATTTTTTGTTAAAATTTTTTGTGAAGGAAAATGATTTCGTTGTGATCTTATTTATTAAATGATTTAAGAAAAGATATATATTAAGGGTGGGAGAGTAAAAATTACCAATCCATTAAGGATTTTATGTCAACATCATCACTAATATTTCACAGAAATAATTAATTTCAATTATATTTACATGTTTTGATCATAATAATTTATGAGAAGCATTGTTTGAATTCATTCAATAACACAACAATTTATTATTATTTTCATAGAATTTAATATACTTATACAAATGCTATGATTCTTGTGTTTTAGTTTTTTTGATTCAAATAAAAACAAATCAAAAAATTGGATCTTTGGATAATTTTGTAAAATTAAGGGACATATGGATCGCACAATATGGGTTGCTAGATTTGTGATTAAAACTGAAATATCCTTGAAAATTGATTTTTTTTGGTCAATATAGAGGTCTAAATTTGATGAAACTCAATAATAATATCATGAAGGTCAATTAAAAACATGGATAAACATTTTATGTCCCAATTAATCCTTAATGAGTCTCAATTCATGCATAAAAGTACACCATATAATTTTTCAATTGATTGAAGAACAACTCAAAAATGTTTTCATTTATACTAATACACTAACATAATTGACATGAGATTTCATGGAAATAATGAAAATAGATTTCATAATATCTTTTACGGATATTGTGTTTTGAAATGGAGGATTCTTTATTTCCATAAATTCATTCACAGTGTGTCCTTGGAAATATTCAGTATAATTCTGGATAACAGCACATGGTTTGGGAAAATAACCAATAATTGGTACCAAAAGTTAAATTTATATAATATCTATAGTTGTTTCCATATAAATCTATATATAAATCTTTAAATAAGAATATTTACCAATATTGGGATTTATTCAATGCTAAATCATTTATCTAAATTGAAGGGTTGTATTAGAAGGAATACAATCCACTCCATTGGATATACGTTGATAATCATCAACAACTTCAATGGGGATTGATATTTAATAATCTAGGAAGAGAATTGGTATTGCCATAGCGTTTAAAAATTAATGGAAGTACATTCCGAACACTTATTTTAATAATATATATCTCACATCAGATTTTATTTTGAAGATTGATTTCATTTATTTTCAATTATAATCATGTATTATTTTTTCATTGAAATTATATTTATTTTTTAATATATATATATATATAATATTTTCTAATACAATTTTGGTAGATATGATATTAATATCCAAAAATACATTAACTTCTTTAATAAAGAATTCACTACTTAACTTTCTCATTAAATCATGACTAATTATTTACCTTTCTTCAATTATCTATGTCTGGTGCACATTTATTTTCTTATATCATTACCTTAATTATAATTTATCAAATAAAAATAAACTTGAAAAATAGATTAATGACCACAAAAATGAATTATTGAATCACCCAATGGGTTGAGTCATAATATGGTGACATTAAGTTCTTGAAATATTTCAATCATTTGACATTCATTGAATAAATATTGTGTATGTAAAAATGATATGGATTAATGACATATTTCATTTGGAACAATGATTAAAAGGGTTATTGGAACCAAAATTACACATGGGTTCATGAAATATTTCACCTTCCAAAATAAATAATTGATACGAATTATAGCTCTATCCGTGTATTGAATTGAAGTCTGAAAATTTTGAAATTCTAATAGAATTTTTCTCATGATATGGATGTTGTCTTCCTGAAATTTATTTAAATTCTCAATCATATCATAATATTACATTACCACTAATGAAAACATCATAGTATTAAATTAATTTTTAAATTAAATTACTCAATCAATCATTTTACCTAAAGTCTATACACTCATTAAAAAAACAAACATAAAACAATTGATTCTAAAACCATTGTAATAGCACTAAGGAATGTACATGAGTCTCATAATACATATTATATCTTCACATCAAATCATTGAATGCTTATTAAATGAAAATAATCCATACATCTACCACCAAGATAACCCAAAATGAATAATATCACTAACCATTTGAATAAAGAACACCACCACGCCATTTTGAAAGAAAAACATCCACATTGAATATTTAACCAATCCAAGCTCTCCAAAACATATTTTTATAATCACAAGAAACCTAAAAATATGTTCTTATTTATTATTAATGATACATAATTATATAGAAATGAAAAATAATAAAATTATCAAATAATTTCAAGGAAACCTTTCCATAATTGAATTTATTCTCAATAATTCTGAACTCTATTCATCACTGACTAGGCTCATCCCAACATTGCATCAACTCATGAGGATTTATTTCAAATAAATTATCTCTATAATTAATTAAAAACATATAATTATTAAATAAATTAAAATAAAAAATTCCTAAATCTTACCCACTATCTAGGTAATCCATAAAATCCATACGTAGTTCATGACTACCTCCAAAAATACCATGTTCACATGTATGTACCGTAAATATAATTAAAAGAATTAAATATCTAATTATAACCAATAACTAAAATTGGAATAAGGGGCACCAAACTCACCAGGTGGTCCAACAGTGTATGAATTGATAAAGAACATGTGTGTTCTCTCCCAATACACCCCCGATATTAGTCCATAAAAATTCCAAAATTTAAAAACATTAATTTAAGGTAAATTTTATCTATGATTTCCAAAAATACCTTATTAAATATACATAATGACAATTATTTCAATAAATAGTGCAATGGACTAATTTTTTGTGCAATGATGCATCCTCTAATAGTTTCACGTGAAGGTCCCATATGAAGGGATGATTTCATTATGCTCCATTGAAATCTTCCAATCCCAAAATCAAATTGTAGAACAAAAAATCATTTTAATGTATAGAAAAAGGATGGTGGGGAGGTTAGGAACTCACCTATAATCACCCATAAAATTCCACCATGATCATCCCCACATAAAGGTGGATAATGAGATTAATGGGAGGGTATTTCTTGGTAAAAATGGCCTCACATCACCCCTAGTTTATGTTAATCATTGAGGCACTCCTACATGAAAATGATGAGGGGTCCTATCATTTGATAAAATATAAATAACCCAACAAAGAGATAGTGGGCCTCACCAACTAGATGGTGGATCATTCAGTTAGCTAGTATTGGACCAGTGGATGGCTGGTGGCCCCAGCAGGGGTGTCAGGCTACTGCCTACCCCACTTCTTATTTACTGGCAAGCTAGGTAGCCTGACCACCGTAGATACCATCTTTGTGTAATCATAATACCCAATAACACCAATATATTCCTTACTCCATGTTTAATACCTCATTCTAAAGGTTTTTAGAGCCTTGAAAAATATGAATTGAAGCTCGCCTCCTAATATTGGACATCCACCAAGAAAAAAATATATAATCCCAATGGAATTTCTAACCCATAACATCATGGGTCATCACCAAGTGTAAGAAATGGTTCAGTGAAATGATTTTATTTAGTCATAGAAGATTAATATTAGGTAATTGATGATATAATGTTGAATGTTTATTATATTCCTTATGGTTTTATACTTTATTTCTTTTTGAATGATATGTAGATCATGTAGTTACATAGTGGTGGTGAAGCGATGTAGAAATATTTTTAGTGAAATCATTCATTCATAAAATTATACCACATAATGTATTCAAACTATTTCAAATATTGAGATTAATTGATATCATATTTAACTAGAATATTCACACCACATGGATGACATATTATTAAAATATCATAGTACATGATATTTTTACATGGATTGATAACTGTGTGGGTTTTGAATACCTATTGTGTTCAGCTTCAGTTTGAGACATTGTTTTTCCATGTTATATATAATGATTAAAAGTGGTGTGTGTATGAACCATCATTAAAAAAAGAGTATACATCCAATAAATATTAACACGTTGTCTTAATGGTAAGATATCTCATTACATGTTCTTTATATGGTCTCCCTCCAATTTACAAATATACCCACAAACAAGAATGTCTAAGGTCGCCTTATCTCTAGTTGGTTTCTAAACTAAATATTTGTTTTTAGACCGAGCCTTCAATATATTCAGAATCAATAAACTCTCCCTTTTTCAAGAACTAAGATTATTAACCATATGGAGGATCAAAACATTTTTTTCACTTCTCCAACTTTATCATCATATGGACTATATGTAGGATGCGAATATTGTTTGTTCTAACTACTTTATTGAATTTGTGGTTTCAAAACATCCTCTTATTTAATTGCATCATCAATAACCCCCCCACCCTTTATTTTATGAAATATTATCTTTAAAATATATTTAATTTATCCATATACTAGTTTTATTGGAAACCCTGAGTTTTAAGGAACCAAAATATACTAGTGATTTTATTTCTTAAAGATAAAGTTTATAACATAGACATTAAACATGGTTGTATAAATTTTAAATTTTAGATTTTTAAAATCAATTATAATGGTTTTAGATAAATAATATATATTCATAGGTAATCAGTTAATTTTCAACATATTATTTAATATTATGTAAAAATTAGTTTTTTAATAAAAATGGTTTTTTTTTATTTTTTGACGAAATAATAAATTTACATTTTTTCGAAATTTAAATTAATTATTTGGAGAAACTAACTATGTTTTTTGATTAAATATTTCAAGATTAGCATACGGTAATTTTTTTTATAAAATGTTATATTTTTTTATGAATAGTGAAATACATATTTTTATTGGAAACTAACATTTCATTTTAATTATTTAAAATTTTCAGTTTTTTAAATGTTTTTATATAAAATTAGTTAAATTTATTTTCATGCTTAATTTTTATACATTACTATTTATACATTGGAAAACAATTTCAAGGGAAACTACTTTTTTATCACATATGCAAATTTAATTTTTAATTAATTTCTACCACTTAAATGAAATAAATTTGGAAAAATAGATTAAATTTTTTTAATTATAATAATTACTATTATATGTTAATTTAATAGTGAATTTTTCTCTTCATTATAAATAAAAATAATAAAAATTATTTATTTACTCTAATGTTAAAATATATTTAATTGGGGTTACACTAATACGATAAGGGTTAAAATAATATAAAATTGTTTATATTATTATACAATTATCATATTTATACCACATAACCTATATGGTTGTATAATTACACATTTTTATCCTTTTCGTATTTGAAAAATGTTAGTATAACGTTTTATTTTAACAAATTCCAAGTGTTTCCTCCCCCACACAAATAAAAGGTCACAACCATTGTACTCATATCCAAACATTCAAACCCTCTGGGTTATTTCAATTCCCAACCAAATATATTCCTTAAATCCCAACCCAAATTTTATATTCCTTATTTTATTTATTAAATACTTTTATAAATTATTTAGGCACTTACATAAAGAGGTTCTATGAAGAAGAGTGAAAATTCATTACCATAGATTTTTTTAATACTTCTTCCACCTCCATATTTCTAAAATATTATAATATAATAAAACTAGTAAGTGAATTTTAATTATATATTATAATGAAAATTTTATAATCTATTCCTATCTATTATTTGATCCAATTTTACACGAAATTACCAATTTTTGGATGGGAGGGCTACCGCCTCATTAACCGATGTAATTCGTTTTCTATCAAAACATATTAGGGACGGAGATAATGAAGGATTTAATATTTATATATGATATTTATAAAATTATTATCGTGTTTTAGTTATAATATGACCAATATATTCATACCTTATAATACATTGGATGATGATAATGTCCCTCGTGTGCACGTGTGGACTACCACCACATGAAGCAATATGATAATGTTTTCATTTTATTATTACATGGACGGTAATATTAATTTATTTTATTAATATATTATATATATATTAAATAATAATTATTCTATAAAGGTGAGTTAATATTTAAACTTAATTAATTTCATCAATCTAAAAATATAAACAACATTCTTGCATTCATATGGCTTACCATTTACTTTATAGGTGTAATTCATTTTATACCTATAAAATATAAGGATTAGTCTAAATTAACATATAATGAATTTATATTATTGCTATATCATTTTTTAAATATGAGTGAATTTGGAACCAAGATCAAATTGAAATGATAAAAAATATCAAACCAAAATATACATGAAAAATAAATCAGTTATTAACCGAAATATAATTATAAAATGAAATTGATGATAAAAAGGAATTTAAATATCATAATTATATCATATATTGTATGATATATATGATTATGGTGATTTAATATATTTAAAATATACATATAATTATTATACATGTGGTTTTAATGCATATAAAGGAAATCAATACGTGATGTAAGAGATTTGTGTCTAACTTTTATTTTTTTGGACACATGCTTTATATAATGCATTACTCTTTTGGGTGTTTCATATACATTCCATGAATGTTTTTTATGATCCTTCACATGATGATTATTTTTTATACATATACATATAATTTTATTACTTTCATGGGGCTTATTATTCATATGTTACTAAACCGTTTAATGTTTCCTATTAAATTCACACGTTTAAAGATTTGGTTTATAGTAATGAAATATTATGATCTACGACGAAAATAAACTTATGATTTGTCTTATTATATATTTAATTATTTATAATAATTTATCCCCTTTAATTTCCACCCTTTAAGTACTCAATATAATGAAATAATGGTTTTTTAAAAGAATCCACTTTATCTCTCTCTTCAATTTAAAATCATTTTTTCTTTCATTTTAGTGTTTTTAAAAAAATGATGACATATTTTTCTATTATATAATAATTATATAAATTCAATTTCACAATTTTTAAATTATGAAAAAATTTATTAGAGATGAAAATTATTTCCATTTTCCAAATGAGTTACTTTTCTACTTTTTATGAATGTTTGAAAGGAATGTTTTATTTTAACTTCTAATAATTTAATGAAACTTCATACTATCATGACCAGTATATTAATTAAATATTACATTATAATTTTATATTTTTATTTTCAATTAAAATTATTTCCATAATATTTTATAAATTTCTATTTTTAAAAATATTTAATTTATATTATATATTATTTTTTCATGAAATATTTCTGGTGAAATTTCAAAATAACATTCCATATAAGGTTACATATACTAATATCAATTATTCTTTATATGAGATATTATCTAATGATTCAATTATTATAATATCTATGTATTTTTAATGTTTACTCTTCTGATATGTTTAAGAAACACGTTTATTTTACATTAGTTATGCTATGATAAATTGATAAAATGCCTATAATCACATTTTCATTAATGGGATTATTATGTGATGATGTGGTGAGTGTTTTTTGATCATGTAGTATAAATATGTATGATTTTTAATTTTTGAATGGTGGTTATATTATAAAAATGTATGGTTGTTTTGTTATATCCAAGGAGGGTGGTAATTTTATAACCAATGATGGTGTTTACGTCGTAACAATGCATGGTGGTTATGTTATAATAGACCAGGGGTGGGCCAAGAATTATATATCCCTATAATTCATTAGGTAATTATTAATATACCATGAGATAAATAGTACTAGAATTTTTATTAAACCTATTTTAATAATGGTTTCTATCCACTATGATAGTATTGGGAGTGATCCGGGACAACTATGATTGTTTAGGGAGAGAACCCAATCCAATATGATAGCCATGGAAATAAGGATTGACATATATTGAAATTATGTTCTATGCTTAGATGTATGACACACGTCTAAGTATTATACCAATGTTATTATCTAATGGATCTTGTTCTTTTATTCCATTTTGATTCAAGTATTATGAACTACCAAACATTATAACATGACTCAATTTTATTATTTTTAATATGATTGATATGGTATTCAAATTTTAAACACATTTTCACATTCCCTTATGCTAATTTTTTGGTTATATGATCATTTATATCTCCCTTACTTATAGTTAAAAATAATCTAGAAACTACCATTATTATGTTTCAATTCCATAGGGAATCATGAATAGTTTTATTTAAGATAATTTTAAGAATTTTACTACAAATGAAGTAATTATTCTAACATGAATTAGTTAACTTATGATAAATATATTTATGTATACTTGTATCCAAATCCTCTATACTTATATGAGTATGACTTGGGTCATATTGTAATGTAATTAATATTCATATATTAGGTTTGAATATATATTATTCAAAACTGTTGGTTACTATAGTTTATATTAGAGAATGGAGTAGTTATACTTTTTAAACTATGAATAGAAGACCTAAATTAGAAACCATAGTATAACAATATATATCATACAGTGTGTGTTGTTTTTTAAAATAAAGGACTGTTTTTATTAGAAAACACCCCTTTTGTATACTAAAAGTTGATATGGTTCTAGAACGTTTTTACATAGGATAATAACTCCGAAATGGGAACATAAAGTGGTAATTTATCATCACTTAGTGAATAAAATTTGGCTTTAATGAATACATGGTTTGACACATCCTCATGATGTGCTTTGCAATATCACAAACTCTTTATAAAAAACAATGAAGGATTTGAGTAGATAATATACATGAATTACCTTGGTTAAACTTAAGGTGAAATGGAATTAAAATAATGGGTTATGTTTGAGACAACCTATAAATTATTTGTCATGATTATTTTATTCCACATAATTAATATTGTTGCTCATAATATACATTTTTAAGTCAAATTTTGTAACCATATGGAACCATGTTAATGATTAATGTTATTGTAAATGAAATAATTTCCACCCAAAGAAAACAAATTTTATTGGGTATGTAATAAAACATTTTATTCCTATTTTCACACAATATTATCAATCTATGAATCATGATGAAAGAATAAATTAGAAAAGTATGGAACAACATTATATTGAGTCTTTCCTAATGAAACCTCCATCTTCTATTATTAGTTCAATTAATCCATAATTTTCATTCAATTGATCAGTACAATTGAAAATATTTTTTACATTATCTAGTGTTCTAAATATGAAAAATTAATTTTTCATGACTATCATTTTGATGGAAAAGTGGGTCAATTGTGGACTCCAAATGAGAATATGAGGTAACTAGATTAAATTGACCACATGTTGTAGGGTCAATTTAAAACTATATTTTTTAGTAATTAATTCCCTCATATTCTATAAAATAGTAAGGAAAATTAATTTTTTGAGCTCATGTAGAAGGATAATGAATTTATTGGTACCTATAAAGATAATGTTTCCAGACATGTGTTTTATGCTCCTGGTTTAAAAATCACCCCTAAATGAAAAATAGATAGATTATTTGGTGTCTTAAGTCCAAGTCACTAAAAGAAGATATCTATGAGGATCTTTCGATACTATGAACAAATCATTAAATGTGTTTTCAAGTTAGAAATGGAAATTTCAGATTCCTGTCATTCAAATGGTTTCGATATGAAAAGGAAGATCAGTTCAAATGAGAAGATGAATTAATAACTTAGTACGACAAAAGTCCAATCACATCTACTAAACATGGGCTGAAACATTATTGGAATTTATTGAGTGGGAAAATAAAGTATTTCAAATGTGGGAAAGATGTCCAAAAAGATAGTGAATGTCAAAAGGCATTGAAAAGGCTAGCTAATACATTATATGAAATAACAGTTCCACCCCATGCACCAAACATATAATAATGATTCAAAATGAAAGTATTATGGGAATTATACCAACCAATAATTTTATATAAATGTTTTTGATGATCATAATCTAGAACATCCTAATCTTTAAAAAAATTGAAATCACATGTGCTCACAACTACTGATGTAGGTTAAAATAATGACTTGGGGAAAATTATATTTTCATACACTAAAAAAAGATAATTTATTATTTGATTCTTTATAAATCCAATCATTTATAAATGAAGACTTTTCCAAGGGTTTCAATATTCCAAACCAACAATTAGATGGTTAATGATTAGTCAAATCCCAAAATGGTACAATGATCATGTCACTAATCTATCAATCTTTTATTATTAGAGTTTAAGGGAATTTACATCCTGAAATTCTTATTATTCTCCCTTATGTTGAATTTGTTGTTATCTTTGGAATGGATTGGATTTCACTATATAACTCCTACATTAATTTATATAGAATGTAAAGCATGTTTCATATTCCCAACTAAACTATGATCCCATATCTATGAATCTATAAATTTGAAATTCTATAGGAAATTACATCCACCTTATGGGTATTAATTCCAATTTAAAATTGGATTTTTTTCATATATGGTTTGGGAGACACTCTATGTCATTTATATGCCTAATTTTCAATATTTTTTAATGTATTTTAACAATATATTCCTAGTATTACATCAAACGATGAGGTTGATTTTTCTATATAACTCATACTGGGTTCCACACAGATTTCCATGAATCTTTATAGAATGGTCCAGAGATATTTTCAACAATTAGATAAACAAACATAATTGAACATTGAAAAAGGAATTATTCAGTCAAATGTGTCACTTTGCGATAGACATATTCACTTTTGTAAAAAGAAAAAAATGGATGACTGTGATATTATAGTTATTATCGTGAGCTAAGAAATATCATAATCAAGAACAAGTATCATCTACCCCATATTGATGAATTGTTTGATCAACTACACGAAGCTCATTACTTTTACAAGATTTATTTTAATTCTAGATATCATTAATTGAGGATATGTAAAAAGGATATACTCTTTAAAACAATTTTGTAATGGTATATTGATTCTATTTTGTCTCACAAATTCTACAACTATGTTCATGGATTTAATGAATAGGTTCTTCAGAGATTACTATGGTCATTTTTTGTAGTATTTATAGAAAACATTCTTATACATTCAATAATAAATGAATATCATGAGTATCAATTTTCAGTTGTATTAACATCCCTGAAGAAGGAAAAATTATATAGAAAAATTAAAAAGTATAAATCTTGGAAAAAAGGCTTAATTTTTAAGTCATATAATCCCATGTGAGGGTATATCAGTGGATCCATCAAAAACTGATGTTATTGAATGTTCGCCCCGACTAATAACTGTGACTCGAATCCAATGTTTTCTTATTTTTTTGGATGTTATCAATGTTTTTTGGATAATGTTTCATGATTATCTATTCCACTCCATTCTAATCTCAAAAGTGAGTGATGTTCACATAGACATGAAAATTAAAGGAAAAGTTCAGATAAATGATGAAAATATTAGTCAGTGAATCACTTCATACATTTTCCTATTGTAGAGAGGATTTTTAATCAACAGTGATGCATACATGAAGGTATTGGAAGGTATTCTAATGAATAATTACATGGTTATATCTTATACCTATTTTAAATTAATGGTTAATGAGAAAAGATACAATACATATGATTTAAATTCAGGTGTGGTAAACATTTCATTAAATATATGGAGGAATTATCATTATGTGGAAAAGTGAGAAATATTTACAAAAAAATGTTAATAAATATATTAATATAGTGGTGTTTTATATGAGGTATAGAAGATTGTTAGATATGATTAATGATTATGAATAATTAATATACTTCTGATATGGGAAAGTGAATAAGGTGGTTGTTGATTTGATATTAAAGGATCATGCAAGATTATCATTAATGAGGCTCATGAAATATCTAATAATTCTGTATTTTCAAAGGATATATTTGAAAATAATGATAGAATGGTGTAAATATTTTCTTTCTAAAATGAGTTTGAAATCATTTTACCAAGTAAATATGAAAGAGGTATACATGAAAGATGTAGATCTATTTAATAATTATATAAATGTTCAATTGTTTAACATTTATTGTGATAAAAGGACAATGTTCATGAATAATGTATGTGTTCCATCAATATCATCTTAGTAGAAAGTTCTTTTTGAGGAGGCTCGTAATTCTTCATTTTCTATTGATACTAAAAGTAAATATATGTATACAAATTTGAAAGAATATTTATAGTGTGATTTAATGAAGAGAGATTTTATAGAGATTTTATGTTGGTTATTAGTAGGATACCACGTTAAAGATGATAGATAAAAGTCTATGGTTAATCTACAACCATTACCCATACCGAAATCAAAATGGGAAACTGTCACAATGGATTTTCTCATCGAACTCCCCAGAACTTTTGATGGGAAGAATACTATATGGGGTGTATTATTCACCTTGTAAATTTAGAACACTTCATCGCTATCAAGGAATATTCCTTTTTAGATCATCTTTAGAATATATACATTAAGAAAGCGGTATGCTTGAATGGACCTTTGTATTCCATTGTATGTGATTTGGATATAAGGTTTACCCTGAAATTATAGTGAAGTATTTAGAAATCTCTTGATATAATGTTTTGATTCAACACTTTTTATCATCCTTATATAGATTTCTATTTTAAAATTAAGATTCAATTCCTAAATGAATATTTGAGTTCTTATTCCATGTATTTCAAAGGTGGCTAGGATCAACACCTTCCTCATGTTATCTTTACATACAAAAATAGATCTCACTTGAGTATTGATATAGATTCTTATATACATATACATATATATTTATATTTGGAAGTAATTTTAAAAATGGAAATTGTTTCAATGATGTGGGATAAATAAAAAAATTAAAACTACATCTGGTTGAAGGAATGTAAAAAATAAGTTAAGATCTATTCAGCAACACATATGGGTGTCAAAAATTTGATATAATAGATATGATTATAATTGTCAATGTGATCTAGATTGTGAAGTTTATGATAATTTATTTCAATGTATTTATCTATGTAATTATGTAATGATATTTGTAAATATGGGTAAACTAATCCCTAGATATATAATTCCCTTTTAATTTAATGATCTTATTTGGATTTTAGCTTATATATTTGTCCTTACACTAATCTTATCTTAGGTGCATGATGTGTTCTACGTATATCTCATACGATATTATATTCCCGATTCATAACATGAAATAAACATAGAGTCCATACCAATTGAGTATGATCCTTCTTATGAGGAACAACCAGTGGAGATCTTGGATCGTATAGAGAACATTCTATGAAATAAGACCTCCTAGATAGTCATAGTATATATGGTGAATCCACAATCTTGAATAAGGAATGAGGGAAACTAAGGATGTAATTATGAATTAGTATCATTAGTTTGTTATACCAATGTTAAATATTTTGAGGGAATGATTATTTTTGTGGGTGTGGGGTATAATGTAACACCCTGATATTTCAAAAAATATTATTTTAAAATTACTTTAACTTTTCGATAGATTGCATAACAACATTGGATTTTAAGAAACCAAAATATAAAATAATATAATTATTTAAACATTAATATACTAATATATTCATTTAATGGGTGGTATAAATAATAATGACCACATTTTTTAAAAATGAAAAAATATTTAATAAAAATAAAATATTTTAATAGGTAGGCATGTAATTTTTTGTGAAGTTCTTCAAAGTATTTCGAAACACATTTTTGTGTAAAATGATTTTTATATATTTTTTTTAAAAAGTAATGAAATTATTTTATCCCCATATAGGTAATTTATTTTAAATCATAATCATCATTTTGGAATCTACATGTATAAATTATCTTGGGGATAATAAATTTGAGTTTTTTAAAAAATTTCGAATTTTTAATGATTTGTGAAAAAAGAATTTTTCTAAAAATAAGTTTTTTTAATAATTTATAATGATATATTTTCATTTAAATTATTTTAAAATTATCATTAGTTATATTGTTTTTCATATTTAATTGTAATTTAAAAAATTAATGTGCTTAATAAATCATTTTCATTGGAAACACATTTTTACATCATGTCTACATGTTTAATTTTAAATTCAATTCAAATACTTTTATGGATTTAATTATTTTAAAAATGATTCCTTATTAGAAAACAAAATAAATAATATTATAAAAAAATGTCAACTTAATTTTTCGATTGTACTATATAGTAAAAAGAAAAAATAATTATTTATCATTCTTATGGTTGAAATAGATTTAACCATGTTTAAACTAATTGGATAAGGATTATAATAAATTTAAATCATGTACAATTCATATTGCATGTACATATTTGGACTTTATTACTTATAATATTTTTATAACAAACCATTTTAAATTTTTTTATCATGTGAAAAAATCTAGGTATAATGTTTTCTTTTTAAAATTTTCAATTATTTCCTCTCCAACATATGTAAAATACCACACCCTCTCAACTCCTCTACAATCTTCCAAATCATTTTGGTTTTGCCAATCGTGTCCCAAATAAATTTATTTATTCCCTACCGACATCACATATACCTTATTTTTATTCAGAAACCCTCCTTGTAATCCTTTAGTTATATAAATAATGAGGATCTTTAAATAAGATGTAAAATTATTAACATTCCCTTTATATGTTATGTCTTGTTCCACCTTTTTCAAATCTCCATTATCTATGCACATAAGGAAACATAGGTTCCTCCCATATACTGAGATGTTATTATGTTAATTAAATAACCAACATACATATCCTCTTACATCAAATGTAAATCAAAACCATCGATCTTGTTGACATCATACTTCTACCTCATGAACCTATTTAATTCGTTTTCGATCACCACCTCTTTAAGATATAGAAAATTGTGTATTTAATGATTATATAAAATATTTAATATATTATTATAGTTATATAATTAGCAAAACACACATAAATATTAATGGATCAACCCTAGAAATCCTAGAGCCTTTGAATTATATTATTAAATTTTCATACATACAATATTCAAATCCCAAAAGAATGAAAAGATTAGAATTTCTGAATTAAAATTTCGTTTTTTTCACTATTAATCAAAAAATGAAACATCACAGAAAGATACTGAAAATTTACCTAACCATGTTTTTTCATTAAGAATTAATAAATGAGTTCTCTGTTTTTATATTAAATTTATAATTGTTTCAATATTCTTATTTAATGTAGGTGATCCACTAAAAGGTGATAAAATTACCTTTATAAAAATATAGGGTTTTAGGCTTAATATTGGTTTTTATTTTCTTATTCTTGTCAAATCTATTATATGAATATTGAAATTATTTCACTGAATATATAATATTTAAATCATTAATATCATTTAATAATGGCAATTTATTTAATTTTTTATGATAAAATGACTTTATAAATATAAAAATAATTCATTATAAAAACATTACTAATATATCCAAATGGTTTTGATATTAATTTCTATTTAGTTTATAACCACTGATTTAAATAATATATTTCCATAATTTATTTAATCCTTTTTATAAACATAAATTTAAAGTTTATGATATGTTATATTTTACTTAATAAATAATATCTTTATAATATATTATTGTCATATATAACTCGATCTTTCATGAATCTCACATTACTAGAGACATTAATTCTTACGCAAGCTGACGTAGTGTTTCGTAAATTGAAAGAATATATTTATTTAAGATATTGGGAATTTCATAATGTCTGTAGATGTTATATTCTTTTCTACATTATGTGTTTTCTATAAAAAATATATTCTCAATGTTGTCTGAAGTGAAAGTTTACCTTGGAGTTTCATTTTAAGAAAGCTGAAAAGAATTATATTTTTATAAAAGAAATAAAAAGTAAAGATTTGGTGTGTTCTATAATAAAAACCTTAAATAAATTGCTTCCTTTTAAATAAAATATGATCTTGGTAATTGAGGGATTGAAATTTTTAAATACCAATATTAAAAATATTAAATTTTGAACATGGCTAATAATATATATAATTATTAAGAGGGAAAATAAAAGGAGAAGTTTAACACAAAAATAGTATTTCAAAGAAGAGATCATTACTAGAAAAATAGACATGGAAGAAAAATATTACCACTATATTCGGATGTAGATTAATAGATTTTAGGTTCACAATAATGTTTTTTACAATGAAACCATAAAACAGAGGTGTTAATAAATGTAATTGGTATCCTAAAAAATGCTGATAATATAACATCATATTTGTTTCCATAATATTTTTCCCAAGAGATGAGGATTTAATCCACTATAATAGATTATAAGTAATTATATGATTCTATTTAATAATGACAATATTATCATTTGATTATAACTTGACCTATTTCTACTTGATTTCATAGAATAGGATACACTATATGGTGAAGTTGTAAATTAACATCTAAAACCTCATCAAATGATAAAAAAACCATTTCATAAATTTCTGAACATTATAAAATACTATTATCCCAAACATTAGAAGGAAGGTCACAAAATTTCTATATTGTACTTATCATTATCTTTATTCAATATGAAGCTTCCCATTAATTGTCACATATCAAATATGGGAACAGTATCATCATGTATTCTAATTAAATATTGTAATAACATGGATTACCATAAACGTTTATTGGAACTGTGAATTCTTCAATATTTATTAATATAGAAATATTTTATTAGATATATTGTTAAATCCAAAAGTGTTATAGACTCCATTAATGATGGCATATAAAATTTTTCAACACATAATTTATTAGTTCAATGGTATTCTGTACTATGAAATTTACAATATCAAAATAAATTATCTCTTTATCCCAACACCATTATCTGAGAATCAAGAACATATTAGTCTTTATCTTTCCCTTAACCATGTGTTTTCAAAATTATTTATCTTGCAATAGATTAACTTTTTTAATACCATTAATCATGTGATCTCAAATACTTAATTAAAAAGTACAGTAGTGCAGTCATCATTCATTCTATAATATATATAATAAGTATATAATTGAGAAATTACCTAAATGAATTATTTTATGAATCCAAACATAATCACATCAATCATTCTTATTCGCATATGGTATTATCATAATCATGACCATGATCTAATAGCATATTTTAGGGGTATATTTCATTGATGTGTGAGGAATTGAAATGTGTAGTGTATCCAATCCTTATAGTTGAAGCATCGTGTATTGGAATTTTATTTCATTCCCATAAAATCACAATCATTGTGGAATTTTTATCCACACATATAAAAAACTACAATTCCCTTCCAGAAAATATTAGGGCATTTGTTTCTACCATTTTAGAATGTGGGAAAATATTTCTTTCCCTTATTCACATTATACAGCTTTTGATCCTCTAAGCTATTCTTTTAATCCATTCCATTAAATCCATATGACATGGATAGTTTTTTACCCACCTAATTATCACATGATTCAATGTCCACAAATGATGATAATGATTTGCAGATTATTTACCACTTAAATATTTTTGCAAGGCCATACAAGATAGGATTATTCTTACTTGGTGGTTCAATTTCATTGTTGAGGTTCAAATTACTTATTATGGGTTCCATTTCTAAATGATTACATTCAATATATTAGATCAAATTATTATGAAACAAACTGCACAATCTCTAAACTCGTTAAATACATCACATAAATTGAATATTTTATTTATTGAAAATATAATAATGATTGAAATGGTTTCTTTTTAGGGAATTTTTAATTTTAAATCATTACTAATGGTTCAAAAAAATTGTTTCTTATTCTATGAATATCTTCAATTAGTTTCAAACAAGGTGTGCAGTTAGTCTTGTTGTTGTCTGCTAGGTTACGCTGAGTCAGGTCTGATGCACCTTGCTTGTATTTTTTACCCTAAGTTATTCTATTCCAAAACAATGTCAACTTGTAGTGCCCATATAGGGATGTATTTCATAAAATACCCCCTTAATATATACCTTACCAAGATTATATGATGTTCTATTATACTTATACTCAAAACCTATATTAGGGTTGTACAGTAATCTATGTTATCTAGATCTATTTTCTAAGGTTGATGTTAAACCAATCATGATACCCACTTTAAAACCCAAACCTAAAAATCATTGAGCCGAATAATTACATTATTTCATTGACATAGATACAGGAACCAATTCCCAATGGACAGGATAGTTTAGCAGTTTTGAATTAGAATTCAATATTTTCCAATGTTCCTCAAAAAATGTAACATTGCAGAAAAATACCAAAAATTCACCCTAACCTAATTTTCACATTTATAATTCAAAAATAAAGTATATTTATTAATATTAAATTCAAAAACATTTAAAATTCATATTTAATTTAGTTAGTCAATTAAAATTTAGAAAACATTCACTTATAAAATATACATATATATAAGTTATATTTAGTGTTTTCTTATGTTATTCTAATCAAATATATTGGGTGAATTTTAGAATTATTTGATTGAAATATATTTATATATAATTCATATCATTCAAAGAAATCAATTAATTTAATTTATTATGATTAAACGCATTTGGAAACCTGAAAGTTGTATTGTGTAAAAACATTTCCAATATAATCAATTAGTTTTCATATTCATTTCAATTTAGTCCTTAACCAATGAATTCATTAATATATTTCAATTATTTATTTAATTCTATCCATATACTTAAATATAAATACTAGGTTATATCTTATTATGTTAAGTAATTTTTATATTTAAAATATATTGTTGTTGGGTATATATCAGTCATTCATGTAATGAAAAAAACCGAAAAAATTATTTCATGCAAAAGCTAACTGAGTGTTGTCTGAATTAAAAGAATAAATTTAACTAAAATATTAATCATAAAATAATGTCTTGGGATAATATATTATTTTCTAGGTTAGGTGTTGTGTGTCAAACAACATGTTCTAATAGTTTCTTATTGAAAATGATTAACATGGTGTTCCATATAAATAAATGTAGAAAAAAATTAATTTCTTCTAAAATGAAAACAATGAAATTTGATTACTGTCAAATTAATTCATAACATCCAATATTTATTAAAATGATCACTCATGCATGTGAGTGGAATTCCACCTCTTCAATGAAATGATAATTGTTTGTCATTTTTTACGTAGCTAGTAATATGAATAGATTTTATAAATTTAATTATATATATAAAATAATAATGATTTTATAAGGTTTAATAAATATTTAATTTTATTTCATTCCATCCTTTGAGAAAATGGAATCAACTATCAGACGTATTTATGGCATACAGTCTCCATGAATAGTTTAATTAATTTTCTATCTATATCTTATATTGATTAGTCTAAATACATATATAACTAATATATATTATTCTAATATAATTTTTAATATTTTGGATATTAATGATCCCTAATCAAACTAACAGGGAAAAATTACCCTACCAATACATTCATGGAATGTGATGCAGTTACTACTAGTAACATGATTTTAAAAAGGAATTATTAACAAAAACGTAATGAAAGGTCGTAAGTTAATATCATATCCTATTATATATATGATTATGGTTATTGAATAGATTTATAATCAACTTATACATAATATATAGTATTTTTGAATGTTTATTATCGAATTTCATACTTAAGGTAAGGTATATTATTCTCACATTTATTTATCCTAGACATGTAGCTTATACACAACTAGTTTATTATTTGTGGTGTATATACATCACATTAATGTATTTTAGGATCCTTCTCTTGACAATAATTTTATATAAATATCCATATAATTTAATGTCTTTCATAGGGCCTATGGTTAATAATTTTCTAAAGAGTTAAATGTTTAATATAATAATCTCATTATTTATTAGTACTGTTTGTGATCAAGTTTCTGATAATGAAATATTATAATATACCAATTTAATAATGTAATAAATTTTATTTTAATATAGTTAGTTATATATAATAAATTATTTAATTTCATTTTCATCCTTGTATGTAATCTATTGACAGAAATATTTTCTTTCATGAAAAATCTTCTTCATTTATCTCTTTGGTTAAAAATACTTTTTCACTCAAATGCATGATTTAAAAAAATTCAAATAATATTTTTACTATAAAAAATATTAATTAAAATTAATTTTACCATTTTCTTAATTTTAAATAAAATTATCTAAAAGTGATCATCTTGTAATTTTCTGAATGAGTTTCTTTATTTCAATTTACCAAACTTTCAATATAAAGATTCATTTTAACTTATACGGAATGAACATAACAGACCGCCATAATGACTACAATTTTTTTGATGATTAAGTTATATGTTTCAAATTTTCTTATCAATGAAAATTATTTCCATAATATATTATGTATTACATGTTTTAAAAAAGGTTATTTTCATATCAAGAATATATTTCTCAAAAATGTTCTAAATGATATTTAATAATCATTTTCCATCTAAGATGAATTCCTTTGATATTAATTATTATTTGTTGTGTATATGATCCAATGATACCATTATTAAACATTGTATGTATTTAAATTTTTATGTTGAAGATATGTTTTTGAATCTCAATTAATTGATATGGTTTGTTCTATAATGAATTGATGAAATGTTTATGATACTCATTTTCCTTTCATGGAACGTTTTGTGAAAATGTGATGAATATTTTATGATATTTTGGTACACCTATGTATGGTTTTTTAGGTAATGTGTTTTTATGTTATACTCAATATATGGTGGTTACGTTATAACTAAGGTTGATGGTTATACCAATGATAATTTTTATATTATAAACAAGGATGTTGATCTTGTTATAAATATGGATGTGTGGGCCTGGAATTATGAACACCTCCAATGGATTACGTAATGGTTGATATCTCATGAGATAAATTGGACTATAATTGGGAGAGAACCCAATTTATTCCGGAACATTTTCCATTATGATATTCATGGAATGATCCTTGAGTACCCTAATAGTTTTGGAAGTAAACTAAATCCAATATGATAGTCTAAGAAATAATTCATTGTTATTATGGAAATGATATTTTATATTTTGTTTTATGACCCAAATATATGTCTTATACCAATGTTATGTTCTAATGGTTCATATAATTTGATTTATGTATGATTCATCTCTTATGAAATGTCAAAATTTATTCCATGAATCATGTTTATGATATTTGATATACATTGTACGGTTTTTAAATAATAAACTAATGTTCTTATATCCTTATGCTCATCTTATTAATATATGATGAATAATTTTTCTTTTTTTTACACCTACTGAGCATATGACCAATCCCTTTCTTATGTTTCTTTTCCCCTGGTTATGAAGAATGTTTTGAAATATGATAAGTCTGAAAATTTTTCTAGTTATTTAAAAATTAGTGGGAGAAGATGTAGTTCACTTCTGGATCAGTTTTTTATGTAAACAAGTTTAAGAAGCCACTAGTTCTATAAATTATAGTGTGGATCATTATGTTATATAATAAATTATCCCTTATTAAGATTAAATATCTATTTATGAATAATATGGGATACTATTTCAACATTAATAAGTTTCTTGTTGTAGAACTATGTTGGAATTTCTTACTACCCCTGGATATTAATTCCTATAGCCTCACAAATTATTTATCATTTAGTACATAATTATTCATAAAAAATATAACCAAATTTTAAAAGTCCATATTACTCAACAACATTTGGATCATCATCTTTTAAAACCTCTAAAACTCTAATGTTTGCAATCTTAAATTTCAAAACCTTGTACTCTTCGACTTAAATAATTTTCATAACTTGAAATCAATAGCCACTCTTTCTTATCATATAGACTATACACTAACATAATCTCTTATAAAAATATCTATCTTCCTTTTATATCCATTATTGAATGTTAAAACATACATAAAAGACATCATCAAGGGGTCTCATGATTCCTCGAGGCGATTTTATCTCTTTTATAATTATCAGTCATTCTTTTTTAATACTTATTATATATTTTTATTGACCATAATTGACCCAAGTTCCAATATTATTCAATATTATTGATTAATACTTTAAATGTAGATAGGAATCACATCCTACAACTCATGATATTAAAATCTTTATCTATAGTTTATAATCCTCACAATAATGTTCCGAACTCTTCCATTATTTCATACTTATATCTCTACCTAATGTTTCATTTTTTGATCATTAACAATGTATCAATATTTTATCTCGTCGTTATTCTCCTATATTTTATTCTTCTGAAAATCAGTTCTCAAAAAATATATCTCCCACTCCAACTTCAATATAAACATCCTTTATTTCATACTTATTGAAACATTAATTGATGATTCCATTATATATGTAATTGATTCCATTTCTCCACAATATCCTATATTAATTTATATTTCTTTGACTCCATCAACATTAGTCAGTTATTTTCACAACCAAAATCTGGTCGCCGTCAAAATCGGTACCAAACCCGGCCCATGACAAGGCCCGATGGGAATTCCCAAACTGATATAAATGATACCCGAGCACTTGTGTCAGCCTGTGGGGATTAAGAACACCCTTAAGGCCTTGTCACAGTCTTGGTATGGTACTGGTTTTGATGTCGACAAGATTTAGTTAAACATCAATGTCATTGATTTTGTATTTTAACAGAATATGTGTAAATGGCCTATGATTGTTTTATTCTATATATCCAATTTTAATTTTTGGGTTTATGTTTTTCACACATAATAATTTTATTTATTTGTCCTCAATATAATGATACATTCTTGGTAAGGGGTTTCTCATCTCACTTATATTTTTGTTCGATTTACATTGTTGGCCAGTTATTTCTTCTATGTGTTTACATGTACTTCCATTTAACATAATGTCATGATTTTATTTATATTTATGTTATTAAAGGATTAATTTTATGGTTATTATATTTTGGTTATATTATTTGACTGATTACATTGGGGTAAGGGACTTTTCCTCCACTTCCATTTTGTTGTGACTTAATTTGTATTGTGAACCTTATAAATCTAATGTGGTGTACCAACAATAAATTTGAGATCACAATTCAATTGAAATTATATTTATATTAAATATACATATTTTCATATCACTGATATGTTTATTGACTAAACTGTATACAAATTTTACAGATGGTGTTTATTTGGAATGTTGTTTTAATTGTAGAAATATTGAGGAATATGTATCCTCTACTCTATACTAATATTGAGAAGGATGGTTATTCATGTATTAAATCTATGTATAAATTATGATTGGGACATTCAGTGGTGGATGGTGCCCGTTATATCCCCTCGATGCATCGACAGATCTAATGAGACAAATCATATGGCGACAAAATCATCGAGTTTGTTTCCAAAAAAGAAGACAGTTTTCTACCCACATAACTAAAAATTTTTAATGGAAATATGGTATCATGTTCCAGTTACAAGACTTATAAATAATAATCATTCCATTTATTCGTTATCAGTTATTAATATCCATGATGTTTTCACAATGAAAAAATCTATGCATATAGACTATTTCTAAATTTATTAATGGTTTTTGTTTTCCATTTATTCACCATGAAATATTTATTATGATTTAGTTATTATTGATTCACGCTTCAACCATTTTTAACCCTTACTAAGAATTTGATATCACCCATTTCATTTGATTCCCTTCAATAGGTGATCAAGAATAGATTATTTATTGAGTTTCTGTGGATGTATTTTATAATTTGTATTATGTATTATAAACATTTTTAATGTAATTTGAGTTACATCTATATCATGTTTCATCAAGAATACAAAAATAATCATTCCATCGGGGTTAATTTCCTACTAACAATGACAATATAACAAGTAATGCAATGGATATGGTCTAAAGGGTTTTTCATGAGATAAAAAATTCCAAAAACTCACTTTACCCTACCCTGCCATTTAATTGAAATAATGGATTATAAGATGCACAATAAAATCACACAATGTTTCTTTGGGTGAGAAAATATATAAGTAATGGACAAATTTAATCACCTTCCACTAAAAAAATATGATTTTGATGTTTTCCCACAAGAGACATACTCCCAACATGTAAGATGATCTTAGTGGATTTCCTGACCTCACCTTTACTGTCACCAAGAACACGACATCCCAAGGCATCACCAAATGTGACCATTGTGACTGATAGAAACAATACATGGAAGGGGACCATTTTCCAAGTCCCCAAAAAACACACAATTCCAGCAAGTGGCCATAATATCTTCTCATGACCATATTTCCCACACTACTGGTTTAACATAAACCCCTACTTTGAAAATATAATGAAGGTCCCTAAGGCATTCTTATACATCATCCAGATACTCATCCACACTAACAACCTGAGACCACTTCCACCTTAAATTATTCAGGTAACTTAAGAAACTATGCTCTCTTTCAACCTTCCACGATTACTCTCTCACTACCAGATAGTCCAAAAAATAATGAAATTAAATGGTCTATACTAAATCTCCCATGTTCAAGAAAAGTATTCCATATATTGATCAACTAGAGGATTTTCCAATTGTGAAAAAATCTGGGTCACACTTCAATCATTCAATTACCTTTAATGGGGCGTACCATATCCAAAGAAATAACCCAAGGACCTATCCATGCTTTTACAATGTCATAAATATGTCAAAAACCAGAACTGAACACATGAGTGGAACCACCATAAAGGATTTTTGAACTTTTCTCAATAGATACCACTAAACAGCCATTTATCCTAGGTTACCCCCCTAACACAAACCCAAAAAAAGGATCAAATAAGAGGGGTTCTTGGACAGAAAACAACCCACAATATCAATATTTTAAAAAACACATAATACACACCATCAAAAATTTTTAATAAAGACATCAAGTTTTCCTTTAAAAACATTTCTTTGAAAACAAATGATTCAACGGTTAGTTTATCTACGCATGGTACCCCATGGTCCTCACACATGCATGTTTTTGTGCCACACCTGGAACCCTCCTCATGTCTATCCCAGCAGTCATTTAGTAATTATATTAACCATCCATTATTCAATATAACCCCATGCATGTGGTCACTCATGGAACTACTAAAGGTTTAATGAAATACTCTTTCCACTTTTTAAAACT
Source organism: Viscum album (assembly GCA_963277665.1). Lineage (NCBI taxonomy): Eukaryota > Viridiplantae > Streptophyta > Magnoliopsida > Santalales > Viscaceae > Viscum > Viscum album. The sequence goes on from OY728134.1 coordinate 1,284,157,619, forward strand.
CAAAAAATAAGCCAATAATTTCTTTTTATCAAGACCATTAACCATGAAAAATAAATCACATTCATTCAAATGAATACTCAATTTGATTTCTTATACCTCAATATAAAAAAAATCTCATCCCATTGAGACACCGTTCAATAGTTTAGAAAACTCTATTGGGAACCCTTTTTCAAAACCAATTATAACATAATTTCATTATTTCAAAAGAGGTGTAAAAAAATATTTTACATTTCAAAATTATTATGAAAATTCAGTTCCACCATTTCAAAAATCAACCCATTTCCTATTTATTATAAAATCATTTCACAAAAACTTTTCACTTCTTAAAACCATGTCATTTTTTAAAAAACCAAACATCTTTGCATTCAAAACTAAATATCACAATACAATGAGAGAGGAAACTATTTTTAGTGGGTGGCTTTGACATGTGGTTGGCATCCATACTCCAATCACTTCACCATCATGGAGTGTGCTCTTCTGAAATATCCCTGGCTCCACATGGCTTTCCAAGAACTACTAGATCACTGAGACCATTAACCCAACCCTCTTATCATTTACCTTAACTGTCATCAAACCAAGAAAACCAAAGGACTAAAACCATTCCTGACATCCCCTGGCAACTCAAATCCCATCATTGGGCGTGTTGGTCAGGAACCATAAGCATAAGTGGAATGTCAATTCCGAACATTCCTAACTCCATAATATCCTAACTGTTCCCCATATAACATGACCCAAAAGAGAAAACATCCTTTGATAACATTTTGAAAAACTGTTTTGGATAGTGTATATTTTATAATGAACCATTTTAAATGTGAAAAATGATATTATGTTATATGTATCCTCTTGGAATGGTTTTATAAAATTTATTAATGGATTTTTTTTAACGTTTTGAATAAATTTGAAAATTTTTGGGGGCTATTTTTGTGTAAGTATGTTTTGAAAATCAATTTGAATGAAAAAGTTGGGTGGAAATGTACTAGTATGCTGGTGATCCCATGGGGTTTGGCCTCATTTTCACTTAGAAATATTAATGATTACAATACAAACTAAACTATGATGGTGTTGATGATTGGTGACCACTAGGTTGTGGTTATGTTCTCTACAATTTGCTCATGCTTGATAATGGATATTTGAAATGTTAACTTTCACCGGGATACAAGGAACCTGGGACCCACGTCGGGTTAATGCCTATGGGTTATTTCCTGTTTCTTGTGATCATTATATGATTTTTTCTTACCATCGGCATATGGTATGATTTGATGAAAACATATGTATCATTGGAATTTATTTTAAAAGTGATGATTCATAAAACCACACATGAAAAATATTTTGATTTAAAGTTTCATTCGTTGTAAATTATAAAAAGAATTTATTATATACAAAACATGAAATTATTTTTCTCATAAAATGTATATCACATGGAATCTTTTTTTGGTGGTAGTCAACTGGGATTTGGCTCATACCATACTTACACCTTTGGTTGTAAGTAGACATGGTAATTTTTGTCACAGGTTTAGGAAGATTTCTAAGTGCTAGATGTTCGGGTTTAGCAGTCCTTTGTGATGTCTTGTTGTGGAGATGGCTTGAGGACGGTGTGTCTTTCCTTGTAGAGGTTCTTGGGCTGTCTTTTCATAGTTTTTTACCTTTGTAATGGTCATTGAGCATTGTTTGATATTGTTTAATTAAATTACAAAAATTTATAATAGATTATTTTGTTTGAAAAATATGGATTCATTTAATTGGATTCATTTTCTATTTTATGTTTATAAACTCGAGTAAATCATTCCTGATTTCTAGTTTATGATACCTTGGAACTTATACCAACCCATGGGGATCAGGAGTGCCCTTCATGACTTTTCAAGTTCTAGATAGGATTGAAAAATGGACTGCTTCATGACAATTAAACTTTCATAAATCTAATATATTTACGTTTACATCAACTGAATTTATTATAATTATTTACTACTTCTATTTCGGCGGTCACAATTTATGATATTATGGTTCACCAATAATCATTTTTTGAATATGAATCCTTGGATCATCTGTGTAAAACATATGTAGATCTAACATAAATTATCTTTAGGACTTATGAATTTTGTTACATCCCATGCTTCCATAGAATGCTTTTTTTGTATAATACAACAACGTACGATGTACACAACACCAAGTTAAAGTGCATCATGACCTATCAAACAAACCATTTTAAAAAAAGTTTTGAATATTAATACCGAATTTTTAAATTTTCATAAATTATATTTTTCAATATGGACTATATTATTGGATTCGGAATATTGAAATTATATTATGGTGAATTTTTAGTACTATTCTGATAAATTTCATATTTTGATGATTAGTGAAAAATTATAAATTTTAATTAAAAAATCATTTTTAATCGAAATACATTATAGTGTTAAATTATTAATTTTAGTGGTTTTAATGTACCATTAGACTATATTTTTATCGTTTAATATAATCTAGGTCATTGGATGTAATTATGAATTAAAATTTTACATAAAAAATGTTAATATTTTATTAGTTTTTACATTCTAAAAACATGCTTTTTGTTTATGCAAATTAGAAATAATTTTAAATTAATTTATGCAACATTTTTTGTTTGATTTGGGAAAATGGATTACATATTTGGAATCAAGTGTACCAAATTTTGAAAATAGGTATATTTTATTTTTAATAATTATGAATCATTACATCATTAAATATTTTATTTACCAAGGTTAAAGGGTAAATACGGTAAATAAGGGTAAAAAATAATATTTTAATAATATTAAATTACCCTAACATGTGTCCCAAACCTATTTAATGATAAATGTCTGGCCATGGGAATCCTTGGGTCGATTTGGGGACCCCATAGAGTCACATGGGAGTGATAATGACATTTTATATTATTTAATATAATGTAAAGAACAAAATAACAAAAGCATGTATCTTTTAGTAAAACATTTTTATATAGATTAATATAAATTTTATCTTCCACTATAAATATTCATATGAAATTTATACATATTTCCTACATCATGATATTTTATTTTTAATTTTAATACATGAAATTTCTATATTTATTTAGGATAAAATAATGATGTAGTATTTTCATTATTAATGAAGGAATCAATGAAATGATATTAGAAATGTTAAAATAAATATAATTTTAATGTTTTTATGCCATAAACTAATTTTATAGGTTACTATTACATATTACGGTTGATTAATTTATGTTTTTTCAAAGAAATCATATTTTTTGACTTAAAAAAACAAATACAAAATAATGTCACAATTGACATAAATGAGTTTTTAAAAGAAATACAATATTATTAAAGGATATAATATTCCTATAAATATATGGTTAAAAAAGAAGACTTATATAAAAATGCATATTTAATTAATGAACCACTTTGGGTTCTCTTGGAATTTTATAATAAGTTTATTAACCATATAATATAAAACATTTAGAAGAAATTGTAAATGTCAAACTATTTAACCAAGAGTTCCATCTAAAAGATAAGGTTAATAAGGTGACATAAAATTGTCTAAAACCTATTGGTATTGAGTATTTCAACTGATACCTACCTTAACGTAGAAATAAATCAATTTGGAGCCATTACAAACTGAATATGATTTTCTAATAAAATAATATTTAACGATTTTCATTAATTTTCATCCTATAGTAAATGTGGGAAGAAACACCTCGGTACTTTCCTGAAGGGAATGAGATTTTGTTATAATGCTGGTGAAAAAGGCCGCCGAGCTCGTGATTTCAAGGGGAAGAAATAGGCTGTAAATGTTGAATGGTACAGTTGAAATGAAATGTGTCATTATGTAAATAAAACTCGAAATCTATAAGGAAGCATACATCAGAAAATTCAAAGGGAGAAATTCCAAGAATATATGATCATTACTGCTGAGGTTGAAGCTCTGAATGACATGGTGGAAGTTAATTTAATGGTTTCCACAAATTTAGCCAATGCATTATTTGATTCTGGATCATCACATTGTTTCATATCAACCCAGTTTTATAAGAAAATTAATCATTTATGATTTTATTTAAGAAGTGGGTTTTCAATCAAAAATATTAAGGGAATTATCTTTTCAACAATGCCTTGTGAATCAGTTCCATTTAGGGAATATAAATGTTCTTTATCTGCTGATCTCTTCGGAATTCCCATGATTGAATGATATAATCCTCATTATGGTTTTTCTTTCAGACCATGATGAAAAAATTTATTGTATGAAGAATGACGTTACAATTTTTGATGATGATATGGAGTATATTATCTTTAGACAAGAAATGTCACTACTTGATTCTTATCAAGATCCACCCTCCATAGCTCTATTAAATTCAAATATTGGGGATGATGTTAATGAAATAACAATGGGTGAGGAATGGAATGTTCAAATAGAGGATATACCTATTGTGAAAGAATATGTTTATGTGTTTCTAAAGGATTTACCTAGACATCATCCAAAATGAGAAATTGGGTTTTTTGTTGAATTAATTCCTGGTTCAAGGCCAATATTGAAGACCCCTTATTGAATTTCCATTATGGAGTTAGTGGAACTTATGAAACAATAAGAGTAATTTATTTATAAGGGATTTATTCACCCTAGTGTTTCTCCATGGGAAACCCCTATTATTTTCGTTAAGAAGAAAGAGGGATCTATGAGGTTCTGAATTCAATATAGAGACATCAATGCAATAACAATAAATAAAAACTATCCATTACCAATCATTGATGATTTTTTCGATCAAATTCATGGAGCACAATATTTTCCAGAGATTGAACTTCGATTTGGATACCATTGATTTGGAGTGAAAAAGGATGAAATTACAAACATAGAATTTCGAACCAGATACGGGCATTAAAAGTTTTTAGTAATGCCTTTTGAATTGAATAATTCACCCTTATTTTTCATGGATCTAATGAATAGAGTTTTCATAGAATGTCTTGATGACATTGTAGTGGTATTTATTGGTGATATCTTATTATACCACAAACCCAACGAAGAACTTTAGAATCACTTGTGATTTATTCTGAAGACTCATAGAAGAAATGAATTATGTGGGGAATTTATCAAGAGCTAATTTTTGCATCAGGAGATTTCATTTCATGGACATATTTACTCTAAGGATAACATCTCTATAGATCCTTCTAAGGAAAGAGACATAAAAGAATGTATGGCACCGATGAGTATAGTCGAGGTATGTAATTTTTTTGGTTTAGTAGAATATTATTTGAATTTCTTCCTGAATTTTCCCCAATTGGATAACCCACTAAAAAAGCTCACACATAAAGAGGTTAAATTTTTTTGGAAGAAAGAGAGTGAAGAATGTTTTTAAGAATTGATGAAATGATTAGTCAATGTTTCTACATTGACCCTACCATCGAGGAATGATGGATTTGTTATTTTTAATGATTCTTCAAAGAATGGACTTGGTTGTGTCCTTATGTAGAATAAAATAGTTATATCCTATGCATCATGACCACTAAAAATTCATGAAAAAAACTACCCTACTCCTGATATTGACTTAGCGTCTATAATATTTTCATTGATAATTATAAGACACTATATCTTTGATGAAAATTGTGAGATATATACCAATCACAAGAGTTTAAATTATATTTTTTAACAGAATGAACTCAATCATGAGGCAAAGATGACGATTTTATCTACTAAAGGATTATTGTTTCACTATACACAACCACCCAGGGAAGGAAAAAAGGTGGTAGATTCTTTGATAAGAATGGATCATGGAGTTCTGAATAAGAATAGAGTTAAAAGGGATCCGATTTTCATGGATCTAGTAAAGATGGATTTGGGAATAATCATGGAAGGTGAAACATTATTACTTTTTTATATGGTTCCCAAGCCATCTTTACTAGAAAGGATAAGAAGTTGTCAAACTGCTGATGAGGATTTTCCAATGAAAATTAGAGTTGTAAATGATAATAGATTGATTGAATTTTTATATAATAATGGAATTTTGAAATTTGGTAAGAGACGTTGTGTTCCTGATATACATGATCTAAAAAGGGAATTCTCTGATGATGCTCATAACTCTAATTTCACTATACTCCAAGGTTTCACTAAGATGTATATTGATTTGATGGAAAATATTTGGTGGGAAAACATGAAAAAGAGATTTTGGATTTTATTTCAAGATGTATGGTTTTTCAATAGGTAAAGGCTGGATGAAAACATCCTAGAGAAGTCTTGAAACCTATTCACGTACCTAAGAGGAAATGGGATGATATTAAGATAGAATTTTTCACAAGACAACAGAATACTCCTATAAGGAATGATACTATATGGGTCAATGTTGATTTTCTTACAAAAGTCATCATATTTTCTTGATATAAGATAAGATTTACCACTTGAATGTTTAGGAAGAATATATATTAATGATGTTGTAAGAAATCATGTTGTACCCCTATCTATGGTTTCTGATCATGATCCTCGTTTTATGTCAAGATTCTAGAAAAGTCATCAGAAATCCATTGATACTGATATTCGTTTAAGCACTACCTACCATCCTCAAATTGATGGATAATCAGAAGAGACTATTAAAACCTTAGAATACATGTTTAGATCTTGCTCAGTGGATTTTCAAGGTATGTGGGATAATTATTTACCTCTGGTATAATTTTCCTATAAGAACAACTTCCATTTAAGTAAATTGATGGAACAATATGAGACATTATATGGAAAGAGATGTTGCATGATAACTTGTTGGGATGATGTTGGTGAATGAAAACTTGTTGACCCAGAACTGGTTGAGGAAATAATGAAAATGGAGAATACTATCCAAACCCACATCAAAGCTGCTCAAAGTAAGAAAAATATATATCACGATAACTAAAGGATTTGTAATTTCAAGTAGGAGATCATGTTTTTTGAAGGTATGTCCATGGAAGGGTGTTATACGATTCAATATGAAGGGACAATTATGTCCTAGGTACATTGGTACTTTCAAAAATCTAGAACAAATTGTTATTATAGCTTAATTTTTGGTAATTCTTCAAAGTCTCTCCAAATTTCATGATGTATTCCACATATCACATATGGGAAAATACCTGCATGAACCAACGCATGTACTCACATATGAAGTAATAGAATTAGAATCTGATCGGTCTTATTATGAAGAGCCTATAAAGATTCTTGATAAGAGAGAAGAAGTGCTATGAAACTCGAAGACTCGTCTTTTAAAAGTTATATGGAAAAACCTTAAGATGGAAGAGAAAACATGGGAACCTGGGGAACTTATAATGAAGAACCCACCGAGTCATTTTATATAGAAATATTCTAAAAATTTAAAGGAATAAATTATTTGAAGGAGGAAATAATGTAACACTATATGCTTCCATCGTATGCTTCTCTTTGAATAATACAATAGCGTGTGATGTATGCAACATTGAGTTCAAGGGAACCACAATATATCAGACTAGCCATTTTATAAGTCTTTATGAACAGTTATACCATCTTTTTGAAATTTGAGAAATTTTATTTTTCAATTTTGAATTCAGTGTTGGATTTGGAATATTAAAATTAGATTAGGTGGAATTTTTTGAACTTTTCTGATAACATTCTTATTTTGATGATTACTAAAAATTACTAAATATTAATTAAAAACAAATTTTTTAATTGAAATAATTTGAATTGTTAAATTATAAATTCGGGTGCTTTTAAAGTTTCATTAGATTATACTTTTATCATTCAATATAATTTAGTCCATTGTATGAAATTTCAAATTTAAATTGTACATAAACACATGTCAATCTTTTAATAATTTTTACTTCTCAAAAACCACCATTTATATTTTGAAAATTGGATTTAATTTTATATTAATTTCAGCAACATTGTTTTTTTGAATTTGAAAAAATGGAATCCATATTTGGAATGAGGAGGTCCAAATTTTTTATATATTTAACTTTTATTTTTAGACCTTATTAATAGTTATTTCAATAAATATATTATTTACCATGGTTAAAAGTTAAATCATGTACATAAGGGTAAATATACTATTATAATAATATTAAATTCACCCAACACATGTCCAAACCATTTTGGATGATACATGAATGACCAGGGGCATCCTTGGGTCGATTTTGGGATGCCATAGAGCCACATAGGATTGATAATGACATTTTATATTATTTAATTTAATGTAATGAAAAAAATAATAGAAGCATGGATCTTTTAGTAAAACATTTTTATATAGGGTTATAAAATTTATCACTTTGAATATAAATATTCATTTACTTCTAAAAAAATTTCCTAAATAATAATATTTTATTGATAATTTTTAGACATAAAATAAATATATTTATTTATGGCAGAATAATGATGCAGTATATTCCTTTTTAATGAAATAATCAAATAAATGATATTATAAATATTAAAATAAATATAATTTGAATTTTATAATTCCATCCTCAAATTTATAGGATTATATTAAATGTTAGGTTTGATTCAATTTATTTTTTATAAGAAATCATATTGTTATTATTTTCCCAAAAACCAAATACTAAAGAATATCAAAAATGAAATAAATGAGTTTTTAAGACAAATACTATTATCATAAATTATATAATATTCTTAAAAATCTAAGGTTCGTCCAAATAAAATATATAGTAATATATGTGTTATTAATGAACCACTTGGGGTTCTATTGTCATTTTATAATAAGTTTATTACCCAAATAATATAATAATACAAGGAGACTTGATAAATGTCAATCTATTTTACTAAAAGATAAATCAAAATGGTAAGGTTAATATGGTGATCAGAACATGTCTGAAACCAATTAGATGAGAGTATTTAGACCCATAATCACCTTATAATCGAAATAAATCCATTTGGATCCATTAAAAATAGAAAATTCTTTTACAATAAAATAATATTTCATGCTTTTCCAAAAGTGACCATCACATTTCTTCTAAAAGGGAACTTCCCCTTTTCTTAATTTCACACCACTATAGACATTTGGCTCGGCCAAACCCTGATAAAATATCCTCCCAAATAACATAAATTAATCCTTTAGGCTACACATTGAACTAAAATCAAACCTAAAGATCCATTTTGATCAAATAAAAAAGAAGCACCCGAAAAAAGGTAATAATTCAATCACCTCTTTCAAGTTTCATTTCTTCCTCCACATCCTCATTCATTTATTCCCATAAAAAAATAATAACTATAATACCTTCTACATAAAATGATGTTATTATAAATTTGGTTCAACCATATTCATTATTTTATCCATCCTATAAATGACAAGTTCACTATATGTGCATACGTACGGCTTACCGTCTCCATGTCATGGTGTAGTTTGTTATTAAACACTTAATTATTTGGATGGGTATAATAATGAGTATAAGTAATGTAAATAATAAATATAGCATGTTATTTATTCTTAATATATGTTATACCATCCAACTAAATACTATTTCACCATCAATAGAATGATATTGTCGCTCATGCGTACGTACGGCTTACTGTCCCCACGACATGATGAGATTTTGTTCCCCATCATAACCACTCAAGAATAATTTATATTCGATGATTAAAAATAATTTTTATGAACTTAATATCATTATAGATTAGAATCAAATACATCTTATCCATAACAAACATGACTTACATAAAAATATATATAAAAGAAAATGAATCATTTGACACCTGAAATTATTATACTACTGAAATATTATTAACAAAGAAATATTTGAGAATCATATATGATATCATATTTATGTATTTGGATTCATTTATAATTTAATACAAATTATTTAACCATTATACAGGAGGTTAACCTACCCTCTACTATGAATGAATATATGGGAAGGATTAATTTTACAGTGTCTTTATTATCATAGGTTGTTTATACGTGACTATCTATTGGGACCTCTTTATCATCCCATTATTTTTTTCATAAAAAACTATTTCAAAACTGTTTTACTATTATCTATATTATGGATTAATTACATTTATACCCTTCTTTACTTTTTCTAAAATCATTTGAAAGGAATTTTTTTTTCTTTCCAAAAAATGTACTTTGTGACCTTTCTGAAAAATTATTGATGGAATGATTTTTTTTACTTATACGGTGGGTGAAGCTATTTTTTTCCATTATATCACCTTCGATAATAACCTTAAAAGCATATAAGAATATTTTCAAAATAAATGTTTTCATTACTATTGAATGATTTCAAAGTAGAAAGAAATATTTCACTGAAATAGTTTTTGGATTGACTTCATCTATGTCAACATCCTTCATTGGATTTTACATTTTTTTGATGTTAACATAATATGATACAATATTCTTTATTTTATTGAAGGTTTATTGATATGTTTGACTAGGGATGTGCTATTTTTGTACCATTCATGGTATAATATTTAATTATTTAAATTTTATATGGATTTTGTAATAAAAATATTCATATTATGTTTCATCATGTTCATATTAGGAATTCATTGGACATATTATGTCATGGGTAGAGCTCACTATATCACTTCGATGCATCGATATGTCTCATGAGACAAACTAGTTTCTAGGAACACAGCCTTGAGAAAATATTATTTGTAGTCTTGGAACGAGGCCATGACTATGTGGTTATGTTTTCCAGAATTATGAATTCCATCATTATCAAATTAGATATTGATATAACATATGATTATTCAACTAGTATAATTTCTATGTGAATATGTAAATGGCATTATTTGATTTATCATTGCCATATTATTCAGACGCTTATGTTTAAAAGGTTTTTGTTTTAATCTTAATCATTTCCTTAAATGTGTATACTTATATATGAATGTTTCAACTCAAATGTTATCCTTACTGACCATTTCATCCCTCCCCTTTATTACGTTTTATTCTTTCCAGGATGTGAATAAGTATATTACAATTAACCTGCAGGAATACCCTAAGGGATGTGATTGTGTTCAAAAGGTGACCCAACGATGTTGTTTATCTTTATTTCCCACTATAATGTAATGCTTATGTATATATCTAGTACTTCCCATGCTACTAAACTAGTTTTCCTTTAGACACTTTATCTTATGTGATCATGCTAATGTAATGTAATAATGCACCGAATCTGGGTAACTATTGTTAGGGGCTAAAAATTTTATCTTCTATTGCATAAATTTTTAGAATAAATGATGCGTACAATGATTTAAATCTTGTTTAAAAAATAATATTCTATTCCAGAAATTTCACGGTAACACGTACATATATACTGGAAAATCATGGTAACTTCTATGTACTGATTTTGTGAATCTTATGTATTCATTATAATCATGGCTTCACCCTTATGTTTCATACTACCATTAAATACTTTTTAAAAAATTTAATCAATAAATCATATAGACTCATGTGTATGATCAAATCGTTTATGTGTGCCCCTAAATATTTTGGAGCGAGTCTTACACATAGAGTGTAAATTTATAGTGAATCTTACATACCCAGTATAGATTCACAATAACACATACATATATATTCATTTTTCAAATTATTTAGATACCTAAAACACTATATTTATTGAGGAAACTAAACCCAACTCCAAACTCCTTCACTCATTTTGAACTGAATCAAATTACGTTATGGTATAATTATGTCCCATATAATAATAACATAATGATTTCTATAGATCATGTATGAATCAAATGTTCCAAAACTCATCCAATCATATAATTTATGTTTTAGTAATTAAGAAGATGGAAACTTTCCTCATTCAATATTGATCATCTATCCAAATTTATTTTTCATCAAACACAACTAATATCTCAAAATCATTCGGATCATTTAGTAGATATTTTTTCTTGAAAATACTAATACATGTTCATTAATCTCAAATTTTGTGTCATCAGATGTTTAAGCTAAAACCGGATTAGGGTGATTTTGATTCATAATCTCATTATCCACTAGTCACACCATTAGAAACCCTGCATATTTTTTCTTTTAGAATAAAAATTTTCATATAAGGGGCTTACATACCTTATATTTTCCAATCTTCAGCCTCAATATCCCCAATTCCAACCATACTAACTTTAACAACTATTGAAAAAATTACAATAATCACCATTACAATCCATTATGTTCATTAATACCACCCTTTAACTGTTTTTGTTAATACCCAATACTATCTAACATAAATGATCACTCAATTTTAACTCATGTAAATCTTTCTCTATTATTGATAATTAATACAATTTCTCACTTATCTCTAAAAGGTTTGATATTTTAGAGTAAAGGTACATAATATGAATCTCATGCTCCATTAATGACTGAAATTTAACAGTATCCTCTATTATCTTCATTTTATTGAATATAAAAACTGATTTACATTAGAGAAGGTTTGAATAACATTTCACAATTAAATGATCCACTTATTAATCTACTATATGTATTTTTTATTACTTCTCAATATATAGATTAGTGAATATTGACCAAAACATATATGTTGTCCATTTATAACACAATATGAGATTCCAACTTAGAAGTATTCTTTTAGATTTTATTTAATAAATTTTTAGATTTTCACTTATCTTCTAAACACAACATGGAAAACATATTAAAAACATATAATACAAATCTTTTTTCTCACCTTTCAGGTTACTTTTTAGTTTTCATTAACTAATTAATTTCTCCCCTTTAGTATCAATATTTATTTTTCAAATAAGGGTATCATAATGTAAACTACATACATCATCTGAAAAACATTCCAATTTCTAGAATATCTATATTCAATATATCATCATCCATATCTATAAAATCTAGTACATTAAATATTTAATTTTTTTAAAATCTCATCTCATTCACGTAAAATTAATAATTTTATAAAATAATAAATTCCATCACTTTCCGTAATATAATATTTACATGTGTCATTAATATCTGTTAGTTATTAATCTAAACTCCCACCTCCATTGGTAATCTTCGTCCATCTACATCATTATAGATGATATACATATTGAAACAAATTAGTCAATGGATGAGATCTTTTAGATTTTTGAATAACATTAAAAGAAATATTCACTAATTGTCTCACCCTAAATATATGCATCACCTTAAATATTCTATATATAATAGCTATGAAATAAATTTATTAGAATTAAGTGGTAACTAAAAAATATATTTTATTATAAAAATATGATCAATATATATTTATCTGCACAAAATTTACTCTCTTTTAAGATATATTATATTCCTTATATCACCAATGATTTTATAAAAAAAAAATCTCCTTTCGTAGCATGATATTCCTATACTTTTAATATTTATTCACTTGTAGATAGAAAATTCAGAACATTTATCATAATTATTCCATTGTGATATTCTTCCTCAATTTTCATTACCTCCTCTAACAATACTAACAATATTATCGGATATTAACTTAGTATATTCCTTGATTTATGTAGTCTGCCATATGGTTTCCTGGGAGACATTATACTACCCACTTTAGGAAACATATCATGGATTTCAAATTTCTTTCCATAGATGATTTACATTAAACCAATTTATCTGTAGCATTTTTGTATTATTTTTTTTATTGATATAGATTTTTTTAATACAATATCAATGGATTTATTGAAAACATTCATGATGGTAAATATTCTTCCAAAATAAAATCATATATTATTCATTATAAAATATTTCCTTAAATTATTCTTAGGTGTGATTTTTTTATAATATTCTATTTTCATACACACCAATGATGACTCACTGTTTTTATTCTATAGATTTTTATTCATATATTATGATATTATTCCTTTAGTAGTGAAAAAATCATTCTTCGTAGGTTTAAATAAATTTTACTACATATTCATATCTTATTATAAAATTATTAACATGATATTCATACATTTTATTATTCTAAATAAAGTAATTATCATGCTCATTAATTCTTTTAGCCTTGATTTTATATTGAGTATATGTGGCATTGATGATATGTTTTTCAGTTTCTTCTGTAGTGTGACTATTATACAGAAAAACATTTTTAATCAAATATTTTCATCAAAAAATTGTTTGAAATTATAATTAATCAACTGGGAAAAAATTACAACATAATAGTGATTATTACATATATTCAAAAAAAATTGTGAGTGTGAAATGGTATGTTAACATTTCAATTGATTCCTTTCACATAACATCTATATCCATCATGGAATGGAATATTCAATCATATTGATCCTTTAAGTAATAATATATATATCTATATATATATATATGAAAACATTAATATGACCCTTTTACAAAAAATCTTTAACATCCAAATAAAAACCACTCAGTTATTCAGTGAACATATTCTCAAAACATCTTGTACAAGAAACATTATGATGATAAAGGGAGTCACATGATGTCATGGTAAATGTGTTGAATGAGTGAAAATATGGGATAATTTAAGAATAATAACAATATATATTTATGGATCGAATGATTCATGTTTTTAGAATAATAAAAGATGATCAGGAATTAGTATTGTTTGATCACAATGACTTATATAGTAATGGAATTGCATTAAAAGCTTAATATTGGTTTATTTCTTGTGGTGTAATTTTGACTAGATCCAATAACATAAAATTTTATAAAGGGTAAATGGACTTAGAATTAATTTGTAAATTTTAAAAGGGTGTGTATCTAGAACACTAATCGGTCACTCATTTTTTCTATAATAGATTAACTATACTAGATCATAATGTTATGATCTCCCATGCATTGTGAGTGTCAAACAAAGAAACATAACTCATCGATGAAATATATTATCTTCCTAACATTATATAAACATTAATTAGTATATTATCTCTCTAATTTTTTGTAATTACATTATCATTAGATACACCCTTCTTATATATTGTGTTAAACATCCATAATCTTATAAATAGTGGTTTCATTAATAAATATTTAGTTTTTGAGAGAAACTTATCAATTGATATGTCAAAAATATTACAAATTATATTACATAAAAATATCATCTAATCCAATTTATCCATTTTAATTGTATTTATCTTATTTATTTTGAAAGTATATCTCTTCTTATGGTTCATTAGTGTCGTTGAAAAAATATCCCTTTGGATATGGATAAATTCCTTATACTATGATTGAGGCATATCAATATCCATAACAAATCTATATTTCTGGTAATTGTTTAATTAAATTAAGTGAATAAATATGATATAAAATAAGTTGTAGAAACATTCACAGTGATACAAATTATAGTGACAAGTAGGATCATGCATTCATTCTAAGTGGTGGGTTAATTAGTGTAGATATTTTTTGTAAAAAACTCTTATTCCTGGTTTTTTACCAACTGTTGAATTTAAACATCTACTATTATTAGGATGAATTGTTCTTATATGTTAACTAAAACATTCACACAAAATTTATATTGAAAATTAAATAGATAATAGAAAATGGATTTTTTATAAGGTTTAATTCTTACATTGGTCTATACACCATTATGTGTCGTTGTTTACTCTGAGACACATATTTTCGACTATTATCAACAATGAATATAGGTGTACTGGGATGTTATCATCCTTTACCCAAGATTTTATCTCCCAAAAATAATAAAAACTATATATTGATGGTTACTGATCTATCATAATGTTCTTTATACTATATCCCAAAAGTTAAAAAATATATTCACAATCAAAACTGAGTAAGATCACATTGTCTCCAAGATACATCTTCAAAAAAAACTAAATATACATTATAGATTACATGATATTTTAAAAAATTAATTACTATATTCATTAAAAAATAACATTTTGAACCTTATAAAACCTTATTAAATATCTATTTATAACTTATTAACATGCATTAATACTTATGTAATAACCCACGCTGTTACTAGTTCTGGAAAATTAATGATTTTCTGAATTTTTGACCCTGGTGTAATAGATGTTTTGATAATTGGGATTTGGATTTGAATTTTGAGAGTTGGTGAATCTTTAATTGGTTTAATTTACATGGATATTTTTCCAATATGTTTTTCTAGTTCACATGTGAATGTTGGAGTTGAGTCAGGGTGACCCTACAGTTAAATTTTCTAAAGGTGTCTCAATTGAGAAGAAAGTTAAGGGACACACCATTGAGGCATTACAAAAGGAAAGTCATTCCATGGATATACTTAATTGAAATGGGGACATGGTCATGGTTTAACTCAATGGTATAGTGTGACATTCCTAGGTGAGAATCATGTTTGTGAATTTTCATTGTGGGGTGGGGAATTGATTTTTTTAGAGTTCATGGCATAGGGAAAACAATGAGGAAAATTCCACTACATCATAGAGCCTAGACATAGAGCGTGTCTGAAATATTTTACCAAACTATAGAAACTAGGGGTCATGAAATGTTGAGTCACATTCTGGATTTTTTAAATATCATCTGACCTCAATTTTTATGGTTATCCCCCTTTGGTTTTAGGTTAAGCCCCAAGTGTGGATTTACCATTTTAATCCTGATATAAACCTTCTCTTCCTCACTTATTTACCCCTCATTTAAATTAGATTTTTACTTTTACATGGGTGATTTATGTTGATTCCCTTAATTTTTTTCCTCTTGGATCTCTTCCCCATTTTTGATTGATGATTTGGGTGTCTTCATCTATTGTTTCAATAACCATTCCATTGGAAAATGGGGAAATTGGTTCGATATGGTTGTGAATTCTTATGTAATGGATATAGGACAACCCATGTGGATGAACACATGAATTTTATCACAGTTTTATTGAAGTCACATTATATGATGGATATTTATAGGGATTCTTCCATATATCTAGGAATTTGTTCCAAAATAGGTCCCAAATTATGATTCTTTTATTCACGGGAGTACTAGGATGTTGTCATTGGATATTGGAGCAACTTTTCATTATCTTTCAGTGTGTGGTGAATTCCTAGTCAATTTTAACTGATTATTTCTCACTATAGATAATTTAATAATTGTTTATTATTTCATATGTTGACTGTGATGTTTAATGGTTCGGGTTTCAGAGTTTTTAAGACCATAGACAGGCTTAGAAAATATTTGGAGATGGTTCCCAAGGGAATAAATATAAATTTTTTCGGTTTTCCCATAACATTTCCTATAGGTTATGTATCTTGATTTTTATCATTTTATATGTGATATAAATAATTATATGTGATCAACCTCATATATATAATTATCTTTAAACCATACCTTCCCATGATAAGAATGATATTGTCTTAGAGGAAGTTCAACCCTTGGACACTAGTTTGGGGCCCCCAGTGGAGTCAGTTATGGTCATAAAATGAAGTTGTGTTTTTTGACACATGGAGTATAAAAAGGTTTAATTTAAATATTTTTCATGAGACATATTGGACCAAGAGACATATTTTTCTTGAGACTCCTAGGTTCAAAGTATGTGATCTAGTGATATTAGTGGGAAACTAAGTGACATATTTTCTACATCACCATGATGGTAAAGATACTGGTTTAGGTCATAAGATACCAAGGATGGGTCATCAAGTTGATATGGAATGAAAATATAATAGTTAGTTCATGGGGATAGTTGGAACAGTGTGGATGGCATAATCTTATATGAAATATGTGGGATGATTGTACATCTCACTCTTTACTGGAAACACCCTCTAAGTGGTGGATTAAATTTTTAATGATTTTTATTATTAATATAAGTCATCTAGGGATTAAAGAGGTAAGATATGAGAGTTATCTATAGGTTATGGGTTGCGATTTATCAAAATTATAATGTGGGATGTGTCCTAGGTCAATGTTAAGATAATGATTATATTCCTTCCATTGAGTTTCCATGCTCTTTTGTGTGAGATAGCTCGGGACGGTCCCTTGATAATGAGAAAAGGTTATTATGTGGTACATTATAGGTTAATTAGATCAGCCTATTCATTATATGTTCAAAAATGTTCCAATGAGCTCTATAGATTGAATTGAGTAATGGATATAGCATTGTGTGAGTGAGAAGAGACATGGATGAGTCTGAAGGATACAGTTGGATTCCCTAACGAGTGATGTGTAAATGTCCTGAGTGTCTTCTTACTTTGTTTATACAATTGATATGGTATTAAAGTGACTTAATTATGAGTTATTGTGGATAATGGGTAATTATTCAAGACAAGGGGCAAGGTCATATGTGACTAGTTCCCTGATGATGAATTGATGTTATTTTTTAAGGGTTATGGTGTACAGTTTCTTGTTTCATATATGTTCATGATTTGAGGACCTAATGAAAGTAGTGTAATTTTGGGAAACTAGGATTATTTAGGTTGGGATATAATTTAGTGATTTTTTACCTCTATTGAGTTGGATTTTTCTAAATTATCATTGTCAAGGCCCCTCGTAATATATATGGTTGGTGTTTCCAGGATGGGTGACATTCCCTCAAATGATGTGTGAGGGATGTTTCTAGGGAGGCGCACAATTCCCTCTGATTATATGATATGGAATCTTCTATTTATTTGATTTATTATTCCTAATGGTATGTGTTGTATGTTTCCACTGAAGGGAACAATTTATCCTATATTATAGAGGACTTCTATTTCATGGTATGTATGATATTTTTAAAAATGATATTACACAACTTGTTTCTATCAGATGCTTTATTCCATTATATTATATAACTACTGATTTTAATGTGGGGATTTATTCCCCCTAGATAATATATGTTTTTCCAATGCGTTCATGATATTGTAGCTAAGAAAGGGTGTCATGTTTAGTTGAAAGGAAACTAACAATTTTCTACCAACTAAATTATTCGATTGATAAAAAATTAGTCACATAGGATCAAATAAAAATATGGAATGTAAATTTAGTGAAACCGAAATGATAAAATAATAATACAACATAATCGATGTATATAATATAATCAGATTAGTAAATAACACATAATGAGAAACTATACATAGAGATAAGGATAATATTCCTTAATCACCATAAAGGATATTATTTCTAATGAATTATAGTAAGGATGGTACTAGATTTTAAATGAATATGATATGTGTATCGATTGATGAAATCTATGTTACCATTGTTCAAATTATTAGAACTTCCTCGACTAATCAAATAAAAAAATGATACAGTGCTATAACATCATTGAAAAACTATATGTAGTAGGTTTCCCACCCCTTAAGAACCCCTTCAGTATGAATAATGAGCATTAATTCCATATACCATACATATTATAAAATATCATTATTTTTAAGCATCATACTCTTATACCTAGAGTATCAAGAGTCAAAATTATCAAAAGTATATGACTTCATAGTAGAACATCTTTGGTAACATATGATCAAAAAAATAAATTTTTACAATGGGAAAAACATATATCTTTACAATGAAACTTCACAAAATAGGATCTCATGGAAAGTCACACTGAAATAAAGAAAAATTACAAGTCATCAAGGAAACATGATAATACAAAATTCAGAATTATTAATAATATACTAGTACCCTATAAAAATAATTCAAAAAATCCATCATATAAATTTGGATATGTTGGTGTGACAAAATCCAATGGCCATGTCCTAGATAATTTGGGTTTGGTTAAAAAGACCCTCATTATCTCCATCATATACTGATATATGTAACATTATATTCTGATGAAGTAGATTAGTGAATCATCACAACTAATTAGTATTTTCTAAAAATTAAATAGATCAAATTAGTTCATTAGAACATACAACAAAATATATAATCCAAATATATAATCTACAAAATGAAAACTCAAACAAAAAAATTCTCATTGACACAAAATCAACATGAGTGTATTGTTAATTTCAAAACAATAATTAAAAAATTAGTCAATTTACTAATAAAACCCATGGATAATCATAATACTCTTAAAATAGTATATGTATGACTAAAAGTTTGAAATTTGACTCCCCATAACACCCAATAGAACTAAATGTTTTTAATATCTATATTGTTTAAATTTTTTAAAAAAATTAAATCCCCCCCCCCCATTGAAATAATAATAAAAAATCTGTAAAACAAACATAATCTTCATGAACTTCCACACATTTTTTATTTTTAAAATGAAAGTAAAATAGAGAAAATATGCAATAAAGGCATATTCTTCTAGATTAAGTTAAATATATGATGAAAAAATAGGTCACCCACATTATCTTCTTGTCTCTCCCTTGAGGTAAACACGTCTCTCTTTTCTTATTCAATCTTTAAGAGGGTATGATGTTTTCTTCTCTATAATTTCCAATAATCTCCATTTTCTAAAATAATTACAAGCAAGGAAAGGAAATATCCCATAGTGGTAAATCAAATTGAGTGTAAGGGATATCTTCCAATAAAACAGTCAATTAACTATCCATTAAAGAATTTTAACAATAAAATAATATATAAAAAATTATAAATTTAACATTCAAAACAAAATAGAATTACACAGAATTAATAGTTAAATACAACATCATTAATGAAAATGAAATAAAATATTAAATATATTCTTTTTTGAGGGCTTTTGAAATAATCTATTATAGAATCTTTAACCTTTTCTTATGGACATCTGATGATTCTACTAGGTCATTCAATTACATCATATGACCCTTTATAAAAAAAATTATTCATCTAATTTTGATTCCATATATTTTATTTTCACATCTTCATTTAAAGAAATATTTTTTACATCATCATGCCCTTTCCTAAATTAATTATATTGGTCTTACAATAAATGGTAATGTTGAAATCAAAAAAACAAATGATAATCCATAATTTTTTCTATCACAATTAATCTCCATGTCATATCGTCGAATCATTCCATAAGAGATCATAATTAACCAGTGGTGGATGAGAAATAGATTCAAATATATTATAGTAATTTGTAGAAAATAATGAAATAAAATTATGTTCGAGAAGCATTTATATAAGAATAACTCAGAACCATTAATCATTTCTGATATGGCAGTGCAAAAAATATGACAAAAGAAAGCTTATATTGAATCACTAAAACTATTGAAGCTCATAATTTAAAAAAAATCAATTTACTTCGGGCTAACATATGTTTAAATTAAATTTTCACAAACTAAAATAATTAATTTATAGTATTTAATAGAAAAACACAAGTTAAGGAAAAAAATTCAACTCCTAGAAGTTATCTCCTAGTGAAAAAATGATTGTCTTATAATAGAAGAGTGTTCTAGATGTAGTTCCCAAAGAACATTATTTAACTTCAATTTATAAAAAATTAAAATTATAAACTATAACAACTAAATAAGTTCTTAAAAAATAATGATGTCCTAAGAAAGTAATTAAAATTTAATGCAAAACGTTTATATTTATAAAAACCCACGTATGTGAATTAAAATCATATGTAAAATAAAAAAATATCTTGGAGTAAATGGATAACATATATTATATATTTTATTTTAGATTTTATTTTTTAGTGATAATTCATTTATCTTAATCTATATCCTCAACATCCAAACCTGATTTAGTACATAGGTGTTTGAAAAAAAACATTCAACATCCCAATTTTATTAGATATATTATATTACATTACTACTAGTTTCTTTGAAATACATTCCCTATGAGTTTAAAATGACTGTCCTATAATTATAAAGAACAAAATTTTCTACTCTCACCTTTGATGGAATTTATTGAAACATGATTTTCAACTCCTAAAAACATAGTTTTACTAAAAATTATATCTTCTTGTGGATTTATAACCTAATATAGAAATGTTCCTCTTTTTCTCAACTATCTCTAGAGTTTCTCAAAAATTATTTTTCCATATTAAATATTTTAAATTACAACATTCTAGGTTTTAAACACTAAAATAAAATTTTCCAATTCACTCTTATCATTAATGAATGAAGTAAATACATTCATATTATTCATCTTGAAGTATTTCTTTGTGACCTTTATTTTTTACTCAACCAATTTTGAATCATGTTTTATAAATTTATTCATCATTATTTCCAATTTATTATAAGAAATAACATTATTATCCTTAATTTTGACAATACCAACCTTATGTAATGAATATTTCCTATAAAATTTTTGAATATAAATGTTTTCTTGTTTATATATTTCTTTCAACCAATTATTTGTTTACTCAATAATTTCAAAATATTTCACCATAACCATGTGGGATAAATTGTTATCCTCATCAACACAATTATTATATTACTAAAAGGGATAGTTGGAATAAAGGGATAACTATAAAAGTGAATAGGAGTTATGTTCCCCATAAAAAACAATTTATTTTAAAGGGATTTTTCATAATAATTAGTGGTTTTCATTATATCATCACTATTGAAATCACTTATTCTTTAATATGATTAACCATCATCAGTTCCCTTTGTATCAATAGTATATTCTAAATCCTTTTCACTACTCTCTTTGAATATTTCTAACACTAATTATTATTCATCATCACATGTAATTAGGTTAGATGTCTTGCAATTTTTCCATTCATGATTATTAGCATCCTATAAATCCTTTATATCTAAATTTTATTTCTTTCACATAATATTATATATCATAAAGTAATTTCCTATGTATTTTCTCATTCTCCAAGAAAAATAAGGGATCCCTCTTTCACTATATTATATTTTTTTATTTTCCAAATTCGTTATTTAATTTATATTTGTCCTTACAAACATTAGAATATGTGTTCTAAAATGTAACACTCTAGAGGAATGTTTACATTACACTCCATTATTTGTTATTTCATTATCAAAAACTAACCTAAATTAATTATTATATTTCATATTTGTTTGGATAATGTCATACAATCCATGATTTCTAATGTGATTCGTATAATAAATAATGGTTCTCATGTATTCCCACTCCTTTGGTTGGGTATTAAAAATATTTTCAATATATAATTCATCTTGGACTTATTATTATCCAATATATTGTCTAAAATTCTATATCATTACAAACCATTAATTCATTTAATAAAATTATTCATCTATTAATAAATAAAATCACTAATAACATTCTCTAGTCATCACTATCTTAATTCTAAAATCATTTGATGTTCAAATTTTATTTACCTTTATATTAATATAGTGTCCCTTAGTTATTCCACATGAGAAAACATGATTAAAATAATTTCTATAAATAACATATAACAAAGTATTATTCAATTTGATGTTATGTTTAAATGTAATTCTCTCATGATTATAATAACTATTATATTTTTTATTCAGTATTTTATAAATTACTATAAGAATAATAAAATTTTCAACACCAGTATTTATAACATATGTTTCATTACTATCTACCCAATATTAATAATATCATCCTTAAAAAATTGATGGTCTGTTTGGATTTAGATTTTCTAAATTTATTGAAATAAATTAAAATATGATAACTAAAAAAAATTATATACTCTCTTCAAAATGTTAATAGTATAAAAATTTGGTATTAACAATATCATTAATAGCATTTAAAGAGTATATTCAGATAAAAAAATTAATCACAATAGGTTCCGGATATGGCTGCTACAATAGGTGGTTAATTTTTTTCAAAATAAACCTAATAATTTTTTACTCACTCACATATTATTTTAATATAAAATTACATGTTTCAATGAAATAAGTGTTTAAAAAATTAATGTGGTGTAAAATAATTTTCTATATATAATGAAATGTATCCAAAGTAAAAAAGTCAATCAAATCGGTAAATAAAAAAATGTTAATATAAATTATTCATTGAGTTAAGTATAAAAATCAATAAAAATATTAAATTGTATTTCTAAAACATTCTTATAGTCAGGGATGTATTCACTTTTCAACATAAGAAGTATTTGGATTAGTAGATTAATCCTATGTACCCATATTCCAATTACTATATCATAATTCACTAAGTGAGTAGGTAGAAATAAGCTCCATATTTGAAATATATTTATTATTTCTTCTGTAGTTTGTATCTCTACCCTTTATAACCTCTTTGTTTATAATAATAGGTAAGAAGTCCAAGTACCTTGAAAATAATCAAGAATCATTGTATATATATAGTAGGGTCATATCCCTATTGTCTTGTTGATATCTATGATCAAATGTAATAGATTCCCCACCAACTTCTCAATTATCAATTATGATAGTGATTTTTCATGGTTCTCTTAGCAAAAAGTTAGTTCCTGAGAAATATAATATCATGGAACATAGAGTTGTAATATAAGGAGGGTGAAAAAAAATTAAAAATTATCATTTGTTAGTTTTATTTAATTAAATTCTGAACATTTAGATATTTTAAATGGTTTTGAAAAAATATAGGAAAACGAAGAAAACAAGTTAGATATGGATCATAATTAAAAGAGGTAAGGAACCATATTTGAGATTATAATAATGGATAAGATTCATCATTTGGAAAATGTTTTTATACTTGTCTTCAAATTATTTATAAAATTAAATTAATCATTGTTTTGTTAACAAACCTCTAATTGAACACCTGATAAAACCATCCAACAAATAAAAATATGGTTCTTTATCACCTTATAAAGTGTATTAAACTTCTATAGGACCTCCTAAAAATATGATCCTCACAAACTCAATATGCTAAAAGGTGATAAATTACATAAGTAGTTTAAATAGTGAGAACATATGAATTTACTACAATGGTTAAAAATCCATTTGGAATATATTAAAAAATATGAATTTGAGAAGGGAAATAAAAGTTTTATTTCAAAAATGTAGTATATAAAGAAATCAGAAGACTATAATAAAATGTAGAAACTCAAAAGGAAAATTATCATCATGATTCCACCACTATAGCTACTTGGAGTTTCTCCCTTTATGGAAACATTGTTCTATTTGATATAATAACACCTATATCGTTATACTCTTTTCTACTGATGGTCTCTCCCACTCTGATAAAAAAGTTAAATAGAAGTGGTTAAAAAATTAGAACTAATATGTTTTAAAAATTTTCCCTAGAAGAACTATCCTTCAACTTTATCAAATAATGATGATGAATCATGAGAGCATGCATTCTGTGATGTTTTTAAAATTCAACTTATTTGTATACCAAAAAATAATTTTATCCAATTCAAATTTGTATTCAATATCATGTTTTCATTTCTACAGTACTCGTTTTCTAGTCAAAGATACATTTCCGTTCCCACTAATTGAAAGTGTCCATAGACTAATTTAGTGACTTAATGCATCCATAATATATATTGAAACATTTCAATATCATGAAATCATTCATTTCTATCTAGAATCATCAAATTTGAATTACTACATCTGGGTTTATGCCTCATTTAATGAAGTTTGGTCAATTTTTCTACCTAAGAGAGTATTAGTATTTAT
This sequence comes from Viscum album, assembly GCA_963277665.1. NCBI lineage: Eukaryota > Viridiplantae > Streptophyta > Magnoliopsida > Santalales > Viscaceae > Viscum > Viscum album. Next base: position 1,284,182,891 of record OY728134.1, read on the forward strand.
GATTTATTTTGGAATAATTGGTTTTGGATAATATCCATGTTATCATTATTAAATTTTACCCCACTAGCTATGTAAATATATTAAAAAATGAACATCACAATTTATATCAGTTTATAAAATGATGTAGAAAAAATATAGTAGTTGTAAATAGAGTTAAATTTATAGAGTTAAACCATTTTTATATTTAATCCCAAAACATCCTTAAAAAGAAAAAATGATTCATTTTACCGTAATATAATGAAATTATAAGGATTAAATAATTGAAGTTCAAGTTGATGGTGATTAACAAATTATATCTATCAATCCCCCACACATAACACTTGGACTCCAGGGAAAGTAAACATTAAAAATTAGATCAATTAAAATTCAAAACACATTTTAGGGGATCCAAAAAAATTTTAGTAAGAAACAAATTAACATGCCTCCCCAAAAACCACTTTTTTATTTTTCTATTTGGATAATAAAATTGATTTTCACTTTATTAAACCCCCTACACACAAAATACATAACTGACATCAGTATTCTATCATCCCAAAAATATATATTCTCCACAAGGATTTTCTCATTCCAAACACATGATTATGTGACCATTGGGTTGCTAATTACCTAAATAAAATCCCAATTAATTCCAGTAGATGTGTTTATCATTCGGTTTTTTCTAGGTATGATTAGTGGATTTGGGATTGTAGGATTTATATGTGAAATTATTTGGGGAATAATAAATGTGTTTTTTAATTTTTTATAAAAAAAATGCATGATTCAATTTACAATCATGTACGACATTCCATAATCCCATTATTAATAAATCAGCTAAAACAAATTAATATTATTTAAGAATAACTCAAACTTTTGACTTTATTTAAGTATAAATTTTTTCCACCCATCAGCCATAAAATTATTTGAAAATTTTACTCATATTTTGAAATTATATATATAATGGTTTTTGAAGGATGTGAGTGTTCATTAAATTACATGTATTTTTTTTACTTACCATAACTTCCTTAAAATTAAAATATTCCTTTTAAATTTATGCAATTTTCATTAATTTTATTTCACATAAACATCATCTAAATGTCCCTATCATATATTATAATCTTCAAAATATATAATAAAATCATTACAATAGTTCAATAACAAAACAACTTTAAAATTTCATTCTATCTTCTATCATTATATCCATATAATTCCAAATTGATGAAATACATCATCTGATATCTCCCCCACACTTGTACTCAAAATGATAATGGATTTTACTTCCATGGTAGATTGGATAGGGGAGACATGATTTTAATGTGTCTAACTAAATAGGTTATTCATGTCTACTTATGGAATAAAATATTATATATAATGGAAGGTCTGTATAAAACATTCTTTGGATAAATTAGGCTCCTAAAATCAATGAAATTCATTTAATCATCTAAGCATACGTATGTCAAGCCCACATGTTTTTAAATATACAAATAAAATTTATTGTTAAAAAATCATGTTTTATTTTAAAAAAATGTTCGATTATTTTAAATAATATGTCAAGAATATTTCTAATACTTAAAAAACCGTTATTTTCAAAATTTTATAGTGATATGTGGCATGGGATTATAATTTGTATGTTTTTTCATGAAATTATCATTGTTTAAAACTTGAAATAAAGTTAGATTAGATTTTATTTAAATTATGTTCAGGGGAAAAATTGTATCACTCCATGATACGGATTTAAAAAATATAAATGGAAATAATTTTAGCTATCATTTTTAAAAAACTATCCAAATTTTTAAATAAATCAACAATATCTAAAATAAAATCATCAAAAACTCAAGGAAATCGGTGAGAAGAGGTTTAAAAATAAAATTCAAACAAATCCAATTTGAACAAGGATGTTCTACCCCCAAATATATTTTGTGAATTATGATCATTGTTTAGTTTTATATATGATAATATATAATCAAGTTCATGGACTTATCAATGGAAGTATAGATAAAAGACTCAACCGAGTTTCGGGGAAGTATCCTTTTTTCAGTCCATAAGATTAATCAAACAAGACTCCTACATGAATAAAATAAAGAAACTAATATTTTATTTAAAAAATTAAAAATAATAATAATGAGAATGAAAGATAATATATGTTTGAATTCCCATGTGGGTGATGAATTTATGTTGTCCACAGTCGGTCAGTGTCAGCGATTTAGCCATAGTCTAAAGGTTGGTGTATTCGTTGATCATAAACTACTGTAAGGAAATCTCTTCATTATTTTTCAGTATTTACATCTTATAGAAGCTCCCAAATAAATATTTATTCAGGATCCCATTGATTTATTTTTTTCAAATAATGTAAAAGATGATAAAAAACCTTATGTGTAGGTTTATATAACTAGGTTTTCAAAAAATGGAATGCACTTGTTTTTTGGATTTATATTAAAGGAAGTGTTTTTTCATTAGTTTCATCATTAAAATGAATTATTTTATGGAAAATAACTTAGCATCATTATCCTAAAGTAGACCAATTCACTACTCAATTTATTTATATTAATTTTCTTTAATTCTATAAAATATTTCCTCTTCTATATTTTCCATGTCTGACCATTCAAAACTAATAGAAATAAAATAAGCATAGAAAGATGTTGATAAAAATTAATTATCAATATAATATGAACAAAATTAATTAAAATTATAGAAGTCACCTTTTGTCATCTAAAATTCTAATTCCTTTTTTGAGTGAACATATTCTAGGACTAATTTATTGATACTTTTAAGTAGATCATACTCCCATAAATGTTATTCAATATAGATTAGAAGAAGTATTTCATCCTCTCTCATGAATTATTTTTTTATAATGGTTCTGATTCTTACCTATAATACAAGGTAATTAACATATCATTTCATTTCCAAGAACACCATCACAAAAATTATCTCAATAAACCTAATTTAATATAATATCATAAATGTGTAAATCAATGATATTGATTCTTTTATTATAAAAAATATATAAAATCACTATTTTACTCAATATCATAAGGTTATTCTATATCAAATTTTATTGGGACTGGATTTCATTCTATTTGGAATATTTTTCAAATTAGCTCATTGATGTAAAAATACATTCAATTTGTTTACTAACATATAAAATTAGTATAATACAAAATTCATTTAGTTTTTCCCCAGGCTTATAATTATTATACATGGATTTGTTTCTTGAATATGCCATGGATATTAGTAATCACAATAGAAAACAATATTTTTATAGGTTATCAATTAGTTTTTAAATCATTGATATAAAAAAAATATACAATTACATAACCATTCTAGAAATGCGGGAAATTGATTATGGGTATATGTTATGGATCCTTTAAAAATAATTTACTCTCTAGGAAATGAATTATAGAGGTACCTATAGTTGTTTCACTATGAGGTTGTGGATTAACTTAAAACTATCACCTCAGTTAATTTTATTTTATTAATGTTATTTAAATGGAGGATCGTAAATGGTTTTAAAAATGATAAATAAAATATTACAAATTTTTTATATACAAGGTTGACTAAAAATAGATAAGAAATCACATATGATATCGATGCCATTGAGATGTTCTGACCATTGTATACTCCCCTTATTCATATCGAAAAATGAAATACTAAATTGAAATACTAAATGATCACTCAAAATAACTCTGAGTTAAAACCTAATCTACCCATACACTATATCGAAATATGGGTTTTTATTCCCATTTTAAGGTTATTTAACTAATCAAAAACATATTGATAATTAAAAAAGATCGAACTCTATATTCTCAAAGGTGAGAACTCTCTAATGAAGATTAATTTAAGTGAAAAAAAATTACATTTATATGTTAAATATTTAAATAGAAAATAATATAATAATTTGACTTTGGGAGGGAAAGGTAAGAATTTAATTCAAAAAAAGTATCAAGAATAATTAAAAATATTACAGTAGAATTAAAAAATCAAAAGGAAAGGTATCATTAGGCTTCCACCAACACACCTATTTTGACATTTTCTCTATACAGATAGATTACTCCATTTATCTTAATATTTACTCTATTATTATCGAATTGTAAATCCATGTAAACTAACTCTAAAACTAACTAATTCAAGATATGTGGAGGAACAAATTTATAAGGAAGAGGGATGGTCTATTTCCCCTCTAAAATATATCCATCTATGTTGATTTAATTTTAATCCCAATAGTATTCTTAATCAATATTGTTTTTATTCTAAAATTTTGTTAAAATAGTGTATTATTTCAACCCCATAAAAATTTAGGTCCATGAGAAATGTTTAGAAAACATTATCTTCTCATTAGTATAGTATAGACTTTCTTTCCAATGATACTATCTAGATCCCTCCAATTGATCCCACCCACTGATAGAATTAATGATATAATATTTCCATAATATATAATGGTCATGTGTAATGATGAACCCTATTTCATTCCCATATAAAATCACTAAATTTTCTGTTTTTTACACCAATTTATACCCCTATTAATGAATTTTCTTCAACTATGTCCCCCAAAAAGATTTCATTTATACATGATTTATTTGTGCCTCATATGGTTCAAATAAGCTTCAGTTTGAGCTCACAGAATTATATCCTGTTAAACATAGAACCATAAAAACATAATTTTACAATTAGTATTTGTAATGAAAATGTTGTGGCAGAAATAGAAAATCAATAAACACATTTAATATTCCATAATTAATACATTTTATTAATTAAGTTCAACATATCCTTAAAAACCAATGATGATTTAATTTAAATTAATATAAAATATCTGAGAATTAAAAAATTTAAATTTAAGGAATATTTTATTATAATATTAGAACTATAACAAAAAGGACTGGGAAAGGAAATGATTTCAAATAGAAGAATAATATATTTTCAATGAAACCCCCCAAATTAATAAAATCATAGAAAATCACATTGAATGTGAACAAATAGAAATTCTATAGGATTTGAGATACTGTATAATTAAATAGGATTGAAAATATTATATTGTCCAATATGGCCCATTCATTTTATCCCATGGTTGAGTTTATATATAATAGATTCATAAACTCTGATAGTTATATTGTTTATTTGTTTGATTTGATTACTATGAAATTAGAAGATCCATCATCAATTTATGGATAAAGAACAGTGTTCCAATGAAGTTGATAATCACCTCACCATAACACATCAACATGATAAAAAATTATATGAATTCACTCAGTTATATAGAATATATAATCAAGTGTTATGAACTATACATATAATAATCGAATAATAACTTTAATTAAATATTCAAGTGAATAATATTTTAATATTATTTTGAGAAAAATGGATTTGCAGGAGGTCAACTGACTCAAAAATAACCTACAAAATATATGCCTATAGATTTTTGTTTCAAATTTTTTACCCCTTAATGTTTATGTTATATTATCAAAGGGAAATGGAAATGACCAATGCAGTTATTATCAATCTTGAGTGTCACCGTTGAAAATGAGGACTGATAATGATTATTTTATTAAGCCTCAACAGTTATTTATTATTATGATCATATCAGATATTCAAACACTACTTATTTGTTATGTAAGGAAACCCAATTTTGGTGGCCTATTGAGTTCCAATCACACCCTTCTCATGTGGCCCTGATTCATCGGTGACCAAGAAGACCTCGTAATCATAGGTATAGGTACGAAAAAGGCCTAGTGTTCTATCACTCAGAGGGACACCATTTTCAGACTATTAAGATATAGATTATGTGAGGGGCAGCGATTGTTATAGAACCTATTCTATTTATTATTCGTTTATTTATGTGGGTTTATACCTATAGGGTATCATCATAATTAATAACAATTTATTTGATTTCCGTGTTAGATCCTAGATTGGTTTTATTTGTTCTACATATATGATTATTTTTTATAGAAATTTATTAGTTATTTCCACTATTTTTAAATCTCATATGATGGTAATATCGCCCCTTGGTAATATCGTAGACCCACTATGATTGTTATTAGCCGATGGAATATGAGAGGGCACTCCAGGGGGTACACAAACCTGTGGTCTTATTAATATATATTATACCATCTAGAGAATGTTACAATGTGGTATCTATGTGTGTTTTCATTTTTCATGATATTTATGAAAATATATTAGTTGAATAAAAATGTTTTTAGTATTGTGAAAGATAACATAAAAGTTATTTTTAAACACATATTTATTTGGATGGCCATGTTACCAGGGTTGAGAGATTTATGTTTTTTTATGCTACAATTTAGATATTTATTAATGTATGATTTGGGTATTTCAGATTAATATTTTCGGTTTTTCTTATTTCAATGTGGTGGAAAGTGGCCTATAAATATGAATCATTATTGGAACATGGAATTCACATGAAATTATCATTCATGTTGGTGATCAATTTCAGTGAAAAGTCAAGGTTTAGTTGTTTAAATTGTCAACAACAAGTTATATGGTCTTTTCCAATATAACATGATGGTGGAATTATACATTACTAAGTCATAATATTTATTTCTGATGATATACTATATATATTCCATCATGGGGTATTCTCCGAGAACACTTTTTTTAATATAATCACTTTTTAATTATCATAGAATCATCTTTGATAATAATTTATGAGTATTTTTTGTAAAAATATTGACATTTTCAATAAAAAAATAATATATTAAATTATTTGAAGGATTTTTTTAGGATAAAAATTAAGTTTACATCTTATAATAGTTTATGAAATATTTTCAATGTTAGTTGTAGAGATAACATGTGATTCTAAGGAACGTAGAGGTTCATCATTGAACGAGTAATAATAATTAATATATTATATCACATGCATTCTATTTTTTCAAAATAATGGGATATCTCCCAAATAGTATCATAGATAGGAAATTTAATACCAAAATAAAGTATAGAATGTAGGGTTCACCCAATTTGTGACATAATATATTTTTGTGTTGGGTGTCAATACAAATCACACAATATAGTAATTTAAGTAATAGTTTTTGTTATAATTATTTTAAAAAAAAATATTATCATATAAAGATTTATTCTAATTAATATTTTTAGCCCATCAGAAGGCCCAAATTAAGGTTTTTACATTAGGCATGACATAGGTTTTGTGTGGGTTTGGTGTTTAGTAACATCACACGAAAGGGTAATAATATTTTGTATCCCATTTTTTAGTTTGGTAGTTTAGAAAAGAATAATATATATAATTGTATTATTATAATTTTTTTTCATATAAAAAAATTGAAATGTAATTTCATAATTATCAATTATGTTATGGTGGAAATAATGAGGTGGAAAAGTAAAGAATGATGTAATTATTTTTTTTAATAAATGTTTTACTATGATTAATAAAAAATATATAAATCCAGTATCAGTTTTTATTAAAGGTTTTTCTTGAAATGTTTATGGTTGAAATGATGACAAATATTTGATAATAATACGAAAATATTATTATTTTTATTATTATTATTAATTTGGGAAAAATAATTGAAATGTGTATATATATAATTCACACACACTTATATATCTGTGTGTGTTGGATATATTTATATATAAACACATATGTGCTGATATATATGTTTATACATATGTATATATATAACATTTATATATGTGGTTAAAATATATATGTATATATATTTAAATATGTGGGTGTATATATGTATATACATATGTGTATATATCTAATATAAGTATATACATATGTCTGTGGATATATATATATATATATCTATATATGAAATTTTGTTTTTATATATAATGTCTACAAAGATATGTGTTTCTGTGTGTGAGTGATCTTTTAAATATTTTTAATGGGAGAATTTTATGATATATAAAATAAAAAATTAACATGCATTAAGAGGATGAATTTAATAAATTATAATTTGAGGGGAATGGGGAACCACACAAGGAGGCATGGATTATTAATTAGTCCATGAACATTGAATAGAGGAAGAGTGGAATTCATAATGAATCAAATATAAAAACGAATTAAATAGAACAAAAAATAAAAGTTGATGGGGAGGACTCACCTTACGGTAAAACAAAGGGGAGTGAATTGCATCAACCTATCTTCCCTTATCTAACGTCTACCTCCCACTTTCTTTCCCTCCATCTTATTAATTTTTTAACTTTAATATTACTATTCTACAAACTTCTCTCATACATATCATCACTGATACTGATATGATTAACAGGTCGTCGGTGCCATCAGATTCATCTCTATGAGAAGAATCGAGATCCTAATTTTTTAAATAAAATGATTTATTATATTAAAATTTAATTTAATCATTTATTTATTATCAAAGATGGTGATAATTTTAATGATCCTTTTTTTGATGGGAAATATCTCTTAAGTGTGTGATTGGACTCGGTTAGAGATCCTTGTCATTAGAACATTGTTTCACAAAAGGTAGATTTTTTTTGAAATGGTATAATATTTTATATAGGTTATTGGAATTATTATTTTTCTTGTGTGGGCACATCAGGTTTGTGTGTGTGTTTGTAAACTATAAATTGTTCTTGTATTTCTTACTTATAGATTATGATGACTATGATTATGATACATACTGATTGACGCAATATTAGTCTTTCAATTTCATTATGTGTCACATATGATGTATTTCAATATATTTCAGTTGAGTGTCAGGATTTTCCTATAAATCCACTCAAAATGTATATTTTTGGCTGGTTGCTGATATTTCATACGACATTGTCTTGAGTTATATATGTTTTTCTTGGAATAGCTTGGAAGCTGGTATAGCTAGTCATTAGGGATCTAACATGTTCTCAGTACTTATGTGATATATTTTACTTATATTTTTACCTTGTTTTTGATTATCACATACACATTTATATTTTATGCAATGATTTGGAGGGCCTTTATTGTTGTCCAATTGAGTCTTGTAATCACACCCTACTTAGAAATTTCAATGTGCTTGTAGACTTCAGGACTACAGATCTGGATAATGGAAAAGGGACTATGGTTTTTAGTTTTGTAGTTAGAGTTGTAGGATACATATGTTTCTGTATGTATTTTCAGTTGGAAGTCACCTGATTATTTAATTTACTATCTTTAACCCTTCTTTGAATCATAGTTTAGTTTTATCTTAATTATTAGACATGTATTCCATATTTGTTTTCTCTAGGTGTTAATCTAGTCATTAATTTTAATCACATTTGTTATTTATTTATTCGATGAAATCTAGTGGAGGGTATAGTCTACCATTAGTTCCACTTGAGATCGCCCCTATTATTCGGTTGCCTATTACTTATAGGGAGGTGTGCATGAGGTGACACTGCATTTGTATTAGACCAAGTTGTTCGATTGGGATGCTATAATTTGGTATCATAAATTATGATTTGATAAAATTTTTGTTTCCCTTTTCCTTTATTTGGGACAAGATAGATAGTAGTTTGGAAGGATAGGATTCAGTTCGAGGGAAGTCTGATAGTGTATGATTAACAATGAATAGTGGACATTCATGTAACTATAATGTGGTGAAATTATTTTTTGTTTTTAATTTTTAATAATTCACCTTGGGTTATGAAAATGATATTGATATGCTTTTTATGGTATTTTGAGTGTGTTCATACATCATGACAAGGAAATTAGAATAATATATCTTATATATATACCAATTATTTCTTTATATATTATTTATTTTATTAACTTCCATGTGTTTTGTTTTCTTTTCAGGATAAATTCTCTGATTATAAGATATATTTTTTTGACATGTGTGTGTGATATAACCTAATTAAAATTGATTAGTTGAACTGAGGAAACTATTGTTTTAGTTTATATATGGTGACTATAGCTGACGTGCATAGATGGGGACCAAAGTAAATTCAAGGAGGGACATACCTTTAATTAAGGGTTGACTCCAATGGGAACCAAGTATAATCCCTTAGACTAGATAGGAACTATTTATGGTCTTAATGTTCCTCCAACTATAGAGTTGTGGGATCAGATGTTTGATGTTCGACATTAGTGTCATGAGTGGTTTGAGAAAGACCACGAGAGTACATCCTGGGGGGATGAAATGTCCGTAGTGGGGGATGATTGTTAGATGTTGAATTTTTAATGATAATAATATCCTATTTGATAAGACTTTATGATTATATTTTGGTAAAAAGGATAATTTTTAAATAAAATCACACAATAAATTATTTAGTGCTTTTTATTTAGGGTAAAAGTCATGTTAACAGCTCGGAATATTCTATGGAATATTTTTGGTGTTCGGCACAATGATAGAATTAGAGACTAGGGCATGTAGAGTCTTGGAACTTAAATAATAAATATATTAAAAATATTATATCATGCACATGTTATTTTTCAAAAATAATTGAATATATCTCAAATGGTGTCTCGTATATAGAATATCAAACCATAATTATATCAATAATGTGGGGTCTATCCATTGAGAGACATCACATTTGGGTGAATAGAGTGTTTGAAAAGGACTAATGTGAGTGTAATTTATTTATTTGTTTTTAAAAAAAATTAATAAAAATTATATCTACCTCCCAAAAGTTTCTCCAAATCAAAGATCGGGAACTATAGTTAGTTCTAGATTTTGGGTTTAACACTAGCCGTGATAGAATTTTTCTGTGTATTAGGCTTTTAGAAACATTTCAAGTGATGGTAATAATATTTAGTATTCCAATTTTTGTTGGAAGGTTGAAATTTTACTAATAATAATAATAATAGTAATTGTATTATTTTTTATTATTCCGAATGAAGAAATTTAAAATTTACATCTCTAACAAAAGAAATTGTGATATAGTGGAAATAATGAGTTCGAAAATTAAAAATGATAATATTATTATTTGACCTAAATAAATATTTTTTTGATATTGATAACAATTTGTTAATATATTACCATTTTTTAATTAATTTTCTTAAAAAAATATTTATTCTATAAATGATGATAGATATTTGATAAGAATAACAATATAATGTTGTTGTTAGGATTATTATTATTAATTTTTGAAAAATAACATTGATGTGTATATATATATAATGTGTGTACATATATTGGAAAAATATATATCTACATATGTACATGTTTTTTATATATGTATATACATATGTGTGTGTATATATTTAACATGTAAATAATGGGTAAACTATATATGAATATAAAAACTATTTTCGTGTATATATGCACATTCACGTGTTTATATATATTATTTGTATATATGTAAGTAATGGGTATATATAAATGTGTGGTTCTATATATATCTATGTGTATGAGGATGTGTTTATAATTATATTTCATATAAATGTGCAAATTTCCATTTGTGGGTGGATGTCATTTTAAATAATACTAATGGATGACTATTATGATATATTTTAAGAATGATTAATTTGATTTAAGATGATGAAATAAAGAAATAGTTATTTGAAGGGGGGATGGGGTTACACATATGGAGGTGTAGAAAAATAATTGGTCTGTGAAATATTCAAGGTGGGGGAGAGAAAATCATAATGTTTTTAATATAATACTAAATGCAATAGAGAAAAAATAATTAAAGGTGTCGGGGTGGAGTAAACATATGGGAAACATAGGGGTAGCTTGCTTCATCACCCTCTCTTACCTTATCTCATGGTTATGTACCTCTCCCTCTCCCTCTGTCTTATGATTATTATTTTTATTTTTCATTTTATTATTACTAAAACCAATCTTAGGGATATATTAATTCCTAATGATAATATTTATGTGTCTTTAGTGTCATTGGGTTCGTCCCAACAAGCATAAGATATATCCTAAATTTATTTATGAATGAAATGAGGTATTACATTCAGATATAATTTAACCGTTATATTTATTTATCTAAGATTTAAATAATTCAAATAAAACCTCCACTCAATAGGTAACACCTCCTAGAGGTGTGATTGGAGCTGGTTATCAACCCTTGTCACTGAAAAATAATTTTCACAAAAGGAAAGAATTCCATGATATTTTTGCATATTTTATATTGGTTATTGGTCTGATTGTTAATAACATGTGGTGACCATTTGACCTATGTTTTCTTCTTAACCACATGAGGTTTTTGTTATTATTTAAATTTCTCTTGTATTGCTTTCATATAGATTATGAAGACTATGATTATGGTACATGCTAATTAATGTCATATTGATCTACCAATTTTATAATGTATCATATTTGTAGTATTCCTATCTACTATTGCTGAGCATTGAGTTTTCCCCTATTTAGTCATCATGTGATATCTGACACATGTATTGGTTGAAAACGGATGGCATGTGAGTTATGACACATGATAGATGAAATGAGATATTTGACAGATGTTTTACACCATCCTTCGAGAGACGTGTTATAGGAATGGGTCGGAATGTATGTGGACTATTATAATCAACATGATGTATCATAATATTTTTGATATCCATATTGAAGGGATGTGATAAGACATTGGTCAGCATGTGATACTTGATTCATGTTTTGGATATCCATGATAGAAGGATGTGATAATACCAAAGAGTTCGCTTTGTAATTTGAAAATCTGAACCAACGAAACATGTCCAAAGCATTGGGTTATCCACTTGAGGATGATTTGCCTCAATTTTTATTGATCTTCTATCAATAACTGTGTTGAAACAAGTACATCCCTCCTAGTATGGGGCCAAAGTAAGTAAAGCTAGTTTATGAGGACCCGACTTGTTCTTTTTTCTTGGATGATATATTTTTTATTAATTATAAACTTTATTTTTTGTCATAGAATACACTTGTATGTTGTATTCACTTTTTTAAAGGGTTGTTGGTGATGTCCTATTGAGACTTGTACTCAAACCCTACTTGAGAATTTCTGTGTGCTATAATCCATCATTAATAGAGATCTAGTAACGAGAAAGATCTATATGGTAGATGGTATAAAATTTAGAGCCGAAGGATATGGATGTTTTCAGATTGAGCTTGAGAAACATTTAAACTACTGTTTTTAATTTCCGTACTAACCCAAACCTTGGATCTCGTTTAGTTTGTTTATTTATTATAATACCTATTAGATATATTTAGTTTCAACATGTGTATCTCTAATTAATGTTTTTATCATATTTGTTATTTATTTCATCTATGAAATAAAATTTAGGGAATAGTCTCCCCACAGTTCCACGAGATACCCTCGCTGCTAGTCAACTGCCTCTTATGATTGGGGAGGAACATTTGAGGTCATGTATCATCTTTATAGGACATGATGGTTAATTTCAGGTTGATACTGTTATACATTCCTTCCACACTACGGATTCATTGTTACCCTTGATGGGTCAGTACAAGCATTGTATGCCTTGGCGATGGACCCTTTATGGGATGTTTTGATGTTTGTTTGGATACATAATGTGTCAAAAACAACATATATGGAGTTTTACCATATTTCATATTGGTGTAATTATACATAACAATACAATATGTCTATTTATTTACCTGATATGAATCGTCATATGATTTAATTGTCATATAAAATAGATGAGACTTTGTCCTCAAGGGGGGATTTTGTATGCCTATTCCTAGTGATAATGGATTTTGAAAAGTAGGCAATTAACATTTTAATGTGATACCTAATATATATTAACGGGAACCCTAGGTTGGGTGTGTTATCACATGATTTTCATCGAGGATTTGGATACAACAACCATGATATCAAGAGATGTGTTGAGTTGAGAGGAAATGATCAGTTAGATATCTAACATGTTTTAATTTAGATGCAGTTTCCAATGAAATAGTGGATCTTGATTCAACATCATTGTATCTCTGATGGTTATAATCTTTGTAGACACATCTAGTTATTGAATTCTTCCTAGGTGGTAGGTGGTTTTATAAAAAACACAGTACTAAAATTTGAGGAATTTATGATTGGCTATTTGCGAAGGGATCCTGTCACAAATATGTTTTAGTGACAGGGTTCCATCTCAAATAACCCATTGCCGAAAACTACGTCACAAATATATATTTTTGTGATGGGCCCGTTGCAAAAACTAGTATTTATGATAGGAAGCATAACCATATAAAATAAGTCTCCAATTATATATATTATATATAAATAAACCTTTTGTGACGGGCCTGTTACAAATAGTTTTTGCGACGAGTTCTTGGTTATGTCGCAAATACTTTTTAAAAATATATATTTAATATTTTTGCGATGGGATCCCGTCACAACAGTTCCCATCACAAATATTAAACAATGTAAAAAAATATATTTAATAAAATTATGATTAACCAAAAAATAATATTAAAATTATTAAAATAATAAAAAAGTAAAAAATATTAAACTTCCCAATATTCTCAAAAAAGTATTAAAAAACCCTAAAATATTATTATTATTATTATTAGTGAAATAAATAAACATTATAAAATATAATAGTAAACAAATATATTTAATAAAATTATGTTTAATGAAAAAATAATATTTATATTATTAAAATAATAAAAAAAATTAAAGAAAATATTAAAATTCTCAATATTCACAAAATGATATAAATAAAATCATAATATATTTTTATTATTATAAATAAAATCAAAAACATTAAAAAAATATAATTCCAGCAATAAATAATAAAATAGAAATAATTAAGTAAAATTAAATTATGAAATATTCTCACAAATATAAAAGACATAAACTGTAAATAGTTCATATTACAACAAATCATGAGTTCAAATGTTTTTAACATAAAAAAACCATTGGGGTCCTCTTTTGGAGGAGGTGGTGGAGCTGTAGAAGATGGTGGAGGAAACTCCATCCCTAAACCTCAAGTCAGTCAGCGCATGTACTCCATCTGCTCGTGATGCTGCTATTTTCGTCGACGCGTCACCTCCTCATGATGTTGTTTCTACTACCATTGACCCAAATCCATCTCTTACTCCTACTGCTGACACATCTCTTCATGCTGCATCTACAAACTCTCTATAAGAATAGTTAGAGTTCGCAACTACTCTGGGTACTATGAGGCAGAAGATGATGCCTCTCCACGAGCTTCTCTCATGTTTGATGCCAACATCACAATAGTACCATAATAAGTACTCAGAGTCAAATGATAGTCAATAAATACTACTCATCTCTTCTCAAAGCCATTCTAAGTCACATGAATCCATGCCTTCCCATCGAAATGGTGGGTGATGGATTGATTGGTCACCTCATCCAGACTCCCAGCCTTTGTCTGAGAGGTCTTAGACATATATGACCATTTCAATTCCAATTTGAAATTAAAATTGTGAAGATATTAAATGTAGTTAATTGTCAAACAAAAAAACTAATACTAATCACAATCTGACACTAGCGATCACCTATAATCTGTCCAGTGGCTGGATCACTATACATCCTCCGATAAACGTCATACTCCATAATATCGGGATACTAGACTACATATAGAAATATAAAAAATTTGTTTATATTTAATGTTATATAAAATATTTAAAAAGTATACTTACCAAATTCTTTCTATGCATACTGATTGTAAGACTACCAGCTTGATATGTCACCTCCTGTCTCTAATAGTTCTTCCGACTAACTAAATATCTCCTCTAAAATCCACCAACCAACTAGTATAAACATAATTCATCCCAAATGTGAGATGAAATTTACTCTGGTCAGAAGACTCTACAAAACTCATCAAATTTTGTCACTCCAGTTTTCATAATGCTCGTACTTCTCAAATTTTGAAAAAACGGATGGAAACTGTCACGCATTGACACCTCCAAAGCCGTGTGGATAGTGTCACAGATGTTATCATCAATGGGATACCATAAACACTACAAATAATTTATTATATCAAGTTATTAATAAAATAAATTTCAAAATAATAATTATTTATTTATGTACCATCCTATAATTGAACATGTGGAGCTACACATCAACCAAAATCTATTCTCATGTGATTCATGGCTGAGGAAAATATTTGGGCCAGATAGCGCCCCCTGTCCAATAGATAGTTGTGGAAAACTGTGAAAACAGAATAAATAATCAAAAAATTAGCATATATATAAATAAATTAATGAATGTTAACTAATATATACAAGTTATCATACCTCTATGTGCATGGAGTGAAGCCAAGACATGGACGTCTCTTGGGTATATTGTTGGGAATCATCAGTCGCACAAAACTGCACCCCCTCCGAGTACCCCCTGAACTTCTAGTAGGCTAAGGGTCAGATGATCCCAAACCCCCCTCATCCAATGGTATCCTAGCCTCCTCTAACTAATGAAATATATTAGGGTCCATCTGATAAACAAAATGATTGTTGTTATCAGATAGTTGAAAATAACTATTATATATAGATATATATAAGTTATGATTATAACCAATATTTAACTCTGTAAATGTTCACCTTTATCATCATATTCATATGTATCAATTTAAATGTCTTCAAATTCCACCTCATCATCATCAATATCCATATGAGTTTGAGTTTCATCATCTATTGTCATTTTAAACTCATTTGTAACATCATTAACATCTTCTTCAACATCGACCCTTAATTATGGTGTGTCGTTATGGATATTCATGTCTCCTTGTGAATAAAATATGGATTTTGAGTAGTCTCTTGAAATTTTTCAATTCAATCCATTTTAGTAGAACCACATTCATTTTGAGTAAACTAATTTTTCTGAGATTTCATTTTTTATGTGTTCCATTAATCAAATAGGTCTCTTGAAGTGGCACAATACATTGCATAATAAATTTGACTTGGATATTGAGCCTGTAAAAATGGTTCATTTAATAAAATAAGACTTTTATATTTAATATAGATGATTCAGTGAGCCTTATAAACATCCAAGCCTCTCTTAGTATCCAACCATTGACATTTAAACCTCATTATATAATTCTGTCACAGATAACAGAACTGAATAATTTCATCCAAAATGCAGTAAAAGTGAATTTCAGTTTCATTATGATGCGAACCTCTCAAGAAAACTCTATTTTTCATTGTTTTTTATTCCCCATATGCATGTTTATGAAATTGAAAACCATTCACCACATATGCATTATACGATATAACTATTTTGGATGGTGGGTTACTCAATATACAAAGTCTCTTATAAATTTTATGAGAATGTTGAGACACATGAATTTTTTTTAAAACAATATCATTATAATAAATAATAATCTAAATTGATATTAAACCATCAATTATTTATGTTACTGGTTTTTGAAACCATTGAGAATTTTTTTCCTGCGTTCTTCAAGAGTAGGTGCTATAATTTGAGCAAGTTAATTCTTGATATGATTATCATATAACCTAAAAATAAAATATGTTTCCATACTATAACATAAATTATAAAACATGTGTTACAAGCACTCATTGTACAAATGATGTAATTTTTTCATTATTGAGCAGAACATATGTATGAGCTCTGTGATGATCATCATCTGAAAGACATCATTTATGTACTCCACTGATGCTAAGATTTTTCTGATTAAAAACTAATAATTTATTTTCCATTTCATCATTAACATTCCCATAGTTCCATTCCATGCGTTCTTGTTTGGAGGGATATTCATATTCAAAACAATGAGAGAATAAAAAAGAAATTTTCTCTTGCAAATAAGTTTCAGCATTTGAGCCTTCAATTGATGCTTTATTACGTAATTCTTCTCTTGAATTTATACATTCATCTCTCGAATGGATAAATAAATCAAAACTTTACTAGACATACACATTTAGATACATGTGGGAAATTTAATATCATATGTTCCATTGAGTCAAACAATGCAAGGAAAAAATATTTTTTCAGGTTTATATATAATTACAGAAACATCTTCTTCTAGTTTGCTTAGCGCATCGTTGTCTGTTGTCACTGCACAAATGTCTTAACTAAAATATGATATGTCTGTTATTGAATCCCAAATCATATAATTGAACAAACCATTTAATCCAATTGGCCTAAGTCATTCAATTATTAAATTCCAATCATTAATTTTTAATCAGGTAATATGGCCATTCCTAACATATCTGCCCAAATTGGAATCATACCAAGATGGAAGTCTCAAATCTAAAATCCACTGACAAAATAATTATGGATTCTCTTTGGAAAATGTATAAGCTTTTTTTGGCTTCATTAACCTCTGTGATTTAACATTTTAAAATAGATCAAGTTCGTGTCACCTAAAAATTTGTGCAAGATCTAATTATTCCTTTATAGTATCTTTGGCCTTAACATGTGTATCCAAAATTTTATGAAATAAATTATCAAAACAGTTCTTTTCAATTTGCATGACTTACAACACGTGGTGGAACAAAAAATTCAGACCAATATAGAATATCCCAAAAGATTCTCAACTTTATCCCATTATGTTTCCCCAAATCCATGAATATTTTGTTGGTTTAATGTTCTCCCAAATATGATAGGAGGTAATGAAAATACAACTGATTTTAATTCTATACCTGAGATTATTTTTGGAGGTTCTTCCCTTTCAATTGTTCCTTTTTTGAAATAAGATTTGTTCCTATGAAAAGTATGATAGTTTATAAGAAATATGCGATGACGGTCCAAATAGAAAGGTTTTATTTCCATTGAGGAGCATAAAGGATTTGTTGTCTTTCATATAGTAAGGACATGATTTCAAACATTGTGTACTTCAGCTAGATAATAAGCCATTTTTTATAAACTAACTAGTCATCCTCATCAATGCAGCTTTTAATATGAATTTTTTTTTATAAACATCATATATACTAACACCATTAGTCCATAATGAATTTAACTCATTAATAAATGGTTTCAAATAAGCATCAATATTATTTTTCAGATGTACTTGGATTGATAAGGTCAAAAAGCTATATGGATCCTTTATCAACATCCATGGAGGTAAATAGTATGGATTGATAAAGACAGTCCTCCATGAATACCGATAACCAAAAGAACCAAACGGACATAAACTGTTAGTAGAAAGACAAAATCTCATGTTTGGGGCTTCTAAATCAATAGACGGATGCATAAGGTCAAAATGTTTTCATGAATCACCGTTTGAGGGATGATTCGACCTTTTATCGGTTGAAATATTGGTTTTGTGCCATGACATCATTGACACTATGTTCTAAGACATAAATAATTGCCACAACCTGGGTGTAGCAGGGAAATATCACAACTATTTTATAGGAATTAATCCAGACTTCCCTGATTTAGCGTCTTTATATCTAAATTTTCCACATGTGGGACTACTATCTAACGACTCATTTTCACCAGAATATAATATGAAGTCATTTTCAAATGCATGAATCTTCTGATAACTAACTCCCAGATTACAAACCAACCTCCTGCTCTCATCGTAATTTGTAGGCAGCACATTTCCGTCAGGTAATAGTGTTTTAACGAAACAAAATATCTGATTAAAATAGTTGTATGACATTGTATTATCTTATTTAATTTCCATAAAGTCTATAGCTACTCATAATTTTATTATCTTGCAAACTAAATATAATGCCTCCTTATCAGACCTCACAAACTCATAAAATTAGTATATTTCCAACTCACGAGTTAATTTAATATCATCATGAGTTTCAGTTTTTTGTATAAATGGACCCACAACATCAGGTACTAAATTTTGTAACTGTGATGGATCTGGAATTATTTTATTAGTATATTTGGAGGAAGTGCATTCACAATTTTGATACCAAAAAACATAATCTGGTTGAAAACAAAACCGGAAGAGATGTCCCCCAACCTTGTCAAATGTGTCAAACATTATCAAAGAACATTTTATACTAGGAAGCTTAATTGTTCCTTCTAAAACAGATTCTGTTTTTGATAATGAAAATGCTAAGAAATCTTTAACACCCTCAATATATACATGATTTAATACTGAACCATTTGGATTTCTGAGCTTATTTAACCAAGTGTGATCATCTAATAATGACTGTTGTCTACATGCTTGTTTATTATTTTCCTACAAAATATAAAATTTATAATGATTTTGAATAATTTAAAATTATAAAAACACTATCTAAATAAAGATGATAAATAATTATGACTACTTCTTAATAATTAACATTATATACAGGCGACACAATTTCCAATGGATTGACAGCTACTCTTTTGTCTGAAGACTCATTTATATGCAATGTTGTCACACTGAAATCACAATAAATAATCTGCTCGGAGGTACGCATATTCATTCTTTGGAATATAGTAATGTATAAGCATAACTCCGTGGAGGTTTTTATTTGTTATTTCAGTGTGAAAAAGATTCAAGTAAATGGGCTGTCAGAAAAAAGAGCCCCCTTTTCATCGATGAATTATTTTCATACAACTGTCCTCACCTGAAAACATTATTAAAAATGTCTTCCTATGAATGCATATTCAAAATCATGAATACAATATTGGATATGCGTACATTAAAGCATACATTTTATAATGTTTTGAGTTGGTGAATGTTAAAAGGAGAAGAGTCATCGAGCAAAAGGAGTGTCGTTAATCCACTAAAAAATGTTCCACATTATTAGAAGTTATTAAAATTTATTACAATTGATTTTATTCCGAATTATTCATAATTATTCCTTGGTATTCCTAAATATTCCTAACTATTAAAAACTATTAACAAGTATTCTAAGTATTTCTATTTGTTACTATTTGTTACTAAGTATTCATATTTGTTACTAAGTATTTCTATTTGTTACTAAGTATTCTTATTTGTTATTATTTTTTCTTATTTGTTACAATTTCATAATAATTTTAACTAAATATTACTATTTGTTACTAATTGTAACCATTTATTCCTAATTATTCCTATATATTCCAATTTGTTAGTATTTATTTCAATTTATTACTATTTATTCTTATTTATTAATATTTATTCAAAATTATTACTATTTATTACTATTTATTATTATTTATTACTAATTATTGCTATTTGTTACTAACTATTACTAATTATTATAAATTATTTATAATATTACTATTCATTACTATTTATGACTAATTTTTAACAATTATTTCTATTTATTAATAATTTTTACAAATTTTTACTGTTTATTACTAAATATTACTATTTATTAGTAATTATTACAATTTTTTACAATTTATTACGAATTATTATTATTTATTCCAATTAATTATTAATTATAACACTTTATTACTAAATATTCATATTTGTTTACAAATTATTCTTATTTATTACTAATTATTCTTATTTTTTAAAAATAATTCTTATCTCTTACTATTTATTACTAATTATTAGTATTTATTAATTGATTCCTAATTATTCCTAACTATTATTAACTATTCCAATGTATTCCTAAATATCACAATTTGTTACTATTTATTACTATTTGTTACTATGTATTCCTATTTGATACTTTTTGTTACTATTTGTTATTAAGTCTTCCTAATTTTTACTAAGTATTACGAATTATTACTAAGTATTAACAATTCTGTCTAAGTGTTACTATTTATTACTAATTGTTACTATTATTTACTAATTGTTACTATTTCTTATTAATTATTACTATTTATTCTTAATTATTCATATTTAATCCGATTTATTCATATTAATTACTATTTATACATATTTATTACTATTTATTCGTATTTATTACTATTTATTCCTATTTATTCCTATTAATTCCAATTTATTTCTATTTATTATTATTTATTACTATTTTTTACTATGTTTTAGTATATATTAATATTTATTACTAATTATTCATAATTATTACTAATTATTAATAATTATTACTAATTATTACTAATTATTATAATTTCTTACTAATTACTCTTATTTATTGCTAATTATTCCAATTCATTACTATTCATTCATATTTATTACTATTTATTACTATTTATTAATATTTATTCCTATTTATCCATAATTATTACTAATTATTTATATCTATTTATAGTTATTCTTAATTATTACACATTATTAGTAATAACTAGTAATTATTTCTAATAATTACTAATAATTACTATTTAATAGTAATTATTTCTAATTATTATTAATTATTACTACTTAATACTAATTATTACTAATTATTTCTAATTATTACTAATTATTTATAATTATTGCTAATTATTCCTATTTATTCATATTTATTACAATATATTCCTATTTATTACTAAATATTTCTATTTCTTACTAATTATTTCTCTTTATTACCAATTATTAATAATTATTATTATATAATCATATTTATTCATATTTATCGCAAATTATTCCTATTTATTACTAATTATATATGATTATTACAAATTATTACTAATTATTACTATTTATTAGTAGTTATTACTACTTATTACTATTTATTTCTGTTTATTAATGTTTATTAATAGTAATTACTATTTATTATGAGTTATAAATATTTATTACTATTTATTCATACTCATTACTACTTATTACTATTTATTTCTGCTCATTAATATTTATTACTAATTGTTACTATTTATTACTAATTACGACTAATTATAACAAATTATTTCTAATTATTCCTAATTATTCCAAATTATTTCTAATTATTCATAATTATTACTGATTATTCCTAATTATTCCTATTTATTCCTAATTATTCATCATTATTCCTAATTATTCTTACTTATTCCTATATATTTCTATTTATCACTCTATGTTACTATTTTGTAGTAATTATAACTACTTACTACTAATTACTACTAATTACTACTAATTATTACTAATTATTACTAATTATTACTAATTATTACTAATTATTACTAATTATTCCTAATGATTACAAATTATCACTAATTATAAATAATTATTACTAATTATTACTTATTATTACTAATTATTTCTAATTATTCCAAATAATACCTAATAATTCCTAATTATAACTAATTATTACTAATTATAGCTAATTATTAATAATAATTTCTATTTATTACTAATTATTCTTAATTTTTCCTCATTTTCCTATTTATTCATAATTATTCCTATTTGTTACTGTTTGTTAGTTTTTGTTACATTTAAAGACTAATTATTACTAATTATTATTAATTATTAATAAATATTTATTACTTGTAATTACTACAAATTACTGCTAATTATTCCATATTATTATTATTTATTACTAGTTATTAATATTTATTACTAATTATTACTAATGATTTCTAATTATTACTAATTATTACTAATTATTACTTATTATTACTATTTATTAATAATTTTTCCTAATTATTCCTAATTATTTCTAGTTATTCCTAATTATTCCTAATTATTCCTTTTTATTCCTATTTAATCCTATTTATTACTGTATATTACATTTTATTACTAATTATTACTCATAATTACAAATTATTTATTACTAATTTTTCCTATTAATTACTAATTATTCCTATTTATTAATATTTATTCCTATTTATTATAAATTATACCTATTTATTACTAATTATTATTTATTCCTCATTATTACTAATTATTCATATTTATTCATATTTATTATTAATTATTCCTATTTATAGCTAATTATTCCTATTTATTACTATTTTTTTACTATTTTTTACTATTTTTTATTATTTATTACTATTTATTTCTATTTATTCCTATTTGTTACTATTTATTATTTATTACTAGTTATTACTCTTTATTACTATTTATTAATAACTATTCCTATTTATTCCTATTTATTAATAAATATTCCTATTTAATCTTATTTATTTTTATTTATTCTGGTTTTTTCACTATTTATTACTTATTACTATTTATTACTATTTATTACAATTTATTACTAATTAAACTTACTTTTTCCATGTTATTACTATTTACTACTAATTATTATTATTTATTACTATTAATGAGTTTTTTTACTATTTACTACATTTTATTTTTAATTATTACTATTTACAGATATTTAGTACTAATTAACCCTAATTATTACTAATTACCATTAATTATTACTAATTACCCATAATTATTACTAGTTAGTGTTAATTACTATTAATAACTACAAATTACAGCTACATGTTAATAATTACCAAAAATTATTTATATACAATACTAATTATTGTTAATAATTATTCATTATTACAAATTATTAAGAATTTGTACAGATAATTTCAATTTAATACTTTAAATTAAAACAGATAACTAAGAAATTTAAATCTAATTTAATTACAACTAATCAACAATAATTAAAATTAACATAAAAATTAAAAAAATACTAAATAAAAAAAATATATGAGTACCTTTATACTTGATCTCTTATTGATGTAGACAGCTTCACAACTTCTTCATAAAAAAACTAACGAAGAGAAACTTTCACTCTAAAAATAGAGTTCAGAGAGAGGGAGAGGAAGTGAGAATTGAGGTGAAGAGTAAGAAAATCGGATGGGGGTATATGTAGGATAGATTAGTTACGACAGTATTACTTGCGACAGGACCTGTCGCAATTACCTTTGCCTTCATTAATTACTATTGGCAGTTAAAAGGGTATTTGCAACTAGTCTCATCGCAAATAGTTTCCTACGGACACAATTTTGGCGACGGGACAACATCCCCTCACAAATTCCGTCCAACTGACGCACTATTTTGCGACTGGGGAATCCCCCCGTCGCAAATAAACTTCTCGCAGTTTGGCATGCAGAGCGCGCCTAACTGCAGCTTGCTTTTTGCGACGTGACCCCAAATCATATTACAATTCAAAAATTATTTGTAACTGGTCGAACCACCCATCACAAATAACCTCTGAAATATACTATTACTGATAGGAATTAATCTCGTCACAAAAAGTTATTTTTCCCTTAGTTGCGTTAGAATGAGTTAGACGCCTTACATTTTCTATAATGAAATCATCATGGATTAATTTTAGCTAGATGTGGATCTTATGTGAGGATAGAATGGTCAGTTTTTAAGCTTGTGAACTTGGGACTATTGATGTCTGAGTCATTAGAGCTGGAATTGGGTTTTTCAATTGGCTATATGAGAATATACTCCTTTTCTGTTTGGATGATGTCATGTTGGATAGAGGAAATGAAAAAATGACAGGTTTTGTTGATGATCACTCTTACTAAGAAAAGGATAGTGTGAGTTAGAGTGGATTTTCATGAAAATTCTAGATACATAAGGTAATGGGAATGACGGTTACATTGTGTCCATATTTAGTTAGTCAATTAATGTGTGGTCATACACCAGATGAGGGTCGATGGGATTCGATGAGATTTTTACGGGAGAGTGTATCTTCATGAAAATACTAGATACATAAGGTAATGAGAATGATGCCCCTTGGTATGTATATAATAGATTTTTCAATGGTAGAGAGTCATTCCCCCCAAATGATGTCAAATAGATGTTTCTCGAAACGTTCACTATTATCCCTTATGATATGAGATGGAAATTTCAATGGAGGGGTTTAATTCCCCCCAGTGATATAAAAAGTGTATTTATAAAGAGGTGCACTATTTTCCCTATTTGATATGTGTTAAATGTTTCTTGGGTGTGGAATTATTTCCCTCATATGATAATAGAATATTGATTCAATTTGTGGAAATATTCTCACTAGATTATATTGGACTATCATCTCATGAGGGTGGTTTTATTACCCCCAAATGATACCCAAATAATTTCATAGGTGGGGTGATATTCTCCAAAAATTGTAATTGAATTCTGTTTCTTGGGTGCGTTTTTCTTCTCTCAAGATGATATTGGACTATTTTTTCCTGGGAAATGCATTAATCTCATAATATTAAATTATTCTATTATTTCCATGATGGGATTATATTCCCCCATGATGAGGTTGAAATTCTATTTTCTAGGTGAATGTTATAACTGTTGGATAATATGGGGATAAATATTCCTGGGTTAGATCTTATTCCCATCATGATTCTCCAGTGGGGTGTCATTCTGCAATGATTCTCAGGTGGGGTAGTATGCCTAAGGATTCTATGGTAGGATATAGATCCCATGATTGTCATGTGACATTATTGGAGACATATGAAAATTTCCAAAATCGGAATAGTTAATCTTGGGTGTCACATTATAAATAGTGGATCAAGGATGGATATTTTATTATACTTACACACTTTTTTATTATTCTATTCATATCATAATTTTAATATATTATAGGTTTGTTTTGTAAGGTATTTTATTGGTGGTGCATTGAGTTTTACTCACACCATGCTTTGGAAACCCTAGAACATTAATACACATGAAAACCTCATGATTATAGTTAATAGTGTATAAGAGGTCTATTGTTGTATGATATAACTAGAGAGCATGGTTAAAATCTAAATATTTGGAAGAGGTGACGATCAAATATTGAATAAGGGACTCTTTGGATTTTTATTACTATTTTTTTCATTATATGCGATCATACTTATAGGTGACCAGTTGGGATGTGTAAATATAGGTTTCATTTCTCTGTTATTGAATGTATATGTTTTATTAATATTGTGCTCTCTGATTATTCATTGTGGGTATTTCGTCATTATTTATACTATTGTTTACTCTGATTTGAGGGTATAGTTTCCCTATGGTAACATATTTTACCCTTACTATAAGTTAGTTTATTCTGGTTCATATAGAGGTGTGTCTATGGTATCATGAAACATTAGTCTAGTTACATTAAATTGAATTATTCTATGCATATCATAATTCAGTCCTTATGCAAAATTGGAATGATAGAATTTCTCAATATCTTCTGTAATATATATTTATTAAATATCAACTCATTCAATTACATTAGTATTAATTAATTACCAACTAATTCACAATGATATTATTTCTTTCTTCCTATATATTGCTAATACATTAATACTAACAACTTCTTATTCACATTATACTTCAATGATCAAAAAATATTTAGATTACCGTTTAATGTTTTCCTTCATCATGAACATAAAAATACAAAAAAATCGAGAACCTCCTCAACTTTGAACTTCAGAATCTCAAAATATGGAACCATAAACACTTTAAACCAAACTATTTCAAAAAAAGTATATTTTATCCCTCTATTCCCTTACAGACCCTTCTATCACATCATGTCATTACATAATTACATATCCTTATTTTATATATGTCACTGAATATTGAATATTTTATTAAATATGTTATCGTGGTCTCTAGGAATTCTCCACATTGAATTTCATTCATTCTAAATTCTCAGTATTCTCTCTTTGATGCATCCATTAAATCTAGATTTATTAATACAACCTAACATTCAACATTGAGTCAGTGTTCATTACTGATTCATCAAATCTTAACAAGATTCATTTCATACGGAAGATAATTTTTATATTTACACATATTTCATATAATTGTTACACTAATGTTCCAAAGTCTTTTTCTAGTTTACACTTTGAATCTATTTCAAATACCTCCTCTTCAGTTCTTCATGACATTTTCAATATTTTATCTCAAAACTCTTCTGTTATATCCTAGTATTCTAACAATTCATACTCAACACATAAGACATCCATTATAGCCACAACTTCAATTTTAATTTTGACACACATTTTTATACATCTATTTATAAAGCCATTAACTATACAACAACATATTTGATTCCACAGAAACCTTCATATATCTGCTTTTCTTAGACTCCATTTACATAAGAAAATTATACTTCGACCAATTTTAAGCATTTATATATATATATATATATATATATATCAATTGATGTTATTCTCATTACTGACTTCTTCATCTTTTGCACTTACCATTTAGAATAATATGATCTCTTATATTAATTTTATAAAAATGATTTTGTTGAATCATTTGAATAAATCATATATAGATATAATTTAATATAACTCAGAATATTATGGGTATAATCTTTTAGAGCCACTATTTTAGGAAAAATATATAATTCCATTTGCTTGAATCTTTATTAATAAATCTTTTGTAGTTTAAGAAATTTTGGGGAAAATCATCTGTTAGTACATCAAAATATGAATGTATTTTATGTATTTCTCTTGTTAATCTAACCCATTATTCGAAATAATAAGGTTTCCCATCGTTGCGTTAGTACATATCAAGTCATTTTTAAAATTCACAATCTGTAACATTGAAAAACTATTATTTTGGAGTCTATGACTCGTTTGCACATTAATGATTTAAAACGAAACCTATATAAATATGTCTATGATAGATTCATCAATTACCTATTACTCAATATTTCTCCCACTAACTCTACTCAACTCCAAACATATTACACATTTCAAATTTCTTCAAATTACATATGGAAATCTTGAAGTCACCTTCAATGGTAACAAAATGATTCCCAATTATCTTCTTCCACCTTTTAATCTAAATGCACTATCCAATTTAAGTATCTATTAAATAATAATGAAAAGGATGGATACTGACCTCAATAAACCTTAGTATTCCAACCATATTTTTTATTCTACAATCACATCCATTATCTCAAACACATTCGAATCCTATAGTTGAAAATGACTCCTTTATCAAACAATAATTTTCATTGAATCTTATTAAAATCGTCTCTATAGTAATTATACATTTAAGAATCATTGTGACTATAGTGGAACATATTTAGAATCAGAATCTCATCCACTGATACTATATGAGACACATAATTTCATTATTTTAGAATGAAATATGTCAAATTATAGTATTTTAGACATTATATAATGACAAATGCATCTTTAGTCCCTAATTTCTGAACTCAGTGACTTCATCGAGTATAGAAAAAATTATAACACTCATCGTCATATCACTTTTTTAACTCATCCATTTTTTATGACTATAGTTCATTATTGTAGATAGAAGATTAAGTTTCATATTATCTTTGAAATCAATTTAAATTTAAAGTGGACGGAAGGAACCTGATCATATTTATATGGTGTTAAAAGGGAAAATGATGAATATTTCATCCATAGTAATATTATTGAGGAAATGTGGTTCTAACTAGATGTGAGGATGAACAAATAATTTCATCAAGATGCATGTTGATGAAAACTAAAGAAACTATTATCATGACAGTGGAATGACAAGAATAATTGATGTCAATAAAAACTAATTTAGTATTAATATTTTTCATTAAAGAGTTCAGGATAAACCACATTTCATTCGATTCGATTAAATTTATTATTGATTGGATCATCAATTAGGATATTAATCATTA
The DNA here is from genome assembly GCA_963277665.1 of Viscum album. Classification (NCBI taxonomy): domain Eukaryota; kingdom Viridiplantae; phylum Streptophyta; class Magnoliopsida; order Santalales; family Viscaceae; genus Viscum; species Viscum album. The sequence continues at coordinate 1,284,211,945 of OY728134.1, forward strand.
AATTTATAAACATGATTGAGGTAGAAAATCAAATAAAGTAATGGATTATTTGAACATTCAATTATGGGATAATGGGTTAATTTAATATAAGTTTCATATGGATTGGTTCAATGGAGTTAAAGGAGACTTCGGATGAATACTATATTATGTATGGATAGTAGAAGTGAATAATGAATAAGAAAATAAAATGATATAATAATATCAGGTTTTAGCGAATAATAATGAAACATGAGATTATTTTCCTCACACCTATAGTTCATATAAAAATTTAATAAAAATATTTTAATTTGAGTGGATTAGAATTATAGATATGTTGCCAATATTTTTTCCAGAAAAATAATTAAGGAAGTAATTTTTTTTATAACATGAGTTACATTAGAAAATGATAAAGTTGTTTGTAGATACTACATCTGGATCCAATATCATAGATTAATATATGAGAATATTATGGGGAATTGATATGAAATCACATGAAGAAGAATTATTTGGTAAAGGCTATGAGTTCCAGTTTCTATTAAAGAGTAAAATAATTTCTATTCACACCACAATACATTCTATGTAGTTATTTAAATAGTTGTGGATTTGAAGAATTTTGAGGAGTTATTGGATTCTTTTAAGTTTATTTGAACAATACATTCCTTCCACGAAATTATTTTTATAGAGATAGTGATTGAGATATGAAATAAGGGAAGATATAAATTAGAAAATTTCTAGACATGTTTTTACAAATAATTTATGGTGAGGATCTTTTTAACATTAGTGGAGTTACATTTTTAGCTAGATTATATTTGTATTACATCTTGTTTAAAGTATTTTATTTTAATGCATCTTATTAAATAATGATTATAAAAATAATTTACGAATGATATATTCTACTATTTTTACATAAATAATTTATTCTTCAACTATTTATCATATGTTATTTATATTGTTGAAATTGTTCAACAATTTGATGTGGTTCTATTGTTTGTAAGTAAATAAACTTAGTTCTCAACATACCCTTCTTAATATTTGATATGATTTAATATATAAAGGATCATAATTAAAATTACATTACTTGTGGTTACTAAGTATTTAGATAACATTCACAAGAATATATAAAAACATATTGTGGTTTTGGTTTATTTATTGAAATAATAATTAGATATAAATTGTGTGGTAATATATTGGACCATGAGATAATTTAATAATGTAAAAAATTTGTTGGCAATGGAAAATATAAAAACCAATTGTTTATGATAGTTCATAATCACTTTTTCATCACTTTTTTTAACACTTTTCTTATTTTTCACTACTTCAAGACCTTATATAGTTTTCATACTAAATGATCACACTCAAACTTAGAAATCATAATATAATAATAATTAAGAGACAATTGTTCTTAAATAACAATCTCTATGAAATACATGAAAGAACCTAGAGAGATATGTAAGTGTGAAATATGAAATATTTAAATATTTCGTGTATGGATTCAAATTAAAAATACTAAAATTCAGAAAACCCATTGATCATATTTCTGAAAGGTTCATGTATCATAAAATTTAATAAATATAAATAAAATAAAACAAAATATTAAATGTTACATCAGTATTTTGATGTCTCTAGTTTGATTCACTCAAAATCGACTTGTCATGGATCAATGGTATAAAGCTAGGCATCTTATTGTTCTCCCACACATGGACCACAATTCTAGGACTTTAAATCTACGTTTACTAGTTTATAATGTGAGAAAAATAAAATTTTGAAGACAATTATTTGATTGCCTGATGAATGTACACTCAATTGAAAATAAGAGATTGATCTAACCTTGTTATTTCTTCAAAATATCTCTCTAAGAACATTTGATGAGAGGAGAGGAGAGATTCTCGCAATTAATTTGTCAAAATGGCAGATCTCAGTATTCAAGATGATAAAATGAACTTTTTTACTTAGATTACACTTTCCAAAATTTTACATTGTTCCCTCGAATATAATAATCATCCATTTAGATCTTTTCACACACATATGACATAATTAACTTTTCATAAATTTCAAAAATATGTTATCACTCACTTGTAACACTATAAATTGTTTCATGTTAAAATAAGAATCATTAACTCATCCAATATGTTCTGTTAATAATTTTATAAACCATGAACAACATAAATTCATTTGAAAAATTATTTTTTCTCATATTCAATTTTATGATAAAACAAACTGTGAATACCTTGAAAAATAATTTCAATATTCATTACTCTAAACATTAATATTATATTTAAAAATTGATTACTAATAATTTTTTATAATTAGAGATTCCCCTAGACCCATATTTTAGGGTAACATTATCCTAAACTCATATTCATTTGAATAGGTGGAACTTTGTATAGACTTAGTGTGTGAACCTCTAAGTTATCATCTTGATATAAGTTATTCTTACCCACAAACCATGAGCAGATTATAGAAATTCATCATGTCCCCTAAGAAGATAAATAATTTCATATGTATGACTACCTCCTATGAACATGTTATGTGTTATATAACCTATTTATCTCATGGTATCTCATAATTCAAGTTTCAAACATGTGTCATAATTTATTAATTTCATTATTTATTTCATGTTCTTTCTAGATGGACTTAGCTTCGTGTATCATGTACATGTATTTAATGAAGGCTCTATCATCTTAAACAACCTTTTCCCATAAGATATCTCTTCCTCATGTCGAATATATCAAATTATATCTTGATCAATCATGAAATATCATACAAAAAATGATTCACCCAATAAAATCTACCTCTACACAACAACATTTTTATGTTTTTTACTATTCATAAATGTATGTGTTCAATTGGTACAAATTGAAAAAGATATCAATTCAAGGGATGAATACATATGTTCTTGGAAAGGAATAACCAATGACACCAAAAAATGTTCTATTTATATTGATGGGACTATCCTCATGATCTCTTCTACTAGAGATAACCAAGTACAAACTCCATGAGAAGAACTCAGAATGCATATGAGTTATGACACCCCGATAGTTAAACATTATATGTTTCACATCACTATGGTTTACCTAGACCATAGTATAATTATTTATGATCGCTATCAAAGTCTCTCTAGGTTTTCATTATAGATGGGGAATGTTATAACCTTTTGATAAAACAAGTAATCTATGGACATTACCATGTGACAAGTGGATATAGAATTATCAACACTAGAATGGTAATATTATTCACATGTACATAACAAACTGTACACATTTATTGGTATCCAAATAAACACATGATTTGGGTGTAGGTAACATTCTCACAATAGTACAACAATCAATACAACCAACTACTAATAATACTTAACTCACTATCTGCCACATGAGTTCCATGCTTCTACTGAGATATGGCATTAGATAGTGGGTCTGAAAGGTTATCCTATCTTGAAACACTGATAATAATGACTTCACCTCTCTGAGTAAAATCCATCATGAGATATATCTTTAAAATTTATAATGTGACCTCTAGTGTGACCTAGGATCCTTCTAAAGCATCATTGTCATAATATTATCATTGTACACAGTAGTAGGATCAACATTACTAATTAAAACACTAGTCTCAAAAACAATGACGCATATCAATTCTTCTTCTTTATCTACATCTGAAGTTGCTATATACTTGGATTATTCTACAGATTCTGTAACCATAGGCTTCTTTGAGCTCCTCCATCTCACTGCACCACCATTAAGTCGAAATACAAATCATAACTATGACTTCATATCACCATGAGCTATCTTTGAGCCATCATAAGTTCATGTCCCCATCACTTCCTACTCCTCTCCTCCATACAACAAGAAAATATAATTTCTACATTGTTAGTACATTTGGATTGTTTTTTCAGCTTCTCAATGCATCTCTCAATGATTACAATGATATCTTTCCAATATTTATAAATAAAATGAAACATCAATCCTATTAAATAACATTGAATTCATGATAGACCATACTAAATAAGAATAATGGATTATAAAAAATCTTTCAACCTCCTCTTATTTTTTTGGACAGATCTTATTGGAGAGATTAATTCCATGTGACACTAGAAATAATTCTGTCTTGTATTACACTATAGTGAATCTTTTGAGTACATTTAGAATATATATAATATGGTTAATTACAATAATTCTCAAATATGTATCCCAATATATAATTTTCCATGGAATATAAGTTGTTTCACCTAAGACATTCATGGAGAAGAATTCACTTATCAAAGTCATAAATGACTATAAAATTTGAACATAGTTACCCATTATTAATATTTAATCGACATATAATACTTGGAAAATGATGGAATTTTTATTAACCTTCTTCTAGATTCATTTCCCAATTTCATTCTAGAAGTAACAAAATTATATAATGTCCTCAAAAATATTTACATTCCAATATCATGATTCATGTTTCAACCAATAAATTGATCTATGAATACTCCAAAATTTATCATCATTCTTCGTGTTAACAATCAGTTCAGGTTGAGTTACGTAGATGTTATCAACTAACTTCCAATTAATAAAAATAGTGTTTATATACATTTTAGAAATTTCTTAATCATATAAGGTTTATATTTCTTGTAATATTCTGATGGATTTTTTCATAGACACTAGTGTGAAGGTTTCATTGTAGTTGATTCCATGGAGGTTAATGAAACCCATCAGCACTAGTCACACAATATCAGTTCTAGAATGACCATCAATGTCCATATTTTTAATTGTTTAACCATTGAAACCCAATAGTTATTTCATCTAAAAGTGGTTCTAACAAAATCTAATCATAATTTTATTACAGAGACTACATTTTACAATGTATGTCTTATTTTCATTTAGTACAATCATTTCCATTAACTACATTATTATTGATCAAGGACTCATCATTCCCTTGGAATAATTTTTCACTTGACACGATGAAAAGAAAACCACAACTTTCTGGTTCTCTAACCGCTAGAGCAGACCTATGTAGTAATTTTATCTCAGGAACATATATATCTCCAACTATCTATGAGGAAATTGATCAAATACCATTTCTTATGCAGTAGAAGAATCAAATTCAATATTGAAACTAATATTTTGATAGGAATTTTTCTCCCCTATGAAAATATGGCCTACCTTTCTGCAATAACTTTTATATCAAAATCCTTAAAAAGATTTGTTTTTACACATAGATATAGGAATGTGGTGGGTTTTAGTGATGATATGAATGTTATAATAGGGTCACTACAGACCTGAGGTTGAATTTTACTATAATTGACTTTCCACACCATGCTAGGTAAGAGAAACACCATGGATACTTCCCACATGAAAGGCCACACCAAGGATGGATGACTTTGAGTGTGGTACCATGTATAGTCAAGTGTTCTATTCCCAGATGAAAATGGTGCCTTTTTTTATTCTTTTAGGAAATAGATAGGGAGTTTTTTTATTTTGCTGGCCTTGGAATGGTGGAGATGGGGACGGAAATTCATCCACATCATTGAGCTTATCCATTGAGGGAGTCTGGAAGAGAGAAATATGTTGTGGCTCATAAGGACTATTTTATAATGATTCTGTTTTGATTCATTCTAAACATGGGTACACCTGTTTCTTTATGGTTGATCCCACCTTTTGTTTTTAGGTCAAACACCCCATGGGGGTAGGCTATTACCACCATGCTCTCCCATTAATCTTACTCACTTAATTTCCCCTTGATAAGGAGAAAATTTGACTTTTCGGAATGGATTTAAAGTGAGACTCCCTTTATTTACACTAGTTAATTTTCCCCTTCAATATTCACATATTAAGGTGTCTAAAGATTGGGTTTTGATGATGATTATATTAGAGAATGGTTGAAGTGTGCCAATATAATTGGGATTTTTCATGTAATTTAAATGGACGTCCTGGGAGGATAATAAAATATAATATCTCTCCATTTTATTAATGATACATGACATTAGGGGTTTTGTTGGTTTTCCAGCATTTGGAAAGTAATTGGTTCTTGGTTGTCTAGGCAATGACATGGATTTTTTTATAGTCATTACAAGAACATTCTACGGGATGTTGGTGTGTCGTTGCTCAAGTTTTTAGTGAGGGCACACATCATAGTGAGTATTTTAAGAAATTATTCTGTGTTGGATTGAATTGAATAAATCATTATAGTTTATTGTAATTAATTAATTTAAATCTGATGAATGGGGAAAGGGTCGTGGGTGATGGTACTATCTTTGATCGACATGGAAGTGATTAGAAGAGGTTGGTTGAGTAGGCCTGTAGAAAATAAATTTGAAGAAGGTAAGTGATCCTAGGATCTCGTTATAAGGTCATTTAGTGTGTTTATGGTTCATGTGATATGAGTTCTCTCCAGTTTTCTATAACTGAAATTATATTTAAAATTAATTTTTATCCTTAAATTCTAAAAATTAAAATGAAAGTTTCATAGTCCATGATGAACCCATTAACACTAGTTTTCTCCCACGATGATCAATGGTTAAATGGATTGGCTATAATAGTATTCTTTGTGACACATAGAGCTATGAATAGTATAAATAAAATATGTTGATTGGGCCATATTGAACATAGATAAATGGTACCTGAGAGCCTGTTATGTTTTATGTATGATATATGGTGATGTTTATGGGAATCAAAGTTGTTTAGTGACATTTTCACCAAGGAGAAACGATACCGGTTAAGATCCTAGATGATCTGTTATTGGACATTGGGATTTGATTGGATTTTCATTTTACAGGTTAGTTTCTAAAGATGGTTGGATATGTATTTAAGGCATAGGCCTAGTGTATATTCTTTCGACGATCATATATCTCACGTATGACATGGAATACACTATTGAGAGTTGATTAGAGTTTTTATGAGTTTCATTAGTGGGATATTTATTCTAATGCATGATAATGTATGATTTGACAGTTTCTTCTAGGTGATTAGTTGAGAGATCACCTAACATGGATGTGTCATAAGACGTAGGTGGTGGACATGAAAATGATTTAATTAATTTAGAAAATATTCTAAAGATCTATTGTGTGACATGGCTCAATATAGATCATGGTAAATGGGACAATGTTATCATGTAAAAATTTGGCAATTAGTTGGAGAGATCTATTGAGGAAAGTTACAAAAATGGGACAACAGATTTAATGAAAATTTTTGAGTGTTTGATAAAGCTCGGTTCTAATGATAATGTACTAACATAAATATGAAGGATCCCTTGGTTTTCCCTCCTAAAATGATAAAGATGTTCTGAGGCTCAAAATATTATTCTTTTGTGACAAAGATAATCTTGAGGAGATTTTCATATGGGTAAATTTTGATAATGGGGTGTTCTTAGAGACATTGGGATATGAATTTAGTGATTGTTGGCTAGAAAATGAGTTGGTGATCTTGTGAGATGTGTTATGCTTCCCATTTTCTTTTTTTCTTGGTTATACCCTGTTTGTGCACTCGATGAAAATTTTTTAATTTCATATAAAATTTATTGACAAAGATAGGATCATGTGCGGTGATATATAACATACCTCAAGTGGGGTTGGTCTAAGTGATCACCATGGATGCCCCTTGGTATGTATATAATAAATTTTTCTATGGTAGGGAGTCATTCCTCCCAAATGATGTCAAATGGATGTTTCTCAGAAGAGGCACTATTATCCCTTATGATATAAGATGGGAATTTCAATGGAAGGTGTAATTCCCCTCAGTGATATGAAAAGTTTATTTATAAAGAGTTGCACTATTTTCCATATTTGATATGTGTTAAATGTTTCTTGGGTGTGGAATTATTCCCCTCATATGATTATAGAATATTGATTCAATTTGTGGAACTATTCTCCCTAGATGATATGGGATTATCATCTCATGAGGGTGGTTTTATTACCCCTAAATGATACCCAAATAATTTCATAGGTGGGGTGATATTCTCTAAAATGATAATTGAATTTTGTTTCTTAGGTGTGTTGTTCTTCTCTCCAGATGATATTGGACTATTGTTTCCTACGAAATGAGTTAATCTCATAATATTAAATTATTCTATTATTTCCATAATGGGATTATATTCCCCCATGATGAGGTTGAAATTCTATTTTCTAGGTGTATGTTATAACTGTTGGATAATATAGGGATACAAATTCCTGGGTGAGGTATTATTACCATCATGATTCTCAAGTGGGGTGTCATTCTGCAATGATTCTCAGGTGGGGTAGTATGCCTAAGGATTCTATGGTTGGATATAGATCCCATGATTGTCATGTGACATTTTTGGAGACATATGAAAATTTCCAAAATAGGAATTGTTAAATGTAGAGACCCGAAGCTTGACGTACATGGACATTACATTACTTTTGCAGAATAATTAATACATAACAAAAACATACACACAAGGACCGTAATAGTTTAGTGTCTTTGGAAACATGGAATGTAATCTTCTAATCGTGGTTAAAGATCTTCAACATCTCCCATACTGATCTTCCAATTTTTGTTTCCTTACCTAAAACCTTCCTTTTGATCCTGGGGGAAAATAAAACATAAAAAGTGTGAGCTCAAATTCTCAGTAAGGGTAAGCATGCATAAAATAAAACATACCATATACATTTAAACTTAAAAACATGAACATAATGTTTAAACATCAAAATCTTGAGCAAAGACATAAAAAATGGAAGTACATAAGGCATAGATCATAATGGAACATAAACCATGATAAAATATCATGGGAATAAAACATGTAATTGTGTCAACCATTAAGCACAAGATATGATTTCCATATTAGCCAAGGCATTGCTACCAAGACCATCTTAGTGGACAAAGTCCTTTTCTGAATAGAGTTCACTCCTCGTTCCAGTCCTGTATTACTGTTCCGGTTTAACTTGTCGTTCCAGCCATGTATATCTAATGACATATAAATCTTTACCCAATGTATTGTAGGGAGATATAGGTCCCACCCATCTCATAATTAAATCATTCTTACTTGTGCCACAAAATAAAATTAAAACATTCATCATAACCCAAAAAATAAAATGGGTTTCATAAACATCATTCCATCATAACATAATCCATATAAAACAAATGGATATCATTTCATCATAAGAAAAGTGAAACCATGTAAATAATAGAGACATTATACTTGAAACATACACATATGAAATAATGTCATCTTAGATGGAAAATTGGTTTGATAAAACACTTGAAATGAATTCTTGAGGAAAATATCCTTTCATCTTCAAAATCATTCTCTTTTTAAAAAATGTCATGAAATTTTAAAAGAAAAGGATTTTGTTGAAAAAAGACATGAAATATTTTGGAGGCGGCTTCATAAAAATAAGGCTTTATAAAACCGTAAAAATCCATTCGTGCCGTATAAGTTAAAAAAACATTGTTCTCGTACTTTTACCGGAAAAGTCAAAAAGTACCTCATAACGTAAACAAAAGAAACATTCCTTACATACCATGTAGTAAAAGTAAAAATGGGTAAAAAGGACATTAAACATACATAAAAACACTTTTATAAAACATGGACATTGATGATAACAATAACCCTAGTAAATACCAAAGTATAAACAATCTCGGATAAAAATGAGATTTTGATATTTTCCCTTACCTAAGGTCCGATTTTCTTCGTATGTGTCCGAACCTCCTGTATAATGATTTAAATAATGTCATTGACTTATTTCAGAATCATACTCATTGTTATTATAACATTTATGGTTCACTTATGACTTTATATTACCTGTTCTTTTGAAAATTCCATGTTAAAGAGTGTTTTGGGTAAAATCGTTTCATTTGTCATCCGTGTTTTGACTTGTAATTATTCATATGATTACTTAGATCATGATTACGTAATTCCAGAATATAAAACATTATTTATATATAATATATATTCATAATATACATATATATAATAGATTAGTGGATGGAACGAAATACACCGTTCATGGAGACGGTAGGCCGTAAGTACGCATGAACGCTATTTTCGTTTTCTTATTGAGTTGAATGGAATTAATTAAGTGAAATAAATATATATACACCTAAATACAGTATCATTATTATGTCACATATTTCATGATTACTTATTATATATACTTTATAATCATTCATGAATGGTTAACGTGGATAATGAATCTCATCGCGTTGTGGAGACGGTAGTCCGTACGTACGCACGAGCGATGATATCGTTCTCATGATCGTGGAATTGTATTGGAGTGTATGTATACTATTTCATAATCAATATCACTTTTCAATAATCATATATAGTTATTATGTACACCATTATACCCATCCAAGTAAGGTGGTGGTGGAAAATAGATTACACCACAGCGTGGAGACGGTATTCCATACGTACGCACGCACGGTGATTTCATTTTCCATAGGATGGATAGACGGTGAAATATGGTTGTTTCATACTTATAATAAAATATTAGTATATGAGTGATACTGATTTTATTACTTCATAATGAAACAACTAAATAAGAATAATTTGAAGAAGAAAGAAAATTGAAAGAATCAGTAACAGATAATACCTCTTCTTTGACACGCCTCTTTGAATCCTCTTCTTAGGGTACTAAAATTGGTATTTGAAGAAGACCAGGACCTCTAGGATGTTCCTAGAAAAATTTATAAGGGAAATAGGCAGTTATTGGCCGAGCTTGAAGGATCAAATTGGTGTGAGGAGGAGATGGAGGAGGTTCCCTTTTATAAGGGAGGAGAGGGGCACCTTTGGAAATATTAAAAATATTAATTTATAATAAATCTAACCCCACTTAAAAACCTCCAAAAATGACTCATATTAGAAAATAAGATTATATAGGGTTGTAATATCAGCATCCAATAAAATTTAGACATGTTAGGAAATTAATTTAAACATTATCAACTTGATTTATCCTTACTTAATCAATTTAATTTTATTTGTGGTAATAACATTCTAAATTTTAAATTATTACAAATAATTACTTATTTTTGTTTAATTGTCCATAATTTTATACTTTATAACATTATATACCATAAAATTTTTAATTTATTATTTTTATATATTTTTGACATTTTTGAACAATTTTAAAATATGTTATTTTTATAAAGTAACAATATTGTCAATTTTGACACTATTCATTTATTTGAATTTAAATAAAATACATACATAAGATATGTTCGAACTAAAAGATTCAATAGATTCATAAAAAGTCATATGTATCTATAAAATTATTTGATAACATTAAATATTTCATATAATATTTATTTTATTATTTTTAAAACCATTTATTTGGTTTATCTCTCAATAAAATAATTACAACAACATTTTTGTATAATTATTTAATATAATTATTTGTTGCATAAAAATTAAAAATAAAATCCTATGATGAAGATAAATCTATTAACTTTCACAATAATACTTTTACTTGAATTTATCATCTTAGAATCACAATATTTAAATTCTTATATTTATTAAATTATGAAGGTGAAAACTATGGCATCATTTAAAATAAAATCATATAAGTGTCATAGTCACTATTATAAGACTCAAAACGGTTATATATTAGGTAATTGGATGATTATGGTGTATATATATACTGCCATTATGTTTTGGTCAGGTTTTTGGATCTTTTAATGGGTGTGATTATTTCAATAAAAACTATATTACTAATTTTTCACTTAATAAATATTTTCTGCATCATTAATGTATCACTATTAATGAAAATTATTTGATCCCTAAAAATTATAAATAAATTATCATGACGTAGATAACTTTATTATCTTTCTCGAGACTATTCTTGTTCGATGTTTTATGATTTTTATCACTAAAGTAAAATTATTATACTTATATGATTTAAGAGAGTGACATGTTGTCACTTTCTTTGGTTTTAATAATAATTAAATTATTTTCATGGTCAAAAGACCATAAAATGAATCCAATCTTACCCTTAAGTGATATGGGGCGACTTTTAGCCATCAATAGAATTTTTTCATGTGTTAGGGTAATTTTATAATATTATATTTACCCTTAACTACCCAATTTACCTTTTACTATGGTAAATAAAATTTACCGTAGTTACTATTCATAAGTCCCAGAAATAAAACGTATCCTATTAACATAATCTGGACCCACTGATTCCAAATATGGAATCCATTTTTTCAAATTCAATACATAGAAGTTGCAGAAATTAAATTAAAATTAATCCCGTTGTCGAATGAAAACGGGTTTTTGTTTAAAACATTGCAAAAGATTGAATTGATTTAACCTATGAATTAAATGTAAAATCAATTCTAATGAAATACCTTATATTAAATGGAAAAAATTTATTATATTTATACTTTAAAACCATTCAATATTATAATTTAACCACATAAGTTATTACGATGAATGAAGTTGTTTTTAATTAAAATATAGCGTGTTTTTACTTTTCATTAAAATATGAAATTTATCAGAATAATATGAAAAATTTATCCAAGGTAAAATTTTATATCCAGATTTCAAAGAAGAATTTTATTTTGTCAAATTGAACTTATAAACATGTCAAAAACTATATTTAAAGTGGGTGCGCCAACAAAAGGCGGAAAAATTTCATTTTTTTGAAAAATACTTATTTTACCCAAAAAAGTTATTTTTTTCTTATACCGTGTTCTAGAAAATGTGTAAAATGAATAATAATGTTATAAAATTCAAATATTAGTTAATATTATTCATAATGGTTAGTTCATAATAATATTATAATAATATATCGTTGTTTAGTAAAACCCGGTATTGCGTACAACACACGCTATCGAGGAAGGTCGCGATTGAGTGTAATGCAAGCCAAGTCAGGGTTGCGTGTTGTGCAAGAATCCTTAGTTTTTTCGTATAACATAATCCAACCATATTTTATTTATACATTGAATATATATATACACTCAATTTTGCATAAAATAACTATTATCAAAATTGTGTGTAACACGATCCAAGAATAGTGTTGTGTATACTGCAAGCTAATACGATGTTGCCTATAGCGCAATGTAATATTGGTGTAGCATACAACACAAGAAATTAATGAAATTAAAAGAATATTTTTCATAAAATATCGGGGTGTTACATTCTACCCCCCTTAAAATGAAATACGCCTTCGAAATTCATCGGGGTTATAAATGGTTTACTACTCGAAAGATTGTTTAATAGAAACCCACATCCGAAAAAAGAATGCCAAAACTTGGCTTTAAAAACTAATGAATGAAATGTAATGGTTAACCAAATTAACTCATCACTAGGTTTCCACGTAGGTGAAAATATAGATATAGAAGAGAAATATAACCATCGTGTTCTGATGGAGAGTGGTAGAAAACATGGCTGTGAAAAATCCATCAATCACAAAGCCATAGATTTGTGACGATCTAAGGTACCATCAGATTCATCGGATATAAGGGAACTAGGATAACATTTTTGGTTTTCAAGATCATTTCCCAAAAGATGATGAAATTGTAATTAGAAGAAATTCTTTCGTGATTTTGGTACAGTCTCACCATTAGTCATTTTTTGGACAATTTCCACTTCATCTCTTAAAGAAATGATGTTGGATTTGTCATTCTTGAAGTGTTAGCAGATCATGTGATAGAATGATGGGCCATTCCATCTGTCTCAAACAAAAGTATAGAAAAGTAATCAAAAATACATAAGTCCATCTATGGTTAGGTTAATCGTATATGATCCCAAAAATGAACTTATACTTTATATATCATACCGCTTAATAAAATAAAACTAGATTCTACTAACCAGGGACTTCCTGTAGGCCAGTGGTAGGCGATAAAGGCCAGTCGCACTTCGGTTGTGGGTTCAATTCCCACAGCCTTTTCTGACGCGATGGGTTATCACCCGTCCGGCAGGTTTTCCAATTTCTAAAACTACATTATAAATAATATCGAAAAAAAAAATCTAGCCTTAAACAATACTAACTTATGTCCAACATAATCCATTCCAATCTTTAGGCTTATCTAAAATACTTCGGTCCAAGCTCATAGTATAAGGAAAACGATTACTTGAAATTTCATCAACCAAGCATGTGAATACCATCATTTATCCCCCATATATCTTGTTGGTCACATTCCAATCATGTGAATACCCTAATCATGTATTCTCTTGAAAAAATGAATACCCATTAAACCTTAGTGAAAACATGAATTCTGTCAAAAGTTAACTCCTTCCATATACCAAAATCAAAAAATTCAATATACTCAAACCATGATATAACCTTCTCCTTATATCAGTCACGAGCTCATGAATACTATCAAACATTTAATTTTCTCTTTATCCCTTCATTATGCACATATCATCTACATTCCAAAAATATCTGAATAATCTTTCATGGATACCGGTACCATTAATCATACACTTTCAAAACTCAAGGAAAGAAAATAGTGTAACAATACTTATATGTCTCTTTATTCCATAGTACCATGAAAAAACTTATACAACATTACACTTGATAAACATGTAATCATTACACTACCTTCTTAAACCATTGACCGAGCTTCAACAATTCTTTCATCTCACATATCATTTGTAGTCTCTTTATCATCATCAACATAAATACTACCCATATGATCGTACTGATTCTCTTCATGAGACTTTCCCTTAGGGAATTGGTTTGAATAATGCCCGTACATTCCACATTTAAAACATTTAACCATTTTTGATGTCGTAGCACTACCATTATCCTCATCCATTGTGTTAACTGAACCTTTTCCTTTGCACTTACTGGCTTGGTGTCCTTCTTTTCCACACCCAAAGCATCTTCCAGTTCCCTTGCAACAATATCCCTGATGCCTCTTCCCACATTATTAACATGAGGGAAATTGAACTTTCTTTCCTCTATGATCATCATGAAACTCCATCATTTTCTTATTATCTGAGTCGGGAAACTTACCAAAGTTGAGTTTATTGATCATTTTATGAGATTACTGATTCGGCATAATAATGATGTTTGGACTTCCAAATCCCATTTCATTTGGTTGCTCATGAATTATATCATTCCATTGTCCATCATATCCTCCATTATCGTGAATCTTACTGTTTCCAGCCATTTTCTAAAACCCAAAAGAATAGTGTGAGAGGAAAAAATAATGCTAGGTAAAACAACATAGTAAAGGGGGAGCACCCTCAATATCTAACATCTTAGGTTAAATTCTAAGATCGTTAATGTAGTTCTAGTACTATATCCTATACATATACTTATCCATAGGGACATCCCTAGACATACCTTAGAAATATCTCTAGGGATCTCACTAACGTTTTCGCATCCTAGTTTCGAAAGGTTGACTAAACCTTTCCTCTAATACCAATTGTAGAGACCCGAAGCCTTACGTACATGGACATTACATTACTTTTGCGGAATAATTAATACATAACAAAAATAGACACACAAGGACCGTAATAGTTTAGTGTCTTTGGAATCTTGGAACGTATTCTTCAAATCGTGGTGAAAGATCTTCTAAATCTCCCATAAAGATCTTCCACTTTTTGTTTCCTTACCTAAAACCTTTATTTTGATCCTGGGAGAAAATAAAACATAAAAAGGGTGAGCTCAAATGCTCAGTAAGGGTAAGCATGGATAAAATAAAACATACCATATACATTTGAACTTAAAAGCATGAACATAATGTTTAAACATCAAAATCTTGAGCAATGACCTAAAACATGGAAGTACATAAGGCATAGATCATAATGGAACATAAAACATGATAAAATAGCATGGGAATAAAACATGTAATTGTGGAAACCATTAATCACATGATATGATTTCCATATTAGCCAAGGCATTGCTGCCAAGACCATCTTAGTGGACAAAGTCCCTTTCTGAATCGAGTTCACTCCTCGTTCCAGTCCTGAATTACTGAACCGGTTTAACTTGTCATTCCAGCCATGTCTCTCTCATGAGATATAAATATTTACCCAATGAATTGGAGGGAGATATAGGTCCCACCCATCTCATAATGAAATCATTCTTACTTGTGCCACAAGATAAACTTAAAACATTCATCATAACCCAAAGAATAAAATGGGTTTCATAAACATCATTCTATCATAACATAATCCATATAAAACAAATGGATATAATTTCATCATAAGAAAATTGAAAACAGGTTAATCATAGATACATTATACTTGAAACATACACATATGAAATAATGTAATCTTAGATGGAAAATGGTTTTGATAAAACACTTGAAATGAATTCTTGAGGAAAATATCCTTTCATATTCAAAATCATTCTCTTTTTACAAAATGTCATGAAATTTTGAAATAAAAGGATTTTTTTGAAAATAGACATGAAATATTTTGGAGGAGGCTTCATAAAAATAAGGTTTATAAAACCGTAAAAATCCATTCGTGTCGTATAAGTTAAAAAAACATTCTTCTCGTACTTTTACCGGAAATGTCAAAAAGTACCTCATAACGTAAACAAAAGAAAGATTCCTTACATACCATGTAGTAAAATTCAAAATGGGTAAAAAGGACATTAAACATACATAAAAACAATTATATAAAACATGGACATTGATGATAACAATAACCCCATTAAATACCAAAGTATAAACAATCTCGGATAAAAATGAGATTGTGATATTTTCCCTTACCTAAGGTCTGATTTGCTTCGTAAGTGTCTGAACCTCTTGTATAATGATTTAAATAATGTCATTGACTTATTCCAGAATCATACTCATTGTTATGATATCATATATGGTTTACTTATGACTTTATATTACCCGTTCTTTTGAAAATTCCATGTTAAAGAGTGTTTTGGGTAAAATCATTTCATTTGTCATCCGTGTTTTGACTTGTAATTATTCATATGATTACTTAGATCATGATTACTTAATTCCAGAATATAAAACATTATTTATATATAATGTATATTCATAATATACCTATATATAATAGATTAGTGGATGGAAAGAAATACACCGTTCATGGAGACGGTAGGTCGTAAGTACCCATGAACGTTGTTTTCGTTTTCTTATTGAGTTGAATGGAATTAATTAGATGAAATATATATATATACACAAAAATATAGTATCATTATTATGTCACATATTTCATGATTAATTATTATATATACTTTATAATCATTCATGAATGGTTAACAAGGAGAATGAATCTCATCGCGTTGTGGAGACGGTAGTCCGTACGTACGCACGAGTGATGATATCGTTCTCATGATCGTGGAATTGTATTGGAGTGTATGTATACTATTTCAGAATCAATATCAATTTGCAATAATCATATATAGTTATTATTTACACCATTATACCCATCCAAGTAAGGTGGTGGTGGAAAATAGATTACACCACGGCGTGGAGACGGTATTCTGTACGTACGCACGCGCGGTGATTTCATTTTCCATAGGATGGATAGATGGTGAAATATGGTTGTTTCATACTTATAATAAAATATTAGTATATGAGTTATACTGATTTTATTACTTCTTAATGAAACATCTAAATAAGAATAATTTAAAGAAGAAAGAAAATTGAAAGAATCAGTAACGGATAATACCTCTTCTTTGACACGCCTATTTGAATCCTCTTCTTAGGGTACTAAAATTGGTCTTTGAAGAAGACCAGGACCTCTAGGATGTTTCTAGGAAAATTTATAAGGGAAATAGTCAGGGATTGGCCGAGCTTGATGGCTAAAATTGGTGTGAGGAGGAGAGGGAGGAGGTGCCCTTATATAAGGGAGGAGAGGGGCACCTTTGGAAATCTTAAAAATATTAATTTATAATAAATCTAACCCCACTTAAAACCCTCCAAAAATGACTCATATTTGAATATAAGATTATATAGGGTTGTAATATCATCGTCCAATAAAATTTAGACATGTTAGGAAATTATTGTAAACATTATCAACTTTATTTATGCTTACTTAATCAATTTAATTTTATTTATGGTAATAACATTCTAAATTTTAAATTATAAAAAATAATTACTTATTTGTTTTTAATTGTCCATAATTTTATACATTATAAAATTATAGACCAAATAATTTTGAATTTATAATTTTTATATATTTTAGACATTTTTAAACAATTTTAAAATATGTTATTTTTATAGAATAACAATATTGTCAATTTTGACACTATTCATTTATTTGAATTTAAATAAAATTCATACCGAATATATGTTCGAACTAAAAGGTTCAATAGATTCATAAAAGGTGATATGTATCTGTAAAATTAGTGGATAACATTAAATAGTTGAAATAATATTTATTTTATTATTTTTAAAACTATTTATTTGGTTTATCTCTTAATAAAATAATTACAACATCATTTTTGTATAATTATTTAATATACTTATTTGTTGCATAAAAATTAAAAATAAAATCCTATGATGAAGATAAATCTATTAACTTTTACAATAATACTTTTACTCTAATTTATCATCTTAAAATCACAATATTTTAATTGTTATATTTATTAAATTATGAAGGTGAAAACTTTGGCATCATTTAAAATAAAATAATATAAGTGTCATAATCACTATTATAAGACTCCAAACGGTTATATATTAGGAAATTGGATGATTATAGTGTATATATATACTACCAATAAGTTTTGGTCAGGTTTGTGGATCTTTTAATGGGTGTTATTATTTCAATAAAAACTATATTACTGATTTTTCACTTAATAAATAATTTCTGCATCATTAATGTATCACTATTAATGAAAATTATTTAATCCCTAAAAATTATAAATAAATTATCATGATGTAGATAACATTATTATATTTTTGGAGACTATTCCTGTCCGATGTTGTATGATGTTTATCACTAAAGTAAACTTATTATACATATAAGATTTAAGAGAGTGACATGTTGTCACTTTCTTTGGTTTTAATAATAATTAAATTATGTTCATGGTCAAAAGACCATAAAATGAATCTAATCCGACCCTTAGGTGATATGGGTCTACTTTTAGCAATCCAATAAAATTTTGGCATGTGTTAGGGTAATTTTATAATATTATATTTACCCTTAACTACCCGATCTACCTTTAACTATGGTAAATAAAATTTACCGTAGTTATTATTCATAAGTCCAAAAAATAAAAAGTATTCTATTAACATAATTTTTAACCACTGATTCCAAATATGGAATCCATTTTTTCAAGTTCAATACACATAAGATGCATAAATTAAATTAAAATTAATCCCGTCGTCGAATGAAAATGGGTTTTTGTTTAAAACATTGCAAAAGATTGAATTGATTTAACCTATGAATTCAATGTAAAATCAATGATAACGACATACATTATATTAAATGGTAAAAATATATTATATTTAGACTTTAAAACCATTAAATATTATAATTTAACCACATAAGTTATTACGATGAAAAATGTTGTTTTTAATTAAAATATAGTGTTTTTACTAATCATTAAAATATGAAAGTTATCAGAATAATATGAAAATTTTATCCAAGGTAAAATTTTATATCCTGATTCCAAAGAAGAATTTTATTTTGTCATATTGAACTTATAAACATGTCAAAAACTAGATTTAAAGTGGTTGCGCCAACAAAAGGCGGCAAAACTGCATTTTTTTAAAAATACTTATTTTACCCGAAAAAATTATTTTTTTCTTATACCATGTTCTTGAAAATGTGTAAGATGAATAATAATGTTATAAAATTCAAATTTAATTAATACTATTCATAACGGTTAGTTCATTGTAATATTATAATAATATATCGTTGTTTAGTAAAACTCGGTATTGCGTACAACACACGCTATCGAGGAAGGTCTCGATTGAGTGTAAGGAAAGCCAAGTCAGGGTTGCGTGTTGTGCAAGAATACATTGTTTTTTCTCATAACATAATCCAACCATATTTCATTTATAAATTGAATATATATATATATACTCAATGTTGCATAGAATAACTATTATCAATATTATGTGTAACACGATCCAAGAATAGTGTTGCGTATACTGCAAGATAATACGGTGTTGCGTATAGCTCAAGGTAATCTTGGTGTAGCATACAACACAAGATATTAATGATATTAAAAGAATGTTTTTCATAAAATATCGGGGTGTTACATTCTACCCCCCTTAAAATGAAATACGCCCCCTGAAATTCGTTGGGGTTATAAATGGTTTACTACTCGAAAGTTTGTTTAATAGAAACCCACATCGTAAAAAAGAATGCCAAAACTTGGCTTTAAAAACTAATGAATGAAATGTAATGGTTACCAAAATTAACTCATCACAAGGTTTCCACGTAGGTGAAAATATGGATATGGAAGAGAAATCTAACCATCATGTTCTGATGGAGAGTGGTAGAGAACATGGCTATGAAAAATCCATCAATCACAAAACCATAGATTTGTGACGATCTAAGGTACCATCAGATTCATCGGATATAAGGGCACTAGGACAACATTTTTGGTTTTCAAGATCATTTGCCTAAAGATGATGAAATTGGAATTAGAAGAAATTTTTTCGTGATTTTGGTACAGTCTCACCATTAGTCATTTTTTTGGACAATTTCCACTTCATCTCTTAAAGAAATGATGTTGGATTTGTCATTCTTGAAGTGTTAGCAGATCATGTGATAGAATGATGGGTCATTCCATCTGTCTCAAACAAAAGGTTAGAAAAGTAATCAAAAATACATAATTCCATCTATGGTTATGTTATCGTATATGATTCCAAAAATGAACTTATACTTTATATATCATACCGCTTAATAAAATAAAACTAGATTCTACTAACCAGGGACTTCTTGTAGGCCAGTGGTAGGCGATAAAGGCTAGTCACACTTCAGTTGTGGGTTCGATTCCCACAGCCTTTTCCAACGCGATTGGCTGTCGCCCGTCCTGTAGGTTTTCCTTTTTCTAAAACTACATTATAAATAATATCGGGAAAAAATCTAGCCTTAAACAATACTAACTTATGTCCAACATAATTCATTCCCATATTTAGGATTATCTAAAATACATCGGTCCAAGCTCATAGTATAAGGAAAACGATTACTTGAAATTTCATCAACCAAGCATGTGAATACCATCATTTATTCCCCATATATCTTGTTGGTCACATTCCAATCATGTGAATACCTTAATCATGTATTCTCTTGAAAAAATGAATACCCATTAAACCTTAGTGAAAACATGAATTCTGTCAAAAGTTAACTCCTTCCATATACCAAAATCCAAAAATTCTATATACTCAATCCATGATATAACCTTCTCCTTATATCATTCATGAGCTCATGAATACTATCAAACATTTAATTTTATCTTTATCCCTTCATTATGCGCATATCATCTACATTCCAAAAATATCTGAATAACCTTTCATGGATACCAGTACCATTAATCATACACTTTCAAAACTCAAGGAAATACAATAGTGTAACAATACTTATATGTATCTTTATTCCATAGTACCATGATATAACTTATACAACATTACACTTGATAAACATGTAATCATTACACTGCCTTCTTAAACCATTGACCGAGCTTCAACAATTCGTTCATCTCACATATCATTTGTAGTCTCTTTATCATCATCAACCTAAATACTACCCATACGACCGTACTGATTCTCTTCATGAGACATTCCCTTAGGGAATTGGTTTGCATAATGCCCGTACATTCCACATTTAAAACATTTAACCATTGTTGATGTCGTAGCACTACCATTATCCTCATCCATGGTGTTAACTAAACCTTTTCCTTTGCACTTACTGTATTTGTGTCCTTATTTTCCACACCCAAAGCATCTTCCAGTTCCCTTGAAACAATCTCCCCGATGCCTCTTCCCACATGATTTACATGAGGGAAATTGAACTTTCTTTCCTCTATGATCATCATGAAACTCCTTGTTTTTCTTATTATCTGAGTCGGGAAACTTACCAAAGTTGAGTTAATTGATCATATTATGATATTGCTGATTCGGAATAATAATGATATTTGGACTTCCAAATCCCATTTCATTTGGTTTCTCATGAATAAAATCATTACATTGTCCATCATATCCTCCATTATCATGAATCTTCATGTTTCCAGCAATTTTCTAAAACCCAAAAGAATAGTGTGAGAGGAAAAAATAATGCTAGGGAAAACAACATAGTAAAGGGGGATCACCCTCAATATCTAACATCTTAGGTTAAATTATAAGATCTTTACCGTAGTTCTAGGACTATATCCTATACGTATACTTATCCTTAGGAACATCCCTAGACATACCTTAGAAATTTCTCTAGGGATCTCACTAACGTTTTCGCATCCTAGTTTCCAAAGGTTGACTAAACCTTTCCTCTGATACCAATTGTAGAGACCCGAAGCCTGACGTACATGGAAATTACATTAATTTTTCTGAATAATTAATACATAACAAAAATAGACACACAAGGACCGTAATAGTTTAGTGTCTTTGGAAACATGGAACATAATCATCTAATCTTGGTGAAATATCTTCTACATCTCCTATAAAGATCTTCCACTTTTTGTTTCCTTAACTAAAACCTTTCTTTTGATCCTGGGGGAAAATAAAACATAAAAAGGGTGAGCTCAAATGCTCAGTAAGGGTAAGCATGGATAAAATAAAACATACCATATAAATTTGAACTTAAAAGCATGAACATAATGTTTAAACATCAAAATCTTGAGCAATGACATAAAACATGGAAGTACATAAGGCATAGAACATAATAGAACCTAAAACATGATAAAATATCATGGGAATAAAACATCTAATTTTGGAAACCATTAAGCACATGATATTATTTCCATATTAGCCAACGCATTGCATCCAAGACCATCATAGTGGACAAAGTCCCTTTCTGAATCGAGTTCACTCCTCGTTCCAGTCCTGTATTACTGAACCGGTTTAACTTGTCGTTCCAGCCATGTCTCTCTCATGAGATATAAATATTTACCCAATCCATTGGAGGGAGATATAGGTCCCACCCATCTCATAATGAAATCATTCTTACTTGTGCCACAAGATAAACTTAAAACATTCATCATAAACAAAAGAATAAAATGGGTTTCATAAACATAATTCTATCGTAAAATAATCCATATAAAACAAATGGATATCATTTCATCATAAGAAAATTGAAAACATGTAAATCATAGAGACATTATACTTGAAACATACACATATGAAATAATGTCATCTTAGATGGAAAATGGTTTTGATAAAACACTTGAAATGAATTCATGAGGAAAATATCCTTTCATCTTCAAAATCATTCTCTTTTTACAAAATGTCATGAAATTTTAAAATAAAAGGATTTTGTTGAAAATAGACATGAAAATTTTTGGAGGAGACTTCATAAAAATAAGGCTTTATAAAACCGTAAAATCCATTCGTTCCCTATTAGTTAAAAAAACATTCTTCTCGTACTTTTACCGGAAAAGTCAAAAAGTACCTCATAACGTAAACAAAAGAAAGATTCCTTACATACCATGTAGTAAAAGTCAAAATGGGTAAAAATGACATTAAAAATACATAAAAACACTTTTATAAAACATGGACATGGATGATAACAATAACCCCAGTAAATACCAAATTATAAACAATCTCCAATAAAAATGAGATTGTGATATTTTCCCTTACCTTAGGTTCGATTTTCGTCATAAGTGTCTGAACCTCCTGTATAATGATTTAAATAATGTCGTTGACTTATTACAGAATCATACTCATTGTTATGATATCATATATGGTTCACTTATGACTTTATATTACCCGTTCTTTTGTAAATTCAATGTTAAAGAGCGTTTTGGGTAAAATTGTTTCATTTGTCGTCTGTGTTTTGACTTGTAATTATTCATATGATTACTTAGATCATTATTAATTAATTCCAGAATATTAAAAATTATTTATATATAATATCTATTCAGAATATACATATATATAATAGATTAGTGGATGGAAAGAAATACACCGTTCATGGAGACGGTAGGCCGTACGTACACATGAATGCTGTTTTCGTTTTCTTATTGAGTTGAATGGAATTAAGTAGATGACATACATATATATAATCATAAATCCAGTATCATTATTATGTCATATATTTCATTATTACTTATTATATATACTTTATAATCATTCATGAGTGGTTAACGTGGAGAATGAATCTCATCGCGTTGTGGAGATGGTAGTCCGTACGTACGCACGAGCGATGATATCGTTCTCATGATCGTGGAATTGTATTGGAGTGTATGTATAATATATCAGAATGAATATCACATTATAATAATCATATATATTTATTATGTACACCGTTATACCCATCCATGTAAGGTGGTGGTGGAAAATAGATTACACCACGGCGTGGAGATGGTATTCCGTACGTACGCACGCGCGGTGATTTCATTTTCCATAGGATGTATAGATGGGGAAATATGGTTGTTTCATACTTATAATTAAATATCAGTATATGAGTGATACTGATGTTATTACTTCATTATTAAACAAATAAATAAGAAGAATTTGAAGAAGAAAGAAAATTGAAAGAATCGGTAACGGATATTACCTCTTCTTTGACACGCCTCTTTGAATCCTCCTCTTAGGGTACTAAAATTGGTATTTGAAGAAGAACATGACCACTAGGATGTTTATAGGAAAATTTAGAAGGGAAATGGGCAGGTATTGGCCGATCATGAATGCTCAAATTGGTGTGAGGAGGAGAGGGAGGAGGTTCCCTTTTATAAGGGAGGAGAGGGGCACCTTTGAAAATCATAAAAATATTAATTTATAATAAATCTAACCCCAGTTAAAAACCTCCAAAAATGATTCATATTCGAATATAAGATTAGATAGGGTTGTAATATCATCATCCAATAAAATTTAGACATGTTAGGAAATTATTTTAAACATTATCAACTTGATTTATCCTTACTTAATAAGTTTAATTTTATTTGTGGTAATAACATTCTAAATTTTAAATTATACCAAATAATTACTTATTTGTTGTGAATTTTTCATAATTGGATACTTTATAAAATTATAGACCATATAAATTTAAATTTATAATTTTTATATATTTTTGGGATTTTTAAAAAATTTTAAAATATGTTATTTTTATAAAATAGCAATATTGTCAATTTTGACACTATTCATTTATTTGAATTTAAATAAAATACATACAGAAGATATGTTCAAAATAAAAGCTTTAATAGATTCCTAAAAGGTCATATGTATCTAGAAAATTAGTGTAGAACATTAAATAGTTCATATAATATTTATTTTAATATTTTTAATACCAATTATTTGGTTTATCTCTTAATAAAATAATTACAACAACAATTTTGTATAATTATTTAATATACTTATTTGTTGCATAAAAATTAAAAATAAGATCCTATGATGAAGATAAATCTATTAAATTTCACAATAATACTTTTACTCGAATTTATCATCTTAAAATCACAATATTTAAATTGTAATATTTATTAAATTATGAAGGTGACAACTTTTGCATCATTTAAAATCAAATAATATAAGTTCCATAATCACTATTATAAGATTTCAAACGGTTATATATTAGGTCATTGTATGCTTATGGTGTATGTATATACTACCAATAAGTTTTTGTCAGGTTTTTTGGAACTTTTAATGGGTGTTATTATTTCAATGAAAACTATATTATTGATTTTTCACTTAATAAATAATTTCTGCAACATTAATGTATCATTATTAATGACAATTATTTAATCCCTAAAAATTATCAATAAATTTTTATTATTTAGATAATTTTATTATCTTTCCGGAGACTATTCATGTTCGAAGTTTTATTATGTTGATCACTAAATTAAAATTATTATACTTATAAGATTTAAGAGAGTGACATGTTGTCACTTTCTTTGGTTCTAATAATAATTAAATTATTTTCATGGTCAAAAGTTCATAAAATGAATCTAATCTGACCCTTAGGTGATATGGGTTGGCTTTTAGCCATCCTTTTGAATTTTGGCATGTGTTAGGGTAATTTTATAATATTATATTTACCCTTAATTACCCGATTTACCTTTAATTATGGTAACTAAAATTTTCCATAGTTACTATTCATAAGTCCCAAAAATAAAAAGTAGCCTATTAACATAATTTGGACCCACTGATTCCAAATATGGAATCCATTTTTTTCAAAATCAATACATAGAAGTTGCAGAAATTAAATTAAAATTAATCTCGTTGTCGAATGAAAACGGGTTTTTGTTTAAAACATTGCAAAAGATTGAATTGATTTAACCTATGAATTCAATGTAAAATCAATGCTAATGACATACATTATATTAATTGGTATAAATATATTCTCTTTATACTTTAAAACCATTAAATATTATAATTTAACCACATAAGTTATTACGATGAAAAAATTTGTTTTTAATTAAAATATAGCGTGTTTTTACTATTCATTAAAATATGAAATTTATCAGAATAATATGAAAAATTTATCCAAGGTAAAATTTTATATCATGATTCCAAAGAAGAATTTTATTTTGTAATATTGAACTTATAAACATGTCAAAAACTAGATTTAATGTGGGTGTGCCAACAAAAGGCGGCAAAACTGCATTTTTTGAAAAATACTTATTTTACCTGAAAAATTTATTTTATTCTTATACCATGTTCTAGAAAATGTGTAAGATGAATAATAATGTTATAAAATTCAAATTTTAGTTAATACTATTCATAACGGCTAGTTCATAATAATATTATAATAATATATCGTTGTTTAGTAAAACCCGGTATTACGTACAACACACGCTATCAAGGAAGGTCGCGATTGTGTGTAATGCAAGCCAAGTCAGGGTTGCGTGTTGTGCAAGAATCCTTTGTTGTTTCGTATAACAGAATCCAACCATATTTCATTTATACATTGAATATATATATATATATATATATATACTCAATGTTGTGTAGAATAACTATTATCAAAATTGTTTGTAACACGGTCCAATAATAGTGTTGCGTATACTGCAAGCTAATATGGTGTTGTGTATAGCGCAAGGTAATCTTGGTGTAGCATACAACACAAGACATTATTGAAATTAAAAGAATATTTTTCATAAAATCTCGGGGTGTTACATTAAACATGGGTGTCACATTATAAACAATGGATCAAGGATGGATATTTTATTATACTTACACACTTGTTTATTATTATATTCATATCATAATGTGAATATATTATAGGTTTGTTTTGTAAGGTATTTTGTTGGTGGTGTATTGAGTTTTACTCACACCATGATTGGGAAACCCTAGAGTATTAATACACATGAAAACCTCATGATTATAGGTAAAAGTGTATAAGATGCCTATTGTTTTAATATAGAACTTGAGAGCATGGTTAGAATCTAAATATTTGGAAGAGGTGAGGATCAAGGATTGAAGAAGGGACTCGTTGGATTTTTATTTCCATTTATTTCATTATATGCGATCATACTTATAGGTGACCAGTTGGGATGTGTAAATATAGGTTTCATTTCTCTATTATTGAATGTATATGTTATATTAATATTGTGCACTATGATTATTCATTGAGGGCATTTCTTCGTTATTTATACTATTTTTTACTCTGATTTGAGGGTATAGATTCCCTATGGTAACATATTTTACCCTTACTATAAGTCAGTTTATTCTGGTTTATACGGAGGTGTGTCTCTCATATGATGAAACATTATCTGAGTTACATTAAATTGAATTATTCTATAGACATCATAATTTAAACCTTATGGAAAATTGGAATAATGGAATTTATTATTATCTTCTATAATATGTATTTATTAAATATCAACTCATTCAATTACATTAGTATCAGTAAATTACCAACTAATGCACAATGATATTTTTTCTTTCTACCTCTATATTCCTAATAAATTAATACTAACAACTTCTTATTCACATTATACTTCAATGATCAAAAAATATGTAGATTACCATTTAATGTTTTTCTTCGTCATGAACATAAAAATACAAAAAATCAAGAACCTCCTCAACTTTGAACTTCAGAATCTCAAAATATGGAACCTTAAACACTTTAAACCAAACTATTTTGAAAGACTATAGGATAGTATCTCCCTCTATTCCCTTACAAACCCTTCTATCAAATCATTTCTTCACATAATTACATAGCCAAATTTTATATATGTCACTGAATATTGAATATTTTATTAAATATGTTATCATGGTATCTAGGAATTCTCCACATTGAATTTCATTCCTTATAAATTCTCAGTATTCTCTCTTTGATGCTTCCATTAAATCTAGATTTATTAATACAACCTCACATTCAACTCTGAGTTAGTGTTCTTTACTGATTCGTTGAATCTTAACAAGATTCATATCGTATGGAAGATAATTTTTATATTTACAAATATTTTATATAATTGTTACACTAATATTCCTAAATCTTTCTGTAGTTTACACATTGAATCTATATCAAATACCTCCTCTTCAGTTCTTCATGACATTTTCAATATTTTATCTCCCAACTCTTCTATTATGTCCTAGTATTCTAACTATTCATACTCAACACATAAGACATCCATTGTAGCCACAACTACAATTTTAATTTTTACCCACTTTTTTATTCTTCTATTTATAATGCCTTTAATTATACCACAACAACTATTATTCCACCTAAAACATCATATATCTTCTTTTCTTAGACTCCATTTACATATGAAAATTATACTTCGATAAATTTTAAGAATTTATATATATATATATATATATCAATTGATGTTATTATCATTACTGACTTCTTCAGCTTCTGCACTTACCATTCAAAATATTATGGTCTCTTATATTCATTTTATAAAAATGATGTTGTTGAATCATTTAACTAAATCATATATAGATATAATTTAATATAACTCATAATATTATTGTAACGCCCCGACCCCAGTTACCCGGAGCCAGTGCATTACTTCGTAACATTGGAATGATCACAAAAGATCAAGTCTTGAAAGACCGATTAGTTTAGTAGCCTTGGAAACACTAGATTCATTCATAAATGTTACATTACATCACAAAGTGAAAAACTACAATGACATAGTCTCCATTTTCCACACTCATATCCCCTTCAGACTATCCCTGCAGGTCATTCCTATAATACTTCATCACATCCTGGAAAAATTAAAACATTTAAAGGGGTGAGCTCAGATGCTCATTAAGGATAACAATATAGCGGAAGCTTTAATCAATAAACATAAACATTTAAGGCAATGTATAACTAAAACAAAATCCTTTTAAACTTGAACTTTAGCATAATATGGAAAAAGTAAAATGAAATAATGCCATTTAATTACTCACATGGATATTCTACTAGTCGAATAATCACATGAAATATCAATAAACACTTTCATAATGATGGAATGCATAATTCCAGACTATCATAACCACGTAGCCAAGGCCTCGTGCCAAGACCAAAAATAAGATTTTTTCAAGGCCTATTTCCAAGACACTAGTTTGTCTCATGAGACCTACCGATGCATCGAGGAGCTATAGCGGGCTCCACCCGTCACTTATTAAGTATAATGCATTCCTCATATGAACATGTTTAAACATATCATAAACCATAACATAATCATATCACATAAAATATGCATAAAAGAAAACATAACATTTCCATATTTCAATCACAAGATATCAATACAACACATTGATATAATAAAAACCATTTCAATACCATTTTTAATACCAAAATAAAAGAAAATTAAAACGTGGAATTTATTTTTCATTTTAAAAAAGTTATGGCTTGTAGAGGAAGCCGAAACCCAAATAATGGCCATGGCAGCGGAGAAGTCGTTGTCACCACATACGTATGACAAGAAAAACATTCCTTTTTTTTGTTTAGTAAAACAATTCGTATAAAAAGATTCCTTTTGAATAAATGTAAATGTCAAAGGGGTTTATTCACCGTATAAAGGAAAGTTGTGTATAAAACCAAATATGCCTCAATGAAAGGAGATTGAGACAAAGTCCCTCACAAAGATCATTTTTTTAAAAATAAAATAGATCTATTATGTGTATTCACTATAATTACACATAAATAAAGTACAAATACTAGATAGTATATAATAATATCATGACATAATTTGAAAGTAGGAGATTAACCCAAAGAATGGAAATTGGGTTAAGAAGTTCCCTTACTTTGCGTCCTGTCTTGACTCGGCCGTTCATTAACCTCTTGAATAATAAACTATAGTTAATTTATATTTTCTTAAGAACATTTTAATGTTTATTATTCCTTTAATATCACTTATAACCATGTTATGAACATTATGTAATTATTTAAGTTAATAACGGTCATTTTGTCGATCTTTGGTACTTGAGTCAAAAATAGACTTCTTATAATTACAAGTTGTTCATGTGGTGAAATATCCGTTATATCCAGAATTATATTCATGATATAGATATAATATATCTCATATATATCAGGTATATACATTCATTCATAATATTACATGACATTTAGAGGTAAGAAATGAAATGCACCGTTCATGGAGACAGTAAGCCGTACGTACGCATGAACGCTACTTTCATTTCTATTTCATATTTAATGAAATGAAATCATAATGATATAAAGGTATATTATAATTCCAGTATAATATCATATATAATATCATTTACTCCATCCTTTATACATCCCACATATGGCATTAACGATTCAAATCACTTTGAGGGGGCGGTAGTCCGCACTTCCTAAAATGAAAATATCACGTCTACCCATAATGGAAACAATAAAGGTATTCCATAAATGAAAAATACAGAACCTTAAGTAAAACATAAACATATTATATATGATATATATAAATATAGTGAAATCTTAATGGCCACCTTTGAAGGTGTTATATGAGTGTTGAACAATCATCGTTTCGTGAGGCAGAAATTCGCCATCCACAGAAACAATATGTTCTTTAACCATTAGATGTTGGTGTGTGTAAGTTTAGCTCGAATCCTTCTTATAAAAATATCCTAGTATATTGAGGATACTGTTTTTTTTTACAAATTAAATGAATAAAAAGATTTTAGGGGGTTGGAGAAGAAAAATAAAACAAAATAACATAAGAGAAGGAATTACCTTAAAATCGGGTAACTCTTTTGATTTGAGCCAAAGGCTTCATTGGGAAGAATTATGCCCAAAGTGAGGCTTCTAGGAGTAAGGGAGAGAAGTTGGGAGAGTCTTTTTGAAGAGGCTGGCCGATCCAAAAGGCTTTGAAAGTGTGAGTAAGGTGGTAGTGGTGGGGACCTTTTATAAGTGGAGAGGAGGGGCACTTTTGGAAAGTAATGAAATGTTACTTTATTATAAAATGAGTTTCGAATTTTAAAGGTCCCACACTTATATAATTCGAGGCTAAGGTGATAAGGGCTCTAAATCGAATCATCCAATAGGTTTTTGAAAAGTTTAACCCTTGGATTTTACATTATCGTTTCATTTTATTTAAATCGTTAATTAATGAGGTAATCGCTGCATCATAATGTTGTCATAAATAATTTAATTTATTTAATGTCTAAAAATTATAAAAAAATATCATGATGTAGGAAATATTTTAGCTTTATAATTAATATTTATAGTCAAAAATATGACTTGTATAACCCCATTTAAAAATTGTTTTAGTAAAACAACTTATGTTTGTGACATTTTTATTTTAACTTTAAATAAAAGTTATTTTTGTCATTTTCCTACCAAAGTGGCTCCATGGGGTCCCCAAGTTGACCCATGTTTTGTCTTGGTCGGCCATGACTCATCCAATAGAGGTAGGACAACTGTAATGGTCATTTCATATTTTTATAATACCATTTTTACCTTAAATTTCACTAATTAACTTTAATCGTGATTAATTAAACTTAAAAGTTACTATTCACCAAAGAAATTATTTTAATCCCATTGAACCACATTTTACTTCCTAATGACAACCATGTATGTCGGATTTTTGAAAATCAAATCACAAAAGTGGTAATATTTCATTTAAATGAAAAAAATCAGTTATTTAACTACCACTTAGTGGTTTCACTATTCATCAAAAATTGAAGTTTTTCAGAACAATGCCAAAATTTCACCCTAAGCTATAATTGATATTCCAAATTCAAAAATGATTTCTATTTTACAAAATTCCAAAAATATAAGTTGCATTAATTAATTTTATAATTAATTCCCGCTGTCACACCAAATAGTGTGTTTTTAAGAAACAATATATATCAAAAGATTGACAATTGTTTATGTCCAATTTCAATGTTAAATTAATTCTAATGACCACCATTATATAAAATAGTAAAAATATATTCTAATTATACTTTAAAACCACTCAATATTATAAGTTATAACTAAAAATTATTTTGATTTAAAAAGTTGTTTTTTAGTATTTTTCACTATTCATAAAAAATGGAAGTTCTCAGAAAAATACCAAATTTTCAACATAGGATAATTTCGATATTACGAATTCAAAAATGATGTCCATTTTGAAATGTAAAATATATATAATTTCGAAAAGTGGTTATTACTATTCATAACTGCTACTTTTATTGGTCGCGGTGTGTTAAAACTCGAGGTTGCGTACAACACGCGCTGCTCTATTATTCAAAGAGGAGAGTACCATAGAAACTTGGGGGGTTACATTCTCCCCTCCTTCAATAAATTGCGTCCTCGCAATTTGAAATTTTTCTTTGAAAATAAAAGGTTGAAAATAGAAAATACCTTTATGGAAAACCCACATCGGAAATAAGGTTAATAAAAATATTACTTTAACAGAAAGAAAGATAAGTACAAAGGTCACCCGAGATAGCCCATACTAAGATTCTATGAAAATATGGATATGGAAGAAAAAAAACCATCAAGGTAAAATGGAGAGTTGTAGAAAACTGGATTAGGAGAAAGTTAACCATAAGAAAATAACAAACTTGTGATTGGTTAAACGGTCATTGAATCCCCAGTTGGAAAAGTTAACCGGCAATGTTTTTGTTTTAAGTTACCTTTTATAAAGTTGAAGAATTTATTTAGGATATTTACTAAGAACGTAAGGAAATATACATACTTGTTATGTATACTTCCATTCTTTAATAAATTTTTACCACAAACCTATCTTTCACTCTAAAAGGTAATAAAACACAAAAATATTCTATTTATCCTAATTGTATAAGGTTCCAAATATTAACACATACTATTTAGATTAGTAAAAATATTTTGTAATAACCAGGGACTTCCTGTAGGATAGTGGAAGGTAATAAAGGCCTGTCGCACTATGGTTTTGGGTTCGATTCCTACAGCTTTGTCCGACGCGATGGGTTATACCCCACCCTGCAGGTTGTCCTTTTCCTAAAACTATAGTATTATAATATTCCAAAAATAATCTTCATAAATGTTTTAACCTTAAACAATACTATCCAAAGATCAACTTAATCCATTCCAATCTTTATAGTTATCCAAAATACCTTTGTTCAGACATTCTCTAAAAGGTCTCTAAATTCCAAAATCAATGGTATCATCAGATTCCTCAAACAAGGTAAAGTTTCTCTTATTGTCACATACAAAAATATGATTACCTTCATCATATTAAAACTTTATTGAAATCAACAAGTACTCTAGTACAATCCTTATATATATCACATTATTCTTATAACCAGAATATAATCCTTGTTTCCAAAAGCACCAATACATTAATTATTCCACTTCAACTGTAGTAACAACATAAGATTGTCCTTGAACCCTTGGCCTTTTCTAAGTTATGCTTCCCTGATGCTTAGGACATTCATTTTCATAATGCCCCATTTCCCTATAATTGTAGCATTCAGCATTGATAGCCTCTTTCTTTCCCTTGCAATCACGAGTCTGGTGACCTTTTTCCCCACATTTATAAAAAACTCCCATTCCTTTTAGGCAAGTACCAGGGTGATTCTTCCCACAATTATCACATAATGGAAAATCCTTCTTTCCCTTTTTCCCTTTATCTGTCTCTTGTTCCACCATTCTCTTCTTCTCTTGCTTTACTTTGTTTTCATATGACTTAGAGAATTCCTTTTCTATCTTGATAGCACACGAGACAATATCTTCATACGATGAGAAGGATTGTGAGACTAATGCTTGATGAAGAAATGGTTTTAACCCATCAAAGAAACGATCAATCATACCTCTTGGGTTACGTATATAATCTGCAGCATGCCTCGCTAACCTTGTAAAGTTAGTCTCATACTTTGCTACATTCTCATCCTCCTTCTGCCTTAGACTCAGAAATTGCCTTTCCATATCTGCTCGATGGTCATGAGGAATGTATTTTTCTATGAAAATCTCTTTGAACTCCCTCCATTCCATATTCAATAAGCCATCATCTTCCTTTTTGTTTCGAATCAATGACCACCATTGATCAGCATCTCCAGTGAGGCGGTAAACTGCCATGATAACCTTTTCCCTTTCACTACTCCCTAAAGCGTGGAATATTTTCTCTAAGGAGTTTATCCATTGCTCAGCTACTAATGGATTTATACCCCCATTAAATGTTGGTGGTTTTTGCCTCATGAAGCGGTCTAACATTGATCCTCCACGTTGCGGATCAGGGTGCTCCATACGAGTAAGGTTATTATTCATAACCTAAGTGAGTTGTCCCAGTATGGTAATAAGTTGATCAGCACCAGTTTTATCTCCAAATCCACAACAATTATCTTGAGCAGGAGGGAAATCCTTGCACGGAGTGCATGCATTGATACAGTTTCCATTCCTTCCACTAGGCGCCATTTCTAAACAACGGCATAAACTAGATTATTTTATGAATCAAAATACAAAATTCCATACTTGTAAAATCCTTAACATAAATTGAACTATTTATGGATATAGTCCATAATCATAAAAAAAAGTTTTCTTTGAGGAAGTATATACTCATAACCCTTCATAGTGGTTTGTAAAGAAAATGAGAATTATCCTAAGCATATCCCCAGGGAGTGTCGTAACCAAGAGTGCAGCAAAACCCATTCTCATGCACCTGTTCCCGTTCGAGTCTAGCTCAAAGCGGTGTTTTCGGGTTTTACCCCTATGTACATCTGTGCCAGAGCCACCTCTACCTGCTCGTATCCAGACACGGATGTATTGCTCTGAAAACTCACAAAATCTCTATAATACCAAAATTCTAGAAGTTCTTCTATACAAATCCTCAAAGTCTATCCTTGGGCTATGTGCTCTAATCAGAGTTTATCTAAATCTAGCTTCCAAGGTTAGTACTAAACTGCCTCTGATACCAACTGTAATGCCCCGACCCCAGTTACCTGGAGCCAGTGCATTACTTCGTAACATTGGCATGATCACAAAAGATCAAGTATCGAAAGACCGATTAGTTTAGTAGCCTTGGAAACACTAGATACATTCATAAATGTTACATTACATCACAAAGTGAAAAACTACAATGACATAGTCTCCATTTTCCACACTCATATCCCATTCAGACTATCCCGACAGGTCATTCCTATAATACTTCATCACATCCTGGAAAAATTAAAACATTGAAAGGGGTGAGCTCAGATGCTCAGTAAGGATAACAATATAGCGGAAGATTTCATCAATAAACATTAACATTTAAGGCAATGTATAACTAAAAAAATCCTTTTAAACTTGACCTTTAGCATAATATAGAAAAAGTAAAATAAAATAATGCCATTTACTTACTCACATGGATATTCTACTAGTCGAATAATCACATGAAATATCAATAACCACTTTCATAATGATGGAATGCATAATTCCAGACTATCATAACCACGTAGCCAAGGCCTCGTGCCAAGACCACAAATATGATTTTGTCAAGGCCTCGTGCCAAGAAACTATTTTGTCCCATGAGACCTACTGATGCATCGAGGAGCTACAGCGGGCTCCACCCATCACTTATTAAGTCCAATGCATTCCTCACATGAACAGGTTTAAACATATCATAAACCATAACATAATCATATCACATAAAATATGCATAAAGGAAACATAACATTTCCACATTTCAATCACAAGATATCAATACAAAACATTGATATAATAAAAACACTTTCAAAACCATTATCAATACCAAAATAAAAGAAAATTAAAACATGGAATTTATTTTTCATTTTAAAAAAGTTATGGCTTGTAGAGGAAGCTGAAACCCAAATAATGGCCATGGCAGCGGAGAAGTCGTTGTCACCGCATACGTACGACAAGAAAAACATTCCTTTTTTTTTTATTTAGTAAAACACTTCGTATAAAAATATTCCTTTTGAATAAATGTAAAATTCAAATGGATTTATACACCGTATAAAGGAAAGTTGTGTATAAAACCAAATATGCCTCAATGAAAGGAGATTGAGACAAAGTCCCTCACAAAGATCATTTTTTTTAAAATAAAATAGACTTATTATGTGAATTAACTATAATTACACGTAAAGAAAGTACAAATACAAGATAGGACATAATAATATCATGAAATAATTTGAAAGTAGGAGATTAACCCAAAGAATGGAAATTGGGTTAAGAAGTTCCCTTACCTTGCGTCCTGTCTTGACTCGACCGTTCTTTAACCTCCTGAATAATAAACTAGAGTTAATTTATAGTTTCTTAAGAACCTTTTAATGTTTCTTATTCCATTAATATCACTTATAACCATGTTATGAACCTTATGTAATTATTTAAGTTAATAACGGTCGTTTTGTCGATCTTTGGTACATGAGTCAAAAATAGACTTCTTATAATTACAAGTTGTTCATGTGGTAAAATATCCTTCATATAAAGAATTATATTCATGATATAGATATCATATATCTCATATATATCCAGTATATACATTCATTCAAAATATTACATGTCATTTAGAGGTAAGAAATGAAATGCACCATTCATGGAGACGGTAAGTCGTACGTACGCATGAACGCTACTTTCATTTCTATTTCATATTTAATGGAATGAAATCATAATGATATAAAGGTATATTATAATTCCACTATAATATCATATATAATATCATTTAATCCATCCTTTATACATCCAACATATGGCATTAACGATTCAAATCACTTTGAGGGGGCGGTAGTCCGCACTTCCTAAAATGAAAATATCGCGTTTATCCATAATGGAAACAATAAATGTATGCCATAAATGAAAAATACAGAACCTTAAGTAAAACAGAAAAATATTATATATCATATATATAAATATAGTGACATCTTAATGGCCACCTTTGAAGGTGTTATATGAGTGCTGAACAATCATTGTTTCGTGAGGCAGAAATTCGCCATCCACAGAAATAGTATGTTCTTTAACCATTAGATGTAGGTGTGTGTATGTGTAGCTCGAATCCTTCTTATAACAACATCCTAGTATATTTAGGATACTGGTGTTGTTACAAATGAAATTAATAAAAAGAGTTTAGGGGGTTGGAGAAGAAAAATAAAACAATAATAACATAAGAGAAGACATTACCTTAAAATTGGGTAACTCTTTTGATTTGAGCCAAAGGCTTCCTTAAAAAGAATTATGCCCAAAGTGAGTCTTCTAGGAGTAAGGGAAATAATTTGGGAGAGTATTTTGGCAGAGGTTGGCCGATCCAAAAGGCTTTGAACGTGTGAGTAAGGTGGTAGTGGTGGGGGCATTTTATAAGTGGGGAGGAGGGGCACTTTTGGAAAGTAATGAAATGTTACTTTATTATATAATGATTTTCGGATTTTAAAGGTCTCACACTTATATAATTCTAGGCTAAGGTGATAAGGGTTCGAAATATACTCATCCAATAGGTTTTTGAAAAGTTTAAGCCTTGGATTTTACATTATCTTTTCATTTTATTTAAATCGTTAATTAATGAGGTAATCGTTGCATCATCATGGTGTCATAAATAATTTAATTTATTTAATGTCTAAAAATTATAAAAAAATATAATGATGTAGGAAATATTTTACCTTTCTATTGAATATTTATAGTCAAAAATATGACTTGTATAACCCCATTTAAAAATTGTTTTAGTAAAACAACTTATGTTTGTGACATTTTTATTTTAACTTTAAATAAAAGTTATTTATGTCATTTTCCTTCCAATGTGGCTCCATGGGGTCCCCAAGTTGACCCATGTATTGTCTTGGTCAGCCATGACTCATCCAATAGAGGTAGGACAAGTGTAATGGTCATTTCATATTTTTATAATACCATTTTTACCTTAAATTTCACTAATTACCTTTAATAGCGATTAATTAAACTTAAAAGTTACTATTCACCAAAAAATTATTTTAATCCCATTGAACAAAATTTTACTTCATACTGACAACCATTTATGTCGTATTTTCGAAAATAAAATCACAGAAGTGGTAATATTTCATTTAAATGAAAAAATATCAGTTATTTAACTACCACTTAGTGGTTTCACTATTCATCAAAAATTGAAATTGTTCAGAACAATGCCAAAATTTCACCCTAAGCTATAATTGATATTCCAAATTCAAAAATGATTTCTATTTTACAAAATTCAAAAAATATAAGTTGCATTAATTAATTTTATAATTAATTCCTGCTGTCACAACAAATAGCGTGTTTTTAAGAAACAATATATATATATAAAGATTGACAATTGTTTATGTCCAATTTCAATGTTAAATTAATTCTAATGACCACCATTGGATAAAATAGTAAAAATATATTCTAATTATACTTTAAAACCACTCAATATTATATTTTTTCACTATAAATTATTTTTATTAAAAAAGTTGTTTTTAAGTATTTTTCACTATTCAGTAAAAAATGGAAGTTCTCAGAAAAATAGAAAATTTTCAACATAGGCTAATTTCGATATTAAGAATCCAAAAATGAAGTCCATTTAGAAATTTAAAATGTATATAATTTCAAAAGGTGGTTATTACTATTCATAACTGCTACTTTTATTGGTCGCGGTGTATTAAAACTCGAGGTTGTGTACAACACACGCTGCTCTATTATTCAAAGAGGAGCGTACCATGGAAGCATGGTGTGTTACTATTATGGTTTTAATCTTTCATAGCCTCTATTTTAGGAAAAAAATATTGTTCCATTGGCTAGGATCATTTCTTAATAAATCTTTTGTTGTTCAAGAAATTTTGGGGAAAATCATATGTTAGTACCTCAAAATATGATTGTATTTTATGTATTTCCCTTGTGACTCTAACATATTATTTGAAATAATTAGGTTGCCCATCGGTATGTTATTACTTATCAATTCATTTTTAAAATTCACAATCTGTAACATTGAAAAACACTTATTTGTGGGTCTATGACTCGTTTTCACATTAATGATTTAAAATGAAACCTATATAAATATGTCTATGATAGATACATCAATTACATGTTACTCAATGTTTCTCCCACCAACTCTACTCAACTCCAAACTTATTACACATTTCAAATTTCTTCAAATTACATAGGGAATTCCTAAAGTCACCTTCAATGATATCAAAATGATTCCCAATTATATTCTTCCACCTTTAACTCTAAACGCTCTATCCAATTGAAGTATCCATGAAATAATAATGAAAATGATGGATACTAACCTCAATAAACCATAGTATTCCAACCATATTTTTTATTCTTCAATCAAATCCTGTATCTCAAACTCATTCAAATCCTGTAGTTGAAAATGACTCCTTTATCAAACAATAATTTTCATTGAATCTCATTAAAATTGTCTGTATAAAAATTATATATTTAAGAATCATTGTGACTATAGAGGAATATATTTAGAATCAGAATCTCATCCAATGATAGTATATGAAACACATAATTTCATTCATCTAGAATGAAATATGTCAAATTATACTATTTTAGACATTATATGATGAAAAATTCATCTTTAGTCCCTAATATCTGTACTCAGTGACTTCATCGACTATAAAAAAATCTTAATACTCATCGTCATATCACATTTTTAACTCATCCGGTTTTTTAAGATTATAGTTCATTATTGTTGATACGAGATAATGTTTTATACTATCTTTGAAATCAATGTCAATTTAAAGTGGATGAAAGGAACCTGACCGTATTTATATGGTTTTAAAAGGTAAATAGGATGAATTTTTCATCCATTGTAATGTTATTGAGGAAATTTGGTTCTAACTAGATGTGAGTATGAAACAACATTTTCATCAAGATTCATGTTGATGAAAACTAAAGAACATGTTATCATGACAGTGGAATGACAAGAATAATTGATGTCAATCAAAACTAATTTAGTATTCAGATTTTACATTAAAGAGGTCATGACGAACCACATTTCATTCGATTTTATTAAATTTATTATTGATTGGATCGTCGATCTTGACATTAATCATTAAATTTATGAACATTCATGAGGTAGAAAATCAAATCATGTAATGGATTAGTTTAACTTTCAATACTGGGATAATGGATTAATTTAATATAATTTTCATATGGATTTGTTCAATGGAGTTAAAGGATATTCATGTTGAATACTATATTATGTTATGATAGTAGAAGTAAATAATGAATAAGAAAATAAAATGATATAATAATATCAAGTTTCACCGAATAATAAAGAATCATGAGAATAGTTGCCTCACACATGTAATTCGTATAAAAATTTAATAAAAATATTTTAATTTGATTGGATGAGAAGTATAGATAAGTGGCCTATTTGATTCCATAAAAATAATTAAGGATGTAATTTTTTTATAAAATGAGTTACGTTTGAAAATGATAATGTTGTGTGTAGATACTACAGTTGTATCCAATATCATAGATGTGTATATTAGAATATTATGGGGAATTGGTATGAAATCACATGAAGAAGAATTATTTGGTAAAGGTTATGAGTTATAGATTCTATTAAAGAGTAAAACAATTATTATTCATACCACATTACTTTCTATGTAGTGATTTAAATTGTTGTGTCTTTGAAGAATTGTTTAGGAGTTATTGGATTTTTTTTAGTTTATTTGAACAATACATTCCTTCCAGGAATTTTTCTTATAGAGATAGTGATTGAGATATGAAATAAGGGAAGATAAAATTTAAAAAAATTCTAGGCATGTTTATCAAAATAATTTATAGTGAGGATCGTTTCAACATTAGTGGAGTTATATTTTTAGCTAGATTATATTTGGTTTACATCTTGTTTAATGTATTTTCTTTTAATGCCTCTTGTTAAATAATGATAATAATAATAATTTTTGAATGATATATTCTACTATTTCTATATCAATAATTTATTCTTCATCTATTTTACATATGTTGTTGATATTGTTGAAATTGTTCAACAATGTGATGTGGTTCTAGTATTTCTAAGTAAATAAAATTAGTTCTCAACATAACCATCTTAATTCTTTTTATGAATTAATATATCAAGGATCATAATTAAAATTACATTATTTTTGGTTACTAAGTATTTAGTTAACATTCACAAGAATATATAAAAACATATTGAGGTTTTGGTGTCTTTATTGAAATAATATTTAGATATAAATTGTGTGGTAATATATTGAACGATGAGATAATTTAATAATGTAAAACATTTGTTGGTAATGGAAAACATAAAAACCAATTATATATAATAGTTCATAATCACTATTTCATCACTTTTTTATCACTTTTCTTATTTTTCACTACTTCAAGACCTTATATAGTTTTTATAATAAATGATCACACACAATTTTCAAAATCATAATATAATAATAATGAAGAGACAATTATTCTAAAATTACAATCTCTATGAAATACATGAAGGAACCTAGCGAGATATAGAAGTGTGAAATATGAAATATTTAAAAATTCCATGTATGGATTCAAATTTAAAATAAAAAAATTCAAAAAAAACCATTAATCATATATCTAAAAGGGTCATGTATCATTAAATTTAATAAATATTAATAAAATCAAACAAAATATTAAATGGTACATCACTCTTTTGATTTGTCTAGTTTGATTCTCTCAAAATCGACGTGTCATGGATCTATGGTATAAAGCTAAACATCTTATTTTTGTACCACACATGAACCATAATTCTAGGATTTTCAATCTACATTTACCAGGTTACAATGTGGGAAAAATAATATTTTGAAGACAATTCTTTGACTGCATGATGAATATAAACTCAATTGAAAATAAGAGATTGACCCAACCTTGTTGTTTTTTCAAAATATATCTCTGAGAACATTTTGATGACAGGATAAGAGATCTTCTCGCAAATAATTTTTCAAAATGGAAGATTTCAATATTCAAGATGATAAATTGATCTATTTTACATAGATTAAACATTCCAAAATTTTACATTGGTCCCTCAAATATAATAATCATCCATTTATAATTTTTCACAAACACATGACATAATTAACTTTTAAAAAATGTCAAAACTATGTTATCACTCACTTGTAACACTATAAATAGTTACATGTTAAAATAAGAATCATTAACTCATCCTATATGTTCCGTTAATAATTTTATAAATCATGAACAACAAATATTCATTTGAAAAATTATATTTTCTCATATTCAATTTTATGATCAAACAAACTGTGAATACCTTGAAAAATAATTTCAATATTCATTACTCTGAAAATTGATATTATATTTGTAAATTTTTTACTTATAATTTTTTATAATTAGGGATTCCCCTGGCCCCATATTTTAGGGTAGCGTTGTCTTAAACTCATATTCATTTGAATAGGTGGAACTATGTATAGACTTAGTGTGTGACCGTCTATGTTATCATCTCGATAGAAGTGATTCTAACCCACAAACAATGAGTGGATTATAGAAATTCATCATGTCCCCTAAGATGATAAATAATTTCATATGTATGAATACCTCTTATTAACATGTTATGTGTTATATAACCTATTTATCTCATGGTATCTCATAAATCAAGTTTCAAACATTTGTCTTTACTTTTTAATTTCATTATTTATTTCATGCTCTTTCTAGATGGATATAGCTTTGTGTATCTTGTACATGTATTTAATGAAGGCTATATCATCCCAACCAACCTTTTCCCTTAAGATATCTCTTCCTCATGTCGGAAATATCAAATTATATCTTCATCAATCAAGAAATATCATAAAAAAATGATACAGCCAATAAATTCTTCCTCTACACAACAAAAGTTTTATGGTTTTTACCATTCATAAATGTATGTGTTCAATTGGTACACATTGACAAAGATATCAATTTAAGAGACCAATAAACAAGTTCTTGGAAAGGAATAACAAATGACACCAACGAATGTTCTATTTATATTGATGTGACTATCCTCATGATCTCTTCTACTAGAGATAACCAAGTACAAACTCTATGAGAAGAACTCTGAATGCTTATGAGTTATGACACCCTGATTGTTACACATTATATGTTTCACATCAGTGTGGTTTTCCTAGACCATAGCACAATTATTTATGATTACTATCAATGTCTCTCGAGGTTTTCATTATAGACGTCTTATGTTATAACCTTTTGATAAAATAATTAATCTATAGACATTACCATGTGACAACTGGATATAGAAGTATCAACACTAGTATGGTAAGATTATTCACATTTACATATCAATCTATATACATTTATTGGTAACCAAATAAACACATTATTTGGGTCTAGGGAACATTCTCACAATAGTCCAACATTCAATACAACCAACAACCAATAACTCTCAACCCACTATCTCCCACATGAGTTCCGCGCTTCTACTGAGATATGGAATTAGATAGTGGGTCTGAAAGGTTATCCTATGTGGAAACATTGATAATAATGACTTCACCTCTCTGAGTAAAATCCATCACGGGATGTATCTTAAAAAGTTTATAATGTGACCTATAGTGTGACCTAGGCTCCTTGTGAAGCCTCATTGTCATAATATTGTCATTGTACACAGTAGTAGGATTAGCACTACTAGGTAAAACACTAATCTCAAAAAACAATGACGCATATCAAATATTCTTCTTTATCTACATCTTAAGTTGCTATATACTTGGATTATTCAACAGATTCTGTAATCATTGGCTTCTTCGAGCTCCTCCATCTCACTGGACCACCATTAAGTCGAAATACATATCCAAACTATTACTCCAGATCATCATGAGCAATCTTTGAGCCATCATAATTTCATGTCCCCATCACATCCTACTCATCTCCTCTATACCAAAAGAAAATGTAATTTATACATCATAAGTGCATTTGGATTGTTTTTCCAGCTTCTCAATGCATCTCTCCTTGATTACAATGATATCCTTCCACTATTCATAAATAAAATGAAAAATCAAACCTATTAAATAACATCGAATTCATGATAGACCCTACTAAATAAGAATAAGGTATTATAAAAAATCTTTCAACCTCCTCTTATTTTTTTCAAAATTATTATTCGAGAGATTAATTCCATGTGACAGTAGAAAAATTTTTTTCTTGTATTAGACTATAATGTATCTTTTGAGTACATTTAGAATATATATAATATGGTGAATCCCAATAATCCTCAAATATGTATCCCAATATATAATTTTACCTGGAATATAAGTTGTTTCACCTAAGAATTTCATGGAGAAGAATTCATTTAACAATGTCTTAAATGACTATAAAATTTGAACATTGTTACCCATTTTT
This sequence comes from Viscum album, assembly GCA_963277665.1. NCBI lineage: Eukaryota > Viridiplantae > Streptophyta > Magnoliopsida > Santalales > Viscaceae > Viscum > Viscum album. Next base: position 1,284,256,480 of record OY728134.1, read on the forward strand.
AATATTTAATCGACATATAATACTCCGAAAATGATGTAATTTTCATTAACCTTCTTATAGATTCATTTCCCAATTTCATTATTGAAATAACATAATTATATAATGGCCACATAAAAATTTACATTCTAATATCATGATTCATGTTTCAACCAATAAATTGATCTATGAATACTCTAGAATTTATCATCATTATTCATGTTAACAATCAGTTCAGGTTGAGTTATGTAGACATTATCAACTAACTTCCTATTAAAAAAAGTATTTTTTATATCCATTTTAGAAATTTCTTAATCATATAAGGTTTATATTTTATGTAATATTATGATGGATTTTTTCATAGACACTCGTGTGAAGGTTTCATTATAGTTGATTCCATGGAGGTTAATGAAACCAGTCAGCACTAGTCAAACCATATCGGTTCTAACATGACCATCCATGTGCATATTTTTAATTGATTAACCATTGATAACCAATAGGTATTTCATCTACTAGTGGTTATACCAAAATCCAATCTTAATTGTAATACATTGACTACATTTTAGAATGTATGTCTTCTTTTCATTTAGCAAAACCATTTCCATTAACTACATTATTATTGGGAAAGGACTCATCATTCCCCTGGAATAATAATTCACATGAATCGATGATAAGAAAACCACAAATTTCTGGTTCTATAACCCTAGAGCATACCTATGTAGCACTTTTATCTCTGGAACATCTATATCTCCCACTATCTATATGAAGATTGATCGCATACCTTCTCTTATGCAGCAGAAGCATCAAATTTATCAAATTCAATATTGAAACTAATATTTTGATAGTAAATTTTCTCCCCTATGGAAATATGGCCTACCTTTCTGAAATAACTTTAATATCAAAATCCTTATATATGAAATATATTTTGGCCTCTTTAGGATAACATAAAAAGATTCACTTCATGATTCTGGATGAAAATGTTCAATGGTTATAGTCCTGATAAAATCATCATATAACCATAAAGTAAAGTGTGATAGATTGTGTCTCATTCCACGTAACAACTCACATGGATTCTCATCTCTCACATTAGTTGGTACTTAGTTAAGATTATATTCATTTGTCTTCTTGGAAAATCATCAAAAGTATGCTGGAAGAGTTTCCTAACACATCATTGGTCTTACCATGTCAAGATAGGTCTGATTCGACCATTCACTTACACCATTCCAATCTGGTGTATAATGAGATGGGATTTTGGATATTATCCCACACTCCATCAAGTGAGAAATGAATTCTAGGTTATAAAATTCTCAACCTCGGTCTTAGTGAAGTGCATTAATCTCTATACCATGATGGTTTTCTACTTCATATTGATGTTACCTATGAATATGAAATGAGTCTAACATATTCCATATTATGTTCATATAACCATACCTACAATAGTCTTTGGTAATAGTAATGAAGTGTGAAAACCCAAACAATTTCCCTACTAGAAATGGAAAAAATATATCCATATGACTTAATTATAGAAATTTAGTTGTTTTTTCTCCCTCTGTATAAAATGGTACATTAATCATTTTCCATTCTAAAAAAGAGTGACATACATCTATGGGTTTTAAATAAATTCATTCTAAACACCCAGATTGTTGTAATTTTTTTAAAGGATTCTCATTTACATGAATATTCATGAAGTGAGATATTTCAGTAGGAAAGGATTCATTCATGCTATATTTTTCATTGATTACCAATATTGTATATTGTTGTTTTATTATATAAAATACATTGTTAATATGATCCATACTATAGAATATGAAATTATCATACAAAATAAAATATTTATTTCAAAAAATTAATCAAAGTCTTATAATTTCTAAAATCATCAGTAATATTAGGTTTTTTGTAAACGATGGCACATAATAATAATTATTTAGTAGAAGAACCATACCACTGGTCAAAGAAAGATGATAATCTAAAACTAAAAACGATGTACTAATTGATCCATTTTCTTGATAGACACTAGAATCACCATTTGAAATTTCATTTAGTCAAGTTGGTTCTTGTATTTGAATAAAAATATTTGAGCCACATCTATTATACAATACCCAACTTGTTGAAATAGGTAGCTTTCATTCAATGAAAATATACCTGAAGTAGAATCATCAACTTGTAGCTTCGTCTGAATTGGGAAATTATTATTCTAGTGCCCTTTCTTGACACCTGAAAATAATATTTTATCCTCTTCCTTGAACTCTATATTTATCCACATCATCTTCAAATGTAGGTTAATTAGAGTCATTGACAAATACTTATCCCTTAACACTTTAACCATACCTTTCCTCCCCAAGTCCACCATAAGAACCATAGAGTTTAAATTATTCATATAATTATATTATGGGAGAACTAAATCCAAAATTAGGTAGTTTCTTATTCAGGCTATTAATAAAATAATTAACTATGATGGTTTAGTTGTAGTTGGTAAAGAGGAAATTATGAGATCATTTTCTTGAAATTGGTACTTCGAACCTATGGTACTCAAGTCTCTCAGTGTAGCAAATATTCATGAGTGCATGAGTCCCTTCATTAAATCCTTACTCTATCCTACATCAACAAGGTGATCATGATATTTCATATATCTATTTCTCATATCTCTCTATGTGTAACTCATAGAGATAAGTTATCATTGGGAAATAATATTTTTCCCTATAATTTTTTTGCATCTCATTATTAATAGATGATTACATAAAACAATAAACATCTAGTGGTTCATCAATATACTTAGCTTATTTTCCTTCGTCCTCCTAGATTTCTCAGTGAATGGGTTCATCTAGAAATGGGTATTCCATCACATTAACCATTCATTATATCAAAGAACTATGCATAATTGAATGTACTGCCAATGGAAGTTGCATTCAGTATTGAAATTCTGTTAATACATTATTGATCGCATTGAAATTGAATTGGTGGTGGTTTCCATTTTATCAAAAATATATAAACATGTCATATTATCAATTTATCATTATTACTAGTATAAAATTTAATTTTATTAATCTTATATGTCCCTCACTATTTTATCAAATCCAAGTATCCCTCAACTACTACAATCATAACACCCAGAAGATTATAAATTTTATTGTAATGGATCCCTAAAACCTATCCTAATAGTATAAAAGCATTGTCAATAACTATAATTAGTTAATTTCACAGTAGATTTTTATATTCCTTACCGCATTAACTCGCAATGCTTGGATCTGTTTTGTGGAGTCTCATATCCTACAAATAATTATTCGTTATTGATTAACACTTTGTATATAATGTTGTAAAAGGATATATTTGGCTACATCCTTTATAACAACATTAGTTAAGTTGACTCTCCACTCTCATAATATATCCTTTGTATTTAGTGTCACCCTCATCATTTTTTTCAAACATCCTGAAAACCCATTTTTTTTATATTTGAGAAAAAGATGTCATTTGATGATATAATATTTCATTGATGGATTTGGTAGGTTAAAATGGAGGATGAAATCCTTTTCTATTTAATTTCCATGTTCTATGTGATGACTCAAAACATACCCATGGTTTTAAATATACAACATTCACTATATGTGTTCAATTTATCTTTTCATTCTTTTATTATTTTTATACTATGTGATCATGTGTAATAATAATAAATTTACATAATAATATACCATGAACATGATAAAATAAATAAATAATGACATGATCATGATCTATTAATTATTTTCTAATCCATCGTGAAAATAATTGATTAACTGATATTCCAAGTGTATTGTTTATGTCACTACCTACCTTAAATTGCATCACCCAAAATTCTAATTCACTTCACCTATTTGGTCAACATTGGCTCTTAAAATGAACCACGTCTCCATGAAATCCTTTGATATGTTTAATGTATGCTCACATACATTTTAGGGGAACTTGGGGTGATAAATAACATTTTGTAACATTAATGAGGACATAAAATCCATTATATAAATTAAATATAATGGGATAATTCCTAGATCATCAAAATAAAATAATTATTACATTTTATAAAACGTAGATGTAATAAATAAATTAAATCAAAAATAAACCAAAAATGAATGGGTCAGACTCGTTTCATGTCAACATAAATTTATATTTCATAATAACAAATATATTTTCTAAAACATGACTCGAGGGTATTTGAATATCTTGACATCCATTAAAATGATTTTAGATAGTTATCTATATGTTCTAAAACACCCAAAAAACTTTTATTAAATTCTTTAAAAATAAATATAATTTTGGAAATATTTTTAGATTTATTTTGGTGTATTTGACCCTAAACTCATTCCCAATATATTAATTAAGACTAATGATGTGTTAAATGGGTTGGTATAGTCAGACACCGACTGAAATAGTATGGCCTAAGATCGAGTGTCATTTAAACTGGAATATATATATATGTATATGTATATATATGTAATGAAAAAGACATCAAAAATAATATTTTTCCCTAATTTGATTATATTATTACAATCTTCGAGTTCTTGCTTTGAATAATCTTCAATGGTAATATTTGTCTTTTTTAATTAAATACATTTCCAAGTGAATATTTAAACGTTCTATGTTGATAATATTTAACCTCTCAATTAAAGAATCTTCTATGGCCCAAGTGATGATTTATCCATTAAATTTTAAAAATATTTCAATGAAGAAAAATATTTCCAGTGGACTAGACCAACTATATTCTAGTATATTCAGATTACACACAACCAACTCACATCATATTGAGGCTAAAAACCTATCAGACCAATACCAATTAATGTGAAGAATTTTTTTTGGAATTTTTTTTATAAAACCCGTAGATGTTAAATCATTCATATCTTAGAGATACGAAGGCAGATAGACAAACAATTTTCCTTGTTGGGATTGTATTGAAAACATATTTCAGAATATTAAAATATTTACTTGAAATATCAATGTTTTATACATGAATAATTACATGTTGAATCTCAAACCAATTAAAAGAACCATGGAAACACTAAATGTTTGAAATACATAAATATTAAATATTTGGGTTTTGATTTATTTTAAAAAAGAGTGAATCCACAAAAACCCTTTCTAATTTTTCTTAAAGGATCATCTGTAAATCAATTAAAAAAAATTAATGTTTAAACATTACCTTGTTCTTTTGATATATCTGATATTATTCGTTCACTGTTGACATGTTTTGGCTTAGAGGTTCTAGAATAATAATCCTTTATATAATCTTCACATTCCCTTCAATTCCAGGATTTTTTATCTTTTTTTCCAAGTTTGACTATCGTAAGCCAATGAGTTTTATTCTCACCCTTCAACCCCTTGAAGAATTCCGAATTACATGAGAAGATATTATCAATCCAGAATTGGTTTTTTCTTCAAAATCCCACTCTAATAACTCAATATGAGAGGATATGAGAAATTCTATAACTAAATCCAAAAAACACTTGATCTAAAAATTAAAGAGGACAAAATTATCTTTTACACATTGGTAATATATTCTAAAATTTTACATAGGTCCTTGGAACGTGATATGATTATTTTTAGACCATTGCACACATGATAGACTTAATAAACATGTCATTAATGATCCAAATATTCTATCGCTCACTTTTAAAACTAAAAAATGTTATGTGATCAAATAAAAATAATTATATTGGTTTGTAATCACCAAAAATAATTTAACTAGCATTGAACAACCTTTTTATTCTCAAATCCAAGGCTTATTTCTATTTGGGTAGAGGGATACCAATTGCATAGCATGTTTTCCCAAGGCCAAGGGGGAAAGGAACATATTTGGATTCCTAATGTATCATCATTCTTTCATCATCTTTCCAACATGATCAGGAATGTTTGATGTGTATTTCATTGCCTACTTACATCATGCATGTGTCATCTCCAGCCTACATTATGCTAACATCATGTCTGTGTCACCACCGACTATTTAATTTTAATGTCACTTCATACCATAAATATTTCTAGGGTTATTTCATGGAATCATTCCCTAGTCTATTAGATATAAGATTGCGGATTTTAAAAATTATGTTCCACTACAACTGTTGGGAATATACTTTTTTGTTTGGAAATTTATATTTTCTTATATTCACATTTATGATAAAACATATATGAATTTCATAAAATGAAAATAAATCCTAGTTATTTTAAACATGAATAATAAATTTAAATTGATTTACATGCAATCGGTTATACACAGGCATTCACCATCCCTTCCACATGAGGTCCACATCATTCCAAACACATACTAATTAGAATAAGTAGAACATATGGGTACTCTTTGTTTATGACCCTCTAGGTACTTATCTCAATAGTAGTGAGTAAAACCCAAAAACCAATACTAGAGAATATAAAACCACCAAGGGCCCTACGGAGATAAGGAATTCTATATCTAAGACTACCTCCTATGAAGGCATTTAGTGTAATATATTAACTTTGTCTCGGGAAATCTCATATAGCAGGATGCAAACTTATGAAATCGTAGTTATATTGCGATATATATTTCATGACTTTACTGGATTGAATTGCATTCATGTACCATGGAAATGGATTTAGTAAGTTTTCTACCATCATTGACAACCTGGGACCTTAATATATCTCTTCTAAACTCAGAAACGACATATTATATCCAGATCATTCAACCAATGTCATTAAAATAATGACACACCTAACATAGGATTGCTCACCATGACCCAATTGTCATCATTATTTACATTCGTCAATTTTGGTGGTCAAACAGTACACATCGATACTTATATCAATTTTCGTGTCCATTGTTCACAGTCATAAATATTAACAATCAATGACCCCTAAAACATGAGGTATTCCAATTGGTGGGTATGTCCTCATGATCTCACCTACTTGTGATATTGATGTATAAACCATATGAAAATAAGACTCAACTATTATGATCCCCCAACACTTGATAGTTAGACATCATATGTTCCTTATCAATGTGATGTATCAAGACTAGAGGACATATATTTTATATTATTTTCATTTTATATCATGTTTCTCATTATAAATTGGAACTGATTTGACATTTTGATATGATATATAGTCTAAGGTAATTATCATGTAAACAGTGGATGTATGATTATAAGAACTATTTTGGTATAAATAAACACAAGTACATATCAAATTGTATACATGTAATGGTAATCAAAAAACATACATGTGTTGGGACTAGGGTTTCCACTCAAAATAAAATAAAATAATGGTCTTTCAAAACTAGATTCTCAAGGGGATAAATAATTAAATAAATAATTCACAACAAAATTAACTTTATAAAAAATCGTTATTAATATTTCATAATTATGGGGGGAATTAAATTAACTAAAATTATATAAATATGAAAATTTACTGAAGGAGTTAAAATATGGATTTGTTGTGAAAAAATTATAATATACTAAAGGAAACCTATTTCATATCATAGATGAAAAATATTTTTCTTACACATGTATACAAAATGATATAGTGTTTTCGAATAATCAAATTGGCAAAATTTTTATGAGTAAACTGATTGAATGAGAAAATATGATTGATTTTGAATTACAAAAGATTGGATAAAAATTATAATTATCTATATATAGAAAGAGAACAATTTTTAATTCTAATGTAGAAAGGGTTGATATTAAACAAACATGTCCATCCTAACTTTTCCATTCATATAAATTCATGCTAATAAAAATGAAATTAATATAGGTTAATAAATAATTTAAAAAATTTATTGATGATTTTACTCATATCACATTCAGCAAATTTATTAGAATCAAATTTAATGATTTTAAAAGCATAAGGATTATTATTAAAAGTTTATAGAGTGAATGTTATTTTCCCTTAAATATGATTATTTTGATAAAGCATATGAATAACAAAGTGAATAATTTGATGAATATGTGAAGATGATGTAGATATGCACCCAATCATTTTCTATCTATTATATAGACTAACATATATGATATTGTATAATATGAGATGTTATATTATATAACATTCATGAAGTTATACATTGTTATATTCCTTGCAATAGAATATAGTAAGCTATGTTATGGTCATATCATACCATTTACATAAACATATCATTGGGTTTTATATAGTCATTCCATTTTGTAGAAATATATGTTAATCGATTATTTTTATTAGCATGAAATTCTAATGTAAAATGTTAACATTAAGGATCCTTCCAAGTAAGCGTATCATAAATTTCCTAAATCAGATGGTTAATAAAACAAAACATTTAAATGTGAAATGTTATGGTTAAAGTATTAATAAAGTTTTGTGACAATAAAATTACTTGAAGATTTATAAAACATTAAAGTGCATTCATGATGGCTTAAGGAACATCCAGATAGACTATGTAAAAATGATAGTGTTTATGAAAATTATATATAATCATTCAATGTGGGTAACACCAATTCTCCCTAAACCGAATATCAATTTTCCTTCATTATTTACACATGAGGTAATTTATTACCACAATTATAAGAAAATCATACCCATATTTTGGGTGATTAAGTAAACAATGGAAACCCTAAGTGTAAGGAGGACATCAGCTGATTTTACTTGGTATTAGTCAAGCATCTTATTGAATAAGTGAAGCACAACCATATATAAATTTTAATATTTTTTTAAGTCATATATATGCATGGTATATGTGATAATTAATGAATGATTTTAGGGATGGTTTCTTAATTTCTTATACTTCTTCAATATGTGTTATTCAATCCAAATAAATTAATATGTTGTATCAAATCCATGAAATGCATCAATTAATACATGAAATAATTATTAAAATGAAGATAATTTTACCATATATTGATGTTCATGATTTTGTATTTATTATCTGATAAACCCCATTTTAACTAGGTTAGAAGTAAACACTAACATGACCCATAGGCCCATCGGCACCAAGACCAAGTGGACATGACTATATGGTCCACTACATGGCCTAGGGGCCCAAAAGAACAAGTGCTTGTGACCATTGGCCTAAATACCAACTCAATAATAGCACATCTTCCCATCATGTTTTAGCATGTACTGAGGATGTTTACGTGAATCCATATTTGTGGCCCACCAACATAGCCTAAAGCATGTGTCTTGACATTTGATTGTATTTTTCCATAAAATAAAATATATCATTGTTAATGGTATATTCTAAATCATTTGGTGTTAGCATATTATATTTTATGATATGTTCTATTGTGGTTTGAGGCATAAATTTTTCCTATATATCATCGACTAGTAAAAATTATATGATTTGATATTTTCTCTAACAGAAACTCAGAATAATGCTTTGTATCATAAAAATTATATCAGGCTATTCATAAGTCATTAAATACATATACTAAATGAATTTTCACCAGCTGGGGTTCTCTACATATAAAACCTAATGTTGTATTTTCTTTGATTCATAATTTATTATTTAAAAGATTTATAGATTATGATATATATGAAGATTTTGATTTTCCCATTATTAGTTATGAATTGATTTAATTAATTTATACATTTTTTATAACATAGCGAAAATATATTTTTTATTATATATTGAATTTATAATTTTTTAAGTTTAATTGATTTTAAATTATTTATAATTTAATATTTTTTTAATATTTAATAAATAAATATCATTCACATTAATTATTAATATTAACTAAATTTAATCTATATAGAATGAAATATAATTCTAATATGAAATATTAATAAATATTAATAATATAATTTATAAAACAGTTATAAATTACTAAATGCATAAGAAAATAAAGATTTTCATGTTAAAATTTTAATTTTTTGTTATAATTTTTTTGGAATACATAAATTAAAGGCCATATTTTAGAAATTATTTGAACTATATGAAATGTTTTTTTATAATTCATATTATCAAATGTCACCTAAAATTATATTTACTAGTTCATTATAGAATATATATTATTGGTTTGGATTTAATTTAAATCAGGGTCTCTATTGAGTATTATACCATGGGTATTTGGACTTGGGGTTGGGCTGTTCATTTTCCTGGGGGTTTGTACCATATCTAAAAAGTTGGGGTTAGTTATTTCTCACAAAAATAATTCACTTCTAAATATTATGGTATCATATGATTCTATTACCTTACATTAATTAATTTTATATACTTTATTAATGTAATTCATTTGGATCGAAGAAAATGTAGTTGAACTTTAATTTTGGTTAGTATCAAGGAGTTTTATTTGGGTAAAGTAATGCCAATAAATTGAGAATAACTGACACACTAGGAACCCACCCTGGTTGGAATTAGGTAGAGTGTTCCACACAAAGCATAGCTCCAATAGGCTAGGTGTTGGTGACTAAAACCCAAAAAGAATAAATCATATTTGTCAAGCCTAATCTAATAAATCCTACAAATACATATTTCACCATCCATATATGATTATTATATATACACAGGATATTAATTAATAACTAAAATGAGGTATACATTCAAACTATCTATACATCTCAAAGGAATATAATACAAATGATTATGAAATAGGGTTAAAATAAAACTCCAAATACTCTTAAAGCAAACTAACCTTGAGAAATTTGGAAGGGTGATATCTTCATCACTCCATTATTGATCTAGTCAACACTATCAATATAAAATACTATGTTTTTCAATGATCCAGCTCCACACCCTATAAAAAATCCATCAACATGTTCATTGTCTATAAAAAACATGTGTGAGCACAATGAATGTTTAAGGATTAGTAGAAAACTCATTAGGATTCCCTAAAACATAAATGACCTCTTGATTTTGGACATCTCACAATCAAGGCCTATACTATATATCGACCTAACTCAAGAAAAGTTGGAAAAACATCATGTGGAATAATATATCGATTCATATAGCAAATAAAACATAAAAAGGGTCATGTAAGGTTAAAAATGTAGAATGATTTTCAATAAGATCCATAGAAAGAGTTACCATAAATAACTCCACACCCTTTGGGAAAGAGTCTATATCCATAATCAAATGTGACTTAGAAGATCAAACAACAACAATCCACCTGATGAGACCATGACCAATATACCCCCTCATACTCAAGAAATATTATGTGAAAGATTACTTAACATATTGTGGCCCACAAAACCACAAGATACACTATATATTCAAACATTTTCACCCAATAAACATCTTATGTAATGAGTCAAATTCAATATTGTATCATTATTCCTAAAACAATATCTCAATCCACTAAGAGCCCATCTAAATTATTCATCAATAAAAAATATACCACCTATGAACTAGTCAGTGTGGGGGTCAAACACAATTTTAAGTGACACATACTAATTAAGGGACATGATGGTAATACATATGATTAACCAATAGCTCATTCTAGGGGTGTTCCTTGACCCTTCCTAAAAGAGAGGAAATGAACCACTCCCACCCCACTAAAACCAATAGGTCATCCTATCTCCAAAATAAACACAATGGGAGGGAGTATGTCAATAGTAAGGTTAATTACCCATCTACATAGACCAATTTAAAAAGTTTATCAACCTAAAAATAGAAACCTTGTGCACCATGTGAACTAAAATACCTAAATAATCTGATCTATCAGTGATACTTGAATACCACAACCATTATCACACTAATCTAAAATCATAATGGGGTCCCGGTCTTGTCTATGTGCATAAACCAATAAAGAGTGTTAACTACCCCTATAGTTGATGTTTCACCATAATAAATGTGATGATAAATTTATGGGAGTATTGAATAATTTCAGGAAATGATTAGATAAATCCTTGGAAGGGAGATCTGAGTAACTATATCAATTCATCGAGAACATGCACCCTATATATATGGGGTAGTAATAATTCTACCTCTATCCATTCAACCATAACTGAAACCTCAATATGATCTTTAAAAAAATTTAGTTATCATTAAGAGACTCCAGCCCATATCTCTTGGGAAGTCCTAACTTCCTTAATGTAAGGGATAAACGACACATATTGAATGATGTGATGTTTGAGTGAGTAACCACTTCCATTTTCTAATTTCTTGTTCCTCAAAGTCATTGAATTTGATGCCCTGATTAAAGGGCCACTAAGGATGTTTTTTAGTCCTCACTCTCCACCTCTAATAAAAACTCATGGGTTTGTACATGAGACAGAGGAGAATAATCATTTCTGATGTAATGTCACTTTTAATAACATAATACAATGGGAGTGAATGTATAGGTACCTATCCATTTATCCAACTAACATGAACTAACTATAACTTTGTGGTGCATGAGAAGGATGGATTCTCATCAATTACCATGTAAATATATAAGAGACTCAATAATTATATGTTTTCAAGGGGGGTATATTAAGGAAATCCATAAACTCTCATGTTCTTGTTTCTCCCATCCTCCATTATGGGACCCAAAACTATCTATGGAACCCTCGAGAATTCAACAAAAAAATTAATTAAGGGTTTCATTCCTCGATCTATGAATGTTTCCAAGGGATTTACCAACCTTGTATATTCAATGAATTATTACCATGGGTATAATACTCATAACCATCCCCAAATAATATTTCTAATTTCCTATGATAGTTAAATTTACACCCCAATCAGGATCTACATGGAATGTTACTCAGGATATACTATCTAATTTTCCAAAAATTACTCCTGGGTGAGAAAATACCCAAAAACCATAAAGGGGAATAGTACACGACATGTTCTATATCACAAACGATGTGAAATATCCACAAACACATATGGACATGTTTCTCAACAGTCTCTCCATGTAATCCAAATGTATATAGTTTTTCCATAGCATTACATTATGTATAGAGAATAGGATTACATTTGGGTTTATACCAGCACCTTCTTGTTATATAAAAATAAAAAATACTTAATGTGCCTCTTGAGGTAAATAGTGTCTTATGGCACAAAAGACCCTTGGTCATGTAGTATAATTCTTCATGACATGTACCCTAAATAGAGTGAAACATTGAACCAATGGTCTTCTAGTGTAATGTATCATGTATCATGTTATGTGGTGTAAACCAACAAGACATTCACTAAAACATTTCATGTACCTCTCATGAAGTTCCTATTTTTGTATTATGACATAAAATAATTCCTATACACAATGAAGTTTCATGGGGTCTTCACAATACCTATTCACTGTGTATATTTTGTCTTTTAATTTTTAATCATCGACTAACTACACATCTTCTATTCATAAACTACAGGTTATGTGTTCGACAGTTATTGAAAAAGGCACACTGATATGTGCTTGTATCCAACCCATTATATTGAAATTTGATCTTCTATTAGCCTTAATAAATCCAATTTTTTTAAAACCCCAAAAATAAATTAATAACATCCAAAAAATGATAATGAGGATGAAATTAAAATAAAGAGTGACATCTAAAGGTGAATCATAAAAGCATCAAGGACTATATGCCATAAATCCACACACTATCATCATAACATTATGATATGTCTATATTCATCCCTTAATATGAGGTTCATCCCTCTCATGTATTATTCCTTTGGATTCATGACATCAATGGGGGGAGGTCTTGTAACACCCCGAGATTTTATGAAAAATATTCTTTTTAATTAATGTCTTGTGTTATACGCTACACCAAAAGGAGCTTTCACAACACACATATTTGACCTGGCTTGAATTACACGCAATCACGACCTTCCACGATAGCGTGTGTTGTACGCAACACCAAGTTTCGCTAAACAACGATATGCTATTAAGATATTATTAAAACTAGCCGCTATGAATAGTAATAACAACTTTTTGAAATTTTTTAAATTTTATTTTTCAAAATGGACTTCATTTATGGATTCGGAGTATCGAATTTAGCCTAAGGTGAAATTTTGGTACTTTTCGGATAACTTTCATATTCTGATAAATAGTGAAAATTACTAAATTTTAATTAAAAACAACTTTTTTAATCGAAATAATTAATAGTGACAAATTATTAATTTGAGTGGTTTTAAAGTATATTTAGAATATATTTTTACAATTTAATACAATGTTGGTCATTGGATGTAATTTCACATTTAAACCAGTTATAAACAAGTGTCAATCTTTTGATAGTTATTATCTCTTAAAAACACGCTATTTGTTGTGACAGCGGAAATTAATTATAAAATTAATTAATGCAACTTATATGTTGGGAATTTTTTAAAATAGAAATAATTTTTGAATTCGGAATATCAATTATAGCTTAGGGTGAAATTTTGGCATTTTTCTGAAAAACTTCAATTTTTGATGAATAGTGAAACCACTAAGAGGTAGGTTAAAAACTGAATTTTGCATAAAACTTAATTTTACCGCTTTTGTGAATGGAATTTCGAAACTCCAACAGACACGGTTGATATCAGTAAGTAAAATGTGGTTCAATGAGATAAAAATATTTTTTTGGTGAATAGTAACTTTTTACATTTTTACCACAGTTAATAGTAAATAGGGTAACTAAGGGTAAATATGATATTACTATTACCCTAACACATGTCCTAATTCTTCTGGAAAAGTGTAATTCCACCAAAAACAACCTTATGAATATAATATGACCATTTATGTCCACTTGGATTAGATTATGACTTTTAATATTATTTTATTTAATAAATAGTTAAAATAGTTAAAATCATAGTTTAATAAGTAAATCATTTTTAATATGGGGTTATACATAAGATAAATTCGACTATAAATATTCATTAGAAATCTAAAGCGATTTCCTATATAATGGTATTTTATTTGTAATTTTTAGGCATTAAACAATTTAATTTATTTATGACACAATGATGATGCAGTAATTATCTTATTAATGAAATATTGACATAATTGATGTTATAAACACCAAAATAAATGTAATTTGAGACTTTTTATAAATTCCACTAATTTTCTAGGTTACTATGATATATTAGTGTTGAATTAATCAACTTTTTTAGAACATACAATTCTTTTATGACTTTCACAAAAATCATATATCAAATAGTGTCAAAATTGACACAAAATACTTTTTAAATCAAATATTATATTATTAATTGTTATTTTATTCCTAAAAATCTATGGTTCAGCCACATGACTTAGATAAGGATATATATATTAATAATAGAAAATTTGGGGTTCGTTTGGCTTCTTATAGTATGTTTATTAACCTTATAGTATAAGAACCCAAGAAGACACGGTAAAAGTAAAATTATTTAACTTAATGTTAAATCTAAATGATATGGTTAAAATAGGAACCTAAACTTGTCTAAATTCTATTGGATGAGAGTATTTCGACACATCCCCTCCTTAGCCTTGAAATAAATCAATTTGGAGATATTTAAAACCGAACTTGACTTTATAATAAAATAATAGTTTTAGTTATTCCAAAGGTTCCCCTCTCCTCCCTTATAAAAGGACACCTCCTCCCTCTCTTCCTCACACAAATTTGAGCCTTCATGCTCGGCCAAACCCTGACAAGATCTCTTCTCCACTTCCCTAGAAACATCCTAGAGGTTCTGGTCTTCCTCAAAGACCAATTTTAGTGCCATAAGAGGAGGTCTCAAAGAGGCGCTTCAGAGAAGAGGTAATTTCCGCTACCAATTCTTTCACCTTTATTTCTTCTTCCACTTCTTCTTCTTAGGTTGTTTAATTATGAAGTAATAACATCAGTATCACTCATATAATGATATGTTATTATATGTATGAAACAATCCTAATTCACCATCTATCCATCCTACAGAAAATGAAATCACCGCGCGTGCGTACATACGGAATACCGTCTCCACGCCGTGGTGTAATCTGTTTTTCCACCAACACCTTACATGGATGGGTATTATGGTGTAAAGAATAACTATACATAGTTATTATAACATCATAATGATTCTGATATATTGTATCATCTACTCCAATTCAATTGAATAATTATGGAAATGATATCATCGCTCGTGCGTACGTACGGACTACCGTCTCCACGACGTGATGAGATTCATTCTCCATGTTAACCATTTAAGAATGATTATAAAGTATATATAAGAAATAATAATGAAATATATGACATTATAAAGCTACTTTATTTATGTGTATATATATGTATGTCATCTACTTAATTCCACTCAATTCAATAAGGAAACGAAAACAGCGTTCATGCGTACGTACGGCCTACCGTCTCCATGAACGGTGTATTTCTTCCATTTATCGATCTGTTATATATATGTATATTCTGAATATATATTATATATAAATCATGTTTTATATTCTATAATTAAGTAATAATGATCTAATTAATCATATGAATAATTACAAGTTAAAACATGAACGACAAATGAGACGATTTTACCCAAAACGCTACTTTAACATGAATTTACAAAAGAATGGGTAATATAAAGTCATAAGTGAACCATATATGATATAATAACAATTAATATGATTATTTAATAATTAAATGACATCATTTAAATCATTATAGAGGAGTTTCTGACACTTACGAAGAAAATCGGACCTAAGGTAAGGGAAAATATCACAATCTAATTTTTATTCGAGATTGTTTATACTTTGGTATTTACTGGGGTGTATTTTATCATCCACATCCATGTTTCCTCAATATTTAATATTATTTCCATCCATATAAAATTGTTTAAATACAATTTTTCCCTTTGGTGAGTTTTTAGTAAAAGATATGAAAGGAATCTTTTTTCGTTTTTCGTACGATGAACTTTTTGACTTTTCTGACAAAAGTACGGGAAGAATGTTTTTTTAACTTATACGGCAGGAATGGATTTTTAAAACATTATTTCCAAGAAGTTTCCTTTACAAGTTTTCAAGTTTATTTTTAATCAACTTCTTTTAGTTTAAAATTGTATGACATGTTAAGAAAGGAAAAGTGTTTTTGAAGTAGAAAGGATATTTTCCTCAAGAATGAAGTTCAAGTGTTTTATCAAAATTATTTTCCATCTAAGATAATAAAGGGTTATGTTTTTATCCCTATTATTACATTGATTTGATTATGTTGTGATGGAATTATTTTTATGAATTCCTTTATCGTATATGAATTGTTTTATGAGGTCATGATGTTTAAGATTCCCATTTTTATTACATGGGTTATGTAATGATGTATGATTTACGATTTTGTGGCACACATAAGAATGGTATCATTATGAGATGGGTGGGGCCTATATCTCCCTCCAATGCATTGGGTAAAGATTTTATATCTCATGAGATAGACATGGCTGGAACGGTAGGTTATACCGGTTCAGTGAAACAGGACTGAAACAAGGGTGACTCGGTTCAGAATGTGACTTTGTCCACTAAGATAGTCTTGGAAATGAGTCTTGACTAACAAGAAGTGATTTTCTATGATTATGTGTGTATGTCACAATGTTTCATGTTTTATGTTATGATTATTGTCATTACATTTCACTGCCATGATTCATCCCATGTTATGAAATTATGATCTCTTTTGCAGGTTAAGATTTCCAAAAGTTACGTGCTTGTGTATATGATGTGATTGATATTTCTTTTGTTTACACTTACTGAGCATTTGAGCTCACCCTTTTATGTTTTCTTTTCCCCAGGATATAAAGAAAGGTTTTAGGTATAATAAAAAGGAAGATCTTAATGGGAGATGTTGAAGATCTTTCACTAGGATTAGAGGATTATATTCCGAGTTTCCCAAGAAACTAAACTATTACGGTCCTTGTGTGTGTGTTTTTGTTATGTACTAAGTATTCCGCAAAAGAAATGTAATGTACATGTACGTCAAGTTTCGGGTCTCTACAGTTGGTATCAGAGGAAAGGTTTAGTAAACCTTTGGAAACTAGGATGCGAAAACGTTAGTGAGATCCCTAGAGATATTTCTAAGGTATGTCAAGGGATGTCCCTAAGGTTAAGTATACGTATAGGTTATAGTACTAGAATTACGCTAATGATCATAGAATTAAACCTAAGATGTTAGATATTGAAGGTACTCCCCCTTTATTATGTTGTTTTCCCCTAGCATGATTTTTGCCTCTCAGACTATTCTTTTTGGGTTTTAGAAAATGGCTGGAAACAAGATGATTCACAATAATGGAGAATATGATGGACAATGGAATGATATTCTTCATAATGAAATGGGATTTTGATGGACAATGGAAACATCTTTATTATGATCAATAAAGTAAAATTTGGAAAGTTTCCTGACTCGGCTAATAAGAGAAAGATGGAGTTTCATGATGATCATAGAGGAAAGAAAGTTCAATTTCCCCTATGTAAATCATGTGGGAAGAGGCATCAAGGAGAATGTTTCAAAGGAACTGGAAGATGCTTTGGGTGTGGAAAAGAAGGACACAAAGCCAGTAACTGAAAAGGAAAAGGTTCAGTTAACACCAGGGATGAGGATAATGGTATTGCTACAACATCGACAATGGTTAAATGTTTTAAATGTGGAATGTACAGGAATTATGCAAACCAATTCCCTAAGGTAAAGTCTCATGAAGAGAATCGGTATGGTCGTATGGGTAGTATTTCTGTTGATGATGATGAAGAGACTACAAATGATATTTGAGATGAAAGAATTGTTGAAGCTCGGTCAACGGTTTAAGAATGTAGTGGAATAATTACATGTTTATCATGTGTAATGTTGTATAAGTAATCTCATGGTACTATAGAATAAAGAGACATCTAAGGATTGTTACACTGTTGCCTTTCCTTGAGTTTTTAATGTGTATGATTAATGGTACTAGTAACCATGAAATGTTATTCAGATATTTTTTGGAAAGTAGATGATATGCACATAATGATGGAATAATAAGATAATGAGGTATTTGATTGTATTCATGAGCTCATGACTGATATAAGGAGAAGGTTATATCATGGTTTGAGTATATAGAATTTTTGGATTTTGGTATGTTGAAAGAGTTAAATTTTAACTGCATTCATGTTTTCTATAAGGTTCAATGGGTATTCAAGAGAATACGTGATTAAGGCCTTTGAATGTTTGGAATGTGACCAATAAGACATATCTTATGATATATGGGGATCAATGAGAGTATTAAATATCTGGTAATCGTTTTCACTATATTATGAGAGTGGACTGCAGTATTATGGATAAGCCTAAAGATTAGAATGGATTATGTTGGACATAAGTTGGTATTGTTTAAGGATAGAAGATTTTCGATATTATTGATGGGATGTTATAGTAATGTAGTTTTAGAAAAAGGACAACCTGTAGGACGGGAGACAACCCATCGCGTCGGACAAGGATGTGGGAATCGAACCCACAACCGAAGTGCGACTGACCTTTATCGCCTACCACTGTCCTACAGGAAGTCCATGTTTAGTAGAAAACTAGTTTTATTATATTAAGCAGTATGATATATGAAGTATAAGTTCATTTTAGGAACCATATATCATTAATCTCACTATAGATGGACTTATGTATTTTTTGATAACTTTTCTAACCTTTTGAGACAGATGGAATGACCCATCATTCTATCACATGATCTGCTAACACATCACGAATGACAAATTCAACTTCATTTCTTTAAGAGATGAAGTAGAAATTGTCCAAAGAACGACAAATAGTGAGACTATACCAAAATCACGAAAGTATTTCTTCTAATTACAATTTCATCAACTTTAGGGAAATGATCTTGAAAACCAAAAATGTTGTCCTAGTGCTCTTATATCTGATTAATCAGATGGTACCTTAGATCGTCACAAATTTATGGATTTGTGATTGCTAGCTTTTCCATAGCCATGTTCTCTACCACTCTCTATCAGAACATGATGGTTAGATTTCTCTTCCATATCCATATTTTCACCTATTTGGAAACCCAGTGATTAGTTTATTTGGGTAACCGTTACATTTCATACTTTTGTTTTTAAAGATTGGTTTTGGTATTCCTTTTTACGATGTGGGTTTCGATTAAAGAAACTTTCGAATAGTAAACCATTTATAACCCCGACGAATTTCGAGGGAGAAATTCATTTTAAGGGGGTAGAATGTAACACCCCGAGATTTTATGAAAAATATTCTTTTTAATTAATGTCTTGTGTTATACGCTACACCAAAAGGAGCTTTCACAACACACATCTCTGACCTGGCTTGAATTACACGCAATCGTGACCTTCCACGATAGCGTGTGTTGTACGCAACACCAAGTTTCACTAAACAACGATATGCTATTAAGATATTATTAAAACTAGCCGCTATGAATAGTAATAACCACTTTTTGAAATTTTGTAAATTTTATTTTTCAAAATGGACTTCATTTATGGATTCGGAGTATCGAATTTAGCCTAAGGTGAAATTTTGGTACTTTTCGGATAACTTTCATATTCTGATGAATAGTGAAAATTACTAAATTTTAATTAAAAACAACTTTTTTAATCGAAATAATTAATAGTGATAAATTATTAATTTGAGTGGTCTTAAAGTATATTTATAATATATTTTTACAATTTAATACAATGTTGGTCATTGGATGTAATTTCACATTTAAACCAGTTATAAACAAGTGTCAATCTTTTGATAGTTATTATCTCTTAAAAACACGCTATTTGTTGTGACAGTGGAAATTAATTATAAAATTAATTAATGAAACTTATATGTTAGGAATTTTGTAAAATAGAAATCATTTTTGAATTCGGAATATCAATTATAGATTAGGGTGAAATTTTGGCATTTTTCTGAAAAACTTCAATTTTTGATGAATAGTGAAACCACTAAGAGATAGGTTAAAAACTGAATTTTGCATAAAACATAATTTTACCGCTTCTGTGAGTGGAATTTCGAAAATCCGACAGACACAGTTGATATCAGTAAGTAAAATGTGGTTCAATGAGATAAAAATAATTTTTTGGTGAATAGTAACTTTTTACTTTTTTACCACGGTTAATAGTAAGTAGGGTAACTAAGGGTAAATATGATATTACTATTACCCTAACACATGTCCTAGTTCTATTGGAAAAGTGTAATTCGACCAAAAACAACCTTATGAATATAATATGACCATTTAGGTCCACTTGTATTAGATTATGACATTTAATATTATTTTATTTAATGAATAGTTAAAATAGTTAAAATCAAAGTTTAATAAGTAAATCATTTTTAATATGGGGTTATACATAATATAAATTCGACTATAAATATTCATTAGAAAGATAAAAAGATTTCCTATATAACTTTATTTTATTTGTAATTTTTAGACATTAAATAATTTAATTTATTTATGACACAATGATGATGCAGTAATTATCTTATTAATGAAATATTGACATAATTGATGTTATAAACACCAAAATAAATGTAATTTGAGACTTTTTATAAATTCCACTAATTTTCTAGGTTACAATGATATATTAGTGTTGATTTAATCAACTTGGTTAGAACATATAATTCTGTTATGACTTTCACAAAAATCATATATCAAATACTGTCAAAATTGACACAAAATAGTTTTTAAATAAAATATTATATTATTAATTGTTATTTTATTACTAAAAATCTTAGGTTCATCCACATGACTTAGATAAGGATATATATATTAATAATAAAAAATTTTGGGTTCGTTTGGCTTCTTATAGTAAGTTTATTAACCTTATAGTATAAGAACACAAGAAGACACGGTAAAAGTAAAATTATTTAACTTAATGTTAAATCTAAATGATAAGGTTAAAATAGGAACCTAAACTTGTCTAAATTCTATTGGATGAGAGGACTTCAACCCATCCCCACTTTAGCCTCGAAATAAATCAATTTGGAGTTATTTAAAACCGAACTTGACTTTATAATAAAATATTATTTTTAGTTATTCCAAAGGTGCCCCTCTCCTCCCTTATAAAAGGACACCTCCTCCCTCTCTTCCTCACACAACTTTGAGCCTTCAATCTCGACCAACCCCTGCCAAAATCTCTTCTCCACTTCCCTAGAAACATCCTAGAGGTTCTGGTCTTCCTCAAAGAACAATTTTAGTGCCATAAGAGGAGGTCTCAAAGAGGCGCTTAAAGAAGAGGTAATTTCCGTTACCAATTCTTTCACCTTTATTTATTCTTCCACTTCTTCTTATTAGGTTGTTTCATTATGAAGTAATAACATCAGTATCACTCATATACGGATATGTTATTATAAGTATGAAACAATCCTAATTCACCATCTATCCATCCTACGGAAAACGAAATCACCGCGCGTGCGTACGTACGGAATAACGTCTCCACGCCGTGGTGTAATCTGTTTTTCCACCAACACCTTACATGGATGGGTATTATGGTGTAAAGAATAACTATACATAGTTATTATAACATCATAATGATTCTGATATATTGTATCGTCCACTCCAATTCAATTCAATAATTATGGAAATGATATCATCACTCGTGCGTACGTACGGACTACCGTCTCCACGACGCGATGAGATTCATTCTCCATGTTAACCATTTAAGAATGATTATAAAGTATATATAAGAAATAATAATGAAATATATGACATTATAAAGCTACTGGATTTATGTGTATATATATGTATGTCATCTACTTAATTCCACTCAATTCAATAAGGAAACGAAAACAGCGTTCATGCGTACGTATGGCCTACCGTCTCCATGAACGGTGTGTTTCTTTCCATTTATCGATCCATTATATATATGTATATTCTGAATATATATTATATATAAATCATGTTTTATATTCTATAATTAATTAATCATGATCTAAGTAATCATATGAATAATTACAAGTTAAAACATGAACGACAAATCAGACGATTTTACCCAAAACGCTACTTTAACATGAATTTACAAAAGAACGGGTAATATAAAGTCATAAGTGAACCATATATGATATAATAACCATTAATATGATTCTGTAATAAGTCAATGACATCATTTAAATCATTATATAGGAGGTTCTGACACTTACGAAGCAAATCGGACCTAAGGTAAGGGAAAATATCACAATCTCATTTTTATTCGAGATTGTTTGTACTTTGTTATTTATTGGGGTGTATTTTATCATCCACATCCATATTTCCTCAATATTTAATATTATTTCCATCCACCTACAATTTTTTAAATCCAATTTTACCCTTCGGTGAGTTTTTAGTAAAAGATATGAAAGGAATCTTTTGTCGTTTTTCGTACGAGGTACTTTTTGAATTTTCCGACAAAAGTACGGGAAGAATGTTTTTTTAACTTATACGGGATGAATGGATTTTTAAAACATTATTTCCAAGAATCTTCCTTTACAAGTTTTCAAGTTTGTTTTTAATCAACTTCTTTTAGTTTAAAATTGTATGACATGTTAAGAAAGGAAAAGTGTTTTTTAAGTAGAAAGGATATTTTCCTCAAGAATGAAGTTCAAGTGTTTTATCAAAATTATTTTCCATCTAAGATAATAAAGGGTTATGTTTTTATCCCTATTATTACATTGATTTGATTATGTTGTGATGGAATTATTTTTATGAATCCCTTTATCGTATATGAATTGTTTTATGATGTCATGATGTTTAAGATTCCCATTTTTATTACATGGGTTATGTAATGATGTATGATTTATGATTTTGTGGCACACATAAGAATGGTATAATTATGAGATGGGTGGGACCTATATCTCCCTCCAATGCATTGGGTAAAGATTTTATATCTCATGAGATAGAAATGGCTGGAACGGTAGGTTATACCGGTTCAGTGAAATAGGACTGAAACGAGGGTGACTCGGTTCAGAAAGGGACTTTGTCCACTAAGATAGTCTTGGAAATGAGTCTTGACTAACAAGAAGTGATTTTCTATGATTACGTGTTTACGCCACAAAGTTTCATGTTTTAAGTTATGATTATTGTGATTAAATTTCACTGCCATGATTCATCCCATGTTATGAAATTATGATCTCTTTTGCAGGTTAAGATTTCCAAAAGTTATGTGCTTGTGTATATGATGTGATTGATATTTCTTTTGTTTACCCTTACTGAGCATTTGAGCTCACCCTTTTATGTTTTATTTTCCCTAGGATATAAAGAAAGGTTTTAGGTATAATAAAAAGAATGATCTTTATGGGAGATGTTGAAGATCTTTCACCTTGATTAGAGGATTATATTCCGAGTTTCCAAAGACACTAAACTATTACGGTCCTTGTGTGCGTGTTTTTTTATGTACTAAGTATTCTGCAAAAGAAATGTAATGTCCTTGTACATCAAGTTTCGGGTCTCTACAGGTCTCCACCTTCTCCCAAAATAAAAATGGGGGAGGTATAAAGGGTTGTTGGAAAATAAAATTAAAAAAACCCTAAAAACACGTGACCCACCAAGTATATCCTAAGTAATGTTTATAAAAATTCAACGTAAAACCAAGAATTTAAATCTCAAATGAAAAGTCATAATTTCAAAAAAAATCTATATTTTTTAGATATAATAATTTTCATGTATTGGAAATAAATTTTTAATTTTTTATTAAATAATAAATATCATCAAAATTAAACCATCTCACAATCAATCCAAACTCTATCCCAATGGTAAATGTCCCATATTGAGATCAATTAATCTATTATAAAATGTTTCTATGTTGGTTTACAAGGTAAAGTTGTCATTACAAACATATTAAAGGTTCAGGGATCTGAGACATGAAAATGTTATAATTATACCATACAGTAAGACCTGGATCACAATATTCTCCCTACCTTCCAGAATTTTTATCCTAAAAACTTTTACAACCAAGGTGTATTATTGAGATTCACATTACAGTTCCTTATGCATAAATATTAAACACCCTTTATTGAGATCATCATGATTATGAAGGTCTATAAATAAAAAATGATCCATAATGATACCCCCATAGCAATATATCTCTTCTCTATCATGATGATCGTCAATTATGCATCTAATATTAGCATTCATCTATAAATGACAAACTACCTAAAACCATCACTTGGGATCCTCCTCATATAATAATAACTCAAATTTTGTTGATCTCTTCATGGACATCCAACCAATGCCTTTTCACCCCAACCACAAAATTTTCATTATCACTAGCATAAATGAAGACCATGAACCATCATTATTAGTTATATATATTTCACTAAAGTATGAATTTCTTAAGAGGATGTATTGATTCCCATATTTTAAAGGTTACCTATAATAAATTCTTATGTAAAAATGTATAATAATTTCAAACCCTTCCACTGAGTGCTTCAATATGAATGATACACCATTTCCCATGTTCTATCCACAAACCCTCATCAATAGCTGACAGGATCACACATCAATGTTATTTACTACAAAGGTAGGAAGAAAAAAAATTTCTCTCATTAAATCTTTTCTAACCAATTAAAAACTAACATTACATCCTCACTATCCTTTTTTAGGTTTTTATGCATAACTGGTTGCTACAAAAACTAGTTTTTCTTCTTCCAAAAATGCTAGAGTCTCCAAAAACAATCCAATGGATTGATTCATATAATCACACATCAAGAAATTCCATAACAAATATCCCTATGGAACTCATTCCATGTCCTTAATGAGTCCACATATCCAAGATGACAAATTGGTTGGTGAGTCAAATACATACATTGACTGATGATAGGTTGACAAGATTGAATATACCATATCACATAGTTAATTATATCTCTAAGGACAACAATGAGCACAAAAACAATGATAATGTCCAGTAGAAAATGAATATCTAATGCATACATAAACCTTTTACACAACTCCTGAAAATCCCACATAGGAGGCAATAAAAATTCCTCATGGATCACTATACTCAACACCAATGCTGATGAGGGTGTGACCATGAATCAATATTGTAATGGATAGACTATTCAATAGGGTATTTGATACTCAAATTTTCCCATTAGAAACTCATATGATCTATAGTGACTCTCAAAATCCTCTTAGGTAGGAAAAACAAATGTTTCACAAGGGGGAAACACAATAGGTCCAAATCATGATGATGGGAAACCCTAGAACATCTCCCATGTAAAATAACATATTTTCCCTTATATTTATATGACTTATATTTTGAAATAATAACTTTATAGTTAGACAAGATCCCCAAAAAAGTTACAATATTTATAAAAACAATAATTTTATTATTCACAAAAAAGATGAAAAAGTACAAGGATATATCAAAATTTCACCTTATGCCAGTTTTGATGTCCAGATTCAAAAAATGGATTACATTTTGTAAAATTCATATTCTAAAAATTATAAATTTACCATTCAATAAATTAACATTAAATAATGAAAAAATTTATGTCATACAAATATTATTTCTTTTGTTATGAGAGATTATAAATTTTCTTTATTTCTTAATTATTTTAAGATTAATAATAAATTGTACTATATTATTTAATTAAAATATGTTTCAATATTAAGTCATCCTAATATTTAAATTTAAATAAAAAAATAAAATATTATCATATAATATAAAACACTCTTTATTGAAATGTATAATTATTTTCTATTTATGTTACTTCATTCTTAGAATTCATTTTATAGGGTTTTAATATTTATAAATAATAATTTTAAACTTTATAAATTTTAATTTTTAGGCATATTACCACATTAAAAATATATGTTTCTATTTAAATTGTTTGTTATTATTTGATATATCTAGTTATAATTATAATATACAGATAATTATTATAATTACTATAAATATCTCTTATTTACTTAATTATTCATTCACTTAATTTTCATCAAAGTCACATACATTTCCCTTTATAATATGTTAACAATCTTTCTAATAATTTATTTTCCATGTATATATTTAATTATGTTTATGGTAATTCTAGGACACTAAGACACACTATAACATAAAATTATTTTTATGTTATTTTTATGTGATTATTTCCCCATTATACATTTTTATTTTGTATAAAGTTCCCAAATTACGGTAAATCATTTATAAAGGGTGGCAGTGAATCAGTGAACCCTTTAAAATTTATAAAAAATGGTTCTTTTTAATTAAACATCTTTGGATGGTTAAAGCCTCGATCCATTCTTCTTGTGTCTCTTATCCCTAACTCTAATGATGCTATAAATATAATGGCACACATCATAAGGATTTACATGTTAGGTTTGAAAGAGATACTCCTTACAATGTAGGTTTTTCACCCCAACATCGATTCTCCACTATAATCTAATAAAATATTACAATGGTTGATACATAGTCACATTGTATACATCTTGAGTCCCACTAGAGGTTCTCTATACTAAATCCCATAATCTTACCAGAATCCCCCTAGCCTGCTCCAGATCTTCATTAAAGACTTCCTATCCTCCTGATTCACAGAGGGTTATTCTTTCTCATGAATGACATTATTTGATTCATCTTTTGAATTATTATTTATTCAATTTACATTAATTTTATGATCTTCCCCCATTATCTTTCTTAATCACACTTGCTCGTGTATCTCTTAAAAAATATTCTACATCCATTGGTAAGGTCTATTGGACTTGCTCAATAATTTGGATCACTTGTTACGATCAGTTTCCTCAGTGCGACAATTATTGGGAAATTCATTCTTCTTCTGATGAAGACCCGACCACACATATATTGTTACAAATGGTGAGCACATCTTCTTAAGGAATATTAAAAATAATTAATTATCTTTTATAATATCAACATTGTTTTTCATCTTGAATTCTCAAGATTTGTAAACTTTGATATAGGATATTTTTTTAATTGTAACATCCCAAGTAAATAATGAATAATACATTTTCATACTTATTAATATTTATGAATTAAATATTAATTTTACATTAAAGAGGTTTCTATGTCTGATAGCGTACCCGATACGCAACAGAGAGTTTCTTTGAAATCTTACGTTGCACACTAGTAATAAAATAATATTATTTTAAATAGTAGTTAACACATAACCGTTCTATTGGTAGGAATGAATAGAAATAACTAAAATATGATTATATATGTTTGTTAAATGTTTTTACATTTATCCAATAAAGGATAAAGGATTAAAATACGAAAAGAATTCAATTTTAGGCATATATACTCTAATTTTCACTAAAGGTCCACTTATAGCTTATTGATGAAGAACTGTCATTAAATATAGTTTTGGTCACTCTTATAAATTATTTTGGACCAAAAAAATTCTTCTTTAGAATCGGGACATCAAAATTTACTTTGTGTAAATTTTTGGTATTTTTCTGATAAAGTTTTTTTAAATGAATAGTGAAAATGGTGTATTTTAATTCAAAACCTCTTTTTAATATAATTTATATATATGATTAGATTATCTTTTGAATTTGTTTTAATGTTAAATTATAATATATATTTACCATTTAATCCAATAGTGGTTGTTGTAATTAATTTCACTTTGAAATTCGACTTAAACTAGTGTCAATCTTTTGATATATATTGTTTCATAAAAACACGCTATTTGTTTTGACAGCAGGAATTAATTATTAAAATAATTAATGTAAATTATATGTTTTGAATTTTGTAAAATAGAAATCATTTTTTAATTCAGAATATCAAATATATCTTAGGGTGAAGTTTTGGTATTTTACCAAAAAACATCAATTTTTGATGAATAGTGAAACCACTAAGTGGTACTTAAAAAATTGATTTTTTTTGTTTAAATGAAATTTTACCACCTCTGTGTTTTGAATTTCAAAAATCCTACATACATAGTTGTCATTAATAAGTAAAATGTGGTTCAATGGGATTAAAATAATTTTTTTGTGAATAGTAACTTTTAAGTTTTTAATCGTGATTAGAGTTAATTAGTATAATTTAAGGTAAAAATAATGTTTTAATAATAGGAAATGACCTTGAAAAATGTCCTAACCTTATTGGATGTGTTATGGCAGACCAACACAATCCATGGGTCATCTTGGGGACCCCATGGAGCTACTTTGGTAAGAATATGACATTAATAACTATTTATTTAATGTTAAAATAAAAATCTCCCAAACATGTGTTGTTTTACAAAAAAAATTAAATGGGGTTATAAAAGTCATAATTTTTACTATAAATATTCATTAGAAATATAAAAAAAATTCCTACATCATGATATTTTTTTATATTTTTTAGACATTAAATAAATTAAATTATTTATGACACCCTGATGATGCAGCGATTACATCATTAGTTAACGATTTAAATAAAATGATAAGATAATGTAAAATATAAGTCTTACAAGTGTCAAAAACATTTTGGATGGGTGGATTTAGAACTATTATACCATTATCCTCGATATATATAATTTTGGGTCCTTTAAAATCCTAATAGCATTTTATAATAAATTAACCTTTTATAACATTCCAAGAGTGCCCCTCCTCTCCTCTTATAAAAGGCCCCACCTCTACCACCTTACCCACACCTCTCAAGCCTTTGGCTCAAACAAACCCTACCCATTGTGTCTCTCCACATCCCTATCATACTCCTAGAAGCCTCAATTTGGTCATAAGTCTTTCCAAGGAAGCCTTTGATCTCAAATCATAAAGAGTTACCCGTTTTAAAGGTAGTGACTTCTCTTGTGTTCTTATGTTTTATTTTGCTTCTCCAACCCCCTAAACACTTTTTATTCATTTATTTTGTAACAAAACCAGTATCTTCAATATACTATTATGTTTTTATGGGAAGTATTAAAGCTACACTTACACACACCTTCATCTAATGGTTAAAGATCATACGGTTTCCGTGGATGGTGAATTTCTGCCTCAAGAAACGATGATTGTTGAATATACTTCTAACACCTTCAACGGTGGCCATTAATATGACACTATATTTATCTATGATTTATAATATGTTTATGTTTTCCTTAAGATTGTGTATTTTTCATTTATGGAATACCTTTATGGCTTCCATTATGGGTAAACACGATAATTTCTTTTTAGGAATTGCGGACTACCGCCCCCTCAAAGTGATTTGATTCGTTAATGCCATATATGGGATTTATAAAGGATGGAGTTAATGTTATTATATATGATATTATTCTGGAATTATAATATACCCTTATATAATTATTATTTCACTCAGTTAAATATGATATAGGCATGAAAGTAGCGTTCATGCGTACGTACGGCTTACCGTCTCCATGAACGGTGCATTTCATTTATTACCCCTAAATGTTATGTAATATTATAAATGCATGTATATACTGGATATAAATGATATATATGATATCTAAATAATTAATATAACATTGGATATAATGAATACATGAACAAAATTTAATTATAAAGAGTTTATTTTTGACTCAAGTACCAATGATCGTTAAAACGGCCATTATTAACTTAAATAATTACATAGTGTTCATGAAATGGTAAAAAGTGATATAAAAGGAATAATGAACTTGAAAAATGTTATTAAGCAAGTAGAAATTAACTCAGGTTTATTATTCAAGAGATTAAAGAGCAATCGTGTCACGTCGGACACGATGTAAGGGAACTTCTTAACCCAATTTCCGTTCTTTGGGTTAATCTCCTAATTTCAAATTATGTCATTATATTATTATGTCTTATCTTGTATTTGTACTTTATTTATGTTTACTTATAGTGAATACACATAATAGATCTATTTTGTTTAAAAAAATATCTTTGTAAGGTACTTCGTCTCAATCTCCATTCATTGAGGCATATTTTGTTTTATAGACAACATCCTTTTATACGGTGTATAAACCCCTTTTGACTTTTACGCTTATTCAAAATGAATATTTTTTATATGAAGCATTTTACTAAAATAAAAAAGGATTGTTTTTTTTTTGTACATAGGCGGAGACAACAACTTCTCCGCCGTTGTGACCATTATTTGAGTTTCAGCTTCCTCTAAAAGCCATAACCTAACATTTTTTAAAAATGAAAAATAAATACCATGTATTACTTTTCTTATATTTGGTATTGAAAATGGTTTTCATAATGTTTTTATTATATCAATGTGTTGTATTGATATCTTTTGTTTGAAATGTGGAAATTTTATGTTTCCTTTATGCATGTTTTACATGATACGATTATGTTATGGTTCTTGGGCATTGTTATGAAGACGGGTGGTTCCGTGATAAACTAAGGGAGGGTGAGCCCGATATATCTTTCCAATGCATTGGGTAACACGAACGAGTTAAATGTTAAGGTTTCTCCGAAGAGATTTAGGGAATATACTGTGATGGGTATTCCAAACGTAACCATGAGGGTTAATCCCTATGTAATAATTTTATGAATGCCTCAAGTTACCTTTATGTATTATGATTTCTATGATTTATTCATGATTTGATGAGGTATATTAAAATGATTATGTTTTATGAGTAAAGTATGATTTCATACATGGACTAATGTTATCATTTCGTACTTTTATATCCCTTATTGATATTTTTATGCTCAACCAAAGTTTTTAAAATGTTTTTCACCTGACTTAATGTGGAATAGGATCAAGGATGGGATCATGTAAAAGTCATGCTATCTAAAACATGGAACTAGACTTGTTTCTTTTTAAGAGTTTTTATTTTATGGAAACTTAGTAGAAGTGTCTACTTTGTAATATTTTGAGATGTAATAGTTATGTCTTAATTCTATAAAACTTTAAACCTGAAAATATCCCAATGTGAATTATTCATTTAATTAAATATTAAGTAAGGTTTAAGGTCGGGGCCATATAGTTGGTATCAGAGTTCGGTTTAGACAACATCAAGAGATAGAAAATTGTTAAAATTATAAATTAATTTATGGTGTGATTGAAATGATATAGAATATGAAGATTACCATGTTGCTTCGCCTATGATATTTCTGTGTTAAGAATAGTTTTTCATAGATGAAATAGAACATCTTTTCTGGGAAGGCATACAGAGGGAAATGACCTTTCAAATCAATATCATGAGATGGTCAGAATCAGAACTAAACAGTTTGTTGCAGTGATGGCTCAGCTGACTCAGGTGAAAAATGATGGTTGTTTTTATTGATGATATTTTGGTGTTTTCTAAAATTAAAGAGGAGAATGAAATTCATTTAAGGGTTATCTTGAAAACCTTACCAGAAAAGAAACTGTATGGAAAATTTATCAAGTGTGAGTTTTGGTTACAACAAATTTCTTTCTTTGGTCACATTGTTTCCAAAAATGACATAACTATTGATCCTGCTAAAACAAAAGTTGTTGAAGAATGGACAAGACCCACAAATGTAACCGAGATCTATAGTTTTCTTGGTTTGATAGGTTACTACCGATGGTTTGTAGAAATTTTTTCACGGTTGTCTAGTCCAATGACTAAGCTAACTCGGAAGAGTGTTATGTTTATCTGGACAAAAGAATGTGATGATTATTTTCAGGAGTTGAAAAGAAGAATGGTGAGGGCTCTAGTTTTTGGAACTTCCTTCCAGGAATGGTGAGTTTGTTATATATAGTGATGCTTTGTTGAAGGGACTTGGTTGTGTCCTTATGAAGAATGATCAGGTAATTTCTTATGCTTCACGTCAGTTGAAAACTAATGAGGTAAATTACACTACACATGACTTGGAATTTGCTGATGTTGTTTTTTCTCTAAAAATTTTGAGGCATCATTTGTATGGAGTAAAGTGTGAAATATATACTGATCACAAAAGTTTAAAATATATATTCAATCAGAAAGAATTGAACATGAGACAGAGGATATGGCCAGAATTAGTCAAGGACTATGATTGTACAATTCATTACCATCTGGTAAAAGAAAATAAAGTGGCTGATGCTTTGTGTTTAAAAAGTAATACTTCATTAACCATGTTATGATTGCAATGAGATCCTTTGGTTTTTTATTTGTTGAACTTTGGAATAGAATTTTTTGGTGTAGAAAGTTCTTATATTTTGTTACAAGTATCAGTGAGATCATCTCTATCAGACAAGATTAAGCAACTGCAGAAGAAAGACAGTGGGTTGCAAAAAAAGGTAGAGCTGGTTCAGAAGGGTAAGTTGCCAGAATTTAATATTGATAATGATTGTGTTTTGATGTTTGGGAAGATATTATGTGTGCTTGGTGATTCACAATTTAAGAATGAGTTGTCATGTGAGGCTCATAGTTCCCCGTTTTCAGTTCATCCTGGTAGTACTAAGATATACAGAGATATGTGGGAGTATTACTGGTGGGATGGAATGAAAAGAGATATTTCTGATTTTACTGTGAAGTGCTTGACTTGTCAGAAGGTTAAAGAAGAGCGACAGTTATCGAAAGGGATGCTTCAGCCTTTACAGTGCTAGAGTGGAGTGGGAGAATATATCCATGGACTTTGCTGTGGGATTACCGAAGACATCTCGAGGTAATAATGCAATCTGGGTTATTGTTGATCGCTTGACTAAATCTGCTCTTTTCCTTCCTATTCGAGATACTTTCTTTCTAGATCATGTTTCTTGATTGTATCTTGAAGAGATAGTCATTTTTCATGGAGTTCTCCTATCCATTATATCTGATCATGGTCCCAGGATTACTTTAAATTTTGTAAAGGCCTTCAAAAGTCATTGGGTACTGAATTAAATTTTAGTACAACTTTTCATCCTCCCTCAGATGGACAGTCAAAACGAACAATTTAGACTATGGAGGATATGCTACATGCTTTTTATATGGATTATCAGTGATGTTGGGACCAAGATCTTTCTTTTGTTGAATTTTCATATAATAATAGTTTTCCTTCCAGTATACATATGGCATCGTTTGAGGCATTATATGGGATACAATGTCGAACTCCAGCTATTTGGGATGATGTGGGGGAAAAGAAGCTGATGGGACCAGAATTGGTAGAAGAGATGGAAGAAATAGTTCAGTTGATTCAGAAACACATGAGAACAACTCAGTGAAGATAGAAAAGTTATGCAGACAACAGGTGGAAGGATCTATCTTTTGAGGTAGGTGATAATGTTTTTTCAACGTTTCACCATGGAAAAGTTTGATGCGATTTGATACGAAAGGAAAGCTGAGTCAAAGGTTCATTGGACCTTATGAAATTCTGGAGAGAGTTGGATCGGTTGCTTACCGAGTGGCTTCACCTCCGAGTTTATCTCAGATACACAATGTTTTTCATGTTTTGAAGTTGAGAATGTATATTCCAGATCTATCTCAGGTTTTGATCCCAGAGGTAGTTCAGTTGGAATAGAATCTCTCATATGAAGAATAGCCAGTCTAGATTCTTGACCAGAGAGAGCAAGTGTTTCGGAATAAGGTAATTAATCATGTAAAGGTTTTGTGGAAAAACCATATGGCTGAAGAGGCAACGTGGGAATCTAAAAATACTATGAGGGATAAATACCCCCACTTATTTTGATAAGTGAATAAAATTGCGAGGACTCATTTCCCAAAAGGGGGAAGGATGTAACATCCCAGGTAAATAAACAATAATACATTTTCATACTTATTAATATTTACAAATAAAATATTAATTTTACTTTAAAGTGGTTTCTATCTTCGATAGCGTACCCGATACACAACAAAGAGTTTCTTCAAAATCTTACGTTGCACACTAGTAATAAAATAATATTATTTTAAATGGTAGTTAACACGTAGCCATTGTATTGGCGGCAATGAATATAAATAACTAAAATATGATTATATTTGTTTTTTAAATGATTTTACATTTATCCAATAAAGGATAAAGGCTTAAAAAACGAAATGAAGTCAATTTTAGGCATATATACTCTAATTTTCACTAAAGGTCCACTTATCGCCTTTTGATGGAGGACCGTCATTAATTATAGTTTTGGTCACAATTATACATTAATTTGG
The DNA here is from genome assembly GCA_963277665.1 of Viscum album. Lineage (NCBI taxonomy): Eukaryota > Viridiplantae > Streptophyta > Magnoliopsida > Santalales > Viscaceae > Viscum > Viscum album. The sequence continues at coordinate 1,284,291,121 of OY728134.1, forward strand.
ACAAAAAAAAATTCTTCTTTAGAATCAGGACATCAAAATTTACTTTGTGTAAATTTTTGGTATTTTTCCGATAATGTTTTTTTAATGAATACTGAAAAATGTTGTATTTTAATTCAAAACCACTTTTAATATAATTTATTTATATGATTAGATTATCTTTTGAATTGGATTTAAATTTCAATTAGAATATATTTTTACCATTTAATCCAATAGTGGTCGTTGGAATTAATTTCACTTTGAAATTGGACTTAAACTATTGTCAATCTTTTGATATATATTGTTTCATAAAAACACGCTATTTGTTCTGACAGCGAGAATTATTTATTAAATTAATTAATGTAACTTATATGATTTTAATTTTGTAAAATAGACATCATTTTTGAATTCAGAATATCAAATATTTCTTAGGGTGATGTTGCGGTATTTTTCGGAAAAACATCAATTTTTTATGAATAGTGAAACCACTAAGTGGTACTTAAAAAACTGATTTTTTTAAATGATATTTTACCACCTCTGTCTTTTGAATTTCAAAAATCCAAAATACACTATTGTCATTAAGAAGTAAAATTTGGTTCAATGGGATTAAAATAATTTTTTGGTGAATAGTAACTTTAATTTATTTAATTGCGATTAGAGGTAATTAGTATTATTTAAGGTAAAAATAATGTTTTAATAATATAAAATGACCTTGAAACATGTCCTACCCTTCTTGGATGTGTCATGGCCGACTTAGATAATTCATGGGTCAACTTGGGGACCCCATAGAGACACTTTGGTAAGAAAATGACATTACTAACTTTTTATTTAATATTAAATTAAAAATGTCACAAACATGTGTTGTTTGACTAAAACAATTGTTAAATTGGGTTATAAAAGTCATAATTTTGACTATAAATATTAATTAGAAATATAAAAAGATTTCCTACATCATTATAATTTTTTATAATTTTTAGACATTAAATAAATTAAATTATTTATGACCCCATTATGATGCATCGATTACCTCATTATTTAATGATTAAAATAAAATGAAAAGATAATGTAATATCTAAGACATACACTTGTCAAAAACCTATTTTATGGGTTGATTTCGAACTCTTATCACCTTATCCTTGAAATATATAATTTTGGGACTTTTAAAATCCGAAAAGCAATTTATCATAAAGTAACCTTTTATAACTTTCCAAGAGTGCCCCTCCTCTCCTCTTATAAAAGGCCCCCAACTCTACCACCTTACCCAAACCTCTCAAGCCTTTGGCTCGGCCAAAACCTGACCATTTTGACTCTCCAAATCCCTCTCTTACTTCTATATGCCTCAATTTTGGCATAAGTCTTTCCATGGAAGCCTTTGAGCTCAAATCAGAAAGTGTTGTCTGTTTTAAAGGTAGTGTCTTTTCTTATGTTATTATGTTTTATTTTGCTTCTCCAACCCCATAAACTCATTTTATTCCTTTCTTTTGTAACAAAACCAATATAATAAATATTCTAGGATGTTTTTATGAGAAGGATTAGAGCTACACTTACACACACCTTCATCTAATGGTTAAAGAGAAAATAGTTTCCGTGGATGGTGAATTTCTGCCTCACGAAACGATGATTGTTCAATATTCTTCTAACACCTTAAAAGGTGGCCATTAAGATGACACTATATTTATATATGATATATAATATGTTTATGTTTTCCTTAATATTATGTATTTTTCATTTATGGCATACCTTTATGGCTTCCATTATGGGTAAACATGATAATTTCATTTTATGAAATGCGGACTACCGCCCCCTCAAAGTGGTTTGATTCGTTAATGCCATATGTGGGATGTATAAAGGATGGAGTTAATGTTATTATATATGATATTATACTGGAATTATAATATAACCTTATATCATTATGATTTCACTCCGGTAAATACGAAATAGAAATGAAGGTAGCGTTCATGCGTACATACAACTTAACGTCTCCATGAACGGTGCATTTCATTTCTTACCTCTAAATGTTATGTAATATTATAAATGCATGTATATACTTGATATATATGATATCTACATAATTAATATAACTCTGGATATAATGGATACATGAATAACTTTTAATTATAAAGTGTTTATTTTTTACTCAAGTACCAATGATCGTTAAAACGACCGTTATTAACTTAAATAATTACATAGTGTTCATGAAATGGTAATAAGTGATATAAAAGGAATAATGAACTTGAAAAAGGTTCTTAAGAAAGTATAAATTAACCCAAGTTTATTATTCAGGAGATTAAAGAGAAATCGAGTCACGTCGGACACGGGGTAAGGGAACTTCTAAACCCAATTTCCGTTCTTTGGGTTAATCTCCTACTTTCAAATTATGTCATTATATTATTATGTCCTATCTTGTGTTTTTACTTTATTTATGTGTACGAATAGTGAATACACATAATAGATCTATTTTATTTAATAAAAGATCTTTGTAAGGGACTTCGTCTCAATAGCCATTCATTGAGGAATATTTTGTTTTATACATAACTTTCTTTTATACGGTGTATAAACCCCTATTGACTTTTACTCTTATTCAAAAGGAATATTTTTTTATACAAAGCATTTTACTAAACGAAAAAAGGAATGTTTTTTTGTCTTACGTATGCGGCGACAATGACTTCTCCACCAACGTGACCATTTTTTGAGTTTTGTCTTCCTCTACAAGCCATAACCTAGCTTTTTTTAAAATGAAAAATAATACCATGTATTACTTTTCTTTTATTTTTGTTTTGAAAATGGTTTTCATAATGTTTTTATTATATCAATGTGTTTTATTGATATCTTGTGATTGAAATGTTGAAATGTTATGTTTCCTTTATGCATGTTTTACGTGATACGATTATGTTATGGTTCTTGGGAATTGTTATGAAGACAGGTGGTTCCATCATAAACTAAGGGTGGGTGAGCCCAATATAGCTATCCAATGCATTGGGTAACGCGAAAGAGTTAAATGTTAAGGTTTCTTCGAAGAGATTTAGGGAATATACTGTGATGGGTGTTCCAAACGTAACCATGAGGGTTACTCCCTACATAAAAATGTTATGAATGCCTCAAGTTACCTTTATGTCTTATGATTTCTATGATTTATTCATGATTTGATGAGGTATGTTAAAATGATTATGTTTTATGAGTAAAGTATGGTTTCATACATGGACTAATGTTGTCATTTCATACTTTTATATCCCTTACTAAGCATTTTATGCTCATCCCAAGTTTTTGAAATATGTTTCACAGGACTTAATGTGGAATAGGGTCAAGGATGAGATCATGGAAAAGTCATGCTATCTAAAACATGGAACAAGACATGATTCCTTTTAAGAGTTTTTATTTTATGGAAACTTACTAGAAGTGTCTACTTTGTAATCTTTTGAGATGTAATAGTTATGTACTAATTCTCTAAAACTCTAAACCTGAAAAGATCCATAATGTGAATTATTCATTTAATTCAATATTAAGTAAGGTTTAAGGCCGGAGCCTTATATTAATTCTACTTGAATTCAGTATGAAATAAACTATACTTCTTTCATGGGTTGTATGGTATTCAAAAAATGTTGTTTTGGGTGTCTAACTAACTTCACACACATGCATTTGATTACCAATGATTTCATGAATATATAATATGTGGGTTGTAAACCCAAACACTAAATTTTTTCTTGTATCAACAATTAATGTTTAATGAGTGTGTTTCATATATTTTTACAATGAACTATCCGTTCACTTTCTTTTCAACCAGTACACAAAATCCATCTTATTTGTTTTTTTACACACACACACTATATGTTTTTAATTTTGGTTCAATATATGTTATGCATGTTAATGCAATTATTTATCTTCCTTTTACACAAAATTTTTATTAATAATTATCATTTTCCTTTTAAAATATTCATTATTCACTTTCACGCATCCACACAATTCAAATATTATTCTCTCATCCTTTTCATGCAACACAACCTTAGCTTGCGTCATGTTAATCACATGAGTGTATGCATATACCCACTGTCCTTTGGTCACAAGCAGCCACATGCCTCCTCTTCTTAGCTCTTCTTTTCCTTGCACTTACTTTGGATGTGTTTAATTCATAACTGTGTGGGTATATATAATTCCCACCTTCAGTAAATATTCTCCTTCACTTTTGTGAAAACATGCAATTCTACATGCTTTATTAATCATTAAGACACTCTCCTGAAAATATTACAGATAAACCATGCAAATATAAAGGTGTTCCTCCACTGTTTGTGAAACCGAAGGGCTCATGAGTCTTATTACTCGTGTAGGTAGTGAACAGAAATTCTAGAGCAATATGTATGGTTCTTCATCATTGAACCATGAATGGTTTGAGAGTTCTATCTTCATAGATCCGAACAAGGGTACGATTGCACTATGTATGTACCTGCAGAATCACTTCGATGAAGCACAACAAGGGAATTGATAAAACCTATCATTTTATGGGGACTTTCTTTCATACAGATGTGTACTATTATTCTTTCTTCGCATGGGAGATTCAAGAGTGTTTTACACATGATTAACGCTGGAGGGACCAATACTCATCCTTTGAAAATCTGAAACATGGAAGCTCTATTTTTGAGAAACAAGAACTCATGGGTATTTAAATGCCAACCTCATTTCTTGGATCATATCTTCTCTTTCTATAGGTAATGGTGATATATTTTTTGAGTTGATGTATCTCATGTTATGCTATTTAAATCTATTGAACATCTGAGATCTTCGGCTTCAAATATTTTCAAACGCAGAAAAAAGATATGCATATCTCGGGTTGTATCTGTTCAGTGTAGGTTCCACATTTCCTATGAAATGATCATGTGCATGCACTGAGAGTCACATTAAAATATCAATTTTTAATTTCTAATATCCAAGACATGTCCTTATAACTATTTTTTATTTGGAATCATTTTTTCTTTTAGTTTTGTTGCATTAATGAAAATGTAATTGCATGCATGGTCTCGTTTAATATAGACAACTTTTCTGTAGCAGATTAGAGTATTAATGGGGGAATAAAATGATATTTTGCAGGTTTGACTGTGATTTATCATGTTGTGGAATTAGGCGGTTTGGAGGTGAAGATTAAATGGCTATGGGATCAACAGATGGTTGTCATTCAACATGGAAAGGTACATGATAATGGAAAGCCCTGATTACTTCCACATTTTTCAAATGGGGAATCAACAGTTCTGATCATACACGAGAAGATCAGATAGAGGGTGATTCATCCCTACTACAGTAACCCACAATTGGTTTCCCACATTAATGATTGGAAGTTGTTTTAGATTAGTTAAAATATCAATCCAAGACATTCGTTACTCAAAATCTCTCTCCCACCTCCCCCGGTACGGCATCATACTGGCTTCTCCTACAGGCGCACTCTATGACAAAACTGTGCTCTTCCACTATGTCGGACCTCATAGTGGTGTTCTTCAATAGCTATCACATTCTCCCCTATGGGCATGATCGTTTGTTCCCCATGCACCACTTGACCATGGCCTATCCACTTTGGCTAGCTGGGTGGGGTCAAGCTCAGCCACCAACATAGTGGTTCGTGCCTCTTCCCTAGCTCGATGGCTGGTGGGCTGGCTAAGTTATAATTTATTTGTATAAACACAATGTAAAAACATAAAAAATTTAATATCCTCTTAAAATAAATGTCAAATACAGCTTATCCAAACCACTTCATGGTAATTAAATCACCTTTTCCTGGTAACTTCATCTACTTCATCAATTCAGTGTTATAAACAATGTGTCAACCTAAATCACAAATGAAACTTGTTGTAAGACATATAATCTACATCAACAATAGTCATATTTACTTTATAGAATGGTAAATAATGACATCTAACATGATATCATGTTTCATTTTAATAATATTAATTCTCCAAGTATCATTTTCTTCGTAACTTCTTCATATTAATATCAAGGTGATATTCTCATCTCATTGATCACTATTTTAAAACAACAAACTTCATTATTAAAGTGGGGTCTTCCCTGAGTCAATGAAATTTCATTAATCATCACTACTTCAATCATCATCACCATGTCAATCATTGCCTTACCATAACATATTAACACCCTATTGACAAAAAATGCAACACTATGCCCAACAATCTCCCCTATGTATAGTTTTGAATATCCCCTTATCACACTATATAAAAGTGAAAAATTTTGGCAATTATTTATCCCCCATACTGGAAACCAAATTCAATGGTATAGTGGGTTCTATTCAAAAACACTTTCTCCTACCATTAATGATTATTGTTTCCCTCGGAATTCGGCGATGACCTCCTTGATGGGAGGTTCAAACATTCGGATTGGTTTCTAACGGGTTTGTTTGTAGAACTGGAAACATCCAATGATTCCAAATCCATTTGGACCTACTTTCCAAAGTTAGGCGCTCACTATTTTGTGGACTGATGAGGCTTAGGAATTTTCATTGGACGAGAGGATGGGAGGTCGGACTCATCACACCTGTTTGAGGGGAATTATTGTCTACTCCGGGACTCACATTATATATTTAAGTTATGTTCATGAATCCTTATTACATTACCAAGTATAAAATGAGCTTTTATTTAGTATGACAATCAATTATTGATATGTATGAAATTCAGAGAATCTTTTATATGTACTCGAGTTTCTTCATCAATGAAGAATCATATGTATTCGTTACAGATTCTTAGTTGATGGTGTCCTTAAAATACATAAAAGTCTCTTGGTCATTATGATGACCATGCTGGTTTTAAAGTTACTCAGTGGTGAACTTGATGTTTATTGTCATTCAGAAGGACATGGATTATTTCAGAGTTGGGATCGAACCCGTAGATGGGCTACCTACGTATCCTTTTTTAGAAAAGTATTCAGAACCCTCGTAGTTCGAGTAAGGGAGTATGATGTTTATGATTGATGGCTCAATGAAGGATTCCATAATTACTTTTACACTCTATGCTCACGTAAGTCATGATCAGTGTGAGAAATAAGAGGTATTGGAAAAAATTAGACAATTGTGCCACGAAAGATGCAATCATAAGAAATATTGTGGGACTTATGTATGTTTGATTGCCTAGATAAATGAAGATTAGGATTTACATCAGGGAAGAAATCCAAGAACAGAGTCCATAACGGTAAATGTGCTTCATAGAGATTGGAATAATCTATCTTAGGGAATACTCTTGAAAAGGAGTCCCAAATTAGGAGAGGAATTATGATTGGGTTTTACTCCTCAGAAGGAATCCTGAATCAAAGGTAAATTAGGACTGGTTAAGAGAAGACTGGGTCTTACTCCTGAAAAAGTGGCCCAGGTTAAGGGAATTATGACTGGGGCTTATTCCTAAAAAGGAGTCCCAGGTTAAGAGACTTGACAAATTAAGGGACTTGGGGCTTACTCATGAAAAAGATTCCCATGTGAACAGGGTCCATAAAAGGTATATGTGTTTTATGGAGATTTATACTCTTAATTTGAGATTTACCCCTTAGAAGGGTACACAGAATTAAGGAGGGAACTTTGAATTATGATTGGGGCTTACTCCTGAGGAGGAGGCCCAAATTAGGGTTCTCTAATCTTTAAAGGATGATTTTGAATGAATGGAATCTCTAACCTTAGTGAAAAGATGTTTAAATCATTAGGTTTTGATAAATGTTTCATGGAATTCCTTTCTAATAAAGAAGTCAATCAAGAAAACATGCCATAAATGGCTTAGAAGAGAGTCTTGAAGACTGAATTTTGAATTGGAGAGGTGGAATGGCATAAGAGGGATAAAATAGCCAAGAAGGGAACCCAAAAATGTAAGGGCGTGCAAGTCCTAAGAGTCGCTCAAGTACTATGTGGTCGTGCAAGTCTGGTCGCGTAGGTATACCTGCGCGATGCATGGGTACTTGCGCGATTGTTAACCAGCAGGGTAATACTTGTGCAACTCTTGACCAATTCCTTTAGAATTATCCTAAGGTACTTCCAGAATAGATGTGTGCATGTTTTGGTATGAGAGTAGGGCGGCGCACAAGTATGTTCATTTCCCTTAAGGTTAAAACACCTTAGGCGCGCAAGTGTTAGTGAATTCTAACACTTAGAACATACTTCTCTTGTTTATACCTTCCATTCTAGGTAAACTATTACCTTAGAAGTGTTCGGAATACCTGAAGAAGAGACTTGGGTGTTCATAGCTCTAAATCTGAATTCTGGAAAAATTCCACCCCCGAATGGGGGGCCCACAGGGTCTATTTATAGGCTGAAGAAGACCCGGTCAGTTATCCTTTAGGGTGCACAAGTCACTTGCGCGACCATTAGACGTCGCGCAAGTGGACTTGCGTGATAGTGATGAAACTTGCGCGGCACATGTGCTTTTGAAGCGTCGTTCATGCCTTTGACAATTTTTGATGTTTTCTTCAAAGGATGAATTCATTTGTGCTGAGTCATTTTTCTTTCTATTAATTTAGACAATGTAACGAAAAGGAGTGTAAAAATGTCCCCCCTCAGAGATGGATCTGAAAGAAATGAGGATTTGACTATGAGGAAAATGAGAAAACGAAAGGAAAGGTGGTGCGCAAGGTCTGGCATGCAAATGAGCTTCAGGTGCGTTGGATTTGGTGCGCAGGGTATGGTGTGTAGGGTTACGGCCTTGTGTATAAATAGAGGGTCTCACTTCCGTACAAGCATATGGTTTTGAAACTCTCGAGCTCTCGCCGCGAAAGTTGTAGTTTTCACACAAGTTGCTCTGTTTCCCGCCGTTTCCTTGATGACGCACTAGTGTCAAGGTATCTGTACCTGCGCGGTGATACTTGCACGCCAAATACTTGTGTGTCACATCCATACTTGCGTTCCTTAATTCCTTTTCCATTTTTTTGAATTCCTTCAAAAAATTTATAAAAAATAAACACATTTAATAGTTAGTTTATTCACCTTTTGTGAAGATTCAATGGCCCCCTGGAGAATCGAAATGGCTGATGAACTGGCTAGCAAGCGGATTGATGACATGATGAACATTTTTTGCCATGATTACTATGATATCTACAAAAGCACTCTCCCAAATATGGCTATGTACTTGAAGAAATATCATCATAATTCCCACAGATAATCTACATGTCCCTGTATGGTCATGGTCATCTGCAAGGAGTCAATGTTCCAAATGAAAAGAACTATACGCCTGTAATGCAGCTTCACTGATACTCCTCTATTTCGGTTTTGTTGTGCATTAAGAGCAACAAAAATGGTGTGAACTTTCAAATTCTATTTCCATGTCATTTCCTTGCAGATATGAAAATGTAAAACCCATGGGCTGAAATGTTTTCCGCGGCCAGTTAGTGGAGAGAAGACAAACATGACATTAGAGTAATATCTGAAAATAGTACACTCTCCAAATGGATCTTTACTTCCAATGCTCCATTCCCAAATCCATGTATCTGTCTTCCATGTCTCTTGGACAGAAACAGAGTCATTGTTTGAGCAGTAAAAATTTTTCCTCAAATCGCACTCAAGAACATCCTTTTACAATTATTCCAAGAGGAGCTGGTATCATTGCATCTCTTATTGTATCCAGTTGAATGAACGAATTCCAGGTGGTTGCTGATGAATCTCGGGATTCTGTAAATCAAATAAAGAGTTATGTTGAAAGCCTCTTGTAATTCTTGAAAATTAGAAGAGACTCCAGTCTGTGGATGTCCTTCCATCTCTTTTGTATCAATGAAAATCACTTTCATCTTCAATCATTTGTACCTGCATTCTTTCGCTACCTGCTTTAAATTTACTTAAGCCAACGGGCCTAGTAAGCATAGTTTGATTTTTACTAGGATTAATATAAATAACCTACAAACTTTAAATCTTTTTATTTCTCAGTATTACATAAATCATAAAAAATGTATGTTTAGTGAGCTGGAATTTGACTTTTATTCAGAGTTCCCTTTTCTTTTTTGGGAAGTTTAAAGTCATGCACGTCGTGTATAAGGAGGCTAATGTTTATGGTCGAAATAGATTTGACCAAATGAATTATAATTGACTCAATTATTTGACAATTTATCTGAAAACATATTACCATATTCAAATATGAGAGGGGAAAATGTAAACTATATCTTAAGAATATTTGAATCTGAGGAATGATATGAAAAAGAGCTAAAAGTCATTAGAAGAAGTAGTTTCCAAGAATGAATTTACTATTATTTAACAAACCCGTTAGGGGGTTGAATTATGCAAGGCCACCTAAGGGCATTGGTTGCATAGTCAAATAAGTAGCATCTTTTGGCTAACATGTCTGTTATGTAGATTTTTTATGCAAGGCCGCCTAAGGGCATGTGTTGCATAGTCAGGCAAAAGAACTCTAATAAATTTACATTTCTACTGCTAAATGCTAGTGAAAGTTTATGAAGATTCAAATTTTCCGAAGTATAGAGTTTGTTGTATGGAAAGAGGTACTTGGATATGGAGAAGATATTTTCGAACAAGATTATCAAAGAACTGGATTGATATAACTTCTACGAAGGTCTGACCCAAACGTAGGTACGAAGAATATAAACCATTGACTTGAATACTTTCAAATCATAAAAAAGGATATGGGACAAATATGTTTAGGATGGCTATTTTTGTGGATCCCTACATACTGTCATTTAAGACCAATAAGGAAAAAAAGAGGCTTTCTTCCTACGAATGAAGTTACAGGTATCTGAAAAACCTGTTAGGTGGTTGGATTATGCAGGGCCACCTAAGGGAATTGGCTGTATAGTCATATAATAACATCTTTTGGCTGAAAATTCTGTTATGTGGACTGTTTATGCAAGGCCGCCTAAGGGCACATACTGCATAGTCAGGTAAACTAACTCTCAGAAATTTGACATTTTTGTGACTAAAAGTCAAGAAAAGGGTTACAGAGATGTGAAAATATTTATGGTTAGGATTATGACACATAAATATGGGTATTTTTCAATGTATATAGAGATACACAGATCAATGCTAACCATAATCATGTTGTGGCTGGGTCCTGACTGGAAATGTTGGACTTCACTACATATCCCATAAGGATGGGAATCAAGCCATACGTAGTTCTTAAACAATAGTTTAATGTCATGTGGGACAAAAGGATTAGAGATCTTAGTTTAGGGTCATAGTGCTTGGACCAATATAAGAAATACACAGTGTGTGTTTTCATGGGTACTTTTCAGCCAAGGGACTGAAAGTGGAATTCGGGGTTAGGCCCAAAAGACTTCGGGATGGATTCGAGGGACACTCGAATGCTCCTACGTATCCCATAAGGATGGGAATCAATCCCACATAGTTCTAGAAATACCCTCCTCACAAATTTGGTTCGTACATGTGAAGGGTGAAAGGGGAATTTTTAGTACAATGATGGTTTAACCCAAATAAAAGGTTTAGGCATTTCCATGTATACACATAATCTTTGAAATGAAACATGATTGAAAAATCAATGTAAATAATGGTTGCCTCTCAGTTGAGGGTATCAAAGAAAATTGTGGTTTAATGTCATACTGGAAAAAAGTGTTGTATATTTTAATGTCGTATAACAAGGAAGAAAGTGAATCAATGTAAAGATATTAATTCTAGGGGTGGTTTCACGAATTAACATCGTATGAGATGGAGGTGAATCGATGCGAAGAGATTGGTTTTGGGATTGAACCTTAGGAGGTTTCCTACATACTCACACTGGACGGAAAGTATCAAAGTCCGCGTAGTTCAATTAAAGAATGAATTAATGATCAAGTTTTTTTTAGGGACAACAACCTAAAAATGATGTTGGGACTTACACATGGTTAGAGGCCCAGAGAGGGTGTTATGGTTGAAGTTTTACTCTAAGCTCACGTGAGTCATACTCGGTGTGAGAAACAAGAGATAGCAACAACCTTAATGATACACAGTTTTACATCATGTAGGACGTATGAAGGGATTATGCAGTTTAAAGTCTTGCAGTTAGGACTATTGGTGCTGCATAGTTTAATGTCATATAGCAGGGACAAAGTACAGTTTAATGTCATGTAGGACGTATCAAGGACTTTCTGTACAGTTTAGTGTCATGTATTTAGGATGATAGGGACAATATAGTTTAACGTCATGTGGGACAAAAGAGTGACTGCGCAGTTTAATGCTATGTAGTGAGGACAAAAGAGTACACCATTTAACGTCATGTTGGACGAAAGGGGGATTTTGTTCACAGTTTAACATCATGTTGGAAGCAAAAGGGACAATACAGTTTAGCATCATGTTGGACGAAAGTGCGAATAGTTAAAGGTCATATGCATGGACCGTGGATGGTGCAGTTTAATGTCATGCTGGACGTCAGGGACTTCTGTACAGTTTAGCGTCATGTAGTTAGGACGTCACAGTTTAACGTCATGTGAGATGAAAAGGAATACAAATAGTTTAAGGTCATATGTATGGACCATTGTTGTATAGTTTAACATCATATAGCAAAAACAATAAAGGGGATAGAGTTTAATGTCATGTTGGACGTATGTGAAAATAGATTAGGGTCATATGTTTGGACCATTGATGATGAAATTGAACGTATTGCTGGACGGTGGTGTAGTTTAAGGTCATATAATACCATGGATAATGGTGCAGTTTAAGGTCGTACAAGACTTTTTAGGGAACTTTTTCGCAGTTTGACATCGTGGGGAATGATGGTTCATTTTAAGGTCATACAGGACATTTTAGGGACTTTTTCGCAGTTTAATGTCATGTGGGACGATGGTGCAGTTTACGGTCATACATGACCTATTAGGGAATGTTTTCGCAGTTTAATGTCATGTGGGACGATGGTGCAGTTTAAGGTCATACAGGACCTTTTAGGGAACTTTTTCGTGGTTTAACGTCGTGTGGGACGATTTTGTAGTTTAAGGTCATACAGGAACTTTTAGGGAACGTTTTCGCAGTTTAATGTCGTGTGGGACGATGGTGTAGCTTAATTTCATTCAATACCTTTTAGGGAACTTTTTCGCAGTTTAACGTCATGTGGGACGATGGTGCACTTTAAGGTCACACATGACCTTTTAGGGAACGTTTTCGCAATTTAACATCATGTGGGACGATGGTGCAGTTTAAGGTCATACAAGACCTTTTAGGGAATGTTTTCATAGTTTAACGTCGTGTGGGACGATGGTGCAATTTAAGATCATACATGACCATTTAGGGAACATTTTCGCAGTTTAACGCCGTGTGGTACGACGGTGTAGTTTAAGATCATACATGACTTTTTAGGGAACGTTTTAGCAGTTTAACGTCATGTGGGATGATGGTGAAGTTTAAGGTCATACAAGACCTTTTAGGGATCGTTTTTGCAGTTTAACGTCGTGTGGGATGATGGTGCAATTTAAGGTCATACATGCCCTTTTAGGGAACGTTTTTGCAGTTTAACATCGTGTGGGATGATGGTGCAGTTTAAGGTCATACAGGACCTTTTAGGGAATTTTTTCGCAATTTAACATCGTGTGGGATGATGGTGCAGTTTAAAGATATATAGGACCTTTAGGGATATATTTTGCGTTTATACAAAATACTTCTTCAAAAATATGGAATTGGTTGGAGTAGTGATGAGTTCTCCATCCATTGAGATTAATGAATAAGTTCTATTGGATTAGACCCCATGTATTGAGTAAGGTCCTTCCCATTTTGGATCAATCTTGGGAGTTTTCGTTCCTGGTATCATTGGAGTTCTGGGAACTAATACCAATTCTCCCTGAGTGAATGAACGAAGATGACCTTTTTGTTAAAATTTTGTGCTATTAAATTCTGATAGACTTCCAAGTGGTGCAAAGTTCACAATATTTTCTCATCTAATGGTTCCAATTCATTCAATCTCTTTTGAGATTGTTCATCTGTAGATGACTGATCAAAAATGGCTACTCTGAGCGAAGAAAATTGAACTTCAATGGGCAAGATGGCTTCCGTTCCATATACGATTGAATATGGAGTTGACCGAGTTTCAGTGCGGGTGATAGTCCGATAAGCCCATAAAGCATGAAAAAGTTTATCAGGCCATGAATTCTTATTTTTATCCACCATCTTTTGTAGTATATTTGAAAGAGTCTTGTTGAAGGCCTCTATCTGGCCATTGGCTGCTGCATTATACCGAGATGAATGGTTGGATTTGTTGTTGTATTCTTGATACAAATTCTTCACCTCATATGAACAGAAGTTGGTGCCAATGTCTGTCAATATGGTATGAGAGACACCAAATATGGTAATGATGTTAGACTTTATGAATATAAAAACGCATTAAGAACTAACTTCCTTGAGAGGTATTGCCTCTACCCATTTGGAAAAGAAGTCAGTAGCAGTAAGAATGTACTTAAACTGCTTGGTCGTAGCTAAAGGGTAAGGTACCACCACATCCATTCCCCATGTGGAAAATGGCCATGAGTATTTAGTTGTATGAAGCAACTATGGAGGTTGATGAATGAAGTTGGAATGTACTTGGCATGAGTGAAACTTCTTTGTAAAATCGACACAATCTTGTATCATTGAAGGCCAAAAGTATCCAAGCCTTTGAATCTGATCAGACAGTCTATGTCGAGACTGGTGGGCACCACAGACTCCCGCATGCACTTCTTTCATGACAGCCATTATCTCTTCACCATTAATGCATCTGAAGATAACTCCATAAAAACCACATTTATAGAGAATTTTCTATAGGTGATCTGGGCTATCATAAATAGTAAAATTGACCACATGTCGCTGGATTTGTTCTTTCTCGGCTCTATCAGGTGGAAGTGTTCCATTTTGAAGGTATTCCATAATAGGTGACATACATCATATAGTATGACCATATGGTTCTGGAATGGGACTAATTTCATTAATTTCCTCTGTTCTGATTCGAACATAATGTGAAATTGCACGACGGTGGGAAATACTGATAGTTGTCTCATCCTAATTTGGATCTGCCAGAGTTGTGTCTATATTAGCCAGTGCATCTGCATGAGCATTTTGTGATCTTGGGACATAAGAAAATGTCGGTTCTGAAGGGAATTCCGCCATTAAATCTCTGACTTAATCATACAAAGGGATTAGTTCTTCTTTTCTGATGGCATAATCCCCATTGACTTGTATGATTACCAGGTCTGAATCACCTTTCACCTATAAGTGATTCACTTGTGCTTGAAGAGATAATTCCAAGCCTACGATGAGAGCTTGGTATTATGCTTCATTATTAGTACCACCTTCCCACAATAAGAAGGAATAAGGTAAAACTGCCTTTTCTGGAAAAATGAGCACATTTCCTAAGCCAACTTTGTTGAATTTAGAATTTTCCATTTTCCTCCCTGTTGGACTTTTGGAAGCACCATCAAAATACATTTCCCATGCTTGAGAAATTTCTTGAACTGAGAATACTTCCTCATAAGGGAGTTTAATATCTGAAGATGTGTCACCCACTGAAGGGTGTTCAGCCAGTAAATCAGCCAGAGCATGGCCCTTTATCGCCTTTTGAGACACATACTGAATGTCGAATTGCTGCAAAATAACTGCCCACCTTGCCAGATGTCCTGTAAGAATTGGACGACTAAGGATGAACTTGAGGGGGTTGTTGCGAGATACCAATTGGATCTCGTGATGTTGTAGGTAGTGTCTCAACTTCTGAACTGCAAATATTCATTCTAGGAAGCATTTCTCAATACTTGAATACCGGGTTTCTGTTTCAAGCATAGTTCGACTGAGATAGTAGAGGCTATTTTCATTTCCAGCATCATTGTTTTGAGCAAGAAAGGCACCCAACGATCACTCTAGAGCTGTCACGTAGAGGATAAGTGGTCTTCCTTCAACATGTGGTATGAGTATTGGTGGAATCAAGAGGTATTTCATGAGAATATCGAATGCTTCTTGACATTCTCCAGTCCACTGGTAAGTGACTCCCTTCTTCATCAATTTGGTGAACGGTAAACTTTTTCCTGCCAAATTGGAGATGAAACGCCGAATATAGGCTATGTTTCCTTGAAGTCATCTTAATTCTTTCAAATTTCAAGGAGGTGACATACCAAGGATTGAATTGGACTTCTCAGGATTGACATCAATACCACGATGGTGTACAACAAAGCCGAGAAATTTTCCCGAGGTTACCCCAAAAGCACATTTTAAGGGGTTCATCTTCAAATATTGTTGTCGAAACTTGCGGAATATGACTTCCAAATCATCCAAGTTATTAGAAATATGTTTCGATTTAACAAAAAATAATCGACATATCATTCAACAAACTTCCCTAATAAGGGTTTGAAGATACGATGCATGGAACACTGATACGTTGCACCTGCATTTTTAAAGCCAAAAGGCATTACCCGTTAGCAAAACACACCATGAGGGGCTCTGAAGGCTATGGATTCCTCATCTACTGGGGCCATGAGGGGCTCTGAATATATCTGGAATATCCATCCATGAAGGAAAGTGCTTCATATCCAGCTACTGCTTCAATTAAACGTTCAGTAATCAGAACTGGGAAATCATCCTTATGACAATGCCGAGTAAGATCTCTGAAATCGATAGAAACTATAATTTGCCTGTTCTTCTTATTTACATAGAAAATATTATCCAAGCACTTGGGATATTGAACTTCTCCTAAGAAGTTAGCTTTGATAATCTTATCCACTTTAGCCTCAATTTTGGATGCATAAGTTGGGTGTGTTCTTCTCGTAGCTTGCTTAAATCCTCGATGTTATTCTGGTAAACCCAAATGATGAGTAGCAATATCAGGATCAAGCACGGCCATTTTTTTATATTTCCAAGAAAATATATCTCTATTTTTATTTAGAAAAGTAATATACATCTCTTTCTCTTCAAGAGTCATGGCCGCACTGATTAAAGTGGGGCATGGATATTCTTTTGTACCCAGATTTTTTTCTCTGAGTTCATCCACAGTGGTAGAGATACCCTCTTAAAATGCTGGAGAAGAATCTCTGAGATCTTCCTCTTCTTCTTCATCAAGTGTTACTTATTCTGTTTCTACTTGCATAGTAGATGATAAAGCAGAATTTTCATGATCGGAAGAGATGTCACAATTTGAACATCTTGAAGAAGAAGCTTGCATTTCCGACCCGATTGATGATAAAGGGTCTTCTTTGGGTATTAAAGAGGAGATGATGGATTGAAAATCGACATCATTTTTCACCTATGATGTTTCTATAACTTCTTCTGGCTTAATTGGCGATGTATTGACTTGTTGGATTTCAGCAGATGAAATGAAGACGTCACCATTTGTGCTTTCATCACTGCTTGGTTGGTTACCAATTTCTCCCATGTTTTCTGGCTCAATTTCCGTAATTGACATTATGGATATTTCCATAAGAGTATTCTGATTTGGGTCTATCTTGTCAATTTGACTGATAGGAAACACATAATCTGTACTCACATGTGTAAACGGATTTACTGGAATCTTCTCCAAACCATGTGGAGCATTAACTTTAGTAATCTCCTTTGTTGTAGATTTCTCCCTTCCCTTAATGTGATAGAATTCTGCCTCAATGTATTGAGACTCACATGTCTTGAAAGGGGACTTATCACCATACAATGTCCCAAATTTACCATCAAAACATTATTTGATACATTACTGGTATGATTAAGGGATAGCTGCATGCTGATGTAGCTAGGGTATTCCAAGAAAGATATTGAAGGTTGAGTCTTGATCAATAACCAAGAAATCTAAATTGGATACAAGATCTCCAAACTGAGTTCTGAGTGTAACTTCGCCCAGTGGTTCTTGTTCATTTTAATCATATCCTTGTAACATCATGGTAGAAGGTGATAAATCAGATTCAATGAGGCCCAATCGAAGAAGTGTACGAATGGGCATGAGGTTGACTCTTGAACGATTGTCAATGAAATATCTTTGGAAGTCTACGCCATTGACCTTTCTAGACAAGTACAAAGGTCTAATATTCCCATGCACAACTTCATTTTCATCTTCATCGGTAAAAGATATTACTGCATGACATTCTGAAGGATTATTCTCTATGTGATAGACTTAAGCTACAGCAATTTCAGTTTCAAACTTCTGAGGACTTGACAAAGCCTCGATGAGTGCTTCCCGAAGATCTTTTGACAGATTCAAAGCATCCAAAATTGATAACATGGCTGGTACTTGGGCCACGTGTTTCAATACAACATATTTTTGATCCAGAGGTCTGCATTTCCCAATAGTAATATGTGGTTTAGCAAGTACCTTGGAAGCAGATTCTTTGGAAGTTGATGTATCTTGTATTGGGATAGGAGTTGGCAATATTCCGGGTTTTAGAAGATTAGACCGGTTAGATCAATTTACATGCTGAGAGGAAGAAGATGGAACCTTCAACCGACCTTCCAAAATAACTGTTCCAGGACTAAATTTTCTATTGGTAGAAGAACTTGCTTGTTCTTGCTGAGCTCGCTGAAGGGCTCTACCACGAGATTCTGCTGCGTACCCAGTTCTAGCAGGGGTAGAATTGGAATAGTGGATTCTGAATGATCCACATCTTCCCCTGTATCCTGAGTCTCTGGAACTTCCTCTGATTCCCCTATTTGATACAGGGAATTTAGGATCATCGAAATCGAAACTGCGACTGGCATATGGATCTGTTAATTGAATCATATTAACAGAACCAATGATTAACTCTTCATCTGATGAAGACTCTGCCTGATTATCCCATTTAGGTTGTGTCGTTTGGTGGGGCGGTGCATGTGGCTTTGATGTATATGGAATGAAGTCTGCCAGAGTCAAAGACAACTTAGGCTTTGAAACATACTCATCTTCTACTCATGCTTTTTTTTTCTTTGAATCATGCAATTTCTTCGAGGACTTTCCCTCTGATGAAGAGGGTTTTCTGCAAAATTCATGGCAGAAGACACAATCGGTTTCGTTAATTGTGTTCGAAAAATAGCATGAGTTCAGTTGATTGTCTTTCTGACCATCCAATCATTATACTTCTGTTTGTTTTTGCTTTTGACTTCTTTCCATTCACCTTCCTCCTCTAGAACTGTAGCAGTGACACATGCTACCTGGGCTGAAGAGCCTTTCAATTTGACTTGTCCAAAGTCGACCATCTTTTGCAGGAGGTCTTTGAAGACAAAACACTCCTAGATAGGATGCCCCAATATTTGATGAAAGGTTAAATAATTGGGACGGCCTTCATCTCCTTACTTTTTTGGCCTCTTGGGCTTTGGTATTTGAACCAGATTATTTTCCAGAGACGAAATGAAGTAACTAGGCACTTGTTCATTTCGAAAAGAGTATGATTTACTCTTCAAATCCTCAAATTGTTTTCGTCTTTGATCTATTTGATCATCTGGACGAAACGGCCTTTGTTGTTGGTGATCAGGAGGTGGAACCCTTCGAGAAGATGAAGGGTTTGAAGTAAAAACAGGTACAAGTGCTTATTTAAGCATAACTGTAACAGTTTCTGCTTTACCCATTCTCCTTCCTGGAGCTGATGGAATTACACGAGATTTACCCTTATCCTGTATAAGGGAATCTTCAAACTGCTGAGCGATTGTATTAAGGTCTCGAAACCCTCCTGTTTATTTCATATGGATCAATGGCGTGCGTAATCCATCGTGCAGATTTTCCACATAGATTCGCAACAATTTCTCTTGAGGGAGTGCTAAGCTTAGGGAATATATTAATCCCTTCCAGCGAGCAATGAAATTTGAGAACCTTTCATTATCTCTTTGCTTAATGTTTGTAAGATCTAAAACTATTGTCTTTGGAAATGTTGAGCTGAACTGAAGAAGGAATTTTTGGAAAAGATCCTCCCATCCGGTAATTGGCAGGGATTTCAAGCGTTTATACCAGACAAATGCTGGTCCTTGCAAGGTCCGTACAAATAATCTGAGTTTTACTGCTTCTTGCTGCTCTGGAGTTCCCATAATAGGATCACAACAAGACACTTAATGCGTCAAATTCTGTTCAGGGTCGCCTGATCCATTGAAAATAGGGAATATAGGGTTTCCAAAACTGGATGGAGGAGAGATTGAATCTACCCATTTAGGGTAAACTTTCTTTTCTGTTTGAACCGGCACATGTTTCCCTTCCACAGTTTCTAACCAAGATGTTAATGACTCAATAGTAGTTATTAAATATTGAGAAACATTTGGTTGAACATGGACTTGGGTAGGTGCAATGACTGGAGCTTGGACAGATGTGGTGTTTGGTTTTGCAACTGATGGTAGCACTGCCAACTGTTGTTGCACTTGACCCGTAGGATAAGACCTATGAGGGTGTACTGATAGAGGAGGATATTCTTGATCCATATCAGTAGCTACAACAAATTCCCTTGGATTACTGACTCCAGCAGGCTCACGAAGAAGACTACCCTGAAGTAGTTCTACATTCAACCTCCTTAACTATTTAATTTCTTCCTCCTATTGTGCAAACCATTTCTCTAGTGAGAGCGATTGGCCTTCTCAAGAGGAAGTATATGTAACATGATTCTTTACCCTCCCTTTGTTGGATCCTTTTCGGAGAGGGGGAAGTGGGTTACTCGAAGGATTACCTAGGTTCTGAGTAATCCTTTGATTTTCTGTATGCACACCTTCTTCATTTGTGTCAGTGCGTATATCTTCTTGAGAAGGAACCTCTTCATCTGAGTCCCCTGAGTGAGCCTCATCTGGTGGATCACCAAAAATGACATTGATGACATTTATTGATGCATAACGCATCACATCCCTTCTATCAGCATTTCTGTGATATTGTCTTATTCCCTATCTTTGATGAGACATTGGATTTTGTTGATTTGATCCATCAGGAAATTCTTGATGAACCGTAATTTGGACGGAATCTCCTGATAATTTTGCTCTTCGTTCCTCTTGAGGCTTCTTCCCCAATCAAGAAAAGACCGAATTTCTCTAAGGAGGGGATTGATGATTTGAAAAAGTACCCAGTCCTGTGGACTGGGGCTGTTTCTGCTATTCCCACTCAATTCCTTGAATCCTATTTGTTGATTCTGAGGGTTGGTTTAAAGTGTCGCCTGTCCGAAAAGCTGGGGTGGCTCTAGACATGCTATGTTTGAGACTTTATTAAATTCTCTCCTAATATTGCATACCTTAGTCCAGAAATTAGCTGGATGCATTAATTTGTATCCAATTTTATCACCTGGTTCAAAATACCGTTGGATAATTTCTGACACTTCTGTCACTTGATGATCTACTTGCCTCATACGAGAGGCTTGTTCAATATTCTTGTTTCATTGATGCAGGAGTACTTCAACAACTTGTTCTCTATATACTTGATTTTGAGAGGAACTAGTTGAAGCTTGTTCTTGTGCAAGATTTTGATTACAAACAAAGCCCATTGACTATGGCCGGCCATGGGAAATAATATTCTATGAGACCATTTTTAGCGGGCTTTGCTAACTGGAGAGCACCGTGAAATGTAGTGCTCCATGAACACCCCATCCTCTGACATGATTACCAGATGGGGAATTGGCAATTAACTGACGCACTATTCTTAGTGCTCCAAGGCATTAACGTTGAAGGGCTCCCTGCTGCTTTTTAGCATTCAGATATCGAGAGACTGGTAGAGATGCCAAATAAATATGACGTTGTAACCCTTCTATTATCTTAAGATGATTTTCATATTCATCATAAGATAATACTTTCTTCTTCAACTGACAAAGATTTTTTCATATGTTGAGACGAATATCATTAATTCCATCTTCCATCAACACCTTTGGAATGTCATACTGAGAGTCAGCCAGAGTCCAAAACATGACTGGTACTTCACCTTTTTCCAGTTGTTTTCTCATGTTCAACATTTCCACTTTATCATTCAATGAAGATTCTTCTACCTGATTTGAAAAGAGTTGGTGTTTCCTTGTTGCTTCATCGGATTCAATAATATTGGTAGAGAAATCATTGATCAAAATAAAAGATTCATGAATTAGGGGTTGTTCGGAGAATGACCTAAACCCCGGGCTATCTTCTGATTGAGAAAGTATTTCACCTGCTAGCGATGAAGCATCAGACATGACTAGTTTCACACTTGCATGTGCCTCAAGATAAGAGGGCTTTATCGGCACTACATCGTCCACTAGATCATTTTTTGGGCAATGTGCATCACTACTGTAGAGAGGACTTTCGCAGTGAAATATATCATCATGGGGAGGACCACCATAATGGGTTACAACAAAAGATGAGATCTCTTACTCCTTGGTCTTTTGACAACACTGAGGGTTCTTGTGGCTCTCATCTGACGATGAAACATTGAGATAGACCGAATTGTCATGAAGAAAGCCTTCATGTGGAAGTGTCTGCTGAAGACCTTTGGAATTAATGTTCCCACTATTGGGAAATGAGGGATTAGAATCTTGGATTCCAACAGATAATTGCCTAAGTGATTCAAGAACTCCAGCATCGAGCAAGGCCTTGTTAAATATTGTCTCTTGATCTCTTAACGGTGCTGGGTGGGTCATTTTCTTAGACACCTTCTTACCCGCTTTGGAAACCACTTGTTGATGAAAGTGGCTTCTCTGAGCAGGTGTATGTGCCTGATCATGAAAGATGGCTAGGTTAGGCTGGCGATCTCCACTCAAATCAGGTGTATGTGCATGACTTGGTTATCCTTATGATATGGGGGAGTATTCCCGACAACCCTCTTGGATTGGAACAGATGTGTGTGTCTGTTCTGGAGTGAGCTGTTGATGTGTCTCTCCAATGGTAGGGATAGATTTATGTGTCTTTCCCTGAGATGCTGCTAATGTTTTTATAATATCCTGGAAAGCGTCCAGAATATGAGCAGGGATTTTCTTCTTCTCTTTCACCATTGATAAAATATGCTTGGTGACTTTAGCTTCCAGAACGGGGATATACATCCATTTTGAGCTTGGAGTAGGTGTATGTACCTGCTCTTGTCCTCCTTTTCCTGTCAGTGAATCCTAACAGAACTCATGTGTGGGGAAGAGAGTTGAGTCTGCCTCCGGTTTGTTACCGGGGCTTTCCGACTAACTTCACTGAATGCTACCAAGTGAGACTGTTGGTAGGATTTATTAATACTATTAGTTGTATGTGCCTGCTGATTAAACTTTGCCAAACATGGTTAATGAGCTTCATCATACGTAGTCAGACGAGCCTGATGACTAGATAATTACGTATAAACAGGTGTATGTTCCTACCTATATTACTCCCCTGGAATTGCCTAGAGGGATTAGCGTGATGCTGCCAGACGAGTCTGCTGGATAGAGGAATTAAAACGGGTAGGAGTATGTTCCCGCTCATTTCTTGCCACCAAGTAAGGTTAGTGGACTTTTCTAGAGATGGCAGAGATGAGAAACATCTCACTGTTGACCGGATTCCGCCTCTGGCAGTTCGTCTTGCCTACTCGGGTTCGAGGAACCTGAGCCGAACGCCTGGAGTTGGTACCCTCATCATGTTGAGGGCATACTGCCACACGATTCTGGCGGCGATTGTTGATAGGAGCCCTCAGGAAGGACTCCTACTTCTTTGAATTAATGCCATGAGGGACCTGTTCATTCACTTCCCTAGAATATGGGAGTGAATTGTGATTGTGTTCTAGGGATAACGACCCAAAACAGTTGAAGACGGTAGTTAGCACCACCTGCTTTATGATCACTAGTCGTCTTTATTGGGACGACCGGTGTGAATTGTTCACTTGGAGGGCCTATCAGGCAGCCTCCAAAGTTGGGATGGTACCGTGTTGACGGTACTTTTTAACCAGCGCATTTGATACCCATCGTTGAAGACGCTGAGTAGGTGTTGTCATCCTCAGATCAGATGACGATCCAGCATGAATAGTAGCAGTGGCATTTGCAGCAGTAGTATTCATAGGTGTGAATTTGAGAGCATCCATTTTGGAAATGCAAAAGATCTTGGAAAAGAGTTCATGTTTGATATAACAGACGTAATCAAGATAAATTCAGCCACTACATATTTTGGATGAGAACATATGTCAATGATTGTTTTTGTTGGCCCTCTCATTGTGTTTTAAATAGGGGCCTAACAAATATGTAAAAAATTATTTTAACTTGGTTAAGGATTCACGTCGGGTTCACCATTTTTTGTTTCCCTCGGAATTCGAGGATGACCTCCTTAATGGGAGGTTCAAACATTCTGATCGGTTTCTAATGGTTTTGATCATAGAACCGGAAACATCCAATGATTCGACATCCATTTGGAACTACATTCCAAAGGTAGGCACTCACTAGTTTGTGGACTGATGAGGCTTAATAATTTGCATTGGTCGAGAGGATGGGAGGTCTGACTCATCACACCTTTTTTAGGGGAGTTATTGTCTACTCCGGGACTCCCTTTATAGATTTAAGTTATGTTCGTGAATCCTTATTACATTAACAAGTATAAAATGAGCTTTCCTTTAGTCTGACCATCAATGATTAAATATGTAGAAAATTTAGAGAATCTTTTATATGTATTCGAGGTTCTTCATTGATATAGAATCATCTATATTTATTAGAGATCCATGGTCAATGGTATCCTTTGACACATTTATATAGAAGTCTCTTGTTCATTATGATGACCATGCTGGTTTTGAAGCCACTCAGTGGGGCACTTAAAGTTTATTGTCATTCAGAAGGACATGGATTATTTCAGATTTGGGATCAAACCCGCAGATGGGCTACCTACGTATCCTTTTTTTTAAAAGGAATCATAACCCACGTAGCTCGAGTAAGGGAGTATGATGTTTATGATTGTTGTCTCAAAGAAGGATTTCATAATTACCTTTACACTCTAAGCTCACGTGAGTCGTGCTAGGTGGGAGAAACAATAGGTATTGGAAAAAATTAGACAATTGTGCCATGAAAGATGCAATCATAAGAAATAATGTGGGACTTATGTATGTATGACTGCCCAGATAAATGAATATAAGGATTTGCATCAGGTAAAAAATCCAGGAACAGGGTCCATAACGGTATATGTGCTTTATGGATATTTGAATACTCTAACTTGGGGCTTACTCCTAAAAAGGAGGCCCAAATTAGGAGAGGATTTATGATTGGGTTTTACTCTTGAGAAGGAATCTCGAATCAATGATAAATTAGGACTGGTTAAGAGAAGACTGGGGATTACTCCTGAGAAGGAGGGCCAGGACAAGGGAATTATGACTGGGGCTTATTCCTAAAAAAGAGGCCTAGGATAGGAGACTTGACAAATTAAAGGACTTGGGGCTTACTCCATAAGAATATGCCCAAGTGAACAGGGTCCATAAAAGGTATATGTGTTTTATGGAGATTTATACACTTAATTTGAGATTTACCTCTGAGAAGGTTACCCAGAAATAAGGAGGGAACTTTGAATTATGATTGGGGCTTACTCGTGAGGAGGAGGCCCAAATTAGGGTTCTCTCATCTTTAAAAGATGAGGTAGAATGAATGGAATATCTCACCTTAGTGACAAGATGTGTAAATCATTAGGTTTTGAGAAATGTTACACGAAATTCCTTTCAAATAAAGAAGTCAATAAAGAAAACATTCTTTAAATGGCTTTGAAGAGTGTCTTGAATACTGAATTTTGAATAGGAGAGGTGGAATGGAATAAGATGCATAAAATAGGAAAGAAGGGAACCCAAAAAGGTAAGGGTGCGCAAGTCCTAAGAGTCGCGCAAGTACTGTGTGGGCGCACAAGTCTGGTCGCGCAGGTATACCTCCACGACGCATGGGTACTTGCGCGATTGTTAACCAGCATGGTAATACTTGTGTGACTCTTGACCGATGCCTTTAGAATTATCCTAAGGTACTTCCAGAATAGAGGTGCACAAGTTTTGGTAAGAGATTAGGGCGGCGCGCAAGTATGTTCATTTCCCTTAATGGTAAAACACCTTAGGCGCGCAAGTATTAGTGAATTCTAACATTTAGATCTTACTTCTCTTGTTTAGACCTTCCATTCTAGGTAAAGTATTACCTTATAAGTGTTCGGAAGACCTGAAGAAGAGACTTGGGCGTTCAAAGCTCTAAATCCAAATTCTGGAAAAATTCCTCTCCCGAATGGGGGGCCCACAGGGTCTATTTATAGGCTGAAGAAGACCCGGGTGGTTATACTTTAGGGTGCGTAAGTCACTTGCGCCACCATTAGACGTCGCGCAAGTGGACTTGCGCGACCGTGATGAAACTTGCGCAGCACATGTGCTTTTGAAGCGTTGTTCATGCCTTTGACGATTTTTGATGTTTTCTTAAAAGGATGAATTAATATGTGCTAAGTCATAATCCTTTCTATTCATTTAGACAATGTGACGAAAAAGAGCATCAACAATTATCATCTTGAATATTTCTGAAATAGGGATGATGTCACATGGTTCACATAGAATAGATCCTTTAGTTTACAAAATATATGTCTATATGTTCTAACCTAGTATAGATAGAAACATCGATATGACCAAGGTTTTAGATCCTATCCATAAACAACTGAACATGTGAAACCATGCTTAGAATGTTTCAATTCATATCCAAGGGATTGTAAATAGTGATATTAATTAATGAAATGATACATGTTACAGATAATTCACTAAAATTATTAAAACATTTAAGTGAAAAGATAAAAATACCCCTTTCATCTCATCTTTTCAACAATTAATCTCTACCCCTTAATTGAAAAGATACATACAATTATGAACAAGGGATGATTGTGTGATTGGAATACCTCAAGATTCAACATTAGAAGATAATATTAATTTCACAATTTTTCATGAAATAATACATGATATAATATCATTTATATTTTCTTCCCCTAAAGGGGTGAAACCCATTTGATTTAACATTGTGGAAAATATCATCAGATAATCTTCAAGATGTTCAGGCTGATAAACGTCCATTGTGGAACATTTTATGTAATTATCCAATCTGGAATAATGACGCCAACTTTCTATTCACCACATTGTTCATCAATGTATCATTTTAAGAATGACCTTCACCTTAAATTTCCAAAAACATAAGAAAACATATACAACAAAAATATAATGGTATAATATGGAACAAATGTGATCTTCTTAATAAAAGCAGCAATGCTGAGAATTTCCTCTCAACCCAAAAACTCATTTCCTTGGTTCTCTTAAGTGTATGTCACTATTCATGATGGTGTCTCCACTCTATTGAAAAATTTGATCTTTTATATTCAACATGAACCATTTACATCCATTCACCTTCAAAGTTTGTGTATTTTTTGTCCCTACTTATTCTAGTAGTGATGTAGCTTCAATTACTACATGTTTTTCAATTTTCAACATCTTCATTTGAGCTGGTAAGACAGTTATACATTTTTTTCATTTTGTTCATCCAAATTTAACATACCATATTGTACTTTTGGGACACTTGTGTAATCATTGGATTACATCCAATCATGAAATTCTTATTATTGTTTTTTTGAAATGATATGTTTCCCCTTTTCCTTAACTTTAGCAAGTACTTCAGCTTCATCTTTTATTAGTTCTCTAAAAATTCCCAATTTATTAGGCATGATAACTAAAACCTCCATCATGGAATATTTTTGTTTCGAGCTTCCACATGGATTATTCAATGCTTTCATGTAAAATTTATTAGGAAACTTTTCAAAATTATCTTTAGGAATGTCTTCAGTCAACATTATCTTCTACAGGATTGATTATCCTTTTAATATCACGTTTCCTCTAATCATTTCTATGTCTTTATTACAGAGATCCATGTTATTAACTTTCACTCTATAGTAAAAAAA
Organism: Viscum album; assembly: GCA_963277665.1. NCBI lineage: Eukaryota > Viridiplantae > Streptophyta > Magnoliopsida > Santalales > Viscaceae > Viscum > Viscum album. The sequence goes on from OY728134.1 coordinate 1,284,318,752, forward strand.
TCATTTATTGGTTGAAATGATATTCTTGGACTCCAGGATAATCCTCTTCCTAGGAATATTTTCATTCATAGTATTCTTGAATTAATTGGTTTGGACATTCCCAATGGAAGATTATCCAACTACTGTCCCTTTCTTCAGCATTTTTTGTGGCCTTTTATTCTTATCAACATATGAATGATTAATGGTTTGCATAAAAATTCATTCATCATTACTTTGAAAACATATATTTCAAATTTTATAGATGCCTTAAAGATAATCAAATTGGTTCTTGATAGAGAAATTATTATTCATCTGTGTATTCTTATTTTTGTTTTTATTTTGCATCAATTATCCACCTCTTCATTGCCATATCGTAGGAATTCCATAATTTTTATATTCTAAAACATTATTCTCATAATCATTTTCCATATTCCTAATCATTTAACAACACTAATAGAAGCCAACAAGCCTCTTTATTTTTCTTATAGTATCAGTCTAGCTTGATTCATTGGATTGTTGTTTCTAAAATTGCCTTTCATTATCCGGAGCATCCATTTGGGTGTTATTATTCTTAATAATACTAGTATAAATCCATGATGTTTTGAAGGCTATATCAACATTTTTGTCTATCCATATATTCCCATTTAATAAAATTGAACATGTACTTGTAGATGTAATTAAATAAGTAAATATAAAAATAACTAGGTAATGGGATACCTTCTTCTTGGAGAATGTTTTCACTTGATTTAAAAAAAATAGTACTAATTTTGGGATAATACTCTTTAATGAATAATTTATTGGAAGCATCTCTTATTCTTTTTTGTTGGGACGTTTAATATAGAGGGGATTGCTCAATCTTAAATTTCACCTATAGTTCTAAACACTTGATGTAGAGGGAGTTCTTATCACCCTCATATGATCACATCCTACATTCCCAATTATTTTTCATAATTATAAATTATTCTCTATGAATATTTCTAAATTTATTATAATATAGTCATGATTTTTTACCTTGTTATCATTTTCTTCCAGTTGAGTTGCTTTGACATCTATAGATGCATTGCATAACATTTAAAATTAATTGAATGCTTCAACGAATACCATCTCAAAGAATTATTCCTCAAAAATATATACTTTTAATTCTTCAGTAAATTGAACATTTAATTAATTTAAAATATAATTTTGTTCTTACATTTCCATCAATAGTTTTGGGATAGTGTTATATATGTCCACTATTTTAGCTAATTCCTCTTCCATGGAATCACCTTCCTCTTATAACTATAATTTTCATCTTATAGATCATTGATAGATGAAGAAATATTTCATACAACTTTCTAGGAATATTATCATATGTTCTTTGAGTGAATATTGATGATCACTAATTGATCAATCATCATCACATCTTGAACATGCTTCATTATAATAGTCATAATAAACAATTTTATTACATGTTGTACCTTTCATGATACATTTAGTAGAAGGTGTATCCCCATTGGCTATAATATTTCTCTTCAGCTTCCTTGAAAGCCTCTTATTTTTATTCTTTTGAGTTTTGGAATAAATTTCAATTTTAGGGTTCTCAACACATTTCATGAAATCATTCCTTCAAAAAGACTCCCTCTAATAATTAGAGGTAACCTTGAGCTCAAATGACATTTGAAGTGCCTAGATTAGTGTGAATCACTGAGATATGTAGTGGTGAATTAGTGATACATTTAAACTTTTTACAAAATTGATTATTTTCAATTAAACATCTCTGTTGTTTAAGCCTCAATATACTCTTCTTGTGTCTCCCATTCGAACCTCAAATGATTTTATAAACAAAACGGCACTGAAAACAAGGATTTATAAGGTTCAGTTCAAATAAATGCTCCCTACTATGTTGGATATTCTCCCCAACATAGATTCTCCACTATAATATGGTTATCAATTACAATGGTCTCTCTAGATTCACACTATATCTCCCATGAGTTCCACATGTAGTTATTTATACTACATCCCATAGTGTTACAAAAAATCCCACTGGCTGGCTAAAGAGTCCCACTGAAGAACTCTTGTCCTCATGAATCACACCCAGTTCTTATTTCTCTCCAATCACATGATCAACTTCCTATTTTGATTGCTTTTTTATTCACTATAGTTTGATCATTTTCTCTTCCCCCATTAGATTTCTCAATAAAAATTTACCATGTATCTCATAACGAATCTTCAACAGACTCAGATAAGTTCCGTTGGCCTTGCTCAATAATTTTGATCACTAATTATTATCAGTTGTCTTCATGATAGAATGCCCCAGGACATTCATTGATCTTATGAGGATGAAAAAATCTCACTTATTTTTTTGAAAATGGTTCACACAGATTCCTCAAGAATATTAATAAAAAACAATGACCATGAACAAATATCAGCATTGTCTGTCTTCTTGAATTCTCATGAACTATAAAATTAGATATAGGATATTCTTTAATTCTTTTTGGATTCAGCCTCAAATCAACCCCACATCATGGATCAGTTCCATGGTATTGAAAACATCATGTTTTTGGTGTCACACTCACTTCTAACACATTCATGTGTTTAGGAATGATTGCAAGAATGTTTAATATGTTTCTTGTAAACCCAGACACTCAATTTTTTCTCTTATAAATAGTTTATGTTTAATGAGTGTGTTTCATAAATTTTTTCAAATAAACTATCAAATCACTTTATTCTTCCACAATAAAAAAAATTCCTTGTTATTTTATTCTTTTCACACACTAACTTGATGTTTTTAATTTATTTCCAATATATGTTAACCATGTGCATTCACATCCTTCTCTTCCTTTTATGAATACATTTTATAAATTCATATCATGTGACTTTCCTATCTTATTTAAGAAATTTCACATATGCAGATTGTACACATCTTCTTTTCTCATCGATTGCATGCAAACACATACTAGAGTTTCTTATAGTTAATAACATTAGTGTATACATGCACTCACTTCCCTTTTTCCACAAGCTATCTTGTGACTCTTCATCCCTATATATTTGTTCCCTTGCACATGGTTTGGATGTGTTTAATTCATTACTGTGTGTGTATATGTACATAATACATTCGAGAAATCTTCTCCTTCACTTGGGTGAAAACAAGCACATCCACATGCATGATTCTTCTTTAAGAGACTCTTAGGCAAAAAATATAGATTAATCATGAAATCCTGAGTGTGTTCTTCCTATGTTCGTGAATTGGAAGGGATCACATGTCTTCCTATTCATGTAAGAAGTGCACGAATATTCTACAAAAAGTATGTGCAATTCTTATTCAGAGAACCAGGAAAGGATTCTGATTTATATATTCATAGATTACAACAAGGGTGTTATTTCACCATTTGTGTACCCATGAAATCACTTCCATTAAAACGAGTGAGGGTTTTGAGAAAACCAGACACAAGCTCAAGATTTTACTTCAATTTTAGGGGTTGGTCTTATCTGTACTTAACAAGGGTGATTCAAGTGTGATTCACACTTTTTGAAGGCCTTTGGGACCTCTTCCCATCCTTCATAAATCAAGAATGAAGTTTCCTTTTTTAAAAACTTGAGCTATCAGGTATGTAAACAGTAGAAGCGTTCCTCGGCTAATAGTTTACTTTTTAATATTGAGATTCACGATCTTTTTTACGTTAAAATATATCATGGTATTCTCTTCAATACCTTTGGAAATTAGATTTCATTGTCTTAAAATATTTTCAAACTCAGATAAGAGGTACTCATACCTCTGTTTTATTCTATTCTATGTGGTCTTATCATTTCTCACAAAACCATCATGTGAATGCATTGAGAGTCACATGAAAATATCAATCACAGATACCTGAGCTCAATGATGTGGCTTCAAAACAATGTTTTATTTTCTCTCATTTTAACATTATTTTTTCCTATATGAATGCATATGTAATTGAATCCATGGTCATTTTTCATCCGGATGACTCCCCTATAGAAATAATGGTGGCCTGAAATGAGAATCTGGAGATTTGAATATGATTTAGCATGTTGTAGAACAAAGTGATTTGGAGGATGAAGATGATGCAACTACGAGATAATCAGACGACAATCATTCAACGTGGAGAAGCATGGGAAGATGGAAACCCATGATTGATTTTTTGTTTTTCTAATGATGAATCAATGATTCTAATCACACACTAGAAGATCAGAAGACTTGTGCTTCTTTGTTGCTATAGTATCCCAGATTTGGTGTCCCATATTGAAGTGTAGATGTGGCTTCAGCGAGGTTTATATATCAAGATGCAATTTCCATTATTCAAAATCTCCCTTCCCCCTCCTCTGGTACCTCCCGTACTTGTTTATTTTATGGCTGTGCTCTATGACAAAACTATGATCTATCATCATGTCACCCCACATGGTGGTGCACTTCGATAGCTCACCCATGCACCCCAATAGGAATTCTCATGTGTGACCCTTGTTCTACATGACTACGTCTAACCCATGATAGATGGTTGTTTGTGGTCAAGATTAACTGCCCACCTAGTGGGGCAAGCCACTTCCATGGCTGTTTGGCTGGCTATAGTGTAAATTTTTGTATAAACCCATTTTTAAAAACTTACCAACCATAATTAAATTTCCTCTAGAAATAAATTCTTAATAAAACATATCAAAACCTCTTCATTAAAATTAAATCACCTTTTCAGGGTATCTTTAACTAGTTTATTAACTCATTTTTATAATCAATGTGAAACCCAAATCACCAATGAAACTTGTTTTATGACATACAAAACGGCTCTACAATCATCAAATTTACTATAAAGAATGATCAAGCATGAAATCCAATGTCATTTGAAGAATATTAATTCTCCAAGTAACATTATAATTATAAATTATTCATATTGATATCAATGATATATTCTTGTCTTATTGATCACTATTTCCAACCAATAAAAATCATAATCCATATGGGCTCTCTACTAAGTCAATTTAATTTCATTTATCATTACCACATAACTCATCATCATCACTTCAATCATTACCTTTCCACAAACACATTAAAACATTAATAAGAACAAATGTAACAACGTACCCAATAGAGTATATTTTTACAACATGGGTATTTTATATTTATTTAATAAAATTATTTTTGTTTTAGTATTACATGTATAATAATTATAAAATTAAAATTAAATATGATGGAAATATATTTATAGAAATATATTTATCATTTAAAAAAATTATGGGTTATTACATGTATACATATACATGATTTATCCTTTTAAATGGTATATAAATGTATTGAAGGGATATATTGAGAATTCACATAGACCTGAAGCTTATATTATTAAAATTTATATTCCTAATGTAGAAATGAATTTTGTGTGAACTAATTGGGTTATGTATATCACATAAGTTTTCCAAAATATCCCCAAGTGCACATCTATATTGAGTGAAAGGGGATCCCTGGTATAAAAACAAATTTTCTATTATTTGAACCAATAATGCAAGAAGATGTATAAATCATTAATAAAATAGATAAGGTCCATTATTATATAAAATTGTATAAATAATGTGGTTAAACAATGTTATCTAAAGAAGAAATATATGTTGGTAAATAATGATCGTGAAAAATAACTGTAATGTGGTCTAAAAAGAACAAGCCCAGTTATTCAGATTCATCAAAATTATTAAGATGGTTAGTGGGAGGACCATGATTAAAAATGATAAAATTGTGCGTTTCTGTGTGTGTGTGTAAATAATGGTTATAATTTTATACCTCAAACTGAGATTAAAAAATTGAAATTCAGATTAATAAAGCAATATTTTTATAGGAAAACAATAAATTTTCCAAGTCAAATATACAAAGACCCCAATTTATGCATAAATTACATAATATGGAGTAATTGATGACATATGGGTTATTGATTACATGAAATTTCAATTAATTTTATTCAATTTTAAATTGATTGATGGTAAAAATAGTTATAAAAATGACTTTTTTTCAAATTTACACTAGAACAAATGAATTGATTGTTACATATAGATGACCCTTTTAATATAAACACACATGAATATTTTATTTTTGATCCATAAAAGTATTAGTGGTATTTTTATGTAGTAAAAAATCGTATATTTTCAATAAAAATGGAAATAGTGTTGAAAAATTAAATAATATTCTGACATCCATGAATAGATTATAAAAGGATACTGATGAACACATCGTATACATGGTTCATGTTATATGGAATAATAAAAAAATAAACAATATAGAAAACAATAGTTATATAATCTTTTAAACTTGTATATAATATGTAACTATTATTTAATAATTTTTTCAGAATTTCTTCAAATTATGATGTATATATTTTTTATTAGTAATATTATTTATGATAAATATTTCAACTAGTATTCAGAACTATTTATTTAAAACATTAAATTTAATTACAAGTAGAGACTAACATTAATTATATATTTATATTATTTTTAATATTACATATTTTTGATTTTATACTATGTTTATTATTTCTTGTCTCATAAATGTTCTAAAAAATATATATTATTATTTATTATACCTATTTTAAGAACTATTCTAACTTGAATGTATAGTATTTGTAAACACAATACATATAGTGATTAATTTTATTCCAATATTTTATATCAATTTTATTTGAATTTGTGATTAGTTTTTTCTTATACAATTTAATATCTTTTAAATGTTGAAAATTTATTGTATATTATTAAAATAAAAAAATTTAATTTTCTATAATAGTTTATTTATGTTATAATATGTTTTCTAGTTGTTATTAAATTTTATATATCGCAATGATTATTTAAATCCACTTATTATTTTCCATTATAATTTTTTGTTAATTTGGTTTACAGGAACATGTTGAATCAGACATAAAATCAATAAAATTCATTTAGAGATGATCCTTATCATTTCCTTGTGGAATAGACTCCTTAATATTTTATACCATAGCCTCCTACTTATACTGGGTACGTTCATTCCATGATTTGAGTTATGTAATCCTTTTTTATTCCTTTTTTTGTATATATATTGGCTTAAAAAACATTATGAGAGTTTGGAAGGTTTTTAGGATGGTTTTGGGGACTCCCTATAAAAACAAAATTTGAGATTGGTTAGTGAATACTATGAAACACTAAAATGTAATTATTTAGGTTAAGACAGAAGTAGTGGTAAATGTGTATGGTTAAGGCTAACGGTTTCCAAATCATGCATCTAGCCTAGGTAAACCATGCACTATGAGGTAGATATCTTCTTCATGGTTGGAGCATGGTTTGTCTAACTTTGTGGTACAATCGTGCAAGGCACCCCTTAGGATAGTAGTTGGAGCATGGTCATCGTGCAATTTATATAACTGTGTAAGACATTAAAAAGGGTTATTCAAAAAATGTGTCCTCTAAATATTTGCATTAAAACAACCCTTCATCCCCTCATATTATCCCCAATCTATATTTTCTCCTATCTGGGGTTACAGGGGATCTCCTACTCATTTATAAAAAATGAAGGGTTGTCTTGGTGGTTTGAAGCGGGTTCTTCCATGTTAAGCCTCTCTCTATGGGGTTTTAGTTGTTTTCACTATATCATAATCTCCCTCCCCCCTCTCTCTATTTATAGATTTACTCATATATCATTTAGATATATGGATTTTGTTTCTAAACGTTAATAGAGTAGGGTTTTTTTATGTTAGGAAAAGTGATCTGGGGCTGTTTTAGTGGGAATTTCACCTAGATTTGTGGTGTCGTTTTTATTTAGTTGATTTCTCCAAAACCCTAATGTAGGTGGCATAACACTCTTACAAACATTTCTAGAAATATAATAATTAACATTAATTAATTTGTGTTTTAGAAATTTATTTTGAATTTGTTGTGCGAAGCTTCTTGAAACCATATTTTTGATTATTTCTATATTTGGGGGGAAATGGTTTATTGTGGTGAAAAAATCATTGTTGTTGGATTTTAAAATGTTCATTTTATAATATATGGATTTTTTTCTCCATATAAATGGTTTTTGAATGATAAAATTCTATAAAATGGTAGTTTTATTGAAATGTGATTTTGCATGGGAAATTGAATAATGGTTTTTTCAATAAATGGTTGATTTATTGAACTTGTTCTAGTATGTTTCTGGAATTATGGATTTATATAAAGCGATGATTGGTTTTTAATTTTTTGGGTTTCAAGGCTTGGCATGTGTTTTTTGATATGTGTCTATAAATTGTTTATTTTATTGTTATTATGGATTTGGGTAAATAATATTGGATTGTTTTTTGAATTAATTGTTTAAGCATGTTTTGAAATGGATGGATGGTCGGTGTGAGGAGACACTGTAAAAGGTGATAGATATTTTATGTAAGGGACAACCATTAGGGATTATTGGGTGTGAAGTACCACTATAATGGAAAATGAGTGAACGGGCAGGGACATGATGTGCCACCATTATGGGTACATTGGGTTGGATGTATGGAATTTTATGATTATGTTTTGAAATATTAGTGGTCATGCATGGTTTAAATTTTTATGTTAATATTTATCTGGAAAATGTATAATGGCATGTTTGTTTTCATAGAATTGTGTGCATTTGATCATCATACCAATACCATGATATTCATTTATGTCTTTTTTGTCACTGACCTCTCATCCCCTAGGTGGAATCCTTGATAATTTTTTACATTAGTTTTTTGATATTTCCTTACTTAACTGTTAGTTTTTGGGTAGATAACACTATTATGATTGAGTTATTTTGTATAATGATGTTGTTTTAAATGTTTTAGAATTTTGGGAATTTTCAATCATTTCCATGTATTTAATCATTAAATATCCTATCATAATTTACAAAATAAAATTTTTAACTTTCACAAATCATTTTTCTTAATAAAAATTATATTATATTATAACCATCTAATTTTCAATAAAAAATTTAAATATCATTAATATTTTCATCCATGAAATTGGTGTCAAATAATTTCTACTATTATCAACATCCTGATAATTTATAATCTCATATTATAACCATTAATTAAATTATTTATTATATATTATCACATAAATTTTATATAAAAAGTAATTTCATATTTATCTTTATATCTTAGTGATAAAACAAGGATACCATTCTTAACTATAAATGGATCCTAATTTCCAAATCAGAATAACCATTCAATGTAAATTCATCTCATTTAATCTCTATAAATTCTTCCATCAGGTGATATCGAAAATATTATACAAATTATTGGGAAATATCCACATATTATTGTTTTCATGTTGTTTTTGATCATATGGTTGTTTAACGAATTAAAATAGCAACTTAAAATGTCTTGTGGACATTTCTCTTGATTGTTTTAAATAATTAAGATTGATTCTGGAGTCCAATATCTGAATTCTGGTTTAGTGAGGGATTATGAATCTTGGATAATATTATTTTATAAGGTTAATTACGGATCTCATAACCTTCACATATGGTCATAAAGTAGATTCTACGACAATTTCAAGGAGTCACCCCAAGAATGTATGGATAATACCTCTTCAAAGCCATAGAGAAGTTACCCATTGATAAAAAGGAAAAAATTCTAAATACAAATATTGTTATAAATTAAATTCTATAGTTCATAAGGTTTAGGGAATAATTACTAAGGATAAAATAAAATTTATTATGTTTTTCATATAGTTTGATATTCTTTTTTGGGTTTATAATAAAATTTAATGACCTTTTTAACATCCATTATAGTGATTAATATTCATTGGTAATGTTCATTGTAAGGTTCAAATAACTACATATGGTTAATTTGTAGACATTGTTATATATATACGATTATGAAAATTGGATGTATGGTGGCAGTTCAGGTTTGAATTTTAAGGATCATTTTTATATTCAATTAATAATCAATTAGTTTATATCAAATGAGTTTTATTAAACCTAATATTTGATTAACAATGTGTTTAATTGAATGAGAGTAAAATCAAGCCATTATTTAATGGGGGTTATGTTGTGATGTTACAATAGAATTAATTGTGTATTTTATTAGTCTAAAATATCACCAAAATGGTTGTGATCACATCAAAAGTATCAAAATCCAATATGATAGTATAAATAACATATAACTATTAATAATTCTATCATGTATGAAAGATGAAGCTCTCTGTTTTTTGGAAGAATCAATGATCAAAAATCATGGAATCATATTTTTAAAAACTAATTGTTAAAATTAATGTAAGGATTCCATATTTTAAACAATGAATAACATTTCAAAAAATATATCATGAATATATAAAAGAAATTAATTATAGAAGTTCAATAACTATATTATAAAAATTATGTAGTGGGAGACGTAATTAAAAACCTTGGTTGGGAAATAAAAGACAATTTATCAATCACATTATAATGTCATACATTAAGATAAAGGTGTTACTATTGAATTCATACTTTATGTATTGTAAATTTTTACAAGTTCAATAATGTGAATTAAATCTATATAGAACTATTGGTATACAATTATTTTTTGTCTCTGTACGTTTAAGAAAACGTCCCTTGGAGGGGTCGTGTGTTTCATATGTGTTTTGAAGTAATGAGTTTTCTTTATTTGGATGTTGTAAACTAGGAGGGTTAGTGTGTACACAAAAAATTGTAATTAAAGAACTCGTCTAATGTATTTATGTTAATAGATTTGTTTTTATGAATTCTCCATAGATTATCCCATTTTGGTGATCCATGTAAAAATCATTATGTCCCCTTTTACTACTTTTATTGATTCAAGTGTTCCATATGAGAGAGTGAATAGTCCCAATTTAATGTGGGATATGTTTATTAGCAAGCTATAATATAAAATTGAAACACCCAGATTCACCGCCATTGGGTTATTAGCCTTTTCGGGAATGAAAATTGGCATCATAGAAAAGGTTATTGGTGGTATTTTCTCTATTTCATATTAAATGGAACTAGTTCTTAATCATTAATGAATTATATTTTTTATGAAAAAAATATCCAGTAATTGAAAGACAATATGAAAAACTAATTATTATGATTCAAAATAGATATTAAATGGATGATATGAATATAAAATAGTGCATCCCTAAATAACATGGATCACAAGGTGTTGGAAGTCGTTATGTAGGAACTTAATGCATTAGGAGGAGCCATAGACAACCCGATCTACATGATTGAGATGTCAGGGGAAAAAATACATGACTTGTGGGAAGATGTTCTTAATATTTATGATAGAAATTACATGGTTCTAGAGTCCAATGTTCAAGAGGAAATGTTGTAGGTATTGTGGAATAAGTATGAATATATGAGGATGAGCCTAAATGAGAGAGTTTATGAATTTGTGGATTGGGTGACACAATTATAATAATATATTTAAACATTGGTGTTTTTAACTTTAATGGATATTTTCTATCCACCATATATTTAACAAACCTTTGAAGTGATTTTTTAAAGAAAGATAAATAAAATGATTTTAAAACCAATATTTTCATGGAGTTTTTTTTGTTGCCTTCTCTTGTAACAAATGTAAAAAGATATACTTTTTACAGTCATTCTTGTTTTTTTATAACCAATATTGAAATCAACATTCCACATCAACTATTTTGATACCAATATGGAATATGTGACATTTTTTTATCAAAATATCAATGACGACTACATTCATGGAACAAAAAATGTAAAATGTAAAATGAAAACTAAAGAAAACAAATAATAAAACAAGAAAACTAAACATAATTATTCAACTAATGGTCATTTATTTTGGAGATTTCCATTAAATCGATATTTTATTTGTTTATTTTCTAATTCTTTTATTGAAAACACTATTGTGTAACTAACAATGGTTGATGGGTAAATCCCATGTAGAGTGTTTATCATCTTAACTGATCAGAATAATTTGACTTCATCATAAAAACAATAAATCGTTAAAAAATTTGATAAAGAAAACTAAAAATAAAGAAAAACATGATGATAATAAATACCATATTGAAATCATTAAATAAATAAGTTATTGAACATTTATGTGGTTTGAAGAGGACTTGATCGAAAATATTGATAGATAGAGTACGGAACATTATTTAGTTTATGTAAAAATACATTTGGGGGTTATGTAATAATATTGGAACCACATTATGAAAATGATGAAATGTTGATTCTGTAATATTGAAAAATTTCTATTACAAATAGGTATACATATAACCATAATTCAAAGCCAAATCCCTTTAGGGTTATAAAATTGATTTTATTAAAATAAGAATTTATTTTTTTGACATTGGTTTTACTCAAAACCAATGAAAACCCCTCTGAATAGAATTATTACATTAGTTAATAAATAAAAATACATAATAACCACCATTATAATGGTATATAGGTCTGTTTTTTACAAAAAAAAAAGTGAAAAAACATTTAACATCAATTTTACGAAAACTGAGGTTAAAACCCCCACAAAATATTTATTTATTTGGATAGTGTAAAGTTTTTTATAGAAGATGTTCATGGATATAGAGAGATTATTGATGACATAAAAATAATGTGACGAATACTATAAATATTTCCACTATATGTTAATACAAATGTATCAGTTATTCAATAAAAAGATAAAATTTAGGAAGCAATTGAATGATTTTTTTTATATTTGTATTCTTTAAAAAACATATAAACAATGATAATGATACTGCACCAAAAGAAAATTATTGGGAAGTTTCAATTAAGTCTATAACGAAAATTTCATTGAGTTATTATATTGAATATGAATATGTTGATAATGATATATAATTTCTATATTATAATCTTAGAAGAGGAGAATTTAAATTCGAATGAAATCTTCAACTTTCTGATTTCTAGTGTGTAAGAGTTAGTAACCTCACAGAGAGTTTCCCTAAGAAGTTCATTCATGATAAAAAATTTTAAGAACCCACAGATAAATCTGTAGAATGACATATAGAAAATAGAAACCATTGCATAAATTATTCAACAATAGGAACTTATTTTCTCATGAAGATGAGAGCCTAGGGAAGTTGGGGGAGGAGGCAGTCATGGATTATGGAGACCATGATGAATAAGTCATTATTGCCTTTTTATAAAATAAAATTGTAGATGATATCAGTGATAAAGGTTCTAGAATATAGAGGAGAGTTGACCACAAATCTAAACATGAGGTTTATACTAAGGAAATTGAAATTTGGAGGTCCAAAAAATGAATTTGATAATAGTGGTTGTGAAACCAAACTTTATATATAGTAATAATAAGAGGAGAATCCTTATTTGAAATCTTAAATTGAGAAACTAAAATATGAATATTCCATTTGTTTAGGAAAATCAAATGATCAAAATTCCAAAAATAAATTATAGTCCAATATTATTTATTACCTAGAAAAATCATTTGAATATCATGTTAGGATAATTGAATAACCTTAAGGTGAGTTCATGAAGTTGAGATGGGAGATTTTCAATCATGAAATACACATTAACGTTAGCATGGAATGATTCAGTTCATGTAGAAAACCTACTAATGTGAGTTAAAAGTTTCTCGATTATTTTTTTGTTAAATTTTATACATCCCCATATGCATAAAGGTTTTAACTCAAAGTTATATTAATTGTGTGGTAATGTCATAATATGAAATAATTGGTGGTTATAATAGAACTTCAACAACCCACACCACACAAGATAGTTAAATTTCATGAATCATAAAAGACTCAGGAAATTATTGTTGGTGAAAGGAAAACACGTCATAAGGTACCACACATCAGAAATTATTATTTTATAAATATATATCACACTAAATATATGTTCTATATAGAAAATAAAGTCATCTTAAATTTTCATATTAGTAAAATCATATTTGTATAATTTTATATAATTAATTTTTCTTAAATAGTTATGTCTTTTTTTGTGATGGTTATGATCACTGAGGGGTGAAATTTTAATAAAGGATATAATGTAACATGTTGAAGGAGATCTAAAAAGGGTATCATAGTTTCAGTAAGCATCATTATGTAGGGTAATTCCTGAAATAAATCTCCATCCCTGTAATATGATGTTCATATGATGATGTCTGTAGTCAGATCATCATATTTACAATAGAAGGATTAAAATCCATGGATTTTTATCTAAAAAGTAAAAATAAAAAATGCTGATTTCATTGAATTTCTCTGGGGAAACTGATTGATTTGTAACATGGATTCTAGATATTAGGTGTACCACCCATATGATGATAATTAAAGAATATGTCATTGGAATAAGGTACATAAAATATGTAGTTGTTTCAATTAGAAATGATAAATGTTATATATTATTGGATTTCTTATTTCATGGATAATATGATGATACTTATAGTGAATGGATGACTGATTGTTTGATAGCCTTAAACATAAACATACTATTTTTGGTTAGTTGTTTGAATTGGGCATACAATGAACTTAAACAAAAAATCTTGTATTAATAAATGATAAGACTAAATTATAATTTTTTATTGAAGGTGAAAAAATAAAATCCCAAAATCATCTATGAATAAATATATATATATTAGTTATCTAATAATTAATAAAATATGTTTTGGAATATTAGTATTGGTCACTTGAGAAAAAATTATTTGGATGATTAAGTAAACAATGATAGAGATGAATATATTCCTAAACTTTCATATGATTTCACTCACCTGTATAGTACGTTTCAAAATCAATTGATATTATTAATTTCCATAATCTAAATGGGAACAAATTGACAAGGTTTTTTGAGTTTGTTCATGTTGATGTACACAAGCCTGTGACAACCAAAATAATAAATATATAGAATTAAAATTCTTTTAATGATGAATATAGTTTCGTACTTAGGATGATGGTCGTTACTCATAAAACCATGATGTCAAATGAATTACCCAATATCAAAGGATAATAGACAAGGTTCTTAGAATGAAAAATCAGAATTTTGAGATAAATATTAGAACAATATTCAAGAATAATAAATTGGGAGAATGTCATAAGAATAATATGATAATAAATCAAGTATTAGTAGTGAGGACCCTTCAAAAATAATGTAGACTTTAACAGGAGGAATAGAATTATTGATAATATAGCCAATGAAATGATCAATGAAAAGAATACCACAAACACTTATTGGAATGGGGGAGTACTTACATTATAATACATAAAAAATAAAACTTTTTATGAATGAATGTGAAGAATAATACTTTATGTTTTTTTAGAATCAGCTAACTATCAATTAATGTTTGTTTTTAAAAAAATGTAACTTCTTCTCAACAAATGAAATGACTCAGAATTATTATATCATTGTGATGATGTAATTTGGCATTAATATCCATCCAATATAAAAGATTTAAAATTTAAAAATAAAATTATTTTTAATATTAATGAAATCCAAGATGTAATTGTTATGTATAATTGGAAAAGATTGAAAACTATTGAAATAATTTTGAAGAAAAATAAAAATGTTGTTGACACATTTAGTGACATTGATGTGAGTTACCTTCTAGTAGATCATTGGGAAACAATGAACTCATAAGAGTACAATATTAATTATAACATAGAGTAGGTTCTGTCTCATCAATTAAGAGATGAAACAAAAATAGAATTAGTGATTTTAATATAGTTGGTGACCATATAACTCGGGTTTATACTCTAAGGATAATGGATTGAGAACAAAAGAAATTTATATCTCATGTGTAGAATATAATTTTTTCAGATTGAAATAATTTTTAGTATGTTATTAACTCATAAGAATGAACAACATGACCAAATAAAAAAGATCCAATAATAGGATGTTATTTCATGGACAGATGAGAAGAATGTTGTTAGAACCATGTGGGGTTTCCATTATAATATTAATGAAGATGGAAAGGTGAGAAATAAACAATTATACTTAGTTTGTAAAGGGTATATTAGAATTAGATAAATATATGTGGATGGGATATTTTTACCCATGGTCCAGTTTAAAACAATTCGATTATGTTTTTCATGGTGGTAAAAAGAGGCCTCAAGGTTTATCAAATGGATTTGAAATCATCACTATTGAATAAATTTCTTAAATAGTAATTATATATTAGGGAATTCTATAGTTTTGTTATATATTATGAGTAAAATTGGGTGTTCTAGTTAGATAACAAAATATATGACCTAAATCAATATCCAAGGTCCTAGTACTCTCATCCTGACAAATATTTTAAGTTTCCTAGGTTACAAATATGATGATTTGAACACAACCTACAAATAGAGTAGGAAAATTCACAAGTAATGTTGTTTCCTATCTATGTGGATGACAAAAATTTTGTTTTATTAAATGATTAAAAATTTATGTTTCTTAGAATATTTGTGGTATTAATTCTAGATATACATGTTTAGAGAGTTACTATTTTTACGTGGACAATAGGTGACTAAATCTGATATTTAAAATTTCATTATCAAATAAAATAAGAAAAAAAGTTATATTTTTATTCATAATAGAGAATTCTAGGATTGTGGTAATTCTGGTGGGCACTGAGATGATATTTTCAAGAGTATATATTTGAATAGAGGACTGTATGCTGAATTATCAACAAAAAAATGAAATATATTATACATGATAGTGCCCCATCTTGATTTTTTTTCAATCATTTATAATTTATAACATAAGAAATATATCCCAATAAGATAATCACGATATCTAAAAAGAGGATAAATCTATATGATAATAAAATAGTGTACTTTGGGATATTTTTTTACATATCACCGTAATATGAGTTGGTTAGGCAAAAAAATTTAGATTGTCTGGGTTCTGTTGATGATTAAAAAACGATATTAGGTGTGGTTTTATCATGGAATTTCATGTGTTTTCTATAATATTAAGAATGTGGGAATTTTATTGATCACCATAGAGGTTAAATACATATCCATAAAGCTTGTACTACATTGATATTTATAGAGAAAAAACATGAGGATATTGAAGTGGATGTGAATTATTATATTGAAATTATGTGTCATAGCTTATGTTTTAGAAGTCACAGAAAAAATAAAATCTATCATTCATAAAAAAGACACCTTGAGGTAAATATCACTTCATAGAGTTGAAGGTTGAGCAATGGATATTGATTTTGGAGTAAGTATATATACAAATTCTTATAGTAGATGATATGATAAATACCTAACTCATAGAATATCTTCTAATTGAATCAGGTTTTTCTAAAATTCTAATTAACTATGTCAAGCTATTTGTATGGAATAGGGACCCCAATTTTACCGTGATATGCAAAATGAATATAAATATATATTTTTATCAGTAGTTTTTTGAGAAAATTATTGGAGTGGTAAATGATATTTATGATCCAGAAGAGTTGACGTGAGTATATTTTAAATTAATATTTTACTCACAGTGTTATTAACATAAGTTGGATTATAGTTGGTGTTTAGTGAATCATTGATGAACTATATGAAGTATACCATCATTGGGTTGGTTTTTCACCAGTCCTAGTTATTTATAATGATTCTGAATAAATATGTTTTTAATTCATGTTGAAGTTGATAATAAATAAGAAAGAGGAGATTGTTATAAAATTAATTTTATGAGTATTTTTAAGATGTATTTTATATCGTGGTTAGTGTAGAAAATTTTAAAACATTTTATAATGACCTATAGAACTCATATATTAAAGTTTGATGTATATAGGATGAATTTTGGAGTTCTCTAGTTTTATTGTATTTTACTATAGTTTTATAAAACTTGGACATATTCTATTCAAAATGTTCATCCTGGGTCTTAAAAGGTTTTCATTTTATCATAATGTTGATTCTACCATAATGGTTTTGAGTCACCATGTAAACATAAGTTTAATATTTATGAAAAATAATCTAGAATCAACATTGTGATCATATGGTACATTTTCCAAATAAAAAAAATATCATAAGGTAGATTCCATAGATTTTAAGGTTGAGTTAAGTCTTCATAAGACTAAACTAAACTGGATAAGGATTACTTTAAAGATGAATATGATTTCTTAAGATTCGAAATGAGGTTTAAAAAATATCAATAATGTAATGGTAATGTTAAATATAAATTATATTGGTTTATCATATGGTTCCTCAAACATTTAATGTTTATTTTATATATATCATAATGTTTAGTCATTTGTAAAGATTGGTTGTTCCGTTTGAGCTTATAACTCATTTTCATCCTTTGTTTTGAAATCTACATTATAAGTAATAAGCAATTGTTTTTTAAAATTATTTTTTGGTTCTAGATTTTTTTTTGTGAAAAATATTAAAATCTAGTTACATTTATTGTAGTGGATTTATGTTTAATTATAATCACATTAAAGTATTAGAGAACTAATGTTTCATGACATATTATATTTATCAAATATATAAAAATTGTAACTGTGAAGGATGATGTAATATCAAGATGATATACATTAATATAATCATCTAAATATATAGGACTATTCGTTATATATAATAATAACTTAATTCAATGTTATTTGAAACCTACAATAGATTATTCTTTCATCAACACCTATAAAATGAGATCCATACCTCAGAGTTTTAAAGAAGTTTTTATAACATTAATTAGAAACAGAAAATGTTTTTAAGTGTACAATAGCTTGCTTTAAAAACCATAGGTAATTAAAATAATAAATAAATTTATTTTTTATTGTCATTTGTGATTAAATTTTATGCATTCACATTCATTATAATAATTTTAAATGATGTTTTAAATTGAAAAATATATAGTTTTATTCTGACCAAAGTTTTTTCCACGTATTTTATAGTTTTATTTCAATATTAATTTTCTAAATTATAGAAATATAATATTATAAAATGTAAATATAATTTTATATTTGAATATAAAATATAATCTTGGATTTATTTTTCTCAATTTTAGGAAAAATTGATTTTTCTTGGATAATGAAAAATATCAATTTTTAATAACAATTATCATTTATTTTCATGTTTTAAAATTTCCCATTATATTTTGGATTGGAATAAAACTTAAATTTATCCCATATTATTAAATATAATAAAATTAATAATTTATTAACGAAAATTTATCTTTATATTAGTGTAAAATCATTTTTTATCTTAAAAAATCTTTTCAGGAAAAAACAGTTCTTGATGCATTTTGTTCACGTATATTAAAAGAAATTTATCTACTTATAAAAGTTAAGTATTTAAAAATTGGTTTAATGTTTATATTAATGAGGTTAAAATTTATTATTATGTTTATTTTCATTCTTATTCATTAAAAATATTAACAATGTTATAATAAATTCATCATAGTAAAAGATAAAACCGGATAAATTAATTAAAACTAAGTTATAATGTCACAAAATATCATCATAAATTTTTTATTATAAAATTATTATTATCCTTGTAATCTTATCTAAAAATTTATATATATTTAATTCAAATTAACCATCAACAATAATTTATTTTTTTATAAAACCTTGAAAACATTTCAAGAGTGCAACTCGCCCAACCTATAAAAGGGAACCCCCTATCCTCTATTATTCAAATACATTGAACCATTTATAAATAAAAATTCCTTACCAAATACATTCACAACATCCCTCCGCAAATACTAGAGGTCATGCATTGACTGAAATGTCATCATATAAGGCTTATGTTATAATGCAATGGAGGTCATTCAATGATGTGTTAGAACTATAAACCAACATGTTTTCATGTTTATTTCTTCTTCCACATCTTTAAAATCCTCTCTAACCATGATGATATTATAAATTTAGTACATTTCATATAGTAGAATATTATTACTTTTACATAACAACCCATTTTCATCTACATTTTCATCCAATGGAAAATGAAAATATCACTAATTTGTACATGCTGACTACTACCACCTCAAATATATATGTTTTATTTTTTATCAACCTCCCACAAAAATGGTTCTTAAATTGCATTTAATTAATATTTATTATATTCAATAAAAAATTATTATTATTAAAATATATATATTACTTCACATCTTACATTTCAAACAGTGGTAAAATGATAACGTCGCTCATGTGTGTGTGAGGACTACAACCTCCACAAAGCGATGTGATTCATGTTTCATATTCACATTTCTTGAATGGTTATGAAATTGAATTTAATGTATAAAATTATGATTATATCCTAAATAATGTAATTTTGATTAAGATATAATTACCCATTTTTCCATGTTTAACCATCTAATGTTGTTTTTGGATTATGAACCAAACATTCTCTAAAAATATGTCAAGAATTTAACTCATTTAGTAACTATAATAGTCATGGTAATAAATGAAATAAAATTGATAATAATAATAATGGAAACACAATAAATATTTTCTTAAGAAAAAAATAAGTTTATTTATGTTTAATTTAAATGATTTGAAAAATGTACATGGAAAGTTAGACTCGAGGTAATAGATTTTCCATGAAAACATTATTTAATAATATAAAATGTTCTGGGTTTTTTCATCCATATCCATATTCTTTTAGATGATTTATATATATTATTAATATACATAATTTTATTTTCCATTTAATTTTAAAACATATTTTACATTATTTATTATGTTTTTTAAATAATGTTTTTAATGCATTTCAAATAGGTTTTTTTATATCATAATAAAAGAGTGAAATGGATATTTTTTTAATGAATTTGGAATTAGAATTATTTCCAAACATCCTGAATATTATTATTTAAGAATAATACTCTATAATATCACATGGTTTTTAAAATAATATCAGAATATATATAAATATTGGAAATATTTCAGAGTTTTCAGAGAAAAAATTATTTTATTTTTTATTTCTACATAGAGCCTAAAAGTTATATTATATAAGTATTAAGTAGAAAACATTATGAGCATTAATGATTGAAATGAAACAGTATATGTGGCTTCTGTGGTTTATATACCATGGGAATTTATTATGATTTAGAGGGATCCTTATAATTTTATATAATGCATCGGGTAATCATTTCCTTCTCTATGGAATATATATTGAAATTAACTTACTTGGTCATTACATTTACAACAGTACTTGGTAGAGTGATTGTGGGAGTGACATTAATATGATGTCCTAATGGACGTAAATTACAATTATATTCTTTAAAATTATATTTTATAGATGTATTTTGATTTCACAATATAATATATTGAGGTTAAGTATAAAAGTAAAGTTATGCCAATTTTTAGGATTTGAATTAAGCTGTTTAAGTATATGTTTTCTTGAGATCCCAATTTTAATAAGAGACAGTAATGATGAATTTTTTTCTTTATTATTTATTCTGATATATTTTATGGAAACATTTAGGAACTGGAGTTTATTTCATCAGTATGTAATTGGTTATTTGTGATCAAAATTAATAATATATATGAAATTTTGTTATGGGATATCATGAAATAAAGAAATATCTAACGAATTTCTCCCTTATTGTGTCCATTTCTAACATTCTTTAAATCATTTAACATTTTCATATATTTTTTATAGGGTATAATGATGATTATTAACTATAGTAAGTTCTATCTTTATCTTTTGAGGATTCATATTAAAATAATTGAATATGTTTTGAATAAAATTCTATTTTAATTTTTAAGAAAAAAGTTTTTATGGAAAAATTCATATTGAGAGGAAGCGTCTTTGTTGTTTTGTAAGATTTTAAATTGTAATATTTTTTCCTAATTCTATCAATATTTATCATGTGAATATAAGAACAAAAAATCCATTTAATTATACTAATACTTATTGGTGGATTATTTTATGATTCTTTATAGTTGGCATCAATGAATGGTTTAAATAAATTTAGAGGTTAGGATGTTTTTAATAATATAAATTTAGTGGTTGTTTAACTATGTATTATATTATCGTTAAAAAACATTGAGGCTTTACAGATTTTTCATAAATTTTATTTAAATTTTAGAATGGATTTCTATATATGATACTGGGTGAATAATGTGGAAATGCATTAGGTGGATAACATCCTTTTTATAAAAACACAATGAATGGTTAAATTTTGAACACGGTAGTTTTTAACAGTGTTTACATAGTAGATCATGACTACTAATTGTGGTACCCATGCTAGGAAACAATTGAACTCCTAATATGGGAATATATCTATAGTTGATCACATCATGAGAGAAAAACCTGAATATTTTGGGGTTACCTTATATCCAATGGTAGAAGAGAGATAGATCAATGAAAAAGAAAATATATTTTTGGTTTTTGGTTTTTCTAAACAATATGATGTAATTATTTTCATTTGTAATTTTGAATTCTAACCTGATTAGTTGTCATATATGATTATGAATACAATGTAAAATGATGATATTTATATAATGGTGTTGACAATATTTATAGGGTATTTCCTTGATAATTATTTTTTCTAAGGTTTTTTGATATAGTATAGAAAATGGATTTTTGAATAAAATAAAAAACTAGCACTCAATTTCAAAATATAAATCCAATTTTAATAGATTATCCTTGTATGCACAAAATTTAATTGTAGACCATGACAATAAAATTTTCATTTTCGACATTGGATTGAATCTTTGTTTGATAATATTATTGTCCAATAGTGAACATAAAAGATATGATAAATATTTATGTCGTTTTTAGAAGGAAAATAGAGAGTTTTTCACTTTTATAATAACAATGATAAGAAGTGTCCAGTGTGGAAAGAAATATAAAAGAACACATAAATAAAATAGAGAGTTAAGAGGTCATAATTTTCCTCTTATGATAGTTCGGGTAAAAAAATTCTTGGGGATTATATTATGAAATTGAGGAAGATTTGGTATGTTGAGATATTTTTCAAAGTATTACAAATAAAAGAATATTACTAGTGGAAATGATATATATGATAAATAGGAAGTGAGATGTTTTAAATGATATTATACGGTCTATTATGATGATGTGTGTAAAATAAATATCATGAATTAAAGAAATAATCTTTTCTATCAGAATAAGGGTTTGTAAAATTCATTCAAAACTACCTCAGAAAATGCAATACCATTAAATAAATTCGCCATAGGTACATTACTAATTTATATAGGTTATACCAATGTCTTTCATGATAGAGTGTGAAAGAATTTATTTATTTCTAGGGATTTTTTAAATGGATTTATTACCACAATAAATGAAAAAAATTACTCTACTAAAATCCCATGGTTGAATTATTATGGCATTCTAGTTATAGAGGAATCTTTTTATGATTATTTGGGGAAAGAGTTTTCCAAAAAAATCATGTTTTCCAATCCATTATTGAGTTTGATTTTATTATCGGTATGAATTAGCTTTTATTTTATCATAATACTATAGTTTTAATATCTATTGTAATTATATTAAAATTTTAAAATTATTTTTAATTTTAATATAATAATGATTCCATACAAATGAAAACATACTAAAAAGCTAATAAACTTGTTAGAGATAATAGTGAAAGTTACCATTCTTATATTTTTAAATGGTTGTTTGTTTCTTATATTTGTGATGTACCTATATAAAAAATATATGGATTTATTTCTGGATTATATTCCTTGTCTTTGGTAACACCTAAATAAATTATCATATATATCTTTTTGAATAAGCTACTTTTTATTCATGAATTGTGATAAACTTGACCTGGAATTTAAACGATAATATTGTATTAAAATATGATTTAAATGTGAACCAGTAAATTTTTTTAAATGTCAAAGAACAATATATAAAATAAAAAGGTTACAAGAGATGAAAAGATGAGATTTTTGTACAATCTCAGTCGAAAAGAGAAGATAAATCGGCTGGAAGAGTGTCAAACCAAGTCATTCTTTGATGGACTCCTTTGTTAGAAAGGGCATCAGCAACCGCATTTGCTTCACGGTAGGCATGAGTAGCAATGTAATCAATCCCATGGAGAGTCTTCAAGCAATTCATCCATCATGTAGTGAGAGGCCAGGCCAGATGAATGATGCCATTCTAGATGGCATGAATGATAGTGGTAGAATCACTTTAAATCCAAATCATTCTCCATCCTTTTTGAAGCGCAAACTCAACACCGTGAATGACTCCAAGCATTTCTGCCTCCAGAGATTAAGAGTGTCCACAACCAACATAGAAGCAACCCTGACATTGGCCAGCAGAGTCTCTGAAGATAGCACCACAACTGGAAGGTCCTGGATTTTCTTTAGAAGCACCATCAACGTTCACTTTGATCCATCCCGGTATCGGCGATTGCCAGAAGACTTCAAAAGAACGTTTGGGTTTATGGTAGATTCCAGGAACACGGAGATGACGAAGTATCTCAGAGTCACCAACCGAGTTGTTTCAACAGTCTTTTTGAATTGAGGCGGCTTCATGGATTGCAATAAGAATCCGAGATTTTCCTATATTGAGACTACATGAGCGATTATTATGAATGAGATCATTTCTAGCGTACCAGATCTCATACAGCAGTTCCGCCATAGCAGCATGAAAAATATTTCTAACCTGTGAAGAAGCTTCATATATAATACAATTTTTTAAAAACTAAGAAATAGAGTCAGTTAAGATCCATCTGGAATTGAATAATTCAAAAACATAATTCTATAAAGCAGAGGTCATGGCACAAGAAAGAAAAATATGATCGGAGTCCTCCCTCTGTTGATTACACAAGCGACATTTAGAACAAAGCTGAATGCCGAACTTTTTCAGAATAATTTCAATGGTCAATCTATTATGGGAAATACGCCAAATAAGGGTGAGCCTAGAAGGTTTAATCAATGGTTTATTGAAATGACTCACCCAAAGATAATTATAATCCTCATTAGAAAAGTTATGATTATAAAAGTTTTTTGAGTCAATCATACCATTTGGAGCAAGTTCCCAAACAAGGAATTCCCCATCAGAGGAAAATGGATAATTATCAATAGTTTGCACAATATGTTCAGGGAGGTCATGACTGTGTGAAAGTAAGACATCTTTTATGGACTGACTAGTATCAGTAGGAATGGCATTGGGTGGTAATAGAGAGATCAGTGGGTTACCACACCATTTGACACACAAAAAATTAATGGAAGAATCAGCACTGACCATCCATCTAGCATTTTCCATGATCTTACGGTAAGAGTCTCTAATAGAAGGCCAGACTGAGGAGTTGATGAAAGTTAAATTACCCGTTAAAATTTTATGAAGAAATATATGATTTAAAAAATCATAAACGTTAGAAGTACAATTGATAATACGCCATGTTAGACGGGCTTTCAGAGCGCTGTTGAACAACATTATATTTTTAATGCCAACTCCACATTTATCAATCGGTTTACAACAAGAATTCCAAGGGATAGTGACAAGCTTCTTTTCAAAAATACTTCCAGTCCAAATAATGTTTTTAATGTAAGTATTAATTTTTTTGAAGATGCTTATAGGAAATTTATAAATCATGAAGGAGTAAACCATTTTAGAAACAATGGTGGATTTGACCAAGCATATTTGCCCAGCCATGGAAATGGATTTACCCTTCCAATTAGAGAGTTGTTTGATGATTTGATCTATGATATTAGAAAAGTGGCTAACTTTGGGTCTACCCCAAAAGATAGGAACACCAAAATAAGAGAAAGGTAAGAGACATTCTTTGATACCCAGATAAGTGGTAATGGTAGATTTTCTTCTAACCAGAAAGTTCTTACCAAAGAAAATATGAGATTTATTCAAAGAGATAACTTGACAAGAAACTTACTCATAGTGGGTTATGACTCTCTTGAAAACTTGAATGTTTTTTTGATCCTCTTTAAGAAACAGAATAATATCGTCGGCATATAAAAGATGAGTAGGGGCCATTAAGTTTTTGGTAACTTGAATAGGTTTAAGTTTACCCTGATCCACCAGACTACTGAGAAGCCTACTTAGGTAATCCTCAGTGATAACAAAAAGGATGGCAGAAAGGGGGTCACCCTATCTAACACCTTTAGAGCATTTAAAAAAACCTCTAGGAGTGCCATTAATGAGAATAGAGATGAAAGCTGATTGAAAAAGAGTCTTAATTCTTCCAATAAAGGTATCATTAAACCCAATGATTTTTAAGACTTTGAAGATAATATTCCAGTCTATGGTGTCAAAAGCCTTTCTGATATCTAATTTAATATCCAAAAATCCTCCTCTAGTGTTTTTATTTAGACTATTGGTACATTCGTAGGCAAGACAAATGCAGTCTTGAATGGACCTACCTTTGATGAATCCAAATTGATTCCAAGAAACAATTTTATTACAAATAGGAGCAAGTCTATTCGCAATGTGAACCACTAAATTATGTTAGTGGATATTATTAGCAAGGAAAAATTAATAATATTTTTGTTACTCATTTATTATTAATAATATAATATTTATTTAAGATAAATAAGAAATATTTTCTTAAAACGGTATTTTTTTAAAGGTTGGTTTCGTCACAATTTGAAGAAATATTTTACAATTAATTTTATATAATTTTAGAAAATTTATATGAACAATATGATTAATTTTTT
The DNA here is from genome assembly GCA_963277665.1 of Viscum album. Lineage (NCBI taxonomy): Eukaryota > Viridiplantae > Streptophyta > Magnoliopsida > Santalales > Viscaceae > Viscum > Viscum album. Next base: position 1,284,345,157 of record OY728134.1, read on the forward strand.
AACAAATATGATAAAAATTTTCTTAGGGTAAATTTTAAAATTTTTCTAAAAAGTTTCATTTTTATGATTATTTAAAAATAAAAAATACTATTTGAATATTCCTTTTTAGTTAAATAATTTATAATATTAAGTTTTCTAAAAATTTATATATAATAAAATTAATCCAATTTTATATCAATAAATCCAATTTAGGTCATTTAAATAATTTTCATGTTGATTTTTGATATAAAAACCATGTAAACGTTTTAAATTTTCACTTTGAAATCTCGGTTTCTTGTCTCGTTTGAGGGATAAATTTTAAATTTAAAATTTAAAATTATATGAATTGAATTTTTAAATATAGTTTTAATATTGTAAATAATAAAAAAATAAATTTAAAAATAAATTTAAAAATAAATTTTGACCAAAATCAACAATCAAATATTCAAAATTAATTATCATGGATAAGGTAAAAATGAATTTATTGAGAGTTTGAATAAAAATATAAGAGTTAAAATAAACTAAATACTTGACAAGAATAAATTTAATATTAATATTTTGACCTTATAATTTATATTATCTAGATATTTCTATTTTTTGAGATTTTTTACATGGAAAAAACATGGGTTTAATTCATTCTTTTCAAATATAATAAAACTCACCACTCACCTTACTTATAAAAGGTCATTCCTTCTCCATTATTAATCTGACCATCAAACCTTTTTTTTCAGAAATTCCAAGATGATGTCACATGCAAGCATCCCTAATATTATTCTATTGGCCTTATTTTTTGGTAGAAATATATCCCAAGAATGAATTAGTACAATCCTATAGAGCATACCTAAAGAATAGGTAACATTCTTCCATAAGAGTTTTTATTTGATTTCATCCTCCAACACCTTAGATTCTTATTAAAGAATTATGAAATTATGAAATTATATTTTTTAATATACTATATTTTTTAAATTACATTAATTTCCTAAAACCCTCTTGTCCACTAAATGGGTAATGAAATCAACATTTATTTGTACGACAGACAACCCCCTCACAAAACGATGTCATTTGTTTTTCCATTTCCTACAATCATGGTTGGTTATTAAGATGTATATCAAGTATATATTTGATATTTATAACATAATTATACCTCTATAGTCATTGTTTCATATATATACAATTTTACTTCTAATTTTGTATGAGATATGATATCATCGCTCATGTGTACAACGAACTAAAACCTAGTGAAATGATGTTATTATTCTTACACTAAACCTTATGTAGAAGGTAATAAGAATAATGTTAATGGTAATATGTGATGTAACTTAAATAATTAAAATATAAATGAAATATTATCTTTATTAAAATTTAATTAGTGTCATTTTATTTTTTACCTTTTTACACAATGAAATATGATAATGTTGTTTGTGTATGCTTGGAAAATGACCTTCACAAAACGATGTGATTATATTTTCATCACCACACTAGATAGATGATATATATTTATATTTAAAGCAATAATATGGTATCTAGGATAAAATTATTATTCTGTAAATTCAACACATTTCTTTCCACCATTCCATAGAGATCATTGTAAAATTGAAATTTTACTCTCATATTCGTAGAACCGACCATCTCCAAGACATTAATGTACTTAATTACATAATACCATATTTCATGTTTGATATTATAACTATAATTGAAGAATAAAAATTATTATTATTTTATGATTATAACTATGGATATAATTTTAATATATGATATGCATAATAACAAAATTTTATTAAAATTGCGAATGAGAAAACTCGTAATATAACAAAATAATCAATAAAAGGAATGAAATATTATTAAACAATGGGTGATAAGATGTTTTAAAAGTATGAAATTTGATATTATAAAAAAAATATGATTCAATTATATGTTAATAAATTTTTATGATCCACTATACAATATTTTAATTTACATTCATCCTAAAGGAAGCATGAGGTAATTGGAATCATCTCAATTTCCATTTTTTGAGGCGTATTATAATGTTATTCACCTAATTCCATTCTAATGGTTAATATACCTTCTATTTGATATGTAATATATTTATTCATTCTTACACCATGTTATTTTATGTTTGAATTTTATTTATTTTACCAAATGTATTTTCACATGAAATTACCCAATGGTAAAAGTTATTGAATAATATCATTTTTTGAAAAACATCTATTAAAAATTAACATTATTATAATAATTTTTTATTGTACGTTACATTTCTATTAAATATTAAAATTATTATGTGACGAATATGATTACTTATGAAACCATATTACATTTTACATGTGTATCTTTCTATGTTATTTGATTAACAGTGTAAATAATGATCAATCTATTTCCTTTAATAAATACGAATAACTAATGGTAGTTCACATTGATTATGAATTAAATCAATTATTCAATATAAAATGAATTATTTGGAAATACTATACATGGGTGGAGCTCGGTTTTAGATATCTATGTGATGCATCGATTTTCTAATGAGGCAAATCAGTTATCCAAATTAGATGGGTTTATACCAAGTAGATTTAATCAATATTAAGGATATGAATTGATTGTACATGTATCATGCCACTCGTACATATGATTCCCAATAATTAATAATTTCTTTTATTAAAATTTTAGTAATTATTTTGCATGGTATTTTTTCTATGATATTATATATGCATTTATTAAATTATTAGTTTATTTATTAAATAAAATGTTTTTTTGAATTATTTATCAAACCATATTCATTCTGTCTTATCTTACCATGATATTAATGTTATTTAAATTTAATATAAAATTATTTATTTACATTTCAATGATGACTGTGCTTGTTGATTCATGATTGCTTCTGTTTTACCTATCTGTAACTGAGAATTTTAGCTCACCCTTATATTTTTTCCTTTCCCCATTATATAATGAAGAATACATTGAATATGTTTTCAATGATGTATTTCCTCTATTATTGCTATTTATTATGTTTTATTTTATATACCGAATAAAAAATATGGATTATGTATGTATCTGGTTTCCAAAACTAATAAAATTATCAGTCCTTTAGAATGTGATTCGTTTTATCTATAATAGTATAATAATGTAAGACACCATATTCAGGTTAAGCAAGTCTGTGTATTTATGATTGGTATTATAGAGGTTCAGTTGAATCTTTGGGAACTATATTAAGAAATACATAAATAATGGAAGATAACAACATGATAGAACTGGAAATAGTATATAAGAACATCCTAATGTTTTGGTAAATAAGTGATTATGTGGGACTTCTGAGTAATAAATGAAATTATTGATACTACAAGTTTGTGTAGTTCTACCATAGAGGCACTTATTGTAATAAGTCTGAAAATAATGCATTTTGAAGAACTTGATCATAACAAATTGAATTCAAGTAGAACTTATTGTGCTATAATTTTGACATTCCCATAATATATTCTTACGATAATTATCATTTTATGTAAAAATAATTATAAGGTATTTTAAATTAATGATATTCCCAAAAGAACCAATTTTATAATTTTGAGATTAACAATACATAAATTTTAGTTTTTGTATGGATTTTTAACATATTAATAATTATTATAAATGATTTGAATTTTAATATTTTATAAGCTAATATATTATATTCTATTTTTTAAAAATTTCACATAGAGGGAAGAGGTATATCAAAACATAAGGCCAATTTAGAGACTTCCCTACTTAGGATGCCAATATAGCATGTATTGAATTCAGAAAATTATGGCTTTATTAGGGCCACTTAACCAGCTTATAAAAAATACAATTAACAATATGAATGGACCTATTACACATGGTGATTATCCTATGATGGATCAGTATATGCAATTGAAGACACCATAATTTAATTGGACTACTCATCGAATGGTAGCTACAAAATAGATTAACTCTATAGAGAAGACATTTATGTCATTGGAATGTGTTCAAAAGGAAAAGGTTATAGTATTAATATATTTTCTCAAAGGAAATATTGATAAATTATGGTCATCGATCTAGAATACTGGGATGAAAGATGAAATTAAACTCATGGAATATAAAACTATTAAGGATACATAATTCGAAAAATAATTCTTGTATGATAAAAAACTGATATGAAGACATAGCTTAAAAAAAGTATGCAAAATATATTCCAGGGTATTAATCTACCATTAAAAGGATAGCTATGTATGATATGTATCAGATAGAAACCACAGAGTCCAAGATTAACCATTTTTAATGCTTTAATCTAAGTTTTTGAATGGATATTTTTACTCAGCCTTTTCTACATATAATGAAATAGTTTAATGTACCATCAAAACAAGGGATTAATTATGTAGATCATACATATTAAATGGTATGAAAGACAATAATAGGTAATCTGAACACTAGGAAAATGGAATTTCAAAAGGAAGAATTAAAATATTAAGTAATTTCCATTATGTCAGAAATATGGAATGAATAAACTAAATAAATCATTAAATGGAATGGGTGTTTTTAATAGGTGTAGAGAGACGAGTCATCAGATTATGTAATTTAAGGGGAAGAATAGAAAAACATATATTCATTGTTTCAATTGCATTGTTATGGTTCAATATGAAGAATAATTCCCCAAGAATCAATATAATATACCATATAATAGGTCATAGGGAGAATAACATTATTTTGTGATCAATAAAGCTGATGTAGAAATATCCAATGTTTATGTGGAATTTATATTTGATCTATCTAAAAATTTATCTATTGCTTTATTTGATTCTATATCATTGAAGTCTTTTATATCTACCTAGTTTTCAAAGAAAAATAGGCATTTACCTTTTAGTTATAGAATGAATTTATCATTAAAAACTCCCAGAGGATGTCTCACTTCAACAATGATGTTTCACACTGTTCCCATTATGATTGATAAATATGTTCTATTTTTTGACCTTATTATCTTGCATATGGTTGACTTAGATATAATAATTTGTATGGGATATCATTAAAAATAAAATGAAGTTTTTTTTGGGGGAAGATGGAAATTATGATTTGTGGGAAAGATATGAAATTCCCTATCTTCAACGTATATACTTCATCATTTGATTGATATTTAGATCCACCCCCAATAGCTCTACTGAATTTGATTCTTGGGGAATAAGGAATAAAATATAGGCATGGAGAAATTAGTATTCAAATTGTTAGTTTTCCTATTATATAAGAATACATTGAGGTATTTCCAAATAGATTACCTAGACATCCACCATATCTTAAAGTTGAGTTTTCTATTAATTCAATACATGATGTGACATAAATATCAGAGACTCCCTATAGAGTGAACACTATAGAATTCATAGAGTTTATGAAACAACTAGATGAGTATGGTGATAAGGGATTTATTCTCACTATTGTTTCTCCATGGGGAGACCATGTTCTCTTTATTAATAATAAAGATTTATACATTAATATATAAATAAATTATAATAATATAAATGTAATTACAAAAAAGAAAAGAAATCATTTTACTCATAGTGATGACTTATTTGATCGACTTAGTAGAGCCCATTTTTTTCAAAGATTGATATCTTTTCTCGGTATCATAATTTTTTATTAATGAAGGAATACATTCTGAACATAAATTATCTACTGTGGTATGGACCTTAAGATTATGAAGTAAGTCCATTGGGATTAATTAATGCACCCTCAATTTTGATGGATATAACAAATAGAGTATTCAAGGAATTTTTTTATTATTTTTTTGTTTTATTCATGGATGATATATTGGTGTATTTTAAAGAATTTTAGAAAATTAGTATCACTTTTATGAAATTTTTGAGACTCATTAATGGAAATTATTATATAGGAAATTTAGTATGTGTGATTTCTGAATACAATATGACTACTTTCTAGGAAATATTGTCACCAATGATAGAATCTCAGTTTAACCTGTGAATAAAAAGTAAAATAGATAATGGCATATAGCAATGAATGCAATTTTGGTAAATAGTTTGATTGTATTATTAGGTTTAGTATCGGTGATTGTTTGGCAATTTAACCTAATTGGATAACCAATTGACCAAGAATTCACACATAGTGGTAATGTTTTATGGACATAAAAACTTGAAGAATGTTATTATGAAATAAGGAGGAGCTTGTTAAATGATTTTATTTTGAAAATACCATATGGAAATGTGGGGTTTTTGAAATATAGTAATGCATCATAGAAGAGACCTGGTTGTGTCCCAATTCAAAATGATAATGTTATTTCTTATTCATCAAGGTTATTGAAGGCTAAAAAATAGAACTTTCTAACCCATGATATTTAGTTGAATCTTAATATTTTATCAGAAGATATGGATGAATTATATCAACAGTGATATATGTGAGATACAAAAGGACTATAAGATCCTAAAATATATGTTTCTACAAAAATATCTCAACATGAGGAAAATGTGATGGCTTGAGCTACTAACAGATTATGATTTCTTAATACACTACCACCCAAGGAAATAGAATAAGTTATTAGATGCATTAGGTAAGAAAGGACACTGTTTAATAATCCAAATAAGGACTTAGAGGGATTCTATATTCATGGATTTATTTGATATAGATATAGAAATTATTAATGAATTTGAAACATCACTAATTTTTTAAGTTATTGTGAATACATATTTATTAGAAATGATAAAAAGATATCGATCTCATGATGATATATTTTTAGAGAAAATTAAATCAATAAATGATGTGAAATTAGCATAAATAATTTGTGAAATTGGTTTTATAAAATTTAGAATGATACTCTATTGTTCCCCTATACCTGATCTAAAAATTTAATTGTTGAATTATAATATTAGTTCATATTTCTCTATACAATATGGTAGCACAAATATGAATAGTTTAATGAACCCAGTAGGCCTAAAAGCCCAAAAAACTCACCCACACCCAATCTTAGTCATATGGCATATAGCAGACTCCCACCCACATGAAGATAATAGGCCCCCACCTTAGACTATCCCAGATAACATGTGGGATGTACTATCCCCGACTGAGAGAGAATTAAAATCTCCTCCCCCACAACTCGAACCTGTGAAAACCAGCTTAAGAGACAACCAGGAAGCGTTATGAGTACCAACTGTGTTGCGGCCCAGTTTCTTTTTGATTTAATGAACCAACTAGGCCTAAATCCCAAAGAACATGGCCATGCATGACCCCAGCCCTCTGGCAGATAGCAAACCCACACCCCTTGTTCGATAACATGCCCCCACCTTAGACTGTCCAAGATAACATGTGGAAGGTATTGTACCTTTCGTGGCAGGGATTTAAATCACTTCCCCTACAACTTGAACCCTTGACCATAGTCTTAACAGCCAACCGGTAATTGTAATGAGTACAAACTGAGCTACGAACTATTTGTGACTCGTAACGCTTCCCAGTTTGTTGATAAGCCTATGGCCATAGGGTTGAGTTACATGAGGGGAAATTAAAATCCTCCCCAGGTAGGGGGTAGGAAATTCCACAAGTTATCTGTGATAGACTAAGGTCGGGTCATGTTATCTTCATGCGGGTGTGGGGTCGCTATCTTCTAGACGGTCGGGCTCGAGCGTGGTAGAGTTCGTTGGGATTTAGGCCTACCAGGTTTGTTAAAATTACCATTATAACCTATATGATGTGATTTATTTCATTATTACAACTAATTAATTATTAAAAATATGGTTACCAATTTATTAGAAATAAAATAAGAATCACTTAATGAAAAAAAAAATATTTTTTAAAAACTGTTTTTTATGACAATTTAGTTGCGCTTTGAGAAAATAATTTAATATTAAGTTTCAATAAAATTATATTATTTATTTGAAAAAATATTCTGCATTTTTAAATCATAATATCAAAATTATCTTAGTTTGATTTTTTTATTTTTCTGAATGTTTCATTTTTTGATAAATAGTTAAATATGCTGAATATTAATTGAAGACAACCATTTCATTTAAAATAATTATATCATTAATATATATATTTTAATTTGTTTAAAAGTCAAATAATTTCAAATTTCTATAAATTAATACAATTTAAGGTCATATGAATAATTTCCATATTGAATTTTGATCTAAAAACATTGTGAAAATTTATTCGTTTTCTATTTGAAAATATGCTTTCTGCCCGCGTTTAAGTAATTAATTTTAAAATAAATTATTAAAATATTTGAATTGAATTTGTAAAAATAAATTCCATATTTTTGATAATCATATTTTATATTATCTAATAATTTAAACTTAATTTATTGTTTAATGGAATAGAGAAAATAGTAAAATTTAATTATCGCGATTAACGTAAAAATGGATTTAACGGGTGTTAAACTAAAAATATAAGGGTTAAAATAATCTACAAACATGTTAAAAATATATTGTATGGAAATATTTATACATTTTACCATATATTATAAATAGTGGTCCATTATTGGAGTCTTTTTACATTAAAATAACCTGGGTAAAATTCATTCTTTTCAAAAAAAAATTATGTTTGTAACTCACCACACTTGTAAAAGGTCACCCTATATCTTTTCGAATTCACACCATAATATCCTTTATTATCATCCAATAAAAATCCAAAAATATTCCAATATTCCCTCAAATTTTTCTATAAGACTTATTTTGGGAATAAATCCAACCAAGGATGGATTTCATGAAATCCACTGGAAGATACCCCAGGAAGAGGTAACGTTCTCCAACTAGAATTTTTATATTATCAGTTTCGAACAATATAATTTTTTTAAAAAAATTAATGATATAAAAACCTAAGTATATTACGTATACATATATGTTTTTATGAAATTTTCTTGACCTATAACCACCAACACTTCCATCAAATGGGTTACAAAATTATCATTCATCTATACGGCGGCTACAACCTCATGAAATGATGTCATCCATTTTTCCATTACAAACTCTCATGGTTGGGTATGATGATGGATATAAAGCATATATATTATATTAAAAATATAATTATAATTCTTCTGTAATTATATCACATTTTTCATTTTATCTTTCTATTTCATAGGTGATATAACAACATCACACTCATGTATGGAAGACCGTCGGCTCGCAAAGCTATATGATTCTTCATTCCATAATGCTTTTCATGGAAGATGATAAGGATAAATTTAATGATTATGTGTGATATAAATGACATAATTATGATATTAATTACATATTTTTCATTAGGTAATGTATGAAAACGTTTCTTATTCTTGAGGTATGAGTTTTTTCTTTTCCTCTTTCCTTTAGTGTTTTTTATAAAATAAGGAAAATGGGGAAAATTCTCAAATTTTGTGGGTACACACATTGTACTTTTCCACACGCCATGTACGTTGGCCATGTGGAAAGAGTACACATGGTGTGTTGGACTTCTGGCGATGAAGGGTGTAAAAACTAACTACATGCCATGTACTTAGTATTTACACGTCGTGTAATCAGTCAGAAAGTGAATAGTAAGGTGGTGGAAGTAGCCTCCAGTTGAGTGACAGTAAATGTTGTGTATTCTAAAACAAACAACATGCACTTATGTGGACAGAAGAAAATTTTTGTGATGAAAAGTATCCAGCAGAGGAATAGATAAAAAATGATAATTACATGTTGTATACTTGAGGTTAAACGTCTTGTAGTTTGTTTTTTTCACTTAAAATGTTCAGTAGTCTCGTCATTTGGCAGAGGATATAGTGGACGCGTTTGGAGCTCGAAAGGAGAGGTTGAAGCTTAGAGGAGCTCCCGATCGCACGCCGGGAATCTGTTTCTTCCGCCGCCAGTCTTGTTTGAACTGTGCGGGTAATACATTACTTCCTCTTGAGACATATTTACAAATTATTTCTTGAGGAGATGCTATTTGAGTTTGAACATATAAAATTTTATCCCAGATCTACGTGGTTCTTGGACGTTTCGGGTGGCATCATTCGCGTCTATGGATTAGTGGATATCGAGGTAGGTAGTCTGATGTTTAATTCCAACTGTCATGTGGTTTTTGTGTACCATTTTGCTACGCGCCCATGTTGGGGTGTCGTTGGTTGATTCCTTGATTAATTAAATACCTATAATTGTATAGGTAATTTAATTTTTATTTATAACTAATGTGTGTGATCATTGTGTGGATCTAGGGACACCACGTTGGTGTGTTCCCCCCTGTTTAGCTGTTTTGATAGGACACCTGAGGGTATGCCATGTATATAACATGTTTTATTTTTTCATGAGATGAACTTCTATGAATTGCTTTTTGTGCATTGGGCTTGCCCTGATTACATTCTATGCATGAGGGTATTTTTATTCTTAGCCTGAGGGCAGTGGTTTTTTTAGCCTGAGGGAAAGGTATTGATTCTCTTGAGGGAAACGTTCATATGCCTGAGGGTTGTAGCTTTTGTGCCTAAGGAAAATATCTCATACGGCTGAGGGAAATACTCATTATGCCTAAGGGAAGATACCTAAGGGTTTCATTTCAGTTTGTCCTGAAGGAAAGATTCCAATTAGCCTGAGGGTAAGGTACTGTTTAGCATGAGGGTAACGTACATTTCAATATTCACTGTTGTGGTTTTTGTTGTGGCACTTTATAAGAGATTTCTACCTGAGGATGAGTCTCGGGTACATATAAATCAATTATATTGAAATGATAAATGATTACTAAATTATAAATGCATCATGTCGAGATAATTACTTTTGAGTACTTCCTAGTTTATTACATTCTATTGCTGCATATTGTTATTGCACAAATTCAGTAATAGTTTGGCATGGGCCATTGGTGGTTTCCTACTTGGATTTATTTTTCAAACCATGTTTGGGTCATGTCTTGGTCCCAAAAGGATTATATTGTTATAGGTGTGGCTAAGGGAAAGGGTCTCTATATAGGTACTTGATTGTCTCTGAGGCGTAGGAGAGCATGGAACTGAGCTTAGGCCTGCGATGATGTTGAGTTCCTGCTGCTCTATTTTATTTTTCTATGCTATATTTACCCCTTGTATTGTATTTTTCATATTGCAGTGTATCCTATTATGGCTTCTTTTATAGAGTTAGGGACATATTGAATCATTATATATGACTGTTGGTCTTTCTTTACTTCGGTACTCTGTCTATTTCAACATTAGTATTGTTTACTTCTTCTGATTTTGTATTTTATATTTGTTCTTCTTTGTTACAATTTGAAAAATAAGGGCATTGTTTCCTCACTATTAGATCTAGGCCCTCACTTCAAGTCAGAAGCCTCTAGCATTTGGGGAAATTCTCTTGAGGTCATGTGGCCAACTAGGTTCGGGGCACCCAATGAGTGGCACCCGGATCCGGGATGTTACAATGTGGAATCAAAGGCTTTTGTTTCTCTGCGTTATCTTAATATTTGGTGGTGATGAAGAGGTAGATTGTCAAGGGATTTAGTATTAACTATGCCTGAGAATAGCTACCCCATGTACAGGTAATGGTCGGATTGCCTCAGATTAAATTGTGATTTTTTGTTTATGATTATTACAGTTGATTTGATTTTCACTATTGGGTGACACACTTGTGGTGTGCTGTTTATATTTTTATTCCTGGGTTCTATTTAGTTTCATCCTGATGAGATGAGGGAATGTCATCTCATATAGCATTTAGGCACATGTTATAATCACATGCCATGCATAGTATGCATGCCATGTAGGTGAATTAGAAATTTCATGTTGTTGTGATAGATGTTGTTCTAGTAAAAGCATGTTGTTGTGATAGATGGATTTATAAAATATCTTCTATTTGATATGGTATTTTTATTTAAGGTTTTGTAGAATGAAATGAAAACATTGGTTCTTGAGGAGTATGGGCCTTCATTGACCTATATATGGTGGATCATTGACTGTTTACCTTGTTTATAACATGTATATGATTCCATGATTTGATTCTTGGGATGTATGGGTGCTCAAGGATTTAATTTGGAACTAAGGTGTTGGTTTCAGTGTTTTTCTGGACTCTGGAGTAGATTGCAAGGCTTACTATCTGGAAAATCCCAGAATACGCGATATGTAATTTTGACAACATGCCATGTACTCTTCTATTCGGGAAGAAAATAAAAAATTTTGAGTACACACTGTGTACCATAAGCACACACCGTGTAGTTGCTACCCATGTCATAGGTCATGTAGGAAGAAAGACAAGATAGTGAAACTTTGAGGGAACACGTCATGTACCGATTGTACACATCGTGTCATGTTGACCCCCTGTCTTCCTCTGTAACTAACAACACATATAGAGGAATCTGAAATTATACACACCATTTCAATGATGAACATGTCATATAATGTAACCAAGGGACTCAGTTCAGTAGCTAACAAACGCGGGTTGGTGTTACCTCTTCTTGGACACGCTGTGTACCTATGGGACACACTGTGTAGTGCTGACCGGGGAGAGACCATGTGGACATGGCCATGTGGCTAGGAAGATAGATTGGTGTACACGTTGTGTAATGGTGTAACACACTGTGTAGTTTCACCCGAGTAGCTGGCCATGTCACTAAGAGCACGGGTAATTGTAATATAAGCTGTACACGATGTGTCCATCTAGAACATGTTGTGTAGTCTGAGCTATGTACCTGGTCGTGTAACAGACAACATGGGTAGGGGAGCTCATCCAGTAAACGTCGTGTAGATCTTATAAACGCCGTGTAGTGTTGTTTAAGGGAGAGTTGTGTGGATAAACTATGTAGAGGGACTCATGCAGGGAAGAAGATTCAAATACAGGTTGTGTGTGAGAACAACACACCGTGTGTTTGGGATGTTAAACGACCAGTTCTGGCAGAGTACACGCCCATGTGAAATACATGAGGGAACATGTTGTGTAGTTATTATACACGTCGTATAGTCTTGTTTTGTAAAACATGAATGTTTTATTTTCCTTATTCCCTATTTATGATTTTGGTTCTTAGTCATTGATAATATTGATCTATGGCATGTCTTTGACCTTGTAGATTCATGCTGCCAATACGACCTCAAGTTGTCCGCCTGGAGAGAAGCAACGAGTATACTCTAAAGACAGTTGGCCATGGGCTACTGATGGATCCTCCAGCAGATCCAGATACGGTGTCAGCCATTATATTGGACATAGGCGCGGAGGCGCAATTTCGTGAAGGATTCATGTGTTTCATGCAGACCTTCACGGAGCACCATCGGTTGCCACATCTATAGAAGAGCTAACTCATTTATTTTAGAATAAACATCTGCCTATGTTTTTAGGGGATAGAGGACTACATGCTATGAAGTCATAAATGGGTTCGATGCACACTATATTAGAGCATCTAGAGACGCCTCCAAGGCAGAGGGTCAATCTCGCTACATAAATGTTGCGTGATTCTGCCAAGAGGTGGTAGGATGTTACCACCCATATCGAGAATCATATAGACCTGGCAAGGGAGGATTTTTTGGAAGTCCTCTATGAATTTTTCATTCCGAATATGCTATGAATAGATCGAGATCGAGAGTTCTTGAATCTGCAGTAGGACGTCATGTCATTCATGGACTATTCTGCCCGCTTCCCCAATGTTCAGTGTTTTGCACCTATTCTGGTGGGTTATGAGAGGTTGAGGGATCAAAACATTGAGAAAGGTCTTAGGTATGAGATTTGTGTGCCAGTGGCCATTTTCAGGTTTCCTACAGTGCATGCTATGGTAAACCAGGCACTGATTACGGAGCGAACCTACGGGAAGCTAGTGGTGCAGGCCAGGGAGGTTCAGCACCAGTTTCTGGTACTATTTCTACCAATAAGATGAAGAGGTAGATGAATTTCTCACATGGTGGTAGTATTTTCTAGAAGAATTCTTTAGGTGTCCCAGTGATGTGCTACCAGTGTGGTAAAGAGGGGAACATGAGACCGCAGTATCCACGTGAACCAGTGGAGTGCCGAGTTTGCGGAAAATGGGTCATCTGTAGAGCTTTTGAAGGGAATATCCACCAATGGCAAGTGAGAGGTGTTATGTGCAGACTTCGCGTATAGGATTACGGCCAACAACTTCTTACCAGTAAAGGAATTGGGATACGTCGGGACGTACATGCAGCGGTGGTGGGTGTGGCCATTGTATCCAGACACAAGGATCTCAGAGATAGCAGGGTGGGTCAACTCAGGGTAGCTAGGCTGTGTCGCAGGGCTGCAACATTGGGCAGGAAAATGCAATGCAACCGACCACAATAGAAGTAGGAACCCAGATCATCCACTATCAGAGGTACTATTCTATTTGCTTCTATTTGTTCATATGTACTTTTTGATACGGGAGCTACTGATAGCTTTATATTTCTACCCGTTGTGGATAGCCTTGGGCTCTGTTTTTCTTCTTCTTCTGATGTCATGATACTAGACACTCTGTTGGGGAATAGAACAGCCGGTGTGCGTCATTGTAGGGAGTTCCCCCTTGAGGTTTGTGGGGGTCACTTTCTATGGGAACTCTATGTCTTAGAGATGACAAGCTATGATGTCATTCTCGGGATGGACTGGTTGGTACCCTTTCAATCCTCTGTAAATTTCTATCGTTGAAGTGTTAGTTTCATGTCACTAGTGGGTGGAGATTTCTATAGAATGGCGAATGGGATGTCCAGGCGAGCCAAGCGGGACCCGAGCATTGTGGGCGAGGTGGAGTGACATCCCAGATTGCAAGTTTTTATCTGGATGACCAGAGAAATTGTTAGAAATTTTTCACTCCTGTAGTTGATCATTTCAGGGTTGTCTTCCTGGACAACTTTTTAGGTCTTCCTCCAGATCTTGAGGTGGATTTCTCTATTGAGATACTGCTAAGAGCAGCACCGGTGTCCATTCCTCCTTATAGGATGGCTAAACTAGAGTTTCAGGAGCTTAAAAGGAAGTTAGAGGAGTTTCAGGAAATGGTTTTCATCCGACCGAACACTTCTGCTTGCGGTTCATCTGTCTTGTATGCGAAGAAGGTGGACTGTACCCTCATACATTTCGTGGAATATCGGAAGATGAACCATTTGATGGAAAATAACTGATATCCCTTACCAAGGATTCATGATCTTTTTTGTCAACTTCAAGGAGCACGAGTGTTCTCAAAGATTGGCTTGAGATCCGGATATCATCAGTTACGCATTAGACCATCGAATATGCTGCTTACAGCTTTTCAGATCAGATATTGTCTATACGAGAACTTCTTCATGCCATTCTGATTCACGAATGCGCCATCATTTTTCATGGCTCTGATGAATAGTGAGTTCCATCCATATCTGTATTCTTTTTTTGTAGTCTTCATGGACGATATCCTGGTGTACTCTCACACTCGACAAGACCACGCCACCCATCTTGCAATTGTATTGAGTACACTGTAGAGAATCACCTAAATTATATGATCTCTAAGTGCCACATTTGGATGGACCAGATTCACTTCCTGGGTCATATAATCTTAGAGGCAGTAGTTTCAGTATACTTAAATAAGGTTAGAGCAGTAGTTTCCTGGGAGCAGCCTAAGAAAGTTTTTGATATATAGAGTTTATTGATGTTGGATAGATACTATAGGCGCTTTATACAGGACTTCTACCACTTAGCAGCATCGTTGATGGGTTTGTTTAAGAAGTCTATGAAGTTTGTTTGGTCAGAAGCTTGTGAGATAGCCATTCAGGAGATGAATCTAAGGTTAACATCAGCACCAGTCCTGATACATCACGAGAAAGAGGAGAACTATACAGTTTACTCTGATGCATCAGGTATTGGGCTGGGAGCAGTGCTGAGGCAGGGTGATCCAGTAGTTGTGTACGGGTCTCAGCAGTTGAGGCCACATTATAGGAATTACCCGATGCATGATCTCAATTTGGTAGTTGTTGTTCAAGAATAAATTTTTTGGAGACATTATCTCTTGGGAAAACATTTTGTGGTTTTCACAGACCACAAAAGTATCATGTATATCTTTACCCAGCATGACCTGAATTTGAGATAGTGAAAGTGGGTTTAATACCTTCAGTCCTTCAACTTTGAGCTTGCCTATACACCTGGTAAGGGTAACACGGTTGCTAATGCACTGAGTAGGGGGACTCTAATACAGGCAGTGCAAGAGGCTAGTGGTGAGTGCCAGCTTATGGATTCGATCTCTGAGATGCATTTGAAGGTGCACGATAGTCATGGGAAAACCTATCTTCCATCCTTAGCTTTGACTTCTACCCTCCTGGAAAGAGTGAGAATGAGACATCTATCAGATTCAGAAGGCCTAGTTATGTGGGAGTTAGTGGAATGTGAGGACCCTCCTCCTGGTTGGATGATAGGCGATGATGAGGTCCTACATATCCATGGACGAGTGTGGGTTCCAGGAGATATAGGAGAGGAGCTGATGCGGGAGTTTCATGCACCATCTTGGGCTGTACATCCCGGGGTTATCAAAATGTACCATGACTTGAGACGTTAGTATTGGTTACTGGGTATGATGAGAGAGGTAGCTAGTTTTGATACTAGATGATCCACTTCTCAGTAGGTGAAGACGAAGTATCAGAGGCCAGCCAGACTGTTTTAGCAGTTACCCATCCTGGAGTGGAAATGGGATGATGTTGCGATGGATTTCATGACTTGGTTTCCAAGGTCACCTAGAGGCAATGATTCCATGTTGGTTGTTGTGGACAAACTCACAAAGGTAGCTCATGTTTTTTTAATCAAGGAGATCGTCAATATTGATGATCTAGGGAAGTTGTATATCCAAGAGGTAGTACGTCCTCATGGGGTCCCTTGTTATATCATTTCAATTAGCGACACCCATTTTACGTCCCGTTTATGGAAGAGTTTTCAGAGGGAACTATGTACATAAGTGCTTTTGAGCACAACTTACCACCCTAAGACCAATGGCCAATCAGATCTTACAATACAGGTGCATGAGGACATGCGACATGCTTTCATCCTGGACTTTGGGGGCTCTTGGGAGAAGCACATACCCATGGTTGAGTTTGCCTATAATAATAGTTTTCAGGAAACTATTCATATGGAACCTAATGAGGCTTTATATGGTACGCCATAGCGATCACCATTGTCCTATTCGAATGTAGGTGACGAAGCTTTACTGGGACCACATCTTGTGCAAGAGACATCAGAGCAGGTCCAGTTGATTCAGAAGCGGATGTCTACTGCACAGTCTGGTCAGAATTCGTATACTAATCGCCATAGACGACCACTAGAGTTCATGGTTGGGAATCATATTTTCTTGCATGTTTCAATGATGTTGGGGCAGAGGAGGATCAGAAGATGGGGTAAAAATTCACCGAGGTTTGTGGGGCCGTTTGAGATTCTGGGGAGAGTTAGGACGGTTGCCTATTAGCTGCAGTTTCCACAAAGGAACCAGGCAATGCACGACATATTCCATGAATCTCAGTTTCACCGTTATCACTCAAACCCATCTCATTTTTTTCAGCCCGAGGTTTATGAGCTTCAGATCGATGTTTCCATTAAGGAGAATCCAATTCGTATTGTTGATAGGAGGATGAAGGATATCTGAGGCAGGTTACTTCATCTCGTACGGGTGCTATGGTAGCATGGCCAGGTACATGACAAAATTTGGGAGCGGCAGACCAATGTACGTGCTCAGTGGTCATAGATGTTCTCAACTTTATCATCACCACCCTTGGAAGGTATATTTGGGGACAAATTGCTTTAAGGGGGGAAGTATGTAAGAACTCGGTTCTTATTCGTGAGGTACACGTTTTTTCTTTTCCCCTTTCCTTTATTTTTTTTGATAAAATATGGATAATGGGGTGAAATCCCACATTTTGTGGGTACACACCGTGTACTTTGGCAGTGTGGGAAGAGTACACAAGGCGTGTAAGACTGCCGGAATAGAAGGGTGTAAAAACTGACTACAAGGTGGTGGAAGTAGCCTCTAGCTGAGTCATAGTACACGCCATGTATTTTGAAATACACGTCGTGTACTCATGTCGACAGATGAACACTGTGGCGGTGAAAAGTAGCTGTTAGAGGAACAATTAAAAATTTTGAAGTACACGCCGTGTACTTGAGAGTACACTCCATGTAGTTTTTTTTATTTAAATGGGAAGTAGCCTCCCCATTCAGCAGAGGAGGCAGTGGACATGTTTGTATCTCAGAATGAGAGGTTGGAGATTGTAAGAGCTCTCGATCACATGCCAAGAATCCGTTTCATCTGTCGTTGATCATGTTTGAACCGTGCAGGTAATCCCTTCCTTTTCCTTGAGATGTTGTTATGAATTCTTTCCTAAGGGGACGTTATTTGAGTTTGAACGGATAAATGTTTATCCCAGATCTATGTTTTTATATGACGTTTCTGTAGGCATCGTTCGTGTATATTGATCAGTGGAGATCGAGGTAGGTGGTCTGATGTTTAATTCCAACTATCGTGTGGTTTTTGAGTACAATTTTGCTACGTGCCCATGTTGGGGTGTCTTTGGATGAGGCCTTTATTAATTTAATAATTATAATTGCATAGGTAATTTATTGATTATGTATAACTGCTGTGTGGGATCATTGCTTGGATCCAGGGCCACCACGTGGGTGCATTCCCCTCCTGTTTAGCTGTTTGGACTGGATACCCATGGGTATGCCATATCTATAACATGATTTATGTTTTCATGAGAGGAACATATATGAATTTTTTGTTGTGTATTGGGCTTTGACTGGTTACTTTCTATGCCTGAGGGTAGTGTTATTCATAGCCTAAGGGAAGTGGTTTGTTTACCCCGAGGGAAAGGTATAGATTCACCAGAGGGAAATTTTCTTATACTTGAGAGAATTAGGTTCTATACCTGAGGGAAATATCCCATATGCCTAAAGTAATTATGTGTTATTCCTGAGGGATGATACCTAAGGGTTTCGTTTCATTTTGTCCTGAGGGCAAGGTTCTAATTTTCTTGAGGGCAGGGTACTGGTTAACCTAATGGAAAATTACATTTGAATATTCACTGTTGTGGTTTTTGTTGTGGAACTGTATTGGAGATTTCCTACTAAGGTTGAGTCTCAGGTACATATAACTCAATTATATTGAATCGATAATTGATTAATAAAATTCAAATGTATCTATTAGAGATAGTTTCTTTTCAATACTTCTTAGTTTACTGCATTCTATTCCAGCACACTATTGTTGCACAAATTCATTGATAGTTGGGAACGGACCTTTGGTGGTTGTCTACAAGGATTTATTTCTCACACCAGGTTTGGTTCACATCTTAGGCCCAAACAAATTATATTACTACAGGTGTGGATAAGGGAAAGGGTCCCTATATAGGTACTTGATTGTTGTAGAGGCATAGGAGGGCATGGGACCGATCTTAGGCTTGCAATGCTGCTGAGTTCCGGTTGCACTGTTTTATTTTTCTTTGCTGTATTTTTCCCATGTATTTTAGTATTCAGGTTGCAGTATATCTTGTTCTGGATTCTTTCATAGACTTAGGGACATATTGCAACATTATATATGATTTTTGGTCTTTCATTACTTTAGTACTCTGTCTATTTCAACATTAGAATTGATTACTGCTTCCTATTTTGTATGTTGTATTTGTTCTGATGCATTACACTTTGACAAATGAGGGCATAGATTCCCCACTATTAGACTTAGGCCCTCGCTGCTAGTCGATAGCCTCTGGCATTTGGGGAAATGTGCTTGAGGTCATGTGACCAACAGGGTTTGGGGCTCCCATTCAGTGGCACCCAGATCCAGGACGATACAGGTAAAGATAATATTTTTCTTTTACTTTTTCAACATTTCACACAATGAAAGTTGCTAATGTCGTTCGTGTATGTTTGAACTAAGTCTTTCACGAAATGATGTGCCTCTCTTTTCATCCCCACAATACATTGATGATATATAAATATGAATATTTAATGAAATCATATTTTCTTTATGACATCATTGACATACTATAATTATTAAATATTACTACCACCATTCCAAAATGATTGTCAAGAAATGGAAATGTTACTCAATTGTATGTATGACCTACCATCGGCATGATCATAACATACATTATTTCTCAATACAATCTTTCATTATTATAATTTAAATTATAATTTATTTATATATATGATAAAAAATGGATTGCTTATTTTTCATTATATATTGAAAATATATAATGTGTTCAAGAACCAGATATTTCATAATAATGAACGATTGAGAAAAGAAGGCAATTAGCAAACGAATCCATGAAAATAACTAAATATTACAAATGGATGGGAGATAATATGTTATAACAAGATCATATATGATATTATAATTATTAAGAAGATTATATTATAATTTATTAACATATTTAAAATTACTATACATAAGGTTAAAAAACATTCGACCAAAATAAATTTTGAGGTGAGGATCCTCATCTCAATTTCCTATCATTGAGGGATATTGTAATGTTATGAACCTAATTCCTTTCATATGGTGTATATAACAAAATATTGAATGGTAATATCTTAATTATTTCCTATATTATTAATTTTTGGATTTTAGATTTAATAAATTCATCCAAAGGAATTTGACATGAAAATTACTTTGTGGTACAATTTATTGAACAATCTCACATTCTTTTGTGATTGTTCTCATTTTCTTGAAAAAATAACTTTTAAATAATCATTCTTCATTGGAAATTGATAATCTCTAAAATATCCACATTTTTCATTGTGGATATTATTATTTCCTAATCTATATACCATTATATCATATAGTGTTTACATTGAATGTTATTTGATTAACTGGGGAAATATCGACAAATATTTATCATTTACTCAATATGGATACTTGATGATAAGTTACATTGAATATGAATTAAATTGATTATTTGATATATAAGGAATGTTTTTCACATGAATGAAATAGGTGGGACCTATTAGAGATATCCCATAAATGCATCGGTATTCTATTGAGATGAATCAATTTCCCAAATTTGGCAGGTTTTTACCCAATAGCTGTAAACAATATTTATTTTCGACATTGAGGGTAATGGAATCATGTTCCAAGGAAACATGATGTCTAATAATTAATCATTTTCATTATTGATAATTCAGTTATAATTATTCTAAATTATATTTTTTATGACATTATCTACAGATTCAATTCATTCTCTAGTTATTGATAAAATTGAATGTTTATTCAGTTATTTACAATAAAAAATTGATTTGGACTTATCGTACCATGATAGATTAGTTATTTAAATCGAATGTCTATTCAATTATATACCTTTTATGTTGATTGTATTTATTTATTCATAATATCTTCTATTTTACTTAACCCTTACTGTGAATTTGAGATCACAATTAATTTATTTTATTTCCCCATGATATAGAGAAAAATATTTTAATGTGTTTTCAAGGATGTAGTTTATTTACTTCCCGTATTAATTTTGTTTTATTTTGTATTAATTATATAAAATGGTTATCATGTATGTACCTGGTTCTCCAAAAAAAATTATCTAAATGGTCCTTAAAGATTTTATTAATTAAATCTCTGAAAATGTAATAATGTAAGACACTAACTCCGAGTTATTGGATTTGGGGTCGATTTAGTGTTTTATATCATCAGGAGGTTTAATTTATAATTTAATTTGTTCAACAAGCTATGACAATTTCAGAAACACCTAATCAAATAGATCCATTAGTTTTATTATAAATAAAAATTCAATTACGGGATTTTCATAAAATGTGTTTTATTTAAACTAGAACTTCACATTTAGGTGAACCTATTTTGTTTATTAAAAATAAAGATACAAAATGTGTCTTTTCATTGATTATAAATATCTCAAAAACATTGTAGTTAAGAAATATTGTTTTTAACCTCATAAAGAAGAATATTTTGATCAACATGAAGGAGAGTAAATTTTATAATGATTAATCTCGTGTCCAAATGTCATCATTTGAATGTGATTAAGGAAAACATTCTAAAGATGGTATTTGATAATAGTTATGGGAATTATGTGTTTTTAGTTATACCCTATGGGTTGATCAGTTAACTCAGTATATTTAGGAATCATATGATTTTAGTTTCATGTTAGTATTTGGAATAATATTTGTCTTTTTTTATTGGTTAAATTTTGGTTTATTAAAAATGTTATGATGAACATGAAGTAAATTAATATAATTCAATGTACAATTTGAAAAATAGTTTCAAGGAAAAGTTATAAAATTTGATTTTTTTATACATAATTTCATTCCATGGACATATTATCACTAAACAAAGAATATTTGTCAGTCCTACAAAAAATAAGGTTGTGTAAGAGTGGCCCATACCTGAAAATATCATAAAGACCTAATTGTTTTTAATTTTAGTCAATTATTATAGACTATTTGTTGAAACATTAGATCAGTTGTCTATCAGAAACACTTTTGTTGAATAAAAAAGTAGTTAAATTAATCGGGATAATAGAATTTGATGAATGATTTTAGGAATTGAAAAGAATATTAAATATTTCTTTATTTTTATATTTTCCATATAGATCTTCTGAGTTTTTTTATTTAAAATAGTGATTATTTAATGTTTGTTTGGTTTTGTCTTGATGTATAATGATCGATTAATTTCATATTCATTATTCCAAAGAGAAATACATCAACAAAATTACCATATGCATAATCTTTAACTAGATACAATATCTTTTCTTTTAAAATTTTGAGTCATATTCAATTTGGGGTTAAACGTGAAACCTTTAGTAACTATAAATTTTTATTATATATATTCACTCAAAAAGAGGTGAATATGAGGTGGAGAATATTATTAGAACTGATAAAGAAATATGAATGCTAGATTCACTATTGACCAAGAAAGAAATCCATGCAGTGGATCCCTTGAGCTAAAAACATTATGGATCATTAGCTATGATATGGTAAGAATATGACCATTCTATTAATATTTTAATGAATTTTGACCTAGAAATTATTAAAATAGACACTCCATCTCTTTTAGTTCAGTTGTTATTGTGGTTATCCTTGTTAGACATAAATGAACATGTGATTGGAATAAATATTAGAGTTGTTTAGGAATGGTTAGTTTCATAATTTTTATTTTAAAAAAGAATGTATTATGAGATTTAGAAATAGGGTGTATGGTCCAAGTGATCATTAGTTCAAGAAATAATAGTTGAGTGAAACTCAAAACTCTATATTTTCTTTTCATCCTAGAAGCACTAAGATTTATAGATATCATCAAGAATATTATTGGTGGTAAGGTATATAGAATGATAATATTAATTTTACCATGGAATATTTAATATTTAAATAGGTTAAATCTATGAGAAA
Organism: Viscum album; assembly: GCA_963277665.1. Classification (NCBI taxonomy): domain Eukaryota; kingdom Viridiplantae; phylum Streptophyta; class Magnoliopsida; order Santalales; family Viscaceae; genus Viscum; species Viscum album. The sequence goes on from OY728134.1 coordinate 1,284,368,346, forward strand.
TCTATAAAAGGGGATGTTTTATGGTTTTCAAGAGACATAATGGAAATGAAAAAATATATCTGAAGTGAACAATGTTATTGAGTAAAACTATTTTCGATAAGGTTTTGATGATGATGATCACATCATAGTTTAGTTTAGTTAATATTCATGGATAAAATATAAAGTTAATAAAATTATTTATATATGATTTTTAAGAAAATGTTAAATGTTCAAGGACATTATCCATTGATTAATGGTGATAATGATATGTTAAAAATATGATGTACCATCCAATGTTTTATGAGTATGAATTATAGAATAATAAATACTTGGATGAAATTATTATGATAATATGTTTTTGAATTCATCCACGTTTAGGATAAGTAAATATCATGTAAAACATTGTTATTTCATGAAGAATCATTGAGAAGTGGAGATGATTGTATTTTCAATGTAATATATATATATATATATATATGAATAATTTTTTAGTTAATACCATGGACTATATTTAATATTTAGTTATTAGTTGGTATTTATTTATATAGTTGTACTAAATCTAGTTTGGTGGCTCATGTGGTGAGTAGAGGAAAAGAACATGGATGGATTGAACAGGGATCAAGAATAACACATGCATATTTTATTAACTGAGTTCTAGAGGATGTTTTTATGAGTATATTGGGAGCAGACCCCAGTGCCATAGTCGAAATACATAGGAAGTGCTCAACATTATTATGTGTTGTGAATATATGAAAATCCTTGATAACGGACAAATGCATATTGTGATCACTCTTCCCATGTTAAAATGTTATTTTTATATCTTGATTTATCTAATTAACACAATTTTTACTATTCAATGATTGTTATCATCATCCTAGGGCTTAGGCCTCTTAGTAATGGAATTTTGACTATAAGTGAACATCAATGATTTTTTATGAATGGTAAAACACTATATTTGATTTATCCCTGTTCAAATTATGCTTATTTAATGGATCTATGTGCATGTAAGATATGATTTTCATGTACATAAGGCATAAAAAATTGGGCCTCTACTGATCGTATAATATTTTGATATAGTTTGAAATTAATTTATTCAAATAAGGGATGATTTTTATTGGATTATAGATGTGTTTTTCATCACATAAAAGTGATTTTTCTCTTTAATAATGAATTTATATCATTTTTTAAATGCCACAATGTGCGACTGAACATGGGGAAACATTAGGAATAATTATATATATATAATATTTAATACACCATATATTAAAAATATTAAAAAAATGATACATAATGTATTTTGGATGAGTTGAGCCAGTTATTCCCTCAAAAAATATAGTGGAGAAATTATCAATAAATACAGAGGATCGATGTTGAGTGGATGATTAATGAACTGATCCAAAATTCAAAACAAGGATCTAAGGAGGTTTATTATTGTATTGAGGTATCCATGCAGTGATCATGTTGTGCCTACCAAAGCCTTCATGAAACCATCTTGAAGGACTAAGCGTTGCATGAAATCTTTCTTTCCCACTGATTAACTATGTTTTCTTGCATACAATTTTTTTAATTATTAAAATAATTCCAGGTTTATAACAATTTTAAAATATGAAAATAAATAATGTGAGGACCTTGCCAACATTGGCCTCTTTTCACATGGGACAATTGTGGTAATGCATTACCACCTTTTCCCCAATGAAAAAATTAAATCTATAAGATAGTTTATTTAAAAATTTTATTTTTATTTTTACTCTTATATATATATATATATATATATATTAAAATAGCGCAGTTGAATTTAACTATTGTTTTATATCATTCAAGACTACCATTAAATCAGTCTTCAATTCTAATGGAAACCTTGTTGCAGGTATCACTTTTATATGTGGGATTGCCCTAGAAATCCTTAAGGATTTCTAATGTGGTATCCATGTCATCCCTTTCCTTCGCAGAATTAATAATTTATTATTATTAACAATTACTAATTAATTAATAATAAATATTATTAATGAATTATTAATAATAATGGTACCTAAATAATAATTAACTAATAACTTTTACTATTAAATATTAAAAATTATGAAATTAATTTTAATAATATTTTAAACCATATTAATTAATGAAAAAATAATGAATAATTAATAAATAATTAATTATCAAAAAATTATTAATAAATATTAGATAGAAATAATTAATTAAAATTTATTTTTTAAAAAAATAATATGTATTAATTAATTAAGAAATAAATAATATATACCTAATAAAAAATAGTATTAATACTAACTGAATATAAATAATAAATAATAAATAATTAAAAATTATTGTTTATAATAAGTAACTACAGATTAATTTTAAATAATTATTAGTAATTAATAATAATTGGAAATAATTATTTATTTAAATAATAATAGTGTATTATAATTAATTAATCATTAGTATATTACTAACTTACATGATATTACTAATATTTAGTATCTGAATGTTATTTTTAAAAATTTATTACTAATTGTATAAAAATATTTAATTTTTTATAATTATTTAATTTTTTCATAATAGTATTAATAAGTAATTAAATATTTAATAATTACTGAAAAATTAATCAATAAAATTAAATTAAATATTTAATAATTACTGAAAAATTAATCAATAATATTAAATTATAATTTTAATTAATTAGTAACAAAATATTAACATTAAATATTTAATAGAAATTAAAATTATGAACTTTTAGATCATATTATTTAATTATTAGTTATTATTAATTAATATTAATTAAAAATAATATGTTCATTAATTAAAAATAAATTTTTAATAAAGAATTTAAATTATTAATTTTACCATTTAATAATTATATCTGATACTTAGTAACCAAATAATAATTTTAAATAACTAACATGTTAAATTGTAATTACAATTATTAATAAATAATTAAATATTCCTTAATTTCTAATTAATTAATATCTATAAAATTCAAAAAAATATTAATAATTAATCAGTTTTTAATTACTTATTAATTTTCATGGATTAAAATATTATGTACATTATTATTTAATATTAATTTTTCAAACTAAATGTTACAAATTTATTATTAAATAGGTATTTTTATTAATTTTATTTATTCATTATAAAATCATACTATTAATTTTTTATTAATTTTTGATAGTAATATATTATTAATTATTTTCAAAAAATGTAAAATCTAAATCCCACATTGGAAATCTATAAATATTTTTATGCAAGCCCCCTTATAAAAGGGATCCCTCAGAGAGGGTTTGATTCAAATTTCTATAATGGTTTAATAGAATTAAAACTGGATATTAAAATAGAGATAAAATCTACTTAAAATTTGTTATATATAAACATAACCAAATCCAAAAAATAATAAAAATATTATATTTAAATGAATTTTTTCCATTTCAGAAATGGTGGAAATGACCTTACTGCCTTTGTCCCAGGTGAAAATTGAATGAGGGAGGCAAGGCCCTGTGATCCTTTTTTCCTAATTTTATTTAAAAAACTAACCATGTACTTATTTTAATATATATATATATATATATATATATCAGAATATATATATAAAAACTCGCATTCATGAGTTATTCTATGAAAATAAAAATATTTCTTCATATATAAACTATTATGTGAGGTTGAATTGAAACACCGATTGAATGATATGGATATCTCATTGAAATTGTTACACGAAGAAATTGAGTGAGGATCCATGAATCACCCTCTTATTTTGTAATGAAAAGTTACACGAGGCATCACACTCATCTATTAGTGTGATATATTTTATAATAATATTGTCCCATCACATACATAATGAAATAAAAGGAATATTCATGATTTTAAGTGCCTGATAATGAAATCATGTGATATACCTGCATGAATTAGAGTCAAGGATACCATGTACCCATTTTGGTTTTCGTGAGGATGATAAAAAAACTATGAAGGGAAATAAGCATAAGTCATGCATTAACAATAGTACATATCTTTATTTTACATGATATAAATTAATAACACAATCCAATTATAATAAATATTTGGAATAAAAGATACCTGGTAGATTTAAGAGAATTAATATATTGAATTGATTAAAAGTACATAAATAGTTGGAATTTGAAATGGTTATATGGAACATTTATGGGTCGTGCATCATTTAATGCATGAATGAAGTAAGTGATAATTAATAAATATATTATTTTGAGTGATAAAGTTTTATTCGAGCATCAAATCATGTTAAAAGATATCAAAGATATCAAAGTAAGAATATATTTATAGAAGAATACTTCCATGTATAATTCCGAAGTGAGTTGATAAATCACAAATCATACTGATATATAAACGAGTGATGGGGTAAGAAATTTTATTAAAAAAATGTTTCAATGTAAGAGTCTTTAATATGCACACAAGTGAATCAAATCATGTATGCTTATAAAGTAATATCAATATTAGGTAGTGAAAAAGGAATTGGGGGTATGGAAGAGGTATTTCTACCATCGAATCATCTTGAAGTAAGTTCTTGTGGTTTGTGAGGATTACCAATCATTGTTAAGAAGTCAGATATGACACAAGATATGGGCTACTATAGGCCTCATTATAGGGTTTAGGATGAACCACCACAGGTAATTCTAAACAAGTTTATTAGTGTAGAATTTGTTGGTTGGTTTTCCAGACCAACTGTGACATGAAGTATATCATTATGTTGAACTATTTAAATAATTGTTTGTTTTTCTCCAATTAAATTTGTTCCATATGATGTGAGGCTAATATAAATCAATTTTTGGTATTGATCTTTTAGTTGGTGATAAATGATGAGTTAAAAAATTGTGTAAAACATAAAAAGAAAATGTGATCATGGACTCACACCCTCCTCTATGAAGATCTTGGATTTTTTATAGTGTACAACATGAATTCAATTAGTAAAATATTAGTAACTAATTTTTAGGGTATTAATTATCACTATTAGAGAAATAGGATACAACTCTACCTATTTCCACATGGCCTAGAAGTGATAAATGTTATAATAGTGTGGTTCTCCCAAATTACTGGGGCTGATGTTATATTAGATTCTGATAAGATATATAAGGAAAAAATATGGAATTCTCACAATCTCCATCATTATATATTTATCATAAAATTCATTTACAAAAGTTTTAGATCTCTAGAATGATAAGGAAATATTGGATAAATTGAGAATCTATTATAAAGTAAATGAAAAATTCAATGAGTAAATGTAATAATTTTGGAGGTATAGTTCTGAGGATATTAAAATGGATGATGATGAAAATATTAATGACTAATTTTATAGATAAAATGTGATAGTGAGTATCATATGGGGGGTTAATGAGAAACTAAATGTTTTATCTATATTTAAAAAGATTTGGGAAATTTTCCAGATAGATTAGATCCTAATGTTTCATCCCTAGAAGATAGAACGAACAAGTCACTAGATGAGATGTTACCGTTAAATATTCACTACATAGAGAATATTTCATTTTTGGAAATATTTTGAAAAATTTAAATGATGATTAATGTTAATCACTCTCTAATTCAACTTCTGAATAATTTGAATTCTTTTACCAAAAAGTATTTGATAATGTACTAAAAAGGATTAGTTATATGTTTATCAGTTGAAATTTCATTTATGTTTATTCAATAAAATGTAAGATGAATATATTTAATGTTTTAACCAATTGTTAATCCTCAAAAACATAAATATTATTTAATCTGAGTTTGTTATGACATTGATTTTTATGGAATGTATTTTTTCCCCTATCGATGCGCTTTTTCTATACATCAGGTTAGCCTAATTAGGTTTAATTTTTCTAACTAATAGATCTTTGAAAATAAATTATGTGATATAATTCCTCTATCTATATATGGAAAACAAGATGACAAATTATTTTAATATGAAAATGGAATTCACCTAAACATGCCTTTTTTGTTTGTTGATGATAAGGGGACGAAAAGGGTTAAAAAATGAATGTATTTAATTTCAATGTGTAAATAGGTTTTGGAAACAATTCAATAAGGGGATATTGAAGTTCCCCAAGTGATTGAGCTATATTTTTTTAAAAATGGTGTGAAGATGATTCTCAATTAAAATATTGTTTTAGTGATTATTCATATAGAATTATTATGGAAAATAATTTTCTTCATATACATGTGATTATTGGACATCAAATCATAAATTATTTTTGGCAAAAAATCGCTCTAGGTAGCATTGTAGCATTATTGGGATGGTTGTGTTTTTTGAAATATCAGGTTTCTATCGTGAATTTTCTAGTTAAAGATATTTTGTTGATAATCCATGTTTACAAATAGCCATGAAAATTTAATAGATGAACTAGAGGTGGTACAAAAGAATAGATACAAAGTAGCACTGTTTTCCGCTATTTGCCAAATTTTTGGTGTCCAATATTTGGAGTTTGGTGAGCATTTCAAAAAGTGGGCTTCCTTGAAGGTCTCATCAAAATATGGAAAATGATTTATTTTCTTGATTATGGGATTAATAAACTATATTTTAAAAAGTCATGAAGAATGGTGATGGTGATCTATGTGTTTACAACTATAATAGAGAATGGTGGAGGTGAAGAGCATTACGAGGAAGCTTTGCGGTGGTGATAGAAAGCATTTTATAGAGAGAATTGAGACAACAATAAATTCTAGTGGTGCTTCATAAATGAATGATGTGCCATAGAGAAGATTTTTTTCGATTTGAAAATTTCTTCAGAAGAAGCGGAGATCCACATTAGACCATGCCTATAAATAAAGGGCAACCCCTCTTCATTAAAAAATATCTTAATAGAGAAAATCCAGAGACTTTTTGATGTCTCAATGAAATTGGGGCTATATGACTCATGATTTCAAAGAAAGTCTTGAGATTTTCAATATTACTATTCTAGTCTTGAGCAAAGTCAATGCCTCTACATATTTGGATCTTTGTGATGAAGGTGTGTTCCACATTTTCTCAGTGATCATTGTGAAGGAAGTCACTCTGTAAAGGCTTGGGCTCTACAACGGCTTCATATATGCGATGGATTGTACTCTGTGAAGGTTTTCACTCTACGAAGTAGTGTGCTCTATGTAATTGTGAGCTCTGTAAAGGGGTGTTCTTTGTGAAGAGGGCGGATCCTCCTGAATATTTGTTTTCAATTTGAAAAATAGTGATCATTAAAAATGTATTATAGAGGTTATTGACCATTATTTTGGGGTAAATGGGGAATTCATCAGTGGATGAAAATTGGAATTCAAAATATCATCTACATATTGTAGAGGATACATTAATTAATGATAATGAAAGGACCTACATGTCTTTAAATAGTGAGTTGATCTTTTGAAGAACCAGTCATCCGATATCAATTAAGAGAGATGTGAGATTTAAAATTTTTATTGTTTTTCAAATAGGAGGGATAGTCAGTCTACTTCTATCATGTAAATATTGGTTCCCTTATTGTGGATTTGGTAAATCATCACATAATCGGTGTATTCTCCTTGGATGATTCCATGTTAAGGTGAACCAAGTAAAATTGTTTTTTCATGTGCATGATTTAATGTTTGTTCCTACTCTTAAATGATAATGAGAGAGAAGATCTTTTTTTCAAACAACAAAACAAGATCATAATGGGTAGTTGATTATATCGTCTATACACTAATTCACCCCCTATGAGGGAATCTATCCTAGTGGACCTAAATATTCTAAAATACACGCACCAATGATTTTTGGAGATAGAACTATATTCTTAAAAGAAATAAACTATCATAGGAATAATTCATCTAAAGTGTTCATGTATAAAATAAGGTGATAATGCTTTTCATAATGATAAAATATTAGTGAATTCATATATATGAAAGATAAGTGTAGATTGGATGTTTTTTTTCTTCATGATCAATTTCATAGAGGTGGCGATAAAAAAACATTTTTTTGTCTATACATATATTTTAAGAATATTTTTTTGAAGAAAATGGTATATATTTTATACAAAATAATGAGTTTGACTTTATTTAATAATATGGGACATACACAGTTAGTTCAGTCGTGTGGTGTATAGATAATCCTAATATCAAAGAGTAGGCAAGGGACACACCTGAGTTATGGATCAACCATGTATAGTGCATTCATAAGGCACCCAAATCATGATAGTGAATGAGTGTGTGTGTGTGTGTGTGTGATGGGATCCTGTCTCGACATAGTTGATGAGAGAAGGAAGAAGCTCTCAACAATTTTAAGCACCAAGAATCCATGTAAATATTTATTCATTAACACTCAGTTATCATAGGAACTGCTTCCACATTAAATGTTATGTTTCTATTATGAAATGATTTATCAATTAATTTGTAATAATCATATTCAATTCATCTCAAAACTCAGACATGGTTTTCTCTACTTAAACATTTCGATGATTATCAAACCTTTTTTATTGGAACATTCACTATGAGTCAAAATATGTTATTGATCCTACACAAGAGACACTTGTTTTGGGGATAGGTGTGTTACAGTTTGGGATTTTAATGTATATACCAACACACATATGGATCCCCCGTAGATCTTACAATACTTTTTTATACTGGGATATTAATATATCTAGATTCTGAATGATTTAAATAGGACTATCATGTGACTTTAATCATAGTCACTTGTTTTTTTATTAAAAAACTGTAATCAATTCATGAGGCCATTTAAATCCATGTAGTGAGGTGATGCGTTCATAAAAATTAGGTAAAAATCATCATAGAATGAATTTTATATACTATAATATTTGTTGAATTAAATTAATATTGACTCAACATAGATTATATAGAATTTGAGTCAGTGATTCACTAAGAATAATTGGTTTATTAATCATCTATAAATATAGATGATATATGTCGAAAAAAATTAATGATGAACTTAATAAAATTTCAAATTAATGATATGAGGAGGATCAATATTCATAGGAGGTATCTATGTAGTGATCATTTTTATCTTATGAAATCCTTCACCACACATTCATCATGTACTAACTATTTTGTGAACTCTTTATTTACCCTTGAGAACTCATAATTTATGAAAAGAAGACAAAAATAGTCTCACATATCCAAACTATGACATGAGGTAGAACAAAAACAAAATCTGAAGGGCTTGGATATCACATAAGAATTTTTATGTTAATAAGGTCAGAAATCATCTATAAAACACTATTTAATTTTTTTGAAGATAAATTACAAATTGAATTATATTCATATGTTAGTGTGATGTATTCATGTAAAACCTATACTCCTCATCTATATAGAGAACAAAGTGCAGAAACATGATCCTTCTTTCATGAGGAATAACTCATGAAATATACTACCATTAAGGGAAATTTGAGACCCTATTTACAATCAATGAGTTGTATAAATAATACATAAATAATGGAACAAAATAATAAGGTTAAATCATCTATTTAAACCTATGTATCTCTCCACTAAAAATTATATGTTTTCAAAACCTGATACACTTTCATAAAACACATTGAATATAATATAAAGATATATTTAATAGACATACTAAAAACAAATTTCAAAAAATTGGTTATAATAATGAGAATAACATATGTTCTTCTAAAAATTAAATGAATCATGCATCATTAAATGCATGTATATACTGATTTTAAATTTAAATGGTAGAATATTTTTAGTTCTAGAAGTTTTCTCTTGCAAGAAATAATATTAGATGAAATAGAAGATTTAGAATTAATATGATCATTGTAGTTGAATACATTCATGACCAAATAATCAATGAGTTATAATATTTAAATCATGTTGTAATATGATTGAGTGAGTAATTTAGATGTTAATATTTTGAATAAGTTATTGAAGTACATGACAAGAAGTTATACATGAGTGAACAATATATTTCACTCTTATGGATTAATATCAATATCATATAGTTCAAAATAAACTAATATCAATGTGGTTAACATTCAAATATCGAACCAAAATGAAATAAGATCATGTGTCTGGTGAGGATAACCAATCGATATCATGAAATCGTATGACAGTCAAGATATGGGACGCTATGGGACTTAGTTTAAGTTTGTGATGCACCAAAACTAATAATTTTGTACAAGGGAATTAGTGGGGAATATATATGTTGGGGTGTCAAACCAACAATGAAAAAGAGTTGGATTTTATGCCAAACTGTGTTAATCCTTGTGTGTTATTATCTCTTTAAATATATTTTATATGAGATATGGTATGTAAAATTAAATTTGAGGGATTATGAGATTTATCATTCAAATAGTTTTATTTGTAATAGAGAAAATCGTAAAATGAAAAATGAAATCACAAATTCATCCCTCCCCATACTAGTGATCCTAGAATACCTAATAACATTAATATCCATGGTTTTCATGGTGGGGTTACCAAATAAATATTTATGTAAGAATTTTATTTGTGTAATTATCAATTCATTGACTAAATGAGTAAAGTTTCTTCTAAATTTAAATAATATGTATTTCAGTCAACTTTATAGACTTTTCATTTAGATATTGTCAGATTACGTGGAGTGGATCGCTCTACAGTATCTTATCATGATCCCAGATTCACCTCTTATTTTTTAAGCACATCTAATGTTATTGGAAACTAAATTAAATATTAGTACAATTTATCATCCTAAAATTGATGGAAATTTAGAGTGTGAAATTTACCATTTGTGGTATATTATTTAGGACTAATCCTTGGATTATTCTGAAATTTTTTATCAAAACAACTATTTTTTTGGTTTTCTATTACTATATTTTTTAGTCAAAACAAAGATGAATCCTTTTATAGAATTATATAGAAATAAGTTTTGTACTATAGAATGATGGGATAATGATTATGAAATAATGTTGTTGGGGCCATAACTAGTATAAGAAATGGTTGAGAAGATAAATTTGATTCAGCAGCATATAAGGAAATCTCGGAGAATACAGAATAATTATGCTGATAATTAGATAATTTATTTCTTATTTGAGGTATAAGAACCTCTTTTTCATAAAATATATATTTGAAAAGGTGTTATTCATTTCAATAAGAAAGTAAAGTAAATCCCATGATTTATTAGTTAATATGAAATTTTATATATAGTTAGATAAATTTCATACTAACTGCCCATTCCACTATGCATATATATTATAAAAAATGTGTATCACATTTCATTATTAAGAATATATGTACTTGATAAATGTCATGTTTGGAGACCTCCTATGGTATAGTGGGAAAAGTCTATTTCATATGAGGAAAAACCATAATAGATTCTAGATCACATATATCAGGTGTTACGAAATATGTTAAATAACATGGTTGAGGTTTTTTGGAAGAACAATATGACTTAGAAATCAACTTGGGGACATGAAATGTTTGGAGGGGACAATGTCATATCATTTTTAATTTATGAATAAAATTTAGAGGATGAAATTTCATTAAGGATGTAAGAATATGGAAATCTATATAATGTTAATAATAAATAAATTTATTTTATTTACAATAGTTATGATTATATATGGATTCAAATCTATTAGTTTAATGTTATGACATTCATCAAAATAGAAAAGGAAAGAGTTTTCTTCTAACAAATGTGATTTCAATTTATTACATGTTTTTATTTAAAAAGAAATTTCTAAATTTTATCCAATGAAATTCGATAAACTTAACTCATATATTATATCAAAATATAATATATATATATATATTGGTTTAGTTTTTGATTTTTTTGAAAAAATAATTTTTTTGGGAATATTGAAAAATAAACAATTTTATCAAATTCATTCATCCATGTTTTTCAAAATTAAAATTCTTATTTTTTTAATGTAATTATTAAAATTCAATTAAATATAATCCAATTATTTCTATAAGGGTGATCATGAAACATTATTTTGTTATGAATTTATTTTTAGTCTTAAAAACACATATTTTTAGATTGAATTTCGTTGCGATTTGGGAACATATATTAAATTTAATTTGTACAACCTCTATAAATTGAATCACAAAATATTAATTAAATATTTCAAATTATGGTTTTGTGTTTTATGAATGAGATAAATATCATTATTTCATAATGATTAATATCCATGTTAAAAAATATTCATGGCGATAAAGGGTTAAACAGTTAATTTAAATATGAAATAGGTTATAAAGTTATAAAATCCCAAAATAAATATTTTGTAATGAGATTATATTGACCATATCATATTATATTTTAAATTGGATCAATTTTGTTACCCTTTTCGATGAATAAGAGTTTAAATTATTTCAAAACATTGTGAAAATTACAATATTATCACTCCCATCATTTGTAAAAGTTCACCCCTCTCTTATATTATTGACATTATTTTATCCATTATATCATAAAATACATAACCAAATACCTTACCAAAAACCGTCCACACATTTTAGAGGTATTTTCTTCACCAAAAGACTATCTTTTAAGGCTTCAGGTGTAACCTATGTGAGGTTTTCCAAATAATTGTGATAACTCATTACTAAGTGAATTCTTGTTTATTTCTTCTTCAACATCATTCAAATATTTTATAACCATGATTATATAATAACATAAGTATCTTTCATTTATAATTTTTTTTTTTATGAAAACAACTATTTGATCACCATTTCCATCCAATGGGAAATGAAATCATTACTCAGAGATACCTTAAAACGACAACCTCCATGAAGTGATGTGTTTAATTTTTCATCACCACCTCCCAATGACAAATATTATTTTAAATATAATATATATATATATATATATATTATTTAAAAGAAATTTACTATAAAAATATCAAATTTATTACCTATTTACCCTTCCATCCTTTGGAAAATAATAATTTCACTCATGTGTATGTGTAGACTACCACTATAGTGAAGTGATGTGGTACATTATTCATGTATAAATTTCATGAAATGTTCTAAAGTGTTATTTAGTGTATAAAAATTATAATTATTTTATAATTATTATTCTTTTGATTATGTAATAATGAACCCTCAAAATATGTTCAACCAACAATCTTTTTTTGGATTACGAACAAAACATCCTCTAATTGTAAGACTTGAACATAACTGATTTAGTATTTAAAAAATACATGGAGTAATTGAAATAAAAATGGATAATAATTGGGAACTAGTATTAAAAATATTATACTTTAATAATTAATATATGGTTTCTATATAGGATTTTATGTATGTGTGCGGTGATTTAAACCCGATATAAGTGATTTTTCATTATAACAATACATTAAAAAATTAAAAGTTTTTGTTCTATATTTTCCTCCAAACCTATGTTTTTTAAAGAATTTCAGGAATTTTATTATTAAATTAATATATTCGTTCAAATTAATTTTAGACCATGATTGACTTCATTTTTTAATTTATTAAAAGAATACTTTTCAGCTTTTCTATAGAAGTTATTTTCTAAATTTTTAAAAAAGTAAGAAAAGAATCATTTTTATGGTATACAACATGAGTATATTTCTCCCATATCATTACCATTATTCATTATGAATATTCCTCAATTATTTTACATGATATAAAAAATATATTAACTAATATAATTCTATGAATTATTTATTTTAATATTTTCCAATGGAAAAAATATATTTATACTTATTTTTACATAATGAATGAATGGGATTTCGTGTATGTGTTTAATGTAACAATTATTAGATCTTACAATTTAAATGATATTTCATGTGTGTTTTATGTTTTTAATTTATTTTATAGGAATTTTATATTATTCATTTTGATGGGTGATCAAAATATATCTCATTAATTATACTTATAATGATTGTTTTCTAGAGGTAATAGATTTTTGAATTAAATGAGTAGTTTATTCCAATAATAAGATTTCGTATAAGAGTATTTTATAACACTTATATATAGGTAAAATCCTATCAAATATACATGTATATTATATGATTTCAAATTATTTTTACGGAATATATTTTCTATTTAATATTGTAAGACAATTAACATATTCATAAAGTTAATTATATAGACATTTTAAGGGTGAAAAGTTTTACTTCAATATAATTATATCATGATTAACCTTGTTTTATATGAAACCATCACGATTTTTATTATCATTTTATTCTTTATTATAGTTTTTTTTATGAATTTATTTATGTAGTGAATTTTTTCGTGAGTAATTATATGATTAATTGAGACCATTATTAATTATAAAAAAGGAAAATCTTATATGGGATAACATAAATTTTAAAAAGGACTAATGGAATTTTCTATTTCATTATCCCATAATATGCTTCTTTTTACTCATCCAATGTATTAATTTTTTTTAATAGGTACTAAGGATGAGTATGACCTATATTTTTTATAGTCTTCTAACATTGTGGATTCAAAATAAAAAAGTGAACATGTTTTTAATAAAATGGGTGTTTAAATTTTAAGAATATGTTTTTTTGGAAAAGTGGATATCGAGTAGATGTGTCCAGTTTTTTATTTATTTGATATGTAATATTTTCTCTAAATTATGTAAAACTATAATCCCAAATGATCATGGAAATCATATAAAATTCAATAATTTCTATAAAATTCATAATTATAGGTCGAATAAGGTAATGGTTATTATATTGTTACTGAGATAACTTCCTCTTTTTTTATTAGAGGCGATAATTGCGAGCATATATTTGTGAGGTTCTTCACTATAAATTATTAATGTTTTTTAATTGTATGTTTTTTGGATAATTTAGAGCATGATATTCTGGTGTGGTGGAGTTGGATACTACTGACCAATTGTAATCGAGGGAATCTATTAAGGAAGATAATTTTATACTAATCAATTATTATTAAGAGATTTAGCTCAGAAATATAGGGTTTTACATATCCTTCATAATAAATGGATTTTATCTATGGAAGACATATATATGATATTATTTTTTGAAATTATGACATTCTTGAGATTATATGACAGGTTACCTTGAAATCTAATTCCCAATCCTCCATAGAGTTTGGGTAAAAAGTTTTATTTTGATAATAATACCATTTTAATGTTTTAGGGTCATAATCTATAGTCCATGAAATATTTTTTATATTTTATTATTTAATTTTATTTTTTGAGTTATTATTTATGTATGGGGGTTTTAAAATTTTGATAATATATATTTCTTTTGGGATTATATTATATTATTCGAAGTTTTTGGGTTGACTGAAGGTTTATATTTCAGATATTCTTTAACATGAGGTGTCATGAAAAATATTTGTTAGATTATAAACTACAATTCACCACAAATTGTAGTTTAACTTCAAATTTTATCTCGTACAAAATTTTATGTTAATTTTAGGAGTGGTTCATTAGGATCATTCCTATTGTTATTTTCAATAAATAATAAAGATGTTCAAAATAAATGAATATTATTAATGATAATATATGGTTGATATCTTGTTAAATTTAATTTGTAGAAAATCAAAATAATATTTAAGATATATTATTAAATGTAATTGAAATTGATGCAAAAACATATTTTATGTATCTAAAATCACACTGAATATGTGGGAATCGCGTCATGAATAACAATTTTCATGTGAATATCATTAACAATATGTTATGATTAATATTTTTTTAAAGATAAAGATTTTGATTTTATGGAATAATTTATCACCATGAAATATAGAATCTTAGATGAATAATATCATAGGCATAACTGAATGAGGGTTTCCATATTTAATATAGGGAATAATATTTCATCATGTTATTATAAAAATATTAAAATATTGAATATTATATTATTAATAACACATGAAGAGAAAACTATATTGAGGTATAAGAAATTTTAAACATGTCTGTGAAAGAAATAATATCATTCAATCACACTACAAGGTCATATGTGAATAAGACGTTTTTTAAGAGACATGTCGACTAATATTCTACGAATTTATTCAAGAAGGCGAAGGTGAATGAAATAAATAAACTAGCATTACTGTGAAATTATTTTTCATCTATAGTGGTGGAAGACAATAGTTCTTGGAAGTGTAGTGTGTTCCCTATGTGTTTGGAAGAAGTTAGTTTTCTTTTATTAATGATTCTAAACTTATAGTATATATGCGGCTACTAAAAAATTGTAATCAAATTAGTGAGCTTATTGATTTATGTCTATATGAATATTTCAATTCACGCTTTTTGTGTTATATCATATGGGTCAACTATGTAAAAAATTATTGTGTCCCTCTTTTTACTATTTTATTATATCATATCACTTGTGAGTGGGATTGAAGGGTCCCTACAAAAAGTGAGAAATGATCATTTGAAAGAGATAATTTAAAAGTAAAATATATAGATTCACCCCCCCCCCTCTTAGGTTATTAAACTTGTTTAGAACCAAAAACACAATTCAACTATGATTTTTTATAATATATTATACAAATATAGATTACAATATTCAAATTCATAACTTATTCATCACTTATATCATTTGATGATCTATAACCCAATCCACTGATATAACAATTATATAATTGTACTATTTATATAGTTGATTTATTAATTAAATTTTATTTGTTTTTCATGTTATAATATTCAATCTTCATTTAAAAATTTATGGAAACTGGTAATATTTTAAAAATATGAGTAAAATATTGATTTATATAAATTTTACTTAAATTATTTATTTTTAAAAATTATTTGGTGACATTGAATTTAACATTTATTTTATTAATAATAGACCCATTATTTCGATACTATTTTTCAGGCTCTTGAAAACATTTATTACCTATTATAAATGTATTGAATCTTGATTTCATATAAAAACTAGTCTTGTTTGTCATTAGAAGTCTATATATATCATATTAAACTTCTTCACTGTAAAAATATTTAAAATTCCCTTATCTAATAAAACTAAATTATCACACAACTGAGAATAATTTGACCCATAAATTACACTTAATATAGTAAAATATTTACTTATCACCTACATATACTTTTCCCTCAAACAAATATTATATCATGGGTCTATAAAACCCCCAACAATATATTTATATCCTTCATCAGATCAAGAATTCAATTTAAATCACATAAAAACATTATACATCACTTTTTCCCTTTTCATATAAAAATTTTATAAATTATGTTTCAACAATGAACAAATATTTCATTATATATTTTTAATAAATTAAAAGGGTAGAAATCATTGAATTTACACTTGTTACGATTAGTTAACTTTATAGTAAATAATAATTTAAGTCAATATTATATTATTTACTTTATATTTCTTAATTCAAAAAGATCATAACTTTATAATAAAAAAATTTAACCCATTCCATGTATGTAATAAATACTAAGCCTCTCATCATTTCCAAAATAATGAAATAAAAATGTACTTCAGAATAGTGAACATTGAAAGAACATGGTCTTATGTATAGATGTTGCTTTAATAATGAAATGAATTTAACTCTAATTTTATATCCATAATTATTTTTAAGTCAGAAATTTCCATGATACCTCTTGATTATAAACATAAAATAGCCCAAAGAAGGTAAGGGATGTGAAAATGGGGGTTTTGAATTTAAAATGAATATTCATCCATTGATTGAGTTTTTTTTTATGTGTTGAGGTTTATATTCAATATTAATTACCCTTTTCAAATTTAAATTGTATAGTCATACATGTTTCCTTTTAATATTTATTTCAATTAATGGATGGATTTTCTAGGCATCATATTTAGGGGTGAAATTTTATTTTTAATAAAATGTATTATTTTATTCAATATATTTATACAACTATATATTTTATTTTAAATTGTTTGAAATAGTCTATGGTTTGATGAAATTTGGATTACATTATCTCAAAATGCTTGAAAATATTTTATGTGATTGGAATTTTCTGGAATTTTTTAATTTTAAATAGATCCCTGGATATAAGAAAAAAATATTGACGCCCAAATTGTATATCAAAGGGATGATTGAAACAAGATGAAGTATTTTATCACATTATATTGAATCTATTTCCTCCTCAATATGAGTGGTGTTTTTTTAGGCATAATATAGTGTTAAAAAAAGTATCATCGGTTTTTTCCAACATCAAAATGAATTATCTAATTCTCAAATGGTGGATAATGATATTAAAAATATGATAAATTATTCATTGGGTATAATATAGACATAGTATCTAGAACATAGCACATAATTTTATCCATATATTGATTTTTAAAATAATAATTATGCGTTCATTATTATAGGATACCTTGGATAAGATGATGACATATTAATGGATTTTTTTAAGACTAATACAATAGAAAATATAACTAATCAATAAATTATATTATTTTTAATGTGTTAAATATGGAAATATATATATATATATATATTTGTAGTTCCAAGTATTTAAAATAGTATTTTCTACTAAAGTTTTACCACAAGTAGTATCTTTATCGAATAATATGTAATAAAATTAACATGGTATTATGTTTCTTAAATGTTGTATAGGTGGATTTTATGATCCTTGCATCATTTTTTGTGATGAAAAATGTTATTACCAATCATGGACTCAGTTATATAAATATTCATTAATTTACCAGTGATTATATGATATTTTTTGGAGAATATTCAAGTTACGAAGAAATAAATAAAATTGATACTTCTACATGGATGTCAACAAATAATGATGCTATTATAAATTAATGAAATACCACAAATCGATATAAAATTTAATCTTTAGAAATGGTATTTAATTATTTTATTTTAAAACCATGATTGTAAGGATTATTTAGGTCATCTAAACCCATTGAACATAGTAATTATTAAGCATTACACATTAATAATTATTAGATCCTGTGGCATGTGAGAGAATAAATATCATTTAATAAATTCAATTCATTATATCATGATTTCTCCTCATATCATAGAAATAAAAATTTAGGATTAAGGGATAATGGTTGTGTTTATAGCTTATAATTTATCAACCTTGATGTATATGTAATAAACATACATCATTATATTAGTGATTATTCTTGGAAAATAATCTAATAAATAATATTAGCTTCTCTCTTCATCTACTTATCAAAGACTTGTAGGATTTACATATCAATGAAATAAAAAAATGGTTCATTTTCTATGAAAATGTTCAAAATGAACACTGGATTAATGTGGACCATTAGTGACATTCCATGACTTGGAAATTATTCTGGTTGGAACACATACAATATATTAGATTTCTCATTTTTTAACATTAATTTTGATCCTAAATGAATTAATTATAGAAAAATATTGGGTTTCATGTGTCATCCATAATTAAATATAATATTTTTATTTAACAAGACATGATTAAATGTAAAAATATATTTTAGTATTCCTCTAGAGTTATTATCTAGATCAATGATTTTAGAATAATTATGAAATGTTGTTATAGATATTAGAAAATAACTTTTGTTAAATAGGGGATAAAAATCATTGAACTCTATCAGATACAATAGGGACATAGAAATGGATGAAAATGAGCTTCTTTTTTTTCTTATATATTGTGAATTTAATTTGTTATGTCAAAACATGATTATATTCTCATTTAGAATAATATGTGGGAAATTATTCTTTATACAATGCTTAATTATCATGGAAAAGTTTGGGATTAATAAAATTCTCATAAGTAATTAAAATAATTGAATATTAAACATGATCTTGGGGGAAATATAATGGGAAGTATCTATAAGATATTTTGACAATGAAAAATAAGTAAAAATGATGTTTTCCATTGAGGTTAGAATATCTAAAAGTACCAAATATATATTCTAGTAAAATTTAATGATCTGTTAACTTCAGTCATTGAATATTAAGTGGATTAGAATTCCTAGACTCACATATGTAGAAGGAGAAGTTTCCACTTTAAAAAATGTATAATCTAATACCATAAAATAAAATATATTTATATTTGAATTTTTCACATTCATTAGATAGAATTGTGATAATTACTTAAGACTAATTGAGGTGGATAAAAGAAACTCTTAATTTTATTAATTGAATTTCCCTTCTGATATAATTTTCATATTTTATAGTGCAGTATAAAGAACATACTATAAATGATGAAAAATGTAGCATTTTGTTATATTAATTTAAAAATTACATTTAAACAATAATATTTGAAATAATAATTTAAAATATTAAAATGGGATAATAAAATATAAAATAAGATGGCTAAAATATGAAAATTTGTATCTAAACAATCCAAAAAAATAATTTAACTCAAAATAATACATTATTGATATGAGGTAGTTATTAATAGTGGAATATTCATCTTAAAATTGAAAATATATACAACCATAAGTGAAAATAGAAGTCAATTAATAATGAATAAAATATAATATTATAGGAACCCAGGATCTTTAACATAAATATTCAATCATATTAGATGGATATTCTATAGATCTATATGAGAATCATTTACATCTAAATTGGGAAGATTAAAATGTTGTTCGTGGATGAAAAAAATATTATCCCACTAAGTTAATAATAATTAGAACCCATATTATAAAAATCATAAAAAATAAATTTCTTCATCGCCAGGGGAAAGGAAATATAAGAATGGGAGATCTTGGATGATCAATAAGGCTGAACGAGGGAGATATTAATGAAAACATAAATATAACATGAGATTAAGGGTACTCGAAAATGGACATGAATTTTGAAAGACTCATACCATGTATATCATATATCATAATAACGATTCATTTCATAAATTTTGTTTGTTCATAAGAGATGAATTATAAAAGAATCAATGATCACGAGCCATGCGAGCCTAACCTAGGCATAAGATATAGTTTATTTGGCATACATATAAATATAGAACATCTTTTAATTAATATCTAATTATTATTACCAATATAATAATATTGGAGTGGGTTCACTCCCTAAAACATCATAGTTGTCAATGTTCCCTATAAATACTCTCATTATGGAGAAAATCCCTTACTGAACAGGGTTCACTACACATTCTATTCCTATTTATCTCACAATTAATAAATATTTAATCACTACTTTTGATGGAGGTATAGGTCTAAGATATCAAATAATGAAAATAATATATCGGTGTGCAAAAATATCATAAAAACATCAATCATATCAAAAACCATGAAATGAAATGGGTTTCATGAACATTTCATCATGGCATAGCCCATTGGAAACAAACTGGTTTCATAAAAATTTCCTCATTTCATCTTAGCATAAACTGTGGAAAAGAGATGGGTTTCATAGAGGTATTTTAATCATAAAAATTAATCATCTAATGAAAGAATACAGATGTTATCCTTGGGTCATATCCATAGTAATATAGAAGTGAAATTATGGGTCATTGTCTTTGATGAACAGAAATAAAATTATAATCTTATTAAATCATTCTTGAGGAAAATATAATTTCCACAATGAAAATATCTTTTAAAAAACTAAAAATAAAAAAATATTGTAAAATAAATTTATTGGAATATATTATTTTAAATATTCAATGAAATATTTATAGTATTTATGTGTCAATGTAGAGGAAATATTATTCATGTAATATAAGATAAAAGAAAAAACTTCATTCAAATTTTTACAAAAAGTGAAAAGGTGCATCCTTTGGAAAATAACAAGAAGATTCCTTTTAAAAAAATTCTAAAAATGAAAAAATGGTTAATAATGAAGTTTAGAATCAAAGTATAATGGTTAAAACCTTATTTAAAATATTTTTAGTAAATTCTGATATGAATGAAAATGTTTTTTTTTTTGACCTATGAGATAAATAATGTTCATTTTTCTTAAAAAATTATTTTCAGTCACACGAGTACTTAATGTGAGGTAAACCAAAAAAAATTATTTTCATTAAATAACTAGGGTAGAATAAAATTAATAAATGTCTTTAGTGGTATATTATAATATTTATTCATAATAAATTAATTACAGATAATGACATATTAACATTACCCTCTTACCACTTTTCCAACTTTTGAATTTTAAGAAAAATGAAATAATAAGTTGAAATGAATATTAAAATATCATTAAAATATGAAAAAACATAATATAAAATTTCAAATGGGTATTATATACACCTCAAATAAATAATATAGTCTCATTCCATAAAATAATCCTCAAAGAAGAAAATTTTAGATGATAAACCCTTATTTTAGTCCGACATCCTTCATACATGTTCAAAAATCATATATACTAAATATAAGTTTATTATAAATATATTAAAAAAATATAATATTATATATTAAATAAAATATTATTTTATTACAACCAATTATGACCTATTTAATGATAATAATTTATTAAAATCATTATTCGAGTTGATAATTGTTTAATAGTTCATGTTGGTTTTGGTTTGGTTGTTACGGTCCTAGTACATAGATCATAGTTTCATAATCTAAAGAATGTTTATAATGATACAAATATCATATATATTCAATATATATATATATTAAATATATATATATATATTCAATATATATATATTCATCCATAAATGATAGGGATATAAAAATGTGTTTCACTATTCAAGGAGATGCTAGGTCATACATACGCATGAACACTATCATTTTTTGACAGATGGAATAAACAATATATAAATAATAATTCACCATTATATAGTCTCTATAATATAATATAAATCATATATATTCATTATATTCATCCTCATAACCATCCAATTAAATTTAAACAAAAAAAGAATCACTTTTCTTATAGAGGTGGTAGTCCATACATATGCATGAGTGAAGTTATCATTTCCCAATGAATTGGAAGGTAAAACGGTTGATATGATATTATCATTAAAATGTATAATTATTTTATAAATATAATTTATAAAAATTTTACCCATCATAATACCAATCTATAATTTATGTTGATGAAAAATGAAGTGTATCTCTACATGGAGATGCTAAGTCGTATGTATGCATGAGATATACTTCCACTTCCCATTTGATGATAAACAAGGAGGATAATGGAGGTTTCATATTAGTAATAATATTTAATATTATTTATGATACTCAAATTATTATTTAGCTATTATTACCTTATATTTATGAAGGAATCAAAAGAAAACGAAATGTTGATCTTTTAAGGCGATTAACTCTTCATTGAAAGAACTCCGTTGAAGGTGAGAGTACAATACAATTAAAAATTTGGATCCATGGAGGATCTTCAGGTTTGAAAACCTGAAAATATAGTGTTTCCATATTTCTTTATCATCCCTTTAATTTCATTATTATTTCATTTCATCCAGGTGTTTTGATTTACACTCATACATGGATGTACCATTGGACGAATGGGTTTTAACGGGTAGGGTGAAGGATTCAGCCCCTATCATGTTTAGTTATCCAAATATTTTCTCCCTCATAAAGGGTCAAATGGTGGAATTATATGAGAAGGGAACATATCCCATGTCAGGGATGACCCTATGGTAGTCTCAGAATGACATAAAATCATTGAATTCTCAATTATTGGTTATCTCATTTTTTAAAAAGTGCGGGCAATATAGAATAACAGTGATCTATCTTAAAAAAAAGCTGAGCATTAGGTATTATATGTGTGGTGGTGCATCTCGTATGGTGCGGTTGCTTCAAATTTTTATGTCCATTGACATATTTGAAGATGATGTACCAGGAATTTTCCTCAATCTCACTCAAATAAGGATTTATGAACATGTGTGAATGGGACCGCCCATTCAATCTGATGTAGGTAGGCAATTCATTAGTTCAGGATTGTGTAAATGTTTTTTTTATCTGGATCCTTTGGCACCCCATGTTCTTATAAGATATTGAAACATTTAATGGGATTCCAATTAAACATGACAATGAAACCAAAATTGATAGGTTTGGGTACTATGCAAGATTTATGGTTCAAGTGGATTAGACTTCTATTTTTGTTGATAATGTTTTTAATTAAACTGAGGATAAGGAAATAGAACTATGAATATAATTAGACAAAACAACATGATTCTATTTGAACTGTAATAATATTGGACAAGGGGTGTTTAACTGTCAGATGTTTGGTGGGATGGCTTTCGACCCCAAAGATATATCAATGAAACAGGGTCCTACAGGCTATGTGAGGGATGCTATAATGATTGCACTTAACAAAGGATTGAATCAATATGGTAATGATAGTTGATTCGGCCGTGGACTTGGTGGTCTGACTAAAACCTCTATTTCTACTTATAGTGAAGATGGAAATATGTTGAAATCAATGTTATTAAGCCTTTTCAATATTGAATTAGTAAGGGTTTCATTACCTGGATGAAATCAAATAGGGAAAGACTAAGGGTGGCCACTCTTAAGAGGCACCTCATGCTCTGGAATTGGTAACCTTAATTGAGTGTGATCAGACTGTACTTCCTCATGTGGCTGGGGGATCTACAGGTTGAACCAATTTTATGGATAGTGGACTTGAGGTATCATAATTGTAAAATAAATCCATTTATAATGATTTTTTAATAGTGTAATGATAAATACATAAAGATATAGTTACTTGTTATGGCATAATCGAATAGGGGAATGAACGATTTAGTGGGTGAAAATGGTTTTTAGGTGGTATTTCATCTAGAAAAAATGGGAAAGATCTGGTCTTTTTGGTTCACCCTACTTTGTCTCATGGACACGATGATCCTCTTATGTATCTTATTTCTATGGTTAATCTCCCAAAAATTTTTACACATATTCATACTGCATTAGAGATGATTAAATCTATGTATAATGTTAATGAAACTCAATAGGATGAAGAGGTATTACTTCCAATAAAATACATAGTTTTGGAGATGATTAAGGTGATTGGTGTGCAAGTGGAATATCCAAATATGGATGTGTGTGTTCGTATACATCAGGAATGGAACTATCCTTCAAGAATCTCGAATCCTATGAAAAATCCTTATGAATTCTTTGGCAGGGCTTCAGATGAGAACTATATTATTTCATGAATGAATAATATGAATTTCACCTCCTCAGCTGGCCAAGGATGAGAAAAGACACTTTAAGGCATTGGAAAAGATGTGGTTTCTTTGTTCATATTTCAGGTGGATGCTATTTTTCTCATGATGGAGCTAGTTTTGTTTTGCTGTAATGAAAATTTATCAATCCAGAAGTTGAATGCAATCAATTTTGAGGATTAATTTGATTTGAATTATGAGATTAAATTTTTAGATATGTCTTGGGAATTTATTATTTTGGAGGAATATTTTGAGTCATCATATAGGTCATATTCTGATGAGTACGACTAGCCATCCATGATATGGTAGAGAGGCCGATATCCTAAGGGATGTGGATGATTTACTCCGAATATGGGGTCTATGGTATTATAGAGGAATTGAACATTTATTTTAATGTTTTTATGTGGTTCCATGTTGATTACAATACATATTGTTTACATTTACATTTTTCTAATAAATTTTGAGTAATGGGGTTGGTCCCTAACCCTATGGATGCACCTATTAAGTAAATAAATCATTTTAATTGCCTCGTAATGGTCATATTGTTGGTATTATGGGTCAAAAAAACCATTAGAATGTTTATAATTATGTTTATATGGTGTTTTCGTGGTTATATTCAAGCAATACAGCTCAATGTGTTGTGATGAATATAAAGGAGGAGTGTACATTTATAATGGAGGGAGAGGAAACACTTTTAATATCAAGATATTTTAAATTATAATATAGTCACTCTCAGGAAGAATGATTCCAAATCGACATATATTCAAATATAAGATCTAATTTAGGTTAAATATTATAAAACATAAAATACAGATATATTTGAGTTGGTTTATAAACCTTGTCATTTGGTTTACCCCATTAGTTAACTCATTTAATCCTTAAAAATGATAATAAATTTTTTACACTTAAAGTGTTATAATTTTAGTAACTTGGTAACTAATAATTATCAAATAAAAAAATTTCCACATTTTAGACCATATATTATCATAATTCTTCACATTAATTAATTTAAATATTTTATATGTAATTTAATAAAATATTCTATTGATAAAATAACATTAGTGTCAATTCTGACATCATTCATTTGATTTTACTTAATAGAGTTAAAGACAGTGTTGCAACTGGAATATATTTTCTTTACAAATCCTTAATAGGTTATATTTATCTAAAACATTTGTGTAACACTATAACATGCCCAAAATATTTTACATTTAATATTTTTAACTTCATTTATTTCATTTTTATATTATTTTAAAAAAACACCATGTCTGCATTGTATAATAATTAATGAAATTATATAATTTTTAAAAATATATTATAAAATTGGATTATGAAAATAATTTCATTATTCTAATGATATCTATATATATAGTCATTCAAAACATTCTTTTTTCTCAATGTGAAATAAAAAAGATATATTTAAAACAAAGAGAGGGACCCTTTGAAACAATATTTAGACTAATAATTATATGCATCGTTTTCAAGGCAAAGATTCAATTAAAAAAACTAATTTTGATCCATGGTGATAAGGGTATAATTAATATCATCTGATAATAATTATGGTGAAAACATATGGCCAGATCACTTAGTTTTAATGTAGATGAACCTGATTTACCCATCCATGAGGTGATAAATCTTACCACTGTTACTATTCATTTTGACCCAAAATAAAATGGAACTATTTAACAAATTTGAACTACCAGATTCTAAATATTTAATTAATTTAATCCAATTTATTACCTATAAGTGTATGGAAATAAATTTAAATTATTTTTACAAAATTCTATAAAATTCGAATTTTAGAAAAATGATTTTTAAGCATAAAACAAGATTTATAATTATCTCATGAATATTAAAAATATTATATGATTGTAATAAAATGTCTTTACTAAATAATATATAAATATAATCAGAGTAATTAACCAATACTCATCAATTTAATTTACTAGTATGGAAACTTATTACGAGCATAAAAACAGTTTTTGACAAAAATTCCATTACCTAAATTAAAACGTAAAATTGATTCCAATTAATTTAGTAGGATTGTTAATAATATAAGTGAATTAATTTTAGGTTTAAACTATTACAAAATAAAATTTAACTTTGGTCATTAATTAATACACATTTTTTCAATAGAAATTAGTATTTTCACTATTAACTAGAAAATCATTATTTTTATAAAATAATTAAAAATGCATCTTATTATAATTTAAATTTAAATAATTAAAAAATGATCTATGTTTTAGAAAAACAAATTTTTAAAAGATAGACCAATTCATCATAATATTTTCTCACAAAACAATTTCAAAACTTTTTTGATGAAAAAATAGTTTTTATGAATAAATTGATTTTTCCAAAATTTGAGAAAATATTTATTAAGAATTAATCTACACATTTATATTTAGTTATAAATTTTTAATTATTTAATAAGTTATTTAATTATGTTCATGCCCACTAATTTAATAATTAGGTTTTAATTAGAATACCTAAATCATAATATTTGATGGATCATTTGGGCTCAGTGTTTTTCGTGAAATGCATACTATCGATGCTAATAGATTTAATTTAATATATTATTTCCTAAAATATTGGGTTGTTACATTTCACTGTAATAATTTTTCCCCTCAATTTTAATTTATTCTCAATAAAAAATGGGTTCACATTTGAAAATTCATTTTTTATATACATGAATCATTGAAAGCGTTAATAAAACATTAACTTGAAAAAATGGAAAGAGAAATAAGACCATCATATAGAATAGCACGTATCTAGGATTCCAGAAAGGATAAGATTATGTTATAATTAAAACATGGACATGGAAAAAAAAGTACCCAATAAATGATAGAGATTCATAAAGAACCTAGTTAGGATAAAGTGAATGACCACAAAACCATAAAACAAAGAGGATTTAGAAGATCATAAAGTCATTAGAATTGAATGATGTAAGAATAAATTCTTGTATTAATATATGTTTACTATAATTTAAGAATTATATTACTATCTAGAATGAAAATATAATGAAATATACTTACATAACAAGTATATTTTCATCCTTTAATCAATTTCAACCGAAATCTAATTTGTTTCTACATACTATATGTATTCCAGAATACTTTCTCATGCATGAATCACAAATATCAACATCTAATAGAGAGAAAATTTAAATAAATATATTATACTTATTTATTCATTAACCATAACCAAACATTTTTACCACAACGTTATATTATTCTAAAATTAAATAAATCTTAAAAAAATAAATTTAACGTTATAATTAAAATAATAACAACAAAGTTCCACGTAAATCATTTTATAAAAAACCCCACATCCAAAATTACCTCAATAAGCATAACATTAATGAAATTATTGACCTGAAAAGATATCTCATACCTTTCAGTTTTCATATCCAAAAATTTAATTGTATTCCTAAAAATTATTTTTTACATGTTAAATCACATGTCAGCCCTAACTGTTACATAAACCTCAACCCAATAACAACTCTCGAAAAATATTATTATAATCACAATTATAAATCAATATATATAATTATAATGTAATTATATTAACCAATTTATAATGAATATAATTTATATACTAACCTAAAAGGTAATCCATAACATGATCATAAATATCTTCTAAAATATCATCTTTTAATTGAATCAATTTTAAACCATCAATAATATCTATATCCATTTGTCCAATATAACATAATTAAATTAACATATAATAACATACTAAAAGAAATAGTTATTTGAAATTTCATAGATTATTATTTCTACACCCCATAAAAGAATTAATTAACCTCAATATATAATCACTTATAACATTAAAATGTGTTATTGATTTCATTGAACTTATGTTCACCCATTAATCCATGATTGTATCCATAAATATTATGTTTTTCTCACATGAAAACATATATTATACCAATAATTATCATAATTCATAGACATAAAATTAGTTCACAGGTTAGTTAATATATCCAAAAAATCCAAGAAATGAAATAAACTACATCAACAATGACCAAAATCTAATTATCATCACATTTCTATCCAATTTTAAGGTCAAAAATACAATCGGAGTAGTATTAATCATCTATTTATCCCAACCAAATATTATCAATTTTCTTGGTTATATCTACCCTTTAACTTATGTTTTTTGACTCATTAAAGAAAAACATTGATAAAAAATCCAATGAAGATTCTTTATTATTATATCCAAAATATTAATGTTATAATTTTTTAATCAAAATATATAAAAACATTAATCCTTTAAATTCAATTATTTTCATAGCATTTTTCCTTCCTTGTTCAACTAGTTATATCATATATTAGGGCGTTGGCTTGGATAATACCCATAATCCCCAAACAAGAGGTATTGAACTATAAATGGTACCATAGGATTAAATTCATTCTCCTCAATAAAACACATTATTTGTGATCACCAATTACTTTCTCTACAACATTAATTTCCATAAAAATACATCTTCTCATTCGCTTAATTCATTCCCTTGAGTTCATCTTTCCACATTCTTGGCATGTGACAAGCTGAACCATATATCCTCTATGGTCATCATAAAACTATATATTTCTATTTTTATTTATTTTATCATTCTCACTTCGGTATAGGTTGTTAATTTTATTATAGAATATTTAATTAAGAAAAATATGAAGGTTTCAAATTTCATCTCTCATTTCATTCGGTTTCTCATGAGGTTATTCATTTTATTTTTCATTAGTGTAAACATGAAACCTCTTAGTTCAATCAAATTAAGAATACAAAAATGAAAAGTGTGGAAACAATATTCATGGTGGAAACCATATAATTATGAAAATTCAAATTCAAGTTATCTAAATCATGAAACACTATTTTTAATATATGATACCTTAGGTTTAACCAAGATCATTGAAGGAAATCATCTATTAAAATTATTCAATAGTGTTCATAAATTTTTTGTGAACTTTTAAATCATATCCCTCGAGAGTTTTAACACAGTTGGGTAGAAACACCCACTATAATACACTGGATGATGATTGTTTCAAATCCCAATTCTCCATTTTTTGTATCATTAGACATTCGTACATATATTCCAAAGACTAAATAAATTTTATTATCCATAAAAACGTATAATTTATTGTAAACCACTCACTCTATCATTCACCAAAATTCCAATAATTTTTTTAATACTTGGACTTGGCCCTAGAGTTCTGACTAATTTTATTATCATTGTTTTTAATTTTAACTAAATACATCTTGATTCAAACAATATAAACCCATGTTATTATTATATATATATTAAATCTTATTATATTAATGTTATTTACATACCATAATAAACCCGACTAAAATTTTATAGGTCTTGTATCTTTGTAATCATGGTTATATTAATAACTAGTTTATAATTAAACAATTATTTCTCCTTTTAATTTAATCATATGTATACCCTTTATAAAATATGTTATATAATACCTTTCTTTGCAACATGGGCATTGGAAACATAATATGTTGTTATTTATAATGCTCAGTAATGGTATACAAGTGAGAAATCATTGATCACATAAAAATAACATGATAATAAGGGTATTATAATATTAACATTAAATTTCAAAAAAAAACCCTACAAATTAACAATAAATAACTTGATTCATTGAATAAATAATGGTATTTAATAGAATATGAATCATAAAAGAATAAAAAAAGATAAGCTATGACAGTATGACATTGGAATAAGAAATAGTTTTGGGCATACACATATGAATGGGAAATAATTTCCTTAATATTCAAGGATCATTTACAAGACTATTATAGTGTAATAAATTACTACAAAAAAATAATGGTAATCAATTTTCACTCCAAAAAAATATCATTGTGGAAAAATTCCATTACCGAACATAGTTCACTACCAATTTGAGTCATGTTTATCTCATGAGATATCAATATTTACCCAATGCATTAGTGGGTGATATAGTTCCCAACCATCGTAAAATATAAATCATAAATATGTGATCCACATGATCATAAAAAAATAATTATATCCAATTACATGAAAAAATGGGTTATGTAAAAATATCATCATTGCAGAACCCATGAAAAAAAATGTTCTCCATTAACATTCCATTACTTAATCATAACATTGCCTAGGGAAAAGGAATGGGTTTCTTAAACATCATGGCATCAAAAACCTAAACCCTCTATAGAAATAATAATTTTGGTATCCTTTAATGATATCCCCAATAAATAATATGTTAATGTAATGGTATTTGTCTTTCTTGAATAGAAACACCATTACATAATCATTAAAACATTCTTAAGAAAAACACCCTTTACATTATAAAAATCACCTTTCAATGTCAATAAAATCACAAAATATTTCAAAATTAATTTTCTTTGAAAATATATTTGGATACATATCAAAGAATCTATACAGTATTGAGGGTTATAATAGTGGGAAATTGTGTTCATACCATATAAGTAAAATGAAAACATTCTATTAACATTTTTGTTAAAAATAAAAAATTTACATCATTTAGAAAATAGATACAATATTCCTTTTAAAAAATTTTAAAAACAATAAACCCAAAAAATAAATTTATAAATTCATATTATAATTTAAAAAACTCTCTTTTAATAATTTTTAAAAAACATGCACATGGAAGAAAAAGTTTTTTTTGGCTGAAGAGAGAAATAAAGTCAATTTTATTTAAAAACATATTTTTGGATTATTGAGTTATTATATTGGGGGAAATTAACTAAAAAAATATTTTACATATATAGACAAAGAATGATAAAATTTGTGATTATTTAGAGAAGAATACTAGAATATTTCATCATCTTAACTTAATCATAAACAATCTTGTTAAATAATTAAATTGTTGCATAAAACATTTACAGCACTGTATCTTTTGAATTGTAAGCCCTGTGAAAAGATAAATTCAAATGAAACATTAAATATTATTATAATAATTATAAATATGATTTACCATGTAAAATAGGTAATATATACTCATAAAAAATGATTATTGGTGCATACAAAGATATATGTCCTAAAGAAGAAAATTTGAGATGGTAAATCGTTACCACATTTCGTAATTCAATCATATTTGTTAAAAACATATGTATAATTTATATAAATTTATTATGAATATATTAAATAATCATAAAAATAAATATAAAACAATATATTATTTAATTACAACCTTTTGTCACCCGTTTATTAATATTTATTTAAAAAAATTAATATTTTGGGAAATAATTTCATCATTCATCAAATATGTTTTGATTTTGTAGATTAGGATCAGGTACATTGATTGTGGTGAGATCATATCATATATTGTATTCAAGATTTAAATATAATATATAATCATTATATATATATCTAGGGTTATCCATAAAAGATAGGGATAGAAAAATGAGTTATACCATTCATGGATACGGTAATTCTTACATACGCATGAACATTGTTTTCATTTTTCAACAGAAGGATTAAAAGATAGGAGACTAGTTATTCAAATTTTCTAAATAAATATTATATAATATAAATCAAATATATGAATCATATCTATCATTATAACCATCCATGAAAAATAGATATGAAAAATGAATCACATAGCTTCTTGGAGGTGGCAGTTCACATGTATGAACGAGTGACATTATCATTTACCAATGGATTGGAATGTGAGATGATGAAAATTATTTTAACATTATATATGTAGAATTATTTTATAAATATATTATATAATCATTAAATCCCTCATAACACCCATCCATAAAATTGAATAATGAAAAATGAATTGTATCGCAACTAGTACATGATTACTCATACGCACACACATATGATACATTCAAATACCATTTCATGGGAAAGAGGAGGTATAATAGGGTTTTATAATAATAATAAAATTTCATCATATTTAGGATCATTGATTTATTATTTTATGATAAATATTAAATATTTATTAGTTTTTTATGAAGAATTAAAAAATAAATTGATCATCAATGGTGATTACATCGTCTTTTATGTAAATTAATTGGATATCCTCTTAAATGATATAGGGTGGGTCAAATGGGATGACAAGAACAACTATAATGTGGTAAGGGAAATTGAGTGTGTATGTTATTAGGGTATGGATGAGCTATATGGCACAATGTTTTCTAATTAATTGAAAGGTGGTTATCCTTTCATAACAAAGTGAGAGGAAACACATCGAATTTATAAAAATATTAAATTAAAATAAATTTCTAGAAAAATGTTACAAATGGAAATGTATTTGAATATAATTTTTTTTAATTTATTATCATAAAAAAATAATAAATGGAATTTTTTATGTGGTCTTTTAAACCTTACCTTTGAGTTTAACCCCTAAGTTAACCAATTTTATCCCTAACCATAGTAACCAATGTTTCACTCTAAAAGGCTTAGAATTTAACTTATAAGGTAACTATTGATTCTTAAATGGAAATATATTGTCATTTTAGACCATATATTATCCTAATTTTCATACTATAACATTTTTATAATTTTAAAATATTTTTCTGAAATATTTTTCTGAAAAAAAATATCATTAATGCCAATTTTGACAATATACATTTAATTTGACATAAAATATATAAGTAAATAATTTTGGATTATAATATAATAAATTTACACATCACTATTTTGTTATATTTATCTATATAATTCATTGAATAATATAAATCACCCGAAATATTTTACATTTAATATTTTTAAAATCATGTATTTAATTATTCTATTAATTAAAAATATAATGTGTAACATTTTCTAGGAATTTAATGTAATTATATAATTAATAAAGATTATAAATGAATTTCCATAATGTAAATAAAATCACTATTCTCAAAATATACATTTACATTCATCCCTAACTTCTTTTTTCCCAATTTAGAAATATATGTGATATTTAAATCTAATAAAGTGACCCATTGTGACTTTATTTGTTTTAAATATCATGTAGGTCATTTTCATTAAACATTTTCCATTAAAAAAAGTACAATTTGGAGCCTATGGTAATTATTATAAATGTAATATCCTATCCTGGGTGAAACATGTCTAGTTCCTCAAGATGATTCCCCAAAATGACCTCAGAAACACCACCCTGTATTCTAGAGGATGCCAAATTGTAGTGGGGTTCTAGTGGAAAACATGTGGAAACTATACTCTATTTATTATACTAATCCACATCAGATAAAATATTAAATAATTGAATGAAGTTAAACCATAATCATGTATTAAAATTATATTTCCCAAAAATTAGTACAAGCCCATAAAAAATATTAAATATGTAATGTCATATCATAAATTACCATGTGTAAGGGAAACATAAAATAACGAAAAATTAATAATCACAATATTGGATCCCAAAAATTCATGTCCTGGTCCCTCATCCATGAAAATATATGAGCCCCTGATCAACTACTATCATAGGGACTTTATCCATGTCATAACCTATAACCATAAAATCGGTGTGATTACCAAATAGTGTCCCATGCATGGTATGACTACAACAACATAGGCCACCACCAATGGTGTATACATAATATCTAGTCCAAAAATAGTGTATGAAGGTACATATTTAATAAAAATTAAATCGAAGAATACCTGGATTCCATTAATTAACAAAATCCCCTTTCATTATTTTTCAATGGGTTATTAATTTTTATCAAATATGTTACATCTTATGCCAGTCATATAAAATATGTATAAGGGGGAAGAATCATGTCCCCTACATCACCATGGAAAATATAAAAAAACATAAAAACACTTACCTTGGAGCCTTAGTCTATGTATTCAGATATCATGCATTCATTAACAGAATAGAGCCTCAGTATGACTCCATAACCCATGAAATTATGAATGGCTTTAGAGCCTCATTCTAACACAACCTTTGGGCATAGATCTAAAAGTATAATATCTCAAAAATATATCTATTCCATGTGCACATTCTTCTTTAACCATTATACACACATACAATTTACAAATCATAACTCATTGAACATGTGGACCATTTAAAAATTGTAGTTTATTCATCACACATATCATCTTCAATCATTAACCAATTACTCATTTACTATTTAAATTACAAATCCTATTTAAAAATATACCATTTATATTCTATAACCCAGAAATATATTTATCATTTACTATCCAAAATTCATTTAACACACTCAGTTTAAGAAAAACACCTCATGTAATGACAAAAACTGGACACAGTTATCATTAGATTCATTTCATAACTCATGTTAATGTGATAACATATTATCATGGGTTTTGTCTCATTAACCCCTAAATTCCTTATTTAACAACCCTATTTCAGGTTCAATGTAGCAACACATCACATGGGTGGCCATTAAACCAATAAATTCAACATAAATTCAAACCATGGGAATCATTGGGGAATAAATTAATAATTTAACAAACCAAATTAACAATTCCTACAGATGAAACCAAATGGACAGCAATGTGGTATAAGTTCACAACCATAAAAACATAAATCCGTACTCAATCCTATGGGATATAACAAGTAGACTACCTAACATAATTTCATAGATAAAAAATCACTCAACATTGTCCATTGATTTTAATTTGAACACCATTTTAAGCCCCACCCTAGGATACGCTAGAAAAAGTTGTCATTGGGGATTCAGAAGAAAAAGAATGATTCCACAAGCACAAATCCAAAAAAAGGAATAAAGGGAGTTCTAAACTCACCCATATATTTTTTATGAACATGATGGCACTAAAAATGGATTAGAAATGAGGGAGATCGATTTTTGTGATGTGTGGGACGTAGGGGTCGTCACCCTTAGAAACTATGTGAATAATGGAGAGTAAAATCGGGTGATAAAACATAAAGCCCAAGTGAAAAAATGGTTAACATTAACCAATATATAAGGTAGTGAATGGTTTCATTGTATTTTTGGATAAACCATGATCTAACCATTTTCCACCCTCTATCAAACAGTGTCAAGGTCTCAGAGTATCATGTAGATGTGACATAGTTTGAAAAACTATGTGTTAACAATGAATGGAGGATTTTACCAAACCTGAATGACATCACCTCCCCTCTAGAAAATATTTACCAACCATGCACCACATCCTCTTGGAAATAATATATATTGTTCATAGTTACTACTAACCGTTCTCCAAACATGAAGTATTCGCTTTATGGTTCCTTTTCCCCATATTTCATTTTCTGAAAAACTGGGACAACACAAGACTACTCATAAACTCGTTAAGCATTTCATTAAATAAAATAAGAAGATTTATTCCAAAATGAAAAAAAGTAAATGCTTCAAAATATTTATGGGATCTTAAATCCTCCACAATATATAGTGTCTCATCCTTGAGCCACACACCCAAGCATCACTGAGTATCCACTGTAAAAAGACAGGTCCTGGTCCCACATATCTACCTCCCTTTCCCAAGTTTCCTCTTGAACATTTCCATGCCACCACCAATCATAGACTTATGAAACAACCTTGCATCATAAAACATTCTCACTATAACCCAAAATATGAACTATATTCTCCTTAATGGATTCTTCATCCAGAAGATCAACATCCTCAAAATCTATCACAAGGGAAGGTTCTTGTTGATACATCCAAAGTTGTGAGGCATGGAAAAATTCATGCAGGACACTATATCATTTTTGACTATCCATTAATAATGATACCTGTCTAATACACCCCTAAATCTCAAATTGTCTCTTATACCTACATTCCCACATACCATATTTCCTAATTCGATGGTGAACCATCCTTGTCCACACCCAATGGAAAAAAAGATTATCCATCATAAACTCAATAGGTTGATGATGTGGATAAATTTAAGACCTCTAACTACTATGATCCATAACAATAAATTTCTAAATATACTAAACCTACTATGAGATCTCCTGAATAAGACTCAGTCGTAAAAACATTGATTCCCCAAACTATATCAATCAAGATCGATATCTCCCTGACCTAGTAGAGAGTGCCTCATATAGTGCCTTCTAAATAGTTGAATAGTAAATTTTGTTATTGGTGAACTCAACAAGTGTTGTTTACATATACATTATTAAACTAAATTCTATGAAACATTCCCTTAGAATGCCCTCTAGAACCGAAATATTTCACTTTGACTGACCATCTGTATGTGGTTGTAATGACATACTCAAAAAATCCTAGGCCCCAAGAACCTTCGGTAACCCCTACCAGGACATGACGTAAAACCTAGATCACAATATTAAACTATATTATATGTTACCCCATGAAATCATACTATATCTTGAATATATATATCAACCAACACTTCCACGGTGAAGGTCTATTGTATTGTCAATAAATCTACAACATTGGTAAATCGATCGACAACTACTCATATGACATCATTATATTGTGGTTTCCTTAGTAGAACCACCACAAACATCACCACGAAGTTATCCCATTTGCATTATTATATGTGGAAAGGATATACAAACCCACATAATCACTGATTCATAGCCTTCACCTATTGATTGGTGTAGAAACACATCAGAAAACCTACAACTCCCTTTTTCATCCCTGGCCACCAAAACAATATTTGAAGATTGTGATACATTTTGGTTAAACTAGGTAGCACCACCCACTTTTAAGCATGAGACACATGCATCATATAATCCCATATAAAAGTATGCATGAAAAAATCGATATGAATATAAATGATATTATCATCGTCAACATTCCAATTGGAAGGTGACTCCTCACATTCACTACATTCCCTCAAGTAAAAACACCCTTGTTCACCATACAGCCTTTCCTTGATCTGGATCATATGTCTGAAGTAAAATACTAAGGATTCGAGGTTCATCTAACCTCATACCCATTGAATCCATAGATGCATCTAAAAAAATAATTCGATCGGGCACCAATCAGAACTGGATTCTTAAACTATGTGATTTTGAGTGTATCGACACAAATCATCTACTACACTGTTTCCCTTATCCAGTGAGTAAACAAGCTCAAAATCTAAAATCTTCATGTATTCTACCCATATTCACTACTGAATACACATATCACACAAGAAGAATATGTAATTAAGGATTTTATGATCTGTGCATACAGTAAATATTTCCTAAGAAAATAATGCTTCAATCACATAAAATCAATAACTGCCATGACTAACTAAAAATCAAGTGTAGGGTAATTTCATTCATGAGTCCTCAACATCCACAAACCATACACCACAAATAGATCACCCATAATACACACTACCCCAAGTCCAACACTAAAAGAATCATATAAAAATGATTAATAATTAGTCAGATCAGGTGGGTTCAAAATTGGTGAAATTGTAAACCACTTATTTAACTCATGGAAAACCATTCTCACATGCCCTAGACCATTAAAACATGATGCCCTTATTGACCAAGACCAGAATTAGTAATTATAAATGAAAAAATTCTTTGATTAACTTTCGATTATATCCCGCTAATCCATGTAATATTCAGATATTAAAAACATTCTTATGGTGTTCCCAAGATGAAAATCCCTTCACTTACTTTGAGTCTACTAACACACATTCCACAGAGATGATATAACCCAATAAATAAACCTTTTAGATCAAAAAATGAAAACTATATAGCTTTTTGTATATCTTATTCTTTCTTAGTGTACTTAAGATGATGTTACAATGTTTAGAATGATCTTCGTGAGTCCTGGAGTACACTATGGTTCCATTAAAAAATTAATAATAATAATAATCAATTTGTGGGGAGAAGATTTTGTTCATTAGGGAAATAAAAACAAATAGTGTGTTGCTCATACAAAATGGAATCATGAAAAACACTTATAAACCATACACCCTCTGGAAATTTGTTTTTTGTATATTAGAAGGTCTCACCCTCAGATGATAATACTATAATATCAAATCAATTTTAGAGAATATATAAGCACATCTTAACTATAAATAATATCATCAATTCTTAGAATAGGGTATATATTAATAAATATCATCTAATTAAGCTTTTGGTAATTGACAAACAAATTCAATTTCCTATCATCTTTCAAAGAAAACAATACTGGAGATCCCTATGGTGATGTATACCGATGATTAAACCATTTTTTTCTTCAATTCATCAAATTGATTTTTATATTCCAATAGTTTTTCTAGTTCCATACAATATTGAGGAATATAAATAGGTTCATCTCTAGGGACTAACATAATCTTGAAATCAACATCTCTATTGGGAGACATCCCTATCAAGTCTCAAGAAACACATCATAAAACTGATCCATCATATGAGGAAATTCAATATTATATATAATCCCTTTATCAAGAATTTTACATGATACACGAGTTGTATGCTCACCCAACAATGGATGAATAGGACCTACATGGCCTTCCTAGATATCCCATTCCCAACAGTTAATGTATGTATCCCCCTCAACAGATGTTAATTTTTTTCAAATAGTGGTAACACCAACTATAGTTATAGTACAATACCATCCAATCAGTCACCAATATCAAGTAACAACCCAAAATTTCAAGCACTGAAAAGTCCCAAGGGAAGCAATTCCCACCAACATCAAGAGAAAACTCCTTAAACTAACAAGAATTTTCATATTGTACCCCCATTAGTGCGTCAATTGACCAAACCCCAGAAATATATTCCAGTTCTATACCATATACATTCCCCAAATGATTAGAAGTAAATGTGCCAGAGAAACATGAATCAGGTAAATTATTATGAAGAGTGAAAGCTAAAAGAATCAAACCTATAACTATCGATGATACATCCTTTAAAACCCATATATATGAAGAACTGCATAGAGATAGCATGTCCCCTTACACAAGGCTCTTGTATGAGTCTATATTCATTCACTACCCTGATGATAAGGATGCCCTTGTCTTAGAATACCATACCTGACACGCCAACCGATATATCTAGACGAAATCCCACTGCCATCCTGGTAGGCGGTAGCCAACCCCATATTATAACACTGCATCAGCCTTGATCCTTCATTCATTCCCATATATGGAGTGTTCATACTTAACCTCTTCACATTCCATATCCTTATGCTCACCCATCACTCAACTGATATTTGTGGAAATTTAACATGCATGTGTCTCAGCCTACCTCTCAAATAAATGATCACATGATCACCCCCTTGAGAGGTCAAACATATCCCCTGCATACTCTTTTTACCACCACCCTACTGAAAACATTGAAATTTTTTCTTCTTACCATAAAAAGTTGCACCACTGTATCTCCTAACTAAAACTACATTTCCACCATCAGAATCCTTCTTGAGTTTCCTTCTAAAATATGGACTTTAACCACCACTTATGAAAACCTATTTAAACAAATTTTATTCACCTAGGACACGATCCCGTGTCTAATTATATTCTAAAAACACCGTGGATTCGTCATCCATTTTAAATGATGGAAAAAAAATTCATGTCATTGAACCACCCAACAACATCCATCATTGTCAAATTCACCGGGGTTAACCTCATAAACATTGAAACCTTCTCTTGTCTTTAGGTCCCAATATAGAAATGATCCAAAAATATTTCCAATACATATTTCTATAAGATTCCATATGTCTACATACACTATACCAAGATATCCCACCCTCACTTCACTAGTCCTTGCAACATGTAAGCTTCAAAATTGACTCTCTTCTCATGAGGAGTCTATAAGTGATTCGGAATCTATTTAGATAGACACCATAAATAACTTAGTTTCATAAAGTCCACCATCCATTAAAATCCTCAGTGGATATAGTAACTGAAACTCTCAAGTCATGTCAAACATACTCAACAAAGACTATCCTAGGTCATGTTCAATAATATTCATATTGAAAGTAATGTTATGAAAAAACCATTCCTCTATTTGGTTTCC
Source organism: Viscum album (assembly GCA_963277665.1). Classification (NCBI taxonomy): domain Eukaryota; kingdom Viridiplantae; phylum Streptophyta; class Magnoliopsida; order Santalales; family Viscaceae; genus Viscum; species Viscum album. The sequence goes on from OY728134.1 coordinate 1,284,409,101, forward strand.
TGGGATCAACAGGGTTTCCTACTCAACTACTATAAGAGTGTTCTCAGTGGTATCCTCATGTCCCCCCACTAGTACACATTTTTGAGGTGGCATCTCTCTATAATAGCAAACACACATATCAAAACACATAACATAGAGCCTCAATTTTTCTCGGAGAAGAATATACTCTTCTATATATAAACTTCACCATTCATATACAGGATCAAAATGGATATATTCACATATCTTTCACTACCCACATCCTTCCCTACCAAGGGTCACAGACAACATGGGGTAAAATGACTTACATAGTCACTATTCATTCATTAGACACTATTTTTAACCATTTTACCTTCTTAATATAAATCATTGACATATAGGAAACATTATATCTTTAAAAACCATCAAAAACAAAATTTAATCCTTTTACAACTCTTTTCTAGGAATGAATATTTAACAATTCTTTCACATTATTTCCATTTTCTCATTTACATCATCTCTGTCTAACACCATTTCCTTCAAACTTCATGGGAAAATTAAAAGCATTTTATCCCTCGCATCCAACATGGATTATTCATGTGTTCCATGAATCATGTCACATATATACCAAGGTGCCTAATATGATGCTTGTTTTCACAACCTCGTTCCATTTTAGTGACATGAAAAATAATATAAAATATTTACATCACTAAACATGTGCATCTGTCAAGGTGAAATACCATCAAAACCTAACAAAAAACATTATGAACAACAATCCAACAATGGTTACTTAGGTCTTACCCCATAAATGGGTTAGGTAATCTCATAAATGTGTTCATTCACATGGTCTCACACATCCTAGTCTCTCTTATAACATTCCAAAATAGTAATACAATAAAATATAAAAACATGTACTCATACCACTTTGTAAAATCCTGACTATGTTGCAAATTATCCCATGCTTCGAGAATATTGACCACATCAACTAAAGCACACCTCCTTGGATTCTAGAGACCGTGACTAGCAATTAATTTCTTGTAAAACTTGTGAGGACACTATAAAATCTTTATCAGAGTAAGTCAAAATAGATAAAATATGAAATAAAGGTTACAAGGGAAAATTTAATCATGCATCACAAATACATTTCCCAAAATAGGGTGTCAGAACACAACAAAATAGTAAAAAATCTATAACATTTAATATAGATTCCAGTGAAATGGAAACTCAAAATAAAGAAAACTAAATAATCTATATAAATGGACCTGAATTCCCGTCCCAATACATGATCCATGTACATCCTTAAGACCAAAATATGCCCTCTATAACACTGCCTTTAGTCTTCTTCGTAGCTGCATCCTTTATGTATTCATCGGTACTCAATGGTGTCCTGGGTAGGGTGTGAGAAAAACTATGTAGAACATAACAAATAGTGCATACAAAATATCTAGTCTAAAGAGATAGTTTGTGTAGGTTTATGGTGAATAATAAGATATATGAAACAATAATCAAATTCCATTACATCACCATGTTAACTTAAATCACATTATTCATTTAATCCAAGGGTTATCCATTTTCATCAAATACACTTCACCCAATGAAGGTCGTATAAACTGTACATAATGGGGATGAATCAAGTTCTTGACATCAGTAAAAAAATATCTAAATAATCAATACATAACAATTACATCAGAGACACAGTCCAATTATTCATATCCCATTCATTTGTTTTGGGAATAAACCCTCAGTTGAACTCTGTAACACGAGGATCTAGGGATGATATAAGAGCCCCATTATAAGACCCTCGCTCTTTAGGTTTTCCCACCAAAAATTTTCCTTCAAATCTATATACATTTTTGTGCTACCAGGGTGTATAGAGAAATTTGAACTATGAGAATCATACAATAATTCCCTTTTGTAGATCAGGTTTATCGGGAACACAAAGTCACTTCCCAAATTTCAAAATTCCATCTTCATATAAGAAGTCACTCAATCACTCGTTATTTACAGCTTTAATCATGTTTTGAAAATCCTCATCATTAGTTTGAGATTTTTTAATCCTTTCTAGTAATGATGGTTTGGCAACAACTTGAAAAAATTATTTATGTTTCACCTTCCATGGTTTTTCCTATATCCATATTTACAATATACATTAAAATAGGATCCCTTTCAACTTCCATGTTGTTCAATTATCCATGATTTTTTCTTCCCAATTCATCTGCTACGTTATTTTCCTTCCCCAAGTGGTAGTGTATCGTGCAATCATAATCCTTGAGTATTTCAATCCATCACCATTTCCTCATGTTGAGTTCTTTCTATGAGAAAATATACATCAAACTATTTTGATTGCTATATATCTCTCATTTTTCACCATAGAGATAGTGTCTCCAAATATTTATAGAAAATATTTTAGATTCAAACTCAAGATCATGAGTGGGACATTTTTGTTCATTAATTTTTAGCTGTCGTAATGCATAAGCTATAAATCTATCATTCTGCATAAGGACACAACCAATTCTATTCTATGAAGCATCACTATAAATAACAAACCATTAAATCATTGATGAAAAAGTAAATATAGGAGCATTGATTTATCTTCTCTTCAGTTCTTCAATACATCATTCATACTCTTTTGTACAAACTAATTTAACCCCTTTACGTGTGAGCTTGGTTTATGGGTTAGCAAATCAAGAAAAATTCTGGATAAAACTCTGATAATAACCTGTTAAACCAATAAAACTGTGTACCTCAGTTAAAATCATCTGTGCTAGCCATTCTTGGATTTTTCTTGTCTTATAAGGATCAACAAAGATTCCATCCTTTGAGATAATATTCCCAAGAGAAGAAATCTCGTGAAGCCAGAACTCACACTTGCTAAACATACCATATAATTCATGTCTTCTATGATTATTTAAAATAATGAGTAAGTGATTTTTTTGATCTTCGTATATTTTGGAGTATACAATGGTATCATCAATAATTTCCACTACAAATTCATAAAGATATTCTTTGAAAACACTATTCATTATATTCATGAAGATAGTGGGTGCATTAGTCAATCCAAATAGACTGTAAACTTGTAATGCTTCTACCTATTTCGATATACTGTTTTTTGGAATCTCATCCTTCATCACACACAATTGATGATATCCAGATTGAAGGTTAATATTTGAAAAGTATTGAGCTCTATGAAGTTGGCCTAATATATCATCATTGAGAGGTAGGGGATACTTGTTCTTTTTTGTTATATCATTAATCTCACTGTTTCCAATGCACAACCTCATAGATCCATCTTTCTTCTTAATAAAAAGAATAGGGGCTCCCCTTGGAGAAACACTTGGGAAAATAAATCCCTTATTACTCAATTCATCTAGTGGTTTCATTAGTTCCACTAATTCTATAGTGGCCATTCAATAAGGGGTCTTCTATATAGGCTTTAAACCAGGAATTAAGTTAATGGAAAACTCAATTTCTTGTTCTGGAGAATGTCCAAGTAAATTCTCTGGAAAAACATCAACATATTCTTGCACAATATGAAAATCCTCTATTTGAACATTCCATTCCTCACCCATAGTTATTTCATTCTCTTCCTCCCCAATATTGAATTTAGTTGAGCTACTGGGGTGGATCTAGATAAGAATTAGGTGGTGACGTTTTTTTTCTAAAGATAAGGTACTCCTTATCATCATCAAAAATTGTAACCTCCATCTTCTTACAATAATGTTTGGCATCATGGTCCAAAAACTAATACATTGTGAGGATTATATCAAATTCAATCCTTGGTATGACAATGATATAAGCATATAAATAATGTTTACATGACTTAAAGGGAACTGATTTACAAAACATTGTTGAAATGATTCTTCCATTAAGAGTTTTGACTAACAGCTCCCTTGTTAAATAAAATTGGAAATATATAAATTTTTTAGAAAACTAGGAAGATATGAAATAATACGATGATCCAGATTCCAATAATGCATTGGATAAACATTAGGAAACCACTAAATTACCTACCACCCCATCTTTCGGAGCTTCAACCATAGCAGCAGATATAGAATAAGCTTGTCCTTGATCCCTTGGACTTTTCTAAGGTATGTTCCCTTGATGCTTAGGATATTTATTTCCATAATTACCCTTTCTATATAATTATATCAATCAACATTAACATACACTTTATTCCCCTTGCAATCATGAGCTTGGTTCCCTTTTTCACCACACATGTAATAGACTCTCATTCCCTTCAGATAAGTACCAGGTTGTTTCTTCCAACATTTACTGCCAAATGGTTATTAAATTTTTCCCTTCTTCCCCTTATTTACATTTCCATAGTGTTTATCAGATCTCTTCTTCTCTTGATTTTCATTACAATCGCAAGACTTAGAAAATTATTTTTCCATCTTGATAGCACATGAGACAATATCTTCATCTGATAAGAAGGATTGTGATTCTAATGCTAAATGGAGAAATGGGTTTTACCCATCAATGAAACGATCAATATTACTTCTTGGGATACGTGTATAATCTGTAGCATGCATCGCTAACCTTGTAATGTTATCTTTATACTCTGTGACATTCTCATCCTCCTTTTTCCTTAGACTCAAAAATTGTCATTCTATATCCACTCGATGGTCATGAGGAATGTATTTTTCAAATAAAATTTCATTAAACTCCCTCCATTCCATATTTTATACTTCATCATATTCCTTTATGTTTTGAATCAATGGACACCACTGATCAGTATTTCTAGTGAGGTGGTAAACTACTTGAAAATGTTTTCCCTTTCGTTACTCCCCAAGTCGAAGAATAATTCTTCAAAGGAATTTATCCATTTCATAGCTACCAGTGGATTTGTACCCCCATATACTATTTGTGGTTGTTTCCTCATGAAGCAATTTAACAATGATCCCCCGTGCTGCAGATCAGGGTGCTCCATATGGGTAAGGTTATTATTCACAACCTAAGTGAGTTTTCCCAGTATGGTGATTAGTTGATCAGCACTAGTTGCATCACCAACACAACTATAATTATCTTTAGTAGGAGAGAAATCCCTACATAGAGTTTGTGCATTGATAAAGTTTCCACTGTTTCCACTATGCGACATTTTTAAACAATTGCATACACTAGATTAGTTTATTAATCGAAATTAATAGATCCGAACTTGTAAAACAGATAACATAAATCGAACAGTTTATAGATATAATCCATTATCATAAAAATATTTTCTTTCAGGAAGTATATACTCATAAACCCTTCATTATTGCTTGTAAATAAAATTAGAATTATCCAAAGAATATCCCTCGGGAGTGTCGTAACCAAGAGTGTAGAAAGGCCTGTTGTCATGCACCAGTTCCCGTCCGAGTCTAGCTCAAAGCAGTGTTTTCGAATTTTACCCCTAGGTATATTTGTGCCAGAGTCGGCACTACAAGCTCGTATCGAGACAGGGATGCATTTCTTGGAAAACTCTCAAAATCTCTACAATACCAAAATTCTAGGAAGTTCTTCTATACTAATCCTCAAAGTCTATCTTATGGTTGTGTGCTCTAATCAAAGTTTATATAAATGTATTTCCCAAAGATTGTACTAAAATTTCTCTGATACTAGTTGTAACACCCCGTCCCTAGAAGCCTAGAGTTGGTGCATTATAACATATCAGTGGAATGATCACAAAAGGTCAAGTCTTGAAAGACCGATTAGTTTACTAGCCTTGGAAGTACAAGATACATTCATAATGCTAACATTACATCATAATATAGAAAACTACAACAAAATTGTTTCCCTTGAAGACACTGAGATTCCATATACTATCCCAGCATGTCAATCATTGTATACTTTTTCGCATACTAGGAAAAAATAAAACATATAAAGGGGTGAGTTCAGATGCTCAGTAAGGATAACAATATAGTGGAAATATTCATAAATAAGCATAAACCTTTAAAGAAATGCATCAAACTAAAGCAATATCCTTCTCAACAAAAAATTCATCATAATATGTAAAATATAAATCAAAATAATTCCATTTACATACTCACATGGATATTCTACTAGTCAAATAATAACATGAAATATCAATAGCCACTTTAATAATGATGTAATCCTTAATGCCATAATTCATAACCACATAGTCAAGGCCATGTTCCAAGACTGATAATATGATTTTGTCAAGGCCTTGTGTCAAGACACTAGTTTGTCCCATGAGAACTACCGATGCATCGAGAAGCTATAGTGGGCTCCACCCATCACATACTATGTCCAATGCATTCCTCATATGAAAAGGATTAAACATAACATAATAATTCATATTAAAACTAGCATACATAATATCAATAATTTATCCATAAACAATGAATGGTGAAAAAATAACACATCCATATAAAAAAATATCACAAAACCATTAATAGAATACGGAAGTTTAGTATAATAAAAAATCCACTTCAAATAAGATTAAAATCCATTAAAGGAAGTTGACATATATGAAATCAAACCCTTTTTTAGAGAAATATATCGTTGTATTTTGAAATAATTTAAGAAAATTTTATTTTGAAAATATTTTTATTAGTTGTAATGGAAGCTTCGACGATGTTATAACAGCAGAAAATATCCACACTCACCGTATACGTTAGAAAAACATTCTTACCATAATTTTGTCGAAAAGGTCATAAAGTACATTGTTTGGAAAAAGAAGGAATGATTCTTTCCAAAACATATAAGGTCATATAAGGGTATAAATTACATTACCGCATTGTATAGTGAATAGTAAAAAAATTTGAAATACATTATTAAGAAACATGGATGTGGATGATAAAGAGGTCCCAATAGATAATTAAGTATAAACAATGTTGAATAATAAAGATATTGTTGAATTAAACCTTACCTTGTACTTTCCCATGGTTAGGGGTAGGTTAGCCTGTTATATAATGGGGAAATAATTTTTTTTAAAATTATAGAATATTCATATAAATTAATATGATATCGTATATGATCTTTTAACATTGCTTTGTTAATAATATCTTAGTATTATCATCGTTTCGGGTGTTAATTGATTTGTTATCCATTATAGGATTTGTTAAATAAGTAGTTTTTGTTCTGGATATAATGTATCTTATTCATATTCATAATGATATTAAGTCTTTAAACATTATTTTTAATTGTATAATGAAAATTAGTCTTGAATGGATACAATGGAGAATGAATTTCATCGTGTTCATGGAGACGATAATCCGTACGTACACACGAGCGAAAATAACAATTTTTATATTAAAATCATATATAATTGGATGGTATAACATATATACAAAATCATTATCATGTTATATTTTTTATTTACACCAATTATACTTCATTATTATACCCATCCGAATAGTAATGTACTGAGTAATAACTACACCACGACGTGGAGACGATAAGTCGTATGTACGCACGTATGGTGACATGTCATTTAAAGGATGGGTAGAATAATGATTATGGTGGTACCATATTTATAATAAAATCATAGTATATAGAAGATACGGGAGTTATTATTTTAGAATGGAAACAACGAGGAAAGAAGAAGTGGAAGAAGAAAAAACAAGAAAGAGGTGGTGAGATATTTACCCCTTCTTCGGTTTCTTCCTTTTTATTTGTTAAAAAATGATCTTTATGTTGGATTTATGACCAAATGAAGAACTCTAAGATGAAGTTATAATCGTTGAGAGGGTATTTGGGCAGGATTTGGCCGAGTGAAATTGCTTTGACGGTGTGAATTAGAGAGAAGGGGGTGTGGCCTTTTATAAGAGGGGTGAGGGGCACCTTAGGAAAAGATAGAAATATTATTTTATAATAAAATATTTTTCAGTTTCTAATGGCTCCATAATTAATTATATAAAGTCTAAGGTGTAAAAGGGTCTAAATCCCTTCAACCAATAGGTTTTAGACATGTTTGGGTCACTATATTAACCTTATCTTTTAGATTTAGCTCTCAGTTAAATAGTTTGACCTTTAACATGTCTCTTTGTTTTTTATATTATATCATTAATAAACATAAAATATAAATCCATGTGATTCTAATGTGGTTCATTAATGAAAAAACTGTCATTATATAAATATTTTGGCCAATCCTTAGATTTTTAGGACTATTATATCAACCAATAATATGTTATTTGTGTTAAAAACTCATTTCGGTCAATTTTGATATTATTTAAAAATTCATTTTGGTTAAAGTCCTAATTACTTTTTTTCATTTAAATAAATATATTAAATCAACCCTAGAACGTCATAGTGACCTATAAAATTAGTGGAATTCATAAAAAGTCTCTTATTACATTTACTTGGATATTTATTATATCATTTATTTTAATATTTCATTAATTTGGTAATTACTGCATCATCATTGTGTCATAAATAAATTAAATTATTTAATATCTAAAAAATATAAATAAAATACCATTGTATAAGAAGTATTTTTTTTCTTTCTAATAAATCTTTATATCTGAATTTATACTGTGCATAACCCTATATTAAAAATATTTTATTTATTAAACATTGAATTTAACTCTTTTAACACTTATTTAAATTAAATAGTAATAAATGTCCTAATCTAAATCCAAGTGGACCAAAAAGATCATATTTTATTCCTAATGTTGGTTTTGATAGAATTACACTTATCCAATAGAATTTTGACATGTGTTAGGGTAATAAAAATATCATTTTTACCCTTAATTACCCTATTTACTTTTAATTGTTGTAAATTAAAGTAAAAAAGTTATGATTCACAAAATATTATTTTCATCTTACTGAACCACATTTTACTTACTGATATAAACCATGTCTCTCATGATTTTGAAATTTAACCCACAGAAGCGGTAAAATTATGATTTATGTAAATTTTCAAATGCTCATAAGAGGTGGGTAAAAGACGGTAAAAAGATCAATAAAATTTTTATATATCTATAATTTTTATAAAATGAATCCAATAAACTACATTTAACTTATATAGGTAGTACGTATATATTTTTCCCTAAAATAAATTAAAATAAACTAAAAAAATATTTAAATAAAAATTCGGTTTTAAACTATAACCTAATGTATTTCACTATTTATTAAAAATTGAATGTTTTCAAAAAATTACCAGAAATTCACCCTAAGCTAATTTCGATATTACAAATCCAAAAATGAATTCCATTTTTAAGGATAAAATTTAAAAAAATTTAAAATGTGGGTATTTCTATTCATAACGTCTAGTTTGATTGGTTGTGGTGTGTTAGAAATCGAAGTTGTGTGCCGCACACGCTATTGTATTTTTCAAATAGAAGCGTATCGTGGAAGAGTGTCGTGTTAAAATCATTATTTTCTGGCTATATAGACTATAGTGGGATTATATGAGAGTCGATCTACTGATTCTACATAGGAACCACAAGTGGAATAAGACAACCATTCTAATCCTACTACCCAGAGTACACAAGGAGTGTGATACAATCAATATTCAAATACTATATAGTGTAAAACTTTTCCATAACCCTTTATTCTTTTTATTTGAGTATTTTATTATCATATTATTCATTCAGTATTAGGTATAGATAATATTTAGTGCTTTTGGGAATTGGGAATTCAAATAGTGACATTGTTATGATTGAGATGTCATTGAAATATAACTTTTAATGGTATATAATGAAACTTCATGACAATATATTATTATATATATACACTAATTTTAAAATATATATTCCAAAATGGAAAAATGATAATAAAATGGATAAAAAAATAAACACATAATCTTTTTCAATTTCATATACATCATGACAATAATCCCACTTAAATTATATTTGGAAGTCATTGGGGATTCTAAAGTAATATATGGGTATATTTTATGATATTTGACACATGAGTTAGTTTGTATCTAATTTCATTACTATGATTGGAGGCATATTTTATTATCATAAAAAAGTTATTTTTCTAAAAGTCATCTAAAGGGAATGTTGTTTTACTAGGTTCAATGAAACCACATTAAGGGAGGGTGAATTACTCTGGGTGAAATGGTTTCAATGAAATCCAATTCCATTAACTTTTACCGCTATACCTATTCAGTGAATGGATATCTGTAAATCACTCTTACCATACCTTTAGATTGTATTAAATTGATATAAGACTGGATGAAAAGCAACATGGAACAATAGAATTTGAAAACAGATATTCCTCGAAGGATCCCATGATTGGTTATATCTATTGGAGGGGGGTCAAAACTTTATATACTTTTAGGATTTAATCTTTTAAAATATACAGATATGACTGGTTAATGTCCAGTAATCTCTATGTGTGTCTCTAATATTTATTTAAATTTCTTAGGAAATAAATATCACATTAAATTGTTGATATTTAAAAGGTTCAATCCATTCATGGGAATCCTACATCATGTTGTGATTAGTTATTATCTGTTATCACATATTCTGAACTAAAAATAAAAGTTTCTACAATGGGAATAAATCCCCTATGACCCTTCATTGCATTAAACTCCAATAATATCATTACAGTATACTCAATAGAATCACACCATTTTTTCCAATATCACATTGGATATCATCATACTGCATCACATAATCTTCAATCATCACATCCGGTATTATAGATATATATTCTTACCTCTTTATAAGCATGATCTTCTGTGAACTCTTTGATATCAATAAATCAAATTAAAATCATATTTCTCAAGATTTTTTATTTTATTGAAACTAGATAAGAAATTCAATTTCATTATCTCTGGAAGTGTACTCTTTTAATAAAGAATTATCATCTCAAGATTTTGCAATTTTCATCAAGTTTTATTCGTCCTCGTTTTTTTAATTATCAAACAATTTAATTAGTGATTTTTTAACATAAACATTTGAAATATAACAAAACCAATATACTACATTATAGTTTTTAAAAAAAATTACTAACTATTTATTATCTTCTAGATTTCTCATGTTCATAACATCCTAACCCTCTGTATCCAAGAAACATTGTTCTGTTATTTTCTAAAACTGCTTCAATTCTGCCTTTTATGATACTTTATACAATAGCTTTAGGTTTCTCAAAATTCAAACTAAATTTAAACAAGATAAAATAACACTTTGATAAAAAAACACTTTATTAAAACATAAGTCATTCATTTGTGTGTGTTACTCAAAGTTTATAAGACTATCTTCATGAAGAAATAATTCTCTACATTTATTCTACATAAAACTCATTTTTCATAACTCACATCAATAAACATTTGAACCACTGTTTAGTAAAATAATTTACTAATAAATAATATATAATTTATAAGCTTTATAAAAAATCATTAAATTTCATTAAATATATGTATTAATAGTATCATATATGATGAATTCACATAAACTACATGCATTGCAACTTTATCTAAGGAAATCAATTTTCATAAATCTTATATTGGGAACAAGATTATTATTATCTTCACTTATGTCTATCAACACTCTTCACCATTGTATGGATGTGGTAAGGGGTATTTAGAAGACAAATACTAGATTTCTTACTACTTTAAACATTAGAAAATCTTGGTTAACCACTCACTACTTCATGACTTTGAAAAATTTGGTTTTAGGATATCAGAATTAATCTTGGATTTATCGAGATTGAAAATACATTAATTGAAATTAGATCAAACCATTGAAAAAAAATTAATGTACCCATCCATTTAAACGCATTGCAGTTCTTTTTGAATTATAATGTAACTCATCAAAGATCACATTACCACTATGACGGTTCTACCCTAAAATGTTTGTATTGATAATCCAATAAATAAATTCAATTTTCAAGATCTTGTATCACATGAAACACCAAACTAAAAAAAACCAATTGTATTTTATAATTTACTATAATAATTAGTGTATTATGAGAATGATATTTGAAATATAATTAATAAAATTACAAAAAATGTGTAAACCCTTAACTGAATAAAAAATAAGTAAAATAGTTTATTTTAATTTGATACATATTATTATTATTATTATTTTTTTTAATTTTGAATTAATCTAATTCCAATAATTTGAATAAATTTAATTGTTATAAGACAGATAATTATGTTCTATGGGACTTGATTAAAATCATTTAGTTTTAAAAAGTCATATTTTTAAAAGATTTGATTTCTATATTTTATATTTATATATCAATAAAATTAATCACAACTAATGAATTTTTTTAAGGAAATTTTTTATTTACATAATAAATTAAAAAAATTAACAATCAGTCAATTTTTATTACATGAAAATTAATTTGATTTAATTTATTTTATCCCAACAAAAAAAGGTTTTCTAAAAATTATTTTTATATGTTATGCATGAATATAGAAAAATTAGTTTTGATATTCTCTATAAATAAAATCCAATAAAAAATTTCATATTTTGAATTATAATTTTCAATTTTTGAACTATGTTTAATTTAAATTTTTCGTATAAAAATATGTTGTTGAGGTTAATAATAATTTCCACGATAATGGTAAAAGGGTAATTTTTTATGTAGTGTTTATTTAAATTAAGGGAATGTTTTGTCGAAATAAATGTAATTTTTTATATTTGAAATTATAAATCCAAATCTATTTTTAATAATATAATAAATATATAAATATTCTTTTTATTATTAAATGATTTCAAATAATAAAACACAATTAATGAACAAATATTTGTTTTTCAATAATAATAGTTTTTTTAATATCTTATGTTTTAATTTAAATATTTAAATTATGATACATAGAAATTGAATTTGATTAAAAAATTTCCACCTTTTTTATCCTTTCATCATGATTTTGAATTAATGGTAAATTAAATTTTTATTAAAAAAAATTACTGTTGTAAAAAAATTAATAAATGTTAATATGGTTAAAAATGGGAAACTTAAAGTTGATCAACTTTTTCTAATTTAACCTGAAATGGAAACATCATAGAAGTTGATTTTTATATTTTAAAGTCTTAAACATATGTCTAATAATATATTCATTTCCAAAATCACTTAACTCCTATATGATTTGATCTTTACCCCCAACTTCTTTTCATATCGAAGGAAAAGTCCCTCTCTCTCACCTATAAAAGTAGATCACATCCATCCACATGAGGTCATACATGACCTTAGAAGATTCTAGGAAACACTAGACATTTTAAAAATCCTACAATCTAATTATATGGTATTTTACCATTGGTTTTATTAATGTTTCTCAAGTCGACAATTTCCCAAAATTCGTTCATTATATGTTGCATATACTCAACAGGAGTATTGTCTGCTCACAAACCTTTTTTATATATCTTAAGCATAAATACCTAATATTAAAATAATAATAAAATTAAATATGGATCATTATAATAATAAAATTACATTATTTTTTGAAAAAGAATTATCATTCTTCCTCTCATGGATTTGACAAATGAAAACATCTCTTTTAAGACATTCAAACTATTGCCTCTATGAACAATATATTTCGTTTTTTATGTCCACGTTAAATAGTTAGTTTTTTAAAATGTATATAATAAGTAAAAAAGTATTTATGATATTTTTATGGTTATTGATAGGTAAATTATTCATTCTATTATTAATATTAACAATAAACTATAATTGTAAATTTAACACCCTAAAACGACCGTACCATGATGAAAAATGATATATTATTTGTAATAAATTGCTATTTATCTTATGTTATTTATAAAAATATTTTCAAATTTTATTTAAATAAATAATAAAATATAAATTATATCATTATTCTTCTATATTGGTGATATTTTAATGTTTAACTAATTAATAAATACACCGCCATTTTTTAATTTAAAATCACCAAAATATGTTTGTCACATGTTTAATCTTCTTGTATACTAACTAAAACTAACATGGATTGATATTGGAACTTTATAAATCAATATGGAAATTATATTATAGTAATTTGAATAATATAAAAATTATAAAAAATTTAACAATGAATTAGGATCGATATCTCCATTATGAAATTTATATGAAATAATAAAGTTTACTAACACCTCATAACCAAAATTGATAACAAATAGATAATATTTTTTATAATTGGTGTTGGAAATTAAATATTATAAATCATAATACATATGAATAAATTTTTATGGTAATTTATTAATATGGTCATATTTTATATATATCTTAGTGTTATTTTTTTAAATGAAAGTAATGGTATGGGTTTTCATGGAAATTCCCCTACATTAAGGCATGAAATTATATTATGAACTTATTCTTCTTCATGGTGTAACAACTACCTCAACGGTTTCTATTATTGTTATTAATGATTACTTCATAGTAGTTAAAATATTTTTCATTAAATCCATCCATACAACTCATTTGATTTAATTGTTAACAAATTCTTAATGGTTTCCTCATGTAAATTTAACTTCTTCGAGACATTTGAAATTTTCACCTGTTGTTTTCTTTTTTAAATTGAATATACTTCTATATAGATTAATTTTATTATATAAATACATAATCTAAGGTCTTTTGAAAATCTATTTCATGTTATCCCCTTCAATTTCAACTTCTTCAAATGTTACCAAAGTCGAATGATTTTTTCAATTCAATCTTCTTTTCATTGACTCATAGTCTTTCTCCCTTCACTATAACCATATATGTTTTTTAGGTTTTGATATATCATTATATATTAAGGTAGTTGTAATATTTTTTAGGTGAAATTTCACTCTTACATCATAAATATTATTCTTTAAATGATTCAAAACATTATAGATCTGTGATTTTTATAAAAATAATTAATATTCTTTTTAGTGAATGTCTCTCCTCCATAGAAATTTTTTTCGTTCCACAAAGAATTTGCAATATTATTTTTTATACTAAAGACATTATGATATCATGTGACAATAATATTTTTCTTTACCTATATTAAAAAGAAATATTTGTTAAACATTTAAATGATGTGATATTCAATTAAGGTATTTTGACATATTAAAAAAACACATTACCATCATATATTTTATATTCCACTTCACTTTTTTTAAACAAAACATGATTTTTTCAAGGATCCATTATTTATAATTCTTTTGAAATAATTTTCGATAACATTTTACAATGGATCTTGAAAATTATATTTGAAAGTGACTCATAAATATTTATTTTTTCAATAATGTTGAAATTATTATATAAAATTTTCTTTTCGTGATTTCACTTCCATTTTTATATTTATCTCTAAAATATCTATCTTCATTTGATTAATATTTCATAAATCACCCCCTATTTTTTTAAATAATCCTTTTTGTGTGATATAATTCTTTTATAACTAATCCAATTCATGTGGTAAATTTATGTGATACCATTTGAAATTTTTTTGAAACCCATTTTATTTCAATTGATTTCCCATGATCTGATATAAGAATGATTTTATGTGGAACACATGAAAATATACTATAATTATGAGAATGGTGGGGAACTATCTAGAAATCTAATTCATCATTTCAGGTTTTATATCTCATGAGGTAATAATATAGAGTTTTATAATGATATGTTAATCTTTGTTTATAATATTGAATATAGAAATAATGTAGTTATATATTTTCATAATATCAAGTGTAGACATGATTTAGTGAACATTTTGTTTACATGATTGGGAATGGAAAAGATGTGTTAAGCTATGTTCACCAGATTGAGCGTGAGTATAATTTTGTTATCAATGTTTTAATGATTTTGAATGGACATAATTCATTTATATATGTTCTAAAAATTGTCCACGGACATGATGTAGATATCAAGTCTCAAAATGTTATGAATTCCTATGATTGTAATTATTCCAAAATTATATGTTATATATGCATGTCATGATTCATGAAATATTTTTTTGATTCATTTTTTTCACTCTTATGTCAAGGTATTATTTTAATCATTTAGGTTTACACGAATTTTTATTATAAAGGAAAATATTATTTTTTTCAAGTTATTTTATTCATATATTTATTCTGAGTTCATTTATTCTCATTCATGTGATCAAACCCTTGATAACATATTGAATATTATCTCCATTACTGAGCATTTAAGTACACACTTTTCTTATTTTATCCATTATCAATGCTATAAATATAGGTATAATATATGAGAGGTCTATATGGATGTAGAGTGTGGTGCGATTATGAAAAAATATTCATATTTATATGAAATGTCATTTTTATAAATCCAACATATAAAAACACCAAATCATTGTATTATGGTGTTGAGTAATTATTTGTGATATGTAACGTTTTAATTGTGAAAATAATTTAAAATATATTCATGTTTATCATCAATCATTACTCCTAGTATCAAATATTTTATATCAAATACTTTTCCATAGAATATTTAGAGGATGTTTTATATGGCTATATATCTTTATATAACACTACTGCAAGCGAATTGAGCTCAACATTTTCTACCGTAGTTGATTATGGGAATGTTACATGAGCGATTTTAATTACAATGGTGCGACATGTGAACACTAGGATGAGGTGAAAGATCTCTCGCTATGATGACAAAACAAGTAAACCTATGCATTTTATTAAATAGTGAATGACACCCACATTCTCCCTAGTCCCACATCATTATTTCACAGGGACAACCATTGGTTTATCAAACTAAGTGCTCCTTGAACTTTTGATGCCACTCGTTGTACTTCCTCATACCATGACCACTCTTTATAATTCTTCTCCACATTTTGGATCTTCCAATGCTCAGTTCCACCCCCATGATAGTCCTCTAATCCTCCTCTATAGCCACCCTCATCAAGTTGTCCTTGAGATTTTTTGTTATTTTTGATAGTTTGATGCTCATGTGTGAAAAAGTATAGACTGCACACTTTTTGATGAGGAATATACATAATACACATATTACATTCTGTTACCAATACTAAGGCCTCTTAAATATGTTTTTTGAGACTACATAAGTATTTTTTATTCCATATTCAGTTATTCAATACCATTTTTATCAATCATTCATCCTTTGGGTATTTAAGAGCTAGTTTATTAAAACATAATTCAAATCATCCTCATGATATATTATTTCAAGAACAAGACTTTTGATTACAATTTAAATCATTTGATCTTCAATCTCAACTTTAACTAGCTTATCAATTTCACATATATCTTTTTGTAGATAGTTGGTTTCTCATAATCATTAGAATCATTCTCTCAAATTATGACCCATAAAACACTTATAAAAATTAAATATTGGTTTACTAGTGCCATTATATCCATATAATCCAAGATAGCTATAGTAAAACATCCATTTTTAATTTATGTGTGAGAAACACCTCATACTGAAACATTATTTATTGGGTTATTCCACATCACCTAATCATCGTGAGAAAAATATTTAATATAAAATATAGGCATTGAAAATAAATACAATTTACATCTATAACATTCAATAGTATCAAATTGGTCTCTTCTTTATCTAATGTTGATGACTAACTCATTCATGTATGGTGTTTATTATCCCACTCACACACAACTCATTTCTTATCATTAATAAAAATATATGAAAGGCTATATCCTTGAACATGATACAATACCTGGTATAAACTAGTCTTACCTAAAAACACCAATATTTTCTCTTTCAGATTCTAGCACTGACAATGATTTACACTTCAAATATAGGGTTTTTCTACTCCACTTAATATTAGATCAGAAGGACAGCTTAATTATCCACTAAAATAAATTATGTTTATCTCCTTTCATAGAATAAAATGATCAATAATGGATGCATCATACATAAAAATCACAACTCATTGGTCTTAAATCAATATTAATCCTTATATGCTTCTTCTATTATTTTATATATTAAAATATTCACCAGGGTTGTCTCACAATTCCCCTACACTATATGATATAATGAATTAGGGTCTATTGTTCCCACAATTTTCTTATCCTTCTGATAGTATGATAATCACATATTAATATATATTTTTTTCTATCTCTTTTATCATCGTCCTTATATATTTTATAATAATTTCTTCTCATGATATCATTATATATATTTTCTCTTCAAAAAGGTATTTCTTCAATCTCTACAGCATTAGTTTTTTTATCTTTGATTTTCAATAATATTAAATATGAAGAAAAATATTACAAATTGGTAAACATTATCCCCACTCCTACTCTCAATCAAATCACATGAGTTTTCACCATTAAACCTCATGTATAATGAATTTCAAACTGATTATATGGGCATTCGTCCCACTAAATAATGATAAACTTTTTTATTATCAAAACACTTTTAATGGGAAATTGAGAAACCACAATGTCCATCATAACTACAAAATTAACCATAAAAGAATAAAATCCAATGAAAACAAATCAGATTTGCCTCTCCCCAATAACAACCTTATATCGAAAAGCCCTCACAAATGCATGATCGCTGGACTGATTATCCCACACAGGGGTGCATGAGCCTAGAACTGATGGAATATCCATCCCCTCTCAAAATTCCAAATCCCAATGGCATGGAAACTTTAAGGATTATTCCCTTAAATGATATTCAAATCAAATTAATTCCACCTTTTTAAATTAAAAATCTAAGCTATGAAGATAATATATTGTTAATAAATTATGAGGTGATGGATATTATTATTTGAAAAGACAATCCCTATCTCTATTTTTTTCCCTTCTTTGGTTATTTTCGACGATGTGATCTTCTTCCTCCCACTAAAAAATTCTACATCATATTATAGATAATAACATGGTAGTTCTATTAATCATAACGATTTTAAACCATAAAATATCATAAAAATATTATCTAAATTAATCCTCTTATGTTTTCACTTTACGTCGTATGGAAAACCCAAAAATAAGAAATTCATTACATTTTATAAGGGAGACATCATGTACTTTATTAAATTTTAATCTAGATGAATCTTACGTACCTACCTATAGAATATTCCATATCTCTAAATTTATCTTTTTTATTCCAATCATAATTATATACCATATATCTAATTAGAAAATTCCTTACATAATAATAAAAATATCATACATATCACGGAAACTATCTTACATATAGAAGTGGATTTTATCCTTTGGAAAATTTTCAATTTGTTGGTATCTTATAGATATACTTTTTCAAAGAATTTATTATTTAATGTTACCATAGGGAGAAATAAATATCCATCAACTCTTATTTTTATACAGATTATATGAACCTCCCTGATGTATCATCTATATTTTTTGGGTGAACTCTTATTTATCTAAGTATTGCTTGTTACATTTCAAAAAAATTAATGGAATGTCATGAATGACCCTTACGTATTAGCATGGGAGAAGCGTATACTTTTTTGTGCCTCATAATATTTGAGTGATTATTATGTATCAATTTGTTTTCTATATATTATCACTTATTCATTGATCACCATTTTAGAGTTTCTATTTCATATTCAGGAGTTTACTATAATTTTAAAAACCTAAAACTCTAGGTACACATATATATAGACTCATTTTTTCATTTTCATAGAAAATTATAGTTACTATTATATACATATTGTGTAACTACTGAGAAACATACATATCACTTTGGATCTAAAAATTTTCAATTTTTATGTTTTCTATAAAATAGAAAAGAACAAGTGCATTACGTAATTTTTCATATCTTTAACAACCTACAACACAAAATTTCAACAACCATCTCAATAATTATCCTCCATTCATATAAAATAATTTCAAAATATCCTCTCCAACTTAAAATTAAATTGGAAAAAAATCAACTCAAATTTATTCATCATTAATATAACTCTAATGAATAGTATTACTTTTTTTTTCTTTTAATAAATTTATCCAACTACATACAAATGTATTTTCATATAATACTTAGTCTTCGAAATATGATAATTCCTTGGTTGAAACATCCCACCTAGGTTCCTTAAACCAATTAAATGGATATTATATCAAGTATACACTATAAAACATGTAACAAATCTCTTAAGTAGCATATTTTCTATCTATGGGATTATCCCCAAGAATTGTGGTTTCACTTCAACCATATTCAACTATCATATTGATAAAAGAAAAAACATTATCCCAAATCCATGATGATTCTTCAAACCTCGTGTAATCTTAACAAAAAAACATATAATGAAAAATTCAAGGGTACATCAGTTAATCATATCACCGATAAAATTTGGTACACTAAAATACTTCCTAGATTATAATCTTAAACATATATTTTCATCATCATTATCATCTTAATATTTATTGAAAACAAATACAACTCAACACTAAGTGGGTTCAGCAATCCCCATGTAAGATTTGTTTTCAATTCCAATATAGAAAATCCATTTCAATACATTTTCATTCAATTTATTCTATCCGTAAATTACTGATAATAAATACAATGATTTATGAGAAATTATTATATCAATTCACTTAACAAAATGTTCCAATATTATTCCACTATATGTGTATATTTGTAATTCTTGGTGTAGAATGTAAGAGTGATTAACCTATAAAAACGTTTCACTTAACCAAATCTAATTATGATACTAACTCAATACACATTCAGTAGTGTATTTCCAAATATGTTTTGAGAAAGAATGTATTTTTTTAGTATTTTCTCATGATATTTTCAAATTGAATTCATTAACTCTTCTCGACTAAAAATTAAAAATATTCAAAACACAGATGGTTTTGTTTCAGAAATATCTTATGAATTTCTCAATTTATTTTTATCTCTTATAACATTGATAAATCCAACATTTCCCCCGTTATAATTAAAATAAATAAATTCCAAAAAAATGATTAGAGGACACGCATACAATCATTTTTTCAAGGAAAGAGTCCAACAAAATTTTGTATAATTCCATCATTCTAAAAAATATGAACTTATTGAAGCTTCTTGAAAAATTAATATATCTTCCCCTCAAGGGGAAATTCTAATTACGCCTTCACTGTGAAACATATATTCAATAAATAGTATATAGGATTCCAAATCTGTTGATAACACTAAGATGGTGACATAGGAAAATCTACCATGATTCGTTGGTATACTGGATTCCTTAGTTCTCCCCTAGAAAAAAGAATAACCGTTAATACCATAAAAAAAATAAAAAACATATAGGATAATAAATAAGGTTGTTCTACACTAATTCACAGAGAGATAATAAATATATATAACTAATTCTCAAGAAAGATACTCCTAAATTTCAAAATATATGTTTTTTAGAGAACACCTCATGAAATATATTTTGATTATTCTAGTAGTGTATTCTTTTTGCATCACGGTCTTCTTACTTCTCTAAACTATCTATTTTTGTGGAATATTGAACTTACCATCAATGAATATTTCAAATGTATCTTATAGTTCAATTTTTATCTTTATTATCATATATTCATGTATTATATGTATGATTTAATAATCCTTTTAATTTTTCCAATCTACATGCAACCTCCACAATGTTCATCATTAATTATTAGATTATCATTTATAGAAGAACACTAATGAAATTAAAATTAAAATTTATATTGTTTTTTTTATTTATCTTTATAACATTTATTTTCTTTTACTTCATTTTCTTTTAAATATCTATTTAATCTGGATAAATGATCATAGATTCATTATAAACATGGATGACGTTCCTGGATCATCTTTGGTTTCTCCGGAATGACCTCCACTAAACCAGTCCTATTATTTGTTTATTAGTTTTATTAATTATTTCTCTTCAAATTTCTTATATTTATATCATCACTCGTGGAACTATTTCAGCGAGCCATGATATATCCTCTAGTTCAACAACATAATTATAATGTTATTATATTTATTTAAGGATGCTTCTTAATCTTCTTGAGATCATTTAATTGATATATTACTTTTTTTCATATCTTAAGAAAGAATAATAATCTTAATTTTATTGAATTTTCATTAAAAATAATAATGTTATATTAACATCTTTAAAATTATTTTTTGTTTGGAACCAGCATGTTTCTTCCCAAGGAATACTTTTTTTGTAGCTTCTATAGTATTTCTCCAAACATTAAAATCTATTAGTAATGAAAATTTTATTCTCATTTATATATGTTCTTTTTATTTTTCTCATATTTCCTTCAACCATGTTATAGAATTTATTTTAATTTCATTTTTTTTAATATTATTCCAATAGTCAATAAGTTTATATCCAAATGTTTCAAATCTCAAGGAATAACCACAATTAATTTTTTTTATTATCAAAAAAAGGGTATGAAAATTGTTTTCAATATTTTATATTTAAATTTATCCTTATGTTGGGATTAATTTTGAGAGGAAAAGTAATTTTCATTTTATTATATCCCTCATTGATGCAGCGGTTGGTTTTAGATCATTTTTTCAATAAATATGTTTCTAGATTTTGATTTCAAACCTAACTTGTTTATTAGAATAAATATAATACATAAATAATTATAAAGAAAAATCTATACCATTTTCATAGATAATATAATAATTTTATAATTTTATTATCACATTTTTTCCACAATAAAATTTTTTTTTATCATAATGATCCTCCTTTGAACAATATTTCCAAAAATCCCTTCTCCCAAGTGATTTTTAAGACTTAGCTATAACAATTTCTAAATTTTATAGTTTTTTTTCATTTTAAAATAATTTCATATTCACATTATTTTTATAATCCTATAGAAACATTAATATTTATCGAAAATAAATTATTATAATCTCAATATTATTCTCAAAAAAATTATGACTTTTTCATTTTAATGCACTGAATTTTCAATATCTTTTATTATGTTATTAATTTACTTGTAATTATTACAGTCATTGATTGATATTTAATTTTCTTCCAAACAATGGATCTTATGATATAGTATTTCTTTGGATTTATATTTCTATAATATTCCATTAAACGAATCCTTTATAATTTTGGAGAAATTGTATTTAATCTCAATAATTTTACCGCTCTTGGAATTGAATTACTAAGTCAAATTAAAGGTCATCCACATTTTTTTCAGGGGTATCAACCTGTTATTAAATTATTATTTAATGTTTGTGATATCCTAATAAAATACCTTAAAAGATATATATTTAAAAAATTAAATTTCTTCAGTATCATTCTGTATGGTTTTGCACAAAATAGAACATAAATTGTCATTTATTTATTCTATGATATGATCTTCCCCACTAGTACTTGGATTGTATAGAGGATAACTTGGTAAAGTGATTTTAGTTTCCTATTAATCACATGAACAATTTTTTTCTAGTCGATGAAAGGTTTTTAATCTCCATGTTAAGGGATTCAAGCTATATGTCTTATCAAACTATGCTAGATATAATTTTTTCATGGTTGCTATATGTGGATGTTTAAACTTCATCCTCTTTAGACAAGAGGGATGGATTATTATTACTGTTTAACTACTTATTCAATAAATTATTTAGATTATATTAATTAATATAATTTCAATCATAAATAAATATATCGTCGTCAAGTCATCACTTCATCAGTAATTTTGAAAGGGAAACACAATATTTAAATTTGTTCAAAAGTTGAAAATCTAATAATGCATGGAATATTTTCTATGATGCCATTTATTGTTCCACTTACATAAATGGAATCACAATACAATGTGATGAATAAGTGTATGAAACTTAGGAAAAAAAATTTACCCCCTTCTTTACCTATGAAACTATTTGGTGAATGGATCTCTCTCTCTCTTGAAATTCATTTGGTTTTTATAAATGTTATATTAAAAAAAATTGAATACCAGCATTTGATAATGGTGATTTCCTATAATATGGATTATTGATTATCCAATGTTTTTATTTTATACCACACACATATATCCTCCATAATTATCATGATAAATCTATATAAATTGGTAAATCCTTGATCATATTACAATCACTATCACTAACCAGGATTGCACGCAAGAAACTACCAATTATCCTTCATACATTGAAATTGACCAATTCAACCTCTTAAAAAAGGGTTTGGCCTACTACTCTGGAAGATATATGGTAGGTAATTAGTGGGTATCCACAATACCAAACTAATCAGGCCTTATTCCATAGAATACAAAAATAACCAATGACATCATATTTCTTGTCAAAAGTAGGATATTAAATTTTATAACAATACTTTTGGGATACCAATCATCTTCCTTATACAAAAATATCCTTTAATGAATGTCCAAAAATTTGTTTTGCCTTATGATGAATGGAATTTTATGCTTACCTTCTCATTATTTTCATCTTCATTGGATTGTATAGTTATCACCAAATAATGTGCCTGTTAGTATCTATCTCTTTTCTCTTTATTTATTATGCAAGATGTTCTTATCAAAAAATATATTTTTGTGTATTTTATTCGATGTTATATATATTCAATTAGTGTTTCATCGTTTATTTTCTCTTTTTTCATCAATGATAATAAATATTAGAAAATATATTTCATTATCAATTCTACTTCTCCAAACTCCAACTCTCAACTAAATCATGTGACTTTTTTCCCATGATCCAAAATTTATATTTTATTTCCAACTTCTCATGTGGGTCTACCTCCTTGATATTCAACACATAATAATTACACATCATAATATTAACAATATTTCATGTCATGCTATCATGTGGTGATAAAATTGGGGGGGGGTGAAATATTTTCTCACTGCACAAGTTGTTCTGTATCTATATTCAAGTTTTTTCCCCTTATTTATTCAATGAAATTTTTTCATTCTCCTCACAATATGACCTTATTCCTCATATAAGACCTACTATCATAATCATTCATCAAATATTCATTATATAAATTATTTTAATATTTCCAAAGAACCACATAAATTATACCCTTACATTTCATCAAAATCAAAAACATTACATTGTCTTACTTATCATAGTGTATAGTTCAACTACATTTCAAAATTTCACCCTCAAATATTCATGCATACCACCTTTAATGATGTTACATAAAATCATAGAAATAATTTCTATACACAATATATCTTACATATCCTCTATGTACTATAAGAAATATATTATGTACTAATGGAAAAATTGTACGTATGACCAAAATATCTTATGAATCTCAATGGTCAAAGTCCTTTTACAATTCCAAAAAAATCAAATCTTACATATCTCATTTACTATGGATTTTAATATTATGTGTTTTCTAAGCCATATATACCTCTCCATAAACTCTTAAAAGTGTACTAATATATTGATCTGACCTTCTATATAATCGTCATTTTCATGTATACTATTATGTACCATAGTCTTTCTCAATACATTTCAATAATAATAAATGAAAGTGTTCAGAAAGAACATACGTATCAACATGAATACCATATTTTCTCTAATAAATTACACACAATATCGAATTGAATATAACACATTTATATTGTTTCCAAATTCTAACCCTTATTAATCCTTCCTCTTTTAATAGTAACTCATAAGTATTGATGATATCTCAATGTTTTCAATAACTTAAAACTATGATTAATCTTACGTAAAGAGTACTTTTCCATTTTTATCATAAACATTAGAGTAAAAATTTGGTACATATTTAGAATTCATAGTGAGGCTTTCATATCATTAGGGATTAGTATATTTCAATTTTTTAGTTAGTCTATAACATAGAAAGGAACAAATAAATATTATTTACTTTATTAGATCATTAATTAAATACAACCCAAAAATTCACTAGTTTTGTTCTAAATTCTTATGCATTGATTTCAAATAATTTCACATGTCTTCTTAAAATTACCATGGTGTAGAATTCAATTATATTTATTTATCACTAGAATAACTTCAAATCACAAAAATGTTCATTTTAGATTTAACTCAATTTATATAACTTCCTCTTAGTGTACATCCTTACATACATTAATATTCACCATATTATAATACTTAGGATGGAACATTATATCATTATTTCTCATTATATTAAAATTTATATTATATCTGGAAACCACTATACTATATGGAAAAAAACTCATCATAATCATTTTTTGAACTATGAATACACCTCCATGCATAGTGGAAACACTTAAACCATCTTCCATCTTCATATGAATAATGTTAGAATCATACATCCATGATCCACGGAGTTTTTCCAATACTTATTCAATGTTCACCAGATAACATATAATGACACATTTCATGGGTTCATTTGTCAATACCCACATAAAAATTATTCAGTACTCCAAACTCCTTACATGTTATTATTTTTCTACATATATTGGCATAATGTTTATTTTATTCATTCTTATTAACAAAAACAAATATTCAACACAATGTGGGTTCAATAGGCGGTAAATTAATAATGTAATTTTATTTTCCTATCACTAATTTTATTTCAAGTCCACTTATGTTAAATAATGTATATCAGAAATTGAAAGATTTTATGTTCATAATGTGGCATAATTTTATCACAACATTTCAATTAGTATCAAAAATATATGAGAAGGTCCCTAGGATAATTCCTTAGGATCGATGGAAGAATTTATTCACCCATTATTTATAAAAAATCATTCAAATATGTTTCACTAATATGATATATGATGAAGGAAATTCAAAAATATACTTTTTGGATTATTTCTATTGAAATTATTAGAAATAATCATTAGGGTTGAAAATCCATTTGAAAACAATAATAATTTCACTCAATAATAATTGTTTTTGTCTACTATATTAAGACCATAGTTTTCTAATTTATAAGAAACAACATTAAAACAAATCTCTTTTAAAACACATTGGTAACCAAATTTTTTTAGAGACATATATCAAAAAATAGAAAAATTATAAATATTAAAATTAAACAATTCATAAACATCATGGGATAATAGGGTATAATAAAATAGTGTAATCATAATGTAATAATTTCATGAAAACACTATTTTGGATGGTATTAATTATATGTGCATAATATTTTTTGGATATGTACATTAATAATGTAAATTTAACATGTTTAAATACATACACGAGAATAAGAAAGTATGCATGAAGGTGATGAGATCTATAACAAATACAAATATCTTGAAGGATTGGTTGAGTGATGTTCATGAATAAACACTAAAATCTAGTGTTAATAATTATCATAACATCTTTTTAATTTTAATATTTTGAAGTTATGTTATATAAATATTTTTTTACATTGGCATATAGTAATGTTTTCTAAAATTTCTTGAAATAATGATACTTTTTTCTATATTTATCTAGTATACTATATTAATTGATTGATTTATAAACCAATAAATATGGTATAAAATTTTATAAATGTGCCATATTTAATGGTTTTAATATAAACCACCATAATATATTGTACATTAGGGAATGCATTAGTGTAAATTTTCTAAATAATTTCTAAACATAAAATACCTCTATAAATTATTTTTTCATAATAAATCAAAAAAAACATCTTGAAACAATTACTAAAATATAACGAAGATGTGATTATCAAAATCTCCATGAAATTATTTAATATTACTTTTGAATACTATTAACTAAAAAAGTGTCACCAATATGTGCTTTCTTTTCTATCTAGAATATCTTTTCGAATATTCTTCAATGAACAATATAAATTATTGTGCTGATCCCAACGACAGAATCTATGTTTCTCAAAAATAAATTGATAAAGTCAAGGATATCAACTCATCTTAATGTTGATGTTTCAAAAATTAATATTTTTTTCATTCTCAAAATAAAATAATCAAAATAGTTAGGACACCATTTTATGTCCAAATGAAAAAACTCTAATCTACGAGAGTCTTCAAGACTGATTTTGACATAATGAAACTTTTTTTATGTAACTAGTATATTTCTTCTATTTTCACAGATGTTTTTATTTAAAATATAATAAATAATATAACACTAATTTAAAATAGAATTTTGTGTATGGTTTTATCAATGAATAATATGGATGAAATATGAAATATATATATTAAATTTATATTAGATAATAAATATACATAAAATTAAAAAAAATCGCATATGTTAAAATGATGAAATAACACAATTACAAGAAAAATGGAACATCTAAATTTTTTCTCAGTTGTGATAATATTTGACCAAGATAATCCATAAGGAGGCTTCTCAGTAATTGTCATTACAATTCTATTAAATTTATTCAAATATAAAAATAATTTATATTTATTTGTATGAGTCGAGTTGACATACCATGTTTGTAGTATAATATTACATCATGTTATCTGTATTTTAACTAACATGTGTTTTTTTGGATGATAAGCCTTTCAAAATCATCTATTAAAATGTTCAACCATTCTAGAGATAGAGATGAATTGACTCACAATGTATAAAACAATGAGAGGATAAATTTTGAATAGGAGGAAACAAGAAACTATTTGACTTTTAGTAAAATAGATTATTCTTAATATTATAAATAATATTAATTATAAGTATACTAAATCCATGTTAAAAAATTATATATAAATAAAAATTATTATTTTGACTGAATTTGAAAATTAAAATCAATAACAAAATTCATAATTGATTATATATATATCTATATAATATTTAAAGTCACTGTTTTCTGATGCTTTCCACCGAGATCACAACTCTTGTGTTGTTAGATTGTGCCTTATATTTTCAGGAACATGTGGTCTTGTATTCTCACATTTTCAAACATGGGAAACCTACCAAAACATTATTTGATGGTGTAAGATCATTAATCAAAATGTGATGATAGTACATAAAATATAAATTTAATAAGTTACTTTATAGATTTCATTTTCCGGTCCAAGTATTCCTCATATAGTTATAAAATGATCATTAGTATTGTTCTCAAATCAATATTCAATTGGGAACCAGTTAATAACATTTTTAGATGTATTACCAGGGTAAGCATCTTATGTGGGAGATGATTAGCCTTCAAAAACCTTCAATCATTTTTGGGTATGTAGGGAAATTATCATTATATTCCAATGTATGGTACATGCAGGAATCCTATGTGTTTCACATGTGTAATCTTTGGTTTACAACCTGAGGCACTTAATACTCAATGCATAAAACAATATTCTTATTTTATGATAATTAATCATTGGAATATATTCCAAGTCATCTAGTGTTAATCATAAGAAGAAACTAATCCTAATCACATGAGGAACGTATAATGGTTTATTCATAACCATATAATAATCATTTGTAGTGAATTAAAACCCAAAATCATAGGAGGTATATCTGTAATAAAACAAAAAGTAAATAATAAAACTAACATAGTATATGGAATTCATGAGAAACATCTTTTTTCATTTCTCTGCCATAGATAGTGGTTAATGGATATCATAAGGACCATTGAACAAAATAACCCTAACTCTGAAAAAGTACACTCTCCAATGGATCCATAAGCACGTTGTGTGGATAGCCATGAAATTGAATGGATTCTGGATCCTTCTCTGGAGAGATGAAATTTTCATGAGAATTAGTGAGATTTGGAATAGGATCAGAATAATTGAAAAAATAATATGTGATGTTTTCATCTATTTATTTTGGTGAGGCCCAAGGTTTATTTTATTTCAAAGGCGTCATTTGTTTTCTGACAATTGGGGTATTTTTTACTAAATTCATTAAAATAAGAAAATTCAAGGAAATTATTCCATTTATAATGGATTCAAACAAATGAATAACATATCTAATATAAATAAAAAATATAAATTTATTATATATATATCTATATCTATATTATATTAATGCATCACATGAATGAAAAATACCTTCATCAGATGCATTTATTTAATGTATCATATATAAAATATTATAAATTATATTTATATGTATCTCACTCACCATATAAATATATGTAAGAATCTCATGCCGAAAACTTTTAGTGTATATCCAACAATATCCTACTTATAATGAAATCCAATAAGGACTTTATGATAAACATCAAAACTCTTTGTGAATCTATCCAATCTCTTTTGTATATGGTTCTTCATAAAACACTATTCATTTTGAATATAAATTTTATCCCAAATCTTATACATATCCAAGTTCCTAACTTTATGACCTTGGGATCCTTAATAGTGTTGAAAAAAACATTAAAAACACAATTTCTTAGATTTTAGAAAATAGTGGCCTCAACCAACGCAACAGTTTTACTCAAGATTCTAAGGGATCTATTGTGATATTTGTTAAACATACTCACATCCCTATATAAAAATGTATGCCATATGATTCATCATATACCTTGTATTTATACCGATATAATCTTTTTTTCTAAAGCATCGAGTGACCACTAGAAAAAGAACAAGTCAATATAATATTTCCAACTTGTTTTCTATATTCTTAGAAATATAATATTTAGGTTTGTGAATACATTTATTTCATCTAACAGATGAATACATAACAAGACCCTCATACAAGCCTATAAAGACATCCTTTATGTTTCTACCATTCAAGGATATGCATTTCCTCTGACTAATTCTATCAAGGGTTGGATATCCTTCCTTCTCATGCAAGTTGACAAATCCCGTCTTGGTTTCACTCCAACCAACAACATGATCAACAACATACCCAACCACCATCATTTTATCAATGTTCATATGTTCACATGCATAAGTAGGGTATCTATGTATGATATTTCTCATGCTAAATATCTTATAAACATCATGTAATAAAAAATCATAATAAACAAACAACTAGGTGTATATATTTTATTGTATGACACTCCATGAGAAATAATTTCATGGATTCGTCCAAGTAATATGTCTCTATTAATTACCACAAAAATCTATTAATGACATCTCAAAAAACCCATTTATAATAGGTAGAATACTCTATTCAAGATAACCTTTTCATATCATCATTTCCCATTATCCTCCAATATAGGCATCGGTTTGTGACTTCTCAAAGTTTATACTTTTAGGGGATGTTGTCATTCAACCATTCATTTAAGGTAATGATTCACCACACATGAATGAATGATTAATGGTTATTTACTTTATTAGATATACATGATATATTTATAACCATTAAAACTATTATTTTAAGAGATATTTCATTTATTTTATGTTATTACTATAGAAATGGTTTTATAACATTATAAATATATGTAATTCCCATCACATAAATATCATACCATCTAAGAAAATAACACCACTAACGTCTTAGTTAGTAACACATATGTAACATGCTAGTTTTAATTATGATGAGACATAGGAATCCTATTCCATAAGTTCTACTCTTTTAACATATATTAATAATTTTAACATCAAAAAATCAAATTTTATAATGTTATATTCTATTGTCAATATAGAACTCTTTATAAATATTCCATCATCTCTCTTGGAACACTTTCCATCAAAACATTTCCATGAAATCATTTCTAAATAATATAATTATTTATATTATCACTTTACCTTCACACCTAAAATATTTTAGGATAAAGAGATATCTACTTATTTATGGTAACATATGTTACTCCTTACAATTCTATTTATTATTTTACCATTTCCACTTTTAGGATATCAAGTCATAATTTTTTTATCAGATGCTATAAAACATTTGGGAATATTGATGTTCACTTTTTAATCTAACAAAATTTTACTCTTTGCATTTTCTATACCATTACATAACATAAACTTATTTACGATATTAGGTGAATAATCACTATTATTTTAAACCAATAAAATCCATTATCTGTTAACTTTGAACTTTTATAATTCCAAAAATACTCCCACTAGCCTCTATGACTATATAGATTCCTCAAAATATGTTTCTAAGTCACAACATATAAAACTTTATGTTTTAGGAAATATCACTTATTACATTCTGGTAGGAATGAAAGAAAAAAATTCATATATCATGTGTCATTATATTTTTTTAATTAATTCATTAAAAATATATGTTATTATTAAAATATTCCACTAGTGGTTGGCAGGAAAGTCTTCCCCATATTTTAATAAACTGGAAAAATATTTTATCTTCAATAAAACACTTTTATCTATATATAATTCTCAAAACATGTTATACAATTAAATGAATCAAAAACATAGTGCATCCAATTAATCAAATAATTTTTTTATAAAAAATATTTTTTAACCCCTCTTATCGTTTACATTAATCGAGATGAAGATAAATTTACTTTACGTAGATTCATCCATGATTGATAAAAATAATTACATTAAATTTTTTGATGTATCAAACATTTACTTTATCACTTTAATTAAAATTATACTCTCTTATTAATTATTACTAAGAGATTCAACTCAGGTTAATTTACCAGAAATATAATACATATACTCAGTATCATATACCCTTCAAAATTGAAGAATATATTTTTATTAAATTAACACCTAACATGCATGTACCATGATGTTCCCCAACACCTTCAGGTATTCTAGATAATCCCCTCATATAGAATAATTAACCTTCTTAATAATACACTTTGCTTTCAAAAAAATCCAATTAGATTATTGAAAAAATATTATGGGAATTCCCAAATTTTCCTCTTTTAGTTTTGAGATTTTAACTACTTATAGTACATATATAATTCAAAAAATTAGATATCATGTTCTGAGATTATTTAATACCAATATTTTAAGATTATTTGTTAAATATTTCTTAAACTCATTCATCTTACAAGAACATTTACACAGATTACTATTAAATGAATTCCATAACCTGAATAACCTTTTATGAATTATTTTTATATCTCCAAACTTATTCAATCTTATCAAATATCCTTCAAATACAAAAAATTATGCATATGAGTAGAGTATAAAATTCCATAGGTTAATATATAATAAATTCCTATGAATCCAAAAATGATTCAGTTCATGCTTTCATAAGAATATAGATTAACTTTTTGAAATGCTTCAACTATTTGATACCTAAGAAGGAACTGTTTTAATACGTAACATATTTTTCTTATTCAGTAATTTTCATAAGATACCAGACTAAGGAGTTGATTACATTAAGCTTATCATTTTAAGGATATATATAAAATTTTACTTTGATGAATGTGATTTATTTATCTACAATGTAAATTTTTAAAAGATGGATATCATGTTTTTATATCATTTCATAGAGGAATTTTAATGATAGTGCTCATGGTGAAATAGATATCCCATTACATCATATACATTTAGTAATCCTTGATCTATAATTCACTAAGAAATAATTATGTAATTAAATTTATCTCAACACTTAATTATTTAGGTATGGAATCATACAAATCATAAAATTCTTGACTCCCAGATAGTTGAGTGGATAACCCTTTATCCAAATCCATCATATAGATTCACTCAACAATTGTCCTCCATTAAAATAATATTATTAGGGAATCATAGCTAGTTTATCAAAAATAAAATTCCAAAAATAGGCTAACGAAGGTAAATCCAAGGGCACCCAACTATGTTATGATGTACCCAAGGGTATTCTAGTGGCATGCACCACTTGTTCACCTCACACAATATAATCTATTGGGGACCAGCAACGGAATGACCTACCTAGTTGGATAATCAAGGTCTAGATGAATGTCTCTCTGTAATGAATACCAAACATATTATTTCTATGGTTTTAATTTTAAAAGTACAATCAATTTAATATACATCATATCCATATTAAATTCACAATTATTAAATCTCATGTAATCATTATTTTCTCATGTTTTAATTCCTTTTGAATATATATGATTCTAATAATTTAGTTTTATAATTTTTATTACAACCACAATATTAATGTGTTCACACCACATGAAGGTGTAACTCTTTACAAAACACATAATTTTGTGTCATTTTCCAAAATATGGATGTCTATTATATTCATACATATCCAAATAAATCATACTCATAAGGTACGTGAACACTTCATATAATGGCATGGAGTTATATGTGATTGAAAAAATCCCCAAAGGTATGCCCAAACTGTCAGATTGACAACCCGATTCACTTTACATGCCATACCATGCCTGTAGAAAAGTAGGTATTCTGACCTCGTGTCCTTATTTATGAAGAGGATTTAATCAATGGATATTTTAATTTGTGAAATATTTAACATCAAATATTCTAAAACTATTCCCAACAACTATTCTTATGATCATAACTACTACCCGTACTCCCCCCAGCCCCCATCGTAATCCATGCCCATGACAACCTAGCCTCCTGGCCTCCTTACCCACCCATCAATAGAGCCATGTATCAATAGTACCTTGGGTCATTATCATTCTAACAACCAACGTTGCCTCAAACTGAGGACCAGGTTTCCCAATCCTAATGAATAAAATCACCTCAACCATATTTCCTTCTTGCTCTCATAATAGCCAGACCCAAACACCATACCACTTGAAATTATACAAATATATAAACTATGGCATAAAAAATTCCAATAAACAAGAAAATCTATCAGTAATTTAAACTTTTTCACATTTTATAACTACAAATCACATCAATCTATATTATTCACATGGCATTATCACATCAAATAGATTACATGCAGTTATGAAATTGAAATACCCTTAAAATGTCTCTATCAAAAGCTATAAAAATAAGCCTTTCCATACTTGGCCAATGTTTAATTCATCTCATCCCTCACCGGGGTGAAGGGTCTGACATATCAATCAATAAAATTATACACCATGTGAGACACTGAGGTGGAAATCATATAAAATTTAATATGGGAAAAATAAAAAAAATCCCACCCAAGGCAACTTGGTCCATCTCTCAAACCATGGGCTATAGGAACCCAAGCACAAGCTCGAATCCCATTTCCAGTAACAACCTATCTCTAGTACACCATCTCCCAAATCATAAAACTTGCAAAAATAAAAAATGAATTCTCAATTTCATTAGTATCCATCAAAACACTGCTACTAAATCCTTTTCAAGAACCCCTCTTATGCAACATTATAATGAACTATTCCCGAACAACCACCAGGACAGCGAAAACGGGTAGGGTGTTACTACCTTTGGCACACCTCCCCGAAGGCCAAAAGATGATGACTAGAATAGGGGATCATATAGGTATAGTGGGGATGTTATACCCTCTCGTAGGATAATAATGGTACTTATATGATTATAATATGTATAAAATGCAGTGGAAATAAATTACTCTATTGACTTGAACCATAAACTCATAGAGAAATCACAATCAATATCAATAAGCAACATAAGAATTCTATAAAAAAATGTAGAAAAAATTACATAGAACTGCATGCTGAACACCAATTGTAACAAATAAACAACCAAGAATGCATCCATAGCAGGTCAGTACACAAAAGGGGTGCCAAGGTATTACCAACAGTAGATACAATAAACAAGATAACATGCTGTTATAGGAACAAAAGTAAAACAATTTAAACTCTATCTACGTAAGACCGCATGTTTCATACCATCTCCATGAGACATCTAATGAAACCCAACTCCTAATGCTGAAGTATTTCTTTCATGTAAATTCATAAAGTCTAATCACATCCCGAAGGACCCATGTAGGGTGTGTGATGAATCTCAGTATGATACCATCTAACAGTGCATAGCTAATACAAGTGCTTAATCAAACATGAATTTATAAGGAAAACATTAATCGGTATGATGAACAAATAAAAAAATCTACTAGTTCTCAGCGGCCACCATGGAGTGTCACCTACTTCGTCTAATGCCATAATTTCTTTCAAGTAACCCAAAACCATGTTCCTCCTAACACCTCTTGTCTCTTGTACGAACATCCTAAAAGCACACCCAAGATGTAGTAACTTGGTGAAACATCAATGTTTATCCTCAAATAAGTAACCAGTGGGATTATGATGCCTGCCCTCATACCATAGAGATCCTCTACACCCAACCTGATAGCCTTAACTCTATCCCTTGAAGGCATCTCACCATCAGTTTGCCTTCCAACTACAAGTACCCCCAAACCAATAGTACCTAAACCCAACTAATGGGGGCCTATACCCACACGAGTGGTCAAAACCACCTCATCACTGAGTCTATCTGTGTGGACAATACTCAAAGATATGGGTGAGCGGTAATCACCAAAAAATGTTCCCAATCCACAACACCTCTGACACCTTGTGTCCCTACAACCATGCCGCTCATGTCTGATGGCCTCCCTATCCATGTAACCTGGACCATCCCCATCTTGACATTCACACTGCCTCAAGTCGACGTCCATGATGCCCAATCTCATGGTCGAACCACACAATGTAACCCAGACTAATCCCAACCTACGATCAACATCGCTTAAAAATAACAATGTCATTCCTAACACAACCCAATGGTTCTAACATTTGAAATACCACCTGTCACATATATATAGTCAAAAGAGATACTTTAAAAATTAAAAAAAACTAAACAATTGAATTGCTCTAACTATGTGTTTCCCTAAACAACCATGGTCTTTGAAGCCTCTAACAATTCATATCATGACTTAAATAATTAGGAACACTAGATAAATTAAATGAAAATAAACTTATACTATTTTGTCACCCTTGGTGTTAATGCACCAAATTAAAAATGTCCCCCTACACGGCCCCGCTCAAGTAAAATAAGAAAAGGGAATACCCAAAGACATCCCATAGGTCCAATATGCTATAAAATATGAAATAGATGGTAAAATAGGGTCTCACTCAAAATAAAAAAAATGCGCTTAAGTTCGCGTCATGAAAATGTCCGAGAAAATTGAACAAGTGGTACACACCACCTACCAGAGACTCATAGACATAGGAATGTCCAATATTGAGCTCCAATTCAAAGACAATCTTTGTAGATCTTTGTTTCCATCAAATCCCATCAATTCTTCCCAAATTGAAATTGTTGTGTGAGGCAACAAATCAATAAAATAATTGGGTGTGTGGCGTTAGCCTTGCTAATTCCATCCCGCAGCCACTTGCAGATTGAAGAACAGGCATCAGATGAAGAATCTAGGAGGAGAAACATTTTCAGCCTCCTGGAGCATTATGGTCCGAAAATGGGGAAGAAGAATGTAGTTTTTTGAAATAAGACATTACACTCTTTCATTTAAGTGAATAAAATTTAAAATACAATTTGTGTATACAGGACTACACGATGTGTAGTATCATTTTCTATAATCCTACTTAAGAGGAGGTTTCCACACAGCTTGGATGCGCCACACATGTCGACACATAGCTAGGACTCATCTAGTACGTGGAAAGTTAAATACACAGCGTGTCATGAAATACTACACACAGTGTAATAGGAAATTCATACATGGTCATCACATGGCATGTACTCATTCATCCCACGGTAGGTTCGTAACAAACCCATGCACGACACATACTTTGGAGTACACGGCGTGTAATATGGAAATTTCTATAACATCCCAGAGTTTCCATGTTTTCTCAGAAACATGTCAAAAATTGAAATAGGGTCAGGATTTTGACCCATTCCAAAAACTCTGATTCTTACACAAAAACCAACC
Source organism: Viscum album (assembly GCA_963277665.1). Lineage (NCBI taxonomy): Eukaryota > Viridiplantae > Streptophyta > Magnoliopsida > Santalales > Viscaceae > Viscum > Viscum album. The sequence continues at coordinate 1,284,446,352 of OY728134.1, forward strand.
AGATTCAATACATTACCAACCATCTCATAATAATCGAAAACAGGGAACAAGGTATCCAAACTATATCTGTATATATGTCTTCTCGTATTCTTGTATAGTTTCAAAATGAAAAAAATAATGGTGCACTCACGCTCCCAAGAAGTTCCCATACCAAGTACAGTTCCCTCATCCATGCTACATCCCAACTTAGCCATCAAACATAATTCTTTCTCTCTTATCCTATCCAGAAAATATAAACTCTATTTTGGTAGCAATCTAGTTGCCCGAGTTGGGTGTGAGGAAAAATTCGTAGGCCACCACCAATTGTGTCTAAAACAATATCCAGTCAATAAAATTTCAAGTGGGTGTATAAATAATAAATTATAATAAATAAATTAAATAGTTTACATAATCTATTATTCTTTCTTTAACAACATTAATTTCCCCATGTTAACAACGTCACTTGAACCATCAATAAATTCTTTATCCCATGCCGGAGTATGAACCATGTGACATGGGTAATCAAAAATCCTTATAACTCGGGATTTCCTCATCCATTTCATTTTAATTAATAACTAGTCCACAATGAACCAAATCCCAATTCAAATATCATGTTCATTGAACATCGTATCTAGTACTCTATGGGTATTTATATCCTCAATCCTTGTCCCACACCTCAATGTCACATGGGTATTTAAAGCCTCAATCCATGTCCCACACTCACTATCACATATGGGTATTTGGAGCCAAATCCCCTATCCCATGCCTCAATGTCACAAATGGTAATTTGGAACCATAGTCCTAGACCCACACTCACTATCTCATACAACACAAATACGTCAATTTCACACAAATCACAATTTTTATAGAAATCAAAATTTCATATAAATCATGTTTAAACACCATTAACATTCTCATCAAACATTCTCATTAATGTGTACCCTTTCAATTCAACACAATAATCAGGGTTCGTCACTTTAATCATATTGAATAATATAAACTATTCATCATTAAACCATTTATAAGCCTCTAATCATATAATTCATTAACCTTTTATGTTTATTCCAATCATCCCTTAATTACTATTAATCAACCAATTCATAATCATATTATTCAATTATCTAATTTCATCATTCATTTATTCCCTAATTCCAATATAACATAAATGACCAATTGCATTATCACAGTGTACCATCAATTCCATTAATTAATTTAATGATTAATTAACCCAATTAGAATGAAATTTCCCAATGTGTAAATTGAAATTTCATAAAACCATACCCACTGTTATAAAACATGACTATGCGGAATTGACATTTTTATCACCAACCTCAATATCGGTGGTGAGTGTTCAACAGTAACAAAATCCCCAAATTGAATTAGAACATTAAATTACCCAATAAATAATAAAATCTAAATCTAAATACTATATCCCAGATCAAATGAATTAAGATCTATGAAAACCTATATATAATCCTACACTAAAGGATAATAAAACATTCCACTTGATCCAAAAAGAGGGATGAGATAGAGGGGAATCATTCGGGAAGAGATCAAATATCGGGAGAGGTGAAGATACTTCAGTCAGAACATTGATTCATCAAGAATAGAGTTTCTGAGCCAATGAAAAAAATTGTGAAATTCAAAATAAGTAGGAAAGAGTTTAGGGCGGATCTAGTTTGTTTAGGGATACAATCTAGTAGTGTGGGAATTTTTAATAATTTATCAAGACTTTATTATCCCACATGAACAGTTTCTGGTACGGTGCGCATGGTTTTCCCTAACCATGCACCTTATCATGAGAATCCTATTAGGGGTTACATGGTTGCTGCTAAGAGTGTTCATGATTTGAAAAATCGTGTTTCAACCATGATATCCCCCTATTAGGGGTTGCATAGTTTGAGAGGGTCGGGTTCACGGTTTGGGCCAAACTATGCGCCAACCATGCACTGCCCCTTTTTCATCCAAAATTCTACATATTATCCCAAAATATTCACAAGGTAAATCCCAAAAAAATAATAAACAAAACAATGGAAAATATTACCAAAAATGTGCATTAATTGTATCCATAAAATCTTTAGATCTTACACGTTTTGGAAGGAGAATGATTCAAATTACTTAAGAACTGTGAAGGTCTAGTAGGATTCAATAGGAACCCAAAAGATATATATATATCATGGGTAATGAAGATGAAATAACATTTATAGGAGATTATACCACTTCCTATAGAAATTCAATTAAGGGTTGTGGTATCAAGAAATGGTTAAGGATCAGCTAATTCCTACATGTCAAAAATGACAACGGGATTGTTTTTTATAATTTATAAAAACTGTCAGAATTCATTTTCAATGATTTTAGTATATCACTTGGTCTTTTAATAAATTATCATTTTAAACTGAAAACACACACTTTGATTAATTTTTGAAATTGAATTTTGGATTGGGCCAACATTGGGTTCTTTAAAATAAAACAAAGCCATCTTGAGGCTGAACGAAAGGTTTCTCATCCTAGCAGGTAGTTGAACGCAAGAATTATGGGGTGCTGGAAAGATTATCTCTGACACTCTAACCCTTGCGAGCCCAATACGACGTTAAAGGGTGGATTCTATGGAGTCCCATTTTAATCCTTCCAAGGTAGTGGCGTGAAATAATTGTGGGTTGTGTGCATGATTTTCTCTATCTCGCACACACTTTCACGTCCAATGTGATGTCAAAGGGACCCCTTCATGGTGGCCCGCACGGAAAATCAGCTAAGGTGCAAAATCAAAGGTTGGGCGTGCGTGCTAGATATCATTCGGTGCACAAATGCTTCTACACCCAATGTAGAGTCAAATTCCCTATTTTGTGTAGGTCCTATTTCACGCCACATCTGAGTGTTTCAGCTATAAATTGAGGAGGACCCCTAACCCTTCAAGGATGGTTACGGAAGACGAAGCAACACTCTGCTTCAGGAAAGATACATCTGCTGCCACAACTTGCAAAACACCATGGAATAAAGGTATTTGATCTTGCGCAAAACGTCTCACAGGGGTCCTCCTTTATGTGGGCCCTCTTGGGCATGATGCTTGTCAAATTTCTTGGAACCCAATACATTTTCACGTAAGAGATCCCTCATGCGTAAATATTCCCCTATTTTGATTCCCATTCTCATGGGGTACATAGGAACATCCTCAAACATTACCTCAGGCCTAGCCTAATATTCATTTTAGGTCCCTCATCCTAAAACCTCCCCAGCAAACACATGGTGATTTGGAATCCATGTCCCCATTCACGTTGGGTTTTATAATTTCCTCACCATGTGTTTCCCTCATTCCTTACCATGTCTGGTCTGAGCTCTAAGTCCTTAAATTAATATCTATGGGCAGAGCTCTATGACCTTAAAATATGATCTCTCTATGTCTGATCTGCAAGGTGTAACGAAAAGACCCCCATAACAACGTGTGACTAGATTACATTCCTCATGGGATATAAATGAATGTCTAGGCATTCCGTCTTTAGGTCTATCCCCAGGAATCTTAAACCCTTCCCCCACCAATTTTCTATCCCCTTGGACTGAACTCTTTTTGGAACATGTGATGTGGACTTCTTGTGTCCTCATTCCCATTAGGATATTTACCATCCTACACATTCCCATTCTGGGTAACCATGTAATGGAAAATCTACCTTAAAGAAGTTCATGATTGTAACACCTCGAGCTTCCATGATACGTTGTTCATTCAATAATGCAATAGCTTGCATTGTACGCAACTTCGAGTTCTAAAACACCGCAACTAATCAAAGTAGCCGTTATGAATAGTAATAACCACTTTTTAAAATTACATAAATTTTATATTTCATAATGGACTTCATTTTTGGATTCGGAATATCGAAATTAGCCTATGTTGAATTTTTGGTATTTTTCTGAGAACTTCTAATTTTTATGAATAGTGAAAAATACTTAAAAACAACTTTTTTAATAAAAATAATTTATAGTGATAAATTATACTATTTAGTGGTTTTAAAGTATAATTAGAATATATTTTTACCATTTTATCCAATGGTGGTCGTTAGAATTAATTTAACATTGAAATTGGACATAAACAATTGCCAATCTTTTGATATAAATTGTTTCTTAAAAACACGCTATCTGTCGTGACAGCGGGAATTAATTATAAAATTAATTAATTCAACTTATATGTTTGGAATTTTTTAAAATAGACATCATTTTTGAATTCTGAATGTCAATTATAGCTTAGGGAGAAATTTTGGCATTGTTCTGAAAAACTTCAATTTTTGATGAATAGTGAAACCACTAAGTGGTAGTTAAATAACTGATTTTTCGTTTAAATGAAATATTACCACTTCATTGTTTTGATTTTCAAAAATCTGACATACATGGTTGTCATTAAGAAGTAAAATGTGGTTCAATGAGATTAAAATAATTTTTGGTGAATAGTAACTTTTAAGTTCTTAATCGCGATTAGAGATAATTAGTGTAGTTTAAGGTAAAAATAATGTTTTAATAATATGAGATGAGCTTGACACATGTCCTACCCTCATTGGATGTTCCATGGCCGACCAAGACAATCCATGGGTCAACTTGGGGTCCCCATGGTGCCACTTTAGTTGGAAAATGACATAAATACCTTTTATTTAATGTTAAAGTAAAAAATGACACAAACATGAAATGTTTTACTAAAACAATTTTTACATTGGGTTATACAAGTCATATTTTTTTACTATAAATATTAATTGGAAAGATAAAAAGATTTCCTACATCATAGTATTTTTTTTATAATTTTTAGACATTAAATAAAAAAAATTATTTATGACATCATTATGATGCAGCGATGACCTCATTATTTAATGATTTTAATAAAATGAAAAGATAATGTACAATCCAAGGATTACACTTGTCCCAAGACTATTGGATGGGTATATTTCGAACCCTTATTACCTTAGCCTCGAATTATATAAGTGTGGGACCTCTAAAATCTGAAACTCATTTTATAATAAAGTGACTTTTCTTTACTTTCCAAGAGTGCCCCTCCTCTCCACTTATAAAAGGCCCCCACATCTACCACCTCATTCACACTTTCAAGCCATTTGGCTCAGCCAACCTCTACCCAAATACTCTCCCAACTTCCTCCTCTTACTCCTAGAAGCCTCACTTTGGGAAGAACGCTTCCCAAGGAAGCCTTTGGCTCAAAGTAAAAAGAGTTACCTGATTTTGAGATAATGTCTTCTCTAATGTTGTTTTGTTTTATTTTTCTTCTCCAACCCCCTAAACTCTTTTTATTCATTTATTTTGTAACAACACCAGTATCCTCAGTATACTAGGATGTTGTTATAAGAAGTATTCGAGCTACACATACACACACCTACATCTAATGGTTAAAGAACATACGGTTTCTGTGGATGGCGAATTTCTGCCTCACGAAATGATGATTGTTCAACACTCATATAACACCTTCAAAGGTGGCCATTAAGATGTCACTATATTTATATATGATATATAATATGATTATGTTTTACTTATGCTTCTGTATTTTTCATTTATGGCATACTTTATGATTTCCATTATTGGTAAACGCGATAATTTCATTTTAGGAAGTGCGGACTACCGCCCCCTCAAAGTGATTTGAATCGTTAATGCCATATGTGGGATGTATAAAGGATGGAGTAAATGGTATTATACACTATATTATACTGGAATTATATTATACATTTATATTATTATGATTTAATTCCATTAAATACGAAATAGAAATGAAAGTAGCGTTCATGCGTACGTACGGCTTACCGTCTCCATGAACGGTGCATTTCATTTCTTACCTCTAAATGTTACGTAATATTATAAATGAATGTATATACTGGATATATATGATATATATGACATCTAAATCGTGAATATAATTCTGGAGATAACAGATATTTCACCACATGAACAACTCGTAATTATAAGAAGTCTATTTTTGACTCAAGTACCAAAGATCGACAAAACGACCGTTATTAACTTAAATAATTACATAATGTTCATAACATTGTAATAAGTGATATAAAAGGGATAATGAACTTGAAAAAGGTTCTTAATAAAGTATATATTAACTCTAGTTTATTATTCAGGAGGTTAAAGAACGGTCGAATCAAGTCGGACACAAGGTAAGGGAACTTCTTAACCCAATTTCTATTCTTTGGGTTAATCTCCTACTTTAAAATTGTGTCATGATATTATTATGTCCTATCTCGTATTTTTACATTATTTATGTGTACTTATAGTGAATACACATTATATATTTACTTTATTTAAAAAAATGATCTTTTTAAGGACTACGTCTCAATCCCCTTTCATTGAGGCATATTTGGTTTTATACACAACTTTCTTTTATACGGTGTATAAACCCCTTTGACTTTTACGTTTATTCAAAAGGAATCTGTTTTATACGAAGTGTTTTGCTAAACGACAAAACGGAATATTTTTCTTTCCGTACTTATGTGGCGACAATGACTGCTCCGCCGCCGTGACCATTATTTGAGTTTCGGCTTCCTCTACAAGCCATCATTTTTTTTAATGAAAAATAAATACAAAGTTTTAACTTTCTTTTATTTTGGTATTGAAAATGGTTTTGAAAGCGTTTTTATTATATCAATGTGTTGTATTGATATCTTGTGATTGAAATGTGGAAATGTTATGTTTCCTTTATGCATGTTTTATGTGATACGATTATGTTATGGTTTATGATATGTTTAAACGTATTCATATGGGGAATGTATTGGACTTAATAAGTGACGGGTGGAGCCCGCTATAGCTCCTCGATGCATCGGTATGTCTCATGAGACAACTAGACGTGGAATTGGCCGAGGCCCTTTCCCAATTTGATTTATGGTTTTTTCCGAGGCCTTAATCATTTTAGATGTCTTGGCCGAGGCCTTGACAAAATGTTTCAGAATGTTTGGCATTATACATTCCCTCATTATGAAAGTGGTTATTGATATTGCATGTGATTATTAGACCAGTAGAATATTCATGCGAATAAGTAAATGGCATTATCTCATTTTACTTTTGCCATATTATGTTGAAGTTCATGTTTAAAAGGCTTTTGTTTTAGTTATACATTGCCTTAAATGTTAATGTTTATTTATGAAAGCTTCCGCAATATTGTTATCCTTACTGAGCAACTGAGCTCACCCCTTTCAATGTTTTAATATTTTCCAGGATGTGAAGAAGTATTTTAGGAATGACCTGCAGGGATAGTCAGAAGAGGATATGAGTGTGGACTATGAAGACTTTGTTATTAGTTTTTTTACTTTATGATGTAATGTAAGACTTATGAATGTATCTAGTATTTCCAAGGCTACTAAAATAATCGGTCTTTCGAGACTTGATCTTTTGTGATCATGCCAATGTTACGAAGTAATGCACCGGCTCTGGGTAGCTGGGGTCGGGGCGTTACAGTTGGTATCAGAGGAAGTTTAGTACTAACCTTGGAAGCTAGATTTAGATAAACTCTGATTAGAGCACATAGCCCGAAGATAGACTTTGAATATTAGTATAGAAGAACTTCCTAGAATTTTGGTATTGTAGAGATGTTGTGAGTTTTCCAAGCAATACATCCCTATCTGGATACGAGCAGGTAGAGGCGGCTCTGGCACAGATGTACCTAGGGGTAAAACCCGAAAACACTACTTTGAGCTAGACTCGAACGGGAACTGGTGCACGACAACGGGCCTTGCTGCACTCTTGGTTAAGACACTCTTGGGGGATATACTTAGGATAATTCTAGTTTTATTTACAAACCACTATGAAGGGTTATTAGTACCTACTTCCTCAAAGAAAACATTTTAATGATTATGGATTATATCCATAAATAGTTCAATTTATGTTAAGTATTTTACAAGTATGGAATTGTGTATTTTGATTCATAAACTAATCTAGTTTATGCCATTGTTTATAAATGGCGCCTAGTGGAAGGAATGGAAACCGTATCAATGCATGAACTCCGTGTAGGGATTGCCCTCCTGCTCAAGATAATTATTGTGGATCTGGAGATACAACTGGTGCTGATCAACTTATTACCATACTGGGACAACTCACTCAGGTTATGAATAATAACCTTACTTGTATGGAGCACCCTGATCCACAACGTGGAGGATCAATGTTAGACCTCTTTATGAGGCCACAACCACCAACATTCAATGGGAGTAAAAATCCTATAGTAGCTGAGCAATGGATAAGTTCCTTAGAGAAAATATTCCATGCCTTGGGGAGTAGTTAAAGGGAGAAAGTTGTCATGGCAGTTTACCGCCTCACTGGAGATGCTGATCAATGGTGGTCACTAATTCAAAACACAAAGGAAGATGATGAATTAACAAACATGGAATGGCAGGAGTTCAAAGAGCTATTCTTAGAAAAATACTTTCCTCGAGACCATCGAGCGGATATGGAAAGGCAATTTTTGAGTGTGAGACAAAAGGAGGATGAGAATGTCGCAAAGTATGAGGCCAACCTTACATGGTTAGCGAGGCATGCTGTAGATTATATACGTAACCCAAGAAGTAATATTGATCGTTTCTTTGATGGGTTAAAACCATTTCTTCATCGAGCATTAGTCTCACAAACCTTCTCGTTGTACGAAGACATTGTCTCAGGTGCTATCAAGACAGAAAAGGAATTCTCTAAATCTTATGACAATAAAGTAAAGCAAGAGAAGAAGAGAACTGTGGAACAAGAGACAGATAAAGGGAAAAAGGGAAAGAAGGATTTTCCATTATATGATAATTGTGGGAAGAATCACCCTGGTACTTGCCTAAAAGGAATGGGAGTTTGTTATAAATGTGGAGAAAAAGGTCACCAGGCGCGTGATTGCAAGGGAAAGAAAGAGGCTATCAATGTTGAATTCTACAATTGTAGAGAAATGGGTGTAGACGCCGGAAAAGTCCGTTGTTCCCAAACGAAGCTCCGGATGCGGAAAGCGAGGTCATAATTGGAGTCGGAAGAATGTTTCGGAGGGCCCGGAGGCCTTGCGCGGAATTTCAGAGGCCCGCGCGCAAAGGTGATGAGTCGCGCGCAAAACCCCCGGGATGCGCGCAATGCGCTGGGCTGGCGCGCATTTTTGCGCGCCGCTGGCCCGCGCGGCTCCCTTGCGCGCCGTGCCCGATTCCGCGCCCGCGAGGAGAATTTCGCGCTCGCACCCTGGATTCCGCGCCTGGGGTTGCCTATAAATACAAGGCGACCCCCAACGTTTTAGAGGTTGCTGGAAGTCGAACGGTCTCTCGTGCGCGCAATTCAACCCTTTCCGTGCGCAATGCCGAACTCCAGGTAACCTCCTTTCTTTCGCGCAAGAAATCCTCGGGGTCCGCCTTAGCGCGCAATCCCCGCTGGCTCCTTTCCTTTAAATAAACACTCACCCTAAGGCCTTCGCGCGCAAAAGAAGCCTCTTGCGCGCAATTGCCCCCGGGGTGCGCGCAATCCGGCCCGATTGCGCGCACCCCCTTCATTCAAGTGGCCATTCGATTAAAGAATGAGCCGATTGCCCCCGCGCGCTATCTGAAGCCCGGTGTGCGCAATCTCAAGCATCCGCGCGCAAGGCGCTGGCCCAATTGCGCGCCAGCCCGCCCCAATTGCGCGCCGACCCGCAGTATTGCGCGCAAAGCTCCTCTTTTGCGCGCAATCTGCCAGGGTCACCCCCTTTGACCCCCTGAGGATACCCGCCTGCGTGGCGCCCGATGATCCTCATTCCGGGTACCCGCACCGTGCGTTGTCTTCCCGTGCGGCCCTCCAGGCTCGCACGAAGTGACACGGACCCCTTAGCGGCACCATAATCGTCCCGCACGACGTTAAACTGCAAACGTCCGCGCTGCAAGACGTTAAACTGCCAAGCATCCTCGTCCTCAACACACGACGTTAAACTGTACTTCGTCCGGTAAGACGTTAAACCGTCCGCTTCGTCCTCAACACACGACGTTAAATTGTACTTCGTCCGGTAAGACGTTAAACCGTCCGCTTCGTCCTCAACACATGACGTTAAACTGTACTTCGTCCGGTAAGACGTTAAACCGTCCGCTTCGTCCTCAACACACGACGTTAAACTGTACTTCATCCGGTAAGACGTTAAACCGTCCGCTTCACCTGATCTTGTGCCTCGCACGCAGGGTCCCCCTCCCGGTTTGGATGTGGCCCCCACCCGCTCGTCTCTGCAGGGATGTCGGGATTGGAGTGGCCTTCGCCCACGGGGGTAGAGTGTTACCGAATGAACTACGTGGACTTTGATCCCTGTCTCCTAAACAGGGTACGTAGGAAGCCTCTCTGAGGTTCAAGCCCACCACCTGGTCGTCCCGGTAGTCTTTACGTCGGTTCGCCCATCAGTGGACCCCTCCTGGATTCACGCTTGCATCGATTCACATATGAATCCACCCCCGTGGGAGACTGCACGCGTGTATCTCCATCGTGCTTCCCCACTGCCCCTTTTTCTATTTTCGTCCAGCATGACGTGAAACTGTGATCCACCCGGCCGTTCCATCCCCCTCTGGGCGAGGTGGTTCGGTTCAATCCTCCGCCCGGCAGCCTCGATCCCCTTGTGAGTCGGCTCGCCAATGTCCAGCACGACGTTAAACTGTGTATTCGAACTACGCTGACTTTGATCCGCGCTAACGCGCGGTACGTAGGAAGCCTCTACGAGGTCCAAGCTCTTCACTCCATCATCCACCCTGACCCTTACCCGGGCCGCCACATCCCGGTGGGGTCATGCCACTTCAATCCACTCCACTTCACCCGGGAAGCCGCCCATGTGCTGGCCCCAGCGTCGGAGGTTCCCCGCAAGGGGTTCTGTCATCTGAGCCACTCTTCGTGTCGATCAGTCCGATGCCGTCCCCGCTGGACGTTAAACTCGCGGCATACCCCGTGTTAAACATGGGAAGCTGAGGAAAACCTCAGGTGACGCAGTTCCTCGCACCCAGTGCGGGATGCCTCAGGCCATCATGCCTTCGAGAAGCCCTATTAGGGACGGAAGACAGATATGCAGAGCCGCAGTGTAAAGACACGCCCCCAACACCCAGAGCCACCCGGACTCCTCACCGCAGGTTGCTGCCCCGACCAGACTCCTTGGAGCGTCCGGGCGGAAGCGGCGTAATTAACCGGTGTCCATGAAGATATGGCGCCGGGAACGAGATTCACGAGCATGTCTTAAATCTATGAGGGAGACCCGGATTAGGCGACGAGTTCCGAGGAGACGTCCAAGGAAGGAGGAGCCGACATCCCATCATCCCGGTTTCGATCAAGGAGCAGACGCCCCTGAATAAGGGACGGATGCCGCCCGCCTTTGGAAAGCGGGACTGTGGGACCACAAGCCGCGCGCGCCCATCCCCTCGGGTCGACGGGTGCACGCGCGAACGCGTCCTGGCGGAACAGCGCCGGAAAAGAAACCCGACGCACATCCGCACCAAAACAGAAAAGTGGTGAACCCGACCTGAATCTCTTCTCCTCGACATGAAGACCGATGGCTTTCAGAGGTGTTGGAAGACCGGCATGTTGCCCGGCCGAGCATTCAGTTTTACCCGCCAGGGGCTGGGGAAGTGAAATCAGGCACTCCATCTCGTGACGTCGATGGCCTGGGTCCCCCCCACGGAAGGCGTCGTGGCACTAAAGGTTGGTTGTCGATTCCTTTTCCTGTCAGTGTTAATGGGTTTTTCCCCCTGCTTCCAGGAATCATGTCGCCCAACCCAGTGCCCGATCGCCGCCCGCCCACTGGCGCAGGGGTAGGGGAAACACCGACGCGGCTACTCCGCGCGGTCCCGCCCGTCCCACAGCCGTCCCAGCAGCCGCAGCTGCGGAGCGACCACGCCCTCTCTCCCCCTCGGAGGTCATCCAGAGAAGGGTGATCAACAACCTGGTGCGGAGATATGAGGAAGAGGGAGTCATCCCCACCAGGGACATAGCTCGCCTAGACCTCGAGGAGGATGCGCCTCGCCACCACCGCCGCCCCCGAGGGCCGCGCAGGGAGGCACCGCTGCCTACCTCGACGTCCAACCTCTTCGAGAGCTTATCCCCGGAGCGCTCCGACAGTTCCCTTCCCTATGCGGATGAGGTGGAAGATGTCCGGGACCACCCTATCCGAGATTCGTTCCAGGGATCCGCGATAAGGGCTTCTGTCAGGCCACGGCGACGCCGCCGCCAGGCCTCTCAAGTCGAAGAACGGACTCTCCACCTGCCCGCGCCGCTCATCCTGACTCGTTTGTCCCGACGCCAACGTCGGGCACGAGCGGAAGAGGATGCCCACCTTGGGGCCCTAGCAACAGCAGCCGCCTTGGCCCAAGCCACCGTTGGCTCCAGTCGCCAGGCCCCTGCGCATCCTGAGCAGGGGAACTTCTACGCCCGACCTGGATCGAGGCCCCGACCGCCCCAAAGGCAGGTTGGGTCGACTCTCCCAGTTGTTGGCACAGACGATGGCCACCGCGGACCACCTCGCGGTAGCGCTATTCGCCAACAGGGGCTACTCCGTGTGGCCAATCCAGGAGGCATGGGTCATCCCACCTTCCGATCCCGGCCCGGAGGCCTGCCCGGAATCATCTCTCCCCGCGTCCCCTTTGATATCTGTCCCGGTGCCCCTCGCACCTTGGTTTCCAATCCTCTTGGCCCCAGCACCAGTGCGGCCGGAGGACGCCAGGACAGAGATCAGCCCTGCCCCGAAGAACCACCCAGGGGCAGGAGGGCGAGGCGTCGACGCAGAGGGAAGAATGTTACGGAATTCCGGACAGAGATCCGACCTGTTCGATTCTCTGATTCAGAGGCGGAGTACGATTCGGCGACAGAGCCCTCCCCCCAATCCCGCCAGTCAAGGGCAGGGGTGGGAATGCGGCACGTCAGCCTCGTACTCCCCGAGAGCGAGATCGATGTGATCCCCGCTTCTCTCCGAAGGTATATCCGGAGTAACGAGGGCCTGGTAGACCCCCAAGGATCAAGCTTGCGGTTGGTACCGGCCCCTCCGGAAGTGCCTCCCGCCCCGATCGGAGAAGCCGGAGACTTTATCTGGGGACCGACGGTCGAACCTCGATCTAGTGCACCCTCGGCGAGCACCGATGCTACGGCAGGATGTTCGCTCGCCGGCCCGTCCTATCGTGATGTGGTAGCTGGGGCACCGCCACCCTCGGGGGGCGGCCCGGGATATGGAGGCCAATCGGCCTGCTCGCCGTATTCACCGCCGGCCAGCCCGTCGGCCCGACGGCCCGCCTCGGCACCACTGCCGGTTCCCCGTCCGTTCCCAGCCATTGAAGAGGATCAAGGAGATCTGGGTCCTGAGTTTGAGTCGTGGAGCTTCTGGACCGTCCTTGCAGAGGGCCACTTCCCTGAGAAGTTTTGGCCAGTCGCAGGACCGGGCTTTGATGCACCCGAATCACTCACCCCGGATGAGTTCGAATGCTTCCGCCGAACTCTCCGGGAGACTCACTCCTGTCTTCACTGCCTACAAATGCCATACCCCGGGAGTCAACTACACCTGGAGGATATTGGTGAGCAGTGCCGTCAAATTGACCTGGCCACGCTCCCCGCAGTTCGGCACCCCGGGTCATTTGAGCACCACGAGGCCCTCCAACAACGATGCGTTGAGTGTTTTCAAGTACTCCGCAAGGTTATCGAGGAAGCCACTCCCCACGTGTATATCCATGGATGGGGGCAGTACGCTGCCCTACGCTTCAGTGCGATTCTCCGACAGCCCGATTCACTGGGTGGCCCTGAGGGTATATCCCCAGGGACGGAAACAGTCAATATGGCTGACCTGTCGGGAGAGGGGAACGACCTGGGACTTATCGAAGGGGGCTTCCCCCCCGAAGACAAGCCGTCGTTAGATCCATCGGTGAGGGTTACTCGTCACCAGAGGAACCTCCTGGGACTCCCCACACCCACTGAAGCACTGACGTTGAGCCGGAACGTCAGCAAAGGTAAAGAGCACAGCGAGGCTGTAAAGCCCGCCGACCCATCTGCCTCCATGCGGAGGGCAGAGGAGGATCCCGAGAAGGCTACGCTACGTCAACAGCTCGCCGAGCAGAAGAAGCTGGTTGACCAGCTCCTCGCCGAGCGCGCTGCAGAGCAGCGGCCTGACTACGGTGATCCTAGGCCAGGACAGCAGGGACCGGAACAACCGCTCCTCGACGAGACCCTCCCGGGCAACCGCGATTATGCCGTGTTCGCCGACAGGAGAGAGGCCATTGCCTATGGAAAGAGGGCGCGGTATATTTCGCCACACCCTCCCGAGCGGCGTGACTACCTGAGAGACCCCGCTCGGATTCCTCCCGCTGCCCCAAGGGCCGCTCCGCCCGCCATCCCACGAGCTGCCGAGTTCGACGACCCGGTCGACGACCCGATTGAAGGGCCGTGCAATGCGCTCGTGGTTAGAGATCCTCGCCAGGACTGGAACCCATGTCCGGACGATCCGATGGCGGCACTCATCGCCCGCTTGGAAGCCTTGGAGACTCGGAAAGTGGCGATCCCACCGGACGGCAAGCCATACCCAGCATGGGTGGATGACATGCCGGCGCCTCCGGGATTCGGGAATCCCACTTTCGCCCCCTTCAACGGGACCGGAGATCCGCCACAGCATTTGGCCCATTTCAACTCGAGGTGCGGGCCTATGTTGGGGACTCCGGCGCAGCAAGAGGCCGCTAAGCTTCCCTGCTTTGTTCAGACACTGGAAGGGCCAGCATTTGTCTGGTACAGCCAGCTTCCCGTCGGGTCGATAACTAGCTGGGAGGACCTTCGTAGACAATTCCTCTACCAGTTCAGTTCCACGACCCGGAAGACGAGTATCGCAGACCTCTTCAAGTGCAAGCAGAGGCCTGATGAGCGAGTCGCGGACTTCGTCGCCCGATGGAAGGGTCTCACGTATTCCCTTGACATGCCATTGACTCAGGAGCAGTTGCTGACAATGTGCGTCGGGAACGTCAAGACCGAGCTGGTCCCTTCCCTGATCACTCAGAATTACCCCGGAGGGTTCCGGGACTTCTCAAACAAAGCTCAACGTCTTGAGGAAGCCCTGCAACAGGCCAGTCAGGCGCGCCCGCTGCCTCCTATGATTCCTGCAAGGAGAGTCAGCAGGGCTGAGCCCGCTGCTGTTGCCCAGATAGAGGCCCCCAGGCCGTTGGAGCTGCTGCCGGCGAGGCCAGCTCCACAGCCTCACAGGAATCCGCGCCTCCATGGGCTCAGTTCCCGGCCCAGCAGCGGCAGCCCCAGAACCGACCGGCCCCTCCGCGTAATGTACCGCCACAACCCAGGCGAGATAATCAGGGTCCACCTCCTCGACAGGCCCCTCCGGCCCCTCGTCAAGACCACGCTCCCAGGGGCCCGCGATACCTGACTTACGCATTTCACGAGGAACAGGTCCCCGGTTATTTCCGGAGCGCCATGGAGCAGAGGATTGTGCGACTGCTTGAGTGTTGGAGGCCAGAGGAGGCACATCTCACGGATAACCCCCGCTACTACCCTTACCATCGAGCCCTGGGGCACACCATCCAGCGGTGCTATGCGTTTAAGGACTGGCTCCAAGACCAGATTAACAACAATGTAATCAGGTTGGGCCCAGCTCCAGCACAAGTGGCGGGCGTGTTCGTGGGAACAGATGACGATGGTGGCAACGAGGACGAATGGCAGCTGGTCTCCGACCGCGGATCCCAGAAGTATAATAACTGGATGGCCCGCAAGACGATCATTCGCGCCCATGGAATCATCCGTGCGCGCTTGAATCAGCCTGAGCCCCCAGAATCTGCGGGTGCTGCTTCGGCGTCGTCATCCCAGCCTGCCTCTTCCGAGAAGAGCAAACGGCGGCGGCGCAAGAAGAAAGAGCGCGCCCCGCCAGTTCCGCCACTATCCCGCACTCTCGGCGATTTCATGCCCCCGGAGATGGGGATCCCTCCTCGGATCCGCCCGGTGATGGATGATTCGTCCGATGAAAGTGTTGGGTACGCTTCGGTTAATACCGTCGAGCTGGTAAATCCCTTTTCGGTTCCCGACGTTGAAGAACACCAGGTGGACCTCCCTAGTGTCCCCGGTCGTCGCCACCGTCGGAAGAACCGCAGTAGCAGGAGTCGCCGGGGCACAGCAGTTGGTACCTCCAGCCAGGCCGTGCACGCCACTGAGACTAGGCAGCAGGCTCAAAACCGAGCTCAGCGTGCGCAGCCCCCCCATCCGGGGATGACGGATTCGCCTCCGCCACTGTTTGTGGTGTGGGACCAGGCAGAACCGCCTCAGCCGCGTCGCGACCAGCTTCGCCCTGCCACGAGTCCATCCCGGCCTCCTGACCCCAGTACGGTGACCATTTCCCGGACTGCAACCAGTGAACAGCGAGATGCACCATGTACCAGTCGGCCGCCGGTCCGACCGGCAAGGCCCGTCATGCCGCCAACCGCAGAGCAACCTCCTGCAACCAGGAGCTCGCGCTTGGCCAAAAAGTATGATGTCCTGAAGCACTTGGCCGACATCCCAGCAAGGCTCTCCATCCTTGAGGCTCTGCGCATGTCATCTGAGATGCGCGAGGCACTCGCTGAAGCCCTGAAGAGCCCCCTCCAGTTTGAGACAGAGGTTGCGGCCGCAGAGGCCTTTCACGCCAAAACGATTGAGGACGCCGAATGTCAGGCAGTTATCTCGTTCTCTGGTAAGGATGAAGACCCTCCTATACAAGGACACATTCGTCCGCTGTATGTTACAGGCCAGTTCAACGGCCTTGAAGTCTGGCGCTGTCTTGTCGACACGGGATCCGGGATCAACCTGATTCTGACTCGGACGCTCCGGAGATTGGGGTTGTCTGAGGATGACTTGATCCCCTCCGACCTCAGGATCCAGGGGTATGACCGCACCGAGCAAACCCCGGTCGGCAAGATACGTTTGAAGACCCAGTTCGGTGACTTGGTTGCCAACACCGAATTCATGGTAGTCTCTCAGGACACTGCGTATAACGCATTGATGGGCAGGCCATGGCTCCACCTTCATGCAGCGGTTCCCTCATCATACCACCAATGCCTCAAATACTCCCTTAATGGTCGAGTAGGCGTGCTTCAGGGAGATGCCTCTCCTTTTGCCTCATGTGAAGCCCGTTATCTGGACGCGGACTATTACAAGAGCAAGGATAAGCAGATCCTGGCAGGTGAGGTTGAGCCTGTCGTTGTTGCAAGTGATCCATGGGCCAGTCTGGATGACGCTTACGTCCTCCCGATTCAACGGTTGGACGTAGCCATGGTTTCGACGGCCTGTGAGTCTCCTAATGAGATGACCGCAACCGCCCGTGCCAGCACCAGCGGCCCAGCAGGATCTAGTGGCCCCAATGCAGTTTCCAACGCAGTCTCTCCCGTGGACGATCCCTCCCCGAGTGGAGAGGACGTGGAAGATGCACCCCCAGCCTTTGAGGAGGGCGTCCCCGCCACGGTCGATGAGTTAGTACAGGTGAACCTTGGAACCAAGGCAGATCCAAGACCCACATTGGTCAGTGCCGCCATGCCCTCTGAGGAGCGGCAGCAGTACGTGGACTTTCTCAGGCAGCACCGTGATGTGTTCGCTTGGGGCTATGACGAGATATCGGGGCTAGATCCTCAGGTAGCCGTCCACCGCCTTGGTCTCCCGGCGAACCATCGCGGGTTCAAGTAGCCTCCCAGGAAGATGTACCCATCCCACGGTGCCATGGTCGAGGCCGAAGTTGACAAGCTTATCAAAGCCAACTTCGTGAGGGAAGTCCAGTACCCCAAATGGCTGGCCAACATTGTGCCGGTCAGGAAGAAGAACGGGCAGATCAGAGTCTGTATCGACTTCCGTGATCTCAACCGCCACTGTCCGAAGGATGATTTTCCCCTTCCAGTGACAGAGCTGTTGATTGACGCCACGGCAGGGTTCCAAGCCCTCTCCTTCATGGACGGATACTCCGGATACAACCAAATCCGGATGGCCCCTGAGGATGAGGAGTTCACTGCCTTCAGGGCCCCCCAAGGTACCTTTTGTTACCGGGTCATGCCCTTCGGCCTGAAGAATGCAGGTGCCACCTACCAACGGGCGATGCACCGCATATTCAAGCCGATCCTTGGCACACTGGTGGAATGCTACGTCGACGACTTGGTGGTCAAATCGCGCCAGCGTCAGGACCATCTCAAAGATCTTGAGAAAGTGTTCGGCTTCCTCCGGTCTCGCTGCCTGAAGATGAACCCGTTGAAGTGTGCCTTCGGGGTCACCTCCGGAAAGTTCCTTGGATTTGTGGTAAGATACCGGGGTATTGAGATCGACCCAGAGAAGATCAGGGCGATTAGCCAGATGCCTCCCCCAGGTAACATCCGGGAACTGCAAGGGTTCCAAGGCCACTTAGCCTATATACGCCGATTCATCGCGAATCTGGCCGGCAAGTGTAAGCCCTTTTCTCGGCTCATGAAGAAGGGTGTCACCTATGTATGGGATAAAGAGTGTCAGACCGCTTTTGAGGAAATCAAGCAGTACTTGCTTCAACCTCCGGTTCTGATGCCGCCTGTATCCGGGAAGCCGCTGGTCCTCTATGTGACCGCCCTGGAACGGTCCCTTGGTGCCCTTCTAGCCCTGAAGAACAACGAGGGAACAGAGAATAGCCTCTATTACCTCAGTCGCATGCTCCTCGACGCGGAAGTTAGGTATTACCCCATCGAGAAGAGCTGCCTGGCGCTCGTATTTTCCGTACAGAAATTACGACACTACTTGCAGCACCATGAGGTAGAGTTGGTTTCTCGGGTAGACCCGTTGAAATATATCCTGAGCCGGCCTATGTTGACTGGCCGTCTAGCGCGGTGGGCTGTGATTCTCCAGCAGTTCGACATCAGGTACGTGTCTCAGAAGGCCATCAAAGGGCAAGCATTGGCAGACTTTCTGGCAGCTCACCCGACCTCCGCGGATCAGCTGCTGGATCTAGGCTTTCCTGATGAGACCATTCTCTCGGTCGATCATGCCGATCCATGCTGGCAGATGCACTTTGACGGTGCCTCCCAGAGCCCCACCGGTAGAAGACTCGATAATCCTAAGCTCAACAGAGTGGGCTTGGGTATCGTCTTCATTACCCCGGAGCGAGCCGTGCTGCCATACTCTTTCCTGTTGTCAGAGGGCTGTACCAACAATGAGGCGGAATACCATGCCCTCATCACTGGCCTCGAGTTGGCTCTCGAGATCGACGTGCCCCATCTGTGCGTGAAAGGGGACTCCGAGCTGGTCGTTAAGCAGATTAATGGCGACTATGTTGTCAGGAAGCCGGAACTTGCGCCATTGCTGGAGTGCACCCTCCTTCTGATGGCCCAGTTCCCTTCTCGGCCAGAAATTGTCCATATTCCCCGGTCGCAAAACGGTCGAGCAGATGCTTTGGCCAGCCTTGCTGCGTCACTTGCAGAGCCTGAACAGGATAACCTGGTCGTCCGCGTGACGCACCGCAGGCTCATCGCTCCCGTTATCCTGGAGGAAGATCGCGGCCCATTGGTAAGTAATCTCACCGTGGTTGCCCCTGTGCCTGGAGCCCCGAGTACCCCAGACATGGCAGTCGAATCAGCCCATGATTGGAGGACGCCTTTGGTTGAGTACCTCCAACATGGCATTCTTCCGTCAGATCGGGCCGAGCGCGAGCGAGTTCGACGCCGCGCATCGCAGTTTGTCCTCCAGAGCAGTCTCGGCCTGGAGCAGATCCTCTATAGACGCGGATTTGATGGTGTTCTCCTCCGTTGCCTTCAGGGAGTCGAGATCCCACAAGTCATGCAAGAGGTTCATGCTGGTTCATGTGGCGCCCACCAGACTGGGCCGAAGCTGTCCCACCAGATTCGGAGGTTGGGATACTTCTGGCCCTCCATGATCCATGACTGCATTGAGTATGCCAGGAGGTGCCATGCGTGCCAGGTCCATGCGAACTTTGTGCATCGGCCGCCGGAGCTTCTCCATACCGCCAGGTATTCTTGGCCCTTTGCAGTCTGGGGGATGGACGTTGTGGGACCTTACCCACCGGCGACGGCTCGCCAGTGCCGATTCATTCTGACCGCCACAGACTTCTTCTCCAAATGGGCAGAGGCGATTCCGCTCAGAGAGGTCAAATCCTGTTCCATCGCTGACTTCGTGACCTCCAACATCATTTATTGATTTGGAGTGCCTCACGCTATCCTCACGGATAACGGAACCAATTTCCGAGCAGCCGAGTTGAAGAAGTTGTACGCCAAGTATAACATTCGCTCGAACCATACATCTCGCTATCATGCGCAGGCGAATGGACAGATCGAGGCGTTTAACAAGACCCTCTCTAACATTCTGCAAAAGATGGTTGGTCAGAACAAGAAGAGTTGGCCAGACAAGCTCCCCAACGCCCTCTGGGCTTATCGGACGATGACTCGCAATTCCACCCAGATGACCCCTTATTCCCTGGTGTATGGAGCTGAGGCCGTCCTGCCCATCGAGATTCAGTTACCGTCCTTGCGCACTGCGGTCTACGACCAGCAAGCGCCGGACAGAGCTGCTGAAGCCCGTCTAGTCGAGTTGGAAGCACTGGATGAGAATAGACTTCGCGCTTTGCACAACTTGGAGAGGCATCAGAACAGGATGGCTCGAGCTTTCAATAAGAAGGTTCGCCTCCGCTCCTTCCTGCAGGGTGATCTAGTGCTGGCCCTAAGAGCACCGATGATCCCCGGCAGGAAGCCGCCCATGTTGGAGCCCAAGTGGGAGGGACCTTTTGTCGTCCACAAGGTCTATCCCAATGGCGCGTACTCCCTAGCGACTATGGATGGTGAGCGTGTCACTCCTCCCACCAACGCTAGGTTCCTCAAGCAGTATTTTGCCTGAGTGCCATACGTCCAACATGACGTTAAACTGTATATCGTCCCGCACGACGTTAAACTGCAATCGTCCGCGCGACAAGACATTAAACTGCCAAGCACTCATCGTCCCGCACGACGTTAAACTGCAATCGTCCAAGCTACAAGACGTTAAACTGTTCAGCATACGTCCAACATGACGTTAAACTGTGCTTCGTCCAAGCTTCACGACGTTAAACTGCCTAGCATATCGTCCGAGCTACAAGACGTTAAACTGTTCAGCATACGTCCGACATGACGTTAAACTGTACCACGTCCGCGCTGCAAGACGTTAAACTGCCAAGCATCATCGTCCTACATGACGTTAAACTGCGCTTCAAGAACTACGTGTGGCTTGATTCCCATCCTTATGGGATACGTAGGACCGCCCGGATGTTTGAAACTTCGGGTCCAGCCCCCCACCTCTTAAAGATTCCCCCTTCTCTGGGGAGTCCGCCGCCTTCGGGTCACCCTCAAGGTGTGTCCCTCGACCCCTTGTAGTGGTCCACCGGTGTCAAGAGTACTCTGGTTTATTGCCAGGAGGGTCAGGTTCTGCTTGGTCAGGTTCCTTCCACCTTTCAGGCTTCATGCTCCATTTCATTCGGACCCATCGCCTACGCCCTGGATGGAGCCCCCCGTGAGCGGTTCGGATACAGTGCCCCAGTGCTCTCCCACCGACTCGGGCTGGTGCCCCCAAGGGCTTTGGGCAGCAAGTCGATATGAATCCTGCGCTTGAGCGGTTGATGCTCGTTTGCTGCCTCATTACATCAACGGTCAGTGCGATATTGATGCTGCTTTTCCGCCACGGTCGGCAGTACTCTCATATCGTCACGCCGGTGCTCCCAGTCCTCGAGTGAATGGCCGCGTGATTCACAATCTCTCCACTTCCCATTCTGACCAGGCAAAACCTCGACGCTCTTGACACTATCCCTCAGTGCATCTTTGCATATCCAGGGGATAGGACCGCGAAGTGGCGTACGTGAGGTTCTTATGGTCCGAGCTCTACGACTTTAAACTAAGATCTCCTTTCTCCCTCGTCCTGCATGACGTTAAACTGCACTTCAAGAACTACGTGCGGCTTGATTCCCATCCTTATGGGATACGTAGGAACGCCTGGACATTCATGTTTCAGGCCCAGCCCCATCCTTCGGGAATTTCCATCCCATCTTGGGCCCTTGGCCCAGTTGCCTCTGGGTATGTGGCGTATGGTCTGAATGCGGGGCTATGCCCTCATTCACGTCAGTTTGCTCGCCACGCTGTACGCCCCCCATGTTTGGGGATGCCTTATGCTCCCCCCTTCTTTCTCTCATCGTCCTGCATGACGTTAAACTGCACTTCAAGAACTACGTATGGCTTGATTCCCATCCTTATGGGATACGTAGGACCGCCTGAACATTCATGTTTCAGGCCCAGCCCCATTTTCCGGGAATCTCTATCCCGCATTGGGCCTCTGGCCCAAGTTCCCCTCCTTTTTGTGCGAGGCGTATGACGTGAGCGGGGGATTATGTCCCCATTCACGTTGGTCTACTGGCCGCGCTGTACGCCTCCCCCGTGTGTGGGACTACCTCACACCCCTCATCGTCCTGCATGACGTTAAACTGCACTTCAAGAACTACGTACGGCTTGATTCCCATCCTTATGGGATACGTAGGACCGCCTGGACGCTTGTGTTTCAGGTCCAGCCCCGTCTCCTGGTTGATCACGGGGATCTGCCCTCTTTTGGTTGCTCTCAGGGTGAGTCCTCCGACCCTTTCCGGTGATCTGTTAACATGTTTGGGGTACTTCGGTCTATGACTCGTGGTGTCAGATTCAATCCCGACAAGTCCTGGGTTGCTTGTCAGGCCTCGCGCTTCCTCTTGTTTGAGCCTCCACTCAAAGGGATCCTCGTTAGCAGTTTGGGTACGATGCCTTAGCGCTCTCCTACCGCTCCGGGTCGATTTACCGGCGGGTCCTGGGCCGCAAATCGATATGAATCCTGCGCTTGAGCGGTTGATGCTCGTTTGCTTGCCTCATTCTAGGCTGACGCGATCGGATGTTGTGTTGCGAACATGGTCAGCAACATCCTTGATCGCCATGTCGGCTCTTTCAGGCTCCGAACATTGGTTGCGCAGTCCTCATCACACTCCGCCTTTGTGCGTTGTAGTGTGGTCTCGACACTCTCTTCATACTGATTTTCAGTACACCTCTACATGTTCGGCAGGCCAGCCAGGGTAATGGTGTCTTTTGAGGCTCCCACGATCTGAGCACCAAGGATATATGCGGATGTCCTCCCTAAGGGCCATGCGTAGCTGGACCCTCGTCCCCATAAGGAGGAAGGAGTCGCCCGAGCAATCGCGTTCTGGGCCCAGCATAGCTGGAGGCTAGCATCTCTGCCCCTCGGGTGATGAACATACGCAGGCCCCTATCCCAAGACCCTTCTCCTGGAATCGTGCGTGACCGCAGGGCCGGGATATGTTCCCGCCTCCGCTGGGTCCGCCGTATCGCAATAAGCGGATTCCTCCATGGTCTGAACCACACGACCTTAAACTG
The DNA here is from genome assembly GCA_963277665.1 of Viscum album. Lineage (NCBI taxonomy): Eukaryota > Viridiplantae > Streptophyta > Magnoliopsida > Santalales > Viscaceae > Viscum > Viscum album. Next base: position 1,284,469,643 of record OY728134.1, read on the forward strand.
TGTTGTCTGGTCCTACCACATGACCGTAAACTGTGATCGTCTTGGCCGCCCGACGAGAAACGGCACTGCATCGTGATGTTCTCCTCAGGGGACACTCACGTTAGGCGCTGGTTAATAACCACGCCATTATGCCTTTCATGGCTTAATTATTGTGGCGACGCCAGGGATTCCTTAATCACAGGCTTGTCGCCGCACAAAGAAAAACCATCCACCTTTAAGGACAAACAAGAAAGATCAAATGCCGCTTCTTCTGTGTGCGAGGGTCAGACCCGCACCCTTCCCCGCGCTGGTGCCCGATTGTGTTGCGCCGCGCTTCAAGAACTACGTGTGGCTTGATTCCCATTCTTATGGGATACGTAGGAACGCCCGGATGTTTGAAACTTCGGGTCCAGCCCCCCCACCTCTTAAAGATTCCCCCTTCTCTGGGGAGTCCGCCGCCTTCGGGTCACCCTCAAGGCGTGTCCCTCGACCCCCTTGCAGTGGTCCACCGGTGTCAAGAGTACTCTGGTTTATTGCCGGGAGGGTCAGGTTCTGCTTGGTCAGGTTCCTTCCACTTTTCAGGCTTCATGCTCCATTTCATTCGGACCCATCGCCTACGCCCTGGGTGGGATCCCCGTGAGCGGTTCGGATACAATGCCCCAGTGCTCTCCCACCGACTCGGGCTGGTGCCCCCAAGGGCTTTGGGCAGCAAGTCGATATGAATCCTACGATTGAGCGGTTGATGCTCGTTTGCTGCCTCATCCCATCAACGGTCAGTGCGATATTGATGCTGCTTTTCCGCCACGGTCGGCAGTACTCTCATATCGTCACGCCGGTGCTCCCAGTCCTCGAGTGAATGGCCGCATGATTCACATTTTCCACCTCCCGTTCTGACCAGGCGAAACCTGGACACTCTTGACACTATCCCTCAGTGCATCTTCGCATATCCAGGGGATAGGACCACGATGTGGCATACTTTGAGGTCCCTTATGGTCCGAGCTCTAAGACCTTAAAACTAAGATCTGCCCCTATGGTCCGAGCTCTAAGACCTTAAACTAAGATCTCCCCTTTGGTCCAAGCTCTACGACCTTAAACTAAGATCTCCCCAAATGGGGTTCTACGTCCTGCATGACGCTAAACTGCACTTTCAGAACTACGTATGGCTTGATCTCCAGCCTGATGGAGTACGTAGGAACGCCCGGGCATTTCGACTCGGGTCCAGCCTCAGGGATCGCTAAGTCCCGCCCCTCCTCGTCGCCGGCCGTCTGGCCTGACTTCGGGTAGAGTGGTGCAGTTGTGGTATTCTCCCCGATTCAGCTCGGGATGCCCCATTGCAATGATGGGAAGTGACGGTTTCCTCGTCAAAGAGGTTCTGTCTGAGAATTGGGTTGATTCACGGCCAGATTAGTGCATCCGCCTAATATGCTTTCCCCACAGTGGCGCAATTTTGAGAGCGTTGGATTCTGTCCGAACAAATCATCACTTCGCCCCACGCTTCGCATGCCCTGTTGATCTGGATTTCCACCCTTGTGTCTGAAGGAACCCCCAAAGCGGTATTCATGATGACATATGGTCCGCCTCCTGCAATATGAATGACGACCTTCGGTCCGTCTATTGCAGTTTTTATGGTCGATCCACTGTCCGCCTACCGTCTTGGGCATTTCCTGGAAGGCCGACCGTTGTGGATTTCTGAATTAGGGACACGCGATTCACCCTTGCTCATTTCCCTATGTTCGGATAAAATCTCAACGCCCCTAGCGTTGTCCCGCTCGTGTGTTGGAACAAGTTGTGGGATGATACATTGATTAGGTCTGAGGTCTCCTTTCCTAGGAATGATCTCCCTCTTTTCTTTAGAAATCCAGGCCCAATTACGGATGCCTGAAGCTTGGTTAACACTCCCGCGAGATAATTTTTGGTTGAGTATGTTAAGCCAAAAGACGCAGATAAATATATTGATTCATACAAATCGAAATATTGAGTAGCGGAAGTAAATGTTCTGGGAGGGGAAAAAACAAAGCCCCTAAGGATTAGCGTGCTGGATAAGTCTTTCTAATGCCGCTACCCTTTGGCTGGCGGCCTCCAGGGCTGCTTCTCGTTCTCTGCGTGCCCTCTCCTCATCGGCGGTCGCAGCACGTAGTTCGTCGATCCTGGCCTGTGCACGCTCCCGCTCGACTTGGAGTGTGACCATCTGTTGGCCTGCCTCCGTCAGCTGTACCTGGGCGTCGATCAGTTGTGCCGATAGTTGCTCCACAAGCTCAGTACATGCTGCGACGAAGGCCTCCTTCTCTGCTGCCTACCCTTCGAGGCGCCGGACTTCCTGCTCTGCCACGAGGAGCGTCCGCGTGCTCTCCGACATGTCCCGACTTTGTGCGACGTCGGCACGCCGGCGGCTCTCGCGCATCTTTTCGGCCATGAAATCACGGACCGTCAGATGGAGAAGTTGAGCATCAGCTCCCCCGGCACACAGGAGGCGCAGCCAGGTTTGAAGTGATCCCATGCGCCCCAGCCACTCCGATGAAGGTCGCTTGAGGAAGCGCTGGATGCACTTCCACCCCCTGCGGCGCGTTATCCGGCTCTCCTCGACCGCCTCCGCGTCCGAGTCGTCCATCTCCTCGGGGTCGGCAGGCCGGTAGGCAGGGAAGGCAGCCAGCAGGTCTGCTGCAGGGTCCGCCCCCAGGATGTCCTCGTGGGGGATAGGTTCCCCAACACCTGGGTGACCTTCTTCTCTCGCCCCAGTGGCGCTGGCACCCTCGTCAGCCCCCGATCTCTCTCCGATGTCAGCACCGCCGACGTCCGCAGCCCCCTGATCTGCAGTTGGTGGGGCCGGCTCGGTTTGGTAAGTCTGTTCCGGAGCAGGCGGCATGTCTGCCACCGGTCCACTCGTGGATAGCCCGGGTTCGGCAACCCGACGAGCCTCCAGTGTTGAGATCACTGCGCAGAGCATGCTGTGGTTAGTCACGGATCGTCAATGGCAAGCACCAGCAGTAAAGTAAGGAGACTTACGGGAGTTCAGAGCGTCATCTTCCGCTATCCCGGCCGCCGCAGGAACAGTTGCAGCAGGGGACCCTTCCGCACTTGTCAGTTCAATGATAGGTGTCTGGCCCCCGCCTTGCCCTGCTGGCGCCTCTCCTACTCCCGCTGAGGACGCCTGACCGATATCCGTGCGCTCCTGAGAAAGGTGGAGAAATGGTTTAGAAGCTGCATAAGAGGATGGATGAAGAAAGTTGAGTAGGGATAGAAGCGGACCTCGAGGTGCTCGGTGACATCAACATTGTCGGAGCCGGCCACCTCGCCGCTCTCCCGCGGGCTCCCCTGGTGGGACCTTCCCTCGGAGCCTTCATCCTCCCCCACCTCCTCCTCTTCCTCGGAGTTGTTGCTACTGTCGTCTTCCCCCGGCGGCATCTGTTCTGGAGCAGGCTCTAGACCAAGCATCACCTTCACCAGAAGGGATGGCTCCGCACGCTGACCACGTTGGCGCGCGTACTCGTCCATTGCCGTCAGATACGCATACTGCCGATTGAAGTCCACCCTGTCGGTGATCTGGAGGCGCCCGACCTCTGGCAGATAGATTCCTTCCCTGAGTATCTTTCGCCAGATGACGTCGGTCCCCAGCGACTGCCGCAGGGTCATCCAGGCCGACCACAGCGCCGGGAAGACCGCATCGTGGGAGGGTTCGAGCAGACGCCTCACCTGCTTCCCGGGCCGCTCCCCGACCGCCGCATGTGCCCCCTCTCTGGGCGCCGAGGTCGTAGCGGCAGCCTGCGATGTGCCCGCCGCCGAAGTCCCTGCTCGCGCCGGCTCTGCTGCTTGGCGCGCCTCCGTTCTCCCCCGTGTGGCGGCGCCTTGCCTCCTCCCTTGACGCCCGGTCTCCGCACGGGTGACCTCGAGCCTCCGAACTGGCTTCCGTAGAAGCCCCTTAGGGTACGCGATGGCCCAGTGTTCGGCGTACTCGGTTGCCAAGCCTGCGTCGACCCCGGTAGGAGGAAGAGTGATGACGTCGCCAGAGCCGAAGGCGACGAACATCAGCCACATCTGGCGAAGGACGCAAGGGTTCGTCTCCTCCCGGACAGCAGTGAATACACTCTTCGGCATCCGTTGAAGGCACCCGAACTGCCTGGCGAACCGGGTCGGCACGTAAGGCTCGCAGATCACCTTCCCGTCGATCCGAGCCACGAGCACCCCGCCCCGCATGTTCAGGAAGTATTCATGCTGCTCCAGCGGGCCCTGTCCATTGTCGATCATCTGGCCGACGGGAGTGGGGAACGGGCTGAAGTTGAAATTGGCGTGATTGCCAATCCGAACCCTCACGCCCTCCTCACTTAGGGTCATCGGAGCGACCCCCGCAATGTTCAGCAGGGAGGGTCGCAGGCCGTTGCCCGGAGGAATGATGGCGTTCGGAAACGTATACCCACCAAGGTGAGCAGCCACCCAGCCGTGGAAGAACTGAAAGGGCCCACAGATCCTTCATGGCGACCCCCCTCGTGAAATGCGTCCCAGAATGGCATACAGCCTCGCCAGTACTGGGACCCCGAGGTTGTATCTTTTATTGGCAGCCATGGCGCCCGCCATCGCCAGTGTCGTCGGGCGGACGCCCATCCTCGCGTCCCGCACTGGCAGGAGCCACCCGCTCAGAAAGGCGGCCAGGAACGCCGCGTACCGGACATTCGGGTCCCGGGCCTCGATGACGCGGTACCCCCATGAGCGGTAGTCGCCCGTCTCCAGGACCCGCCAGTACGACCCGTTCCGGCTCCTCTGAGCTGCGGTCGGGCACCGCTTCCCCCTGCCTGGCATCTTGACCGCCGGGTCATGCTCCAAGAACTGGCCGAACCACTCCTTGTAGGCTATGTCCTTCTGGAAGTCCTTGACCCCGAGCCGCTCCGTAGCCAGGTCCAGCATATGCCATGTCAGGATGGGAGTCCGTGACCTGTCGCCCCAGGTGTTCCTCGGAGGCAGGAACTCATCGTACTGGTAACCCTCCAGCGGGATACCTCCGATGCAGTGGATGTCCCAGAGGCCGATGCCGACCTCCCCATGGTGAAGATGGAAGGTGTTGGTATCCGGGGACCAGCGGGTGAACAGCTCCGACCCGAGCTCAGACTGCTGGTAGAAGTGGAACTGCGACGTCCACACCGCCTCAAACAGGTCGATGTACCGCAGCTCCTCTGCGAAGTGATCGCAAGTGTGGCGTACCCAGAACGCCCAGGCCCATTCACTGGTGAAATTGCCCCCAGACCGCAAGTCCCAGTCCTTCAGCCAGCCCTTGGTGTCGTCAGTGACACTCTGGCGATATGTGCTCGAGTAGAGGGCTGGAGAATTCTCTGCAGCAGGCTCACCCCCGTCAATGGTTCGCGTCCTCGGGTTCAGGACATAGACGTCCAAGTGCCTGGTCTCCCTGGTAGGATGCCCATTGTTGGTGATGTTATAGCGGGGAAGCTCGTCCTCCCGAGTCACCCAGGTCCGCGGCGCATCAACCTCGAACCCTGGCACTGGAACCTCATCCAGGAGGCCAAAGTTCCAGAGCGGCAGGTTGTCCGACAGTGGATATGTCTTCTGGGCCGGCGTCAGCAAGTCGAACAAGTATTGATTGTTGGAAACAATCTCCTTGGCTCTGTAAACCTCCTCGTTCGTCGCCATCTCAGCTCTGCGAGTGGCGGCATCCCCCTCATTTCCTTGATGCGCGGCCATCTCAGAAGCTTCGGGAGTCGTGCGGGCTAAGGGATGAAGTGTGCGGAATCGGACGAGGCTGGTAGAAACGTTTGAAGGTTGGCGCGCAATCCAAGTGGACGGCGCGCAATCGGGAAGAATGCCGCGCAAAGTTCCGAGTTTTCGCGTAAAGACGGGGCGAAATCCGGACGGTTTTGCGCGACGAGCGGGCGAATTCCGCGCCGGAAAAGGCGATTTCTCGCACGAGAGCGGAGAGGCTTATCGCGCGGAAGGCCAGTGTACGGCACGGAGAGACCCACCGCCCCTATTTATAGGCGAGGCCGAGGTCCGCGCTGCGCGGAAAGAGCTTTGTGCGACCGCGGCGGCGCATTGCGCGCCCGGCGTCCCTTTTTGCGCGCCACAGTCCCGCACCGCCCAGGACTTCGGCATTCCAGCGTCTCCCTCGGAACCCGATCGTTGCGACCTTTCGCCGATCAGATTCCGAGGGGGGGCTTTTGTAGACGCCGGAAAAGTCCGTTGTTCCCAAACGAAGTTCCGGATGCGGAAAGCGAGGTCATAATTGGAGTTGGAAGAATGTTTCGGAGGGCCCGGAGGCCTTGCGCGGAATTTCAGAGGCCCGCGCGCAAAGGTGATGAGTCGCGCGCAAAACCCCCGGGATGCGTGCAATGCGCTGGGCCGGCGCGCATTTTTGCGCGCCGCTGGCCCGCGCGGCTCCCTTGCGCGCCGTGCCCGATTCCAAGCCCGTGAGGAGAATTTCGCGCTCGCACCCTGGATTCCGCGCCCGGGGTTGCCTATAAATACAAGGCGACCCCCAACGTTTTAGAGGTTGCTGGAAGTCGAACGGTCTCTCGTGCGCGCAATTCAACCCCTTCCACGCGCAATGCCGAACTCCAGGTAACCTCCTTTCTTTCGCGCAAGAAAGCCTCGGGGTCCGCCTTAGCGCGCAATCCCCGCTGGCTCCTTTCCTTTAAATAAACACTCACCCTAAGGCCTTCGCACGCAAAAGAAGCCTCTTGCGCGCAATTGCCCCCGGGGTGCGCGCAATCCGGCCCGATTGCACGCACCCCCTTCTTTCAAGTGGCCATTCGATTAAAGAATGAGCCGATTGCCCCCGCGCGCTATCCGAAGCCCGGTGCGCGCAATCTCAAGCATCCGCGCGCAAGGCGCTGGCCCAATTGCGCGCCAGCCCGCCCCAATTGCGCGCCGACCCGCAGTATTGCGCGCAAAGCTCCTCTTTTGCGCGCAATCTGCCAGGGTCGCCCCCTTTGACCCCCTGAGGATACCCGCCTGCGTGGCGCCCGATGATCCTCATTCCGGGTACCCGCACCGTGCGTTGTCTTCCCGTGCGGCCCTCCAGGCTCGCACGAAGTGACACGGACCCCTCAGCGGCACCATAATCGTCCCGCACGACGTTAAACTGCAAACGTCCGCGCTGCAAGACGTTAAACTGCCAAGCATCCTCGTCCTCAACACACGACGTTAAACTGTACTTCTTCCGGTAAGACGTTAAACCGTCCGCTTCGTCCTCAACACACGACGTTAAACTGTACTTCGTCCGGTAAGACGTTAAACCGTCCGCTTCGTCCTCAACACACGACGTTAAACTGTACTTCGTCCGGTAAGACGTTAAACCGTCCGCTTCGTCCTCAACACACGACGTTAAACTGTACTTCGTCCGGTAAGACGTTAAACCGTCCGCTTCACCCGATCCCGTGCCTCTCACGCAGGGTCCCCCTCCCGGTTTGGATGTGGCCCCCACCCGCTCGTCTCTGCAGGGATGTCGGGATTGGAGTGGCCTTCGCCCACGGGGGTAGAGTGTTACCGAATGAACTACGTGGACTTTGATCCCTGTCTCCTAAACAGGGTACGTAGGAAGCCTCTCTGAGGTTCAAGCCCACCACCTGGTCGTCCCGGTCGTCTTTACGTCGGTTCGCCCATCAGTGGACCCCTCCTGGATTCACGCTTGTGTCGATTCACATATGAATCTGCCCCCGTGGGAGACTGCACGCGTGTATCTCCATCGTGCTTCCCCACTGCCCCTTTTTCTATTTTCGTCCAGCATGACGTGAAACTGTGATCCACCCGGCCGTTCCATCCCCCTCTGGGCGAGGTGGTTCGGTTCAATCCTCCGCCCGGCAGCCTCGATCCCCTTGTGAGTCGGCTCGCCAACGTCCAGCACGACGTTAAACTGTGTATTCGAACTACGCTGACTTTGATCCGCGCTAACGCGCGGTACGTAGGAAGCCTCTACGAGGTCCAAGCTCTTCACTCCATCATCCACCCTGACCCTTACCCGGGCCGCCACATCCCGGTGGGGTCATGCCACTTCAATCCACTCCACTTCACCCGGGAAGCCGCCCATGTGCTGGCCCCAGCGTCGGAGGTTCCCCACAAGGGGTTCTGTCATCTGATCCACTCTTCGTGTCGATCAGTCCGATGCCGTCCCCGCTGGACGTTAAACTCGCGGCATACCCCGTGTTAAACATGGGAAGCTGAGGAAAACCTCAGGTGACGCAGTTCCTCGCACCCAGTGCGGGATGCCTCGGGCCATCATGCCTTCGAGAAGCCCTATTAGGGACGGAAGACAGATATGCAGAGCCGCAGTGTAAAGACACGCCCCCAACACCCAGAGCCACCCGGACTCCTCACCGCAGGTTGCTGCCCCGACCAGACTCCTTGGAGCGTCCGGGCGGAAGCGGCGTAATTAACCGGTGTCCATGAAGATATGGCGCCGGGAACGAGATTCACGAGCAAGTCTTAAATCTATGAGGGAGACCCGGATTAGGCGACGAGTTCCGAGGAGACGTCCAAGGAAGGAGGAGCCGACATCCCATCATCCCGGTTTCGATCAAGGAGCAGACGCCCCTGAATAAGAGACGGATGCCGCCCGCCTTTGGAAAGCGGGACTGCGGGACCACAAGCCGCGCGCGCCCATCCCCTCGGGTCGACGGGTGCACGCGCGAACGCGTCCTGGCGGAACAGCGCCGGAACAGAAACCCGACGCACATCCGCACCGAAACAATGGGGCATTATGCAAATGAATGTCCTAAGCGTCAGGGAAACTTACCTCAGAAAAGGCCAAGGGATCAAGAACAATCTTATGCTGTTACTATAGTTGAAGCAGAATAATTAATGTATTGGTGCTTTTGGACACATGGATTATATTCTGGTTATTAGAATAATGTGATATATATATATAAGGATTGTACTGTAGTACTTGTTGATTTCAGTAAGGTTTTAATATGATGAAGGTAATCATATTTTTAGTATGTGACAAAAAGAGAAACTTTAATTTGTTTGGGGAATCTGATAAATTGATTTTGGAATTAAGAGACCTTTTAGAGAAAGTCCGGACAGAGGTATTTTGGATAACTATAAAGGTTGGAGTGGATTAAGTTGATCTTTGGATAGTATTGTTTAAGGTTAAAAAATTTATGAAGATTATTTTTGGAATATTATAATACTATAGTTTTAGGAAAAGGACAACCTGCAGGGTGGGGCATAACCCGTCGCGTCGAACAAAGCTGCAGGAATCGAACCCACAACCATAGTGTGACAGGCCTTTATTTCCTACCACTAGCCTATAGGAAGTCCCTGGTTATTACAAAATAATTTTACTAATCTAAATGGTATGTGTTAACATTTGGAACCTTATACAATTAGGATAAGTATAATATTTTTGAGTTCTATTATCTTTTTGAGTGAAAGATGAGTTGAAGGTTGAAACTCTAATTGTCAAGCATAAATATATATATACCTATCTCTTATTCAATGATTAAATTAATTCTTAAACTTTAGTAAAGGGATATTAAAACAAAAAAATGTGTTATCCTAATACCTTATGTCTTGTTGAACTGATGATATTTTTAATCAACATAGATTGAAGGCTTTGAGGCCCTCAATTTGACAGTTGATTGTGATTGATGACCAAAATCACTCCCTACATATATTTACGTTTTCCCCCAATTATACATCTCTAATTTCCACTAATGTTCTCCTTATAGAGATCATAATTTGGTGGTGACTTTCTTATTTCCATTTCCCTCTTATTAAGGCTAAATTTTATTAACCTTATTTCCGATGTGGGTTTTCCACAAAGGTATTTTCTATTTTCAACCTTTTATTTTCAAAGAAAAATATCAAATTGCAAGGACGCAATTTATTGAAGGAGGGGAGAATGTAACACCCCGAGCTTCCATGATACGTTGTTCATTCAATAATGCAATAGCTTGCATTGTACGCAACTTCGAGTTCTAAAACACCGCAACTAATCAAAGTAGCCGTTATGAATAGTAATAACCACTTTTTAAAATTATAGAAATTTTATATTTCAAAATGGACTTCATTTTTGGATTCGGAATATCGAAATTAGCCTATGTTGAATTTTGGGTATTTTTCTGAGAACTTCTAATTTTTATGAATAGTGAAAAATACTTAAAAACAACTTTTTTAATCAAAATAATTTATAGTGATAAATTATACTATTTAGTTGTTTTAATGTATAATTAGAATATATTTTTACCATTTTATCCAATGGTGGTCATTAGAATTAATTTAACATTGAAATTGGACATAAACAATTGCCAATCTTTTGATATAAATTGTTTCTTAAAAACACGCTATCTGTCGTGACAGCGGGAATTAATTATAAAATTAATTAATGCAACTTATATGTTTGTAATTTTGTAAAATAGACATCATTTTTGAATTCGGAATATCAATTATAGCTTAGGGAGATATTTTGGCATTGTTCTGAAAAACTTCAATTTTTGATGAATAGTGAAACCACTAAGTGGTAGTTAAATAACTGATTTTTCGTTCAAATGAAATATTACCACTTCTTTGTTTTGATTTTCAAAAATCCGACATACATGGTTTTCATTAAGAAGTAAAATTTGGTTCAATGAGATTAAAATAATTTTTGGTGAATAGTAACTTTTAAGTTCTTAATCGCGATTAGAGATAATTAGTGTAGTTTAAGGTAAAAATAATGTTTTAATAATATGAGATGAGCTTGACACATGTCCTACCCTCATTGGATGTGCCATGGCCGAACAAGAAAATCCATGGGTCAACTTGGGGACCCCATGGAGCCACTTTAGTTGGAAAATGACATAAATATCTTTTATTTAATGTTAAAGTAAAAAATGACACAAACATGAAATGTTTTACTAAAACAATTTTTACATTGGGTTATACAAGTCATATTTTTGACTATAAATAGTAATTGTAAAGCTAAAAAGATTTCCTACATCATAGTATTTTTTTTATAATTTTTAGACATTAAATAATTAAAATTATTTATGACATCATTATGATGCAGCGATGACCTCATTATTTAACGATTTTAATAAAATGAAAAGATAATGTACAATCCAAGGATTACACTTGTCCCAAGACTATTGGATGGGTATATTTCGAACCCTTATCACCTTATCCTAGAATTATATAAGTTTGGGACCTCTAAAATCCGAAACTCATTTTATAATAAAGTGACTTTTCTTTACTTTCCAAGAGTGCCCCTCCTCTCCACTTATAAAAGGCCCCCACCTATACCACCTCATTCACACTTTCAAGCCATTTGGCTCGGCAAACCTCTGCCCAAATACTCTCCCAACTTCCCCCTCTTACTCCTAGAAGCCTCACTTTGGGAAGAACTCTTCCCAAGGAAGCCTTTGGCTCAAAGTAAAAAGAGTTACCCGATTTTGAGGTAATGTCTTCTCTAATGTTGTTTTGTTTTATTTTTCTTCTCCAACCCCCTAAACTCTTTTTATTCATTTCTTTTGTAACAACACCAGTATCCTCAGTATACTAGGATGTTGTTATAAGAAGGAATCGAGCTACACTTACACACACCTACATCTAATGGTTAAAGAACATACGGTTTCTATGGATGGCGAATTTCTGCCTCACGAAACGATGATTGTTCAACACTCATATAACACCTTCAAAGGTGGCCATTAAGATGTCACTATATTTATATATGATATATAATATGTTTATGTTTTACTTATGCTTCTGTATTTCTCATTTATGGCAAGATTATGATTTCCATTATGGGTAAACGCGATGATTTCATTTTAGGAAGTGCGGACTACCGCCCCTCAAAGTGATTTGAATCGTTAATACCATATGTGGGATGTATAAAGAATGGAGTAAATGGTATTATACACTATATTATACTGGAATTATATTATACATTTATATTATTATGATTTCATTCCATTAAATACGAAATAGAAATGAAAGTAGCGTTCATGCGTACGTACGGCTTACCGTCTCCATGAACGGTGCATTTCATTTCTTACCTCTAAATGTTACGTAATATTATAAATGAATGTATATACTAGATATATATGATATATATGACATCTAAATCATGAATATAATTCTGGAGATAATAGATATTTCACCACATGATCAACTCGTAATTATAAGAAGTCTATTTTTGACTCAAGTACCAAAGATCGACAGAACGACCGTTATTAACTTAAATAATTACAAAATGTTCATAACATTGTAATAAGTGATATAAAAGGGATAATGAACATGAAAAAGGTTATTAATAAAGTATATATTAACTCTAGTTTATTATTCAGGAGGTTAAAGAACGGTCAAATCAAGTCGGACACAAGGTAAGGGAACTTCTTAACCCAATTTCTATTCTTTGGGTTAATCTCCTACTTTAAAATTATGTCATGATATTATTATGTTCTATCTTGTATTTATACATTATTTATGTGTACTTATAGTGAATACACATTATAGATGTACTTTATTTAAAAAAATGATCTTTTTAAGGACTACGTCTCAATCCCCTTTCATTGAGGCATATTTGGTTTTATACACAACTTTCTTTTATTCGGTGTATAAACCCCTTTGACTTTTACATTTATTCAAAAGGAATCTTTTTTATACGAAGCGTTTTGCTAAACGACAAAACGGAATATTTTTCTTTCCGTACTTATGCGGCGATAACGACTTCTCCGCCGTCGTGACCATTATTTGAGTTTCGGCTTCCTCTACAAGCCATCATTTTTTTAATGAAAAATAAATACAAAGTTTTAACTTTCTTTTATTTTGGTATTGAAAATGGTTTTGAAAGCGTTTTTATTATATCAATGTGTTGTATTGATATCTTGTGATTGAAATGTGGAAATTTTATGTTTCCTTTATGCATGTTTTATGTGATACGATTATGTTATGGTTTATGATATGTTTAAACCTATTCATATGAGGAATGTATTGGACTTAATGAGTGACAGTTGGAGCCCGCTATAGCTCCTCGATGCATCGGTAGGTCTCATGAGACAACTAGACGTGGAATTGGCCGAGGCCCTTTCCCAATTTGATTTATGGTTTTGCCCGAGGCCTTAATCATTTTAGACGTCTTGGCCGAGGCCTTGACAAAATGTTTCAGAATGTCTGTCATTATACATTCCCTCATTATGAAAGTGGTTATTGATATTGCATGTGATTATTCGACCAGTAGAATATCCATGTGAATAAGTAAATGGCATTATCTCATTTTACTTTTTCCATATTATGTTGAAGTTCATGTTTAAAAGGCTTTTGTTTTAGTTATACATTTCCTTAAATGTTAATGTTTATTTATGAAAGCTTCCGCAATATTGTTATCCTTACTGAGCATCTGAGCTCACCCCTTTCAATGTTTTAATATTTTCCAGGATGTGAAGAAGTATTTTAGGAATGATCTGCAGGGATAGTCAGAAGAGGATATGAGTGTGGACTATAAAGACTTTGTTATTAGTTTTTTTACTTTATGATGTAATGTAAGACTTATGAATGTATCTAGTGTTTCCAAGGCTACTAAACTAATCGGTCTTTCGAGACTTGATCTTTTGTGATCATGCCAATGTTACGAAGTAATACACCGGCTCTGGGTAGCTAGGGTCGGGGCGTTACAATGATACCCCATAATAGTAATGGGATGGGTGAGTTTCTTCCCCTGAGAGGATTCCCTCTCCAAGTGTTGGTCTCTACCCACCCCATGCTTAGAACTACGTGTGGATGGATTCTCATTCGTATGAGATACATAGTGATACCCTGCCATTTTTCCTCAGGATCAGGCTTAGGGTCATTAACCCTTCTGGCCCATCAACACCAATCATGGTGTATGCAGTACGACCTTAAAACTATGTGAACTATCCACACTGTATGATGTTAAATTAAATGTGAATCATCTACGATTTAACGCCCAGACCCCAATTACCCAGATTCAGTGCATTATTACATAACATTGGCAGGATCACAAAAGATCAATTATCAAAATACCAATTAGTTTAGTAGCCTTGGAATCACTAGATAAATTCATAAGTCATACATTACATGACAATGTGAAAACCTACAACAACATAGTCTCCATAGTCCTCACTCATATCCCCTCAATATATCCATCAAGGTCAGTCATAAAATACTTCTACACATCCTAGTAAAAATAAGACATAGAAAGGGGTGAGCTCAGATGCTTAGTAAGGATAACAATACAGCAGAAACATTCATAAATAAGAATAAACATTTAAGGAAATGTATAACTAAAATCAAAGCCTTTTAAAATTCATCTTCAGAATAATATGGAAAAAATAAAATTAAATAATTCCATTTACATATTCACATGGATATTATACGAGTTGAATAATCACAAGAAATATCAATGACCATTTTCATAATGATGGAATGCATAATGCCAGACTATCATAACCACATAGTCAAGGCATTGTGCGAAGACTACAAATAAGATTTTGTCAAGGCCTTGTGCCAAGACACTAGTTAGTCTCATGAGACCTACTGATGCATTAAGGAGGTATAGCGGGCTCCACCCGTCACTTACTAAGTCCAATACATTCCTCATACGAACAGATTTTAACATAACATAAACATTCGTATTAAAACTATAATAAGAAATGTCAATACTTTATCAATAAACCATGAATGGTACAAAAATAACACATCCACAGTCAAACAAATTACAAAATATTCAATACTACATGGAAGTTTTGTATCATAATAAATCAACTTCAAATAGTCTTAAAATCCATCAAAGGATGTGGACATAGATGAAATCAAAACTATTTGAGAGAAATATCTCTTTTTTAAATCATTTAAAATTCTATTAATTATAAAATAAACCATTTAAATTGAAAATATTCTTATAATCTTTTGAGGGATGATTCAACTATTTTATAATGGCTGAAAATAGCCGCACCTATCGAATAAGTTAAAAAATAAATTCATACCTAAATTTTGTAGAAAATGTTAAAAATGAACTTGTTTCGAAAACGACAGAAAGATTCCATTATAAACATCTTATAAAAAGTCAAATAAGGGTATAAATTACTTTAACCCATAGTTAATAAAATATAAATAATTTTTTGAAATACATTTTTCAGAAACAGGTATGTGGATGATAAAGAGGTCTTAGTATATAATTACTTATAAAAATCGTTGGATAAAGAAGAGATTGTAGAATTTACCCTTACCTTGTACTTTTCCTTGGTCAAGGGTAGGTTAACCTCATTTATAATGGTAAAATAATTATTATTAAATTATAACAGAATCATATACATTAATATGAAATCATATATGATCATTTAACATTGCTTTGTTAATAATATCTTAGTATTATCGTCGTTTCAGGTGTTAATGGATTCGTTTTCCTTTATATTCATTTTTATGTGAGTCATAATTGTTATGGATGGGACATATCTTATTCATATCCATAATGATATCATATCATTACACATTATTTTTAATCATCAAATGAAAATTAGTCTTGAATGGATATGATGGGGAATGAATCTCATCGCTATGTGGAGACGGTAATACGTACGTACGCACGAGCGGCAATATCATTATTTTGATATTAAAATAATATTTAATTGAATGTTATATGATATATACAGAATCATTATCATGTTATATTTATTATTTACTTCAATTACACATCATTATTATACCCATCTAAATAATAATGTATTGAAAAACAATTACACCACGACATGGAGATGGTAAGCCGTACGTACGCACATATGGGGACATGTTATTCAAAGGATGGATATAATAATGAATTTGGTTGTACAATATTTATAATATAATCATAGTATATAGAAGATACTGTATTTATTATTTTATATTGGTAACAACAAATAAAAAGGAAGTGGAAGAAGAAAGGAACTTGAAAGAGTTGGTGCGATATTTACCTCTTCTTCGGGTTCTTCCTTTTGATTTGATCAAAAGGGATACATAGGTTGGCTTTATGAATAAAGGAAGGCCTATAAGATGAATTTAGGATAGTTGAGAGGGTATTTAGGTAGGGGTTTTCTGATCCAAATTGCTTTGAAGGTTTGAATTAGAGAGAATGGTGATTTCCCTTTTATAAGAGGGGTGAGGGGAACCTTAGGAAAAGCTAGAAATATTATTTTATAATAAAATAATTTTCTATTTCTAATGGCTCAAAAATAGATTTATTTATGTCTAAGGTGGGGACGGGTCAAAAACCACACAACCAATATGTTTTAGATTGGTCTAGGTCACTATATTATCATTATTGTTTAGATTTAACTCTTAGTTAAATAGTTTGTCATTTACCATGTCTTTTTGTATTTTTATATTATATGGTTAATAAAATTACTATATACTTCCAAGAAAAACCCAACTGGTTCATTAATGATACGACTATTTTTATATACATCTTTTGGAAGAATCTTATATTTTTAGGAATATAATATCAATTAATAATATAATATTTGTTTTTAAAACATTTTTATGTCAATTTTGATACTATTTAGTATTTTGTTATTGCTAAATTCATAACACCATTATTATTTCAAAAAAAAAATCATCTAAACAACCTTAATATGTCATAGTGACCTATAAAATTCTTGTAATTCATAAAAAATCTCAAATTACTTTTATTTGGATATTTATAATATCATTATTTTAATATTCCATTAATTAGGTAATTACTACATCATCATTGTGTCATAAATAAATTAAATTATTTAATGTCTAAAAAATATAATTAAAATACCATTATGTAGGAATTATTTTTATCTTTCTAATAAATATTTATAGTCGAATTTATCTTATGTATATCCCTATATTAATAAATTTTAAGTTATTAAACATTGATTTTAAATCTTCTAACTCATCTTTAAATAAAATAACAAGAAGTGTCCTAATCTAATCCAAGTGGACCAAAGAGGTTAATATTTTATTCCTAAGGTTGTTTTAGTTCCAATTATACTTATCCAATAGATTTAGGACATGTGTTAGGGTAATAATAATATCATTTTTACCCATAATTACCCTATTTACTTTTAACTATGGTAAATAAAAGTAAAACGTTACTATTCAGAAAAAAAATTATTTTTATCTTATTGAACCACATTTTACATAATGATATCAACTGTGTTTCTTGGATTTTGAAAATTCCACTCACAGATGTGGTAAAATTATGTTTTCTGCGAATTTTCAAATTCTTCTATGAGATGGGTAAAAGACGGTGAAAAGTTCAATAAAATATTTATATACATAAAATTATTATAAACTGACTCTAATGAATTACATTGAAATTATATAGGTATTATGTATCTATATTGGCCGAAAATAAATTAAAATAAAATAAATAATTATTTAAATAAAAAAATGTTTTTAAACTATAACTTAGTGTTTTTCACTATTCATCAAAAATTAGAAGTTTTCAGCAAAAAACCAAAAATACACCCCAAGCTAATTTCGATATTCCGAATCCAAAAATGAATTCCATTTTGAATGAAAAAAATTATAAAATTTAAAAAAATGGTTATTGTTTTCATAACGGCTACATTGATTGGTCACGGTGTGTTAGAACTCGAAGTTGCATACAATGCAATCTATTGCATTATTCAAAGTGAAACGTAACGTGGAAGCCTGGGGTGTTACATTCTCACCTCCTTCAAATAATTTCATCCTAGAAATTTCTAGAATAATATCGCAATAAAAGACTCATCTGGTTCTTCATCATAAGTTCCATGGGTTCCCATGTTTCCTCTACCATCTTATGGTTTCGCCATAGAACTTTTACCGGACGAGTCGTCCAGTTTTTCAGAACGTGTTCTCTTGTATTGTGAATCATGATAGGCTCTTTGCAATAAGATAGATCGGGTTCCAGTTCTAATTCCTCATAGGTGAGTACATGTGTTAGGTAAGGCATGTATTTTCTCAACAGTGATATGTGGAACACATCATGAACATTGGAGAGACTTGGTGGAATTACCAAACAGTAAGCTATATTCCCAATTTCTTCTACAATTTCCAAAGGTCTGATGTACCTGGGACTCAATTTACCATTTTTACGGAAATGTATAACACCCTTCCATGTATATACCTTCAATAAAACATGATCTTCTACTTGAAATTCCAAATCTATCATTCCGTTATTGGAATAGATCTTCTACATACATTGAGCTAATTTGATGTGGGATTGGATTACCTTCACCTTTTCCATCGTCTCCTCAACAATTTCTGGGCCTACATGTTTTCTTTCATCAACATCATTCCAACAAGTTGGTCTATGACATCTCTTTCCATATAATGCTTTATATGGTGCCATCTGAATATATGAATGGAAGCTATTGTTATTGGAAAATTCTACCAAATGTAAATATTGATTCCACACACCTTGAAAGTCAAGTGAGAATGATCTCAACATGTCTTATATGGTTTGAATAGTCTGTTCTTATTGTCCATCAGTTTGGGGGTGGTAGTAGTGCTCAAAAAATCTCAGTATTCAGGTCTATCTGATGACTTTTTGTGAATCTTGAGGTAAATCGGGGATCACGATAAAAAACGATCGATAGGGATACTTCATGAAGTCTCACAACATCATTAGTATATAGTCTCTCTAGACGTTCAAGTGTTATATCATCCCTTATATCAAGAAATTGTGCTGACTTTGTAAGACGATCGACAATTACCCATATTGCATAATTTCTTCTAGGAGTATTTGGTAGTCCCATGACAATGTCAATCGTAATATTATCCCATTTCCACTCAGGTATGGGAAGAGGTTGCATGACTCCTCAAGGCTGTTGCCTTCCAGCTTTCACTTGTTGAAAACCCATACATCTTGACACAAAATCAGCAGTCTCTCTCTTCATGTTGTCCCACCAATGATGTTCCTTCAAATATGTATACATTTTGGTGCTTCTACAGTGTATAGAGAAATTAGAATTATGAGAATCGTCTAAAAATTCTCTTTTTAAATCATGTATATCGAGAACACAAAGTCTCTTCCCAAATTTAAAAATTCCATCTTCATATAAAAATTCACTCAATCTCCCAACATTCACAGCTTTAATGTTATTTTGAAACTCTTCATCATCGGTCTGAGAACTCTTTATCCTTTCTAGTAAATATGGTTTGGCAACCATTTGAAAAAGTAATGATGTTTCACTATCCATGGTGATTCCCATATCCATATTTACTAGATCTATGAAAATAGGACTGCTTTCAACTCAAATCTTGTTCATAACTCCCTGATCTTTTCTACTCGAAGCATAATCCACCTTATTTTCCTTCCCCAGGTGGTAGTGTATCATTCAATCATAATCCTTGAGTAGTTCAAGCCAACTCCTCTTCCTCATGTTGAGTTCTTTCTATGAGAAAATATACTTCAAATTCTTGTGATTAGTATAAATCTCAAATTTTTCACCATAGAGATACATGCTCCAAATTTTCAAAGCAAAAATTACAACTGCTAACTCAATATCATGAGTGGGATAGTTTTTGTCATGAATTTTCATCTATCGTGATGCATAGGCAATAACCCTATCATTCTGCATAAGAAAAGAACCATGTCCTTTCATCGATCCATCACTAGAAATAATGAACCCATCATTCCCCGATGGTAGATTCAATATATGATCATTGACTAATATTCACTTCAGTTCTTAAAAAAATTCTTCACACACTTTTTTCAAAACAAATTTAACCCATTTTCTTGTGAGCTTTGTTAATGGGTTAGCCAACCGGGAAAAATTCTGGACGAAATGTCGATAATAACCTGCAAAACCAATAAAACAACATACCACAGTTATACTTGTCGGTGATGGCCATTCATGGATTGCTTTGGTCTTTGTAGGATCAATAGAAATTCCATCCTTAGAGACAATATCGCCAAGAAAAGAAATCTCATGAATCCAGAATTCACACATGCTAAACATCTCATATAATTCATGTCTTCTTAGAGTCTTCAGGATAATACGCAAGAGATTTCCATGATCTTAGTAGCTTTTGGAGTATATCAAGATATCATTAATAAATACCACTACAAATCCATCAATATATTCCTTGAAAACTATGTTAATTAGATCAATGAAAACAGAGGGTGCAATAGTCATTCCAAAAGGCATTACTGTAAACTCGTAATGCTCGTACCTGGTTCGAAATTCTGTCTTCGGAATGTCTTCCTTTTTCAAAAACAATTGATGGTATCCAGATCAAAGTTCAATATTTTAAAAGTACTGATCCCCATACATTTGGTCAAACAAATCATCAATGTGAGGTAGAGGATACTTGTTATTTATTGTTATACCATTGATCTCCCTGTAGTCGATACATAACCTCATAGATACATCTTAATTCACAACATATAGGACATGGGCTCCCCATTGAGACACTTGGGAGAATAAATTCCTTATTACTCAAATCCTCTTTTTTTCAATAATTCAACTAATTCCACAGTTTTCATTCTATAAGGGTTCATCGATATGGGCCTTGAACCAAGAATTAAGTCAATGGAATTCTCAATTTCTCATTCTATAGGATGTCTAGGTTAATCTACTAGAAACACATCAATATATTCTTTAACAATAGGTACATATTCTATTTGAACATTATTTTACTCACCCACAGTTAATTCATTCTCTTCTCCCCAATAATTGAATTTAGTTGAGCTACTAGGGGTGGATCTTGATGAAAATTAGGTGGTGACAATTATGCTCTAAAGTTAATATGTTCTTTATCATCATCATAGAAAATCATAACCTCCTTCTTCTTACAATAAATCATCACATAATGGTCTGAAATCCAATCCACAATGTTGATTATATCAAATTCAATCATGGGTATGAAGATGAGAACAGCAGATAAAGACCATTTATATTCTCTAATGGGAACTGATTCACAAAACATTGTTGTGATGATACTTCCATTAAGAGATTTAACTGAAAACTCCCTTGTTAAATCTAACTGAAATGATATGAAACAATGTGATGATCCAGAATCAAATAAATCATTTTCTAAACTTGAGGCAACCATTAAATAACATGTTACCTCGTCTTTCAAAGCTTCTACCTCAGTAGTAGTGATAGAATAATCTTATCCTTGTTCTTGTGGCCTTTTCTGAGGTAAGTTCCTTTGACTCTTAGAACATTAATTTGCCTAATGTCCCATCTTCCTACAATTGTAGCATTGAACATCGCTAGCTTCTTTAGAGAATTATTTTTGTATCTTGATAGAGCATGAGACAATATCTTCATACGATGAGAATGATTGTGAGACTAATGCTTGACAGAGAAATGGTTTTAACCCAAAAAAGAAACGATCAATCTTACTTCTTGGGTTACGTATATAATTTTCATCATGCCTCGCTAACCTTGTAAAGTTAACCTCATACTTTATTACATTCTCATCCTCCTTTTGCCTCAAACTCAGAAATTGCATTTCCATATATACTCTATGGTCACGAGGAAAGTATTTTTTTTTATAAAAGTTCTTTAAACTCCCTCTATTCCATATTTTATACTTCATCATCTTCATTTGTGTTTTGAATCAATGACCACAATTGATCAGCATCTCCAGTAAGGTAGTAAACTACCATGATAACTTCATCCCTTTCACTAATCCCCAAGGTATGGAATATTTTCTCTTAAAACTTTATATATTTCTCAGCTACTAATGGATTTTTAATCCTATTGAATGTTGGTGGCTGTTGCCTCATGAATTGATCTAACATTTATCCTCCACGCTATGGATCAGGGTGCTCCATAAGGGTAAGGTTATTATTCATAACCTTAGTGAGTTGTCCTAGTATGGTGATAAGATGATCAGCACCAGTTTTATCACCGGCTCCACTATAATTATCATGAGCAGGAGGGAAATCCCTACATGGAGTGCATGGATTGATACAGTTTCCATTCTTTCCACTACGTGCCATTTCTAAACAATGGAAGAAACTAGATTTGTTTATGAATCGCAATACATAAATCCAAACATGAGAAACAGTTAATATAAATTCAACTGTTTATGGATATAATCCATAGTCATAAAAAAATTCATTGAGAAAGTATAGACTCATAAACCCTTCATAATGGTTTGTAAAGTAAATGAGAATTATCCAAATCATATCCCCCGAGAGTGTCGTAACAAAGAGTGCATCAAGGCCCGTTGTCATGCACCAGTTCCCGTTCTAGTCTAGCTCAAAGCAGTGGTTTTGGGTTTTACCACTAGGTACATCTGTTCCAAAGCCACCTCTACCTACTCATATCCAGACAGGGATTTATTTCATGGAAAACTCACAATATCTTTACAATACAAAATTCTAGGAACTTCTATACTAATCCTCAAAGTCTATCATAGGGTTATGTTCTCTAGTCACAGTTTATCTAAATCTTTCTTCTAATTTTTTTACTAAACATACTCTGATACCAACTGTAACGCCCCAACCCCAGTTACCCAAAGTTAGTGAATTATTACATAACATTTTCATGATCACAAAAGATCAAGTCTTGAAAGACCAATTAGTTTTGTAGCCCTAGAAACACTAGATATATTCATAAGTCTTACATTACATGATAAAGTGAAAAACTACAACAACATAGTCTCAATATTCTACACTTATATCCCCTCAGACTATCCCTACAGCTCAGTCATAAAATACTTCTTCACATCCTGGGAAAAATAATACATAGAAAGGGGTGAGATCAGATGCTCAGTAAGGATAACAATATAGCGGAATCTTTCATAAATAAGTATAAACATTAAAGGCAATTTATAACTAAAAAAATCCATTTAAACTTGAACTTTAGCATAATATGGAAAAAATAAAATGAAATAATTCCATTTACATATTCACATGGATATTCTACTAGTCGAATAATCACATGCAATGTCAATAACCACTTTCATAATGATGGAATGCATAATGCCAGACTATAATAACCACATAGTCAAGGCTTTGTACCAAGACTAAAAATAATATTTTTTTTAAGGATGTGTTCCAATACACTAGTTTGACTAATGAGACCTACCCATACATTGAGGAGCTATAGCAGGCTCCACTCGTCACTTACTAATTCCAATGCATTTCTTATATGAACATGTTTAAACATAACATAAACATTCTTATTAAAACTAGAATATGAAATTTCAATGCTTTATCAACAAACCATGAATGTTATAAACATTACATGTCCACATTCCAACATATAAAAAAACATTCAGTACTATATGGAAGTTTTGTATCATAATAAATCAACTTCAAATAAGCTTAAAATCCATCAATGGATGTTGACATAGATGAAATCAAAACAATTTGAGAAAAATATATCTTTTTTTAAAATCATTTAGAAGTCACATAATTATAAAATAAAACTTTAACTTTGAAAATATTCTTATAAGCATGTAATGGATGCTCTGACGATTTTATAACGGTGGAAAATAGCTTCACCCGCCGCATAATTTAAAAAAGACATTCTTACCTTAATTTGGTCAAAAAGGTTAAAAAAGACATTGTTTGGAAAATGACGGAAAGATTCCTTTATAAACATCTTATAAAATTTTAAAAAATGTATAAATGAATTTATCCCATAGTATATAATATTGTATGAATGTTTTTAAATACATTTTTAAGAAACATTTATGTGGATTATAAAGAGGTCCTTGTAGATAATTACATATGAACAACATCGGATAATGAAGAGATTGTAGAATTAACCCTTACCTTGTACGTTTCCTTTGTCGAGGAAAGTTTATCCTCCAGTATAAATTTGAAATAATTTTTATTAAATTATAAAAGAATCATATACATTAATATGATATCATTTATGAAATTTTAACATTGCTTTGTTAATAATATCTTATTAATTTTGTCGTTTCGGGTGTTAACAGGTTCATTTTCCTTTATATTCATTATTATGTCAGTAATAATTTTTATGGATGGGATGTAAATTATTAATATACAGAATGATATAAAGTCATTAGACAATATTTTTAATCATCAAATGATAATTCTTCTTGAATGGATATGATGGAGAATGAATCTCATCGCTATGTGGAGACGGTAATCGGTACGTACGCACGAGCGACAATATCATTCTTTTGATATAAAAAAATATATAATTGAATGGTATATCATATATAAAAAATCATTATCATGATATATTAATTATTGACATCATTTACACATCATTATTATACACATCCAAATAATAATGTATTGAATAACAATTACACCATGACATGGAGATGGTAAGCCGTACGTACGCACATATGGTGACATGTTATTCAAAGGATGGATAGAATAATGAATTTGGTTGTACCATATTTATAATAACGTCACAATATATAGAACATACTGGATTTATTATTCTATAATGGAAACAACAATGAAAAATGAAGTGGAAGAAGAAAGGAACTTGAAAGAGGTGGTGAGATATTTACCTCTTCTTCGGGTTCTTCTTTTTGATTTGATCAAAAGGGATCTTTAGGATGGATTTATGACTTAAAAAGGCCTCTAGGATGAAGGGAGGACAGTTGAGAGGGTATTTGGGCCGTGTTTGGCTGAGAAAAATGGCTTTGAAGGTGTGAATTAGTGAGAAGGGTGAGTTCCCTTTTATTAGAGGGGTGTGGGGCACCTTAGGAAAAGATGAAAATATTGTTTTACAATAAAAACAATTTTGGTTTCTAATGGTTCAAAATTAGATTTATTTAAAGGATAACATTGGGATGTGTCGAAAACCACTCAGCCAATAGGTTTTAGAATGGTTTGGGTAACTATATTATCTTAATCTTTTAGATTTAACTCTTTGTTAAATAGTTTTACATTTACCATGTCTCTTTGTATGTTTATATTATATGGTTAATAAACTTACTATATACATAAATGGAACCCCATGTGGTTCATTAAAGATACACCTATAATTAGAAAATTATTTTGGCCTAACCTTATATTTTTAGGAATAGTATATCTATTAATAATATAATATTTGTTTTAAAAACTCCTTTATGTGAATTTTGACACTATTTTGTATTATGTTTTTTCTAAATAAATAAGAAAATTATTACATCGAAAAAATTAAAAAAACCAACCCTAATATGTCATATTAACCTAGAAAATCATTATAATTCATAAAAAGTCTCAAATTACTTTTATTTGGATATTTATAATATCAATTATTTTAATATTTCATTAATTATGTAATTACTGCATCATCATTGTTACAAAAATAAATTAAATTATTTAAAATCTAAAAAATATAAATAACATTCCATTATGAATGAAATGTTTTTATATTTCTAATGAATATTTTTAGTCGAATTTATCTAATGTATAACCCTATATTAAAAAAATTGTTATTAAACATTGATTTTAACTCTTTTAACTCTTCTTTAAATAAAATAATAATAAGTGTCCTAATCTAATCCATGTTGACCAAATAGGTTCATATTTTATTACTAAGGTTTTTTTTGGCTGAATTATACTTATCCAATAGAATTAGGACATGTTTTATGGTAGTAAAAATATCATTTTTACCCTTACTTACCCTATTTACTTTTAATCGTGGTAAATAAATGTAAAAGGTTACTATTTACTAAAAATTATTTTTATCTTATTGAACCAAATTTTACTTATTGATATCATCCTTGTGTCTTGGATTTTTGAAATTCTACTAACTGAAGCGGTAAAAATATGTTTTATGAAAATTTGCAAATTCTCCTAGGAGGTGGGTAAAAGACAGTGAAAAGATCAATAAAACATTTATATACCTAAATTTATTATAAACGGAATCCAATGAATTTCATTGAAGATATATAGTTATTGTGTATCTATTTTTACCTAAAATAAATTTAATTAAAATAAATAATTATTTAAATAAAAATTTGGTTTTAAACTATAACTCAATGTTTTTCACTATTCATCAAAAATTGAAAGTTTTCATAAAAATACCAAAAATTCAACCTAATCTAATTTTGATATTCCGAATCCAAAAACGAAGTCCATTTTGAATGATAAAATTTATAAAAATTCAAAAATTCGGTATTACTATTGATAATGGCTACTTTGATTGGTCGCGGTGTGTTAGAACTCGAAATTGCTTACAATGCAAGCTATTGCATTTTTTCAAAGGGAAACGTACCATGGAGGTTTGGGGTGTTACATACGAGACATTATATGTCCCTACTAGAGAGGTCCTATTTGGAAGAATATTTTACCTCTTGCCAGATGGATGTGCCCACCTAATGTATTTTCACCACGATGGCATAATTTCAACTGTTTTGGACTCCATTCGAACAACCCATCACTCCACCCCCACGCGTTGCATGTCCATTATTCGAACCCTCATTCTCTTTAATTAATGAAGGAACCCCCTAACGGTATGTATTCTCAGCTTATGGATTTCCTACTGTCCTTGACCAACATTTTGAAAAACTAAAGGATGAAATTTCAAGTCAGGCCATGTGTCTCTAACATGGTAAGTGGTCATCCCTCATTTGATATCCACATATCAGGATAATGCAATTGGGGTGTTGTGTTTCAAACATGGTCAATATTTATCCTTCATTGTCACTCTGCCCCCATAGCATTCCAAATTTTTGGTATTTTAATTCTCACTTTCCATTCCCCTACGTTCAGATTGATTTTAACATCCCTCGTGTTACACCGATTGTGTACTAGAGCACGTTGGGAGATTCACATTGGTTGTTCTGCTAGCTTCATTCTCCAATTAGGCCTCCCTCTTTGTTCCAATATTCCCAAGGGTTTATTTATACCCTAGTGGCCCATAGATTGGTTGGCACTACCACATTTGAATGAAGTAACGATGTGACCATCCCATGATTCTCACATCTGACACAACCCACTTGAGCTTAGAGATGGATTGATAATTATTTCAGGATTGTGGTCAGAATACATTAAAATAAATGAGAAAGTGAATAGTTTTTCCATACATGCAGTTCGGAATAAATAATGAATAGATGGGTTTATGAGTTAGGCCAAAACAGTTCCCTTAGAAATCATCATCATTAATGGACATCTTCAGCATTGCCACCTTTTGGCTTGGGGCCTCTTGGATTGCTTACTTCTCCCTGATATCCTTCTCTTCAGCAGAATATACAGAGCGTAACTCATTGGATCTAGCCTGTGCTCACGGTTTTTTGTCCTGAACCTCAATCATTTGGATACCCGCCTACACTACCTACCCTAGAGTGTCCAACAATTGGGCCCTCAACTGTTCAATGTTAGGATGTGATGAAAGCCCTCCTTTCATTGGATTTCTCTTTGAAGCGTAAAAATTCTTTCTCAACATTAACGAATTCCTAGGTATTCACTGAATCATTCTGGCATCTAGAAATGTTTGATCATTGGTTTTTCTCCCGTATTTTTTCATCCATGTAATCATGGATCATTATATGAAGATAGTGAGCATCCACCCCTCCCCCCCAGCATAGGGAACACATATACAATAGTGAAGAAAGTCCTTTCATCTTATCCATTCTTCCAATGACTGGATAAGAAAATGGTTGATGAGGTTCCACGCCTTGCGCCATGACATTTGGATTTCCTCAGCTACGTCTGGGTCAGAATCGTCTACCTCCTCAGGGTCCATTGGTCTATACATCATAAAGGAAACCTGGAGTTCAGCGGTTACTATCCCCTTCTGGAATTCATTCTTCTTCAGCAGCTTCACCCTCGCAATCCTAAATCTCAACCCTGGCAGCAATATCACCCATGACTGTAGCCTTTAGCTCTGTGAGCACTATGGGAGGGTCATCTTGAATGGTTTTCTCTGCAGCATCTGGTGTAATTATCAGCATGGGTCATACATATGTTCCCGATTCAATAGCATTTAGATCCTCCAGCCTTGAAATTACTGCAATGGGAATCAATATCTTAGTCATCAAAGATTCCTAATAAAAGTTGATAGCAGACAAGGATAATGACTTACAAGAGACAAGTGCGTTAGCATCCAATGCATGTGTCATGGTAGGATTTTCCCCTATAATAGATCCCTTTGTAGTTGACGACATCTTTATCGTAAGGACGATCAAGCTTACATTTATAAAGACCAAAGATATAGCACAACGGCTAACCTCAGGGTCGCTCTCAAGGAAGCAGTATCGAGCGACTAAATGGTCATTCTGAAAATCATTTTGTGATTTTTTAAATATTTTTAATACAATAGAACACTAACCCTAAGAAAAATCTGATTAGTGCTAAAGAGCACAGTGGAGAGAGATATAGTGATGGAAAAGTGCCAAAAAAACCTAAACATAGGACAACTCTACATTGAACAATAAAATACAACATACAAACACATCAAAAGACAAAAAAAACACATAACAAAGAAAAGGAAACCAAAACAAAGAAGACAAAAGTTTGTGAGAACAAGGCCAGACCCAGGTTAATTCCCCCTCTACATCATATACTAGATATCTTAAGTAATTGATCAAAGATTCTCGAATTCTCTAAGTGCATGACCGGTGTCTCGGATCACATACCAATATCGCCTATAAATTGAACACTCAAGAATCGAAGTTCTTATATACTCAAACATTCCTCTGAATTGCAAGGTGACTCGCCCAGCAAAGTCATTCTGGAAAGAATTTCTCACAATCCAGAATGATTCCACTAAGATCGTCACATCGCATAACCAATCTTGAATCATAGTTCGAGAAATCAATATAGGAAGGGGAGAATAAATTAAACAAGAAAGCAGCAAATTTTCCTATGCAAGATCTTGCTCTTGCTAAATCTAACTCGCAGACGCGATCTACCAAAGAGAAAAAAAGAACACGGTCACGTTAATGTGTGGATCTCCAGATCGTGTTGGGTTTCATAACCTGGATCTAACCCCGCAAGTTAGATCTCTATTTCTGGTGATTTGAGTTCGCAACTTGAGATGAGAAAGAATGAACGACACAAACAATCAAAAATAAATAACATCACCATTCAATTAACTAAACCAAGAGTATTTAGAGATACAATTGTAATTAAAACTAGAATAGAGAAACGGGGGAGAGGCGGAGAATAGAGGAGCAGGTCCCATCTCCAGGTAGATGACAATCCCTATCCATGAGATGTGGATTAAATGGATGTGTGAATCAGGATGGAGTCTCCTCCTCCCGATGTGGAATGATTCTCACCCCCGTTCCTTATTCCCGCCCCCCGCCTTGGCCCCTCCTCCGAGAGGAGTAGCATGTCCTCTTATTTGGAGACAGAAATAGAAACCTAAACTAACATGCAGTGTCTATCCACGTGGTGAACTTCAACACATTCTTCACCATCTTATAGTGTGAACTCCCTGTAAGCGCATACAATCCCAACAACGAACTCGCGAATATTCTCGCGTCCTTCCCGCAAACTGCTTCATTTATCACCGCTTCTACGAGTAACTTCCCCTACACGGAACAAGAGAAAAACCAAAACAAGTTGAAAAAATGAAAATATATATATTTTAATATTATTACTTAGATTATTTAATAAACATACTTATATATATATAATACTTCACATTATTAATAATAAAATATGTAAATATAATTATTATATTTATTATTATGACATATATTATTATGACATGTTAATACTATATAAAAGGTTTTATACTTTTATTAATAAACCTATAATTATTATAGTATTGTATAAGATATAATACATAATATATATATTGTATTATATGATAGAATAAAATTTAATAAAAATTTAAAAAGAATAATCATGAAATAAAGTGGGGAGAAGCGTTCGACGTGGAAAATAAGAAGAAAAATAGGGGGGTCTTCGAGGCGTGGATGGAAGGAGGAAGAAAGGAGGTGAGGCCAGCTCAAGGCAGGTGGTTCAAATCTGGCGAGGCTCTCTGTTGTGCAAAGGGGGGTGACAACGCCCAGACAGTCTCAGTGTAAGGGGTGTGCACAGTGGCGACTCCTGGTGCGGGTTCCAGCTATGGAGCAAGGGGCGCAACGGTAGTTGTACAGGTGCTGCGTTCCGCAGTGGTGATACAGGAGTGCGACAGGGTGAGAAAGCAGCATGGGGGTTCAGATCCGTATTATCTTGTTTGAATAGGTCTCGGTGGATCTAGGAGGGTTGCAGTGCTGAGTGCCGTAGGGTTTCAAACTCGGGGTAGGGAGGTGGAAGCTCGAGCGATGCGGCTTCACGGGGTTCGGGTGTGAAGAAGACACTGGTTCGGGTAGAGGGTAAGGTGTGGGTATTTTGATTTCAAGTTCTTCATATTTTCCATTTTTTCTTGTGCGAAATCGCTACGAAAATTCTGAAATTACAATTATTTTGCTGCTTGATAGCGGTTTGAATTTGATATCTGATGTGTATTTGGTTTATATGTTGCTGTTGTGTTTGTTGTAGACATTTTGATGTTGTTGGTGTTGGGGCACAGCGGGGGTGCGTGGTACCTCAAACACACATAACAGAACAAACACGGAGCAACACAAGTATTTACGTGGTTCAGCGAGTTACCTATGTCCACGAGAGAAACCTATCTCTATTATCTATCTAGTCTCGTCGGAGGAACACCAAAATTACAACTACTAACACACACATAACCAGTAGAATTCTCCCTTACAAACAATGGGATTTTCATCCCATTTTATAGAGGAACCAAGTCCATCCCTCTCCTATGGTTGTTGGAGGGTAGCTCATCTACACTTGAGAAGTCCTCCCGCCGCCTGTTGTAGTCCACCGCGTCGACTATCAAACTTTGAACGAAGGTGTTTGCGACAGTTTCACCTCCACTAAAAATGCCACCCCATATTGGGAGTGGCCCCCAAAAATCTCCCCTCCCCCCACGACCAATTTGGGGTATAAGCCTGACCTGCAGTCTCCTTGCAGGTGTTGAAAACTTCATCCGCAAATCGAACAGGCTTCTTCATGCCAGATGACGTGGCACTTCCACCATCTCCACTCGATCTCGGGCTGACTACGGTCTCCATCAAATGATACAAACCTTAAGACTCTTTCCCAGTAAACATCACTGCATCCCCACGTGAGACTTCCAACACTCCACCTGCTATGGAAATATTGTACCTTCTCGCATCGAGCCTACTCAACGATATCAAGTTCTGTCTCATCCTCAGAAAAAATTTCACATCTGCCAGTTTACGAAATGCTCCATCGGGTGTCTTCAATTTCACTGTCCCAACTCCTCGAACCTTGCTTGTTGACCCATCACCAAGTCTCACCAAGTCCTACACCTGCTGAAAAGTATCAAATGTACCTCTTGTCGTACATATGTGTGCCGAGCTCCCTGAATCCAGAACCCATCCATCTTCCTTTGGATTTTTAGCCCGCTTGTTCTTCCTTCTCAGAAAACGACATTCGCACTTCATGTGCCCATATCTTTTGCAGTAATGACACTGCACTTCTCCCCATTCAACTCGCTTATCTGAGTGCATACTTCCCATTGTCACGCAGATTTCATCATTTGGTGATAAACCAATGATGTTCATATCCTCCTCTTTATCTTTCTTCTTCCCAGCAACGTATGGTTTGCGCTCTCCATAATTACTTTTATAGTGACCCTTATTCTCGCACTAGAAAAATGTAATTTTTCTAGGATCACATCCTCTGGATTTTGGCTGCCGTTCTTTACCTCCTGACTTCCGATGTTGGCTCCTCCCACGCTGATCATCTCGCATCACCATGATTTGCTCCCTTGAATGCATCACGGGTCTTCGGAATGCTTCCGAATCTTGAAGTGACATCATCACATCGTCCAGCTTCAATGCCTCCTTCCCCATGAGCAATGCAGTCACAAGCCCATCAAATGAGCTTGGTAGTGATGACAAAAGAAAAAGTTCTTTGTCTTCCTCTTCAACCATCACACCGAGCCCCAATAACTATGTCAGGATCTTGTTAAATTCGTTGGTGTGATCCAACAAATTTGTTCCCCCATCCATGCACGACTAGTACAATTTCTTCTTCAGGACATCTTTTTGGTGAGCGACTTCTCCATATATCGCTGCTCCAACTTCTTCCGGATCTCCTTCGAGGTTGTTTCGTCCAACACCGAGTACTTTACCTCGTTCTCCAGACATAGCCGAATTGTGCTGACGACCCGCATCTCAAGCTCTTCCCTTTCATCGGCACTGCTTGTCTCGGGCTTTTCTCCGATCAATGGTCTGATCATGCCCTGTTGCACCAAAATATCCTTCAACGTGCTTTTCCACAAGCCGAAATTATTTCGACCACCGAACTTCTCGATATCAAATCTTGGCAGTGCTCCGCCACCAGCCATCATCGCCGTCACAAAATGAAAACACCACCGTTGATGTCGCACCTTTTAATCCCCACCTGATAGAGTGATAATTTTCAAAAACTAACCATACAGATGCGTCCATAACGGTAGAAATAGTCTGCATCAACTCCTGGATTACTGAAATCGGACACCAATTGACCGAGATATGGTCAAAACAAGCTCAACGGTCCAGATCGCTCGCTGACCTGGCGTTGACGTAGCGCTGAAATGGCGTGCCGGAATTCCCGCTGGAATCATGCCAGAATTGTCACCGATGGCGTGAACAGTACCGTCTTCCGTGGCAGGTGGTTACTGTTCACCCCGTGTTTGACCGAACTTTGACCAGCCATATCGCATTCGTTTAAACTCCGTTTTGGTCGCCGCTTGCACCGTTGGAATCGTCTCACCGTCCTCCTCACAAATCTGGCCTCGAGAAAATTTTCTGAACACTTTCAATTTTACGGCCACCGGAAAATTCGCCATCACCTCGTCGTCTCAGCTCTGTTTGCTCCGACTCTCCTCTGATACCACTTGTTGGGGTGCAGCGGAGGTGCGTGGTACCTCAAACACATAGAACGAAACAAACATGGAGCAACGCAAGGATTTACATGGTTCGACGAGTTGCCTACATCCACGGAAGAAACCTATCTCTATTATCTCTCAGGTCTCGTCGGAGGAACACAAAAATTACAACTACTCACACACACATACCCAGCAAAAATCTCCCTTACCAACAATGGGATTTTCATCCCGTTTTATAGAGGAACCAAGTCCATCCCTCTCCTCCGGTTGTCAGAGGGTAGCTCATATACCCTTGAGAAGTCCTCCCGCCGCTTGCTGTAGTCCACCGCATCGGCTGCCAATCTTTGAACGAAGCTGTTGCCGACAGTTTCACCTCCACTAAAAATGCCACCCCATATTGGGAGTGCCCCCACAGTTGTTTTTCTGTGTGATGGTGCGTAGAGGAGTGGAACAGTGGCGACGGTGGCTGGTTTTTTTGACATGGTGAAACAATAAATGAAGCATCGTGATGGATGGTGTTGAGTAGAGGAGGAACAGTGAGAGAGTCACCGTAAAGGTGGACTCATGGTTGCTGTGAGATAGTATATTTGCTGAAACGGTGAGACAGACACCGTTCTAGATGGTGGAATAGTGAGTGAAGGGGTGAGATAGTGAAATGTTAAAACGATGGCTGTGGGCTATGGTGGCACCGTTATGGAAATGGTGGGTGATATGTGGGGGAAACAGTGAGACTGTAATAGAGGCACTGTGAGTGTCACGGTGCGACCATAAAAAAATGGTGGATGGAGGTGAAACAGTGAGACAGAAACGGAAGCACCGTGACAGCTTGAAAACGGTGGCATCAAGACATTAGGATCCTGAGCGACCGTAACACCTGCAAAACAAACACATCCACAACTTAAGTAAATAAATAATGTATTAAAAATAAAATATATTAATTAATTAATAAATTAAATACAATGGAATTAAAAACTAAATAAAACAAAGTTAAATAATAAAATTAATTGTGTTTTATTTAAATGAATGAATTTATTTGGGTTTAATAAATTAATTTAAAACAAATTAAAATATTACTACTACTTGCTTAGATTGATTAACCAATTAATTAAAAAACTAATTAAATTAAATAATAATAATATTAATTGAATAAGATTAAATTTTTATAACTAATTAACTTATTAAAAAACTAAAAACCAAAAAAGAGTTATTTATTTTCAATTTAAATAATAAATAATTAATTAATTTAAATAATGAATTAAAAATTATTGAAAACCAATACGATAGATAATTAATTAAATGAAATTAAAATAACAACTAAATTTTATTATTGAAAAAACAATAAAAAATAACAATAAAAACACACTTTTAATAAATAAACACACTTTTTATAATATAATTAAAAAAATACAACAATTGCTAAATATTACATAAAATAAAAACATTTGATATTAAAAAGTAAATAAAAATATAGAAAAGTATCTGGTAGAGAGCATGAAAACACTGCCACATCAGTAGTTGTAAGATCAATAACCGCCACTGGTTCTTTCCAAATGGCAAGAACAACAAGGAACTCAGAGGACACCATTTCAACCCTTTCCTCAGGCTTGTCCTTGCCTAATCCACCATAACTGGTTCCCCACCTTGCTCGGTTTTGAGAATAGGTTCTTGAGGAGGTCCTCTTGACTATGTGGGAACATCCTCACCCACCACAGGGAATGCTTCTATCGCACCATCATCCATGTGTTCCTAAAAAAGATGAAATTTGGTTGATGAGTTGGGATCCTGAGAAGGGGAATGCCAGTAGAGACATGAGAGAATCTCACCTCGAGATGCTAATCTAGTTCTATGTCAGATCCTGCAACCTCCCCACTCTCATGGGGGCTTTTTTGAGAAAAACGTTTTTCTTGAAGTTCCTTCACCACCGAGGCCTTTATCATATTCCCCCTCTTCTTATTCCTCATATGCTTATTCTTCATCATACTCCTCTTCCCCTCCCTCTTCTTCTCCCTCTATATCCTCAACAGTATAGAGAAGCATTTCAAGGTCATGTTCTAGTATGATCATCACATTTATTAAGAGGTTCATCTCTTCATATCACCCCTGCTAGCATGCGTACATATCCATGGTTGTCTGGTTTTCATACTAATAATGGAATGTTTCTTAATCCACCACCTGGATGCGCCCAATGTCTGGAAGGTCGGTCCTGGTACACAAAATCCTCTACCCCACCTCTTAGGTGGACATATATTGCTATAAAATTCTCTAGGAAAACCAGAGTGATGGGAAGATAGAATTAGTGGTTGGCTTCCGGAGGTGCATCAGTTGCTTCCTAGGAAGATCCCATGTTGGCCCACGAGGTCACCTGCGAGACCACCCCTCCTCAGAAGGCGGAGGTACATTCTTGGATTGCAACACTCATACCAATGAAGTTACTGCTTGTGCCATTATAGCCACATGTCTCATTTATTTTATCAACTATCTCATGGAAATTCGTTTAACTCTCCGCTATTTGTGCTCTACTCTATCCTCCTTGATTTTCCGTCCTCACGATACGTTTCTGCCCAGTGGTTGGCATACTCTGTTGACAGGCCAGTACTAACATCTGTAGGGGGAGATTGATGATTTCTCTAAATCATGCCATCATAAAAATAAGCCACAATGGGTTGAGAATTCATGGATTCTGCTCTTCCAGATCCTCTGTGTATACTTTCTTTGGTATCCGCTCCATGCACCCGAACTGGATAGAAAACTTGGTTGGAACGTAAGGTTCGCAAAAGATTTTTCCATCAATTTCAGCCACCAGAACACCACCCCAGATGCTTTTTAGGTACTCCCTCTACTCAAATGGCCCATACCCATCATCTACCATTTGACCAACCGAGGTCCAGAAGGGGTGGAAGTTGGAATGAGTTTGGTTACAGATCTCCAGCTTGATCCCTTCTTCTCTGAGTGTCATTGGGTGGATTCTAGAAATGTTCAAGAGGGATGGTTTTATACCATTACAAGGGGTGAATGTAATTCAAAAATTCATACCCACTATAGTGGGCTGCAACCCAGCCATGAAGGATTGGGAATGTTCTGCATATCCTTTTGGGCATACTTCCCCTTAAGATATGCCCCAAAATGCTGTACAGCCTAGAAAACATAGGTACCCTCAGGTTAACCTTCTTTTTCCCTGCCATGATATCAGCCATCACTAGTGTCCTTGGATGGCCCCACATCCTTGTGTCCCTTATTGGATGTGGCTACCCTCTCAAAAATGCAGTAATGAATCCATCATATCGTACATTCGGGTCCCGATATTCTTTTATACCGAAGTCCCAAGATTGAAGCTCTCCTACCTCTGGACCATCCAATATAATCCTTTCCTTCCCTTTTGAGACATGTTTGGGAATTTTTTCCCACGAACAGGAATCTTTACAGCTTTGTCTTGCATCAGAATAATACTGAACAATCTCACATAAGCTATGTCCTTCATAAAATATTTTATTTTCAACGCCTCCTTGGTCATCTCCAATAGATTCCATGACAGGATGGGGGTGCACGTCCTATCCCCCCATATGTTCTTTCATGCAAGGAACTAATCATATTGGTACCCCGATAAGGAGATTCCCCCAATACAATATATTTCCCAATAACTATAATGCCTATCTCACTGTGGTGGAGGTGGAAGGTGTTGGTGTTGGGGGACTAGATACTGAATAGCTTTGGTACTTTGTCATGTTGTTGGTAGAAGTTACATTGGGATGTCCAAACATCTTCAATAATCCCAAAAGACCAAATATCCATCCCAAACTCATCACATGATTGGTGTACCGAGTACACCCAAGCCCATTCACTGATGAATATTCCTATGGACCTAAAGTCCCATTCTTAACCACCCTTCGTCTCATTAGTAATATTGCTTCTGAAAGTGCTAGTCTAAAGAGCAGGAGATTCCTCACGAATAGATCACTCCATAAAATAGTCCTAGTCTTCAGATTCCATACATAGATGGATATATTTTGTGTTCCCCTAATAGGATGGCCATTGTTCGTGATATTGAAGTGTTGGAGACGATCCTCGCCGGTCAACCTTGACCGCGATGTATCCATTTTGAAGCCATGCATCAGCACCTCCCCCATAATGTTGAAGTTCCATAAAAGTAGGATATCGCTCAAGAAATTATATTTTTTAGCTTGAATAATCATGACAAAAAGCATCTGATTATCATACAAAACCATCCTTCCATGAAACATCTACGGGTTCGTGATCATTTGAGTCCTCCTCACAGCTGCAGTGACCACCCTTTCAACATCAGCCTATTTGGAAGCCATTTTTGAAGTCCAAAGGGTCTTTGAAAGAAATAATGTCAATTTTTCATGAAAATCCATTGGTGTGCGAAATAATGATTCTAGCACACAAGTGATCGGCACACGCTCAAAGTAATGAAGTGGCTATGGAAACTTGTGTATTGTTTGGGAAATTTCTCATGCACAAGAGGAAAGCGCTTTTCATACGAAAAGAGTCAATATATGAACCTAGGTGAGAGGCCCTCAACATATTTATAGGAGTGACTACATATTATGCACGTGAAAAAGAGTTTTTCTTTCCCAAACACCATTATTGCACGCACCTAGAGGGAAATTCCCTACTTTTCGATGTGACCCTCACAATCCGACCTTTGGGTCCACCTCTATCTCCCATTCTGAGGGGATGGGGGAATTTGTTAACTTGAATTTTAGATATGGCCAGCATTGGGTTCTATAAAAGATAACAAAGGTGTGTTGAGGGTGAACTAAATGTTATATAACCCTATAGATAGTTCCATGTAAGAATAATGTGGTGCGCGCAATATTTTCTCTGGCGCGAAAACCCTTCCATGCGCAACACATCGTCAAAGGGAGTCTTCCATGGAGGCCCATCATAAACCCTCCAAGGCAATGGCACCCATGAATTGTGTGGTACATGCTGGCTTTTCTCCGTCACAAACACCCTTTTGTGCCCAATGAGAAGTCAAATGGACCCCTTCTCAGTCTCCCTCTCAAAAAATCATCTAATGCACGAACTCAAAGGGAGGGTAGGCACACAAGATATCCAACGACATGAAAATGTTTTTGCGCCCAATGCTATGTCAAACGCCCTCTTTCACGCAGATCCCTTTGCATGCTGCCTCTGAGTGTTTCAGATAAAAATTGAAGTGGATAGTTGACCCTTTTGGGGAGGTTACAGAAGACGATGTGACGCCCTACTGTGGGAAATATACCTCTTTCCAAACAATGCACAAAACACCATGGAATCATTGTATTGGATCTTGCATGACAGATATACCAGTGGTCCTCCATGGTTGGGCCCCCTTGGTCATGATCCTCATCCATTTTATTTGAACCCAAGACATTTGTGCATAAGAGATACCTCTTGCATGAAAATTCCCCGAACATCAGACCTATTTTGCCTGCATCCTCCCGATTTTTGTGCAGCCAAACCATCTTGTGCACAGTCTCCCATGTTGTGCACCTATTATGTGTAAACACTCTATTTTGTGCTCAATTATCCTTGTTCACTCCATGCTTCATCCTTAACTTAAAGAACCATGTCTAATCCACTTTTATGTACAACAAAACCATGTCATGCACTTTTCTCCCGTACAACCCTCTAGGTCTGTACATAGTGATTTCAAGGTCCCTTGTGCGATGCTTCATGTTGTATTGCTTAGTCATATTGTTCTTTGCATAAGCATGATAATGGATATTGATTCTTTGCATAACCAAGATAATGTGGACCACTCAATGAATTACTGAATGAAACCCCCTTAGCATGGCATTTTCAGTGCCTTCCCATCACCAAGGGTTAAAGTGTTTTGGTTATGTAAGTTCTAGGGGTGCAGAGTGAAACTGGCTCGTCCTGGCAACATGATGTTAAACTACCTATAACCATTATACTCATTACATGACGTTAAACTATAGCATTTACCCAGACATCACATGTAGGGAACCCCACCTCAGACATTCTCCATGTTCACTCGTCTCTACGGTAGTGTGATCTTCCCCAAAAGGAATGTGATCCTTTTTGTCGGAGTGGCGCCTGTGTGTGGGGATGGGAAACCATGTTGTGTAATCCCCTAACCTTTCTTGTGGGAGGCAGCATATCTACTCCCCCTCTTATATTTTGTGCCCAAGAACAAATTGGGTGATGGAAACCGGGGCCTTCGTTACCCCATCCCTCTCCTTATGGGCTTTGTCTCCATCGGGCCTCCACCCTTGAGTAAGTCCCAATCTCCATCTCCTCAGGTTGCTAACCATTAATTCACCCCAATTTCCTCATTGGGATTCTAACCATGTGTAATCCCCACCCCACTTCCCACTAACGTACCATTCACAATGTGATCGTCATGTCTTTTCTGCCTCTTGTTTCTCACACCGGGCATGACTCACCTGGGCGTAGAGTGAGCATCGACCATGACATCCTCTCAGGGAATCTTAGAATGTAAGCCTCTCACCAATTGGATCTAATTGGACTTTGATCCTTGTCAAGGTAGGGTATGTAGGAAGCCTCCCCAAGATTCAATCCCTGCACCCACTAGTTTGGATGCCCTTCACATCGATTCACCTTGATCCCAGATGACGTTAAACTGCATCCTCCAACTCGAACTATGTGGAGTTTCATCCCTGTCTCTTATACAGGGTATGTAGAAAGCGTCCATGAGGTTCCAACAAAACACATAATATTCCCAAACCCTTCACATCGGTTCCCCGAACCCTTCCAAATAATGTGGACTTTGATCCCTGTCTCCTAGACAAGGCATGTAGTAAGCCTCCTTGAGGTTCAAGCCTAACACCCAAGGGTCCTGACCACTTCCTGTTGGTGAAACCCCGTCCCATGTGATGTTAAACTATATTCCCCATGTCTGTCCCACATGACGCTAAACTTCACTCACTCAACCTATATGGGATTTGATTTTTTTCTCCTAGTAAGGGTACGTAGGAAGCCTCTATGATGTTCAACCTCATCCAGCGGTATGCCTTTGTGACCCCATCTAGTGATAAGCCATTGCAACCCCATCCATGGGTAATCCATTATGACCGTATTCAGTGATAATCCACTATGACCCCATAAAAAGGTAAGTCATTGTGACCCCATCTAGTTGAAAGTCATTGTGACCCCATCCAGTGGTAAGATGTTGTGACCACATACATTGGTAAGCCGTTGTGTCCCCATCCAGCGATAATCTGTTGTTATCCCATCCAGCGGTAAGCCATTGTGATCCTATCCAGTGGTAATCCGTTGTGACCCTATCTAGCGGAAAGTCATTTTGGGCCTATCCATTGGTAAGCCATTTTCCCCAATCGATGGTAAGACATTGTCCCTAATCAACGGTAAGTCGGTGTCTCCATTCAATGATAGGCTTTTGTCATCCCCAAACATTGGTATGCCATTGTAAGATGAACTACGAGGGTTTTATCCCTATATCCTATGAAGGGTATGTTGGGAGCATCCCTGAGGTTCAACCACAAACATTGATAACTTTTAGTATTCCCTCCGTGGGACCCACATCTTTGGTCTGCCCCAATGGCATTAGATAAACTTGGGCCGATAACCAGATGTAATCCCCAGTATATTGTCGGGTCGTTGTCCAATGCATACACCCTGATTATATGCCCCCATACTAAACAAAGTGGACATATATTACCAACAAAGAGGATATGTACGAATCCTCCATGAGGTTCAATCCCATCAATCATGTCCCATTGTGGCTCTCCCTTGATCCTATGTGTTTTGGGATGGTCATACCCCAACCCGGAGGTTCCACTTCCTTCAGGTAAAATCCATATCCATCCAAATTCCTACCTAGGCCACCACATCCCGGTGAGGTCATACAAAGCATTTCTGCACTCCACCTAGTAGCAATTAGGTACCTAACTACACATTATCCCCACTATCAGTGTTCCCTCATAGGGTTTCACTCATCTAATCCACTTTAATTAGTGTTCTGCCCTATCAGATCAGTCTCTGTTAGAAGTTAAACTCATGGCATGCCCTGTGTTAATCATGGGAAGCTGAAGGAAACCTCAGAGACATGACTATGGAATATAATTCCCCATACATGACGAGGGAAGCCTCGGGCTTCCACACTATCGATATGTCCTATCATAAGGGGAATAAACCCAGACTAACAAGTATTCTAGAGTCCAAACAGACCAGGGATTTCCAACGCAACTACTCCCCCAACCAAAGGTTGATGCCCTAACCAAACCCCTTGGAATGTCCTGACAGAAGTATCATAATTAATTGGCATCCGTGAAGGCATTTCACTGGGGATAGTTTTGTGAACAATGTCTTATTCTACGAGGGATACTCTGACTGTGTAACAAGCTCCGAGGTGGAATCCACCGAAGGAAAGACCGATATCCCATCATCTCATTTCTATCAATGAGTTAACATCCATGAAAAGGCAATGAATGTCACCTTCCTTTGTGAAGAGGGAATGTGGGGAAATACCATGTGTGTCCTCTACATACTTATGCATGTGCCTCGACAAAAACACTAGAAACAGTAAAACCAATCACATTTTGTGCCAATTTGACCTAATACCAATTCCCCCATGTACAAAATAACATGAGGATAATTTTCCTAAATTATAAAGATAATTTAATCATGTTTTCATTGTTTTAAGTGAGTTACAAAAATTTTGAAGTAAAATGTCACTTTTAAACTGATAATAGATAGTTAGAGTCACATCAGGCACTCTGTGTCTGACATTAATGTGAATATAATAACTACAAAAGTATAATAAATTATGAATTGTTTTATTAATGTATCAAAATAGTAGAAATGTGTTTTCTTTATTTTTAGTACTCCACCGTTTCTTTTTACTATAATGCTAATTTTAAATAAAAATAAACACTTTGAGTCCTATTGGCCACACGGGCCATCAGATTGAGGTGCAACTAATTCCTACACCTTAAAAAATCCATACGTATCATTTTTCTAAAGTATCAAAACAATTATAAATTGTTTTCTTGGTTTGGAGTATATCACATTTTATTTTTACTAAAATGTCATTTTAAAATAAAATTTATCACTTTGAGTTATATCGGTTACACCATAAATTGGATTGGTGTGTGGTTGTTTCATACACATCACAAATGACTTATGGATAATTTATCCTAATGTATCAATACAATATGATGTTTTTGGTTTTTTTAGTGTGTCACATGTCCTTTTGACTAAAATGTCAATTTAAACTGAATGCATGCAATTTGAGTCATACCGGTCACATCATGAGTTAGTTTGACATGAGACTAATTCATACACATCAAAAATGACTTAAGAATCATTTTGTTAAAGAATATAGAAAATATGAGTGTGTTTTCTTTGTTTTTCGTGAGTGACATGTATTTTTTACTAAATTATTATTTTAAATTGATAACGACAACATTGACCCATATTAGGCACACCATGTTTCTGATTAAGGTGCAGTTAATTCTTATACACAAAAAATAACATATAGATCATTTTCCTATAGTTTCAAAACAATCGAAATGTGTTTTATTATTTTTCTATATTTGACATGTGTTTTCAACTAATATTTCAATTCTAAATTTAAAACATTCTCTTTTATTCATACTAGACATATCGTGTATCATATTGAGGTTTGGATGACTCGTACATGTCAAAAATGAATCATATATCATTTTCGTAATGTATTAGAAAAAAATAACAAGGAAACTATCAGGAAAAGTAGATAATGTAAAGATACATCCAACTAAAATATTTGTTGAAAATCACTTCTTCATGATATCTATATACATTTTAAAACCCAGTATGATGCCTATTTATTTTTAAAAAAATCTATTTTCACTAATGAATATGAGGACCATCATCATTTCTTATATTACATGAAAAATTTAAATAAACAATATATTAATAAATATTTTAAATTAAATTGTAATTATATTTTAAAATGCCTCTTCAGATATGCAAGTTTTTTGGTGGTATATAATATCATACACAAATTTGTAAACATTATGACCAAAATATTTTCCATTGGTTCGTTTCAGACAGTACATAAACATTTTGAAAAACAAATAATTTTTTATATATGTTTGTATAATAATATTTTATTATATATACTCTAATACTTATAAACTTATAGAGGTCTATAAGCTCCTTTTATTCATAGACTGTCCTCATGCCATGATTTTTTAGATATCTAAGCACCACCCTATAATAATAGAACATTCATTAAAACAAAATATAAAATATATAACATGAATCTTAGTTGTAAAACGTTTCATGTATAGTATTAAAAATTGATATACACCATCATATGTGTTGGATTTATTAGGTATCCATGCGTTTAATCCAAAGAATAAATCATTGGGGTATTCAAATTTACTATATTGTGTAACCAATGCTACCTAAAAAAATAAAAAGGAATAATTAATTAAATGAATGAAAATATATTTTAATGGATAAAATTTTATAGTTTTACCCCTTCATCATGGGTATTTATAATAGTTTGAAATTTGAATGTCTTCTTTCAAATATTATGGTCGGTTTTTCTTCTATTCCTTCAAATTTCACTGATTCCAATGAGAATAGTTATTTATATGCTATGTGAATATTAATAAGTCCATAGTTATATTCACAATGCTTTCCCTTCAAATAGTATTTAAATATACACCTACAAAAATTATGAATCTTAATTAGTAATAATTAACATAATATATAAGCTATTAGACAAGCAAGTCATGAAAACACACCTCATGTAAACATTTACAAATGTGAATTTTAACCATTCATGTTGAAGGATTTCATTTACTTTCTAATGACCAATATATTCTGTAATGGACTCTTCATACATATTTTCATAAAAATAAATTGTGGCTGTATCTCTACTTTCTAACGTATCCTTATTAACCTTTAATGATAGTAATTTGGATGTTGAATTGGTGGTGTAAAGGTTCTTTGTCAAGAAATATTCAATTTGTTTGTTGATCCTTTATATCATTTTGATTCAAAATTTCATTTCACACCTTCCCATTGACTGTGTATAATAACATGTAAAGGTTGAGGCCTTTTATCATTAATTGATAATGGTTTTGTATGAAAAATAAATTGAAAATGAATACATCTTTGCTGAAATGTGTTTTTAAAAGATCTAACATTCATGATACAAAAGTTACAATAGTTTTTTTGACAATATTAATATCATCATCATCAAGTGGAATAGGTAGATCAATGCTCATCTCATGATCTACATTAATCATCACTCTCACATGAGCTATTGGAAGTTTTTGCATGTATAGAATATCTCCATGGATATTGTACATGGTATCCCTCACAATATGGCAATAGGTGGGTGTTGATAAATGTAAATCACATTAATTTTAACCATATAGAATATCAGTACAGTAATGGAATTAGGGTGTCCCTGATTGACATCTCATAAAAATATTATGAAAATATTTATTACCACTTATAAGACTCATCTTTGAGGGGTATGTCTCACCTCAATGAATGTGGGGGTGTAGGGGTCTTCACATAATGGTTGATTTTCTATTATTTCTCAATGTAATTCCATCCCCCAACATTTTATATTAACTTTGATGACCAATTATATTATTCTT
This sequence comes from Viscum album, assembly GCA_963277665.1. NCBI lineage: Eukaryota > Viridiplantae > Streptophyta > Magnoliopsida > Santalales > Viscaceae > Viscum > Viscum album. Next base: position 1,284,513,948 of record OY728134.1, read on the forward strand.
ATGAAGTAGATAATCAAGTGTGAAACTCTTCCATTTTTAATCATTATCCCTCAGTTCATTTTTTTATCAAAATATGTTTGTGGTGACAACTCAAAACCCACACCTCTAATGCAACCCTACTATTTTGACCACTTCAAGGCCACTGACATTGTATTTTCATTGGGTAAAACTAATGATTATTCTTGTGTTTTTGTTGGTTAAAAATATAAAAATATTAGTAATCCTTATTATGTAAGACTGATTTAATGAATTTTTTTATTATGTCATACTTAATGATGATTCATACACTTTTGTGTTTTTTCAACTACTAGTAACCCATATTTATTGACACATTCCAACATATATAACACATTATGTGTAATTGATGGTGAATTGGATTTTTATTCATAACATTGCATTTTAATAATGGTATATAATTACGTTTTTGTGTTATGTCACATAAATTTATTATGGTATATTCAAATTTCGTACTATTTTTCCAAGTGAAGTGTACCACATCATTGATTTACGATAGTGTTATGTTGGTTTTGTTGACTTTTTTTGATTTGTTTCACTCATTTGTTGTTTCATAAATTAACAATTTAAAATCATGTTGATAAATACATATATTTTCAAGAAATTTATTACAAGTGAAAATTTGTCTAAAAATATATCTCCATAAAATAACCAATAAATGTATCCCTCTTTTTTATTTTATCAATGGTTTATAATTATGTAGTTGGTGAGGTTTTATTTTCCCTTCACCATATTTGACATGATAACTTGTAAGAATTGTTAGAAATACTCATTAATACTTTCTGGTGATCATTAATACAAATTTTATTAAGTATTAATATACTATAAATACACTATTTAATGGATAATGAAGAGTATGTTAACATTTGCTATTAATTTTTTAGTAAAATAAAGAATGTATATCACAGCGTTACCATATTATCTTCAAAAATTAGTTTATTAAGTGTTTGAAAAACATTGATCCATTAATCTACATAAATTGGAATTATCATGTGAGTGTTGAGCCCAATGTAACTACTGATGATGAAAATGTTGGGGTTAACAAGATGGTCATGTGTATTCCATCCAACCACAGATTTATTGTCTTTGTTTTGCACAATAATAATTTTTTCTAACATCATCACAATACAGTGATCATATTTTTTACAAGTGTAACTGCAGTAGTGGTTGGAAAAATTTTGTTATTATGTATATTCTAATTGAACTAGAAACTAATAATGTATATACATTTAAAGAAATTCATATGTTTCCTAAATGAGAAAATTATAGATTATCAGTGTCCAATTAATTGGAATCAAATATAATATCTCAATAACAGATATATTTCATTATATATATTATCCCACCACATCCTCCTCTATAAATATGACCAAATAACTACTTTTGGAAATATTAAAACACTTAAAAGATAGTTATTATTCCATCTATGTTCAATACATGTACCAAACCATAAATCTCACAGAATTCTCCCTCAATAATCAACCCCAACATTCTGTAACTAAGTTCATCATCATCTGCCTCAACCCTATCCAACCCTTGTATAACCATGTGTGAAACAAAGGGGGAGAGATACCTCACACCTTTGTCTGGTGCCCAAATTACATGGACCTTCTTACAAAAAAATGATTTTTTGAATGGCACTACTTTCTCTATGATGAAATTGTCACCTAGTGGGACTTCCCCTTCATGGACTGTATATTATCGGTAGAATTCATCTCCATTGATGGAACTTCCAACATTTTTCTATTAGGGGGGAGATTTTGGTATGTTTTTTGGGTTTCCTAACCCACCAACCATTGAGAGTAGTTGGAGATGCGTTGATAAGGGCTAGGAGCAGCCTTTAAAAAGCAAGATCCACCTCCCATTTTTGTATCTCATCATTTCCATCAATTAGCCTCAATTGATTCATTTATTTTTTTTATAAGGTTGTTTCCCTATTATTCAAGGGATATATTATGATTCTTTTATCATTGTGGTATTAATGGATTATGTTCCCACTTTTACCCATTGTTTTCTTTTATTTTCTTACACCATTCATTTTGGTGTGTTTCACATTACATCTGGCCTATTATATTTCCATTTTTTCCTCTTTGTTGGGGATGTTCCAAATGAGAGAGTAAACACTAAGAAGAGGAGTTTAATTACTTTTTCAATTTTTATATGTTTCAATACTTTTCAATACATCATCCCTAGAACCTTTTAGGATTAATTTCCTTTTCAACATTTTTGTAAATACTCAAGCATGAAAAGGTAGGAAAGCATGCAAAGAACATAAGATTTACAGTATTAATCCTTAGTGTGAGAATATAAATCCTTTCCATACCCACTTCCGAGGTTCTATTAAAGTCAAATGTAATGATAAAGTGAATTAAACCTTTTTAAAATCCTATTATACACCTTCTATCTCCCGATAGTCAATATTATACTGACTCCTGTCAGCTTACAAATTTTCTTACAAAACAATTGTGAAAAAAACAATAAGAATTAAATCAAATTTCTCCACACATAAACTCAGTCTAGATCATAAGTCATATTTTTTTGGATTCTATTCTCTTAATCTAAGGATTTCAATACAATTCCCCCTTACTCAATATGAACTTCTTAATCTGTGCTCGAAAACTCAGTCTGATCTTCCCTGGACCAATTGAACCAAAACATTGGACTCAATATGATGAAATCATTCTCAATTCTTAAAACTCAAAATCTACTCAAATTCTCAATATTATCTTCTCAATATTATTCTCTTGTTCGATAAAAAATTATTTATGGTGTCTGATATTCTTAAATGATATCAGTCCAAAAAGAACTTTCACTTGATTTCTTCCGCTCTCCACCTTTTCTACTTGCGTGAATGTTCAACAGACAAATGATCTTACCATGTATTTAAATGTGACTAAGAATACAAGGAGTAGTAAACTTTAAAACATTCCCCTATTCCTCATATTTAAAAACTCCAATAATATATTTCATTTAAACATCAATTTCGACTTCTTCAATCCTCCTCAGATTTCTCTGAGTTTTACTCAAATTTGATATTCAAGCTTTACCACATTATCTCTTCATATAACTTATGGATTATTCTTTTTATGTCTTCTTCATAATCATCTCAGTATAATCTATTTATTTCTCAATAGATTATGATTATTCCATTCTCTGATCATAACATTATTTTTTTCTCATCTCATTATGATATGATTCATTCATAGATCATTACGACTATTTCTTTCTCATCCAATTATGTTCTATTTTCTTCTCAACAAATAACGAACTTTTTATATCTCAGATCAGTATAATACTTTTTCATTCTCATCTCATTACGACCAATTTCTTTCTCAGAGTCAGTCCAATGGAATCCTCAGTATGATAGAATTCCATTTACGATTTATTTTCCCATTATAATGGAAATCTAATCATGATGATTTTTCAAAAATGATGTAAATCATTCAATAATGAATCCACTTAGAAACTTTTATCATCTTCAAAAATCATAAACATCGCACATTATTACACTTGAATATGATATTCTATGTTTGGATTTCTTGAATTCAATGAAGACTTTGTCTTGATCGCTAGAACCGATTCAATAATTCAGTTTTCTGCATTTATTCAAAATCATGTATTATGTGTTTGTTTCATGATATTTAAGAACATCATTATCAATAAAGCATCGTCTAATTTAGTGTGGAATATATGAAAACAGTCTAACTATTGACTTCATAATCATCTATAAAAACTCTTTATAAAACATATGACTTTATCAAACACCAACATTTGACATTCTAACCATGCTCATTATGATGTACTGGGTCTGATTCCTGAATAACACAATCATTGTTTTATAAAAATATTAGTTGTTAACAAATAAAAATAAATTTTTAAATCAATTTATCACAAATGTTCTTCAATATCCTCTTTTGAAATTTTTGAAAACCCTTATTAACAACGTTTCCTACTGTTAGAAATTTTTCCAAAGTTAAATTTTGTAAAGAACGCAATTTTTTTTACTTTTGTCAAAACAAACCCCTTTTCAAAAGATAGTGTCATGACACCACACTACTGTATAAAGTAATGTTTTTGAATTAATTTTATTCCATGGTAGAAAGAGATTTTCAAGGCAATGTAAAGATAAACACCCCATCACCTTTATATATTCTCCGCTCACTGTTCCTTTTCACTCTCCCATTATATGATAAACATGGATTCATATTTATTTATAAAAGATAAGTAAAAACAACTTACAATGTAAAAAAAATTTACATTCTCTCCACCATTTTCAACATAATCCAAACAATGATGTGGTTGTTTGTTATGAGATTTAGGAATTCATTAGGGGAGCTGAACATGATGTTCTGTCATCAATTCCACAAAACATTCTTTAATAATTGCTTTTGTAAAGATATAAGCAATCTAATAAATTGTTTCAATGTATTCTAGTAAAACATATCCTATAGAAACATTCTATTTTAAAAAGTGAAACTTTATATAATTTTTTATGATCTTGAATGTTGAAAAGGATTTTTAGAAAGATCATTTTCACTCTAACTATCACAAAGTATCTTGAATGGTTTATAAACTTTTTATTTCAAATCATTGAGGTAAACATTCATCCAAAACATTTGAGTACAATCTTGAGTAGATACTATATATTTATATTCGACTATGCTCAATGTAACTGAATTTTTTTCTTACTCTTCCAACTCACACAACATTTACCAAAGAAAAATGTTCATCCAGAGGTTGATTTTCAATCATTACAATCTCCATCCCAATCAGAACAAGTATAACCATGAAAATTCATCTCATGATTTCTTTTGTATAATAACCCCTGTGAAGATGTTCCTTTGGCATATCTCAAAATTATCATTTCTTCTAAAATATTTGATTTTTTTTAATTACATTGATACCTAGAACACATAGTTACCACACAAACAATATCAAAACATGAGGATGTGAGATAAAATATACTTTATATCATCTTATGAAAGGATTTGTAATTCAAACTTTTTCTTGATTAATATTTACCCATGTTTTTCCTCACTGATATAGGAGTAGAAACATCTTTAGATTCTACCATTCCAATATTATATAAAAACAAACTGGGATACTTATCTTGAGATAGGATAATATTTTTTTCTTTTTGTTGAACTTGTAAGGAAAAAAAGAATGTTAATTCTCCCAATATTGACATTTAAAAAATCATCTTTTTTTCCTGATAAAATTATTTAAAAACTTTCTTCCCATCCCAAAAAAATATATCATCCACATAAACAATTACAATTAGAGTTTTATAGTCAACATCATTCACATATAAGTTTCTATCAACTTCCCAATTATAAAATTTTAACATTTTCAGACAATTATCAACATTAGAATACCATGAACAAGGTTCTTATTTCATCACATTCAATGATTTTTTCAATTTATATACATTTTTTTCATCATATTCATGTAGAAACTGACAAGGTTCTTCAATGTAAACTTCTTCATCAATCTAAAAATTTAAAAATTATGAATTTTCATCTATCTTATAAACATTGTAACTCTGAAGAGATTCCACTTCAACAAACATTCAATTTTTTTGATATAAAATTACGTAAATGGATCCCTCAAAATCCACACATTCCACCAATTCATTTACTTTACAGACTAGTCTTTCATTGTTTCTTGAATCATCTCCATGCTCATTAAATTTGTTTCCCTAAACCAACTTTGTTTTTATAAAATTTTTATTTGATTTTCATGGAATAGGTTCCCATGTATTATTTTTCTCAATTTTATTTCACTTTTAATTCATAGCATCCACCTATTTTTTGTGTTTATTAGCCACAGAAACTGATTCTGGTTCAACTTTTGAGATAAGTGATGTTTGATTTACTATTCAAAGAATCCTACTTTTCTAAATTGGATCCTTATGATCCCCAATATTGTTTTTTGGATTCAACATGATTTGTTAAAGTAGTATATTTCAATGACTCATTCCTATTTTAATATTGCTTATCACAAGATTCTAATGAATCTTCAAAAGGATGTTTTGACTTACTTTCACTGTTGTTCGAAATATAAAATTTATCCTCTTCATCATTCTAAATAACTTTTGTTAAATGATTTTGGTTTCTAATAACATTCACATCAGATTACTCCACCAACTGTTCTAAACATTGGTTCCAACATTTTTAACTTCATCTATTTTTTGAATAACCCATAAAAATTCCTTCCATTACATTCTAATGAAAAATTCCTAGATCTACATTTTTTATTTTAAGTAAAAATGGACTTCCAAAAACATTGAATTATTTCTATGATGTTTTTTCATTATGACTCATTTCATAAGGAGTCATGTTGGTTTCTAGACTCAACAAGCATCTATTTTGAATATGTAATGTAGTACTAATAGATTATATCTAATAGAATTTTTAAAATATGTATTTTTCGAACATAAAACTTTCCATTTCCACAAAACGTCTACTATTTCATTATGCTACTCCATTTTTTTGTGGAGTATAGGGAGCACAATAGAAATATTAGATAACGTGATTTATCCAACAAGAATCAAATGTATTTCTTTGGAATTCGGTTCCATTATTTATTCTTAGTATTTTTGTGGAAACCTCCATTTCTTTCTCAAAAAATTATCTAATGAAATTGAACATTTCAATATCCTCTCACATGGGCTTCATAAGAATGAATATTTTCATATGAGTGGAATCATAAAAAAAGTGATAAAGTTTAAATATCTTTTATTTATTAGTTTCTCATCATCCCAAATAAATAAAAATAAATAAGCTCAATTGATCTGGTAGGTTAAATGTCAACTCTTTTATATCTTTTTATAGTCATCATCAATTTTTTACAGGTTACACAAACATCTTATTCTCTTTTTTTCATTTATTGTATGTTTTGAAAAACAACTTCTTTAGAAATGTTTTTCAAACTTTTCTTTCCATGTTTACGAAGTATTTGGTGCCATAATTGTTTTTCATCATCAACAATCATGTAATAGGATTTTTTGAGTTCTATTATTTAAAATAGATTCCCACTTGTTCTTCCTCCTTATGTAATAACTTTTACATCTTTCACACTTTTTATGATAAATTTTAAAAAAAAAACAACTTCTTCTCCATCATCGCAAAGTCATATTACACTAATTTTTTATATTTTTTCCCATCAACTGATATGTCTATTTTATCCATATATTATAGGTTGAATAATTATATTTATTTATGGTATTAAAATAATAATTTTTCCATTTTTGAATTAATTTATTCGATATATGATTCTTTGAAGGAAACACAATATTTATTAAAAAGGAATGAAAAGGGATGTAAATATGACCCTAAGGACACTTCACACCATTAGCTAAGCAATGAAATGTGAGACTAGATTTTTTAGAGGAAGTAGAGCTAGAAAAAGGAGTGAAACAAGTACACGCTGTGTAATGTCATTACACATTGTGAATTTTTGAAAATGAAATTGTCACGTTGGACAATTCATGATGATAGTACACATTGTGAAAATAAATTACACATCATGAGTCTCCAATTAACATCATGAAGTGATTAAAACATTGAAATTAGAGTATTATATTCATGCAAATGGACGAGAACTCATATCATGATTATACAATGTGTAACCAAGGTAAACACCATGAAATGGTCAATGTGAAGAAAAAAAAATAAGTATGATGCGGTCGTGGTTTTGGATGGGTTATCCTATAAAAGGATATATTTGGACACCCTTCCAAGAAATGTTGGGACTATTGGAGGCCAAGTAACACAAAGGGGCGACCACCATACAATGGAATGATGATCCAGATCCCAGTTTCACCACCGAACTTTTCCACCTTTCTTCATTAGGTACCCATGATGCTCATTATTAGAATGAGGGTGTAGTCTCTTTAGTGTCATGTGATGTGATTAAAGGGGATTGTGTGATTATTGATTATATTCTATTATTATTCATGTTTTGGATTGCTTCAAACTATTTATTCAATTACAAATATATCTCCTTTCATATTGCATTACCATTGCTACATTCTTAGGTTATTTATTTAATTGAATAATTTGATTAACATATTTTGTGTATGAAAATTATGAAACATAGGATAGTTATGTTTAAATATGGTTTTGGGTCGCCTATGTCTATGATTAAACCAAGTAGATGACCATTCCAAAGGTTCAATCATAGTAGTAGGGAAGGGTACCGAGAACAAGGATCCTTGCAGACCCAATTCCGACCACAAAACTGAATAATCTCATATCAAATGAATCCATAACACATGAAAATAAAAATCATTAAACCTAGCATGCCTATCATTTGGGTTCACAACGCAATCAATACTATTATTTTTTCGCTTCCTTTCAAACAATGAAATAGTTTCAACTCTATATTCTGTAATTTTTTTTGAACATATAGAAAAACCATGTAGGTTCGACACTTGGAAATACCATTTATTACATTTATAGTTATGTTGTATGTGTCTTTATAAATAACAATATTAGGTTATCCCTGTAGGATTTAATGATTCCCCATGGGATTTCATCAAAAAAACTTCCTTATATTTCAACTTTTCTGCTTGAATTTCTTCCATTCTGATTCCTCTAATTTTTAAAGAACTATAATTACCAATGGTAACTACACCTACATTATGACTATCAACATGTTTCAATATTTTTATATCACCTTTCATATATAATGAGAATTCACTATCATGTAACCATGGTTTATCCCTTTTACATTCTATCAAAGCTGTCTCAATAATAAAATATTTTTACTTAACTTTATCTTTTCAACGTCCATTGAAAAACGTTCTCAAATGACTTCCATATATCTTTTGGGATGATTTATAGCCCAATAAAATCATCCGCAAAATTTTTCTGAACATTCAAATTTATTTTTTTATGGAAAAGTTTCTATCATCTTGAAAATTCACCTTTTCAACTTTCTTTATGTTAAGAAAGTTACTCATTCTATGCTCACTATTTCTTCCACATTTCACAAAAATAATTCTAGGTATAGATAAGATTTACTAAAAATTATAAGAATTATGACCATAGATTCCACAACACCAGTAGTATCCATAAAATTTAGATTTTCTATTCATTAAAGATCATTCCCTATAGAAAATTTGTTGATGTTGGTAACTTTTTCAGCTCTAACATACTCATGACATAGACCATCTTTTCTTTTGAGTGAGTTTTTTACTTTTGTAGATTTTATAGGTTTCCCAAATTATTTATACACCCAAGATTTCACAATACCATTTCTAAAACGTGATGTGTTAAAATAATTTGATGAAACATCTATTTTTCTGAGTGAATATTTCAACTGATTCTCATATTGAGTCTTTTAAACAACATTAGACGTCTGAAATTTTACTTAAAAAGATTTGTTGAAATTTTAATTCAGCTTATTCAAAGTACATTCAAACACAATAAGTTTTTATTGAAACATGTTAACTTCTTCTTTTTTATTTGTCATTTTCTTTCTATGATCATCAACCATATTTCCTTTATAAACAATTATACATTTGTAACTTAATATCACCTCGATGTATTCTTCATGTTTCTCGATGAAATATTTTCTCTAATTAGAAAGGTTTTTATAATATTTAATTATTACTATAATTTCATTCTTGAGAGTATTTATTTCTCAAGACATGCAAAAAGTTATTTTTTGAGTTGATACTCTCTATATAATTATTTACCACATTCTTCACAATATGTTGAATATTTTGTTTTCTCACCTTTTGAAATGATTGTTCTAAATTTTTTAGAACATTAATCTTTAGAAGAATTGTTTTTAGTTGGGTCTGATTCAATCTTTTTACTTCATGTACTTATTTTGTTTCCAGTAAACGTCTTCTTATATATGTTGTATAACTTTTCTTTTTCATCATTTTTTTTCCACTTCTTCCATCAAGGATTCCATCAGAATCATCTTGATATTTTCAAACATTCTTCTTGGGTAAATTTATAACAAAGTGTCTAATTCCAACTCAGTCACAACATTTGAGAGGAAGTTTACCTCCATATTTTATACTTACTCTCTAATAGTTTTTAGAGATAATTGGCATAATCTTATCATTAAACTCATTATCTTCCTTTTATTTAGACTCACAATGATCATCCTCTTCGACATATTGAATTTTCATGATTCTCGTAACTTCAAAAAAAATATTAATATTACTTATTCTTTTAAAACATTGAAGATTTCCCCATTTCATAAAAAATAGGAATTTTATTAAATTCATTAAGAGATTAATAATACTGATCTTTTAAAGAGTAAATTTTAGAATGAAACCTATCATGAATGTATCTCATTAGTTTCTTCATAATTGTAGAATCAGCAAAGACATCTCTGAATTTTTTGATGTTGAAGACAATTTCATTTACCCCAGTTATGTATTCACCAATTGTTTCTTTATATCTCATTATGTTGTCTTCAAACATACAATACTAGATATTTAACTTTTCATCCTTCACATTAGTATTCCATTGAAAAACAATTTCCAACTTTTCCAACGTATTATTTGATTTTTTGAGACTCATCACCTTATGATGACCAATTTTTGATAAATACATAAGAATAACTTTTCAATCATTTCCATCAACTTCTATATTTATCTTCTCATCAATTGTAATCAGGGTATCATTATCAATAGGTATAAACCCAATTGTAGCATCATAGAAAACTTCTAGGAAAAGAGATGAGATAAGGAATCATCCTATTTTTCATCCATAATAATTTTTTCCAAAAAATATATGAATCCCCCTATTATTGATATAATTGATATTATCCATGATAAGGATTCAACACGGGAACCTAGAATCTGAAACCAATTTAATTTACAAAGGATCAAATAAAAACTGGGAAGGGGGATTGAACCAATTGTTCAATTTTATAAGTTTCAATAATTTTTGAAACATATACCTATAACCTATTAGGATTAATTTCCTTATCAACATTTTAGTAAATACTTTTCCATGCAAAATTAGAAATGTAAGTAAATACCAAAATATTTATAAGGTTCTTCATTAGTATGAGAATCTAAATCCTTACCGTAGCCACTCATGTGGGTATATGAAAATACACAACTATAAATAAGTGAATAAATGTTGTGGAAACTCCCTTTATACAATTTTTATCTTTGGAAGGGAAGTATTATACAAACACCCATCTGTTTACAAAGTTTCTTACAAAAGAATAATTCCAAAAAATTGAATAAGACTTTGTTCAATTTTCTCCAAAAAGAATTCTGGATCCTTAGTCTTATTTATATAGATTTGATTCTCTCAATCGAATGAGGACAATAAGATTACCCCTACTCAATATACACTTTTTAAAGTCTTCTTAAATAGTGAGTATGATATTCCTGAGTCAAATTGAATTAATTTGATGGACTCAACAATATGCACCCATTCTGAATCTGAAAAAATCATTATATTCTAAAATGATCAATATGACCTTTTAAATATAATTCCCTTGTCCGGTAAATAAAACATCATGGTGTCTAATCTTTTTTAGAGATGTAAATCTGGAATGAAAATTCACTCAAATTTTGTAGTGATCCTCCTTTTCCAATTTCATGCTAGTTACAATAAGAAAATTATCTGATCTAGTATTTATAGGAAACTCAAAAAAGATGAAGAGGGAAACCTGAAATCATTAACCACTTCCATAGATTTTAAAACTATAATAATTTCTCACATTTAAACATAAACATTGACTTAATTAATCCTCCACAGACTTCTCTGACATTTATGAAAAATTTTATTTACTTTTTGACCTCTCCAACTCTTTATATAGCTTCTAGAATATTGTTTGTAGGTATTCACCATAATAAATTATTTATGATCTATTTCATTCAATGAACATTTAGAGATATTTTAAAAACAAATCATTATGATATATTTCTTCCTCATCTCATTATGATTTGTTTCGTTATCATCTCATTAAGATCTATTTCCTTCTCAAATAATTATGATATGTTTCCTTCTCAGTTTATTATGATCTTTTTCCTTCTCAGTACATTACAATTTGTTTCTTCTATACCTCATTATGATTAGTTTCCTTTTCAGAGTTAGTCCGATAGAATCCTCATTACTATATAATTCCCATTATGATGGTTTTTCCCACTATGATGCAAATCCCATTATAATTATTTTTCTATATTGATGGAAGGTATTCAATGATGAATACATAGAGAAGCAATGAACTTATTCCATCTTTATTAGCTTCAAACATACTAACTTCTGGATCTAATCATCTTTGCCCATATTTCTTAAATATAAGGAAGATTTCTCTTTATAAATGGAACTGATTAAATCATTAATATTCTTCCATTTCTTGAATAGAATTTCTCTTTAGTATGTTTCATGATTTAAAACAACTACATGATCAATAAAGAATCATCTAATATAGTTTAGAAAGTAGGAAAACTTTCTTACTCCTGATATCAGAATCATCATTCAAAACAATTTTTTAATAATATGACGTCTTCAAATAGAGTAATCTGACTTTCTAATAAATAGAATTATGATGGAATATGTCTACTTCCTAAATAACAAAAATATTATTTTATAAAAAATTTAGTTATCAATAAATACAAAAACAGTTTTAAAACAATGTAGTATAAAGGTTATTCAATTGTCTCTTGTAATTATTGTTGCACTAGTGGGCCAATCATTTAAAGTACATAAAAGTGGTATTGGATCAAGGTTATGAACTGATTCTATTTACATTTACAAGTATTAGTATGTCTCATAAATTAGAGTATGCTATAAGATAGTAACAATGGTTGATCTGTCACATTAGAAAATATTAATTGAATGTATTAAATATACCAATTCATAACTAAGGATGTTCTAGAATAATGTTGCATCTAGATGGAGGTGAAATTAAATATCCAAAAATTCAATGGTAAAAAAATTTCATTATGGAAAATGAAGATAAATTCAGTTCCATGAATGGAAAATTGCCTTCTGTAAATTGTATGATCTATCTCTACCAAATTCCCCTCCACTATACTAGAGTTCCTTAACAACCTCTCAATCATTCCATTATTTCAGTCTCATAATTTTCTATATTACATGTTTTAAACCATTATTATTGGTGGCATACCACATTGTACTCATCACAGATCAAGGTGAAACTGATGAATTAATAATGAATATATTTTACTTTGTGAATGATATATGCAAGTCAATTAATATTAGTTAACTTTTATAAAAATTCTCATACAATAACCTTTCAGGCATTGAGCATGTTCATTGTCAATGTTTAGATATAATTTGGATTCATTACGTATGGATGTGTATTTTTTATCCAGTGGGTCCAACCTCATACCTCCCAAAAAGGATTGATAGACACCCTTTGAAAATATTTTATTACTACATATATATGACCTGAATTACCTTGATTTACATGGAAATTGATTTTCAAGACCAGAAGACCCCATGATGAAATGACCTAAAGGATAAAACATTTGAATAGCCTAAGGCCCATGAAAGGTAGCCTCATGAGCATCATTCCTCTTTTTCTGTGCTTGTGGCCATCTATCATAGCTACACTAGATCGAATGGCTTGAAGGACATCTTTTTTATTTTTATTATAGATAATCCCCCTTTTATGGGTTGAAGGGGAACCCGTACATGACCCATAGGCCCAAGGAACAAGGCCAGACATGAACCGTAATACACGACCCGAAGGCCCAGGGGCATACCATGCCCAATACATGACCCATAGGACCAGCCCACTAAAACTGCCCCTCCCCAGCTTCTGTATCATTTATTTCATTTATCTCCCCACCTGCATTGTTGATCGGATATCATTGCCTCGTACAAAGCTGCACGGTTCCTAGTCCCGATGACGGTTGTCATACCCTCTCATTCTTCCAATCTGGTTAGCTCTGCTTCTGGTGACTGTTACTGGTGCTCTGATCCTTATATCGAGCCTTCTCTATGTAAAATGGGCTACTTCATGCTCTACAATGGCCCGAAGGCCCTGTGGCTCGAAGGCCTTTGATGGCCCGAAGGCCCTGAGACCCGTAGGCCAAAACCTGTTGCCCGAAAGCCCAAATCAGGTGAATATTCTAGCTGATACAGTACTGAACAGTGCCTGCTACAGTACTGCTATAGTTCATGGATATTCGCCTCCACCCGGTTTTCAACCTGGGTCTCTTGGATGCCAAGAAAGGGACCTTACCACTTGGTTACGGGCTCATTGGCCATAGCTACAATAGAATTTTTCTACATCCTACACCCATATTTTCAACTTCAATTACTCATTATGGTTCCCATGATGTTTAAAATATTTCCACCCATTTTAGTTCCTAACACCTACATCGACACCAATATTATTCCACAATATTTCAGCCAAGGACCTAGCATTCCCCTTATCAAATGTTCCGCTATGTGCGAATATCATTTTCATGTAGCACATCCCATCATTGTCTTTAACTATTTTAGGGGACATTTCATGGTTGTGAGGATCCCATGGTGGTGAGTAATAATAAAACCATGGGGCCACACAAAATACTCTTGACTTATATCTACAATTGTGTCCATGTCATGGGCATTAGAGGGAATCATGTCATGGTAGCCCCATGTGATCCACGCAGTGCACCAATGCATGCCAACCTATATTTTTCTGCATTTTTTTCTTAATGTTTGTCTACCCCTCAAACTGCCACCCAAAACCCAAAATCCAACACCAACCCCACTATTGGGCGAACCCCACCCCCCTCGTGCCACCCGCGCACACTCACCCAAAGCACATGAATCTACCCCCACCAACCCGACAATTTAATTGGTTTTAGTCCATCTTTGGGTGTCAATCCATCAAGCCCTTACTATGTGGATGTCGCAAAAGGCATGACTGGCCAATCAACTCCATCCTTTTTGGAAAATGTGGGTGATAAAAATTCTCCTTAGTTAAAATCACAAACCCCAACACAGAAACCAAGATACTTGAAGGGGTAACAATATAATTTATATAAAAATATTAATCAATATTAGAATCATTATATAATAGTAAATAATTTTAGATTCTTATATTTATAAAATTTACAATGAAATTAAAATTGTGTGCATTTTATATAGTCGTATTTACACACGTATGGGTTGAACACATAAGGATCATGATGTTTATATTCATGTCATTGAAATTTCGCTCACATGAATTTTAGTCACTAGTAGTTCACTTTGGAATTATTAGTTATGTAGAAATATGAACCTTTAGCATAGGGATAAGACCACAAAATGTCCAAAAACTTCTCATGGATGTTGTGCCTGCTGGTCGGTGGGTGTCATGAATAGTGAATTGGCAGGGAAAATTGAGTCAATGTAATCTCAACTGAACAGAAAACTAAATAGATGGGTGATAGTAAATATTGGTCATCAATTTTTCCTGATTAATCATAAATAAACCACAATATAAGGTTGTGGGACCTCATACTGGATGTTGTACTATAATGAATTATGATAACATATAAAGATTACTTACTAACATATAGTGTTTTTAAATCATGCAATACCATTAGAACAAAAGAGTTATGATTTTTCTCCCTTAGACATAGGGAGAAAGTATAAACCATTTAAAATGGGGTTCCTTCTTTTTTTACTATTATTTATGTGCTTTTGTGTGTGGGATATGCCTTTTGAATAGTGACTAAGGTGATAAATGACTTCATAATTACAATTCTCTAAGAATGTTATGGATGATTTGATAGTTTAAATTTTGATGTACTAAACTCTATGTGGATAATTTTTTTTGTGAACTCTAGGTTCAATAAGATGATGATTGTATCATCTTTTTATATTTCATCTTCTCTAAGTGGTATCAAAGTGAAACTTGGTTGGACACAATTGGAAGGTCATATAATTTTCTCACATCCCTCAGATTCAGGTTTATTTTTTGTTGGTTACACCATTATCAAAAGATATGATAAAAGATGATGGCTAGGTTCATATCAGTGAGTTCGACTGAACAGACATTAGTTTTTGGAAGTTAGAGATAGGGGACAATCTCATCAAGAGGGATATCAAAATTATTTATGGTGAGAAACCAAACAATATAGATAAAGGAAGATGGTAATAGATTAATATAAAACTATATGTCTTGGTGAGGATGATGTTGTCATGAAAAATTGCTTCCAACATCTGGGAGAATAAGACTACTAATGGACTTATGGTGACCCTAGAGAAGATGCCTGAAAAACTAACAACCTTAATGATTTTATTCATGATGAGGAACTTTTTTAGATTGAGGTTATTAGAAGGGAAGTTAGTAGCATATCATGGGAATTATTTCATCATGATAAAAAATCATATCATGTTAGTGCAACTGATATTCACAGACGTTGTGTGGGAAATATTACTGATTTTACATTTACTGAAAGCTTGGGATATCATAGTTATTACATTATATAATTATAATGGGAAGTACAATCCTTTGTTTGTGGACTTCATAAATTTTGTCCTTAATAAGGGTCTAAGGAAAGAATAAGTAAAAGAATGTTCCTAGAGTATTTTTAATACTAGAATAACGGGACACTCAACACATTAGAAGAATCGTCGATAATCAAAAGAATAGACCATAGAGAAGATTCATGAAAATTCAACTGGTCTTGGGATTACCTACTAGAATTGTGGTAATAAATAAAATATTTAGATGAAACTACATAAATTTAAAGGGGGATTGTAGAGACCCGAAGCCTGACTTACATAGACATTACATTACTTTTGCGGAATACTTGGTACATAACAAAAACACACACACAAGGATCGTAATAGTTTAGTGTCTTTGGAAACTCGGAACGTAATCTTCTAATCGTGGTGAAAGATCTTCAATATCTCCCATAAAGATCTTCCCTTTTTTTTACCTAAAACCTTTTTTTATATCCTGGGGAAAAGAAAACATAAAAGGGTGATCTCAAATGCTCAGTAAGGGTAAACAAAAGAAAAATCAATCACATCATATTCATAAGAACATAACTCTTGGAAATCTTAACCTGCAAAAGAGAGCATAATTTCATAACATGGGATAAATCATAGTAGTGAAATGTAATCACAATAATCATAACTTAAAACATGAAACTTTTTGGCATACACACATAATCATAGAAAATCATTTCTTGTTAGTCAAGACTAATTTCCAAGACTATCTTAGTGGACAAAGTCCCTTTCTGAATCGAGTAACCCTCGTTTCAGTCCTGTTTTACTGAACCGGTATAACCTACCATTCCAGCCATGTCTATCTCATGAGATATAAAATCTTTACCCAATGCATTGGAGGGAGATATAGGTCCCACCCATCTTATAATGAATCCTTTCTTATGTGTGCCACATAATCATAAACCATACATCATAGTGTAACCCATGTAATAAAAATGGAATTCTTAAACAACATGACATCATAAAACAATTCATATAAGATAAAGGAATTCATAAAAATATTTCTATCACAACATAATCAAATACATGTAATAATAGGGATAAAAACAGAACCCTTTCATTATCTTAGATGGAAAATAATTTTGATAAAATACTTGAACTCCATTCTTGAGGAAAATATCCTTTCTACTTCAAAAACATTTTTCCTTTCATAACATGTCATAAAACATTAAAATAAAAGAATTTGATTAAAAATAAACTTGAAAACTTGTAAAGGAAGCTTCTTGGAAATAATGTTTTAAAAATCCATTAATGCCGTATAAGTTAAAAAAAACATTCTTCTCGTACTTTTGTCGAAAAAGTCAAAAAGTACCTCGTATGAAAAATAACAAAAGATTCCTTTCATACATATTACTAAAAACTCACCAAAGGGTAAAAATGGATTTAAACAATTGTATGTGGATGGAAATAATATTACCTATTGATGAAACATGGATGTGGATGATAAAATACACCCCAGTAAATACTTACGAATAAACAATCTCGGATAAAAATGAGATTGTGATATTTCCCTTACCTTAGGTCCGACTTGCTTTGTAAGTGTCCGAACCTCCTGTATAATGATTTAAATCATGTTATTGACTTATTACAGAATCATATTCATTGTTATGATATCATATATGGTTCACTTATGACATTATATTACCAGTTCTTTTGTAAATTCCATGTTAAAGAAGCATTTTGGGTAAAATCGTTTCATTTATCGTAGGTGTTTTGACTTGTTGTTCTTGACATCATTATTACTTATATCATGATTTACTCACTTCCAGAATATAAAATATGATTTATATATCATATATATTCAGTATATATATATATATATAATAGGTAGATAAATAAAATGAAAAACACCGTTCATGGAGATGGTAGTCCGTACGTACGCATGAACGCTGTTTTCCTTTCCTTATTGTCTTGAATGGAAGTAAGTTGATGACATACATATATATATATATACATAAATCCAGTAACTTTATAATGTCATATATTTCATTATTATTTCTTATATATACTTTATAATCATTCTTAAATGGTTAACATGGAGAATGAATCTCATCGCGTCGTGGAGACGGTAGTCCGTATGTACGCACGAGCGATGATATCATTTCCATAAATACTGAATTGAATTGGAGTGGATTATAAAATATATCAGAATCAATATTATGTTGTAATAACTATGTATAGTTATTCTTTACACCATTATACCCATCCATGTAAGGTGGTGGTGGAAAATAGATTACACCACGGCGTGGAGACGGTATTCCGTACGTACGCACGCGCGGTGATTTCTTTTTCCATAGGATGGATAGATGGTGAAATAGGGTTGTTTCATACTTATAATAACATATCAGTATATGAGTGATACTGATGTTATTACTTCATAATGAAACAACCTAAGAAGAAGAAGTGGAAGAAGAAATAAAGATGAAAGAATTGGTAACGGTAATTACCTCTTCTTTGAAGCGCCTCTTTGAGACCTCCTCTTAGGGCACTAAAATTGGTCTTTGAGGAAGACCAGAACCTCTAGGATGTTTCTAGGGAAGTGGAGAAGAGATTTTGGCAGGGGTTGGCCGAGCTTGAGTGCTCAAATTGGTGTGAGGAGGAGGGGGAGGATGTGTCCTTTTACAGGGGAGGAGAGGGGCACCTTAGGAATATCTCAAAATATTATTTTATATTAAAGTCAAAATCAGTTTATAATGGTTCCAAAGGGTCTTATTTCGAAGCTAAAGTGGGGATGGGTCGAAATCCTATCAACCAATAGAATTTAGACAAGTTTAGAATATTATTTTAACCTTATCAATTAGATTTAACTCTAAGTTAAATAATTTAACTTTTACCATGTCTTTTTGTTTTCTTTCACTATATGGTTAATATACTTACTATAACATGCCAAACGAACCCCAAATTGTTTATTATTAATATATATATCCTTATCTAAGTCATTTGGCCGAACCTTAGATTTTTAGGAATAAAATAACAATTAATAATATAATATTTGATTTAAAAACTATTTTGTGTCAATTTTGACACTATTTGATATATGATTTTTG
The DNA here is from genome assembly GCA_963277665.1 of Viscum album. Classification (NCBI taxonomy): domain Eukaryota; kingdom Viridiplantae; phylum Streptophyta; class Magnoliopsida; order Santalales; family Viscaceae; genus Viscum; species Viscum album. Next base: position 1,284,533,461 of record OY728134.1, read on the forward strand.
TGAAAGTCATAACAGAATTAAATGTTCGAACCAAGTTGATTAAAGCAACATTAATATATCATAGGAACCTAGAAAATTAGTGTAATTCATAAAAAATATCAAATTACATTTATTTTGGAGTTTATAACATCAATTATGTCAATATTTCATTAATAAGATAATTACTTCATCATCGTTGTGTCATACATAAATTAGATTATTTGATGTCTAAAAATTACAAATAAAATACCATCATGTAGAAAAGCTTTTTAGCTTTCTAATGAATATTTACAATCGAATTTATCTTATGTATAACCCCATATTAAAAATGATTTACTTATTAAACTTTGATTTTAACTATTTTAACCTTTCTTTAAATAAATTAATAATAAATGTCCTAATCTAATCCAAGTGGGCCTAAATGGTCATATTTTATTCCTAAGTTTGTTTTTGGCCGAATTACACTTGTCCAATAGAATTAGGACATGTGTTAGGGTAATATTAATATCATATTTACCCTTAGTTACCCTATTTACTATTAACCGCGGTAAAAAAAAGTAAAAAGTTACTATTCACCAAAAATTATTTTCATCTTATTGAACCACATTTTAGTCCTTGATATTAACCGTGTCTGTCGGATTTTCAAAATTCTATTCACAGAAGCGGTAAAATTAAGTTTTATGCAAAATTCAGTTTTTTAACCTACCACTTAGTAGTTTCACTATTCATCAAAAATTGATGTTTTTCAGAACAATGCCAAAATTTCATCCTAAGCTATATTTCATATTATGAATTCAAAAATGAAATCTATTTTACCAAATTCATAACATAGAAGTTGCATTAATTAATTTTATAATTAAATCCCGCTGTTAAAATAAATAGCGTGTTTTTAGAAAACAATATATATCAAAAGATTGACACTTGATTACGTCTGGTTTAAATGTAAAATTACATCCAATGACCAACATTGTATTAAATTGTAAAAATATATTCTAAATATACTTTAAAACCACTCGAATTAATAATTTATCACTATTAATTATTTCGATTAAAAAAGTTGTTTTTAATTATAAATTAGTAATTTTCACTATTCACCAGAATATGAAAGTTATCCGAAAAGTACCAAAATTTCACCTTAAGCTAAATTCGATACTCCGAATCCAAAAATGAAGTTCATTTTGAAAAATAAGATTTACAGAATTTTAAAAAGTGGTTATTACTATTCATAACGGCTAGTTTTAATAATATTTTAATAGCATATCGTTGTTTAGTGAAACTCGGTATTGCGTATTACACACGCTATCGAGGAAGGTCGCGATTGCGTGTAATGCAAGGCAAGTCAAGGATGCGTGTTGTGCAAGCTCCTTTTGGTGTAGCGTACAACACAAGACATTAATAAAATTAAAAAGAATATTTTTTATAAAATCTTGGGCTGTTACATTCTACCCCCCTTAAAATGAATTTCGCCCTCGAAATTCGTCGGGGTTATAAATGGTTTACTATTCGAAAGTTTCTTTAATAGAAACCCACATCGTAAAAAGGAATACCAATACTTATCTTTAAAAACAAAAGTATGAAACGTAACGGTTACCCAAATAAACTAATCACTGGGTTTCCACATAGGTGAAAATATGGATATGGAAGAGAAATCTAACCATCATGTTCTGATGGAGAGTGGTAGAGGACATGGCTATGGAAAAGCCAGTAATCACAAATCCATAAATTTGTGACGATCTAAGGTACCATCTGATTCATCAGGTATAAGATCACTAGGACAACATTTTTGGTTGAAAAATTGAATTAGAATAAATACTTTCTTTATTTTGGTACAATCTCACTGTTGTTCATGCCTTGAACAATTTCCACTTCATCTCTTAAATAAATGAAGTTGAATTTGTTATTCGTGAAGTGTTAGCATAGCATGTGATAGAATGATGGGTCATTCCATCTGTCTCAAACAAAAGGTTAGCAAAAATTATATACATAAGTCGATCTATAGTGAGATTAATCACATATGGTTCCTAAAATGGACTTATACTTCATATATCATACTGCTTAAAATAATAAAACTAGTTTCTACTAAACAGGGACTTCCTGTAGGCCAGTGGTAGGCGATAAAGGCCAGTCGCACTTCGGTTGTGGGTTCGATTCCCATAGCCTTGTCCGAAGCGATGGGCTGTCGCCCGTCTTGCAGGTTGTCCTTTTTCTAAAACTATATTACCATAACATCCCATCAATAATATCGAAAAAACTTCTATCCTTAAACAATACTAACTTATGTCCAACATAATCCATTCCAATCTTTAAGCTTATACATAATACTGCAGTCCACACTCATAATATAGTGACAACGATTACCAGAGATTTAATACTGTCGTTGATCCCCACATATCATAAGATATGTCTTGTTGGTCACATTCCAAACATTCAAAGTCCTTAATCGTGTATTCTCTTGAATACCTTAGTGAAAACATGAATGCAGTTAAAAGTTAACACTTTCCACATACCAAAATCCTCAAAATTCTATATACTCAAACCATGATATCACTTAGTCCTTATATCAATCATGAGCTCATGCATACAATCAAACATCTCATTATCGTCTTATCCCTTCATTATGCGCATATCATCTACTTTCCAAAAATACTGGTACCATTCATCACATACTTTCAAAACTTAAGGAAAGACAACAATGTAGCAATCCTTAGATGTCTCTTTATCCCATAGTACATGAGATTACTTATACAACATTATACTTGATAAACATGTAATCATTCCACTATATTCTTAAACCATTGTCCAAGATTCATCAATTCTTTCATCTCACATATCATTTGTAGTCTCTTCATCATCATCAACATAAATACTTCCCATACGACCATACTGATTCTCTTCATGAGACTTTCCCTTAGGGCATTGGTTTGCATAATGCCCGTACATTCCACATTTAAAATATTTAACCATTGTTGATGTCGTAGCAATACCATTATCCTCATCCCTAGTGTTAACTGAACCTTTTCCTTTGCACTTACTGGCTTTGTGTCCTTCTTTTCCACACCCAAAGCATCTTCCAGTTCCTTTGAAACATTCTCCTTGATGCCTCTTCCCACATGATTTACATAGGGGAAATTGAACTTTCTTTCCTCTATGATCATCATGAAACTCCATCTTTCTCTTATTAGCCGAGTCAGGAAACTTACCAAATTTTACTTTATTGATCATATTACGAGATCGCTGATTCGACATAATAATGATCTTTGGACTTCCAAATCCCATTTCATTTGGTTTCTCATGATGAATATCATTCCATTGTCCATCATATCCTCCATTATCGTGAATCATCTTGTTTCCAGCCATTTTCTAAAACCCAAAAAGAATAGTGTTAGAGGAAAAAATCATAATAAATGGGGAGTAACATCAATTTCTAACATCTTAGGTTTAATCTAATATCATTACCATAGTTCTAGGACTATATCCTATACGTATACTTATCCTTAGGGACATCCCTAGACATACCTTAGAAATATCTCTAGGGATCTCACTAACGTTTTCGCATCCTAGTTTCCAAAGGTTGACTAAACCTTTCCTCTGATACCAACTGTAGAGACCCGAAGCCTGACTTACATGGACATTACATTATTTTTGCGGAATACTTGGTACATAACAAAAACACACACACAAGGATCGTAATAGTTTAGTGTCTTTGGAAACTCGGAACGTAATCTTCTAATCGTGGTGAAAGATCTTCAATATCTCCCATAAAGATCTTCCCTTTTTTTTTACCTAAAACCTTTCTTTATATCCTGGGGAAAAGAAAACATAAAAGGGTGAGCTCAAATGCTCAGTAAGGGTAAACAAAAGAAAAATCAATCACATCATATTCATAAGAACATAACTCTTGGAAATCTTAACCTGCAAAAGAGAGCATAATTTCATAACATGGGATAAATCATAGTAGTGAAATGTAATCACAATAATCATAACTTAAAACATGAAACTTTGTGGCATACACACATAATCATAGAGAATCATTTCTTGTTAGTCAAGACTAAATTGCCAAGACTATCTTAGTGGAAAAAGTCCCTTTCTGAATCGAGTAACCCTCGTTTCAGTCCTGTTTTACTAAACCGGTATAACCTTCCATTCCAGCCATGTCTATCTCATGAGATATAAAATCTTTACCCAATGAATTGGAGGGATATATAGGTCCCACCCATCTTATAATGAATCCTTTCTTATGTGTGCCACATAATCATAAACCATACATCATAGTGTAACCCATGTAATAAAAATGGAATTCTTAAACAACATGACATCATAAAACAATTCATATAAGATAAAGGAATTCATAAAAATATTTCCATCACAACATAATCAAATACATGTAATAATAGGGATAAAAACAGAACCCTTTCATTATCTTAGATGGAAAATAATTTTGATAAAATACTTGAACTCCATTCTTGAGGAAAATATCCTTTCTACTTCAAAAACATTTTTCCTTTCATAACATGTCATAAAACATTAAAATAAAAGAATTTGATTAAAAATAAACTTGAAAACTTGTAAAGGAAGCTTCTTGGAAATAATGTTTTAAAAATCCATTCATGCCGTATAAGTTAAAAAAACATTCTTCTCGTACTTTTGTCGAAAAAGTCAAAAAGTACCTCGTACGAAAAATGACAAAAGATTCCTTTCATACATATTACTAAAAACTCACCGAAGGGTAAAAATGGATTTAAACAATTGTAGGTGGATGGAAATAATATTACATATTGATGAAACATGGATGTGGATGATAAAATACACCCCAGTAAATACTTACGAATAAACAATCTCGGATAAAAATGAGATTGTGATATTTCCCTTACCTTAGGTCCGACTTGCTTTGTAAGTGTCCGAACCTCCTGTATAATGATTTAAATCATGTTATTGACTTATTACATAATCATATTCATTGTTATGATATCATATATGGTTCACTTATGACATTATATTACCCGTTCTTTTGTAAATTCCATTTAAAGAAGCGTTTTGGGTAAAATCGTTTCATTTATCGTAGGTGTTTTGACTTGTTGTTCTTGACATCATTATTACTTATATCATGATTTACTCACTTCCAGAATATAAAATATGATTTATATATCATATATATTCAGTATATATATATATATATAATAGGTAGATAAATAAAATGAAAAACACCGTTCATGGAGACGGTAGTCCGTACGTACGCATGAACGCTGTTTTCCTTTCCTTATTGTCTTGAATGGAAGTAAGTTGATGACATACATATATATATATACATAAATCCAGTAACTTTATAATGTCATATATTTCATTATTATTTCTTATATATACTTTATAATCATTCTTAAATGGTTAACATGGAGAATGAATCTCATCGCGTCATGGAGACGGTAGTCCGTACGTACGCACGAGCGATGATATCATTTCCATAAATTCTGAATTGAATTGGAGTGGATTATACAATATATCAGAATCAATATGATGTTGTAATAACTATGTATAGTTATTCTTTACACCATTATACCCATCCATGTAAGGTGGTGGTGGAAAATAGATTACACCACGGCGTGGAGACGGTATTCCGTACGTACGCACGCGCGGTGATTTCTTTTTCCGTAGGATGGATAGATGGTGAAATAGGGTTGTTTCATACTTATAATAACATATCATTATATGAGTGATACTGATGTTATTACTTCATAATGAAACAACCTAAGAAGAAGAAGTGGAAGAAGAAATAAAGATGAAAGAATTGGTAACGGTAATTACCCCTTCTTTGAAGCGCCTCTTTGAGACCTCCTCTTAGGGCACTAAAATTGGTCTTTGAGGAAGACCAGAACCTCTAGGATGTTTCTAGGGAAGTGGAGAAGAGATTTTGTCAGGGGTTGGCCGAGCTTGAGTGCTCAAATTGGTGTGAGGAGGAGGGGGAGGAGGTGTCCTTTTATAGGGGAGGAGAGGGGCACCTTAGGAATATCTCAAAATATTATTTTATATTAAAGTCAAAATCGGTTTATAATGGTTCCAAAGGGTCTTATTTCGAAGCTAAAGTGGGGATGGGTCGAAATCCTATCAACCAATAGAATTTAGACATGTTTAGGATATTATTTTAACCTTATCAATTAGATTTAACTCTAAGTTAAATAATTTAACTTTTACCATGTCTTTTTGTTTTCTTTCACTATATGGTTAATATACTTACTATAACATGCCAAACGAACCCCAAATTGTTTATTATTAATATATATATCCTTATCTAAGTCATTTGGCCGAACCTTAGATTTTTAGGAATAAAATAACAATTAATAATATAATATTTGATTTAAAAACTATTTTGTGTCAATTTTGACACTATTTGATATATGATTTTTGTGAAAGTCATAACAGAATTAAATGTTCGAACCAAGTTTATTAAATCAACATTAATATATCATAGTAACCTAGAAAATTATTGGAATTCATAAAAAATATCAAATTACATTTATTTTGGTGTTTATAACATCAATTATGTCAATATTTCATTAATAAGATAATTACTTCATCATCGTTGTGTCATAAATAAATTAAATTATTTGATGTCTAAAAATTACAAATAAAATACCATCATGTAGGAAATCTTTTTAGCTTTATAATGAATATTTACAATCGAATTTATCTTATGTATAACCCCATATTAAAAATGATTTACTTATTAAACTTTGATTTTAACTATTTTAACCTTTCTTTAAATAAATTAATAATAAATGTCCTAATCTAATCCAAGTGGGCCTAAATGGTCATATTTTATTCCTAAGCTTGTTTTTGGTCGAATTACACTTGTCCAATAGAATTAGGACATGTGTTAGGGTAATATTAATATCATATTTACCCTTAGTTACCCTATTTACTATTAACCGCGGTAAAAAAAAGTAAAAAGTTACTATTCACCAAAAATTATTTTCATCTTATTGAACCACATTTTAGTCCTTGATATTAACCGTGTCTGTCGGATTTTCAAAATTCTATTCACAGAAGCGGTAAAATTAAGTTTTATGCAAAATTAAGTTTTTTAACCTACCACTTAGTAGTTTCACTATTCATCAAAAATTGATGTTTTTCAGAACAATGCCAAAATTTCATCCTAAGCTATATTTCATATTCCGAATTCAAAAATGAAATCTATTTTACCAAATTCATAACATAGAAGTTGCATTAATTAATTTTATAATTAAATCCCGCTGTTAAAATAAATAGCGTGTTTTTAGAAAACAATATATATCAAAAGATTGACACTTGATTACGTCTGGTTTAAATGTGAAATTACATCCAATGACCAACATTGTATTAAATTGTAAAAATATATTCTAAATATACTTTAAAACCACTCAAATTAATAATTTATCACTATTAATTATTTCGATTAAAAAAGTTGTTTTTAATTATAAATTAGTAATTTTCACTATTCACCAGAATATGAAAGTTATCCGAAAAGTACCAAAATTTCACCTTAGGCTAAATTCGATACTCCGAATCCAAAAATGAAGTTCATTTTGAAAAATAAGATTTACAGAATTTTAAAAAGTGGTTATTACTATTCATAACGGCTAGTTTTAATAATATTTTAATAGCATATCGTTGTTTAGTGAAACTCGGTATTGCGTATTACACACGCTATCGAGGAAGGTCGCGATTGCGTGTAATGCAAGGCAAGTCAAGGATGCGTGTTGTGCAAGCTCCTTTTGGTGTAGCGTACAACACAAGACATTAATAAAATTAAAAAGAATTTTTTTTATAAAATCTTGTGCTGTTACAGGGATACAAGAAGGAAACCCATAGGAAGATTAAAAATAGTTAATGAAATGAAATATGGAATTGAACTACTATTCAATGTTCATAATCCGATGAAGTCATGGGTTGTTGACTTTGGGGAATCCTTAACTCATTTACCGATCAAATATGAAGTAAACCCCTTGTATTTGTAATAATTGGGGATTTTGTTTTGGAAGAAAATGAATCATTATTGGTGGATAGAAAGTAAAATGTATATATATAGATGCATAATGGTACTAATCATTGTTTGAGAGGAGTTAAACAAATACTAGGTCTCAAGAGGAATCTCATTTAAATTGAGTTTTATATGATGAATGCTTCAATGCTAGTTTTAATAATGGATTCTTCAATGTAACTTAGGGGTCGATGGTTATGGCATGAGGTTTAATGCGAAGAATAATTTATTTTACTATAACATTAAATGTAAGTGAAATGGATTAAACTTCCACCCCTAAATACCTTGAGGACTATAAGTATACATTGTTCCATGAGGTATGTATGAGTTTATTTTCTTAAAAATAAATATGAATTATTGTTTTCCATTGTTCATTAAATGGACATAGTGGATCAAGAATGTGGTTAGAAATTTGTGTGCATAAGATTTCATAATGGGGGGTGATTACAATAGCATAAACTTATAAAAATAATATTTGATTAAGGGGATCATGATTGAGAGAACTTTACTGGGAAATTCACAATAGAATGGTGTGGTAGAGGAGATTAATCAGACATTGACATAAAAGGATAAATGGATGTATAGGAACTATGACCTTCCTAAGTCCATCTAGGAGGAATCAATTAAAATAGAATCATACATGGATAATAGAAGTTTTTCAACTATATTAAGAAAACTTATACTATAATAACTTTCATTTAATAATATACAAGGACCATAACACCACCAGTTTTAGGTACTTGAACATTTATTTATGTATTTTAAGTATATATAATTCTCGATTTATGTTTCAGGAGGTTTGAAGGAGTTTTGGAATGCATTGGAATATTCCCTAGAGGAGGATGGTTTGAGAACAAATAGTATAATGTAGGTGACACCTCCAAGAAACTGTGTAATGGAAAAAAGAAAGCACTAGGTAGGCACAATGTTTTTCCAAACCGTGTTTATTCCTATGAAAAATCATGCAATACTGGATATAGGGGAATAACATGGTTTTTCTAACCATGTGATCCAACCATGTGAGGTGTGGAATGAGATAATATATCATGCATAATTATCACATGATTTTCCTAACTATGCTCCCTAACAATGCACCCGGAAAAAATTGATCCAAAAATTGTGAATCTAATTCGATTTCCCTTTTTCAAAATCTCTTTTTTCCCATAATACTCCCTTAAAATAGATTTCTATTCCTCTTAAGGCTTTAAAGGTGATTCACATTGTTTCGAGAGTATGTTTTTTGAGATCTAAACTTTTTTGGCGATATAGATTCACCAGTAAGTTCTTGTTCTTCATCCATTTCCATATATATATTCTCCTTCTCTCTCTCCCCCTTTAAACCTCAAATCTATTCTGATGGGTATAGATCTAGGTACATTGTTATAATTTTTATGAGATGTTTTTGAATTTGTTGAAGGGAAAAATATCTATGTTCATATATAGAAGATATAACTAGGGTTCATTGAGTGGTTATGTCATTCATTATTTTCACCAAAGTTTGAGAGATAGGTGGGTTCTCTCTCGATTCCACTTGATTAGTACATGATGTCTTGATCTCACAATGATTAAATTTATTTAAATTATTTGCGAAGATCATGGTGTGATTTAGTGGAAGTTATCATCTGACTTATGGTTTTTAAAATCATGGCAATTGGATAAATGTTTTGAAAAACTCATGGTTTTTAAATTTAAAATAGTAATTTTAAATTTATATTTGGTTGGATGTAGGTAATATATTTTTTGAAATTATTGGAAATAAAATAAATGATTTTATTTAAATTTACTGACATGATTTGGGAATAAAGGTTGTGAATGAGTTGAATGTGATGAATAATGGTCTTGAAGTACCACCATCAAAGGGGAGGAGTATGTATATGAAGATCCCTCAACAAGGGGATGGAGTATGGATGTGAATTTCCACCCTCAATTGATAGAACAAGCTTTTGTGTTTGTGTGTGTATGTGTGTTTGGGATATGTGTGGACATGGAATATTATATGCCAAATAACAAATTGAGAAAATGGTTTAATGGATTTTTTGATGTTTTCCATTGAAAATGATTGTGATTGATTATTAATGATTACCTTATAAAAACTAATTTGTGTAGTTGTTATAAACTATTTCTATTTATTAAACTATTTTATAACTTGAGATAATATGTTTTATCTATGTTGTGTGAGTTGGTATTTGATTGGAGAAGTCCTAATGAGTTTTGTAATCACTCCTTTCTTGGTAACTATGAAGTCTTTTCAGATGTTATATATCAGGACACATATAAATGCATGGTAACCCAGTTATTTATTGAGTTTTCTTGATACCATTGTCTAGGCATATGGATTTGGAGCTTAGATCAGACTTGAAGTTGTTGGTGGATATCTTCTGTATCTGTTAGTTTTTTTTCTTTGGTTACATGGATTTTTCCACTTGGTTTTTTCTTTTCGCATTGATATGGATGTTTTGTGGCTATGTTGAGTTAAATTTTTGTACTCATGCATCATAAAAATTATTTCTTGTTTATGGATTTCTTGGTATGGTTATTTTATCTTAAAAATGGATAATTATCCCCCAGTTGTTTATGAATCACTTTGAATTTATTTCCAACCTTCAATTTCTTGGGCATGTCACCTTAGGGTAGTATCACCCACCACCTCTTCCAGATCCAATTGGAGAAGGATGAGATGGTATAAGATATGTCATTATTTTGACCCTTGGGTATTAACAACGTTTACTCCTTGAGTTGGAAATTTAATCTATCTCAATGGATTCTTATATCCATCGGGATGGTACCTAAGAGTATGATCATCAGAACTTAAAATCTATTTCATAAAAAGTTATAGGAAACATATTAATACAAAACATCAAGTTACTAGGGTGTTTGGGTCCATGAGTATTTTGTGATACTGCTATGAGTTATCACTCGATCATCATGGTTTTATCGATTGATAAGATCATGAAATTCCTTGATAGTAATGACTTCCCATTATGAGGGCATAATAAATTTTGAGTAATAATTTATTATTTTGGGAAAAAGTAATGATTTATGGAACTAGATGAAAATGGTTTTATTTTTTAAAGCAAATTGGAAATTTCAAAATTGGTTTGAAAGTTGGAATTTTTTATTTTGGAATGAATTGTTTTGATATCTGTGATGTGTTAGATTTGAAATTTCTAAGTCATCAGTTGCTGGTAAGTGAGATTAAGTGGATTTTGTTTTGGTTATAGAGAATGGTAAAAATTAGGCATTGATGAACCAGCCACAGGTGAGAATGTAGTTTCACATAAGCCCTAGGTGAACCAAAAGTTGGTCTGAAGTATTATTTAGAATTTTCAAGTTGTGGAATGAGGTAATAAATGATGATCTAAGGAATGTGGATCATTATTTTCAATTCCAATAGCATAATCCATCAATAATTCAGGGATATTCAGAACTAGAAACAACAGAAATGTGGTTGAATAGATTGAGTTAATTCATTATTTCCATGGAACTCTTTCATATATTCATGTAAGGTTGGAAATGTACATTATGGAAGACCTTTTATGCCAATGGTGGGATTTATCATATCAGGAAAAATCAGACCAAGGCATGACATGGGAGGATTTTAATGAATTAATTAACAAAATATTATATCCTCAAACTTTCTTAATTTCAACATCAATGTAATTATTCAGTTTGAGGCAAGAGAACCTTATAGTGAAAGATTATGCAGATAAATTTAGGAATGTAGTCTAATTTTTACTAGAAATTTATTCAAGTGCATCCTTGAAGGAATGAAAGTTTGAATCAGGGTTAAGGCCAAAGATTCACTCAAATAATCTCATGTTTTTTATATTAGATTACACAGAGATGGTAAATAGAGATATGGTGGTAGAAAGGAATATCTCAAGAAATACAGTTTGAGGAAGCTTGTTGATAACAATGAGAATTGGTGGGAACTCTGATGTTGTGAATAAGAGGAATATGTAAACCAATTTACAATTTGGTGGTATGAAACCAATACAATTAAGGGAATTGAAATTATAGTTGGAAGATTTATAAAGAAAATGTTTCATTCGACCAAGTACGTCTCAGTGGGAAGCATCAGTTTTCTTTTTAGAAAATGTGGATAGAACTCTTAGACTTTTTGTAGATTATCATATGTTTAATCAAGTTACAATAAAAATCGGTATCCCATTCCACTCATTAAAGACCTATTTGATCAATTGAGTGGAGCCCAGTGGTTCTATAAAACAGAATTCCATTTAGGATATCTCTTATTGCTTGTTTAAAATGAGGATATTCTAAATAAAACATTCAAAATAAGATATGTCCATTATTAGTATGTGGTAATTCCTTTCGATATTACAAATGCTCCAAATTACTTTATGAAGTTAATGAATTATATATTTAAAATGTATCTATATTCTTTTTTTTTGTGTTTGTGGATGATATACTGGTGTAATATTTGATAAAGTCTAATAAGGAGAAACACTTTTTCATAATATTTGGTATCTTGTGGGATCATCTTCTATATTCCAAACATTCTTTGTGTGATTTTTTTATACAATATATTTGTTTCCTTGAACATGTTATCATTCAAAAAAATCTTTATGTGGATTCAAAAAATATAGTGAAAGTAATATCTTGGAAAACTCCATATAATGACTTTGAGATATACAATTTCCTTGGCCTGGATGGTTATTACCGATGCTTTGTTCTTGAAATTCCATTACTAGATTAACCAATGATAGTTTTGACACGAAATTTTTTTTCATTCCAATGGATGGATGAATGATATAAGTATTTTCAAGAGATTTAATTTCACCTTACATCAGCACTGATCTTGATATTTATAAAAATAGTAAAAGACTATGTTTTTTATTGTAATTCTTTGGGAGAGGGGTTGGGGTATGTTCACATGTAGGGAGATCATGTTGATTCCTATAGCTCATGGAAAATATTTTTTCATGAGAAGAGATACCCAAAACATGATTTTGAATTAGTTGATGTTGTAATTATTTGAATATCTGTAAAAATTATCTATTTGGTGTGAAAATTATGGTGTTTGTGGACCATAAAATATTGAAATACATTTTATAACTAATATATGTGAATCTAAGACAATGAATATAAATGTAGAATCATAAAATGTTCAAATTTAATATGATATATACACCGGGTAAAGGAAATTATGTGTCATATCCAATAAACCAGAAGTCGTATAATTAGTTGGCAAATTAAAATTCAGATCAATGGCAGGTAATGTTGGTGATAATCTACATGAACATAGATTATAAATAATGAGGTGGTGTTGATATTTTATTCTTAGTTTCATTTGTTTCGAAATTGTTTGTGAATGTAAAATAGGCACATACATTTAATTCTGAATGTGCTTCTAAGAGGTCAAAACTCAATGGTGGGAAGACCACTGAGGGGTAGAATATTGATAAAAGATTAGTATTGTGGTTTTGATATTAGATGGTCATTCCTTTGTCTCATCAAGAACAACTCTTTCATGCATACTACCATTCAACATGGGATATTCATCTTGGAATAGAAAATTTGTATAATGTAGTGAAAGCACAATTTTGGTGGGATGTAATGAAAGGAAATGTGGATGGGGTTTTTTTAATAGGTCTCAGCTATTAGTAGGTTATGGAAGAGCACCAATAGCCAGTAGGTAAGTTGAAATATTTACTAATTACAATGTAGAAATGGTAGATAATAGTTGTGGAATTAGTAATTGGTCTAGAATGGAAGGTTCAGGGACCTGATTTGATGTATGTAATTGTGGAAAAACACACAAAGTCAACCCATTGCATCCCTATTTTTTAATCCAACATGGTGTAATATATTTCAAAAATCAACATATGAGATGTGTTAAAATGGCATGGACTACCTATCACAATTGTATCAGACCGAGATCTGAATTTTACCTCTCATTTTATGAAATATTTACATTAATACCTTTTGACACATTTTACAATGAGCATAGTGTATCATCCTCAAATGGATAGAAAATATGATTGGATGATCCAAAAATTAGAAGTCACGATTAAGGATCATGTAGTTTATTTTAGTTCCTCAATGGAGGAGTACAAACCATTAGTGGAGATATCATACACCAATAGTTATTATCCCCTGATACATTAACGATTTAATGATAATTCCCATCAAATTGTGACATTAAATTTTCCTTCAATGATCCTCATTATAGAGTATTATGGGTTTTAATGATATGATAAGTTTAGTTTGACTTGTTATTATACTCATTGAAAAAAGGTGTATCTGAGCTACTAAGTATGGGTTCTTGAGGTAATATGTACAGACTTATTACTTGAATTTATTATCTGAATACATATCATGTAATTCCATACAATCAACAATATACTTAGCGGTATATTCTTGTTATCAATACTTCTTATATGAGGATGGTGAGATACTTATCATGATAAACTTCATACTTTGATACTATACATATGAAATTATACATGTTTATTTACCTAATACACATGGGTTTGTCTATGTTACTTATTATGTTGTCAGTTGAAGCATGACCGGTATGGGGTTTGTTCACCTATATGAAAAGTTAAAGACAAATGGACCTGGATTGAATAAGACTGCGGAAATTCATGGCCATGCTTTGTTGTTTAACATATTATGTGTTTAAATAACTTGACGATTGATATTTGGTGTTCTTATTATAAAATTAAATAAAATGTGTTTTATTCATCGACATGGTTAGAATTTTTTAGAGAATCCAGAAATGATGGTAGGAAAAAACAATATTGATATATTCATGTCTAGTGGTTTCATGATTTCATTTACAAAGAGATTATATAGGTATACATATGTTCTATATGATATATGTTTTTTTGGAAATTTAGGTATAGAGATATGAGAACGTTTAATATAGATCACACAAGACATCTTAGTAGATTTAGTATCACTTATATTTTGCTGGAGTAATATCTTTAATTATATTAATCGGGATTTCATAGTTATTTTCAATTATATTATGTCTTTTAGGGTCACACAATTAGGTCCTTGTGTAAGGATAATTTTTTTTGAATTTTTTATGGTCAAAATGAAGAGAGTTCGATGAAAAAAATAGATTCAAAAGAGTTTTGATAGATTCACCAATAGTTGTAATGTTTACCATGATTTCTTTATGTAATTTTCAAGGAAGATAGGGATCATTGGGTGTGCACTAAAATATACAATTATGAGATGCATGTACACAATAATATGATGAATTTAATATGTAAATATATTTAATATGATATTATATATAGTGTGTATTTAATATATGAATATGATGCATGAAAATTAATATAATATATATAACATTATAAATATTATCTAA
Source organism: Viscum album (assembly GCA_963277665.1). Lineage (NCBI taxonomy): Eukaryota > Viridiplantae > Streptophyta > Magnoliopsida > Santalales > Viscaceae > Viscum > Viscum album. The sequence continues at coordinate 1,284,548,793 of OY728134.1, forward strand.
TATTAATGAGATTCATATTCTGGATGAGTTGAATTCATTGCAACAACCTGTACAACTTCTCCCAAATGATTTCATATGAATTTTAACCAAATGTTAATTCATCCATAGTTCTTTATTTATTTATTGAAACGAGTTCGACGAATAAATACCCAATGGAAATAAATGAATGGGATTCCTTATGAAGTGTAAGTATCCGGATTAATTTATAAAATAGAATGAGTACTCTTATATTTGGCGGTGTGATGTTTATACGACACTATTACACACTCCTCTTCCCGAAACTATGTTTATATCATTTGAGAAGGTGTAGACACCCCTTTATATTTTGTGTATCCACGTGAAATTTTGTGGATCTCCTTACCATTGTATTCCCATGAAGGTATAGTGTTCTTTTGTTCATAGGTTCCTGTGATATCCCTAAAACACAAATCATTGAAGGAATGATATGAAAGTTACTACTATAGGAGATTTACAAGTACTCTGTTTTTCAAATTATTTACACATTCATTTCTTGATAATTAATGTGAATCCACTAGAAATGATTAACAGAAAATCATACTGAACCCATCATATATATCATGAAAAAAACTACAAAACCCCATTATAGACTAAATGTTTCAGATAAATCAAAAACAGAGTACACAATTAGAGAAAATATTTCTTAAATGTATTAGAGATATACATTGAAAATTAAATATTTCATACATAATAAAAAAAATGTCCTAAAACTATTAGAAAACCCGTTATTAAGAATACATAATTTTCATATTATTAAAGGAATATCGCATATGGGATTATATGTATATATAATAGTGTATGGTCTCGAAAATTTAGAAAATGGAAGGTAAATAATCTCAAAAGTTTGTTAAAGAATATGTATGCATGTTTGATTGAAAATTTGAGACGAAAAATGAAGAAATAAAATATTGAAAAAAAATATTTCCTTGCCACGTACCATCACCGTCAAAGGTTATAAGAAGGCATAAAATGAAATCCACTAGAACACAGACGACTTATGATGTGCTAGCCCACGAGGCGTAGGCCACTGAACAAAGCAGCTCGTGGTGAATTTCCACCCTCAAAACAAATCTTCCACCTACCATTTTCCCTGGCATGAATCTGGCAAAGATATTCCCCACACACCATCCTAGTGAATGATGTGGTTTGTGGATGAGGATAACTATTGTCGTACTACACCATCAAAAATTTCGGTTGACTGAGTCTTCTGTGGATCTAGATATCTCACCATGTGATTTTGAGGAAGATGTAGTGTGAACCACAGATATATATTCCCCACCACACTCTAAAATGATAGGTAGAGGAAATAAATAAATGTGGAAGAGGACGGATGGGGAGAGATATCTGGGATGGGTGAAAATTGGGCAAAGAATGTAGATGGTGCGGGAGAAATATTTCCCGCACTTGAAGCAGTTTGTAGGACTCCATCCCACAAAAACTAAGTTGTTCACATAATATATCCCACAAACCATATGAAAAACGTATTTCAAAAAATTTCTCCCTGCGAACTATATGTAGAAGACCCTCCACATGAGACCATCAATCTAATAAAAAATATTGGAAAATTATTTCCTGGATTCCCATATGTTGAAGACATTACGTGGACTCCCTTAGGCGGAAGACAGAACAAAGATGGTCTGTGGCGACCAACTCTTCTACATACCATCCTATGCAGCCATCTCCTCGGTGTACCATCTAATGTAGCCAGCTTTTACACAGCCACCCCCTTTGCGAATAGACAGTTCACATCCAGTTCTTATATATATGCATCTACGAAACCATCTCTTACATGAATATACATATACAGAAAATCGTTCACATCCACCGTCTATACAATGGTGTATGCGCCCCACAACCTCACTCAAGATCAGTGTTGGGCTACTGTGCCCACCCTCTGGGCCTGTCCCTTCCCTACCGTCAATGACTCCAATGAAAAATGTAGAGTTTCACTGTAAACATTTTGGGTCAGGTCGATGTCATTTTCCATTTCACCTTTATACCTCCCAAACATCTGTACCTTAAATACCATAAGAATATACATTTCTCATGCACCACCCATACTCCCTATCATATTCCTCTTATGTCAGGTTAACACAGAACATTATGGAAAATCACAACCCGAATGTTTCTTAAATGACTGAACACATCCTTTCCATCCATCAAAATATATGTTTCTGGTTATTAGGGATCCCTATAAACCTCCATGTTCATCAGAAGAGTAATACCAGTGTCCTTCAGACACCTTCTCATGACTATACACATCAATCCCTGGTGGCTCTTCATATGTTTCCCAAAAAAATGTCCATCAACCAAAGGAAAATTTGTCCTCCTAAGAGTCTTCTCTTACATGTTCACACCATAATGGCTTCCATTTCCCATATCATTTTTTCTGATATGAGAATCCTTAAAGTCATGGGTATAAACATTCCTCCCCTCTCATGTTCGAGGAATGTCATAACATCTTAGCCTGATTATCCTCTAGTTAATAATGGCTCCTACAACACTGTCCAAACTATATGATTGTAAAAAATTAGTTATCATTGTAACCACATGACATTAAACTGTATGGTATTAGTCCAAGCTATATTAATTTTAAACTGTAGTATACTAGGAAATTTTATATATTCATAAATATCATCGTCCATCGGAGATAGAAGGGCAGTGTCCAGAGGAAACCTCTTCTTGACTATGCACATCATTCCTCGGTGGTTCTGCATATGTTTCCCACAAAAATGGAATGTCAAAAAGAGGCAAATTCATTCTAAAGAGAGTACTTTGCTACCATTACATGCCTCAATTTCTTCCATGAATCGTATCATTTCTCTACATCTGGGATCCTCCATAATCATGGTTTACACATTTTTCCCTCTCACGTTCGAGGCATGTTAGAAAATCCAAACATGATTTTCCTCTGGTTAATCATAATTTCTATAAAAATTGGTCGTCATCGCATGACCCTAAACTGCAAGACACCAAATAGTCCAATCGACATGAAATTTAACTATGATACCATCATCCAATATAAACCACTTTAAACTGTAGTATATATGGTGTTTTCAGTTCTACATGAACCTATATGGACATCATAAGTTGAAGGCTCATGTCTTGTGAACACCTCTACTTGACTTTGCACATCATGCCCTGATGGCTCTAGATATGTTCCCACAAAAATGATAGTCAACAAAAGGAAAATTCCTCCTCATGAGTGTCCTTTCCTACCATTGTACACCTCAATGTCTTCCTTACCTCATATCATTTCTCCTAATCTGAGATCCTCCTGAATCATGTTTTGAACATCCTTTCCTCTCATGCTCAAGGAATGTCGAAAAATCCCAACATGATTATCCTCCAGTTAATAATCTTTTAATATATATTAATTTAAACTGTAGTATAACTCATCTTCTATCATAGGGCCCACAAAATATGGTATTTCCTCAATCTTCTCAGGCAGGGCAGTGTGACCGTCAATGTCATTTCACATTGAAAGGTTTATTTCTCTACATCCTCACCCACGGTCGCCATGAACTCTTCCTCCATGGGATCTCCATCCCACACCAATAGGGGATGAGTCATGTGCATTGTTGAATCATTCACATCCTCTTGTTTCTCAAACCAAGAATTACTCACATGGGTTTAGAGGTTTGTGAGGATTATAGCATCCATGTGCATATGAACTACAAGAACTCTAATTCATGACAAAACTAGGATATGTAGGACGCCTTCTAGAAGTCCTGATCTCAAAAGGGTTCCCTCCCACAAAGGATCCACCCAATCATGTCCTCTTAAATGGGAAGATTCCACGTGTAAGCCCTAGCATGATCTAAACTATGTAGATTCTGATATCCCTATTGAGGATACGTAGGAATCCCTTCTTATAGGCATGTTCCCAACACTAAGTCACCTTCTGTTCCCCATGGATGAAGATAAACTCCATAGAACCTTATTATATAGATTAATTCTACATCACCTCTGTAGCCTCAAACATACACACATGCCTACGACGATCATAAATACCAAGGGTATACCATAGACACACTCTTCAGGAATGAACCAAGGATTCAAGATCATATGAACACAACACAAATCTATAAGAGAGTCCCAAGAAAAGAAAAAATCCTCCCCTAGAAAGGTCTGGTCAGCCTGACCTCCCATTATCTCGACCAATGGAGTCATTATGTGTCGTTAACCAAATTTTAAGCCAACGAGCACCTGCCTTTGGATAGTAGGAATCATGGAAACCGGGGCCACCGGGAATTCTTGGCTCTATGAATAAAACCATTGGAGACCATCTGAGAATGTTATATTCTAGAAGGAAAGATTTCACAAGTACTCAACCCCCACACAATCTCCCACTAGGACCAATAGTTCCTACAAGGTTAATTAAATATTATTCAAATGATAATGACGCAGAATAGGTTGAAACAAAAGTAATGGAGAATTTGATGACAATCCGTCTCAATCAAAAAAGATATGGGTGACAATCCTCATTAGACCATTTTGACACTACCTGAAAACATGCCACCTTGGAGGTGGAACAAAAATGGTGAACCCGACATGAATCCTTAACCAATGTGGTGGTTATATCCTAATGATAAAAGTCAAAATCATATTGTATGTAGGGCCATTTTGTTCACCCCGACATGTGTAAAACATGCCACCTTAGAGATGGATCAAAATGGTGAACCCAACATGAATCCTTAACCAAGATGGTGGTCCTACCCCACTCAAACCTCTTCGCCACACAGTAAAAAAAATGGGAAGGGGGAAAGCTGAATCGAAAAATAAGAATATGTTTAAAAGTATGCTACTTTGATGGGGTTTTGTGGTCTCTATGTCATATATGTATATTGTAGTTTCTCTCAATGCTACCTTTGATCCAAATGACATCCCAATGACCCATGTAGAGATAAACATCAGTGATCTCGAAGGTAGTTGGGGCCTCAAAAAAGAGGAGTACCCCCTCACCTACCCAACATCTTCAATGCTGGGTATCCAACATGATGATCAAGGAGTACCACTGAAATGGTACTCTCCCCACACTGGAGGCCGCATGACAAGCCCTCTAGTCTGAAAAGGACCTCCAGCTGCGTCTTCGGCCACTACCGGCACCCCAACACAAGGTGGCCCAGGTGGTTATCTCAATCTATTTCAGGAGTCTGTCCCCAGAATATGACAACACATACTTCTCTGATTGTATGGAGGCAGATTAATTCAATTATGATAACATCATATCAACTGCACATGGGTCCTACTCATGAGCCCCGGCCAGAGAGATTCCTCACCGACACTGGATGTCCAAGCCCCCTTACACCGAAGGAGCCCTTATGCATAAGGTACCTACCAAATTCCAGGAAACTCGGACCCCTTAGGGTACCCGCCAAAGGGAAAAAAATATATAATCAAGAGCATGATATCCCCTTGGTTCTTGAGGATCAACTCTTCCATAAAAATGCAGTGGAATTAAATGGGTAGACATATGAATCTTTCCCCACCACTCAAGCCCAACACAGAAATAGGGCGGCACAATACGTGCACATGCATGTTCCAACTATTGCTCGATGGTCCTGCCATACTAACATAGAGACAAACTACAAGAATATGAAGATATAGTCATATTCCCAATAACCCCATAAAAAAATAATGAGGCGCTCATCTATATGCAGGAACAAACACCTACTGATGCATTTAAATCTTGTCATGAAAATAGGGCTGCAACAAACTATATGTAGGCACAAATACCTACTGATGCACTTCAATACATCCATCCAAATAGGTCATCAAACAAATATGAGAAGAGTAAAATTACAATAGATGAATACAAATCACATGATACAAATACAACAGCATGTGAGAATATGAAAATCTCTGCATGTGAATATGAAGACCACCAGTCAAATACGGTGGCTACCGGAAAAGACAACCGGCGATAGACTCATTACTCTATCTCGGCATAGGAGAACGTCCAGTATCTACTATAAACTCATGGAGGACGGGGGTAGGAACAAACTCTTGCTCTAATATCAGAATGGTGCTTCATACACATTCCATCCAAAGATGCATCTCATCACATCCTTGCAATGAATTAATATCCAACGTTGACTCTAGACCATATCCTCCAAACATTCCAAGATATCATTGCATCAGTGGTAAAGGTAAGAAATCGGGTCGATCACCCAATTTCCATGAATGGAACAACTCACACACAAATTGAGTTAGTCACTCCATAGTAGTTATGAATCCTTGTTCTAGTCGAGAAGGTTCAATTGAAATTTTCAGTGATACACGGAAAACCAAATTAGGAACGAACACTTGTTCCAACTGGGGGACGTTGGTTCAATGTGGTGGCCACTCCAGGGCAGGCATATAATCTTGCCAAAATTCAAGATGCCATTCTACATATGCCATCAATATCACAAGACCCAACATAATAGGGTATCTTATATGAAATCCATTACCAATAGAAGATATCCTCATTTACCCATAAGAGAGTTCCCAAAAACAAAAATCCCCAAATCTAATTGGAAAAGCACATACATGATCCTTATCTACTGAAATATGGGATTCGTCATACCCCTAAATATATATCCACAATGTCTAATGACCATGTAATTCTATTACCAAATTATGGGAGTGTTAGTATAATTTGCGAAGGTCCTCCTCGTAATGTTGCTACCAGCAGCTTTGAAGGTCTTCCATAGAGCACCCACAGGGGATCACTCGGTGGAACAGGAATGATTGATCACAAGAACCTATCTCTTGATTCACATTAGGGTAGTCCTCCCCTCATCCTTAAGACCAGTCAAAAAGACGGTCCTCCACTTTCTAACATCCACCCTGATGGTCCTCCCTAGGTTATATGTTACAGATATGCTTCTCCCTATAGTCGGACATCGAGCAATGATGGTTGTCCTCTCCATGATGATAGTTAGTGCGAATCCCCTCACCCCCAACACTGATATTTGTTGTGAAGGTCCTCCCCTCAATAACATCAAGCAATGAAAATTTCTTCCCATCATTGTGGTACATCCTGAAGGTCCTCCCCAAGATGTGCACTATAAACAATCTCTCTATAGCTAGACATCAAGTCATGATGGTAGTCCATGCCATGATGACTGTTATTGCGAAGGCCCTCCCCGCAATGACATTTGTTGTGAAGTCCCTCCCTAGGAATACATCAAACATAAATAAGTTCTTCCCATCATTGTAGCCTACCCCGAAGGTCCCCCCAGGGTATACAATGTAAGGACATTTCGCGTGGTCAGGAAACAAGTTGCAATAGTAGCCCTCGCCATTACCACACCTACTGCGAAGGTCCTCCCCACAATCAAAAATCATGCTGGAAAGAAGGACCTCAACTAACAAGAACAAATTTAAGGAAGTGCTCTTATGATAAGGTTCTCAGAAAGATGGTGTTAGATATATCAGGGACTTCTTCTATAAGGATTGGTATTTTTTCTCAGCTAGAGGATGGCCAGGGGCCACACTCATCTTCCACTTATCCACTATATCATCCAAAAATCAATAAGGCTCCCATAAGCCCAATTACGTGGAATGAAATTATTAAGAAGCAGTCGAACTGGGTATATCAAGTAGAGGAACCTCCAGAAGAACAACAACAGGATATATTGCTTGTGAGAAGACAACTAGCTAGGGATAATATAATACTGATGTATTGGCCCATGGACACTTCTCACTTCGACATACCTAGAGAGTTGTATATGGAATTCACACATGATATTCACCATAGTATATAGACGACTCATCGCCAGCTGAAAGAAAACTTCCTACCGTACGAAGGGTATACAGACCATGTTAACACGATAGGGGAGATTCAATGTCTAATCGACCTAGAAACCCACCCATCCACAAGGTAGCCACAATCATAAAGGCAAAAGAAAAACTTTGAACTAACCTTATCTCATGCACTTCATAAGTTGTGTCGCTTTATTTGGAATTCCCCAACTAGAGTTCAAATTCAGTGGTGGAGATAACATGAAGCCCTACACTTCACCCCACGTCTAGTCCAGCAGGCCCCATTGGAAATGAAATACTGCAATGTCATCACCCAATGGAATCAATCAAATGAAACCCCTGATCTGTAAAGATGGGATACTCAACAGAAACCATCCCAGAGTATGTATCAAAACCATCAGGTCTGAAGAGATCAATCCGTCGGAATGATTCTGAGTCAGGAAACCAAGAACATCTAGCAGGCTTCCCACTTTAGGGATGAAAACTAGAAAGTAGTTCCCATTTCTACAAAATTCCATAGACTCAGTGAGGGCACAATTTCTTACTCAGATCAGACACAGTAAGGAGTGTGTAAAATTGACAAAGTGAAAATAGAGGTGGCTACAACCGCAATACGAGAAAACCCCCATCCACAAGGCATGGAGCATTTTTAAATTGAAATTCCCCCATAAGACAAACAAATCAAGGCCATAGCGCATCAATAGGAGAACTGGAAGAACCCCATCCTGTAGGGATGGGCATATTTTTACCTCAAATACTTGCACATGAGGCATCTGTCTTCCACCGTATATGAAGAATGATTGAAAGAGGAGTTACCCATCCCACCCTTTCTTGTAGATCACACCCTTCGAGACAAAGACGCATTCTGAGGCCAGACCAAGGATCCATTCGGGAAAACCTTCACCGATAAACCCATAGAATACAATAGAATGAGAGGAGAAATTCTAATAAAGGAGGAAGAAATCCTCCCTACCATTCGGCATTAGGTACACCACCACAAATGTGATATGCCTTAGTGAACGTGGTAAACATCAACCCCACAGATCTCACAGAAAATGGAACAAATGGAGGGGATGCAAAGGAATATGGTTCCCTCCCAAAGGCATCCTACACTAATCCTAATAGTGTGCATACTTGAAACCAGAGAGTGGTATTAAATATGGGTGCCCCCTCAGTTAATCCATCTCTACCTCCCTTCCAAAAACCCAAAAAAAGAGAAAAAATAAATCTGAGGCAATCTATGACCCGCCTCCTCCTCCCTATGAGAATTATTCACTCAATAATTAAGAGAGGTTTTCCAATCAAGAAGAAATAATGAAAGTGTTGAGGTGAATTAATTTCGAGCTACGTCGAGGGAGCTACCATGCCTAAAGTGTTCCCACGTGGAACGTCAGTAGGTGCTCCAAAATAGGTGACCATTCCATATGCACTCATTTTGGTGAATGAATCCAAGATCAGAGGTCCATAAAAAATGTCCCCAAAAGGAAATAAAGTCATACACTCTCGGGGAAGATATCCAGAATACATCTAGGTGAACCCAAATATGAAACACCCGATTGGGTATCAACCCAAAATTCCAGCAACACTGGTACAACCAATCTTGGCCCTTGCCACACCAGCTCAATCTCAAACCCAACATTAAATGCATAAATGGATCTTAAACACCATAGATAAAATAACATCTCAACTAGAATCCATGGAAGGGTAGCGCGATCTGATACAGAAAGAGTGCAGACCCTACCCCGAGTGGGTGAGAAATGTTCTGCCACCAAATGTTAAGAAACCTGTATTCCTAGTGTTCAATGGATCTAGGGACATAGAAGATCATTTAATCCACTATTCAACTTATTGTGACCCCATGATGGGATCTTCGGAAAATTAAGAGTCATTAAAACTTATGTTCTTCGTACGAAACCTATAGGGAACGACCTTTGAACGGTATACTAGCCTTCCAACCAAAAAAAATTATAGGTTAAGAGGACCACCAGTGAAAGTTTATCTTATTTTTTAGTTCAACTTATCCTAAGATGATGATTAGTGACCTCATGAATATCAAATAGTAGAGAAAAAAATAGTCTTACACTACATTCCCAGGTCGAATGGTCCGATATATCCTCAGAACCAGCCACTCCCCTAGGATGAGATTCTTGCCATTGCATCAATAACCTTTGAGATGAATTGAGAACACCACTCATCCTACTGGAGTAAACAATTTGGTTTAGAGATTTCTCCACCATTAACCAAATGGTTAGAAGACTCATTGCAACATACCAATCTTAAGTCTCGTGTGGCCTCATCAGTCCCTGATAAAAGAATGGGAAAAGCTAAAGTGGATTATGTCACGGTTAAGAAACCCCCGACACTAGCTCTAGTTTCGTGGCCCCTAATGAACTGTACAGAACCACCTGGACACTTATATCTACCCAAACCTTGGAAAGACAAGATATTGGGTGCTAAAAGAAATCATTTCAAAGAAATAATAAATAAATTTTACTCATTTTGAGAAGACTAGTTCTGCAGGTATTTCATAGCTACTATGAATTAGAATTTTCTATGACAGCCAGAGCCAAAGAAAGATGATGAAGTAGGTCTCAATGATCATTCAAATTATTTTCCATATCATCAGATACTAGGACACACCATATATGAATGCTTCGTTTTCAAGGATCTGCTACAAAAGATGGTGGATTCCAGGAGAGTCAATTTGAGCCCGCCACCATCACAAGTGGCATATGATTCCACCTGAGACTCGAGAGAGGAAGATGAATGGAAAATTTTTGTTATTAAGAAAGAGAATAAGTTAGACAATTTGATGACCTGACATACCATCAATCGAGTTCATGGAATCCTCTAGGAATAGTGGAAACAACCAACTGAACCCCCAAAACCTCCCAATGCAACACGACCATACTCCCCAGCCCTACGGTACTATAAAGTCCAGAGGGGAAAAACTCCAGAGAAAGAAGATGAGATGACACCAAAAATTGAGTTAGTATTGACACTTTTGTACTTCATGCCAATAGACTTGGTTCAATGGGTGATTACCCACAAAACGGTTCAACGAGCATTGGCCCTCCAAATGGATCCATCATAAGAAGATAGTCGAAAAGAAACTGTGTCAGATCAAGAATTGACCTTCAGCTGTATTAATTTCATTCACTTGATGGAACCCTTCTTGGATGTAGAATATGGTCACCAACCTGAATTCCCCATGCCTAATCTAGGAGATGGTGTAAGAGGCCGCAATGGTCGAAGGTTTCCAGGATGGTATGAGCATGGAAGGAGACAAATTTCCAGCCACACCACAAGTCAATCCGTTAACTTCATAGAAACTCACAGAAGGGCCCTCTGGCAGACGCTTAAAGAAACAATATTCTCCTCTACCCCTATCAGGTAAAATTAATTCCCAGTGATCTTGGAATATACATCAGGGGAAGAAAATATATCAAATTTTCTAATGCTATGATGGCAGACCAGTTCATCCAATCATAAAAAGGACCACAGTACTATCGGCACCGGCTACATATGTCGAGCAACATACGTCCAATGCTCGAACCCCTAACGTGTCTATGAAAGAGAATCCCCAAGACGGGAAGTTCCAAACATTAGATAAATGTATGATATTCTAAAGAATCTAACTTCAGTACCAATAAATTGATCATTCCTAGATGCGTTACATCTGTCTGCAGATCTTAGGGAGGAACTCAAGGAAGCCTTACTAAGTCCCCAAGAGTTTGAGGCTGAAGTTGTAGAATCCATAGTCTACTAAACAGATACCATCACTAGAGAATGTCACGCTGTCATCTCCTTCACAAACAGGGATGAAGAACCTATCGTGAAAGGTCACATCAAAACGTTATATGTGATAGTCTAGATAAACGAGAGTGACCCCTGTAGGATCTTCCTCAACAATTGATCTGGAGTTTACCTCCTCCAACTACAAATGCATTGTCAATTCACATATGATGAAGACATATTGACACACTGCACTTCACCCTTTATGTGATATGAAAAAATCAAGCCGAAGATGATGGGAAGAATCAAGCACAAAACTAGACTCAGAGATCTCATGTCAGATTCGGTGTTCCTGGTAGTGTGGAAAAGTAGGGCTTTCAATGTCCTGTTAGACTCAGAGATCTCACCACACTACAATTCCGTCCTTAGACCATTAGTGCATCAAATATTTCACTAATGAAAAAATTGGGACATTTCACATTAATAAATACCCGTTTGTGTCCTATGAGTCACACTATATCGATGCATGGTTCTATGAATCAGAAGAAAAACATCTCTCAGCCGACGACGTTGGTTGGATTATATACTCGAATTGATTGGAAATGGCTCTCACCAAACCCCTCTAGTAGCTTTGGGATGAGTATTTATTACCCATCAACCATGATGGATTCATAAGTGTAATACTGGAGATGGATTCAATCATCTACATGATATCCACCATGGAAACCAAGTCTAAAGACTCTAAAAAGAAGTCTTACTCTCATGATGTTAGGAAAATCCCTATCAATGATACTCCCAACCCATCCTTGGGACATCAAACTAACCTTCCCTCACACACTAAAGAAAAATACAATTTATTTGGAAATATTAATGAGTCTGTCTCAATAATATTCTCTCAATCAGAAGAGGAAGAAGATGAATATGATGAAGAATAAGAAGAAGAAGAGGATAAAGACCTCAAACATTCCCCTCCTCCATTTGAATAATGTGTTTCCACCATAATAGACCAATCTAGGGTGATAAATATGGGAACTAAAGATAACTCGCGGACCACTCTAATTATTTTTTCTATTCCTATAAAGAAACATGAGGCATACACCTTCTTAAAGAATAACTGAGATGTGTATGTGAGGAATTACACAGAAATGCTGTGATTTGATCCTCAGTCTTCCACTCATCATCTTAGTGTACTAGAAGATCATCGAGGCTATAACAAGGCACCCAGAAGGACCCACCTGACACATGCTGCCAAAGTAGAGGATGAAGTTGAAAAGCTAATCAAATCCAACATTAATAAGGGAGGTCCAGTATCCGATCTACCAGGAAAACATTGTCTTGGTCAAAAAGAAGAATGAAAATATTATAATCTTCATTGACTTGAAGGACTATAAAATGCATTTCCCAAAAGAAAATGTCTCGGTACCGATCACCGAATTATTGATCAATGCGACTGCCAGATACAAATCCCTCTCTTTCATGGGTGGCTATTTTGGATACAATCAAATATGGATGGCCTGAAGAGATGAATAAACTACCACTTTTAGGGCCCCTCAGGGAGTGTTAAGTTTTAATGTGATGCCCTTTGGTCTAAAGAATGTCACTTCCAGATATCAGCGCATCGTGCATCACATCTTCAAGCCCTTCAAAGGGAAATTCGTCACGTTTTATGTCAAAAATCTGGAGGTCAAATTACGACAACGCTCGAACAACCTGGATGATCTTGAAACTATCGTAACAAATTTAGACAACATAGTTTAAAGATGAATACCCTAAAATGATCCTTTGGGATTACCTTTGGAAAATTCATCAGCTTCTTCATACTCCATCACAACATTAATGCCGACCCTGAGAAGATAAAATCCTTCCTTGGAATGTACTATACACAAAACCTCACCGAGTTGAGAGGTCTCCAGGGGCACCTCACCAACATTCATCACATCATAGCCAACTTGGTGGGTAAATGTTTACATTTCACAAAGCTAATGAAGAATGGAGTTATGTATGAGTGTGATAATGATCTCCAAGAAGCATTTGACAATCTCAAAAGATATCTCACGAGCCAGTCAGTGCTAATGCCACTAGTTGATGAGAGGCCACTCATTTTGTACATTACTGCCCTGGAATGGTCATTAGGAACCATCCTCTCATAGAAAAATGATTCAAGTAGAGAGAAAAACCTCTATTTACTCAGGCAATAATTGATTGATGATGGAACATAATATTCAAAAATTTAAAAGAACCACCTAACCACTAGTCATCCCAGTTCAGAAACATCGGCATTACCTGCTGCACCATTAGGTCCACCTGGTTTCTTGATCCAAGACGCTTAAATATATCCTAAACTATCCCATGCTAAATGGGCACCTATAATGATGGGAGATCATCCATAAATAGTTTGAAAAATTGTACATTCCCCAGAAATCCATAAAATGACAATCGTTAGATGCATTCAAGGCTGAGTACCCCTCAAATGACAAAACACCATTGGATTCTGAAATTAAAAATGGAGATTTTGTTCCATCCAGGAGACCACGAGACATGGGAAATGTTCTTCGATGGTACTTATTGAAGCCCAACAGCGAAAATTATGGAGGATCCCATGCTAAAAAATGGTGGGTTGGGAGATATACTCATATCCCCCAAAAAGTCTGTCTATCCTTACTTTTTCTAGTATTCGGAAGGGTGTACAAATAATGAAGTGGAATATCATTCCCTTATTGCAGGCCTAGAATTGGAACTTCATGTGAAAGATAAACACCTAAAATTAAGGGTGATTCAGTGCTAGTTACCAAATAGGTAAATTCGGATTGTGCCATCAAGAAAGAATTATTGGTCCCCTTGATGAACCATGTTCAAGAACTGAGGGAAGAATTAAAATTAGAACCAACATTGACATATCTCCCTTGGTCACAAAATTCTCAAGAAGACGCTTTGGAAATTTTTTCCATAGACTTGGCCAATCTAGACCGAAATGAAATAGTCATTAGCATTGCTCATCGTCGGATGGTCTTGTTATTCATCTAGAGAAAATAGAGGAAATTGACCAAATTAGCTCCATCTTCAAGCCATATGGTCACACCTTTGGCATAAGGACACCCATTTGAATTACCTTTGGAACAGGGAACTTGCACTAGATATGGATGGAAGGGAGCAGATCCAAAGAAGGGCTATGATGTTTTCCCTGTAGAATGGGGTAACCGAAGAAAATGATCTATAAAAATGAGGACTTGATGAAGTCCTTCCTAGGTGAGTTGATAGAGAAGTGACTTCTATCATTATTAATTTAGTACACACTAAAGTTTGTGGAGCACATCAATCAGTAACAATGATCTCTCACCAAATCTGAACGCATAGGTATTACAGGCCCACTATGATACATGATTTTTCCATATTCACTAAGAAGTACCATAACTGCCACGTTCATGCAAATTTCATAGATCTAACCCCAAAGTTAGTTCATATAGTTATGTACTCCTGGTAGTTCATCACCTAGGGTATGGATGTTGTGGGACCATATCCTCCCACCACAGCCAGCCACTTCATGTTCATACTCAAAGTGACCAAATTATTTTCCAAATGTTCTGAAGCTATAACCCAAAAAGAAGTCAGGGATAATAAAATCATTGGCTTTGTGAATTCCAACATCATTTCAAGATTTGGTTTCCCTCATACAATACTCATGGACAATGACACTATCTTTTTCTTTGCTGAGTTGGACAAGCCATACCGAGAGTAAAGAATCAATGTCAACCGAGTCTTCCAGATACCACAGGGTGGCCAATGGAATGATAGAGTCTTTTAATAAGAAAATGTCCAATATAATCCAATATATTGTTGATTAGTATAAGAAATCATGGCCAGAAAATCTCCTTATTGATTTATGGGCTTACTGGACCACAAGCTACACTGCCACCCAGGAAACTCCGTACTCACGAGTATAGTGGGCTGAAGCAATGTAATCTTTCAAAATCTATGTACCATCAATTCATGTGTCCATTTGAGATCAAATATCCTTGGATGAGAAATCCCAGATACAGTTCGAGGAATTGGAGTACCTAGATGAAAAAAGGATGCACACTTTAAGCAATTTGGAAATCTACCAAAAATGGATTGCGTTCACCTTCAACAAAAAGGTTCACCTTCGATGTATCCTTGAAGGATAAATGGTGTAAGTACTCATAACCCTGATGATACTTGGGAATAATCCCCCAAAGATTGAACCAAATTGAGAAGGGCCATATGTCCTACATAGGTACTATTACAATAGAGAATATTCCCTGATATAGATGGATGGACAACTCATCACAGCTCCCACAAATGCAATGTTCTTGGAGAAATACTTCACTTAATAGCCAACCCAAGCAATGGTCCATAATCTATGACACTAAACTATGAGTCAGAAACCAATTTAAATGTATCAAACTCTATGTCCATAAACTATGAGTAAGAATACCATAAACCACCCATGTCATGTTACAAGCTCTATGACCTTAAACAATTAGTTAAAATTCCTCCAATGTTGAGTTCCTAGCCATACGACCCTAAACTATGAGTTGCAATACCTAGATGCTATGGCCCAAACTATAAGACTTTAAACTATGAGTCATTTTCCTTTCCACGTGATGTTAAATTATAATGAAATCATCCCAAAAACATGACATTAAACTATGATGGATTCACTCGCTTTAAGACGTTCAATTTATGGGATAATGAATTCTAATTGCATGATAATAAAATAAATGATCTCTCAAAGAACTACAAATGATGATGATTCTTGCCCTCACGGTATATGTAGTGATGCCGTGATCATCGATCATGGTCTATCCCCCACAAGAAAAAGAGTGAACATTCCTCCATCAGGCCCCTAATCTACCCATATTCATAATAGAAACCCTTGTCAATCCTTGTTTCTGACATCAATTATAACTCACGTGAACATAGGATAAATGGTAGGTATTCTCTTACGTAATACAATTATAGAGAAGCATGGTAAACCTGGAAAATGTGATGGAAGGAATTAAAATTCCCTTCCCCCTCGACCAAGTCAAATTAGTCTTGGGCACTTTCAGACCTATGTTTTTCTTGATTCTTCCATTGCAGGATACATAGTGACGCTTGAAATTGGAACCTCGGCCCATCCAATTGCATAAAAAATTCTCTCAAACCTCCCTACACATTGAGAAAACATTTGTAGGTAACATTTATAACTATTTATGGAATGATTCCTACCATTTTAGGATACATAGTGACACTTGGATTTGGTATCCCGACATATCCACCATTTAAAAAAATTCCGCTTTTCCACCATACATAGGTCAGACATGTACAAGGAGTCCATGAAATTTCATAATCACATGATAATAAATTGAGATATTCTATAAGTTTTTTGTGTGGTCCATTCATTGGTCTTAAAAGATCCCACACATTCCCCCCACTCATGAGAAGTCAAAAGTTCCTTATTCCCCCTCTAAAAATGAGTTACGTCCATGTAGAAGATTCACGTAGTTTGTAGTTAATCATGGTCTGGGTATTCTCACATTCCAAGTAACATCTCTCCTATTTTTTCAACTCCATACTCCAGGAAAACATGTATCCCCATAATCACCCAACACCATCTAATATGGAAGGAAATTTTACTGCAAACACCTTTGTTTTACTATGAACATCATGCCCTAGAGGCTGCGCATATGTTACCCACAAAAATGATTGTCAATCAAAGGAAAATTCGTCCCCAGGAGAGTCCTCTCATATCTTAGTACTCCAAACGTCTTCCAAGACCCATTCTATCCCTCCTAATTCATGTTTCCCCCAGGACTATACAGTACACCATCAATCTTCACTTTTTTCTAAGGAATGTCGGAATATCTGAATAGCGATTAACTCAATACTTTTAAAGATCTTTATTATAGTATAATCATCCCTACTGTATGACTCTAAACTTCACATTATCACAACCTAAATGCACGACATTAATTTGTAAGGCCAAAATCTTCCTTGTTGTATGACATCAAACTGCAGAGAAATGTCTTAAGTCTAATGATCCCCCTAATGTTGATCATCCAATTATTAGGAAATGACCCAGAATCCACATAAACCCTTGTTTCTCACACCGAGAATAGCTCATGTGAGCTTAGGGATCTTAGCGAGAGATACACCATGAGATTCTGAAAAAATAGCCCACAAATTTGGTCCTAGTAGCACAACCCTAAAAGGCATGTCATGGTTCCCTCCCTAGAGAGGAACCCCACATCCTAGCCTTGTGACGTTAATTGACCATGTGCTCCAATGATGGAATGAACACCTCACCCTGCGTACGAGTGAGTACTATGTAAGGGACACCTGATTCCTTGAGTAAATTGTAGCCCAAATGTCCCCAACATGTCTAATGCATTCCTACCATACCCCAAACTCCATGATTTGATTTATCTTGAATCCACATAACCCTCCAGGTCCAGCTAAGATGGGAGGCCAGTTACCTAAATACACCTTTGTTTAACTATGTACATCATGCCCTAGAGGCTCTACATATGATTCCCATAAAAATGGTCTTCAACCAATGGAAAATTTGTCCTGAATAGAGTCCTCTCCTATCTCAGTATTCCCAATGGCTTCTAATCCCCGTTCCATCCCTACCGATTCAAGGGACCTAAAATTAATGTTTTACATTTTACTCCATACACATATCAGAAAATACATGCCCAATTAAACTCTAGTCCCTTTTTAGGTTTCTAAATATACCCCATTCATAGGCGTGAAGCTAATCCGCATACAAGAGAAGCGTGCCTCCACTCATTTCTTGGTTTCCCCGAAGAAGTACAATTAAAAATCCCCGTTTTGTGTTCAGGTGATCCCCATGTTGATGGCCACATACCATATTCAAAATGTTCCCAATCTTCATAATCATCAGAGCCATTGGAAATAGAAGACCAGTGTCCTACAGACACCTCTATTTGATTATTCACATCATGCCCTAAAGGCTCTACATATGATTCCCACAAAAAAGGTCATAAATCAAAGCCAAATTCGTCTCCATGAGAGTCCTTTGTTGATTCTGAATGCTCAAATGACATTCATGTGCTGTTGTACCAAATATTTGGAAATCTATGTGATAACGACTTACATGACTCCATCTTTCTAAATTCCCCTAACAAAGATAAAAGGGATTTCTAACTGAACTAATTATTCACTATAACTCCCTCCTGCAATTAAGAGTGGCGTGAGAATGGTTGTTCACTCAAAGACAACATGAATGTCCTTAATGTTTTCAGACACAACCACTTAGGCCAGCCACACATTGTGGCTCCTAACATCAAAATAAATTAAAAATGATGTAAATACTATCAATACTATTTGAAATTGAAGGCCAATGTTCTGAGAAAATGTTTTCTTGACTATGCACATCATGCCCCAGAGGATCTGCATATGTTTCCCACACAATGGTCATCGGTCAAAGATAAATTCGTCCACAAGAGAATCTTTTCCCACCTCTATATGCCTAAAATGGATCATGGGCCTCATCCATGTCCAGAATTTACAAATTAAGAGTCAATAAGAATCCCTAATACATGTATTATGGATTTTAGAACATTCTCAACCAACAAATCCTAAATTGGGGCCCTTTCCCAAATAAGTCTGGTCAGATATGTTTGCCCTAAAACATTAGTAATAATATTGATCGGTAGGACTATGAACAGATTGTGAAAAATATTCCATACATTCAGAAGGGAAAATCTGCAGAAGGTGCCAATGGGAAAAAAAAATCAAGGATTGGTTTGTTAAAAACATTGAGCCATCATAAAAGGTGTAATGCCTATTAGATCGAAAAATCGCAAAGGGTGGCCTAAGAAAAATTTAAGTTATACCCGCTATGCCCGTGTCAAGAAGGATTTGGTTAAGAAAACCAGAAATAATTAAAAAGACACAAAGGTTCATGATATTTTCCAAAAAACCCCGCCCATAGTTGAACTACGCTTGATGAGTCCATTGGATTACGAAAAAATTAGAGAATTATCTGACCATTCATGTTGGGATAGCTTATACATCGGAATAACGACCTCTTCATCTTGATCGGATCCCATTATGATGTGGGGAATTTTTAGAGTCCTAAAAATTCATCAATGGAAAGATAAATACTCTGAAATGTTTTGTAAATAAGATTGATGCATGTTTGATTGCAAATTTGAGATGAAAAATGAAGATATAAAATTCTTCAAAGGAATCCATCCTGGTCGCATACCATCACTAAGAAAGTTTAGCGAAAGGAATAAAATATGAACCATTGTTGTGCAGATGGCCTATGATGAGTTAGCCCATGAGGAGTTTTCCAGAAAACGAAGAAGTTCTTAGTGAATTTCCTCCTGCAAACCGAATACGCCGCATATATTTTTCACAGGATACAATCTGAAAAATATATTCCCCACACACCATCCCTATGAATGGTGTGGTTCGTAGATGATGAGAATCCAACATCATCCTACACCATCAAAATTTTTGGTTGAATGAGTAATCTATGGATCTAGAAATCTCTTCATGGGCTTCCACAAGAAGGTGTCTCACAAACTATAGATATAGATTCCTTAGCACTCTATAAACGTATAGCCATAGGAATTGAATAAAAGAGGAAGAGGACGGATGGAGAGATAGCTCTAGGATGGGTGAAAACTGGATGAAGAATATAGAGTGTGCTAGAGAAATTTCTCCCACACCTGAAGAAGTTATCGAGACTCCATCCTG
Organism: Viscum album; assembly: GCA_963277665.1. Classification (NCBI taxonomy): domain Eukaryota; kingdom Viridiplantae; phylum Streptophyta; class Magnoliopsida; order Santalales; family Viscaceae; genus Viscum; species Viscum album. The sequence continues at coordinate 1,284,569,031 of OY728134.1, forward strand.
CAAGAAATAAGTAGTTCACAAAATCCAACCAACGAACCATTTCAAAAAACAGGTTTGCAGATTTCCTACCCACAAACAGTATTTGGAAGACCCTCCACAGCCGAACATAAAACCAATAAAATATATAATAAAAACTTTTTGCAGATTCCAATATGTGGAAGACTGTGTGAGGATTCCTATATGTGGAAGACAATATGCAGACGATGTGTTTCTTCCACATACCATTCTATGTGGCCATCTCTTCTGCATACCATCTTACGCGGCCATATCGTACGCAACCAACCACATGGTGAACAGATAGTTCGTGACTATATCTAATGTGGATTCTCCTACATAACCCGCTCCTATGTGAGTAGCCTTATGTGGAAACCTATTGGTTCCACCAGTCCACAACATGGTGGCTATGGCCCCGCAACCCACTTAAGATCAGTGTGGGGCTACAACCCTCGCCCTCTAGGTTAGTCCCTTAGTTATCGTCACTGACCCCCATGAAAAATGGAGAGTCTCATCAAAACCATGTCACGCTAGGTCGATGAAATTTTCCATTGCACCCTTATGACGCCCAAAATCCATCCCTTAAATACCATGAGAAGTGACATTCCACACGAACCTCCCGAAAGCCCTATCACCTAACTTCTATGTTATGTTGACCCATAACTCCATGGAAAATCACAGCCTGAATGATTATTAAATTCCTAGAAACATTCTTTCCATCCATCAAACTATGTGTCTCTTATGATTCTAGATCCTCATAAACCACCATGTCCATCAGAAGGGGAAAGACATTTTCCTACGGACACCTTTTCATGACTATTCACATCATGCCTCAGTGGCTCTACAATTGTCACCCACAAAAATGGTCGTCAACCAAAGGAAAATGCTTACTCAGGGGAGACATTTCCTACCACTGTATGCCTCAATGACTTACATGCCCCATATCATTTCTCTTGATCTGTGAATCCCTAAGTTCATGGTTTACACTTTCATTACCTCTCATTTTCAAGGCATGTCATAACAATTCATCCTGATTATCCTCTAGATAATAATGGATCCTACAACACAGTTCAATGTCTACGACCTTGAACTATGAGTTATCATCCTATACACCTGACATTAAATTGTATTATATTAGTCCAAGATATATCGCTTTAAACTGTAGTATATTGGGTCATTTATTACCTTCCTAAATGTCCTCATCCATCAAAGATGGAAGGCCAGTGTCCTGAGGACACCTCTGCAAAACTATGAACATTATTCCCCAGTAGCTCTGCATATGATAACCACAAAAATTCCCTATCAACAAGAGGCAAATGTTTCCTAAATATAGTCATTTCCTACCTCTGTAAGCCTCAATGGATTCCATGCCTCATATAATTTCCCATGATATGGGATCCTCCATAATCCTGGTTTACACATTCCTTCCCTCTCATATTCGAGGTGTGTCTGAATATCGAAACATAGTATTCCTCTGGTTAATCATGGTTTCTAGAGCTAGTGGTCCTCATCACATAACCCTAAAATAAAATACCCCAAATAGTCTTATCCAAATGAAATTAAATAGTGATGCCATTATCCAAGCTATATGACTTTAAATTGTAGTATTCAAGGTGATTTTAGATCTTTATAATCCTCTATGGACATCATAAGAATAAGGCCAGTGTCCTGAGGACACCCCTTATTGACTATGCGCTTCATGCCCCGGTGTCTCTACATATGTTGCCCACAAAAACGACCATCATCCAAAGGAAAATTCATCCATAAGAGAGTCCTTTCCTACCTCTATATTCCTCAATGTCTTCCATGCATCATATAATTTCTCCTAATCTGAGATCCTCTAGAATCACGATTTTCACGTTCCTTTCCTCTCATGCTCAATCCATGTTGAAACATCCCAACATGATTATCGTTGAGTTAATCATCATCCAAGATATATTACAATAAAATATAGTATAACTCATACAATATTCTGGGGCCCTCCCACTGAGTTAAGTCCCCATTCTTCCAATAGAGGTTTGTGTGGCCTTCAATGTCATTTCACATTAAATGGTTCATTGCTCCACACCCTCGCCCATTGTCACCCCGGCCTCTTCTGTCGCAGGCTCTCCCTCACCCACCAACTGGAGAGGATTCATGTTCAATTTTGAATCATTTACATCCTCTAGTTTCTCACAGTGAGAATGACCCTTGTGTTCATAGAGGTTTCAGAGGATTACAATATCCATGTGCATCTGAACTATGAGAACTCTAATTTCAGATCAAATGAGGATACGTAGGACACCTGTCTAAAGGCCCAATCTCAAAAGGGTGCCCTCCCATGAAGGTTTAACCCAATCAAGCCTTCTTAAATTGGAAGCATCCACACATAAGCCCCAGCATGATCCGAACTATGTGCATTCTGATTCCTCTCTTGAGGATACGTAGGAATCCCTTCTTATGGGCCTGATTACAACATTAAGTCACCTTTCCTCCATGCTAGATGATGATAAACTACAGATTTCCTTATTTTATAACTTAATTCAGAATAACCTCTATATAATCAAACATACATGCATGTCTACAATGATCATACAAACCAAGGGTAGGTCATGGATACACTCTTCATAAATGAACCAAGGATTCGCGAACATATGAACATGATTTAAATCTATATGAGAGTCCCATAACAGGAAACAATCCACACCCGGAATGTTGTGGTGTGCTTAACCTCTCATCATCTCGACCAGTGGAGTCCTTAATTGTCATTGGCCAAATTTTCAGCCAACGAGCACATGCATTTGGAAAACAATTCTATGAATCATGGATTCCAGGGATGCTGGGCATTCTTGGCTCCATGAATTAACCTGTTAGAGGCCATCTATGAATGTTATATCCAAGAACGACAGATTACAAAAGTGCCCGTCCCCACACAATCACCCACTAGGAACAACAGTTACCACATGGTTAATTTAACTTTCTTAAAAGGATAATGGCGCTGAACGGGTCAAAAAAAAAGTAATGTCGAATTAGACGAGAACATATCACAATAAAAAATGGGACAATTAACGATCCTCATCGGACCATTTCTGCACTACCCAGAAATGTGATACCTCATATGTGGAAAAAATAGTTTGAAAATACACATTGATAATTGAATATATATCTATATATATATATTTAAAATTTAGGGAATTTATGTAGTATATGAAAACAAACATTGCACATTACAAATTCAATATATGAAAGTTAAAAAGTGTATTAGTTGGAGTGATTCAATAGAGTTTATCAATAAGTTTTCCATTGATGAAAATACCCCAGACCATGGTAAGTTAACCGCCTGCTTTTATCAGCGCTAAGCAGAAAGCGTGGATAAAAGTATCAACTTTATCAGAGCTAGATAAAATCACTACTATAGGAGTATCTATTATTAGTTCTTTTTATCACTGATAAATCATTGATTTATGAGTGCTAAGAATTGCACTGATTAATGTTTTTCAGAAAAATTATTATTATATATATAATTAATGAATTTATATTCAAAAATAATTTTTATTTATATATATTCATTAAAAAATGCATGTCTGTAGTTAATATAATATAATATTCTAATATATATTTTTTTAATAATATAAATATATGTATAATTTTTTTTAAAAAAGTATATATATATATATATATATATATATTTAAATAATTATAAAATTATATTGATTTGTTAAATAATAAATATATTTATTATATTAATACTTATATATAAATATGTTTTAAATATATATATATATATAACCAGAAGTATATATATATATCTAATGAATTTTATATATATATATATAATGAGATAATGATAATATTCAAGGAAATGATCATCGTTATTTTTTATCACATATTGATATGGGCATATAATTGATGCTATTTAATCATTAGTTTATTTTTGGATATGATTTTGGGTTGATAAATGTTAAGATTACATATATTATGATGACACATGCATATGTTTTGTACATTCATCTTGAATTTTCATTTATAAATTGACACACTATTATTCATGTTTTCCATATATTTGATGACTCATTTTTTATGATCTATACCTTTCTAGTTATAAGATTAATTCTTTTTTATACCCATAAACTTATTATGTTCTCATAAATTCATATAAATTTACAAAAAAAATATTTAGATAATAAATATAATAATTATATTTATAATTATAATTTTTTAATTATATATAAATACTTTTAAAATCTGACTATAAATATATCTATTTAAATAATTCTAAAATTATAATAAATATAATATTTACAAATATATATATATATAGAATTATATTCAAATATTTTTAAATATTTTTATTTATACTTATAATTTTAAATATATATATATATAATTATAAAATTATAATAAATATATTTATTATATTCATAATTTTATAAATATATTTAATTATATAGATATATTTATAAAAATATAAAAATATTTATAATTATAAACAAATATTTATTAATATATAAAAATATTAATAATTATATATATATTTAAATAATTTTAATTTTATAATTTTATATAATTAATATATTTACTATATATATTTTTAATATTATAAATATAATAAATATAGCTAGGATAACATTATATTTCTTTAACTAAATAAGTATTTATTTTTAATTATAACTATAAATAAATATATATTTGTTTAAATAATTATAAAAAATCATTAATATATTTATTAGATTTCTATTTATATATAATGATATATTAATTATATTTCTAGTTATATGTAATAAATACATTAATTATATATATTTATAAAAGTATAAATATAATTAATATATATTTTTTAATTTTTTAATTATTTAAATAATTATATATTTATTAAATAATTATAAAATTTATTTATTATGGTGCTAGAAAAAATTATTAAGGAGAAAAGAAAAGGTAATAAATTTGAGATTAGATGGAATGCACGTGACCAGCATGTTAACCCCAATAAGGCTATGTTTAATAGTTATATTGAGGTCATTACGTCGTGGTGCATGCCAATTGATTTACATTCATGGGACCGTATTGTTTCCATTAATAAGACATTGATTTAGAAAGATATTAGGGTATCATTATTACATCCTTTCTTTATTTCACTTAAAAATAATATAATGAAACATTAACTTGAACTTCATCCTTCCTTGCATGGTGCATTTATTGTAGAAGACTCCCAAAAGAAATTTATATTAATGAATTCTGGAAGAATTCATAGAGGATTTCTCACAATTTAAATGATATTTATTCTTAATTATGTTGAATGGAAATTAAACATGCACCCACCTCTTATGTATGAGCACCTGATAAGCCAACAAGCATGGGATGTGTTTACTGGTCGTCATGGGTAGTCATCTTTTCAGGTACATTATGGTTGGTAATACATTGTTTGACAATATGAATATTCATCACTTTGATTGAGAATATTTGATTTATGAAATAGTAACTTAGTGCTAAAAATAAGGATTGAGAAGAAAAACCAATGTGCAACTATCATAAATCAAGGACGAGGCATGATTCACATGAAAAAAATTGGTATAAGTTTTAAATCTACCGTAATACTTTTATATAAAATGAAACAACAACATAATTATGTTCCTCTATTTATATCCAGATCAATGAATCCAAATCCAAAGCCACTCCACATTATGTTCTATAGAAGGAGGCATGTGTAAATAAACATGTTATATTAATTGATAAAAACACAACAACAATTGTGGGAAGTATGTGTAAGTATGAAATAATATAAATTTGTTTTTCATTAAATCCATATTACAAAACAATCATTACTTATTTTCTAATATTTTCTATCCGACTTATTTTTTAGGATTCCTCCACACCTACAGTATATTAACACCTACTATCAGTGGCCTTGATGTGGAAAGAATAGTATGGTCAAGTCAAAGTTGTGGGTTTTTGTGGTTAACCCCAAAAATATTTTCGGGGAAATAAATGAACTAGAGGAATTCAATGAAAGATTATCTTCCCGATAAGAAAAATTTCATTAGAATACTATGTTTCTAGAAATGTTTATGGGGTGAATAAAATTGAAGAAACAACTCAATAACAACCATGCAATAAATATCCCACCCCACCCCCACTAAATTTGAGGTGATCCATTCCCTGCAAATAGCTATGTTATATGAGGTATAAAATATTCTCATAATTTTTCCTATCAAATTTTAATCAAGAAAAAAAAGATACATTTCCTGTACTAATATTATATAGGGTGAAAATGACTATGATTTATATTTATCAACACCCACCCTTCAGTTTGTTGAAGGAGATACCATGTCAAATAAACAAGAAGATGGTCTGCATAATATACCACTTGCAATAGGTCATGTGAGAGTGGGTATTACCATAGATCATGAGTCACGCACCGAGCAACCTATTCTACATGATCTCTCGAATATTCATATGGTCGACCAAGATATTGGAACATTCTTAGCATGGATATCATATCTTGAAAAAAACATGTCGACAAAGAGGAATTCATTTCAGATTTATTTTTCATTCAAAACAATTTAAGATTGATGAAAAATGTTTTGAATGGATGAATTATATTACATACAGAACAAGAGAATTGGTGAAATTAATGTTTTAATCAAACCCCTCTAAAAGATCAATCTACTAATCTAAAATAATTTCATAAAGAACTTGTACCCCACCTTTTCAATATTTTTATTTACTAACATTGAACATTCATTCAGTGAAAATGTTATGAAGTGATAGTAATCACATAGTTGATTCTGAAGAAAACTTTATGAAGAAAATGATATAGAATAAATTTATCTGGACAAAATAAATGAAATCCTCAGCTATTAATGTCTAGGTGGCTCAGTTATAAATGTATACATGGGGTGTGATTTGATGATTTTTTTCATTTTATATTTTTTATAGGTGTATATATTAATACCAATTTAAGGGGATACCCCGTGAACATAAATTTGGACCCATTATTCCCCACACCACTTCTAAAAAACAAACCTAAATATAATAAAAATAATGAATGAAACAGGTACTAAACTGGAAAAATCATTTGAAAGAAAACTTACGGATGACAGACTCTTCAAAATTCCAATGATGGAGGGGTAAAACTCTCCAATTTTATCATATAAAATATATTTTCATTTCTTTTCTTACTTATACTTTTTTTTTTATTTTTAGGCAACATTAGATTCTCATTATTTCCAATTTGGATACTCCAAATAATTATTCTCTAGATTCACTGCATGGATACCCAACAAACCAACCATATATGATGACGATTTCAATTTGTAATACATTGAATCCAATGTTTTAGAACTAATAATCAATTTATATATTCTATATTATGATTTAAATAAAATTATATTGTGATAGGGATGCATATAAATATAGTGAAAACCATGGAATTACGACATTCCATGTGCACAAAGAGCCTGACACGTTATACAAGTTTATAAGTATCAGGGTATATATAATAATATTTAATTATTCTAATTCAAATTAAGACAAATCACTTATTTTTTACAATTGTTTTTGCAGTTTCTGAAACAAAAATATGGAAATGATGGTGGTTATTATTTTTATAAATTTATGAGAGAGATTATATTCCATCAATAAACTATCTTCCACAATTGATATTTTCAACAATAATAATTATTTAATTTAAATTATTTATTAATCCTTTGGGTATTTATGTTTTACCTTTACAAAAATGACTGTCTAAAATTGTCATAATCATGAGATGACATAGATTTTATTAGAAATGAATAGACAGAATACCTGATGGCAGAATTTACACATATATCAAGAAGATATGACTTCCATAGATGTAAGGGATTTTATCGTATTTGTGTTTAATTTATTGATTTGTAGTAGTACTAATATAAGATTTTTTTATTATATTTTTGGATTATTTTATTCATGTTGGGGTGGTTTCTTCAAAGGTGATCATTCTCATGATAGATTGTACTTCAATTCTACAACTGATATAATGACTACAATGATATGGGTCAATAATGATTATGACCATCATGAAATGGTTAATTCCTATTACTTATTTAATTAATTGTTTCATCATTTTATATGATGTTTTTAATTTAATTTCCTTATCATTTTTACCTAATAATTATTTGTATTTTTTCATAGATCTTTTAGGAAGTCTTGTTTTTCTTTAAATTATCTAGAACATGCCACAAATGAAATAACTCGATCCTTTATTCCAAATTTACCATGCCTTTCATTGTATTTCTTTGTCGAGCTGCCAAAACTGCATATGTAGTCCATGTTATTAGCCAAGAAACCTTTCTCGTTGTTGATTACAAGAAGAGTAGATGATGCCTTTTCAACAAATAAAATCAACTCAATATGAATTATTGTTAGTTTGACAAATAAATCAATGGGACGGTCTGACCGATATGACTCTAGATGCATATTTTTATTTATAATTGTCTTTAATTTTAGTAAAAATAATTGACATACTTAATACCAATAAAATGAATTCATATTGTTTTGATTATTTAGGAAAATTATCCATATGTCAATTTTAATTTGTAGGAATCAAGTGAACCTCAATCTGACACACAATGTGACCGATATGACTATCGGTCTGTCATTTTAGTTAAAATTGACATTAATTTCCATAAAAATAAAAGATTACATATTAAAAGTATATAAAACGCATTCGAATTGTTTTGATACTTTAGTAAAATTACCCAAATTTTTTTTTTACATTTAGGAATTAACTACACATCAATCCAACACATGTTTTGACCGGTATAACTCCATGTGTGTCTTTTCAATTAAAAGTTTAATTAATTTTAGTAAAAAACTAGATTACTTAATGAAAACCAATAAAACACATCCAAATTTTTTAATACTTCATGTTAATGATCTAATAGTAATTTTATTATATAGATATCAACTGCACCTCAATTTGATGCATGATTTGACCGGTATGACTCAAAGTGTGTCTTTGTATTTAAAATTGACATTAATGTTTTTAAAAAGAACAACTATCAAACTGAAAATAAAAAAATGAATTTTTATTTTATTGATACATTAGAAAAATGATCACAAGTCATTTTTGGCCTCTATGAATCAACAACACCTTAATCTGATGCATGGTGCAACTTGTATTACTCAAAGTGCTCGTTATCAGTTTAAAATTTTCATTTTCGATCAAAATGTTTCTCACCCACTAAAAACAAAACAAGTGTGATCTGATTATCGATATAATTTAGGAAAAAGATTCATAGTTTAGTTGCGACAAGTATATACCATTCTCACATCAGACCGACATATGATATGACATGCATGATTCTATTTGTATTTTTCCAGTTTCAAATGGTATTTTAATAAAACCATAATTAAAATACTCAAAACCAAGAATACAGATTCTGATTATGTTTCTACTTTAGGAAAAAAGATCTATATATAATTTTGTATATGTGAGAATCATATGCACCTCAATATGATGCACGATGTGACCGGTATAATTCCATGTGTGTCAATTTATTTAAAATTGAGATTAATTTTATTAAAAAGAACACGTGACATACAAAAAATTACTAAAGTGCATTTGGACTGTTTTGGTACATTGGAAAATTTTCCATAAGTAATTTTTGATGTGTATGAATCAGTATCACCTCAATCCGAGACATGGTGTGACGTCTAAAACTCTAAGTGTGTATATTTATTTAATATTGGAATTAATTTTAGTAAAAAGAACAATTGATATACTCAAACCAAATAAAACGTTTTTATACTGTTTTGATACATTAAGAAAATGATCCATGTGTCATTTTTGACCTATAGAAATCAACCGAACCTCAATCTAACACACAGTGTGACATATGTGACTTGAAATTTCCATTATGTGTTTAAAATTGACATTTTAGTTCAAAACATATCACCCCCTAAAAACATAAAAAACACGCCCTGATTTTCATTATATATTATAATAAAGATTCATAAGTCATCTTTGATTTTTATAATGTAGTATCACAAAAAACCAACACATGATGCTACCAATTTGACTCAACATGAGAGTTTCGAATTTCAGATGACAATTTAATAAAACAAACAAGTGACATTCTCAAAACAGAGAAAACCTGTTTGGAATTTTTTGACATTTTAGGAAAAAGATTCATTAGTCACTTTTTTATGTGTAATAATCATCCTCATCTCAATCTTCACAGAGTGTGGACGATATAATTCCAGGTGTGTCAATTTATTTACAATTTACATTGATTTTATTAAAAAGAACTAGTGACATGTTGAAAACTAAGTAAACACATTCATATTGTTTTAATACTTTTGTAAAATGATCCATTAGTAGTTTTTTCTTTGTAGGAATCATCTGCACCTCAATCTGATTCATGATACGGACCGTATAACTCCAAGTGTATCTATTTATTTAAAATTGACATTAATTTTAAGAAAAAGTAAAAGCGACATACTCAAAATAAATAAAATAAATTTGGATTTTTTTGACACTTTAGGATAATGATCGATACGTTGTTTATGAAATGTAGGAATCAAAATCACCTTAATACAATGCATGGTGTGACTAGTATAACTCAAAATGATTATTATGTGTTTAAAATTGAAATTTTAGTTCAGAAAGTTTGACTCACTAAAAACCTAGAATACACTCTCTGATTTTGTTAGTAATTTAGTAAAATCATTCATAAGATATTTGGGATGATTAGGAAGAAATATTACATCAAAATGATACATTAATCCATTGATATGACTCAAAATCAATGAATTATTTTTAAATGATATTTTATTAAAAGTGACATAAGTAAAACTGAGCAAACACATTTAGATTCTGTTGATACTTTAGGAAAATGATCCATAAGTCGTTTTTGATGTGTATGAATCATCCAGACATTAATAAAACACACAGAGTGACCTTTTTATTACTTGTGTGGGTATTTATTTAAAATTGACATTAATTTCATTAAAAAGAACATGTGGCATACTAAAGACCAAAAAAATGAATTCAGATTGTTTTGATACATTAGGACAAATATCCATAAGTCATTTTCAATATGTTGGATTCAACCACACCTCAGTATAATTCATGGTGTAACTGGTATAACTCAAAGTGTTTCTTTTTATTCAGAAATGACATTAATTTTAAAAAATAGAAAAGGTGACAAACTAAAAAGTGAGAAAATGTATTCCAATTTTTTTTGTAATTTAGGAAAATGATCTATAAGTCATTTTTGAGGTGTAGAAATCAACTGCACTGCAATATGATTCATGGTGTGACCAATATGACTCCATTTGTTTTTTAAAAAATGTGACTAGTTTTAGTAAAAAGAACAAGTGACATACTCAACACTAATAAAACGCATTTAGATTGTTTTGATACATTAGGAAATTGAAAGATGAGTCGTTTTTGACATTTCGGAATTAACCACACCTTTATCTGATGCATGGTGTGACAAGTATGACTAAATGTATCCATTATGAATATAAAAATTCATTTTTGTTCAAAACATGTGTTACTCACTATTAACCATGAAAAAATTCATTGACTGTGTTGATAATTTTGAACAATGATTCATATGTCATTAGTGATGTGTAAGAATAATTATCACATCAAACTGACACATGATGTGTCCGGTATGAATCAATATGTGTGTTTCCTGTTTGAAATGAAATTTTTGTAAAAAAAAACAAGTGACATTTTGAAAACCCAGAAAATGAATTCAGATTTTTTGGATACTTTAGGATGATGATCCATAAGCAATATGTGATGTATAAGAAACTTCCACACCTTAATCAGACACACGGTGTGATTTATTTAACTTCAAATGATTCTTTATTTAAAATTGATAGTAATTTTAGTAAAAATAACTAATGACATACTCAAAACCGAGACATCACATTCAATTTTTTTTGATACATTAGGACAATGATCCATAACTCATTTGTGATATATTAGAATCATTCAAAACTCAATACAGTGAATAGTGTGACTAATTAACACCATGTGTTTCATTTTATTTAAAAATGAAATTTTATTAATATATTATTTCATATTAATGTTTAATTTATTTCATTATAGTATTACTAACATATTATTTTTTTTCTTATATAGGTGGATTATTTTTCTCTAGTTAGGGTGATTGGTTCAGAAACTGATAGTATGGGAAAACAAATTAGAGAAAATTTCTACTTCCAAATATGATGAAACAATAATGATTTTAAATTTTTTTTATATTAATTATAAATGTTATTATACCATTTTTTCTAAAAGTATATAGGTGTTATTTTGTATTCATGGTGTAAAATTTATTTCAATTAAATTATATATCTTGTATATGGGTTTGCAGGTATTTTTTGTATTATTTTGTTAAAAAAGCACATTGCAGTTGTTTGGGACTTTATCAACTATTTTTTTAGAGCTAATAAATTGTACCCTTTATCAGTTCTTTTTTATCATGGATAATGGGGAACCATTTAATGGTGCTGAGGGCAACAACTTTTTATTAGATTTGTTAAAGCACTTTTTGCATCTTGTTGGAGGACATATCTGTAGTAGTGAATGTTGAACTGTATCTACATCAATTGAAAATTAAATAACCATATGAAATCCATTATAAATCATGAAAAAACTATAAAAACCCATTATAGAATGAATGTTTCTTCTAAATTGGAAACAATGTACACAATTATAGAACTTGGAATTGATATGTTTTTTAAAAGATTAGATATTCACAATGAAAATTACATATTTAATACATAGTGTACTACATATATCAACATTAGATTAAAAAAATTGAGATTAAGTATATGGAATTTTTATATATATTAAATAAATATTCCATATGGTAGTATTTACCTATAGAACAGTCATAAAATATATATTTATAATTTTGGGAATTTATATTTGTTGTCATATCCTGCATACTTTATCCTTAGGTGAAGCACTCTTACCTTGGCCAACCCACCAAAGAAGTGTTTAAAGGGCCCTTCCTAGCACCATGTGTTTTCATTAAGATTGTGGAGATACAAGACATAATGGTTTACTATGTGTGCAGTGAGAGGAGGCATCTACTTCTGGCTTGGACAACAGTGGTTGTCGAAGTGGTGGATTTCTGTACCATCTGACTGTAGGATATGGGGGAGGTTTCTCCAATGGCTTCCATTCCTTTATCCCATATCTTCCATGGAGATTTAATCCATAGTTGCCTCATGAAACACCATAATTTCCTGATCTACCACTACCAACTGCCCCCCACCATTCCAGATCTTTTTAACGGCCTCTCAGTCTTTCCATTATTTCACTCTTAATTTTTTAGGTTTCATTTAAGTACTGTTGTAATAATATTTGAATGTATGGTGAAGAGGGTGATGATATACCTATTTGTATCCATCACCCATTAATGTGAAAAACTATTAATTAATTAATAATATATTTTAATATGAATATGATACTTGAAAGTCTACTAATGGTAATTACCTTTTAAAAAAATATACCATACATTAACATTTCAATCATAGATCAATTTCATTATCAATTTCTATTGAAAATTTGGATTCCTTATGTATGGGTGTGTGTTTGTTATCTAGTGGGTCAAACCTCATACCTACCCAAAAGAATTGGAAGACACTTGTTTGACATGTTTTACTATTACATATATATGACCCAAATTCCCCTGATTGTCTTGGATAACATGCCTCCCTTCAGAAGATTGCGGCCACCCATTGTAGCTATATTATCCTTCTACATCATCTGTTGCACATAGTGTAAACTTAAAAAATCATTGACATGATCACAATGTACGAAATATGCCCACCCACTACAGATTCGACAAAAATAGGAGACCATTGCATGGAAACCAAGGACCATGTCTTCCCCCCTTGTCAATGGTTCCCCCAGTGTCTGACATACAACTACCTATTCCACCTCCCATCACTAGAATAGATTTCATTACAGGCTAAGACATAGTCTTGAAGACGACATGATAGTCAGTAGGAAACAACCCATGGTGAAAAACTAAAGATAGCTGAGGAATACCTACAAATGGGGCCTTGTCTTGTTCATTAGGGAGATTCCCTATCATGGTGGCCCCATGTGATCTATGTAGTGCACATGTGAACGCCACCCTCCCTTTTTTGATTTTTCCCATGTTTGTCTTCCCCTCAAGCTACCTCCCGCAACCCGACATCTAACAAAAACCTTTCTATTGACCTCCCCCACCCTCATTACTCCCACACACTCTCTCCCATAGTTTATTAAACAACAAATAATATAGAAAAAACTTTTAAAAATGCTAGAAAAATCCATCAACAACATTAAAAAGTTTGGTTGATCTAATATCTGTAAAAAGGGGACCCTTTATCAGTGCTAAAAAAGTGCTGATAAATGGGGATCCTTATCAGCACTTTTTCTAGTGCTAAAAAGGAGCCCCTATTATTAGCATTAGAAGATGCAATGATAATGGTAATACTACAACAATATACTATTAAAATTGCAGCACACTATAATAAAAAATATAGAAATTTATAGGAAAATATAGGAAATGGACAATTAATAATTTAATGGAATTAAAAATTGCATCATAGATTATAAAAAAAATGTTGTAGGAATTTAAGACATTTTTTTTAAAATTACATTAGTAAGTACTATTTATCACAAATATTCAAAAACATCAATGGTTTCATTGTCTTTACCACCTGATCCCCTCTAAAAAAGTCTTATCATGATATCAATTGTCGAAAAAAGCACCCTAACTTGAGAAAAATAACCCCCTGTATAAGAAAACAATTATTATAATAGTAATACTATAAGAAAATAAATTAAACATAAATATGAAATAATACACTAATAAAATGTCATCTTAAAGCTGAAACTACACAATTTGAGTAAAATCAGTCACATTGTGCATCAGATTGAGGTGCACATGATTCTAACATGTCACAACTAAATTTTAGATATTTTTTCAAAAATATCAAAATAAGAGGAATTTTTTTATTAATATTAAGAATCTCATTTTTTTAAAAAAATGTCATTTTAAATTTAAAACACACACTTTGTGTCATACTGGTCACATTGTTTGTTGGATTGATGTGGGAATAATTCCTACATGTCCCAAATGGCATTTGAATCAATGTCCTAAATTATAAAGTTAATATGAGCATGTTTTCTCTTTTTTCAGAGAGTGAAAATTGTTTTGAATAAAATTTCAAATTTAAAACTATTAACTGGATCTTTGAGTCATACTAAATATACCATGTATTTCATTGAGGAATAGATTATTCCTAAAAAAATGACTTTGGATTATTATCCAATTTTTTTGAAACAATACGAATGTGTTTTCTTTTTTTTGAGTATGACACTTGTATTTTCTATTAAAATGTCAATTTCGAATAAAAACACACACCTGGATTTGTAATGGTCACAATTTACGTCAGATTGAGGTGCAACTTATTACTACACATAAAAAAGGATATATAGATTGTTTTTCTAATGTATCAGAAAAAAGTGCACAATTTTATTCTTAGTTCTTAGTATGTCATTAATGGTTTTCTCGAAAATGTCATTTTAAACTAAAAATGCTCAATCTGAGTCATACAGATCACACGGTGAATTAGATCGAGGTGAGACTACTTATTACACATCAAAAATTTCATATAAATAATTTTTTTTAAATTATAAAAAAAATCCGAAGGCATTTTCTCAATTTTTATATGTCATTATTTTTAACAGAACGTCAACTTAAACTAAAAACATGCACTTTGAGTAATATCTATCAAATTATGTGTCAAGTTGACATGAGACTATTTTTTACATGTCACAAATGAATAATGATTTTTTTCCTAACTTATCAAGATAATAAAAACATTTTTTCTTGGTTTTTAGTGAGTGACTCCCATTTTTATCTAAAATGTCAATTTTAAAGTAATAAGAGACACTTAGAGTCATTTTAGGAACACCATGTATCAGATTGAGCTGTGGGTGATTCATACTTATCAGAAATGACATATTGAACATTTTCAAAAATTATAAAAACAATATGATTTTATTTTATCAGATTTGGGTATGCCACATGTCTTTTTTACTAAAAAGACAATTTTAAGTAAAAAGGACAAACTTGGGTCATAATAGAAAAACTGTGTATCATATTAAGGAGATTCTAATTTCTACATGTCTAAATGACTTACGGATTATTGTATTTGAGTATCGAAATAATATGAATGCATTTTCTAATTTTGAGTATGATATTTATATTTTTTTACTAAAATGTCAATTTTAAATAAAAAGACAAACTTGGGGTTATACTGGTCACACCGTGAATTATATTGAGATGAGGTTAATTCCTACATGTTGGAAATGACTTATTGATCATTTTCCAAATGTATCAAAACAATATGAATAGTATTGCTCAGTTTTGTATCTGTAACCTATTTGTTTTACTAAAATTTCATTTTAAATTGAAAAGTCACACTTTGAGTCATATCGGTCATATCGTGATTATTTTCACATGCATCTAAATCATACATGTCACAAATGACATATGAATAAATTTACTAATTATCAAAGAAAATATAATAATGTTTTTCTGGTTTTTAGTGAGTGACAAGTGCTTGGAAATAAAATCTCAATTTTAATCAGATAACAGACACTTTGAGTAATTTAAGGGATACATTTTATCAGATTGAGGTGTGGCTGATTCCTACACATCAAAAATTAATTATGGATCATTTTATTAAATTATAAAAATAATATGAATTTGTTTTCTCTGTTTTTAATATGTCCCTTTTCAATTTTATTAAAATGTTAATTTAAAATAAAAAAACATTGAGTGATATTGGTCACACTGTGCATTGGGTTGAGGTGCAACTAATTTCTATGCATAACAAATGACTTATGGATCACTTTACTAAAGTATAAAAATAATATGTATGTGTTCACTCAGTTTTTATAATGTCTTTATTTTATTAAATGTCATTTTTCTCCCACTATTAACTCTGTGAATTCCATTAAGGGAATGAGAAAATGTGATAGGTCACATTGTGGTTCTCAATAGTAGGCATCATCTAATCCACCTATACTGTCGATAATAGGCTCTTTGATTTTCTACCAGTATGGTAAGCTAGTGTATTCAAAATCAGTTTGCACTGAGGCAAAGAAGATATATGGTTGCTATGAATGATCGTGTCTCTTTGAAGAAGATCTATCATGACTATTTTACTCCACGTAGTGGAATGGGATCATCTGTTCCAAAACATACTATGGTTAAATAAAATTCTTCATTAACTACGGGGTTATAACCATTGGAATTCGAAACCAAGCTTCCTCACTTATGTTTCCCTTTGGAATTTGAGATGGTCTCATTGATTTAAGATTCTAACATTCCAAGAAGTTTCTAACGGGTTTGTTCGCAGAATCAGAAACATCCAATGATTCCTTATACATTTGGACGTACCTTCCAAAGGTAGGTGCTCATTAGTTGTGGACTGATGAGGCTTAGAAAATTTCATTGGTTGAGAGGATAGGAGGTCAGACTCATCACACCTTTTTGAGGGGAATTATTGTCTACTCTAGGACTCTCTTTTTTAGATTTATGTTACGTTCGTGAATCCTTATTACATTACTAAGTATAAAATGAGTGTTCCTTTAGATCTGACAATCAATGATTAAATATGTTGTAAATTTAAAAAATCTTTTATATGTATTCGAGGTACCTCATCAATAGAGAATCATCTGTATTTTCTAGAGATTCTTAGTCGATGGTATCCTTAAATTCATAAAAGTCTCTTGGTCATTTTGATGACCATACTGGTTTTAAAGCCACTCAATGGGGCACTTGAAGTTTATTGTCATTCACGAGGACATGAATTATTTCGATGTTGGGATCATACCCGTAGATGGGTTATCTACGTATCCTTTTTTTAGAAAAAGAATCAGAACCCACATAGTTCGAGTAAGGGAGTATGATGTTTATGCATGATTGATGGATCAATGAAAGAAGTCATGATTACTTTTACACACTAAGCTCAGGTGAGTCATGCTCGGTGTGAGAAACAAGATGTATTGGTGAAACCAGACAATTGTGCCATGAACGATTCAATGATGTAGGGCTTATGTATGTATGAATGCCCAAAAATAGATAAAGATTAAGATTTACATCAGGCATGAAATCCAGAAACATGGTCCATAAAGGTATATGTACTTCATGGAGATTTGGATACTCCAATCTTGGGGATTACTCCGAAGGAAGATTCCCAAGTTAGGAGGGGACTTATTATTTGGTTTTACTCCTCAGAAGGAAACCCAGATCAAAAGGAATTATGACTAGTCAAGAGAAATTAAGACTAGGGCTTACTTCTGAAAAGGAGGCCTAGGTTAAAGGGATTTGAAAATTAAATGGACTTGGGGCTTACTTTTAAGGAGGAGGCCTATATTTGAAACTGGGGCTTACTCCTGAGAAGCAAGCCCATGTTAAGATAATTATGATTGGGGCTTACTCCTAAGGAGGATGCCCAGATTACGGGACTTCGGACTTACTCCGGAAAACGATTCCCAAATTAATGAGGATTTGGGGCATACTACTAAAGAGAATGCCCAAGTTTAAGAGAATTTGGACTGGGGCTTACTCCTGAAAAGGAGGCCCATATTAAGGGGAATTATTACTGGGGCTTACTCCTGAAATGGAGGCCCAAGTTAAGGGGTTCTCTAATCTTAAATGATGAGGGTGAATGAATGAAATCTCAATCTTTAGTGACATAAATTTGTGTAAATCGCTAGGTTTTGAGATATGTTCCACAGAGTTCCTTTTAGATGAGGAATTAAAATCAAGAAATCATGCCATAAATGGCTTTTAAGAGTGTCTTAAAGACTTAATCTTGAATAGGAGAGGTGGAATGTCATAAGAGAGGTGAAATGGGTAGGAAAGGCACCCAAAAAGATAGGGGCACACAAGTCCTAGCAGGCGCGCAGGTACTGCGTGGGCACACAAGTCCCTGGGCGCACAGGTATACCTGCGCGGAACATGGGTACTTGCGCGATTGTTAATCAGTAGGTTAATACATGGGTGATCCTTGACCAAAGCCTTTAAAATTATCCTGAGATACTTCTAGAAGAGGGGCACACATGTTTTGATGAATAGATAAGGAGGCGTGAAAGTATGTTCATTTCCCTTAAGGGTAAAATACATTAGACGTGCAAGTGTTAGTGATTTCTAACACTTAGACCCTATTCCTCTTGTATAGACCTTCCATTCTAGGTAAAGAATTAACTTAGAAGCGTTTGGAAGACTTGAAGAAGAGACTTGGGTGTTCAGAGCTCTATATCTTAATTATGGAGAAAAAAAATTTCTTTTGTGGGGCCCACCGGGGGTATTTATAGGATGGAGAAGACCCTGAGTGGTTTTCAAAGAGGGCACATAAGTGACGTGCTCAACCAACAGTAGCGCGCAATTGTTCTTGCACGACCATGGTAGAACTTGGGCGACCCTTGCACAATATTCTTCTTATTACTTCCTTTGTGAATTTTTGATATTTTTCCAATGGTTGAATCAGTTTGAGCTAAGATATTCACCTTTTCCAATCTATAGACTCTAAGATGAAAGGAGCATCAACAAAAGTCCCCCCTCGGTTTTGGATCAAAAAGGAATGAGGATTTGACTATGAGGAAATCAAGAATCAAAAAAAATTGGGGCGTGCAAGATATGGAGCACAAATGAGCTTCGGGCACGCAGGGTCTGGCGCACAGGGTTTGGCGCGCATGGGGACGACTTTGTCTATAAATAGAGGGCCTCACTTCGCGCAAAGCACCCGACTCTTGGTTGTTTTTTTCTCTCGACGTGCAAGTTGACTCCCGGCTCTCGCATGTCCGCGAAAGTACTCTCCCAGAATTGTCCATGATTATTATTCCCACTGCGAAAGTACTCTCCCAGAATTAGCCAAGTACTTGAAGAAGCATCATATTAACTTCCCGCACATCATTTATCTTCCTCTGTATAGCCATGGTCACTTTCAAGATGTCAATATTCCAAAATCAAATAATTATCTACCGCATTCCTGGTTTCAGTCATATACCAACTTTTCTTCAACAAATGTCTCAATCGCGGGAACATTTTATGCTGTCGGAATAGTAAAGAAAGCTTATACAATGCATCATAGCTCGCCTACACCAGATCTGAAACCTCACAAGCTTGAGCTGCACCTACATTGTTATCCTTCAGTCTTTCAAAACTCTCAGATGACTCAATCCAAAGGCTGGAAGGAGAAGTGGGAATTCAGTTCTGGAGGAGGGGTGAAGCCAACATGGATATGGGCTTATTAGGTGCGACAATCTTGTGATGAGTTTATCGAGGATCTGAAGGGAGATGCTATTTATGAAGCTGTCTGGGCTGGGCAGACATATGATTATAGGAATGATATTTTTGCATCGTAATTGCTTAGCCAGTAGAGCCCGGAAACTTATTCTTTCCATCTGACCCATGGAGAAGGAGGAATTATTTTGTGGGATGTCTACAAGATCTCAGGGGCTCCAATACTGGGTGATATGTATGACGAATTTTTCCCTCTAAAGGCAACCCTGCATGATCTATAGAAGACTCCAAATTTGGTTCGAGAGTTATTGAAGATTTATCATAAGCTCAAAATCACAAAGACATCAAAGACTCATTCAAGAAGGGATATTCATCTAGAGGTGTGGATGAATATAATTCTTATTGAGAAGAAAGAGAAGGAGACAAAGGAGAAGGGATCCAAGAAAGTGAAATCCAAGGATAAGATGCCCACTCGTCCGACCACCTTCCCCAAAACAGAGAAGAGGGGTGCTCCTGGAACATTCTGGACAACTTTAGAAGCAAGAGAGTTTGAGAAATGGGGGTATGAAGTGAATCATAAAATCCCGAAGAAGACCCGTCTGGCAGGATTTTTATCCTTCTGTCTCAGTGTCTATCATTTACTAGTCAGAGATTCGAAGGGATGCATCAGGCCAGGGACCTTCTTTATTGCAGCCAAGTTGGCTGAAAGGAAGATGGTGGGGTTGGCTACCCTATTTTTGGAAAATATTCACTGGAGCTTTCTCCATGTCTATATGGGTGAGTCTCCTTTGATATTAGTGGGACCATTCCAAGTTTTATTGGGGTGGATCCCCACTAACGTCCAGACATTTGTTGTTCAAAATGGAATACGGATTCCTGGAAGTTCTTTCAAGCCGTCTGTTCAGGCCTTATCTAGAGTTTTTCCTTTGGCCCTCAATGCCTACGATAATAGGCCATGGCTAGGTATGCATAAGGAATTCCGCTTCTTTCCCTACCGAAATCCATCGAAAGGGTGATTCGTTGATGATAGATCAGCTAGCTTGGAATAGAGGTCTTACATGATGGCCTGCAGAGATGGTATGCTTGCCACTAGAATTGATGGGGAAATTATATGTGAGGAATATTCTCCATATCAATTTCCACGCCAATTCAAGTGTCTACAGATGACTATTGTATCTCCTCCAGTTCACGTCAGATTAGAGAAGCATCCAATGGTTGCTCGACAACTTTGGTTTCTAATGGCTACGGAAAGGATTGGGACAACCTTTGACTTACCAGATACTGAAGCGGTAAGCAATTTGACCATATGGTATGCTGAAAACTGGATAGCGTCATATCATGAGGCCATATTTAATAAACCTGATTATCGGGTTAGAAAGAAGAAGAGAACCATTGAGATAGAAACAATTTAGGTGGCAGGTGATTCTTCCACTCCTGAAGTTGGTTCACTCAGTTCTTCAACTGAGGCTGATTCATCAGATTCTCAGGAGATACAACATGTGTCAAAGCGGCCATGTGCCGTAAATAATCCTCCTATCAGAATCAAGAGAGCCACTCCATCAACTCCTAGTGAGTTACTTTATTGAGGCAATTTTAATTTCAATTAACTTTATAGAGTAACAGGTTTTCATTCTCTTTTTATAGTTGCAAGAGATAGAATGAAATTAAAATCAGTGGTTGTAGGACCCTCTTCGCAACCTTTTAGTACACCTACATATCTACAACCAGAGGCCATCTAGGCATGGCGGGATGTATACTACGATACTGAAACTATCTGGCTAGAGCTATGTGAAGGGTTACGTCTTCCTAAAATATGGACTCTTCAGGCTCCTGCAAATATTCATTTCATGGATAACCCTGATGAAGTAACAACCTATGTCAAAGAGTTGAAGGCCTACATATATGCCACTGAAGATTCTATCCCTATCATCAAGTGGGTGAAGGAAATGATCGATCACGGTGCCACTTATGAGGAGTGGCATGAGTATGTGGCTCTTGAAGATGTAAGTTTTCTTTCTTTATTTACATTGCAACTTGATTTCAGTCAATGAATTTTTTTTTCAAGGAAATTGTTTTATTCATCTTGCAGCTTTCCAAAACTACTGAGGTTCCTTCGCCTCAGTAAATCCCTGGTGGTACTGCCATCGAAGCTGCTGCTGAATCTCCTCGTGAGTTGTGCGAGAAATCTACAGGCCAGCAGGCAATGAATGAGGAGTTGGACATGGCTTTCCACTCTCCCATTCAACTGCCCATAATGGAAACTGCTGACACTCCCAAAAAGCCAAAGGGACAATGGTGTCTGAGGAAGATGTCCACAACTAAACGCTTCATTAGTAGTGGTAAGTCCTTCAGATAATTATGAGTCTTAATCCATGAAAAGATTACTCATTTTCTATGGGATTACATGGGATTCTTCAATTTCCCCTCTGAGGGAGAGGACTGATCCTCCTTTGATGACCACAGAGGGTGCTGTGGAACCAACACAAATTCAGGCTGCATTGGCTGCTTCTGAAAAAGAGCCAACATCTATTCCCAGTACTACTCCTACTGCTGCTACAAGTAGAGAAGAAACTGCACCAGAATCATTGGCAGCCGCAACAACTGAATCTGCCATCCTTCCTGAAGAAGCTATCCAGGGTCCAAGGCCACAGAATGAGTTTCGCCATGAGGACACATCAAATGCTCCAACTAGTGAGACTAACCAGGATTCTAAAATATAATTGGATGAAATAATGAATCGTGGTATGTCTTTCGATGAATTTTATGATCATGTTATGTTATCATGTGGTTTAGAATACCTTGGGCATGAGTGTTATCCTTCATCCAGTAAATTTTTTTATAATTTACACTTATAATCATGACTGAAAATAATATGCAGTTCTATCCATAGAAGCTGCTGAATTGCTAATTCCTGAAGAGGTTGTGGACATTGATGTCAACCCTACCATTGCAGAAAAATTAGATCAAGTGGAGATAAACCCAGTAAACCCTCATGAGACCCATATTAAAGATCCTGTTGAAACTGGGATAGATGAGGAGGAGTCTTCTCAAGCTGTTAATCTACTGTTAGGTAATGATTGTACTGAGTTTTCAATATAGAAAACCAACTTAAATTATTCTATGAAACTAACCATAATTTTAATTGATCAAACTTGGATATCAACTTCAATGGCTAGAACTGGAGGAGAAGTCTCAACATCCACCCAAACAGTAGTAGAAGGTGAAGAAACCAGGGTCAGGGGGGAAGGAGCAGAACATGGAACTTCCCTAAGTGCATTAATCCCAGATTACATTCCCCCCCTGTGATGATGATGTCAAATCGGACCCGGAGGTTCTTAAGGTGCTCATATTTTCACAACGCAAGTCATAGAACAACATTTGGAAAATCATATCTGAATTGCCTCTTGAACAGATGTCATCAATGATTTCCCAGTTGTCGTCCCAGTTCATCATGCTAGGACTTGGAGGTTTTGGATACCAAGAGACCCATACCATGGTGAAACAAGTCATCATAAGAAGGGAGCAAGAGAAAAAGTGTCTTAAAGATTTGTACAAGGTGAAGCTTTCAGTCAATATCAGCGAATTTGAGGCTACTGTATCCCGAGCTGAGGCTGATTATGATGCCAAGATGAAAGAGCTGAAGCATAAGATCAATGAAAAAGTCGTCCAGCAGGTGCATCTCCAACAACAGTTAGATTCTGTTACTGGGGAACATGACTAGCTCAATAATTCCTTGGAGGGAGCTCAAATGAATGGCATTAAAGCCATTGCAGATGACTTGAAGGCACTCCATCAAGCTGAGAAGAGTGAAGCCGGTCGAGTGGACGAGCTTCAAGTAGCTGATGATGAATCTCGGGATGTTTTACATCATGTAAAGACTTTTGTTGACAGTATTTTGTAATTTTATTGAAAAAGAGAAGAGGCTTCAATCTGTGGATGTCCCTCTAATTCTTGTTCATCAATGGAGAGTACATTTATCTTCAATCATTTATGCTTGTATTCTTTCACTACCTGATTTAAATTTTACCTAAAACAATGGGCCTAGTATTCATAGTTTTATTTTTTACTTGGATTAATTTAAATAACCCTACAAACATTGAATCTTTTAATTGCTCAATATTACCTAAATCATATAAAATGTATTTTTAGTGAGCTGGAACTTGACTTTTATTCAGAGTTCCTTTGTCTTTTCTAGGTAGTTTAAAGTCATGCATGTCGGACATAATGAGGCTAATGTTTGAGGTCGAAATATCTTTGACCGAAATGGATTAAAATTCACTCAATTTTTTGACAATTTATCTGAAAACACATTACCATACTCATGTATGAGGGAAAATATGTAAACTATGACTTAAGAATATTTGAATCTGAGGAATGATATCAAAAAAGAGATAAAAGGCATTAGAAGAAGTAATTTACAAGAATGAAATTAACATTTTTTAACAAACCCGTTTGGGGGTTCAATTATGTAGGGCCACCTAAGGGCATTGGCTGCATAGTCAAATAAATAGCATCATTTGGATGACAGGTCTATTATGTAAACTACTTATGCAAGGCCGCCTAAGGGCACGTGCTGCATAGGTAGGAAAAAGAACTCTCATAAATTCACTTTCCTAGTGCTAAAAATCCATTGAAAGTTTATGAAGATTCAAAATTTCCAAAGTATGGAGTTTGCTGTATGGAAAGAGGTACATGAATATGGAGAAGACATTTCCTAACAAGATTATCGAAGAACTGGATGAATATCACTCCTACGAAAGTCTGAACCAAACGTAGGGAAGGAGAATATAAACCATAGACTTGAATAATTTCAAATCATGAAAAAGGATATGGGACAATTAAGTTAAGGATGGCTATTTTTGTGGATCCCTACATATTTTCATTAAGACAAATAAGGAAAAAATGTGCTTTCTTCCCAAGAATGAAGTTACCATTATTTAACAAACCCGTTAGGGGGTTGAATTATGTAGGGCCACCTAAGGGCATTGACTGCATAGTCAAATAATAGCATCTGTTGGATGACAGGTCCGTTTTGTAGACTGTTTATGCAAGGCCGCCTAAGGTCACGTGCTGCATGGTCAGACAAAAGAACTGTCAAAAATTTGACATTTTTTGACTAGAAATCAAGAAAATGGTTATGAATATCTAATAATATTTAAGGACGGGATTATTACACACAAAGATTGGTGTTTTCCAATGTATGTAGAGATACACAGATCAATGCTAACCATATTCATGTTGTGGTTGGGTCCTGAATTGAAATGTTGGACTTCACTAAGTATCCCATAAGGATGGGAATCAAGACATACGTAGTTCTTAAACTACAGTTTAATGTCATGCGAGACAAAGGATTTGGGATCTTAGTTTAGGTTCATAGAGCTCAAACCATAATAAAAAAATATAGAGTGTGTGTTTTCATAGGGAATTTTCAGCCCGGGGACTGAAAGTGGAATTTTGGAGTTAAGCCCAAAAGGCTTGGGGATGTATTTGAGGGACACTCGAACATTCCTACGTATCCCATAAGGATGGGAATCAAGCCCACATAGTTCTAGAACTACCCCTTGTAGAAATTTGGATCATACATGTGAAGGGTGAAAGGGGGCTTTAGTGCAATGATGATTTAACCCAAGATAAAGGGTTTGGGAATTTCCATGTATGCACGTAGTCTTTGGAATGAAACATGATTGAAAAATCAATGTAAATTATGATTCCCTCTCAGGTCAGGGTATCAATGAATATTGTAGTTTATTGTCGTACAGGACAAAAAGTGTTGTACAGTTTAACATCATATAGCAAGGACGAAAGTGGACCAATGTAAAGATATTGATTCTAGGGACGGTTTCACGAATCAACATCATATGAGATTGAGGTAAACCGATGTGAATAGATTGGTTTTGGGCTTGAACCTCAGGAGGTTGCCTACGTACCTAGCCTAGAAAGTATGGATCAAATTCCACGTAGTTCAATTAAAGAATGAATTAATGATCAAGTTGTTCTTGGGAACAACGACCTAAAAATAAGTTTGGGACCTACACATGGTTAGCGGCCCAAATAGGGTGTTATTGTTGAAATTTTCTCTAAGCTCATGTGAGTCATACTCAGTGTGAGAAACAAGAGGTAACAACAACCTTAACGATGCACAGTTTAATGTCATGTATGACATTTGAAGGGACTAAGTAGTTTAAAGTCTTACAGTTAGGACTATTGGTTATGCACAGTTTAATGACATGTAGCAGGGACAAAGTATAGTTTAATGTCATTTAGGACATATTTAAAGGACTTTTGTACAGTTTATCATCATGTAGCTAGGACTATGGGGATAATATAGTTTAACGTCATGTTTGACGAATGGGGGGGAAGTATAGTTTAATTTCATGAAATGAGGACAAAAGAGTACACCATTTAATTTCATGTTGGACATATTAGGGAATTTTCACAGTTTAACATCATGTTGGATGAAAAAAGGACAATACAGTTCAACGTCATTTTGGATGTAAGTGCCAATAGTTTAAGGTCGTATGCATGGACTGTTGGTTATATAGTTTAGAATCATGTAGCTATGACGTTACAGTTTAATGCCATGTTGGACGAAAGAAATTCAAATAGTTTAAGGTCATATGCATGGACCATTTCTGTATAGCATAACGTCATATAGCATGGACGATGAAGGGGACACAGTTTAATGTCATGTTGGACGAATGTGCGAATAGTTTAAGGTCATATGCATGGACCCTAGATAGTGAAGTTTAACGTCATGATGGAAGTAAGGGACGTGCAAATAGTTGAATGTCGTATGCATGGACCCTTGGTGGTGATAAAAATAGTTTAAGGTCATATGTATGGACCACGACAATGTATTTTGTGTTTATACAAAATACTTCTTCAGAAATCTGGCATTGGTTGGAGTAGTTATGAGTTATCCATCCATTGAGATTAATGAAAATGATCTATTGGATTAGACCTTATGTATTGAATAAGGACCTTCCAATTTTGGTTCAAACATGGGAGGTTTCTTTCCTAGTATCATTGGAGTTCTGAGAGCATAAACCAATTATCCCTTAACGAATTAACAAAGACGAACTTTTTTGTTGAAAGCTCGTGATATTCGATTCTGGAAGACTTCCAAGTGGTGGAAAGCACACAATGTTTTCTCGTCTAACCATTCTAATTCATTCAGTCACTTTTGATCTTGTTAATATGTATATGATTGATAACAAATGGAAACTCTTAGAAAAGGAAATTGAATTTCAATTGGAAAGACTTCTTCCATTCCATATACCAGTGAATATGGAGTTGACCGCGTTGCAGTGCGGGTGGTGGTCTGATAAGCCCATAAAGCATGAAAGAGTTTATCAGTCCATGATTTCTTATCTTTATCCACCAAATTTTGAAATATATTTGACAGAGTCTTGTTGAAGGATTTTGTCTGACCATTGGCCGCTTCATGATGCCGATATGATTGGTTGGATTTGATGTTGTATTCTTGATACAACTTCTTCACCTCTGGTGAACAGAAGTTTGTGCCATTTTCCGTCAATATGGTATGAGGGACACCAAATATGGTAATAATGTTAGACTTGATGAAGCTAACAATGCATTTAGAACTGACTTCCTTGAGAGGTACTGCCTCTGCCCATTTGGAAAAGAAATCAGTAGCAGTTAGAATATACTTAAACTGCTTGGCCGTAGATAAAGGGTTAGGTCCCACAACATTCATTCCCCATGTGGCAAATGGCCACGAGTATTTAGCTGTATGAAGCAACTATGGAGGTCGATGAATGAATTTGGCATGTACTTGGCATGAAAGTCACTACTTTGTGAAATCAACACAATCATGTATCATTGAAGACCAAAAGTATCCAAGCCTTTGAATCTGATAAAACAGTCTATGTCCAGACTGGTGGGCACCACAGACTCCTACATGCACTTCTTTCATGAAAACCATTGTCTCTTCACCATAAATGAATCGGAAGAGAACTCCATCAAAACCACACTTGTAGTGAATTTTTTTAGGTGATCTGGGCTATCATAAAGTGTAAAATTGACCACACATCGCCGGATTTGTTCTTTCTCATCTCTATCAGGTGGAAGTGTTCCATTTTTAAGGTATTACCTGATAGTTGTCATCCATATGATAGTATGAACATACAGTTCGGGAATGGGACTAATTTCATTAATTTCCTATGTTCTGGTTTGAACATAAGGTGAAATTTCATGACGGTGGGCAATACTGATGGTTGTCTCGTCCCAATTTGGATCTACCAGAGCTGTGGCTATATTAGCCAGTGCATCATCTTGAGCATTTTTTGATCTTGGGACATAAGAATATGTCAGTTCCGAATGGAATTCTTCCATTAACTCTCTAACATAATCATACAAAGGGATTAGTTCTTCTTTTCTGATGGCATAATCCCCATTGACTTGTTTGATTACCAGGTCTCAATCACCTTTCACATTTAAGTGATTCACTTGTGCTTGAAGCGCCAATTCCAAGCATGCGATGAGAGCTTGGTATTATGCTTCATTATTGGCACCACCTTCCCATAATAAGAAGGAATAAGGTAACACTACATTTTCTAGAGAAATGAGCACAATTCCTAAGCCATCTTTGTTGAATTTAGGATTTTCCATTTTCCTCCTGTTGGAATTCTAGAAGAACCATCAAAATACATTTCCCATGCCCGGGGAATTTCTTGAAAAGAGAAGACTTCCTCATCAAAGAGTTCAATATCTGAATATGTGTCTTCCACTGAAGGGTGTTTAGCTAGGAAATCAGCAAGAGCTTGGCCCTTTATTGCCTTTTTAGACACATATTGAATGTCGAATTGCTGAAAAATTACTACCCACCTTGCCAGACGTCTTGTAAGCATTGGACGACTAAGGATGAATTTGAGTGGGTTATTGTGAGATACCAATTGGACCTCATGATGTTCCATGTAGTGTCTCAACTTTTGAACTGCAAATATTAATTCCAGGCATCACTTCTCAATACTTGAATACCGGGTTTCTACTTCATACATAGTCCGACTGAGGTAGTAGAGGCTGTTTTCATTCCCTGCATCATTCTTCTGAGCAAGAAATGCACCTAATGATCACTCTAGAGCTGTCACGTAGAGGATAAGTGGTCTTCCTTCAGCAGGTGGCATTAGTACCAGTGGACTCAAGAGGTCTTTCTTGGTAATATCGAATGCTTCTTGACATTCCTTAGTTCACTGGTAAGTGACTCCCTTCTTCATCAATTTGGTGATGTGTAAACTTTTACCTTCCAAATTTGCGATGAAACACAAAATATATGCTAAATATTCCCGAAACCCTCTCAATTCATTCAAATTTTGAAGAGGTGACATACCAGGGATTGACATGGTCTTATTAGGATCGACTTCGATACCACGATGGCGTACAAGAAAGCCGAGAAATTTCCCTAAAGTTACCCCAAAAGGACATGTTAAGGGGTTCATATTTAAATTTTGTAGTCGAAGCTTGCGGAATATGACTTCCAAATCAGCCAAGTGATTAGAAAGTTGTTTGGATTTAACCACAAAAATCGTCCACATAACATTAGACAAACTTCCCTAAAAAGGGTTTAAAGATACGATGCATGGAACACTGATATGTTACGCCTGCATTCTTTAAGCCAAAGGGCATTACCCAATAGAAAAACACACCGTGAGGGGTTCTGAAGGATGTAGATTCTTCATCTTCTAGAGCCATACAGATTAGATTATATCCAGGATATCCATCCATGAATGAAAGTGCTTCATAGCCAGATGTTTCATAAATTAAGAGTTCTATAATTGGAACTAGAAAATCATCCATATGACAGTGCCGATTTAGATATCTAAAATCGATGAAATCTCTAATTTGTTTGTTCTTCTTCTTCACGAGGATAACATTATCCAACCACTTGGGATATTAAACTTCTCTGACAAAGTTATCTTTGATGAGCTTAACCACATCAGCTTCAATTTTAGAAGCATATGTAGGGTGTTTTCTTCCCGCGGCTTGCTTAAATCTTCAATGTTCTTCTAGTAAACTCAAATGATGAGTAGCAACATCAGGATCAATCCCGAGAATCTATGTATAGTTCCATGAAAATATGTATTGATTTTTCTTTAAAAAGGAATTATACATCTCTTGTTCATAAAGAGTCATGGTCGCACTGATTAAAGTGGGGCGTGGATCTTCTTTGGTACCCAGATTTATTTCTTTGAGCTTATCCACAGTGGTAGAGATACCCTCTTCAAATGCTGGAGGAGCATCTCTGAGACCTTCCTCTTCTTATTCAACATGTGTTATTTCTTCCATTTATACTTTCATAGAAGATTATGAAGGAAAATTTTAATAATCATAAGAGATGTTAAAATTTGAACATCTTGAAGAAGAGGCTTCCATTTCTGACCCGATGGATGATGAAGGGTCTTCCTTGGGAAATAAATAGGAGGCGATGGATGGAGAATCGATAGCATTGTTAACATCTGATGTTTTTATAACTTCTTCTGGCCTGATTGGTGAAGTATAGACTTGTTGGAATTTAGCAGATTAAATGAAGAAATCTCCATTTGAGCTTTCATTATTTCCTGGTGGATCACCATTTTCTCCCATGTTGTCTGGCTCGACTGCCGTAATTGAAATTATGGATCTTTCCATAAGAGTATTTTGATTTGGGTATATACTGTCAATTTGACTGATAGGAAAAACATAATCTGTACTCACATGTGCAAATGGATTTAGTGGAATCTTTTCCAAACCATACGGGCATTAACTTTGGTAATCTCCTTTGTTGTGGATTTCTCCCTTCCCTTCATGTGATCGAATTCTGCCTCAATGTATTGAGATTCAAATGTCTTGGATGGGGCCTTATCACCATACAATGTCCCAACTTGACCATCGAAACAATATTTGAGACATTGATGGTATGATGAAGGGATAACCACATGTTGATGTAGCCAGGGTCTTCCAAGAAAGTTGTTGAAGGCTGAGTCTTCATCAACAACAATGAAATATGAATTGGATATAAGATCTCCAAATTGAGTTCTGAGTGTAACTTCACCCAGTGGTTCTTCTTCATTTTTATCATATCCTTGTAACATCATAGTTTATGGAGATAAATTAGATTCTGTAATGCCCAATCGAAGAAGTGTACGAATGGGCATGAGGTTGACTCCTGAACCATTATGAATGAAATCTCTTAGGATGTCTACAATATTGACCCTTCCAGATAAATACAATGGTCTAATATGACCATGCACGACATCAACATCATCTTCATCTGTGAAAGATAACACTGCATGGCATTCCGCAGGATTATTCTCTATGCAATAGACATCAGCTGCAGTAATTTTAGTTTCAAACTATTGAGGACTTCACGAAGCCTCGATGAGTGCCTCTCAAAGATCCTTTGACAGATTCAAAGCATCCTGAATTGATAACTTGGTTGGTAATTGGGACATGTGTTTCAATACATCATACATCTGATCCATAAGTCTGCGTTCCCAACAATAATATGTGGTTTAGCAGGTGCCTTGGAAGTTGATGATTTGGAAGTTGATGCATCTCGTATCGGGATAAGAGTTGGAAATATTCCAGGTTTTGGAAGATTAGACCAATAAAGTCAATTTACTTGTTGAGAGGATGAAGGTTGACCCCCAACTGATCCTCCAGAATAACTGTACCAGGAGTGAATTTTCTATTGGTGGAAGAACTTGCTTGTTCTTGTTGAGCTCGCTGAAGGGCTCTACCATGAGTTTCTGCTGCATACACAGTTCAAGCTGGGGTAAAATTAGAATAATGGATTCTGGGATATCCATGTCTTCCTTTGTATCCCAGACCCCTAGAACTTCCTCTAATTCCTCTGTTTGACATAGAGTATTTAGGATCATTGAAATTGAAACTACTATTGGAATAAGGATCTGTTAAATGAATCATATTAATAGAACCAATGATTAACTCTTCATCCAATGAAGAATCTTCCTGACTAGCCTGTTTAGGTCGTGCCGTTTGGTGGGGCGGTGCCCATTGCTTTGAAGTATATGGCATGAAATCTTCTAGAGTCAAAGACATCTTAGGCTTTGACACATAATCAACTTCTTCATATTGTTCCACTTTCATGGAATGGTGCCGTTTAATTAAGGATTTTCCCTCTGATGAAGAGGGTTTTGTTGTGGCATTTATGGCAGAAGGCACAATTGGTTTCTTCAATTGTGTTCAAAAAATAGCATGAGTTTGGTTGATCATCTTTATGACCATCCAATCATCATATTTCTATGAATTTTTTCTTTTGACTTCTTTCCACTCACCTTCCTCCTCTGGAACAGTAGGAGTAACACATCTACCTGAGCTGAAGAACCTTTCAG
Source organism: Viscum album (assembly GCA_963277665.1). Classification (NCBI taxonomy): domain Eukaryota; kingdom Viridiplantae; phylum Streptophyta; class Magnoliopsida; order Santalales; family Viscaceae; genus Viscum; species Viscum album. The sequence goes on from OY728134.1 coordinate 1,284,601,678, forward strand.
TTTAACTTGTCCAAAATCGAAATTTTTTTGCAGGAGGTGTTTGAAAACAAAACACTCCTGAATGGGATGCCCCAACATTTGATGAAATGGGAATAGTATGGACGGTCTTCATATCCTTCCTTGTTTGGACTCTTGGGGCTTGGCAATTGAATAAAATTATTTACTAGAGCCGAAATGAAATAACCAGGAACTTGTTCATTTCAAAAAGAGTAAAACTTTCTCTTCAAATCCTCAAAATGTTTTCATCTTTGATCTCTTTGACCATCGTGTTAAAACAGCCTCTGTTTCTGGCACTCAGGAGGTGGATCCCTTCGAGAAGATGAAGGTTTTGAAGTAGAAGCAGGTACATGTGCTTGTTTAAGCATAACTATCGCAGTCTCTGATATACCCATTCTCATTCTTGGAGCTGATTGAATTACACGAGATTTATCCTTAGTTTGTATAAGAGAATCTTTAATCTGTTGAGAGATTGAAGTAAGGTCTTGAAACCCTCCTGTGTATTTTACAGGGATCAGTGGTTTTCGAAACTCATCATGCAAATTTACCACACATATTGGAAACAGTTCTTCGTGAGGGAGTGATAAGCATAGGGAATATGTTAATCCCTTCCAGTGAGAAATGAAATCTGAGACCCTATCATTCTCCCTTTACATAAAATTTGTAAGATCAAAAATTATTGTCTTTGGAATCGTTGAGCTGAATTGGAGAACGAATTTTTGGCGAAGATCCTCCCATCCGGTAATTGACTGAGATTGCAAGCTCGTATACCAAACAAAAGCTGGTCCTTACAAGGTTCGCACGAAGCATCTGAGTTTCACTACTTCTTGTTATTCCATAGATCCCATCATAAGATCAAAATAAGACATGTAATACGTCAAATGTTGTTCAGGATCACCTGATCCATTGAAAATATGGAATAAAAGGTTCCCAAAACCTGATGGGGGAGAGATTGAATCTACCCATTCAGGGTAAGCTCCCTTATCTGGTTAAACCTACGCATGCTTCCCTTCCATAGTCTCTAACAAAGATGTTAATGACTCAATGGTTGTTATTAACTTTTGAGAAACACCCGGTTGAACTTGGACTTGGGCAGGTGCAATGACTAGAGCTGATATAGATGTGGTGGCTGGTGCTGCAAATGATGGGAGCACCACCAATTGTTGTTGCAGATGACCCGTATGATTAGACCTGTGAGGGTGTACTGATAGAGGAGGATATTGTTAATCTATCTCAGTAGCTGCAACAAACTCCCTTGGCTGACTGACTCCACCATGCTTAGGAGGAAGACTACATTGAAGTAGTTCTTCTTTCAACCTTCTCAATTCCTTCATTTCTTCCTATTGTTGTGAAAATATTTTCTCTAGTGAGAGCGATTGGCCTTCTCCAGAGGAAGGATATGTAACCTGATTTTTTCCCTTCACCTTATTTGATCCCTTTAAGAGAGGGGGAAGTGGGTTATTTGAAGGAACACTTGGATTTTAGGTAAACCATTGATTTCGTGTATGTACACCTTCTTCATTTCTATCTGTGCGTACAACTTCTTGAGAAGGAACCTCTTCATCTGATCCCTCTGAATGAGCCTCATCTGGTGGATCAGCAACAACGACATTGATGACTTTAATTGATGCCTAGTGTATCGTATCTCTTATATCATCATTTCTGCGATATTGTCTTCTTCAATGTCTCTGATAAGACATTACCTTTCGTTGACTCGATCCCTCAGGAACTTATTGGAGAACCGTTATTTGGAGAGATTCTCTTAATAATTTGGCTCTTCATTCCTCTTGGGGATTCTTTCCTAATCTAGAGAAGTCCAACTTAATTTTAGGGAGGGATTGAAGATTTGAAAAAGTCCCCAGTCCGGTGGACTGGGGCTGTTCCTGTTGTTCCCACTCAACTCCTCGAATCCAATTTGATGATTCTGAGGGTTGGTATAAAAGAGTCCCCTGACTTGCAAGCTAGGGTGGCTCTTGACATCCTATGTATGTAAATTTCTTAAAAGATATCCTGGTCCTGTGGACCTTGGTCCGAAAATTAGATGGATGCATCAATCGACATCCACTTTTATGACCCAGTTCAAAAGACTGTTGGATGATTTCTGACACTTTTGTCACTTGATAATGTTCTTGCTCCATACAAGAGGCATGTTAAATATTCTTGTTTACTTGATGCAGGAGTAATTCAACAACTTGTTATCTGTATTCTTGATTTTGAGAAGAACTAGTTGAGGCATGTTCTTGGGAAACCTTTTGATTACAAACAAAACCCATTGACTATGGCCGACTACGGGCAATAACATTGCATGAGACCATTTTCGGCAGGATTTGCTAACTGGAGATCATAGTGTAATGTAGTGCTCCATGAACACCCCATCCACTGACATGAATACCAGATGGGGAATTGGAAATGAACTCGTGCAATCTTCTTAGTGTGCAAAGGCATGAATGCTGAAGGGCTCTCTGCTGCTATTCAACCTTCGGATATCGAGAGACTGATAGAGATACCAAATCAATCTGATGTTGTAACCCGTCTATTATCCTAACATGATTTTCATATTCATCATAAGATAATACTTTCTTTTTCAAATGACAAAGAGTTTTCCATATGATGAGACGAATGTCATGAATCCCATATTCTATCAACATATCTGGAATATCAAACTGAGAGTCAGCCAGAGGCCAAAACATGACTGTAACTTCACCTTTTTCCAGTTTTTTTCTCTTGTTCAGTATTTCATCTTTATCATTCAAGGAAGATTCTTCTACCTTTTTAGACCAATGTTGGTACTTATTTGCTGGTTCATCAAATTCAACAATATTGGTAGATAATCCACTGATAAAACTAGAAGATTCATGGCTCAGGGGTGCTTTGGAGAATAAACTACACCCTGGGCTATCTTTTGATTGAGAAATTATTTCACCCTCCAACGATGAAGCATCAGACATGACTAGTTTTTCATTTGCAAGTGCATCAAGATAAGAGGGCTTTCTCATCACTACATTGGCCACTGGAGCATTTTTTGGGCAATGTGCATCACTACTGTGGAGAGGACTTTCGTAGTGAATTTCATCATCATGGGGCGGACCACCATGGTGGGTTACAGCAAAAGATGAGATCTCTTGCTCCTTGGTCATCTGACCACACAGAGGGTTCCTGTGGATCTCATATGAAGATGAAGCTTCAATATCAACCGAACTGTCATGAATCAAGCCTTCATGAGGAAGTTTCTGTTGAATACCTTCAGAATTAATGTTCCTACTATTGGGAAATGAGGGAGTAAAATCCGGGATTCCAACAGATAACTGTCTGAGGGCTTCAAGAACTCCAGCATCAAGCAAGGCCTCGTTACAGATTTGCTATTGATTTCATGACTTTTTTGGGTGGGTCTTCTGTTTAGACGCCTTCTTACTCACCTTGGAAACCACTTGTTAACGAGAGTGGATACTCTGAGCAGGTGTATGTGCCTGATCAGGAGAGATGTCTTGGTTAGGCTGATGATCTATACTCAAATCATTTGTATGTTCCTGACTTTGTTGTCCGTATGATATGGGGGAGTATGCCTCACAACCCTCTTGGACTGGAATAGATGTGTGTGTCTGTTTCGGAGTAAACTGTTGATGTGTCACTGCACTGGTAGGGATAGATTTATGTGTCTTTCTCTGAGATGCTGCTGAAGCTGTAATAATATCCTGGTAGGAATCCAGAATATGAGCAGGGATTTGCTTATGCTCTTTCATCATTGACAGAATGTTCTTGGTGACTTCTGCTACCAGAATGGGGATATACGTCCATTCTATGCTTGGAGTAGGTGTGTGTTCCTTCTCCTATCATCCTTTTCCTGTCAGTGAATCCTGACAGTACTCAAGTGTGGGGGCAGAGAGTTAAGTCTGCCTTCTTTTTTTCGTTGGAGCTTTCCGACTGACTTCTCTGTGTGCTACCAAGCGAGACTGTTGGTATGCTTGATCAATACTAGCAGGTGTATGTGCCTTCTGATTGTACTTTGCCGAACGTGGTTGACGAGATCCATCATATGTAGTCAGACGAGCCTGCTGACTAGCCGATGACGTATAAACAGGTGTATGTTCCTGCGTATAGTACTCCGTCGGAATTTCCTAGCGGGATTGGCGTGATGATGCCTGACAAGTCGGCTGGACAGCAAAATTAAAACGGACGGGTGTATGTGCCCGTTCGTTTCTTTCCACCAAGTTAGGTTGGTGGACTTCTCCGTAGATGGCAGAGATGAGAACCTGCTCACTGTTGACCAAATTTTGCCTCTGGAGATCCGTCTTGCCTACTCGGGTTTGAGGAACCTGAGCTGAATGCCTGGAGTCGATACCCTCATCATGTTGAGGGTGTACTGATGCATGAGTCTAGCTGTAATTGTTAGTGGGATCCCTTGGGAAGGACTCTTGTATCCTTGAATTAAGGCCCTAAGGGGCCTGCTCATTCACCTCCCCAGAATATGGGAGTGAGTGGTGATTGCGTTCGGGGATAACGACCCGAAACGGTTGAAAACGGTGGTTGGCACCACCTGATTTTTAATCACTGGTCAACATTTTCCGGACAACTGCTGTAAGTTTTTCATTTGGAGGGCTTGTTGGGAAGCCTCCAGAGTTGGAATGGTACCGTTTTAATGGTACTACTTAACCAGCGCATTTGATACCCAGCGTTGAAGATTCTATGTAGGTGATGTCATCCTCAGACTGGACGACGATCCAGCAGGAGTAGCAGCAATGGCATTCATAGTAGAGGTTTTCACAGCAGACGTATTCACGGTTGTGAACTTGAGAGAAACCATTTTGGTAATGCCAAAGATCTTGGAAAAGAGTGCCTGTTTGATATAACAGACGTAATCATGATAAATTCATCCACTACATCTTTTGGATGAACATATATGTCAATGATTTCTTTGTAGGCCCTCTCATTGAGTTTTAAATAAGGGCATAACAAATAAGTAAAACATCATTTTAACTTTGTTAAGGATTCACATCAGGTTCACCATTTTTAGTTTCCCTTTGGATTTGGTGATGATCTCTTTTTTTTAAGATTCAAACATTCCAAGTAGTTTCTAATGTTTTTTTTACAGAACCAGAAACATCCAATGATTCCATATCCATTTGGACCTACATTCCAAAGGTAGGCGCACATTAGTTGTGGACTGATGAGGCTTAGTAATTCTCATTGGCCGAGAGGATGGGAGGTCAGACTCATCACACCTTTTTTAGGGGAATTATTGTCTACAACGGGACTCTATTTATAGATTTAAGTTATGTTCATGAATACTTATTACATTACCAAGTATAAAATGAGCTTTCCTTTAGATCTGACAATCAATTATTAAATATGTAGGAAATTTAGATAATATTTTATATGTGTTGGAGTTTCTTCATCAATAGAGAATCATCTATATATTCTAGAGATTCTTAGTCGATGGTATCCTTAAATACATAAATGTATCTGGGTCATTATGATGATCATACTGGTTTTAAAGCCACTCAGTGGGGCACTTGATGTTTATTGTCATTCAGAAGGACAGGAATTATTTCGATTATGGGTTCGTACCCGCAGATGGGATACCTACGTATCCTTTTTTTAGAAAAGGAATCAGAACCCACATAGTTCGAGTAAGGGAGTATGATGTTTATGCATGATTGATGGATCAAATAATGATGTCATGATTACTTTTACACTCTAAGCTCACGCGAGTAATAATCGGTGTGAGAAACAAGAGGTATTAGTGATACCATACAATTGTGCCATGAAAGATGCAATGATGTGGGGATTATGTATGTATGACTACCCAAAAATAGATAAAATATTAAGATTTAATTCAGGGAAGAAATCCAGGAACAGGGTCCATAAAGGTATATGTACTCAATGGATATTTGGATACTCTAATATTGGGGCTTACTCCTAAGGAAGATGCCCATGTTAGGAGGGGACTTATGATTGGATTTTAATCCTGAGAAGGAAACCCAGATCAAAAGGGGTTATGACTGGTCAAGAGAAATTATGATTGGGGCTTACTCCTGAAAAGGAGGCATATGTTAAAGGGATTTAAAAATTAAAGGGATTTGGGGCTTACTCTTAAGAAGGAGGCCCATATATGAAACTGGGTCTTACTCCTGAGAAGGAATCCAAGGTTAAGAGAATTATGATTGGGGATTACTCCTAAGGAGGATGCCCAGATTAGGGGACTTGGGGCTTACTCCTGAAAAGGATTCCCAAATTAATGAGGACTTGGGGCTTACTCCTAAGTAGGATTCCAAAGTTTAATAGAATTTGGACTAGGGATTACTCCGGAAAAGGATTCCCATATTAAGGGGAATTATGACTGGGGCTTACACCTGAAAAAGAGGCTCAGGTTAACGGGTTCTCTCATCTTAAAGGATGAGGTTGAATGAATGAAATCTCAATCTTTAGTGACATAAAGATGTGTAAATCACTAGGTTTTGAGAGATGTTCCACAGAGTTCCTTTCAGATAAGGAAGTCAAATCAAGAAATCATGCCATAAATGGCTTTGAAGAGTGTCTTGAAGACTGAATCTTGAATAGAAGAGGTGGAATGGTATAAGAGAGGTGAAATGGGCAGGAAATACATCCAAAAAGATAAGGGCACGCAAGTCCTGGCAGGCGCGCAGGTACTGCATGGGCGTTCAAGTCCCTAGTCACGCAGGTATACCTGCGCAACACATGGGTACTTCCGTGATTGTTAATCAGTAGGGTAATACTTCGGCGATCCTTGACCAAAGCCTTTAGAATTATCCTTAGGTACTTCCAGAAGAGGGGCGCACAAGTTTTGATGGATAGATAAGGAGGCGCGCAAGTATGTTCATTTCCATTAAGGGTAAAATACTTTAGGCGTGCATGTGTTAGTGATTTCTAACACTTAAACATTATTCCTCTTGTATAGACCTTACATTCTAGGTAACGAATTACCTTAGAAGTGTTTGGAATACTTGAAGAAGATACTTGGGCGTACATAGCTCTGTATCTGAATTCTGGAAAAAAATTCTTTTGTGGGGCCCATTGGGGGTATTTATAGGCTGGAGAAGACCCTGCGCGGTTTTCAAAGAGGGAGCGCAAGTGACTTGCCCGACCAACTACGGCGCGCAAGTGTACTTGCGCGACCTTGGTAGAACTTGTGCGAACCTTGTGCAATGTTCTTCTTATTCCTTCCTTTGTCAATTTTTTATATTTGTCCAAAGGATGAATCAATTTGAGCTAAGATATTCCCCTTTTCCAATCTTTAGACTCTGTGAAAAAAGGTGCGTCAACCTCTTAGTGTAAGAGTCTCTGGAAGGAGCTGATATCAGTTCAATTACTATAAGAATTACCTTCATTATTACATCTTCTTTAGTTACTATTTTATTCAATACTGATGCATCTTGTTCATTCAATTAAACTGTTATTGTGAGTCTACTAAATCTTTATGCGTAGCTTTTATCTTATGTGATGGATATCACTACACCCCACAGAATGAGGAGAGATTAGGGTCTTCATTCTCCTGCTTGTGAATTCTCTTTACCAGAGATTAACCATACATGGGATTTTTTAGTTCTCGACAAGAAATATATTGGATTCATATTTAGGAAGGATTGTCTCATTGTTAATAAATCCTGAATTGGTTGTTATCTTTTATGGGTCTCCATTACTACACCCAATGGAGTGTTTTTTATATTTCATGGATAATAGGGCTTGAGGTTGAGTAGAAATAGACCTTCTTATCCAGATTTTTCAAAAGTGATATATGAATTTTCTTTTGACCTAGATCAAGAACTTTTGATTGATAATATCCCTACATTTTTCTTTGAGTTTTTTTAATGTTTTTCCATTCAACTTATCTAGTTTCCCACCGGTATGGGAGGTATATTTTCAAACCGATTTAGTGTATTCTACTCAACTAGTTTCTATTCCTTCATACCACATGGAATCAGCTGAAATGAAAGATTTGAAGACTCTAATGGATGATCTTTTAGAGAAATACATTATATTCCCAAGTGGGTCACCTTGGGCACTGCATATTCTCTTTGCTTAGAAAGATGATGGGACACTTCTACTTTTAGTTGATTCTCAAAAACACAATCATTTTAAGGTAAAGAAAAAGTATTTATTTCCATGGATTTATGATCTGTTTGACAATTTAAAAGGGTAGAAGTGGTTCTTGAAATTTGATCTATGATCTGGTTACCAGTAGTTAAGAATAAAAGAATAAGATGTTCTGAAAACCACCTTCCAGAGAAAGTACAACCATTTTGAGGATCTTTTCATGTCATTTTTTCTATCCAATGATCTTGTTTAATTTATAGATTCAATCATTAGGACTTTCCATGAGTGTCTTGATACATTCATGGTGGTATTTGTGAATAAAATCTTTGTTTACCCTATGTCTGAGGAGTATAATGTGCATCATCTAAGACAAGTTCCCGAATTGTTGAGAAATTCCAATCTTTATGTCATGATATCGAAATGTAATTCTTGGATCTGGAAAGTAAATTTATGGGAAAACATGTTTTAATAAGATGGTATATTATTTGATCCAAAACATTTTGAAAGATTTTGTGACATGGGAGTAACTGCGTAATAGTTTTAAGATTTAGAGATTCATGTTTTTAGCTATATATTATCACCAATTTTTAAATCCACTAATTCAAAAGAGGCCTTTTAATGTTACTAGAAAAGTGCTTTATCATCGCTAACAATGTGATAAATACTAGAACGTGGTTAAAAGGTCATGGTTTTTTATCACAACCCAAAAGGTGGAGATAAAGTGGCGATTTATCAGCGTAAGAAAGAGCTCATAAATCACAACTTTATTAGCACTTTTAAAATTGTAGATAAAGGTCTCCATTTATCTATGCATTTAATTAGAACTAATAAAGAGATCCTTTATATGTACTTCTAAAATATCTAATAAAAGGTCCATTTACTAGAACTATTAAAAATGATGATAAAGTGACCCTTTTTCAGTTCATTTTCAAGAACTAACAAATGACTCTATTATCAATAAATTTTGTAGCACTGATAAAGGGAAATACTTCTGTGTGATGTTACCGCACACGACAACACTATAAAGAGGGAATGTTGTGTACTGTAACAACACATTGTATCACAAAAAAGTGTACCATAAACAATATAACTAATTATCAAAATCATTTATAAATACAAAACTTAAATGATATTAAATTTCCATCACAAGTACATGGAGAAAACAATTTTTTGAGTATGTCAATTTTTTTATTACTAAAATTTATATAAATTTATAATAAAGATGATCACATGGAGTAACGATGAATCATATTGAAATGTGACTAATTATTACAAGTCAAAAATTACTTATTGATTATTTTCCTAATGTTCCAAAACAATCCGAATGCATTTTCTTGGTTTTGACCATGATAGTTGTTTTTCCACTAAAATTAATGTCAATTTTGAATAAAATGATAATATTGCAATCATACTGGTCACACAGTGCATTGAATTGTGGTTTGGTAGACTTTTACATGTAAAAAATTAATTATGGACTGTTTTCATAATGTATCAAAACAATCCGAATGTGTTTCCTTGATTTTTAATATACAAAATGTTTTTTACTAAAATTTCATTTTAAAATGAAAACATGCACTTTTAGTCATACGGGTTGTGTCATGTGTTGTTTGTAAAAGATACTGATTCCTACACATCAAAAATCAATTGTGTATCTTTTTTCAAAATTATCAATACAATATGAGTCAGTTTTCTTGAATTTCAATGAGTGACAATTTTTTTTATTAAAATGTGAATTTTAAAGTGGTAGCGGAAAATTTGAGTCATACTTGTCACACCAGGAGTCGAATTGAGGTGCGGATAATTCCTACACATTACAAATGACTTATGGATCATTTTCCTTATGTAAAAAAACAATATAAATTCACTTTCTTAGTATTGAGTATGAAAATTGTTTTTTTCAATGAAATTAATGTCAATTTAGAATAAAAAGATGCACTTTGATTCATACATGTCACACCGTGCTTCAGATTCTAGTGAGGATGATTCAGAAACAACTCAAATGACTTATGGTTAGTTTTCCAAAAGTATTAAAATAATATGAACGAGTTTTCTCTCTTTTGAGTACACCACTTATTGTTTTTACTAAATTTTCATTTTAAACTCTAAATATGCACTTTTAGTCAAACAAGATTCGTTGTGCGTTATTATGACATGAGACACATTAAAAATGAATTATGAATCCATTCCCTAAATTATCAATCCAATCCAACCATGTTTTCTTATTTTCTACTGAGTGATACTTTTTTGTATAAAATAATAATCTCAAACTCATAACGGAAACATTGAGTCATAACGGTCACAGTGTGAGTCAGATTGAGGGGAGGATTATTTTGGAACATCAAAAATGACCTATAGATCATTTTCTAAAAGTAAAAAAACAATCCAAATTCGTTTCCTAGGTTTTGAGTATCTCAGTTTTTCTCTACTACAAATTAATGTCAATTTTGGATAAAAATAAGCAATTAGATTCCTACCGTCAACACCATGCATCAGATTGAGGTGGGAATGATTCAAAAATTTCACAAATAACATATGTATTATTTTACTTATGTATTAAAATAATCCAAATTTTTTACCTTAGTTTTCAGTATGCCAAATTATTTTTTATTAGAATGCCATTTTAAACATGAAACATGCACTTTTAGTCATACAAGTTGCATCATTTGAGGGTTTTACATTAGACTGATTCCTATATCTCAAAAATTAATTATGAATAATTTTCTTAAATTGTGAAGAAAATTTAAGCTCATTTTATTGGTTTTCAATGAGTGTGACCTTTTTGTTTTAAAATGTCAATTTTAAAGCTCATAACACACACTTTGAGTCATACTGATATCTCCATGAGTCAGATTGAGATCCAGATGATTCTAGAAATTCAAAAATGAATTTTTGATTATTATACTAGATTAATAAAAAATCTAAAATAATTATCATTATTTTTAGTCTGTCATCTATTTTTCCACTAAAATTACGGTCATTAATTGAATAAAAATATGCAATTTGAGTCATAACAGTCACACCATTCCTCAACTTTGAGTATGCTGCTTATGTTTTTTTCTAAAATGACATTATAAACTCGAAACATGCACTTTTAGTCTTACAGGCTGCATCGTATGTGGGATTGAAAAGAGAATGATTCCTATACAAAAAAGTATTTATGAATCATTTTCCAAAATTATCAAGACAATATGATTGTGTTTTCTTAGATTTCAATGAGTCACACTTTTTCTGTATTTGAATGTCAATTTTGAAATGATAACGGACAATTTGATTCATACCAGTCACATCATGAGTCGGATTGTGGTTTGTATAATTACTACCCATTAAAAATGACATATAGTTATATTTACTATAGTATATAAAAAATCTAATTTGTTTTATAATATTTTTGTATGTGAGTTGTTTTTTCGATTAAAAATAATTTCAAATTTCAATAATAAAACATAGTTTGAGTCATACTGTTCACACCGTGTGTTAGATTTTGGTACAGATGATTATTACACATCTAAAATTACATATGGATAATTTTCCTAAAGTATCAAAATAATATAATGTGTTTCCTTGATTTTGAGTATGCCAGTTTTTTTACTAAAATGACATTTTAAACTAGAAACATGCACTTTTAGTCATATAGCTTGCATCGTGTGTGGTTTTGACAAGGGACTGATTATTACACATTAAAATAAATTAATAAACTTTTTTCATAAATTATCAAGGAAATCTGAGCATGTTTACATGGTTTTTAGTTAGTACACCGTTTTGAATTAGAAAGTCAATTTTTAACTAATAAAGGACATATTGAGTCTAACTCGTCTCAACATGAGTTGGATTGAGGGGTGACTGATTAATACATATCAAAACTGACATATGGATCATTTCACTAAATTAACAAAACAATTTGAATTTATTTTCTAGGTTTTGAGTATGACAGGTGTTTTTCCCAATAAAATTAATGTCAATTTTGAATAAAAAGATGCACTTGAAGTCATACTAGACACATCGTGCATTAGATTGAGTTGTGAATGATTCCAAAGCATCTCAAATATTTATGATGGATTAAATGATTGTTTAAAAATTGGGGTTGTATATATGTTGCATAAATAAGAATAGTTGAGAAATTTAAGCTTCCTAAATATAATGATCTTACAGGTAGATTACTACCCTGTATAAAATCACATTAACAAGTGGTGAAAAATATTATTTCAATACGACACCAGAAACACTTGCACATTGGCTATAATCTTAAGTGAAAAGTGTGGTGTGAACTTTTCAACATTTATTCTCAAACAAAATCATTGTATTATCCTCATTTTACTTCATTCCCAAAAATATTATTATTTCCAAGCCAGCGCTTCGTCTCCTCCTCCATCTAGATCTATTCTTTGATCTACACCTCTTCCTCCTCCTCTAAATTGGACTTTGTATCTGAAATTTACTCTAACTAATTCTCTACCTCAACCCCGGACTCCACCTCCATTAACACCATTTCCCATAAATTTTATTATTTTCATGTCAAAGATTCTAAAAAATTGACTTCATTTATTATAATTCTCATTGATAATGAGATTATAAATAATATGTATGAATTTTGGAAATACTTTTTCACACACCAAATGTATTTTGCAGGTCATAAATCATACTAGATCAACAATATAACAGATAATAACCTATATTTTTTTCATCATACATTCTATCAAAATTATGTTGTGCACTCCTCTCAAACCAAATTCATTTCTTCTTTTGAGTATCTAGATTGTCAGAAATCATGATAATACTAAGAAAATATTGTAAAAAATTAATATAAAATATAGTTTCCTTTATAAATTACACATGGGGGGACGCTGGTATTTTCATGCTTTATGAAATCTATCAAAAAATTTCAATTATAATAACCTAAAAAATGGAATTATCATGTTTTTGACATGGTAAAAACATTGTCCAAAATAAGTAAATATCTTTGAAATGTTCTCATAGTTAAATACTTCTATATTTACCTTAGTTTGTTTATATTTTTAGTAATTCATATGATTTAACCCTTTAGACACTGGCTTCATGCAAGGATCTGGCCTATATTGAGAGACCCCCCAATTATAACAAAATTTGTTTTAAAATATAGTCTGGAAAGTATAATGTTATGTTATATATAAGATATTTATTATAGTGTATTACAAATTCATAATACACAACATGTGTGGTCAAATAGTTGGATATCCATGAATTAGATCCAAAAAAATAAATATTAATGTTTTCTATACTGACTACGATTATCATCTAGTGCTCCATAAAAAACAATTAAGTAATGAATAAAAATGAAAATATATTTTATGTGACTATACTGTAGAGTTTTAATTTTTCATTATAGGAATCAAAAAGAAACTATTGTCTGATAAGTTTTTAGTAATTTCTTCAAGAAACTCTTATTTCATCTTCTTAATTTGTTCATAATTCAATATTATTTCTGTTATAGAAATTATATAGGGATTAATGAATCCAAATCATGCTTCGTATGATCATACCTTTATATAATTGTAATAAAAATTCCTCTAGAAAATATAAATAGTTATTAACTTTAATAAACATTATATCTAACTATTTTGATAGACTTATTATGAAAATGTACACTATGTGTGTATTCACAACTGAAATTCCCATCCATTCATGGTTGAGAATCTCATTTAGAGTCTCGAAATGAATTCCATATTTAAAGGAACTTCCATATATTTATTTTTCATATTCAATGTAAGAAAAATATTTAACATTAAATGTGGTCTCTTCATGATGTTGTAATTATAATAAATTTATCTCTGGAACTGTCGTGGTGAAGCTACTCTCAGAAGTTCATTTTGTATTCCTTGTCAATTAACTATATTTTTTTATTCTACCTTCCGTTTCTCCTCTGTTTTATCCATCTGTAATATCAATCATCACATAAGAACTCTTATCGTTAACCATGAAGGTTTTTCTTATATAATATTTTTAAATACATAACTTTTGTATCATTATAATATTAGACGGCCATGATATGAAATCTCCAATAGCATCTTTGACCATTGTTATATCTGTTCCATCATGAGGAATAGGAAAATTAGTAGTTGTCTCAAGAGCTACCTCAGTCCCCACTCTCATGTGATCTTTTGGAGAGGTCTTGATGGTGATCCTTATCTCCCAAGATATTATACACTATACCAATAACAATTCAGTGGTATGTGGGTTTTGAAAAATATAAATCACAAACAATTGTACGTTGCATAATTTTCGTAACATAATGTTATCGATTTTTTTTACTAACCATTAAGAGAAACTATAATGAAACACTTTATTACCATTGATAATATATGTGATTGGGGTGAATGAATATCATCAAAGATAGTGGGATCATTTGGTTCATGTGAGGATCTTTTAACCACCACCAGTTCTCTTTTATCCTTTCTCATACATTGGTCTCCCAAACCAGAGGGAGCAATAATATATTGCAGTGAGTCTATATGTGTATGAAATCATCTCACGATATTATAAATGTCTTCATGTGGTTTTATCTTTTCAAAATATTTTCAAAGAGAGAATTTAAAACCTAATCCTATAATGATACCATATTATTTAGGCCACTTCCATGCTACTAAAAGTAGTTATTCTTATGGTGTTTCCACTGACGATTCATGTGTATAAACCATATTATACAAATATATACATAAATATATATATTTATTTAATATTTTTACAAATAATAACGAATTACCATTATGTATTACTTACACATGTTTCCCATATTGTTTTTTTGTTTTCATCATCAAATTTACCCTCCATATTTACATGAGCCTCCTTCCATAACACATGATGTGGGATGGATGTAGATTCATATTTTATTTCATCAATTTAAATATGAACAATGGAACATATTTTATTTCATGTCACATAATTAAAAATTTATAATTTATTTAAAATACATAACAATTTATAATCTAATGAAGTGCACCCCATCCTTGCTTTGTGGTAGGGGCACATTGGATTGGATTCATGTTCTTTATTTTCAGCACCCTTTTTTTGTATGATAAATTAACACTTTTTAATGAATTTTGATGAAATAAATAATTTCAAATTGTATATTATCAATTATAATGCACCTGAAATGACTTATCATTGAAAATATAGATGAAAAAAAACCATCATTCGAACTTTATAATGTGTGAATAATAAATTAGTGTAGGGGATTTACATTCCCCTCATCATCCCTAAGATGAAACTTCATAATAATTCTTCAGAATCCTTTATGCGATTTTCAAGTGGCCATTAAGAAAAATTACATACTGAAATCTTCTAAAATAAATGAACTCTTCATGGAATAATGAAAATTAAATCAATTTTTCATTATATTATAGTTTAGTACAATAGATAAAGTATATCATAACATTACCATTATATCATTCAAAAGTATTTCCTTTGTTATAGGTTGGACATGATTCCCTGAATAAATATCAGTCGGTATATTCATTCTTTTTTTTGACCCCATGATAACTAATGATCATGGAATTGTTAGGGTAAATAGGTTGGCTGTGTTGATTCCTACCAACCTCAAATTTTATTCCTGATTTCCTTTATTGATAATTTTATTCACCATTGTTATGTTTCATCGTTGTTGTTTTTTTCATCAACATGTTGTTGATCCCCTAATAATTCCATTGTTTTATCATCAACAACATGTTCTTCCTTAGGATTAGTAACTTCATCATTTGCAGAATACATTTTCAACATATGTAGTCAAACATTTAATTTTCCATGAATAAAAACAATACAATACACTTCATACATAAAATTAAACATCTTCAAGAATATTTCATGATAATTGTTACCATCATGAAAATAGATATAATATTTCAATACTCCAGCACAACTAACCACCAATAACATTATTTAATCCTTACGGTGATGACTATAGTTATTATGATATATAATCTTCTGTTTGTGGTGTTTTTTTTCTGTTTTTTTTTTGCTTCATCTTTGTATGTTGGGCACCAGGCACCCTTAAGCTAGATTTTTAAAATGAAAAAAAAATTATTAGCCTAATCCTTCCTTAAAATCATGTTTTTCTTCTATCACTTGATGATGGATTGGAGTCCCTCTTTCAAAATAGTCTTCCTCCCATAATTGTGTTTCCAAAGTTCCTTCTTGAAATAACTATCGAATAATTATTCATGAATATTTTTGCTTCATATCCATCCCCAATAATTTGTGGACATCCACAATCTTTTCATAAACTACTCTAACCAAAAGTCATCCCATACTAGGTACTAGTGATCAATTTGGATGACTACTGCATAGATTATTTCAGAGAAAAAAGAAGAGATGGGGGTGACACTCAAGGTACAAAATGAAATAAAAACTATTCAGAATATGAAAGGTCACTACCACTACCATGAGAACATCTACCCATCCTCACTGATTTTCACCGCCTCTAATATATGTTACTAGTCATTTAATCTCACCTGTATCAAAAATATAAGATCTCTATAGCCACTAATGTTAAAAAACAACCTAAATAATATTTTAATTATGGATTCCAACATATTGAATTTAAAAATTAAAATATTCGACATTCAAATACACATTACATCCACTCATAGTCATTAAATTCCACTCAAAAACATTAATTTTTTTCCACATTCATTCAAAAGATTATTTTTTTTGGAAAGTCATAGAGAATTTTAAAACATGAGGTGGTATTGGTGTGAGGCATATGGGAGATCATGAAAACCATCCATTTGTCCAAGATGTCAAGATAATGTCTCTTGAATACGAAGCTGAAAGAGGGTCCAGAGAGATCTACTCATTGTGGGACGAATACCTTTGAGAGTTAGATCAGCACCCTTTTAAAGTTATCATTGTTGAAGAGGAAATTAATCAAAAGGTTCGTTTGGCATGTTTTTTTTCAACAGAAAAAATTGCAACATGATTATTTTCAGGAGATCATCCATCATAGTGGTATTATAATTCAAGTATTCTGAACTGTGGAGTTCTAATAGAATGTATTGTAACAGCACCCAATATAAAAGTAATATTTGTTGAAGTGTTGTCAAAAGTAACTAAGTAATTTTTATGAAAATATTATTGTCAAGAAACAAAACATGTTCAATCATTATGTATTGATTAATTTATAGGTGTTATATTTTTTGTTCTCTAGAAGTAGTAATTATGGAGGATTAAAGGATTAAATAGATGAAGAATTAGTTGGGAGATGTGGAATTCAAAGTCATGCCAGTGGCATTGGCAGAGATTAATTAATAAAATTTGTGATACTGGTATGTCATCAAGGAAATTTTAACAACAATTATGGTATAAAGGGTTGTTTGAATGATGTGGATCATTCCATCATCACGAGATCGAAGGAAATCAAGTGTATAAGGATGGATTATATAAACGTAGTTATGGTTATTCATGCTTTAGTATTGATGTATTATATATCTATTCAATAAAGTAACAATTTTCATTCAAGATTCATGAAAATTTGTACTTTTATGCATGATGTGTATTGTTTTATATATCATTCTTGTCAAAATGTATCCTTATTTACAAAACCTTATTTGTAAAACATGAGTTCCTTTTTT
Source organism: Viscum album (assembly GCA_963277665.1). NCBI lineage: Eukaryota > Viridiplantae > Streptophyta > Magnoliopsida > Santalales > Viscaceae > Viscum > Viscum album. Next base: position 1,284,619,326 of record OY728134.1, read on the forward strand.
TTGAAATGTTATTAATGTTAATTATGACTATTATGTGTTCTATTATTCATTCAATTATCAAACATTTTGAATATTTTCATTAAATAAACATGAGATTCATTGTTTTCATATGGATTGGGGGCCTAGAAAATCCTCAGAGAAATACTACCTAGTAACATTACATAAAAACATTATATGCATCTTGGAGCACATGTAGCTGATGGTTCCTTGTTTTTTAGGTTATAATGATTGATTATTAATTGGAAGGTATGAAGTGTCAAATGATTTCTAGTGGAGACTTCAGGAATTTATTTCATCAATGGAAGGTTGTTTATTTCTATTGGAATTTATATTTACCTATGATTTATCAAATATGTATTGTTTTTATGTTTATAGGCATTTATATTCATGGGATCCTGTCGTATAGAATATTATATTGATGCAATTTTCATGTGAGTTGGTTTCTAAACCATTTATCATGGATGATGTTGAATTCTACATATTTAGTATCAATTCTTTTGAAACTGGTTGATGGTTCCAAGGATTGAGTAAAATTAAGATTCAGCTCAGATCAGGTTATGAATAGTTATACTGTATTGTGATGATACATTTTTATATAAGAGGAATTTAGTTATAAGATAACAAAAAAACACACAAATAAAGATAAAAAATTTTCTTCAATCAGGTCACATCATAAAAAATCACTTCATTCTTGGAGAGGATTTTATTTAAAAAATAATTTGATATAATATTAAACTCATATATAAAATCTTCTATAGATGATGCTACATATGGAAAATCTTCTATATGAATATGATCTAATGTGATATGCAATGATATTTTTTCATTTGTAAATGTAAAATAATTTAATTTCATAAAATCTATTTATTATTAGTTTATAAAAATTCAAAGTTTATTTTAACTAATTCTAAATTTAAAGGAAATGGGAAATAATTGGAAACCATTCATTAATAATGAAAATAAATGGTATCTCCTTTAATGACCTACATAACCCATTGTATATCTTCCTCTCTCAAAACTATAATTTTTTAGTTAAAATAATTTTTCAGAAAATATATTACTAATTGGAACCTATCATTCAAATAAAACATGATTATTTTTTACAATACATTAGAACATTTTTGGATCATATAAAATACAAAAAAATTATACATATTTTGATTTTATTAAAAATTTAAATAGTTTATTCCATACTGAATTATTTCTAGTTAACATATTGATAATTTTAACCAATATAAATTATAGAAAATTAAATGTTAGTTACTTGAATTGTATTAACCCATTAACATTAAAACAATATGTATATAAACCCACTTTATATTATTTATATAAAATAACATTACGACACAAAAATTTCAAATATAATGCTAAACATTCTTTCAACATCATGTGCATGTAAAACTATGGAAAGAATATTAAAATATTGGAAAACCACACTATTTAAAAGTTAAAAAGAAATAATAGAATAGAATCATATAAAAACCACCATCTATTGAAACAGTGAATAGAAATGCATTTCGTAGTGGTCTCATATAAAGCTAAAATGAGTTTATAGAGTAGAGGTGGTGTTGAGTATTTATATGTAAGTGAGAGAAAGAGAGATAGAGAGAAGAGAGGTAGGCTTAATCATGTTTACGAATTAAAAAAAAAACAGAAACCTTGGAACCCAAAAAATCAAACAGTGAGGTAGGAAAAGGAGAAAATAACATACGTTGGATTCTAGCCTTGATTCGTCTAAGAGAAGGTAGAGGAGTAACATTGGTAGCAGGGGGGTTCAATGAGAGCTTAAGAATCATGACAGAATGAGTAGGGATAGGGTTCTCTAAAATAGATCAGGGAATCCATTATCAGAACATTCTTGAATTTAATAATAAAAAAGCCTTTTATCATAGAAAAATTGATAAGTGTTGATAAATATATAACATTGTTAGCACTAAGATTGTAGTCATGATAAAGCTCAATCTTTATCAGTGCTAAAAAGGAACTAAAAATTTACTTTTATTGGCACTCATAAAGGATTTATAATTATAAATATAAATAAAAAAATTGTAAAAAAAATTATATAATTATATATATTTATTTATTTTAATTTTATTATTAATTTAATATATAATTATTTATTTATAATTACATCAATATTTTAAAAACTATTTTCATATTTATAATTATAAATATATAATTTTATAAATATAGTAAATATACATTTATAAATACATTTATAATTAAAATATATTCATATCATTATATATATTTAGTAAATATAAATAAATATAAATATAGTAAATATATTTATTATATTTTTATAGTTATAAATATATTTATATAATTATATATATTTATATAATTATATATATAATAAATATATAAAAATAAAAAAAATATTCATTGCTTAAATTTTTTTATTATTATTTTATTATTATTTAAATATATAATTACTTATTTTTAAATACATGAATAACACATTAAAAAATAATATTTTCATATTTATATAATTATATAATTATATATATATATATATTTTTGTATATATTTATATTGTTTTGGTTACTGTAGCAGCACTATAGTAGGGCACTATAAAGGTACTGTAGCAGCTGCAGAACTATAGTAATGACAAAACTGTAGCGACGAAGGCACTATAACAGGAACTATAGCGGTGGTGGTACTGTAGCAGTTACTGTAACAGCCCAGGTGATGTAGCAGTATTGTTCACCGATGGACCCTTTGGGCCAAAAAATGGGGTTTTAAGCCTTATATTCAGGCCACATGGCCTTGGAACATCAGGCTATGTAATGGGTCTCCATCTAGCCAGATAATGAGGTTTTTTGCTTTAATAATAAAATGATGTTTTGTTCGCAACCTTAAAAAATGTAGTTTATTTCAATAAATTTTTGATAATTTTATATTTATTTAAATTTATATGATTATTTATTTATAATTACGTCAATAAAGTTTTTTAAAAAATTAATATTTAATTATTTCAAATAATTATACATATATAAATATATAAATTTATAAAAATATTAAATATACATTTATATATATATATTTATAAATATTTATTTAAAAATATATTTTTAAAATTATTTATTAATAATCATAAACACATGAATTTTAAAAGTGGTTGAAATTGAATAATTTAAATTGATTATACATTAAAAGTATTGGAAACATATATATGTTTTATTAATTAAATATAAATTATTACAAAAAATATGGATATATATATTGAAGTAAAAATGAATACATTTTAAGAATACTAAAACATAGTAAAAAATATACATATATATATAAATACTATTAATTATCAAATTCAATGAAAAAAATATTTAAAATGCATAAATAATACCTATCTATAAAATATTTGAAATAAGTAAATAAAATTGACTAATTAAAAACACAATATATTAAACATGTTATGTTAAAATTAAATTCTAAAATATATAGTAAAACATGAATAAATTTAATACATATTAGATGTTGGGTTCTTTATGCTTAAATTTTATGGTTTATAACTAATATATTTATTGTAATTATACATTTTTTAATAATTATTTCATTAACAATTTTTTACATAATATTGTAATTTTTTTTTATTTTTTAAAATTTTAAAAATTTACACATTTTATATATCTATGTTTAATATAAAATATTTAATAATATTTAATATATATATATATATATATATATATATATATATTAAATTCATTCATTTTTATCAATAATTATTTAATTAATAAAACTTTTAATATTTTTCTTACTTTACTCATTTTTTAGTTTTTATTTGTTTAATTATTTCATTTTAATCATTTAACGTATCTATATATTTAGTATATAATATTTATTGATTATTTAAATTTATATATATGTATATTCAATTTATTAATTTTGAAAAATAAAATTTTAATTAATACAATTGTTAATATTTAATTTATTTGTATAATTATTTCATTTTATTCTAAACCTTTATCAGTGCTAAAAGATCGTTGATAAAGGGTACCCTTTACCATCACTAAAATTAAAGCATTGATAAAAGGATTCCTTTATCAACACTGAAAATAAAGCATTAGGAAAATATAACCATTAATAGTGCTAAAAACAAAGTGCTAATAAAAGCTACCTATTATCATCATTAAAAGAAAGCACTAATAATAGTTAACCTTTTTCAATGCTAAAAAAGAAATGAATCAGTCCGCCTTTTGGCACTAATAAAGGTTGACTTTATATACACTTTTTTATAATGCTGACAAATGCCAGTTCAGTTAAAGGCCTCTTTTGTAGTAGTGAGGATTTCTCTAAATTGGATTCTTCGATGACTACTCAAACTCGAAATGGTGCAATGTTTGGTTGGGATAAAAAATGTTAGGCTTCTTTAGTTGAATACATAATAAATATGATTCTTTTAATTTTATAATTAATTAAATGAATATGTATTTTTTATTAATTTAAATAATTATAAAATTATAACAAATAAACTAATGATATTTATAGTTTTAATGTTATGTAAAATTAATATAATATTTATATATATATATAAGATTATAAATATAATAAATGTATTTCTTATAATTTTATAATAATTTAAATAAATATATAATCATTTATAATTATAACTATAAATAAATATTTATTTACTTATTTAAATAATTATAAAATAATAAAATATGTGATATATTTATAATTTTATTAATATGGTTAATTAATATATTTATTATAATTTTATAATTATTTAAATATATATGTATTTATTTAAAATATTTATAAATATATATAATTATATAAATATTTTTATTATATATATATATTTATTAATCTATATAGTAATATAAAAGCATTACTAATATTATATCATTATTAGTGCTTTTTTAGTGCTGATAAACATAGGCCTTTATCAGTTCTAAAAAAGCATTGATAAACTATTTCTTAATCGGTAATAGAATTTAGCACTCATAAAGAAAACTTGTACAATCTCTAAAAAAGAATTGATAAAGGCATGTTTTATCAGCGCGTTCTATTTCATTGCTGATAAAGCATACGTTTTTTAGCACTTTTTAAATAGTGTTGATAAAAGCTTCGCCGGATTTAAAAAAAAAACCCTTATAGTAGGCTTCTTCTCTAGTACACCTCAAACTCTCAAGGAAGGCGACCCCTATGCTATTGACGCCTCCATTGCCTTGACCTCACCTATGTATTCACCAACCCCTACTCTCCAACCAACCCCTGATTCACCAGTGACCCCTTCTTCACTGCAACGAACCCCTCCTCTGCCGCCGTGAACCCCTCCTTCACCGTGAACCCACATCTGTCACGAACCCCTCTCTATTGAAAACCCACCCCTATTGTGAACCCTCCTCCAATGTGAACTGACCTCCACCATGAACCCATTTCCATAACGCACCAAACCCAACATCTTCCATAAACCACTGCTTCCCCGAAAACCCACTTCTACTGCAAAACCACCTCCGCTGTGAACCCCACCTCTTTCGCAATCCCCTACATGGACTCTGTTACTACTGCCACAGCTACCTACTTGGACACCACCACCGCTATACCTTACTAATATAATTTATGCACTTATTTTATATGTAATATGGGTTGATAGTGAAATATTAATTTTTGGGGTTTAGAGTTCGAAACCTTTTTTGATGTATAAATTATGGGTTTGATTTTTTGTCTACCTTTACTCTATGTTTTTTGGTTAGTAGCTATGAACATAACTGAAAACATACATTGTGAATTAGTCGATTTATGTCACTCATTGCTCCATTTTTTGTTTATTCCCCTTTTCAATTTTGTTAAAAATATTCAATAATTTTTTAATCATAATGTGGGTAGTCACAGTCTATACATGTGGGAGTTTGTATTAATTTGATTAATAATTTTTTTTTAATTTTTTTCTGTTATTAATTTCTACAATTTTTCATGATACTGTGAACATTACTAAATTAACCACAAAATTTAGATCATATTAATATTTTTTGGAGATTATATAAAATGATTTTATAATGACTGAGATGATTGTTGAAATATATTTTGTTTCTAGATTTTCAATCTGACCATTTAATATTGTTCGATTATATGTGAATGATATTTTAACAAGTGATGTCCAATATTAATTTTCAGTTTTTTAATATAATTACTATAAAGGTCCTCTATTGAAAATTATTTTATTGTTTGTTTACCTTTATTTTTTTGGATCATGTGTATTCTTTCTATAGCTTTATAATTTTTAAAATGGTTTTTATTTTTTATTCATGTATCATTTATAATCAAAACATCCCAACCATGGATTTGGAGAGTCCAAATATTTGACTTAAAATTTAATTAAAAAAATTAAAATATACAAGATGTAGTGGAGGCAAGTCTATACATTATACAATGTCCATCATTAAACAATTCATATAGATCCCAGATTCCTCAGATAACTTTTTCTTCCTTTTGTATGTTGACCAAAACACCATTTCGTGGTTCTTAGAGGTGCCACACATTCATAATTTGAGGACGATGATGATGAAAACTCTTGAGTGGAGCATACCCTATGTTTCCAAGATAAATCACGAAAATCCATTTCTAGATTGGAGTAAATCCCATCTTCAAAAGTAAAAAATAAAATACATTTCACTGCCATATAGTTTTTATAACCAAAAACATCTAGTTCCATTTATTATGAGGTCATCACAATTTTAATAAATACCATTTTTCAACATCCATGTTGGTTCCTTTAATCAGTCTTTCACATTCTCGGCCTTTTAGAGTGATTAGAGTGATAATGGTCAAATTCCTTTCCTGTTCAGTTTCACACTCTTAATTTTTATCCCTATCAAAATATGTATAAGAGATTTTCATTAAATCAGAAAAATGGATTGGATAAGGCCACTCAACATTCTTAGTGGCCCAACAAGAGGGAGAAAGAGAGTGCTAAATCTGCAAGGAAACAGTCTTTTTGTCAGAACTTGACATGTTTTTCGTTTGTTGGGTCACCTCCAAAGATGGAAATTCTTGATTCCTTAATGTCAATGTTTTACTATACGCATAACCCTTTTCGTGACCCTCTGAATAAAAAAGAGTTCTATATTTCTTTGAGATCAAAAACTGAAATCCCACATCGTCAACCAGTTTCAAATTTCTTTCCTACTTTTAGACACTAGTGACTCATGTCTCATGTCAAATTTGACCTCATCAAAGATCATATCGTCATGAAATAATTTATTTTCCTCTTAATTGGACACATTATAACATGATTACTTTAAGAAACTTTCACCCTCAAGTGAAACAACAACTTCTTATAAAACATGTCCCTTATCGCTTTTGAGAGCAGTATGGTTAGAGCCTTGAGAGGTTACTTGATCGATAAAAATATAGATTTGGACCCAAGTAGGAGTAATAACATGGGTGATCATATCATCCCCATCAAAAGGTTTTGTATTCTCAACAAAACCCTTCATGAAAACATCAACAAAAGAATTCATTTCAACATTACTAGGTTCAATGTCCTTCTTCCTAAAGACTATATTACTCCTCCTCATAACAATATCATACTATATCATGCATTATTAAGGGGTATTTACTATAATATTATTTCTATGGAATTGTTCATCAGAGTGTCCAATACATACATAACATCTTCAAGTTGCTGGATTGTTCTATAGCAAGCTTTTAATCATGTCTCAGGTGTGTTGTTCGGTATATGTGGGGAAAATGAATGAGATTGGTTTGGGAGGTCCCACGTTGCCCCCATGGGGTGATGCACTCGGGTTTCAAGGGTTTTGGTATTAGTGAATTCTTGTGGTGGAGAGAATCCTACTATGTTCTCCCCTCAACCTCAGACAATTATTGTACTCGAGTTGGTAGGGTGTGATTTGTGTTGGTAATGGTCACCCCGAGCATCTCAGTTTCTTCTGGTTTTTCCTGGGCACAGACTCGAGTTATGATTAATGTTGTCTTGGTGACTTTCAGGGGGCAGAAAGTGTTTGTGGTGGGGAGAATTGTCACACCCATTTTTTTGTCATTCTATTTATTTTATTTCTCATGGCATCGGGTGATTTTGCGTAAGTGCGGGTGAGTCCTAGTTTAAAATTTTAATGTTGGGATGAGTTTATGGTTTGGGATAGTGCGCGAACACCTTGTGTTTAAGACACGCAATCTACTTGGGCACGTGCTTTCCTCTTGGGTACGTGCAGCCCGCATGCAATCTGATTGGGTACCGTACGGTGCGCGAATACCGCACAGTCATCCAGTTTTAATGTTATTAAATTAGTTGGTTAAGCGGATAAATAAATAAATAAATATGTGTACATATGATTAAATATTTTTATGTTTTAACATTATGTGTATATATATATGTATGTTTATATGTGTATATATGTTTATATATGTTTATGTTTTAATGTTATGTGTATATATATATTTTTATATGTGTATATATGTTTAAATATGTTTATGTTTTAACGTTATGTATATGTATATATATATATGTTTATATGTGTATATATGTTTATATTTTTATATGTACATTTTTATATATTTTTATATATAGGTTTATATGTCTAAATATGTATATATATATATATGTGTGTGTGTATATATTTTTAAATGGTTTTATTATTATAAATGTTTTGATTATAATAAATATTATTATTATAATTAACTAATAATTATTATTGTTTTTATTTTTATTTTTAAACCCTAAACCTACCTACCCACATCACTTCGCCCCTCCCCCATTTTCTTGTTCCTGCACAGCACCGTGGGTCGCTCCTCCCTCCTCCTGCGCAGAGCCCGACCACCAGCCCGCTGGCTGCCACCTTCCCATCTGGCTCGCCCCCTTGCTCATCCTTCCCCATGATTGACCGCGCCCCCGGCTTCCTCGGTCCAACAAAGCTATGAGCCCAGGCCCTCACCTCCAAGCTCCTCCACGGTCTAGCGCAGCTCCCTCGGTCTGGAGTACCCCTCCAGGTTTTGACGCAACCCTCCCTGTCCAGCTTCAGCCTCCGCCTTTCTCCGCTCGCCCTCCCCGGTAGGTCCCTACCGACCTCATTCCGCCCTCAAGCTCCCGTGCCTACCGCACCTCCAACTTCGTCGATTCCTTATCCCGACTTCATCCTCCGCATAACCGGCCTCTCGAACCCGTGGGTCCCCGTCACCCTCTCCTCACACCGCCATTGTCCGACGACCTAGCCATGTCCATCGACCCCTCTTTGTGTGGCCTCTCCTTGAGCGACCCCTTTTTCCAGAGTTCTCCTCTTCTGATATATTTTTCTTATTATTTTTGTGTTTCTTCTCTTCATTTTAACCAATTATAAAAGATTCTGGTTGTGTTTACACTTCTTTTTTAATGTCTAGGGTTTGAAATTGGCCCGCGGAGCAATGCACTTTCCTCTATTGTGGTTTTGTCTCTCTCGCACGTGTCAAGGTAGGTATTTAATTCCCTTTTTCTCCCTATTTCAAGTCATGTTGTTCTTACATGTTGTTATTTGATTTCTAAAACATGTTTTGCACTTTTATTACATACATATTTAATTAATAGTGGTGGTATCTTAGTGTTTGAATTGATCTCAATTAGATTTTTTTATATCATTCTTTTATGCGCATGTAAATGCCTTACCTTTCGGTCTTGAATAATTTCCACATTCATTTAAAATGGTATAGTTGGTTATTTCATGGTGTGTTTCAGATATAAATATTTTTGGGTAGTGTTTGGTTGTGTTTTATGACCTTTGCAATTGGTTTATGTGAGTCCTTGGTGTCTTGTTGGACGTGTGATGGTCATCACCGCACTAATGTTAGGTGTCGGGACATGTTGCAGGGAGTTGAGATCACTTCTAAGTGGGAATATAAATTTTCCAATGTATGGATATATATATATATATACACCTTATGATTATGTGTTCCCTCATAGTTCAAGGAACACATGCATCAGTCTAAAGATGTATATATATATATATGTAAGTGTGTGCGCGCTTGCAAGCAAGGTGTTTCTGGAGTTAAAAAGTTTATAATGGACTTCTTTGAGGTAGGAAAATCCATGAATTTACTGTCCCTTGATTTTCCTTAATGATTTAGGTTGTCGTTATATTATTATCCTGCAATGCATCTTTATGGTACCTCTTTAAAGCTTCTTGTGGTGTTCTAAAATTATTTAGTGTTGTTAATTATAGGGTTTACATGAATTGTGGTTTAGGCCTTGTATATGATGCATTTGGTGTTTGCGTCATTTGTTTGTTTGAATTGTTTTGAGTCTGTGTTTATGCATTTTAGTTGTGCGGTTGATGCAGCATGTCGGCGAGGAAGACTCGCCTTTCTGCAGTCGGTGGCTTGCTCGTGTTTGTGCATCTATGTGAGGCGGGACGTGCCACTGTGTTTGGACTACGATCTGAGGTAGGTCCCCCATTGCACACACCTATATATTTATAAATTATTAATTACTTGATGATTTATTAATTTTAATGAATAGGAAATAATATAAGATAATTAATTTTTAAATGATTATTTGGTGTGAAAAGAGCCGTTTATTTTATACCGACACTTGAAACATTTTTCTGACGAGCGAACACCCACTATTGAAATAATTCCTATTTGGCTTATAAACATAATTCACAAAATTTCAAATGTATATCTATTTTTAAAGATAAATGATTTCTTCTAAACAAGTGTTTTGGGCATTCTCAAGAAATGAGGTTTTGCTTTAGAATTTGTGAAGACCCGTTTGGCACTTTTTAAAATAAATTATTTTGGAAAACCAATTCAGGGGTGATCTTTGGTGTGCGTTGATTGCATGAGATGTATGTGATGTTTTTGCATCGTGACTGATTGATTTACATTATAGAAGCACCCCTTTTTATTGCTCGTGTTGACAAGGGAACCTGGAATATTGAGTGAATCTTCTAAGAACAATTTTTGCACTAGTTTAGATTACGCACTTGCTAGTAGCCCATAGCAGGGGAATACTAAGTTATTGCTACTATTGGGATTTGGCCCCTCGGTTATTCCATGTAGGGCTATGCCGAGCATTAGGGCGTTATGACGTCATCGAGTTATAGCATTCTTTCAGGATGAGTCAGATGTATAGTACGTTCTGGATTGTTCTCGATCTCCTAGGTCCGACCCATGTTTCATTTAGTGTTTATTTGTGTGTCGCACACAATTTAGAAGACTAGTTCGGTTGCTGGCTCATGTGTTCCATTTTTTTTCCATTACCCATGGCGTGTGTTGTGCGTTATCTGTAGTTTTCCTTTTTGGATAATAACTAAAGTTTGGTTTTCTAATTTTTCGCAAAAGTGTTTTAAAATGCAGTGCAACATTTCCTTTCAAATATTAGAAAAAATTGTTTTTAAATTATAAAGGGAAATGGAATGATACTTGTTTTGGAAATGAATGTGTGTGTTTGTGTGAAACCCAATATCTTGTATATTTAGGCCAAACCTAGAATTAATAGATTTCTTTATTGAAAGGTAGTGCATTGGGAATAGATATCGGGCTAGCCTACTATGTTTTTATAGTCACGCCTATAGTTCATTTCTGTTTTTAGTGTTTGTGCAGGATACAGCTTGGGTGTGTTCACCTTGGGTGACATTTGGTCGTGAGTTGGAGAGTGACCCACAAGGTCACACGATGATAGTGGTTGTATCTTTCGGTTAGTTTTATTTTAATTTGTTCTTTCATAGTTTCATTGCTCTGTTTATTTATTTTGTTCTACTCTCTTTTATTTCAGCTGCTTTATTTATTTATTTGTTTTGGGAAAAATCATTCACACGTCCTATGTCTATGCCCTGGTGCTTGTCGCCAGCCCAGGAGGATTGGGAACGCCTCTCGGGCCATGTCGCGGGCCAGCACGGGTGATCGGTTTAGGGTCGACCTAGGTTGGTTCGTGACATATTGTCATTAAGACAACTAAGGACAAAAGAGGTTCTCTTCCCATGAATGAAGATGCCATTATTTAACAAACCCGTCAAGGGGTTGAATTATGAAGGTCCACCTAAGGTAATTGGCTTCATAATCAAATACTAGTATCTTTTGGCTGAAAAGTCTATTATGTAGAAAGTTTATGCAAGGCTATCTAAAAGCACATGCTGCATAGTTAGGCAAATGAACTCTCACGTATAGGACATTTTGTGACCAAATGTCATGAAAAGGGTTATGGAGATCTGGAAGTATTTAAGGTTAAGATTATGAAAAATAAAAATGGGCATCTTTCAATGCATGTAGAGATACACAGACCAATGCTAACCATAATCATGTTGTGGCTGGGTCCAGAATTGAGATGTTGGACATCACTACATATCACATTATAATGGGAATCAATCCAAAATTAGTTCTTGAAATATAGTTTAACATCATGTGGGATGAGATTATGGGAGATCTTAGTGTAGGGTCATAGAGCTCGGACCATAATAATTCATACACAGTGTGTGTTTTCACAGGGGGTTTTTAGCTAGGGGACTGAAAGTAAAATTTGGGGTTAGGCCCAAAGACTTGGGGTTGGATTTGGGGGATTCTCGAACGTTACTAGGTATCCCATATGGATGGGAATCGAGCCACACATAGTTCTTGAAATAACCTCTATACAAATTTGATTTGTACAAGTGAAGGGTGAAAAGGATACTTTTGTGCAATGATGTTTTGACCCGAGATAAAAGTTTCGGGAATTTACATGTATGCACATAGTCTTGGAATATAACATGATTGGAGGTCAATGTAAATAATTATTCCCTCTCAAGTGAGGGTGTCAAATAATGTTGTAATTTATTGTCATACATGACAAAAGTGATGTATAGTTTAACATCATATAGCAAGGACAAAGGTGAACCAATGTGAGGATTTTGATTTTGGGGGCGGCTTCACGAATCAACATCGTATGAAATGAAGGTGAACTGATGTGAAGTGATATGTTTTGAGCTTGAACCTCAGGAGGTTTCCTATGTACCCAGCCTAGAAGGCAAGGATCAAAGTCCACGTAGTTCAATTAAAGGATGAATTGGCGATTACGTTGTTTTTGAGGACAACGACCTAACAAATTAGGCTAGGAATTACACATGGTTTGTGGACTAGAGAGGGTGTTATGGTTGAACTTTAATCTTAGCTCACATGAGTCATACTCAGTGTGAAAAACAAGAGTTAGAAACAACCATAAAGATGCACAGTTTAAGTTCATGTTGGACATATGAAGGGACTATGAAGTTTAAAGTCTTGTAATGAGGAATAGTGGTGCTGCACAGTTTAGTGTCATGTAGTAGGGACAAAATATAGTTTAAAATCATGTCGGATGAATTAATGGACTTCTATACAGTTTAGCGTCATGTAGCTAGGACGTCACAGTTTAACTTCATTTTGGATGTGAACACAATTTTGCATCATGTTGGACAATAAGGGTGATGCACAGTTTGGCATCCTGTAGCTATGACGATGGGGACAATACAATTTAACGCCATGTTGGATGAATGGGGGATTGTGCAGTTTAATGTCAGGTAGTAATGACAAAAGAGGTCACAGTTTAACGCCATGTTTGACATATTAGGGACTTTTTCACAGTTTAATGTCAAGTTGGACGATGGATCGAATAGTTTATGGTCATATGCATAGACCGGTGATGGTGTAGTTCAAAATCTTGATGGACGTATTTGTATTTGTGTTACAAAAATACTTCTTCATAAATCTAGCATTGGTTGGAGTCGTGATGAGTTCTCCATCCATTGAGATTAAATAATAAACTCTATTGGAGTAGACCTTATTTATTGAGTAAGGTCCTTCCCATTTTGGCTCATGCTTGGAAGGTTTCTTTCCTAGTATCATGGGAGTTCTGGAACCAATACCAATTCTCCATACATGAATGAACGAAGACGAACTATTTTTTTGAAAGCTCGTGCTATTCGATTATGATAGAAATCCATGTGGTGTAGGGAACACAATCTTTTTTCATCTAATCGTTCTAATTCATCCAACCTCTTTTGATATTTTTCATTTGTAGATGACTTATCAGAAATGGATACTCTGAGCGATGGTAATTGAATTTCAATGGGAAAGACTGCTTCAATTCCATATACCAATGAATATGGTGTTGACCGCGTTGCAATGCAGATGGTGGTCCAATAATCACATAAGGCATGAAATGTTTATCAGGCCATGACTTCTTATCTTTATCCACCATCATTTAACGTATGATTGAATGAGTCTTGTTGAAGGCTTCTATCTGGCCATTGGCTGGTGCATGATACTGATATGAATGGTAGGATTTGATGTTGTATTCTTGATATAACATCCTTACCTCTGATGAACAAAAGTTGGTGCCATTGTCTGTCAATATGTTATGAGGGACACCAAATCTCATAATGATGTTAGACTTGATGAAGCTAACAATGCTTTTAGAACTAAATTTCTATAGATTTATTGACTCTTCCCATTTGGAAAAGAAGTCAGTAGTAGTAAGAATATACTTAAACTTCTTGGCTGTAGCTGAAGGGTAAGGTCCTACTACATCCATTCCCCATGTGGAAAATGGCCATGATTAGAACGTTTCCTAGATTTTACCAACAAACCATCCACATAACATTCAACAAACTTCCCTAAAAAGGGTTTGAATATACGATGCATGGAATGCTGATATGTTGCGCCTGTATTCTTCAAGCCAATGGGAATTACCCAATAGCAAAACCCACCCTGAGGGGCTCTGAAGGCTATATATTCTTCATCTTCTGGATTCATTCAGATTTGATTATACCCAGAATATCCATCCATGAAGGAAATTGCTTCATAGCCAGCTGTTGCATCAATTAAGAGTTCTGTAATTGGAACTGGAAAATCATCCTTAGTACAATGCCGATTAAGATCTCTGAAATCAATGAAAAATATAATTTGTCCATTACTCCTTTTCATAGGGACAAAGCCAACCACTTGGGATATTGAACTTCTATGAAGATGTGATCTTTGATAAGATTATCCACTTTAGCTTAAATTTTGGAAGCATAGGATGGGTGTGTTCTTCCTGAGGCCTGCTTAAATCCTCGATGTTCTTCTAGAAAACCCAAATGACGAGTAGCAACATCATGATCAAGGCATGGAATCTCTGTATAGTTCTAAGAAAATATATCTCGAATTTTCTTTAAAAATTAAATATACATCTCTTTCTCTTCAAGAGTCATGGCCGCACTAATTAAAGTGGGGCGTGGATCATCTTTTGTACCCAGATTTATTTATCTGAGTTCATCCACGGTGGTAGAGATACCCTCTTCAAATTTTAGAGGAGCATCCCTGAGATCTTCCTCTTCTTGTTCAACATGTGTTATTTATTCTGTTTCTACTTGCATTGTAGATGATGAATCAGAATTTCCATGATCAGAAGAGATGTAAAAATTTCAACATCTTAAAGAAGAAGCTTCCATTTCTGACCTAATTGATGATGAAGCGTCATTCTTTGGTAATAAAGTGGAGATGATGGATTGAGAATCAACATCATCATTCACCTATGACATTACTATAACTTCTTCTGGCCTTGTTGGTAAGGTATAGACATACTGGATTTCAGCGGTTGAAATGAAGACATCTCCTTTTGAGGTTTCATCATTGCTTAGGGAATCACCAATTTCTCCAACACTGTCTGGCTTGATTTCCGTAATTGAAATTATGGATGTTTCTATAAGAGTATTTGGATTTGGGTCTATCCTATCAATTTGACTGATAGGAAACACATAATTTGTACTCACATGTATGAATGGGTTTACTGGAATCTTCTCCAAACCAGATAAAGCATTAAATTTGGTAACCTCCATTGTTGTGGATTTCTCCTTACCCTTCATGTGATAGAATTCCACCTCAATGTATTGAGATTCAAATATTTTTAATGGGGGATTTATCACCATAAAATGTCCCAATTTGACCATTGAAACAATATTTGAGACATTGATGGTTTGATGAAGTGATAGCCGCATGTTGATGTAGGTAAGGTCTTCCAAGAAAAATATTGAAGGCTATATCGTGATCAACAACCATGAAATATGAGTTGTATACAAGGTCTCCAAACTGTGTTCTGAGTGTAATCTAACCCAGAGGTTCTTGTTTATTCTTATCATACCCTTGCAACATCAAAGTAGAAGGAGATAAATTAGATTTGGTGAGTCCCAATCGACAAATTGTACGAATGGGGATGAGGTTGACACCTGAACCATTATCAATAAAGTCTCTTGTGATGTATACATAATTGACCTTGAAAAATATATTCAAAGGTCTAATATGACCATGCACAACATCATCTTCATATTCATATGTGAAATATATCACTGCATGGCATTCTGTAAGAATATTCTCTACATGGTAGACTTCAGCTGCAGCAATTTCAGTTTTAAATTATCGAGGACTTGAAAAAGCCTCAGTGAGGGCCACCTAAAGATCCTTTGATAAATTAAACACATCCAGAATTTATAACTTGTCCAGTACATGGGACAAATTTGTCAAGACATCATATTTTTGATCCAAAGTTCTGTGTTTCCCAACCGTAACATGTGGATTCTCAGGTGCCTTAACAGTTCAAGCATTAGATATAGATGCATCTTGTATCGGGGTAGGAGTTGTAAATACTCATGGCTTTGGAAGATTAGACCGATTAGGTCTATTTACTTACTGTGAGGAAGAAGGTGTAACCTCCAACCGATCATCCAGAATAACTGTTCCAGGATTGAATCTACCATGAGTGGAAAAACATTCATGTTCTTGTGGAGCTCACTGAAGGGCTCTACCACAAGTTTCTGCTGCATATACAGTTATAGTAGGGGTATAATTGGAATAGTGGCTTTTGGGATATCCACCTAATCCTATGTATCCCAAACCTCTAAAACTCCCTCTAATTCCTCTGGTTGATACAGGGAACTTAGGATCATCAAACTCAAAACAATGACTGGAATAAGGAACTGTTAAGTGAATCATGTTAACAAAACCAAATGTCAACTCTTCGTCTGATGAAGACTCTACATAATTATCCAGTTTAGGCTATACCGTTTGGTGGGGCATTGCCCGTGGCTTCGAAGTATATGACATAAAATCTCCCAGAGTCAAAGAAAACAAGGTATTTGAATGTATTTCATCTTCTTTTGATTGTTCCAATTTCATTGAATTATGTCGTTTAATTGAGGATTTTCCCTCTGATGAAGAGGGTTTGGCTGTGGAATTTATTGTAGAAGACACAATAGGTTTCTTCAATTGCGTTCGCAAAATGGCATGAGTTTGGTTGATCGTTTTTCTGACCATCCAATCATCATATTTCTGTGCATTTTTTCTTTTGACTTTTTTCCACTCGCCTTCTTCCTATAGATATATAGTATTAAAACATGCTACCTAAGTTGAAAAACCTTTCAATTTTACTTTTCCTGAATCCACCATTTTTTTAGGAGGTCCTTGAAGACAATACACTCTTGAATAGGATGCCCCACCATCTGATGAAATGTGAAATAGTTGGGACGGTTTTCATCTCATTCCTTGTTTAGCCTTTTGGGCCTTGGAAATTGAACCAAATTATTTTCCAGAGCCTAAATGAATTAACCAGGAACATGTTTATTTCAGAAAGAATAAACTTTTCTCTTCAAATCCTAAAATTATTTCTGTCTTTGATCTCTTTGATCATCTGGATGAAACGACCTCTGTTGTTGATGCTCAGGAGGTGGAGCCCTTCGATAAGACGAAGGTTTTGAAGTAGAATAAGGTATAGGTGCTTGTTTAAGCGTAACTATAATAGTCTATGCTTTACCCATTCTCCTTCATGGATCATATGGAATTACACGAGTTTTATCCTTAGTCTTTATAAGAGATTCTTCGATCTGCTGAGTGATAGAAGTAAGGTCTCGAAACCGTCTTTTGTATTTCACAGGGATCAATGGTGTGCGTAATTCATCATGAAAAATTGCCACACAGATTGGAAACAATTCTTCTTGAGGGAGTGCTATGCTTAGGGAATATGTTAATCCCTTTCAACGAGCAATGAAATCTAAAACTCTTTCATTCTTTCTTTTCTTACAATTTGCAAGATTAAAAACTGTTGTCTTTGGCAACTTTGAGGTGAATTGAAGAAGAAAACGTTGACAGAGATCCTCCCACCTGGTAATTGACAGGGATAGCAAGCTTCTATACCAGAGAAAAGAAGGCCCTTGTAATGACATTACAAAGCACCTGAGCTTAGCTGCTTCATGTTATTAGGGGTTCCCTTCATAGTATCACAATAAGAAACAAAATGTGTTATTTGTTTCTATGGGTCTCCCGAACCATTAAATATTGGGAATGTGGTACTTGCAAAATTTTATGGGGAAGGAATTGCATCAACCCATTCAAGATAAGCTCTCTTTTCTGGTTGAATTTGAGCACGTGTTCCCCCCATATATTCCAACCAGGCTGTTAATGACTCAATTGTAGTTATTAACTTTTGAGAAATATCTGGTTGGGCTTGGACTTGAGCTATTGCAACCACTAAAGCTTGGATAGGTTTGGTGGCTGGTACTGCAACTGATGGTAGCACCACCAATTGTTGTTGCACCTGACCCATAGGATTAGACCTGTGAGGGTGTACTGATAAAGGAGGATATTCTTGATCCATATCAGTAGCTGCAAAAAATTCCCTTGGATGACTGACTCCATCATTCTTAAGAAGAAGACTACCATGAAGTTGTTCTTCATTCAACCTCCTTAATTCCTTTATTTCTTCCTTCTGTTGTGAAAATATTTTCTCTAGTGAGAGCGACTGGCCTTCTATAGAGGAAGGGTGGGATGTAACATGATTCTTTCCTTTCCTTTTATTGAACACATTTTGGAGATGGGGAAGTGGATTACTTGAAGAATTACCTAGATTCTGGGTAAGCCTTTGATTTCATGTACGCATAGCTTCTTCATTTATGTCTGTGCGTGCAACTTCTTGAGCAGGAACCTCTTCATCTGATACATCTGAGTGAGCCTCATATGGGGGATCTGTAACAATGACATTGATGACATTAACCAATTCACAACGCATTTCATCCCTTCTATCATCATTTATGTGATATTTTCTTCTTCCATGTCCTTGATGAGACATTGACTTTTGTTGATTCGATTCCTCAATAACTTCTTGAAGAACCGTAATTTGGAGAGAATCTCCCAATAATTAGGCTCTTCGTTCCTCTTGTGGCTTCTCCCATAATCGAGGGATTAATGAATTTCTCCAAGGGAGAGATTGAAGATTTGAAAAAGTCCCCAGTCCTGTGGATTGGAGCTGTTCCTGCTATTCCTACTCAACTCCTCGAATCCTATTTGTTGATTCTGAGGGTTGGGTTAAAAGAGACCCCAGTTTGGAAAGCTGGGGTGGTTCTTGAGTAGCTATATTTGATACTTTATTAAATTCTCTACGGATATTGCAGACTTTAGTCCAGAAATTGGTTGGATGCGTCAACCAACATCCACTCAAATCACCCGGCTCAAAAGACAGTTGGATGATTTCTGACACTTCTGTCACTTGATGATGTGCATGATCTAAACAAGAATTCTGTTCTATATTCACGTTTGCTTGATGTAGAAGTAATTCAACAACTTTTTCTCTGTATGCCTGATTTTGATAAGAACTAGATGAGGCATATTCTTGAGCGAGCCTTTGATTACAAACAAATCCAATTGGTTGTGGCCAGCCATGGGAAATAACATTGTATGAGACCATTTTTGGCGGGCTTTGTTGGATGGAGAGTATAGTGAAATGTAGTGCTCGATGAACACCCCATCCCCTGATATGAATACAATTTGGGGCATTGGAAATTAAATAGTGCAATCTTCTTAGTGCGCCAAGGCATGAAAGCTGAAGGGTTCTCTGCTGCTTTTCAGCCTTCAAATATTGAGAAACTGAGAGAGATGCCAAGTAAATTTGGTGTTGTAACCCTTCTATTATATTGACATTATTTTCATATTCAATAGAAGATAATATTTTCTTTTTCAAATGACAAAGAGTTTTCCAAATGTTGAGACGTATATCATGAAATCCATCTTCTGTCAACATCTCTAGAATGTCATAATGAGAGTCAGCCAAAGGCCAAAACATGACTAGAACTTCACCATTCGCCAGTTATTTTCTCATATTCAGAACTTACTCTTTGTCATTTGATGAAGATTCTTCTACCTGATTAGACCAGATCTGGCGCTTCCTTGTTGCTTCATCAGATTCAACAAGATTGGTAGAGAATTCACGGATCAAACTAGAAGATGAATTACCGAGGTGTGGTTCGGAGAATAACCTACACCCCGGGCTATCTTCTGATTGAGAAAGTATTTCTCCTACTAGCAGTAAAGAATCAGAAATGACTGGATTCACATTTTCAAGTGCCTCAAGATAAGATGGATTTCTCGTCACTAAATTTTCCATTAGAGTATTTTCCAGGAAAAGTGTATTACTTCTACAGAGAGGACATTTTCAATGAAATTCATCATCATGGGGAGGACCACCATGGTGGGTTATAGCAAAAGATTAAACCTTCTCTTCCTTGATCTTCGGGCCACACAGAGGGTTCTTGTTGCTTTCATCTAAAGATGAAACTTCGAGATTAACCAAATTGTCATGAAGCAAGCCTTTATGAGGAAGTGTTTAATGAAGAACTTTGGAATTAATGTTCCCACTATTGGGAAATGAAAGAGTAAAATCTTGAGTTGCAATAGATAATTGTGTGACTACTTCAAGAACTACAACATCGAGCAAGGACTTATTACATATTGGACCATGATTTCTTGATTGTGCTGGATAGTTATTCTTCATAGACGCCTTCTTACTCAATTTAGGAACCACTTTTTGAAAAAAATGGTCATTATGGGTAGGTGTATGTGCCTTCTCAAGAGAAATGATTCGGTTAGGCTGATTATCTCCACCCAAATCAGGTGTATGTGCCTGACTTGGTTGTCTATATGACTTGGAGGAGTATGCCCCACAACCCTCTTGGATTGGAACAAAAGTGTGTGTCTGTTCTAGAGTGATATGTGGATGTGTCACTCCACTGGTAGGGAAAGATTTTCATTTCTTTCCCTGTGATGATACTAAAGCTGCTATAATATCCTGACAGGCTTCCAGAATATGACCAGGGATTTGCTTCTACTTTTTCACCATTTTCAGAATGTGCTTGGTGACTTCAGCTGCTGGAATGGGGATATACTTACATTCCGTGCTTGGATTAGGTATGTATTCATTCTTCTATCCTCTTGTTCCTATCAGTGAATTCTGACAGTACTCATGTGTGGGGGAAGAGAGTTGAGTCTGCCTCCTGTTTGTCATCGGGTCATTCCAATTGACTGCTTTGGGTGCTACCAAACGAGACTGTTGGTAGGCTTGATCAATACTAGCAGGTGTATATGCCTGCTGATTTCACTCCGCTGAACCTAGTTGATGAACCTACTTCAATACTGACAAATGAGGCTACTAGCAGGATTGATGAGTGTAAGCAGGTGTATGTGCTTGTTTACCAGTTGTCAGCACATTGGGTTCGCGGTCTTCATCGTATGTAGTTACATGAGCCTACTAACTAGATGATGATTTATAAATAGGTGTATGTTCATATCTATAGTACTCTGTCAGAATTACCTGCCGGGAATGGCGTGTTGCTACCAGACGAGTCTGTTGGATAGTGGAATTAAAACGGATTGGTTTATGTGCCCTCTCATTGCTTTCCATCACTTTATGTTGGTGGAATTATATGGAAATGGCATAGATAAGAACCTACTCACTGTTGAACAGTTGTCACCTCTGGTGGTTCCTCATGCCTACTTGGGTTCGAGGAACCTGAGCAGAATGCCTAGAGATGAAACCCTGATCATGTTGAGGGCGCTCTGCCACACGAGTCTAGTGGTGATTGTTGTTGTGATCCCTCGGGAAGGACTCATGTTTCCTTGAATTAAGGACTTTAGTGAACTTCTAATTCACCTTCCCAGAATATGTGATGTACTAGTGATTATGTTCTGTGGATAACGCCCTTAAATGGTTGGAAATGGTGGTTGGCACCACCTGCTTCTTGATCACTGGTCGAAGCTGTCTGAACAACCAGGGTGAATTATTGACTTGGAGGGCTTGTCAAGCGGCCTCCAGAGTAGTAATAGTATCATTTTGATGATATTACTTAACTATGGTATTTCATACTAAGAGATGAAGACATTGATTACGTGATGTCATCCTCATAGCAGACGACGATCCAACAGAAGTAGCAGCAGATGCAATCACAACAGAGGTATTCACATGCATGCAATTTAGAGAATCCATTTCTGTAACGCAATAGATCTTGGAAAAGAGTTTCCATTTGATATAACAGACATAATAATGATAAGTTCGGCCACTACAGCTTTTGGATGAGCACATATGTTATTTATTGGTTTGTTTTCCATCTCATTGAGTTATAAGAGGGACCTAACAAATAAGTAAAACATCATTTTATCTTGGTTAAGGACTCACGTCGGGTTCACCATTTTTGTTCCCTTCTAGAATTGGGGATGACCTTGTTGATTTAAGGTTCAAACATTCCAAGCAGTTTCTAATAGGTTTTTTCGTAGAACCAGAAACATCTAATGATGTTGTATCCATTTAGACCTACTTTCCAATGGTAGGTGCTCATTTGTTGTGAACTGATTAGGCTTAAGAATTTTCATTGGTCTAGAGGATGGGAGTTCGATCTCATAAAACCTTTTTTAGGGGAATTATTCTCTACTCCGGGACTCTCTTTATAAATTTATGTTATGTTCGTGAATTCTTATTAAATAACCAAGTATGAAAATGGGCTTTCCTTTAGATCTGACAATCTATTATTAGTATGTAGGAGATTTAGAGAATCTTTTATATATATTCGAGGTTCTTAATCTATAAAGAATCATTTGTATTTGTTTAGATATTATTAGTCAACGGTATCATTCGACACATTATATAGAAATTTCTAGGTCATTATGATAGCTATACTGGTTTTAAAGCCACTCACCAGGGAACTTGAAGTTTATTGTCATTCAGAAGGACATAGAATATTTCAAATATGGGATCATACCTGCAGATGGGATACCTATGTATCTTTTGTTTAGAAAAGGAATTAGAACCCACATAGTTCGAGTAAAGATGTATGAGGTCTATGTATGATTGATGACTTCAAAGAAAGATGTCATAATTACTTTTATGCTCTAAGCTCACTTGAGTCATGCTCGGTGTGAGAAAAAAGAGGTATTGGTAAAACCTGACAGTTGTATCATGAAAGATGTAATAATAAGAAATGATTTGGTGCTTATGTATGTATGACTACCCAGATAGATGAGGATTAGGATTTACTTCCGGGAAGAAATCTAGGAACAAGGTCCATAAAGGTACATATGCTTTATGAAGATTTGGATACTAAACATAGGACTAAATCCTGAGAAGGATGATCAAATTAGAGGGGAATTATTATTGGGTTTTATTCCTGAGAAGGAATTCCAAATCAAAAATAAATTTAAAAATGGTTCTTACTCCAGAAAAGGAGGCCCCGGTTAAGGGAAATTATGACTAGGGCTTATTCTTGAGAAGGAGGCCCAGGTTAAAAGGATTTGGAATTTGGGGCTTACTCATGAGGAGGATTCCCATATTTGGGAACAAGGGGCTTACTCCTGAAAAGGAGTCCCCGGTTTAAGAAAAATTATGATTGGGGATTACTCGTAAAGAGGATGCCCAAATTTAAGGTAACTTGAAGACTGGGGCTTACTCCTGAAAAAGAGGCCCAGTTTAGGGGACTTGGGGCTTACTCTTAAAGAGGATGCCCAGGTTAAGAGAACATGGATTGGGGCTTACTCTTGAAAAGGAGGCCCAAGTTAAGGATCCTCACATATTTAAAGGATGAGGTTGAATGAATGAAATATCTAACCTTAGTGACATAAAGATATGTAAATCAATATTTTTTAAGAGATATTCCACAGAATTCCTTTAAGATAAGGAATCCAACCAAGGAATCATGCCATAAATGGCTTTGAAGAGGGTTCTGAAGGCTAAATCAGGAAGAAGAGAGGTGGATTTGAATAAGAGGGGTGAATAGGCAGGAGGGGCACACAAAAAGAGGTAGGCGCGTAGGTCCTATGTGGGAACGCAGGTCCTGGTCGCGCAGGTATACATGCGCGACACATAGGTACCTGCGCGACGGTTAACCCATAGGGTAATAATTGGGTGAGGCATGGCTCAAGCCCTTAATATTATCCTTAGGGGATTCCAAAAGAGTGGCGTGTAGGTTCTGGTGAAGGGATAAGGCAGCGCATAGGTGTCATCATTTCCCGTAAGGTTTATACACTTAGGCGCACATGTGTTGATGAACTCCAACACATAGGCCTTGTTTCCCCTATTTAGATCTTCCATTCTAAGTAAGAAATTACCATAGAAGTGTTCGTAAGATTTCCAGAAGATACTAAGGCACCGGTAGCTTAAATCTGGCTTTTGGAAATTTTCTCCCTCAAAATGGGGGGCCCAAAATGTGTTTTAATAGGCTGCTGAAGACCCCTGTCAAAAATAAAACATGGCGCGTAGTTCACCTGCGTGCCCATATGTGGCATGCAGGTACCCTGCGTAACTATCTTGGAACCAGTGAGGCCCATGCTGAAGCCTATGCTTGTTCATGACTTTGTCAATTTTTGATATTTCTTCAATGGATGAGTCACTTTATGCAAAGGTATTCCCCTTTCTCAGTCGTTTAAACTATGTGATGGAATGGAGCGTCAAAAATATTGCACCACCTCCAAAAAAGGTGATTAATTGTTTGAGAATGAAAAAGATGTGGACACTACTTTTGGTAAATTGTTTCCTAAAAACCTTATGAAAAACAATTGAAAAAAGTAATCAATTTATTTTTGAATAACAATAATCGAATTTTCTATATGTAAAACATTTCATTGTTGTTATACATGTTGAAAACAATATATGTGATAATGTCATTGGCACATTACTAAATGAACCTAGAAAAATGAAGGATATAATTAAAGTTGAAAATTGATCTTATATTCCTACAATTTATAACATTCATTCCATGCATGGGTGATATCATCTAATAAACATCTTGAATGATGTAATGGTTTTAGAGGGGTATTAATCAAACATCAAGAACATAATTTAAAAGAACGATTTAATGTTAATGGGTCTAAAATCACATGAATCTCATGTTTTAATGTTATATATAATGCTTCTAGATTTATGATGAATTTTTTGAAATAATTTCAGCCTTAAATTAACCATGATATGTTTCTTCTTCTGAGATTGATACAAAAATGTTATAGAATCAAGGGAATCGTTGGTTATGTAAAGTGAAATTTTCATCATAATATGTAAATTGGAAATGTTCCTCCTTCCAAAATTATTTGATATGATGGTTAATTTTATTGGTCACTTTGGGAGAGAGAATCATCTATGAGGTCATGAACACTATATCTGGATGTAACCCATTTAATGGTATATGAATATTTGGAAAGGGTTTGTAAAAAATCGAATTTGACCACAGGATTGTATTGCAGAGCTATATATTGTGAATGAAGCTATTGAATTCTATACCAAATACATGTCTTGTAACACCCCGAGATTTTATGGAAAATGTTATTTTTAATTTCATTGATGTCTTGTGTTGTACGCTACACCAAAAATATCTTTCACTACATGCATCCCTGACTTGGCTTGTTTAACAGACAATCGTGACCTTCCATGATAGCATGTGTTGTACGCAATATCAAGTTTCACTAAACAACTATATGTTATTAAAATATTATACAAACTAGCCATTATGAATATCAATACCCACTGTTTTAAATTTTATAAATTTTATCATTCAAAATGGACTTCATTTTCGGATTCAAAATATCGAAATTAGCCTAGGGTGAATTTTTGGTATTTTTCTAAAAACATTCAATTTTTGAGGAATAGTAAAAACACTGTGTTACTATTTAATAACCGACATTTTATTTAAATAATGTTTAATTTATTTAAATTTATTTTATGAAAAAATTGATACATAATACCTATATATGTTCAATTTAATTCATTGGAGTCAATTTTTAATAATTTTCAATATATAAAAATTTTATTGAACTTTTCACCGTCTTTTACCTACCTCCTAGGATCATTTTGGAAACTTACAGAAAACATAATTTTACCGCTTCTGTGAGTGGAATTTAGAAAATCTAAGAGATACAACTAATATCAAGGACTAAAATGTGGTTCAATGAGATGAAAATAATTTTTTTGAATAGTAACTTTTTGCTTTTATTTACCACGGTTAAAAGTAAATAGGGTAATTAAGGGTAAAAATGTATTATTATTACCCTAAAAGATGTCCTACTTCTATTTTATAAGTGAAATTTGACCAAAAACAACCTTAGGAATAAAAATATGACCATTTAGGTCCACTTGGATTAGATTAGGACATTTATTATTAATTTATTTAAAGAAGGGTTAAAATAGTTAATAGCAATGTTTAATAACTAATTCATTTTTAATATAGGGATATAAATAAGATAAATTTTACTATAAATATTAATTAGAAAGATAAAAGGATTTCATAACTAATTTTAATTTATTTATAATTTTTAGACATTATATAATATATGTTATTTGTGACACAATGATAATGCAGTAATTATCTTATTAATGAAATATTAACATAATTGATGTTATAAATACCCAAATGAAATGTAATTTGAGAGTTTTTTTGAATTCCACAACTTTTCTAGGTTAATATAACATGTTAGTATTGATTTAATTAATTTTTTGCGAACTAATCATGATGTTATGGTTTTCACAAAAATCAATTACAAAATTGTGTCAAAAGTGACATCAAATAAATTTTAAAATAAATATTTTATTATTAATTGTTATTACATTCCACAAAATCTAATATTCGGCCAATATACTTATATCATGATTTTTTATCATTAATGGACCACTTGTGTGTCGCTCAGATGTATATGTTATGTTTATTAACTATATAATATAAAAATACTAAGTGACATGGTAAATGTCAATCTAATTAACCAAGAGTTAAAACTAAAAGACAACGTTAATATAATGACCCAAACCTGTCTAAAATATATTTGTTGAGTGTATTTTTACCCATACCCACCATATCTTGGAAATAAATCAATTTTTATCAATTAAAAACCGAATATGACTTTATTATAAAATAATATTTTAAGTTTTTCCAAAGGTGCCCCTCTCCTCCCTTATATAAAGGGCACCCCTTCCCTCTTCTCTTCACACCGTTTTGAGCCTTGATGCTCGGCCAAACTCCTCCCATTTCTCATCTCCAATTCCTTAGCAACATTCTAGGGGTTCTGGTCTTCTCAAAATTCTGACTCTACTTCCTTAAGAGGAATCATAAAGGAGGTGCGTCGAACAAGAGGTAATCTCTTCTTCCGATTCTCTCAAATTTCTTTCTTCTTATACTTCTTCTTCTTTAGTTGTATCATTATGAAGTAATAAAATAAGTATTAATTATATACTAATATTTTATTATAAATATTAAAAAACCTTATTTCACCATCTATCCATCTGACGGAAAATGAAATCACCGTGCGTGCGTACCTACGGAATACCGTCTCCACACCGGGGTATAATCTGTCTTCGACCACCACCTTACTTGGATGGGTATAATGGTGTAAATAAATAACTATATATAATTATAGTGAAGTGATATTTATTCTTAAATATTATACATACACTTCAATAAAATTCCACGACCATGGGAATGATATCATCGCTCGTGCGTACGTACGGACTACCGTCTCCACGACGTGATGAGATTCATTCTCCATGTTAACCATTCTTGAATGATTATAAAGTATACATAATGAATAATAATGAAACATATGACATAATAATGATATTTTATTTATATATATATATATATATGTATGTATTTCATCTACTTAATTCCATTCAATTCCATAAGGAAACGAAAACAGCGTTCATGCGTATGTACGACCTACCGTCTCCATGAACGGTGTATTTCATTCCATTTATCGATCTATCAAATATATCTGTATATGATGAATATATATTATATATAAATAATTTTTTACATTCTGGAATTATGTAAATCAGTATATAAGTAATAATACTGAGAACATCAAGTCGAAACACATACGAAAAATGAAACAATTTAACCTAAAATGCTGCTTTAACATGTAATTTACAAAAGAACGGGTAATATAAAATCATAAGTGAACCATATATGATATCATAACAATGAATATGATTTTTTAATATGTCAATGGCATTATTTAAAACATTATACAGGAGTTTCAGATACATACAAAGCACATCAGACGTAAGGTAAGGGATAATTATTCCAATCTCATTCTTATCCGAGATTATTTATTCATAAGTATTTACTGGGGTTATGCTTATCATCCATGTCCATGATTTCTAAAAAAAATTCACAAAATTTTTAGTATTTTTCCACATATGTTTAAAGTAATTTTTACCTTTTTATGAATTTTACCACAAGGTTTGGAAGGAATCTTTGTTTACCATATTAGGTACTTTTTGACTTTTCCAGCAAAAGTACAATAAGAATGTTTTTTATGTTATACGGCATGAACAGATTTTTACGGTTTCATAACATCTTATTTTTCATGAAGCTTACTCTACAAGATTTCATGACTATTTTCAAAAAAAATCCTTTTATTTTAAAATTGAATGGCATTTTGTTAAAACAAAATGATTTTCAAGAAGAAAATATATTTTCCTCAAGAATTCATTTCAAGTGCTTTATCAAAACCAGTTTCCATCTATGATGACATTATTTCATATGTGTATGTTTCAAGTATAATTTATCTATTATTTATATGGTGTCACTTTTCTTATGATGAAATGATATCCATTCATTATATATGGATTGTGTTATGATGGAATGATGTTTATGAAACCCAATTTATTCTTTGGTTTATGATTAATGATTTATGATAGTTTTGTTGCACACGTAAGAATGATTTCAATATAAGATGGGTGGGACCTATATCTCCCTCCAATGAATTGCGTAAAGATTTATATCTCATGATAGAGACATGGCTGGATTGTTAAGTTAATCTGGTTTAGTGTTACAGGACTGGAATGAGGAGGGAACTCGATTCAGAAAGGGACTTTCTCCACTAAGATGGTTTTGGAAGAAATGCCTTGGTTACTATGGAAATCATATCATGTGCTTAATGGTTTCCACAATCACAAGTTTTGTTCCCATGCTATTTTATCATGATTAATGTTTCTTTATGATATATTCCTTATGTACTTCCATGTTTTATGTCATTTCTCAAGGTTTTTATGTTTAAACATTATGTTCATATTTTTAAGTTCAATTGTATATGATTTGTTTTATTTTATCCATGCTTACCCTTAATGATCATTTGAGCTCATCCTTTATATGTTTTCATTTCTCTAGGATTTAAAGAAAGGTTTTAGGAATGAAAAAAAAGTGGAAGATCTTTATGGGAGATATTGAAGATCATTCACCACGATTAGAAGATTATGTTCCGAGTTTCCAAAGACACTAAACTATTACAGTGCTTTGGTGTCTGGTTTTGTTTTGTATTATGTATTCCGCAAAGGTAATGTAATGTCCATGTACTTCAAGCTTCTGGTCTCTACATTTGGTATGAGAGGAAAAGATTAGTTAGCCTTTGGAAACTAGGATGTAAAAACTTTAGTGAGATCCCTAGAGATATTTCTAAGTATGTCTAGGGATGTCCCTAAGGTTAAATATAAGTATAGGTTATAGTCCTAGAATTATGGTAATGATATTATAATTAAACTTAAGATGTTAGATGTCAAAGGTACTCTCCCTTTATTATGTTGTTTTCCATAGCATGATTTTTGTCTGTCACACTATTCTTTTTTGGGTTTTAGACGATGGATGGAACTCGAAGGAATCGTCTTGATCAATGTAATGGACAATGAAATTATTGTCCTCCTAGACAAACCAATGTTATGGGATGTGGAGTGAAAAATCTTATTACTATACTTATTTAAGCTATGAATCATTCTGGACTTTCAAATGAGCAGATAAGGGAACAATATTCTATTGAGTCCTTCATGAGGAAACATCCACCTTATTTCAATGGGTCTTCTAATCCACTTGTTCCTGAACAATGGATCAGTACCATTGAAAAGATATTTTCCATACTTCGTTGTTCGTATCATGATAAAGTCATTCTCGCTATTTACCGTTTAGAAGGTGAAGCAGACCAGTGGTGGACTCTAATTAAGAATAAAAGGCCCCAAGATGAAATTGAATCCCTGGAATGGAATGAGTTCGAGAACATGTTTTTCAGTAATTACTTCCCTCATATTCTTCGAACAATGATTGAAAATTTGTTTCATGAGATTAAGCGGAAGGATGATGAATCTGTTGTTACATACGAAGCGAATTTTACAAGACTTTCAAGGTATGAATCTAGCTTTATCATCCAACCTGAAATTAATGTTGATCGATTCTTCAGTGGCTTAAAACAAAGTATTCAAAGGGCATTAGATATAAGAGTCCTCAGTACCTATGAAGAAATTGTGAGTTGTGTTATCAAGGTAGAAATGGAAGTTGGGGTTATATATCCATCTCATGGTTTTGACAAGAAATAAAAGATGGAGTTCAAGGAGAAATATCAGAATAATTGTGAAAAGAAGATAAATTTTTCTTTATGCTCAATGTGTGGAAAAAATAATGGTGGAGATTGTCTTAAATGGACTGGAAAATATTTTATGTGTGGAAAATAAGGTCATCGAGCAGTTGATTGTTTAAGTAATGGGAAAAAGTTTGCTAATGATGTGAATAAAGAAATGAATACAGAGAACGCTCCACGAACACTTCAATGCTTCAAGTTCAAGGAAATGGGGCATTATGATAATCAATGCCGTAATCCAAGGGTTAATGATGATAAACTTGAGAAACCTCTTAAGGAAAAGGAAAAAGGGAAGTCACATGTGATCACTATTAGAAATGTTGAGTATGACAATGATGTGGTGGAATGATTATGTGTTTATGTAAAAGGATTCCAAAATAATGTTGTGGAATCTCATTTATAGTATTATGGAACATTGGAATATCTATGTAATGGTTTATTGTGGTTTTTGATAATTATATGTTACCAGTAACCATGAAAAGTGATTCCAATATTTTGGAAATCAGATGATATGCCCATAAAGAAGGGATAAGGAGATAATGAAATGTTTGATAGTATTAATGAGCTCAGGACTAATATACGGAAAAAGTGATATCATGGTTTGAGTATATAATATTTTTGGGATTTTGGTATATGGAAAGGGTTACATTGTGACAACATTCATGTTTTCACTATGGTTCAAGAGAATACATGATTAAGGTATTTACATGTCTGGGATGTGACCAACAAGATATATCGTATGATATATGGGGGATAAATGATGATATTCACATGCTTGGTAGATAAAATTTCAAGTAATTGTTTTCTTTATACTATGAACTTGGACAAAAGTATTTTGGATAAGCATAAAGATTGAAATGAATTAAGTTAGACATAAGATAGTATTTTTTTCTATTTTATTGTAGGAATGTTATTATAATGTAGTTTTAGAAAAATGGAAAACCTGCATGATGGGAGACAACCCATCACGTCAGACAAGGTTTGGGAATTGAACCCACAAGTGAAGTGCGACAAGCCTTTATCGCCTACCACTGGCCTACAGGAAGTCCCTGGTTAGTATAAACTAGTTTTATTATATTAAGTAGTATTATAGATGAAGTATATGTCCATTTTTGGAATCCTATACGATTAACCTCATCATAGATGGACTTATGTATATTTGATAACTTTTTCTAACCTTTTGTTTGAGACATATGGAATGACCCATCATTATATCACAAGATCTGCTAACACCTCATGAATGAAAAATTAAACTTCATTTATTTAAGAGATGAAGTGGAAATTGTTCAAGGCACGAACAACGGTGATATTATACCGAAATAAAGTAAGTATTTCTTCTAATTCAAAGTCTTCAACTTTAGGGAAATGATATTGAAAACAAAAATTGTTGTCCTAGTGCCCTTATATACGATGAATCAGATGGTACCTTAGATCATCACAAATTTATGGCTTTGTGATTGTTGGTTTCTTCATAGCTATTTTCTCTACCACTCTCCATCAGAACACGATGGTAAGATTTCTCTTCCATATCCATATTTTCACATATGTTCTCCTATGTGGAATCATAGTGATTAGTTAATTTGGGTAATCTTTATGTTCCATACTTTAGTTTTTGAAGTCAGGTTTTGGTATTCCTTTTTACGATGTGGGTTTCTATGAAAGAAAATTTCAAGTTGTAAACCATTTATAACCCCAAAGAATTTCGAGGGAGAAATTCAATTTAAGGGGGTAGAATGTAACACCCAGAGATTTTATGTAAAATATTCTTTTTAATTTCATTTATGTCTTGTGTTGTACACTACACCGAAAAGAATCTTTAACTACACGCATCCCTGACTTGGCTTGTTTTACACACAATCGCGACCTTCCACGATAGCGTGTGTTGTACACAATATCGAGTTTCACGAAACAACCATATGTTATTAAAATATTATATAAACTAGTCTTTATAAATAGTAATACCCACTTTTTGAAATTTTATAAATTTTATCTTTCAAAATGGACTTCATTTTTGGATTTGGAATATCGAAATTATCCTAGGGTGAATTTTTTGTATTTTTCTGAAAACTATCAATTTTCGATGAATAGTGAAAACATTGGGTTACTATTTAAAAACCGACTTTTTATTTAAATAATTATTTATTTTATTTAAATTTATTTTAGGTCAAAATTGATACATAATACATATATAAGTTCAATGTAATTCATTGGAGTCATTTTATAATAATTTTTGATATATAAAAAGTTTATTGAACTTTTCACCGTCTTTTACCTACCTCCTATGAGCGTTTTTCAAACTTACATAAAACATAATTTTACCGCTTCTCTGAGTGGAATTTTGAAAATTCGAGAGACACGGTTAATATCAAGGACTAAAATGTTGTTCAATGAGATGAAAATAATTTTTGGTGAATAGTGACTTTTTACTTTTATTTACCATGGTTAAAAGTAAATAGGGTAATTAAGGGAAAAAATGTATTATTATTACCCTAACAGATGTCCTAATTATATTGGATAAGTGTACTTAGACCATAATCTACCATAGGAATAAAATATGACCATTTAGGTCCACTTGGATTAGATTAGGACATTTATTATTTATTTATTTAAAGAAGGGCTAAAATAGTTAAAATCAATGTTTAATAATTAATTAATTTTTAATATAGAGATATACATAAGATAAATTCTACTATAATTAGTCATTAGAAAGAGAAAAAGATTTCCTACCTAATGGTAATTTATTTATAATTTTTATACATTAAATAATTTATTTTATATATGACACAATGATAATGCAGTAATTATCTTATTAATGAAATATTAACATAATCGATGTTATAAATACCCAAATAAATGTAATTTGAGACTTTTTTTGAATTACACTATTTTTTAGGTTAATATGACATGTTAGTATTTATTTACTTATATTTCATCGAAATAATCATGCTGTTATGGTTTTCAAAAAAAAAAAACAATTACCAAATAGTGTTAAAATTGACATAAAATAATTTTTAAAACAAATATTATATTATTTATTGTTATTATATTCCTAAAAATATAAAAGTCGGCCAAGATACTTATATCATAATATTAGTATCATTAATGGACCACTTGGGGGGTCTCTTTGATGTATTTGGTAAGTTTATTAACAATATAATATAAAAATACAAAGTGACATGGTAAATGTCAATCTAATTAACTAAGAGTTAAAACTAAAGGATAAGGTTAATATAATGACCCAAACCTGTATAAAATATATTTTTTGAGAGGATTTAGACCCATCTCCACCTTATATTCTAAATAAATCAATTTGGAGCTATTAAAAACCGAATATGACTTTATTATAAAATAATATTTTATGATTTTTCAAAGGTGCCCCACTCCTCCCTTATAAAATGGGCACCCATTCCCTCTTATCTTCACACCTTTTTTAGCCTTGAAGCACGGCCAAAACCTGTCCATTTATCATCTCCACTTCCATAGAAACATTCTGGTGGTTCTGTTCTTCAAAAAAGACCAACTCTACTTCCTTAAGAGGAAGCTTAAAGGAGGTGCGTCGAAGAAGAGGTAATCTCTTCTTTCGATTCTCTCATGTTTCTTTCTTCCTCTACTTGTTATTATTTAGTTGTCTCATTATGAATTAATAACATCAGTATTACATATATACTTATATGTTATTATAAATATGAAACAACTTTATTTCATCTTCTAACCATCCTACGGAAAATGAAATCACCACAGGTGCGTACGTACGAAATACCATCTCCACGCCGTGGTATAATATGTTTTTGACCACCACCTTACTTGGATGGGTATAATGGTATAAATAAATATCTATATATGATTCCATGATCGTGGGAATTATATCATCGCTCGTGCGTACGTACGGACTACCATCTCCACGACGCGATGAGATTCATTCTCCATGTTAACCATTCCTGAATGATTATAAATTATACATAATGAATAATAATGAAATATATTAAAAAATAATGATACTGGATTTATGTATATATATATTTATGCCATCTACTTAATTCTTTTCAATTCCATAAGGAAACGAAAACAACGTTCATGCGTACGTACGGCCTACCGTCTCCATGAATGGTGTATTTCATTCCATTTATCGATCTATCATATATATATGTATATTCTGAATATATATTATATAAAAATAATTTTTTACATTCTGGAATTACTTTAATCATTATATGAGTAATAATATCAAAACAACAAGTCGAAACACGTACGACAAATGAAACGATTTTACACAAAATGCTGCTTTGACATTTAATTTACAAATGAATGGTTAATATAAAGTCATAAGTGAACCATATATGATATCATAACAATGAATATGATTCTGTAATAAGTCAATGACATTATTTAAATCATTATACACGAGGTTCAGATACATACGATGCATATCGAACGTAAGGTAAGGGATAACTATTCCAATATCATTCTTATATGAAATTGATTATTCTTAAGTATTTACTGGGGTTATATTTATCATCCATTTCCATGTTTTCTAAAAATGTTTTCATAAAATGTTTAGTATTCATCCATGTATGTTTCAGGTAATTTTTTCCCTTTTATGAATTTTACCACAAGGTTTGGAAGGAATATTTTTTTACCATACGATGTACTTTTTGACTTTTCTGGAAAAAGTATGAAAAGAATGTTTTTTTAACTTATACGGCATGAAAATATTTTTAAGGTTTCATAACTTCTTATTTTCATGAAGCATACTCTACAATATTTCATGACTATTTTCATCAAAATAATTTTCTTTTAAAATTGAATGCAATTTTGTGAAAATAAAATGATTTTCAAGAAGAAAGGATATTTTCCTCAAGAATTCATTTCAAGTGCTTTATCAAAACCATTTTCCATCTAAGATGACATTATTTCATATGTGTATGTTGCAAGTATAATGTCTCTATGATTTATATGGTTTCACTTTTCTTATGAGGAAATATTATCCATTTGTTTTATATGGATTATGTTATGATGGAATGATTTTTATGAAACCCAATTTATATTTTGGGTTATGATGAATGATTTATGATTGTTTTGTGGCACATGTAAGAATGATTTTAATATGAGATGGGTGGGACCTATATCTCCCTCCAATTCATTGGGTAAAGATTTATATCTCATGAGATAGATATGGATGGAACGGTAAGTTAATCTGGTTCAGTGTTACAGGATTGGAACGAGGAGTGAACTCGATTTAGAAAGGGAATTTATCCACTAAGATGGTCTTGGAAGCAATGCCTTGGCTACTATGGAAATCATATCATGTGCTTAATGGTTTCCACGGTCACATGTTTTGTTCACATGATATTTTATCATGAATAATGTTTCTTTAGGATCTTTTCCTTATGTACTGCCATTTTTTATGTCATTGCTCTAGGTTTTGATGTTTAAACATTATGTTCATGTTTTTATGTTCAATTGTATATGATTTGTTTTATTTTATCCATGATTAGACTTACTAATAATTTGAGCTCACCCTTTATATGTTATCTTTTCCCCAGTATTTAAAGAATGATTTTAGGTAATAAAACAAAAAGGGGAAGATCTTTATGGGAGATGTTGAAGAACTTTCGCCATGATTAGAAGATTATGTTCCGAGTTTCCAAAGACACTAAACTATTACGGTCCTTTGGTGTATGGTTTTGTTATGCATTATGTATTCTGCAAAAGTAATGTAATTTCCATGTATGTCAAGTGTCAAGTATATACATGTCTGGTGTGGAAATAATTTCTCGTCCAAAATGTATTCACATTAGGTGGCTTACGGGTGAAATTATTTTTGGAAGAGAAGTTTTAAAAATCAATATTGCATATCCGGAGTAGGACCACCTTTATTTTTGGCATAATATTTTAGAGGCTTACCCATATGTTGAAACCCACAAATAAATTATTATTCATTTTAATCCATCAAGGGATGAAATATTGATATAAAATACATAAAATCAATATTTTATAGGATGGTTTTGTGACCACATTTTTACGAATCAGATAAAAAAACAGATTCGATTTCAGAATGGCTTCAATGGATAGACAGAGGAACAAGTGTGTATGTATTATCTTATAATGGTTATGTTATTAATGGTTATACTTTCTTTGCAAATGAGAATGATGAATACACTACCATGAAAATTACTGGAGTTACACTTTTGGCAAAAGAGATACATATTTCTATTACTAAGGATAAAAAAATCATTTACGCAAATATTTCATAATTTTGAATCATCAAACAAATATAGGAGTTGGTTTATACAACATTCCAAGTGTTGATTTTTCAATGAAACTGGGTTGATAACAGTAGTGTTGTGAAATTTTTTATAATTGGGATTCATGAACATTTATCTTAGTAAGGAATTGTACAAATACAAACCATTTGTAATGTAATAATACATAGTAAAAGTATTTTACGACTCTGATCCAAGAAATAATACGTGGTCAATTATTCTATAATCGACATAACCCATTGATGGTTCAGCTGAAAATTAAACTGACATTCACACTTTCATTGGGATGTCACGATCATTTCACAATTTTCCCAATGTAAGTGATCATTTATTTATTAGTGGAGACTATAATGAATGGATTTGGATAGTCAGTTGAGGGGTCATATCCCTTCATCCATTAAAAGATAGATTTCAATAATCATGTTATATTTTTTCTAAAATACATCGTCTTACATCATGTTATTTTCTGTTCCCTTGTGGATTTTTGTAATCTATATTAAATCCGAAACAACTTCTGCGGATAATGAATTTTTCATCTGATAGTGCTCCCAATCCTGAGGAATAATAGTTCTCTTAACTTGCTACTACTCATAGTGCAGAGGAACAATGACCTTCTACACGTGTTGGTGCTCCCATTCCTGAGGAACAACAGGTTTATCAACCTATTTCGGCTCCCAGTATAGAGGTACAACGACTTCTTGAATATGTTGATGCCACCACTCCAGTGTACCTTATTGATGATGTTCAACACATGGAAATGGTAGTCAACGAATGACTGGTGACACAGAAAAAAGTGGAGCTTTGCAGTTTGAAGATTTCAGAATATATAATTAAGGCGAAAGATAAAGGAATCAAATATGAGTTTTGATGGAATGCATGGGGCTGGCATTTTAACCCCAAAAGTGAATGTTCAGTATTTATATTGGAATCCACAATTTGAAACGTGTGATGATTGATGAAGATTAACAGAACCATGTTGTGCACATTCTTAAGACACTGATGTGGGAAAAGATTACAGTAACATTATTATATTATTTCTCTATTTTACTAAAAAAAATTAAACATTGGCTTAGTCTTCATAATCTATTTATGAGTAAATGAATAGTAGATGAAACCCACAAGAAATATGTATTAATTATTTCTGGAATTATTCAGGGAGGATTTCACACAATTCTAACATTACATCTTCTTAAAGGCGAAGAATAAAAAATAAATCCTCACCCACAACATACCTATTCACAACTAATTACCCAAGAATAATGGGATACATTTACTAGTATTCATAAGGATGTGTCTTTTCAGGTTTATTGTGGCTATTCATACATTTTTTGATGATACATGTATTCATCAATTTTATTGACATATGTTTATTTATGAAATAGAAACTGACTACTGGAAATAAGGAATGAGTAGCAAAACTGTCATACCTCTATTGTAAATCAAGGATGGTGTATGATTAACTTGAAAAAAATGTATATATTTTTAATCTACTGTAACACTTTTATGTGACATTAAACAACACCATAATTGTGTCCCTCTGTGTATATGCAGAATGATGACTCCAAATCCAAAGCCACATCCATCCTAAGACGTGTGCTATAGAAGGAGGAACATGTAAATAAAGACGGGATTCAAATATATGAAGTGCGAATAAAAGTGTTGTAAACATGTGTATGTATTACATAATTATTAAAAATTTCATTAAATCACTAATACAAAATAATGATAACTTTTTTTCCTATTTTTTCTATTCAACACGTTCATAAGAATCAACTACACTTGTATCAGATGAACATACACTATCAGGGGTCATGAAGTAGCTAGAACAGTATGGCCACGTTAGAGGTGAGAGTTTGGGGGTTACACCACAAAAATATTTTGATAAAAACAAGAGGATGATCAAAGTGAAGAAATGAAATTGATGATAGAAATACTAGATAACCTTGATGAAAAATTACAATGGAAGGGAGAGATGATAGGGAATTTTATGCGAGGAAGCAAAGACAGGAAGAAACTCATGAACAACCACCATGTCGAGATCCCCCCCCCCCCCACCAGCTATGAGGTTAGCCATTCCCCTTAAATAGATACCTTATCTGTGGTATTCATTCTTATAATAAACGTTTCAGTGAAATTTGAATCACAAAAACACTAATACCTTTCCTATATTGATATTCGACAGGGTGTTAATGATTATGGTTTCAATTTATCAACACCCACCCAACACCTTGTAGCATGGTATATGATGTTCAATATCCAAAATGACATGCTACACAACCAACCACTTCCAACAGGTCATGTGGGATTGTTGATTAGTGTATCCCATGAGCTGACCGTAAAACTACCTATTCCAATTGATGAGGAATATATTCATATGAATGAAAAATATAATTCAACATTCATCGTGTGACCATCACATCCTGTAAAAAAACATGTTGGCAATGTGGTATTGAATTCAAATTTATTTTTCAAGCTAAAACATCAAAAATAAATGAAAAAAGGTCTAAAATAATGAATTTTATTATAGAAATACAAATGGAATGGGTAAAATGAAAGACCCTCTCAAAACCAACTAAATGATCGACCAACTGATCAAAAGGGTCTACCAAAATCACCATTACCCCACCCATTATATATCCACATTTAATAGAACAGATGGTTCATGTGGATACAATGTTAAAATATGGTAGTGGTTAGATTGTTTATTTTGAAGAAAATATGTATGGAGAGGAAGATGGAGACTATATTGGTGTTGATAGTGCAAACAAAATCCTAGAATATGATTGACTAGGAACCATAGTTGTAAATGTATAAATGAGGTAAGTTTTCATGATTTGATTTTCCAAAAGCAAATATACTATGTTAATTATGAATAAATACAATTCATATTTTTGGAAGGTGAATATATAAAAAAATTGACGGGATTATCACCTGAAAATAAATTAGGACTCATTGGTCCTCATATCACCTGAACAGAACAACCAAAAAATAATACCAAAAAATGGATGAAATAGTTTCAGTTCCAGTAAAATGACTTTAATGAAAAACATTCAGATGGTGGAATCTATTTAATTCCAACGATGTATGTGTAAAACAGAAAAATTTAAACATATTAAATATATTTTAATTTCTTCATTACATATTCTATTTTGTGTTTTTAGGAATAATTTGATGATCCTTGGAGTCAATTTGGATACTCTAATGATTTATTTCATAGATTCAATGAATGGATTTCCATCCAACCAGCTACACATGATGGCATTTGTCAATTTTTAATACTCTGTATCCAAAATTTTACAACAAAACCTAATTCAATATAATTTACATTACATTTTAAAGAATATTATATATTTATAGGGTGCTCCATCGATATCTTGAAAATCAAGGAATGAGGCCAGGGTCTAAGCATGAGAATCAACACAAGTTCTACAACTGGGAACGAATCAAGGTATATATAATAATATTTCACTATATAAATACAAATAAAAAAATTACTTGTTCTCATTTTTGTTTTTTTAGTTTCTGAAACAAACCAATAGAAAAGATTTTGGTTATTATGATTGTAAATATATGTGAGTGATCATATTCCCAAAAAAACTAGCATCACTAAAGATGAATTTTCTAATATAATTAATATATAATTAAATTATTTATTAATCCTTTTTGTATTTATATTTTTCTAGTACTACTATGACTATCGAATAGACTAATATTCACAAGGCAATATATATGTTCTAAGAAACGATTGGGCGACATACCTATTGGAAGAATGTACACAAATAGCACAAAAATGTAATTTCTATAAAAGTAGAGGATTATTTCATATTTATTTTTAACATTATTATTTTTAGTATTAATCAAATAATAATTGGTTCCTTATACAGGTGGATTCCATAGTTTGAGTCTGGGTGGTTCATTTGAAGATGCCCATGCTCATGAGAGATAGGTTTTCGAGGATGTAATTGAAAATTCAATGAGAATATAATGTTTATTTAAATATACCATTTTTTCCTCAGAATATTATATATTCACCCATTAAATAACATAATATAAATTAAATGTTTGACTACTCATGTGACAATGTCTTCAACAGACATATTCTCTCACAAAAACTTTTCACCCCAACATTGTCGACATTTATTACGTTACATCAATGGAACTTGAGGGAACTTGAATGAAAATTATAAATATCAAAACTCAGTATTTTCCTTTTGACAAAGAATGAAAATTAAAGGTGTGGTATTGCATGATGAGGCCGTTATAATTCAAAGTGTTTAATTTTATTGAAAATTGACATTAATTTAATTAAAAAAGAACAAATGACATACTAAAAACTGAGAAAATGCAATCTGATTATTTTTATACTTTTTTAAAATAATCCATGATTCATTTTTGATGTTTAGGAATCAACCACACCTCAATCCAACTGGCGGTGTGACCAGTATGTCTAAAAGTATCTACTATCATTTTAAATTTAACATTTTAGTTCAAAAAATATCTATCAATGAAAACCAAGAAAACACACTCTAATTGCCTTTACAAATTAGGAAATAAAATCATAATTCATTTTTGATGTGTATGAAGTAGTATCACATCAAATTGACGCATGATGCGACAATGAAGACTCAAGATGCATGTGTTCTGTTTGAAATGAAATTTTAGTAAAATAAGACAACTGTCATATTGAAAAAAAATCAAACACGTTCTTATTTATTTTATACATTAGGAAAATGTTCTATGGGTCCTTTTTTATGTGTAAGAGTCAACCAGATCTCAATACAACACACATTGTGAATGGTAAGACTCGAAGTGTTTCTTTTTATTTAAAATTGACCTTAATTTGTGTAAAAAACAACACGTGGAATACAGAAAACTGATAAAAAACATTATAATTATTTTTATAATTTATTAAAATGATCCATGTGTCATTTTTGACATTTAGGAGTCAACCACACCTCAATACTATGAAAGGTGTGTCCTATATGACTCAACATGTGTCCTTTTATTTAAAATAGTCATTAAATTAAGTAAAAAAACAAGTGACATTCTAAAAATAAATCAAACACATTTGAATTGAATTTAGAAAAACGATCCATATGTCATTTGTGACATTTTATAATGAATCACACCTCAATATTATGCACAGTTTGACTGGTATGACTCAAAGAAACTGTTATCAGTTTAAAATTGACATTTTAGTCCAAAATGTGAACTCACTAAAAACCGATAAAACAAACATCGACTGTATTGATATTTTCTAATGTGATTCATAAGTCATTTGTTTAAATGTGTGAGGTAGTCACAAGTCAAAATTACGCTAGATGCG
Source organism: Viscum album (assembly GCA_963277665.1). Taxonomy (NCBI): domain Eukaryota; kingdom Viridiplantae; phylum Streptophyta; class Magnoliopsida; order Santalales; family Viscaceae; genus Viscum; species Viscum album. Next base: position 1,284,661,524 of record OY728134.1, read on the forward strand.
AATGTTATGACATAAAATGTGTGTTTCCATTTTGAAATTACATTTTAGTGAAAACACATAACTGGTATTCTAAAAACCGAGAAAACACATTTGTATTGGTTTTATAATTTATAAAAATGACTCATGAGTCATTTTTTGATATCTAGGAGTCTAATACACCTTAATATGATGCACTATGTGACTGATATGACACAAAGTGTGTCTTTTTATTTAAATTTGACATTAATTAGTAAAAAAGAAAACTGGCATTATGAAAACTGATAAAATACCTTCTAATTGTTTTGATAATTTTGGATAATGATCAATGGGTCAGTTTTGATGTGTATGAGTCAACCAAAAGTCAATAAGATGCACGGTGTGTCTTGTATGACTAGTAGTTTTTATGTTTATTTTATATAATTTACATAAATTTATGTAAAAAAGAACGAGAAACATACTAAAACTAAGAAAATGCATTCATATTATTTTGATTCATTAGAATAATGATACATGATCCATTTTGGATATTTAGGAATCAATCACACCTTAATAGGACACATGGTGTGACCTGTATGACTAAATATTTCTGTTATCAATTTAAAATTTACAGTTTATTTCAAAACATTCCACTCACTAAAAACAAAAAAAATGCACTATGGTTGTCTTGATAATTTATGAATGATTTTCACAATTCATTTGCGACATTTATGAAGTAGTATAATTTCTAACCGATTCATGATGCGACCGTTATGACTCCAAATGTGTGTTTTCCATATGAAATTACATTTTAGTAAAAAAACACAACTGGCATGATGAAAATTGAAAAAACACATTCTGATTATTTTAATAATACAAGGAAAAGATACATTAGACATTTTTTGATCTGTAGGACTAAACCACATGTTAATACGATGCATGGTGTGAATGGTGTGACTCAAAGTGTGTCTTTTTATTTAAAATTCACTTTAATTTATGTATAATGAACGAGTGACATACTGAAAAAAATAAAATTATACTTGATTGTTTTGATAATTTATGAAAATGATCCATGAGACATTTGTGAAATTTATGAGTGAACTGTACCTCAATACGATGCACGTTGTGGCTGGTATCACTCCAAATGTGTCTTTTTATTTAAAAGTGACATTAATTTAAGAAAAAGAACAATGAACTTGCTGAAAACCAATAAAACACATTCTGATTATTTTGATACTTTAAGAATATGATCCATGAGACTTTTGCGACATGTAAAAATCATCCAAAACTCAATACAACACATGGTTTTACCTATATTATTAAAACTATCCATTATCATTTTAAGATTGATTTTTTTTTTCAAAATGTGTCACACACTGAAAACCAAGAAAACACGCTCTGACAGCCTTCATAATTTTGTACATCAATTCATAAGTCATTTTTTGATGTTTCTAACGTAGTCTCAAATCACACTGACAGACGATGGGACCAGTATGACTTAAAACATGTGTTTCCATTTTGAAATAATATTTTAGTAAAAAAACAAAACCAACATACCGAAAAATAATAAAATTCCTTCAGATTGTAGTTATACATTAGGAAAATGACCCATCAGCATTTTTTGGTAGGTAGGAATCAACTGCAATTCAATGCATGATGTGATCGCTATAACTCCAAATGCTTCATTATTTAAAATTTACATTAATTTAAATAAAAGAACATGTGAAATACACTAATATGATCAAACACATTACATTGTTTTTATATTTTATGATAGGAATATATGAGTCATTTTTGACGTGTTGGAATCAACCCCACCTTTATATGATGCTAGGTGTGACTAGTATAAATACAAATGTGTATTTCTTATTTAATATTGAAATTTTATTAATGCAGTATTTCACATTAATGTTAAATTATTTTTGTATAGTATTAATAACAAAATAAGTGTTTCTATATAAAGGAGGAATATTTTTCTCGTGTTGAGGAGATTTTTTCAGCAACTGATAGCATGTGCTCTCATTTTTTAGAGGAGATCACATGTGTCAAATGATTAAATATTAGTTTTTTTAAAAGTTTGTTGGAAAATGTTAATGGTAATTATGTGAAAGAGTGATTGAAATGTATATTGTAGTGTTTTTTTGTATATACAAAGGGTGGAAATTTTTTTAATCATGACATCACATTAAATTCATATAAAATTGATTATAATTAGAAGTTTTTATTGGGTTTGCAGTAATATTAATAGAACTTTGTAGTCAGCTAGGCCTTTTTCAGTGCAATTTAAAGTGCTGATAATGTGTGGCCTTTATCGGTGCTAATTGTTTTTGATAAAGATTGTCCTCTAGCATCATTTTTTCAGTGTTGATAAATGACCCCTCATTATTAGTTCTTCTTTATAAATGATAATGGGGACCTCCCACCATTTATCATCACTGCGATTAATAGTTCTATTCTAGCAGTGATAAAATCATATTTTTATGTTGTTATAGGGAATATGTTATGTAGTGATTCCATGGTAATTTAGAAACCAAGATGGTGAGTAGAAAAAGACCCATGCTTCCAAGATGAAGACTCCCAATTCATACCTAAAAATGATACCATGTCGCGATTCTTAGGGGGATTCCATGTCATGGTGTCCCTATGTGATCCATGAAAGGAACCTATGCATTCCACCCTCCCATTTTTGGCTTTCACCCCCTTAGGAGTCCACCGATGACAGATAAACCAACATCACCCTCCACTCATATTGCCTCCCACGTGCACTCACTCATATTATAATGTCACAAATAGGGAAAAAGGACCACTCTACTGCATCCTTTTTAGATAAATATGGGAGAAAACATTTATCCTTAGTTAAACTCACAAACCCAACACACACACACAAACACACACGTAGAAACCAGTAGGGGGAAGACCTTTTTTTAACAATAATATTTACAAGACAATATTAATTAATGTAAATATTTTAATATAATAATAATTAATTTTAGTTATATATATATAGAAAATTTATAATGACATTAACATTATATTCACTTTATATAGTTGGATTTATATATGTATGTGTTGAATTTATTAGGATCATGAAGTTTTATTCAAGTTACCAGAAGTTCAGTCATGTGTACTTCTTCTCGGCCTTGTCAGTTCAATAATAATAAGAACCTTCCAAATATAGGATTGACCATAAATAGTTTTTGAACATCTGATAGTAGTTGTGTTTCCTATATTGTGTGTGTCATGAACTATTATTCGGTTGGGACATTTGAGTGGATTTAAGTCTCAATTAAACAGAAAATTCAATAGATGGTTGACTTCAAAAATCAAAGGTTCATGTTACCTATTTAATTGGAAATGAACCACTATACAAAGAGTTGGGACCATCTATTGGATTTTATATTGTATTGGATTATGAAAAAGTATATATCTAGCTTTCTAACCAATAATTTTTATAAATCATGTAATTTAGGTAATACAAAAGAGCTAACAGTGTTCTCCCATAGACATAGGATAAAAGCCTGAAATATGTAAAAACAGTGTTCCATCTTTTTTTCTTATTCTTTATATTCTAGTGTTTTTTTATTCTTATTTTGAATTATGATTAGGGTTTTACTTTAATTCCAAATTCCAATGCTCTAAAACATAGAGGGATGATTATATTGTTGAAATTACAGTGTGTTGAACTAATGGTGGATAGAAATTTCTAATGAACTCAGGATTCAAATAGCTGATGATTTTAATGACATTTTGAGTTCCTTGTTCACCAAGAAGTGGTAAAAAGGGAAACTTGTTTGGACACACTTGAAAACTCATGTAACATTTTATCTTTCCTTAGACTTATATTTAATTTCTATTGGTTATATTATCATCGAAATATATTATAAAAGATTAAGGAAAGTTTTATATCAATAATTTCAACTGAAATGAATTTAGATTCTAGAATATGTATATAGAAGACTGTTTCATCCGTAAAGATATTGAACTCCCATTGGGTCAGAAAAATGATAATATGGGGAAAGAAAAATTGGAAAAGTTTAACAGGAAAGAATTAGGCTTGGTGAGGATGACATTGATATGAAATTTTTCTTATAACATCTAGGAGAAGATACGTACGACTACAATTATGGCGGCTATAGTGGAGATGTATGAAAAACTGAAAGACTTAAACAAACATTTCATAATGAGGCATTTAGTTATCTTGAGTTTATTTGAAGGAAGGTTAGTTACATATCATGTGAATAATTTGAACTATATTCAAAGTCATCTTGAGTTAATTAATGTGACTTTGACAAAAAAAGTGTGGGATCAACTACTTCTTTCATCTTTAGTATAATATTGGGATGACATAGTTACTACAGTAAGTAGTTATTATGGAAAATATGATCCTATGATTATAGAAGTGTAAAATTTGATCCTAATGAGGATATCTGGAGTAAATATGTCCATGAACCTTTTGGTAGTGTATTGAAAACTAATGGATGTAAACACTCACATCATCAAAATAATCATTGATAATAAAAATAAAATACTAGGGAGAAGAGTCATGAAACTCTTACTTTTCTAAGGCTTACCTACTAAAATTTTGGTAATCATTAAAAATTTTAGAGGAACTACTGAAATTAAAATGGGGTCACTAGAAGGATGACCTATGGATGTTTAAAATTAGTTAATGTAGAGAAATATGGAATCGATCGACTACTCACTATCTAAAATCTAATGGGGTCATGGGTGGTTGACTCTGGTGCATACTTATCTGATTGATAGATCATAGATTCATGATAAAAAATGTATCTGGATTCATTGCGGGTATTTTTCTAGTAGATAAAGAAACTTTAGAAGTGGTTGTAAAGGGAGATGTATTTATCTCTTTATAGATTGGTAGTATCCATTAGATGAGAGGAGTGATACACATTCCAGGACTCAAGAGAACTCTCATTCCATTTGGGCAATTATATGATAAAGGATTTGGTACTACTTTTTATAATGGATTAGATAAAATGAATTGGGGATCCGTGGTCATGGCATGATGTGGAATGTATAGAACCATTTATTTGAAGGCAAGTTCAAATGGAATTGAAATGGATGAAATTTAAACCTCTAAAAATCAATATTTTTTGCAATGTATGTTGAGTCACCTTAGTGAGAAGAACATGAAGAGTATGTCAAGGAATAACATTATTAAGAACAATTATACAACAATCATAAGATGTGAGAGCCATGTGTTCGAAAAAAATAGTGTATTATTCAATATGAATGGTGAAGACCAGAGCCAGGAAGTTGGATCTTGTTAAAATTGATGTTTGGGGACCTACCTTCTCTAATTATCATGGAAGATCACTATTCATAGTAACATTCATTAATGATTCCATGAGGAAGTTATGGGTTTATTTTCAAAAAAATAAATCTAATGTTTTTCATTACATTGGTAAGTGGAACTCCATGGTTGAGTTGGAAAGTGGTTAGAAATTGAAGTACATAATATTCGAAAATAGTGGTGAATACAATAATGTAAACTTCCAGAACAACTATTAGATGAAGGGGATCGTGATTGAGATAACAATACATGAAACTCTACAACTGAATGGAGTGATATAGAGTACTAATTAAACATTGACTTAGAAGGATATATGGATTCATGGGAACTCCGGTATTCCCAATGCCATCTTCATGGAATCATTTAACACAGAAACATAGTTAGAGAATAGAATTATTTTCATTATAGTAAGAAAATGTCTACCAGAATAAACTTATTATAATAAGATACCCAAATCTTCACACCTAGAAATCTATAGTTTCATTGCATTTGATCATGTTGATTCAAAGAACATATAAAAGCTAGAGGCAAAGACCAAATACTATTTTCTTGTAGGCTATGAAAACGAAGAGTTTGACTACTATCTTTAGAGTGATGATCAATATATGAAAATCAGATGATGATATGTAATATTTTATGATGAGAACCTAAGTAAGGATCAGAAATAGGATGAATAAGGAATTGAGGAAAAGAGAACAACTACTGAAGTATAGGTTATTCTGAATTAAAATATTCAAAAATAATAAATACTAGTGATACGAGACATCAGAATGAATTAATCACAAGTTCACCCAGTGGAAGGTGTTCTAAGATTCCCAATAACTAATGAATCATAAGGGAAATATTTATTTGAAAATACATCGACATTACGAGAACCAAAAGTTCAAGTATCGGAAACTGAGGTTCCAGTGGATATATAAACTTCTCTTAAAAGATATTCTATAGTCTGATGACCAATCTAATGTTATAGGTTCAATGAAATATTCGTACTTCTAATAGATGATGGGGAACTCAGATTTGTAAAATAGGTAGAAACTATGGGTAAATGAAAGTAGTGAGAGTTATCTGTGGAGGAAGAGATGAATTTTATAATGGTCAAAAGAACATGGAAGGTGACTGAAATATTGAAGGGGAAATTATAAATTGAGAAAAAATGGGTGTACTATTTGAAGAAAAAATCTAATATAAGTAGAAGATATAATGGACATTTATTGGTGAAAGGATTCCATCTAAAGGAATTGATTTCTTTGAGAGAAAAAAATCACGAGTAGTAATGTGTACTATAATTAGAATAGTGCTAATAATTATTAAATCTGATGGTTTACACTTGGATTATATGGATTTGAATACTACCATTACTCATATTGATTTGGAGGGAGGAGATCAACTTGAATCAAACCAATAGATTTGAAGACCCTCATAAAGAGGGACTTGTTTTGAAACTGAATTGAAGTCTATATGGCTTAAAAAAGACACCTTGATAGTGGAACTATATGTTTTTTGATTCAATTAATGGAGAATGTTTCACAAGGAGTGATTTCAATAACTATGGATATGAGAAATTCTGGAATGATTTAATATACATAATTTTACTAATTTATGTGGATGAAATGCTGCATGAAAGACTAAAAATTAACTGAATTAAAGAGATAAAGAGTATGTTCTCCAACATAATTGGAAAGAAGAATATTTTTCAAGCTATGAAAATCATGGGGATAAGGATATAATTGTATTTTAATTCCGAAATCTAGTGTTACCCTATAAATATAACATCAAGAAGATCGTTGGATGGTTTCATATGACCAGATGTAATTATTTCAGAAATGTGCTTGCTGGACACTTAATGTCATCAAAAGAACAAAAACCATCAGTGGAAGATGAATTCTATTACATTGAGAATGTTTTTTATGCTTTAGCTATTAAAAGCTTGATGTTTGTGATGGTTTTTATGAAATATTGAATTTCCTTTGAAATTGGACTTGTAATTCAGTTCCTGTCAATACTTAGGAATGATCACTAGGAAGCGGTGATGTGTATCATCTGATACCTGAAAAGTTATGTAGATATGGCATTGTGTTTTAGGGAATATGATCTACTAAAATGTATTGTTGATGTATTTTTTTAGTGATTTTGACACCCATAAAAACATAATAGGTTTCAATTTAGTGGAATAACAATTAGCTAGATGTTATATCTACAGCCAGTGGTGATGTTGTCTACAACTGAAGTAGAGTATATTGTAGTTATAGAAGCTTGAACACCTACATCATCTTAGTACCATCTAGACCACCATCCCTCAAAAATTTTTTGAGGTTGCTATTTCTAAAACACCAATGTCATCTTAGCCAATGATAAGGTTGTCTTCGGTGCTCCCAAAAATGTCTGCAAGAATAATGTAATGATCTAACAGAATTATGCTTCAGTACTTATGTCTTATAAAACTATTCGTGCCTCAGCTAGAACTATAGGAGGATCCATCAGTATCAATGGAAAACTACCTCTAAAGTGTGGTTGTCACATCACCCTTGGCATACAACTGGATGTTATCATGGTGGAATCCATCTACAATGTCAAACAAACACCGTTGAAAATAACTTTAGAAAATTTCGTAGATGAAAAAATAGGACAGGTCTAACCCTTCCTATAAATTTGTCATATTACAAAACCTACCATTAATCCAATGACTATATAAAAAGATACAGATGAAATATTCACTAGATAAACTGCCTAATTCCCACTCAAAATCTTGTTCAAGGTTAATTCTCTATTTCATGGTTTAATTTTCCATTTGATGTCCAAATTCATTTTATATTTACATCGCAATTCACTTTTTAAATGGTTGAACCAAATTGTTCACCACTTATTATCCATAAGGGTATTGAAGATGGATCCATCGAACCAAATTCTATTTACATTATTATAAACTAGTATTCATTGTTTTGAATATTAATAAAATAATCGGCACATCATGATTGTTCTTCTACGTGACATAGAATGTTATAATGTCTTAAGAGATGTAGTCAGACTAAAAGGTCTTAGCAGTTCCCAACTATGATAGGAACCGAGATGTGGTAGAACACTATTCTTGAATATATGTCCTATAGCCTAATGAAATTTTTTGAGGGACACGAATTATATGGGTTATCAGGGGTGGTGACTCATAGGACATTGTGACACCTTCTCATAGTGTACGCGCTTGGTAATATTCAATAGGATATTATGAGAAGAAGACCCACTACTATGAAATTATCATTTATAAGTGTCATATGATATTCCAATCTATGGATGAATGTAATGGATGTTAGACGGTAGTATTATTCTTAATGAATATTATGAGTCATGTACTCAGATGTATTGATAAAAAATGTGTTGATAGATGTTCCCAATGAGGTAGGATATATTAGGTGCATCATGAGTAATATTGTGTTAATGGATAATGCAAAAAAGTATTTATCTCTTATATTCTTTAAATGATGTTAATATATGAGTACCATTGATGGAAATTATATAGCATAAATAAATCCATCACCATGGTGTTCTACAGGCAAGTTATATTTTCAGAATTTCAGAGAAAGAGATATCAAGCATATAGGTTTATGGAACTAGCATGCAACCATCTCGATTAGAGATATTTTGTTAAAGGTATTATATTACATAGCATGCATCTGTATTAGGTAATATTTAATTGTGACATTAACTTATTTCTCTATGGGTTCCTTGTCATGTTGATAGATGTTAACCTTGGACATTAGGTTATTTCATCTTATACCACTGTGAAAGAGGACTAGAGATTTACACACTAAGTATAAACAAAATCATAGTTAAATAATATATTATTATTTATTATTTAACAGGTTTAATAAATATTATTCTAACATGTGGTTTAATAATTATTAATGTATGATTGATCATTTATATTCCATCACTTGTTATTCGATAGAATATATTATGAGAAGAATATTTAATAAATATTTATTTTCCCTTTAGTTAATATAATATTTACATGTTTATGGGTGAATAATGTAGTGATATTTAGTTGATAAAAATAGATATTATTCAAGTATCAATAAATTTTTTTGGAGGAATAGAGGATCGAGTTTAATAGTTCAAGGATAAATAATAAATATTGCATATTATTTAAGTAATTAATATTTCATTATAATTCTCTAGTTAAGGACATGTTGAGAAATAATAATATTGTTATTATTAATTGATATGGGCTTTCTCTAGGATTAAATAAAACAATCATGGGAACATGTAAAATTATTTTATTTTAACCCAAAAAATTTAAATACTCAATTATGTTATTTTCCCAAGGGGTGAAAATTTATTTTTTTGGTTTAACAAAATATTCTTGGATAATCCTCTCAAGACAAGAGAGATCCGTTCTCTAAGAATGCTTCTATGACTGATGAGAAATCCTCCTACACCGGATCAAGGAGAATTGTTTGGAAGTTTTTCTCAAAGAAATCAATTGTTGGCGGCACAAGTACAAGGATATTTTGTTTTGGAACCCAGAGACTCATTCAGTAATGTCTGGATATTCCTCAAACATGTGTGGATCACCTCAAGATGAAATATACACATGGTTTCTACATCAGAATAATGGAGCACTGTAGATCTGTCATTATATTCATAAAAAATTATGATTTCTTAGATGTAATTATTATCTAATTAAATTAATTACATACACTATGTCTTGATCACCTCTTTTCCACTTTTGGCATTCTATCCACTGTGTATTTTATTGAATCAATTCCACTGATCAAATCATTTTTCATCTCATAGATCTTGGATTGATCATAGATTATGGCAAGAAAGAAAAGTTGGGCACCAACCATCATGCACATCTACTATTCGTATAACATACAGGTGGTATCATATCGGGCACATAATTGTTTATAATTATTTGAAAAATCATCAGTGATTTATGTTTTTTCAAATTATATTTTTAATTAAAGTTTAATCATTCCTTAATTCTGAATTGTGAGATGTTTTTCTTCATCATTATTGTCTCATATTTCAAATTGATTCGTTTTATTTTATGATTAAAATAAAATCATGGAACTCATCCGGAGGTGCCATGGTTTTTGGCCAAAAAAACAGGACTATACCCTATGTAAATGGAGTTTCATGTCATGTATTCATGTACAATAAATCAAAAAATAGTTCAGAATTTAATTTTGGTCGTATTTAATAAATATACAAATTAAATTGCACTGTGTGTTGACCTAAATTTAATGTAACATAGTCAGCTAGACTACATGTCGTCTAACCCACATACACGATGTTTATTCCCTTTGTGTCAAGTATTAACCATGTATTCAGTACACAACCTAATTGATTGGTTACTATGTAAATAGGGAGTCAGTATGGCTTGTGAATCATTGGAAATGTTGTGTACTGCCAAATTTACTTAGGCATGGACTACACGTCGAGTCCCAATGCATGTGTCTTGAATAGATAGTGAGATATGTACACATCGTGTAGATCTCATCTACATGCCATGTACTTATACAAAATCATTCAGATTTAAACCTTATTGATTTTACTATGTAATCCATGATACATGTACTTTTTTGTGGTCATAATGATAGGGCATGTGATGATATAGGATTTAATATACATAAATATTTAAAATTTTAATTAATATATATGTAATGTTCTGATTATCACATCATTTATGAGTCGTATTTCAAGTTACTGCTCTATGATAATTGAAGCATAACATGTGACCAAAAAACCATGTAATTCCTATAATCAACAATGAAGTATATATTGTGAAAGTAAGTGACATGTTAGGTATGACATATGTCACAAGAGTAAAATAGTATTTGAGTATAATAAAAGATGGGTTGATTTGGATGGGTATTCACCATGTTTCCCCCAAGGTAAATTTATGTACATGGTTAATTTTAAATAAATTTATCTAATTTTTTTAAAATTATAACGGATGAAAATGTTAAGGAAATTATAATCTGAATTAATATACAAGAATTTGTTCATTACAGATAATAATTAATTGATTCGAGTACGATTTATCTTAGATAAGAATGATTAAGAACATAGTGTTATTTTTATTAAATTCATGATTCATTGAATGCATGTGGATGATCGTGATCTAGACGAGACCTCTTTTATGTGATTGTATTCATTTAATATATTATTTAATAAATTTATTGGTCTGCATGCCTTCTCTCCTTTCATTATACTGGGAATGCAGGCCCATGGTCTCTTTTATGTAAACACCATTTTCCCAACACTTTCATGTGAGTAAAAGGAATATGTATTATATGGATCTCCCAAACTAGGGGTGGTGGTTCAAGTTCATTGATGATGTGGAACCAATCCAAGGAGATACAAATGTGGAAGCTACAAAACGAACCTTAATTGGTTTAAGGTGTTTTTTCCCAAGGTCAACATTTATTTTATCAACCTCTAGATAGATTAACCACTAGTAAGAGCTTATGATCATACAACTTCATTATTTAAATTCTGTCAATTTAATGGTTATTTCATTATGGATGTCCTATCCTGATCACATAATTAAGGAATTAACAAACCGTGCAAGATAGAATTAAAATAATCTATCTGAGGTGTAAATATTATATAAGACATGGTTAGTAATTTATTTAATCCTACATAATATTAGCAAACATGTTATGAAGATAATAATTGTAAATTTATGCATCAAAGGATAAAATCCATCAAAAAATATTATGTTGGTGTAGCCTTCTATTACTTCAGTTAAAATTGAACAATATTTGAAAGATCTTGACCATCCATAGTTGGGGTGGTCTCAATAATCGTGTAAAAAATGATGTTTTAGGTTGACTTAACTTAGTTGAAATCATTGGTTGACTTCCAAATCAAGACATGGTGTAACTAAGAGGAAAAGGTTGAGGAAATATAAATTAATGAATTCAGGATTAGGGAGTCCACTAAACATATCACGGAACTGTGAGTTATTGCTGTTGGAATTTGGAATGCCATCCTATAACCATTCATGATACATTACCAACCCATGAAGGGGTAATGGAAAGGGGAATATGAATCTTTTCGACCATAATGTCCAATAAATAGGATATTCCAAATCTAATGGAAGGGCTGTTGGGTTTCGATAAAATAGTGGGAGACTAATAAATATATTAAATATTTATTTGCCAAAATTTTATCAGATAAAGTACTAAAATTATTCGTATGGTATGTTTTAGAGACCAAATTAAAATGACATCAAACATATTATTGTGATCCATGCATGAGAAGGAAAAAATTGTCATCAACAAAAATATCCAATAATGGAAAAGGTGACTACAAGTCATCCTTCTCCATGAATGGAAATTGTATGTGCTGGAAGAACTGTTAATAGATCTTCCTGAGAATGAGGTAGGTGATGAAGATATATATCTCTCTAGGATAAATATTTGAATTATGATAAAAATATTTAGGGCTTCATTATACCATCCATGTCCAAGGATCTTTTAAAGAAACATGAGGATATGAATTCCTATAGCATGATGTCTCGCCTTTGAGATCTCTTTCAAGAGAAGGCGAGACAAGAGAGGTACGAGATCTCCAATGATTTGTTCAAAACTAATCTTGTAGATTCCAACATATTATGGATTAAATTACTATATTAGTTGAATAATTATCTCATACTTTTATCACTACCTAAGATCTTCTCTAACATTATTATTAATTACAATCTAAAAAAATAAGAATATACTTATGTAACTTCTTACATTAATTCTCCCTATAGATAAGGACATGGGGCATTAAAAACTGCAGTCCTTATGGTGAATAAGAAAAGAATGATCATGGAAAAGGGCCCCAAGACATATAAAAAGTCTATATCTCTAAAGCATTGTCCTTCCAAGATGAATATGATCCAGTGGAAGGTCATGGAAAAGTGTGTGCTATGTTTTTTATGTGGAATGTCCAGCCACAGGAAGAGGAACAGAACCCAGAAGCAAGGGGAAGCTAAATGTGTGTTTGTTATTGAGCATAATCATTCAACATCTACACACATGGTATTATATACAGTTTATGGGGCCCACATATTTATCCAAAAATAGTAACCATATATATTATTAATGATTATCAGAGGAGAGGTGGATATACGAGCTACCAATATGGTGAGGTTGGATTCTCTATCCATGGTTGACTACCACCTTTCATTGCTGATGAGAATGATTTTGATTTTTAAATATTGTTGTTATGTACCTATGGATACCAAGTTAATAATTTCTATAACAGGCCTAGATACAGATGGTCTTATTTTAAAATTTGGAAATAAAAATATGTTTCTTTACTAAATTAAACATATTTTATGGTATTGAAAATTTCAATAACAGTATTTATGTATTAAATTATAGAAACCATGTGTTGGAAGTCGATAAAAAATTCTTGTTCACATGACTATTGTAACACCTGGTTTTCGTATCATGATCATAATCATGTATTTGAGAAGTTCTTAACAATGCTCAATCAAGATTGTTATTTAGAGACTTTTGAGATAATACCAATTGAAATAATTCACTCTTGTTTATAAGGGAAAATGACCAAACCACAATTTTTTGGATTGGGTGAAAGGGCCATAATGATTCCATGATTCATACGCACTGATGTGTGTGAACCATTTCTAGTAGAATCTAAAGGAGGATATTCTAACTCCATAACTTAAATTAATGACTTGAGTAGGAATGGCTATGTATACATAATGAGGTATAAGGCTGAGTCCATTAAGAAATTCAAGGAATTAAAGAATGAAGTAGAGAATCATCTTTCTATGAAGATAAAGAATAATTGTTCAGATAGAGGTGTCTAATATCCTTACCAATACCTCGTCGACATTCTATAGGAGTCTGGGGTTCTATCTCAAATCACTCCACCTTATACACCATAGTGGAATGGTCTGAGAGAAAGGAGGAATTGTACCCTGTTTGACATAGTAAGGTAGAAGATGGGTCATTCAGATCTTCCATTATCCTTTTGGGGATATGAATTACGAACTATATAATACACATTAAATAGTGTACCTAATAAAGTGGAAAATGGAATTCCCATTGAGCTATGGAGGGAAAAGAAACCCATATTATCTCACACATGTGAATGTATTCATGAAATTTTTTAAGGCATTCTCAGTCAATAAACTCTCACCTTAGGGAATGAAGTGTATCTTTAGATAGTATCCTAAGGAAATATGGGGATATAACCTATAAAACCCCTCAGATAAGAAATTTATTGTCTTCATACAAGACATCTCTCTTGAGATGGAGAACATCCTCAAATGGGTTAGTGGGAAATAGGTTTATTTCAATGAATTTGATACCCTAGATACAAAAAGTTTGTATAGGAACATAATCCACAAGTCCTCATGGAAGATGTATTTCCGGAATCACAAGTACTATGTAAGAGCATAAGAGAGGTAAGAGAACCAGAGATATATTGTTTTCCTAGTCACTGAGCATGGTTACTCACTGTTGGTTTACAATGATGAACCTCACTTCAAAAGCAGGTAGTAGAGATATCAAAAGGTACAATATGGAAAGAATCCATGAATTCTGAAATGGATTCTATGTATCAGAGTAGTGTTTCGGTTCTGGTGGATGAGCCAATATATGTAAATATTATTGGATGAAAATGGGTATTAAAGAGGAATCTGGACATGGAAGGTGAAGTAAGAACCTATAAAGAAAGTCTAGTGGATAAGGTGTTTAAACAATGTCAATTAATTGACTATGATGTAACGTTTTTTCCAGTTTCCATGTTTAAATACATAAAAATTATACTTGTCATAACATTTTTCCATGACTCTTATATTAAGAATAAGGATGTCAAAACTACAATCCTTATTAAGAATCTTCAAGAAGATGTCTATATGAAACATCCATAAGCATTTAGTACTCCAGTTGATCCCGAAAATATTTTCAAGTTGAAGAGATCCATTTATTCATTGAGGAAAGCATCTAGGTCATGGACCATTCGATTAGATAAATCCATAAAAGAATTTGGTTTTGTTAATAAAAATGTGAGTCATGGGTTTACAAGTGTTTTAGTTGGAATGTGGTTGTTATCCATGTATTATATATTAGTGACATATTACAGGTTGTAAATGACGTACCAATCTTACAATCTATTAAGGACTAGTTCAACAAATGCTTCTCCCTGGAGGACATAGGTGAAGCAACATATATTCTATGGATAAATATCATTTGTGATATATCCAAGAGGATAACTGGACTAAGTCAATGTATAAACATTGACCAGATACTAAAGATATTTTGTATGGAACAATCCAAGAGAGTATTAGTTCCAATTTCACATGGATTAAAACATTCTATGAAAATGTGTCCTTTGACACAACATGAGAAAGATTTAATGGGTCAGATCCCATATGCTTCATGGATTTGAATGATCATGTATTCTATGTTCTATACTAGACGTGATGATTCCTATGAATTGTTTATGGTAGAGAGATATCAAGAAGGTCTTGGAGAACAACATTGGATTGATGTTAAGGGTACCCTTAAGTATATGATAATAACTAAGGATATGTTCCTGATGTATGGAGGAGTTGTAGTGCTGGTAATCCGGGTTATACTGATTCTAGTTTTTAGATATATAAGAATGATCTTAAATCACAATCAAAATATGTTTTCTATATCAATGGAGGATCTGTGATCTGGAAGAGTTCAAAGCAGCTAGTTGTTGTTGATTCTATAGTGGATTCCAAGTATATAGCAGCTTCTGATATAGACAAAAAATCCATTTGGATTCATAACTTTATCTAGGATCATGATGTCTCACCTACCAGTAGATACCCTATCACATTGTATTGTGATAATAATTTGATGGTGGTTGTTGGAAAAGATATAATTTCACACTAATATACATATTATATACTTTATAAAAATCACATATTAAGTGATTTTTTTCAAAGGAGTGAAGTTTCATTGATAAGAGTACCCATAGAAGAAAATAAGATATACTCATTGATTTAAGACCGATCTTAGTAGAAGAATCAGTTTCATGTTAGATCTAGAGGACTAAAGGTTGTTAGTATATGTCTCTAGTTCATGTGGGAATCTATTGGATTTGGTGACCTAGAACAAACTTATATGTACATTATGATAAATATTTATTCATTTTTTTGAATATTAATAAACTACTAATCTTATATTAATTTTTATTCTATGTGAAACAATATGTTTTCATGTCCTATGAGTAGTTGTTTCAGTAAATGATCATACCAGTTCTGCACTATTATTATAACTTGTAAGTTCTATGACTCTATCCTTGAATATATGTTCTATAGCCGGATGATAACATTTGGGGGACACCAATGATATTGGATATCTTAGTTGGAGACTCACAGGTAATTGAGGCACGTTCTCAAGATATACTCACTTGGTAATATCTAATTGGATATTATTAGAATGGGACTCTCCAAGAGGAAATCGACATTTACAAGTGTTAGTGGATATTCGTATCTGTGGACATGTGTATTAGTCCAGAAACATTAAGATTATTATTAATGAATATTTTGAGTCATCTAAGTTTTTTATTGACAAAAATGATGATGAACGATGTTCATGAATATGTAGGATACGTTGGGTGTGTCACGAGTAATACTTCCTTAATAAATAATGCGATAGAGGACTTATCCTTTATGTTCTTTAATAAAAGTTAATATCTCAGTCCCTTTTATGAAAATGATATATCCTAAATAAATACGTGTCTAGTGTGTTCTACAGGAATGTTCTATTTTTAGAAAGTCAAAGAATTATATATTGAGTATACAGGTTAATGGCACTAGTATGCAACCTACTCGATTATACATATTTTGATAAAGGGATTGTATTACACTGTAAGAATTTGTATTAGGTAACATTTCATTGTGACATTAAACTTTTTCTCTATGGGTACGTAGACATTTGGCTGGTTTGCCTAATGCCATTGATAAAGAGGCTTTGGATGTCACATAATAAGTGTATCTAAAAGCTCAGTTAAATAATATATTATTATTTATTATTTAATGGGATGAAAAAATATTATTACCACATCTGGTTTAATAATTATTAATGTATTCCTGATCACATATATTCTATCAGTAGTTATTTGAGAGAATATATTTTGGGAAAAATATTTAATAAATATTTATATTATATTTAGTGAATATAATAATAATTAATTTATTGGTGAATAATGCAATGATATTTATTTAATAGATAATAGACAAGATTCAAGGCCTGATAAATATTATGGTGGAATTGCGAACCAAGATTAATGGTATGGTAAGAATTAATTAATATTGATTATTATTTTATTAAATACCATTTAATTATAATTTGAAACATAAGCACATGGTAATAGATAATAATAATAATAATAATATTATTATTATTATTTCACATGGTGTTTTTCGAGGATTAAATAAAATAATAAAGGTAACCTGTGCAATTATTTTATATGAACCCTAGAAATATAAACACCCAATTATGTTATTTTCTCAAAGAGAGAATTTCATTTTTTCTATTGTGAATAATAATATAGGGGAATCCTCTCAAGCTTAGAGATATCCCTTTTCAAAGAGTTCTCCCATGAATGGAAAGAAATCATCCTCCACCGGATCAAGGAGAATGGTTTGGCAGTGGTTCTCGAAGCGATCAAACAGAGATAACGCAAGAACCAGGATCTTCCAAGATAGCACCCAGAGACTCAGTTAGCCTCATATGAAGATTCCGAGAACACATGTGGATCAACTATAGAGGAAATATTCACATGGTTTCAATAACACAATGACAATGCACTATATATTTGTCTCCATTTTCATCAATGAAGATAGAATCTCTTAGGGGTAATTCTTATATAATAAAATTAATTATAAACAATATGTTTTGTTTTACTCTCTCTCATCTCTGGAATTTTATCCCTCTTCTATTTCATTGATTCAATTCCATTAATAGTGACATTCATCATTTCATAGATCTTAGATTGATCATCAAATATGGAAAAATGAAAAGTTGGGCACCACCCTTCGTGCACTTCTATTACGCCTAGATCTTACAAAGGGACCACACTCCTTATAAATGAAAATATATATTCCACCTGATCCACACCATAACATGTTCCAGTCTATGAGGTTCATGTTCCAGGACTCAACGTGCCACAATTGGTTGCGTAGGGTGTCTGTTGTTTCCTAATCAGGAAAACACTACTTAGGTTACGACAATAAAACTAAGTACCAACAATTGTTTCCAATTACAAGCACAAAATATCTATCCAAATAGCAGTTATATTAAACAAAAAACATTTCAAAAATTCATGAAAAAAAGAAATGAATCATATATGGAATGGCATAATTTATAGAATGTGAACCTTGTAAATTTCCTAAAATGATGCATTAGATAGAATACCCTTATATCATAGGGTTGTATCAAAATTGAACCCAAAATGAAATCAATTATAACATCACAATTCAAGTTCATCACCCAACCATGGAATAAAATCATCAATAATATCCAAAATGTAGATAACATAAATTTCATTCAATGCAATTTGTCTTTTTTCCTATATGTGGGTTAGTTATGCCCATGAATAGCTCGTTACCAAATCTTTATTATTGTCTGAAAATAGTAAAAAATATAAATGAATGGATTTGATACCACATTGTAACGTCCCAGTCCTGGAATCCACTGACCAATCTCTTGGTCCCAGTTGGCCACATGGCCTTGAACACATCTCCCCAAATAGCGAGGTTGTTAACTAGTAGCAAGGTCCTATAGTGTGTCTGTGGGGAGACACTTTTCTCTTGTCAGAATGATACACACTAGATGAAAATATACAAATCGTATGTGGAAGCATAAAATCAATTCGATAATAGATAAACATCTAAAAGAAACTAATATATATATAAATTCTAGAGGTAATCTCATATAAAATGAAAATCTTCTCATGAATCTACTAGGAATCCAAAAAAGGTGTATATAAAATAGTATAATACATGTAAAAAAACCAAAAAGGATAAAAACTATCATATCTTGCATCAAGAGCCTCAAATAACTCCTATACACCCCCGACCATATGCATGGCACAATGTCAGGCATCAAACTATGGGAACGTTACCCAATCCATACCTTCATACATAAAGTTTTTCGAGCACCCAACAGAAGCCCGAACAGGGAGTTACTAACAATAGTATTAGGTCACCACCCAAAGTGTATATAGAAAATTATTTTGTGTAATAAAAGATAATGAGATGTGCATAATATAAAAGGAATTACATTACTAAAAGTAAAGTGCCCATTAAAAAAGTAAACAAACATGAGATCATGTACAACCATATAAGGATCCCTTCAAAACAATCCTTTATCTCACGTATCATGGTAGAAGTAAGGTAAACAAAATTAAATACCTCAAACATTCCATATACACATTATATTACATCATCCATGGAATTTCCATATAACATGTATATTATATCCATCATGTAAATTTTGTATAACAATATGTTTAACAACTTACCATGGACGAGCCATATAATCAGAAGTGTCATACCTCATAAAGCCATATCCAATATATAGATGACCAATACATCCTCATCAAGTCCCATGAATATCTCGATGGATATTTAGTAATGACATTGTTTGAGTTTAGGGTTCTTGATAACATAAAATTTCTAATGCGGGTCCAGAAAGCCAAATCAAATGGGTATAAATGACCTTGGAATCCAATGGAATCAATATCCAACGTGGATACATGTCCAATGTATCTTCTACCATAAAACAGGACCCATGGATGAAAAGTACATGCCATTTAAATAGAATCATGATCCATGGTATAAAATCCAAGCCCTACACTTCCATTTCTATTCAAATATCATTCCATTCATCAATTCACAATAACTCAAGTTCCATGACTAAATCCACTAATATTGAAATTCACATTCAATTATAGTCAATGAGTTTACCCACTCATATAAAACTTACATACAAACTATTTAATTAAAGTATCAACATGAATAGGTGATCAAACATATCTTCATTAAACAATTTAATTCAATTCATTTATAAATGGCTTCCCTTTACTTGGAAATATCAAATACACACCACATGGGATGGATAAAAATTTTAAATATCAAAGGAACACCCTGTGGGTGAACTTGGTTTTGTGAAAAAACATCTACGAAGTATCAAGGAACTAGTGGGTCTCCATAACAGTTTTCATTATGTTTAATTTATTTATTCAATTAATTTTTGGGGTCATTATCAAATGTTTGGTGGGCGGAACAATGAAAAATACATCTATAAAGAACCAAACCACTATAGAAAATTATGGACCACATGTAATAGGCCAGTAATAGAATACTCATCTTGTTTCATATTTTGATTTTGCATAGATCAGAAGAAAGGTAGAGAAAGGACAAAAACCCAAAAAATAGGCCTTATTATATTTCACCTAAAGAACTCCACTGATCCAAAGATAAAAAATGAACAATACAAAAGGAATGGAGAACTGACTAGCATGGATCCAACAGTACAAATGGATATCGATTTTGAGATTGGACAGAAGCATGATCGAAAAATATAGGATTTGGGTTCAAAGAGATCATAAATGGATCAAGGTTGTCCAATAGAGGAAATGAAATATTGTATTTAAGTTAAAATATATTTTAATCTAAAACGGTAATTTCATGAGATTTATTATGCCACACAGTTTCATAGCACGGTTAACCAAACTGTGTGCCAACTGCGCACCCTTCACTGTGAAGAGTGGATCCTCATATGGTTAGTGCACATAGTTTTATAAACTGTTCTCAAACTATGTGGTACAGCTCTGCTAAAAATTGATTGTGCCTCACACATGAGTGAGCCTCCATCTGTAGGGTTTCCTCAAACTTTGTGGCATGTAACACCCCATTGTCCATTCTCATACTGTTATTAGTAAATGTGTGAAATGCCCTACAATGTTTTTGCTAACCATGTTTCATATACTGATTTTCCAAAAATTCAAGATATAGGCTACAAACAATCCCCAAAAACCCCCTATAAACATGTGACCTCAAATGGTATTCACATTATTCCATAATTAATCATTTAAAACAAAAATAAACAATATATTCAACTCATATGAATAATCACGATCTTATATATAAGATACATCTTGACGGTTTTAAAAGTTCTAAATGAGAATAATAATGCTTAAAATTGAGAAAGTATATATATGGAGTAAATTATGATTCTCAGAGCTAGAATATTTGTTTTGATGATTCAATTCATGACATTAGCTTCATTAATAATGTGGATGATTCAGGTAAATCCATGAATATTAGTGAGAGTATAGCAGCGTTTCTAATAGTTTATGTAGATGGCATACGACTTATTAGAAATAAAATCATGAAACATAACTCTATGAATATGTGGTTGGGTTAATATTTCTCAATTAAATATTTGGGTGAAGTGGCTTAGATACTTGGTATGAATATTTATATAAATGGGTCTATGATGTTTCATGGATAGATTCAGAACATGTATATCGGTAATGTGTTAAAATGATTTGGTATAGAGAACTCTAATAAGGGTTCTTTGTTAGTGTTTTGCAGCCTGAATCTTAGTAAGATTCAATATCCTCTAAACAATTAGAAAGGATGGATATGATTCCTTATGATTTCAGTATAATATCTATCATGTATTTCATATTTTGTACTTGAATCGAGGTCTCTTACTCTTTGATCATAATGTGTACAAACCAATCCAATCTTGGTGAGATTCATTGGATTATTGTAATGAAATTCCTTAAGTGCATAATAACGACTATGGATATTCTCTTGGACATTGGATCATAGGATAAGCTATGTGTAAAGGGTTATAAAAATTATATTTCCCAATATGAAAAAGATGATATGGAATCTCAATCTTGTTTTCTGTATTGATCAAATGATGGAGAGATTGTCAGGAAGAGTTATAAAAAAATTCATAATGTAGGACTTGAAAATAGATACAAAAAACATTACTGTGAAAGATGTTGTGTGAAAAGTGGTTTGGATCAAGATGTTCATTTATAAACATGGAGTGTTTCCTATAATTGAGGGATAAATTGAGCTATATTGTGATTATAATGGTGTTGTTTCCTAAGATAAGAAACCCCATTATCATCAATAGACCAAATAGATCCTTCTAAAATAATGTCTCATATTTTAGATCTTTGAGAGGGATAATGTAATGATTAGTTGGGTTGATTATCCATAGAATGTAGCATATCCATTGAAGAAACTGTTACCAAAACAACAACACGAGGTTGATATGGAATCTCTAGGTGTTAAACACATGAGAGATTGGACATTACAGTTCTGAATATATCATATTAATATATTAAAATAAATATCTAATTATCATTAACTAATGTGTGGTGAAATTAATTTTACCTGATCAATTGAATGATAATATCCCCTAAAATTATGACTTTGAATTTTCCTTAACTGTACGTCATTACAACGTATTATAGGTTGCAATTATACAACAATTATAGAATGAATAGATTCTTATACTCATTACAATAAGTGTATTTAAGTTGAAAAGAATGGATTCATGAGGTAATATGAACATACTTATCACATGGATTTATCTTCTAAAGTATATCTCATGGAAGGTAATACGATCATCAATATACATAGGGGTATATTCTTTCTATCAATCCTTAATACATGAGGTAGGGGATATACTTAATACGATAACCATCATACATTGATACCCTAATTATGCAAGTATACATGTTGACTAAGCTAATAAGGGGGGGGGTATGTTTTTTATTAAGTCATCAGTTGAAGCATGACCAAGAAGGGATTTGTTCATGTGTAGGAAAAGATAAAGGCATACGACCCAAGATTGAATTAGATTGAGGAAATACAGGTCCATGCTTAGTTGTTTTACATATGATGTGTTTAAATAATTTGATAAGTGTTATGTTATGTACTTATCAGATAAATGAATGAAATGTGATGTACATATTAGATAAATGAATGAAATGTGATGTATTCATGGACTCTGTGAGTCCTTTTATGAGAATTAGGAAATCATGAGAGGCTGAAAGTAGATAATATGTTCCATGTCCAGTGGTTACTTGATTTCATGGAAAGGGAGACTATATATGGATAAATATGATGTATATCATATATCCTACATTGGATATGTTTGTATAGAGATATGAATATGTTTAATGGCTATCACACGAGACCTCTTAGTATCTTGTGTAGCACTGATGTTTTTTTGGGGGCATCACATTGCTAACATCAATGGGGATTTCATAGTTGGTGTCTGCACTACTAAGGCCAGTAGGTTCATGTAGTTACGTCATTATATAAGAATAAAATTTTAGTGAAGGGGATTTTCCCAAATGAAGATATTTTTATGAAAAAATGTATTCAAAATATTTTGGATATATTCACAAAGAGTTGTGATGTTTCTCATTAAGTCTTTATATAATTTTAGTGGAAGATGGGGATTGTTGGGTGTGCACTAAAATATACATTCATGAAATGCATGTACACATGAATATGAATCATGAAATATGTAAATATATATAATATGATATTATATAGTGTTAAATACCTCAAATGAAGCTAGGGTGGTAGGGTGGGAGGGGTTTGGGGAACTGGGCACAGGGTTGAGTCCTCAGGCCATACATTTACGGGTTTTCTGTGTAGTGTGGGTGACCCACAATTTGGCGGTTGTAACCCAACATTTTATTATTATTATATATAGTGTGAATTTAATATATTAATATGATTCATGAATAATAATATATATTTATACTATCTAATATGAATGAGATCAAAATTCTATATGAGTTGCATTTGATGAAACAACATCTAATGCTTCTCCCAAGTTATTTCATTTTCATTTCAGCCACAGGTTAGTTCATTAATAGGTTTTCATTTATTTATTGAATCGAGTTCAACGAATAAATTCCAAATAGAAATAAATGCATTATATGTGTTAATAAGTGGATTCCTAGGGATTAATCTGTAAAATAGAATGAATACTCCATTATTTGATGGTGTTGTGTGTATGCAGCACTACTACACACTCTTCTTCCCAAAACCTCATTTATATCATTTGAGAAGGGTTGAAACCCCCTTCATATTTTGGGTTTCCTCATGAATCATTTTTGGATCCCTCAATTGGTGTATTCCCATGAAGGGATATTTCTTTTGTTCGTTGGTGCTGTGATCTCCCTCAACTTCACTTCATTGATGGAGGGAGATGGGAGGTACTACAACATGAGATTTACAGGTACTCTATTTTTCAAATTTCTTATACACATATTTCATCAATATTGAAATATATCCACTGCAAATGATCATTAAATAATAATATGAAACACATCATATTTATCATGAACAAACTTTAAAAACCGGCTATTGAAAAAATGTTTCATATACATTGGAATCAAAGGACATAATTATAGATCATGTAATTAATATGTTTCTTAAACAGATTAGGGATGCATATTTAGAATTACATATTTCACACATAGTGAACTACATATATCAAAAAAAAAAATATTAAGAAAACCCTTACTAAGGATATGTAATGTTTATATATATTAAATAAATATTGCATGTGGTATTATATAAATATAGATTAGTCAGAAAATACATATTGATAATTTAATATATTTATATATATATTAAAAATTTATTGAATTTATGTTGAATACTACTATAGATTATATATTAATATTTATATACATATATTATAATATATATAGATAATATATATCTGTTTGTTAAAATAGACATACAAATACACACAAACACACATACACACATTATATAGGTATATAAATATTTATATATTTTTATTTTAAATAAAATAGATATTTCTTTTTAATTTTATATGGTTTATATATTTATAAAGTTATTTTATATGTAAATATTGTTAAATTTTTATTTATAAAGTGTAATTTTTATGTGTAAATATATACAAATATCTATATGTGTATATAATTAATTATAAATAATAGTACATTATGAAAACTAAAAAACATTTGATCATTGTAATGTCCTTATGAGTATAAGACTTTAAAATGAATTTAGTCTCTATAAAAAAGGAAATAATACCCCATTAAATGTTCTAGAAACTCCATTAAATTTTAAAAAATTAAAATCCCTTGACTAAACAAATCAGTTTTTGAGAACTTTTTGTCCTTTTTTCCTACGAAACTTAACCAAGGTACCCCTTCTAGATTCTTATGGTGTAGATATTGTCACAAAATTCAATTAGATATGTGGTAGAGCCCAAACGGACACTTAGATCAATAGTTATGGACATTTGAATTTCGAGATACATTTTCAACTTATTTTAGATATTTTAATTGTATTTTAATTTTTATATTCAAATTGTTATTAAATGACTATTACTTTATAATAATTAGAATGTTTTTAATTAAACATATTTTTTTAATTATTTTATAATACATTTTCACTAATTATCTGATATACTATTTGTAAATGCCTATTTAGAATTTTCTAAAACATATTTAAAAAGTATATATTATATTTATATGAATATAAATTTATTAATATATTAATAAGTTATTTTTAATGAAATATATTTTTTTTGAAATATACTCAATATCAATGCTAATAAAATATAACAAATAAATGGGTCTCTTTATCAGCTCATCTAAAAAATCATTGATATGGGGGTGATTTTAATAGTGTTAAAAAATGATGATAAAGGGGAAACATTATGAGTGCTAAAAATATCTTAAAACGATTATTTTAACAACACTATTAAAATAACCTTTTATCAGTGCTTTTTTGTAGCAGTGATAAAGGTACCACCTTTATCAACACTTTTTTAACTTTATTAATGGTTGTCGCTGTGTAAAAATATTTTTGGGGTGGTGGCATATAGAAACACACATATTTCACATTACACATGTATTATATGAAAATTAATAGTGTACTTGTTGGGGTGATTGAATTTAATTTCTCAGTAAGATTTGATGTAAAGATATTTCTACAATTTAAAAAATGGATTAATTTATTTATTTTTTTATAAAATGTTTTTTTTGTATAAAACATTTAAAATAGTATTAGAAAATAATGGTTTGTTTTTCAATATTCAGTTGGAATGAAAAGAATAACATATTTTAGTTGTAACTATAGTAGTGGCTGGGAAAATTTTGTAATTATGAATTGTTTACATAAACCCGAAACTAATAATGTATATATATTTAATGTTTCGTAATTGGAATCAAATATCCCTTTTATAAAAGGGATCTTCCATCATATTATAAATCTTACCACACCGTAACTACCTATATAAATATGACCAAATCTCCCCATTAGGAAATACCGAAACTGTTAAAAGGAAGTGATCTTCCCGTGGAAGTCTAACGTCAGTAACACACCATCGAGATCATAGAGTTACTCCCATTCCTATCAAGCCCAAACTTTATCCATCATGCTCCTCAACTTCCACATCAGCCCCATCCATCTCTAGTACGCCATAGAAACCAAAAAGGTGGGAGATCCAACCGACACTTTCCTCTACTACCTACATCAGCCATCCCTTCAAACAACAAAATTCATTTTTGACCACCATCACCTTCTCCACTGTTAGGGTATCAGATGTTCGTTGTGACAAAAAATGCATAAATAGAAGTGAAAAACAAGAAACAGATGAATTTAACATGGTTCAGCAATGGAGCCTATATCCATATGATAATGGGAGGATGTGTATTTATTATTTTTCTCTGGATCAAACATCGGAGGATCATAATGATTATAGATCATGTCATTTTCTTCCCATTATATATATGAAGAAAAAAATCAATGGATGTTTGGGTAGATCATATTCCCTTAAGAAGTATCCTATCCACCATCTGCTCGTCTACAGTTGGATTCCCACCATGGATTACCCACACTAGGTTTGGTTACCGCCCAAGAAAATATTGATGTCAAAAGGGAAGAAGAAAAACCTACTGAGTTATTACCAATGACTTCAACCTTCTAAAATTACTCCGCAATCAATATACCCTCATTGGGAGTGGCCCCCAAAAATCTCCCCCTCATGACCAATTTTGTGTAGAAGATAAACTTAAAGTCTCCTTGTAGACGTTGAAGACTTCATTAGAAAATCAAAAATGGTTTCCATCATCTGAGGGTGTGTTACTTCCCATATCTTAAATCGATATCGAGTTGACTACTTTACCAATTAAATGTTTCAACCCTTGGGACTCTTTCTCTGTAAGCAACATGGAATCACCACGCGATAATTCTAACACTCCACCCACTATAGAATGCTTTTACCCTTTCACATTGAGCCTACATAATGATACCAAGATTCTTATCATCCTTAGAATTAATTTCATGTCAGCTAGTTTTCGTACTGCTACATCTGGTGTATTTAATTTCAATATCCTAACTCCTTGAACCTCCCATGTTGACCCATCAAAAATTCTCATCGAATCGCGCATCTACTAAAATGTATTAAATGCACCTTTAGTTGTACATATGTGTATCGAGCTCTCCAAATCCAAAAAATGTCCATATTTCTTTAGATTTTGATCCCTCTCTTTCTTACTTTGTAAAAATTAACATTACTACATCAAGTGCCTTTATCTTTTATGGTAATGACACTACACATTTCCCCAATCAATTCTCCCATGTGAGTATGATCTTCCCATTTTAAGAAAGACATCTTCATCTCCCAATGATTTTGTGATGTTCACAACCTTCTCTTAATATTTATCTTTCCCAGTGACATACTATTTTCACTCTTCATAGTAACTTTTATAATGACCATTTTCTCTCACCAGAAACACATGATTTCTATAGGATCATGTACCCTTGATTTTGGCCACCATTCCTTGACTCCTAACTTCCGATATTAGTTTCTCCCTCATTGATAATCTCATACCACATTGATTTTATAGCATTAATACATCACGGTATTTGGGATGCCTATAAATCTCGAAGTGATTTCATAACCTCATCCAGCTTTAATGTTTCCTTCCCTCAAAACAATGTAGTCACAAGTCTATTAAATGAGATTGTAGAGATGATAAAAAAGTTCTTTTTATTCCAATATAACCTTCACATGGAGCCCCAATAATTGTGTCAGGGTTTTATTGAATTAATTAGTGTGATGTAGTAAATTTTATCCATCATCCATTCACAATGGGTAAAATCTCTTTTTTATGAATAATTTATTATTTAGTGACTTCACCATATACCACTTCCCAAACTTCCTCTAGATCTCTTTTCATGAGGCCCTGTCCAAAACCGAGTATTTTATGTCATTATTCAGATGTATTATAATTATGTTGATGACCCACATTTTGAGATCATTCCAATCATCATCACTTGTTCTATCATATTTTTCATTGATCAACGATCTGATCATTCCTTATTTAGAAGAATATCATTCACTGTACTTTTCCATAATATGAAATTGTTTTGAACAAAACATTTCTCAATATAAAATTTCAGTAGGGCTCCACTTCCATTCATCGTCATTATATCAAAACACTTTTACTAACAGAAAATGTTGAACACCTTTTAATCCAATTTATAGTGTGTGAATTTTGAAAATGTAATTGTACTGATGCATTGTTAATGGTTAAAATAGCTCGAATCAACTGTTAGATATCTAAAAATAGTGTCTGATTGGTTGGGATTTATCCAAAATAGTATCGATGGTTCAGATCATCCGATGATGTGGTGCTAACATGGCTATCCTGAACAGTAGCAAGAAAACTCACCAAAAATTAATGTTGGATTGAATAATTTTTTATTCTCTAGCATGGGGTACTGTAGTAGATGGGGTTTGAAAACAACATTTATTATATCTTATGACTTTGTTTCATCTCTGTTTTTTACACCTATTGGTCCATTGGAATCGTTTTGCCGAGACCTTCATGGATACATCGTCAAAACATTATGGCCAACATAAATATCTCTTGATACCAGAAAACATCATTGCATCATCGTTGTTTCATATCTGATGGCTCTGATGCAACATTATTGGGGAAATAGATATTCGTGGTGTCTAAAAACACACACAAAAGAAAATAATGAGAAATAGATGATTGTAACATGGTTAAAACAATGGTTCCTACGTCCATAGGAGAAAGGGTATGTTTCTTTATTATTTCTCTCTAGATAAAACATTGGAGGATCAAAATGATTACAGATCACTGAATTTTGATCCCATTATATAGATGAAGGAAATAAATCTGTCAATGTTTCTTGGGGAAGATCATCTAACCTTCACAAGCCTCCTCCCCGTCGGCTTCTCATCCAAGGTTGGCAGCCCACCAAGGATAAACCGTAGAAGGGTTGGTTGTTACCCAAGAAAATGTTGATGCCAACAGGGAAGAGGACAAGCCTACTGAGTTATTTCCGAGGACTTCAACCCATCAAAATTCATCCTAAATCAATCTCCCTTAATTGGAAGTATCTCTAACAACCATGACTCATTCATTACTCAGTGGGACTTGACCGCCAGGGCCTACAAACTATATCCAGTGGTGGAATCTTCTTCTCTTCACCACCTCACCAAGTAGGTGTTTGAAGGGGCCTTCCTAGCCCCATGATCTGCAAAAATAATGATTGAGGCCCAAGAGATATCGGTGCACTATGTGCACCATGAGGTGAGGTATCCACTTCCGGCATTAATGGCATTGGTGGTCGAACATGCAGAGTTTTCCACCATCTATCTGTAAGAGATGGAGGAGGGTTCTCTGATGAACTCTATTCAATCTCCCATATATACCATAGAAAATTCATCTTCATGTTGCTCATGCACTACCACAATTTATTTATCTTCCGCTACCAACTACTCATCCACCATACTAGATTTCCTTCACCACCTCTCAATCTTTTCACTATTTCACTTA
This sequence comes from Viscum album, assembly GCA_963277665.1. Classification (NCBI taxonomy): domain Eukaryota; kingdom Viridiplantae; phylum Streptophyta; class Magnoliopsida; order Santalales; family Viscaceae; genus Viscum; species Viscum album. The sequence continues at coordinate 1,284,691,705 of OY728134.1, forward strand.
CTTCATTTTTTATATTACATTTATTAAACCCAGATTTTCAGTTATAGTAATATTTTAATGTACCATGAATAGGGTGATGATTTACTTAATTATATCCATCACCAATAAATTTGAAAAAACTATCAATTAATCAGTAATATATTTCAGATTTTTGATTCAACATGCAAGTCTATTAATGGATGTAAAATTTTAAAAAAGGTTTTCTCAAACATTAACCATTAATTCATAGACTAATTTCAATATCAATGTTTAGATAGAATTTTTATTCATTAGGTTGTTGTAAATGAAAACCCAAAAAATTGTCAGTTGGTGTTTCAATGTAGGAGAAATTCCCCATGCGTCCATTTCATTTCCTATGAAATATAATTAATAATTTATATTTTTTTGTTTCCTTCAATAAATTCATTGTGGGTTTCATGTTTTGGAGTCTTTTAATTTTTTGATAAATGTATATATATATTGGGGATTGTAGTCTATATGAAATGTGAGATAAGGTTGAATTTAGTTCTTTTTGGAAATTCATTTTTCCTTCTCAGGTGTCTTGGATTGTATAGAAAAATAACTATTATCTATGCCAGAGACCAAGGAATACTACAATTTCTGATTTTTTTCCTTTAAAAGATAGCCACCACAATCCATCTACAAGTTTCAAAGGATTCTAAGGATAATTATGAAAGGTTTTGAATCCAAATTAAGGTGTTGTTTGGATCTTAATAACTACCAGAGATCATCACCGATGGGTATATAGTACCCACTATAGATGAAGAATCCTCCTTCACAAATGAAGAAAATATTGATCTAAAAAATGGAATACAGACAACATGGCATTATTCCTCCTCTATCAAGGATTGGATGAATAAAAATTTGAAAATATATTTGAAGAAACATCAATAAATTAATCATGGGATGACCTTGGCAAATCTTTAAGGGTTTTGATCGAGTGAGGTGAGTTCGACATCAGACAATAAGAGTGGAGTTCGAAGTGGTGCACATGAAAGAAGGTGAGAGTATCTCTGACTACAATTTAATTGTTATAATTAAAAATTTGTAAACTAATGGTGAAAAGGTGGAAGGCAGTCGTTTCATTGAAAATGAAATGAGATCTCTCACTACCATGTTTGAGTATGTTTTGTGGCAATTAAAGAATCAAAGGACATGGAAAATAAATCCATTGATGAATTGATGGGATCATTTCAAGTGCATTATCAACCAATAAAAAATAATTTCATTTCAATTCGTGAGCATTCCATAGAGTCTATGTTGACTCTATATGAACAAAATAATGTCGATACACAATGTGGTGGTCATAGAACTAGTAATCATGGAAAAGGTAAAGGGAATAGATATCATCAAATCCATCCACAAAAACAAAAAAATTAATAGCTTTGATGGAAGAGGAAATGATAAGGGCCGATTCACACATGGTCGTGGAAACAAAAAGAAAGTTCAATGCCTCAATTGAAATAAATTATTCCATTATGCTTCATAGTGTTTTTGAAAAATAGAAAAAAGAATTATCCCACTATGCAGAAAGATATCACCATGAACAAGAAGTCATCACACTCCTCGTACAGGAAAAGAAATGTGATTGAATAGATTTGTGGTATCCTGACATAGGTTGAAATCAACCATATGAGTGGTAACAAAGAAAGTTTTGAGGAACACATAGAAAAAGTTCAGGGTGACATGATCTTTGGTGACCCATCAAAGGTACCTATGATTATTAATGTAAAAAATTATAATATATCACTAGAAGGGTGAGTCAAATTACATATCTAATGTGTATTAAATACCAAAAATGAAAAATAATATCCTTAGTATCAATAAACTCCATGAAAATTTATGTGTTATACACATGAAGAAATTTTCTATATCTATATGAGAAGATATCATGGAAGTTGTTGCTCATGTCCAAATGAAGAAGAATCACATGTTTCTACTGAATATTAACATAATGGTTGAGAATTGTATATTTGGCTCATGAAGAATGACTCATGGATATGTCATAATTTCTTGGGGAATATCAATTTTGGTGGCCTTAAACTCTTATCCTCATCAAGCATGTTGATTGGATTTCCTATAATTGAAAGTCAACATCAGGTGTGTCATGTGTGTACACTCGGTAGTCAATAATGGAATTCCTTCACAAATGGAATGCCTAGAAGAGAAAAGACGATTCTTTAGTTAGTTCACACTGATATTTTCAGACCACTAGAAACACCCTCATATGGAGGTAATAAGTACTTTATTATCCTCATTGATGATTTCAATAGAAATCTTTGGGTGTATTACATCAAAGGAAAATATTCTTATTTTACTATCAGTAATGTTTTAATATTCGTTATTGATGAATAAAGTGGTCATAAAATCAATGTACTCATATCTAATAGTGGTGGAAAATATACTTTAAATTCATTTCAAGATTTTTACAAGAAACAAGGAATCAGGTTTCAATACACTATGGCCTATACACCATGTCAGAATGGCATTGAATAATGCATGAATTGCACCATCTTCAACATGGAGAGGACCATGCTGAATAAAAAAGTCCCGCCAAAGAGCTTCTAGGTAGAGGCAATTACATGTACTACCTACCTGACCTATCACATTCTAGTTAAGATAATAATAAATGTGACACCATAAGAATCATGTAGTAGCTAAATACCAATTTTATTGAATGTGAGAACATTTTGGGGTGTCACCAATGCTCATGTTCTAGAAGAAAGAAGAAGGAATCTTTATGGTCATGGTGAAAAGAGAATCTTAATTGAAAATAGTGAATCATTAAAAACTATAATATCTATAATAAACTAACTAATAAAGCAGTGGTTAGTAGATATGTAATATTTAGTGGGGAAGAAGCTTGGAAATGGATCCATGAAGAATTTAACAAATATATTCTAGTAAAATATGAAGATCCTGAAGAAAGGTATGATCATCAAGAGAAAACACATGCTACAACTTCCTCAGGCACATCATAAGTACGTAGAAGTCCTTGAGTACGTTTTTTCACTCCTTAAAGCACTCCATCATGACAAAATTCGACCATATCATCCTCACCACTGGAGCCTATAAAAATAAATGGCTTAAGAATATATATGAGAAAATTGAAGTTGTAAATAATTTATGCATGTATGTAGATTGTAAGACTATTATTATTCTGGAAGACATAAGAGAAGAATTTTGAGGAAACTCTGTGAAAGAAGTAATTCATTCCATATCGATAAATGACATAGGGGAGCTGACTATACTTCTTAACAGTAAGAAAATCATTAGAATCAAATGGGTGTACAAGATAAATTAAAATACCAATGGAGATATCGATATATACCTAGAATGTCGTGTAGAAAATGGATATAAATAAAACTTTGAGGTGGAATATGAAGCATTATACACTGTTGTTTCTCGATTTGGCATTATGAGGGTGATTATCTCCCTTATAGTCCTTCATAGTTGGATGATCTACCAACTGGACGGGAAATCTGCATTCATAAATTGAATTTTAGAAGAATTTGTATATGTTAACTTTATTTAAGGTTCTTTTATGCACAGATATGAGCATAAGGAGTACATAATGTTGAAAGATCTCTATTGGTTTAAGAAATAACCATGTGCTTGGAATTCTTGCATCGGTAATGGTCATAAAGAGAACGACTTCACTCAATTTCCATATGAGCATGGAATTTAAATCAAGAAAAATTACCAGGGAGATATTCAAATAGAATGCATATATGTTGATGATTATTTGTTTACATGGAACAGTTGACTGATGTTCGATGAATTTAAGAAGACCATTTTTAAAGAGTTTGAAATGACCGATGGAGTTATCATGTCTTTTTTTTCTATGAATTAATGTAAATAAAAAACATGGTGGAATCTATATATCTCAAGATAATTATTCTAAGGAATATATTAAAAAACTAATTATGGCCAATTACAATACTGTAAACACACCTATTGCAACTATCTTAAAAATTAAAAAAGGCGGAGAATGAAGATGCTTTGATTCCACTATGTTCAAGAGTCTTATTGGAAGCCTAAGGTACCTCACCATCCCAATGACATATATTTTCTATAGTGTTAGTATATGAATTAGTAACATGGTGGCATCAAAAGAATCACAATGGTTAGTCATTAAAATAATCCTCAATTATATCAAACGAACATTTAACTTTGTACTTTTCTATCCGTACAGTGATAGAAGAAAAACTATATAGACACCCAAAAAGTGATTGAGGAGGTGAACAATATGAAATTAAAAGAACCACTAGATAAGTATTCTTTTTTAGAATGGATGATTTCATGTGGAATTCAAGGAAGCAGAGTGTGGTCTCTCTATCCACATATGATGCAAAGTACATTGCAGCATCGTCGACTATTTGTGAAATAATTTGATTGAGAAATATACTAAAGGATCAGAATCATCTATATTATAGATCCATAACCATATATGTGGATAATAAATTGGAAATTGTTCTATCCAAAAATCAGGTTCATCATGGAAGAAGTTATCACATTGATAATCAATATCATTTTCTAATAGAACATAAGATGTAGAAATTGATAAAAATGTAATATTTTCATACTATGGAACAGGGGAAAATATTTTCACAAAGGAATTACCTAAAGATGCATTCAAAAACTAAAAATGATTCTTATAATAAATTGGGTTTTGTATTGAAGGGGAGTATTGTAAATGTAATCCAATAACATTCAACTGGTTTTTCTAAGAAGGAGAAATTCCGCATGCGTCTGTTTCATTTACTACACAAGGTATTTAATATTTCATCTTTTTTGTTACTTCAATAAATTATATGTGTATATTATGTTTTGGAGCCTTTTTATTTTTTTGGAAAAGTCTATAAATTGTAGGGGTTGTAGTCTGTATGACATGTGAGTTGAGCATGAAAGCATTTCTTTTGAAAAATTACTTTTTTCCTTATCATGTATCCTAACATGTACCACCAACATATTTATAGGAGTTTATTTTATCTAGTGGGCCCTACCTCATGCCTCCCCACAATAAATTTCATGCACTCATTGGACATGTTTTATTATTACATATATATGACCTGAATGCCCTTTATTTTCATAGTCTTTGATTATCCGGATCTGAAGACCCCATGATGATATCACCTTCATTTGATTGGTTGGAAGGCCCATGAAATGCATCATAAAAAATAACATGCATCTCGTTCTGCACTTGTGACCACCAATCGTAGCTACAATAGAATTGTTTTGAGTCATCCACCTCTAATGTCATCTTCAATTACTTGATATGGTTCTCATGATGTATGAAATATATCCAACTAGTGCAGTTACTAGCACTTGGATTCACAATAACAAGAAACTGCTACAAGGAAACCATAGACCAGGGCTTCCCTCCTTGTTAAAGGTTCCCCTTATGCAAGTCTATCATCTTCCTATTGTGCATCTCATCACTTTCAATGACTATGTTAGGGGCCATTCAATTTTCGTGAGTACCCCCATAATGGTGAGTATGAAACAACCCATGATACAACACCGAATACTCCATATTCAAACCTAAAAATGGGGCAATGTCATGGTCCTTAGGGGGATTCCACACTATGGTGGCCCCATGTGAGCTATCTAGGGAACCTATGATGCCACCTTCCAATTTTTGGATTTTTTTCTCATGTGTTCCTCTCCCTGTTAGGCCGCCACCCATGAACAAACATCCAAAACCAACCATGTTGTCAATGACCCCCCACCCTGACCCTCATATCACCCATTCTCACTCTATCATAGTCCATGAATCCCCCCCAACAATTTAATTAGGGGGAAATCCATCAACCGGGTTCCATTAATCAACCCATACTACTTCGATGTCATTGACATGAAAAAATAACCACTAAACTATAGCCTTATTGTAAAAAAGGTGTTTGAGGACAATGCTCCCCAATTAAACTCACACACACCAACACTCACACATCTAGATACCTAGAGGGCCGAGACCCTACTATAATAATAATATTTATATAAAAATATTAGATAATATAAATATTTTTTATAATAATAATTAATTTTAGTTTTTATATTTGAATAATTTACATTGAAATTAATATTATATTGATTTTATATAGTTGGATTTACATCCATATGAATTGAATTTATTGCAATCATGATATTTTTTCAGGTGTCTAGAAGTTCAGTCACATGTAGTTCTCTTTGGGCTTGTCAGGTCAATGTTAACCAGAACCATCGGCATACCAGTTATACCATCAAAAGATTGTGAACTTCTAGTGGATGTGGTGTAGGCTAGTATGTGGGTGAAATGAACAGTGACTTAGCTGGGATAGTTGAGTTTATAGAAAACTTAGTTGAATGAAAAAGTCAATGGATAGTTGACCTCAAATATAAGAGGTGGGTGTTACTTATTTAATCGGAAATAAAACACTATATAACGATATGGGGCCACCTGCTAGATTTTGTACTATAATAAATTAATAAAAAGTATAATGATGTCTTACTAACCAAGTGTTTTTCAAAATATTATACTTTAGGGACTACAAAAGAGTTAGTAGTGTTATCCGATGAATGTAGGATGAATGTCCAAACTTTTTGAAGTTGGTGTTTATTCTTTTTTCCTAGTTATTTTTATTCTTGTATGTCTATGATTCATCTTTTGAATAGTGATTAGTGTTCTTCTTGACTTACAAATTCTAATTCTCTTATACACATAGTTATGATTTGATAGTTGAAATTTTTATGTGTTGAAATATAAGTGGATACAATTTTTTTGTGAATTGAAGGCTCAAATGGCTGATGACTTTATCATCCTTTCAGGTGTATTCTTATCCAATAATTGTTATCAAATGTATATTTGTTTGGAAACACATAGAAACTCATGTAACATTATCTATTTCCATAGATTCATATTTAATTTCTATTGGTCATATTTTCATCGTAAGATATGATAATAGATTTAGGGAATGTTAAAATCAATGTGTTAAACTAAAATGAATTTAGTTTCTAGATATAGGTTGAGGATTGTCTCATCTAGAATGATATTTAACTCCCCTTGTGTGAGAAAATTGAAATTATGGAGAATTTAAGTTGGGAAAAGTTATAAAAGAAATAATTAGGCTTGGTGAGGATGATGTTGACATGAAATGTTTCTTTTAACATCCATGAGAATAAATCTACAATTGGACTTTTAGATTCCCTGGTGTAGATTTATAAAAAACCGATAGCCTTAAACCAAGCTTTTCTAATGAGTCATTTATTGTGCATGAGGTTATCTGATGGATGTTCAGTGACATATCAAGTGAATGATTTCAGCATGATCAAAAGTTATCACAAGTCAATGAATGTGACTTTCAAAAATGATGTGTGAGTTATACTACTACTTTCATCATTACTAAATTCCTTGGATGACATAGTTACTGTGGTAAGAATGTATTATCAAAAATATGATATAGTTTTTTTAGAAGTATGAAATTGTATCCTTAAAAAGGATATACAAAGAAATAAGGTCAAAGAACCTTCCAATAGTGAGTTTAATACTAACAGAAGAAGACACTAACCTTATTAGAATAATTGCCAATAATCAAAATAAAATACCAGGGAGAAGAATCATGGAAAGTTTAATTGTCTAGGGATTACCTACTAAAATTGAGGAGATCAATGAAATTTTCAAAATAAATAAAACAATTTAATGGGGGATATAGGAAGTACAACCTATAAAAGTTTAAATTTTTTTAATGTAGTGGAATATGGAATGGATCTACAACCTACTACTCATAATATGATAGAGTCATGGGTGGTTGAAACTATTGCATCCTTAACTGATAGACTAATCGCAGATGCATAATAACCTATGAATTTGAAATATTTGGGGATTTTATTATGGAAGATGATGATTCTTTATAAGTGGTTGAAAAGAGTGAAATAAATATATAGATACAAAGTTGTAATATCCATTCCTTGAGAGGATTGAGACACATTATAGAACTCGAGAGGAATTTCATTTCAGTTGGTATGATAGATGATGATGGTTTTGGGCCTACATTTAATAATGGAGTCTAGAAAATTACACGAGACTCCATGGATATGGGATGAAATGGAAAGGATAGAACCATTTATTTGAATTGATATTCAAATGGAATTAAAAGAACTGAAATTTCAGCCACTAAAAATATAGAGGTTTGGCATTGTAGGTTGAGTCACCTTAGTGGGAAAAATATGAAGAGTCTAGTAGGGATGAAAATGTTAATGGTCAATCATAAAACGATGTGAATTTGTGACAGTTGTGTGTTTGGAAATAAAAATAGGGTCTTCTTCAATCTTAATAGTCGATGATTGGAGAATGGAAGCTGGATCTTGTTCACACATATGTTCGATGACCTACCTTTTTTCAACATCATTAAGGACCAAAATTCTTTGTCACATTTTCTGAGGATTACATGAGAATTGTATGAGTTTATTTTCATAAAAATAAATATGATGTGTTGCATGAATTTGGTCATTAGAACTCCATGGTGGAGTTGGATTGTGGAAAAAAATTGATATACTTAACATTCGATTATAGTGGTCAATATAGGAGTGGAGATATAAAAAAATATGTTGGAAGAAAGGGATCATTATTGAGAGAACAGTACCAAAAACTCTACAACTAAATTTAGTGGTAGATAGTATGAATCAGGCCTTGAACTAGAAGGATAGATGGATATATAGGCATTTATATATACCCAAGGCCATCTTGGTGGAGTAAATTGACAAAGATACATTCATGTTTAAATAATTATTTCCTCTCTAGTAAAACAAAGTCTATCAGAATAACATTCATATGATAATTTACCAAAAGATTCAAACCTCAAAATATATAGTATCATTTCTTATGATATTGTGTTCTAAAATGAATAGAGATAATCTTGGGGAAAATATCATAGCCAATTTTTTATAGGCTACATAAATTAAGTGTTTGAATTCTGAATTTGGAGTGATGATCAACATGATATCATCAAAATATGATATATAATCTATAATGATATTATCCTAAGGATCAGAACCTGGTTGAATAAGGAATTGAGGAAAAGGGGTCAACTATTGAAATGAAATTTTGTAAAGATGAAAATATTTGAAATAAAAAAATATCAGAGATACCGGACATAAGAATGAATTCATGATAAGTTATACTAATGGAAGGTCTTCCAGAATTCTCCCGAACATATGAATCAAAATTGAAATCTCTAGCAGCAAACCCGTCATCATTAGGAGAACCATATGTTCAAGTATCAGAAACTAATGTTCCTATTTATTTAGAAAAATCTATGATTTTATCATATATATATATATTTTAAAATTGGTCTCCCCGAAAGTAACCCTTGTTTTTTGGGTTATGTGGTCTCTTTTAGTGAGGCTTGCATTGTCGAATCCTTAGAAACCTAAGAAGAAACCTACATATAAGTACATTATTTGGATTGTTTTTTGCATTAACAAGGACAAATTTTGATTATTTTGATATGTATTAATTTAACACTAATAGACCAAAGTGAATTTAATTTTAGAGAATTATTTGATCCAAGGTTCTCAGATGGGGTAGATTGGATGAATTCCATTTTAGACTATTTCAATTTCTTAAATTTTAGATGGGTTATTTCGACAAAGTAAAACTACCACCATCACTTATTGGTTTAATACTGAAAAAACATAAAAATAATAGTATATACACTTGGGGGATCATTTTAATGAGAACTCCTAGGTAAAGGTTCATATTAGAACATGAATTGTTTTGCATTGAAATTCATTAAGAATGCCGAAGTTGTAAGATCTTCATGAAAAATTATCAATTAATACAATCGATTAAGAATTAAATGAGTGAGAAATAACATCCAATCAATCTCATTTCTACTTCAATGGATCAACTCATAAGTGGGTTTGTTGGGCTAAAATCTCTTAAGGCATCATCGAAGCATTTTTGAGGTGATTGTGTTTGTTAACAATGTGGACATCTGAGTGGTGCTTGTTGACAAAGAAAAATAATGGCATACAAATTTGTTGACAAATAGGATTTCATGGTGGAATGTCGAGTTCAAGTGCTGTGGTCAATGATCCATGATTGATTCAAGAATGTCGATAATGGAATGGATGATCTGGAGGCAGTACAAAAAGAACAAACACAAGGTGGCGACGTTTTCTAGTGTTTGCCAAATTTTTGGGCCTGAAAATCAACAAATGAAGAAAAGTGTTTTTGGCAAAGGGACTTGCGCACCGAGGACTTGGAGTATAGGAAACATGCGCGCCATATGTTTTTCAAGATCAGAAGGTCAAAATATGGCTATGGAAACAGGTCCGTGCATGTTTGGGAGTTGGTCGCGCAAGTGTCTAAGAGGATAGAAGTCTTGCGCGCCGAGACTGGGTCGCGCAGGTGACTTGTGCGCCATCGCGCAGGGTGGTCAATTTGCCTATAAATACTGGACCACCCCTCTTCATTCTCAACCGAAGTTCAACACTTTTAGAAATCAGAGCTCCCATCGCTCAGGTGTGGTGGTCGCGCAGGTGGTGTGTGGGTCGCGCAAGTGAAGTTGTGCGTCGTTGTGATAAGTTTCACGCCGGTTGGCAGTTGCGTGCCAACATTGGTTTGGGCGTAAAAGGAAGTGAGTCACGCAGGTTTTGGGTTGAAGAAGGTTGTGTCGTGCAAGTGTCTGAGGTAGACTTGCGTGCCAGTTGTTACTTGCATGCCGATACTTGCGCGCCGAGATTGACTTGTGCGCCATGTAAGGTTTATTTCCAGCAGTGATTTTCAGGCTGCGTGGAAGACGGAAGTTTGCCAGATACCTTCGGTGCAAAGAGAGATTCATCTATGGGTTAAAACTGGGCTTCAAAAAGAATCTACACACAGAGGAAGATGCATTCCTTCATGCAAATGAAGAGACCTACAGGTCTATAAACTGTGAGTGGATTCCTTCCAAGAGCAGTGAGCAAAGGAAGAGAAAGAAGGTGATCCTCTCCACCGGCAGTGAGCCAGAGAGAGAGAAACAGGTAGTGACCCTTGGGGAAGCAGTGAGCTGACCCTAAACATTGTAAAGTCAGTGAAACTGGGCATAGAAGTGATCTAGCCGGAACATTGTAATCCACAACAAGTGATGTTTAGTGGAATTGGTATGACCGAAAACTTGTCAGAGTATGATCCTTGGACGAAGCCCTTTGCGGTGAACCAAGTAAAATTGCTGTGTCCTATGCATGATTTACTTTCTATTTACTTTATGCAACTGGAATGAGAGAGAAGAGTGTTTTGCTTAACAGTGAAACAGGATCAGAACGGTCGTTAATTTTAAATTAGTCATACCCAGATTCACCCCCCTCTCAGGGTATTCAGCCTTGTGGACCTAACAATTGGTATCAGAGGTAAAGGTTGACAATTGTTCTTCTCTCAATGGAGGTCACTAATCATAAAGGGATTCTGATCTTCGAAGGATGTAATTTTCAGATATGGAAGAATCGAATGCAACACTATTTCTGATGTTTGGGAATGGATGTGTTTTGTGTTGCTTTATCAGAAGCTGAACATAGAGAGTTGGATGATGATTCCAATGCAATCAATGCCTTAGGGGGAGCCCTCTCCAATCCCATTTATACAAATGTGATGTCATGAAAGACGTCACATTCCATGTGGGAAAATCATTTGAATATATATGAAGGGGATACAAAGGTGAGAGAGGAAAATCTTCAATTGTTGTTGAACAAGTATGAAGATTTGAGAATGAACACGAATGAGTCTGTTGATGCATTCTTTGACAGGGTAAATGCTATGGTAGAATACATGCGGGGTCTTGGAGAAATTATCGAAGATATAAAAATTGTGAAATGCATATTGAGAAAACTTCCACCTCGGTTCAATCCGAATGTTTCTGTTTTGGAAGATAAAGACCCAAAAGAACTTACATTGGATAACCTTCACAGCACTCTTGTTGCATATGAAATGAGAAATGATGATAACAAGACTGTGGAAAAGGGGAAATCCAAAGAGGTGGCATTTAAGGCCATGAATAAGGTCATCATTGAAGATTCTAATGAGGAAGAAGAGACAGATGGGGTGATGTCATTCCTTTCTTCAAATCTGCAAAGAGGAAGAGGGAAGTTTAAAGGGAAAATTCCACTAGCATGATTTTGATGTGGAAAAGTTGGTCATCTTGCGGCAAGATGACCCAAGAAGTTTCAAGATAATGATAATGATGATGATGATGTTGACATTCCCAAGAAGAATAATTCAACGTTTGTAAAAGGGAATAAACAATTAAATAGAAATTTCTTCAAGAAAAATAATATTCTTTCACAAGAATTTGACAGTTCAGATGAGTATGAGGATGAAGAGATTGAGGAAATAGAAAATTGATGAGATCATGGGGTAAATTCCCTGGTGGAGATTGTTGGTATTTCTCAGAAAAAGGAAGAAGTTGACGCTGAAGAAGAACAAGAAATTGAAGGGAGAGTTGATATGGAAGCCAAATTGGAAGCATGTCTTGAAAAGATAGATGTTTGGAGAGCCAAAACGAATAGAGCCAATAATGTCGTTCCTAATGCCAAACTCTATATGCAACAAAAGGATGGAGAAAAGTCTAAGCTGTTAGAAGAAATTGATAGACTAAAATCCTCAACACCAGAGAGCTCAGAAAAGACTATTGAGTATAAGCTTAAAATAGGGGAACAAAGGAAGGAAATTGATTGTTTGACTAACATAGGAAAGGAGCAGGTCAGGTGTATCAAAGATCTTGAAGAATAAGTGGTCAGTCTGCGAAAAAAAATTAACGATCAAGAAAAACTATTGACCCCCAATGTGATATCAGAAACGCATGCCATTCAGAAGAAAGGGAAGATGAAAGAGGAGCATAGCAGTTCAGCAAGGAAGAAGCAGCAATTGAGCTCAGATGTTAAGGCCATTTCAGGGATGAATCACGAACAAAAATCTGTTACAATTGCAGTCAGACTGCAAGCAACCGTCCCGAAATTGAAGGTTGATTTGGGCACAAAACAGAATCAGAATATTCAGAGATCCCAATGTGAAAATCCTAGTGCTGATGTATCACGAAGGAATGCATCCTATATCAGATGTTATTGCTGTGGGAAAATGGGACATTAAAAGTATGTGAGTTCCATTACCAAGAGATATAGAAGGGAACATGAACAGAGATGGAAGCCAAATAGAGAATGGTATTCTAGAACATCATTTGAAGGACACTATTTTTGGTGCGGAGTATTTGGACACATGGCTAGGTACTGCACTTCGACCATTTAGAAAAATGTGCCAAAGCGGAATAAAAATGTTCGCAAGCAGCAGATCAATAAAACGACAAGTGAGTTAAAAGTTCAGAACAAATTTTTAGCTCTGCAAGATGAAGCTGGTCCATCATACTCTGAGAAAGAATAGAAGCCTCAATCCATGATGAGTATGAATGAAAAGGTATGGACCAAGAAGAATAAAATTGAGAAGTCCGTAGTTACTGAAATTGCCCTTAAAGCATCAGATCGTTCTGCTATGTGGATTCTTGATAGTGGTTGTACGTCTCACATGACAGGCAATAAGGATCTGGTTATAGGCATAAAATATGACAAAGAAGGAGTTGTCAAATTTGGAAATGATGAAGGCCTGAAGATTGTTGGCTCAGGGAAAACCATGTTTGGGAACAATGAAATGAGACGTGCTGATGTCTTGGTAGTATAGGGTCTCAGTCATAACATGCTTAGTGTCAGTCAACTATGTGACTCTGGGCACTCTATCCTATTTACCAAGAAGATGTTTATTGTCATGGGAAAACATGGGGAAGTTGTTCTGCAGGTAAAAAGGAAAAAAGGGAATCTCTACCTTGTAAGTGGAGAAGAAGATATGTGTCTCTTATCTAGAGAGGAAGAAAACCAGTTGTGGCATAAGAGACTTGGTCATCTATGCCATCCATCTATGGAAGATCTGGTAAAGTGTGATGCTGCTAGAGACCTTCCCAAACTATCACGTGATCGCACTCATACGTGTGATGCTTTCCAACAAGAGAAGATCATCAGAAAGACATACAGGCTAAAGGAATAGAAATCAACTAGAGTGCTTGAATTGGTGCATGCTGATGTATGTAGACCTATCTCACCACGAGCTATAAATGGGCAAAAGTACTATGTTATTTTCATTGATGATTATAGAAAAATGGATTGGGTATTTGTTGTTACCCATAAGAAAGAGGTGTTCAGTTGCATAAAGCAGTATAGGAGGGAATCAGAAAAGATGCCTGGGCAGAAAATTTTGATGTTCCGTACAGATAACGGTGCAGAATTCACAAACAGTCAAGTGGAAGAATATCTCAAGAAACACGGGATAAAGCATCAAGTTTCATCAGTGAGAACTCCCTAACAGAATGGAGTGGTTGAAAGGAGAAATCAGATCATAAACAACATGGATAGAACGATGCTTATTGATAAATACATACCAGAGAAATTTTGGAAGGAAGCAGTTTTGACACCGGTCTATGTTTTGAACTGGTCTATATTGTGTCCGAAGCAAGGGAAGACTCCGTATGAACTGTGGTACAGAAAGAATCCAACGCTGAAATACTTTAGAATCAATGGAAGTAAGTGTTTAATTATCAACAAAGGAAATCACAGGAAGTTTGAGGCACGAGGATATGAGGGGATATTCCTTGGCTACTCAGGGAAAAGAAAAGCATATAAATGATTCAACAAGAGGCTGGGAAATTTTTTTGAGAGTAATGATGTCACTATAGTTGAAAATGAACAGAATACTCAACGATCCAGTGAACAACTCCTGGATGAATGTGATGATGAAGTAAGCAACACAGGGGGAGCAGTAGTGGCAGCGGCTGACTCAGAAGAAGACACTGATGATGAACAAGAAAGTGTCAAGTCTGTGTCTACAAGGAAGCCAAAGAGTCGAGCTGAAATTGATAGGCATAATATCATTGGTGATCAGATAGATCCAGATCAGACTCGAAGAATGAAATCATTACAAAAAACATCGTTTTTGTCTCACATGAAGATGAGATGTTTTTCCGATGCAGCTGAAGATGAAAACTGGGATCAGGCTATGAATAAAGAGCTTGATCAGATTGAGAAGAACAAGACATTTGATATTGTTTCGAGGCCAGCAGATAAGAATGTCATCCGGACTAAATGGGTCTATCGCAACAAGATGAGTAAAGATGGAAATGTGATTTGAAACAAAGCACAGCTAGTGTGAAAGGGATACTCCCAGATAGAGGGAATAGATGTAGATGAGGCATTTTCACCTGTTGCAAGGCTGGAGACAATCAGATTATTTTTGGCCATAGCAGTGCAAATAAAGTTCAAAGTGTTCCAGATGGATGTCAAATCCACATTCTTGAATGGGGTTCTGGAAGAAGATGTGTATATTGAGCATCCACATGGTTTTCTCATTCATGAGGATGAGAACAATGTTTGCAGGCTGAAGAAGGCGTTGTATGGGTTGAAACAAGCACCAAGGGAATGGTACTCAAGACTTGATCAGTACTTAAAGAAGATTGGTTTTCAGCGTGGGGGAGTTGATTACAATCTTTCTTTCAGTAATTAATGTAATCAAAGGATGATGGTGCTGGTTTATGTCGATGACATAATATTTGGCAGATCGGATGAAACTCAATGCAGACAGTTTTCCGAATTCATGAAAAATGAGTTTCAAATGTTAATGATTGGAAAGCTAAAATTTTTCCTTGGTCTACAGGTGACACAAGGAAGGAATGGAACATTCATTTCTCAATCTAAATATGCCAAGGAGGACCTGAGAAGGTTTGGAATTGAAAATTCCAAGGAGATGAAGATTCTGGTTGCTACCCGAATGAAATTATCATAACATGAGGATGGCATGGCAGTTAATATCATAGAGTATAGGAAAATCATTGGAAGTCTATTGTACTTAACCGTAATAAGGTCTAATATTGTTTTCGCCACATGCCAAGCAGCGAGATATCAGAGTAATCCCAAGGAACGACGCATGCTTGTAGTGAAAAGAATACTTCGGTACATCCAAGGCACAGTGTATTTCGGCTTGAAATATACTAACAAATCTTAGACAGAGTTATTGGGATATACTGATGCAGACTGGGCCAGTTCAGCAGATGATAGAAAATCAACGTCAGGTGGTGGATTCTATCTTGGTGGATTGTGTATTTCTTGGTTAAGCAAAAACCAGGATTGTATTTCGTTGAGCACCGTAGAAGCTGAATATATTGAGGCCACTCAAGCAGGCACACAGTTATTGTGGATGAAGCAGCAACTTAAAGATATGGGAGTTGAAGTGATGTCTCTGATCGGAATCTAGTGCGACAGCTCAAGTGCTATAAATCTTAGAAAAAATCCCGTCCATCATTCATGGAAAAAGCACATTGAGATTCAGTATCATTTCTTCAAGGATAAGGTCGAACAATGACTTGTGAAGTTAGAGTATGTGCCTATAGATTTACAGGTTGCTGATATTCTGACAAAGGCCTTACCTAAGGAAGCTTTTGAGAGACACCGACTGGCTCTCGGAGTTCAGTCGATTCCCCGCACCTGAAAGCATGTGGATGTGATCCCCCCTCTCCCTGAGGTATGATGTCTTTTTCCCTAATGTGCTGATAAGTGTTCTCTACTATGTTACAGACTACAACAGATTTTCCTTTGGGTTCGTTGACAAAGGGGGAGAAAATAGTTATTGTCCAAGGGGGAGAAAATGTGGATATTTTATAAATCATGAATGATATGGGGAGAAGCTGACAGGTGGAGCAGCCAGATAAGGGGAGTTGAAGCTAGTTGAATGTGCATAGCCAGAGCATAGCTTAGAAAACACAGGAAATAGGGCTAAAGAGGTTTTGAAGATGACAAGGGATGAAGTTATGAACAGAAATGGGGAGCATTTAAATCTGACGATGCTTGAAGTGATCGATCAAAGAATAGATATCACGATAGCTGCGGATCGTGATAAAAGCAGAAGAGCAGTGTTGGAATGTGGTAAAAATATTTCCAAACAAAAATTGGTCTTCCAAAAAGTCATCCAACAATTGGTATCGGTTTAGTACAAATTGGTATCAGTTTGGTGTCAATAGTGGATGTCAGAGATGAAGTGATTCATTGATGAACTTTTCATTTACTCTTGTTTCTCACGCCGATCATTGCTCATGTGTGCTTATAGTATGTGTTGAGTAAATCCTTGATCACTATCAGAATCGAAAAAGGCGAATGGTGGATGAATAATTAATGATGTATCTTTCCATAAAAGAGTTTTCAACATTCCCAACGGGGGGGATTGTTGGGGAATAATACCTCAAGGCATCATTGAAGCATTTTTGAGGTGATTGTGTTTGTTGACAAAGTGGACATCTAAGTGTTTCCTGTTGACAAAGCAAAACAATGGCATACAAATTTGATGACAAATAAGATTTCATGGTGGAATGTCGATTTCAAGAGCTATGGTCTACGATCCATGATTGATTCAAGAACGTCGATAATGGAATGGATGATCTGGATGCGGTACAAAAAGAACAGATACAAGGTGGCGCCGTTTTGCAGTGTTTGCCAAATTTTTGGGCCTGGAAATCGATAAATGATGAAAAGTGTTTTTGGCAAAGGGACTTGCGCGCTGAGGACTTGGAGTATAGGAAACTTGCGTGCAATATGTTTTTAAAGATTAGATGATCAAAATATGGCTAAGGAAACAGGTTCGCGCAAGTTTGGGAGTTGGTCACGCAGGTGTCTATCAGGATAGAAGACTTGCGCGCCGAGACTGGGTTGCGCAGGTGACTTGTGCGCCATCGCACAGGGTGGTCAATTTGCCTATAAATACTGGACCACCCCTCTTCATTCTCAACCGGAGTTCAACACTTTGAGAAATCAGAGCTCCCGTCGTGCAGGTGTGGTTTTCGTGCAGGTGGTGTGTGGGTCACACAAGTGAAGTTGCGAGCTAGTGTGATAAGTAGCGCACCGATTGGCAGTTGCATGCTAACATTGGTTTGGGCGTAAAAGGAAGTGAGTCGCGCAGGTTTTTGGTTGAAGAAGGTTGTGTCGCGCAAGTGTCTGAGGTAGACTTGCGTGCCAGTTGTGACTTGCGGGCCGATACTTGTGCGCTGAGATTGACTTGCACACCAAGTAAGGTTTATTTCCAGTAGTGATTTTCGGGCTGCGTGGAAGCCGGAAGTTTTCCCAATACCTTCGGTGCAAAGAGAGATTCATCTACAGATGAAAATTGGGTTTCAGTAGAGCATCTACACATAGAGGAAGATGCATTCCTTCATGGAAATGAAGAGACCTACAGGTCTATAAACTTTGAGTGAATTCCTTCCAATAGCAGTGAGAAAAGGAAGAGAAAAAAGGTGATCCTCTCCACCGATAGTGAGCCAGAGAGAGAGAAATAGGGAGTGACCCTTGGGGAAGCCGTGAGCTGACCCTAAACATTGTAAAGGCAGTGAGCCTGGGCATAGAAGTGATATAGACCGAACATTGTAATCCACAAATAGTGAAGTTTAGTGGAATTGGTACGACTGGAAACATGTCGGCGTATGCTCCTTGGACGTAGCCCTTTGCGGTAAACCAAGTAAAACTGTTGTGTCCTATGCATGCTTTACTTTCTATTTACTTTGTGCAACAGGAAAGAGAGAGGAGAGTTTTTTGATTAACAGTGAAACAAGATCAGAACGGGCGTTAATTTTAAATTAGTCATACACTGATTCACCCCCCCTCTCAGGGTATTCAGCATTGTGAACCTAACAATTGGTATCAGAGAGAAAGGTTGACAGTTGTTCTTCTCTCAATGGAGGTTACTAATCATAAAGGGATTCCGATCTTCGACGGATATAATTTTCAGATATGGAAGAATCGAATGTAACACTATTTCCGATCTTTGGGAATGGATGTGTTTTCAGCAGCTATGCATGGTATCACAGCTGATATTGATAGTGGTTCATTATCAGAAGCTGAACATACGGAGTTGGATGCTTATTCCAAAGCAATCAATGCCTTAGGGGGAGCCCTCTCCAATCCCATTTATACAAATGTTATGTCATTCAAGACGTCACATTCCATGTGGGAAAAGCATTTGAATATATATGAAGGGGATACAAAGGTGAGAGAGGAAAATATGTAATTGTTGTGGAACAAGTATGAAGATCTAAGAATGAACCCGAATGATTCTGATGATTCATTCTTTAACGGGGTAAATGCTGTGGTAGAAGACATGTGGGGTCTTGGAGAAATTATTGAAGATATAAAAATTTTGAAGTGCATATTGAGAAAACATCCACCTCGGTTCAATCTGAAAGTTTCTATTTAGGAAGATAAAGACCCAAAAGAACTAACATAGGATAACCTGCATAGCACTCTTGTTGCATATGAAATGAGAAATGATGATAACGAGACTGTGGGAAAGGGGAAATCCAATGAGGTGGCATTTAAGGCCATGAAGAAGCTCATCATTAAATATTATAATGAGGAAGAAGAGACAGATGAGGTGATGTCATTCCTTTCTTCAAATCTGTAAAGAGGAAGAGGGATGTTTAAAAGGTAACTTCCACTAGCATGATTTCGATGTGGAAAGGTTGGTCATCTTGTAGAAAGATTCCCCAAGAAGTTTCTAGATAAAGATAATCATGATGATGAAGTTGACATCCCCAAAAAGAAGACTTCAGCATTTGTGAATGGGAAGAAATAGTTCAATAGAAATTTCTTCAAGAAAAAGAATCTTCTTTCACAAGAATTTGAAAGATCAGATGAGTCTGAGGTTGAAGAGATTGAGGAAATAGAAAATTGCAAAGATCGTGGGGTAAATGCCCTGGTGGCGATTATTGGTAGTTATCAGAAAAAGGAAGAAGCTGACGCTGAAGAAGAAGAAGCAATTGAAGGGAGAGTTGATATGGAAGCCGAATTGGAAGCAGCTCTTGATGAGATAGATGTTTGGAGAGGCAAAACGAAGAAAGCCAATAAAGTCGTTTCTGATGCCAAACTCTATATGCAACAACAGGATGAAGAAAAGTCTGAGCTATTAGATAAAATTGATAGGCTAAAATCCTCAAAACCAGAGAGCTCAGAAAATACTGTTGAGTATAAGCTTAAAATTGAGGAACAAAAGAAGGAAATTGATTATTTGACTAACACAGGAAAGGAGCTGGTCAGATGTATCAAAGAGATTGAAGAAGAAGTGGTCAGTCTGCGACAAAAAATTAAGGATCTAGAAAAACTCTTGACCCCCAATGTGATATCAGAAAATCAGGCCATTCGGAAGAAAGTGAAGATGAAAGATGAGCCTAGCAGTTCAGCAGAGAAGAAGCAGCAATTGAGCTCAGATATTAAGGCCATTTCAGGGCTAAATTAGGAACAAAAATATGTGACAATTGCAGTCAGACCGCAAGCAACCGTCCCGAAATTGAAGGTTTATTTGGGCAGAAAACAGAATCAGAATATTCAGAGATCCCAATGTGAAAATCGTAGTGCTGAAGTATCACGAAGGAATGAATCCTATATCATATGTTATTGCTGTGGGAAAATGGGACATTCATATTATGTGCGTTCTATTGCCAAAAGATATAGAAGGGAATAGGAACAGAGATGGTAGCTGAACAGAGAATGGTTTTCTAGAACATACATCAAATGACACTGTTTTTGGTGCAGGGGATTTGGAAACAAGGCTAGGTATTGCACTTCGACCATTCAGAAAAATGTGCCAAAGTAGAATAAAAATGTTCACAAGCAGTAGATCAATAAACTGACAGGTGAGTTAAATGTTCAGAAAATATTTGTAGCTCTTGAAGATGAAGCTGGTCTATCATACTTTGAGATAGAACAGAAACCTGAATCCATGACGAGTATGAAAGAAAAGGTATGGACCAAGAAGAAGAAAATTGAGAAGGTCGTAGTTGCGGAAATTGCCCTTAAAGCATCAAATCGTTCTGGTGTGTGGATTCTTGATAGTGGTTGTACGTCTCACATGACAAGCAAAAAGGATCTGGTTACAAGCATAAAATATGACAAAGAAGGAGTTGTCAAATTTGGAAATGATGAAGGCCTGAAGATTGTTGGCTCAGGGAAAGCCAAGTTTAGGAACAAAGAAATGAGACGTGCTGATTTCTTGGTAGTAGAGGGTATCAGTCATAACATGCTTAGCTTCAGTCAACTATGTGACTCTGGGCACTTTATCTGATTTACCAAGAAGATGTGTATTGTCAAGGGAAAAGATGGGGTAGTTGTTCTGTAGGGAAAAAGGACAAAAGGGAATCTCTACCTTGTAAGTGGAGAAGAAGATATGTGTCTCTTATCCAGAGAGGAAGAAAACCAGTTGTGGAATAAGAGACTTGGTCATCTATGCCAACCATCTATGGAAGATCTGGTAAAGTGTGATGCTGCTAGAGACCTTCCCAAACTATCACGTGATCACACTCATACGTGTGATGCTTTCCAACAAGGGAAGATCATCAGAAAGAAATACAGTCCAAAGGAACAGAAATCAACTAGAGTGCTTGAATTGGTGCATGCTGATGTATGTGCACCTATCTCACCACGAGCTATAAATGGTCAAAGGTACAATGTTATTTTTATTGATGATTATAGATGAATGGCTTGGGTATTTGTTGTTACCCATAATACAGAGGTGTTCAGTTTCATAAAGCAGTATACGAGGGAATCAGAAAAGATGCTTGGGTAGAAAATTTTAAAGTTCCGTACAGATAACGGTACAGAATTCACAAACAGTCAAGTGGAAGAATATCTCAAGAAACACAGGATAAAGCATCATGTTTCATCAGTGAGAACTCCCCAACAAAATAGAGTGGTTGAAAGAAGAAATCAGATCATAAACAACATGGCTAGAACAATGCTTATTGATAAAGACCTACCGGAGATATTTTGGAAGGAAGCAGTTTTGACATCGGTCTATGTTTCGAACTAGTCTCTGTTGTGTCCGAAGCAAGGGAAGACTCCGTATGAAATGTGGTACGGAAAGAAGCCAATGATTAAATACTTTAGAATCTTAGGAAGTATGTGTTTCATTCTCAACAATGAAAATCACCATAATTTTGAGGCATGAGGAGATGAGGGGATATTCCTTGGCTACTCAGGGAAAAGAAAAGCATATAAATGCTTCAACAAGAGGCTGGGAAAAATTGTTGAGAGAAATGATGTCACTATAGTTGAAAATGAACAGAATACTCAATGATCCAGTGAACAGCTCCTGGATGAATGTGATGATGAAGTAACCAACACAGGGGGAGCAGAAGTGGCAGAGGCTGACTCAGAAGAAGACACTGATGATGAACAAGAAAGTGTCATGTCTGTGTCTATAAGGAAGCCAAAGTGTCGAGCTGAAATTGATAGGCAGAATATCATTGGTGATCAGAGAGCTCCAGTTCAGACTCGAAGAATGAAATCATTACAACAAACATCGTTTTTGTCTCAGGTGGAGCCAAGATGTTTTTCTAATGCAGCTGAAGACGAAAACTGGGTTCAGGCTATGAATGAAGAGCTTGATCAGATTGAGAAGTACCAGACATGGGAGATTGTTTCGAGGCCAGCATATAAGAATGTCATCGGGACTAAATGGGTCTATCGAAACAAGATGAATGAAGATGGAAATGTGATTCTAAACAAAGCACGACTAGTGTGCAAGCAATACTCCTAGATAGAGGGAATAGATGTAGATGCGAAATTTGCACCGGTTGCAAGGCTGGAGACAATCTGATTATTTTTTTCCATAGCAGTGCAAAGAAAGTTTAAATTGTTCTAGATGGATGTCAAATCCGCATTCTTGAATGGGGTTCTGGAAGAAGTGGTGTATATTGAGCAGCCAGATGGTTTTCTCATTCATGAGGATGAGAACAAAGTTTGTAGGCTGAAGAAGGCATTTTATGGGTTGAAACAAGCACCAAGGGCATGGTACTCAAGACTTGATCAGTATTTAAAGAAGCTTTCTTTTCAGCATGGGGGAGTTGTTTACAATATTTATTTTAGCAATGAATGTAATCAAATGATGATGGTGCGGGTTTATGTCGATGCCATAATATTTGGCGGATCAGATGAAGCTCAGTGCAGACAGTTTTCCGAATTCATGAAAAATGAGTTTGAAATGTCAATGATTGGAGAGCTAACGTTTTTCCTTGGTCTACAGGTGACACAAGGAAGGAATGGAACATTCATTTCTCAATATAAATATGCCAAGAAGGACCCGAGAAGGTTTGGAATGGAAAATTCCATGGAGATGAAGACTCTGTTTGCTACCCAGATGAAAATATCATAAGCTGAGGATGGCAAGGCAGTTAATATCACAGAGTACAAGCAAATCATTGGAAGTCTGTTGTACTTAACCGTAACAAGGCCTGATATTGTTTTTGCCACATGCCAAGCAGCGAGATATCAGAGTAATCCCATGGAAAGCCACATGCTTTCAGTGAAAAGAATACTTCGGTACATCCAAGGCACAATGTATTTCGGATTGACATATACTAACAAATCTCAGACAGAGTTATTGGGATATACTGATGCAGATTGGGACGGTTCAGCAGATGATAGAAAATCAACATTAGGTGGTGCATTCTATCATGGTGGATTGTGTGTTGCTTGGTTAAGAAAGAAGCAGGATTGTATTTTGTTGAGCACCGCAGAAGCAGAATATATTGTGTCCAGTCAAGCATGCACACATTTATTGTGGATGAAGCAGCAGCTTAATGATATGGGAGTTGAAGTGATGTCTCTTATTGGAATACTGTGTGACAACTCAAGTGCTATAAATCTTAGAAAAAATCCCGTCCATCATTCAAGGACAAAGAACATTGAGATTAAGTATCATTTCATCAAGGAGAAGGTGGAACAAGGACTTGTGAAGTTGGAGTATGTTCCTACAGAGTTACAGGTTGCCGATATTTTGAAAAAGGCCTTACCCAAGGTTCCTTTTGAGAGACATCGACTGGATCTAGAAGTTCAATCGATTCCACGCACTTGGAAGCATGTGGATGTGATCCGCCCCTCTCCCTGAGGTATGATGTATTTTTCCCTAATGTGCTGATATGTGTTCTCTACTATGTTACAGACTACAAAGGAGTGTCTTTTGGGTTCTTTGACAAAGGGGGAGAAAATAGTGATTGTTCAAGGGGGAGACAATGTAGAGATTTGATAAATCATGAATGATATGGGGAGAAACTGACAGGTGGAGCAGCCGGATAGGGGGAGTTGAAGTTAGTTTAATGTGATTAGCCAGAGCTTAGCTTGGACAACACAAGAAATATGGCTAAAGAAGTTTTGAAGCTGACAAGGGATTAAGTTGTGAACAGAAAGGGGGAGCATTTAAATCTGACGATGCTAGAAGTGATCGATCAAATAATAGATATCACGACATCTGCGGATCGTGATAAAAGCAGAAGAGTAGTGTTGGAATGTTGTAAAAATATTTCCAAACAAAAATTGGTCTTCCAAAAAGTCCTCCAACAATTGGTATCAGTTTAGTAAAAATTGTATTAGTTTGGTGTCAACAGTGGATGTTAGAGATGAAGTGATTCATTGATGGACTTTTCATTTACTCTTGTTTCTCACGCCAAGCATTACTCATGTGGGCTTAGAGTATGTGTTGAGTAAATACATGATCACTATCAGAATCGCAAAAGGTGAATGGTGGCTGAAGAATTAACGATGTAACTTTCCATAAAAGAGTTGTCAACAAACCCAAAGGGGGAGATTGTTGGGGAAAAATCCATCAAGGCATCATTGAAGCATTTTTGAGGTGATTGTGTTTGTTTACAAAGTGGACATTTGAGTGGTGCTTGTTGACAAAGCAAAACAATGGAATACAAATTTGTTGACAAATAGGATTTCTTGGTGTAATGTCAAGTTCAAGAGCTATGGTCAACGATCCATGATTGATTCAAGAACGTCGATAATGGAATGGACGATCTGGGGGGTACAAAAAAAAATAGATACAAGGTGGCGCCGTTTTCCAGTGTTTTCCAAATTTTTGGGCCTGCAAATCGACAAATGAATAAAAGTGTTTTTAGAAAAGGGACTTGTGCGCCGAGGACTTGGAGTATAGGAAACATGCGCACCGTATGTTTTTCAAGATCAGAAGATCAAAATATGGCTAAGGAAACAGGTTCGTGCAAGTTTGGGAGTTGGTCACGCAAGTGTCTAAGAGGACAGAAGTCTTGCACGCCGAGACTGGGTCGTGCAAGTGACTTGCGCACCATCACGCAGGGTGGTCAATTTGCCCATAAATAATGGAACACCCATCTTCATTCTCAACTGGAGTTCAACACTTTGAGAAATCAGATCTCTCGTCGCGTAGGTGTGGTGGTCGCGCAGGTGGTGTGTGGGTCATGCAAGTGAAGTTGTGTGCCGGTCTGATAAGTTGCGCATCGGTTGGAAGTTGCGTGCCATAATTGGTTTGGGCGTAAAAGGAAGTGAGTCGCGCAGGTTTTGGGTTGAAGAAGTTTGTGTCGTGCAAGTGTCTGTGGTAGACTTGCACACCAGTTGTGACTTGCGCGCCGATACTTGCACGCCGAGATTGACTTGCACCCCAAGTAAGGTTTATTTCCAGTAGTTATTTTCGGGCAGCGTGGAAGCCGTACGTTTGCCCAATACCTTCGGTGGAAACGGAGATTCATCTATGGGTGAAAATTGGGCTTCAACAGAGCATCTACACATAGAGGAAGATGCATTACTTCATGCCAATGAAGTGACCTATAGGTTTATAAACTGTGAGTGGATTCCTTCCAAGAGCAGTGGGAAAAGGAAGAGAAAGAAGGTGATCCCTCCACCGGCAGTGATCCAGAGAGAGAGAAACAGGGAGTGACCCTTGGGAAAGCAGTGAGTGGACCCTAATCATTGTAAAGGCAGTGAGGCTGGGCATAGAAGTGATCTAGCCCGAACATTGTAATCCACAACTAGTGAAGTTTAGTGGAATTGGTACGACCGGAAACTTGTCAGCGTATGCTCCTTGGACGTAGCCCTTTGCGGTGAACCAAGTAAAATTGATGTTTCCTATGTATGCTTTACTTTCTATTTACTTTGTGCAACATGAAAGAGAGATAAGAGTGTTTTTCTTAACAACGAAACAAGATCAGAACGTGCGTTAATTTTAAATTAGTCATACCCTGATTCACCCCCCCTCTTAGGGTATTCAGCCTTGTGGACCTAATAGGGTTATCCCTATAATGATGCAATTATTTCAATGGATGTAAGAAGCAAACTAATGAGGGAGGAATTGAAAAGGTGAAAATCACTAAATTAAAAAACACTGCACCTTTGTTGGAAGGATTTATCTCTTAACAGTGTGAATAAATACACACTATAAAAAAATGGTATCAACATGTTAAATAAATATTATGAAAAATAATAATAATAAGTTTTACTAAGAATATTAGGTGATTCGAGAAAATTACAATTTCACGTAATGTGATTACGACGTCAAATTGATAGCATGACATTAAAATGAAGACAACACACAGAGATGATTAAATCCATCACCACCAATACCTTAAATATGAATTTTGGAAGAATTGAGTTAAACATCCTTATTGAATGTCCTCCAAATTTATTATGTTAGGCCTATGGTGGTGCAAAGTTTGTATAATTTTTAATTTTCCACCCATGGTCTAGAGTGGGAGCCATCTTGCATGCCTCTGATAGATGTGTCCAAACAAGCATCTAGATGGTCAGATTTGGGTGGGACATAGAATATAAATATGAATATTCATATGTCCCCTAATAGCCATTAAAATTTCATCCCTAATAGAATTTGGTTTTTTGAGAAATTAATGAATTTGGTGTGCTGTTATTCTAGGTCATAGAATCTGGCCTAGAATTACTTCTTAATGTTGGGCCACCAAGAACTCCATTAAAACATCCTAAATAGCTTGGTCCACTATTGAATGAAATATTCCCCATTCCTTTTTATAGATCTAGAAAAAATTAGATAATAATTGGAATTAGATCTTGGCCACATATGTATTTATATTAGGATGATGTCTAGTTTACTTTTCCTATAATGCATTGGGATGAAATTCCACATTTTTCATCTTCCAATGTGATTCATCAATTGATCCATACTAATTAAATATTCAAAATGGAATTCAAAATATTAAAACTAAATATGAACATAAAATATATACCATTGGGTGTTTCAAAAAGTGTTCAAAAATGTACTATGTAATTGTGAAATTGATGAAATAATTGCAATAATGATGTGAAATGATGTTCAATGAGTAAAATTAACTAAAAATAGTATTTATGAATAATTATTGAAATTCAAAATTCCTTTTCTATAAAATTTTTTATATACAATGCTAACCAAAATACCACATACCAAAAAAATTGAAAACCCTTAAAGATAATTTAATACAAGGTAGGTTCATGAGAATATCCCAATTACAAGCCCATTAATTTGTTCAAATTCATCACAACATTTCATCAATTTCAAATTAACATGATGATGTGTTGTGTGTCGTAATAGAAATTGAGGTTCATTTTTATTAAGTGGGAAAATATGGAAGTTATTGGTAGAATAAAATTTTAATATTAATATAAGTATTCTTTTTTTACAGTTTTTCCATGGTAATTTAAATTCCACTTAATCATATAAACCCCTACAACATGACTTTATCGATGACACCCAGGTTAAAAGACGATAGATCACCATGTGAAGCTCAAATAATAGAGCATTATCTTGAGTTAAATCAATCAAAAAAATAAAATTACCAAAAATAGAGATAAGATACCCAACTCTATTCCAAAAAAAACTATGGCGTTAGGATACCTATGTGCTAAAAGCCATATATTAGGTCAATTCATTACTTTAGGTTCAAATTTATTACTTTTTTATTTTTTTAAGAATAATATTGTTAAAATTAATATGATCAACAAAATTATTTTATTTATTAAGATACCACATGAACTAAAATAATACCCTACAGTCCAAATAAATTTCATTAGGATTATTATTTTTTTGGATGAAAGTTTAAATAGTGAAAAATCACATTAGACAACCACACTATCTGAAATCTTTTCTCACAAACATAGCCTTAGATTAAAATAAAGGCATGTAAAATTCTATAGAATAATGTTTCACAGTTTAAAATGTGTATTGTCTTATTCATGGATAAATAATTGTTTTCTTCCAATTATGCACATAATATTTTATTTGTATTTTTTTTAATTTTCACCCCCTCTCACTTATAAAATAAGTTTCCCCATTATTTAAATATAAGAGAATTTAGAAGGGGTATATGTAGAGGAGAGGTGTTAAAAAAGGAAAATATAAATTATAATCATGGAATAAAGTCACCTTGTGGTAAAAGTTTATGTTCATGATGCTTTTGATTACCCATTTGATCTTCATTCCACTCATAGAAGACTCATCAATGACGGTAGTTTGTGTTTGTACATCTGTGATTTTTCTAGAAGTCCCTCAATCTCCCCATCCCCTGAAAATTATAATCCAATAAAATTAGAACACAATGTAAACCCCTTGAGGTCCCTTTAAATAAGAATAAAAAAAGAAAAAACACACCAGTTAAATTTATCATGCTTAACACAAACTCAAGGTAAATAAATAAAATTTAATATTTATATATATATAAACACTATTACATATATATATATATAATATGGATGGTATGTGTAGGGTAGGTCATAGGTCAGTGGAAGGCAAGCTCTATTAACACAATGAGGTCATGGGATCGAGTCCCATGGGTGTTTTTCCACCTTGACCTACAGTTTTCCCTTTTTCCATATATATATATATAGGTCAAAGTAGGACACTCAATAGGGGGTGAATTGAGTTCCTATAAAATTTTATATTAAAATGTTTATTTAAAAGATTCCCAACGTAATATGCTAGTTAACCAAAGTAGTGGATTTATAATTGTCTGGCTGTTCAACTAATTTCCCATTAGAATGATTATTTCTAAATTGTAAAAATATGAAATATTGAGCTAAAATTAGGAAATAATCTAATAATAATAAAAATTTATAAACACATTCTAAGACTAAATATCAAACTGAAATTCAATTTTATGAAGTACCAGAAAAATAGAGCAAAATAAATTTGAAAACACGGTGAATATAAACGAGAGGCTCAGTCTCAAGCCGAGACTTAGTCCCCTTCACTTGGTGATCAACTTCCATCATGCAGTCTGTATAGATAAAGGTTCTGATACACACCATGTACCAAGTATTACACAATATTACACAAAATTGTCTTGGAATCAAGACATCTACCATAGTTTTACATGGGATAAACAAGTATAAAAATATAGTTGTGTGAGGATATCTTGTATCCTTCAGCTCAGTGCAGGGGATAGTGTTTGTTTTTCAGAAAGATGAACACACTACTCGAAAATGTTTTAAATAGGCACACAATAGTGAAATATATATTAGATAGGGTTTAAAAGGCTCTGTGTGTTATGTAGTTTAGCTCTGGACTCTTTGATGTATAAAAGTTGAAGCTGGAGTCCTCTTCTGTAAGAAAACTCAAAAACATAGTGTCATGGAACACTGTGTTCTATCATCCAGGAAAATGAAATGTTCTTCACCTTAGGTTCCTTTT
This sequence comes from Viscum album, assembly GCA_963277665.1. NCBI lineage: Eukaryota > Viridiplantae > Streptophyta > Magnoliopsida > Santalales > Viscaceae > Viscum > Viscum album. Next base: position 1,284,721,232 of record OY728134.1, read on the forward strand.
AATGCTACAAAGATGTGGGATCTATGGTGCATGGATTTTCTCAGATTCACAATAAGTAGGAATGAAGAGTTCCTCTTGTGTTCTTCTTTCCGTGTTCGCAAGTTCATGATGATTCTCATGAGAGATCTCTAATATGCATGTGTATGTATCTCTATTTCTTCAGCTCGCATGATTTTATTATATATTCTCTAGCATGATAAAGGGATTTTGGAGGTATCTCAGACTTTTTACTTTCTACTGACATAGTCATTAATGTTTCCTACATAAAATATTAATTTAATCAGTAGAATTAAAATACTGAAATATGATCATTAGAAATTAATTTTTAATTAATTAAATTTTTAATAGTCTGTCAGTGAATCCTTTTCCAGTGAGAAATGTGACAATGACTCATTACATCAGTTATTCCATCTACTAGTATCAGTGTATCATTTTATTGGTGTCTTTGTGCATCGTTGACTCATTACGTTAGTGACTCATTCAAACTGCCGATGAGTCATTTTTTTATCGGTGTAGCTTTGGTATCACAATGTGTCGGTAGAACCATGCATCGGTAGCACCATTAGTTGGTAGGACCATCCGTTGGTAGCACCATGTGTCGGTAGAACCACATTGAGGTAGCACCATGTGTCGGTAGCACCAGGCGTTAGTCGGACAATCCATCTATCGGTGATACAGTTCAACTCTCGGTATCGGTGATTCCTTTATGCTATTGGCATTGGAGAGTCCTTGATGTTTTCATGAACAGTGAGTCATCTTTTTTGGTACCATCAGTGATTCAAACATATAAATTTCGGTATTTGCGACTCAATTGGCTATCAGTTTCAGCTTATCATTCTTAGTGGATCCCTAAAAGTTAGAGGATGGTCCCGTAAGGGGACCGACATCACTTGGGTTTCCCCTCATCGTCACCTACATCCATTTCTCTAGATCCGCTTAGCTCCCCTTACAATGCTCAATGAGCTCGTTGTGGTGTGTCCTTTTCCATGGTGGAATTGTGAAACTTCATGGGATCGACAGTCATGGCATTGCGCACTGTTTCCAATCTGTTTCTCATGCAACTCCACCTTCATTGGATTGGGTTCTCTTGGCGGCATGGTGCTGAACCAGGGGAAAAGTTCCAGCTTCCATGGTATGAGGATGATGCTTCATCCACATATCTGTGCATTGGGTTGTTTGGTGTGGACTCTACAAGAGACCCAGATGTCGGTGATGTGATCTAGGTCTGGTGTGGTGAGGATTTGTTCTAGAAAATAGGTGATGGTTTTCTGTTCTGTGTTTTTGCATCTGCATTTTCTTTTTTTATGGTATTATGCTGTTTGAGGTGCTGGGCTCATGTTTTGGGTTCTTCTCTAGCGTAAATTGGTTCAGCAGAATCTTCAGCATTACGGGGGTGGAATGGATGAGTTTCAAAAAGGATCGCCTTATCCCTCTTGACATCAGTGAAGTTTTTCTTATGTGTGATTCTATTTTTGTGGATTTTTTGATGATATATGTTTATGGTATTTTGGGTGTGTGATTCTTGTTTGATGGAATAACATCGAAGGAGGGGAAATTGAGGAATTTTGGTGTTGGATATTTTTTTAAATCTACGGTTGTTTTGGGAGGAATATTCTTTTGGTTTTTGTTATATCTACATATTTTCCTTTGGATGAGACTCTATTGTTCATGATCTGTTTGTGGGTGAATGTTCTATTTGAATTTTCATTGATGTTTTGATGTGTTTGAAACTTGGATACATCATGTATCTGCTCTAGATGAGGTTCAAAGAAGGAATCATTCACCTACGCATTCCATTCGGATTTGCAATTTTGAAAGGGTATGGCTCTTCCATCAGTACCTTGCCTCCAAACTCTTCACGAGACATCTAGTCGACCAGTCATGCGATGGTGGAGGTTTTTCACCAAGGTGTAATCGTTGGGGAGGGGAAGATCCTATAGCCATGATATGGGTTATCCTTTTTAATGGATTAATTTGGCTGTAATGTTGGATCTTGTGGTTTCTCAGTTTCTTCTCAAAAAGTCTTTTGATAATAAAAGAAAGCTAATTTTCAGTCATTCAACTTGTTATATTTTTTAAATATTTCTATTTAGAATGTCTGAAGACATTAATATTATCATAATGTGTTAAAATTTTATGTTATCACAGATAATAAATATTTCACATATGGGAACTTAAATAAACATTATTGACAGTATTAGACATGATTAACAAGATTGTACATGATTTTTGATTATTAAAACTATATATGGTGGCCAACAATCTCCTATGGGCCAACAATATCCCCCTTTCTGATGATCACAAATAATGGAATTATAAAGTACAATAAATTGATGTGTAATATAATCATTCTACTTATAATCTCACATTTCTGATATTTTCTCAATATATAGATAAGGTTCTGTGGTAAAATACATATTAATGGAATCAAAGAGTATAAAATAAAAATATGGTATCAAGGAGTAATGTCATTTCTTCTCATATGTAATTAGAGGTAAGTAATATATAATACATAAGAGTGATATGAAAGGTAAAATAAATAATGATAATTCCAAACTATTCTACCCCTTTTGGGATTATCAAAAATTTCAAGGGTATCAAAGGATAATATTAATAATGAAATTTGATATATTAGAGAGTAATAGAGATAACACAAATAAATGAAAGAAAAAAGAAGTGAATATGATTAAACAATGAAGTTAAAGGTATTACAGTAGTTAGTGAAAGACACCAAAAAAATTATAATACATCAGCCCTATCAAAAATCATCAACCCTACTTCTCATGCTTAAGGCGGGCTTTCCATTTATATATAGGGTAAATTTAAGGTCTAGTGGAGGAAGATGTAGTGGCTGAAAGAGGTATTCCTTCAATAATAGAAGGGAAAAGACTACGTTGAGGTTGTGGCAATGCCCGATGTTAGATCTACTCTTGGATGACTGGTCTGCTCTGAGTCAAGTCCCGAATAACTATCATATAAGGAAGAGGTACTAATCAAGTATGTCCAATTGGTGCCACAGTTAGTACCACAATTTCTTCACTATGCACATGAAGGTATGGCTTCAACATCTGGATGAAATCCTTAATGATTTCACCACCATACATCATAGCTTTATCAAAGTCATCATTATTCTCTAAAAACATATCCAATAGATCTGTGAAGTAATTTAGATTCTAAACATGATATTTGAAGGCTTTTTTTATTGGGGGAACGTTAAAGTTATTAGAGAAAATCATTAAAATATTGGACCTTTCGTGCTTGGTAATAATCACGGAGAAATAAAAATTAACCTTCTTGATTAAATCTTCATGTGTTCTAGAAGTACCCTTTTTATAATATAAAACCATATCATGTACCTTCTCATCATTTTTCTCAACCATTTCAATGCATCCAACAAAGGATTTCAATCCTTATTTAACAATATATCTTACTGCCGTAATGTCCAAAGATGAAGATCATTGAGTTGGTTGAGGAGAGGTAAAAGCGAAAACAATTTGACCAGAAATATGTTCTTTATGATCTTCAAGCACAGTCTATAACCAACCTTTATAATTAGCGGTTAACCCATTTATGTAAGAAATCAATTTTTTCATCTCATTTCCCAATTTGGAATTGTTGGGAACAATTTTCTCAACTGTGGTAATCAAATTTGGTTAGATTTCACTTATCACATTATTTGAGTCAATGACTGCATCATTTTCTCTTACAATGACATGATCAGAAGTAGATATTTAAAGAATAGACTCCCACATCTCATTCATAACAGATTTAGGAGATTTTAACTCATTATTCAAATGATTATTTCATATTCTGTCTTTCTGAATCTCATATTCCATTTCAGATTGAATAGTTATTCTAACATTAAAATAAATTTAATTATTGAACTTCTCAAATTTTGATTTAGTTATATAATCTCTAGAAACTGAAATAATAATAGGTGTAGGAACCAAGGAATATTCCACTGCCTGAGTGGTTTCAACAAAAACTCACTCCACAACCATAGGTCACCCTAGAGAAGCACATATGTATTTATTTGAATCATCATAGTCCGAACCAAGTAAGACATAACCTGGATATTAGTCATACTCAGAATAAATAGATACATATATGGGAGGAAGGGTTTATATTCTCACCCTTTAGGCTTGATTTTCCCCATCAATTCAATCATTCTCTACAATATTCTCCCCATCACTTTTAGGTCACTTCCGGATATATACAATGCCATATGTTGGGCCTCTTCAACTTCAACATCATCTTTTTGAACAACAGACTCAATAGGCTATATAATCACAGTATCTAGATCCTCATCTAGATGACTAGACTCACTTTCACTTCCACTTTCAATACCTTCCTCATCATCACAATATCCATGATTTTTATTTCCACTTCCATCAATATTTTCATCATATCCTTCATCATTTTTTGAACCAGAACAACATTCACTATCATTGTTACTTTCATCACTACCAGCTTCTTCTTATTTTCTATCATCTTCTTCTATTACTACTTTTGATTCATCTTTAGAGATACCATACATGTTGGAATACTGTACAGTACTTGAGACTTATATATCCTCATATCCATTAGATCTACGAGTGGGTTCATGTTAGGGTAATGCATGTTGTGGACTTGGAGGTAAAAAAACCTTTGGTGCTTTTGTGGTCTTAGGATCACCACTATCATTGATAGGTGACCCATGATCTCTGACTGGTGTGGTAGGATCTTCTTCCTCATCTCAAGACTAATCAATATGAGAATATTTTCAAAGGCCTGGATCAACTATATTCCTTGGAAAAACATGGGCATCCACTAGGATTCACTTCTCCTACAATTTATCCTCATCACTAATCAATTATTTATTCCATGGGTTCCAGTTGATTTTTATCCTTTTTCAAATATCTTCACTTAGGTATATCCTACTGTACTCAGAGACAATATCATCAACATCATTAACACATCCCTTCACTTTCAACACAGTTTAGATCATCCTAGGGTAAAACAAAGAGTTGGAATTACAAGAAGGCAGGATCATTTCACCTATGTGTACAATAAGGTCTATTCATCAATTTACCTTAATATATTTCCTAAATAGATATACAAAGGAGACATCTTGAAAATTCAAGGTTGAAAATACCGCTTTTCTAGGACATATCAGATGCTCAATAAGTTTGAATAGAATCATTATCTCCCAATATATCTCTGTAGTAATAGGTCTCTTATTCTCATAATTATTAGTAAGGTCCTTGGGAGATATCTCATAATATTAAAAGTACTCTTAGTTAGGGAACTACCATGATAGTCATCAAACGCACCCTCGTGTGGTACCTTAAGAAATTCATCCCACTGTCTAGATAAAAAAGAGATCATATTTCCTTTAACGATTAATTTGATCCAAGAAACATCACTTACTTATATAACAAACTCTACATTCATGTAAAACTAATGAGCTATATTCAGGTAGAAGGGTATTTTGTTGTCTGAAAACCACTCATGCCAGCCTTGATTCTAAAGTATCATCAATATATAGGATTTTATTTCCAAAAATCAGTTAGATATACCTTCCTTTTCTAGGGTAACCACTCATCATGGAAGCACAGGATTCACAGACCCTAAAAACTCCACTTTCAGTTTCATAGAAACATGAGACTCATTGCCTGAACTACCTTCCTGAGTGCAATTCACATGATCCATTCTTAGTATTATCTATATGTTTAAGAGTTAAAAGGTTAAAGGTAAGAAGAGAGAAATGGATAAAACAACGAACGTAAGAGGGTAGATTAGATTTACTCCAATTTATGTCATTCATGGAATTCTAGTTTTAAAAAATTGTTAAACTGTAAACTCTTAAATTTATAAACAGGGTTCAACAAAATCAATAAAATAGTGTCATTATTGTAAAAAACATTAAATAGATAAAAATAGTGCATCATGAATGAAGGTATGATATATTTGTTATAGAACTAATTGTTTCATCATGAAATCACATTGGTGTCGACATTATAGATTTTTTGTAACACTAACAGTGTCGGCATGACAAGGCATCAATGTCGTCATGACAACTTTTTTAGGATGAAAATGATATTGGTGTTGGCATGGAATTATCAACTTCATACTATCAATGTCGATATGAAAACATAACTTAAAAAACATCATAAGGAATAACAATATAAGGTTATATAGATTGATCATTTCTAACTCATGTCTGGGGTTGTTCATTCTTTCAATGTTTAATGGATTATTGAAAATTTCATGAAGCTGATGTTCACTGCCAATGAATTCTAAATATATATCACTTTTTTGATAATGATCTTACAAAAAGTGATGTATTACATATGTTTTTTCCTAGAATGTGAAACAATATTCTTAGAAATATTAAGAGCACCTGTGTTATCACAATTTATATGGGCGTGTCTAAATTGATATCCATAGTCATGAAAAGTGTTTTTCATCCACAAAATCTAATCACAATATCAACCAATTGCTATGTATTCAACCTTGGCAGTAGATAATGAAACAAAAATTTTCATCTTACTAAACCATGAAACTAGAGACTTTCCCAAAAAGTAATATGTTCTAGAATTTTTTTTCTATCTAAATTACAACAACTAAAATTAGTATCAGAGAAACAGAATAAATAAAATTATTGTCCACTATGATAGAAAAATATTAAATTGGACATATGATTAAGGTATTTGAATATTATATTAATAGTAGATAAATAAGACTCTTTAGAATTAATTGGAAAAGGAGCACACATACAACCACTAAATATAATATCAGTCCTACTAGAATTCAAGTAGAGAAAACTACCGATCATTCCACTTTAATTGGTTTGATAAACAGTTTTACAATTTTCATCAAGGAAAAACATAAAATTGGTAATCATTGGAGTGTCACTACATTTTGTGCTATCAAATACAAACATTTTCAAAAGAGCTTTAGTAAACATACTTTGATTCAAAATAATGACAACATTATTTTTAAAATATTGTTATCCAACGAAAAAATTTAGTTCCCCATTAAAATCATTTCAAATTCAAATTTACATAATTTTTTATAAATCAATACATAAGAAATTTCTTAAAGAACCAAAAATAATATCATCAATATACATCTAAACAACTAAAACATACTTAGAAAATCATTTTATAAAAACTGTAGGATCAATAACAACTTTTATAAAACCATTATAAATATGAAAAGTGTTGAGCCTGTCATTCCCACCAAAACAATTGAACTAATTAACCCTAGGTATTCTATTTTCCCACAACTCTTAAGGAATTTTCTTAAGGATAAGTCTGATTGGGACTCGAATAATTAAATAACAAGCTATATTTATATCTTTATCCAAAAATAATATAGGTATGTTTTATTCATTAATCATGGTTCTAACTATATCTTGTAAATTTCTATTCTAAAACTCCATTCTATTGGGGTGTCCTAGGAGTAGAGAATTGATGACTATATACATTTTGTGAGCAAAAGGATTCAAACTCATGGTTTTCAAAATCATGTCAAATGTCACTTCTTAGGGTTTTAATTCAACGATAACAAAGATTTTTTTTTGTTATAGAATACTTGACAAAATGAGAAGAATATTCACTTTTATGAGCTAGAAAAAAGGTACATGTATATCTAGATTAGTCATCTACAAGAACATAGACATAGTGTCTCCCATTAAGACTTGAAGCTCTAGAAGGTCTTAAAAAACCAATGTGGATCAACTCAAGAGTTTGAAAAATTGAAGCATCCTTTTTTGTTTTGAAATATATTTTATGTTGTTTACCATTTTGACAAGGATTGAAAACATTGTCATTTAGAAACCCGTGCTTAGGTAAATCCTTGAAATAACCTTTTTTAGTATGATTTATGATAGAGTGAATGTTACAATGGACTAATGTCCTTTTCCAACGAAACAATTCATTATGAAAAGTACTCAAGAAAGAAACATTTAGAGAATCTAAAGAATCAATATTAATAACAGAAACATTTTAATTTCTATGAGAAAGAAATACTAAATATTTTTTATAATTAAAACCATTTCAAGAATTATTCTCAAATTTAAAATTAAATCCATCATCACATAATTTTTATATATTAAGAAGATTATATTTGAAACCATAAAAATAGTACTTTAAAATGAAGACAATGTTAGAGCTACCAATATGAACAAGACTAGTAATTTTCCATTTTTCATTATCACCAATGGTGACATGTCCACCATAATTCTTCATAAGTTTCTTGAAGCTTGAGTAGTCTAATATCACGTTTCTTGAACACCTATTATCTGAGGCTTTTACATGATCTTTTCAAACAATGTTCCTACAAAAATTATCAATCAAGTGATGATTTTGATACCCAAATATACTTTGGTCCAATAACATTAGTATTATGTTCTTTAGGAACCCATACATGATTCATGGGATTCCTGTAAGTATAATGTAACATATTTTAAAAGAAAACCCTATTTGTTCCATTAATCCTTGAAATAGTAAATGAATTATCATAGCTGGAACTTGTAGAATATTTTACAAAACTAGACATAAAACTGGATTTTCCAGATTTTGATACAAAATGAGTTCTAGAAAAGATTCTTTTTCCTAATTTCTATCATATTCCAGTAGTATATTTGAGAGATACTTATTTACGTAGAATTTGAACTAAAATTTCCATTCCATTTATAAAATTCTCTATGTATATATTAAATTGATCATTGAACAATTTAATCTCAAATCTTTCAATAAACATTGGATCATTTTTCCATTTTTGTACAATAACTTCATATTTTAACAGTGGTAGTCAAAGCATGTTATTTCATTAAATATTTGTATTTATCCTTTAGTTAATTACAAGGGTCCTAAATAATTTTAAAATATTTAAAAATTTCCTCATTAGACAAGTTTTTATAATCACTTTCATCCCCAAAATATTAAACATTATGTTTAGTATAGTTTAGTGTCACCTCAAATGTGTTTGTCATAAAACACATGTCTGATTTATTGGACTTCCTATCATGAGATGATTCAAAGTCACTTGAGATATCCTTATAAGTACTCAATGTTTTTTTCATGTCATTTTAAACATTTTTTTTCATTATCATCATACTTATTATTATACATTATCTTGTGATAGACATCCATTACATGTCCCTTTCTTTCTCACTCATAACAGAATATCTCATTTGAGTGGTCACCTCTTTTCCAATCCATTTTATATTTTCCCATATTGTCATATTTTACATTAAAGTTGTATTTCTAGAAGAATTCCATCTTTCTATAGAATTTCATAAACATTATAGATATCTGAGCCATCTCTTCTTCACTTTCTGTTGATGATTATTCATCATTTTAACTTTTAGCTTCAACTGGAGCTCTGTCTTTAAATTTGGATGTAGTACATTTAAAATAAACTAATTTTCTTTTCGGTTCATCATCCTCTTCATTGTTTACTTTTATCTCCTCTTCACAAATCATCAATTTTCCAATAAGATCCATCCCTATTATAGTATTTATGTCATAGAATTATCTAATAGACACTGAGGATCCTCTCTATCTATCTGGTAACCATCTTACGATTCTCATGAATTTTTTCTAGGCTATAACATCTCTTCCCATATATATCATGGTGTTCATAATTTCATTGAACCTAAGATACAAGTTAGAATCAGGTTCATCAGGTTTCATCATAATGTTATCATATTTAATAGCATATTTTTTAAGTCTCACTTCCTTAACACTTGATGTTCCTTCATGAGAAACAGCAAGAGAATCCAGAATTTCATGGGTTGTTTTAAGTTCATAAATCCAATTAAATTATTCATCTCCTAAAGTGTAGTGTAAGGAATTCAAATCTTTTCAAATATTGTTATAGGTAGCCTTGACTGTGTCATCCTAAGTATTCCTTGTAGTAGATGGAATATTATAATGTTCTAAAATTGAAGACCAAACCTCAAATCCCATACTTTCTAAGTGCATTTTAATTTTAATTTTCCACTAGGAATAATTTGTTCCATGATATACTGGAGGTATTTTGGTAGCATCACCATACAATATATTATCCATGATGGGTAATATATAATTTTATTTTATTGAACTATAAATTCAAAAATAATAAAAATTTAGAGAAATTTAAAACACAACTAAAATCACAGTTGAAAATGAGTTAATATTGATTGAAATCTTTTAAGAAGGAGAAATAAAATAACCTTTGATATCACATCTTGGTTGAAGTCGGACACTCAATATAGGGGTTAATTGAGTTCCTATAAAAAATTGTTAAAAGGTATATTTTAAAGATTCCACATTTTCAAAACGTAATAGGTCAGTTAACCAAAGTAGTGAATTTGTAATAGTCGGATTATTCAACTAATTTCTCAAAAGATTGATTATTTCTGAGTTGTAAAAATCTAAAGTATTTAGACAACATTTAAAACTAATATAATAATCCAACATAATTATAAACACTAGCTATTACTAACTATTAATATGAAATAAATTTTTCTAACGTAATGGAATAAATAAAGAAAAATAAATTTGATAACACAGCTAATACAAAACAATAGGATTAGTCTTCAGCTGAGACTTAGCCCTCTTGACTTAGTGATCACATCCAACCAAGAAGTCTATATAGGTAAAAGAATTTTATCCAAACACTAGATTGGGATTTACACAACAGTACACAACACTGTCTAGGTCACAAGACCTCTACAACAATTCTACATGGGATAGAACAATGGGAAAATATATTTGTGTGAGGATATATTGTATCCTTCAGTTTAGAGTAGGAGATAGTGTGTATTTTCAAAAAATATGTACACACTTCTCGAAAATTTAATAAACATGCACACGATAGAGAAATAGATTTTAGATAGGGTTTAGATGGATTTGAGTGTTAAATAGTTTAACTATGTACATTTTGATCTTTTAGAGTTGATGCTGGAGTCCTCTTCTGGATGAAAACACTAAAATAGAGTGTCATGTAGCACTTTGTTCTATCTTCCATGAATATGAAATGTTCTTGTCATTAGGTAGGGTTGAATGCAGTAGAGATGTTACAGCTCTGGTACACAACAATTCTATGATTCATACCAAGTAGGAATGAAGAGTTCCTCATGTGTTCTACTTTCATTGTTCACATGTTCATTATGATTCTAATTAAAGATATCTACTATGAATGTGTATGTATTTCTATATATTAATCTTGCATTATTTTCATTTATATTTTTTAGCCTGACAATAATAATGTAAAGGTACCTCGTACTTCGTATTGTCTACTAACATAGTCATTATTGTTTTCTGAAAAAAGAATTTTTTTATTAAATAGAATTAAAATACTCAAATATAACTGTTATAAAATAAGTTTGAATTAAAGAAATTTTAAATAGTTTTTTAGTGACTGCTTTTTTTAGTGAGTAATGCATCGGTGGCTCATTCTATCAGTGAGTACTTCTATCAGTATTGGTGTCTCATTATATCTGTGTTTCCATTCATTGGTGACTCATTACATTAGTGACTCATTTGAACTGTTAGTGAGTCAATTTTTCTATCGGTGTGTCATCGCATCAGTAGTACCTTGTGTCAGTAGCACCATGCATCTGTAGCACCGTGTTTCGGTAGCACCGTACATTGGTCACACTTTGTGTCCGTAGGACAAAACATATATCGGTGATACAATTGAACAATTGGTATCGCTGAGTCCTTTGTTCTATCAGGATTGGTTAGTACTTGGTTCTATTGACATTGGTTAGTCCTTTTTGATATCGGCTTTAGTGAGTTAGAATTATAACTGCCAGCCTTAGTAACTCAATTATCTTTCGGTGCCATCTTCTCTTTCATAGGACATATTACAGTTTGCACAGTCCTATAACATAAATATTATCAGAATTTTTTTAAACTTATATGGGATCATATATAATCATAATTTCACATATAAACATGATTGTAAATATTAGAAATGATTAATATGATTTTACAAGATTTGTGATTATTAATACCAAAGAGGGTGGCCAACAATCTCCTATAGGGAAAATGTATATATATATATATATATTATTGTTTTCATTACTAAATTTTTTAGTATATATATTTAATAAAATATGTGATAATCAGCATGCCCCATAGGATACTAGAAGGTGTGTGCGACTCATTCCCAAATGTTGTGGATTTGAATCCCGTCGTGCTTTCCATTCAAATATGAGCCATAATTGGGCATAAAAATATTAAAATATTAAAATATTTTTTTTATTTTTTTTATTTATAATTTCTTACTTTTTAAAATATAAATTTACACATATATATAATTAAATAAAATAAAATATATATTATATATAATAAGAACAAACTGAAAATAATTTAAATAAAAGAAGAAATAGAAAGCGTAAAAAAATAAAGATAGTTGAAAAGATTTTTTAAGTTGATTTTTTAACACAAAAATAAGAAAAAATTATGAAAATAAAATAAAATTCATGTTGATGTTGGGTAACCTCCCATAAAGTGATCAGTTTAAAGTTGTTATAAAGACATAGAACCTAAATCTATCAGTTTTCCTCTGCTTCATAGGTTGTCATAGTTAACTCATCCTCTATTTCTTGTGTATTAAATAATTCAATGAATGTTTTTAATCTATGAAAATTTACATAGAATACATGACCAATAGTTGGATCATGAATATCTACTGCCCCATGAGGGTTCACATGATGCATTATGAAAGGACCTGACCTTCTAGAACATAACATTTTAATATGTGAATGATGTTTTAAAGTATACAAGTGAATTACTTTTCCTATTTCAATGTGTTTGAATTTGATATTTCTTGATTAATAGGCTTTAAATATAGATTTATTTATACATGAATTTTTAAAATCCTCCATCCTATGTTCCTCATGTTAATTAAGATCTAATTTCCTCTTTTCTTTTGCCAACGAATTGTCAAAGTTCATTTTTTTGATTGCCCAAAAGGGATTCTATTCAATTTCAATAGGTAAATGGAATGATTTTCCATAAACCAACCTATATGGTAAAATTCATAGGATTTTTTTGAATATTATATAATATTTCCAATGGTAATGTAATATTTTATTAGACCAATCATTCTTATAGGTATTGACATTTTTCAACAATTTTTATAATTTACCTATTTTCTAACCCATATTGACCATTGGTTTGAGGATGTTCACCTTTTGAAACACTATGAGAAATGACATACTTATACATGAGTTTCGAGAAGGGATATTTTTAGAAATGTTTTGAACAATCACTGATCATAGACCTAGGAATTCCAAATCTAGAAAAATATGTTCTTTTTTAGGAATTGGATCACTACATGACGGTCAATAGATTTGGTTGAAATTTACTCAACCCATTTTAAGACATAATCATTATCTAAATGATGTATATATATCCCCTAGAGTTTTGGAGGGTTCCCATGAAATAAATTCCCCAACAATAAAAGTTTTCTATGACCAAAATGGGAGTAAGGGGCATTTGATTCCTTTTGGATATGGATCCTAATTGTTGATATTGAGGACAACATTAGAAGAATTGGTATGAATACTTAGTGAGGTCAGGCAAGTAGAAACCACTTTGGAGGACCTTTTAAATTGGTTTCCTTTCGGAAAAGTGGCATCCACATACCTCCCCATGACAAGATTTTATAATAGACTCTTTCTTAGACTCGAGAACACATATATTAATGATTTGATCAGTATAGAACATAAAGCAGTATGGATCATAAAACACATTATTTTTTGACAAATGAAAGGATTTTCCTCTTATCTTGGGTCCTGATGAATTTTTTAATTTCACCCATAATAATGTGGTTTTCTATGTTATCATACCATGGTAGATAACTCATAGAAGATAGGTTCTCATCATGAAATTAATCAGATATAGAAAGGTGATGTGATTTGTATTTTAATTCCATCCTAGAGATGTTTTTAACTATAAAATTTCCTATACCCTTTTACCCTTAATCATTAAATCAAACTCTTGAATAAGAATTACCCTCCTAATCAATAATATTTGGCTTTATTTTTTTTGTAAAAACGTATTGTATAGTTTAATGGTTGTTGAAGACAATGATGGGGGATCCTTAGAGATAGGACCTGAATTTATATAAGGCAAAGAAAATAGTAGGTAAATATTTATTTTTTTGTGGTTTAGTTTATTTTTACATCATTTAATTATTTACTTGAATAAGAAATGGAACATGAAGTTTTCTCAAAACATTGTCTTAATAAAACTCCAACAACAATGTCACTCACATCACACATGAGTTCAAATAAAAGATTTCAATTGAGATATTTCATTATAGGTGGAGAGATAAGAGTTGACATGATTGTATATAAGGGTTCCCCATAGATTCTTATCCATAAAAATGGATCATATTTTCGCAAAAGAGAACAAAGTGTATGGAAAGTGGAGTTAAAGTTCCTAACGAATCTTCTATCAAAACCAACATTTCATGAGAAAGACCTCAATTAATTGAATGTTTTTTGGATATAGAAGGTGATGAATGATATCAACCTTATATTTTTCAACATAAATCCCTCTTATAGAGAACATATGGATCAATACAAGTCTTTCCTTTACCATTAAATGAAATTTTTTCTTGTTTAGTATTAGATTCTTATCCTTACATCTTGAAAAAAAGCTTATAACATTTAGATCGAATCCCCCAAAAATATCCCCATAGATGGAGATGTAATCCATAATGACCCCTAAACAATCCACCACCATGTCCGAGAAGGTTCTCGTCATGCACTTTTGGAAGGTAAAAGAGGCATTGCATAACCCAAAGGGCATGTGTTAGAAGGAAAAAATGCTGAACGAAATGGTAAATGTTGTTTTTCCTTAATCCACTAAAGAGTCCTTAATTTGATTGTACCCTAAGAATCCATATAAGAAGTAGTAGAATTTATGACCCACCACACACTTGAGGACTTTGTCAATGAAGAGAGAATTGAAATAGTCTTTCTTGGTATATGACTTATTCTTTCTATAGTCAATTTAGACTCTCCATCCACTACTGACACTTATGGGGAGATGTTCACAATCCTCATTGGTGAGGACAGTCATTACATCTATATTTGGAACAACATTAATTGGGCATACCCAACCACTCTTCATAATGGGGTATATAATATCAAATTTTAACAACATAATAATTTATTTCCTTACTACATCCATATTGTTAGTATGAAGACTCTTATGAAGTCTATGACATGATGTGGAGTTAGATTCAAAAAAATCATATGAGTTCCAGTGAACGGGCTAATCCCAAGAATATGAGAAAGGGTATATCTGATTGCATTCTTATGATTTTCTAGGACATCCAAAAGCATCCTCAATTGATTGGATTAAAGAGATGAATTAATTAAAACTGTAAAGGATCAATTATCCCCAAATAATTCATAAGTGAGTGATGAATGTATGAAATTAAATTAAATATCATTTTCTTTAACACCTTTGAAATATATATGGGACTTTTTATCATAAATGGTCTCTTTTTCCATTTTTTTGACATATTTGGTTCCTTTTGTACAAACGTTTCAGCCACCAAATTGGCCATATAAGGGTTATTAATGGTTATATAATCAATTTTATTGATTTCTCCAATGGTATACTTGATTGGTGATTGTATAAAATCATAAAAAGATCTATCTGAATGAGATTCAAGCTAAGGATACAAATTTTACTCATGTTAACAAAACATGTCAATCACTTCTTAACTTAAACATCCTTTAGTAATTCTTTTAGGTTCCTCTAGTTCACAATAAATTCTACCAATCCAATTGACCCCAAGGATCTCTTAATCATCCTCAATTTGAGAGTTTTCAATCTAGATTTTCATATTGATGTTCATGTTTCCAATGTTTATTATCATGTTCTCATTCGTAACTCAGATTAATTAGTTGATTGTTGATATGAAGGTATTAACAATGATGATGGGTGTTTTATCCTTAGGAAAAAATCATGGGTGATTTTCACGGATAATTAAGTCAGTATGGTATACATAATTTTATACTTTCCATAAAACATCCTTTAAAACCCTTTAGGTACTTGAACACTATGATCAGCAAGTTGAAATGTGATAGATGTGGGATAGTGTTATTCAAGCCCTAACTGAAAATACATTGTATTTGGAATGAGTTTAACTCTAGATCATAGATCAAAGAAGTCTTTTAAAACATTCTTCTCTACAAAATCATCATTTATGTATGCATATATTGGATCTTTCAACTTTTGAGGAATGGTCCCTTGAATTTTGGTACTTGAATTAGCAACCAAAATGACATGTTTTATTTTTGTAAATTTCCTTTTAAAAGTGAAAATACCTTAATGTACTTTGAGTAGGTAGGAATGGTTTGTATTTCATTAAGAAGTGGGTTGTTCAATTGAACCTTATATAATAGTTTCATTAAATTTTCACTCAATTATGGTTTAGATTTTCCTCTCATGAATTGAGGGAAGGGAGAAGGTTGTTTAAATATTTGTGGTGGTTGTTGTTCCTTCACATTCTCATTGAATTATTTAGAATATTTGGGTGGTTATTCATCATTTTAATGTGTTATTTAATCTTTTAATGGTTCTTAAATGTTGTGTTCAATTTTCTAAAGATATTCCCTACTTCTTAAAATAATCACTTGTATTTTGTTCATGGGAGGTTTGTGCGTGACTAGATTCTACCCTTAATGATGAGGATGGTACAACATGAGTAGGCTTGGGTGACATTATAGTTTTAATGGTTTTTAGTTTATGTTTAAGGGATGAGACTTCTGAGTTTATTTTCTTCATTTTTTTATAGAACTGTTCAAGTATTGATATAGGGACATATTGGGAAGGATATTGTGTTAGTTGGTTTATCCTAGGAGTATACTTTTGTTGTTGGATTGTTTGTTGAATTGTATTTTGGATGTGTGGTTATTATTGGATAGTAGGATGTTAGTATTATATTGGTTTTTTTTGGAATTGGATATGGTTTTGAAAATTTTGTGGAGGGTAGGAGTTTGTCCTTGGGGATGTCTGGTTTGCTGGATGGGTTGATGGTTATATTTACAACAAAATCATGGGTTGAAATTGTACCATGGATTGAAATTATTTTGGTAATTTGGATTCTTAAATGTTATTAAATTGACCTCATATTGTGGTCCCCCCTAAAATTATAACTTCAATG
This sequence comes from Viscum album, assembly GCA_963277665.1. NCBI lineage: Eukaryota > Viridiplantae > Streptophyta > Magnoliopsida > Santalales > Viscaceae > Viscum > Viscum album. The sequence continues at coordinate 1,284,738,404 of OY728134.1, forward strand.
GAAGGAATGGTTTTGAATTTGTCAGTATTTTGGTGATGTTTGTCACAAATTGTGAAAATGGGGTCAATAGTTTGCATTTCAGGGACCTTCTTGAGATCGATCTCCTCAATCTTCCTAGTGCGTAAAGAAATTATTTTCTAGATACATTATTCATACCTAAGAGGGTAAAATCCACCAGATTTGGGTGGATTCTCATAGTAAGGTTATGTTCCTCGTGTTTCTTTTTGATCGACCATTCCTTCTTGATACTCATAAGCAAAATTTGGGGGTTTTTTTTGAAGGTTTATTTCCACATCATGTCAATAATTGTTTTCCCTGACCCAACCCTTAATAGAAAATTTGAAATTTTATAGGATTGAAAATCCAAGGTGAGGTATTCTTTTGAGTGTCTTTGATCCTTTCCCATGTTTCATAAAGTATCTCCCAAATTATTTCTAAAACGTTTTGGTACACTATTTAAGTGAAATTTATTTGTGATGGGGTTTTATTTTTGTAGAGTACTACATACAATTGGTCCTGGGAGGGGATTGATGCAAGTATAATATTCATTAAACCATTATTTTATTGATCCTTAAATGAGAATGGAAAGAGACTCATCTTATCTTACTCAATATGATTTGGTGAGAACATAGTTTCAAAAATATATTTGAACTCCTTGACATGAAGGTATGGCATTTATGACTCCATCCCATGGAAGGTTGGTATGTGGTTTATCACTTGAGGTGTAAAGACATATATGGATTCTCCTTGGGAAGAATGCATAATTCAAGATGTTGAATTGGTATAGCCAAATTTGAGGTACTTATTCATTATTTTATAGACAAAACTTCACATTTTTGTGGAAGCCTCATTGGATATCCATTTTGGTTCCCACCAGAGTTTATGAGTCGGTTTTTTTGAAGACCCTCCATTAAAATGGGATCAATTTTTGAATCCTGAGTTTTAAAAAGATTAGTATCTAATGTAATGATCTCTTGAATAGTATTTTACTCTCCATCCCTAGAACTATCTTCCATAACAATTCAATTTGATTAGTCTTGGGTATAGGACAACATGAGCCAATAAAAGTGAAAAACTAAAGAAAAGTGAAAAGATAAGAAATGTATATGTGGGAGAAACTAAATGGGGGAGAATAGAATGAGTATTGATATGTCGTACTTGGGTCCTAATAAATGGTTCAAAAAAATTTTCTTTCCCAATTTCACCTTTGTTTTTAGTGTTAATCGTTCTCCATAGTTTGTCTTGGGTTGTCTAATCTTAAGAGACCAAAGAAAAAACATAGAGACAGATATATTCTATGGATTTTTTTGGATATGAAGTGGAAACCATTTTTTTTATGTGGATTAAATTAACACTAACATTGCTATGTAAATTAAATTTTATAAAATGATTTTATCCTAGGATATTGCTTTTGAATGGATTAGAGGAATTCATTTTTAGACTATTTCAATTTCTTAAATTTGAGAGGGGTTTTTTCAACAAAGAAAAACTACCATCATCACCTATTGGTTTAATTCCTCAACACCTTAATACTAATAATATATAAACATTTAAGATCATTTATATGATCAATCAAAGGTAATGGTTTGTATTATCACTTGAAGTGTGTGGCTTTAAAATTCAAAAAGGACGAAGAATTATTAAGATCGTTAAAACAGTTCTCAATTAAAAGAAGTGATTAAGAATTAAATGAGTGATAAATAACATCCAATATATCTCCTTGATACTACCTTTTATCACCCCATATGTTGGTTATCCCTCCATTGATTCTATGATTTCAATGGAAGTGGGAATTAGACTCATGAGGAAGGGATTAAAGAAGTGAAAATCAATGAAATAACAAACACTCCAACGTTTTTTGAAGGATTTATCTCTTTGTTGTGCGAATAAATTCTTAACTTAATAAAAATATATCAATTTGTTAACATAAATAGAAGAAAAAAATTAGAATAAGATGTTTGATTTAGATTCTAAGGAGATTCGAGCAACTTACATTTTGAAGAAATGTGCTTACTACATCAATTTGGTAGTATATCATTAAAATGAAAACAACACACAAATATGATTATATAATCATTATCAAATGACTTAAATAAAAATTTTGGATACCTTGATTCTATACTCCATCACTTGAAGTATTCCCACTATATTATGGTCGGCCTATGGTGGTGGAACGTTTGTAGAATTTGTAATTTTCAACCCTTAGCCCAGATTAGGATCTAACATACATGCCTCCAATAGATGTGTCCAAAATAGAATATATATGGATGCAGTTGGGAGTTAAATATAAGAAAAATATGAATATCGGGATGTATCCAAATCACATTTAAAATATTATCATAGATTGTTTTTTGGGTTTTTGAGATATTTTTGTTTTGTTGGGCTATTTTTATGGGTCGTAGAATCATTCCTAGAATTGCACCTTCAACATGTGTTGTCTAGAACTCCATTGAAACATCTGAATTGGCTGTGGAAACTTTGTAATTACATGTTACCCATGAATTTTTATATCTACATATAAAATTTTAGATTAATTGGAATTGGATCTTAGCTTCTAAATCATATTTATTGGGTTGTTGTCAAGTTTACTTTTCTAAGATTGTGTGGGCCTGAAATCCTACTTTGTTCATCATCCTATATGTTTAATAAAGTGATATAGAATGATTAAATATTCAAAATGTAATGGTAAATACAATAACAAAGTATGTAAATAAAATGAATTCCATTGGGCATGTTCAAAAGTGTTAAAAAATGTACCATGTAATAGTGAATTTTAAAAATGAATTACAATAATTGTTTGAAATGATTTTCAAAGTGTAAAATGAACTAAAAATAGAGAATATGAATAATGCAGTACCTGAATATTAAAATATAATAATTGAATATTATCTTATTTCAGTGGATAATCTACCAGTCCATTGGTATTTGGTAGATACAAAATTCATACATCTTACATATGATGGGGAACTTGGATTTCCCTAAGAGGTAGTAGCTCTCAGTGACATAAAGTAGAGGGATTTATCCGTAGAGGAAGAGATAAATTCCATAAATTTCAAAAAAACATGGAAAATGACTAAAATTTTCAGTGGGAAATGATAAATATATAACCAATTGGTCTATTATTTGAAATTACATGCTGATATAAGTAGATGGTATAATTAATAGTTGGTGTTGAAAATATTACAACTAAAGGAATCATTTTCATAGAAAACATTTTCACCAATAATAAAGAGTAATATAATTTGAACAGTTCTATGCATTATTGAATATAATGGTTTAAACATGGAGTAGATTTATTTGAAGGCTCACATTACTCATATTGATTTGGAGATGGATATCTACATGAAGAAACCCAATGGATTTGGAGACCATCTTAAACAGGGCCTTACTTTCAATCTGAAGTGACGTTTATATAGCCTGAAATAGGAACCTCGATAGTAGAACTGGATGTTTGATGATTAAATTAATGTGGAAAGTTTCAAAATGAGTGAATTCAAACATTGTTGCTATTATGAATCCATGAATTATGAAACATACATAATTCTCCTAATTTATGTGGATGACATGTTGTAGGAAGGACAAGATATTAACTGGAATAAAGAGATGAAGTGTATATTCTCTAGAATATATTAAAATATGGATCTTGTCCATGATAATAAAATCATTGGGATAAGGATATAAATGTATCATAATTTAGGTACTCTAGTGTTACTAGTTTGGCCTAAATTTACCCTAGTTATATGGATAAAGAGGTCACTTGTAGAACAAATTGGGTTATCGAACCCCCAGGGACTTAAGAAGAACCCCAAAGAGACATATATTCTATAGGGATGATTTGTTAAATAGTTGGTGTCCTAGAACCACGTGTTTTTACATTGATTACATAAATATTTAATGTATTTAAGTATTAATCTTTTTTATAACATATTGTTCATTTTTTTGCATGACTATGATGTAATAATGTCATATAGTATTGGTCGCATTGATAAGGTTATACTAGTTCCCTACTATGATGAGAACCTAGAAGTGTTATATCAATATTCATATATATTGTTCTGGGTTTGGATGACATACTGTGATGGGACACATAGTTTATAGACTGTCATGTGTGTGTACTCTTAAGAAGACGATACTTCCACTCATGAAGTAAAAACTTGGTAGTCTCAAAGATGGTATATTATGAGAACAGACCCACCAGTAGGAAATTTTCATGTTCTGGTGACACTGGATATTTCTATCAGTGAGTGTGTGTAATGTCACTTGGACATTAAATTATTATTATTACGTATCATGACTTGCACACTTTTCATTGATGACGAAAATTACCACACCATATGTTTGTGGGAATTAAGGAACATTTGGTGTGTCTGAAATGACATTTTATTATTGGATAAGTATAGGAAGGATTTTTTCCTACAATTTATATATGTTTATGTCTCATCCCTTTGATTGAAATAGAAATTTTCCTAAATTCCATGGCCATGGTGTAACGACGAGTTTATTTTAGGTGTTAAAATAATGAAATATCAATTATATAGTTTTAGGACACTATCATGAAACCTACAAGATGAGATATTGATACATTGTTATTATATTACAATGTGAGCACTGGTATGTTGATTGCATCGTTGTGAATTTAAGTTCTTTCTATTGGGTTCCTTGACCCATTTCTAGGAAGTATTCTTGGACATTAGGAAATCCATACTAAAGAAAACTAGAATGAAACCTAGAGGGTCACACACTAAGTGTTTATAGTGGTCTTGATTAAATTCAAAATGAATTTCATTAATGGGATAAATATTATTCCCATGAATAATGAATTATTTTATTCAAGTTAAAATGATTGAATAAATTAATTAAATATCTATTCTCCAGATTGTGAATAAAATTTATTAATTTATTTTACAAATATTTTAATAAATATTTATTTAGTATTTGGTAAATGAAAATATTTATTTAAGAGAATAAAAATATTTTCGGGTGTTAAATAAATGGAAGAGTAGTTTGAACAGACTAAGACAATGTATGGTCATAAATAAATTATTTACAAGTCGAAAAATATTATTTATCCAGGTGGCGCAATAAATAATAATAATATTATTATCATTATGTTGCATAAGCTTTTATTTCTGGTTCTATTTTTCAGAAGTTGGAATAGAAAAAATAATGAGGATTTTATTATTATTATTTGTCATTGGTTTTCTATAATGATTATAACTGTATAAAATTTCTCTTATGTAATTAGATATTGTAAATGAAACCCCATATCAATTAATAGATGGTTGCATCTATTGTTCCAAAAACTGGTGATGTTAGATCAATTCCATGCATGGAACAGAGAATTGTTGAGCCAAATGAATTCTTGCTCGACTGATATCCTCTCTCACTCTCAAGAACAAGATATGTTCTTCTAGACATAATAACAAGAGATCATGAATGATCGATGTAAGACATTTGCATCACCGTTCTAGCACCCATGGAACAAGTGGCATTGATCAGAGACCATTGGAGCACGTGTAGATCACAACTAGAAGGATTCAACATTGTATCCTCACGAACGCAACAAAGTCATTCTGGAAGGGTCATTTCATACAATCAACCATCATAAAAAAATGAAGTACCAAAGACCCATGTACTTAAATTCTTAAAAAATTAACAAATTAATTATACAGATGATGTGCTAGATAGACTTTATTGGATCTGTAATTTATTTTTTTGTTTATTTCTTGGATTCAATCTGTGGATACTAGCATTGATCATCGTATTAATCCTTGATTGATCATCAATTATGGAAAAAATCAATGTCGGTCCCTACCCAATTCCATGATTCTATTGCATCTAGATCATTCTTATGGTATTAGAGCGGGGTCATTGCAATTTAAAATTATTTAAATAATTGATAGATGGATTATTCATTAATAATTTAGTTTTTCAATTGAAGATTAATCTTTCTTGTAAGATTATTTTTGAGATCTATTCTTCCTATATCATTTCCCACTAATCTAACATAAAAATAACAATTTTTTAATTAAAAATAAATCAAGGATCTCATCCGGAGGCGTCGACTATTCTGTCGACGTAACACAATCATACAGACAGTGTAATCCAAGTCACATGTCGTGTAATCAGACATACACATCATGTAACAATGATTACACACCATATAGTTGTGTTCATCACATCAGGAGAATTTGGAAATTACTCAAGCCATGGGTCTTCACAACAAGTGGTGTAGTTAATTCTTAGACTACATGTTGACCATGACAGATAGGTACATTATTACCATATTACATTCCATGTTGCCAACTTGGCATGACATTTAGTCCCATTCAGGTCAGGGTGAAACTGTGTATCCCATACATGGCTCAACAGATCAGTGACAAGGTATTCCAGAGACAACATGGTGTGTGGCCCACTAAACATGCCGTGTACGCTAAGATTTCTAATGTACACCACACACACCGAGTGCCTAGGCATGTACATCAGATAGACGGTGAAGGTAGTACACGCCATGCAGTTAGAACTACATTTCATGTACCTTACTAGATTATGATGAATTAAAACTTTAATATATATACATATAATGTTCGATCTTCATATCATGTATAAATCTTATTATAGGTTGTAATTATGTTTATTGAAGAATAAAACATGGCCAAAAAATCATGGGATTCGTGTAATCATCCTTGAAGTACATGTTGTGATAGTAGGCAATAAATAATGTATTCTATATATCACGAGAGTAAAACAATACATGAATATAATGCATGTTGGGTAGAGACAGAAAGGTATTCACACTGTTACCTCCATGTTTATAGATGATAATTTCAAGGAAATCTAAAAAAGAACTAAGATAAAAGGATTGATTAATTAGAGATAATATTTAATCTATTCGAGTGAGATTTATCTTTAATAATAATGATTAAAGAATTGAATCATAGTTTTATTAAATGCTCAATTTTATGCATGTATATGGATGATCATGAGCTAGACCAGACCTTTGTATGTGATTAGTTTCCTTTTTATTATTAATTAAATCAAATGGTTGTCATGTCAACCAAATATCCTCATTAATATGTAAGGCCTATATGCCCATAGATTCTTTAATGTAAACCAACTTTTACCCATCACCTGTGTTGAGTAAAAGAATATACAATGGGTGGAAATTCTGAGATAGAGGAGGCATTCCATGTTAGGAGTCGAGGAGACACCAATCCAAGTAGATACAAAGGTGGGATGGTAGAAAACAATAAACACGAACCTATAATTAGTTAAAGGTGTTTCTCCCCTAGTTCAATGGTTAGTTTTTCCACTACTAGTTAAACTAACCATTAGGACATGCTCATGATCAAACCCTTTATTTTATCTCAATTAGTTTCATGGTTATTTCATTTTGGATGTGTTTTTGTGATCACATAATTAATGAGTTAACATGAATGAAATATTGAACAAAAATAAACCTTTCTTATGGGTAAATATTTTCTGAGACTTGGTTAATCAATTATGTATGTTCCACATAATATTAAAAAGCATGTGATAATGATAATTGGAAATGTATGCACAAAATCTAAAATCCCTCATTAAAATATTAAGTCATACTAAGCCTTTCGTTTCCTGATTAAGAGAAAGACTCAATAAAATTATTTGTTTTACCAGCAATTGTTGGGACACCTACTTTTATTTACTAAGATATTGTGAAAGGTTCAGGTTGACTTAATCATTTTACATCAAGAGGAGTAGCCCTTTCTATCCATGGTGTAAATTTGGAAGCATGTGGTGAGAAAATCCATGTTAGGATTTCTGGATTAGGGAGTCCACTCAACGGATCAAGAAGCTGAAATCCCATAGTTGTAAAAGACCATCAAACCCAAATACCTTCAAATATCTTAACCAACCCTTCTTGGGGTTATGAAAATGGGAATATGGATCCTTTCTAAATGAATGTCTTAGAATCTTGACATTCCAAATTAAATGGTGAGGGTTATTGGAACTTGATAAAATAGTGGGAGAATTAATAAAATTAATTTATTATTTCTAAAAAAATTATAATCAAGGAATATACTAATAGTATACTCTTTAAATTTTAGAACAAATGACATGATCTTTAACCACACTATCCATGCAATCAACACTGGATAAAGAAAATATCATCACCATCAGTAACTTCTAAGAATGGGTTAAACACCTTTGGGTTATTCTATGCCATTAATAAAAATACAATGTGCTAGAGTCCTCGTTGTCTGATCCTTCTACACAAGTGACAAGTGATTAAGACTTCCTAGTCTACGAGAAACATATGAATTACACAGTCAACTCGATGTTTGATTCTTTCATATATGTAGAGTGAAATCATGAAGTCTCACCAATACATGGTATAGCATGCTTGAGAACCCCTGTGGCCATTACAATGAGAGATACAAATAAGAGATGTTTGAGATCTCCAAGGCACTCTTTGAGAGCGTGAATGGAGTGTGTAACCCAAATAGGCCATGTATATTCAAGAGTATTAGATACATTTAGCTTCATTAGGTTCTTGGTTTTAAACACTATGAAAAACTTTTCACCAATCTGATTGTCGCATAAATCCCTCAGAACATCTCCATTATTATTGTAAATTTTAATATGAACAAAATTGAGAAGTCTATGCCATATCTTATTATCCTAGTTCACCAAGTAGTCAAATAAATGAAGCGTAAAAAGCCAATTAACCTTAATAAAACTAATGGGATGTGAAACAGATTTTATCCAAAACATTCTTCATGACCTTCCATGAAAAGGAAGATCAAGAGGGAGGCTAGGGAACTGGAAGCTGCCTGTTTTGCATGTGGAAAGAAGGAAAACTGGAAGAAAAACTGAACCTAGCTAAAGAAGCAAGGGGATGCTTTAGTTGTGTTTTTTATCGAGTGAAATTTATCTGATTCTACAAATTGGGTATTAGATACATGTTTTGGTGATCACATATAAATCTGAATATTGGAACCATGTGAAATAAAAAAATGATTGAGGGGATTTAGATCTATGAGCATCCTGTGGATCTAGAATTTCTGTTGTAGCTGTCAGGGATTACCAACTCACATTGCTAACTGGGAAGATCTTGGGGTTAAAAGGTTTTTATTATGTTCCATCTGTGAACAAAAAAGATATTTCTATATCAAAAATAGATACATATATATTTATTTTCATGTTCAAAAATGAATGTTTCCTCATTTATAAAGATAAAATTTGTTTTGTCAAGGCGCATTTATATAACGGTCTGTACATGTAGGATTACACAAACCAAGTAATGCAAATCCAAAACAAAGTTACTTTGTAAGACTCATACCACACCCAACATTGGAATCACCAACTTGGTCATGTAAATGAGAAATGCTTGACAAAATTACATCAAGATGGATATTTGGATTCTTTCAAACTAAAACCACTTGGTGTATGTCACACAACTTTAAAAGGAAAAATTTCCAATGACCTATTTAGCAGGAAAAGTGAAAAGAACAAAGATATTATTGAATTGGTTTATAGTGAAGTGTGTGGATCATTTCTAGTTGATAAAAGAGGTGGGTTCTCATAATCCATAACTTTAACTAAATATTTTAGAAGATATGGATACATTTAATTAATGAAGTATACGTTGGACTCTTTTGATAAGATCACAAAATATAAGAATGATGTTTTGAACTAGCTTGGTAATAATATTAAGAAACTCAATTCAGAACGAGGTGTAGAATATATTAATCAAGCCATCATTGATAACTAACAATATTTTGGGATCCTATCCTAACTCACTCCTCCTAACACGCCCTATTGTAATGTTTTAGGTGAAAGGATGAACCACAACTTTTTAGACATGGTGATATCAAGGATGAGTCAAACAAGTATTATGTTATCCTTTTGGGAATATGTTTTACAAACAGTGACACACATACTAAACCAAGTACCATATAAATTGATAAATGGTATTTTATATGAGTTTTGTAGTGGAAGAAAATATATGTTATTGAATTTACATGTGTGGGGAATTGAAGAATTTTTTAAGGCCTTTGAAGGTAACAAACTCACACCCTGAGGCACAAAGTGTACCTTTATAGGAAACCCTAAAGAAAAAAGGGGATATTACCTATATGAACCCTTAGAAAAAAGGTTTATATTGGAAAAACACGCCATAATCCTTGAGAGGTAGCACATATCATAAAGATATTGTGGGAGGAAGATAAGCTTCGATGAATTCGAGGCTCAAGGCACCCAATAGTTGGTACCAGAGAAGATTCCACAAAGCCCTATGGAAGAATAATATGTTCTAGACACACAAGAACTGTGTTGGAGTACAAGTGGGGTTAGAGAACTAGAATGGTATGTATTTGTAGTTTCCAAGTATGGTGATTCATTATTAGTTGATAATAATGATTCTCTAACCAAAAAAGAAATATGTAGTGGGATATATTTTCCCAAGTGCCAAGAAGCCATTAATTATGAAATGGATTCCATGTACCAATACAATTTCTGGATTGTGGTAGATCCTCTAGTGGATGTAATGCCTATTGTTTCTAAATGGGTATTCAAGAAGAAAATGGACATGTATGTACAAGTTAGTACTTGTATGTCACGACTAGTTGCAAAATGTATTAAACAACATCTAGTTATTGCCTACGATGAAACATTTTCAGCAGTTTCAATGTTGATATCCATAAGAATACTAATAGAAATTACCTATTACCATGACTATGAGATTTAGAAAATGGATATCAAAATAACCTTCTTTAATGGGAACCTTTAGGAAGATGTCTAAATGACACAAATTGACTAGTTTGTGACTCTAAAGGATGTTAATATGATATTAAATATGAAAAAAAATCCATTTATGGATTAAAGAAAACATCTAGGACCTGGAAAATTCATTTTGATGAAGCCATAACATAATTTGGTTTTATAAATAATAAATGTGAGCCTTTTCTCTACAAATGGTTTAGTGGGAGTGGTGACATTGTACTGATAGTATATGTTGATGACATATTACTTATTGTAAATGAGATAAAAGTCTTATAGTCTATTAATGAATGGTTGACCGAATTCATCTCCATGAAGGAATTGGGCAAGGTAGCATATATTCATGGTATCAACAACCATTGTGTCATATCAAAGATATTTCTGGGACTAAGTAAATGTACAAACATTAACAAGATAATGATGTGATCCATTATGTAATAATCCAAGATATGATTTTTTCCATCATCACATTCCATTCATTTTATAAGGCCCCGACCTTAAAACAATACATAATCTTGAAATAAATGATTAATTCACAGTGACGATATTTTCTGGTTTAGAGTTTTAGTGAATTATGCCAGAACAGTTACATTACATCACAAAATATTCAAAGTAGACACTTCTACCATTTTTCCATTTCTTTCATTAAATAAAAACTCTTAAAAAAATAGTCATGTCTAGTTCCTTGATTTCTATAGAATTACTTTTCCTTGATCCCATCCTTGACTCTATCAATCTTTAAGTCCGGTGAAAAACCATTCCAAACATGGGATGAGTATAAAATTCATAGTAAGGGTTATAAAAAATAGAATGAAAACATTAGTTCATCAATACATAAATTAAATAAGCTCTTTAACAGAACTCATGAAATCATATGATTTATGAAAAACACAAAGAAAACATAAATCTTAATGGTAACTTTTGGCATCCATAACATACTTACGTTGTAGCTTTCATAGCTATGTAGGGAGTCACATTTGGAATACCCATGCAAGTATATTCCCTAAATCTCTTATGAGAGGCATTCATGATTACCTCTATCATGTTACCCAATGAATTAGAGAGTAATCTTGGGCTCACCCACCCTAGGTTTATCCTGGAACCACCCATATACATAAACAATGCCCAAGAACCATAACATATTCACCAAACATAAAAACAAACATAATGGAAAGAAAAAATTTCCAAATTTGAATAAAAATATCTCCTTTAAATATATTGACAAAAAAAAATCTATTATCAAAACCATTTTCAATTACAAAATATGTAAAAGAGTATATTGTATTTATTTTCCTTTTAATAACATTACGACTCGTTAAGGTAGACAAAGATAAAATAATACTCATGGTGGAGGAAAAGGTTGTTGTCACCGCTTACGTTATCAAAAATATATATATTTTGTCCTTTAGTAAAATTATTTATAGAGAAAATATTACCTTTGAATGAAATTAAAAGACAATGGGGTTTATACACTGTATTAATTAATGTCGTTTATAAATCAAAGGACGCCTCAATGAAATGAGATTGAGATGAAGTCCCTTACGAAGATCATTTTGTAAATAAAATAGACCGATTATGTGTATTCACTATAGGTAACATATGTAATGTAAAAATACAAGATCAGATATCAAAATTTATTTCTTACATAATCATTGCATGACATAAAAGTAGAAGATTAACCCAATTAAAAGAAATTGGGTTAAAAAGTTCCCTTACCTCATGTCCGACTTGACCTGTTCATTATTTAATTTCCTAAATAATAAAATAAAGTTAATTAATACTTTCTCCAGAACATTTTTCAAGTTTTTATTCTTTTTTATCACTTATTTTCAGGTTATAAACATTATGTAATCATTTAAGTCATTAACGATCGTTTTGTCAATATTTGGTACTTGAGTCAAAAATGAACATCTTATAATTACATATTTTTAATGTGGTAAAAATTCCATTATCTCCATAATTATATTCATGATTTATATATCATATAGTTCATATATATCCATTATGAATATGTTTTTATAATAGTACATAAAATTTGGAGGTAATAAATGAAACACACCGTTCATGGAGACAGTAAGTCGTACGTACGCATGAACGCTACATTCATTTCTATTTCATATTTAATTGAAATGAAAACATAAATATACATAGGTATATTATATGTCCTTTATAATATCATTTATAATTTCATTAACTCAATCCTCAATTTGTTCCACATATGGCATGAATGAGTCAAATCATTTTGAGGGGGCGGTAGTCCGCACTTCCTCAAATGAAATAATCACGTTTACCAATTATGGAAAAGGTAAAGGTATGATATAAATTAAAAGTAAAGAAGTATATAGATAATATAAATATAATAATATATATCAAATCTAAATACATTTATAATGTAATGGCCACCATAAGAGGTTGTAGGAGAATATTGAACTATCATCGTTTCGTGAGGCAGTAGTTCGCAGTCCCTATAAACAATATGTTCTTTACCCATTAGACAGAGGTGTGTGTAATTGTATTTAGAATAAATCACACACCAAAACCATTGTATATTTAGGATACCTTTTCTGTTATTAAATAATGTAATAAAAAGATTTTATGGGGTTGGATAAGTAAAATAAAATAAAATAACATAAGAGAAGAGGTTACCTTTAAATCTGGTAACTCCATTTGGTTTGAACAAGAAGGTTTACTTGAATTTCCTTCTACCTAAATTAAGGCTTCTAGGTAGAAGAGAGGAGTGTAGGGAGATTAATTAGGCATAGGTCGGATGACCCAAGGGGCATGAGAGGTGTGATTAATGGGTTATAGGTGGGGGGTTTTTATAAGGGGTGGAGGGGCTCTTTAAGAAGGTTTGAGAATATTATTTTATTATATAATGATTTTCAGTTTATAAAGTATATAAACATACTAAAGTAGAATATATGATACCTTTAGTTAGAAATATAATCATCCAATAAGAATTGGATAGGTTTTTGATGTTTTTTTAGTTTTTATAATCTTATATACTTAAATCGTTCATTAATGAGGTAAACACTGCATCATTATTGGGTCATTATTAACATTATTTATTTGATCTCTAAAAATTTTAAAAAAAATACCATGATGTAGAAAATATGTTAGTATTTCAACTTATTATTTATTTCAAAGAGATAACCTATATAACCCCATGTAAAAATTTATTTATGAAAAGATAAATGTTTAAGTAATTTTTTTCATTACATTAAATTAATTGATATAAAGTGTCATTATCACTCATAAATGGCTCCATGTGGTCCCAAAAATGTCCCAAGGATAAGGTCAGACTGGACTCATCCGATAAGGGTATGAAAAGTGTTAAGGATATTTTATATTATTAAAATATTCTTTTTACCTTGAATTATCTTATTTATCTTTAACCACAACAATTATTTTCTGTTCAACAATAATTATTTTCATCTTATTGATCCATATTTTACTTACTGAAAAAACCTATATATGTCTTATTTTTGAAATTCCATAATAGAAGCAGTAAAAACATAGAATTTTCATTAATTAATTTAAAATTATTTCCCTTTGACAAAACAAAAAGGCGTGTTTTTAAGAAATAATAACTATCAAAAGATTGACACTTGTTTATGTGAAATTTCATAGTGAAATTACTTCCAATGACCAAAATCGAAATAAATGGTAAAAAATTAATCTATTTACACTTTAATAAAATATAAAAATATAATTTGAACATATTAATAAATTAGATTAAAAGGATGTTTTGAATTAAAATACAATATTTTTCACTATTGAAACATGGAAACCATTGGGTAACTGGGATAAAATTGTAGGTAAATCCACTATATACACTACTGATCCGACTTTCTCTAGGATTTCATAAGGTCCAATGAAACTTAGACTCATCTTTTCCTTCTTAGAAAAACACATCACACTTTTCTATGGAGAAACTTTTAGAAAGACATGATCACTTACCTAAAAAAGAAAAGATCCTTCCTCTGGTTATCGGTGTAACATTTCTACCTATTCTTAGCTATTCCCATGTGCTCTTGAATCAACTAAAATTTTTCTGCTATCTAATTTACCAATTATGGGCCCATCAGCTTCCTTTCACATAATTCATCCCAAAAAGATGGATTTCGACACTGTTTCCCATATGATGCCTCAAATGGTTGAATCTGTATACTGGATTGAAAACTTTTATTATATAAATATTCAACTAAAGAAAGATATTTGTCCCAAATTCCATAGAAATCCATTGAGAAATAATGTAACACATCATCCAAGAACTAAATTGTTCTTTCTGACTTCCCATGTAATTGTGGATGAAAAGTTGTACTAAAATTTATTTCATTACACAATGTATTCAGAAATCATTTACAAAAGTCATAAGTAATCCTATCATCATGATTAGATACAATGGAGAGGGTAACCCCATGCAACTTGTCTATCAATTTAGCATACAACCTAGACAGTTTAACTTGAGACAAAGTTTCTAAAATAGGAAGGAAATGAGAATATTTAGTCAATTGATCAACAATAACCCAAATAGCAGTGTTACCTCGATAATTCTTCTGTAATCCGACAATGAAGTACATGGATATATTTTCCCATTTCCACTCTAGAACTGGTAAAGGCTGAATCCTCCAATTTGGAAACATCTCATCCACTTTAACCTATTGGAAAGTCAAACACATCATAGTAAAGTCAACAATATCTATTTTCATTCCATCTCACCAGTAATACTCCCTTAGATCTCTGTATATCTTAGTAGATCCAGAATGAACTGAAAATGTATAACTATGAGATTCACATAACAACTAATTATTTAACTATGAATCAAAAGGCATGCATAATATCTTTCCAAACCTCAAAACACAATCATTGTCAATGTTAAAATCAGGAAACATACCCTTCTGAACCAACTCTACACTTTTCTACAACTCACGGTCTACCTTATTTTCTTGCTTATTTATGTCTAATAGAGATGATTTCACTGACACCTAAAACAAAATAAAATAATTTCCTCCACCAAAAACATTTATTCCAAATTTTATCAAATCATTAATAAAGGATCTTGGTCAAAAGGTATCATTGTTAATGTATAATTCCTTTTTAGACTCACAGCATCATCCACTTTATTTTCTTTTCCCAGATTGTAATGGATCGTTCTAACATAATCTTCTATTAATTCCAACCATATCTTATATCACATGTTTAACTCATTCTAATTGAATATATACTTTAAACCTTTTTGGTCAGTATATATTTCATATTTTTGTCCATACAGATGATGCTTCCAAATTTTTAAAGAAAACAACAATAGCATCTAATTAAAAATCATGTGTAGGGTAATTTAACTCTCGAGGTTTCAACTGACGTGAATCAAAAGCAATTAACTTATCATTATACATAAGGACACAACCAAGTCCTTTAAAGGAAGCATCACTGTAGATAAAAAACTCACCATTTATGGAAGGCAATTCCAAAATTGGGGCATTAACCAATATTCTTTTCAATTCCTAAAAACAACAATCCCATTATTGTGTCCCAATGAACGTAACACCTTTTCTAGTTAACTTAGTAAGTGGGCTATATAACCCAGAAAAATTCACCACAAACCTCCAATACTAACCTACCAAACAAAGAGAACTATGGATCTCGGTTATATTGGTGGGTCTTGGACATTTTTCAAAGTCTTTTATTTTATAAGGATCGACAGTTATGCCATTTTTTGAAACAATGTGACCATGGAATGAAATTTATTGTAACCAAAGCTCATAGTTGATGAATTTCCCATAAAATTTTGTTTTTCTTTTAAGGATTGCAAGAAAACCCTTAAATTATTTTCTTGCTCCCCTTTACTTTTAGAATATACCAAAATTTCATCTATAAAAAAATTCACAAACTTATCACCTGATACAACTGAGCCATCACTGCAACAAGTTGTTTAATTTGAATCCTGACCATCTCATGTTGCTGGATTGGATGGTCATTTCCCTCTATATTCCTTTCCAACACAACTGCCTTGTTTCCTCTATAAAAAAACCATTCTTAACAGAGAAATATCTTAGTCGAAGCAATATAGTAATTTGTAAATGATATGTATTATCAATAATATCATAAATTAATTTATGGACATTAATTTAATAATACCCTAACTCCTAAAGTTGTCTAAACAAACCTCTGATACCAACTATAAGCCCCCAAGCATAAAATATTACATAATCGTGAATTAAATGAATAATTCACATTGAGGATCTTTTCATGTTAAGAGCTTTAGAGATTTCGTTACATTACATCTCAAAATAATTCAAAGTAGAAACTTGTACTCAGCTTCCATTTTCATAAAATAAAAACTCTTAAAAATGAGTCATTACTAGTTCCATATTTTAGACAGCATGACTTTTCCTTGATCCCATACATGAACCTATTCATCTTTAAGTCATGTGAAAAAAATTTAAAACTTTGGATGAGCATAAAAATCTCAGTATGGGTTGTAAAAAAATAAAGAAATCATTAGTTCATCAATACATACATAACATAAGCTCTTTAACATACCTTATAAAATCATAAAATTTTGAATAACACAATGATAACAAACATCGTAATGGTCAATTTTGGCATCCATAACATACTTGTGTTATACCTTTCACAGCTACATAGTGAGTAAAAATTGGAATACCCATCACAATATATTCCGTAAATCTCTTAGGAGAAACATTCATGTTTACCTCTATCATGTTACCTAATTCATTAGAGAGCTATCTCAGGATCACCCACCCTAGTTTTATCATAGAACCACGTGCATATGTAAACTATTCTAAAGAACCATACCAAATTCACAACACATAACAAAAAACATAATGGAAATATAAGACTTACACATTTCAATAAAAATATATCATTTAAATATATTGACATAACAAATATATTATTAAAACCATTTCCAATAAAAAAATACGTAAAATAATATATGGTATTTATTTTCCTTTTATAAAAATTACGGCTTGTTATGGAATCCAAAGATCAAATAATACT
This sequence comes from Viscum album, assembly GCA_963277665.1. NCBI lineage: Eukaryota > Viridiplantae > Streptophyta > Magnoliopsida > Santalales > Viscaceae > Viscum > Viscum album. The sequence goes on from OY728134.1 coordinate 1,284,756,191, forward strand.
CACGGTGGTGAAAAAGATTGATGTCACCGCTTACGTTAAAAAACATTATTTTTTATCATTTACTAAAATTATAGATAATGAAAAAATTAACTTTGAATGAAATTAAAATTCAATGGGTTTATACACCTTATAAAATAATGTCATTTATATATCAAAGGATGCCTCAATGAAAGGAGATTGAGACAAATTCCCTTACAAAGATTATTTTTTAATTAAAATAGACCGATTATGTGTATTCACTATAGTTACACATAAGTAATGTAGAAATACAATATAGTACATCCAAATTTATTGTGTACATAATCATAGCATGACATAATTTAAAAGTAGGATATTAACCCAAAGAATGAAAATTAGGTTAAGAAGTTCCCTTACCTCATGTCCGACTTGACCTGCTCATTCTTTAATCTCCTCAATAATATACTAAAGTTAATTTATAATTGCTCGAGAACCCTTTTAAAGTTTATTATTCTTTTTATATCAATTATTTCATTTTTATAAAAATTATGTAATAATTTGAGTAAATAACTGTCATTTTGTTGATATTTGGTACTTGAGTCAAAAATGAAGATACACCATTGCAGTAGATAGAAATTTAGATTTTATATATTTAGGAAACACACAAATAGAAAGGGGAAATGATATTATAAATGGTATGAGAATAGATAAATGGGGGAGAATAGAATGAGTTCATAAGGTCACTTACATGGGTTCATAAGAACAAGGCCAAAATTTTCTTTCACCCAAATTTAACCATGTTATATAGCTAAAGCGATCGCCTATGAACAGCTTGGGTTATTGAATTTTCATGGACCTAAGAAGAATCTTAAAGAAATATACATTCTAAGGGGACAATTCAGAGATGAAGTGGAAAAATTCGGATTCAATTGAGTTCATAATTAAAGAGATTTAACAAATTAATTGAATTCCATTTAATATAATGATTCAATCCTAGATTATCATTTTGAGTGGATTGGATGAATTTATTTTATTAGAAAGCATCATGTCACTAATTCAATATGTATCCAAAAATGAGATAATTTTCTAAAAAAATCACTAATTTAACCCCTAAACAATTACAAATATTATCACCATTTCACATTGAGGATCTATTTAATTTCAACTCAAACGAAATGGAACATAATAGCACTAACATATTTTCTCCATTAATATTGTCGAAGATGATGAAGAACGTAACTTGTAGAAAGTAAATCTAAAAAGAAAATAATTATTTAAATATTAATGTACATGAAATAACATTCAACACATTACCTTTATACTCTCTTGGATCAAACCATTAGAATGTTATCCCTCTATTGATGCTACTCTACCAATGGATGTAAGAAGTCAACTCATCAATGTGGAATTGACGATGAAAAATGTTGAATATAATGATCACTCCACTATTATGTGAAGAATTTTACAAAAAATGAAGTGAATGGTTTCACTCCCTTTGTAAATATTATCAATGTGATATGAATGAAAATAATAAAATATATAGAGAAGAAAATTTATTAACAAATATAGGTGAATGAAAAATTTACATGATAAAAAATGAACGCGTGATTGTAAAATGAATTCATAACAATACAATTTAATGAAAAACATGGATTTGAAAATCCCTTCACCACTACCACCTTAAATAGGAATCATAGGATCCTAGGGTAGTCCACCCATAAATCAATTCCTTACCTATTAATTAGAATAGTAAAAGGTTGGTGGGAAATCAAAGGAGATTTGTCTTTCGAATGTTTATCATAAAAATAGGACAAGATTCATTACCATTTTTTATGTGAAAATCAGACATTAAAGATGGAAAAATATGAAGGGGGTTTAAAAGAGAAATATCTTATCCCATGTGTCCTATAATATATTTCAAAATTTAATTCCAATTTTATTATCTATTCGAATGTTATGAATAAAATGTGGAATAATTTTATGGGCCTACAAATCTAGCCCTCAAATTAAATTTCAACTTCAGCTCCTAGGAGCCAAATAAGTGTACCGAAAATAGTACAATACATATAATAAAATAAAAAAATGACCAAAAACTATCGAAGATATCATCACAAGCCTTAGATCACTCCCATGATCCCCTACTTGTATTCATGATAAACCTCCAGGATTTGAACTTGGGGAGCTTTCCCCAGTCCCTACCTGCATCCATAAAGTCTGTCTGGGTCCCCAACGGCAGACCGAACAGGGTGTGAGATACAATACTAATAGGTCTCTAGACAAATTATCTATAATAAATCTTGGAAGCTAATGTAGAGTGCATAATATAATAGTTATGACATAATTGAAACTGATGTTCCCAAAGAAAAAGTAAAAAAACATGAGATCCTATACAGCCATACAAGACTCCCTGCATAACAACTGTCTAACACATGTACCAAGGATGCCATAAGGTAAATAGAATTCAATACTACAACCATGTCATATAAATAGTTTATCACATCCCCCGTGGACTTGTCGTATAACCATTATATCATATCCGTCATGAAAATTCCATGTAACAAGAGGTCTAACAATTTATCATGACTGCGCCATATAATAAAAAATCCTAGAACCCAGAAGGCCAAATCCAAGATATAGAAGACCAATTCATCCTCATCGAGTCCTAGGGTTATCTCAATGGAAAATTGTTACTGGAATTAGTGGATTCCAAGGATCATGTCAAAATAGCATGTCCAATACGAGTCCATCAATTTGTATACTAGAGGAAAAATGACCTTGGCATCATACGAAATCAAGATCCATGGAGTATAAAGTTCCACCATATCCTCTATCTTAAAACAATACTCATGGGTAAAATATCCATGAAATCTAAATTGAATTAAGATCCATTGTACACCATATAATGGATCCACTACCATTTAAATTCACATGTAATTCCATTCATCAATTCACAAGCTCCCAAGTTCTATGAGTATACCCACTCATATAGAAATTCAAATTCAATTACATTAAATGAGTTTACCCACTCATATAAATATTTCATATAAAATATTTCATTAAATATCAACATGAAAAGGTGGTAAAACATATATTAATTAATAATTTCATTTCATTTCATTTATAAATGGGCTTCCTTTAACTAGGAAAGCTTAAATACACACTCCATGTGTGGTATTATAAAACAAAATAACCAAGGAACACCCCACGAGTGACCTTGGTTGGGGGAAAAAACCTCCAAAAAGTCTCAAAGAACTATTGTGTATCCCTAAAAGGTTTGATTAAATTCAATTTAATTATTCAATTCAATTTTGGGGCAATGCCAAAAAGTCCTGCAAATAGAACAACAACAACTAGCTCTATAAAGCACCAACCCACTCGGGAAATGTATAAACCATGTGTCGTCGGTCTGTAGTATATTTCTCATCTAGTATCATATACAAATTTCACTCAGATAAGAAGAAGAAAATTAAAAGGATGAAAACCCTAAAAAGATGTCATATTAGTTTGTAGCTAAATATCTTCTCTAATTCAAAGTTAAACAAAGAACGTCACAAAACAAATTGAGTACTATCCATCATGAATCCAATGAGACTGACGATGCTCGATTCCAATATCATACGGATGAACTGTGATCAAAGCTATGATTTGGCTTCAAGGAGATCGCAAATGGATCAATGTTTTCTGATAGACGAAATGAGATATTATATTTCAGTTATAAGATATTTTAATGGAAATTATAATTTATTGAGATTTATTGGGCTGCATGGTTTAGCCTCATGGTTGGCCAAACCGTTCACCAACCGTGAACCCTTCACTGTAAGGAGGGGCACCTCAAAGGATTAGTGCGCATAGTTTTCCAAACTGTGCAAAATCTACGTGATTCTATTACGCTAAAAATTGATAGTGCCTCCCATGGACGTGAGTCTCCATCTGCCCTGTTTCCTCATATTGTTTGGTTTGTAGCACCCCACTTACCCACCACATAGAGTTAGTAGTAATCGTGCAACCTTCCACAGAATGTTTCATTTAAACGTTTTTTCTATCATGTTTTTCTAAGAAGTCGAGATCCAGGCTCCGAAAAAGCCCCGAAAACCCCTAATAAACTCGTGACCTCAAAGGATATTCACATTACACCATAATTAAGCATTTAAATAAAAAAATAAAAAAATTTGTACGTCATACAAAAACCGGAGATCATGCATATATGATACATCCTTAGGGTTTTGAGAGTTCAAAATGAGAATGATAAGGTTTAAAAATTTAAAAATAAAATATATTGACTAAAGTAAGCTTTACAATGTTGGAACATTTGGTTTGATCATGCAATCCCAAAGTCCGGTTCCATCAAAAATGTGGATGATTCATATATATAACACAACAGAAATTTAAGCTAATTGCAATGGGATATTCATGATGGACTCCCATCGCAAAAGTCATTTGCATTGGGAGTCCGTAGCAAATAACATGTCGTGGAAGAGGGAGTCACATGTGTGACTATTTGTGACGGCTCATCGCAAAACCTTTTTTTGCGACAGATAAGTTCTCCTTCACAATAGATTCCATTAACATTTTTTAAATACATTATTTTGATGGTTTTTCATATAAAGTTATTTTTGATGGATGTATAATCTGTTCCAAATAATAAAAATTTACAAAAATTTACAAAAATATAAATAATTAAAATTAATGAAAAATAAATAAAAATAAAATGAAATTATTTAAAAACTTTAAATAAATAAATAAATATATTTAAAAATAAATTCAATATTAAATAAAATAAAATTAATTTAAAAAATTATAAAATAAATATACTTAATCATAATTAAAATTATTGAAATTAATTGAAAAATTCAATATATAGAAAAATTATAAAAAAATTAAATATTTAAATATATTAAAGAATAATTACAAAGCTTAAAATTAATTAAATTTTTTAAAAACATTAAAAATAATTACTAAATATACAAATTATTAAAAATTATTGAAAAAAATAAAAATAAAACACACATAAAATTAATACATCATTTCAAACATAATATGTATGTCATACCAAATTACACATTTTTTTAAACCAGATATATGTACATATATATAAATTCAAACACACACACACACACAGACACACACACACATATATATATATATATTAAAACCCATGTTTTTTTAAAACGTGTATATTTCTCTATTAATAATGTATTATATATATACATATTAAAAGTCATCATAATTAATATAAATACGTCAAATATATTTTGAAAATATTTTTTAAACCAATATACATATCTAATTTATATGAATATATATATAATCTCACATGTTCATAGATTTATTAATTTTTATATATATAAACATATATAAAATTTCACTTGTTTATATACACACACAGATATATATATATATATATATAATGGAACATGTTAATAAAATCACATATGTTTATATATACACTTGTTTACATAGATATTTATAAAATCGCAAATGTTCATATATTTTTTAATATATATATAATTGTACATGTTTTTTAATATATATATATATATATATATATATATATATATATATAAATACATACATTAATATATATATATATATATATATCACACCACATACAAATAACAAAATTGGAAATTTTTAAAAATAACTGCAAATCACTTAAAATAAAATTTTCTTTCCCGATTAGCTGGAAATAATTGAATAAAAATTTTGTATCAATCCTAAATATCATATGAGGAATGATAAATAGATAAACTGTTAAATTTAGTGTTTTCCAAAATGAAAAAAATTAATAAAATTTATAAAACTCAAAAATAATGATATTGAAGTCAGGAAGAACCCGTACCAGAGAGAATTGAACCCAAATCTGTTAAAAATAATTAAAATAGAGTCTGATGAACCAAAATGGTGGTCAGGAGGTCTAGGGGGTGGTGCAGTGGTTGTTGTGGTGCATTATGTGTGAAAGAGGAAGGATGGGAGGAGGAGGGGGAAGAGTCATATGGGTTAAATTAAATGTTTTTTTAAGATGGTGTATTTGTGAGCGAATTAATTCTGTCGCAAATAGTTTTTTTGGTCAAAACTATTTGCGAGGGAAATTAATTTACGTCGCAATACTATAGGGCCAATGACTATTTGTGACAGATATAAAAATCTGTCACAAATTCTGGTCGCAACTACTTTTAGTGTTGGGCAGTGGGAATGCCAGCCAAAAGTATTTTTGATGGAGTCAATATTTTGTCCCAATTAGTCATGCGGAAGGTACCTTTTGAGATGAGCCTTTTTCCCATCACAAATGATCTGTCAAAAATAAACCAATTACTAGTAGTGTAGATATATCTTAGTGGGATTATAGTTGTTCTTCTAATAGTGTATGTAGACGACATACTACTTTTATTAGCACTGATAAATGAGGTATTTATCAGCGCTTGTTTTAGCACTAATAAAAGGATCCCTTTTAATATCCCATCAATTATTAGCATTTTTTAGCATTAATAAAAGATTTTTTAGCAAAAATAAAACCCTATTTTGTAGTAGTGAGAAGACCCTTATTAAGTATATGGGAATTTTATATTCATTAAATTCATATTTCATATGGAAGTAAATGAATATACAATAGTCCAAAATTAATACATATTGAAACTTGAATATATATATATATATATATACCTGTATATATATTGAAAATTCAAGGCATTTATGTTCCATATGGAAACACACATATTTCAAATTACACATGTAATATATTAAAATTTAATGTTTACTTGTTGGAGTGATTCAATTGAATTTATCAGTAAGATTTCAAGTAAAGAGATTACTACATTTTAAAGGAATAGAATGGTTGGTTAATTTAATTTAGAATAATGTCTTTTTTCATAAAACAATGAAAATAGAATAAGAATATAAAGGTCGATATTAGGTGTATTTAATTTTAATGGGAATGTATATAGATTAAATGTTTCATAATTGGAATCAAATATAGATCTGCCGTTATATTATATATCATACACCACTACAGCTGCCTCTATTTATATGTGGAAAGCTCCCCATTTGTAAAGACAAAAATTGTTGTAAGGATGTGATCTTTACATGTATGTCTACTGGTACCACACCATCGAGATCACGAATTTCCACCAAACTGCCCACTGAACAACACAACACATTTTCAACTACCATGCCCTTCTCCATGATTTGACCGCCATCCAATGGGACTTTGCCACCATGGAAATCATACTATATCCTGAGGGATACCCTTCTTCCCTTGGACACCTCACCAAGAAGGTGTTTGAAGGGGCCTTCCTAGCCCAACGCGTCGTCACACTGTGTGTGGAGATCTATGAGATAATTGAGCTCTATGAGTGCTGCGTGATGAGGCATATTTTTTAGGAGATGATGATGGTTTTGGTCAAAATATAGACTTGTGCGCCATATTTCTGTAGGAAATGAATAAAGGTTCTCTAGATGCTGTCATGCCCTTCACCCATATCTTCCACAGTGACGACATCTATAGGTGGCTCATGCGCCGCTGATTTTCCCCTTCTACCACTACCAACTGCCCCTCCACCATTCTGAAATTTCACATTCTGGAGGGCTACCAAGGGTTTAAAGCATATCCAAAATATTAATAGATGATCCCATTAGGTGTTTTCCATTTGAGATCCCATCAATTTTTGGAAGTCTGTACCTAATGCTCATTGATTTTAGTGTATCCCCCTATCTGGACTAGGTCTTGAGGTTTTTTCCTCATTGAGTTTTCTAGGTTAAAATTTCTGGTGCAAACCGTTATATTCTGCAACTATTTTTAGTGTCCATAGGCTTTTGTTTACAGGGAAATATTTCATTTTTTGGTGCTTCATTAATTTGGATTTTGTTTGCGTGTTCTTCAATTCTCATCTTTCCCAAAACCCCCAATCCATTCATTATTTCACTCTTTCCATTTTTTATGTTGCATTTATTAAACCTTTATTGGAAGTTATTATAATATATGAATGTATAGAGAAGAGGGAAACCATATAACTCATCATATCCATCACCCATCAATGTGAAAAAATATATATGAATTATGAATATATTTTTAACTTTTTTGTGATACATGAATGTCACACCACAACAAATGCGGCCATTAATAACACCAATACCGGCTATAAACAATGCTAAAAAAGAGCTTTTAATATTAGCGAAGATAAAGGGGGTCCTCTTTATCTACGCTAAATAAGTGCTGATAAATGTATACATGTGCTGTTTATATAATAGCACACCCATAAACCAGCAAAAAAATATATCCAAACCAGAAAGCACAAAAATATCCAAACCAGTAAAAACCTGCCCAAAAATAACTTAGCATAGTATATATGAAAAACTACATACATGATGCAAATGATGAAAAAACAAGCAGTGAACACAACAGTTGGACAAACAATTCTATATACATTACATTGACATCATGAATACAAAAATATTTACTCATGGTATATAAAAAAAATCTTCAATATAAATTTTGAACAATGTTTCAAATATTGACCTTCACATGTTTCCCAAAAACAGCTAAACCATTAATGTTTTCACTTTTGACATCTGTGTTCCCCTCTAAAAAAATGTCCTCTGATGGTATTAGTTGCTAAAAAAATCATCCTAACTTGAAAACAATCCACCTATATAAGAAAACAAATATTATTATTAGTTATACTATAAAGAAATAAATTAATCATTAATATGAAAAATACATTAACAAAATGTAAATTTTAATAAAAATGGTACATTTAGAGTTATACTAGTCACACCGTGCATTGTATTGTGGTGGGCTTGATTACTATATCCCAAATTTAGAAAAATATTCCACCCATATAATAAAAGAAATATTACATTTGTTATACTATGAAGACATAAATTAAGAAATAGTATGAAGGATGCATTAAAAAGTTTCATATAGGACACATCGTGCATCAATATGATGTGAGACTACTTCATAAACATCTCAATCAAAGTGTGTTTTCTTGTTTTTAAGTGAGTGGCACACTTTGAGCTGAAATGTAAATTTCAATCTCATAATGGATACTTTTAGTCTTACCGGTGACCTCGTGCATCAGATTGAGGTGAGGTTTAGTCATACATGTCAGAACTGACTCATGGATTGTTTTACTAATGTATAAAAGCGATACAAATGAATTTTCTCGGTTTTTAGTATATTAGTTGTGTTTTCTTGCATGAATTAGTGTTATGTTTAAATAATAAGACACATTTTGAGTCATACCAATAACACCGTCCATTGGATTGAGGTTGGGTTGAGTCATACACGTCCCAACTGACTCATGGATCATTTTACAAAATTATCAAAGAAATATGAATACATCTTCTTAGTTTTTATTAATCCATTTTTGTTTTTTTACTTGGATTAATGTCAATATTAAAAAATAAGAAACATTTTGCATCATACCGGTTATACCGTGCATCAGATTGAGGTGGGGTTGTTTCCAACACGTCACAACTAGCCCATTGTTCGTTGTCAGAAAGTATAAAAGAAATCTAAATGAGTTTCCTTGGTTTTTAATATGTTATTTGTGTTTTTTACATGAATTAATTTCAATTTAAAATAATAAGACACATTTAGATTATAATTTTTAAAAGAATGATGTTTGGTGTGATTTCATGATGAGAATAATTTTTATACATTGATGTTTTTTATCTCATATTTTTATGTGTATATTATATGAGATAAAGGTTGACCAAAATTTTCTCATGATATTTTAATTCTTGTACAAAAACTAATTTTTATAGACCTTATATGATAGTTGATGCAGTTTTTATTCAAATTTTAGGATTAGGGGAATAATTAAAAATGAATTTCATCCTTGGTGTGAGTAATAGATCCTGGTGGGTGGTAATAGAAGAACATTAACTTCCCATTTGAGTTAATCATAAAACTACAGTGTATGTATTTGGAGACAACCCACAAGACTGGATGTTCGATTCATGGAAATGAGGACCTTGTGGAATCATTGGAAATTTGGTATGGGTCATCAGACATCCAGTTTTGGTGTCCCAACAAATTCAAATCAGAGGAAAAAAAATATATCCATCATTATGCTTAATGCCCCACTCATGGGTTCATCTATATCCACACATAAGAGGAGATAAAACCACACCACATTCATAAAATTTCACTACCTATATCCTCCCTTATTTTGGATTATCTATTGGTGATTCATCGTGCCAATTGGATGTATAAAAATTATATTTTTCTTCACTTATCCTCATTGATAAATTTAATTTATTTTTGAATTCATATTATGTTGTTTAATAAGGTATATTATCATTGAGTGTTGAAATTCTATTTATTTTATGGGGTTTTTATGTGCACTATGTAGTGGATATTTATGATACATTATTCCTCATAACCACATCAATTTATATTTTATTTATGGGGATAAATTATTTAATTTATATGTTTATAAAATTTTGTATTAAAATGATGATCATTTTTTTGTCATAAATTAGTTCTTTATTCATCATATAGTTTTTTATTATATTGCGAGTTTACTATGCTTTTATTCCCATTGATTATATATGCAGTGATTCATAGTGAGTTATAACCAATTTAAGATAATTGTGTGACTTATGTATAGATTTACTATTAACCAAATAAACTGAATTCATGATGGTATAGTTGATCATTTGAGACCACAATTATTGTTTCAATTATGAATTGCTAATAACAGTGTTCAATTAAGTATGTCGTCATTTAAATATTCAGAATAAAAAAATCATGGAATTTTTTATCTAATATATTTTTTATTTTAAACTTCTATAGTAAATTGATTATGAGGAGAATTATTATAATACAACATGAATTTACATTCAATAAGAGTTATAGGCTCACATTGAACTAATAAAATCCAAAAGAAAATATTTTTTTTTATTTATTTATTTTCTAATATATTTCATGATTCAGAGTCATCATCTCATCCTATAGACTACTATGTTTAATTATCATATATTGAAGATAAAATAATTTCGTTCTTAAATATATTTTCAATTTTTATTGGATTAATCATTCATTATAATGGGAAAATTTTAACTAGTAATTTTCATATGAGGGGATTTGTGAAGGTAAAATTTGGACCCACCCAAAATCGTGCTTCCCCTATGTCTAGATCTTACAATTTGGCTATTAAGTTGAAAATTGGGTTTGAATGAATTAATAAGTAAAGAGTTCTAAATAATCAATTTAATTAATTTAAGAGAATGTTTTTATCCTAGATTATTACATAGATGGATTGGATGAATGTCATTTATTAGGAACTTTCATGTCATTAAATGAATATGTATCTAAACAATGAGATAATTCTTGAAAATAATTCACCAATTTAATCCCAACCAAATTCCACGGATAATCAAAATATCACATAGAAGACAACATTACTGATAACTCAAAGTAAATGTATCTTACTAGCACTTAAAATTTTTTATCATTAATGTTGGCGAAGACAATGAAGAACATAAATCATCTAATGGAAATCATAAAATAATGAATAGAATTAAATATTAAAGTACATGAAATAACATTAAATATTTCAGTTTTCTACACTAATGGATCAAACCATTAGAGGGTTATCTCTACATTTATTTTATTATATCAATTGAAGTAGGAATTATACTCATTGTGGTATAATTGAAGAAGAAAAACACTGAAAAGAAACATAACTCCATCGTTGTGTAAAGAATTTCACAAAATATGATGTGAATGGATTCAAAAACTAAGGAAATGGTATCAAAAAGATTTGAATAATAATATAATAATATAATATTATAATATTATAATAATAATAAATTTCATTATGAAATAAATGTTAATGAAAAAATTATATGATAAAACAATCACACACAATTACGAAATGAAAGCGTAACAATAAAATTAAATGAAAAACCTAGATTTCCAAATATATTCAACATAACCACCTTAAATAGAAATCATAGAGGACTAGGAATGATCCCATATAAATTAATTCCTTTCCCAATAATTAGGAGAGTAAAATTTGGATGAGAAATCAAAGGATATTTGACATTTCAATGTTTATCATAAAAATAACATCAGATTCATCCACCTTTTTTGCGTGTGAATTTTTAATTAAATGTTGGAAAATATGTAGGATTCATAGAATGTAAATATATTCTTCAAGGAGTCATATAATATCTTTAAAAATGTCATGAAAATTCGATCTGTCATTTTTATGTTAATCTTGAAATGGTGGGATAATTTTATAAACATCAAATCTGGCCCACAAGTAATATGTCAAATTCGGCTACTTGGATCTACTTGTAAACATCAGAATAATATTTAGAAGTTTTTTACTAAAATGGTCCTGTTAATTTTATATATATAAAGTTAAAATTTTATCTTAATTGGACTTGAATTGTGGGATTCACTTTTATTTGATGGGCTTAAGGCCTATTATTCTTTTGTCCATAAATTTCAGCATTCATTTCCAAAAAACAAATTCATCTTCCATTGAGATTCAACCATTGATCCTAAATGAAAAAATGTTCCACAAAATGTGATCAATAATATCACAAAATATCAAATTAAAATAATGAATTCCACAATATTATGATCAATTGGGCCCAAATTAACACTTTAAACATGAATTAAATAAAGATTTGAAATGATGTTCTATTTTTGGAATGCACTAAAACTGATGTTTATAGGCATTTAAACACATAAATATTAAAATATAAAAAATTAATATTAGCCTAATTTTATGGCTAATCAACCCCCCCCCAATATTTAGTTTTTTCGTCCTGAGAAAACAGTATCTCAAAAAATGAAATTGAATTCCATTTTTCAAAAACATTTAAGTATATAACACTCACCCAATGATATCATGTGGAAAAATCATGAATCGAATCAAAATAATTTATCATAAAGATAGGTTCACAAAAATATTTTAAGCCCAAGCCCATTCATTTGTTCGAATTCATCTAAAAATTTCTTCCAATTTCAATTATGCATAACGATATGTTGTGTATCTTAAATGACATGAATACCATTTTCATGTTCAAGGGAAAACAACCAGAAATGATACATGGTAATCACATTAAAACTTATGATGAGTGTCCAATTTTATTTTATTTTATTTTATTTTATTCTTTTCCCATTTTTATTTGGTTTCTTGTTTTTTCTTGACCATAATAAATATTAAAAATATAACTCAGGGAAAGACAAATATGGAGTCACGATCACCATGTGTCAAATGCCAAACATATTGTCAATTATATTCTCACTTATAGTGATGTATAACCTAATTTAGAGAAATAAGACTATAGAGTCATAATCTCCATGTCTTGAACACCACATATTTGGAAAAAACATTACTCTATGCGTTTATTACATTCATTTTTTGTTGGATACTGGAATAAAAATAAACGTTTCCTCAGACAATATACTATGAAGAAAGGGTCCCATGAACTCAGACATGCACCCAAAATCCAATAGACATGCATTGCGGTATTTTTATTAAAAGGATGAAAATGTTATAATTGAAAAATTACATCGGGCAACTGCACTTTCCAAAAATTATTCTCTTAAACTATAACATGCATTAAAATGTAATTGAAGGCATTAAAAATCATTTTAAATTCAGTTTTCATGATTTCCAATGTATATTAACACATTCAAGGATAATGAATTTTTTTTTTCATAAAATCACATATTTTCACTCCCCAAAATGTTGAATGACACCACACTCAGGGTTGAAAGAGAATATAGGAGATATTTTAGAATTGAGAAGAAATAGGGTGGAATGACATTTTAAATGAATTTATTGAACCAAATCACCCTGTTTGGAGTTATTGACCCATTAATAAGAAGTTTATCACATTTGATTCATCATACATGTGGACTCCTTGGGGATGTTTGAAGGTAGGGTTTGAACTTTAGAAATCATAGGTTTGAATTTGAAATAATAAAATGATTCAGATGCTAAATATCACACACAATAGATAATAGATCACATTGAAAACCCCAAGTGGGTTCCCCTATAAAAGAAAGAAAAAAAACACAAAAATAAAATAAAATAAAAACAATACAAAAGTCAAGTTCCCTACTATAATGTTCTTATTTTAATGTTTTTAGATCTACTTGGACCCCATACGTATCCAATTCATATTTAAAAAAATTTAATGAACCAATTTTTCTACACATTATCAAGATTTATATTGATTTATTGTTTATAATTGGATTCATGTACACTCATTTGTTCTATAATGAGTGGGAAAATAAATGTAGTATTAGAAATAGTTGATCGAGTTGGGTTTTCTATCCTACCTAAGACATCAATGATCATTACTAATTAATGGTTTTCATAGAAGAAGTAATTCCATCTAAAACATAATGGTTACACACTATAAAGGGGTACATGAGCGGGGAAGTAAGGAAAATAATTTTGATCTTGGGTTGGATAGGATATTCCCACACCGGTCAGGACTTTGAAATAAACACAGTTTCAATTTCAAAATTCATCAATATAATTGGTTCCTTATAAAAAAGGATTCAACCAAAAATTGGATAGATTGGTTTCATGAAAGGTTATGTGCATGGTGTTTGTGATTTCATCCAATGGATTAGTTATTGGTGTTCCTAAAAAATCATCAAATGAGTTATATTGAAGATACTCGATCCATGATTTGAAATTTTTATCATTTGAATCTAATAAATAAATTTCCTCATGATTTAAAGACCGTTAAAATTTTCCTCGATTTTCTTCAGCTATCTAAATTCCAAAGGTAGATTCCTCAGTAAATTCAAGGGAGAATTGTGGGAGAATATATTCTTAAATCATTGATGAGGAAGGGACATCCTATGTGGGAATGGGTTCCATAAATGTTTCACTGCATCTTAGTTGTAATATCAATGATGAAAATTATGAATTTAGTGTATCCATTTGTTGACAAATTTGTTCAAGATGTGGTGGAAGATTAAGATGGATAGTATTTTGGACATTTTGGACTTTACAATGTTTGATATCTTGAACAACCCTTGATAAGGATATAAATGTATCCTTTAAATGTTTATCTTCCCAATGATTATACATGTCATCTTATATGTGGTAATCAATCTATTGTTGATAATAGATATTTACTAAGTTGGGGATTTCAAATATTGATTTAAAATTTGATTTAATCAAGAGTTTATGTTGTGTAATTGTTTAAGATACTTCATTGGAGTATATAGAAATTTGGATTTGATATTTTCAATACACACACAAACAAAAAGGGAAAAGATAAGATAAATGGGATGAGAAAATAAAAACAAGGGAGAATAGAATGAGATTATAAGGTGTATTACTTGGGTCCATGAAAACTGTGCCAAAATTTTCTTTCCCCCAAATTTACCGAAGTTATATCGTTAAAGGGTCACTTGTAGAACAACATTGGTTATCGAATCCACATGTACTTAAGAATAATCCTAAAGAAATATAAATTATAGGGTGGTGATTTGGAGATGAAGTGGCAAAATTGATATTGAATTGAGTTCATAATTAATGTGATTTAAAAACTTAAATTAATTTAATTTCAGAGAATTATTTTATCCTATATTATCATTTTGGGTGGATTGGATGAATTTATTTTATTAGAAACTTTCATGCCACTAATTCAAGATTTTTCCAAACAATGAGATAATTTTCCAAATACATTAACCAATTTAATCCCAACACAATTCCAAATATAATCACCATTTCATAGATTGTATACCATTAATAAACCCTAAGGTAAATGGATCGTACTAGAACTCAATATTTTTCATCATTAAAGTTGGTGAATACAAAGAAGAACGTAACTCATCAAATGTAAATCTTAAAATAATAATCAGATTAAAATATTAATGTACATGAAATAAAATTAAATAAATACCCTTTATAATCTCTTAAATCAACCCATTAGATGGTTATCCCTCCATTGATTCTATCCTAACAATTGGCGTAAGAAGCCGACTCATTAAGGCAGAATTGAAGAAGAAAACCATTGAAAATAGTGATCACTCTAACGTTATGTAATGAATTTCAGAAAATATGATGTGAATGGATTCAATCCACAAGGAAATATTATCATTATGATATTAATAAGAATATTATACTATATTAAGAATAAATTTTATTAATAAATGAAGGTGTATGAAAAAATTATCTGGTAAAAAATTAACATGCAATTAAAAAATGAAAGCGTAAAATATAATTGAAAGAAAAACAAATATTTTAAAATAACTTCAAAACTCTCACAATAAATGGGTTAATTAGGATCTTAGGTTCTATCACACATAAATAAATTCTATCCCCATTAAATAAAATAGTAAAATTGGTGTAGAAAATCATAAGATATTTTACATCTCAATGTTTCGCATAAAAATAGGATTAGATTCATACCCATTTTTAAGTTAAATTTGGACATAGAAAATGAAAAAATATGAAGTCTTTTAGAAGAAAAATATCTTATTCCCAGTGTCCCATAATATATTTCTGAATTTATTTCCAATTGGATCATCCTTTCGGATGTTATGAAAAAAAGGTGGTCCGATTTTAGGGGACTTCAAATCTGGCCCACAAATAAAATGTGAACCTCTGCACCCAGGTTCTCATTGAAAACATCAGAATTATCTCTTCACATATTTGAATAAAAATATCCCCATAATTTTATATTTATATAGTTATTATTTATGCATCATTGAGATTGAATTGTAGGGTATGCTTTTAATTGATGGGTGTATGGTCCATTATGCTTTGTCTAGAAATCACTGCATTCATTGGCAGAAAAATCTCCATATTCCATTTTGATTCATCCACTGATCATAAAAGAAAAAAAATTAAACACAAAGTTATCAATAATATCCAAAAAAATATAAAATTAAAATAATTAAAATAATTAATTCCACAATTTGATGATCAATTGGTCCCAAAGTGACACTTTAAACATAAATTGCACAATGATGTGAAATGAAGTTTAATTTATGAAATTCACTGAAACCGTTGTTTCTTTGAATTTAAACACATCAATGTTAAGATATAAAGAATGAGTATTATCCTATTTTAGTGTCTAATAAGTTACCCTACAATGATTACATCTGGAATATCATTGAATTTTTTTTTCAAATGATCAGATGTAAATCTATCAGAAATCCCCTCATTGGACACTTTAAGTCATCCAAGGCCTAGAAACCTTCATTGTAAGATGAGGTCTAGAAAATTAATCGATTTTTGTATTCTTCATCTATTGGAATATTGATGTTTTTTATAGTTTTTATGTGATCTAGAATTTCTATTTCAATGAGAGTGGTAATTAATTTCATGTCTAACCCTTGTAATCATCACTAGGAACATGTTAAGTGTATAATAAGATACTTGAATGGTTAGGTAGATTATACATTGTGTTTAAGGGAAAATGGCCCTCTAAAGTATTTTATGATACAATTTTTTCAAGTGATTTTGACACCCAAAAAAACACAGTAGGTTTCACTTTAATGGAATAACAATCAGCTAAATGTTACAGCTATAGCTGGTGCTGATGTTGTCTACAAATAACGCAGAGTATGTTGTAGTTATAGAAGATGGAACACCCGCAATAGATCAGAAGCATATGAAACCACCACCCTAAAAAATGTGGGAGGATTTTTTTGTTCGAACACCCATGCCCGACCAGCCATATATAAGGAAGGATGTGGTGCTCCATAAAATTTTTTCATGAACCATGTAAAGATATCACGAAAATGTGCCTTAGCACCACTATCTGATAAACCACTAGTGCCTCAGCTGTAACTATATGAGGATCCCTTGGTATAAATGTCCCACTACCTCTCGTGTGTGGTCACCAACACCCTCTTGGAATATGACTAGGGTTCATCATTGTGACGGGTGTCTATAATGTCAAACACACACATTTGAAAATAATGATAGCACATTTTTCCACTAAAAGTGTAGTAAAGGTCAAAAACATCATATAAATAGGTCATACTACATAGCCTACTCCTATATTTATGACTATATATAAATATACAGTCATAAAAGACACTAGAAACACTGCCTACTTCCCACTTAAAATCTGGGTAGAGGTCAATTCTTAATTTCACAGTTCAACTTTCCATTTAATGTCCATATTCATTTAACATTTACATCATAATTAACTTTTTAAATGGTTGAACCAAATGGTTCCCCACTTTTGATCTGTAAGGGCTCATACTTCTTCTAAAATGAAATATGGCATCCACCTAATCCACACCATAATAAATTCTAGTCCATTTGAATCCTAGACCATGACTCAAAATTCCATAATTTGATACTTAGGGGGTATTTGTAGTCTAATCAAGAAAACACATCTTATGTTATGAAAGGAACACTAAGTACTAACCAGGTTTTCAAGTTCCATGTAAAAAATATCAATCAAAATAGTCATTATATCCAACAAGAATTATATCACAAAGTCTTCAAAATAATAAATGCATCCTATATGAATAATGAATGGCATTTGAATCATATAAAGTTCCTAAAATGAATCATGAGATAGAATACCCTCATCTCATTGGGTTGTAACAAAACAAAACCAAAAATTGCATCATTGGTAACATCATAATTCAAGCACATCTCCCAGTCGTGGAATCAAATGAACATTAATATCCAACATCTGGAAAACATAAATTTCATTTGATGCAATTTGGCTTTTCCTATATGTGATTTATCTATGCCAAGACACAGCTCATTATCAATCTCATATTCTCAATGATCCCTTATTATTATCTCAAAATAGTAAAGCAAACCAGAAAAAATGTCCCTGATTCAACTTTGTGACATATCGGACATAGATTCCACTAAACGATTCCCCGATCCAAGTTGGCCACATGGCCTTAAGTGCATCTCCCCAAACACGAAAGGCTATCAACTAGCCGTGATATCCTAGGGTGTGTTGTGGGGAGACTATTACCTCTTTCCAAAGTGTAAAACAGTGGATGAAAAATATAAAAATATAAATAGGATGCATTAAATCAATAAAAAAATGGATAAAAATCCAAAACATAGTCATATATGTATAACAATGCTTGAATTAATATCATATATAATGAAGATCATGTTATGTATCTATAAAAATTCCAAAATATGTTTATAGACAACAATAAAATACATGTTATAAAATAATCTAAAGGCCAAAAACTATCACAACAAGCATCATAAGTATCAGCTCAGTCACATGATCCTATGATTCAAATCATGAAAACAATTCATGAATCTAACTATAAGAGCTTTCCCTAGTCCCTATTTATATCCATAAAGTCTATCCAGGTACCCAATTGTGGCCCAAACAAGGTTTGAGATACAATCCTAGTTGGTCACCACCCAAAGTGTCTATAACAAATCCAGGTTCTGTAATACAAGGTCAAGCGGTGTGTATAATATAATAGGTATGACATTACTAAAAGTAAAGTACCCAGAGAAAAAGAAAACAAACATGAGTTCCTATACAACAATATAAGACTCCATACAGAACAACTGTATAATTCCTGTATCAAGTAATCCATAAGTTAAATATAAGTCAATACCACAACCATGTCATATACATAGTATATCACTTCCCCCATGGACTTGTTTTATAACGTGTATAAGATATCCATCATGGTGATGCCGTATAACAAGAAGTCAAATGATTTATCACAACTGAGACATATAATCAGAAGTGTCACACCCCACAAGGCCTAATCCAAGATATAGAAGACCAATTCATCCTCATTGAGTCATAGGGGTATCTCATTGAAAAATAATTAGTGGAACTAGTGTATTCCTAGGATTATGTGAACATAGAATGTCCAATGCGAGTCCAGCAAACTAGACCCAAGGGGTAAAATTGACCTTGGCATCCTGCTGAATCAAGATCCCTGGAGCATACATGTCTAATGAATCCTCTACTGTAAACCAAGACTCATTGGTGAAATGTCCAAGTAATCTAAATAGAATTAATATCCATGGTACACTAACCAAGTAATTACGACCATTTCAATTCACATCTCATTCCATTCATCAATTCACAAGCACTCAAGTTCCATGATTATACCCACTCATATATAAATTCACATTCAATTACATTTAATGAGTTTACACACTCATATATAAACTTCATATAAAATATTTCATAAAAGTATTAACATGAAAAAGTGGTAATGTATATATTAATTATTAAATTAAATTCATTTAATTTATAAAGGGGATTCCCTTAACTTGGAAAACTCAAATACACACCAAATGGGTGGTATAATAAAGGAAAATATCACAGGAACGCCCCATGGGTGACCATGGATGTGGTAAAAAACCTCCAAGATGTCTCAAGGAACTAGTGGGAATCCCTAATAGGTTCTATTGCATTCAATTAAATTATTCAATTCATTTTTGGGCCCATTCCAAAATATCCGGTGGATAGAACAATGAAAATAAGCTATATAAAGCACTAACCCACTCGAGAAAAGTATAGAACACATGTCGTAGGTCTGTAGGAGAGTTCTAACTGATTATCAAATTCTAATTTTACTTGAATCAAAATAAAAAAAGAGAGCGGATAGGAAACCCTAAAAATAGGGCATATTAGTTATCACCTAAATAACTCTGTCGATTATATGTTAAATAAATAACTTCATAAAAGGAATTGTGTACTCACCATCATGGTTACAACAAGGCCAAATGTAGAGACCCGAAGCCTGATGTACATGGACATTACATTACTTTTGCGGAATACTTAATACATAACAAAAACAGACACACACGGACCGTAATAGTTTAGTGTCTTTGGAAACTCGGAATATAATCTTCTAATCGTGGTGAAAGATCGTCAACATCTCCCATAAAGATCTTCCTTTTTTACTTAAAACCATTCATTATATCCTGGGGAAATGAAAAAAAAAGGTGAGATCAAATGCTCAGTAAGGGTAAACAAAAGAAATATCAATCACATCATATTCATAAGAACATAACATTTTGGAAATCTTAACCTGCAAAAGAGATCATAATATCATAACTTGGGATAAATCATAGTAGTGAAATGTAATCCCAATAATCATAACATAAAACATGAAACTTTGTGGCATACACACATAATCATATAGAATAATTTCTTATTAGTCAAGACTCATTGCCAAGACTATCTTAGTGGACAAAGTCCATTTCTGAACCAAGTTCACTCCTCATTTCAGTCCTGTTTCACTGAACCGGTTTAACCTGCTATTCCAGCCATGTCTATCTCATGAGATATAAAATATTTAACCAATGAATCGGAGGGAGATATAGGTCACACCCATCTCATAATGATACCATTCTTATGTGTTCCACAAAATCATAACCCATACATCATAGCATAACCCATGTAATTAAAATGGGATTCTTAAACATCATGAAATCATAAAACAATTCATATAAGATAAAGGAATTCATAAAAATAATTACAACACAACATAATCAAATCAATGTAATAATAGGGATATAAACCAAACCCTATATTATCTTAGATTGAAAATACTTTTGATAAAACACTTGAACTCCATTCTTGAGGAAAATATCCTTTCTACTTGAAAAAAATTTTCCATTCTTAAAATGTCATACAATTTTAAAATAAAAGAAGTTGATTAAAAATAAACCTGAAAACTTGTAAAGGATGATTCTTGGAAATAATTTTTAAAAAATCCATTCATGTCGTATAAGTTAAAAAAAACATTCTTCTCGTACTTTTGTCACAAAAGTCAAAAAGTACCTCGTACGAAAAACCAGAAAATATTCCTTTCATATCTTTTACTATAAACTCACCAAAGGGTAAAAATGGATTTAAAAAATTGTAGGTGGATGGAAAAAATATTAAATATTGAGGAAACATGGATGTGGATGATAAAATACACCCCAGTAAATACCAAAGTATAAACAATGTCAGATAAAAATGAGATTGTGATATTTCCCTTACCTTAGGTCTGATTTGCTTCGTAAGTGTCCGAAACTCCTCTATAATGATTTAAATAATGTAATTTACTTATTTCAGAATCATACTCATTGTTATGATATCATATATGTTTCACTTATGACTTTATATTACCCGTTCTTTTGTAAATTCCATGTTAAAGAGCGTTTTGGGTAAAATCATTTCATTTGTCGTCCGTGTTTTGACTTGTAATTATTCACATGATTACATAGATCATGATTAATTAATTTCAGAATATAAAACATGATTTAAATATAAGATATATTCAGAATATAAATATATATAATAGATCAGTAAATGGAAAGAAATACACCGTTCATGGAGACGGTAGGTCGTACGTACGCATGAACGATGTTTTCATTTCCTTATTGAGTTGAATTGAATTAAGTAGATGACATACATATATATACACATAAATCCATTATCACTATTATTTCATATATTTCATGATTACTTATTATATATACTTTATAATCATTCATGAATGGTTAACGTGGAGAATGAATCTCATCGCATCATGGAGACGGTAGTCCGTACGTACGCACGAGCGATGATATTGTTCTCATGATTGTGGAATTGTATTGGAGTGTATGTATACTATTTCATAATCAATATCACTTTAAAATAATCATATATAGTTATTATATACACCATTATACCCATCCAAGTATGTTGGTGGGGGAAAATAGATTACACCACG
This sequence comes from Viscum album, assembly GCA_963277665.1. Classification (NCBI taxonomy): domain Eukaryota; kingdom Viridiplantae; phylum Streptophyta; class Magnoliopsida; order Santalales; family Viscaceae; genus Viscum; species Viscum album. The sequence goes on from OY728134.1 coordinate 1,284,778,824, forward strand.
GCATGGAGACGGTATTCCGTACGTACGCACGCGCGGTGATTTCCTTTTCTGTAGGATGTATAGATGGTGAAATTGGGTTGTTTCATACTTATAATAACATATCAATATATGAGTGATAATTATGTTATTACTTAATAATGAAACAACCTAAGAATAAGTGGAAGAAGAAATAAAGTTGAAAGAATCGATAACAGACATTACCTCTTCTTTGAAGCGCCTCTTTGAGTCCTCCTCTTAGGGCACTAAAATTGGTCTTTGAAGAAGACCAGAACCTATAGGATATTTATATGGAAGTGGAGAAGTGAATTTGTCAAGGTTTGGCCGAGCTTTAAGGCTCAATGTGGGGTGAGGAAGAGAGGCAGGAGGTGCCCTTTTATAAGGGAGGAGAGGGGCACCTTTGGAAAAACTAAAAATATTATTTTATTATAAATCCAAATTCGTTTATAAATAGCTCCAAATTGATTTATTTCGATGATAAGGTGGGTATGGGACGAACTCATCTCATCCAATAGAATTTAGACAAGTTTAGTTTCCTATTTTAACCTTATCATTTAGATTTAACATTAAGTTAGATAATTTTACTTTTACCGTGTCTTTTTGTGTTCTTACACTATAAGGTTAATAAACATACTATTACATTCCAAACGAACCCCAAGTTGTTTATTATTAATATATATAACCTTATCTAAGTCATTTGGCCTAACCTTAGATTTTTAGGAATAAAATAACAATTAATAATATAATATTTTTTTTAAAAACTATTTTATGTCAATTTTGACACTATTTAGTAATTGATTTTTTTGAAAATCATAACAGAATGCTTAGTTCGAAAAAAGTTACTTAAATCAATACCAACAGTTCCTATTAACCTATAAAATTAGTTTAATTCATAAAAAGTATCAAATTACATTTATTTGGGTATTTATAACATCAATTATGTCAATATTTCATTAATAAGATAATTACTGCATCATCGTTGTGTCATAAATAAATTAACTTATTTAATGTCTAAAAATTTCAAATAAATTACCATTATGTAGTAAATCCTTTTATCTTTCTAATGAATATTTATAGTCGAATTTTTCTTATGTATAACCCTATATTAAAAATGATTTAGTCATTAAACATTGATTTTAACTATTTTAACCCTTCTTTAAATAAATTGATAATAAATGTCCTAATCTAATCCAAGTGGGCCTAAATGGTCATATTTTATTCCTAAGGTTGTTTTTGGTCGAATTAAACTTATCCAATAGAATTAGGACATGTGTAATGGTAATAATAATAATACTTTTACCCGTAATTACGCTATTTACTTTTAACCGAGGTAAAAAAAAACGCAAAAAGTTACTATTCACCAAAACATATTTTCATCTCATTGAACCACATTTTAGTCCTTGATTTTAACCTTGTCTCTCAGATTTTCGAAATTCCACTCACAGAAGCGGTAAAAATAAGTTTTATGAAAAATTCAGTTTTTTTTACTACCACTTAGTGGTTTCACTATTCATCAAAAAATGAAAGTTTCCAGAAAAATTCAAAAAATTAGGCCTAAGATATATTTGATATTATGAAATCAAAAATTATATCTATTTTACCAAATTCAAAAATATCAGTTGCATTAATTAATTTAAAAAATAATTCCCGTTGTCAAAACAAATAGTGTGTTCTTAAGAGATAATAACAATCAAAAGATTGACACTTGTTTATGTCTGGTTTAAATGTGAAATTACATCCAATGACCAACATTGTATTAAATTGTAAAAATATATTCTAAATATACTTTAAAACCACTCAAATTAATAATTTATCACTATTAATTATTTCAATTAAAAATGTTTTTTTAATTAAAAGTTATTAATTTTCACTATTAATTAGAATATGAAAGTTATCTGAAAAGTACCAAAATCTAACCCTAATCTAATTTCGATATTCCAAATCCAAAAATGAAGTCCATTTTGAAAAATAAAATTTAAAAAATTTCAAAAAGTGTTTATTACTATTCTTAATGGCTTGTTTTAATAATATTTTAATAGCATATCATTGTTTAGTGAAACTTGGTATTGCGTACTACACACGCTATCGAGGACGGTCGTGATTGCGTGTAATGCAAGGCAAGTCAAGGATGCATGTTGTTCAAGCTTCTTTTGGTGTAGCATACAACACAAGACATTAATGAAATTAAAAGAATATTTTTCATAAAATCTCGGGGTGTTACATTCTACCCCCCTTAAAATAAATTTCGCCCTCGAAATTCGTCGGGGTTATAAATGGTTTACTACTCGAAAGTTTCATTAATAGAAACCCACATCGTAAAAAGGAATACCAATACTTGGCTTTAAAAATTAAAGTCTGAAATGTAACGGTTACCCAAATTAAATCATCACTGGGTTTCCACGTAAGAGAACATAGGTGAAAATATGGATATGGAAGAAAAATATAAACATCAAGTTCTGATGGAGAGTGGTAGAGAACATGGCTATTAAATAGACAACAATAACAAATCCATAGATTTGTGATGATCTAAGGTACCATATGATTTATCAGATATAAGAGCACTTGGACAACATTTTTGGTTTTCAAGATCATTTCCCTAAAGTTGATGAAATTGGAATTAGAAGAAATACTTTCGTGATTTTGGTACAGTGTCACCGTTGGTCATTCTTTGGACAATTTACACTTCATCTCATAAAAAAATGAAGGTGAATTTGTCATTCGTGATGTGTTAGTAGATCATGTGATAGAATGATGGGTCATTCCATCTATCTCAAACAAAAGGTTATTAAAGTAATCAAACAAAATACATAAGTCCATCTATAGTGAGATTAATCATATACGATTCTAAAAATGAACTAATACTTCATATATCATACCGCGTAATAAAATAAAACTAGTTTATACTAACCATGGACTTCCTGTAGGCCAGTGGTAGGCGACAAAGTCCAGTCGCACTTCGGTTGTGGGTTCGATTCCCACAGCCTTGTCCGACGCGATGGGTTGTCGCCCATCCTGTAGGTTGTCCTTTTTCTAAAACTACATTACTATAACATCCCATAAATAATATCAAAAAAAACTTCTATCCTTAAACAATACTAGCTTATGTCTAACATAATCCATTCCAATCTTTAGGTTTATCCAAAATACTGTTGTCCAATCTCATATTATAGTGAAAACGATTACCAAAGAGTTTATACAACTAGCATGTTAATACCATCGTTGATCCCCATATTTCATGAGATATGTCTTGTTGGTCACATTCCAAACATTCGAAGGCCATAATCATGTATTCTCTTGAAAAAAAATGAATTCCCATTAAATCTTAGTGAAAACATGAGTGCTGTCAAAAGTTAACTCTTTTCACATACCAAAACCTCGAACCATGATATAACTATTTCCTTATATCAGTCATGAGCTCATGAATACTGTAAAACATTTCATTTTCTCTTTTTCCCTTCATCATGCGCATATCATCTTTTTTCCAAAAATATCACAATCACTTTCCAGGGTTACCGGTACCATAAAATTATTGAAAACCACAATAGAACAATACATAAATATTTCAAATTCCACGATACTATATACAACATTATTTTGGAATCCCATTACATAAACACCTAATCATTCCACCACATCTTTGTCATATTCAACATCGCCAATAGTGACCACATGTGACTTTCCTTTGTCCTTTTCCTTAATTGGTTGCTCTTGTCAATCATCACTAACCCTTGGATTAGGGCATTTATTAGCATAATGCCCCATTTCCTTGCACTTGAAGCATTGAAGTGTTGGTGTTGCATTCGCTGCAGTTTTTTCTTTATTCACATCATTAGAAACCCTTTTTCCATTACTTCGACACTCAGCTGCTCGATGACCTTCTTTTCCACACTTAAAACATTTTCTAGTCCCTTTAAGACAATCTTTTCCAAGATTCATTCCACACTTTGAGCATAAGGAAACATTCATCTTCTTTTCACCATTATTCTGAGATTTCTCCTTGAACTCCATCTTTCGTTTCTTGTCAAAACCATGATATGGATATGTAACACCAACTTACATTTCTACCTTAATAGCACATCATAAAATATCTTCATAGCTACTGATGTCTCTTATAGCTAATTCCCTTCGAAGATTTGGTTTAAGCCACTGAAGAATCGATGAACTTTACTTTCAGGTTAGATGATAAAGCCAGATTCATACCTTGCAAGCCTTGTAAAATTTACTTCGTATATACAAACAGATTCATCATCCTTTTGCTTTAGTTCAAGAAACTCCTTCTCCATATTTGTTCGAAGAATACAAGGGAAGTACTTATTGAAAAATAAGTTCCTGAACTTGTCCCATTCCATGGACTCAATTTCGTCTCTTGGCCTCATATTCTTGATAAGATTCCACCATTGATCAGCATCACCTTCCAAACGATACACTACTATGATGACTTTATCATGTTCAGAACATTGAAGAATGAAAATATCTTTTCAGTGGTACTGATCCATTCTTCAGCAACAAGTGGATCAGAAGACCCACTGAAAGAAGGTGGGCGTTGCCTCATGAAGGACTCGATAGAATATTGTTCCCTTCTCTGCTCATTTGGAAGTCCAGAATGATTCATAGCTTGTGTAAGTATAGAAATAAGATTTTTCACTCCATCTCCCATAATATTTTCTTGTTCATGATGAAAATAATTGCATTGTCCATTGCATTGATCAACACTGTTCCTTCGGGTTCCATCCATCGTCTAAAACCCAAAAAGAATAGTATAAGAGGAAAAAATCATGCTAGGGAAAACAACATAGTAAAGGGGGAGTACCTTCAATATCTAACATCTTAGGTTTAATTCTAAAATCATTACCATAATTCTCGTACTATAAACTATACTTATACTTAACCTTAGGGACATCCCTAGACATACCTTAGAAATATCTCTAGGGATCTCACCAAAGTTCTCGTATCCTAGTTTCCAATGGTTGACTAAACCTTTACTCTGATACCAACTTTAGAGACTCAAAGCCTGACGTACTAGGATATTACATTACTTTTGCGGAATAATTAATGCATAACAAAAATAGACACACAAGGACCGTAATAGTTTATTGTCTTTGGAAACCCGGAATATAATCTTCTAATCATGGTGAAAGATCTTCAATATCTCCCATAAAGATCTTCCTTTTTTTCACCTAAACCCTTTATTTATATCATGGGGAAAAGAAAACAAAAATGTGTGAGCTCAAATGCTCAGTAAGGGTAAACAAAATAAATATCAATCACATCCTATTCATAAGAACATTCCATTTTGGAAATCAGAACTTTCAAAAGAGATCATAATATCATAACATGGGATAAATCATAGTAGTGAAATTTAATTTCAATAATAATAACATAAACATGAAACTTTGTGGCATACACACATAATCATAGATAATCATTTATTATTAGGCAAGACTCATTGCCAATACTATCTTAGTGGAAAAAGTCCATTTCTGAACCGAGTTCACTCCTCATTTCAGTCCTGTTTCACTGAACCGGTTTAACCTGCCGTTCCAGCCATGTCTATCTCATGAGATATAAAATCTTTACCCAATTAATTGGAGGGAGATATAGGTCCCACCCATCTCATAATGATACCATTCTTATGTGTGCCACAAAATCATAAACCATACATCATAGCATAACCCATGTAATAAAAATGGGATACTTAAACATCATGAAATTATAAAACAATTCATATAAGATAAAGGAATTCATAAAAATAATTCCATAACAACATAATCAAATCAATGTAATAATAGGGATAGAAACAGAACCCTATATTATCTTAGATGGAAAATAATTTTGATTAAACGTTTGAACTCCATTCTTGAGGAAAATATCCTATCTACTTAAAAAAATTTTCCTTTCTTAACATGTCATACAATTTTAAAATAAAATAAGTTGATTAAAAATAAACTTGAAAACATGTAATGTAAGATTCTTGGAAATAATTTTTTAAAAATCCATTCAAGCCGTATAAGTTATAAAAACATTCTTCTCGTACTTATGTCGGAAAAGTCAAAGAGTACCTCGTACAAAAAACGACAAAAGATTCCTTTCATATCTTTTACTAAAAACTCACCAAAGGGTAAAAATGGATTTCAACAATTTTAGGTGGATGGAAATAATATTACGTATTGAGGAAACATGTATGTGGATCATAAAATACACCCCAGTAAATACCAAAGTATAAACAATCTCGGATAAAAATGAGATTGTGATATTTCCCTTACCTTAGGTCCGATTTGCTTCGTAAGTGTCCGAACCTCCATTATAATGATTTAAATAATGTCATTGACTTATTCCAGAATCATATTCATTGTTATGATATCATATATGGTTCACTTATGACTTTATATTACCCTTTCTTTTGTAAATTCCATGTTAAAGATCGTTTTGGGTAAAATTGATTCATTTGTCGTCCGTGTTTTGACTTGTAGTTATTAATATGATTATTAGATCATTATTACTTAATTCCAGAATATAAAACATGATTTATATATAATATATATTCAGAATATAAATATATATTATAGATCAGTAAATGGAAAGAAATAAACTATTCATGGAGACGGTAGGCCGTACGTAAACATTAACGCTGTTTTCGTTTCCTTATTGGGTTGAATGGAATTAAGTAGATGAAATACATACATATACACATAAATCCAGTATCACTATTATGTCATATATTTCATGATTACTTATTATATATACTTTATAATCATTCATGAATGGTTAACGTGGAGAATGAATCTCATCGCGTCATGGAGATGGTAGTCCGTACGTACGCATGAGCGATGATATTGCTCACGTGATCGTAGAATTTTATTGGAGTGTATGTATACTATTTTAGAATCAATATCACTTTACAATAATCATATGTCGTTTTTATTTACACCATTATACCCATCCAAGTAAGGTGGTGGTGGAAAATAGATTACACCACGGCGTGGAGACGGTATTCCGTACGTACGCACGCGCGGTGATTTCGTTTTCCGTAGGATGGATAGATGGTGAAATAGGGTTGTTTCATACTTATAATAACATATCAGTATATGAGTGACAAAGATGTTATTACTTCATAATGAAACAACCTAATAAGAAGAAGTTGAAGAAGAAATAAAGTTGAAAGAATCGGTAATGGACATTACCTCTTCTTTGAAGCGCCTCTTTGAGTCCTCCTCTTAGGGCACTAAAATTGGTATTTGAAGAAGACCAGGACCTCTAGGATATTTCTATGGAGGTGAAGAAGAGAATTTATCAGGGGTTGGCCGAGCATTAAGGATCAACGTGGTGTGAGAAAGAGAGTGAGGAGGTGCCCTTTTATAAGGGAGGAGAGGGGCACCTTTGGAAAAACTAAAAATATTATTTTATTATAAAGCCAAATTCGGTTTTAAATAGCTCCAAATTGATTTATTTCGAAGCTAAGGTGGGGATGGGTCGATATCCTCTCATAAAATATAATTTAGACAAGTTTAGGTTCCTATTTTTACCTTATCATTTAGATTTAACATTAAGTTAGATAATTTTTCTTTTACCGTGTCTTTTTCTGTTCTTACACTATAAGGTTAATACACTTACTATAACAAGCCAAATGAACCCCAAGTTGTTTATTAGTAATATATATAACCTTATATAAGTAATTTGGCTGAACCGTAGATTTTTAAGGATAAAATAACAATTAATAATATAATATTTGTTTTAAAAACTATTTTATGGCAATTTTGACACTATTTAGTAATTGATTTTTGTGAAAATAATAACAGAATGATTAGTTCGAAAAAAGTTACTTAAATAAATACTAACATGTCATATTAACCTATTAAATTAGTTCAATTCATTGAAAGTCTCAAATTACATTTATTTGGGTATTTATAACATCAATTATGTCAATATTTCATTAATAAGATAATTACTGCATCATCGTTGTGTCATAAATAAATTAAATCATATAATGTATAAAAATTAAAAATAAAATACCATTATGTAGGAAAGATTTTTATATTTCTAATGAATATTTATAGTCGAATTTATCTTATGTATAACCATATATTAAAAATTATTTAGTCATTAAACTTTGATTTTAACAATTTTAACCCTTCTTTAAATAAATTGATAATAAATGTCCTAATCCAATCCAAGTGGGCCTAAATGGTCATATTTTATTCCTAAGGTTGTTTTTGGTCGAATTACACTTATTCAATAGAATTAGGATATGTGTTAGGGTAATAATAATAACACGTTTACCCTTAATTACCCTATTTACTTTTAACCGAGGGAAAAAAAAGTAAAAAGTAACTATTCACCAAAAATTATTTTCATCTCATTGAACCACATTTGAGTCCTTGATATTAACCGTGTCTCTCGAATTTTCGAAATTCCACTCACAGAAGCGGTAAAATAAAGTTTTATGAAAAATTCATTTTTTTTAACTACCACTTAGTGGTTGCACTATTCATCAAAAAATGAAAGTTTCCAGAAAAATACCAAAAATTAGGCCTAAGATATATGTGATATTATGAGCTCACAAATGATGTCTATTTTACCAAATTCAGAACATATTAGTTGCATTAATTAATTTAAAAATTAATTCCCGTCGTCAAAACAAATAGTGTGCTCTTAAGAGATAATAACTATCAAAAGATTGACACTTGTTTATGTCTGGTTTAAATGTGATATTACATCCAATGACCAACATTGTATTAAATTGAAAAAATATATTCTAAATATACTTTAAAACCACCCAAATTAATAATTTATCACTATTAATTTTTTCGATTAAAAAAGTTGTTTTTAATTAAAATTTAGTAATTTTCACTATTCATCAGAATATGAAAGTTATCTGAAAAGTACCAAAATTTCACCCTAATCTAATTTCAATATTCCGAATCCAAAAATGAAGTCCATTTTGAAAAATAAAATTTACAAAAGTTCAAAAAGTGGTTATTACTATTCATAACAGCTAGTTTTAATAATATTTTAATAGCATATCGTTGTTTAGTGAAACTGGGTATTGCATACTACAAACGCTATCGAGGAAGGTCGTGATTGCGTGTAATGCAGGGCAAGTCAAGGATGCATGTTGTGCAAGCTCTTTTTGGTGTATCATACAACACAAGACAATAATGAAATTAAAAGAATATTTTTCATAAAATCTCGGGGTGTTACACCAACAACGCTCGATTCCATTATAGTATCGAAGAATGACGGAAAAAGTTATGATTTGGCTTCAAAGAGATCTTGAATGGATCAAGGCTGTCCAATAGATTAAATGAGAAATTATATTTATGTTATAATATATTTTAAGGGAAATGATAATTTATTGCGATTTACTGGGCCTCATGGTTTAGCCACACAGTTGGCCAAAACCTACACCTATTGTGCACCCTTCACTGTAAGGAGGGCCACCTCAATTGGTTTGTGTGCACATTTTTCAACCTATTCTTAAACTGTGTGATTTAGCTCCACTAAAATTTGATGGTGCCTTATGTGGATGTGAGTCTCCATCTGCCCGATTTCTTCAAATTGTGTGGCCTATAGCACCCCACATACCCGCCATGCATGGTTAGTAGTAACTATGTGACCTGCTCCACGATGTATCTATTAATCGTGTGTCTCATCCTAAGTTTCCAAAAATTGAGGTTCCGGGGTCCGAACAAGCCTCAAAAACCCAAAATAAACATGTGACTTCAAAGGGTCTTCACATTAGGCCGTAATTAAACATTCAAACCAAAAAATATATATATATACCTTATACAAACACCCAGAATCATACATATATGATACATTCTGAGGGTTTTGAGAATTCCAAATGAGAATGATAAGGTTTTAAAATTGATAAGATATATATATTGACTAAAGTAGGATTCTGAGAGTTGGAACACGTGGTTTGATAGTAAAATCCAATAGTTCGATTTCATCAAAAATGTGGATGATTCATGTATATATCACAATAAGAATTTGAGCTATTTTTGACAGGTTATTTGTGAAGGACTCCTGCTGCAAAAAGTCATTTGTGATGGGAGGCCTTCGCAAATAAATCGTCGTAGAAGAATGTGTCATAAATGTGATTATTTGTGACGGCTCGCTACAAATCCTTTATTTGTGAAGGATAAGTGATATGTTGCAATAGATTCCCATAATAGTTTTTAAATACAATATGGTGATGATTTGTTGCAGATTGTTATTTCTGACAGATGTAAAATCTGTGACAAATAATAATTTTTTTAAAAAAAGATCAAAATTTTAAATAATTAAAAATAATGACAAATAATTAAAAATAATAAAGTAAAATAAAATAAATTTAAAAATTTACATTTAAATATATATATTTATAAATAATTTCAATATTAAATAAAATAAAATTATTTTAAAAAATTATAAAATAAATATAAGTAAACATAATTAAATTTATTAAAATCAAATAAATCATTAAATATATTGAAAAATAAATAAAAAATTAAATAATTGAATATATTTAAGAATAATTTCAAGACAAAAATATAATTAAAAAAGGTAAAAACATTAATAATAATTACTAAATTTAAAAAAATTATAAAATCATTAAAAAAATAAAAGCATAAATAAAAGTAATACATCATTTAAAGCATTATACGTTTGTCATAATAAATTGCATGTTTCTAAACATGATATATATAAATATATATAAATTCACATATTAATATATATATATATATATTAAATACCATACATGTTTTTTGAAAACGTTTATATTTGTATATTCATAAGGTATTATATATATATTTTTTAAAATACATCATAATCAATATAAATACATCAAATATATTCTGTCAATTTTTTTAACCAATATACATATCAAATTTATTTTTACATATGTATATATATAATCACACATGTTCACGGATTTAATAATATATATATATAAACTTATATTAAATCACGCGTGTTTAGACACACACACACACACACACATATAATCCCACATGTTAATAAAATCACATATGTTTATATATACATATGTTTACATAGATATTTATCAAATCTCACATATTCATATATTTTTTAATATATATATATATATATATATATATAATCGAACATGTTTATATATATATATAAACATTCACACATTAATACATATATATAACGACACATACAAATAACAAAATTTAAAAATTAGAAAAATAACTACAAATCAATTAAAATAAATTTTGCGTATCCTATTAGAAGGAAAATATTGAATAAAAAATTCCATCGATCCTAAATATCATATGAGGCATGATAAACAAATAAACTATTAATCCTAGGTTTTTTAGAATATAAAAATGTAATAAAAGATATAAAACCTATAAATAATGAAACTGAAGTCAAGAGGAACCCAAACCACATAGAGTCAAACCAGAATTTGTTAAAAATGATGGAAATGGAGTCTGATGATGCAGAATGGAGGTCGGGAGGTCCAGTGGTGGTTCGGCTAGTTTTTGGGCGCATCTATGCGAGAAGGAGGGAGGAGGGGAGGAGAAGGAAGACTAGTTGTGTAGGTTAAATTAAATGATTTTTTTCTATTGATTTAATTCCGTTGAAAATAATTTTTTTTGGTCAAAACAATTTGGGATGGAAATTAATTTTCATCCCAAATACTATCGGGCCATACACTATTTGTGATGGATAGACAAATCTATCACAAATGATCGTCATAGCTGTTTTTGGGGTGGCACATTGTGAATTCCCACCAAAGGTATTTGTGTCTGAGTCAATATTCTGTTACAATTAATCACACGGAAGGTACTACTTTGATGGATCATTTTACAGTCGTAAATGATCTATCGAAATGAACCATGTTTCTAGTAGTGTACATGAAACTTAGGGGGAGTATATTATTGTCTCAAATAGTGTAAGAAAATGACAGACTAATTATTTGAAATGATATCCCGACACTTAACTCCGTGAATATGTGGCTGGGTAAATGTTTCTCAATGAAAGTCATGGTTCAAAGGGATTACATACATGGTATGAGGATCTATATAAAATGATCTAATAAGTTTCTTGGATTGAGTCAAAATGCGCATATTTGTAAAGTGCTAAGGTGGTTTAGTATAGAGAATTCAAAAATGGGTTCCTTACTTGTGTTTCATGGCCTGAATCTTGGGATGATTCATGATCCATTTTGAACAGTTAGAAAGGATGATCATGATTCCTTATGAGTCCACCATAAGATCTATCATGTCTGTCATGTTTTGTACTTGAACCGAGGTCTGTTATGATTTGATCATAAAAAGTGGATACCTATACAATCTTAGTGAGATTCCTGGGATTGTTGTAATGAAATTCCTTAAGTTCTTAAGGACATAGGATATGCTCTTAGACATTGGAGGATAGGATATTCTCTACATAAAGGGTTACAGAAATGCTATTTTCCAACCCAACAATGGTGATACGAAATATCAATCTAGATCTGTGTCTGGATCAAATGGTTGATAAATTACTTGTAAGAGTTGCAAATAATCCACTATAGGGGACTCGACAATAGAGGTAGAATACATCACAACATCAGATGTTGTATGGGAAGTTGTTTGGATAATGATGTTCACTTATAATCATGGAGTGGTTCCTAGAATCGAAGGTGAAATCGAACATTATTGTGACAATAATGGCGTTGTCTCTCATGTTATGGAACAATAGTCTCATCAATGGACCAAAAAGATCCTCCAAAAATACCATATCATAAGGGAGATCATTGATAGTGGATATATAAAGACCATTTGGTTGGATACTCAGGAGAAAGAATAAAATTCATCGAAGAAACCATTACTGCAACAACAACATGAGGTACATATATATTCTCTAGATGTTAAACGAATGAGATATTGGATGTAATTAATGTGAATGTATAGTGTTATTATATTAAAGGAAATATCTAATTATCATTCATTCATGTATGATGAAATTAATTTTTCATGAATGATCGAATGATAATATCCCCTCAAAGTATGATTTCGAATTGTCCTCAACTGATCATCATAACAGAGTATTATGGGTTTTAATGAAATGATAAGGTTATATTGAATAGATTCGTATAATCATTAAAAAAGGTGTATTTGAGATATGAATAATGGATTCATGATGTAATATGTAATGACTTACTACATTGATTTGTGTTCTAAAGTATATCTCATGAAATGTCATACAATTAACAATATACTTTGGGTTATATTCTTATTATAAATCCTTCTTATATAAGGTTGGAAAGATACTTAGAATAATAAACTACATACTTTGATACCCTACTTACACAAGTATACATGTTTACTTAGCTAAGACATCGGGTGGTTGGGTATGTTGCTTATTATGTCGTTGATTGGAGCACAACCAATATTGGATTTGTTTACACATATGATAAGTTAATGAAATTTGAACATAGATTGAATTAGACTGAAGAAATGTATGGGCATGATTAGTTTTTTTACATTTGATGTGTTTAAATAACTCGATCAGGGACATGTGATGTACTGATCTAGTAAATTAATGACATTTGATGTACGTTTACTTGTTTAGTCCTTTTCAGATAATCAAGAAATGATGATAGGTTGAAACTAGATTGATATTTTCCACGTCTAGTGGTTTCATGATGTCATGGGAAAAGTGATTATATAGGTATACATATGATGTATATGATATATCTTTCGGCAGACATATTCATACATAGATATGAGTATGTTTAGTGGAGATCACACAAGACCTATTAGTATCATGAGTTTGTTGTTCACACTGTTAAGGCCTACAGGGTCACACCGTTATGACCTTGGATACGGATAAAATTTTACAAATTTTTTTTGTTAAAAATAAAGAGATTTTGATAAAAAAAAACTATATTCAAAAGAGTTTGTATAGATTCACAAAGAGTTGTTGAATTTCACATAACGTCCTTAAATACTTTTAGTGGAAGAGGGGGACAATTGGGTGTGCACAAAAATATACATGTATGAGATGTGTGTACACAAGCATATGATGCATGAAATATATAATTCTATATAATTCTATATTATAAATAGTGTGCATTTAATACATTCATGTGATGCACGAATAATAATATAATCTATATAATAATATATATATATATATATATATTATTGATAATGAAGGACTCGTATATATTGGATGAGTTGCACTCAATGCAACAACATGTACAGCTTCTCCCAAATGATTTCATTTGAATTTGAACTAAAGGGTAGTTTACTTGAAATCCCTAAGGCCAAACATTATTATTATTATTTTGGATAATACCCTTTCAATGGTTGAGGGGGAACATTACATGGCATGTAGGCCCATATACCTATGACCTCATACATGGCCCTTAATGGCTCTGGAGAATGAAAACAAAAGAGAGAACCTCCCAATAAATATATATATATATATATATATATATGTATATATCAATATGTCACACTATCCAAGGTTGCAGGACAATTAATTCCCTTTGCATTGCACGATGCCTGGTCCCTATGTCAGAAGCCATACCCTCTCAAACGACCAAATCTGGTAGCCTTACAAGCTGGGAGAAGAAGCCCTGAAACCCAACAGATAGAAATGTATGTGATAATTTTTAAAGTGGAAGTCTTTGACTTCATTTATAAAATATCATTACTACTCATTTATTCGGTGGTGTGAGGTGAGTGTGACAATACTACACAATCTTTTTCCCGAAACTATATTTATCTCACTTGAGAGGACGCCAACACACGTTCAGATTTTGGGTATCCACATGAAACATTTGTGGATACCTCAAATGGATTCCCATGAAGGTTGTGTTTTTTAGTTCATTGGTGCATGAGATATCCCACAAACACACTCTATTGAAGGAAGGAAAGGGAAGCTACTACAATAGATGATTTACATGTACTATTTTTGAGATTATTTACATGTTGATTTCTTGATGATTGAACTATATCAACTACAAATAATCATTAGATAGTAATATGAAACTCATCATATATATCATGAAGAAACAAAAAAACCCCATTACAAAATACATTTTTCACATACATTGGAAATAAGTACACAATTATAGAACATGTAATTAATATGTTTCTTAAACAGATTAGAGATACACATTGAAAATTACATATTTCATACAAAATACACTACATATATAAAAAACAAATTAGAGACTACAACAAAAATTGGTTTTCACAGCGCCACCCATTGATAGAGTTAAATAAAGTTCTCATAAAGGGTTATTTTAATAGCATTAAAAAAATTCTATTAAAATTACCCTTTATGAGCACTTTTTTTAGTTCCATAAATGGAACTTATCAGCTATTTTTTATATGAACTGATAAATAAACCCCTTTAAAATCTCTTTTTATACTAGTGTTGATAAAGGGAATACATTAAAAAATCATTAAAAATGATATATTTTTATATAAATATATTTATATTGATATAAATATTATATAAATGTTTTAAATATGGTTTAAATAAAGCTAAAAATACATTTACACTTAATATATAAGATACTCAGTGAAAATGGGTTATACAATAATTACATATATTTTTTTAAATTACTAATTTGATAATTATTATTGACTAATAGTCCATTAATAAAAATTTGAATTTTAAAAAATCAAAAAACTAGTAAAAGATTGAAAATATTTTGAAAACGTAACTCAAACATTAAACGGTCATAACTATTGATCTGGGTGTCCGTTTGGGCTCTACCACCTATCAGATTGAACCCTACGACATGATCTACACACTGGTCATAGTTAAGAACCATCTGACACATTTTTCAAGCTCAAAAAATTCTCAGAAGTTCTACAAAATTGTGTTTTTAGTCAGGGTGCCCCAACATATTAACATTCAATGGAATTTCAACCTCATTCATGGGGTTGTTTTTCTATATTCAGCGAGGAATGTATTTATTCTATTGGATTATGTTCATATTGATATTATGGTTTTAAAATTTTATCGATTTTCATAATATTATATAATTTATAATCAAATATAAAACAATATATACATATTTTTTATATATTCACCCATAAAAATTTAGTTTTATAAATAAATAATTAAACATAGACACATATAATATATATTTCTCAATATATAAACATATCTTAATAAAATAGAATATCCATTTTATTTAAAATATAATTGTATGAATATTTTTATACATATAAATATATAATTAATGTATAAATATATATATTTATATATTTGTTTCTGTATTGACAAACATATATATATATATATTTCTCTACATATTCTAATATATGTATATAAATATAAATATATAATATATGTAAATAATTATAATTATGTATAATTAAATTTATAGATGCACACACACACACATATATATATATATATATGTGTGTGTGTGTGTAAGTATTTATAAACACACACACACACACACAGACACACACAAAACATATTTTATATGTGTATTTAAATAAATAAATGTATAAATGTATATATATAAAATGTGGATGAAAAATATAACAAAATATATATAGATATATAGATATATAGATATATCCTAAAATAAAAAATAAAAACAAATAGGACAGAGGAAAAGTCTTGGCGCATGAAGAGGAAGATTCATGTTCGAATCCTATCAAAGGAAAGGGTGTATAGGTGTGTGATCTGGTGCCCAAAAATATTAAAAGGGGGATGGGGTGATATCATAGATAAATTTAATAAATTCGTATTGCATGTGGGAGTAAATGCATATATAATCGTCCCAAATTAATACATATAGACTACTTAATATATATATATATATTGAAAATTAAATTCATTTATGTTGCATATGGAAACACCCACATTTCACATTACATGTGTAGTATATGAAAATTAAAAGTGTACTTTTTGGAGTGATTGAATTGAAATTATGAGTAACATTTCAAGTCTAGATATTACTATATTTTAAAGGAATAGAATAATAGATTAATTTTATTTAAAAAAACTATTTTTTTTATTAAATAATGAAAAAAGTATAAGAAAATAATGGTTGATTTTGTAACATTCTATCTGAATGAAAAGTATGCTATCAAATTGTTGAAAGGTTGTGATCTTCCCATCAAATTCTAATAGTATCACGCCGTCGAGAACATGGATTTCCCCCTGGCCGATCAACTCCAACCATCCCCCGCCATGATCATCGACTTCCACCTCACCCACATCCATCTCTGGTACACCTAAGTGACCAACAAGGGAGGAGACCCAACCCAAAACATCCACTTCCACACACATATCACACTGTCCTCCAAAAAACACAACACATATTTGACAGCCATGCCCTTCTCCATGATTCAGCTGCTACCTAGCAGGAATTCAATGCCATGGCATGCATACTATATCCCGAGATAGACCTCAGTTCCCTTGGGCACATAACCATGCAGGTGTTTGAGGGGCCCTTCCTAGCCTCATGCACAGCTGAACAAATTGTAGAGATCCAGGAGATAACTATGCATTAAGAGCAATGTGCGATGAAGCATCTGATTCTGGAGTTGATGATAGTGGTGGTCGGAGAGGCAGACTTGTGCGTTATCTTACTGCAAGAGATGGGGGAGGGTTCTATGGCTTATAACATGCCCTTATCCCTAATCTACCGCAGTGAATGCATCTACATGTGGATTGTGTACCGCTGCAATTTCCCCTTATGCCGCTACCAACTGCCCCTCCACTATTCTGAAATTGCCCCTTCGGTAGCACAATCAAGGGTTGGAAGAATATCCACAACAACATGAGATAAACCAATTTAGTGTTTTCCATGTGTGATATCTTCCATATTGATCAGTCTCTCCCATGAAATCATTAATTTTAGTGGTTCTCTCTTTCTGGACTAGGTCCCATTGTTTTTTCCTCATTGGATTTTCCTTGTTAAAATTTATGGTGTCAACCTTTATATTATGAAACTTTTTTTGTTAGTGTGAATCTTCTTTTGTTTGGAGGGAAATATTTCTTTTTTTCATTAGATGTCTACTTTGATTTTTTTTTTGCGCTTTCGTCCATTCTCATCATTCCCAACACTCTCGATTTATCCATTATTTCACTCTTTCGATTTTTTATGTTGTTTGTATTAAACCATTATTTTTTGTTATTGTAATATTTGAATGTATGGAAAATAGTTCAATGATATACCTTATCATATCCATCACCCAAAAATGTGCAAAACTATATATGAATGATGATTACATTTTACTTTTTTTATGATAAATGCAAGTCACGCTACCCCAAATACGACCATTAACAGTGCTAATATAGGATATTAATAGTGCTAAAAAGCATTGTTAGTATTAGTGAAGATAAAGGGTGTCCCCTTTATCAATTCTAAAAACAGAGCTGATAAATGTATACTTGTGTTGTTTATATAACAGCACACCCAACAACCAGAAAACAATTTATCCAAACCCAAAAGAACAAAAATATCAAAACCAGCAAAAAACTGCACCAAAATAACCACTAATAATATATTTAAAAGAACCACATACACGAAGAAAATGATGAAAAAACAAGCAGTGCACACATGGGTTTTCCAAACAATGCTATATAAATTTAATTGAAATCATGAATACAAATATGTCCACTCATGGTATATAAAAAAACAATTTTATATAAATTGTGAAGATTGTTTTATATAATTATATTTACAATTATACAACAAATACTTAAAAACATTAATGTTTTCTCTTTTGACGTATGTGGTCGCCTCTAAAAAATGTCCTCTGATGGTATTAGTTGCTGAACTAATTATCCTAACTCGAGAAAATGATTCCACCTATATAAGAAAACTAATATTACGTTAATAATACAACAAAGAAATTAATTAAACTTTAATGTGAAGAATACATTAATAAAATTTAAATTTTTCATAAAAAAATACAATATTTAAGTAATACTGGTTACAAAATTCTTCGTATTGAGGTGGGGTTAATTCTTACACCCCAACTCAAGAAACAAATTTCAGCTATATAAGAAATAAAATATTATGTTAGTAATACAATGAAGAAATAAATTAAATATCAATATGAAGAATACATTAACAAAATGACATAGTGGAAGCTTCATGAATCAGTTTGACTGCTTCATACACATCACAATAAGATCCTGTTGGCTTGGTTTTCAGTGAGTGAAATATTTTTGAGCTAAAATGTCAATTTTAGACTCATAATTAACACTTTTATTCATAACAGTGACACAGTGCATCATATTGATGTGAGGTTGAGTCCTACATGTCCCAACGGACTCGTGGATCGTTTTCCTAAGGTATCAAAGCAATCTGAATACGTTTTCATGGTTTTCAGTATGTCAGTTGTGTTTTTTTACTTGAATTAATTTCAATTTTAAATAATAAGATACATTTGGAGTCATAATAGTCCCACTATGCATAAGATTGAGGTGGGGTTGAGTCATACACATCCCAACTGACTCATGGGTCATTTTACTAAAGTATCAAAGCAATGTTAATTCATTTGATCATTTTTTAGAATGGAAGATGTGTTTTTTTCTTGAATTAATGTCAATTTTAAATAAGAAGACACATTTTCTATCATAATGGTCAGACCGTGGGTCGGATTGTGGTGGGGTTGATCCTTACACATCACAACTGACTCATGGAACATTTTTATAAAGTATCAAAGCAATCCGAATGTGTTCTCTCAGATTTTATTATGTTAGTTGTGTTTTTTAATTGAATTAATGTCAATTTAAAATAAAAAGACATATTTGGAGTCATATCGTTGACACCGTGAGTCAGATTGAGGTGGGGTGATTCCTACATGTCAAAACTGACTCATGGTTAGTTTTCCTAGAGTATCAAAGTAATCCAAATATGTTATCCCAGTTTTTAGTATGTCATTTGTGTTTTTTACCCGAATTAAGGTGAATTTTAAAAAATAGGACACCTTTAGAGTCATACCATTTATACCATTCATCGAATTAATGGGGGGGGGGTTAATTCCTAAAGGTCCCAACTGACCAGTGGATCATTTTTCTAAAGTATGAAAGTAATATGAATGTTTTTTTCTAAGTTTCAAGTATGTCAGTTGTGTTTTCTTACACGAATAAATGTCAATTTTAAATAAGAAGACACATTTAGAGTCATACCGATCACACCATTCATCGTATTGAGGTTTGGTTGATTCATAAATGTCACAAATGACTCATTGATCGTTCTCCTAAAATATCAATGAAATAAAAATGTGCTTTCTCATTTTTCAGTAGGTCTGTTATGTTTTTTTAATTGAATTAATGTCAATTTAAAATAAGAAGACATCTTTGGAGTCATACCAGCGACATTGTGCATTAGATTGGGGTGGGGTTGACTCCTAAATGTCATAAAATACTCATGGAAATTTTTTCTAAAGTATCAAAGTAGTAAAAATGTTTTTTTCTCAGTTTTTAGTATGTTAGTTGTGTTTTTTACATGAATAAATGTCAATTTTAAATAAGAAGATACATTTAGAGATATACCGGTCACACCGTGCATCCGTTTGAGGTGGGGTTAATTATATATAAGTCACAACTAGATCATGGATCGCTCTTCTATCATATCAAAGAAATACAAATGTTTTTTCTATGTTTCTAGTATGTCAATTGTGTTTTTTTACTTGAATTAATGTCAATTTTAAATAAGAAGACACATTTGGTGTCATACCGGTCACACCATGCATTTGATTGAGGTGGGTTTGAGTCATATATGTCACAAAAAACTCATGGATTGTTTTTCTAAAGTATAAAATCAATTCTAATGAATTTTATAAGTTTTCAGAAGGTTAGTTGTGTTTTTTACAAGAATTAATGTCAATTTTAAATAAAAACACACATTTGGAGTCATACTAGTCACACTGTGCATCGAATTGAGGTTGGGCTGATTCCTACACATAAAAAATGACAGATGGATCATTTTACAAAATTATCAAATATATAAGAATATGTTTTCATAGTTTTCATTATGTCAGTTTTTTTACTTGAATTAATGTAAATTTCAAAGAAAAAGACACATTTGGAGTCCTACTGGTTACACCATGCGTCAGATTGAGGTGGGGTTGAGTACTATACATCACAACTAACACATGGATAATTTCCATAAATTATCAAAGAAATGTGAATGCATTTTATCAATTTTCAGTATGTCAGATGTGTTTCTATACTTGAATTAATATCAATTTTAAATAAAAAGACACATTTGATATCATACTGGTCAAACCGTACATTGGATTGAGGTGGGATTGAGTCCTACACGTTACAACTGACTAATGGATCGATTTTCTAAATTATAAAACCAATCCAAATGTTTTTTCTCAGTATTCAATATGTCAGTCGTATTTTTTACTTTAATTAATGTCAATTTAAAATAACAAGACACATTTGGTGTCATATCGATCACAAAGTGCATCATAATGGGGTGGGGTTGATTCTTAATCATCACAACTAACACATAGATCATTTTATTAAAGTATAAAAGCAATAATAATTAGTTCTGTTAGTTTTATGTATGTAAGTTGTGTTTTTAACTTGAATTAATGTCAATTATAAAAAGATGATACATTTAGATTCATATCGATGACACCGTGCATCAGATTAATATGGGGTTTATTCTTATATGTCACAATTGACTCTTGGATCATTTTTCAATAGTTTCAAATCAATCCAAAAGTTTTTTCATGGTTTTTAGTTTTTTAGTTGTGTGTTTTTACTTGAATTAATGTAAATTTTAAAGAAGAAGACACATTCAGAGTCATACCTGTGATATCGTATTTCCGATTGAGGTGGGGTTGATTCCTACAAGTCATAGGTGAATCATGGATCATTTTTAGAAAGTATCAAAGCAAACCAGATGTGTATTCTTGGTTTTCAGTATGCCATTTTTTTGACATGAATTAATGTCCATTTTAAATAAGAAGACACATTTGGTGTCATACTACTCACACCATGCATCAGATAGAGGTGGGGTTGATTCATACATGTCACAACAGACTCATGGGTCGTTTTTATAAAGTATTAAATAAATCTAAATGCATTTTCTATATTTTTAGTATGTCAATTGTTGTTGTTTTTTACTTTAATTAAAGTTACTTTAAAATATGATGACACATTTGGAGTCATATCGGTGACACCATGTATTGTATTGAGGTAGTGTCGATTTTTACACATCACAACTGACTCATGGGACATTGTTCTACGGTTTGAAAGCAATGTAAATCTATTTGATCAGTTTTCAGTATGTCTATTTTGTTTTTACATGAATTAATGTCATTTTCATATATGAAGACACATTTGGAGTCATACCAATTACAATATACATCTGATTGTTTTGTGGTTGATTCCTTGTTGACACATCTTCAATTTATTTTTGTACATTCCTCCATCATGTATGATGCTCATACATTTAGAAGAATAAGTATATCATGTTGTGAATATGAATCTTTTCTACGGTCATAGTAGTACTAAATAAATATAAATACACAAATTATTAATAAATAATTTAAATTAAATAGTAATTATATTTGAAAATACCTCTTCCGGGAGACTAGTTTTCTCATGAAATATGATCTCTTTCATAAATTTACAAAAATAATAACCACAATATTTTCCATTTGTTTTTTTTTGGATATTATAGAAACATTGAGAAAAATAAGTAATTTGATTTGATATGTATTTTGATAGTGAAATATTATTATATATGACCTAATATTTATCCAGTCATAGTACATGTCATGTTTTTTGTCCTTTTCCCTGGGCCCCATTCCATAATGTAGACGATATTGAGGCACCTCACTATTATAAATGAATCATCATTATATGATAATATAAATTATATAATTGGATTTTTACTTCTAAAATGTAGGATTTAGTGTATTATAAATGAAAAAACACCATCATATGTAGTCAGTTTATTGGATATCGGTGCATTGAATCAAGAAAATATATATTTTTAGGATCCAAATTGACCGTAATGATCATCCAATGTTTTCTAAAAACACAAAAAACAATAATGAAAGAAATAAAATTATATTTGATATAATTATATTATAGTGTTTTACCCTTTCATCATTAATATCAATAAGAGTCTCTCATCCACTATTTTTCTATCAAATCATTTTAGTAGACTTTCTACTATTCTAACCACCTTCGTGGAATCAATTTATATTTGTTATGTTTAGGTGAGGTGAGTACTAACAAGTAACAGTTTATGTTCATCAAAAAATACCTTCAATTTTTTTTAATATATACGCCTCAAAAATTTCTGAAATTTATTTAGACATAATTAAAATAGAATATTAGCATTTGGAAAATCAAATAATTAAAACATACCTCATGTATACATATAAAACTGAGCCACCTAGCCATTTATAGTATAGTATTTCAGTTCCACTATCAACAACAAGGATATATGGGTCTTCCCCTCCATACATATTTTCTTCAAAATAAATTATTTGATTCTCACCACCTTTCAACTTTATATCGACATTAAACTTCAATGATAAAAAATGTGGATATAGAACAGGGGGGTTAAGGTGATTTTGGGAGATCATTTTGATCATTTGGTTGATTCATGAGAGGGATTTGAGCCATTCATTCATTTTACCCATACCCTTTTCCGACTGTAATAACATAAATTATTTCATTCCTTTTTTCATTAAATTTTCAATGATTAGCTTGAAAATTATATTGGAAATGAATAACTCCTTGAAAAAATGTTTTTTACATGATATGATGGATAGACAATGAAATTTACAAGATCCTATTAGACTATGTGAATATATACATCAACATTTGGAACACATAGCTTGACACTCAGCTCATGGGCTATAGTAATTGAAACTCAAACATGACTTGTCATATGTTTTCTATTGTGTAGATTGTCATTCTGAATATTAAACAATGTATCCCTTACTACAAGGTGATGGGTGGGCGTTGATAAATATAAATCACAGTCATTTTCACCTTGTAGAATATCAATACTAAAAAGGCATCGGTGTCTAGTTTCTATTTGATTCACATTTCACAAAAATAATTTTTAGAAAATTTACTACCTCAGTTAAGACAGGTTTTTGAGGGGAATGGATCACTTCAAAACCGGTGGGGGTTGGTGTGGAAACTTCACACACTGATTTTTCTTCAGTTCATTCTACTCTTTCTCTCATCCACATATATGTTTTCATCATCTCTCTCTGGAATTTTAATTTTTTTTGAAACATAGATAATCTTTATCTGATGTTTTTCATTTCCTCAATTTGAACCCCCACTTGTTTTTTTCCTCAAAATATGTTCGCGGTGTCACCACAAAACATACACCTCTGACATAACCATATTTTTCTAGTTGCTTCAAGGACACTAAAAGTATTTCTACATCTAGAATGGGTGTTTCTGATTCTTATGACTATATCAGATATAAAATATACAAAAATAAGTAATCATTGTTTTGTAATAGTGGTTTAAATAAAATAAAATATTTAATTTTTTCATACTTAAAAATATTTCCCACACTTTTTGTCTATTTTCATCTATTAGTTTTTGATCATTAGTTACACACACCTCCTTCCAAAACACATGGTGTGTGATGGAAGTGGCTTTGGATTTGTACTTTCATGATGCATATAAATAAAGGAACGTGTTTACTGTGTTTTTTTATGTAATATAAATGTATTGAAGTATATTTAAAATACGAACCAATGTATTTTGATGTTATGTGTACCACATCCATGGTTTGTGATAGCGGTTCAATGGTTTTGATTCTTTTTGTTTTTTTCCAGCACTCAGATGATTGATTGTAAATGAAACAGATTTAATCCAAGTGATGAATACATATACCATCAAGAAGCATATTACCGAACACAATGTACTTGAAAAGACTACTTCGCACACCAACCATTAAATGCATCCCATGACGCTTGGGTTATCATATGTGCATAAATAAGAGGTGGGTGCGATTTTATTTTCCCTTCATCATATTTAAAATGAAAATTCACTAAAATTGTGTAAAATACCTTATAAATTATTCCTTCATCCATTAATACATAATCCTTGCATGATTGATAGACTATAAATACATCCTTTAAAGGATGATGAAGCATAAGTTAATGTTTTATTATTTATTGTAGAGTAAATTAGAAAAATGATATCATAATGTTATTATAATAACATCTCACAGTAGTGTCCTAATCTTAGCAACAACATGGTTCCATGAAATTACATCAATCTCCATGAATTTCTGACTGAAAATTCTAATAAACTACTAACCATGGACTTGTTGGGGTTAACATGTTTGATCTATGTATTCCATTCAATCTCATATTTGATTCCTTTATCATTTTTCTTAATGATTATTCCTAATAACATTAGACTACGGTGCTCCAATTTTTTCTACATCATCTATATTTTGACACCTTTCATTTCATCAGATCCACCATCATTAATATGTTCCTCCTAATCAAGAGTGCTAGCATCGGCATGTGTAGATGGTGGTTGTACCTCTTCATTTGAAGCAACAAGAGGTTGGGAATCCTATTGTTTCTCTACACTTCTAGCAGTAGGAGGTTGAGAGATCGGTTGTTCCTAGAGATTGGTAACATCATCACATACAGAATTAATTATCTGGAAAATTTATTTAACATTTAATTTATATAACATTAATGCAAAAATGAATAGATATTAACATAAGGAAAAAGGTTGAGAAACCTATTGTTCATCTATAGTGCGATCACCAATAGTTTGAGAAAACTATTATGCATGGGTATTGAGAGCATCATCATGTTTAGAAGACATTATATGAAAATGTGGTTTAACATTTAATTTAGATTACATAAAATCAGCATTGAATAGATATTTACATAAATTAAAACATTTTATATTAGAAAAAAATATAACCTTGTTATTGAACTCTCTTTATTTAATGGTTGAAGGGATTTGACCCCCTTATCGACTATCCAAATCCCTTTATTGTGGTCTCATATGACATAAAAAACACCATCTACATTGGGACCACTGTAAATTGATTGAGGTGTCCCAACGAAATGGTCATCCTCCTTTGAATTTTTATATTACTGTTCAGTGGTTTTGGTCGATAAGAGAACAATTGACCAGTTTGGGATTGCGGTATTTAGAACATAAAATACTTTTACTACCTATGATGAAATTATAAATAGTTTTCCTTTGCACCCTTCCTTACAGAAATCTACATTCACAAATCCAAACCCATCTATTTTAACATTACTTTTTTTATCAACCCACTTTGATTGAAAAATCATCACTCGGAATGTCGTATAATCCAACTCGCATATTTTTTTGATGATGCCAATGTATGAAATATTTTTTCTAAATTAGATTTTTTTCCTTAGCACCAGAAACAAGAATTTCTTCATCCACAAGTACAAATCCATTATTCTGTCTTGTACTGTCTTCATCATGATCATTAGTATAGAATGTATAACTGTTAATTACATAAGTATTGTAAGATAATACGTACACACATGGTCTTTCAGCTAGCCATTGAAGTCATTCTGAAATTCAGTTCAGATTTTCATCTAAATCCTTTAAAATATTATCCTAATGCCATCCAATAAACTATTGATTATGTTTTGTTGATATCTAATTTTTATAAATTGATGGATTCAAATGCCTAATAATTTCATTATGGGTTTCAACATATGGGTCAACATCCAAAATGTTATGAAAAACATAAAGGAGGAACTACTACCCATCGGTAATATTGATTTTGAAAAAATCCATTCCAAAAATTTCTTCACCCGCAAGATTCCCAGTGTGACGAAATCTCCTTAGACCAATGATTTTCACACCAGATAGGTATTCAGTATAGAATTAAACAGCTTCCTCAATAATATATCAATTTCCGATACAACCCTCTATCCGACTTCGATTTTTGACATACCCTTTCAAAATATTCATATAAAACTCAATGGGGGTGCATCTATCTATAGTTTAAATGGCCTCATAGTCAAATCTCTTTCACCAAGTGTACCATCAAATGAACCATCATATCAAAGAATGTTAGTGGGATGAAAATTTCCAATTAAAATAATATGATGAAAATTTCACATTCAATAGTCGTAAATTTCACTAGGTCAATAACATTGATACATATAGATTTGAATGAAAAATAGTGCTTCGTTAAGGTATGACAAACATTCTTAGGAAAAATTCTATGAAATGATATATGAAATTGACATTACAGTAAAACATGGTAGTCATTTGATTTCATAACATTTAAGTTTAAATCACACATTGACATGATATTCTTAATAATAGATTAATACCCCTTTGGAACTTATACGACATTCAAGAAGTTTCAAAACTGATATCTCTCCTACCTAGAAAATGTGTAACTAGCTGGAGGAAGAAATGTTCATTTTTTCACCATTCATAAGTAGAAAATCATCTCATATTTCCATTTCAATCAAGTCCATACTAAACATAATTCCATCATTTGTTTTTTTTGACTTCATTTTGACACTTTTCGATGACACGATCACAAACATTTTTTTCAACATTTATAACCTCAAGAAAATATCTGACATATAGTCAGTTATAGAATGATAATTAAAAAACTGATTTCTTTTTCCAAATTGGTTTTCGAATGGTTTTTAAAAAATGTTTTACCAAAATAAGTGTTCACATATTTAACTTACTCAAACACTTGACCACCTATTAGTGGATATATAGTGCTACGTTCTTCTGGAATTTCATTGAATGATGTCTTCCAAGATCGGTATTTATGTGGTTGGGGTATAAATCTACAATGTCCAAAAAACATTGTTTTCGAT
The DNA here is from genome assembly GCA_963277665.1 of Viscum album. Taxonomy (NCBI): domain Eukaryota; kingdom Viridiplantae; phylum Streptophyta; class Magnoliopsida; order Santalales; family Viscaceae; genus Viscum; species Viscum album. The sequence goes on from OY728134.1 coordinate 1,284,806,621, forward strand.
GAATGTTTAAACCTAATTTATTGTGTAACATTTTCATAGATGGGACACCCTGTAGTTTCTTTAATGCTATATCCTAAAAAACATCCATTAGTAAGAATATCATTTATCATCCCGTACAACATGGCTTTCAACATGAAATCTTCGTTTTTAAGCATCATAGATCATAACACCTAAATCCCACAATAATTTTAAATTATCCATTAATGGAAACAAATAAACATACATATCATTACCTGGTCTTTTTTCTCATGATATAAGCAGAGATAATAGGATGTGTTTTCATTTCATGCAATACCACAGTGCAAAGTTATAATTTACCAACATAACTGATCATGTATTGTGATTGATTCTTTGAAAACCTAAAGTATTTAATCCATTTGTAGATAACAAAAGACAAGGATTTTATGTCTCATTCCCAAAGCCAGGATACTGATGATAAATTATTTTACACTAAGAACATTATTTAAGGAGCCACAATTTTCCATCTTTACTTATTCTATCTATGTTCCATGTCAATTTCCGCAGAGTTTCCTCACTTCCATATAGGTTCTTAAACCTTGGAATTATTGGAAAGTACCATGAATCTTATGTAGGACCAGATTAATCATTCTTGTATTGAGTATCACAACACATTGGGAATTATATAAGTGATTTTTGGATTTCGTGAAACATTATAAAGTCATTCAATTAGGTATGTATTCTTTCATAGATCATACCCATCGAGCGTTGCATTCGTTTGTCATCATATGTTCGGATCAGGGGATCATTATCTTCTAGTATCATGTCATTCTAGAGAGTAAGTAATTCCATTAAACTTGAATCACCCCATCTGTTTCCCTCTTTCAAATTATACAACTTCAATATGGATGACTATGTTGTATATTTAGTACAAAAATCATACAATGACGTCTTTACACAACTCCTTAAGAGCTCAAATAATTTTGGGAAATCACAAAGTTCATCTTCAAATGTCTTTGTCATTTCCTAAATATGATCTTCATCTTCATTCACATTGGTAATAACATCCTTGATATGGTCTTCTTCATTTTCCACATTTACAATCATATCAGACGATCCATAAATCATGGTGATATACTATCCACTAGATACATTGACTTTTGCCTCATGTTTATTACAAAATTTATAACTTCAGCCTATTCCATGATAGATCAAGTGTTCTTCTAGGTCCACTGGACTAACATGTCTTGAATAACAATTGCATAAACATTGAAAAATGGTATGAGAAGGGTCATATGCAAGATATTTTGCAAACTTGATGAACCCATTAACTCCATCTTCATACTCTTTTGTCCAAAGATTGACAACCATCCATTCTTAATTCATATCTATCCCATTTGATTTAGTGATATTAATATTTTACAAAATAAATACCAAAAATTTCGATATAAAAATTAATCAAGTCTAAAATAACACACTATTTTTAAAACATTTTATAAAATATCAAAGGCCAGATTTAGACAAACCATTTACACAGTTGAAATCCCATTATCAAAACTATTTTTAAAAAATCAAACACTTTGGAAATAAAATTTGAAATCCCATTAAAAAATCATAGTTTAAATCCCATTAAAAAAACAACCATTTACCAATATTCCTCTTTAAAATAACACTATTTTATAAATAAACCAATTATTTCCAAACAACCATTCTCAGAAGGCCAATTCATTTTTTAAAACATTTTAGAGCTATTGAAAATCCAAAAAAGATATGTTGAACACAAATAATTTTTTAAGAAACATTTGAAAACACTTGAATCATTTTAAAAGTTCCACATAAGCATTTTCAAAATGACATAAATCCCAAGATATACAATTTATACATTATGTTATATTATACTAACTTCAGTTCTAATTTCACAACCATACATGATAAATTATGTTAGATCCCCCACTATTAGGTTCCCTCCCCATGCTTAACACTATCACAGTGATCCTCCCTAAATGATTAACTGTTAATTATACGGACAAGCCACATGATTTACCCAATTCATGGTGGCATATTTTGTCCACTCTCTTTTATTCTACTATAATTCAAATGCAATCGTCTTTACCCCCACAATTAACTATACATACTAGTAAATCAAGACTTCAGTGTAGGGTCTTTCCCCAACCAACCTCCCAATTTTTTTGGGATTCCTCTTATGTTCAATATTGCATTACAACCCCAACACATTTGATCCTTTTGTGCACTATTGTATAATATAGTTAATGTTCATATACTAACTATTTCCCACACTGAGCTTGGATAATGTGTGCATAAATTTCATTAGTGGATTATTTCCCAACATGACTATGGCATTCCATATTTTGGGAGGATTTACACTAAAACTCCATCTAATCCATATGTAGACCATAGGTACCCTTACAAAGCCTAATTGGTTACACAATGATGTCCCAATCAGGGTGTGAGTGAGACTTAAAAGACCACCATGACCAATATTCTCACAAGGTGTGGACCACATAGACCAACACCAATATTCATTTAATCAATAAAAACTTATCAATGTTTAATAAATTTGATCCTTTTTATCACATTAATTCATCAAGGGGACGACCTCTTCTATTTATCATAATTACTATCTTCCATCAAATTCATTACAATTAACCCTGATATATAACTATCCCTTTATACCATTTATTCACAATAAAAACCATTAAGCATACTTCATAACAACATTATAACATGAACACCCCCCTTAAACCATTTAACACATTTACTAACATTCATTCCATATCTATTTTAACATATTCAAGGTATTACAAACCCCTCCTTATTCTATATTATAATTCTTAACACAATTACAACTAATCTATTCATGTAACCTCTTTAATTCGTCATTTAATAACTCAGTTATAATGTTTAGGGGAGTGGCTTGCCCATTGGGTGACCATAACCCCAGTTTACCAATCAACATCAGATCCCATAAGGCATGTGAAAGATCCAATATATCATTTATACATCACATTTAACATTTGTTACTATGATATTAAATGTGAAGTACATCAACATAATTAAACGATCGCATACACAATAATAAACATCCAGACTGTCAGATATAACATGTAAAGAACCTACCTCTAGTTTGTAGAGAAGTAATGATCCATGATACATTACTTGATTTATGACCAAATAATCCTCAACAGAAAAGATAGGAATCAGTTTAAAAAATAAGGGTTTAGAGGATTCTAAAAGAGGTGAGAAAACACATACTGGCAGTGGCAGCGACATCAACGGTGGCATAGGAGGAGGAGGAGAAAGTGGTGGCAGCGAAGAAGGACATGTCAGAGGACTCAACAATGGAGGAGGATGATGAAGAGGAGCCGGATTCGGTTACTACGGCGACAGTGAAGGAGGAGGAGGATGAGGAGGAGGAAGTAGCGTAGGTGGATGAGTGGGCAACACACGGTTAGGCTTTCACGAGAGCATCAGAGGTGTGAATAGAAGTGGAGGCAATTGAGTTTTATTTATAAAATTGGTGGAAGCATTTATCAATGATATTAAAAAGAGCTGATAAAAGCCTATCTTATCAGCGCTATATTGAAAAGCGCTGATAAAACATGCCTTTATCATTGCTAAAAAATTGCGGATCAAATCCCAATTTATCAGCACTAAAATTTTAGCACTGATAAAGAGACCTTTTATCAGCACTTTTATAGCACTGATAAAGTCCCATCTTTATCGGTGCTAAAAAAGTGATGATAGAGGAATGTTTTATCAGCACTTTTTAATATAGCGGTGATAAAACAAGTATTTATTTATTTATTTATTTTTTCATTTATTCATTTAAACATTTATTCATTTATTTTTATTTATTAATTTATTTATTAATTTTTTCATTTATTAATTTATATATTTATTTATACAATTATTTATTTATTTAAATAATTATAATATTATAACAATATATTTATTACATTTATAATTTTATAAATAAATATAATAAATATATTTAATGTAATTTAATAATTATTTTAATATATCATTAATAATTATAAATATTTTTTATAATTTCATTATATATTTAAAGAAATATATATTTATATATTTAAATAATTATATAATTATAATGAATATATTAATAATATAATTATTTAATATATTTATAATTGAAATTCTAATTATATATATATATATTAAAATACTAATGATATTAAAAAATTAAAAAATTAATAATATAATTTTTCATTAATAAGTATTTAAATATATATATATGTGTGTGTGTGTTCATTAAAGACATATATTTATAAATAAATATATTCAAAATAAATTCATAACTATAATAAATATATATCATTTAAATACAATATTTTGTAATTTTATAATTATTTAAACCTATATATATTTTATTAGTTATATATAATTATAATTATAGATATATTTTAAAAACTATATAATTATATAGAACTAAATATTTATATTTTTTAATATAATAAATATATTTATTATTTATTTAAATATATTTATTGTAATATTAAGTATTTATGAGAACATAAAGCCTCATAGATATAGGAACATGAATGAACCAAGTAATGTATATAAACGGGTCATCATATATATATTTTTCCAACATTAGGGTATAATGTATAAATGAACAATCATGATGAATATGAGTGTCCATTACACATTAATTAATAGAACACATTCATTGGAATTTTTTTTATTTAAATATAAAAATATATATTTAATAAGTATATTTATATATATATTAACGTATTTATATATAAACATATAATATGAAAAATATAAGAAATATAATAAAAAAATAAACATAATAAACATAAATAAAACATAAACATAATAAACAAGAAAACATTAATACATAAACATATATATATACATAATAAACATAATAATCATAATAAAACATAATAAACATAATAAAGCATAATATGAATAATATGAAAAATAAACACAATCAATCTAATAAACATAATATGCATAATAAACATAATAAACATAATTAACATAATAATCATAATTGACATAATAAACATAATAAACATAATTAACATAATAAACATAATAAACATAATAAGTATAATAAATATATTTATTATTTAAAGAAATTTATATATATATTTGAATTATTAGAGAATATAAATTAATTATAAACATACGTTTTTATTTAATTTATACAAATAATAATTATTTATGAATATAATTAAAATAATTTCATATAAATTAATAATATTTTTTTATTAAAAATTTTTATCAGTAGTTCTATTAGAGCTGATAAAGATTCATTTTTATCATTTATTTTTGTTAGCGTCGATAAATGAGGACTATTATTAAAGCTAATAGTAGTGCTCATAAAGGGTGGATTTATCAGTGCTTTTCTCTAGCGCTGATAAAAGAAACAATTTCATTAGCGCTGTAATATCACAGAATTTCCCCATAATTTTTTTTACAATTATATGGAATTATTTCGAGACAAGACGCATTGATGGAACATGATTCCATGGAACAGTGAGCATGGAATGGAATATGGAATAGTTTTTAACGTTTATTTATGTAAATGTGCATGCAAGTTTTTCAACCTTTTAAATTGGTGCTCGGATCAAAAATCTAAGAGCACCATTGAACTCTAAATTCCAGAATTCATCTATAAAATACTTAACATCGATCGATGAGGGTCAAATAGAAAATATTGTTTTCAAACATATAATAAAATAATAAAATAACTTAAAAAGTTATTTTATTATCTTCCCTCACTGTTAAGTGGGGAACAGTGGCATTACGGTGTGGCAACGAGGCACATTAAATGAAGCTGATTAATTTCTTGTTTTTGTGCAGTGTAATGATATATTAAATAAATAATAATAGATACGTTGTTTCATAAATGAAACATCGTAACGATGTGATGTTGCAATGTAAAAGAAACGAAGAGACCTATTTTTTTTAATGTGTTAACGCATTGTGGGGATGAGAATAAAAGGGTGGATTTTTCTCTGACAGAATGATGGTTAGAACTCTCTCCAACGACGAATGATGAATGTCGACAGATCATTAATGACATAAAAGCATCTCAAAGAACGTGACTGGTGAGGGAAGAACACCTTCGTCCTCTTGAATCTTCATGGGTGGACCGCTTCAACATCAAACTGCTTCGAGGTATGGGTTTAATTATTTTAAACATTCCTCGTTCTTATTCTAAAACAATGAACCCTTATAATCCCACGAATAGGTTGATCCGTGGATCGTGTGTTATTGCAGGAAGGTGTTTTCTAGGAGTTTTACACTGGGATTGATTATTATATGTTGGAACTGTAATCCCAACCTCCTCCTATTTTTAAAACACTAATACAAAGGCTGTGGGCCGACATGAACAAGGCCTGAGCCGCTCCGTTTGTGCGTTCATCATTGCTGTGCATTCAAATTGGCGGCAAAGAAAATTTGAGGACATCGAAGGGAAGGAGACACCCCACAAAGGCTAGATGCACAAATTACACGATGAATGGACAACAAGTGTGGACCAGATGGTTCGTGGAAGAGCCCTTCAGCGTGCCAGAAGGAGCGTTGTAGCTGGCTCTGACCGCGGTGGTGTTGGAGAGGCCACTGGAATGATGCAGCATGTAACTTCCGGCCCTACCACCAGGTGGCATGTGGTATCTGACTGCGTGAGAGGAGAAATGGGCAACCAACTTTTCTAACTGCACGGTGACACACCCATACACACCATGCATCTAGGCAGGGTGCAGGCCACCACAGTGGGCTAGACCCACCCAATCGGGTGGAGCCGGACCCGAACCCAACTGGGCCCTTTTTGTAAAATTATAATAACATGAAAAATATGTGTATGATGATTCATTATCGTCATTTTAACACTCATGGAAAATAAAATATTTTGGCATACTCAATGGAGTATTTCGTTGAAGTTGAATATTGGTTAATGGCTTGAGGAGCTGTTCTCCCAGAATCTAGCACACTATGTGTGAAAACCTTACAGTTGGATGATACTTAATGACTATTGAAAAGTGTCCCTATGCGGATCGCATACTATGCCCAAGTGGGAAGAAACATCTATGTGACCCGGTTGGCCCATAGTGGGGATCAACTTCTGTGTCACCCGGATAACCAACGATACTCGATAAGAGGATTACCTTACTATGGCCAAGGTGGATAGCAACTTATGTGTGACTTGGCTTGCTCACGGTGAGGGGAAGCATCTGTTAGACACAACATATCCTTGTTACTCATTAGGGATGAGTACCAAAGTATTCATACGTTTGTGGGGAGTGACTTTTGTGTGACCCGGTAGGCCCACAGACTCATTGATTAGGAGTTCTCCAGCAGGCCACAATGTTCAAAGATATGATTAATGGTCTTAATTTCACACTCTAAAGTATACCTGGTGAGATCTATCTCTCTTCATAATCATGATTCATGATTATGCTCCGTGTTTTGTTTGTGGAATTAATTGTTGTCTTCACTTGTTTGTTTTGGGTCCCTACTTATTATGGGGTTACTCACCCATGCATGGGTTTTTTCAGCACATGTTGTATCTAGTGTATATGATCATCGCCTTGGCGGGGGACTTGGTGGCCTAGGACCCAATGGTGCCATGTGAGATTAGGTAGTAGGATCATACTTATACAGCTTCCAGCATCTAATATGTATGTTCCCATTGGGTGCAGTTTCTAGCGGACAACATTCATGGTTTTTCTTATATTTTCCTATTTTCAATTTATCTTTTTTTGGGTTTTTTATTCTGTCCCATTTTACATAAATGATGTACTTTTACTCAGTGTTGATTTAGTGTCATGCATGTTTAATTTTCTAGCTTGGGGACATGTGTGTGTGTGCGTGCGTAAAGGTCCTCAGGAAAATGAATCCCACTTACATGTTGAAACTTTCAGTGCTAGTCGACACCCCCTGGCCTTCGGGAGCTGGGCATGGGGTATGTCATGGCACAAGCCCTGGGGGAAGGGTCATGAAAAAGTGGTATCAGAGTTGGTCAATTCTACCTTAATGATCGAGAGTCTATTGTTTTGTTTTTTAGGAAACAATGTTGAGTTTTTCAAGTTTGACTTTCAGATTTGGGGAGTCAAGTATTGGTGTAGCGACAGACTTATCCACACACCAAGACCCTTAATTTACCCTTTCCGATCTATACATGGAAACACTAGTTACATTGTTGTTTCATTGTGATCTTCATGAAGAAGAGTCATAGGTATAATCATTTGACTCTGGTATGTCTGGATATGTGTCAGGATGCCACCACGCAGACGACCAGCTAAGATTCTGATGTGTGAATCTGAGGGCAGCCCACCTAGCGATGATGCATCAGTTCATGAACCAGTGCTAGAGATGTCCCCTCCGTGTGGTGCACCAGTGTTGACACCACCCATTGATCAGCAGTTACTACCATAGTTACCGGTAGGGGATGTACACAGAATCAAAGTCTTTCATGTGTTTCAAGGATAGGACCTCTCAGGTTCAGGGGAGTGACAGATCCTCTATAACATTCCAAGATCTGATAGTACGTTATATCATTAAAGTAATTTAATAGCCTGTGCTACACGCAACACCGAGTTCGAGCGCACCACAACATTACCAAACTAGTTGTAAAAAAACGGTTATAAATAGTATTAACTGAATTTTGAATGTTATATACTCTGTATAATTTTAACATCCATATTATTTGTTTCTTAGACATAATATAAGAAAAAATCATTTTTTAATATAAAATAAGTATTTTTTAAAAAATAAACTTTTACCTAATTTTAATGGAGAACCATTTTGAAATCAAATATTTGACACTTTTATATATTAAATTTGACAAAATTAACTTTTTCTTTAGAATCGGGACATAAAAATTTAGTTTCGATAAATTTTTGGTGTTTTTCTGATAACTTTCATATTTGGGTGAATAGTAAAAATTACTAAATTGTAACTGAAGACATATTTTTTAATAAAAATAATTTACAATGTTCAATTATATAATTGAATGGTTTGAATGTATAATTAGATTATATTTTTATATTTTAATACAATTTTGGTCATTGTAAGTAATTTCAAAATTAAATTTGACATAAACACATGTAAATCTTTTGATAGTTTTTATTTTCTAAAAACCCGCCTTTTGGTTTTGAAAATGGGAATTAATTTTAAATTAATAAATAAAACTTCTATGATTTTAATTTTGTAATTTAGATTTCATTTTGGAATTCGGAATATCAAAATTATCTTAGGGTTATTTTTTGGTATTTATCTAAAAACATTAAATTTTTTATGAATACTGAAAACAATGCGTTATTGTTTAAAACCAACTTTTTTTAAAATAATTATTTATTTTTATTTAAAATAATTTTAAGTAAAAATAGATATATGATTCCTATATAAGTTCAATTTAATTCATTGGAGTCATTTTATTATAAAATTAGTGTATAAAGTTTTATTGAACTTTTTACCCTCTTTTACACGTCTTCTAGAAGCATTTGAAATTTTGTATAAAAATTAATTTTACCACTTCTATGAGTTGAATTTTAAAAATCTGAGAGAGACATTTAATATTATAAAGTAAAATTTGGTTCAATAAATGAAAATAATTTTTGGTGAATAGTAACTATTGACTTTTATTTACCACGATTAAAAGTAAATAGGGTAATTAAGGGTAAAAACGATATCATAATTACATTAACACATGTCATAATTCTATTGTATTACAGTATTTCAACCCAAAACAATCTTAGGAATAAAATATGACCCTTTAGGTCTATTTGGATTAGATTAGGGAATTTATTATTATTTTATTTAATAAAGAGTTATAAGAGTTAAATTCAATGTTTAATAACTAATAGATTTTAAATATAGGGTTCCGCCCAATATAATTTCGAAAATAAAGATTCATTAGAAAGCTAAAATATTTCCTATTTTATGGTATTTAATTTATAATTTTTAGAGATTTAATAATTTAATATAGCTATGACACAATAATGATGCGGTAATTTCTTTAATAATGAAAGATTAAGATAATTAATATTATAAATATCCCAATAAATGTAATTTGAGACTTGTGATGAATTAAACTAATTTTCTAGGTTAATAGGAAATGTTAGGGTATATTAGATAAGAAAATTCTGATGTGATATGTTTGTTATGACTTTCAAAAAAACAAAATACAAAATAGTGTCAAAATCGACAAAAATTCATTTTTTTAAACAACTACTATATTAATGGTTGATATAATATTCATAAAAATTTATGTTTCCGAAAAAGGGATTAAATAATATTATATATGTCAATAATTAATAACTTGTGGTTATCTTGGATGTTTATAGTAAGTTTATGAACCATATAGTGTAAGAATACAAAAAGACACATTAAAAGTTAAACTATTAAACTAAGGGTTAAATCTAAATGATAAGGTTTAAATGGTATCATAAACATGTCTAAAATGTATTGGTTGAATGTATTGTGACCCTTAACCACCTATGGATCTAAATAAATTCATTTAGAGCCATTATAATCCAAATATGATTGTATAATAAAGTAATTCATTAATCTTTTCCTAAAGTGACCCTCACCCATCTTATAAAAGGGAAATTCCCCTTCTCTCAAAATCACTCCTCCAATGCCATTTGGGTCAGCCAAACACTGCCCATATATCCTCTCAAATTTACTCCCTTCATCCTAGAGGAATTCCATTGGTCATAAAGCCATCCTAAGGAGCCGTTTTGATCAAGTGAAAAGGAAGAACCCAATAAAGAGATAAATATTTCATCACCACTTTCTACTTTTTTTCTTCTTATACTTCTTCATTCCTTGTTATTTACATTGTAAAAAAATAAATCTAGTATCTTATATATACTGTGATGTTATTATAAATATGTTACAACCATATTCATTATTATATCCATCCTATTAATGACATGTCACCATACATGCATACGTACGAATTACCATTTCCACGTTGTGGTGTAGTTGTTATTCAATACATTATTTTTGGGATGGTTATAATAATGATGTATAATTGATGTAAATAATAAATATATCATGTTAATGATTCTATAAATATGATAAACAGTCCAATTATATATGATTTTAATATCAAAACAATGATATTAACGCACGTACGTACGCAAGGATTAACGTCTCCACGAACGCGATGAGATTCATTCCCCATCATAACCATTCATGAAAATTTTAAATTTGATGATTAAAAATATTTTTTAAATACTTGATATCATTCTGCATATGAATAAGAAACATACCATACATAACAAACAGAAGTCACATAACAATGAATATAAAGGAAAACGAATCAGTTAACACCCAAAATGACGATAAGACTAAAATATATTTAACAATTCCTTATAAGAATACCATATATGATATCATAATTATCTATATTGTTCTTGTATAATTTAATAACAATGATTTAACTATTATAAAATAGGTTAATGTACCCTCGACCATGGAAAAGTACAAGGTAAGGGTTAATTTTATAATCTCATTATTATCCGAGGATGTTTTTACATATGTTTCTACTGGGACATAATTACTATCCACGTCCATGATTCATAAAAGAGTTTTCAATGTGATTATTTTAAAGGTACTTTTTACAAAAACACCATTTAAAACGTTTTAAATATATATTCTTCTAAATCATTCTCATTAATGTTCATGTTTTCAAAATGTTTTTTAAGGATTTATTTATATTTACATGAATGTTTTAAAATTTTTAATTCCTTTCATAATTTTCAAAGTGGTATGGGACACTTTGATTAAAAATTGTCATTAAATTTCTTCCTTTCTAAATTATGTCACTTTTAAATATTTTCATGAAAAAGGGACATTTATCTCAATGTGTTTTAAAAATCCTTTTCATCTATTCAAACATACATTGATGGATTTTAAACTTGTTTGAAGTTAATTTATTATGATACAAATCTTCCGTACTGTATTGAAGGTTTTGTGATATGTTTGACTATGGGTGTATTATTTTTATACCATTCATGGTTTATGGTTATAGTATTGACATTTTTTATGCTAGTTTTACTATGAATGTTTATATTATATTTCAAACTTTTCATATGAGGAATGTATTGGACTTAGTATGTGAAAGGTGGAGCCCGCTATAGATCCTCGATGCATTGGTAGGTATCATGAGACAATTAGACATGGAATAGGCCGAGGCCTTTCCCAATTTGATATATAGTTTTGGCCAATGCATAAAACATTTTTATACATCTTGGTCGAGGATTTGGGAAAATGTTTCACAATGTCCGACATTATACATTCCCTAATTATGAAAATAATATTGATGGTTCATGTGGTTATTCGACTAGTAGAATACCCATAACTATGTTTTATTATTGGATTATTTATTCAGCTCATATTCCTGCCAAAAAAGTGTTCATGTTTGTTATTTGTAAAGACATGTGTTGTCAATTATTCACCATGCCTAATAATTATGTTATCTTCCTCTGTATGGGTTACCCTTACTGAGCATTTGTTCTCACCCCATTCTTATGTTTTATTTTCCTAGTGGTTTATGATTGATAAGGTGGGTTAAAGTAGGGGATTAATGGTGGTCTCAATGGATAATTTATTTTTTGTTTTATCTTCTAATGTGTAATGTAACATTCACGTATGTAATCTATTTTCCAAGACTACTATGCTAATCGGTCATTTTGGACTTGATTCCTTGTAGTAATTCCAATATATTAAAATAATGCACCGACTCTAGTCTTCTGGGGTCAGGGCGTTATAGTTGGTATCAAATGATGTTTGGTAACATCCTTGGAAATAGATTTAGATAATCTCAGATTAGATAAAAATACCCTAACATAGAATTTGAGTATTATTATATAATAACATCTTTGAATTTTGTAAATTTTGAGATTTTGTGAGTTTCTAAGCAATACATCCACATCTAGATATGAGCAGGATGAGGTGGATCGAGCACATATGTACCAAGAGGTAAAACCTGAAAACACCACTTTGAGTTAGACTGGAATGGGAACTGGTGCATGAACATAGGCCTTGCTACAATCATGGTTACGACACTCCTAGGGGATATTCTTAGAATAATTAAAACATTCATTACAAGACATTATGAAGGATTTAGGAGTAAATACTTCCTCAAAGAAAACATTTTTATTATTATAGATTCTATCCATAAACTGTTCAATTTACGTTAGGTATTTTACATGTTTGGAATTATTCATTATGATTCATAAACATACCTAGTGTATGCCATTGTTTATAAATGGCACCCAATAGATGGAATGAGAACTCCAGTAATACATATGATCCAAAGAGTAAGAAGGATCATATATTTTGTGGTATTATGCCAACATTTAGAAGGGAAATATTCTTCCATGTATTCTAATCCTATGAAGCATGTGTTAATAAGATAAGTAATGAATTCTCTATGTCATATTTCTTTGAAGGGAAGCACAAAAAAGAAAAATATGGTAGAGAGAAAGATGGATAAAGAGAAGAGGGGAAACAAGGATTTTCCCATATGTGATAGATGTGGAAATAATTACCTAGGTAAATTCTTAAAGGGAATGTGATTTTGATATAACTGTGGAGATAAAGGACACCAAGTTCATGATTTTAAGTGTAAGAAAAAAGTTTCAAATATAAAATGCTTCATCTACAAGGCATTGGGACACTATGCGAATCAATGTCCCATTCATCAGAGTATTCCGAAAATGATGCTACTGGATAATAATCAAGTAATGATACAACCTTAGATGAAGATGAATGAATAGTGTTCGAATATTGTTATTATATAATTATTTCATTTGATTGTTGTATCAAGAATATACTTGTTATATGAATTATGGAGATAAATATGGATTGTACTACATTACTATTTTATGGAGGATTCAAGATTATGTGGTTCTAAGAACAGTGATATAATAGCAAGCTACACATTTTTGGAAAATGCATGGTTTAAGGAAAGGTAATCATTAATATGGTCAAGATAATGAGGAAATGATTTTGGAAAAAGAGATGGTTGATTTGGTTAAATTATATTCGATATTATTGAATTCCTTGAAACTGATTAATAGTTTGTTTATTTCTTCATTGTTGGAATATTCAATATTTTTGGATATAATGAATATTTCTAGTATTCTATAAAGAATAATGGAGCATTAATATAATAAATAAGGTTTTATTGTAATTCAAGGTTTTACCTCATTTTAATAGAATACATGATGAAGGAGTTCACATGTTATTACATGGCAAAAAGGATCTTCATTGTGTTTAACTTCCTTATAAATTTTTGACTGTGAGTTTGGATAGAAGTATTTTGGATAAGCCTAAAGGTTGGAAGGGATTATGTTTTAAATTCAATACAATTGATAATGTTATTTTCGGATTTTCATAAAAAGAAAAACCCTGAGGTCAGGCGGCAACCAGTCGCGTCCAACAAGGCCACTGGACTTGAACCTGCAACCAATGAGAAAGAAGGGTGCATCACCTACCACTGTCCTGCATGATGTCCTGGATTGTATAATGTATTTTTTTAAAACTTCTTATTGTTGAATTATAAATTCATTATCTTTGGAACCCTATATGATTAAGATTAATAGAATATTTTTTTGAAATCTTTTGGAGTGAAAGATGGGATTGTGGTAGGAATTAGTTAAAAGATGTAACTGTACATGTCATGTATATATATATATATTCCATCTTATTCTATGACTAAATTAATTCTTAAACATTAGTTAATGGAATTTTTCTCATTATCCTTTCATTGAGTAATCCTATGTTTTCTAAACAACTATCTTTTATACGGTGTATAAAACCCTTTGACTTTTCATTTCAAGGGGAATCTTTTTCTACGAAGCATTTTACTAAACGGAAAAAAAGGAATCTTTTTTAACGTAAGTAGTGATAATGAAATTTCTTCCGCCGCATGTTTTATTTGATCTTTGGCTTCCTTAAAAATCCAACAAAAATTAAAAAGAAAATAAATACCATATACCATTTTTAAGTATTTTAGTATTGAAAATGGTTTTAATAATGGATTTCATATGCATGTATATTTAAATGATATATTTTGATTGATGAACTCAATCACTTCCTATAAATATTTACGTTCTCCCTACAATTATGTATATCTAATTTCCACCAATGTTCTCTTAATTGAGATCATAATTTGGTGGTAATATTTTCATTTTCCTTTCCTTCTTATTAAGACTAAATTTTATTAACCCGATTTTCGATACGGGGTTTCAACAAAGGTATTTCTCTATTTTTAACCTTATATTTTCGAAAAACAATTTCAAATTGAGAGAACTCAATTTATTGAAGGAGGGGAGAATGTAAAACCCCATGATATCAATGTACATTATCTCATTAAATTAATTTAATGGCTTGCGCTACACACAACACCAAGTTCGAGCACACCACAACATTAAAAAACTTGTTGTTCAAAAATCAATTATAAATTGTATTAACTAATTTTTTAATCTTAAATACTATATTTAATTTCAACATCCATATAATGTGTTTCATACACATAATATAAGAACAAATTCATTTTTTTTCAGATAAACGATGTATTTTTCAAAAAAAAATTTACCTCCTTTTAATGGAGAACCCCTTTTTAAATACAATATTTAACACTTATATTTTAAATTTTACAAAATAAATTTCTTCTATAGAATTGGGACGTAAAAATTTACTTTTGATAAAATTTTTATTTTTCTGATAGCTTTCATATTTGGGTGAATAGTTAAAATTACTAAATTTTAACTGAAAACATCTTTTTTAATCAAAATAATTTATAGTGTTCAATAATACATATTTTTGGTTTTTAAGTATAATTAGATTATATTTTTATCATTTAATACAATTTTGGTCATTATAAGTAATTTCACATTTAAATTTGATATAAACACATGTCAATCTTTTGATATCTTTTACTTTTTGAAAACCCACCTTTTGGTTTTGACAAGAGGAATTAATTTTAAATTAATAAATTTAACTTATATGTTTTTTGTTTTGTAAAATAAACTTCATTTTTGAATTAGTAATATCAAAATTATCTTAGGGTGAATTTCAGGTATTTTTCTATTAACATTCAATTTTTGATGAATAGTGAAAAACACTGCGTTATTGTTTAAAACCGACATTTTATTTAAATAATTATTTATTTTATTTAGATTTATTTTGAGTAAAAATAGATATATATTACATATATTAGTTAAATGTAATTAATAAGATTCATTTTATAATAAAATTAGATGTACAAATTTTAATTGAACTTTTTACCGTTTTTACCCACCAACTAGGAACATTTGAAAATTTGCATAAAACATAATTTTACCGCTTCTGTGGGTTGAATTTCAAAAATCTAAGAGACACGGTTAATATCAGTATGTAAAATGTGGTTCAATATGATGAATTTTTTTTGGGTGAATAGTAACTTTTTCCATTTATTTACCACATTTAAATGTAAATAGGGTAATTAAGGGTAAAATGATATCATAATCATACTAACCCATGTAAAAAGTCTGATGGATGTGTGTATTTCGACCAAAAACAACCTTATGAATAAAATATGATACTTTAGGTCCACTAGGAATAGATTAGGACATTTATTATTATTTTATTTAAAGAATAGTTAAAAGAGTTAAATTCAAAGTTAAATAACTAAACAATTTTTAATACTGGGATACACTCAATATAAATTCGACTATAAATATTAATTATAAATCTATAAATATTTCCTAAATAATGGTACTTTATTTATAATTTTATACATTAAATTATTTAATTTATCTATGACACAATGATGATGCAGTAATTACCTTATTAATGAAATATTAAAATAATTGATATTATAAATATTCAATTAAATTTATTTTTATGTATTTGATGAATTAAACTAATTTTATAGGTTAATATGAAATGTTAGTGTTGATTAGATAAAAAAATTTCGAAGTGATAAGGTTGTTATGACGTAAGAAAACAAAATACCAAATAGTGTCAAAATTGACATAAATTAATTTTTATAACAAATACTATATTATTGGTTGATTTAATGTTCCTAAAAATATAAGGTTCACAAATGGCTTAAATAATATTATATATTTCATTAATGAACCACTTTAGGTTCTCTTGTATGTTTATAATATGTATATTAACCCTATAGTGTAAGAATACTAGAAGACACGGTAAAAGTTAAACTATTTAACTAAGAGTTAAATCTAAATGATAAGTTTAAAATGATAACCTAAACTTGTCGAGAACCTATTGGTTGAGTGGATTTCGACCCATAACCTCCTTAGGATCGAAATAAATTCATTTGGATCCATTATAAACCGAATATAATTTTATAATAAATTAATTCTTTAGTCTTTTCCTAAAGTGACTGTCACCCTCTTATAAAAGTGCACTTCCACTTCTCTCAGAATAACACCTCCAAAGGAATTTTTATTAGCCAACCCCTGCCCAAATATCCTCCCAAATATCCTCACTTCATCATAGAGGCCTTACATTGGTTATAAAGCCAACCTAAAGAGCCTTTTTGATCATGTCAAAAGGAAGAACTCAAAGTAGAGGTTAATATTTCATCACCTCTTTCAAGTTCTTTTCTTCTACCACTTCTTATTTCCCTGTTGTTTCCAATGTAAAACAATAAATCCAGTATCAAATATATAATGTGTTGTTATTATAATTATGATAAAACCATATTCATTATTCTATACATCCTATGAATGACATGCCCCCATACGTTCGTACATATGACTTACGGTCTCCACATCGTGGTGTAGTTGTTATTCAATACATTATTATTTGGATGGTTATAATAATGATGTATAATTGATTTAAATAATAAATATTAAATTTTAATTATTCTATATATATATGATATACCATCCAATTATATTCAATTTTTTTTTTCAAAAGAATGATATTGTCGCTTGAGCATATGTACGGATTAACGTCTCCACGAACACGATGAGAATGATTCCCCATCATAACCATTCAAGATAAATTTTCATTTGATGATTAAAAATAATGTTTAAATACAATCTATAATTCTGTATATGAATAATAAACATCCCACCCATAACAAACATAACTCACTTAACAAAGAATATAAAGGAAAACGAACCAGTTAACACCTGAAACGACGATAATACTAAAATATTATTATCCAAGAATTATTAGAAGATAATATATGATATCATAATTATTTATTTTGTTCTTGTGTAATATAATATCAATGATTTAACTATTATACAAGAGGTTAACATACTCTAGACCAAGGAAAATTACTAGGAAAGGTTTAGTTTTACAATCTCATTATTATCTAAGGTTGTTTTTACATAAGTATCTACTGGGACATATTTATTATCCATGTCCAAAGTTCAAAAAATAGTTTTCAAAGGGATTATTTGTAATGAAATTTTTACTAAAACATCATTTTAAATGTTTTAAATATTTATTCTTCTAAATCATTTTCATTAATATCCATGTTTTCAAATTGTTTTTTAAGTATTTATTTATATGGATGACATGAATGTTTTAAAAATGTTAATTCCTTTCAAATGATTCAATGTTGTATGTAAAAATTTGATACAAAAATGTTTTTAAATGTCTTCCTTTCTAAATTGTGTGACTTTGAAATGTTTTCACAAAAAATAGATATTTCTCTCAAAGAGTATTACAAATCATTTTCATCTATGTAAACATCTATTGATGGATTTTAATCTTATTTGAAGTTTATTTTTTAGGATACAAATCTTCAATAGTGTATTGAAGTTTTGGTGATATGTTTTACTATGTATGTGTTATTTTTATACCATTAATGGTTTATGGTTAAAGTATTGACATTTCGTATGCTAGTTTTAATATGAAGGTTTATGTTATGTTTCAACCTTTTCATATGAGGATTGTATTGGACTTAGTATGTGATGGGTGGAGCCCGCTATAGCACCTTGATGCATCGGTAGTTCTAATGAGATAATTTAACATGGAATGGGTCGAGGCCTTTCCCAATTTGATATATGGTTTTTTTCCGAGGCCTAAATCATCTTTAGAATTCTTAGCTGAGGCCTTGAATAAATGTTTTAGAATGTGTGGAATAATACATTTCCTCATTTTGATAATAATATTGATGGTTCATGTGGTCATTAGACTAGTAAAATACACATGACTATGTTTTATTATAGGATTATATACTCATCTCATATTACTGCCACAAAAGTGTTGATGTTTATTATTTGTAAAGGAATGTGACCTCAATTTTTCACTGTGACCAATATTTATGTTATCTTCCACTTTATTGTGTACCCTTACTGAGCATTCGAGCTCACCCATTTCTTATGTTTTGTTTTACCAAGATTTCCATAAGTGTTTTATGATTGATAAGAACGGTTAAGCTAGTGGATTAATGGCGGTCTCAAAGGATCATTTACGTTTGGTTTTATCTTATAATGTGTAATGTAACGTCCAATTATGTAATCTATTTTCCAATAATTGGAAACTGATAAGTCCTTCGAGACTTTATTCATTGTAATCATGCCAATGTATTAAAATAATGCACTGAATTTGGGATTCTGGGGTTGGGGAATTACATCCTCAGGTCGCTGAGGACTTGCTGGAGTAATTGAAGATAGTATTATGCTTAGTGAGGACACTTCTTGACCAGATGGACATCTTGGCTGTGAGCCTTCTGCAGGGCTCGATAATGAGATGGTGGAACATGACCATCTAGATACATGTTGAGGTGACCCACTCTTAGAAAGACATCGATCAGATTTTCCGGGAGGAGTTTTCTCCCGCCACATTTTGTTTTCTATGCCAAAAGGAGATTCTTCACCATAAGTCGGGCAGCATGTCAGTGGATAAGTAATCTATGAGGTTAATTGACCTCTCAGTCTAATCCAAAGACATGGTGCATAACCCTTTTTTAGGGATCAGACCTTAAATCAGATAATCAGACGGGGGATCAGGGCATTGATGTTGTCTCCCGGCATCCTCACTTAGATTAGAGTATTGAAGCGGGCCCTTCTTATGGAGAGTTTCCTAGCATAACAAGCACCGATAGCTAGATCCACCATCAGACCTCATGCAGCAGAGTCTTCAGCAGTGAGAAATAGATAGCAGACATAGGGGCGCAAGTGGGATATGTCTTTTAGTGGGTGACCCCCGGACTCAAGGTCGGTAGTGCAGCACTCCCAAGGTAAAGAAAGTTAGTAGGGATCCAGGATGAGCTTCATGTGCAGCGGGCAGGACACGTGGCTTGTAACTTCCCAACCCGCCACACAGATAATCAGTAGACGATCAATGTACCACCCAGGAAGAGGAAAATATTGATCAAGGGTGTCCGCATGGTGGCATATGTGGTAGGGGAGAAGGTCAAGTGACAAGCGGTGGCCAACAGTTCAAGGTGCTAACACTACCACCCCCTGGTGGTCCACCATGGGCTCAAGGAGCTGGCAGACATGGGTGAGTCCTGCTTTAGGCGATGGAGACCTTCGACCAAGATGCTCCATATACATTTAGAGGTAATATCTATGTCTTCTCCACCTTAGATGTATTACATATAGAAACTGGTTCCAGACACACTTTCCTTTCCTGGAACCATGTTTGCGGCTCAGATTTTTGGAGGAGTTGTTGGATTGATCTTTACAATTATAGACTCTTATGGGAGAGGATTCGATTATTACAAAATGTTTCTGGAAGTGTGTGATTACTCTAGGAGGTGAAGGATTCGTCTAGGATCTCCTAGTAGCAGCGTTGTGGCCCTATGATGTCATCTTTGGTATGGACTAGTTATCTACATTCCATGTTTAGATCGACTATATTAGGCGCAAAGTGTTATGTGTACTTGAGGATGGGACCAGGTTTTCCTTCAACTATGAGAAAGGACCATTTGCATCATAGGAAGGGATATCTCACTGGAGGGTCTATCCGATCACTCACCAATTGGCTAGAATCACCTTCAGTGTAGTGGAAAAAAGGAGTCCAAGCATTCTTGTAGTGGTGGATGAGTATGAGGATTCCTTTCCTAAGGATGTTCCGGGACTACCTCCTCGCAGGGAGGTAGAATTCATCATCGACATGTACCCCAGGACGACACATATATCTACACTGGCATATCAGATGGCTCCCATAGAACTTCATGAAATAAGGGTATAATTGGAGGACACATAGAAGAAGGGCTACATGAGGCCCATCATTTCACCATGGGAATCCCCACTGTTGTTTTCCAAAGAGGTAGATAGATTTTTGAGGCCAAGCGTGGAATTTTGGCACTTGAACCAGGTGACCGTTTAAAACAAGTATCCACTACCGAGGATTTATGGCCTCTTTGATCAGATGAATTGAGTGTGGTGGGTCTTCAAGATCGACCTCAGATCAGGATATAATTAGCATTGGGTACAGGAAGAGGACGTCCCAAAGACTACCTTTAGATGCCAATATGGACACTATGAGTTTTAGGTGATACCTTTCAGCATGACCAATTCCCCAGCAGTGTTCATGAGAATCATTAACAGGATCTTCCAGACATACCTCAATTGTTTCATGGTGGTCTTCATTTACGACATCTTCGTGTACTCGATGTTAGAGGAGCAACACACTAAACACATGTAGATAGTCTTGGATACACTCTAAGATCACTAGATTTATGGGATTCTCTCGATGTTCCAATTCTGGATTAGGGATGTCCACTTTCTGGGACACAACATCTCATAGGCTAGAGTTGCAGTGGATTTGGAAAAGATAGAGGTAGTGCTTTCATGGGAGCCACCCAGGAGCGTGACTGTGGTGCAGAGTTTATTGGGGTTGGCTGGATAATACCTATGGTTTTTTCATGACTTTTCCATAGTATCAGCACCCTTATCAGCCTTAACATGAAAGGGACAACACTTCGTGTGGATGGATAAGTTCCAACAGAGTTTCCAGGAGCTGAAGCAGAGACTGATGAGTGCCCCCATCTTGAGACTACAAGAAGAGGGTGTTGGGTTTGTACTATTCTGTGACACATCAGGGACCAGACCTGGTTGTGTCCTCATGAAGGAGCATGAAATAACTGACTATGAGGTATGGAGTTTGGGAAACATGAGAAGAACTATGAGGCACATGACCTGGAGTTACCTGAGGTGGTCTTTTCCTTGAAGATGTTGTGGAACTACTTGATGGGTGAATGATTTACCATTAACTCTGACCACATGACACTCAGGTATATCTTCTCACAAGAGGACCTGAACTTGAGACATTAGAGATGGATGGAGTTCCTTCAGGACTATTACTTTGTGATAGTCTATACTCCAGGGAAGGGGAATGTGGTGGAAAATGCGCTCAGTAGGAGGACTGGTTTACATCTATTGAGGTAGGTGACAATGCAGCTAGTCGTGATACAGATATCCTTTTTGGATGATTGTTTCATAGTTCCTTGGAATGATAGTTTTAGTTTTAATAATGAATGTTTCTAGGTGGTTTCCACTGGATTTATTCATTGAATCAGAAACTTCCAATAGTTCTTTATCCAATGGGGACCTGCTTTCCCAAAGCAGGTGTTCGTTATGTTTGACATTATGATACTTAAAACGTGCATTGGTTGAGAGGATGGGAGGTCGGACACATCACATCATTTTGGAGAGAATTATTGTCTACTCCAGGACCCTCTTTTAAATTATAAGATATTTTTATGAATCATTAATAATTCACAAATTCTATCATAAGTATCCATTGGAATTTACAATCACTTATTAACATGTGTAAAATTTAGAATCATCAGTATTGATTCATGATTTTTCATTATTAGAAATACTCATATATATTAGAGGTTTTCTGTCAATGGTATCATCTAATATACTAATTAGAGATTATTTTAATCATCATTTTGATGATACTAGTTTTTTAAAAACTCAGTTGGTCACTTTGGAACATATTGCCTTCCAGGGAGACAAATCTTTTTACTGATCTTTGGATCATTCCCATAGGATGGGCTACCTACGCATCCTTGTAAAATGAATCAGAACCCTCATATTTCAGGGCCACTGAATGGGAAACATCATACCTTTTAATGTCATGTGATAAGGATCTCTAAGAGGAAGGTGTTTTTTCAAATCTTAGTGCGGGACTTATATTTAAGCAGCCCAAGGAATTTTGACAGGGTACAGGTTCCCAAATAGGACCAAACCCTGTTGGAAATATGTGTCGATGAGAATAGATTTGATTTAAAGTGTTGTGTTTGAACCACAAGGAGGCTTCCTATGTATCCCATATGGATGGGAATCAAAGCCCACATAGTTCGATAAACCCCATAAGAGAGTATGGTCATTTGAGAGGGATGAGTTTGGGATTACTTCTTAAAAAGGATTCCTTGATGATTTGGGGTATAATTTGGAGGTTATACCGATGGAGAATGACCGTATTAAATAATTAGGATTGCATTGTTGAGGAGGATATCCAATGAGATCAGTCCTTGAGAAGGCTTCATACGTATCCTGATCATAGTGTGAATCAAAGTTTTTATAGTTCCTTCTAATGATTATTTGTGTATATTTTGTAATAATAACATATCTCTAATTCCACGTGAGTCCTACTCGGTGTGAGAAACAATAATATGTGAATGATTCAACAAATACACTTCACACTTTTCCTCCTCCACTGATGGAAGAGGGCGCGTCGATTATGGAAGAGGTTGAGGCGACAAGCCTTACTTATGTTCCCTACACATTGGACAAGGGTCCGATAGAAAAAACAAGGGGTAATGGTTATAGACATAAACCAGGATGGCTTCCCATGGTGACAAAGCCCAACGGGCGAGGGAAAGGGCAATGAATGTCCCTTTTCCCATCCCCCCTTAGGTCTTTGGCATCGAAGAAGAGAGGAGGAGTAATGATGCTAACTCCTGCAAGAAAATATAGGGGCTTATGCCTAGATGGATGCCATAAAATTGATCCTAGTAGGGAAGGAAGGCTTCTCCTATGCTATCACATAAAAGTAAAGGTGAACAGTAACTTCCCTACCTTACACATGAGGTTCAGGTTCATCTCTTCGAGAAGGGAGAAGCCAGAACCCAAACCCTCCTCCAACACCAGAACATCACAAAACTGTTCTTGGGAGAATGGTCCATGTGACTACAGATATAAAAACCCATAGACATTCCATGAATCCTAACTCTATTGTGAAACAAATGTGGGAAACCTCTGACTGAGGAAATACCAACCAAAATAGGAGACACACTAATGTGCCTTTTCCAATTGACTGATAAGTCAAGAGGTTTTTTTGGAGTCTTTAACTTAGTCCCTTTCAGATAAGGGACCATGGAAGTAGACACCCTACCATCAATGGATTTTAAAAAGGGTACTTGAGTTGGTCGCATTGGTCCCTCACATATCTATATCACGTATGTATCCCACATTGATGTATCACGAAGGTATACCGCATAGTTATGACACACAGGTATGCGTCGCAGGTATGAATGATGACTTGACAATGTTTTTACATAAGATAACCAAACCTATGTAAAATTTTTAAAAATACTTTAAAAACAAGCTTATCTTATTTAATTATCTATTCTCTAGTATTTTAGAGAGCGACCTAAGAAAATTTAATGGATCTATGTGAACGAGATACACAATGGGAGCTTCATAGAGTCTTTCAACATTTTTTAGTCCTCAAATGGCGAGCCGAAGGGCTCTATTTATAGGAAAGAATATGGCCTAGCTGATGAGGTGTTGCTCATGCAGGTCCTTCATGTAGCTCTGTCAAGCAGGTACTCCACGTAGGGGTACATAAATTCTTCTTATAAATTGTTCAGCTGCATAAATCTATCACATAGCTATGCTGCATAGGTCTGGCATGTAGCTCTGTCGTATACCTCTGCCGCATAGGTCTGTGAAGGTAGTTTATTGCTCAGTTATGTTCCAAAGATCTTTTTAAGTATTTTGACATTCTTTTGGACTCTTGAAATATTTTTTGGGATTTCAAATTTCTGGGATTCTCTTCATAGTCTTTTTGTTATTTTCTTAAGTGATTTCAACAAATGCCCTCCCCCCTCAGGATTGGATCCAAAATATATAAAGAGGGTCGAGTCCTAAGGAGAATGTATGGGGGAAATACTATGGATTGATTGTTGAACAACATTGGTTTCCCGCACATGTATTTCGTGGAGGTATGGCTCGGAATGTTGTGCACAGTCTTGACTTGTGGGAGTTCTATTTCCTATAAATAGGTCTCAACCTTCTTTATTTCTTCACCTGTTCTTTTTTAAATTTTATGGCTCTCATTGCGTACCTCGTTCGCTCAGCCCCATAAAGTTGTACTCTCACACAATTCCCTTAAAATTCCTTCAAGGTAATATTATTTAAGAAAAGTATATAATCTAAAGGACATCATTGAAGGAGTTACTCTAGAATCCTGGATGAGTGACCCATGTGACAGACCTCACCAAAGGACTTATGCGATGGACCTTATTGAAGGACCTACGCAAACAGTGTCCTTTGCAAAAAAATTTATTTATCTTTTTCCAAAATTCCAACCTAATAATGGAAGTTTGTTAATTATTTTTTAAAAAAGAATGACTCATTTGACGACCCATACTGAGGAAGCTAAGGCTTGTCAAAATGAAATAATGATGATTTTCAGACCAGACTATTATGAAATTATTGAGAGTACTCTTCCTGGGCTATGGAAAGGTTTAATTCTATACCAACGTGACTATCCACAAAGACTTTATTTACCCTTATACGGGAATGAGTTTTATCAACATACCCATGATAAAGCTATTAAGAAGTGCTTTCCAAAGAATTAGTTTCTTCAATTCGCCAACGGTTACTGAATGAATATTAGTTCAAGGGGGGTTCCAATATAAAAAGGATGATTCTTTATTAGTTTCATATTTCATCATAGTGGTTTCCCTCCAGAAATTATGGATCATGTTGTAGAGACAAAACCACATTATTATGATTCCAATTTTCGGGCTTCTCAAACAGATCAATCTAATTGTTGGTAATAATATTTGGATCTTCATTCTGGAAGAGGTTTCAAGCCTGAATTGATGTGGGCATTCTGGGTATGTCAAATTTAGGTAGAATTTAAGAAAGGCTTATATGATTTTATTATCTATGAAGCTGTATGGATGGGGCAATCTTATGTTTATAAAATCAATTTCATTCCGGAATTACTAAGCACATGGATTCCACAAATGAATTCTGTTCATTTTACGCATGGGGAACTTGGTATTAGTCTCTGGGATATCTACCAAATAGCTAGAATTACCATTCTTAGAGAAATGTATGATGAATTTATTCCACCTACTACAAAATGGGGTGATGTTAATAGGACACCACCACTAGCCCATGAATTATTCAATATAGCGAAGAATTTACCCAAAGACAAAAAAGATATCCAATCCAAAGTGTGGATGGAATCCTTCCTAGAACAATAAAAAGAAAATGGTCCAACCTGTGGACATCCTACTATATGTCCTTCTGTAGTTAACTGGGGCAGATTAGGAACAAATTGTCCTATGCCGGAAAGTGGTGATTATAAGAACTGGGGCTATAATGTAAAACCCAATATAGATGCCAAGGTACTCTTAGATACCTTCCTTGATATGTGGTTAATCATTTAATTACTTTCAGTCTGTGAATCCGGAGGTGGTGTAAGAGCATGGACTTTCGCCATTACAGCTAAATTGATAGAAGAGAAGTATATTGTCTAGAAACCTCTGTATTGGTAAGAATTTTCTATATTTTTCTACATTAATATAATGGGAAGGATCTATTTAGAATTTCAGGGCTATTCAATGTGTTGTGGGGATGGATTTCCACATATTTTTCTTCATACTCAGTGTTGCATTCAGTTAGAGTTCCCAATTGCCTATTCACCCAATTTTTACAGAATTTTTTTGAATTCAGCCTCTAAACTTGAGTGCTAATGTGGTGCAAAAGTAATTGAATGTCTCAGGAGAATTTAGATTCTTTCATTATGGTAACGCACCGATTGGAACATTTATTGATGACAGTAATGAAAAGAATTAGGAGCTGAGATCTTATAGGATGGAATTAAGGGATGGCGTATTGTCAACCGGGATTGATGGTGAAATTATCTATGAGAATTATGTCCCCTATATGTTTTCTCGTCAGTTCATAAGTCTTTGAAAATCAATCACTTTTCCACCCACGTATGTTAGACACGATATACAATCAATTGTAGCACAACAATTGGGGATTTTAATTGCTTTAGTGGTATCAAAATTTTTAATTACATTATTTCCACCAGATTCTTCGATTGGATTGGAAGCTAGGTTTTCCAAAGCATGTGCTTCTTCATATACTCACGGGGCTTTGACGAAAGGAATATATCGAGTGGCAGCTACCAAGACTGTTTCACGTGGAAATCCTGGTATTAAGTCTGAAGACAGAGATGACACAGAATTTTCAGTGGTTTCAGAGCCCTCAAAACGTCTTCGCATGAGGTGTACCAGGAAGACTATGGTTACAAAAGTAATACCTCCAACGCCATGGTGATCTAGTTGCCTCCATCAAACATGGGTTCCTATCCCATTTGCTGAATATTTTGAAGAAGAAAGGAGCCATGGAGAAGCTCACAAATCAGAAGGTGTTGAATCTCCTCCACTATCAACCAGATCAAGATTGAATTATGTGCGACCTTCATCCATTCATCATTGGAAGGGTGTAACATGTGATTTTAGTGATTCATGGGAATTCCTTCAACATGGAATTCAAATACTAGATATTGGTGACATCAAGGAACCTTCTGATTGAAATCCAGATAATAACCTGGCTGATGTACATAAGTATATTATGGAGTTGGAGGCTTGTATATATGAAACTGATTAATAAATCCAAGCCTCTAAACGAGTATATCATATGATGGATTTAGGAGTACAGGAAGGGGTAATTATTGACTCCTAGGAGGAGTATTACATTTATGTTAATACTGAGATTGTATTTTCCTTTTTATTTTGTCTCAAATCATCTTTACTGTATATCATCATTTATCTTGAGGAAAATTTATTTATTTAGGTTGAATGTAGAGAAGGAAGCACCAGACCAATTCTGGAATTACCTTAGTATCGTCTTATAGGCTCTCCTATTGACTCAATGAATGATACTCCTAGGTCAGTAGAATTTTCTTCTGGAGAAAAGATCCTGACTGGTGTATTTGAAATAGATAATCCTCAACCATTACCTCATGTTTCCTCTACTAAGGGTAGTGTTTCAATATCTCCCTATGATTTTGAAAAAAAACATAACCGAGCGATGAGATTGATACAATGTTTTCTTCGAAGGAGTATGTATTTATATGATCCTTAGTGAATATAATTTGCTCAATACACACCGGAAACCACATTTTATTGTATTGTAGGATATATGTATCTCTCCCCTCTCATGGTTTTAAGAGATGATTCTTAGGAACAAGAAAAAGAAACCCCAGGGGAAACTCACGTTCATGTTGGTGAATCTGCAATTTTAGTTGATAAATTGTCAAAATATTCAGCTATACCAGCTCATGGATCTACTAAGAGATAATAAATCCACTTTAATATTAAATACATTCCTTTGTTTCTTTCGTCAGAGTATCATGAAATAATAAATATTGATATTTCTATTTCTATTTCTCCAAAAGAAATGAATGAGTACCCATGACAATCTGAGAAAATACTGATGTAGACCCCATCATGGAAAGACCTGATGCTGCTATACCAATTGAAGAGACAACAGAACAAAATGTCTGTGGAGCCAATATGGGCATCAACCAAAATTTTTTGGATACCATAAATGGTGTGGATTCTATAAAATTCCAGGCTATATACACTGAAATGTTGGACACCCTTAATCCAAATATTGATATTCAAAGTTCCATCAAGGAGTTTTGGGATTTTCCTTGGGAATTTCAAGGACATAATTCCATATTCTATGATTCTATATACATCATTATTCTGTAATTTGATTCTTTTCATCATGGTTCACCCTATACAGATTTATCTAAAGAAAATGTCGTAAAGGCACTTCAGGGATTGGGTATTCTACATTATCCTTCTATTGGAGATGGAGAAAACCCTAAAGAGTATCCTCCATCAAGAGATGTTCTGGAGCCTTCAAATGTGTTAACTAAAAAACCTAACAGAAATTACCCTTCTCAAGAATCATTTTCTCAAAATACTGAAGCAGAGAATACAGGGGATGAATCAAATCAAGTAGCTAACTTATTATTCGGTAAATATAATCAAATGTTAGAATTATATCAATTTCTCCCATTTGAAACTGAAAATGTCCATGATTTATCATTTAGTATTATCAGCTCCTAGATCAGATGTCGAAGCTTCAACTGTCCCAAGAGATGTAGAACAAGGCAACTCTTTAAGTGACCATTTTCTGGAGTACATTTTACTTCATGGTAGTGACTCAGATTTAGACATAGCAATGCAATATTCTCTTGGCATGGCACATAAAAACACATGTTGTCATATCTGGAGAATAATTGTTGACAAGTTTCTAGATGAATTTTTGTACCATTTTTCAAAACACCGAACATCATTCTGCGTATTGGGATTTGGTGGATTTAATTATCGGATGGTCTATGATGCATTGAAAGAGAATATTTGTCGACGGGAGAAGGAGAATAAAATGTGACAATATTTTGATAAGGATAAATGACTAAAAAATATTTAGGTCCTTCAAGATGCAGTATTTTAGGCGGAGGTAAATTATAAGAAGCAATCATTCTATATTAGCCAACAAATCAAACAAACCACGATGGAGTTGTTATATCATCAACAACATCTAGATATTTTTCTTAACAAAGATTGAGTAGTTGAATCAAACAATAGGAGAAACCGATTAGAGGGGATAAAATCCATTTCAACTACCAAGGAAGCACTGCATGGGTAAGAGGAGGTTGGAGTTGCTTAGCAGTCTCAACTTCAACAAGTTGCTGATAGGGATTATGAGCTGTCCAACAAATGAAAAGTCATGTTGAGAGTTTATTCTAAAACATGATAGAGAGGCTCCATATTCTAGATGGACCACAAATTTCATATTAATGAAATAAATTTTGTCATAATCATATATGTCTTCATTATAATTTTTCATGATTGAAATGTTAAAGGTAAATGATGATAATATCTCCTTTATATTAAAAAATTATTGTTATACTGAAAAAAATGATGTGATCAAGTTTTTCTTATTAATATGATAGACATATTTAGAATAATATGACTATTGAAAGGGTTATATGGATAACCCCACAAATTTTGTTTCTTTTGAATACTTTTTTTATTGTTCAATATTACCTAAATCATACAAAAATGTATGTTTAGCGAGTTGGGACTCGACTTTTGTTTAGAATTCCCATAACGGGTTCTCAATATAATGAGCACCAAGTCTATTGTTATTGGCAGTTTAGAGTCATGCATGTAGGAGTATAAAGGGCTAATATTTAGAGTCTAATAGCTTTGATCTTAAATTTTGAAATTAGATCTTACACAAGACTATGTGGTCAAGAATATCATTAATATTAATTAAATATTTACAAGGGGAATTTTGATTCATGATTTTTATGGTCACCAAATATATTACATGTATCAACATAAAGGGAGTCCTTTCCATGAATAGAATTATCATTATTTTAACAAATATTTTTATGGGAGTTGTAATATGCAGGGCCAACTAAGCCATATCCTGTATAAAAAAATAGTGGCATCTTTGGATTGACAGTCCTATTATGTATGCAACTTATGCAAGGCCACCTAAGGGAACGTGCTGCATAGTCAGGAAAGACAGTTCTTTGAAGTCGAACATTTTGTTGTTGATAGATATGGGAAAATAATATTTGGGTGACTCATGACAACAATAGGTGATTTATATAAGGAAAGGAATTTTATGAATGAAAAAGGGATATTTTAGAACAACATATGTCATTAATAGGAAAACCATTTATATACGAATTTGGTGTTTGATTAATGGTTAAGATTTATCAAAAATGGGGAATTTTTTATATGATATTATACTGTTTTATGTCATGTAGTGGGGACATTGGTATTGTGTAGTTTTGAGTCATGTAGTGAATGCATTGGTACTATGAAGTTTTAAGTCATGCAGTGAGGACATTGGGTGGCTTTAATTTTGAGGTCTTTAGCTATGACCAAAGCCATGAGACTTTCCAAATTTCTTGATAATTTGTTTGGAAACAAACTATCATATTCAGGTATGGCAGGGAAAAATGGTAACCTATGATTTGGTAATTTTTTAATCAAAATACTGATATGGACAAAGAGCTGAAGGAATTCGAGGAAATGTTTTTTTTTCAAGAATGATGTTACCATTATTTGAAAAACCTATTACAGGGGTTGTATTATGAAGGGCCAAAGGGGGAATATGTGTCATAGCTAGATAGAATAATCTTATTACTGACATTCCTATTATGTAGGTAACTTATGCATGTCCAGCAAAGGGAACGTGCTGCATAGTCAGACAAAAGAGCTCTCAGAAGATTTCCATTCTATTGATAAAAAACAAGGAGTTAATAGAGATTCAGATATTTTGAAGCACAGAGTTTTGTTTGTGGAGAAAGGTACATGAATACGGAAAGGGTATTTCCACCCAAGATGTCAAATTAATTGGAGGAATACAACTGTTATGAAGGTCTGACCCAAACGTCAGAGATATGGTGTCTTCTGCATTAGTTCATACAACTAGGACCTAAAATGGAAAAAATATGTGATATTTGGCAAAATGATTCGAAGATATTTTATATTTCACTGAACAAATGGTGAGTGAAATGTGTAATCCATAGTCTTGAGACATTCAAATCAAGAGAAACATAACGGTACAAGTATACTTGAAATACTGCTTTAAAATATAGATTCTTTTATATTATCATCATTTTTTGAAGGGAAAAATGGTATTATAACCATGAATGATGTTACAATTATTTGAAAAACCCGTTATGGGGGCTGTGTTATGGAGGTCCAATTGGGGAATATGTTACATAGCCAAATAATGGCATCTTTTGGCTGACAGACCTGTTATGTAGGCAACGTATGCAAGGCCACCTAAGGGAACATACTACAAAGTCAGCTAAAAGAGTTATTAAATATTAGAAACTCTATCACCAAAAACTACAAGAAAGATTATGAGGATCTATAAATATTCCAGATTAGGAGTGTGAAATGTGAAAGGGTATTGTTCTTCAATTCATATGAGAAAATTTTCGAATTGATACTGGCCATGATTTTGACGTCCTTCACATAGTTTTAACTCATATATAAAATGAAGACTTTCTTTGTTTCCTCTGAATTTACATTTTGGTGTTCTATTTTATTTCATGCAATTGGGGCATTATACTATATAGTTTTAAGTCATGAAGTGAGGACAGTGATAACCCCATAAGAAATTGAAACACTGTATTTATATAAAGAATCCATTTACCTAATTCCTTAGCCCTTGTGAGCTATGATTAGTGTGAGAAATAAGGAGCTATAAGGGTTTCTTTTATAATGGAAAGGTGATTAAAATGAAGAATTGGGGTGTTATATTTTTCTGTAGTTTAACATCATGAAGTAAGGTCAAAAATGACCTGATATAAAAGGAAAGACATATTGTAACTGGATTAAGGGACAAAACCAAAGTGTCACTATATGTCTTTCTGGGGAAAGAATGAAGTCATACATAATTCATAAATCATTCCCTATGCAGATTTTATTCGTATACAAGAAATAAATGGGTTTTTATCGCAGGTGGGACCAAGATTAGAAATCTTGGAATCTCTACATATCTCAATGGAAAATAAGAATCAATCCATACATAGTTCATGAAACAATCATTCCTCATGCTAATAGAGCTTAACATGAAGAATGGCGGATTTTGACACATTCTGAGAGAACTGTAAATCATAAGAACCAAAATGGTATAAGGTCCAAATAATATATCTTAAAGAAAAACTCTGTATTGATCAAATTCATATACTGGAGGAGAAAAGAAAATAAGAATAGTTTTTGATTGTGGATTAGCCAAAAATTGGTGATTTAGGCATCTCTACGTGTTTCATTGAAAATGAGAACCAAGCCATGCATAGTTCTTGAAACAAGATCTTTATATAAATCTGACTCAGATATAAGAAAGAGTGGGACTCATGTACTACTAAAGAGTAGTGATGATGTCAATGATGTTTGTTTATGGAATCTTCTAACATTAAATTGAGGGAACGTTAGTTGAACAAATGATGTGATGTTGTTTAACATCATGCGACAAGAATGACGAGGCTAGGCATTTTAATGTCATGAAGCATAGAAACATATGGTTAATATAGAGTTTTATGTCTTGTAACTATGACATGGGGGCTATGTAGTTTTAAATCTTGCAGCAAGGGCATTGTACTATGATGTTTAAAGTATTGTAGTGAGGGAAAAAATGTATAATAATACAAAGTATTTCTTCAATAATCTCACATTGGATGGAGTTGAAATAAGTCTTCAATCCATTGTGATTATGGAATAAGCTCCATTTAAATAGGAAATTTGTATAAAATAAGGTCCTTCCAACTTTGGATCTTGTTATGGAGGTTTCTTCCCTAGTGTCTTTGGAGCCCTAAGAACCAATAAAAATTATCCATGATGAAATGAATGGAGGTGATCTTTATTGTTAAAATCTCATGCTATTCTATTCTAATATACTTCTAAATGATACAACGTATTAAATCATTTTTCATCTAATCGTTCTAACTAATTGAATAGTTTCTATGATCTATTGTCTTTAGATAACTGATCACATATTGAAAATATGAGTAAATGAAATTGTATTTCAAATACTAAAACTGATTCAGTTCCATATACAAATGAAAAAGGAGTTTCTTGGGTAGTAGTACAGGTAGTTTTCCGATAATCCCATAAAGCATTCAAATGTTTATCAGGCCATGATTTCATATCATTATCCACCATCTTTTACAGTATATTTGATAGGGTTTTGTTGAAGTCCTCAATCTATCTGTTGGCCGCCGCATGATAGCGAGATGAACAGTTGGACATGATATTTTGTTCCTGATATAACTTTTTTACTTCATCAAAACAAAAATCAGTGCCATTTCCCATCAAAATAGTCTTAGGAACACCATATCTGGTGATTATATTAGTTTTAAATAAACAAACAATGATTTTGGTTCTAACATATTTGAGAAGTATTTCCTCAACACATTTAGAGAAGAAGTCAGTATTAGTGAGAATATACTTGAACTGCATAGATATAGCTAGAAAATAAGGCAATATTACATCAATTCCCCATGTGTCAAATAACCAAGAGTATTTAGATTACAGTAGCAACTCTGTGGGTTGATGAATGAAGTTGGCATGTACATGGTAGGGATGAATTTTTTTTATTGAAATCTTTACTATCCTACATCATTGATGGCCAAATGTATCCAAGCCATCAGATCTGATCCGAGAGTTTGGGCCTAGATTGGTGGGCACCACAAGCTCCTAATTATACTTCATTAATTATTGTTGAGATCTATTCTCCATCAATACATCTGAATAGAATTACACCAAAGCCTCATTCTTAGAGTATCTTTTGGTGGTCTGGACTTCCATACTGAGTGAAATTGGCTACTTGTCCCCAGATCTGTACTATCCCTGCCCTATCTGGTGGAAGTACCCAATTTTTATGATATTCAATGATGGATGTTCTTCATCCCGTGGTATGACAATATGGTACATAAATAAGGAAAATATCATAAATTTCCTCCATTCTAGTAATAATAAATGTTGAGACCACATGACGATGATCTATGCTAATGACTCTCTCATCTTGATTTGGATTTTCCCAGGCTGTATCCTAATTAGATAGTGCATCTTCTTGGGAATTTTGTGATTGTGGGACATAAGAAAATGTTGTAACTGAGGAAAATTCAGCCATTATCCCTCTGACATAATGACACAAATGAATTAATTTTTCTTTTTTGATAGAATATTCCGCATTTATTTGTTTGATTACAAATTCTGAATCACCTTTCACCTTTAAATGATCTATTTGCACATGAAGGGCCAACACAAAACCTGTGATGAGATCTTGATATTTTTCTTCATTGGTGGTACTAACTTCTTATAATAGGAAGGAATAAGGAAATACTACTTTTTTTGGGGAAATAAGGCAAATTCATAACCCATCTTTTTTGATTTTTGGGTTTTCCATTTTCTTTCCAGTTCGACTTATGGAAGTTCCATCAAAATACATTTCCCATGTTTGGGAATTATCTTGAATAGAGAAGACATCTTCATCAAGAAGTTCTGTATTAAATGATGTATCTTCCATATATGGATTCTTAGTGAGAAAGTAAGGCAGAGTGTGGAATTTTATTTCCTTTTGAAGCACAAACTGGATATCAAACTATTGCAAAATAACTACCCACCGTTATAAACGCCCTATAAGCATAGGATGACTGAGGATAAATTTGAGTTGGTTATTGAGAGATACCAATTAGATCTCATGATGTTGCAGGTAGTGCCTCAATTTCTATACCAAAAATATTAATTCCATGAAGCACATTTCAATACATTAATATCAAGTTTCCATGTCAAGCATGGTTCGAGTGAGATAGTAAAGGTTGTTTTCCTTCCCATAATCGTTTTTTTGGGAGACGAATGCACCTAATGATTGATGTAAAGCTATCACAGGGAGAATTAGTGGTATTCCTTCCACAAGTGGAATTAATACTGGTTGACTCAAGAGATATTTCTTGATGGTATCAAATGATTTGTGGCAGTATTTGGTCCATTGGTAGGTGAATCCCTTCTTCATTAATCTAGTGAAGGGAAAACACTTGCCTCTCAAATTGGAAATAATGTGCATATTATAGGACAAGTGTCCCAGATGTAATTTTTATTATTTCAAATATCAAGAAATTTACTTACCTAGGATTCAATTGGTTTCTTCAGGATCGACTTCGATACCACTATGGCATACAACGAAAACCATGAAACATTCCTAAGGTTACCCAGAAAGCACATTTAATGGGATTCATCTTCAAACTATGTTGCCAAAGCTTATTGAATATGGCTTCCAAATCAGCCAAGTGATTAGAACATTTTCTATATTTGACCACCGAATAATCCACATAAAATTCAACAAATTTTCCAAAGAAGGGTTTGAAGATATGGTACATAGCACGTATTTATATTGAAACGACATTGTTTAAATCAAACAGCAGTACCCAATAGTAAAACAAACGTTGAGGGGATCTAAAGGCTATAGATTCTTCATCCTCTTGGGCCATTCAGATTTGATTTTACCCAGAGTAGTCATCCATAAAGGCATGAGAATCATATCCAGTAGTTGCATCAATTAGAATATTTGTAATCGGAACCGGAAAATCATCCTCAGGACAATGCCGATTAAAATCTCAAAAATCAATCCAGAAAATAATTTTCCAATTCTACTTTTTCACCAGGTCAATATTTTCCATCCATTTTTGATACTGAACATCCCTGACAAAGTTATCCTTAAAAGGATTATCAACATCAACATCAATTTTTGAGGGATGTGTTGGGTGTGTTCTTCTTGCTGCTTGCTTTAATAAAAAATTCCTTCGGGAAACAACCAACTGATGGGTGGATACATCAAGATTAAGACCTAGGATTTCTGTATAATTCCAAGAGAATATATCTCAATGTTACATTATGAATGAATTATACCCTTCTTTCTCTTAATAGGTCATTACCACACTAATTAGAGTGGGGAATCTATCTTCTTC
Source organism: Viscum album (assembly GCA_963277665.1). NCBI lineage: Eukaryota > Viridiplantae > Streptophyta > Magnoliopsida > Santalales > Viscaceae > Viscum > Viscum album. The sequence continues at coordinate 1,284,843,347 of OY728134.1, forward strand.
TGTTCCTAGATTTATTTCTACGAGGTCATCCACAATGGTAGAGACACCTACTTCAATTTCTAGAGGAGCATCTTCAACATCTGCATATTTTTCTTTCTTATGTGTTACCTCTTTTGTTCCCACATTCATAGTATATGATAAGTAAAAACTCCCAGAGTTAGGGGAGGAATCGGTATTGAAACATCCCGAAGAAGAGGCCATTATATCTTACAATACTGATGGTGAAGGGTCTTCTTGTGGTAACAAAGAGGGATTAATGGATTGAGAATCTACACCTACGTCTTCCTCTAGAATTTCCACGATCTATTCTACTATGGTTGACGTAGTAGAAGATTTTTGTAGTTCAATGGATGAAATTAAAACATCTCCATTTAGGATTTCATCTTTTTAGATTGGATTAACAATTTATTCCATGTTATCAGTACTTGAGTTTGAAATGATGGAATGTGTCTGTATTTTGAATTTGGATGGTTGAATATGTGGTTGGGGTGTTTGTTTGTGATTTGGGTCAGTTTCTGTTTGGTTATCGGTAACCCATTAACCAGTTTTGAGAAAATGAAAAAAAAATTATTTCCAACCAGTTCCTGGATTTGGGTTTACCTTTTCAATTTGATTAATGGGTAACACATAATATGTACTCAAATTCATAAATGGATTTGATGGGATATTTTCTAAATCATTTGGATGATTACCTATTCTTATTTCCTTTGTCATTGGCTTCATTCCTTTTGTGTGATAAAACTCTGTCTCAATGTATTGAGATTCACATGTATTGAATAGATCTTTGCCACCATACAATGTACCAATTTTACCATTGATACAATACTTAAGACATTGGGGGTATGAAGAAGGTATGGCTGCATGTTGATGCGGACAAGGCATTCCATGCAAAATACTAAAAGTTGGTTCCAAACAAACATCTATGAAATCTGAATTAGAAACAAGATCTCCAAATTGAGTTCTAAGTGTAATTTCACCCAGAGGTTCTGGTTTATTCTTGACATATCATTACATCAATAAAGTTGATAGAGATAAGTCAAGTTCAATCATTCCTAATCGACGAAGTGCAATAATAGGAATGAGGTTGACTCTAGAGCCATTATCAATGAAGGCCCGTTGGATGTCTACGTCATTGACCTTTCCAGAAAAATACAAAGGTCTGATTTATCAATGTACAACTTCATCTTCATCTTCATATGAAAATGATATGAATGCATGGAATTCTTCAAGATCATTCTCTATATGGTTATCCTTAGCAAAAACAACTTCGGTTTTAAACTCTTGAGGACTTTACAAATCCTCAATGAGGGCTTCTCGGAGATATTTTGATAGATTCAATGCATCCAGAATTGATAATGTGGCCGGTACATGGGCCAATTGATTCTAGAATTCATAATTTTGGTCAAATGGTCTATGTTTTCCAGCATGGGGATGTGGTTTTTCATGTGCTTTGGAAGTTCACTCTTCTGATGTAGACGTACTATGTGTCGGAGAAAAAGCTGGAAATACCCGTGACTTTGATAAATTAGATTGACTTGGTCTATTAATTTTTTGAGAAGAAGATGGTGAGGATTCTAATAAGTGAAAGTGATAAGTCTGTCCCTTTTCCTTTTTGGTTAGCCAGATCCTCTCATAGGGGGATCGCATATGCAATGGGAGTTGAAGGGAGTTTTCGTCTCATTGAGTTTTCCAAGTCACCTGGTATAAAGTTTGACACAGTTGTGTTAGAAGGTTCTCCCCAGATATGGTGAAAGGAATTCCAATAAGGAAGTGTGAAGGAGCATTGGAGTTATCTGTGCTGGCTGATTTATTGAAATGCTTGTAGTAATTTCATCGGCAACAAGGGTCATGTTTGGGGACATCTTACAGTGTGATATCTCTTTGAAGAGAAAGGAAGGATTTCGTAGACTCCTTCGGGAATGCCTGCTTTTAAAGGATTACATCCTCCACTTAGGGAGTTCTTATTTTTCTATCCAAAGGGAGTGGGTGTTGTGCATCATTCTTTATTAAGTTACTTAGTTATGGTGAAGATGTGATGCATGCACATCATCTAAATCCATGTGTTGGTAAATGTTCCTTGTTGGGGTAGTTGAATTTTTTGGTGTGTTGTATTTGTCGGTGTTTTCTTGGTTGCAGTGTGGTTGAGTGTGGCATCAAAATGAGAAGCTTCATTCGGGAGTATTCAATACCTGACTAAGAGGCATGAGATTCTTAAAAAATCAGGGCTCTATCCAAAGGCCTCAGAGTGAACCTGGCGCCTGGTTTGGAACTCGAGAGTGTATGGGACCCAACAATATTTCTATCATTGGTATTGAAGATGAAGTCATTTAAAATTGTTTTTTGTGGTTTTTCCATTCCAAAAGACATGTTTGGGTGTGTGAGGTTATTTGTGTCTATAAGAAGGCAAATTAATCTCATCAACTTAATGTCTTGGAGGTTCCATCCCATTAGGTGTAATCGCTTTTAGTGGTCCTTATTAGACCAATTGGGAAAATTGGTCTCAAATTGGAATAATGGTCGTCCATGGATGTGGATATGTTTGTTTGTCTTTTGACATGGGTTTGATGCCCAAGTAGTTGGGCCCCACCCTCCCAGCCCTTTGTGGTGGGATGTTTGGTCCCCATCGGGAAATTTTCAATGTTTTGTATCATTTTTCAATTCAAATGGTGGGGGACCCTTGACTAGTCTTGAAAAAATGTCTCTAGAAGGAATTCGTGTTTGACTTTCTCTATAATGGTGGGGAGTCCACCCATGCCTCCCCATGTCAGTTTTACAATCTCGTCTTGGGCATCCGTAAGTTTCTATTGTGGGAATCCCCTTTGGGATTTCCCATGTTGACCTTTTAGTTCTGTTCCTAGATATGGTTTTGTGGTATGTGATAAGAGTTTCGTTGGATGGGGTTTGATCTTGTTTGATCATTATAGTCAAATAGTGCGATTTTCATTCAATGGTGCCTGAGGTGTTTTGTGTTTTGGATTTTTTTTTCGTGGGTGCGAGAGTTTCTTTCCTTGATCAATAAACTAGAGTAATTCTAGCTACTTGGTGTGGGTGACACTTAGGGGAATGTCTTTTAACGGATTTCTTGCAGTTTCCATTTGAGTTACTTTGTCTAAGAATGATGCATTTTCCTCTTTTTTCTTGTTTTTAGTGGGAATCCGCTTTAAACATTAAGAGGGTGTCTTTTTCTACTTTTGGGATTAATCATACATTTGTATTTATGGGGATGTAAAGCGCTTTGGTGGGGATATTTTCCCCACCCTCTATTTTTAATTATTCATTTTATAAGTTTTTCTTGGAATCGGGTAGTCTGGGTTGAAGCCTGGCTTTAAAAATTTTATTTCGTTTTTAAAAACGCATGTTTTTTCATTAGATGCATCCATTGCCCCACGGTCGATGTCGTGCGACCTCGACTGGGTAACAACGTGACCTCTCCAAGTTCAATTCATTAAATAAGATAGATTAATAATAAAGATATAAAATGGTAATAAGAAGTTTAATAAACTTTATGAAATTTTTTTAATAGTAATAATAAGAACATTTTTTGAAAATAATAAAATTATAATTACTAATAGTTATAAGTACAAAATATTTATTAAATTGTTATTATATTGTCATAATATATATTTTTTAATCTTATTTATTACTATTACTTTTTTTATTATAATTATTTTACTAATTTTAATTATTTATTTTATTAAGATTTTCATCCCATTTTTTTACGCTACGTTTGGTTATATTTTTGTAAAAGAAAAGAAATGATTTGATAGTTTATAAATGAAATGAAAATAAAAGAAATGATTGTGATTTATATCCTTGTGTTTGGATCAACAACTTAGTAAAATAAAAGAATTGATTTGGATTTCTCTCCATCATGTTTGGTGACAATTTTTAAAAGAGAAGAAAAGAAACAGTATTAATGAAAATTAAACAAATAAACTTTGTTAAAAAATAACACATACACACAAGATTAATTCAAGGTAATCAAAATAATAAAAATAATAAATAATTATTAATACAAAATTATTAATTCAAGGTAATCAAAATATTTAATTCAAAATTATTAATTCAAAGTAATCAAAATATTTAATTAAAATTTTTAAAATAAAAATAATAATTATTTCAAAATTATTACTAATTAAAAATAGTTATTAATTTAAAGTAATTAATTCAAAATATTTATTAATTCAAAATTATTTATAAAATATTTATATAAACTATTAATTGAGGATAAAAATAATTAAATATAATCAAAATTATCTATAATCATAATTATTTATAAATTATTTAAGATTATTTATATACACAAAATGAGTTATAATTAATAATATTTATATAACATTATCAAAGAAATTATATTTGATTATTATTATTACTTATAAATTATGTTGAACATTGAAAAATCATTATTTATAAATTACATTGAAAAAAAAATATTCATTTATTTATAAATAATTTATGCCCGAACCGTTAAATTATTCATGCACAAAATGTTTTTTTATTTATTAATAAATTATTCAGTTTAGATATTAGGAATAATTTGGTAAATTTAAAAAAATTCTAGAATGGTGGATAATTTCCATCCTAATCGTTTCGATTTTGGGATGATTCGAAAAATCACTAGAATCATTGATAGGGGAGAAATCGGTTTCTCCCCATTTCCGTGTGATGCGTTTCTCTCTATGTTGTTTACATTTCCAAATGTGCGAAATGTGTTTCAATCAGCCTATATAATCTATTTTCTTCCCAAATCAGTGCTCCCAAATGAGGGATTAGGGTTCAGACCCTCGCCATCATTACCCCTCCTACCTGTCGCACCCCTACTTCCACCTTGATCCCTCGAATCATGTCATCGTGCACTGTAGCCAACCTATACTCCTTCCCTATGCACCATGCTTCTGGTGCCCTAGGCCCTACATGCCTCCCTCTTCCACCCGACCAGCTGACCCTATGCGCCACCCCCTCTCTTCCGCTTTGACTAGAATCTGGAGTCCCGCCTCCCTGCATAGTGACCTTTGGCCAAGACCTACGACCACTGGTGATGAACCATTGCCTTCAGCCATTACCTGAGACCTCTGACGGTAACCCGTGAGCTTTGGCGCAACTCCTTTGAAAAGACCTCTTCTCTTATCCCTTGATTGTTTGGGGTTTATGGGGGGTTTGAGGTTCCTTTAGGGTTTTATTTTGTTTGGTTTTGGTTCGAATTCTTGATTTAGGGTCCAATTTGGATTCTACTTGGTGCGTTTGAGTGGCTATTGGAGTTCCACATTTTTTTTAGAATTTCAATCCCAAATGTATCTATTTTCGTACATAAACATTATTTGGTGTTTTATTTTTCTTATTTAATCATTTTAGTATGTTATTTGATTAGTCTTCTTGGTGAGAATATAGTTTTTCTTGCTGTTTAAAATGCTCTCGAAGTGTTTATTAATGTGTTTATGTGATATGAATATTTTTATTTTATGAAAACCCATTTTGAGCCATTCATAGTGTTTATCTAAATTATGTTGTTGATTTTTTATATTTCACAAGGGCTAAAAATTTTATTTTGACAAGTAATTGGTGTGTGTTTTTTCATAAAAGGTGATTTTGGTGGTCGTTTGTGTTCAAAGTCTTATGATACTATTCTGTGTGGCTTCATAATATTTTTAAGTGGATTATTAAATCTTATAAAGTGTGTGAACCATGTGTAGGTAAATGTTTTTGTGAGAGTATAATTTTAAATAGGGGAGTTGGAGTAATTTTTTTAAGTGAAGATTTGTTGTACATCTTGTAAAAGTTTTATAAATTATATAAATTTTTTATTAAATTATGAGTGTGATACAAATTACCTTTATGGAATGTTTAACAAAAAAGGTGTATTGGCATGTGTTGTGATTAAATTTATAATATTTAATGGGAGGTGAGATTTTTTAATTTTTTTGGAGCCTTTGGTAGTTATTGGACTCCTTTGAATTTTTGTAGGGTATTTTGCTCCTCGGGGTGTGGGTTTTGGTCATCAGCGATGAAGACCTATAGGTATAAACATGGGTAAGCATGTATATATTTATTTCCTCATTTCACATATACCGTCATGTAATGGGGGATATGTACTTGGTCCCATAGGTATATATATATATATATGAAAATGTATATGCACATGGGTGAAGCGGTTTTAGGCTGCCATTTTTAAATGCTATGTGTTTTGAGGATTGTTTTTTCATTTAGTTTAATATTTTTTTTCTCTTACTTGGTTATCACACCATCTAAAGTAAGGTACTTAATTGTTTAAAAGGGTCCTTGGTTATTCTTGCATAGTGCATTGGACTATTTAGCATGGTTTCGAGTATCTAGTCCAAGGGCGGCTCGCCTGCGTGTGCATAGGTATGTATATGTATATATGTAGGTTCCCCCATTACACATATATTAATCCATTTCAGTGAATATATGTTTATGGGGCTTGGTGTGCCTATGTGTATATATAAAAATTCATGCATAGGTGAGTGGAGAATAGTGTATGCATATAAGCATATATATAAGGATCCCCTTAAACATGTTCATCGGTATTTGGGTGTGTTAATATGGTCTAGGTGTCCTTACATGTATGTGAAAGTGAACATTCATAGTGGGGGAACATCAGCTTTTAGTTAGAAATTTCCAAGAGTTGAGTGGATGGCTTGGTTCCACCTTGAGGTAGGTCCCTACTGCACTTTCCATTATATTTAGAGTTTTTTAATTTCTTTTGATTTCAATAATTTTAGATTAATGGTAAATAATATTAAATAAATATTCATATAATTAATGTTTGTTGTGAAAGATAGTAGTTTCCACCTATTCTTGAACTGTTTTGAATTTTTTTTTCATAATGTTCATAATAAGTGTAGATAAAATACCCCATTGGCCTTTTTAATTATGAATAAGTTTCAAAATGGTGATTTGGGATTTATAATGGATTTATTAAATGGGGTTTCTAATGGTTTTGAGATTGAGAGTTGTGTTTCTTTGAATCTTTGGATGTAAGTTTGTGTCTGTTGGATCTTCTAAAAATAGTATTGTTTTGAGTGGTGGCACTTTAATGAAATGAAATATTTTGAAAACTCTCTTTGGGGTGACTCAGGGGTGATACTACTGTGTATATGTATTTTGTGAGTTATTGCGTGTGGTGTTCATGCATTGTGATTGGTTACATGATTGACATTTTGGACTCACCCCATTTTTATTAAAGATGTTGACATAGGAACCTAGCATAATATGTGAATCTTCTGAGAACGATTGTCGTACTAGTATAGATTATGCACTGGATAGTTTTCCATAGTACGGAGTTTGCTCTGCTAGTGGATTAGGCCCCTTGATTAGGCTAGGTAGGGAAACACCGAGCATTTGGGCATTATGATTTCATTGAATAGGGCATGAATTTAAAATGAGTCACATGTATAGTACGTTCTGGATTGTTCATGAACTCCTAAGATCAAACCATGTTTTCTTCAGTTCTTATTTGTATGTGGTCGATTTTTGAGAATCTTAGTCGGGTTGCTAGCCTCGTGCACCACTTATACATTTCCCTTATTGTTTGTTGTGTGTGTGTATGATTTTCTTCTTTTTTAACAACTGAAATTTGGATTTTAAATTGTAAGAAAAAATGTTTTAAAAATATAAAGCATCTTTTTCCTCAAAACCTTAATCTTGTTTTTGAATTAGAAATGGAAATGGACTGTTACATTCATTATAAATGAAAGTGCATGTGAAAATTCATATTTTACATAATGTTGTTCAAACATGAGATTAGAAAAATTCTTTTTTTAATGGTAGTGTTTTGGGAATAGATTTTTTGGGCATGCGTAATAAGTTTTAATACTCATGAATATAGTGTTTTTTTATTTTTAGCTTCTATTTTAGGTTCGACACGAGCTTGTTCCCCTTTGGAGAAACTTGGTCTTACATTAAAGAGTGAACTGTGAGGTCACACGGAGATAGTGGTTGTTCCCTTCGGTTAGTTTTATTTTCTTTAGTTCTTGTTTAGTCTCTTTATTTAATTTATTTATTCTGAGTTTCTCTTTGTTATTTACTCTTCTTTTATTTATTTGTATTCAAAAAAATTGTTACCATTGTTTCCGTTGTTTCCCTGGTGCGTTTTTCCAACCTAGGAGGATCAGGAATGCCTTTTAGGCCTTTCCACAGATCCGCTTGGGTGATAAGTTCAGGGTCGACCCGGTTAGGTTCATGAAAAGGCCACACAGTTTGGCCTCCTCCACTGCAATGTTTATATAACTATGCGCCAACCATGTTCCATGCATATTTTTGCCTAGTTTTCCCCATTCATTCAGGCCATGCACCTATAGAATGATTCTGAAGCCCCTCAAAAACTTGAGCAACAAATCATTAACCCAATCCTGGAATTGTAACCCAAAATTTAAAAATGGAATAGATCCAAGAATTTTGAGATCTCCAACCACCCAAACTTATTAATGTGCATCCTCAAGCCACACCTCCGGACATCACTGAGTTTCCAATGAATGAATATCAGGCCACTAGACCTGCATATCTTATTCTCACTCCCAAGCCTCTTCCTGAACATTTCCATGTTACCACAGGACTCGAACTAATGGAACAACCTTTCCATGCTAGAACTTCTCACCAAGATCCCTGATATGAACTAGATTCTACTCAAATAATGCATTAGCCTCAAGATCAACATCCTAAAATTCAATCACATGAGATGGGTTAGGGTGATACTATCACAACTGTAACACATGAAAAGTATTGTGCTTCCCAATATACCATTGTGGAAGAGCCAATCGGTATTCCATGGTCTACATCCTCTCTACTATCTCAAATGGCCCCATGTAAATTGGTGAAATCTTACCCTATTTCTGAATCTGATGATGAACCAACCTTGGTGATACCCGAAGAACCACACAATCACCCACCACAAACTCAAGAGGTCTACGACGCTAATCATCATACAACATCTGCCTGCTATGACCCATTTCCATTAATTTTATAGTCAATTGACCCTATGTTGAAATCACCTACATGATATTAGACCCAAAAAAACCTGATTCCATAGCCTCTAACTAACATGATAGAGATCTATACAGTCTCCCACAAAGTGCCTCCAATAATTCCATCTCAATACTAGCCTGATAATTATTATTGTATAAAAAATCAATGATAAAATGGTGATTCCTCCATGATAATACAAAATAATAGACATAATCCCTCGATATATACCCTAAAATCAATGAGGTACACTCTGACTACCCATCTGTTTGTAGGTAGAATTTTTTACTAAAAAACCCTTGAGTCCTGAGACCCTTTTGTAATTCCTACCAAAACTACGATGTGAAAGTAGGATCATAATATAAAATTATAGCATGTGGCCCCCATTCAACCATACTATCTCCATCACATATACAAGTTTTCTAACTGATCAACTGTGAAATTCTCTCAAATCGACCAGAAGCGAGTCACCTTAATCAGCTGATCCACAACTACCCAAATTACATCATTCTTGTGAGGAATCCTGGGGAGACTTATGAGGAAATTCATCATCACATAATCCCATTTTCACTCTACAATGGATAAGAGATATAATAAACCCCTTGACTGATGATGGTCTACCTTCACCTACTGATAGGTAAGGAATCATGCCACCAAATACACAACATCCTTCTTTATCTACGACCAAAAATATTCCTCTGGAAATCTACATACATCATTGTGGAACTTGGATTTACTGACCACTCAGATTCATTAAATCAGCACATCAAATCTTCTGGAATACCACTAGGAAACAAAAATCATCCACTCACACAAATGATTCCATCACTACCAATGGACCTATCAGAATGCGATTCCCCGCATTTAAGACTTTCCCTCCAAGCCAAGCACTCTAGATCCTTAAGATTCCTCTCTTTGATCTTGCTTATATGTGTGGGATCAACTACACTAGATGAAAGGGTCATCTACTTGTTCCTCTCCCGTACCTCTATATTCATCTCAAAAAATAATGACATCATCCTCCACTCAGAAATAATCTCTTGAACCACCTGATTCTGAGTCCCCATACATAGAACATCCAGAAAAATATTTCCATTTCTCATTGTATAATCCAACTAAAAGTCAAAATATTACATGTACCCCACCCACCATCACTGTTGATGATTCATTTCAAATTGGGAGATGATATATATAAGTCATTTACAATAAGTAATCACTGTGAGCCATTCTCCCAATATGTAATGCCTCTAATACAATAAGTCATAAATCACTGTATCCAACTCAAGATCAATAATGGGATGGTTCATTTCTTGAGGCCTCAAATACCTTGAACAATAAGATACAGCGCCCCCCCCCCCATAATTCATTAACATCTCCCCAATTCCATCACGAGATGCATCATTGAACAAGGTATAATTATTACCTGGCATGGTAAGATCCTGATTGGTGCAATCATCAATCACTTCATCAACTCATGAAAATCACTATCGTAATCCTCAAACCACTCAAACATAAGTCCCTTTCGGGTTAAGCCTGAAAGTGTAGCTTCTAAATGGGTGAAATCCTTGATGAAACTTTGTTAATAGCTGTCCAATCCCAAAAAACTATGATCATTAGAAACATTCTTGGGCTTCTCCCAAGACACCACTACATGTAATTTCTATGGATCCATTTATGCACCTTCCATAGAGATGATTTGACCTAATAAATGCACTTTAAAAATCTATAAAAAGAATTTTTATACCATGGGGAAAATACTATTATCTCTTAGTGTACTCAAGATGATGTCAATATGCTTGACATTATCATCATGAATTCTAAAATACACCAAGATTCTATTAAAGAAGAAAACTATGAACTGATCATGGTAAGGGTGAATGTTTGGTTCATCAGAGCCTTGAAAACTACCGGAGCATTGGTCAATACAAATGGAATCACCATACACTCATACCACTTATACCTTCTCCTGATGTAATTCCATGATTTATTACAAGGCCTCACCCTTAATTGGTGGAACCCTAATCTCATATAAAACATCGAGAACACTCAATCAACTCTTAGCTAGTAAAAAAGATCATCAATTTTAGGAAGATGGTATCAGTTCTTAATTATCATTTTATTCAGCCTCCTATAATCAATGGAAACCGACAAAAAACCATCAGCCTTCTAAAGCAAACAACAATTATGATCCCCATGGAGATATACTAGGACTAATGAACCCTTTACACTCCATCTCCACTAAATGAACCCTATGTTATTGGATTTCAGCATGTTCTATTTGATATGGTAGAGTAGTAACATGATCTTACCCTAGAAATAACTCTATCGTAAACTCAACACCCCTCTTGAGAAGAAACCACGAGAATTGATCAGGATTCACATCCTAAAACCAATCCAAAACAAGAGGAAATAATAGATTATTTGTTCCCTCATAATCAAGTAAAATAAAAACCACATGGGTTATGAGTTCAAACATCTATTGACAAAATGGCCCTGCACGGCCTACTCAGACATCATTTCACCATGAATAACATAGGTGTCTCCCTTTTTTGATGTGAATGATACCCTATAATGGTAAAACTTGATATGTTCATGATATAACATCGACCAATCCTTGTCATGTAATAGATCAAACCCTAACATCTCCAACATAAACAAATCTCATAGGAGACATTAACTATCAAACGCTAAAGAACATCTGTTAACATGATTGATATTTTATTCTCACACTACTATTAGTGTAGCAATTTACATAAACCCACATATGAAGTCTAATTATTGGCCCATATCAACCAAAAGAAGAGTATAAATAAATGTTTTTGAATTACCTATATCGAATAAAGAACTAACAAGAATAGAACCACATTGATTGTACCTCGAACAGTTAATGGGCCCATCACCTCTTGGTTTGGACTAGACTACATGAAACCGAAATTCCCCTATAACCCAAGATCTATTATGAGATCATGGCATGGTGATACACTATTAATAAAAAATTATCATTCCATCTAGTACCATGTCCCTCCTCCTTGACCTCTGCATCCGGTGGAACTCCAACTGCCAGCCTGATATAGATTTTCCCTCCCCTTAGTACACTTAGAATTTGAATCAATCATTTATAAGTTCCCCACTAAGGAGGGTTCATATAGAACAACTACACAAGCCCCATATTTCCATAAAACTGGAAATTGACTGGTTTTTGGGGACACTGACCATGCCAGTGCCCCAGCTGGCCACATTGGTATAAGAAAACTCGGTCATTACCGCAAGAGGCTGGTTTTTTATCCCTTTCCAAATTCTATCTTGATGGATGTTCTCAAATTGATGATTCCTATTGTCAGAAGATACACCATTGGATCATCCTACCGGCACCAATTTCCCACTACTTGAAGCCCCTTTTAGATACCCTTCCGATATAAGGACTTAATACCCCACCAATGCGAACATATTTAAAAGGAATATGGTTATCTGGCACTTGATCTCATGCCTGAGTCCATCTTGGAAATGTCTTTCCCTATCTACCTCATCTTCTACAAAAACTGGAATGAAACATCATAGTTCAGTGAAACTGCTAGCATAGTTCATCATTAACATTGCCCCTTGGTCCCAACTCACAAACAGTATAGCTCGCTATGGCCTCATGGTCTCTAGGTTGAAAATATGCCTGAATTTTTTCTATCAAACGTTCCTTATCATCCACTCAGTCTTCTTGGTGTGAAGTAAGATACCCCACCAACGTTTTTCCTAACATCGCAACATGTAGTCCACCAACTTGACTCACTTTTTAAAAGGAGTCTCCAAATGATCAAGAATCATCTGGATGGACTCAATCTAGAACATAACTACCTTGGGACCACCCTCTCTAGTAATAGTCAGATGGTACTATAGTTGTAACTCGATGGACATATCAAACATGCTCGGTACTACCCCACATAGGTCCTATTTCATCATTATTATAAAATGATCAAAATTCCCACAGTATTGCTCCTCTCTATATCCCTAAACCACCATTTCATACTATTCCACTACTATAGGAGCATTCTCAGCTACATCCTCTGGTAAACCAACAGGAACACATCATCGTAGAGGGATTTATCTGTAACACCCAAAGCTTCTATTGTACGCTTCTCTTTGAATAATGTGATAGATGTGTTGTACGCAACATCGAGTTCTAACACACCACAACCAATCAAACTAGTCGTTATCAATAGTAATATCTACTTTTTGAAATTATATATTTTTTTATTTCAAAAGGGGCTTTATTTTTGGTTTTGGAATATCGAAATTATCCTAAGATGAATTTTTGGTATTTTTTTGAGAACTTCCAATTTTTATGAATAGTGAAAAATAATTAAAAAAACTTTTTCATCAAAATAATTTATAGTGATAAATTATATTATTGAGTGGTTTTAAAGTATAATTATAATATATTTTTACCATTTTATCTAATGGTGTTCATTAGAATTAATTTCACTTTGAAATTGGAACTAAACAATTGTCAATCTTTTGATATATATTGTTTCTTAAAAACACGCTATTTGTTGTGACAGCGGGAATTAATTATAAAATTAATTAATGAAACTTATATTTTTGGAATTTTGTAAAATAGACATCATTTTTGAATTCGGAATATCAATTATAGCTTAGGGTGAAATTTTGGCACTGTTCTGAAAAACTTCAATTTTTGATGAATAGTGAAACTACTAAGTGGTAGTTAAAAAAAACTGAATTTTTCAGAAAACATAACTTTACCGCTTTTGTGAATGGAATTTAGAAAATCCGAGAGACACGGTTAATATCAAGAAGTAAAATGTGGTTCAATGAGATGAAATAATTTTTGGGGAATAGTAACTTTTTACTTTTATTTACCACGGTTAAAAGTAAATATGGTAATTGAGGGTAAAAATCATACTAATATTACGCTAACACAAGTCCTAATTCTATTTTACAAGTGTATCTCGACATAAAACAACCTTAGGAATAAAATATTATCATTTAGGTCCACTTGGATTAGATTAGGACATTTATTATTATTTAATTCAAAGAAGAGTTAAAAGAGTTAAAATCAAAGTTTATTTACTAAATAATTCTTAATATATGGTTATATATAAGATATATTCGATTGTAAATATTCATTAGAAAGATAATACAATTTCATACATAATTATATTTTATTTATAATTTTTATACATTATATAATTTAATATATTTATGACAAAATGATGATGCAGTAATTGCCATAATAGTGAAAAATTAAAATAATTGATTTTATAAATACCCAAATAAATATAATTTAAGACTTTTAATGAATTAAACTAATTTTTTAGGATACTATGACATATTAGGATTGATTTAATTGACTTTTTTTGAAGTAATCATTCTGTTATGAGTTTCACAAAAAAATCAACTATTGAATAGTGTCAAAATTGACATAAAAGAGTTTTTAAAACAAATATTATATTATTAATTGATATTAAATTCCAAAAAACCTAAGGTTAGGCCAAGAGACATATATCATGACAGGTATATAATTAATGGACCACTTGGGGGTCGCTTGGATTTATATAGTAAGTTTATTAACTATATAATATAAAAATACAAAGTGACATGGTAAATGTCAAACTAATTAACTAAGAGTTAAAACTAAAAGATAAGGTTAATATAGTAACCCAAACTTGTCTAAATTCTATTGGTTGAATGGATTTAGACCTATCCCCACCTTAACATTTGAATAATCAACTTTGGAGCCATTAGAAACCGAATATGAATTTATTATAAATTAATATTTCTAGCTTTTCCAAAGGTGCCCCTCACCCCTCTTATAAAAGGGCACTCCTCCTTCTCATTTCTTCACACCTTAAATGCCTTTTGGTTCGGCCAACCCCTGCCCAAATACACTCTCAACTTCCCCCACTACATCCTAGAGGCCTTAGTTTGCTCAGAAATCCAACCTAAAGAGCCCTTTTGATCAAATAAAAAGGAAGAGCCAGAAGAAGAGGTAATGTTTTCACCACCCCTTTTCAAGTTCCTTTCTTCTTCCACTTCTTCTTTATTTGTTATTAACATTATAAAATAATAACTCCAGTATCTTATATATACTTTGATGTTATTATAAATATGGTACAACCATATTCAGTATTCTATCCACCCTTTGAATAACATGTCACCATACGTGCGTGCGTACGGCTTACCGTATCCACGTCGTGGTGTAATTGTTATTTAATATATTATAATTTGGGTGGGTATAATAATGATGTGTAACTCATGAAAATAATAAATATAACATGATAATGATTCTGTATATATGATATAACATCCAATTATATATTATTTTAATATCAAAAGAATGATATTGTCGCTCGTGCGTACGTACGGACTACCGTCTCCACGAATGTGATGAGATTCAATCTCTATCGTATCCATTCAAGTATAATTATCATTTGATGATTTAAAAATAATGTTTAAGGACATGATATAATTCTGGATATTTATATGATACAACCTATCCATGAAAAACATGCCTTACGTAAAAAAACATATAAAAGAAAACGAGTAAGTTAACACCCGAAACAACGATAATTCTAAGATATTGTTAACAAAGCAATGTTAAAAGATCATATATGATATCATATTAATGTATATGATTCATGAATAATTTAATAACAATTATTTCAACATTATACAGGTGGTTAACCTACCCCCAACCAAGGAAAAGTACAAGGTAAGGGGTTTCTTATCTCACTTTAAATTCCGTGAGAATTCAATTGTTCACCAATTATTTATTACATGTGGTGTGTGTATTGCCCATGTTTTTATTCATTCTGTAATATAAATTAATTAATGCATATTTACATCATCATTGTATGATCCTTCTTTCATGGGTGTATGTTTTGTATGTCACCAAATCAATAAGGGAATTTGAAATTTCAATTTCCACTCATTCGGCTTTACGCATACTTCCTTGATTATTATACACCAAGATTATGTGTGGAATCACTATTGATGTGATTATGTCATAATTTCCACTCGAATTTCTATGGATATAATTTTTATACACATAATCACTCCATTGATAAATTCTCAAGTCATCGGTATGAACTTGATACGAGTAATTGTGACTCAATCTCAATTTGTTGAGATAAACATCCAATTCATTGGTGTCGTTTTTACTAGAATATGTGTGAATGTACCTTGATTGTTTTACACTAAATATCAAATCATATTTAGTGTATTTATATTTGTCACACATAATTATGTTGTTGATTTATCCTTAACCTAAGGATACAGCCTTTATGAGAGATTTCATCTCAATTTACATTCCATTGAGACTTTTTTGTTGATATACACCAAATCACTTTTATGTGGTGTATATAATGTACTTTTACATAGTATATCATGAATCCCTTTATTCTCATGATATTACAATTTTTTTGATTACCTAAATTATTAGTATTCAAGTGTCTCTCTTTTGGTTAGAAACTCTAACTAAAATACCAGTTTTTAAATGTATTAAAGACTTATTCTTCTAAATCTTGCTCATTAATGTCCATGTTTTAAAAAATGGTTTTAAGGATTTATTTATATGGACACTAAAGTTTTAAAATTAAAACACCTTTTAAAAGTTTCAAAGTGGTATGGGACACTTTGATTCAAAAATATATTTTTTAATGGCTTCTTGATAAATAGTGTGACTTTTAAATGATTTCATGAAAAGGGGGGATATTTCTCTCAAATAGTTTTCATGATTATTTTCATCTATTTCAATATCCTTCATTATTCTCGATTGAGGTAAATATGATACAATACAATATTCCATATTCTATCGAATGAGCTATGGTTGACTGTGGATGTGCTATTTTTTATACCATTCATGGTTTTTGGATAAAGTATTGACATTTCCTATGCTAGTTTTAATACGAATGTTTATGTTATGTTTAAAACATTTCATATGAGGAATGCATTGGACTTAGTAAGTGACGGGTGGATCCCGCTATAGCTCCTCGATGCATCGGTATGTCTAATGAGACAAACTAGTGTCTTGGCACAAGGCCATGGCAAAATCTTATTTGTAGTCTTGGCACGAGGCCTTGGCTATGTGGTTATGATAGTCTGGCATTATGCATTCCATTATTATGAAAGTGGTTATTGATATTGCATGTGATCATTCGACTAGTAGAATATCCATGTGAGTAAGTAAATGGCATTATTTTATTTTATCTTTTCCATTTAATGCTGAATTTCAAGTTTAAAAGGTTTTCATTTTATTTATAAACTACCTTAAGTGTTTATGCTAATCTATGAAAGCTTCTGCTATAATGTTATCCTTACTGAGAATCTGAGCTCACCCCTTTCAATGTTTTATTTTTCCCAGGATTATGAAGAAGTAATTTATGAATGACCTTCATGGATAGTATGAGGGGATATGAAGACAAGATGTTGTTGTAGTTTTTTTACCTTATGATGTAATGTTAGACTTATGAATATATCTAGTGTTTCCAAGACTACTAAACTAATAAGTCTTTCGAGACTTGAACCTTTGTGATCATGCCAATGTTATGTAATAATGCACCACTCTGGGTATATAGGGTCGGGGCGTTACAGTTGGTATCAGAGAAAGTTTAGTACAAACCTTGGAAGCTAGATTTAGATAAACTTCGATTAGATCACGTAGACCTAAGATGAACTTTGAGGATTAGTATAGAAGAACTTACTATAATTTTGGTATTGTAGAGATTTTGTGAGTTTTCTAAACAATACATCCTTGTCTGGATACGAGTAGGTAGAGGCGGCTCTGGCACAGATGTACCTAGGGGTAAAACCCGAAAACACCGGTTTGAGCTAGACTCGAACGGGAACTGGTGCACGACAATGGGACTTGCTGCACTCTTGGTTACGACACTCCCGGGGGATATGCATAGGATAATTTACATTTTCTTTACAAACCGATTTAACGTATTATATATATAAGATGAGAGTAAATGACCTTGTTTAATCCTAATGTGTTTCAAATTGAGAATATGGTGACATGTTAATCTCTAAATGATTGTATGACTACTATTACTCACACAATGCTTTTTGGTTTTAGTCAATGGCTGGATTCCAAGGAAGTTATAGTGACTTTGAGAATGATGTACAAGGTGGGAACGGTGGTGGCAATGAGCAACAAAATGGAATGTTGATAGGCGTAAAATATATCGTCTTTATGACAAATCAATTTTCCAAAAATATGATCAACAATATATTTATTAACCAATTACTGGAATCAACAAAGAAGAGAAAGGTGATGAATGATAAGAGCTCCAATAGTGGAGACCATGGAGAAAAGAATCCTAAATTTCCATCATGCAGGAAATGTGGAAGGAGACACCTAGGAATGTGACTTAATGGGACAAAGAAATGATTTACATGCGGGAAGGAAGGACATAAAGTGAATAATTGTCAAAAAAAATGAAGAGTACTGTGGAAGAAGATAAAAATGGTCCTAAGAATCCATTTACAGTAATTTGCCGTAAATGTAGGGGACCTGGCCATTACCCGAGTGAATGTCCTATTCTATAGGATATTTTTGTTGGTCAGATAAGAAGCTATGTAGAAAAAAATGGTTGGATAAATGTTTAAAAATTATTAGTGATCCTTGTTGAAGGGTTTACTTTTGAATAATTTTCTCTCGTATTTGTAACCCTAACGTCTGCCATGTGAGAATGATATTTATGGAAGAATTATCTGTTCTCTTGTGGATATAGTAATAAATAACCATTTGGTTTTATATGATCATTGGGTTTGAGGAAATTAAAAATTATTATAATTTGGGATGAAAATGAAAGGTATGAGATAACATTTTTGGTTAAATTATGTTATGGTTATTTTGTGGAATTTATCTCATTTTGGTAATGTTATAAAATATAGTTTTTGAAAAAGGACAAAAAGTAGACCCTGTGACAACCCATCGCGTCGGACAAAGCTGTGGGAATCGAACCCACAACCAAAGTGCGATTGGGATTTATCGCCTACCACTGGACTACATGAAGTCCCTAGTTAGTGTGACTATTATTTTTAGTAAAATGATTTTATTGATCAATAATAATTTGATTTGGGATCTTATGTCTTATCAAAGGAATACCCTGAGTATAGGAAAATGATTTGGTGATTAAGTGATAAATGTTATTTTGGAAGTTGTTCGCATTGTTGAGAACACTATATGCCAAAGGAAAATAGAGTAGTATGTGACTTCTTTTGAGGAGTAATGGTGGATTTTTATCTATGTTTTTATTATGGATTTATAATGATTTGGGTTATTTATGGAAATGATTAGGTTAATTACTTTTAAGTATGTGACTTTAAGAGTAATTAAAGTGATTTGGAGATACAATTTAACGTGGAAGACTACATTCTTAATAAGTTTTGGTTTTCAATATTAGTTTTGATTATATTAAAGGATTTTAAGGACAATTGATTATTGAATGGTATTTATTTAACTTTTGGGTATTGTTGGATTAATTTTGGAAATTAAGATTAGTGTTTATTTCTCTCAAGGAATATCCTTTTGGGGGATCATTAGATCTTGTACTAACCATTTTGGTTTTGATTAATCTCTAAAGACAATGTAAATATATTGTTCATCCTGCATGGTTCATGTGATTATATATAAGTTTATTCTAGCTCATCCAGTGTGACCAAGTCTTCTTGAATACTTGTAACACCCCAAGATTTTATGAAAAATATTCTTTTTAATTTCATTAATGTCTTGTGTTATATGGTACACCAAAAGGAGCATTCACAACACACATCTCTGACCTGGCTTGAATTACACGCAATCGCGACCTTCCACGATAGCGTGTGTTGTACGCAACACCAAGTTTCGCTAAACAACGATATGCTATTAAAATATTATTAAAACTAGCCGTTATGAATAGTAATAACCACTTTTTGAAATTTTGTAAATTTTATTTTTCAAAATGGACTTCATTTTTGGATTCGGAGTATCGAATTTAGCCTAAGGTGAAATTTTGGTACTTTTCGGATAACTTTCATATTCTGATGAATAGTGAAAATTACTAAATTTTAATTTAAAACAACTTTTTTTTATCGAAATAATTAATAGTGATAAATTATTAATTTGAGTGGTTTTAAAGTATATTTATAATATATTGTTACAATTTGATACAATGTTGGTAATTGGATGTAATTTCACATTTAAACCAGTTATAAACAAGTGTCAATCTTTTGAGAGTTATTATCTCTTAAAAACACGCCATTTGTTTTGATGACGGGAATTAATTTTTAAATTAGTTAATGTAAATGATATGTTTTGTATTTGGTAAAATAGACATTATTTTTGAGTTCATAATACCAAATATTGCTTAGGCCTAATTTTTGGTATTTTTCTGAAAACTTTCAATTTTCGATCAATAGTGAAACCACTAAGTGGTAGTTAAAAAACTGAATTTTTCATAAAACTTAATTTTACCGCTTCTGTGAGTGGAATTTAGAAAATTCGAGAGACACGGTTGATGTCAGTATGTAAAATGTGGTTCAATGAGATGAAAATAATTTTTGGTGAATAGTAACTTTTTAATTTTTTTTACCACGGTTAAAGGTAAGTAGGGTAATTAAGGGTAAAAATGATATTATTATTACCCTAGAACATGTACTAATTCTATTGGACAAATGTAATTCGACCAAAAACAACCTTAGGAATAAACTATGACAATTTAGACCCACTTGGATTAGATTAGGACATTTATTATTAATTTATTTAAAGAAGGGTTAAAATAGTTAAAATCAATGTTTAATAAGTAAATAATTTTTAATATGGGGTTATACATAAGATAAATTCTACTATAAATATTAATTAGAAAGCTAAAAAGATTTCCTACATAATGGTAGTTTATTTGTAATTTTTAGACATTAAATAATTTAATTTATTTATGACACAACGATGATGCAGTAGTTATCTTATTAATGAAATATTGACATAAATGATGTTATAAATACCCTAATAAATATAATTTGAGACTTTTTATGAATTCCAGTAATTTTATAGGTTAATATGACATGTTAGTATATATGTAATTAACGTTTTTAGAACTTATCATTCTGTTATGAGTTTCATATAAATCAATTACTAAATAGTGTCAAAATTGACATAAAATAGTTTTTAAAACAAATATTATATTATTAATTTTTATTTTATTCCTAAAAATCTAAGGTTCGGCCAAATGACTTAGATAAGGATAGATATATTAATAATAAACATCTCGGGTTCGTTTGTCTTGTTATAGGTAGTTTATTAACCTTATAGTGTAAGAACACAAGAAGACACGGTAAAAGTAAAATTATTTAACTTAATGTTAAATCTAAATGATAAGGTTAAAATAGGAACCTAAACTTGTCTAAATTCTATTGTATGAGAGGATTTCGATCCATCCCCACCTTAGCTTCGAAATAAATCAATTTGGAGCTATTTAAAACCGAATATGACTTTATAATTGTAGACGCCAGAAAAGTCCGTTGTTCCCAAACCAAGCTCCGGATGCGGAAAGCGAGGTCATATTTGGAGTCAGAAGCAAGTTTCGGAGGGCCCGGAGGCCTTGCGCGGAATTTTGGAAGCCCGCGCGAAAAGGTGATGAGCCGCGCGCAAACCTCCCGGGATGCACGCAATACGCTGGCGCGGCGCGCAATTTTGCGCGCCAGCGGCCCGTGCGACTCCCTTGCGCGCCGGGCCCGATTCCGCGCCCGCGAAGAGAATTCCGCGCCCGCGGTCAGGATTCCGCGCCAGGGGTTGCCTATAAATATGAGGCGACCCCCGACGTTTTAAAGGTTGCTGGAAGTTGAAAGGTCTCTCGTGCGCGCAATTCAACCCCTCCCGCGCGCAATGCCGAACTCCAGGTAACCTCCTTTCTTTCGCGCAAGAAAGCCTTGGGGTCCGCATTCGCGCGCAATCCCCCCTGGCTCCTTTCCTTTGAATAAACACTCACCCTAAGGCCTTCGCGCGCAAAAGAAGCCTCTTGCGCGCAATTGCCCCCGGGGTGCGCGCAATCCGGCCCGATTGCGCGCACCCCCCTTCTTTCAAGTGGCCATTCGATTAAAGAATGGGCCGTTGCCCCCGCGCGCTAAGCCCGGTGCACGCAATCTCAATCATCTGCGCGCAAAGCGCTGGCCCAATTGCGCGCCAGCCCTCCCTTTTGCGCGCCGACCCGCGGAATTGCGCGCAAAGCTCCTCTTTTGCGCGCAAACCGCCAGGGTTGCCCCCTTTGACCCCCTGAGGGTACCCGCCTGCGTGGCGCCCGATGATCTTCATCGCAGGTGCCCGCACCGTACGTTGTCTTCCCGCGCGGCCCCCCAGGCTCGCGCGAAGTGACACGGACCCCTCGGCGGCACCATCATTCGTCCCGCACGACGTTAAACTGCATTCGTCCCGCACGACGTTAAACTGCATTCATCCCGCACGACGTTAAACTGCATTCGTCCCGCACGACGTTAAACTGCATTCGTCCCGCACGACGTTAAACTGCATTCGTCTCGCATGACGTTAAACTGCACATTCGTCCCGCATGACGTTAAACTGTGCCTCGTCCAAGCTGCACGACGTTAAACTGCCAAGCACCTTCGTCCTCAACACACGACGTTAAACTGTACTTCATCCGGCAAGATGTTAAACCGTCCGCTTCGTCCTCAACACACGACGTTAAACTGTACTTCGTCCGGCAAGACGTTAAACCGTCCGCTTCGTCCTCAACACACGACGTTAAACTGTACTTCGTCCGGCAAGACGTTAAACCGTCCGCTTCGTCCTCAACACACGACGTTAAACTGTACTTCGTCCGGCAAGACGTTAAACCGTCCGCTTCGTCCTCAACACACGACGTTAAACTGTACTTCGACCGGCAAGACGTTAAACCGTCCGCTTCATCCTCAACACACGACGTTAAACTGTACTTCGTCCGGCAAGACGTTAAACCGTCCGCTTCACCTGATCCCGTGCCTCGCACGCAGGGTCCCCCTCCCGGTTCGGGTGTGGCCCCCACCCGCTTGTCTCTGCAGGGATGTCGGGATTGGAGTGGCCTTCGCCCCCGGGGGTAGAGTGTTACTGAATGAACTACGTGGACTTTGATCCCTGTCTTCTAAACAGGGTACGTAGGAAGCCTCCCTGAGGTTCAAGCCCACCACCTGGTCGTCCCGGTCGTATTCACGTCGGTTCGTCCATCAGTGGACCCTTCCTGGGTTCACGCTTGCGTCAATTCACCTATGAATCCGCCCCTGTGGGAGACTACACGCGTGTATCTCCATCGTGCTTCCCCGCTGCCCCTTTTTCTATTTACGTCCAGCATGACGTGAAACTGTGATCCACCCGGCCGTTCCATCCCCCTATGTGCGAGGTGGTTCGGTTCAATCCTCCGCCCGACAGCCTCGATTTCCCCGTGAGTCGGCTCGCCAACGTCCAGCGTGACGTTAAACTGTATATTCGAACTACGCTGACTTTGATCCGTGCTAACGTGCGGTACGTAGGAAGCCCCTACGGGGTCCAAGCTCTTCGTTCCATCATCCATCCTGACCCTTACCCGGGCCGCCACATCCCGGTGGGGTCATGCCACTTCACTCCACTCCACTTCACTCGGGAAGCCGCCCATGTGCTGGCCCCAGTGTCGGAGGTTCCCCGCAAGGGGTTCTGTCATCTGATCCACTCCTTGTGTTGATCAGTCCGATGCCGTCCCCGCTGGACGTTAAACTCGCGGCATACCCCGTGTTAAACATGGGAAGCTGAGGAAAACCTCAGGTGACGTAGTTCCCCGCACCCAGTGCGGGATGCCTCAGGCCATCGTGCCTTCGAGAAGCCCTATTAGGGACGGAAGACTGATATGCAGAGCCGCGGTGTTAAGACATGCCCCCAACACCCATAGCCACCCGGTCTCCTCACCGCAGGTTGCTGCCCCGACCAGACTCCTTGGAGCGTCCGGGCGGAAGCAGCGTAATTAACCGGTGTCCATGAAGATATGGCGGCGGGAATGAGATTCACGAGCATGTCTTAAATCTATGAGGGAGACCCGGATTAGGCAACGAGTTCCGAGGAGACGTCCAAGGAAGGAGGAGCCGACATCCCATCATCCCGGTTTCGATCAAGGAGCAGACGCCCCTGAATAAGGGACGGATGCCGCCCGCCTTTGGAAAGCGGGACTGCGGGACCACAAGCCGCGCGCGCCCATCCCCTCGGGTCGACGGGTGCACGCGTGAACGCGTCTTGGCGGAACAGCGCCGGAACAGAAGCCCGGCGCACATCTGCACCGAAACAGAAAAATGGTGAACCCGACGTGAATCTCTTCTCTTCAATACGAAGACCGATGGATTTCAGAGGAGTTGGAAGACCGGCATGTTGCCCGGCCGAGCATTCAGTTTTACCCGCCAGGGGCTGGGGAAGGGAAATCGGGCACTCCGTCTCACAACGTCGATGGCCTGGGTTCCCCCCACGGAAGGCGTCGTGGCACTAAAGGTTGGTTGTCGATTCTTTTTCCCATTAGTGTTAATGGGTTTTTCTCCCTGCTTTCAGGAATCGAGTCGCCCAGTCCAGTGCCCGATCGCCACCCGCCCACTGGCGCAGAGACACCGACGCGGTTACTCCGCGCGGTCCCACCCGTTTCATAGCCGTCCCAGCAGCCGCAATTGCGGGACAACCACGCCCTCTCTCCCCCTCGGAGGTCATCCAGAGAAGGGTGATCAACAACTTGGTGCGGAGATATGAGGAAGAGGGAGTCATCCCCACCCGGGACATGGCTCGCCTAGACCTCGAGGAAGCCGCACCTCACCACCACCGCCGCCCCCGAGTGCCGCGTAGGAAGGCACCGCTGCCTACCTCGACGTCCAACCGCTTCGGGAGCTTATCCCCGGAGCGCTCCGACAGTTCCCTTCCCTATGCAGATGAGGTGGAAGATGCCCGGGACCACCCTATCCGGGATTTGCTCCAGGGATCCGCGGTAAGGGCTCCCGCCAGGCCACGGCGACACCGCCGCCAGGCCTCTCAAGTCGAAGAGCGGGCTCTCCACCTGCCCGCACCGCTCATCCCGACTCGTTTGTCCCGAAGCCAACGTCGGGTACGAGCGGAAGAGGATGCCCACCTTGGGGCCCTGGCAACAGCGGCCGCATTGGCCCAAGCCACTGTTGGCTCCAGTCGCCAGGCCCCTGCGCATCCTGAGCAGGGGAACCTCTATGCCCGACCTGGATCGAGGCCCCGACCGCCCCAAAGGCAGGTTGGGTTGACTCTCCCGATTGTGGGTACAAGCAATAGCCACCGCGGACCACCTCGCGGTAGCGCTATTCACCAACAGGGGCTACTCCGTGTGGCCGATCCGGGAGGCATGGGTCATCCCACCTTCCGGTCCCGGCCTGGAGGCCTGCCCGGAATCATCTCTCCCCGCGTCCCCTTTGATATCTGTCCCGGTGCCCCTCGCGCCTTGGTTTCCAGTCCTCTTGGCCCCGGTACCAGTGCAGCCGGAGGACGCCAGGATAGAGATCAGCCCTGCGCCGAAGAACCACCCAGGGACAGGAGGGCGAGGCGTCGACGCCGAGGGAAGAATGTTACGGAATTCCGGACAGAGATCCGACCGGTTCGCTTCTTTGATTCAGAGGTGGAGTACGATTCGGCGACAGAGCCCTTCCCCCAGTCCCGCCAGTCTTTTTCGGTAGGGGTAGGAATGCGGCATGTTAGCCTCGTACTCCCCGAGAGCGAGATCGATGTGATCCCCTCTTCTCTCCGAAGGTATATCCGGAGTAACGAGGGCCTGGTAGACCCCCAAGGATCAAGCTTGCGGTTGGTACTGGCCCCTCCGGGAGTGCCTTCCGCCTCGATCGGAGAAGCCATGGACTTTATCTGGGGACCGACAGTCGAATCACGATCTAGTGCACCGTCGGCGAGCACCGATGCTGCGGCAAGATGTTCGCTCGCCGGCCCGTCCTATCGCGATGTGGTAGCTAGGGCACCGCCACCCTCAGAGGGCGGCCCGGGATATGGAGGCCAATCGGCCTGCTCGCCGTATTCACCGCCGGCCAGCCCGTCGGCCCGACGGCCCGCCTCGGCACCACTGCCGGTTCCCCGTCCGTTCCCAGCCATTGATGAGGACCAAGGAGACCTGGGTCCCGAGTTTGAGTCGTGGAGCTTCTGGACCGTCCTTGCAGAGGGCCACTTCCCTGAGAAGTTTTGGCCAGTCGCAGGACCGGGCTTTGATGCACACGAATCACTCACCCCGGATGAGTTCGAATGCTTCCGCCGAACTCTCCGGGAGACTCACTCCTGTCTTCACTGCCTACAAATGCCATACCCCGGGAGTCAACTACACCTGGAGGATATTGGTGAGCAGTGCTGCAAAATTAACCTGGCCACGCTCCCCGCGGTTCGGCACCCCGAGTCATTTGGGCACCACGAGGCCCTCCGACAACGATGCGTTGAGTGTTTTCAAGTACTCCGCAAGGTTATCGAGGAAGCCACTCCCCACGTGTATATCCGTGGATGGGGGCAGTATGCTGCCCTACGCTTCAGTGCGATTCGCCGACAGCCCGATTCACTGTGTGGCCCTGAGGGTATATCCCCAGGGACGGAAACAGTCAATATGGCTGACCTGTCAGGAGAGGGGAACGGTTTGGAACTTCTCGACGGGGGCTTCCCCCCCGAAGACAAGCCGTCGTCAGATCCATCGGTGAGAGTTACTCGTCATCAGAGGAACCTCCTGGGACTCCCCGCACCCACTGAAGCACTGACGTTGAGCCGAAACGTCAGCAAAGGTAAAGAACACAGCGAGGCTGTAAAGCCCGCCGACCCATCTGCCTCCATGCAGAGGGCAGAGGAGGATCCCGAGAAGGCTACGCTACGTCAACAGCTCGCTGAGCAGAAGAAGCTGGTTGACCAGCTCCTCGCCGAGCGCGCTGCAGAGCAGCGGCCTGACTACGGTGATCCTAGACCAGGACAGTAGGGACCGGAACATCCGCTCCTCGATGAGACCCTCCCGGGCAACCGTGATTACGCCGTGTTCGCCGACAGGAGAGAGGCCATTGCCTATGGCAGGAGGGCGCGGTATGTTTCGCCACACCCTCCCGAGCGGCGCGACTACCTGAGGGACCCCGCTCGGATTCCTCCGCTGCCCCAAGGGCCGCTCCGCCCGCCATCCCACGAGCTGCCGAGTTTGACGATCCGGTCGACGACCCGATTGAAGGGCCATGCAATGCACTCGTGGTTAGAGATCCTCGCCAGGACTGGAACCCGTGTCCGGACGATCCGATGGCGGCGCTCATCGCCCGCTTGGAAGCCTTGGAGACTCGGCAAGTGGCGATCCCACCGGACGGCAAGCCATACCCAGCATGGGTGGATGACATGCCGGCACCTCCGGGATTCGGGAATCCCACTTTCGCCCCCTTCAACGGGACTGGAGATCCACCACAACATTTGGCCCATTTCAACTCGAGGTGCGGGCCTATGTTGGGGACTCCGGCGCAGCAGGAGTCCGCTAAGCTTCGCTGCTTTGTTCAGACGCTGGAAGGGCCAGCATTTGTCTGGTACAGCCAGCTCCCCGTCGGTTCGATAACTAGCTGGGAGGACCTTCGTAGACAGTTCCTCTACCAGTTCAGTTCCACGACCCGGAAGACAAGTATCGCAGACCTCTTCAAGTGCAAGCAGAGGCCTGATGAGCGAGTCGCGGACTTTGTCGCCCGATGGAAGGGTCTCACGTATTCCCTTGACATGCCATTGACTCAGGAGCAGTTGCTGACAATGTGCGTCGGGAACGTCAAGACCGAGCTGGTCCCTTCCTTGATCACTCAGAATTACCCCGGAGGGTTCAGGGACTTCTCAGACAAAGCTCAACGTCTTGAGGAAGCCCTACAACAGGCCAGTCAGGCGCGCCCGCTACCTCCTATGATTCCTGCAAGGAGAGTCAGCAGGGCCGAGCCCGCTGCTGTTGCCCAGATAGAGGCCCCCAGGCCGTTGGAGCTGCTGCCGGCGAGGCCAGCTCCACAGCCTCACAGGAACCCGCCTCCATGGGCTCAGTTCCCGGCCCAGCAGCGGCAGCCCCAGAACCGGCCGGCCCCTCCGCGTAATGTACCGCCACAACCCAGGCGAGGTAATCAAGGTCCACCCCCTCGGCAGGCCATTCTGGCCCCTCGTCAAGACCACGCTCCCAGGGGCCCGCGATACCCGACTTACTCATTTCGCGAGGATCAGGTCCCCGGTTATTTCCGGAGCGCCCTGGAGCAGAGGATTGTGCGACTGCCTGAGTGTTGGAGGCCAGAGGAGGCACATCTCATGGATAACCCCCGCTACTGCCCTTACCATCGAGCCCTGGGGCACACCATCCAGCGGTGCTATGCGTTTAAGGACTGGCTCCAAGACCAGATTAACAACAATGTAATCAAGTTGGGCCCAGCTCCAGCACAAGTGGCGGGCGTGTTCGTGGGATCAGATGACGATAGTGGCAATGAGGACGAATGGCAGCTGGTCTCCGACCTCGGATCCCAGAAGTATAATAACTGGATGGCCCGCAAGACGATCATTCGCGCCCATGGAATCATCCGTGCGCGCTTGAATCAGCCTGAGCCCCCAGAATCTGCGGGTGCTGCTTCGGCATCGTCGTCCCAGCCTGCCTCTTCCGAGAAGAGCAAACGACGACGGCGCAAGAAGGAAGAGCACGCCCCGCCAGTTCCACCACTATCCCGCACTCTCGGCGATTTCATGCCCCCGGGAATGGGGGTCCCACCTCGGATCCGCCCGGTGATGGATGATTCGTCCGACGAAAGTGTTGGGTACGCTTCGGTTAATACCGTTGAGCTGGTAAATCCCTTTTCGGATCCCGACGTTGAAGAACACCAGGTGGACCTCCCTAGTGTCCCCGGTCGTCGCCACCGTCGGAAGAACCGCAACAGCAGGAGTCGCCGGGGCACAGCAGTTGGTACCTCCAGCCAGGCCGTGCACGCCACTGAGACTAGGCAGCAGGCTCAAAACCGAGCTCAGCGTGCGCAGCCCCCCCATCCGGGGATGACAGATTCACCTCCGCCACTGTTTGTGGTGTGGGACCAGGCAGAACCGCCTCAGCCGCGTCGCGACCACCTCCGCCCTGCCACGAGTCCATCCCGGCCTCCTGACCCCAGTACGGTGACTACTTCCCGGGCTTCAACCAGTGAACAGCGAGATGGGCCAAGTTCCAGTCGGCCGCCGGTCCAGCCGACAAGGCCCGTCATGCCGCCAACCGCAGAGCAACCTCCTGCAACCAGGGGCTCGCGCTTGGCCAAAAAGTATGATGTCCTGAAGCACTTGGCCGACATCCCAGCAAGGCTCTCCATCCTTGAGGCTCTGCGCATGTCATATGAGATGCGTGAGGCACTCGCTGAAGCCCTGAAGAGCCCCCTCCAGTTTGAGACAGAGGTTGCGGCTACAGAGGCCTTTCACGCCGAAACGATCGAGGACGCCGAATGTCAGGCAGTTATCTCGTTCTCTGGTAAGGATGAAGACCCTCCTATACAGGGACACATTCGTCCGCTGTATGTTACTAGCCAGTTCAACGGCCTTGAATTCCGGCGCTGTCTTGTCGACACGGGGTCTGGGATTAACCTGATTCCCACTCGGACGCTCCGGAGATTGGGGTTGTCTGAGGATGACTTGATCCCCTCCGACCTCAGGATCCAGGGGTACGACCGCACTGAGCAAACCCCGGTCGGCAAGATACGTTTGAAGACCCAGTTCGGTGACTTGGTTGCCAACACCGAATTCATGGTAGTCTCTCAGGACACTGCGTATAACGCATTGATGGGCAGGCCATGGCTCCACCTTCATGCGGCGGTTCCCTCATCATACCACCAATGCCTCAAATACTCCCTTAATGGTCGAGTAGGCGTGCTTCAAGGAGATGCCTCTCCTTTTGCCTCATGTGAAGCCCGCTATCTGGACGCGGACTATTACAAGAGCAAGGACAAGCAGATCCTGGCAGATGAGGTTGAGCCTGTTGCTGTTGCTAGTGATCCCTGGGCAAGTTTGGATGACGCCTACGTCCTCCAGATTCAACGGCTGGACGTGGCCATGGTCTCGACGGCCTGTGAGTCTCCTGATGAGATGACCGCGACCGCCCGTGCCAGCACCAGCGGCCCAGCAGGATCTGGTAGCCCCAATGCAGTTTCCAGCGCAGTCTCTCCCGTGGACGATCCCTCCCCGAGTGGAGAGGACGTGGAAGATGCACCCCCAGCCTTTGAGGAGGGCGTCCCCGCCACGGTCGATGAGTTAATACAGGTGAACCTTGGAACCGAAGCAGATCCAAGACCCACATTGGTCAGTGCCGCCATGCCCTCTGAGGAGCAGCAGCAGTACGTGGACTTTCTCAGGCAGCACCGTGATGTGTTCGCTTGGGGCTATGACGAGATGCCGGGGCTAGATCCTCAGGTAGCCATCCACCGTCTTGGTCTCCCGGCGAACCATCGCGGGTTCAAGCAGCCTCCCAGGAAGACGCACCCATCCCACGGTGCCATGGTTGAGGCCGAAGTTGACAAGCTTATCAAAGCCAACTTCGTGAGGGAAGTCCAGTACCCCAAATGGCTGGCCAACATTGTGCCGGTCAGGAAGAAGAACGGACAGATCAGAGTCTGTATCGACTTCCGC
Source organism: Viscum album (assembly GCA_963277665.1). Lineage (NCBI taxonomy): Eukaryota > Viridiplantae > Streptophyta > Magnoliopsida > Santalales > Viscaceae > Viscum > Viscum album. Next base: position 1,284,873,945 of record OY728134.1, read on the forward strand.
GATCTCAACCGCCACTGTCCGAAGGATGACTTTCCCCTTCCAGTGACAGAGCTGTTGATTGACGCCACAGCAGGGTTCCAAGCCCTCTCCTTCATGGATGGATACTCCGGATACAACCAAATCCGGATGGCCCCTGAGGATGAGGAGTTCACTGCCTTCAGGGCCCCCAAGGTATCTTCTGTTACCGGGTCATGCCCTTCGGCCTGAAGAATGCAGGAGCCACCTATCAACGGGCGATGCACCACATATTCAAGCCAATCCTCGGCACACTGGTGGAATGCTACGTCGACGACTTGGTGGTCAAATCGCGCCAGCGTCAAGACCATCTCAAAGATCTTGAGAAAGTGTTCGGCTTCCTCCGGTCTCGCTGCCTGAAGATGAACCCGTTGAAGTGTGCCTTCGGGGTCACCTCCAGAAAGTTCCTTGGATTTGTGGTAAGATACCGGGGTATTGAGATCGACCCAGAGAAGATTAGGGCGATCAGCCAGATGCCTCCCCCAGGTAACATCCGGGAACTGCAAGGGTTCCAAGGCCACTTAGCCTATATACGCCGATTCATCGAGAATCTGGCCGGCAAGTGTAAGCCCTTTTCTCGGCTCATGAAGAAAGGTGCCACCTATGTGTGGGATAAAGAGTGTCAGACCGCTTTCGAGGAAATCAAGCAGTACCTGCTTCAACCTCCGGTTCTGATGCCGCCTGTATCCGGGAAGCCGCTGGTCCTTTATGTGACCGCCCTGGAACGGTCCCTTGGTGCCCTTCTCGCCCAGAAGAACAACGAGGGAACAGAGAATAGCCTCTATTACCTCAGTCGCATGCTCCTTGATACGGAAGTTAGGTATTCCCCCATCGAGAAGAGCTGCCTGGCGCTCGTATTTGCCGTACAGAAATTACGGCACTACTTGCAGCACCATGAGGTACAGTTGGTCTCTCGGGTAGACCCGTTGAAATATATCCTAAGCCGACCTATGTTGACTGGCCGTCTAGCGCGGTGGGCTGTGATTCTCCAGCAGTTCGACATCAGGTATGTGTCTCAGAAGGCCATCAAAGGGCAGGCATTGGCAGACTTTCTGGCAGCTCACCCGACCTCCGCGGATCAGCCGCTGGATCTAGGCTTTCTTGATGAGACCATTCTCTCGGTCGATCAAGCCGATCCATGCTGGCAGATGCACTTTGACGGTGCCTCCCGGAGCCCCACCGGTAGAAGACTCGATAATCCTAAGCTCAACAGGGTGGGCTTAGGTATCGTCTTCATTACCCCAGAGCGAGCCGTGCTTCCATACTCTTTCCTGTTGTCAGAGGGCTGTACCAACAATGAGGCGGAATACCATGCCCTCATCACCGGCCTCGAGTTAGCTCTCGAGATCGACGTGCCCCATCTGTGTGTGAAAGGGGACTCCGAGCTGGTCGTTAAGCAGATCAATGGCGACTATGTTGTCAGGAAGCCGGAACTCGTGCCATTGCTGGAGTGCACCCTCCTTCTGATGGCCCAGTTCCCTTCTCGGCCAGAAATTGTCCATATTCCCCGGTCGCAAAACGGTCGAGCAGATGCTTTGGCCAGCCTTGCTGCGTCACTTGCTGAGCCTGAACAGGACAACCTGGTCATCCGCGTGACGCACCGCAGGCTCATTGCTCCTGTTATCCCGGAGGAAGATCGCGGCCCATCAGTAAGTAATCTCACCGTGGTTGCCCCTGTGCTTGGAGCCCCAAATACCCCAGATGTGACAGTCGAATCAGCCCATGATTGGAGGACGCCTTTGGTTGAGTACCTCCAACATGGCATTCTCCCATCGGATCGAGCCGAGCGCGAGCGAGTTCGACGCCGCGCATCGCAGTTTGTCCTCCAGAGCAGTCCCGGCCTGGAGCAGATCCTCTATAAACGCGGATTTGATGGTGTTCTCCTCCGTTGCCTTCAGGGAGTCGAGATCCCACAAGTCATGCAAGAGGTTCACGCTGGTTCATGCGGTGCCCACCAGACTGGGCCGAAGCTGTCCCACCAGATCCAGAGGTTGGGATACTTCTGGCCCTCCATGATCCATGACTGCATCGAGTATGCCAGGAGGTGACATGCGTGCCAGGTTCATGCGAACTTTGTGCATCGGCCACCGGAGCCTCTCCATACCACCAGGTATTCTTGGCCCTTTGCAGTCTGGGGGATGGACGTTGTGGGACCCTACCCGCCGGCGACAGCTCGCCAGTGCCGGTTCATCCTGACCGCTACAGACTTCTTCTCCAAATGGGCAGAGGCGATTCCGCTCAGAGAGGTCAAATCCTGTTCCATCGCTGACTTCATGACCTCCAATATCATCTATCGATTTGGAGTGCCTCACGCTATCCTCACGGATAACGGAACCAATTTCCGAGCTGCCGAGTTGAAGAAGTTGTACGCCAAGTATAACATTCGCTCGAACCATACTTCTCGCTATCATGCGCAGGCGAATGGACAGATTGAGGCGTTTAACAAGACCCTCTCTAACATTCTGCAAAAGATGGTTGGTCAGAACAAGAAGAGTTGGCCGGACAAGCTCCCCAACACCCTCTGGGCTTATCGGATGACGACTCGCAATTCCACCCAGATGACCCCTTATTCCCTGGTGTATGGAGCTGAGGCCGTCCTGCCCATCAAGATCCAGTTACCGTCCTTGCGCACCGCGGTCTACGACCAGCAAGCGCCGGAAAGAGCTGCTGAAGCCCGTCTAGTCGAGTTGGAAGCACTGGATGAGAATAGGCTTCGCGCTTTGCACAACTTGGAGAGGCATCAGAGCAGAATGACTCGAGCTTTCAAATAAGAAGGTTCGCCTTCGCTCCTTCCTGCAGGGTGATCTAGTACTGGCCCTAAGAGCACCAATGATCCCCGGCAGGAAGCCGCCCAAGTTGGAGCCTAAGTGGGAGGGACCTTTTGTTGTCCACAAGGTCTATCCCAATGGCGCGTACTCCCTAGCGACTATGGATGGTGAGCGTGTCACTCCTCCAACCAACGCTAGGTTCCTCAAGCAGTATTTTTCCTGAGTGCCATTCGTCCCGCACGACGTTAAACTGCAATCGTCCAAGCTACAAGACGTTAAACTGTTCATCATTCGTCCAACATGATGTTAAACTGTACCACGTCCAACATGACGTTAAACTGTACCACGTCCGCGCTGCAAGACGTTAAACTTCCAAGCATCTACGTCCTGCACGACGCTAAACTGCGCTTCAAGAACTACGTGTGGCTTGATTCCCATCCTTATGGGATACGTAGGAACGCCCGAATATTTGAAACTTCGGGTCCAGCCCCCCACCTCTTAAAGATTCCCCCTTCTCTGGGGAGTCCGCCACCTTCGGGTCACCCTCAAGGCGTGTCCCTCGACCCCTTGCAGTGGTCCACCGGTGTCAAGAGTACTCTGGTTTATTGCCAGGAGCGTCAGGTTCTGCTTGGTCAGGTTTCTTCCACCTTTCAGGCTTCATGCTCCATTTCTTTCGGACCCACCGCTTAAGCCCTGGGTGGGACCCCCGTGAGCGGTCCGGATACAATGCCCCAGTGCTCTCCCACCGACTCGGGCTGGTGCCCCCAAGGGCTTTGGGAAGCAAGTCGATATGAATCCCGCGCTTGAGCGGTCGATGCTCGTTTGCTGCCTCATTCCATCAACGGTCAGTGCGATATTGATGCTGCTTTTCCGCCACGGTCGGCAGTATTCCCATATCGTCACATCGGTGCCCCCAGTCCTCGAGTGAATGGCCGCATGATTCACATTTTCCACCTCCTGTTCTGACCAGGCGAAGCCTCGACACTCTTGACACTATCCCTCAGTGCATCTTCGCATATCCAGGGGATAGGACCACGATGTGGCGTGCTTTGAGGTCCTTTATGGTCCGAGCTCTAAGACCTTAAACTAAGATCTCTCCCCTTATGGTCCGAGCTCTAAGACCTTAAACTAAGATCTCTCCCCTTATGGTCCGAGCTCTAAGACCTTAAACTAAGATCTACCCTTATGGTCCGAGCTCTAAGACCTTAAACTAAGATCTACCCCTATGGTCCGAGCTCTAAGACCTTAAAATAAGATCTCCCTAAATGGGGTTCTACGTCCTGCATGACGTTAAACTGCACCTTCAGAACTACGTATGGCTTGATCTCCAGCCTGATGGAGTACGTAGGAACGCCCGAGCATTTCGACTCGGGTCCAGCCTCAGGGATCGCTAAGTCCCGCCCCTCCTCGTCGCCGGCCGTCTGGCCTGACTTCGGGTAGAGTGGTGCAGTTGTGATATTCTCCCCGATTCAGCTCGGGATGCCCCATCGCAATGGTGGGAAGCGACGGTTTCCTCGTCAAAGAGGTTCTGCCTGAGAATTGGGGTGATTCACGGCCAGATTGGTGCACCCGCCTAATACGCTTTCCCCACGGTGGCGCAATTTTGAGAGCGTTGGTTTCTGCCCGAACAAACCGTCACTTCGCCCTATGCTTCGCATGCCCTGTTGATTTGGATTTCCACCCTTGTGTCTGAAGGAACCCCCAAAGCGGCATTGATGATGACATGTGATCCGCCTCCTGCAATATGAATGATGACTTTCGGTCCGTCTATTGCAGTAGTATGGTCGATTGATCCATTGTCCGCTTGCCGTCTTGGGCATTTCCTGGAAGGCCGACCGTCGTGGATTTCTGGATTCGGGACACGCGATTCACCCTTTCTCATTTCCCTATGTTCGGATAAAATCTTAACTCCCCTAGCATTGTCCCGCTCGTGTGTTGGAACAAGTTGGGGGGATGACACATTGATTAGGTCTGAGGTCTCCTTTCCTATGAATGACCTCCCTCTTTTATTTAGAAATCCAGGCCCAATTATGGATGCCTGAAGCTTGGTTAACGCTCCCGCGAGACAATGAATTGTGGTCGAGCATGTTAAGCCAAAAGATGCAGATAAATATATTGGTTCATACAAATGGATCAAAGTAGCGGAAGCAAAATGTTCTGGGAGTGGCAAAAACAAAGCCCCTAGGGATTAGCGTGCTGAATGAGTCTTTCTAATGCCGTTACCCTTTGGCTGGCGGCCTCCAGGGCTGCTTCTCGCTCTCTGCGTGCCCTCTCCTCGTCGGCGGTCGCAGCACGCAGTTCGTCGATCCTGGCCTGTGCGCGCTCCCGCTCGACTTGAAGTGTGACCATCTGCTGGCCCGCCTCCGTCAGCTGTACCTGAGCGTCGATCAGTTGGGCCGATAGTTGCTCCACAAGCTCAGCACACGCTACGACAAAGGCCTCCTTCTCTGCCGCCTGCCCTTCGAGGCGCCGGAATTCCTACTCCGCCACGAGGAGCGCCCGCGTGCTCTCCAACATGTCCCGACTTTGTGTGACGTCAGCACGCCGGCGGCTCTCGCGCATCTTTTCGGCCATGAAATCACGGACCGTCAGATGGAGGCGTTGAGCATCAGCTCCCCCGGCACATAGGAAGCGCAGCCATGTTTGAAGCGATCCCATGCGCCCCAGCCACTCCGATGAGGGTCGCTTGAGGAAGCGCTGGATTCACTTCCACCCCCTGCGTCGCGTTATCCGGCTCTCCTCGACCGCCTCCGCATCCGAGTCGTCCATCTCCTTGGGGTCGGCAGGCCGGTAGGCAGGGAAGGCAGCCAGCAGGTCTGCTGCAGGGTCCGCGCCTGGGACGTCCTCATGGGGGGTAGGTTCCCCAACATCTGGGCGACCTTCTTCTCTCGCCCCAGCGGCGTTGACACCCTCGTCAGCCCCCGACCTTTCTCCGATGTCAGCACCGCCGACGTCCGCAGCCCCCTGATCAGCAGTTGATGGGGCCGGCTCGGTGTGGAAAGTCTGTTCCGGAGCAGGCGGCATGTCTGCCACCGGTCCACTCGTGGATGGCCCGGGTTTGACAGCCCGACGAGCCTCCAGGGTTGAGATCACTGCGCAAGGCATGCCGTGGTTAGTCACGGATCGTCAATGGCAAGCACCAGCAGTAAAGTAAGGAGACTTACGGGAGTTCAGAGCGTCATCTTCCGCTATCCCGGCCGCCGCAGGAACAGTTGCAGCGGGGGACCCTTCCGCGCTTGTCAATTCAATGATGGGTGTCTGACCCCCGCCTTGTCCTGCTGGCGCCTCTCCTACTCCCGTTGAGGGCGCCTGACTGACATCCGTACGCTCCTGAGAAAGGTGGAGAAATGGGTTAGAAGCTGCATAAGAGAATGGATGAAGCAGGTTGAGTAGGGATAGAAGCGGACCTCGAGGAGCTCAGTGACATCGACATTGTCAGAGCCGGCCACCTCGCCGCTCTCCCGCGGACTCCCCTGATGGGACCTTCCCTCGGAGCCTTCATCCTCCCCCGTCTCCTCCTCTTCCTCGGAGTCGTTGCTACTGTCATCTTCCTCCGGCGGCATCTGTTCTGGAGCAGGCTCGAGACCGAGCATCACCTTCACCAGAAGGGATGGCTCCGCACGCTGACCACGTTGGCGCGCGTACTCGTCCATGGCCATCAGATACGCATACTTCCGGTTGAAGTCCACCCTGTCGGCAATCTGGAGGCGCCCGACCTCTGGCAGATGGATTCCTTCTCTGAGTATCTTTCGCCAGATGGCGTCGGTCCCCAGTGACTGCCGCAGGGTCATCCAGGCCGACCACAGCGCCGGGAAGACCGCATCGTGGGAGGGTTCGAGCAGACGCCTCACCTGCTTCCCGGGCTGCTCCCCGACCGCCGCATGTGCCCTCTCTCTGGGCGCTGAGGTCGTGGCGGCAGCTTGCGATGTGCCCGCCGCCGAAGTCCCTGCTCGCGCCGGCTCCGCTGCTTGGCACGCCTCCGTTCTCCCCCGTGTGGCGGCGCCTCGCCTCCTTCCTTGACGCCCGGTCTCCGCACGGGTGACCTTGAGCCGCCGAACTGGCTTCTGTAGAAGCCCCTCGGGATACGCGATGGCCCAGTGTTCGGCGTACTCGGTTGCCAAGCCTGTGTCGATCCCGGTAGGAGGGAGAGTGATGACGTCGCCAGAGCCAAAGGCGACGAACATCAGCCACATCTGGCGAAGGACGCCAGGGTTCGTCTCCTCCCGAACAGCAGTGAATACCCTCTTCGGCATCCGTTGAAGGCACCCGAACTGCCAGGCGAACTGGGATGGCACGTAAGGCTCGCAGATCACCTTCCCGTCGATCCGAGCCACGAGCACCCCGCCCCGCATGTTCAGGAAGTATTCGTGCTGCTCCAGCGGACCCTGCCCGTTGTTGATCATCTGGCCGACGGGAGTGGGGAACGGGCTGAAGTTGAAATTGGCATGATTGCCAATCTGAATCCTCACGCCCTCCTCACTTAGGGACATCAGAGCGACCCCCGCAATGTTCAGCAGGGAGGGTCGCAGGCCGTTTCCCGGAGGAATGATGGCGTTCGGAAACGTGTACCCACCAAGGTGAGCAGCCACCCAGCCGTGGAAGAACTGAAAGGGCCCATAGATCCTTCGTGGGGACCCCCCTCGCGAGATGCATCCCAGGATGGCGTACAGCTTAGCCAACACTGGGACCCCGAGGTTGTATCTTTTATTGGCAGCCATGGCGCCCGCCATCGCCAGTGTCGTCGGGCGGACGCCCATCCTCGCGTCCCGCACTGGCAGAAGCCACCCACTCAGAAAGGCGGCCAAGAACGCCGCGTACCGGACATTTGGGTCCCGGGCCTCAATAACGCGGTACCCCCATGAGCGGTAGTCACCCGTTTCCAGGACCCGCCAGTACGACCCGTTCCGGCTCCTCTGAGCCGCGGTCGGGCACCGCTTCCCCCTGCGCGGAATCCTGACCGCGGGGTCATGCTCCAAGAACTGGCTGAACCACTCCTTGTAGGCTATGTCCTTCTGGAAGTCCTTGACCCCGAGCCGCTCCGTAGCCAGGTCCAGCAGATGCCATGTCAGGATGGGAGTCCGTGACCTGTCGCCCCAGGTGTTCCTCGGAGGCAGGAACTCATCGTACTGGTAACCCTCCAGCGGGATACCTCCGATGCAGTGGATGTCCCAGAGACCGATGCCGACCTCCCCATGGTGAAGATGGAAGGTGTTGGTATCCGGGGACCAGACGGGTGAACAGCTCCGGCCCGAGCTCGGACTGCTGGTAGAAGTGGAACTGCGACGTCCACATCGCCTCAAACAGGCCGATGTACCGCAGCTCCTCCGCGAAGTGGTCGCAGGTGTGGCGTACCCAGAACGCCCAGGCCCATTCACTGGTGAAGTTGCCCCCAGACCGCAAGTCCCAGTCCTTCAGCCAGCCCTTGGTGTCGTCAGTGACACTCTGGCGATATGTGCTCGAGTAGAGGGTTGGAGAATTCTCCGCTGCAGGCTCACCCCCGACGATGGTTCGCGTCCTTGGGTTCAGGACATAGACGTCCAAGTGCCTGGTCTCCCTGGCAGGATGCCCATTGTTGGTGATGTTATAGCGGGGAAGCTCGTCCTCCCGAGTCACCCAGGTCCGCGGCGCATCAACCTCGAACCCTGGCACTGGAACCTCATCCAGGAGGCCAAAGTTCCAGAGCGGCATGTTGTCCGACAGTGGATATGTCTTCTGGGCCGGCGTCAGCAAGTCGAACAAGGATTGATTTTTGGAAACAATCTCCTTGGCTCCGTAAACCTCCTCGTTCGTCGCCATCTCAGCTCTGCGAGTGGCGGCGTCCCCCTCATTTCCTTGATGCGCGGCCATCTCAGAAGCTTCGGGAGTCGTGCGGGCTAAGGGATGAAGCGTGCGGAATCGGACGAGGCTGGTAGAGAAGTTTGAGAGTTGGCGCGCAATCCTAGTGGACGGCGCGCAATCGGGAAGTCCTTCGCGTAAAACCCCAGGTATTCGCGCAAAGACAGGCCGAAATCCGGAAAGTTTTGCGCGACGAACGGGTGAATTCCGCGCCGGAAAGGGCAATTTCGTGCACGAGAGCTCGAATGCTTATCGCGCGGAAGGCCAGAGTATGGTGCGGGGGACCCATGGCCCCTATTTATAGGCGAGGCCGTGTCTCCGCGCTGCGCGGAAAGCGCTTTGCGCGACCGCACCGGCGGATTTCGCGCCCGATGCCCTTTTTGCGCGCCACAGTCCCGCGCCACCCAGGACTTTGGCATTCCGGCGTCTCCCTCGGAACCCAATCGTTGCGACCTCTCGCCAATCAGATTCCGAGGGGGGGGCTTTTGTAGACGCCGGAAAAGTCCGTTGTTCCCAAACCAAGCTCCGGATGTGGAAAGCGAGGTCATATTTGGAGTCAGAAGCACGTTTCGGAGGGCCCGGAGGCCTTGCGCGGAATTTTGGAAGCCCGCGCGCAAAGGTGATGAGCCGCGCACAAACCTCCCGGGATGCGCGCAATACGCTGGCGCGGCGCGCAATTTTGCGCGCCAGTGGCCCGCGCGACTCCCTTGCGCGCCGGGCCCGATTCCGCGCCCGCGAAGAGAATTCTGCGCCCGCGGTCAGGATTCCGCGCCAGGGGTTGCCTATAAATATGAGGCGACCCCCGACGTTTTAAAGGTTGCTGGAAGTCGAAAGGTCTCTCGTGCGTGCAATTCAACCCCTCCCGCACGCAATGCCGAACTCCAGGTAACCTCCTTTCTTTCGCGCAAGAAAGCCTCGGGGTCCGCCTTCGCGCGCAATCCCCCCTGGCTCCTTTCCTTTGAATAAACACTCACCCTAAGGCCTTCGCGCGCAAAAGAAGCCTCTTGCGCGCAATTGCCCCCGGGGTGCGCGCAATCCGGCCCGATTGCGCGCACCCCCCTTCTTTCAAGTGGCAATTCGATTAAAGAATGGGCCGTTGCCCCCGCGCGCTAAGCCCGGTGCGCGCAATCTCAATCATCCGCGCGCAAAGCGCTGGCCCAATTGCGCGCCAGCCCTCCCTTTTGCGCGCCGACCCGCGGAATTGCGCGCAAAGCTCCTCTTTTGCGCGCAAACTGCCAGGGTTGCCCCCTTTGACCCCCTGAGGGTATCCGCCTGCGTGGCGCCCGATGATCTTCATCGCAGGTTCCCGCACCATACGTTGTCTTCCCGCGCGGCCCCCCCAGGCTCGCGCGAAGTGACACGGACCCCTCGGCAGCACCATCATTCGTCCCGCACGACGTTAAATTGCATTCGTCCCGCACGACATTAAACTGCATTCGTCCCGCACGACGTTAAACTGCATTCATCCCGCACGACGTTAAACTGCATTCGTCCCGCACGACGTTAAACTGTGCCTCGTCCAAGCTGCACGACGTTAAACTGCCAAGCACCTTCGTCCTCAACACACGACGTTAAACTGTACTTCGTCCGGCAAGACGTTAAACCATCCGCTTCGTCCTCAATACACGACGTTAAACTGTACTTCGTCCGGCAAGACGTTAAACCGTCCGCTTCGTCCTCAACACACGACGTTAAACTGTACTTCGTCCGGCAAGACGTTAAACTGTCCGCTTCGTCCTCAACACACGACGTTAAACTGTACTTCGTCCGGCAAGACGTTAAACCGTCCGCTTCGTCCTCAACACACGACGTTAAACTGTACTTCGTCCGGCAAGACGTTAAACCGTCCGCTTCGTCCTCAACACATGACATTAAACTGTACTTCGTCCGGCAAGACGTTAAGCCGTCCACTTCACCTGATCCCATGCCTCGCACGCAGGGTCCCCCTCCTAGTTCGGGTGTGGCCCCCACCCGCTTGTCTCTGCAGGGATGTCGGGATTGGAGTGGCCTTCGCCCTCGGGGGTAGAGTGTTACCGAATGAACTACGTGGACTTTGATCCCTGTCTTCTAAACAGGGTACGTAGGAAGCCTCCCTGAGGTTCAAGCCCACCACCTGGTCGTCCCGGTCGTATTCACGTCGGTTCGTCCATCAGTGGACCCTTCCTGGGTTCACGCTTGCGTCGATTCACCTATGAATCCGCCCCTGTGGGAGACTTCACGCGTGTATCTCCATCGTGCTTCCCCGCTGCCCCTTTTTCTATTTACGTCCAGCATGATGTGAAACTGTGATCCACCCGGCCGTTCCATCCCCCTATGTGCGAGGTGGTTCAGTTCAATCCTCCGCCCGGCAGCCTCGATTTCCCCGTGAGTCGGCTCGCCAACGTCCAGCATGACGTTAAACTGTATATTCGAACTACGCTGACTTTGATCCGTGCTAACGTGCGGTACGTAGGAAGCCCCTACGGGGTCCAAGCTCTTCGCTCCATCATCCATCCTGACCCTTACCCGGGCCGCCACATCCCGGTGGGGTCATGCCACTTCACTCCACTCCACTTCACTCGGGAAGCCGCCCATGTGCTGGCCCCAGCGTCGGAGGTTCCCCGCAAGGGGTTCTGTCATCTGATCCACTCCTTGTGTTGATCAGTCTGATGCCGTCCCCGCTGGACGTTAAACTCGCAGCATACCCCGTGTTAAACATGGGAAGCTGAGGAAAACCTCAGGTGACGCAGTTCCCCGCACCCAGTGCGGGATGCCTCAGGCCATCGTGCCTTCGAGAAGCCCTATTAGGGACGGAAGACTGATATGCAGAGCCGCAGTGTTAAGACACGCCCCCAACACCCAGAGCCACCCGGTCTCCTCACCGCAGGTTGCTGCCCCGACCAGACTCCTTGGAGCATCCGGGCGGAAGCAGCGTAATTAACCGGTGTCCATGAAGATATGGCGCCGGGAACGAGATTCATGAGCACGTCTTAAATCTATGAGGGAGACCCGGATTAGGCAACGAGTTCCGAGGAGACGTCCACGGAAGGAGGAGCCGACATCCCATCATCCCGGTTTCGATCAAGGAGCAGACGCCCCTGAATAAGGGACGGATGCCGCCCGCCTTTGGAAAGCGGGACTGCGGGACCACAAGCCGCGCGCGCCCATCCCCTCGGGTCGACGGGTGCACGCGCGAACGCGTCCTGGCGGAACAGCGCCGGAACAGAAGCCCGGCGCACATCCGCACCGAAACAATAATAAAGTAATGTTTTTAGTTTTCCAAAGGAGCCCCTCTCCTCCCTTATAAAAGGGCACCTCCTCCCTCTCTTCCTCACACCACTTTGAGCCTTCAAGCTCGGCCAAACCCTGCCAATTTCTTCTCTCCACTTCCCTAGAAACATCCTAGAGGTCCTGGTCTTCTTCAAAGACCATCCTTAGTTCTTTAAGTGGAGGTTAAGTGAATGCGCGTCAAAAAGAGATAATATCCATTACCGATCTTTTTCAATTTATTTCTTCTTCAACTTCTTCTTATTTAGTTGTTTCAAGATAAAGTAATAACATCAGTATTTCTTATATACTGATATGTTTTTATAAATATGAAACAACTCTAATTAACCTTTTATCCATCCTACAGAAAAAGGAAATCACCGCGCGTGCGTACGTACGGAATACCGTCTCCACGCCGTGGTGTAATCTATTTTCTACCACCACCTTACTTGGATGGGTATAATGGTGTAAATAATGACTATATATGACTATTATAAAGTGATACTAATTCTGAAATAGTATACATACACTCCAATACAATTCCACGATCATAGGAATGATATCATCACTCGTGCGTACGTACGGAATACCGTCTCCACGATGTGATGCAACTCGTTCTACATGATCTTCATTTCATAATGATTATATAAATGAATTGAATGAATGAATATGATATATATTACAGTAATACCATTCTGGAAATTAGGTATCTATAACATAAAGAGAAGAATAAGAATTTATTCGACAAAACACGCATAAGAACAAAAAGTTATAAACACCCGAATAACAAGTAGAAATGAAATATTACTACTAAGAAACTAAGAATATGACCAAATATGATATCATAAAAATATGTATGATTCTGGAATAAGTCAATAACATTATTTAAATCATTATACAGGAGGTTCGGATACGTACAATGCATATCGGACCTAAGGTAAGGGAAATATCACAATCTCATTTTTATCCGAGATTGTTTATACTTTGGCATTTAATAGGGTATATTTTATCATCCAAATCCATGTTTCCTAAATATGTAATATTATTTCCATCCACCTACAATTTTTTAAATCCAATTTTACCCTTAGGTGAGTTTTTAGTAAAGGATATGAAAGGAATCTTTTGTCATTTTTCGTACGAGGTACTTTTTGACTTTTTCGACAAAAGTACGAAGAATGTTTTTTTAACTTATACGGCATGAATGGATTTTTAAAACCTTATTTCCAAGAAGCTTAATTTACAAGTTTTCATGTTTATTTTTAATCAACATTTTTTAGTTTAAAATTGTATGACATAATAAAGAAAGGAAAATGTTTTTGAAGTAGAAATGATATTTTCCTCAAGAATGGAGTTGAAGTGTTTTATCAAAATTATTTTCCATCTAAGATAATATAGGGGTTTGTTTATATCCATATTATTACATTGATTTGATTATGTTGTGATGGAATTATTTTTATGAATTCCTTTATCTTATATGAATTGTTTTATGATGTCATGATGTTTAAGATTCCCATTTTTTATTACATGGGTTATGCTATGATGTATGTTTTATGATTTTGTGGCACACATAATAATGATATCATTATGAGATGGGTAGGACATATATCTCCCTCCAATTCATTGGGTAAATATTTTATATCTCATGAGATAGACATGGCTGGAACGGTAGGTTATACCGGTTCAGTGAAACAGGACTGAAACGAGGGTGACTCGGTTCAGAAATGGACTTTGTCCACTAAGATAGTCTTGGAAATGAGTCTTGACTAATAAGATATGATTATCTATGATTACGTGTGTATGCCACAAAGTTTCATGTTTAAAGTTATGATTATTGGGATTTCATTTCACTACTATTATTTATCCCATGTTATGAAATTATGCTCTCTTTTGCAGGTTAAGATTTCCAAAATGTTATGTTCTTATGAATATGATGTGATTGATATTTCTTTTGTCTACCCTTACTGAGCATTTGAGCTCACCATTTTATGTTTTCTTTTTCCCAAGATATAAAGAAAGGTTTTAGGTAAAGAAAAAGAAGATCTTTATGGGATATGTTGAAGATCTTTCACCACGATTAGAAGATTATATTCCGAGTTTCCAAAGACACTAAACTATTACGGTCCCTGTGTGTGTGTTTTTGTTATGTACTAAGTATTCCGCAAAAGTAATGTAATGTCTATGTACTTCAAGTTTCGGGTCTCTACAGTTGGTATCAGAGGAAAGGTTTAGTCAACCTTTGGAAACTTGGATGCGAAAACGTTAGTGAGATCCCTAGAGATATTTCTAAGGTATGTCTACGGATGTCCCTAAGGATAAGTATACGTATAGGATACAGTCCTAGAACTATGGTAACGATCATAGAATTTAACCTAAGATGTTAGATATTGAGGATACTCCCCCTTTATTATGTTGTTTTCCCTAGAATGATTTTTTGCCTCTTACACTATTCTTTTTGGGTTTTAGACGATGGCTGGAACCCGAAAGAACCGTGTTGATCAATGCAATGGACAATGCAATGATTGTCCTCCTGAACAAACAAATGTTATGGGAGATGGAGTGAAAAATATTATTGCTATACTTACACAAGATATGAATCATTCTGGACTTCCAAATGAGCATAGAAGGGAACAATATTCTATTGAGTCCTTCATGAGGCAACATCCACCTTCTTTCAGTGGGTCTTCTGATCCACATGTTGCTGAACAGTGGATCAGTACTACTGAAAAGATATTTTCAGTTCTTCAATGTTCTGAACATGATAAAGTCATCTTAGCAGTATATCGTTTGGAAGGTGAAGCTGATCAATGGTGGAATCTTATCAAGAATACGAGGCCAAGAGATGAAATTGAGTCTATGGAATGGGACGAGTTCAAGAACTTATTTTTCAATAAGTACTTCCCTCGTATTCTTCGAACAAAGATGGAGAAGGAGTTTCTTGAACTAAAGAAAAAGGATGATGAATCTGTTGATATATACGAAGCGAATTTTACAAGGCTTGCCAGGTATGCATCTGGATTTATCATCCAACCTGAAAGTAAAGTTGATCGATTCTTCAGTGGCTTAAAAACAAATCTTCGAAGGGAATTAGCTATAAGATACTTCAGTAGCTATGAAGAAATTGTGCATTGTGATATCAAGGTAGAAATGGAAGTTGGTGTTACTTATCCATCTCATAGTTTTGACAAGAAACGAAAGATGGAGTTCAAGGAGAAATCTAAGAATAATGGTGAAAAGAAGATGAATGTTTCCTTATGCTCAAAGTGTAGAAAAAAGCATGGTGGAGATTGTCTTAAAGGGACTAGAAAATGTTTTAAGTGTGGAAAAGAAGGTCATCGAGCAGTTGAGTGTCGAAGTAATGGAAAAAGGGTTTCTAATGATGGGAATAAAGAAAAGACTGCAGAGAACGCACCACCAACACTTCAATGCTTCAACTGCAAGGAAATGGGACATTATGCTAGTAAATGACCTAATCCAAGGGTTAGTGATGATCGACATGAGAAACCACTTAAGGCAAAGGACAAAGGGAAGTCACATGTGATCACCATTGGTGATGTTGAATATGACAACGATGTGGTGGAATGATTAAGTGTTTATGTAATGGGATTCCAGAATAATGTTGTATATAGTATCGTGGAATATTGGAATATTTATGTATTGGTCTATTGTGGTTTTCAATAATTTTATGGCATAGGTAACCATGAAAAGTGATTGAAATATTTTTGGAAAGCAGATGATATGTGCATAATGAAGGGATAAGGAGAAAAGGAAATGTTTGACAGTATTCATGAGCTCATGATTGATATAAGGACTAAGTGATATCATGGTTTGAGAATATAGAATTTTGAGGATTTTGGTATGTGGAAGGTGTTAAATCTTAACTGCATTCATGTTTTCACTAAGGTTCAATGGGTATTCAAGAGAATACATGATTAAGGCCTTTGAATGTTTGGAATGTTCCCAACAAGACATATCTTATGATATATGGGGATCAACGATGGTATTAAATCTCTGGTAATCGTTTTCAATATATTATGAGAGTGGACTGCAGTATTATGGATAAGCCTAAAGATTGGAATGGATTATGTTGGACATAAGTTAGTATTGTTTAAGGATAGAAGTTGTTTCGATATTATTGATGGGATGTTATAGTAATATTTTTTTAGAAAAAGGACAACCTGCAGGACGAGCGACAACCCATCGCTTCGGACAAGGCCGTGGGAATCGAACCCACAACTGAAGTGCGACTGACCTTTATCGCCTACCACTGGCCTACAGGAAGTCCCTGTTTAGTATAAACTAGTTTTATTATATTAAGCAGTATGATATATGAAGTATAAGTCCATTTTAGGAACCATATATGATTAATCTCACTATAGATCAACTTATGTATATTTAATAACTTTTGCTAACCTTTTGTTTGAGACAGATGGAATGACCCGTCATTCTATCACATGATCTGCTAACACTTCACGAATAACAAATTCAACTTCATTTATTTAAGAGATGAAGTGGAAATTGTTCAAGGTACGAACAACAATGAGATTGTACCAAAATTAAGTAATTATTTATTCTAATTCAAATTCTTCAACTTTAGGGAAATGATCTTGAAAACCAAAAATGTTGTCCTAGTGCCCTTATATCCGATGAATCAGATGGTACCCTAGATCGTCACAAATTTATGGCTTTGTGATTGATGGCTTTTCCATATCCATGTTCTCTACCACTCTCCATCAGAACATGATGGTTAGATTTCTCTTCCATATCCATATTTTCACCTATGTGGAAACCCTGTGATTAGTTTATTTGGGTAACCATTACGTTTCATACTTTTTTTAAAAGATTGGTTTTGGTATTCCTTTTTATGATGTGGGTTTCTATAAAAGAAAATTTCTATTAGTAAACCATTTATAACCTCGACGAATTTCGAGGGCGAAATTCATTTTAAGGGGGGTAGAATGTAACACCCTGAGATTTTATGAAAAATATTCTTTTTAATTTCATTAATGTCTTGTGTTATACGCTACACCAAAAGGAGCTTTCACAACACACATATCTGACCTGGCTTGAATTACACGCAATCGTGACCTTCCACGATAGCGTGTGTTGTACGCAACACCAAGTTTCGCTAAACAACGATATGCTATTAAAATATTATTAAAACTAGCCGTTATGAATAGTAATAACCAATTTTTGAAATTTTGTAAATTTTATTTTTCAAAACGGACTCCATTTTTGGATTCGGAGAATCGAATTTAGCGTAAGGTGAAATTTTGGTACTTTTCGGATAACTTTCATATTCTGATGAATAGTGAAAATTACTAAATTTTAATTAAAAACAACTTTTTTAATAGAAATAATTAATAGTGATAAATTATTAATTTGAGTGGTTTTAAAGTATATTTAGAGTATATTGTTACAATTTAATGCAATTTTGGTAATTGGATGTAATTTCACATTTAAACCAGTTATAAACAAGTGTCAATCTTTTGATAGTTATTATCTCTTAAAAACACGCCATTTGTTTTGAAGACGGGAATTAATTTTTAAATTAGTTAATGTAACTGATATGTTTTGAATTTTTTAAAATAGACATTATTTTTGAGTTCATAATATCAAATATAGCTTAGGCCTAATTTTTGGTATTTTTCTGAAAACTTTCAATTTTTGATGAATAGTAAAACCACTAAGTGGTAGTTAAAAAAACTAAATTTTTCATAAAACTTAATTTTACCACTTCTGTGAGTGGAATTTCGAAAATCCGAGAGACACGGTTGATTTCAGTAAGTAAAATGTGGTTCAATGAGATGAAAATAATTTTTGGTGAATAGTAACTTTTTACTTTTTTTTACCACGGTTAAAAGTAAATAGGGTAATTAAGGTTAAAAATGATATTATTATTACCCTAAAACATGTCCTAATTCTATTGGACAAGTGTAATTCGACCAAAAACAACCTTTGGAATAAAATATGACCATTTATCCCCACTTGGATTAGATTAAAACATTTATTATTAATTTATTTAAAGAAGGGTTAAAATAGTTAAAATCAAAGTTTAATAGGTAAATCATTTTTAATATGGGGTTATACATAAGATAAATTCTACTATAAATATTAATTATAAAGATAAATATTTCCTACATAATGGTTGTTTATTTTTAATTTTTAGACATTAAATAATTTAATTTATTTATGACACAACGATGATGCAGTAATTATCTTATTAATGAAATATTGACATAATTGATTTTATAAATACCCAAATAAATATAATTTGAGAGTCTTTATGAATTCCACTAATTTTCTAGGTTAATATGACATGTTAGTATTGATTTAATTAACTTTTTTCGAACTTATCATTCTTTTATGAATTTCAAAAAAATCAATTACTAAATAGTGTCAAAATTGACATAAAATAGTTTTTAAAACAAATATTATATTATTAATTGTTATTTTATTCCTAAAAATCTAAGGTTCGGACAAATGAATTAGATAAGGATAGATATATTAATAATAAACAACTTGGGGTTCGTTTTTCTTGTTATAGTTAGTTTATTAACCTTATAGTGTAAGAACACAAGAAGACACGGTAAAAGTAAAATTATTTAACTTAATGTTAAATCTAAATGATAAGGTTAAAATAGGAACCTAAACTTGTCTAAATTCTATTTTATTAGAGTATTTTGATCCATCCCCACCTTAGCTTTGAAATAAATCAATTTGGAGCTATTTAATACCGAATATGACTTTATAAAAAAGTAATATTTTTAGTTTTCCATAGGAGCCCCTCTCCTCCCTTATAAAAGGGCACCTACTCCCTCTCTTCCTCACACCACTTTGAGCCTTCAAGTTCGGCCAAACCCTGCAAATTGCTTCTCTCCACTTCCCTAGAAACATCCTAGAGGTCCTGGTCTTTTTCAAAGACCATCCTTAGTTCTTTAACTGGAGGTTAAGTGAAGGCGCGTCAAAAAGAGGTAATATCCATTACCGATCTTTTACAATTTATTTCTTCTTCCACTTCTTCTTATTTTGTTGTTTCAAGATAAAGTAATAACATAAGTATTTCTTATATACTTTTATGTTATTATAAATATGAAACAACTCTAATTAACCTTCTATCCATCCTACAGAAAAAGGAAATCACCGCGCATGCGTACGTACGGAATACCGTCTCCACGCCGTGGTGTAATCTATTTTCCACCACCACCTTACTTGGATGGTCATAATGGTGTAAATAATGACTATATATGACTATTATAAAGTGATACTGATTCTAAAATAGTATACATACACTCCAATACAATTCCACGATCATAGGAATGATATCATCACTCGTGCGTACGTACGGAATACCGTCTCCACGATGTGATGCGACTCGTTCTACATGATCTTCATTTTATAATGATTATATAAATGAATTTAATGAATGAATATGATATATATTACACTAATACCATTATGGAAATTATGTTTCTATAACCTAAAGAGAAGAATAAGAATTTATTCGACAAAACACGCATAAGAACAAAAAGTTATAAACACCCGAATAACAAGTAGCAATGAAATATTACTACTAAGAAGCTAAGAATATGACCAAATATGATATCATAAAAATATGTATGATTCTGGAATAAGTCAATAACAATATTTAAATCATTATACAGGAGATTCGGACACATACAAAGCATATCGGACCTAAGGTAAGGGAAATATCACAATCTCATTTTTATCCGAGATTGTTTATACTTTGGCATTTACTAGGGTGTATTTTATCATCCAAATCCATGTTTCCTCAATATATAATATTATTTCCATCAAAATACAATTGTTTAAATCCAATTTTACCCTTCGGTGAGTTTTTAGTAAAGGATATGAAAGGAATCTTTTGTCATTTTTCATACGAGGTACTTTTTGACTTTTTCGACAAAAGTACGAAGAATGTTTTTTTACTTATACGGCATGAATGGATTTTTAAAACCTTATTTCCAAGAAGCTTCCATTACAAGTTTTCATGTTTATTTTTAATCAATGTTTTTTAGTTTAAAATTGTATGACCTAGTAATGAAAGGAAAATGTCTTTGAAGTAGAAAGGATATTTTCCTCAAGAATGGAGTTCAAGTGTTTTATCAAAATTATTTTCCATCTAAGATAATATAGGGTTCTGTTTATATCCCTATTATTACATTTATTTGATTATGTTGTGATAGAATTATTTTTATGAATTCCTTTATCTTATATGAATTGTATTATGATGTCATGATGTTTAATATTTCCATTTTTTATTACATGGGTTATGCTATGATGTATGTTTTATGATTTTGTGGCACATATAAGAATGGTATCATTATGAGATGGGTGGGACCTATATCTCCCTCCAATGCATTGGGTAAAGATTTTATATCTCATGAGATAGACATGGCTGGAACGGTAGGTTATACCGGTTCAGTGAAACAGGACTGAAATGAGGGTGAATCGGTTCAGAAATGGACTTTGTCCACTAAGATAGTCTTGGCAACGAGTCTTGACTAATAAGATATGATTCTCTATGATTATGTGTGTATTCCACAAAGTTTCATGTTTTATGTTATGATTATTGGGATTTCATTTCACTACTATTATTTATCCCATGTTATGAAATTATGCTCTCTTTTCCAGGTTAAGATTTCCAAAATGTTATGTTCTTATGAATATGATGTGATTGATATTTCTTTTGTTTACCCTTACTGAGCATTTGAGCTCACCCTTTTATGTTTTCTTTTCCCCAGGATATAAAGAAAGGTTTTAGGTAAAAAAAAGAAGATCCTTGTGGGAGATGTTGAAGATCATTCACCACGATTAGAAGATTATATTCCGAGTTTCCAAAGACACTAAACTATTACGGTCCTTCTGTGTGTGTTTTTGTTATGTACTAAGTATTCCGCAAAAGTAATGTAATGTCTATGTATGTCAAGCTTCGGGTCTCTACAATACTCATTGAATAAAAAATTGAGTTAGTGGTGGAAATTTATTAATGAATGAAACTCTACTTAAAATTTAAGTATATATTTTTATATTCACAGTCAATATCATAAATGAATTCCTCATCCTTATGTAATGTAACTTAAAACAAAAAAATGTTGTCTGTTTACTTTCCTACTTGGAGACTAATGGTTGTTTGTCCCAACACAAGTTTGTTGTTTTCTTATTGTTAACTTTCTCCTGATCATGATTTCTATCCCTCTCCATCAGAACTTGACACTTAGTTTATCATCCATATCCATGTATTCATACATGGAATCCGAGTATGGGTTATCTTGGTTGACCTTTATACCTCTCTTTATTTCTTTTAAAGTGATAGTTTTATTGACTCTTTTTCCGATGTGGGACTTTCCATTATATTCCCAAGAACAATTTTAAAAATTGAGAGGATTCAATTTTTTGAATGAGGGGAGAATGTAAAACCCCAAGCTTCTACGGTATGCTTCTCTTTGAGTAATGCAATAGCATGTGTTGTACGCAACATCGAGTTCTAACACACCACAACCAATCAAACTAGCAGTTATGAATAGTAATACTTACTTTTTGAAATTATATATATTTTATATTTCAAAATGGGCTTCATTTTTGGTTTCGGAATATCGAAGTTATCCTAAGATGAATTTTTGGTATTTTTCTGAGAACTTCCAATTTTTATAAATAGTGAAAAATACTTAAAAACAACTTTTTTAATCAAAATATTTTATAGTGATAAATTATATTATTGAGTGGTTTCAAAGTATAATTAGAATATATTTTTTCCATTTTATCTAATTTTTTTCATTAGAATTAATTTCACTTTGAAATTGGACCTAAACCATTGTCAATCTTTTGATATATATTGTTTCATAAAAACACGCTATTTGTTGTGACAGCGAGAATTAATTATAAAATTAATTAATGCAACTTATATGTTTTGGAATTTTTTAAAATAGAAATCATTTTTGAATTCAGAATATCAATTATAGCTTAGGGTGAAATTTTGGCATTGTTCTGAACAACTTTAATTTTTGATGAATAGTGAAACTACCAAGTGGTAGTTAAAAAAAACTGAATTTTTCATAAAACTTAATTTTACCACTTCTGTGAATGGAATTTCAAAAATCCAAGAGACACGGTTAATATCAAGAAGTAAAATTTGGTTCAATGAGATGGAAATAATTTTTGGTGAATAATAACTTTTTACTTTTATTTACCACGGTTAAAAGTAAATAGGGTAATTGAGGGTAAAAATGATATTAATATTACCCTAACACATTTCCTAATTTTATTGGACAAGTTTATCTCGACCAAAAACAACCTTAGGAATAAAATATTATCATTTAGGTCCACTTAGATTAGATTAGGACATTTATTATTATTTAATTCAAAGAAGAGTTAAAAGAGTAAAAATCAAAGTTTATTTACTAAAACATTTTTAATATAGGGTTATAAATAAGATATATTCGATTTTAAATATTCATTAGAAAGCTAATAAGATTTCCTACATAATTATATTTTATTTATAATTTTTAGATATTAAATAATTTAATATATGTATGACAAAATGATGATGCAATAATTACCATAATAGTGAAAAATTAAAATAATTGATATTATAAATACCCAAATAATTATAATTTAAGACTTTTAATGAATTAAACTAATTTTCTAGGATAATATGACATATTATTAGTGATTTAATGGACTTTTTTCGAAGTAATCATTCTGATATGAGTTTCACAAAAAAATCAACTATTGAATAGTGTCAAAATTGACATAAAAGAGTTTTTAAAACAAATATTATATTATTAATTGATATTAAATTCCTAAAATTCTAAGGTTCGTCCAAAAGACTTATATAATGATAGGTATATCATTAATGGACCACATGGGGGTCGCTTGGATGTATATAGTATGTTTATTAACTATATAATATAAAAATACAAAGTGACATTGTAAATGTCAAACTAATTAACTAGGAGTTAAAACTATAGGATAAGGTTAATATAGTAACCCAAACTTGTCAAAATTCTATTGGTTGAATGGTTTTAGACCTATACCCACCTTAACCGTTGAATAATAAACTTTGTAGGCATTAGAAACTGAATATAAATTTATTATAAATTAATATTTCTAGCTTTTCCAAAGGTGCCCCTGACCCCTCTTATAAAAGGGCACTCCTCCTTCTCATTTCATCACACCTTCAAAGCCTTTTGGTTCGTCCAAACCCTGCCCCAATACTCTCTAAACTTCCCTCAATACAACCCAGAGGCCTTATTTTGATCAGAAATCCAACCTAAGGAGCCCTTTTGATCAAATCAGAAGAAAGAACCCGAAGAAGAGGTAATGTTTCCACCACCCCTTTTCAAGTTCCTTTCTTCTGCACTTATTATTTCTTTTTTATTACCATTCTAAAATAATAACTCCAGTATCTTATATATACTGTGATGTTATTATAAATATGGTACAACCATATTCAGTATTTTATCCACCCTTTGAATAACATGTCACCATACGTACGTACGTACGGCTTACCATCTCCACCTCGTGGTGTAATTGTTATTCAATATATTATTATTTGGGTGGGTATAATAATGATGTGTAACTCATTAAAATAATAAATATAACATGATAATGATTCTTAATATATTATATACCATCCAATTTTATATTATTTTAATATCAAAAGAATGATATTGTCGCTCGTGCGTACGTACGGACTACCATCTCCACGAACGCGATGAGATTCATTCTCTATCGTATCCATTCAAGTATACTTATCATTTGATGATTTAAAAATAATGTTTAAGGACTTGATATAATTCTTTATATGAATAAGATTCATCCTATCCATGTAAAACTTGGCTTACATAACAAAACATATAAAAAAAAACGAGTAAGTTAACACCCGAAACGACGATAATTCTAAGATATGATTAACAATGCAATGTTAAAAGATCATATATGATATCATATTAATGTATATGATTCATGAATAATTTAATAACAATTATTTACACATTATACAGGAGGTTAACCTACCCCCAACCAAGGAAATGTACAAGGTAAGGGGTTTCTTATCTCACTTTTAATTCCGTGAGAATTCTATTGTTCATCACTTATTTATTACATGTGGTGTGTGTACTACCCATTTTTGTATTAATTGTCTAATATACTTTAATTATGTATATTTATGTCATATTTTTATGATACTTCTTTCATGGGTGTATGTTTTGTATGTTACCAAATCAATAAGGGAATTTGAAATTTCAATTTCCACTCATTCGGCTTTACGCATACTTCATTGATTATTTTACTCGAAGATTATGTGTGCAATCACTATTCATTTGATTATGTCATAATTTCCACTCCCCTTTCTGTGGATATAATTTTTATACACATAATAACTCCATTGATAAATTCTCAAGTCATCGGTATGAACTTGATAAGAGTAATTTTTACTCAATCTCGATTTTTTGAGATAAACATCCAATTCATTAGTGTCGTTTTTACTAGAATATGTGTGAATGTACCTTGATTGTTTTACACTGAATATCAAATCATATTTAGTGTATTTATATTGTCACACATAATTATGTCATTGATTTATCCTTAACCTAAGGATACGGCCTTTATGAGAGATTCCATCTCAATTTACATTCCATTGAGACTTCTTTGTTGATATACACCAAATCACTTTTATGTGGTGTATATAATGTACTTTGACATAGTATATCATGAATCCCTTTATTCTCATGATATTAAAATGTTTTGATTACCTCAATTATTTGTATTCAAGTGTCTCTCTTTTGGTTAGAAACTCTAACTAAAATAACATTTTTAAATGTTTTAAAGAATTATTCTTGTAAATCATGCTCATTAATGTCTATGTTTTAAAAAATGGTTTTAAGGATTTATTTTTATGTACATTAAAGTTTTAAAATTAAAACTCCTTTTAAAAGTTTCAAATTGGTATGGGACACTTTGATTCAAAAATCTATTTTTTAATGGCTTCTTGACAAATAGTGTGACTTTTAAATGATTTCAAGAAAAAGGGGGATATTTCTCTCAAATAGTTTTCATGATTATTTTCATCTATGTCAATATCCTTCATTATTCTCTATTGAGGTTAATATGATACAATATAATCTTCCATATTGTATAGAATGAGTTATGCTTGACTGTGGATGTGCTATTTTTATACCATTCATGGTTTGTGGATAAAGTATTGACATTTCGTATGCTTGTTTTAATACGAATTTTTATGTTATGTTTAAAACCTTTCATATGAGGAATGAATTGGACTTAGTAAGTGACGGGTGGAGCCCACTTTAGCTCCTCGATGCATCGGTAGGTCTCATTATACATTCTAGTGTCTTGGCACAAGGCCTTGGCAAAATCTTATTTGTAGTATTCGAACGAGGCCTTGGCTATGTGGTTATGATATTCTGGAATTATGCATTCCATCATTATGAAAGTGGTTATTGATATTGCATGTGATCATTCGACTAATTGAATATCCATGTGAGTAAGTAAATGGAATTATTTTATTTTATCTTTGCCATTTTATGGTGAAGTTCAAGTTAAAAAAGATTTTGTTTTAGTTATAAACTGCCTTCAGTGTTTATGCTTATCTATGAAAGCTTCTGCAATAATGTTATCCTTACTGAGAATCTGAGCTCACCCCTTTCAATTTTTTATTTTTCCCAGGATTATGAAGAAGTAATTTATGAATGACCTGCAGGGATAGTATGAGGGGATATGAAGACAAGATGTTGTTGTAGTTTTTTTTACCTTATGATGTAATGTAAGACTTATGAATATATCTAGTGTTTCCAAGACTACTGAACTAATCGGTCTTTCGAGAATTGATCCTTTGTGATCATGAAAATGTTATGTAATAATGCACCGACTCTTGGTATCTATGGTCGGGGCGTTACATTATCTACAACTCCAATCATGATTCACATAACACATAACAAAAATCTTCAATTGTTAACTTAAAATAAGGCTCCAAAATATCCTTAAATTACCCATTTAGCACGCCCTATCCCAATAGATACTATCACAATTAAAAAACCATCCCTACTATAGACCATGGATGATTTGGATAAACTAATTTATGAAAACACGATGCTTTCATTAGACATCCATTTTCAATAATTCATCTTTCACAATGTCAAAGATATTTATTTTAGATGAATTTAAATTTTACAACATGCCACAACAAATGATTTAACTTATTTACAAATTGCAGTTGGAATAATTCATACTAATTCATACATATTATATTTATTTTAACATTTTTATCATTTCAATTAGACACCATTTTCATTCACTTTTCATGAAAGCGAAATGCATTTGACACTTCATGTCCCTCAACCACCGAGCCCATTTGTTCCTATCATGATGCATGTAAATTATATACCTAGGTTACAATAATTATGCATGAATGTAAAATCTGATTCCATCATGAGAAAATGAAAAATATCATAAAATATTAAAGTCACCTAAAAAGTGCATCAACCAACTATGATATATCATCAAATGTAACAACGTACTTCATAAAAACAATTTCCACCCAGGGTACTAGGGTTTTCCCTTGTACATTATTTAGAAACTCCAAATCACAAGCTCATTACCAAGACACGTCACCTTATACAATTCTATCTACCATTCAAACATATTAAATTCTATAAAGTAAATTCTATTATACAACATTGAATTTCTCTCAACCGTGGAGCAACAAAACTGATGCCCCAATCTGAGTCTCCACATGGCCTCAAGCACGCATCACCTTACACCATAGGTTTTTTCCTAGTAGAAAGGGTCTAATAAGAAATGTGGAAGAGATTATATCATATTTTATCAAATTAATCCATGTCAGATAAAAATTAAATAGTGTATAACTTATGAAATAACCAATGTGAAATGAATCACAAACCAATTCCCAAACCAGTACAAGTCCAGAACCAAATAGTAAATCTGATATGCCATACAACTATACCAAATGGGAAGAAAACAACACAATAAATAAAAAAATTTAGTACCCCAAGTTTTCTTGAATTCATATCTAGAACCTCATCCATTCACATCCCTATCCCATCACAACTCCCAAGCATAAGGCCTTTTCCCTTGTCTTGGCCTGCAACCATGAAATCTGCATGGGTAATCAACATCGGCCCAAGAAAGGTGTCAGTACAACTCAGTAGACCACTACCAATGGTGTCAAAAATATATATTCTCTAACATATAGTGCATGAATTTAATAAAAATGGCATGGTAAGACAATACAACTTCAGTGTCGTCAGTTGAAATTTTCCACTTTAACCATTCCTATCATCATTAACCATTTCAAGACTTAAACTATTTACATGACTTAATTCCTTTTCATCACATAAATCCATGGATTATACATTTACATCATTATCATCATTTACATTACCCACACATTTACAAATGGGTCCATAGAAGTTAATCACTATGCATAAGTAAGCAATACAAGCCCCTTATCTCACTAGGGTAAACACAACCAATCATTATAACAGAATTACCTTGGAGAATCACTACTAGCTAATATCATCTAATGCAATAGTTAGGGGCATAGAGACATATTATGACTCTCTAAACCATGCATTTCAGGGGAAGGGTTTAGAGCCTTAGTCCAACCCAACCCTGTGTGTAAAGAACCTCAGGTCAACTCCCCACTCTACAGATCCATGTGCACATGCATATTTTCCCATCACCACATGTACCAATTCTAAACTATATCCAAAATAGGCATAAGAATGATTTTAAATAAAATCAATATGGTAATTAGTATTATACCATAACCCATTAACATACTTTCCATTCACTTCACAAAGCCCCTTTAGGCCGATTCCTGTTTCCCATACACAAATCACTAGGAATAATCACAAATTTAACAAAATTACTTCATTTAAAATGTTCAACCATTTATATTTGTTAGTTAACTCATCTCATTCATCATTTCCCATTTTCTACCCACATATACATTTCTTGTATATTAAAAAATTCGTTGGAATAGTCCCCTTTTAATCTCATTTATTCCATTTTAATGTCAGGCCAAAAAATACCCATAGGAAAACATCTATACCTTGGAACAATATCAAAATTCCAATATTAATCACCCAATTAAAAAAACAAGAAGTTTATCTAGGGAAATACTGATTCACAAGTTAAATTATCATTCACCATTTTCGTTAACCATGTCGGATGGGTCGGTTTACCTAATGGGTGGACCTATTTAGGTAAATCATCCACATCGCATACCATGGGGATTTTGAGTGGTTCAAGTTATCATTTATCCACCTAACATTCGAAATCTTACGCAAGGAATCAAGAAGAAAACACAGGGGACCAAAAATACAACTAAATAAGCACAAATCAACCCTAAGCCTATGAGATATAAATTATAGACCACATACCATGAATATATTGTTGAACACACTCCCAATAATGGTAATAAGTACTGATTCAACCACTCTTTGAATCACAAACCCAGATCTCATATGAAAAAGAGTGTTTTAGGGCTTCAGAAAGTGATGAGATAAAAATAAAAACCCTATTCTGAAAACCGAATGAAGAGGGAAATTAAACAAACACATATCATTGAATCACAAATAACAACAATCTAAACGGCCTAGATTGGGAGGTGATTGATCGTTTTGAAACTTAGTAGCATTTTTTTCATCCATATGGATGTGAGAAATAGGAATGGGCAAGAAATTGGGTTAGATATTAAAAATTCACAGAAGTAAATTTTTTAATTTAACACTTTTTAAAGGTCGCAATGTTTGGAAACATCATTTTACAAACATTGTGCCAACCGTGTGACATCCAAAATCAGTAGAGGGTTAAGACACATGGTTACCTAGGTTGGTCCACACAGTTTGAAAAACCATGAACCAACCATGCGAGAAGCCTATATCCTTGGGTGAATTGTTTTCCTCTAGAGTCCACATTATATAAAATCTGAGCACCAATAGAGAGGAATTACTCCATCCAAGGCTGCATGGTTTGGCTTCCTCTCTAATAAGGTTTATCTAACTATGCGCTAACCTTGTGACTCACACAATTTTTTCTATTTCCCAAATATATTATTACTTAAAACCCATGAATTCCACTAAGGAACCACAAACACTCAATAACAAATAATTGTACAAAAATAAGGAATTGAGATACCAAATTTAACTGATTAAAAACTCCAATAAGTTTAGGATCATTCACCACACACCCTGTTTAACACTCTTAGAAGATAAGGCTGGTTAATCATAAGAATTTTATGAATCATTATAAATGATATATTGAAAATTTCATTTTCATTAGATTATATTACTAACATATTTATAAATGACTTTTTTGGATATAAAATCCCATTATAATTATAAGGTTCTTAAATTTAACATGTTTCTAACTAAAGTATTCTTATTTAAGAAAAAATGGTGGGATTTTGGAGGAACCGCATAAATAATGATTATATCAGAGGATGCACTGATGGATTTATAATAGTTTATGGAATTTAAAAACTCATGATGATGATGAATCAAATAACACTAGTTATAAATAATATCTTGACTCATGTAGAGTGACCAGAATCACCTCTATGAGAACAAAACTATATTGATTCCTTTAGGTGTTAGTGACCAACTTGGTTTAGGGGATCTATGAACCGATTGATTATTGAATAATAGATAAGTTATATAGAAAAGGCCATTTATGTTATCTATTGTTTTGATCAATAGAAAGAAAAACTGAAATTATACAGCATAGAATGAGAATTTAATTAGTTGTGGAAACTGATTAAAAACATGAATTCAAAAAGAGAGATTAATGTTATGCAGTTGGAAGATTTTAGGGGAATAATTTACATTAAATATGTTCCTCGTTTGATTTGAAAAAATGTGAGAA
This sequence comes from Viscum album, assembly GCA_963277665.1. Classification (NCBI taxonomy): domain Eukaryota; kingdom Viridiplantae; phylum Streptophyta; class Magnoliopsida; order Santalales; family Viscaceae; genus Viscum; species Viscum album. The sequence continues at coordinate 1,284,903,734 of OY728134.1, forward strand.
GGAAATTATCAATCTAAAGAAGAAGGAAAATTAATCATTGGGAGTTTATGAAATGAACATTACAAGACTTTGTCAATATCCCTCTAGCTTTGTTATGGATCTAAATATAAAATTTGATAGATTCTTTAGTGGAAAGAGACCCCATCTATGAATGAATCTATAAAATAGATACTTTTAATGTTATTACGATATAGGGTGGAGAGGTAAGAAGGTTGTATTAGAGTATGTTGAGATACAATGCTCATATAGATCGAATAAATAGAAGAGTGTAATTGATCCAAACTAGGGTAAGAATTTATATTATGGAAGAGGATGAAAGAAAGGGAAACATTCGATGTGAAATAAACATGGGAATAAGAATTTAGGTAACTAATTACTTGGGAGTGTAATGTGATACATGTTTTGAAGTTATGGATATATAGATATAAGCTATCATTGTGCGGTGAAGCCTCAACTTCTCAAAACTAATGAAAAATTGAGGATGGGGTAGGACGAGATGAAAGATCAACGCAACAAGTGAAGCTATCTTAGGGACTTTACTTTTCAATGTAAAAATTATAATATAACTTGCAGGAACCAGTAATAACATTAGCCAAATCTAGTGGATTCATGTTCAGGAATTTTCTATCATGATAGATGAAGCATAGAATCTATATGATATGTTGTCAGATACTATCAATTTTCTCTCAAAGATATCAAGTACAATGTTTTATTCTTGTTCTACACATATCTTCATTTCAACCATGTTTTCAATTATTATAGCATCAATCAATGAAATTATAGAATTAGATTTATCATTCAATACTCATAAACGGATTATCCGAGCATCAATAGTGTATAGATACACTAGAATTAACATTTGTGAGTATATTCTAATTGAAAATCTTGTTGTCATTCCCATGGTGGAATATTAAACTATACTAGGAATGGACTGGATCATAATGTATAATTACAAGATTAACTAAAAAAATTATGAAATATTAGTAGTCTTAAATGTAAAACCTACAATAATTTTCAAATGATAGATATCCCAATATGATATTTCTCTAGAAGTACCTCCAATAGCCTTCTTTATGAACATGTTTTTTTAATATGGAGAATAAAATGAATATATAATGAGAATGAATTTCCGCATCATTTTGGAATACATTAACATATTTCCTAAAGAGTTTCCTAGACCTCAACAATAAATTTTGGTAGACTCCACCTTTTAACACATAACTAGATCCAATCTGATATCAAAGTCCACTTAAATAATGGAAAATAGGGAGTTAGAGGAATTAAATAAACAACAAAAAGATCATTTGGAGAGGTTAATTATCCTACCAATTGTGTCTCCTAGGGGGAGAACCCGTTATCTTTTTGAAGATGAAGGATGGATTAATGTGGCTATGCATGAATTAGAGAAAACATAATTGGATATTGGTGAAGAATAAATACCCTTCACAAGGATTATTTATTTATTTAATAAGATTCATGGGTAAGAATTCTTCCCCATGATTGATGTCTGATCAATATATCATTAAATAAGGGTAATTAAATATGATATTACAAATAATAACATTTTGAACAAGATATGGCCATTATGAGTGTGTTGTTATACCATTGATACAGAAGAATTCTCCAACTATATTAATGGATTTTATTAAGAAAATAATCATGGAATACCTTGATAAATTAATGGTAGTGTTTTTTTGATGATATTATTATATATTGAAAATATTTAGAGAAGTATGAGGATTCTCCAAGGGTTATATTGGGAAGTCTGAGGAAATATAAAATATTTTGAAAATTAAAATATTTGAATTTTGGTAAATAAAACATTCATTCTTGGGGAACATTATAACTAATGAAGGAATATCAGAGGATCCTATTAAGATAAGGTTGTTGAAGAGTGGCCTCACTCCATGAGAGAAACTGATATTCATAGTTTCATTAGTTTAGCATGCTATTATTAGAGGTTTGTGAAAATATTTTCATGAAGTTCTAATATGATTTCTTTGTTTACATGAAAACAGGGTATGTTCATCTGTAAAAGGGAGTGTGTATAAGGATTCCATGAACAAAAGATGTGATTGGTTATTGAACCTTTGTTAACCCTATCCTCTGTCAGATTAGGATTCTTTATTTATATTGATTCAAATATGAAAGCTAATGGGTGTGTACTAATAAAAAATGAATATTTGATTCCATATTAATTTAAAAATTTAAATCCCTATGAGATGAATTGTCCATTACATGACCTTGAGTAAGCTGCAATTATGTTTTATCTAAAAACATAGAGGCATTGTCTTTATGGGGAAAAATATGATATATAATCAAATAAATTTTATAGTATACTTTCATTAAAAAAATTGGACATGAGATAAAATAGATGGTTGTGTCTTTATATAGTCTATGACTTTTCGATTATTTATCACCCCAAAAGAGGAAACTAATTCATGGATGCATTATGTAAGAATGGCCATGTTTTGTTGGAAATGATGAGGACTCAAGGATATCCATTTACAAAGGTCATAGTAAAATTGGATATAGGAATCATAAAGGAATATAAATCATCAACACTATACCGAATGATATATCAACTATCATTACAAGATATATTCAAGGGAGCTCAAATAAGAGTTCCTTGGATACAAAAGTTGATATAGGGTGTGAAGAATGTGATGGTTTTTGAGTTCAATATTGATCCAGATGGTGTATTGAAATTTTTTACAAGGATATGTGTCCCATATGTCTTATAGATAAAGAAAAATCTCTTATCTCTACATAATGGAATCAGCAAAAGGTATAGTGACCTTCGTGATCATTTTTGGTTAGGAAATATTAAAATATAGATTACTGACTACACTAAAAGGTGGTTGGTATGTTATAAAGTTAAGGAGGATTGAAAAATTCCTAAAGTGGTATTTCAATCACTACCCATACCAACATAGAATTGGGACAATATCACTGAGGAATTAATCACTAGTCTCCAAATAACATCCAAATGAAACAATGATACCTGAGTTATAGTGGATAGATTCAACAATATAACCTATTTCATCACTATTCTAGAAGATTACTCACTTGAACAAATTTACTTCATATATACAAATGGAAGTGGTGATGTATCATTGGGTGCCACATCCTATAATCTTTAATCATGATCCAAGTTTCACATATACGATACCAAGAATTATTAATTCTTCATCATTATCTAAATAATGAGTTGAATTTTAATATATCCCATCACACCCAAACTGATGGAAAATTTTATTTGACTATTCAAACACTTTAGTACTTTCTATTAATGTCTTCAATGGAATTTAATTGTGGATAAGGTCAACACCTCTCATTAGTTTATTTCAAAAACAACCAAAACATCCTCTCAAGTATCCAAATCGCTCCATATGAATTTATATATTTGAAAAGTTGTAGAACTCCTAAATTTTGGGATGATATTGGTGAGAGAAATCTACTTGGACCCAATCATGTGAAATTGATGATAGAAAAGGGTCATTCCACCCAAAAAAATTAAGGAGACACATAGTAGGTTGAAGAGCTATAATATCAACCATTGAAGGGAAATAGAGTTTTATGTTTGTGTGAAAGATTTCTTTTAAACATCCTAATGGAAGGATGTAATGTGATTTATAATTAAAGGGATGTTTATCCCAAGGTACATTTTCCCCTTTTAAATCATTGATCAAAAATAATAAATGGCATTATCGATAGAAATTCAACCTAATCTAGAACATGTTCATGATATATTACATGTTTCTATATTGAGGGTGTACAAAACTGATCGCTCATATTTACTAAATCTAGAGGAGGTACTAATGGAACATGACCTCTCTTGTGAGGAGTAGTGGGTACATGTCTCTGACCATAGAGACAAGGTTATATGAAAAATGACAAATCATCATTTCAAAGTGTTGTTGGGGAAACACACATATGATGAAGAAATGTGGGAACTATAAAAGATTGTGATATATATGTACCCTAATATTTTTCCAAATGAGAGGATGGTATGAATTTCGGGGAAATATTTCTAAATGGGGGAAGATTGTAACAATTGAGAGTTTTTAAACTATATTTTCTTCTTGAATAATTTTTTGTTACTTATTATATTTTATTATAAATGTAAAAAATAACTAAAAATCTAAAAAAATATATATCTCATTAACAATGGTAATTACATTAGTCATCTATGAAACCAATTATAATTCCAAAAATTAAAACAAGAAAACAATTATAATATAGAAAATCTAAATTGTAAGATAAGTATATCCACAAATTATTTGAATCATAACCCCCAATTAGAATGATAAATTAATAAAATAAAATATGATTACACCAATCAAAATCATAGTAAATGAATATATAACCATAATGAGAACTTTTAGTGAATTTTTAATGAAAGATTGAAGTTGTATTTATAGTGTATACAAGGAAATGTGACCATTAAGATTCAAATGATATATAAATGTCAGTCAAATATGACCACTGGTCTTTATAATCATTGGAAAAACACCCTTGATTGATTATTTTACCATTATAATTATTGTTTATAAGGAGTAATTACAAAGGATAATTGATATAGAAAGGAGAATCGATGGCCTCAACCATTAGAGTCATGATTCATGAAGCCCATTTCTCCAAACACGGGAGTATTATAGTGTCACTAGGGTTTCCCCCTGAAGTATTCCATGTTGGGATTCGAAATGTTATATTTGAATGAAATCCTATATGGGAGAAGTTCATGTTAGTGTATATTATGACTCTGTCGGTGTTAGCTGAGTCTCCACAAGAAACTACGACAATTACATTACTCAACATCAGGGAATACACTAGAGTAAAAAAGGGGTTAAATTTATATGATTTGGGATAAAAAGTGTAATTTATATTGTATAAATAAGATGGCTATCCTTAAATTCCATTTTATGAATATTATTTCTTCATAAAATTGATTTTTAATAGAGATAAATTTGATGAAATTATTTTCGGATTAAAAATGAATCATGATTTTATTTTTCAAGAAATGTATTCAAATTTATAAAAAAACAAGTAATGTAAATAATATTATTTTTAATCAAATATAATATCAAAAGTATCTCACATAAATATAAAAGAAAAAATGATTTTATAATGGCCAATGATATTTTTTATAACTATCTTGGAATTGATTGTTGCATAAAAAATTATATTTTTAAATAAATGATGATTTTTATATTTGAAAGTTAAAAATATCATATTTTGAGAATTATTATGGAAAAATAAACATTATATTTGAAATCATCAATTCAAAAGTAGATTATCATTTATTTTTATGATAGTTTTCTAAAATACATTATTCTTTTGGGAATATTAAAATATATTATTTTGGGTTATCTGTACATTTTATGAATTTATAAATATTTAATATTTATATAAAAATTTATTTTACACAATCCCTGACCCATAAAATGTTATTTTATTATTATTACATATTTAATAAATTTTAATGATTTATTAAAATTATAATGTCTTGAAAAAGGATAAAAATGAAAATTTATTTTTTAAAATCATAACTTTGTAGAAAGTTAAATTTTCTATACTAGAAGAAGTAATAAGAAATGGTTTTATGTTCTGATGAATTTGAATATCATAAAATGTGACCAACTTGTCTATAAACATAAGAATAAACCCATTGGTAATCCAATGGTTTTTCATATTACAGGACCTAGATTTATAGAACATATATTTTAAAATTATTAAACAATTACTCTTATTTTTCTATCAATAGCCACATATTTCACCATTTTATTTCTATAAAAATCATCCTCGATGAGATTTCTGCGATTTTTCATCCCAAGTAGACCCCCATGGTTTCCTAAATCCCTTAAGGTTGCATCTTCATGTTTTAGGAATAACACATCATGGTAAGAGAAATATCTAATACTCATTCCATTTAAGATAAGTTTCTATGTGGTATATCATCAAATTGAAAATCTATGTTCTTTTTGTCAAATTTATATCATCCCATTACTATATTTGTAGTATTTAATCAACGGAGGACCTTTTCTCCATCACTTTAACCTTTTCCAAAACCTTGTTTTATAGCCATAATGCATCCAAATTTACTTTTCAAATTTCATTCTTTTATATGAGATATTCTCTATTCCAATTTATATGATTAGAAAAACCTCTTTTTATTTTCATGGTTATTCAACTAGATCAGAACATGACTTATTAATTCATGAATTTATATACATGAACCCCATATTTACTTTTAATGTGTTAAAAATTATGTAGTGATCATATCATTAAATTCTATTTTAAACCATGATTTTGATAAGAAATACGATCTTTATTCACCATGAGTTAATAATGAAATTATTTATTATGATCCATGTGTTTTGTATTAATGAATACATAAATTGGATTCACCTTGATAGAACACAAATGCATTGAAAAATGAATTTAATCTCCAAATATGACAAGTTTTATGATACCTCATTCAACAACACAAGTAATTTTTATTTATGAATCCCTGGTGATAAACCTTGATGATATGGTTATTAATGTCTCATTAAAATGTTGTATAAACATTGTAATTTAATGATTCAAGTTTTTATTATTATGATATATGTCTTTCTTATTCATTATAACAATGCATCATATTATTGTTATTTTTCTCATAATCGCATGCTTTATGTCTCACTTGATTATTCCATTATTAGAATTCATTCTCACCTCTTTCCATTGATTTATGTCCCCAATGTTTGATATGTAGTAAAAGTGACTTAAGTTTAACCCTTAAAAAAGTAATTCAAGTGGTTTTAAATTAATATTTTATGTTTTTATGTATTATTTATCATACTTCCATGATACTAAACATTAAAAGATCTAGTATTTATAAAATGTAATGAACTTTTTTGTAAGAAAATTGTGGGATTCCATAATACAAATGTAAAATGATAAATTTCATAACCTATGGTGAAAACAAAATTCTCATTAAAAATTTATTATTACATAATAATTATATTAGAATTCAATGTATGATGTTTCATGAAAATTTGAGTTCAGAAAACTTATTCTTTCATTAAGAATATTTTAATATTTTGGAGACCGATCAGGGATGAATTGTGTAACTCTATTAGAATTTATCTTAATGTAACAATATTCTTGATAGCTTACATAAGTGGAAAAATCGAGCTTTATTTAAATTGTGATACGCTGTAAAAAAATAAATATTTAGAAGTGATGATTATATACTAGACACCATGTTGGGTGTATAAATTGTAATATCCACATTTTGAGATAATATTTCTGATGGTTTTATATAATGTATTGATTAATGCATAGGAAATCAATTATCAAAAATTCATTTATGATTCAACAATAGATTTTTGTTAAAAATATTTGTGATAATTACTGTTATTATTAATTTCAACTACCTTTAAAGAAATACATTTTATAAAAATGATATACTTTTTGAAGTATTTATGTTCAATTATAATTGTTTAATTTATTGGGTTATTTCTATGATATGTTATTATTCATCAAAATGTGAAAAATCATATTTTATTGAAACACTCATTTACTTTCATTAAAGGTTGTAAATTAAAATACCCATTATGTTCTTATTGTGATCTTAAATTAAATGTTTGATTACATAAAAATACATAATCTAATTAATTACATCAGAATCTATGGTACATATGTATTTTTAAAAGAACTTTTATATATAATAAGACGGATTTTTATAGAAATGTTTTTTTTTTGCATTTTGAACATTTTTATAAAATTTATTGAGGAAATGTATAGGAATTAAATCTTGAAAAAGAGATGAAATATGTTGAATAATGTGGTTATAATATGGAAAATATGATCCTCTAATATTTGTTCATTAAGAATAGTAACCATAGAAAATAATGTAACCTCAATAAGGGTAATTGGATAAAATACTATTTAATCTATGATATATGGATTTAATATCTCTCTCACATATGTATTTAATTTACTAGATAAATTGTTTTCATCCATAAGCATCCATGTTTATTAAATTTTAAAATTTGATCCCACTTTTCATTGATAATGACATTAATATTATTTTATGTAAATAATAAAAATAAAATTCAACTCTCTTTGATTTAAAATCTCAAATATTTTCTCACAAGGATAAAATTTAGTTATGTTTAGTTATAAATGATTATTTGAAATCTGAATGATTTTTTATGAATTATTTTATTTTCAACTTTTAGTTATGGTATAATTACATTAAATTTCTTATAAAACACTGACATCAAATACACTCAAGTCTCTAGAAAAATAATTTAAATTATTTTAGAAAAAAATTAATTTAATACATTTTTATGAATTTATATTTTTATAAAATTTCAATGATGAATTAAAAATATATTTTATTTTATAAATGCTTTTTTAATTTAATAAATATATTTTTTTATTTACTATCAAACTATATTAATATTTTTGAAAATTCTTTTAATGATATATTTCGTAAAATATTAATTTATTTAACTATTTAGAAATAATAAAATTCTTAAAAATTGTCATTTTAAATGGATATGGTCATAAATATCATAAATTATACAATTAGAGGCTATTTTTCTTTTTATAGTAAATTTCTTGGACACCATATAGAAAAAAACATATATATCATTGTAATCATCGAAAAGTTAACCGGGGGTTAAAATGGACTGATAAGGGTGAACAAATCACTAAAATATTCATAATTATATTTTATTTTATTATTTACATTTATAATCATTATATATTTCAAATATGATAACATGGAACCACATGAACATGATAATTAATTTGAATTTATTTAATACATTCGCAAATTCTGAAGGTATCCTTCCCTTCACATATGAAATGGACCCACCTATCCCCCATTCCTTAATAATTTTTAGAGTACTAGTAAATCCAATCCATATATAAATATATCCCCAATACCCCCCCCATATTCTAGAGGTTACAGTTTCATCAAAATACCAATATGACATGGATTAATTTTTCATCTATATAAGTTATACAAGGATATGGTATAAATTTGAATTGATATATATAATGTTTTTTAGTTATCTTACTCAATAAAAATATTCATTATGCATTATGAAATTATAGTATTGATATCATTGTATACATAACTTTTATTTTGGTAATGTTTGAACATGGTTTCATCACCTTTTCTATTCTATGGAAAATAAAAACATTTATCACACATACATATGGCTAACACATTCCCGAATAGATGTGTTATGTTTTTCATCACCATGTCAAAAGAATTATTGTTATGATAGATTAAATTAATATATATTAAATTCATGATACAATTAACCTTTTTATATAAAACATAACATAAATTTTCATAAATTTTAATCCATTGAGAAATGATAATGTTGATTATGTGAACATGTGGACAACCACCTCCGCAAAGAGATGTAACTTATTTTTCATGTAATCCTTTCATAGATGGTTATAAAATTTTATTTAATATATATACGTGTTACTCAGGTTGTTATTATGTTTATTAATTTTATGTAACAATTATTTCCTTGACAATGATCATCTTATATAACCATTATATAGATTATTAACTGAATGTCATCAAAACATATGATGAAATCATAACTGATTAAGTAAATAATAATACATGGTCATGAATGAAATAAAAGGGATAATGATAATGTAATGAGCATGAAATATTTTTAATTAGATGACTAATATAATATTAATATTCTGTTTTTAATGAACCTATGATTTTATATGGTATTTATTGGAAAGTTGTTTTCTATTAAAACTAGATTTTAATAGTTTATTTTTCTATTTTTACTCTGTATCTGTCACAACACATCAATCCTAAGATACCCCTCATAGGATGGAAGTATTTAAAGGTATATAATGACCCATGATTCAGTAGGCCCTAGGTTGGAGACTATTACCAAGGGTATACAAATCTAAAAAATGCAAGGAATTATCAATTTATAGGAAACAACATCAAGAGATAAGATGAATCATGAACAATGAAAATCCAAGGTATAATATAAAAGATACAAAAATCCATCCCACATGAATGTGTAAAATAGAAATGATACTAAACAAGAGTCTCCAGAGTAGCAATGTAATCTATGAAGTGAAACATCAAATTTCTAGATTTGATCTAGTATGGTGTTTCACGGTCCACAACCATACAGGTATACGAAGTAAGAAAACCAAAGTCTCTTGTGCACACATGAAAGAAGCTTACTAATTCCCCTGTGAGAAAGTACCAAAACCAAACAACACCAAAGAATTTATTCTATCCATCCCAACCTCATCAAGTCTTGCTCAAAAATTAATGCTAACCAAGTAATATAATATAATGAACATCGATGAAGGGTACCCCTCACCACTTCCCACTGATTATGTGATCCAACCAAATGAAAAATGTCATTACGCTTCCACCTATTCTAAACAAACCACATTACAACCCACCCATAGACACGTGGGACACATAAACCATCTCGTCTCATCACATAGGCCATGTGCCACATCACATCTTTCCCACAGACACATGTTCCACAAACCATCATGTCCCATCACTTGGGCTTGGAGCAACACTACATCTTTCCCACATAGACATAGGCCACAAACCATCTCATCCCATCACCTGAGTTATGAGCCACATCACATCTCTTCCTGAAGACACCTAGAAAGGAACATCACATCTCATCCTGAAGACATATGGGAATGCATAAAACATCTCATCCTAAATACACCCAGGAAATCACAACACACCCGCACACATATGGGCCTCTCAAAACACGACAATCCTAAGGAATCCTGGTCTACCACCACCTGGAGGAGGGATTGGGGAAGGGAGGTTGCCCAACCATTCATCCTCCCACTGAGATGTTTGTGAAAGAAACCCTCCCATGTGATAATGGGGTTGTTTGGCACATTGTGCTCATGTACGATTGTTGTGTATAGAAATAAAAAAGAAAATACATGTATTTAAATATAGGATACCAAAAACTCAACCTGACCTATGGGTTCTCAAACGAACAACTATCTCACAACACTTCCAACTTTACTACTACCTCTAAATGTACAAAACCACACATCAAGATGTAACCCAATACATATTCCCAACCATTTCATTTAGCCTATATCAATTTTGTAATTACAATTAATTTATTTGTTCTTTCATCAATCTATCCGAAGTGAATTCCAATATTTATTAATCAATTAATTTAGTCATTTATTATTTTATTCCATTACTATTCGGACAATACATATCACAACACACAACAAAACATAGAGAAAAGGTCGTACTTGGAGAAACTCGAGGTGAATGACCCATACTAACCATCACCACCCTTATTCAAATTTATCCCTCTAAAACCCATCCACACTAAACGGCACCCAGCAACACAATGATAACACATTCTGAACGCAACCCTACTTCCCAAAACTTTTCATCCAATAAACAATTAATCAGTCCCTCAACCTGAGTTTTCATCGCACCTTCCAAACCACACACAACACAATGTAGTTTTGAAAACTGCAACATCACACAACCTAAACAAAACACTATTTCATATTTTATAAGGAATACATTATTCAATTCCACTTATTAATTCATGGGTTATCAAAGAAGTTGTACAATCCTGGGGAATCCATTCATTAGTTGAGTATACATAAATTACAATTTTCCATATTGGGTGGTACCACAACAACCACAACCAAAGAAGAAAACACAATTGATATAACCAATCCAAAAAAATCCACCAACAACCACTATTTTCAATGGGGCATTCAGCCCATAAAAACAAGACATCATAATCAATATCTAGGTTGGAAAATGCATGCACACAAACCCAATTTACCCTTTTAATTCCAATTATACAGTTATTTATCTTCTATTTAGCTGGAACAATAATATTCCAAGGTTAAAAAAGAAAAACCCCTACCACATATTGTACAATTTAATAGAAACAAGGAAATCCCTACCTCAAAGTGATGTAAACTTTCTTCGCATGAGAATGAATCACATAACAGACCCCCAATCACCTATCTGAAAAGATCTGAATCCACCCAAGGATAGCGGGGCACCACCTCATCAACAAGAACTAAATAGAGACCCATTAGAAAAATGGGAGAACATCCTCTATGACATGGCATGAAGAATGATAGATAAAAGGCAGATCAACCTAAAACAAACCTAAAAAATGGTGAAGAAATCACCATATATTGAAGAGGGATCGTTATGGATCGATGGAGAGAATCAATGAATCGATCCCTGATGAATGAAATCTCAAAATAATGAAATGGGGTCACCATGACACCTGAGGTCGAGGGAGAAATGCTACAACCATATAGTTTGGTAACCTGAGAGACTAGAAAAATAATTAAAACATTATAGTAGTGGGGTATTACACAACATGTAATACCCTTTCACGATGTGTAATGCTTAATGTTGGTTTCTACTAAAAAGTGTATCACCTCTATGTTTATTTTTTTTCAAACCCTAAAATTTTACACACTATAAAACTCTCCGGACAGCCCGTGAAACATAAGTTCATGTTGTATAATCCCATTACACGACATGTAATCCCCCTTTTTCTAGCCTTTAAAAACTGAAGTAATCCAAACTCCCCTCACGCATCCTATGAATACTTCCAATAACCAAAAACCATAAATTAACAGACCGGGAGGAATCATATTGTTAAATTAGATACCTCTCAAATTATTCAAACCCTCAAGAATGAAAATCCATTCCCAGAATAAAACGGGGTCCTGATAACATCCCTACGAGATACCTATCAAGGATCTCAGTACACTTAGAATACTCCTAACAACCAAACACCTAAACATTCAACGATAACCCACCTTTTGTTGTTTGAAATTCGGAGTGAAAACCACCACATCCAATAACACATACTATGATATCTTTTAAACCAAACAACCACAAGACACACCACACACGCACAACAACAAAACCATCAAATCATATGAATTAGGGACATTCATTCCTCCATGACAAGATACTATCTGTTCTGGGAATCAATCTCTCACCCGCATGAGTTTAATTGCATCACAATTAAGGCATCTTGATTATGAATATGGCCATTAGCTTTCCACACCTCTGGACTTTAGCACATATAAAACTACACATAACACCAGTAAGGGAAACAATCTCATCAAATAACCAACAAGGTTCAAACAACCAAATACAATGATAGAAAAAGAAAAAAAACTCAAAAAAACTCTATGTACTAGGCACACATTGACACTTCTCTCACCCAAGTACTCTCATGATGGCCACCGTTCCTCTATATAACATGATACAAGGAAATGTTCAATCCACACTACACCTTCTCAAAATGTTCGGGATCTCCATTGGTCATTCCACAAATGAAGTTCATCTTTGATATCCAGGTCTCCCCAAAATATGACATGGGAGTCATTGTGAAGTTACTAGTGATGTTCAGAGACGTGAAAGAAATTATGGATCCTCTACAATTGGGGTGGAAATGAAAACTGGTATGCCACCTCACTAACTCACTTCAACACCTCAAAGTGTCTGACAAACCTTGTAGAAATCTTGCCCATTCTGAAAAACCTCTGCTGCCCACATCGATGGGAGACTTAAAAGAACACATGGTGTCCAACCACAAACTCCAAGGGTATCCTCTTACGATCAGCATAAGACTTTTGATGGTCCTGCACTACTTTCATCCTCTCTTTAATAATCATAACATTCTCAACTGTGCTCTACACCACATTCAGACAAAGAGAAATTGTATCCCCAACCTCCACCCAACATAATAAATAACGACACAATCTCCCATATAACTCCTCGAATAGAGCCATTCCAATTGAAGAGTGTTAGATATTATAATAAGTGAACTCCACCAAGGGTAGGTGTCATGACCAAGATCCATTAAAGTCCAAGACACATCCCCACAACATATCCTCCATTGCCTGGATAGTAAACCATATCTACCCATATATTTTCGGGTGGAAAGTAGTGTTGAGGTGAAATTGGGTTCCAAAGGCATGTTGAAATCCCCTCTATAATCGTGATCTAAACTCGCACATCCTAATTTGAGACAGTATACCTAGGAACTCCATGAAACCACACCACTTTTTCCACGTACCTCCTGGACATATCATCCACTGCTCTCAGTGCCTTAATCACTAAGAAGTGGGACGATTGCATTAACTTATCCAATTTCACCTAGATATCATCATAGCCTCCCTGATCCCTGAGTAACCCAATGATTAAATCCATTGATATGTCATCCCACTTCCACTCGGTGACAACAAAGTCCTGCATCAAACAACTGGGAACACGGTTCTCAGTCTTCACCTGCTGGAAAACCAAGATATTTTCCACAAACTATGCTGCTACCCCTTTTATAATGGGCCACCAAAACAGCAATTATAACGACCCATACTTTACATACATTGTTAATACTTCAAAATTGAAGCACACTTATTACAACATATGACAAAACCACAAAGGACCGTATAGGTATAGTGTCTTTAGAAACTGGGAAACATAAACAACTGGTTCATAAATCTTCTACAGTGTCTCCCATTTATTTCATCATATCTAGGGTCCCTTTTAGCATATTCTACTTAATATCCATCTTCCTGACCTGGGGAAAAGAAAACATAAAAGGGTGAGCTCAAATTCTCAGTAAGGGCAAATAAAGGAAATAAAAATCATATCATATCTTTTTGAAAATCAAAACCTGCAAAAAAGATCATAATATCTTAACATGGAATAAATCATAGAAGTGAAAATGAGATCCCCATAATCATAACATAAAGCTTGAAACTTTGTGGCATGCACACATAATCATGGAAAATCATTTCTTGTTAGTCATGACTCATTGCCAAGACTATCTTAGTGGACAAAGTCCCTTTCTGAACCGAGTTCACTCCTCGTTTCAGTCATGTATCACTGAACCGAAATAACCTTCCGTTCCAGCCATGTCTATCTCATGAGATATAAAATCTTTACCCAATGCATTGGAGGGAGATATAGGTCCCACCCATCTTATAATGAATCCTTTCTTATGTGTGCCACATAATCATAAATCACACATCATCGCATAACCCAAGTAATAAAAATGGGATTCTTAAACAACATGACATCATAAAACAATTCATATAACATAAAGGAATTCATAAAAATGTTTCCATCACAATATAATCAAATCCATGTAATAATAGGGATAAAAACATAACCCTTTTATTATCTTAGATGGAAAATAATTTTGATAAAATACTTGAACTCCATTCTTGAGGAAAATATCCTTTCTACTTCAAAAACATTTTTCCTTTCATAACATGTCATACAACTTTAAAATAAAATAAGTTGATTAAAAATAAACTTGAAAACTTGTAAAGGAAGTTTCTTGGAAATAATGTTTTAAAAATCCATTCATGCCGTATAAGTTAAAAAAACATTCTTCGTACTTTTGTCGGAAAAGTCAAAAAGTACCTCATACGAAAATGCGACAAAAGATTCCTTTCATATTCATTACTAAAAACTCACCGAAGGGTAAAAATGGATTTAAACAATTGTAGGTGGATGGAAATAATATTACATATTCATGAAACATGGATGTGGATGATAAAATACACCCCAGTAAATACTTACGAATAAACAATCTCGGATAAAAATGAGATTGTGATATTTCCCTTACCTTAGGTCCAATTTGCCTTGTATGTGTCCGAAGCTCCTGTATAATGGTTTAAATAATGTTATTGACTTATTCCAGAATCATACATATTGATATGATATCATATATGGTCATATTCTTAGCTTCTTGTTAGTAATATTTCATTGTTACTTGTTACTCGGGTCTTTATTGCCTTTTGTTCTTACGCGTGTTTTGCCGAATAAATTCTTATTCTTATTTAAAGGTTATAGATACCTTATATCCAGAATGGTATTAGTGTAACATATATCATATTTATTCATTCAATTCATTTATATAATTACTATGTAATGATGATCATGTAGAACGAGTCGCATCACATCGTGGAGACGGTATTCCGTACGTACGCACGAGTGATGATATCGTTCCTATGATCGTGGAAATGAATTGGAGTATATATATATTATTTCAATATCAATATTACTTTATAATAATCATAAATAGTTACTCATTACACCATTATACCCATCCTTGTAAAGTGATGGTGGAAAAATAGATTACACCACGGCGTGGAGACGGTATTCCGTACGTACGCACGCGCGGTGATTTCATTTTTCCGTAGGATGGATAGAAGGTGAATTAGGGTTGTTTCATATTTATAATAACATATCAGTATGTAAGTAATACTGATGTTATTACTTCATCATGAAACAACTAAAGAAGAAGAAGTTGAAGAAGAAAGAAATTGAAAAGATCGGTAATGGATATTACCTCTTCTTTGGAACGCCTCTTTGAATCCTCCACTTAAGGAACTAAGAGTGGTCTTTGGAGAAAAACATGACCTCTAGGACTATTCTATGGAAGTGGAGAGGAGAAAATGGCAGGGGTTGGCCGAGCTTGAGTGCTCAATTTGGTGTGAGGAGGAGGGGGAGGAGGTGCCCTTTTATAAGGGAGGAGAGGGGCACCTTAGGAATATCTCAAAATATTATTTTATATTAAAGTCAAATTCGGTTTATAATGGTTCCAAAGGGTCTTATTTCGAAGATAAAGTGGGGAAGGGTCGAAATCCTATCAACCAATAGGATTTAGACAAGTTTAGGGTATTATTTTAACCTTATCAATTAGATTTAACTCTAAGTTAAATAATTTAACTTTTACCATGTCTTTTTGTTTTCTTTCACTATATGGTTAATACACTTACTATAACATGCCAAACGAACCCCAAATTGTTTATTATTAAAATATATATCCTTATCTAAGTCATTTGGCCGAACCTTAGATTTTTTGGAATACAATAACAATTAATAATATAATATTTGATTTAAAAACTATTTTGTGTCAATTTTGACACTATTTGATATATGATTTTTGTGAAAGTCATAACAGAATTATATGTTCGAACCAAGTTGATTAAATCAACACTCATATATCATAGTAACCTTTAAAATTAGTGGAATTCATAAAAAGTCTTAAATTACATTTATTTTGGTGTTTATAACATCAATTATGTCAATATTTCATTAATAAGATAATTACTGCATCATCATTGTGTCATAAATAAATTAAATTATTTAAAGTCTAAAAATTAAAAATAAAATACCATTATGTAGGAAATCTTTTTATATTTCTAATGAATATTTATAATCTAAAATCCAACATATATAACCCTATGTAACAATTGGTTTGCTAAAAGATATATGCTTGTGTCATTTTTGTATTCATTTTAACTTAATTAAAATAAAGTGTCATTATCACTTACAAGTGGATCAATGGGGTCCCAAAATCGACCCAAAGATGCCCATGGTCGACCATGTATCAACCAATAGGTTTAAGACACGTTTTAGGGTAATTTAATATTATTATAATATTATTTTTTAACCCTTATTTACCGGATTTACCCTTAACCATGGTAAATAAAATATTTACCGCAGTAATTATTCAAAATGTCTAAAAATAAAAGTTACCTATTTACACAATTTGAACATCCTGATTCCAAATATGGAATCCATTTTTCTAAATTCAAAACACAGAAGTGGCAGAAATTAATTTAATATTAATTCCCGCTGTCAAAACAAAAAGCGTGTTTTTAAGAGATAATAACTATCAAAAGATTGACACTTGTTTATGTTCGGTTTAATTGTAACATTGTGTCCAATGACCAACATTATATTAAGTGGTTAAAATATATTCTAAATATACTTTAAAACCACTCAAATTCATAATTTATCACTATTAAATGTTTTGATTAAAAAAGTTGTTTTTAATTAAAATTTAGTAATTTTCACTATTCATCAAAATATTAAAGTTATCCGAAAAGTACCAAAATTTCACCTTAGGCTAAATTTGATATTCTGAGTCCAAAAATGAAGTCCATTTTGAAAAATAAAATTTATAAAATTTCAAAAAGTGGTTATTACTATTCATAACGGCTAGTTTTAATAGCATATTGTTATTTAGTGAAACTCGGTATTGCGTACGACGAAAGCTATCGAGGAAGGTCGCGATTGCGTGTAAAGCAAGCCAAGCAAGTGTTGTGTAATAAAAGATTCCTTTGATGATTTATATAACATAAAAGTCTCGGGTGTTACATTCTACCCCCCTTAAAATGAATTTCGCCCTCGAAATTCGTCACTTTGTAACAAACAGATGAGGATACTTCTCCCTCATCATATCCTCAAGCTCCCAAGTAGCTTTTTCAAGTTGGTGGTTCCTCCATAAAACTTTCACCAATCGAGTGGTCTTGTTTCGTAGAACTTTTTCGCTACGATCCAGAATCTCTATCGGCTGTTCTTCATAAGAAAGATCTTGCTCCAGCGGTACAACTTCTGAGCTGAGTACATGTGAAGGATCAGGTATGTACTTTCTCAGGAGAGATACATGGAACACATCGTGAACTTGAGAGAGATTCGGTGGAAGCGCCAATCGGTAAGCTACCTTCCCAACACGATCCAGTATTTCAAAAGGACCAATATATCTAGGGCTCAACTTCCCCTTCTTTCCAAATCTCATAACCCTCTTCCAGGGAGATATTCGTAAGAACACTTTATCGCCCACTTCAAACTCTAGGTCTTTTCTTCGGTTGTCGGCATAACTTTTTTGTCGACTCTGAGCTGCTCTTATGTGTTGTTGAATAGGTCTGACCTTTTCTGCCATTTCATCAACGAGATCAGGTCCTAATAGCTTTCTTTCCCCAACTTCATCCCAGCAAGTTGGAGTCCTGCATTTCTTTCCATAGAGAGCTTCATAAGGAGCCATCTGAATACTGGAGTGAAAGCTATTATTATAAGAAAATTCCACCAAAGGTAGGTGTTGATCCCAACCTCCTTTGAAATCCATAGAGCAAGCTCTCAACATATCTTCTAGGGTTTGAATTGCTCTCTCAGACTGACCGTCTGTATGGGGATGATAAGCAGTGCTGAAACTCAACTCTGTATCCAGAGTATGCTGAAGACTTCGCCAGAACTTCGAGGTAAATCTCGGATCCCGATCAGATATAATAGAAAGTGGTACTCCATGCAATCTTACCACTTCCTTTACATATATCCTGGCAAACTGATCTAGAGAGAAATCCTCTCTAATAGGAATGAAGTGTGCAGACTTTTTAAGACGATCAACTATGAACCAGATAGCATTATTGCCTTTGGATGTTTTAGAAAGTCCTGTGACAAAGTCCATAGTGATGTTTTCCCATTTCCATTCGGGTATGGGTAATGGTTGTAACATCCCCTTAGACTTCTGTCTCTCAGCTTTAACTTGTTGACAAACCAAGCATCGAGAGACATATTCAGCAACATCTCTTTTCATGCCATCCCACCAGAAGTACTCTTTCTGGTCCCTATACATCTTCGTGCTTCCAGGATGAATAGAGAATAAAGAACTATGAGCCTCATCCAGCAGCTCCTTCTTTAATTCGGGGATGGAAGGAACACAAACCCGATTCCTGAAATTTATTATCCCATCACAATCAAGGTTGAATTTAGGAACATTTCTCACCTTCTTTTGTAACTCGACATCTTCTTTCTGTGCCTCTTTAATCTTCACATGTATAGATGGTTGAACATTCATTTGAGAAAGATAAGATTTTTCCCCTTCCATTATAATTCCAAGATCCATCCTTTGTAAATCCATAAATATTGGATCTTTTGTGATCCTCATCATGGATAAACTAGCATGGTCTTGTCGACTTAATGCATCTGCCACCTTGTTTGCTTTCCCAGGGTGGTAATGGATTGAGCAGTCATAATCCTTAATCAGCTCCAACCATCTTCTTTGACGCATATTCAACTCCTTTTGTGTGAAAATATACTTTAAACTTTTATGATCAGTATAAATATCACACCTTTCACCATAAAGGTAATGCCTCCAAATCTTTAATGCAAAGATTACCGCAACCAACTCCAAATCATGTGTTGGGTAATTTTGCTCATGGATTTTCAACTGTCGTGAGGCATAAGCTATCACCATATAATTTTGCATAAGAACACACCCCAATCCCTTCTTGGATGCATCACTGTAGATCACAAACCTTTCTCCACTACAAGGCAGTGTGAGCACAGGTGCACTGGATAACCTTCTTTTCAACTCCTTGAAATTCTCTTCACATTCCTCTGTCCAGACAAACTTAACTCCTTTCCGAGTCAACTTGGTGATTGGATTAGATAATCGTGAAAAATCTTTTACAAAACGTCGATAATATCCAGCCAAACCAAGAAAACTTCGGATCTCAGTTACTGTTGTTGGTCTCGACCATCTTTCGATAACCTCTGTTTTTGCTGGATCCACAGATATCCCCTCTTTTGAGATTATGTGACCCAAAAATGCAACTTTTTGAAGCCAAAATTCACACTTGGTAAATTTGGCATAAAGCTTCTCCTTTCTCAGGGTCTTCAATATAATTCTCAAGTGATCTTCATGTTCTTCCTTGCTCTTTGAATAGACAAGAATATCGTCTATAAAGACTACCACAAATTGATCAAGATAGTCTCTAAAGACTCTATTCATTAGATCCATGAAGATAGCAGGGGCATTAGTAAGACCAAATGGCATCACTATAAATTCATAGTGTCCATACCTTGTACGGAAAGCCGTCTTTGGTATATCCTCACTTTTGACCCTTAATTGATGATACCCTGAACGAAGATCAATCTTGGAAAAGTATTGAGCTCCACGTAGTTGGTCAAACAAGTCATCAATGCGTGGGAGAGGATATTTGTTCTTGATAGTGATCTTGTTAAGTTCTCGATAATCAATGCAGAGTCTCATTGATCCATCTTTCTTCTTAACAAATAGAACAGGTGCTCCCCAAGGTGACGCACTAGGGCGTATGAATCCCTTATCAAGATTCTCCTGGAGTTCCTTCTTCAATTCCTGCAACTCAATTGGGGCCATTCTATAAGGTGTCTTTGAAATAGGCAAAGCACCCGGTACGAGTTCTATTGAAAACCCAACTTCACGATTTGGTGGAAGACCTGGTAATTCCTCCGGAAAGACATCATCAAACTCCCGTACAATGGGCATATTCTTAATCGTAAGTTTCTCTCCAACCATTTGAGATAAATAACCTTTATTTAGTGGAATCATGACCCATAAGATAGAAGGAATTTCCACTGGAAGGTTATGTTCATCCTTGCATTGATAGACGATCGTAGATTGATCTGGAATATGAAATGTGACTTCCCTTCATTGGCAATTGATATGAGCTCCATGTAGAGAAAGCCAATCCATGCCAATAATCACATCAAATTCCACTAAAGGAAGGATCACAAGATTTGCAGGAAGCACTTTCCCACAAACTTCGATCGGAGAAGAATTATAAACTTTTGATGCGATTGATGTGCCATTAGGTGTTGTCACAGCTAACTCAACATCTAATTGTTGAGGTAATACGGTGATACCCTTAGAAAATTCTTCAGAAATAAAAGAGTGGGTGGATCCAGAATCAAATAAAACATTTGCTACTTTAGAGTGGATGGTAAGTGTACCTTTCACCACTTCGTTATCGTACTCCACATCGCTGATAGAAATTGCATGTGACTTTCCTTTGTCTTTAGCCTTAAGATTTTGTTGACGTCGACCATCATCATCAACCCTTGGATTTGGGCATTGATTGACATAATGCCCCATCTCCTTGCACTTGAAACATTGAAGTGTAGTAGGTTCATTCTGTGTATCCCTTCCTTTGTTTGCGTCATTAGACATCTTCTTCCCATTATCACGGCATTCAAATGCCCGATGACCTTCCTTTCCACATTTAAAACATTTACTTGTCCCTTTAAGACAACTCCCTCCATGTTTCTTTCCACACTTTGAGCATAAGGGAAAGTTCATCTTCTTTTCAGTGTGCTCTTTAGAGTTTCCTTTGAATTCCATCTTCCTCTTCTTATCAAACCCATGTGACTGATGGGTTACTCCAATCTCCATCTCGACTTTGAGAGCACATCGAACGATTTCCTCGTAGCTATTGAAGTCCCTTATGGCTAACGCCCTTCGAAGACTTGGTTTTAAGCCACTAAAGAATCGATCGATCTTACTCTCAGGTTGGATAATAATACCAGAAGCGTACCTTGAAAGTCTTGTAAAATTTGCTTCATAGGTACTAACAGATTCATCATCCCTTTGCTTCAGTTCAAGGAACTCTTTCTCCATCTTTGTTCGGAGAATACGAGGGAAGTACTTATTGAAAAATAAGTTCTTGAACTCGTCCCATTCCATAGACTCAATTTCATCCCTTTGCCTCGTATTCTTAACAAGATTCCACCATTGATCAGCATCTCCTTCTAAACGATACACTGCTAGGATGACTTTATCATGTTCAGAACATTGAAGAACTGAAAATATCTTTTCAGTAGTACTAATCCATTGTTTAGCAACTAATGGATCAGTAGACCCACTGAAAGAAGGTGGACGCTGCCTCATGAAGGATTCAACAGAATGTTGCTCCCTCCTTTGCTTGTTTGGAAGTCCTGCATGATTCATAGCTTGAGAAAGTTGTGTGAGCATGGCTACAAGATTTTTCATTCCAGCTCCCATATCGTTTGGTTGCTCAGGGGGACAATCATTGCATTGCCCATCGCATTCCGCATTAACACGGTTCCTTCGGGTTCCAGCCATTGACTAAAACCAAGAAGAATAGTGTGAGCAACACTAATAATAATAGAAAACCACATAATTCAAGAATAAAATTTTCATGCTTAAGGTCTTATCCTAGGTTATTCAAGGACATTTCTAAAATACTAAGATTGTGTTCTATGCTTAGACTTATCCTTAGGGTTCTTACTAAGGCTTTCACATCCTAGTTTCCAAAGGTTGACTATACCTTTCCTCTGATACCAACTAAAACGACCCATACTTTACATACATTGTTAATACATCAAAATTGAAGCACACTTATTACAACATATGACAAAACCACAAAGGACCGTATAGGTATAGTGTCTTTAGAAACTGGGAAACATAAACAACTGGTTCATAAATCTTCTACAGTGTCTCCCATTTATTTCATCATATCTAGGGTCCCTTTTAGCATATTCTACTTAATATCCATCTTCCTGACCTGGGGAAAAGAAAACATAAAAGGGTGAGCTCAAATTCTCAGCAAGGGCAAATAAAGGAAATAAAAATCATATCATATCTTTTTGAAAATCAGAACCTGCAAAAGAGATCATAATATCTTAACATGGAATAAATCATAGAAGTGAAAATGAGATCCCCATAATCATAACATAAAGCTTGAAACTTTGTGGCATGCACACATAATCATGGAAAATCATTTCTTGTTAGTCATGACTCATTTCCAAGACTATCTTAGTGGACAAAGTCCCTTTCTGAACCGAGTTCACTCCTCGTTTCAGTCCTGTATCACTGAACCGAAATAACCTTCCGTTCCAGCCATGTCTATCTCATGAGATATAAAATCTTTACCCAATGCATTGGAGGGAGATATAGGTCCCACCCATCTTATAATGAATCCTTTCTTATGTGTTCCACATAATCATAAATCACACATCATCGCATAACCCAAGTAATAAAAATGGGATTCTTAAACAACATGACATCATAAAACAATTCATATAAGATAAAGGAATTCATAAAAATGTTTCCATCACAATATAATCAAATCCATGTAATAATAGGGATAAAAACATAACCCTTTTATTATCTTAGATGGAAAATAATTTTGATAAAATACTTGAACTCCATTCTTGAGGAAAATATCCTTTCTACTTCAAAAACATTTTTCTTTCATAACATGTCATACAACTTTAAAATAAAATAAGTTGATTAAAAATAAACTTGAAAACTTGTAAAGGAAGTTTCTTGGAAATAATGTTTTAAAAATCCATTCATGCCGTATAAGTTAAAAAAAACATTCTTCGTACTTTTGTCGGAAAAGTCAAAAAGTACCTCGTACGAAAATGCGACAAAAGATTCCTTTCATATTCTTTACTAAAAACTCACCGAAGGGTAAAAATGGATTTAAACAATTGTAGGTGGATGGAAATAATATTACATATTCATGAAACATGGATGTGGATGATAAAATACACCCCAGTAAATACTTACGAATAAACAATCTCGGATAAAAATGAGATTGTGATATTTCCCTTACCTTAGGTCCAATTTGCCTTGTATGTGTCCGAAGCTCCTGTATAATGGTTTAAATAATGTTATTGACTTATTCCAGAATCATAAATATTGATATGATATCATATATGGTCATATTCTTAGCTTCTTGTTAGTAATATTTCATTGTTACTTGTTACTCGGGTCTTTATTGCCTTTTGTTCTTACGCGTGTTTTGCCGAATAAATTCTTATTCTTATTTCAAGGTTATAGATACCTTATATCCAGAATTGTATTAGTGTAACATATATCATATTTATTCATTCAATTCATTTATATAATTACTATGTAATGATGATCATGTAGAACGAGTCGCATCACATCGTGGAGACGGTATTCCGTACGTACGCACGAGTGATGATATCGTTCCTATGATCGTGGAAATGAATTGGAGTATATATATATTATTTCAGTATCAATATTACTTTATAATAATCATAAATAGTTACTCATTACACCATTATACCCATCCTTGTAAAGTGATGGTGGAAAAATAGATTACACCACGGCGTGGAGACGGTATTCCGTACGTACGCACGCGCGGTGATTTCATTTTTCCGTAGGATGGATAGAAGGTGAATTAGGGTTGTTTCATATTTATAATAACATATCAGTATGTAAGTAATACTGATGTTATTACTTCATCATGAAACAACTAAATAAGAAGAAGTTGAAGAAGAAAAAAATTGAAAAGATCGGTAATGGATATTACCTCTTCTTTGGAACGCCTCTTTGAATCCTCCACTTAAGGAACTAAGAGTGGTCTTTGGAGAAGAACAGGACCTCTAGGACTATTCTAGGGAAGTGGAGAGGAGAAAATGGCAGGGGTTGGCCGAGCTTGAGTGCTCAATTTGGTGTGAGGAGGAGGGGGAGGAGGTGCCCTTTTATAAGGGAGGAGAGGGGCACCTTAGGAATATCTCAAAATATTATTTTATATTAAAGTCAAAATCGGTTTATAATGGTTCCAAAGGGTCTTATTTCGAAGATAAAGTGGGGAAGAGTCGAAATCCTATCAACCAATAGGATTTAGACAAGTTTAGGGTATTATTTTAACCTTATCAATTAGATTTAACTCTAAGTTAAATAATTTAACTTTTACCATGTCTTTTTGTTTTCTTTCACTATATGGTTAATACACTTACTATAACATGCCAAACGAACCCCAAATTGTTTATTATTAAAATATATATCCTTATCTAAGTCATTTGGCAGAACCTTAGATTTTTAGGAATACAATAACAATTAATAATATAATATTTGATTTAAAAACTATTTTGTGTCAATTTTGACACTATTTGATATATGATTTTTTTGAAAGTCATAACAGAATTATATGTTCGAACCAAGTTGATTAAAGCAACACTAATATATCATAGTAACCTAGAAAATTAGTGGAATTCATAAAAAGTCTTAAATTACATTTATTTTAGTGTTTATAACATCAATTATGTCAATATTTCATTAATAAGATAATTACTGCATCATCATTGTGTCATAAATAAATTAAATTATTTAAAGTCTAAAAATTACAAATAAAATACCATTATGTAGGAAATAGTTTTATCTTTCTAATGAATATTTATAATCTAAAATCCAACATATATAACCCTATGTAACAATTGTTTTTCTAAAAGATATATGCTTGTGTCATTTTTGTATTCATTTTAACTTAATTAAAATAAAGTGTCATTATCACTTACAAGTTGATCAATGGGGTCCTAAAATCGACCCAAAGATGCCCATGGTCGACCATGTATCAACCAATAGGTTTGAGACACGTTTTAGGGTAATTTAATATTATTATAATATTATTTTTTTAACCCTTATTTACCGGATTTACCCTTAACCATGGTAAATAAAATATTTACCGCAGTAATTATTCAAAATGTCTAAAAATAAAAGTTACCTATTTACACAATTTGAACATCCTGATTCCAAATATGGAATCCATTTTTCTAAATTCAAAACACAGAAGTGGCAGAAATTAATTTAAAATTAATTCCCGCTGTCAAAACAAAAAGCGTGTTTTTAAGAGATAATAACTATCAAAAGATTGACACTTGTTTATGTTCGGTTTAATTGTAACATTGTGTCCAATGACCAACATTATATTAAGTGGTAAAAATATATTCTAAATATACTTTAAAACCACTCAAATTCATAATTTATCACTATTAAATGTTTTGATTAAAAAAGTTGTTTTTAATTAAAATTTAGTAATTTTCACTATTCATCAAAATATTAAAGTTATCCGAAAAGTACCAAAATTTCACCTTAGGCTAAATTTGATATTCTGAGTCCAAAAATGAAGTCCATTTTGAAAAATAAAATTTATAAAATTTCAAAAAGTGGTTATTACTATTCATAACGGCTAGTTTTAATAGCATATTGTTATTTAGTGAAACTCGGTATTGCGTACGACGAAAGCTATCGAGGAAGGTCGCGATTGCGTGTAAAGCAAGCCAAGCAAGTGTTGTGTAGAAAAAGATTCCTTTGATGATTTATATAACAAAAAAGTCTCGGGTGTTACAGCAATCCTCATGCCACATTACATCTTAGAAACTCCTGGGTGTACCTCTAAAGGTGGGATATTAAAGGTACAGTGGACTCCCTCATGGAACACCACCAGAAAAAAAAACTTCCCATGAAACTACATTTCGTTCTGAAAATACTCGGACCATCCCTCTAAAGAATCATTATTGCCGACATGATTTAGCATCACCTTTTCCTCAGTGTTTCCCCAGTAAGACTCCTATACATTCTAAATTAGAGAAGACTCCACTATCATCTGAAACAAAGAGACTCTACCAATGTCTACTCTAGCATCCATGGGCTGGGTTTTCGACTAATCCATCACTTGGAAAGTGTGAAAAGATTTTCCAACAACCCCCCTCTATGACATACTAATCAAAGTATCAGTCATGACATATTCCATTACTAAGGTCTAGGAGATCTCAAAATCATAGTCCTAAAGAAACTCCATCCACCTTCACTACCAAAATTTCAAATATCACTCGGAAAATATATACCTCAAGCTCGTGTGATCTGTGAAGACCACAAACTGCTCCCCAACGAGGTAATTCTTCCACAACATTAGTGTGAACACAAATGCTGCCAACTCCAAATCACGGGTTGAATTGTTACATTAATGGAGAAATAACTACCAAGAATAATAGGAGATCATTTACTACTGCTACCTCAAGACACACCCCAATCCTAGATAAGAAGCATCACAAAAAACCTCAAACATCACCCCTTCCTCTAGAAATCGGATCACCGGAGCACTAACCAACTTACCGTTCAGATAGTTTAATGCTAATTGGCAGTGCTCACTCAACAAAAAAGCTTAGTCATTCTTTGTTAGTGCATTCCATGGAGCTGCAACTTGATATAATTAAGGTACAATCCTTGAAAAATATATTGTAAGACCTAGAAAACTGTGAAATTATACCACACTCTTAGGAGCTTCCAAATAAACAATTTCTTTAACCTTTTCCAATTCCACCACGATACCCTATTGAGACACCACATGCCCATGAAAATGCACCTCTAATGTCCATAATATACACTTAAATAAATTTCAGTATAGCTAGTGGCTTTGAAGAACCTACAAGACAGTATGGAGATGCTCAACATGCTCCTACTTTTACTTCTTGTAGATCAATATTTCATTGATGAACACAATGACAAACTATTCCGATAAATCATATAAAATGGAGTTCATAAGACCCATAAACATATCTGGTATGTTCATAACACCGAACATCATGATTATGATCCAAAGTTCCCATAACTACATCACAAAGTAGTCTTTAGGATATCTCTCTCATTCACCCTCAACTAGTGATATTCATAACACAAATTGATCTTACAAAACTAACTCGTTCACCTCATATGGTCAATAAGATCATCTATTAATGGAACATGGTAACAATTCATGACATTCACCTAATTTATACTCTACTAGTTTATGCACAACCTCATACCACCATCTTGTTTTTTCACGAACAAAACTGGAGCACCCCGCGATGACACACTGTGCTAGGTAAAACCCTTATTCATCAGATCATCTATTTGAAACCTCAAATCTTGAAACTCCAAAGGTTACATCCGATATGGATCCATCGAAATTGGAGTAGCATTGGGATGAAATTATATACCGAAGTCAACATCAAATTGAGGGTGTAGTGTAACAATATTTGTGTGGAAAACGTACAGGAACTCTCCAACGACCCCCAAAACCTATAACTTATTAGGGACTACTGATTATATATACATCTCATCCAATAAAGATAGAAGGGGATCAGCACACTGAATACCCACCTAACAGCATCACCCGCCAACGAATTCCACATGCTGGCTATCCACATCTAAAATAATGAATCTCCATTGGAAGCAGTTGATAATAGAATGCATGGAGTAGAACATGTCGATTTCGGGATTGAAATCACATCGCTTCATCTACAACAACAAAATATCTCTATGGGATTGATGTTATCCCATCATCAATCTATATTCCCAGCACGCATAAAACAAGATAGCCTAGCCCCTGACTAGAATACTCAACACTAGAGACATGGGAATCCTCTATATTTCTAGTCCGAGAAAATGGGTTAGAATAGGAGAAACAAAGGATTGTGAGGCTCTAGAATCAAAAAAAAGAACAAGAAAGGGTACTGAACAAACAGATCAGACCTCTAATTATCTCTAGCCCTACTAGAATGACTACCACTGTGGCGTGTAATTGATAGAGAAAAACTACTCTGCCTCTTTGATGATAACCACCTATATGACCATGCTCGTGTCATGTTCCCTAAGTGTGAGGTACATCCTAAGGTCGGACTCTATTTTCTCCATCAATCCTCAACAGAAAAAATATTTTTGTCCTTGCTAATGAAATTTTCTTATTAGAAACCACTGTTGAGGATAATGCTGAGCTTGTCCACCTCCAACAAATTAATCTTAGGCATCCACTGTGCACTAACTCTGAATATGACTACAATATCCAGGGATGAAACATATCATCCCCAAGCCCATTGTAGGGGAATGGAAACCACTAGAACAAGATCGCCAGAATGGAAATTTCTAAGGTCCACTCTCATTTGGAGAAATCCTCTAAATCCCTTGCACATGAAACCTATTGCTAACAACTCTACCTCTAAAATAACTATGTTGGATCCTCTGACATGGTAAAACTACTCACAATTGCATCATCTCGATCACCTATGACTTATTTTGAACCTCTAGATATGTTGGAAATGTAAAGGGATTAAAAAAAATACTTGATCGATGGATAGAGTTCCTCATAGAGGCCACTTGCATGAGACTTCTCATCCAAAAAAAGATCTGGTGAAAAATGGAGGAGCTCCTTCAACTTGATCTCGAGCATCAAAACCGACATACTCCATGGCTGAAGGGAGGGTAGCTTAGGTGTCTTCTCATCCTTAATGGTATATTAAAGGATCTTAACATGGAATTCCTCCCCAAAATCGACCCACAAAATGTATTATTCCTTCCACTCCCCTAGATAAAGCACCCACCTTTGACGTGTAGCTCCATGCATCTGACTTACCACCAAAGAAACATATTACTCCGTTGGGGACCATATCAAACTAAAGGTGATCTCAATATCCTCAAGACATCCATACATCTCAACATACTAAATGCTTCCCTCATACATTCTCAAATCCTATCATTGGAAAACACATAATGTCCTCTACCACTGATCATCCTCCTCATCTAGATCAACCCTTTGGCGATCAACTAGATCATCTTACTAAACTTCTACTGCCTGATCCACATGAAGATGAAGACCGTGAACCATATCTAGAAAGGTAAAAAAAGAGTTCCTAATCATGAGTAGTATGTAATTTTCATTAATAATCACTTAAATTCATTATATTCATTTCATCCATTTTAAGCATCCCAATTCAACCTAATTAAAACAATAACCCAAGTCATTATAATGCATGTACCTATCGTTGGTCTCTACCTTGCAAACCGTGTTTCCTCACTTGGTCGTTTGGAAGGATTAGAGTCCTTGCATTATATCATATAGGTCCCAAAATCCTTTTTCCTTGATGGTCTTCTTTGACCTATGTTATACACCAAGGTCACATTAAACTACAACCCTACCAACCCATGTAACCACTGTGCCTAACACCCGACTTCATATTGTCTCTCAACCAATGGCTCTGATACCATTTTTTTGTCACCCCTCCCTACAAAGTGACCCCTCATAGGTTGGTAATGACTAAAAAGAGATAATGACCCCCCGAATCATGCATACATTAGGCCCCGGGATGGAGACTAGCACCAAGGGTATACAAATCTCTCAAAATTGGAGGAAATCCCCTTTTATAAGAAACAAGATTAGAAGGTAAGATGGATCATTCACTGCGTAACTCCATGTCATGATTTAAAAGAAACCAAAACCCATCACATATGAATGTGTAAAATATAACATATAATAAACAAGAGTCCCAGAAGTAAGTATCAAAATAATGTTACGCCGGTACACAACAACTATCAAGATCTTAGCTAGTATGGTCCACCACGGTATGAGAAATCCTCTTGAAAACCTAAAAAAAGTTTTATATAAATATTGTGAGAATAATTGTATACTCAGTAGGAATACCAAAGTCTCTCATACACATGTGAAAGAGTAAAACTAATTCCCCTATAAGAAAACATAAGAAACAAACGACACCTAAGAAGGTACACTATCCATCCCAACCACACTAAAGAAAGATAACTAAATAATGCAAACCATGTAATATAATATAATGCACATCGATGATAGGGTACCCTGCACCACTTCCCACTAATTAGCCACTCTTTCCTAATCGAGAAACATCCTTGTACTTCCACCTCTTTTGAAAGAACCATGTCACAACCCTCCCATAGACACCTGGGAAACACAAACCATATCATCCCGTCACTTGGTCCATGAGCCACATCACATCCCAATTGCAAACACCTTGTCCAAAAAAAATATTGCCCAGTCAACTGGGCCACGAACCACACCACATCCCTCCCACATACATCTTGGCCTCAAATTATCTTGTCGCATCACCTTGGCCATGAGCTACATCACATCTCATTCCAAAGTCACCTAGGAATTTACATCACATATTATCCCAAAAAACCTATGAAAGAACAAAACAACTCATATAAAAGACACCATAGAAATCGGAACACACCCGCTCACACCTCAGCCTCGCAAACCACAAGTTTCTCGAAGAATCATGGGCTACAACTGTCTGGAAGAGGGACCATGGAAGAGTGGGAGGCCATCCATCCATCCTCCTATATGGATGTTTGGGAAAGATATCCTCCACCATTATTATGGGGTTGTTTGGAAAATAGTGCTCAACTAGGGTGGGGTGCACATAGATATCACATGGAAAATACATGTATATACATATAGGATACCATACACTCAACCCAACCCATGGATTCTCAAAAAAACCACAAGCCCACAACATTTCCAACTTTGTTGCTACCACTAAATGCACAACACCACACAAAAATCCATAACCCAATACATATTGTCAAATAGTTCACATAACCAATTTATATTATTTATTAAAAATTCATTTATTTGTTAAATAAACAAATCCAACTCAACCTAGTTCCAAACATTATTAATAAATAATTTATTCATTTATTTCATTACTATATGGGAACTAACAAGCACAACACACAAAAAGAAACACAGAAAAGGTCACACATATAGAAAATCCGAGAGAATTACATATACCATCCCTCGCCATCCTTTTTCAAATTCATCCCTCCAATAACTATCCACCCACAACCACACAAAGGAACAAAACCATAGAACATATTGATCGCATCCTAACTACACAACACATCTAATCAATTCCACAATCAATCAATATCCCAACCTGAGATTCCATCACACCATCTGAACCACCCCACAACACACAGTCTTTCTCACAACCATAGTATCATAGAAGAAAAATAAAACACAATTCCCAATTTTATAAGGAAACCCATATTAATTTTCTCTACCTAATTCAGGGATTATCATTAAAGATGTATAATCCTATGGAATCCATTCATTAGGAGAGTATACACAATTAACTAATTTCCATTTGGGGTGATACCACAACAACCACACCCAAATATGCAAACACAATAGATATAACCAGTGTTAACAAAGATACCAATGGCCACTATTTTTAGCAGGGCATTCATCCCATACAAACACAACATCACAATCAATAATAATGTTGTAAAAATCATGTAAAAAACCTTATTTCCCCTTTTAATTTAAATTATCCAGTTATTTATCATTAATTTAGCTGGAACAACCATTATCCAATTGTCAAAAATGAAAAACTTCACTTTCTTGATGCACAATTAAATACCATCAAGGGAATCCCTTACTTGAATGGGTGTCAATGTTCTTACCATGAGAACGGATCACATAATGGACCTCTGACCACCTATCCCACAAGATCTATATTCACTATAGGATGCCAAGGCACCACCGTATCAACAAAAACCAAAGATAACCCCCTTTTACCTAAGGGAGAACATCATCCATGACATTTAAGGAAGAATGACATGAAAAAGGGGGACTAGCCTAGATGAAAACGCATAAATGGTGAAGAATGATCCTTAGATCAAAGACAGATTGCTACAGATCTACGGAGAGAAACTTGGAATCAATCCATGACATAAGAATACTCAAAACAATTAATAGGGGTCATCGAGTTTCTTAGGGTCAAGGGAGAAATGTTGCAGCCATAGTGTTTTGTAAACCATGTGGCTGGAAAATTAATTAAAACATTACAGAAGTGGGGTATTACAAAATTTCTAATACCCATTCATGATGTGTGATGTAGGTTTCTTCTAAAGTAGTATTTGCCTCTAGATTTATTGAATTTTTATAACGCCGAAAAATTACATGTTGTTAAACTCCCAAGAAAACCCATGAAACTTAAGTTCAAATCGTGTAATCCCTTTACATAATGTATGATCCCCCTTCTTCTATCCTTTCCCAACAAAAGTTCTCCAAAATCCCTATAACCCTCCTCTATACACTATCAATAACCAAAATGTGAAATGTAATAGACTAGGAGGACACATAACCTTACAATATCCACAATTATTAATATATGACAAGAATAATATTTTCATACTACAAATAAAATAAATGTAAATTTTCAACTATAGATGATTCTTTTTAAAATATTTAAAAATGAATATTGAAATCATTTTTTGATCGTCGCACATTTACCAATTCTATTAAATTAATTACTATTATTTCTATTAGAGCATTAATGGAATTTTTCCCCAACAAGAATATTTATTTATTTTCATAATCAATTACATGTTACCATGGTTTTTTATAATGAAATCATTTACATATTATTCTGCTAATTTTCCATTTTAATGCTTCCTAATAAAGAAATAGATATTTATCCACATTTTTATATGAAATAAGAAAGTGAATTTTTTTTTCTGTTCAAAAGTGTTCTTCATGGAATTTATGGTGAAAATCATCAATATCAAAAATAGTATACTCATTATATGATTCTTTGTTATTTCAAATGATGATAGGTGAGACCAGTACAACTTATAATATGGGTAATTCCAATATATCTCCCTAATGCATTGGGCAATGTTTTATGTCTTCAATGAAAAGACTGAATGAGTTAACTGGGATAGTTAACCTTATTTATTTGACACATATCTTGTTAATTCATAAAATATTGTACGAAATTTGTGAATATAATTTTGTAAGAGTCTTATAATGTTTTTTATTTCTTGATATAGGTTTTTAATGTTTTTATCTAATGTATAACAATTTTTCTAACATGGATCAATTTTTTTTATATTTCAACTGAATTGTATTGAAAAGGAAACAATTAATGGTTTTTTATGTTATTTAATTGAGTAATGGATTTATTTATTTTATATACCTTATTAATTTTTTGTGCTCATCCCATATTTTGAAAGAAAAATTCACAGTGTTCAAGGATCAGTATAAATAATGATTAATTCAATTAATAAGACATTATGATTGCTCATGAAAAAAATGTTACATTTTAATTGTAAAATATTGTGGGGAAAATGGATACATAATAGAAGTGTACACTTGTAAATATATGGTTTTTTTAAGAGTTATTACCAAATTATAAAAAACTCTAAACTTTAATGATCCATGAAATATATAAAGCTGAATATCATTATAAAAACTCAAACTTATTTAATGGTTTATGTTCAATTCCGTATAATTGGAATTACTTTAATTTTTTAGATAAATTGAAATTTTTTGATTATAAAACATTAGTGAAAAACTTAGGGATTATTCTATGACAAGGATAATATCTTAAAGTATTTTAAAATTAAGTAATGGGTTGTTTACTAGAAATTAAATATTTATATTGATATGAGAATGTTATATGGTTGTGGCACAAAGACACCATTATGTAAAAACACTAAAAGTGTTGGATTGGGTAATTAATAGATCTTCATCCATTCACGATGACTGCCCTCTAGAAGGAACAAAAAGCTAGACACTCTCAAGGGATAATGATTTAGTAAAATATCATTTTCTTTATGAAAAATTAGGAATAAGGAAATTATAAATCCTATGGTAACTTTTGATAATCCATGGATATAATGGATAAACATATATTTTCATTGGAAGTAATGAATATGGTTGATCATAAGTTTAAAAGAATATAAAACACATTGTATTTTACGTTTTAGAAGTATATTTACAGACATTTATTGTATACTCAGTCTTTTTTGAGTTATATGTAACAATAATTTATAAAGTGTTAATATGATCATTTTTTAGACATATTTGGAAAGGTATTGATGACATATATTGTTAATATTATTATTTATTTTGAGGTAATTTTGATTACTTGGGATCAAGTGTTATGACATTTTCCAAGAATGTGTTTTATCATAAAGATAACAATGGGTTTAAAATGAAATTTGATGACTAAGTGGTTAAATTTATTTTTTAAGAAGTTAACCATATTTGGATCATAATATGATTATGGAATATATATATATATATATGGATAATATGGGAGTTTATTTTAGGAATAAATGTTTTATTATCTCTTGGAACTATAAATAATTTTATTATTTCTATAAGGTGATTCGTGATATTTATGGTAATGATTAGCATATTTTGGATAATATATGATCAGGAAGTATAAATTATTATTATATATGATATTAAAATTAGTTTATATTACATGGAGATAATTTGTATATTGATCATGGATGAATATGAGATCAAATAATTCTAATATAGGGGTTTCAATCTTGGTTAGTCTTATTTTAAAGAGTGTCAAGGTAATCTATTTATGGAATGATTTATGTTTATCATGGGGTTATATTATTAAGGATTTTGATATTAACATAATACTTAATCATATTATGCTATAAAGATATTGTATACTACCATATCTTGTGCTAACCATTTAAGGTTTTGGGTAACTTCTAAAGAGTAGAGGAATAAATTGTTATCATTTTTAGATCTTGTAATCCATTAAAGGGTTATTTTAGTTTTTCAAAAATGAAAAATTAACCATAAATATTAATTTCATAGAGTAGTATGTGATTTTCGGTTTAAAAACATCATGAAGAACAACTATAAGTTGAAATTGTGCTTTTGGATTCTAAATTAATAAAGTGTATTTTATCATTTTCTCTATCAATATAATAAAATAATCCTCAAATATATTAAAATAGTAATAAAATAAAAATGTTATCTTATTATAACCATTTATAATTAATTGTGGGACTTCTTTTTCCAGTACTGATTTATGGTTTTTTTCATTATCT
This sequence comes from Viscum album, assembly GCA_963277665.1. NCBI lineage: Eukaryota > Viridiplantae > Streptophyta > Magnoliopsida > Santalales > Viscaceae > Viscum > Viscum album. The sequence continues at coordinate 1,284,939,844 of OY728134.1, forward strand.
TTCTCATAAACATGTTCTCTATAACAGTCTATTATTTATTAGATGTTATTTTTCTTATGCATGTCCATATATTCACTTCCTAGAAATATTATCCTTATCATTAAATGCTAAGATTTTTTCTTTTAGATGAACATTATTTTTCTATTTTTCTTATTTCCAAAATAATTTTTATTACCCTTTTAGATTATGTGTGTTTACAAAAAATGTATTTTTCAATATTAAAATATATTTTTTTTGTTTCAAAATTTTATTATTTATCAAAAAATCCCATGAAATGACATATAATAAAATGATTGAAATATTTTTTTATTAGGATTAAGTAAAAATTGTGATTTGTAAATTTTATTTACTAGAGTATAATGTAACAAGAAAAAATATTTATGTTAAAATAATTATATGCTTAATAGCTTTCCTAAAATGTAACACCGAGCATTATGTGAATGGTGATATAGTGTAAATGAATTAATATTTTAAAAGGATCATTATAATTACCCATTAAATTAGTGTTATAAATTTATTAATCAAATTATAAAAAATGTTTACAAAGGTTTTATATAATGTATTTATTAATCCATAAGAACTCAACCTTTAGTAAATTCACTTTATTCTTAAAAAATACATTCTCTTCAAAAACCATTGTAACTTTTTATGATTGAATATAATAATTAAAATTTTCCACTTTAAGAAATATTATTCGAAAAAACATATATTATTTTTTATATCAAAATTTCAATATTAGCTAAATGTAATTTTTTTGGTTTTTTTGAATATAATTATTATGAAATTAATCGAGAAAAATATTATTTTTTAGAATATCAATACATGTCATTAAATGGAGTAAATTAAAAGTGGCATTATGTTTTGAATGTTATATTAAAATAAAAAATAAAAAATTTAATTTTTTATACTATCCTTGATTAAATATAAATAAGTATTCTGCTTTATTTTTTTATAGGTTCCCTTGTAAGAGTTGAAATAAATTTCTATAAAAAAAATATTTCTCTTTATGTTTTATGCATTAATATTAAAATTTATTTAAAAATTTTTTATAAATTATATCATTATTTTTTTCATATTCAGAAACATGTTATAAAAACTTAGTGGTTCCCTTTTAATTTTTATTATCATGAACAGTAACTATGGAAAAGATTTTCACCTTGATAAAGGTAAAATTGATAAAATAGGGTTATAACTATACCATAAGACATAAAAATCACCATAACACTTATGTTTATTTTCTTTTAAAAATAATTTCTACCATAACCATAAATTGTTTGAAAAGGTTTCAATTTATTTTAATTTTCCTTTAGTAATTACCTAGATATGATTTTCTTTAATGAATAAATATAAAATGTCACTCGCATTGTTTCAATATCTCTAATATTTTGTTACAGGTATAAAAATCTATTTTCTGGGTTATAAAAAGTTTTTTTATATATTAATTAATTTCTTATCATGGTAAATGATTTTTGATTTTCAGTAATTTAATAATTTCTAAAAGTTGTTACGCAAGGATGACATAGAGCTTGCTCTAGTATTAAAAAACTAAAGTAAATGATTTAATGAAACCATTAAATGTAATAATATTAAAATGAATCATTATGTTTCATTGTTTTTATAGATAAATTTTACATATTATTATGTTTTAAAATTTAATATTCAAATTTCATTAATATCATGAAAACATAAAATTAAAATTATCTGAATACTCCCTAAAATGAATTTACAGTTATATTATGCTAAATGATAAATCAAATTAATGATTTAAAATTAAAAAGAATTAATATTTATCCAAGTTATTGGTATAATTAATTAATTATGAACCATTTTCTAATTATGGGTCACATTTCCTTTTATTGTTTCATTATTTTTTCTTATAGACTAAAAAACAATGATATATTTATAATAATCTAAAAGGGTTAACATGCAGTTGAAGCCAAGTGATAAAGACACAAACATTACCAAAACATGTATTAATATTAGTGGACTACATTATTAAGACTCTTACACATCCAAAATTATAATCATGTAAATATTTAAATACAAGGAACTATAAATTAAAATAAATTAATTTTTTACATTTAATTAATTCCAATGTTGCACCTCTGCTCACATATAAGAGGGATCATCATATCCTCTCCTCCTCATTCTATTTGAGAAATGTAGTTTAGAAAATACCAACTAAAATATCTACCTAATATCCCTACCCACAATAAAAAGGTCTTCATATCATCAAATGTCTAATCCTACAAATATTAATGTCTGATCTGAAGTGGTTATTTGAGGAGAATATATAAGTATTAACCAACCAATTTCATGTTTATTGATTCTTCTAACTACATAAAATAATAAATAACAATTATGAAATGATAAAAAAATTATATTAAATATACTTAATTTATATTATGATTATCTTTAGAACCATTTCCATCTTCTTTTCTATCTATTATAAAATGTATACATTTCTCATGTGTGTGTGTGGATTACCACCTCCATGAAGTGATGTGTTTATTTTTTCATCATCTCCTCACAACTATGGCTATTATGAGGGACTTTATTAAATATATATGTCTTCGTGAGTGTTTTTGTGTCATTTATGATATAAATTTCATTATTAACTGAATATATTCCATATATTTTCATACCATTACTGCTATTAAAAAATTATAATATTTTTTGTGAATTGGTGTGGACAACCGCCTCAAAAAATTGATGTGATAATTTTTTCATATACAACATTCATAGATGTATATTAAATTCTATTTACTATATAATCAAGATGATTATTTCTCTATTTAGATTATTGATAATATTTATTAATTACCCCTTTGTCAAATGTCATCTAGCCGATGTAATTTTGGGATTATGAATCGAACATCCTCAAAATGTCTGACATAAACATAACTAATTATATATATATAGTTATAAAATGACCATAAATGTCATAAAATGTATAATTATAATTTAATGAAAATGATAATTTTTATTAATAAATTAAATTACTAATATAACAATTTTATTATTTATATTACGAATGTATGATTCAAGATGGTATAAAACATAAATGACCTTTCACTAAAAACTTATTTTAAAATTTTTATAGTATTTATTATATTTTTCCTTTATATCTATATTCATTAAAATTGTTCAAGGATGTTATTATTTTCAATTAACAGAAAATATAATTTCATTTCATTATAAGTTAGAAATTCTTTCTGAATATTACAATAGAATATACTATCATCTTTCAAATGATGTAATTTTACCAATGGTGTAAATGGAATTAATTTAATAATATTTAAAACCTGAACATAATGGATGAAAATCATTATTGAATCCTATAAAATTTCACATGGTTCAATTCCAGTAAATTTATTTCCAAAATATTTTCTCTAATTTTTTAGTTTATATGGTTCTTAATATAAATGGATAGTATAATATATTTTATGGGAAAATGGAATGTGTTTTTCTTATGAGTTAATACTATTTTTTCGAATGAAATTAGTGAAAATATTGATTAATAAAATTTGTAATTTCTATTAAATATTTCTTGAGAGATATATATTCTAACTTATGAGATAGATAAAACTCATATAGTGGGTGAGCCTAATATATCTACCCAAATAATTGGGTGATATTCAATGTCATCAAATTCAATAAGGAAGGAGTTAATTGAGGAAGCTTTACTTATTAATTTTTCTTCACTCTAATTATTTCTCACATGAATTAACATGATTTTTGAATATAATTATCCATGAATCATACATGTTTTTTTCATTTTATTTACTCGGGTTCCTATAATGGATCTCATTGAGATATAACAATTTTCAATCTATTGATATGAATAATTTAAATGATTAAAGAATAATGATGAAAAAATATTAATTTAATGGATTTTCATACTTTTAAGTGGACTATTGTATTTCAATATTTCATTTTACTTAGTGAGTTATTTTTAATTGTAAAAAAATTTCAATTTCTCATCATAGGGTTTAAGGATAATTATGAAAAAATAATATTTCAAGTTGTAAGTAGCGATTATTTGTTATTAAAAGAAAACATTATTCATTATAAATGTACTATATTACTAGGCCAATGGAAAATGAGTGTTAGTATCCAAATTTTAATATATATTTTTATTTTCTACTAGTTATTAAATAATTATCTAACACCATACATGATGAAGAAAAATTAATTGTTATATATTTAAACTTTTATAAAAACTCTAGATTATTTGATGTTTTATGATTAAGTATTTATAGATTGTATCGAAGTAAATGTTTAGATAACATTATATATTTGGACTAGAAACATCGGTTAATGCCGTGGATATATGTCTTAGATAAGGATAATATCCTAATGTTTATTTAAATAAAATATTGTGTGGATTCATGTAATTAAAAACCTTGTCTTGATATTTGACAGTGTATATTTTTCTGGAACTGAGGCGCCTAGGGGAAACAACTCTGAAAGGGTAAAATTAGGTATTATCTAAATTTTCTTTGATTCACCATGAGTGTTCCTTATGTTTCACACCAAGACAGAAAATCTTAGTGGATTATTCATTAGTTATTTCATATTCTCTTTACGAACCATTATGTATAATGAGACGGTAAAAATATATAACCCTGTGATAATCCATAGTGATATGGGATAATCCTATTGTCTCATGGGTTGAAAGGTATGTGGTTGATTATATGTTTAAATTAATAGAGTCCCCTATTGGGGTTTTATAAAATGAGATTATAATGGGAGACATTTATTTTGTTTCAATAAATATTGAAGTATATTCATCCATTATGTTTAAATTACCGTATAATGAAAAGATTATTTATGGAAGAATACTTTTACATTTATAGACATAAAATGACTATTATTGATAACATTTATATTTAATATGATCATTTAATTTGTGGTCATTATGGTATAGTGTGATAAAGGCTTGTAAAATTTTGATAATATATGTTTTATCGTATAGAAATACATGGGATTGAAAATAAATTTAGTGACTAAGTGGTTAAATTTAATATTATAGGACACTATATAGGTATAACTATATGATTAAGGTAAATTAAAATCTTTGTGGAAAATATGGAAGTTTATTTGTGGTATAACAATTCAATTATCTTTCCGAAATATATATTATTTTATTGTTGTATTATGGTGATTAAGGTCATTTATAGAAAATATAGACCTATTTAGGAGAATATATTTTTTGTGAATATAACTTTTTGGTATATATTATTTTATGAGTGATATAAATTATTTAGATATAACTATTATGGTGATCGATCTAGAATTTATTATCAAATCATTCGAATATTTGGGTTTCAATATTAGTCCTATATATTATGATGTGTTTTATGGTTAGTTATTTATAGTTTGAATTATGTCAAACATTGTGTTTTATTTTTGTTGTGTTGTAGATTAACATAATATTTGTTCATATGATGGTTTATAAATATTGGATATAATTTTATCTTGTTGTAACAATTTTAGTTTTTTCAAATGTTTAGAGATAATAAGAATTAATTTCCATTATATTATTGATTTTTTAACCATTAAAAGTCAATTTTAATGCTTATGGAATGGACAATTAATATTAAATATTATTTTATTAGATTAATAGATGATATATAAGTGTAAATATTCTCATTTAATAACTAATAGATGAAATTTTTCTTTTGGAATTGTAATAAATAGATTATATTTTCTCATTTTTTCTATCATTAATTGTAAAAGAATCCCTCAAAACTATGAAAAGGATATAGAAATAAAAATGTTATCATATTACATTTAATTCTAAATAATTTATGATCTTATGTCTCCCCTAATAATTTATGGATTATTCATCATTAATATTATTATTAACATTATATTTATCACTCTCTATTAATCATTGGATGTTTTTTCTCATCCATGTCCATATTTTCACTCCAAAACAATGTTATACTTTTATAAGAACACGATTGTGTATTATTATATTACAACACCTTATCTGAATTTATTGATTTTCAAAAAAAAAATTTATTATCCTTTCTTATGTTGTATGTTTTCAAAATAATATTTTTATATAATATATGTATTTCATTATAATAAATCAAATTTCATTAATATATCACTACTCTTAAAAAATGTGGTTTTTTTAAAAAACATTCATTTATTTTTAATACTTAATATTATAATTAATTTATTCAAGTTTTAGGAAAAATATTTGGTAAAAAGGATATAATTGTTGAAATAATAATTTAAATATTGTGTTAGAGTGAAATATTTGGATTTTTCATAAATTTTTATTATTTTAATATATGACTAAAATGTCAATTTTTTTGAAACATTCTATTATTTTTATTAAGTACAATAATCTAAAAGTACCATTACATTTTTCATTATTTTTTAATTTAATAAAGTATAATTAATTAATGTGTAATATATTTAATTAATTATGAATCATCATTACACATATTTTTTTGATAATTTCATTTCCATACATGAATTTGTTTTAAAAAAAATATTTTAAATCACATTTTATGCATTTAGGTTAAAAAATATTATTCCCATTCTATAAATTAAATCCATAAATGGGTTTAAAGATTTTGAATCATAAGAATTAAATTTAGTTAATATACTTATTTTATTTTTAGTAATTATGAATAGTGACCATAGTAAATATTGTCACCTAGACATGGGTAATATGGGTTAAATATGGTTAAAGTTGTAAGATACTTCATCCCTAACCATCCATGGTTAAACAACGTTGCAAATCCTTTCCATGTTCCTTTGATAGAGAGTTTAATATGATTTTATATAAATAATAAATTAAAAATTTCACTCTATCTAATTTAATATATATAATATTTTCAAATTGTTTTTAAGAGAGGTTATAGTAAAACCCAAAGATTTTAAATGTATTTCATTTGAAATAAAACATGATGTATTGGATACCTTACATTACACACAACCATGTTTCTATATAAACCGTGATATAGTAAACTATTATAACATAACCGTTAAATTGATAAGTGTAGAGACCCGTATCTTGACGTACATGGACATTACATTACATTTGCAGAATACTTAGTACATAACAAAAACACACACTAAAGGATCGTAATAGTTTAGTGTCTTTGGAAACTCGGAACGTAATCTTCTAATCGTGGTGAAAGATCTTCAATATCTCCCATAAAGGTCATCCCTTTTTTTTACCTAAAACCTTTCTTTATATCCTGGGGAAAAGAAAACATAAAAGGGTGAGCTCAAATGCTCAGCAAGGGCAAATAAAGGAAATAAAAATCATATCATATCTTTATGAAAATCAAAACCTGCAAAAGAGATCATAATATCTTAATATGGAATAAATCATAGAAGTGAAAATGAGATCCCCATAATCATAACATAAAACTTGAAACTTTGTGGCATGCACACATAATCATGGAAAATCATTTCTTGTTAGTCATGACTCATTGCCAAGACTATCTTAGTGGACAAAGTCCCTTTCTGAACCGAGTTCACTCCTCGTTTCAGTCCTGTTTCACTGAACCGAAATAACCTTCCGTTCCAGCCATGTCTATCTCATGAGATATAAATCTTTACCCAATGCATTGGAGGGAGATATAGGTCCCACCCATCTTATAATGAATCCTTTCTTATGTGTGCCACATAATCATAAAACATACATCATCACATAACACATGTAACAAAAATGGGATTCTTGAAACATCATGACATCATAAATAAATTCCTATAAGATAAAGGAATTCATAAAAATAATTCCATCACAACATGATCAAATCAATGTAATAATAGGGATAAAAACAGAACCCTTTATTATCTTAGATGGAAAATAATTTTGATAAAACACTTGAACTCCATTCTTGAGGAAAATATCCTTTCTTCGTCAAAAACATTTTTCCTTTCATAACATGTCATACAACTTTAAAATAAAAGAAGTTGATTAAAAATAAACTTGAAAACTTGTAAAGGAAGCTTCTTGGAAATAATGTTTTTAAAAATCCATTCATGCCGTATAAGTTAAAAAAAACATTCTTCGTACTTTTGTCGGAAAGTCAAAAAGTACCTCGTATGAAAAACGACAAAAGATTCCTTTCATATCTTTTACAAAAAAACTTACCGAAGGGTGAAATTGGATATAAACTATTGTAGAAGGATGGAAATAATATTACATATTGAGTAAACATGGATGTGGATGATAAAATACACCCCAGTAAATACTTACGAATAAACAATCTCGGATAAAAATGAGATTGTGATATTTCCCTTACCTTAGGTCCAATTTGCTTCGTATGTGTCCGAACCTCCTGTATAATGATTTAAATAATGTCATTGACTTATTACAGAATCATATTAATTGTTATGATATCATATATGGTTCACTTATGACATTATATTACCCGTTCTTTTGTAAATTCCATGTTAAAGAAGCATTTTGGGTAAAATCGTTTCATTTATCGTAGGTGTTTTGACTTGTTGTTCTTGACATCATTATTACTTATATCATGATTTACTTACTTCCAGAATATAAAATATGATTTATATATCATATATATTCAGTATATATATATATATAATAGATAGATAAATAAAATGAAAAACACCGTTCATGGAGACGGTAGTCCGTACGTACGCATGAACGCTGTTTTTCTTTCCTTATTGTCTTGAAATGGAAGTAATTAGATGACATACATATGTATATATATACAAAAATCCAGTAGCTTTATAATGTCATATATTTCATTATTATTTCTTATATATACATTATAATCATTCTTAAATGGTTAACATGGAGAATGAATCTCATCGCGTCGTGGAGACGGTAGTCCGTACGTACGCACGAGCGATGATATCATTTCTATAAATATTGAATTGAATTGGAGTGGATTATACAATATATCAGAATCAATATGATGTTGTAATAACTATGTATAGTTATTCTTTACACCATTATACCCATCCATGTAAGTTGGTGGTGGAAAATAGATTACACCACGGCGTGGAGACGGTATTCCGTACGTACGCACGCGCGGTGATTTCTTTTTCCGTAGGATGGATAGATGGTGAAATAGGGTTGTTTCATACTTATAATAACATATCAGTATATGAGTGATACTGATGTTATAACTTCATAATGAAACAACCTAAGAAGAAGAAGTGGAAGAAGAAATAAAGATGAAAGAATTGGTAACGGTAATTACCTCTTCTTTGAAGCGCCTCTTTGAGACCTCCTCTTAGGGCACTAAAATTGGTCTTTGAGGAAGACCAGAACCTCTAGGATGTTTCTAGGGAAGTGGAGAAGAGATTTTGGCAGGGGTTGGCCGAGCTTGAGTGCTCAAATTGGTGTGAGGAGGAGGGGGAGGAGGTGTCCTTTTATAGGGGAGGAGAGGGGCACCTTAGGAATATCTCAAAATATTATTTTATATTAAAGTCAAAATCGGTTTATAATGGTTCCAAAGGGTCTTATTTCGAAGCTAATGTGGGGATGGGTCGAAATCCTATCAACCAATAGAATTTAGACAAGTTTAGGATATTATTTTAACCTTATCAATTAGATTTAACTCCAAGTTAAATAATTTAACTTTTACCGTGTCTTTTTGTTTTATTTCACTATATGGTTAATACACTTACTATAACATGCCAAACGAACCCCAAATTATTTATTATTAATATATATATCCTTAGCTAAGTCATTTGGCCGAACCTTAGATTTTTAGGAATAAAATAACAATTAATAATATAATATTTGATTTAAAAACTATTTTGTGTCAATTTTGACACTATTTGATATATGATTTTTGTGAAAGTCATAAAAGAATTAAATGTTCGAACCAAGTTGATTAAATCAACATTAATATATCATAGTAACCTAGAAAATTAGTGGAATTCATAAAAAATCTCAAATTACATTTATTTTGGTGTTTATAACATCAATTATGTCAATATTTTATTAATAAGATAATTACTGCATCATCGTTGTGTCATAAATAAATTAAATTATTTGATGTCTAAAAATTACAAATAAAATACCATCATGTAGGAAATCTTTTTAGCTTTCTAATGAATATTTACAATCGAATTTATCTTATGTAGAACCCCATATTAAAAATGATTTACTTATTAAACTTTGATTTTAACTATTTTAACCTTTCTTTAAATAAATTAATAATAAATGTCCTAATCTAATCCAAGTGTGCCTAAATGGTCATATTTTATTCCTAAGTTTGTTTTTGGTCGAATTAAACTTGTCCAATAGAATTAGGACATGTGTTAGGGTAATATTAATATCATATTTACCCTTAGTTACCCTATTTACTATTAACCGCGGTAAAAAAAAGTAAAAAGTTACTATTCACCAAAAATTATTTTCATCTCATTGAACCACATTTTAGTCCTTGATATTAACCGTGTCTGTCGGATTTTCAAAATTCCATTCACAGAAGCGGTAAAATTAAGTTTTATACAAAATTCAGTTTTTAACCTACCACTTAGTAGTTTCACTATTCATCAAAAATTGATGTTTTTCAGAACAATGCCAAAATTTCATCCTAAGCTATATTTCATATTCCAAATTCAAAAATGAAGTCTATTTTACCAAATTCATAACATAGAAATTGCATTAATTAAATTTATAATTAAATCCCGCTGTTAAAACAAATAGCGTGTTTTTAAGAAACAATATCTATCAAAAGATTGACATTTGATTACGTCTGGTTTAAATGTGAAATTACATCCAATGACCAACATTGTATTAAATTGTAAAAATATATTCTAAATATACTTTAAAACCACTCAAATTAATGATTTATCACTATTAATTATTTCGATTAATAAAGTTGTTTTTAATTATAATTTAGTAATTTTCACTATTCATCAGAATATGAAAGTTATCCGAAAAGTACCAAAATTTCACCTTCAGCTAAATTCGATACTCTGAATCCAAGAATGAAGTTCATTTTGAAAAATAAGATTTACAGAATTTTAAAAAGTGGTTATTACTATTCATAACGGCTAGTTTTAATAATATTTTAATAGCATATCGTTGTTTAGTGAAACTCGGTATTGCGTATTACACACGCTATCGAGGAAGGTCGCGATTGCGTGTAATGCATGGCAAGTCAAGGATGCGTGTTGTGCAAGCTCCTTTTGGTGTAGCGTACAACACAAGACATTAATAAAATTAAAAAGAATATTTTTTATAAAATCTGGGGCTGTTACAATAAGAATCGATGTTAATAAAAAAATTTAAAAAAAATATTAATAAATATTTATGTTAATGAGAATTTATTATTTAATTTATAATAAATATGTTCCCAATTTTAAGTTAAGTGATCTTATATTTCAAAAATATGTGTTCATTAATAATTGATTTTATCACATAAATACATGAACAATTTATAATTATTTAGTACCATTCATAAATATTTATTTTTAGAAAATTAAATTAATTTTTATATTATTCTATAAATATTATCTAATGGTTAATTTGAAATATTTTCGTAAACAAGTATTTTTCAGTGTATAATAAAAAAATAAAAATTTCTGAAAACATATTAATATATTTTCAAATAAATATATAATTAAGTATTTAATTTTATCACAACACAAGATAAGTATAATTTAATTATAAATAATCTGACTAATTACAATGGAAGCATCATTTTACTTGAGTACGGTATAAGTTATTTTTTTGACCTCAAAATTCAATTTTCTAGAAAATTGTTTTTATGCACGATTTTATTTATCATAATAAAGTAATTAATTTTCTATTCATTAATATATTGAATTAAATAAATTTATTATATATACATTATAATAATTTAAAATTTATTTTATGGCTTTTACAAGGCATTTAATATAAGTAATTAGTCTTTTATGGTTAAAATTTCATTTACGAAAATGGGTTTTCATTACAGTTTTCATGATTAATTGAAATTAAATTATGCCACCTATATAAATATACTATAGTGAAATGTATTCAATATATTTAATAATAATAATTAATATAATTTAATATGCCCACCATATTTTTTTAACGGTGAATAGTAAAAATAATAATATGTTACCGTTTTAATTATTTAATGGAGTTTTCCTGGGGGTTTGTACTATGAGATATTGGTATAATTGCATACCAAACTATAAAATTATTTTTTTTGAAGTTACTTTAAACTTATAGTATCCAATAATTATATATTGAGAAATAATGATCCACTTTCCAATGATAATGACCTTTTATAATTGAAATCATTTAGGAAATTCCATTTTTGTCTCTCCCCTCAAATAGAAAAGGTAAAATCTCCTCTGCACTTATTCACACAATTTGAGAAATTTATATGTTCCAAAAAATCTCCAAATCCTTCATATAATCCTTAAATTCGTCCTAGATGTCATTTTTCTAAACAAATACCAATCGATGATGGTATAACGAGTAATCTAAAGGAGGTATCTCAAAAAAGATATATAGATCATAACTGAGCTATTTCAATTTTATTTATTAGTGTACAACCCTTAAGATTATTGTGTCTATAACAACATGATTAATCAAGAATCATATGTATAAATAGGTGTTATTATAACTATTTTACAACAATTTACCACCTCTTTCAATCCAATGTGAAAAGAATGTATCGATCATGTGTGTGTGTGTGGGGACAACTTCCTCGATATAGTGATACTAAAATTTTTCCATCATCAGAATTAATGGTTGGATACAATTATAGATATAATTTTTATATATTATATTTATTCTATAATATTTATTTTATAATGTTTTTTTAATATATATTTTTCTTTCATTCCATCCATAAACAAATGGAAATGTCACTCATGCATATAGAAGGACTACAATCTTTTCATAGTGATCCAATTAGTTTTTCATTTAAAATTCATATGAATGGTTATAAATATGAATATAATGATTATATTTAATATTTATATAATTATTAAAATTCTGGTGATGAAGAAACCATGATCAATGTTTATTGACCCTAATCGCTGAAACAAAAGATACATTGAAAATGAAGCAGTTCAAAAATGAAATGATAATAATAATGAATGATTATAAATGAATATGTGATAATATGTTAATGATTGTATGGTATTTTAGGTATTATTATTTATATAGTATATAATTACAAAAAATAAAAATTTATTATATATTAATATATTTCCTTATGAATCTAGAGGAACTTGAGTTAAGAGTTTTTTGTTATAATTTCATTTTTACAATAATGTTTTATGATAAACTTCTATGATTATAAAAATGTACGATCTATGTCTCCCAGAAGTTATTTTTTTCTTTTCATCTAGTTATTTTTTAAGAATCCTTCTATCCCTTTAATTTCCCCCTCTTTATGTACCTAAGATATCGAATGAAAACATTTATAGAAAACTGACCATGATTTATAATTCAGTTGGGAATCATTTCTTCTATATCCATATTTTCATTATCATATTTTCAAAAATGTTTTTACCTTAATCTAATTTTTTAATTAATTTTTACCAATTATCTACACTCTATATACAAATTAATTTAATCATGTTTTTTTCCTAACAAGTTGCTTTTAAATTTTTACTAACAATTTGAATTGAACTTTTATTTTGATGCATACCACATGAACGACTTTATCCCCCATAAAGAATATTATTCTATTTGAATCATACATTTTATGATACCTTCATTATTTTCAAATATTTGTTTCATAATTTTTAAATTTTTTTATACTAAATAAGTTATTTAAAAAATAGAATTTTCTGATTGATATGTTCTAAAAATATTTAAAATGACTTTTTATATATAATAATTTACATAGATGTTTCTTATAAATATTAGGGATATTATACAATTTATCTATCCTTATTCGATCTTTGGATGGTATAAAATAATTAATATGAAAAAATAATGAAACATGTATCTTTTCCATCGGATTAGATTTTATGATATGATCCATGTTCTGTGATCTTTTAGCACACATATATATGGGTTTAATTATATAACCTATAAGCCTGGAATTGTTTCTTTCTCCAATTAATTGTGTAAATAATGGATTCCCATGAAATAATAAGTAATTGAATAGTCAGCAAAAATAGTTCAATAATTGTCTTTTTTCTATAAGAAAGTTTTCAGAAATTACCATAACTAAGGAAATAATGGAATGTGAAGAGAAATCAATCCACTATGATGGTCCTAGTGTTGATCCTGACTAAGGAAATTATTTTCTATGATTATGTGCATTAAAAATACATATATCATATTATTATGATATATTTTCATTCCAAATGAAATATTATTGATGATTTTTCACTTTTATGTATTATCTATCTAGTATAAAAATAAATACCACAAATTTAATTAATAATGATCTTTGGATGATTAGGTATTATTATTGTATTACATTTTCATGTTCAAAAAAAATTATTCTTACCTTAATCTCACTTATTATCATTTATCTATGTCTCTTATATTATTCCTTGCTGAGCATTTTGATCACCCATTCTTATGTTTCCCTTCCCCATGTTTTGAACAATGGTTTTGAGTATAATATGTCTAATAAGGGTGATATTTGTGAAGAATATAATTACAAACTGATGTAGATATTTTATGTACAATATCCTTCAACTCAAATGTGGAGGTTTTCAGGATGTTAGATCTGTAATTTTATCAAAGGTCTTATGGAAGGCCCAAATAGCTTTAAATAAAGACCAAACAATATCTATGCGAGTGATGAGACTTTCATGAATTTATTTACTAGTCTTATTGATGATATGGACAATGGTGTGTAAATTGAAATTCCTAGGATTGATGAGATAAAATAATTCACGACCAGTATAAATCATAAATGTTCTCCTAGTCTGGATGGATTTTCGGATTCCAGTTATATTAAATATTTGGGCCATTATTAATGTTTAAATTGGAGTGGCAGTCTATGATTTTCCCAAATTTGATTCCCTTAATATAGCTACATGTGTATCTAATGTATTCTTCATTCCTATAGTGAACGACCCCACCTCCTTAAACTAGTTTAGACAAATTTTTATGCAATTTTTCATATAAAATTATTACAACTCTCATCAATATTCATATTTTCAATGTAACTGAAAAATTCATTTTGGAAGAGCATCATGGGTTTGTGAAGGGGAAAAGTAACCAGGGACTATTGGAATCTCTAAATAAATGTTAGAAAATATTAACAAAAAGTAAATAGGATATAATCTCATGATAAATGTTGATATTGACAAAGCATATGATAAAATGGGGTGGAGATTCATTCTCAAGATGATGAGAAATTTTGGATTCCATGAGTTGTTTTGTGACTTATGTTTTCTTTATTTTTCCTCTATGTGTATGGCCATTTCATTCAAGGGGAATGATTTAAGTTCCATTAAATAAACCCAGAGTGTCAGACAAGGTGATCCTGTATCTATCACAGTTTTTTATCTAGGATCATGATGTGATTTGAAGGAATATCCATCAATTCCATGAACATAGGAAGATATGGCCCTATAAAAATAGTTTTGGGAAGGGAATTGTTTCTCAAATCATGTTGGCTAACAAAATTCTATTTGTTTATCAATTTTAAGAAAATATCAATATCTATGTTTAATAAAATAATATCTACTTATGGACGGTTAAATGGCCAATGTGTTAATTAGTGAAATTGTGGTTTTAACATCACTAATAAATGATTTATAAGATGAATCATTTCAATTCATTCCAAGTTCGGCATTAAATGGTTTCAATTACCGATGGATTATCATCATTCTCCAATATCCAATAAAAGAGTCATAAAGGTATTTTTTATGTCATTATTAACCACATTCCTGGGATATTTCTCAGGTAGAAGAATAGGTTTCATTATTTTGGAGGAATAATTAATTTTGAAAATAGTGTCCTTAATTTAATACCAACACATGTTCTATCCATCATTAATCCACCAATGGGGAGCAAAAAAATTGTGTAAAATGATCTATCAGCCTTTATTTGGGATATTTACCAATCTGGCTGGTGTCATTCAGATTCATGGAATCAAATAGAAAATTTAGTTGATGAAGGGATAATTGGTCAACTTAATGTGGAGGAAACAATGCAATCCATACAAGACATCTTACCATGTAAAATCATTAAAGGTAAATATTTTTGGTCATGGTTCATGTCTGATATGTACAGAGATGACTGGTGTTTCTTTGGCACTCAATATAGTGTGCATTCCAGCCTAGAATGGTTTGTTATTTACAAACTGGGGGAGATGTAGGGGATGTTTGATGAATCATAGCCCATAGAGACATCAATTTTAAGAAGACCAACAATCTTGGTGGAATGTTATTTTTTCCAGGGTGCCCAGCTCCATCCATTTCTGTCGAGGAAGAATTATTACACCTATATTTCCTTGAATCTATAATGAATCAAAACCTAATGGCTATTTATCAAAATATATGTTTGGTCAATGAAACCGATAGATTCAGTTTTATAATTTCAAAATTTGGTAAGTTCTTCAGCATTGATTTACGAAAACTAATTCAAAATTGTAGAGGTGTCAATCCCTAGGCATCCAAACATTGGTGTAAATAAATTACATGTAAAATCAATTTCTTATTTTGGAGAATATTAAATTATGTGATTTCAACTAAGGAAAATATCCATTAGTGAGGTGTGGTCCTAGATCTGTGTTGCTAATGTTTTTGATGTCCATAAACAGAGACGACCAAACATTTATTCTTACATGGATAATGGGTTATGTCAGTATGGGTCTTCCACTAATAGGATAAAAAATTGAAAATCAATAGATACTCAATTCAGGAGATGCTCGAGGATTGGTTTTGGAGCTCTGACCAACAAGGAACAGAGATGAGGGTACATGGAGTGATTTTTTGGCGGTATTCTGGATCTGGTGGGATGTGTGGAACAAAGAAAGGTAAGGTTTTCAACATTAAAATATTAATTTTCATGTGTGAGTAAAACTTTTTGTAGTGGTATTGGGAATTTTATCAAGGAGTCATCCAAGTTATCAATGCTAAGAAGAATAATCTAGTATCCTACATGAATTTTTCTGTCAATTGTTGCTTACAAAGAAGATGGGTATAATTCTGACCTCTTAAAATGGGGTTAAAGATGAATGTGTATTGGTCTTATCTTGATGGAGAGATAGGAGGAGGCAGTTTTGTTAGGGACTCCAAGGGCTCAATGCTATTAGGTTTCATTTGTGTTTATGGTATAGGAAACTCCATCAGGGTGGAGGCAAAATCTTTGTACAATGTTCTATCCTTTTGTCAACATTTTAACATTTGAGTTACAAAAGATGAATATGAATATTTGGTGGTCATGTGGTGTCTTCATGGAGGGAAAAATATACATTGGGATCTAGCATTCAATATTAGTAAATGAGAATTGTATATCAATCCTAATACATGTATTAGACATACATGGAATGAATGAAATCATCTGGCAGATGTGTAAGAATGTCAAGGGAGGTTAGGATAATGATTGATTATTTACACTAGTTTGGATCATTACCTAATGATTGTAAGCTTATTGTTAGGAACAATGATCTTGTTCTTCAATATTTTGGACCACCTTGAGGTTATGTAGTATTTTTCTCACCTGCATGCATGCCTCTTTAATGAAAAGTTAAATTTCAAAGAAACATTCAATGAATTGTTTTTCTAAAACCTATTTGGATTTAGTATAGGATTGAAGAGAGAATGATGAATTTGAGGTTCTATCAAGAATTATCAAATATTAATGTATCCAATTTGAGTTTATTTATATGATTTTTGATATATTAGGAATGTTCCTATGGAATTTTTATTCATATACTCAATGACCAGATGATTAAATTGTTGTGAAAACTCATTATGGTATAATGATTGCATCTAAATCCTATGAATAATCTCAAATTAAAGAATGTGGGAATGTCCTTTCTATAAATATTGTTATTCTACCTCTAGTTGACTTTTTCATGAATTATGGAATGTTATGGCTATTTTATATAAAGTAAATATCAATTATTGATGTAGATAAAAAAATTCTATATTGTGAACCAAACTGTGATTGTCTATCGATATGGGGATATGTGTGATCATCGAAAAAAAATTTCATCAATTTCATGGGTATTTCTTCCAATTTATAGGGGGTATTTATCTCGGATGGTTGGTGAGGAACTCAATATCTATTATATGCATATTTTTGGGAGTTTTTATTTTTTTCCTAGAATAATTTCATAATTCTCCTCTAATTTGTGCTATTGAGTTTTCTAAATAATGGATAACTTGTTCTACAAATGTTTAAAACTCTTAATATATAATTCTCCGATTGTGTTTCTGGAAGTGACGATGAAAATCCATGAGAATCAAAATAAGGGATTCATTTGGCCAATTGAATAACAATTGGGAGCACATGAACTTTTCGTTAACAAGAAATATGTATCAATGGGACTCTGAATTGACTATGTGTAACATTACAAGGTCATGATCATGAACAAGTATCATTTTCCCTATATTAGTTATTTGATTGGTCAATTATATGGAGATCAATATTTTCCCAGGATTGGTCCATGATCTGGATAATATAAGTTAAGGGTTAAAAGTGATGACATACACATGAAGGATTTCCTTTCAAGGTATGGACAATAGGTATTTATATTGATGACATTTGGTCATACTAATTCCCCCAATATCATTATAAATATAATTAAATTTTCCTTTATAAATTTCCCAGATTAGTTTGTGGTAGTATTTAATGACTATATTATTATATATTATAAATGTAAATAACATCATGAATTTCACTTGAGGATTATACTGAATACCCTAATGAAGGGTAATTTGTACAAAAAAATTTACAAGGTTGAATTGTGGCTATATAATGTTTTATTATTTGGTTATATTATCTCTTGTGATGTTATGTTGGTGGATCCATGAATGATGCATGTTCACCAACATTCATCAAGACTAACGACTATGGCCGAGTTATAAATTTTTCATTGATTAACTAGATATTATCAATGCATTGTGACAGTTTTTTCATAAATCACTAATTCACTCACCATGTTAACATTGAATCGAGTTCAGTTTCATTAGAATGAAGAATTTGAATAGAATTTCAAGGAATAGTTAATATGGTTGGTCATTGAAACTGTTTTCACACACCCTCGCTATAGATATGGCTTCGTGATTTACGATGATGAATCAAAGAAATGGTTGGGATGTTTTATCATGTTCGAATAGCCCGAAGACCTTAATTTTTATTGATTTTTGATTACCCCTCCTTAATGGGTTGAGGGGGAACCCTTACAAGGCCCGTAGGCTCAAAGATTACATGGCCCATATGCTTAATAGATTACATGGCCCGATGGTCTTAGGGAATTAAACCAGACTATAACTGTAAGGAACCACCCCTCACCAGCATCTGCATCACGATGATAGATCTCCACCATCAGAAGATCGTCTGAATAGGCTTCCCATGTAAGAACAAGCAGGTCCTGATTGAAAATCCATACTCTCTCATTCGTCCAAATACATTTGGTTTTGCTTTGGTGAGTTCACATGCTCTGAATCCTCCTATGGGTCTGCTCCCTTTTTGTAGATTCTCCCTGGGGAAGCTGCTCTTATAATGTTTCCCTAAGGCCATTAGGTGGCCCGAAGGCCTTAAAGGTGGCCTAAGAGCCTTACTGACCCAAAGGCCTGGGTGGCCCTATGGCTTTAAGGACTCCAAGTCAGAACTGGTGGCCCATGGTGAATAGTACCTGCTGCTAAAGCACAGAACAGTGCCTGCTACAGTAACTGCTACATTACCTGCTACAGTACACCAGAAATATGCCTCCACACGATTTCAAACCTAGGTCTCATGGATACACTTAAGTATTCCTCACTAACTTGGTTGAGCCTCATGTGCTTTGTTCTCATATAGAATGAAGAAGTGATGGATTATGAAACATGATAATTGAATGTTACTGAGAAAAATTACCTAGCTCATGATTTGGAGTAGGCGTTGGTAATATTTTAATAATATATATGGAGTAATAATATTTATAGAAAATGGTGTGACATATAAAATTATAATAAAATTTTAAAGTATATATTCCCCAAGAAGGATGAAAATATTCACTAACATTAATGGTTAGAGTTGATTAAACAATCTCCCTAGTCAATACATTACCACCCGAGGAAAGAGAGAAAGGAAATTGATACATTAAGTAGAAAGGATTATTCTAGATTTTCTATTATGAGGATAAAAAAAGATCCAATATTTATCAATTTATAAAATATGTAAATTCAAATAATGAATTAATGGCATAAATATTATCATTCCTAATTTATTGTTCAACAATATGTCAATAAAGTGATTAATGATGTTAGGAAGGAGGATTTATAGCTACAAAAGTAGGTGGTTTTGATCTTGAGTTCATCATTTATTATGTTGAAATAATTATTTTTATTAACTAAGTATGATTCAATTTAATAAAACACCTTAATAATGATGTAATACAAGAATCTCATAGACCATCATTCATTATACATCTAGGAAGTGTGAAGTTGTATATGTGACATCTTCTAAGACACTATTATGTCTAATTATTATGTGTTTTCTTTTTATTTTTGGAGTTTTTGGGAATTGGGAATCGATAAACATGTTTTGGATGAAAATATGCCAAGTCATACATTTAGATCATTGTTATTATAACTGTGTTGCTGATAAAACAATGGGAGATTTTATTGGGAAAATACACCTTTACACTTTATGAGAATTATTTTATAATCTATGAAACACCGCAGACAAATCATGAGGATCTGTTTTGGGGTGGTAGTGGAACCAATAAGTTTATTCCTTCATTTTTAAAACCATTAATAAAAACCATGATATTTTTCTATCACAATAGTATTTTGGGTTTTTAACAAAATTACATTTAAATGTTTATAAAATTTTTCTTCATATCATCTCCTATCATGCATATCCCCTCTCTCGTTCCTTAAATTTTTCTTCCCAATACTGTTGGTGGTTTTCCCATTTATTAAAGGTGTTTTTTATTAAGTTACCTTCCATTATTATTTATTTCATCATCCTCCCCCATCCTTTATTTTGTTCTTCTATAAACTTATAAGGTGAAACCCCTATATTGTGGGTTAAAAAACCTAGGGTAATTAATGTGAGTTTTTGATATATTTCTAGTGGATTAAGTGTAGGAGACCTCCTTCTCCCAATTTCAGGTGATTGTTGTCGAAGGTTAAAATTTTAGGACTGCTTTGGATGTAGGTGTCTCTATATAAGGGTGTTTATCATAGATTTATATGAAATTTATAATATCTAATAGTTAATTTTTTTTATTAATATCCATTTAAATGATTTGTGGTAGATATTTGTTCCATGTTTCATATGTTTTGTGGTTTGGTTTGGCTATTTCAATGTTTAAAGTATGTTTTAAAAAATAGGGTCTGTTGAGGGCACCTAACGTGTTAGATAAAATGGATCAGAATGGTTTTATAGTTTCATATGGAAATATAATTATATTTTAGAAATTGGTTAACATTGTGAATATTTTTTGAAATGGGATTTTTTTATTTGTGAAAATTACTTTCTAAATGGATTTTACTGTGAGAACATGTTATGTGATTATGTTTAGCATTGAGTAGCACATAGAATAACTAGTGTGTGAGAATACATTATCTACGAGACCATCAGATTCAATAGAAGTAATACCAATATGGATTTAATTTTTTCACAATGGGAATGAGAGAGCCTTTGGTAGGAATATAGAGAGAGATCCCACTTATTGATCATGAGATAGAGAGAAAACATTTATTTTAACCTATGAAGGACTATGAAAGTATCCAACCATTTTAGCCAACAACAAACTATGTTTCTTACTCACTCATTATATAAACTTATGGTTATATTCTTTAGTTCACATTAATTATATTGGGTTAATATTTAATCATTTATGCATTTTTTGTGTTCCTTGTTTAATATTATATCATCTAATATTCCCATTCCAATACATATTTATATATGGTGATGAAATGTTTTATATGACTTTCATTTTTTGGGTATATTTTGAGCAAGTGGTTTTATATGGACTTGTTTTTTAATTTGAAAAATTTTAGTTGACGTTTTGTAAAATAATAAATAAAGCAATGGGATTTCCATTTTTTGTAAAAAGGGGGAATATTTTCCAATTAATCTATTTTTTAAAAAGGTTTTTCAAACTTGTTTATTGGTTTTCGTGGATTAAAATTCTAAAATGAATACATTTTCCTGAACTAATAATTTTTTTCCCTCACACCTTTTATATAAAATTGGTTTTATATTGATTTTGTTTTTTAGGAAACTATATATTTCAAGGTAACTTTTCACTTTTTTCTCTTCTAGAATATTTTAATAAATTATTTTAATAGAGGAGATGTTGTATCAGAGTCTTTTATTATGTGGAGCTATTTGGGAGTACTATACATTTTGTGTGTATATATGTATAGGGAACTCTTTGTTCTTTCTACCATTATTGGGTAATGAGATTTTGATTTCAAATTCCATATCAATGTATTGTTATGAATTTTTATGTATATGATGTAATATTAATAGTTATGGTATCAACATTATACATACATTGTTGATATGGTTGACAATTTATATATGTGTTCTCTAATTTTGTTGGTGTTCCTATATTATTTCAAAGATGGTTCAAACTATTTTACCATGGGATAATCCATTCCCAAAAGGGTTTTTAATATACCTTGTGTTTTTCATCAACTCATCGAGATAGGCAAATCACTTTATGACTTATGGAATGCAGGATCGGGTGATCGGTTGGGTCAAACGAAGTAGGTTAAATACAAAATAGTATCAAAGGCTTTATTTTATTTATGAGTCAGGGGTAGATTGATGCTAAGTCCATCTGGACATGGTATGATGTAATGAAGGAGTTCCACTCCAGATCTTATTTTTTTCGAACCTCATGTTTCCAGGAGTGGTATGTGATTTGTTACATGTTTTTAGCCTATTTATTGGTTATTTTAGTGATACCATGATGTATTTCTTTATTTGTGAGGGGTCACAGGTTAAGGAATTTGGTTGTTTTGAGTTTCAATGTAAAATCGTTAAGTATACAAGGGGGTGAAAATTTACACACATAGTTAGATGTAACCTTTTGCATCATCATATGACTTGTCTAAAATATCCAGTGAGACCTAGATAGTTGGCACTTAGTTTTTCTGACAGTGCAGAAAAATCAAAAAAAATTAGAATAAAATAAAAAAACTTCTTTTCTCTTTTTCCTTTTTTTTATATTAATACTTCTTATTGAGACATTTTATAATGGTTCACATTAGTTTAATTGATAACGTTTGAGATTGAATTGTGTATTTGTGATCTTATGTATTTAATCCATTAGACAATGCCTCCCAGAATGATCATTTCTAGTCACAGATATGGTGTAACAGTTAATACCCCAAAGGAAAACCCTCTATTTGATTCATCTTGAGTGGAGTAAATGATTCGTACAATATAATCATGGGGAAAATGTGGATTTATAGTGAAAATATGGATTTTGGACCAAGCCAAAGTGTTTACTAAGAAAAATCCATTGATATACCCTAGAGAATAGAGACCCAATGAACTTGAGGAATCAATGGATTGATCTTACTTAATATTTTACATCCTAAGGACCCTTGACACCAAAAAAATAGGATTAACCATTTGTATAATTGAATTACAATGAAGAATGTGGTGGGACTCAATGATATTTTAAAGGTAACATAAGGATAATGCATGGAAAACTATCAATAAAAAAGTTAAATGAAAGTTAAACCATGATATAATGTAGAGTGAGGAGGCCTCATTGTTCATGAGATTTTAGAAATTGGAATTTTTTTGTGATGGAGTACACCACCGAATTTAATGATTTGGTTCATTTCCAAATCGATCTCCTCACAAATTATTACCTCAATGATCAACATTTTATGATTGGGCTATAGTCCGAGATCAGGTATATTCTCATTCTTACCTACATAAAAACCTATTCAAAGGTTTTTGAAAAAGAATGTTTGGAAGAGGTGTATATCACTTTCAAAAAAAGTCTCATTAGTTTTCATTCAGTGTGTTGTTGATAGAAATCTTCATTTGGTCAATAGAGGATGTGGGAAGAGCCTCATCACGGTAGTAGAAAGAGTACTCTGTAGTCATCAGGTACAACTCCAGTTGATTCTATAGGTCATAAGCTTACCTGTTACTAATAGTTTGGTAATGGACTTCATACTAGTAAAAATTACTCTAAGGATCCAAGGATATACATATAGTGTGGTAATATTGTTTGTCTTGATCACTACTATAGTGTTTTTGGCGGGATAGTTTTATATGTTCCAAGTTATAAAAGGGACATCTGGAGATATCTAATACTATTAATGGTGTATAATATTTCAATCATGGAAAGTGGTATTCCCAACATGAAAAAAGGCTCCAGGTGGGTCAAATTCTACACATCTCTATATAGATTATGTTATACCAGATTACTCATATTCTAAGACTGCCACCATGAGAGTTATTTTTTAATCATTATACATTGTATTATGATATATTTTTCATGGACATGTCACTTTCTATTATCATTCTAAAAAATCATTATTACTTGGGTATGTGAGTCGATTTGGTGCTATATTTTATTGATATTCTAAACTGGTTAGGTCAAATAATGAGCACAAATTCATGAAAATGAGGTTTCATGTTTTATTTGATTATATAGAGGTCACTTGGGAATTAGTAATGTTAGAAATGGATAATTTTTACCATATTATCATCTTCTATTAGTGTATCAACCTTATGGTTCAGATCAATGACTGTTTTAGTTGTTTCTAATTTCATACACCTGATGGGAGCACTCATGTATTTCGGAGAAATTATAATCAATGATTGGGGATTTGGACTAATTACATTGGATTTGGGTTTGATTTCCTTACTGTTTTTGAGGTTATTTCATGTTTTCTCAAAGTAGTTTTTAGATAGTGCAATTCTATTTGTAATGTATAGGTATCAAGATGTGTTTTTTGGAGGATTTTTAGGGTATCGTCCTTTGTGAGATTACTAGTTCACCATTGATATTATCCTCGAGATGAGAATCATTTCTCTACCATCATACCTGATGGTTAGAGATAATTTTAATGAGATGAAGTTTTTTCTAGAGGACCTCAAGGGTAAGGTATTTCTGTATCATATAATTTCACTAGGTTTTCACCAATTATTTTTGCAAAGAATTTAGAAGAGAGCCTTCTAATTTTCATAGTCTATTGTAAGATTAAATATGCGACTCTAATGAATAAATTTATAATTCCAAAAACCGATCAACTCTTTGATTATATCTAATGATATTATTGGTTTTGAAATATTGACTTCAAATATGATAACCATTAGATGAGGGTTTGGGTAGAGGGAATTCCATATATATCATTTCAAGGATCATATGGAAATTTTGTTTAATTGACTTTCCCCTTTGGGATTACCAATGATCCTATGGTATTTATGTAATTATTGAGAAAAATCCTCCACACCTTTTTGACTACATTTTAGTCTTGTTTTAGGATGAATTATTGGTGTATTCAACGATGGAGGAGGATCAAGCTGACCATGTAGGGGTTTTTGTGGGATTCATGAGGGAGAATCATCATTATACGATGTTTTAAAAATGTTTTTTGGATTCTTCATATAAATTTCACGTTCCACAAGATATCTGAAAGAGGATATTCAGTGGATCGAAATAATTTATGAGTAGTCGTGTATTGGGAGTAGATCAAGAATGCCTCTTATTTCTAATGATTTTTGGGAATGGATGGGTATTATGGAGCTTTGTTTGGTAATTCATCATGGTGACATATCCCTTGAAATATTTTAACAGTAAATGTATTAAATATTAGGGGGATGTGAAGTGGAAACATTCTTTCGAGATGTTATGTTACTATCTATCATTTTTTCATGTTTTGATTTGTCTCGAGCTTGGGAGTGCTTATATGGTGTATTTTCTTTCCCATAGTGCGGGATTTTGGGGTTTATTGATATAGGATGACAATGTAATGGACTATGGATAATGAGAATGATTCCCACGGGAATGGAATTATAAAACCCATAACAAAGTTTCAGTAGATGTGGTGGATTCATTGGAAATGTTTGGACACTACCTCTTTGGGCAGAATTTTAATGTTACTTGAAACAAAAGAGTTTAAAAAATATCCTTACATAAAGGGACATGACTCTAATAAAAATAATATACATATATTATCTCTATAAAATGATTTAGAAAAATCTTATATTCCCATGAAGGGGAACTTAGTCATTGGAACTTTCAACATGAATATACTAGTGTTGGCAGTTTGAGAATCAGTTGATGGGTACGGTATGACGAGTTTTTTCTAATTTGTGTCTAGAGGTATATAAGGATGGATGGAGGGATTTTATTTTCCAGAGTTCAGGTCACACACCCTCTCATTGGACTTATCAATTAGGATTTGTTATATGACCCCATGTAAAAAAATTAGTAATGTTTAAAATAGTTACAAGACCTCAAGTGGTTAGTCAAAATCTCTCAATGGGTCTCTAAAATTTTAGAAATAGGATTGTTGATCCTTTTGTATTGATGAATGGGTTGATATATGTGGTGTATAATTCTAGTTGGTTAACGAACCATGGGGAAACCAATATATTTGATTGATTGAGAGGTTATTTTTTGTGGGCCGGGTTGAGGCATGTAGTTGTAGACTTTGTTTCCTGATTTCTTCCCTACTAGAGGATTAATGTGGAGTATTAGATACCAATATATTTATTTAACCTCATACATATCAGTGTGGATGTGGTAAGAGATCATGATGGATTCTTTATCGATATACCGTGTACTATATTTGAAAAATGTGTTATAGGGGTGATTATTGATTTTTTTTAAATCACACCTTTCTCATTCCATAATAGTTTCAATGAAATTTGGGGAACATTGTCACATGTATGATTGAGAGTTATTTGGATTCCTTGAGTTCCTTAAATGATGGTTTCAAACTAGGATGACCTCTTCACTTATTAGATTTATAAGGTACCCTAGGATTAATTTGGAACTAAACTATGGTTGAGAGGCACATATCACCGATAGATGGATGATCATTCTAAAAAACCCATCAACACCCTCAAGGATTCGATTAATCCACGTTCACTTGTTTTTAGTGGATTTTGGTAAAGGCACCCATCATTTGATGTTTTTTTATCATAATAATTATTATTCCATGGTCATGATGTCCCTTCTTGGAATCTATTAATTGGTGGCCTTGCCAGTCCTTGATCTATTGGGATGTGGTGGGAGAACATTCCTCAGAAGGACTGTGTCATTTCTAGGAGATGACAGTGATGGTGAAACTGATTTATAAAAATGTTAGTGATATAAAAAATTCATCAAAAGTCATAAAAATTAAAAAAATCACCGATTAAGGTTTTTTTGGGTGAGAAAGTGTCTATTCAGGTATATATCTGTATTGTACAACAAAATTTTGGAAATATGATAAATTTAGTATCGTCTTATGTAATATAATTTAATGTTTGAGAGAATATATGGAATGTAGTGTATGGGTTAGAGATTCGACAATAGATGACATCTATTTATGATTTCCTCCATGTTTCCCCATTAATGAGATATTATCCAAAACTATATATTTAGTTATAGATGAAGGATTTGGAGTTGGAGATAGATGCCAACATTTTGTAGTATCCTACTTACGTTTTTGATTACCAAAACACGTTTCATCATGGTAATTCGATCTCATTAGTCTGTTTTCATTATATTCACAGTATAGATAACTATAATACATTGGAGCGAGAAGTTTTTGAGATGTAGTAATGGGTTCACCAATTTTCATTAAATAATTATTTTGGAAATTTCAGGGTAGAATGTGGAATAATGGTCATTTTTAGCACCCGAAAGGTCCCTGGTACCTCTAATTGTGAGTTTTATTTACCATTCATTCTGTTTTTGAAGTTTATGGGGGATAGGGTTTTAAAAACATGATCTCATGAAAACACGTCAAACACGTGGTTTTTGAACAGATTAAATAACCATGTGACTAACCGAGAGAGGGGTTTTTTATGATAAAATCTTCTTTTTCATAGTTTGTGTATGATTTTACAAATTATTTAAAGCCCATGAAGAACCATGCAACTCATTGTTTGGGAGTTATTGTCACTCACATGGTTGTTTCATGGATTCCCTAACCATGTGGCCAAACCATATGGGTTTTCCAACACATTATTATTATTACAAAAATCTCCAAGAAGATTTTATATTGTTTTCCCCTAATTTCTTGTCCCCATAATGTGAAACTTATCTCCTAGATGGTGGGTTGGCCAAACC
The DNA here is from genome assembly GCA_963277665.1 of Viscum album. NCBI lineage: Eukaryota > Viridiplantae > Streptophyta > Magnoliopsida > Santalales > Viscaceae > Viscum > Viscum album. Next base: position 1,284,968,214 of record OY728134.1, read on the forward strand.
AAGTGTATTTAATGGGGGGATTTGGTATGATTTCTTGTGGATTTGTTTTGTGAGGCCTTCTACAGCCAATATCGGGTGGTTATCATTGAAGGCGATGAGTGTGGGTTGATTTTAGCGTATTTTTCTCTATTTAAGGGAATTTTCCATGGTTTAATAGTATTTTTCAAATTAACTATGCTTTATGTTTAATAAATTTCCATTATAATTATTATTGGTTGATTGTTATTTTATAATTGCTATATTCCCCACATTTGATTGAAAAATTGAATGTTTAATGTATGGTTTACAAATGTGTATGGATTGAGTTCACACCACAGGTTTGATAAATTGGATCAAAATTTTCTTCAGTTTTCAAATGGATTTATTAAGTGGTTTTGAAATGTTTTTTTCAAAATGACGGTTTGTAATTGTCCGGATCTCTCCGGTTCATTCCTTTGTGAAAATCTATTGTTTTTGGTGTATGGGAGGTCAATGTGACTTATCCCTAATACTTTTAAAAAATTTTAGTTCTATAACATTTTTCCCAGAACATTTAGTCGTCCAATGGTAGGTCTATAACGATAGGTCGTTCACAGTGACATTCCAACAGTAGGTCACTGACTATGAGTCATCCAAAGGTGACTCTTCCAATGGTGAGTCATGCAACGGTGGCTCGTCCAATTGTTACTTTTCCAATGGCGACTCGTCCAATGGTGAGTCTTCCAATGGTGAATCAACTAATGGCGAGTGGTCCAATGGTGACTCGTCCAATGGTTAGTCAACCATTGGTGAGTCATTAACAATGTTTCCAAAATGGTGTGTTATTTGTGACCAATTTTTCCTGCATCCTACTGTTTTCCTCTTTGACGTTATCTTTGATGTAAAACAAGTCAAAATCCTAGTCTTATGGGTTTTATGTTCGATTCAAAGCCCATAAATCCTATCATAATATTGCTACATGTCTGAGTTCATTTAAATGTTCAAACCACGCAATCTTGACCAGATCTTCCATTAATATAAAATTTAAAACTATATCTAAACCGATACTCTGTTTATATTTTAAAAAGGTTGAGGTACATTCCACCATCCTTTTCCTTCTTGTTTTTACTTAGTATGGGATGAACAATGTTATTCCTCCCATTGGATTGATGTGACTGAACTTGCATCCTTGGATAATTTCTCTTAGAGTTATCTTGCTGCTTGTGCACCCCATGTTTGGTGTAACCAAGAAGTGTCGATCCCTATTGGATATAATGTATTTTCTACCTCCGTAAGTTTGGGTTCATCGATATATTTCTTCCTGTCTCCCAATTCCATCTTATATACTGCTATCTCCAAATTTATAATAGGATTTTCTGGGTTGTTTATTGGTGCGATGGTGTCTCAACATCCTTGGGTGGTTGCAGTCTTGTGAGAGAGGTGATTGTTACCCATTGTGTTGTCTTGATCTCATGAAAAGAACGTTTAAAACCTATCTAGGAAGGGAATTTGTTGCTTCTCTTTTTTATTTACATGCAATTATAGTGCTAGCATGGTTTAGCCCACCAGATCACAATGGGATTGACATAATAAATATAAATTTTGATTAATGAATTGGTATATATTGTATGTTGTTTATTAGTGATTTTATATCCTCTTGATTTACTAGATAGTGATATATTTGTGATTTTCTGTTTTAGAAAGTCGTTCTTGGTAGAATTTGTAATGAACATAAATACATGACTAATTATAAATTAAATGGATAAAGATAAAAAGTCATGTTTAATGAATCTAATTATTGTTGTTGTAATTTTATGTAAATAAAATAGATTCAGATGTACATGTTTAATTAAATTTGATAAAGAACTAGAGGCATGTTGGTAATTGTGATAAGGAATTAAAGTCATGTAAAATTAATTGTCTATTTATTTGTGATAGGTATGATAACACTCTGTTTGTGTTTCCCATAGTTGGAACCTACAAATATTGTATCGGTTAATTCAAGATGGATTAAAGGACTAGTTTTTTGAAAAAAGATAAATCATGGTAGGGTTTTGAGTTACTATATTGATTTGGATGGTAGAGAGACTTATGCTTAGTGTTTTTAGTGATCGTTGTGTGTGAAGGATGCATGCCTTTCATAGGGACAAGATCCCACTAGCTTTGTTGTTTGTTTTCCTATAGATTGTGATTTAATGATAGCTTGGATGGTTATTGTGGTATGCGGGGCAGGAAGGCCTAGTGGTTGTAGTGACATCAGTTGATTCTTAGAGTGAATAGATGCATTAGTTCATGCCCGTGAATTTCAGGGAGGACATCAATGATGATAAAATGGGTTGAAGTTGGGCATAATTTTTTCTAAGAATGTAGGATTATTATTGAATATGTTGTTTGTTCATCTAATTTACTTTCCCCACATCTTTAGGTAGTGGTCCATGCTTGCCCTCCTTTCAAAAGAGTTGAAGAGGTTAAGGGTATGACAGATACTTTCTATGATTATCTTCTCAAGGATGGATGGGTCTATTCTCCTACTACAGGTGGAAAAAAGTCAATGGGTAGTTTATCTAATCACCGTATTGGTCCCCTTTTGTTTGAAAGCATAGTATGTTTTCCAAGAATACCTTGAACTATGAAAAAATGGTACTGTTGTTAATAAATGATTGAATAAATGATTTTGAACCTATGGGGTTGGAGCCTTCTAGGATGCAATGATGAGGTTACACATCAGATGATCTGTGGGCTTTGATTGGTTATACCTGGAGGGCTATGAATTTGTTCTGATGCTGATATAATGTAATATAATAATGATATTTTTTAATGAATTAATTAACATAAAGTGAAACTGATTAAATGGATCATGATTATTTAGTAACTTTCTTTATGTGGTTCTGTTCTTATAGGATATTTAGTCATAGAAGAGGTAGTTGGGAGTCCGAGATATGTTTGATGCAATTGAGTCGAGGACTTTGTTTTCCCCATATAGTGGTTGTGAGAAATATTATATCATGTAATTTTTGTGTTTCTATATGCTACCCCACCCTGTTGGATAGGGAAAATGTAACTTCGATGACTCTGAGCCCTAGGGGTTTTTCCCCCAATATCACGGTGGGAGGATAGATAGATGAATCCCCACTTTGGCCCTACTATCTTATCTTGGTAGTAACATCTGTTTTTATGCTTGGTGGTTAGTTTTACCCATAAATATGTGTATAGGGATGTAATGTCTAGTGATTATTTCACACACATATATTCTAGATATAGTTTCATACTGACTACTATAGGTATAATGTGTATAGGATGTTATGGCTTGTGGATACTTACTCTGTGTATGGGTTGTAATGGCTTGAGGTATAATACCTGAAGTATGATAAACGTTATGCGGGCTGTAGTGGATCCTAGAAACTCCCTGGTTACTTCCTGTTGTGTGGATGGTGTGGTTCATTTCCTAGGTGTCTGTGAGAAAGCCTTTGTGGTGCACGAGGTGCATGTTCTGGTGCTTTCCCAGGTGTTTTCAGGCCTTCCTTTTTGGAGAGAGATGACCAAGATGTGTGACATTGGAAAAAAGATGAAAACTAATGGGGAAGTGGAAGGGGTGTACCGATGATATTATTTATTATATTGTATACTATTTTACGCAATACTTAGTGAGATTTTCCATAGTAAGGCTGGGAACTTAGATTACATGTTTAGGCGATCAGTTAGTTTCACATGTTTTTCACTAATCTTGATAATACTTTCATTAAATTTTAATGAGAGTCTTTGGGGAGGATCCTAATGAGTATAATTTTATACTCACTCTACTTTATATAAATTATTTTTCAGGTCACTTGGAGTATGTCATAGATCAGACTGGCTACTACTAGCTGGCGAGTTCTGTAGAAGCTGCTTGGGATTTGTGGTCGCTGTTGTTTTACATTCTTTTTGTACTTTTAGTTTTCCCTTTAAGTTGGATTAGTTCATGAATGAAATTACATATGTGTACTAGGGTTTTATTTTATATTTCATTCTAATTTTGAGTTGGTTAGTGTCTATATTATATCTTTATTTCGCATGTGTTCTCTTAGAGTGTAATATCTCCCATCTGTGTGTTTATTATACCGTCGGTGCTTGTCGTTGACCTAGGGCCTACTGGAGGGGGAACAGAGGGATCATTATATCTCTTCTCATATTTCATTCCTAGTAGGGGTACACTTTTTGGAGAGGAGTTCGTGATAGAGTTGTATCAAATCAATGGTTGAGTGATAGTGTTGAGTTTGCAGTTAGGCATAGGTGAGGTGGCATGGGTTGGTAGGGAAACAATGTCATATATGCATAGAATGCCTTGTGAACACTGGAGACCAGATGAGACATAGGTATTTAGGGCCCCCTGTGATCTATTTCACATGCCATTAAGTTTACAGTGGCTACTAAACAAGGCGATATAGGTTATAGGGTAAAGACCAAGGAACGGATCATATATCATTCCTCTTTGTTCCTGTGTTTTAATAGGTAGACCTTGGTATAGGTTAACCTAATATGAATAAAATAATTAAAATTAAATAATTTTAGACTTATATATTCTTGGTCTAGGAGTTCTAATTATGCGTTCTTTTTCAGGTATGGCTCCAAGTTGACCTCCTCTTCAAGTTCGCATGGAAGATGTTCAGCATGTTACACCAGCATCTTACCACATAGTAGTGGTCGATGATGACGACACTTATAGGAGGACCCTCCAATACATTCAATGTTATATATTACAAAAGTATATGGGATCAATTTTAGAAGCATTCAGGATAGCCTTTAGCTCAATCTGTGCTCAGAAAGATCACTGGGTATCGTTGGTTGTGAAGATGCAGTGTGGGGTAGCGAGGAAGTGGTGGTTCTTATTCCTCAAGGATCGTGAGGAGTTGGAAATATCTTGTGGGATGTTCTGAGATCAGTTTTGAGATGAATTTATTTCTTCGACCTTGAAGGCGACCAGTCATTTGGAGCTAAATAGCCTTCAACAGGGAAGTTCTAGTGTGTGATAGTTCATGATCTATTTCAGGATGATTCAATGATATGCATCAATCATACTGCTAGATGAGGTGGCTAGATTGAGGAATTTCAAGGATGATTTTCTTCTAGAGATCCAGAACCATGTCACCCAATTTATGCTGATGATGTATCTTGAGTTGTTGCCTTAGGAAGAGGTTTTTGAGAGGATATTATTCAGAACCATATCTTCATGAGAGGGAAGTCTCCAAGATTCATCACGAATAAGAGATGGGGTCTAGAGTTCCCAGTATTCCACGTAGAAGAGTTTCTGTTCGGCGAGGGGTAGGTCATAGCCCATGAAATCTCATATATTATGGAGAGGTAGTTCTCAGGACTATGCCATTGGATCAGGTTCTTGTTTTTACTATGGAAGTCATGGTCATCAACAACAAGTGTGACCAACCATTTAGATCAGTCATTGTGCATCAGGTGTTCGTCTTTAGGTTCCTCTATTGAGGCAGTTCTAGTCAAGGAAACATAAGTAGGTTGAACCAGCACAGGATCAGTAGAGATCCAATAGGGAAGCCATAGGACAACCCCAGGATGCTTTCTATTCTTAGAGAGAAGAGTGTGGCTATGGTGGTGGTAATCAGCATGGTCAAAGAGGCCGTACATCAGGTCGTAGTCATATTCATTCTTTAGCGTTTCCAACACCAGGTGAAATAAACATCATTCGAGGTTCCATTTTTTTATGTTCTACTTGGGTGTATTCCTTCTTTGATCTAAGAGTAACACACTCCTTCATATCACTTGCTCTATTCCATGCTTTGGGACTGGACATAAAGAGGCTTCCAGTTCCCTTGGTGTTAACTACATCCATTGAAGGTCGATCCAACTTGTTTGAATTATGTAGAGACTGTGAGCTAGTGATGTGGCATCACTAATCTTGGGTATATTTTCTATAATTATGGATACAACCATTTGATTTAACCCTTGACATGTATTGGTTTTATTTTATGCAACCCATTTTAGAATTCCTCTAGAGGCAAGTGGTGTTCTTCGATGCTGATGGAGAGCCGGTAATGTTTATTGGCAAGTGGGACCCTTGTATTGGTTAGAGGTGTGTTCATCCTTTATCATCATTAATGGATGAGCTGATGTTTAGTTCATCAAATGTTCATTATTCGGGGTCTCCTATGTTCATGGAAGAGTAACCTAATTTTTTTCCAGAAGAGGTTGTAGCATTGCCCCCTCGATGAGAGATCATGATTGGGATTGTGCTATAGCTAGGCGTGTCTCCTATATCGATGTCTCTTTATAGGATGACACACTTTGAGTTGTGAGAGTTGTGTATATAGATAAATGGTCTGTCGTATTGTGGTTTTGTTTGTAAGAGTGTGTCACCATGGGGTGCACCAATTTTTTTATTCATAAATAAGGCTGATGGATGTCTGCAGCAATGTTTCGGTTTTCATCGCTTGAACAATGTGATAATGAAGAACTGATATCCTCTTTTTTGGATTGATGATTTTTTTGATCAAATGATGGGTAAAATTTTGTTCATGAAGATTTATTTGTGTTCAAGATATCATTAGATGCATGAGAAGGACTGGGATATCCTAAATAATTCTTTCTATTATCATCACAAGAATTACGAGTACTTGTTGATGTTGTTCGGTGTGAAGAATGCTCCAGCTATGTTCATGGGGCTTAATTATTCTATGTTCAATGAGTCCCTAGACAAGTTCATGGAGGTTTTTATCGATGAAATCCTTGTGTAATTCACAAATGGGGATGAGCATGTAGAGCATATGCATGCCTATTTTGGAGTCCTTCATCGATAGATGCTATTTTGGAAGTTATTGAAGTGTTAGTTTTGGGTACGAGATGTATATTTCATAGGTCATGTGGTATCCGAGTAGGGATTAGTTGTGGATCTTTTGAATATAGAAGTAGTTGTGTCTTGGGAATCCCTCAATAATGTGGAAGAGATGAATAGTATCCTTGGTTTTGCAGGCTATTAACAGAGGTTCATAACAAATTCTCTCAAGTTGTGACTCCTCTAACAGTGTTGACCAGGAAGGATCATTCAATTGTTTAGACTGATCAGTGTCAGGTAGCATTTGTGTAACTGAAGGAGAAGTTGGTAAGTTTTCCAGTTTGTTGTATTCCAACAGACGATGATCAGTTTGAGGTTTTCAATGATTCTTTGAATACGGGGTTAGGTTTTGTTCTGATGCAATAGATATTGGTTGTTTATTATGGGTCTTGTGAGTAGCGTCCCCATGAATGTAACTATTCCACCCAAGATCTTGATTTTGTGGTAGTGGTGTTTTCTCTAGAGTTGTGGAGATAATATGTCACCCGAAAGAAATTTCTGGTTTTCACAGATCATAAGAGCCTAAGGTATTTTTTCTCCTAGTGTGACTTGATCTTGCTACAGAGTTTGTGGATGGAGTTCTTACAGGATTACATCTTTGAAATTTCGTATACACATGGATATGGGATAAGGTGGGGGAATAGTTTGTATTTTCCATATAACGGTGCTTTCATATCTGGTGTTGTAGGTAGAAGAGTCCTAGTTGGGGGATCTTGAGGTGGAGGTCTGGAAAGATCATGTTATGTGTGGTGAGGCCCCTAATGGTTTTTTTAGGATAAAAAACACTAGATGTTGTTTACGGAATGTCTTTTTGTTTCATTGTAATTGTGTGAGATGGTTATCTGTGAGTTTCATAGTTCAACCTTAGAAGTACATCCTGGGATGATGAAGATGTAGCATCCCTTGATGAGTTAGTTTTGGTGGCTTGGGTAGAAGCATGCATTTGCTATGTTTTTGTCTCGATGTTTGGTCTTCCAGAAGGTGAATGTCAAGCAACGTGTTCTTAGTGGTTTTCTCCAACTGTTAGATATTCCTTGATGGAAGTGGAAGGACATATCAATGGAATTTTTCACTGATTTACCTCGAGATCAGGGAGGAGTTGATGCTATATGGGTGGTAGTTGATCATTTGACAAAATCTACCCACATTATTTCAATCAAGGAGTCAAGGTCAGTAGTAGTTTTGTCAAGATAATATCTGGAGGTGGATGTAAGACACCACGAAGTCCTGAGGGAGATCATTCCTGAACAGGATACTCATTTTACCTCTAGGATGTGGATAGGTCTCCATCATGCTTTTAGTTCTCAAATATACCTTATCACTAATAATCATCCGTAGACATATGGTATGATAGAGCGGACCATTTAAACTCTTGAAGACATGTTTCTATCTTATGTCCTCGATTTTGGAGGTCTATGGGTGACGTACCCTCCATTGGTAGAGTTATCTTACAACAATAGTTTCCACTCCACTATTGGTATAGTGCAATTGGAAGCCTTGTATGGCCGACTTTAACGTTGTACTTTGTGCTAGACTTGGGTCCGAGAGTCTCAAATTCTCAGGCTGGAACTGGTATAGAATACGACAAAGATGGTTTAGGTGATTTGATAGAGGATAAAGGCAGTGCAAGATCAGAAGAATTCTTATGAAGATTATTTGAGGAGACCTCCTGGAGATTGATGTTTAGGATCTCGTATTTCTGATGGTGACTCCCAATCGTGTGTAGCGATGGTTTGGTCTTGGGTGTAATTTTTCTCTGTGGTTTGTGAGTACTTTTTGGTGTTGGGTGATTTTGGAAACATGACGTAACATGTATCACTTCACCCAAAGATGAGAGGAATACATGAAATTTTTTTTATGTCACAGCTTCATCATTATCTTCGTGAAAACCCTCACATCATATATTAGGGTAAGATAAATGTTGACAATGATACAACCTTCAAGGAGTGATCTATGGAGATCTTGGACTGCAAGGAGAATGTGTTGTGTGGCTGTTCAATCCCCTTGGTTTGTCGCTTGTGGTGGCATGGTGTCATGGAGTAGATTACCTAGGAATGTGATTCATAAATATGAGATCAGTACCCCGAGCTTTTTGATGGTTAGTTTTTCTTATAATGTTGTTCGTTTTGTGGTTGTAGACCATTCTTGATTATGATATGGATTTCGTTTTTTTTTCATATTGTGGATTGTTCTCTTTTGAGAGGTATTTTCCATGGGAGAGTGGTTAAGAGCTAGTTGTGGTTATTGTGTGGTTTTCTGCGTTGTTTTTTGAAGCATTTGAGCTCAATTGGTGTCGAGATCCCTGAGAGGCATCTCAAAGGATGGTTGTTCAGATACCTTTTTCTATTTTATCTATGGGTTGGTTTTCAATTCTTCAGGACGAGAATGTTTTTTGAGGCATCTTATGTAATGGCTCAGACCACTCTGGTCTATTCCTTTATGAAAATATTGTGTTTGAGGTGTTATTTGAGGACAAGGTGACTTATCCCCCAACACTTTTCCAAATTTCCATATTTGTGAAGAGTGTTTCTAGAACATTGATTCATCCAACGGCAGGTCAATAACGATGACTCGCCAATGGTTGGTCACTGACAGTGAGTTGTCCGATGGCGAGTTGTCCAAAAATGAGTCGTCCCATAGTGACTCACCCAATGGTGAGTAATCCAATGGTTACTCATCCAACGATGAGTTATCCAATGGTGACTCATCCAATTGTGACTCATCCAATGGTGACTCTTACAACACTGAGTCGTCCAACGGTGACTCATTCGATAGTGATTCCTCCAATGGTGAGCCATGAATAGTGTTTCTAGAATGGTGAGTCAGTTGTGAATAGTGTTTCCAATATCCTATAGTTCCATCTATTTGACTTTATCTTTTACATAAAACCAGTTTAAATCCTTGTGTTATGGAATTTATGCTTTATCCAATTCCCATTACTCATATATAAATATTCCTAAGTGTATGAGTTCTTTTACTTGGTCAAACAGTGTAATCATGACAAAACCCTCCATTAATGGAAAATCTAAAACTATATCTAAATCAATGCTCTGTTAATATTTTCAAAATTCCAAGATACGTCCAACCTTTTTATTCTTTATAGTTTTCCTTGGAATGGGCCATGCATATTTCTTCCTCCCATAGTAGTCGGGTGACCAATATTCTATCCCTAGATCATTTCTATCAGAGTTTTTCCTATGGCTTGCACACCACATGTTTGGTGAAACTAGGTGTCTATCCATGTTCGTTAAAAGGTATGTTCTACCTCTGTTCATATGGGTTCCTCAATTTGTTTCCTCCCATTTCCACTAAACATGTGAAAAAATGTGATCTCCATGTTTCTAAATGGAGTTTCTCAGTTTTTTGTTGGTGTGGTGGTGCTACAGCATCCGCAGGAGGATGTTTTCTTGCAGGAGAGGAGACAATGACTTGTTTTGTTGGCCTATTCTTGTGCAAATAAAATTGAAGACATTTTTAGTTAAGTTATTCATTTCTTCTCATTTGGTTTATGTGAAATTTTAGAGATAGCATGGTTTATCCCATTATATCACATTGGAATTGGCATAATAAATATTAAATAGGATTAAATAATTGGTATCGATAGTATGTAGTTCCATAGTGATTGTATTTCCACTTGATATTATTGATAGAATAATATCTATGATTTTATTATTAAGCATTTCATTCATGACGGAAATTTTTAAAGAACATAAAGCAAAGATTAATTGTAAATTGATTGGATAAAGATAAAGAGAAATTTTTAATGAATCAGGTTGTTGTTGTTATAATTTAATATTAATAAAATTTATGTATATGTGCATGATTAATTAAACGGGTTAAAGAAGAAGAGGCATGTTTATTCTAGTGATGAGGAATTAAAGGAATGTTAAATTAATTATATAATTATTGGTGATATCTATGATAACATTCTATTTTGGTTTTCTATAGTATAAACCTATGAATAATGTATTGGTTAATTCAATATGGATTAAATAATCGATTATTTGATAAAAGATAATTCATAGTAGGTTTCTGAGTTACCATATTTGTTGTGAAGGTGGAGATCCTTATTCATGGAGTTTTGACTGATCGTTGTGTGTGAAGGCTGGATGCATTGCTTGGGGCCATGATCTCAATAGATTTTTTTTGTTTTCTTACTGCTTATGATGTGATGTGAGTCTAGATGGTTGTTGTGGTATGAGAGGCATGGAGGCCTGATGGTTATTGTGGTAGTAGTTGATGCATGGTGTGGCGAGATGAATTAGTTCATGCATGTGGATGTCAAGGAGGACATCATAAATGATGAAATGGGATGAAGCTGGGCTTACCCATTAAAGTTAATATTGGATTCTTATTTAATATTTTGTTTGTTTATCTTATTTACATTCCCCACTATAAGAAGAAGATGGTCTTTATTAACCTCCTTCTAAAATACTCAATGGCTTGTGGCGTATTCCATGTTCTTTCTATGCTTATCGTTTCAATAATGGATGGGTTTATGATCCTTCTATAGAGGGAAAATACATGGCAAGTCGTTCATCTACTCAACATGTTGAAAACCTTGTGTTTATTAGCTTAGAATTTTTACCTAAAATACATAGAACTATGGAAAATTTATGTTTTTAATAAATGATTTAATAAATGATGTTGAAATCAGGGAGTTGGAGGTTGCTGGGATGCAATGTTGAGGATACACTTCTGATGAATTGTGGACTCCGTTTGGTTATGCGTAGAGGGCATAGAACATTGATGTGAGGATGATATAATGTAATGTATAAATGATAATGGTAAATTAATGTTTATAGAGTTAATGAATGTAAATTGAAAATTATTAAAAGAAATAAGATTATTTTGTAAAGCTCTTTAAATGGTTGTCTTCTTATAGGATATCTAGTCATAACAATGGTATCCAGTAGTCTGAGAGACGTTATCTATAGTTGAGTATAAGACTAGGTATCTCCCATAGTGTGGTTGTGAGAAACAATATATCATGTAGTTTTTTTTCTATATGATACCCCCATCGTGTTAGTTAGGGTAACTGTAGCTCTAGGTATTATGATCCCTGAGAGGTGTTTTCCCGAACATCACAGTGGAAGGATGGATGGATGACTCCCCCCTTTTGCTATGCTCTCTTATCTTGGTTGTTACTTATGTTGGCATGCATCGTGGTTAGTTTTCCCCATATATGTATATAGAGGGATATAAATGGTTGTGTTTTTTCACAGACATATATTATTGATATAGTTTACTACAGACTATTATAGGTATAATGTGTATAGGTTGTGATGGCTTGAGGATCCTTACATAGTGTATAAGTTGTAATGGAATGAGGTATAATACCCGATGTGTGATACATATTATGTGGGTGGGGCTGGATCCTAGAAACTACAGGGATATGTTTGGTTGTGTGAATGGTATAGTGCATCGTCCAGGTGTTTGTGGGTAATCCTTTATGTTTCACAAGGTGCATGATGTGGTGCTCGCCCAGGTGTTTTTGTGCCATCCTTTTTGGAGAGAGATGCTCATGACATGTGACATTGGTGAAAATCATAAAACCAATGGGAAGTCGTAGCAAGGAACCCTTGATATTGTTTATTATATTATATACTATTGCATGAGATACTTGGTGAGAGTATCCATATTGAGGTAGGAAACTTAGTATACCTGTTTAGGTGGAGAGTTAGTTCAAAATTTTGTTCACTCTGCATTAGCATGATTTCATTACTTTTTTCACAAGAGGCTCTAGGGATGATCCTACTAAGTACACTATTATAATAACCCTACGTTATATAAACCATTTTTTAGAAAAATTAGAGCAGGTCATAGACCAAGATGGTTACTACTTGTTTGCGGGTTTGGAAAGAGAATTTTTGTCTTTGTGGTTGATGTCCTTTAACTATCATTTGGTACTTTCAGTTTTCCCTTTCAGTCGTAGTAGTTATTATATGACACTACATATGTGTACTTGGGTTTTATTTTATATTGTAGTCTATGTAATATTTGGTTGGTGTCTATATTATCACTCTCTTTTTCATGTGTTCTCTTAGAGGGTAATCCATCTCTTATGTGTGTTCACTATACCTTTAGTTCCAGTCACCAGCCCGGTCCTACTCGAGGTGACACTCAAGGGTAATTATCTATCGTCTCACATTACCAACCCAATAGGTATAAACGTTGTGTGGAGGGGGGTCGTGATAAGTTGTTTTGTAAAAATTTAATTATTTGATTATCAAAAAGGATTGTGAAATGTATTTTATCATATCATACTTTTGATTTGATTTAGTTTGGAATTTAGTAGAAAATTTGATAATAAGGGAGTGAGAGTGTGTTATCCATGGGACTATGATAACCATTTGATGGATGAATGAAAAATATTTCATTTGTTTTGCAATGGTCCATGAAAGCCTTTAGTAGGAAGCCCAAAATAGATTCCACTTATTTACTAGGATATTAAGAGTGCTATTAAAGATGGCCCTGAGGAAGAAAATGATAGATTCCACCTTGTTTATTTGTCTAAAAACTATATTTTATACTCACGAAAATTATAAATTATATTTATAGACCTTTTTCAACATTACTCCTCCATGATTATCATTATTCTTTCATGCATTATGTCAATTCCATCATAGATATGATATCCTCAATTTTGACCATTCATATTTAACAGATCATATGATGATTAATTAATTATTAAAATAGTAATGTTATGTTGGGTATACTAAGAAAGTGGTTCCATATGGCCTTGTATCAATTATTTGATCCGATATAGTGTTCATTTTGGAAAACAATTTTTGTTTACAAGAAAGAAATGTTTTTTCAAATGGTTTTAATAAAATGGAAATTTATTCAATGTGTTACAATTTTGAAAATGAGTTTCAAAACTAGTTTACTTGTTTTTATGGTTTAGAATCCTTAAATATATTCCAGGTATGGTTCTTATAGGATTTGTGTCTCACATAGATTATATTCTATTGGGTTTATGTAGATTTTTTAATCGAACTAGTAAAGGTAAGGGAACTATGAAAATTGGATGCTATTCATGATTACTATCACCTATTATTCTGAATGAGACAACATGGTCTTATAGTGTTAGATAATGGAGAAATATTTGAGAATTTTTTTCCTTTGGGGTGTATGAGAGTATAGTCCATGATTGGTCCTTTCTCACATTCTTTGGTTTTGAGCATTTTAAATGAACACAATGTATGTGTCTTGTTATGACTTTATATATATATATATATATATATATATATATTTGATGTCATGCTTTTAGTTAAGTTATCAAAAACAGTGATGATGTGTTTCTTGAGGTGATTATTTATATATATAGACTCTTATTATATGGTCATGGGCATCATGTTTAATGGATACATTACGCTAGTTTACCATGGGTGAAACTATTCCAAAAAGGTTGATCATTATACTCGGTGATTACTACCCACCAATAGTGATCAAGAATAAAATTTTGGCCTTGCGGTATGTAGGCTTAGGTGACGGGTTGAGTAAACATGGGTCGGTTTATTACATTATAAGAGTATATCTGTGGGGATAACATAATGTGGGATATTTTAGATTATTGATAAAATGAAATTTTAACTATAAAAGATACATTAATAATTCTTTAGAGATATCATAGTTTTCAACCTGGGGGTCTATCACCAGGAGGAAGTGTGTTTATCCTACTAATAAATCAAAAATCAATATGTGTTTTTATCTATTTAAAATCTAGTTAAAGAATAAATGAAACATTTTTGAAAAAAGAAGATAAAAGGAAATCAATAGGAAAAAAAGATAAGTTGAAGGGGAATAGAAACTAGAATAGAAGAAGAAATGTTGGTAGAAACAAACTATTTTTAGGTTTATCCACACTACTACATGATGTATATCTAAAAAAAACTTGAAATTATCAACCTCAAACAACACATGAATGAACTCTCAAAACATACACCTCTCTCTCTAATGAAATGAACAAACACAAACAAAACTGCCTTCAGCTGATGTGTGTTCTCATATCTTTCAATAGAAAATCATGAAGAAATAAATTTCACATAAAATCACGTAAATTAAAAAGTGATATTTTCTATGCCAATAAATTACATCCCCACTCCTGAGAAACTACATTTTGTAGTCAAGAGAAAAAGTAGAAATGAAAAAGTAGTATAGATTAGTTAACTATTGTAATGAAAGAGTGTGTGGTCGCAACTGCTCCATTCAGGATTGTAAACTATAGAGTGTGTAAGGGAATTTGATAGATAAATATAATATTCAATTTCTATAAGTCATTTAGATTCACCTCCACGATCCAAGTCTACAAAAAATTCGTCCAATACCAGTGTATTGATTTCACACTCCACGATATAAAATGAAATAAAAAATTATTTCATAATTAGAATTCCAGATGAAAGTGGAAAAGAAGAAATGATATATAAATGAAAGAAATTAAGAAAATGGAATGAGGATTATCCTCTTTAACCATCCTTAAAAAACATATTTAATGGGACAAAATAGTAAAATATTTTCAAGGATGGTGAATGAGCTAAACACTCCATGAAAAACCTTTCATTGTGATTTATCTTACTCATGTGACATGAGATATCTTCCTCTACAAAATTATATACACCAAAAACATTTGAATCTCAAAAAAAATTTTAGGTCATCCTTCTTCAATGTTGTTCCCTTGTTATAACAAACTATTTTTCCAGCAGGTATACACATTTCCATGCATCAAATATAATCATTTATTACATTAAATTCAAAGTAAATCGGTCATCAATATTTCTAGTTTTCATTAAATAATTTTACTTCCAATATACATGGTGTTTAATAAATGATTTGACTAGTGACCCCATGTCTCTCAAAACAAGAATCATTCAATTATCACATTGTTTCATTAAAACAAACTTGTTTGATGAAACCTCCTTCATCAACACAGCAACGATAGTAAAAAATAATGAGTCCCTTTACTATCTCAACCAACAATCCAAACCTGCACGCTGAATCAATATTCATCCAAGATTCTATTTTTATCCTTCAAATTCAAAACTAGATCCTAAAGTAACATCAAACATAGAGAACCAACATCAAACTCAGATTTAATTCCATTCCAAAATCACCACTCTGATTGTGGACATCATTATCTCCTACCCAAACCACCTTCAGTGTGTTTTGTCATCTTGATGAGCTATTGGGTCATGATTGGCCCCTGGATTAGTAACTCTCAATGAATTCTTTAACAATGGGAAACAACAACTGTGTTAGTCATCATCCCCATCTCTTGAGTTCATATATTTGACATTTTCAATAATGGATCTTCATATTCTACATGTCACAATCCATGTAATCTTTGATCGAGATTAAATTTCAGTATTCCGAAAATTAGTCTCAGTACTCAGATGAAATCCTGTTTATATTGAATCTTAACCACAAGTGATATTCTTCCATTGAATTTAGCACGGACCCCAACCAATAAAAAATCTCATTCAAGCCTCTGTTTAGTTTCTGTTTCTGATCTCCATTAACAGATCAACAATGGTTTGGAATCATATATTCATGAATTACATTCTTCATGTTTTGAAATAGTACTTCATATCAAATAATGGTGGTTGGAAGTCATAAATCCAATCGATTCAAGGCCTTCTCATAGTCATCATATGGGTTTAGACAGGGTTTAATTATTCTTTTACAGTTGTTTCGTATGCCGAAACTCAATTTCTTATATTTCTTCTTCTCTTTAGTTGAATTTTAATTGGATATGCGATTTCACATGAGTGATTTATTAGAGTTTTGGTTCCACACAATTATGTAATGAGATAATGACTAGGAATAGGATATGTGCTAAGTTAAAAAATTCCCCTTTGTGGTCATTTAAAAAATAGGTTACATTGATAGCCATTTGAAAATATTTATAGGCAACTGATTAGTGTAACAGAATATGTTGCATTAAGTGAAAAATACTACATCACTCCACCTACGTCCCAAAAAAGAATAAAATAATTGATGTAATCCATCAATACAATTTAAGAACAAAAGATATTTTTTTAAAAGATATAAAAAAAATTCAAAAACATATTTTTTGATAAAAATGAAAAATGATTAAAAGTCTAAATATAATAGCATAAATTTATTAGTAGATAAATTTTTTATTAAAAATAAATTGATAATTTTTTGAAAGAATTAAATTTAAAAATAATGTTAGTAATTATTAAATTAAATTATGAAAATAGATTAAAAAATTAACAACAATTATTTAATAAATAAAAAAGTACAAAATGACCAAAACTCAAAATATAATAAAAATTAAAAACCAATAATTAATGTACCCATAATACAATAAAAAAATTAACAAGTAAATAAGAAGAAAAAAGTTGATATTTTAAACAATAAAAAAATATTATTATTAAATTCATTACTTTTCTAAATCTACCATAAATTAATAAAAAATGATAAATAACCAATTATTGACTAATTTAGACATCAAAATTATAAAATATTACATTAAACTAGGTGAAAAAATACATTAAATAATGGTCACATAAAATTCCTCTACACTTTATAATAAATTTGTCCCAAAATAATCCTTAGTCACATTCAATTGTAAGAACTCAATCTACAAATAGAAATGTTGAAATGCCACTAAGAATTTATTTTCAAGATGATTTTACCACATGGAATCACTCATGTAGAAAAATTTTAATACCATAATGAATTAAATTACTTGTGTTTAAAATTAGTTATTATTTTACAAAAAAGTTTTAAATTGAAAATTTTAAATAAAATTTAACATAATCCAATTTTTTCCAATTAAATTTCCAAACATTACTTTACATCTAGGTGAACATAATAAAAAAAGAATAAATGGCCTTGATAAATAGATACTCTCTTTTGATGATCAGGTTTATTAAATTTCAAAAAAGATTAATAACTCTTCCAGCATCTTATAGAATATAGGAATGAAAGAATGAGTCTACCCTAGATTAATATTACCATGTAATAATTTAGTTTTTATGTATATCATATGAGTTAAATTATAATTTTAAAAAATTAAAGTGAATGATTATAGTATGACATTGTCTCAAAATCCTAAAAGTTTCATTTTGAAACCTGAAACCCTACATTGTCCCCAATTTTGAATGGAAATGATGAAGAAGATAATTAATCGTATATTTTAAAAGTATTTTCAATTAAGTAGTGATTGATTCATGTAGAACAGTCACTATATTACTCAAAATATATTTTGCGACAAATCTAAAACTGAATTAAAAGGAAAACAACTTGTTCAGAAACACATACAAGTTAATAATTAAAAATTCAATCACACTAACAGAGAATTCCATAAAAATGTTCATAATAACACTTTTAATTTCAAAAAGGTAATCATTCAAGAATCAAAATTATCATTCAATGCACAAAATCAACGTCCAAAATATTTAAAACTATATAAATGACCAAAAGACATTATAAAATAAATCTATAATATAGAAGAACGTAAATATACCCCTTCCAAAATTGATGAGCCCACTTACAAAAACCATCATTTTTTATAACGAAAAGAATAATTTAATTCTCATAATTTTAAATATTTCTCATGTCGTTATAAGATTTAACATTTATGAATTAGAAAAAGCCTCCCCCTTGTATTCATTGAAAAAATTCCCCTACTTTTCCATTTCCAAATCTTACAACTTGGGAAGAACAAGCATTAAAATCCAAAAGTTAATGATCAAATATAGAAAACATTAGAGTAAAAGTTTAGGGTGATATATTTAACATTCTCCAACATGAATCCTCTTTTGAATTTTGAAAAAAAATGAATTCCTTATTTAAAGAAATGAAAAATAATTCTCACCACAAAACATACAAAATATACATTCAAATGAACATAAATTAAATAATTATGGACTAAAAATTATTTTCATTAAAAAAATTAATGTAGTATGTTTGGAATTCATTTCCCATTA
Source organism: Viscum album (assembly GCA_963277665.1). Classification (NCBI taxonomy): domain Eukaryota; kingdom Viridiplantae; phylum Streptophyta; class Magnoliopsida; order Santalales; family Viscaceae; genus Viscum; species Viscum album. Next base: position 1,284,986,964 of record OY728134.1, read on the forward strand.
TCAAATTTCGGAGGCAAAAAAATCAGCCTCCCACTTCACATACTTTTGATCATATAATGTGAATTTAATCTCTTTAAAAAGATAGGGTTAGAAGGATACAACTAAATATGTAATAGGTGGGGAATAAGTTTCCTAATATTGGATTCCACATGGAAGGTCTTGATGTTTTATTTTCATATAATAGAAACATCAATCTTTTATTGACAAAATAAATATATGAAAAAATATAAAACCAATGAAATAATAAAATATTGGGGTTATTCCCCTAATAGGTGGTTTGTTTTCACTACCCACAACTGGAAAACCTTGGGATCAACCCCAATCAGTCAGGGGATGTGACTTATTTCTAAAGAACCATCAAAAGTGATAATTCTTAGAATTTGGGTCAAGTAACTTATATAGCTTCTAGAAAAACCCATTTTCAACATCAATACATGACCAATACATGGTTACGTACAACTTTTTGAGTAATGGAGGGGGAAATATAGTGTTACATCCCCTATTTTTCAACATTATAAATTGTGTGAATATGTTTTGAAGTTTAAACAGATGGATGTTTTTCTAATCTAATTTAATCTCCTCTATAAAATCATCATTTAAATTCTCTTTAATATCAATATCAACATTTGCAAGGGTGAAAATTTCAAAATGTCATCTTTCTCTTTATCCACTATAGTTTTTTACTAATAATCTTTGGGATCTCCCTAGGTTCCTATATAGGTAAAATATCTAATTCGACTTTACTATAAATGAAATATCAAATATTAGACACCACATTAATATTGTAACACCGTGGACCAAGATGATACAGAAAGGTTCCCCATGCCCAGTGGGTAACATGGCCTCAATCGCATCTCCCCAAATTCCAGGGGCTTTTGACTAGCAGTGAGGTCCTATGTGTTTCTGTGGGGAGACTATTACCTCTTTACCATATTATTTCACAATAATATATCAATAAAATGTTAGAAGAAGTAGTAGTAACTCATACATACAATATAAAGTAACCATGGTAGATAAAAATAAATAGTACAAGAAATGAATCTCATATACAAAATATGATACATGTCATATTTCTCAAATAAAGCTAGAAAAATAGCTACACTATAGTATAATAGAATACATGTATCAAAAGTAAAAATATGCTAAAAGTATCCCAAATAGCATCATGAGCCTTACATTCTTCCCATGTTCCGCTTAACCTAATTTTCAATTAAGAACTAGTATCATGGATCTTTCCCGTATACATAGAAAAAATTATATAGTCTACTTGGGTACTAAAGGTTACCACGTAGGGTGTGAGACTAGATCCTAGTTGGAAAACACCAATAGTCATGATCAAATCAGTCTGCAAACATGTATAAAAACAATGTGCGTGAAGTAATTAATAAAAGGAAGTACTCAAATTTATGCATCCTATAATGCCCAGGTTCACAGTTATAACAAGTTCATTTAGTCATTTAATTCCATTTAATTTATAAGTCTGAAGACCTATATTAAATCCCAAAGTCCCCCACGATAGCATGTCCAATGGATACCTAAGTACGCCATCCCTATGTTATAAGCCAAGACTGAATCCCAGATTATGCTTTATCTTGGAAGAGGTGTAATACATTTCTTTCCATTCATTATTCATTAAAAACATGTGTTTTTCCTTGTCTTTCCATAGTTGGAATCCATTTATCAATCCATGTATAATATGAACCAACACCCTAAGATCACATCCAAGGATATCCTAACAAGATCCCATATATCACTCTATGTGTGATATATCATCAATTCCAATCAATACTATAGTGACCCTATACTTTTAAACATTTTATTACATGATTTAAGCATAACTAACCATAATCATACATGCCACATATCATGAATCATAGTATCTTTGGAACACTATGTTCATAAATCTGAAAACTTGGGACACAAAACAAATTTTATTGAGTCTTCATAACAAGATCTTACTTTGAGCTCTTACATCTACATTGGATAAGAAGGGGAATACTTGGACAAAGGTATGAGATAGAAAACCCAGTATTAAAATAAGATTTGGAATAAATAATATCACATAGGATAGAAGGAATAACATGATGGAATAAAAAAACCCTGGAACATAAATATACACAAGGAAGCAAAAAATATATAACATTGAATCATGGAATCATTGAATCATAGATTTTTTCAACAATATACAACATGACATAAGCATGAGTCAATGCAAATTTCATTAGGAGCACATGTCAAGGATATCCCCCAAGACCATTGTATATGGACCATGAGTTAAGGATAACAACCAAGACCATTTCACATTGATCACGAGTCTAGGTTAACAACCAAGACCATTGCACATGGAGGATTATTTATGGATAAACAACAAGACCATTGCACATGAAGTCTCATGATACTAAAAATTACCCAATGCATCATAGAACTATCAAGAAACACCCATAATAACATGTTCATGTATATGTGTTTCACATGAAGATTCATACATTAACATAAGGGTTACAGATGGATTGAAATGGGTATCATAATCATGTCATAAAGCATAAAAAATGTGAATATCATAAGGGTTTCCATGAAATAATACATTCAAATAACACAAAAACATTAATAAGGAAAAACTGGTAAGTATCCTAATATGTGATGTCAAACTGATGTGAAAATATGTAAATATATTGTTAAAGAAACAGTAGAAATTTTCTTTTAGTGTGGTTTAAAGAATATATTAAAATATTATTTTAAATAGAAAAGTAATCGTTGTTTGTATAAGAAGATAAATAAACCTAGATATATTTTAATCATAAAATGAATTATTTTATAAAAATAATGGTTTCTTAAAAAATATTAAGTATAGTAATTGGAAATGGGTTTGAAATTGGGATGTTCATTTAAATCAGGCTTGCTTATCAGGAGGAATTAAATAGGAAACATTAAAAAAAATTTATTTCTTATTCAAAGAAAAAACAATTGAGATTGGTACATATTTTTGGATCATACACACAAAATTTATGATCATTTTATAATAATAATAATTAATAATTACATCGGGGTAAGGATAGAGAAAGCATAACCCAAAGGTAAAATGGTTGTTAAGTGATAATCCCTTATCTTATGTCTGACTTGGTTATGTACTTGTACTTAATGTCCTATATAATCAAATTAAATACAATAATTAATTAATAACATTTAATACATGAATATGTTTTATGATAATTTTTTTAATTATCATTTTTGGACTTTTTTATGAGTTATAAGATATATTTTTATCATTCGGGAGTGTTGTTTCCTAGATTATCATGATCGAATCACTTGTATTTGGGTGCGGAAGATCTTGTAAAACGTGAATCAATATCCAGATGTGAAGTTATATGTAATTATTGAAAATCAAAAAAAATTAATTGGTTATAAATATCATTGGTTTATAAGGGATAATGATTAATATTTAGATAAAACATTATTGATAATCATTTTGATCATTAGGGTGTCTTTACGATCATCACTATCTATTTTTTCCTTATTATTTAAAATTATTTATGTATGTGAGTTACAGAGCATAAAAAATTTATAACATACACATTTAAATTTGTTTCAACCGTTATAATGGTTTTATGACCAGCATATAACGTGTTAATGGAAAATTAAAAAGCCTCATCCATAATGTCGGAAAATTGACACATCCTGGGAGATGATTTCATTTTTACAGTAAACGAGGGAGGGGGTGGAGTATGATGACAAATATGATATTAACATAACAAAATTATAGTATATATAATATACTGGAGTTATCATTCCTGCTTTGATATAGGAGGTGTGGAGACTATAAGAAACGAAAAGCCAAAATAAATGAAATTAAAAGTAAAGAATGAGGTCTTTACCTCTTCATTCCTTCTCCCTGAGAACCCCTTTTGGGAAAAAAGATAAACCATTATATGAAACCAAAGTTTCCTAGAAATGGTGGAGAGGATTGAGAAGTTTATTTAGTAGAAATTGGGTAACCTCCATGTCTTATATGGTGTGAGGTGAAGAGGTGGTGAGGGGTGGTATTTATAGGGGAGGAGAGGGGGGTTTCCTTTAATATTTTATTCATTTTTTACTATTTCATTAAAGACTTTGAATAGTTTGAATTATAATACTAAATAAGATAACTATATTATTTTAGTTCTATATTATGGTTCTTAAAACATCAATTACTCAATAAATATTTTATGTAACGTATAATCTATATATACCGTAAATTATCTTCTTGCACTATTCCCCAAAAAATCAACTATTTTAAAAAAATAGAAAAAAAACCACCCTAAGCATTTTTAAATGTGTAGAATTAAAAAAATAAATTCCATTTTATAGAAATAGTTTTCTAAATATTATAAATTTTAATTTTATATAAAATCATCATTTATTCTAAAAATAAAAATTTTAAAATTATTAGTAATTTTATAACACTTAGAAAAAATAATGAAGGTCTCAAAAAGAATATTATAATCATAAGACAACAAAATATTAATTTATGAACATATTTTATGAAAACTAATTTTTTTAATGTTGTTATAATAATTATCAAATTGTAAATAATCATTTATGTTTTACAAAATACCAACACTAAATTTATCATTTTTAAAACATTCAAATAATTATATCATATTTTTTTATATAATATGTGTAAATTTTATTTATACATTCATAGGTGGGTTTATTATTCCATTGGACTTATTAATTTTTTTAATGATCATGTTACTTTTCTAATGGTTGTGTTATTTTTCCTCCAATATAAGTGACCTAAATTCTAGATAAAACCTCTTATTTCAGTAATTATTTATTTATAAAGTTTGTTTTGTATTCCTTATGTTATATTATATTATTTATACTATATAAAATATTTAGAATATGTTAAATTTCATTAATAGAATTCTTGGTCATTACATTATTCCCCACAGATTAAAATGTTCCCTTAAAATTTCATTTTACAAACTAAGGGGAAAACATGTGAGGGTACTTATCCTTAATTTCTTCCCCTGGTTCCCATGTTACCTCTTGGCACTTAGGATTCTTCCATATTACTTAGACTAGGTGAGTAGTCTAGTTGCATATAACATTATCCCTATATTACTAGATCATCATATAATGCTCCTCAAAAGAGAGATCATTATCTAATTATATCACCACCGATTTCAGTACATTTGAGCGATCTATTATGTACTTTCTCAAGAGTGATACATGGAATACATCATGAACGTAAGACATGTTTGGTGAAAGTAAAATTTTATAGGACATAGCTCTGACACAATCACGAATCAATAAGGGGCCAATATACATGGGACTTAGCTTTTGTTTCTTCCCAAATCTCATGATCCTCTTCCATATAGATATGAAGTGGAATACCATGTCTCCAACCATAATCTCTAGGCCCCAATGAGGATTATCAGCATAACTCTTTTGTCAAATTTTTCTTTTCTTGATGTTCTATTGAATGGATTTCACCTTTTCCACAATTTCTCTAACAATTTCTGGTTCGCGTAGCTTACGTTCACTTACTTCATTACTACATGTCGTGTTCTTCACCCTTTCCAATAAAAGGATTCATAAGGAGTCATTTGGATGCTAGAGTGTAAACAATTATTGTATTAGAACTCTACCAAATAACGATTTTAGTCCTACCCTTATTTTAAGGCAATAACATATGCTCTCAACATGGCTTCCAATGTCCGAATAGTTTCCTCATATTGGCCATATATTTATGGATGATATTCCATAATAATGTTCAACTAAGTGTCCAGAGCATATCGAAGGCTTTTCCAAAACAAGGAGGTGAATCATGGATCTATATGAGATACAATCGATAGTGGTACTCCATATGACCTTACCACTTCTCTGATGTATATCAGTGAAATTTTATCCAATTAGAAGTTATCTCTAATTGTGATAATGTTATTTTTTTAAGACTATCAATAATAACCCATATATTATTATTTCATCTATATTTCCTTAGAAGTCCAGTGAAAATTTAAGTGGTGATGTTTTCCCATTTCTACATTTGTATGGGTAACGGTTTTATCATACATTTTTACATTATCCTTTCATCCTTCAATTTCTTACATACCCTGCACTTTGATTTATATTCAGAGATATCATTCTTCATATTGTCCCACAAATAGTTTTCTTAGAGATCTCAATACATCTTTTTTGCATCTTTGGTGAATAAAGAATGTTTAGCTATCTGCGTCATTCAAAATCTATTTATTTATCTCTGTATTGGATGGAACACATAATAATGACCCTAATATCATAACCCCAACCTCATAAATTTTAAACATTAATAATTTTCAATTTCTGATAGCTTCCACCCTTTTTAAAATTTCCACGTCATTTCTTTGATCATCTATTATCTTCCCCAAGGGGGATGGTTGAATAATCATTTGATAAAGTATTGATGATGTTCCATCATTAATAATTCACATATACATTCTTTATAAATCCATGAATATTGGATCTTTCTCAATTCTCATCATTGATAAAAATGCATGATTTTTTCTACATACAGCATCTGCCACAATATTTTCATAACCAATATGGCAGTGGATTGATCATCCTTAATATTTTATGTGCTCTATCTATCTTAGTTTGCATGTATTAATCTTCTTCTGTGTGAGCCTATATTTGAGTCTCTTATGACTAATATATATCTCACCCTTCTCCCCAAAGAGATATTGTCACCATATTTCCAATGAAAATATCATAGCCACCAACTCCAGATAATGCTTGGGATATCTGTTCCTCAAGAATTTTCAACTATATTGAAGTATAGGCTATCACTATATCATTTTTAATCAATATACATCCTAATAACTTATTTGAAACATGTTGTATACCATAGATAGTTCCCCACATGTCAGAAGTGTGAATATTGGTGCCATGATAAAACTATTTTTCAACTATTTAAATCAATATTCACATTCATTTGTGTAGATAATATTTACTCCCTTTTGTGTCAACATGGTCATTGTGTTTGAAAATCACGAGAAGTTTCTCACCAATCATCGATAGTACCCATCTAGTCTACCGATACAATTGATCTTCATTACAGATTTTGGCATGTTCCACTCTTCAGTTACCTTTATATGGGGAGGGTCCATTGATATTATTTAACTGGTGATCACATCCCTATGAATGATACTTCCTCCATCCAAAAGTCAAAATAACAATACATTTCATAGAGTTTCACCTTTTACAATGTTATAATCCAGGTATTCAAAGGATCATAATTTCCTCCTTGATCTTGGAGTATGACTTATTATCATCTATAAAAGCAACCACAAATTTATTGTGGTAATCTATAACAACACTATTCATTTAATCCTTGTAATTTTATGGATTAATATTTCATCTGATGGGAATCACTATGAACTCGTAGTGCGACTACCTTGTTTTAAAGGCATTCATTGGATTATATTCCTTCATTGCCTTTAATTTTTTATATCCATCCCGAAGTCCCACCTTAGAAAAATTCATGGACCCACACAATTGATCGAATAAGACATCTATCTGTGAATGGGGATACTTGTTCTTTATCATGATTTTATTAAGATCATGATAGTAAATGAATAGGTGATTTTTTATTTCCTTCTACTTAAAAAAGTGGACTGATTAACCCCAATGTGATTTAATCCACTATATAAAACCCTTTTTCATATTCTCCTATAACTACTTATTCAATTCCTCTAACTTTATGGTGTCCATTATATAAGATTTTTTTATATAGTAAGATATCTATGAATAAGTTTGATAGAGAAGTCATCCTATTTATATGGAGAAAGACCAAAAAATTCATCAAGGAACACACCATTGTAGTCCCTCACAACGGAACTCTCTTCAATAATGATGATATCCTTTGTCTTATTCATATGAACTTGATATGTCTAATTATAAGAAAATATTATCAATAATTGATATGATGATCCATAAGTAGTTTCATATTCATCCTTATAAATGTATAGGTTTTGAAGATGCTTCCGGATGTGAAGAGTTATCTCCCTTTCCTAAATATTTATTTTCTATTTGTATAGAGATAGCCAATACACTCCCAAAAGTAAAATCAAAATCCACCATAGGAAGTAAGGAGTGATTTTTTAGGAGGATCAGTCCATAAACATAAACTAGGGTGGAGTTATATAGTTTGGATGCAATAAATTACCCATTTTCTATTCTCACAGTGAATTGGAACATTATATTTTTTAGGTGGTTTTTGAAAGGTTCTAATAAACATGGAAGATATAAAAGAATGCGTAGAACTATAATCAAATAGTATGTTCTCTATTATTAAATAAAAAATTAGCATAACTGTCAATATATCATTTTCCAGCTCCACATCTGTAGTAGTGATATAATATTCCATTCCTTGTTCCATTGGAGGGTTTTGTTTATTGGCTCCAAAAACCTTGGTATTAGGTAGTGGGTTTTATAAGGCCCATGTTCTTTGAAGTTTAAACACTCCACTATAGGCTCAGTTTCGATATAAACATTCCATTATCCATCCACATTGGCATGATTATTCATATCCCTTTTGTATTTATTATATAGGTCCCTCATTCATCAACATTTGAATCTTTTCTTGATTCCCATGTTCAGTTACAAGGATGTTTTTCCATTATTTTAACATGTGGGGTGGTGGGATTTATTTCCATCGTGGGATTTTTCTACTAATCATCCTATTTTAAACTTTATTTTCTTTTTATTATCTTCAATCCCAAGAGAAAATTGACAGTCTTTAATATCCATTTCAACCTTGGTGGAACAATGGAAAATCTCCTAATAACTACATAAGTCTCTAATATCCAACACTTTTCATATAGTCTACTTTAGTACTCCAAATAAGTGATCCACCTTGATTTCGGTGTTCATGACAGAGATAAAGTCATATCGGGAAATCCTTGTGAAGTTTTCTTCATAATCCCTGATAGAGTAATCTTCCTTTTGATTTAGTCTGAGGAACTCCCCTTCAATACTCATATGATGATTTCAGGAAAAATATTTATTGAAAATTACTTTCCTGAAATCTTCATATTCTATGGAATTATTTTCTTCCTTAAACATTGTGTTCTTGATAAATGTCTACCACTGATCATCTTCCACATCAAAATGATAGAATTCCAACATGAAATTCTATTTAATTGGGAACTAGTGGACATATAATATCTTCTCAATGGAGTTAATCCACTATTCTGTGAGGATGGGATCAAAATATACAATAAACATGGGAGGAATTTTTCTCATAAAGAACTCTACCTCGATTTTTTCATTATTTGGAGAAGGAGAGAATTCAATGCGATTTAAATTATTATTCATAATTTGATCCAATTTAGAAAGTATCATCTTGATGTTTTGAGAACCCATTCCTATCATGTATGGCATAACATTAGGGGAATCATCACATTATATATCACATTGATTGTTGGCATGAGATCTTTTATTTCCCACCGATAAATAAGAAAAATAAAGTAATTTTAGGGGCCTCATTTGTTACCCAATAAGAATTTAATAGAAAACATTGAACATAAAAGGGTAAACATATTAATTAAAATTATATCCTGAATTTTAATTATCTATGTTCAATCCAGGTTATCTGTGGTGATAGAATTATACCTAGGATTATTAGTAATGTGATATAATCTTGATATCCAAAAATAATTAGACCTTTCTCTAATACCAACTATAGATACCCTATAATTTTACATATTTTAATTACATTATTTTAAGAATAATTATCCATCAAATTAAAATCCAATGATTGTGAAGTCAAGTGTCTTTGGAAGACTAGATACATAAAACTGAAAAATTGTAAAAACATCTTTTTTTAAACATCAAAATGAGCTACTAACTTTTTTTGCGCTCTTACATATGAAGAGGATAACCTAGGGAATACATGAACAATGGGATGAGGTAAAATTCCCAGTAATAATACAAGAATATGAATAAATAATATCACATGGGTTATAAGGCAAAACATGATGGCATAAAAAAATTCTTTGAACGTGAATAAACATAAGGAAGAATAACATATAGATGATGGAGTAATTGAATAATGGAATCATATAACTATGAAGAAACATACAAAACTAAATAAGAATGATTCAAGGATCATTATAAACGGATCAAGAGTCAAAGATAACCACAAAGACCTTTTCACATGGAGTATGAGACAAGGATAACCACCAACACTATTGCAGATAGAGCATGAGTCAATGATTACCAGTAAGACCATTGCACATGGAGCCTGAGCCAAGGCCAACCACTAAGCTCATAGCATATAACATCTAATGAGATTAATAATTTCCCATTTAATTGGAGAATAAACTAACATAACAATCATAACATGTTCATGATAATGTTTTCCACATGAATAATCGTACATAAACATAAGGGATACCCATGGAATGAAATGGGTATCATAATCATGTCCTAAAGCATATAATATGAGAATATCATAATGGATTACATGAAAAAATGGTTTTAAATAATACATGGACATTAATAAAGGAAAATACACATATATTCTGAAAATTGATGTCAATCTAAATTGAAAACTTGTTAAAAGATTGTTTAAGAGACTTTAGACAATTAAAATTTTTAATGGGGTTTAAGGAAAATATTAAAGATTATTTAAAATAGAAAAATAATAAATGTGTGTATAAAACAAGAAATTAACTATGATATTTTTTCATGATAAAAATATTTATTTTAGGAAAATAATTGAAACATATAATATATTGAGTACGGTATTTGAAAATGGGTATAAACTTTGGAAGTTTCCTTAAATCTGGCTTGCTTGTTTGGAGGAATTGAAAATGGAACCATAAAAAACATATATTTCCCAATAAAAAAATCATAATAGAGATAGGGACATATGTTTTGGACATATAAACTGAATTTAAGAGGATTACATAATAAGAATTAATAATTACATAATTGTGAGCATAGAGAAAGTGTAACCCAAAGGTAAAATGGATGTTCGGTGAGAATCCATTAAATTATCTCTGAAATGGTTATGCACTTGTTAATAATGTCTTGGATAATAAAATTAAATATATTGAATAATTAATAAACATTTATACATTTATATAATTTATTATAATTTTATTATGTTCATTTATGGACATTTTTATGAATTATAAAATACAATTTCAGTTCCCGAAACTGTTCGTTTCTCGGATTTTCATGATCAGTTCAATTGTATTAGTCTATGGAAGATGATGTAAAATTTTAATTATTATACATAATTGAAGTTATATGTTACTAATGAAAATCCAAAATATTAAATGTCTATATATTTCATTTGGTTATAAGGGATGAGGTAGAATCATTAAATAAAACATTAGTGACAATCATTTAGATCATTTCGGCGTCTTCTCGATCATCACGAGCTAGTTTTGATTTATTATTCAATAATAGGTATGCATGTTAGTTACAAAACATAAAAAAAGATAAAACATACATGTTACATTCATTTTTCATCCATTATAGTGGTTTTATGACCATCCATGAAGGCATTAAAGGAACATGAAAACACATCATCCATGATGTCGGTAAATTGACACATCGAGGGTGAGGATTTCATTTTTAGAGTAAAATATAGATTGGAAGGAGTTACATGATAGATATACCTTAAACATAATAATTTTATATTATATTTGAGATACTCGAGTTATCATGAATGTTTTGACAGAGGATCTTATGGGAGTATAATAAAATAATGTAAATTGAAATGAAATTAAAAGAAAAATAATGAAGTTTTACCTCTTGATTATGTATCCTTGAGAACCATCTTAGGGAAATGGTATTGGAATTTTGTTGAGAAGAATATCTCCTATACATTAGAGTGAGACTTGTGAAGTGGATTTGAAAGAAATTGGATGAGCTCCAATGCTTAGAATGTGTGATAGGAAGAGCTGGTGAGGGGTGGTATTTATAGGGGAGGAGAGTGGGGTTTCCATTAATATTTTATTCATTAGTTTACAATATGATCAAGAATATGAATAGTTTTAATTCCATGAAGAATATTATAACCATATATTGTAAAATATAGATTATTGTTCTCACATCATAAATGACTCAATAAATATTGTATTTAACTTATAATGTATTTATACAATAAACTATAGTATTTCGATATTCACCAAAAAATAAACTATTTTAGAAATATCCCAAAAGCTATCATAAAAATTTTAGCCATTTAGAATTAAAAAACTAAATCCATTTTATGAAAATAATTTTCTAAATTTGATAGATATAATTTTTAAATAAAATAATTGTTTTTTTTAAAAATTACAAATTTTAAAATTATAATCTATTTTATAACACATTGAAAAACTAATTAAGGTCACATAAAATTATCATATAATAATAAGAAAACAAAATATAAATTTATGAATATATTTTATCAAAATAAATTTTCCTTTAATCCATTAAATTAATTATAAAATTTTAACAATTAATTTTTTTTAAAAAATTACCAACAAATAATTTATGATTTTTAAGACATTCAAATAATTATATCATATTTTTAATTATAATATGAAAAAAAATATATTTATACTTTCATAGATGAGGTTACAATTCTATTTTTCATATTAATATTCCAAATTATTATGTTACAATTCCAAAGGTCAGGTTACTATTCCGTTAGTTTATATCCCTTAACTTCTAGAAATAATACACTTATTTCATTAATTTATATTTTATAAAGGTATTTTTGTGTTCCTTATATATTTTTATGTGATTTATAGTATATAAAATATTTATAATGAGAGAAATTTAATTCATAAAATTTAGGGTTGTTATAGAGCACGTCCTTTATGGTCTATTATGGGAGCCCAAGTATCACCCATGGCCTAAATGGTCATGATTCCCTTAAGTCTGTCCATGGAATTCTCATTTGAATCCATGTATCGCTGGGAATATAAAAGCTAATCTCCTATTAGTTTTTCATTGACAGTCCATCATTTGAGTCCCAGTGAAACTTGTGTATAAGTCTCATTCACGCCAATTTGGTCTATCCATGACATTATTATAGTAATTAATGAGTCGAGTAAGGCTTGTATGTATTTAATAAATTCAATAGAAATTACTAAATATAAAATAACCATGAAAGGTCCAATACTATGAAAATATTATTTATAACACACCCTATAATGTGTTCTATTTCATTTTCCATGCATAGAATGCTTACCCCCTATTTAAATAAAATGAAAAATAATTATAAAAATCATTTAATTGTTAAAAACCTTCTACATGGAATAGACCCTATTTAACTCACATGGTAATTTCAATTAAAGAGAAATTCGTGATTAATCAATCAATTTCATATCATAGTCCAAGTAACATGTTGAATCATCCCTTCATAATAATAAATTAAATTAAAAATTAAATGTCACATTGTAATTAAATTTACAATTCAAATCATTATGTAACATTCTCAAGAAATAGTAAAAGCAAACACCCTAATCCATTCAAATCAAAATCCACCAATGGAGATCCATTTTTATTACCAACACACACAAAGGGGTGGTTCCATTTAATTAATTGTTCTCAACCAATAAAAACTCATAAAAAACCTATCAATTGAATGGCTTAGGCCTAGATATTGTAGGATTCATTTTCATTTCAAGGAGACGTTCGAAAATTGGGAGCGTGACACTATAGAATATAAAAATATTTTGAATTTAATTGAAAGGCATGTGACCACCTACTGTAGGTCTGTTGTTGATAGCTCATCCAGTATCACTCATGATTTGGATGAGGTTGAGAGAAAATCAAAGAACATATGAAGAACCTAATAATAGGTTATATTATCTTACACCCAAAAAGCACATATGTTATCTTGATGAATAAAGAACGGATAAAAAGAAATTAGGATCTTGCCTATGTGATTTTGATGAGACAGACGATGCTTGAATAAGCGTCTGGACATAGATGATCTCTTGATTCCTATAATAGTCACCCAAAGGAGAGTTCTCAAGGGGGATTCTGTGGGTATGAATATATATGAACCATTAAGGTTTAAATTAGACTAAATTTATATTTAAAATTATAAAAATTACCCAATATTAAGGGTTCACACTATTTAGTAACTTTTTTAATCAAATCGTGCACAAACTGTGCATGGTTGCCTATGGGCAAGGGGTACCCTGCATGGTTTGTTTGTACATTTTCCAAATTGTGTGAAAAAAATGAAATAATCGTATATAAAAAACTGAAAATGGGGTGCATGGCACTATGGTCTTACTCATTCAGTTTGGCATAACTGTGTGACCTCCCCCTTCCCTTTACCCATGCCTCATATGGTTTAGTAAAACATGCGTCTTACCCTGTATGGTTTAAACTTACCTCGTAATAGTAATTTTCACCATGTAGATCGAGTTTCCCACTTGAAACCAACCCCAGACACCCCAAAATTCATCATGACCCCAAAGGGAATTCATATTAGACACATTTAATAATTTAATCTATGATTTTATATAAAATAAAGAATTCATACATCAAAGAAGAACCTAGTTCTAATAAACTTCCCCTAAATTAAATTCATCCCAGAATTTCCCTTCCAAGGGTGGTGAAGTATCAGATAAGAATAACTCTGACCACTATTGTGTTACATTTGTCTCCTACTCACATGTATCATCTTACACTGAGTCAAGCTACCATAGAACTCATACAAGAGGAACAAAAAAAAACTATAAACATTCTTGCTATGATCCAACATATTTATTGGATGCTCCTCAAAGGACACATCTACCAATAACTCAACCTCCTTGGTTGAAAAGCTTCAGACAATTCAGAACAACAGTGGCATAATTTAGATATATTAATGACATCATGAATGGCTTAGTACCTCAAAGGTAACTACAACCGATAGGTTTCCATCCGACTCTCACATTAATCTTGAATGAACCGAAATATCTCACTGAAATCATACCTTGCCTTCTGATTATTATATATATGAGCCTCAGTGAAACACATTTGAAAACTGAAACCCTGACCTTAGACTCTTGAGGTCATCTGTGGCGATCGACACATTATTTTTAACAAGACTTTGAAGTATTCATCCACTTCTAAATCAACTAAACATGCTCTATTGTTTCCTGAACAAGATGCGGTCCAAGAATAGCTACCACTCCAACTGCTTACCCACACAGGGTTGATTAGCATGGACTACTATACAAAGACTCATAGGCATCCACTTTAATATTTTCTTGAAATATATTATTGTTGGTGAATTAAAATAGTGGTATATGCATCTCCCACGAGTCTCTAAAATATAGGAAGTTTTCTCATAGAATATCATCAAGATCCTAAATCATGCACTCAGAATTCCCATCATTCCGGGAGTGGTATGTTGTACTTAGAAGCACCTGTGTACAGAATGCCTTTTATATTCCATGACATAATCATGATGTTAATTCAGTATCCCTATCAAAAATGGTATTATATGGGACCCTGTGAAGTCTTAATATCTCACATATGCAACAAATTCTAAGCTCGTCCACATTAAAGTGTTCCTTTATTGGCATGAAATTTTTAATCGTTGCGAACATGTCATCAACAACCCAAAAGACATCATTACCTCGAGCTGACCATAGTAAACCTTCCATTTAATACATCATGATTTCATTACACTTTCCACTTGGGAATGGATAACTACTAAAAATCTTTTTCTGGTTACTAGTGTTCCACATTCACCTACTGACAGTTGGAACATCTCAGGACAACACTAGCTAAATATATTTTCATACCCCACCACCAGTATTGGCGATGTAAATCTCAATACATCTGGGTGATGCTAGGGTGAACTTCCCAAGTTGAATCATGAATATTTCGCATCATTTCCTCACATATATCCACTGGAACCCATAAGAATCCATGAATATATAGAATATCATAATTGACAACAGTTGAACAAGGAGGTGGGTCCCCACCTACCACACACTCCCGTAAGGAAAAGCCCTCAGAATATGATACCTACCTTATCCTCACTCTATCTATTATGGTAGAGGTAACAACTAAGTGTGACAAAAATGACTTCTCTTTGCCATTATTCACCTATAAGTGCATCTTAGAAAACCAATCCATGAAATTACAGTCACTATTGTCCTACTGAATTTCTTGTATACGAGTCGTCCTTCTCAATGCATTAGACACTATTTCATTTACCATGCATATAAAAAAGAAAAAAATCCAAATAAAATAGGTATTAAACCCACCATTAGTTATTATTATTGATATCATACTTCGTGATTATATATATGAGGCTCTTGTAGTCTGTGTACATCAAAAATTGCACTCCCTATAAATAGTTTCACCAACAACTTAATGTTTGTACAACTATAGCTAACTTGAGATCATGTGATGAGTAATTTATCACATGAGGCCTCATCTACCAAGACTAGTATTCTATGACTCTATAACATAACATATGAACTACTCCTCACTTGATTCATGTTTCATCATAGTACAAAATGTAACTCCTTATCTACCATACAAATATTACTATCAGTATTTTAGTGAATATCCCTTTCTGATCCTAAACGTTTGTCTCATAAGAATCTAACCATACAAACTTCACAAACACCTTATTAAATCCTATCAATGGAAGTTCCAGGCATGTGAATTCATGTATGAAACATCTATAATAACTGGATATCCCCAATAAACTCTATACATAAATGCCGTTATTGGTATGATTTTAGAAAACTACAACTCTTACGAACTCTAGGTCAACTGATTCTCCTGTATCTGAGATAATATGACCAAAGAAGAGAATTTGATCCATCCAAAAGTGGTACATTGTGTACTTAGAATTTAAATGATGCTCTATCAGTTTATTTAAAAAAATCTCAATATTTATTTATGGTCATACTGATAGTGAGAGTACATCAAGATATAATTCATGAAAACCACCAAAAATGGATCAAGTAAGGATGGAAGTCACGGTTCATTGGTTCCATGAATTATGTTGGAGTGTACCTGAGACTGAATGATATAACCAAACACTCATATAGACCTTACATGCTACAAAAGTCCATGTGAGGTATGTCTAACGATATAACATTTACATGATGATAACTGGATCTCAAATAAATCATTGACAAAAATCTATCTCCTCAAAGTAGTTCGAAGAGATCATCTATCCATTTTAGACGATACTGGTTCTTAATCGTCAACTAGTTCAGTTCCTTGTAATCCACACATAGATTAAAAGTTACATACACCTTATTTTGGAAAAATAAAACCAAAGATATGTACTAGGTCACATAAAACCGTCTGACTATAAATCATCTACCTGCCTGTTGATATCTTGGATCTCAGTAGTGGCAATCTTGTTAGGAGGAATCGATATAGTTACAGCTTTTTGCAGAAGCTTGATAGAGAAAATTACCTTTCTTTCTAGAGGAAATATTAAAAAGTAATCTGGGAAGACATCCCCAAAATGATCAACCGTAGAAAGTAATTATATATAAATTTTTCCATGATCATCTAGATATAAACTCTTAACTAGTGATGTCATCCCGCCACACCCACAATGCTCGGGTGTAGTTCAGATGTCCTTGAAATCCCATTCACCTTTCTAAATTAAATCTAAACCCTTTGGTGATGTAAATGTATAGGTTCTAGGATCTTTCTCTTCATTGGTCTGTTGAACTATGTATATTTGGCCTGAATGATGGCCATTTGATACTTCCTAGCGACCCTAAGCATATCAAACCTACTGTCACTGTATAACCTGAGTCTGACTACCATGACCACAAGCACGACATCGGCTTGAATGGCCATCTATAATACAACTCCCTACCAACTGAGAATCTATTGACTCCACTCTTGAACTTATAATCAATGTAGACCCTTTATCGCTGGTTGTAGGAGGAAATGTTCTATATGAGCACTATAGAAAACCCATCTTATTGTACGATTTTTACACAACTGGGTCCCTCATACACTGTGGCCTCATATATCCTGGCCTACCGCACCAATTGAACCTCACTTGGATCCCCATGTTCATGATCTTGCTACTAATGTCACAACATGAAAGCTTCATAAGACACATAATACTGTCGATCGATGTAGTAAATGTATATGACAAACCACCTTGGCTCTTACCTCCATCCTCTCTCAGGTAACCCTCTATATTAAGTGCTTGATGCATGATTATAAAAATGGTATTAATCGATATACATTCACCTATGATCAGATGTCATACATAAGAACATTCTCAAATATCCACGCAATAGATAGATCATAACTCATTTGAATAGGTATAATGTTTTTTATCTCAGTAAAATGGTCTAAAAAATCCATAACTGATAACATGCCCTTCTCTAGGTATTTGAACTCCCATGCTCTATCGGCCCTCAACGTATCATGATAGAAATAATCATAGAAATATATTTGATGATTCCTCTAACCAACCTCTTTATTATGATACGTCTTAGTTATAGCATCCCACAATATATGGGAGGAATCGGGTATCATATACATAGTGACCATTACCCTCCTCTTGGGAGGAATCTTTAGGTTCTTGAAGATACAGAGCATAGACTCAAGAAGGGAATCTATAGCCTATGGTCCATCATCCCCTAAAAATATAGGTGGACGCTTCTTCTGGAATTTATGTGTCAACACTAAAAATATTTGCAATGGTTGCGGTGCTCCCTGAATGGTCAGCATGAAGTGAAAAAACCAATCGTGAAACTATACCATAGAACCTATGTCTCGTACAACTAATTATGTTACATCTTGCACAACTATAGGATCCTCTGATAGCCTATGTCCCACCACCTCTAGATTTTGATTGTTTCCACCATCCTTCTATAAGACTAGAGTTCATCGTGGTGGCAAACCTCTGAAAATGAAAACTGCACAACTTAGATAAAGATTATTATCAATGTTTGCAACTCAGAAACTCAGATATAGAATTATGATAGTCAAAAGACTTCCAATATAAGAACACATCCATCTTCATACTCCATGAGTTAGGTCTGGATGTCATAATGATTTTAATAATGCTATAAATACTGGCTACAATCCACTACTAAGGATGGTTCTGGGTTATGTTTTCTACAATAAGAAATGAAAGATTCCATTTAATTCACAATTATTCATTTCCATTTGAATCGACTCACAATTAGTTTTTATATCAAATTTTAAATTAATGTTTGAAGCAATCACTACTAAAAAACATTCCTTTAACAACACATGTATTTATCAGTGCTAAAAAAATACTGATAAATTTCACATTAATCAACGCTACGAAAACTGCTGATAAATTTAACTTTTTATCAGCTCTTTTGGTTTGGAATTAATAAGTGAAATCTTTATCATTTCTTCATTTTTATTGTTGATATAGGGTATCCTTTATCATCACATTATTATTAGCATTGATAAAGGGTATCCTTTATCATCATTTTATTTTAAACACTGATAAAGTTTGACCTTTATCAGTGACTAATTTTTTACGATTATAAATATTTATTTCATCAGTTCTTTTTTAGCACTGATAAATGTACGAATAAAAAAATTAAAAAATTACATAAAAATTTGACATTAATAAAAAATATTAAAAATCTTATTAATTAAATAATTACTTATAAATTTGAATAAATACATTATACATTATTATGTATTAATAATTTTATTAATAAGGTAATTATTATAAATAATGTTATTAAATAGTATATATAAATTATATAGATATATATTATTGTACAGAAATATGGTTTTTATATTAAAAAATATTTATGTGATTTACATTAAATAGTCATATATTTATTGAATCATGGTTTATAATTAAAAATCAATATGAATTAAATATATAGAGTAATTGTATAGTACTCGACATATATTTGAATGTCATTTTATTTTTCAATTTAACATAGATCAAATATTTGTTATTTTTATTTCACATATACATAATTAATGGATTTTTATATACAATGCACACACATAAAACTTATCCATTTTTAAATATTTTTAAAGTGTACTTATTTTTAATTTATTATGTCTCACTCATTCATAACATATATGCATGCACATAAAATTTGATATTAATTAATAATTTCATTAATATATTTGTAAAAATATATTTATAAATGTAAATTTACTATATTTATACAATGATATATTTATAATTATAAAAAAATAAATAGTTTTCTATATGTATTTATAAATATATAAATAAAATATTATATATGATAAAAATATTATTAAATTTATAATAAATATTATTAAATAATTAATATATTTACTATATTTATTTTATATATTATATTTATATATATATAATTATAAAAATATATATAATTATATAAATATTATTTTTTCAATATTTTCTATAATTATAAATAAATAATTATAAAATTATAACAAATATTTTTAAAAAGGAATATTTTTACTATATATATATATAATTATATATAAATAATTACAATTTTTTATTTATAATTATATTTATAAATCTTATAACCTTTCTTTAGTAATAAGCACCGATAAAAGAATATATATCATTTCTTGTTTCATGCTAATAAAGATGAGGCTTTATCAGTGCTACGAAAAGTGTTGATTAATTGAACATTTATCACCTCTATAAATTTATCATTGATAAATATTAGTTTTAACATTTATTTTATAGCGCTGATAAATACCTACCATTATCAGTTCTAAAAAATTACTGATAAAGTATTCTTTTATCAGCACTTAAGTAATAAGCCCCGATAAAATGACTGTTTATCAGTGATTTCTTATAACTGCTGATAAAAGAGTTACAATAGTATTAAAAACCCATAACCATTTGCGAACCAGTCATGATATCAGAGGCTTTCTGTAGAAGCTACCCATTGACGGTGCTTTTCCTCGGTGAATCGAAGCTCGGATCAGACCACTCAACTGCCACTAGTTACTCCAACATCTCCTCTGAAATTCAGTGTTTGATTGAATTTAGGGTTTCTGAAGAGGTTCATAGATTTTCTTTAACCTAGGAAAGTTAGTCATTCTGTTTTTCTTTGTTTATTTTTTGTTTTGTTTCTGATTTCTTCTGTGATTATGTCATTATTTGTGGTCCTGTGATTGTATACTAGCGAGGTAGGCCTTATGATTTTCTCAGTTTCCAATTTTGATTCAACTATTTATCACTCATGGAGATTTTATTATTTCTGGACATGATGGTGACACATGTAGTCACATGGAGTTTAGTTGGTTATTTGATTTTTTTTTACTTTTCGAAAATTGATTGCCCAAAGTTATCATATATATTCTTCATTCATTATTTTATCAATGTATTCCATATTTTTGAATTTTTAGAAATTAAAACTGCGGATTTTTTGTGTGATGGAGTTGAATGTAGGTTATGGGATTTTTTTATATTATACTACTTTATATATTATTTTTTTAATTATCTGTTTTGGTGTGGGAATCCAATGTATGGATGAATCATGGTAGTTTTTATTTAAATTTTCTATCTACAATTTTTATTTATTTTCTTGGCCAAATAATTTACATTGTGTTTCTTTTCATACACTGGTGCTTCTTACCAGCCTGAGGGGGATCGAGAACGTCCCCTAGAAACAATCATGGTCTAACTCGGGTGTTTGACATATGGATGTCTTGGGTTTGTTTTGGAAACTATATATATTGTTAAACGTGTTGTTCCTTTTCTCAAAAATCCATCTTCCTATGTCTCTGCACTTAAAAAAACAACTTTATTTTTCTACCTCTTTAGATTAATCCAAAATTATATATTAATCATTTTAAAAATAATACATGAAATATTTTACCTTAATACTAGGTAATATTCTCCCACACTTCATTATATATATATTGACCTTCCACCCACAACATTTGATTTTTTTTTTCAATTTTCAATGGCTGTCAACATTGGATTTCAATCTTTCTTTTGAAATATATAAAACAATTCCCTCACATATATGGATTAGGAAATAAATATCCCCTGAATTCCATGAGTCACCAATAAAGTAAGGAAAATTTCAACTCACTAATCATCAACATTTAAGTAGTGGTCATTCTTAATGTAGAAAAATATTATCATTGTTCATCTCTAGAACCTCTAAATATTATGTCATCTACATTGATAAACACTTTCAATCTATCCATTAAATTATTTTTTTTGTAATAGTTATAAGGCAAAAAATCATATTGTTTTGATACATTACAAAAATGATCCATAAGTCATTTTTTCGTGTAGTAATTAGTCTCATCTAATGCTAATACACGATATGCCCAATATGATTCAAAGTGTCTATTGTCTGTTTAAAATTAACATTTTAGTTCAAAAAGAGGAACTCACTAAAAACAGATCAAACATGCTCAGATTTTTTGGATAGTTTACAAGAACGATTTATATGTCATTTATGACGTGTAAGAATCCATTTCATGTAAAACCAATACATGATGTGATCAGAATGAGTGAAAAGTGCACGTATCTAGTTTAAAATGAAATTTTTGTAAAAAAGGAAACGAATGTACTCAAAACTGAGCAAAAACATTCCGGTTTTTTCGATACATTAGGAAAATGATACATAATTCATCTGTAATGTGAAGGAATCATCCACACCTCAATCCAATTTTGTGTGTGATCGGTATGACTCAATGTGCGTATTTTTATTTAAAATTGACATCAATTTTAGTAAAATTATCAATTTATATTAATTTAGTTATTTTAATTATTACTAACATAAGAATTATTTTCATATATAGGTCATTATTATTCTCAATAAGGGGTGGTTTGTTCAGCAATAGCAAGAGTTAGGTCATAATTAAAAATAATGGTACATTGTATTTAATAATTTATATTTGTGTAATTGTATAAACCAATGATTGAAATTTCAATTATACAGTTTTTTCCTTTTTCCTGTAAATCTCATTTCATTTAAATCCTATATTGGGACTTGTTTTTGTTGATATTTGGTTTGTTTTTGGTGCTGTGGTGTGCTATTATTGCACACTATAGAATGACACATTATCAGCACTTTTAAATGTGCTGATAAAGGACACATTTATCAGTGCTTTTAAAAGAACGGAGATTGGAGTCCGTTATCAGTTCACATATAATCACTCAAAAAAACCTTTTATGAGTTCTTTTATAAGGGCAAGTAAAGTGTTCCATTATCAGTGCTAAAATATAAACTGCTAAATGGGACATTTATCAGTGATTTTTAGCACCGATAAATGACCCCATTAGTAGCACTTTTTTAGCGCTGATAAAAGTCTTGGGCTTTTATCCGCTCTCATGTAGTCAACACTTTTCTAGTGTTGATAAATGTCATTTCTAGTGCTGTTAATGGATGGTTATGTATAAGTGAATGGTCTTCCAAATTACGATCCAAGATGGACCATACTCTTTAGGGACCAAAGCATGGAGTCCACCAATTTCACACCATAACATTCTATATTACCTATCACAACCAATGATATATCTATCATGGAACCTATCACAACAACATGGAACAATTAATTCATCCTAAATGGGATGGAATAATTCATGGAATGTAATTTTAGTAATTTACATAAAATGATGCATGAGATGGAATAATCTAAACTCATTATGTTGCTACAATATAGATCCCATAATCATATCACTAATTATATCATAATTCAAGTGTGTCTCCCAATAGTGAAATCAAATTAACTTTAATAATAAAAATCATGAAATCAATAATTTAATTTGAGGAAAATATGATTTTTCGTATATGCGAGTCACACACACATAGGAACAACTCATTAACATGTTCAATTTCATTTATATCAAATAATATATTCCACAAATAGTAATGAAAACTAGAAAGGAATACACTAAAACAACTTTGTAACATCTCAGACTTGAATTTCACTAAATTGTGTCCCAGGTCCGGAGGCTCACATATCCTGAATCACATCAACCCAAATTCCATAGGTTTTCGACTAGTAGAAATCGCCAAGGTGTGTCCATGGGAAAACGATTCCCTCATTTCCAGAGTGTAGCATATCAGAATATCAAAAACATACTAGTAGCATAAGTAATAACTCAAATATACAATAAAAAATAACCAAGGAAGATGCAAATAACTAGTACTAGATGTGAATCTCATAAAAAAAATATAGTTCATGTAATTTTTCTCAAAAAAATAATCCAAAATAGGTACACTACAGTGTAATACAATATATGTATCATAATGAAAAAAAGGAAAAAATTATCCCAACTAACATCGCAAGACAAAGTTTTGTCACATGTTCCCCTAATTCTAAGTATCAATCATGAATCTGTATCAGGGTGCTTTCCATTATCTATATATGCAATCATATAGTATACTCATGTACTAAAGAAACCCAATCGGGTTTTAAGAATAAATCACAGTAGGAAGACACCCACGGTCAAGTGACAATCAATTGAGGAATATATATAACAATAGTGTGAAGGTTGTATGCAATGTAATGGAAGTAATCATAATTAAACATCCTTTAAATTCCATGTTTTCATTTATAAAAGGTCATTTAGTAATTTAATTCAATTTTTTATACTTATCGAGACATTTCTCAAAGCTCAATGTCCATCATGATATCAGGTCCAATGTATACCTAAGAAGGTCATCCAAAAGGAATAAGTCACGACCAATCCATGTTTGTACTTTGGATTGGAGACACATCATATTAATCATTCCATTCAGGAAATTTGCTCATCTGTAGTGTTCCTATGTTGGAATTCATGTATCACTCTTGGTATAATATGAACAAAAACCATACGATCCCATCTATGGTGAACCTCAGAAGAACCCATGTATCACTATAGGTGTGGTTTATCATCACTTCCATTTGAGCATATCCTTGGTGGTCCATTATAGGATCCCTAGTATTACCCATTGAATAAATGTTTAAAATGACCTTGATTCCATCCATGTGATTCTTATTTTAATCCATGCACCACATGACATATTAATGAAAATCCCCCTATGAGTTTGTCCTTGGAATTCCATCACAAGAGTCCTAGTGTCACTCAGGAAAAAGTATCATTTATACTAATTGAGTCAATCCATGGAAGTCTCATATGAATCCATGTGTCACCAAGTTCTAACAATCATTTAATCAAATCAATATCATTTAATAAATATCAAATAACTATTTCAAGTTCAATACTAATATCATCTTATTTATAACACACCTTTAATAGTTTTCCAAGTCATTTTCCATGTTTATGGGTTTGCCTCTATTTATCTCAGATGGAAAATAATGAAAATAAGAATACATTTCCTCACAACCTATTACATGGTATATACACCACTTAACTCGCATGGTAATTTAAATTAATTGAGAAAGTTTTGATTAATCAAGAAATTGCAAATTATGGGCCAATGGTCATTTTAATTCATCCATTATAATTAATAAATAAGATTACATATCATAAGTCACATTGAAATAAAATTTAAAATTAAATTCATCAACTAAATTCATTATTAAGCATCCCTAGGTAGGGGTAAAAGGGCACACCCTAAGGCATCCTAGTCATAAGCCTCCCATGATAGTCTATCCTTAGAACCAACACACCCCAAGGAGTGGTTTAGTTAAATTCATGGTTCTAAATATATAAACAACATAAACAAGCCACATTAATTAAATAGTTAATGCCTATAAATTATAGTATTCAATTTTATTTATTGGAGACACTCTGATATTGGATGCGCAATAGGACAAAATATATAAAAATATTGAATTTAAGCGAATGGAATGATACCACCAACCGTTTGTTCATAGTTGATAGCTCATCAAGTATCATCATTGGATTTTTCATAGATCAGGAGAAAATCAAAGAAAATATGAAGAACCTAACGATAGTGCATATTAGCGTACACCTAAATAGCATGACCGATATCCAAAATAATTAAGAACAACTAAAAAAGATTTGGGATCATAGCATTGCGGATTTGATGAGATATAAAATGCTTGAAACGGAGTCCGGATGGAGATGATCCTTTTATTCCTATAATAGTCACCCAATGAAGAGTTCTCAAGGAGGATAATGTACATTTGGAGAAATGTGAATAATTTAGGATTTAATTATATTGAAATTTTAATTTAAAATTATAGAAATTATCCAAAATTAAGGGGTCAGACTATTTTTCTCCATATTTATACAAGTCATACATCAAATATGCTTGGTTTCATATAGTGAAGGGGAAACCCACACGGTTTGTCTGTACGATTTCCACACCGTGCATAAATTGTAAAAAAAATCCTCTGTCAAAAACAATAGATTTGGAACACATCCATATGGCCCAAATCGTATGGTTTGGCCTAACTATGTGGCCTCCTCTACTATCTTTCCATTTATCTCATGGTTTATTAAACCATACGTCTTTTACCATATGGTTTAAATTAATCATGATCCCTGACATTTTCACCCAAAAACTCAGGTTCTGGGCTCTAAACTAGACCCTCACACCCCTAAAACCTTCATGAACCCAAAGGGAATTAATATTATGCCACATTTAAGCTTTAAAAAAACAATTGATGTAAAATAAGGATTCCATCGATCAAAGAATAACTGGGTTCTTACCAATATCTATAATGGGAGAAGAAAAAAATGTCAATATAAAAAATATTGCTTCAATAAAACATTAAACTTCTTTTATGAAATTTATAACCTTTCTAATGTGTGAAACATGTTCATTCAAGTGACCAGAATTTTCTCCTGGGGGACCTTGAGGGTATGTAGTGAGGTAGTTACCCTCCTCCAACCACCCTTCAAAAATAAAATTATCAAAGGAGACCTATTTCATTTTAATGGATAGGGTTTCATGAATTGGTTCGGTTTATAGAGAGTTCAATGAATCATTATAAAGGAGAGTTTAAATTAAATCAATTTATTGAAAATTAAAATGATGTTGACTATCTATATTATGTCTAGGTCTTATAATTTCATAATTAACCTTCTCATACCATCATTCAAAAAAATTCTTGTCTATGATGATATTCTCATTTTAATATCACTTTAACATCCTTGATTATCTCCTCAACTAATGGTATGATGTCTTCTTCATGGTCAATCTCTACTAGATAACACTAATGGAAAATATATGAAAATTATTTGAGTTCTTTAGCTATGGCTTCCATAGTAGGTTTTCAAAACACTATATAATCATCAATATGTTAATAGAAATCAAGATAACATAAAATTTAAATATTTTCCCTAAATTTATATTCAATAAATCCTATCATGACATCTTATCAGCTTGGAGGTTTCATTTTATATTTATTTAAATAATATTGACATTTAAAAACAAAGAATCACTGAAAAATGGCCATTACCAAAAACAATGCCAATTATTGATAGTATGTCATTTGAACTATCAATAAAAATATTATATTTCCACAGATATTTCCTAGTCACTGACCTATTGGTTGGTCATAAAGAGTCATTGTGTTTATCTTAGTGATACATCTCAAATATTTGTGTGTGTTTTTCTATTTCAAAATATGTAAAAGAAAATATGAGTTTTTGTGGATGAAAAAATATGAGAAAATATAAAAAATTGAATAATAAAAATTGATAAGTGGAATAGAAAACAGAAGAGAGGAATAAATGTTAACAAGAACAAACCATTTCCTTGTTAATATACTTGACTGCCTCTCATTGATCTAATTAATTAAACTTTCAATACTCAACATCACATTGTGCATGATCAATCTCTCAAAACATTCTACACTCAAACTCTAAAATTGAAAAAAAAATAATATCTCCTCCTACAAATGATTTTTATCTAAACTATGAAAAAAATACGATGGTTTAGTGAATTTTTTATAAAATATATTCATTGAAAAAGTGACATCGCTAAGTCATAAAATCATGCAAACTCTCCTAATAATTTCGTTCGAGTATAAAAGAGACAAAAATGAAATAAAAAAGGAATAGAGTATAGATAATTGTTCATAAAAATGAGTGTCGAGACTCCAATCCCCAATTCACTATCTCAAATTTCCAATTTCATAGTATATGTCCAAAGATGAATTGAATATTTGATCTCCAGAAACCATAATGCTTTATCTCATTCAGCTCTGTCTGCAAATTTATCCTCCATGACTAGAGGATAAAATTCAAACATCAGTGGAGAAATGAAATAAAACAAATTTTATTTATTAATTATAATTATAGAAGAGGGATAACATAAAGAATAGGGTATAAAATAGAGAAAAAAACAATAGTAAAGGATTTGTTATGTCCTCATGGCCTATCATTCCACTACCTATTTAATGAGAAACAAATGAATAATATATTTACAAGGATGGAAATTAAAAAAACACTCAACGTGGAACCCTTCATCAGACTACATCCTCAAATGTGACATTATCTAAAGTTTTATAAAATATTAAATCCTAAAAAAAATTCATTATGGAAATTTTATTCATAATATCTATCATTTGCTGGTTCCTTAGTTGAAACCAATTATTTTATTCCAACTAAATTAAATTATTAACTTTTTAAATATAAACATAAATTACATTAAATGAATGTTCAATCAATATTATTTTTGTCATGTTTTCATTAGATAATTCCACTACCAACTATATTGATAGTTAATCAATGATCAGATTGGTGAACCCATGTTTTTATCCTTACAAGAATCGACTTATGATTATATTATGTAATAAAAACAAATTCATTGATTGAATCCTACATCATCAACATAACTGCATCAATGAATTATGTTAATCCCACCTTCCAGTCTCAACCTACAAACTGAACCTTTAAAAAATATAAAAAATTAAAACCCAATATTCATCAATAATTCTATTTTCATCCTATAAATTTGAAAAACAGATCCCCGTGAAACAACTCCATTGGGAATATAACATCGAACTGATATTTAGTTTGATTTCAATATCCCATATCCAATGGATTTCATAAATATCTACTAGACAAACAACTTTTGGCATGGCCTATTATCTTGAAGAGATGCCAAGTAATTCTTGACTACCATTTTAGTTACTCATAATGAATTATTTGGTAAATAGAATAAACAAATAAGGTAGTAATCATCCCGAACATCCGATTTTATAAATTTGAAATCTTTATCATAATATATTCTTCCCCAACATGTCAAAATCCAACTTTTACATGATCAGTTTCTAATTATGATATGTGAAGAGTCACTATTAGTATACCCAAGGAATTAAATTTGAGATTTTGTTTAACCTTCCGTGATATTAATCCATGGAATTCGGTCTAGACCCCAACCGTTAATGAATCTCATTGTAGAGTTTGATCAATTTCAGTTGTCAATATCCACCATCATATCTTCATCACATCATCATGAATCAAAGATAACCAAAATACATTATTCATGTATTGAAATCATCCCTATTCTTCAATAACGCCAATTGAAAATATAAATCCAACTGATTCTAGGCCTCATCACAGCCCTTATCTTTTATTTGGTAGGGTGTTATTCATAAAATTTGTAGTCTATGAGGCATCTGTTCAGGGCATCATCATCTATATTGAGCTTGATTCTGGTTGGTTTTAAAGACAAACTCATATTTCTATGATGCACTCCTCTTTTTGGATGCAAAATAATATGATATACAATTTCATATTTGCGATTAATTGGATTTCTGGATTCACACATTTTTAATATGTGATTCTATTTCTAGAATTGGCAACATGGATAGTTCATGAATTATTGTATATGGTGGTCTATACAATAGGCTACATGGGTAGCCATTTGAAAAGAGGGGTAGATACCAGATTTGTGAAATTTTCAATATAGTATTAAGGGGAAAAATGATACATCTCCCCACCTTCTACAAAAACCATAACAAAATTATCCAATATATAATCCATCAATGTAATATAAAAATTTTAACTATTAAATAAATAAAAAAATTATTTAAATAAATTAAAAAATATAATATTGTTACTGTAATTAATGATTAAAAATCAAAGGAAAATAAGAATAATTTAATTAATGAATCAATTATGTAAAAACTAAATACATTGTGGAATTAAAAATATAATAAATTTACAATTATTTTTCTAGTATATTATTTTGTTTAATGAAAATAGATTAAAAATAAATAAAAATTAATCAATTAATTAATAATAACCAAAATTCTTAGAACACAAAAGGCAATAAAATAATGAAGAAAAAAATAATCAAAATATTACTGAAAATAAATTTACTAAAGTAATAAAAAGATAAAAAATTGATATTTTAAAATAACAACAATTTATTATTAAATTTATTAATTTATCAAATCTACAAAAAATTAACCAAAAGGGAAAATTAACCAATAATGGGCTACTTAAATATTAAAATATATAAATTGTATAAGAAACGATGATAAAAAATACATGAAATAAATAACACCTCAATTATGAATCAAGGTACTTGATATTTCATCATTTTAAGGATTAAAGAATGAAATATATGAGGATCATACATCCACTACCCATAATAGAATTGATATGTGAAAATGGAACTTTCGATTTTGTTATTGGAATCCCTAAAACTACAAGTTAACATAATGTTATTTTAGTTTTAGTTGATAAGATTGTAGAGTCAACACGCATAACTTCAATAAAATAATACTAACATCATAATTACATCTCTATGATATGCATTATAGAAATGGTAAGGATATATGGGGTGACATATTTTGTTATATTTGATCATGATATGAGGATTACCTCAAGGTTGTTGAGAAGCCTTTGGAAAGATCTCAATATAGTAATGTGTTTCAACACTACTTATCATCCTTATATAGATGGTCTCTATGAGAGGAACATTCAAACCCTAAAATATATGATATATGTTGTTAGTTATGTATAAAAGTTTATTGTGATCAACACCATACTCCATTTGATTTTTATTTAAAAAATATCATTCACTTGACCATTCAGATGGATGTTTTCGAAGTCCTCTATGGAAAGATGTGTGTAATTCTGACATAATGGTATAAATTTTTGGAAATAAATTTAATGGGATCAGAGAAATCTACAGAAATAGTAATGAAGGTTAAATCTATCCAGCAAAACAGCCATGCATATCAA
This sequence comes from Viscum album, assembly GCA_963277665.1. Lineage (NCBI taxonomy): Eukaryota > Viridiplantae > Streptophyta > Magnoliopsida > Santalales > Viscaceae > Viscum > Viscum album. The sequence goes on from OY728134.1 coordinate 1,285,018,033, forward strand.
AGTCAGTGGAAGCGTTATGCTAACAATATTAGGTGAGATCTAAACTTCATTATTTGTGAAAGTATTTTCAATATAATTTCTCAAGGGAGGTCAGTATTTATATTAAGAAAAAAGTGAATGATAAGCCTTAGGTATAGTTTTCCTTTTGATATTTTTGATCTAGTAGGGTCTAAAACTTATCACTTGGCACTTCCAACGAAATGTTATCAAGTTCTTGATGTGTTCAATGTATCAATTCTTCAAAAGTACATACATGACACTTCACATATACAAAACATAGAGGTTATACTAATGAATCCTTATATTTTATATGAAGAGAAAATGTTAGAATTATTAGAATATATTGATAATGATATACAAAACATGACTACTCACCTGGTAAATGTAATTTAGAGGAATCCAAAATTCGATAAAGCTACATATGAACATGAATATGTGATGAATAACAGATATACTCATTTATTCATACTGGAGTGATATAATTTCATTGGTGAAGTTATTTTTATGGGTGTTTAGATGTATAAAACAATGATTTTATTTGTATTACGATTGAAATAAAACAAGAAGTATTCGATACATTGCATTATACACATCCCACAGTCCAGGAACCATGATATATCAACCCATTATAAACTGTACATTAAATTGTAACGTGTTAATACAACTAAAATCTTGATGAAAGTAATTTTTAATGTTTATTATTATATATTAAATTACTAATTATTAATGAATATGTGCTCAAATTTTGGTAAATCCATTTTACTTTTTGAAAATACATTCTCTCTAAAAAAATTATACATCAATTTATCACATGATATTTATAATTAATATGTTAGTTTTATAAAATATTTATTTAAATAAATTGTTTTACTTTTAAAATCATCATCACAATATTATATTCTTGTGAATTTTTTGGATTTTTCTAAAATGATTTACTTTTCAATGAATAGTGAACAAAATCAATATTCTTAATAAATGTCATTTATATTCGTGTAAAAGCCCCATTATATTTTTAATTATATATAAATTCTAAACTATGATCAGTTTATAAGAAATAAATTATTTAGTTTGATGAGAATTATGATTATAGTTTATTTGGGTATAAGTAAATTTTTGGGCTTTAAAACACATTTTTCTATGAAAATGTTTTATGTGCACAATGAGTTTTGTTTGTATTTAGAAATTAATTTAATATATATTTATTAGATTATTTGGTAAAATATTTATATTATAAATAAAATATAATATTATATCATTCAATTTTTTTTATTTACATGCAATAAATGAGATTTAATTATGAGTTACGATTCAAAATTCATTTTTTGTAAATGGGGTTTCATTTCAGCTTGCATGCTTAATTAAAATAAAATTCTGAAAATTATATAACATTAATGTATTATAACATATAAAATATTTCAAATTAAAAAAAATACAATTTAAAATTTTGAGAATTAGTTTTTCATAGTGAATAATTGTAATGGTAAAATTATGATACCATAGTTTATGTTAAAACAGGTTTTCTTAGGGGTTAGACTATGAGATAAGGGTAGTATTTCCACAAAAACAAATAAAATATGTATTGTTTTAAATTATTTCAACTATATATTATAATTATTTATATCAGTTTTCAATTTGGGTCCACTTTCCAATTAAAATGACCTAATATAATTGAAGACTTTCCAAAAAATCCATTTGTGTCCCTCCCATTACATATAATAGGGAACCAATCCCCACTTTTTTACACAATATATGTCTTTTATATCATCCAATACCTCCCAAAAGTACTACCTAAAATCCTTCCATTCATAATATAACATTTTATATTCCCATAAGACTTGTCCATTAAGGATTAAGGGGTAAGCAAAAGTTGGTATTTCAAAGAAAATGCATAGATCTTATCTAATCCCTTTTCATTTTATTTCTTATTATAAATCCTATAAAATTGATATATAAAATATAAATTTACTAATGAAATATGATATATTTATTTATATGTCGTTATTATTGTAATTTAACTATTTACCACGTCTTCTATATCTAATAAACAAAGAAAATACTGCTCAGTCGTATGTGTGGACTACCAAATCATAATAGAGACAAAATGTTTTTTTACCCAATTATAACTCATGGTTGATGATTATTATAGATATAAATTTATATATGATAGTTTTTATAATAATTATTCAATACTGATTAATGATTATTTATCTTTGAATCATTTCTTCCATCAAAAAGTAGAAACGCCACCTGTGTGCATGTACAGATTACCATCTCGACATAGTGATATAATTTATTTTCATAACCATATTATATGAATAATTATAAATATTTATATCACTCATATATATTATATTTAAATAATAAATAAAATTATTAATATTAAATAACCATTATCAAAATTAATGGCCTATAACCATCAAAACCAAACATACTGTAAAGATTATGTAGTTAACACTTGAAATATTGATAATAATTCAAGATTCTTAATGAGATTGTGGTAAAATATTATATATAATCCAATAAGGAAATTTTGTATATTATTATTTATATTTTATAGAAGATTAATAAATTTAATTTTTTATACCAGAGTTTAGATCACATACGAATCAAGAATAATTTTGAGTTAACAGTTTAATGTAATAATCAAATTTATATCAAGAATATTTGTTATTAAATTTTATAAGGATAAAATTACAAGATATATTTTTTCTAACTGTAAGGTATTTTATTCTCCTATATTTATTTATATATATTTCATTTTTTTCCTATCCTTTTCTCTATTTATGTACTCTTGATTCTTTAATCAAAATCAAGGAAAACATATATTATCTTTCAATTTGATTAATATTCATTTATACCCTATCCACTGTTTATTTAAAATAATCTCATGAATGTTTTTTTATGTTATAGAAATAATTCTTAAACCGATTTTAACAATTATTTTAGTTTCTATATAAAATATTTAAATAAATAATCTTGTTTTTTAAGAATATTTTTCTAACTTTTTACTGAAAACATAAAATTAATTTTAATTTTTTCATACCCAAGATGAATTATTTTCTCCATAATCAATAATAATCTATTAATTTATGAATAAATTATATTATTCCATGTTTATTTTCAAATAAAAAATTTTCCTTTATATATTTTTGTTTTTAAATTCTAAATATGTGATTCCAAATAAAATGTGGATTTCTGTAAAAAATGTTCTAGTGTTACTTTGATGATATTTCAATCTATCACATCTTCATCTAATGATTCTTATGCATTACTAAGTATATGATCTAAGAATAAAATAATTATTATTTCTATGTAAATCTTATGATAATGTTTATGAAATATTTAGGAATCCATATCCATTTCTTTAGATAAAAATTTATGAAATGATGAATGTTTTAAGATAATATGGCACACAATTGTTTGGTTTTCATTATGTGATGGTTTGTCCCAGAAATATACAGACCTCCAATTAATTTTGTAAAGAAAGATTTCTAATGAGATAATAATTACTCGAATGGGGATTGAACCCATTTTAGTAATGGATAATATCGAATAAGATAATCTTGGTATTGAATCTTTATTATGTAAATAGTGGAATTAGTGCGAACTCAATCAAATATGATTGTCTTTGCAGTGATACTTGACTAAGGAAATTATTTTTTATTCTTATGTTCATCACTGATACTTAGGTATTGTTATAATAATATGATTTAATGTTTCATGAAAAATTATTTCTGATTATGTACTCATTTTTCAAATTTTATTTGTTGAAAAAACTATAAACCAAGTTTCAAAATGAAAAATCATAGAAAATTTGGGAATGTTTATTATAATTATTGATCATTTTCTCATAATGTTACACATAACATATTCTCACATATGATCATTTATTGAAATATCTTACGTTTACCCTTGCAGAAAATTTAAGCCCACCCACTATTTTATTTCCCTTACATGGGTTATAAAGAATGGATTTAAGTATGATAAGTCTAAGAAGTGTTATATTTGTGAAGAAAATTAAAAAAAATGACATTTCTTTTTTATTTACATGTTTTTTCATAATCAAATTTATAACAACTTTAACTCTATATAGTCCTCATGTGATTATAATCCTGAGATATTCTATATATTCATCTAAAATGATGTAATATTTATTTATTAATAGTATTGGTCTATATTTATATTCTCATTAACAAATGTTTATTCAAAATATTAATGAAATTTTCTTATTGTCATTTTTTTTATTTTTTATTGACTTAATAATTACTTTAGAAGCTTACACAATGCCAACCCAGTCCATGTTCTTGTAATAGGAAAATCAAGTAAATGATTTCAAAACAACATTAAAATTTTAACAATGTGGACAAATTATTGTTTTATATGAATTTCTTAGATAAATTTATAATATTAATTATTATCTACTAGTTTATATTCAAATTCAATTACCACAATTATTTCAAAAAAATTGAACTCTTTTAAAATTATAGAAAAATTGTTCAATGATAATAATTTTAAATAATAACTCAATTAATGATTCAACATTCAAAAAAATCTTATATCATTCATTGTGAATGTGATATGGCATATAATATAAACTATTTTCCAATTATGGGCCACTTATCATTTTATTGTATCTTTATTGACTCTAATAGTATAAAAACAAAATATATCATGGTAATCATGAAAAGGGTTAATGAGGGGTTAAAATTATAAGATAAATGTGACAAAATAATCAAAACAAGTCCAAATGTAATTGGATAAGAGTATTTAGACTCATACACATTCATTAGTTATAATATGTCAATTTTTTCCAATTTAAACATGAAAGTAAATTTAAATTAATTTAATAATTTAATTAATTATAAGAAAGACTCTCTTTTCACATGAAAAAAGCCTCACCTAATCTCTTGGACACACATTTGAAGAAATCCGTTTTGGACATAACCAACCCAAATAACAACCCAATTTTCCTCCTCATATCCTAGTTGTCATGGTTCTATAAAAAGACCAAACTTAAAAGTAATAATCTGTAATCCAATGTTGTTATGTGAGGAGAATATATAAGATCAATCTAAACTATTTCAAATTTATTTTTTCTTATACCTCCTTCAATTCATCATTAAATAGAGATAAATAATAATATATAAATCTCCCATATATTAAAATTTTATTATGATTATCTTTCAACCATTTTTTCTCTCCTATTACATCCTATATGAAATGAAAAAATTTCCCAAGAGTACTTCAAGATTACAATATTCATGAAGCATTTTGTTTAGTTTTTCATAACACCATCATAAGGATAATTATTATGATGGTTTTAATTAATATTTAAGATATCAATGACATAAGTATTATTATATAAGTTTAATATAACATATCTTGTCTTACATCTCATTATTTTTATCAATTATATTGTCATTCATCTGTAATAGTAGATTACAACCTCTATGAATAGATGTGATTCATTTTTAATATATTCATTTCATTAATTGTTATAAAATTGTATTATATATATATATAATTATTTCATGATTTATATTCTTTAGTTGATGTAAGACTGGACTATTTGACCATAGTAATCCTATCAATAATTTTTTGGGGTTATGAACTACACATCCCCAATATGTCTCATGTAAACTTATCTTTTCAACCAACAAAATAAAACAAGATAATAATATAAATTAAATAGATAATGATAATGTAATTGACATAAAATAAGTTATTTCAAAATATATATGTAATATGATTTTATTATTATGTATTTAAATAATTAATAGTGCAAGATGGTGTTTAAGTTAATAGAAGTTTTTGTCAAAAAAATATTTTAAATGTATAAAAGTTTTAAATATAATTTTCCTCCTTATACCTATTAAGTAAAATATTCCATGATTTTTATTATTAAAACATTAAAGAATATAAAATGAAATTTTAGACATTCATTAACTTTATTTAAAATGTTCAAAAAATAGTATTCTTATCGTTTTTTTATTATGATGTACTTTTACCAAAAAAATTAATGAAATTATTATTTTATCTTCTATGAAAACAATAGAATATACCTCCATCATGAAATTTTATTTTTTGAAGCGAACATTACAATTTTTCAATTTTCTTTTCAATTAAAATCATTCAGAAATTAATTTTTAGATTTTTTTCATTTTAAAGTCTTGTTAAATAGATGGAAAATTTCCTCTTATTCTTATCCTAAAATGAAATGCCTTATTATTATCATTTAAAATTCGTTTTCAAGGGATTTATGACAAAAAGGTGAAAGATTAAAATATATTAGATCATGATATTGTTTCTTATCATTATAGATGATCAAAACCATTATATGATAAAACACGAATGAGATGGATATAGCTCTCTAATGCAATGGATATTGTTTCCTTTCTTCAATGGAAAGAAGAAATGAGTTAATTTTAGAGGTTTCTCATTTAGAACTATATAATATCTTGTTATTTCATACATGAGATAAAATTCTTCAGCACATGAGCCTCAACCGGGTTAGTGAGGACTCAATAGGTGAATCGAAGAGACCTGAGATCAAATTTGGGTGGAGGCATATTTCCTGGTACTGTAGCAGACAATGGAGTAGGCACTGTAGCAGGCACTAGAGCACCCACTACAGTAGGAAATACAGTAGCCACTATATCAGACATTGCAGCAGGTACTGTAGTAGCCAAAACTATTCATCCATCTAGGCCATTGGGCCCCCGGTTCATTCCTCCGGTCCTACAAGGCTCTAGGAACACCCAAGGACTTCGGGACAGTTGATTCTTAAGTCCTCCGGGTCACCATAAAGCCATAGGGATACCCCAAGGCCTTCAGGCCACATGAATATAGATTTACCAGTTAGCCTACAAGGGAAAAGTCTTTAGATGAGGATTCAGGGTAGGCGCATTCACTAGAGCAGAGAAAAGAATAATTGGAAGAATGAGAGGGTATGGATTTTCCAATGGTACCGGGCCTGTACAGCTTTTCAAAGGATAGCTAGCCGACCATCCCTGCGAAGGTGGAGTGCTCACATCATGACATATGCTTGGGAGGAGCAGTTCTAAGTTGTCTTGTCTAGGTGATTCCCTCTAATACCTGCGGGTCATGCAATTGTCTCTAATACTTTGAGAGTTGTAAGGGTTCCACCTCACCCCATGAAAGGTGGATTATCAAAATAATAAAAAAATTGAGTCCTTCAGGCCATTCCAACTGACCGAGTTAGAATTCGTTAAGAAAAAATTATACAAGATGTTGAAAAGGGGATTATATTCCCTATTATGGGTTTTCAATGAGTTCCTTTTATATAGAACAATATTTGAAGTGTGTATATGTTTTATTTTATAATATCGTGGAAAAATGTAGAAAAGGTGATCATTTTATTGAAATCAATTTTTCTCGTTAGAATAATTGTTTTTATTCATGTATTCCACTTAATGAGTTTTGTGTTCATCCAATTTTTTCAATGGTTTTTATTGGTTTAAGGATGTATGAGAACAAAAAAAATTTCATGTTTTAGGTCAGTAATATTTTTTCATGAACCGAAATGTATTTCCTTTTAAATGATTTTTATTCTGGCAAAAATGGATGTTGAGTTGGAGTGACCACTTTGTAATATATGAGTTTATTATGTAAGAGTTGTGACCTAATCACCAAAAACATTAAACCATAAATATCTTAACAAATTTAAAATGTGAATAATTTTCTATTAACTCAATATTAAGAAATTTTTATGATCATGTACATATAAATTTAAATACCGAGGTATTTATTAAATTGAGTAGTGTAACTTATAGTGAATATTGTTTCATAACCCTCGTCTGATACTCCCACACAACTAAGATAGCTCATTTCGTGACAATGGGTGTGAGTCCCCATAAGACAGAGGATTCCCACTAATAGAGATGGTAGAATAAATATAGTTGGGAGACTATAGGCATCGGTATTGAGTTGAAATCACGATTAAAACATTAAAAAAATTAATCAACCAACCCCAAAAGTAAAATAGATAAAACAAAACCCAACCATGTAATTTTATACTATATATTGCTACTCCCTTAGTGGAGGCATCCTTTCCTTCAATGGTAGACACTTGTATCATTTCCTCTACTCTCCGGATCTCCTCCTGGAGTCCTCATCCCCTCAGTTCCCGTAGATCTCTTACCTGGTGTAGAGACAACTTTGGAATTCATTGAAGCTATCCTCAACCATTGACTGGTCGATAGTCGGATTCCCAGTTCGTCCCTCAACTGTATGGCAGCTAATCACTCCTCATATACCTGAAATGGCTAATAATTCTTTTAGATATGATTCTAGTGCGGGATTTCTGATGCTCAGCTTACCGACCTTCTCTTTTGAGGAAGTGGTGGACCTTTATCGGTGGACTATAGAGGAGAGATTCAGTATGGATAAGCATCCCATGTGGCTTTCTAAAACCATTGTGATCTCTTGGGATCAACATGCACTAGATATCTTCCCCTATATAGAGGAATTCATCATGGCATAGTCCCAATGTTTCCTATTGGTAGGGAATTTCTGATGCCCTATGGGAGTTTCTCTACATTGAAGAACAATCCCTTTGTGTTCAAGAAGCGTCGTCATCCCATATTTTCTCTCACTGCCAATTTAATGGATCTAGTACCATATAAACCAATGCTGGTTCTCGATCCCCTGATCATTGATGGAAACATCTAGCGGTTGCCTACCGTTGGTGTCAAACATGGATGGTTCCCCCACTCCACCTAATAGCATGGTATGTGGCAGCCATGTTTGATGAAAAATGTTGGTGGGGGGATTGGTGGGAGAGATGTGTAAAATTTTCCAACTCCCATCATATTTACATAAGGAGGCCGTGGGGTGATTCCTTCCGATAGATCAGATATCCAAGCCAAATATGAAATCTGATCCAAGAGCTCCCTTCTAGCCAAGTGAGCCTTGAGATCTCCATGTGACATAAATATAGAAAGTAGATTTTGTATGCTTTGTTCACATAGAAATAAATCCCATTTTTCTTCAATTTTATTTCTATATTATCTCTCTTTGTGGTCAGCGAACCACAAGAAGTTGTATCAGAGGCTCTTCCCGTGAAACAATGATGGGAAGTAGTAATCTTCTGGTGACCGGAAAATTCATGTTTTTTGAAATCATTTTTTGAAGGAATATTATGAAATCTTGTGTCGAGAGGATTCCAATAGCACAAAAAACATCTAAAACCGAGCTAAAACAAGCTTCCTAGGCCTAGTCATTGTTTGGTCAATCTTCAGGTGCAACAACACCCCCTTGCCTAAAAAGAAGGAACTATTTCGGTGCCGATGACTTTTTCGACTAATTTCCAGCAGCTGCTCGGATGTGCCACATCATTTCCACGTCATCGACATATCTACTCCATGTCATCAGATGATCTCCGCCATCGATATTGTTTTGATCATAACGTAATCAATCGGTATCATATTTCAACGATCCAGGAAACAATTGCAACATTTCGACCCTTCCGAATGAAATGGTGAGCTCCATGTTTCCAGATTCGGCACTAAGTCCTTCATAATTGAAATTACATGGAGGGACCATCCAAAGGAGGTGGTCGAGGGGTGAGTAACGGAAGCCAAATCCAGAGAAAGTATATTTATGGAAAAAGACCATCATACAAATGCTATCATTGCGGCATGATGGGTCATATGAAGAAAAACTGACAAATATTACTACAAGTATAGGGTCAAAGTAGCATCCATCAAAGAATAAATGAAGATGCACACATGACAGTTTTCGGATAAATCATGATTTTCCCCAAAGATGAAGAATAAATGTACTTTCATACATCATGCCAAGACACAGAATGGGTGGTCGATACTGCAACATTGCACCACGTCACACCGCATCATGAGTATTTATTAACTTATCAAGTAGGTGACATTGGTACATTCATGATGGGGAATAACAGTTCAGCAGAGATTGTTGGAATGGGAGATATCCATGTGAAGATGAACACTGGATTCACAGTCACTATGAAGGATGTTCGGCATGTTCCAAGACTTCGACTCAACCTGTTTAAGGTATAGTCTTTGATCGACAATGCAATGAAAACATCTTCAGAAATTTATCATTGAAGTTTACAAAAGGATCCATCATCATCACTCGAGGAAAAAGATGTGTTATGTTGTACAAAACTCAAGTAATGATATGTACATATAGCCTCAACATGGTGGAAAGAGAGACATCATCCAATATGTGGCATAGAAGGCTCATCCACATGAGTGAAAAAGGGTTATCTACCCTAATGAAGAAGAAGTACACAACAATTGGCAAGGATGAATCACTTGATCCTTGTAAATACTACTTGAATTTGAAGAAACATACAGTCTCATTCAACAATTCACCAACACGAGGATCAGAGTTGTTGGATCTGGTGCACTCTGATGTATGAAGACCCATGGAGGTGGATTCACTTGGAGGTAACATATATTTTCAATCCATTATTGATGATGCATCTTGAGGGGTGTGGGTGTTCTTCTTGGGGACAAAGGACCAAGTACTAAACTACATCAAAATTTTCAATGCCATGGTGGAGTATGAAACTGGAATGAAGCTGACGTGTCTTTGCTTAGACAATAGAGGAGAGTACACATCCAAGGAATTTTTTTCCTATTGTTGGAGTCAAGGAATCCGACATGAGAGTATAGTCCCTCACACCCCACAACACAACATAGTTGTAGAATGGATGAAAAAAACATCACGGAGAATGTCTGAAGCTTGATGAGTTTGGATAATCCCCCTAAGACATTTGGGGGAAATGCTGTTTAGGTTTCCTAAAACCTCATTAACCGATCACTATCAGTCCCGCTGAATTTTGACATTCCACTGAAGAGATGGTCTAGTAAGCATACCTCTTACTCTAATTTATGATTATCTGGTTGTTTTTTATTTACACATGTATCATAGGAGATCGAGTAGAAGCTATATGGGAGATATAATAAATGCATCTTCATCGGCTATGGAGATGAGGAGTTCAGATACATGCTTTGGGACCCGAAGGAGAAGAAGATGATCAGAAGCAGAGATGTAATGTTCCATGAGAACTAGACAATCGAGGATATTAATAATCCTTGAATTTATCGAAGGGAAAGTGTTTAGGACCCAATTCATGATCCAAAACCTATACCAGCACTACCTGTCATTAAAGAGGAGAAGGTGCATGAGGACTCATCGGCATCGGACCAGAAGGTAGTGGAGGAGGATATTGAGCCAGGGGAGACTCAATCCTCTCCACAATAAGTTGAAGAACCTTTACAGGAGCTAGGTGATGTTATGTCTCATGAACCTTACATATCACTTGTTAAAAGATCTTCACGAGGAAGGATTCCATCAACAAAATATTCAGAGTTAGATTGATTGTCGTTGATTGATGAGGTTGATCCGGATGGATACCAGGAAGAAGTGTCTCACCTCGAAAACCTCAAGTGGATGCATTCAATGGAGGATGAGATGGAGTATTTGATTAATAACCAAACATACGATTAGGTGTAATTACCCAATGGTAAGAAGGAACTTAAGGACAAATGTGTATTTAGTCTAAAGAAGTATGTCTGCAAAAGGGACATCAAGCACAATGATCGGTTAGTTGTCAAGGGATTACTTTAGAATAAATGAGTTGAATTTGTTGTGATTTTTTTCACCTGTGGTGAAGATGTCTTCAATCCCAGCCTTTTACTGATTAGTGGCAAGATTGGACTTAGAGCATGAACAGATTGACATGAAGGAAACTTTTCTTCACGGTGAGCTCTCTGAGGACATCTATATGAAGCATCATGATGTATATGAGGTTTCTGGACAAGAAAAACTTGTCTGCAAATTAATGAAGAGCATGTATGGAGTAAAACAGGATCCCAAGCCATTATAAAAGAATTTTGACCCATTCATGGTGAGTCATGGATACAAGAGGAAACACGTAGACCAGTTTGTCTACATCTAGAAATTTCACGATGGAAATGTTGTTTCCATTGTACATTATATTGAAGACATGTTGATCATTGGGAAGGATGCAACGAATATTATCCAGTTGATTATGGAGTTATCCAAGTTGTCTGATAAGAAGGACTTTGGAGAAAGTCAACAAATTTTGGGGATGCAGATAATTCATGACATAAAGAGGAAATTGTTATGGCTATCTCAGGAGAAGTATGTTGAACATGTTCTGAAACATTTCAACATGAAAAAAGACAAACTAGAGAGAATTACTCTTCCTAGTCATTTGAAGTTGAGCAAGATTGCATGCTCGTCGTCCAAGGAAGGAATAGAGTTGATGGAGGTGATACCATACTCCTCAGCAGTTGGAAGATTGATTTATGCTATGGTGAATATAAGACCTAACATTGCCCATGCAGTGGAAATCATGAGCCGATTTCTCTCCAATCCAATGAAGAAGCACTAGGATGTAGTCAAGTTGATTTTGAGGTATCTTAAAGGAACTTCAATGTTATCTTTACGCTATAGGGAAGCTGAACCAATCGTGGAGGTCAATACCAATGCAGATATCGACGGAGATCCTGAAAGGAGAAATTCTACATCTGGATACATATATACTTCTTTAGGAGGAGCTGTATCATGACATTCAAGGTTGAAGAAGTGCATCGCATTATCCATGATGACATCATAGTACATTGATGCTTCAGAAGTATTCATGCAGATTTTTTGGATAAAGCATTTTCTCCAAGAGATTAGATTCATCCAGATGGAGTACATTGTTCATTGAGATAGTTAAAGTGTATTGGAGTTGAGAAATAACTCGATGTACCATTCCTGGAAAAAGAATAGAGACATTCACTATCATTGGATACATGAAGTGATGGATCAACAACTACTGCGGCTTGTAGAGATATACATGAAGGAGAACCTGGAGGATATGTTGAAAAAGGTGGTTTCTCGAAAGAAGCTAGACCTTTGCAGATGCACCAGCAGATTGCAGCTGGAGGGGGAAAATTTATTGAAACATCCAATTACTTCCCACAATTGGTTTTAAACATGGAAGGTGCAACCAATCCACATAATAGGATTGTAGGGGGATTCCATGATTGAAGCACAAGGTTGGTGGGGGGATTGGTGTGAGAGTTTTTCACATTTGTCACCTCCCACCATAATTATTTAAGGAGGCCTTAGGGTGATTCCTCCCTACATATCAGAGATCCAAGACAGAGATCAAATCTTAGCCAAGAGATATCTTCTATCCAAGAGAGCTGTCAGATCTCTATGTGAGAGAGGTGTATAGAGATGTTTTTTAAGTTTGGTCACATTGAACTAAAGACTTTTTTCAATCCATTTTCTTTCTCTAATATCTCTCTTTGTGGTCGTTAAACCACAACAGTCATCAACAATGAGGACACATCAACTATTCTCAATGGATCATGTCTTCACTGTAATTAAATCATTAATTTTCAGTCTCCTATCTAATAAGATTTTTTCTTGAGATCCAGGGTCATCCTCTTGCTCGCATATTCCCATGGTGAACGATTTTAGGCCATTATCACCTTTTCAGGAAAATTAGTTATTCAGCTCTTCTTCTCCTGTCTCCCCCCAATTAGTTTTTGTACTAGGTCCCGATCTAAGAGGGCATCATCTGGCTCTCTCTCTCTTCCCAAGTGGCATGTGATTCTTGGTGCTAGAAACCAGCGTTTTCGATTCAGATGTTTTCTCTAATAATATGGAATCCTTGGTTCCTAAAAGTTTGAGTGAAAAAATATTTTTTATCCAGGAATATGACCTCTATCAATTTCACGCATGTTGTGGTTTAGGAACAAATGAGATGTGCTTCTAATATTTCTTCATTTGTGAAAATCTTGGGTCTGAGAGAATTCATTCATGGAAAACCATTCAATCATCATATTTCGATTTTTAAGAAATATTATATCTTGTTGGATATTATGATTCAAATGATCAACAGATCACCATTAAGATTTTCTTAGGGATATTCACTTCTTTCCTCTCGGTGCTCTATGCTAAATGTGAGTGAAGGATGAGAGAAACTATGCAGTGACATAGTTGTTTTTTCACAGAGAGAAATGAAGGCCCATAAAATTCAGTTTCCCTAGACCAATATCAAAAACGTTTCCCTATATAAATTGAGGGATACAGTAAAAAGTTCAAAACTATACCCATTCTTTGAAAATTCATTCCTTACTTGAGTGTTTCCCTAGCCCAAGGGCTTTTGGGGCTTGCCACAGGCCCGAACCAGACTAAAAGATGCAACCTCGATTGTGTGTGGTAAATTCAATTCATTTATGGATCCATCATAGATGAATGGAGGGGAAATTTATACCTGGAATGACATAATTACCTTTCTTCCATCGGTGTTAGGTATGTTACAATGGATATGGGGTACTCAGGTGATAACTTTACCTAGTGAAACAACCAGAAATGAATGTGTCACAGTTGGGGACAGCTGGATCGTTTCTTGGACATGCATTATGAGGTTTTCTCTTTTATGAATAATTTGGTCTCTCATTTGGTTCCAACTTTATTAGACCACTCTCCCCATGTAGATCATCTAATTTATAAAGAGGGTAGTACTAAAAGTTTTTTTGTTTTCTATAAGGTTGGCCTCAGATCTAGGTTATATTAATTTTTTGCAGTCATCCTGGTGTAAACCCGTGAAATATCAGTCATGGGTTTGAATACACCACAAACCAAGTCTCATTAAGGTGGATTTGATCAGGTGGACTAGGAATAAGCCTCCATGGTTTCATGATTTGCAAGCTACGAATCAAGAGATTGCACATGCGGAGTCTACAATGGAGGAGAGTTGGGATGATGTTCTGTTTAATGAAATAATCAGAAAACAACATAACTATTCTTCCATTCTCCTTGAACAAGAGCTCCTAGATCAATAAAAATCAATATAAACTTGGTTGATGGTGGGGGACCCTATTTGTGATTTTTTCCATGATTGTATGAAAGAGAAGAATTTGTGATCTCCCCTGAACATCCTCTTGGATGATGGATCCTTTACCAGCAATTTGGAGGAGAATGAAGGTATGATTGGAGGCCATTTTAAATTCCTTTTAGTTGGATCTAACACATTCATTTATGAAAGATACCCTGGGGGGAAGAGGGACTCTTTTATTTTGGATTCAATTCCCAGTGTTGTGTCTCATGGTAACAACTAGTTGTTTGAAAGAATTCCTTAAGAGAAGGAATAGGAGGTGAATGTTAGGGATGATATGACTTCCCTTAACCATGAGACATCCCCCACCCGGATGGATTCCCATGCTCCTTCTATGGTACAGCATGGGTCATGTTGAAGGGTGATATTGTGACTTACATTCATGAAATGTTAAGGGATGAAATTTACCCCTGGTATCCATCACCAATTCATTGTTTTTATTCCCAAAATATATTATACATCCTTCATCAACCAATACAGACCATTTAGAATGTTCAAATTTTCCTATAAGACAATATCTAATGTCATCAATTTGATATTTCACAGTCATAGCAATAAATGGATTTCGGAGGAGCAACATGGATTTATGAGAGATAGATCTACTCTGGAAGCTATTTCTCTTTCTCAAATGGTGATAGGTGATATCAAGAGAATGACACATGCGTATAACATGGTGTTGAAATTTGACATTGATAAGGAGACTGATATTCATAATTAGGGCTTCATCCTCAAGGTCATTTCCCACACGGGGTTCTCAAGGTCATCTATCGACTTGTTCTTTAGGTTATTTAGTTCCCCATGTTTATATATTAATTTTATGTGTAATAAATGTGGGATTTTCATGCCTATAAGAGGCCTAAAATAGGGGGACCCACTGTCACCCAGTTTATTCATCCTGGCTCAAGACTCCTTCAGAAAAAATTTGAATAGGGAAAATAATAAGTGGTTTTCTCTATCCATTCAGGTGTAGACATTAGCTCATAAGTATTTCTCACCATTTTTGCAGATGACAACATTTTTTCATCAATGGAAACATAAATAATATTCAAGTGACCAAAAAATTACTTGAAGAATAAAACAAGTGGAGTGGTGAGTGTATTAATCATGAGAAGAGAATCATATACTTTTCCTGGTGTTGCACTACCACTACCACCAAAATAGACAAGGATCTCCTAGGATTCAATATTAGACCCTTTCCAATAGATTTTCTGGATGATCTTATTTCTCAGGGTGGGCCACAAATCCAATACTTGAGGGCTTGGTTATCATGATTAATGGTCGTATTGATAATTGGTAGAACCATTTATTTTCCTTTCAAGGTTGAATCACCATGGTCAATACAGTTTTATCTTCTATTCTGATTCATGGGAAATAGATTTGTAATGTTCCAATGATGAAGATAAGGAACATGGAAAAACACATGGTGGATTTCATTTGGCATGCTCACTAGAATGGTCAATTCCATATGGTGTCTTCGAGTATAATGTCTTGAACGGTTGACACCAGAGGCATAAGCCTCCGTAGTGTTGTGGATACCATGATAATCCTTTGGGGGGAAATGGATGGGGAATTTATAGAAAAGGGTTCCCTTAAAGAGAAATTTATCACATGGGAATATGGGAATGATCTGGGAGAACCAATTTTGAAAGTTTTGAATCATTTGAAGATGTTGTGGGGGAACTTGTTACAGCCTCAACTCAAATATTGACGGATAATTGGTGATATGAGTATTCACTTATGGAATTAAATCATGGTGGGTGACGCTCATGACTTCTTAGGATGCATGGTTCTCTACATATCCATCTATCAGTATTCCAGGTACTCGGAGTGAATTTATTCTACCATTGACAAGTATTAAAATTATTTCAATAACAATATTCAGATGTATTCATAGCCCGATAGGATAATTTTCATTGGTGCCTCATCGGGGTATTTCTCAGATAGGATTTACTGGTTTTACTTTCCTTATAATGTTGTTCATAGTGAATGGGGACTATTATTTGGTGTAATGAGTTAAAAATAATATTAAATTTATTGTTGTGGCACATTCGTACCAGGTAGTGCCGTGTGATGACACAATTTTTCAGAAAGGAGTTCATCTGGATTCTTTGTGTTGTTACAGGTGTTCAAATATTAATGCTTTTGAGTGACTCTTTTTTTGGGGATTGGGATAAAGATATTTGTTGAGACATTTGTAGGATCATTGTCTAATGTAATTATCCCCACAATGTTACCAACATTATTCCTATATCGTTTCATGGATTTGGGAATAACGTGTCAGGGTGGTGGTCTTGTGTGTGATGATGATCTATTTAGGTTACTGGAGTATTTGTAACACTAGTAAAAAAATCCATATAGAGGGTATCCTCAACATCTATCTAGACACTCAGGTCTGTGCCAGGTTCCTAGAAAGAGACGTGGGCTCTCTCTATAAGAACATGGTGGAAACTCCTTTTGTGAGGACGTTCTTAGTAGGCCATGGAACTTCCCCCTCTAATTAGGTCAACGGTGGGTAGTGAAGATGGTATTTTTTTATTATACTTAAGGGTAGGTTCAAGCTCAACTTTTATGGTTATTGTAGTCATTTCGTAATACATGGGGGTGTTCCTAAATCTAGGGGCTCAGTGATCATGGTGTTCAACAGCTTCCATTAGAATGATGAATCACTTCTTACAGAGGCGATTTCCTTCTTTAATGGGCTAGAGGTGAGTCCTGACCCTAATATCTCCCTTTCTAAAGTCGAAAATGAATCCTCACTCATTCAAATTTCACTACATTGTAAGGAAAAAAATGTATGGTCAATCAACTTCTATCTAGGAACTCACGTTTGAGCCATGTTCCTAGAAGGATACTTGGGCTCTCTACATAATAAATGGATGAAATCTCCTTATACGAGGAAGATCTTAAGAGGCCATGGAACTTCCCCCTCAAATTAGGTATTTGGCGGGCATATAAGATGGGTTTTTTGAATTCCTCTTAGGTTTTGGTTCAAGCTCATCATTGATGGTTCTTGTAGTCATTCCATAATGCATGAGGGTGGGGGTGTTGGATTCAGACACCAGGGGCTAGGTGATGATGGTGTTCAACAACTTCCATTGGAAGGATGAATCTCTTCTAGCGGAGGTGAATGACCTTTTTAATTGAATGAAGGTGTGTCTTGCCTTTAATATCTCTCTTTTTAAGTTGAAACTAACTCCTCACTCATTGAAAAGTCTCCACATTACGAGGAAAATAATTCATGGTCAATCACCTTTGAAATTTATAAATGTATTAGACACATCGATCATGCGAGTGTGTCCCATACCTGAAATGAAGGCATCATGGTGGCTAATTTTATGGATTTGAGGGGAAACCTGGGATCCCCTTGCATGGAAATTTTTATCCTCTTCTCCCCCATTCAAATGTGTAAATCTTGTTCGAGCTGATGATCTTGGGGTGAACTAATATAGGCCTCCCTATGCTTTTGGAAGCCTTGTTCTTCTCTTGTATCCGTCCAAACTAGGTTTTTTGTTTTAATAATAGTTTACATTAGCATAACCCAAAAAGAAAAAAAACTCTAAAAAATTTTTTCCAAAATATCGGTCCTAAATTCATTGCTCAATCACATCTCTGGGCTCTAATACCATCATGTACATCATCCCAAACCATCATAGATCCTCTTTCTCTTGTCTAGTCTTATATAATGGATGTCTATCAGGATAACAAATGACACCCAAAAAGGATGTGAGTGCAACTCAATAAGCTTAAACCAATCTTGTCTAATAATATTCATCCTTAATAAATTAATAATGAAACAGTGTACTGATAAGGATATTAATTCATAAATTAATGTTCAACATCAGATAAACCTTCCAACCCTCCATCTTCAGGGTGACATAGGGGGTTAGCAATACCTGATTTAGTTTAATGGTGGATATCACTATCTTGTATTGGATTCTCATGAATATGATGAATTGGAAATACCGCTGGAGGATTCTCCTATCAAGGATGAAGCACCCATTTCATATATCATGAACAAAGGAATCCCAACCTCAGGTTTCAATATATGGATATATGTAAATTAAAATGATAGAGCCACATTCGTACTCTCATGGTGCATTATCCATGCCAAGTAATAATAATCCAATCAATGTATAATAGACTTTGTAAATTCCCATGCCACACCCACATACTTGTTCCAATTGTGAATTACCATAAAATGGGAAAAAGAATCCATATAACCATCTACACTATACTCTGTGAATTCCCATTCTAGATCCATTTATGTGTCCCCATGGAGAGAAAACAAATTGTGTAAAATATTCTGATTTCATAAGATGGAAAAAATCCAATACATTCAATTTAAAATAATTCTAAACATTAAATCATATGTCATATTGGCTAATTCATAAAACTTCATATTTTTTAAGAAAATTAGTCTATTAACTCGACATACAAATTATATCTATAATTGTGAAAAAAATTCACATTTAAATTATTCAAAAATACATGTGATGTTTCATTATGTCAATATTTTATCATATTGTTATACAAAATCCAATTACATACCAATTAACCACATTTTAGAAAAGTGATTGTTATTTAATCCATTTATCTTATTTAACATTTCATTAAAATTCCATATTATGAAAATTCATGTAATAATAACCAGAAACTCAATATTTGTATAAGGGTAGCCACACCTCATAGATAACCACAAGTCTCAGCCTCAGCACCAACGAACCCAACAAGATCTAATTGAGGTTTTGGAGTACATTTTCATCAATTACTATGGGTAAAAATTTTATATAGATAATGTTCATGGTATTTAGACATGATTTGATATGTTTTACATACTAAATAAACCAAAATCGTCCATTGGAAGATACTATAAACTAGCAACCTCATGAAAGGATAAAAGGTGATCAATGATCAAGCATCCAAATCTGAATAAAACACCATGATCCACTATTTGAAAGTGGATGAAACACAAAAATAAGGCAATAATAAGAATAACCAATAGGGAAATAAGGGGAATTCATCGAAACCAAGAAACAAATACATGTATTGTATTTCTGGTTCAAAACACAGATCAAAGACCATGGATTGGTGTTGGAGAAGGCACATGAGCCATTTAGAACCATCATAAACTCTTAAATAGAATTTGAACATAAAAGGAGGAAATAAATGGTTAAACTTGGGTTCTTGGTCATTAAAATAACACTTGTACACTTTATTTGTTTTCCCATCTTGAAAAAATAGGGTCGTGAGTGGGAACCCCAAGCATGCATATGGTGTTCGCCTATATATCAAAATGGGGGGAGGCCCAACCTATATGTTTGTTTGTATATACAAGCTAGATGATGGTTTTTTAGGATATCACTTCTTCCATATCATCAAAATCTGGACATTGGTTCTCACTAGTGAGTCGGTGGGATGCCAATATTCATGGTGAGCTTCTGTAAGGCCCACCATTTGGACGATGGACTACACCATCTAACCAGTGGTTTCTCAGTTTCTCCAAACATAAAATCCATCTTTATCTAATTCTATCTTAAATTATTCCAGAATCTATAAGCCCTAAAAAATCATTGAATACTAATTCTATATATGGAACAATGATCAATTAAATAACATAAATACACTCAAACATGGACATATAGAAAATGAAACCTAGGTTGAGGGAGAGATCTTATAACATACCCACAATATAATAGTTCCACCTTGATATTTTTTACCACGAATCCCCATGTGTCATTGATGAATAAGTTGATCCATTATTCCCATATAAACGCCTCCCTCCCACATGAATCCTCCTAAACATTCCCATTCTTCCACTCCACACTTACATGGGGAACATACTTTCCTTAAATATTCTTCTCACTATGGTCCTTGAGATGGATAGGATAATACTCTATGAATGGATCAACATTATGCTAAAAATTTTCTTCATCAATCATTTTAGAAGTGTTATGGGGATATCATTGAATCTACAACACATGAAACAAGTCATGCATAGAACTGTAGAATTATTGAATAGAGCCTCAATATGATAGTGGACTAATTCCCTCCACATTCTCAAATGACTTGATGAACATAGGTGAAATATTTACAATCATCTAAATATGGGTTTTCCCCGAACAAGGAAAATCTCAAAGAAGACGTGGGTGAATCACCCTGAACTACATAGGTCAAATCAAACAGTTAATTTATGATTTCTAGATAATCTACATACTTAGAATGCACTTTCAGTTAAATAAAAACTAATAAAAAATTTCTTACACGAGACTTAGTCCGACCAGTGCTAACTCACCTAACTCCAACCATCACTGAGGTGAATAAAACATACTACTAAAAAAGATTATGAAATGGAAAAATATGGATATATACTTGGAAGAAAATATTATAATAAACCACTACATGTTCTTGATGTTTCATTCAATAACAACCATGTTCCAAAAAACTAGCTCGTGACATATCACCCAAAATATAAATAATCCACTCAGATTGGCCATCTGTCTGTGGATAGTTGTTTATATTCTGAAGAGACTATAACCCCAATTCCTTCTAAATCCTCTACCAAAAATGTTATTTAAAATGGGAATCTATAATATAAATGAAACTCCTTAGAACATTGTTCAATAAAATTTCCTCCCTCAAAAAGAGATTACCCAAATCCCTAATAGTGAAGGCCAGCCTAGTAGGAAATAAGTGGGATACCTTAATTAGTCAATTCTAGATCACCCATAATGCATCATTTCTCAAAGGTTTCCTAAGTAATCCTATCACTATTCCCATTGTTACAAAATACCACATCCATTATAGAATGGGAAACAGCTGTAGTAACCCTACAAGTTTCTATTTCCCAACCATTACCCTATATCAAGTAATGAAAAATGCCAAGAATCCTATTATGACTTCATTTATCAATATACACAAATATTACTTATCTAAATCATGATAATATTTTTAAATTTGAATACACCACCCATTTATAGTCATTGAGTACACTAATCAACTCCACATGTAATCTTATAGGAAGCCAAACCCATCTATAGACATGAAGAACTACATTGATGCTAAGAGAAAGACCTGATGGAGGCCCCCCACTATATCTAATATCTCTTAGGTTAAATCCCTTTAGTTTAGGTAAATACCATATAATTATCTGGTTTTGAACAGTGGAAGAAAAAATATAGGATTCAGAGTCACTCATCTCTGGGATTCCTAAATATATATATATATATATATACATATCTACAAAGAGAACAATAATTTACCTACCATCACATGATTATTTCATTTCATATGAATGTTTCCTTTCACTCCAGGTGTTGGAAACAACATTACCCTTTATTGGATTGTATAATATTCCAATGTCAAAGGACTATTAATACATGAACCACCTCCTCTGATTAATTTTTCAGTCCTGCTATGAAATGATATAATTTTGTCTATTATAGATTTTGTGAACCACAAACTCTATCCCAAATTAAACATTTTTGGAATCATAGACCATGTACCACTATAGATAGCTTCATATTGTGGGTAGGGTAATTTTTCTTTTGCAGCTTCCAAAATATATAGTTATAAGTAATAACTAGAACCTTCTGCATCACATCTTCGATGAGGATGACTCATGATGTGTCACAATACACATTATACTACATACCTAACATAAGTAAGGTGATGATCCTTTATATGTTCAACCTTCTATTCAATTCATATAAATCACTCTAACATGAATTATATTGAATAGACCTCACCCCTATCTTGTCCAATATAGATAATGTAACTACCAAAAAGAATAATTCCATGGTGTAATGTTGACAATTGATTACTACATGCTATATGATCTAAATCATGAAGGTACTCTAGAGTCATTCACAGGATATGATGAATAAAAAAATTTCATTGTTAATTGAAACTCCATCATAAGATATTTCATGACCCAAAATGTGAAACATTTATATCCAAAAACTGAATCATACATTTCCTTGTGAGTAATATATTATTTTCCAGAGGACTCATGATAATATCAGGATGTTCATAATTGTCATCTTTGAACTGGGAGTACATTAGGATTTCATCAACAAAAACCACCAGAAAATGATTTAGATACATATGGAAGTTCTTATTCATTAAGAACATGAAAACTATTGGTTCATTATAAAAACTAAATATCATTACCACAATCCCAAAAAATAGATACCTAATCCTAAAATAAATCCTAGGTATTTTAGATGTACTCAACATCAACTTATGGTACCCTCAACACAAGTTGATCATTGAGGGATTCTAGGAACCACATAGCTGTTTGATGAGATTTTCAATATGCATATGGGGTTAGTGATTCTTGATTGTCACCTATTTGAGTCTTTGATAATCTATATATAAGAACAATGTTCTATATTCCTTATTTTAAAAAATCTCAAGAGAACCCCATGGTGAAGTAATGGTCGATATAAAACCATTATCTTCTAGATAATCCTTCTATGATTTTAACTACCGATGATCTATTAGTGATGTACTATATAGTGATATATAAATTGGTTTGGTTCTCATAAATAACTTGATAGTGAACTAGATATGCTACTCAGGATTGAGATAAATTACTCTTTAGGGAAGATGTAATGAAATTCATCAACTACTATAGTGATGAAACTATAATACAACATTCAATATTCAAGTAAAAGGATATATATCTGTGTGTTGATTAAATAAAAACTACACTGAATTGGCCCTATATGAGCAGCCAAAACATCTTCTTCACATTGATGGATGTATATGACCCTTATTAGAAATATGAATTCCAATCTATCTTATTATTCATTAATGTGTGATTAATATAGAATAGAAAACCCCCTAATCAGTGTTAAATCATGCAAATAAATTTCCAACAAAAACACATCCTAGAGGATTTTGTAGAGAATAATTTTGAGTGAATACTCTTTTCAGCATTCTATACCCTCTAATCTGAGTCTTGATAATGTTATGATGGTGGTAAACTCATCCAAGATCTCTATAGAAAAACCCGATTTACTGAAAAAATGATCATATATAATGGAATTTGATGCCATTATGTCCAAATTTACATAAGCAAGGGTTGATGACAATAGAATCATACCTCTAATAGTAGAATGTCCTATATCTAGATTTTCATATGTATATGTTATATCATGCATCAGATGTCCTCCACCATAACACCCTAGTGATTCTCCCTCTAGTTGATACTTCTACTCATACTTTGGATTACCATGTCACGTACCCTAGACCAATCATCTAGTAGAAGTCCATCTAGATTATTTTTGGGGGGGTAGCCATGTCCTTCCCTTGATTTAGTTCATGTCCCAATTCAGTAACTCAAAATGAATAATCAGGGATTCTATTAAATTTATAGAGGTGGTCTACACTACCACAAGTGTGACATTCATCTACATGGAATAGATAGTAGAAGTGATTGTCGAAAAATTTTCCCCATTAAAATCACAAACCCAGGTTGAGATTATAAGATAGATTTTCACTCTTCATGATAATATTCCCACCAAATACCCATTTTTAACTCTTATAATTGTGCTTCTTGCTGATTGAAAAATACACCCCAAAACATACAGTTGATACTAAATGTCTTCTACTCAAGGTTAAATATTAGGATACCATTTTTAATAAGTGCATAAGTCATCACATCAGTAAATTTTGTCTTGTGAAATACAACCACCTATCACTAGATCTCATAATGAATCTAATCATACATATGATTCTCCAGAGCTATGTCATATAAATCAAAAGAAATTTTAAAACACATCATTATTGTATAACACCCAACATAGATCATAACAGACATGGTCTCTTTTTTCAGGTACATGAACCTCTATTACCTCTCATCCATCAACGTTTCAAGATAGTAGTGGCTCAATAACATCTCCTTGAGGATTTTCAAAGAGATATATTCTTACCATCATGCATTCTATATGATGATTCACCAATGCTTGGATGGTCATAAAAAACATATAATTTGAATATTTCATACTCTTAGCCACATGTATCTACGGATGCTTGAATACCATTTGGAACAACTTAATCCAGAACACAACTTCATGATGTCCCCCTTCCTAGTTAACATGGGAGGATTATATATTTGGAACACTCTTTTTATATCATACATAGATGTGATTTCATGATTGTGTCCCACTCCATTGATCACATGATGTATAGAAAACATTAAATAATATTTTCATCAATTTGGTTCCTCGGTGTAGCATGATATACATGCTTAAATGCGTGAGGGGTGTACTTATAACCACTATCATGATATCCAACCATATGAACAGAAGTATTAATTTTAACTACAAGTGTCGACAAACCCATCAGATCATATCATAAGAAACAAGATCAATTTCATAAGAATAGGATAAAAATATAGAACCTTCAACATAGGGTGACTCCAATATGGATTATCAAGGGAATTGGCATGTCACAACAGTCTCACTTATTCATTCTTATAAGGTATGTAAAGGAATTACATTTCATGATTTATATAATAAGATATTTCTGAATCAGTAAATAGTTACCTTGCGTTATTAATGCATGTAAACATATTAAACTATATACCTACTTTGATTTAGGCATACCAACTCATAGTGTATGATCCCATAATTAAAATCTCATAAAATAGCAACATCCCACATCTTTTTCACTATCCAAGTGAAAATATGATCACAACTACAAGATCAAACACAAAGAACCACTTTATTATCTCTAGAAACTTAGGTACACCTCAATACATGGGTTTTGAACTAATATGCATAAGCTCATTTCTAATCCTTGATACCTATTTTCCTTTTATATACCTTCTCCTGAAAGAAAATCAATAGAAAAAAAACATAATGATCATATAAAAGTTTTTAACAACCATACCCTGATAGTCCATCACATGCCTGGGATTGGTTTTTATGTGAACTATCGCATGCCTCCCTGTATTACAGAGGTGTCCAACTACCAGAGAGTGTGCATAGAATATAGTTGGGAAACTATACCCTCAGGTATATAGTATAAATAAAAGAATAAATATAATAAAAGAAATCATAAAATGAATGATAACAAAAATAAAAATAGAAAAAACAAATCCCAACCAAATATAACAGACAATGTCATGTCAGGTTGCATTTTATCAGAATGTTATGTGGAATACCATACAAGAAACCAATTACTTCCACTTGGTCATGTACTCTATGAGGGGGTGGGGGGGGAATCATTGCATTATAGAATAAAACAGCATCCCCATTTGATCTTTCTTCATTGTTAAACAAGACTCTCCTCTCT
This sequence comes from Viscum album, assembly GCA_963277665.1. NCBI lineage: Eukaryota > Viridiplantae > Streptophyta > Magnoliopsida > Santalales > Viscaceae > Viscum > Viscum album. The sequence continues at coordinate 1,285,044,260 of OY728134.1, forward strand.
TTATTTCCCACTGCAACGTGTGAACAAAAATTGTAGTATACCTGAGACAAAACAATTTAACATGGTTAACATTCACTGGGCTATGTCTAAGGAGAATTCACCAACAATGTTCTGATGTACAAAATCCACTACAAGCGCACTACACATTACAATGTTCAGAGTGAACTCACAGTTCTTCTTGGATTACAACCAATCACATTTTGAAAGCTCACTGCGCTCTCAACTGATGTGTGATAACTGCTTATTAAAAAGTATCAATCATAGTTTATAGAATATTAGGTCATTTAATTATCCCCAATAAATGTGTCCTCCACTGTATTTTGATAGTCTACTGATGTCCCACTTTCAACACTGATGAAAACTACTTTACCAAAGGATTAATAAGAAATCCCTTTAAAACTACTTTCACACTGTTTGCAGCCTTCACGAATCTCTCTATATCTCAAAGAACATACTATACTTCAGAAAGCACACCTCTTTCACAAAGATCAAACAAGCCTTCATGAAGCACAACCCTTTCACAAAGCTCCAGTAGCCTTCATGAAGATCCTTTCTTTTGGAAAATCTCACTTATCCTTTGTGAATTCCCTTACATTCGTGATGATCAGAAAATTATTGTAGGTTTTATAGCCTTCATTTAGTTCATATAATTTCACCATTGCAAACCACCTTTGCAAACAACCTTCATGGAACAATAGGCCTAGAATTATTATTTTGTTTCAATCATCTACAGAATGGGGCAGAGGACTATTTATATGTGGTTCCACCAACCCCAGAACGTTTCAAGCCACATCAGCAACATTTTGCAGAGCTCCCATATTCAACCATATTGCTCAATTTTTTTAGATAGCTATATATACCCTTTTCCCTTTCACAATTCACATCATAATTTTCGAACCTTCCGTCAACACTTCACATCGTTGTGATGCTCCCCTCGCAATGCTCCTCACCTTTTCCATTTGTGATGCTCGTCACAATTGCAGATATCACCTTCAGAATTCTTTGATCCATTGGGAAACACACTTCATGAAGTCCATAATCACCAAATTCATGCCTTTTCCATATTTATATGAGATATTCATGGAAATCCAAATTTCTATGAGATCTTCAAGGAAATCCACCTTCCACAATTCTAGTACTGATTAGAAATTTCTGTTTTTGTTATCAAAACTCTTTTGAGGATGAAAGTGAGAAAACACAAAAACAGTCTGAGAAAACTCATAACAACACAAGAAGAAAAAGAAAAACCCAAGAAAACAACCTGACCTACCCCACCCCAACAATGGAGTCCATACAAACATTTTTCACCGACACAGGACCCGTCAGCAAGAAGTCCCATGTAGAAGTGCACATGCATGGTACCAATTACAATGTCATACCCTCTCAAGAATCCCAATCCAAAAGGAATGCATCCATGAAGAATTTTTGCTCTAGTCCCCTTCTAACATCAGTTAGAGAATAGAGCTGGAAAAAAGAACCAAACAACCAAACAAAGAAAAAAAGAAAAAGGACCAAACAGAAGCACATCAAACAACCTTCTCAAAACAACCATCAACTTTACTAGAATCATTATAGAGACACTTAATATCACATGAATCCCTCTCCCTAAAAAGTTTCCATCATAGAGATGAAACCTTTAAGTCAACAACTTCCAATATCCTATTATCTAGCACATAAGCATGTTGGTCCCACATTTGAATGTACTCTTCAATGGTGATTTCCCCTCTGTTGAAACCCCCAACCAGAATTTCATATTTTCTATCAATCCATGAGAATTGTTCCTCATTAAGAGACACCTCTAGTGATCTCCCCATCATCTTAGCTGCCTCCTCCTCAGTTGCATTGAGCATCAATACCTGCTCCATCACTTCTTCATCAAAGCATAAAATTAGAACCATGTATTGATAACCCTATTCCCCTAGCCTATGGAGGTACAGAGGCTCCACTTCCAACTTCTTATCCAATATCTTCGTAGTATAGTGGGTCTCTAAAGGAGGGTGTAATGAGGATTAGTCCTTCTTCCCATTCCTCTTACAGTTCCCAAAACCCCAATTACTCCTTTAAGTTGAATCCTCATATCCTGGATGGCCATGTTCACTCCCTTTGGAAATCATCACTCTTTCCCTATCTCCCTCACCTAGGGTAATAAAATTATAATTCACATTTGACTATAAGAGGTCATCAAACCTGTTTCACAAGTAAACTGAGGACTTGATCGGGTCCAGACCCCTTCCTCATTCATCATTTGAAATTCCCTTCTAGTTCTATCACCACTTCCACCCCAAAGGGTATTATCCATACCCAAACCATACTCCCCATACAATGGCATCAAGCCTACAATCTCAGCCTTACTGGGCTGTATGAATCCACGCCACCTGAACTAAGGATATTTGAAAACGTACTCTAAAACCTCAACATGTATTCCACAAGATGTTTTCACCATATGAACCCCTCATGGATTTTAGATTGAAAATCACTAGAAAGCCTACACTGGCCAAGCTTGGACACTGCATTACTATTTTGCACTTTGATGGCCTGGTTACACCACTAATATCACCTATCAGTGTACTGAAGACATCTTGTACTTTCGAATTGGGAGGGAAAGCTAGCGGCTGCTCCAACCTCACCTGGATGGATACAATAGAATTAAATGGACCTGTCCCAAATGGAATTCTTCCACCCCTTTTTTTATCATGGAGTAGACCATCAATCTGGACGACTGAAGTGGAACCAAGTGGACCACTACTGTCAAATGCTCTATTGCATATTTCCCCAGTCATTCCTTCAACCATCACACCCTCCACTGCACTATTTTCAGGATTTCCACGATCACTATTGAAAACATCATTCTGAAATCGAGTACTCATACCCCTACCTTCCGTTCACCAGTGAATGACCCAACCATTTGCAGATAAGGAAAAAATGGAACCATGACTCATAGACAACAAGTTGTTTACATCTGAACTCTTTGCCTACAGTTATCCAAACGATGTCTAATGGAACCATTGAAGTTTCCACCTCTACACACACTCAAGGGTTAACCAGATGAGAGGAAATATTAGTATGGCTATCAAAACACATGTATCTTCCCAGTAGGTTTCAAAGCATTTTAACAGTGGTTGGTTTTTTAAATGGAAGAGGGATATTCAGAAAACATACCCAGACAACCACTAAGTGTGAATCGCTCTTCATGTAAAAATCATACGACCATTGGTGCAGGTAAAATTGCGAGCCATTGTAGTTGCAGGGAGCCGTAGACCATGCCATTATCAGGTCTTCCGCTAAGGAAAATTGAATCAAAATATTCATGTTATCAAGAGAAACTACGTTTTCCCTTTCTTGCATATCCCATGAACCAAACACAAATATATCAAACAGATCGAGTGAGGGTCTTCTCTTTGAAAATAGAGTGAATAAAGACAGAATATAGAGGTTCGAAGCTTCGTTAAACACAGAAACCGAAATTGGGTGGTTTAGGGAAACCATAGTGAAGATCTGGAACCTTATGGATGAGAAAACTTGGAGGGAATAGGGGAGTAAACTCAGTTTTTGAGAAAAGGATAACAAAGGATTCTTCTCTTGTGATAGGCAGTGAAGGTCCCTCCCATGGAGGGGGAAGAACCTGCTCGGAGGCCACCGCCATCACTGGTCAAGAGGTGAAATTAGAGGTCTCCTACCCCCCATACCTCAAAAAACATTATCCAATAAAATACCTAAATCCCTCCTATTCATATAAATCAAATTATAGACCGATCATTCCTTCCACAATTCTAGTAAAACAAAAAATGTTGGACCCCTTAAATTTGGAAAAAATTGGGAAAACATGCCACCTTAGACACCTACTTCGGCACACACTAACTATTTTCATTCCCTATCATATTGCATTGTTAAAAAATACCATCACAACCAAAACATATCAAGAGGAAACCTTGAGGGATTTCCCCCAGTAATATCCTCTTTTGTGTTTGTTGACAACATTTTCATAATTTAATATCTCATTAAAGCTTATTTCAACTTCTACCAGCATTTTCTTCCTACGATTCAGATAGCGATCATAGATTTAATCAATACATACTCTAAGAAAACAAGATCTATGATAATAATTAGAATAAAGAGTATAATTAATGGTTCATTAATGAATCACTTCATTCTAACACAAATTATTGAATCCAATCAACTAATTTCATCATGAACCTCAGATGTTGTGATATATTTCCTTTAATCGATCACTTCTAGCATCATCAGATTTAAAAATCCCTCAATCAGATTCCCCCTATCACCCTACTCAACCTATTAGCTTCTACCTATGGCTAGACTTATGAAAAAATTCCCCCTTCATTATCTACAATTATTCCTTTTAAGAATCCACACTTTCTCCCCCTTTTTCAAAAAACATGGAGTAGTACATTATGAATTAACACACCATATATCGAGGAGGGGGTCACACATACAATCTTTTTTATGTGTGGGAAGTAGACTAAACTTTATTAACTTGTCGATGCCTTTTTAATGCTTCCTTGGATATGGCGTTTGTCATAATATCAGCAAAATGCAGTTCTATAGATACATAATCCAACATCAGAATCCCTTTCTCCACCTTCTACTTCAAAAAATGATTCTTAATTTCAATTTTCATTTTACTTGAGTGATGGATGTGATATTATCAATGATTTATATAACTTAAACTATCACCATGGATTCCAATTGGAGACTTCACATCAACTCCCATGTCATCAAGTTGCTCGATCATCCATAATAACTATGTGCATACTTGAGTAGCCGTAATATATTACACATATGTAGTGCTAAAAGAAATACAATATTTTTTTCTTAGATATGAAACACAGAATATTCCACGATAGAAATTACCTCTTGATATTGATTTTTTTCATTAGCCGAACCTGCCCATTCTTCATTTGTATATCCCAATAGCTCTGGATGAGATTTTTCATTGTACATCAAACAGAAATCCATAGATACCTTGATATGCCAATGTATTATTTTCACTGCAAGCATGTGGATTTCAATAGGATTTCTTTGATATCTAACTACTTGGTATGTAGTAAAAACAACATTAGTTCTTATTTATATTATTTATAGTAAACTTCAAATGATTTTTCAATATTCTTTGATATTAAATAACTTACTATCATCATCTTGTGATAGTTTCAACTAGGAAGCAACTAGATTTTTCATCTCCTTGTAATTTTCCATTTCAAATATTCTTAGAACCTCTTTATCATGTTTGGATTGGGAAATTAAAGTGACTTTCCTTCCTTATGTCACATGTAAATAAAGTAAAAAATATCATCTCCCCAATAATTGTCATTTCAAACTCAATATTCATGAATTCGGAAAACTATCTGCATTGCTCTTCATTTGATCCACCAAATATTATGTCATCGACATAAACAAGAACCGTCATCCTTTGATTACTATCATTATTTTCATAGATATTGTAATCAACTCCCCCAAATTAAAGGACAAGATTCTTCAAATACTGATCATGTCTCGAATACCATGCTCTTAGTTTTTACATGAACCCATATAGCAAATTCTTCATCATACAAACTTATCTCTCTTCTTCATGAATGAGAAAACCATCTGGCTATTAAATGTACAATTCTTTTAGAACACCATTAAAAATAAGGACTTAAAATCCATCTAAAAGCGTTTAACTTCAATTGAACAGTAATGAAAAAGAATAATCTGACTGTCTCTAGCCTTGTAATAGGCTAAAAAGTATCATCGTCAACTATACCCTCTATCTGGGAGTATCCTTTTCGCAATAATCATACTTTTTTTTGAATCACTATGCTATATTCATTTATCTTGTTGAGAAAGGTCCATTTTTTCTGATGAAAATCCTATTTTTTGGCATTGAAACAATCTCCCACATTTGATTCTTCTCAATCTGGTCTAGCACATCATTCATAGTCGGAATCCAGTTCCCATATTCAACTGCTTCAGAAAAACATTTCGGCGCTACCTAAGACAAAAAAGTTACCTACTTTAATGAATTCATATTTCTTGTATGAACAAGCGTTGTATGATTAGAAATGATACATTTCCTATCAATTTCAATGGGACACTTTGTTTTCTTCAAACATAAAGATCCAACTTCTTCGTGCTCATCATCAGTATCTGCATCTGAATTTACATCATCCTTTTCTTCTCCCCCAGTTTTTCTTACCTTTCCATCAAATTCATCTGGAACTATTCAGTGTGTTCTTTAATATTCTATTCAACAGACACTATAGTGACATCATTTATATCTATAACTTTTCCCAGCCTCTTTTTAAAGCATTTATATGACATTATTTTTCTTTAGTAGTGAAGAAAAATTCCCTCACCTCTACGTGACTCTAATTTCCGGTGTTTTTAATTTTTAATAATAAAGAACATAATTCCAAAGATTATAAAGTATTTTAAAGTTGGATTATATATGTACCACATCTTATATGGGTTCTTTCCTTCCTTCAAAATCAACAGAGCCCTCTTAGAAATTCAGTTCAATTTCAAGAGTACATCCTTCCAAAATTTCTCTGATAGGTCTTTTTCAAAAAAAATTGTTCTGAAAATGTTGTTGCTGATCCAATTTCTCATCTAAACCAATCCATTATGTTGGTTAGTTCTCACTGAATAAACATTATGTCTTAAACTATGTTTCAAAATATAGTATTCCACTTGACGGTTTGTGAAATACGTACCATTATCTATATGAATCTTCATAATTTTCTGTCCAAGCATCCTTTCAGATTCCCTCTGATATTGTTTTTTGCACCTAAACACATTAGCCTTAAGAGAAATGAATAATATTCATGCCATTCTTCTATAATCATAAATGAAAATAATCTAATATCTCTTTCCATCAATGGATCTTTGTGATATTGGTCCATAAATATCATCATGCACCAATTGAATCACTCATGTAGAATTCATTTTCTTATCCATGTATATCTTTTTGAAGATCTTTTCTTATTGAAATGCATTTCACGTATGTTTATGATCACATTATAACTCATTGAGGCCTCTAGTTGCATTATACAAATCAAAATGTTCTAGGGATGGATTTCATAGATAACCAAGTCAATTATGCTGCATCAATTTTTCTTTCTATCTGGATAAAATACATAGATATTCTTCACCACATACAAGGTATAATTTAATTTTTTAATTTTTCCCTGTAGAACAACAACACCATCTCTTCTATTGATGATAAACATATTATGGGTAAATTTTATATAATTCCTTGAGTCATATAGTTTACTGACACTAAGACAATTGTGATTGAGAACTTCTACTACCAAGACATCAACATGTCTCATTTCATTTCCCCCAAAACTGGCCTTTCCCAAGCCAACTATCATTATTCTTGCATATTTTCCAAACATGAAAACGCATTCTTTACCACATTTTACACCTGTTAAAAGATCCTTGTTGCCTATAATATTGGATGTGTGACGACTGTCCAGGATCCATATACCATAATCGTCTGATTCTTTAAGGGAGGTTTCTACAACAACTTCCTTCTCAGCTCTCTTCTTATAGATCCATGTTTTTGTATTCATACTTTGTACAAATTGGAAATGTTGATCTTCGTTATAGTATAATGGACCAACATTATCATTTAGAGCTGAAAATCAATTTTTTTTACTTCACATGTTTATTCATTGATTTGCTGCTTGTGAACACTTTGCTAATTCTTGGCACATTCCTCTTCATGGTTGATGTACAATATCTAGCTATGTTCCGAAATACCCAACACCAAAAAACAATGTCTCTTGAAAAATTTTAAAGTGTATCACTATCTATTTTGATTCAACTATTTTTTATGCTTTTATATATCTCTTAGTTATGGAGCACACATTTTGTGAGTGTGTCATATTTACACAGCAATAACACCAGATGTAGGGTGCATTTTTGCATGTCATTTTTGCACCACTAAGAATCCCTTAGGTTCTATGAATCATCGGATTCTCTGTAATAAAAAAATTAGCATTCAATCTTAGAACATGTTTTAGAGTCTAACATCAACTTTCACAACTTTTTTTTGGTCAAACCCCACATCATCATTAAAATGAAAACATTATTGTTTCTTATTTTTCACTGGACCACTATACTCCAACTTAAACTTATTGGCCTTCTAAATGATCTTCTTTTCCAATATTGTACTGGGAGTAAAGTGTATTTCTTGTTCCTTTACTTGTCATCGTAGACCCATAGTTTCTTATTCATTTTCCTATATATGATTGATTTTATGCCTTCTGTTTTTTTTTCAAACTATCGATTTCATTCTTCTGTTCCATGATTTTGATCTTATACTCAACTACCTCTTCTGAGCTCTCTGGTGTTGAAGACTTAAGATTTTCAGTTTCTTTTTTCAACTCATCCTTCTATTATTCCTAATACTTTATATATAGTTTGGAATTGAAAATACTTTTTTTTTTGTATTTCTTCACTTTACCTCTCCAAACATCTATCTCTTCTAGGGAAGATTCTAATTCAGTTTTCAAATCAAATATTCCTTCAACTTCTTCTTCTTCGTCAATATTGGTTTCTTCTTTTTTTGAGAACTACCAAAAACTGCCTTCACAGTATTTTCTCCAAAATCATTGTAGTTCACTATCTCCTCATCGTCTCTAAATTCAGATGAAAATGAATGATCACATTCTTAAGAAAGAAGATTCCTTTTCTTAGAGAAATTTATCTGGAACTTCCTCTATCCTTTCACAGAGGGTGAAGACTTCTTCGTGAGAATTTAAAATTCATCCTCATCATCTTCTTAGAACTTCATGGGATATCTTACACAAAGATAATCAACCTTTCTAATCATAAACCTAGAAAGTGTAATTTTTCCATTGAAATTTCCTTTTCATCATTAAACATTTGAGAAAAGGAAGGACATCACCTCATCTATCTCTTCTTCTTCATGAGAATCATCAATGGTGAGATTCTTCATGGCATTGAATTCCAGCTTTTATATTTCCCCTTTTCCACAAAATCATTATCATCATTTCTCATTTTATAAGCTATAAGGATATTATTCAAGTTTTCTAGTGTCATCTCTTTCGAGTATTGATTTTCCAATACTGATACTTTATGATTTAACTGAGGTGGATGTTTTCTCAATATAGGCTTCACAATATTTATACATTCAGTGACTTCTCCAAGAACATGAATGTCTTTTAATAAAACATTTATCTTGTCAAAGAATGCACCAAAAGAGTCATTTGGGTTCATTCATAGATATTCACACTTGTTATATAGAACTTACAGCATTGCCACTCTGACCTATAAATCTCCTTCATATATATTCAAAAACTTTTCCTAGATAGCATTTGATGTCTTACATAAAATTTCCTTTGTGTAGATTGTATTGGATATGGATACCTAAAACACATTGAATCATTTGGTGTAAATATCTTATTATCTTCGTTCAATATCTGATAGAGCACCACTTTCAATATTGGCCAAAATACCATGCATTACTACTGTACAAAAAAACATTCCCTATGATCAAATGTAGTATTGAATTTGATTCTTCCATAATTTAAAATTATTCCGGTCAAATATCATAATCTCATTGTGTTTGATGACCTCAATTGATAGAGAAACACATATATTAAACTTTGTCTATGATACCAATTTATAGGTCTACTAGTTAAATTACCCAGAGAGGGGAGGTGAATCAGGGTAAGACATATTCAATTAACTTCCCCCTTGGATATTGTTTCACTGTTATACCAAACTCTCTTCTCACTCTTACCCACTACAAATTATAAAAATAAATTAATGCATATATGAGACATAATAATTTCACTTTGGCCACCCTCACTCGGCAATTTACAAGAAGAATACATCAAAAATGATCCAATATACCAAATCCACTATAACTGCAATACTGTTACGATGTTCAGAGTGAACTCATTGTTTCTTTAAGTTTACAATCAATCATAATTTGAAAGCTCACTGCTCTCTTAACTGAAGTGCTATCACTACTTGTTAGAAGATCAACTCAAAATTTATATATATTTAGGTCCTTTAATTATCTCTAATGGATGCATCCTCCACTGTATGTATATACTCTATTGATTTCCCACTTTTATCCATTGATGATTACCACTTTACCACATGTTTACTAGGAGATCCCTATTATACTACATTTACAATGCTCAGTAACTTTGTGAAGATCCCTATTTTGCAATGCTCAAACAAGCCTTTGATAAGCATACCTCTTTCGCTAATCTCAAACAAGACTTCACAAAGCACTGCTATTTCACAAAGATCAACTAGCCTCCATGAAGCTCCCACATTTTCATAAATCTCACTTAGCCTTTGTGAATTTCCTTACTTGCGCGATGCTTAGAACATTCTGTTGGATTTTATAGCCATCACAAGGTTCTTCTCATGCCACCTTTGTGAACCACCTCTTGAACCACCTTTGCAGACCACCTTTGCGAACCACCATTGCGATCCACCTTAATGAAACTACAGAGTTATAATTCACATTGACTCTCGATCAACTTCTGAAGGGGGTATATGCCTATTTATTGGCATTTCAACTGACTCCAGATCCTTCGTTTCCGTGTCAGCAACATTTCAAAGATCTCACAACTTTCATCTGTAATGCTCCATTTTCCCGAAGCTCCACAAATATTTTTTTCCATTCGTAATTCTTGTCATAATCTTGGAGCCTTATGTTAAAACATCAAGGAAATCCACCGTTCACAATGCTAATCAAAATCCAAATTTTAGACCCCCAAATTTAGAAAACCCTAGGAAATTGCACAACCTTAGACACCTGCTTCGTCACACACCAACCGTCCTCATTTCCATTCATTTGGATTTTTCAAAATACACAAACACACCGAAAACACATTTACAGGACACCTTGATGTATTTATTCCGAAAAAAATTGATAATAGTTTTTTTGATATAAATAAAACAAAATCCTTATCCCAAACCCCTCACACAATATCTTCTATAGTTCTAATCCTATCCATATCAATGACAAAATCAAGCATATGGATTCTTTTTCTTGTCCAAACCTACACCTATGATGTCTTTTCGAGTACCATACGGTGCCCAAACATGGTGTGGGTACAATTTAGTAGGAAACCACCCAATGTGTCTAATCATATCAAGAATGAATAAATAGTGAATTAAATAGAATGATACTGATTTAATTAATTGATAAATTAACATTGAAAATCATATAAAACTTCCAAACCTCAAGATCCATGGTGACACAAGGGGTCTTCCATACCCACATCTGCTTGAGATCATAAATATTTGAAAATACATGGATTCCAAGAAATAGGATAAATCACCTATATCAATTATGTATTTTTCTATCGAAATGAATCACCTATGTGACATATGATGAATAAATTAATTGAAACTTTAGTATTAAATAATATAATTTATGAAAATTCTCAAGTATGATCCTCTTAAATATTCTCGTGGTGTATTTCCCATGCCAAGTGCGAATCATCCAATCTGTGTATATTGAACTATATGTTAATTACCATGTTAGAACTCCTTACGTATTCCCTTTATAAAATAATATACCATGGGAATAATTATACATTTACCTTTGTATATTAGACTCCGTACTATTCCCCATTCTACAAAGTTATATGTGTTCCAATGATGGAAAACTATACCATGGGAAATATTATCAATTCATAAGAAGATGCAATGAAAGAAAATACATTCAATTTCAAATATTTCCAAATATTATATCATATTTCATATTATTCATTTCATCAATTTAATATTTTATAATTCCATTTTGTCTATTAATTCATATTTCTAGCAATTCTATCAATCATATTTCAAACTTCAATTATTCCCAAATAACATTTATAATAATTTACGACCTCAATCCATCATTTTATCATAAAAATGTATGTTACATTCTAATTAACCACTTTAAATACCCTTGATTGTTATTCGTGAAAATTATCCCATTAACCATGTGTTTCTAATTCCATGTTAATCTAATACACAGAATTAAAATTACCAATTCAACTTTGGTTTAAGGGTTGGAACCCCTCTTTTGTGGATGCATGTATTAGTATCAATGAAATAAACACAATGGGTTTTGAGGGAGGTTTAGGCATACATATTCATCAATTAAAGTAGGTTTATATTTTTTTAGGAATTGGGAATGAAGGTTGGTTGTGATAATATATGGTACATATACAATAGAAACAAAAAAAGGCTATAGGGAGATGATATAGACCACCTACATCAAAAATGGAGAAGAATATATCAATGATCTTGTGGCCAGATCTATGTGTAAAACCAAAATATCTTATTTTATTGTTGCTGAAACACACCATAATGGATTGTAAAAGAATATCCAATTAGGAATGAAGAGGAAATCATCAAAACCATTTGTGACTTACAAATTTTGGATAATGGTATCGAAGAATATATTAGACAACCATAGAGAGGAGTTTGAGAAGCCACAAGATCTTTGTAGAAACATAGTAATTTTCACAACTTAAATAAGGATTTAATAGTGGTATTAATAGGTTATAATGAGGGATTTCGGTCATAAAAGTTCCACTTTAACCATATCAATACCATCATTTTCCAGCGCCACTTTGTAAAATGCGGGCACCACTAGCTAACTGGTGGTGTCTAGTGGTGCGTTTGCAGATGGGGAGAACCCACTGGATGGCTAGTTATCTCTTATAGGATACCCCTTCTATCATGACTTCACAATATATTCTTTGATAATCCTTGATCTAAGGTGAGCTTCTTCACATTCCACTGGCCTGTAGGTTCACTACAGCAGATGGATGTTTGATTTATAGTCAACCATGAAATGAAATCCACTTCTATCCTGTGCAATACCACATTTATATAGATTTCCCATGCCCAAAATCACCATTAAGATAAAATTTTACACTCTAAAAATTTTATGATTATAAAATTTATAGAGTATTAAACAAAACATATATAGAAACATAACTTGGGATAATAGGGGAGTTTACAAGTGATAATAACCAGGAAGATGCTAATTAGTTGTGGAAGTTCTTGAGGTTTTTATACAAGAAAATATTATCTTATTCATTTATGTTGGAACATTAAATCTATTTTAATAATAAAAATCAAGATATGTTTTATGTCTTTATACATATGGATCAAATTTGAAGACGGATAACCATTTTTTTTATTTATATAACCTATTGTTGAAGTCTATATGGGTTCTTTTACTTGTTGATGTAATGGATGGGTGGATTACCAATAATAGAAGAATTGTTTGTGGGGTTGGGTGGATAATTAGACACCACTGAAGTAATGATTACTGGGGTGGATAATGAGATGCTTTAGAATTGGGACATTGTAGGAAACTATGGGAATCACTTTTATATTGGTAACTAAAAAAAATCAAAGGTGTTATAGAAAAGGGACATTGTGTGACTCAGGGATAATAAAAATTTAGCCTTCCATTGTTATAAAAATATTTTTTAGTGATGAATCCAAAGGTTGGTATGGATATCAGAATTTAGTTTGTTGTAGGTATTTTGAAAAAACATTATAAATATTTTTTATTGTGTTTCATTTACATTTTGTTACATGTTTTATGAATATGGTCGTTAATTTATAGTATCCACTTAACCTAATATGTGATATAGAATTGAATTAATGAGAGTCAAATTGAAAAAAATAATAATTTAATAAAAAAATGAACACTTGATTCAGCCATAACTCAGTGTAAATGCATGATCTATTGGGTACTTCAAGTGGCATTAAAAAAGTATGATTCACTTTGATTGGATATAAATTCATGGTATAGTTTTTTGAATTTATATTATATTTTCAATATTCATAAGTTATTTAGATGAAAAACCCTTCTTCTAGTCCTGATATGAAAATTGTGCAAGTATCTCTTAAAACTGTAAAATAGAAGATGAAAAGAGATAAAAATTAGTTGAAGAAATTTTCAATTATATGAGATAATCTAACCAAAGATGAAGAATTTCTATTTATATTTTTTATAGTGAAATTATTTAACTAAAATTATAACGAATCAATTTCAATATAAGGGGAAAATATCCAATTATAAAATCAAGGAGTTATTTTTTTAAATTCCTCATGATGTATTTCCTAAAGATTGGGTTTTAGTGAAATTCTTAATGAAAGTATATAGAATAAAGAAGAATATAACGAAATAGAGGATTAATTGGATAAAAAGGTTCAATGTATCAAAAATATCAAGTGACTTGTGGAATAAATGTAATTGAATTTAATAATATATAATGTAAAATCATCATTACTGAAGAAGAAAAGGACCAATCTATGTCACTAAAAAATAAACTGATTTCATTCTTAGAAGAAAACATAAAAAAGATATTTTTTCAGAATGGTTTGATAGAAATTGATTAAAAAGACATTATTAAATCACTAGAAAAACTACATAAAACACTAATAAATATAAATAATTATCACTTATAGGTTATGGAAAATATAATTAAGGGGAATACTAATTTATTTCTTGAGGATAATTAGGTGCATGAAGATCATATTTAGAAGATAAACAATGAATGGGATGAATAATTAAGTATATTTTACATAATAACCAACACTTTTCAAAAATAAATATTATATCTTGATTGATGAATATTCAATAAATATCACAAATACACTTTTGAGGACCATTGATGGTCAGTTTCTTCGGATACTTGATACACATTGTTTTTATTTCACGAATCATCGTAAACATTAAAAATTAATATCTCTAAATTAATAGCACTTCATAGAGAAAAAATTCTTAAAGCACATCATCACAACCTAGGGAAAGGAAAAAAATAAAAAATGAAATCAGATAGTGAGGTAGGGTAGGAATGGGGTCACAACCCCCTCCCTCCAAAATACCCCTTCTAAGATTACAGTGAAGAAAGGGATATATGGACCCCCGAGTCCTGCCACTAGTAGGCCTCGAGGTGGAGACAAACACCAATGGTGTACAAATCTCACATAAAGGGATGCATAACCAATTAAAAGAAAATAATATTATGTGATAAGATAAATCATATATAACAACTCGAAGACATGCATAACTAAGAAAACCCAAATAATCCAACATGTATATATAAAATAGAACAAGTATAGTCAAATAATCTAATGTAAATACAAAAATAAAAATAATTAGTGACACAACAACTATCCCAAGGTCCAAGATAGTAACACACATCACAATCCACACAATCATCATGGAAACCTGAAAAAGGTTTTATATATGTAGGGTGAGAATACAAATATACATAGTATGAAAAAAAAGTATATCATGTACATGTGGAAGGTGCATTCTAATGAGCCCGTGAGAAAATAGTAGATCCAAAAAAAACCTATAATGGTGAACTATCCATCCCAACCACACTATGGTACGATCACCAAATAATGAAAATCTAGTAAAAATATATAATGTAAAACATGTTGATGATATAGTATCCCACACCACATTCCCACGGATTAGCCACTCCCACACCTCAATAGAAAATGTCCATGTGCTCCCACCTCTTCTAAATATACCACATCACATCCCAAACACACACACACCTAGGCCCCACAACACATCCCACATGCACACACCAAGGCCTTAGTCACATAATGCCTACACACAACTAGGCCTCACCTAACATCCTACGTGCACACACCTTAGGCTCACATCACATCCTACCCACACACACCTGAGAATCACAACACATCAAATCGCATCTCATTATAAAGACTATTGGGAAAGTTAATCATAAACCATCCTATAGAAACCTACGAATCCACATCACAACTCATATTGGAGACACCTTAGACACCATATCTCATCATATCCTTCCCGAAGAAGCCTGGTCAATCATCGCCTGGAAGAGTGAGTTGGGAAGAGTGGGTGGCCATCCATCAATCCTCCCATATGGTTGTTGGGAACGACACTCTCTGCATGAATATGCGGGTGTTAGGAACATAGTGGTCAATGTGGGTGGGAATCACATAGAAATTACAAGAAAAATACAATGTATACATACTTATAAATAAAGGAAAATAGTCCCCACCAAGAGGTTTACTAGAAGATCACCAACTGACTCACATGATCCCCCATATACACTACCCTGAATAAATGCACAACCCCACACAAGTAGAAAAATTAAGACTCAGTTACTCTGTTTAATTAAATTATTACTGTTCTCTATATTTTTACCACTAAAACCCACCATGTTAATATTTATTCATTTTTTCATCCATGTTAACTGGGCCACTATGAGGCAAAACACAGGTCACGTAGCATAGTAAAAATCATTTCAGAAGGTGAAGAGCCCCCATCACGGGATTCACACTTCCTACACATTTAACACCCATCCATGATATATCATATATTGACCTCAAGTTATGTGGTGAAGCATTCAGAATGCTATCATAAAAAATATTGGCTAATTACCAATAAAAATCACAATTTTCCTTCTTCAAACTCATACCTCAAAAACTAAGTCGCATCATGTAACAAGGAAAAATATATTTTCATATTTAATAAAGCATCCCTTATTTAATTCCATCTGTTAATTTATGGTGTTACCAATGAAGCCAAAAGTATCCTGGGGAATCCATTTTATTAAACGAATGTATTTGGTAAATCAATTATATATATATAAGCATCCAATAGAAGTAAAAAAACAAGAATTCCATAAACCATCACCTGATGCACAAACAAGGACCCCAATGACCATGATTTTTTGTGGGTATTTATCCCATATAGTTCACAACATCAACAATATCAAAGTAATCAATAATGAGTTGTAACATCATTACTCACATTCACTTACCACTTTTGATTCAATATAAACTAAATCTTTCACTTTATTAATGCAGAATCCATCCTTTCCAAAAATATTAAATTTATATACCCTACCCGCATGGTAAAAATTTATGAAGGACAATGGAATTAATACATAGAATTAGGATGATCGAAACTACTTGGTTGCACGAAAAATAGTTGTG
This sequence comes from Viscum album, assembly GCA_963277665.1. Taxonomy (NCBI): domain Eukaryota; kingdom Viridiplantae; phylum Streptophyta; class Magnoliopsida; order Santalales; family Viscaceae; genus Viscum; species Viscum album. The sequence continues at coordinate 1,285,061,267 of OY728134.1, forward strand.
CATGTACATGGGGAAAATATCCATGGAAAACATGAACCAATATAAAACAACCCGATCAAATGATTCCTATGGGAAGATGGATTTGGTTCGTCTCATATCAAGAAGAAGAAAGAAGGAATCTATAAAGGGAAGGATATACTTACTTTCGGAAGATCCGATTTGAGTCACAAGATTAGATATAGTTTCAGTTTTCCATTAAAGGTAGATTTGACCAAAACCAAGATTGTTGACCATTTAAATATACCTAAACTCTTAGGGAATTAAATATATGATTGATTTTTGTTGAAATGGATTTCAAAACTAATAAATAAGGAATTAAACTCATTTTCCATAAAACAAATTTTAAAAGGTAAAAAATAGATTAAATGAAATATTCCAATATGAGGTACTGTGAGAAGAGGCACCACCAGCGAGACACCACCACCAACACACCTCTAGTGAGCCACAGCCATGGCGAGATACATCCAGCCAGACACCACCAGCGAGGCACCACCAGGGTGTGCTACTTCTCGTGAGGAATTTCGATTGATACACTACCAGTGTGCCACCACCAGGTTGAGATGCCGCTATTGGGACACCACTAGGGTGAGCTACCACTAGCGAGACACCAAAAGGGTGGGCTACTACTAACAAGACACCTCCAAAGAGAGCTACATCCAGTGAGACACCTCTTGGTGGAGCTACCCCCAAGGGTAAAATGCTATATTGATCTAAAATAAGTGAGACAAGTCCAAGGAGAGCAACCTCAAGCAAGTCTCCACCAAGATGAGAGACCGCCGATAAGACCCCTCTTGGGAGAGATACCACCAACGAAACACCGTCTGGGTGAGTTACCACTAAAGAGACACCTCTAGAGAGAGATACTGAAAGTGAGTCATCACCAGGGTGAGTCACCTCTAGAGATACATTTACAGAAAAGGTACTTTAAGGATGAGGCACTTCTATGATGAGGCACCTCTAGAATGAATCACCATTGGGATAACTAGAAATTGGGAAAGTAATGGACCCGATATTCTGGTCTATTACATCATATACCTCACAAACTATTATTGAACTCTAGAATTCAAAACCAACCCAACCTAGAACGAATAAGATGAAGGGTCTAAAAAACCATCCTTAGAGATAATTCTCAAGGATCTTATTACCCTAAAAACACTAACACTGACCAAACATGCCAAAGTAGAAGGATAAACCACCGTGTGTTGTTCAGAGGATGGAGGGGAAACCCCGAAACCTAAGAACAACTCATCTGACATCTGCAAACTAGGCCATATTATCATGGTTGTTGACAGGTCAACCCAACATCCACAAAACACACTACAAAACCACAAGATGTCACCTCTCAGGGAGACACTAACTCACCCACACGAGTTTAACCACATTGTAATTAATGCATATCAAATACGTATCAGGTCCTATCCATTTTTTATGTTAATAAAATTACATCACCCATCACACCACACATATAGAAAACAATAAAAATAGCTAATCTATTAAAAGAAAATGATTTTAAACATCCCAAGACAAGGAAAAATAGAATAAGGAAAAATTTATAACAACTTTTGGTACATGGATCGTATTTTCATATCACACTTTGATGAAGTCTTATCTAGGAAACCATGCCTCCACAACACACAAACCAAGGGAATGGTACATCTTCCTAGCACATTATCTTCACGATCCAAGATCATTACTAGATGCTCCATGAATGATGTTTTATAATCTATATACAACTCTCCCCAGAAAATGACATGGGATTCATCATGAATATATCAATGGAGTTGAGAGATGTGGAAGAAATCATGGATCCTCCCCATATGTGGTGACAATTTATGCAGATATGACACGTTATTAATGCATCACAGCCCCTAAAAATCTCCAAAAAACATTGGAGAAATCTTACTCCCTCTACCAATCCTCTACCACCCATGTCAAGGGGAATCCTTCAAGAACACATGGAATCAAACCTTGAACTCCAAAGGAATCCTTCTTTTATTATCACAACATTTTTGTTGGTCTCGTGATACTTTTATACTCTCATAAACAAGATGAACTTTCACTATTGTGCTATGCAACCCATCGGGACCAAGAATTACTGCCTCCCTAGACTTAGTTTAGCACAAAATAGAGTGACACATTATCCTGTACAATCCCTGAAATGGGGACACACCAATCGAAGAGTAATAGCTATTATTATAAGAAAAAAATACCAAAGGTAGGTGTCATACCCAATATCCAGCAAAATCCAAGAAACACTCCCTCAAGATATCATCCAACATCGTTATTGTCTATTTTTTCTACCCATCAGTCTGGGGGTATAATGTAGTGCTGGGGAATTTCTGAGTGCCAAAATCATGCGACAATACTATCTTGACTCGTGAGGTAAACTAAGCATCAAAATCATAGACAATGGACCTCATAACTTCATAACACTGAATGAAATCATCCATGTACCTCATAGCCAAGGCATCCACTACACCTGACTCTCTGATCACTATGCAGTGGGATGCTTTTGTCAACCGATCCACTATCACCTAGATAGCATCACAAAATCCATGATCTCTAGGTAAACTAATGATACAATACATTGAGATGTCATCCCATTTCCACTTAGGAATACTGATGGTTAGAAGAAAAACATAAGGAACATGATGCTCATCCATTACATGATGGAAAATTAATAACTTTACCACATAATGTTCCACTACTCATTTTATCCTGGGCCACCAAAACTGTACCCACAAGCCATGGTATCTCTTTGAAACCCCTTGGTGTTCCACCAAAGGTGATCTAGGAAACACCAAAATTACTCCATTGTGCATTTCTACCAGAAAAAAAAACCTCCCATTGAACAACATTTGGATCTGACTATCCCTCGTCCATCCCTTCGGAGCATCACCATGGACACCATGATCACACATCACCTCCTCCTATGAGTCTCCCAACTGAGACTCCTCCACTTGATTAATCATAGAATAATTAATAATCATCTAAAACAAACAACCTCTAACACCATGAACCCTTTTTTCCACGTGTATGGCTAGACACTCTTCCATTGATATGTAAGAATATGAAGACTCATAAAAAACTTCGTTTTGTGACTTACTTCACAAATAATCAACCATAAAATTTCCCCTTCTAGTTGTATAGGAGATCTCCAAATCATAGTCTTGAAGAAAATCCATCCACCTCAACTGTCATAGATTCAGGTCACACTAGGAAAATACATACCTTAAACATTTGTGATCTCTAAATACCAAATAGTGCTCCCTAATGAGGTAATGTGATTGTGTCTTCAGCACGAACACAACTAATGATAGCTTTAGATCATGGTTGGAATTGTTACGTTCATGGGGACATAAATTCATAGATCCATAAGAGACCACGTCCCAATGAAGAATCAAGAATCTTCCTAACACCAAACGAGCAGCATTAAAAACACCTCGGACATTATTCCTTACTCAAGAAATTATAGCTCTAGAGAACTAACCAATTTTTTCCTTTAGGTAACTGAACGCTACATGACAATGGAAACTCTAAAAAATTATTGGTGTTTCCCTTTCATGAATTTTTAATTGGGATATGACTCAAGAAATATTAGGTACAAACCTTATATAATAACTTACGAGACCAAGAATGATATGAATTGCTGCCACGTTCTTTGGATCTACCTAAGAAACAACGGCTTAAACTATCAACAGGTCAACTTCCACACACTGATTTGACACCACATTCCTGAGGTAATGCACCTCTAATGTCTAGAACATACAGTTGGAAGTATTTTCATAAATCTGGGTCATAGAAGAATATGCATGACAATTATGAGATGCTCTACATGCTCCTCCTCTACTTCTAGTAGATTAGGATATCATCAATGAATACAATGACGAACCAGTCACTGAACTCAGGGAATATGGAGTTCATTGGCCCTGTGTACACAATTGATGTCTTTGTAACACTGAATGGCATGACTAAAAACTCAAAGTTCCCATACTTACATCCGAAAGAAGTCTTAGGGATATCACACTCTTTCATCCCCAACTGGTGATATCTTGACCAAAGATTGGTCCATGATAACCAATTTTCCTCTTCCAACTCATAAATATTTTCATATATCCTTGGAATAGGGTTATAGTTTTTGATCATCACCTAATTCAACCTCCTATAGTCTATACACAACCTCAAAATACAATCCACATTCTTGGTGAACAACACTAGAGGAACCCATGATGACACACTGGGCCAAATAAAACCCTTCTATCTGAGATCATATATTGGAATCCTCAACTAACATAACTCATAAGGTTCCATCCATTAAAGAGCCATCAAAATCGGAGAAGAATTGGGATGTAAGTCAATCCCAAACTCAACATCAAATTGAGGGGGTAACATTACAACATCCTCAGAAAAAAACATCCCGGAACTCCCCAAAAACCTAGGGAACATCTACCATCCTAGTGTCTACTTATCCCAAAAACATCTTCTGAGACACCTAAATAAGGGTCTAAACATGCCAACTACCCACCCAAAAACATTGTTCACTAAAGAAAACCGCACACTGACCATCCACATATGAAAATACGACTCTCCTCAGAATGAAGTCGATAACAAAACCTATATAATAAAAATAGTTGAAGATGGGGATGACATCATATGAATTTATCTATAGCAAGAAAATATCCCCATGGTAATGATGTGACTCCATCATCAGTCTACACCCAAAAAACACATCAAACCCGTTGGTCTAGCCCCTGAATGAGGTAGTCAAAAAGAGTGGTATGGGGAAACTTTCTAAATGTAGTCTTAGATAATGGGATTGAGCATGTTCTTCAAAGGAGTTTGAATATCCTAAATCAAAAAAGGCGAAAATAATAGTACTGAACAAAATGATAGTACCTCTTATGATTTCTAGCCCCTCTAGTGGTGCTACCTCCGCTATGTGCAACAAAAAACACTCAGTTCCTCAACCTCTATGTTGAAGACCACCTCTATGGAAACAATTGGATCAAATTCCCTAAACACATGGAACATCATGAGGTCGGCATGTACCTACTACATCTCTCCTTAGTGGAGCATAATCCAAATTTTCCTACTCCTAAAATGAACTCACTGGAAACTATTGCTGAGGTTGGTGCTGAACCTATCCACCTTCATGAAACTATGCCCGAGAAGACATTGAGAACATGTCCTAAAGATTTAAAAAAACTCCACCTAAGAAGAACATCAGTCCCATACCCATAAGAAATGAAAGAAATCCTAAAGTTCGAATGGGAAGCTGCTGAGGTCGACTCCCGACATGTGAAAACCTTGTAGGCCCTGACACTTGAGACCTAACATTGACAACTTTGATCCTTAAGGAACCCTTCTGACTCCATTCCCATGTAAAACCTCCTTGAGAGTGTATCTTCTTGATCACCTCTTCTTTCTTATAAACCTCCATGTTCATTGTTAATGGATAAGTTGTAACTACATACTAGATCAAATGAAGAATTGAATCCTCAAGACACCACGCTTGGGACTCCACATCTGAGAAAAGATATAGGGTAAATCGCAAAATGTCCTTTATCATAATCCCATGATCCTACATACACATACTCCCATTCTGACTGGATATTAGCTTCTACATCATCTCATCCTTCAGGGTCGACGAGAGGAACATTGCCCAAAAGTCCTTTTGGAATTCCACCCATGACACATCTGCATCCTTCCATTCAATAAGGTAAAGTGTCCACCACTGATGCAAAACTACTTTCATCTGGATAACTGTCAAAGGGACCCTGTACTCCAATAGGGCTTTGATCAAACTAAATGTGATCTATATCTCCTATAGAAAACTCTCTATTTAAAAATTTCAGACACTCCATTCTTACATTACCAAATACTTCCTTTGAATTGTGTTCAACATCCTCATCCACTAATCATCATTCTCAATTTGATCAACCCTACGATGATAAACTGGATCATCCTAATGAACCTCAACTACCTGATCCGCATGAACACAAGGAACCTGATACGTAGATATAGGTAAAACAAATATTTCCTAATCCAGGTAGTATTGATTAAGATTTATTTTCTTTTAACTAGTTTATTTTTTTATCCATTTTAACCTCACCGAAATAACCCAATTCAAAAAAGAACACAAGTCATTATGATACATGTACCAATACTAGTCCTCTACCCTACAAATAGATCCATCTCACTTGGTCAATAAATAAGCTTAGTGTCTGTCAACTAGATTACATGGTCCCTAAAATCCCTCGCCCTAAATAGTTTCCCTAGCCTATGTCATGCACTAAGGTCAACTGGAACTGTTGCCATACCAACCCATGAAAATCTCACTATGCCTAACTCCAAACTCCATACTATCTCTCAAATATCATCTCTTATACCAATTTTTCATGACCCCCTCCCTCTAAAAATTTCATTATTGGGAGGGGAGTGAATAAAAGGAGATAATTACTCCTGAGTCCCACCTCTTGTAGGACCCTAATTAGTGACCAGGACCAAGGGTGCACAAATCTCACCAAATGGGAGGCATTATCATTTATAATAAAATAAGACCAGTAGATAAGATGAATCATCAAGAACAACTACATGACATTTATAAAAGATAAAACCCAAACCATCCCACATGAATGTATAAAATAGAATAAGTATAGTAAAAGTATCGAAAATAAATACCAAAAAAACTAAGCAGTGACACAATAACTATTATAAGGACTGAGCTAGTAATGCCCAACACATTCCACATAATCCTCTATGAAACCTCAAAACTGTTTAATATACATAGGGGAGAATACAATTGTACTTACAAGGAAAACCATAGTCTCTCGTGCACTAGTGGAAGAAGCATACTAATGCACTCGTTAGAAAACTACAGAACCAAACCAAACCTATAATGGTATACTAACCATCCCTACATCACCAAGGCACACTCACCAAATAATGTAAAACAAATTTATGATAGGATACACTGCACCACTTTCCCACTAATTAGCCAGTCTCACACCTCAATGGAAAACATCCAGGAACTCCTACATTATCCGAATATACCAGATTATATCCCACTCACACACACTTGGGCCTCGAAACACATCCCTCCCACACACACCGGTGCCTCACATCACAACCTTCTCTCGCACACCTAGACCTCACATCACATCATTCCCACACTAACCTAGAAATCACAACACATCAGATCACATCGCATCCCATAAACTCCTGGAAAATCACATCATAAATCATCTAGAATACACCTAGGAAACCACATCACAACTCATCCTGAAGATACCTACAACACCAAATCTCATCACATCCTACCCAACAAAGCTTAGATCATTATTTCATGTAAGAGGAAGATGGGAATGATGGGTGGCTAGACATACATCCTTAAATTGGGATGCTAGTAAAGATACCCCCACATTACTTTGTTGGTATTTAACACATAATTCCTACTGTGGGAGTGGTTCATATATAAATCACAATGAAAATAAAATTTATACATACCTATATATAAATCCACATCGTCCCCACCTAGATGATTAAATGCATATTACCAACTGACTCAAAAGATCCCCAACATTCACTACCATGAAAAAATGCACAACCCCACATAAGTTGAACAAAAAAAAGTACTCATTTTTATTCTTTAATTACCTCATAAAAATTCTCCAAACATTTACGACATCAACCTTCCACATTAATATTTATTCATTTTCAACCCATATAAACCGGGAAACTATGAGGCACAACACATTTCATGCAACAAAATATTAAGTATTTCAGAAGTTTAAGATCCCTCATCATGGAATTCACACTTACTCTATGTTTAACAGCTATCGATGATATATCATATATCAACCTCTAAATACATGGTGAATCTTTTTGCATGTTATCATGAAGAAATTATTGGAAAATTACCCATATGAATCACTATTTTCTTTCTCTAAATTCATCCTTACCAAACGACATTGCATCACGTAACAAGGAAAAACATATTTTTATATTTAATAAAGAATCCTTTATTTAATTCCATTTGTTAATTTATGGTGTTATCACATAATCCAAAAAGATCTTGGGGCATCAATTTTATTAATTGAATGTACATGGTTAATCAATTATATATATATATATATATATAAGTGTCCAACAGAATCAAAACTACTTGAATTCTAGAAACCAACACTTGGTGCATGAGTAACGACACCCAATGTCCGTGATTTTCAGTTGGTAGTTATCCCATATAGTTCACAACATCAACAATATTAGACCAATCAAGAAATAGTTGAAATATCATAACTCACTTTTCAATTCCCCATTGGATTCAATATAAATAGATTGTTTGTCTTTATTAACACAGATTCATTCATTTACAAAATGATTAAAATTTGTATACCATTTATACATGATACATAATTATTAACTTCAAGGCAATTCTTACATAGAAGAAAAACGATCGATACTTCTAGGTTTCACCAAAAATAGGGACGCACGTATAGTTGGAAACTCTTAAGGGAAAACAAAAACCAATCTACAGCAATCAGATCACACAATTCATATGGGATAAGGGATTTGGTACATATTGTATCAAGACGAGGAAATAATTAATGATGAAATTTAAGGATATATTTACTTTAGGAATATGAGATCCGATTCAAGGGATTAGATACAGTTTTGATTTTTCCCATAATGGTGGATCTACCCAAGACCATATGTTTTGAGCATTTAAAAGTACCATTACACTTAGGGAATTAAATAAATCATCTATATTGGTAAAAATAACATTCAAAACTTGCATATAAGTTATTAATCTCATTGTATATCAAAAAATAATTTATAAGTGTAAAATTGGAAAATCTGGAAACTGTGCTAATGAAGTACCGCCATTCGAGGCTCTGCCAGCGAACCACCAAATGGGTGAGATACCACTAGTGAGACATCACCACTGAGGAACCTATAAGGTGAGATAACAATTTTGAGGCTCCTATAGCTAGACAACATCAGTGAGCCACCACCGGGTAAGCTACTGCTAGCCCGAAGCCACCAGGGAGAGCTACCAATACTGAGACACTTCTAGGGAATGATACCACTAGCAAGACACTTATAGAGAGAGAAACCGTAAGGGAGACACCCCCAGTTAGATCTTCCTACAGTGAGACATCTTTTGGGGGAGATATAACTTGTGAGGCATATCCAAGGAAAGAAACCACTAGTGAGTCACTGCTAGGTGAGCTTCTGCCGGCAAGACACCACTATTGTGTGATACCGCAATTGAAAAACCGCCAGAGTTTGATACCACCAGAGAGACACCTCTAGAGGGAGATAAAAAAATGAATCACCTTCAGGGGGAGCTATGACTAGAGAGACACATCAATACAAGGAATCGACCGGATGAGGCACCGCTAGGATGACTCATCATTTGGATAACTGGAAATTTGAAAAGTAATGAACTTGATGTTATGGGATATTAAAAATGGGATTTTTCAATTGATGATCATATAAATTATTAAGATAAGAATAAGGATATGAGATAATGAAAAAATACAAGGATCATATGTAATATATCATGGATCATAAACATGAGTCTGGGCAAAAAAAAATTAACATTTCAAAATTCATGAATCATATGAGGTAGAAATCATCATAAGTCAATCATGAACCACATCACTATATGACAAGAGTGTTTCCCCATCATATGTATAGAAACCAATTCATATAACATGGCTTTCATCCAATGTTATCAATTCATAATGGATCAGGAATCAACATAATTTTCCCATCATTGTATTATGAGTTATAATAAATTATCCAATGTGTTGGAGGGAGATATAGGTTTCATATGTCCTTTACAATAATTTATTTACCATAAACCGTTGTAAAATAACCACTATATTAGTTAATCTAGTTTTTTAATGTTTGAATTTGGAATAGTTCTAGGAATTTTTCTAAATATAGGTACTGAGACAACATGGATGTCTGGGGCTTATAGAGCCTCAATGTGTTCATATCAATAATATTTAATATATTCTATAACATGGACATTTTTTAGTAGATATGGAATAAATCCCGGAAATATTATTATATTTTAAATATGAGCTCGTGAATGAGTCCAGAATATGGGGATTACTTCCGGAATGACATAATGTTTTTCTATGTCAGGGGCTCGATTGAGGGTGACTTGCATGGTGTTCGATAGAGAGATAATAATTTAATTAAATCAAATTAATAATACCTCCCCTGCTATTGTTAATTAATATTAAATGAGATAATTATCCCCCACCTCCCTATGCACTATAATGTCCCAAAGCAGAAACGAGGTGATGATGTGCTTTTGAGCCCCATTTTTTATGATGATCATAACTAAATCGAGGTGAAACATGTTCTAGGATAATTTTTGGATATGAAGCATCAACATTTCTCCAAAAGGATGTAAAATTCACAATATTAATCTTATGATCCCCAAATTAAGTCTTTTTAATGTTATATAGCCTTATTATGACTAATATATATCCCCTGTGGGAAGATCTATGGGTTTCATGTGATAATAGGGAGTTTCAAGTGTCTCAGATGATATTATCAATTAAGAATACTGATCACATGGTGTGTAGAAAAGGAAAAAACACCATGTGTTCTTCCAAATTGGGGAAGACTAACCTTGGGGACTACACATTGTGTACAGATGGTACATTCCATATAGTGAGCCTAGGTCAGGTGGACTAGGGTCATGGCCATCCATGTCATGTCATGGGACCTGGAAATGGGGAATTACACTGCCAGGTACATGGGAATGGGGTACTAGACATGATAATTGATTGAAGACATGACCATGTGGATAGATAGACATGAAATTTCATTTACTGGGGGAATATTTTGAGTTTCATTAAATGGTCATCCAGTAGTATATGGGCGAGGACATGCATAGGAGACCGGATGAGGTCAAATTCCATTTCAATTGAGGTACACACCATGTATATAAAAAAATACACACTGAGTATCATGATGGGAAATATCCCGAGGATAAATTTGAGAGATAAGTCATGTCCTATAGGTGCACACAATGTGTAGTAACCATAGATACTTCTCTCACATGTATCTCTATCATTAGGAAATAGATGGTGGCACAACACTAGCTTATCTAGAGTTTTTATAGGGATTTCAATGGTGATCATGTTTTTAGTAGGATATATGTGATGTGAGGTGAGGTTATAAGATCTCCTTGATAGAGATGTATAGGAAAATATCATTTCCGTGGGTTCCCATTGTCTGTCCCAGTGAGGATACAATGTGGCATTTCATCCTCAGTATGGGATTGTGAACTCTTTGATAAAATGTTCTGAAATATAGTTTTTTTACACGTCCAAGAGGCCATGGTGAGTTACTCTATAATATCTACTTCCATAAGTGGCATTTTTTGTATAGTCATGACCATTCTGTATAAGGATGTGATCCCCCACCACGTAGCCATTCTTAGTAGGGTTTGAGGTATCCTATGATATATGATCCCCTACATAGTAGTTGGGTGTATAAGTTTTTTTTTGAATCATTGGATTGATGATAACCTACATAGAGTTTGGTTATGGTATATTTTCAGCGTCTTCACAAGTATGATTCCCAATGAAATAGTTAGTTCTTGTGGGGTTTGCAGTATCATCAAGAGTATGATCCCCTACTTGCTAATTGGATTTAGATTTGGATTTATGATATCTTATAGTTGTCCTATGAATGATCTCCTATCAATTTATTTTGGAATTGGTAATTTTAATTTAAAACTAAAATAATTAAAAATATATATTTTTTAGAATATATTTAGTTTCATTGATAGCTTGTGATGCACACAATGTCATGTTTAAACAAAATATGATTTATTCATGCTCTACCAACCCAATTTAATAATACTTTTTCAACATTTTAGAGAATTTATTGGGATAGTTAAAATTTGTTTTTTGAATCATAATATCCAAATTATATTCGGGTTAATTTTGGTAATTTTTATGAAATGTTTAATTTTTTGATGAATAGGTAATTGTGGAGAATTTTAATTTAAATCAGCCATTTATTTAAATAGTTTATACTTTTATATAATATTTTGAATTTGTTTTTTAAGAAACATTAAATCAATTATATTCATTTAATACTATTTTTGAAATTGGAATCTTTTTATATATATAATTTTTATGTAAAACATTTTTAAACATTTAAAACTATTTCTTTTTAAAAACACATTTCTCATCTTATCCACATGATTCATTATAAATTACAATTTTCCACTTAAATCAATTTAATTTAGTAAAATGGATTCCAAGTTTTGAATAACCATAAATTGTGATGTATAATATGTTCAAATTAATTTTTTACCAAAATTAATATTGAAAGAAGATAAAATAAATTATCACGATTAACATAAAAGCAATTTTATTAGCGATTAACATATTAGACAAGGGGATAAATGACATAATAAATTGTCAAACCACCATTTTATGGATATATTTTGACCATTGTCATCTTAATATATAATTTTATAAATTTTTAGGCACTTTTAAATTGATGTGATTTATATATTATGTTATGTAAATACAAAGATAAATGCAATAACTTTTTATCTTTTAATACCTATAATGTTTTGGGATAGAGAAAAAACAACAAATGTTTGGTTGTAAATATTGTTCTTGAAGTCAAATGAGTTTTATTATCATGGTAATTGATATCAAATTTCTAGAGAATAAATATTTACTTTCAATGGTTAATAAATTATAACAGAGTAATTATCTTATAAATAATAAAATATAATAAATAATTCTAATAACAGAAAATGGGATGTAAATGGAATGAATTAAAATTTTCAATTTTTTTAAAATATAATTTTATAATGGTGTAATCATAATAGATTCAATTTTCATCATTGTAATGGATTTTAAAAAATTCAAAATTCAATGACAAATGTTAAAATTAACAATAATGTTATTTTTTAATAAATGACATTATATTATGCAATTTAAAATTAATAAAAAAGCATTACTCATTAATGGGATTATTAAATATTAATTAATGTCAAATTTGGTTCATTTATATAAAATTTTTTCTTTCATACTAAATATATTGGACCCTAAATAGTAAAAATCTTATTAACATGGCTATAGTCAATGTAGAGTTTTTTCATGTTACATGTTCTTAGGTTAAAATTAATTCCCAACAGACAAAAGATATATATAAATTACATATTATATTTAGAATTAGTGAGTCCAAATTATCTAATTATTGCTATTATATATTAGGCTTAATATAGAGACCCATGATTCTTGTACATGGATATTACATCATTTGAAATAAATATTCATTACATTACACAAAAAACACGCCTCAGGAGCATAATGGTTTATCTTTTTTGGAAACCTGAAAAATATTCTTCTAATTTAGTAAACGATATTTAATTTTCCCAACAACAATATTCTCATTTAGAAGATATACACTGCATAAAACTTTTATTCATAACTTCAGGAAATGAAATATAAGAAATGGTGATCTAAGGAGCCAAGTAAGGGTAAACACAAGAGATATCAATCTATGATCATATTAAAACACAATATAAACACAAGGGTATAAGGTAATGACAATAACATTAGAATTTCATAACCAACATGTTATAGATCATAAACATGAGTCATGGAATATATATTCGCAATTCAAAAGACATGAATCATTATGGAGTCAAAGAAAATAATCTGTGATAATGAACCCATACATTTATTTCTTTCATGGAGTTATTAAAGAACATGATTTGTGAAAATAATTACTTGTTAGGCTCATAAAAAATAGATATTTAACTATTAAAAAGATAAAAGTTTCATAATAATTTCCTAATTCATAATATATTAACCTATGAAAATATGCAGTTATCGTGAGAGTTCTATCCTAGTATAACATGTGGAAGAGAAATAGGTCTTATAAATATCATATCATTAAAAAAATAAACCATTTAGAGAAATAATAAGAATAGTATATTTGGATTATATACCCTAGTTAATAATTAGTGTCCTCAAATGAAATCATCTTAGATAGAGAATGATTTGGAAAGATCTATTAGAACATTTTTTAGGGGAAATAACATTTGTTAGGAAATAACTTTTTAAAACATAAAACATTTTGGAAATAATTTTCTTTGAAAATAATTTTTTAAAAATTAAAATTAATGATTCAAAAATAATTTAAATAATTTTTTTGAAGAAAATAACATTTCACCTCAGAAAAAAAAACATTTTAAAACATATTAGATAATATATTTATAAAACCTGGTTTTGGAGTAAAAAATGTTTTCTATCAAAAAGATGATTTTTCATAAAAACATTATTTTTTTCTATTGTGTAAATAATGATAATAAAATAAATGGAAAACATGTATTATTATAAAATAACCATAATATAAGATTATTCAGGAGTCTCATGAGATATATAACATAATATTTCATCATTATATGCATAATCATAAACAATCCCTATAAACAATGTGATTTTAACATAAAACTCTTTCCACATTGGTAACTATGAATCATAATCTACATGATAGAATAACATTAAAACACATAAAATATCATTAAATTAAGGATACAATAGATTTTAAATTTATATGTTTCACTATATTCCCCTTATAAAATAGGATATGTGCATATGATAACTTATGTCCCAAAGAATGAAATTATGACAGAAATCTATTATAGGTTTTTTAAGTAAACTCCTAGAAGAGAGACCCAAAATGGATATATAAATCAACATAATTCTAAGGGTAATCATGATGAAATAAATTCATGGGAATTAAATAAACTATATTAAAGAAATATGTGGTGAATATGTCATCTATCTCACATAAGTAAAAAAGTGAGACAAAATCCCCTTCCATAAGTCTCGACTTCCTTCTCACTCATTCAAGACACCTATATAATAAAAATAAATTTATTATAAATAAATTAACGAAACAAAAAAAAATTTATGATCACATATATTATTTAATTATGTCATTTAATTACCCATTTATTGACAATTCCATGTTAAGGTAACGTTTTGTGTAATAAAATATTTGTTTTTCATGTATGTATAGATTTATTATTTTTTGTCATATTACATTGATCATTGGTCCAATAATTTAGAAATAATAAAATTTCATAATAATAATATTTACACATCAATTATACTTTTAATTCTAATAATTAATGATGTTTTTATAAATTAACTATGTTACGATCATGGAGACGGTAGGTCATACATACGCATGAGTAACATTTCCCTTTTTAAATGATCATCAATGAAAAAAAGTATGTAATATATTATAATTAAATAATAATAAAAATATCATAAATACCATATTATCTCTCTATGAAAACTTATATATATCATCAATGTGGATGGTGATGAAAAGAGAGTCACATCACTTCATGAAGGAGGAAGTTCACAGGTACACGAATAATGTTTTCATCTTTCAGTGAGTGAAAAGGTATGAAATAAAAAAAATATTATCATTTCACTTTGATAAAAATTTAATGAGTATCATAAATATGTCATTTATATCACATATAATTATCCTCATTATCTTCTATGTCATTCATTAGTGAAAATGAATCACATTGCTTCATGATGTGATAGTTCTCCGTACACACTAGGGAGCTAATCGTATTCCAAAAAATGTAAATCATGAAGTTATGTGTTGTTTAATAGTTAAATAATAATAAAAATATCATTAAAATACTATATAAATAATAAATACATTATTATGTTTATTCTTGAGATATGGAAATGGAAAAATGTTTGATGTCGGTTTTCATGGGGGTAGTATGTTGTACACACAAACTATGATTTCGTAACCCATTGGATTAAACTTTACATGATTGAAGTTAATTCCATTAACTTAAAAAAATAAAAGTTTATATCAGATACTGATGTTATTATATCTTCATGTTATACTAATAATTTAATTATATAGAGGAATAAGGAAAACAAAAATTCTTATTGATGAATGTTACCTCTTGTTTAGGTATCCTCCATAGGTTTTCACAAAAATACTTATTGGGTTCATCTTTTTTCCAAATATAGGGATTTTATAAAGAATAAATGGAATATTAGAAGTTAACTAGGGAGGACATTGAAGATAAAAAATAGTTTTACGGTGCGAGGAAGAGATGAGAGAGGGTGGCCTTTTATTAGTGAGGTGAGCAAATAACATGTAAATATTTGAAAAGATTCAATCATAGCAATGTTATTATCATTACAAAAGAATAAAAATTATCCATTATAAATAAAATGAGATATATTTTGGGAATATTTCCATAAAATGGGTTTTATATTTTTTTTGAAATTTTTACCTTATGATTTTAGTTTATCACCCCGCCAAATAAATCAATATTTACCTTAAGCACGGTAATTGTTTTATTGTTTTTTCTATTGGTTTTTTTAAAAAAATTATTATGATATACATGTAATTATAAATTATTATTATTCCAAATATATAATCTATTTTTGAAAATTAAATCTACTCAATTGAAAAAAGATTAATTTAAAATCAATCTTTTAAACGTGAAAGGAATGCGAGTTTTAAGGAAATAATTTTCAAAAGATTAAAAAGTTTGAATATCCAATTTCAATATAAGATTTATTAAAATTTCATAAATTAGAGTAATATATTATAATTAAAATAAATATAGCTTTAAAATTATTAAAATATAATTTATATTTATTAATAAATTTAACAAAAAGTTCTTTTAAATTAAAATTTAGTATTTTTCACTATTCATCAAAAATAGAAATATTTGAAAAAAATAAAAAAATTAATCCTAAGAAAGTTTTTATATTATAAATTTAAAAATAAATACTATTTTTATAAATAATGATTCTAAGAGTGTAGAAACTTAATTTTAACCTATGTTCAACAATGGTAAAAAAACAGTTTTTATGTACAATTTTAAACTTAAAATTAAATTTATTAATATGAATGGTATATAAAAAACATAAGATTAATGTTAAAAATTTAAATATATTATATAATATATTTATATTTAATTAAAATAATTCATCAAATTTTTTTCATTTAATTTATTGTGGAAAAATGAATTAACATTCATAAAAATAGTTTTCTTAAAATGATTTCCTTTATTTTTAAAAAGTAATTTATTTTCGTATTTAACAAAATTTTCACGATATAATTAATTAAATTTTCCATTTTAAACAAAATATTTTCATATTTTAATTAATCTTATTCATACACTAAATCCCAAAAACATCATCATAACTATCTTATAATAGTATTGTAATAGTTAGTAATAATTAATTTTACTCGATGCTACGTGTAACGCATGATAAACATGGTATTGGGTTTAACACACACAAAACATAGTTTTATATGTAATGAAATATAGTATAATTTTTTCATGTAATAGAAGATAAATTTTATGTTTCATGAAAAAAAATATCCAAAAGATTAAACTAATTAAAAAAATATTTCACAAAATCTCAGGGTGTTACATTCCACCACCCTTAAAATGAATTTCTCCCTCGATATTAATAACGATAATCAAAGGTTTTAAATTTGAAAAATCATTTCTAGAATCCCACATTTTAAAAAGGGTTAATAAAAATTCACTTGAAAAAATGGAACGGGATGTTCAAATGTCGTCTCGAATAACAAATACCGAGTTTCTAAATAAAATAACATTTTTGAGAAGTGAAAACAAGGAAATATAAGAGAAAAATAACTCCCAAAAATATATAGAGAGTAAGAGAGGAAATTAATCACATGGAATTGGGTTATATAGATAAGGTTAAAATCATGAAATCCATAATCCAAAGTGTAATAACACAAACTTTTATTAATGAAAATTCCTCTTGATCTGATTAAATGTCTTATTATATAAAATAGTTATATAAGACATATGAACATCCATGGTTATATGTTTATGGATTTTAAAATACTCTTAATAATTATTAGTATTGCTAATATAACCGTTGAACAGTGATAAGATGAATAACATTAATATAGGGAATTACCAAATCCAATATACTTAGACAAATGAAGCGGTGACCTCATCTAGTAGAATTTCTCTCTAAGAAGCCCGTTTTTCATAGCTTGGAATGGAGGTATCAACACCGAGATTCTTTCTTGACCATGCCCAATCTGACATTCAACATGTTAAGCTCGAATGGAGAACCTATAGGAGAAGTGGAAGTTATTATAGATTACCACTCGAACGATGTTATCTGAGCTGCCCCAAGATTCTATCACCATCGCACATCTTACCATTAGGTCTTATGTGCGTGTTATAAGGTCTTATGTAACAATACCCTTGTAAAATTATTATGTGCATTATTTTTGTATAAATAATATCCATTTATATTATTATTGTTACTTTGTAAAAGGTTTTTAAATCACAAATAGTGTTTTTAGTTAATATGCAATTAAGAAATCTATTTTGATGAATTAATGTATTTTTGAATTAGAAAATATATTAATAAAATATTATTACAAAATTACTTTTTAAATCTAAATGATCGTACAATTTTTATGAATACAACTGTAATTTTTATTTTGGTTGGAAGCTATTTTTGTTAAAACTCATGAATTTTCAATAAATATTCGTTTTTATTTTAAAAGTAAAAATTCACATATTTAGAAAATTATATAGATAAAATTAATATTATTTTCGGATTCAGGATGTCAAAATTATCTAATAGAGATTTTTTCATAATTTTCTAAGATAGTCAAATTTTTTGGTAAAACTTAAATATCGTTTAAATATATAATGTGTTTTATGACATTACAATGACCTAATAGTGATGTAAGAAAATACTATAAAAATATTTTTTGGATAATATATGTTTTATCTTTAAAATAATGAGATTTTATGTTTTTTTGAATAATTTAATGGTTCCTTAGATGACCATCCAAGTCTTATTAAATATTTTAAATTTTTAAAATGATTTCCTTGGGAGTGTGACTCTCCTCTACATAAGCAGGCCTAATATTTTTATATATTTCATAAATCGGCCTTATAAAATAATGTTTTATACATAACTTAGGAAAAACCCATGGTATGGTTTGAGGTTTTGATTAGTTTACTGTGTAGTGTCCAAACCCCAAATTATAAAGAATTCACTCCCTTTTACTATATAAACCCACTCAATCTCCAATTCCGCTTCACTCAAAAACCATGGGATATTCACCAAAATATACTCTACTATCTCTTGAATCATCTTAAGGCACCACAATCTCCCTATAAGACTCTATCAATCCTCTCTCAAGCCTTTGGTATAACACTTCTAAGTAAGGGATCCTCATATTCCATCATTTCTTAATTATGTCCATGTTTTCTTATAATGTTATAACCATTTATTTTTAATTAAAAATGTCGGGGTATGAATTTTCAACTCCCACATACTACACTCCTATTTCTTGAATGATTTTATAACTATTTCTTTCCAATTAATTCCTCCCATGTACACCAAATACCTTGCCAAAATTCTATAATTAATTTATCTCTTCCCATTTATATTCAAGAAATTCTTTTATATTATGCATCTAAATTACATTACATATGTTGGTATATTATGTTACATGACCCCATTACATTCCATTTCATGTATAAATTATGATATACCCCTATCTCTATCATCAACCCATTTTACGATATCTATTTGATGTCGTTTTTCTGCAGAAGTTACACCAAAGTTTCCCATTACTAAATCATCATGTAAGTGAATACCATACCCATGTTTATAATAAGGGTATTCACCTTTATGCACATGTAATTGTTGACTGATTACATACATATATGTATTCCACATCTATTATTCTTTGAATAAATCACAATGTTTAATGAATCCAATATGTGGGATTCATGTGGCACATATATGCATGAAATGAAATGTTTATAAAGGGTGGACCTTGATAATATTCTAATTCATTGGGTAAAGATTGGTATTGTGATACGTCAATTAAAACAGGGGTTTAATCATGCTAATTTAATTACTAAGAGGTTTTAAACATCCTAATTAATGTAATATAAGGGTTTACTCATTCTCTATGTTCAATGATACTTGGATCATTTTTATATCATGGGAAATGTTGTTGCCACATTCCCATGTGTTGATAATCGTGCTATGTCATGCCATTATATTCATGATTTTCTTATGATAAATAGACATTAATATTGCCAAAAATGTATTGTATTCTCTATTTAAATCCTTTTTTACTCCCTTACTAGGCTTTATAGCTCTCACTTTTTTTATTTATGTCCTTAGATTATCCCATTCAATGATAAGTACAAAGGAATATTGTGTTTAGGTAATAGAATTTTTCTATAATGATGTTGTGTTTTATGTTCTATGTCATTATGTAATTTTCATAATTTCCAAAGACACTAGACCTATCAATCCTTAGAGTTTTATTTATTGCATTTTTATGTAATTAATCATGTTTATGTTTGTAATAAGGCGGAGGTTTGTTATAAAAAGAGTCATGAAAATGACATTTATGTCACGAAAAATGATAAAATTAGGAAATATAATTATTTCAAGATCATTTTCTTAATGTTGTTAAATAAAATTTTCATATATACTGAGAACATGTAGAAAAGAAATTAATTGATAAATGTGTTTTTCATATGAAAAATTTCATTCATTTTTTGTGCCTTGGTCAATATTTACATCATATCTTACTGTAAGAGATGTTTTTTTGAGCACTAATGAAATCCGTAATAGAATGATATGTCACTATGTATATATATAGTTAAATAAAATAACACTTGTTATCCAATATCGATAAATATTCAAAAGGTGATTTAATAAATTTATATCAAAAACCCCATCCAATGTTAAACTTAATCAATCCCATATATGGTTAACCTTACAACCCATCCAAAATAAAAAATTTATAATTATTATCATTAAATTCATCAAAATAATTAAAAATTTAATCCATCAAATTACCATAAAGTATCAATTGTGTTTTCACATAATAAATATATTAACACCTTCATAATTTATTCAGTTTTAACATGGTAATAACTAGAATTACCATAAAACCTTACTAATAACATAAATTATTACTCATTCCTTGTATAAAACAAAGATTAATGGATATATTAATTATGTAAATAAATAATGCAAACTCCATCAATGATAGCATCAACCACATTGTCAAAAATAATTAATTAGTTTCATCATAATTAGTGTTATCCAAATAACTTATTCATGTCCAACATTACCTTGTCCCTAAAAAATATTTCAATACTAAGAACTTATTAATGTTTATATTCTCTTAATCAAAATATCACCTTGATATTAAATCACTTTTCTAGTCTATTAATAAATTTAAAATATTGTTCCATATAATTAATAAAAAAAATTATAAAAACACTCATGATATATAATGATATAAAATAATTCTCGTACTCCACTACATAAACATATTGATTATCCCACCACATCCAAAAGCCATTAAATAGGCTTCCTTATATTATTCACTAATAACAATTTCCTTTAACATATCATTCTTTGTCTCCTAATTATCAGTAGTGTAACTATTACTCTTACAACCTTTCTGATTCTTTTCACATGATTTACCCTTAGGAAATATATTTTGATAATTCCCATACATTCCAAATTTAATGCATTCAACAGTTTATGATTCCATAGGAAGACCATTATTATCATCAATTATTTAATCTAAACTTTGAATTTTCTCTTTGTAGTTTTTTTTTCTAGTTTTCTTCTTTTCTTATTTCAAAACATACTATTATTCCTCTAAGGCAGAAACTATGTTGTTTCATAGTACATTCTTATCTTAAAGTAAACACAATCTTCTATCCTATATTTCCTCAACTACCCTAATGATCAACAAACTATTTTATTCTCTTCTTCAGTGCGTCTGAGAGTTAGTTAATGTTTGGACCAATAGGGGCCTATATACCCTGAGAGGGGGGTGAATCAGGGTATGGATATTCTTTTTCAATGTTCTTCCTGCCCCACTAGATCTTGACATCTTTCTTGCAAGGGTCACTTTGTTTGCACTTGTGTGTATGTTATGATCACTTACTTTCTTCTTTTTCTGATGATGATTCATTAAATGAAATGCACGCAAATTAGCAGGCAAATGCGGATATTTTTACTAGGTTCACCCTCACTGGGCTACGTCCAAGGAGCATACGCCGACAGGTTACCGGTCGTACCAAATTCCACTAATCTTCACCAGATGTGGATACAAAGTTCGGTCTAGATCACTTCTATGCCCAGGCTCACTGCCTTTACAATGTTTAGGGTCAGCTCACTGCTTTCCCAAGGGTCACTCCCTGTTTCTCTCTCTATGGCTCACTGCCAGTGGAGAGGATCACCTTATTCCTCTTCCTTTGATCACTGGTTCGCAAAGGATCCACTCACAGTTTATAGACCTGTAGGTCTCTTCATTTGCATGAAGAAATGCATCTTCAACTGTTGATAGATGCTCGGTTGAAGTACAACTTTCATCCACTGATGAATACCCCTTTGCCTCTTAACCACTGGGCAATTCACTTTGGAAAAATCTTCGCAAAGCACCCTACTTCACGAGGCACCCAATTTCGTGAAGCTCAAACTATCCTTCACGAAGCTCCTGCCTTTTCGTGAATCACTCTCGCGAAGTACTACTGTGAAGCTCAAGTAATTGCAGAGAAACTTCCCTCGCAAATCTCACTGAGCCAACGCGGAGCTCACACCTTTCGCGGAGCTAAAATAGCCTCCTCAAATATCTTCTTTCGCGAATCACATAGGATACGCAAACTACCTTTGTGAACCGAGAGCAAATGGTTTTCTCTAAAAATTATCTCTACTTCGCTCGAGGGGGTCGACCTATATTTATAGGCAATTCCACCGACCCTCCAACTTTCCATGCAAAGTCAACACCATGTCAGCTCAAATCGCGAAGCACCGAAGTTCCCGCCGAAATTCTCTCAAAATCACGAAGCACCACGGAAATTTTTTGATCGCGGAGCTCGTCGTAATCGCGGAGCATCCTGTCAATTACTTCGTGCCTTTTCCATGAAGCTCCCTCGTAATTCCCTTCATCTATGCGAAGTTCCCTTGCAAATCCATTCACCACCGCGATGCGCTTCAGCCTCTGTCATTCACGAAGCTTGTCGTAATCGCGAAGAATCACCTCCTCTATTCTTCTGGTCTTCGCGAAATCCAAACCATGAGGCTTTTCTTCACTAAATTCATGCCTTTTTTATATTAAAATAAGATCTTCATGGAAATCCACTTTTCGCGATGCTCACCAACTTCCAAATTTTGGACCCAAAAAATTTGGCGAACACTGGAAAACGGCGCCACCTTGTACTCCTCTTTTGTACCACCTCTAGATTGTCCTTTCCTTTGTCATCGTTCTTTTTTCAACATTGATTGTCAAAATATTCTATGGAACTCGACAATTTCTTCACGGAAACCTCCTTTGTCAACAAACACAATCAACCCAAAAATACTTCAATGTTACCTTGAGGTATTTTTTCCCAACAGTTGATATTGGGCTCAATGAATGTTGATTATGAATAATCACAAAATCTTTCACTCTTGATATCATCCCATTAGGCATCTAATGTTCAAATTTTCCATAACTATAAATGTTATCCTAGTTTTATCTATTTTCCTCTTTTGACTAAAACAAAAAATAAAAGGCTAAGAAACAATAATTATACCGGAAATACTCATATCTAGAAAAAAATAACTTATAAGAAGTATAAAAAATTACACCATGTTTTTAATACATGGAACAATATTTTTATCATATGTCATTCAGAATCATAATAAATTTATATAATTCATAACGATTCATATAGATTTTTGGAATTTTCTAAGAATTTCCCGTAGGGATTTTAAACTACGTGTGTAGCAAGGATCATTTTTAGGAACCAAGTGAAGATCAAGTCCAGTTCAATGAACCCATTTTTGAGTTATTACACTTAGTTACCTCTATAATAGTTCCAAATTGACTTGTAGTATCCATAAATGGATGTGATTTATTATAAACCACTTGCTCTATGATTTTCCAAAATTCTAATACATTTTCCAATATATAAAATCATCATTAGAATTAAACAATGAATTATACCAAGAAATGTCCTTAGAAATAACCCTAAGTTTTCCACTAAAGTTTTCTTAACCTAGTTTCCAAAGTATAACTAATAAATGTCTCTAATACCATACATACTGACCTGCAATTATTTCCACTGAAATATATTTGAAACCTATTAGGGAAATACATGAGAAGTCACACCCACTAGAAGGGAAAAATAACCATCCCTAGTGGCATCCATTTCCTCACAATTCCCTTATGTAGAGAACCAAGCATCAGATATTTTTCACACGTGAGAGTTTCCATGAATTAGATTGATTTATTTTCCTCTAATACAAACTATATTGACCCAATATTTTCATACATGGATATTACATATTTTTAGATGGATATTCATTAAATTATTTAAAAATACCCCTTGAGTACCACAATAGATTAGTGAATTTGGAAACAGGGATCATAATATTCTAATATGGTAATATGTAATAAATATTTCCCACAAATAGCTTCTTATTTAGAACTCCTCAAATGTGTAACCTACATAAAAACATTCTTCATAACCAGGGGAAAGGAAACATAATAAAGGGTTATCAATGATTCTCAGTAAGGGTAAAGGAATAAATATAAATCTATGATTATATTAAATATTAATATAAGAATAAAGTTACATGCTAGTGGAATAATCTTATGATGTTCACACCTAACCTATCATTGATCATAAACACGAGTCATGGAATATTGTTTGGATGTCTGTAAGACATGAATTATAATGGAATAAAAGGAAAAGATGAAAGATATAACAACATTAGAATAAGACATATATTTTTGGAATACACATAAAAATAGAATCTATTATGTTAAGGATACCTACCAAGATATGCATATCATTATTGGCATAGGATAACCACATGTTTACTTGGTTAGGGCTTTGGATGATCTCCCACATGCCCTATTTTGGGCTTAGTATAACCATTTATGTACCGTCCTTTAAATTTTTTATAAAATCACCAATGTACCCTCTAAGATCATAAAAAAGGTACCACTACCCAATGCATTTTTGGGAGATATAGCTCCCACCCATCACATAATAAAAATCAGACTCATGTGTTTCAAAAGGTCATAAAATATTCATGATATCATAACCCCTGAAATGATTGGGTCAATATAAAAATTTCATCATAAACATTAGAAAATATGAAGACTTAATAAAAATTTCATCTTTCAAAATATAATGACCTATCAAATGAGGTGGGATTCAAAAGAGATATATTATGGTATAACCAGTGGGAGATAAATGGGTTTCATAAACCTCACGTCATTATAAAATAAAATATTAAAAAAATACGAATAATATCCCTAGATCACATCCATTGTAAATCATGAGTATCCTCAAATTATATAATCTTATAAGAAGTAGGATTTATAAATATCACTTCTAAATGTTTTAAAGGGAAATAAAATTTCATTGATAATCATTTTGTAAATCATAAAACATTATTAAAATCATTTTTGTTGAAAATAAAATTTCAAAAATATTAAAGTAAAATTTAAATCCAAGTAAATAAATTATTTATGGAAAATATTCTTCTAAATTTTAAAAACACTTTTAAAACATTTTTTAAAACATGGTTTTGGGTGAAAAAGATTTTTTTACAAAAAATATGATTTTTCATAAAACTATTATTTTAAAATCATGATTACATAAAGAGAGGAAAATGAAGGGAAAACATGTATTATACTTAAATAAAAAATGAGATGAAACGTTATGAGTTTATTAAGATTAATATCTTAAGAATATATCATTTTAAGCATAATCATAAAAAATCCTGATAAATGATGAGATTGTATCATAAAACAGATACAATATTTGTAAATTTGAATTGTAGGCCCCAATAAAGACTAAAATTAAATAAAATATAAAATATCATTAAATTGTGTATATTCATGATATATAACTAAAAATGGTCATTATATACAAATTATAGAAGTGGATAGGTGGAAAACAGTACTTATATCCCAAAGAATGAAAATTTACATAAGAATAACTTATCAATTTGTTAACTTTTCAAATTTAAACACCTCGAATGAGAAATACTAAATTCAGTATATAAATACTCATAATTATAATGGGATTAATCATAAAATACGTTTATAGGATGTATATATACAACATAAAGTAAATTGGTGGTGAATATGATCTGTGTCTCGTAGAAGAAAAAAGTTAGACGGAAATCCCTCACCCTAAGTCTCGACATAATTCACAATCATTCAAAAATCCAGTGTAATAAATATAATTTCATTATAAATATATTAAAAAACATATTTCTATCATACCATATATTATTTAATTATGTCCTTTTACTACTCTCTCACTAATAATTCTTGGTGATGTTCATGTTTTTGGGAATAGCCACTCCATTTTTTTTATATGCCTATCCATGCCATTTTTAGTCATCATACTTTGATCATGGATCCATAAAAATGAAAATAAAAAAAATGAAAAAATTATAATATTTATACATCAATTAGACTTGAGATACCTATCATAACATATGTTTTTAAAATTAATGTGTGTTACGTTCATTGAGACTGTAGGTCATTCGTACACATGAGTAACATTTCCATTTCTTGATGATCATTATGGAAAAAAGGGAAGTACAATATTTTATTTCCATCATAATCATAAAATAACAAATAAAATATTATTTCATTAAATATACACATATATATATATAATTCATGTGACTTGGTGATTGAAAGTGAGTCACATGGATTCATGAAAGTTGTAGTCCACACATACATGAAAATTTTTATCATCTTCCAGTGAGTGAAATGGTATAAAAAATGATATATAATATTATAATTATGATAAATATGTTTTAAATTTCATATAAATGTCATGTATATCACATATATATTTCCTTATTTTATTCCTTATAAATCATTAGTGAAAAATGAATCACATCGCTACGGGAGGCGGTAGTCCTTCGTACACATGAGTAATGTTATCATATTCTATCAAAATATAAATGATGATATTATTTTTGATATAATAATTATAGAAGAATAAAGAGATCAAAATTATCTAATATAAATAAAAAATACATCATTATGTCCATCCTTCATAGCTGGCAATTCAAAAAAATAATGACATCGTTTTGTGAGATGGTAGTTCATCACACACACAAACTATGATTCAGTAACCCATTTGATGGAAGTGGCGATTTTTTAGGTCATTCCATAAAAATAAAAACATGTAATTATATGTAATATATTGTGTATAATATATCATAATATAATAATAAAAATTTAATTAGATGGAGGAAGGAACTAAACTAAAACATTCGTTGATGAATATTACCACTTCTTCAGGTATCCTCCTTAGTTATAAATTAAATCATTAAATGGACACATTTATTATCAAGATAAAGCTTATATTATGATATTATTTAATTATTGAGGTTATTTTGGCATTTATTTATGTATAAAATGGTTTTTTGGTGTGAGGAAGAGTGGATATGTGTGGCCTTCAATATTCAAGGTGAGTCACAAACTTGTAAATTTATAAAAATAATCAATCATACCCATGTTTATATATTTAAAAAATCCTTCAAAATGATAATTTATTGATAATATAAGATATAAGGTGGAAATGGTCCATTCAATGGGTTTTAAATATTTTGTTTGTCATTTTTTACCCTTATAAATTTTTATTAACCCCTATAAATCCATTTCTACCTTTATTGTGGTAAATAAGTTTACTAATTTTAATATTCATTTTGGTCAAAAATTAAGATTACATTATTAGAAAATATAAATTATGTTTAATTAAAATTCTAATTAAAATTTCAAAATTCAATTAGCATATGTGAAAAAAATAAATTTAAAATTTATCCTGCATACGTGACAAGAAAACAGTTTTTTTAAAGAGAAAATATTCAGAACCATATATAGTTTCTATATCCAATTTCAATTTGAAATTGATTCCATTGATATAAAATGGAATATTTTTGGTATAATTTAACTAATATTACTTTAAAAATAATATAATATATATTTTTTCTTATAAATATATTAATCTAAAATGCATCTTTTTAATTAAAATTTAGTATTTTTACCAAATCATTAAAAAAATATTCTCAGGAACAAATTCCTAAAATTTCAACTAAAAATAATTTTGATATTATTATTTAAAAAATGAGGTAATGTTTTTCAAATAAATTTTATGAAAGTGTAAATAACTATTTTAAAAATATGTGCACTAAAGTCAATAAAGGTTATTTTGGAAAATATAGTTTTATGCATAATATTGGATTTATAATTATATCCTATATATAAAAAGCATAAAATAAATGTTAAACAATAGATTGAATATATAATATTAAATTTTTATTAAAATAATTCACAAAAATAAATCAATAAAATTTATTGTGCTAAAATATAGTTTTTACAAAAAAAATAGTTTTTTTGAAAATGAATTCCTTTATTTTCAAAATGTTATTTATATTCATTTATTATTAATTTTTCCACAACGAATTCATTATATATACATGTGAAACCCAATATTTTCATAATTTAGTTAACTTTATTCATTACCTTCATTCTAATTTCTAGGTGATAAATATTATATAAAAATAATTGAAAATTTTTTCATGTTTTTTTAACATGTTGGTTCATGTAACACAATATAATATAAGTATTGTGTGTAACATAAGGCAAGAATAGTGTTGCATAAAATGAAATATTAACTCTTTATTTCATTTTGAAAAAGATTAAAGTAGTGTTTCATGAATTGAAAAATATCAAAAATATTAAACAAACTCAAAAAAACTATTTCACAAATTCTCAAAGTGTTACATTAATGTTTAAATTACTTAGGTTTAAAATATTACTTATAGTACAGAAAAAACAAAAATGGTATAACTATGAAAACATATAATTTAGGAAAAATATTTTTAGAAAAAGTTTTTCTTTTTTTATTGGGTGTGTGTCTTGACCATAGTATCCATAAAATCAATTAATTATCTATTTTGGAGAAACCTAGGGTACGATAGGACTCCTAATGTTGAGTACTTTTGGTTATTAACAGAAATGAAACTTTTCCTCATCTATAAAAGTACACTCACTCCACTCACTTATTCACACATCTCATGCCATTTATCTCAACCAATCCCTACCCAATTCACTTATCATCTACCCTCCTCTCATTATTGAGGCCATATATTTGGTTGAAATTCATCCTAGGAAGGATTTAATACAATCTTAAGGAGGATACCCAAAAAAATGGTAATGTTTTTCAACAAACACCTTTATTTTATTTCTTCTCACACTCCCATCAACTATTATTTAACCATTATAATATAATAATCTCAGTATGTTACATATAATGAGATGTTTTTGTAATTAGGTAATGTCTGATAACCACCTCCAATTATTTCACGTAGTTTATGAGAACATCATTATTGTATATTGCAGAATACAACCTCGTGATCTGATGTCATTCGTTCTTCAATAACCCATCCCACGGTGGGGTATGAATGGATATAAAGTTTATATATGAAATTTATCACACTTTAATACCACTAAATTCATTATTTAATATATATATTTATTTTACTTTCCATTCCTTATGAGATACGATATTATCACTCGTGTATAAGGCAGATTACCACCTCACGAATCGATGTGATTCCAATTTCCATATTTATTTACATTGAATGTAATACTACTGAATATAATTAATATATGTAATATAGTTGAAATAAATATGACATTCATTATATATTTATCATTCTAAAAATATAATATTCTTTTTTACTTATTTACTCAGATAAAGATGATAACATTATTTTTATATGTGTGGAATATAGCCTTCACAAAGTAATGTTTCAATTTTTCATCACTATATTACAATAATGATATATGTAAGGTTATTTAAATAAATAATATGGGGTATATTATATTATTATATTTCTAGAAAGATAAAATATTACTTAACACGTTTCAAAAAAATTCTTTGAAAAATGGAAATGTTATGTTTTGTATGTGTTTTCTATATTTTTTTAATTTTGTCGAATGATTTTTTAAAATATTTGTATTAAAGGAGGAAAAACTGTAGTCATATTTTGAAAAAACCGAAAGGTAGAAGGGGGCCTATCACCTACTCCATGCAATCGCCTTTTCCCGAGATCAATGTTGTAACACTCCACGGTTATCTAAAAATAAATTGAAATTCTTGAATTATTTTTTCATGTGGATATTAATAAGTAGTCTTTAACCATAATATTACTACTTCAATGATTTTAATTTTGAAAAAAAAGTCTTCTACAATTGTGTTTAGTATGTTATTTTGAGTAAAATGGAAGCAAATTGTTTTTTGTGTGAATAGTAACATACAATAATTAATAGTAATATGAACTTAATGAATATTAAATTGAATTGTTATTTTATTTTCTTAAGTATTTAAGATAATGACATCTTTATTGATGTTTAAATGTGATATAAAAGCAGTTATAGTATTTAAATTATTAATTCTCTGAATTAAGTATTATTTTATTTAAAAATTCAATTAAAAAAATTTATAAAATTAAATTCAAAAAATATTCTTCGTTTTTCAGTTCTACACTTCAATAAATGGTTAGGGTGAATATTTCGGATTTTTATGAAACAGTTGATTTTTCAGTGAATAGAAAAAATACAGTTTTGAGTTTTAGTTTTTCAATGCCATCATTAATGATGTAAAAATGATTTAATAAACCATGTAGACATTTGTACAGTAATATATGTTATTAGGTGTTCAAATTGGATTATTCCATGGGCAAATACCATGGGCAAGCCCATGGTTTTGCAAATACCACTAATGAGGTGTCCCTTGGGAATTAATAAAATATTTCGTCACTTTGGCAACAAATAGCAATCCATTCCTCATTAGGTTAGTTCAAAATTCATCATAAATGAATATCTAGCCTCCTTAAATCACTATTATTCCTCCCAAGGATTCTTAATGCCTTCAATGTCCCAACCATCATGTTCTAGGAATTACTCTACAAGGTACGAAAATTCTCAATTTCATTCCTTTTCTCCATTCATGTTCTCTTTTATGTGGCATAACTTTCAAGTTTATGTACAATGTTCTTATTTCCTTCTCATTATTGATCTATTATGTATTTTGATTCATTTCTGATGGGTTACCCATGAACTCTTTTTTCTAATATTCTATAAAACCATGTTGCAAAGCTGTCAGGCTGCCGAATTCTGGTAAGGGATTTCTCAATTGTTCTTTTTTTTGAGTTCCATTATTTTCATATTATTTCTCAATATATTATTACCCAAGATGCATGGAATATCCTAAAAAAATGTATATTCTGTATGATCTTATGTTCATAGAAAAATCATCAACATTATTCTTATCCTTTTCCACTTATCTAATGAATAAAAATATTGTCCGTGATGTGTCGAATTACCGACGTCTTGGATGATGTGATTTCAATTTTCTTTAATTCTTTCAAATATGGTCATGTACCCATTTTTATGGTTAAAACAGGTTATAATATATTTATTATTTCACATCCATGGTTTTGGAATTTATTTTTACTCATGGATTTAATTTATAAAACAAAATGAGGTTATTTTTATGAGAGAACCACTAAAATGATCTAAATGAACTTCATTAATGTTTTAACTTATGAATCATCCTCATATAAAAAATCAAAATGATAAATAGTATAAATTACGTTACTATAATTATGGAAATACCTTTCCATTCTAATTCTGGAGTTTCACTTCCAATTGACAATAATATCCATCATGAACAATCATTGAAATCATATAAGGAACTCAACCAAAACAATGCAAGGAACAAAATAATAACAATTATGGGGTGAAATGAGGTTATTAAATGATCATATAAAATTTTATAATCATGAAAATGTTTAATTAAAATACTAATAACACTATTTTAAACATTATACATGAAGTTTAAAAATTTTTGAAGTAAGACAAGCGGGAGGTATGGGGATTCTTAACCCGATTTCTATTATTTGGGTTAACACTCTACTTTAATAATTATATGGTATTAAAATTGTTTTTGTGATGAAGATTAATTATATTATAATTAATTTTTTTGATTTACAATATATATTCATATTTCATCCACTCTATTAAGTCTCTCTTCATTTTTATGATATTTATATAAGGCTTTTCTTTTAAAATCCTCTTTTATAATTATGTTTCGCAAAATTCAAAAGAAATGTTTTTATGCTATTATTCATGTTGTATGATTATGTTATGGTTCTTGGGAATTGTTTATGAAGAATTTTGGGACCTATATCGCCTTCCAATTAATTGTTTTTGTGTAATTTGGAGGTTAACCATATGGTTACTCCAAGTGTAACTGCGATGGATACTCAAATAGTAAGGTAGTCGCGAGGGTTAAAAATTATAAGGTAGCCGAAAGGGTTAAAAGATTATATATGTAATTACCCAAGATACCTTTATGGTTCTACTAATGTTCTTAGGTATTATGGAAGTCACATGTTTCACAATTTATGTATATATATTCAGGTGATATGTATATCTTGAAAATGATTTGATACGTTACAAAAAATCATGGACTAATGCATTCTTTACTTCTTTTTATGTCACTTATAGAGTTTTTGTGATCATACCATGTTTTAAATGATTTTCACAGGTTAATGGATGTGTAATAAAAAGAAATAAGCCTTGTTAAATGTTTAATAAAATTCAAGGAATCATGTTTTATGTTTTAATGTTTAAATTTTGAAAAAATTGAAACATTATCTATGGAGTACACTCTATATCTATGTGTAATTTTAGGAATGTATTATGTCAAAAATAACTAAAGATATAAAATTTAAAATATCCTCAATGTAAAAGAAAGTGTTTTCTTTACTAAATTCAAGATTATGTTTTTAATAAGCAATGGTCCTTATATTTGGTATCAGATGATGGTTTAGATAACATTAGGGGTTAGAATGATGTTAAAAAAATACCATAAATAATATTTAATATATCATTAATTTGAAATGATAATGCCTTTAAGGATTCCCATGTTTCTTCATATAAGATATATTTGTTCAGAATGGTTGTCTATAGAATGAACAAGGATTTTGAAGAGGAGAGGCACCGACATAACGATGTCTTTTCAGATTTACATCCCATAATGGATGGGATTGGAACCAAGTAGTTTGTGACTGTAATGGCTTAGCTAATGCATGCAATAAATGGTGGTGGAATCCATGTATGAGAAAAAATAGAGGTACCACAATGAAAGATGACAGTATTAGAACATTTTGAGAGACAAAATTGTTCTACATTAAATGGATCTTCTGACCTATAAGTAGCTAAAGGATTTATCAAAGCCCTTGAAAATATATTCGATGTTGTGGGATATTCAGACAATCAAAAGGCAACACTTTCCATTTAAAGGTTGGAAGGTGAAGATGATCAGTAGTGGTCAATGTTAAGGCATATTATATAAAGAGAGGATTTTGATGCCATAGAGTGGGATGAATTTAAAATTATTTTCCTTGAAAAATATTTTCTAAAGGTGGTGCGATATTGGATGGAGAATAAATTCCATGAATTGAGGAAATGGGAGGAGGACTTAGTGGTTGTGTATGAACAAACTTCACCGGACAGGCGAGGTATGATCCCAATATTATTCTGGATCTTGATAGGAATATCAACCACATTTACTCAAGACTAAATCCAAGGTATCGAAGCAGATTGGTCACCCCTGAATTTTAACGTTAAGAGAAACTTGTCTAATGTGCTTAGAGGGTAGAGATATAGTTGGCTGTTGATCACATGTATTTTGGAAACAAGGATTAGAATAGGTCTAGGTGGGAAGTGATGGAAAGAATAAACCAATTAAATATGATGGTAACAAAATCCAATTTCCAATTTGTAAAATTTGTGGCAAGAAAAACCCTAGAGAATGTCTTAGTAAAACTGGGAAGTGTTTTAAATATTGTATGTTTGGAAATATGGCATGAGATTTCAATGAAAATGACCATAAGAATAATCCTAATAACCAAAATTTAATGTATTTTAAATGTGTTGAGATGGGTCATTAGGAAAATGCCTTCCCAAAGAGAGATCTGAATGATGCAAAGAATCCATAATATAAACAGTAAGGTGTTGTGAGATCCTTTATGACTATGTCAGAAAGTATCAGGCCATCCAATGAAGTTATATCAGGATCATTGTTTGTTCACTCAAATTTTACTAATGATTTGTTTGATGTGGGGTCTACAGATTTTTTCATCTCTATGAAATATTTGGGTAAATTGGAAATATCACCTCAATAAATGAGACCTGAACTTGTTGTTAAAACACCAGGGGGAAATATTATAATAAAGTGGAATTATAAGAATTTTTCTATTGTGGTTTGTGGAAATATGTTACCTATAAACCTGGTTGTTTTAACCATAGTCGAGTTTGATGTTATTCTGGGAATGGATTTGATTTCTACTTATCTTGCTAAGTTTGACTGTAGAGCTAAAGTAGTTTTTTTAGAAAGGTATTCATTTTGTATACAAGAATGAACCCATACAATTGATAATATACCAAGAAGCTGAGAATATGTAGAAATAAGTAAATGAATGTTATCTTGCTCATATTGTTGAAAACACGGGAACTATTTAGATAGACGATGTGCACGTGGTAAATGTATACTATGATGTTTTTCTGGATGAGTTACTCGATGTCATACATAATATAGAAGTTGAATTCATGATTGACTTAGTTCTTGATGCTAAGAAAATTTCAATACCCCCATGTCATATGGACCAATTAAAACTTATTGGATTCAAAAATTAATTGCATTATTTTCTTGATAATGTCTTCAGTCATCCTTCATCTTCACCATGGGGATATCATATTTTGTTTATTAAAAAGAATGATGGTTCCATGATACTTTGAATTGATTATAGATATTTTAATAACATCACTATTAAAATCAAATATCTTTTTCCTCATATTGATGACTTGTATGATCAGCTCAAGGGAGCTCAGTACTTTTCCAAGATTGACTTGAGATCTAGATACCATTAGCTGATGGTGAAAGAATATGACATATCAAAAATGGCCTCTTGTAATAGATATGGGCATTATGATGTTTTTTGTATTCCCTTGGGTTTATCTAATGAACCTAATGTATTCATGAATCATATTTATAGAGTATTTCATGAGTTATTGGATAATTTTGTGCACGTATTTATTAATGACATTCTGGTATTTTCAAAAAATAAAGAGGATCATGAAAAATATATAAGGGTTGTTTTAAAAATATTAAATGAAACGAAACTGAATGTAAAATTCTACTAGTGTGATTATTGGTTGCAATATATTTCTTTTATTGGGCATATTGTAAATAATGATGGAATAATAGCTGATCCTGCCAAAAAAGTGATTGATGAATGGCCAAGACCCACAAATGTTACACAGATTCATAGTTTTCATGGATTAGTAGGTTATTACTGATGTTATGTTAAGAACATTTATTTGTTATCTAGTCCGATAACTATGTTAACATAGAATGCGGTTAAATTTGTTTGGAGATAAGAATGTGACGTTTGTTTTCAGGAACAAATGAAGAGATTGGTAAATGCTCCGGTATTGGTCGTGCCTTCCTGAAATGGTGATTTCATTATCTAATGAGGAGATTATTTGAAAGAACATGGTTGTGTCTTGATGCAGAATGATCAGGTAATTTCTTAGGCTTCAAGACAACTAAATCCTCATGAATTAAATTATCCCATACATGATTTTTAATTGGTAGATGTGGTTTTTTCATTGAAACTTTGGATGAATAATTTATAAAGGGCCAAATATCAAATATATACTTACCATAAAAGTATGATGTATATATTCACTCAGAATTAATTAAACGTGAGGCAGAGAAGATGGATTGAACTGATAAAGGATTATGATTTCACGATTAATTACCATCTTAAAAAAGAAAAAAATGTCGTGGATGCCCTGAGTCGAAATCATCATGCATCATTAACCATGTTACATTGGGAACATGATTTCTTGATTAATGATTTGAGGAATTTTGGATTAGAATTTGTTAGTGTAGGGAATACACCTCTTCTGTTTCAAGTTTCAGTGAAGTCTTTATTGTCAGACCGAATTGAAAGAACCTAGAAGGAATACCGTGAGCTATAGAAAAAGGTATAATTTATTAAAATCGTTAAATTTACAGAATTTAACCATTATAAAGTTTGTGTTTTATGATCTAGAAAAAGGTTTTTTGGGCCCTATGATTCCCATTTGAATAAATATTTATTGTGTGAAGCTCATAGTTCTCCATTTTTAGTTCATCCTAGAAGTAATAATATGTATAGAGACTTTCGAGAGTATTACTGGTTGGAGGGAATGAAAAGAGATATTGTTGGTTTTATCATGAAATTTTTGACATGTCAGCAAGTTAATGTAGAGCAGTAGTTACCTATGGGGATTCTTTAGCCTTTTCTTGTGCCATTGTGGATGTGGGAGAATGTATTCATGGACTTTGTGGTGGGACTACCTAAGACATCGGGGGGAACAATGAAATTTGGGTTATTATGTATTGGATGACAAAATATGCACATTATCTTTCTATTAGAGATACTATTTCTTTCGAACAGCTTTCTGGATTGTACCTCAAGGAGATTTTCATGTTACATGGAGTTCCATTTTCCATTGTATCTGACCAGGATCCTAGGTTCACTTATAACTTTTGGAAGGGACTTCAGAAGTCGTTGGGAACAGAGTTAAATTTTAGTACAACTTTTCAATGTCAATTAGATAAGATATCATAACTGATGACTCAAACTTTGGAGGATATACTTCGAGCTTGTTCTATAGACTACCTGGGAATTTTGGATCATTATCGTTCTTTAGTTGTGTATCCATATAATAACAGTTTTAATACCAGTATATAGATGGCACCTTTTTAGGATTTGTTCTGAAAGAGGGGTCAGACTCCAGCATTTTTGGATGAAGTCGGTGAATGAAAGTTGATGGGGCCAGAATTAGTAGAGAAAGTGGCTAATAATGTAAAGATGATCCAGCAAGACATGAGGATAGCACAGAGCAGGATGAAAAGATACGCAGATAACAGAAGGAAAGACTTATCTTTCAAGGATGGGGACAATGTTTTCCTTAAAATATATCCTTGAAAAGTGTGATGCATTTTGGTAAAAAAGGAAAGCTAATTCCTCAGTTCATCGGTCCTTTTGAAATTCTAGAGAATGTTGGACCAATTTCATAATGAGTATCTTTGCCTCCGAGTTTTTCATCAGTTCACATTGTTTTTCATGTTTTGATGTTGAGGAACTATGTACTAGACTCGACTCATGTTTTAAGCCCAGAAGTAGTTCAGCTGGAGTGGAACCTTTAATAAGAAGAGAAACCTGTTCAGATTCTTGATCGAAGGGAACTAGTATTTCAGAATAATGTAATCCACCAGGTAAAGGTTTTGTGGAGAAACCACATGGTTTAATAAGCAACATAGGAGTCTTAAAATGCTATGAGGGAAAGGTACCCTAACTTTTCTAATAAGTAAACAAAAATTCTGAGGTCATAATTTCCAGAAGGTGGGGGTAATCTAACACCCCATGTTTTTCTAAAAATAAATTGTAATGCTTGAAATTTTCCTTGAGGTCATTATTTATAAGTAGACTTTAAACATAATTTTTCTGCTTCTATGTTTTGAATATCAAAAAATGGCCATCCACAATTGTGTTCAGTATGTTATTTGGAGTCTATTAAAACCAACTAGTTTTTTGGTGAATTGTAACCTACCCTTTGGAATAGTAATATTAATTTTAATGTGACACTAATAAATAGTAAATTGTTTTATTATTTTATTTTCATATGGCTTTATGATAATGAAAACCTGATTAATTTTTAAACGTGATATTAAAGCAGTTATAGTTTTTAAATTATTTATTTTGGAATTAATTATGATTTTATTGAAAAAATATATTATAAATTTATAGTAAATTATTTTAAATAAATGGATTTCATTTTTGAATTCTACACATTGATAAATTGATAGGGTGAATTTTGGGTATTTTTCTGAAATAGTTGATTTTTCTGTGATTAGTAAAAAATACAGTTTTGAGTTTCGATGTGTCAATGACATCATTAATGATGTAATGATGATGTAATAAATCTAGATGACTTATGTACAGTAAATAAGATATGATTCGTCCCAAGTGGCTTATACCATGGGAAAATACCATGGTCATGCCCATGGTTTTGCAAATACAACTAATGATGTGTCCGTTGGAAACAATTAAAATATTCCCTCAATGTTGCTATAAATACCAACCCATTCCTTCATTATCTTCATTCAAAATTCCTAATCAATGAATATATGGCCTCCTTATCTCCCTATTAGTCCTCCCTATGTTTCTTCAACCACCCAAGGTCCC
The DNA here is from genome assembly GCA_963277665.1 of Viscum album. Lineage (NCBI taxonomy): Eukaryota > Viridiplantae > Streptophyta > Magnoliopsida > Santalales > Viscaceae > Viscum > Viscum album. The sequence continues at coordinate 1,285,099,789 of OY728134.1, forward strand.
AACATTCATGTTCTAGGAATTACTCTACAAGGATTGAAAATTCACAATTTCTTTCTTTTTCCATTCATGTTCTATTTTATGTTGTATAGCATTGATGTTTACATAACATGTTCTTATTTACTTTTTATTCTTGATATATTATTTTTTATGATTCATTTTTGGATGGGTGACCCTTGTCCCCCTTTTTTTAATATTTCCTAAAACAATGTTGCATAGTTGTTAGCCTACTGAATTTTTGTAAGGGATTTCTCAAAAGTTCTTTAATTTGAGTACCTTTATTTTCATAATCATTATTCAACACTTCTTACCCAAGAGGCATGTAATCTCCAAGAATTAATTTATATTCTAGATTTTATATTTTTAATGGAAAAATCTTCATCATTATTCTACTCCTCTCACACTTATAAAATGAATAATAACATTGTCTGTGATGTGTCGAATTACAGACATCATGAATTGTGTGATTTGATTTTCCATTAATTATTTCTAGTCTGGTCATGAATCGATTTATATGGTTGCAACAAGTTATAATATATTTATTATTTCACATACATAGTTCAGGAGTTATTTTTTACTCATGTTTTTAATTTATAAGAAAAATTGAGGTTGTTATTATTAGAGAACAACTAAAATGATCTAAACGAACATCATTAATGTTTTATCTTATAAATAATCCTCATATAAAACATCGAAATGATAAATTTTATAAATTATGGTACTGGATGTATGTAAATACCTTTCCTTTCCAATTCTAGAGTTTCACTTCCAATCGACAAGAACATCCATCATGAAACAATCACGGGAATTATGTAACGAACTCACCCAAAACAGTACAATAAACAAAATACTATCAATTAAGGTGTGAAAAGAGGTCATTAAATGATAATATTAGATGTTATAAACATGAAAAAGTTTCTTTAAAATACCAATAACACACTTTTAACCATTATACATAAATTTTAAAAATGTTTTAAGTAAGACATGCCTGAGGTAAGAGAATTCTTAGCCCAATTTCCATTCTTTGGGTTAACACTCTACTTCAATAATTATGTGGAATTAAAATTGTTTGGGTGATGGAGATTTTTTATATTATCCTGAATTATTTTTATTTATAGTATATGTACATATTTCATCTACTCAATTATGTATCTCTTAAATTTTATGATATTTATAAAGGGATTTTCTTTTAAAATTCTCTTTTAAAATTATGTTTTACAAAATTCAAAAGCTACGTTTTTATGCTATTATTCATGTTGTATGATTATGATATGGTTAATGGAGATTTTGTATAATGAATTGCGGGACCTATAACTCCCTCTAATTATTTGGGTATGTGTAATTTTGAGGTCAACCATATGGTTTCTCTAAGTGTAACTTCGATGGTTACACAAATAGTAAGGTAGCTGTGATGGTAACAAATTATAAGGTAGCCGAGAGGGTTACAAGATTATGTATTTAATTCCCCTAAACACCATTATTGTTCTACTTATGTTCTTAGGTATTGTGTAAATCCCATGTTTCACAAAGTAAGTATATATACAGGTGATAAGTATGTCGTTTAAATATGATTTCCTACGTTAAATGTATTCATGGACTAATGTGTTCCTCCAATCTTTTCATATCCCTTACTGAGTTTTTCTGCTCATCCCAAGCATTAAATAATTTTCAAAGTATAATGGATGTCTAAGACATCGAAGGATGCGATGTTAAATGTTTATGAATTTTCATGGAATCATGTTTTATTTTTTAATGTTTTAAATTTTGAAAAAAAGTGTAAATTGATTCTTTGGTATCCACTCTATAACTATGTGTAATGATATTAATGTATTATTTCCCAAATTGCTAATGCTCTAAACTAAGAATGATCTTCAATGTAAAAGGAAGTTTTTTTCATGACTAAATTCAAGATTATGTATATAATAAGGATGAGTCCTTATAGATGTCATCGCAAAGGTGATGGGGGGGGGGGGTTACCTCATATTGCCTAAATAAAGATGACGCGGAAGGAGACAATGGGGGTGTCGCATTTCACTTAACATAAAGAAGGAAGGCAGAACCCCTCAATTGAATTTTCATTAATGTACTATAAAAGGGAACCCACCCCCATATCCTCACTTCCTATTTCACTTATCTGTCAACATTGTATAACTTCTATCTCTAACAAAATTCATTTTCATGTGCGGTGGATCCGATCATCTAAAAGAAGTCTCGATTTTTTTGTGAATCATCATTTAGAGGAAAATTTTATTTAATTTAAATTTATTAAATTATTTAATTTAATTATTTTTATTTATTTTTCAATCTGCCATTTATTACATAGTTTTATTAGTTCTAAATATTTTTTTAATTATTAGTTTTTTGTGTTATATATGTTTTGATATAATAATAATAATTTTTAATGATTTAGTATATATTAACTAATGAATAAATTAACATTAAACATTCTAAAATTTTTGTAGCATAAATATTATGTGGTAAAATAATAAATTAAATCCATGTGTGCATACAGGTAAGTGGATGTCGATCTTGCATATACGTACCTAGGATTGAAAACTACGACATGGTGTTCCAGGCGTGACTTGGGGAAACTAGTTACACAATAACATGCCTTGGTGCACTCCTAGTTCGACACACCTATGGGTTATTCTTCGGAATATTCATATTTTATTTAAAAACTAATAAAATAATTATTAAAAGAAAACAAAAAATCATTATATTTATCAATGATAAAATGATAATTATGATCATATAAATTGAAATGGACAAGGAAAATGACATTAATGAATGATAGTTTTTATTAGTAATTGTATTCTATTTTTTTAGTTTTAAATAAGTTATTTTTTAGGTATTTTAATTAGTTATATATTTTTTATTAATAATATTTTTTATTAGTAATGATTATGTATAGATTAAATAATAAATAACAAAGGATTAAAAAACTAATATATATAATGTTTAGCTAATAATAATTAACTAATGAGTATAATTTGATTAATGATTAAATAAAGAATTATTAATGAATGATTCTTGAATGAATTAATAATTATTAACTTAGCAATGATTTACTAGTTATTAATGAAGGATTATGTAATTTAGAAATATATAATGAAGCATTAGAAACATAGTTTTAGATATAAGAAGATGTTCTTTTTTTTACGTCATAAAGATTATATATTTTATAAATAATAGTAATGATTAACAATGATTAAGTATAGATTAATAAATGAATAAAATATGAATAAAAAATGAATACCTATAATGATTAGATATTAATACTTATTATTGATAAAATGAAATTATTCTCTTATAAAGTGAAATAGATAAGAACAAACACAATAAATAAGGCATGATTGATTTACAGTATAAAAGAAATATGTAGTTATTTTTTAATAGAACATGGTTGGCATAAGATGAGCCTAACATTAAATGTGAGGTAAAATCCTGCTTATTTTTTATTTGCAGCTTAATAACATCTTCTAAAGGCATGTACATAAATTTTGAATTTTCAAAAGTTTTTGACCTTCTAATGAAATATAAGATTACATCTATGATATGTCATTAGACTTCAGAATGATTTTGAAAATTAATTTGTTAATTAAATCCCTATAGAAGATTTTATTAAGCAGCCGATTTAAAATAAGTTGGATTTTACCTTACTTATGAAGTGAGGCTTATCTCATCCAAACCATTTTCCATTAAAACATTCCATGGAATTTCTTGTATGTTTTAAAGAATTCATGAAATATTTAATTCCATTTTTCTTCCCCAATTCACTTTAAATGGTCATAACTGTCATTTTATCAATGATAATTTAACTGATTTGGTGTTTTCCCTTCATTTTACCTCAGATTCCAAATCATTCTAGGAATTATATTCTAATATGAATTAGTATCATTTTTAGGGGATAAATATCATTATAAAATTTTAGTATAATACATATTATATGGTCAATGGTCATTTTCAATATTATTTGTACTATGAGAATATTTATCAAATATCATATTTGATATATAGAGTTGTGTTTTCCTGTGCGTACTACTATGGGGGGGTTATTCAAACTGAGAAATGAGCTTCTTGTTGTACATAACCAACAATAGTGATTAGTACAACTGATATTGTCACCCTAATTAAACTTCATGACCGAATTCACAGTTCCTTAAATCTGGGACCAGATTAAGAGATCAACTCTTTTAGCTACAGAAATTTACAATTCCTAGATACACTATAGAATCTAGCATTTCCACTAGTTTTTGATCCGTATTGGGTCCAGGAAATAAATTTATTTTCAAAATGGTCATATGGAACCATGAAGGAGTTATATGTTTATGTTTCTACTATACAACAACAACATCTAGTTGTACAAATATATTGAATTACAAGAGTGGTTGAAGATCCAACCCATGAAATTAATACAATTCTAAATTATTTAAAACAGGAAAGACTAGATGATCTCCCTAATATACAGGTCAATCTGATTTTCGATGAGGATTTTCATAATTATGGAACATATGGTGATGATAATACTGATGAGGAGGGATCATCGAATGTTTGGGAGAAATTTTTATGAAATTATTTTTTTGTACAAAAACCTCTAACCAAAATAAATCATCCACCACACTTTTCATCTTGGTTGGAAGCAATAACAAGTGTTCCTAAATTCGACTGTAATTTTCTCACACCCAAAACTAATTTTCTCGGAGTTTTTCCAGATATGTTTAGGGAGATAGATAAAACCTTATATGTTGAAAGTGGTTGTCCAAGTAAACATTCATTGAAAAACATGAAAAATATATTTCAAATTGAGAGGAACTATAGATATATAGTTCAGAAATAATGAAAAAAAAATTCCTCATATGATGTGTCTAGTATGGGGATGATTTCAGATTCCACTTGAGGGAGATTCCGAACATTTCATTTGGCAGTTGGAGAATCTAAAAGATTGAGGCTACTAAAACTAGTGTTCAGAAAAACCAGACACAAGATCATACCTCATTGGATGTAGCATTTTTATCATCCATTGACTTCGATACTATTAGGATATTCCATGACGTTCATATAATCCTTGTGAATGAGATGATTCAAAAAACTTACAGCATTTAGATTTCATATAATAAGGCATATATGGTGAAATAAATGGCATTTTTGAAGGTATATAGTGAATGGGATGACTCGTATGAGGTGTTGTCACAATTTCTATCCATACTAATATATAATGACAAAGTTGGGTTCCATCTTCATGGAAATAGACATGTTTATAAAGATAACTGACTTGATCCATCTTGTTTTCAATTTAATCAATTGATTCGGACATTCCTCCACCACATCTCCATATTTCATTTCAGAAAACTATTCAAATTTATTGATGGAAATTTTCTATATGAAAAATACATGGGAATATTTTTTATTACAAAAACAAAACATGGAAACTATTCACCTCTTCCACTTGACATTTCCATTATGGAGAAGGAAAACTACGAACCATGGAGTTAGTTTTTGACATGTATCAAAAACCATTTCACCATCATTCATGGGTTTTTTTTTGATATCTGATCAGAATTGGCCAATCAAGGTGGGCCCTAATAGATAGAGACCACCAAATTCACATCATTATTACTACATCAGACAAATTTCTTGAAATTTGTAGAAAACATTCCACAACAAACTTATGAAGAAAGAAATCATGAGTATTGGTACTCATTGTATTTGTTATTTTTAACTACTTAAATGAAAAGATAAAATCAATTTATTTAAAATATAATAACTTAAGTGTAGTATTTGATCCATATAAATGGAGGTTTGAAGAAAATTTAGAACAAACTGACATGGATAATAAATAATTTTATGATTATATGATGTGTATTCCAAATGAAAAATGGACATTGGAATATGATGGGGGGAGGAGGTACGGACACATGACCACAAAAATTGTGGAGAGCATCTATAATGTCTTCAAGGGGCATCACAATTTAACTATAACTACCATAGTTTAAGATACATTTTATCATTGCGTGACGTACTTTGTTAACATAAACTAACTATACAAATAAAAAATTTAGTCGGGGTAAGGTAAAGAAGTTAATTTCAATGAGAGAATGAAATGAACGTTGAATAAGCTTATGGTTATCGTGTATGCATTTTATACCAAAAAGACTCTTAATTTTAAGTTCAAGAGCATTTCGACGCCATCAAAAATAGCAATGATGAAAAAATGTGGTATTACTATATGTGAGGAAATGTCAATGTGGAAAATACTAGGACTTACTGATTCCATACGCACAGGCCATCACATCATGTGCCTCTATGAACATATCATGGGATGTTGATCATGTGTACCAGATGGACACCATTGCAAACTATTACTCTGCACCATGGATGCCAATTGTGGAGCTTCGATATTTCCCATTGCCTGAAGGCCAACAAATAGTGATACCTCAGATCAACCAATTTTGTAAATGAGTGAGACCAAAGGGCAGTTGGATGAAGAATGAGATGGAATGTCCTCAATAACAAGGTAAAAGTTTAATATGCACTTAATGTCACCATTAATGTCATAATCAGAAAATGTTCCCTAACATTGTTGGTTCATGATCACACACTCATCCACAACGATGTATTGTCACCATTATGATATTTTCATATTATAAATTATATTTTGATTATATAATATAATTAATTTTTAAATTTTTGAAATATTTTTGAAATAGTTTTAAAATTAAAAATCTAATTACATCCTTTGAGAAGATTTCATTAATCCAGCAATGGAAAAATAACTAGATTTCATCTCACTCTTGAAGTCTGCCTCAACTCATCCAAACCATGTCATTTGATAATGGAAATGATGATGAAGATGATGTAAACCCAACCCATAACCAAGAAGATGAAGAAATATAATAATGTAAAGAAAAGGATTAATGTGAAGAATGTGAATAAAGAGAAGAAATGGAAGAGAGAAAAGAAAGATATGAAAGTGAAGAAATCTAAGAATGTGATGAAAGTGAAGAAAGTGAAGAAAGAGAACAAAGAAAATAATGTGAAGAAAGAGAAGAAAGAGAGGAAAGGAAATAATATGAAGAAACTGGAGAGGGTGACGAATTAAAAGAATGCAAAGAAGGTGAATAAAGAGAAGAAATCAAAGAAATAAAATAAATCGAAGAGGATGAGACATTAACACATAATTAATCTATATATGGTCGAATCATAAATAATGAACATGATAAAATAACCATGAAACATACTATTATGTGTGAAATGATAAATAAATTACAAATAACACCATTTTATATTAAACTTATAGATTAATAATTCAAAATGTATATATATATATAATTATATCTTACAAAACACCATTTTATAGGTAAAAACTTATCTCCAAGACACTTTCATAATATTATTTGAGAAACATGAAGACACACTCTTTTTTTTCGTAAAAAATAACTTCATAAAATAATGAGAATACAAATGGCATGTCATACATTCTACACACCATAACATTATTCTGATCGTAATGTTATATTAGAATTTAACACTTATGACCCAATTTATTTCTTTATATATAGATGTAGGATACTATACAACTCACTGAGTAGGCTAGGTATGTTTTCCAATAAGTTCTATAGGGTGGTGAGGTTCATCAGATCATGGTGTGTCGAGTGTAAGATTTTAATCACTCACTGCCTCTACCCACCAATATACCATACCTATACTTAGCTAGATTTTATGAAATTATAGTATCAGATTTCACATTTGTTTACCATCACCTTATTTCATCCCTCATTGAGAAGTGGAGTCTAGAGAAAAACATATTCCACCATCTTGAGGGAGAGATAACCATCACCCTCGAGGATGTAGAAATTCTTATCGGTCATTCTATCCAAGGGGAATCCGTTATTGGACCCACATGTGCATATTGGATTGACATTGTTTAGACATTTATAGGCATCAAAAAATTTCTGATAATAGGGCTACATATGTTAGGTTGATTTTATGAGCTGTCATGAGGGACAAATTCTACATTTACCTGATGATGCTGAAGAGAAAACTCTCTTGCATCATCCACATACATATTTATTAAGGATCATTAGAGGGACCATGTGTACTAATCACTTGGGTATGCAAGTGCCCATGATGTTTCTAGGGCGGATGGAGGACTTTGATCAATTTGGTAAGTATATATGGGGGTGTGCGTTCTTGGATTACAATTACTGTGAATTATGAATGAAATTGTGCAATGAATTCATGGATCTTGAGGATGCGTCATCCCTTTTGAGATGTTCACATGGGAGTGCATCCCCATACTCTACCCTCATACTTCTGGGTAGCCACTGACTATTGAGGTGCTGCATGATGCTCCCCATCGGGGCTCGTATGATAACTGATCTATGATGGTTTCTGATTATAGTAGGAGTTATTGAATTTAATTTATTATTATTTATCAATTTTGATGTTTTGTTGTAAAGGTGGAATTAGAAGCACCACATCAAGAGAATTCGGACACACCATTTGGGTGTATATCATATCAAGTTGGGCAGTCTCCTACTCAAAAATCTAATTATATACAATATATCATTATATAAAAAATTTAATAGTAGAGTCAATTTTAGTTTTTATTAAGTAAAATTTTTGAAAAATATTACATTCCATTTCATATTTCAAAGATCCCATACTGGGCTTTATTGGACTAGATACTAGCATACTACACTACTGGACATCAAGATGCTATGGATGTAGTGCCACTAATGCACATTCATATTATTATGTGATATTAGCCTGATAGATTCATGCGATCATTTTTCTATGTTCTTCCCATTCAATTACAACCAAGATAGTTACAGAATCATCATGACTTGAAGCTGATAAGGATGAAGGATGAGGATTGACATAAAAAAATTCATAGAATCTCATCCTACATGGCAGATGAGCAGAGCATTCTATCAAGGGTGTACCTATGATGTAGTCCCATATTTCAGAGAAAGTTGAGTATGAGCCATGGTATAGGCTGACTTCTAAAGTGTATCTCACCCGACATGAAATTACACTTTGGGATATTGTATGTTAATAAATTTTCATTAGTTTTTTATTAAACTATTTTTCAATTCATTTTGAGTTCATTTATAGTGTAGTCATTCATAGTGGCCTATTTACATGAGTGATGAAAATGAGGAGGGGTTCACATTCCTTATAGTGATCCATTCTACAACACTAGTGATGAGGCCATATTATCATGTGATTCATGAGATCATCATTGATATTCCACTCTAGAGAGTGGGGTTACAATATTGGGACTGCGGGTTCATTTTCAGGAACGTCATCCAGCAATAGTTGATGATGAGGATCCATGATGATGACAGCGTATACCATGCCATCATGAATGTTATCCCTCACATGTTCCATAGGCAGTGGTCATACCTCTAATAGTATAGCCTCATTTGATTGTTGTTATGCATCAGGAAGCCTGAGAACCATATTTATTGATATTACATCTACAATTATCTCCATATTGGGGTACAGATCGATCACAGTTTGGTTCCCAATTATGATGATTCAAGGTCCTTATACTACCCTAGTGGGAGAAAGATCAATAGCATAGTATGGCATGTATTTGACACCTCATCCCACAGATAAATAGGTGGATCATGCGATGGGCAACATTCCATTTCCTAAGGATCTACCCTCTCCGGGTCATTAGACTCCACCCCAACACAGAGCTTAGTGACCTCGATATAGGCATACCCTTCAGAGAAAAACATGTGGGATGAGCTCTCCTCACCATATAAATTGATTGTACTTATTCATGTATATGTTTTATGTCTATTGAAATTATGATATTATAATTAATATCATACATATTTACATGTTTAACCAGTGATTCAGTTTTCATTAATATTTTAGTCAGATTTATATTTTATAAGCTTTCAAATTTGAAAGCATGATACATATGAAAACATATTAAATTTCAAGTAGGGAACTTCAAAATCTTATAAAATATACACTATAAAAACACTCTAAATAAAATTTAAAACAAATCATTATTATATAATTTTTATGAATAAATTTAATTTCATAAATATCATAAATAAATAAAAATGAAAGGAATATAAAAAATGATTATAAATACTATTATAATGGTTTAAATCAATAAATAAAATTTATTTTCAATAAAATATTGATGAAGATGGAACATTATAGATTCAATCTAAACCTAGAAATTGAACCCATATAAAATTAATAATTTCTAATAAGATCTATATTTCCTCCTTATAAGAAGGTGTTTCATTATTTTCAACCAATAAATAGTTACCATCATTGGTGACTAAAAAACATATATTTATAATTCTATAACCTATCTGAGCCTCCTAAGTAATACTTGTGTTTCAAAAATACGCTTCTATGACATGTTTTGGAATATGTTCATGCCCCAACTTTTGAGTATCATGAGAATCAACTTCATCAAATCCGATCTTCCTCTCAATATCCTTCTTTAGTATATGCTCCCCTTCTTGAATGTTGGGACTTCATTTGAACTCAATTGTTTTATATAAAGGTTTTTATAAATAATATACTCTTGTTTCAATATGGTATCCTATAAAGATACACTTCATGACTTGGGACCCTAGTTTATTTCATGTTAACTCTATTAAAAAATGTCTGAAATCCCCATGAATGCATGTTTGGCAAGACAACATCCTCCTAAATCCATATTTTGTATGGGATACCACTTGGTACTTTGGATGGAAGCATATTTAGTTTGTATGTAGGATTTAGTAATGAATATCTATAAAAGGATAATAGATTAATTGCATGACTCATCATCAATATCTTCATATAAAGAAAGATATGATTCCTCTATTCAATAACACCATTCCACTTTGTTGTATCAGGAGGATTAAGTTGGGAAAAGATCCCACACTCTCATAAAGAGTCTATAATCTCTTGGTTAAGATACTAACCATGTAGATCAGATCTATGCTTCATTATCTTCTTACCAATTTGATGCTATACTTCGTCATTGAACGTTATTAATTTCTAAAAATATTAAAACATATAACTCATCAGGTAGACATATCCATAAATACTTAATTTATCCACTAATGTATTAATGTAGGTTTACCAAACTATATATTCTATTGTAAAAGGAATAAACACATCAATTTTTACCAATTCTATAAGTTTTTTAGCACTTTTACCATGTCCATCAAATAGTGGATTGATTATGTTTTACTTCAATTATTACCATATAAATACACCTATAGTATATTACATGAGAATGAATATATTAATTGAGGGTATAATGAGAATAAAATTGATGTTGGAGAAGTTAAGGACAAACATAAAGCAATTTCTATTTATATGGAAGTTGATTCAATTCCAAAAAGTGTTATAGAAGAAGAACCAACTCAAGTTACACGATAAACTCAACGATGTAGTAGGATTAATCTTGATCATGATATATATGAATTGATTATGAAAAATGATAAGGAATTAATGTTCATAGATGATAAACCTACTACCTATTGAGAGTATATTGAGAGATCAAATTATATGAAATGATTAAAATCCATAAAATCAAAAATTAAATTCATATAAACAAACCAAGTTTGAAACATAGTGGATGCACATGAAGGGGTGAGACCCATAGGGCTTAACTGGGGTTTTCACAAGAAAAATAATATGGATATAGGGTTTCTAACTATAAATTACTCCTGATAGAAAATGTTATAAAAAATTAATGGTATCGACTATAAAGAAATATTTTATTTTTTGCGATGATAAAGTCTATTCAAATATTTTTTTATAATTACCTAAATCTTATATACAGATTGTTAAATCATATTTATCATAAACATATATATAATAATCCAAAAACATTAGTGGTCTAATGTCTTTGAGAATTGGGTACATGACAAAAATACAAACATAGTCTTTTATTTCTATATCCATAGTTTCTTCTAAACCTCACCTTACTCACACAACATGGATTGTCCTGGAGATATACGTAAATAAAATGTTGATCAACAAGTCTCGTTAAAGTTCTCACTGGAGAAAATTGGATAATATATCATGAGAGTCAATTATCAAAGAATGAAAAAAGGAAACAATTATAACCCATTACTTTAAAACATCGCATAAGATCTAAATATCATAAGAGTATGGAAAACATAAGAGAACAAAAAGTGTGACAAAAATGTAAGACACTTCAGATTAATGTTTATATTTATAAAGAATAATTATATTATAGTTATCTTATAATAAAAAAATGTATTATTTAACTAAATTAAATAATGAAAAAACCATATATGACTAATTTATAACAATATACATATAAAAAACAATATAAAATCTAAGATATTTATAAATATAAAAACATGCATAATTATTTTTACTAAATGGTGGAAAGCCCCCTACTACCTTTAGACTAAAAAGAATGGTAGAAGTGCCCCTGCTTTATTTAATATACATATTTTTTAAAAACTAACCTATACATTTTTTATTTTATTTCTATAAAACTGATAAAAAAAGAAACGTTACTTATTAATAAGTATGACCTACCGTTTCCATGATCGTAACATACTTCATTATTCATACCATCATTCATGTCTGGTTTTAAGAGGATAATTGACATGTAATATGATAATTAAATCTTCATTATTATTATGGGTGTTATGAAACTATATAATATACACCTGAACATAATATTTCATGATAGTGACTCAGTTAGGAAAACATGAAATTATCACATAAAACAATGAAAATAATGAAGGATTATTAACGAATAGGTGAGAATATTTAACAGAAGGATCATATATGATATTATAAAAGTTAATATAGTTCAGTTATAAGTTAATAATATGTATAATAACACATTATAGTTGGTTAAAAAATTTTAAATAAAATGGAAGCCTGAGGTATGTAATTTCATCTCAACTTACATTCCATTGAGACTTATTTCTTATTATGTAACAATTCAATATTATTTTTCATATATAAATCCCATCTGAGAAGAAAAATAATGATTCATTAATTATTCATGGTATTTTTATATTATCATTGGAAAATTACATATCATTTAATTATTACTAAAAAATAAAAAAATTGTAAAATTTATTTCACAATCACAATTTCTTTGTTGTTTGTTAATGTAACAAATCATTTACTTATAAAATAAATTGTTTTATTTTTGAAATAAAATTTTTAAATTCATTAAAAATGTATAATGAAATAAGTGGTATTATAACGAATCTGTTCTGATTGAATAATAACATAAACATAGGAATAGTAATAGAACCCTTATGAATAATAAATTGAACAGTAGAATATTAACCTAACCTATAAAAATATAAATATAATTTATGTTTCTTATAGGTGAAAATATTATATATTTACATCATGGAATAATTAAATAAATATTTTAAAAATTATAACTTAACTGTTGGTATTTTCGTAAAGAATAAATGTTATTTATTATTTTATAAATAATTAAATGATATAAAAGAATATTTATTTTAATAAAATGGATTCATAAATTAATATTTTATTATATTATTATTATAATCTAATATTATGAACCTTAATTGATTTTTTAATGTGTTATAAATTTAATTATTGTTTAAAACTGGTATTTTTTTAATAAAATATTCTTCTAATGAAAAATTAAATTTCTCATATTTAGAAAATTATGTTCAAATAGTAGAGTTCATTTTTGAATTCTACACATTAAAAAATGGTTAGGGAGAATTTTTGGGATTTTTCTAAAATAGTTTTACTATTGGTGATTAGTGAAATACAATAATTTAAAAAACAAGCTAAATACATGAATTATTGAGTTATGGAAGTTGTTCAGTTGAGGTAAGAACCCTTGGATTGAACACACATGCATTAATAACTAAATTTATTCAAAATAATCAATAATATTCTTATCATGAGAAAAATAATAATATAATGATTAAAATAATGGAAAAACCCTCCTCTTTTCCACTATAAGTACCACCATCACCCCAACTTCTACTCACTCTTCTCATGCTTTGAACCTTATACGAATTATATCCAATACTATTACCAAGACATTCCCCCACATCCAAGAATTTATGGTCTCACAAAGATACCAAAACAAATGGCCCCAAGGTGGTTCTCAAGAAAGAGAATTATGGTGGTAAAATCCTCTTTCATTTTATTTTATTTTCTTTTTAATTTCATTCCTTTTATAGTCTCTCTTCACCTATTTTTATAAATGTGGCATGAAAACTAACTTATCTTATATATAATGAAATTTTATCATTTTTATGGAAAACTTCAGCATTAAACTCCTTCTCCCATCCCTTTTATTTTAAAAATGAGGACACTGTTTGTGATTTGTCGATTTAACACCATCGTAGATGATACACCATCATTTTCTATTATCACATTCAGGTCTAGGAATTAAACCAATTTAGTTGTTAAAATATAATATAATATGTATATTATAAGTTATATAATGTTGTGGATCCAAAATATTACCATGATATTAAATTGGATGATATAAGTTTGCGATGATCCTAAAAACCGCCCAAATAAATTAAATCATTTAAATTAATGATTTACCTAATGAATCATCATCATATAAGAAATTCAATTGATATATTTTATAATTTAATTATCTAGTAACATTTAAATACCATTTAATTTCACTTCTATATTATCTCATCCATTCGACAAGAAAATCCATAACGAATCGACCATGGAAACCATATAATGAACACACGTGAAATAATGGAAGTTACAAAATATTATTAATAAATGTGAAAACGATGTTATAAAAAGATCATATATTGTATTATAAATATTACAATGCTTCTTTAATATATTAATAACTCAATTTGAACCATTATACAAGATATTTGGACATGTTTAATGTAAGGCTAACCTGAGGTAAGGGAATTCATAATCCAATTTCCATTCTTTGGCTTAACCTTCAAATTCATTGATTTTGTCTTGATATGGTTATTTCTGAACTTAATAATGATTATATTATGTTTCATTATGTATATATATAGTTAATTTACAGATACCATTAATTTTATTAATTCTTTCTTCAATAATATGGTATTTATAAGGGACTTTACTTTTAAAATGCTTTTAAATGTCTCTTTTATAAAATTTGCAAAAGATGGTTCATTTTTAATACGGAATGAATATTTTCTCCTAATTTAATGATGACTTATTACTATAATAATTCTATTATAATTTCTCATAGTTATTTTTGAGTAATATTAGTTCATTGTTATGTTTAAAGGTTTTTATATTTTAAAAATTATATTTACTAAAAAGAGTATTCTGAAATCTGAATGTGTTATTCTCAATGGTTAAAATGGGGTTTCAAGGGTAAATTATAGATATGATCCATGGAAATTATATATGTTTGGTTGAGACCATTATAGATCAAGATATATTGGGTTGATCCCTATTATAGCTTAATATATGACGGGTGAGCCCCATTATCGCTCTCCAATGCATTGGGGTCTCTGAAGATGAAAGTCGACCAAAATATTTTTCCATTTATAAGGGTGAATGTAATTGTGAAATTTTAAATATGTCCCAATTCAAATTCATGATGTTTATATTAAAGCTAATTAGTTTTTATAAAAGCTTATTAATTCATTTTGTGTTTCCACCTGACTAACAATTTCACTCTTTATATCACTTACTGAGTTTTTTTGAGCTATCCCATGTTTTAAAATGTTTTGAATAGGATAGAAGGATGTGTAAAAGGAATAAGAATGTCAAGTTGGATTTTATGAATATTTTTCATGGGAAAGAATCTATGTTTTATTTTAGTAAGTTTTATTTTTGAATAAATAGATATTTTTTGGTAGTATCCTCTTTTTAAAAAAAGTGGTATGTATGTGTGAATTATTTCATATTTATCTAAAAATATAAAATTGAAAGATTATAAATGAGATATAAAGTATGTTCATGAATTAAAATCAAGATTATATAATGTTTTTAGGTCGTGTCCTTATAGTTTGTATTAGAGTATTGTTTAGATAACCATAGTGGTTATGATAATGTTAATAGAATACCAAATTTTTTTCTTACAATATGATTAATTTTAAATTATATAGTTTTTAGAGATTACCATGTTGATTCATCGAATATATGTCCGTTCAGAATGGTTATTTGAATAAGAAACTAGGAAACTGAAGTAGGATGACACTGAGCGGCTGATGTCCTTCTAAATCCACTACCTGGAATGGTGGTAATTGGGACTGAGAGGTTTGTGATAGTAATGGATCCATTGGATTTGGTGATAAATGGATATTGTGTCTATTATAGAGAGGAACATGGTCTATAATGAATAATCATGTCTTTTTTAGATCATTTTATTGGGCTACATACCTCAGCTTTCAGTGTAACTAAATATCTAGTGGTAGGGGAAGGATGGATTAATGATTTAGATAAAATATTTGATGTCATAGGATATTCAGATATCTAAAAGGTAACCCTATACATTTTTCATTTTTAAGGTGAATTTGATCAATATTAGTCTATAGTAAAGAATACTAGAGAAAATGATGATCATGATACTTTGGAATGGGATGTTTTTAATATCCTTTTTTATGGAAAAATTATTTTCCTAAAAAGGTTCAACTCAAAATTGAGAAAAAATTCATGGAACTAGAGTAGAAATATGATGATTCTATTGAATCGTATGAAAATAATTTTACAAGCCTATAAAGGTATGTATCAGATTTTACTCTGGACTTTTAAAGTAAATATAAAAGATTTATGTCTTATTTGAATCCAATTTTATGAAGAGCATTGGATTCACAAGAGTTTAAAAGCTGTGAGAAACTTGTTCTTTGGGAAGAAAAATATGAGACGGAGTTTTGTAGAACGTTTGTGCCTCGTGATGACAAGAATAATAATATATTGAGTTGGAATTCATTGGGGAATACTTTTTCAAAGAAATATGGAGGTAATAAAATAAATTTCTCTTCTTGTGAAATGTTAGTTAAAAAGATTCCTAGAGAATGTCTTGTAAATTATATGAAAACATACCAATGTGGAATGTTTGGGCACATGTCTCTTGATTTCATGGATAATGATCATAAAAAATGATAAGCTAATGGTGATATGCTTTAACCATTAATAATTGCGTCATTTTGCTAATGAATATCTAAAGCTAGTAACTCGGGCAGGAAATCATCAAGATTTGAGAAAAAGGGTGTGGGAAAATCCTTTGCAACTACATCAAAAGTTGATGACCCATAAAATGAAGTGGTATCAATTACATATAATATTTTTAGCAAATATTCTAATGTGTTGTTTGATTCAGGGTCTACACATTCATTTAAATCTAATATTGTTTTTGGTAAATTTGAAATTCTACCTCAAGAAATGAAGCCAAAAATCATGGTAAAAACACCATGTGGAAATTTTGAGGTAAAAAAAATTATAAAAATCTAAAAATACTTATTCAGTGAAATTTTTTACCTAAAAACCATGTTGTATTGTCTCTAGTAGAGTTTAATGTTATTCTAGATATGGACTGGATTTATGTTTATCATGCTATGATTTGTTGTTTAGTTAACAAAGTTTCTTTCCAGAAATTTTTTCAGTTTGTGTATTTGAATGAACCCATAAAATTATTAAAATATAAAGAATCTAGGAAACTATTAAAATATGGAAATGAATCTTATCTTGCACACATTTTTTAAAACAATAGAACTTCTCAGATTAATAAAATGCTAGTGGTAAATTGAGTATCCTGAGGTTTGTCCTGATGATTTTCCAAGTGTTGTTCCTGATCAAGAAGATGAGTTATTATTGAAATAGTTCCTAATGCTAATAAAATTTCTAAAACACCTATAAAATTTCTCAAATGGAACTTGTAAACTTTAAAAATTTGTTTTAGTAATTACTAGATAAAGGATTCATCTGACCCACCACTTCACCATGGGGTGATATTTTCATGTTTGTTTAATATAAATATGGTTCAATGAGACTTTGCGATGATTATAGAGACATTAGTAATATCACTATTAAGAACATGTATCCTTTTCCATATATAGTTGATTTATTTTATCAGCTCTAGGGAGAAAATTATTTTTTATACGTTGATCAGAGGTTATGGTATCATCAGTTGAATGTAAAGCAAGCATACATTCTGAAGACCGCATTTTGGACTAGATATGGGATTTATAAATTTATTGATATACCATTTGGGATAACTAATTCACCATCTATATTCATGGATATTATGATCATAATATTTTAGGAGTTCTTAGATATGTTTATGTTTATGTTTATTGATGACATTGTGTTATATTATAAATTTAATGTGAATCTTGAATGATATCTATGTGTTTTTTTCAAACAATAAATTAAATTAAACTATATGGAAAATTCAGAAAGATTGAATTTTGGTTTAATAAAATATCATTCCATAGTCACATTTCTTCTTAATATGACATAAATATTTATCCTTCTAAAAAATTTGTTGATGAATAGACAAGATGCACAAATATAACAATGATTTATAGATTCATTTGTTTAAAAGGCTATTATCGTAGGATTGTTGAAAAAAATTCACAGTTATCAATAACACTGACTAACTTAACTAAAAAAGGAGTTATGTTCATATAGAAAAAGGAATGATGTTTTTTATAGGAATTGAAAAAAAGACACCTGAATTCTCCAGTTATGAACCTCCCTTCTAGAAATGGTAAAATTATCATCTATAGGGAAGCTTAGTTGAAATGAAATTGTTGTGTCCTAATGCAGAATAATAAGGTAATTTCTTATGAATCATGTAAGTTGAAACTTCGGGAGTTAAAATATCCTACAAATGATTCATAATTAACTACTATTTTGTTCATTTAAAATATGGTGGCATCATTTTTATGGAGTAATTTGTGATATATATACTAACCATAAATGTTTATAGAAAATATTTACTAATAAGGAATTGAACATGAGATAGAGAATATGGCTAGTTCTAATCATGGATTATGATTACATGAAATATTACCATCCTAGAAATGTAAATAATGTGGATGATTCTTTGATTTGTAAAATTAATTCTACATTAACCATGTAAAGCTTGGAAGATTTCCCCTTTGTTAATGATTTCATGAATTTTTTTCCTGGATATTGTTCATGATATAAATTCCTCTATTTTGTTTTCTATGTTAATGTAGTCTTCTCTCTTATATTGAATAAAGCATACATATACGGAAGACCATGTGTTGAAGAAAAATGCTGAGTTGGTTTAATAGGGTATGTTATTTGAGTTAAACATTGATAAAGATTGTGTTCTAAGGTTTTGTAAGATATTATGTGTTCTTTTTTATTCCCATATGAAGAAGAAATTATTATATGAAGATCATAGTTCTCTATTTTTAGTTCATCATGGAAACACTATGATGCAAAAAGAATTTTGGGAGTATTATTGGTGGGACTGAATGAAAGTTGATATTGCTGATTTTACTATGAAATGTTTGAAATGATAATAGGTTAATGAAGAATGATAGTTACAAAAGGGGATGCTTCAGTATTTTCTAGTGAAAGAGTGGAAATAGGGAAATTTATCCATGGACTTCATGGTGGGACTACCAAAGGCTTCTCGAGGTAACAATGCAGTCATTTATATTATTTATCATTTGACTGAGTCTTCTCATTTCCTTCCTATTTGACACACATTTTTTATAGATCAGCATTCTCAGTTTTATTATAAAATGATAGTATGGTTGCATGGATCTCCTCTCTTAATTTTATTAGATCAAGATCTCAGGTTCACATATAACATTTTCAAAGGCTTTTAGATGTATGTGGGTACTAATTAAACATCAGCAAAAACTCTTTTCCTCATCCTTTCATCCCATCCTTTAAAAATGGTAAATATTCAATATGAACTATAATACATTAGGGTATATGCTTCAATTTTGTTTAATAGACTACTAGAGAAGTTGGGATCAACATATTTCTCTTGTTTAGTTTTCTTATAATAATAATTTTCAATCCAATATATAGATATCACCTTTTGAGGCATTATATAGAATGTGGTGTCAAAATCCAACATTTTGGGATGGATTTGGGGAAAGGTTATTAATGGGAGAATAATTAGTAGAGTGTGTGGATGATAAAGTGAAGATGATCCAATAACACATGAGGAAAACTTAGAGGAGGTAGAAATATTATTCAGATAACATGAGGAAAGAGTTTTCTTTCAATGTTGGTGACAATGTATCCCTAAACATCTCTCCTTAGAAAAGTGTTAAGAGTTTTTGGAAGAAAGGGAATCCAAGTCTGTGGTTCATTGGACCATTTTAAATACTAGATAATGTTGGACCAATTTCTTACTGGGTATATTTTCCTCTATGTTTATCTCAGTTAATTTTTTTTTCATGTTTTGATGTTGAGATATTATGTTCAGATCTATCTCATGTTTTGAGCCCAGAAGTAGTTCATCTGGAAGAGAACCTTTCTCATGAAGATAATATTATTCATATTATTTACCATAGAGAGAAAGTTCTATGAAATAAGGTAATTCACCAGGTTATCGTTTTGTGGAGAAACCATATGGTTGTTAGAGAAACATGGGAATCTAAAAATGTTATGAGAGAAAGGTATCCAAATATATTCAATAATTAAATCAAAATTAATAGAATAAAATTTCCTCAATGTGGGGAGAATTTAATAACCCAGGTACTTATAAAATGAATTATTTTATATTATAAATTAAATAGTTAAATTTAATATAAATGTTTAATGAAATAAGAGATATTTTATGGAATCTATTCAGATAGAATAGTAACTTAACCTATGAAATAGTAATATGAAGCTTAAAAATTGTAAATCTACCAACAGAAAGGCATCCTCACCGATTAATGTATTAATAAAATTTACTTGTATTATATGTGAAAATATGATATATTTATATCTTAGAATAAGTAAATAAATGTTTTAAAAATAATAACATAAGTGTTAATATTTTTGTAAAACATAAATGCTTATTTATAATTATATAATTTAGTTAATGATTTAAAATAAAATATATATTAACAAAATGGATTTGTAAATTAATATTTTATTTTCAAGGGTTTATTCTTGATATGTTCCTTGGAAATTCGTTATGTTGGGTTGAGACCAATATTTCGAAAGATATAATGGTTTGAGCCCCATGATTGCTCAATTTATGACATGTGAGCCCCATTATAGCTCTCCAATTCATTGGGTTCTCGGAAGATGGAATTCAACCAAAATGTTATTCCATATATAAGGGTGAATGTTAGAGTGATATGTCAAATATGTCACAATTCAAATTCATGATGTATCTATGAATGCTAATTAGTTTTTATAAAAAGTGTTTTAATTAATTTTTTGTTTCCACATGACTAAAAATTTCACTCTTTATAACCCTTACTGTGATTTTTCAGTTCATCCCATGTTTTAAAATGATTTGAACTAGTTAGAAGGATGTGTAAAAAGAATAAGAATGTCAAGTTGGATGTTATGAAGATATTTAATGGGAATGAATCTATTTTTATTTAATATGTTTTATTTTTTCATAAATGGATATTATTTTGGTAGTATCCTCTTTGTCTTAAAGTGTTATGTATGTATGAATTATATCATAATTCTCTAAAAATATAAAATTGAAACATTATAAATGTGAAATAAAGTATGTTCTTGATTTAAACTCAAGATTATATAATGTTTTTAGGTTGTGTCCTTATAGTTGGTATTAGAGTATTGTTTAGATAACCATAGTGGTTAGGATGATGTTAATAGAATACCATAAATGATTCTTACATTATGATTAATTTGAAATTATATATCTTTTAGAGATTACCATGTTGATTCATCTAATATATGTCTCTTTAGAATGGATTTTTATATTAGAAATAGGGAAGCTGAAGTAGGAAGGCACTGAGAGGATAATATCCTTCTGAATCCACAACCTGGATTGGTGGTAATTGGAACCAAGAGGTTTTTCATAGTAATGGATCAGTTGGATTAGGAGATAAATTGGTGTGTTATCCATTATATTGTGGAACATTATCTATAATGATTATCCATGTCTTTTTTAGAATATTCTATTAGGCTACATACCCTAGATTTCATGGAAACCACAAATCTACTAATAAGAGAAGGATATATTAATGCTTTAGATAAAATATTTGTTGTCGTGGGATATTCAGAATGCTAAAAGTCAACCCTCTACATTTCTCATTTTGAAGGTGAATATGATTAATAGTGGTCTATAATAAATAATACCAGAGAAGATGATGGTCATGATACTTTGGAATGGGATGATTTTAAGAGTCTTTTTCTAGAAAATTTATTTTCCTAAAACGGTTCTACTCAAAATGGAGAAAAACTCATTAAACTAATGTAAAAACTTGATGATTCCATGGAATCATATGAAGTGAATTTTACAAGTATGTCAAGTTATGTATCAGATTTTACTCGAGATTTTTATAGTAAATTTAATAGATTCAAGTCTTCTTTGAATCCTTTTTTATAAAGAGATTCGGATTTACGAAAGTTTAAAGGCCATGAGATACTTGTTCTTTGTGAATAAAAAATTGAGATGGAATTTGTTGACACATATGTGCCTCATGATGACAACAATAAGAAGAAATCAGGTTGGAAGGCATTGGGTAATAATTTTTCTAAGAAATCTAGAGGTATGAAAATAAATTTCCCTTTTTTGAAATGTTAGTTAAAAATATTCTTAGAGAATATATTGTAAATTATATGAAATGATATCGATGTGGAAAATTTGTGGACATGTCTCATTAGTTCATGGAAAATGATCAGAAAATCAATGAGAAGATAATGTTGATAGGCATTAACCATTAAGAATTGTTTCATTTTGATAATTTATATCTAAAGCTTATATCTCAGACGAGAAATCGACAATATTTGAAGAAGAAGGGTGTGGGAAAATCCTTTACAACTACATCAAAAGATGTTGACCCAACAAATGAAGTGGTAGAGATTACATTTCATACTTTTAACAAATTTTCCAATGTGTTGTTTGATTCAGGTTCTACACATTCAATCATTTCAAAGAATTTTTTTTGTGAATTTAAAATTCTACCAGAGAAAATAACGCCAAAAATCATAGTAAAAACACTAGGAGGAAATATTAAGGTTAAAGTAAATTATAATAATCTACCTATATTTTTTTTTGGAAATAGTTTAGCTAAAAAAATTATTGTATTGTCTCTAGTAGAGTTTACGGTTATAATAGAAATGGACTGGCTTTATTTTTATCATGTTAAGTTTTGTTGTAGAGTTAACAATGTTTCATTCCAGAACAATTTTTAGTTTCTGTACAAGAATAAACCCATACCATTAATTAAATATTAAGAAGATAATAATCTGTAAAAATATGGAAATGAATCTTATCAGGCACACATATTTTAAAACAATGGAACTTTTAAGATTAATGACATGCTAGTGGTAAACTAGTGTCATGATGATTGTTATCATGATTTTACCAGTGTTGTTCCTGATCAAGAGATTGAGTTACTATTGACATTGTTCCTAATGCTAAGACAATTTATAAAACCCTATCAAATTTCTCAAATTAAACATGTAAAAATGAAAAAATTGTTTTAGGGAATTTTATATAAAGGCTTCATCTGACCCATCACTTCACCATGGTGTTCTCTTTTTATGTTTGTTTAAAAGAAATTTGGTTCAATGAGACATTTCAATGATTGTAGTGACTTTAATAATATCATTATTAAGAATAAGTATCATTTTCCATATATCTATGATTTATTTTATTTTCTATAGGGCGCACATTATTTTTTAAAGGATGATCTGAGGTCAGGGTATCTTCAGTTGATAGTAAAGGATGCATACATTCTGAAGACTGCATTTTGGACTAGATATGGGAATTATAAATTTCTTGATATGATGATTGGGTTAACTAATTCACATTCTATATTCATAGTCCTTATGAATATAATATTTTAGGAGTTATTTGATAATTTTATGTTTGTGTTTATTGATAAAATTCGGGTATATTATAAATGTAAAGAGAATCATGAATGATATCTATGTGTTGGTTTTCAAACCATAAATTAATAAAAACTATATGGAGAATTCAGTAAGTTTGAATTTTGTTTTCAGAAAATTTCATTCCATAGTCACATTGCTTCTAAATATGACATATCTATTTATCCTTCTAAAAAACGTTGTTGATGAATAGACAAGACGCACAAATATAACCAATATTTATAGTTTGCTTTGGTTTAGAAGGCTATTATCGAAGGTTTATTGAAACTTTTCACTGTTATCAAGACCACTATCTTACATAACTAAAAAAAGGAGTTATGTTCATCTAGAAAATATATTGATTATTATTAGCAAGAATTGGAAAAATGACACTTGAATTCTCCAGTTATGACCCTACCTTATAGAAATGGTGAATTTTTCATCTATAGGGAAATGGTTGTGTCTAAATGTAGAATAAAAAGGTAATTGATTATAAATCATGTTAGTTGAAACCTCATGAGTTAAGTTACCATAATCTTGATTCATAATTGACTACTATTTGTTTCATTGAAATTACGGAGGCATCATTTTTATGGTTAAAATCTTGAAATATATTCTAACCATAAAAGTTTAAATTAAATATTTACTAAGAAAGAATTGAACCTGAGATTGAGAATATGGCAGGTTCTAATTATAGATTATTATTTCATGATTTATTACCATCCTAGAAATGTAAATATAGTGGTTGATGCTTTGATTTGTAAAACTAATGCTATATTTACCGTGTTAAGCTTTGAAGATTCCCCCTTTGTTAATGATTTCATAGTTTTTTTCATGAATGGTGTACGTGCTAGAAATTCCCCTGTTTTTTTAGGTGTTAATGTAGTCTTCTCTATCATATAGAGAAAAACATACTTAGAAGGAAGACCGTGTGTTACACAAAAAAGTATAATTGGTTTAATAGGGTAAGTTTCTTAAGCTAAACATTGATAAAGATTATGTTTTAAGGTTTTGTAAGAGATTATCTGTCCTTTTTTATTCCCATTGGAAGAAGGAAATATTATGTAAAGCTCATAAGTCTCCATTTCTATTTCATTATGGTAGTACTATGATTCAAAAATACATTCAGGAGTAATATTGGTGGGATTTACTAAAAAGAGAAATTATTGATTTTACTATAACATTTTTGACATGTGAATAGGATAATGAAGAATTATAGTTAACGAAGGGGATGCTTCAACATTTCCTAGCTCCAGAGTGGAAATAGGAAAATTTAACCATGGACTTCATGATGGGACAACCAAATACTTCTCGAGATAACAATGCAATCTTGGTTATTTTTGATCATTGACCAAGTCTTCCCATTTCCTTCCAATTCGAGAAACTTTTTTATCTATATCAGCATTATTAGTTATATCATAAAAAGATAGTCTAGTTGCATGGATATCCTCTCTCAATATTATTGGATCGAGATCTCAGGTTCACTTATAATTTTTATAAAGGCATTCAGAAGTCATTGGGAATTGAATTATATTTCATCACAACCTCTTATCCTCAGCCTTTTAGCCCAGCCTTTCTACATGTTGGATATTCAAAGGGAAATATAAATACATTAGTTGATATGATTCAATATTTTTAATGGACTACTGGGGAAGTTGGGATAAACATATTTCTCTAGTTTTATTTTATTATAATTATAGTTTTCAATCCAGTATACAGATACCACATTTTGAGGCATTTTATAGAAAGTGGTGTCAAACTCCAATATTTTTTGATGGATTTGGGGAAAGAATATTTATGGGAGAATAATTGGTAGAGTGTTAATGAGAAAGTGAAGATGATCCAACCACACATGAGGAAAACTCATAGGAGCTAGTAAAGTTATACATATAATAGGAGGAAAGAGTTTTCTTTCAAGGTAGGTGACCATGTTTCCCTCAACATCTCTCCTTAGATAGTGTTAAGAGTATTTGGAAGAACATGAATCTACATCTAAGGATCATTATAACATTTTAAAATATAGATAATGTTGGACCAATTTCGTACCAAGAATCTTTTTCTCTGGGTTTATCTCAGGTAAAAAAATGTTTTTCATGTATTGTTGTTGAGAAATTATGTTCCAGATCCATTTCATTATTTGATCCCAGAAGTAGTTCATCTGGAAGTGAACCATTCTTATAAAGATAATCCTTTCCATATTATTTATATTATAGAAAACATGATATGAAATAATGTAATTCACCAGGTTATGGTTTTGTGGAGAAACCATATGGTTGATGAAGCAACATGGGAATCTGAAATTGTTATGAAGGAAGGGTATCCCAATTTATTCAATAATTAAATAAAAATTGTAACAACAAAATTTCATCAATGTTGGGAGAATGTAACAACCCTAGTAC
This sequence comes from Viscum album, assembly GCA_963277665.1. Classification (NCBI taxonomy): domain Eukaryota; kingdom Viridiplantae; phylum Streptophyta; class Magnoliopsida; order Santalales; family Viscaceae; genus Viscum; species Viscum album. Next base: position 1,285,126,176 of record OY728134.1, read on the forward strand.
TTATAATATAAATTATTTTATTTTTGAAAATAAATAGTTAAATTTATTATAAATGTATAATGAAATAAGAAGTATTTTATGGAATCTATTCTGGTAGAATAGTAACTTGAGCTAAGAAATAGTAATATGACCCTAATATATCGTAAATCGGCCAATATAAAATTAACCTCACATATTAAATTATAAATAAAATTTATGTATCTTATATTTTAAAATATGAAATATTTATACCTCAGAATAATAAAATAAATGTTTTAAAAATAATAACTTAAGTGTTAATAGTTTTGTAAAACATAAATGCTTATTTATAATTATACAATTAATATATTTATTTAAAATAAAAAATATATAAATAAAATAGATTCTTAAATCAATATTTTATTTTATTATGATTATAATATAATTTTTTTGAGACCTAAATTATTTTTTCAAAGTGATATAAAATAAATTATAGTTTTAAAACTGATATTCTTCAAATAAATTTTGATTTTAATTAAAAATTAAATCTATCGTGTTTAGAAAATTATTTTCAAAAAATGGAGTTCATTTTTAGAATCTTCAAGTCAGTAAATGATTAGGGTTATTTTTTTGAATTTTTTATAAAATAGTTGAATTTTTGGCAAATAGTGAAATGCAATAATTTACAAACTAAGCTAAATACATGAATTATTGAGTCATGGATGATTTTATGATGAGGTAATCACCCTTTTTCAGAAATAAAATTCAATAATTACTATATCTAGTTACAATAACTATTGTTATTTCATTTCTTGATCAAAATAATAAAATAATGATTAAACAATTGAAAGACAATCCTCTCCAACACTATAAATACCACCTCTCGCCACCAATTCTTCTCGCATCTCTCAAGAATGGAGCCTTTTACAAATTCATACTAATCCTCTACCCAAGACTAGTCAACATTACTATGTTTTTATGGTCTCACAAAAATTCCAAAACCAAAGGCATTATTGAGGTTATCAAGATGGATAATTAAAGAGGTAAAATCCTCTTTTTTTCAATTTCATTATTTTTCATATTATCACATAACCATACCTTATACATGTGGACATAAAACTGTTGTATCTTATATATAATATAATTTAATCATGTTATTTTAAACATTCATCAATAAACTCCTTCTTCTCTCACTTTTATTTTTAAAAATGAGAACATAGTTTGTGTTGTGTTGATTTTTCACCATCATGGATGATACACTTTAATTTTCTTTTACCACCTAAAGGACTAGCCCTAAAAAACTTTATTGGTTAAAATATAATTCAATATGTATATATGAAATTATATATGTTTCTAGATCTAATATATTTCTATGATATTAAATGTTTTGATATATGCTTGTGATGATCTTAAAACCACCAAAATAAATTAAATCATTTTCATTAATCTATTACCTAATAAATCAACCTGATATCAGAAATCAAAATGAAATATGGAATAATTTTCTATTATGGAAACATTGGAATACAATTTCATTATAATTCATGGTTTTCTCTTCCATTCGACTAGAAAATCCATAACGGACTGACCATGTAAACCATATAAAGAACTCACCTGAAACAATGTTAATAGAAAAATATTATTAATAAATGCATTCAAAGATTTTATAAAAAGAACATATCATTTATTATAAATATGGATATGGTTCTATAATATATTAATAACACTCTTTCAACCATTATAATGTTGTTTTGGACACTTTTAATGTAAGATAAACCCGATGTAAGGAAATTAATAACCCAATTTTTATTCTTTGGGTTAATCATATACTTCTTGGAGTTGGCCATGCTATGTTTATTTTTGAAAAAAATAGTGATTATATTATGTTTTATTATGTATATTTAAAGTTAATATAGTCATTATTTTCAATAAATTTATTATTTCTTCAATGATATGGTATTTGTAAGGGTATTTTCTTTTTAAAACCCTTTTAAATGTCTCTTTTAATAAATTTTCAAAAGATTATTCTTTTTTGTATATGGAATGTGGAGTTTATATAGATTTAATAATTATTTATTACTATAATGATTCCTATATATGTTTTCAAACTTATTATTTATGAATATCATTTCATTGTTTGGTGCACTATTTTTATATTTAAAAATTTATTTTTACAAAAAAGGATATTTTGAATTATCCATATGTTTTTATCAAGAATTTAAAAAAGTTATCAAGGTTTTTATTCTTGATATATTCATTGGACATTGTTTTTTTTTGGTTGAGCACATTATAGGTCAATATATGATTTGTTGATCAATATTATAGCTCATTATATAAGAGGTGATCCCCATTATTGCTCTCTAATGCATTGGGTACGCCAGAGATGGAAGTCGTCTGAAAGGTAATTTTATTTATAAGGTTGAATGTAAGATTGATATGGTAAATATGTGCCAAGGAATCCCCAGGATGTCTCTATGTTTTCTAATTTGTTCTTATGAAATGTTTTTAATGGTTTTTATGTTTTCACTGGAGTAATGATTTCTTTTTTTGTATCTCAACTATGATTTTTGTGTTCATACCATGTTTTAGAATGTTTTGAACATGGTATAAGGATGTGTAAGTGGAACAAGAAAGTAAAGTTTGATGTTAGGAATATTTTTCATGAAAAGGAATCTAAGTTTTATTTCAAAATGTTTTATTTTGGAAGAAATGAATATTGTTTTTATAGTATCATCTTTGTATGAATACGGTATGTATGTATGAATTATGTTCTAAGTCTCTAAAAATCTAAACATGAAAAGAACATCAATAGTAAATAATGTATGTTCTTGACTAAAACTCATGATTATGTAATTTATTAATTATGGGTCCTTATAGTTAAAACTCTCTTGAAAATATAGCTTTCTTATAATAATTTCCATTGGTCATTACAATTCTCTTATATATCTAAATTCATGTATAATGGGTATTGTTATTGCTTGAACATTATACCATTTATACATATTGTGTAAACGTTGAATAATATTTCATTTATAAGTAAAACACTAATAAATACATATATTTTACTCCCTACAGATATTTTATGATATGAAACGTTTTTTATGAATTAAATAAATTATTATATATATGGGGATTTATTTGGATCTGAAAGACATCGGTTATTACCACTTAAAATAATCCCCTAGATGAATCAGTAGGTCTCATGATAAAAAATTATTTTTCTAGACTCTATGAATTCATACCCTTTAGTTTTAAACTATATTGTAAAAGGTCTTGATAATAAATATATTATTGGCCAAAATATATTAGTTTGTAACCATTTGTTTTATGCCTTATTGTGAAATGTCTATATGGTAGAGGTATCCTATTCATGAGATATTAAATCCAATAATAAAACATTTCTTTCCATTATAATTTGGTTATATTATTAACTGTGGTATTTTTACTATGACATTATTTATAGATTGATTTCATTTTTAGTTTATTGATTAAATATGCTACTTTTTTAAGGATTTACCATTCCATATTTATTATTACTTATCATTTAAATTAAAAATAATTTGTTCTCAAATAGTTACATTTTTATATTGATTAGGAATATTGATTTCGGGTAGCTTCCTCAATGTTTAACTTTTAATGAGATTTTGATCTTACCCTTATTTTCATTCCTTTCATATGAATCCATGACATATAATATGTTATATTTGAAATGATATACTATAGAGAACAATGATATTCTTAATTATTGTTTTTTGATATTTTTGTATTTAAATGTAAGATGGGAATCATTTGTGTTTGTAGTTTACCAAAAATACTAATCTATTCGGTCCTTCAGTATGAAATACAATATACAATATACCAGAATAATAATGTAGACTTCGACTTCATGATACTAGGGTAAGTGTCATTACAGTTTTTATTTGAGAATGTTTAGTTAAAACATTGAGAAATAGATTATGGAAAACATAAATTATTTAACATAACCCTATGGGAAACTATTATTATAAGAATGGAATAAAATCATAAACATCTTGAAAAGTAAGAGATTGTGTGATTTTTCATAGAAATGCATTTTTATCTAGATAGTAATAGTTTATGTGGTTCTTGAACAGATGTACCTAGGGGTAATAAATCTAAAATTGGATGGTATTTCATAACCCAATCGTCGCCTATTTCATGAAAACAACCCTTAATTCACACCTCATTTGACACTACTGAGGTATATTCTTAGGATAATTCACATTTTCCATACAAACCATTATGAAGAATACGAAAATAATCATACACAAAATAATCATAATATTATAATTCTGAGTTTTACTATACATAAATTTTATTTTCTTCTCTGAGTTTTACCATGTTTTTAATTATGAATTATTATTTTAAAATCATAATTTTATATGCTAATCCATTATATTCCATTATTTAGAAATAGAACCTGGAAGGTGGAAGTGTATAAATACTCATGAAAAATATAAAGATTTCCTTATTGAGGAATACAATACATCTATTATAAAAATGATAAGATTATGACTATACTAGGGATTTTTAAAATGTTATGGTAAAATAACTTGAAAATGTGGATAAACCAATTTAATTGTGTGAATCACCTTTGATGGACTGCTTTATGAGAGAGTACATCCATTGTTTAGTGGGACTAATAATCCATTTGTCTCTAAGCAATGGATTATGTCTATAGAGAATATATTTATTCCCTTCATATATGGTTAAAAATAAAAGGTTACACTTGTAATATGTTATCTCAAAGGTGATTCTTGTCAATTGTGGTTGTTAATCTAGAATACAAATGAGGAAGAGGAAATAAATATCATGGAATTGAACGATTTTAAGGAGATTTATTTTGAAAAATATTTCCCTTTTGAGAAAAAAAACAAAGATGAAGAGAATGTTAATTATCTTATGTAAAAGGAATAATAATGTTTTACATAGTATACAGAATCCTTTACATGTTTATCTAAGTATTGTACAAATTACATATGAAACACATAGTGAACTATTGACCATTACTTTGAAGGGAATGACCCAACTCATTAAAAGGCATTGGTGTCTCAAACATTTTCACCATATAATAAAATCTATTTAGGTTTTATTAATACTCTGAAATATTTATCCATGAAGTATGTATTATAAGTGAATATTGAGAAGTAGAGGACGGTAGAGAAAAAAGATAAGAAACGGGAGAAAGAAAAAGAATGATTTTATAACATGATATAATTATGGAAAGAATCACAATTGTACTTTGTGGTAGGAAATGTGAGTTTATAATAAGGGTGGAGAGAAATTACTCCATGATCAATATTTTAAGAGAATGTATAAAATTTAAAATATGCAATCTTCAATTGTATGGATATGGGGAATTACATAAATGAAGGTACCAATATTCAAGGGAATATTCCTTATAAAAATATAAGGTATTGTGTTAAAATAGATTCTATTAATAAAAATAATGTTGAATGAATAATTTTTAGAGTATTAAGATCTTTATAGTGTATTTTAAATTAATTTTGTTGACGATATACGTTTTCTAATAATGCTGAAATTAATAGGGATTGTATGGTTTAATGTTTCATAAACGGTTTGAAATCTTATATTGAATGGTACAATGAGAAGTGATTCAGTTAAATATTGAAATACATGTAAAGCATGTGATTATTGAAAATATAACACTTAATATGATCGAAATTTTGAGATATTTATTTTGGGATAAAAAGATGATAAATTTAGATAAAAAATTGGATAATGATAACCTCCTTAAAACTAAATAATGATTTTTTGATAATGTTATTTATGCTATCATTGATTGAGTTAACCAAATTTTTAGATTTAATTAATATATCCAATAATCTATGTTTTAGTTAAGGAATAAGGGACAATTCATGTTTTCAGTATGGTTTGATGGTTGTTTAGGTTATTTCAAGGTTTCAAAAGAATACATGATAATGGTGTTCACGTGTTTAAAATGTGATGATTAAGATCTACTTTATATTGCTTATGGGATTAATGAAAAGTTCATTTTGGAGATTTAGTGGACTAATTTCTAAAGGTATGGATCATAATCTTTTGAAAGGTCCAAATGGACAAGAATTTATGAAATAGTTTAAGTCGGACATTATATGAGAATTTAGAGATTAAATTATAATATCACCATATGATGATTTTTTCACATTGAATAACTTTTGTTGACCGTTTTTCTATAATTATAACTAGATTAATGTAATAAATTATCATCCTACAATGGATATTATGATCCATTAAAAGTGAATTTTATTTATTCAAGAATAAATAATTCATTTACTGATATTCGTTTCTTAGGGTAAGGGATAAATTTGATATTGATCGAAGCAAATATAAAGGATAAAATTGTGCTTATAACATAGAAACATATCATGATAATACCTATTTTTATATTAATTAATTTTAAAATAATTCATTAAATATATTAAAAGGATCTTAAAAAAATGTTATCCTATTATATTCACATCTAATAAATTAAATAGTTATTTAAATCTTCAGGAATTTAGGATTTTGTGTAACACCCCATGATTTTAAAAGAAGAAACATATGTTCGATAGCATAAACAACACAAAACACTGGGCTTAGAAGGGAATGCTATAAAATGATATATTATGATATATGTATTTGTAAATAAATTTAATATCTTCAATATCTTACGGTACACTCATCCCTATGATTTTTATGTTCGATAGAGTATTAAACACGTAACATAAAGCTTAAATGAAACATGATATATATAACCCTTATAATATAGCCTTTAATTTTTCTAATATGAATAATATTAAATTATTTCAAATATATATAAATATAAATATAATTGTCTTACTCAATATATATTATTGATAAATAATTAGTTAATAATCAATCAATTTTTTGTAATGTGATTTTATTTTTCAAAAATATATTTTATTCAAATGTAATTTTTTATTTACTTTCATCAATAAATTATTATAATTATTTTTTTGAACTTCAAGAAAATTTATATGATAAAATTATATTTATTTTTTGGAATTATAATATTAAATTTTAATTTCTACTGAATTTTGGGATTTTTTTGGAAAATATTGATTATTCATTGAATAAGGAAAAATATTGATATTTTGAAAAACACACTTCTTTTCTCGAAAATATGTTCTATAAATGTCCTAATATGTTTTCAATTTATATTCAAATAAATTAATTATTATTTATTTATATTTATTCTAATTAATTTATTCTGAATCAACTTTATATTGGTTTTTAGTATAAGATTGTTTTTGTGTTTAAAAATGGCTTTTTTCTAAAAACTATTTTAAAATGTATAATGTCTCTCATTTTTTAGAAATTAAAACAATCACTAATTTGGAATTGAATAAATGAGAATTATATATTATATTTCAATAAATTTAAATTTATATTTATACAATGATTATTTTTAGACCAGGATTTAATATAAAATCATCTATTGATTCAAAAATATATTTCTCTAAAAATCCCCTTTTCATCTCATTTGTGGGATTTTTTTTAAATTTATTTTGATAATATTTGAGAAATTTTATTTTTAAAAATTGAAATAATATATCAAATAATAATTCTAAAATTATATTTGTGTGAATTTAGGGTAATTTTATGAATATGATATTTTTATTAATAGTAAAAATACAAAATTTTAATTGAAAATTACATTTTAAAAGTATTTGTAATGATAAATTATATTGTAAATTGTTTTTTAAGTAATATTAGTTCAATTATATTGAATTAATTTAATTTATCCCTTTTTAATTAATTTTATATATAAATGGGATATAAAAACATTGTAAAATATTGGACATGTTCTCTTTTGAAACTCTCTTTCTCATCGCACCTGTTGGATTATATTTAAAATTAAAAACTTTAAATTTTTTGAATAAAATTTAAAAATATTTAATTCATATTTTGAGTCAATATAATTTCTAATTTCTATTTACATTAACTTTATTTTTGAACAATATTAATAGAGAAAATTGTAAAAATTCATTAATGTAAAACTATATTTACCATGTGGTTAAACTAAGAAGATAGAGGTTTAAAATGACATAAAGACATTTCCAATCCCTATTGGTAGGAAATATTTAAAAATTATATCATTTATTATAATTAATGTACAATTTTGGATACTATTTTCCTCATAAAAATTGTGGTACAATTGAATCTTCTCCAAATAATTACATGCATGGCACTCACCTCACTTTTAATAGGCCACACCCTATTCCTCTCTTCTCAAAAACATAAATACACTTTTTAAGCAAATAAAATCCCCAATAACTTCTAAAATTCTACCATATCATACTATAATCATTAATTTTTGAATAAATCCAACCATGTGAGGAATTTGGTGGAAATAGAAAGAGGATACCCAAAGAAGTGGTAATGTTCTTCAATGAGTATTTTTATTTTATTTCATTATCCAACACCCTAATTTACTATTAAACAATGGACACATAATATTATTAGTATATAACACATACTGATATGTTATTATGTTAATTTAATAACCAAAATTATTTTCATCTTCCATAAAATGGGTTACGAAATCATCATTCATGCGTACGACAGACTACCACCTCATGGACCGATATAATTCACCTTTCATTACCACCTCTCATTGTCAGGTATGATGATGAATATAATATATATATATATATATATAAATGATATTTAAAACATATTTATACATATTTATGTTTTATAAAATATATATCTTTTTACATTCCATTCCATCAGTGATACGATAATGTTTTTAATGTGTATAGTAGACATCAACCTCATGTAGTGATGTGTTTTATTTTCCCCTTATGCATCACATAGATGGTAATATGTGTAGAAATAATAGTAACATGTGATATAAATGAAATAATAATGATATTAATGGCATACATATCATTCTTGAACAACGATATATCTTTTTCATTTTTGACACTAAACAATTTTATAACATTGTTCGTGTATGTTTGGACTACCGGCTTCACGAAGAGATATGACACTCCAATCATCACCAAACAAAATGATTATATATATAAGTATATTTAAATAATTAATACCATATATAATATAATATTAGAACTCTTTAATGATAAAATATTATTTCACTCTTTTACATATTGATCATTGAAAAATGGAAACGTTACTCGTGTTTATTTATGATATACCATCTCAATGATCATAACATATATCATTTCTCAAAAACCTTATTTTATGATTGGTATTTAAAGTATATTTGATATATAAATATCATAATTATTTCATTATTATTATTTTGGATATGATGTAACTATATATATTTCACAAGAAACAAAAATTTCATAACATAGTAATAAAGGGAAAACAAGGAAATTAATACACAAAACAATGAAAATAATGAATGATTATTAATGGACGAGTGATAAGATGATATAAATGTATAATATATGATATTTTAAATAATAATATTGTCATTTAATAAGATAGTATAATTTTTAAATTAATTGTATTAGATGTTAATGTATGATCAACAAAATGGAAGAATGAGGTAAGGGTTTTTCTCATCTCTCTTTTACTTATGTGAGAAATATGCCCTATTTACCACTTATTTATTTTGTGTGGTGAATATGATAAAAATTTAGAATGATATATCTAGAATACAATTATTTTCATGATATTTAATGTTTCATTTTTTGTTATTATTCATATAGCATTATGACTCCAAATAGAACTAAATATATAAGGGATTTTTTTATTAATTTTATATATTTTAGACTAATGTCATGTTTCTCAATGATCTACTTTTATGAGGTGTATATACAGACCCTTTTACATTTAATGTAATGATTTTATTTATACTCATGGTATGTTTTTGTTTCACTAATTATTATCCTTTCATGGTTCTTTAGATTTGAATGTTATAAATGTGGTATGAGTTTTATGTTATAATCTCATCGGTAATCAAAATTATTTATGATTAAGTATCAAATGATAGAATCATATGAATTACCTCTCAGTAATTCTCATGAATTTTCTTATCATATTATTATTAATGAAATTTTCATGTGATAGTAACGTTTTCCTCTCTATAGTACTTATAAGAATTGATAAAATTATTTTAAAATAGATAACTTCAGTTCTCTCTTCGGTAGTAAAAATAATTTCTAACGAAACCATGTTTTCTAGATGTTTTAAAAAAAATTATTTTACCTCCATATAAATTATTAAGAAATTTTTTACCCAATTTTTTCATTTTAAAAATTCATTTCAATGTAATATATATTTTATTTTCATAATAATTATCTCTTATCTTTAATCAAAATTATAAATGGAATATCTCTTTTAATAGATATGACATGAACATAATTTTATATTTTCATGACCAATATATTATTTAAAGCTTAATTTATATGTTTTGAAGGTTATATTAAGTATAAAAGTTTTTCAAAATGTTTTAAAATGTGTTTTTCAAAATATAAATGATACATTCCTAAAAGACTAGTTTAAATTATTTTTTAAAATATTATTTTATATGTTTTATAAGGTTTTTTCAATGAAAAATATTTCTACAATATTTGATTAATTTTTACTTTTTAAAAAGATATTTTCAAAATAAAATTGTTGTTTTACTCAAAATGATTTTAATGATATTTTAATGTTATTTCCTCTCATGAACTTAAAAGACCATTTTATTTACATATTTATCTGTGGGGATATTTTTTAATGATACCATCCTCATTATATCTGTAGATGGATTAATGTTTTTCCAAGAGATTGTTATGGAACCCATTTATTTTGCACGTGTTAATAATGTTTCAAATAAATTTTTAAGGAACCTTTCTCATTTTCTTTTCATAGGTAAATCATATTTCAAAGGAAATTATATGGTACCTATTTTATTTCCAATGGTTAATAAATTTTTAAATAGAATAATGTTTGTTTATATGAGTGTTATTTGGAAATTCAAGCTCTATATACATTATTTATGTTGTGGTTTATGGAAAATATATATGATGGGTGTGTCCATATGGCACTGAGTGAGCTCATTATAACTTATACGATGGGTGCATCAAGATAGCACTCTAATTTATTGGGTAATTATTATATTCTATAGGGATTTATATAGGAAGTTGGATATATGGTTATTCCAATTATAATAGTTTTCTATGGGTTTTATATGTGTTCTATGAGGATATTTTCCATGATACCTATACATTGTATCTATAATTTCCAATAAAAATAAAATGTTTCCTTTTCTCAAGATTGATATCACATGGAACATGATTGTTGATTAATATGATTCATTCCTTTGTTAAAGCCCGATTTCATATTTCATGATTGATGAATCCGAAATTGATGGGTTTGTGTTCTTTTATGATTCTTTATGCAATATAATTATGTGTTAACACCATTATAATTTTTTTCACATTCATTACATTCAATGATTGATTTTTATTTTTACCCTTACTGAACTTTTGAAATCACACTTCTTCTGTATCCTTTTCCCTAATATATATAGAATGAGGTTAAACGAATTACGTCAAGATGGGATTTTTTATGGATGATGATGAATTAATTTTAAAAAATATAACCCAGGTTAATTTGGATAAATTACCCTTTAATGGCATGGGAATGGTTTATATAAGAGTTTTTGATAATTATATTAAACCATTATTATAAATGTTCCATGAGAATATATGTGATCTAGTTTTTCTTTTCAATTTGGTATGGTATGGATGGAGAATCATTGGGCCAAAAATATTTTTATCAAATTTATAATTATAATAATTATTATTTTATCACTTGATCTGAGTGAAATATTGGGGTGGTTATGGTTGTTATAAAAGAAATGGTTTATTTAACATTGTAGATTAGGATGTTATAATGTTAGGTTATCTAAGGTGTTACAGATACCATCATAGGTCTATATGTTTATGGATGATTATAAAATCAATGACCTAGACACCTCGTTTGAAGTTTACACTGATGAGATCGTAATGTGATTAATGAAACATTAGTATAAGTTTGATTTGGTGTATGTATATTTGAATGGTTGGTTTAATTATAAATATTCATTTATATTTTTTAGAAAAAATATTTAAATAATCGATAACCTTTATGGTTTATATGAACATGGTATTCTTGTAATTATAGGATCACATGCATTATCAAATAGATTACTATGAGATTGAAAAGTGATTTGGTGACCTAGTGATGAATGTTATTTAAAAAATGATATCTCTATATTTATAGGCTTGAAAGATAAAGGGTATGCGATAACATTTGATTTTAAGACACCATTAAATTTTGTGTTTATTTAGGAACAATTCTATTCAAATGTTGGGTGTTACTTTTAAATTTTATTTATTAATGTTTCATTTGAAGGTTTACTAATTTTCGGTATTTTATTAATATATGATAACCATTTAAATTTCATTTAATTTCAAAATAAAGGTGGAATAATGTTTTATCCATTTTATAGTCATATGACCATTTAGAAGATTTTTTTTGTTATTCAATCACAAAAAATTCATATTTAACAATCATCATTTAGAGAAAAAGATGTTATTCCGGTGGAAATCAGCTATACAATGAAATTATACCTATCAGATAGGTAAATATAACATAGTAAGTAGTCCAAATAGTGAAGGAATTCTTAAACATTAGAAAATAGATCATGAAACAAAAAATGTGTCCCATTTTAATCATATTTAATGAATTATGTAGTTGTAAAATTCATTATAGATTTATGGTTTTGGGCCCTTTACATTCCATTGATCATTCACATACTTTTGATCAAGGACCTCAATCATTCACTATACTTATTTATGTTTTCTTCTATTACCACATATGTAATCTTATTTAGAATCATTGTTATGTTTTACTTTGTATGGCCTTTCTACATATAATTCTATATTATTAAAAGTATTATTTATTAAACTTTTCCATTATTAGTTTTTTCATCAAAAGTATTTTCAAAATGTTCACACTTTTATTATAGATATATTGATCAAATTTCGAGTATCAAAATTGTTAATGGGTTGAGTATGTAACACACAATTATTTTAAAAGTAGAAAATTAAGTTCAAAATCATAAATGAAAAGTAACACTGAGATTAGATCAGAATTTAACACAACAAGAATTTATGATATATTTCATCTAAAATAAATAAAATATATTCAATAGATTATGGTACAGATGACCCTGAGATTTTTATATTCAAAAACTTATTCAATACGCAACACCGAGCATTAAAATCCCTGATATATATAACTGTAATAATCTGTCTATTAAATTAGAAGGTATTAGTGATAATAAATAATTTTTTAAATATAAAGATGATGATATAATTTTTTTATCTATATAAATTTTTGATAAATTTTTAATAAATAATCAATCTAATTTTAGTAAGTTGGTTTTATTATTCAAAAAATATGTTTTTATAAAATATGATTTTTTTATTTATTTTCATGATTCAATAATATAATAAATTTTTTGAAATTTTAGAAAAATTTGTTAAATAAAATTATATCCACTTTTGTAATCATAATTTCATAATTCACTTTCATAATTTTTTTTGAATTTTTTGAAAATTATTTATTTTTCAGTGATGAATGCAAAATACATATATTTGTTTTGTAAACTATTTTTATTTTCAATAAACTAAGTAATTTTATTTTAAAAATATTTTTCTAATATTTTTTTAATTAAAATAATTGGGTTTTTATAATACATAATATTTTTAATATTTTTAATCGAATTTATAGTAGTTTTTAGTATAAGTTAGTTTCTGGGTTTAAAAATAAGTGTTTATAAGAACTGTATAAACATTATTAAAATTATACTAATTTAATTATTTATAATAATCCATATCTTTGAATGTATTAATTTAAATATATATATTATATTTACATAAAATTTAATTAATATTAATAAAATGATTATTATTATACATAGAGATAATATAAAATTATCACGTGCTGGAAAAATACACTTTTTGAAGACATAATTGTTCATCACATTATCATGTTTTTTTTACTTTAACATTTTATAATATTATATATTATATTTCAATAAGTAAAATTTATTATTTAAATTATCATATAAATATTATATTTTTGTGTGTTTCATACAATTTTCTTGAAATATTATTATTATTTGATTAATAATGAAAAATACAGAATTTTAATTAAAAACTACCTTTTCATTTAAATTGTTTATAAATATAAATTATATATTAAATTAGTTTTAAAGAAAAATTAGTTCAAATGTATATATTTATATATTTATATATTTATATATTTATATATCCAATTTATGACACTATAATGAATTTAAAATTGAAAATAGAAATAAAAACATTGTAACATTTTAGAAATTTTCTTTAAAAACATGCTTTCCGATCACCTTTTTTCAGTATTATATATCAATTATATTTTTCCACATATGTGAATGGAATATAGGAAAATATATTTCCTGTTTTTTTTTCATCATAATTTTTAACGTTTAATAATTTCATCTTAATTATTTTCCAAATGTATTTGTTAAATCAATAAAAATTACTAATCATGGTTAATGAAATAATGGATTTACCGATGGTTAAATTAAGAGTATAAGTGTTGAAATATCCTTTAAAAATATCCATCACAAAATTTTTGGTCATATTTAAACATAATATCTTCTTGTTTTGAAAATGTCACATATTTGAAGCATTGGTATGATAAAAATTAGGGAATTCATGATTTTTTTCCAAAAATTACTAGTGTGCCACTCAAATCACTTATAAAAGGCCACCCCCATCCATTCTCTATCAAAATTTCAAACAATTTTGGTTCAGTAAATACCTACCCAAATAACATCCAAAATTCCATCATATAATACTATAATCCTTATATTCATCATAAATAAATCATAGGAAGGCCTTAATAGAATCCAAAGGTGGATACCCAAGGAATATGAATCATTTTTCAACTGGACATTTTATATTATTTATTTCTCCAACTCCATCAATTATTATTAAAAATTATTATATAATAACCTGTGTATATTAAATATATTAAGATATTTTTATTTTAATGGAATAAACTATATTGCTTTCCTCTTCCATCATATTGGTTTCAAAACAATCATTTGTGTGGACGGTGGACTACCGCTTCACGAACTGGTATCATTCATTTTACCATTACCACATATGAAATTTAGGTATGTTAAAGTATATAATGTATATATCTAATATTTATGGCATAATTGAAACAATAAATTAATTATATCATATATACCTTTTTTACATTCCACTCCATAGGTGATTTGATTACATTGATCATGTGTACAATAAAATATAGTATCGCAAGGTGATGTGCTTAATTTTTCAGTAATTTGTTACACGAAAAAAATAAATGTTATGATAATGAATATATGTTTTATACTAGAAATATTAATGAAATTATTGATATATTTATAATTTTATAAATATAATTTCAAATTTTTCTAACAGTGTTTGTGTATGTGTGGTCTACTACCATCCTGAAGCAATGGAACTCTATTTTCATCAAAATAGCACATAGGTGACATAAATAAGTGTGTTTAAAAAAATAATATGGTATATATAATATTACTATAAGTTTTAAATGATAAAATATTAATTACCTCCTTTCCAAAATGATCATTTAAAATCGATGCTTTACTCATGTGTACGTACGACCTATCATTTCATTGATTGTAACATACTTCATTTCACAAAACCAAATTTCATGATTGGTATTAAATTTAAAATTTAATATAAAATAAAATAATTATTTAATTATTATTATTATAGAGATTATGGATTAATATAATAAGATAAATAACCTAAGATTTCATGACAAATCAGGAATGTGAAAACTAGACAATTAACAGATGAAATAATGAAAATATTGAATGATTATCAATGAATGGGATATATAATATTATAAATGAATAATATATGTTATTATAATTATTAATATGGTTCTGTAATAATTTAATAACATGATTAAAATTACTATATATGAGGTTATTTCATGATAATCCAAATTGATGAGTGGTGTAAGGTTTTTTTTCTCATCCTGCCTTTTCTTCTATGAGACATATGCTATATTTACAATCTATTTATTTTATGTGGTTTATATACTTCCCCATTTCAAATATACACAATTAATCCTACTATTATTGTGATATTAAATCATTCACTTTTTTTGTATTCATTATTGGGGATTATAATTCAAAATATTACTGAATCAGTTAGGGGTTTTTGTCTCAATTTTCATTCATTGAGACTTACATCATGTTATGAACATATCTTATTTTATGTGGTTTATAAATATAAATATTTAAATTTCAAATCACGAATTTAATTCTTATAATGTAATTTTAATTTTAATTTAATTTTATCCTTTCATGGGGATTACAATTTAGTGTTACAAATGTTGTAAGAGTTTTTTTTCTAAAATATGTTTGGTTATCGATACTATTTATGATTAACTCTTTAATGTTTATATATTTTGATGAAACTCTCATGAATACACATGAAATTAATTATACTATGATTATTCATTATTTTTAAATTCAATATCACAATTTCTCACTCTTTATAATTATAATAATTAAGAATTTTTTTAAAAACATTTTAATTCATTTCTATCTTCATTCAGAAATCTATTTTATAGAAAAATAATTTTTTCAAGATATGATTTAAAAATAATATTAATCCATTTCCCAAATTATGTATTTAATATTATTAACCAATTGTTTATTTTAAAAAAATATGAAGGAAATTTTTTTTCAATTTCAATATCACAGTTTTTTATATTTTACAAAAAATGATAAATGAATCATTATTTTCAAGATTATGGAATGAATAAAATTTTCTTCTATCATTAAAATTATTTTATTTGGTGGTTCCTCTAAATATTTTCATGGTTATTTTAAAACAAAATTATTATCAAAATTTCATAAAGTTTTTTTTTCAAAATGAAATTAATATTTTCCTCATCATATGTGTTAAATGATTTCCATAAATTATTATTTCTAAGATTTCGAGGTTGTTTTAAAATAAATGGATTTTGAAAATATTTTATGAAATTTTAGTTTTAAAAAATTAATTTTCCAAATAAAAATGTTATTTTTTTCTAAACATTTTAATGATATTTTAATGGTCCTTTCAATTATCAATATTAAAAACCCTTATGTCTACCAATGGTCTAGTGGGGTTATTTTATATTAATAGAATCCTTATTCTTTATTTGGATGGAATAATATTGCTTTAATGTGATTTTTATGGAACCCACTTCTTTGAAACAGGATAATCGTGTTTCGAATAGATTTTTGTGGATGTCGTTTCATTTATATGGGTTATTCATGTATGAAATAGATTGACAAGGGAACCATTTATTTTGCATGTTTTAATGATTTTATATTAGGAATAATGGATTTTTATACATGTTCTATTATGAAATGAATGCTCTATATAATTTTTCATGTTTTAGTAATTAGAAAGTATATATATTGTGTTCACCCAGAATGAATCAGGTGGGGTTATAAAATATTATATCATGGGTGAATAAAGATAGTACTCTAATTAATTGGGTAATGATTTTGTTCTCCAAGGAATTTTATTGGAAATTTTCCTTATGATTATTCCAATTATAAGTGTTCAATAAGGGTATTGTATGTCATGAACTGTCCCAGTGGGGGCTGAGCCGCAACTCCCCAAACCCGCCACTAATAGGCCAGGGGCTGGTGACTAGCATCGAGTAGGCATGCTACTATCATGGGAGGCATTGTCTATAAACCTGTACACACACAGACACATCTCTAGTCCCACAAAGCTGAAAAGTAAAAAAACTAAAAGGAAAATATGCATGCATATAATAAAATCCAACCACAGAGTACGAGAGGAAAGTAAAGTACAAGATGGTAAAACAATGGGCCAAAAGTACAAGCCCACCAAAAAAAAGTCTGTAACAAAGTCCAACCTGTAAAGGAAGGTGCTGGAACTGCTGTTTATAGCCGTAGGAACACACCTAGTCCTGTCTAATCTCACTGCGTACCATCCAGTCCTGGTCTGCCTAGAATCCTGTTAAAGGCTCACTCATCTGCACAAGACACAACACGTGCGGGAAAAGCCTGTGTAGGGGTGAGTATAACAATACCCAGTAAGACACCCTGAACAACAAATGGAATACTACAAGTGAAAATACCACAAAGGAAAGGTACAGTCAGCTATACACAGTATATGTCTACTAAAAATATAACAAGAATATCCAAATATACTCATACACGATCGACTATGGTCAAACCCACAACTAGGATCCAGCTCAAAGATTCCGCTAAGCACACAACTAGGAGAACACACTTCTAGGTCTGAAGAGAGAGATAGAAAGTAACCTTTCTGGGAGAACACACTCCACAAGTACCTTGAGAACATGATTCTGAGATGAGGATTACACCCAAGTAATAGGGTGATTCTGACAACTCAGCCTAAGCTAATCCGCTAAGAATAGGATTGATGCCCGGGAAAAGTTGGTCATGTCGATACCATGAACTCTACCTAGGGTTCTAGGAATGAATAGAGGATCTAGATCTATGTCTCATAGAGACGATTCTAACTACTCTATTCAGGAAGTTCTGCTAAAGAGATCATTCTCTTATATAAAATAAATGATTCCATAAACTTTTTGGGAAAACCAAGGTTACAAACCCTAAGAACTAGTCCAAGTCACAGAAGAAAAGTGGCTCACGCCATGCAGAAATTGATACACGGCATGTAGTATGGTTACACGTCGTGTTCCATGACCCTTGGTACTACCCATGTAAACGACACATGTCATTCGTTCAAGTCATGTAAAACCAAACTACACGGCCTGTAGAAGGAGTACACGCCGTGTTCTTTGACCACGGGTATTACCCCTATAAATGGCACGTGTTATTTGGCTTTTGGATAGAAAGAAACTACACAACGTATAGAAGAAACAAACGCTGTGTCCGAACACCTGGGGATCGCTCCGTGTACGCCGGCCAAGTGCTCGTACACGGCCTCTGTCCTTGTCTGTGTTGTCTGCCCGTATACCAGTACACGGGATATCTCGTGTATCTGTCCGAGTCTGTCCGGCGATGGGTATACACGGTGTGTCATTGGCCGTGTACCCTTATCGTGTTTGTGTACTCTTGAATTACATGTCATGTAATCCTGCCGATGAATGCACGCCGTGTATCCTATACTACAAGGCGTGTAGTTGGGATTTCTCCAGAAACGCCATCTTCTTCTGCACACCTCGTCTGATCATCTGGATCTTGATCCAACCATCTGATCATTACGAAACTCCGGATTTGGGGTCGTCCCACCCCTACGAAACCAATTCCGTCAGTTTTGGGCTTCTGATCGGCCTTGAAAGCGAATCCCGATCCGTCCGCACGAAAATGCTCGATGAACGAGAATTTCAGAACCACATCGATTTATCTGATGTCATCATCATCGTACCTCCGCCAGGTCGCCTAGATACTGGATCATTGATTTCAGACTATTGTTCCAACAAATGAATGCACAACGACCGATTTTCCCCAAGAATGTGTAGAACGCACATGAAGAATGCGTAGGAACCGGGAGAGAAAAACTCAACAATCGAGAGGGATGAACCTCGATCGATGTTTGTGTCGATCTTGGTTCGTCACCGTTAGAAGGTTGAACGAAAACCAAAACAATCTCAAGAATCAAAAACTTTGATTCCGGCAAATATCCCATCCCGCAAGAACGATCGATTCGTGAGCTAATATGTTCATGGATTAGTCCACGTTCATTGTGAAAATCAAAAAACGGGGAAGAAGAATCACTACAAACACTTACCTGAATTCTGCGGCGTTTGTTGGTGAAGATCTGGTTGCCGCATCATCATCACCGCATTGGGATGTATCCTCCAGAGCGTCCAGAGCTGCCAAGGGTTTTAGGGTAATGAGGTGTCTAACCCTGAACCCTGTGCAAGAATTTATTGAAAAAGAATATATCCGCTACAACAAATTTAATAAAATCTCGTTGTAGAATAAAATATTTTCATTAACTATTTTATTACTCTTACTTCCAAAAACTAGATTTCACCATCGACCTGCGCTGGCCGATGTTAGGCCTCGAATAAGGTCAAACCGCTATTCTGAACGCAGTGTTCCCTCGGATTTCTAATCCGAGCACCCGTTCAAGAATTATTCAACTTTTTCAGGAAACGTGCACACGTGCGTAATTTAATTATTAAATGAAATTAAAACATTTGTTCCAGGCTCATCGGGCCTTAGAACTGCACGCCATCTCAATGCCTGGTCTTGAATTAATTTCCATATAATATTAAAATAATACATGGAAAAATCCGGGACATTACATCACACCCACCTTAGAGATTTTACGTCCCTGAAAAGCCAAAACAAAGGCTACTCAAAAAGATGTGGGTACTGCACTCGAATATGAGCCTCTCGCTCCCACATTCCCTCCTGGAGATTCTCGTGCTTCGACCGGACATGAACCAAGGGAATAACTCACCCATGAAGGATCTTCTCCTACCGATGCTCTATCTCTACAGGGTACTCAGCAAAAGTCACTCCATCATCGATGTCTAGCTCGCCCCAGTCGATGACGTGTGATGGATCATGCATGTACCTCCGTAGCTGCGACACATGGAAGACGTCGTGTACCCGGTTCATTTGAGTAGGTCTAGACAAGCGATACACCACCTCTCCAACTCTACTCAAAATTAGAAAAGGGCCAATGAACCTTGGAGATAGCTTGCCGCCTCAGCCAAGTCTCCGCAATCCCCATTGAGGTGAGACCCAAAGGAACACATGGAATCCCTCCTCGAACTCCAAATGCCTCCACCTCTTTTCAGCATATGGCTTATCCCGACTATGTGTAGTCTACATCTTCTCTTGTTTGACCTGCACTTTCTCGGTAGTAGCTCTCACCATCTCTGGGACCTTGAGTGGTGACTCTCCTGGGTCAGTTCGGAAAAATGGCGACCTGCAAGGTCGCCCATACAGAGCCTCAAATAGTGCCATACCAATAGTGGGATGATAACTATTATTGTAAGAAGATTCCACCAGGGGTAGGTGATCCTCCCAGCTATGACCGAAGTCATGTATGCAAGCTCGAAGCATATCCTCCATGACCTAGATTGTCCACTCTGTCTGACCATCATTCTGGGGATGAAACGCTATTCTCAAGCGTAACTGAGTCTCAAAATCATCCTAAAATTCCTTACACAATCGGGATGTGAAATGAGAATCATGATCTGAGACGATCGTGGATGGCACTCCATGAAGTCAAGTTGACTCCTGCACGTAGAGGCGTCCTAAGCTCTCTTCTGAACTTTGCTCCCGTATGGCTAGGAAGTAGGCTGACTTGGTGAGTCGATCAAAGATCACCCAGATGGAATCGTGTACCTTGTACGTACGTGGTAAACCTATCACGAAGTCCATGGATATCCCGTCCCACATCCACATTGGCACCTCAAGGGGCTGAGTCAAACCTGCTGGCACCTGGTGCTCAGCCTTTACTTGCTGACAAGTAAGGAACCAAGAGAGAAACTCGGCCACACCTTTCTTCATTCCTGGCCACTAGAACTAACGTCAGAGGTCCTGATACATCTTTTCCACACCTGGATACACCGCCAAAGGGGATGTATGTAACTCCCTCAAAACCTCCTCCCGCAACGTCACTGTTACTACCGTGTGCCCTCTGAAGAGAACAACATGATCCCCACCTTTTGAATATCCCTAAGCAGCATCACTCGTGGATATCTGAGCACGTAGAGTCTCACAGAGAGAATCATCACGTTGTGCTTCCCTGACTCGCTGTAAGAATGGAGGGGTAACAACCATCTAATGAAGGTAGGCTCCTTCATCTCTATCCAAGGAAGATAATTGTAAGGAGGCCAACAGCCTCGTCACCTCATCCAGCAACTTTGAACTGGATTTCCTACTGAGAGCATCTTCCACTATGTTCCCCTTCCTAGGAGTATAAATGAACTCAAAGTCGTTATCTTGGAGAAACACAAGCCATCACCTCTATCTCAAATTCAGATCCTTTTGAAAAAATTTATATCTGAGACTCTTGTTATTAGAGTAGATGGTGAACCGCTCGAGCATTAGGTAGTGCCGCTACATCTTCAATGTAAAGACTACTGTTGCCA
This sequence comes from Viscum album, assembly GCA_963277665.1. NCBI lineage: Eukaryota > Viridiplantae > Streptophyta > Magnoliopsida > Santalales > Viscaceae > Viscum > Viscum album. The sequence goes on from OY728134.1 coordinate 1,285,148,334, forward strand.
ACTCAAGATCATGGGTCGCATAGTTCTTCTCGTATGGCCTCAACTTATGTGAGCCATTGGAAATCACTGCTTGCCTCTTCATCCGGACACAACCATGCTCGGTTCCCGATGCGCCGCAGAACACTACATACTCGACACCCTCCTTTGGTAATCTAAAGATCGGGGTGCTCATCAGACTCTGTCTCAACTGTTGGAAGGCATGATGGCATCTCTCATTTCACATTAAAGGCTGTCTCTTTCAGGTCAAATATTTCATTGGTGCTACAATCCATGAGAAATCAAGGATGAGTCACCGATAGTTTCCTGCCTACCCAAGGAAACTCCGCACCTCTTTCACGCTCCGGGGTGGCTCCCATGCTAGCACTTCCTCCACCATGGCTGGGTCCACTGCTGCACCATCTGCTGAGATAACGTGTCCCGGGAAGTGGACCTCCTCTAACCATAACTGGAACATCGAGAGTTTCTCATACAACTAGTGCTCTCAGAGTGTGTCCAGAATCATCCTTAGGTGTCTCGTGTGCTCCTCCTCGGACGTAGAGTACACATGGATCTCATTAATGAAGACCACTACAAACCGGTCTAGATATGGAGGAACGATCCAGTTCATGAGCCCCATGAACACCACATGGGAGTTCATCATGCTGAAGGGCATCACCATGTACTCATAGTGACTGTAGCGACATCTGAATGTTTCCTTCGTTATTTCATCCAACCATACACATAACTGGTGATAGATTTATCATAGATCAACCTTCGAGAACCATTGTGCCCCTCTCAACTGGTCAAAGAGGTCATCAATCCTCAGTAGTGGATACTGGTTCTTCACGGTCACCGGATTCAAGCGCCGGTAATCCACACATAGCCTCAAGCTCTCATCCGCCTTCTTGGAAAACAAAATGGGGGCCGCCCAGGGCGAAACGCAGGGTCTCACAAAGCCCTTGTTCGGTTAGTCGTCCAACTACACCCTCATCTCATGAAGTTCTGTAAGAGCCATCTGATATGCTGATGTTGATATCAGTGTCATCCCGGGTTGAAAAACAATTCAGAAATCTATCTCACGATGGGGAGGTAGCCAGGGGACATTCTCCGGAAAGATGTCCTCGTACTCAGCCACTACTGCTAGAAACTGGAAACTCATAAAATCTGTTGCTCCAAGGGCTAGAATAGCCAACTGGGGTGAAATCGGTTATGCCCTCATATGCAAGAGTCAATCCTGCGATGCATGGGTCTCTCTTTCACTGAAAAAAGAGAACCTCGTTCCATCACTGCGGACACACCACACCCTTCGCCTAAAATAGTTGATCTGTGCATGAACTGTGGATAGCCAATACATACCATGAATGACATCATAAAGCATCGAAGCTACCACCAAGAGGTTCCAACTGAAACTCTCACCTCCATGGGTCATGTCACACTTCCTATAGAGGTGTGTGATCTCTGAATCTTGTTCAGTCGGTGTTTCTAAGTGTAAGGGTCGAGTCAACGGCTCAACTAGAATCTAAAAGTCTCGAACAATATAACCATCCAGAATGGAATGAATAGAACCTATGTCGATCAATACGGTAGCCAAAGTAGAAAAGACAAAGATAGTACCTCTAATCATTTCGAGAGTACTTGGGTCATAAGCCTCTGCCGCCTGTAGTTATCCATGCCTTTGTCCAACCGCACCCTAAGCCTGGGGTGGACCTCCTGGGGATGGTGGTGGTAAAAGATCAAAACGCCAACCACCTACAACTTCCCTCCCAGATCCCCTGCCACATTCTCCACCCCGCAGATCTGCCTTCTCCACACGTAGCCTCTTCCTCATTGGTCCATCCACTGCTCTCGTGTCAGTAGTACGGCAGGTCGGACAATCTCGAGTGAGATGTCCCCTACCATCACACGAGTATCATCTCCTCTCTCGACGCTGGCTAGATGCTCCCTGTGAACCCTGTACGGAAGATCCCATGTCTTGGGATCTCCTCTGAAAATGTCTCACATGCCTGGTTCCCTGAGATTGGCTCCCAGCTGCCGAGGTCTTTTCTCTAACTTTCCCGCTACTGACCACTATCGGTTGTCCCTGTTCTACCAAGAAGCTCTCAACCACCAAAGCTCACTCGAGAACCCCAGCATAAGTAGGAATGCTCATAGGGATAATTCTATCTCTGATATCTCTGTGCAATCCCCACTCAAAAGTCTCAGCTCTCATGTACTGATCTCTGACTATATCCATCGAATACTACGAGAGGTCGGTAAACCTCGGCGAATAGTCAGCCACCATCATGGTTCCCTGCTAGAGCTGAAGAAGCACTTGTATGCGTACTACTATCAGGGTAACCGGTGAAAACTCCACTTTAAAGAGATGACCAAACTCCGACCATGAGAGTGTCACCTCATTGTGAGTCTGGATAACCAAACTCCACCATCGTCCGGCTAAGCCCTGCAGAAGGCTCACAACCAAGATCACCATCTGGTATGCTAGTGTCTTGACCAGATGAAAGTCTCTGGCCACCACCTCAAGACATTCCTCTACTGCCTGAGGGTCAGGCTCTTCTCGAAACCTGAGGGGTCTCTATCATTGAAACTCGTGGAGTGCACTCAGCCTGCGCTCCTCCTCCACCGGTACAGCAGGCACTAAACACTTCTCCACAGGTGGTAGGATAACTGGCACACCACCTGATGGTAAAACTTGGGGATCCGGTCCTTGTATCGAGGCTTCATCACTGAGGGGGTCATCCTCATGATCGAGAGGTTGGATCCTAGCGGGTACGTGTCAAGGAGGCATCCTGTAAGGAAACAAGATGTATCTCAGTCATGGAGTATATCTTGAGAGAGGACTCAAGAAGGAAATGGAAACCACAACCCATTACTATATGATTCTTGTACCATTGTTACTCCCTGGAACTAGTGTTTTCATGTTCTGAGTCAAAAAGCAAGTCATCAGCGTCCGGGTGTATGGATACGTCGGCCGCCCGCACCAACACTGGGGTCCCTGGACGGAAATCAGAACTCGAAACACTTAACACTATTGGCCCAAACCAACTCACAGACTCTCGGTCCAAAGGTAGAACCATCCACCTCTAATACCACTCTGTCACGACCCGTCCCAGTGGGGCCCGAGCCACAACTCTCCAAGCCCGCCTCCAATAGGCCAGGGGTTGGTGATTAGCACCGAGTAGACATTCTACTAACATGGGAGGCATTTCCTATAAACCTTTACACATGCACACACATCTCCAGGCCCACAATGCTGAAAAGTAAAACTTCTAAAAGAAAAATATGCATGCATACACTAAAACCCAACCACAGAGTATAACAGGAATGTAAAGAACAAGAAGGTAAAACCCTGGGCCAAAAGTACAAGCCCACCAAAAAGAAAGTCTGTAACAAAGTCCAAACTATAAAGGAAGGTTCTGGGACTTCTCTTTGAAGCCGTAGGAACACACCTCAGCCTATCTGATCTCACTGAGTACCGTCCGGTCCTGGTCCACCTAGAATCCTGTCAAAGGCTCACTCGTCTGCACAAGAGACGACACGTGTGGGAAAATCCCGTGTATGGGTGAGTATAAAAATATCTAATAGGACACCCCGAACCACAAAGGAAATGAAACAAGGGAAAATACAACAAAAGAATGGTACAGTCAGCTCTACACAGTGTATGTTTACTGAACATATAACATGAATATCTAGATATACTCATACATGATCGACTATCGCAAAACCCACCACTATGATCCAGCTCGAAGATTCCACTAAGTACAAAACTGGAATAACACACTCCTACGTCTGAAGAGAGAGATACGAAGTACCCATTCCGTGAGAACACACTCCACATGTACCTTGAGAACATGATGCTCAGATGGGGATCACACCCATGTCAATGGGTGATTCCGAAAACTCAGTATGAGCTAATCCGCTAAGTAGAGGATTGACGCCTGGGTAAGGTTGGTCACGTCGATACCAAGAACTCTACCCAGGGATCCAGGAATGATTAGAAGATCTGTCTCTAAGTATCATAGATGGGATTCAACAACTCTATTCAAGATGTTCTGCTAAAGGGATCATACTCCTGTATAAATGAAATGATACCATAAACGTCAGGGGGAAACCAAGGGTACGAACCCTAAGAACTAGTCAAAGTCATAGAAGACAAGTGGCTCAAGCCATGAATAAAATGTTACACAACGTGTACTATGGTTACACGCTGTGTTCCATGACCCTGGGTACTGCCCGTGTAAACGGCCCGTGTCATTCATTCAAGCCGTGTAAAACCAAACTACATGGCGTGTAGAAGGTGTACATGTCGTGTTCATTGACCCAGGGTACTTCCCATGTAAACAGCCCATGTCATTCATCTTGTTGGATAGAAAGAAATAACACGGCGTGTAGAAGAAACACATGCCGTGTCTGAACACCTAGGGCTCATTCCGTGTACGCTGGCCATGTGCCCGTACACGGCCTCTGTCTGTGTCCGTGTTTCCTGCCCGTGTCCCAGTACACGGGGTATCCCGTGTATCTGGCCGGGTCTGGTCGGGGAGGGGTATACACAGCGTGTCCTTGGTCGTGTACCCTACCAGTGTCAGTGTACTCCTGGAATACACATCATGTAATCCCACCGATGAACACGAGCCATGTATCCCATACTACACGGCGTGCAGTCGGGATTTTTCCAGAAACATAGTCTTCCTCTACACGCCTCGGCTGATCCTCCGGATCTTGATCCAACCATCTGATCGTTATAAAACTCCGGATTTTGGGTCTTTCCACCCCTACGAAATCGATCCCATCAGGTTCGGGCTTCCGATCGGCCTTGAAAGCACATCCCAATCTATCCGCATGAAAACACTCAAAGAACGGGAATTTCCGAACCATGTCGATTTATCCACTCCTGTCGCTGTCGTACCTCTGCCAGGTCACCTCGATGCTGGATCTTTGATTTCAGACCGTTGCTCCAACAAAAGAATGGGCAATGATCGATTTTACCCTTGAACGTGTAGAACACACATGAAGAATGCATAGGAATCGGGAGAGAAAAACACAATAATCGAGAGGGATGAACCTCAATCGATGTTCGTGTCGATCTTGGTTCATCACCGTTAGGTGGTTGAACGAAAACCAATACAATCTCAGGAATCAAATCCCATTATTCCTAGAAATAACCCATCCTGCAAGAATGATCTATCCACGGACTGATCTGTTCGTGTATTAGTCTACGTTCATCGTGGAAATCAAAAATAGGGAATAAAAATCACAAATAACATCCTACATGGATTCTGCGGCATTCATTGGCAACGATCCTGTTGTCGCATCGTCGTCGCCGCATTGGGAGGATTTCTCCAGAGCCCCCAGAGCCGCCAAGGGCTTCAGGGTTATGAGGTTTTTAACCATAAACCCTACGCAAGCCTTTATTTAAAAAGAAGATATCCGCTGCAATAGTTTTAATAAAATCTCGCTGCAGAATAAAATATTTTCATTAAATATTTTATTACTCTTATGTCCAAAAACTAGATTCCACCACAAACCTGCGCCGGCTGATGTTAGGCCTCTGCTAAGATAAAATCGTTGTTTTTAACGCAACGGTGCCCACGGATTTCATATCCGAGCATGCATTCAAGAGTTATTCCACTTATTCAGGAATACTGCACGTGGGTGTAATTTAATTATTAAATTAAATTCAATCATTTGTTCTGAGCTCACTGGTCCTCGGAACTACACGCCGTCTCAGAGCATGGTCTCGAAATAATTTCCATATAATATAAAAATAATACATGAAAAAATCCAGGACATTAAATTCTTAGTGTTGTATAATGCTGATTTTTAAAGACACTAACACATTTTATCGATTATTTAAAAAAGCTAGTAATGGTTCTTTTGATCAAGATTGATATCACAGGGATCATGATTAATGATTATTGTGAATAAATGTTTTATTAATGACTTATGACATGTTCTATGAATGATTATTTAGGTAATAATGGGTATCCATTATATTATGATTAAATCATGCACTTTGATTATGTTGACACACCCTTATGATCTTCTAATTATAATTGATGAAATCCAATTGTAAATGATTATGTTTACCCTTAGTAAGCATTTGAGATTACACTTATTATTTTTCCTCTTCCATAGTGTATATTGAGTGAGGTAGAGAAAATTATGTCTATATGATTTTATATAGATGGTGATGGTGGTAAATTAATGTAATTAGTAAAATCATGCTTAAGTAGGATAAATACTAATTTAACAATATGAGTTTGTTTACGTATGATGTTTCCTTAATTATTGTAAAAATATAACCCTAAAAGTTCATTTAAATGTTAGTGATCCTGTTACTTATTTAGATTACATGTGTTTTTGATGGAAAAAATTAGGTCAAAAATATCGGTATTAATAATGGAAATATAAGTTTTATGACTCAACCACAAGATCTGGGTGTCTGGGTTTGGAGCTGTTATATTTTTAGTCCCTTATCATTCCATTGATAGTTTATATTCTTGTGATCAATGACATATATTATTCTCTATATTGTTTTTATCTTTTCATCCATATCAGCTTCCACACGTTCCACCAATGTTCCAATATATAGTATCCTAGTTTTGTGTTATTAAATATTATATTTTTACTTGCCCTCATCTCTTATTTTGATGATATTTTTTTAAATCTCATTAGGATGTGGGTTTTTAAAAAATAAAATATTGAACGAATGAGTTCCACCATCAATATTATATTGTGAGTAAAAAATTTATTAACTTTATGAGAATGTGACACCATAATAATTTACAATATATTTATTTTATAAAATAGTTAATTTCATCAATATCTTATGATTCAACCACCCCTAGGTTCACAGAAACCAATTTTATTCTTGATTTTTCAAATCAATATAATATTAATTTTTTAAACAATTATAATATTTATGGGAGAAAATAAAATCTATTTTTGAAATCAGGGTAACAAAATTATCTTAGGGTGATTTTTGTGGACTTTTTTAAAAAAGTTTCATTTTTGGATGAATATTGAAAAACAGTGAATTTAAATTGAAAACATCATTTTCATTGAAATAATATTAAATTTTAAATTATATTTCGAAATTTATTTCAAAGTTACAGTAGATATATTTTATAAAAAATAATACAACAGTATAATTTTAATATTTTTATTATTGAATTTTGATGAAAAAGCATTGTAGACTATTGAACATTTTCTATTTAAATACCCACTTTTTCATCCCTTTCACATGATTAATTTTAAATCAAAATATTCAACATTTATGTTGAATAATGAAAAATGGATTACATATTTTAAATTAGAATAATTTATACATTCTAATAATATTAACTTATATATTTAAAAAAATTATTAGTTAAAATAGTTAAATTTTTTAACATGATAGGAGAAAAAATGAGTTTACCGAGGGTTAACTTAATAGAAAATGGTTAGAATGAATTACCAACTTGTTCAACACCTATTAGATGGATATATTTTAACAATTGTGACCTTAAGTAATTTTTTATTAGTTTATGGAAAATTGTTAAATGAAAGTTTAATATATAATAAGATTATTAAATAAAAATACAAAAAAGGCACATTCTTTGTATTTAATATCTATAACGATTTGGGATATGGAAAAAACAACATATATTTGGTAAAAAATTTATTTTTAAAGATAAACAAATTTCTAATCATGATAATTTATTTTAATTTTTTTTAGATTAAATAAATATTTTAAATTCATAATAAACACCTACAAATTTAGTATTTAATTAATAAATAAATAAAATAAATGATAAAAAAATAGTAAAAGTGAGGTTTGGGGACATACAAATTAAGGAAACAATGATTATAAAATATATTTCATTTTTTGGAGGTTATGTGGATCGACCATAGTGTCTTTAAACACCTTTAATTATCAATTTTGATCCACAAGGGGTAAGATTGGCCTCCCAATAGTGATTTATATGGTATTTACTAAATTGTCACTCCACCTCATCTACAATAGGCCACTGACTCCCCTCCCATATTCCCACATATCAATCCATTTGTCTCAATCGAAACCTACCTAAATTATATCCCAAATAACTGCCTCCCATCATATATTCTTTCGTATGGGATGAAATTCAATCGAGTAAGTATTTGGTGCAATCCTAAGGATGATACCCGATGAAAAAGAAATGTTCTTCAGTGAGTGTTTTTATTTCATTTCATCCTCAAAATAAATAAATTATTATTAAAGCATTCTAATATAACATAGTAAGTATATTATCTATATGGAGATGTATTTATAATAATTACTTGACCTAAAATTAACTCTACTTCCATCGATGGGTTATGAAATATTTATTTGTGTGTTCAACAAACTACAGCGTCATGAACCGATGTCATTCGTTCTTCCATTACCACATTAATGTTTGGGTATTATGATGGATATAAAGATTATATATGATATTTATAACATATTAAAACCTATTTATTAATTATATAATATATATGTTTTACATTGCATTCTGTATGGGAAATGATAAGGACACTTGTGTGTATGGTGGACTGCTACCTCACGAAGTGATGTGATTCATGATTCACTTACTCTTCACACAGAATGAAATAAGGATAATGTAAATAAATATATCTAATATATCTGAAATAATTTTTATATTGATGATATAATTATCATTATTAATTCTTAATATTATTCTTTATTAGTTCATTCACTAAAAGATGATAACATCATTCGTGTATGTGTGGACAACTGCCTTCTCGAAGTAATGTGACTATGTTTTTATCACCAAAACTAATTTATGATATATATAATTATATTTTATTAATCTATATTTAATATATGATATTATTCTCATTATATATTGATAAAATATTACTTAACTATTTTCCATAATGACCGTTGAAAAATGGAAATGTTATTCATGCATACATACGACCTACCACCTCTTTGATCTTAATGTACATCAATATTCATAACTATTTTTCAAGATTATTTTTTAGTGTATAATTAAATAAAATATATAATAATTATGTCAAGATTAATATTCTATAGATTATTAAATTACATAATATACACAATAATTGGAGCATTCATGACATAGTATGAATGAGAAAACAAGACAATTAACACCGGAAACAATGAAAATAATGAAAGAGTATCAACAAAAAGGTGATAAGATTTTATTAAAGGATCATATATGATATTATAAATATTAATATTTTTCTAGTATAAGTTAATAACATTTTTGAAAATCACTATAAATTAATTTAATTAATTTTCATCCAAAAGGAAGCGTGGGGTATGGGATTTCATGTCAATATACATTCCATTGAGACTTCATTGTTATTTTGAACCAATTCAATTTTATGTAGTTTATATAGTTCCCATTTGACATCTAATATAATTAGTAATTCATAATTCAATTTATATTATATCTAAATTTGAATAATTTCAATCATGGGAATCATGAATAAAAAATTATAATGTGGTAAAAGCTATTGTACAATATCATGTACTTTTGTGATTGTTAACATTCTTTAGAAACAATCAATTTTTTCTAATAATTTCTTTTGGTCATTAAATTTATATTAAATATACATATTAATGTATAAATAATATGATAATTTACTAAAATATGTAACATTTTAACATACAATGTATACATATAATATTATTTGATTAACTATTTAAATATTTATAAATACTAATATTTTACTCAATAATAATAATTGATGATAAGACAAATTTGATATGAATTAAATTAAGTATTCAATATACAAGAAATTATTTTCACATGAAATACACATGTGGGGAATTTTTATAGAAATCCCCTCAATACATCGGTAGGTATCTTGAGACAAAATCTTTTGTCCAAACCTTATAAGTTTGTATCTAGTACATTTTAAAAGTATTATTAAAGTTATTGTCTTTAGAGACAAATTTGGGAAAAATGTATTGGTTTGTACCCTATAGTTTAAAAAATATTTTGACTGCTCTTAATGGTAAATTTATCATGTTCCTAAGACATTATGTTCAATAAATGACATGTTCCATCATTAATAATTAATTTATATTATTATTCATGAAATTTTAACTATGAATTTATCTCTAGATGCATTTAATTCTCAGTTTATCGATTAAATAGATGGGGTTTTCAGTAATTTATGTTTCTATATTTATTATTCCTTATCCAGTTATTTAAATGGAATATTTTCTCAGATATTTACCTTGTCATATTGACTATTCTTATTGATTAATGATATATTATGATTTATATAACCTTTAATGGTTATTTGATCTCACGATTAATTTTTTCCATTCTTCAGGAACAATGTAGAATAAAATTCTTGATATTCAAGGATATTGTTGAAGAAATAATGATATTCTGATAGAAAAATTATATTTTAATTTGTGTATTCAAATGTAATATGGAAATCATGTATATATATAGTTTACCAAGACTAATAAATATACAATAATTTTCTATGTGATTCCTTTTACCTAATTCTATTGTTATAATGTAGATACCAAATTCAAACTACTAGGGTCACAGTTTTTAAAAAATGGGTTTCTACATCCCCCAGTGGTCTTGGGTGTCATCATCTATCTGAGTGATATGTTCTCAATAGTTCCATACTGGTTTCATGGTGTCCCCAAGTAGTTATGGGAGTGATCAGATATCTATGACCTGATATATTTAATTCCTCTAGTATGGTTAAAAGAGTTCCCCATCAGAGATGCTTTAGATCTAATATATCATTATTAGAGTACATTTCGATACAAAAATACTTTCTTAATGAATATACTTGATGATTGTGTTCTCTTTTATGTGTTCCACTTGTGATGGTTGGTATGTTTAATAAACATAGTATTACGTGATGGAGTATGTTATCTTGGATGAGTGCTATCTGGGATGGTATAGTTGTTCACAATGAGTGAGATCTCTGAAATGAGTTCCATTAGGTGTGTTAAGGCACTTGGAATGTGTTCTCATTGATGAGCATTACCTTTGAGCATAAAGTAGTATATTATGGATGGCTGTGAGGTTGGGAAAATAGAAGACATAAATAATTGGATGATTATATCTTGGTTATTATAGAATTCCATGCAATTATTTCATATATATTGACTGGTACACAATATGGAGATTATCATAATAGTTATGTATATCTAGGGGGTGTCCAAGATGGTGTTTCTTATTCTCTCTCATTAGGTTACCTCTATACTGGGTCTAGTGTGTTGTTTCCTTTCAATCCCTCTGTATTATGTTGGTTCTTGGGGAATAGACATGGGATTTTCTTAGTAACCTATACATGGGATATTACAGCACATGTTTTTTATTGTGTAGATAATATGCATATAGATTTAGACCCAAGAGGACCAACAAAAGGTTGAAAATAGTGAGGTAAATCAACTAGTGTGTATACCAGTTCTTTGTTGAGGTGTGTTTTGGGGTTTCATTTTACAACAGTCCACACCATCTAAGTAGGTTAGACACTTTTCAAGTTTTGGTGTGCCCGTAATTTTCCCATTTTATCTTTCAGTACTTTTTTGGTACTTTAATTATTGTAAATATGTGTACATGATTTTTCTGTTTCATTTATTATTATTTATGCACTATTACATGGAGATTCATGTGAGAGCATGCATATAGGTTCCATAGGATTTGGTAAAAAATGTGTTTGATTTTCTAACTCTGTTCAAATCACCAACCCCTACCCATTGGAGGTGGGTTTTGGTAGGTGTGGATTCATCCTTGTGGTGTTAGTTCATGAATAAGTTGTATCGTAGAATTTTATTCTACCTTAGGAATAGAGTATGTTATTTTTGTTTGGGTTTTTTTATATTGTTCACACCTTCTTGGGTTTGGATTTTAAGCCAGGGAAACCATTATTGACGTAGTTTCCAATTTATCAAATCAATATGACTCTGATAACCTTTTTGTTGACAGAGAAAATTTAGGCACTGCTTGTAGGGTTAGTTTCAAACATGCATCATATAGGACTAGGTTTTGGGTTCTATTCCCATTTTGAGTCATCTCTCTATATATAATCTGTGAACATGGAACTTATTGATTGTATTTTTGGATGCCACCATTATGACGGAAAGGCAGGGTTCAATGGATGTATTATGATGATAATACACCTAGTGATGAGGGGTTAGCGCATAATGCGGTACCTACGGGTGGCCCTCCAGTTGAGAAACCACCCACTGAGTTGTAGGATGTGTTAGTAGTTCAGGAAAAGAACATATACAGGCTGAGTGTGCAACATGAGTTCTGAAGGAATCAACCTCTAAGGTATCTAGGTGGTCCAGACCCCAAAGAATCTTATCACTGGATTTAAGTATTCATATTTGTTTTCCAAATCATGAGGATAACTTTTGATTAGATAGTGGTCCTAATGGTGAGTGTTTTATAGGTAATGGCCAGATGATCGTAGAGTCTAGTGACCCAAACTCACAATGAGATGATTCTCACTTTGATGTAGTTTGATAACAACTTTAGGGATGTGTTTTATATATCCACATTGATATTAGGGAATATCTTAGAGAATTTATATCTTCACTAAGAAAAAATGACCATGGTAGTGTATTTCATATGGTTCACATACCATTTATGATAATCTCAAGATATACAATATCCTCTTGTTAGAGAAAATATATTTAAGTAGGTTATACGCTGGGTTATCAGGGCTATAAAAATATCTCTATGTATAACTACATATTCCTGTATGCTTCAGTGAGACTTGGTGGGGGATAGATTTCATGATGAGTAGGTTGTGACTATTGGTTCTAGCCACACAGGAGTTGAGACCTTAGTTGATGGTTGCCGACATTAGGTGCAAGGATCCCAGCATGTGAGATACTTGAGGAGGATATCACAAGATTGAGGGACTATGGAACATGGTTCGAAGGATATATATAGTCATCTACGATAGAGGAAGTATTTATCTTTTTAAAGATGGGGATATCTCACACGAGATTTTATGACATGTCATTCTATTGACAGGGAGATGGCTGAGGGACCTCCCATTCTAATATAAAGATAGGAGCATGTTGTTTTTAATGAATGTGGACATGTATAAAAAGAAAGGAGATTATTAGGAGGTGGCATATGATTTATTATGTTTCCTATACCACCACCAGGTTGTCTTTGTGAGGATCAAGGAGCAAGAGGATGAGGATGTCTATAATTACAGGCCATAAAGTCATATAAAATTGGGGCTCCACATATTATTAGAGGCATGCTCTATGTCAATTATACTATTTTAGTAGCATTTTTTGACACATTTTTGAGCTACTCTATTCATTACATTTCTATATTAAGGGTTATCCAAGGTGATTTCATGCATCATTACAGCCCTTTCGATGGTTATTAGTGATGTAGCTTTAGACTCATGAGGAGGAGTGCTACTTCCCCCACCGAGTCATGTACTTTTGATGTGATAGAAAACCCTATGGTAGAGTTAGTGCTTCCCAAATCCAATAGTTTTGAGGTGTGGATTACAAGTTAAATTGGCTTGAGTGTTCAGGGTGTGGTTTCATGTTGATGCATCGGTTTAGGCCATATTGATTCCAGTGGAGCTGTTATGCTCAGTAATTTGGCTAGAGTCTTCTACAAAGAGGATCAATGAATACACAATTATTTCATTTGTGTGACTTGAATTGGGAAGAGAGTTACTAACATATAAACTTTCCATATTGGAAGGGAGACCATATAACGATCTTACTCATTATAGATTAGTTTCTTACCATTAATGGTCTATCTGTATCCAGCTATGGGTCTAGTGATGTTTATGGATTTTTCAAATGAGTCATCCACTTTTGTGGATTGATCCCAAGTACATATTTATGAGCTCATATATGTACCAAAATAACTAAATCTTATTAGATTACTGGTATAAACCATGGACTAGCAGTGCTATGAGATTTCAATTTCCTTTTACAGTAGTGGTGATGGGGAAATATACCCTAATATGTGACAAGTTTACCTCATCACTAGGAGTTGTTTTGTGCATTGACTAACACATAAGGATTGACCCAATATTGGTGTCAGTGTATCAATTAGCTCCCATAGAGGTTCATGAGACATGGTATAGTTTGAGGTGTGGGGACAAAGGGAATAACAAGACCTAGTTTGGGCTATTGGGAAGGCATTTTTTTGTTGGTACCCTTGTGTTCTCGAAATCATAGTTACACATGTGACACTTGAGGATATCATAAAATATCTACTTCTGATGATAGTTTCCCCATGCATTTTTCAATGAGGTAGTGAGGCACCACATAGAGATTCTATTCATTGGGTCTTGTGTGATCGAATATCCACTAGACATGTTCATGATTGGTTTATCAATGGTGAGAAGAATGACAATCTTCCCAGGTCGAACAGTGACACCAGTAATGATTTTAAATAAGGAAACAGAAATGTTTCTTTCTCTTATTATTACACATACGAGAGGGATAGTTATTCTATGTAGATTAAACTATTTGGATTATAGAGATCTTGTGATGGATTTCATGTTGGTGTGGTAAAGTTAACACCCCACCGTAGGTGTTTCTCAATTTGAGACCATGTTTGGGAGGCCCTATAGGACACCGCTGTACTTCTTGGATGTACTATAAGACAACATTTGTGGTCAATGATTGGGTGCTAAATATGGATGATTTGGGAGAATTTCAACCAATTATAGATGTATATTTCTAGGTTATGTCTGTATCTTTATCAGATTATCGAGTTAGTGTACCGCTAGACTATATGGCCGTAGATAGACATGGTTATATGTTTTTTCCACCATTTTCAGGTGAGGAGACTGTTTCACAATATTTTTCATTATATCAACCTTGGTTTAGTGGGACACAGGGCATGTATTTGATTTCTTATATCCCCAGTGTGTATGTTTTTAGGTAACATATGAACTCACTAGTGATCTCATTAGCAAGGGAGATGTAGTTGAGATCACATTTTTCTTCCTTAGGTGTAGTTTTATGTTTTTCAGTGGATGAATCATGAAGGTGGGTATAGTTTAGTGGTTTTGGGTTTTCAATGTAATAATATGGAATATTTCAATAAATATTTTTAAAAATAAGGGTTATGTCGGTAAGGGATTTTGTGTCCTGCGTAGCCTTCGTGTCGTAATATTAAATATATTAAACATATTTTATCACACCCAATACATTTTTCATTATAATTGGAAGAAATCTCAATCCGAGTCTTAGATCATAAATTGAATACCATTAATGTGTATGAAACATGGTTCTTACCGTAGGTGTGACATAATATATTTCATCTTTGAGTACTCGGTGAGTGTGAGTTAGTCGTGCATTAATTTGGGAATTGTTAATTTATTAAAATTAAATTATTAACCTCTAAACCTTTTAGTTCATTTATAGAAGTATAGAGAAATATCCCCACCACCACCATTTAATGATGGAAGACCTGTGTCTAATCCAAGGTGAGTGGGTACTAACAATCACAATTTTTATTCCAACTGTCACCACATCAAGGTGAAGCAGGTTCGGGGTGTTGTTTTGGACAAAAATATTCAATGATTCAACAATAGATAGGACTATTTTAATGTTACGCTTCCTAATTCTAAATTGACTCAATTTTTTGAGGTTTTAATACAATATTACTACATCTAATGATCCCATAGGGGAAGATCTATGGGTTTCATGAGAAATTGGGGAGTTTCAGGTGGGTTGGATAGGATTCCCATTTAGAATTCATGATCAACTAATGTATAATGTAGGAGCACATAAGGTGTTCTATTACTATTTGATAATATGTCATTTTGACTCTAAAAATCATGTACTGGGTGTGAAAATCAAGTAGTTAGCTCTAGTCATATGTCTAAGGGACATTGCCAGACATTCTATGTTAATGGTCATGGAAATGTGGAAGTACAAAACTATGTATATGGGCATGCAGTGCCAAACATGGGAAGAGGTTGATGAAATGGCCATGTGGATGGATATCTGAGACATGTAATGTAACAAGGGTATATTATATGTTTTGTGACATAGAAATATAGCCATGTATTTGAGAGGACACACCCAAGAGACCAGACAAGTTCACACGCCATGTGGATATAGGTACACACAATGTATATACCCCAATACCTGACAAGTACTGTGAGGGGACAAGGATAGGGGAAAACTCTAAGAGACATGTTGAGTTCTGTGGGTACAGTATGAATAATCCACATATAGTCTTATATCTCAGGTGTATCCATCTTCTAGACTTAGATAGAGTCCTACTGCTATCATATATTGAGTATTTTTCTATTTGGAATGTGATAGTAACCATAGTTTAACCATGTGATATGCGATGTAAAGTGAGGTTAGCGGGTCACTGGATAGAGGAAAATAGTAAAATAATGGTTCAGCGGGTTCTCATGGAATATCCCTGTGATAGATTAGTGTGTAATTGTTTCCTCAACATAGGATTATAAACCCTTAAATATGATTTCTTTATACAAAGTTGTTGTATCCCTCTGGGTGGTCGGGGTGATATTTCTAATCATATCACCTTCCCTAGTAGGGGTTCTTGGTATTTTTATAACCTTTGTTCATAGGGTGGGGATCCCCTACCTAGACGTCTACCGAAATAGGTCTTGGGGAATACTCAGATATATGATTTGCCTCTTAGAGGGAGGGTCCAATAGATTTTTCCTCATTATTGGATAGATTATCCCCTACTTAGAGGGTCATTTTTATAGGGTTTGTGGTATCATAGTGACAATGATCTTCTACATAGTGGTTGGTTCTAGTGGACATAACAATATCATCATGTGTATAATCCCTTATATATCGATTGGATCATTGTTGACACTCTGTTCTTTCAAAGAGTCTAAAAAATGACAAAGGAAAATACCGTAGAAAAAAGATAAGAAAACACATGATGAAAATCATGATTTGCAAAGGCATGAGTGCCCCACTTTTGGGATCATCTATAAATACTTCTGAAAGTTCTAGTTAGGACTCAACTAAGTATACAAATCCAGTTTTTTCATCACATAAGTGAATATCAGGTCACCCAAGCCTACCTGAGCGCACATACATGCGCGCCGGTACCTAATTGGGAACCCCACATTGATTGAATTACTTTCTTCAGTATACAAGCCATTATTCCCAACTTAAACCCATTCATGGAAATGATTCTTCTTCATTGGATCCCTTGTCTAAAAGGGATTCTGTTGATACATGCACCAAAAACTCATGAATTATCAAATATTTTGGGAAAGGCACATCAGTGTGTCTCTTATTTGGGTTTGTATATCCACAATCAGAGGATCCCACATTTGATTCACAATGGGGTTAGGATTCATGGGGTTTTTTTGGGATTGAATATACAAATTCACATGTACCTTTCTCCATAAAATTGTGTAGGGAAGTTCCTGATTTGGAGGATTAGGGTTTGGGTTTTTTCCTCCTTTATTCTTCTCTATGATCTGGATCCTCAAGTGTTTAGTTGGGAGGATAAGGTTTAAAGTTTCTTTTCCATGTAATCAAAAGTGAAATCTCCCTCCCCTGACAAGATCCACAAGGGTAGCCATCCTGGTGTAATTCCCTAACCTTTCATTTAAGAGGTTGCATTCTTACTCCTCTCTACTTCCTTCACCTTCACTCCATTCTCTAATTGGACCCTTGTCCAATGCAAATTGAAGATAAGGATGGTACATTTCCTTGACCTCTTCCACGACTGTTTCTCCCTCATCCACCATTTCCACCTTAGGCGTACCCTCTTCCACCGGCAGAGGAGAAAAATTGTGGTTACATTTGTTGAATCTTTGACAACATATAGTTTCTCACACTGAGCATGACTCACATGGGCTTATAGATTTTTCATGGACAAAAAATATTCACAAGTCTTGAACAACGAGATCCCTGATTTCTATTCAAATCAGGATACATAGGGTGCAAATTGAAGGCCTAAGCTCAAAAGGGTTATCTTCCAAAGAGGGTTCACCTAATCATGTCCCCTTAAATGGATATATTTTATGCATAATTTCCAACACAATGAATGAACTATGTGAAATCCAATTATTTTCATATGGATACGTCGGAAGCCTTATTAGGGCTCAAGTTCACTGTATATCCTCTTCAAGAATCATACTCTAGTTCCCTTAATCTAGGTATCCTCTTTATAAATAGTCACCATATTGAATCCCAAAATCATCAAGGCATCGATTTAGGGGATTAAGATGAATTTCATATATCTCCATGGAGTATACTCTCCTATGAGACTCATCATACTATGTGATATTTGATTCTTATCCACCAAAGATACACATGATTCCTCCTTGAGGTTCAAACTCCACACTTCTTATCAACCTAGTTCTCCTTGGTCCATTTTCCCAACAACATCAAATCTTACTTGGAAACCCATATTCATTCAACCTTCCTTGGGATTATTAGGCATAATTCCCACACCCAACATTTACTAAGCCCCTTTTTCTTAGATGTCGTTACCACATGACATTAAACAGTATGGCTAGGTCCTTGTCACATGACTTTAAATATTATGATGTGTCCCATTAAGAGGCACCAAACTATGAGGTTTCTGATTCCTTTTATAAGGATAAATAGGTAGCCCATTTTATGGGTACAATCACAATATAAATAACAAGCTTTCGTCTCCCTAAGTGATAATAAATTCCAGAGCACCCCACTGAGGGGCTTAAAAACCAGTATCATCATAACGATGATTAAATGAATCTCTAAATCTTGTATGAGATGATACCATTGATGGAGAACCTCAAATTCATATAGATATTGCCATTAATGAAGAACCTCGAATACATACCGATGATTCTAAATTTCACACATGTTAATAAGTGATTGAAAATTATTAGGGAAAATTATGTTATACTTGCTAAATTAAAAAGGATTCATGAAAATTTTTAAAATTTATAAATAGAGTCTCATAGTAGACAATAATTCCACCCAAAATGGTGTGATGAGTCAGACATCCCACCTTCTAGACCAATGCATGTTCTTAATTATCCTAGAGTTCAATCTTAATGGACATATACCTTTTGAAATTATATCCCTTTTGGATAGAGAACTATTGGGTATTTTTGGTTCCAGGAATAAATCCAATGGAAACTTCCTAGAAGTGGTGATTCTTAAATTAGAAAACATGTTTCAAGGAACTAAGAAACAATAATGGTGTACCTGATGTGAATCGTTAACCATGTTAATAAAGTAACCCATCAATTATAACCCAATCAATTAATAAATGATGTCTAGACAATGGAATCAATCATTCATGTATCCAAATAAAATATATCTCATTAATGAAGTTTCTTGTAGTTTTCATGATTTTTCTCAAAAATCCCTTCAGTCCTAAATGTCTTTCTACTAGACGACATCTGTGAACTTACTGGCCATAGCTCAAGCTATATCCTCATCCACAGGAATAAAATAATCACCTACTCTGGGTATTCAATGGTGGGATTCCAACGTGCAAGTAAGGGAGTACCGTCAGCACTATACAATAAAAACCTCAGAGGCTTCCCGACAGGCTCTCCAAGACAATAACAATCCTCAATCATCTGGTGAACGATGACTGGTGGTCAAGAAGAAGATGGTTCCAACCATTGTCTTCAACCGTATCGGGTCCTTATCCCCAATACACATCATCAAGTCCTTCTCATACTACAAGTAGGTGGATCAAGAGGTCATTCAGGGCCTCAATTCAAATATACAAGGGTCCTTCCTGAAGACTCGCACAACCAATCACCACCAGCAGAACCCTCCTGGTAGTGAACCCCCATCATGATGGGGGTGTGGCCCTTGGACATTCATCCGATGTCCATTAGACCTGGGAGTGCAAGAAGAACTATCGTGGAACCCTTTTTGTCAACAGGGATCATGTTCTTACCTCTTCCCCTTCTAGAGAAGTCTATCAACCTAAATTCATGGATAACAAAGAGCAGACATATACACCAATATCTCCTAATTCAGCTGCATTGTAGACTCATCTGGCAGCATCCAACCAATACCTCTTGGAAAATCTGGTGGATTACCATGAACATGCATATACACCTGTTTACAAATTAACATTCAATCACCAGGCTTGTTTGACTGCATTTAAGGAAGCCTGCCAATTAAATGTGGTGGAAACAGGTAAACAGAAACATACACCTGTATACCCTCACCAATTATTCTAGTAGACCTGTCTTCCAATATTGAAGGATGTTCATTAACTGTTCATGATAAAAAATATCCAAAGACACATACACCAGCCAGGATTCATCAAGCCTGAAAAAATTTTCTTTTGGTAGCACCCAGAGAAGTCAGTAGGAAAGCATCGACAACAAATTGGGGGAGACGCACCTCTCTACCCCCATAGATGAGTATTGTCAGTACCCATTGATAGGAAAAGGGGGACCATAATAGGCATGTACACCTACTGTATTTGTGGAATTGAAGTATATTCTCGTTTTTGTCACTCAAGTCACTAAACACAACATATAAATGGTTAATGGCTAGAAAGAATTGCTTCCCATACACTGGAATCATGCCAGAATATTATAACAGCAACATTAGATATACCAGGGGATCATACACATTTATCTCTCCCCACACCCGGGATGACACATCAACATGCCATCCCGGAGTATATACATAACTCTACTTCAGTATAGGAGGGTCATAGGGAATACTCTCCCAAATCATACGGACGACTAGATCGATAACATACACCCACTAAAATTAGTGGAAACTGGACCTTTATGATGACCACCCTAAGGCAGGAATATAAACCTACCCATGATAACCAATTCTAGGAGAAAGTGGCCCCAAATTTGTATAAGTGATCATCTAAGAATAAATCTCAACAAACACAATTGGAATTTCATGAGCCTAGATGTAATCCATATCCTCTTGATGATTGAGTTCTTGAATCAATAAGACATTTATCTATTGCAGCTTAAGATCCTACCATCTCATTACCATATTATTGGAGTATTAGAAGTAATTTTGATGGTCCCCATCAAACACATCATCAGAAAGGCTTTCTTCATGAAACGTAGATCAATCCAGAGAGCTTATCACTGGAGGAGAGCCATGAAAACCCTCCATGTGGATATTAGACCATGGAGTATGGGGATTTATCCCTTACTATAGTCCACCATGGTGGTCCTCCTCATAATGGTGTTTTCTATGAAAGTTATTTCCAGTAGTATTTCACATTGATCTATAATTGACAATATATTAATGAGAAATACCTCTTATTTCGAGGCACATGCGGTCTCAAAGACTGTCATGTCTGATGACATGTCATTAATAGGTGAAATAATATATCATCCATATGATATATTAAGGGAATGGTAATTCTCAGTTCCTCCCTTGGGTCATTTGTATTCTAATATTGTAGAGTAAAAATCTACTGATTCCATTATTTTTAATAAAACAATACAGAATCATCCAATTTGGTAGGAATGAGTTGAAAATCCTCTTGTGAAAGATGATGAAGATATGTTAAACATGATAAAAAATGTCTAATGGTGAAATACATGTCTTGTTCTGGACATGGGAAAATTTTCAATATAAAATTACAGAATTGATGGAGGAAGATTGTATTATGGATTTCTGATCATCTTTTGGAATACTCTTCATCATTTAAAAAAAAGTATTACCATATGATGAATATGAAATCATGTAAAGGTAATGGAATGGTTGCAATGCCAAATTGACATTGCATCTCTCTCAGTTTCCAAACATAAAAAGTATAAAAAGTAGTGTAGAACTTTTCAGCGGGCATGACTCAATGATCTGAAGAGGCTACACCAATTAATTTCTAATACCCCATATGGTGTTCATATCATAGGATGGGGTGAACATAGTGCATTGAATTTCCCTTCAATCCAGAATTAGATAATCCCACAAAAAGTAGTCTCATGCAATGTTATTTCCCATGACTAGCTAAAACCAACATATTTTTTATGTAATCAAATGTATGCTCAATAATTGGCCTAAACTAGCTCTCATCAGATCCAGGACCAAATAAATCAAGATATTGAGATTCTATTCCATCAAGAATATTAGAATCTTATGTAGGCCTCCAACATAGAGAATTTAATCCATCAGATGATGCAATGTATGAAATAACACATCAATATTCTGAAATACGTGATTAGAGTTTTTGTCGGATAATGCACCCAATTAATTTCCAAACCAAAATTCTCCAAATTAGAAGAGTAGCTACGCAAATCTAAGCTATAACAGTTCTAGATCCACCCCAGCCTGCATGGCTAGGGTCTTGTTTAATTATACCATTGAATTATATAAAAAATTTCAATGGTTTGAAGAAGGAAAACAAGAATAGTCACAACCTGCAGGGCTGGGGGGGTTTTCACATATGAAATCCCCTCTTCAACGGAAGTCAATTTCCTTTCGATTAGGAATGAATCCACAAAGATAAAGCACACCTAAACTATCAATGGATTAACATTGGGAAACTGTATGCCATAAAATTCATAGGAATTCAGAATATAAGAGAACATAGTCTAATGGATGATACAAAAGGAGATGATCATACAAATATATTGAAAGATCACCATAAATGTATTATGTATATGTGAATTTAATTAATAATATTGTAGATTATCCTCTTGAAAATGTTTCTTGTTTAAAGGAATCATAATATGTTGTACTTATCTATAATATGGCACACACTAAAATAAACGAAGAAGGGGTATGAACCCGAAATCAGAGGCATACCCAGAATCTATGTATTCCATCAAATATCCAAATACCAACCCTCCAAAAGGAATCTATCAAGGGGAAAGTTAAAAGTCAATTCACATCTCACATTTCCACTGGATAAGGTCAATATCTTTGTCTTGAAGAAAATGTTTCCCAAAAATAAGAGGAGATGAATGAGTTTAAAAGACTCAATAGTGTGTTACTTCGAAGCAGCATTTCTGCTAGACATAATCCTCATGAAAATCCTCATCTTTCACATCATGTAGGAGCTCCTCTGTAAAGAGGATTTGAGGTAAATACATATTTGTATAATGAATTCCATCCATTTGGTACACAACCAAGGCAGGATAAAACATATCATTGCAAGACTATTCCTATGTGTTATCCAAGACAAAGACCAGCTGCACCACCACCAGTGGGTTCTGAAGTCGTTTCACTAGTTCAAGAACAAAATGATTGTACCTATATAGGTCCCAACTCATCTGGATATTCCTTAGGTTCTTGTCAACAAAATTGAGGCATTAACTACTCGATTGGAATATACAAGAGAATGGCATGCACCATTTTATTTGGAAAATAAATCTTTCCCTGAGTGGGTGGATCTGATCCCTCCCCCACAAAATTTTGTGAATACTACATTCCCAATATTCAATGGTTCAAGAGATCTATAACGACACTTAACACATTTTATTTCCTTTATGCATCCCGTGAGGGGGACTCCTAAAAAAAAAGCAGTAAAGCTCAGGTGTTTTGTGCAGTCATTACATGGATTAACTTTTGTATGGTACACATGTTTGCAATCTCAATCAATTACTGGATGGGATGATCACGAACAGAAATTCCTCTTCAATTCAGCTCAAACCTTCCCAAGACAATAGATTTTTATCATACAAATTTCAAACAAAGGAAGAATGAAATATTTTCATATTTCATTGCTCAATGGAAACGATTAATATATTTCATAAATCTGGTTCTCCCCCAGGAAAAGTTTCTCCCAATTTCTGTGGAAAATATATATGATGAGTTATGCACACCATTGATCCCTCTGAAATTCAAAGGAGGATTTCGATACCTTACTTCAATTATTCAATATATCGAATATTATGTTATGTAAACTAAAGCAAAAAATCATGTAATTCCATGAGCTCTGGGAAAGAGAGGAGGGAAAGTAGAGGCTTCTACATTCACACTCAAGCAATATCGTGTACCTACATCCACATCAAAACATTCATCATATCAAAGCGATCTACCTCCTAAGCATTAGAAGCAATGACTTTCCTTTCAATATGATCAATGAAATAAAATGTGGAAATAGTTTGTGGTGTTAAATAACACTATTTATTATTTCATAAATTAAAGGTTTCACACTTCATCTTAGCTCTGTAAAATAATTTTGTTCAGTTTCGAATACCAATGAAACCAAACAAAGAAGGATATGAATATCTTTTGAACTATTTTCCCTTTCACAAGTTGTTTGGGAATCACATTTAGAATTGTTTCATTTTTGGAGACCTCCTCCCAAAAATGGTAGTCTCTGGTCAAGTGAAAATGAAATTTTCATCAGCTCAGGTAGCATGTGTTACTGGTAGTGATCTAGAAGAAGAAGGAGAATGGAATGAAGTCAAAAGTAATAATGTACATAAATATGATGATTAGATGATCAATAAAATGATTAACCAAACTCATCAAATTCTACAAACAAATTTGAATCAACTGATTGTGTCTTTTGCTACTCCCACCACACTAAAACTGCCATCATCAAATGATCAGTCCTCCAAAGGTCAATCCTCAAAGAAGCAACACGATCAGAATGATAAAGAGAAGTCAGAAGAAGGTGATCTCGTGTAAAGTGAAATGTTGTCTTTAACTCTAGAAAGTTTCATGCCATCTATTTCAAAAACATTGGCACTAACCCACCAAATGACAAAACTAGAACTGACCTATCATGCAGAATCTTCATCAGATAATGAATTGATCTTTGGATCTGCCAACATTTTCCACTTAACTGTTCCCTATGCCAATAATGATTTTGATTATAATGATCCTGAGTTTCATGTACCTAAATAAGGAACTAGAGGAAGAGGCCTAGGTCGAGGATATTGTGGAAGATGTAGGTATTCTAGAAACCACTATATTAACTCTACCCCTGCTCGAACCGTATATTCAGTAGAAACTTATGGGAGAGCCCTTCAGTGGGGTCAACTAGAACAAAGATATTCTTCCATGTATGACAAGTTTGGTCCTAACATGATTATTTTGGAGAAAATTACTTTGGTTACACCATCTTCTTCTCTGTATGTAGATAGACCTAGTAAGTCTAATCTACAAAATCTAGGAGTATTTTCAGTTTCTTCTCCAACAAAGGGTACATCTAAATCAAAATAATCAAATTCCCTGGCACTTGAAAAACTGCATCTTCATGCTGGGAAATGCAGACCTCTAGACAAAAAGTATGAAATTTTGAAACAATTGGCCCATGTCCCAGTGAAGTTGTCAATTTTGGATTCCGTGAATCATTCAAATGATCTTTGAAAAGCACTTGTTGAGGCTTTGTCAAAGCCTCAAGAGTTTTAAACTGAAGTTGATGCAGCTGAGGTTTACCGTATACAGAATGATCCAATAAAATTTCATGCAGATATATATTGTAATGCCCCGATCCCAGTTACCAAGATTCAGTGCATTATTACATAACATTGGAATGATCACAAAAGATCAAGTCTCTAAATACCAATTATTTTACAAGTCCGGGAAACTCTAGATATATTCATAAGTCTTACATTACATCATAAAGAAAAAAAACTACAACAATATATTGTCTTCATATACCCTCAAACTGTCACTGTAGGTCATTCATAAATTAATTATTCACATCCTGGGAGAAATAAAACATTGAAAGGGGTGAGCTTAGAAGCTCAGTAAGGATAACAATATAGCAGAAACTTTCATTGATAGGAATTAACATTTAAGTAAATGTATAACTAAAACAAAATCCTTTTAAACTTGAACATCAACATAATATGGAAAAAATAAAATGAAATAATTCCATTTACTTATTCACATGGATATTCTACTAGTCTAATAATTACATGAAATATCAATAACCACTTTCATAATGATGGAATGCATAATGCCAGACTATCGTAACCATGTAGCCAAGGCCTCGTGCCAAGACTACAAATAAGATTTTTTCAAGGCCTCATGCGAAGACACTATTTTGTCTCATGAGACCTACCGATTCATCGAGGAGCTATAGCAGGCTCCACCCGTCACTTATTAGGTCCAATGTATTCCTCATGTTAATAGGTTTTAACATAACATAAAAATTACTATTAGAACTCGCATACGAAATGTCAATACTTTCTCCAGAAACCATGAATGGTATAAATATAGTACATCCACTGTCAGACATATCACAAAAATTTCAATACAATATGGACGATTTTTATCATAAAAAATCAACCTCAATCAAAAATAATATCCAGTAAAGGATGCTGATATAGTTGAAAATGACGAGTAAAAGTTTTTGAGAGAAATATTTTTTTTGTAAAATCATTTCAAAATCACACATTTATAAAGGAAGTAATTTAAAAGAGATTTTTGAATCAAAGTGTGCCATACCACTTTGAAACATTTCAAAAGAATTATCATTTCAAAAAATTCATGTCCATATAAATAAATCCTTAATACCATTTTGAAAACATGGAAATTAATGAGAATGATTTAGAAGAATAAATCGTTAAAACATTTAAAATGATGTTTTAGTAAAAAGTCCCTTAAAATAATCCCTTTGAAAAATATTTTATGAAACATGGACATGGATAATAAATATGTCCCGGTAGATACTTACATAAAAACAACATTGGATAATAAAGAGATTGTGAAATTAACCCTTACCAATTTGGTAAATTCCGAAACATACACCCCATGAAAGAGGTATCATAAAATGAACATGTAAATACACATAAATTAAAGTGTATTACACTTTGAATACAATTATGGGTAGTATATACAACACACAAAAGGTAATAGTGGCAATATGGTACGAATCTCACGGGAATAATGAGTGAGATGAAGACCCCTTACCTTTTACTTTTCATCGGTCGAGGGTAGGATAAACACCTCTATAATGGTGAAATAATTGTTATTAAGTTATACAAGAATCATATACATAAATATTATTTCATATATGATCTTTTAATAATGCCTTGTTAATAATATTTTAGTATTATCGTCGTTTTGAGTGTTATCTTACTCATTTTATTTTATATGTTTTGTTACATAAGACTTTTTTGTTTTGTATATGTTGTATCTAATTCATATCCAGAATGATATCAAGTCCATAAACATAATTTTTAATCATCAAATGATAATTAGACTTGAATGGATACGATGGGGAATGAATCTCATCACTTTCGTGGAGACGGTAGTCAGTACGTACGCACGAACACTACTTCAACTTCCTTTTTTATTTTAAAAGGAATAAAAACCTAATGATACATAGGTATATTATTATTCCAGTATAATATAATATTTTATATGTGTTACTTAAGTTCATTAACAGCTTCCTTTATATGTTCCATTTATGGTATGAACGAGTCCTATCACTTTAAGGGGGCGGTAGTCCACACTTCCTCAAATGAAAATATCATATATATATATATACAACATGAAACGAATAATGTAATGCTATAAAATGGAATTAAAGAAGCTTATATATAGAATAAATATCATTAATATCATATTTAATTATAGTTCCATCATAATGGACACCATGGGATGTGGTAGGAGATAATTGAACAATCATTGTTTCGTGAGGCTTTTGGTTGTCATCCACAGAAACATTATGTTCTTCACCCACTAGATGGAGGTGTGTGTATGTGTAGTTAGAATAATTCTCATAACAATATCCCAGTATATTGATTATACTGGTTTTTTTACAAAAGAAAATAATGATAAGATTTTAGGGGTTGGAGAAGTAAAATAAAACAAAATAAGCTAAGAGAAATCGTTAGCTTTAATTTGGGTAACTCCATTTGGTTTGAACCAAAAAGGAATCTTGAAGTGCCTTATGCATAAGTTAAGGCTTCTAGGAGGAGTATAGGGATATATGTAGCTTAATTGGGTAGTGTTTGGATTATCCAAAAGGCTTCAGATGTGTGAGGAAGTGGTTAGAAGTGGTGCCCTTTTATTAGGGGGAGGAGGGGCTATTTATGGAAAACTTAAAGAATTAATTTATAAAAAACACATATTCAGTTTCTAACCGATCCAAAGTAGATTATTAAAATTATAAGGTGGTTATGGGTAGAAATTCTTTCAACCAATATATTTTAGACAGGTTTGGGCCATTATATTAACCTTATATTTTAGTTTTAACTCTTAGTTAATTAGTTTGACATTTACCATGTCACTTTGTATTTTTATATTAATAAACATAAAATATACATACAAGAGACACCCAAGTGGTCCATTAATGATACACCTATCATTATATAAGTCCTTTATCCGAACCCTAGATTTTTAGGAATAGAATATCAATTAATAATATAATATTTGTTTTAAAAACTCATTTATGTCAATTTTTACAATATTTAATAATTGATTTTCTTAAATTTATAAAAACGTTATTAATTAGAAAAAAATTCATATAAGCAATACTAACATTTCATATTAACCAATAAAATTATTGTATGGAATCAAAACTTTCAAATTATATTTATTTTATCATTTATAATACTAATTATTTGATTCATTCATTAATAAGGAAAATATTGCATCATTATTGTGTCATAAATAAATTTAATTATTAAATGACTAGAAATTATAGATAAAATATCCTTATGTAGGAAATTATTCTTATATTTCTAATGAATATTTATAGTCGAAAACATAACATATATAACCCTATGTAAAAAATGTTTTTCTAAAAGATATATGTTTATGTCATTTTTGTATTTACTTTAACTTAATTAATATAAAGTGTCATTATCACTTACAAGTGGATCCATGGGGTCCCAAAATAGACCCAAATGTTCCCATGGTTGGACATGAATCATCCAATAGGGTTAATACATGTTTTAGAGTAATTTATTGTTATTATATTTTTTTACCCATTTTTACCGGATTTACCCTTTAATCATGGTAAATAAAATATTTAATGAATTAATTACTCAAAATGTATAAAAATAAAAGTTACCTATATAAACAATTTGGAAATCCTGATTCTAAATATGTAATCATTTTTTCCAAATTCAAAACACATAAGTGGAAGAAATTAATTTAAAATTAATTCTCGTTGTCCAAACAAAAAGAACGTTTTTAAGAAATAATAATTATCAAAATATTGACACTTGTTTATGTTCGGTTTAATTGTGAAATTATGTCCAATGACCAAATTTGTATTAAATGGTAAAAATATACTCTAAATATACTTTAAAACCACTCAAATTCATAAATTATCACTATTAATTATTTTGATTGAAAATTATGTTTTTAACTAAAATTTAGTAATTTTCACTATTCATCAGAATATAAAAGTTATCCAAAAAGTACCAAAATTTCACCCTATGCTAATTTTAATATTCTGAAACCAAAAATGATGTCTATTCTACCAAATTAAAAACCTAAAAGTTTCATTTATTAAAATTATTTCATGTTGTCAAAACCAAAATTCATATTTTTAAGAAACAATATCTATCCAAAGATTAACACTTGTTTATGTCCATTCTCAAAGTGAAATTACATAAAATAATCAGCATTTGATTATATTGTAAAACTATAATATATTTATACTTGAAAACAATTATAATTTATAATTGATAATTTAAAACTATAAACTATTTTGATTAAAATAAGTTGTTTTCAGTTAAAATATAGTATTATTAACTATTCACCGAGACATGAAAGTAATCAGAAATACACCAAAAATTTATTGAAACTAAATTCTTATGTCCTGATTCTGAAAAAAAAGTTTATTTTGTCAAATTGAATATATAAATTTTCAAATATTGAATATATAGTTCAGAATTCAGTTACTACTATTCATAATCGCTTTTGAATGGCTAGTTTGGTAAGTTGTTGTGCACTTGATCTCGGTGTTGTGTGTAATGCAAGTTATTGAATTACATTAAAGAAATAACGTACTATGAAATTTTGGGGTGTTATAGTATTCCCTCCTTCAATAAATGTGTCCTCACAATTTGAAATTGTTCTTTTAAAATAAATGGTCAAAAATAGAAAATACATTTGTGGGAAAACCCACATCAGAAATTTGGTTAATAAAATTTGAACTTAATAATTGGAAAAGGGGAATGAAAAAGTTACCACCAAATAATGATCTAGATTAGGAGAACATTGGTGGAAATTAGAGACAAAGAGTTGGAATAAAAACGTAAATATTTATAGGGAGTGATTGAGGTCATCAATCACAAACAATTATAGAATTGTGTGCCTCAAAGCCAACAATCTATGATGATTTTAAATATCATCGGTTCAAAAAAACATAATGTATTAGGATAACACATTTTTGGTTTTAAGATTCCTTAACTAATGTTTAATAATTTATTTCTTCATAGAATAGGATATGAAAAAAAGTATACATATCATGTAGAGTTCCATCCTTTAACTAATTTCTACCACAAACTCATCTTTTAGTTTAAAACATAATAGAACATAAAAAAATATTATATTTATCCTATTCGTATTGGGTTCCAAAAAAAAGAATTTATAATTCATCTACTAGACCCTTTAAAAAACTACATTATTCAATCCAGGACATCATGTGGGTCAGTGGTAGGTGATACACCCCTGTTGCCCATCAGTTGTGGGTTCAAGTCTCACGGCCTTGCCGAACACGACATGTTGTCGCCCGACCTCCGGGTTGTCCTTTTTATAACAATCAAAAAATAATCTTCAAAATTGATTTAACCTTAAAAATTCTATAAAATGTCAAATATAATCCATTCCAATAGTTTTACATATCCAAATTAATTCTGTCCAAAATCACCGTCCAAAATTTATAAGAAAGGTAAATATAATGAAGATCTTTTTTATACGTAATAAAATGCGAATTCCTTCATCATGTAATCTTTTAAAATATGGTAATGCCCTGAATTACCCGAAAACCTTATTTATTACATTCATTCTCCCTTATTCCTTATAGAATACAAGATATATTCCTTGTATCCAAATCATCGATATCATATTCAAAAATTACGACCTTAGTATCAAGACCATATTAAGGATTACCTTTCCATAAACCATGTATTTTCAGAAAATAGTTTAACTTCCTATTGAGTCACTTTTCATAGTACCATATAGTCTCAAATCCAAAATGAAATAGTACTGATGAACAATCCATATTTATCTGCATAATTCATATAACCAATACATCGTTGATACAACACTAAAATGAAATAATTCATTAATATAAACATAAGAAAACCAGTCATTCCTCTTCATCTATGGTATTATCATTACTTTATTATTATCTAATATCATCATTTGGGGAATACTATGATGATTTGGACATTGGTTCGCGTAGTGTCCCAACTCCTTGCAGATGAAGCATTGTACATTTGAAACCTTTTTCTTACCCTTTCAGTCATGTACATGGTGTTCTTTTTCTCTACACTTATAAAAAACTCACATTCCTTTCAATAATGTTCCAGGGTGTTTCTTACCATAGTTATCACATATGAGAAAATTCTTCTTTTCCCTCTTCCCTTTATCAATTCTTCTCTCTTCCATCCTTTTCTTCTCTTACTTCCCTTCAAAGCCATAGGTCTCGGAGAACTCGTTGCTTATCTTATTAACACATGATACTATTTCAACATATGTTGGGAATTAATGGGAGGATATTTCCCTTCTAATTTTTGGGTTAATACCATGAAATATATGATGCTTCTTACTCTTTAGATCATATGTATTTCAAGAGTTCACATTCATTTTACTGGGTGCCATTTCTATACAATAGCATAAACTAGGTCATTTTATGAATTAAAATGAATATTTCCAAACTTGTAAAATACCTAACGTAAATTGAACTATTTATGGATTTTATCCATAATCATAAAAAAAATTTCTTTGAGTAATTATATAATCATAAACCCTTCATAATCGTTTGTAAAGAAAATGAGAATTATTCTAAGCATATCCCCCGGGAATGTCGTAACCAAGAGTGCAGCAAGGCCTATTGTCGTACACCACATCCCGTTTGAGTCTAGATCAATGTGTTGTTTTCAGGTTTTACCCCTAGGTATATATGTGCCAGAGCCGCCTCTACCTACTCGTATCCAGATAGGGATGTATTGCTCGGAAAACTCACAAAATCTCTACAATACAAAAATTCTAGTAATTTCTTCTATACTAATCCTCTACGTATATCTTAGTTCTATGTGCTCTAATCAAATATTATCTAAATCTATCTTCCAAGGTTTGTACTAAACTTCTTTGATACCAACTGTAACGCCCTGACCCCAGTTAACTAGAGTCGGTGCATTATTATATAACATAGGCATGATCACAAAAGATAAAGTCTCGAAAGACCGATTAGTTTAGAAGTCTTGGAATCAATAGATATATTCATAAGTCCTACATTACATCATAATATAAAAAAACTACAACAACATCTTGTCTTCATATCCCCTCATACTATCTCTGCAGGTCATTCATAAATAACTTCTTCACATCCTGGGAGAAATAAAACATTGAAAGGGGAGAGCTTAGATGCTCAGTAAGGATAACAATATAGTGGAAGATTTCATAGATAAGCATATAGATTTAAGGCAATGTAT
Source organism: Viscum album (assembly GCA_963277665.1). Taxonomy (NCBI): domain Eukaryota; kingdom Viridiplantae; phylum Streptophyta; class Magnoliopsida; order Santalales; family Viscaceae; genus Viscum; species Viscum album. The sequence continues at coordinate 1,285,180,818 of OY728134.1, forward strand.
AACTAAAGAAAAATCCTTTTAAACTTTATCACCATCATAATATGGAAAAATATAATGAAATAATTCCATTTACTTATTCACATGGATATTCTACAAGTCGAATAATCACATGCAATATCAATAAACACTTTCATAATGATGGAATTCATAATGCCATACTATCATAACCACGTAGCCAAGGCCCCGTGCCAAGACAAAAAATTAGATTTTGTGAGGGCCTCGTGCCAAGACACTAGTTTTTCTCATGAGACCTACCGATGCATCGAGGAGCTAAAGCGGGCTACACCTGTGACTTCTAAAATCCAATGCATTCCTCATATGAGTAGGTTTAAATATAACATAAAAATTATTATTAAAAATTGCATACAAAATGTAAATACATTATCTATAAACCAAGAATGGTATAAAAATAACACATCAACAGTCAAACATATCACAAAAATTTCAATACAATATGGAAGATTTGTATCATAAAAAATCAACCTGAATCAAAAATAATATCCAGTAAAGGATGCTGACATAGTTGAAAATGATGAGTAAATGTTTTTTAGAGAAATATACTTTTGGTAAAATCATTTAAAAGTAACACATTTATAAAGGAATTAATTTAAATGATATTTTTCAATCCAAGTGTCCCATACCACTTTGAAACATTTGAAAAGAATTATCATTTCAAAACATTGGTGTCCATAGAACTAAATCCTTAAAACCATTTTGAAAAAATGGACATTAATGAGAATGGTTTAGAAGAATAAATCATTAAAACATTTAAAATGATGTATTAGAAAAATTTAGATTAAAATAATCCATTTGAAAACTATTTTATGAAACATGGTCATGGATAATAAATATGTCCCAGTAGATACTAACGTAAAAAAACCTCGCATAATAAAGAGATTGTGAAATTAACCCTTACCAATTTGGTAACATATGAAACATATACACCATGAAAGAGGTATCATAAAATTAATATATAAATACACATAAATTAAATTGTATTACACAAATAATACAATTATGGGTAGTATATACACCACAGAAAAGGTAATAGTGGCAATATGGTACGAATCTCACATGAATATGGAGTGAGATGAAAACCCATTACCTTGTACTTTTCATTGGTTTAGGTTAGGTTAACCTCTTGTATAATTGGGAAATAATTGTTATTAAGTTATAAAATAATTATATACATAATCATTATATCATATATGATCTTTTAATATTGCGTTGTTAATAATATTTTAGTATTATCGTCATTTTTAATGTTATCTTACTCGTTTTATTTTATATGTTTTGTTACAAAATATGTGTTTGTTATGGATATGTTGTATATTATTCATATACATAATGATATCAAGTCCTTAAACATTATTTTTAATCATTAAATGATAATTACACTTGAATGGATATGATGGGGAATGAATCTCATTGCGTTCGTGGAGACGGTAGTACGTATGTACGCACTGACGCTACTTCCACTTATTTTTTTATTTTAAAAAGAATAAAAATAAAATTATACATAGGTATATTATTATTACATTATAATATAATATCATATATGTGTTACTTAAGTTCATTAACACCTTCCTTTATACGTTCCATGTATGGTATGAATGAGTCACATCACTTTGAGAGGGCATTAGTCCGCACTTCCTCAAATGAAATTATCGTATATATATAAAACATGAAATGAATAATGTTATGATATAAAATGGAATTATAGATGCTTATATATAAAATAAATATCATTAATATCATATTTAATTATAGCGCCGTCATAATGGCCACCATGAGAGGAGGTAGGAGATAATTGAACAATCATTATTTCATGAGGCGTTTGGTTGCCATCAACATAAAAATTATATTCTTCACCCATTATATGGTTGTGTGTGTAAATTTAGTTAGAATAATTCTCTTAAAAAGATCCTAGTATATTTATTATACTGTTTTTGTTACAAAAGAAAAGAATAAGAAGATTTTAGGGGTCGGAGAATTAAAATAAAAGAAAAGAAGCTAAGATAAATCGTTACCTTTAATTTGTGTAACTCTCTTTGGATTGACCCAAAAATGAATCTTGAAGTGACTTCAACTTAAGGTAAGGATTCTAAGAGGAGGATAGGGATATATGGAGATTAATTGTGAAGAGTTTGGATTTTCTAAAAGGCTTGAGAGGTTTGGGTAATTGGTTAGAAGTGGTGTCCTTTTATAAGGGGGAGGAGGGGCTCTTTAGGGAAAACATAAAGTATTAATTTATAAAAAACTCATATTCGGTTTGTAATGGATCCAAAGAGGATTATTAAAAGTCTAAGGAGGGGATGGGTAGAAATCCTTTCAACCAATAGATTTTAGACTGGTTTGAGTCATTATATTAACCTTATCATTTAGTTTTATTTCTTAGTTAATTAGTTTGACATTTACTTGTCACTTTGTTTTTTTATATTAATAAACATACTATATACATCCAAGAGACCCCCAAGTATTCCATTAGTGATACAAATATCATTATATATGTCCTTTGTCCAAACATTAGATTTTTAGGAATAGGATATCAATTAATAATATAATATTTGTTTTAAAAACTCATTTATGTCAATTCTGACAATATTTAATAATTGATTTTTGTTGAAGTCTTAACAACTTTATTAATTCAAACCAAATTCATATAACCAATTATAATATGTCATATTAACCAAAAAAATTCGTGTATTGCATAAAAACGTTCAAAATATATTTATTTTAACATTTATAATAATAATTATTTGATTCTTTCATTAATAAGGAAACTACTGCATAATTATTATGTCATAAATAAATTTAATTATTAAATTTATAAAAATTATAAATAAAATATCATTATTTATTAAATCTTTTTATCTTTCTAATTAATATTTATAGTCGAAAACATAACATATATAACCTTATGTAAAAATTGTTTTTCTAAAAGATATATGTTTATGTCATTTTTTTATTTACTTTAACTTAATTAATATAAAGTGTCATTATCACATTCAAATGGATCCATGGGGTCCCAAAATCGACCCAAAGCTGCCCATGGTTGGCCATGAATCAACGAATATTGTTGAGACACGTTTTAGGGTAAATTATTATTATTATAATTTCATTTTTTACCCTTTTTTTACCGGATTTACCGTTTAACCATGATAAATAAAATATTTACTAATGTAATTATTCAAAATGTCTAAAAATAAAAGAGACCTATTTACACAATTTGGACATCATGATTCAAAATATGGAATCCATTTTTTCGAATTCAAAATATAGAAGTGGAAAAAATTAATTTATAATTAATTCTCGTCGATAAAATAAAAAGCGTGTTTTTAAGAAATAATAATTATCAAAAGATTGACAGTTGTTTATGTTTGGTTTAATTGTGAAATTAATTTCAATGATCAAAATTGTATTAAATGATAAAAATATACTCTGAATATACTTTAAAACCACTCAAATTCATAAATTATCACTATTAATTATTTTGATTAAAAAAAATTTTTTTAATTAAAATTTAGTAATTTTCACTATTCATCAAAATATAAAAGTAATCCGAAAAGTACCAAAATTTCACCCAACGCTAATTTAGATATTCCGAAACCAAAAATAATGTTCATTCTACTAAATTAAAAACCTATAAGTTTTATTTATTAAAATCAATTCCTGTTGTCAAAACCAAAATCCGTATTTTTAAGAAATAATATCTATCAAAAGATTAACACTTGTTTATGTCCAATATCAAAGTGAAATTACTTAAAATGACCAGCATTGGATTATATTGTAAAAATAGAATTTATTTATACTTCAAAACCATTAAAATGTATAATTTAACACTCTAAATTATTCTGATTAACAAAATTTGTTATCAGTTAAAATATAGTATTTCTCACTATTCACCCAAACATGAAAGTTATCAGAAAAACACAAAAAATTTATTGAAACTAAATTCTTATGTTCTGATTCTAAAGAAGAAGTTTATTTCATCAAATTTAATATATAGAAGTTTCAAATATTGGATTTAAAAAGGGATTACCACTAAAAGGTGGTAAAAGCGCATTTTTAAAAAATACTTCTTTTATCTAAAAAAAATGAATTAGTTCTTACATTATGCCTACGAAACTCATAATATAGATTCTAAAATTATAATTATTATATATAGTTTAAAATTCACTTAATACTATTCATAACCACTTTTGAACAGCTAGTTTGGTATGTTGTGGTGCACTTGAACTCAGAGTTGCGTGTAATGCAAGTTGTTGAATTAAAATGAGGAAATAATGTACTATGAAATATTGGGGTGTTACATATATTTTATGGATGAAGATGAAGATGATGTTGTACATAGACATATCAGGCCCTTGTAAATATCTGTCAGTGTCGATGATGTAGACATCCGGTGAGCCTTCATTGTTAATTGATTCGGAGTCAACCTCATTAATATTCATACATTTATTCGATTGGGCCTCACTGAATCTGACTTATGTTTCAATGTTAAGATAAGAATTATAAAGAACCTATGGGTGAGATTACACTCAAAACACTATTTTAATATCTTGTGTATAATTCATATTTCATGGTTGTTCATCAGGACATAGCCTTCAACATTCGACTAGAATGGCCTTGGCTACATCAACATGCATCCATTCCTTCTTCATACCACAAATGTCTCAAGTATTTCTTCAATGGTCAAATCAGAACAATTTATGGTGATAAGGCTTCATTCAAAACATGTTAATTTCATTAAATTGAGGGGAAATTTTATCCTACGAAGGGAATGGCATCCATGGAAAAGGGGGTAACCAGAATCAATGCTCCGAATGGTTTGGAAAAGATCCAAGAAAACCCATTCATACATTTGAGTACATAATATGTGTTTCTTATTAATCAAATTGAAAGGTTAAACCCAAATTCAAGCACTCATCCAGTAACTTACATAATGTCTATTATGGAAATCATGCCTAACAACATCGGAGAAATTAAGCTTTCACCATGAAATGGTGAAAACTTAAATGGAGATGTCTTCATTTCATCCACTGAATATCAGAAATCCCTTACTTTTCCAATCATACTGGAATAAGTTTTAGAAATACTAGAGGGCGAAAAGGATGTTGATTCCCAATCCATTATCTCCTCCTTTTTGCCCCATGAAGACCCTTCATCATCAGTAGGGTTAGAAATGGTGGCCTCTACTTTAGGATGATCAAATACCAACTCCTCCCCAAACTTTGATTTTTTTCTTTATTATCCACTATTGAAGTAGAAACAGAAGAAGTAACATGTGACGAGGAAGATGAGAAATATTAGAGGGATTATCCTCCATTATTTGAGGAAGGTGTCTCTACCAATGTGGCTTAGATCATAGAAATAAATCTACGTACAAAAGAAGATCCATGCCCCACAATAATTATTGAAACCATGACTTTGAAAGAGAAATAGATGTATACTTTATTTCTAAAGAAACATCAAGATAATTTTTTTGTAATTATATAGAAATTTCAGGACTTATTCCTAATGTATCCACTCATAATTTAGGTTTTCTGGAAAAAATTTGGGGATTCAAGCAAACAGTTAGAAGAACACACCCAACTCAAGCCTCTAAAATCGAAGCTGAAGTTGATAAGATTATAATGGATAACACTCCCTGGGATGTTCAATATTCGAAATGGTTGGCTAACATTGTCCCAGTGAAAAAGATGAATCGGTAAATCATCGATTTCATTGATATAAGAGATCTTAACATGCATTGTCCTAAATATTTATTTCTATTTCTAATCATAGATCTTTTAATTGATGCAATAACTAGCTATGAAGCTCTTTCCTTGAAGAATGGTTACTATGGGAAAAATTAAATCCACATGGCACTAGAGGATGATGATTAGAAATCCTTTAAAGCCCCTCATGGTGTGTTTTTCTATCAGGTAATGCCCTTTGGATGGAAGAATACAGGTGAAACGTTTTAATGTACCATGCACCATATATTCAATCCCTTCTTAAGAAAATTTGTAGAATGTTTTGTGGATGATTTTTTGGTTAAATCCAGAATAAATTATGATCACTTGGATGATATAGAGACTATATAAAATAAACATTGGGAATTAAATTTTAATATGATCCCCTCAAAATGTGCTTTTAGGATAACCTTAGGATAGTTCCATGGCTTCATTATTCGCCATCGTGGCATCAAAGTTAATCCTAAGAAAAAATATCAATCCTTGGCATGTCACCTACACAAAATATGAAAGAAATAATAGGACTATATTTAAACATGTCATATATACAGTACTTTATCGCCAATTTAAAAGGATAGTGTTTTCCCTTAACAAGATTAAATATGTGGGGAGTCATCTATCAATGAACTCAAGAATTCCAAGAATCATTTAATACCCTGAAGAAATACCACTTGAGTACACTAGTATTAATTCCACATACTGAAGGAAGACCACATATTTTCTATGGGACAACTTTTGAGAAATCACTTGGTTCCTTCCATGCCCAAAAGAATGATGATGGGAATGAAGACACCCATTAATATCTCTGTTGAACAATGCTTGATGTAGAAACTGAATATTAAAGTATTGAAAAGTACTGCTTGGAATTAAACATTACAGTTTAGAAATTGAGTCACTACTTACAACATCAAGAGGTCCAATTGGTGTCTCGAAATAAACTTTGAAAATTTATCCTTAGTTTTTCTATTCTTTCATGGCATTTGACAAGGTGGGATATTATTTTGCAATAATTTGATATCCAGTTTGTGCCTCAGATCGCAATAAAAGGCCAAGATTTGGCCTAATTCCTTGTATAACACCCATCTATTGAAGCTACACCATTGAATACTGAACTTATTGGTGAATAGGTCTTGTATGTTCCGGATAAATCCCAAACATGGGAAATTTACGTTGATGGTGTCTCCAGCAGTTCAATAGTGAAGATAATGGAAATCACTAATGTCTAAAAAGATGGGTAAGGAATTGTACTTATCTCCCCATAAAAGGTTGTGTTTCCTTATTCCTTTTTTTCAGAAGGCAGAACCAACAGTAAGGCAGAATATAAAGATCTCATCGTAGGCCAAGAATTGGAACATCAGGTACAAGTGAACCACTTGAATGTGAAAGGTCTTTCAAAGATGGTAATCCAACAAATCAATGTCGATTATTCTAACAGAAAAGAATAGTTAATCCCATTGTACGATTATGTTTTATGGTTAATGGAAGAATTTATCTTAGAGCCTTCATTGTCTTATATCCCACAATCAAAAAATGCCCAAGCTGATACACTATATAATACAACTGCAACATTGGAAGATCCAAATCAGGATGAGAAAATCATCCGTATAACCTATCGTCTTGAGGTATCACCTTTCATTAAAATTATAATAGAAGAGATTAATTAAATTAGCCCTATTTTTAAGCAATATAGTCATTCCACATGCTGGAGAACACCCATCCTGAAATACCTTCAAAATGGAGTACTTACACTAGATAGGGGTCGAAAATAATAGATTAGACAACGAGTAGTAAATATTACTCATTATGATATTCTAGAGTGCTAGAAGATCCTTGAAAAATGAGGCTTTAATGGAATCCTCTACAGGTATATTAATGGATAAGAAACTACAGTTGTCATGAAATAAATACATTCAAGAGCTTGTGGTGATCACCAGTCTTGACATAGGCTTTCTGATTAAATATGACAGCTTGGATACTTTTTTCCTTCAATAACACAGGATTTCACATATTTCACTAAGATATTGCATCCCTTCCATGTGAATGTCCACTTAATTCATCAACCCTAGAATTTTGACATAGATCTAAATACTCCTAGACATTTTCAACATGGGGAATGGATGCAGTAGGGCCTTATCCTCCAGCTATGACTAATCAGTTCAAGTATATTCTTACTACCACTTACTTCTTCTCCAAATGTGTTAAGGAAGTACCATTCAATGAAATTAGAGCCATAATCATTATTAGTTTTGTTAAAACTAACATCATCACCAGATTTGGGGTTTCTCATACTATATTGATGGAAAATGCCATCAATTTCTGTTCTGTTAAGGAAAAGAAGTAATATCAGGGGCACAATATCAAATCCTACCATTCATATCTCAATAATGTGGTGGCCAATGGAAATATAGAGGCTTTCAATAAAGCCCTATCAAACAATACTCCCAAATATAGTGGATGAAGATAAGAAATCTTAGTTAGATAAAATTTTGCATGGTTGATGGGATTATCAGACTACTACCTGTACTTCTACCCAACTAACTCTTTATTCATTGGTGTATGGAATAGAAGCATTTTTTCCAATTGAAATTCAATTTCCTTCACTCAGAGTTGAAATATGTGATCAGTTGTCTATAGATGAGAAATCGCAGAAATGGTTTGATGAGATGGAACGATTAGAAAAAACGTTTTCATACATTGCATCATTTAGAATTATATTAGAACAGAATAGAGCGAGTCTTTAATAATAAATTTCCCCCTCATTCATTTCTTCATGGAGAATTTGTATTGGTCCTTAAGACTATAATCATACCAAGAATGAAACCATAAAATCATGTGACATAGTGGGAAGGACATTATTCCATACATAAGGTCTACCCAAATGGAGATTATGAATTAATCTCAATGGATGGAGAGCTTATTACAACTCCAACCAATGTGAGATTCATGAAGAAATAGATTATGTAATTTGACAACCAATGTCCTCACTGCATGACTTAAAACTGAATAGTATATCATCCTTTCTAGGTGAATCTAAAATGCACTGCACAATGTCCAAGTTGCAAGACACTGAAATGAATAAAAATCATAAACGTCCAAGCTACATATAAATAAAATGCATAAAATATTTTTCCTTATTGCACAACATTAAAATGTATTACATCATTTTTCCTCATTAAAAGATATTAAAATATATGTCTATCATCTTCTCTACATGATGTTTGGAGCTTCCATATGCAAGAATCATTGATGTCATTACTACTCTTTAATGGCACATGGGTCCCTTTCTTCCCTATGTCTTAGTAAAATTTTTATAGGGACCTCATTTTGAGAACTACGTGGGGCTTGATTCTCATCTATATGAGAGGTGTGGAGATGTCTGGATCTCTATTCATGGGCCCATCCTCAACCACAATATTTTTTATTTCCTTTTCTCCTCCTATATATGAACATGATTTATATAGAGTGTTCCCTTAAGATACATGGTTTGATTTTTATATCATTTTGTGTCGTAAGTTTAACAATTCTTCCAAAATGTGTCAAAATCAGCCATCTCCCATACCAAACTCAATTGGTGTGGGAAATGATTGTGTCATGAACTGCATATGGTTTGATTATCATCTATATGAGATACGTTGAGATGCCAAGAACTCTACTCTTGGGCCTATCCAAGATATAAAAAACCACCATTTATTCCTTATATAATATTAAAACATACAAAGGGAATATTTAAAGAACTAAATTTGGCTAGATTATTAGTCCAATGAGATACATAGTGAGCCCATGTCCTATGACATGGCTCAACAATCACTTAATCAAAATACCCCTTATCTTCACTTGTGTCACCTATGTATTACAGAATAAACATTTACTATTCCTTGTTTCTCACACCGAGTATAGCTAAAATGGGCATAGGAATTTAAGAAAAAGTTTATATATATATATAAGGTGTCTCAATTCATTTTGGGGTTATCAAGGGTCTTGGTTGCAAGACCTTAAAAGGCTAAAAAACATCCTTGAAGCATGATGGTAAAATAAACTATCCTTTTATGAACTATGTGTGGCTTCACTCTCAACCCATTAAGATACGTAGTGACGACATTGCTTTAAATCCTAGTCCCGGACATGGGGAAATTTTTTTACCCACTTCTATTACATACAGTTAAAAATAAATATGTAAGAAACTTTTAAATTAGGTTCTCTACTTAGAGAAGACACCATAGAAACATGAATGTATCTATTTTACATTCAAGTCAGATCTATGTAACGAACATAAAACTCAAGACCAATACATATTCAAAAAAATTCATATGCATTGTGCATTACCCCTTTCCATATTTCAAACTCTTAATCCTATATATTTTTAGATCCCCATAATCTTTCTTACAATTTATGCTGAAAAAGTTCCTAATATCTAAGAACTCCTTTGCCTTACTATGTAGTGTGTGCCCTTATGTGGCCTAGCAGAAGTTGACTATATAACCTTCCTATCAATCAAAAGATTACACAATTTTTCTATGCATCATATGCCCCCAGTTGGCCCGGAATAATACATCCCCCATAACAGTTTTGTCAAATAATGGTAATTTTGTTCTTGGTTAAAGTTTCTTTCTGTCCCCATCAATATTTGATAACAATATACATGAATATGTATTTCAAAAGAGTTAATCTTTTATATTTGTCCCATTACTTTTCTCTCATTATAAATGTCTTCAAGAACATTTTTTACACCTTTCCCTCAACATTTTTTCAAAGTAATATGAAAAAACATTGGATCACTTAACCATATATCTTATACTTTTTCCATTTCTGGTCCATGTCATATGACCTAAAATCTACAGACAACATACATCATACGTTTAGGTCAGAACATCATAGAAATCATATTCTTCTGATTCTTTGGAAATCAGTATTAGAAATACCCTCTCCATATTTAGGTATTGTTCATCATAATCCAAACTCTGTGCTTCAAAAATATGAATCTCTATAAGCTTTCTTCATCTTTTATCAACAGAATGTCAAATTTATGACAACTCTCTTTCTTGACTATGCAGTGCATGCCCTTAGGTGGCCTTGCATATGTTGCCTACATAACATGCATTTTGGTCAAGAGATTCTGTTATTTGGCTATGCAGCATACGCCCTTGTTCGCCCTACATAATATAGCCCCCATAATGGGGTTTTCAAATAATGGTTACTTCATTCATGGAAAATACTTCCTATAATGATTTTGAATTTTTTTCCAGTGTCATTCATCCAATCCAGAACATCCCAAATCATAGTTTATAGTTCTTCACTTCCATTCCTAAATTTCATAGAATGTTTCCAAAAAAATTATCATGAAATTGGGAGAGTTTCATAACTTTGGTCTTGGATAATGACCTTAAATTAAAGCCATACAATGTCCTCCCTGCATGACTTAAAACCGCACAATACATTGTCCTCACTGTATGACTGAAAACTGCAAATTTCCATGTCCCCAAGAAATAACATAAAACTGCACAATATGATATCAGAAATTCCCATTTTTGATAAATTTTAACCATTCCCCATACCCAAAATTTGTACAGAAATGGTTTTCCTATTCATGACATATGTCGGCATAGATAACCGTTAATTATTAAAATTACATTCCATGAAAAAACTACCCTCTGTGGTCTTTAGTCACCAAAATATTATTTTCTCTTGTCTACCAATAGTAGAATGAAAAATTCATACAATCTCTTTTTCTTAAATAAGTAATATGTTCCATTAGGTGGCCTTGCATACATTTCCTACATAATAGGCCTATCAGTCAAAAGATTCCACTATTTCGCTATGTAGTATATGCCCTAGTCGGCCCTGCATAATACAACATTCATAATAGGTATGTCAAATAATGTTAGCTTTGCTAATGGAAGATAATTCCTTTATATTAATACAAGTATTATATTATTTGACCATAAAAATCATGGCTAAAGATTCCCTGTGGAAATATTAAAATAATATTAGATAAATTCATTGCCACTGAGTATTTTTTGGGATCTAATTTCAAAATTTATGGTTATTGTTGTTCAACCTTAAACACTGGCCCTTTATAGTCTAACATGCCTAAATGTCAACTGCCAACAATAAGAGACGTGGTACTCACCAGATTGGGAACCCACAAAGGGAAATCTGAACAAAAGTCGAGTCTCATCTCACTAAACATACATTTTATATGAATTAGGTAATATTAAGAAATAAAAAGTCATGAGATACAATGTTTGTGGGGCTTTCTATATAACCATTGAAAAATTAAAACTATGATTATTAGGCCAATTTGATTATGTAAAAACAAATTAGCTAGAAATAATGAAAACATGGATTATTGAAGATGAAATTCATTTCATTTTTGAGAAAAATTTCACAAAGTTATATCCACAAATTGGACTCTCTGTTTTTTCTGAAATCACAAAATGTTTTCAACGTAACTTCTCATTTGGTTAACAACCTATTTAGCCTCATCATCTTCTAGTTGAAGTTCATTTAGCTGACCAGATTCATTCTCTTCAACCAGATGAAGTGCTTCCATAGCATCTGCAATGGATTTTTCACTATCCTTATAGACTTCTCTTAATGAGCTATGAAGCTGGTAAAGCTCCAATGTAATGTTATCTAATTATTTTTTAAGACACAACTGATGAAAAATCTTATATGTAATATTCTGCTTCACTTCCTTTAACTATACAATATGATTATCCTCATTTCAGGACAATGATGTTTTGAATTATTCAATGTTGATCAACAGTTTAGCTTTTTTCATATTATTCCAAATCATCTTCTCTTTCTTCCTCCTTCGAATGACCTCTTTCACCAAGGTAGGAATTTCATGGTATTCAAAATTGCTGTATTATAATGTGATAAACATATATGAAATTCATGGAATTCTTGAATGAAGTTCCTCAAAGTTAATTTTATATATTATCTTCCATATATTTTTCCATGACTTGGATGCACAAGATAAAGTAACTTTGTAGCTTTGGGGCTGTCAGCGTCACTGTCATAAGGCATAACATATTATGATATTAATGCACATAAAAAAGTGACCAATTTTTCTTCTTTCATGGAAATGTCTGCTTCACCTTCTTATACTCTGTGAAATCATGTCGAGGATTTACCTCCAGGCCTATCCATTGATGTTGATAGCCCTATATGGTAAATTTGAAATTATGGTTATGGTTAGTTTATAGGGATAAAAAAGTGAGTAAAATCACAATATCAATATCTCATAGCTAACAGTAGGTCGAAATCCTAAGAAGACACCTCCCCATTATTCATACATTCAACGGTATTGTTTGATGCCTATGGGTGGGGAATTCTCTCTTTATTTTGCTAAAGATCCTCAGAATAAATCTCGGGAAGATCACTTGTCTCAAAATTCACTTGAACTAATGTCTCTACAATTATAGGATTTAAATTAATGTCAATATTTCCATTAATAACTCTCATGAAAATAGTTTATTTAGATGGAACTGCATATTTCAAACAATTATGGTTTTAAATTTAATATAATGAAGATTAACAGGACGAATAATGGGAAATCACGTCCAGTTGATTCTATATACGGAACACTAAAATCATCTAAATCATTTGGTATATTAACAAGTTCAAATAAATCTTCAAAATATATGCCAAGGATCATCATATCATCCAATGATATCCCAAATCCTAGTTTAGTCTCGCCAGGGGGAGCACTTGGCGTGTTTTCTTCGCAACCTTCTTCAAAAAACCATTGACCCCAAATAGCTTCTTCATCAATAGTTGTGGAGTTAGCATAAGTTGATGCTGGATGTCCTAGAGCATGTGATGAACCTAAAGTATCATAGCATGGAAGCAATTTGTTAATACATTTGATGTATTATAATGCATTATTGATTTACCAGGGCCACATCTTTTCTGATAGCAAGAACAAGAGTAGTTTTGGAAAAAGACATTTGTTCCTTTAACCTCAAGGCCTCTTTAGGAACCACCGAGTTATCAAGAATTTGTGCCTATTTAGAAGCACCCATTATAGTTCCGTGAAGATTATTAGTATTTTCATTCAAATAGGAAATAGAAAAATCCCCTATAATTTCATGAATTTTAAACACTTTTTCAGGAATAAACCTAAAATTCATGATTATTAGGAAGACTTGCCGCTACTGATAAAGTGTTTAACCGTGTTTTTCTTTCTTTGATGGTTTTGTCTCTTTTCATTATTAAGAGGACATGAATCATCATCTCCAAGGACAGGTATTGTAAACTCCAATACACTTTCTATCTCATCCTCCATGGCATGTTGGATTAGAGATATTTATCCTGATTCATGAGGTGATCCAGTAGTTCCTAGAGTAGTGCCCTTAGGGCTATATCGTGGCGATGAATCTTCAGTTTATTTTCCTTTATCAAGATTCATGTTAATATAATATTTTCCCTAAGTAACAGTGATTTAACTAAATTCAAATTGAATATCGTAATATAATGTTAGAAAAATAATACTCACATATTAAGGATCCACAAAATCATTCCATTCTTCATCTAATGAAAGAACTATACATTCATTGGTACCGTGATATATCATTTCCTTGACCCGTTTCATGGTAGGAATTGATTCTTTGGTTACATATATGATCATTTAAATCTCTTGGATGTAAGTTAAGACATTATTGGGATTTTCATTAAATAAATATCATAAAAGGCCAGTATATCCCCTACTACTAGAATATAAATTCCTTCACATAGTTCCATCAACATGGTTTCAACATCACAATATAAACATTTTCATGTTTAAACAACCTTTGGTTGTATATATTTATAGTACATGCCGGAGGGTTGTGAAGAGGATCCTTTAGCCATGTATTTATGTTTCTTCCCAATTCTTGCAATCACAGACGGTGGATGAGAAAATGGGTCTGGTCGATCTCCGGAATGATTGCAACTAGATCACCTCAGTACAAGCTCAGTATGGATTGATGGGGTGTCTCTTTAACTCTGTTAGGTGGATTATATTTGGAACGAGGTCTCTTGGGTGTATTTGGAGCCTCGTCACCTCTACCTTAGGACTCTAGTGAGTTGGCCCCTGATGATGAAGAATTACCTTAAAAACAATGGGGTTCCTTACTATTACTTATATATATCCCGACTTGAGGGATATCATGTTTTAATACCCCTTTAGGGTAAGATACAAACCAATTTTCAGCAACTAGATAGTATATCTGCTTACTGCATCAACTGCAGGTAAATTAAATATTTCACCAGTATTGTCCATAAATGTCAGCAACTATAGTTGTTGAGAACCATCAGATATTACTATAATATGACAAGTAGAGGGGGGATACTATAATTTTTTGAGACATTGGAATTGACTCTCAAATATATAAGGAACGTTGTCCTCAAATATGATTTCTCCATCAATCCTGTTGTCCAATACATCATCTCTTTAACCTATCATGTATTCCCTTAGCTCTGAAATGTCCATCCCATAATCAACGAATCACCCCATAGGTGGGTCCCCATAAGGGAAGAGTTGAAATTACTTATGCATACTCAACCATCCCTTTATATCATAAGTGTTCAGAGACAAAGGTGAAATACCAAATAAATACGGAACATATGTTTGGAATGAACTTTCAAAGACCTCTACCCCACTTTTTAGAGCGTAAATTCTGAATTGAGTAGTGATCCATCCCTATAACACATGGAATGGTCATACTATTCTAAAAGGATACATACCCAAGTGAATATGCACTAATCTCATATGAATAATTTCTTAAACAGAAGTGTCCAACCCTACAATCCTTCTCTCAACCAGCTTGGTCGTGATAACAAAAGTTCATAGCCTTACACCTCCATTGGAATCTCAGACTGGTAATAAATATACGCTAATACACATGGCCAAAAAACCTACCATATGTGTCTTCACAAGAAACATTTAATTGATTTAATATACCCACTTTTCAAACTCTCCTTTCTCCAATGTTTTAAAAAAAGTATCAGGAGTACCTCTCTTCTCTGCCTTTGGACAGCTGGTCAAACGAGTGGAGGTGGGACCTTTTTTCCTTCTAATTTACCAGTAATATTTTCATTCATTTCTATGAATGAATATCCCTTCATGTATGAGAATTCAGGGTGGTCACCTTCTTGTGTTTATAAAATATTTTTATCCACTCTCGAACCAAATATTGTGTCTTCTCCAAGTCATTACATGTCACCATCGGGAGAATAAACTCATCATAAATGTTTGTAAGGATTGGAGCTCCAAAAATCATATAAACATCCCACAAGATGATGGATTCTTTTCCATGTGTTAAATATAAGGATTTAGTTTCTAGACTCAATTGGTGTTGTATCTCCAGCACCAAATCATCATTAATATACACATAGTTTTCCCAACCCAGACAACCCCATAAATCCCAACACCTTTTAAGAGATATGTAAATTTTACACACGTATTGCACGCCCAATATGCCCACATCCAGCAAGTTTTACACATCCTCCAGGGTGGAAATTCAAACATTTATTCTAGCCTTTGGATTGATCTATTTGAGAATCTTGAAATATGGATGAATAATATTGTGGATGCAGCTCGGGTGTTTGCCCAATCAAATATAGAGCATATAAGATGTGATTCCTGATATGAGATTTATCTTCTTTCTTGAAATTAGGAAATGAGCTTGCAATAGAAAAATTCGAAGATGAGAATTTGTTATAATCATGGAACCAACAAAGTGGGACATAGTTCGTCGATTTCATAATGTTGACATCTTGCAGATGTCTATAGCTATACACATGAAAATAAGTGCATCGAGGAAAATTGAATTGATATTTCTTCAAATATTTTTCTAAGTCTAGAAGTGTGGTGTCACATATGTCAAAGTAGTCATGGATGACAGCGTTCATCATGTCATCAATCCTCTTAATAGCCATTTCATCATTGGTTCTGATTCTTTTGGGAGCCATTGAACATGAAAAAGAGATCAAAAATCATCTTTTAAGTAAGTTCATCATTGATGTTTTGACAAAAGAATTGAAATTTTTTGGAAAAGGAATTAAGGCGTGCAAGTCTAAAACATGGAATGCAAGTGTAAATTTGCATGCAAGTGTGGAACCACAATTATAGTGTTCAAGTAAAAAACATACAGTAGAAGCATGACTAAATAGAAGAATCTGATTGAAATAAAACTTCTGTGTCGATAGAATGATTCCTAGATGTCTTGAGAATTTTCATGGAAGTGATGCTGCTATATATAAGCAATGAAAGTAAACTTACATGCCAAAATACTATGTGCGACCAACTTGCATGACCATTTTCACTAAATGCCCCAACATACATGCCCTAGTACCCTCTTTTTTCTTATTCAATACATTACCTCAGTATAGGATCCTCTTTTCATTATAGATCCAATTATGAGGGGGTGATTTTTTGGACACTTTGTTCTTTTAAAGAGTTTAAAAATTAAAATGGGAAATACCATATAAAAATGAGGAGAAAACACATGATGAAATTCATTATTTTCAAATATTAGAGATTTGGATCTCCTTAGTCTGACCATGGAGTTGTCAGCGAGCAAGGTACATGTGTTCCCAGATCTGGAACACAACCTACTTGCCCACCCAATCTCATTTCACCCATGGCCTTATTTTTTCCTATAAATAGACCGTTGTGGCCTTCATTTATGAGGATAAATTTACGTGAAACCCAATTGCTGCTCCGGTCACCCTAGTGATTCACACAAGTCTTCCAAAACATTATTGGAGTTATTTAACACTTGGAGGAGAGGATTTAAAGGAGGATCATTGGGGTTATTTCATTTTAGTTTTTGATATCCTTAACACTTGCACGCCTAAAGCTCCCAACCTCCCTGAATCAGAAACACATGCGTGCTACCTATTCTTCTCCTAAGAACATAAGAACCCCACTTCTGGGATTACATATGAATACTCTAGAAGGATTGAGTCAGGTATCGGCCACGTATTAACATTCATGTTGTTTGTCACTTTGGTGAATATTAGGTCACCCGATCCTACTTCCACACCCATAATTGTGCTCCAGTACCTACATGATTTCCCCACATTGATTCACTTATTATTGTTAGTATCCTTTCCACCAATCCCTCCTCAAATCCATTCATGGGAAGGCTTATTCATCATTAGATACCTTGTTTGAAATGGATTATATTGAGAACTCCACCAAAACATCATGAATTATCATACCTTTTGGGAAAGGAACATCAGTGTATCTTGTATATGGATTGGTGTATCCTCAGATAGAAGATTCCCACATTTGATTCACAATGTGGTTTGGATTAATGGAGTGTTTATGGATTTTCATATCTGTAGTCACATGGACCATTATCCCCGAAATAGTGTTGGGTCGTTCCAGGTTTAGAGGATTGGGGATTGATTCATGTCCCCCATTTTCATCTCTAATACCAAGAAACAAAGGTCTATCGTAGGGGATGTAAGGTTCACACATTCTTTTACATGTAAGAAAAAGAGAAATGTCCCTCCCCTACTGAGATCCATGAGGGAAACCATCTTTTTGTAGTCCCCTAACATTTCTAATATGATGTTTCAGTCTTGATCCTCTATACATCCTTCACCTTTAGTCCTTCCTTTTAGTGGACTATTGTCCAATGTAAACTGAAGGGAGGGAAGGTTCGTGGCCTCACCCTCTTCCATGGTCGTCTCTCACTCACCTTGCCTCACCACCATAGGCATGCCCTCTTCCACTAGTGGGGGAGGAAAAGTGTGGGTTCCTTTGTTGAATATTTTACATAATCTTGATTCACACACCAATAATGACTCACACGGGCTTAGAGATTTTTCATGACTATAACATTTTCACAATTCTTGAAGTATAAAGAACTATGATCTTATTGAAATCAGGATACGTAGGATGCCTCCTTGAAGGACTGAGCTCAAAAGGGCACCCATTGAAAGAGGGTTCACCTAATCATGTCCCCAAATGGGAATCTTTTATGCATAAGCCCCATCACAATGAATGATGTATGAGAACTCTGATTCCTTTCACAAGGATATGTAGGAAGACATACCAGGGCCCGAGATCACTGGATAACCTCCTCAGTAATCCAACTATAATTCCATTAATCTAGGAATCCTCCTTAGGAATAAGCCCCAAATTAAACCCCAAATAATATTTTAATCCTTTTCGATATGTAATCCCAAAATCATTTCCCTCAAAGGAATATAATCTCCTATAAGACTCATTGAACTACATGGTATTTAATTCCCAACCACATGGGATACGTAGTAATCCTCTTTGATGTTCAAATCCAACAGATCAAATCATCCCTGCTCTCCTAGGTCCATATTCCCAACAGGTTCTAATATTACTTGGAAACACATATTCATTCCATGTTCTTTATGCTACTTAGGCATAAGTACAACACAAAACATCGACAAAGCACCTTCCCCTTAGATTTCCATACCAAATGTCACTAAAATATATAGATATGTCCCTATCACATTACTTTAAAAGGTATGATGTGTCCCATTAAGCAGCATTGAACTACGAAGGTTCGGATTCCTTTCATAATGATTCATAGGTAGCCTATTTTATGGGTTTGATCCCACTATAAAAACAAACCTTCATCTCACTGGGTGACAAAAATTTCATGAGTGCCCCACTAAGTGGATTAAAACCAGTTTCATCATAACGAAGAATAAAATAATATTTAAATAGTATATGATAAGATACCATTGATGGAGAACCTCGAATGAATTATGATAGCTTCATTAATGAAGAACCGCAAATATATAAAAATGATTCCTAATTTCACACATGTTAATAAGTGATTGAAAATTCTTAGGGAAAATTATGTTATTCTTGATAAATTAACAAGGACTCATGAAAATATATTAAATTTAAAAAGAGAGTGTTGAAGTAGAGAATAATTCTCTCCAATAGGGTGTGACGAGTCCTACCTATCATCCTCTCAAATGATGCTTCCTCTTAATTATCATAAATTTAAAACATAACAAATTAATTCATTTGGAAAGTAGTTCCCTTTTGGATAAATTACTGTTGGGTGTTTCCGGTTCCATGAATAAATAAAATGGAAACCACTTGGAAGTAGTGATTCTTAAATAAGAACAAATGTTTCGATGATCTAAAAAACAATAATGATTTGGGTTTTTAGTATCTCCCAGTTTTCCTCAACATGGTCACCTTTTCTTGTATCATGGATTTGAGAATTGATGGGGTTTATGCCATTTTCTCTCAATACTAGATGTAATCCCCTATTTGATTGATATGATATCCAATGGTCCATATTAGGTTCATGGCTCCCCGCTTATGGATCTAATTGTGATCCGCTATCAATGATATGAATTGATTAGTTTGTCCAGTTGGGTTAGAGGATTCACCAACCAGGGATGTGGGAGATCCCTTTGCTAGGTATCAAATTCCACTAGGTTCCAACACGACATTATTGGTGGAGAGTCCCAATGAGTGCGTTCTCTCATGTGTATGAAACAATTTATATAAGGAATGTGACATCAGTTTATCGATTCCCTAAGGAGCATGATCAACTAGATGAGTTTCACAAGAGATGGAATAGTTATTCTTGATGAGTGAGATCTCTCAAATGAGTGTCGTATGGGGTGTTAGGGATCATATTTTGTGATCTCATTGATGAAGGAAAAATTTTAGTATATAGAATAATCTTATTGAAAGGTGTGAGGTCGGGACATCATGAGGCATGAAGTTTGATATGGTTATCTCTGGGTTATTATAGGATTTCTTGCAGTGATTTCAGATACATTCATTAGCGCACCATGTGAAGATGTGATGCCTTGTCCGTTATAGCCAAGTAATGTTTGAGATAGTGTTTCTTGAACTTTCTCATTGGGTCCCCTCTGGATTTGGTTGAATGAAATGTTTCTTTTTAGTTGATCTTATTTTTTGGGTTTTTGGGGAACCTACTGGTTATTTTTATACTATCAACTTCATAGGCTCAGTCTATACATGGCGTGTCTTGTGCTGATAAAAGGCCATTGGATAGAGTCCCTAGAAGACCCATAGTAGGTGGCTCATAGAGAGATAGGTAACCCGAGGAGTAAACCGATTCAGGATAATGTTATTTTCTATTAGTTACAATTGACCATATCCCATAACATTTGTGAAAGTTGGACACTTTTTCAGTTTTAGTATGCTTGAACTTCTTTCCTTTTACACTTTTATTACTTTTTAATAGTATGATTTTTGGAGAAAAGTATGCATTTATTTTTGGATTTAGGTACTATTATATACGAACTCTTAGATGGATATATTTGTGGGTGTATGAGTACAGGTACTAGAAACTATGTTCTCCCATGTGTGTAATATGCTTACTCTATGCTAGTCTCTACTCCTGGCCTATTTTATGCAGGATTAGGGTAATTTCATCTTGGGTATAATGGGTCATATCATGAAAAGTATAATTAATTATAATGAATACACCATACTTGGTTATAACATAACCTCCATCACATAATGAATGACATATATACAGGTTCTATTAAAAGATAAAACATAACATCCTATCATAACCTACTGAAACAAAATTATTTTCATAAACATTTCATTAATTTATTATAGCAGAACCAATAGAATTTTTTTTTCATAAACATATTATCATCAAAATATTAAAAATTCTATATAAATAATAAGAATGGTACCATTGGATCATATTCCTAGTAAAACATATGCAACACCAATAATTGTTGACATTTATGAATAGAAATTCCATAAAAATATCATTAAAAAAGTTTGAGGATAATATCCTTTCAAATTTTAAAATAACCATTTTAAAACTAAACTTTCACTAATTTTTTTTTAATTTTTTTTTATTTCAAAATATCCCTAAAAGCATATAATACATTCCTTAAAAATATTATTATTTGTGATGGAATAAAATACCATTTACACTAAATATGTTAAAAGAATTATTCCATTCACATTTTGGTAAAAAATTACAGCATTCAGAAAATGAAAAGAAGATTCCCTTTACATATTTTTTCAAATTAAATAGGGGAAAAAAATAATTGAAATTTTTTTTGGAGGGTAGGAAAATAACCTCGAAATAATTTTTGGAAAATATGTATATTTAATAGAAAAGGTTATTTGGATTGAAGAGATAAATACATTTGATCATCCTAAATTTCATCGTTATGGTCCAAAGAGTTGATAAAGTGAAGAAGATTAAATGAGATAATGTATTATATATAAATAATTGAATAAAAATAAAATTAAATAATTTTATCCTGAATGGATCATATAGTGGGGGGCCTTTTATTAGACAGGGGTGGGACACAGTTGGAATTTTCAAAAATGAAAAAGTTATTCCAAAATATGTAACATGACCCAAGGAATATAAATCGATCATTAAAAAATTTCATATGATATAGTGGGGGTCCTTTCATTATGATAAATAAATTGCATTTAATATATTATATATTATAAATTATCTTTTAAAAATTATAAAATAAATTTTATCAAATTTAATTCACATAAGTGGAACAATTTAATTTAAAATAAAACTTGTAGACATCATAAAAAATTGGGTGTTCAAGAAATGCACTTTTCATGAATAAAATGATTCAATATTCACTCCATGAATAGTAATCCTAATTATTTTAATTTAAATCCAAATTTATAGAAATATATTTTATACATTTTTTAAAATAATTTAAAATTATTGATTGATTTTATTAATTAATGTGTAGAAACATTATTAACATTAAATACATTTTTAGAAAAATGGGTTTTTAAGTATAAAAAAACCTATTATAAACTCGGTATAAATATTTTTATAATTAAATTATTTATAATATATATATAATAATAATAATTATTTTACTATAAATGAAATTAAAATCATAATGTTACTTTATGTTACTGAGTTTATTGAAATTAAATGACATTTATTTAAAAAATCTGTATTTTCCACTATTCATTGAAAAATAATTACATTCTAAAAAATCCAAATGATTAACCATAATTATAATTTTATATGATGATTTTAAAATTTTAATTTAATTTATTCAAATAAATGTTCGTTATTTATTAATATTTTATTAAATTAATTTCTCAAAAAAATCCAATTTATTTTTTCCATAAAAATATATTTTTTAAGAATATTTGGACTTTACTAGAAAACATATTTTATTTATCTAATCCCAATATATAAATTTTTGAGATTTTTTTTCCTATTCATACCATCATTTTTTAATGTCCATGTTATAACATCCACATTTAATTAATAATATTAATAGTATATTTTTTCATGAGAACTCAGTGTTGTGTGAGTCACAACCTATCGAAGAAATATAATTAATTATTAAAAAAAATTCATAAAATCTCAGGATGTTACATTCTATCCACTTAATTAAATTACATCCTCCCAACTTTATTTTAATCAAAAAATAATGGTTTTGTATTTTAAATTTTCTCTTTAGAATACCAAAATGGAAAAATGGTAAATAAAAAATCTACTTGAAATGGGGGAAACAAAAATTCAAAGGTCATCCAGAAAAAAAAATTACAATGATATAATATTAGAGACAAATAGCGGAATGTGTTGATATAGACATGGAAGAAATTTAATTTCCATATATCATTAATAATTATAATTTTAATGATCATGAGAATTTTAACAATGGATAATTGTACACCAAAGAGCATAAGAAATACCATCAATTCATCAAAAATTAAAGAAAAAGGAATAATTTTTTTTCAAGATCATTTCTAGAAAGGTGGGGCATCCAGATAAGGAACTGAATAAGTTATACCTACTTATATTATTTCAATATAATAAGAAACATTTCATCATGTGGTTATTCATCTATCAATTTCAACTTCATCTATTTACTCCTAGAAATGAAGATGATATTTTTTTTAAAGGTAATGCTTTGGTCAAAGACCAAAGCATAATTTATTAAAAAAGTAGAGAAGGATTACAAGATGTGAAAGGAAGGGATTTTTTTACAGTCTCTATCAAAAAGATATAAAAGGTCAGGAGGAATAGAGTCCAGCCAAGTCATGCTTTGATGGACTCCATTGTTAGCTAGAGCATCAGCAATGGCATTTTCTTCACGGTAGGCATGAGTAGCTATATAATCAATCCCTTGGAGTAAATTAAGGCAGTTCATCCAACGAGCAGTGAGTGACCAGGCTAGATGGATGTTTTCATTCAATATGGCATGAATGATTGTGGTTGAATCACTTTAGATCCAAAGTTTTCTCCAACCTCTTTGAAGAGCAAAATCAACTGCATAAATGACACCGAGCATTTCTGCCTCCAGAGATGAAGAGTGGCCGCATCCAACAAAGAAACAACCCTGGCATTGACCAGCTGAGTCTCTGAAGATAGCACCACAACTTCCAGGACTAGGGTTGCCTTTGGAAGCACCTTCAACGTTCACTTTGATCCATCCTGGCATTGGAGATTTCCAAAATACCTCAAGGGTGCCTTTCGGCTTTGGTAAAATGCCTGGAACATTAAGATGTCGAAGGACCATAAAGTCACCAACAGAGTTGCTGCAACAGTCCTTTTGAGTTGAGGCTGCTTCATGAATCACCAGAAAAATTCGGGACTTCCCTGAATTAATATTGAAAGAGTGATTATTGTGAACAAGATCATTCTAACATACCAGAGTTCATGCAAGAGTTCTGCCACTACCGCAAGAAACAGGTTTTTGACCTGTAGAGAGGCATCATGTGTGGTGCAATTACAAATTAACAAAGAAATAGAGTCATTAATGGGATTTCTACAATTAAAAAGGTCAAAGATGTAGTTCCAAAGAGCGGAGGCCGTCACACAAGATAAGAATAAATGATTGGCATCTTCCCTGTGCTGGTTACATAGATGACATTTAGAACAATGAGAAACACCAATGGTTTAGAGACTAGTTTCCATGGGCAATCTATTGTGCGCAATGCGCCATATAAGGGTGAGTCTAGAAGGTTTAATCCAGGGTTTGTTAAATTGGTTCAGCCAAGAAAAATTAGAATCATGATCAGAGAAAATATAATTATAGTAACTTTTGGAATCAAGAATGCCATTAGGAGAAGGCTCCCAAACAAGGAAATCACCAGCAGAAGAGAAAGTGTAATTCTCAATGGCTTGCATTATAATATCAGGGAGATCACCATCAAGAGATTGTAAGACCTCCTTTATAGACTGATTAGTATATTCAGGAAGATTACAAGAGGGTAACAAAGATGTCAGAGGGCTACCACACCAATTGCCGCACCAAATATTGATGGAAGAATCTGTACTAACAATCCATATAGAATTTTGCATGATTTTGTGGTTATAGTCTCAGATGGAAGGCCAGATGGAAGAGTTAATGAAATTAATATTTCCTTTTAAAAGATTAGAGAAAACCCTATGTTTTAGAAATTCAGTTGCTTTAGAAGAGGAGTTAATGATGAGCCAAGTAAGGCATGCCTGAAGAGCATCGTTGAACAACTTTAAATTCTTAATACCAATTCCACCATTAGCAATGGGTTTACAACAAGAATTCCAAGGAATAGTAATAAGCTTCTTTTCAAAAATGCTTCCAGACCAAATGACGTTTTTAATGTAAGTATTTATTTTCTAAAAAATACCAACGGGCCATTTATAAACCATAAGGGAATAGACCATTTTAGAAACAATAGTCGAATTGAACAAACAGATTCTACCAGCCATGGAGAGGGACTTCCCTTTCCAGTTAGCTAGTTGATTTGTGATATGAGAAATGATATTAGAAAAATAGGTAGCTTTAGGACGACCCCAGAATAGGGGAACACCCAAATAAGTGAAGGGTAAAAATCCCTCTTTAATACCCAGGTAATTTATAATACTAGGTTTCCTTCTTACAGGAAAATTCTTTCCAAAATAGATATAAGATTTGTCCCAGGAAATTGCTTGACCAGAGACATCCTCATAGTGTGATATAGTTTGCTGGAGGGCATGAAGATTTCTTTGATCCCCTTTTATGAATAAGATGATATCATCTGCATATAAAAGATGGGTGGGGGAATTTAAGTTCATGGCCACCTGAATAGGTTTAATCAATTTTTGCTCAACCTGGTGGTTTATGAGTCTACTTAGGTAATCTTCAGTAATGACAAAAAGGATGGCAGATAGGGGATCACCATGCTTGACACCTTTAGTGCATTTAAAGAATCCACGATGGGTACCATTAATCAGGATAGAGATGCGGGCTGAGTGGAAGAGAGTCATGATTCTACCAATGAAGAGGTCATTAAAGCCAATATTTTTAAGGACTTTGTAAATAAAATTCCAATCAATGGTGTCAAAAGCCTATCTAATATCCAGTTTTATGGCCACACACCCACCCCTAGTTTTTTTGTTTAATGTATTCGTACATTCAGAAGCAAGACAAATGCAGTCCTGAATGGATCGCCCTTTGATAAGGCCAAATTGGTTCCAAGAGATAATTCTATTCCAGATAGGTGCTAGTCTATTTCCAATAATTTTTGTGATAATTTTATAGATATAGTTAATCAGAGCTATAGTTCTGAATTGATGAATCTCAGCAGCATTATCCACTTTGGGTATTTAAGTTATGAATTGAGCATTGATACCATGAAGAAGAGATCCATGAGTGAAAAAGGTCTTAACAAGGTTACAAACATCATTATGTATTATATTCCAATGATTTTGAAAAAAACCATTATTGAAACCATCCGGGCTAGGAGCACTGTCTGGGTTTAGACCAAAAACAATGTCTTTAATTTCATGATCGAAGAGAGTGCTTAATAGGAAATTATTGTCACCTTCATCAACCAATAATGGAATGATGTTAGGTTTAAGATCAACATTTCTGTCCGGTCCATTTAGAATATTATAAAAATACGAGGTAACATGATCTGTTATGGCCTCTTCAGTGTCAATGACCAAGTCATTATGAATAAGCATAGAAAGAGGACGACTGACTTTTCTAATTCTTTGAAGGAAATTATAAAATTTAGTATTATGATCACCATCAGTAAGACATTTAGTTCTAAACATCTATTTACGAAGATTATCCTTAAAAGTGAGAAAGGAGTTAAGTTTAGAAGAGATATTAGCTTCCAACTTAGGATCCAAAATGAAATCAGAGTTAGTGTTCTGAGTTTGAAAGTGACTGAGTTCATTTTCAAGGTAGGAGATTTCTAGATCTATTTGGGAGTTTGAGTTTTTACACCAACCTTTGAGAGCCTGCTTAAGAACTTTCAATTTATATAAACAAGCGAAAGAATCCTTATGATGCTTCATGGAGTTCTAAGTGTTATAAATAAAGGTAACACAATCAGGATTCAATGACCAGGCATTATTAAATTTGAAGGGAAAGAAAGGTTTTTGATCATTCATGAGAAGATTAACAAGGACAGGATGATGATCCGAATTAATTCTGGGGAGAGTAACACTAGATATTTTGTCCCAAATATCAAGAGTCTTCATATTAAAAAAGGCTCTATCAAGTTTACTAGCAACGTTCTTGTTATAATGTTTTCTATACTAGGTATATTTAGCACCAATAAGATTAATCTCAAAGAGGTTACAGTTATCAATAGTAGATTTAAAATCTCTAGTAGAAATGGAAAGATGAGAGGGACCACTTTTTTCAGAGGGGGAAAGAATGGCATTGAAATCACCTAAAACAATACAACAATCTTGGATGTGATTAGCAATATCAAGAAGATCAGTCCATAATATTCTCCTATCCTGATACCTATTTTTGGCATAAACCATAGTATAATAACTATGTTGGCTATTCCATATGAAGTCACAAGTAAATTGCTGGTTAGAAATTCTAAAGATGTTAATATTTCTTAAAGAATTATGACAAAAAATCCACATTGAGTCAACATGAGAACTGCTATTACAGGAACCTAAAAAACTATAATTAAGAGCTCCAAATCTCATAAATTTCATTTTAAAGTTGACTTTAGGTTCAGCAATTGCAAAGAGATGTGGCTTATGAGTAGTTAAAACCCTCCTAAGACAAGTGGAGGTGTCATTGTTGGCAATCCCTTGACAGTTCCAAAAGCGGATATTCATTTTTATTTGTGTTTTGGGTTAGAACCCTTCTTGTTTTTTGATTTACGAGAACCCTTCTTTTTTGGGATATAGTAACAACTAAGAAAGAAGATGATTTATGTTGAATCCCATCAGTTTCAGAACTTTCAGAGGAATCAGATTTCAAATCAGCATGTTTAATAGAAACAGGACCTGAAGAGTACATTGAGACAGTACTGTCCAATTTGTGAATCTGTTCAGCACCATGAGCTGAATCATTTTCCAGGATAAGAGGAAGAATAGGGCTGGTCTTAAGGGTTTGAAGAGTATCATCATGAGCAGGAAATTGCTCAGACTGAGAATGAGGCTCATTCACATTCTAGACAGTTTCAATTTCATCAGGGTTTGAGTGATCTGATACAGAAAGAGGGTTAGGTTTATTATTTTGATTATCCAAAGAAGGGTTAGAAACCATCCTATTATCCAAGCAGTGATCTGAATCTTGAACAGACTCAGAAATAGGCAATGAGGAATGTGGATAATTACAAGACAATTTATAATGATCAAGAACAACATTAACAACATGTGTAACAGAGTTATTAGCAGTGTTATCAGAACATAAATCAAAAGCAGGAATAGAATTTTCCAACTCACTACTGGAAATTCGAGCTATAGCCACGGTTCTAAACCGTGGATATAGGCCCTCAAACCGTGGCTATAGGTAATAGCCACGGTTTGAGGAACCGTGGCCAAGTTTGGCGTGGCTATAGGCCTAGACCTATAGCCACGGTTCCAAACCGTGGCTTTAACTCTATAGCTACGGTTCAAACCGTGGCTATAGGTTTATAGCCACGGTTAAAACTGTGGCTGTATACCTAATGCCACGGTTTCAACCGTGGCTATACTAAAGGCCGGACAAAATCTATAGCCACGGTTTAAAACCGTGGCATTATGTCTATAGCCACGGTTTAAAACCGCGGCAATACATCAATAGCCACGGTTTTGAACCGTGGCTATAGGGTGTCCAAATTCATAAAAAAAAATACCCCCTGGACACACTCTGGACACCCCCATGCCACCCCCGGCCAGTCCCCCCTGCCAGTACCCCCGGACAGCCCCCCGTGCACCCCCGGACAGCCCCCCGTGCACCCCCGGACAGCCCCCCCGGACAGCCCCCCGTGCACCCCTGGACAGCCCCCCCGGCCAGCCCCAGCCAGCCCCCCGTGCACCCCCGAGCAGCCCCCCGACCAGCCCCGGACAGCCCCCCGTGCACCCCTGGACAGCCCCCCCGGCCAGCCCCAGCCAGCCCCCCGTGCACCCCCGAGCAGCCCCCCGACCAGCCCCGGACAGCCCCCCGTCCACCCCCGGACAGCCCCCAGCCCCCAGCCCCCCCTGCCCCCTGCTTGTCCCCCTGCCAGCTCCCCCCCTGCTAGTCCCCCCCAGCCCCCTGCTAGTCCCCCACTGCCCCCTGCTAGTACCCCCCCCCCCCCGCCACCCCCCCTTCTTGTCCCCTTGCCAGCCCCCCCTGCCACCCCCCTGCCAGTCCCCCCTGCCCCCTGACACCCCCCCTGCTAGTCCCCCTGCCCCCTGCTAGTCCCCCACTGTCCCCTGTTAGTCCCCCCCCCCCCCGCCACCCCCCCGCTTGTCCCCTTGCCAGCCCCCCCAGCCCCCCCAGCCACCCCCTGCTTGTCCCCCTGCAAGCCCCCCCTGCTTGTCCCCCTGCCAGCCCCACCCCTGCTCCTGCCAGCCCCCCCCTGCCCCCTGCTTGCCCCCCTGCCAGCCCCCCCCCCCCCCCCTTCCCCCTGCTTGTCCCCCTTCCAGCCCCCCCGGCCACCCCCCTGCCCCCTGCTTGCCCCCTGCCGCCACCCCCCCCCCCCTTCCCCCTGCCAGCCCCCCCGCCCCTGCTTGTCCCCCTGCCAACCCCCCCTGCTGGACACCCCCCCTGTCCGTGCACCCCCGGACAGCCCCCCATGCACCCCCGGACAGCCCCCCGTGCACCCCTTGCCAGCCCCCCCAGCCACCCCCTGCTTGTCCCCCTGCAAGCCCCCCCTGCTTGTCCCCCTGCCAACCCCACCCCTGCTCCTGCCAGCCCCCCCCCCCATGCCCCCTGCTTGACCCCCTGCCAGCCCCCCCCCCCCCCCTTCCCCCTGCTTGTCCCCCTTCCAGCCCCCCCGGCCACCCCCCTGCCCCCTGCTTGCCCCCTGCCGCCACCCCCCCTTCCCCCTGCCAGCCCCCCCGCCCTGCTTGTCCCCCTGCCAACCCCCCCTGCTGGACACCCCCCCTGTCCGTGCACCCCCGGACAGCCCCCCGTGCACCCCCGGACAGCCCCCCATGCACCCCCGGACAGCCCCCCGTGCACCCCTGGACAGCCCCCCCGGCCAGCCCCGGCCAGCCCCCCGTGCACCCCCGGACAGCCCCGGACAGCCCCCATGTGCACCCCCGGACAGACCCCATGCAGCCCCCATCCCCCCTGCACAGAACCCCGGAAACCCCCTGCCCCCTGCTTGTCCCCCTGCCAGCCCCCCCTGCCCCCTGCTTGTCCCCCTGCCAGCTCCCCCCCTGCCCCCTGCTAGTCCCCCACTGCCCCCTGCTAGTCCCCCCCCCCCCCCCGCCACCCCCCCTGCTTGTCCCCTTGCCAGCCCCCCTGCCAGTCCCCACTGCCCCCTGACACCCTCCCTGCTAGTCCCCCTGCCCCCTGCTAGTCCCCCACTGCCCCCTGTTAGTCCACCCCCCCCCCCCCGCCACCCCCCTGCTTGTCCCCTTGCCAGCCCCCCTGCCGCCCCCTGCCAGCCCCCCCTGCTTGTCCCCCTGCCAGCCCCCCCTGCTCCTGCCAGCCCCCCCCCCCCCCTGCCCCCCTGCCAGCCCCCCCCCCCCCCTTCCCCCTGCTTGTCACCCTGCCAGCCCCCCCGGCCACCCCCCTGCTTGTCCCCCTGCCAGCCCCCCCTGCCCCTGCCAGCCCCCCCCCCCCTGCCCCTGCCAGCCCCCCCTGCCAGCCCCGGACAGCCCCCATGTGCACCCCCGGACAGACCCCATGCAGCCCCCATCCCCCCTGCACAGAACCCCGGAAACCCCCTGCCCCCTGCTTGTCCCCCTGCCAGCCCCCCCTGCCCCCTGCTTGTCCCCCTGCCAGCTCCCCCCCTGCCCCCTGCTAGTCCCCCACTGCCCCCTGCTAGTCCCCCCCCCGCCACCCCCCCCTGCTTGTCCCCTTGCCAGCCCCCCCTGCCAGTCCCCACTGCCCCCTGACACCCTCCCTGCTAGTCCCCCTGCCCCCTGCTAGTCCCCCACTGCCCCCTGTTAGTCCACCCCCCCCCCCCCCGCCACCCCCCTGCTTGTCCCCTTGCCAGCCCCCCTGCCGCCCCCTGCCAGCCCCCCCTGCTTGTCCCCCTGCCAGCCCCCCCTGCTCCTGCCAGCCCCCCCCCCCCCCCCCTGCCCCCCTGCCAGCCCCCCCCCCCCCTTCCCCCTGCTTGTCACCCTGCCAGCCCCCCCGGCCACCCCCCTGCTTGTCCCCCTGCCAGCCCCCCCTGCCCCTGCCAGCCCCCCCCTGCCCCTGCCAGCCCCCCCTGCCAGCCCCCCCCCCCCCCCTCCCCCCTGCTTGTCCCCCTGCCAGCCCCCCTGCCCCCTGCTTGTCCCCCTGCCAGCCCCCCCCTGCCCCCCTGCCAGCCCCCCCTGCCCCCTGCTTGTCCCCCTGCCAGCCCCCCCTGCCCCCTGCTTGCCCCCTGCCACCCCCCCCTTCCCCCTGCCAGCCCCCCCAGCCCCTGCTTGTCCCCCTGCCAACCCCCCCTGCTGGACACCCCCCCTGTCCGTGCACCCCCGGACAGCCCCCCGTGCACCCCCGGACAGCCCCCCGTGCACCCCCGGACAGCCCCCCCCGGCCAGCCCCGGCCAGCCCCCCGTGCACCCCCGGACAGCCCCACGACCAGCCCCGGACAGCCCCCCGTGCACCCCCGGACAGCCCCCATGTGCACCCCCGGACAGCCCCCCGTGCACCCCCGGACAGCCCCCCCGTGCACCCCCAGACAGCCCCCCCGTGCACCCCCGGACAGCCCCCATATGCACCCCCGGACAGCCCCCATATGCACCCCCAAACAGCCCCCCGTGCACCCCTGGACAGCCCCCCGGCCAGCTCCGGACAACCCCCTGTGCACCCCCGGACAGCCCCCCGACCAGCCCCGGACAGCCCCCCGTGCACCCCCGGACAGCCCCCATGTGCACCCCCGGACAGACCCCATGCAGCCCCATTCCCCCCGGACAGCCCCCCGTGCACCCCCGGACAGCCCCCATGTGCAACCCCGGACAGCCCCCATGTGCACCCCCGGACAAACCCCATACAGCCCCCTACCCCCCTGCACAGAACCCCGGGCGTTTATCAAGCGCGCGCAACGCTTAAAGAACGCATAATGAGCCCTACCGCGCAGACCACACGTCCGATTGACGCGCCGTCTGCGCGTGCACGTCGCGAATAATAATGGGATTGTTGTCCTGTGATTTCAGGGCAATCCGATGTCGTCCGCTATGAGTTTGACCGTTAGACGCCTGTTTTGGCCGTTTATGACACCGGAACGGCGTTCCCGGTCACCACGGGCACACGGCACGTCCGATTGACGTGCCGTCTGCTCGACCACATCACAATTCACTTACCCTTTGATTTCGTCCGATTTCAGGCCATTCGGACTTCGTTCGGCCCGTTTGGACCCCCCCACGCGCGTTTATCAAGCGCGCGCAACGCTTAAAGAACGCATAATGAGCCCTACCGCGCAGACCGCACGTCCGATTGACGCGCCGTCTGCGCGTGCACGTCGCGAATAATAATGGGATTGTTGTCCTGTGATTTCAGGGCAATCCGATGTCGTCCGCTATGAGTTTGACCGTTAGACGCCTGTTTTGGCCGTTTATGACACCGGAACGGCGTTCCCGGTCACCGCGGGCACACGGAACGTCCGATTGACGTGCCGTCTGCTCGACCACATCACAATTCACTCACCCTTTGATGTCGTCCGATTTCAGGCCATTCGGAATTCGTTCGGCCCGTTTGGACCCCCCCACGCGCGTTTATCAAGCGCGCGCAACGCTTAAAGAACGCATAATGAGCCCTACCGCGCAGACCGCACGTCCGATTGACGCGCCGTCTGCGCGTGCACGTCGCGAATAATAATGGGATTGTTGTCCTGTGATTTCAGGGCAATCCGATGTCGTCCGCTATGAGTTTGACCGTTAGACGCCTGTTTTGGCCGTTTATGACACCGGAACGGCGTTCCCGGTCACCGCGGGCACACGGCACGTCCGATTGACGTGCCGTCTGCTCGACCACATCACAATTCACTCACCCTTTGATGTCGTCCGATTTCAGGCCATTCGGAATTCGTTCGGCCCGTTTGGACCCCCCCACGCGCGTTTATCAAGCGCGCGCAACGCTTAAAGAACGCATAATGAGCCCTCCTGCGCAGACCGCACGTCCGATTGACGTGCCGTCTGCGCGTGCACGTCGCGAATAATAGTTTGAATGTTGTCCTGTGATTTCAGGTCAATCCGATGTCGTTCGCTATGAGTTTGACCGTTAGACGCCCGTTTTGGCCGTTTATGACACCAGAACGGCGTTCCCGGTCACCGCGGGCACACGGCACGTCCGATTGACGTGCCGTCTGCTCGACCACATCACAATTCACTCACCCTTTGATGTCGTCCGATTTCAGGCCATTCGCAATTCGTTCGGCCCGTTTGGACCCCCCACGCGCTTTTCTCAAGCGCGCGCAACGCTTAAAGAACGCATAATGAGCCCTCCTGCGCAGACCGCACGTCCGATTGACGTGCCGTCTGCGCGTGCACGTCGCGAATAATAATTTGAATGTTGTCCTGTGATTTCAGGTCAATCTGATGTCGTCCGCTATGAGTTTGACCGTTAGACGCCCGTTTTGGCCGTTTATGACACCAGAACGGCGTTCCCGGTCACCGCGGGCACACGGCACGTCCGATTGACGTGCCGTCTGCTCGACCACATCACAATTCACTCACCCTTTGATGTCGTCCGATTTCAGGCCATTCGCAATTCGTTCGGCCCGTTTGGACCCCCCCACGCGCGTTTCTCAAGCGCGCGCAACGCTTAAAGAACGCATAATGAGCCCTCCTGCGCAGACCGCACGTCCGATTGACGTGCCGTCTGCGCGTGCACGTCGCGAATAATAATTTGAATGTTGTCCTGTGATTTCAGGTCAATCCGATGTCGTTCGCTATGAGTTTGACCGTTAGACGCCCGTTTTGGCCGTTTATGACACCAGAACGGCGTTCCCGGTCACCGCGGGCACACGGCACGTCCGATTGACGTGCCGTCTGCTCGACCACATCACAATTCACTCACCCTTTGATGTCGTCCGATTTCAGGCCATTCGCAATTCGTTCGGCCCGTTTGGACCCCCCACGCGCGTTTCTCAAGCGCGCGCAACGCTTAAAGAACGCATAATGAGCCCTCCTGCGCAGACCGCACGTCCGATTGATGTGCCGTCTGCGCGTGCACGTCGCGAATAATAATTTGAATGTTGTCATGTGATTTCAGGTCAATCCGATGTCGTTCGCTATGAGTTTGACCGTTAGACGCCCGTTTTGGCCGTTTATGACACCAGAACGGCGTTCCCGGTCACCGCGGGCACACGGCACGTCCGATTGACGTGCCGTCTGCTCGACCACATCACAATTCACTCACCCTTTGATGTCGTCCGATTTCAGGCCATTCGCAATTCGTTCGGCCCGTTTGGACCCCCCACGCGCGTTTCTCAAGCGCGCGCAACGCTTAAAGAACGCATAATGAGCCCTCCTGCGCAGACCGCACGTCCGATGGTGACTAGGTCTCATAGCTCATCTACCTACAACTTGGAATGGGATGATGACGTCGGGGAGGGGGTTATGAAAACGAAATGCTTTATTATGAAGGCAGTTTTATCAATGTCTAGCCCCATCTCCTCTCTTATGTCATCTTTTGTTTTTAATAAAATGGCTTTAGAGCCTTTCGGCTCGAAGCTTCTTTCTGTCATACTCTAATTCTGTTAAGCCTCTCAAACTTGACACACTGTCATACTCTAATTCTGTTAAGCCTCTCAAACTTCCAGCCCTCAATGAGGGCGGCAATTCTGTATTAAAGGATGGGAACGAAAATTACAGCAGAAAAATAGAAGAAATAGGGAAAACAACAGAAGAAATCCTCAGGAGGCCCCCAGGCTGAGGGAGGAAGATCAAGCTAACAAGCCACCAGGGCGATCTTCCGCTGAACTGTAAATGGCCCATAGAAACGAGGGGCAGGTTTCTGAGAAATCTGGCAGGTTAAAGAGTGTTGTTTGTGAGGCCGAAAGCGTACGGAAACAGGATCTCCCACATGGAGGGCAAGGTGACGGCAGTGTATTAGTTTTCTGCTTCATGATGTCTTGGGACCGACTCAAATAATATTTGAGTCCACGATCAAGCAGTGCATGGGCAACAGCGGGCAACTAGATTTCTGATGGAACAGCGTAGGTCTCGTGGCAGCGATTTACCACCTCTGTTTGGTCATCCGTTTGCGGGTGGTAGGTCAAGCTGAGTTTTAAGTCAGTGCCTTGGAGTTTGAGCAGTTCAATCCAAAAATGGCTTACAAAAATGGGATTGCGGTCGCTGGAATGCTATGCAAACTGACAATCTCCCACACGAAAACCTCGCCCACACTCCCACACTCTTTGCTGTGTAAGGGTGTTTTAGGGGTAAAAAATGGCCATATTTAGAGAGATGATCAATGATGACCAGAATCACAGTGCAACCACGGGATTAGGGTAGTCCGGTGATAAAATCCATAGAGAGACCCGATCACACCAGCTGGGGAATTTCCAACGGCTGCAACAGGCCAGCCGGATATAGTGTGGAATATTTATTTCGTTGGCATTTGGCCCATTGGCAAACTGTTGAACCGGTATTTTCATCCCGACCCAATATAAATTGGCAGGCAATTTTCTATACGTGCGGCAAAAACCAGAATGACCCCACTACGGAGACAAATGGAACTCAGCCAGCAATATGGGCACCCATGGGGACGAACTAGACAGCACCAACCGGCCCTTATAACAGAGGACACCTTGCAGAAAAGAGTAAGTAGGAAAGGAAGGAGCATCTGCTTGCAGAGTGATGATGACTTAGCTGAAAAATGGGTCGTCTGAAACGCCTGTGAGCAAGTGGGGCTGAACCTCCCCCCTGTTGGATGTGGCTGGAGCAGGGCCACATCACGGCGTGACCGCGGCGTGACCGCGGCGTGACCGCGGCGTGACCGCGGCGTGACCGCAGCGTGTTGGCCCGATCCAGCGACATCCGCGGGGCAGCATCTTCCGACCAGGAGCGAAGGGAGCAGGAGGAGGCTGGAATGTGGGTGAAAGGGGGCTGGTTGCAGGTGTTGGGGGGATGGTGCGGGCTGATTCGAAGGTGGGGGGGCTGTTGCGGGCTGGAATGCTGGTGGCAGCGGGCTGATGACTTTGCTGAAAAATGGGTCGTCTGAAACGCCTGTGAGCAAGTGGGGCTGAACCTCCCCCCTGCTGGATGTGGCTGGAGCAGGGCCACATCACGGCGTGACCGCGGCGTGACCGCGGCGTGACCGCGGCGTGACCGCGGCGTGACCGCGGCGTGACCGCGGCGTGTTGGCCCGATCCAGCGACATCCGCGGGGCAGCATCTTCCGACCAGGAGCGAAGGGAGCGGGAGGAGGCTGGAATGCGGGTGAAAGGGGGGTCCTACTAAGTGTCGGGTGATTCCCATGATTTGTGGATACCTCTGAAGGAGTCTTTCAGCGACTTCTAAGTGATCACAATCAAACACTTGTGAAAAGCTTCGAAAGACTGGATCGAATGGTGTAAGGTACACCATTCTTATTCTTTGTTTAGATTGATTACAAACGTATAGATATATTTCGGCGTGACTGCGGCCTGACCGCGGACACCCCTCCCCCCGCTGGACACCCCTCCCCCCTGCTGGATGTGGCTGGAGCAGGGCCACATCACGGCGTGACCGCGGCGTGACCGCGGCGTGACCGCGGCGTGACCGCGGCGTGACCGCGGCGTGACCGCGGCGTGACCGCGGCGTGACCGCGGCGTGTTGGCCCGATCCAGCGACATCCGCGGGGCAGCATCTTCCGACCAGGAGCGAAGGGAGCGGGAGGAGGCTGGAATGCGGGTGAAAGGGGGGTCCTACTAAGTGTCGGGTGATTCCCATGATTTGTGGATACCTCTGAAGGAGTCTTTCAGCGACTTCTAAGTGATCACAATCAAACACTTGTGAAAAGCTTCGAAAGACTGGATCGAATGGTGTAAGGTACACCATTCTTATTCTTTGTTTAGATTGATTACAAACGTATAGATATATTTCGGCGTGACTGCGGCCTGACCGCGGACACCCCTCCCCCCCGCTGGACACCCCTCCCCCCTGCTGGATGTGGCTGGAGCAGGGCCACATCATGGCGTGACCGCGGCGTGACCGCGGCGTGTTGGCCCGATCCAGCGACATCCGCGGGGCAGCATCTTCCGACCAGGAGCGAAGGGAGCGGGAGGAGGCTGGAATGCGGGTGAAAGGGGGGTCCTACTAAGTGTCGGGTGATTCCCATGATTTGTGGATACCTCTGAAGGAGTCTTTCAGCGACTTCTAAGTGATCACAATCAAACACTTGTGAAAAGCTTCGAAAGACTGGATCGAATGGTGTAAGGTACACCATTCTTATTCTTTTTTTAGATTGATTACAAACGTATAGATATATTTCGGCGTGACTGCGGCCTGACCGCGGACACCCCTCCCCCCCGCTGGACACCCCTCCCCCCTGCTGGATGTGGCTGGAGCAGGGCCACATCACGGCGTGACCGCGGCGTGACCGCGGCGTGACCGCGGCGTGACCGCGGCGTGACCGCGGCGTGACCGCGGCGTGACCGCGGCGTGACCGCGGCGTGACCGCGGCGTGACCGCGGCGTGACCGCGGCGTGACCGCAGCGTGTTGGCCCGATCCAGCGACATCCGCGGGGCAGCATCTTCCGACCAGGAGCGAAGGGAGCGGGAGGAGGCTGGAATGCGGGTGAAAGGGGGGTCCTACTAAGTGTCGGGTGATTCCCATGATTTGTGGATACCTCTGAAGGAGTCTTTCAGTGACTTCTAAGTGATCACAATCAAACACTTGTGAAAAGCAAGGTGGTATCACACAAGAGAAAAATATGTAGGATGGGCATGGAATTTTTGGGAAAACCAAGGTGGTATCACACAAGAGAAAAATATGTAGGATGTGGGACTTTTGTGGATATCAATACTTCATAGTACTCTATCTACTATTATCTAGATCTTGTCCTTAAGTAGGTTATTTTATACCATTTTGAGAAAAAAAAATTACATTTACAACATTGGGATATTGGAATTATCCGTTAGGATGTATATAAAACTGAGGGAACCCCCATCATGGGGGTTATATATATTCAGATTTACTTATGTTTCATAGAGCTAGGAAATATTTCAAGAGAACTCTTATGTAGAAGAGGGAATTATTAACATTGGTTTAAAGGGATTTAATGAAAAAACTTTTTCCCTACCTTGAGGTTCCTTTTAGTACTTTGTTCATAATTTTACTTCTCCCGTATAGATTGAGGCGTAGAGTGAAACATTGAAGGAACTTCACAAACCAATAATGTTAGTAGTTCTCAGAATACATACTGGTCTATCCTCAATTATGGTTAGTATATGAATTGGAGTTATCAAATCGGGAAAGATTTGAGCTTGTATCCTTAACTGGAAAGATTGTGAGCCATGTTTATTAATTGGTGGATATGAATTTCTCAAGATGCACATGTTGGTGTAAGGGAACCCCATTTAATAATGGAATTTCAACTAGGATATGAAATACCAGTGAGTCTTTTTGTTCCATGTTTTATGAGGCTTTATCAACTTTTAGGTCAAGTTCGGTGGGGTGAATCTCTTCATAGAACATATAGTCCAATCCAACTCTTGAAGGGATATATAATACTAAATCTTAATGGTTATCAACCAATACACACAAAAACAGATCCTTTAGTTTCTAATAGGCCTTAAATACTAGATATTTCAGTCGTATGGCCCATAAGAATGGATGAGAAAGCTCTGGATTGGATCTTGGGATACTATTCCTTGTTTTCCTTAACTCCTTATTGGACTCCCATCAGCACATTTTTGGCTGTTAACAATGACTCAAAAATCACACAATCATAACCGATTGCACTAAAAGATGGTTTTCTCTGGGTGAGGAATGTTGGTTTCCAAATTTGGAAACCCTATATGAAATCCAAGATTGGGTTCCAGTTTTGATGTGTTCAAGAGATGAATATATCTACTTTCTGTGAGACCTATGGTGAGAAACACCCAATGTCGCTACCCAAAAAACTGCATGTTCCAGTGCTTATAGTGACATAATAAAAAGTCTGAAATTTAAAACCTTGCACCATCACAGTTGAATGGTTCACCAATTTGCTACTGTTGAATAAAAAGTGAAACTTTAATATAACTGCACAAATAATGGTGACATAATAAAAGTCTGAAATTTATATTGTACCTGTTTTTTGTTCCATATGGGCTGTGTTGTTTGGCTCATTCGGTTCTGGAAGGTTTATGAAGTTGCCACCTTGGAAATCCGGGAGCGTTTTGTTCCTTCACTCCTGGCCATGATTACAAACCAATACCATTGAAACATGGAGTTCAAATAAAAATGAATAATCTGGCATTTCTATAATACATTCCATGATGGTGTGTATGTACAGTATGCAAACAGAAAACTGTAATGATAGGAGGCAACAAACATGTCGTATTTGTGCAGTATAATAATTCAGGCATTGAAAATTGAACACAATGAAAACAGGATAATGAAATGACTAATTTCTTTCAATGGAGCAACATAAATTTCAAATAACGTTTCAGTACTGTAGATAATGTAATAATTATTTCACATCAAATAGGAATTTGAAAAATAGTACTGAAAACAAATTAAATAGTAAACATGTATGTTTACCATTGGTGTGCGGCATCACATTTTAGTCTGCTTTTTCTATTTTCCTATTTACATTTCCCTTCATTCAGGTGTGTAGTTCAGTAGAATGTGTGATTGTAGCCTTGTTGTCTCAAAAAATGTGGACAGTAGCATGAAGTTCATCCTCATTATCACAATCACAGACATCCTGACGACAAATTCCATCACCCTGGATCACAACCAATCTATAGTAAATATATTTAATTGAAATAAGAGCATTGAAATGATACATATAAAATTATCCTTAAGTAGTA
Organism: Viscum album; assembly: GCA_963277665.1. Classification (NCBI taxonomy): domain Eukaryota; kingdom Viridiplantae; phylum Streptophyta; class Magnoliopsida; order Santalales; family Viscaceae; genus Viscum; species Viscum album. Next base: position 1,285,220,847 of record OY728134.1, read on the forward strand.
GAGTTCACCTAGGTAAGTGCAGTATCAAAGCCGCAATCACAGACATCCTGATGACAAATTTCATCACCCTGGAGCACAACCACACTATAGTAAATATCTTTGATGAAGATTATCCTGGAGGTGAGAAGTACATGTAGAAGAATATCCTGGAGGTGAGAAGTACATGTAGAAGATACAACTGAAACATCACCTTCTAATCAGCAACGGTCGGCACTAAAGGAAAATTGGAAGTCGTTATGCCCCGATGTTTGGATCATAGGTCGTCTTATGAGATAAGCATGTCCAATCTCTATAATACATTATACCCTGCTCTAAAATACATGATCCACTACTATAAAATATGACCCACTACAAAAATCATGATTTACTACCCAAAAAACTGCATGTTCCAGTGCTTATAGTGACATAATAAAAAGTCTGAAATTTAAAACCTTGCACCATCACAGTTGAATGGTTCACCAATTTGCTACTGTTGAATAAAAAGTGAAACTTTAATATAATTGCACAAATAATGGTGACATAATAAAAGTCTGAAATTTATATTGTACCTGTTTTTTGTTCCATATGGGCTGTGTTGTTTGGCTCATTCGGTTCTGGAAGGTTTATGAAGTTGCCACCTTGGAAATCCGGGAGCGTTTTGTTCCTTCACTCCTGGCCATGATTACAAACCAATACCATTGAAACATGGAGTTCAAATAAAAATGAATAATCTGGCATTTCTATAATACATTCCATGATGGTGTGTATGTACAGTATGCAAACAGAAAACTGTAATGATAGGAGGCAACAAACATGTCGTATTTGTGCAGTATAATAATTCAGGCATTGAAAATTGAACACAATGAAAACAGGATAATGAAATGACTAATTGCTTTCAATGGAGCAACATAAACAAGAATCTACACAGACTGATTCCCCTAAAACGAGGGTCAAAAACTTGAGAATACAATTCCAAAACATAGGCATTTACCAAGTTAATAATAAATATAAACCAATAAAGGTAAAATAATTTGGAAATAGATTCCTAAATTCCAAGAATTCAAAATGATTATAATGACACCAACGAAAAAATTAGAAAACAATGGAAAATACAAGTAGTAAATGCTTGCATAATTCTCATATAAATAGAAATAAGAATCCTTACAGATTAATTTATCTAAATCTTGGATAAAAAAACAGAATAATATTCTAAAACATTGAAATTAACACATAATATTTACCCCTGTCATTTCCAGAACCAATAAGCATGTTCTTGACACAAAGAATCATCTACAACAATAAACAAAATGAGGGCTGCAGCAAGCAGGGATTAAATGAGTCATAACAGAATTTATTTATAATAGTAAATAAAAAATGTGTTTTAGAATATATTTTTTTGAGATATTCAACATGGTTAGAGGTTTGAAGGTGATTCCCAAACATCTAACATTATCTTTGAACACCTGGTGTGTAGGGTAAATAGGTTTATCATCCATGCTCCATGGAAGTAAAGATTCTTTGACTCTAAACCTATTAACATAAACTAATTCCTAAATTCTAGGAATTCAAAATGATGGTACAAACCAGTGGAAAATTCATGTATGGAATACATGGATAGTTCTCATAGAAAAAAAATAAGAATCTGCATAGACAGATTCACAAAAAATCTGGGTAAAAAACATGAGAATGCAATTCCAAAACATGGATAGTTCTCATAGTGTTGCTGTTTGGAAAACAACTCCTCTAGATGTTGTAAAATTGATATGCAAATCATCATGGTTCATACTAATCACAAAAAAAATCATCATTAATTCATGATATAATGACACCATTTATCAAATAATTGTGATACCCTCACCTGGAATGATAAGAACCCTAGAACACCTGACGGAAATCGCAAACAGGAGGAGGAGGAGGGGGTTCGAAGAGGTGGATGAACTGTAGAAAAAAAAAAACAAGTTACCGAGGAAGACAGCTGCAGATGAGGAAAATGTGTCGGGAGGGAGATGGGGGTGTCGACCTCGGCGTCGGAAGAGAGCCGTCGGGGAGGAGCCGTCGGGGAGGAGCCGTCGGGGAGGAGCCGTCGGGGAGGAGCCGTCGAGGAGGAGGGCGCGGCGAGGAGGGCGCGGCGAGGAGGAGGCGTCGGGGAGGAGGGCGCGGCGAGGAGGAGGGCGCGGCGAGGAGGGCGCGGCGAGGAGGGCGCGGCGAGGAGGAGGGCGCGGCGAGGAGGAGGCGTCGGGGAGGAGGAGGGCGCGGCGAGGAGGAATTGTGAGGGCTGAGGAGGAGACGTGGTCGGGAGGAGGGTGGTGTGCGAATCGGGGGAGGAGGGCTGCGGGAGGAGGAGCCCGATAAAAGATCGGAAAAAAAAAGGATGAAACGGATTTAGCCACGGAAGAAAATTTTAAGCGTGGCAATATAATGGCTATAGCCACGGACCTACAAAACCGTGGCTATAGGTCCGTGGCTATAGCCTAAATTTCTAGTAGTGACTGTTTCTACAAAGGAGCAGGAATCTGCATGCCAGTCAGGGGGATAGACTCCTTCTTCTGAACAATGAGAGAGTTAACATGTAAGGACAGGTTTGAATCAAGATAGTGTGATAAAATGTGGTCATCAGTGGTTCCAGAAGTTTCAGTAACAGATTGAGTCTTATGTATATGAACTGCAGTAGAAATAGGAACACTCTTAACATCAGAATTATAAAACACAGTGTTACCTGGATCTATAGTACTAACAATATCACAATGTTTCATGTTGGGAGTAGTAGCATTCTCCTTAGGATAAGGTATTGAATCCTCCAAGTCCCTACAAATATTCTCATTTAAACATGAAGAGCCAGAGGAAGAGGCATTATTAACAGAATTTGAAAGAGGGTTAGGGACACTTTTATCAGAACAATCTCTGTTACCTTCTTCAACAGATCCTTTTAAATCAGTTGGTTTATCATTGATTTGTAATTTGTCCTCTTCTTCAACAAAAACAGCCCAAGATTTTCCTTCCAAGGTTGAGGGAGGACTTTATTTCTTGACCCAAATGTCATTCTCTTTTGTAGGGGGATCAGTTTTTTCAATAGCATTTTTCCCTTTTTTTTGAATTTTTAACCTCTTTCCAGTAACTTTTAACTGGAGGGGCCAGCTGTTTCCTATAAACCCTACAAGTGGAAAAATTATGCCCAATTAGTTTGCAAACTTCACAGAAGGGTGGTTTCTTTTCATACTCAATACTAAGCTCCACTTTGTGATCAGGAGCATTGAAAACTATGGAAGTTGGTAAGTCACTAGCCAATTTATCCTCCACCATAACTCAAGCATATAAGCCTAGATCCCCATTCAAGGTTCTATGGTCAATTTTAATAGGGGATCCCAAACAGTAAGCAATATCATTTATGATCTTCGGATGCCAAAAAAACCAATTAAGCCTATGAATTCTAACCCACATATGTGCCATGTGTTTATTTGTGTGTGTATGGATTAAAAGTGGGATCCCAATCTGAGATTCTAAAAAAACCAGGCTTAAGTTTTAAGTTACCAATCTTCCACACCTGCTTGAGCTCACTTTGAGAATGTGATAGTATCTTTACCTAAGGGGACCATCTTCCATTTTGGAGAGCTCCAGCAATGAGCAATCCTATTCTTTAATTCAAAGATAGGCCAAGGTTTATCTCCTGTGTTGTAAGATATGCGACCAAGGACTGAATACCTAAATAGTTGTTCCCTCTGTTTCAGTGCTTCCAGATTAGCATCAACCAAATAACCACCATCATCCAGCTTTCTGAAAAGAGGTTTCCTATGATCTTTCTCGCTACTGAGATCAGTTCCTTTTAGTGCATCGCGAAAGGAGACAGGAGTATTGCGAAGAGGAATTTGAAAGTTTCATACTTTGATGCTGGAAGAAACCAGTTCAACAGAAGTAGGAGCCTTCGGGGAAGCAAGTTCCCACTCTGGATCGAAGCCAGCCATCAGCAAGAACAAGAATCAGTGGCGAGGGTTAGGGTTTGGAGTCGCCCATTGGAGCGCGATTCGAGACCTCCCATTTACTCATCACCAAGATGGTATTTAATGCAAAAATCTATAAAATTTACTTTTACCGAATCATAAGATCTTTAAAATAATTAGAATATATCAATTCTGTATATATCTATCATCAAAACAAATAATTATTGAATAATATGTCTTATATGGATAAATATAATACACCAATCACCAAATCCTCAATAATAACATGCAAGGATCATCATAATCCATTCCATCAATAGTTATCCTTAAAATACTAAATTATCTCTTTATTCAAATTCCAAATCAATAAATTTATAAATAGGTTTACCAATTTTAAAAAATTAACATAGAATAAAACCCCTAAAAGTCAATGTGTCGCTAAATGTCATAGAATAAATATGTGACTAACATGGTCTTGCATTCTACTAAAACATGGTAATAACATAAATTACTATGATACATAATGAAGTCATTCATTCTTATGAAAATATAAATAATACTTATTCCTAAAATATAATCACATTTTTTAGTACATTCTATAAATAACGAAAATTTAGTGATCTTCATAATAGATGATTGATATAACATTATCATAAACTCGCCATCCAATTCCTTAGTCATCAATACTATCCCATTTCTCAAAACCAATCATCTCTTTACCCTAGATTAATATTATTATATCAAACATTAATACAAATTGAGTGTTATCTTTTACACAATAATGTGTTTTCAAGAAATATCATCTTACCACTAAATCAATTATATAGTTATCAGTCCCTTTTAATACATAAATTGAAATCCACAATGCAAAACTACTAATAAAAATCCCCTATATGTTTCATGATTCTTATAATCAATATTTTTATTCATGAAACACTTCTACAACATAATTATCAATTACCACTACTAAATCACTTCAATCATTTTACTAATTTCTAAATATATTAACTATTACATATCATCTTGTTCCTTAATACTTATTTATTTTCATTTTTCATTCAGTGTCTCTTTATTTTCAATAGTAAAACATTAATCATAAAACCTTGTTGATCCTTTTCTTGATATTTTTTCTATGGTCAACAGTTTTCATAATTCCCATGGTTTCCAAATATTTTTCATTCATCACTCAGTGATACCTTATGAAATTTTTTTTCCCATACATTGTTCAAAATATTCCATTCATTTTTAATTATAAAATACTTACTCTTTGTCGTTTGCCACACCCAAAACATCTTCCCATACCCCTGAGAAAGTTGTGCAGATTATTTTTAGCACATTCTTTACACGAGGAAAATTGGTCTTCATTTCTTATATAGTCTTCATGAAATTTCATTTTTAATTTATCATAGGTGTCATGAAACTCACCTATATTGAGATTGTTAATCATATTACAATATAGATAATTTTTCATAATAACAATGATTGACTCTACAACACCCATTTCACTTTGTTCCAAAAGAGGAGAATCTTCCCATTTTCTATCAGTTTTACTAATAACTAGAATCATCCTAGTTTTGTTTTTCTCTAAAATATCAAATCACAGTGTGGGAGACAGTAATAATTGTGGGATAAAAAATATTTATTTATTCAATGTCTAAATCTGGGCACATTATTTTCAATATATGACTGATTTGGTTTAACATACTTCATTCATGTTAATCATCTATTGATGTCCAACATGATAGTTTTTAAATAGTTCCTTAATATCAAAATCATATCCCCCAAGGAGTGTAAAACGAGGTGAGAAACAAGGAATAATTTCTTGCACTGAGAGATGATAAATTTAAATCCCATTTAACCACTTTAATAATTATTTCTCCTAGGTAAAACTATACCAATGCCATATACACTTAGAGTATCCCGATAGGGAAGTAATTTGTTGCAAAAGAACACACCTTTTTTAAAATATTAACTTGTTCTACTATATAGAGGATTATCCTAAGGTTTCATATTAATAATTTTCCATCAATGATTCACTATTTTAACTATAAATTTTCTCTGATACGTATTATAATGACCCATGTATTTCACGTAGAAATGATACATCTTGATAGAGTAATATTTAATATATTAAAAAAAATACATGCCTAAGGACCCTGGACGTTTAGATTATGTAATGACTAAATACAGAAGACATTGATTTCATGAAATATCATCATAATCCCTCATAAATATCTCCCTATTTAGTACTATCCATATAAATATCATATAAAAAATATTAAATCGTAATCTTTGTAAAGGAAACATAATAAAGGGTGAGATCAGATTCATAGTAAGGGTAAGCATGGTATATATCAATTGATGGTCATAAACATGAATTTGATATGGAATAAGGTATGATATATTGAACATAACATACAAAGTTCAATCCCAATCTATCATATGTCATAAACATGAGTCTTGGCATAAATCATAACATTTTGAATGTTATGAATCCTAAGAGGGAGAAATAATCTTGAATATATCATAAACTAAACACCTGATCATAAGAGTATAGAGCCATCATATGTATAGAAACCATTTAATAAGTCATGTTTAACTACCAAGACAATCAAATCATAACATACTAGGAATTAACACATGTTTCTCTTCATGGATAGAGAAAATCATCTTGTTTTCCATTATTATTTGATGATATATAATACATAATCAAATTATTTAGAGGGAGATATAGGACCCACCAATCATTGATTATAACATAACCACCATCCATGGTTATAACATGTCCAACATAATTGGTTATAATATTACCCACACCCTTAATTATAATATAACTGATTTCACATAGTAAAAGACATGCATTTTTTAGCCACAACATCATAAAAAATAACATTATATCATAACAATTTCCATGAAAATAAGTATCATTATCATTTTATCTATCAATTAAAGAATAAAATATAGAAAATAAATGGGTTCTATAAAGAACTTATCAATATAATAATAAAACATCTAGAGAATTAATAAGAAATGTACTATTGGATTGTATCCCATCTAAAACTTAAGAAACACCAATAGTTATTGTCGTTGATGAATAATACTTCCCTAATGAGATCTTTAAACCATTTTTTGAAAAATAAATATTAATATTTTAAAATAACATATTTAAAAATAGTTTTTCTCAAAATATTGTGAAAATTAATTATTTTTAAAATATAATTGAAATCATATAAAAGAATCTTTATCATTTTCGAGGAAATGTTGGAGGAAAATATCATTCACGTCATTTATAATAAAATTAATATTCTTTCCACAATTTATATAAAATTCGAGAATCATCTTGTTTTGAAAAAAGAATATTCAATTAATAAAAATTTTAAAATCATTAAATCATGTTAATAAACACTTTAAATTAAAATTTTAGGATAGTAAAAATATTATTGAAATCATTCTAAAAAATAGTATAGAGAAGAGAAAAATTATTTTTTACTAGAGAGGTAAATGAAGTTGAATTTAATTAAACAAATAGGTTCAGACCCTTATGTTTGTGAGGAGGGATCATTTTAAGGAAATCATGATTTCTTCCAAAACAACCATTGGATGAAAAAAACTAGATTTGTTTTCATGAATAGATCATAAAATTTCATAGAATTAAAATTCAAACAAATAGTACCATATTAAAATGAGATTTAAATATAAATCATATATCACTTTGGTAGATTATAAGTAATAAACCCCATGAAATAATGATCCATTTAATGATATTTATATCCCAAAAAAATAATACGAATCATCTTAAAAGATATTCATGGGATTTATAAACACTAAATTGAAGAAATATGTAGTGAATAAGCATGAGTCCCTTATAAATAAATGTGTGATGAAAATCCATTTCCACATTGATATATTCTGAATCATATGAAACATTAATGAATATCAAGAAATGGAATGTTAATGTTTATTTAAATAATGATATTCATAATATAATATGACAAAGTGGTAATATAAACACCACACTAAAGAAATGAATTGTAAATATGGAATATGCCACCTAAAAATAAAAGGTAGAGTACAAATCCCTTATCTTGATTAATGAATTCAATCTATACATGATAGAACCTCCTATATAACAAATATAGTTTTATTATATGTATATTAGAAAAATTATTCATATATATCATACCATATAATATTTAATTATAACATTTTATCACCCTTTTAGTAATAATTCCGTATTAAAATCACATTTTGGCCAATAGTCACTTTGATTATCATTTATGGTTTGGTTTGGTAGTTTTGGTCATTTTAAATTTATCTAGGTTCTTTCATATCAATAAAACTAAACATGATTCAATTATAATATATATTAATTTTATATATATTTACAATCATCCATAAAAATTATAGACTGATGAAGGGACTCTACCTTTCATGGAGACAATGGGCTATACATAGACATGGACATTTTTTCAATTTTATCAATTTATGGAATTTAAGAAACGTAGATATTAATTACCCATTAAATAATAACTAATTTTTCAAATTTATCATATATATTCATTTAATATATTAATATTACTGTCGATGTCATAATTAAATGAAGAACATATCACACAGCTTCATCGAGGAAGTTGTCCAAAAATACACATGGCCAGCATCATCATTTTCTAATGGATAAGAAGAAAATAAGTTTTATGTGATATTATAATTATATAAGTGTAATAATATAATAAATATCATATATTTATTTTAAATACATCATTATAAAAATCTATGATATGTGTTTATGGATAATGAATTACATCAGTTCGTGAGGCGACTGTCTGCCGTACACGAGATTGACTGTTCTGTTTCCCATTTAATGGATGTGGATATGGATGTATGTTATAAAATTAACATAATTAAATATAATTAAATTATATATATATTTATTATAACATCATATTTGATTAAAATTTTCCATAGGTGGATGAATAAATAAATAAATGCATAGAAAAGAACGATACCTCATATTCAAACAACCTCGTTAGGTTTTTACCATCTGCCTTCCTAAGAGGATTTCCTAAAAAAATATGGCCTATAGGATGTGGATATGGAAATAATTAATTATTTTGGGTACTAATTTTATAATACTAAATTTTTTCATGTGTGAAGAAGAGATGAGATGGGTTCCCTTTAAAAGTATGGGAGAGGACACCCTTGGAATGTTTTAAAACAAAATGTTATATGAACATTATTCACATAAAAAGGATAAATAAATGAATCATTATTTAACTACAAAGTATATAGGATTTAAATATGGAATGTAATATTTTTATAGGTTTTTATGTCATATGGACCCATTTTATTTTAGTTTAACCCTTTGGTAAACCCGTTTAACACGAGTAGTGTTAATAAATTTTTAATATTTTCAAAATTCATTATTACTAAAAAATCTTCTTTACATATTGATATAATATAATTTATTCTAATTCTAAACTTGGAATAAATTTTATAAATTTCAATTCATATTACTGGATGAAACCAATTTAAAATAAAACACACTAACACAATAAAAAATCTCTTTTTTCAAGAAATGTGTTTTTCAAGCATATAATGATATTATATTAACTACATGAATTGTAATAATAATTTTATGAATCTAAATAAATTTTTATAGGTATATAATATAATAATTTTATATAATAATTCTATATTAGGGGATAATTAAATTAATTAACATATATTAACAATGTGCTCTTTAAAATAGTTTATAGGAAAATTTGTTTTTAAGGAAAAACATATACACTAAAATAAAATATTTAGATAAGTAAAATGTAATTAATTGAATTAAATATAACTAAATAATATTTATATTACATGAAAAAATATAATATTAATGGGTCTTTTAAATTACTTTATTTACAGAAAATAAATTGCAGATTTACAAAGAGAGCTATTTTTCACTATTCACTAAAAAATAAATATTTTTAGAAAATTCCGAAAATTCACACTACTTAAATTTTTGAAATTTTTATTTTCAAAATTATTTTCATTTAATCAAATATATTTTCTAAACAACATAAAAATTTAATTATATTATATTCAAACAAAGGGAAATAAAAATTATTTTTGAAGAAAAATGTGTTTTTGAAAAATATAAGGAGTTCACTAGAATATATATTTTCATTATAGAAAACCTTTATTCTAAATTTTAATATAAGTTTATTAATATTGAAATTTTTAACTTTTAATTTTTATCTTCTATTGGTCTTGTAAAAGTAATTATATTAATAATATATTATGGATCTTGATAATGAAATATTTCTGTTATTACATGCTATTGAAAATAAAATATTTTAAAAAAAATATTTCATTATATGCCATAGTCTTACTATTGAGGCAGAACAATGCACACATAATATAAATTATTTTGAATTAAATGAAAATACTAAATATCAAGAATTAATAAAACATGAGAAATACCATTTTGTTGAGAAATGAAATGCTTCCAAGTAAACACAGGAATATAGACTTAATTCTAAAATGAATCAAAATAGTGGAATGAATATCATGATATTAAATATGGAATAATCCAATATAGGATCATTGAAAATGAATCCAATTTCCAAATAAATACGTGATCAATAATTTCTTATCATTGATGTTGATTTAGTAATAAAATTGATATAATAATTGGAAAATAAAAAATTCTGAGGAATCCATTATTTCATTTATGTTATGTGTGAAGAAGTATAGAAATTATTTTCCACCAAATAAATCATAATAAATAACTTTTTGATTCCAAAACATTAAATTTTTCAAATACAGTCCAAAAATGTCACTCCAGAATAAATAAATCACGTTTTATATTGTTTGTGTTCTTCGATGTTTAGGCATCATACTAATGTTTATTATAAAAAATATATATATTTTTGAAAATTAGAAAAAGATTATTTAAATAGGGGTGGAAAAGAATAATACAATAAAATAACATCACAATTTAAGTACATTAAATAAAAAATGAATGATTCAATAATAAACAGATAATATTTTATTGAAATTTTTTGTGAGTACAATAATAAAAATGGTTTCTATTATAATTTGTGGTTTTATATTCCATTCAATAACAAATCATATATATAAAATGTAAAAATACACAATAGAATATGAAAATGGTATGAATAGAAGGTGATCTAATCTATAAGTATAAAACAACAAGATTGAAGAATAAACAATTCTATTAAAAATTGTTGTAAATGATGTGATGCATGTCACACTAAATAATAGATACATTTAGAATAAAAGAAAAGGAAATATCATGGATTTTTCTAAAAAAGTCATTTAAATTTAGTTATAGTGAAATGTAGTTAATGTTGAATGAGTAATCAATCCAATAAAAAATAAATGGAAAGAATCATATGAAAATATTCAATATAGTGAACTCAAATATCATGAAAGGGTATCTAAAATGAGTGAACATAATGATGATGAAATATTTTTTGGAAGGTAAAAAATTTTATGACATCTAATTGATACTTTTTTGACATAGATTCCAAGATAATAATAAGTTTTACCAAATAAATATAAATTAATTTTTAATTATTTTACTAAAAAAATGTTGTGAAGAAGGATTATAAACTTAAAATGGAGACTAAGTATATTCCTATGAAATTTTAGATCATATGTATATGGGAGTCAGATTAGGATAGGATGATAAACTAATAAAAATAAAATAAATATTCTTTACTAACAACTGTGAAGAAGACATTTTCTTCAAAGAAGATTGTTCAATTGAGAATAAGCTTCATGAAATGTTTCTCTAACTAGGACACACTGGTAAACCTATTTATTTTCATAAATATATTGTTTTTTATTTATAGATAGGTAATTGGATGTAACGATTGTGTTTAGGGGGGAAACTTGAGACTGTAAAATTTCTATAACTATTTTACATCTCCATCTATTAAAAGGCCCCAACCTTAAACATTACTTAATCTTGGGTTATATCAAGAACTCACATTGAAGATCTTTTCAGGTTTAGAGTTTTAGCGAATTAGATCATAAATCATGCATTTCATTCCACATTTAAACAAGTTCGTTACATCCAAAACAATATTCATTTTTTTCCATCAAAGGAACCATATTTAAAATAAAACATGGTTTCTTTCTTGACACTTCCTCGAGACTATCATCACATCATGTACTTATCCTTGACATGTGAAAAACATTTCAAAAACATGGGATGGGAAAAAAAAGCACAGTAAGGGATATAAAAATATGAGAAAAAAACATTAGTCCATGTATAAATAAGAATCAATGAAATAATTTTGTACTCATAAAACATAAGATATTGAACATACCTCGTGAAATCATAAGATTTATGAATAAATCGTTGAAATCATAAGACATAAAGTTAACATGAGGCATTCATAACATTCTTACGTATGGAGTAACACTTATGGTTATGTTTGGAATACACATCACAGTATATTCCCAAAATAACATCAGAAAAACCTTATTATTTAACTAATTCACATTACCCAATGCATTGGAGAGATATCTCAGGCTCACCCACCCTTAGTTTATCACGAAACCACCCAACTTCATAAATAATTCCCAAGAACTATAACATAATCGTATCACATAAAACATGCATAGAGGAAACATAACATATCCACATTTTAATCACAAGATATCAATTCAACACATTGATAATCTCAAAACTTTATCAAAACCATTTTCAATACCAAAATCAGTGAAAATTAAATGATGGTATTTATTTTTCATTTAAAAAATTTATAGCTTGTAGAGGAAGCTGAAACTCAAATAATGGTCAAGGCTGCAGAGAAGTCGTTGTCACCGCATACATAAGACAAAAATGTTCCCTTTCTTCATTTAGTAAAATGATTCATGTAAAAAGATTCCTTTTGAATGAAATTAAAAATAAAAAGGGTTTACTATACCATAAATAAAAGAAGGTCAAATATAAATTGAAGTATGCCTCAATGAAAGAGATTGAGACAAAGTCCCTTACCTCAAGTACGAATTGTCTTGTTATTTTCTTTATATTTCTGAATAATAAACATTGGTCAATTTATAATTTATTAAGGACATAATTTAATGTTTATTATTCAATTAATATCACATATTATCATGTTATAATAATTAGTTAATAATGTGAGTTCATATCATACGTTTTGTAGATGTTCGGTGCATGAGTCAAAAATGAACTTGTTTGAAAAGAATTTTCCATGTAGTTTAAATTACATCATCTCCAAAATATTATTAAAGATTTAAATATCAAATATATCCAGTATATATTCATTTAATACTATTACATATGTTTGGTTGATAAAAATTAAATACATCGTTAATGGAGATGGTAGGTCGTACGTACGCATGAAAGCTACTTACATTTCGTTGTCATATTAAATTAATTAAAACTAAATGAGGCATATATATATATATATATATAATTCCAATATAATATATATGTTATATAGTTAACCTAAGTTAATTAATTACATTATTTATAAATTCCATGTTGGGAATGAACGAGTCACATCACTTGAGGCGGCGGTAGTCCAAACTTCCTCGGATGAAATTAACGCATTTGCACAACATATAATGCATAAAAGTATATTTTAAATATAAAATAAAGAAGCATAGAAGGGAGATAAATATAATTTAAATCATATATAAATATAGCGCTATCATAATGGCCAACATGAAAGGTGTTAAATGAAAATTGAACAATCATCGTTTCGTGAGGTTGTAATTCACCAACCATAAAAACAGTATGGTCTTTAACCATTAGATTGAGGTGTGTGTATGATTAGGTATAATATTTATCAAAACAAAATTATATTATGTTGAGGATACTGGTGTTATTATGGGATCAAATAATAATAAGATAGCGGTGAGTTAAGAAGGAAAATAAATGAACAAAACTCGAGAGAAGACATTGGCTCTAAATCGGGCAACTCTTTTTCATTTAAGCCAAAGGATTCCTTGAAAATATGTCTACCCAATGTGATGCTTATAGAAGTAACTATCAGATGTGGAGAGATAATATGAGCAGAGGTTGGATGATCTAAGGGCTTGAGAGGTTTGGGTAAGGGGGTAGAGGTGGGGGCCTTTTATAAGAGGGAAGAGGGTCACTTTTGGAATGCCTTGAAATGTTACTTTATTATAAAATGATTTTTGGATTTTAAAGGTCTCACAATGATATATTTTGAGGATAAGATGGTGGGGTTAGAAATACACCCATCCAATAGTTTTTTTACAAGTGTATATCTTAGATTTTACCTTATCTTTTCTTTTTATTCAAATTATTCATTAATGAGGTAATCATTATATCATCATGGTGTCATAAATATATTTATTTATTTAATATCTAAAAATTAAAAAAAAATACCATGATGTAGGAAATATATTTATCTATCCAATTAGTATTTATAGTCTAAGATATCATAAATGTAAACAAAATAAAAATTGTTTTACTTAGGATATATAAACCTATGTTATATTTATCTTCTTTTTAAAAATAATGTCATAAATGTCACTATTACCCCCATGTGACTCCATGGGCCCTCAAGTTCGGATAAAATCATCCCATGGTCGTCTATGACTCAAAAAGGGGATGTGGACACATTTTGGGGTCATTCTATTTTATTATGATGTTATTTTATTACCCTTAACTGCATGATTACTAATTAATCACGATAATTAAAGATAATTACAATCATTACTATTCATTGGACCATATGATTCCAAATATGGAAGAAAATTTTCCAAATTACAAATACAGATATTGCGGTAATTATTTAAAAAATAATCCCTATTTTCAAAACAAATACCGCATTTTTAAGAAACAATTTCTATCAAAATATTGACCATTGTTTAGGTCCAATTTTAGAGTGAAATTAATTCTAATAAAAACCATTGAATTAAATGGTAAAAATATATCCTAATTACACATTAAAACCAATTATTAATACAATCTAACTATATAATTAAATCAGATAAAAAATCAGTTTTGAAGTAAAATGCAGTATTTTTCACTATTCATTAAAAAATGAACATTGTCAGAAAAATACCAAAAATTTATCCAAATTAAATTTAAATGTCCCAATTATATTGAATAAGTTTTTTTGATAGATATATCTTATATAATTGTCAAAAGATAGATTTAAAATTGGTTTTCCAACAAAATGTGGTAAAACAATCTTTTAATAATATTATAGTATTCTATGCCCTAGATTGGATTTATTCTCATTTTAAGCCTCTAAAACTCTATCTAATTCATAATTATACATAGATATGAAAATATATTATTATTTACATACTTGGGATGTTACATCCTTCCCTCTTTTAGTAAATTTCTTCCCCGCAATTTATTTACTTATTGAATAAGTGGGGGTATTTAACCCTCATTTCATTTTCATATTCCCATGTTGCCTCTTCAATCATGTGGGTTTTACACAAAACCATTACATGATGAATCAAATTATTACACAACACATTATCCCTATGGTCAAAAATCCGGACCAGTTGTTCCTTATAAGATAGATTCTCTTCCAGATGAACTACCTCTAGACTCAAAACATGATATGGATCTAGCATATAGTTCCTTAAAATTGAAACATGAAAAACATTGTGGACCTAAGATAAACTTGGAGGTAAAGCCACTCGGTATGCAACTGATCCAAATCTCTACATAATTTCATATGGTCCAATAAACCTTGGACTCATCTTTATTTTCTTACCAAATCACATCACATTTTTCCACGGTGAATCTTTTAGGAAGACATGATCACCTACCTCAAAAGAGAGATCCTTCTTCTTGTTGTCCGCATAAGTTTTATGCCTGCTCTGAGTTGTTCACATGTGTTTCTTTATTAGCTGAACATTTTCTTCCAAATCATCTACCAATTCTAGATCCATCAACTTCATTGAACCCACTTTATCCCAAAAAACTAGAGTTCGATACTGCTTCCCATATAATGCCTCAAAAGGTGCCATCTCTATACTGGAATGAAAACTGTTATTATAAGAAAACTCAACCAATGAATGATGTTGCTCCGAACTCCCCTGATAATCCATTCAACAAGCACGTACAATATCCTCCAATGTCTGAATTGTTTGTTCTGACTGTCCATCTGATTGAGGATGAGAAATTGTACTAAAATTTTATTCAGTACCCAACGACTTCTAAAGGCCTTTCAAAAATTTATAAGTGAATTTGGGATCACGATCAGATATACTGGAGAGGGGAACTCCATGTAACCTTAATATCTCTTTAAGATACAATCTAGAAAGTTTATCTTGGGAAAAAGTATCTCGTATAGCAAGGAAATGAGCAGATTTAGTCAAGCGATCAACAATAACCTAGATTTCATTATTACCTTAATGTGTCTTCGGTAATCCCACAACGATGTCCATGGATATATTCTCCCATTTCCACTCCAGAACTGGTAAAGGTTGAAGCTTCCCATTCGGTAACTGCAGCCATGCTTAAACCTGGTGACCAGTCAAACAATTCATAGTAAAATCAGCAGTATATCTTTTCATTCCATCTGACTTGTAGTACTCTTGATGATATCTATACATATTAGTATTGCATGGATTAAAAGAAAATAGGGAACTATGAGATTCTCCTAACAACTCTCTCTTCAACTATGAATCACAAGGCACACACAATCTCTTCCAAAATCTCAAAACACAATCATTATCAATGTTGAATTTAGGGAACATACCCTTCTGAACCAACTCTACCTTTTTCTGCAACTCATTATCTTGCTTTTGTGCTTGCTTAATTCTTTCTAATAAAGAATATTTCACTTATACCTGAAACAAAATAGAATAATTTCTTGATCCCAACAACTTCCAAACCAAAATTCAATAAATCCTTAACCATAGGATCTGGTTCCAAATGTAACATGGTTAATGAAGCATTACTTTTTCAACTCAAAGCATCAGCCCCTTTATTTTCTTTTCCTGGTTGGTAGTGAATCATGAAATCATAATCCTTGATTAATTCTAGCCATATCCTCTATCTCATGTTCAATTCTTTCTGAGTGAATAATTACATTAAACATTTTTCATCAGTATATATTTCACCCTTTACACCATTCAAATTATGCCTCCAAATGTTTAAAGCGAAAACAACAGCAGCTAATTCCAAATCATGTGTAGGGTAATCTATCTCATGAGTTTTCAACGGACATAAAGAATAAGTAATTACCTAATCATTCTGCATTAGGGCACAACAAATTCCTTTCAATGAAGCATCACTATAGAAAACAAAATCACCATTCCTTGAAGTTACTGCCAATACTGGAGAATTCACCAATCTTAATTTCAATTCCTAAAAACAATCATCACACTCTTTTGTCCAAGTAAACCTAACACCCTTCCAAGTTAGCCTTGTCAATGGGTTGGACAACCATGCAAAAATTTTAACAATCCTTCAGGAATAGCCTGCTAAACTAAGAAAACTACGAAACATCGTTACATATGTGGGTCTTGGACATTATTCAACAACCTTTGTTTTTGTTGGATCAACCGTTATTCCATCTTTAGAAACAATGTGACCAAGGAAAAAAAATTTTGCAACCAAAACTCACACTTGCTGAATTTCCCATAAAATTTCATTTCTTTTATGGTTTGAAAAATAACCCTTAAATGACTTTCATGCTCTTATTTACTTTTATAAAACAGCAAAATATCTTCAATGAAAACAAAAAAAAACTTATCTAATAACTCGTGGAAAATTCTATTCATATGGTACATTAATATAGCAGGTGAATTGGTTAACCCAAAAGGCATAACTACAAATTCATAATGGCTATATCATGTATGAAACGCGGTTATTGGAATATCTGCTTCCTTTACCTTCAACTAATTGTACCCTGATTTCTATCAATATTTGAAAAATACTGAGATCCCTGGAGATGGTCAAACTAATCATTGATAATAGGAAAAGGATATTTGTTCTTAACAACGATGTTATTCAAAGCTCTATAATCAATGGAAAGTCTCATTAAACCGTCTTTCTTTTTAACAAATAATATAGGAGCACCCCATTGTGATGTTCTAGGTCGAATGAAAACTTTCTCTAATAAATCTTGCAATTTCACCTTCAACTCTAAAAGATCAATTTGAGACATTCAGTAAGGGGGTTTTCAAATTGTCTTAGCATCATGAACTAAGTCAACAGTAAATTCATCTTCCCGATATGGTATTATTCCAAGAAAGTCATTAGGAAATACATCCGGATACTCATTTACCACTAGAACATCATCAATCTGAACGGTTACATTGTTTTCAACAATATGTGCAAGGTAACATTTATTTCCATATTTTACAAGTTTATCAACCTCTTGATATGTTATCAATAGTAAGGGTTCATTCGTGTACACAAACTGAATGTCTTTTTGAAAAGAAACTTCTTTAGCACTACAATCAATCTTTTCTTGGTAAATAGAGAGCCAATCCATACCCAGGATAACAAAAAACACTACGAGAGTTAAAAAAAAATACGGTTTGGAAGTAGGTTCTTTCCACAGATAAGGATAGGAAGATTATTAAAAATTATTATTGCCTCAACATTTCCCCCATGTGTTTTTACCCCAAGTTCAGGAGTCACTTCTTGATATGGAATTCCCAATTTACTAGAAACATTTTCAAAGATGAAAGAATTTGTAGACCATGAATCGAACAACATAATGGAATAATCTAAAAAACAAAAAAATTATATGATACCACTTCATTTTTTTCCCAACATAGTTATAGAGGATTTCACCACACCTTTCTTCTTGTAGTCCGATTGCTTCCCATCATTCGAGCGACACTCGTTTTCATAATGACCCATCTCATTGCACTTTAAATATTTCACTAATTGTAAATCAAATTTCTTCTTACCATTACCCTGATCTTTTCCAATGCAATCATGAGCCTTATGTCCCATGTTACCACATTAGAAGCACTTTCCAGAATTCAAAAGACATTCCCCAGCATGCTTTTTACCACATTTATCACAAACTGCAAACTTAGTTTTCTTACCATCAAACCTTTTTGAAGGATTCTTCCCTTTCTCCTGCCACATCAGTATCTTCTTCTGTTGGTTGTCATAGAACACTTGATCATCAAAAAACTCTATTTCCACATTCCCATCAAATGGAACAACCTTTTGATAACTTTTGAACTCATGCAAAGCTAAAACTCTATGATATTGTTGTTTTAATCCTGAGTAAAAATGATTGATTTTACTATCATGGTCTCGAAAAAACATTGGAGCATACCTTGCTAATCGAGTGAAATTTTCATCATAAGCAGCCACTGATTCATCCTATTTTTTCAATTCCAAGAATTGTTTTTCCATCCTAAGTCAAACAGACTTAGGAAAATATTTATAAAAAAACACATCCTTGAATTCATCCGAGTCAAGAGAATCAATATCATTAGCGTCCCTGATATTTCTATCCATTAACCACCTTTGATATTATCACCATCCAAATGGTAAATAGAAAAACAAACTTTTTGATTGTTTGAACACCCCATGACATCGAAAATCATCTTCAGTGCTTTAACCCACCCTTCAGCTAGCACAAGGTCAGATGATCCATTGAATGATGGGGGATGTTGCCTCATGAAATGTTCCACCACTAACATGTTTCTATGCGGTTGATCTGGATGATCTTGTGGATGTATACCCCCACCATTTATCACTTGAGTCAACAACGCCATTACTGTAACAAACTGTTCAGTTCCAATTCTGACCATCTCAGGATGCTGATTTAGAAGGTCATTTCCTTCTGTATGCCTTCTTAGCACTACTTCCTTGTTTCCTCTATGGAAACCCATTCAGAATAAACATGTCTTATATGATGCAACATGTTAATCTTCAAATGCTATATCATTTCAATTTGACCATAATGTGTAATTTTTTTTGAATAATCATTTATTATAATTCGAATTCCTATAGTTATCTAAACCGACCTCTGATACCAACTATAAGGCCCCAGCATTAAACATTGCTAAATCTTGGGTTACTTCAAAAATTAACATTGAGAATATTTTCAGGTTTAGAATTTTAGAGAATTAGATCATAAATGATGCATTTTATTCCCCATCTAAACAAGGTCGTTACATCAAAAATAGTATTCATTTTTTCCATCAAAGGAAACATATTTAAAATAAAACATGTTTTCTTTCTTAATACATCCTCGACACTATCATCACATCATCTACTTTTCCCTTTACTTGTGAAAAACAGTTCAAAAACATGGGATGATCATAAAAAGATCAATAAGGGATATAAAAATATGGAATGAAAACATTATTCTATGTATACATAAGAATCAATGAAATCATACTTTACTCATAAAACATAATCACCTTAACATACCTCATGAAATCATAAGATTTATGACTAACACATAGAAATCATAAGACATAAAGGTAACTTGAGGCATTCATAACATTCTTATGTAGGGAGTAACCCTTATGGTTATGTTTGGAATACCCATCACAGTATATTCTCTAAATATCTTCGGAGTAACCTTAGAATTTAACTCCTTTGAATTACCCAGTGCATTGGAGAGCTATCTCAGGCTCACCCATCATTATTTTATCATTATACCACCCAAATTCATAAACAATTCCCAATAACCATAACATAATCGTATCACATAAAACAAGAATAATGAAAACATAACATTTTCACATTTCATTGACAAGATATCAATACAACTCATTGACATAGTCACAACATTATCAAAACCATTTTAAATACCAAAATAAAAGAAAAGTAAAACATGGTATTTATGTTTAATTTATAAAATTTACGTCTTTTAGAGGAATCCAAAACTAAAATAATGGTCACAATGGAAGAGAATTCATTGTCGCCGCATATGTAAGACAAAAACAATCCCTTTTCTTGTTTAGAAATACACTTCATGTAAAAAGATTCCATTTTAATGAAATTAAAAGTTAAAAGGGTTTATAATACAACTAATAAAATAATGTCGAATTTAAATTGAGGTATGCCACAACTAAAGGAGATTGAGATGAAGCCCCTTAACTCAAGTAGAAATTTTCTTGTTCGTTTATTTATATTCCTAAATAATGATCTTTGGTTAATTTATAATTTCATAAGGACTTCCTTTAATGTTTATTATTCGATTCATATCACATATTAGCATGTTATAATAATTAGTTAATTATGTGATATCATATCATACATTTTGTCAATGTTCGGTACATGAGTCAAAAATGAACTTGTTTGGAATGAATTTCCCATGTAGTTATAAGTACATCATCTCCAGAATGGTATTAATGATTTAAATATCATATATATCCAGTATATATTCATTTTATAATATTTTATAACATTCAGAGATAAAAATTAAATGCACCGTTCATGGAGATGGTACGACCTACGTACACATGAACACTACTTTCATTTCTTTTTCATATTAGAGGAATTAAAACTAAATAAGAAATATATATATATATATTATAATAACATAATAATATATATTTTATATAGGTAACATAAGTTCATTAATTATATTATTTATAAATTCCATATTTGGCATGAACGAGTCACATCACTTGAGGGGGATATGTCCACACTTCCTCAGATGAAATTATCGCATTTTCACAACATGCAAAGCATAAATGTTTGTTTTAAATTTTGTGAGGCAGTAATTCTCCACCCACAGAAATTGTATATTCTTTAACAATTAGACGGAGTTGTGTGTAATTGTAGGTAAAATACTTATAATTACAAATTCTTAGTATATTGAGGATACTGTTGTTATTAAGAGATCAAATAATAAGAAGGTAGTGGTGAGTGAAGATGGAAAATAAAAGAAAGAAACTCGATAGAAGACATTACCACTATATCGGGTAACTCTTTTTTATTCGATCCAATGGATTCCTTGGAAAGACATATTCCCAAAGTGAGTCTTCTAGAAGTAAGAGAGGGATGTGGAGAGATTATTTGTGTAGATTCTGGATGAGCCAAGGGCATTAGAGGTGTTGGTAAGGGGGTAGAGGTGGGGCCTTTTATAAGAGGGAGGTGGGTCACTTTTGGAGAGTCTTGAAATGTTACTTTATTATAAAATGATTTTCTGATTTTAAAGGTCCTGATATTATGTAGTTTGAGGATAAGGTGAAAAGGGTTCGAAATCCACCCATACAATAGGTTTTTGACAAGTGTAAGTCTTATATTTTACATTATCATTTCATTTTATTTAAATTATTCATTAATGTGGTAATCACTACCTCATAATGGTGTTATAAATAAATTTATTTATTTATTGTCTAAAGATTTTAAAAAAAATACCGTGATATAGGAAATATTTTTAGCTTTCCAATGAATATTTATATTCTAAGAGATAATTTATTTAAACAAAATTAAAATTTTTTTACATAGGATATACAAACCATTGTTATATTTCTCTTCTTTTGAAAAATAATGTCATAAATGTCACTATTACACCCATGTGACTCCATGGACCCCCCAGTTCGGTAAAAAGATTACCATGGTCAGACATGACTCAAAAAAGTGTATGTGGACACATTTTTGGGGTAATTTTATATTATTATGATATTATTTTATTACCCTTAAATACGTGATAACTAATTAATCTCGATAACTAAAGATAATAACTGTCGTTACTATTCTTAATGTCCAAAAGGAAAAGAGTCTTAATTATATAATTTGGACCTTATGATTCCAAATATGGAATCCATTTTACCAAATTCCAAATAATGAAATTTCAGTAATTAATTAAATAATAATTCTCGTTGTCAAAACAAATAGCGTGTTTTTAAGAAACAATATCTATCAATAGATTGAAAATTGTTTATGTCTAATTTCCCTTCGAAATTAATTATAATGACCACCATTTAATTAATTGGTAAATATATATTCTAATTAAAAATTAAAAATAATTAAAAGGAAAATCTAACTATATAATTAAATTAGATGAAAAAGAAGTTTTGAAGTATAATGTAGTATTTTTCACTATTCATTAAAAAAATTAACATTGTTATAAAAATTCCAACAATTTATCCAATGTTAATTATAATATCCCAACTCTAAATAATAAGTTTATTTTGAAAAATAGAGCTTATAAAAATTTCAAAAGGTATATTTAAAATTGGGTTTCCATCAAAAGGTAGTAAAACAATCTTTTAAAAACATTAGATTATTTTATGCCCTAGATTGGATTTATTCTCATTTTAAGCCTCTAAAACACTATCTATTTCCTAAATAGACATATATATGAAAATATATTATTCCTTATTTACATGGGATGTTACATCTATAGTAGAAAATTTTGTTTTAATTATTATCACAATACCTCCGATAAATATTTTTATTCACATAAAAAAACATTCATACAGTTATTTCTTTAAGAATATCAACCATGATAATGATGTATAGAATGCATCCATTAATGGTGTGTTGAGAAACATTTACATTTTATTTATTTTAATTAATTTGAATTTAATAATTATCTAGAGTAATAATAATGGAAGACTATTTTTTCTTAATCATGGGAACTGAAACATGTCATTAGTATGGAATCTTTACTAATTTTCTTTATTATATTGAAAAGTATTTTTCTAAAATGGAGAAATTTATTACCCCACGAAGAAATAAATATATATTTGAAAATGGAAATTTTATTTTTGAAATTGAATGTTTTTAAACTATTATTATGCTTATTATAGGATATTAGTTGAAAGTATTTGTAACAACACATAATATATTGTTTCTGTGTTGGTATCACAAAATGAAGAGTAATTAACAGTATTGATGTAAAAATTGATCATTTTTTTATTCTATATCAATCATAGCTCTCATAAACATAGAGTTGTATAATTTTAGATATTTTCTGTTATTATTATTACTCCATCCACCTTTAGAGTAAATTAGACTATTATTATTAATCTATGAGAAGATGTTTTCATAAAACATTTGACTATGGAGATGAGAATTCCCTCCCATATTTGTGACTTTTAAATTAATTTCAATGAGGGGATAAGTTTAAATTTTAATTATTAATCATATATGTATTGAAAAAAATCCAAATAGAAATATTTGAAAACCTAATTTATTTTGGAAAGATGTGGATGTTGAAATTTTCATAAATATGTTTTGAATATTAAAATTCAATGTTTTTTTAAATTGTGATGATTATTGAGTTTATATACTAGTGCTTAGAGCATTTGAAATAGACGTATGGAGTATAAACAGTTCGATTAATCATATATACATCAAATTAATGAATTATTGATTGATTATATTTTTAGGATTGTGATTGTTGGTGATTATCTAGATGATAAAATTGTAAATCATAAATAATGATGTTTTTGGAATATATGTGATTGAATTATAAGATGAATATTTAGAATTAAATTTAAGGTTTTTATTTTCTAAATGAGAAGAGAATGAACATTATCTAATATATAAGGTTCACATTTTTTATAAAAAATCTAATGAAATATTTTTATATGATTATGCTAAATATCTTTTGAGCATATCTGATCAATCCATCCAAATTAATCCTACGATTATGTAAGAAGACCCAATCATGCCGAAGAACTAGAGTTCATGTCCATCCATTTAGCATATATATAGTGTTTTAAATCATAAAAACACAGATATGAAGTTATAACTATGCTATATGTTGGAAACATAGAGGATGTGTTGGCCTTAGGAAGTTCTATTGGATTCCAATTATGGATTAGGATATACAAAAAAGGTCTCCTCATGTTATGAGTTTGGTTATTTATGAGTGGAATCATAAGTAAAGTTTTTATGTGGATAAAAATGCATATGGAACTATTTATAATTTATTTAATATTACCCAAACAATAGGTTCTATTGGATACTTCCAATTCATTAAATTTTATAAAATAAATTATTTTCTGGAGAGTTTATGCTTTATAGATTTTTCATGCACAAAATCTTCAAATAATAATGTGAAACTACGAATCATACATGATGAGGAGAAAATAATATATTACCAAGAAGTGTTATAAAATGATGGACTGAATTCAGTATACTTTTATTCCATGTTTGATAATATGTATCAACAGAGACAATGAAGATGGTAAAACATTCTGTGAATGATCACGAGACATGCTTGTAAGAAAGACTGTATAATATTATTTATCATAAGGGTGATAGTTTTTTAGTGGAATGGTTTTAATTTTTATATGTTACATAGTTTAAAGTGAAAAGGGAATACACATAGAATTATTTTAGTGCACATTGGATCTAATGGTTATAAAAATTATTGGATGAGGTGGACAATAACATAGTTATTGGTGGTATAAAATTTCTCCATGTCTTTGAGTTAGTACTACTCGACTATAAATACCGCAACTTCATCATTAAAAGAACGATATGATTTAGGTTTTTTAAAATACATATTGAATTAAATAATCATTTAAAGATCCCATATTTTCAAATTAAAAAATAATGAAAATATTTCATTTCACACTTATAATTTATGTAATAGAAAACAGGGAAATCCACGTATTGTTTTTTATACATGTATGAATAGTTATGTACAATGTGAGTAGTTCTGGAAGGGTATACTATTTATTAGTAAAAAATCTAAAATATAGAGGTTTCATTATTTCTTCATGATCATGAATGATATATAAAAATGTGTGTCTAAAAGAATATTAAATAAATTTCATTCACATGTTATTTGTGTGTTAAGGTGGATTTGAGATTGAGAAATACATGAAACAACATTTTCTTACGAATTGTGAATAATTAGGATAAAAGTTTGCATGAATTAATTATATATTTTGTAATTAATGAAAATTATTCATGAAACATTTTTAATTTCCTAAAAAATCCTTTATATTTATATCCATGATTTTTTATGAACTTGTTTTTCTAGAAAATGTAATATAATATATATAATATTTGATGAAATTGATAATAACCTTCAAATATTTATTAAAACATAGTATTCTTTAAGGTGATAATTGTTAAATCAGTTGAGGATATATCAGCGAAAATTTTTAGTCATACATTCATCATTTACCAGTGTTCAAAAACATTATACACATTCAAATAAGATTATATTCACTTGTAGATGGAGATCATATTAGCTGATGCAAAGAAAAATCAGGATAATATCAATTTCTTTTACCTATGGATAAACCTTTATAGATAATAAACATTATATTGAGGTGTATGAAAAAGTTATGATGTTATATTTGTTTCAATGAAAGTCATTTGAATGTTTTCGGGGGATAACCAAAATTTAAAAAATCGTTGGTGGGCTTGGGAGGATTACAAGACACAACATGAAGAATGATTACTAGGGTGTATAAAAAGTTGTTATATTTAAACATATTGGTACTATTGTGGAATAACATTCACATTGGGAACATATAAAATTTATTATAAATATAACCAGTGACAATATGGAACTCCTTATTCATGGAAATAGACCATTCCCTGGTTATAACCACTAGTATTTAGTAAATATTCTATTGGTCGTGGTTGATCTCCAAATAATGAAAGGCTTATGTATTTTGACTGAACCTTATAAGTACCTTCTTTTTTTTATTTAATGACATACTATAATTAATGTGGTTTAATGTGAGGCATCCTATAATATTAACATGTTATGATAGTTTTATTTCATAATTGGATAACTGAAAATAAAATAGTTCAATAAAAAATGCCACACCTAATTCACCACCTGTTGGAGTGAATGTACAATCCATTATGAACATAAATTAACTTATAGTTTTGGTTCATGGACTAATAATACTATTACAACCACTCCTCGTTTATAAATATTATACATACCCAAGTCTCTCTATGAAATTAGTACATGTTCTTTAAGATAAATATCCAAACCATATAACCTGAGAATCTAGAGGCCTAGTGTCTTTGGAACACTATGTTCATTATACATCAACATAGAACATAAAACAGTAAATTAATTTAATCTCCATAATGAGATCCTACATCCCTTTGAGAATAAAATACTATAATGGATAAAATAGGGCATACATAAAGGATTTGGGTGGACTATAAATCCCTATAAGGGAATATTCTAGATAAAGGAGAATAACGTAATAGTAAATTGGCATACTATGTTATCATGAAACAAAAAGTCACATTAAAGATAAAATAAAGGAATTAGCTTAATATATTTTATTAATAAGATCATATAATCAGAGGAATATGGTGACTCTATAAAACATGTCATCTTATTTCATTGATCACTACCAAGACAACATTACATTGTGGATAAAGAACCATTGTAGAATTTTTATACTACATAGTTATTCACAAATCATCCATGATTATTATAAATAACCCAATGAATCCGAGCACAATCTAGTAAATCCAATCATTACATTTTCAGGAATATTTTTTCTACATAAGGGAATCTAACATATGGAAGAAGCATAAGAAATACCCATGGGAAGAAATGTGATACATAATGTTTTCTCAAAGAGAAATCAAAGGAGATATCATAATGATTTTATACAGAATAAGGAATTAAATAATTGTGATGTTTTTATTTAATGATATGCACATAGATCATTTATATAGTGTATATCCAAGGAATGATTAAGAATATGGTATAGAAATTAAACATTAAAATGATGTTTTATGGGGTTTGTAAAAGGCTTTCAATGATGGAATGTATATGGAATTTGCCTTGATAAAATGGTAAAACCAAAATTGTCAGTCAAAAAATATTTTCCATTTTATGAAATAATGAATAATAAAATGACACTAATTTAGTGTTACATGAATGTACAGATATATAAAAATTATCCCCTTTAATCGAGTATGATTTTGAAGAGGGAATTAATAAAGGAAAAAAATGAATGTGTAACCCCATCAATGAAGAGAAAATAAGATAGTTATATATGTAAGAGAAATATATATTTAATTTAAAACAATCATTAATATTAAATATTAATATAATGTGATTTATAGAGAGAAATATCATTATTAATTGAGAAGAGTGTGTTTTAATGAGCTCCCTAACATTAGTTTTAGATTCCTTATACAAATGTACATAACATATTAAATAATAAATTTATATTAATTAATCAAATAATATAATATCATTTTCCTTGAAATTTTATTTATTTTATTTAAATTTTTTTTAATTTACAATAATTTAATTTAAATTTTATGTTCATGTTTATTGTCCTGAGGACATTCATTTCATGGTTCCATGGTTCCATAAAAAATATATGATTAAAATAAATTCATAATGAAATCTTTTAGTATAGATATCATTGTCATGAAATGATATTAATGTCACTAGAGAGGTTTATATGCTTTAAATTTATCATATATGATATTAAATATAGATGATTCATTTAGTATAAATATTATTGTTAATAGGTTAGATCATATAGGTCTTTTTTATGACCATACTGAACTAAATAGGCTTACTACCATATTAGGGATATGTATTCATTATAGAATAAAAATGAGACTATAATATAATGATATATATTTTTTTTAACAATATTGTATTTCTAAACATCCATGATTGAGGAAATGGAAGATCAACCCAATCATCCATGGAGGTGAAGAATCAACAATAATCTGGATGATTATTTTTCTATTATAATCAATTGAGGGGAGGTTTAAAATATTATAATCCATCAAAAAAAATATCACTATATTTAAAATATTTATTTCCCTATGTAAATGTGGATTTGAAATATTTGGGTCTGGTATAGGAAGAACAAAGTTAAAGGTGGTTTAGTTAAGAATCTACATTATCCATTGGGTGTCTACTCTTATGATACCATATAAGGAACAATGTAATGTTATTTGGGTAAGAAATGAACTTAAAGGTAATGGAAGAGAGGGTTTTAGACAAAAATTATTTTCTATTAGGAAATATATTATTCTTATATGGTATGATGAGAAAGGGTTGTGATGGGTGATATTTTTAAGTGGGGGAGAGTAGAGTTTTTAATGTAATAATAATTTGTATTTTTTTATCTCAATAATAAAAGTAGTGACTAATTTTGTTGGAAAATATCATTATTTTAACATTATATTTCAAGATAGTTGAAACTTACCTCAAACATGTACAATAAATCAGGTATTTCACTATAAAGCTAAATACAATATTTTTTCATTTTTCACTACTCACTAATAATTTAACAATTTTTGTAAAATAACCAAAATTCAACCTAAGATTTATAAATGATTAAAATTAAATAATTAAATCCATTTTCTAAAAATTTATATATATATATATAATATAAATTAAAAAACATAATTTATTTCAAAAATACATCTTTTTTATAATCAACTTTTTAGCCACTCAAAAAATTACAAATAGTCTCGTAAAATTATATTATTAATATAATAAAACATAATTATACTTTATAAAAACATTTTATTAAAATAATTATACATTCAAATTTTTAATATTTAATACATTAATATTAATAACATATATAATTTTATAAAAAAACAAAAACAATAATTTAATCATTTTTAAAAAATTTATTTATATGTACCATGATATAAATATGTCAACATTTCATTTACAATATACATAAATATTATTTTTTGATTAAACATATGTGGTTATTATTCTAATGGTCATGTTACTATTACTAAATGTCATATTACTATTCTAATAGTCTAACTTATAATAGTCACGTGTATAAGGACCCTACCTTAAACATTACATAATATTGAATTAAATTAATAATTCACATTGAGGGTATTTTCAGGTTTAGAGTTTTAGAGAATTGGGACATAACTATTACATCTCAAAAGATTAGAAGATAGACATATCTACACAGTTTCAATTTTCTTCATAAAATAAAAACTCTTGAAGAAAAGAGTCATGTCTTGTCCCATTTTTAGACAACATGACTTTTTCTTGATCCCATCCTTTACCCAATTCGTCTTTATGTCCTGTGAAAACATTTCAAAACATGGTATGAGCATAAAAGGATCATTAAGGGTTATGAAACAATGTATGAAACCATTTTTTCATAAATGCATACAAAACATGAAATCGTTTACTTACCTCATGAAATTATATTATTTATGAAAGACACATAGAAATCATAAATCATAAAGGTAACTTGCAGAATCCATGCCACACATTCATTGTAGATATCATAGCTATATAGGGAGTTACTTTAGAATACCCATCACAGTATATTCCCTAAATATCTTAGGAGAAACATTCACGTTTACCTATATCACATTACCCAATGCATTGGAGAGCTATCTCGGGATCACACACCTTAGGATTATAACGGAACAACCTGTATACATAAATAATTCCCAAGATCCATAACATGATCATAACACATAACATAAGCATAAAAAGAAAATATAACATTTCCACATTGCAATAAAAAAATATCTTTTCAAGATATTGAAATAATAAATCAATTCTAAAAATCATTTTCAATACCAAAATATGTAAAACAAGTATAAGGTATTTATTATTCCTTTTAAGAACATTACAGCTTGTTAAGGAAGATAAAGATAAAATAATAATCGCAGCAGTAGAAAGGTCATTGTTACCGCTTACGTTAAAAAAACATTACTTTTTGTAGTATAGAAATACACTTCATATAAAAATATTACCTTTGAATAAAATGTATATTCAATATCTCAATGAAAGGAGATTGAGATGAAGTCCCTTATCTCTTGTCTGAATTGACATGATTGTTCTTTAATATCCTAAATAATAAAATAAAGTTAATTTATACTTTCTTAAGAACCTTTTTCAATTTTATTATTAATTTTATATCACTAATTACCATGTTATAAACAATATGCAAACATTTAAGTTAATAACGTTCATTTTGTCGATATTTGGAACTTGAGGCAAAAAGGAACTTCTTATAATTACATGTTGTTAATGTCGTCAAAGGTTCATTATCTACAGAATTATATCATGATTTGGATATCATATATAACATATATATCCAGCATATACATGTATTTACATAAAATTTGGAGGTAATAAATGAAATGAACCGTTCATGGAGACGGTAAGCCATATGTACGCATGAACGCTACTTTAATTTCTATTTCATATTTTAATGAAATTAAAACACAATGATACCCAGTTATATTATAATTACAGTATAATATCATATATAATATCATTAAGTTTATCCTTTATACACCACACATAATGCATTAACTAGTCACATCACTTTAAGGGGGCGGTAGTCCTCACTTCCTCAAATGAGATTATCGTATTTACACACTATGTAAAACATAAAGGTTTGATATAATTGGGAAGATAAAAAGCATAATGAAATACCAAACATAATATATATCATAAATAAATACAGTTCCATCATTATGTCCACCATGAGAGGCGGTAGGATTTAATTGAACAATCATCGTTTCATGAGGTGTTAGTTTTCCATCCACAGTAACATTTTGTTCTCCATCCATTAGATGGTAGTGTGTGTAAGTGTAGTTAAAATAATTTTCATAATATTATCCTAGTATATTGAGGATACTGGTTTTTTTTTAAAAAGAAAGGAATAAAAATAGTTTAGGGGATGGAGAAGTAAAATAATAGAAAACAATTTAAGAGAAACTGTTACCTTTAATTTGGGTAACTCCCTTTGATTTCAACCAAAGGACTTCTGGAAGTGCCTTATGCCTAAGGTAAGGCTTCAATGAGGATGAGAGGGATGTAGGGAGATGAATTTTTTAGAATTTGGACGAGCCAAATGGCTTGAGTGGTGTGAGGAAATTAATAGAAATGGTCTTTTTTTATAAGGGAGAGGAGGGGCTCTTTAGGAAAGTATGAAAACATTATTTTATTATATAATGATATTCGGTTTATAATAGTCCAAAAATAATTAAGGTAGAATATAAGATGGCTCATATTCTAAATGAAGTAATCAAATGAAAATTGGACATGTTTCGGACATTAATTTAATAATTATAATCTTATTTATTTTAATCATTTATTAAATAGGTAAATACTCCATCATTATTGTATCATACATAATTTAACATATTAGATGTTTAAAAATTAAAAAACAAATACTATCATCTAGGAAATCTTATTAGATTTCCAATTAATATTTATAGTCGAAAATAGGACTTATATAACACAATATAAAAATTAATTACTAAATGATTTTTGTTAATATCAATTTTGTCTTTACATTATATTAATTAATCTAATGTGTCATTATCTTTCATAAGTGGCTCCATTTGGTCCCAAAATCGACCCAAGGAAGCCCATGGTCGGACAGTACTGATAAAATAATTTTAGGATAAGTGTTAAGGTAATTTTGAATTATTATAATATTCTTTTATCCTTGAATTACCTTATTTACCTTTAACTGTGGTAAATAAAAGTCAAAAGATACCATTCACCAAAAATTATTTTGATATTATTGAACCACATTTTAATTATTGATAAAAATCATGTATGTCATATTTTCTAAATTCAATTCAGAGAAGTGGTAAAATTTCAATTTAATGAAAAGGTCAATTTTTTTAACTACCACTAAGGGGTTTCACTATTTATAAAAAATTGATGTTTTTCAGAAAAATACCAAAAATTCAGCCTAAGCTATATTTGATATTGAAAATTCAAAAATGAAGTATATTTTTTAAAATTAAAATCATAGAAGTGGAATTAATTAATGTTAAAATTAATTCCTGTTATCAAAACAAGTATCGTGTTTTTAATAAACAATAACTATCAAAAGATTGATACTTATTTATGTCCAATTTCAAAGTGAAATTAATTCCAATGACCAAGATTGTATTAAATGGTAAAACTATATTCTAATTACACTTTAAAACCAATAAAAAAGATAATCTGTCCATATAAATAAATTATATTAAATCATAGTTTTGAATGAAAATACCTTATTTTCACTATTCATTAAAAATGAACTTTATCGGAAAAATACCAAAAATTTACAAAAAGTACATTTTTATGTCCCCATTATAAAAAAGCATTTTATTTGGTCATGTAAAATGTATTAAAGTGACCAAAACTATATTTAAAAGGGGTTCTCCATTAAAAGGTGATAAATTTTCCTTTTAATGTAAATTATGCTTAAATTTAGATTCATTAAACTTTTAAGCCTCTAACTTTTGTTGGATAAATGTTAATACATTTAATAAATATTTATAATCATATTGTAGTTATTTTATTCATTCCCACCAATACAACGGCTGGGAGTTAACTACCATTTAAAATAATAATATTATATTATTAGTGTGTAACGTTTGATTCCATAGAAACATGTTGTTGTGTATCAAGTACGCTATCGAACATAGAAACCCTTTTTAAAGAAAAATTAATATTTAATTCACAAATATTATTAAATATGAAAATATATTATTCTTCATTTACCTGGGATGTTACATCCTTCCCCCCTTTTGGGAATTGTGTCCTCACAATTTTTGTTCACTTATCAAAATAAGTGGGGGTATTTATCCCTCATAGAATTTTCAGATTCCCACGTTGCCTCTTCAATCATATGGTTTTTCCACAAAACCATTACATGGAAAATTACCTTATTCTGTAACACATTCTCTCTATGCTCAAGAATCTGAACTAGTTGTTCTTCATAAGAGAGATTCTCTTACAACTGAATGACCTCTAGGCTCAAAACATGAGATGGATCTAGCATATACTTTCTCAACATGGAAACATGAAAAAAATTATGTACCTGGGATAAAATTTGATTTAAATCCACTCTATACACAAATGATCCAAATTTCTCCAAAATTTCATAAGATCCAATGAACCTCGAACACAACATTCCCTTCTTATCAAAACACATCACACTTTTCCATGGAGAAAAATTGAGAATGACATGATCACCTACCTCAAAAGAAATATCATTCTTCTTGTTATCTACCGAACATTTCGGTCCTCTCTTAGCTATTCTCATGTGCTTCTGAATCAACTGAACATTCTCTATCATCTCTTCTACCAATTTTGGTCCCATCAGCCACCTCTCACCTACTTCATTCCAAAAAACTGGAGTTCAACAATTCTTTCCATATACTTCATCAAATGGAGCCATCTTTATACTAGAATGAAAACTGTTATTATATGAAAATTCTACCAAAGAAAGATGTTGGTCCCAACTTCCATGGTAATCAATCAAACAAGCATGTAACATATCCTCTATGTTTTGAGTTTTTCGTTCTGACTGCCCATCTGATTGAGGATGAAAAGTTGTACTAAAATTTAATTCAATACCCAATATCTTCTGAAGTCCATTCCAAAAGTAAAAAGTGAACCTAGGATCACGATCAGATACAATAGAGAGGAGAACTCCACGCAACATGACTATCTCTTTAACATATAATTGAGCAAGTTGATCTAGAGACAATGTATCTCTAATATGAAGGAATTGAGAAGATTTAGTGAATCAATCAACTATAACCCAGATTGCATTATTACCTCGAGATGTATTTGGTAATCCCACAACAAAGTCCATGAATATATTTTCCCATTTCCACTCTGGCACCGGTAGAGGCTGAAGCATTCCATTCAGTAAATATCTCTCTACAATAAACTGCTAACAAGTCAAACACTTCACAGTAAAACCACCAATATCACTTTTCAATCCATCAACCAGTAATACTCTCGAAAATCTCTATAAATCTTAGTACTACCGGGATGAACTGAAAACAGAGAACTATGAGCTTTACATAGCAACTCATTATTCAACTGTGAATCACAAGACACAAATAATCTCATTCCAAATCCCAAAACACAATCATTATCAATGTTAAAATCAGGAAACTTACCCTTCTGAACCAAATCTACCTTTTTCTACAACTCACAGTCTTCCTAATGCGCTTGCTTTATTTTGTCAGATATAGATGATCTCAATGACACCTGAAACAAAATAGAATAATTTCCTACACCAACAACTTCAACGCAATAATTAATCAAATAAAAAACCAAAGGATCTTGTTCCAAACGTAGCATGGTTAATGAAGCGTTACATTTTCGAGTCAAAGCATCAGCCACTTTATTTGATTTTCTCAGATGGTAATGGATCGTGAAATCATAATCCTTGATTAATTCAAACCATCTCCTATGTCTCATGTTCAATTATTTATGTGTTAATATATACTTCAAGATTTTTTGATCAGTATATATTTCAGACTTCACTCCATAAAAATGATGAATCCAAATTTTTAAATCAAATACAACAACATCTAATTCCAAATAATGTGTAGGGTAAATTAACTCATGTGGTTTCAACTGACGTGATGCATAAGTAATTACATGATAATTCTACATTAGGACACAACCCATTCCTTTCAACGAAGCATCGTTATAGATAACAAACTCACCATTTCTGGAAGGCAATGCCAAAACTGGAGCATTCACCAATATCTTTTTCAATTCCTAAGAACAATCATCACATTTTTTCCATATGAACTTAACACCTTTTCGAGTTAACTTAGTCATTGGACATTATAACTGTGCAATTTTTTCAACAGACCTCCGTTAATAACCTTCCAAACCAAGAAAACTATGAATCTCGATTATATTTGTGGGTCTTGGACATTCTTCAACAAGATTCGTTTTATAAGGATAAACAATTATTCCATTTTTGGAAACAATGTGACCAAGGAAATAAATTTTTTGTAACCAAAACTCACACTTTCTGAATTTCCCAAACAATTTCATTTCTTTTAAGGTTTTCATGACAAACCTTAAATAAATTTCATGTTCCTCCTTACATTTAGAATAAACAAAAATATCATCAATGAACACAACAACAAACTTATCCAAGAACTCAAAGAAAATTATATTAATAAGATCCATGAATACAATAGGTGCATTGGTTGAAACAAAAGTCATAACTACAAATTCATAATGGCCATATCTAGTATGAAATGTAGTCTTTGTAATGTCTACATGCTTTACATTCAACAGATGGTACACCAACCTCAAGTCAATCTTCAAAAAATACTGAGCTCCCTGGAGCTGAAATCATCGATATGAGGCAAATGATACTTATTCATAATAGTGATGTTATTCGATGATCTATAATCAATGAAATGTCTTATTGAACCATCATTCTTTTTAATAAACAAGATAGGAGAACCCCATGGTGATGTGCTAGGTCGAATGAATCATTTATCTAATAACTCATGCAATTGATTCTTTAACTCTAAAAGTTCAATTTGAGCCATTCAAAAAGGGGGTTTTGAAATTGGCTTAGCATCAAGAACTAAGTCAACAGTAAATTCAACTTCCCGATCAAGTATAATACCAAGAAAATCATTTGGAAAAACATCAAGGTACTCATTTACCACTGGAACATCATTCATCTGAATAGTTCCTTTGTTTTCAACAATATGTGCAAGGTAACATTCATTTCCATCTTTTACTAGTTGCTCAGCTTTCTGATATGTTATCAACAGCAAGGGTTCATTTTTGTATACAAACTGAAAATAATTCTGAAAAGAAACCTCTTTAGCTCTGTAGTCAATCTTAGTATGATAATTAGAAAGACAATCTACGCCCAATATAACATTAAACTCTACTAGAGGTAAAATGATATGGTTTTTAGGTAGATTCTTTCCGCACACAAGGACATGAATGTTCTGATGTTTTCTTTTTGTCTCAACATTTCCTCCAGGTGTTTTTATCATAAGTTCAGTATTCATATCATGGTATGGAATTACCAATTTACCTTACAACATCTCAGAAATGAATGCGTGTGTAGAACCTGAATCAAACAACACATTGGCATAATCTATACAAACAAACAGTGTACTTGATACAACTTCATTTGATGGACCAACAACTGCTGAAGTAGTTGAAAAGGATTTCTCCACCCCTTTATGTTTGTAGTCTTGATGCTTCCTTCAGTTGAGTTCTTTGTTGGACACTTATTTTTATAATGTCCCATTTCATTTCACTTAAAATATTTTTCTGATTGTAAATCAGATTTTTTCTTACCATTACCCTGAACGTTTTTAGTGCAATTACAAGCCTTATGCCCCATTTTACCACATCGGTATCACTTACCCAAATTCAAAAGACATTGCCTAGAATTATTTTTACCACAATTTTCACAAACTATAAACATATGTTTTTTACCATCAGAATTTTTTTACGAGTTCTTCCCTTTCTCCTCCACCTCAACAACTTATTCTGTTGTTTGCCAAAGAATACATGATCATCAGCAAACTCTATTTCCTTCTTCTCCACACAACGAACAGGTTTTTCATAACTTTTTAACTCCGGAGAAGCTAAATCCCTTAGATACGGTGGCTTTAATCCTTCTTAAAAAACGGTTGATTTTACTATCAAGATTGCATATAAAATTTGGAGCATAACTTTCCAGTCAAGTGAATTTTCTTTCATAAGCATCCACTGAGTCATACTCCTACCTCAATTATAGGAATTGTTTTTCCATCCTATGATGAACCACCTTAGGAAAATATTTCTCAAGAAACAGACCTTTGAATTCATACCTATCGAGAGCATCAATCTCATCATTATCCCTGATATTTTTCACCATCAACCACCACTGACCAGCTTCACCATCAAAATGGTAAACAACAAGACTAACCTTTTGATGTTCTGAACAAACCATGACATAAAAAATCATCTCCAATGCTTTAATCCACCCTTCAGTTAGGAAAAGGTAAGATGATCCTCTGAATGAAGGGGGATGTTGCCTCATGAAATCCCCCACTACTGACATGTTCCTCTGTGGTTGATCTGGATGATCTCATACATGGATTGAACCAACATTTATAGCCAGATTCAACTATTCCATCACTATAACAAACTATTTAGTTCCGATTCTGACCATCCCATTTTGCTGATTTGAATGGTGGTCTTCCTCCTGATGTCTTCCCAACACAACTTCCATGTTTCCTCTGTGGAAAACCATTCTGAACACAAAAATATCTTAGGCGACATAACATGGTAAATATTGAAATGTTGTATGATGTCAATATTAACATAAATTACTTTATGGATATTACATTAAGAATAACCTAACACCTAAAGTTATATAAACTGACTTCTGATACCAACTATAAGGACCCGGCCTTAAACATTACATAATATTGAATTAAATGAATAATTCAAATTGAGGATCTTTTCAAAAATATAGTTTTAGATAATTAAGATATAAATATTACATCTAAAAAGATTAGAAGGTAGACATATCTACACAGTTTCCATTTTTTCCTAAAATAAAAACTCTTTAAAAAAGAGTCATGTTTAGTTCCATGTATTTGACAACAAGACTTTTCCTTGATCCCATCATTGACCATGTTTATCTATAAGTCCTGTGAAAACATTTAAAAACATGGGAGGAGCATAAAAGTCTCATTAAGGGTTATAAAATATGTATGAAAACATTTGTTAATAAATACATACAAAACATGAATTCGTTTACTTACCTCTTGAAATATTAACATTTATGAAAGAAACAAAGAAATCATAAATCATAAAGGTAACTTGCGGCATCCATACCATACTTACATTGTAGCTGTCATAGCTACATAGGGAGTTACATTGGAATACCCATCACAGTATATTCCCTAAATCTTATAGGAGAAACATTCAAATTTACCACTGTTATGTTACCCAAAGATCAAATAATACTAGTTGCGGCGGAAAGGTCGTTGTCACCGCTTACATTTAAAAAACATTCCTTTTTGTCATTTAGTAAAATTCTTCATATAAAATATTCCCTTTTAATAAAATGAAAACTAAAAGGGGTTTATACACCATATAAAATAAATTCGTCTATAAAAGTAAAATAGCCTCAATGAAAGGAGATTGTGATGAAGTCCCTTACCTCATATCCTAATTGACTTGATCATTCTTTAATATCCTGAATAATAAACTAAAGTTAATTTATACTTTCTTAAGAACCTTTTTCAAGTTTATTATTCCTTTTATATCACTTATTTCCATGTTATAAACATTATGCAAACATTTAAGTTAATAACGTTCATTTTGTCTATATTTGGAACATGAGTCAAAAACGAACATTTTATAATTACATGTTGTCAATGTGGTCAAAGGACCATTATATACAGAATTATATCAATATTTTGATATCAAATATATCATTTATGTCCAACATATACATGTATTTAAATAACATTTGGAGGTAATAAATGAAATGCACCATTTATGGACACTGTAAGACGTACGTACGCATGAACGCTACTTTCACTTCTATTTCTTATTTTAATGGAATTAAAACATAATGATATATAGGTATATTATAATTAAAGTATAATATCATATATAATAACATTAACATTATTCTTTATACACCCCACATAAGGCATTAACGAGTCACATAACTTTAAGGGGGCGGTAGTCTGCACTTCCTCAAATGAGATTATCATATTTACAGACTATGGAAACCATAAAGGATTAATATAATTGGTAAGTACATAAGTATAATGAAATCCAAAAAATAATAGATATCATATATAAATAATGTTCCATCATAATGGCCACTATGAGAGGAAGTAATATGTAATTGAACAATCATCGTTTCGTGAGGAGTTAGTTTTCCATCCACAGAAACATTATGTTCTTCATCCATTAGATGATGGTGTGTGTAAGTGTAGTTGGAATACTTATCATAAAATAATCCTAGTATATTTATTATTGTAATTTTGTGACAAAATAATGGAATAAAAAGATTTTACGGGTTGGAGAATTAAAATAAAAAAAAAATTAAGAGAAACTATTACCTTTAATTTGGGTAACTTCCTTTGGTTTGAACCAAAGGACATCTTAATGTGACTTATGCCTAATGTAAGGCTTCTAGGAGAAGGATAAGGATGTAGGGAGCTTAATTGGGCAGTGTTTGGACGAGCCAAACGGCTTTGGTGGTGTGATAAATTGGATATAAATGGTCTCCTTTTATAAGGGAGAGGAGCCGTTATTTAGGAAAGTGTGAAAACATTATTTTATTATATAATGATATTCGGTTTCTAATGGTCCAAAAATAATTAAATTCGAAGATAAGATGAATCTATTTGAAATAAAATCATCTAATCAGAATTGGACAATTTTTGGAAAATATTTTAATCATTATAATCTTATTTATTGTAATCATTAATTAATGAAGTAAATATTGCATCATTATTCTGTCATAAATAATTTAATTTATTCGATGTTTAAAAATTATAAAAAAATACTATAATGTAGGAAGTATTTTTATATTTCTAATTAATATTTATAGTATAAAATAGGACTTATATAACACCATATAAAAATTAATTACTAAAAGATTTTTAATGTCAATTTTGTCTTTACATTATATTAATTAATCTAAAGTGTCATTATCTTCCATAAGTGGCTCCATGGGCTCCCAAAATATCCCCAAGGATGCCCATTTTCGGAAGCTACACATCCAATATGGTTAGGACAAGTGTTAAGGTAATTTGAAATTATTATAATATTTTTTTAACCTTGAATTACCTTATTTACCTTTAACCGCAGTAAATAAAAGTCAAAAGTTAATATTCACCAAAAACTATTTTCATCTTGTTGACCCACATTTTACTTCTTTGTAACAACCATGTATGTCAGGTTGGAAAAATTAAATTCATAGAAGCGGTAAAATTTTATTTAAAAGAAAAAGTCAGTTTTTTTAACTACCACTAAGTGGTTTCACTATTGATCAAAAATTGATGTTTCTCAGAAAAATTCCAATAATTGAGCCTAAGATATATTTGATATTCCAAATTAAAAAAGGATTTATATTTTTTCAAATTAAAAAAATAGGAGCGGCATTAATTAATTTTTAAATTAATTCCCATTATCAAAACAAATAGCGTGTTTTCAAGAAACAATAACTATCATAAGATTATTACTTGTTTATGTCCAATTTCGAAGTGAAATTAATTCCAATGACCAACATT
Source organism: Viscum album (assembly GCA_963277665.1). NCBI lineage: Eukaryota > Viridiplantae > Streptophyta > Magnoliopsida > Santalales > Viscaceae > Viscum > Viscum album. Next base: position 1,285,261,707 of record OY728134.1, read on the forward strand.
GGATTAAATGGTAATAATATATTATATTTAAACTTTAAAAAAATTAAAAATATAATCTAAACATATATATAAATTAGATTAAAACATATTTTTGAATTAAAATACAATATTTTCACTATTCATTAAAAATTGAACTTTATCGGACAAATTTCAAAAAAATTACGCAAAGTACATTTTGATGTCCTAATTATAAAGAAGGATTTTATTTAGCCATATATAATGTTTTAATGTGACCAAAAATATATTTAAAAGGGGTTCGCCATTGAAAGGCAGTAAATTGGCATTTTAATATAAATTATGCTTAAAATTAGATTCATTCATATTTTAAGCCTCTAACTTTTATTGGAGAAATGTAAATAAATTTAACAAATATGTACACTAATATTGTAGTTAGTTTCATTCATTCCCACCAATACAACGTCTAAGAGTTAACTACCATTTAAAATAATAATAATATATTATTAGTGTGCAACGTAAGATTCCAAAGAAACCCGTTGTTGCTTATCGGGCACGCTATCGAACATAGCAACCTTTTTTAATGTAAAATTAATATTTAATTCACAAATATTGATAAATATGAATATCTATTATTCTTCATTTACCTAGGATGTTACAACGTGGCTTCCCTACATTCTATAAATTCCACTTATTTCATTATTTGAGCATTCACTTATATTTTTATTAGGGTTATATATTTTAATATTAAATATTTTTTTTCATTTCTAGTATCTTATTTCATTTATAAAGTGTTCTTTGTGAGTGTAACTATTATAGGCAATTAGGTTTTCCCAAATTTTCAAATTCAAGTTATAATGTAATATGTTTTTTACATTGAAATGTTTAGTATTTAATTTAGTGGATATATAATAATTATTTAATGTTATCATTGGTATATTATAAGGTTATTGGTTCTATCATGTGGTTCATGTTCATAATATAATACATTAAGATGATATTATGAATTTATATAAGAAATTTCATTGATAAAAATATATGTCCATACATTCTTCCAACCTTAATCAATTTCACAGTCAAATTTAAATTTCACCCACTATGATGAAACAAAATAAGGCTAATTCGTCTGCAATTATCCCACTACTACCCAAGTATCCTCAAACATATGTTTCCATTATAGTTCATATACCTTGTGAGTAATATTAATGTAGATAAATTTACCACAATGATTCAAGATCATCATCCACCTAACCTCATATAATAGCTCATTATTAACTATATCATATTTTTATTTAGTACATTTGAAGGATTTGGTATGTACTTCCTTGATAGGGATATCTGTAACATTTAATATATTTGAGACATGGTTGGTGGGAGTGATATTAAATAATCCACATCTCTATGGAGATTGAGTATCTCGAATGGTTAATGTATCAAGTAATATTACTGCTCTTCATCCCAAATATCATTAATCTATTTTAGGATAATATTAAAAGGAACACATAATCGATTATATTATCCTCTATATTCCGTCAATGATTTTCAACATATATCATATGTCGACTTTGAGTAGCCATAACATACTATTGTATGCTCTTAATTTTTTCTATAATTTCATTATCAATTTTAGTTCACAATAACTTATGATCACTATCTTATTCCCATCACATTGGTATCTGCATCTCTATCTAGAGAGGGGTCAAATGGATCAATTTGGATGATTGAGTTAAAGTTATTATTTTATGAGAACTCAAACATAGGAATATATTAATCCCAATCTATTTTAAGGGATATTTATTCTATAATTTCAAAGAATATTGTGATCTTTATAAGAAGATCCACCAAAAACCATAACGAATTATATCCATTTAATTTATTTAGAAGAATAATTACAAAATTCATGGACTTTTCCAATTTCAAAATTGGTATGCTTAATAGTTCCAGCACCCCCATGAAAATTTTCCTTAATTCTGTAACTTAATAACATTACAGACTGTTAAATTTATATTTAATGATATCCTTCATCTTGTTATACAAATAATATAATTTTCAAATATCAAGATACATTATTATGCTGCATGGGTGAATGGATCTGGTCGAGCTACTTTCTTTATTCAATAGATCATTCATAATCATAGTTTTTGGGGGTGTACATAGTCATGAACAAAATAAAACTACTCCTCTTTCATTAATTTTGAAATCTATGGATTTAAAATTTCATATAGAATAAACAAATTTTATTACTAAATAATATCATTGAGAATCATTAATTTCCTCTAGAAGATATGGTTGAGAAGTAATTTTACAAAGGAATGATGATGTTTTTTCAATTATTTTCCCATATCCATTTCTCGAATGTTTATAATGCTTAGATCACTACCAATAATCACCATGGATATAGATATAGGATCCTTTAAACATAGTTCATATTAAAATTTATTGTTCTTCATTGGAAGAAAATGAATTGGGAATACATAGACCATGATTAACACTGTCCAATATCATTGTCACATATTAGTCCACTTCTATATGAATATATATTTAAGGATCTTCTAAAATGTATATATCTCAAACTTATACCCATAAATACAATACCAATAAATCATTAATGAAAATAATATTATATTCAAATCTATATCATACATAAGATAGTTTTTCTCATCAACATTTTACTAAAGTGAGGTATAGGAAATAACTTTGTCAGTTTGAAATAATTCACAACAATCCCCTCATTTGAGGAAACATTATATATTGAGAAATATTCCATACATGATTGTATTGTGAGTAACAATGTTTTTATAGTGATGTAACTCCAAGAAGCTCTCTTCACATTCATTTTTCAAAAAAATTATTCTTATATGATTCATATTGATAAGTGGGTTTTAAATCATTATTTGTTTCTCAAAAATCATCAATATTACTCATCCAGTACCGAGAAACTATGGATCAACATTTAAAATTTTGTTATATTACATTCATATATCATTTTTATTTTAGATGAGTCCAATGAGATACCTTAATAGGTGCTAACATGGCCCAATAATGATACTTCCACCATCAAAAGCTCACATTTACAATAGTATTCAGATAACTTATTCCTTCATGAAGTATTTAGAATAATATACAAATTATCACCCATTATACTAGATAATATCATAATATAATTCATAAATAATACCACAAATTATTAGTGTTAATATCTAATTAATATATTAATCATGTATATAATTATTTCTCAAGGATTATTGGGTCTGAAATGTGTCACTATGAGATCATATTTTCCATACCTCGTTTGAATGCAATCCATGGGAATATCAACCTTCTTATCGATTCATTGCTGACATCTAGACTAAAGGTACACATTGAAAATGTATTATGGAACACAAATATCAAAAAATAATTAATCAATCTTTGGCTGCAACATAGAGAGATTTTATTAAAATATTTTTTTGATAGCTTAAAGGACATGAAATAACAATCTTAAACAACACCAAAATATTATAATTTAAATATAACAATTATAAAAAAGATTTTAAATTGGTGGGAATGAATAGTAATAAATCAATTATGAAATATTTTTTATAAACGTTCTAATTAGTAAAAATGTATTTACTAATTCTGAGGAAATAATCATTCAATTTTTACTAATTTATTTTTTTACTTCAAAAACACATTTTCAAAAAACTGTTTTTATTTTTTAAAATTGTGAATTTATTATAATTAATTACTTCCAGCTTTAGATTATTTATTTGAAAATGTAATGTTATTTTTAAAAATTACCTTTTGATAATTATATTATAAGAAATTTTTTGGATGTTTTTTGAATATTTTATTTTTAAATGAATATTGAAAACACTATTTTTTTTAAATGTCAATTTTAGGATAAGAATTTAAAAAGAAACATATTTATGAAAAATGGTTTCAATGATAAATTATTATTTTATATTAAAAATAATCAAATTAAAATTTTTGGAATTCATTTAATGTTTGATTTTGATATATAAATATTTTATACTTTACAAATTCATTTTTTTCTCTCAAAAACTAATATTTATCACATATTGTGTATTTATTTAAGCAACAATTTTTAAAAAATATATAATTTATGTTGTTAAAATCGACTCATTATTATGAATAATTATTTTTAAATTTATTAAATAGATCTATTTTTTAAATATGAACAGTAACCATATTAAATATATGATACCTGAGTAAAGGTTAAATTGGTTAATTAGGGTTACAACTAATTTTCTACAGTTTAAAATTCATAAAAACATTCTTTTATTTAATTATCAACATATAGTATTTCCAAATTCATTTAAATGTAAAAAATTAAATGTGTTTCCCACCTAGATCTAATTATAATGTATATATATTTTCATTAAGAAGTTAAAAATATTACTATCTTCCTTTTTAATTTCTCTAATATGTTCATAGGATAATATAATTTAAGAACAATATTTTTTTTGGAAAAATAAAATTATTTTTATGTTGATAATTTATTTATAATAATTTATGACTATATGATAACCTTAAACACTTCTATTATGATGACATTGTTCTTGTCAAAGTAGTGGGAAAATCAAAGTAAATAGTTTTAAAAATATTAAATGTTATTTATATAATGATTTAGAATTGATAAATATAATATATGTGGACTATTTAATAAAACAACTCCTCACATATAAACCATTTTCCATTAATGGATTAATTTTCATTTGTTGTAAATTTATTGACCCCTAAAGAGTTAAAAATGTTAATATCATTTTAATCATGAAAATGGTTAAGGTGGGGTTAAGACAAATAAATAACGTTGAAACTATCACATAATATTTTAAATGTTTAATGTAATGCCATTATTTCGATTCAAAATCATCCAATATTATAAATAGGTCATTTTTTGTCACTTTTATAGTAAAATTAGATTTCATTAATATTGTAGTTTTTGAAATTGTAAGAGTTACCCTCCCTTCACTTATAAAAGGATACCCCATATTATCTCTTTATCACACCATTTGAAGACAATATTTTAGTAAATATATATATAAATATATTTATAAATTCTATAAACATGAGATAGAGGTATTATTTTGGGAATAATACTAACAGTATGGGGATATAGTAGTAAATAGAAGAATATAATCTGAAGTAGAGGTATAAATTTTAGTCGAATGTTTGATTTTGATATTTCATTATACATCCACAAAACCATTCATAACTATTATTGTAAAATTTTAATGTTATCTATAGTATAATTATATTCCAATATATTTAGTTCATAACCAATATCCATCTCCTTTAAAACTAATAAGAAAATGAAACCATTGTTCTTGTTTATAGATGATTCCCTCCTAGGGAACCGATATAACTTGTTTTCTATCACCATATCTCAATGATGGTTACAATGATGAATTTAATTTCTATATATATATATGTGATATTATGGAATTAAAATAATCATATATATTTTATATGTCATCTATTTTTTTTCATTTCTATCAATTGAAAAACGATAAAATTATATATTTGTATCTACGGATTGTCACCTCCCCAAAGCGATGTGATACATTTTTCATCACCACATTACATGGATAATATATACAAGTATATTTAAATTTATAATATTATATTTATGGTATAATAATAATTATTGAATTATAAAATTGTTTGTACCTTCTTTCCCCCACATTTGATTATGAATGGAAATGTTACTCATCCTACATATAGTCTACCATCTCTATTATTGTAACATAATAATTTTTCATAAGAAAATTGCTTGGTTTGTTTTAAAATATAACAATTAAGAAAAATTTATAATAAATTCATGATTGTTATTTTAGAGATTATTGAATAATGACCAATTTGACCATGGTGTCTACAATAGTAAGTTTTTAATTACGAATCGATCATCATCAAACCACTCGATAATGACTTAACTGATTATGTAATTAAATTATTCATTGGAATAAATGAAATTTATGGATTTTTTAAAATTAATAGATTTTTTAAGGGGTAATAAATAATAAAATAATTGATACATTTCTATTATACTTGAGTTAAATACATACATATAAATTATGGACTGAAGGTAAGATATTTTTTCTCAATATTCCTCCATTGAGGCATGTTTTAATGTTATATGAAATATATTTTTATATGGTTTATATACAAATCCATTACACATTACATAATCAATAGATCACAATTCAAGTTATTTAATCACTTTATTTATGTTAATTCATCCAAGGGATTTTTTATTCGAATATTATCGAAACGGTAAGATATTTCATAACTGAGTTTCATTTCATTGGGTTATATAACCTATTCAATGTATATGAAATACCATGATTATGTGTATAATGACCAATTATTATTTTATAATGTATGTCATGTTTTTTTATCATTATTAGTTATACATAATTTACAAATTTATTAATTACCAATTACATAATTTGATCTTTATACGGGTTATTAATCTTATATTTTTATTTCATTAAGACATAAATTTGTGTTATCAACCTATATTAGTTTTTATGTTTTATATAATTATCCTAGTTCATGTTAAATAATTAATATACATATATTCATTATATTTATAGTTTCATATGAAGTTATTGTTTTATGTGGTTTAGGATTTAAAAGTTAACAAAATGCTACTAGGTTTATTTTACAATTCCATTTTATTAGGTATTATTTATTCTTGAATTTACAATGAGTATATTCTAGCATCCTTGTTTAAATAAAATTGATTTTTATTATCCATGGAATATTTCAGTAATATTTTTGTTTTATTAGAAATTTTCCCCCATTGGTACAAAAAAATGGTTAATAATTTATTTTTTTAAATTCTACCTTATTTGTCCTATTTTAATTATGAAAATATTTTTCATACATATCCATTTTTTATAAAATGTTTTCCAGAATAAGTTTGACAATTATTCAATGATTATTTAATTTCATTTTTCCAATGTTTTAATTTATACTAAATTTTTCAAAATGATTTATTCTGAATGAAATATTTTTTACTAGCGTGAGAAAAATAATTATTTTAATGAATATAGAATGAACATAATTTGTCATTGTCATTACTAATAACCTACTTAAATATTATTTTAAATGATTCCATGATTATTTTTGAATAAAAATGTTTTGAAAAAATTATGCAATTTTTAGGGTTTTAATTGATAAATTTAAAGTTGAAGGAGTATTTTACACATGAATGTTTTTAATGATATTCTAATGGTATTTATATTAGTCAAAGACATCATCCATTGATGTTAGGTATGCAAAACTTTGGATATTATATAATGATACAATCATTATTATCTATGTGGATAGGTTATAATCGTTTCACGGATATTATCATGAAACCCATTACATTTCCATTGTTTAAGAAAGCTATAAAGTAATGATGGTTGTATTCAAGGGAGTTATGTTGAAATGTAAAATCTTATAAATGATTCAATCATGATACAATACATGGAAATTATCGATGATGAAAAGTTGTAATGATATAACTCACGATGATATACGATACCGATATACCTCATTAGGATGGGTGAGCCTGGTATATCTCTCCAATGCATTTGTTAAATGGGAAAATGTTAACCGATTATAGTTTTTGACTATGTGATTATTGGAATTAACTGGATATATTATTAAATTTTCAATTATGATTGTATGAGTGATTTTGAGATCATGATCCCTGATATGATTAAAATTTCTATATTCTTTCATCATGATCTAATGTAAACGTTTCCCAAGGATTGTTATTAAATGACTCAGGATTGTTGAATTATATACTGGTTGTCTTAATATAATTTATTATGCAATCTCTCAAAATTTTGGATATATTTCTTTATGGGAATGAATTATCTGATGATATAATCTTTTAATTTAATTAGGTCATCAAAACCTTGTGATCATCTTATTCTCCTTAATTAAATTGATTTTTTAGTACTTGTGTTCCCCTTATGGAGAGTTTAGGACAACCCATCATATGTTTTACCTTTACACAATTTAATAATATTTATGCTGAAGGATTTAAGTATAATTTTATTGGTGATGTTGAATAATTATTTTGAAATAGTAACAGTTAGGTTTTTTAGAAATGCATCACTGGAATACATTTTTATTGTCAAGTAATAGTTTTTATGAATACTATAAAACATTAATCGTAAATTTTAAGTAGTAATATAAGTAAATAAATATTATATTTGACATTATATTTTCTGTATTGTAATGATTGTTTCATGATTATGGGTATCAAAGACATAAATTAAAGTATTATGTTTTTAGAAGACAATTCATGAGTGTTGATTCTTTGTTATTATTATTGGTATTCAAGTACGGTTTAGATAAATTTTAATATTAGGATGTTTTATAATTAATTAATTTAAGGGTTTTAGATCCATAATGGGGTTATATGTTTTTTTAATCATGATTTAAATGGAAATGAATCATTTAATCTGATTTAATCTATGAGTATTTGAAGAATAAAAATGTTATATTGGGTAATGTTTTACTAGGGTGAGGTATATGTAATCTATAGGTTTAACATGAAGTATTCTTTTTCAATTATGATACCACATTTTTAAGGATGTTAAATAAGAGTCATCAGAAAACTTATGATATTAATATATTATTTAATGTTGATGTTTTTGAGGTTATTTGGAATGTATGGTAATTTTATTATGGAATAATCACATTCTAATCTAGTGTTTAATTTTAGAAAATTTATTTTTAAATTTATTATTTCTTCATATGGTGGTTTATAGAATTTGAATATTATCATACCTTGAGAAAAAAGATCAGTTTTAGTTAAAATATAAATACATGAGGAATTTATTATTTTACTAATAATGATTATGTGATCTATTAGAAATTTATTTTAGTTCTTTAGACATAAAAAATTCTTCTAGAAAACTCAATTTTTCAAGAAAAATATTATATTATAGTTTTAATTAATTAACTGATGAAACTATAATTTTCAAGTGTGTATTTTTAATTATGATACCTTTCTATACATAAAATAAATTTCTAAAATCTAGTAAAAATATCGTGATATAAAAATGTTATATTTTTTCATTCATTTAAGATTTATTTCCATTCAATTCCACATGCCATTTGTTTTCAGTTTTAGGCTCTTTAATATTCCCATTATCGTTCAATTTATTGTAATTAATTTCCTCTATCACTCTCAATCATTATATGGACATTAATTTTTTTCTATGTCCATATATTCTCTTCCCACAACCATTATACTATTTATAAAACATGTCATTTATTTTATGAAGACCAATATATATTTCACATTCCCTCTTTTCTAAATGACATCTTCCTAAACAATTTAGGGTTTGGGATTTGAGAAAAGTTTTTTTAAAAAGGTAATAATTTTATTACTAAGAAGAATACAATTATGAGGATGAAAATTTTTAAATAGTTGAGAATGTGACACCCTTGGATTTTAAAAAGAATACTATATTTGATTGCAATCATGTCATGCAATACCATTAAAAACCCTAAAATATTATTATTCAAATATAAATCTTATAATCTAGTAATGAAATTAAAAGGTTTTAATAAGAATAATAAAACAATGAAATATATTTATAATATTTATAATCAATAATAATCTATTTATTAATTCATGTTAATAAGAATTAAATTATTGGTAAAGTGATTTTACATATAAAATAATTTACATAAAAAAATATTTATCTTTATTATAGTCGGAAATGATTATATTTATTTAATACTACATTTAAAAAATTATCTTTATTTTGGAAATAATCATGTGAAATTTAACATATATAAATTTTTTGATAATTTTCAAAAGAATTTACTTATCCACAAATAATAAAATATATAGACTATTATTGAAAACCTACTTCTACATTTAAAGAATTTAAAAATAATATTTTGTTTTAAAATGACATAAAATTAGTTTTTTAATATTAGTCATAATGTTTTTATTGTCATTGTAATTATTTTTATGGTTAATTTTTTATAAAAATATTATATACTTAAGAAATACTTTTTATTAAAAAAAATATTCCATCACATTTAGATGGTTTATTTTAAAATTAACTTATTCAATGTATAATATTTTAATTTTATAGAATAGAATCATTATTTTAATTTGATAATTTTAGTTTTTTTGAATAGGTCCACTTTTGGTCATTATGAATAGTAACCATTATTATTATTTGATACATAGGTAAAGATAATACATGTCAATTACTGTTAAGACTAATATGATGACGTTTTAAATACATTAAAAAAGTATAATTTATTTTATTGAGTGAGTTTAATTAATTAATAATTATCTAAACACATACAATATGACTTTTTTATGTAAATTCCCATTGAGTGTGTCCTATATAATATTTAATGTAAAGAAAAATTTGAAATATAACTCTCGTGTTTTTAAATTTCTCTAATATATTCATATAAGGACAAAAAACATTAGAATTAATATTAAATGTAATTTTTAGAATAATTTAATCAATTTTCTAATGTAAATTTAATTATAATTATGATTTATAATAACCATAAAAAATTAAACAATGATGACATGTTCATTAAACAAGAAGTGGAAAATTTCAATTAATCAATTTTAAAAACATTAATATTATATATTATGGGTTCATTATTGAACCAAATTAATATTATAGTTTATAAAAATGTAATATTGTTGTAAAATTAGATTATATTCAAAATTTATTGTTACTTAGATGTCTCCAAATTAAAATTAAATAGATAGTTCCAAAAATGACATTATTAATATATTGAATTGAAAAATTCTATTTTAAATGATATACAATTATTGAAAAACCTATATTTGTAAAATTGATTGTTTTATGGTCTACAATATTAAAAATTATCAATTGATATATTACATTTCATATAATTTTTAATGTCTTTATCGCTAAAGAGTAGAAAACATTAATAGCGCAGTAAAAATCAAAAAGGGTTTACATGGAATTTAAATAAATACATATTTATGAAAAAACCACATAAACATATAAAAATATTACTATATTGGTGGATTTAAACTCATGAAATAATATAATTTAAATATAAAATTTTTCTTCCACAGTGGAATGAAAATTAATTTATATTATTTTAATACTTAAAGATATTCCAAGGGTGCTCCTCCCATCAATTAAAAAAGGAATCCTCATCTAATCACTTTCTCACAACATTTGATAACACTATTTTAGACATGTCCTAACTATATAAATTACTATAATTTCTTCACTAGTAATAGAGGGATTATTTTTCGAAGAATAAAATACTTAGAGATATTAAAGTGAAAAAAGATGTTTTTTAAAGAATAAGTACATATTTTACCAAATATTTAAGTTTTAATGATTCATATAAATCCATATAATCTTTTTTATCAATTGTGATAAAAAAATAAGTATCTCCCAAGTAGAAATATTTAATTATATTTTTGGAAAAGATATATTTTCCTTATCCTCTATCAAATGGGAAATGAATATACTATTTGTGAGTAAAGAATATATCTCACCTTATGAAGAGATGTAATTAATTTTCCATAACATCCACTCATAGATATATATATTGATCGATTTAACATATATATATATATATTCAGTATGTAATTATAATTCCCTAAAATTAAAATACTTCATATTTTCTTATAATTCCATCTATATTTTAAAATGATATTGTCATTTGTGTGTATGTGTGCATTACCACCTCCAAAAAGTGATATTAGCCGTTTTCAACACCACCTAACATGTATAATATATAAAATAGTATTTGATTATATAATATGTTATTTATGATATAATAATAGTCTTTGTAATATAAAATTTTACTTACCTTATTTCCCACATACTCATTGAAAAAATGGTAATGTTACTCAAGAGTATGTATGATCTATCATCTCAATGATTATAATGTAATATATTTCTCATAGCCATTATTATTGGTTGGGTTTTAATGTATAATTATATTATAAGATTTATTATTATTTAATTATTATTATTATTTATAATATTTAATAATTAAATATTTGACCTTGTTCAACTTACCAATTTCCTTTTGTAGATTAGAATAAAATTGCTTCAAGAGAAACAAAGTGTAATTAACTAATTAATTAATTATATATGAAATTGAAATTAATGAAATAAATGGTTTATTTGTTAATTAACGATATGGAAACAGCCTTAAAAATTACATAATATTGGGTTAAGTAAAAAAACTTTACATTATTTTAAAATGATGATATTATAAAGTTTAAATCTTTAGAGAATTAGGCCACAAATATTACATAAAAACCCATATAATTTCAAAGTGGACACTTATAATAGTATCCATTTCATTCATAACACAAAAACATCATCGTCGTTTTCCATGATTCAATCATTGACTCTATTCTACAGCAAATCCTATGAAAAACATTTCAAAACCTGATATGAGCCCAAAAATCACAGTAAGGTTTATAAAAAGAAAGAAAACTATAATTCTAGTAAAATAATGGAAACCCATTTAATGTAATTTGAGCAAATAAAAAATGTTCAAATAATCAACACACATACATCTTAGTTAAGAAAAACATAAAAAAACCAATAGAATGAAATTAAAACCCATTAGGTGACTTAGAGAATAATATATATATAACCCTTATCAAACCTCTTTCAATTATAATAACCATATCAATAACATCCAAATTGGAGATCTATATTGTAGATCACCCGTAATTTATAATGGGGCTCATCCTTTCATATAAGATATAAAGGAAAACTTGTGAGTTATAATGGTGCTCAAACCTCTGTATAATCTGTGTCTGAATCACCCGTGAGATATATTGGGGATCAGCCCTTTGTATAAGTTGTATTAGGCTCACCCATTTCCTAAATTGATCATGTACCATTTTATGAAAAAAACAGAATCTTCACAAAACTATTTTGGAAAACCCTTCAAATCCCATTTGAAATAAATTTTCATATAAAAATAATATTTCCATTTAAGGACCCATTTCCAATACCAAGATACCTAACAAAATTAATAAGTTAATGTTTCTATTTAAAAGAAAATAAGGCTTATAGTGGAATCCAAATATCAGATAATGGTTACGGTGGTGGGGAAATCATTATCACCGTATATGTAAAAACCATTTTCTTAGTCATTTTGAAAAAAAAAATAAAAAACTTTTTATAAAAGGATTCATTTTAAAAACATTGAATAAAATTCTAAATATAGATAAAATTTCCTATATAATAATTGTATATAAATATAAATATATATGTAAATTATTATCATGAAGAAAGATATTTGACAATTAATTTTTAAAATGTTCAAGTTTTCCCATACAACTTTGAACATTTAAATATTAATATCCAAGAATTAATACATTTAACAAAACAATAAATAAAATTATCATAGATAAAATATTGATATTAAATTTCATAGTGTCTATATATAAACCTTATAAAATAATAAAGGTGTATATTGTCAAGAAATCTTTCATTGAAAGGATATTGAGACGAGATACCTTATAAAGATCATTTTGTTAATAAAATATATTTATTATGTGTATTGAATAAAAATCCACATAAATAAAATATAAATAAAATATAAATAAAATATTATATATTCAAAATTCATTTCACACATAATATATGGACTTCATAATTAAGAAGCAGATGTTTAACACAATGAATAGAAAATGGTTTAAGAAATTACCTTACATTGAGTCTGAATCTTCAAGTATAATATTTATATTCATGAATAATAAACATAGGTTAATTTGTACTTGTTTTTTAACCTTTTTGAAGTATATTAATCATTTTATATGGATTATTAACATATTATAAAAATTACTTTATTATTTAGGTTCATATTGGATTTTTTGTCGATATTTGGTACTTGAGTCGATAATGAACTCAGTATGACATTCATAGTCCACGTGGTCAAGTCCATCATATTGAAAATATAAAACCTGATCTAAATATATTATAGATTCATTATATAAGTATTTATAATAATATTTTGAATACAAACTAAAATCATTGTTCATGTAGATAGTAGGTCGTACGTACACATGAACACAATTTTAGTTTATTCCTTTCATATTGACCAAAACAAATTAAATGAAATGTCTGTAAGTACATATACACATATAATATAATTACATTATAATTAATATGTCATTTATATAATTGATTTTTACCAATAAAATCCATAACACAATCCATATGATATGTGAATGAATCACATCATTTGGAGGAGGCGGTAGTCCACACATCCCAAAACTAATTAATAATGTAACCACAATATGAAAGTCATGAAGGTATGTTTAATATAAAATTTCTTTAATTTTAAATATTTTATAATATATGTATTTAAATATTATTTCACTCTAAAAATAGTTTTATGATCCACCATGAACGAGGTAGTGGAAAAAGAACAAAAACATTATTCACAAAGACGATTAACCAACACAACTTGGACAAAAATTTGCATTCATTGAATAAGAGGATGTGATAAATGAAAATGATATGATATATTAAATTAAAAATATAAATATATATTATATACAAGAATATGAAGTTATTATTCATTGATTTATGAAGGAGGTGTGGAGAAATTAGGATGAAAAAATAAATTAAGACAGGTACTTTGGGAAAATAACATCTTGAATAACACCTTCTCGAGAGACCCTTAAGAACATTAGATTTGGTATTTTGGGGATTCTAGAAGAACTTGGATGTGGGGAATGTGAGTAGTATTGGTTTGGTTAGATATTTTAGGAGCTAAAATTATTTTTTTGGTCGAAATGAAGAGGTGATAGGGTGGTATTTAAACTTGAGGATAGGTAGGTTCAATAGATTAATTTATTGATAATTTATTATTAAAATCCATCCACATAGAGGTATATTTAACATAAAAAAATTATAAATTGAAACCAGAATACATTAAATGTTGCAATTTTTAGGTATGTTAAGCTTTAACCTTGTAATTTTAACCCTTGTCATAATTTTACCTATAAAATAGTAAATAAATTATACCATGGTAAATTTTTTTACCTAAAAATGAAATTGACCATAAAATCAAATTTTATCCTTCCTAATCAAAATATGGAATCCAGATTTCCTAATAATATCAACATAATTGGGAAAACTAGATTTAAAATTGATTCCATAGATAAAACTGAAAACATGTTTTCAAAGTGAAACGTTCAAAATTTCACATAGATTTTATAATCAATTTCAATTTGAAATTGATTCCAAATACCTATTCTGTATTAAATAATAATATTTTTATTAAATAATAATTTTAAAATAATTAAAATTATAATCTATATATATAATAAAATTAGACGAAAATGTATTTTGAATTAAAAGGTAGTAATTATCACAATTTAATTTTTTTTATTTCTTAAAAAGGATGATGCCTTGGTCCAAAACAACCAAAAAAATTATTATGAAAATAATGTTTACAAGAGTATAAAATGTGGGATCATATTAAAATCATTCTCAGGTAATGAAAAAAATATCAACAGGGATGTCTTCGGACCCGGTGATGAATTTATTTACGCCCAAGTTGGCCAGGCATACTGCAACCATGTTTGCTTCTCCATAAACACGTTTAATGATATAGTTGTGGTCAATACGCAAGAATGTGTAATCCATCCAACTGTTAGTAATCATCCAAGGAATATGTGTCATTCCATTCCAAATTACATACATGATGGTCTTTGAGTCACATTCAATCCAGAGGTTGTTCCAACCAATGTTGTTGGGGAAGGAAATATAGTGTATTAAGCTTCTCATCTCGGTTTCAAGGGTGGTGGTCATACCATAGTTACCCGTGAAACAACCTAGGACTTGACTGAGGTGCTTCCTGAATATACCAGCACACCCCGCAAGGCCCAACATTCTTTTTGAGGTTTTAATAAAAATATTTTTGATCAAACCTGGAAGAGGAGATCTCCAGAACACCTCCAGAGTTAAAAGAGGATGAAAAAAATTTCTGTTAATTCGTAGATGTTGCAGGATACCAAAATCATGGACAATGTTTTGGGAATTATCTTCATGCATTAAAGTAACTTCATCTGTTACAAAAAGTATCTGCATTCTACTTACATTTTTATTTAGTGAGTAATTGTTATAAATAATATCATTCTAATCATACCTGGTAACATGGTGAAGCTAAGAAACCGTAGCTATGATAGGGTTTTAGATTTACTGAGAACCTTCCATTTCTTCACATTTTATTAGTGATTTTTGACAGAGTCAAGAATAAACCATCTACAGTAAAAAAAATTAATGAATATAGTTCCAAAGAGAAAAAGTTGTATAACAAGAAAGAAAGAGGTGATTTGCATCTTCTCTATGTTGATTACAAAATGTGCACTTGGAGAAAAGTTGGATACCCAAAGACTGAAGGACAATCATTATGGGAACTATAATGTGATAAAGTAGCCATATGATATTGAATCTTGAGGGCTTTATCCATGTCTTGTTTGAATGTTTTATCCAACTTAAATCACTTTCATTGTTACAAAAATAATGATTGTAAAAAAAATTTGAGTTAATCATCCCATTGTGAGTAGGTTCCCAAATTAAGAAATCATTCTTATAAGAAAAAGAATATTTTTCAAAGACATTTAGAACAATATCAGGGAGGTAATCATGTGGAGAGATTGGATTTTCTCCAATTGAACAGTTTTCACTCTCAGGGATTTGATAAAGAGGAATCATCGAAAGTATATGAGTGTCAGTCTAGTTATCCAACTAGAATTCCATGGAGGAGTCTCTAGAAACCTTCCATTTGGAATTACTCATAATATTGGATAACTATTTTTTGATGGATGGCCATACGGAGTTGTTAATGAAATGAAACCTTGCCATCTTCAGTTTGTCAAGAAATCTATTTTGAGTAAGGTAATAACAATATAAGAATTGTGAAAATGGTTCCAAGTATGTATAGCATGAAGAGATTAATTAAAGTACATTATATTTTTAATGCCAAAACCTCTATTCTCAACAAGCATGCAACAAGTTAACTGGGGGAAAACCACATGTTTACTTTCTAAAGTACTACTAGTACAAATGGTGTTCTTTATAACGGTGTTTATTTTTTTTATCAGACCAACATTCCATTCATAGAACATCATGGACTAAACCATATTGTAGACACTAGTAGATTTAACATGGAAGGTCCTACCATCCATAGAGAGATATTTAACATTCCATGGAGAATGTTGTTTTAGGACTTGGTCAACTATAGTTGCAAAGTGGAAAGTCATGGGTCTACCCCAAAAGTGGTGAACAACTTTATAATTGAAAGGGAGTGTACTTTATATCAGTCCTAAATCACTAATAATGTTATATTTTTTAATGGTAGGGAAGTTCCTCCCAACGAATATGTAGTATTTTTTCCAACTAACAGATTGAACAGAAACCACCTCTTAGTGCGCAAGCACTACATTGTGGTTAAGAATGATTTATTTATAACCTTGAATAAAAATGATGATATCATCAGCATAAAAGTGGTGAGTAGGAGCATTCATGTCCATGGAGACATGAATGGATTTTAGCTAATTCTTGTGCACCAGATGCGCGTTAAGACGACCATGATAGTCTTCTGAAATTGAGAAGACAATGTCAAAGAGGGGGTCACCTTTCCTGACACATATTTGAATTTAGAATAGCACTTGGGAGAGCCATTGATCAAAATGGAAATAAACGATGTGTTGAAAAATGTTATGATTGTTGTGATAAAATAGGAATTAAAACCAAATCCTTCAAGTTACTGGAAGATAATGCTCTAAACTATGTTGTCAAAAAAAAATTGATGTAATGTTTATGGAAATATTGCCTCATATTTTGCTTTTTTTTTGAGTTACTCACACACTCAGAGGCAAGAAATATGCAGTCTTGAATGGATCTACATTTCATAAAACCAAATTCGTTCCAAGAGACAATTTTTCTATGAGAGTTGAATATATATTTGCAATGATTTTAATGATGATATTATAAAGAGTGTTAATAAGAGAAATGGGTCTAAACTGGTGAATATCAGGGGAATTTTCCACATTATGGGTCAAAGTGATAAATTAGGCATTAAAAGCATGAGGAATCACACCATTGGTAAACATGGATTAAAAAAGATTAAAAAATCGGTATGAATCACATCCCAATAATGTTAGAAGAAACAAATATTTAATCCATCCGGACTCAGAGCACAATCAGGATTCATACTAAAGACAAAGTCTTTAATTTCATGCTCTTGTGGAGTGTTGAGAAAGAATGTGTTGTCTTCATTAGTTTTCACTGTCAGAATGAACATAGGAAGAAGGTATTTGTTGATATATGGACCATTGAAGATTGATTTATAGTATGAGACTTTGTGATGAGCAATGTCATCTTTATTATCTCGAAGTTTTTTCCCATACTATATAAAGGTTAAAGACGTTCAATCCATCCTAATCAATTGAATAGAATTATAGAACATGGTATTTCTGTAACCATCATATTACCATTAAACTATAAAATCATACTTCCTCATATTTTCATTAATAGTGAGCAAAGTGTTGAGTTTTACCACATGGAATATTTGTTATGTTGGATCCGTGATGAGGTCAGAGTTGGTGTTCTTGTATTTAATATCATTTAGTTCTTTGTTAAGAATAAGGATGTCCTTATAAATTTTTTTGGATTTGGAGCAACACCATGTTTTGATAGTTAATTTGAGGTGTTTTAATTTGACATTACAGAAAAATGCATCCTTATTGTGTGTCATTGAAGGCCAATAGTTTTGAATGATAATTTTTTAATCGTCATTAGAGATCCATATAATGTTAAATCTATAAGGAAAATGAGGATTCATGTCTTTGGTGGAGACATTGACCAGGATGGGGCAATGGTCAGAGTTCAGCCCGTGAAGTGTTGTGCAGGATATTGTGCCCCATTTATCTGAAGTGAGGACATTCGTGAAGGCTCTATCCACATTGGAATCAACCACACTATTGCAATGCATTCTATGCGAAGTGTGTTTCACATCATTGTGATTGATTTCAATGTTTCTATTTTCATCAATAAAATATATAAATTCTGTTGTGAAAATTGAATCTTGACATGGTCTAATTTTCTCACATGAATTGAAGATTTCATTGACGTCTCCAATAAGAAACAAAGGAATATTAATATTATCACCATGAGATAAAAGATAATTCCAAAGAGTTCTCTTTAATTGGTATCTATTCATAGCATAAATAGAAGAGGAGAAAATATGTGTTCCACCAGTATTCATGATGCAAGTAAAAATCTGGTCAGATACATTGTAAATACTAACATTCTGAACAGAATAGTGCCTAGAAATTCATAAAGATTCCGTATTGGATGTCTTTTTGATTTCACTAGAAAATCCTTAATTATGCTATCAAAAATTAGAATATTTAAAATACATGGTTATTCATGGCTCATAAATAGAAAATAACATTGGATGATGAGTGATAACAACTATTTTTAGAATAGTGAACAAGTTAGAGTTGGCAATTCCATGGTAATTCCAAAAAATAATCTTTATTTAAAACTATGTTTGGAGTTAGAACTCACTTTTTTCTTTTTTATCGAGCCATTGTTTATAGAACACATTCTAAACATTTGAGTATTTGTACTATTAGTGGTTTCTTCCAGATCATTGTAAGAATGATAGGGATCTTTATAATATGTTCATTTATTGAAGCATTTATAGTTGAGTTTGTAGAGATATTATTAGACATAATCAAATAATTGGAATTATAGTTAGCTAACAATTTATCAGGATGTCCAGAACAACCATTAAAATCACCATCAATATGTTGAGAATCATTTAATTTTGTAGATAGAGTAAGAGTTGTATCTGGAGCCGTTGAAGCGGTTACATCCTGCTGTAAGAAAGTCCCCAGATCAGATTTATGAGGCTGCATCTACTCGATAATGTCCTTAATATCCTGCATATGAAAAGTATCATGCACTGAGTGTGAAATTACCTTTACATTGATAATATATTCCAATTCCATAGATTTGTTTTAAACTTGATGATCTTGGTCTATGCTTATGGCTGAAAAATCATCAGGATAGTGTGTAGTTCTCCAGTTGTTTCCTAGATGCCTGTGGGTGTTCCTAAATCTTTTGTCTCCTCCACACCAAATTATTCCCGGGCTTTGACAGCTAGATTATCCAAGGGATAATTTTATAGTTTGGGTGTTTGGTTGATGTTCATAGATTGCATGGTATTGAATCAAGTTTGAGTCATGAAATTGATATTGGACTGAGGATCAACATGTGCAGTATTCTGTCTAGAAACTAGATTTTCAGTTTTTATGTTCCTAGAAATGTTTTATAGTGTTTGAAAACTAACATGAGAGTGATGAATATGATGAGAAGAACCTGAGTTCTTCATAGGTTCCATGGGATTGAAACCAGGTTGGGTCATGCTATTGATAATGGCGTGAAGATTAACATCATTAGCATTCAGTATGGTAACTGAATTTCTAGTTTTAACATATCTAGCAGTGTTTTGGGGTTTTTGAGAACTAACAGGAGTGCGATTCAAAGGGTGAGATGAATTTGAGTAATTTAACCTATTTCTATTGTCATTTTTTCAACCATTGAGCATTATAGTTATTCATGAGTAGGGGTTTCAGTCTCTTACTAGTGCTAGAGTAACCAATAACATTTTATGTGAATTTCTTTATGGTATTTAAAAACATGATTTCAATTTCTGCTACGAGGTTTTGCTCTTTATTGGTGTCATCTTACTATTCTACTAAATGAGCTCAGGTTTTACTCAATTGTTCCCCTATGTGTGAAAAGTATTTTATTTTTAACCCAATTTTTAGAAGACTTTTTAACAGTTTTATGTATATATACCATACGAGCTTTTTCATTTTTCATTTTCCTTATTTCATTACATTCATTTTAAATTGGTGGACTTACTTGTGTTTTAATAACCTCATAATTAGAGATTTGGTGTCCAATGATCTTACAAAGATCACAAAATGATGGATTTCTCTCATATTCAATTATTATTTTTGTATTTTAATCAATGGAATTGAAACTAATGGTGTTGGGCTGATTGAAATCTATGTTAATTTAAACCATAACTCCCGTAAATAGGCCTAATTTATCATTTGATGTTCTTTTGTCAATTTTGAGAGGGGTTCCTATACAAGAAGAAATGTCATTCAAAATTTTGGGATGCCAAAAGATTTAGTTTAGTCCATATAATTTAATCCAAACTTATGCCATGGTGTTTTTATACGTATGAGGATTAAAATAAATGTATCACTAAGATAATGTAATAAATCCCTATTTTATATTAATATTACCATTTTCCCAAACCATGTTATGATCATCTTGTGGGATTAACAGTATGTTAAAATAGATTTTTCCTATTGGAATCAATTTTCAGTTCAAGATATGCCAAAAATGTGCAATTTGCGAATTTAAATCTATTAGAGGACAATGATGTTGACATTTGATATAGGAGATGCAAACCATGAAAGATAATTTTCTCATTTGAGTGCACATTTGAATTGCATCCGAGTCTATTTCCACCAAGATTCTTCCATCATCGATCTTCTTGAATTGGGTAAGCTTTTTTATTTTATCTGTGCTCAGATATGTACCTTTTAGAGCATCCAGAAATAATATCCTCTTAGATTTACTCGTGAATGAGAAATTTTGAACTCTTTCTTCAGGTATTTCATTTATTTTCTTAGCAACAATGAGCACTTTCACATACAGAGCTTCATTCATTTGATGAAACAAAAAACTATGGGATTCGAATCTACCAGGGGTGAGAAAGGCATCGACCATGGAGATAGATATTGAAGACAAGGGTATAGAAACCCTAATAACTCATGGTGTTTATAGAGAGATGTTCTACCGTCTCTCTAAAATCTCATTCGCATAGGTCTTTTAACACTATTTATTTAAATATGAATTTTATCAGAAAAATGACAAAAATTAAAAAAAAAATTTCCCAATTCCAAATTAGCAGTTTATCTTTTCAAATAGAACATATAAAAGTAAAAAAATGTTAAAAAATGGTTAACTATCAAAAGGCGGTACAAATGCCTTTTTTTAAAAATTACAATCTTTTATTTATAAAATTGGATTTTTTTTCTTATATAATGATTATAAATCACATAATATCAACTTTAAAAATTTTATTAAATTGATATTTCATTAATATAATACAAAAATTAGGATTTTAATATTTTATAAACACAATTATACACATTTAAATAGTTTTTTCAAAAAAATACTTCATTTATTTTAAATTGGTTTTTAGTTTCATTTCTAATTAATTTTGTGAAAAATGATTCATTATAAAAACATGTGTGAACCATATTTCCATAATTTAGTTAATAATGTTAATTCATGCCATTCCAATAGCTAAGTTATAATGATATCATTTAAATAATATTATTTAGTATTTTGTGTAAGCTCGATGTGGTGTATCATGTACTCTATCAAACATTTTGTTTCCTTTTTTAAAAAATAGTGATGTTACATTCTTCTTACTTTTAGAAATACTTTCATCGTAATTTTAATTCAGTGTCATTAACTAATGTATGAATTTTCAAAATACCTTTATTGAAATTCCTTATAAAAAAAGGATAAATAAAACATCCACATTAAAATAAATAAGTGAATGTACGAATGTTACCTAAGACATCACATTCTACGCTTCAATGTACGAAAACATGATCCCAGAAGAGAAAACTATCCATCATGTTTTCATGGAGAGGGATAAAAACAATTTTTACAAAAAATTTATCAATCACAATGCTATAAATCTAGAATAATCTAAGGTATCATTTGACTCATCAGAAAAGATTATACTAGAGTAACATTTTTGGTTTCAAGATCTTTTCATCAATGTCGTAGATTTCATTTACATCAATGAAAAAGAAGATAAGTAAATATATTTAATTGATATATTTCTATTTTATAAGACCAATTTAATCAACATAATATTCCCATAAATATGATTTATATCCCTATGAATAAAATTAATCATCAATGATCACACAAACCATAAAGGTTATAAATATCTTAAAACTGATGTCCAAAAGTAAATGTATACTCCACATTAAACCAAATAATTACATAAATATAACCCCAAAAAACAACCTCCAGAAAGTTCCTCAAATAAACTATTATCACACCACATAAAACCTTAGAATGTGTTTCTAAAACCTTGAACTTATGGTTATCCATTAAAAAATCCCATGCACTCAGGAGCTTCCATCAGTTCACCAGATGTCTCAACATCAACTAAAGTACTAGAAAATCATTTTCCGAAAGAATTTTGTTTTTGATCATACTAATTTCTTCTCCATGTAACTATGTTCAAAAACATATATTTATTATGTCCCAATTCATTACAACTAACAATTATTACAATAGAATGGATATCTATTATCTCATTGTTTGACTATTCATGACCCTTTTCTTTGTAGTAACAAACCTTGCGACCAAACATACCACACTAGTAATAATTTATAGATCCTTACACATATTCCCAAAAAATTATTTTACTATACTTGTGAAACATTTTAGGATTAGCTCTAGAATTCTTAGTTGTTTGCTTCTCCATTTCCTGACAACTTTATCATTTGTTACTCTTATCATCTCGTTGAATGAAAGTCTCAGAAAACTCCATTTCATGTTTCTCAGCACTAAAAACCACTTTTTCATAACATTATAATGCATTAAAGGAAAAAACACTTCATTGAACTAGTTTTAATCCTGAGTATAATATATTAAATTTACTGATAATGTCTCGAATAAAATGAGAAGGATACCTGGCCAATAAAATGAAGTTCACTTCATATGTGGAAACCGAATCATCATCATTTTTCTTTAATTCCAAGAATAGTTTCTCCATCATAAGCTGAAAAATCATAGTAGAATATTTCTTAAGGAAATATCCTTAAATACTTCCCCTTCCATGGAACCAGGATCATTTTTCTCTCTATAATTCTTAACCAATTTCCACCATTTATCAGCTTCACCTTGTAAATGATAGATGTAAAGAGAAACATTTTAACACATATAACATACCATGATATCAAATATATTCTCCAAGGTATTGATCCATCCATCAGTTACAATTTTGTAAGATGAACCTCTGAATTATAGGAGATATTGCCACATGAAATTCTCCATTAATGACATATTCTTCTATAGTTGATCTAGTTGATCTCATTCATGGACACCAACACCATTTATTACCTGATTAAATTGTTCCATCACTACATCAAACTATTTAGTTCTGATTCATACCACCAAATGATGTTGATATGAATGGTTTTTTCCTCTTGATCCATTCCCAACATAGATTTCATTTTTTCTCTGTGGATAACCATTCTGAACAGTCATTGTTTTGATGAAGTAACAAGGTAATATTAAAATTATACATCATTTAAACTTTACAATAATGGAAAATCATTTATGGGAATAAAATTAACACCATCCTATCCTATAATTATTTCTAAACTATCTTTTGATACCAAATATAAAGGCCCATTCTAAAACATAACATAATCTTCAGATATGTCATGAATTTTATTTGATTTCACACTGAAGATCTTTTCAGGTTTAGAGCTTTATATAATTAAGAAATTTCAATTACATGAAAAAACAATAGAAATAAAAATTGGAAACTTCTAATACAATCTATTTCCTTCATAACGTAAAAAAAATCATTATATCTTTTCCTTGATTTCATCATTGTCTCTATTCTCCATTAAATCCAATGAAAAAAATTTAAAAGCATGGGACATGCACAAAAAACTCCACAAGGGACATAAAAAGAATAAAAAATATTAGTTTAGTTATATTATTGTATCTTATTTAATGTTATTTTATAGAAAAACTAAATTTCACAAGAATCAAACGCGTTCATTTTTTTCAAGAAAATCATTAAAATCAATTTCATGAAATTAAAAATCTTTATTTAACTTGTAGAATCATATAAATAAAACCATTTCAATCCTCTTTCCATTAGAATAACCATAGTTTCAAATTATAAATTTGAGATCTATAATAAGGATCACCATTCATATTAGATATATCTAGCTCACCCATGATCTATAATGGGGTTTATCACTTCGTAAAAGATTTAACGAAATCACCCATGAGTTTTAATTGGGATTAACACTCATATAATGTATTTTGGGCTCACTCATGATCTATAATGGTAGATCAAACCTTCCTATATGTTTTATGTGGATCCCCCCTTTCATATAATTCTCAAGTAACATTTCATTAATAAAATACGTTCATCACAAAAACATTTTCAAAATCTCTTCTAATCCCATTTAAAGAAATTTTAGTATACAAATACCATTTTCATTTAAGAATCCATTTTCAATATCAAGATACCAAAAAATGGAATAAGTGATTTTTTTCCTTTTAAAAGTCATTATGGCTTATAGAGGAATCTAAATATCAAATAATGGTTATGGATGTAGAGAGGTCATTGTCGTCGTATCTGTAAAAAATAATAATTTTTCCCTTTTTAAAGAAAATAAAATTATTTTTAAAAAAGATTCAATTTGAAAAATTTAAATGAAATTCAACATATAACTAATATTTAATTTATAATCCTTTTATATCCATATAAATCAATATGTAAATAAATATAATGAAGAAAAATATTTGATAAATAAATCATCAAACATTCAAGGTGTCCCATACCACATTGAACATTTAAATATTATTATTCACGAATCAATACATTATCCAAAAAAATAAATAACATTATAATAGATAAAATATGGATATAAAATATCATAGTGGCTATATATAAACCTTATAAAATAAAAAAGATTCATATTATCCTGAAAAACCTCTATGAAAGGAGATTGAGACAAAATCCCTAACGATAATGATTTTGTTAATAAAATTGATCGATTATGTGTATTTAATATATATAAAAATAAATTACGTACAAATAAAATATAATATAATCAGAATTTATTTCACACATAAGAGTTGAATGACATAATCAAGAAGTATAAGTTTAACCCAAACAATGAAAATTGGGTTACGAAATTCCCTTACCTTTATTACAACATTTCACGTACAATATTTATATTCTTAAATAATAAAATCAGTTTAATTTATAATTTCCTGAGATCCTTTTTAATTTTTGTCATTCTTTTTATATCACATATGAAAATTTTAAAAAAAAAATTATATTTTTATTTATGTTTATCGGACGTTTTGTCGATATTATGTACATGAGTTGAAAATTAAATTGGTATGATGATAATAGTCTATGTGGTTAGGTACATCATATCCAGAATATAAACCATGTAATAAATTTCTTATATATTCATTATATAATTATTGATAATAATATTTTTAAGACTATATAAAATCACCGTTCATGGAGATAGTAGGCCGTATGTACAGATGAACAGAAATTTCATTTTCCCAATCGTATTAAAAGAATAAAATTAAATAGAATGTATATAAGTATGTATACATATATAATATCATTATAATAGAATTTATATTTCATTTATATCATGTATGTTCACATAATAAAATTCTTTATACACTCCATGTGATCTGTGTAGAGTCACATCATTTTGAGGAGGCGATAGTCCACATGTCCTGAAACCAATTTATCGTATAACCACAATATAGAAAGCATGAAGGCATGTTAAATAGAAAATTTTTAGAATATTAAATAGGTTATAATATACATATTAAAATTTTATTTTTCTATAAATATATTTTTAAAAACAATTATGAAGTTGGTAATTGGAAAAAACCAAAATATTATTCCCAAAGGCGATTAACCTGCATTTCATGGAAAAAAAATTGTTTCCTTGAATAAGCGGAGGATATAAATGAAATGTAAAAAAAATATTACATGATAAATGTAACATTATAGTATATATATGATTTAATAGTTATCATGCATTTATGGATGAAAAGGGAAAGGTGAAAGTAGAAAAATAATAGAAATTAAGAGAGGTTCTTTGGGAAAATTTCTTCTTGAATAACATATTATTGAGAGAACCATGAGGACCTTGTATTTGGTGTTTCGTTGAGAACAAAGGCACAAGGACTTGAGGAGAGTGTGGAGGAGAGGTGGGGGAAAATATATGAGGAGTTACAATGCTTTATAGGTCGAAATAGGCAGGTGAGGGAGTGTAATTTATACTTGATGAGAGTTAGGTTCATGTGATTAATTTATTGATTAATTTTTATTAAAATGGAACCCCATTAAGATGGAATTAATTTTAATGAATTATAATTTCAATTAATGTTGTTTTGGTTGGTTAGGGTCGATCCATACCTCAACTAACGATTAAATATGTAAAATTCTATATAATTATAAAATAATACATTTTTTCATTTATTTATGATTTAGATTGTAATGTCACCTTAATGGGAAATCTATGTCAAATAGAGTACTCGATATTCAATAATGAGTTTTTTCAAAATTTTACATCGCACACAGGACAGAATTATACTGAAAAATAATATTTTGTAATGTTATTATTTAATATGGTAGTTTTCAATAAGCCGTATGTAAGAAAGGAATTAAAATTGTTAAATAAATTTTAAAAATATGGTTTACACAGGATTATATAATGATTCATTAGTTGGAAAATTAATTAGAAATTAAAATAAAAACCAATTGAATATAAAGGATATGTTTTTATGGAAAACTATTTATATATAAATAATTGTGTTTATTAAATAATCAATTTTAAATTTTCGAATTATATTAATTAAGTATAAATTCAATATAATTATTTAAAATATTATTATGTATATTATAGATATTTGATAAGAAAAATACAATTTTACTAATAAAATGAGTGTTTTCTTAAAAATACAGTTTACCGTTGTTTAATTGATCACTATTTTAAAATCATGTTTTTTCATTTATATATGTTATATTTGATAAAAAACACATATTTTTTTGAATAGGGGCATAAAAATATACTTTGGATAAATTTTTGGTATTTTTCAGATAAAATTCATTTTTTAATGAATAGTGAAAATAATACATTTTAATTTAAAACATCCTTTTAATCTGATTTATTTATAAATATATTTTATTTATTTATAATGTTTTAATGTTTAATTGGTTTATGATTTTATCATTTAATAAAATTTTGGTCTTTATAAGTGATTTTACATTTAAATTGGATGTAAACACAAGTTAATCTTTTAATGGTTTTTACTTTTAAAAATAATATTTTATAATTTTTACAATGGGGATTAAATTTAAATTAATTAATGAAAATTATATGTTTTTAATTTATAAAAATGGATTTCAAATTTAGAAACAATATTTAAAAATTATGTAAATTTTTCACTTTTATTTGTGGACATTATGAATTGTTACTTTAGTAATTATTTTTATTTACCACATTTGAAGGTTAAATTAGGAAAATAAGTGTAAAATAATAAAATAATTATAATATAAAAATACCCTAAAAATTCAATTAATATTATTGGATGATTTATTGGTGATGAAGACAATCCCCGGGCCGAATTGTTGGCCTTTAAAAGCCACACGGATGTGCTTATGACACATATAACTTTTAATTTAATGTAAATCCAAATATATTATAAAAATGTATCTAATTACTAAAAACAATAAATGGTTTTATATAAATGATATATTAAAAAATAAATATTAATTAGAAATATAAAAATATTACCAACCTCATGGTATTTTATTTATAATTTTTAGTAATTATATATATATATATTTATGACAGAATAATGATGTAGTGATTTTATTCATTAATAAAAGATTCAAATAAATGATATTATAAATTTTAAAATATATATTATTTTACATAATTTATGTCATCCATGATTTTTTAGGTGAATATTACATGTTATGATACTATTAAATGGTATGGTTCGATGTTATCTCTTATTGTAGATTTAATTTAAATTTAATAAATTGAATATTTTAAAAATTCCCAAAAAATATGTTTTATAAAAATAATAATTTATTAAATTATTTAAAAATGGAAAAAATATTTTATGGTCAAAAAGTGAATATTATAATGTCTAAATGTTCATTAAGTGTCAAATAATGGAGAATTTACCCCTATAAGTAAAATAAATAGCCTCTTAATAATTAAAATGTTGTTAGAACAATTAAAATTAAAAAAGAATAATTAAGGGTAAACCAAAAAAGAAAAGGTTTAAAATGAAATTAAAATAACTGAAAAAAAATTATTGGATGAGATTATTATGAACTATCCTCATCTTAGATTTTATATATCTTAAGTGGGAATATTTTGGATTAAAATTTAATTAATATTAATTTAATATTTTATTACTTTCCAAGGGTTCCCCTCCCTGCTTCTATAAAAAGGTACACACTCTTCTCTAATAATTACATGTCTAAAGCCTTATGATTTGGAAAAACACATCACATTTATCCTCCCAAACTCGATCAATTCATTATTGAGGTCATAAATTTGGTATAAATCCAACCTAAGGAGTCATTTTTTGCAATTCAAATAGAGACACTCGATGAAGAGGTAATTATTTTACCAACACATTCAAACTTCTTTCCCCCTTCTTCTTAAATGTACTAAGTTGTTTACATAAAAATGTAATAAATACATAATATAATATATTCTGATATGTTTTTATGATTATGGTAAAAAAATATTCATCCTTCTACCCACATTACAACAAACAATATCAACATGCGTTCATACGTACAACTCATTATCTGCATATCGTGGTGTAAATTGTTTTTATTATATAATTTATTTATATGGATATAATAATGAATATAAATTATTTAAATAATTCATATTACTAGAAAATTATTATTTATAGTTAATATACCATCCAATTCCATTCCATTTATCCATTAATTTAATGGTACCGTAGATCATGTTTATATACGACTTATCGTCTCCACGATGCGATGAGATTCATTCTCCCCATTGACTATTCAACAATAATTATCAATAAATATATTTATACATTAAAATTATTAATATGATATTATTTATTTTATGATCATTCTTTAATGAAAAAATAATATTTACCTTATTTCCATAATGATCAAATAAAAATGGAAACTGTTACTCAAGCGTACGTATGATTTACTGTCTCTATGATTCTAATGTTATTAAAATTTTCATATCCATATTTAATGAATAGATATAAATGTATAATTAATTTATAATTTTTGATATTATTTTATAAATATTATTCTATATATAATGGACTTATGACCACCTGGAAAATTTTCATCATATCAAGTTCATTTTTGACTCGAGTACCGAATATTGACAAAGCATCTAACATGAACTTATATAATAATATAATTTTAATAACATGGTAATAAGTTATATAAAGTAAATGATAAATTTGAAAAATGTTCTAAACCCAGTATAAATTTACATATGATTAGTATTCATCAATATAAAGAACAAATGAGACAAGTCAGACTAAAGGTAAAGGAATTTGTCTCAATCTCCTTTCATTCTGGAATATCTTAATTTTATGCTCATTTATTATCATATAAGGTGTATATAGAAACCATTTGACATGTTATATCATGAATTAGTATATAATCATGATATATAATGTTTTGATTAATGTTATTCCTATATTGTTTTTATTCATGTGTTTCTAAAGTGATAAGGGACTCTTTAAATGAAACATTGTTTTAAATGTTATAATGATTTAATACTCTAAATAGTTTTCTTTCATATACATGTTTTAAAAAAGTTTTTTTGAATTTATTTATATGGAAATTGTTGTTTTAAAATTTTTATTCCTTTCCAAGGTTTCAAAGTGGTATGGGACACTTTGATTCAAAAATCATCTTTTAAAATGTTTTAATTGTGTTTTAAAAATGGTTCTATAATTTCAATAAAAGGGATGTGGTTTTAACATATAAGTCAAGAAACAAATTTATAACATTTATGTCACTTTAATTTTTATATGTTTACTTTAAAATTTTAACATATTATTTTCAAATAATGTGTAATCAGTTTTGAGTGAAGAAATTTGTAAAAATAAATGTGATAAGAAAGTGGAATTGTTATTTTTCCTTTAATACATGTTTTATGTGTTATGATTATGTTATGGTTCTTGGGAATTGTTTATGTATACAGGTGGTTCTATAATAATCCAAGGTCAGATTATCCCATGATATCTCCCCAATTAATTGGGTAATGACACTTTAGTAAATGATAAGGACACTCTTAAGAAATTTAGGGAATATTCTATTATGGTTATTCCAAATATAACTGTGATGGTTACTCCCTATGTATATGTTAATTCTACAATGTAAGTATGATATAGATTATACAGGTTACCTTTATGATTTATGATTTCTAAGATGTTTTTAAGAATATTATTATTTCATGAAGTATATAAAGAGTTTCTGTTTATGGGTGTAAACTATGATTTTGATAAAATGTTTTAATGAGTTTTAAAAACTAATGGATTAATGGTTTTAAACCTTATTTTATATCCCTTACTAATATTATTGTGCTCATCAGATGTTTTTGAAATGTTTTTCAACGGGTATAAGGATGGGTAAGATAAAGGAAGAGGCTAATATTTTTTACCAATAAAATAAATCATGTTTATTTTTAAATGTTTTATATTATGGAATAAATGGATACTATTTTTTTGAATGGACGTTGTATAAATTTGAGTTTTTATGTAATAGATACAGAAATATTCTATAAAACTCCATACCTTAAAGGTTTCTTTATGTGAATTCTCATGTTCATTAAAGATTATGTAATGCTTAAGGCAGGGGAAATATATTTGGTATCAAAGGACTCTTTATATATCTTTAGAGGATAGGGTGTTATTTTAGAACTCATGAAATATTTCATATAACCACAATGGTTAGCATAATAGAAGGTTTTACAATTATTTTAGATAAATTGAATGAGTTGGATATAACATGAATAATTATATATTAGTGCTTATACTCTACATATGATAGTATATAATAATTTTATTAATATACTCCCACTAACCTTTTTGGTTTTAGTGAATGGATGGATCGAGGAGGAAAAAATGTAATAATGAATGTGTTGGAAAATATGGTGGTTCTTAGAATAAGAAACTAAATGAAATGGATTATGAAATGAGAAATCTTGTGGTAAATTTAATCTAACTATTAGTAGTCATGATTGGGAACATGAACCTTGGTGAGTTTTATAAGGCATCAAATACATGAGAAATGAATTCCTATAGAAGTTCACTTAACAATAATAAATATAAGTATATTTGACGGCATATGTGTCCAGTATGCAGAAATAAACACCTAATAAAATGTTTCAAATGGAAGGAAATATGATATATATATATATATATGTGTGTGTGTTCATTAAGTTTATAAATCGATAACCTTCCATGAAAAAGGAATCATTCTGTTGATTCTATGAAAGGGAAATAAGTTACTTCCATGTTACCAGTTGAATGATCTAAATGTCTGGAGAGTGGTAATTATGAAAATATATGTCCTTAAAATATGGTTTGAGAATATAATTATTAGTAACATACAAATATATGATTATAAATACCTAATTCTATTCCAATTAAAGATGAGATAATGGAAAATAGAGTTTAAAAGGTATGAATTATTTCATGACTCATGTTTTGATATTATTAAATATTATGGAATTGTTAATGTTATTGTTTCTATGAAATAAGTATTAAAAAATAAAATGATAAACATTGTAAAATGATCATGAAGAACACTGAATTATTATAAGGGATTCAAGAGTTACGGTAGATTGTAGTATGCAAAAACGTTTAAATGTATTAATGCACTTTTGATGGTAGGGTTACATTGGAATACATTTTTTTATGTTTAGACCATTATATTTTTATGTTAAAATTTTATATTAGGATGAAATATATTTTATTTTATCAACATAATCATAAATGACATTTAGGGTTTACATGATCCTTGATTTTGAGGTAATTATGGGTTATTACATTTTGTATGTCAAATGAAAGTTATGTGATAAACATTGTAGTTAAGACATGATATGGATATTTTTACAGCTATTATGATATTTTAGAATGTTATGAAAATTATATAGTTTTATAAAAAGTAAATCCCATAATATGAGTGACCGCACATCACACCTTACAATATAGCGAGAATCGAACCCACAACTGATGGTTGACAAGGGTGTATCACCTACCACTAACCTACATGAAGTCACTAGTTAGTAATACATTTTATTTATAGTTAAATGATTTTATGGAATAAAAATAATTTTATTTTTAAAAATTACATTTTATATAATTGATATACATGTTATTTTAAATGACTTTGGGCAAGAATAATAAAGGTAATTTTAGAGTATGTTCGCTATTTTGGAAACTTTATATGATTAAGGAAAATTGAATACTATTATACTTTAATTGAGGAGTACTGGTTGAATTATAATATGGAAGAATTTATGATTTTAATCATTGACTCATGGGGAATTATGTTATTTATGGAAAATATTAACCTATTATGGAGAACATGTGATCATGTTAATTAATTTTTCTTATGGGACATTAAGAGTTGTTGATGTTATTTAGAGGTAAATGTTAAAATTCATCTTGGAAGACTATATGATCAAATAGTTATGAATTTTGGGTTTAAATCTTATTTTGAATTATATTGAGTAATTTTAAGGACTGCTATTTGTGGAATGGTCTATTTTGAACATTGTGTGTTACTGTTGAATTTTGGAGATTAAAAGTAGTCTCTCTCATTATAAAAGTTTATTCTTTTGGGGTGATTAATCTGATTTTGTACCAACCATTTGGTTTTGCATAATTTTTAATGGTAGAATAAATATATAGTTAAACATTCTTGTATGTTTTGAGTTTTTAGATGTTTATTATAGTGATCCACACATGAAAAATTCATCTTCAATACATATAATTTGGAGAAAAAGATGAGTTTGTGGTGGAATTTGATTAAGGAATGAAACTCTATATGTCAAGTAAGTATGTTTTTTAAGTTTTTTGTCAACGAAGTAAATAAATTAATAAAAAGGATATTAAAACAAATATACTTTATATTTAATTTTCCTTATATGAAATCAAATATCTTTTAACCCATCACAAATTTATACCTTTGTGGTTGTCAACTTTTTCCTCACAATGTTTTCTATACCTCTCCATGAAAACTTGACGGTTAGTTTTATATTTAATAACCATGATTTCCTACATGACATCCTAATATGTGTTATGTTAGGTGACCTTTTTAAAATCCATTATTTCATTTAATGTGGAGGTTTGTTTAACACTTTTTACTTTCTGGGGTTTCAATGATGTAATTTTGAAGAGTGGTACCTTAGTTACATAGCACAAATTTAAAATTGTGAGGACAAAATTTCCATAAGGGGTAAGGATGTAATATCCATTTTAGTTATAGAATAATAATTTTTTCGTATATTTATAAATTATAGGGTAATTTTAAATTAATTGGGATACTATTTCCAAAAGCATACGTGACACGTAATAATGGATTTCTTCTAAATCTTACATCGCACTCATGATAGAGTTATACCAAAAAAACTATTTTATAGTTTTATTATTTAATATGGTTGTTATAGCATACTATTAGAATAAAAGGAATGAAAATTATTAGGTAAATTATAAATTTATGGTTCACAAATTATTATATAATGATTCATTTATTAGAAAATTAACTATAAACTAAAATAAAAACCAATTCAATATAAAGGATATGTTTTTATAGAGAACTATTTAAATATGAATAATTATGTTTATTAATTAATAAAATAAATATTTTTGTATTATATTAATTAAAATAAATGAAATATATTGTTTTAAATTCATATTATGTGGTTTCTAGACATTACATATGAATAAATACAATTTTACGGATAAAAAATGAGTTTTTCTAAAAATAAAGTTTTACCACATTTTGATGTAGAATGATTTTTTAATATAGTCCTTATAACATTAAATTTTATATTTGAAAAAATATACTTCTTCTTTGGAATAAGTAAATAACAATTTACTTTGGTAAATGTTTTGGTATTTTTCTAATAAAATTCGTTTTTTAATGAATAGTAAAAAATACTCAATTTTATTTCAAAACTTCATTTTCATCCAATTTATTTATATTTTTTGTTTGTCTATATAATTGGTTTTAAAGTATAATTGTATTATAATTTTTATCATTTAACTAAAATTTGATCATTGGATGTAATTTAACATTTAAATTGGATATAAACACAAGCCAATCTTTTTATGGTTTTTACTTTTAAAAAACTATTCTTCTTGTTTGGACTATGATGGTTAATATAAATTAATTTATGACACTTTATTGTTTTGAATTAGAAAAAAAAGAATCCACATTTTGAATCATAAGGTGAAATTTATGTAAATATTTCCATTTTATTTTTTGAAATTATGAACAATAACTATAGTAATTATTTTTGTTTACCACAGTGAAAGGGTAAATAAGTTAAACAAGTGTAAAATAATAATATTATAATAATATAAAAGACACTAACTCGTATCCTAATAGTATTATATGAGTTATGGCTGACCTAAGAAATCTTTGTGTTGATGTTTTGGCCTTTCGATTCCACATGTGTGGGATTATGACCCTTATAGTGTTTAATTTAAAGGAAAATATGTTATAAACAAGTATCTTATTTCCATTTTTTAATATGATATTATTTAGACTATATCTTCCACTAAAAATATTCATTATAAATCTAAAAATATTACCCACATAATTGTATTTTATTTATAATTTTTTTATGTTAAATAAATAAATTTTATTATACCCAATGATGATGGTATGATTTTTCATTAATAAAAGTTTCAAAAAAATGATATTATAAATATTAAAAAAATAATATTTAACATAATTTATGTCATAAAATATTTTTATAGGTTACTAAGACATGTTATTAGACTAATAAACTATTTTTTTAATTTATCTCCTTATTTATATTTTTTAAAATTCAATAAAATGAATAGTGTAAAATTTGACATAATTGATGTTTTATAAATTAATAATTTATTAAATTATTTAAAATCACTAAAAATATTTTAAAATAACAATGTTACTAAAACAATTTTTAAAGTTAATTAGGTATCCTATTATGGAAAATTTACCCCATATCTGTAAAATTAATAACCTTTTAATAATTTAAATGTGGTTACAACAATTAAAATTAAAAAATAACAATTAAGTGTAAAACGAAATGATAAGGTTTAAATAGAAATTAAAAAATGTCTAAAAATTATTGTACAGGATTATTTTGAACTATAATCATAATATAATCAACATATATCATGTTTGAGGCATTTTTATTAACGAAAATATATATATTAATTTAATATTTTAATACATTCCAAGGGTGCCCCTCCCCTCTTCTATAAAAAGGTACACCTCTTCTCTAATTGATACACCTATAAATCATTGTTTTAAACATAAACTACCCATTTACCCTCCCAAACACCAAAAATTAATCCTAGATCCCATAAATTGGGATGAAAGCTATCCTAAGGAGTCCTTTTGTGCAATTCAAAAGGAGACACTTGAAGAAGAGGTAATTGTTTTACCAACTCATTCAATGTTCATTTCCTCTTCTACTTAATTTTCGTAATTTGTTTATATAATAATGTAATAAATATTGAATATAATATATTATTATATGTTTTTACAAAAATGGGATAACCATATTCATCCCTCAACCCATCCTACATAAAACATTATCATCATGCGTGCGTACCTATGGATTTCCGTCATTACGCCGTGGTGTAAACTATTTTTCATATATACTTTATTTAGATGTATATATTGACAAATATAAAGTATTTAAATAATTAATATGAAATAATAATGATTATTTATATATAATATACCATCCAATTCCATTTCTTTTAACCATTAATTGAATGATACCATCACTCGTGCATACGCACGACTTACCGTCTCCATGAAGCGATATGATTAATTCTCCACATTAACATTTAAAGAATGATTACAAAAACATATATAAGTATGTTTATATGATTAATATGATATAAATTATGTAATTATAATTATTTAAAGATAAAATTATATTTACCTTATTTCAAAAATGATCAAAGAAAAATAGAAAATGTTACTCATGCGTACGTTGAACTTACTGACTTCATGATTGTAACATGTTTAATTTTTCAAATCCATATTTAATGAATGGATATAAGAGTATAATTAATATAAAAATTTTATTATTTTTTCATTAATATTATTCAATAGATTATGGACTTATGACAACATGGACAATTTAAATCATATGAAGTTCTTCCACTTTAGTACCGAATATTGACAAAGCAGCCGACATGAACATAAATAATTATGTAATTTTTATAACATGATAATAAGTGATATAAAATAAATAATAAAGTTTAAAAATGTTCTTAAACAAGTATAAATTATCATAATATTATTTTTTTGGATGCCAATGAATGAAGTAGACAAGTATGACTCGAGGTATGGGACTTCGTCTCAATCTCCTTTCATTTAGGCATATCTTCATGTTATGCACCTTTATTATCTTATAAGGTGTATATACAACCCATTCGACATGTTATATCATGAATTAGTATATTATAATTATTTATTTTTTTATTTCATTATTTAATGATTTTTATTCAAGTGTTTCTCAAGTGATAAGGGACTCTTTAACTAAGACATGATTTTAAATGTTATAAATATTAAATATTGTAAATCCTTCTACTACATTTAAATGTTTTCAACATTGTTATTATGAATGTATTTATATGGAAATGAATGTTTTAAAAAATTAATTTATTTCAAATGTTACAAATTGGTATGCGAATCGTTGATTCAAAAATATTTTTTTACAATTTTTTAATTGTGTTTAAAAAATGGATTGATAATTCCAATAGAAGGGATGTTTTTTCATCATATATGACTTGAACTAATTTATCACTTTTATACTGACGTAATATCAGGATGTTTAATTTTCAAGTTTATGTTATTATTTTTAAATAAGGTGAAAATATTTATGGTGAAATTATTTGTAAAAAATAAATATGATTTGAAAGTGGAAATGTTATTTTTTTCCTTTATAGTAGTTTTATGTGTTATGATTATGTTATGGTTCTTGTTAATTATTTATGTTTACAAGCGGGTCCATGATAAACTGATGGTGGTTGAGCCTATGATTTATCTATAATGAATTGGGTAATTAGATATTGTTAAAAGATAAGGTTCCTCATAATATATTTAGGTAATATAATATGATGGGTATTCCAAATGTAACCATGAAGGTAACTCCTTATATAGATGTGTATGCAACAATGTAAGTATGATATGGATGCCAAAAGTTACCATTATGATTTATGATTTATAAGACTTTTTTTAGGAATATTATTATTTCATGAGTTATGTTAAATAGCATATGTTTTATGTGTGAAAAAATTGATTATTGAAATTTTTTTCATGAGTTTAAAACATTATAATAATAATGGTTACATTCCGTATTTTATATCCCTTACTCATATTTTTGTTCTCATCCAATTTATTTGAAATGTTTTCCATAGGGTATATGGATGGGTAATAGAAAGGAATAATCCATGAATATTTTTATCAACAAAATTAATCATGTTTATTTTTAAAAAATTTATATTTTGGAGGAAATGGATATTATCTTAGTTGTATCCACTTTGTATAAATATTAGTTGTTATGTAATAGTTGTGGACTAATTATCCAAATATTTAAAACCAAAAACATCTTAAATTTTATTTATTTATTTAATTTTATATTATTATATTTATAAGGATGGGTCCTTATAAAATATTTCAATTTTTATGTATGTTAATATTTTACCATTTAAATTTATCCATTGTCCAAATTTTAACTATACAACAGTAAATAATATTTTTTAGCATGGAAAATTTATTATACCTAAAAAATAAATTTACCATAAAAAATTATTTGGACATTTTTATTCAAAATATGAAATCAATTTACCCTAATTATATTCTCAAAATTTGGAAAATAAGATTGAAAATTGATTCCGTAGACAGAACAGAAAAGTGGGTTTTTATTGTGAAATGTTCAAAAGTTCACAAAGATTTTATATCCAATTTCAATTTGAAATTGGTTCCAATGACCTGAAACTGGATTATGTTGTAATATATTTATTTAAATATAATAAAAAAATTATTTATAATCTAACTATAAAAATAAACTTGACGAAAATGCAGTTTGAATTATAATGCAGAATTTTTCACGATTAATTAAAATATGAATTTTAACCGAAAAATACAAAAAATTACACCAATGTAAATTTTGATATAACACATCCAAATAAGAATTTTGTTTTCAAATAGAACATACAAAGTGACAAAAATGGATTTAAAAAAGAGTTATCCTCCAAAAGGCAATAAAAATGCCTTTTTTGAAAATTAACCCCTTTTATTTGTTAAATTGGATTTGGTCTTATATAATGCTTAAAAAAACATAAGATGAATTTTAGTCAGTTTATTAAATTTATATTTCATTAATATTAATAAACATGAGTTATTTGATTATTTTATAAAAATAATTATTCACATTTAAATGGTTTTTTATAAAAATACATCTTTTATATTCAGCTGGGTTTTAGTTTCATTTATAATTAATTTTTCAACCAATTAATCAAAATATAAACATGTGTAAATTTTATTTTCATAATTTAGTTAGAAGTTTTTATTCCCAACAATCCAAAGAATGTGTTATAACAGAAACATTTAAATAATAATATTTAGTTGTTCATTTAAGCTTGATGGGGCATATCATGTATGTTATCCAACATTGTGTTTCATTTTTAAAAACATGGGATGTTACAATAATATACCCATAAATAGTTTTTAAATAATTATATCATTATTCAATATTTATTCTATATGATTTAAAATACATATATAGAAATACCAGACTCATGGTAAATGATTTCATGTCAATTTCCCTTCAATATGTCATATATCAAAGTTATAAAAATGATTTTATTTTATATGGTGAATATAAATCCTATTTTTATGTTATATCGTGAACAAACTATACTTCATTGTATGATATGTAAAAATTTATTTTAAATAATTCAACGAGTTTTGATTTAAAAGTTGATAAAGCTATATTGGATTTTATTACTCAATTTTTTTCATTGGTAATTATTGCCTCTTAATTTTATATATTATTCTATGATTATGTGTTTAATTACATATGATAATTTTATTCTATATAAAAACATGTTTTTTGTTTTTAATTTATTACACATGTATCTCAATTTTCAATCCTCAATTCAATGAAATGATCATTGAATTGGTGATTCATTTCTAATTTCACTTCTTAGGGACACACATTTATCTTATGAGCCTATATTATTATATGATATTTGTATACCACCATTTTTACATGTAATATCATTAATGTAATTATGTTTTTAATTTTTAATGTTTCATTTGAATTTATTATTTCATGGGGAATACAATTCAAAATTTATCAACGTTCTAATGTGTTTATGATTGAATAGAATAATAACTAGTATTATTTACATTTATATTTATATTGAGGAAATTGAATGATATTTATATATTAAAAACATTTAATTTTTATTCTCCTATAGATATTTCTTCAATTTTGATATTTAGTATGATTTTTTCACATTGTTACAGAAATTGTTAAGAAAATGAAAATATGACCATATTTATCACCTTTCAATCAGGAAATGTTATTATTCCATATCTATTTTTTCTAAAAAAATCAAGAATATTTTTTACTATTATTGAATGATTTTTTTAAAATTATTTCTTTCCTAACTCTTACTTTTTATTAAAAGGTTTAAAAAGATCCATATATTCGTTTTATGAACAAATAAACTTTTCATATAGGTGTGATCAGAATAATTAATCTAATGATTATGGAATGAAAAATATTTTCCTTTTTCACAGAAAATAAGTGATTTAATAATTTCTTTACAAATCTTCATAGTTATTTTTTGGAAATTTTATCTTCAATACTATTGAAACTTTTGTTTTTAAAGTAATTTTAAAAGTTAAATGTGTATTGTACACATGAGTTTTTAAATATTCGGTTCATTAAATTTTTATTCATCAATGAAATAAAATCTTGATGATGCTCAATATCCATTGGTTATACTTTTTAATGATACTCTTATTTTTCTTTCTCCTAATGGATTACAATTTTTTCAAATATATTTTTAGGGAACCCATTTCATTTCTACATGTTTTGGATGCTATAATGGAATGAAGGTTTTTTTAAGGGGGTTTTTCATAAAAGATCAATAATCAATATGATTTATTTATTATATTATAAATAGAAATTATTTACAATGATTGGTGATGATTATATATCTCATAAATCTAGGTGATCTCGATATAGATCATGATGATGGGTGGGTCAGATTTAAATCTCCATTGCATTTAGTGAAGTGATGGAGTAAATAATTTGTAGGATTCACATAATCATTTTTTGGAATTTACCTGGTAGTTTAATCTACTTAAGAGTGATTGTAGATTTATATAAAAATTCTAATCAAATTCGTCGACATTTTTTCTATATGCATGCCTCAAGCTATAATTTATTCATTAATCTAGAATTTTTTTCACATGGATCATTATGGGTGAATTATAATACTTTTTTATTTTGTCAAATTTTTATAACATGTCTCATTAATAGTGAACCAGGTTTCAATGGATTTGAATTCCCTTATTTATTGTTCTATCACATTGATTATATCCCCATACCATTATTTTCATCTTATTCTTAGTAAAAGAATTCAATTGATAAAGGATATATTTTACAATAATATGATTTTAATCTCAACCTTATTATGTTTTCTATTTCCAATTGTTTTGAATATTAATGTTATGGAATTTATGTCTAGAAGGGTTTTTTAATTAAATAAATTAGAGATACTGACAAATTATTTTGATATAAAAATTCTAGTATTTATATGTAAAATTATCAGTTTATTAAATTGGTATTTTCATGTATGACTTTATCCTAATTCTCTATCAATATATATTTAAAATAAGTTTTTTTATAAAATTATTCCAATATTTTAGTTTTATGCTATATATTTTTAAGTGATAAATTTTTTTATGTTTATCAGAATAAAATACGGAAATGTAAAGACTACATTTTTAGCACTAGGTTCGAGAGTATAGGTTCATGATTTTTATAGTTGTAGATAATTATTTATTATAATTATTTTTTTGAGTTCATGATATTCACGAAAGAGGCTCATGGACCGATCATATTTCTTGAAGAAGATGACTTGTACACCCCATTGAGAATTAATTGGGAAAATTAAACCCAT
This sequence comes from Viscum album, assembly GCA_963277665.1. Lineage (NCBI taxonomy): Eukaryota > Viridiplantae > Streptophyta > Magnoliopsida > Santalales > Viscaceae > Viscum > Viscum album. The sequence goes on from OY728134.1 coordinate 1,285,304,078, forward strand.
TTTCAAATTATCATCTAATTTATTCATCAATTATTAAAATTTAATGCTCTATATTCTACTAGGATTCATGGATATAGATAATTCTCTAATTATATTTTAAATCTATAAATCATCCTCTAATTTTTGAGGAGGTAAAATGAAATTCATTAGGGAAATAATCTCAATAGTCTATCCTAATGTGTATATATCTAATTGATAACATCCCTAACATATCAGTCATTTTAGAGGGATATGGTTTCCTATAATAAAATAATATCCACTCATGAGAAGAATATTTCAAAGAATATTAGTCACCATTTTTATAAATATACAAAATTAGAGGATACATTAGGAGATGGAAGTTGATTTACATGTATATATAGTTATTATAGAATTTATATATGGAAAAATAATCTATTTCCAATATTTTATCAAGTTCAACTAATGGATGCTAGAGAAGTCCAAATGGGTGATTCATCCCAACAACATTTTGTTGGGATGAGTTATATACTAGATAGAAAATATTTTCCCGATAAACTTTTCACCCAAATAACTCAACCTCTATGTTTTTAGGTGGTGTTTGAGTAGTTATACTAAAAATTCATGATATGTAAGAATGGTTAGAACCATAATTAAATAGAAAATTTATTTTACTTGAATAAATAACAAATATTCCTTTCACCACATCGTTATCAGGATATACCTCCGTATAAATTATATTCTAATACTTCCATTTCCCTCTTTTCATTAGAGTAAGTTTTCATTGATAATATCTAACAACCCTTGTCTCAGGGCTTTATCATTAATAATATTCTTGATAATATTAGTTTAAATATTTGTCTATAAGATATGTTTCAATCAGAACATAATTTTCCACGATAACATTTGTGGGATTCCTTATACAATTTTGACTTTGATTAGTTGGATTCCCCTCTTTTCAATATATAAATAATATCTCAATCCCTCATAGGAGATTTTTTTTGATTTTTTTCACACCTTTTTGAAACATGGGAAAATGTGATTTCATTCAACAATGGAATTGTTCCTTTAATTCCAAAGAATTATACTATGTTTTACTCTTTTATCTATAGTACCTATATATATATCAGAAACCCTAACATCAATATCTTCCTTGAGTGGATGATTTAAAATCAGCTCATAGTTTTCAAACCCTCTATTTTCCAATATGTTTTATAAAATTGGATCTAATCCTCAAAAGAATTAGTTAGAATTAAATTACTCATTGATGGAAAATACTGAGGCATTCTAAGAAATCCTTGTCAATTTTTATTCACAAACCCTAATAGTTTTATCCTCATTATGAATTATTATAAATAAATCCATCATTATAGAAAGTCATAGTGTTAGGAATATAATTATTGAAAAATATATTTTGGAATCCCCCCAACCACACTATAGATGCAATTTCATCATTGGGATATGTATTCCTAATTTTATGCACCACTGATATGACTCTCAATTAAACAGATAAATAACCAATTTTATATTCCCTTGATCATTTAATAGAGGTAGAAAATATTTTACCAATGAGATAGATACATTTCTCAATCATTCATTAGAATCCCGGGGTAAGTATGATTTGAGCTCTCAGGATTTTAACCCCTTAGTGGGTAGTTTTTAAACTTACTAAAGCTCTTTATGGCCTTAAACAATTACCTAGAGCTTGGTATGAAAGATTAAGTTCTTTTTATTTGAAAAATGATTTTACTGTTGGTATGGTAGACCCAACACAGTTGAAGAAAACTGTGAAAAATAATGTTTTATTGGTTCAAATTTATGTTGATGATGTAATCTTTGGATCAACTAATCAAACTCTTTGTCATGAATTTTCAAAATTAATGCAAGAAGAATTTCAAATGAGTATGATGGGAGAATTAAATTTATTTTCGGGTCTTCAAATATTTCAAAAACATTTTGGAAATGTTTTAAATCAAATCAAATACATTACTGATTTACATAAGAAATTTGGACTTGAAAACAACAAGTCATATACAACTTTTATGTGTACTAATATAAAACATGATTTGGATGAAACTGGAAAATCAGTTGACAACAAGTTATATAGAGGTATGGTTGGTATTTTATTTAAAAAGAACTATTTTTCAATCTCTTCTTTATCCTAAAACTTCTGATTTTAATTTGATTTCATATTCAGATGCTGACTTTGGAAGTTGTAGGTTAAATAGAAAAAGCACATCAGGTACATGTCACTTTTTAGGAACGTCCTTAGTATCATGGTCTAGTAAGAATCAACATTCAGTTTCCCCATGCACAAGTGTTGTGGATGAAAAACACTCTTATGGATATTGGATTGAATTTTAATAATACACCTATTTTATGTGATAATACGAATGCAATTAATATTTCAAAAAATTATATTTGTCATTCTATAACTAATCACATTGATATAACGCATCAATTTTTAAGATATCAGGTTATTAAAAAAGATATATTTTTAGAAGTTATAAATACTGAAATTCAATTAGCAGATATTTTTACTAAACCAATTCCCACTTAATGGTTTTATTTTATTAAGGGGGAGATAGGTTTATTTAATTTTAAATAATTTTTAAATTTTTATTTACTTTTATTTATTTATGTAATTTTTTTTGAATACTATTTATGTTTTTCATTCTTTCGTCATAAGAAAAATTTATTTGTTTTTAAATATATGTAATTATTAGTGATTACACAAGAACCAAGGCTGTCAGATCCTTTTCAACTTCTAAACACTTTCACTTCTATCGAAACCCTTTCGAAATCCGAAAATCACACTTCCTCTTCTGAAACCCTAACCTTCGAACTTTTGAAACCCTAACCTTCAAACCTTCAGATACTCTTGTGGAAGTGGTAAGGACTAAAAGATCCAGTGAGGCCGAGCCAAGAAATGCAAAGAGACAATGCTCCGAGGGAAGAAAAATCTTACAGGGTATGGTAATCGATCTCGACTGGTTATTTCAGACAAATCTGTTATTGAAGCAAGCGCTGTCATTTTAGAATCATGAACAGATGTTCAACAGTGAAAATACTGAATTTCGGTATGAAGTAGAAATTAGATACTTCTTCAAATCTGTAAAATTTAGGCTGGGAGATACAGAAGATAGTATGATGGCTAAGATAGAGGAAATGGATTTCTCAATATCTTCAGTAGAGATTAGTCAGATTCTCAACTACCCACATGAGGGAGTTTTTCATTTCGACTTGAATAATATAGGAGATTCTGTGCATAAGTCCGAAGACATCATGTCTTTTCTTTTTGGTACCAAGACAATAAAGAAAATGTTTGTCAAGGATCTGGAACCTGATCAGAAGATTTTGGTAAAATTTATTTAGACTGAAATAGCTCCACTGATGGCAGAAATGGAGAAGATTTTGTACCCAGATATGTATATAATGTTACTTATGTTATGTGATATTAAGTTAATCATTCCATGATACATGATAAGGTATCTCAGTTACTGTTGTCCAAGAGAGGCCATGATGAATTTCTACCATTTTGGAAGATTTATTTCTAAACTATTGTTTAAGAAAGGCATGGTGAGATTATTGGATTCTACAGTTAATTGTCATCACAGTAATACGTTTAATGCTGGAACTTTGAGGAAAGATGGATATTTCTGGAGCACAATTAACGGAAAACTTCTTCCAGTAGAATCTGAGGAACACTCAGAGAGTGCTCAGGCTCAACCTACTAAGTCCAAGGAGGGACAAGCTGAATCCAGAGACAGAAATGTAGCAAGGAGGATTCACTTTGAAGTGGAAGATGTTGAGGAAGACATAAGTCAAGAGGGACTTCAATCAAAAAGAAAAAGTCTAGTAAATGAGGAATTCACTTCCACTGTTTTGGAAACTAAAACAGAAGCTTTATTTTCTTATTCTTTTGTGAGAGAGGTTGTTGTTGATAAGACCATGCGAGATGTTACTGATAGAAGATCTCCAGTAGAGGAATCAAGAGCTCAAGAAGAAACTCAAAGTGAAAATTAGGAACAGATTGTAGCTAATGTTGAAGTTTCACTTAAAAAGGAATAAGAGATGGAGGCAATGTCTGGGGAAGAAGTGTCCAGACCTCAGGAAACTACTGAAGATATTGTTCTTCAAAACCCAATGGAAAGCATAGATGGTGATGTTTGTGGTGATCATGCTTCTGAAGATCACACAAGAGTACTTTAAAAGGATTTTTCTTGTGGTGGAGTTTGAAAACTCTAAGGAATAGTTTGTGGACAAACCTTCTCAGGATAGAAAAATTGAAAAATCTGATGGTGAATCATTGCCTTTGGTACTACTGAATCAACCTGACACTGTGAATCAAGCATAGGGTGCATCTAATTCAAGAAAAAAAGAAGTTGAAGAACTGTACAGAAATGTATCTTAGTTGGAATCTGAGAATGTTTCTCTAAGAAATGCCTTAGATTTAGAACATTTAAAGCTTCAAAAGCTGAAGGAGTGTACGGTTTTGAGGCAAGAAGTTGAAATTTTTGAAGAAGATATGCTGACTGCTGTTACACAATTAAAATATGAAATGGTTATGAAGTCTGATATATCAGATCTGAAGTTGTTTATGGAGAATCAATTTGCATCAGTTGCAAATAATGCTGTTAGTGGATCAGGTACTTCACCGGATTTAATCAGAAGGTTTCAGGCTATCACAGCTGCAATGAGCAACATGAATGATAGGATACAAGATCTTCAATTTAACAGTGATCCTTTGTCAGTGTTGCTAGACAATCAGAAGTTCTTAGTGGATCAACTGACATCTAGTGAGCCATCGATCCGAATTCTGTTAAATCAGTTATTAGAGAAGCTGTTAGTATTTGTTGAAAAAGATGAAAGGATGCATGAGTTTTTTAGAGTCAATTTAATTGAATATATTCATATGACTCAAGAGAATAGAGAGATAATTATCAAGCTTGGATATGGGATGATGAAGGGACTTCGGGAGTAGTTTATAGAAATCAAGTATGCAATCCAGAGGAGATAGACCATATTTCCTATCTTACCTAAACCTTGATTCCTGTGTATATCATTGTCATGTATATACTACTGTTTTTGAATGAAAATTTTCTTCATTGTTTATTTTTTTATTTCCTTATTTGTTTTACTGACTTTATTTTTGATATGTCAGTACTCCAGATTTAATTATTGATAAACAGTTCATAATAGCATTTACTAATAGTTCAGTGCAATATTAAATGTGTTAAAATCCATGATTTTTCATTCTTTTTTATATTACAAAAGGGGGAGAATTTGGATAAAAAACATCAAAACCTCTATTTTATTTAGGGGGAGAATTCATTTTATTGGGGGAGAAAATTAAATCATAAATTTGGATTTATAATTATCTTTTTTGTGGAGAAGTTTTTATTTAAACTTTATAAATTATTTTCAAAGTTAATTTTTGTTTAAATAATTTTATTTATTTTATGGGTTTTGTGATCATCAAAAAGGGGGAGATTATAGAGAAAAGTATTGTTTAAACAATAAATGTTAATGTTATTTAAAGTGGGAGATTATTGAAAATAATATTCTATCACTTGATGATAATTTTGATACTCACGAATACCCTTATTTATTTTCTAATGATTTTATTTAGTATTTTGCAGGAATTTATTAATTTATTTTACGCTTGAAATATTGAGAATCCATTACTTATTCGGAATCTTCTTTAGCACGTTCTAGAATCCCTGTTCATACCTTATGTAGATAAATATAGCGCGGAATGTGCTTTAGCATGTTCTGGAACCACTCTTCATACCATACGTGTATAAACGTGGCGTAAGGATGAAAAGCGTGTATACTTTTTGAAATAAGAGAAAAGTATGGTTAAACAACCATACATTTTCAGAAATGTATGGAAGGACAACCTTAGGTTAGAAAGGAACCTTACGTTTTGGTTATCAGCAAAGTATGGAAGGAGAACCGTACATAAATTTTATGTGATACGTTTGTTTCTCAAAAGTATGGTTCATCAACCTTACTTTTATAAACAACCGTATGTTCTTTGAAAAGTATGGATCTTTTAACGTATGTTTGAGTGTTGAAGAAAAAGTATGGATGATCAACCCTATGTTTGTATTCATCCTTACATTTTCAACCCTACGTTTGTGTTCAACCTTACATTGTTAACCTTATGTTTGAAGACTATGTTATTAACCCTACGTTTAGAGGCCATGTCTTCAACCTTATGTTTGGCGTCGGAAATTTTGACAGATGATATTTATGGGCAACGATCAGTAAGTTGATTTCTGTGCAGATTTAAAGCCGGATTTAATGTCATTTTTAATGTAATTATTTGACTAATTTAAATTCATTTTATTAATGGATTTAATATCTAATTAAAAGGATATTTTAATGCCGAGTCTTAATGGAAGTTACGAGTTCTCTATAAATTCAAATTTTTGAATATCGCGAATTAGAAAGAGATTTGTAAGGATCTAAATGTGCAGAAGATATGATTTATTATATATGTTCTCTCTGAAACACCTAGTACATGAGTATGTGATCGATATATTTTTGAAAAAGGTGGAAAAAATAGATTGCAACTATTCAAGATTGATCTGCTGATTCAAAAGGAGCGTAAAAGCTCTGTTTGTTCAAGAAGAAGGAACTCAATAGAAGATTCACCTGTTCTACATTGAATATCTACTGTGGATCTACTACTGCTAAGGTTGTGAACTATATCTCTATATATACTACAACTGGATCAACTCAGAACTGCTTCGTCTTGAAGATCAATATTTATAGAGACTTCGATCCATTTATTGTCAATTACATTCTGTTGCAATTGTGAAGATCAACTAGAAATTTCTTTTTGAAATTATTTTTATTCTTGAGTAACCAGCTTATCGTTCATTTTTGTGTAGGTTTGTGTTTGAACCCAAAGGCTTTGTTTTGCATTGGATTGTAAAGGTATCAACTGCCTGTACTTAGTTGTGAATCGGTCTGTGGAAAAGAGGACCATATAGTGAAAATCACCATGCTCGTGGAGTTGAGCATTGGTGGAGTAGACTGGGGGCCTTCTGTTCCCCGAACCACTATACATATTTGTGTTCTTGATTTTACTTTTTCCATGACACGATCAAATCTGATAAAGTATAAAGGTCAGAACATGTTTAAGAAAAGAGTTATCGAAAAATTGCAAAAGACACAATTCACCCCCCTCTTGTGTATAATCTGTAGATTCAGATCCAACACATATGACCAATATATAATTATTCTTATTCTCTACTCTCTTTGGGTGTTTATTTCTTCTTTGAAACAATAATATTTCAACATGACTTTGTTAGATCTTTTCCTTTATATCTCATCAACTATTCTTTTTGAGGAATCCATTTTATACATTTAGAAGCACAATGATCAGCCTTTATTCACCTGAAACAAAATTCTATAATAACATTTGGTCTACCCTTTTTTGGAGACATTTCATCTTATTCTTAAGGAGTGTCAAACACTCTTCCATTCTGACCATATCTTTCCCAAATTAATACCATTTTAGTTTTTAGATTTATCCTTTCATTATTGAGTTTCATTAACAAATTAAAATGATCAATGTGATGGAATATCTTTCCAAAATAGAACAATATTCTATAATCAATTGTTTTTCGAAAATTATTATCTTTATTCATTTTATCCTCGATACTATCTTGTTGAAATACTATCTTAAAAAATTATCTATCAAGGAAGATACACTTTCTTGGTTCACCTACTTTTCTGAAAATTTTAGTTCCTTGTACTTTTAAATATACGAGTGATACCTATAAGATTTTACTAGTATACATCATAATAATGAAAAATAATTTCACAACCCACCAAAAAATTCAAAATATTTAAATATTTCCTTCATGGATAGATTTTACTTTTCTATGTAGACTATTTTTTCAAAATGTTTACTATAACATTCAATCTTCCCCCATTCGTAGGATTTTCTTGAATTTTTATACACTAAAATTTTCGAAAAATAAATTTCCATACACTTAAACCTTCAACAACAGTTTTTCATTTCATTTTAGGTGCATTTTGTCCCAATTTTCTAGATTCTGTACCATGCAAACTTCAAGCTAGAACCCCAATCATTTAGTATCCATTTGAGGGAACATTTTCTTATACATGAACAAATATTTCCTATATATATTGGAGAGTGTCCCAAAATTTTTATTCTTCCACATTTTTATATAATTTTTATATTTTCCTAAACATTCATAAACATTGATTTAGTGTAATCTAAATTTTTATAGTTCTGAGATACCTTTCTATTTGATCTAGAGGTGGAAGTTTCCCCATATAATACTAAGATCTCTTTTATATAATTATCTTTTGACAAAAGTATTATCACCTAATTTTTTTTATAGATTTCACATTGGTATGAATTATTTGGGAATATCCAGTTTGTACATATGTTATATTTTCTAATTATATTTTTATTTCAAGACACTTCTTGGTGATGGAGTTACTCTCATACTCAACTATCTTCAAACTATCTCCCAATTCTTCATTTTTATTCTTCATAAGATATTCATTTAATTTCTTTTCTTATTATATTAAATTTTATGATCTTTTATCTTATTTTATTTAATTTGTATTTGAGCATATTTAACATTCACATTTATTTTATATAGCTTATCTAATGCATGGATAAATTATTTGAGAATAATTTCCACATATTCTATTATATAAATATTTACTCGAAGAATTTCATCAATTAATTAAATATTTTCATTGAAAATAGATACTGATTGTTCATTTTCTTCAACAGGGTCTGTCATAACATTTCACTTAAAAAATTTATTACCTAGTGTATCTTCCATTTTTTCAACATCTTCTGCAAGATTCGTTTTATCATCAAGAATTCCATTGTTAAAACCAAGTATATATGTAATTACTTCAATCAAAACATTACTAACATACCTTTAAAATTTAGAGTATAAATATTCAATATTTTGGATAGATTAATCCGCTTATAACTCTCTACGTCTTGAACATGAAAATTCAAAAGGATCACTAATAATTGTTTTAGAAGATGATTTATTACCAATTGTATCAGCTTCTACTAGTGGTAGATACTTATTTTGTTTTGGTATTGTTTCTAATCTATTTTCCTATATCTGCCTCTTTCTCTTTAAGGTGTTGGATGAGACCTTCACTTCAATTTAAATAGGGAGATATATATAATGATTTCCTTCTAATCCTCATATAAATTATCTTCAAATATAAACAAGATATTTCTCATAAAACTATAAATAGAATAGTTTATATCAAATCACAGGTGAACCTTGATTATCATTGATAACACTTGTAAATCCCATTGGATCATGGAGGGTCATTGAGAGGAGGGGTGAGGTTGAATCATTAACAACACAATTTTCCCAAGTTTTACTCTCTCTTTGAATTATCACCTCCCTTTACATGAACCTATGTCTCAGTTAAGAGATATGGATCTATTAATTCACTCATGACCTTCACCTCAATAATATTATATGGAATAATCAAGAACAATAACATTTGAGTTTTTTACAAGGTTTGTCTTTTTATAGAAAACCTAATCCATATCATTCTTGGATCTTATTAAGTCAAATATTTTATTATAAATAGGATTTGAAGTGATCACATGTTTCTAGTAAGCAACACACAATGATTGGATAGGTATCATCCAAATACAAAAAGTTTGTAAAAATCAAATTCTTTAATGTAATATGTTTTTGTATTCGTAACACCATCCCTTCAATGGAATTATTTAGGTGGGTACCACCAATTTCTATATAAGACTTCACTAACCACAGAACAAGCCTTCAACTATTAATTAATTGTCAATAAATCTTTATGAATGTTGGACTTGTCCTTCACTAAGACTCACCATTTTTCGGTAACATAATGGTTCCTCAATATGTAGATATGTGACACCAAAGATATATACAAATATCAATTTCGGCACTTCTTCTTCTCAATGTTCTCACTATGATAAAATTGTTCCATAGGATTGTTCTTATTTTTATACTTGAACACTCAAGTTGTCCCCTAAATTTTTTGGACTTCCATAGATACTCAATATATTCTCTCTCTTTTTCTTAATTTCATATTCTCCCTCAGATTCATAGAATATCCCTGGAGTTAAACTATTGATAGTTATTAACCCTCTTACTTATTATCCCACAATAATATATATATATATATATATATATGATACAATATAAATATTTTCTCCATGATTTGAACACTTTTGAATTATCTTGAAAATATGGTCATTTGAAATCTATTAAAAATTATATTACATTTTATATAATATATTTTGAAGAGGTGTTGATATTATCATTCTTCATTCTCTTTTATAAATCCCAGGGAAATAATATTTTTTTAAATAAAGAAGATTGTTTGGATTTATAACTCTAGGTAATAGTAAAATACCATTTATCATCTTCTCCACTAAAACCACGCCTTGAAATTCATTTTAATCTCCCTCCACATATGCATGATGCATTAAGAACCATGAATTTTTAAATATGGTTCTTCCCTCTTGTGGTGTGGAACTCTTTTCATCCCCACCAAAAAAACATAAGTCTTTAAAAGAATTATCATTTTATTCGATAAAATATTATGACAAAAAAACACATATTATATATCTCAAAGACTAAATATTTGTATCATAAAACTCAAATTCTTCAAGGAATCCATACAATGAAAATGAAATAAGATAAAAATTTGGTTCTCTTTTAAGATTATTTATTTCATAGAAACATATCAATATTCATACTATGTAGGCTCTTAAATATTATCTCATCATGAATCAAAATAAAATTTATTTATTCTGATATAAATTCAATGGAATCAGTCCCAAATCATAATTTTAATTTTTTCTTCATTTTTATCTAGATATTGAGTTTCAAATATTAAATTTGAATCTTACTAAATTATTTGATAGAGATTATCCCATACTATTTCACCATTGATCTTATCTAGATTCATGATTCATTTGAATAATCATGATATCTAAAGAATGAATACGATCCAGAAAAACTGAATGGTTTATAAATTTCATTTTATTCTTCTGAATATAAATTCAAGAAACAAAGATTTTCTAATAGTAGGATCTCTTGGAAAATTTCCATGTATAGACAAACCATGTGAATTGACCATAAGAAGAAACTATATAAAGTTGATAAGAAACTATAAAAATTAACCACATATAGAAACAACTGACTATATGGATCATCCATGACCATTGGATTTACCACATGACATTGTCAACTAACTTTATGAAAAGATCATAATTGAGTATTGGACACATAATGCAGAAAAGTGATCTTAATGGATGGTCCAAATGAAAAAACAATTAACCATGTAGATTGACAATATAATGTAATTTTAAATGGGTCTACTATATATAAAAGTGGATATATGAAGCTATGATCAGTGGATCTACCCTATGGAGTCCATTTCCTTATTTATATATGACTTTTAAGTCATACAATATCTCTTATAAAGTCATACAATTTTTTAGAATTCATATTAAAATTAGAGTTAAGTCATATATTTTTTTCAAAGTTATAGAAAAACCAATTTCATGTCATGTGAAACAAAATAACACAATAGGTCTTAAACATTTTTAGTTCATGTTCAGTTCATTTAAGAATAAAAAATTATTCAAATAAAAAAACATCCTCAAGTATCTTTAGGGATTCTCCACACTTCTCAACACTCCCTATAAGGTATTTACAAGTTATTCCAGTAGTATTCAGAATCTAACTCCATGGTATAGTTCCTCATTCAAGGATAGAATCATCCACATATTTTTCTTTATTTATTCCTTTTAAATAATGTCATAAATGCTATCCTATCCAATTATATTTAACCTGATATTCCACCCTATTCTATAATATTGTGGACTACATAAGAAACCTTGGTTCACTTGTCTTATCCATGTGCACCAACTCATAAAACATCAAATTTAATTTCCATATTCCTATAAGCTATCGAGTTAGATCTTTAGTGGTAGTAGCAGCTCATTGATTACTCTATTGAAAATATATAAATATTCTTTTTCAACTCCTATAGAAACCACATGAATTTATTTTTCCCATAGTTCATGGGAAGAACCTCTAAATTCTTTTCTATGGATGAATAATCGACTACATTTCCCATGAGATCACCTTTTAATGGCGAAACTAATAATTATAACAAGGATCATTGACACAATAACACAACATTGACCTAAGGGCACTTCAGTAAGACTTTGTTTAATTAAGAGAAATGTAATAATAATAAATTCATAGTTAATTTATAAGACATAAACATTCTTATATAAATATCATTTTAGGATGAAAATTCAAAAAATCATGGAGCTACAAAAAAGATTATATGAATTACCATTCCTAATGAAGTATCAAATACCTCTGAGAATCCAATTATAAATATATTATAAAGAAAATGAATTAAAATTTGTTGATTCCAAATCCCGATATCCATGGATTCAAACATCATCGTTATGCATGTATATCATGATTGAAGAAAAGAAATATCATAAGATCCAAACTTTAAGGGAACGCGCTACATCAAAATGTATGAGTCACTGAACCCATGGGAAGGGAATTCAAAAATAATTAATTATGTTGATTTAGAGTAGAATTTCATTGAAATATATTAATATCTAATGAATAATATAACCATGATTCTAACAGAAGTTTTAAATAGAATGTAGACAAGTTTAAATGATTTTAAATGAGAAAATAAAATTAATGATTTCTATTGGATGATTTAAATATGAGGATATTAAATAGAAAAAAATTGAGTAACATTTTCATTTTCAAATATGAAAGTAAAATTAAAAATATTCATATGATATTATATTAATATAAAATATGTAAAATAAGATAAAGATTGTGAGTTTGATAATTCTATCAACATTTCTATTGTTTTAAATTAATATTTACAATTAAATGAAAAATGTGAATCGGATTCTCCAATGAATTGAAGAACTATTATATCAAATATGGAGAATAAATTAGAGGCTAAATCTTAGAGCCTTTCCGAAATGTGGATAATAATAATTTTATATCCCCTGATGAGTTAAAGAAGAATTAGATTGTTGAATATATGAAGAGACTAAGAAATATTGGTATAATTAATCATTATCATCATTTGTGAATTTTTTTATAAAATTGTAATATATAGAACCATTGATCAGTAATTTTGATGAGGAAAATTTGTTTCTTGTGATTTAGAAGCAACTATGGTCAAAACGTGATATGTATTGTTTTGAATCGAAAATTTTTTTGGGAAGTAGAAAGTTATATTTTTCCAATGGGAATCTGGAATAGAATCATGGTGTGACTCTATGCTAATGGGATTGAAAAGATTACTAGTGTAACCAATTTTGTTTATAGGGTTTAATTTGTGAATTCGGTCTTTATCCAATCATAATAAGGAATAATCTCTCATATAAATGATGCACCACATAAAAATTCTTCTGTTATATAAATTCCTTTACTATTATCTCATATAAGTAGAGAGAAAGTTCTTATTGAGTGGATTTAGATATTATCCATTTATATAGGTTGAATTAACTAGAAGAATTTATAAAAAAATGATCACTAATTCACCCCACTCTCAGTTATCTAACCATACATGGGAACTTCAATTGTTTTTAGAGAAAACATAGGTTAACTTCTTTAAATCCCAGATATAATAAGGATTGAAAATATAAATAAATTTAATTGAAGTGGTGTTTATAAATTTGATATAAATAAATACCATAGTTGCAGGAATAATATATTTCCCTACAATCTATCAAATGTCCCCCGAAGTTAGATACGCTACAACTGGTGGATTCCCACCCATTACTAACGGTGATCCTATAACTTTTTCTAAAAATAGAAATATGGAAGTTTATGGTAAGGATAAAAATTCTATTTTAATGTGGATTTTAAAATATGTATATAAAAATCTAATAGAGGTTCAAACTACCATATAAATTTGTGATAAACTGAAATGTGGTTATCAAAGAAATGTGAAAGCCCATGAGGTTAAATTATAAATTTAGATGAGAGGGTTTGATGAAATTAAGATGAATGATGAATAAATTTTTGAGTGAAACATCAAGAGAGTCTATGTAATAGTCATCAATATCCGGATATTTGGAGAAATACTTTATGATTTCCACATTTGTGAAAAAGATGGTGAGAAATTTTCTAGATAGTTTGGTCGTAAGATTTTAGCTTTGTAGGATATGTAAGAACTTTCACTGGTGGAACATTATAATATTATTGTTTATTATGAAATGAGAAATATTTTAATTTTTTTAAATGAGTACAATGATAAGATAGATTTTGAGGCCATGTGGAAGCTAAAAATTACGGATGATATAGTTAGAGAATCAAGATATTCTGATGGTGAGAAATATGATGAATAATTAAATAGAATTTTTTCTCTTATATAAAATAAATTTTGGAAGGTAAAGAGAAAAATTAAAGTCAAAAACCCACCAAGATGTTTTATCTATAATGGGGATGTAATTTTTTATTAAACTACCCAAAGAAGAAGGCCATAGAGTATAATTCAGATCAATGTGTTGAGAAATATCCGAAGAATAAATGGTGTAAAATCTGAAAAGATTCAACCAAATATGGTGTAAGTAATAAGAAGTCATATAATAGAAGAAGAATAATAAATTTGATGAAACAATAAGGGAAATTTATCTCCTCATCATGAAATTAATTAGAATATGATGTTTCTTTATGCCTCACATTGAAAATGATTTTGATACTTCAAGTAGAAATGATGTTGAAGGAGAACTTACTAAGCCAAAAACATGTTAAATAGCAAGTTAAAATCTTTTATTGTGAAAAAACATAACCTAATAACAGGTTACTCCTTATTCCATTTTTATATTTAAAATATTGAAGGATCTTGTTGAGAAGAAACTCTCATACTTGTTGTTTTAACTAACGAGATAATAGGTTCCTCCTTTTTCCATTAGCTATTTGTTTGTTTTCACTAAGATGTACGTGAATTGAAGGAGATTTATTATGGGAGATTTGGATGAGGCTATAACTAATTGAATAATAAGAAGGATGTATACTAATAATGGAAATCAACTATGATTAAGAGGTGAGAACATTCATTGATTATGAGACACCATGGAGAGGATTATATTAAAAATAAGAAATTTTTTATGACTATAGAGTCTTGAAAATAGCTAAATGAAAACAAAGGATAGGTTTCCCAATCACACTTTTCCCTTACCATGTTATTGATGACTATGCTCATTAAGGGGGAGTGATGTTTGATGTGTAGGAAATGTTAAAGTGGGAGTTATATGTATTTCAATTGAATGTTTCTCTTATATTAGTTGAATATGAGTGAATGATAATATCACTTGTTAAATATGGCTGTAAAACCACTAGTGTGACATGGAGGATAATAATTTATGAAAAATCATCCCAAATCAACACAAAATGTTACCCGAGCTATCTCAACATAAGACCTGAAGTCCATTACTCATCTTCTTTCTCTAGTGATAATCCTGTGTGTATCATCATACAAACCATGAGAATTATTTTAACCTGAAATATCACTAATCATGTATCTTGTATCATGTGTGTGTTGGGAAACATGGTTGGGAAATTTCTGTGTATTCATTCCCATACAGCATCGGTTAGCCACCCGATTAACCCAAGAATGTGCGTGGAGGTTGACACCTCTAGGTCACCGGTGGAGATGATCTGGATTGAGGCTGCTGAGGAGGTCTGATGCAAGCTGCCGGTGATCTCCGATCATTGGATAGATTATTGTTCGGTTTTCCATAAACTGGGTCACACCGTGGCTTGCTGCCGGCACAATGGTCTATGTAAATTTGATGTTGTGAAGGCTGGAGGTATTTCGAAAGGGGATAACGAACCAAAAGGAAATGGGTTCAGTGTCGCTGAACACACTGCTCCTGCTGCAAAACAGGGTGACAACCCCTCAGTGTCTAGTGTGTTTAGCAGGCTCAAGGAGGATCTCAGGGCTAATTTATTTGAGTCTAATGTTGGTAGGGAGGTGGAGCCCTCCTTTCAGACTCAAGATAATGCTAACAGTGGTGGACATCAATTCATGGGACGTAGTCTTGACCTTCCAACAAACCTAGATGATGCGGAGCAGCCCCTTCTGAGCAGTACTGAATTGGTAAGTGTTGATCCATGCTCCATTAACCGGTCCCTTTCTCTAAAGGGGGAGAAGAATAAAGTATGTAATGCAGGGGTAAAGGATGGGAAGTATGATGCCTCCTTAGGAATCCATCCTCCAGGGGGTTCGGGTTCTGAAATGTTGTCGGGGGTGATTTCTTCTAACCAACTCCTTGTCATCTTGAGCAACAGGTTTGAAGGATTGAAATAAGTGGATCCGAGTGTGGAAACATCTGCCTCGACTGAGGAAGGTAAAGAATACCGGGAGAGTATGGATGGCCTCACTCTGGGAGGTCAAAACAAGGGGCATGTTCACCCAGAGTGTGCTCTTGGTGGAGGGGAGACAGAATTTGACGAGGTTAGTAGGAGGTTTTCTGATGAGGAGCCCAGTTCAAGAAACAACAGGAGTAAGAGGAGTAGGAGTTCTAGAAAGGATTATTCCTCATTGCCTCCCCCTTTGAGGACCTGGTCAGCAAGGAAGCTGACAGTTGGGGAAATGGACAAGAAGGTCAGGTGCCCAATAAAATCATGTGAACAGCCTGAAACTTCCTCGGACTTGGTTCTAAGTTCAGATGATATAGAGATAGAATAGGTGCTATTTCTTAATTCATTGGAGGAGGAGGCAGCCAAAATGATGGGCCGGAACCTTGAAGTGGACCTTAATGAGGAACAGTATTTGTGGGTTGACAAACAGGATACGATTCTGGTTGGAGGCTTCAACAAGGGGTTGATCTAAATTGAGGAGTACTTGCAGCTGTGGAATCAACTGACCTGTTCTTTTGAAGATCTGATAAGGGGGGATCCATTTCTAAAGGTTTCTAATCTATCCTGGAAACTGTTTAGGGATAGGAATTCTGGTAGAACTCAATTGGTTTTCAATAATTCTGTTTATTTCTTCCCTAACTAATATTTTGTTGAGTTAATATCCTTGTTGTGGGTGGAAATGGTGGAGGGCCAGATCAGCTCCGGCACGTTAAATCACGTTGCTCCTTCCTCTGAAGGTCATCTGGGATGTGGTTGATCAGAGGGATGGCTTGAAATTAGGGGGGACCGTGCTTGCAAGGGATCTCCAAGTGGTCCTTCTGTGGAGATAGCGGTTGCTGCTTTTACTCGGAATAGGTTGGTTCTGGTTTTTCTTGTTGGACTATGTTTGTTGTTTGTTGGAATTTACAGTTTCTCACTTTTACCTCAAAGTGTTTTTATTAATAAAAAATAATTTTCAGTCATGTATCTTGTATTATAATAAAAATATAAACAATCATATTAAAAAAATAATGAAAATTTACACAACCATGAAACAATAAAATCAAAGCCAAAAATCCTAGTCCCATAAGAAAAAAACCAAGACCAAGAGCAAGTCTCCATGTAAAAATCCATCACCTCTATCCCAATCCACTAGGAAAAAGATATCAACCAAGGGAAGCCATCATTCCTCTTGATTCCCTTCCCTTTACCTCTATCCTTCAAAATCCATGAAAGAAATTCCTGAAGGGAAAAATTAGTGTGTGAGAACTAAATCTGATTAGGATACCACTATGAATATAAAAAATGTAGTTCACTAAGAAATCCTTAGTTTGATTTTTTTTTAAATATTTTATAAAGTAGTTCATGTGAAAACAAATTTTCATAAAACAAACCTTCGATTTTACCTTTTAAACAAATACATATCCTAAGACATAAGAATATGAATGTAAAATATTTTTCATTAAAGAAAAGGTAATTACAAAGAAAATCCATCTAATTTAAAAATTAGTGGGAAATTCAATCACAATAATACAGATAATGTATACTAATTATGTTAAAATGGGATATAAGATGGGGTCAATGATATAAGGGAATTACATGGTCTCAAGATGACCTATCTTAGCTACCATCAAAGACACGTATCCCAAAGACAAAGACAAGTTCAAGAGTCTATAATTACATGAATGAAAATCCAAGAACAATATTTTCAATTATTATTTATTGAATTTTATCAAACACATAAAGTACATAAAATTTTTCAATGAAAATGACTTTAAAACATTTCTTATTTCAACTAAAGACCAAGAAATATCATAGATTTAAATTTACCCATTAACAACATCAAACCAGTCATTTTCATTTTCCAAAATCAATGTATTTCACATGAACATTAATGTTTCTATGAGAAAGAATCATTTTGATAGATATAACTACCTAGATAATAGAGGAAACATGAATGCAATTAAATTTTGGGAATGTATAAAAAGAGTTACAGTACTCAAAATTTTTCATCTATAAAGAACATCATCAGTTTTCTATAAAACCCTATAGATTAGGAAATTATACGCCACTAGGGTTCTAATAAGACAAGGGGAATAGATTTCAAGAGAATACTTGAAAAAAGGAGAAACTGAGAGGATATTCAAACATACCTTCAAGAGACCTACCCAAATCGATGGAGATTCACCAAGAAAACAAGGAGAGAACCTTCAAGAGAATCATGGAGAAGCTAGTTCAGGATAATGTGGAATGAGGAAGTTATTTAATGTTAAATAATGATAGGGAATAAAAGTATTTTTCCATTTTAAGAGTTTTGGATTCGGTCGCATGGTTAAGCTGCACTATTAGACAACTATGTGTTGATTATGCGATGACCAATATACCTTGAAAAATAAATCACATTGATTTCTAGGAATATTCCCATGGTTAGATAAACTATGATGAATCTATGTGATAGCCTCTCGAAAAAACCCACCCATCTACATAGTTATACTAGGGACTCATATGGTTATAAAAATCATGCTTCGAACCCTAAAAATTTAAACTTTAATGAATAGATCTATATTGCATGGTTACCACATGGTTATTACTAACCACGCACTAAAAGTTTGCAACTATAATATTTTCCCTAAAACACCAAAAAAATTCCCTGAACCCGAAATCCTCTTGAACATAAAAATAGATGAACCAATCTCAAAATTAAACATAGTTATTACATTTTTGACATCAAAATTCTCCCCACAATAAAAATTTCTACCCTAAAAAATAACATAAGATTCTACACTCATTAATAGATAAGGGATATTCTGCCACATAAATTATTCCCACTCCCAGATATCATAGATATTACATCCAATATAAAATAATATATAGTCTGATGGAATAATTTTACCATGAAAGACCTTATGTTTCTGAATAATAATATGAATTAGATTATCAATCACTAATTTATCAGCCTCAATATCAACATCCACTCATTCATACACTTGAAAATGGTTTTCTTCACACCTCTTAAACTAGAAAACAAGAAGCAAATCACTCATCATGTGATATGAAAAGTAAAATCAATAACACAATTTACCATATCATTAAATGATCCCAAAAATCCAACAGACAACAGTACCAACTTACCCTACTTTCTCAAACGAAGACATCCCAAATGTGGTGATGCCCTAAAAAACAGATGATCACCAATCAAAACCTCCAATTGAAAAATACGGTGGTCTTCAAAAAATTTATAGTGGCTTATAACTACTACCATCCTTTAACATAAAAAAAACCATCTATGTAGCCCCTAGAAAAGCTTGATCTCAATAGGGTTCATTCCCCTACCCTTTCCCAATATAATTGAGATCTATAAGCCACCCATATGACACTTAAATGTGTATTAACATAATATAATAATAGGTATGATACTAAACCTAAAATCCACTTGAATTAAGAACTCACACCCAAATCATATCATTAATAATTTGGTCATTTTGTAATCTAATAATTCATCTAAAGATATAAATTCATGCTCTAATTTGACTAATAAAACATTATATTCAGCAATATACTACATAATTGAGATGAAAAATCACGATATTTGAAATAAACAGTAACTTCAGGTACACCATGGAGTTTCAAAACTCCACAAACTTTAAAATTATCAATCTATTTTACTATAGTCATCTCTTAGGTAGGGAATACATGAACCAATTTCATGAATTAGTCAATGATTACATGAATTGTATATTTTCACACTACTAGGAGTTTGTGGAAGTCCAATTACATAGTGCATTAATCCTTCATCAAATTTACATAACATAAGGTATAAGGATATAATAAATAACTAGGTATATGGTGTTCCCCTTTACAATACTGGTAGGAAGGGAATCGTTATATAGTTTTTCCAATTTATCAGCTCATTCTGGGACACTACAATTTATTTCGTAGATCATGACACATCCTGGAAACCCTAGAGTGAACAAAACAACTAGAACCACATTCAAAATCTATCAAACCTTATATTGGATCAATTGGAACAACTAACTACCTATGGAGACAAAAATCACAATTGAGGAACACCAGAGGTCTCCCCACCATAAAATTTTTCATTAAAATGTTTCTGACTAGCATCATCTCTATGCCCAATCAAAATCCAATTATAAAACTATGTACCTCCTAATTCAATTCTTTCAAGGGATGTATTAGAAATTCTCTTCTCAATGTGTCTGTGACCACACCACTTTTTCTGAGAGTTTACTAAATATCAAAATCAAAGATCTGAAATCACTTAACCCAACATTTGTATTATAGAATCAGATTCATTTGGGTAAAAGTACACTTTAGGATTATGTGATCTTAATATATCATGAACTTATTTCTGAGGGGGTAGTGTCACCATGTTCTTAGAGCATGTTCAACTTCTATTAATGGATGTTCATTGTGAGATATATTTTTTCCCAGAAGGTGTAATTGGAAAAATCCTTAATACATCACCAATATTCTAACATCAGTACATATCCCCTCTCTATGCTCGAGGATTCATTGTAACATTTTCAAGACCTAACCTGGATTAGTATAAATCAACATGGGATATAAAGTTAACCTCAATTCATCATCTGAAATTACTCGTTGGTTTGAAACTATCAAACATGAGGCTCTATGGAAAAAGAGACTAAACATTGGTCTCCAAACCATTTAGACTCAATCAAAATGGAAAAAATTAGAAATTTATTTGATATAATATAGAATCATAAAGATAGGTGAGGTTTGACACTTCATTCAAAGGAAACCACCTAGATATACACCCCTAACTAATGCCAACCAAATTTCATTCACAATATTAATACCACCAAGATGGAACTATATCAGGCCTACAAAAAATAATCATCCTCAACAAACATTAAAAGTATCATTAGGTCAAACCACCTAAATGATCATTAGGAAGGTATAACCAAATCACCAAATCTACTATGTCACTCATAACCAAGAGGTGGTTCAAACGAATACATGCCTCAATAAGAAAAGGAATAGTTATTGTCTTGGTTCATGAGACTAAATTCATGGTGACTCATGTTTAGAGTATTCAACCTAGTGGATCTCATGGTCTATCTAAAAATATTTATAATTTTGATATATTCCTTAGTCTGTAGAGTTACCAAACCAATACTAGATACCCATGGACACACCCAAGGATCACCCTGTTCATAGTCTTACACAATAAAACATTTAATATCTTTTTCCATAATGCAATCCCTAGTGACATGGTTCTCAAATTGAAACAAAGAAATGTGGAAAAATGAAACATGAGGTGTACATTACTATCAATGGAAAAAAAATAAACTAGATATAATAGATCATGCCTAAATGAGGATATCCAAAAACCAAAACTACTCCAAAAAATAGATAAAGAACCCATAGGGATCAACAACAAGACCAAAAGATACACCCAAGATATGATTCCTCTCTAGGAATATAAGGAATCCATGAAAATTGGTCCTTACTAACTCAACTACCCCATAGAAACTATATTTTTCTTTAACTGTGATATTAAATAACTTTAAGAAAGAATATAAAACTCGCTACTCCACTAATATCCTAAGAAAGACTCAAGATATGAGGAAAATATAACACTGAGGAAATCATCTCATATAAAATCATGACCTCTCCAAATGACCTAATCAAGTTGCACGAGAGAAAAATTCATATGGCCATGTCTTTAGAGCTCATTAAAAAACACTTCCTATAATAAAGGGTCAGACCAAAAAATACGAATCAATAGACAAATAAAAGACTTTTTAGAGTGGTTTCTAGAAACCCCACCAAAACATAAGAAACCTATTTAAAAAAGTATTCATTCTGAAATCCTTCAAAAACTATTTGAAAAGAATTTATACAACCCCGTTTCAAAATTAAACATCTCTCATTACTTTGAGAAAAAATCCAAAAGCGGAACATTACACAACTCTTCAATTGAAAGATAAAACCTATTACCTTTTATGCCTAATAATTAACCATAATTAATTTTAATTTTGAATGAAATTAAATGTGTTTGAAATTATATAAAAGTGATCACTGATAGAACACCCAAAAAGTTTCATAAACCATTAATGTTATAAAACTTTTTTTTCATAAAAACTGAAATCTTATTTTGTTTTATTATTCCACTTTTAAAATCCATTTTCTCTTTTAATTTACATATTGAAAACTATCACATTTTTTTAGCTAGAACCAACAAACATAACCTTTTCAAATTTATAGTAAACAACCATTTATTTTAAAACATTTATACCTTATTAATGTTATAATTCATGGGTGTAAACTTATTACATATAAATCATTATCCAATTTGAAAAAAAAAACATTTTCTTGGTTTTTATCATTAAACAACCATTTCTAAACACATGAGATCGAAACAAAGAACCATTTTACAAGAAATAATTAAGTATTCATTCTTCAAACTAAAATATTTTCTTCCATGAAATAAATTTCCACACATAAAACTAGTTATACTACATACACATAGACAAAATAAGGTCATATATAACAAAACAACTAATTATTGACATCAACATATCCTAGGAACCACCTTGACTATTTTACAATTAATGAGAGTCAGCCAAAGAATACATCAATCATGGGTTCCAAACAATAAAAGTAAACATATGTGGATTTGATGTTGAACTAGGTGCATGGTTTATGCACATTTTCAAAGAATTACATAACCATCATAACATTTTTAACGTAAATTATTGGATAAATTCGTGGTTTTTAGGCTATCCAGGCCAACCTCCTAACCTGACTCTTCTTTTTTTTACTCCCCAATTCCATAAAATATCTATAGAGAGATACAAATTCCAATGATTATAATAAGTCATCATGTAAAAAAAACTCATAAAAAGAATCAAATAGGAATTAAATCCCAACTACCCATGGTAACTCAAATGGCATCACAAAAGGTAGTGATCAAGCACTTATTCAAAATGTACCCCTATTTCCTTAACAAGTCCAAGATCCAAGAACTAATAGATTTAAATTTTATAGGAATTAACAAATCAGGTAATGTAATACCACAACTATGATTTCTCAAATATCACATGAGTGGAGATGATACAAGATGTCATGCATGCAACCCCATATGTAAGAGGTTGCTGACAAGAAGCAAGGTTCAAAAGTAATGTGTTGAGACTATACCCTCTATAATCATAGCCATAATTGGTAAATCAAAAAATAATTTTGTATTAAAAAATCACCATAAAAGTAGTTATGAAATTCTAAAATAGGTGTACTTCTTTTTTTTGAAAAATACCAGAGTGAAGATTATACAAGACCCGATGCATGCATCCCTATATGCAAGAAGGTTCTGACTAGTGGCTAGGGTATAAAGTAACATGAAGAGACTATACCCTATGTAACTAAAACCATCATCAATGACATATAATATAAATATAAACCAAATAAAAATCATAGTATAAGGTAACCAAACAGTTCTAAAGCATATAACATTCCAAGTCATAAAAAGGATAATTAGACAGAGCACAATTATTGTCGGTTAAACCATGTATCAAGAAACATAAAAGTAAAAAAATGTATCAAAAATTGTTTGGTGTATGTCTAAATAACACCATTAACAACAAGACTCCCTCTCCTCAGTTCCCATTCACAAGGCCTTTTCTCTTCACTAGATCCCTAGTGACAAAATTTTCACAGACATCGAGAAGCCCATATAGGGTTTCAGTATAACCCAGTAAGACACCACCAATGAATCATTAACTCAATTTCTCATGCATATAAAGGTGTATGAAATGATAATAAAATAAATGAATTTATAAGAAAAAAACAAAATACTGAGCATCTGTACACTAACTATGTCACCACAACACTGGTCATACTCACATTGACTCTATTCCATAATAGTATCTAAATTCACATGGGGACATCATAAGTGGAGGATCTAGCTATAAGGTTTTTCAATATTATTATATTCCCAATCCCATAGGTCAATCCATATAAGATTATCATTTCTCGTCTTTAGGTCTAAGGCCATGGGTCAAGCCACATAAGGCTACCATTCCTTGTCTCCATTTCTATGCTTTTTTAGATCACTAAAGGCCATCATGCCCCCATATCTGTTTATAAAAGGCCATAATCTCATATCATCTAACTCAGTTCTATCATCACGTCACATGAAAATACTAAATATACTCCCACACTAGGGAAACAAATCCATGATGGGTCTACCTATCACTTTCATACCAAGACAAAAATAATAAAAATATATAATATATTAAATAAATCCAAAGAAAATAGTGTTATCATATTAGTCACATTTTTCTAGAGGAATAACCTAACAAGAATAGATCTCATGGGCTACACACACACATAAATGCATAACATATCACACAATAGTTCTCTATGCTATGTCAACTCATGATACATCATGTCATGTCTCACAAGGAACCCATATTTATAAACACACATACAATAGAACATAGTAACCAAGACAATATCAAGGCCCCATGTTATATCGAATTCCTACCTTTATCTAATTTTAGATAATCTTTGTGACTTATCAAGAGATGATAACTGAGTCACACCCGTATACCAATCAGATCAAACCCAAAAGAATAGGACCTATAAAAATGATTCCAACTCCATTATATATAATGTTATAGAATAATATTCAAGAATATTCTAATTCCAATGGATTAAATCTACACCAACATACCTATCAGGATCCACCAACTTTAATTGATCTTAGATTGGTCAAAGGAAGTCCTAAAATGCACTATATCTTCCCCTGATCTATCAATAATCTAAAAATTCATCATTATATTATATTAGAATCCATATATATCGAAATGGAATTATGGATCTATGATTCATCTTAAAGGGAATAAGGGGTTATCTAGAATAAACCCAAATATCGGGTCTCCATAGATAATATAACTAAGTCCCCAAACCACTATCTCACTTGGATCCACTAGAATCAAGATCAAAAGGGAAGAAAATTGTTGAGGGAGGAAAATTTATTCTCCAGGTTCAATAGAGATATACATAAAAGGAATAAAAATTTAATTTAGATTATTTATGGCCATTTAAGAGGAGTTTTGGAACAATAATTTTGTGCACACATGATTCAGTTATATGGTTAAAAATCCTTGCACTAACCATAATTTTTTACGCTATAATGAGTCGCAAGGATTATAGAATATGATGTATGGCTTGAAATAAATTTCACCTTAACCATAATTTACCCAAAGTACCTCGACAATAATCTGTCTAGTTTCCTGGGGAGAACCGCACGTTTTCCCTAAACAGTGTACCAAATCTGAACCATTTAAAAGGCCTCATAAACTCTCCAAAACCAACAAAGCAGAAAAAACTCAGTTCATAAAATTTATAGCCAAAAAATCATGAATAATGAATCAAATTACCATAAAAAACACCCCAATATTCATGGTTCATTACAATCTCCACCCCTAAGGACTTCTTGTCCCCAAGAAACATCTCAAAGAATATTGCACAAACAAATCAGGACACTAAGCCCAAATATCTATTTCACTCTCCCAAGATTCCTCTTGGATTCTCCAATGATTCCATAAGATCTAAAAATGTGGAACTATCATCCCCCACAAAACATTCTCACTTCAGTCTACAATCCGCACAAGGCATTCCACATACTATGTTTCAAGATCCAAATCAAATTCCTTGAATTCAATCATGTGTCTTTGATAAGGAAATTAGATTTGGAGATGAGACACATGAAATACATAATGAATAACTCTATATCAGGGTGATAGATTCATACACTAAGGTATAATCCTAATATACTCCAAAATATGAAACAACCCAACAAATCATGAAATTATCTTTCCTTATAAAAATGTTGATTCACTAACCGTGGAGTCACTTGAACAAAAACTTTATCTCTAACAATGAAATATTAAGGTCATATCCTCTAGCCAACATAAAATCATTCCCCACTCCAAGAGGTTTTCAACAAATTATTGATATGTTTCATTATCCTAGAGGTTTCCTATATCATCATTATCCCCACAATGGGTTTCTCACCAAACGCATTCCAGCACAGTGGTAAATGAAATGATCGGCCATAGAGAGCCTCAAAAGTTTCCATATGAATAAAATCATATAATTTTTTATTGTAAATGAATTAAACCATGGGAATATGATCATACCAAGCTCCACAAAAATATAGGATGCATTCCAACAACATATTCGACAATATCTAAATCATATTATCTTATTAACCATAGGTCTGTAGATGATATATTATAATTGGTTTTAGTTGATTACCCAAAAACTTCTATAGGGTTTTCCAAAACCATAATGTCAAATGTGTAGATCTGTCAGATCCAATTATCAAGTGAATTGCATATAGGAATAGAAACTCCCAACCTTAAGAATTCACTAATTTATCAATGAAATTTAGCACACAGATTAGTAATAAATGAGAAGCATTCTTTAGTTGATATATTGTCTCTAAAACCACATCATGAATCTTCATGGTTTAGGGTAACGAAATCATGATGATTATCATCACATCCACCCACATACACATATGCATTGGAAGTGGCCGAATAAAACCACTATGATACTGATTATTGACCTATACCCTTTAGTAGGTAAGGAATCATGTGAAAAAATCGATGTTGTACCTCTTTATACTAGGCTACCAAAACTAAAATTAGATTTCATGATACATATTTGTTGACCCTTGATGCACTACCCATTTTAGAGCATGAGAGTCTCTCAGCAGTGCCTCCCATAAGTAAGCCGAAAAAATATATTATCCCATTCAAACAAATAAAATTATTTACTAAGTAACACCATAGAATAGAATTTTCTCCCACCCAGAATTACCAAATCACTAAAGAATTAGGAACAAGCTCTTGACATACTTTCACATGGCCCCATAAGGAAGAGGTGAACACCATAAGTGCACATCAACAAAAATTGGATACTGGTATCCTTTAATACAATAAAGGGATATAAGTTTATTTTGATTTGTGAGTAGGATGTTGGATAAGGTATAGTATGAATAGATTTGAGCCATATTAGATCTATTAATGAACAATTAATTGGCATGGTTCTTACAGTCGATCCAATAGTAGCCTCTTAGTTGTACCCAGGGATCCATGACTTGTTCTTTTTTATATAATATATATTTATTCTCTTCCATTATTTTATATTTGTTCTGAAATTACTTATTTTCACTTGTGTATGCTGATGAGATATATATGTCATTATGAATAACATGTATGTATAGAAGAATAAGCTTGAGCATCGGGTAGATCTTGGAGGGTTATATGTTATTTGTGGGGGAATATCCTAGGATAATCCTCCATCTAGAATTTTTGCATGTGCCTTACAAATTCTTAAGTAGTTGTATTAAGAAACAAGTAATAGATATTATGAATGTTCGATTGGAGTTAAAAAAATTCCTTGGAGAAGTAAAATGAGAATCCATAGAATGGTGGTCTAGAATGCAACCATAAATGAGAACGCCTCTGTTCC
Source organism: Viscum album (assembly GCA_963277665.1). Classification (NCBI taxonomy): domain Eukaryota; kingdom Viridiplantae; phylum Streptophyta; class Magnoliopsida; order Santalales; family Viscaceae; genus Viscum; species Viscum album. The sequence continues at coordinate 1,285,331,995 of OY728134.1, forward strand.
ACTGCCAAATGTACAATAATGTTTAGTTGAGTATGCTCCAACATTTAGTCTAGTGATTCTGGCGATAGAGTTGATCCCTCTAAGATTTTTTCTAATTATTCCCATTCAAGGATGTAGTATATAGTGTACTATGGTTTATTATGCTTAGTAATTTTATCTCTAACAAACTCCATCCTTCTAGGGAACAAAAATCCCTCAATATTCCATGGGATTGATTAAAATTATTGAGGAAATATGTAACTTGGTAGAGACTCCTGTTGACTGATGTGTTATGTTGGATGCCTTTAGGGTTTAGGGACCCTCCAGGAGATGGTGGAGTATCATGAACTATAACAGTATATGTGAGGGTCTCATATGGAATCCATTTAAAAATTTATTCTTTGAGGATTTAATTCATGACTCAATGAAGTGGGACAAAGTGAAAGACTTCATGGAGCTTCATCATGGGACAATGTAAGTATCTATATATTCAACCCATTTCATAGAGATTATCTATTTCACTCCTCTCTTGGAAAGGAATGAATCACAGAAGGTGATGATGTTTTAGATAGGAATTCATTTGAATCTCAGACATCGGGTCATGGACTTTGACCTGATTACTTATCATTATGTATTGAAAAAGGTTATTACCATCAAGAAGGGGTTATAAAAGGACAATGTAAAAGGTATTATTATCATTACCAATGTATAAATGGGGGGAAAACCTAGTGTTAATGTATTTACTTCTTATAGTGGTATGAAAATGATGGTTGAGGAGTTACAAGATGATATTTTGAGGAATATAGCACATGGTGCGTTTCCTATTGTTCTCTCAAGGGGAAGTAGTGTTTCCCAATATTACAACTATTTACATTGTGTAAATTATTCAATTGATTTCCTGGGGACCTAGAGAAAGTGGAACCAATATGAAAATGAAGGACATCTATAGTGTTTATTCTTAAAGGCTTCAAAAATGAGATTTCATAGGGGTTAAACTTAGACATAAGCACCGATAAATGGGATTTGATAAGGTCCTCAATAGTAGGTTCAAACCCCTTAGAGGAAGATGAATTAGGTGATTTATTCATATCAGGGACATGGTCGTGGATTTGAGGCAGGCTGGGTAAATACCTTGGACCTGATTTTAGATGTTGGTAGAGATGGATCATCAACTGTATGAGGTATAGTCTTGAAAACCTTTACTGTTTTTATAGATTTTTTTATATTGGTTATTCCAAATAATTTATAATGTATCAAGTTATCAATGAACTAGACATATATATTTATATTCTGAGTTTTCTTCTCTCAACACACCCTTGGGAAAGAATGTTGATCATCTCTCGAGGTACCAAAAGTTTCTAGTAGTTTTTTAGCTATAGAAATATATGGGATTTATTAATCATTTAGATAATAGATTTGATGTGATATTTGGGATGGATTATCTGAAAATCTATTAATCATACATAATATTATATTGGAGATAGGTATCCTTTACTATTCCCAATAGAGATAAGTATTTTTTCACTGGTTGGGGGTATGTTAGAGTATGTAAAGTGCGATCAGAATTTTTTATTGATTGGAGATATTACATTATAGTGATTTGGAATGGTTCTTATAGTACAGATAGTAGTGGCCTCTTATTTTCATCTTGTTATAGACCTCTAATAGGATTCCTTCTCTAAATACTTCTCTAGAATTTCTACTAATACAGGGGTTAACTTTGAGAATGAACTCCAACTAGTGGAACAACCTATATTGATTCCACTCTTGTATTATGGCTGTTGAGTTAAAGGAAATCAAGGCTTAACTAGAGGATTTAGGGGATAAGGGTATTATTAGATAGATAACACGTTTATGGGGTTCCCCAATGTTGTTTTCCAAGAAGTTATGTGATATTCCAATACTCTATGAGGAGTAAATAAAATTGAATCAGGTGACATTGAAGAAAAATTATCCTTTACCCTTGATTGATGATCTCTTTAATCAATTATGGGGAGCTCGGTGATCCACCATGACTGAACTTCATTAGGTCTAAAATCAATTATTGGTTAGAGAGGAGGGTATTACTAATGTACAGTTTATAAGTAGGTATGGATTTTATGAGTACCTCTCCATGCCTTTCAGTTTGAATAATCCCCCATCAGTGTTCATGGCTCTTAAAAACAATATCTTCCATCAATATCATGATTCTTTAATTGTGGTCTTTATTGAAAATATATTTATATATTAACGTACTTAATAGTTACATGTGAGACACATTGACCCCATGTTGAGTACACTTCATGCACATCATTGTTATTCCAAGAATTCAACGTTTAAATTTTGGTTCTAAGTGGTTCATTTTTTAGATATTTGATCGATAAGGTAAGAATTATTCTGCACCCGAGGAAAGTGGAAGTAGTGATGTCTTGGGTACTCCCTCATAATTTATTTAAGATTAAAAATTTCCTTGAGATAAAAAAATACAAGTGATAGTTCTTTGAAGACTTTTCCCACTTAACGGCTCCAATGAAAGGGATTACGTAGAATGGGGTGAAGTTTAAATGGATTGATCAGTGCAAGGAGGTTCTTCTATAGTTAAAGGGGAGGTTAAAGACATCCCTGGTTATCACCCTTATAGAGACTTGGAAATGATATAATGTATGTTTAGATGCATTAGGATTCGTGTTGTGAGTTGTGTTGATACATAAAGATCAATTATTTTCATATGAGTTGCATTAGATGAGACCCCACTAGCAGAATTACCTACCACATGGCTTAGAGTTTGTAGCTATGGTCTATGACATGAAGTTCTAGTGTTTGGACCAATATTTCATTTGTTTTCAATGATGTTTCAACTTGATTTTGGTGATAGTGGATTAAGTAGTGATTCCTAGAGAATTGTATTGGATTCAAAAAATTGGATTGGATGTCATGCTTGGACAATTCTCCATGGATAAATGTAATGACTGTATGTTCTATTAATAAATATCCAAGACATGTTTTACATATGAAACACTATTTATAACATTGTTTATAATATTAAATAAGTCCAATAAAAAGAAATTATTAATGAATGAGGAAAAATAAAAAGATTATTAGGATTTGGGTTGGCAGTTTTAGGCTTAAGTATTCTACACATAGAACACATTATATGGGAGTTTACTAAAATATTATGGGCCAAACACACAATCCCTAATGGGCTAGACATCAAACAGTCAAGAGGGGGAAAAGTGGTTAACCCCTTGAGGGATCTTTCCAAAGGATGTATCATGGAGGCCAGAGCGTTGTATATTCCGTGAAGTGAATAGTGCATGCTATTTGCAGGAGGGCCTGTGTATAAGGATTATAGTGCTCAAGCCCAGAGGTTCACATAGATTGGGTTGGTCACCCACTGGGATGAATCCCATGGTTTGTTTGTTTTGTAATTGGTGTTGATCCCGGGTAACTAATTCATAGTGAAGGTTTCATTGACTAGATGATATACCAAAGGGAAACCACTACCGAAGGCCGACATGGGATGTGAGGTGATGTGGTACTCTTTCTATACCATTAAAATGAAACATACAGCCACGTCTATCTGATCAGTGCATTGTGTTCCATCGATTTGTATCCCACACTGCATGAATTCGAAATAGACAATCATCTTCAGCCTCTGGAACCCAATGAATATCCATGAACCCTAGATACAAATGATCATCCTCACTTGACATGTCGAATGCTGAAGAGATATAGGTCGAACTAAATCAAGGGATGAAACTTCATATTGCATGAATACTATTTTCATGAACCTATTTCAAGACACAGGGAATCGAAAAATTATAGTTCATGATTATATCACAAGAACATGTTACATCATATGACTCTCTCATGATAACCAGTGATAAAAGGAAGACAACCATTTAGGCATTGCACGAAGATCGAAGAACATGAGAATATTCCATTCCTTGAATGAATTAACATTCAGATTATTTGGATTATAATGTGTATGTCCCCCAATAAATTAAAAATGTTTACATGAAAGCATACCATCTTTCACTATGTCATCACAAGAAGATTACTGAGGTGTTGTGTGATTATGTAAAGTAATCATGTTATCACATGATTAGCTTGATGGTGCTTGGAGAACCCAAGAATATCATAATTCATGATATCCTCAAATCTTTGGGGGTTTGAAGAAGTCCTAGGAATTCCATAAACTTCAATGATATGTGATTTCATCCAACCTATATAAACTAAGACACCTTCAACAGTTTAGTTGTTGAAGCACTTCGATATCTCTCATGAAAACAGATCACTTTTGTGAATCATTCATGAAAATCCATCTCATGAATCACTTATTACTTATGTGATAGAGAATCCACATATATCTCCTGTCACACAAATGAACTTGCCTAAATTTCTTGTAATGCATAGGTACACACAGACTACATTCCTATCTTGTGAAGAAACTCACAGACACATTATTATGTGACGAATTTTGAGAAATTCCTATGAGTCATTTGATATTGTGAAGGTATTTTTGAAGGAATCTATGGAAAACCAAGTTTCACATAAATTAATTCACAAATATACTACTTGATTATACGAAGAACTATAGGAGATACACGAATTCCATCCAGGTCTTTTGAAGAAATTGAAACAATAAACCATAGACAGTGCTTGAGATCTTGCAAAGCATCAATTTGATTATGTGTATACATTTGGTGATCCAAACTAGGGTAATGTGAAAATAGTGCATATATAAAATAACCTTAGTTAGATCATACACTTCACCTGATATGGTGAATAAGAGAGGAAGACAAAGGCTGAATTCAACTCATAGAAACCATGCTACACATGAAATCCATGCAAGAAAAATTGAGTTACCTAAAAAAAGAATTTAAATAACACATATAGTAATATAACATAGAAACAAGTGTGTTAATGTTTAAGATTACATTAAAACTATGTATAATGTGTACTTGATTTAATTTTTTTGATAATTCAAAAAGAAACAGTATGTGATTTTGCATGTTCTGTCTTACATAAAATATTGAATAACATTGTATGACCCTATTGAACACATTTAATTGAGGCCAGAACATTAGAAAAAAGGAATCATAATCTGAGAATTCTTTCACTAAGGTAACTTGACATTACAAGTGACCAAAATTAATAGAGAAAGGCTGATAGAAATATTCAGTGGCTGTCAAAGATACGTCAAGTGCACATGAGTAATTCATATCCTACAAGATCAAGGAGGATGATTAAATATCATACTTTTGTGGGTTGATACTTCATCAGAGGTGAATTCTTCTAGTTGGTTTCGGGAGAAATTGAAGTCTTTTGGTTTCATCTAAGAGTAGAAGAAGTTTCTTGGGTGGAGCTAGAGTAGATGTATTTCATTTAGAGCTATATGAAAACTAATTCTCTTAGTTAGATATAGAGCATTGTAATCACTTGTTTTATATTCAATAATCCATGTTGGGGAACCAATATGTCATTGGGTAGGTATTTATACATAAACTTGTAAATAATATGTGATACTCTCTCTATTATATTCACTACACATGAAGTTATAATGAGAGATAATATTTAATAGATCAATAACATTAAAATGTTTGAGAGGATGAATTTTAAAGAAAATTAATTATTAAAAATAAACCATTGAATCATACCTTCCCCCTCAGTGGTCAATATAGCCTAGGTCGCTATAAGTGGTATAAGACAAAGGTTCCATTTAAAAATACATGAATTATTCTGATAGATGAAGCATATTAATTCATTTAATAGCCAAGGTATTCCAACATTTCATGGTAATAATTATCATAGTTGGAGGAAAAGAATGCTAACCTATGTAATAGCACTTATCTTTGAAGTGATAAATACTAAAGTAGTGTGTCTTCCACCCATTACTGATCATGCTACCACAACACAAGATGATAGGAGAAATATGGAGTTATATGTAATGGATAAAAATACCATCTTGATGGAACTAATAGAAAATTTATACACATAGTTCATGGTTCTTCATACTGACATGGATATCTTGGATAAACTCAGAAGAATCTATAAAGGAAATGTAAAAATTAAGGAATCCAAATTACAAATTTGATGGTGTAAGTTTAAGGACATTAAAATGAATATGAAAACCATGTGATAAATTCAACATTAAAGATCAAGGTTTTCAAATTATACTTTTATCCTTTGTTCTTAATTATATAACCAATTAAGGGGGAGTGGTTGGTTGATGGAAAAATAAGACAGAAGTGGAGATTTATATTTTTTTTCGAACTTTCTAATGTGTTTGTTGACGTATGTGAAAGATTTAGTATTTCATTGAGAAATGTGATTATTTATATCCCCTTGAATCATAATTGAGATATTCTAAGCATGATTTCATGTTCATGGTGTTTATGGATTACTTAGACATCCTTGGTTGTATCTCTCTTTTTTTCTACACCAGGTTTTTCAAAAATAGGCTTATAGCCAATAAAAATGATATTTTCAAAGTAAACCATGTGAGATCATTCCTCTATTAGAAGTGATCATGTAATTTTTATATATATGAAATTATCATATTTTCATATCATAAATGAGATGATATAAATTCCCCACTTGTCATTTTCATTTTATTTTCAATGGGGGAGAATGTTTTGAGCACACATATTGACTTTTGAAAAGGATATTTACAACAAAGTAATTAGGGGAATATTGTAGAGACCCGTATCTTGACGTACATGGACATTACATTACTTTTGCGGAATACTTAGTACATAACAAAAACACACACACAAGGATCGTAATAGTTTAGTGTCTTTGGAAACTCGGAACGTAATCTTCTAATCGTGGTGAAAGTTCTTCAATATCTCCCATAAAGGTCATCCCCTTTTTTTTACCTAAAACCTTTCTTTATATCCTGGGGAAAAGAAAACATAAAAGGGTGAGCTCAAATGCTCAGTAAGGGTATACAAAAGAAAAATCAATCACATCAAATTCATAAGAACATATCTTTTGGAAATCTTAACCTGCAAAAGAGAGCATAATTTCATAACATGGGATAAATCATAGTAGTGAAATGAAATCACAATAATCATAACTTAAAACATGAACCTTTGTGGCATTCACACATAATCATAGAGAATCATTTCTTGTTAGTCAAGACTCATTGTCAAGACTATCTTAGTGGACAAAGTCCCTTTCTGAATCGAGTAACCCTCGTTTCAGTCCTGTTTCACTGAACCGGTATAACCTACCATTCCAGCCATGTCTATCTCATGAGATATAAAATCGTTACCCAATGCATTGGAGGGAGATATAGGTCCCACCCATCTTATAATGAATCCTTTCTTATGTGTGCCACATAATCATAAAACATACATCATCGCATAACACATGTAACAAAAATGGGATTCTTGAAACATCATGACATCATAAATCAATTCATATAAGATAAAGGAATTCATAAAAATGTTTCCATCACAACATAATCAAGTCCATGTAATAATAGGGATAAAAACAGAACCCTTTTATTATCTTAGATGGAAAATAATTTTGATAAAATACTTGAACTCCATTCTTGAGGAAAATATCCTTTCTACTTCAAAAACACTTTTCCTTTCTTAACATGTCATACAATTTTAAACTAAAAGAAGTTGATTAAAAATAAACTTGAATACTTGTAAAGGAAACTTCTTGGAAATAATGTTTTAGAAATCCATTCATGCCGTATAAGTTAAAAAAAACATTCTTCGTACTTTTGTCGGAAAAGTCAAAAAGTACCTCGTACGAAAAACGACAAAAGATTCCTTTCATACATATTACTAAAAACTCACCGAAAGGTAAAAATGGATCTAAACAATTGTAAGTGGATGGAAATAATATTACATATTGATGAAACATGGATGTGGATGATAAAATACACCCCAGTAAATACTTACGAATAAACAATCTCGGATAAAAATGAGATTGTGATATTTCCCTTAACTTAGGTCCAATTTGCTTCGTATGTGTCCGAACCTCCTGTATAATGATTTAAATAATGTCATTGACTTATTACAGAATCATATTCATTGTTATGATATCATATATGGTTCACTTATGACATTATATTACCCGTTCTTTTGTAAATTCCATGTTAAAGAAGCGTTTTGGGTAAAATCGTTTCATTTATCGTAGGTGTTTTGACTTGTTGTTCTTGACATAATTATTACTTATATCATGATTTACTTACTTCCAGAATATAAAATATGATTTATATATCATATATATTCAGTATATATATATATATAATAGATAGATAAATAAAATGAAAAACACCGTTCATGGAGACGGTAGTCCGTACGTACGCATGAACGCTGTTTTTCTTTCCTTATTGTCTTGAAATGGAAGTAAGTAGATGACATACATATGTATATATATACATAAATCCAGTAGCTTTATAATGTCATATATTTCATTATTATTTCTTATATATACATTATAATCATTCTTAAATGGTTAACATGGAGAATGAATCTCATCGCGTCGTGGAGACGGTAGTCCGTACGTACGCACGAGCGATGATATCATTTCTATAAATATTGAATTGAATTGGAGTGGATTATACAATATATCAGAATCAATATGATGTTGTAATAACTATGTATAGTTATTCTTTACACCATTATACCCATCCATGTAAGGTGGTGGTGGAAAATAGATTACACCACGGCGTGGAGACGGTATTCCGTACGTACGCACGCACGGTGATTTCTTTTTCCGTAGGATGGATAGATGGTGAAATAGGGTTTTTTCATACTTATAATAACATATCAGTATATGAGTGATACTGATGTTATTACTTCATAATGAAACAACCTAAGAAGAATAAGTGGAAGAAGAAATAAAGATGAAAGAATTGGTAATGGTAATTACCTCTTCTTTGAAGCGCCTCTTTGAGACCTCCTCTTAGGGCACTAAAATTGGTCTTTGAGGAAGACCAGAACCTCTAGGATGTTTCTAGGGAAGTGGACAAGAGATTTTGGCAGGGGTTGGCCGAGCTTGAGTGCTCAAATTGGTGTGAGGAGGAGGGGGAGGAGGTGTCCTTTTATAGGGGAGGAGAGGGGCACCTTAGGAATATCTCAAAATATTATTTTATATTAAAGTCAAAATCGGTTTATAATGGTTCCAAAGGGTCTTATTTCGAAGCTAAAGTGGGGATGGGTCGAAATCCTATCAACAAATAGAATTTAGACAAGTTTAGGATATTATTTTAACCTTATTAATTAGATTTAACTCTAAGTTAAATAATTTAACATTTACCGTGTCTTTTTGTTTTCTTTCACTATATGGTTAATACACTTACTATAACATGCCAAACGAACCCCAAATTGTTTATTATTAATATATATATCCTTATCTAAGTCATTTGGCCGAACCTTAGATTTTTAGGAATAAAATAACAATTAATAATATAATATTTGATTTAAAAACTATTTTGTGTCAATTTTGACACTATTTGATATATGATTTTTGTGAAAGTCATAACAGAATTAAATGTTCGAACCAAGTTGATTAAATCAACATTAATATATCATAGTATCCTAGAAAATTAGTGGAATTCATAAAAAGTCTCAAATTACATTTATTTTGGTGTTTATAACATCAATTATGTCAATATTTCGTTAACAAGATAATTACTGCATCATTTTTGTGTCATAAATAAATTAAATTATTTGATGTATAAAAATTACAAATAAAATACCATCATGTAGGAAAGATGTTTAGCTTTCTAAGGAATATTTACAATCGAATTTATCTTATGTATAACCCCATATTAAAAATGTTTTAGTAAATAAACTTTGATTTTAACTCTTTTAACCCTTCTTTAAATAAATTAATAATAAATGTCCTAATCTAATCCAAGTGGGCCTAAATGGTCATATTTTATTCCTAAGTTTGTTTTTGGTCGAAATACACTTGTCCAATAGGATTAGGACATGTGTTAGGGTAATAGTAATATCATATTTACCCTTAGTTACCCTATTTACTATTAACCGTGGTAAAAAAAGTAAAAAGTTACTATTCACCAAAAAATTATTTTCATCTCATTGAACCACATTTTAGTCCTTGATATTAACCGTGTCTCTCGGATTTTCAAAATTCCATTCACAGAAGCGGTAAAATTAAGTTTTATACAAAATTCAGTTTTTTAACCTACCACTTAGTAGTTTCACTATTCATCAAAAATTGATGTTTTTCAGAACAATGCCAAAATTTCATCCTAAGCTATATTTCATATTCCGAATTCAAAAATGAAATCTATTTTAACAAATTCATAACATAGAAGTTGCATTAATTAATTTTATAATTAAATCCCGCTGTTAAAATAAATATCGTGTTTTTAGGAAACAATATATATCAAAAGATTGACACTTGATTATGTCTGGTTTAAATGTGAAATTACAACCAATGACCAACATTGTATTAAATTGTAAAAATATATTCTAAATATACTTTAAAACCACTCAAATTAATAATTTATCACTATTAATTATTTCGATTAATAAAGTTGTTTTTAATTATAATTTAGTAATTTTCACTATTCATCAGAATATGAAAGTTATCCGAAAAGTACCAAAATTTCACCTTCAGCTAAATTCGATACTCCGAATCCAAGAATGAAGTTCATTTTGAAAAATAAGATTTACAGAATTTTAAAAAGTGGTTATTACTATTCATAACGGCTAGTTTTAATAATATTTTAATAGCATATTGTTGTTTAGTGAAACTCGGTATTGCGTATTACACACGCTATCGAGGAAGGTCGCGATTGCGTGTAATGCAAGGCAAGTCAAGGATGCGTGTTGTGCAAGCTCCTTTTGGTGTAGCGTACAACACAAGACATTAATAAAATTAAAAAGAATATTTTTTATAGAATCTGGGGCTGTTACATTCTACCCCCCTTAAAATGAATTTCGCCCTCGAAATTCGTCGGGGTTATAAATGGTTTACTATTCGAAAGTTTCTTTAATAGAAACCCACATCGTAAAAAGGAATGTCAAAACCAATCTTTAAAAACAAAAGTATGAAACGTAACGGTTACCCAAATAAACTAATCATTGGGTTTCCACATAGGTGAAAATATGGATATGGAAGAGAAATCTAACCATCATGTTCTGATGGAGAGTGGTAGAGAACATGGCTATGGAAAAGCCAGTAATCACAAATCCATAAATTTGTGACGATCTAAGGTACCATCTGATTCATCAGGTATAAGATAACTAGGACAACATTTTTGGTTTTCAAGATCATTTCCCTAAAGTTAAAGAATTTGAATTAGAATAAATACTTACTTTATTTTGGTACAATCTCACTGTTGTTCGTGCCTTTAACAATTTCCACTTCATCTCTTAAATAAATGAAGTTGAATTTGTTATTCGTGAAGTGTTAGCAGATCATGTGATAGAATGACGGGTCATTCCATCTATCTCAAAAGGTTAGCAAAATTTATATACATAAGTCGATCTATAGTGGGATTAATCATATATGGTTCCTAAAATGGGCTTATACTTCATATATCATACTGCTTAATATAATAACACTAGTTTCTACTAAACAGGGACTTCCTGTAGGTTAGTGGTAGGCGATAAAGGTCAGTCGCACTTCGGTTGTGGGTTCGATTCCTATAGCCTTGTCCGAAGCGATGGGTTGTCGCCCGTCCTGCAGGTTGTCCTTTTTATAAAACTATATTACTATAACATCCCATCAATAATATCGAAAAAACTTCTATCCTTAAACAATACTAACTTATGTCCAACATAATCCATTCTAATCTTTATGCTTATCCATAATACTGCAGTCCACTCTCATAATATAGTGAAAATGATTACCAGAGATTTAATACCATCGTTGATCCCCATAAGATATGTCTTGTTGGTCACATTCTAAACATTCAGAGTCCTTAATCATGTATTCGCTTGAATACCTTAGTGAAAACATGAATGCAGATTAAATTTAACACTTTCCACATACCAAAATCCTCAAAATTCTATATACTCAAACCATGATATCACTTAGTCCTTATATCAATCATGAGCTCATGAATACAATCAAACATTTAATTTTCTCCTTATCCCTTCATTATGCGCATATCATCTACATTCCAAAAATATCTGAATAACCTTTCATGGATACTGGTAATATTAATCATACACTTTTCAAAACACAAGGAAAGACAACAGTGTAACAATCCATAGATGTCTCTTTATTCCAAAATTACACATGATAAACATGTAATCATGCCACTACATTCTCAAACCATTGACCGAGCTTCAAAAATTCTTTCATCTCACATATCATTTGTAGTCTCTTCATCATCATCCACATAAATACTACCCATATGACCATACTGATTCTCTTCATGAGTCTTTCCCTTAGGGCATTTGTTTGCATAATGCCCATACATTCCACATTTAAAACACTTAACCATTTTTGATGTCGTAGCATTACCATTATCCTCATCCATGGTGTTAACCGACCCTTTTCCTTTGCACTTACTTGCTTTGTGTCCTTCTTTTCCACACCCAAAGCATCTTCCAGTTCCCTTGAAACATTCTCCTTGATGCCTCTTCCCACATGATTTACATAGGGGAAATTGAACTTTCTTTCCTCTATGATCATCATGGAACTCCATCTTTCTCTTATTAGTCGAGTCAGGAAACTTACCAAATTTTACTTTATTGATCATATTATGAGATTGCTGATTCGGCATAATAATGATGTTTGGACTTCCAAATCCCATTTCATTATGAAGAATATCATTCCATTGTCCATCATATCCTCCATTATCGTGAATCATCTTGATTCCAGCCGTTTTCTAAAACCCAAAAGGAATAGTGTGAGAGTCAAAAATCATGCTAGAGAAACAACATAGTAAAGGGAAAGTATCCTCAATACCTAACTTCTTAGGTTTAATCTAATATCATTACCATAGTTCTAGGAATATATCCTATACGTATACTTATCCTTAGGGACATCCCTAGACATACCTTAGAAATATCTCTAGGAATCTCACTAACGTTTTCGCATCATAGTTTCCAAAGGTTGACTAAACCTTTCCTCTGATACCAACTGTAGAGACCCGTATCTTGACGTACATGGACATTACATTACTTTTGCGGAATACTTAGTACATAACAAAAACACACACACAAGGATCGTAATAGTTTAGTGTCTTTGGAAACTCGGAACGTAATCTTCTAATCGTGGTGAAAGTTCTTCAATATCTCCCATAAAGGTCATCCCCTTTTTTTTACCTAAAACCTTTCTTTATATCCTGGGGAAAAGAAAACATAAAAGGGTGAGCTCAAATGCTCAGTAAGGGTATACAAAAGAAAAATCAATCACATCAAATTCATAAGAACATATCTTTTGGAAATCTTAACCTGCAAAAGAGAGCATAATTTCATAACATGGGATAAATCATAGTAGTGAAATGAAATCACAATAATCATAACTTAAAACATGAACCTTTGTGGCATTCACACATAATCATAGAGAATCATTTCTTGTTAGTCAAGACTCATTGTCAAGACTATCTTAGTGGACAAAGTCCCTTTCTGAATCGAGTAACCCTCGTTTCAGTCCTGTTTCACTGAACCGGTATAACCTACCATTCCAGCCATGTCTATCTCATGAGATATAAAATCTTTACCCAATGCATTGGAGGGAGATATAGGTCCCACCCATCTTATAATGAATCCTTTCTTATGTGTGCCACATAATCATAAAACATACATCATCGCATAACACATGTAACAAAAATGGGATTCTTGAAACATCATGACATCATAAATCAATTCATATAAGATAAAGGAATTCATAAAAATGTTTCCATCACAACATAATCAAATCCATGTAATAATAGGGATAAAAACAGAACCCTTTTATTATCTTAGATGGAAAATAATTTTGATAAAATACTTGAACTCCATTCTTGAGGAAAATATCCTTTCTACTTCAAAAACACTTTTCCTTTCTTAACATGTCATACAATTTTAAACTAAAAGAAGTTGATTAAAAATAAACTTGAATACTTGTAAAGGAAACTTCTTGGAAATAATGTTTTAGAAATCCATTCATGCCGTATAAGTTAAAAAAAACATTCTTCGTACATTTGTCGGAAAAGTCAAAAAGTACCTCGTACGAAAAACGACAAAAGATTCCTTTCATACATATTACTAAAAACTCACCGAAGGGTAAAAATGGATCTAAACAATTGTAAGTGGATGGAAATAATATTACATATTGATGAAACATGGATGTGGATGATAAAATACACCCCAGTAAATACTTACGAATAAACAATCTCAGATAAAAATGAGATTGTGATATTTCCCTTACCTTAGGTCCAATTTGCTTCGTATGTGTCCGAACCTCCTGTATAATGATTTAAATAATGTCATTGACTTATTACAGAATCATATTCATTGTTATGATATCATATATGGTTCACTTATGACATTATATTACCCGTTCTTTTGTAAATTCCATGTTAAAGAAGCGTTTTGGGTAAAATCGTTTCATTTATCGTAGGTGTTTTGACTTGTTGTTCTTGACATAATTATTACTTATATCATGATTTACTTACTTCCAGAATATAAAATATGATTTATATATCATATATATTCAGTATATATATATATATAATAGATAGATAAATAAAATGAAAAACACCGTTCATGGAGACGGTAGTCCGTACGTACGCATGAACGCTGTTTTTCTTTCCTTATTGTCTTGAAATGGAAGTAAGTAGATGACATACATATGTATATATATACATAAATCCAGTAGCTTTATAATGTCATATATTTCATTATTATTTCTTATATATACATTATAATCATTCTTAAATGGTTAACATGGAGAATGAATCTCATCGCGTCGTGGAGACGGTAGTCCGTACGTACGCACGAGCGATGATATCATTTCTATAAATATTGAATTGAATTGGAGTGGATTATACAATATATCAGAATCAATATGATGTTGTAATAACTATGTATAGTTATTCTTTACACCATTATACCCATCCATGTAAGGTGGTGGTGGAAAATAGATTACACCACGGCGTGGAGACGGTATTCCGTACGTACGCACGCACGGTGATTTCTTTTTCCGTAGGATGGATAGATGGTGAAATAGGGTTTTTTCATACTTATAATAACATATCAGTATATGAGTGATACTGATGTTATTACTTCATAATGAAACAACCTAAGAAGAATAAGTGGAAGAAGAAATAAAGATGAAAGAATTGGTAATGGTAATTACCTCTTCTTTGAAGCGCCTCTTTGAGACCTCCTCTTAGGGCACTAAAATTGGTCTTTGAGGAAGACCAGAACCTCTAGGATGTTTCTAGGGAAGTGGAGAAGAGATTTTGGCAGGGGTTGGCCGAGCTTGAGTGCTCAAATTGGTGTGAGGAGGAGGGGGAGGAGGTGTCCTTTTATAGGGGAGGAGAGGGGCACCTTAGGAATATCTCAAAATATTATTTTATATTAAAGTCAAAATCGGTTTATAATGGTTCCAAAGGGTCTTATTTCGAAGCTAAAGTGGGGATGGGTCGAAATCCTATCAACCAATAGAATTTAGACAAGTTTAGGATATTATTTTAACCTTATTAATTAGATTTAACTCTAAGTTAAATAATTTAACATTTACCGTGTCTTTTTGTTTTCTTTCACTATATGGTTAATACACTTACTATAACATGCCAAACGAACCCCAAATTGTTTATTATTAATATATATATCCTTATCTAAGTCATTTGGCCGAACCTTAGATTTTTAGGAATAAAATAACAATTAATAATATAATATTTGATTTAAAAACTATTTTGTGTCAATTTTGACACTATTTGATATATGATTTTTGTGAAAGTCATAACAGAATTAAATGTTCGAACCAAGTTGATTAAATCAACATTAATATATCATAGTATCCTAGAAAATTAGTGTAATTCATAGAAATTCTCAAATTACATTTATTTTGGTGTTTATAACATCAATTATGTCAATATTTCGTTAACAAGATAATTACTGCATCATTTTTGTGTCATAAATAAATTAAATTATTTGATGTATAAAAATTACAAATAAAATACCATCATGTAGGAAATCATTTTCGCTTTCTAATGAATATTTACAATCGAATTTATCTTATGTATAACCCCATATTAAAAATGTTTTAGTAAATAAACTTTGATTTTAACTCTTTTAACCCTTCTTTAAATAAATTAATAATAAATATCCTAATCTAATCCAAGTGGCCCTAAATGGTCATATTTTATTCCTAAGTTTGTTTTTGGTCGAAATAAACTTGTCCAATAGGATTAGGACACGTGTTAGGGTAATAGTAATATCATATTTACCCTTAGTTACCCTATTTACTATTAACCGTGGTAAAAAAAGTAAAAAGTTACTATTCACCAAAAAATTATTTTCATCTCATTGAACCACATTTTAGTCCTTGATATTAACCGTGTCTCTCGGATTTTCAAAATTCCATTCACAGAAGCGGTAAAATTAAGTTTTATACAAAATTCAGTTTTTTAACCTACCACTTAGTAGTTTCACTATTCATCAAAAATTGATGTTTTTCAGAACAATGCCAAAATTTCATCCTAAGCTATATTTCATATTCCGAATTCAAAAATGAAATCTATTTTAACAAATTCATAACATAGAAGTTGCATTAATTAATTTTATAATTAAATCCCGCTGTTAAAATAAATAGCGTGTTTTTAGGAAACAATATATATCAAAAGATTGACACTTGATTATGTCTGGTTTAAATGTGAAATTACAACCAATGACCAACATTGTATTAAATTGTAAAAATATATTCTAAATATACTTTAAAACCACTCAAATTAATAATTTATCACTATTAATTATTTCGATTAATAAAGTTGTTTTTAATTATAATTTAGTAATTTTCACTATTCATCAGAATATGAAAGTTATCCGAAAAGTACCAAAATTTCACCTTCAGCTAAATTCGATACTCCGAATCCAAGAATGAAGTTCATTTTGAAAAATAAGATTTACAGAATTTTAAAAAGTGGTTATTACTATTCATAACGGCTAGTTTTAATAATATTTTAATAGCATATCGTTGTTTAGTGAAACTCGGTATTGCGTATTACACACGCTATCGAGGAAGGTCGCGATTGCGTGTAATGCAAGGCAAGTCAAGGATGCGTGTTGTGCAAGCTCCTTTTGGTGTAGCGTACAACACAAGACATTAATAAAATTAAAAAGAATATTTTTTATAAAATCTGGGGCTGTTACAAATATTGTTTATACCATTGTTGATTTTTATTAAATTATGTGTCAATATGTGTTTGGTGAGATGTGGATAAATTAGTGATGACTAGAGAATTTTTATGGATTCATCTATTGGCATTGGATGTCATGATTAGACAATTCTCCTTGGACAAATGTGATGACTGTTTGTTATATTCTTAAATGAACAAGAAATTTGTTAAGGAGGATACATTTTTTATAACAATGTTTGGAATATTAAATAAGTATATGAAAAAATTAAATGAATAATGTGTGAGGAAGATGAATTAGATTTTTGAGATTTGGGCTGTCATTTTGTTTCTATAGTATTCTACACTAAGAATGAATTTTAGGGAAGTTTAGTAACAATTATGGTTCAACCACACAATACCGAAAAGTTTAGCACTCAACCACTCATTGGTAATCCCTATCGGTCAACCCCCATGGGGGATTCTTCACAAGGAACTAGCTTGGAGTTGAGGGTTATGTATAAACCTTGAGGTGCATAGTGCCTGTTATTTGTGGGTGACATCATGTATAAGGATTGTGGTGCATGAACCGATAGGAGCAGATAGTTTGGGGAGGTCTCCCTCTGGGATGAATCCCATGGTGTGTGTCTGTTTTTATAGATTTTGTTGATCCCTAGTATCCATCTTGAAGAAATGACATAATGGGTTAATAGATATACCCAAGGGAAGGTGATATGGAAAACCGACGTGGGATGTGAGGTAATGTAGTACTAGTCCTCCAACATTAAAATGACTGATGTAACCATTCCCATCTGATCTATGAAATATTCACTCTCCAGTTGAATATTATGCTCTATGTATTTGAAATAGGTGATCATCTTCAACCTCGGGCACCCTAGAATTTCCCGTGCACTCTCAAGACAAAAGATCATCCTTAATCAACTTGTCAAAGGCTCCAGCCATGTATGAAGAATAAGAGAAATTCATGAATCTTTGTCTGTCATGTGTATAATTTTCAAGAACTCATCACAAGACACAAGGTTTCATAAGAAGATAAGACAATATACTAGAGCAAGAACATGTGATATTACATGATTATATTGCAAGAACTAGAAACTAAAAGAAGACAGCCATTTAGGGATCACATTAAGATCTATGACTATGATAACCTTTCATCCTTTGAATTAATAATAATTTGGATTATTTGGATTATCAGAAGTATGCCCATTGAACATAAAAGAGGGGTTGCATGAAGGAATGAGGTCGTTAACAATTTTTCTCAAAAATATTATAGAGGTGTTGCATGATGAAGCTAGTTGTTCGTGAGATCACATGATAACCTCAAAGATGATTGGATAAGCTGAGAATCTACGCATTCATGACATCCAAATAACTTTATTTCTTTGAATAAGTTCTTGTAATTCCTTAAACCTCAGAAATACATAGTTTAAACCTACCTATATAAACCAATACACCTTTAAGAGTTCAGTTTTTGAAGCTCTTTGGGAGCTTTCATGAATTCAGAGCACCTACACGAATCATTATCACGAATGCATCTCAAAAATAAATTCTTTCTTTTGTGATGCAGAATCCAAAAACATCTCTTGTCATGTGACGGAACCTTTAGAAATATCTTTCCACAAGAAATGAAATTGTGAAAAACATTCTTGTCTTTCAGAGGAACTCATAGACAATTTCATACATAAAGGAATCTGAGAGAGTATTGTGAGTCATTTTATCTTGAAAAGGAATTTGATAATAAATCCATGGACACATCCAGTGTCACATGATGGAAATCTCAATTATTCTTCTTGGTTATGTGAATAACATGAGGAGAAACAAGTGATACATCCAGGACATTTGAAGAAATTGACATAATAACCTATAGACATTGCCTGAAATCGTACCAAGCATATTTATTTATTATGAAAATACATATGGTGAACCACACTTGGGGTCAAATGAAGATAGTGAACATATCACATAACCTTCTTTAGATCATACACTTCACATGATACAATGGTAAAGATAGAAAGACAAATGTTTCATTCAACTCATTCAACACATGATACCCATAACATTTATGCATGAATAATTTAGATACTCAAAACAAGACATAAAATAACAAATTAAGTAATACAAAATATAAAAAAATTTGTTAATATTTTAGATTCCATGTAACCTATGAATGAAGTGTACTTGATTTAATTGAGTGGATAATTAAAAAATATATAGTCCAAGACTGGGCATGTTTGGTATTTTATAAAATATTGGATTAAATTGTGTGCACCTATTGTACATATTGAATTGAGGTCGTGAATTCATACAGAAGGAATCATAGCTTGATCATTATTTCACTTAGGTAAATTTTCATTACAAGTGACCAAATTTAATTTATAAAGGATTACAGACATAATCAGTGGATATCAACGATACATGGAGTGTACACAAGCAATTAAGATCCAAAAATCTCATGGTGTAAGGTTAAATATCATCATGTAGTGGATTAAGATTTTATTATAAGTGAATTCTTGCAGTTGGTGCTGGGAGTCGTTGAAGTCTTCTCGATAGAGCCAGGATTAGTATTAGTCTCTTACTTAGAGCTAGAGAAAAGTTCTTTTAGTTGTATCATTAAGAAAAAAAGTTTCCTATATGGATACATAGCATTATAATAACTTTTTTGACAGTGAATAATCCATGTTGGGAAACCAACATGGCAAGGAGTAGGTCTCTCTACCAAGCCTTGTAAATATTGTGTGTTGCTCTCTCTATTAATATAACTACACATGAAGTGAGACTGAGATCTAATATTTCGATGATGAAGAACCTTAACATGTTTTACAAGTTAAATGTTATATAAAAGTAATACAAAAAAATAAATCACTAATTCTCCACTACCCTCTCAGTGGTCAATCCAGCATGGGGATCTATAGTTAGAAAAACTATCTCTTAATTGAGAGGTTATCTACTACACAGACCAAAATATCTTGTGATATATTTTCTGCCAATAGAATATCAACTTGAAGGAGAGAGTTTGGGTGGAGTATAAGTATAAATTCAACTTTGAGATACACTATGCTTTGGAAAATTATAATAACATTACAGATGCTCTAAGTAGGAAAATATTAAAGATGTAGGAGCATAGAGAGTGACCTTTATAGGAGGAATATTGTTGATGTAAGAGTGGGTTATGGATGAATCTGAAGATCATAGTGTAGGGACAAGTGTTACTTTTTTTATTATGTGTTCTTTAGTGTACTATATAAAAGAAATCTAAGATAATATTATTGAGTGTGTGGTGATGTGGGAATGCTTGAGAAGAGATGATTCTATTATAGGGTGGTCATTAAATGAAGATTATGTTATTTATATCCTTTGGAGGGTAGTTATTTCAGACTCATTAAGGGAGGAGAAGATGACAAATTCTCATGTTTTTAAATGGTAAGTGCATCCATCATCAATGAAGATGTACCACCAGAAATGACATTAGTTTTAGTGTCCAGATATGAATATTGATTTTATCAGTTTTGTCTCATGATGAATTACCTACCAAAGAATAAAAGAAAACCTTTAGCATCATGGTATATGTTATTCATTCACTATTAATGCCTATGTGGAAGTGAGATGAAAAAACAATGGACTTTATTATGAGGTTTCCCTAGACCCTGAGGATTCGTGATGCTCTTTGAGTGATGTTTGATCATCAGATGAACATTTCCTATTTCAAATTGATCCATGAGATTAATTCGGTATATGATTAGGGAATTTATATATATGAGATATCATACACCTAAATTGAGATTCATAGATTCTTTTATCTGATAGAGATGTGAATTTTACATCATGGTTTTGGAAGGACTTACAAAAGGCTTTGGGAACAAATCCAAAACTGAGTACATCGTATCATCCATATATTGATGGAAAGTTAGAGTGAAAATTTTATATTTTATAGAATATGTTTTAGGAACTCATTATATATTTTAGTGGTCTTTGGTATGATCAAATTGACTTGGTTTTATTAAAATGAAGAAAAAATTTAAGATTTAATTCAGATGGACCCTTTTGAGGCTCTTTATTATTGGATGTGTCTCTCATTACAATGATGGTATGTGTTGGGTGAGATAGAAATTGTTGAGAATAGAATGATATAGGATACCTATGAGAGGGTATAGTTTATCCAAAATTGATTAATCACCACTCAAATTGGGTAGCGATCTTATACTGACACGAGGAGGCAACCCTTGGATTTCGTTTTGGGAAACCAAGTTTTCTTTTGGATGACTCATTGGTTAGGTCATTGAAAACTATATAAGTAAGGATACATAGAACATATATTTGTTAGACTACTTGAGATTACAAAGTGGTTTAGGATAGCGGCCAACTATTTGGACCTTCCTCAATGATACTGAGGTTTTTATAATGTGTTTTATGTGTCACATATCTAATGGTACAAGCCCAATCCTATACATGTGATAATATATGAGGATGTTAAGATATATATTGATATATAATGCATAGGATACTTATTTTGGATTGTATACAATTGTGAGAATGTCTTTTGGGGGAATAATGTTCCCCTTTGATAGATCTTGTTGTAGTATGGATGAATCTAGGAGGAGTCTTGGGAGTGGAAAACAAATATTCTGGATCAATAGTCCAAATTTTTCGAGCAAGATACCTAGAGATGTTTCTCAAGGAGAACACGTATTTATAGGGAAATAATTTAATGAACTCTGATTTTTAGGTGATTTATGACTTAATTTAACCCTTTATTCAAGATGTTATTTACCTTGAATGGATTTTTATGAATTATAAGGGTTTTTGTTTGGTTTTACAGTTTTTATGTGTATTTTTAAAGGATTCACAGTCGGAGCACATTTGGTACATAGTTAGTGAAGACCTTGTAGTTCCCCCTAGTAAGTCATGTGCCATATTGTATAGGCACTTGTGGTGGAGTGAGGTTACTGAAAATAGTTTTTTTAAACTATGCAGCCTCTCCTTAGAAACATTGTAACTCATTTTAGTGAAAAAATAACGGTTGTCATATGGTTTGATAAATTGTGCGACCAAAATATGTAAGTATCTTAATAAGGAATTATCCTCACATAGTTGGTTCATGGTTTGTCTAACCATGAATCAAAACCATGTTCACATGAAGTTAATGTTATGAAACTCCCCTTAATGGCTATAACTCATCCCTATTAAAAAATTATTCTTTCTAATTATATCCTTCTCAAGACTAGAAACTCCATAGGCTCCCCTTAGTAATTTCTACCCCTTATAAGATCTATTATTATGGTTCCAAGCATGTTAATGATTTGATAATTAAGGTACGTGATCTATGAACCTCTATTTTTTAGGTTTTCAATATAACTACCCTTATTTAATTGAGATTAATATGAAATCCATCATGTTGTGGATGGATCTATTTATTTTGATACTATCTCATGAGGAATTTTTTTTGTTGATATATCGTTGGAATATCTAGTACATTGGAGACCTTCCTTTGATCAATCTAAGTTCTATAGATGTTTGTAAATCCTAATAGGAATTTTGGGGTAGATTCATTTCGATGGAATTAGATTCTTCTTAAACATCATTGTAGAACCCTGGATGTGATTGAGTTTGAATTAGTTATAGGGGTCCTTGGTGTGTGGGATTGATCTGGTTAGTGCATGAGAATCACATAGGTATCATCACTCAATGAGTCTTAGAGATTGTTGAAAATGAGGAAATGGTAGTAATTCCTTACAATATAAGACCTTGATATTGAGTTGGATTCCATGTTTTGTTTTATGTGAATTATTTTCCATAGGTTACTTGTGTGACATGGTGTGTTGGATCTACATATACATAGCATAGAGAACCATTATGTGATATATTATACCTTTGTGTTCATGTGTAGCCCATAAGACCCATGTTTTTATGATATACCTCTAGATATATGTGACAAGTATGATAAAATAATTTCTATGAGATGTATTTGGTATGTTAAATATTGTTTTTGTTTGATTCGTGGTACCAATGTGAAAAGTGAACATGTATTCACTTAGGGTCCCTAGAGGGGGAGTGTGTTTATTTCTTGCATGTGACATAATGATAAGGATTAGTTAGACAATGAGGTATGATGTACTTGTGGGGAATGACTTGGGTTCATGATGGTCTTTGGTGATCTAACTTGAGTGGTGATAGTGGGACATAACAGTGTTTTTTGATCTGACATATGAGATATCATTAAGGCATGATGGCCTTATGTGGACTGACATAGAGGCCTAGGCCCTATACTACTACCGAGTAGTATTTTGGCAAGCTCCTCCACTTATAAAATTCCCATGAAAATTTAGATATTCATCCAATAGGGATCCAATGTTGGTATAATTGGGATTTTTGAAAGGTTTTTAGTGCCTGAATGTAAAACATTTTGTTGTTTTATTGTGTGTACATTATTATTGTTATCATGAAATACAACTCTATATTCATTTTCAATTATTCTAAATTCGTATTGGTGGTGTACTACTAGGTTATTATCACACAACACATAGGTATCTTGATGCACACATAGATTTTATGACTGATGATCTAGTGAATTGAATGGGTCTTGTGATATGGATTTAATGAAACAAATTCTTGGATTCAGAGATGATTTCAGGACATACTATAAAAAAACTATTGTAAATATTTAATTTCATAATTTTAGATACTTGGTTTTACCTACCACAATGTGGGTCAATCTGATTATCCATGTATAATATAGCATACCAACTATTTTCATATTATTTGGTTATCTTATGTTGTGATTTTTTCTTGGTTTATAATTAATTTTTGAGTTATCAATGATTCCTATAATTATAAAGGTTATAATATCCTTATTTCACTTAAGATCCTTTCAACTAGTTAGTATCATCATGCATAAGGTGAGGTATGCATGAATCCATGTTGCATATCCACATGGGGTTTTTTCAGGAAATATGGGTTGGTGCATTACAACTAGACCTTTTCTCCCAAATCTATGAACATCTATGGGATTTAAAAATCCTTTTGATGACTAGAAGTGATTTTATCTTCACGATGGATTGTATAAAAATATATCAAGATCACATCATCTATTATCAAAAATAATTTCTTTTACTACACTTAAGTGTGGGAAGTTATTTTAAGTGGTGAATGGAATGTTAGAGAAGGTATATTTGAACAAATTTGATCTATTCTATAGAAATTATAGTTCTTGTAGACCCAATGGTTCTTAAAGTGGAGCCAGTAATAGCCTCTTATTTTCCTCTTACAGTGAACCTCTATCAGAATGTCTTCCCTAAAGACATCTTTAGGATTCCTACTGATAGAGGGGTTAAATTTGAGGAATAATATGTAACCTTTACCTAGTGTTGATGATTTTTTTTATCAGTTGCATTGAGCTTGGTTATTTTTAAGATTTATCATCAATCAAGATACCATTAACACAGAGTCATAGAAGATGATTTACCAAATAAAATGTTTAGAAATATCCATGGACTGTATAATCATCTTTTTATTCATTTTTTGGATGAAAAAACGATCTAGTATTATTCATGGATCTCATGAACAAAATTTGTATCCATATCTTGACTCCATCATCATTTTATTATTGGAAGATATCCAAATATATTCCAAGGCATTAGATATATATGCAAGGAATCTTGAGATTGTTTTTTGAGCACTTTGAGAACATTATATTTAGCCAATATGTCAAAGTGTCTCTTCTAGATTCTGGAGGTTCTTTTCCTTAGACATTTCATTTTTAATGCATGGATTTATATGGACCTATGGAAGGTAGAGGCTATGATGACCTGGTTATTTCCTAGGAGTATGTTTGAGATTAAAAGATTCCTTAGGCTTGTGGGGTAACATTATGTGTTATCCAGGACTTATCTATTTTGGAAGCACAAATGATATTGATGACCAAAAAGGGGAATTATTTTGGGTGGATAGCCATTGTGAGGAAGTTATTCTATATCTGAAGAAAAGAATGATGGAAATTATGATTATGATATTTATAGAGCCTGATATTGGATACACATCGTATTTTGGTTCCTATGGATTTGGGTTTGTAGTTGTGTTGATATGGGGGGTGTTCAGTAGTCTCTTATGGGTCACTTCAACTATTAAATAATGAGAAAAAATACATGATACTTGACTTAGAGTTGGATTCTTTGGTCTATTTCAAGAAGAATTTGTGACACTATCTCTTTAATGAGATTATTTTCATCTATACAGATCATATGATATATCTTATCTTATCTGGACCTCAATCTAAGGTAGAGGAATTACACTATTGGAAATGAAGATAGTAGCAATGGTTTATAACCATTGGAATAGGTACCAAAACCATTGGTATAGGCTATACCAACTGTTTTAGTGGTTTTTTCATTTTCTGGCATCAGTATATACCAATACCAATTGTTTTGGGAAACCTTTGGTATAATTAATATGAAATACCTAAACCAATGGTTTTGAAAACTATTGGTATAGGTTATTAAAAAAACTATTGGACCATGGACTATAGATTTATATCCCAATAACCTTCCCACTAATCTACAATGTTTTTTTGAAACATAATATGACAAATATGTATATTTATATTTATAAGTAACTTAATTCTTTATGTATTAAATTTTTTTTGATAAAATAATTTCTTAAAAATAAAAATACTTATACCAATGGTTTTCCAAACCATTGGTATAAGAATTTCAAATTTTGGTACCTATACCAATGGTTTTTCCAAAACCATTGGTATATGGTTATTATAAAGGTAATACCAATGGTTTTAGCCAAAATTTTTGTATAGCCATAACATATACCAACAGTTTTGGAAAAACCGTTGGTATAGAGTCATTTTATTGAATTTATTCTAATGGTTTTCCAAACCACTGGCATAGTGTCATTTTATGGGACCTATACCAAAATTTTGGCAAAAACCATTGATATAGGTCTAGTTTTTAGTAGTGTTAAGTGGAGTGTATTTATAAATTTCAATTTTAGAAGACCAATTCTCTAGGGAAAGGTAACTTCATTGAAGATATTATTTTCATGAAAACAATAGTGAATCAAGAGCATGGATAATGTATTTTTGGAGAGGAATGAAATCTAATGTGTTTTATGGTTGAGTGGGTAATGGATGAATCAAATAATCATAGAGTTACTACATGTATAAATGTGGTTGTCACTTTTTCCTTGGTAGACTCTATGAAAGAATGTTCAGGATTAGATCTTGATTGTGTAGTGATTCGATAATTCTTGGTGATATGAGATTCTATTATAGGGTGGATAATAGATAGAAATGATGTGATTTATATACATGGTATATTAGTTGTGTCATTTTCCTTGAGGGAAGATATAATGAGAGACTCTCATGGTTAAAGATTGGAAGTGTATCCAAGGTAGATGGAAATGTACCAAGAAATTCAATGTTAGTTTTGGTGGCCATGTATGAAGAAGGATATCTCCATTTTTTTCTCGCGATGCCTTACAGTTCAGAGGGTAAAGTCCAAGAATCATCATCATGGTGTTTTACTTCAGTAACATCCATTGCCTTTGTGGATGAGGGAGGACAAAATGATGTACTTCGTGATGAGGTTACACAAAACCCTAAAGATTCTTAAGACAATTTTGGTTATAGTTGATTAGGCGATGAAAGTTGTTCATTACTTATCAATCCATAAGACCAATTTTTTGGATGAAATGTGGACGTTTTATATATGATATATTTTATTCCTACATGTTTTTACATTAAGTATCATATATTATAGATAAATACACTTAATTTCATGGTTTATGAAGTTCTTGGAAAAATATTTGGGTACTCATTTGAAACTGATTTCAACATATCATTTGTATATTAATGGTCAATAAGAGAAGATTAAGAAAAAAGTATAGGATATGCTACATACATGAATCCAAAATTTCAACAGATTTGGGGGTGATCATCTATCAAAGGTTGAATTTAGGTACAATAATTGTTTTTAGGCTTATATTCATATGATACCTTTTGTGGATCTCTATGGATGACCTTCTTGTTCATCTCTATGTCATCATGACGCTGGTATGGTTGCTATTGTGGGGATGATAATGGAACATGAGACCTCTGGGAGAGTATAGCTAATTAAGAATTAGTTGACTGCTGATCAGAGTATACAGTGATCCCATACTAACCGTAGGAGAAGAACTTTGAATTTCGTTGTTGGTGAAAAAAATTATTATAGGTGACTCCTTGGTCAGGGAAATGATGTTCATGTAAGAAAATAAGTCTAGCATCGATATTTTTTTGGCCGTTCCGGATTTATGAGTGTATGAAAACTGTATATTACTATATGGACCTTCCTTATTTCTAAAAAGGAACCCTATATTTTTTCCAACGTTTATTAGTTAAAGAGGTACATGAACAATCCTACACATGTGATTAACTATGAGGATGTCTAGTTGGATCCCTACACCACATATTTAGATTGCATGGTTCAGATTGTAGACTGGAGAAAGAAATTTTTTGGGAGGAAGACAGTTCCACTTATTCAAATATTATGAAATCATGGACAAGTCTATAAAGTATTTTACATAGAGAAATAGATGTTCTTTTTTAGTGGAAAGTTTCTTTCATGAAAGATTCCTAGGTAAGTTTCTCGAATATGAGAAGTCATTGGAGGGGTAAAAAATAACATTATCATATTTTTTTAGTTGAGTTATGATTGAATTTCAACCATTATTCATGATTTATTGAACTAATAATTTATTGGGATAATATTTGTATGTTTATTTTAGTTTTTTATAAGTTTTATATACCCTTTATAGGGTGCGTGTTTAGAAAACAATTAATGTAAACAGTGGGGTTCTGCCCATGAAATTGTGCATCTTGTTATAGAGGCACTTGGATTGAATTGGATTTAAGGAATGCAATTTTTCATATTATGCAACCACTCCATAGGAATAATCAAACTCTTTCTAGTGGACAAATTATTATATGTTCATAGTTTCACAAAAAAAGAGACAAAACTATATGGGTGTGCTGACAAGGTAGTAGCCTCACCCAATTGGAACACAGTTCCTTATCATGTGACAACACCATTTGTGCATGAAATTAATGATAAAAAACCTCTAAAATGGATATAAATCTTCTTAAATAACACATCATTCCTCTTAATTATATCCAAATATAAACTAGGTACTCCTTAGGCTTCCATCAAATATTTCCTCTCCTTCAGAGATCGATTCCAATTGATCCAAGTATGTTGGTAATCTTAGAATTAAGGTGTGTGATCTAAGAACCTCCATTGTTTGGGTTTCTACAAGTTATATGATTATTACCATGAGATGAATCATAGATATTACATTTCATGAACATATCTATGTATTTTGATATCATCCAATGATTAATTCCTTTTTCTTTGATAGATATTTCATAAACCTAGTGCATTGAAGGCTTTCCTTGATTAGTCCCATATCAAACAACATTGGAAGATCATTAGAGGTAAATATGTGTAGATATAATCCATTGGAATTAAGATATTCTTGCATATCATTCTATATACCAATATTTTATTGATTTTGAATTGTTTCTAGTTGTCCTTGGTGTGTAGTCATGATCCAGTTGGTACATGGGTGTGACTAGCGTATCATGTCCTGACAGGTCTTAGAGATTTTTGACAAAGAGATAAAGGTAGGTAGTCTTTGACATATATGAACTTTATCTTTTGTTATTTAACATGTTCTAATATATACGTGTGCATATATTTCGGTTCAATGTGTGACATGACATGTTAGATCATCTGTATACATATCATAGATAACCATTCTGTGATAAGTTATGCAAGTGTGTGCGTGTGTAGCCCATGATACCCCTGATTATTATTATATGCATCTCGATATATGTGAATAATATGATGATACTATTTTTATGTTATTTATTTTTTATATGCTATATTTTTCCAATTCATGGTACCAAAGTGAAAGTTGGACAGGTCATGAATCCATGGCTCCATGGGAGAGCATGTTTAGATGTTGTATGTGACATTACGACATGACCGAGTTATATAATGGGTCATAATAGACTTGTGTGGACTGGACATTGTCCATGATGGTCTGTAGTGACCTAACTTGAGTGGTAGCAGTGGAGATAGGACATGATCACCATTTGTGGCTGGACATGATGACTTGATAATAAGGATGGGGCACGATATCCTTATGTGGTTTGATCTGTGGAAATGGTCATGTACTTCCACATAGAAACCTTGTAACTCTATCCTAAACTTATGAAATTACAATGACCATTTAGATAATCTTCTGCCAAGGATCTTAATTTCGTTCTAATGGGGTTTGTGGTAGCATGGTAAGCACACATGCACTCAATATTGTGTTGTTTGATTGTGTGTATTTTCTTCTATTATCATGGAATAAAACATTAGATACATGAGAACTTATTTTAAGGATGCATTAAAAGTTTCCTACTAGTCTATAATTAGACCCTATATAGGCATGTCGATGTGAATGTAAAATCCATGACTAGGGATCCAGTGAAGGGGTAAGTCCCTATGATAAGAAGATTAGGAGATATAGGCTTAGATTCAGAGGCGATGTTGGGACATATTCTAGAGTATTTCTACATAACTTATTTAATTTTCAATTTCTTGAAACTTATTTTAACCCGCCACATTTGGGGTCCCTATGGTTATCCTAGTATTACATGGCATGATATTTTTTAGCACTATTCGGTTACCTTATACTGTGGTATTTAGTTGGTTTATATTTATGTTTTGAGTTACTGATGAAGTCTATGATTACAAAGGGTACAGTTTCCCCATGTATTATTTGAAGCCCACTACTTTGATAGAATCCTATATACAGAGAGGCACACATGAGGCCTTATAGTATCATTACATAGGTGTCATTTTGGAAATCAGGCTTGAGGAATTATAAAATGGTATCAAATTCCTAAAGTTTCCATTCTTCCTTTTCTTTTTGGGTTATGGTAGAAAAGTGACAAGTTGTGTGGAACTTAGGTATGAGAGTTTCCTATGTATGGTCAGCTCATGTGCAAAGGACATTTTAATTACTAGTGATGAGATTATTTTAATAGATTTATGGAATTTTTAAGCATTAATGCATCATGAGAATCCATATAGGATCACAGGTCATATATATACCCATTGTGTGTTGTATAGTAGTTCTTTAATTAATAGCCTCAATCGTTTTAACTATTGGGTGATATATCTATATTATATGTTATTGCGAGATATCTATTTGGCAATAATTAGTTGAAATTTAGTATGTTATTATGTTATAAATAAGATTCTGGATACCATGCATGAATGAAGGACTAGGATTGGGCCTAGGGTAGAACTTGGTGGGTTATTCCATATGGTTGTGGGTAGCCTCCTAGGATTTGTGTTCCCTATAATCCCTTGTTTCACTTATTAATTTCTTAATTTTATACCTATAAATAATTCTTATATGTTATTTAAGTGCTTGTTTGACATTCCAATAATTTCACCTTAATGATGCTTGATGGGACCACCTGCAGTAGTGTTGTAGAATAATATCACAAGGGAGAACACCCTTATTCCACCACCAAATGTAATGGATGGGGAATTTATGCTTGATCTTTCACCAACTCCAATGATTTTAGATACAAAGTCAATCTAACTAGATGTTTTTTAGAATGTTCCCATTCAAGGTGGGGGAAAGCATAGGACCATGGTTGATTATGAATGAGAATTTTAGCACCCACACCATATATCCTTGTTGGGAAGTAGAGGCCCTTGGGATACTAATGACTCTATTGAAACCATTGAGGAACACTTAAAATTGGTAGAGAATCCCAATGAATGATATGTTAAGTTAGGTACCTTTATGTTTTAGGTAACCTTATGAGATAGTGGAGTATGATAAATTAGACCACTAGATGTGAGGGTGTGACATAGACTTCTTTTAATGATTTATTCTTAAAGGAGTAATTTCTTGACTCATGAATGATCATTGGATTTCATGGAGCTTCATATAGGGACAATGTTGGTAATTTCCTATTCAGACCATTTCATAGTGTTGCTCCATTTCTCTCCCCTCTTAGATTTGAATGATCCACAAAAGGTGAGGATGTTTGAGATATGTCTTTATCTAGAGTATTGATGCTAGGTATGAAATATTGACCTGATGACTTATCTTAATGTGTTGTGCAAGGCTCTCACTATCAATATGGGGATGGAAGTGGACTATAAAGTAGGTATTATTCTAGTTCACAATAGATTGATGGGAAGACTAATAGTTTCTACTATGAGTATCTCTTCAGGTGGTAAGAAAAATAGGTATCACTATGCCAAAATTTTTATTAAGGGGCGGTTTAAACCACCGCTAAATCATTCAGCGGCCGTTTTGGAAAACCGCTGCTAAATCGTGTGTCGGGAAAGAATTAGTGGTGTTTTTAAACAATTTAATGATGGTTTTTAGTAGCGGTTTAAACCGTCTCTGAATCGTTTTTTATTAATATATTTTTTTATTGTATTGTATTGTATTGTATTGTATTGTATTGTATTGTATTTTATTGTAATGTAATGTATTTTATTGTATTGTATTGTATTGTACTGTATTGTATTGTATTTATTTACTTATTTACTTATTCATTTATTTACTGATTTATTTATTTATTTATTTCCATAATTTATTTATTAATTGATTTATTTTCTTAATTAATTAATTAATTTATTTCCCCAATTTATTTATTTTCGTAATATATATATATTTATTTATTTATTTATATTTCGAAATTTTTTTATTAATTTTTTATTTTCATAATTTATTTATTTTCATAATTTATTTATTAATTTATTTATTTTCAAAATTTATTTATTTATTTTTACTATGCTCATGCACATCTCCATGCACAAGTCCATGTCTATTCACATGCCCATACCATATATAGAAATTCTGTGTTGGGTGAGATTTGAACCCCTTACCTCTTGCTTATTCTTCAAAGACTTTACCACTCAAACAGGTTCTTCATGTCGTCAATAAATCGAATTTAATATACTTATATATATATATATATTAATTGAAAAAAATACATAACCAATAGATACACAATAAATAATAATTATTCAATAATTAAAAATCAATAATAAATAATCAATAATAACTAATTGAAAATTAAAAATTAAAAATTAATAATTTATTATTTATTATTATAATTTAAAAATTACTAATTAAAAAATAGAATATAAGTGAATAATAAATAATTAAATATATAATATGGAAATAAAGGGAAAATAAAAAATTATAAATAAAAAATAGTAAATAGTAGATAATAAATAGTAAATAACAAATAGTAAATAGTAAATAGTAAACAGTAACTTGTAAAAAATAAATACTAAATACTAAATACTAAACATATTATATATATAATATGTAATATATAATTATAATATCTATTATCTATTATCTATTATCTATTATATAATATATAATACATAATACATAATATATATTATATATTATATATTATATATTATATATTATATAATAGATAATAGATAATATATAATATATAATACACAATATATAATACATAATATATAATAGATAATATATAATATATAATATATAATATACAATATACAATACATAATATATAATCTATAATATCTAATATATAATATCTAATATATAATATATAACATATAATCTATAATCTATAATTAATGTATTAATAATAAATTAATTAAAAAATTAATATATCATAAATAAGTAACCAATTAATAAATAATAAAAATAATAATAATTAATTAATAATAAATAATAAACAATAAATAATAAATTCTAAATAATAAATAATAATAAATAATTTTTAAATACTACATAATAAATAATATATAATATATAATTAATAATTAATATTTAATATAGAATAATTAATAATTTATAATGACTAATAAATAATAATTGATCATTAATAATTATGAATTAATATTTAATATTTAATATTTCAAAATTTCAAAATTGTTAATAAATTATTAATAAATAAATAATAATTAATAAATAATTAATAAATATTGAATAAATAAATAATAAACATATAAATGAACAGTAAATGAATAATAAACTAATAAAAAATTAATATTTAGTAAATAAAAAATTAATTAATAATTAATAATTAATAAATAATAAATAATAATGAATAAAGAAAAAAGAAATAATAATAAATATATAAATAAATAGACAAATAAATAAATCATTCATTCATTAATAATTAATAATTAACAATTAACAATGAGTAATAACTAATAATTTATAATTTATAATTAATATTTAATAATTATTAATTAATATTTAAAATTTAAAATTTAAAATTCAATATTTAATATTTAATAAATATATAATATATAATTAATCATTAATAAATAATTAATAACTAATAATTAATTAATAATTAATTAATAAATAAAGAATAAAGAATAAATAAAGAATAAATACATAAATACATAATCAATTAATAAAAAAATAATTTATAATTATATAATAATTAAATAATAATGAACTAATAAATTAGTAATTAATGTGTACATAATAATTGTATAATAAATAAATAAATACTTAATAAATATTAAATAAATCAATAAATCAATAAATAAATTTATCAATAAATAAATTGATAAATAAATAAATAATAAATATCAAATAACAGATAAATAAATAATAATTAGTTTGTTAATAAGTGATTAATAAATTAATAATTATTGAATTAATAGAAAACAAATAATTATTTAATTAAATAATCAATTATATAAATCAAAAAATGTTAAGAGCCTCTAAAACCCTAAAGACACTGAAATTATCATAAATTATGATCCTAGACTCTATTTTCAATGCCACAACCAGTCAAATATAAGATCATGAAATGAGATTCAATATGATATGTGGTGGAGGCTGAACGACCACCTGGAATGAAATTCATGTGTGTTTGAATTTTAAGAAATCGGGTTCTCCAACTAAAACCTATGTTTCAGAGGCCTTAGGGGACTTTTGGTGGAATAAAATGGGTTCTAATAGTCAAAGATTTGGTACCAAACCTAAATTGCAAAGAGCTCCTCGCAGGCTTCGATTTGATATGTGGTAGAGCCCAAACAGACACCTGAATTAAAAGTTATGACCATTTCAAGTTCGAATTTGATTTTAAGCTTTGGAAATTTGAATATATTTTTTTCCTTTCATTATCACATGATTAACATATAACTTGGTTTTAGCTAATTTAATATGCTTCGATTTGACTGGTTGTGGAGGTAAAATGGACTTCCATATCAGCAGATACAGTCATTTGATGTCGAAGTCCGTTTTTCAACTTATTGAAGATTTGTATTCAGTTTAAAAAAATTATTAACAAATAGTTACAAATATTTACAAATTGACACATTAAAAATAATTAAAATTTTATTTAATAAAATATATTTTATTGTTAATGGTAAATAAAAAATAGAAATTATTAAATAAAAAAAATTGTAAAAACATTTCTTCAATTTTATGGCTATTTTGAATAAATCGTCGCTAAAAAAATATAAAATTTTTGGATGAAATTTTCAAACATTTATAAAAAATATTTTAAAAACATTTAGAGGTGGTGTTTTTTATGCGGTTCTCAAAACCACCGCTAAATTTTTGATCAAAATAAAATTTAGCAACAGTTTTGAAAACCACCGCAAAACAACCGCCACTAAAACACTGTTTTCTTATATTTTATGATGAGGTGAAATAGGATAGTGATTGGGGTCCCTCTAGGGTAGGAGGTGTTGTCCAATATTACAACTATAAGAGGAGTGGAAATTATAGCAAGGAAATCTAGGATCCCCAAATACAGTTCCACTGATGTGTAATGATTGGTTGTCTATTGCATTTCTGCTCAATGATGAATGAGTAAATTAATTCATATTAGGGAAAATGCTATGAAGGTGAGTCAAGATGATTTTATGCATTGAAACAAAATCTGGTTGATAGTAGAGAGAAAGCTTCAACCGTTTTAGGTATGCTCTTGATCACATACACTCTTTCCACCATTATTTTATATATTGGATCCTCCTGTTATTTTATGTCTTCTTAAGTTGATTTTTTCCTTGAAATACGAATTAATTTATCTTCTTTTTTCTTTATCTTGACACTCCCTTTGGAAGGAATGTTTCTAATCTATAGTGGTTCCCAGAGTATCCAGAAGTTGTTCTTAGTGACAAACATCTATGGGATTTCAGAATCCTTGAGATGACTATCATTGATGCGATCTTTGAAATGGACTATCTAACAATCTATTGATAAATCATCAACTTCTATTAGAGATGTTAATCCTTTACTACACCAAATGGAGTGATGTTT
This sequence comes from Viscum album, assembly GCA_963277665.1. Lineage (NCBI taxonomy): Eukaryota > Viridiplantae > Streptophyta > Magnoliopsida > Santalales > Viscaceae > Viscum > Viscum album. The sequence continues at coordinate 1,285,367,600 of OY728134.1, forward strand.
TGTTAATTTTGAAGTGGTATTTTGGAGTAGGTAGAGTGTGACTAGATTTGATCCAGATTGGAGGTATTATAGAGTAGGTAGCAGGCATGGTACTTGTGACAGAACTAGTAGAAACCTCTTATTTTCCTCTAATAGTGTAAATCCACCATGATATCTTCCCTAAAGACTTCTCTAAAGTTTCTACTAATATAGGGTTAACTTTTAGATCAAACTCATAAGTGGGGAATCCAACCAATTTGTAATAGACCTGCCCAAGTCAGCCCATAATATCACCCGAAATAGTCTTCCGTAAATCCCAAAGATCATTATCAATCTCCATGTGCAAGATATAATTACATATGTTTCATATAAAGAAACGATGGAATGATTTCATCCTCAAATAGAAATATGATCAGCTATAGATTATTAGAGTATCACATCAAAAATCCAAAATACATCATATTTCAAAATAGCCAAAATATAAATGTAACATCCAATAACTGGATATCAGGGTCTAGATGAAAAACATTAAGACCAATAATATATAACATAAAGACAACTCTTGGGTCCATCTCCATGTGACCATATGTCACCACCATCCCAACCCACCTAAAGGCAACGTGATCGAGGAGAATCATCCTCTACATGACACTCTTCCCTTTATTTGTGTCCTATAAAAACAAGGCTACATGATCCAAAAGGAAATATTACGGTGTCAACACTAAATCTCAGTACGATACCAACGAAGATTCTATATAATTTCTATCCACATGCGTCTATTAGGTATTGTTTAAAGCATATTTCAAATAAATTTCAAATAAAATCATCTTTCAATATAAATTATCCCATTGATTTTCCTTTAAAAAACATGTCATGTTATTATAAGAAAATCAAAATGACATAACGTATATCTATGAGGATTACGAATAAGAATAAATAAGTTTTTTATGTGTCAATATCCACATCAAGTGGTAAAATAATAATATCAAATTAACGTGCTCATAATATATCTACAAATCATAGAAGATAAATCTACAACACATGGGTTTACACAACTAAGGCACACAAAGAAACACTAGTTAGTATAAGTAAATCCTATATTCTTGAATATTGTCCCCCCAGTAAGGTTACCTTCTATAAATCATGGCATCATGAGCACCTACCCTACTTATATCTTACTCCACTAAGGGTTTCATATCTTTGGATTTTCCCCATATCCTAAGACCTCTCAATGTGCTATGTATCATCATTATGGTTTAAGAAATAAATATCCAAATTTTATATCACATTTTATATATATATTATACACTAATTCCATTTATGAAAAACCATATCCAATTCTAACCCATTTTTAAGGATTTTTATAAAACATATCATGTGAATAAAATCTAGTTTCAAAGAGGACCCATTTAGAAAACATTTTCTATTGGAAGAAAATGTCAATGGGAAAACATTAAATTTCATAAAAAACCACAAATGAGATCACAAAAAGAACACAAGAATGAAAATATGTAGAACATCGTAAAGAGACAATTACCTCACAAGAAATGAAAACCTCATTTCCTTCAACATTAGTGATGCGAGAGAAAGGGATCGGATTCTCAATAACCTTTTTATGATGTATATGATTTCAATAATCCTTGTACATGATAAATATAGTGACTCATATGGAATCAAATTCATGGATAATATGAGAAGAAAATATAATAGAATAGATATAACTCACCTAATTATAATCAATGAATTTTGAAGCTTTCAATCGACATGAAGATCAACAGCATAAACTAGGAGTGAGCCAAAATCAGCACTAAGTAGCCTCTAGATTAATAAAAAATTATTAAGGTCAAGAGGGTAAGATTATATGAGTTAAATAAACATTTTAGGGGTAAATTACATTCAATCCCTTAATTAATTTTATGTATAACAGTGGCATCGGTCATTCAGTTGTCCATGGACTAGCCGGTGGCACTTTTCTAAGTGCAGGTGTTCTTCTAACATGTACCACCTAGAAAGTGGCCCTTCACTAGCAAGATGGTGTACTCCTCCTACCAAAAAAATCCAACATATATTCTCCTAACCTATGAATGAATAAAATTTAAAAAGAAAAAGGTTATGTACCTGAATAATTATACCAAAGTGTGATTATTATCTCCCAAATAAAAGGTTTATACACATAGAAAGGCTCAAGATCATGAACCCAAAAATTGACCATGAAATTATTACATTGTCAAGGAATCAAACTCCAATTTTTCATAGCCATCCCTACCACACTAATATCTCACTAAAACTAATATGATCATATTTCCAGGTAAAACCTTATTTTTTTGGTCCACTATTTTAGTAGGACTTTCGATCACTATGATGTCAAGTTCAATTACAAAATCATCCCACTAGAAAACATAAGACATATAAAACTCATACTTATTTAGTTAGGAAACATAAATCATATCATGGATAGAAATAAAATGAGTAGTTAAGTCGAATTGACAAGACACCTTCACGAGTAACTCCACGATCTCAAATGGGATGAAATAATAAATAGGAAACTTACCCTACCTCCCTAAACATTTATATCCCAACCAAGGTGAGACTCTAATGAAAACATGTACACCAAATTCAAATCATAATGGACAATAATTTTGATCGACATATGAATTATATAAAATCTGATATATCACCAACCTTATCTAGATCAATTTCACAATATCCCCATCTCTTAAATAATATTGGTTCATCCAAGGACCACTCTTTAATATCTACCCAAAAAAGGTAAATTTGAAAGGCCTACTATATGACTCCTAAAATAATTCCATATTGATCAAATCCCGATATCCATGTTTATAGGAAAGCACCACTATGGGAATAAGTTTATCCCATGATCCACTAAATTCAATCACTCATGCCTGAATCATGTCTTCTAGAGTCTGTGTGGCTCTCATATTGTGGTTCATTCATCTAGGGATGATAATTCATGCACAAATTCAATTGAAAACACATTAATTTTTGAAATCCACTCCAAAATTTTAATGAGAATGGAGGATCCTAATATGAAATCATATCCTATATCACACCATGGATTATAAAAATCTTTCACACATATAAATTCCCAAGATCCTCTACCTCAATTAAATACTTGATGGGTAGGAAATGCACTGATGTCATGTGTCAATCATTAATCACCCATATCACAAACTTACCACTAAAACTATAAGGTATCCAAATTATGATGTCCAAGGAAATATCATCCCATTTCTATTTTAGAATGGGTGAAGGTTTTAGAAAACTATTAGTCCTTTACTTTTTCTTCTTAATTATCTAACATGTTACGCCTTAAGACATAAATCCATAATCGATCATCTCATTCCTAGATACTAGTAGTGATCTCTAAAGTAATGATTCATCTTGGTAGCTTTAGGTTTTCTGTAAAAATTAGATCAGTGTCCATTATCGTTCAATTCATGTATTATGTATTTTTGAAAAATCATAACTCTCTAGAAGCACCAAACCCCATTGGTATACAAAGACTACTCACCTATGGTCTACGCTATAAGAAGACTCATGCTAAAACACTCACAATATACATTTTTATCCTACACATGTTTAATAGGATCTTCCGTACATGATCCAACCTGAGCATAATGTAGGAATACCTACCTCCAGATATCACTTTATCCATGTGAATATCAACAAAAAATCCAATTAATAAATACTCTTCCATTGATTCCTTTACTATCTGAGTTTTTAATTTTCTAATCAATGTTTCTGTGATCATGTTTCATTTTCTAATGGTGTATACAAAATCACAATTAATGGTTTGGAGGTATTCCACCCATTTTGTCTTTCTCCGTTTCAGATCCCTTTGATTTAAGATATACTTCATACTATTATGGATTGAATTCACTATACACTGCTCCCTAAAGAGGTAGTGGTTTTAAGTTTCAATAATATACATCACCGTAGCAATGTAAAGAACATGAATGGTGTAGTTATTAAAATAAGGTAATAATTTATGAGATGAGTATACTACATCATATCTCTCAAGAATTATAACACAACACAAACCCATAAGGGAGGAATCACATAAATCATCGTATCATAATCTTTGATCATGGATGATTAATACTGGAGTGTAATTCAATCTAAATTTCAACTCTTTAAAATATCTACGACATTTATCAAAAAAAAACTTCACACCCATATTATTTAATTCTGATATAAGAGATACAATATTAGATAATCCTTAAACAAATATCCTATAAGAAAAAGATAATCCCAAGAAACTAATTATCTCAAACACATTTCTATGATATTCCCAAGACATCACCATCTAAATCATCTAGGATCCACTAAGACTCCCTTATTAGAAGTCATATAGCTGAGAAATTTAACCCCTTAAATCAAGAACTGTAATTTGGATAGATTCTTATTTAGATTATACAAATTATAGATTCCAAAGATGATATTCAAATGCTCAGAAAGATCATACTCTGATTTGGGAATAAATAAGGATATGAACAACAAAATTCACAATGAAAGAATCCAAGAATCTATGGAATATTCAAATAATTAAATTCCTAAACACTATAAAAGCATCAGTAAGGACAATAATTATAACCACATACTCATAATTGATACCCATTATCCTTAACACTTTCTTAAGAATAAATTCTACTAGAAACCTTATCTCACGGTGCTCCAATCTCAAATTAATTCATAAAAAATAAACAGGATACCTTTACATGATTAAAAAGGATATCAATCCTAGGAATGGGATATATTTTCTTTGCAATCACCTCATTGAGTATTCGATAGTCAACACAATGTTTGAAACTCTTGTATGCCTTATTTACAAAGAGAAATGGTGAATCCCATGTTTAAACACTAGGATGAATAAATCTATTATCCTCAAGATCCTCAAGATGAACCTTTATTTATTTTAATTTAGTAGGTTCCATATGGTATAAAGGTAAGGAAATGAGATTCATCCCTTGAAGCATTTCTATAGTAAACTCAACTTCCATACTGAGTGAAAAATTAGAGAAATCATCTGAAAAATAATGTGATACTCACTCACCACTATAGGAAGAATTATAATAATAGGTGGATCAATAGCATCAAGAAACATCTTCAAAAACTGGTACAAGATTATATTATCCCGAGGGAAAATGAGGCGTGCTCTCCTGGATGTCACATCTAACCTGTGGAAACCTATAATGTCACACTAATTTTCTTTCCACAAGTCCTAAAGTTAATTCCCAATCACTATGGGTTGGAGACAAGTACTGAAGTGTCACAATAAAAATTTGGCATTTATTTCACCCTCAACATACATATGATAAGATAAAATAAATCAAAGTATCACAATAGATATTCAAAATAAATCATATATCAAAATAAGAAAACAATAGAGTTAAAATTTATCAATGAATAAAATTGTCTACATAAATAAATTCAAATAAAATAGACATGGAACCTGAAGAAACCCATGGGTCTATCTCTAGGTAACCATATGTCACCACCATCCCAACCCACCAGAAGGAAGCACTATCTATGAGATTCATCATCTACAAGATTCTCTTCCATTTATCTACATATTATAAAACAAAGGGTACAAACTCTAAAAGGGAAAATAAGGTTGTGAGCACTGAATACCACTAGGATACCACTAAATAATAAATACAATATCTATCCATATAATTATTTTAATTTATCTATAAAATTTATTAAAAAAACATTTCAAAATAAAAAGTATTTATATATTAAATTATCTATTGGTTTTCTTTTAGAAAGAATTTCAAATTGTAATAATCACTTAAAAATGACATAACACATATCCATGAGGCATAAATGGATGAATAAACTAGTTTTTCAAGCATTAATATCTATATCAAGTGGAAAAATAAGCACATCAAATAAGCATGAATGTAATACATCCACAAAGCACCAAAGAGAAATCCAAAATACAGGGGTGTACACAATTAGGACAAACAAAGGAATACTAGATAACATAAGTGGATCATAATATCTTTGAACCTCATTCCCTAGATAACAATACCCATAGAAATCATGGCCTCACATTCACCTGCCCGTGTGACAGATTACTTCACTGAGGTTTTTATATATTTCATTTCTCCTATACCCCATGGTCTCCCAATGTGCTATATATCATCATTATATTTCAAGAAAATGAATTCCAATTTTTTAAATAATTTTTTATAGTGATTAGACATTGTTTTTATTATTGAAAACCCATTTCTAATACAAAACGATTAATTTTATCAAACACATCAATAGTATAATTTTGTTTTTTGAAGAAATACCATTTTGAAAAAAAAATCAATTACCACTAAAGATCAAGGACATAAAACATTCAATTTTAAAAATAAATACTAGGGAAGATAATCATAAGAACCAAATAATCTCATGAGATAGACCATATGATAAAGACACTACCTCAAGAGAAAATGAAACCTCATTACCTTTTAGATTGAGGATGGGAGAGGAATAGATCAAATTCTAAATATCCTAGATCCAATGAAAAAAATAAATTCTTCATGTCCATGCTATATCAAAATATCTAGTCTAATTAGGAATGAAATAAATTTATTAAAAGAGAAGAAAATATATTAGAACATTTCTAACTAACTATATTATACTTGATCGAGACCTAAGTATTAAATTGGCATGAAGATCTACTAAATATAATTCAGAGAGCCGAAATCATCAGTAAGATGCATTTAAATGACAAAAAAAGTCATATTTTTGTTGAGATGGTAGGACTAGATGAGTTAGATAATGATGTATAAATAATTGAAATATATGAACCTAGTATATCATATTTACAATGGTTTCACTAGAAATCCACTGTACATCCACTTGCAAGATGGTGATTACCAATCAGAAGGCCATTCGGTATAAGAAGAGAGCTTATACATATTGGTTTTCACCAAATAGATGGGGTAATTACATAGGTTAGATTATAGAACCAAAAAATATGCAGGTGTTATGAAAACATGAACCAGTGATATGTAAGCCCTTAACCAGCTTGTTGATACCCTCATGCTACCACTAACAACCAACCTTGCCTTACCCAACCTTTTAATGACTGAGAAACCAAAAATAAAAAGAAAAAATCAGCTCTATACCAGATTCTCTATACTAGGGTCTTCAATTCTACCCACAAAAAAAAAAGCATTCTTCCCCCATAATGGCTAAAAATCACAAAACCTAAAAAGATATAAGTGCATTATGTCATCATCAAGGTCTCCCACTCCGGTGTCTCATGGTTTTTCCTACAACACTACCATCTCACCCAAAACAATGGGATCATCTTGAATATAAAACAATATCATGTTTGTCTACTATCTTATCATGTCTTGCAATCATTGAGGCATGAGGTTCAATTTCAACATCCTCCCACTCAATCATGTAGGATTGATCTAGTAGATACTTCTTAATTTAAGAAACATATAATACATCACGGATAAAATTCAAATGAGGAGGTAAGTATGATTGATAATCCACCTTTTTGAGTTACTCCACATTTTCAAATGTACTGATATCAAAGCTTCTAACTTACCCTACATCCAAAACATCAACTTCCCAATTGGGGTTAAAATTTAAGGAAACCCTGATCAGTTACCTAAAATTCTAGCGGATGAGGATCCCATCTATAATATGATATATGGAAGATCTATTCTATCACTAATGTCCTCTTGATCATTTTCATAACAAATGTTGTCTCTTAAATGATTCTTGGCCCAACCAAGGACTGTTCTACTATCTTTTTCTAAAACATATGTGATCAAAAAGTCCTCATACACAAAGCCCCAAATGGTTTCATCCTAATTTAATCATTATAATAGTTTTTATTGGAAAATTACACTAAGGCTATATGTTTCTCATATTATCCACTTAATTTGAGCACGTAGGCCTAAATAATGTCATCAAGAATCTCGATAGCTTACTTTGTCTATCCTTCTGGGTATGATACGCCATTCTCAACTTCAACTAAGAACCCATCACTTCATGAAATCCACTCAAAAACTAGGATGTGAATAGAGAGTCATTATCTAAAAAAATATCCAATGGAACACCATAGATTTTGAAAATATCTCATACATACAATTTCCCATGATAATATACTTTTTTACAGCTTGATAGCTAATACATGTACAAATTTTGTGATTCGATCAATAATAACCCATATAATATCCTAAAAACTTGTATTTTGAGGTATTATAATAATAATGTTCATGTATAAATCATCCTATTTATGTAATTGAATGGGTAATGTTTATAGAAAAAATAGGCCATTGATGTTATACCTTAATCCCCATACATGTTATGCATTAGGACACAAAATAAACCATCGATAAACTCATTCTTGGCTACCAGTAATGACATCTCAAGTCATGATACATCCTGGTATCTCCAGTGTGAGTGAACCAGTTAGATCAATGTCCATTATTCATCAATAGATTTCTAAGATCTATAAGAACAACCACTTTCCTTATAATTATAAAACCTCATAGAGAGACTGAGACCACTAACCTAAGGTCTCTCCACTATAGGGATTTCAGATGAAGATTTGACACACCACATCCCCATCCTGTCCAAGTTGACTATGATCATCTAGAAATGATCTTTCCTAAGAACATGCTTGGAATACTGGTCTATCATCTCTCCCTTCATCCAAGTGCTTCTCAATAAACAATCCCATTAGGCACCATTCTTCCACTGAATCCTTAAATGCATGAGTTATTAATTTTATGATCCAATCATTGCTGACCATATTTCATTTTCTAGGGGTATATGAAATATAAAAATAATTTTTCTGAAGTTTCTACACCCAAAATATCTATCTCAAATTAATATCCCTTTGTGTGAAGACATACATCACACTCTTAAAGTTTAAATACACTATAAATAGCTCTCTGAAGAGGTAGTGGAACCAAGTTTTAAGAGTTTGTATTAGTTCTTCCAACTCAATATCAATAATAGTTTATTTATTCAAATGAGGGAATAATTACAGAGATTCATAATCTACTACTTTTCTTGCTTGTATTATAAAAAACCAAGCCCATAACAGAGGCATCACAGTAGACATCATATCCCAAACTCATCTCAGGATGGATCACGATTGGTTATGAATCGAATTTCACTTTCAAATCCTTAAAATATATCTGGAATTGATCACTCTAAAAAAACATCACACTCTTATAGGCTAAATTTATCATTGGATATGAAATCAGTGAGAAGTATAAAACAAATTACCTATATTAGTCATCTAATCCTAAAAAACTTCGGATTTGAAACACACTTCTGTGTTGCTACTAAGACCTCTCTATATGAATATTCTTATGATCCACTAAGAAAATATTCTCATAAATCACATGGAAAATAAATTTCACATATTAAATATAGAACTATTAGTTATATATATTCCAATATAAAAAATTCTATTTCCAGATCCCAAGAATAATATTTATATTCTTATCATGTTCCTACTATAATATAGAATAAACAGGGTCTTATCCATGAAAACAACCATGGAAGAATATAAAAACTAATGGGATATTTGATTCATTAAATCCATAAATACCTCCAGTGAGTTAGTAAGGAAAAATGACATAACTATATACTCATAATTAATATATCTTATCCTGAAGGCCTTGTTAGAAATATCTTCCTCTCACACCCTTAGCTAATGGAATTCCAATCTCAGATCAAACTATGAAAACCACTGGGATCCCTTGAGATGATTGAAAAGGTCATGAATCCTCAGAAAATGATATGTTTCTTAATTTTCAAGTCATTCAGTTTTCATTAATCAAAACTAATTATAAGACTCCCATCAAATATCATAATGAAGATCACTAGTAATGACCAAGGTGAAATTCTAGGATAAATAAATAAAATAGCATCCAGATCCCCAAGTAGAACAATTATTTAATTCCATTGAATTCATTTAATATGGTATAAAGGAGAGGAAAATTATTTTTTTCCTGAAAGAATGTCTGTAGAAAACTCAACTACCCTTTGAGGCAGCAACCCCAAGATATAATGTGGGAAACTGTTGAGATACTCACTCACCACTATAGGTACAGGGACACAAAGACATGGGTGAATAGAATTAAGAAACATCTCTAACAACTATCATGATTTCATCTTATCACTAGGGACAATGTGACTTTCTCTCCTAAATATTGTATTCTAGTGACCTTGAAAGACAAGAGTGACTCCATCAGAATTACGAAACTATATCCAACTATGAAAACAATTTATATATGATTTATAACTAATCATGAAATAAACAACAATATTGAGGTAATATTATTCAATATCAATAAATATAAAATAATATATGTTTTCGTGACCAGTAATCATATCCTGACACTCTATACATCTATAACCCTAGTCTAACTTTATTCCCAATGGAGTTTAAAGAGTCATCATGATAGGAATAAGCTCTCATTAAAATCCAAACACATTGATATTATTATATGAGATAAAGGAATGAGTATCACTAGTATCAAATAAATTCAAAATTGTAGAATATTTAATAAACCACATACTTCTCATGGTAGCTGGTCATTCCCCTAACTCCTATGGTGCATACTCTATTCCCTAGATACATCTACTCTCATTCTGTGTTGTCATTATAAAGTATGCATCACCCATGGATAGTGGTTGAGATTCCACCCCTTTTTCCACATCAAATATAATATAACATCCCTTGGAAAGGGTTGATTCATCTCTACTACATTGGAATTATCTCTCATTGATATATTGAAGATGACTATATTTCCCCAATGCATGAAATACATTAGATTCTACCATACAATTATTTTTGACATGTACCTTTCTACAAAAATGGTAACAGACCACCAATCCCTTACCTAACATCTAAAATACATCCCTTTAACTAATTTTTCATAACTCACCCTACTTCCTCTTCTAACCAGAAAATGAACTCCACCTACCTTTTGTTGTCATTGTTGCTCTGAAGTGTCTTGTCTTCCTAGTTATATCCACCATATCCATATATTCTTTATCTAAAACTTCCAAAAATGTGATTATGAACATAATAATCCTCATCACCCAAATATTAGTCCTCAACCCCATTTCAAGCCTCTTCACCTTTAGATATTCATTGGAAACAAGATTTATAGATTGGTCCACAAATTTAGCAAACAAAGTATAATATTCTAATATAAAATGTACACTACATTCTATAGTAAAGAGCTCTTAATCCTTCACCACTCTGAGTGTCTCAAGATTGAACTATTGGATGAGGACTTTCTTGGATGTTTTACATTGATATATTTGTGCAACTATTTTTTCAAAATAGATTCCAACCCCTTGCATCTGATATACTTAAGCATATAAGTAGTGAAACCCCCATTGGTTCCTTCGAGAACATTCATGAAGTTGAAAATCCTATAAATAATTTCAACACATTTTTATAATTATTATAAACCCTTATTACCATGAATGATTGGATGATATTTTTTAGGTAATGGTTAATCATTGTCCACCTTTAGTTCCAGTTCAATAATGGCTACATGGTCCATAGACTAGATTGTTTAGACTATAGATTACACAAATAATGATTCAGTTGAATGATTCACCTATAGGGATTTATATGTAGCTTTCTCAGTAGAATTTATATATGATCTTCTTAAAGGATCTCTGTTCCAAAAAATAAAGTGGGAAGAAAAATTTTTGAAAATAATTCAATTGTTTTAACATAATCAGAATTTAGGGAACTAAAAACAAAAGACTAAAATTAAAAACTATGATGCAAGGTAATCCCAGACATCCCATGGAAACTTAGTGTTTTTTATGAGAGTGATCTGTTCATACACACTCTGACACTACCACACTTTTTTTTGATAATGCTACTTCCAATAAATAAATAACCCCCCCCCCCAGAGAAAATAGGGTGATACCTAAGAATTATTATATACTTTAATGATAATCTGAGGCTCTAATACATATTTTTAATAGACGAACATGGGTCAACCCATAATTTCACCCAAATTATCCCACTATAAGGCCTAAATTGCGTTCCTGATCACCTTGTTTAGTGAAAAACAACAGGGTATCAAACACAGAAACAAGGTAATGATTCCACCCTCAAAAGAGAATTGATAAAATAGATACAATACGAGTACCAAAAAAATATCCAAAATACATCATATGTCAAAACAAACCAACTATAATGGTAACATCCAACAACTATATAACAAGGTATAGATAAAAATAAGTTAAATAAAATGAACAAGGAAACCTGATAAACTCATAGTTCCATATCCATGTGACCATATGTCACCACCATCCCAAACCACTGAAAGGAGATATGATCAATGAGAGCTATCCTCTACCTGATGCTCTACCCATTACATATATCTGGAAAAACTAATGCTACAAACACCCAATGGTAAAAACGTATGGTGTGATAACTAAATCTTAGTTGGATACCTCAAAAGAATCTACAAAATTTCATTCCATTCGCATCAATTAGTTCTTTTATAAAACTGATTTCAAAAACATTTCAAAATAGATAATCTTTCCACATAAAATCATGCTTAGGTTTTATTTTAAAAAACATTGCATATTCTAATAAAAAAATCAACATGGCATAACATAAATCCATGAGGCATAATTATTTGAATAAAATAGGTTTTCAAGAATAAATACCCATATCATGTCGGAAAATAAGCACAAAAAATAAACATGCATGTAATGTATCCACAAAAAACCAAAGGGAAATCCATGACACAAGGTTGTACACCACAATGACACACAAAGGAACACTAGTTAGTATAAGTGAATCTTAATGTTTGGTAAAAAATTTCAACAGGAAATTGATACCCAATAGAAATCATGGAATTATAAGAACTTTCCCTTTTGATAATTTAATTCAATGAGGTTTTAATATGTTTAGTTCTTCTCTATACCACAAGGCCAGCCAATGTGTTATAAATAATTATTACATTTCTAGAAAACCAAGAACACATTTTATAAAAAAAAATTATACATAGATACCATACATATTCCTTGAATGAAAAAAATTTCACATTCAAATCCACCTTAAAGGAATTTTATCAAATACATCACGTTCCGAAAATCGTGTTTTCTAAGAAAACCCATTTTGAAAACACTTTCAATTCCCCAAAAAAATATTCCATAAAAATTCTATTTCATCAATAAAAACCAAAGGATATAATAAAAATAACACAATAATTTCAACAAATAGTCCATAGTATAAAGACGCATTACCCAAGAGAAAAAAGGAAACCTAATCATCTTCTAGATCAGTGATTTGAGAGGAAGATATCATGTTCTCAATAACCAAGATCTGATGGAAATAATATAAATTCTCTATTTCCATGATAGATCCAGCAATATAATATTATGAGGATTCAAATCCATGGATAAGAAGACAATAAAACATATTATAATGGATCTAACATGTTATATTATAATAAATGGATACCCAAGACATTAATTCGAATTAAGATCCAATAATGGGAAGAGGGAGAGAGATAATAAAAATCATCACCATAGCACAAAAAAATCAAATAAATACATATTAGGGTTGAGATGGTCTGACTAGTAAATTTAAATAATGATTAAGATCCGAATTTATATTTTAGACCCTAACTAATTGAATTCCCTATAACGTTTTTGGCCAACCACTGAACATCCACTAGTTGGCCGGTGGCACCTGAAGGCATGTAGGTGTTCAACCGTCTTGCACAAGCTAGATAGTGGCCCTTCATTGGATAGCTAGTGGCCTCCTACTATCATCAACCACTAGCCTCACCTATCCTAAACTAAAAATTGCCTAAAAACTACAAGGACAAAATAGGCTTTATACATAGTACGGGGTCCACTAGACATGAACCAAACAACATTCCTATTCCCCATGGGATGGTGACTAGTGCCTGAGCGTAAAAAATGATCAAGCGAAGGATTTTTTTCACAAGAACAAACAAACAATGAAAAGTAAGTGAATGAAAATCTATACATACCCAATATTCCAATACAATTATTTAGATAAATTTAACAAAAATAGATAAGAAAAAAAATTTGAAACAAAACCACAATCTAATAGATCACAAAAACCAATGAAAACATAACCATAAAGATCTCCTCATAATAGCTGAATCTCATACTCCACCTATCACTTACAGCTCCCAAGGTCCAACTAACAAGAAAACCAACTACTTTAAATTAGTTCTTTTACTTTTCCTATATCTGTGAAAATAATATTAACATACACCAAATGGAATATATAGGGTGTGGGATACACTATCCTTATAAGATCCCACCAATGATTACCTATCAAATTAACCAAAAAAGATTAATTTTAAAGAAAATTTTCCATGGATATTATTTTTAAAATTTATTATAAAACATATATTTCAAATATTTTCAGGAGAAATTATAAAATAAGAAAAATAAGTATTTCCATCAATAATACATAAATAAGATCATTAATAATAACATTCTTGAAAAAATAATTTTATAAAAATTGGAATATATAATTCATTATCAATCCTATAACCATTGACAGAAGACCTGAGGTTAGTTAGATCAAGGCTCAAGGATCCTCAAACTCTTGGTAAAATATTTCTCTTGGTGTTTACACTTCCCTAACTCAGGCCTATGGGGAATAGGATTCAATCCCAATGAATGAAACCCCTAACCCTAATCAATGTTTAGATATAATTTTCATCATAAATTCATTTCTAGATAGATATAATGCATACCTAGCATGTTTTTCCTTAACTTCCATCCTAACTACCTGGGATCCCATGTGCTTCATAGATATCAAACAAGGGAAACATCATTCATCTAAAATTAGTTTCACAAATTCACGAATCCAGAAGTCACATAGTCAAAATGACATTTCATTTCAAAAAACAACATCAAACAGTTGTCTTCAAAACTCATGTATTTTAAAATAATTCATTTCATTCAAAATCTAAAAAAATTATTTCCTTTATTTCTCTAGAATCATAATAAAAGTCATTCCTTAAATCACATATTTTAAATTGAAACTATTTTTTTGGAGAATCAACACATTATTTCAAAATCCATTTCCAAAGAAGTTGTATTATACACCATACTATTTGAACACATTTATCAAAAATATCAAATAATCTTTTGTAAAACAATCAAAAATAAATTTTAATTATAAAAAACAATGGTTTCAATTGATAGGGACTAGATTTTTAAATCACCTACCTCAAATCATAGTATTGACAATCACCCAACAAGGGGTTAATAATCAAAGATATTAATGGATATAACTAACCAATATGGGATCATAGACACAAAATTAATGAATCAAGATCTGGATATAAACATCTAATTTCAAGATATATCTTTATGAAACCAATTTAGATCATGTCACAAACCTTATATCTAAAACCAATAGCCCTGATAAAATATTTATTTCTAAAAGAGAAGAGAGGATCTAGATGATCAATGAATAATGAAAAATAATAGGAACATACCTTCTAAAATATAGATCTAATACCCAAATATCCATTGAAAATAACCACCAAATGGAAAGGAATCTCCAAAATCTATAATAAAAGTTTTCTTGGTTGATATCCTATTGCATTAGAAGAAGAACTGGGAAATATGTGTGTTCTTGGACATAAATTAAAATTTCTGACAAATTAATTTTCAACTCAAGGTTCAACCACACTTTTTATTAACCCATATGCCAACCATGCTCCCCCTTTTAGGCAATTAGAGGAGCCGCATGGTTTGGTTTCATAGTTTGAAAAACATTTCACCAGCTGTGTGAAAACCATATATCCCAAGTATCATAGGCTGAGGGGAATGATTAATGGTTCATACTAACCATGAACCTAACCATGTTCCAAATTTTTGGAATCTATCACAATATGAACATATTCCTGGTAAGACCTTCATTTTTTTTCTTTCACCATAAACCAATCATTTATAGTCCCAAAAACCTCTAAAACCCGTAAAAAGTTACCCAAAACAACTAAAGAAAATTCCCAAATTATATATGGTCAATAAAAATGGATGTATGTACATAGAATAAATAATAGTATGTAAAAACTCTCCACATCATATTGCTTTATTACCATATAAATATAATTCAAAAGGGTTGTACCACAATAAATGAAGACATTTATCTCTCATTATTTCCTCATGCTCTCACCTCACATGAACATCCAAAAAAACCGCCCAAGAACCAAGACCAAGGGAACATACTTATTCCACAACACCTTCACTTGAGAATAAATAATTCTAATCAACAACTCATTCATGGTCATTTTCAATTACACATCATGATATTCCAATTCCAATACATAAGATGGAACCAAAATTTATTTCTTTAGATACAATACCTGAAACATTTAATGGATCAAATACATTTATGGTTGCATGAGCAAATCGTATTCCACCTTCCCAATCCATTACAAATCTTTAAAAGGTCCCAGATATCTCAGTTCCAAATTCACATTATTTTCCATTCCATCAGTGACCCAACCAAGATGATACTCTCATGAACACATAGTTAAAAACTGATAAACCCAATGGATGTTGACGATGATCTATATAAGATTTATACCAACTCTCCTCTGTTACCAACCTCTAAGGAATTATCTAGGTCTTCGTTGTCAACTCATGGAACAAACTAGGTACCACTTGGGAAGCTTTACAAGTCTCCAAAAAATAATGTGAATATATACAACACTGGCCATATAGGGCCTTAAAGGGTTCAATTTTAATAGATAAATGATAGATATTATTTTAAGAAAACTCAACCAACCCCAAATGGAAATATTTGACTCTATAAACTCAAGGAAAAAAACAAATCAAGTATTAAAAAATATGTATATCCATTCTGTTTGAACATCCTTCTAAGGACGATACATTGTTCTCGACATGACCAGGGATCCCATCACCAACTGAAGGCTTCTTGAAAGCTGATATGTTCACGAAGTATCCATATAAAAAAATTGTAGATGGAACCCCATGAAACCTAATTATATCTTTCACATAAATATTTCCTAAATCCTCAACATTGGTGGTATCACAAATAAGAATAAACTAACCAAATTTGTTCAATCAGTCAATAACCACCCAAATTAAATTCTTTCCTCAAGGTGTATGAAACAACCCAACAATGAAATCCACTAATATATCATCTCGCAACCATGTCATCATGGTAAGGGGTTGAATAAAATCATAATGCTTCTGATGCATACCATTGATCTATTAACATGTATAATAATAAGAAACAAGTTTAGTGATTCCCCATTTCATAATGGACCTCCATAATTGAAGACTCATAAAATTTAATACTTTAGTAATGCATGGGTGAACCGCCCATTGGGAGTGATGAAAATTCCCCATCGCATCATTTTTCATAGGTGATAGAAGGACATATCAGTTCCTAAACAAAATGATTCCCTATAGAGATAGAGACCATTCAGCAATGGTCTTCCTGCCATATAAATAATTCCAAATACCTATGAACTCATCACCAAACTGATTCTCATATTGAATTATATTAATAATAATGTATTTTAGCTGAAGAATTTAAATAAAGACTTGTATTTTTCCCCTAGTTTGAGAAATATTAATGATCCCATGGTTTGTGGTTATTTTGTGTTTTTTATTTATTAACAACAATTCTTTAGGAACTCATTAATTATGATGGTTCTTGATCTGGTTCGTATGACGTTATATATAAGGGAAAAAAGGTTAATTATGCGATCAATAGTTTATAAGAAGTGATTGAGTAGTCATAGGCGTCATCTGAAGTGGTTCTGATTGAGTGTGAGTGAGTTATAGAGTTTCCTAGATTCTTGTAGCCAAATTGATATTTGGGAGTTTGAGTAGCCATTTCACGTATCTATTTATACTACATAGGAAATCCACATAGATTATTAATTGAAATAGGCATTTCACATAACTGATTTAGCCGCATAACTAAATCCATATAGTCAAATGAGTCATGTACCCATTTTCAGATGAAAACTACATAGTTGGTTGTTTCATACAGTCTAATTATTCACATAGTTATTTTCATGTGAGAATGATGTAGTTCATTGTGTGAAATAATTGAATGGGGATTCACATAGCCAACTAAAATAAAAGATTATTCTATTTCATCATTTGGGATATCATATGTCCAATTTATACTTTTGGCTACATATGGTTTGAATTTTTTATAATTTCTATATTTTGAATATTCTGAGAATAAATTTATCATTACAATACATGGATGGTTTTTAATTCTTTTGTAATCATAGGATATTATTTTTAAGTTATTATTCTTTTATATTATTATGTTTCATGCACTCAAGCCTTAATATATTTAAATGATGAATTTATTTTTCTATAATGAACATACCTGTTATGATAATTGGTTCTGTGATGCATTTATAGAGATCATAGGGTGATCAGAAAATTTGTTCCATGTTGAATTTACAAAAATCATGGGGTGAACAGGGAATTTGTTACATGTTACACTTATGAAGATAATACGGGTGATATGGTAAGTTGTTCTATGATTAATTTATGGACATTGTGTGGTGTGAAAAATAAATTTTTTATTTTCTTCCAATAAAAAAGATACATAATTTTTTTTAGAAATTAAATATATATAAAATATGTTCTATAATTGTTTGGTGGTGAAAATTGGTAGGAGAAGGTAAGGAAACCAAAGAATATGTTGTTTCTTTCATATATCAATATCTGATGATTCTCATGGACTCAGGTATTTTTATTTGAGTTTGATAAAATTTTTGTAGAACAACTAAATACTAGATAGGGGTAATTCATTCTTGGATATTATAAAGTCTCATAGAGGTTGATATTTATCTCTTGTTGTTTAAGTAACCTAGTTTTTCTAGTGATCTTATTCATTTTTAATCATATTTTGTTGTTTTGTATGGAGTTGTGTTGTTGGGTGTGACTCATGAAATGTTTTGTTTGATTCTAGAAGGGTGATTGTAAGAGGAACTCACATGTTGTTTTGGAGAAATTAATCCATGGTGGGGTGGATAACCATCTACGACAACGGGTATGATTTCAAATTGGATCAAAACCTAGTAAAAATTGCATGTTCCTTTCCTTTAATATTTTTCATAATTGTGTGATGATGAATTATTTCTATTTTGAGTGAATTGTACTATAAAATGTTAAAAAGTTTTATTTCTATTGAAAATAAATTACAGTAACTACCTTTCACTAATTCTACACCCTTATCAATTAAGGAAACTAATTTTGTTAGGAACTTCAATTAGTATCAGTGCAGGATTGCTATGAAGTATCTATGAAATCATCTTATGAACATGAATAATATAAATTAAATCAATAGCATTATTTTACCAATATTTAATGGAAAAAATATCACTATTTCAAGAATTGAATTTTTTATTTTACTTTATCTCTTGAATTGGAAGTTCATTATGTAACAATATTTGTATTTACACCCTTTTTAAATCATGGGTAGATGATGTTTTTTGAAAATAGAAATATATATGTGGATGGAGAGTCACAAAATTTTATTCTCATTTCATTATCAGAGAATGTATACACTATATTTATGTAAATAGAAACCATAAAATAAATTTGGAATAAGATGGAGATCAGTTAAGAAAAGTTATAGAATTGGAGAACCAAATTTTAATACATAAAAATTGATGAAGATGATTGTGTTGATGATTTATTTACTCAGGTAAATGAAATTCTGAGTAATATTCAAGTCTTTTGTGATAATCTTGATGATTCCATAATTGTGAAGAAGATAATGAGAAAATTCCTAGATAGAATTGACCCTAAAATTTTTGCTTTAGTAGATAGAGAAGATATTTATCTTGATGATTTACTGAATATTCTCATCTCTTATAAAATGTGAAATCCTTAAATATTCAAAAATAATATGAAATATGATGTTGATTTTGAATCCATGAGGAAAATAAAAACTTTTAATGATATAGATTTTGATGAATAAATTTATTCTTGGAATGAAGAAGAATATAATAATGTTATTATATTCATTTCTGAATGATTTCAGAAGTCTAAAAGAAACAAAAAACAAATGTGAGTTATCTAATAGATGTTATAATTATAATTGTCTTGGACACTATGAAATTAATTGTCCAATGAATAATGGAGTGAATTATGAATTAGGAAATGATGAAAACAATCAAGAAAATAATTGTAGGAACAATTCTAAATAACCTTTAAAGACATATAGAAGCAAGAAAATACATTAAAGAACTAAAAGAATAAATTTAATGATCAAATAAGAGAAAAATGATCTTATATCATGTTGTTATTTTAATAAAGAAACACATAATGAATTTTAAAATTTATTGCTCATGTTTCGAAATCTACTGATTCGTCATGTGGTGATAAAGATAATTACAAACCAACAAATTATTAATACATTCTCAAGGATGAAATTGAGGAGTTTCTTGATAAAAACACCATGCTCAAGAAAGAGAATAGGATGATGGTAAAATAGGGCATGAAAATACTTGATGAAAAAGGTGAGAAAGCAAAAAGGGAAATGACTCTTTTAGAATAAAATAAAAATATCAAGTTTAAAACTATTGAATATGAGAATATGATCAATGATCTTAAGGAAGAAATATATTTAAAGGATGTAGAATTTTCAATGAGACACTCAAAATATATAAAATTTGAGAATGATCTTAATGTAATTAAATGGGACTTTGAAAGATATATTTATCTCAAGGGAGAATCCTACGGACATGCTCAAATAATTCTGGTAAAGTCTTTATCTCAAAAACCAAATTTAAAATATCTCAACAAAAACATAAAATGTTTAAATACAATTTTTGGTCAATATTTATCCAATAAACATGAAGATAAATTGATTTTAAGATTACCTGATGAAATTATAAGATTTAATGAAACTTATATCATAAGAGATATGTGAAATCAGAGATGAAGAGTTCAAAAAATGTCATATTCTAAATATAAACTTTCTAGATATACCTTTTATTTTTTATGAAAATCCAGATTTTAGCATTATTTTTGGTGCTATGGTATATTTATACATAGATCTTATACGTGTTTGTATAACATTTATTTACCCAGGAGAATTAAATAATCTCAGTTAGTAGCTCCAATGAGAGTGAAATAATTTTTTTAAGATAGAAGGCTGATATAGAAAATTGTTACAGGATGAGAACTCAAAATAAATTTGATTTTCATGAAGAGATTTTTATAAGTTGTGATAAAAAGGGGAATAGAGTAGACAATTTCATGATAGTCTTGTCTATCCAGTTACTTATCAGTGATAAATGGAAATAAGTTAAAGTGCACAATGAAAAAAAATCATGTAAGTAGTTTCTTTTAAATTAAGGAAGTAGAGAAAGGCATAGAGACTTGATAATTGGGGTTCCTCACACATTACTGGTGATGCTAAACTTTTGAATCATGTTGAGAAACATGAAATAGGTTCAGTAATATTTGGTAATGACTCCTCATTAAAATTTGAAGGTATTGGAACAAATCAAATTGAGGATGATCATTTGGAATCAGATGTTGCGATTTATTTTGAAGGAATAAAACAAATTGTTTTGTGTTAGTCAACAATTTAATCATGGGAATGAGGTGAAATTCAAGGGAAATATATGTATAATTAAACTACAAAGTGATTTAAGAAATATTTCTCAATGGAGTAGAACAAATATAATTTTATTCTTTATTGGGGATACTTCTAATAAATGTCACTTGATCATGAAAGATGAAAACATGTAATGGCATTGAATACATGTGCATATTTATGGAGACCCACCTTCTTATTATATAAATATCTCATTTCGTTATACAAAATTTAATAATCATGAATATCTTTAGGGTTTAATGTCTTGGAAATAATGTATATACTACATGAAAAAACATAAACATAAACATAAACGTAAACATAAACATTATTAAATTATTTTGGGAGAATTCTTTTTTATCCTAAGTCATCTCACTACATCTCATATCACCGGGAAATACATCAATGAAAGGGGTGATCATAAAGCTCATCAACGGAATAAATTAGGGAAATAATAATCTTTTGATAAAGAGGCATATGAATAATTCATGATCATATGAATATTAGGCACATCATAATATAAATAACATTAATTATAACATGGAAATGTGCATACAACATAAAAAAATGTCATTCATACACATATCACCGAGGACTATCCCCAAGGTGTTATATACAAAAGGTCAATCCCCAAGGTGTATTTTCACCAAGGTCTATACCCAAGGTGTCATTATAACGACCCATACTTTACATACATTGTTAATACTTCAAAATTGAAGCACACTTATTACCACATATGATAAAACCAC
Organism: Viscum album; assembly: GCA_963277665.1. NCBI lineage: Eukaryota > Viridiplantae > Streptophyta > Magnoliopsida > Santalales > Viscaceae > Viscum > Viscum album. Next base: position 1,285,389,980 of record OY728134.1, read on the forward strand.
AAAGGACCGTATAGGTATAGTGTCTTTAGAAACTGGGAAACATAAACAACTGCTTCATAAATCTTCTACAGTGTCTCCCATTTATTTCATCATATCTAGGGTCCCTTTTAGCATATTCTACTTAATATCCATCTTCCTGACCTGGGGAAAAGAAAACATAAAAGGGTGAGCTCAAATGCTCAGCAAGGGCAATAAAGGAAATAAAAATCATATCATATCTTTTTTTAAAATCATAACCTGCAAAAGAGATCATAAAATCTTAATAAATCATAGAAGTGAAAATGAGATCCCCATAATCATAACATGAAACTTGAAACTTTGTGGAATGCACACATAATCATGGAAAATCATTTCTTGTTAGTCATGACTTATTGCCAAGACTATCTTAGTGGACAAAGTCCCTTTCTGAACCGAGTTCACTCCTCGTTTCAGTCCTGTGTCACTGAACCGAAATAACCTTCCGTTCCAGCCATGTCTATCTCATGAGATATAAAATCTTTACCCAATGCATTGGACGGAGATATAGGTCCCACCCATCTTATAATGAATCCTTTCTTATGTGTGCCACATAATCATAAAACATACATCATAGCATAACCCATGTAATAAAAATGGGATTCTTAAACGACATGACATCATAAAACAACTCATATAAGATAAAGGAATTCATAAAAATAATTCCATCACAACATGATCAAATCAATTTAATAATAGGGATAAAAACAGAACCCTTTATTATCTTAGATGGAAAATAATTTTGATAAAACACTTGAACTCCATTCTTGAGGAAAATATCCTTTCTTCTTCAAAAACATTTTTCCTTTCTTAACATGTCATAAAACTTTAAACTAAAAGAAGTTGATTAAAAATAAACTTGAAAACTTGTAAAGGAAGCTTCTTGTAAATAATGTTTTAAAAATCCATTCATGCCGTATAAGTTAAAAAAAACATTCTTCGTACTTTTGTCGGAAAAGTCAAAAAGTACCTCGTACGAAAAACGAAAAAAAGATTCCTTTCATACCTTTTACTAAAAACTCAACAAAGGGTAAAATTGGATATAAACTATTGTAGAAGGATGGAAATAATATTACATATTGAGGGAACATGGATGTGGATGATAAAATACACCCCAGTAATTACCAAAGTAAAAACAATCTCGGATAAAAGTGAGATTGTGATATTTCCCTTACCTTAGGTCCGATTTGCTTTGTTCGTGTCCGAAGCTCCTATATAATGGTTTAAATAATGTTATTGACTTATTCAAGAATCATACATATTGATACGATATCATATATTATTAGCTTCTTGTTAGTAATATTTCATTGTTACTTGTTACTCGGGTCTTTATAACTTTTTGTTCTTATGCGTGTTTTGTTGAATAAATTCTTATTCTTATCTTTAGGTTATAGATAATTCATTTCCAGAATGGTATTAGTGTAGTATATACCATATTCATTCATTCAATTCATTTATATAATCATTATGAAATGAAGATCATGTAGAACGAGTCGCATCACATCGTGGAGACGGTATTCCGTTCGTACGCACGAGTGATGATATCGTTCCTATGATCGTGGAATTGTATTGGAGTATATATATATATATATTATTTCAGTATCAATATTACTTCATAATAATCATATATAGTTACTCATTACACCATTATACCCATCCTTGTAAGGTGATGGTGGAAAATAGATTACACCACGGCGTGGAGACGGTATTCCGTACGTACGCACGCGCGGTGATTTCATTTTTCCGTAGCATGGATAGAAGGTGAATTAGGGTTGTTTCATATTTATAATAACATATCAGTATGTAAGTAATACTGATGTTATTACTTTATCATGAAACAACTAAAGAAGAAGAAGTTGAAGAAGAAAGAAATTGAAAAGATCGGTAATGGATATTACCTTTTCTTTGGAACGCCTCTTTGAATCCTCCACTTAAGGAACTAAGATTGGTCTTTAGAGAAGACCGGGACCTCTAGGATTATTATAGGGAAGTGGAGAGGAGAAAATAGCAGGGTTTGGCCGAGCTTGAGTGCTCAATTTGGTGTGAGGAGGAGGGGGAGGAGGTGCCCTTTTATAAGGGAGGAGAGGGGCACCTTAGGAATATCTCAAAATATTATTTTATATTAAAGTCAAAATCGGTTTATAATGGTTCCAAAGGGTCTTATTTCGAAGATAAAGTGGGGATGGGTCGAAATCCTATCAACCAATAGAATTTAGACAAGTTTAGGATATTATTTTAACCTTATCAATTAGATTTAACTCTAAGTTAAATAATTTAACTTTTACCATGTTTTTTTGTTTTCTTTCACTATATGGTTAATAAACTTACTATAACATGCCAAATGAACCCCAAATTGTTTATTATTAATATATATATCCTTATCTAAGTCATTTGGCCGAACCTTAGATTTTTAGGAATAAAAGAACAATTAATAATATAATATTTGATTTAAAAACTATTTTGTGTCAATGTTGACACTATTTGATATGTGATTTTTTGTAAAAGTCATAACAGAATTATATGTTCGAACCAAGTTGATTAAATCAACACTAATATATCATAGTAACCTATAAAATTAGTGGAATTCATAAAAAGTCTCAAATTACATTTATTTTGGTGTTTATAATATCAATTATGTCAATATTTCGTTAACAAGATAATTACTGCATCATCTTTGTGTCATAAATAAATTAAATTATTTGATGTCTAAAAATTACAAATAAAATACCATCATGTAGGAAATCCTTTTAGCGTTCTAATGAATATTTACAATCGAATTTATCTTATGTATAACCCCATATTAAAATTTTTTTAGTAAATAAACTTTGATTTTAACTCTTTTAACCCTTCTTTAAATAAATTAATAATAAATGTCCTAATCTAACCCAAGTGGGCCTAAATGGTCATATTTTATTCCTAAGTTTGTTTTTGGTCGAAATACACTTGTCCAATAGGATTAGGACACGTGTTAGGGTAATAGTAATATCATATTTACCCTTAGTTACCCTATTTACTATTAACCGTGGTAAAAAAAAAGTAAAAAGTTACTATTCACCAAAAAATTATTTTCATCTCATTGAACCACATTTTAGTCCTTGATATTAACCGTGTCTGTCGGATTTTTGAAATTCCATTTACAAAAGCGGTAAAATTAAGTTTTATGCAAAATTCATTTTTTAACCTACCACTTAGTGGTTTCACTATTCATCAAAAAATTGAAAGTTTTCAGAAAAATACCAAAATTTCACCCTAGGCTAATTTCGATATTCTGAGTCCAAAAATGAAGTCCATTTTGAAAAATAAAATTTATAAAATTTCAAAAAAGTGGTTATTACTATTCATAACGGCTAGTTTTAATAGCATATTGTTGTTTAGTGAAACTCGGTATTGCGTACGACGCAAGCTATCGAGGAAGGTCGCGATTGCGTGTAAAGCAAGCCAAGTAAGTGTTGTGTAGAAAAAGATTTCTGTGATGATTTATATAACATAAAAGTCTCGGGTGTTACATTCTACCCCCCTTAAAAATAATTTCGCCCTCGAAATTCGTCACTTTGTAACAAACAGACGAGGATACTTCTCCCTCATCATATCCTCAACCTCCCATGTAGCTTCTTCAAGTTGGTGGTTCCTCCATAAAACTTTCACCAAGCGAGTGGTCTTGTTTCGTAGGACTTTTTCGCTACGATCCAGAATCTCTATCGGCTGTTCTTCATAAGAAAGATCTTGCTCCAGCGATACAACTTCTGAGCTGAGTACATGTGAAGGATCTGGTATGTACTTTCTCAGGAGAGATACATGGAACACATCGTGAACTTGAGAGAGATTCGGTGGAAGCGCCAATCGGTAAGCTACCTTCCCAACACGATCCAGTATTTCGAAAGGACCGATATATCTAGGACTCAACTTCCCCTTCTTTCCAAATCTCATAACCCTCTTCCAGGGAGATATTCTTAAGAACACTTTATCGCCCACTTCAAACTCTAGGTCTTTTCTTCGGTTGTCGGCATAACTTTTCTGTCGACTCTGAGCTGCTCTTATGTGTTGTTGAATAGTTCTGACCTTTTCTGCCATTTCATTAACGAGATCAGGTCCTAACATCTTTCTTTCCCCAACTTCATCTCAGCAAGTTGGAGTCCTGCATTTCTTTCCATAAAGAGCTTCATAAGGAGCCATCTGAATACTGGAGTGAAAGCTATTATTATAAGAAAATTCCACCAAAGGTAGGTGTTGATCCCAACCTCCTTTGAAATCCATAGAGCAAGCTCTCAACATATCTTCTAGGGTTTGAATTGTTCTCTCAGACTGACCGTCTGTCTGGGGATGATAAGCAGTGCTGAAACTCAACTCTGTATCCAGAGTATGCTGAAGACTTCGCCAGAACTTCGAGGAAAATCTCGGATCCCGATCAGATATAATAGAAAGTGGTACTCCATGCAATCTTACCACTTCCTTTACATATATCCTGGCAAGCTGATCTAGAGGGAAATCCTCTCTAATAGCAATGAAGTGTGCGGACTTTGTAAGACGATCAACTATGACCCAGATAGCATTATTGCCTTTGGATGTTTTAGGAAGTCCTGTGACAAAGTCCATAGTGATGTTTTCCCATTTCCATTCGGGTATGGGTAATGGTTGTAACATCCCCTTAGACTTTTGTCTCTCAGCTTTAACTTGTTGACAAACCAAGCATCGAGAGACATATTCAGCAACATCTCTTTTCATGCCATTCCACCAGAAGTACTCTTTCAGGTCCCTATACATCTTCGTACTTCCAGGATGAATAGAGAATGATGAACTATGAGCCTCATCCAGCAGCTCCTTCTTTAATTCGGGGATGGGAGGAACACAAACCCGATTCCTGAACTTTATTATCCCATCACAATCAAGGTTGAATTCAGGAACATTTCTCACCTTCTTTTGTAACTCGACGTTTTCTTTCTGTGCCTCTTTAATCTTCACATGTATAGATGGTTGAACATTCATTTGAGAAAGATAAGATTTTTCCCCTTCCATTATAACTCCAAGATCCATCCTTTGTAAATCCATAAATATTGGTTCTTTTGTAATCCTCATCATGGATAAACTAGCATGGTCTTGTCGACTTAATGCATCTGCCACCTTGTTTGCTTTCCCAGGGTGGTAATGGATTGAGCAGTCGTAATCCTTAATCAGCTCCAACCATCTTCTTTGACGCATATTCAGCTCCTTTTGTGTGAAAATATACTTTAAACTTTTATGATCAGTATAAATATCACACCTTTCACCATAAAGGTAATGCCTCCAAATCTTTAATGCAAAGATTACCGCATCCAACTCCAAATCATGTGTTGGGTAATTTTGCTCATGGATTTTCAACTGTCGTGAGGCATAAGCTATCACCATATCATTTTGCATAAGAACACACCCCAATCCCTTCTTGGATGCATCACTGTAGATCACAAACCTTTCTCCACTACAAGGCAGTGTGAGCACAGGTGCACTGGATAACCTTCTTTTCAACTCCTTGAAATTATCTTCACATTCCTCTGTCCAAACAAACTTAACTCCTTTCCGAGTCAACTTGGTGAGTAGATTAGATAATCGTGAAAAATCTTTTACAAAACGTCGATAATATCCAGCCAAACTAAGAAAACTTCGGATCTCAGTTACTGTTGTTGGTCTCGACCATCTTTCGATAACCTCTGTTTTTGCTGGATCCACAGATATCCCCTCTTTTGAGATTATGTGACCCAAAAATGCAACTTTTTGAAGCCAAAATTCACACTTAGTAAATTTGGCATAAAGCTTCTCCTTTCTCAGGGTCTTCAATATAATTCTCAAGTGATCTTCATGATCTTCCTTGCTCTTTGAATAGACAAGAATATCGTCTATAAAGACTACCACAAATTGATCAAGATAGTCTCTAAAAACTCTATTCATTAGATCCATGAAGATAGCAGGGGCATTAGTAAGACCAAATGGAATCACTATATATTCATAGTGTCCATACCTTGTACGGAAAGCTGTCTTTGGTATATCCTCCCTTTTGACCCTTAATTGATGATACCCTGAACGAAGATCAATCTTGGAAAACTATTGAGCTCCGCGTAGTTGGTCAAATAAGTCATCAATGCGTGGGAGAGGATATTTGTTCTTGATAGTGATCTTGTTAAGTTCTCGATAATCAATGCAGAGTCTCATTGATCCATCTTTCTTCTTAACAAATAGAACAGGTGCTCCCCAAGGTGACGCACTAGGGCGTATGAATCCCTTATCAAGATTCTCTTGGAGTTGCTTCTTCAATTCCTGCAACTCAATTGGGGCCATTCTATAATGTGTCTTTGAAATAGGCAAAGCACCCGGTACGAGTTCTATTGAAAACTCAACTTCACGATTTGGTGGAAGACCCGGTAATTCCTCCGGAAAGACATCATCAAACTCCCATACAATGGGCATATTCTTAATCGTAAGTTTCTCTCCAACCATTTGAGATAAATAACCTTCATTTAGTGGAATCATGACCCATAAGATGGAAGGAATTTCCACTGGAAGGTTATGTTCATCCTTGCATTGATAGACGATCGTATAATGATCTGGATTATGAAATGTGACTTCCCTTCTTTGGCAATTGATATGAGCTCCATGTAGAGAAAGCCAATCCATACCAAGAATCACATCAAATTCCACTAAAGGAAGGATCACAAGATTTGCAGGAAGCACTTTCCCACAAACTTCGATCGGAGAAGAATTATAAACTTTTGATGCGATTGATGTGCCATTAGGTGTTGTCACAGCAAACTCAACATCTAATTGTTGAGGTAATACGGTGATACCCTTAGAAAAGTCTTCAGAAATAAAAGAGTGGGTGGATCCAGAATCAAATAAAACATTTGCTACTTTAGAGTGGATGGTAAGTGTACCTTTCACCACATTGTTATCGTACTCCACATCGCTGATAGAAATTGCATGTGACTTTCCTTTGTCTTTAGCCTTAAGAGTTTGTTGACGTCGACCATCATCATCAACCCTTGGATTTGGGCATTGATTGGCATAATGCCCCATCTACTTGCACTTGAAACATTGAAGTGTAGTAGGATCATTCTGTGTATCCCTTCCTTTGTTTGCATCATTAGACATCTTCTTCCCATTATCACGGCATTCAAATGCCCGATGACCTTCTTTTCCACATTTAAAACATTTACTTGTCCCTTTAAGACAACTCCCTCCATGTTTCTTTCCACACTTTGAGCATAAGGAAAAGCTCATCTTCTTTTCCGTGTGCTATTTAGATTTTTCTTTGAATTCCATCTTTCTCTTCTTATCAAACCCATGTGACTGATGGGTTACTCCAATCTCCATCTCGACTTTAAGAGCACATCGAACGATTTCCTCGTAGCTATTGAAGTCCCTTATGGCTAACGCCCTTCGAAGACTTGGTTTTAAGCCACTAAAGAATCGATCGATCTTACTCTCAGGTTGGATAATAATACCAGAAGCGTACCTTGCAAGTCTTGTAAAATTTGCTTCATAGGTACTAACAGATTCATCATCCCTTTGCTTCAGTTCAAGGAACTCTTTCTCCATCTTTGTTCGGAGAATAAGAGGGAAGTACTTATTGAAAAATAAGTTCTTGAACTCGTCCCATTCCATAGACTCAATTTCATCCCTTTGCCTCGTATTCTTAACAAGATTCCACCATTGATCAGCATCTCCTTCTAAACGATACACTGCTAGGATGACTTTATCATGTTCAGAACATTGAAGACCTGAAAATATCTTTTCAGTAGTACTAATCCATTGTTCAGCAACTAATGGATCAGTAGACCCACTGAAAGAAGGTGGACGCTGCCTCATGAAGGATTCAACAGAATGTTGCTCCCTCCTTTGCTCGTTTGGAAATCCTGCATGATTCATAGCTTGAGAAAGTTGTGGGAGCATGGCTACAAGATTTTGCATTCCATCTCCCATATTGTTTGGTTGCTCAGGGGGACAATCATTGCATTGCCCATCGCATTCCGCATTAACACGGTTCCTTCGGGTTCCAACCATTGACTAAAACCAAGAAGAATAGTGTGAGCAACACTAATTATAATAGGAAACCACATAATTCAAGAATAAAATTTTCATGCTTATGGTCTTATCCTAGGTTATTTAAGGCCATTTCTAAAACACTAAGATTGTGTTCTGTGCTTAGACTTATCCTTAGGGTTCTTACTAAGGCTTTCACATCCTAGTTTCCAAAGGTTGACTATACCTTTCCTCTGATACCAACTATAACGACCCATACTTTACATACATTGTTAATACTTCAAAATTGAAGCACACTTATTACAACATATGATAAAACCACAAAGGACCGTATAGGTATATTGTCTTTAGAAACTGGGAAACATAAAAAACTGGTTTATAAATCTTCTACAGTGTCTCCCATTTATTCCATCATATCTAGGGTCCCTTTTAGCATATTCTACTTAATATCCATCTTCCTGACCTGGGGAAAAGAAAACATAAAAGGGTGAGCTCAAATGCTCAGCAAGGGCAATAAAGGAAATAAAAATCATATCATATCTTTTTTTAAAATCATAACCTGCAAAAGAGATCATAAAATCTTAATAAATCATAGAAGTGAAAATGGGATCCCCATAATCATAACATGAAACTTGAAACTTTGTGGCATGCACACATAATCATGGAAAATCATTTCTTGTTAGTCATGACTTATTGCCAAGACTATCTTAGTGGACAAAGTCCCTTTCTGAACCGAGTTCACTCCTCGTTTCAGTCCTGTGTCACTGAACCGAAATAACCTTCCGTTCCAGCCATGTCTATCTCATGAGATATAAAATCTTTACCCAATTCATTGGAGGGAGATATAGGTCCCCCCCATCTTATAATGAATCCTTTCTTATGTGTGCCAGATAATCATAAAACATACATCATAGCATAACCCATGTAATAAAAATGGGATTCTTAAACGACATGACATCATAAAACAACTCATATAAGATAAAGGAATTCATAAAAATAATTCCATCACAACATGATCAAATCAATTTAATAATAGGGATAAAAACAGAACCCTTTATTATCTTAGATGGAAAATAATTTTGATAAAACACTTGAACTCCATTCTTGAGGAAAATATCCTTTCTTCTTCAAAAACATTTTTCCTTTCTTAACATGTCATAAAACTTTAAACTAAAAGAAGTTGATTAAAAATAAACTTGAAAACTTGTAAAGGAATCTTCTTGTAAATAATTTTTTAAAAATCCATTCATGCCGTATAAGTTAAAAAAAACATTCTTCGTACTTTTGTCGGAAAAGTCAAAAAAGTACCTCGTACGAAAAACGAAAAAAAGATTCCTTTCATACCTTTTACTAAAAACTCAAAAAAGGGTAAAATTGGATATAAAATATTGTAGAAGGATAGAAATAATATTACATATTGAGGGAACATTGATGTGGATGATAAAATACACCCCAGTAATTACCAAAGTAAAAACAATCTCGGATAAAAGTGAGATTGTGATATTTCCCTTACCTTAGGTCCAATTTGCTTTGTTCGTGTCCGAAGCTCCTGTATAATGGTTTAAATAATGTTATTGACTTATTTCAGAATCATACATATTGATACGATATCATATATTATTAGCTTCTTGTTAGTAATATTTCATTGTTACTTGTTACTCGGGTCTTTATAACTTTTTGTTCTTATGCGTGTTTTGTTGAATAAATTCTTATTCTTATCTTTAGGTTATGGATAATTCATTTCCAGAATGGTATTAGTGTAGTATATACCATATTCATTCATTAAATTAATTTATATAATCATTATGAAATGAAGATCATGTAGAACGAGTCGCATCACATCGTGGAGACGGTATTCCATTCGTACGCACGAGTGATGATATCGTTCCTATGATCGTGGAATTGTATTGGAGTATATATATATATATTATTTCAGTATCAATATTACTTCATAATAATCATATATAGTTACTCATTACACCATTATACTCATCCTTGTAAGGTGATGGTGGAAAATAGATTACACCACGGCGTGGAGACGGTATTCCGTACGTACGCACGCGCGGTGATTTCATTTTTCCGTAGGATGGATAGAAGGTGAATTAGGGTTGTTTCATATTTATAATAACATATCAGTATGTAAGTAATACTGATGTTATTACTTTATCATGAAACAACTAAAGAAGAAGAAGTTGAAGAAGAAAGAAATTGAAAAGATCGGTAATGGATATTACCTTTTCTTTGGAACGCCTCTTTGAATCCTCCACTTAAGGAACTAATATTGGTCTTTGGAGAAGACCAGGACCTCTAGGATTATTCTAGGGAAGTGGAGAGGAGAAAATGGCAGGGGTTGGCCGAGCTTGAGTGCTCAATTTGGTGTGAGGAGGAGGGGGAGGAGGTGCCCTTTTATAAGGTAGGAGAGGGGCACCTTAGGAATATCTCAAAATATTATTTTATATTAAAGTCAAAATCGGTTTATAATGGTTCCAAAGGGTCTTATTTCGAAGCTAAAGTGGGGATGGGTCGAAATCCTATCAACCAATAGAATTTAGACAAGTTTAGGATATTATTTTAACCTTATCAATTAGATTTAACTCTAAGTTAAATAATTTAACTTTTACCATGTCTTTTTGTTTTCTTTCACTATATGGTTAATAGACTTACTATAACATGCCAAACGAACCCCAAATTGTTTATTATTAATATATATATCCTTATCTAAGTCATTTGGCCGAACCTTAGATTTTTAGGAATAAAATAACAATTAATAATATAATATTTGATTTAAAAACTATTTTGTGTCAATGTTGACACTATTTGATATGTGATTTTTTGTAAAAGTCATAACAGAATTATATGTTCGAACCAAGTTTATTAAATCAACACTAATATATCATAGTAACCTATAAAATTAGTGGAATTCATAAAAAGTCTCAAATTACATTTATTTTGGTGTTTATAACATCAATTATGTCAATATTCCGTTAACAAGATAATTACTTCATCATCTTTGTGTCATAAATAAATTAAATTATTTGATGTCTAAAAATTACAAATAAACTACCATCATGTAGGAAATCCTTTTAGCTTTCTAATGAATATTTACAATCGAATTTATCTTATGTATAACCCCATATTAAAAATGTTTTAGTAAATAAACATTGATTTTAACTCTTTTAACCCTTCTTTAAATAAATTAATAATAAATGTCCTAATCTAACCCAAGTGGGCCTAAATGGTCATATTTTATTCCTAAGTTTGTTTTTGGTCGAAATACACTTGTCCAATAGGATTAGGACACGTGTTAGGGTAATAGTAATATCATATTTACCCTTAGTTACCCTATTTACTATTAACCGTGGTAAAAAAAAGTAAAAAGTTACTATTCACCAAAAATTATTTTCATCTCATTGAACCACATTTTAGTCCTTGATATTAACCGTGTCTGTCGGATTTTTTAAATTCCATTCACAGAAGCGGTAAAATTAAGTTTTATGCAAAATTCAGTTTTTAACCTACCACTTAGTGGTTTCACTATTCATCAAAAATTGAAAGTTTTCAGAAAAATACCAAAATTTCACCCTAGGCTAATTTCGATATTCTGAGTTCAAAAATGAAGTCCATTTTGAAAAATAAAATTTATAAAATTTCAAAAAAGTGGTTATTACTATTCATAACGGCTAGTTTTAATAGCATATTGTTGTTTAGTGAAACTCGGTATTGCGTACGACGCAAGCTATCGAGGAAGGTCGCGATTGCGTGTAAAGCAAGACAAGTAAGTGTTGTGTAGAAAAAGATTCCTGTGATGATTTATATAACATAAAAGTCTCGGGTGTTACAGTCATGACACCAAGGTCCATCCCAAAGGTGTCATCTCACCAAGGTCAATCCTCTAGGTGTCATATCACCATGGTTCATCCCTAATGTGTCGTATCATTAAGGTCCACCACCAAGCAATCATAAATCATAATTAACGATATTATTCTATAAGGTTTCATAAGAATTCCATCACTAGATATTTGTTAATTAACTAATGAATTGGAGAAATATCAGGTTAAATCATGTGAGCCGCATTGTACATAAAGGAAAACATGTCATCAATAACCCAAGGGAATACATAATATGTTTCATTTCAAAAACATTGCATAAATAGTGCATGGATTTTTAAAATGATTCATTTAAAACCCATTAAAATAGAATATGGGTTTATTATATGAAAATACATAGATCAATAAGACATTCTTACATATTTTTAAATAATATTGGAATATATTTGTGTATTAATAATATGATAATCTTTTATGAAAAAGAGAAAACATTCATGAAACAATTTCATCAGTATTAAGTTATACAACATGGACTATGGGTAAAGCATAATGAAAGAGATTAGAGGTCGAACATAGGATATACAACATTTTGGATCTTGGGGTAAGATAAAAATTCCATAAAAATAATTATTTCTTGATATTTATAAGATTCACAAAAGAGGATTACATTAATGAATGAGGGAGGAGGAGAATTCCCTTACTGAATATTTGTAGCATAATGGTATACATTGGGGACTATGGAATAGGAATAATCGATGGGAACCTAGTAATACCATTGATAAAAAAATTGGTAGTAGATGGAAGATAAAAATTTAATGAGGAAAAAAATATTTGATATTAAGTAAACTCACAAAAATGAGGCACTTGAATCAAAAAGGGAAAGATGATAATTTCTGTTACCATGAAAATCTTCTTCCTAAATCGTGGGGGGAACTCTAGAACATTTTATAAACATTAGGAAAACATTAATGATGTATATAGAGTTTAGATAGAAATAAATATATTTCAATCTAATTTTATTGGGGAAGAGGGCATAAATGTGGTATTTATAAATGAGGAGGGGTGGGATTCAACGATTAAATATTGGTTATTTTACAATATAATCCAACCACTTGTGATACAATCAATTCAAATCAAATTTATGGATTATTTAAGAGTTTTATAGGGTGTTTGGATGATAAAGGCCTCCCAAAATATATCCAAACCTTCTATCTAATCCAGTTAATGCACAAAAATCAAAAATACGTTTTATCTTTAAAAATCAATTTTTTGGTTCCAAAATGAAATGTATGAATTCCTAATTTAAAATTAACAATTTTAAAATCATATTTATACTTATTAAAATAAAATTTTATTAAATAAAATTTTTCAAAAAAATTATTCATGCTGACATAATAATGACTTCATAAAATTGGAGTGATTTTTAAACGGCATTTTTCACTTTTTCACTAAAAATTCTTTTTTGTCAGAAAATTCCAAAAAAATCATCCAATGATTGTTTTGAGGCATTTAGAAAAAAAATATTTTAATTCATTAAAATAATTCTCTATGTATGAGAATTTTAATTTTAAAATACATTATTATTTTTAAGGAAAATTAACAATTTATTAGAAAAATCTACATTCAGGTCATTATAAAAAATACTTTGGGATTCATTACAATATATTATCAATTATAAATAATTTTATAATATTATTATTAGAAATAATATTTTTTTTAATACTTCCACATAAATAATATTTTAATAGAATGTGATTTATAGTCATAAAAAATAATATAGTCGGATTATATTATTAAATAATCTCGATAATATTTTTGAGGCATCTATCTATCCAACAATAGTAGTGACCAACTAATTTATTGATAAAGGTTCATAATTCATATTGAATGTATTATTTGATAAACATAACTGTTGATGATAATTTTTACCAATAAATGCACCATTATTCTTACACTTCACCATACACTTCGATTCTATCAAGGTTCAATATTCTTCCTAGAATGAATTTTCTATTACCGTATCTTTGTTTCTTTGATACAACCCTGTTCGTCGGTGATATGATTATAGGGGAATGGGGAGAACCAAATATTTATATTTTACTCTATTTATTCTCTTTTATTCTTCCCATTGTAATATTTGGATTAATAATTATAATTTTTGTCAAACTTATTTTATTTTTAAACAACAAAATAATGCATTTATGATTTATATAATATGTTTTTCTTACTATTAAAAGATGTAAAAGTTCATATAAACATGTTGTGTTTACATTTCATTATGGAAATAAAAAGTATTTATATGTGTTTATAATAATAAATTCATTATAAAATAAGATTTATAGTATTTACATAAAGGATTTTTTAGGGTGTTACATTCTTCACCCTTTAAAAGAAATTTTCCTTTATAATATTTTTTTCATACTGAAGGAAAGTGTAATATTAAAAAAATTACTAATGGTAATCATATAAAAAAATCTAAAGGAAGAAATAACCTTTAAATATTCAAATATCATGATTCTTGGATGATAAACTCCATTATTAGTAAATGTTTTACATTATCCTTATATCCTTTATAAAAAATTGAATAATCTTGTGATTACCCATATAATATCCCCTATTAGTGCTATACTAGTAACATAGAAAGGCATGTTGTCCTATACTAGTTCCTGATCCAGTCTAGCATAATGTGATGTTTTCGGGTGTTAACCCTAGGTATATCTGTATTAGAACCACATCCACATGTTTATATCCAAACATGGATTTATTTTCTCATAAACCTCTTACTTAATACCCAATAAAATATCATGAAGTTTTTCCTTTATTTAGGAATATTCTTAGGGAATTTTTACTATTGTTTTCAAATCCTAATTTCCACAAATAACAAAACCATCCTTTGATACAACTATGGTGAGATTCCTTTTTATTATATAAATATTTCATTTCATGATACAATATCTATCAATTCAGTATATCTTTGGTATTTTTTGTAAATTTATGTACATATTAAATTAAAAATACATAAACATAAACATTATTCAATTATTTTGGGAGACTCCTAGTTATTCCACTCTAATATATCTCACTACATCTAATATCTGAGTGGAAATACTCAAATGAAAGGGTGTATAAAGCCCATCCTGGGAATAAAAAAAGGAAACACTTATCATGTGATCAACAAGTTTACGAATAAGTAATTATTTTATTAATAGGCATATCATTATTGAAATTAAACAAATCCTAACATGGAAATGTGGAAATAATATGAAAAAAGACATTCATAAGCATATCACCATGGTCATTCCCCAAGGGGTCATACCACCAAGGTCCATACCGAAGGTTTCATATCACCAACATCCATCCCCAAGGTTTCATATAACGATGTTATATCCCCTTCGGTTCATATAACCAAGGTATATCTCCAAGGTGTCATTTCACTATGGTATATCCCTAAGGTGTCATAAATCAAAATTACAATGGTTATTCACCAATGTATCATAAGCATATCAACTATAGAGATTAAATCATTACCAATTTCATTGGATTTATATCAAAGAACACCCTTTATATGTATTAAATAATTTTAGCCACATTTAAACCTATGGGAATAAATAATGTTTTTTATTTCAAAATCATTGCATAAAATGTTCTTAATGTCTTGAAAAAATTCCATTGTTAACCAATGAAAATGTAATATGGGTTATATATATATATCCATTAATCAAAAATAAATGTTTAAATATTATGGAATAATCATTGAATATATTTTTTTATTCATAATTTTAGAATATTTCATGAAAAAGAAAAACAAAATTCCTTGAACAATTTCAACAACAAAATAGTGTATAATAAAAATTATGGGAAAACCATAATGAGAGAGATTATAGGTCTCCCATATGGAAAAGTCCATTTTGGAAGTATGGTTAAGATCAAAATTTTAAAAAAAAAATAAATATTTTACAATTATAAGATTAGAAAAATATGAGTACTTGGATAAAAGGGAGAAGGAGATAATTCCCTTGCTAAAGTTTTCCAGCATAACGACATACATTGGAGATTTTGGAATGGGAATAGTGGGAGGAAACCAAGGTATACCATTTAGAAAACATAAAATTTTATTTTTAGGGAAGATAAACATTTAATGAAAATAAATATGCTTTTACATTATGTAATCTCTTAAAAATAAGGCACTTTAATGAAAAAGAGAAAGATAAAAATTTCCCTTACCTTTAAAAGTTCCTTCCTAAATCATGGATGGGGAAACACCAGGACATTGGGTGAACCTAGGTAACACCTTTGATGATGTTTATATTGGATAAATAGTCATAAAGTTCTGTATTTGTTATTTTTATTGGAGAGGAGGGGAAAGGGTGGTATTTATTCATGTAGAGGGGTGGGTTTAAGTGATTAAATACTGATTATTTTACAATATAAAGAAAAAAATTGTGACAGTAATCAATTTTTACCATATTTATGGAATATTTAAGAGCTTTATAGGGTTTTACTATGTTAAATTCATCCTAGAAACATACCACACCTTCTTGTGGACCCATTTAATGCACATAAATCAAAAATAAGTTTTATCTTTAAAATTCAATTTTTCTATTCCAAAATGAAATGTACAAATTCTTAAAATAAAATTAATATTTTAAAAATAATTTTTATAATTAATAAAATATATTTTTATTAAGTAAATGTTTTCATAAATTTTTTCAGTCATGTCGACATAAAAATGATTTCTTAAAATCACAGTGACATTTATAACCACAATTTTCACTTTTTCAATAAAAAATCATTTTTGTCAAAACATCCAAAAAATTAACCCTAAGATAATTTTGACATGTTGAGTTCAAAAATGAATCTTATTACATTTATGTAATTCTTTATTCATGAAAAGTTTATTTAGAAATAAATTAATATTTTAATGAAAATTGAAAATTTAATAGAAAAATCTACATTCATACCATTAGAAAAATTATTTTGGGATTCATTAGAATAAATTATCAATTAAAAATAATTTTATAATATTACTAGATGAAATAATAATTTAATTAATAATTTTACAGAAAACATATTTTAATATAATGTGTTTTATATTCTTCAAGATTAACAGAGTATGAGTATATCATTATATAATCTTGACGGTCTTTTAAAGGAATCAATGTACCAAATAATAGTAATAAACAAGTAATTTATTGACCAAAGTTAATAATTAATATAAATAATGTTAGTTAAAACCCATTAAATGATGATAATTATTTATACCTATAAATACACCATCATTCTTACACATCATTAGTCACTTCAAATCTATCAAGTTTCTATATCTTTTTTAGAATTAATTCTGTTTTATGATCTCCTTATTTCATGGATATATTGTTTTTAAAGAATGAGATGTTTCTAGGGGATTGAGGTGACTCAAACTTTTATATTTTACATTCTTAATTCTATTTATTCTTCCCATTCAAATATTTGGATTAATAATATTAATTTATGTTGATTGGGTATAATGTTCTTAAACAATGAAAAAATGTATTTATAGTTTTTGGAATGCGTTTTGTTTTATTATTCCATGATGTACTAGTTCGTATCAACATGCGTTTTTCAATTTTCATTATGGAAATAAAAATTATTTCTATGTGTTTATAATAATACATTAATTATAAATCAATACATCTCTTAATAAAATAATGTATTTTTTGGGCATTATAAACTTTCCAAAAGAATCCAAAGAAAGATTATGAAATATGAAGAGGGAAAACATATCCAAGATGAAAAGTGGTAAATATGGAATCTGAATAACATGTTAGAATGGGCCGATAAATCATAAGAATAATAAGAAGGTTGATATTACTTCCATATGAAAATTGGAATTAGTCTACATGGCTATTTGTGAACCATTTATACAGAAGGCTACTTGAGGTGATCTTTATTTAGTTACTTTCATTGATGAATTCACTCGAATGACTAATTTTATTTTCATTAATCATATGTATAAAAATATTAGGATATTTAAAATGTAATGAAGTTCGGTTAAAAAAGAGATTTGTTTGTATATCAAAATGATGAGTACTAATAATATGAAACAATACAAGCATGATGCTTTCAAAACTTATATCAGAAAATACATAATCAAGAATTATTATATATCGCCTTATACACCACAACAAAATGGTGTTTTAGAAAAAAATCATTGGAGCATTGTGGAAATGGATAGAAAATATTAGCGGAGAATAATGTTCAAAAGTTCTTCTGGAGAGAAGTACTACGTACTATAGTGCGTATTCAAACTTGTTGTCTTTTGATACCTAAGACACATATTACACCATATGATAGTTGGTTACAAAATAAGCCTATATTTAAATACTCCAAAGTCTTTATAAGTCCTTATTATACTAAGATCAAAGGATGTGGGTTGGGAAATCTTGAATTTAAGGCCAGTGGTAGAGTCTTTTTTTGTGCTACCTATCTAATGGATATGGGTATAGAAGTTGAAATAAGACATTTAAGAAATTTATTGATTGATTAGAAGTAAATTTGGATGAAAATAAGAGCGAAATAAGTTATAAAATTCACGAATATTTTAAGCATCTTTTAGAAAACAATAATTAGTTATTTCAAAAAATAGTTGAAATTTTTCATCATATCAGACCGAAAAGATTTGATGTTAATTGATAATATTTTAATAATGATGAAGAAACTTCTGGCGTTAATATAAATTATTTTTATAGGATAAATAATCATGTAGAAACTTATAGTATCATTTTGAATTAAAATTCATTAGTTTTTAGTAGAAGGAGCCCAAGATTAGAGAACCAAAAAGTATTGTATCTTAGTTTGATCTTAGAATGTTGGTTGAGGATATTGAATATCATGAGTGGTTGGAAGCTATGAATAATGAAAAAAATAAAATTTAAATGAATTTTATATGGCGAATTTTTACAAGAATGAAAAATAAAAATGTGATTGGTACAAAATGGGTTTTGAGGAACAAAATGAATGAAAAGGTAAAATCACAGGAAACAACACATGAGTTGTTTGCAAAGGATATTATCAAATATAAGGCATTAAATTTGAAGATAGTTTTTCTATATTCTCTATACTAGATACAATAAGAATGGTTTTTTCAGTGGAAGATGATAAGAAATACAAAGTTAATCAAATGGATGTAAAGTCTTCATTTATGAATGTTGACCTTAAAGATGAAGTTTTTATTAAATAACTATAAAGATTCATTCCTTAAAATGATGGAAGAATTTTATATAGATTGATCAGTGAATTGTATGTCTTGAAATGGGATCCAAGGGCTTAGTATTCTAAACATGATGACCATATTGTTAATATGGATTTTTCAAAGGCACTATTGACAGAAACATGTTATTAAAGAATTATTTCTTGGGCATATTGATGGTGATTGTATATACAGATGAAATCATTTTTTTCAGTAATAAGAGTTTCTTTTGTCAACAATTCTCAATGAAGATGCCTAAGTATTTTGAGATATCTATATTAGGGGAACCAATGTAATGACCCAAATATCTATGAATGAAATTCCCTCATTTTGAATAAATAAAATTATTTATTATGTAATAATGTTATAGAAAACTCATGCACTACTTTTTTTATTTTGGAACAATTTGTCTTTCCAGATATAAAAGATAGTGAAGCATAATAACTATTGAAAATATAGCCATTAAATACCTATAATATGACTATTATATATAAAGGGTTTTGATAATGTGTAATTGAAAAATTTTAAAAGAAGAAATGTCCACAACCTATAGGATAATACCATATAAAGACCATTTATCAGAGCTTCTAAGGGAGATAGTATCAAAAGTACTTTCCCTTGACCAATTCCAAGAAACAGAAATTGTATTTTGGAAAATGTATAGTTTCAATAAAAACAAATTAATTTATAGAATTGATTGATTTACGAAATAAATTAAATTTTAATAAAATATTACTTTTAAATAATTTTTATTAAATTTAAATGATAATATAATTTTATGTTGTCAAAAATAATTTCTATGAGCATAAAAAAACTCTTATTGTTAAAAAGCCAATATTTTTCAATAATATTGTTTTCATGATTTTAATTTCTAAATTTTCATACATAGATAATTATTTGGATAAATAAATACTATTTTTAAAATCATCACGTTGAAATTATCCAATAGTTATTTTTTCCTAATTTTTTGCGACAGTCGAATTTTTAGGTCAAAATTAAATACGATATAAATGTACAGTGTATATTATGACATCATAATGACCCAAAAGTAATTTTTTAAATCATATAAAAGATATTCACGACCAAATATATACTTAACCATTAAAATAATTCCTTTTTCAGTTCTTTTATTTTTTTTATAAGCCCTTAATGAATCCTCTGAAACCTATATTATATTATAAGGTTTTAAAATCAATTCTTCATATTCATGACTCAGATTAAAATAACCAAGAGTGTTATTTTAATTATAAGGGTTATTAAACATTTAAAATAATGAAAACCAATTAATGTTTTTAGAAACCATAGGAAAACATCATACGAATGTTTAGGGTATTGATTACATTTCCATATAGAGTCCAAAATAAATGTTTAGAAATTGATAAAGAATTCTTCTAATGTTTTTTGTATAAAACCACCCATAATCTTATTCATATTCATTAAAAACACACAATTACTCTTAACATACGTCTCTATATCTCTCCCAAGTTTCCCCTAATCTCTCAAGAAGATCCTCCAAAGCTTTTAGAAGCACCCTCTCATGGTAAGGGATCTCTCTCTCTCTTCCTTTACATTCACACCCCTTCTTCGTATTTATCCATTTAAATATGAATTTATTTTGTTTTCATGTATTTATAAATATCCATTTACTATAAAATTGATGTAATAATAATTATATATAATTTATTCTCTCTCGTTATAACCTTCACCCAAGATGTTATTATGCTGAAGATAGGGATCCTCTCTTTATCCTCTTTATTCAAGCACATCCTTTGTATTATGCCTTTTATTTTCCACTTTTTCATTTTTTGATATGTTTTTTATACATAATTAATACTATTTTTATGATTATAGAGTAATTCAATACCCCCTTCACTCTTATCTAACCCTTCTATAAACTTTTTGTACACCCTTTATGCTGCCAAAATTATCTGGTGATTTTTCATGCCAATCATTTGTGTAGTGAATACCTGTCTCCATTTAAACTAAAGGTTATTCTCATACTTATTCCTGTCACAAATTAGTATAGGATTTATAATCATGTAACCCTCATTCATAAATTATTTGGTTATAATTTATTAAATACATCCTTATGTAGTATGATCTATGTGGCACACCTGTGCATTTACATGATATGAATGTGACAGGTGCGACCAGAATTATATGTCCCTAAAATGAATTTGGAAATGTTCTAATCTGATGATACTCCATTTATAATGAATATTAGGTTATCCAAAGAATATTAGGTTATGATTTCTTGGTTTCTATCCTTGATATATGTCTACGATGGAATGTTTTAAGTTGTTTCCACATTCCTATGTTAACTTTATGTAATCATGTTATATCATTCCTAATTGTTCAAGATTATGATTATCACCCCTCTTATGCTACCTTGGTATACCACTTGGATCACATGAATTAATTTAAATTATTCTATTATTTATTTATTACCTTATTAGTCATTATATCTCACCCCATTCTTATGTATATCCCCAGATTATCCCATGAATGTTTTGAAGAATAATGGAATTTTAGGAGCATCTTAAGGATGTTTTCAATAATGTCAATTTATTTCTTCTTAAAGTTGTTATTATATCCACTTAATTTCTAAAATACACAAGGATTCATGATATTTAAGTATTTTATTATGTGTTCTATTATAATAAATCCTAAAATAAAGTTTATTAATGACATGGGTTTTCATATTTGGTATTAGAGAAAAGTATAGTTTTTTTGGATTAGGATTAGAAAACACTAGTAAAATACTTAGAGATCATACAAAATACAATAAAAATTTTATATATATATTTTAAATTATAGAGTAAGTTGTTTCCAATAAAATACATCAATTTCAAGATAAAACAACTGGATGTGGCTCTATAATAGATATACATATGATAATTACCCTAAAAGGTGCATTGAACAGAACTCAACCATAATCTGGTTCAAGATAATGGGCCTTGCTGCACACCTAGTTTGACACTCCTAGATGATATGCTTTGGTAGATTCACAATCTCCATAAAAAATGATATTAATGGAATAAAAATTACCATAA
This sequence comes from Viscum album, assembly GCA_963277665.1. NCBI lineage: Eukaryota > Viridiplantae > Streptophyta > Magnoliopsida > Santalales > Viscaceae > Viscum > Viscum album. The sequence continues at coordinate 1,285,412,110 of OY728134.1, forward strand.
TATTTTATTTTAGGAAATATATCATGGAAAACATAGATTGAAACATAGAAATTCATAGGTTAAATAAAATATATCATTCATGAGTTATACCTTCAATGTTCATAGTTTCACTTTTATGAGTTTAACTGTTTAAAAATTCTAATCCCAAAGTCTATTTCTGATGAATTTAATTATTAGAACTAAAATAAAATAGAGAAATAATGGGTTATCATCCATGGTTCTACTCATTTTTTATTATAACACATGTTTAGTAGAACTATTCAATCACCACCTCAAAAAATGGATGTTGAGTTATCGGTGAAGAATATGAATGGTCAATTGTTGTATCCTAATAATATAACTCATCACCTATCCATTTTTTAGGATGAACATTCTAGAGGACCCTGCGATTCCACCTTTAGTTGAATTTGATGCAATTATAGGCATTGATTGACTTTTCTTATATAGATCCAACATAAATAAATGAGAGAAAGAAATCATACTATGTATCACGAATCATCCCCCAATTATATATAAGTGAAAGGATGACGATGAATCTTATTTTGTAATATTATATAATTAATGTATATTATTCTCATTTTATGAAAATATTATATAGCTAAAATGAATGAGCCTAAATAAAATATAATCCTTAATGAAATGACCACTGTAATGGAATTCAATGATGTGTTTATGAATGAGATGTTTGGTCTTCATCATAGCTACGAGGATGAGTTCTAAATTGTGCTCATTCGTGGATAATTTCTAATATACAAGACTCTATACAGTATGGATATTTTTTGAATTTAAGAGATTAATAAACAACCATAGGCTAATCAGAACGATGGGTTTATATATAAAACTTCTTCACCAATGGGTGCATCGGTCCTCTTCATCATGATGAAGGATGGTTCAATGATCCTATGATTTTATTAACATGAGCTCAATAATATAATGATATTGAACAAGTATCATTTTCCACATATTGATGATGTTTTCAATCAGTCATGGGGAGCCTTGTATTTCTCTACGGTGGATCTTTGGATGTGATATTATCATGTAAAGGTGATGAAAGATTATATCCCTAAGAATTATTTTTGTACAAGGTATGGGAAATAAATGTTCATAGTGATTCCATTTGGGCTCACTAATTATCCAGTAAAATTCATGTATATAATGATAGTGTCTCTACGGATTACATAGAAAAATATTTGGTTGTATTTATATAATATATTCTTATCTGCTCCAAAATGAATGAGGGACATGAGGAGTACTTGAATTATATACTAAATACTTTTCAAAAGGAATATTTATATTTAAAGCTTAGTAAATATGATTTTTTGGTTGTATAAAGTAACATTATTTAGACATGTTATCATTAGTAAAGGAATATTTGTGGGTAATTCAAAAAATAAGGAAATTTAAGGATATACAAGGATAATATAGGTGATAGAAATTAAAAGTTTTCTTAGATTAATTGGGTACGATCATTGATTGTTTAGGAACTTCTCACAATTTCCTAGCCCAATATCTAAGATTAATCATAAATGAATAAATTTTGTTTGGACTGATGAATGTGAAGAAAGATTTAAAGATCCAAAAGAGAGGCTAATCACTACACCTATGTTCACATTACCTACCATTTGGGAAGGATTTTTTATCTACAATGATGCCACCAAAGTTCTATTGGACTGTGAGCTCATGAAAGATGACAAAGTGATAGTTTATTCCTCCTTACAATTAAATTTCAATGATAAGAACTTCCCAATGCATGATCATGAGTTAGTAGTATTGATATTTAGGTTTATGATTTGGTGACATTATCTCTTTAGGGATAAGTATGATATATATACGAAGCATAAAATCCTCTCATACATATATTCAAACAAAATGAACTCAATATACACAAATAAACATTGTCAGAGATGATCGCATAATATGATTGTTTATTCCACTACCATCCTAGAAAGGAAAACAATTTGGAAGATGATTTGATTAGAAAGAATCTAGAAACCCTATATATCATTTTATTTTAAAGGTATCAAATCTTATTGTACATGTAGAGGATAAAAATGGGAATAACAAAAGGATCTTCATCATACCATTCTCAAATAACTACTCAAACATCTCTTCTTGATAGGATCAATGAGGATACTAATGATGATGAGATGATATATAAAAGGTATAGAATATTCCAAAGTTCAAGTTTACTGAAGATGGATTTATAAGGTTTGGAACCCATATATGTGTCTAATTAAAACCACAATTAAAGAGGGAACTTCTAGAAGATGCACATATCTCATAATTATCTTTTAATCCATGAATCAATGAAATTTAATTAGATTTGAATAAAAAATAATCATTGGATAACATTAAGAGAGATATTGTGGATTTTGTATCCTGATTATTTTTATGAAAACAATTAAAATATGAACAATAAAATTCTAATGGTATGATGAATCCATTTCCCATTCTAGTATGAAAATGGGAAAACATAACCATGGTTTTTATTATAGGACTCCATAGGACCCCTAAATGTAATAATTCCATCTAGGTAGTAGTCAATAACCATAACATGATAATGAAATTCATTGATAATACGGCATATTTTTCTCTTGATCAACTCATCATGATATACACACTAGAAGTGGTAACACTGCATGGAGTTACACTCTTTATTATATCTGATCAAGTTTTAAGGTTTACCTTGAGTTTCCGGATAAGTCTTTAGTAATTGTTGGATATAGAACTGAGCTTCAACATTATTTATCACCCTCATATGGATATTCAATCGGAAATGTCCATATAAATCTTATATAAGATGTTGATATCATGTTCAATGGATTTATAAGGATGTGGGGATCAACACATTCTCCTAGTGTAGTTCTTATATAACAATAGTTTCCATTCTTGCAATTAAATGACCCCTTATGAGGCTCTATATGGGAAGAGGTGTTAGACACTAATATGTTGGGAAATGTTGGAAAGCAGAATCTGGTGGGACCTGATATTATCCATGAAATGATAGAGAAGTTTTAAATCATTTAACATCATATAAAATAAACAAAAATTCAACCGATAACTTATGCAGAAAATCATTGAAAATATCTATATTTTGAGTTTCGAGATAAATTTTTCCTTCATATATCACCATTGAAGAAATTCATGAGGTTTTTAAATAAGGGAAATATTATTCACAGATAAATAGAACCATTTTAGATCCTTGATCAAATCGGAGCGGTGGCCATTCAACTAGCACTCTCACCTAACCTATATCATGTACGTTATGTTCTCCATGTATCCATATTGAAGAAGTACATACCAGAACCCAAACATGTACATAATATCGATGTGGTACCATTATATAATGATCTTTTATATGAGGAGTAGCTGGTGAAGATTTTAGATCACAGAGACAAGGTTCTACAAAATAAGACTTCTCACTTGGTCAAACTATTATAGTGGAACCAAAAGTTTGAGGGAGAGAATAGGAAGAGGAAATGAAATATAAGTAACCTCATCTATTTTAGTGTATTAAATGAAAATTTTGAGGGTGAAATTTTTGAAGGTGGAATAATGTAACAACCATAAATTTTATAAATTTAATTCATGGTTTTTGAATGAATAAATGAATTATTAAGTAAAATATTTATAGAAAACCCATTCCCAACATTAGATGTTATGGATAATTAAATCCTATAAGATGTAAATGATCATTAATCATTATAATAATTTATAATATATGCTTTTATTAGTGATAATAATACTAGTATATATAAAAGGTTGTGATAAAGTCTAATTTATATAGATGGAAGAAGCAATTGCCTTGACCATTAGGATTGTACCCTATGAAGCCCATTTAATAGACCTTTCAAGGAAGATATCATCATTGTTATTTTTCCTTTAGTAAGCCCAATCTGAGATTTAACAGCTACATAATGTGATAAATCATTTCTGGGAGAATTTCATTCTCATCGTGATCGTGACCCAAACCATGTTCATCAAACCACCCCATGAAAATATCACCTTCGCACACCTTACCCTTAGAAAATTTTATACTGTAGTAAAGGTTTATGTGTCTAAATCCAAGTAATATAAATATTTATATTTTATAAAATAATTATTATATTTTTCCTCTATTATTTTTAATACTTTTTTAAATTATTATATAAAAAGTTTGACAATAAAATAGATTTTGATACGTTGAAACAAAAAAATATTTTTGGTAAATGTATAGTTTCAATCAAGGCATCCTATTTTAATGAATTAAAGAATTTTTTTAAATTAACAATATTTTCATAAAATATTATATTTAAATAATTTTTAATAAATATAAATGATTATATAATTTTTTGAAGTAAAAAATAATTTTTATAAGGGTCAACATATTGTTATTATAAAAAATCCAGATATTTTTCAATAAATGTGATTTTTTTTAAAAAAATATGTAAATAATAATACATATAGAATCCTCTGGATAAAATAAATATTATTTTTTAAATAATAACATTGAATGTATCCAAATATGACCTTTTCTTATTTTTTGGAGAGTCAAATGTTTGGGTCAAAATTAAATATGATATAAATATATGGTGTATATTATTAAATTACAATGACCCAAAATTAATTTAATATATTCAATAAAAGGATTCCATGACCAAATATATGATTTTCCTTTAAAATACTTTTTTATGTTATTTGATTAATTTTATAAACCATTAAAGAATTATCCAATTCCATTATTATATTTTACGGTTTTAAAATCAATTATTTGTAAACATGACTCACTTACACATCACTAATGGTATTTTTTAATATTATCATAAATTAAAATTGTAAAACACTGAAAACAAATTCACTTTGGAAGTAATAATGAGAAAAATTATGCTAAAATTTGTGGTTTTGAATACTTTATCATATAGAGTAAAAAACCTATGTTTGGAAATTAATAAAGAATTATTCTCTATAGTGCTATATAAACCAACCCAAAATCCCATTACTCTTCACTAAATACCCTTGGAACATGAAATTAATATTACATTACCTATTTATAGCCCTCCAAATGTGCTCACAATCTTTCATGAATCTCGTTCCATTATTTTAGAATCACCCTCTCAAGGTATGGGATCCATCTTCTCTTTTACATTCAAAACACTTATTTGTGATTAGGATTTTGAATATCAATTGATTATGCTGTAACATATTTATAATAATACCTTTAATATCAAATTAATGTTCTAATAATGATATATCATTTATCCCCTATCATTATAACCTTCACCGAAGTCGTTGCTATGTTGAAGTAAGTTATCCTCTCCTACTATATATTAATGAACCACCTTTATATTATTCCTTCTGTTTTCCACATTTTCATGTTTGTATATGTTTTCTATATATCCCCTTACTATAATTAAAATTTAAAAGTAATTTTATACCCTTTTAGCCCTTATTAACACATTTTATAATCCTTCATGTACAACTATTATGCTGTCAAACTTATCCCAAGATTTTCCATGCCAAACATTTATGTAGTGAATATCCATCTCCATTTCCACTCAAGGATATTCCCCTAGATACATATATAATTCATTATTCTGTTATTTTTGTGCATGTAACCTATATTCATTAATTTTTGGGTAAAAATTAATTAAATTAGTCCTTATTTTATGTGATCTATGATGATCTATTATGAATGTACATGATATGAAAGTGACATGTGGGCCAATTATTATATTTCCCTACAATGAATTGGGTAGTGTTTTAATATAATGATATTCAATGTATGGCGTGAAATAAGTTATCCTAAGAATAATAATTTACATTTTATTGGTGGTTATACTTGACTTATGTTAATGATTCCATGTTTTATGTTGTTTTTACATTCATATGTAACTCATATATCATCATGTTATATCATGCCGCATTCTTCAAGATTAATATTATGACCACTCTTATGAAACCTTTATATTCCCCTTGGATCACATGTACTACTTTAACTTATGATATTCTTTATTTATTCACTTATTTTGTTTTATATATCACCCCTTTCTTACGTACATCCTCATGTTATCCTGTTTAGTTATAGAAGAAAAATGGAATTTTAGGAGCTTGTTAGGGAAGTATTCAATAATTTCATTGTATTCATGTTACATGTTGTAATTTTATATTCTGAATTTACAAAATAAATTATTCTTAATGATATTTTTGTATTTTATTATGTGTACCATTATGTAATAAATCATAGAATAAAGAGTATTAAAAACATGGGTTGTATTAACTAAACTACTTCTTGTGGTAAAAAATTAAGCATAATTCAAAGTAGGTATTTATTCCAAAAGAAAAATATGCCACATAAATATTGAGAAATTTTATAATGTAAGGTTAAAACGAGGTTTTTAAAACTATAATAACTGGAAAAAAGATGAGAAAATATTAATAGGGAAATAATGTTGATGAGAAGAAATTTAGAACTATGATTGGAAATCTTATATATCTCAAAACATCCAGACCAGAAATTTTATATGCGGTAACTCTATGTGAAATGTATAAAAGTGAAACAAAGGAGCCCAATATGCTTGAAATTAAAATAATTCTAAGGTAAGTAAAATGTACAGTGAATTGTGGTTTACTAAGTTGATATTGCGGAGTTCTATAATTTCTTGGGTACACTGATGTTGATTGGAGAAGAGATTGTATAGAACAAAAATTCTCATTTGATGGAGTAATTGTTTTTGGTGATGTTCGTGTTAGCTCGTAAAATAACAAACAACATAAGGTGACACAAATTACAACTAAATCTATGTATGTGGTTTCTAATCATGTAGTAACATAAGATTTATGGATGAAGATTTAGATGGAAGATTTAAATATTGACATATAGATATCATTACAGATTATTTATGATAGTCAGAAATCTATTGATCTTTCAAAAAAACCCATTAAAAAATCTCAACATAAACATATTGAAATTTTATATCATTTTAAGAAATTGGAGATGGATTCTGGTGACATCATACTTTTTTTTATAGTAGAGAAGCTTGCAGTAATATTTACAAAATATATGCCACATGAGATTTTTTTTGAGTTAATGATGAAACTATATGTTCGGTCTTCCCCAAAAACTTTAGCATTCATTTATTTTAGTTCCCCCATGGTCCTTTGGATTATGTTTCTAGAGGGGGGTAAATTCAATGAAAAATGGTTTATAATTTTAAAGTGGGAGTATGCTTCTATGATGTAGAGACTATCAATGTTTTGTTGATTCATTTGTCAGGACATAATAAGGCAGGGAGATTCATAATTTTTTTTAACAAATAAGGGGAGGAATTAAATAAACCAATGTATTTGTTCCTTGGTTTGAAAAATCCTAGAGATCCCATGGTTTTTGGTAATTTGGGATTTTGTATTTGTTGATATCCATTCTTTATGTGCAGATTAATTTTGAAGGTGATTGATCTTTTTTGAATGGAATTATATATCATGGAAGAATGTTTCATTATTCTAGTGAGTGTTTTTTGAGAAGTGATGGAGTAGTATTGGGGGTCAGATGAACTAGTTATGACTGAGTGTGAGCAAATTCTTGATTATCCCATAATCACATTGATGAATTTGACCAGTTGGAGTTCACATAGCTATTTCACATAGCCTTTAATGCTACATAGGTGATCTACAAAATGTATCAAATGTCCTAGAAATTTCACATAACCAATTCCACCTAGAAATATAATCTACATATTTGAATGAGTCACATAGTTAATTTCAAATGAGAACTACATGGTTGATTATTTAAGGTTTCCTAATGATTCTTGTAGCCATTTTCAAATGAGAATGACAAAGTTTATTGTTCAACATTGCTGAATGAATATTCAAATTTCTAAATCACATAGGCCAAGATGCTACATGGATGATTGGGATACCATGCAACTGATTTGGATTTTTGGATATGTAGGATTTGAATTTATATAGGTTTTCAAATTTGGAATATTATGGAATGAAATTTTTTATAAAAAATCATGTATTGTTTTTAATACTTTCATAACCATAGGATTCAGTTTTTTATCCATGATTACTGCATATTTTTATTATTATGCTGCAACTCCTTAGGAGAATTAAATGTTGATTTTATATTGTTGTAATGAAATGAATCGGTTAGATAATTTATTCTATAATGAATTTAAAAGGATCATGGTGTGTTCATATAATTTATACCATGTTTTATTTAGTGAGAATGTGGGGTCATCCGGGAAATTTTTACCACATTTAAATTTATGGAGATTATAGGGTGCTTATAGATTTTCTTCCCTAATTCATTTATGGAGATCATGATGGTGATTAGAATATGTGTCTCATTTGTTGAAATATAAAAGAGAGATAATCTCTGAAACATTGAAATATATATATATATATGATATTTTACATTTTTCTTTAGTAGTGTAAAATTCAGTGAAGAATGTGAGGAGATTGAAGAAGAGGTGATGCGTTTTAGAGGTCAACATCTAATGAATCTCATGGTCTCATGTATTTTCATTTTAGTTTGAGAATATTCTTGAAGTAAAACTCAAGAATACAAAGTGTTAATTCTTTCTTTCATATTTCTGAGACTCATGGAAGTAGATTTTTTTCTCTTGTTTCTAAATGTACCTATTATGTTTGGTGATCTTTTTTATTTTGTAATAATATTTTGTTCTTCAGGTAAAAACTATGATATTGACTGTGACTCTTGACATGTTTGGTGCAATACCACATGAATTCTTATAAGATGAACTTAATTGTGGTTTCAGTGAAACTAATCTATTGTTTTGGGGATAACCAACCATGATAAGAAGTTATATTCTATAGTAGATCTGATCCTTGTACAGATTGTATGTTCATTTTCCTTTCATTTTATATGATCATTTGTGAATGGGTTTTTTTTAACTAGAATGAACTATAAAAAGTCATAGAGGATACATTTGTTGAAAATAAATTATATAAACTACCATATATTGATTCAATACCTGTTCTAAGTGGAGAAGAATGATCATGTTAGGAACTTCACACTTGTTATAACAAACTCAGCCTTATCCTTTCAGACTAATAAATATATGTAAGAAAAAAGTTCTATGATATTCAAATCCTCTGATAGATCCTTCACTACATGGGATGGTAGCTTCCTGTTACGTGTGTCAGTATCAAAATTCCACTTTTTCAGGGGTGTAGGTAATTCAATAGTGAAATGATAGTAGGAAATCCACCCATTTCTTTTGATAAATAATTACATTTTTTTGGGAAAATATATAACTCAATCTCTTATGATTAATTTAAATGGTAAACCTTTCCCTGGAAAATTAGTTCCACGAAATCGTAAGGGAATGCATCACAATTGTGAGTTCCAGATCATGTGTGGGATAGTTATTATTATTTGGATTAAGCTGATGGGAACCATAAACCACCACATGATCACCCTGTATGAGAATGCAACCCAAATATGAACCCGAAGAATCATACAAAAATGTATCCCTACCCATCCTCTAGGAGAGTCAACATTGGTATTGAAATCAAAAAGAACCTCAACTCCTCGAATGAGGTGTAAAATTTCATTTCCTAAATGAACTTCAATCCATTTCAGGAGAGAGAATTCAGTAGAGATGCCATCTTAGATAAATATTTCACAAACTGGTGATAGTTCCCTACTAATCCCAAGAAGATATGAACCTCAAAGATACTGTGTGGTTTCTTTCATGACATGAAAACATCAACATTTTTAGGATCAATTGAGATACCATGTTCTAAGACAAAAATTCCCTATGAACATCACATATAAAATCTTGAATTGAAAATTTGATATCTTGGAATGAAGTCAGTGATTCCTCAAGAGGTCCAAAACTACTCTCAAATGAAGAACATTATCCTCCTTAGCTTTTGAGTAAAGTAAGATGTCATACATGAACACCATAATGAAAGAGTTGAGTTATTTGTGGGAAATACCATTCATCAATTCCATAAACATAGCAGAAGCATTGCTGAGGCCACTTGTAATAATAAGATACTCATAATGTTCATACCCACTTATGAATATGGCCTTTGAAATGTCAAACTACTTGACACTATGATGGTGGTAACTAGGCCAAATATTAATCTTAGAGAAAAAATTCACCCCAATTAGATGATAAAGAACTATCAATGTGATTTATAAAATACTTTTTCTTAACCATGACCCAATTAAGATTCCAGAAATCAACACATAGTTGAAGGGTTTTACTGGCCTTCTTAGTGAAAAGGACATGTGTATCCCAAGCAAATATACTAGGTTAGATGAAGCCTTTGCACATAAGTTCATCTATTTGATTATTCAGTTACTTTAATTAAGTCTATTTCATATCATAGATGGTAATATATATAGTTTGATTTCCCAAAACCAATTCAATAGAGAACTCCACCTCCCTATCTGGTGGTACAATAGAAAGGTTTGACAGAAAAATATTTGGAATGTCAAAAACTAATGGAGGAAGTTCACTACAAGAATCATCCCACTACATTTGAAAATCATACAAGGATATCATCCTACCCAATTTTGGAATATAATGTCCTGATCATCTTGACCTCATGTCCCATTCTCCCTAGAAAAAATGGAAATCTCCATCGGGGGAATTAAATAACACATGTTGATGGTCACAATCAATTAAAGATATTTATTCAACCAACCAGTCTATTTAGAGAATGATGTCAAGGAGATTTATTTTTACAACCCAAAATTCACAGATGATATTGGTATTTGATAAAAATAATTCACAAGAGGGGAACTAGAGACCCTACTCCCTCTTCAAACCAGGAGGTGTTGTAATTTCCATCATATAAGGAATTATCTCTATTTGATGGTTAAACAGGTCTATAATGTGGGTTGAGGAAAAATAATGTGAGGAACCACTATCAAATAAATAATTTATTAAAGTCACAGAAATAGAAATTATACCTCTCATTATCATAGGGACCACATTAGTACCCTTTGGAGACTCATACACTACTTGAAGTAGCTTCATTGTTGATTCTTGGGACAAGAACCCCACTTCTCTTGAATCATCTTACGGCGCCAAAAGACTTATTAGTACTAACATACTTATTTCACTACTCTATACTATTTTTTATACATTTTTTTACTTTTCCATATCGTGATACTTAGTTTTACCATCCACATTGGGGGTTTATATGATTATTCTTGTATGAATTGGAATTCCATCTATATTATCATTGTTTTATTACTTTATACTTTGATGATTATTTGGTTTATATTTATTTTTTGATTTACTGATGAATTTTATTATTACAAAGGTTATAGCCTCCCCATGTTACATTAGACCCTACCAACTAGTCAACAACCTCTTGTATATGGGGATGCATGCATGAGGTCATAAAGAGTCTTAACATGGGTGTTGTTCAAGAAATCTATGTTAGGGAGTTACAAAATGGTATCAAATTCCCAAGGTTTCCTTTCATCCTTTTCTCTTGCGTTTAAGTATGAAATGAATTAGGTTGTATATAACTCGTGTATGGGAGTTTCTATTCTCCAATCCATCTCATGTTCAATGGACTTATGAGTTATTGGTGATGGGAATACTATGACATTTTTATGGTACTTAGGTGAATTCATGTATTATGATTAGACACATAGGCCCACACGTCATATATATACATGTTGAGTGTTTTATAGTTGTTATTTAATTTTATTCCTTGATTTTTGCTAATTATTTGTTGATATATATATATATATATTCTCTATTTTTGTGATATGCCAGTTTGGCATTAGTGAGTTGAACCTAATCATACTGCTAGATTAATTATATGATTGTGGCTAATGTATAGGTATGGAAGACTAGGATTGAGCCATGGGTATAACTATGGTTGTTATTTCTTATTATTTTGGGTAACCACCTAGGATCGGTCTTCCAATATAATTATGTATTTTACTTATTTTCCTAGGTTGTAACCTTAAGATAATTGTTATTGGTTTTCCAATAATTCTTTTTTAATTCTGATAATGACTCTTATTAGATGTTTTATGGGTCTACCTACAATTGTCTACTAGAATGCCCCCATAAGGGAGAAATACCCTATTCCATGACATAATTTATTGAATAGTGTAGCTGATCATGCTCATATACCTACTTCATTGATTCACGAGGTGGAGCTGATCCATCCAGATTTTTTTATTGTTCCCATTAAAGGAGGGGAACATCGAAGAACATGTTTCATAATGTTGAGATCTTTTATTCCTAACACCCTATATCTCTCTAGGTATCTAGAGGCCCTTAGGGTGTCAAATATTTGATTGACATTATTGAGTTTATCTTCAACTTGGTAGAGACTCTTGATGACTAGCAAGTTAAGTTGGTAGCCTTTATGTTTCAAGTGCCCATGACGAGATGGTGGAGTATCATGAACCATATTGGTAGATATGAGGATTCTATGAGGACTTATTTTAAGTATTTATCCTTTTAAAAGTTCTTTATAGACTCAATGAAGTTGGACTAAGTGAAATATTTCATGTAATATCTTTAGATGATGATGTCGGTAACGACCTATTCATCCCATTTTAAATATTATCTTAGTTTCTCTTCTATATTGGCTTGGAACATAGTGTAAACGGATTTTAAGTTTGAGATAGTTTATTGTCTGGATCTCAAACACAAGTTCATGAACATTGAACCGAGGACATACACTAAGGAGTTATACAGGGATCTCACAATAAATAGAGGGTTGGAAGAGGATTATAAAATGGGTATTATTATAGTTCCTAGTGGATCAATGAGAGGAATACCTATTAATAATATAAGTACTTCTTATAGTGGTAATAAAAGGAGGGATGAAGATCTATAGTAGGAAAGTGAGAGGAAGATGGTTCATTGTTGGTCTTATTCCACTCTCACTAAGAAAATCAATGTTTCCCAATGTTTCAAATGTGGGTGGAGTGATAATTACTATAAGAAATGATAAGAGACCCAGAGGAAGTGTAACTGATGTAGAATAATAGGGCATCTATAGCATTTATGATTGAAAAAATAAAGAATCATATCTCATACAGGTTTGATTTAGATACAAGAAATGAGCCATGAGACTATTCATGGTCCTTGCTCAGAGATTTAGGCCCTCATACAACGATGACTCAGACACGTCCTGAATATTAGTTATAGGGTCGTGGAGCTGAGGCAGGCCAAGTGTATACATTGGACCATTTATTGGATAATGGTTGAGTGGGACAATAAAATATATGAGGTACTGTCATGATCACCTCTACACATTCTACATCACTTTTTAATACTTGTGTCTCTCATTATTTTATATTTTACCAATTTCTAGTTGACCTTGAATTACCTATTAAGTTATCTTATGAGTTTCTATCTTCACACACACACATGGGAAAGAAATTTTATCTTCTCTAGAGATTCCTAGAGTGTCCATTAGTTTTTAATGGTGTTTAAAATATATTCTAAAACCCATGATGTTTATTTTCATTATGTGGTCTTAATTTTCAAAGGCAAGCAGTCACCAGGATGTACCAACGACACCTTGAATACCAGTTGAATTAAGAGGATGGGCGGTCAGTCTCACCACACCCTTTTGAGGTGGATTATTTTTTACTTTAGTAATCTATTATATATTTAAGAAATATTTAGGAAAATTAGAAAGTAATGTTAGTAACACCACTAATTAATTTCATGTGTGATGGTTGATTAATTGCATAATGATATTTTTTAAAGCCTCACTATGAGGGAACTCTAGAATTTTGTGTCATCCAAGAAGGTAGTTGGTACTTAGTGTTGGTATTTGGACCATTAAATGGGTTTCTTATATACCCCTATAAAGAGGATCAAATCCCACATATTTTAGTACCACATAATGGTACATGTAATACCTTTTAATGATATGTGATGAGGAACGATCCATGTAGTTCAACATCATATTGTATGTATGACTTGGTGAAAGATTCCTAGAAAAGGTTGTTGTTGGACTTATACATGAGCAGTCCTTTCTACATTCCATAGTGATATATATGTCATAATGGAGATGGATAGGGTCAAATGATAGGTATGTGTCTCATGGAAAAAAATTATGATCACATTAAGGGTATTGACTAATCAAGGAAACATGATGACACCTGTAGGGAATATGGGTATCCAAATGGAGGTATAATGTATTTAAAAATATTCCTAGAAAAGGAATATTATTTAATGGGAATATTTACCAGAGGGGTATTGTTGAAGTGATTGATATTTAGGGATATTAGATTCATAAATTGGATGGTCATCCTAGAGAAGAATCAAATCCCATTTCGTTTGAGTAACAGATTTTAAGGTCATCTACATGGATTAAACCATACAGTTTACTAACATGAAGAAAGGACATTGTTGTGAAGTTTTAATTCATGCAACTATTATGTTATCCATGTAATTTTATGTCATTACAAGGTAAAATAATCCATGTAGTTTAATGTTGTGATGTAAGGACGTCTATTTCATGAATGGCATGAAACCATAAGATAGAGAAGGTCTTACTCATTGGGTCTTCCATAGAATATGGGTTTGGGATTACACCTAGTATAAGGACAATTAAGGGGAATTTTTTATTATGCCAGTGGAATGATCATGAATGATCACTAAGACTACATGAGCTGTTTCATATGTTAGAAACAAGACACAGGAAAAGATCAACTACATCACATAGTCATATTCATATGGGACTTACACCTAAACTATAATCATAATATTGAACTCACTTCCTCATCTAATGATGGAATTGGGAGGGTTTATAAAAGTTATTAGGGATATGTAATCCTATAATAAAGTCTAGTAGAATAATCCTTGAGGGATTCCAACATAATAGTCTTCAACTGGCCCACAAACATATGAGAGAGATACTATAGAGGGATAACTATCAAGGAAGAATAAGGGATTAATCCATGAGGGATGATAATCCCAATATTCATGCCTGTTTCTAAACCCTATATCGAGGCTTACACATTCACTAATAGGAAAAAAATGTATAGATTCTACATAATTCACTTCACAATTTAGGAAGTGTGAGGGAGTTTAATACCACTGTATAAAATGTGAAGGTTCATACCACTTCCTCCAGGATTAGAGTATTCAATACAAGGTAAATTAATAATTGAAAATAACTTGAGCACCCTACCTATTATATATGTTATTTTTGGGACATCCACTACCAAGGGAATGTATGATTTAATGTGGACATACCGGCGTGCCTCAAACCTTGGTTCTACGAATCTAGTGGCAATGGGGGAGGCCATGATTTTTCTTGTTTAGGATTTCTAATCTATAAAATAAAGGCCATGGAGAAGACTTCAGATGGGGATGATGTATTATGTGAACAAAGGAGTGTGAGAAATGTTCTTGATAAAGAGGTTATGTGGAAGGAAACCCACAAAAGGTTGTAGGATAATGTGATCGCTTGATACAACTCCATGTCATATGAGGAGTAAAAATTTTTTTAGACGTGATTGGTTTAATGGGATCGTTCTTGAGGGATGATTATCTCAAAATAGATAATGTGGTAGTTTCACATTGGATAATCCATGATTATTATTTTTAGACTTGGGTTTCTTTACCCAAGGAATCATTCTCCTTCAGCTATCGACTACTCTTACATTCGTATATTTCTTATCCTATCTCTTTTTCATACATTTTTTTATAAGTGGTCCTCAAATATATATATGATAACTTTCATGTTGTATATTTCAATCTTTTTAGACATGTGGCCCAAAGTTTCACATTAGGGATATATCGCATGGATACATAATTGTTCCTACGGTGGAAGCATGATCGACCTTGGAGAAGAACTGGCATTGACTCATAGAACAAGAGCCTCCACTCATAGTCACATGATGGGTATACCAACAATATACAAAATGAGTGTATTTAAGCTTATATGTTCAGCCATCTTTGTGGAACATCCTCTACTTTGTCTCTATAAGGGGAGTGACTTAGCTGGTCACACGAATGATCCCACAAAACCAAAATTCACCAATTATTGATTTTTCTAGTGGATGAATTCCTTTGGATTTTTTTGAGGTGCATTTTAATATGAACTCTTACTAGTTTGAATTCAATTTCCTAGAATGAGGGTATAAAAAATCCCCCCATAGAAATTGGGTTCCATCAGAATGTGAAGAGGATAGTTTCAAGGAGTTTGAATCCCGCATGGTGTACTTGGGCTTCACGGGTGTCCAACCCCTATAAATATCTAATAGTGGGCCCTTATAATCACATGTTAAAGATCAAATAATTCTTTGGATTTTAGGTTTTTTATGTGATATCAACTGCATAAGGTATTTTTATGATTGATCTGTGTGAATTCAGTCACATGAGATCCTTTGTGTGTAGAAGACCACATAATTTGAACTAATTATAAATAATTTCATATATAACCATATAATACTTAAAGGTAACTTGGAAAATTCTCACATTTTGGATCTCATAAAAATACTTTTTCTCCTATATGATAATCACACTGGCCATAGAAAGATCAATAGGTAATTTATGCCTTCCATTTTTTCTTTACATTTAATTTATACTTTTTTATGTATATTGGGTTCAAATTGTGAAGGTTGAGTGGTAGTGATACTATGGATGGGGTTGGTTAGAGGTATAAGACTCGGTTAATGCGAGGACATTCAACTGAAACACACCTTTCTTGCAAATATTTTAGGGATGAACTTACAAGACTATCCACTCTTAGAATCTCTTCCCCTATATGGAATTTCACTTATGAATGATTCCCCTATGTAAACTCCTTCAAAATGGAATCATTATCTAATCTGTATCATGACGAATCAATAACTGATCAATAACAATATATCGCATGTAAGACATTCCATCAAGGATGATGAGTGCACATAGGGATTTTTCTTGGGGTAAAATCCATTAAACCATGAAGAATATATTTTTTAAATTGAGCCTTAGAATTATTTATACAATTCCATCATGAGGAAATCCTCTGACAATTATATGTTCATATGTTCACTAAAACAAGGATTTCTGTTTAGGAGGATCTTTCAATATGGATTGAGGATCCAATTTCTAGGTTCAGTAGACATTTTATGAATTGAGGTAGAGCTAAAGTATGTGGGCCTATTTAAAGCCACATTGGATTCATAGAAACTCACCTATCACCATACTGGAATTACCCTAGACCCTATGAACAGATAGATTCTGGACACAAATTCTCACTAACTTGTTCATAGAGAGTTTAGGATGAGCCTCTAGTAAATTCACATGATCTTTAG
The DNA here is from genome assembly GCA_963277665.1 of Viscum album. Classification (NCBI taxonomy): domain Eukaryota; kingdom Viridiplantae; phylum Streptophyta; class Magnoliopsida; order Santalales; family Viscaceae; genus Viscum; species Viscum album. The sequence continues at coordinate 1,285,429,367 of OY728134.1, forward strand.
ATCCCTAATATTAGGGGATATGTATGAAAATCTCATCCATTCAATTTAAAAGTGGGAGAATACTAAGGAGCCCCACCATGATTTATAAGGATCTACCTAAGTTGGTAAGTGAGTTTATTGGAAGGGATTTCAACCCTAAGGTAGGCATCCACTTGGGAACATAGATGGATCAATATAATAATAAAAAAATCATGAGCCATGAGTAAGGAGGAAATGAGTTTTTATTAATTTTAAATCCTATGGTTCTTAGTATTATTGTTTTCCAACTATGAATAAGGGTTAATATAATATTTGGGGATAGAAGGACACTTCCAAAGCTGATCAATTTCTCCACTTATCATATTTCATTTTAATCTTTATAAGTGGATATTTAATAATTTTATGATAATAAAAGGAAAAATTGAGAGTCGTCACATTCATAATGGAGGCCCAATTGATCTATGGTAGGTAGATCAATTTTGATATTTTGGTACACTTCATGTTATGTCATCAGTTGTGCTAAATTTTTAATTCAAAAATCCATTAAGACTTTTCAAGACCTTCCTCGTTTTATGGGACTGGATGGAGGTACCATGGGTGGATATAAATTATTTAACAACCAAGAGATTTTTTGGTTATTGGATAAGGGTTTTCTCTAGAGTATCGAAGGAGGTACCCTATGTTCTTTAAGATATTTAGAAAAGAAGATAATCTATAATCATCGTGATTCATTTATCATCACGACTTATGAGTTCTTAACTTTTAGTATTATTGATGATGGGAAAGGTGGTCATAAAGAAATTTCATACCAGATATATCTTTGAAAAGTAATATTGGTCACTTGGAGAAATAAAAAATATATATTTGAGGTCTATGCACCTTGAAGATATGATAAGTAATTTAGATGCATCCAAATTAAATGTACAGTTAATCCTTCTACTGTGTGAATCGAGAGGAATGAAGTGAATGTTTTTCAGGTCTAGGAAATGATGACGATAGAGGATATTGGTATTTTAGTGAAATTTCTTACACTGGATACTAAAATTGTATTTATATAAGTCTCCAACCTTCAATATTACATAATCCTGAGTTTTAGTCAAGCGAATGTTTTTTTTCACATTGAGGTTCTTTTCAATTTTAGAGTTTTAGAGAATTAGGCCATAACTAAAGAATAAAATAAACCATAAAAAAGTGGTAACTTATGATCAATATCTATTTTTTCCATAATTTAAAACATTTAAAATAATTTATGATGTCTTTAATTAAAACTATTCATGACATTCAACTTGACAAAATTAAAATACCTTACTCATTATTAAATCTTGTGAAAAACATTTAAATACTTGGGATAAGAAAAAAAGTTCAATAAAGGGATATAAAAACCAAGAAATAATTAGTCCATTGATAAACATTAAAACTCATGAAAACCCTTCCTAAAAAACATAACATTTTACGCAAAAAGGGGAATATCAACCCATAAAAACGATCATTTATTTTACATTTGGAAAAAAATTATTTCTATAAAAACTCATTATAAAACATAGAAGCATCATATAGTTACCTTGGGAAATCATCACATTGAACTCTTAAATAACCCTTAGAGATTCTAATAATCATACAACCAACTTCAAATATATTTCTCCAGAGAATATAATGATTACCCACAACAATGGAGCACTATCAGGGCGCACCCATCATTTATGCTATAACAGGATCACCCGATACTATCTGTGTGTACGCATCATTTATAATGTCTGAGAACCAAAAAAATGAATAAAACATTTCAATATTTTAAAAACTATTTTAAACTCATATGGAAATCACTTTCAGATAATAAAATACCGTTATCATTCAAAATATAATTTTTAACACAAAATTTACCTTTCCATTGAAAAACCCTTTAAGATAAAAAAATACCCAAAAAGGTAAAGAGGATTTTCTGTTTAGAGAATCAAGATGTCCTGAAAGGTAAGATAAAAATTAAAATAATGGCCACGATAAAAGAAAATTTATTGTCGCATTGTACGTTAATAATAGAATATTTCTTTCGTCGTTTTTCAAAATGTTCCATTTAAAACACATTAAAAGATTGATTTTTTAAAAAATTTGGAAAAAATTATATTGACAAATAAAATTTCATTTATAATCATTTTATATAAATAAACATATAAAATAATATCAATAAATTAATTTTAAATTAAATCTTAAAACATTTAAAAATATAATTTTAAAACAAACTGTCTCATGCCACATTAAAATATTTGAATCATAAATATAATTAAATAATAAGATAATAAAACATTAAATATCATGATAATTGAGAAAAATAATTATATAACATTGTCAAAGGTTTTGTATATACACCTTAGAAAATAATAAATGTTTATAACATCATGATATTCCTCAATGAAAGGATATTGGGATGAAGTCCCTTACCTTGAGTCTAACTTGTCACATGTTCCTTTATCTTCTCGAATAATAAACTTATGGTAATTATTTACATTCATGAGGACCTTTTACAAGTTTATTATTAATTTTATTTCACTTATTACAATGTTTGATACATCTATTTAAACAATTAATTTTACGTCGACTGTTTTGACCATCTTTCGTTTATGCATCAAAATGACTAAGAATCGTTGTTTGTGGTCAAGGGGATCATTATTAAAACTTATATAGAACTATAATTATGAAAAATTTATAATTTCTATACATCAATTATACTTTAAAAACCAATCATAGAATATTTTTTTGAAAAATAATCCAACATTACAGTCATGGAGATGGTAGGTCGTACGTACACAGGAATAATGTTCCCATTTTTCAATGATCATTAAGGAAAGAAGGTAAGTGACATTTATCTTTGTAGAATTATTATTATATAATAAATACTGTATTATTTAATCTTATATACATATACATATAATTCTTGTGATGTAAAAGGAATCGTATCGCTTCGAGGAGGCATTAGTCAACACGTCCACGAACAACGTTATCACTTTCTTCATTTTGTGAAAAGGTATTAAAGAAAATGGTAAATTATATTTAAATAATTTTAATTATTTCATTAATATAATATATATATATATATATATATATAATTTATATCAGATGTTATTATTAAAACCATCATTAATACATTCCATGTAATGTGTGAACGTATCAGAATGCTTTGAGGAGGCGGAAATCAACACATCCATAAACCATGTTATAGTATTTCCACAAAATGGAAATCAAATAGGTATGTGTTATATTAAAATTATAGAAGTAATAATACAACATAATTATCATATATATCATATAAAAATATTATCCCCATCATAATTCCCAACCATGAGAGGTGGTGAAGTAAAAATAAATGACATCATTTCACGACGCGGTAATATGTCGTACAGACGAATGATGATTTTGTTACCAATTTTATCGATGTGTGTATTGGTGTAGGTAAAAAACATAACATTAAAACATCTTACTATATTGAATATACTAATTTAATTATATAGTAATTATATAATATTTAATTAAGGGATTGGGGAAGAAACAATATAATAAATGCATGTTGATGAATGTTACCTATTCTTCTAGCAACTGCTTTTCGTTTGAAATAGAGGACTTATTGGTTGGTTTTATGGTAAAAGTGAGGCCTCTACAGTGAGGTTTGGGATGTTGTAAAATTATTTTTTATGATTTTTGTTGATAGAAAGTGATTTATAGTTGTGAATAAGTGAGGGGTCTGAGTGAATTTGTTTAGTAGAGGGGGAGTGGAATTCTTGTAAATATAAAAAGTTAAACACTATTGGGAGGTATACTGTGCATCGTGTGGAGGTATCAGGGTCGCTGAAAAAGATAGTGGGATATAAGTTTTTAAAAAAAATTCATTATTTGGAGGACAATACTATTCATCTCTGACGATATGAGCCCCATTACGATCCGAGGATCTCGCATAAATTAAAAGAGCACAGAAATTAAAAGTTAAAATTATACATGTCCAGGCCTGAAGTAGTGCTCAACTAAAACTCATAACCGGTGATCATTTCTTGAAGGATACATAGTAGGATCCCTCTATAATGTCCACATGTACTTCAAAAATATGTAGAAGCATTGATCATTTAATTCAGGGTTATAGAATAAAGATATGATAACACCTCCGATGCCCTGATAATAATCGCATCAATGTACCTTAGATGCATGGAGATCATCATGATCTGATTTATTGTATCTATTTATCTCTGAAGAAAGTGGGAGAGGAGAGATAGACTGTGGAAATATAGTAGTGAGTAGTACAGGGCAAGAGCCTCTCTCCTTCTATTTATAGTCGATGTCTAAAATACATGGAAGGGTTCCCCAACCGCTATTTATTTAATGTCCACTAGATAAATGAATATGAAGAACACAATTATGTCAATATTATTTATTATTTTATAAAAAAACTATAATATATATTAAATTTATTGTGTGATAAACTCGATTCATTAACTAGACTCTCAATTCCCATTTAATATTAAATAAACCTGGAATATTAAAATAATATTCGTTCGATTAATATTATACAGCGTATTTACATAACTTGTAAATAATTATGATAAATAAATTTATCCCAATTTTTTTTATATGAATAATAATGGATTTATTTATTTATCGATGATCAATAAATTTTACAATACTCAAACCCTGTGTTTAGGTCCATCATGTCTGATATACCTATTTAATTGTATATGGATGATCATTAAAAATGCTATTGTGTGTGACCCTCTAGGAAATTATCTTCAGAAGAGTGAATATAATATAAATATGAATAACAGTGTCTAGAAACCCATAAATTTCCATAAAGAGATAAGGAAATTCATAGCAACAACAACCAACCTACAAACACACACTACATACTACAATCTCTTTGTAATTAGATATCTCATAACGTAGGACACACACTTGTTTCATCGCCTTTTATTGATTTATTATTTTTTAATCTTACTAGATGGATTTATCTTTCAACTACCTTGATCAGTGATTTATAAATGTACTGCCATCCTAACCAGTAAGGTATGAGATATATTACTTCCTCAACACGAAAGCGACAAAAACTTTCTTGACCATTCAACGAATACCATGTCAACCCTGATTCACCCAACACAAGATAACTCTCCATTGTTTATCAAGGTTTTTCCATAAATAAAATTAAGAAATAAAATGGAACAAATTTATAATTATATCAATTTAAAATACCTACACACATGTCTGTAGATATGAACAACCAATGACACCCAAAACATGTGGTGTTTTTATTGGCATGTCTATCCTCATTATCTCAGTACTAGAGATCACCAATTGTAAACATCATGAGAATAAGTCTCAAAGATTATGATCCTCTAGTATTTTATAGTCAGACATATACTGTGTCCAATCAGTATGATGTATCTAGACCATAAGACATCTTTTTGAGATTAATCTCATAGTATCTCAAGGATATCATGACAACTAGAGATCTGCTATAACAATTTTATATGAAAATTAATCTTGGTAAATAACCATTAAATAGTGGAAGAATAAAATTCTAAAATATAATGGATAGAATAAATCATGTATATCTAACTTTATACATGATATGGTAATCAAAAGTACTATTCAAGGAGGTTTTAGGATACTCACTATTACAACATCATGTACCTAAAATAAGATACGGTTTCAAGCAAAGGAAGGATATTGTTGAAATATTCCAATCCAATGGATTTTGGACAAGCTTCTAGGTCATTTTAAGACTTAAGATTAAATTTTAACCACAATGTAAACACATTTTAACTTTATTCACTGTAGTTAATTCTAATTACTTTCACTAATATTTATATTCAAAAACTATGTTGACCTTACTAGAAATAATAAATGATTCTGATTCCAATTATGGAATCCATTTTTACATATTCCAATCATATAATTGGAAAATTTTAATATAAATTTATCTCTCATATGGGATGAAACAATGGGATTTTAATGTACATTTTTTAAAGGTTTGAAATATTTTTATATCTAATTTTAATTTGATATTAATTCCAATGATTTGTATAGGTTTAAATGATATAAAATTGATCTAATTATACATAAAAATAAATTAAGTATATTTTTTTACCTATATAAATTTATTAGATGAAAAATTATTTTTTAATTAAAACTCAATGTTTTTCACTATTCATCAAAAAATAATCTTCTCAGAAAAATTCCAAAAAATAAACCAATCTACATTGGGATATTAAAATTCAAATAATGAAGTTTATTTTTTTATATAAGAATTAAAAAAATTTCCAAATTCAGTTTTTATGCAATTATTACATTAAAATATGGAAAAATGACCATATTAAATAATAATATTAACAGTATATTATTTGTCGACATAACCCATTTTTGAATGAAATGCATGATTCCGTGGAAAATTTTTTTTACATATCATATATTCTTTTGAAAAAAGTGTAAATTTTAATTTAAAATAACTATTTATTTCATAAATATTTAAAAATTGAAAAAGAATTATTCTATAATTACCTGACTGTTACACTCTTCCCCCCTTTAAGAAATTACACCCTCACATTTTTATTCACTTAAACAAGTGGGGGTATCATTAACTCATATCATTTTTTGATTCTCTATTTCCTCTTAAACCATATGGTTTTTTCATAAAATCTTCACTTTTTTAATCTTCTTATTCCCCAACAGCTGCTCTCTATGGTCAAGAACCTAAAATGGTTGTTCCTCATATGAGTGATTATCAACTAACTGGACTACTTTAGGGCTCAAAACATGAGATGAATAATGTATATACTTCTTTAACATTGAAGCATAAAATACATTGTGTACCTAAGATAAAAAAAGGCAGAAAATCCACTCAGTAGGAAACGGATCAAACTCTCTCTAGAAATTTATACGGTCAATTGAACTGTGGACTCATCTTCCTCTTCTTACCAAAATTTATCACACTTCTCCAAGGAGAATCTTTGAGAAATAAATGATCACCTACCTTGAAATAAAGATCTTTCCCCAAGTTATCTGAATAACTTTTCTTCCATATCTGAGAATTCATCTTGTGTCACTACTTCAACTAAGCTTTCTATGTCGTTTTATCTACCAACACTAGTCCCATAAACTCTCTTTCTCCTACATCATATGAAAAATTTGGTGTCTGACACCTCTTTAATTATAAATCCCTAATGGATCCATATTTATATTAGAATGAAAACTATTATTATAAAAAAATTCAAATAGAAAAATATATTGATCCCAACCTCCATGGTAATCCATTGAGCAAGAATAAATCATATCTTCTAAGGATTGAAACTTCCACTTGACTCTCTATCTGATTGAGGATATAAATCAATACTAAAATTTAATTCAATGCCCAATGAATTTTTAAGTCCATTTCAAAAATTGGATGTGAACCTGGGATAATGGTCTGATCCAATGGATAGAGGCACTACATGTAACCTGATAATCTCCTTTAGATACAATCTTGAAAGATTCTCTAAATACATCATATCTTGAATGAGATGAAAATGTGTAGATTTAGTTAATCAATAAACAATAACCCAAATAAAATTTTACCATGAGAAGTCTTTGGAAATACTACAATGAAATCCATTGATTCATTCTCCCATTTCCACTGTGGCACTAGAAAAGCTTGAATAATCCCCTTCGGTAACTATTTCTTTTCTTTAACCTGATGACAAGTCAAACACTTCATGGTAATGTTAGAAATATCTCTTCTCATTTCATCCAATCGGTAATACTCCCAATGGTCTCTATACATCTTAGGGCCACTCGGATGAATGTAAAACAGAGAACTATGAGATTCAGTCAATAAATAGTATCTCAACTATGAATCAAAAGTCACAAATAATCTTTTTTAAAATCATAAAACTCCTTATTCATCAACATTAAAGTATTTAAACTTACCAATTTTAATGGATTAAACATTTTCTTGCAAATATTGATCATCCTTCTAGGCCTTCTTAATTATTTCAAACATAGTTGACTACACTAAAACCAATAATAAAACATTGGATGTCCCTAAATCCACAACTTCTAGGCCAAAATTCATCAAATCATTAACCAAAGGGTCATTTTCCATTTTTTTGACTCAAATCATCAGCCACCTTGTTTTCTTTTCCAATATTATAATGAATCATGAAATTATAATCCTTAATTGGTTCCAACCATATTCTATGTATTATGTTCAATTATTTCTGAGTTAATATATAGATCAAGATTTTGTGATGAGTATATATTTCACAATTTACACCATAAAAATTATTCCTTCAACTTTTTATAGAAAAAACAACAAAAACTAATTCCAAAGCATGTGTGGGGTAATTTAACTCATGAGGTTTCAACTGACATGAAGCATATGAAATTACCTCATCATTTAGCATTAGGACACACCTGATTCCCTTCAATGAAGCATCACTGAAGAGATGAATTCACCATTTCTAGAAGATAGGGCCAAAATAGGAGCATTCACCAACCTTCTTTTCAGTTCCTAAAAACAATCATCACATTCTTTTTTCTAGATGAAATTAACTCCTTTTCAAGTTAACTTATTCTTTGGTCTATACAATTGAGCATAGATTTTAAAAAACCTCAATTATTAGCCTAATAATATAATAAAATTAAAAATATTGGTGATATTTGTGGGACTATTCCATTCTTCACCAACATTCATTTTAGTACGATCAATAGTTATTCAATCTTTAGAAATATTGTGACTAATGAATGAAATTTATGAAACCAAAATTCACACTTTCTAAATTTCCCATAAAGTTTATTTTATTTTAAGGTCTCCAAAACAACCCTTATTTGTTTCTCATACTCATATTGACATTAAAAATGATGCAAATTATCATCAATAAGCCCAACCAAAAAATACCCAATTACTCATCAAAATTTATATTTATAAGATCCATTAATATAGAAGGTATATTAGGAAACCCAAATGGAATAACTAAAATACCATAGTGGCCACATATATATTGAAATGTAGTCCTCAGAATGTCATCTTTATTCATGTTTGACTTATGGTACCCTAAACTTATTTCATCCTCTAAAAAATACTATTCTCCATGTAGCTGATAAAACAAAGAATCGATATGAGGAAAAGATTACTTTTTCTTAATAGTGTTGTTATTCAGGGATATATAATCAATGAAAAGTCTAATTGATCCATATTTATTTTAATAAATAAGATAGGAACACCCAAGGGTGAAGTGATAGGTCAGATGAAACATTACCTAATTAATCCTTCAATTTATTTTTCAACTCTAAAAGTTTCACATGAGCCATTCGATATGGGTGTTTAGAAATAGGGTTAGCATCATGTACTAATTATACATTGAACTCAACCTCTCAATTAGATATAACACCCGGAAAATCATTTGAAATAACATCAATCTATTCATTTAATACTGTCACATTACTAATTTGAATTGTTTGTTTATTTTAGTTAATATGAGTTGGGTAACATTCATTTAAATATCTAATCAATTTCTCAGCTTCTTCGTAAGTTATCAACGGCCTAAAATCATTGAACTCAACTTTATTATCACCAAAGTCTATCTTATCTTGATAAAGTGAATTCAAAGCCATAACAAGAATCATATCAAACTCTATTATGGATAGTTCAACATGATTTGTAGTAAATACCATCCCACAAAAAAACAATAAGAAGATTCCAATAAATATTGGTTACTTTAATAATTCCACCCATGGATTTCACCAAAATTTGGATCTTACTTTCATTAGGTGATATTCCAAATATACATGAAAATTTAATATAAATGAAATAATGTGAATATATAGAGTCAAATATGGTAATGGAATAATTTGAATACACAAGTAAAATACCTATAACCACTTCATTTAATGGCCCAACATCAACTATAATAGTAGAAAATGACCTCACTACACCTTTCTACTTACAATCATGAAGATTCCCATCATGTGAAACTATATTTGGACACCCATTAGCATAATGGACCATATCATTTCAACTAAAACATCATTCCATCAGATGTTGATCACACACAAAATTATTTGATTCTTCAATATTCTTTTCCTTTTATTTTCAGGTCTTGTGAACAAGCTTTCTACATCAGTTATACTTCCCTGTCTTCATAATACATTCTCCAAGTTTCCTATTAAAAAATTTACCACATCTGTGGAACTTAATTTTATTTCCTCGAAGTTTATTTTTCACATGTTTACCCATCATCTTCAATCAGGGCCACTTCTTAATTTTATCATCACAAGGCACATAAGACTCAAAAAACTACATCCTAACCATTTTAGCACAACAAAAAAAATTCACTTAGCATTTAAATTATTGTGCAGCCAAAGATATTAATAGACATGGTTTCAATCCTAAGTAAAATTGAATAATTATTATTTCAGTGTCCATATTAAAATTTGGCCCATACAAGGATAATCTTGTGACGTTTTCTTCATACCCAGCTATGAAATCATCATCGTTTTTCCTCAATTCTAGGAAGTGTTTTCCATTCAGATTCAAACAAACTTAGGGAAATATTTCTCAAGAAAAATTCCCTTGAATATTTCTCATTACATCCAATAAATATCATCATTTTCTTTGGTATTTTTAACCGAATACCACCATCGATTAGATTCACCTTTAAACAATAAATGGGAAGGGTTAACTTTTGATGTTTCAGACATCCCATGGTATGAAATATCTTTTCTAGATCATTGATCTATCCTTAATATACAAATGGGTTAGATGATCCACTGAATGATGGGGGATTTTTCCTTATGAAATGATCCATAAATGATATGTTACTTTGGTATAGATTGGCTTCCTCTTTATAGTGTATAACACCAATATTTATTGACTGATTTAACTAAGCCATCACAACAACAAACTATTCTATTCTAATTTCAACCATCTCAGCATGCTGATTCAAAAGGATATATTTCTCTTGGTTCCTTCTCACTACCGCTTCCCTATTTTATTTATGGAAAACCATTATGAACAGACATATTTTAGACAAATAAGTATAGTAATATTCAAATGCTATATAATTTTAACATTAACATAAGGAAGAATATTTCAAGGTTATTCTATTAATGTTACCCTAACCTCTAAAGTTATATAAGCTGGCCCTTGATTCCAAATATAAGGCCCCATCCATAAGCATTACATAATATTTAGTTTTTGTCAATAAATTACATTCATTTACATTGAGGTTCTTTTTAGGTTTATATTTTTTGAGAATTAGGACATAAGTCATATATAACAAAAACCATAAAATACAAAGTGGGTACTTCTGATTAGTATGCACCTTTTTTATAATCTAAAACATTTAAAATAAAGTATGATGTTCTTTTTTAAAACTCTTCATGACATTCAACCTGACCTCTTCCAATTCTTTACTCATCTTTAAGTCCTATGTGAAAAATTTAAAAATGTGGTTTGAGCATAAAAATCCTTGTGTGGTATATAAAAATGGAAATTGTTAGTCCATTGATAAACATTAAAACTCATTAAAACCCATTCTTGAAAACATAAAATTTTACCCAAAAAGTTAAATATCATTTATTTAAAAATATCTCTTATGTTAAATATTTGAAACAAATCAATTAAATGAAAACTCATTACAAAACCTAGAAAATTCATGTAGGTGCTATAGGAAATCATCACATTGAACCCTTGCATAACCCTTATAGATTTTAATAACTAGGCATCCAACTTGTAACATAATAATTTGAGGAATATAATCATTACCCAATACATTAGATATTTTTTTAGACGCACTCATCATTTATAATTTAAAAGAACCCCAACATGAATTACACATTTCATCATTTGAGAAACACTTTTAACCTCTTATGAAAATCACTTTCATATAATAATATACCATTATCTTTAAAAGGCCCACTTTTAAGATAAAAGTAACCTTTCCTTTGAAAACCCATTTTCAATACCAAAATACCCAAAAATAAATAGAGGGAATTTCATTTAATGAAACATGAAATCCAGAAAAGGAATCCAAAAATACAAATAATGGAAAATATGGTGGAAAACTCATTGTTAATATGTTAATTAGGAATAGAAAAATCATTTTTTTCATTTTTTTAAATGTTCCGTATAAAACACGTAAAAAGATTATTTTTTAAAAACATTTGAATGAAATTATAAATTGAAATAAAATGTCATTTATAATCCATTTATATAAATAAAAATATAAAATAATATCAATAATATTCACATGGAGGAAAATATAATGAAATTAAACCTTAAAACATTTAAAAATAGATTTTTAAACCAAATTGTCCCATACCACTTTGAAATATTTAAACCATAAAACTAATTATAGAATAACATTAAATATCATTAAATATCATGAGAATATATAAAATTCATGATATTAAATTTTATAGGGGCTATATATGCACCTTATAAAAGATCAATGTTTCATAACATCAAGGTATGCCTCATTGAATAGAGATTGAGATAAAGTTTCTAACCTTAAGTATGACTTGTCATGTGTGTGTTTATCTTCCTGAATAATAAATAGGTATTAACTTTATTTATTTATTGAGTAATTCTTTCAAGTTTATTATTAATTTTATTTCATTTTTTACAATTTTTTATAAAATTACATAAACAATCAATTTTACATTATGTGCTTTGAACATATTTGGTTTATTCGTCAATACTATTAAGGTTGGTAGTCTAATGTTAGGGGGATCATTATTAAAACATATAAATAATAAAAATAATGAAATAATTACCACATTTATACATAAATTATACTTTTAAAACAAATCATATAAATAGTTTTATGAAAAATGAACCAATATTACAATCATGAAGACGATAGGTTGTACGTACACATAAGTAACGTTTCCATTTTTCAATGATCATTATGGAAAGAAGGTAAGAAAAATTTAACTTTATTTATTTTAATAGTAAATCTAAAATAACATATTATTTAATATTATATATGTATATATATACTTCTTGTGATGTAAAATTAATCATATCGCTTTGAAGAGTCAGTAGTCTACACATCCATGAATGATGTTATAACTTTTTCAGTATGTGGAAATGTGTTCAAAAAATGATATATTATATTTAAAGAATCATAATAATGTCATGAATATAATATATATTTAATTTACATAACATATTTTTATAAAAACAATCCTTAATAAATTCCATGTAATGTGTGAACGTATCACATCACATTGAGGAGGCAGCAGTCCACACATCCATGAACAATGTTATCATATTTCAAAAAAATGGAAAGCTTAAAGGTAGGTGTTGTATAAAAATTAAAGAATTTTTAATAAAAACTAAATATCATATATATCATATAAAAAATTATTCTCTATAATTTCAAACCATAAGAGGTGGTAATGGAAAAAATTAACGACGCAATTTCGTGATGTGACAGTCCATCATACACACAAGCGGTTATTTTGTTAACCACTAGATAAACGTTTGTATTGGTGTAGGTATAAACTATAACATTAAAACATCTCAATATATTTAAGATAATAATTTCTTTATATGTGAACCATATAATGTGAAATTAAGTTATTTTAGAAGTAAACAAAATAAAAATGAACAGAGATGAACGTTATCTCTTCTTCGTGTAACTCATTTTGGTTTGCACCAAAGGACTTATTTGTTAGATTTCTACCCAAATTTAGGCCTCTAAGGTGATTGGAGGTATTTTGGGAGATTATTTTATTAGGTTTTTTAGAATCCAATTGGTTTGAGAGTTGTGAAAAAGTGAGGGGTGAGTTCCATTTATAGTGAAGGGGGAGTGGCATTGTTGTAAATATAAAAAGGCAAACACTATTTGGAGCTATCGCTTACATAATGTGCCTTATATATTGATAAATTGTAGATTAAAGGTGGTATACGGTCATAATATGTCCATATAAGGATTTTCAACAAGTTTATAGTTCATTTGGACCCTTAATATTAAATTTTCACCAAAAAGTAAATACATTTTTACTTTAATCATTGTAATTAATTTTAATTGATTTCACTAATCATTTTGGTCAAAAACTATGTTAAAATTACTATATATTTATAATTATTCTGTTTCCAAATATGGATTAATGTTTTTCTAATTTATAATCATAGAAGTGGAAAAATTTAATTTAAAATTAATCCCATAAACGGGACAAGATAACATGTTTTTAAAGTAATAATGTTCAAAAGTTAGAAATGATTTTATATCAAATTTCAATTTAATATTGGTTCCAATGACCTAAATTAGTTTAAAATATTTAGAATTTATAAAATTATACTTTAAAATAAATTAAAATATTATTTAACTATATAAATAAATTAGACAATAAAGTAGTTTTCAATTAAAATTCAATGTTTTTCACTAATCATCAAAAAATGAAACTTCTCAAAAAACATACCAAAAATTCACCCAAATTAAATTTTAATATTATTATTTGAAAAATAAATTTTATTTTTTGTATAAAAAACATAAAAGTGTCAAAATTTAGTTTTATATTAATCCTTCCATTTAAATCCAGTAAAAAAGTCATATTAAATTATAATATTAATAGTATATTATTGATCAGTATAACTCAGTATTTCATTAAACACAAGATTTTGAGGAAAAAATTTCTTCCATATCTGATACTCTATTGAACATAATTTAAATCATAATTTAAAATTACTATCTAATTAATAGATATTAAAAACTATGAAAAATACTTATTTTATCATTACATGGGTTGTTCTATCTTAAATCAAATTATGTAGAGAAAAGGATATTCTCATATCCCAGTAATAAAATAGTTTATATAGGTACAAAAATTGGGGATGGATCAGTTCCAAATACTCTATAATTGGTATAAATACATAATAATAGACCCTTTATAAGGAATAAACCATTCTTAGTGATATCAAGAAAAAAACATGGCATTTTGATGCAACCCATTCGTCTAGAAAATTGCCTCCATCACTACCTATTTGTATCACAATAGAATACCATAATGCTTGGAATTTTTTTAATTCTTATAGGATAATAAAATCTATATAAGAATCTTGGTATATCCACTAAGTGGTGTTGGTTGACTTATTTCTATTCGGACAAGCAACCACTCTCAAGAATATCTCTTTCCAGGAGAATACCAATAAAGTAATGGGTAACATTGATGAGATTGATAAATCCATTTACAATTATAAAGGGAGGGTTTTTTCTTATAACCAAGTGAAAGGTATTTTGAGGATAGGGGATGAATCAACTCATTCTAAAGTGTATGTATAATTAGTTTCGTTTTTTAATTCATCCCTTTGCCATTAGTTTTATGAATTTATTTTTTACACTCCTTCTTGAGACTAATAAGGAAGAAACACCAGTTAATTTACCATAATATTTTATTGGGGAATAACAATCGGGATGGATACTGCTGAAGAGGGAATTGTAGATGATGGTTCCCTTGGTTTAGTAGAGTATATTTTTGCGGTGATGGATATTCTAGTTATATTATTCCATCCAAACCACTGCAAGATATTTATTCTATGGAATTATCAACATGGGAGGATACTCGACAGAGGTAGTAAATGAAGATGGTGATATGTTTCCATTTATGGGTGATATTTGAGTCCAATAATTCCTCACCTATTTCTTGGATTATTATATTCATTTCGTATTAAAAAAGTAACTTTTACAGAGAATGGCCCCAACACTTTGCAAATGAGGGAAATTTTCATCCCATTATCAATGACCCCAATGCCTCTAGAAGGGTATCCCATAGGTATATGAAAGATACCCTAGACATTTCCAATCCAAATAAGACTTCTTAAGAGGTGATAATAGATGAGTCTAGGAGGAGGTTAACCTCAACCTTTCCAATCATCGGCATGTTAATGCTTGGATATTCCCCCTATCTATATTTATATCATGTTTAATTATACTAACTTGTTTAAAAATTATCATGTTTCCCTTGATAGTGCTTACCCTGATGTACCTGAATTGGGGATATCTATTAATCTTGTTTCTCTATACGGGAATATATTTCCTTCAATGATGGAGGAATATGTAACAACCTTGACAATGAAGGTAGATCCCCATGGTTCAAAAAAATAATTTTCCTAATGGGTTAAACTCATTTGGAACACTTTTTAGCTATCTCATGTCTCAATAAATGTGGTTAAATATTAATTGGTTCAACTACTTCCCCCTTCCACCTGCCTTAGAAATACACTAGATGTCTATTTCAGCAATGCATGTGCAAATATTTGAAGCTCAATATTAGGATACCTCAATATCTAAATTTGTAGAGGTCGGTGATGAATTGATAGGAATGGAAAATGTTTCAGTGAGGTAGATTTTTCTAAAGCATTCCTTTACTCCTGTGATGGTCTCTGAGTTAGATCTTGAGAGACATAGTGGTTTTTATGGTTCCCATCATTTCTTCTTTTGGGAAATATAGAGGTCATTATTAAATAACCCTTTGGAAGACATTCCATCACAAATATACAAGACACAAAACATGTTTATTAAAATGTTACATGTTGTATTTTATAATATCTCTATCCATTATAATATAAATGAGATCATTTAATGATAAGAATAAGCTCAGATGTCTCAAATCCTTATCAAGGTGATTTTGTTGGAGTAATTTTCTAATCATGAGATTGAAGTATCTCAAGAATATTCTCATTAAACTTATGAGGTGGAAGAATATAACTTATAAATTAACAAAGAATATATCAAGGTGGTTTATCCTCAATAATAATTAGAAGAAACAAAATAGAATCTAGTTGGGTGCCATCGATTGCTGAAGGGAATCCATATCTGAGGAAAGAATATTGTTTCTACCATAGTAAAGAATATTTTCATCGATAAGGTTTTCCAAGATGAAAATAAATATTGATGTTGAAATAATGTGAGAGGCCAAAAAATAAAACCACAAAATTCTAAACTATATTCATATTAATTTACAATGTGCAATTCATTATATAGAGAGACTCTGTGCTCTGGATACTTCTATACTCCTTTCAACAATGAATGTAAAAAAATTATAATTTTTTGTATTCCAACAATTTGATATATGTAGTAATCGAACAACCATTTCATGATAACATGTGAAATCTATAATGATAGAAATCATGATAACCAAAATTCATTTCGGTGAAAATGGAAATAAAATATTTAGCAAGACATTTTTTGCGATCATATTTGTGACACCATGAATTCTTTTGGGTCTTTTTGTTTTATTTTATCACCCTAAAGTTTTCCTTGTTTTCATGTTGGGGAATCCTATTAAGAAGATGTTTGTATTTTTCTCATGTATCCCTTTTTATGTTTTTATCCATATAATCCTTTTTCCTATTTTACTAACAATTTAAGGTCATTTAATTTGCACCAAAGGATAATGTAGTCCCTGATCATGCATCAAAAATCAAAAGGCTCAAGGATGTTATTTCATTTTCTGGTCCTAAATATGAGTATAGTTCAGGGAGACATAATATTGAGGAATTAAAATCCATTTTAATGTTTTTATTATGGACTGTTTAAATCATATACCATGGAGTTCGAGCTATTGATGACGATATGGGAAATGTACATGAAGGATGAGCACCAGTCGTATTGGGACAAAAGGTTCCATTATGATATTTTAAAGGCATATAGAGGTTTTGGATCCCCCCCCCCTTAGGAAACAATTCTATTTGGTTGACAAGAAAATATTAGTGGGTATATGCACGGCCTTATGGGGGAATATATTCCTAGTTAAACATAAGTTTCCCTTGGATTCAGGCATATCTGCCAATAAAATCCAAATGAGGTTGTGAAAACATGAATTCCCAAGACATGAAGTTAGTTATAGAAGAAGGGGAGTTCAAGAATTGTTTAGGTACCCTGAAATCAAGGTTGTAGTGTAATTATTAAATCAAAAATTTAAAAAGAAACATAAAAATCATCACCCTAAAATTTTCTATGATTGGTAGATCCAGTGAGAAAATCTCAACTTTTCCTATGGTCATATAGTCGACCAAAAAAGATTTGTACATTTTCTTCAATTATCATTCTATCTTCATTCCAAGACTTGAATATGAAAGAATTTTTTATCTTCGACATGAATTATTCTTAGGATTTCTCTTTTAGGTTTTAATCTTGATAAGTTTTAGGTCTCCTTCACTAGTTGTTTAATAGTCATTCGATTTGGACCCTAAATGGATGGTGTTTAAGGTTGAGAATCTTTGAAAAAAATGTAAATAGTCTAATGGTAGTGATACTTAGGTCATGGTGTGCAAGTATTGGAAAATAACTATCGAGATGGAGGAGGGGGTTTGAAAACTGAATATTCCCTCATATCTTTGGGATGAATGATGACGAAGGCAATAAAATCCATCAAATGAGGATCTAATATTAGAGATTATTTAATGGGATAAGTACATGGAGGATAGACATAGATAATACTAGGATGGAGGTTTCCATTGTGATGTTTTCAAGGAATATGGAGTTTAGAGGTCCCTCCACTCAGGATCAAATGATTTTATTGATAATCTAGTATTTGGGAATTAATGTTGGGTCGTATAGAGGTATATATGAAAGGAAAAACAAAATTATCCCTTAGACTCAGACATATCTACTAAAAAATCCATGAAAGGTTATGAAAATATGATAAACATGAGTCTCATTAAAAATATATATTGTCAGAGCATTTAGTATTTGAACTTATTATATCAAAATTAACACCACCTTGAGAGAGTGGCTAGAAATGAATTACGATATGTGGTTGGGTATAGAATGTATGATCTATAAATAACTATATAAATTTAATCAATCAAGCATCAAGACACATTTAGTTCTTATATATACATCCCCTATATAGATCTAGCTCATATGAAAGGGAGGGGATATTTCACACTTTAATAATTGTGCATGACTATATTAAAAGTTGTTAGAGCATCACTATGTATCCCATAATAACGGAATCAAGGAACATATAGTTCTTCAACGTGGTACCTTTTTCATTCTAATTCTTATTTATGGAAAATGAAATTTTTCATTCCGTATAGATATAGCTAATGTATAGAGGGGAAACAGAATTTATGCTATATGGCATAGGTGAATTTTCTCCCAGAGGAATTTTCATAGACAAATCTCTCACATATGAGATAAATGATTCAAATGAAAAGGGACACTTTAAGAATTTTATATCCCTACCATATGGACATCTACTTTGGAGTTTATCATCAATTCCCTTTGATGTAACTCCCTAATTATGTTTTACCTTTTCTATTCCAACTAGAGTAATTCACTGGGACATGTAAGCTCACTTGAGTCGTCATTGGTGAGATAAAAAAGATACAACTGGGAAATCACCCATGTTTTTTGAAAATGCATGGAAAGGGAGAGATGAAAATATAGATTCATTTTTAAACTACATGAGATTACATATGAAAGGACTATTCAGATCCTGTGTCTATATTGAAAAGGTTGAGTGTCAAGGGAAACCCATGGATGGGTCTATAAGAGGTGATTCTAAACATCACTACATATCCTTTGATAAGAAGAATCAATCCACACATAGTTCTTATATATATCCCCTATGTGGATCTTACTCATAAGCCGGGAAATGGAATTTTAGTCATTTCCAGAGAAAGCCTTGACATCATAGTAGGCTAAGGTTATCATATATAGACCAATCACATACACAGGGGAGATGAATTTCTATATTCTATTATGTTATGGGTATGGAAAATTTAATCCTATGACTGACTTATGGATATAGGTATATTCCACCTATCCTTACATGCAACTAACTCTTATTTAGGTAATAATCCTCATAGAATGTCCCACTCTGTGAAGCTTAAGGTCTTACAGGATGAACCATTTTTCATGTAGTTCATCATCATATGAAAAAGACTATGAACATGTAGTTTAACATTATTCGGTAATAATGTTTTCATGTACTTTATTGTTGTGTAGCTAGGATGTTGGTGTTGTGAATTTAAGATTTTTAATCCCTGGATTTGTTGAAAATTTATAATTTCATACAATTTGGGATATGATATTTTTTAGTTTAACATCATGTGACTAAAACATTGGGAGTACAGTTTACCGTCATGTTGTGAGGAATTGGATGTGTCTTGTAAATTACACAATGTATTTCTTGAAAATAATTTCATTGGGAAAAGTTTGATATGATCACCATCCATGGAAATCAAGGTATGAACCCTATTAGTGTAAAGATAATGCAAAATATATGTTCCTTAAAATTTTTGATCTAATATTGGGGGCATCTTCCCTGATATCATTGAGGCTTTGAGGACCAACACAAACTCTACCTTTATAAATGAAATGAGTTGTGCATTCTTATTAAAGGCTCATGAAACTTGATTCTAATATATTTTATGGTTATGTAGTGTATGAATCCTATTGTCATCAAGTCATTCCAATTTTTTAAGCTACTAATGTGACTAATTATCTTTGGTCACCTAGTTGTATATGGTGGTATGTAGTGTGGGTAACTAAATGACAGAAAATTACCTTTTTAATTATTTTCACATGCTTTTAAGGAAAAACTATGAAACCTCACAATACCAAACCACAAAACAACATTCACAATAAGAAACTTCCAAACCATTAAAATAAAGTTTGATCCTATTATAATCATAATACCTATATAATTTCTACTGAAAAATATTTACCATTATTTTTGGGTCATCCTCGATTAGATCATTGAACCAAGAAGCGATCTTGTCCCACATTTGAATGAATTCCTACACATGTATCTTTGTTTCTTTGAATCCACTAAACAGAATAATGTCATTATTGTTTATCCAATCACATTAATCTTTATTTGTTTCCATGAAAATTAATATCCCAAACATCTAGTCTATAATATCTATGATAGCATTAATCAAAATGGCCACCTCCAATATTTCTTCCTATGAATGGTTGAAAAGCTCCCATGTTTTCCCTTTATATGCCTCCACCTTTTTTGGCTCTCTTTTCTGGTCATTCATCATAATGAAACCCTCACTATTGTAAATACCATACACCATAGAGTCTCCATACTTATACTCTAGATCGTCCATCACACCACTTGAATTATCTAGTTCTATAGAAACTCCACCTTCATGTACCTTCTCATTAAAATTGAAGACACAATCCAGCTCCTTTGTCCTAAAATTTGAGGGAGATCCTGTCTCCATGAGTTTGATAACTTAATAGTAATCCTTTCACCATTTTTAATTATTCCCCTTAACCATAATGAAGCTCCCTAAGTTCTAAATTCCCTTCCCACCCTTCTTCCTCCTGGATCTATGAAGCCCTCTAACGATATATCCCTCAAAACTATCTTTAGATAAATATCTATTTTCCACCATCACATGATTCAACTCTAGTAATTCTATAACCTTAATTAAAGGTATCATCCGGATCACGTAGGTCCATAACCCTCTATTGAGGTCCCAGACATTCAAAATGCTTACTTAGATTTAAGCTAGGAAATACCCTTCTTGGACTGGACCCTTTCACAATAATTATCAAGTCGTTAGTACCTTTTAATGAGGTACTCCAGACATTACAACCCGTTGAACCACACTCACTTATTTCTTGACTCACCACTTCGGGAATATTTCCACTACTAAAATGTGAGACCCCTTCATAAGATCCAGAATTCAACATTATAGAGAAAGGATCCAAGGCATCAAAATTAGTCACCTCCTTAGTTTCCTCTAACCCTGAAGGGTTTTGTATAATTTTATTATGATTGAATTGATCATTCCTCAAATGATTGATTCTTTTAGAAACCTTCATATCAGCGTCCATGGGTCTTGGGTGTTCCTAAGTATAGTAGATCATCATTGAACAATAATTACCAACCTTTTCCACTATTGAGGTAGTGGGATTCTCCCTCCTTAGAAAATATTTAGTCATCGTATCAGGAACCAAGAACCCCTATTTACACTCAATGAAAATTAGAAAGAATTTTACCCATACCCATACATGATATAAAATAATCTAACCATTATTTGAACATAATAGGTTGTTTGTAGCAGAAATATTCCCCAAAATTGATCCAAATCCACTACACTAGTGGTTTGGATACAAATACATTAACACATATAAGGGGGGGAATTTAGATGAGAGAATCAGTTCATTTTATTATCCACACACAAAAACTAGCCAATCATGTTTCTAGGAAAAAAAATTATGTATTTTGAAAGGGTAATGGAAGCTCAATAAAATCTACCCGCAGTGTTATTAAAGGAGCATCCCATTTCATATGGAAGTCATATGACCACCAATAAAAGGAATAAATGACTCCCATTACAATTTCAAAGATCATTGGACCAATCTCAAATCAAGTTCTCCAATAAATAAATCTATACTATAAAATCATACTTATCTAGAAGACCCATAATAGTGTATCCCTACAAACCCTAGGAACCCTAGAAAAACATATTAAAAGTAGAAGTTGAAGGACATGGAGACCTAAATCAATCCACTAGAGTCATATCAAGATGACTCAAAGATTTTGTGAACTTTGAAGGTGAAAGAGATATCTAAGGTGAGCCATCAAAAAACATTGGAACCTTCAGAAGAAGGGAGACTGACAAAAAAGTCCGAAAGAAAATGGGAATAGAGACAGGGGGAGAGAAGAAGGATGATCAATAAAGGAATTTTTAGGAAAATATAACCCCCCCAATGATGATGGAGATTTCAACATCATGGCTATGACATCACCGAAAAGGAACAGAGATAACGGTCCCTCTTTTAATTACATAGACTCACGGTGAGGGTAAATGGACCTTGAGGGGAAGAACCACTTCTATTGAAAATAAAAGAGAATATGGGGTCTCTTTCATGGTGTTTTAGGTCATGGTG
This sequence comes from Viscum album, assembly GCA_963277665.1. Classification (NCBI taxonomy): domain Eukaryota; kingdom Viridiplantae; phylum Streptophyta; class Magnoliopsida; order Santalales; family Viscaceae; genus Viscum; species Viscum album. The sequence goes on from OY728134.1 coordinate 1,285,452,223, forward strand.
AAAAATTCACATAAATAATTTTGAATACTGTTCGACTAGAATTTATTTTTCCTATCGACCATCTTCTAAATAATTTTAGACAACGTCTTATTGAAAAATTATATATGTCTATCCACTACAACATGGTATAATGATGAATGGTTTAGTCGGATGTTATATTACTGATATAAACCCTTTATCTCAGAAGAAAAGAAATATGTTCCATTTACCATGAATATTGTGTAAGGGAAAAAATCTTTTGATAATATTTGACTTCACAAAACTAATAAAAGCCTTTATCTAGACCTCCTTGTGGGGTTCCTCTGTAGCAAATTTAAGGAAACATTCAATGGTAGTAAGGATGTATTTGAAATATATAGTTATAGTAAGGAGATATGTCCTCATGAAATCCAATACCTAGGTGGAAAATAACTATGAATATCTTGAATTATGCAAAGTTTTAGAGAGTAGTGGATTAAATTGACATGTACCTAACATGCATGACAATTTTTAGTGAATTCAACATAATCATGTGTGATTATTGGATAGAAGTACCTGATACTAGTGATATAATGTGAAATATTGGTTCTCGGTTAATGGTAACTTCATGCATTGACATGAATATCTTCTATGATGGTAATGATCTCTCCTCCTTTGATTCATCTGAGGATCATTCCATAAAATACCCATTTTTGGAGTACTTCCAATGTATTTGGGACATCTCAAAGAATGAAATTCACAACCCAATGTCATATATATTTATTTTTGGACTAAATATCATGGTCATGATCCTCGTCTAATATAGTTACTTATGGGACACTTCCATTAAGTGGAGAAATCACCTCAGGAGGGAAATGTAAGGTCCTGTGTTTTTAGACATTGAAAATAATTCCAATGGATTTTGAAACATGCATTTATTGGATGGGACAAATGTTAATTTCTCATTTTGAGTATAAATTCTAGGTTTGGAACAATTAAAATTGTGGTTTTTTGTGCGGTTTAAAGACTGAGAGGTGTTTTAAGTATATAGATGACTTTTGGGAGTGTTGGAAAACAAAAACTCCATTTCAAGAGGATAATACAATGGCACATAGTTATTGTTAACTATGATTCACAATAATGAGAGCAATTTTTTATAGGTAAATGGGTTGTTGAAACCATAAATACCTCTAGGAGATACCACATGGAAAGGTCTATAGGTGATAAGGGTGTCACACTATTTGGTTTAACTGTGTGGGAGGAGGCAGACGGCCGTGAAAGGTCATCTGCAATAAAATATAGATACGGGTGAACAGTTTATGCACATTTTGGAAAACTACATTCCTATCCAACACCCTTAGTTCCACTTAGGTAGTGGAACCATATATTTGGTGCATGGTTACCCAAACTATATGTCCAAACTATGTTGTTCATTAAATGGGGTTATTTTACAGTTTTTTCCTTGTCTCTTATTTTCTTAATTATCCTCTTTTCTCCATCACTTTCAACATTTACTAGCTCTATTTGAGCTCCCCTTTATCCTCCTATAGTATTTCATGGATATACCTCATATGAGCTCTGATTTAGATTTATTCTTTTGAGATGGAATCATATTGGTAATATATCAATCCATTTTAATTCTCATTTTGGTTTCCCTTCCCATATTGAATAATAAATACGTGAGATCTCTTATGCACTATTTTCAAGTTTTTTGTTCGATTCTTTCATTTTCTATTGAACTGGCTCAAATCAGATATTGATATTAGATGAGTGGACTGCCCTAAGCATAAGGTATTTGGTATATAACTTTTTTATAAAATTCATATCTTTTATTAGATATTATTCATTGTTTTGAATACCATACCTTCTGAGTATTGTTCCTTAAATTAATAGTCCCTTAAACTAGATGTTTAGACCCTGAATTAAATATTTTATTACATACATAAAAAAATTTGTTGTTTTTTTCACCTCATCCAAAACCACCCTAGAGGTGGGATTAATTATTGACCACCATTACACCACATATAGAGTGAGTTGAGCTCAACTATCAATAAAGGAATCCAAATACAAATTAAATTAATTGATATGTTTGAGTACCTTTCTTAGTACATTTTCATTTATAAATGAATGGTGAGGTGAAATGGAGTAACTGGGTGATGTAAAATTAAATGGACAATCCCTTGACTTATGTTGATTATACAGTTATATAATAATGAATCATGAACAATAACCTTTCCATCCTTCTCATCCATTTAATTTGAATTAAAATATGAATTTAATGGGAAAATTTAAATTGATATGAGAATGGAAACTAACATGGCCCTTTACTGTTATAATAATTTATGACATGATGATGACATGCAGCATGGATCCAATTATTGATAAATTATATACCACTGATTGGTCATGGTATAACATCATAAAGGGGGATCGATGTATACCACCTAAAACCCCTACAAATTCATATCTCTATATATTAGGATACCATGTACATGGTCCCATAGTTTATGTTCATGTTGGTCAACAATATATGAAGTGTTTTATTGATTTACTTCATAGACATAAAGAGGATGTGATGGTCAATGGCCTTGGGTCCTCACCCTCATATGTATGATAGGCCACACTTTATGTAGTTCTATATTTACAGTATTGTCTCTATGTACAATAAAGTATTTCATTATAGTGATTAGAGGAAAATATGGGTGATCCTAGGGCTATGATAAGTTTCCTCTATAGTTATGTATATTTCTTCGATACATTCTGTTGTTGGCTGATGCAGGTATGGTCCTCCAAGTGTATTTATGGAACCTAAGTATGACATTTTGTAATTTAATATTTATAACTTTATTAGTTATGCCTAAAACAGTTTTCGTTTTTATAAAAAGATTAGATTTGTTATAGACACCACTAGTGGTTGCCTACTGAGTGTATCTCACTCCCTGTTTAATATACCATTACACTGGGGTACCTGAATATACTTCATGGATGCAGTATCAGGTTCTGATTTCATATTTGTTGGTGATTTTCAGATCATGTAGTTGTTTTTACATATGGGATCTTAGGAGAACATGATTGAGCCAGAGCATTGGATCCTCATAGAGATATCCATGGGGATCTCATTATTTTATTTCTGTATTTTTTATGTATTACCAATAAAATGTATTGTGTTGTACATTGTAGAATCATAGGGACATGCATTGTTATATCATTTTAACTTGCTAGTTTATTTAACTTATTATCTCATTCATTTCATTTATACTACTTCCAAAATGTGTTTATTTAAAAATTTATTATATCATTCTTCTACTCTGGTTATGAGGGTATAGTCTCCCCATTGTACCACTATAGACCCTCGTATCTAGTCAGCTACCTCTGGTGTATAGGGAAGCATGTTTTAGGCCATGTGATGATCAAACCAGCAACAATTTTTTAGGCTGGTAAGGTTAGTAAGTTACAATTTTTTATCATAATTATTTTTCAATTAACATACTATTTGTGGTTGGTAGACATAAGACTAGGGATGCGTAGATACTAGGTGAAATAGTCATGTTTGGGTGAGATCATTATACAAGTGGGGAAAAGTCCAAGTGTCCAGGGATGGTACTATTGTTCATGCTATTTGTTATTATAATTGAATATTATTTATCCTTGACTGATTGATGTTTGTTCTGTTCTATACTAATTTATTATATTTATGGTACTTTACCGTTGATTTGGTATGATAAATAAGTATAGATACATGAATAATCATAATCACATAGATATTAACATTCCATGCATATTACATACCTTGTAGGTTTCATTTCCTGACTGCCTAATAACATGTTAGTTTTTCCATGTGTCATTTAGCATCATGCTTATCTGTATACCATGTTAAGGTAATTATTCAACTTTATTACCTATATAACTATATTCGGTGGCTAATTCCTTGTTTACCTATGTTTTTTTCTATTTAGAATCATTATGTACCCACTTTTATTCATTTCATTTCATGTAATTCTTTCTTATAAACATGATATATGATTCATTATTAAACCTTCTGTATCACCCTAAATAGTGTTTTCCCATATAGTTTGATGGTATAACTTTAACTAACCAATCACTACATGTTTTATTCATTGACCATTGGTTCCATGGGCTTAAACATTTATGGTTATTATTAAATGGGTGCCAAAAACTATTTATAAGGTGTATAGGCCCTTATAAATTGGGAACGGTAACCCATAAAATCATACCCTTAAACATGAACTTTCTATTTTAAAAAACGAATATAAAAATATGGTTTCAGCTACAAGCATTCAAATTTTCATTTATTAAGGAAAATGGATTTATAAATTTGTAATGGGGGTGCTTCTAACTAAGCCAAGATATGTACTAAATTTCAATCCTTACGAATAAAGGGTTTCCTTTATAAAGGAAAGTACCTATAAATATTTGGGCATGATGACCCAAATAACAAAATTTGTAAATGCACAACTAGATACAAGTTAGTCAGCTGGGGCATGTGGTTTATAGGATAAACACATTAAGGGTTTTGAAATTTTATTAATTTAATAGTTATGGTTTTCACTTAACTGAACCATGATTAGCTTGACGGGATCCTTGTAGGTCACCTTTATTTTGATAAGCATTAGTTCCTAACCCCATAGAGGTATACTCATGTTAATTAGTTGGTTATTTAATGTGTCTAAACCCAATTATATAGTGTTACATATTTACATATGGTGTAATCTTTCTTAACCAATCCCCTTAAAATGGGATAATATCTCTTTGATTCTTCTCAGATTTTCTTTTTATGAGGTGTTAGTTCAATAAAATTCTTATTAAAATCTAAATATTGTTTTCCTCTATAGCTTGGAATTTAATTTTTTTTAACTAATTTAAATTGTGAGATACTAATGGATGAATAAAGTGGATAAAATGGAGTCTAATATAATTGAACTATTGTGACAGAATGTTAGTTAAATAAATAATGGTTTAAAATCATGTTTTGTACAACTTTCCAATGTTTTCTATATGGCGTTAGATTAATGAAGTACCAAACCGTTTTTCCTTTTGAATAAAATTCGATATTCATTAGGTTGAACCTTTAGAATGCATAAAATAAAAGTAAAATTTTTCAAATAGTTTAAATGAAACCATAATGTGGTGTTCATATCATTAAACTCATTTAATGGAAGTTAAATCCTTCTATGAGTTTTTTCATAGAATTATATTATGAGAATCTCATGTAGGCTTCTGTGACTACTTCATTGGTTGCGTTGAACCTGGGTAAGTGGGTTGTGTGGACTAGATACCTTTTTTTATCATGGCTCTTGTCTAAAAGATGATGATTTTTATTTATTTACTGCGAATACCTGATAGAGGTATCACCCTCCTATCTTAAAGGCATTTCTACATGCTTATGAAAAGTTTCAAATGTGAGGTTTCATTTTGGTTCCATTCGTATCGTGTAGGAATCTTATATTATAAAAAATATTGGGTTATATGGGTGATATTTTGGTATGTTTACCCTAATTTGGGATGTAGGAATTTTGTAATTTTTCAATTCAGTGAGTTTGACATGCCTAGGTCATGGTCGGACACTTAGTAGGTCATGTGACCCTCTTTCTTCATCAATGAATGACTAGGTATGCCATCATACAGATTAATAGTCAAATGGGATAATATTATTATGGAATAAACCATTTGTATGAGACATCATATTCTAGTATGGACAGGGAGAATAGGACTATGTTTATTATCAAATGATGTGTCATGGTGTTGATAAAATCTTGTCGTAGTGTGCATTAATAAATGTGGTACCCTTCGAGTTGATAAAGTGGTACAATGATTTGTATGAGTTTGGTAGAAATCATTAATTCCTTAGGCTATTGAGATACACCCCCGGGTCATCTCTTAGGTAGAACGAACTAGGATCCAGAGATGTTTGAGTTATTCTAGTGTTAGGGAATGATATTGAAAAAGGATTAGGTGTTGTAACACTACCCATCAGTTTGGTTTGTCTTCTACACATAATGCTAGTGATGGGTGTGATAATAGATCATGAGAGTGTCACATGTACTTCTAAAGTAAAATTTTCAAGTTCACTTGTAATTTTCTAGATTTCCATTATTTTTTAATTGGTTCTTATTGAAATCATGTTTTACACATCTGTAACCTATGTTTAGTGGTTGATGGAGTGTGTGACATTGGAAAAGTTCCTATTCTTATTAAATAATGAGTAGGAAACTCATAACATGTGGATCATTACAAATAAATGTTTGTTGGTGTTTCCTTCCAAGTAATGTGAATGAAATCATGCAGGACCATTTGAAAATGGTCGAAAAAACATTGGGAAATCACAATAGGCTTGTATGTTTTAGTTTCAGTCCGTGAGATGATGCATGAGATAAAACCTAGTTATGGGTATTGATGGATCCTAGATTCTAGATTTAGACTTGGGATGTGTGAATGACACCAATGGATATGACAATTATTTAGGTAAATTGGTGATTGCAAGGAAGCATTATTATGAAATGGTTGGATGTGTGGAAAATATTTGAAGACACCATTAGTTGGAGATGGAATTTGGGGTTATGCTTGAGTAATCATGGAATGAACCAGTAATGAAAGCATCATAATCAGTAAATGATGATGTTTCAACAGGTGAACTTAAAATCTAAAATGACGATGGATAGAGGTTATTTAACTATTTTTTTCATATGTTTAATTGTGGGGGCTGTTGAAAACCATGTTGGTCACTTCATCTTGGATATGATTGGAGTGTCTGAGGGATTATTCGTAATCATTGTTATCCTTTTAGTGTATTCTGGGATAAGTGATGATCATGTACCCTATCATTACATTGTACCGGGTACCCTAAGAGATCTTTGGTTATATATTGAGCTACTGAAAGAAATTAAAGGCAATAATGGATCAATAAATCAAAATCATGGTGTTGTTGGTCGGGAGTGTGGATGTTTATAGAGGCATGGATTATACTGGGTGATGTTGTGATTCCTATATAGGAAGGACTTAGATGAGTCCATGGAAACCATCCAATTATTTGACTAAATAACCAGGATTGATACCTTCAATGGGTTCAATCGGTGTTCTTGATATGTGGAAATCGTAGATATGTATTGATGTTTCACTTCTAAACTCATGTATATGGACTACCATGTATTATCTTCATGAAATGTTGTAGTTGTTTCTGAGGTTACCCTGAATTTTCATTTAGGGTCATATGCTATGTATTGAGTGGGACAATCCATGGGTGTTGGATTGGGTACAAACCCATGATTGTGTTGTGACATGACATCATTCATGATTGGTTGGGTTAGAGAAATAACTATAATCTTGTTATGGGCTTCAGTGATCATGATTAGAATAAAAAATAAAATTCGTAGGGTTAAAGGCATTGTACTTTGGTTTCAGATGCATCTGCTACAATAACCGATCATTTTCAGAGACATTCAGCTGGTTGTGGAAAAAATTTCTTTCCTCTTTCCTCATTGAACGTAGTCAGTATGGAACTGCATCTGACACATCATTGGGATGCGATGAGTGTGATACAAAGTTTGTTTGAGTCTTTTCATATAAAAATCTTGTGTGACTACGCTAAATGTGGTCTATTGGGAATTGATCATTCCATCAAGTTACAAATCCTACCAGAGCACTGTTAAAGAACTAATATCATTCTCAAATAAGAAATTCCAAAGGTTTAGGTACCATAAAATGGAATTGTCCATTTAGTGATAGAACATATGGTGGGGAGTTCGATAGGTTTTTTAAAAAAATAGGTGATGATGTGATCATGTTGCATGGTTGGATGGGATTAGGTAAACAAAATATCGATGTTTTATTTTTTGATTTTAGTGTTCACTTGAGTTTTAGTGGCTAAGTGATGAGTTTAAAAAGTGATTCCTAAAGGCATGTTGGGAATTCAAAATGAAACATGGCTCTTATATCAAGAATTTCTCATCCTAATTAGGCTATGTGATGTTTTTTTGTCTCCCAAGGCTTCTTGGTGATGACAATATCTATATTGGGGAGGATTTAATGCCCCGTGTTTTTAAAATTAAAAAAATTACAATTGAATTTGAATGTTTCATTTGGTAGATGGGATAAATGTTAAAGTAAAATTCATAGTATAAATATGAGGGTTGGAAAACCTAAATGGGTGGTTTTTTGGATGTTATTTAAGGTTATAGGGGTGTCTTGGTTGTGAGGATGAGTTTTGGTAGTGTAGGACTCTGAAAACTCTACTTTAGGAGGAGTAGAGAAGGGCACATAGTTAGCACATGGTTAGTTCAAACCATGCATCACAATTGTGTATCCTATTATATCTAGGTAAATGAGTTGTTGAAATCATGTGGAACTCTAGGATAAACTGTGTGACCTGATTTAGGGTAGCTCAGGGTGTCGCATGGTTTTGATTAACTATGTGGGAGGAAGTGCATGAAAATTTGAGTGCATCTGCAATAAATGTAGAGATGGGATCATGGGCTACACAGAGTTATCCAAACTGTGAAACCAAAATATGAAAATGATTAATGTGGTGTGATTTTATAGTTTTACCATTGTCTTGTATTTTCTTACATATCCTCATTTCTCCCTCACTTCCCACATGAAACATCCCCATTCGAGCTCTTTTTTGGCGTCCTCTAGGATTCAAGGGATCTCCCTAATACAATCTCTGATTTAGACACTTTTGGGTGGGTTAGAAGTGTATTAATCAGTTACTGTTTCCTCTTGCTTCTCCTTTCGTTTTACCTCTTTGTATGGAATTGTAAATACATGAGAGATCTTTTCACTATTTTCAGGGCATTTTTTGATTCCTCCAATATCTTTGATACCAGCTTAAAAAAATCATGATATTGCATGACTGGATCATCCAATGAATAAGGGAGGTTCTCTATACATTTTCCGCCAAATTCTTGTGTTTTATTAGTTGTTCTCTAATATAACGCTTTCTATACCTTCTAAGCATTTCTCCTTTAATTAATAGTCCCTTAAATTGGATGTTTAGACCATGAATTAAACATGTTATTACACCCATACACAATGTTTGAGGTTGTCAACCTCATCCCAAATCATCCTTGAGGTGGGATTAATTATTGAAAACTTTTAGTCCACTCTTGGAGTGATTGTATCTTTCAACTTAATAATGGGAGCCGAATACAAATTAACTGAGTTAATAATTTGACTACCTTGATTAGAACGTTATAATTTATAACAGTTAGGTGAGATAAAATGGAATAAATGGGAGATGTGGAATGAAATGGAAAATACATTGACTTTTGCTATTTATTTATTTATTTAATGAAGTAGTATAGAAATTAACATGTCCATCCTTCTCATCCCTTGTATATGAGTTAAATTGATAATATAATGTTATAAATTAAATTGATATGGTAATGGACACTAACACATCTCTTGTATATTAGAATAATTTCTTTGTTGATGAAGATGTGCGGTATGTTCGTGGCTTCAGTAAGGAACATACTATTGATCAATGGTATGGCACAGATTGATCGTGGTATAAAACCTATATGAGTGATTGAGATATGGAACCTAAAACCCCTATGTATTCATATTTTCAGATATTAGGATTTCACGGCCATGGTCCCTTGGTTACTGGCCCTTGGTCAATGAACCTAGGTCTTATCCCCCATAAGTCTAATACTTGATACATATTTTATAGGCCATAGTTGATGTAGTTCCATATATATATGATTGTCCATGAGTAAATGGTGTATTTTATTATAGTGATTGGAGGATAGTATGGGTGATACTAGGGAAAGGACATGCATCCCCCTTGGTGACATAGCTTACTGAGATACATTTCCATGTTGGCCAAAGTAGGTATGGTTGGAAAGGTTTCTTCATGGAACCTTGGCCAGACATGCTGTCATTTATTTTATATATATATATAAGTTATACCTTTACATGGTTTTAGTTTTTATACACATGATGTATTTGTTCTATAAACCACTGGTGGTTTACTAATGAGTGTATCTCACACCCTCTACGGGCTTCCATTGCACTGATATACATTAAAAGGCCACACAGTTATGGGATCTGGCTATGATTTCTTCTTGATTACTACTTTTTAGATAATTTTTCAATTCATGGATATAAGATATTAGAAGCATAGTACTGGGTCAAAGCTTAATATGTTTGTAGATTTTTCCTTGGGTAACTTGTTCCTTTATTTCTATATTGTTTATATATTACCTTTATTATGTATTCTTCTATACGTTTTAGCATCACATGGACATGCATAGTCACATCATTTTTCTTTTCCAGTTTTTCTAATTTATTATATCATGCCTTTCATTTATATTTTGTCATACATGTTTTGATTTATTGATTTATTATACCACTATGCTACTATGATTATGAGGTAATGGTCTCCCCACTATACTGAAGAACCTCACTGTTAGTTGGAAAAGTATGGTGTATGTGGAGATGTGCTTGAGGACATGTTGTGACTAGACCATCTAATGTTTTTAGAGCTAAAAGAGTGGAGACATTATAGAAAATGGTTCATTAAGCCCCAAAGCTATGTTGAACTCATTGATTTCTTCCATGTTCTGTCTGATTTATAGAGAGATTAACTTGCTATGTGTGAAGTTAATAATTGTTCTTTCCCTGTTGGGATCTTCCAAGACCATAATAGAACATGCTAAAGTAGCATCCTAATCATTTTGTGATCGAGGAACATGGGTTAGAGTTGGATCCCAAGTAAATTATGCCTTTAGTTTGTGAGAATTATTGAATAGAAGTATTAACGCCCAATTATTTATTGAATATTTACCCTTAACTTATTTAATCATGAGCTTTGAATCACCTTTTATGTGAGAGCGTGATACAGAAAAATGAAGATCTAGTTTCTATCTAATGATGAGGGATAGATATTATGCCTCATTATTAGTGTATCTATTCGAATTATAAATAGATCTTGGTACTATGAACTTATCTATGGATATAAAAATGATAAAAAAAACTGAATAGTTTATATTTAATAGAACCTAAACTATTCCCAGTAGGGATTTTGGAAGCTCCATCAAAGTTAATCTCCAAAATTTAGGTGGAATACTGTATGAGATGGAATATTCAATGGGGTGTTTGATATGTATTGGAATATCCTTAGTTAGAAGATGTGTTGTGAGGAAATATTTCATCACCTACCCCTGGACTATTTTCTACGTTATGAACTGTATATCAAAAGGTTTTTGTATTACTACCCAATGATCTCGTCATCTCATTAGCATTGGGATACTAAGGATATATTTGAAAGAGTCGATATAGAACACAAAAAAGATTTCATGGTCCTATAAATAATGTCTAATACTTTTTACTATAAATATCATTCCAAGTAAATTATTCTCAATATCAGAAAATCGAGTCCTGGCGTTGATCATTGTCTTTCTTCAATATTATATGATTTTTATTATTTAACGCATAATTCTTATAGGAAATGAGCATGCCAAGAGATATCCCTTAAGCTTCCACATAGAGAATAACTGGTTTCCCTTCATTGGTTGGAATCAGTACTAGTGGGTGAATAAGTTACTACTTTAGGTTTCCAATATATTGATAAAAACATTCATCCCATTTATAAATGATTCTCTTCCCCATCAATCTTATGATGAACATACATTTTCCATCCAAATTGGCAATTAAGTATATGATATAATCAAGATGTCCCTTGAACACCCTTAACTATTAGAGATTTCATTGTAGGAGAATATTGATGATTTCCATTATTTTCTCAAGATCGGTAATGATATTATGAGGAGGCACCATGAAACTGATGAATTTTCATGATGCAGCCCCAAAGGTTTATTTCAATCGGTCATTTTCAAATTGTGTTGAAACAACTTTCTAAACACGATTTCTCGATCACTGAGGTGATAAGAGCACTTGTGGGAAGTAACCACTATGTATTCAACATAGCATTCCACAATCTATCCCATAATGGACATAAATATATAGTACATGGATTGTTGATATGTGAGGAAAACATTTTTTAACATTAGTTCTTTACTCAATAATTGTAAACCCCTTGTGAAACCATGAAGGTAGTGGCCTCCTCAACATCATGACTCATCTATATTGGATTATAATTAGAGTACCCATCCATGATGGAAAGATCATAGAATCTATGAGTTTCATCGATTAATAGTTCTATTTTCGAGATTGGGGAATCATCTTTGGGGTAATACAAGTTGAGATCCCTAAAGTTAATGCTTGCACGTATCTACATATTCCTTTCCTTGAACATGAATATATTAGCAAACCATTTAGGTATTGGACTTTAAATATGATGTTATCCTTGATGATCTTGTCAACTTCAACTTCTACCTTGGTAGTGAGGATTGGATGAGTTATCTTTGATAAATGCTTATAACAACTATGATCTCCTGTTATCCTCAAATTTTGGGTCGCTGCCTCAGGGTCCAGATCAGGTATCTTGGTATAATTCTAGGTAGATATGTCCCAATGATAATTTTTAAAGGAAATAAATGTAGGATCAAAATAAAAAATTAGATGCTCAATATACAAGAGGGGGGTGAATTGTACACTTTAAAAATTCCTTTGGAACCATTAAAGTTAGTTATGGATAACTATGTTTTCCTTAGTCAAGGAAAATATAGGTTTAACAAAGTTAAACTAAGAAAATTCACAACACCTATAATCACAAATTGGAGTATTGGAACCGAGGTTTACAATATAAGATTCTACATTAAAGTTTATAGAATCAAAGACTAATCAGAGTACAAGGGTAAGAAAATACAAGAAGGTTATACTTTCCGTAAAATACAATATTCAGTGGAAAAACAAGTAGTAAAACTACAAGTAACAAGATGTGAATCTTTTAACCCAAAGAGAAGGGTATCCAACATCCTTGGATAAAGGTCCCATGATTTATACATTCAAGCATGTCTGCCTTACCCACACTAGGGTAAGCCCTCGATACGAAGATCAGAATCTCTTTCTTGTTATCCCCGCAAGCCCTCAAATTCAAGGTAGTTGAAACGTCTGTCTTTCTCAACAAGGAAGCCCTTGAACTTCAAGGTAGTTGGTACCTCTGTCTTCCTATCCCTAGAAGTCCTCGAATGTAATCACCAACATCCAGAGTCGCACAAAGAAATCTGAACGAGCGATTCAGTACGCACAAGGCATGAAAAGCTTCTCTCCCTAGAAATCACCTTAACAGCGTGTGTTCTCTAGATCGATCAACTTATTCATTTGTTTCTTGAGCTCTTTCGAATGAGCTCTTATTTATAGGCAAATTCCCAACGGTCGGCTCCCTCTTCCAACCTTCATATATTCCATGAAATTCGGAGGGACCTGTACACGTGTAACTCAACCAACGGTTAATTAGAAACAGAATAGATGAAATCGTTTTATAACAAACTATGTATAACTGAATGTACGACATAGTTTTGAAATGAAGCACATGTAAGTAAAATGTAATCAATATTTTGGAGTGTAAGCAAGTCAAAAGTTCGGAGTCTAACCAAAATGAAGTTCGGAGTCTATGTTAAGAAATGTTCGGATTCTGTCTTATAGGAATTCGGAGTCTAGTTTCACCAAAGATCGGATTCTAAACCTGTAGAGTTCGGAGTCGAACTGCATAAAAGTTCGGAGTCAAACTTCTTAAGAGTTTGGAGTCGAACTGCTTAAAAGTTTGGAGTCGAATTTCTTCAGAGTTCAGAGTCGAACTACTAAAGATTTCGGAGTCGAACTGCTTAAGAGTTCAGAGTCGAACTTCTTTAGTGATCAGAGTCGAATTGCTTCAGAGTTCGGAGTCGAACTTCTTCAGAGTTCGGAGTCGAACTGCTTAAGAGTTCGGAGTCGAACTTCATCAGAGTTCGGTGTTGAACTTCTTCAGAGTTCGGAGTCGAACTACTTAAGAGTTCGGAGTCCAGAATCTGGATTAAAAATCCATTACAGATCACATCCAGAATTCGGATCCAAAAAACAGAATGCTCCAAATCATTTCATTATATGGATCCGTAAATTTGGTTATGAATCTGGTTTTTGAATTTAAGAATAATATTGCTATGTAAAATAAAATCTAGGTTAAGGTAAATTTCTTTAAAGAAGTAAATTTTTCTTATGGGGGTAAAAATAATATTTTCTTAAGTATAAGGTGTTTGTGATTTTCAAAACAAGAAGGAATGGAAAATTCATAAGGAAAACCTTATTGACTCAACAATCTCCCCCTTTTTGGAAAGCACAAACATCCTTTCAAAAAAGCATATAAGGATTTTGAAAATTTTCAGTAGACTTTGAAAATTAAAACTTATCTCCCTTTGTTCATAGATAGAAGTGAATACAACTAACTCCCCCTTAGGCATTGAAACTCTAAAGATTGTATTCTAGGTTTCCGAAGTAGAGTTTTCATTATTGTAAGAATGAAAAAAACTTCATAGTGGGAAACTACCCCTTTCATTAAGGATATTTTACTTAGAAATTTTTACTTTCTCCTCCTTAGGAGTAGTTCTTTTTCCTTCTCCCCCTTTGTGATTTTCAAAAAAAATTGAAGGGAATGGAAAACAAAGTATGCTACCTGAAATAGTAGTATATAACAAGATACAAACCAACCAGATAACCATTTCATTAGAGTTGGAAAAAAATACAAGGAAGGAAAACTACAACAAAAGATCGAAGTGGGTTCATTTTTCATCCTTTTCCTTCGGAATGAGCTGCTTCAACAAGGCTTTCAGTTTCTTCAAGTCTCTTTGATCTTCCTCTCATTTCATCTCCAAGGCTTTTACCTTTTCTTCATGAGATTTTAAAGCCTCTGCCTGAGCCTCCAAGGCTTATTTCGGCAACATTATCAACTCATCTTGATTTTCCATCTTCTACTGAAACTCAATCCGAAAATCTCTTTCAGTTTTCCAATTTTGAGATACTGAGTTATGCTTCCCACTCATCTTGATTTACCGTTGGTCTTCCAAAAGCCATCTATCGGTTGAAAACACTTTGATCAGATCTGACGGTTGATAATAATTCCGCAAGGAAAATCTTGACTCCGATCTTTTCAGGTTTTTAAAGAAAACATTTGGATTTGAGGAAAAACAAGAATCCGAACTTTTAAAAACAAGGAAAATACCAGTAAGAAAAATTTGATTACAAAACTATAAGTAAGAAAATAATAACTTACGGATTGACAAGAAATATTGTTCAAAATTGGTAATATGCTTCTTGAAGGAAAAAAAACTTCATTACGAAAGTTCCAGTATGAAAACCTCGTTACGAAAACCCCAGTCCGAAAATCTCCATTCCGAAAATTATCAGTACGAAAATTCAATTCTAGATGTTTTCATTCCGAGAATTTCAGTTCTGAAAATTTCAGTTCCGGTAATTCCCATTCCGGAAAGTTTAGTTTCAGAAATGATCTTCCATTTCACATAGGCAAGGTAAATCTTGGCTCCTTAGGTCTTCTAAGTTCAAATTATAAACATTCTCTTGCCTATTGGATGAGAGAATAAATTCTTCCTTGGAATTGTGTACTAAGCACTTATCCTTCCTAAAATTCACAAGGTACCCTTCATCACATAACTGACTTATTCTAATGAGGTTGTGCTTAAGAACCTTAACAAATAAAACATTTGAAATCAAAGTTTACCTAGAAGAACAATATTACCAATACCAACAATTTCTCCCTGTGCATTATCTCCGAAGGTTACCTTTCCTCCTTTCGTTTTGATAATCTTTTAAAAATAGCTTTTGTTACCAGTCATGTGCCGGGAACATCCACTATCCATGTACCATATATTGTTGTTGGTACATCCTCTATATTCTTTAAAAAAAGAAAAGAATTAGACTTTCGGAACCCAAACTTGCTTGGATCCGGAATTTCCAGACAACAAAATTTTAGGAACCCACATTTCTTAGAAAAATAGGCTTTATGAAAACCTAGATATTGGGTTTTATTTAAAGAACAATTCATTGCCCAGTGACCACCAAATTGACACTTAGTACAAAATGGGGCACTTTGTGGAAAAAAGTAGTTATTACTAAAAATTGGTTTTGCATGGGTATAACCAAATCCGGATCTGTTTCTTAAAGGTCGTATTTGAGAATACATTTTATCAAAATTTTCTTTACCATGGGTAAAGTTTGATAAACACTTATTTAAGGAAAAGATTTCGGGCTTGAGTTTTATAACCAAGTTTTCATCTTCAAAATCATTAGATTTAGAACTAGATCTAGGCTTGAAAACACTTTTCATAGAAATTAATTGTTCTAACTCTTTAGAAACTTTGTTCCTCTCAGAACTTACTTCATCAAGATTTTTTGAAATACTTATAAAATCATCATTTTTCTTATCAAGATCTTTAGAAAGATCTGATATCTCTTTTGTAGGAATATAATTCCTAGAGTTTTCCTTATCAAGTTTCTTATTGAGTTTAGAGTTCTCAATCTCAAGAAGTTCAGCAAACCTAGAAACTTCTTCATAGGTAGGTGAACTATTTTCTTCATCAGAAGAGGATTCTTCATCTGAGGATTTATAATACTTACTATCATTAGGATTTAAAGATACATTGGTCAATGATTCAGCATTTCATACCTTAGCCATAAAAAATGATTGTCAATAGGTAATCTGGCTATAAGACCAAGATTCTTCTTTCATGAAGATTCATAATCAGAAGATTAATCTGAAGAGTCACCACCACTGGAACTCCAGGTGTCATTTTCTTTGAGAACATTCTTAGCTTTGGTTTTGTAATGCTTCTTCCTGCTCCTTTCAAAATGCCTTTCTTTCCTTTCTTTCTTTTTGAGTAGAGGGAAATCTGGTCTAATATGTCCAGCTCTCTTGCATTCATAACAAGTAACTTCTCCATCCTTCCTTTCTTTCCTTTCCTTTTTCTTATACTTGGATTGGTAGTTTCTCTAGCCGGCTATCTCGTTCATCCTTTAAGAAAGATTTGCTAACTCATTTTCTGAGATTTCACATTCACAAGAATCTGACTGAACAACCACCTTCTTAGTCTTGGATCTGGTTACTCTCTCATGAGTATTAGCTTTCATATGATTTGACATAGTTGTAAAAGCAACTGTACCATTCCCATTCTTCTTTTTGATGTTTTCATCATCTCTCTTCATTCTGGTTTCATGTTGGAGAATAGTTCCAAATAGCTCATCAACAGAAATTTGAGTGACCTTCCTGTTCTCATCTATGGTTGTTGCCTTTGATTCCCACTCATTAGGCATGATATCAATTATCTTATCTACAAGGGATTCATCATCTAACCCTTTTTCTCCAATAGACTTTAAGTTGTTGACTATAGTCATAAACCTCTGTTGAACTTTGCAGATAGGTTCACCATACAGAAAATTGAATCCATGGTATTCAGCTCTAAGCATAGCTCTCCTAGTTTCAATTACTTTGGAAGTGCCAAAGTGTGTAACTTCTAACTTCTTCCAGATACAATTAGCTGCTTCACAAGAATAAATTTGGATATATATATTTCTAGTCATTGAACATAGTAAAGTATTGTGTACCTTATAATTGAGTTGATACTCATGATTTTACTGGTTAGTAAAAGTTCTAACTTCCTTATCAGGAATTTTATAATCACCAGTAAGCATAACAAAATTGTCCACTCTAGTGTTGATGAAATAAGTCTTCATTTGATCTCTCAAGTAGTCATATTAATTACCATCAAAGATTGGTGGTCTTGTAGGATTTAGATTATCTATAGAGCCAACATTGATTCCTGCCATACTAAAACAACCTGGGAAACCAAAATAGTTAGTAGAAAAAGTTTGTATCCACAATGTTCAGAATGAAAAAGTTCGGAATGACAATGTTCAGAATGACAAAGTTTGGAATGACAATGTTCGGAATGAAAAAGTTCATAATGACAAAGTTTGGAATGACAAAGGATCAAAAAAAACTTTTATGTGAGTATGAGTATTTCAGAGACCTGCTCTGATACAAATTGAAGCATCGAAATAACAATGTAGATGCTCAATATACAAGAGGGGGGTGAATTGTAAACTTTAAAAATTCCTTTGGAACCTTTAAAGTTAGTTATGGATAACTATGTTTTCCTTAGTGAAGGAAAATCTAGGTTTAACAAAGTTAAACTAAGAAAATTCACAACACCTCTAATCACCAACTAGAGTATTGGAACCAAGGTTTACACTGTAAGATTCTACCTTAAAGTGTATAGAATCTTAAACTAATCAGAGTACAAGTGTAAGGAAATACAAGAAGGTTATACTTTCCTTACAATACAATATGCAGCGGAAAAACAAGTAGTAAAACTACAAGTAACAAGATATGAATATTTTAACCCAAAGAGAAGGGTATCCAACAACCTTGGATAAAGGACCATTGATTTATACTTTCATGAAAGTCCTTCTTACCCGCACCAGGGTAAGCCCTCGATACGAAGATCAGAATCTCTATCTTGCTATCCCCGCAAGCCCTCAACTTCAAGGTAGTTGGAACCTCTACCTTCCTCAGCAAGGAAGCCCTCGAACTTCAAGGTAGTCGGCACCTTTTTCTTCCTATCCCCGGAAGTCCTTGAATTAATCACCAACATCCGGAGTCGCACAAAGCAATATGAACGAGTGGTTCAGTACACACAAGGCATGAAAAGCTTCTCTCTCTAGAAATCACCTTAACAGCGTGTGTTCTCTAGATCGATCAACTTATTCATTTCTGTCTTAAGCTCTTTCAAATGAGCTCCTATTTATAGGAAAATTCCAAACGGTCGGCTCCCTATTCCAACGGTCATATTTTCCATGAAATTAGGAGGGACCTGTACACGTGTAACTCAACCAACGGTTAATTAGAAATAGAATAGATGACATCGTTTTATAGAAAACTATGTATAACTGAATGTACAACATCGTTTTGAAATGAAGAATATGTAAGTAAATGAAAATCAATATTTCAGAGTGTAATTAAGTCAAATGTTCAGAGTCTAACCAAAATGAAGTTCGGAGTCTATGTTAAGAAATGTTCGGATTCGGTTTTATAGGAATTCAAGGTCTGGTTTCACCAAAGATCGGATTCTGAACCTGTAGAGTTCAGAGTCGAAATGCTTAAAAGTTCGGAGTCGAACTTCTTAAGAGTTCGGAGTCAAACTGCTTAAAAGTTCAGAGTCGAATTTCTTCAGAGTTCGGAGTCGAACTGCTTCAGAGTTCGGATTCGAACTTCTTTAGTGTTCGGAGTCGAACTGCTTAAGAGTTCGGAGTCGAACTTCTTCAGAGTTCGGAGTCGAACTTCTTCAGAGTTTGAAGTCAAACTACTTAAGAGTTCGGAGTCCAGAATTCGGATTAGAACTCCATTACATATCACATCCATAATTCGGATCCTAAAAATAGAATGCTCCAAAACTTTTAATTATATGGCTCTGGAAATTTGGTTATGAATCCGGTTTTTTAATTTAAGAATAATATGGCTATGTATAAGAAAATCTAGGTTAAGGTAAATTTACTTAAAGAAGTAAATTTTCCTTATGTTGGTAAAAATAATATTTTCTTATGTATAAGGTGTTTGTGATTTTCAAAACAAGAAGGAATGGAAAAGTCATAAGGAAAACCTTGTTGACTCAACAATAAATCCCTCCTAATAATTGGGGTTCATTGTATAACTAATCAAAAGAGGCCACTAGAATCGATATGTACTGAGGTTTACCTATTAAATGACCTAAACTATAGTTAGGACACCTTGTTCGAATTTCATCGATGCATAATCAGGATCCTATTCTCATTTTCTTTACTCTACCTATTTAGATCCCAAATAGGGGACAATGGAGATAATTGAGGATATTTTCATCATAATAGATGGAGTGTGTGCCATAATCTAGAGATTCGAGATAAGACGCAGTGGTATTAAAATTGGAATGATTATCTCTTATAGGAATACAATCTAAGGATTTCCCATGTGCTCATGTGGATGGCTGATAAGTATTGTTCTCGATAGATAAGATGACTGATATCATCAAGACTGAAGAATATGTTCCCTAGTCATATGGAATTTTATCATATTTATATGTTCCTTAGCTCAAAATCAATCCTTAAGTTGGTTGATGGTAAACACTTATTCATTTCCAAGGACAATCCATGGATTCAGAGGAGCAGCCTCCAAACCATTTTGTCTCCATAACCTGGTTATCATTCCCTATTTATAAAGGTTTTACATTCCTTTTTAAGAAGTTGTGTTTATATTCTAAAACTCCAAAATATCAGAATTGAATTCATCCCCATGTAACACATTGAATTGAAAATCGATTAAATTATTTAATCATTGATGATGCAATGAGGGAATTACTTCATGCATGCGGATCCATGGTCTTCCTTAAAGAAAATTTAATGTTGTATCTTAGTGAAAAACCATGATTTCAGACTAATAAACAATAATTAAAAATCGATCCATTATCGTTATCTTTACACGGGGATTTTTCTCACTTTTATCATACCCCAAGATGGTTAGTTTGGATATGGATATGTCCTCATCACTAAAACCCAAATCCTAATATGTTTGGAATTGAATAAGGTTAATTCTATAACCACTATCAATAATATCTTGGTGAAAAACAATATAATTATGTTGTCTATCTAGGTACAAGAATATGATATGTCTATACACAATATTCCCTTGATCCTGAACAATAAATGAAATGTTTATATGGATCTTACCCCAATGAATCTTTTTTCAATAAACCTTCACTTTGAAAACTTATTCCTTGAATTCATGAGGAATAGAGAGGGCCTACACCAATTCTTATCGAATGTAATTTGAGATGAAAAGGGTATAAATAATAAAAATATTAGTGGATTCCATGACCAACTAATTTAAAATATCATATTTCGGAGTTATGGGCCTTAGGTTCTATGTGGGGAGATATTCTGTGGACCAAAACATAGAATTGATTCATGTTGTGAAAATTAATTCAAAATAATTCTCAAAGACACCTCCACTCATGATTTGGACTATTTTAAACCATTTGTATCTTGATGATGAGGATCAACTAGAGATAAATATGTTAATCGGTCATCCAAAATGATAAGAAATGTCTGAGATCAAGATGACTCAAGATTTGATTGATTCTTTTTTGGCCCCATTATATCACATTCTTGTGAGTCTCAGATATATATAAAGACACTATAATCACTCTTCCCACATGATATTTTCTTACATAGTCTATTCTCCTACATCCCCATAATCCTTTAAAAACCCTACTAATTTTTCCTCCATCTCTATTATGCATGATAAATTGAGACTCATGCTCTTATTCAGTTTCTCCACTAGAAAACGGGCTGGTTAAATAAATGCCATTGGATGAACCATATAGTGATTCTCTATCTAGTAATGGTTTTTCATGGTGGGTTGGTTAACATTGAACATTATGGTAGTTTGGTTATCACTGGACCCCTTAGAGTGGTGGTTCTTACACATACAATGTAGAGGGCCATAAATATTGTAGAGTTTAAACTCGCATAGCGATCGGCTGACATTCCTCTTCTCCTTTCTAGACATGATCCCTTTTCTATGGATCATGGGTTCATTTAGAAAACTAATTTATCGAATCAGGTGATTTAGTATTTTTGGAGGGAATTGGGGCTATTATTGTTCGATTCAATTGATCCCTTAGTATGGAATGCATTTGATCAATAATTTTCCATCCCACCCAACCATTGAATTTTTTTCACCTTTTCAATGTAAATTGTCCCATTCTCCTTCCCACTCTAGTGGAATAGAAGAGACACAATCCAATAGTAGTTGAGTTTTTTACAATTTAAACTCCCTATAATAAATCATCTTCTAGATTATTTCATTGAAGAAAAAGTAGTATTGAATATAATGCCTCAAAATCTAGTGATTTAGACAATAATTTAGGTGATCATTAAGGCAAAATTTCATTTTCATAATGCTTTCCAAAAAATGAGAATTTTTTTCTAGGGTTGATATAAAATATCATGGGACATGATCCATCCTGAATAAAATTTGTTTTTTCTTTCTATCATCAAAACATTGGTGATCCTACTCCCTCCTCCCCTCATATAGTGGATGTTGTTGTGGTGGTGGTATCTCAAGGAAATATTTTTGCAAAATATTGGATGGTATTTGGTGCTCGGGCTAACACCAATGATGTTCTAAGTGTGATAGTAACTAATTTTAACTTAACCACATTCATTGCCTAGATGCCTAGAATAGTTCATACATTAGTCCTGCTATGGTAGAGACTATCTTCCAATACTTAGGTTGTCAAAGCCAATTCTATTTATCCTCTGGGAAATTTCCATGGGATGAGTAATGTTTAATAATTATCATGGATATTATTTATGAATAAATCTACCATAAAATCTTTTTGGATCTACATATATAAAGAATATGTGAGCCACTTCTATATAGAAATAAAATCCAAGACACTTTCATTGTCAGATTGTTTGCAATTTGAAAGGTTTTCCATTGTTGTATTCTTCAACATGTATCTAAATTGAAATAGAATATTACAATATAGATCATCCCAATATAAAATTGAATGAGTAGGGAGGATACTTTACCAAACAAAATTTAGACCCTCAAACATTTAAATGAAGAACCACTTTAATCAGCTTCTTTCGACTCAAACATTTCAATCATTAGGACACAACGTGAAATAAAAAGTGTCAAATATTGTTCTGGATCACCAGTTCCATTAATGGTTGGGAAATTGGGGCTCCCAAAATTTGGTGGATGAAGGATCCCATGCATCAATTCAGGGAGAGACATTGTTTTTGGATGTACTAGATCACACCTTCCTTCTATAGCCTGTATAGAGTCGAATAATGTTTTTGGTATTTCTAGTTGAGGTGAATCCTGATTATGGACTATAAATGATACCTAATACAAACTTATTTCCACAATATGTTGTTATAACCCAATATTTGTGGGTATATAATGATGAAGAGATGATTCATGAGGATCAAGAGTGGTGAAATATTAATAATCCATAGCTTTTAGGGTCAGGTAGATAGGTGTTTTGGGATCGAAATTGATAGGGAAACCATATCCCTCACCAACTAGCAGGATGTGAATTTCTAAATGAAAAGTTCCCATTTGAGGATATATATTATCTCCCACCCAATGATTTCATTTCATGGTAATATTTCCCCTGAGTAACTCAAAGTTAACCCATCTCAATTATTCTATATAAACCTCATATCAAGTCAATATCCCATCAATGGTAGGTAAATTGACTCCCTCAGGAGGTTCTTGAGATGATGCCACCCCTTCTCCATTATCTCTAACTAATTCATGGAAAATGGTGGTGAGTGAGTTTTTCAAGGTTCCATGTTCAGGTTTTTCCTCTGGTTTTGAGCATCAACACCCTCCTCTTTAAGTTATTTAGTGTGATTTATATTCTAAACTTGAAACACACAATCTTATTCCTCTTGATCAATATTTTCTTCTACCATATTGGCATTTTAAACATTAGATGAGGCATACCATATGGATGATACCATATCATTATTTGTATCTAAATTTTATTAAGGTACACCATCCCCTAAATCTTCATCATTAGATAGTACAAATTATATTATAGATTTCACTTTAATGGAAGGATATTTCCTATTATTACCCCTATAGGGAATAATGTTTTCTCTAATCCACTCCCAAAGGAGAAGCTTATTTAAAGTAGCATGTAATTAAATTTTTATGAATATTACTGAGAATGTCCCTAGGAGTGAGGATATTTCCTGAAAATAAATGTACACTGATTCTTCCTTTGAGACTTCCCCAATTTAGTAAAAACTGACTAACTTGTTCAGGTGAGTGGTAATGATAAAATTCTCCCTAGCCCTGTGGGTTAGGGTTAAGTTATTATTGCTTCCTCAATATCCATAATTAATTGGGGGTTTTGAGTACCCCATGGATGATTTTGTGGGTAAATATGATTAAACTTCACCTAGACTTATGGGTGGGGATTGTTCTTTGATGGCCATCGAAGCTGCTTCCATTAAGACTTATCGAATTTGGCATGCTTTTACATGGGTATGAAGTAGGTGAAGCCCATTTTATGAG
The DNA here is from genome assembly GCA_963277665.1 of Viscum album. Classification (NCBI taxonomy): domain Eukaryota; kingdom Viridiplantae; phylum Streptophyta; class Magnoliopsida; order Santalales; family Viscaceae; genus Viscum; species Viscum album. The sequence continues at coordinate 1,285,476,215 of OY728134.1, forward strand.
ATTATTTATTTCCATTAATATTTCATTATTAGGTTACCTTCTTATCTCAACTTTTAATCCCTCTTATCATTTTTTAGAGTCTTGGTGAATTAATCTATGAATGGTTTATTCTTAGTGAGTGTGTAATATCTGGGCTTTAGATGTGGGGTAACTACATTGAACTAACTAATTCATATATATAACTCCTTTCCCTATGAAATATATGAGGTAGTAACATTATATAAGTCTTACCCAAAGGGATATATTATCTTGATTGTGAAGTGAAATACAACACTCTATATTTTCCCTATCCTATAATGTACATGTTGTTGGATGCAATCAAAGTTTTATATTAAATAGTATTCAAACTATTAAGAAACACGCATTGTAGATTCTTATGAACATTTTTAAATTTTATGGATCATGCTTCAAACAAGGTAGCTAACCCAACATGTTGGGAAATATTTTATACCATGTTTTGATGATAAACATATATCTCATAGGGAATATATTTTTCCATGAAGTGGTGGTAGGTCATCCATGGTTAAAGTGATGAAAATATACACATTCCACTCTTATCCTTTAAGGGATATCATATTGGGTGGTGAATGTGATAGATAAAATGATGGAAATATCACCCTAGGACAGTTCTCTATACATAAATTAGAAAATTTATACGTTATTTAAGTCATATTATAATAGTTGATTAGACCAAAAAGGTCATTTTCGAGAACATGATGACACACAATCTATGGGAGGTGGAGATGATAACTATTTTACAAAACCACACCTTGATTAAAGAAATTTGTTTGGTGGTTTAAAGGGAATAATATTTAGTATTCCTTGATATTTATAGTATCTCCTTAAGGTACCTTTATAAGGGGAGGATATCATTGTTTGGGTGAGATATTTCTATTGGGAGGGTTTCCAAGGTGGATGTTTGGGAATGTGTCCATGTGATCCTTCTCTATGCTGCCTTAGGGAAGAAATCCATTGTTGATATCACTATATCCTTTTGATAAGATTTATAATATCCATGGGATGACATTGAAAATACATTCTAGGATTCAAGGAAATTAAAAATGATCAAGGTAGAAATATCATCCTACCCTTGATCGGGATAATATTCCAAAAAATGTTTTCTTTGGACATTTTTTTGGATTACTGGGGAAGGATATTATAAATATGGATAATTATGTATTAAGATCCTCTGAGATGGTCCTTGGACTGCCATCACAATATTTCAATGAACTTTTATGATATTTGTGGGGGTATGCGCATAATTTTGTGTGTTTATCGGAATATGATAGGAAGTTCCTGAGTTGTTAGCAAGGGTATGAACATACCCTAAAGTGAATATCATATTTAACTGTCTAACCACTTGGAAAAGTACATTCGTGTTACCCAAGATGAAACACTGGGGTCAAAAAAACCCTTCTCCTCTAGATCATCCAATGGAATCTTGATCTCTTTTAGCTCTTCTGGTTCCATATAATATGTATGTATCAAAATTCCTTTCAAACTCGGAACCATGCCAATATTAAATTCTAACTCCCTCTCTAGATAAATCATAGATATATCCTATAGGAAAAAATCAGGAAAACCCTGAACAACAGTGGGAATATCAATAAAAAAATGAAATGTTATCGGTCTCAACTGTAACATGAGACAAATAACTTCCGAACTATAGGAGGGAAGGCCAGCACAATGAGACCTCGAATCCCGCTCTCCTTGAAACTGATGTGATATCCCATCAGTCAAAATATATGAGATATATTGGTGATAAAATTCATCCTCAACACAATGATAAATAAACTAAACAATCATAATAATGATGTCAAAAAAACCAGATCAAGAATAAGAAAAACCCAGACTAATTCCACATTTTTATTAATAGTGTACAATAGGGAACCAAAACCACTTCTCTTTCCACTTCCCAGGAGGTATCTCTAACTACAAAAAAATAACATGAGATATTTTTAATGGTTAGTAATATCAATAAAGTTTCAAATATAAATGTGTGGGAAGCACCATCTTCAAATAAAGAAACTGATATTGAAGATGCATTAAATATGGTACCTCTCACTATCACTAGACCCACACCTGTATCTACAGGATACTCATCTACTGCCTAAAGGTTCTTTTCTACTAAGGCCTAAGGATATATTCCTATAGTCCATGAAGCATCTAACTACCCCAAAATAGCCTTTAGAGATGAATATCCCTGACCATATCATGGTTGTATACATAAGCTGATAGAATCACTACAGATGACCATAAAATCCCAAACTATTGCACCTCATTACAGGTGAAGTACAAAAACTATGTGTGTTTGTTACCATTCCATAATGATAGAAATTCATAGGAATGCTAATATATTCAACTTGATGTGTCGAACATTTCTGCTGCTAAAAACCACCAAAATTATTCATGAGACGATTTTGAAACTTTCTATTTTTCCCTGACGTTCCAATGAAGCGTCCAATAGGTGGAATGGAAGGGAAAGAATATCCAACCTTTCATACCATAGTAATTTCTACCATAATGTCACTATCTAATATCTCCACATATATTGACAATTTCAACATAAATACATTTTCTCATATATCCAGTCTCAAACCCTACATGTACTTCTGATAATTCAGTTGGTCATTATTTTCAAATTCTAATGAAAATGAATAATATTAGAAAACTAATTTGTGTATTATAACATCGAACACTTTCCCTATTTCAAAATGATGAACTCCATAGACCATTCCATCATCAAGGAATCTAGAAAATCTGTTGGAGGAAGAGAGACTTGAAATCCTTCCAGTCTATGCCCACATGATGATATGTCTGTACTATGGAATCCCGCCAATCATTACTAGGAACCTCATGTATGTACAGTGTGCACTTCACCATGACACTCTTAGGTGTATCTTAGAAGATAAAATTTTGATTGATCTTCTCAATATAGTCCTCTACCTCTTGAGGTTCATTTGTACCTTTGAATAATGGTGTCTTCTCACATAGTAACTCCTCTAATCGATCTCTTTCTCCAAAATCTACTGTATATACCTCAACAACTATTTTATTTCCACTTGGGAGATTTTGGTCAAAAAAATGAACTGATTGCATGATACCCTAGATAACATTCTGGTCAAGGGGTGGATTCCCTAGAGGAGTATCAGCTGAACATTCTTATGGAACTCATTGGAAATTTCTCGGAGGAATACTACGGCACATAGAAACAGAATAAAAAATCACACATAGAGTAATTATAGATCAAACAAGAAAACCCAGAAGAAAGAACTAATATTAACAATAGAAAATCAAAACAATAGACACATATCTCAACATCCCATGGTAACTTGATTCTCCTCATGGAATGATCTGGCCATGCACTAACCATAATCTACCTCACAAGTCACAAAAATCATATCTACAGTCTATCAAACATCCCAAGATAAGAAATATGAAGTGAAAACCCCTATAATACAAAACTATAATGAATCGACCTAGATACACTCTCAATTCAGGCATCCAACCAAATGTTCCCCATACCCAAAGTGCATTTCTGATCCCCACAGGCTAGAGGCTAACACCTAGGCAATAAAAAACAATATGAGGGAATAATTCCACCTTCTCTAAAGTGAAGAAATCATGGAATATATACACATAACAAAAGGAAACTGTGGAATATAAATATATATTCCACAATATATATAGAACACTGAAAGTAAAAAAAAAGTAAAAATTGAGCAACAATAATCTCCAAGAGAATAGTCTAACTAAAAATGTACAGAAAAATCCAATTTCTATAGTAACATCTCAATGTGATAGTTTGGGAACACTCCCACAATATCACCAACAGATACCAAAAACACAGGTGATAATAAACCTCACCGACTCACTATGATGCATTTTCTTTCCCTACATTGGAAAACATAACTATGTTTAAGAACCACCAAACAGGTTCACATGGTGTGACCTAATAGGCTCAATAGGGTATCACCCCAGTGTTCCATAAGAAGTCTTTATAAAATAATCCAAGCTTTCTCAACCCTATATAAAATAAGGAATGATAATAGTTTAATAGTTTTTATATGTAAATAATGGAAAAATGATTTAATACACACTATTTATACATTTCAAAATAAAGTAGGTTGTTTAATTTAAAATCATTTCATATCCATATATCACAAAAAATATATCATTTCAAAAAAAGCATCACATATCATATCAATTCCATGTAATTAAAATAAACACAATATAAACAAAAACTGCCTAAATCGGTCAAAAGAACAGGTAACATCATGCCATGGATAACACAAGGTTGGGGTATCTAGGAAACTCATACCTAAAATAGAACATCAGGTATGTATAATGCCACTAGACATATTAATCAGGTCTAGAGAGTGTAGGAACACCCCAGAAATAGAACAACCCAAAAGGTCTAATAAGTCCAAAGAATAATGAGGCCTAGGGAGCATAGTAATTCCCCATGAGAAAACCCACAATAGTGGATGATACCTATTACTATACCCTATACCTGAGTAACCAAGGATTACCATGTGCTCTAATTTTCCAAATCAATTCATAAAACCATACTTTAAAATCGGTTTCAGAAAACCAATTTACAATGCTTTGAAAAACCATTCCAATTTCCAAATCCAGAGGAAAACAATATTTTATGAAACCCAGTTCCACACACACACAAAATAAGTCATATCATTCCTTTTCATTTAATAAACCAATTTAAAAAAAATAAGAGCAATGAATTTCACCAACATAGGAAAGAGACTGAACCACCTACCTTAAACTCGGGCAACACGTTCTCTAAATAGATTCCACCAACAACAATTCACACACAATGAAAACTGAGTCCCTAGAATCAATCTATACATATCATGATTCACTAAAATTTAAAAAAAGGATCAATGTAGAATAGTAAATAATAAATACCTCAAAAAAACACAACCATCACACCAAAACCAACAACTAAAAATTCCTTGAAACAAGAACACCCAACAGATCTAGAGAAAAACAAGAAGAAACATCACCATGGATCAATGGATCAGAAAACAAAATACAACAACACTACCATGATCAAAGAAACAAATAATTAGAAAGTATCACTTAACCAAATAGATTTCAACCAACCAAAATAGTGATAAATCACTAAAAAATCAATTTGGATCAAACAAAATATCCAAAAATAACTGAAAGAGATATCAAAGTCAAGAGAAAGCAAGGCTATGGAAGAATGAAATAACACTCAACTGATGCATCACCCTAAAAGACCAGTATACAATATTTAATCAATGTGTAATCCCTATTCATGTCATATAATCCTCAAGGTCCATAATAACTAACAAACTAATCACATTTTTATTAATAAATGATCCTTTAACATTTCATGGTGTGTAACCCCAACACAGTATGAAATTGTTCATGTTGTGTACTCAACTCGTGGATTGATCCTGGAAACTATTACATGTCATGTACTCCTTGCATGAAATGTGATGTTCTTAAAAATAGATAAAACTGTAGATTCATTAAAAAAATCCACAAACCAACATGGGAGTTCTATGGAATCGAGGATAACCCCATAAATCCATTTACAAATTTATACCCAGACCCCGTTAATTCAATCAAACAAACATCCCCAAACAAAAAGTCATTTTCCCAAACAAATTATATCCATCCTTGAGAGTCCCAAGACACACCCAATTAAAGAGGAAAACAGTCAAGGATTAAATAATTACAATAAAGTGGGTAATAGTATGTTAAAAACTCCCCAACATAAAACATTCAAACCCCAATAAGTTAAGTAAACGAATAAAGTCAAGTAAATAGGTGAGGCCTCAACTCCCTTATCAACAACTCATTCTCCCATGTCTCATGAGAATGTAATATGTGTCATTATAACAGTATGTCCAATGGAATTGACCTCCCATAGAATACTATTATGTGATAGTTAATTATCTCACTTGGATGCTCAATAATGTAAACATCAGGCTCTAACTCAATCTCCTCCCAACTCAGAATGTGAGAGGGATCATGTCGGTATTTCCTGCGCTATGATTTAAGGAAAATATCATAAATGTTTTCTAACAAAATCAGAAATGCCAACTAATACTCATACTGGGTTGGCCACTTAGTGACCTCAAATGGCTCAACATATCTCAAATCCAACTTTTGTAGTTTTCTGCACCAACATTGACCCAACCAAGGATAAAATTTTAAGAAAACCCTATCAACTATGTTAACCTCCAAAGGATGATTTCGTTGATCCATATATGATTTGTTCCAAATCTACAATGTGACCAGATAACAACATATATCTTGAGTCCTTGTAAATGTCTCATAGAACATACTCAGTCCCTCGAAAGAAGCTTCTCCCACCTCTTCCCAACAAATAGGTTATCTACAATAGAAATTATACAATGACTCAAAAGGATCCATTATGATCAATGACTTATAATAGTTGTTTAAAAAAACTCAACCATTCTTAAATGGATATCCCAAGATCCACCAAAATCCAATACAAATGCACGAATCATATCCTACATGATCAGAATAGAACACTCAATCTGATAGTTTTTTATGGATGATAATTTGTACTCAACATGACCGAATTACCTATCTCCTCTTGGATACTTCTCTAGAAATTTAAATTATACCTATGATACCTTTCTAAAACAATTGTAGATGGAACCCCATGTTACCTCATGATCTTCTAGACATACATCTTACCCAGATCTTTAACATTAGTGGTGTTCCTGATCCTAATTAAATGAGCTAACTTTGTTAACTAATCAATCATGACTAGGTAGAATTTCTCCCTTGGTGAGTCCATGTTAGTAAAAAATCATAGATACCTTGTCCCATTTTTGAACTATAACCAAAATATGATAGATAAAACCAAATGGTTTTAGATGCTTGACTTTATCTATTAGTAGGTGTAAAACTTGGACACAAAATCAGCAATGTCACGCTTTGTACCTAGCCACTTGAATCACCTTATCATTTCATAATACATATTCATAGTTCCCAGAAGAACAAGGAATGAACATATAAAAACCTTTCTCTTTATTTCATTTTTAAACATGATTTATTACATAAAATTTCACTTAATACAACTCCAACGATCCGGAGTTCTATTGTCCTTGGGGATTAGAAACATTGCATGACAACGTAAAACCTGAAAAAAAACATCTTTATTGAAAATGTCTTTTACCTGATGACAAAATTCCTTCATACATAGCATTTCATAGGATAACCTGAGGACATACATAAGAAATGGGTGATCTATAATGCCCACTAAGATAATAAACATCTAATAACATGAGGAAGAAAATTTATGTCAGAAAATAGGAATTTCAATCGAGAATAAGAGAAAATTCAACATAAAGTCATGAAAAATCATGATAATCATTATATGGAAATGTGGTAAAAACATACAACGTGATATTAGCATGATCCAAGGCTCATTACATAATGATTTTCACAACTAAACACTCATTACACATGAATTAGAATAAGTAAACCCTCATTGAACATTAATTAGAATGAGTAAACCCTCAGTTCGCATTGAGTGTCATGATACTGAACGTTACCCATTTCATTAGAGCTCTATCAGATCACACCCTTCATAAACATTTAATTTCATGAATAACTGTGCCACAAATATCATACAACATAGATTAATTCAACATATTATGTTATTCAAAGATCAAGGAATGTGGAATAAATAAATATAAGTCCCTAATCAATAATAATATGATCATAAAGGTGAATACCCTTTATATAGAAATGGTTATGGTATTCACTACATGATGTTAATGGCGTGGTAAATCATAGTGCAATTTCGGTAGCATAACGACATCAAATAAAAATTCATAAAATGGGTTTATGAGAGATAATGGGGTATCTCTTCATTTATACATGAAATTAAAAGTAAGGGGATAATGGAGCATAATATCCCAACATAAGAAATGGAATTTCAAATGCATAATAGAAAATAATTTCTTGGATGGAAATGAGAAGAGAGAAATTCCTTATAGAATTTCATCATAATAACTGGTGTACTTAAAGGATCATAGGGAGGCTTAACAAGAGTGAAATTAAGACCTCATCATTTATATACATATTGGATAGTAAGTGGGTTATGTAAAATTATATCCCAACATAGAAAAAATTTAAATTAAAAAACATAACATGAAATGAATGGTTGGTAAAAGGGGAGGGTGGAAGATACCTTTCTTGGATGTGTGATCCTGAAGGATTGGGAGAGGATTATTCAGAGATTCAAGGAACCTTGAGTGGAATATAGGGAGTATATATAATGGTGTGGAATAGATTTTTAGATTTTTAGTTAAGATGAATGGGTGCTTGGGTGCGTTCATATTGGAAAAGGAGGGAGAATTATTTATTATTTTGGTTTTGGACACCACATAATAAAATATTCAATACCAAAAAACAACCATTGGTTTTTTCACATGGTTTCTGAAAAAGGGGATTGTATAAAATTATTTTATAAGTACAAGGTCCAAAAACATTAAAATATTTCTATTTTTTATGTGTAGGTGAGTCATACTCTCAAGGAAATTGTATTAAAATTTTAAAATATTTTATAAGCCTTTGAGGATTCTATAAGGATTTATAAAATAAATCAAAAAAAATCACATTATTTTAAATTTGAAACATATATTTTTTCACTTATCCCTTTTATATTATTTTATTACTTCAATATTGAGTCATTATGATTTTATATAGAAGATTATATATTTATAAGGTATTTATTTTTTACCTAAAATTTTAAATCTCTCAGAAAATTATGAAAAATTAACCATTTGATAATTTCAATGACCATTTCCAAAAATAAAATTCATTATATATAATTAATTTATAAATATGTGAATTTTCACTTTTATTATAAAAAATGACATTTATTTAAAATTGATGGGTTTTGACAAAAAGAGTTTTTAAACCATAATAAAAACTATATTTGACTACATAAAATTATATGATTATTTATATATAAAAAATGTAATTTAATAACAATATTTTATTAAAATATTATAATTTTTTATAATACATTAATTCATCAAAATATATTTCTTAAATGAATTTGAGTATTAACCAAAAATACTATTTTTGATTTAAAAATAATTTACAATGTAACAATAATAGAATGAAAGTATATTCATTTTTCTTTACAAAAATAATGTACATAATCTTATTGATAGGTTCTTAATATATATCCATTTATTACACCATCATACACCCCAAGAGTTAGCTGTGCAATGGTTGGGTTTCTTAGGGTCTTTTGGTGAACATGGTTTGTGTCGTGATCTCGATGTTCATGCACTTCTCCAGTAAATGGTTTTTCTCATGCTCAAGTTATTGGATCTCATATTGGGATTGTTCTAGGGAAAATCCTAGAAATTATACCTCTCTAGGAAGCTCCGATAAATGGGTTTCATAGGGGATGATCCTACTGGTCAAGGCCTTCACTTCCTTAGTCAGTGACAAAAGGATTTTTAAAAACCCTATATTTATACTAGTCATGAGATCATTGTTCAAAGGATATATTATCAACAGTAAGGATACTTAATGGTCATTAAAATCCAATAAAAAATAATTGAATGTGTTTTCTATGTCAATAAGACATTAAAGAAAGTGAATTTTTGTTCATAAATTTTCAGGTCGTTACAACCTTCCCCCTTAAGAAATTTCACCCTCAAAATTTCTTTTTCCCACACTAAAATTGGTGAGGGTAACTCTGCTTCATCACTACCTATGGTTCCCACGTTGCTTCTACAAAATTTTGGTTTCTCTTCACAACACATTGACAAGGGAAATTGTCTTTTTCTATAGAAATTTTTCTATACCATCTAAGATCTTCACCGGCTGCTCTTCATAGGAAAGGTAATTCTCCAATGGTACCACATTTAAATTGAGTACATGTGATGGGTATGGTATATACTTCCTTAAGAGTGATACATGGAATACATCATGTATGTGAGATAGTTCCAGTAGGAGTTTTAACTCCCTGACCCCAGTTACCCAGAGTCGGTGCATTATTTTAATACATTGGCATGAGTACAATGAATCAAGTCTCAAAGCACCGACCAGTTTAGCATTCTTGGAAAATAGATTACATACATTAAACATTACATTACACATTATATCATAAAAAATCATAAATATTCCTTTGAGAGTTCCATTTTTCCCTTATCTTAACCCTACATCTCAATAATGAAACACTTCTTGGGATCCTGGGAAAGGAAAATATTATAAAGGGGAGATATCAGTTGCTCAGTAAGGGTAAATAATTTAGCGGAAGATATAAAATTTTAAGGGAAGATGTGTAATAAAAACAATATACTTTTAAAAATAAACTTGAACAAAATATGGAAAAAATAAATCAAGCATTACTATATAAACATGCACATGGATATTCTACTAGTCAAATAATCACATGTAATAACTAATTTCATAATGAGGGAATGCATAATGTCAGACATCATAACCACATAGTCAAGGCCTCGTGCCAAGACTACAAATAAATTTTTTTCCAAGGCCTTGTTCAATGACACTAGTTTTTCTCATGAGACCTACTAATTCATCGAGGAGCTATAGCGGGCTCCACCCATCACTTACTAAGTCCAATGCATTCCTCATATGAAAAGGTTTAAACATAACAGAAACATTCGTATTAAAACTAGCATAGGAAATGTCAATTCATTATCCATTAACCATAAATGGTATAAAAATTACACATCCACAGTCAAACATATCATAAAACTTTCAATACAATATATAATATTTTTATCATAAAAAATAAACTTCAAACAGGTTTAAAATCCATCAAAGGATGTTGACATATATAAAAATGATCAGTAAAATGCTTTGAGAGAAATACCCCTTTTTTCCTGAAATCTTTTAAAAGTATCACAATTTATAAAAGAAGTAATTTAAAGATATTTTTTGAATAAAAGTGTCCCATACCACTTCGAAACGTTTGAAAAAAATTATCATTTGAAAACAGTCATGTCCATATAAATAAATCCATAAAATCATTTTGAAAACATAGACATTAATTAAAAGGGTTTAGAAAGATAAATATTTAAAACATTTAAAATGATGATATAGTTTAATAGAACCTCAAATAAAACCTTAAAATATTCCTTTTGAAATAATTTTTATGAAATATGGGTATCGATGGTATGTATGTCCTAGTAAATACATACACATAAATAATCTCGGATAATAATGAGATGGAGGAAATAACCCTTACCTTGCACTTTCCTTTAGTCGAGGGTACATTTAAACTCATGTATAACGACCATAGTATGTTGATAAATTATACCAAAACCATATTCATATTTATTATATCAGACATGATTCATTTGTGACTTTATACTACCCGTTTAATAATGATTTCCATGTTAAATTTACATTTTGCGTAATAATCGCTTTCTTTATCGTACGTGTTTAAACTTGTTATTCTTGATTGTATCATTTAGATCATGATTTAAATACTTACAGAATATAAAACAAGATTTATATATAATATATATTTAGAAAATAAATATGTATAATAGATATATATATCAAATGGAAAACACCGTTTATGGAGATGGTAGGCCATACGTACGCATAAACGTTGTTTCTGTTTTCATATCGTATTTAAAAGAATTAAGTGAATAAGATAAATGTAAATAAATATATATATATATATATTTATAGTATCATTATTATTTCATGTATACATACTTATTATTAATATGTATTTTTATAATCATCGTTGAATGGTGAACGTGGAAATGAATCTTATCGTGTCATGGAGACGGTAATCTGTACGTACACACAAGTGACAATATCATTATATTGATGTTGAAATAGTATGAAATTGGATGGTATATCATATATAAATTATCAGTAACATGTTATACTTATTATTTAAATCAGTTATATTCATTATCATACCAATCCAAATGAAGAAGTGTTTGAATAACAAACTACTCCACGACGTGAAGACGGTAATCTGTACGTACACACACGTGTGGTCACTTTGTCATTTATAGGATGGATAGAATAACTTATATGGTTCTACCATATTTATAATGACATAATAGTATTTATAAGGTACTTTATTTATTTTTTTGGTATTGAAACAACAATTAAAGAGGAAGTTGATGGAGAAAAGAATTTGAAAGAGGGTAGTGAAATCATTACCTCTTCTTCGGGTGTTTCCTTTTGATTTGAACAAAAGGGCTCCTTAGGATGGATTTATACTCAAGGTAAGGCCTCTATGTTTACATTATAGAAGTTAAGAGGAGATTTGGGCAGGGTTTGGCCGAGTAAAATGGATTTGGATTTGTGAATTTAAGATAAGGGGAAGTGCCCTTTTATAAGAGGGGTGAGGGGCACCATAGGAAAAACTTAAAATATAATTTTATTATCAAATCATTTTCGGTTTATAATGGATAAAATTGATTTATCTTGAAGATAATGTATGTATGGGTCAAAATACTCTCAAAAAATAGGTTTTATACAAGTTTAGGTCACCATATTAACCTTATCTTTTACATTTAGCTGTTAGTTAAATAGTTTAACTTTTACTTTGTCTTCTTGCATTCTTACACTATATGGTTAATAAACTTACTCTAAATATCCAATAGAACCTAAAGTGGTTAATTAATGTCATATATAATATTATTTAAGCCCTTTTAAAGATCCTTATATTTTTCGGAATATTATATAATTTAATAATAGAATATTTGTTTTAAAAACTCATTCCTGTCAATTATGACACTATTTAGTATTTGGTTTTTGTGAAAATCATAATAGCATGATTACTTGGAAAAAAAATTTAATAAACCCTATCATTAATTATTAACCTATAAAAATAGTTTAATTCATCAAAAGTCTCAAATTATATTTATTTGGATATTTATAATATCAATTATTTTAATGTTTCTTTAATAAGGTAATTACCGCATCATCATTGTGTCATAAATAAATTTAATTATTTAATGTCTAAAAATTATAAATAAAATACCATAATTTAGGAAATATTTTTATCTTTCTAATGATTATTTATAGTTGAATATATCTTATGTATAACCTTATATTAAAAATTGTTTAGTTATTAAACATTGAATTTTTCACTTTTAACTCTTCTTTAATAAAATAATAGTAAATGTCCTAATCTAATCCAAGTAGACCAAAAGTATCATATTTTATTCCTATGGTTTATTTGTCGAATTAATCTTATACAATATAATTAAGACATAATTTTGGGTAATTTTAATATTATTTTTACCTTTAATTATCTTATTTACTTTTTATCGTGGTAAATAAAAGTCAAAAGTTACTATTCAAAAAAAATTATTTTCATCTTATCGAAACAAATTTTACTTAATGATATCCACCATGTCTATCAAATTTTTAAAATTCAACTCACAAAACTGGTAAAATTATGTTTTATGCAAATTTGCAAATGCTCCTAGAAGGTGGGTATAAAGCGGTAAAAAGTTTAATAAAAATTTATGTATCTAATATTATTATAAAATGAATAAAATGAATTATATTGAACATATATAGGTATTATGTATATATTTTTAGCTTAAATTAATTTAAATAAAATAATTATTTATTTAAATAAAAAGTCGGTTTTAAACAATAACGTAATGCTTTTCACTATTCATCAAAAATTGAATGTTTTCGGAACAATACCAAAAATTAGACCTAAGATAATTTTCATATTACGAATTCAAAAATAAATTCTATTTTACCAAATTAAAAAAAATAAGTTTCATTAATTAATTTAAAATTAATTCCCGTTTTTAAAACCAAAGAGCGGGTTTTTTAAATGTAAAATCTATCAAAAGATTGACATGTGTTTATCTCAAATTTAAATGTCAAATTACATATAATTAATTACATTGTATTAAATGATAACATATAATCTAATTATACCTCAAAACCATTCAAATTTATAATTTAACACTATAAATTATTTTGATTAAAAAAGTTGTTTTCAATTAAAATTTATTATTTTTCATTATTCATCAAAATATAAAATTTATCAAAAAAGCACCAAAAATTAATCCAAAATAAATTTTTATGTCCTGATTATAAATATGAATTTAATTTCATTAAATTTATTATATAAAAGTATCAAATATTGGTTATAAAAACATTTGCTATTAATAGGTGGTAAAATTGTATTTTTTGAAAAAAAAATCTTTTATGTGAAAAAAATGAGTTTGTTCTTAAATTATGTCTAAGAAACACCTAATATGGATTATAAAATTATATATAGTATATAAAATTCAAAATTCAGTTAATACTATTCATAACCACTTTTTGAACGTTGAGTCGTGGTGCACTTAAACTCAGTGTTGCGTGTAGCGCAAGTTATTGGATTACTTCGAAGATATAACATACTATGAAATCATGGGGTGTTACAAGAGTTATATTCGATAGGCCACTGCTTTGATGTGATCAAGGTACTAAAAAGGGCCGATTTACCTTGGACTTAGATTTAACTTATTACAGACTCTCCTTAATCTCTTCCGTGGAGATATGTGGAGGAATATCATGTCTCCAACATCAAACTCTAGGTCACATTGACGATTGTCATCATATCAATTTTGTCGATTCTGAGGTGCTTTGATGTTCTGTTGAATGGTCTTAACCTTCTCTTCCATTTCGTTGAACATTTCCAGAACTAGAAATTTTTGTTCCCCAACTTCATCTGAACATTCTGGTGTTCTACACCTTTTCCCATAAATGGATTCAAAAGGATCCATTTGGATGCTTAAGTGGAAACTGTTGTTATAAGAGAACTAAACTAAAGGAAGATGTCGATACCATCTGCCTATAAAGTCAATTGAGAAAGCTCTCAACAGGTCCTCGTGTGTTTAGAAAGTCCTCTCAGATTATTCATCAGTTTAAGTATGATAAGCTATACTGATGTTCATATCTGTGGTTAGAGTATGCTGGAGACTTTTCAAAAAATTAGAGGTGAATCTTGGATCTCGATCCGACAAAATCTATAGTGGTACTCCATGCAGTCTTACCACATCTCAATTTATATCTATTAAAGTTGATCAAGTGAGAAATCCTCTCAAATCAAAATGAAGATTGAAGTTTTTATGATATAATACACAATAACATAGATAGAATTGTTTCCTTTGAATGTCTTCGGAAGTCCGGTGATAAAGTCCATGGTGAGGTTTTCTCACTTCCATATTGGTATGGGAAATGGTTGCATAATCCCCTTAGAGTTCTTCCTCCCAGCCTTCAGTTTCTAACATTGTAGGCACTTTTATTTATATTCATCGATCTCCTTATTCATATTGTCCCACCAATATTTTTCTTAGATATCTCGATACATATTTGTGCTTCCATGATGGATAGAGAAGGTTGATCTATGTGAATCATCTAATAAATACTTCTTTAACTCAACATTTGGTGGTACACATTCTCTTGACCTAAATGTTAAAAAACCTTCTTCATTAACATTTAACTATGAGGATTTCCATTTTCCAATAGTTTCCACATTCTTCTGAATTCTCACATCATCTCATTGAGCATCCATTAACCTCTGCATAAGAGATTGTTGGGAAATCATTTGTGAAAGGATTGATGAAGTTTTTTCCTTTATGATTACCATTTCCATACTCTTCATGGCTAAAAAGATCAGATCTTTATAAATTTTTATCAATGTAAGAGTTTCTAGATTGTATCTTATTAGAGAATCTACTACTTTATTAGCATTTCTCAGATGGTAGTGATTTGGGAAGTTATAATCTTTGATCAGCTCAAACCATCTTCTTTGGTGAATATTCAACTATTTTTTTGTGAATATATACTTGAGGCATTTTCTATCCGTATATATTTCTCACTTCTCCCCAATGAGGTAATTTCACAAAATTATCAAAGCGACGATCAGTCTATGTGTTGGATAGTTCTTCTTATGAAATTTCAACTGCCTTGAATAATAGGCAATGAATTTGTCATTTTTCATGAACACATATCCCATTCCCTTATTCTAAAAATCACTGAATAACATGAATAACTCTCCACTTGTGGGTTATGTAATCAAGGGTGCAGTGAAAAGACTCCATTTCAACACCATGAATCTTTCATCACAATCTTTATTCTAAGAAAATTTTACTCCCATCAGAGTTAGCTTGGTAAGAGGGTTTGACAACAATGATAAATTTCACACAAATTGGCGATAATATCTAGCCAGACCAAGGAAGCTTTGGATACCCATCACATATGTTGGTCCCAGACATCCCTCAATTGTCATGTGTCTTGGAAGGATCTACAGATATCCCATTATTTGTGATGATATTTCATAATAATGATACTTCCTTTAACCAGAACTCACACTTGTTGTACTTTTCATAGAGCTTTTCCATCCTCATGGTATGTAGCACTGTGATCAGATACTCCTCAAGTTCCTCCTTGGTTTTAGAGTATATTAGAATATCATCTATAAATACTAACCCAAATATGTCAAGGTAATCTGTAAAGATTACATTCATCATGTCCATGAAGATTTCTAGAGCATTAGTGAGTTTAAACGGAATCACTATGAACTCATAATGCATGTACCTTATATGAAATGTAGTCTTGGTTATATCATCCATCTTCACCATTACTTGGTAATATCCTAAATGTAGATCCACATTGGAGAAGTATTGTGCTCAACACATCTAATTGAACAAGTCATCAATTTTTGGAAAAGGATACTCATTCTTTATTGTGATTTTGTTGAGCACACAATAATTGATGCAATAGCGCATTGACTCATACTTATTCTTAACAAAGAAGACTTGTTCACCCCATGGTGAAGAACTTGGTCATATAAACCCCTTATCCATATTCTTCTGTGGTTGTTTCTTCAGCTCCTCATGTTCCGCAAAATCCATTTTATATGGATTCTGGGTTATTGGAAACACCCTAGGTATAAGATTAATAGAGAATTCAACATCACTGCTATGAGGAAGACTAAATATTACTCAAGAAACACATAAATTAATTCCCTCACAATGGGAATGCCTTTAAATATGGTTCCTTCCATAGACTCGATCAACTGGGAAAGATACGCATGCTCATAAAGAAGTAATATCCATGCTTGAGATAATGTTGCTAAAGAAGATTCCTCCTCCTCCTTACACTTTTATAGAATCGAGGGTTGATTCGCCAGAAGAAGGGTGATTCTCTCTCATGGAAATTTATGTTGACTCTATACAAGGAAATCCATCCATGCCCAGAATTGAATCAAATTCCACCAAGGAAAGTATGATAAGGTTTGCGTGAATATCAATCCATAAATAATGATACGGGAGAAGCTATATACATGGGATGCTATAATTTCCCCATTTTCCATTTTCACCGACATCTCTACTTCCTTGCTTTACAGTTGTGTTTGGATTATTCTACTAAAATTTTCGGATATAAAATAATGCGTAGAACTATATACGATAACCCTACCGTTCACATTTTTATTTTGTTTCTAATTTATCCAACATAGACTTAAGGATTATTACTTTTAATCTATTAAAAACATAAAGGGGAATCCAATGACATTAATGGGATAAGTTATAAATTACATTTATCTCTTTAAAATTTTAGTTTATAGGCTTTAGTCTAAGTAATTCATGATCTATTTCCTAACGTATATTCTTATGGGATTTTTTTGTCCCATTAATAATGGCTTGTACTATGCATATAAATTTACCAAACAATACCCCCATGAGTGTTAAACCATGAGTGCAGAAAGGCATGTTTTCATGCACTAGTTCCCAATAATGTCTAGTTTAAATTGGTGTTTTCAGGATTTACCGCTAGATATATTTGTGGCAGATCCACATCCACTTGTTCGTATCCAGACAAGAATGTATTTTCTTGATAAAACACATACTCTATACTTACCAAAATTTCGGGATATTTTTCTCACTCTTAGTCATATCCCTAAGGCTTTCATTAGAGTTTTCTAATCCTAATCCCAAAAATAACTAAACATATCCTTTGATACCAATTATAACAACCCTCATCATTATCTCATATTTAAACATTATTTATTACATAAAATTTCACTTAATACAACTCATAAGATCTATAATTATAGAGTCTATAGAGCTTAATAACATTACAAAACAACATTAAACACAAAATATATCATCTTTATTAAAAACTTCTTATACATGACCATAACATTATTTTGTACATAGAATTTCACGAGGTAACCTTGGGATATACATTAGATATAGGTGAGCTATAAACCCCAATAAAGGAATAAACATGGAATAAAATGAGGAAAACAATACATTTTATACAATAAGAATATTAATTGAGCAGAAGAGAAATATGAACCTAAATGCATGATAAAGCATGATAATCATAACATGGAAATTTGGAAACAATATACAACATGATCTTATCATGAGACAAGTCTCATTGCACATGTATTATCATGAGTAACCCCTCATTGCACATGAATTATCAAGACTAAACCCTAATTGTATATGAATTATCATGACTAAACCCTAATTTCACATGTTTTATCATGATACTAAACATTACCCAATATATTGGAGCTCTATCAAGGTGCACCATTCATAATCATTTCATTTCATGCATAAGTGTGCAACATAGATTATACAACATGCATTCATTAAACATCTTAGATTATTCCACGATCAAGTAATCTGAAATAAATACATTTAGGTCACCAATAAATAAGTTTATGAGTATAAAAGTGAATACATTTAATAGATAAATGGGTATGGTGTTCACTACACCATGATATTGGCATGGTAAATCGTAGTGCAATTTCGGCATCATAATGATGTCAAATAGAAATTCATAAAATGGGTCGGTGAGAGAAAAAGTGGTATCTCATAATTTATAAATAAAAAGAGCAGTAATGGGATCATGGAGCATCATATCCCAACATATGAAATGGAATTTTATATTCTTAACAAAAAATAAGTTCTTGGATGGAAATTAAAAGAGAGAAATCCCTTATGGAATTTTGGCATAGTAACTGGTGTACATAAAGGATCATAGGGGGGATTAATGATAATGGAATTAATATCTGATCATTTATACATAAATTCTATATTAATGGTTTCATGGAACATTATATCCCAACATACTCAAAATGGAAATTAAAATACAAAACATGAAAGGAATGATTGATAAAAGAGGAGTGTGGAAGATCCCATACTTGGATGTGTGATAACAATGGCTTGAGTGAGGCTTCTTGGGAGAATGGGGTGCATTGGAAGGACTCTATTGAGTATAGAAGAGATTTTATACGAGCTTCAAATATTTTCAGTGAATACGAATGGGTTTTTGGGTGGGTTTATATAAGAAATATGGGAGAATTCTATATAATATTGGTTTTGGAAAACCCATAATAAAATATTCAATACCACAAACTATACCATGGTTTTTTCTAATGATTTCTTCAAAAGGGTAGTAGAAAACATTATTTTATAATTCCAAGGGCCGAAAATATGAAAATATTTCTCTTTCTTATGTAGAGGTGAGTCACACTCTCAAGGAAATTATTTTAAAATATTAAAATATTTTATAAGTCCTGGAGGATTCACTAAGGCTTTATAAAATGAAAAAATATATAAAATCATATTATTTTAAATTTAAAACATATATTTTTTCAAATATTCCATTTATAGTATTTTATTACAGCACTATTGGGTCATTATGATGTCATTAAACACATTAAATATTTATACGGTATTTAATTTTTACCCAAAAATTTGATTGTCTTAGGAAATTAATAAAAAAACACCGTTGGATAATTTTGACATCATGATTTAAAAAATAATGTTCATTTTACCTAAATAATTTTCTATATATTTGAATTTTAACTTTTATTATAAAAACCAATATTTATTGAAAATTGACTGGTTTTGAGAAAAACAGTTTTCAAACCATAATAAAAATTACATTTGACTTAATAAAAATTATATGAAAATTTCTATATATAAAATGTAATTTAATAATAATATTTTATTAAAATATTATTTATTTCAAAAATGCATTAATTCATCAAAATATATTTCTTAATTGAATTTGAGTATTAACAAAAAATGCTATATGTGGTTTAAAAAACATTTTCAAAGTAACAATAATAGAATGAAAGTATATTAATTACTATATAAAAAGATAATGTACATAATACTAATGCTAGGTTATGGATAAATATCCATTTATTACACTTTAATATTTTCTCTAAGAGTAAGGTGTGAGATGGTGGTGCATTCTTGGGGTTATTCGGTGGACATGCTTTGGGTCATGATCTCGATGACCTTGAAGTTCACCCGTAAATGTTTTCATTCATTCTTATGTTATTGGATATCATCTAGGGCATGGTCTAGGAAAAACACAAGAAATTCTATCTCCCTCAGAAGCACTAATAAATGGTCTTTATAGGAGTTGATCCCACTGGTTGAGGCAATCACATTGTTTTTCTATGTAAAAAATTATTTTTTAAACCCTACTTTTATACTATTACTATAATGACTATTGAATGGCTATATTATTAATAGTAAGAATACTTAACGGTCATTCAAATCCAATAAAAAAATTGTGAATGTGTTTTTTATATCCATAATACATTTAAATAAATGTAATTTTATTCATAAATGTTCAAGTCATTATAGAAGATCTATGACAATCAATCAAAACTGATCTCCTCACAAATGTTGGGATGACAAACCGATACCCAAAACTGAGAATACCACCCGAAGAGAGTGACCCAAAAGAAATGGTCTCCCCACCATATAGGGTTTCTATAATTTCTCTAAACTTATCATCTTACTACTAACTCTGTATAATAGAATCTAGGAGATATGGTGACAACTAAACACTAGCTAGAATCATACATGAAACATCTTCTTAAGCACCTAGATGAAACTGATAAAAAAGACCCATAAGGTTCCAAGCTTCCTTTTATTCCTAACCATATTATGTTGGGAAAAAAATTTTGAGTGTTTGAAATGATATTCACATTCCCGATGGTGTAGTTGATATTGAATTCAAACATATGAAGGTATTTCACCCACTGAATCTATATAAGATTTAATTATTCCAGATAAAATATATTTCTCAAACACTTAGGGTTTGAAAAGACTATGAAACTTCCCCCCAAAAGATAATTTTTCAAACACATAAGTGAATAAAAAAGTATAGATACCTTTAAATCACGAGTAGGGTAATTATTCTGATGTGTTCTAATATGAAGAATTCCAAAATCTATCACATGATCATCTTGCATGAGAATATAACCCAAACCAGCACCGGATTCATCATAAAAATTCACATACCCCTTAGAGAACTCAAGTACGATTAGAATTGGAGATGATTTTAGAATTCATTTCAGTTCTTTGAAAGAAGACTATCATTTTCATCCAATGTATATTTCACCCCTTTCCTGATAATAGTATTAAAATTTGATGACGAAATTGAGAAATTATTGATAAACCATCTATATTATCCATAAAGACCAAGGATGGTCAGAATTTCAAAAAAAAATACATGGTTCTTCCCATGACAAAACAACCTTTACCATATCAATATCAACTGAAAATCCATTTTCAGAAATCACATTCCATAAAAATTTCATTTATTGAATCCAAAAGTTTCATTTTGAATAATTTCCATAAAAATGTTGACTCCTCGAGAATTCCAAAACCAAAAATCATATAGTTCTCATGCTTGTGATCAGATTTGGAATAAACCAAAATATCATCCACAAACACTACTAATAAATTGTTGATATACTGATGGAATATCTAACTCATAACCTCTAAAAATGTTATAGGAGTGTTAGTCAGACCATCCGACATCACAAGATATTTGTAATGGACATACATTCTCTTAAAGGTCATGTTTGGTATATCACACTCTTGAACTCAGAGCGAATCATAACCTGAATGAAGATCGACCTTCGAAAACAAATTTTCCCCTTCAACTAATCAAACATGTCATCAACATAAGGAAAATGATATGTACTCTTAACTGTTACCTTGTTCAACTTCTAATAAACCACACACAATCAGAGTGAACCATCTTCCTTCTTAGAAAACAGCACAGAGGCTACCCAAGGAGAAATTATAGGGTGAGAAAAACCCTTCTCTGCCAGATCCCCCAATATAATCTTGAGCTCATTTATCTATGTTGGTTCTATACAATAATAATGTATTGAAATCGGCTGAATACCAAGCACCAATTACATTATAATTTCTACCTCCCTCTCTAGAACAATCTTGGAGACCTTGTCTTGGAAAAATTCATTAATATTATGAAAAACAGATAGAAGATCAATTAAAAAAAGAAAATCTATCAGGATCAACAACAATAGGAGACAAAAAACTCCTGATCTCTGGGTCGGAAGATTTTACATGACCATACATTGGATACCACTATTTCCTCTGGAAATGGGGATGACCTCGTTGATTTGAGATTCAAACATTCCAAGCGGAACAGGTTTATTCGTAGAATCGGAAACATCCAATGATTCTATATCCATTTGGACCTACTTTCCAAAGGTAGGCACTCATTAGTTGTAAACTGATAAGTCTTAAGAATTTTCATTAGTCGAGAGGATGGGAGGTCGGACTCATCACACCTTTTTGAGGGGATTTATTGTCTACTCTGGGACTCACTTTATAGATTTAAGTTATGTTTGTGAATCCTTATTAAATTACCCAGTATAAAATGAGCTTTCCATTAGATTTGACAATCATTGATTGATATGTAGAGAATTTAGAGAATCATTTATATGTATTCAAGGTTCTTCATCGATAGAGAATCATATGTATTTGTTTAGAGATTCTTAGTGAATGTTATCCTTCGACACATTATATAGAAGTATCATGGTCATTATGATAACCATTCTGGTTTTAAAGCCACTCAGCGGAGCACTTGAAGTTTATTTTCATTAAGAAGTACGTGAATTTTTTCAATGTTGGGATCGTACCCGCAGATGAGCTACCTATGAATCCTTATTTATAAAATGGAATCAGAACCCACATAGTTTGAGTAAATGAGTATGATGTTTATGAATGATTAATGGCCCAAAGAAAGATGTCAAAATTACTTTTACACTCTAATATCTTGTGAGTCATGCTCGGTGTGAGAAATAAGATGTATTGGTAAAACCAGACAATTGGGCTACAAAAGATGCAATCATGAGAAATAATGTGGGGCTCATGTATGTATGACTACCCAGATAAATGAAAATCGGGATTCACTTCAGGGAAGAAACCCCGAAACAAGGTCTATAAAGATATATGTGCTTTTATGGAGATTTTGATACTCTATATTGTGGCCTACTCCTAAGGAAGATGCCCAAATTAGGAGGGTTTTATTATTGGGTTTTATTCCAGAGAAGGAATCCCAGATCAAAAGTAAATTAAGACTTGTTAAGGGAATTCAAGACTGGGGCTTACTCTTAAAAATGAGGCCCAGGTTAAAGGGAATTTGAAGACTGGGGCTTACTCCTGAGAATGAGGCCCAGGTTAAAGGGATTTGAAAACTGAGGCTTACTCCTAAAGAGGAGGCCCATGTTAAGGGATTTTTTAGAATTAAGGGAACTGGGGCTTACAGCTAAGGATGATTCCCACATTTTTAGATTTTGAGACTGGGGCTTACTCCTGAAAAGGAAGCCCAGGTTAAGGGAATTATAGTTGGGGCTTACTCCTGAAGAGGATGCCCAGATTTGGGAACTTTGAGACTGGGGCTTACTCTTGAAAAGGAGGCCCTTGTTAGGGGACTTGGGGCTTACTCCTAAAGAGAATGCCCAAATTAAGAGAACGTAGACTGGGGATTACTCCTGAAAAGGAGGCCCAGGTTAAAGGAATTATAATTAGGGCTTACTCTTAAGGAGGATGCCTAAATTTGGGGACTTGGGGCTTACTCCAAAGGAGGATTCCCAAATTAAGAGAACTTAGACTGAGGCTTACTCCTGAAAAGGAGGCCCAATATTAAGGGAACATGATAAATGGGTATTATTCCTGAAAAGGAGGAAAATATTAAGGATTCTCTCATTTTAAAGTATGAGGTTGAATGAATGAACTCTCTATCCTTAGTGACATAAATATGTGTAAATCACTAGGTTTTGAGAAATGTTCCACATAATTCTTTTCAGATAAGGAGTCCAACAAAGGAAACATTCCATAAATGGCTTGAAGAGGGGTTTGAAGGATAAATCTTGAATAGGAGAGGTGGATAGGCATAGTAGAGGTCAAATGGGAAGGAAGGGAACCCAGAAATAGGGGGTGCGCAAGTTCTGCATGGACGCGCAAGTCCTGCATGGGCACGCAAGTCCTGGTCGCACAGGTGTACCAGCGCGACGCATGGGTACTTGCGCGACCATCAACCCTTAGGGTAAAACTTGGGTGAGGCTTGGCTCAATCCCGTAGTACTATCCCTAGAGGCTTCCAGAAGAGAGATGCACAAGTTTTGTTGAAGGGGTAAGGCGGCGCACAATTGTGGCCATCTCCCTTAAAGACTTGCCACTTAGGCACGCAAGTGTTGATGAGTTAAACACTTAGGCCTACCCCCCCCCCCCTCTTTAGATCTTCCATTCTAGGTATGAAATTACCTTATAAGTGTTCGGAAGCTTTGAGAAGAGACTAGGGCGTCGGGAGCTCAAATATGAATTTATGGAAAAATCCCTCCTCAAATGGGGGGCCCACATGGGGTATTTATAGTCTGGGGAAGACCATGGGTGAAATTTCAAAGAGGGTGCGCAAGTCACCTCGTGACCAAAGGGCGGTGCGCAAGTATACTTGCGTGGCCTTGGTAGAACTGGCGTTACCCAAGTGCATTTGAATCTTGGTTCATGACATTGTCAATTTTTTATGTTTGTTCAAAGGATGAATCACTTGGAGTTCAAGGTATTTCCCTTTGCATTACTTTAGACTCTATGACGGAAATGAACATCAACAAAAGTCCCCCCTCAGATTTCGATCTGAATGAAATGAGGATGTGACTCTAAGGAATAGAAGAAAACCAAGGAACATGCGGCGCGCAAGTGTTGAGAACGCAGAGGGCGGAACACAAGTGTTGAGCCACACAGGAGTCGGCACGCAAGAGGTACATCCTAGCCTATATATACATGGTCATTCCTTGTGCAAAGCACCGAATTTCAAACTTTCGATATCTAGCCATGAAAGTTTCATCTGTCGCAAAAGTGCTCTGTTTTTCGTTGTTTCTTTGTCGTTGCACTGCCATAGAGGAATTTGGACTTGCGCGGTGTTACTTGTGGGCCAAACACTTGTGCGACACATCCATAATTTCACGCCACATCCATACTTGCACGCCAAAACTAGACTTGCACGCCTTAATGCCTTTTCCATTTTAATGAATTTTTTTACAAATTTTATGAAAAATCAACCCATTTAAGAGTTAATTTATTCAACTTTTGTGCAGATTAAATGGCTCCCAAGAGAATCGGAATGGCTGATGAACTGGCTAGCAAGTGAATTGATGATATGATGAGCATCATTGGCCATGATTATTATACCGTCTGCGACAGCACTCTCCCGGATTTGGCTATGTATTTGAAGAATTCTCATCGTGACTTCCCCTAGAGCATTTATCTGCCTTTGTATGGCTATGGTCTTCTGCAAGAAGTTACCATTCCAAAGGAAAAGAACTATCTCCCACTTTCTTGGTTTCAGAATTACACCAACATTGTTTCCACAAATATCTTATGTGGAGGAGAATTTATAAATGCGGGAATAGTGGAGAAGACCCATATGATGCATCATAGCCCTTGTACGCCAGATCTGAAGCCTCATAAGCCTGAGCTGCAACCACATTGTTATCCCTCAATTTTATGAAACTATCAGATGGATCAATCCAAAGGCTGGAAGAAAAGTTGGGACTTTCTTCCTAGAGAAGGTGTGAAGCCAACGTGGATGTGGGCATACTGGATGCGACAAACTTGTGCAGT
This sequence comes from Viscum album, assembly GCA_963277665.1. Classification (NCBI taxonomy): domain Eukaryota; kingdom Viridiplantae; phylum Streptophyta; class Magnoliopsida; order Santalales; family Viscaceae; genus Viscum; species Viscum album. Next base: position 1,285,502,205 of record OY728134.1, read on the forward strand.
GTTTGTTGAGGATTTGAAAGGAGTTGATATATATGAAGCGGTCTGGGTTGGGCAAACATATGTTTACAGACATGATAACTTCGTACCAGATATACCCATCCATTGGAGCCTAGAAACCAATTATTTCCATCTGACTCATGGAGAAGAAGGCATCAGTTTTTGGGATGTCCAAAAGATCTCAGGGGATCCAATTTTGGGTGATATGTATGATGAATTCATCCTTCCCAAGGTGAAATGGAATGATTCGGAGAAGGCTCCGGATTTAGCTCGGGAATTATTGAAAATCTTCCACAAGATCAAGAGTTTAGAGACCTCCTTAACTCATTCTAGAAAGGATATTCATCTATAGGAGTGGATGAATATGTTTCTTATCGAGAAGCAGGAGAAGGAGCTGATGGATAAGGGATCGAAGGAGAAGGGGTCCATGAAGAAGAGGCCAACTTGTCCTACTACCTGCCCCAAAACAGAGAAGAGAGGTGCTCCTGGCACATTTTGGCAGACTCTAGAAGCAGGAGAATTTTAGAAGTGGGGATATGAGGTGAATCAGAGAATCAAAGAAGACTCGTCTGGTAGGTTTTTTGGCCTTGTGGCTCAGTGTTTATCTTCTTCCAGTTTGGGATTCGAAAGGAGGTGTCAGGCCAGGGACCTTCGTTATCGTAGCTAAATTGGCTGAGGGGAAAATGGTTGGGTTGGCTACCCCCATTTTAGAAAAGTTTCACAGGAGCTTACTCCATGTCTTCATGGGTAAGTCTCCTTTGAGAATAGTGGGACCATTCCAAGTTTTGTTGGGATGGATCACCACTCAATTCAGGACATATAATGTATAGAACGAAGTACAGATTCCCGGAAGTTCTTTTAGGCCATCCGTGTAGGAATTCTCTGGAATTTCTCCACTAGCTATCAATTCTTATGACATGATGGTGAGGCTGAGCATGTATAATGAATTAAATTTCTTTCCTTATGGAAATCCACCAACCGGGTGGTTTTTTGATGATGGAACAGCCAACCATGAATTGAGGGCACACATGATGGCATGAAGAGATGGTGTGCTGGTCACCAGGATTGAAGGAGAGATTATATGTGAGGCCTATGCTCCATATAGATTTGCATGCCAATTTATGTTTTTGTAGCAGACCATCGTATCTCACCGATTTCATGTCAGTTTAGAGCAACATCTGATGGATGCCCGGAAACTATGGTTTCTGACATCTAGGGAGAAGACCGGGGTAATATTTTGATCTACTAGTTGAAAAAGTGGCAAATAACATGACTACATGGTATGCCGAGAACTGGATAGCATCATACCCTAGAGGGGTGCTAAATCACCTAGTTTATCAAGTGGGGAAAAGGAAGAGGACTGTAAGGAAAGAAACCCTTCTTTTGGAATGTGATGATTTCCCCCTATAGCTGATTCTCCAGATTCCTCATCTAGGATTGACTCACCGGATTCAAAAGATGGGGATGATGAGGCGCAACAAGCGGCAAAGCGGCCTCATGCCCGATATAATCCTCCAGTCAGTATCAAAACACCCACTCCATCAACTCCTGGTGTGTTATTTCATTGTGGCAATTTAACCACCATTTCCTTTTTGAGCAATAAGTCTTATTTTCGTATTCTTTATCTGTAGTTGTATGAGCTAAGAAGAAACTGAAGTCAAAGATTGTAGGAACTTTATCACAGCCTTCTGGTATAGATACTGAATATCTACGACCAAAGGCTATGCAGACATGGCAGAGTTTATACTGTGGTTCTAAAACTGCCTGGCTGGATTTATGTGAGGGGCTACACCTCCCTCGAATATTGAATCTTCTAATTTCTATAGATATCTGTTTCGAGAATAACCCCGATGAAGTAAGGGAATATATTAGAGATATGGAAATGTTCATTTATTCCACTGATGATTCCATTCCTGTCACCAAGCGGATCAAGAAAATGATATATCGTGGTGCCACTGAGGGGACTGATGCTTCCAGAGATGAGGAGTGGCATGATTACATGGCTCCTGAAGATGTAAGTTTTTTTATTTCCTTATTTTCTTTGAAACATGATTTCAGTCAAAGATTTGTTACTCAATGAAATTATTTTCATTATCCTACAGCTTTCAAATAAAGGAATTACTGAGGTTCCTTCACCGTGATATAGCCCTTGTGGTACTGCCATCGGGGCTATTGCTTAATCTCCTCATTAGTCGGGCGAGATATCTCTAGGCCAGCAGGCCATGGATGAGGAGTTAGACATGGCTTTCCATTCTCCAATTCAGGTACCTGTAAGGGAGACTGCCGATACTCCCAAAAATCCAAGGAATAAAAAGAAATGAAGGAGGAAGTCCATAACTAAATTCTTTATTAGTAGTGGTAAGTCCTTTGGGTAATCATGAGTCTTAAATCATGAAAAGATTGCTCATTTTCCGTGGGATTGTTGGGGTTTCTTCAATTTCCCCTCTAAGGGAGAGGACTGACCCTCCTTTGGGGACCCCAGAGGGTACTGGTGAACAATCACATGTTCAGGATAACTTGGCTACTCCTGGAGAAGATCCAGCATATGTTCCCAGTATCCCTCCTACTGTTGTTGCAACAAGAGAAGAACATGTTTCTGGTGAGTTATAAATGCTTCATAAAATGTTGAATGAAACATCTACTAACATCCATTCTATGATACTTTAGGTTCAACCGCTACATTAGAGCTTTTGGCGGCCATTAAAACTGACACTGCTACTTTATCAGAAGAAGTTGTCCAGGGTTAGATACTACAAGATGAAGGTCGCCAAGAAGACTTAGCGAATTCTCCCACTGGTAAGATTAACCAAGATTCTGAGAAAACATTGGATGAAATGATGGGACTTGGAGGAAACTTTTGAAGATTTTTTTGATCATGTTTGTTGACGCTCCTTTCCGTCACAGAGTCTAACGACTGAAAAAAAGTAAATACCTTAGTCCAAAGTGATTCATCCTTTGAAGAAACATCAAAAATCGGCAAAGGGATGAACAAGGAGAACATTGCCCATAGGTCGCGCAAGTTCCCTCATGGTCGCGCAAGTACACTTGCGTGCCGCCTAGTGGTCGTGCAAGTCTACTTGCGCGACACCTTATGGTCATGCAAGTGACTTGCGCGACCTAAAGTGATAACCGCCCGGTAACCACCCAGGGTCTTCTCCTGCCTATAAATAAACCCTGTGGGCCCCCCATTCAAGAGGATATTTTTTCAGAAACTCGGATTGAAGCTCCCGACGCCCAAGTCTCTTCTCAAAGCTTCTGGAACACTTCTATGGTAATATCTTACCTAGAACGGAAGATCTAAAGGGAGGGATGAAGGCCTGAGTGTTGAAACTCATCAAACACTTGCGCGTCGCCTTACTCCTTCGATAAAACTTGCGCGTCCCTTTTCTGGAAGAACCTCAAGAGGATTCTAAAGGCTTTAAATAAGAGTCGCTCAAGTATTTTCAATGTTGGTTGACCATCATGCGAGTACACCATATGTCGCGCAGGTATACCTGTGCGATCAATACTTGCGCGCCCCCGCAATACTTGCACGCCTTCCAAGACTTGCGTGCCCCTTCCTTTTTGGGTTCCTTTCATGCCCATTTCACCCCTCTTAAGCCATTACATCTTTCCTTTTCAATATTCAGTCTTCAAGACACTCTTCTAAGCCATTTATGGCATGATTTCTTGATTTGACTTCCTTATCTAAAAGGAATTCGGTGGAATATCTTTCAAAACCTAGTGATTTAAATATCTTTTTGTCACTAAATATGGAGAGTTCATTCATTCAACCTCATCCTTTAAGATGAAAGAATCCTTAATCTGGGCTTCCTTTGTAGGAATAAGTCCCAGTCATAAATCTTGGGCATCTTTCTTAGGAGTAAGCCCCAAGTCCTCTAATATGGGCATCTTTCTTAGGAGTAAGCCCCAAGTCCTCTAATATGGGAATCCTTCTTAGGAGTAAGCCCCAAGTCCTTAATATGGGAATCCTTTTTAGGAGTAATCCCCAAGTCCTTTAATATGGTCATCCTTCTTAGGAGTGAGCCCCAAGTCCCTTAATATGGGCATCCTCCTCAGGAGTAAGCCCCAATCTCAAATATGGGCATCCTCCTCAGTAGTAAGCCCCAAACCATAATCCTTAACCTGGGCTTCTTTTTTAGGAATAAGTCCCAGTCATAATTTTCAGCTTCCTTCTCAGGAGTAAGCCCCAAATCCCCTAACTTGGGTCTATTTCTTGGAATAAGTCCCAGTCCTAATCTTGGTATTCCTTTTTCAGGAATAAGCCCCAAGTCCCTTAAATTCTCTTTAACCAGTCCTAATTTACGTTTGATCTGGGATTCCTTCTCAGGAGTAAAACCCAATTATTAATCCTCTCCTAATTTGGGTTTCCTTTTCACGAATAAGTCCCAAGTTAGAGTATTCAAATCTCCATAAAGCACATATACCTTTATGTACCCTGTTCCTGGATTTTCTCCTTAAAGTAAATCCTAAACTTCATTCATCTGGGCAGTCATACATACATACGCCCCAAATTACTTCTTATGATTGCATCTTCCATGGCACAATTGTCTAATTTTTACCAATACCACTTGTTTATCACACCGAGCATGACTCACGTGAGCTTAGAGTGTAAAAGTAATTGTGACATCCTGCTTTGAGCTATCAATCATAAACATCATACCCTTACTCGAACTGCGTGGGTTCTGATTCCTTTTCCAAAACAAAGGATACGTAGGTATCCCATCTATGGGTTCGATCCCAACTCTGAAATAATTCATGTCCTTCTGAATGACAATAAAATTCAAGTGCCTCACTGAGTGGCTTTAAAACCAGCCTGGTCATCATAATGACCAAGAGACTTTTTATGAATGTTTTGAAGGTTACCATTGACCAAGAATCTCTAAATAGATATAGATTATTCTCTTTTGATGAATAACCTCGAATACATATAAAATATTCTCTAAATTTCTTACATATTTAATCATTGATTGTCAAAACTGAAGGAAAATATCATTTTATACTTGGTAATGTAATAAGGATTCATGAACATAACTTAAATCTATAAAGAGAGTCCCGGAATAGACAATAATTCCCCTCAAAAAGGTGTGATGAGTTCGACCTCCCATCCTCTCGACCAATGCAAATTCCTAAGCCTCATCAGTCCACAAGCTAATGAGCGCCTACCTTTGGAATGTAGGTCCAAATGGATGTGGAATCATTGGATGTTTCCGGTTCTACGAACAAACCCGCTAGAAACCGATCAGAACGTTTGAATCTCCCATCCAGGAGGTCATCCCCGAATTCTGAGGGAAAAAAATGGTGAACCCGACGTGAATCCTTAAACAAGTTAAAATTATGTTTTACCTATTTGTTAAGCCCCTATTTAAAACTTAATAAGAGGTCTAACAAAAACAATCATTTGACATGTGTACTCATCCAAAGGATGAAGTGGCTGAATTTTATCTTGATTATGTCTGTTATATCAAACAGGCACTCTTTTCCAAGATCTTCTGTATTTCCATAATGGCTGCTCTCAAATTCACATCTGTGAATACTGCTGCTGCAAATACCACTGCTGTTATTCCTACTGGATTGTCATCCACTCTGAGGATGACATCACCTACTCAGCGTCTTCAACGCTGGGTATCAAATGCGCTGGTTAAGGAGTACCGTCAACACGGTACCATCCCAACTTTGGAGGCTGCCCGACAGGCCCTCCAAGTGAACAACTCACACAGGTCGTCCGGACAACGACGACCAGTGATCAGGAGGCAGGCGGTGCTGACTACCGTCTCCAACCGTTTCGGGTCGTTATCCCCAGAACGCAATTTCCATTCGCTCCCTTACTCTGAGGAAGTGAATGAGCAGGTCCCTCAGGGGCCTTAATTCAAAAATACAGGAGTCCTTCCTGAGGGCTCCCACCAACAATCGTCGCCAGACTCGTGCGGTAGTGCACCCTCAACTTGATGAGGGTACCGACTCCAGGCATTCAGCTCAGGTTCCTTGAACCCGAGCAGGCAAGATGAACCGCCAGAGACGGAATCCAGATAACAATGGGCAGGTTTTCATCCCTACCATCTCCAGAGGAGTCCACCAGCCTAACTTGTTGGCGAACAACGAGCAGGCACACACACCTGTCCGTTTTAATTCCGCTGTCCAGCAGACTCGTCTGGCAGCATCAAGACAATCCCGCCAGGCAATTCCGGCGGAGTACTATAGGCAGGAACATACACCTACTTATACATCATCAGTTAATCAGCAGGCTCGCCTGACTACATATGATGGATCTCGTCAACCGCATTTGGCGAAGTGTAATCAGCAGGCACATACACTTGCTAGTACTAATCAAGCCTACCAACAGTCTCGCTTGGTAGCGCACGGAGAAGTCAGTCGGAAAGCTCCGACGACAAATAGGAGGCAGACTCAACTCTCTGCCTCCACACTTGAGTACTGTCAGGATTCACTGACAGGAAAAGGAGGATAGGAGCAGGAACATACACCTACTCCAAGCTCGGATTGGATGTATATCCCCGTTCCGGCGGCTGAAGTCACCAAACATATTTTGTCAATGGTGAAAGAACAGAAGCAAATTCCTGCTCTTATTCTGGATTCTTTCCAGGATATCATAACAGCTTCAGCATCATCTCATGGAAAGACACATAAATCTATCCCTAGCAGTGGAGTGACACATCAACGATTCACTCCGGAACAGACACACACATCTGTTCCAGTCCAAGAGGGTTATGGGGCATACTCCCCCATATCATACGGACAACCAAGTCAGGCACATACACCTGATTTGAGTAGAGATCGTCAGCCTCACCTGACCATCTTTCCTGATCAGGCACATACACCTGCTCAGAGTAACCACTTTTGTCAACAAGTGGTTTCCAAAGCAAGTAAGAAGGCATCTATGAAAAAGATCCACCCAGCACAGTCAGGAGATCAAAGGCCAATCTGTAACAAGGCCTTGCTCGATGCTAGAGTTCTTGAAGCCCTCAGACATTTATCTGTTGGAATTCAAGATTCTACTCCCTCAGTTCCCAATAACGGGAACATTAATTCTGAAGGTCTTCAACAGACACTTCCTCATGAAGGATTGCTTCATGAAAATTCGGTCAATCTTGAAGTTTATTCTTCAGATGAGAGCCACGGGAACCCTCTATGCGGTCAGAAGACCAAGGAGAAAGAGATCTCATCTTTTTCTGTAACCCATTATGGTGGTCCTCCCCATGATGATGAATTTCGCTGTGAAAGTCCTCTCCGCAGTAGTGATTCACATTGCCTGGAAAATACTCCAGTGAACAATGTAGTGCCGAGAAAGCCCTCTTATCTTGAGGCACTTGAAAATGCGATACCAGTCATGTCTGATGATTTATCACTAGCAAGTGAAATACTTTCTCAATCAGAAGATAGCCCAGGGTGTAGGTCATTCTCCGAACCACCCCTAAGACATGCATCTTCTAGTTTGATCAATGATCTCTCTACCAATCTTGTTGAATCCGATGAAGCAACAAGGAAACACCAACTCTGGTCAAAATCGGTAGAAGAATCTTCATTTAATGATAAAGAGGAAATTCTGAACATGAGGAAAAAACTGGCGAAAAGTGAGGTACCAGTCATGTTTTGACCTTTGGCTGACTCCCAGTATGACATTCCAAAGATGTTGACAGAAGATGGAGTCCATGATATTCGTCTCAACATATGGAAAACTCATTGTCAATTGAAGAAGAAGGTATTATCTTATGATGAATATGAAAATCATCTTACGATAATAGAAGGGCTACAACGTCAGATTGATTTGGAATCTCTATCAGTCTCTCGGTATCCGAAGGCTGAAAAGCAACAGAGAACCCTTCAACGTTCATGCCTTGGCGCACTAAGAAAATTGCATCAGTTAATTACCAATGCTCCATCTGGTGTTCATATCAGAGGATGGGGTGTTCACGGAGCACTACATTTCACAGTGCTTTCCAGTCAGCAAAGCCCGCCGAAAATGGTCTCATGCAATGTTATTGCCAATGGCCGACCACAGTCAATGGGCTTTGTTAATAATCAAAAGCTTGCTCAAGAACCGGCTTAAACTAGTTCCTCTCAAAATCAAGCATATAGAGAACAAGTTGTTGAATTGCTCCTACATCAAGTAGGCGAGAATATTGCACAAGCCTCTTATATGGATAAAAAACATCATCAAATTACAGAAGTCTCGGAAATAATCCAACGGTCTGTTGAACCAGGTGATAAAAGTGGATACAGGTTAATGCATCCAACTAATTTCCGAACTAAGATTCGCAAGGTCAAGAGAGCTTTTAAGAAAGTCTCAGACATATCATGTCAAGAGCCACCCCAGCTTGCCAGACTAGGGACTCCTTTACCCCAACCCTCTGAGTCAACAAATGGGATTCGAGGAGTTGAGCGGAAGTAGCAGGAACATCCCCAGTTCATGAGACTGGGGACTCTTTCAAATCATCAATCCCCTTCTCATAGAATATCGGTCTTTTCTCGATTGGGGAAGAAACCCCAAGAGGAACGAAGAGCCAAATTATCAGGAGATTTCCTCCAAGTTATAGCTTGTCAAGAAGTTCCTAAAAGATTAAATCAACAAAAGGCAATGTCTCATCAAAGACATGAAAGAAGACAATATCACAGAAATGTTGATAGAAGGAATGCAATGCATTATACATCAATCAATGTCATCAATGCCGTTGTTGCTAATCCACCAGAGGAGACTCACTCAGGGGACTCAGATGAAGAACGTCCTGCTCAAGAAAATGTACGCACCGATACAAATGAAGAAGGTGTGTGTACACGAAGTCAAAGGATTGCTCAGAACGTATGTAATCCACTTCCGTCTCTCCAAAAAGTATCCAACAAAGGGAGGGGAAAGAATCAGGTCACATATCCTTCCTCTGGAGAAGGTCAATCACTCTCATTAGATCAAAGGTTTTCACAACAAGAGGAATAAATGAAAGAATTAAGAAGGTTGAATGCAGAACTAATTCAGAGTAGTCTTCTTCTTACAAATGCTGAAGTCTGATAGCCGAAGTAATTTATTGCAGTTACTGAGATGGATCAAGAATATCCTCCTTTATCAGTACACCCTCAGAGGTTTAATCCCATGGGTCAAGCACAACAACGGTAGGCAGTGCTACCATCATTTGCAGCACCAACCACCACGTCTGTCCAAGCTCCATTCATTGCACCTACCCAAGACCAAGTTCAACCTGATGTTTCTCAAAAGTTAATAACTACTATTGAGTCATTAACAGCTCGGTTAGAAACTATGGAAGGGAAACGGGTGCAAGTTCAACGAGAAAAGAAAGTTTACCCTGAATGGGTAGATTCAATTTCTCCTCCATCTAGTTTTGGAAACCCTGTTTTCCCTACTTTCAATGGATCAGGCGACCCTGAACAACATTTGACGCATTACGTGTCTTGTTGTGATCCTATGATGGGAACTCCAGAGCAGCAAGAAGCAGTGAAACTCAGATGTTTCGTGTGAACCTTGCAAGGACCAGCTTTTGTCTGGTATACAAGCTTGCAATCCCGGTCATTCATCGGATGGGAGGATCTTCGTCAAAAATTCCTTCTTCAGTTCAGCTCAACTTTGCCAAAAACGACAGTTTTCGATCTTACAAACTGCAAGCAAAGGGAGAATGAAAGAGTCTCTGATTTCATTGCTCACTGGAAGGGATTAACGTATTCCCTGAGTTTAGCACTCCCTCAGGAAGAGCTGTTGCCAATATTTTTGGCAAATTTGTGTGACGAATTACGCACGCCATTGATCCCTGTGAAATACCACAGGAGGGTTTCGAGACCTTACTTCAATCGCTCAGCAGATTGAGAATTCCCTTATACAGGCTAAGGTTAAATCTCGTGTAATTCCATCAGCTTCAGGAAGGAGAATGGGTAAAGTAGAAACTGCTACAGTTATGCTTAAACAAGCACCCGTACCTATTTCTACTTCAAAACCTTCATCTTCTCGAAGGGCTCCACCTCCTAAACACCAACAACAAAGGTCATTTTGTCCAAATGATCAAAGAGATCAACGACGAAAAAAATTTGAGGATATGAAGTGTAAAACATACTCTTTCTGAAATGAGCAAGTTCCTGGTTACTTCATTTCAGCTCTTGAAAATAATTTGTTTTAATTACCAGTGCCCAAGAGGCCAAACAAGGAAGGAGATGAAGACCGTCCCAATTATTGTCCCTTTCACAAAATTTTGGGGCATCCCATCTTGGAGTGTTTTGTCTTCAAAGACCTCCTGCAAAAGATGGTCGACTTAGGACAAGTCAAGTTGAAAGGTTCTTCGACTAAGGTAGCATGTGTTACTACTACAGTTCCAGAGGAGGAAGGTGAATGGCAAGAAGTCAAAAGCAGAAATGCACAGAAGTATGATGATTGGATGGTCAGAAAGACAATCAATCGGACTCATGCCATTTTGCGAACACAATTAAAGAAACCAATTGTGTCTTCTGCCATGAATATTGAGGTAAAACCATCTTCGTCAGAGGGAAAGTCCTCAAAGAAACGGTTTGATTCAAAGAAGGAAAAAGAATCAGAAGAAGCTGAGTATGTGTCAAAGCCTAAATTGTCTTTGACTCTGGCATACTTTATGCCATCTACATCAAAACAACGGGCACCGCCCCATCAAACGGCATAGCCTAAACAGGCTAGTCAGGCAGAGTCTTTATTAGAAGAAGAGTTAATCTTCGGTTCTGTTAATATGATTCAATTAACAGATCCGTATTCCAGTCGTAATTTCAATTTTGATGAGTCTGAATTCCCTGTATCAAGTAAGGGAATCCGATGAAGTTCTAGAGGTTCAGGATACAGGGGAAGACGTGGATCTTTCCGAAGCCACTACTCCAATTCTACCCCTGCTAGCACTGTGTATGCAGCAGAAACTCGTGGTAGAGCCCTTCAGCGAGCTCAAAAAGAACAAGCATGTTCTTCTACCAATAGTCAACTCAGTCTTGGCACAGTTATTTTGGAAGACCGATTGAAAATTCCATCTTCTTTATCTCAACAAGTAAATGGATCTAATCGGTCTAATCTTCCAAAACCAAGGATGTTGCCAACTTCTATCCCAATACAAGATGCATTAGCTTCCAAAGCATCTGCTTCCAAGGTACCTGCTAAACCGCATATTCCTGTTGGGAAACGCAGACCTCTAGATCAAAAGTATGATATATTGAAACACTTGGCCCAAGTACCAGCCAAGTTATCAATTTTGGATGCTTTGAATCTGTCAAAAGATCTTCGGGAAGCACTCATCAAAGCTTTGTCAATTCCTCAAGAGTTTGAAGCTGAAATTGCTGCAGCTGAAGTCTATCACATAGAGAATAATCCTGCAGAATGCCATGTAGTGATATCTTTTACTGATAAAGATGAAGATGATGTTGTGCATGGGCACATAAAAACTTTGTACTTATCTGGCATTGTCAATGGTGTGGATATCTGAAGAGCTTTCATTGACAATGGTTCAGGAGTCAACCTCATGCCCATCTGTACACTTCGTCGATTGGGCCTCACGGAATCTAATTTATCTCCTTCTACCATGATGTTACAAGGATATGATAAAAATGAACAAGAACCACTGGGCGAAGTTACACTCAGAACTTAGTTTGGAGATCTTGTATCCAATTCGGATTTCATGATTGTTGATCAAGACTCAGCTTTCAACGTCTTGCTTGGAAGACCCTAGCTACATCAGCATGCAGCTATCCCTTCATCATACCATCAATGTCTCAAATACTGTTTCAATGGTCAAGTTGGAACATTGTATGGTGATAAGACCCCATTCAAGACATGTGAATCTCAATACATTGAGGCAGAATTTTATCACATGAAGGGAAGAGAAAAATCTACAATGAAGGAAATTACCAAAGTTAATGCTCCATATGGTTTGGAGAAGATTCCAATAAATCCATTTACACATGTGAGTACAGATTATGTGTTACCTATCAGTCAAATTGACAAAATAGGCCCAAATAAAAATACTCTTATGGAGAGATCCATAATGTCAATTACGACAATTGAGCCAGACAACATGGGAGAAATTGGTAACCTACCAAACAGTGATGAAAGCACAAGTGGTGACGTCTTCATTTCATATGCTGAAATCCAAAAGATATATACTTTGCCAATCAGGCCAGAAGAAGTTATAGCAACATCAGAGGTGAATAATGAAGTCAATTCTCAATCCATCATCTCCTCTTTATTTCCCAAAGAAGTCCCTTTATCATCAATAGGGTCGGAAATAGAATCTTCTTCTTCAAAATGTGCAAATTTTGACAACTCTTCTGCACATGAAAATTTCGTTTTGTCATCTACTATGCAATTAGAAATGGAAGAAATAGCACATGATGAAGAGGAAGAGGAAGATCTTAGATATGCTCATCCAGCATTTGAAGAGGGTATCTCTACCACTGTGGATGAACTCAGAGAAATAAATCTGGGTACAGAGAAAGATCCACGCCCCACTTTAATTAGTGCAGCCATGACCCTTGAACAGCAAGAGATGTATATTTCATTTCTAAAGAAAAATAAAGATATTTTCACTTGGAACTATACAGAAATGCCTAGGCTTGATCCTGATATTGCTACTCATCATTTGGGTTTACCAAAAGAACATCGAGGATTTAAGCAAGCCACGAGAAGAACGCACCCAACCTATGCTTCCAAAATTGAAGCTGAAGTGGATAAGCTGATCAAAGATAACTTCATCAGAGAAGTTCAGTATCCCAAGTGGTTGGCTAATATTGTCCCTGTAAAAAAGAAGAATGGACAAATTAGGGTTTTCATCGATTTCAGAGATCTTAACCGGTATTGTCCTAAAGATGATTTCCCAGTTCCAATTACAGAACTCTTAATTAATGCGACGGCTGGCTATGAAGTACTTTCCTTCATGGATGGATATTCTGGATATAATCAGATCCGAATGGCCCCAGAAGATGAGAAATCTACAGCCTTCAGAGCCCCTCAAGGTGTTTTTTGTTACCGAGTGATGCCCTTTGGTTTAAAGAATGAAGGTGCAACATATCAACACGCCATGCATCGTATCTTCAAACCTTTGTTAGGGAAGTTTGTTGAATGCTATGTAGATGATTTGGTGGTTAAATCCAAACAACGTTCTAATCACTTGGCTGATTTGGAAGTCATATTCCACAAGCTTCGACAACATAATTTTAAGATGAATCCCTTAAAATGTGCTTTTGGGGTAACCTCAGGAAAATTCCTCGGCTTTGTTGTACGCCATCATGGTATTGAAGTCGATCCTAAGAAAACCAAGTCCATCCTTGGTATGTCACCTCCTTAGAATTTGAAAGAATTAAGAGGACTTCAAGGACACTTAGCCTATATTTGGCGTTTCATTGCCAATTTGGCAGGCAAAAGTTTACCCTTTACCAAATTATTGAAAAAAAAGTCACTTACCAGTGGACTGAAGAATGTCAAGAAGCGTTTGATGTTCTCAAGAAATACCTCTTGATTCCACCAGTACTCATGCCACCTGTTGAAGGTAGACCATTTATCCTCTATGTGATAGCTCTAGAGCGATCATTGGGTTCCTTTCTCGCTCAAAAGAATGATGATGGGAATGAAAATAGCCTCTACTATCTCAGTAGAACTATGCTTGAAGCAGAAACCCGGTATTCAAGTATTGAGAAGTGCTGCCTGGCATTAATCTTTGCAGTCCAGAAACTGAGACACTACCTACAACATCACGAGGTCCAATTGGTATCTCGCAATAATCCGCTCAAATTCATCCTTAGTCGTCCAATGCTTACAGGACGTCTAGCAAGGTGGGCAGTTATTTTGCAGCAGTTCGACATTCAGTATGTATCTCAAAACGCAATAAAGGGCCAAGCTCTGGCTGATTTCCTGGCTGAACATCCTTCAGTAGAAGACACATCTTCAGATATTGAACTCCCTGATGAGGAAGTTTTCTCTATTCAAGAGATTCCTCAAACATGGGAAATGTATTTTGATGGTGCTTCCAGAAGTCCAACAGGGAAGAAAATGGAAAATCCTAAATTCAACAAAGTTGGTTTAGGAATTGTACTCATTTCTCTAGATAAGGCATTGTTACCTTATTCCTTTTTATTGTGGGAAGGTGGTACCAATAATGAAGCCGAATACCAAGCTCTTATTACAGGATTGGAGTTAGCGCTTCATGAACAAGTGAATCACTTAAAGGTGAAAGGTGATTCAAACCTAGTAATCAAACAAGTCAATGGGGATTATGCCATCAGAAAAGAAGAGTTAATCCCTTTGTATGATTACGTCAGAAAGTTAATGGCGGAATTCCCTTCAGAACCGACATTTTCTTATGTCCCAAGATCACAAAATGCTCAAGATGATGCACTGGCTAATATAGCCACAGCTCTAGCAGATCCAAATCGGGACGAGACAACCATCAGTATTGCCCACCGTCGTGCAATTTCACCTTTATGTCCCAGCAACATGACACTAAACTGTGTGGCACCAGTTCGTCCTTGCTATATGACGTTAAACTATACAGCAACGGTCTAAGCATATGACCCTAAACTATTTTCACATACGTCCAACATGACATTAAACTGTGTCACCTTTATGTCCCAGAAACATGACACTAAACTGTGCGGCACCAGTTCGTCCTTGCTATATGACGTTAAACTATACAGCAATGGTCTAAGCATATGACCCTAAACTATTTGCACATACGTCCAACATGACATTAAACTGTGTCACCTTTATGTCCCAGCAACATGACACTAAACTATGCGGCACTGGTTCGTCCTTGCTATATGACGTTAAACTATACAGAAACGGTCTAAGAATATGACCCTAAACTATTTTCACATACGTCCAACATGACATTAAACTGTGTCACATTTATGTCCCAGCAACATGACACTAAACTGTGTGGCACCAGTTCGTCCTTGCTATATGATGTTAAACTATACAGCAACGGTCTAAGCATATGACCCTAAGCTATTTGCACATACTTCCAACATGACATTAAATTGTGTCACCTTTATGTCCCAGAAACATGACACTAAACTATGCGGCACCAGTTAGTCCTTGCTATATGACGTTAAACTATACAGCAACGGTCTAAGCATATGACCCTAAACTATTTGCACATACGTCCAACATGACATTAAACTGTGTCACCTTTATGTCCCAGCAACATGACACTAAACTGTGCGGCACCAGTTCGTCCTTGCTATATGATGTTAAACTATACAGCAACGGTCTAAGCATATGACCCTAAACTATTTGCACATACGTCCAACATGACATTAAACTATGTCACCTTTATGTCCCTGCAACATGACACTAAACTATGTGGCACCAGTTCGTCCTTGTTATATGACGTTAAACTATACAGCAATGGTCCAGTATGACTTTAAACTGCAACTTCGTCCCACACAACGTTAAACTGTGAAAAAGTTCCCTAAATGGTCCAGTATGACCTTAAACTGTATCATCAACGGTCCATGCATATGACCCTAAACTATTTTGCAAGTCCCTTACGTCCAGCAAGACGTTAAACTGTGACGTCCTAACTACATGACGCTAAACTGTATAAAAGTCCCTTACGTCCGAAAAGAAATTAAACTACATAACCATCCACGGTCCATGCATATGACCTTATACTATTCGCCCTTTCGTCCAACATGACGTTAAACTGGGGAAAAAATCCCCAATGTGTCCAACATGACGTAAATGGTGTGTTATTTTGTCCTTACTGCATGCCATTAAATTGCGCAATCCCCCTTTCGTCCAACATGACGTTAAACTATATTGTCCCCGTCGTCCTAACTACATGACGCTAAACTGTACAGAAAATTCATGATATGTCCTACATGACATTAAACTGTACTTTGTCCCTGCTACATGACACTAAACTGTGCAGCACCAAAAGTCCTAACTACAAGACTTTAAACTGCATAGTCCCTTTATATGTCCTACATGACATTAAACTATGCATTGTTAAGGTTGTTGTTACCTCTTGTTTCTCACACCGAGCATGACTCACGTGAGCTTAGAGAAAACCGCAACCGTAACACTCTCTTTGGGCCGCTAACCATGTATAAGTCCCAACAACATTTTTTTTATTTTTTCTATTTAGATCGTTGTCCTCAAGAACAAATTGATCATTAATTCATTCTTTAATTGAACTAAACGGACTTTGATCCTTGCCCTCCAGGCTGGGTATGTAGGCAACCTCCCAGGGTTCAAGCCCAAAAACAATCTCTTCACATCGGTTCACCACCATCTCATATGATGTTGATTCGTGAAACCGCCCCGAGAATCAATATCTTTACATTGATTCACTTTCGTCCTTGTTATATGACGTTAAACTATGCAACACTTTTGTCTGGTACGACAATAAACTACAATACTCTTTGATTTCCTCATTTGAGAGAGAACTATTATTGACATTGATTTTTCAATCATGTTTCATTTCAAAAGACTACGTGCATACATGGTAATACCTAAACTTTTTATCTCAGGTTAAACCATCATTGCACTAAAGTCCCCTTTCAACCTTCACATGTACGAACCAAATTTGTACAAAGGGTAGTTCTAGAACTACGTGGGCTTGATTCCCATCCTTATGGGATACGTAGGAACGTTCGAGTATCCCTCAAATCCAGCCCCAAGTCTTTTGGGCCTAACCCCAAATTTCACTTTCAGTCCCTTGGCTGAAAAGTCCTCATGAAAACACACACTGTGTATTCATTATTATGGTCCGAACTCTATGACCCTAAACTAAGATCTCTCATACTATCATCCTGCACGACGTTAAACTGCATTTCAAGAACTACGTATGGCTTGATTCCCATTCTTATGAGATACGTAGTGAAGTCCAAAATTTCAATTCAGGACCCAGCTACAACATGATTATGGTTATCATTGACCTATGTATCTCTATATAAATTGTACAATACCCATCTTTATGAGTTATAATCCTAACCTTAAATATTTTCAGATCTTCATAACCCTTTTCATGACTTTTAGTCACAAAAATGTCAAACTTCTGAGAATTCTTTTGCCTGACTATGCAGCACGTGCCAATAGGTGGCCTTGCATAAACACTCTACATAACAGACTTGTTAGCCAAAAGATACTATTTTATTTAACTATGCAGCCAATGCCCTTAGGTGGCCCTGCATAATTCAACCCCCTAACAGGTTTGTTAAATGATGGTAACTTCATTCTTGGGAAGAATGCCTCTTTTTTCCTTATTTGTCTTAAACAACAAAATGTAGGGATCCAAAAAAAAATATCCATCCTTAACATATTTGTCCCATATCCTTTTTCATGATCTGAAAGTATTCAAGTCTATGGATTATTCTTCTTCCCTACGTTTGGCTCAGACCTTCGTAGGAGTGATATTCATCCAGTTCTTCGATAATCTTGTCTGGAAATATCTTCTCCATATTCAAGTACCTCTTTCCATACAACAAACTCTATACATTAGAAAATTTGAATCTGCATAAACTTTCACTGACTTTTAGCACTAGAAAAGTAAATTTCTGAGAGTTCTTTTTTGCCTGACTATGCAGCACGTTCCCATAGGTGTCCTTGCATAAACAGTCTACATAACAGACTTGTTAGCCAAAAGATACTATTTTATTTAACTATGCAGCCAATGCCCTTAGGTGGCCCTACATAATTCAACCCCCTAACGGGTTTTTTAAATAATGGTAACTTCATTCTTGGAAACTACTTCTTTTAATGCCTTTTAGCTCTTTTTCATATCATTCCTCAGATTCAAATATTCTTAAGTCGTAGCTTACATATTTTCCCTCATACTTCAGTACGGTACTATGTTTTCAGATGAGTTGTCAAGGAATTGAGTCAATTCTAATGCATTTCGGTCAAAGCTATTTCGACCATAAACATTAGCCTTTGTATGTCCGACATGCATGACTTTAAACTGCCAGATTTCTTGTTTTTCTTTTTTCACCTTAGAGTCAAATCCTCTTTTCTCTCCGGATCCAACTCTGAGGGGGGACTTTTGTTGACGCTCCTTTCCTTCACAGAGTCTAACGACTGAAAAAAAGGAAATACCTTAGTCCAAAGTGATTCATCCTTTGAAGAAACATCAAAAATCGACAAAGGGATGAACAAGGAGAACATTGCCCATAGGTCGCGCAAGTACCCTCATGTTCGCGCAAGTACACTTGCGCGCCGCCTAGTGGTCGTGCAAGTCTACTTGCACGACGCCTTATGGTCGTGCAAGTGACTTGCATGACCTAAAGTGATAACTGCCCAGTAAACGCCCAGGGTCTTCTCCTGCCTATAAATAGACCCTGTGGGCCCCCCATCCAAGAGGATCTTTTTTCAGAAACTCGGATTGAAGCTCCCGACGCCCAAGTCTCTTCTCAAAGCTTCCGGAACACTTCTAAGGTAATTTCTTAACTAGAACGGAAGATATAAAGAGAGGGAGGAAGGCCTGAGTGTTGAAACTCATCAAACACTTGTGCGTCGCCTTACTCCTTCGATAAAACTTGCGCGTCCCTTTTCTGGAATAACCTCAAAAGGATTCTAAAGGCTTTAAATAAGAGTCACTCAAGTATTTTCAATGCTGGTTGACCATCACGCAAGTACACCATATGTCGCGCAGGTATACCTGTGCGATCAATACTTGTGCACCCCCGCAATACTTGCGCGCCTTCCAAGACGTGCGCACCCCTTCCTTTTTGGGTGCCTTTTTTGCCCATTTCACCCCTCTTAATCCATTACACCTTTCCTTTTCAATATTCAGTCTTCAAGACACTCTTCAAAGCCATTTATGGCATGATTTCTTGATTTGACTTCCTTATCTGAAAGGAATTCGGTGGAATATCTTTCAAAACCTAGTGATTTAAATATCCTTTTGTCACTAAATATGGAGAGTTCATTCATTCAACCTCATCCTTTAAGATGAGAGAATCCTTAACTTGGTCTTCCTTTTTAGGAATAAGTCCCAGTCATAAATCTTGGGCATCTTTCTTAGGAGTAAGCCCCAAGTCCTCTAATATGGGCATCTTTCTTAGGAGTAAGCCCCAAGTCCTCTAATATGGGCATCCTTCTTATGATTAAGCCCCAAGTCCTTAATATGGTCATCTTTCTTAGGAGTAATCCCCAAGTCCTTTAATATGGGCATCCTTCTTAGGAGTAAGCCCCAAGTCCCTTAATATGGGCATCCTCCTCAGGAGTAATCCCCAATCTCAAATATGGGCATCCTCCTCAAGAGTAAGCCCCAAACCATAATCCTTAACCTGGGATTCTTTTTTAGGAATAAGTCCCAGTCATAATTTTGGGCTTCCTTCTCAGGAGTAAGCCCCAAATCCCCTAACCTGGGTCTATTGCTTGGAATAAGTCCCAGTCCTAATCTTGGGCTTCCTTTTTCAGGAATAAGCCCCAAATCCCTTAAATTCTCTTTAACCAGTCCTAATTTACGTTTGATCTGGGATTCCTTCTCAGGAGTAAAACCCAATTATTAATACTCTCCTAATTTGGGTTTCCTTTTCAGGAATAAGTCCCAAGTTAGAGTATTCAAATCTCTATAAAGCACATATACCTTTATGGACCCTGTTCCTGGATTTTCTCCTTAAATTAAATCCTAAACGTCATTCATCTGGGCAGTCATACATACATAAGCCCCACATTACTTCTTATGATTGCATCTTTCATGGCACAATTGTCTAATTTTTACCAATACCTCTTGTTTCTCACACCGAGCGTGACTCACGTGAGATTAGAGTGTAAAAGTAATTGTGACATCCGCTTTGAGCCATCAATCATAAACATCATACCCTTACTCGAACTACGTGGGTTCTGATTCCTTTTCCAAAACAAAGGATACGTAGGTAGCCCATCTATGGGTTCGATCCCAACTCTGAAATAATTCATGTCCTTCTGAATGACAATAAACTTCAAGTGCCTCACTGAGTGGCTTTAAAACCAGCCTGGTCATCATAATGACCAAGAGACTTTTATATGAATGTTTTGAAGGTTACCATTGACCAAGAATCTCTAAATAGATATAGATGATTCTCTATTGATGAATAACCTCGATTACATATAAAAGATTCTCTAAATTTCTTACATATTTAATCATTGATTGTCAAAACTGAAGGAAAATCTCATTTTATACTTGGTAATGTGATAAGGATTCACGAACATAAATTAAATCTATAAAGAGAGTCCCGGAAAAGACAATAATTCCCCTAAAAAAGGTGTGATGAGTCTGACCTCCCATCCTCTCGACCAATGAAAATTCATAAGCCTCATCGGTCCACAAGCTAATGAGCGCCTACCATAGGAAAGTAGGTCCAAATGGATGTGGAATCATTGGATGTTTCCGGTTCTACGAACAAACCCGCTAGAAACCGATCGGAACGTTTGAATCTCCCATCCAGGAGGTCATCCCTGAATTCTGAGGGAAACAATGTTAAATTACCATTTAATTTAAAAGATTATGGACGTGAGTGTTATCCTTCATCCTGTTAAAAATAACATCTTATTATACGTCTGATCCTGATCGGTTGAAATGTGCAGTTCTATCCAAGCATGCTGCTGGACAACCAATGCCTGAAGGGGGTGTAGAAAACCATACTATTGCAGAGACATTATATCAAGTGGGGTTGAACCTTGTAAATCATACTCAAACTCACCCTTAAATTCCTTTTGAAGCTAGGAAATACGGGGAGGAGACTTCTCAAGTTACTGATCTAACATTGGGTAAGGGATAACAATTTTTGGGACTGTACTTAATTTGCAAGACAGTCAATCAACTTTTGTTATTCTTTGAAACTAACCAAAGCTTTTAATTGATTATGCAGGGCCATCAATTTTAGTGGCTAGATCTGGAGGTGAAACCTCAACCTCTTCCCCAATGAGAATTGAAAATGAAGAAGCACAGGTCAGGGGGGAAGGAGCAGAACATGGCACTTACCTAAGTGCATTAATCCTAGATTACATTCCCCCCTGTGAAAGTGATGCTGAGTCAGATCCTGAAGTACAAAAGGGGCTCCAATTTTCTCGATGCAAGGCATGGAAAAACATATGGAAGATCATATCTGAAGTGCCTCTTGAAGAGCTGTCATCGAAGATCCCGCGACTATTAACCCTATTTTTCATGGTGGGACTTGGTGGTTTTGGATATCAAAAGATCCATGTCGTAGTGAAGAAAGTCATCTTAAGAAGGGAGCAGGAGCAAAAGTGCCGTAAATATTTGACTAGGGTGAAGCTATCAGCAAATATCAGTGAATTTTAGGCTATGGTATCCGGAGAAAAGGCTGCTTATGCTGCAAAGATAAAGGAGAAAAAGCATAAGATCAAAGATAAAGTCGTCCAACAGGTGCACCTTCAGAAACAGTTAGATGATGTTATAGGGGAACTTTACCAACTGTAGAATTCACTGGAAGGAGCTCAAACGAATGGTATGAAATCCATTGAAAATGCCAAGAAATCAATTCATCATGCTGAAAAGAGTGAATTTGGTCGAGTGCATGAACTTCAAGTAGCTGCTGATGAATCTCAGGATGATGTACATCAATTGAAGACTTATATTGACAGCCTCTTGTAATTTCATGGAAAAGAGAAGAGACTCCAATCTGTGGATGTCCTTCTAACTCTTGTGCCTCAAATGGAAAACATTTTCATCTTCAATCATTTTTTCACGCCTTCTTTTGTTACTTGCTTTAAATTTTACCTAAGCCAATGGGCCGAGTAAGCATAGTTTTATTTTTGTTACGATTATTATAAATAACCCTACAAACTTTTAATCTTTTAATTTCTCAATGTTACCTAAATCATATGAAATGTATGTTTAGTGAGCGGGGACTTGACTTTTATTCAAATTTCCATTATCTTTGGTGGTCACTTTAAAGTCATACACGTCGGACATAAAAAGGCTAATGATTATGGTAGAAATAGCTTTGACAGCATGGATTAAAATTTACTCAATTCCTTGACAATTTATCAATAAACATATTACCACACACATGTATGAGGGAAAATATGTAAACTATGAATCAAGAAATTTTGAATCCGAAGAATGATATGAAAAATGGCTAAAAGGAATTAGAAGAAGTATTTCCCAAGAATGAAGTTACCATTATTTAACAAACCAGTTAGGGGGTTTGAATTATGCAGGCCCACCTAAGGGAATTAGCTACATAGTCAAATAATAGCATCTTTTGACTGAAAGGTCTATTATGTAGACTACTTATGCAAGGACGCCTAAGGGCACGTGCTGCATATTCAAGAAAAAGAACTCTCAGAAATTTACTTTTCTACTGCTAAAAAGATAGTGAAGGTTTATGGGGATTCAAATTTTTCAAAGCATAGAGTTTGTTGTATGGAAAGAGGTACTTGAGTATGGAGAAGATATATCCTTACAATATTATCTATGAACTGGATGAATGTCACTCCTACGAAGGTCTGACCCAATCGCAGGGATGGAAAATATAAACCATAGACTTGAATATTTTTAGATCATGAAAAAGAGTATGAGAGAAATATGTTAAGGATGGCTATTTTTGCGGATCCCTACATATTGTTGTTAAGACAACTAAGGATAAAATAGGTTTTGTTCCCAAGATTGAATTTACCATTATTTAACCAACCTGTTAGGGGTTGGAATTATGCAGGGCCACCTAAGAGCATTGGATGCATAATCAAATAATAGCATCTTTTGTCTGACAGGTTTGTTATGTAAACTGTTTATGCAAGGCCGCCTAATGGAACGTGTTGTATAGTCAAGAAAAAGAACTCTCATAAATTGGACATTTCATGACGAGAAGTAAAGAAAAGGGTTATTAAGATCTGAAAATATTTAAGTTTAGGATTATGAAACATAAAATGGGTATTTTCCAATGTATTTAGAGATGCACAGATCAATGTTAACCATAATCATGTTGTGGCGATGTCCTGAATCGAAATGTGAAACTTCACTACGTATCCCATAAGGATGGGAATCAAGTCATACATAGTTCTTGAAATAAAGTTTAACGTCATGTGGGATGAAAGTATGGAAGATCATAGTTTAGGTTCATAGAGTTCGGACAATAATAATTAATACACAGTGTGTGTTTTCATAGAGACTTTTCAGCCAGGGGACTGAAAGTGGAATTTGGGGTTAGGCCCAAAAGACTTGGGGCTGGATTCGAGGGACACTCGAACATTACTACATATCCCATAAGGATGGGAATCAAGACCACGTAGTTCTAGAAATACCCTTGGTACAGATTTTGTTCGTACATGTGAAGGGTGAAAGGGGACTTTAGTACAATGATGGCTTGGCCCAAGATAAAAGGTTCGGGCATTTCCATTTATGCACGTAGTCTAGAAATATAACATGATTAGAAATCAATGTAAATAATGATTCCATATTAGTTGAGGGCATCAAGGAATGTTGTAGTTTATTGTCATACAGGTCAAAAGTGTTGTACAATTTAACATCATATAGCAAGGACAAAGTTGAACCAAAGTAAGATATTGATTCTAGGGGCGGTTTCACGAATCAACATCGTACGAGATGGAGGTGAACCGATGTGAAGTGATTGGTTTGGGGCTTGAATCATGGGAGGTTGCCTATGTACCCAGCCTAGAAGGCAAGGATCATAGTCTGCATAGTTCAATTAAAAAATGAATTAGGTATCAAGTTGTTCTTGGGGACAACAACCTAAAAATGGTGTTGGGACTTACGCATGGTTAGCGGCCCAGAGAGGGTGTTATAGTTGAAGTTTACTCTAAGCTCACGTGAGTCATACTCAGTATGAGAAACAAGAGGTAACAACAACCTTAACGATGTACAGTTTAATGTCATGTAAGACATATGAAGGGACTATACAGTTTAAAGTCTTACAGTAAGGACTATTGGTACTGCACAGTTTAATGTCATGTAGCAGTGACAAAATATAGTTTAACATCATGTAGGACGTATTAGAAATACAGTTTAACATCATGTAGGACAAATATAGGGACACAGTTTAACATCATGCTGGACAATAAATGTGTTGTACAGTTTAGCATCATGTAGCTAAGATGATGGGGTCAATACAGTTTAACATGATGTTGGATGAAATGGAGACTCTGCAGTTTAATGTCATGCAGTAAGAACAAAATAGGACACATTTTAATGTCATGTTAGACGTATTAGCAATTTTTTCATAGTTTAACATCATGTTGGACGAAAAAGGGACGATACAGTTTAGCATCATGTGGGACAATGGTGCGAATAGTTTAAGGTCATATGCATAGACCATTGTTGTATAGTTTAACGTCATATATCAAGGATGATGAAAGTAACACAAATAGTTTAAGTTCATATTCATGGACCGTTGTTGTATAGTTTAACGTCCTATAGCGAGGACGATGAAGGGGACGCAGTTTAACATCTTGCTGGACATGAAGCATGAAAATAGTTTAAGGACATTTTCATGGACCATAACTGATGATGCAGTTTAATGTCTTGTTGGACGTAAGGGACTTTTGTACAGTTTAGTTTCATGTAGCTAGGATTTCACAGTTTAACATCATGTTGGATTAAAGAAATGAAAATAGTTTTAAGGTCGTATGCAGGACCATTGATGTATATTTTAACGTAATATATCGAGGACGACGATGTATTTTGTGTTTATAAAAAATACTTCTTCATGAATTTGGCATTGGTTAAGGTAGTGATGTGTTCCCCATCCATTGACATAAAGGAATATACTCTATTAGAGTAGAGCTTATGTATTGAGCAAGGTCCTTCCCACTTTGGTTCATGCATGGGAGGTTTCTTCCCTGGTATCATTGGAGTTCTGAGAACCAATACCAATTATCCCTGAATAAATGAACGAATATGAACTTTTTTGTTGAAATTTCATGCTATTCTATTCTGGTAGACTTCCATGTGGTGTAGGGTGCACAATCTTTTCTCATCTAATCGTTCCAATTCATCCAATCGCTTTTGAGATTGTTCATCTGTAGATGACTGATCACAAATGGCTACTTTGAGTGAAGGTAATGTAACTTCGATGGGAAAGACGGCTTCTGTTCCATATACAATTGAATATAGAGTTCACTGCGTTGCAGTGCGGGTGGTGGTCCGATAAGCCCATAAAGCATGAAAGAGTTTATCAGGCCATGACATATTATCTTTATCCACCATCTTTTGTAGTATGTTTGAAAGAGTCGTGTTGAAGGCTTCTATCTAGCCATTTTCCGCTGCATGATACCGAGATGAATGATTGGATTTGATGTTGTACTCTTGATACAACTTCTTTTCCTCATATGAACAGAAGTTGGTGCCATTTTCCATCAATATGGTATGAGGGACACCAAATCTGGTGATGATGTTAGACTTGATGAAGCTAACAATGCTTTTAGAACTGACTTCTTTAAGAGGTATTGCCTCTGCCCATTTGGAAATGATGTCAGTAACAGTAAGAATATACTTAAACTGCTTGGCAGTAGTAGAAGGGTAAGGTCCCATCACATCCATTCCCCATGTGGAAAATGGCCATGAGTATTTAGATGCATGAAGCAACACCGGGGGCTGATGGATGAAGTTGGAATGTACTTGGCATGAATGAAACTTCATTGTGAAATCAACACAATCTTGTATCATTGAAGGCCAAAAATATCCAAGCCTTCGAATTTGATCAGACAGTCTATGTCTAGACTGGTGGGCACCACAGACTCTTGCATGCACTTCTTTCATGACAGCAATTGTCTCTTAACCATCAATGCATCTGAAGAGAACTCCATCAAAACCATGCTTGTAGAGAATTTTTTCTAGGTGATCTTGGCTGTCATAAAGAGTAAAATTGACCACACGCCTCCAGACTTGTTCTTTCCCGGCTCTATCTGGTGGAAGTATTCCATTTTGAAGTTATTCCTTGATAGGTGTAATCTATCTTGTAGTTTGACCATATGGTTTAGTAATGGGACTAATTTCATTGATTTCCGCTGTTCTGATTTGAACATAATGTGAAATTGTATGACGGTGGGCAATAATGATGGTTGCCTTGTCCCGATTTGGATCTACTAGAGTTGTGGCTATATTAACCAGCGCATCAGCTTGGGCATTTTGTGATCGTGAGACATAACAAAATGTCAGTTCCATAAGAAATTCTTCCATAAACTCTCTAATGTAATCATACAAAGGGATTAGTTCTTCTTTTCTGATGGCATAATCCCCATTGAATTGTTTGATTACCAGGTCTGAATCAGCTTTAACCTTTAAGTGATTCACTTGTGCTTGAAGCGCCAACTCCAATCCTACGATGAGAGCTTGGTATTCTGCTTCATTATTTGTACCACCTCCCAAAAAAGAGATGGAATAAGGTAACACTGCCTTTTCGGGGGAAATGAGCACAATTCCTAACCCAAATTTGTTGAATTTAGAATCCTCAATTTTCTTCCCTATTGGAATTCTGGAAGCACGATCAAAGTACATTTCCCATGTTTGAAGATTATCTTGAACAAAGAAGAATTCCTCATCAAGAAGTTCAATATCTGAAGATGTATCTTATACTGAAAGATGTTTAGCAAGAAAATCAGCTATATCTTGGCCATTTATTGTGTTTTGAGACACATACTGAATGTCAAATTGCTGCAAAATAATCGCCCACCTTTTCAGACTTCATGTAAGCATTGGATGATGAAGGATGAATTTGAGCAGGTTATTTCGAGATACCAATTGGACCTCGTGATGTTGCAGGTAGTGTCTCAACATTTGAACAACAATGATTAATTCTAGGTAGCACTTCTCAATATTTAAATATCAGGTTTCTGCTTCAAGCATAGTCTGACGAAGATAGTATAGGCTATTTTCATTCCCTGCATCATTCTTTTGAGCAAGAAAGGCACCCAATGATCGCTCTAAAGCTGTCACATAGAGGATGAGTTGTCTTCCTTAAACAGGTGGAATTAATACCAGTGGACTCAAGAGATATTTATTGAGAATATCAAATGCTTCTTGACATTCTTTATTCGAATGGTAAGTGACTCCCCTCATCATCAATTTGGTGAAGGGTAAAATTTTGCCTGCCAAATTGGTGATGAAATGCCAAATATAGGCCAAGTGTCCTTGAATACCTCTCAATTATTTCAAATTTCAAAGAGGTGACATACCAAGGATTGACTTTTTCTTCTCACGATCGACTTAAATACCATCGTGGTGTAAAACAAAGATGAGAAATTTTCCTGAGGTTACCCCAAAAGCACATTTTAAGGGGTTCATCTTCAAATTATGTTGCCGAAGTTTGGGGAATATGATTTCCAAATCAGCCAAGTGATTAGAACATTGCCTGGATTTAACCACCAAATCGTCCACATAACATTCAACAAACTTCCATAAAAAGGGTTTGAAGATATGATGCGTGGCACATTGATATGTTGTGCCTGCATTCTTTAGGCCAAAGGGCATTACTCGATAGAAAAACACACCCTGAGGGGCTCTGACGGCTGAAGATTCTTCATCTTCTGGAGCCATTTGGATTTGATTATACCTAGAATATCCATCCATGAAGGAAAGTGCTTCATAGCCATCTATTGCATCAATAAAGAGTTCAGTGATCGGAACTAGAAAATCATCCTTAGGACAATGCCGCTTAAGATATCTAAAATCAATGAAAACTCTAATTTTTCCATTCTTATTCTTCACATGGACTATTATCCAACCATTTGGGATATTGAACTTCTCTGATGAAGTTGTCTTTGATAAGCTTATCAACATTAGCTTCAAATTTGGAATCATAAGTTTGGTGTGTTCTTCTTATATCTTTCTTAAATCCTCGATGTTCTTCTGGAAACCCCAAAAGATGAGTAGAAACATCAGGATCAAGGCCTGGAATATTTGTATAGTTCCAAGAAAATATATCTTGAATTTTCTTTAAAAATGAAATATACATCTCCTTCTCTTCAAGAGTCATGGACGCACTAATTAAAGTGGGGTGTGGATCTTCATTTGTACCCAGATTTATTTCTCTAAGTTCATCCACGGTAGTAGAGATATTCTCTTCAAATGCTGGAGGAGCAACCCTGAGATCTTTCTCTTCTTCTTCAACATGTGTTATTTCTTCTATTTCTACTTGCATATTAGATGATGAAGTAGAATTTCCATGATCATAAGAGATGATAAAATTTGAACATCTTGAATAAGAAGCTTCAATTTCTGACCCGATTAATGATGAAGGGTCTTTCTTGGGTATTAAAGAGGAGATGATGGATTGAGAATTGACATCATTGTTCACCTCTAACATTGCTATAACTTCTTCTAGCCTGATTGGAAAAGTATAGACTTTTTGAATTTTGTTATATGAAATGAAGACATCCCCATTTGAACTTTCATCATTTCTTGGTGAATCACCAATTTCTCCCATGTTGTCTGGCTTGACTGTCGTGATTAATATTATGGATGTTTCCCTATGAGTATTTGAATTTGAGTCAATCCTATCAATTTGACTGATAGGAAACACATAATCTGTACTCACATCTGTAAATGGATTTATTGGAATCTTTTCCAAACCATATAGAGCATTAACTTTGGTAATCTCCCTTATTGTGGATTTCTTCTTTCCCTTCATGAGATAGAATTTCGCCTCAATGTATTGAGATTAACATGTCTTTAACAAGGCCTTATCACCATAGAATTTCCCAACTTGACCATCGAAACAATATTTGAGACATTGACGGTATGATGAAGGGATAGCCGCATGTTGATGTAGCTAGGGTCTTCCAAGCAAGATGTTGAAGGCTGGGTCTTGATCAACAACCATGATATCTGAATTGGATACAAGATCTCAAAACTGAGTTTTGAGTGTAATCTCACCCAATTGTTCTTGTTCATTTTTATCATATCCTTGTAAAAACATAGTAGAAGGAGATAAATTAGATTCCATGAGGCCCAATCGACGAAGTGTACGAATGGGGATGAGGTTGAATTCTGAACCATTATCAATGAAAGCTCTTCGGATGTCTACACCATTGACCTTTCCAGATAAATACAAAGGTGTAATATGTCCATGCACGACATCATCTTCATCTTCATCTGTGAAATATATCACTGCATGGCATTCTGAATGACTATTCTCAACATGGTAGGCTTCAGCTGCAGCAATTTCAGTTTCAAACTCCTGAGGACTTGAAAATGCCTCAAAGAGTGCCTCCCGAAGATCCTTTGATAAATTCAAGGAATCCAAAATTGATAACTTGGCCAGTACTTGGGCCAGGCGTTTCAATACATAATAATTTTTATCCAAAGGTCTGTGTTTCCTAACAGGAACATGTGGTTTAGAAGGTGCCTTGGACCTAAACAGGTGCACTG
Source organism: Viscum album (assembly GCA_963277665.1). Taxonomy (NCBI): domain Eukaryota; kingdom Viridiplantae; phylum Streptophyta; class Magnoliopsida; order Santalales; family Viscaceae; genus Viscum; species Viscum album. The sequence goes on from OY728134.1 coordinate 1,285,531,493, forward strand.
ACTGGAGCTTGGACAGATATGGTGGGTGGTACTGCAACTGATGGTACCACTGCCGATTATTGTTGCACCTAACCCATAGGATTAGACCTGTGAGGGTGTACTGATAGAGGACGATATTCTTGATCCATCTCAGTAGCTGCAAAAAATTCCCTTAGCTGACTGACTCCAGCATGCTTAAGAGGAAGACTACCCTGAAGTAGTTCTGCATTCATCATCCTCAATTCCATCATTTCTTCCTCCTGTTATGAAAATATTTGCTTTAGTGAGAGCGATTGGCCTTTTTCAGAGGAAGGTTATGTAACATGATTCATTCCTTTTCCCTTGTTGGATACCTTTCGGAGAGGGGTAAGTGGGTTACTTGAAGAAACACCCAGATTCTGGGTAAGTCTTTGATTTTGAGTATGCACACCTTCTTCATTTGTATTCGTGCGTACAACTTCTTTAGCAGGAACCTCTTCTTCTGATCCCTCTAAGTGAGCCTCATCTGGTGGATCAGCAACAATAGCATTGATGACATTAATTTACACATACTGCATTGCATCCCTTCTATAAGCATTTCTGCGATATTTCCTTCTTTGATGTCCCTGATGAGACATTGCCTTTTTTCGATTCGATCCCTCAAGAACTTCTTGATGAACCGTAATTTGGAGGAAATCTCTTGATAATTCGGCTCTTCATTTCTCTTGGGGATTATTCCCTAATCGAGAGAAGACTATTGTTCTTTGAGGAAGAGATTGATGATTTGAAAAAGTCCCCAGTCTGGTAAACTGGGACCATTCCTGTTGTTCCTGCTCAACTCCTCATATCCTATTTGTTGATTCCGAGGGTTGGGTTAAAAGAGTCCCTAGTCCGGCAAGCTGGGGTGGTTCTTGACATGCTATATTTGAGACTTTATTTAAAGATCTCTTGATCTTACAGACTTCAGTCCGAAAATTAGGTGGGTGCATCAATCTACATCCAGTTTTATCACCCGGTTCAAAAGACAGTTCGATGATTTCTGACACTTATGTCACTTGATGACGTGCTTTCTCCAAATGATAGGCATGTTCAATATTCTTGTTTGCTCGATGCATGATTAATTCAACAACTTGTTCTCTGTATGCTTGGTTTTTAGAAGAACTAGTTAAGGCATGTTCTTGAGCAAGCCTTTGATTACAAACAAAGCCAATTGGCTGGGGCCGACCATGGGTAATAACATTGCATGAGAACATTTTATAAAATCTTTGTTGACTGGAGAGCAGAGTGAAATGTAGTGCTCCATGAACACCCCATCCCCTAATATGAATACCAGATGGGGCATTAGAAATTAACTGGTGCAATCTTCTTCGTGCGCTAAGACATGAACGTTGAAGGGATCTCTGATGCTTTTCACATTCGTATATCGAGAAACTGAGAGAGAATCCAAGTCAATTTGGCATTGTAACCCTTCTATTATCTTGACATGATTTTCATATTCATCATAAGATAAAATTTTCTTTTTCAACTGACAAAGATTTTTCTATATGTTGAGACGAATATCATGAATTCCATCTTCTGTCAATATCTCTGGAATGTCATACTGAGAGTCAGCTGAAGGCCAAAACATGACTGGCACTTCATATTTCACCAGTTGTTTTCTCATATTCATCATTCCCTCTTTATCATTTGATGAAGATTCTTCTACCTGATTAGACCAGATCTGGTGCTTCCTTATTGCTTCATCAGATTCAAAAACATCGGTAGAGAATTCACTAATCAAACTGAAAGAGGAACGATCCAGAGGTTGTTTGGAGAATGACCTATGCCCTGGGATATCTTCTGATTGAGAATGTATTTTACATGCTAGTAGTAAAGCTTCAAACATGACTAGCCTCACATTTGAAAGTTCCTCATGATAAGAGGTATTTCTCGTCACTACATTGTCCATTGGAGTATTTTCTAGGAAATGTGCATTATAACTACAGAGAGGACACTCCCATCTAAATTAATCATCATGGGGAGGACCACCAGGGTGTGTTACAGCAAAAGATGAAGCATTTTTCCCCTTGGTCTTCTGTCCACACAGAGGGTTCCTGTGGTTCTCATATGAAGATAAAACTTCAAGATCGACCGAATTATCACGAAACAAGCCTTCCTGAGGAAGTGCCTGATGGATACCTTCAGAATTAATGTTCCTACTATTGGGAAATGAGGGAGTAAAATCTTGAGTTCCAACAGATAATTGTCTATGGGATTCAAGAACTCCAGCATCGAGCAAGTCCTTGTTACAGATAGTCTCTTGATTTCTTGACTGTGCTGGGCAGTTCTTCCTTTTAGATGCCTTCTTACTCAATTTAGGAACCACATGTTGACGAAAGTGGTCATTATGGGCAGGTGTATGTGCCTAATCAGGAAGAAATGATCCGATTAGGCTGATTATCTCTCCTTGAATAAGGTGTATGTGCCTGACTTGGTTGTCTGTATGATATAGGGGAGTATGCCCCACAACCCTCTTGGACTAGAACAGATGTGTGTGTCTATTCCGGAGTGAACTGTTGATGTGTCACACCACTGGTTGGGATATATTTATGTGTCTTTCCCTGAGATGTTGTTGAAGCTGTTATAATATCCTGGTAGGCATCCAGAATATGAGTACGGATTTGCTTAAACTCTTTCACCATTGATAGAATGTGCATGGTTACTTCAGCTGCCAGAACGGGGATATATGTCCATTTTGTGCTTAGAGTAGGTGTGTGTTCCTACTCGTGTCTTCCTTTTGCTGTCAGTGAAACCTGATAGTACTCAAGTGTGGGGGCAGAGAGTTGAGTCCGCCTCCTGTTTATCACTGGAGCTTTCCGACTGACTTCTCCAAATGCTACCAAACGAGACAATTGGTAGGATTGATCAATACTAGCAGGTGTATGTTCCTGTTGATTGAACTCTGCCGAACGTGTTTGATGAGTATCCTTCAATACTGACAGGCGAGACAACTGGCAGGATTGATGAGTGTCTGCAGGTGTATGTGCATGTTTACTAGTTGTCAATACATTGGGTTGGCGGGCTCCATCGTATGTAGTCAGACGAGCCCACTGACTAGCTGATGACTTATAAACATGTGTATGTTACTGTCTATAGTACCCCGCCAGAATTTCCTGGCGGGATTGGCATGTTGTTTCCAGACGAGTCTGCTGGACAACGGAATTAAAACGAACGGGTGTGTGTGCCCGCTCGTTTCTTGCCACCAAGATAGGTTGGTGGACTTCTTTGGAGGTGGTAGAGATGAGAACCTGCTCACTGTTGACCGGATTTTGCCTCTACAGGTTCGTCTTTCCTGCTCGAGTTTGGGGAACCCGAGCCGAACGCCTTGAGACGATACCCTCGTCATGTTGAGGGTGCACTGCCGCACGAGTCTGGATGTGATTGTTGATGGGAGACCTCGGGAAGGACTCTTGTCTCCTTGAATTAAGGCCCTGAGGGACCTGCTCATTCACCTCCCCAGAATATGTAAGGGAATGGTGATTGTGTTCCGGGGATAACAACCCGAAACAATTGGAGACGGTGGTTGGAACCCCCTGCTTCGTAATCGATGGTCGTCGCTGTCCGGAGGACCAAGGTGAATTATTGACTTGGAGGGCTTGTCGAGCAGCCTCCATAGTCGGAATAGTACCGTTTTGACGATACTCCTTAACCAGCACATTTGATACCCAGTGTTGAAGACTCTGAGTAGGTGATATCATCTTCAGAGCCGACGATGATCTAGCAGGGGTAACAGCAGAGGCCTTCCCAGCAGAAGTATTCATAGCAGAAGTATTCATGGGTGTGACCATAAGAGAAGCCATTGCAGAAGATATTGGAAAAGAGTTCCTGATTGATATAATAGACGTAATCAAGATATGTTCGGCCACTACATCCTTTGGATAAGCACATATGTTACTGATTGTCTTGTTTTTCCTCTCATTGAGTTTAAATAGGGGCCTAACAAGTAGGTAAAACATTATTTCAACTTGGTTAAGGATTCACGTCGAGTTCACCATTTTTTGTTTCCTCTAGAAATGGGTATGACCTCATTGATTTGAGATTCAAACATTCCAAGTGGTTTCTAACGGGTTTTTTTCGTTGAACCAGAAACATCCAATGATTCTATATCCATTTGGTCCTACTTTCCTAAGGTAGGCACTCATTAGTTGTAAACTGATAAGGCTTAAGAATTTTCATTGGTCGAGAGGATGGGAGGTCGGACTCATCACCCCTTTTGAGGGTAATTATTGTCTACTCTGAGACTCTCTTTATAGATTTAAGTCATGTTTGGGAATCCTTATTAAATTATCCAGTATAAAATGAGCTTTCCTTCAGATTTGACAATCAATGATTGATATATAGAGAATTTAGAGAATCATTTATATGTATTCGAGGTTCTTCATCGATAGAGAATCATCTGTATTTGTTTAGATATTCTTAGTCAATGGTATCCTTTGACACATTATATAAAATTATCTTGGTCATTATGATAACCATTCTGGTTTTAAAGCCACTCAGAAGGGCACTTGAAGTTTATTGTCATTCAGAAGGACATGAATTATTTCAGAGTTGGTATCGTACCCGCATATGAGCTACCTACATATCCTTATTTAGAAAAAGGAATCAGAACACACATAGTTAGAGTAAAGTAGTATGATGTTTATTCATGATTTATGGCCCCAAGAAAGATGTCAAAATTACTTTTTCACTCTAAGCTCACATGAGTCATGCTCAGTGTGAGAAACAAGAGGTATTGGTAAAACCTGATAATTGTGCCATGAAAGATGCAATCATGAGAAATAATGTGGGGCTTATGTATGTATGCCTGCCCAGATAAATGCAGATCATGATTAACTTCAGGGAAGAAACCCAGAAATAGGGTCCATAAAGGTATATGTGCTTTTATAGAGATTTGGATACTCTAACTTGGGGCTTACTCCTGAAGAAGATGCCCAAATTAGGAGGGACATATGATTGGGTTTTATTCCTGAGAAGGAAGCCCATATCAATTGTAAATTAAGACTGGTTAAGGGATTTTAAGAGAGGGGCTTACTCTTGAGGAGTCCCAGGTTAAAGGGATTTTGAAGACTAGGGCTTACTCCTAAGAAGGAGGCCCAGGTTAAAGGGATTTAAAAAATGGGTCTTACTCTTAAGGAGGAGGCCCAGGTTAATGGATTTTTTAGAATTAAGGGACCTGGGGCCTACTATTATCTAGGATTCCCACATGTGTAGATTTTTAGACTAGGGATTACTTCTAAAAAGGAAGCCCTTGTTAAGGGAATTATGGTTGGGGCTTACTCCTGAGGCGGATGCCCAGATTTGGGAACTTTGAGACTGGGGCTTACTCTGGAAAAGGAGGCACATTTTAGGGGACTTAGGGCTTACTCTTAAAGATAATGCCCAAATTATGAGAACTTAGACTGGGGATTAATCCTGAAAAGGAGGCCCAGGTTAAAGGAATTATAACTGGGGCTTACTCTTAAGGAGTATTCCCAAATTAGGGGACTTGGGGCTTGCTCCTAATGTGGTTGGCCAAATTAAGAGAACTTAGACTGGGGATTACTCATAAAAAGGAGGCCCAAAATTAAGGGAACTTGATAGTTGGGGATTATTCCTAAAAAGGAGGCCCATATTAAGGATCCTTTCATTTTAAAGGATGAGGTTGAATGAATGAACTCTCTAACCTTAGTGACATAAAGATGTGTAAATCACTAGGTTTTGAGAAATGTTCCACAGAATTTCTTTCAGATAATGAATCCAACAAAGGAAACATGCCATAAATGGCTTTGAAGAGGGTTTGAGGGCTAAATATTGAATAGGAGTGGTGGATAGGCATAAGAGAGGTGAAATGGGCAGGAAGCGCACCCAGAAATAGGGGGCACGCAAGTTATACATGGGCGTGCAAGTCCTGTGTGGGAGCGCAAGTCTAGGTCGTGCAGGTGTACCTGCGCGATGCATGGGTACATGTGTGACGGACAACCCTTAGGGTAAAACTTGGGTGAGTCTTGGCTCAAGCCCTTAGTACTATCCATAGAGGCTTCTAGAAGAGAGGTGTGCAAGTTTTGTTGATGGGGTAAGTCGGCAGGCAAGTGTGACAATTTCCCTCAAGGACTGGCCACCTAGGCGCACAAGTGTTGATGAGTCTCAAAAATTAGGCCAACCCCCCCCCCCCCCCCCCCCTCTTTAGATCTTCCATTCTAGGTAAGAAATTACCTTAGATGTGTTCGGAATCTGTAAGAAGAGACTTGGGCTCTGGGAGCTCAAATTTGAATTTCTGGAAAAAAATCCCTCCTCAAATGGGGGGCCCACAGGGGGTATTTATAGGCTGGAGAAGACCCTGGGTGAAATTTCAAAGAGGGCGTGCAAGTCACCTGCATGACCAAAGGGTGTTGCACAAGTATACTTGCATGACCTTGGTAGAACTTGCGAGACCCAATTGCATTTGAATCTTGGTTCATGCCTTTGTCAATTTTGGATGTTTCTCCAAAGGATGAATCACTTGGAGTTCAAGGTATTTTCCTTTACATTCCATTAGACTCTGTGACGGAAAAGAGCGTCAACAACCACCCTCCCTAAAACATCCATGAACTTCTTATCCGCCAAAACAAACAAGAAACACCAAGGATAAAAAATAAACTCAGCACAATGAGTAACCACACAATATATCTTGATGATAACATTAAACAACACCATATTAAGAACAAGAAAATATCACTCCAACTCCTCATTAGCTACTAATAGTGCACATGATGAACATAGAAACCCCTAATATTTCCTCTTCCCAAGAGGTGTCACTAACACCATAAAAAAGGAAATTATCTGCATTGGATGGTCAATCATGTCAATATAGCAGCCAAATATAAATGAGTGGGAAGAACTGTTATAAAATAATACAACTTCTACTGATGTTTCAATAAGGATGATACCTCTCATTATCAATGTACTTATATCAACCTCCACCAGAAACTCATCTAGTGCATTAAGGTGGTTCACTCATGAGACCCGAGGATAGAGCCCTGTATTCCTTGGAGCATCTGGCTTCCCCACAGTATCATTTGGAACTGAAAGCCCCTAACCATATCAAGGTGTATACATAGCCTAACAGAATCACTGTAGAAGACCATAACGTCCACAACAGTTGCACATCATTGTAGGTGATGGAAAAGAACATCGTGTGTGTATAAAATTCCCACATTTATAGAATGTCAGTGTCACAATACTATATTCAACTATAGGTATCAAATAGGAATGCTCCCTAGAACCACCTCCAATACTCCTGTGATGATTTTTTCACTTTCTCATCTTCTCTTGTGCACCACTGAAGCTGCCACTATGTGGAAGGGAAGGGAAAGAATATCCAAACATGACTTCCATACTCATTTCATCCACTATATCCCTATCTAATATCTCTACATAGGTTTAAAGAATTATTATAAATAACTATGATCTGATATTTGGTCTCTTACCCTACAGGTACTTATAAAATTTGTGTTAGTCATTCTTTACAACCTCTAGTGAAAAAAACTAGCTAAGAAAACCGATGTGTGAATACCGACACTAGACTCCTTCACTAATATAAATAGAGAAACTATAGAAAACTTTCACTCATCAACAACTCTAGAAAAAACTACTGGAAGAACAGTGTATCAAAACTCTTCGAGTCTAAGACCACATGTCGATCTTCCAGTTCCCTGGAATTCCAAAAATGCTTTATGGGACCCTCAAGTCTAAACATTGTGTACTACACCATGATACTCTCTAGTGTATCCAGAAACATGAAAATATAATTTAAATTTTGAAGTCAATACTCCATCTATTGAGGTTCATTCTAACATTTAAAGGGAAGTGTCTTCTCAGGAAAGACCCCACCTGATCTCTCTCTTTCTCCTATAACTCCTCATTGTACCTCAGTGACTATGTTCTGAACTTATGGAACATTCTGGTCAATATAATGAACTTCCCACATGGTAGACTCAGACAAATTCTGATCAAAGGGTGGATTCCCTTGAGGAGCATCAATTCCACCTTCCTATAGAACTCGTAGGGCACATCTCAGAGGCATACCTATGCACAATAAAAAAGAATAAATGATCATAGATAGAGTAATCTCAGTTCAAACTATAATATTCATAAGAGAAAAACTAAGAATAACATCAAAAACTTCAAATAGGAGACAAACATCCCAACAACCCATGGTAACATGAGTCTCATCACTCCATGATATGGTAATACACTCACTAAAATCTATCTCACAAGTACTGACACTCCTATATCATGTCTATCAAATATCCCAAGGCAAACTCTCTTAAGATAAAAAACTCTCTGATACTAAAATGTAACGAACCAACCCCACTACCCACATAATAATGCTACTCAACCCAATCTTCCACATACCCAAAGGGCATTCTCGATCCCCTTGGGATGTTGACTAGCACCCGAGCATCAAACAATAACCTTAAGGAATAGTTGTTTCCATCCTGAAGAAAAAAAAACATGGAATATATAGACATAATAGAAGGAAATAGTAGAATATAAATATATATTCCATTAAAAATATAAAACAATAGAAGAAAAATAACTAAAAATGTAGAAACAACAATCTCTAAGAGACAATTCCAACTGTAAATGACCAAATATCTAAAAATGGTACACCAACAGTTCTAGGTGATAGTCTGGGTAAACTGCCACCATATCCCCATCATCTACCCAAAACCTAGTTGATAGAAAACCTCACTATCTTACTGTGGCACCTTGCCTTTCCCTATATTGGAAGAAATAACTAGGTCTACGCACCACTGAAGGGGTGTGTAGCGTGTGAGATGACAGCGTCAATTGGATCTCACCTAGGTGTTCCATAAAATTCTTTTGTTTAAAAATCCAAGCATGATCAACTTTAATGAATACAAGGAATAATAATAGTTTAACCATTTTTATATCAAAAGAAAGGGAAATTTTTTTAATTTCATCATTTTCCACATCTTCAAATAAAGTATGCAAATAAAATTCAATGAATTTCATATCCACGAATAACTATAGATATAACATGGAAAAACTAAGAATGGATCACATATCATATAAAATCCATGGTAGTAAAGTCAACATAGTACAATCCAAAACATCCCAAATCAGAAAAAAGAAAAGGTAAAATCATGCCAAGGATCACACTAGGTCAGGATAGCTAGGAAACTCTCACCTAGAATATAAAATTATGATGCATCAAGACACTAGAAATATGAATCGATACTAGAGGGAATAGGAGAACCCTAGAATGCGAAAACCCCAAAAGGTCTAATACTTTTCTTGAGAAACTAACCTAGAGACCAAAGATATTCCCATGAACAAACCCCCTAAAAATGGATGAGTCCTTTTATTATACCTTACAACTAAGTTCCGAAGGCTTCTCATGTGTTCTAATCTTCCAACAAAATTCATCAAACCATGTTTTGAAAGCCATTTCATAAAACCATTTATCAATGTTTTGAAAACCATTTTTATTTACCAAAACTAGGGGAAGACCGTATTCTATAAAAACCTATTTCCACATGAAACAAAATGTCATATCATGCCATTTTATTTGATAAAAAAATCATAAAAACCAAGAGCAATTTAGTTCACCAACACAGGCTGCAGACATAACCAAATACCTCAAAACATAGGTCCCACATGCCCACAGCAGATTCCACCAATAAGGAATCGAAAATAATGAAAATGGAGGCCCTATAAAAAAATATATACATCTCATAATTTATTTAATTTAACAAATGGGTTTGTAGAGATGAGGAAACAACACATACCTCAAGAATGGACACCCAATGCACCAAAACCAATAAGGAAATGATCCTCAGAACAAGATCACATAATGGATCTTCATATAAACAAGAAGAATCATTACCATGGGTCAAAAGATATGATAACACCATGAAATAGTTATATGGTGATCAAATAAACTAATAAATACAATGGATTAATCACCTAAAGAGATGAAATCAAACCTCAATGGTGATCAATCTCCAAATGAATCAATCTGGATCAAACATAGGATCCCAAAATTTCTTGTAGAGGGATCTAGGTTGTGAGAAACCGTGGTTTTTGAAGAATTAAATAAAATTCTGCCAATTCAGTGTCCTAAGAATCCTATTTGTGACATTTATATGGTGTGTGATCCCTTTACTCATCGTGTAATCTTTAGGGATTGTAATCATTGATAATCCATACACCTTATTAAAAACCAATATTTTAATATTACATAATGTTTAACCATTACAAGGCATGTAATCATTCATGTTGTATACTCAACTCACAACTTGATCTTAGAACCTATTATATATTGTGTACTCCATACACGGTATTTAAAGTTCCTATAGACAGTGAAAACTACAGATTCTTAACCGAAACCTCAAACCAGCTTTGGAATCCATTGAACATAGGGAGAACCTTGAATGTCCATTTACACATTTTTACTCAGGCTCCATTAATTTAAAAAAAACACATCCTCAATCTTTTGGTCATTTTCCCCAAAAAATGAACTTCATCGTCGAGAGTCCCAAGACATACCCAATTAAATAAGAAAACAAGACTAGATAAAATAATTACCTGTAAGAGGGAAACATGACATTACATTGGTGACCTTCACTGGTAGGGGGATCCCTCCTGTACACCCCCTAAAAAGTAATGCCACTGATGGGTTCCCCCATCTCCCTCAAATATGAGAAGTGTGCATTTTCATGTTATGGAGAATGGCACCAAAAATGGTTAAAGGTGGAAAGGGGTGCTACCTATCTAGTTTTTTGATTCCTTTTATGAGGTGGTGTTTCCCTCTAGAATTGGGGATGACCTCGTTGATTGAAGGTTCAAACATTCCAATCGGTTTCTAATGGGTTTTTTCGTAGAACCGGAAACATCCAATGATTCCATATCCATTTAGACCTACATTCCAAAGGTATGTTCTCATTAGTTGTCGACTTATGAGGCTTAGGAATTTTCATTGGTCGAGAGGATGGGAGGTCGGACTCATCACACCTTTTTTAGGGGAATTATTGTCTTCTCCGGGACTCTCTTTATAGATTTAAGTTATGTTTGTGAATCCTTATTACATTACCAAGTATAAAATGAGCTTTCCTTTAGTCTGACAATCAATGATTGATATGTAGAAAATTCAGAGAATCTATTATATGTATTCGAGGTTCATCACCAATAAAGAATCATATGTATTTGTTAGATATTTTTAGTTGATGTTATCCTTAAAATACATTAAAGTATCTTGGTCATTATGATGACCATTCTGGTTTTAAAGCCACTCAGTGGGGCACTTGATGTTTATTGTCATTCAGGAGGACATGGATTATTTCAGAGTTGGGATCGTACCCACTGATGGGCAACCTACGTATCCTTTTTTGGAAAAGGAATCAAAACCCACGTAGTTTGAATAAGGGAATATGATGTTTATGAATGATTCATGGATCAAATAAAGATTTCATGATTAATTTTACACTCTACGATCACATGATTCAAGCTCGGTGTGAGAAACAAGAGGTATTGGTGAAACCAAACAATTGTGCCACGAAATATGAAATGATGTGGGGCTTATGTCTGTATAACTTTCCAAATAGATGAGGTTTAAGATTTACTTTATGGAGGAAATCCAAGAACAGGGTCCATATAGTTATATGTACATGATGGATATTTGGATACTCTAATCTTGGGGATTACTCCTAATGAAGATTCCCAAGTTAGGAGGGGACTTATGATTGGGTTTTACTCCTGAGAAGGAATCCCAGATCAAAAGAAAATTAAGACGGGGGCTTGCTCCAGAAAAGGAGGCCCAGGTTTAAAGGGATTTGAAAATTAAGGTACCTCGGGATTACTCCTGAGGAGGATGCCCATATTTGAGACTAGGGCTTACTTCTGAAAAGGAGGCCCAGTTTAAGAGAATTATGGTTGGGTATTACTCCTGAGGAGGATGCCCATATTTGAGACTATAAGACTGGGGCTTACTCATAAGGAGGATGCACAAATTAATGAGGACTTGGGGATTACTCCTAAGGAGGATGCCCATATTAATCAGGACTTAGGGATTACTCATAAGGAGGAAGCCCATATTAATGAGAATTTGGACTGGGGATTACTCATGAAAAGGAGGCTCAGGTTAAGGGGTTTTCTCAACGTAAAGGATGAGGTTAAATGAATGAAATCTCAATCTTTAGTGGCATAAAGATGTGTAAATCCCTACGTTTTGAGAGATGTTCCACGGAGTTCATTTCAGATAAGGAATCCAAATCAATAAATCATTCCATAAATGGATTTGAAGAGTGTCTTGAAGACTGAATCTTGAATAGGAGAGGTGGAATGGCATAAGAGGGGTGAAATGGGCAGGAAAGGCACCCAAAAAGACAAGGGTGCACAAGTCCTAGCAGGCGCGTAGGTACTGCGTGGGCGCGCAAGTCCTGGGCGCGCAGGTATACCTGTGCGACACATGGGTACTTGCACGATTTTCGGCCCTTAGAGTAATATTTGGGTGATCCTTGATCAAAGCCTTTAGAATCATCCCTAGAGGCTTTCCAGAAGATGGCGCACAAGTTACGGTGAAGAAGTAGGGCAGCACGCAAGTGTGTCCATTTACCTTAAGGGTAAAACACTTAGGCGTGCAAGTGTTAGTGAATTATAACACTTAGAACTTATTCCTCTTGTTTAGACCTTCCATTCTAGGTAAAGAATTCCCTTAGAATTGTTCGGAAGACCTGAAGAAGAGACTTGGGCATTCAGAGCTCTGTATCTGAATTCTGAAAAAATTCCCCTGAAATGGGGGGGCCCACATGGTCTATTTATAAGCTTCTGAAGACCCTGGGTGGTTATCAATTAGGGCTCACAAGTCACTTGCGCGACCATTAGGCAGCGCACAAGTATACTTTCACAACAGTAAGGGAAATTACGCCACCCTAAGTCCTTTGACTCCTTTTTTATTCCTTTGTCAATTTTTTATGTTTTCTTAAAAGGATGAATTACTTTGGGCGAAGTCATTTCCCATTCATTCCTTTAGACAATGTGATGAAAAGGAGCGTTAACATAAGTCCCCCCTCAGAGTTGGATCCGGAAGAATAAGGATATGACCCTGAGGAAAAGAAGAAAACCAAAGGGAAAGGGTCGTGCAGGTGTTCACCACGCAACTGGAATCGTGTAGGTGAGAGTCGTGTAGGGCTGGAGTGTGCTGGATGGATCGCGCTTGCTGTAGGCGCACAGGTGGGCAGCCTGGCCTATAAATATGAGATCATTCGCCGTGCATAGCACCAGATTTCCGGATTTTCGAGCTCTAGCTGCGCATGTCACCTTCGCCGTGCAAGTTGCTCGTTTTCCACTGTTTCCTAGATGTCGCGCTGTTGTCAAGGTAATAGGAATTGCGCGGTGATACTTGCACACCAAAAACATGCACGGCACATTAACACTTGCGCGACACATCCATACTTGTGCACCATGTTTAGACTTACGTGCCTTAATTCCTTTTCCATTTTTTTTGAAATTCCTTCACAAATATTATTAAAAATCAATGTAATTAAGAGTTAATTTATTCAACTTTTATGCAGAATCAATGGATCTTAGAACCGGAATAACAGATGAACTGGAAAGAAAACACCTTGATGATATTATAGATATCATTGTCATGATTATTATTCTGTCAAAAGTAGCACTCTTCCGGATTTGGATAAGTATCTGAAGAAATATCACTTTCATTTAAAAAAATGCACTTATCTGCCTTTGTACGGTTATGGTCATCTGCGAGAAGTCGCTATTCTAGAAGCAAAGAACTATCTCCCATTTTCGTGGTTTCAGTGTTATACCAACTTTGATTCAGAAAATATCTCATGTGGAGGAGGATTTATAAATGCTGGAACAGTGGATAAGGCCCACATTATGCATCATAGCCCTTGTACACCAGATCTGAAACCTCATAAGACTGAGCTGCAACCACATTGTCGTCCTTCAATCTTCCAAAATGCTCAGATGGATCAATCCAAAGGCTGGAAGAAAAGTTGGTAATTTTGTCTTGGGGGAGGTGTGAAGCCAACTCGGATGTGGTCATACTGGGTGCGACAAACTTGTGCAGATATTGTCGAGGATCTAAAAGGATTGGTGATATACGAAGATGTTTGGATTGGGAAAACATATGTTTACAGATATGATAACTTCGTGTTGGAGATACTCAGCCACTGGAGCCCAGAAACTAATTCTTCCCATCTGAATCATGGAGAAGTAAGAATCATTCTGTGTGATGTCCACAAGATCTCCAGGGATCCAATTTTGGGTGATATGTATGTTGAATTCATTCCTCCCAAGGTGACTTGGAATGATTCAGAGAAGACTCCTGCTTTAGCTCGGGAATTATTTAAAATATTCCACAGTCTCAAGAGTTCAGAGACCTCATTAACTCATTCTAGAAAGGATAGTCATCTTTTGGAGTGGATGAATATATTTATTATTGAGAAGAAAGAGAAGGATCCAAAGGAGAAGAAGCCGAAGGAAAAAAGGATCCAAGAAAAAGAAATCCATGGTTAAGAGGCCCAAACGTCCTACCACCTGCCCAAAACCTGAGAAGAGAGGTGCTCCTGGCACATTATTGACAAATCTAGAAGCAAGAGAGTTTGAGAAGAGGGGATATGAGGTGAATCAAAGGATCCCAAAGAAGACTCATCTAGAGGGAATCTTGGCTTTGTGGCTCAACGTTTATCTCTTGCCAGTCAGTGATTCGAAGGGAGGCGTCAGGCCAAGGACCTTCGTCATTGCGGCAAAGTTGGCTGAGGTAAAAATGGTTGGGTTGGCTACCCCCATTTTAGAAAAGATTCACAGGAGTTTACTTCATGTCTTCATCGGTAAATCTCCTTTAAGAATAGTGGTACCATTCCAAGTTTTATGGGGATGGATCACCACTCACTTTAGGACTTACAATGTACAGAATGGATTGCAAATTCCTAGAAGTTATTTCAGGCCGTCTGTGCAATAATTCTCTGGAGTTGCTTCATTAGATATTAATTCCTATGACATGAAAGTAAGTCTGATCATGTTTTAAGGAATTAAAATTATTTCCTTATGGAAATCCGCCAACCGGGCGGTTTTTTGATGATGGAACAGCCCATTTGGATTTGAGGGAATGCATGCTAGCTTGTAGGGATGGTGTGCTAGTTTCCAAGATTGACGGAGTAATTACATGCGTGGCCTATGCTCCATATATATTTGCACATCAATTAAAGTGTCTGTAACAGATTGACGTATCTCCCCCAGTACATGTCAAGTTAGAGAAACATCTGACAGTTGCTCGAGAACCATGGCTGCTAACATCAAGGGAGAAGATTGTGGCGTTATTTGATCTACCAGTTGAAAAAGCGGCACATAACTTGACCACATGGTATGTCGAGCATTAGATATCATCATACCCTAAAGAGGTGTTGAATCATCTAGTTTATCAGGTGGGGAAAAGGAAGAGGAATGTAGAGAAAGAAACCCTTCCTCGTGAAGGTGATGCTTCCACACCTGAAGCTGATTCGCCAGATTCCTCCTCTAGGACTGACTCATCGGATTCCCATGATGGGGATGATGAGGCAGAACAAGTGGAAAAGCGGACTCGTGCCTGATATAATCTTCCAGTCAGAATCAAAATAACCACTCCATCAACTCCTGGTGAGTTACTTCATTGAGGTACTTTAATCACTACTACTTTATAAATCAATAAGTCTTATTTTCTTATTCTCTATCTATAGTAGTAGGATCTGGGAAGAAATTGAAATCAAAGATTGTAGGACCTTCCTCGAAACCTTCATATCTGAGACCAGAGGCAGTCGAAACATGGTAGGTTTTATACTGTGGTACTGAGACCGCCTGGATGGAATTGTGTGAAGGGCTACAACTTCTCGGAATAGTAAATATTCTGGCTTATACAGATATCCAATATGAGGATAACCCCAATGAAGTGCGGGATTACATCAGAGATCTAGAAATGCTCATATATGCCACTAATGAGTCTGTTCCTGTCACCAGGCGGGTGAAGCAATTGATTGATTGTGGCGCCGCTGAGGGGAATTATGAGGAGTGGCACTATTATGTGGCTCCTAAAGATGTAAGTTTTCTTTCCGTATCTAATTCGCAACTTGATTTCAATCAAAGATTTGTTACTCAAGGAAATTGTTTTCTTCATCTTGCAGCTTGCCAAAACTACTAAGGTTCCTTCACCTCAGTATAGCCCTGGTGGTACTGCCATCAGGGCTGCTGCTGAATCTCCTCGCGAACCAGGCGAGATATCTCTAGGCCAACAGGCCATGAATGAGGAATTGGACATGGTGTTCCATTTGCCAATTCAAGTGAAAATAAGGGAGACTACTGACACTCCCAAAAATCCAAAAGGACAAAGGCGGCGAAGGAGGAAGTCCACCGCTAAACGCTTTATCAGTAGTGGTATTTCCTTCGAATATTCATGAATTTTAATCCATGAAAAAGATTTCTCAAATTCCTTAGGATTGTAGGGGATTCTTCAATTTCCTCTCTAAAGGAAAGGACTAGTCCTCCTTTGAGGACCACGAAGGGTGCTGTGGAACAAATGAAAATTCATGCTGACTTGGCTGCTTCTAAAAAAGATCCAACATCTATTCCTAGTACTGCTCCTACTGCTGTTACAAATAAGGAAGAACCTGCACCAGAATCATTAGTGGCTGCAGCAACTGAAACTGCCATCCTTCTTGAAGAAGCTGTCCAGTGACAGGGGCCGTAGACTGAGGGTCGCCAAGAGGACACATCAAATGCTCCCACCGATGAGACTAACCAGGATTCTGAAATATCATTGGATGAAATGATGAATTGTGGAATGTCTTTCAAAGAATTTTATGATCATGCTAAGTTATCATGTTATTTAGAAGACCTTCGGTGTGAGTGTTATCCTTCGCCCAGTAAATTTTATTATAATTTACACTTCTAATCATGACTGAAAATAATATGCGGTTTCATCTATAGAATCTGATGAACTGCCAATGCCTAAAGAGGGTGTGGACATTGATGTCAACCCTACTATTGCAAAAACATTAGCTCAAGTGGATTTAAACCCAGTAAACCCTCATGAGACCCATCTTGAAGATCCTGTTGAAACTGGGAATGATGGGGAGGAGTCTTCTCAAGCTGCTGATATACTGTTTGTAAATTATTGGGTTGTGTTTTCAAGATAGACAACTGACTTCCAATGTTCTATGAAACTAACCATACTTTTATTTGATCAAAAAGGGCTATCAACATTAATGGTTAGAACTAGAGGTGAGGTCACAACCTCTGCCCAAACAGTAGTAGAAGTTGAAGCTACTATGGTCAGGATGGAAGGAGTAGAACAGGGAACTTACCTAAGTGCATTAATCCCCAATTACATGCCCCCCTATGATGATTATGTTGAATCATACCCAGAGGTTCTTAAGGTGCTCATCTTTTCACGACGCAAGGAATGGAACAACATTTAGAAAATCGTATCTGAGTTGCCTTTAGAAGAGCTGTCATCAAAGATTTCCCGGTTTTCGTCTTAGTTCGTCATGCTAGGACTTGGCAGTTTTGGATACCAAGAGATCCATACTGCGGTGAAACAAGTCATCTCAAGAAGGGAGCAGGAGAAAAAGTGCCAGGAAGATCTGACCAGGGTGAAGCTGTCAGTCAATATCAGTGAATTTGAGGCTGCAGTATCCCGAGCTGAAGCTGATTATGCTATTGAGATGAAGGAGCTGAAGCATAAGATCAAAGAAAAATTCGTCCAGCAGGTGCAACTTCAGCAACAGTTAGATGTTGTTACTGGGGAACTTGACCAACTCAATAATTCACTAGAGGGAGCTCAAACAAATGGTATGAAAGCCATTGCGTATAACTAGAAATCACTTCATTTGGCTGAAAAGTGTGAAGTTGGCCGAGTGCGTGAGCTTCAAGTAACTGATGATGAAGCTCGGGATGTGGTTCGTTAATTGAAGACTTATGTCGACAACCTCTTTTAATTTCTTGAAAAAGAGAAGAGACTCCAATCTGTGGATGTCCTTCTAATTATTATGGTCAAATGAAGAACTTTTTCACCTTTAATAATTTTTTCACCTATTTTCCTGCTACCTGATTTATGTTTACCTAGGCCAATGGGCCTAGTAATCATAGTTTGATTTTTACTAGGATTAATGTAAAAAACCCTACAAACTTTGAATCTTTTCATTTCTCAATATTACCTAAATCATACAAAATGTATTTTTAGTGAGCTGGAAGTTGAATTTTATTCAGAGTTCCTTTGTATTTTGTGGGTAGTTTAAATTCATGCATGTCGGAAATAAAAAGGCTAATGTTTAAGGTTGAAATAACTTTGACCGAAATAGATTATAATTGACTCAATTCATAGAAAATTTATCTGAAAACACATTACCATACTCAATTATGAGGTAAAGAATATGTTAACTATGACTTAAGAGTATTTGAATATGAGGAATGATATGAAAAAGAGCTAAAAAGCATTAGAAGAATTATTTTCCAAGAATGAAGTTACCATTATTTAACAAACCCATTAGGGGGTTGAATTATGCAGGTCCACCTAAGGGCATTGGTTGCATAGTCAAAAAAATGGCATCTTTTGGCTAACAAGTCTGTTATGTAGACTGTTCATGTAAGGCCTCATAAGGGCACGTGCTGCATAGTCAGGCAAAAGAACTCTCAGAAATTTACTTTCCTAGTGCTAAAAATCTAGTGAACGTTTATGAAGATTCAAATATTCCAAAGTATAGAGTTTGTTGTATGGAAATAGGTACATGAATATGGGGAAGATATTTCCAAACAAGATTATTGTAGAACTCGATGAATATCACTCCTACGAAGGTCTGACCCAAACGTAGGGAAGGAGAATATAAACCATAGACTTGAATACTTTCAGATCATGATAAAGGATATGGGACAAGTATGTTAAGGATGGCTATTTTTGCGGATCACTACATATTTTCATTAAGACAAATAAGGAAAAAAGAAGATTTCTTCCCAAGAATGAAGTTACCAGAATTTAACAAACCCGTTAGGGGGTTGAATTATGTAGGGCCACCTAAGGGAATTGACTGAATAGTCAAATAATAGCATCTATTGGGTAACAGGTCTGTTATGTAGACTGTTTATGCAAGGCTGACTAAGGGTACGTGCTGCATGGTCAGGAAAAAGAACTCTCAGAATTTCAGGCCTTTTGTGATTAGAATATAAGAAAAGGGTTATGAAGATCTGAAAATATTTAATGTTAGGATTATGACACATAAAGATGGGTATTGTCCAATGTATGCAGAGATACATCTAACCATAATCATGTTGTGGCTGGGTTATGAATGGAAATGTTGGACTTCACTAAATATCCCATATGGATTGGAATCAAGCCATACGTAGTTATTTAACTACATTTTAACTTTGTGTGGGAAAAAAGGATTGGAGATCTTAGTTTCAGGTCATAGAGCTTGGAACATTATAAGAAATACACAATGTGTTTTTTCATGGGGACTTTGCAGCCAAGGGACTGAAAGTGAAATTTGGGGTTAGGCCCAAAATACTTAGGGTTAGATTCGTGGGACACTTGAACATTATTACGTATCCCATAAGGATGGGAATCAATCCCACTTAGTTCTAGAAATACCCTCTATACAAATTTGGTTCATACATGAGAAAGATGAAAGGGGACTTTAGTGAAATGATGTTTTAACCCAAGATAAAAGGTTTGGTCATTTCCATGTATGCATGTAGTCATTGGAATGAAACATGATTGAAAAATCAATGTAAATAATGGTTCCCTCTCAGGTGAGGGTATCAAAGAATATTGTAGTTTTATTATCGTACAGGACAAAAAGTGTTGTACATTTTAACGTTATATAGCAAGGACGAAAGTGAACCAATGAAAAGATATTGATTCTAGGGGTGGTTTCACAAATCAACATCGTATGAGATGTAGGTGAACCGATGTGAAGAGATTGGTTTTGGGCTTGAACCTTGGGAGGTTTCCTACGTACCCATCCTGGAAGGCAAGGATCAAAGTTTGCATAGTTCAATTAAATAATGAAATAATGATCAAGTTGTTCTTGGGGACAACGACCTAAAAAATGATGGTGTTGGGTCTTATGCATGGTTAGTAGCTCAGAGAGAGTGTTATGGTTGATGTTTTCTCTAATATCACGTGAGTCATACTCGGTGTGAGAAACAAGAGGTAACAACAACCTTAACGATGCACAGTTTAATTTCATGTAGGACATATAAAGGGACTATGCAGTTTAAAGTCGTGTAGTTAGGACTATAAGTGCATCACAGTTTAGTGTCATGTATTAGGTACAAAGTACAGTTTAATGTCATATAGGACGTATCAAAGGACTTTTTGTATATTTTAGCTTCATGTAGTTAGAAGTATGGAGACAACACAGTTTAATGTCATGTTGGACTAAAAATAGGACTGTGTAGTTTAATGTCAGGCAGTAAGTACAAAAGAGTACACCATTTAACGACATGTTGGACGAAAAAGGGACGATACATTTTAGCATCATGTTGGATGTAAGTTCCAATAGTTTAAGGTCATATGCATGGACTGTTGGTTATGTAGTTTAACGTCATGTTCGACGAAAGGGAATTATATATAGTTTAACATCATATAGAAAGGATGATGAAGGGGGACACAGTTTAATGTCATGTTGGACGAATTAGGGAACTTTTTCACAGTTTAACGTCGTGTGGGACGAAAGTAACACAAATAGTTTAAGGTCATATGTATGGACTATGGATGATGCAGTTTAACGTCATGTTGGATATAAGGGACGTGCAAATAGCTTAAGGTCATATGCATGGACCGTTGGTTTTGTAGTTTAACGTCTTTCCGGACGTAAAGGACTTTTATACAGTTTAGCGTCATGTAGTTTGGACGTCACAGTTTAGCATCATGTTGGACGAAAGTACAAATAGTTTAAGGTCATATGTATGGACCAAGGATGTATTTTGTGTTCATAAAAAATACTTCTTCAGAAATCTAGCATTGGTTGGAGTAGTGATGAGTTCTCCATCCATTGATATTAAATAATAAGATCCATTAGAGTAGACCTTATGTATTGAGTAAGGTCCTTCCCATTTTGGCTCAAGCTTGGGAGGTTTCTTTCCTGGTATCATTGGAGTTCTGAGAAATAATACCAATTCTCCCAGAGTAAATGAACGAAGATGAACTTTTTGTTGAAAGCACGTGCTATTTGATTCTGATAGACTTCCAAGTGGTGAAAAGTACACAATATTTTCTTATATAACCGTTCCAATTCATTCAATCACTTTTGAGATTGTTCATCTGTAGATGACTGATCACAAATGGATACTCTAAGTGAAGGCAATTGAACTTCAATGGGAAAGATGGCTTCTGTTCTATATACCAGTGAATATGAAGTTGACCGAGTTGTAGTGTGGGTGGTAGTCTGATAAGCCCATAAAGCATGAAAGAGTTTATCATGCCATGATTTCTTATCTTTATCCACCATATTTTTTAGTATATTTGAAAGAGTCTTGTTGAAAGCTTCTATTTCTCCATTGTTCGCTGCATGATACCGAGATGAATGGTTGGATTTTATGTTGTATTCTTGATACAACTTTTTCACCTCAGATGAACAGAAGTTAGTTCCATTGTCCGTCAATATGGTATGAGGGACACCAAATCTGGTAATGATGTTCGACTTGATGAAGTTAACAATGCATTTAGAACTGACTTCCTTAAGAGTTATTGGCTCTGTCCATTTGTAAAAGAAATAAGTAGTAGTAAGAATATACTTAAACTGCTTGGTCATTGCTGAAGGGTAAGGTCCCACCACATCCATTCCCCATGTGGAAAATTTCCATGAGTATTTAGCTGTATGAAGAAACTCTAGAGGTTGATGAATGAAGTTGGCATTCACTTGGCATGAATGACACTTATTTGTGAAATCAACACAATCTTGTATCATTGAAGGCCAAAAGTATCCAATTCTTCGAATATGATCAGATAGTCTATGTCCAGACTGGTGGGCACCACAGACTCCTGCATGCACTTCTTTCATGATAGCCATTGTCTCTACACCATCAATGCATCTAAAGAGAAATCCATCAAAACCACGTTTGTAGGGAATTTTCTCTAGGTGATCTAGGCTATCATAAAGAGTAAAATTGACCACATGTTTCCAGATTTGTTCATTCCCGGCTCTATCTAGTGGAAGTGTTCCATTTTGAAGGTATTCGCTGATAGGTGACATTCATCATGTAGTATGACCATACGGTTCAGGAATGGGACTAATTTCATTAATTTCCTCTATTCTTCTTCGAACATAAGGTGAAATTGCACGACAGTGGGCAATACTGATGGTTGTCTCGTCCCGATTTGGATCTTCCAGAGCT
The DNA here is from genome assembly GCA_963277665.1 of Viscum album. Classification (NCBI taxonomy): domain Eukaryota; kingdom Viridiplantae; phylum Streptophyta; class Magnoliopsida; order Santalales; family Viscaceae; genus Viscum; species Viscum album. The sequence goes on from OY728134.1 coordinate 1,285,553,864, forward strand.
GTGGCTATATTAGACAGTGCATCAGCTTGGGAATTTTGTGATCTTGGGACATAAGAAAATGTTGGTTCTAAAAGGAATTCCACCATTAACTCTCTGAAGTAATCATATAATGGGATTATTTCTTATTTTATAATTGCATAATCCCCATTGACTTGTTTGATTACCAAGTCTGAATCACCATTCACCTTTAAGTGATTCACTTGTGCTTGAAGCGCCAATTCCAAGCCTGTGATTAGAGCTTGGTATTATGTGTCATTATTGGTACCACCTTCCCATATTAAGAAGGAATAAGGTAACATTTCCTCTTCTGGATAAATGAGAAAATTTCCTAAGCTAACTTTGTTGAATTTAGGATTTTCCATTTTCTTCACTGTTGGACTTCTGGAAGCACCATCAAAATACATTTCACATGCCTGAGGACTTTCTTGAATAGAGAATACTTCCTCATCAGGGAGTTCAATATCTGAAGATGTGTCTTCTACTGAAGGGTGTTCAACTAGGAAATCAGCCAGAGCATGGCCCTTTATTTCCTTTTGAGACACATACTAAATGTCGAATTGCTGCAAAATAACTTCCCACCTTGCCAGACATTCTGTAAGCATTAGACGACTAAGGATGAATTTGAGCGGGTTATTGCGAGATACCAATTGGACCTCGTGATGTTGTAGGTAGTGTCTAAATTACTGAACTACAACGATTAATGCCATGCAGCACTTCTCAATACTTGAATACCGGGTTTCTGCTTCAAGCATAGTCCGACTAATGTAGTAGAGGCTGTTTTCATTCTTAGCGTCATTATTCTGAGCATGAAAGGCACCCAATGATCACTCTAGAGCTGTCACATAGAGGATAAGTGTTCTTCCTTCAATAGGTGGCATGAGTACCGGTGGACTCAAGAGGTATTTCTAGAGAATATCGAATGCTTCTTGACATTATTCAGTCCACTGGTAAGTAACTCCCTTCTTCATCAATTTGGTGAAGGGTAAACTTTTTCCAGCCAAATTGGTGATGATATGCTGAATATAGGCCAAGTGTCCTTGAAGTCCTCTTAATTCATTCAAATTTCAGGGAGGCGACATACCAAGGATTGAATTTTTCTTCTCAGGATCGACTTCAGTACCACGATGGCGTACAACAAAGCCGAGAAATTTTCTTGAGGTTTCCCCAAAAGCACATTTTAAGGGGTTCATCATCAAATTATGTTGTCGAAGCTTGTGGAATATATCTTCCAAATCAGACAAGTGATTAGAACGTTGATTGGATTTAACCACCAAATCGTCCACATAGAATTCAACAAACTTCCCTAAAAAGGGTTTTAAGATATGATGCATGGCACGCTGATATGTTGCACCTGCATTCTTTAAGCCAAAGGGAATTACCCTGTAGCAAAACACACCCTGAGGGGATCTGAAGGTTGTGGATTCCTCATCTTCTGGAGCCATTCAGATTTGATTATATCCAGAATATCCATCCATGAAGGAAAGTGCATCATAGCCAGCTATTTCATCAATCAGAAGTTCTGTAATCAGAACTGAAAAATCATCCTTAGGAAAATGCTGATTAAGATCTCTGAAATCAATGAAAACTCTAATTTGTCCAGTCATCTTCTTCATAGGGAGAATATTATCCAACCACTTTGGATATTGAATTTCTATTATGAAGTTAGATTTGATAAGCTTATCCACTTTAGCTTCAATTTTTGAAGCATAAGTTGGGTGTGTTATTCTCACGGTGTTCTTAAATCCTCGATGTACTTCTGGTAAACCCAAATGATTAGTAGAAACATCCGGATCAAGCCCGGTAATTTCTGTATAGTTCCAAGAAAATATATCTCTATTTTTCTTTAGAAAGGAAATATACATCTCTTTATTTTCAGGAGTCATGGCCACACTGATTAAAGTGGGGCGTGGATCTTCTTTTGTAGCCAGATTTATTTCTCTGAGTTCATCCACGGTGGTAGAGATACCCTCTTCAAATGATAGAGGAGCATCTTTGATATCTTCCTCTTCTTCTTCAACATGTGTTACTTCTTCCGTTTCTACTTGCATAGTAGATGATGAATCATAATTTCCTTGATTAAGAGAGATGTTAAAATTTGAACATCTTGAAGAAGAGGCTTCCATTTCTGACCCAAATGATGATGAAGGGTATTCCTTGGGTAATAAAGAGGAGATTATGGATTGAGAATCGACATCATTGTTCACCTCTGATTTTGCTATAACTTCTTCTAGCCTGATTGGTGAACTTTAGACTTTTTGGATTTCAGCAGATGAAATGAAGACATCTTCATTTGAGTTTTCATCATTGCCTGGAGGATCACCATTTTCTCCCATGTTGTCTGGCTAGATTGCCGTAATTGACATTATGGATCTTTCCATAAGAGTATTTTGATTTGGGTCTATCTTGTCAATTTGACTGATAGGAAACACATAATCTGTACTCACATGTGTAAATGGATTTACTGGAATCTTCTCCAAACCATACGGAGCATTAACTTTGCTAATCTCCTTTGCAGTGGATTTCTCCCTTCCCTTCAAGTGATATAATTCCGCCTTAATGAATTGAGACTCACAAGTATTGAATGGGGCCTTATCACCATACAATGTCCAAACGTGACCATCGAAACAATACTTGAGTCATTGATGGTATGATGAAGGGATAGCTGCATGTTGATGTAGCTAGGGTCTTCCAAGCAAGATGTTGAAGGCTGAGTCTTGTTCAACAACCATTAAATCAGAATTGGATACAAGATCTCCAAACTGAGTTCTGAGTGTAACTTCGCCCAGTGGTTCTTGTTCATTTTTATCATATCCTTGTAACATCATGGTAGAAGAAGATAAATCAGATTCCGTGAGGCCTGATCACCGAAGTGTACGAATGGGCATGAGGTTGACTCCTGAACCATTATCAATGAAAGCTCTTCAGACGTCTGCACCATTGACCATGCCAGATAAGTACAAAGGTCTAATATTCCCATGCATGACACCATATTAATCTTCATCTGTGAAATATATCAGTGAATGGAATTCCGCAGGATTATTCTCTATGTGATAGACTTCAGCTGCAGCAATTTCAGTTTCAAAATATTGAGGACTTGACAAATCCTCGATGAGTGCCTCCCGAAGATCCTTTGAAAGATTCAAAGCATCCAAAATTGATAACTCGTCTGGTACATAGTCTAAGTGTTTCAATACATCATACTTTTGATCCAAAGGTATGTGTTTCCCTACAGGAACATGTGGTTTAGCAGGTTCCTTGGAATCGGATGCTTTGGAAGTTGACGCATCTTGTATTGGGATAGGAGTTGGCAATATTCCTGGTTTTAGGAGATTAGATCGATTAAATCCATTTACTTGTTGAGAGGAAGAAGACGGAACCTTCAACCAGTCTTCCAAAATAACTGTACCAGGACTGAATTTTCTATTAATAGAAGAACTTGCTTGTTCTTGTCGAGCTCGCTGAAGGGCTCTACCACGAGTTTCTACTGCGTACACAGTTCTAGCAGGGGTAGAATTGGAATAGTGGCTTCTGAAAGATCCACGTCTTCCCCTGTATCCTGAGCCTTTGGAACTTCCTCTGATTCCTCTATTTGATATAGGGAATTCGGGCTCATTATAATCAAAACTGCAACAGGCATAGGGATCTGTTAATTGAATCATATTAATAGAACCGAAAATCAACTCTTCACCCGATGAGGACTCTTCTTGACTAGCCAATTTAGGATGTTCCGTTTGGTGGGGCAGTGCCCATTTCTTCGAAGTAGATGGAATGAAATCTTCTAGAGTCAAAGAAAACTTAGGCTTTGACACATACTCATCTTCTTATGATTGTTCCTCATTCTTGGAATTATGCCGCCCTTTTGAGGATTTTCCCTCTGAAGAGAATTTGGTTGCGGCATTCATGGCAGAAGGCACAATTGGTTTCTTCATTTGTGTTCACAAAATAGCATGAGTTCGGTTGATCGCCTTTCAGACCATCCAATCATCATATTTTTGTGCATTTTTGCTTTTTACTTCTTCCCACTTGCTTTCCTCCTATAGAACTATAGCAGTAACATATGCTACCTGGGCTGAAGAGCCTTTCAGTTTGACTTGTCCCAAGTCGACCATCCTTTGCATGAGGACTTTGAAGACAAAACACTCCTGGATGGGATGTCCTAGCATCTGATGAAATGGTAAATAATTGGGATGGTCTTAATCTCCTTCCTTGTTTGGCCTCTTGGGACTTGGCAGCTGAACCAAATTATTCTCCAGGGCCAAAATGAAGTAACTAGGAACTTGTTCATTCCGGAAAGAATAAACTTTACTCTTCAACTCATCAAACTATTTCCATAATTGATCTCTTGGATCGCCTTGATGAAATGGCCTTTGTTGTTGACGCTCAGGAGGTGGATCCCTTCTAGAAGATGAATGTTTTGAGGTAGAAGTAGGTACAGGTGCTTGTTTAAGCATAGTTGTAGTAGTTTCTACTTTATCCATTATCCTTCCTGGAGCTGATGGAATTACACGAGATTTAGCATTACTCTGTATAAGAGAATATTCAATCTGTTGAGAGATTGAGGTATGTTCTTGAAACCCTCCTGTGTATTTCACAGTGATCAGTGGTGTGCATAATTCGTCACGTAGATTTGCCACACAGATTGGAAACAGTTCCTCTTAAGGGAGTGCTAAGCTCAGAGAATATGTTAATCCCTTCCAGTGAGCAATGAAATCAAGGACTCTTTAATTCTCCATTTTCATACAGTTTGTAAGATCAAAAGATGTTGTCTTTGGAAATGTTGAGCTAAATTGAAGAAGAAATCGTTGATGGAGATCTTCCCATCCGGTAAGTGACCGAGATTTCAAGCTTGTATACCAGACAAAAGCTGGTCCTTGTAAGGTTTTCACGAAGAATATGAGTTTCACTACTTCTTTCTGTTCTGGAGTTCTCATCATAGGATCGCAACAAGAAACGTAATGCATCAAATAATGTTCAAGGTCGCATGATCCATAGAAAATAGGGAATACATGGTTCCCAAAACTTGATGCGGGAGAGATTGAATCTACCCATTCAGTGTAAGCTTTCTTTTCAGGTTGAACCTGTGCATGCTTCCCTTCCATAGTCTCTAAACGAGCTGTTAATGAATCAATGGTAGTTATTAACTTTTGAGAAAAATCCAGTTAAACTTGGACTTGGGAAGGTGCAATGACTAGAGTTTGGATAGGTATGGCAGCTGGTACTGCAACTGATGGCAGCACTGCCAATTGTTGTTGCACTTGACCGGTAGGATTAGACCTGTAAGGGTGTACTGATAAAAAAGAATATTCTTGATCCATCTCAGTAGCTGGAACAAACTCCCTTGGCTGACTGACTCCAGCATTTTTAGGAAGAATACTACCCTCAAGTAGTTCTGCATTCAACCTCCTCAATTTTTTCATCTCTTCCTCCTGTTGTGAAATTCTTTTCTCTAGTGAGAGCGATTGGCTTTCTCCAGAGGAAGTATATGTAACCTGATTCTTTCCCTTCCCCTTGTTTAATCCGTTTCGGAGAGGGGGAAGTGGGTTACTTGCATGAAATCCCAAATTCTGGGTAAGCCTTTGATTTCGTGTATGCACACCTTCTTCATTTGTTTCTGTGCGTACAACTTCTTGAGTAGGAACCACTTCATCTGAGTCCCTTGAGTGAGCCTCATCTGGTGGATCAGCAACAAAGGAATTGATGACATTAATTGATGCATAACACATTGCATCCCTTCTATCAGCATTTCTATGATATTGTCTTCTTCCATGTCTCTGATGATACATTGCCTTGCGTTGACTCGATCCCTCAGGTACTTCTTGGCGAACCGTAATTTGGAGAGAGTCTCCTGATAATTTGGCTCTTCATTCCTCTTGAGGCTTCTTCCCCAATCGAGAAAAGACTGACTTTCTTTGAGGAGGGGATTGACGATTTGAAAAATTCCCCAGTCTAGTGGACTAGGGTTGTTCTTACTATCTTTGATCAACTCCTCGAATCCTATTTGTTGATTCCGAGGGTTGATTTAAAAGAGTCCCCAGTATGGAAAGCTGGGGTGGCTCCTGACATGCTATATCTGAGACTTTCTTAAAATATCTTATGATCTTGTGGACCTTTGTCTGGAAATTAGCTAGATTCATCAACCTGTATCCAATTTTATCACCCAGTTCAAAAGACTCTTGGATGATTTCTGACACTTCTGTCACTTGATGATGTGTTTTCTCCATATGAGAGGCATGTTCAATATTCTTGTTTTCTTGATTAAAGAGTAATTCAACAACTTGTTCTCTGTATTCATGATTTTGAAAGGAACTATTTGAATCATGTTCTTGGGAAAGCTTTTGATTACAAACAAATCTAGTTGATTGTGGCCGGCCACAGGCAATAACATTGCATGAGACCATTTTCGGCGGGCTTTGCTGACTGGAGAGTACAGTGAAATATAGTGCTCCATGAACACCCCATCCTCTGTCATTAATACCAGATGGGGCATTAGTAATTAATAGGAACAATCTTCTTAGTGCGCCAAGGCATGAACGTTGAAGGGATCTATGCTATTTTCAGCCTTCAGATATCGAGAGAATGATAGAGATGCCAAATCAATCTGACGTTGTAACCCTTCTATTATCTTACGATGATTTTCATATTCATCATAAGATAATACTTTCTTTTTCAACTAAAAAATAGTATTCCGTATGTTGAGATGAATATCATGAATTCCATCTTCCGTCAACATCTCTAGAATGTCGTACTGAGAGTCAGCCAGAGGCCAAAACATGACTGGCACTTCACCTTTCGCCAGTTGTTTTCTCATGTTCAGCATTTCCTCTTTATCATTAAATGAATATTCTTCTACCCGATTTGACCAGAGCTGGTGCATCCTTGTTAAATCACCAGATTCAATAATATTTGTAGAGAAATCACTGATCAAACTAGAAGATACATGACTTAGGGGTGGTTCAGGGAATAACCTACACCTTGGGCTATCTTCCAATTGAGAAAGTATTTCACCTTCTAGCGATGAAGCATCAGACATGACTGGTTTCACATTTTCAAGTGCCTCAAGATAAGAGGGTTTTCTCAGCACTACAATGTCCACTAGAGCATTTTCCGAGCAATGTGCATCACTACTGCGGAGAGGACCTTCGCAGTGAAATTCATCATCAAGGGGAGGACTACAATGGTGGGTTACGACAAAAGATGATATCTGTTGCTCCATGGTCTTCTGGCCACACAGAAGGTTATCTTAGCTCTCATCTGAGGATGATACTTCAATATCGACCGAACTTTCATGAAGAAAGCCTTCATTAGGAAGTGTTTGTTGAAGACCTTCTGAATTAATGTTCCCACTATTGGGAAATTAGGTAGTAGAATCTTGGATTCCAACAGATAATAGTCTTAGGGATTCAAGAACTCCAGCATCGAGCAAGGCCTTATTACAGATTGGCTCTTGATCTCTTGACTGTGCTGGGTGGGTCTTCATTTTAGACACCTTCTCACTCTCCTTGGAAACCACTTGTTGACGAAAGTGGCTACTCTGAGCTGGTGTATGTGCCTGATCAGAAGAGATGGCCAGGTTAGGCTGATGATCTCCACTCAAATCAGGTGTATGTGCCTGACTTGGTTGTCTGTATGATATGGGGGAGTATGCCCCACAACCCTCTTGGACTGGAATAAATGTGTGTGTCTATTCTGGAGTGAACTGTTGATGTGTCACTCCACTGGTAGAGATAGATTTTTGAGTCTTTCCCTGAGATGTTTCTGAAGCTGTTATAATATTCTGGAAATCATCCAGAATATGAGCAGGGATTTTCTTCTACTCTTTCACCATTGATATAATATTCTTTGTGACTTCAACTGTTGGAATGGTGATATACGTCTATTCTGTGCTTGGAGTAGGTGTATGTGCCTGCTCCTGTCCACTTTTTCTGTCAGTGAATCCTGATAGTACTCAAGTGTGGTGGCAGAAAGTTGAGTCTGCCTTCTGTTTGTCAACGGAGCTTTCTGACTGATTTCTCTGTGTGCTACCAAGCGATATCGTTGTTTGGTGTGATCAATAATAGCAGGTGTATGTGCCTGCTGATTGCACTTCACCGAACGTGGTAGAAGAGCTCCATCATATGTAGTCAGATGAGCCTGCTGACTAGCTGATGATGAATAAACAGGTATACGATCCTGGCTATAGTACTCCGTCGGAATTGCCTAGCGGGATTGGCGTTATTCTACCAGACGAGTCTTCTGGACAGCAGAATTAAAATGGGCAGGTGTGTGTGCCTGCTCGTTGCATGCCACCAAGTTAGGTTGGTGGAATTCTCCAGAGATGGAAGAGATGGTAACCTACTCACTGTTAACCATATTTCGCCTCTGGAGATTCGTCTTGCCTGCTCGGGTTCGAGGAACCTGAGCCGAACGCCTGGAGTCGACACCCTCATCATTTTGAGGGCACACTGCCGCACGAGTCTGTCGGCGATTGTTGATGGGAGCCCTCGGGAAGGACTCCTGCTTCCTTGAATTAAGGCCCTGAGGGACCTTCTCATTCACCTCCCCAGAATATGGGAGTGAATGGTTATTGCATTCCGGGGATAACGACCCGAAACGTTTGTAGACGGTAGTTAGCACCACCTTCTTCTTGATCACTGGTCGTCACTGTCTGGATGACCAGGGTGAATTATTCACATGGAGGACTTGTCGAGAAGCCTCCAGAGTTGGAATGGTACCGTGTTTATGGTACCCCTAAACCAGCATATTTGATACCCAGCGTTGAAGACATTGAGTAGGTGATGTCGTCCTCAGAGCGGATGATGATCCAACAGGAGTAGCAGCAGTGGCATTCGCAGCAGCAGTACTAACAGGTGTGAACTTGAGAGCATCCATTCTGGAAATGCAGAAGATCTTGGAAAATAGTACATGTTTGATATGACAGACGTAATCAAGATAAATTCAGCCAGTACATCTTTTGGATGAGCACATATGTCAATGATTGTTTTTGATGTCCCTCTCATTGAGTTTAAATAGGGGCCTAACAAATAAGTAAAACATCATTTTAAATTGGTTAAGGATTCACATCAGGTTCACCATTTTTTGTTTCCCTCTAGAATTGGGGATGACCTCGTTGATTGAAGGTTCAAACATTCCAATCGGTTTCTAACAGTTTTGTTCGTAGAACCAAAAAAATCCAATGATTCCATATCCATTTGGAACAACTTTCCAATGGTAGGTTCTCATTAGTTCTGGACTGATGAGGCTTAAGAATTTCCATCGGTCAAGAGGATGGGAGGTCGGACTCATCACACCTTTTTGAGGGGAATTATTGTCTACTCTGGGACTCTCTTTATATATTTAAGTTATGTTCGTGAATCCTTATTACATTACCAAGTACAAAATGAGATTTCCTTTAGTCTGACAATAAATTATTGATATGTAGGAAATTCAGAGAATCTTTTATATGTACTTGAGGTTCTTCATCAATGAAGAATCATCTGTATTTTTTAGAGATTCTTAGTTGATGGTGTCTTTAAAATACATAAAAGTCTTTTGGTCATTATGATGACCATACTGGTTTTAAAGCCACTTAGTGGGGTAATTGAATTTTATTTTCATTCAGGAGGACATGGATTATTTCAGAGTTGGGATCGTACCCGCTGATGGGCTACCTACGTATCCTTTGTTTTGGAAAAGGAATCATAACCCACGTAGTTCAAATAAGACAGTATGATGTTTATGTATGATTGATGGAAAAAATAAAGATGTCATGATTACTTTTACACTCTAATATCACGTGATTCATGCTCGGTGTGAGAAATAATAGGTATTGGTGAAACCAGACAATTTTTTCACGAAAGATGCAATGATGTGGGGATTATGTGTGTATAACTGCATAAATACATGAGGATTAAGATTTAATTCAGGGAAGAAATCCATGAATAGGGTCCATAAAGGTATATGTACTTCATGGAGATTTGGATACTCTAATATTGGGGATTACTCCTAAGGAAGATTCCAAAGTTAGGAGGGGACTTATGACTGGGTTTCACTCCTGAAAAGGAAGCCCGGATCAAAAGGAAATTATGATTTGGGATTACTCCTGAAAAGTAGGCCCTGGTTTAAAGGGATTTGAAAATTAAGGGACTTGGGGCTTATCCTGAGGAGGATGCCCATATTTGAGACTGGAGCTTACTTCTGAAAATGAGGCCCAGGTTAAGAGAATTATGGTTGGGGCTTACTCTTGAGGAGGATGCCCATATTTGAGACTATATGCCTGGGGCTCACTCCTAATAAGGATTCCCAAATTAGTGAGGACTTGGGGCTTTCTCCTATAGAGGATTCCCATATTAATGAGGACTTATGGATTACTCCTAAGGAGGATGCCCATGTCAATGATAATTGGGACTGGGGCTTACTCCTGAAAAGGAGGCCCAGGTTAAGGGGTTCTCTCATCTTAAAGGATGAGGTTAAATGAATGAAATCTCAATCTTTAGTGACATAAAGATGTGTAAATTGCTTAGTTTTGATAGATTTTTCACGGAGTTCCTTTCAGATAAGGAATCCAAATAAATAAATCATGCCATAAATGGCTTTGAAGAGTATCTTGAAGACTTAATATTGAATAGGAGAGGTGTAATGGCATAAGAGGGGTGAAATGGGCAGGAAAGGAAACCAAAAAGACAAGGGCGCACAAGTCCTGGCAGGCGTGCAGGTACTGCGTGGGAGCACAGGTCCTGTCCGCACAGGTATATATGCGTGGCACATGGGTAATTGCGTAATTTTCAGCCCTTAGAGTAATATTTGGGCAATCCTTGATCAAAGCCTTTAGAATCAACCCTAGAGTCTTTCCAGAAGATGGCATGCAAGTTATGGTGAATAATTAGGGCATCGCGCAAGTGTGTCCATTTCCATTAAGGTTAAAACACTTAGGCGCGTAAGTTTTAGTGAATTCTAACACTTAGAACTTACTCCTCTTATTTTAATCTTCCATTCTAGGTAAATAATTCCCATAGAAGTGTTTGGATGACCTGAAGAAGAGACTTGGGCATTCAGAGCTCAGTATCTGAATTCTGAAAAAATTCCCCTGAAATGGGGGGGGGGGCACAGGGTCTATATATATGCTCTTGAAGACCCTAGGCAGTTATCACTTAGGGCATGCAAGTCACTTGCGCGACCATTAGGCGCCGCCCAAGTATACTTGCGCGCCAGTAAGGGAACTTGCGCGACCCTAAGTCCTTTGACTCCTTTTTTATTCCTTTGTTGATTTTTGAGGTTTTCTTCAAAGGATGAATCACTTTGGGCAAAGTCATTTCCCTTTAAATCATTTAGACAATGTGACAAAAGGAGATTCAACAGGTGGGTTGTAGGATTTTAGGATGTATAGATTTTCTTGGGTGGCCTCTAGAGTTTTGAGTGTACTAATATGGTAATATTCTATTTCCAGACTATAAAAGATTTTTTGTTTGTGGTAGTGAGAGGGTGATAATTCCCTCTTGGTAGATTATATCTTTTTCCTTTATCAAGATTGATACATCAAAACATGTTTTCAATGATGATGGAATACCTTGGATTGAACTGAGATCTCAAAGGAATCCCTTCCTACGTAAATAAACAACCAAAACCCATAATAATTGTTAATGAAACTTGATCGACGAAGATCATAATATTTATAATTGTTCTTAATTTTTCTTTATTATAAGTTTCATGATGGACTCACAATTTTTTGATTCATATGGAATCGAAGGTTAAATCTAATGGTAGTGATGTTATTTTGACACTGAACATTTTTCATGAACAAATATTTCACATTGGGTTCACTATTTTTGTTTTTAATTTTTCTGTTATTAAAGGCTGAATCTGATGGTAGTGAAATATTTTTTGATGATTATATTTTTTCTTGATTAAATGTTTCACAGGAGATTCACAATTTTGTTTATGTTTTGTAGGGAATTTAAGGGTGAATTTGATTATAGTGGTGTTATTTTGACACTGACCATTTTTCATGATTATAAGTTTCACATTGGGTTCACCATTTCTATTTCAACCAAATTCTCAATCCATTTATGTTTATTTTCTATAAATCATCTTTGTTTTAAAAGTTAGGTGGTCACCAAGACATTCCAGTGATGCCTTGAATATGAGTTGAATCGAGAGGATGGGAGGCCAAGATCACTACACCCTTTTAACGGGATTATTTCCTACTCTAGGGTTCTCTTATAGATTTAATACTTGTTTTTTAAACACGCCCAGTAATATTAGAAACACTATTGGTCACCCCCATGAAAGAAGACTAATTAACTATAGAGTGACATTTTCATTTAAAACCCCATTATCATGGTAATCTTAAATTTTGAGTCATCATGGAATATTGTTAGTACTTATTGTTGGGAACAAACCCATTAATTGAGTTATGTTCAAACACTTGCGAATGTAATCAAATACCACATAGACCAATGATACTAAATGGGAAAAGTTATAACTTTTAAGGTCATGTGATGAGGACTGATCCATAATGTTTAACATCATGCAGTAAGGATGACTAGGTGAAAGTTCCTAGAAATGGTTGGTGTGGTACTTATGCACAAGTGAACCTTTATAATATCTTTAGTGGGTTACATATCCCAATTTAGATGGATGATTTCAACCGATATGAATGTAGTCAATCAGATAGAATTTTGATCCCATTAAAGATTTGGCCTAAAAAAGGATATATAATGACACTTAGAGGGGACAAAACTCTCTAAATGGGGGTATGATGTCATCAGAAAAATTATTAAAAAGGAATAATGAGAATGTATCACAGTGGGGTAATATAGGAAGTGATATATATTTTTGGATGTTGTGTTTGAGCCCTGGATGATCATCCTACATATATTGTTAGAGATAAAAATCATATCCCATGTTGTTAAAGTAATATAAATTGAATTCATATGTAGGGACCATACCATAAAATTTTACTTTATTAAGTAAGGATTTTATTGTTAGATTCAAGTTCATATGATAAGGAAGTTATCCACATAGTTTGACATCATATTGATAAGACATTAGTGAATTTTTTTAACATCATTCACTGAGGATGTTGGTTTCATGAATGGTATATAGTAGTTGATAGAGCGTGGATTAGGAATTAAATCTACTCTAAAGGAGGGGTTGAGGCTTACACCAAGTTGGATGGAAAACAAGGAAATTTTTTTATTATTCCAATGGAATGATCATTATAGATCTCTAATCCCACATTGGTCATTCTCAATGTGAGAAAAATGAGACAATAAAATATCAACCACATCACATAGTTATATTCAAATGGGACATATGCCTACACTTGAATGTTGATATTGAACTTTCTTCCTTATCCGCTACTAGAAGAGGGAGGGGAAATGGAAGGTAATAGGTATATAGAATCCTTTAAAAATTCAAGGGGTATACTCCAGGATTTATTCCTATATAGAAATCTTCTTCTCACCTAACGATGGATGAGGGTGGGACTATAGAGGGATAGCTGGGAAGGAGGACTAGGATATTACTCCATGGGGGATTCCCATTTCTATATTTAATTCTATTATTAAACCCTATATCAGGCATTTTACATCCACTGATTGGAAAATTAATGATTCATATTCTTCCAAATTTGATTCCAATTTTAGGAATCATGTGGTTGGTAAATGCAGCTACCTGGAATGCGAAGGTCTCAACCACTACTTCTAAAATTAAGGAATTTGTTTCAATGTGTGTTCATAATTTTAAATACCCCATGGAACGTAACTATTAGGGATGTTATGTGGGAGACATTCTTTTCCAAGAGAACGGATGATCGGATGAGGGTCTACTGGATTTCCTCAATAAAAAATACAGTTCTGGTGAACATGGGAGATGCCTTTATTTTAATTTCTTTGGGTTTCGAACCAAGAAAATGAAGGCCATGGGGAAGTCCTTTGGATTTCTAAAATGTCTTATGTGAAGGTAAGAGCCTGCAAAATGAATCCATGAAAGTGGGTCTGTAGTATAATAACCATAAAAGGGTGCATGATCATGTGATCACATGATACACTCAGATATAATCAATGGAAAAATAATTTGTTTTTGTCAGATGGATTTTATGGGATAGTTCCCATTGAATAAATCATGTAGTGGTTTCATGTAAGAGAATCCCAATATATGATTTTTTTTAGACTGAATTTTTTTACCTGTAGAGTCTTCAACTTTTGGATATCATTTTCTCATGTATTCATCAAATTTTCTTCCTCTCTCTCTACCCTCCACTTTTTTAGACGTGTTCCTTGATTATTTGTACAATAGATTTGAGGATGTATATTTTTATTTTTTATACATGTGGATAGTATAATCATGTGATTTCTACATCATAAAACAATTGAACTATTATGGTTGTGAATGCATGACCAACTCTGGAGGGGATCCATCAAAGAATCATACAACGAGTTCCTCCTCTAACGGTTGCATGATGGGTCCATCTCTAAGCAGCAAAACGAGAGATGTTTCGATTTTGTGGATAGATATCTTTTTATAATGTCCTTTACTTCAATACATGTAAGTGGAGTGACTTAGGTGGTTGTGTGAATGTTCTCATGAAACCAACCAACTTGCCTAATAGGTTCTCCCTATATATGATTTCTATTGAAAATTTAAAAGTCTCATTTTATTTGAAACTCACACTTGTTGGAAGTCAATTTCATGTAAAGATGGTATAAACATACAAATACAAACATCTGTGGGATTTCATAATCATTTATATGTCTTGATTTTATGTGATATTAAAAATAGAAAAGATGACAAGAGATCAATAACACATTGACTTTGAAATCCATAATATCTAAATCACCATCCTCAACTACCAATACCAGTTAATTTTCCCTTAGATCATATATGGAGATTATAAGGGGTTTTTTTAGTATAAATTTGTATGATATCAACATGTAGTTTTTTTCTATAGAATCAAATTGGTATATAAATATAAAATGAATTTTAAGATTAATACATTTTGTTTTGTGTTCCTATATTTAAATGAACCAATATCACATTTAGATATGAATATACATAAAAAATAAATTATCGTCCATTCAATATATATTCCACGACAATAAAAAATAATAATGAATAATTATCATTTTAAAAATATATTTTTCAATATGAATAGTTTTCCATTATATATTTTCATTTTATTTAAATATTTAATTATAAAATGTTAGGAACTGAATTTTGAAAAATTAACATCATTTTCAGATTTATGGTGGTCATATTATCTTAATATTATTTATAGGAAATTTTATAAAATAAATAATTTTTATGTGAACAGTGAAAAATATAGTTTATACCAAAACTCTGACTTTTAACTCATTATCACATATGTATTAGTCCTAAAAGTTTTTAAGTGATCAAATATATATATTAAGGTCATAATCAAAAATATTATTTTAAACTTACTAATACAATTTTTAATATTTTACGAGTTAAAAAATATTTTACTTTAATTTAAAAATTATTTCCATTTGTTTCTTTTAATTAAAAATATTCATGGTGAAATTATGTTTTGGTTTTCCTTGATATCCTCCTAAATTTTATTTGTTTCATAAAATAACAATTTCTGTCATTAAAATCATTATCTAAGATAATTGTATCTTATAGCCAGATTTAATAGTTAAAAATGTTATTTTTTCTAAATATAATTTTATGAATTATGTATGTTTAATTTAAAATTAAAATTTCCAATTTTTTTGAAATTAATTAGATAAAAAGGAAGTTAAAATCATATTTTTAATGTATAAATTTGGTAATAAGGTAACTCTTATATGTTTAGTAATAAAATAATTACCTTGATTTATACAAAATTATGGTTAGTGAGAGTTTAAATGAGTATTCTAAGGAGGTTCGAATTTTCCTAAGATTACATGTCCTTTATACCTTCTAGAAAAACTATTTAGGTTTAAAATACATTTATAAATGTATTTAACTCGTCTAAATTAACTAAATGTTAAACCATTCCATTATTACCCCTTAGTTACAATTCTTTTCCAAGGAAAAGTCCATCTTCCTCACTTATAAAATGGAGAACACTTCCACCTTTTCAATAATTCACTATTATTTTGAAATTCCCATGATACCTTGAAAAACATTCCTCAAATTGTATTAATTTATGCCCAATAATTCTCTTGGTCACCATAAATTACCTTATATCCCTTGAATATATGGTCTTAAACTAGAGAAAGTTTAAGATCTCAACATCGGTATCATATCTCTCTTAATGTTTCATTCTCATTCTTTACCTATCCAAAACTTTCGTAATTATTGTTATATAATGAACTAAATATCATTATTAAATTGAAATTTTATGAAATATGTGTAAAAACCATAATTTATTCATTTTAAACCACTTGTAAAAACAAAATAACATCGTTAGTGTGTTGTGCATACTTCCACCTCCACAAAGTGACATCATTTGTTTTTGATTGATGCATTTCATGAATGGTATTAATGGTGGTAGTAATGAATACATATAATATATCTCATTTAATCATAATTCTGAACATTCAATTTAATATCCACCTTCACCGCCTCTCATGTGTTGAGATATATGAACTCTAATCGTTCTTACCAACGGATTATCGCCCCCTCGATGAAATGTTTTCTTCATTTTCATCTAGATTTTGATATATTATACAAATATATAAAATATATTTAACGATTAAAAAATAATATAATTTTTATTTTTTTATAATTATATTAATTCAAAAAAACAACTCCTCAACCATACCTTCCAATCGAGTTAAAGCGTGTGGATGTTTGGGTCGATTTAACCACCTACATAGACAATGCTTTCAAAATTAGACTATATATGATAATGGGAACATATAAAACAAATATTATTATACTATATTAATAAAATCTGGATTAATATGTGGTTATATAAATATTATACTTCGTATTTAACTTATTATCAAAGTAACATTTTTTGTTCGTTAAAATTATGAAAATAAGTGATTTTCAATTTGTCTTTCACATAATGTGACCTAAACACTTATATAATGAAATAAGAACATTTTTAATCAAAATAATACATATATATATATATATATATATTAAATATTTCTAAATGATATATCAATAATTAATTTTTTGTAAAATTATGGGTAATGATATCAAAATTATTAAACTAGTGAAAACAATTTAATGTTATTAACACCTAATAGCAAAAATACGATATAAAAAATTAATGAAATCAGGATATAGAATTATAATAAATATCATAAAAGGGAAAATATATTATTAATTTTTTTAAATAGGATATTAAGTAACCTATTTTTATTAGAAGGTCAGAGTGTCATCAACTAAGCTTGGAAACAAGCTAAGGGTTCCATCTCAATTTCTCTTCATTGAGACATGTTTTAATATTATGCACCAATTTATTATTTATATAGTGTATATATTACCCATGTTTGTATTTTTACATAAACAATTTTTTAGTTACTGGAATTTAAAAAACTATATGATTTTAAATCTTTCAATGACTTTTGAATCAGAAATTACTAAATTCATAAGGGGTTTTTGTGACTCAAATATCTTCCATTGGTCAAAATCAATCTACTTGGATTATTTTCTTTTAATATAGATTCATTTAACCTATGATGGCGTATTTTTTATTTCTATATCATTTCCTTGTGAAATAGTCTTTGAAACTGAAATCTCTTTCCTTCATGATTCTATTGTTTTGTGAAAAGTCATTTCTGTTAAGAATAATCCCCATCTATTTTGAGGAATTTTTATTCCATATCAATGTTTTTACTTCATAAAAATGTTCTACCATACCTAGTGTAACCTAAAATTGTTCTTACCTCCAATGATATTTTTATTATTCTTTACTCATTTTAAAAAAAATTCATAATCCTTTTAATTGTGTGGGTTTTCTAAAAGGTTTTTGTAATATTCAAGAAGATTTTTTTCATCACATCAAAATAAAATTTTAATCATCCACTCCACATATTATTTTGCTGAAATGTATGTATCTTTCAAGGATACAATATTAAATATTATTTATAAAATTAAAATTTTTCAAACAATTTTTATTATAATTTTTTTGAAAACGTTTTCCATTTTTCAATCTGAATTATTAAAGATTATTTTAAAAGTAAATTTTTTCAAAGTATTTTCACTTATCTTATTTTAAACATAATTTATATTGAAGAATATTTTATTTTTAACTGACTATAAACATGTTTTAATATCCTTGTCATTCCCTACACAAAAAAAAATTATTTTCTAAATTAATTAATACTTAAATGTTTTAAATGGTTTTGTGAAAACGTTTTCATTTTTTATTATATTTACCATCTAAGTTTTATCTTCAATAAAAAGATTTCTTTATCACCATATATATGTTATATTGATGTGATTTAGTTTTTTTAAATGATTGTTTTTATATTGTATTATTTCTTAAGTTCATGTTATGTTATGTATTTTGAAATTATTTAGAAACCCATTCTTTTTCAATGGGTTCATTATGAGATGATGATTGTTTTATTTTCTTGTGGAACTTATATGAATGGGGGATCAAGGGTGGGGTACAATATCACCAATAATTATTTTTTTATGGTTCTTTATCACATGATATGATGTAATGTTTCTTGGATATTTTTTAAAATTTATTTATGTGAATAAGATGTGGGATGCAATGTTTATAAGGATGTTGTGTAAAATAGATGTGGTAATATTTATTAATAGGTTATTATGTGAACTCTAAGAAAACTATATATGTTTAAATGTTTTTAGGATTAAAATTGTTCCAATTTCTAATCTATTTATTAGGTTATTCTAGTTTTAATGATGCATTCCATTTCCTTGAAATGACATGTTTCCAGGATCATGACTTATTTTTAAATTATTCCACATTTATATGCCACTCTCACATGATACATGAATATGTAGATGTTTTTGATCCATGTGATATATTTTCTGTTTCCTTTATAATATCTTTAGGATCTTATTTTTCACTTAAATGTTTTATGATTATCATTAACAGTCTTATGATCTTTTATTAAGATATTTATGTCTTCCTCATAATGTCCTTCATGTTTATGTTCTAATAATTTAATATATGTCTCTTCCATTACTGAGAATTTGATATAATCCCTTTGTTATGTTTCAAATCATCAAGTTATGAAGATGATAATACCGTATGAGATGGCTAGAACAGAGTCTATAGGATAATGATTGTGGGTAAATTTCATCAAGTGTTGTATAAATAGGGGTTTGTGTAGTAAGTACCTAAGAAACTAAACCTATTGGTCATTGAGTTTATTCCCTATATTTTAGATATATTATTTTAATAATGATATTTATTATAATATTTGAGTCAAGTTTAGAACTGTTCACTATAGTGGGTATCAGAAGAGGGTTTAGTTATTTTGGGGATTAGTTTAGTAATTTTTGTATAACGGTTTAGTTTCCTTTTTTTGATAGGTTCATGAAACCTTATTGAAAAACCTAGAGACAACTCAAAGTATAGATTATATCATAAAATATTGGTAAAGTATTGAGTATGTTTATCTCATAGCAATACATCCCACTATACTTACTATAAATTTTTTGTGGTTTTGGAACAAATTCATATAGGGGTAATCACCCTGAAAAGGATTAGTTGAATATTAAATCGATAATCACCCTGATGAATGATAAGTGTGCCTAAGACAACACATATGGATGCACACATTAAAGGGGTATTATTTGGTTTATCATATTCTCTTTACAAACCACTATAAAGTATTGGATTCTAAGTTACATTGTGGGATTATGATGGGATGTACAAGATAACTGAACTTAAAGTAACCTAGGTAGAACCAAGAGAGTTATAGGATTAACTATCTTTAAAATATTTGAAATTAATGTATCAAAGGATGAAATAAAGGTGTCATTATAGAAGTTGTATTAAGAATGAGAATTCAATTTTATATAATCATTTACTCACATTGTTTGGGATATCATCATCAAATTTTTAGTTTCAGTATTCGATTGAATCAAGTTCAATGAAATAAAGCTGTGAAAGGAATTTCTATAATAACTCTTAAGAAGTATATTTCTGATAAAAAGTTTTATATTCTTATCAAGTGTATTGATTTGGATATCTTAGTAGAAGATATATTTTTAGTCTCTCATGGATCTTTTAGATTCTTCCTTTAGTAAATGATATGTAAATTGGGATGACACAATTTATTTAAGGGGGGAGAGTGTGACATCACGTTATACAAATATATATTCAAATTATATGTTAAATAGAGTGTATCATAGACTACGAAAAATTAAAAAATAAATAAAAACAATGATATATTTTGAATATTAAATATGATCTTTAAAAATTAGTCATTAACTTATCTATTATAAATGGAAGTAACCATATCAAAAATCAAGAAATAAAGAAGGGATAAATGGAATCTATAAGTGGAATTATTTTTTGCGAATGCAATTTTTCTGATCATGGAAGGGAGGTAGCTTTTATAGGGTTTTACCTAGACCAAGCCCCAACTGGACACGAGAAATTATCACTTGAAGAAATCGCTTCCGGAAAAAGATTAAACTTGTAGAAATTGCTAGAAAATTCATGCTTCTCCAATCACCACTCACAACTTCCATAATCAGTTATGTTACTCTTAGATCTTATTAAGAGGTTATAAGGGGGTTTTAGCATAAATTAGTATGATATTAGAATCATGTTTTTATCTATAAAATTGAATTTTCTTATCAATATTAAATACTATTTAATCTTAACACCTTTTGTTTTTCATTCCTATATTAAAATGAACCTATATATCTTTTATATATGAATATATATTAAAAATAAATTTTCATCTATTCAATATATTTACTTGAAAATAAATATGAGTAAAGTATAGTAATAATTTTTAAAGATATTTTTCAATATGAACAATTATCTACTATGTTATTGGGATTTTATTTAAATATTGAATTCCAAAATTTTAGAAATTAAATTTTATAACATTAAAATAATTATTAGATTTACCATGGTTATATTATATTAATATTATTTCATTAATTATTCTAACATAATTATTTTTTATGAGAATATTGAAAAATATAGTGTTTTCTAAAACAGTGACTTTTATCACATTATCAGTATATGTACATGTATTAAAACATTATAAAAAATTTTAATTGGTCAAAAATATATTTTATTCTATAATACAAAAAATTATTTTGAACTTATAAATAATAATTTTACTACTTTAGATCATAAGTAATGTTTTATAAGAATTTAAATACTCTTTCTATTAATTTCTTTTAATTAAAAATTTCCATAGTGAAATTCGGGTTTAGATTTCCTTAAAAGTATACTATATTTGTTTTATAATAAATCAATTAATATCATTAAAATAGATATTTATAATAATTTTTTCTTTTATACATATATATATAATTTTAAAAAATTATATTTTTTATTAAAAACTATTTTACTCATTATGCACACTAAATTTAAAATTAACTTTTACTCTTATTTTAGAAATTAATTATGTCAAATGGAACCAAAATTAAGATTTATAGAATAATAAATTGGTAATAAGTTTCATCTTATATTTTAACTAATAAAATCAATTCTTTGATTACTACTTAATTATGGTTAATCAGATTTTAAATGAGTATTTTAATGAGGCACTAATTTTCTTAATACTACATAACCTTTAGATATTCTATATTTTTTTGGTATAAAGTCTTAACTAGATGTTTCAATAACCACCCCCACCCAAATCCCCTAAATTTCAATCTATTCCATTCTTACCCATTACTTACCATTCCTTTACCTTGAAAAGTCCCTCTTTCTCACTTATAAAAGGATGATCAATTCCATACAATCAATAATTCACTCCCATTTCAAAGTTTCCTTAAAATAAATCCCATATTTCCTATAATTGATTTCATTTACATTCTATAATTCCCCAGGTCACCAAACATTATCATGGGTCCCCCAAATATAAGGCCTCGATCAAGCGGAAGTTCAAGGTCCCAACGTACGAATCACATATCTCTTAACATTTCATTATTATTATTACCCCCCCACAAAAAATACATAAACATTTATATAAAAATAAATTAGTATTATCATTATAATGATATTTTTTATATCATTGACACAACCATAATTTATTAATTTTCTTCCACTTAGAAAAACAAAATAATGTCATTAGTGCATTGCACGGACTACCGCCTCCACAAAGATACATCATTTTTTTTATTACATCCTTTCATGGATGGTATTAATGGTGTTAATGATGAATAAATATGATATATATAATATAATTATCATTATTAAAGGTCAATTTAATATCCACCATCACCCCCTCTGACTCATTGAGAAACGAGAATGAAAATCGTGTGTGCATGTGGATTATCGCCTCCATGATTAAATGTTTTTTTGTTTTTCATCTAGATTTTCATACATTATCTAAAAATATTAAAATAAGATCAAAAATCATAAAATATATAAAAAATATCTATATTTTTCTTTTATAATAATATTATCTGTAAAAACACCACCTTAACTATACTCACCAATCAAGCTAAAGTATGTTGATGTTTGGGTCGTTTTAAACACCTACGTGAAAAATTCATTAAAATCGAATTATGGATGACTAATAGAACATTTAAAGTAATATCATTATAAAATATTAATAAAATTATAATTATTATATGGTTATATAAATATTATACTAATTACATAACTTATTATTAAAGTATTATTTTTGTTTTCTAAAATTAATGAAATAAGTAGTTATCAATTCGATTTTCACATAACATAACCTGAAATCTTATGGAATGAAATAATAAAATTTTATATAATTATAATGTATATATTAAATTATATTAAATTATATATCAATAATTAAATTTTTATAAAATTATGGGTAATGATGCCAAAATTATTAAACTAGTGCAAAGTAGTTAAAAGTTAATGACTCATAATGACCATAATACTCTATAGAAAATTAATTAACCCATAATAAATTATTATAATAGGTATTATAAAAGGGAAGTATTTATGAGTAATATTATTAAATAGGATATTTAGTTACATATTGTAACACACGGGTTTGATTTTAGCCTTGGTTCTTGCTCGGGTCAGGGTTTTGGAGGTGTCTTTGTCTAAAATTTTGAATATTTATTTAGCAATAAATTTTTTGGGTTTAGGAGCACTGAATGCACATGCAAGGAATGGTTTGGAGACCGGGTGGTCATCTTGGGCACCCATGCAGCAGCTTTTGGATCGGTAAAAAGCCACTTCATGGTCCGTGAATAGGCGCTTGAGTTGTACGCGGGCCGTACGGTTGCAATATCAAAATAAATAATATAGACTAAATAAAATGAAAAACAAAATAAAGAAATGTCTATGAATAATTATAATATTCATAGTATAATTATTCTGATCATATATTTTTTTATAATTATTTCTGTTTCTTATAATTCCATTAATTATTATTATGATTTTAGGTATTGTTGTTATATTATTGTTATTGTCGTTATTATTAATAGAAATTTCTTTCATCATTATTATTATTAAAAATTATTGTTATCATGGAAATTATAATGTTTTTTATTATTGTCATAGGCATTATTATTATTATTATTATTATTATGAGTGTTATTAATTATCATTATCATTGTTAAAATTATTTTTATTAATATTATGTCTGTTGAATTTTTTTGTTTAAATGAAAAAAGGGGGAAACCCTAATTTCTGTGGGCAACCCCCCTCCTATCTCTCCAATTCCATCTCCCCCACATAGCCTCAACCCTCTTCCCACCCACAGCCTGCGTGACCCCCCTCCACCCAGCCGACTCCCACTGTCGCGCATCCTCCTACCGGAATGCTCTGGAACTTAACGGCACCTCCTCCTACCATCCTGCATCGGCGACCTGTGACCCTCTTCTCTCCGGATGACCAGACCAAAGACGCACCCTCCTTGCACACCCACTACTAGAGGCACCACCACTCTCTTGTCGACATCTCTCCATCTGTCCTTCTTCTTCTTTGCAGTGTGACCCAAACCACCCCTTGCGTCCCTTTTCCATTGTGCAACCACATCCCTCACTCTACTTGATCCTCACACCCCTTCTGACCAAACCCTTCACTGATGCACCCCCTCACCGTTATGACTCCATCTCTGACAGTCGCGACCTCACCGGTGCCCATGCAGGTGAGGTGCATTAGAAATTTTGCACCAGTTTCGGTCTATCATTGTTTATTTAAGGTAAGGTTTTATATCGCTTAATTGTTTATCAACCTTTATTTAGGGTATTTATTTGTTTTAATGCCTCAGTATTTTATTTATAGTGCATTGGACACTTATCGTGCTGGTTCAGGTTGTTTTTACTCTGTTTTTAGTCATTGTATAGTTTATATTTTGCAGTTTGTAGTTTTTGAGTCTTTGGTAAATAATTTTTAGTTCTTGGTATTTTATTGTAAGTGTCTTAACCTTGCTGCAATGTTTCTGAGTCTTGTATTTTTATTGCAGTGGGTTTTGAACGTCATCTATGGAGTGCATGAATATTCTTTGCTACGTGTATAGTATATATATATATATATATATTCCATCCATGTATGTTTTCCCTCATGGCATAGGGAATACATGAATTGGATTAAGGATATATATATATATATATATATGTGTATGTATGTATGTATGTATATAAAAGTATGTGTGTCGAAGTGGGTAGCAACATCTTCTGGATAGATAGCATAAAGAGGTGGAATGTTCATCTTGGTTCTGCTTTGAGGTAGGTTCCCCACTACACTCGCCTTTGAATATAGAATTTATTAATTACTTGTTATTTTTTGGTTTCTCGTGAAATGTTAATTAATATTTAAAAAATATTTTTAGAATAATTATTTTCTATAAATGATACTTTTTATTTTTTTTATTCATCCCACTGAAGTTATTTTTTTAATGAATTATCGCACAATAGTGGAAAAAATTCTCATTTGGCCTTTGAACATAATTCACAGATTTTCAAGTGTTTTTCTAGTTTGATGGTAAATTTTTTCATCTGATGTATGAGAAAATTTTTTGGTATCTCTTGAGAATTGATGTATTTCATTAAAGTTGGTTTAGGCTCGTTTGACACTTTAATAAAATGAATTATTTTTGAAAACTCTCTTTGGGGTGAATCAGGGGTGATCTTGATGTGTACGTTGGTTGTGTGAGTTGTTTTGTGTGATGTTCATGCATTGTGGTTTGTTACATGATTAACATTATTTACTCACTCCCTTTTTATTACACGTGTTGACATGGGAACCTAGAATAGTAAGTGAATTTTATTTGAACAACTAGTACACTAGTTTAGATTATGCACTTGTTAATGGCCCATAGTGGAGAGATGTTTTGTAATTATTATTATCCTAGGGGATTGGGCCCCTCAACCAGGCCAGGTAGGCCAATAGATAGGCGCTAGGGCATTATGAATTCATTGAGAGTAGGCATGCCTTCTGGATGAGTAACATGAGTAGTATGTTCTAGATTGTTCACAAGGTCCTAGGTTCGACCCAAGTTTTCTTTAGTGCATCTTTGTATGTGGCAGATGATTGAGGATATTAGTTTGGTTTTTGGCCGTGCACGCCACTTTTCCATTACCCTTGTTGTTTTTTGTGTGTCGTGTATGGTTTATTATTTCTTAACAACTAAATTTTGATTTTAAATTGTTCATGGAATTTTTTTTAAATGTAATGCATCTTTTTCCTTAAAACCTTAAACTTGATTTTAAATTAAAAAGGGAAATGGGATGTTACTTTTTTATAAATTTAATAGTGTGTGTGAATACCCATATTTTATATAATGTAGTTCATTCCTGGATTTAGTAAATTCTTTATTTAATGGTAGTTATTTGGGAATAGTATTTTGGGCACACCTACTGAGTTTTAATACTCATTCCTATAGTGTTTTTCTGTTTTTAGTTTTTTGTTTCATGTTTGACACAAGCTTGTTCATTGTGGGTGAGTGTTGGTTGTGGATTGGAGAGTGACTCTCAGGATCATGAGGAGTTCTGATTGTGGTCAGGTAAGTGTATTGTTGGTTGTTCTTTATTTTTCATGTCGTTTATTCTCATTGTGTTGTTTAACTATTTCTACTACTTTATTTATTTTCATTGGGAAAACTATTCCCATTAATATATGTTGATTCCTTGGTGCTTGTTCTTCAGCAGAGGAGGATCGGGAATATAAGAACCCGGATCTTCGTTTCAAGTATGTCTTTCCTTTTCTGGAGTTTTTGAGAACTTTTGGAGTTTCTGGGAATTTTTGAAGTACACGTCGTGTACTTTATGAGTACACTCCATTTACTCTTTTTTCGCTCGAATCTGTGTCCTGACTGTGTCCAGGTCACACACACGGTGTGTAGGGGTGACGTGGAGGCCGATTTTGGCGGAGTATGGAAAACCCCACTACACACCGTGTACTTTAAAAATACACGCTGTGTAATTTTTTTTCACTAAACAGACCGGAGTCGCGCCTCATCATCATAATCATCTTCTTCTAGGTCTGGTTCATTCAAGAGCGACCCGTACAAACGAATCATCACCAAGATCCCGCCTCTTTGTCCGTTCTCCGATTAGAGCATGGTCGATTGCGTTGGAAGCGCAGCGGTGAGTTCTTCCTTCTGCTTGAGCCTTGTTTTCCAATTCTTCTTCTTTCTCAGATTATCTAAGGTTGAACGTTTTGTGAGTTTTCTCAAATCTATGATATTATAGGGAGAATAAGCCATCATGGTTCAAGTATATCGATCCCCTAGGATTGAGGTAGGTGGTTTGTGCCTTACCATTCAAAGTCTTTAAGTTTTATGTGCAAATTTCCACCGATACTCGTGAACGGGGTATCGCGTGTTACCCTTTTGTCTTCGTTGTTTTCCTATCTTGCTTGTATTCTTGTGTAGAGGTAATTTGACCATGTTAGAGGATATTTTGTTGTGGTTGGATGTGGTTGCCCTTGCTTTGTTCTGTTTATGACCTTTGATTCCCGTTTGCCTTTGGTTGCTACACCTATTTCATGCCTTGCGGTTTAGGTTGAAGTGAAACTCATGACATGCTTGCTACCTTGTAGACTGTTTAGCTAAGTATCCCTATAGGTGTACTTTGTTTAGCCAAGTATCTCTATAGCTGCACTTTATCCTTATAGAATTATTATACACTGACTGACATGGGGCTGAGAGAACCTGGTGCTATAGACTATAAGGGATAGACCGAGTGAGCTTCCCAGAGAGTCTTAGACATTATAGACTACAGAGGGGATGGACCGAGTGAGCTCCTAGAGAGTCTTGGTTTTTATAGACTACAGGAGGGTAGACCGAGTGAGCATCCTCAGAGTGTCTTACCTTGTTTTAATCTCTTTAAGAACCTTCCCAGGCTAGAGGATGGATTGATCGAGTGAGCTTCCTCAGAGAG
Source organism: Viscum album (assembly GCA_963277665.1). Classification (NCBI taxonomy): domain Eukaryota; kingdom Viridiplantae; phylum Streptophyta; class Magnoliopsida; order Santalales; family Viscaceae; genus Viscum; species Viscum album. Next base: position 1,285,581,287 of record OY728134.1, read on the forward strand.
TCAGTGGTATACCGGAGGCTATAAGAGGAATTGACTGAGATAACTTCCTCAAAGAGTCTCTAGACCTTGGGGTTAAGAGGGTTAGACCGTGTGACCTTCCTCAATAGAGTCTCTGACTACCCTAGACTATAAGTGGAATTGACCGAGTGATCTTACCCAGAGAGTCTCATAAATTTGTATGACCAACCATAGGGGTTAGGCTGAGTGCATTGCCCAGTGGTTTGTGGTACTTCTTGGATATAACCAGAGGGGGTGGAAAGAAGTACTTCCCAGATGGTTTCTAGATTCTTAGTTTTTTGTTTCACTATTGTTGATAGGTTGTGGATTTTTTTCTGCTATGTATCATCCTGCCTTACTGCATACTGTTACTGCTTATTGCTTGTTGTTGTTGTTTACTACTTATTGTACATTTACATACCATATACTCACTGACTGTTAGGCACAGATCTTCGGGTGAATGCCTATTGGGATTTAGTCTCACACCCTATTTGGGTCATGTTTTTAGTACCAAACAGATTATTTTGTTGTAGGTATAGACAAGGGAAAGCGCCCTTAGACATCTGGTACTTGATAGATTGGAGTCAGAGAGCATGGGACCGAGCATTGGCTTGCGATGCTGAGGATCTGTTTTATTTTCTTTTGTACTTGTTTTGGTACTGTAGTGATTTCCATCATTGTGACTTGTTTGGCTGCTTTCCTAGTTATGTATCATGTATCATTTTATATATACATATGTGCTCTAGTTTTTTGATTTAGTCTTCTGTTGTTTATATTGTTGGTTATTAATGCTTCCGCTATTGCATGTTTATTTTTCTTCCATTGTGAACTCTTCAAATGAGGAAATAGTTTCCCCACTATCACACCCAAGGTCCTCACTGCTAGTCGACAGCCTCTGGCATTTGGAGAAATGCGCTTGAGGCTATGTGACCAACCGGGTACGGGGCGCCTCTAGGTGGCTTCCAGAACCGGGACTTTACAAAGTAGTATCAGAGGTTTCTTTTCTCTTGCATTACTTTTTAGAGACTTTAGCTCGGGATAGGATAGGTTCGGTACTTGGTAATAAGATGTTCCTGGGAATAGCTAACCCGCGTACAGGGAATAGCCATACTATCTCGTTTATTGCAGTTTTCTAGTTTTGAGATTTTACGGTTGACATGATTTCACCTAGATTGATTCACATGCTTTGTGATGTTATTGTTTAATATTGTGGTTTTATTTCTGTTTCAACCCGATGAGATGAGGTTATGCCATCTCATGCATCATATAGGCACTTGTAGAAATCACATGCCATGCATTCTGGCCATGCCATCTAGGGTGAATTAGCAATTGCATGTTGTTGTGATAGACATTGTGTAGATTATGCATATTGTTGTGATAGATGCTTGATAGAATCTCTACTGATTGTTAGATAATTTTTTATTGTACTTTTTTTAAATGAACGCCAAATTTGGATTCTTGAGGTGTTATGGGCCCTCTTGAATCAGAAATTGGTGGATCATGATCCTTTTTTTTTTCTTGTACATGACTGTAAGAGATTCCATGCTTTGATTCGCGGGGAGTATGGGACCTCATGGGTCAGAATTTGGCTCCTCTTTACCTTGTTTTCCGTGTTTCTAGGCTTCTGTGCAGTTTCTGAGCTACTGCATAGAAAAACCCAGAATACACGGTGTGTACTTTCTGGTTACACGCCTTGTAGTTTTTAGGTCGTGTTACTGACCGTGTGTGGAGGGACACGGTGTTGTGAAAATAACGTCAGGAGCATGCCGTGTATGGTATGTACACTCCATTTAGTGTAGAGACTTGTACCCGGCCGTGTCACTAACAACACGGGTTGGGGAAGCTTGAGTAGGACACGCTGTATTGATTTTGGAACACGTCATGTAGTCTTTCCCAAGTACCCGACCGTGTCACAAACAACACGGGACAGTGTCACCTTCTCATATACATGCTGTGTTTGTTCAGAACACACCGTATAAGGGCAAGCCATGTAGACGGTCGTGTAACTAACAACACGGGCCTCCGAGTTAGTGTCTAGTACACGTTGTGTCCCTAGAGAACACGCTCTGTAGTCTATGGTTAGTTTGAGCTGTGTGAGTTAACCGTGTAAAGAGACTGGGGTAGGGGAATAGTCTTCATGCACACACTGTGTGTTGGGTCAACACGCCTTGTAGTTTGAGGTGTCACACTACCTATAGGGAAGGGGTACACGCCCATGTCAGTGGCTTAATAAGACACGCTGTGTTGTTTTTATACACGTCGTGTAGTCGTGTTTTGTAAATCTCTATAGTTTCGTTCCCCTATTCCTATTTTATACTCTGGTGTTCTCTATCCTTGCTTTTCTGATCTAAGATGTACTTTTGACCTATCAGAGCTATGCCTCCAAGATGTCCTCCGGTTTTACGTCTATCGTCAGGAAGTGATCAGATGCTAGATATGGCTGATTAGTGGCTTCTTCTCGATCCTCCAGTCGAGCCAGCCCTAGCACCGGCTTTCATACCCATTGCAGGCACCGAGGCACAGTTCAGGGAGGACTTCATGAGGATGATGTAGTCCTTCCAGGGAGTGCCGCCTCCTGCCCCGTCGATGGCTGAGTTGATGCGGGTTTTCCAGTAGTAGCATCCTCCCACTTTTTCAGGGGATGGAGTACCCCTGGCTGCAGAGTCGTGGATAAAGGCCACACTGACCATCTTCGAGCACCTAGAGATCCCTCCGGAGAAAAGGGTAAAGCAGGCTTCTTATATGCTCTGGGACACTACCAAGAGGTGGTGGGACGTGATCTCATGGTCAGGGTGTCAGTAGGATATGTCTTGGGACGAGTTTCGATGCACCTTCTACGACTACTTCTATCTGGAGACCCTGAGGGCTGATCGAGCCCGGGAGTTTATGAGTCTGCAGTAGGGTACTCTTTATGTTATGGAGTACTCATCTCGCTTCACTGAGCTGCTGCATTTCACACTGATCTTGGCAGGTGATGAGTTGTTCCTTACTAGGAAGTTTGAGGACGGACTCATGCAGGAGATCCATTCCCAGGTGAATATCTTCCAGTTGACTTTTATATCCTCTATCGTCAACCAAGCGCTAATCACTGAGCGCAATCTGAGGGATTCTGGAGTAGTGAGCCAGGGCGGTTCGATATCCACAGCTAGTGTTCCTCCTATGGATATTAGGAAGCGTCCTAGATATTCTTGGATTTTATATACTACAGGAGGGTAGACCGAGTGAGCTTCCTCAGAGAGTCTTACCTTGTTTGAGTCTCTTTTCGATAATAGTGCATCACATAGCTTTATCTCTGTTTCTATCATGGAGAGCCTTGGGCTCTGTATCTTTTCGTCCGCCGACATGTTTACTCTTGAAACACCATTGAGAATGAGGACATCTAGCTTATGTCATTGCAAAGAGTGCCCTCTTGAGGTTGTGAGGTGCCATTTCTTATGGGACCTCTATGTCCTAGAGTTGACAGGATATGACTTCATTCTCAGTATGGACTGTTTGGTTCCCTTCCAGGCGGTCGTTGATTGCTATCGTCACAGGGTGAGTTTCGTATCACCATAAGGTGGATATTTCCTTCATAGAGGAAAGTGGGATGTCCAGGCGGGTAGAACTGGACCAGAGCATCATGGGCTAGGCGAAGTTACAGCCCAGATCACCAGTCTTTATCTGGATGACCAGGGGACTTCACAGTTAGACTTTCCTCCAGTGGTGGATCGTTTCAAGGATGTCTTTCCAGAGGACCTTTCAGGTTTACCTCTAGAGCGTGAGGTAGACATATCGATTGAGCTCATGCCAGGAGCGGCACCGGTGTCCATTCCTCCTTATAGGATGGATACACTTGAGTTGCAGGAGATCAAGAAGAAGTTGGAGGAGTTGCAGGAAAAGGGTTTCATCTGACCCAGTATTTCTCCATGGGGTTCACATGTCCTGTTTGAAATGAAGGCATGTGGTACCCTTCTGCTTTGTGTGGATTATCGGAAGCTGAACCAGTTGACGGTCACGAACCAATATCCCTTACCGAGGATCGATGACCTCTTTGATCAGATTCGAGGAGCCTGAGTGTTCTCGAAGATCGACTTGAGGACCGGTTATCATCAGTTGCGTGTCAGACCATCAGATTTACCTCTAACAGTGTTTAGGAGCATGTATGGTCTTTTCGAGTATACAGTCATGTCGTTCGGTCTCACGAACGCACCTGAAGTCTTCATGGCACTGATGAATCGAGTGTTCCATCCATACTTGGACTCCTTTGTTGTTGTCTTTGTGAACGATATCTTGGTTTTCTCTCACACTCGACACGACCATGCCACACATCATGAGATCTTTCTGAGTACACTGAGAGGGAATCAGCTGTATTCTAAACTCTAAAAGTGCCACTTTTGGATGGATCAGATTCACTTTTTGGGTCATGTTATCTCGAAGACTAGAGTGTCAGTGGTCCCAGAGAAAGTGAGAGATGTAGTTTCCTGGGAGCAGCTGAAGAACGTCTTTGAGGTACAGAGTATCCTAGAGCTGGCTGGATACTACAGACGCTTCATTCATGACTTCTCGTGCCTAGTAGCACCGTTGACAGGTCTGACCAAAAAGGGGAGAAGTTTTTATGGTCAGATTCTTATGAGTCTGCCTTTCAGGAGCTGAAAGGGAGGATGATGTCAGCGCCGATACAGGTCTTCTGGAGCCGGGAAAGGTCTATACTGTTTACTGTGATGCTTCAAGTATCAGTCTGGGAGCTGTGCTTATGTAGGGAGATAGAGTTGTTGCGTACGGTTCTTGGCAGTTGAGGACAAATGAGAGGAACTACCCTATGCACGATCAAGAGTTGGTCGCAGTTGTTCATGCCTTGCATTGTTGGAGACACTATCTTCTGGGAGAGCACTTTATGGTTTTTACCAACCATAAGAGTCTCAAGTATATCTTCGCTCAGCGCGATATGAATCTGAGACAACGTAGGTGGGTCGAGTATCTTCAGTCTTTCGACTTCGAGCTCGCCTATACGCCGGGAAAGGGCAACGTTGTGGATGATGCGTTGAGCAAGAGAACTCAGATTCAGGAAATTCAGGAGGCCAGCAGTGAGGGGAAACTTATGGCTCTGTTCTCTGAGATGCACTTGGAGGTGCACAATAGGCAGGGATAGACCTTCCATTCATCTGTGGTTGTTACCTCTATACTTCTTGATCGGGTACGAATGAGGCAGTTATCCGACTCCGAGGCCTTGGTCCTGTGGGAGGGTGTGTCAGAAGGGGACCCTCTTCCAGGATGGACAGTGGGCGAGGATGAGATATTGTGTTTCCAGGGATGTGTATGGGTTCCAGAAGACATACGCGAGGAGCTGAAGAGAGATTTTCATTCCTTAGTTTGGGCAGTTAATCCTGGCGTCACCAAGATCTATCAGGACCTTTATCACCAGTACTGGTGTCCTGGTATGAAGAGAGATGTTGCTGGTTTTGTCATGAGAAGTTCTACTTGTCAGCAGGTGAAAGCATAACATCAGCAACCAGCGGGGCTTTTGGAGCAGTTACCCATTACATAGTGGAAATGGAAATATGTCACGATGAACTTTGTGACTGGGTTAACAAGGTCACCTCGGGGAAGTGATGATGTTTGGGTCATCCTCAACAAGCTTACGAAGGTAGAAAACTTCTTTCCGATCAACGAGACCTTTAGTGTTGATGATCTGGGATGACTATACCTCAGAGATATTGTACGTCTACATGGAGTTCCACACCCCATTGTTTTGAATAGGGATGTGTGCTTTACCTCTTGGTTCTGGTATGGACTTATGAAGGCTTTGGGTACACAGGTACTTTTGAGGACAGCATACCATCCCCAGACTGGTGGCTAGTCTGAGCGCACGATCCAGGTGCTTGAGGACATGCTCCGAGCATGAATTCTAGACTTTGGCAGTTCTTAGGAGAAGCGTATACCTCTTATGGAGTTTTCCTACAATAACAGTTTTCAGGTGTCCATTCAGATGGCACCATACGAGGCTCTCTACAGTAGACCATGCCGATCACCCTTATGCTGGCTGGTGGTAGGAGAGGCAGCTTTGATGGGACCTCATCTTGTTCAAGAGACTTCAGAGAATATAGAGATGATTTAGAAGCAGATGGCTACAGCAAAGTCTCAGCAAGAGTCTTATGATGATCAGTGAAGATGACCTCTGGAGTTCGAGGTCGGAGATCAGGTCTTCATGCGTGTCGCACCGAGGATGGGACAAAAGAGGATTCAGATAAAGGGTAAACTTTAATTGTGGTATTTCAGACCATTTTAGGTGTTGGAGAGAGTTGGGTCGGTTGCCTATCGGTTGAAACTGCCTCAGAGGTTCCAGGCCAAGTACGATGTCTTCCACGTCTCTCAGCTCTGACGTTACTATTCAGACTCATCTCATGTCTTCCAACCTGAGGAGGTTGAGCTTGAAGTAGATGTGTCATTTGAGGAGAATCTTATCCGTATTGTCGATCGTAGTACGAAGGTTCTCTGAGGATGGTTTGTTCCTCTGGTACAGATGTTATGGCAGCACGGGCGAGTACAGGATGAGACTTGGGAGAGGGAGGCCGAGGTTCGATCGTAGGGGCTGAAACTATTCAAGTTTTTTTCTTCTACACCTCTCCATGGAAATTTGGGGATGAATTTCTTTAAGGGGGGAAGTTTGAAAGAACCCAGATCTTCGTTTCAGGTATGTCTTTCCTTTTCTGTAGTTTTTGAGAATTTTTGGAGTTTCTGGGAATTTTTGAAGTACATAATGTGTACTTTCTAAGTACATGCTGTTTACACTTTTTTCACTCGAATCCGTGTGATGGCCATGTCCGGGTCACACACACGGTGTGTAGGGGTGATGTGGAGGCCGATTTTGGCGGAGTATGGAAAAACCCACTACATGTCGTGTACTTTAAAAATACACGTCGTGTACTTTTCTTTTCTTTTTCACTAAATAGACTGGGGTCGCGCCTCATCATCATAATCATCTTCTTTTAGGTCTGGTTCATCTGAGAGAGACCCTTATGGCCGAATCTTCACCGATCTCCCGCCACTTCATCCGTTCTCCGATTTGAGGACGGTTGATTGCGTTGGAAGCACAGCGGTGAGTTCTTCCTTCTGCTTGAGCCTTGTTTTCCAATTCTTCCTCTTTATTAGGTTATCTAAGGTTGAATGTTTTGTCAATTTTCTTAGATCTATGAAGTTCTAGAGAGAATAATCCATCTTGGTTCAAGTATATCGATCTCCTAGGGTTGAGGTAGGTGGTTTGCGCCTTACCATTCAAAGTCTTTGAGTTTTATGTGCAAATTTCCACCGAAACCTGTGAACGCGGTATCGCGTGTTACCCTTTTGTTTTCGTTGTTTTCCTGCCTTGATTGTATGCTTGTGTAGAGGTAATTTGACCTTGTTAGAGGATATTTTGTTGTGCTTGGATGTGGGTGCCCTTGCTTTGTTCTGTTTACAACCTTTGAGTCTCGTTTGCCTTTGGCTGCTACACTTGTTTCATGCCTCGCAGTTATAGGTTGAAGTGAAACTCATGACATGCTTGCTGCCTGGTAGACTATTTATCTAAGTAGCTATATAGGTTTAATTTGGTTATACAAGAAGCTCTATAGGTGTACTTTAGCCTAATATCATTATTATGCACTGATCGGAACGGGGCTAAGAGAACCTGGTGCTGTAGACTATAAGGGATAGACCGAGTGAGCTTCCCAGAGAGTCAGACATTATACACTACAGAAGGGATGGACCAAGTGAGCTCCTAGAGAGTCTTGGATTTTATATACTACAGGACGGTAGACCGATTGAGCTTCCTCAGAGAGTCTTATCTTGTTTGAATCTCTTTGAGAACCTTCCCAAGCTAGAGGAGGGATTGACTGAGTGAGCTTCCTCATAGAGTCTGTGGTATACCTGAGGATATAGGAGGAATTGACCGAGATAGCTTCCTCTGAGAGTCACTAAACCTTAGGGATAAGAGGGTTAGACCATGCGATCTTCCTCAAGAGATTCCCTGACTACCCTAGACTATAATGGGAATTGACCGAGTGAGCATCCCCAGAGAGTCTCATAAATTCGTATGACCAACCAGAGGGGTTAGGCTGAGTGAACTGCCCAGAGGTTTGTGGTACTTCTGGGATAGGACCAGAGGGGATGGCTACAAGTACTTCCCAGAGGGTTTTTGGCTTCTTATTTGTTTGTTTCACTATTGTTGACTAATTCTGGATTTTTTTTTCTTCTTTGTATCATCCCGCCTTACTACGTACTGTTATTGATTATTGCTTGATGTTGTTGTTTACTGCTTATTGTACATTTACCTGCCATATACTCACTGACTGTTAGGAACATATATTTGGGTGAATGCCTACTGGGATTTAGTCTCACACCCTATTTGGGTCATGTTTTTGGTCCCAAACAGACTATATTGTTGTAGGTATAGACAAGGTTAAGCGCCCTTCGACTTTCGGTACTTGATAGCTTGGAGCAGGAGAGCATGGGACCGAGGTTTAGCTTGCGATGATAAGGAGTTTTTTTATATTATTTTGTACATTTTTTGGTACTGTAGTGATTTCCATAATTTTGACTTGTTTGGATGCTTTCCTAGTTATGTATCATGCATCATTTTATATATACATATGTGCTCTATTTTTTTGATTTAGTCTTCCGCTGTTTATGTTTTTGGTTATTACTGCTTCCTCTATTTCATGTTTATTTTTCTTCCGCTGTGTACTCTTCCAATGAGGTAATAGTTTCCCCACTATCACACCCAAGTCCCTTTCTGCAATTCGGCAGCCTTTGGCGTTTGGGGAAATGCGCTTGAGGCCATGTGACCAACCGGGTACGGGGCACCTTTGGGAGGCTTCCGGAACCGGGACGTTACAGGGAACTCCTCTCAGGCCTTGCCTCAGATTTGCTCAGGTGACCAGATCAGAGTCAACCCAGGTTGGTTTGTAACAAAATGGTATCGTAGGAGTACCTTTTTATTTGGGGAGTTAGGTATCTCTGTGATTAGGTGTGTTGGGACATGAGAGGTAGGTCCAGGAAGGACGTCATGAACCCTTTCGTGTCCTAAGCCTTGAGTTTCCAGGGGTTGTCGGGGATTTGAATTTTTCTTCTACTTGGTCTATGTGGATGTGGTATGACAAATTAATTGAGAAATTGTTACACAGCGGGCTTCAATGGAGTAGAAACCCATGTAAAACCTGAGTATATGGTTCAATATGCTTCCTGTGGTTGATTCTTTCTTGGAGCATGGCCTGCTAAGCCATGTTGTTAGGTTTTCATAGCCACTAGTTTCTTATTTTTCGAAATTTTGATGGTAAATGTTTTCTTCTAATGCATGAGAAAATGTTTTGGTTTCCCTTAAGAATTGATGTTTTTATTTAAATTTGGTTATGGCCTGTTTGACACTTTAATAAAATGAATTATTTTTTAAAATTGCTTCGGGGTGAATCTAGAGTGATATTGATGTGTATGTTGGTTGTGTTAGTTGTTGTGTGTGATGTTCGTGCATTATGGTTCATTACTTGATTGACATTCTTGAATCACTCCCTTTTTATTACACATGTTGACATGGGAACCTGGCATAGAAATTGAATTTTCTGTGAACGATTACTACACTAGTTTAGATTACGCACTAGCTAGTGGCCCATAACATAGAGATGTTTTGTTATTATAATTTCTATGGGATTGGTCCCCTCGACCAAGTCAAGTAGGGTGATGGTTAGGTGATAGGGAGATATGACTTCATTTAGAGTAGGCATTCATTCAATATGAGTCACATTTATTGTATGTTCTAGATTTTTCATGAGCTCCTAAGTTCGACCCATGTTTTCTTAAGTGCTTATTTCCATGTGGCAGATGATTGAGGTGATTAGTTTTGTTGTTGGCCCTGCGCGCCACTTTTCTGTTTCCCTTGTTGTTTGTTGTGTGTTGTTTATGGTTTCCACTTGTTTAACAACTAAATTTGTTTTTTAAATTGGTCAAGGAAATGTTTTTATAAATGTAATGCATATTTTTCCTTCAAACCTTAAGATTGCTATTAAATTAAAAAGGGTAATGGGTTGTTACTTGTTTTAAATATGAAAAGTGTGTGTGAAACCCCATATTTCATATAATGTAGTTCAAACATGGAATTTTTAAATTCTTTATTTAAATGTAGCTCTTTGGGGATAGTTTGATTGGCACTCCTACCGAGTTTTAATACTCGCATCTATAATGTGTTTCTGTTTTTAGTTTTTGTTGCTGGTTGGAGTCAATCTTGTTCATCATGGGAAAGTATTGGATGTGTCTTGTAGAGTGACTCTCGGGGTCATGAGGAGTTTTGGTCGTGGTCAGGTTAGTGTGTGTTGTTGGTTGTTGTTTATTTTTCATGTCGTTTATTCACTTTGTGTTGTTCTACTTTTTCTTCGGCTTTATTTATTTCTATTGCGTGAAACCATTCCGATTCATTCTCGATTGATGCCCTAGCACTTTTTCCTAGCCCAGAAGGATTGGGAATGCCTCTCGGTCCTTGTCGCAGATCGGGTTGGGTGACCAATTCATGTTTGACCCAGGTTGGTTTGTGACAGATATGATTATTTTATATGTGGTTAGAGCGCCATCAACTAAGAAAAGAAAAATGGTAAGGGTGTTACCTCAATTTATCTTCATCAAGACATATTTTGATGTTATAAACCAATTTATTATATATATATATATAATATAAATACAAAGAATACAATTTTTAATTATACAAGATTTATGTCATAGTATTTATAGATCCATATTTGTTTCAAAAATCTAGTGACTTTTGAATAAAAATTACTAAAGTATTAAGGGTTTTCCTAGATTCAAATATCTTCTTTGGGTCACAATCACTCTTCTTTGAGTATTATCTTTCAAAACTGGTTCATTTAAGCAATGATTATGTATTTTGTATTTCTATATTATTTTATGGGGAAATAATATTTTGAACCAAATTTTCTTCTATTCTTGATTCTATTGTTTTTTTGTAAATTAATTAATATAAAGAATAATTCCAATCTATTTTGATGGATTTTTCTTCTATGGAAATATTTTTTATTTCCCACTAATTTTATTCTTTCCTTAGTGGAAACTCCAATTTTTTTATCTATAATTACATTTGTTCCCTTTATTTATTTTAATACAAATTTTTCTTTATTATTTTAATGATGTGGGCTTTAAAAAGGTTATTTAAAAATGTTCAAAATGTTTTTTAATACTTTCAAAATAAAAATTTTATCATCCACTCCAAATATTATTTTGATATCTTTTATGTATTTTTCAAGGTTCCATTATTAATGATTATTTCTAAAATTAAAATATTTAAATATATTTTCACTTACCTTTTTTGAAAATATTATGTCTTTTACAAGACTCCATAATTAAAAATTATTCTAATAGAATAATTTCTCCCTGTATTTTTACTTATATTATTTTAACCCTAATGTATTTTTAAGGATATATTATTTGGAACTCTTTATAAAAAGTATTTCAGAAGTCTTATATTTCACTAAAAAAATTATGTATGATATTAATTTATACATCAATGTTTTCAAATGTTTTGTAAAAGATTTTTTATTTTCACTTATATTTTTCCTCCAAGGACTATCTTTAATAATGTAATGTTTTTATCACTCTCTATATGTTATATCGATATGATTTATTTTTTAAAATGAGAGTTCTGATATTCTATGATTTCTTAGTTCACATGTGATGTTTTTTGATATTTTTTAGAAAACGATTATTTTTTCCTTGGGTTCATTATGAGATGATAAATTTTTTATTTTATTATGGAACACATATTTATCAGTAGTGATGGATGGGTCCAATATCACCATTCAATTCCTCGGTTATGGTTTCATATCACATGATACAACATTATGTTGTGTGAATGAGATGGGAAAATATTTCTTCACATTTTTTTGTGTGAATGATATGAGAGAAACATTGTTCACAAGGTTGTTGTGTGAATAAGATCTACGAATCTTTGTTCACAAGTTGTTGTGTGAACATGATGTAGAAATCATTTTTTATAAATTTTTTATACTTATTATTTTACCACATTTACATGTGGTTTATCGGGTTATGCCAAATTTTTAAGAGGAATTTCATTACCATGAAATTCTATATTTTCAAGATCATGCCTTATTTTTAAAGTATTTCATACTTTTATGTCACACTAACATGTTATATTCCTTTTCAGATGTCTTTGAGAAATGTGATATATTGTATGCTTACTTCAAAATATTTTATGATCTTATTTTGATCTATCATGTTTTTTATTATCATCCATGGTATTATGGTATTTTATTAAGATATATATCTTCCTCATAATCTCCATAATGTTTATGATCTAATAATATATGATATGTCTTTTCCCTTACTGATTATTTGAGGCCTTCTCTTTAGTAGGTCTCTTTATAGAGGGATTGGATGTGGTTCCATCATCCTCATATTGAGATTACATAACTTAAATGGTGGCTCTATCCTCTTTTTCATGGGTGGAATTTTTATATTTATTAATGGGGGAAGTAGATACATTCGTATGTTTTACAAAATCAAGGAGGAATATAGTAATTGGAGTGGGAAAGGTATCAACTTAGAAAAGGTAGTGTGTACATATGAAATTGTTTCCCAGATAGATCTCATAAAGGAATAGAGGAGCTATATGGTATTAAAATAATACACTTTTTTATGGGGTACCTAGGATCCTCATTATAAGCTGGAAAATTATGTATTCATCAATACAGGAGGGTTGTCAAAAATTTGTTTTCTCACATAAATAGAAATAAGAATCATTTATTATCATTAATGGTCTAGATAACCCTCAACAATTGTGTCCTTACTTCCACCTTGATTCACATCTTTTCCATTCTCAATGTGATAAAAATAGTTTTGAGGAAGATTGAGAAGGTTATTATATCCTTTAAATGTGACGAAAATGTTGAATGAAGGTGACACAAGGCCTCTTGGACCAAAATGGTGAAACCAATGGATACATGAGGCATCAACCTTAGAAGCATCATGGGTACAATGTACAAACTGCATGCCAAGTTAGCTTAGTAGCTTTTGGAAGGGAACAATATTTAGAGTAAATACATCATTGGGGAATATGGGGTAGACTTGGAAGCACCAAAGGGGACAATATCATGCTTATGGAAGATACTATGGGGCCTCATTCTATAGATTCATTGTTAGTCATGGTGGATTGTTGGATGCAAGGAAATCATGTTTTGGAAACATAAGTGGGTGGGTGAACCTCTTGGATTCCCATGTTTCCCAAATTCTAACATTAAGTTTTCTTATGAAAGAATGCACATAACATTAATTTATGAAACCCTGGATCATCAGAAATAAGATGTACTAAATATAATTAATATGTATACTGGTCAAGATATATGCTTTTATAATGGATCCTCATCAGGTTCCTTCTTCTCTAGAGTTTTCAAAATTAACTTAATGAAAACCTCAAGCATAATGGATTGGGGAGGAGAACTTTAGTGTAATGAAATACCTAAAAATTTTAACCTTCTCATGTGGGATATCTCGAACCATGTTGTCCTGATGGATGAGGTGATTTTATGGAGAAGAGTTAAACATATATCTGATTCCTCTACAATCATTTCATCATGGAGTAAATTTATGAGAACATATTCATTGAGGGGGAGTAGGTGACTGCTGTTTGGGGTGGATTTGGTGATCTCACTAGACTTGAAACGCATATGTACTTTAGATATGATTTTCATCAATATTGGACCCATGGTGTGGAGAGAAATTTTTTTGGGTGGAAGGAGAGGGTAATCCTACTTCTATTAGGTTGCTGGTGGATATGGAGGACTATGAAGAAATTACACATTAATGGAACCCACCAAGTTTGTTTTTTCCATGAATATTTATTCCAAGTTCCTAGAGATGGAACTGGGGTCACTCTTGAGGTAATTGGATAATTCAACATCATTGATGATGGTTGTTACATGCATAAAATTCTTACCCTCGACTCAATCGTTTCTTACCCAGGGTAGATGGGTTTAATGGGACTATCCTAGTAGTGTTCTCAAACATAACATCAATGGATCCTAAAATAATTGAATTATATGGGGGTATTCATTGTCTATGACTCTGAAGGTATAGTTAATATCACTTTCAGTAACTTCTATGGTTGGGGTGACTCTCTCCTTACAAAGGCTAGAGATATTTTTAATGGGATCGAGGTATATCTTTCCAACAATATCATGTTGGCCAACATTAAAATAGAATCCACGATTATCCTCAATTCTCTCCAATATAAGATTATCACCCCTTAGTCCTATGTATACCACATCTGAAGATTCAATATTCCCATTAGATGGGTGAAATTGGTGAACACGTGGCATGAAGGAAACAAAGTTGTAGAATTTTAATCCTCAAAAGCTACACAAGATAACTCATGTATATTATTTCCAAGATCATGAACCCACCCCCTGAGTGCCTTGATCTTATTCTATAATATCCTCTCGATCTTTACTACATCAGGCCTCCGTGATATTTCATCCCTCTTTTTGTTTCACAAATAAAAAATATTACTTCTTATGGATGATGGGTAACTACATGGGTATCATTCACTACACTTGAGGGAGAGATGTTTGATTTGACTAGTGAGTGGGATATTGGATAAGTTTTAATTATACCATATTTGAGCTATATTGGAGCTATTATTTTGTAGGTAGATGGAATGGTTCTTACAATGGAACATATAGTATATTATTCTTTTCCTCTTATAGTGGACCTTTACAAGGACATCTATCTAGGAGACTTATCCAGACATCCTCATGATAGAGGTATTTACATTGAGATTGAACATATTCTAAGGGAATAAAATATATTAATCCCACATATCATATGGCACCAACTGATTGGAGGTAACATAATGTTCATCTATAGAATTTAGAGGTAAAAGGTTTTATCAATCCAATCACATCTCTCTGGGGTAGTCTAGGGTTGTTTTCTAATAAGGAATATGGTAGTTTATGGATTTTTGTGGAATATAGAAAATTGAATAATGTAACAGTGAACAATATGTACCATTTACCTAGGAATGATTATATTTTAGATAAATTATGGGGATCTTGATGGTTTTCCCAAAATGATCTTCATTTAGTCTTTCATCTGGTGTGGGAAAGATAAAAGGATATTCCTAAGACAATGTGTGGGGATATAAATGGAGTATATGTGTATCTTTTCATGCCTTTTGAGTTTACAAATTATTCAATGGTGTTCATAGATATCATGAACAATATTTTATATCCATGTCATGGATCATCCATTTTTTTATTCATAGATTCCATTTTTATAAATTCTAATAAATCATATATGTATACTAGGAAACATGAGATTATTTTGGTACACTTTGATCTCACTAGATTTATTCCAAGATAATGAGTATCGGTTTTGGATTCAGGATGTTTTCTTCCTTGTTCATGTCATTTATTAGGTATATATTTAATTGGATCCAATTAAGGTAGTGGTTGTGATGTCTTGGTCATGTCCCTTGAAGTTTTTTGAGATTAGGAGTTTCCTTGGGCATGTGAGGAAATATCAATACTTTATTCAGGAATTCTATAATCTGGTAGAACTAATGATAGGGATGACCAAGAAAGGGACTGATTTTTAGTGGTTTGATCAATGTGATATAGTTTTCCTATATTTTAATAGAATATTGATGAACGAACCAATTTTAACCCTTTTAGATCCTAGTATTGGATATGTAGTGTACTATGATACCTCAGGAGTTAGGATGAGAGATTTGTTAATACAAGATGATTAGTTAGTTACTAAGGGGTCACATAATCTATAACCCCATGAGAAAATCTTCTTTGATGCATGACTTAGAATTTAAATCTATAGAAGTTATTGTAAAAGACTTTCAGTACTCAGCTAAAATTGAGTACAACATATAATCCATAAATAGATGGTCAATCAGAGTGAACTATTTCGATTTTAGATTATATAATAAGATAATGAATCTTGGATTTCAGTGGATCTTAGTATGATATTTTATCCTTGAATGAATTCTTATAAAGTTCAAAATTCTAAGATTCTATTCATACAGAGCCTTTTGAAGTTCTCTTTGGCCTACTATTTGGTTCAACACTATGTTGGCATGAGGAAGGTGAGGCAACTATTATGGGTTTGGACATGGTATATGAGGCATCTGAGAGAGTAAAATTAATTATTAAGTAGTGTACCACCTCTCATAGTAGGAAGACATTAAATTTAGACTCGAGGATACAACATTTAGAGTTCATTATTGGTGAAAAATCACTCTTGAGTATTACTCCTTAGCTAGCTCATTGATATTTGTTCAAGAAACGTAAGATAATATTAGGATTTTTTATTTCATTTGATATTTATGAGAATATGAGGACTTTGGATTACTCTATTGATCATCCTCCTTTATACTAAGGAATGAATGATGTGTTTCATGGGTCTCAACACTGTAGTTACATGCATGATCCTATATATGTGACTGATTACAAGGATGTTGAGCCAGAGTCTAACACATCATACATAGAACACCTACTGTAGATTCTAGACCAGAGTGAGAATGTTTTATAGGGGAAGATAGTACCACCAATTCAGATTATATGGTTGCACTGAAAAATATATAAGGAATATTAGGAGAAAGAAAAAGATATTCTGTCTTATTGTCCAGAGTTGTCCAAGAATGATTCCAAGAGTTTCTTATTGGGCTCGATAAGTCTTATTGGGGTACAATGAATGGAATTAAAGAATTAAATTTCATTATGAGTTAATTTCATCTTTCATTCATGATATGTTGAATTATTAATTTATTTATATGAGTTTCAGGGGGTTTGGTGTATTTTTAAGAGTTTATAAAGCCTTTTATAAGGTCAGCAGTTAGGGGAAACAAGGTGGTTGTCCCTATGAAACCATGTATCTTGTTGTAGAGGCACTTGAGTTAGATCATGGTTAAGGATTATAGTTTCTCAGACCATGTAACCTCTCTTTACAAACCATGAAACCCATTCCAATATATAAGAATTTTTTTTCAGTTTTACAAACCGTGCGACTAAATTGTGTTGGAGAATTTATAATGTAGTAACCTCACATAGTTGGTGCGCAATTTGTCTAACTGTGAAACCAAAAAATGTGCATGTGAAATTAGTGATCAAAAAATTATATTAAATGGTAATAAATCGTCCTAATTAACATATTATTATATCTATTTATAGACCTATAATACCTAGAGATTCCAAAATCTTCCCTAAGTGATTTTACCCCCTTCTGATCTCTATTCTTGTGGATATAATAATGTTAGTGAATAGAGATTTAAGGTATGTATCATTAAAACCTTTATTCATTGAGTCTATTTTAGATATACATTTTTTACCTTGAGAAAAATCATAGATCATGTATTTCATGGAATTATCTATGGATATCGATACCATATAATGATTAATTCATGGATCATTAATATATTAGTAGAAGATCTAGTGCCTTTGTAGTCTTCCCTTGATCAATCTCAGGTCTAGTGATATTAGTATATTCTAAGTGGTACGCTGGTATAGATCTAATCTCGTGGAATTAAAATATTATCTAATATCATTCTATAAACCTTGATGTGATTCATTTATATTAGTACATAGACAAAAATAATCATTTTTTAGTGGAAAATAAATGGTTGGCATGTGGTTTGACAAACTATGAGAACAAACCATTTGGATGTCCTTGTAAGGCTATAGCCTCGCACGGTTGGTGCGTAGTTTGTATAACTGTGTTCTCAAACCATAGGAATGTATAATTAATGGTCCAAAACTACTCTTAAAGGACATAAATCATATGAATTATTTCATTCTACTTCTTCATTACATACCTTTCTACATAGAGACTCCACAAGATACACTATGTGATTTCCTACCCTTCTAAGCCCAATTTCGTCGGATCCAGGCTTGTTGGTGATTGGGTAATTAAGGTATGTTATCTATGAACCTCCATTCATGAGTTTTATTATAGATATTCATTTATTCTCTTCATATAAATCATATATATAGCATGTAATGGATATATCTATGGACTCTGATACCATCTAATGATGAATTCGTCCATCGTTGATAGATCGGTGGTGGATCCATTGCATTGGAGGTCTTCCTCTGATCAACCCTAGATTTAGCGATGTTGGAAGATATTGAGAGTTATATTGTTTCAAATCTAATACCATGGACATAAAATATTCTTGGTTATCATTCCGTAACCCTTGATGGGATTCAGTTTGAATTGGTTTTAGGGGTCCTTTCCATGAGAGCATGATCTAGCTGGTGCATGGGCATGGCTTGGTTATCATATCATAATGGGTTGTGATGATTTTCAACAAAGAGATAAAGGTAGGAAGTAAATACCATATATGGACTTGATAATGAGTTTTTTTCCATGTTCAATAATATGTTCATGCATTTCCATAGGTTTATTGTGTGATATTCCATGTTTCCATGTTTGTAGACATAGCATAAAGAACCATTGTGTGATATGGTACGTCTATGTGTGAGTTTTTAACCGATGAGACCCAATATTATTATGATATTCATTATATATATGTGAATGCTATGATGAAATTGTTTCTATTTGAGGTATTTGGTATATTATATATTATTTTTGTTCTTTTCATGGTACCAAAGTGATAGATGGATTTGTATGGTTTAGTGGCCCCAATAGGGGAGCATGTTCAGATTCCTCATCTTACATGATGACAGGACTAAGTTAAATGATAGGTAATAATGATTGGTTGTATCCTAACCTATGGAAATTATAGTCTTCAGTCACCTGATTTAAGAGGTGGAAGTGAAGATGGGGAATGATAGTCATATGTTTCTTGACTTGTGGGCTTGGGCATGAAGACGATTCACAAAATCCTTATATGTATTTGAGTGTGGAATTGGGAATAAAGTACTATACTGAATATTTATGGTGGGATAATCCACTTATGAATTTCCCATGACCATTCCAATATTTTTTGGCATGTAGTTGTAGTGGGTGTTGTTGGGGTTTTTGGTGGATTTTTTAGTGTATAGATGTTATGTATTTTTTTGTTTTCCTGTATACGGATTTATTTTATTGTCAGAGCATCCACGTTTTTATATATGATCACTTAGGTTATGGAATCATTGGTGGTGGCCTACTGGTTTACACTCACTACCTACATGGGAGTCATGATTTGGGTACAGATTTTGTGACTAGGGTTCAAGTAAAGTGAAAGTGTTCTGTGATATAGAGATGGGGAGATTGAAGCTTAGAGTTAGAGGCCATCTGTATCATAGGATTCTTTAATTTATATCTTGGTTCATTAATTTTTGGGTTTTAAAATATTTTCGGAGTCTCGAGATGAAAATTTTGAGTTTCAAGAAAAATAGGATAGGAATGTGATTTAGGTGTGTAGTTATTAGTAACCGTGTAGTAATGATAAAACATGGATAAATTGGTTATAGTGTCAATTTTCACAGTTCTAATCATGGTTTGTCTAACCATGAAAGTTTCCTAGTTAAACATACATCTGGATGGGTTTTTTATAACGACCCATACTTTACATACATTGTTAATACTTCAAAATTGAATCATACTTATTACAACATATAACAAAACCATGGAAAGGACCGTATAGGTATAGTGTCCTTAGAAACTGGGAAACATAAACAACTAGTTCATAAAGCATCTACTTTTCCTCCCATTTATTTCATCATATCTAGAGTACCTTTTTGGAATATCCTACTTAATAACCTTATTCCTGACCTGGGGAAATAAAACATACAAAAGGGTGAGCTCAAATGATCAGTAAGGGTAAACAAAAGAAATATCAATCACATCATAAGAACAAAACTTTTGGAAATATTAACCTGCAAAAGATATCATAATTTCATAACATGGGATAAATCATAGTAGTGAAATTTAATCCCAATAATCATAACATAAAACATGAAACTTTGTGGAATACACACATAATCATAGAGAATCATTTCTTATTAGTCAAGACTCATTTCCAAGAATATCTTAGTAGACAAAGTCCATTTTTGAACCGAGTTCACTCCTCGTTTCAGTCCTGTTTCACTGAACCGGTTTGACCTGCCATTCCAGCCATGTCTATCTCATGAGATAAAAAATCTTTACCCAATGAATTGGAGGGAGATATAGGTCCCACCCATCTCATAATGATACCATTCTTATGTGTGCCACAAAATCATAAACCATACATCATAGCATAACCCATGTAATAAAAATGGGAATCTTAAACATCATGACATCATAAAACAATTCATATAAGATAAAGGAATTCATAAAAATATTTCCATCACAACATAATCAAATCAATGTAATAATATGGATAGAAACATAACCCTATATTATCTTAGATGGAAAATAATTTTGATAAAATACTTGAACTCCATTCTTGAGGAAAATATCCTTTTGACTTCAGAAACACTTTTCCTTTCTTAACATGTCATAAAATTCTTAACTAAAATAAGTTGATTAAAAATAAACTTGAAAACTTGTAAATGAATCTTCTTGGAAATAATGTTTGAAAAATCCATTCATTCCGTATAAGTTAAAATAAAACATTCTTCTCGTACTTTTTTCAGAAAAGCCAAAAAGTACCTCGTACAAAAACGACAAAAGATTCCTTTCATATCTTTTACTAAAAACCCATTGAAGTGTAAAATTGGATTTAAACAATTGTAGGTGGATGGAAATAATATTACATATTGAGGAAACATGGATGTGGATGATAACATACACCTCAGTAAATTTCAAAGTATAAACAATCTCGGATAAAAATGAGATTGTGATATTTCCATTACCTTAGGTCTGATTTGCTTCATAAGTGTCCGAACCTCCTATATAATGATTTAAATAATGTTATTTACTTATTCCAGAATCATAATTATTTTTATGATATCATATATGGTCATATTATTAGCTTCTTAGTAGTAATATTTCATTGCTACTTGTTATTCGGGTGTTTATAACTTTTTGTTCTTATGCGTGTTTTGTCGAATAAATTCTTATTCTTCTCTTTAGGTTATAGATACATCATTTCCAGAATGGTATTAATTTACTATATATCATATTTATTCATTCAATTCATTTATATAATCATTATGCAATGAAGATCATGTAGAACGAATCGCATCACATCGTGGAGACGGTATTCCGTACGTACGCACGAGCGATGATATCGTTCCCATGATCGTGGAATTATATTGGAGTGTATGTATACTATTTAAGAATCAATATCACTTTAAAATAATCATATATAGTAATTATTTACACCATTATACCCATCCAAGTAAGGTGGTGGGGGAAAATAGATTACACCACGGCGTGGAGACGGTATTCCGTATGTACGCACGCACGGTGATTTCATTTTCCGTAGGATGAAGAGATGGTGAAATAGGGTTGTTTCATACTTATAATAACATATAAGTATATGAGTGATACTGATGTTATTACTTCATAATGAAACAACTAAAGAAGAAGAAGTTTAAGAAGAAAGAATTTGGAAAGGATTGGTAATGGATATTACCTCTTTTTTGACGCGCCTTTTCTTAACCTCCTCTTAGGGCACTAGGGTTGGTCTTTGAAGAAGACCAGAACATCTAGGATGATTCTAGGGAAGTGGGGAAGTGAAATGGGCATGGTTTGGACGAGCTTGAAGGCTCAAATTGGTGTGAGGAGGAGAGGGAGGAGGTTCCCTTTTATAAGGGTGGAGAGGGGCACCTTTGGAAATATAAGAAATATTAGATTATATTAAATCAAAAACCGACTTAAAAACTTCCAAAATGACTCATATCCAAAGATTAGATGAGGTATGGTTGTAATCCCATCAACCAATAAAATTTAGACATGTTAGGAATTTATTTTAAGCATTATCAACTTGATTTATCCTTATTTATCAATTAAATTTTATTTGTGGTAATAATATTCTAAATTTTAAATTATTATTAATAATTACATATGTGTTGCGAATTTTCTATAATTTGACACTTTATGACATTTTAGACCATATAAAATTTAATTTATAATTTTTAAATATTTTTGTGATTTTTAAACAATTTTATAATATGTTATTTTTATAAAATAACAATGGTGTCAATTTTGACACTATTCATTTATTTGAATTTAAATAAAATATATTCAAAGGATATGTTCGAACTAAAAGATTTAATAGATTAATAAAATGTCATATGTATCTAGAAAATTAGTGGAGCACATTAAATAGTACATATAATAATTATTTTAATATTTTTAAAACAATTTATTTGATATTTTAATTAATAAAATAATTTCAACATCACTATTGTGTCATAATTAATGATAAACATTTAATCCCTAAAAATTCTAAATAAATTCCTATGTTGTATATAATTGTATTATCTTTCTGGAGACTATTCATTTTCGAAGTTTCATCAAGTTTATCACTAAAGTTAAATTATTATACTTATAAGATTTCAGAAAGTGACATGTTGTCACATTCTTTGGTTTTAATAATAATTAAATTATTTTCAAAGAACAAAGTCCATTAAATGAATCTAATCCGACCCTTAGGTGATATGGGTCTACTTTTAGTCATCCAATAGGATTTTTTCAGGTGTTAGGGTAATTTTATAATCTTATATTTACCCTTAATTACCCGATTTACCTTTAACTATGGTAAATAAAATTTACCGTAGTTACTATTCATAATGCCCAAATTTAAAAAGTACCCTATTAACATAATTTGTACCCACTTATTAAAAATATGGAATCCATTTTTCAAAATTGAAAACACATAAGTCGTAGTAATTAATTTAATATAAATCTCGTTGTTAAGAAAACAGGTTTTAGAAGTTAAAACATTGCCAAAGATTGAAATGTTTTTACCTATGAATTCAATGTGAAATTAATGGTAATGACATACATTATATTAAATGGTAAAAATATATTCTATCTATACTTTAAAACCATTCAATATTATAATTTATCCATATAAATTATCTCAATGAAAAAAGTTGTTTTTAATTAAAAATTAGCGTATTTTTACTATTCATCAAAATATGAAAGTTATCAGAAAAATATCAAAAATTTATCCAAAGTAAATTTTTTTATCCTGATTCAAAAGAAGAATTTTATTTTGCTAAATTGAACTTATAAATGTGTCAAAAACTAGATTTAATGTGGGTGTGCTATCAAAAGGCGGCAAAACTGCATTTTTTGATAAATACTTATTTTACCCAAATAAATTTATTTTGTTCTCTTACCATGTTCTAGAAAATGTGTAAGATGAATAATAATGTTGTAAAATTTAAAATTCAGTTAATACTATTCATAACGGCTAGTTTATAATATTATAATAATATATCGTTGTGTAGTGGAACTCGGTATTGCGTACTACACACGCTATCGAGGAAGGTCGCGATTGCGTGTAGCGAAAGATTCCTTTGATGATTTATATAAAAACAAAATATTTCTTATAAAAGTCTCGGGTGTTACATTTTTTCTATAGTCTGTGACATTGGTTGAGAATGGTTTTTCATATTGTGCATTTATTCCCAAGAAACAATTTTATTTGGTTTTAAAGGGACAATGTCTATCACATTCTTTGTGTACAGTTTGTCTAACTGTGAAACCAAAATGTGTGACCCGATCCAGGCTTCTTAAAACAAAAAAATACCTTGATTCTCTTTCTTGATTTAACCTTAAATCCCTTCATAATTCATTGATATACTAAACCATCATCTTCGTGTCATTATATGACTTTCTATTCATGGTTCCTTGGTTATTATCTATCAATTTGGAAGGGTCACATTACGTTATTCATAAATATCCTCTCAATTTCTCATATTTTTTCAGGATCTTCTCTTGATATTTCTTCCCCTTGTCTCCTAGGAACCTGAGTGGGCTATAATTTCTAGATATAAATTGGTTCATGAATAGTTGATGACATTCCTTATAGGTACCAGCGTTAGTGTGACTTAAGAACATAGATGAACTAGTATCATAGACCTCATCTTATGGCCTATTTTTGCACCAATAGTAGACATTACCTAGATAATGTTGCTTTAATTTCACACTCATTTTTGAAGTGTATGGGTTTTATTAGTAACTTATCTTTGTCTAATCAATCATATTTTACTTCCATGTTATCAAGTCTTGGTATATGGATTATTTTGATTACTAAAATCAAAGTACTATTTTATGAAAATATTTTTTCATTTTAAGTGCTTTATAAAATCTAGTTTTGTTTTAAAATTAGAACAAATGGTTGATTAGTTAAATTCTTTGTATAGATTATTGGTCAAATCTGTAACGACCCAATCATTTATGAATAATATTCAATTTTTTTAATTAAATGTCTTATGGTTAGAAAAGTCACATACAATTTTTGTTTTAATATATCTAAATGTATTTAAATGACCATAATGTATCATTACCATTGATAATATATCCGTTGAACAGTGATCACATGGCTAGTATAAATATAGGGTTTTAACAAATCCTTTTGGAACAGAAAAAGGAAGTGATGGCCTAAACTAGTTGAATCATACCCAATAAAGCCCACTTATTGAAACATCCGAGTGATATAGAATTTCTGGACTTTTCCCTAGACCAATCCCAAGCCGAGATCCAACAACTTAATCATGAGTGAAACTGTTAATGGGAGTACTTCAAGCTCATAGAGAGCATGGCCCAAACCTTGTCCACCGAGCGACCTCATGAAAGCCCCACCATCACACACATTACTCTTAGGGTGTATTCTAGTGTAATTAATCGATATGTATTAATACCCTAGAATTATGATTATTTACACTATTGTTTTATAGAATAATGAATACACTTTCATTATTTCATTATTAACTTGAAAATGATTTTTAAAGCCCAAATAATATTTTTTAATAAATTCAATTAAGAAGTATATTTTGATGAATTAATGGAATTTTTTAAAAACAAAATATTTTAATAAAAATTTATTATTAAAAAATTTATTAAAAATTATTGATCATATAATTTTTATGAAGTCATGATTAATTTGATTATGGTTTGAAAACTATTTTTTCAGAACACATCAATTTTCAATAAGTGTCATTTTTTATTTTAAAAGTGAAAATTCACATATTTAGAATGTTATTTAGATAGAATGAATATTATTTTTTGGAATCAGGATTTTGAAATTATCCAATAGTTAATTTTTTATAATTGTAAGAGAGTCAAATTTTTGGATAAAAATTTAATATAATATAATTATATAGTCTTTTTATGAAATCATAATGACCCAATAGTGATGTAATATATATTATAAAAGGTATAATCAGCCAAATAAATTTTGTAGATTTAAAATAATGTGATTTCATATTTTTTTGACTTATTTTATAAATCCATAGTGAATTCTCCAAAAGGTATAATATATTATATGATTTTAAATTCATTTCTGTAATAATGTGAATCACTTACACATAAGAAAGGATAATATTTTAATATATTATGAACATGACCTTATAATGTGATTTTTTAAACTCCTCTTTAGAAAAAACACTTGTCTAAACCCCAGGCAGGTTTTTTGGTTTTGAATATTTAATTATATAGATTCCAAAACTAATGTTTCTGAAATATTAAAGAATTCCCTCTCATTTCCTATATAAACCCACCCAAGATCCAACTTATCATCACTAAAAATCATTTCAGAACGTCCTTAATCTATCATAACCTATATAGAATATTCCTAAGGAACCCCAAGCTCTCAAGAATCACCTCTTCAAGCTTTTGAAGCCACACACTCAAGTATGGGTTCCTTCCTTTCTCATTTTTATCCAAGTTTCCTTACGACAATACACCCTTTTATTTTAAATTAATAATTATGGGGTGTGTTTTTTCACCCCTGATACTTCCCTTATTATGTTTTAAAGATGAGATAACCCTTTCTCTATCTTTAATCCCTCCCATGTACACCTGATACTATGCTGAAATTTCATATGAGCTAGTCCATGTTTCCTCTTTCTTCAAGTTTCATCATTATGTTATGCCTTCTATTTAAAAATTTATTATTTTGGGACATGTATTTCTATTACATACATACATTTAATTTCATGTATATTTGATTAGTTACCCATTTCTCTCTAATCACCCCCTTTTCTGAATTTTTATGTCATGTCGTTTGGCTGCCGAAATTGCACTGAAAATTTCCATTCCAAAACAATTGTGTATTGAATACCATAACCATTCCCTATCATGGTTGTTAAATTTTATGCACATGTATCATTTTATTTAAGACTTAGATGTATTTATTACACACTAATAGATTTTTTAATAATTAATGATGATGAATGAATCTATGTTTTATGATCTCTATGTTACACTTAAGCATGAGATTGAAATGTTAATGAAGGGTGCGCCAGGATAGTGCTCCTATGCATTGGTTAATGTTTAGTATCATGAAAATTCATGTTGGGATAGGGGTTTTACAGATTACTTTATGGGACATTGTCCACTATTATGTCTTGGAAGTTTATCCTTGACCTATGATGCAGTGTTTTAAGTCAATGCCACTTTTCTAGGTTATGAATATAATGTTATATCATGTTTTTTCATTCATGTTCCATTATGCCTCATTGATATGCCTTTCATAACATGTGTTATTATCTCCATGTTATTCCATGTTTACTTCTTTACTGGGATTTATATCCCACTTATTTCTTATATATTTTTCCAGGTTATCCCATACAGTTTTAAGTACAAATGAGTATTATCAACATGTTAAAGAAGTTTTCAATAAACATGTCGTATTCCAGGTTTTAAGTTGTTATATAATTTTACTAATTTCCCAAGAAACTAGAATTATCAATATTTTTGGTTTTATTAACTGTAATTTTATTTAATTAAATCATGTATGAATGTAATAAAAAGAATTGGGTTATTATAGAATCTGACAAAGCGTTACTTCACACATGCTACTTTTTTCTTTGGGGGTTTGTTGTCTTGAATTTTTATGATATAGTTAAAGTTATGGGTGTCATGTGTCATGTTTAATAATATTTTCTAACATTAATTTCCTAGTGGATTATAATAGAGGTGATGATTAGTCAGATGTATAATTGGTTTTGGTATTGGTTTTTTTCTTCCTGGACTAGCCTTTTTTGATTTATTTGTCATATATAATGGTTGTGCACATTTTCTTCCACCTTATTCTACGATTTTTTGTCTTTATCTTATATTACATGAGATATGTTGTGTTATATTTTAGGGTAAAATTATTATTATAGTTTTAATGGTGACACCTAGGTGTTATTTTTCATCCCGCGGCAGTTGGGAAAATGATTCGGGACATGTTTTGATCTACCTCGATGACGTGTCATATTATCCCAGGATGGTTTGTTACAAAATGGAATCAAAGAATTACCTAGTTTAAATTTTTATTAAATTTGTTGGGTATGGTTTGGTGATTGGTACGTTAGAGCTATGACTTCTTGGGTCTCAATAATTTCATTCCATGTAGGTTCTTAATACCTATATTTCGTGATTACACTTGAGTTACCATGGGGATTTGGGATTTAATTTCTATTTGAGGCTTTCTATGAGTTATGGTTCGACATGATGACTTATGATCCCCATTGGAATGTTTCTTTCTTATATGGTGGATATTCTATAATTGGGGTGTAAAAGGAAAGAGGATTTAGTTTGTGATGTATAACTACATGGAATGACAAGCCATGATGTGATCAAAAACATGACATTGAAAATATTAGGGTAGTTTTGGAATGCTTATCACATTGATGTCATCCATGGGGAAAATTCGATCTTGATTTCACATATTTTTAATTGTGATTTTTAATGCACTTTATTCATATATTATTTGAGTTACTCTCATTGATAGAAAAAATCGTGGTGATTCCGAGGATATATTGATATTACGAATTGGTTTGACTGGTAGTTATGACATAATTTTTTTTTCATGTGTAGTATAATTATGTTTATGTTTGAAAATGTATTTAATGAAAAAATCATTTAGTTTAAACAATGAATCTTTAATTATTTATTATAAAAATATTTCTAGTTTCTATCTCATTCCCTTAGAAATGATTGTTTAATTATGAAAACCTGGAAAATGTTTTGGATTTAAAACTAATTAATAAACTACATGAAATAATTTAACAACCCTGATGTATGAAATTAATAAAGTTTAAATGTTTTAAAAAATATTTATTTTCTATACAATGGTAAAAGGGATTTTTTTGGTATTATGTTAAAACCCATGATTGTTTCAACATGTAAACTAGAATAGAAAATGGTTTTTTAAATTGTAATGATAAATCAAAAGAATATTATAATTTTTATTAAAATGAAATTTTATAACTTGGATAGTTCATGAAAATATTTTGGTGATCAAATGGTAATTTCTATTAATTAATTTCAATAAAAAATAATTCAATTCAGGATGAGAATTAATTCTAATTAATAATTTATCATGAAAGTTGAAAGGTTTTATCTTGTAAT
This sequence comes from Viscum album, assembly GCA_963277665.1. NCBI lineage: Eukaryota > Viridiplantae > Streptophyta > Magnoliopsida > Santalales > Viscaceae > Viscum > Viscum album. Next base: position 1,285,609,766 of record OY728134.1, read on the forward strand.
CAATGAGTTTTAAAATGTTTATCTTCAGAAATTTTTCTAATGTAATGATATATGTTAACTTGTTAAAGGGGTTATTTCTATTGCACATTTTCAAATGGTGTTTATAGGTTTTCAAAATGAATAGTTATTTGAAAGTGGTTTGTTTCTTTTGTATGAGGTTTTTAACCATTTTGAAAAGTGTTTTCTTACTCATCTAACGTGTATGTTTGTCCTTGATCATTCTTATTTGTAGGGGTTATATAATGGCCTCTAAAATTGATGAAAATATAGTGTTTTCATCATGTTTATCTTGAATATGTATTAAATAAAGATCATGATTTTTGGTAATATTCTTTCCTCGAGAGTGTAATTTTCCTCATATCCATACTCTTTCCCCGGATATTTGTAGAATGGTGAGTGTTACCTTATCTCTTAGTGTTATTTTGTAGCCCAACAAAGAATTTTATAGGTTCTACTCAGTAGTAAAGTTAGTAAGGACCAATTTTGATGAACCTCTTGGGTTCTTCAGGAGGAATGAAATATTTGGTGCATCATGTGATTTGGCTGATAAACCCTATAAGATCATTATTTATTCATTTTGATCAATTTTAGATTTGTTATAGACACATTTTGGATGGTCATTTTCATTTTCATTGGGATAATCTATTATGAGCAGTTGGAATCTGCAGTTTCTTCAAACCTCATTGCATTTGTTCCTATTAGAAACTTGTTTCTAGATATAAACTCATGAAAATATATATGAACTGATATTTGGAATATAATTATGATTATTGTGGTCCTTGGGTGTGTTCAAGGGTAACTTGGTTTGGTAATGTTACTATAAATACTAAGGAATCAATCAAAAAATATGCATGTTTTCTACATGACCATGTGAGCCACTGGGTTGAATCCTCTAAACCTGCACTACCATGAATGAAATCTCATAATCCAAAACTAGGACTATGTCATTTATTTTTTAATCATTTCTTCAATTGAATCATATGTTTTATATGAGATACCGGATGGATCTGGTGATCTAGATTGTGCCTTTATAATGATCCTTTCGGTTTTTTGACCAAATGATAAGTTGAACAATTCTTGGAAATGGATCCTTTTCTAAGGATTGATGTAGTTCCCTATTGGTTGGATAAATATTGTGAAATAATTTTTTCACATGGTTAGGGATGTATATCATAGATGTTTCCTTTGAATGGGGTGTAAAATCTCAATCATCTTGTATATTCTCTCTAGAATCAATGAAATTTCACATTATTTCACCCATTAGACTGAATATAAATAGTGGGGAGACCAATGTTAGGTCCATATTCTTCATAGATCATTATGCTTGATAATATGGGTCTTATGTCTCCTTTGAAAGGTTGTAAGTGAGGTTAACTTCATCTCTAGAGTTTATTCCTCCTAATCTCGGTTGGGTTTTGACAATGTTTCTATGAATCCTCAAGTATAGAGTTGGTATATACCATGATGTCAATGAATGGGTGATGAATTATATCTTTCACCAATTACATTTTTATGGAAAGGATCTATCCCACAGTGGCATTGATTTGATAGAAGTAGAACATACTGACACTACCCTCTTAGAGATAAGGTTATGACAAATAATGAAAATAGAATATTATAGTGCACTTGTAACCAAATTAATCCATTTATATGATACAAATTATGTCTTATGTGATTTAATATCTTTGATTTTGATATTCAGTAAAATATCAGAAAAAGAGGTGTGTTCATAATGCCTTTGACTATTGAATTACCAATGTGGACTATAATTAAAACAATGGAGGGTGGATCCTTGTTTAAATTGTTTGTAGAAATGAGCTTAGTTATTAATTATGATTTAATATTCTTGTATTAAAATATTTTGAGAAAAATGGTTATTCTTTTTACAATAATATTTGACTTGGGGATGTAGTAAACACCAGTAAACATATTTTTAATTAAACCTTTTATAGTGGGGAGACCTTGTGTTTTCTATGTGGGTGATTTTTTTCTTTAGAGGAATTTTTTTATTCAAGTTAATATGATTCACGAGTTTATAGATTCAGAACATTGGTCTAGCTTTTCCACTCACTCTCAGGTTACTAAGATGTGTCATTATATAAGAAATCGATGTTTGTGGCCCAAAATGATCTGGTTGATTTCATACCATATGACATGATTCCCTTCCTACTAATAATGTGAAGGAGAAAACAAAAAACCTACTAGGTTAGTGTATCCATATCCATAAAGTTAAAGAAGTTGGATGAAGTATCCATGGAACTCATAATTGTACAACAATATACAAATTGTTTGGGGGAGAATATATGATTTTCTGAATCATTGATAGACTCAAAAAAAATTAGTTCATGTCTACCATTCCAAATAGATGACTTGCATAGATGAGATTGAACATTTTTTTTGTTTGAGGAGTTGTGAAGATACATGTTGTACCAATGATTACAATTTTGTATTGATAATCCTTCTTTTCATTTCAATTATGGAAGGGATTGCTGAATGTGATTGGTTTTCAATTAAAGTTAGGAACAGAATTCTATCTTCAAATGAATTTATGGATTAAATGAATCAACCAATTCTTGATGATATGATTTATGTTTTCATGATTAATTTTAGTAGATTTTGGGTTTATAATCTACCATATTATTCAATTAAAGAGAAACAGTTTAAAGTGTTGTATGGGAGGACATGTAGATCTCTTTGATGTTAGGAAAGGGAAGGTGAATAGTCACTTGTGGGGTTGATTCTTTTACAAGGGTGATGGAGATAATGTTTCTATATAGGTAAAGGTAGGAAATAGTTATAATCCTTCATAAGTTTCATTTAGGTCACTGTATTTTCTAGTGGGAGGTTTTGGTAGGTGATCAGGGTATTCTTATAGTTTCACCACATTTGGGACATCATCATTTGGGAATGAAGGGTAAGTTCGCACTGAGGTTTTCTAGCGCATTTGAGATCATCAAATAAGATGTGAAAGTGTCTCATTGGTTGAACTTACTATCTCACTTGACTTTTATTGATGTTATGTTTCATATTTCCTAATTAAGTAGGTGTCAACCATACCCTTCCCATGTTTTTGAATATGAAGATGTCAATCTTAATCCTGATAAATTATTTGTTGAGTACCCAGTTCAGATTATGGATCATCAGGATAAAGGATTGTGTGATAAAATGATTAATTTTGTTTATTTATTTTGGTAGAGTGGATGAGATATCTTGGATATGTGGTAGTGTGAATATTTTATGAGTAAAAAATGGTCTTACATGCTCACAAATACAGAATTTTAAGTGCCTTATGAGGGAACAATATTTCATGGTGAGGATAATTGTGACACCATTTGGGTCATATGTGTGTTTAATTTTGAGCTTGGTGCATCTATTTTGTGGTTCTATAGGATTTCAATATTTAGGAGTTGAAAACATGGAGTTTTGGGGAAAACATTCAATATGTACGCTTTATCCACACAATTTGTTGAAATTATGTGGTAACCGTGTGATATGGATCTATGGGATGAAGTGTTGATTTTCATGGTTCAAATCATAGTTTCTCTAACTATGTGAGATATAAAGAAAAACCCTAAAGATATATGGGTTTTTTCTAGAGTCTATCACACCAGTTAAGCATAGTTTTTATAACCTTTTAGCTATTCCCAGGAAACCATACGATTGAGTTTTCAAGGGATAGTGGTGATCGTATGGTTAGAACAAAATATGTGTACCCATGTAATTAAATATGGGAATAAATTTAATTTCAACCTAAAATTTTATCTTAAAAACACTTATCTTAATCTCTCAACCTTAATAATACTATTTTTATTTATAGACTCCTTGGTAATTATTTTTTTTCTCTCTCTCTCATCATATTGGTAGGCCTTCATGCCAATTGAAGTCTTAGATCTTCATCAATTGTAATTTAGTGAATTGGACTCATTATAATCTATTTCATCACATTCTTCATCATATGTTTTATTTATTATGAGACTAGATATCTTGTTCTATAATATAAAAGTAGAATTAATGTTGTTTCTGTTAGATATGGGTTCACCCGGGCCTGATCTCATCCTCGACCATCACCAGTCTTGAAGGCTTGATGTTTTCATTATTTTTGGGGTAGGAGTATCTATAATATTTTATATCAAATGGAATTATTCTGTTCTTGTGATGATATCATTTTTTATTGATTTATGAAATTGAATGTTTCATATTTGGGGAAAATGGAAAGTGTTTTCAAAATGAGTTTTCTTTAAAAACAAGATTTTTTGCACGTGATGTGTATGATAAAATTCCTCAAAGATGGTTTTGAATTTGAAATGTGGATTTAATATTGAAAATAGTGTGAAATTACTATAAAAATGTTTTATAAAATGAGGTATCCATTTTATTGAAATATAATGATGACATATAGAACATTTAGTGAACATGTAGTATGAAGAAGAACTAATCATATGTGAACCTTAGTAGATTAAGCTATTACTAGGGTAGGATTTTGTGACTCCATGGTTTCTGGTGCTTATCTATACCAACGATACCAAGTTTCCTAGATATTATTATTCACTTAAACTGGCTAGTTTTCATTTGTGTTTCTTAGATGTTTACACCCTTAAGTCATAGATTTCCCTTTGGTGCTTTGTGGATACATTATGTGTGAGTTTATTTGTGTTCTTATTGTCCCACTTTATATAGAAATTTATTCTTAAAAAACTATTTAATACATTTTATTATTATATATGGATATATGTTATTTCATATTTCTTTACATATTAAAATATTTCATTTTCTGTAAAGAAAATGAAAAGAGTTTTTTATAAGGAAAGATTAGTTCTTTTTAAATTTTTTTGAAATAGGTTTTATACAAGAAATAATAGATGCATGTAGATAGTGATTTTATAGATTCATTGGTGGTATCCTACTGAGCTTTATTAATCACATTATACTTTTTCCTTTGGGAATTTCTAGCCTTGATTTTCTAGGATATAGGTAATGGGAAGAGTTTCATAGAGAGGATGACTCTACAGGATTTTGTCTCCTTTTAAATATCTATAATGTTAATCTTTAAAACTACTAGATAGTAGAAAAATAGGTACTGAATCTATAAAAGAAGTAATTTTTTATTATTTTCCAATAAATAAAAACAAAACAACAAAACAAAAAAATACATGAAAAAAAATGCAAATTATTTTTTGAACACATATAAGAATAACATGATGATTTGAAAGTGATGACGTGATAATATATGAATTTATATAGATTATTGTATAATGAAAAAGGGTGAAGAGTAAATGTTAAAGGTGAAAATCAAGGGGAATTTTCACCTAATTGGTTTAAAATTACTTCTTATTCATGGAGAATTTAATGCAATCACATCTATAAAAAATCAGGTTAATCTCCTTCACCAGGAGAATAACCTACTGGGGGATGGATCTTGAAGCTCACCAGTGGAATAATCTTCCCACTAAAATTTAGATCATATAAAATTCAATTAGTATTGATATCATTGAAATAATACGATTTCCTATAATAAAGAGAGCAAAACAATTCAATTTTTAAGAAAAGTGATATAAAGTAGTAGAAACAGGAAACTGGTAGTTTAATTATCTATGAAATAATTTATTTGTAAAACATTTTCAATTCAAGATTCATAAAAATGTTCAGTTTAAATTACTATTTAAATGAATAAATAAAAAATAACAGGGAAGAAGAAATATCCCCTTTTTTAATGGTCATGAACAAGCATAGTTAATTATGCTCGTCGCTCTTCAATCCCATTTAAAATATCTAATAAAGATATGTCCCTCCAAAATGAGTTTTCAAAAAATTATAAAAATATATCCTTTGAGAGTAAAAATAATATTGCAATCATCTATTCACAACACAATTTACTAGGTGGAATCTATAGTTAGTCCTTCAGCTCTGTATTCTATCACAATCACATGTTGATAATTTTCCCCATCAAGTTGACACAAAAGTTGTACATAAAACTAATTATGTCATAATTTAAGATGAATCTATTAGAAATGTCAAATTAATTAAATCTTCTTTCAAAACTAAAGTGAATTATATAATCTTTACCAAGAAATATTATGCTATCCACCTATGTTCTAGATGGTTATCCCCATTTCTCAATCCCAATACTGACCAGATCGCAGTGCACCATCAACTTCAAAGTTCAAGGGTTATCTATCCTAATACATCTTTGGATTCAACCACTTATGAATTTCCCACATCATGTTTGAGATAAAACATTGGCAGAATGTTCCCCTACACGAGCCCGTGTTCATCTCTCATGTGGGGTAGGGAACCTGACAACAGAAATGAAATGCTTATTCAGTATGAGGTTTATCCACTAAACATAGGGTTTAATTTCACCAACATGGGGTTCCCCTTTAAATTTTATGTTCCTAGACCTAAAATTGGGTAAAACAATGTTGGGTTTTTTCAATAAAAGTGGGGTTCATTCTCCAAATGTTAGGTTCCCAAACCTAACGTTCCATATAATGTTAGCATAAAATTAATTAAAATATTCATACTGGGGATAGTCGCATGACCCCTTTGTCAAATTTGTAGCAATAAAATGACCACACAATCCTCCATTAGAATTAGTACACATATATTGACCACAACTAGAAAAACTAATTATAAAGTTCATTAAATATTATTAATTACGAAACTGATAAAAAAACAAATGAAATAAATATTTAATACACTAAACATGAAAATTATACCAAAACACTAATAATTAAAATTTAAGCTAAAATTATAGAACTGAAAAAAAAAAAATATAAAGTATAATCAATGGGTAATTGAAACTATGAAAACTATCCTGATTATCATTAATTATCAATTTCAGTATAAAATAACCAATTAAATATAATTAAATATTTGAAGAAAAAATTAAGCTCATAACAAAAAAAAATACACAAAAAATGTTGTGGAGGAATATGATATTTAAAGTCCATGTAACTTTTTTATGTGTTGGTAATGTGGTGACATATGGTCACTTGGAGATATACCAATGGGTTGCTTCAAGTTTCATGTTTATGGTATTTCAGTTTGTTTATATATACTTTGTCATCTAGTTGTTGGATGTTACCTTTAGGGTTTGGTTGTTTTAAAATATGATGTATTTGAGGTATTTTTTGGAATACTCGGATTACTTATATATAATCATATCGATTTTGAGTGTTAAATAATTCCCATGTATTTTTTTATGTTACCCAGGTTCTTATCACTGGTCTGTGGTGACCCAGAACACACTTTAGGCCTTGTAGTGGGACAATATGGGTGATATTACGGGTTGAATCAGGTTGGTAAATTAAGAATACCAACTTAAGATTCCTCCTCCAACCCGTTTTCTTTGGTGAGAGCCTTTCACAACACCTTAGGATAAGTCATCATGTCAAAGATCTTGACATGGAATCTAAGCTTCATATGAAGAAATATCCCAAACTACCTCACCTTTTTTAATTCATTTCTAGACAAGATAGGATACAATAGAGTAACTTGGTGAAATTGGATGAATAGGTAGTTACCGACAACATATCATGGTTAAGCTCAATGAAAACCTATAACAAATCTAGATACATTGATTCATGAAAGAAATCCTCATAGAATAAATAAAAAATCAATTTGGGTTGTATGCATTGGAAAAAATCTTAGCTGATGGTAGAGAGTGACCATCAACCATCTGAGTTATAGTCTTGATTACCAACACTCTTTATATGACAATTTTTTATACCAAGAATCCCATTTTTTATATCTTCTCAAGTTTTCTCTGGCATTGACTTAATGAATATGTTATCTTCTGTGTTCCTTTATCTCGAGATACCCTTGGGATTGAAATTTGATCATCTGCAATGGTTCCCAAAGACCCTGGTAGTTTTTTCCATCTATAAATATTTGTGGGATTTCATAATCATTGAGATGACTATAATTGATATGATCTTAAATATAGACTAGATAAAAAGATATCAAGCGCATATTGAGTGCTATCAGCGATGGGTATCCTTTACTACATCTACATGAGGGTTGTTTTTTTAAATGGTGAGTGGAATGTTATGGAATATAGAGTTGGACATGATTTATATAAGATTGTAGATATTACATTTTAAGTAGTTGTAATGGCTCTTATAGTGGATCCATGAGTATCCTCTTCTTTTCCTCAAATAGTAGACCTCTACCTAGATGACTTCCTTGAATACTTCTACAACCATCCAAATTATAGAGGGGTGAACATTGTGATTGAACTCAAGCCATGGGTAATACCTACATTTATTCCCCTAAATATTATATCACCATTTCAGTTGAAGGAAAACAAGGTGAATTAGATAATTTAGGGGTGAATAGTTTTATCAGATTGAGAACATTTCGTTGGTGTGTTTCAGTGTTGTTTTTCAAGAAGGAATATGGTAGTTTATAACTTTATGTGGAATATATGAAATTGAGTAATGTAATGATGGGGAATAGTTATCCTTTATCTAGGATTGATGATGTTTGTGATCACTTATAGGGATCCCAATGGTTTTCCTTGATTAATCTTCACTCTAGATACTATCATATGTGGGTCAAAGAAGAGGATATTCCTAATACATCATTTAAGTGTATATATGGATAGTATGAGTTTATTTTCATGACTTTTAGGTTGAAAAATTCTCTAATGGTTTCCATGGATATCATAAATAGTATTTTCCTTCCATATCTCAATTCCTTCATTGTTTTTTTATTTCTTGATATCCTTATATATGCTAAGGTATCAGATATTCATGCTACGAACATTGAGATTGTGTTTAGTATAATTCGATCACATAAGATTTCTTACAAGATTTCATAGCATTGCCTATGGATTTATGATGTGTGTTTCCTTCAACATTTCATTTCAGAGGCATATATTTTTTTGGACCTAAAAAATGTAGAGGTTTTGATGTCTTAGAAACATCCCAGGAATGTGTTTGAGATAATGAGTATACTTTTTCTTAAATGGTAATATCGATGGTTCATCAAATAGTTCTCTAGTTTGAAAACATAAATGATAGTTCTAACCAATGAGTGAAATAATTTTGAGTGGTTTTGTTAGTGTAAGGAGGTGTTTCTTAAGATGAAGGGAAGATTTGTGAAAACCTTAATTCTAATCCTTTGAGACCCTATTATTGGATAGCCAACATACTATGATGACTAAGGAGTTAATTTAAGATCTATGTAGATGTAGGTGGATTTGTAAATTGCATATGGGTTGAATTAGCTATGATCCTATGGAGGAATAACTTGATGAATTACTTAGATTTAGATGTTGTGGTCTTTGATCTAAATTTTGGGTAGCACTATCTCTTTAGTGAGATATTTTTAATATAAATGGACTGTAAGAGGATGCGTTAAATTTTATCTTTAAGAGAGATATGAATCCAAGTCTAATACATTGGGTGGAGTATCTATAGACATTTGAATTTGATATGGACTATGCTCTGAGAAAGGGGGATTTTGTTACTTATTTTTTTATAGGAAAACATCGGATATGGCAGAGTTTAGAGAGAAGCCTTTGTAGGAGGAATGACATTTGATGTGTTTGATGAATGAGTGGCTTTTGGATTCATTTTAAGATTAGTTTGTTACGACATGTGAGACTTTTTTTACCACATAATTTTTGGTAGACCATGTGAAATAAAACAAAGTGATTGATCCTGAGTGTGTCGTGATGCATGAATTCTTGGTAGGAGACTATTATACTCTAGGGTGGTATTTAGATGATGATGACAAGATTTATGTCCAATGGAGGGAATTTTTTCCATATTATTTAGGGGGAATATTATGAGAGACTCTCATGTTTCAAAATGGGATATGAATAAATGGTAGACGAAGATTTACCATGACATCTGATGTATTTTTTAGAGTCTAGGCATGAAGATAGATGTTTTCAGTGTTGTATCATGATAACTTACATCCTAGAGGATAAAGGTCAAGAATCTAAATCCAAATGGTTTGATTTATCCACTTCCAGTTCCTTTGTGGAAGTGGGATGTTGTAATGATATACTTCATGATGGGGTTACACCAAACCTCGAGGATATATGATGCGGTTTGGGTGATATTTTATCCATTGATGAAATTTTCTCATTTATTACTGATCTGTGAGACCCATTTTGTAGATGAATTTGGGATGTTATATATACAAGAGATTATATTCATAAATATACTTCCCAAGAGTATTGTATCCAACATAAATTATCATTTCCCTTCATGTTTTGGATTGGGTTTCATATGTCTTTGGGTTCTCCATTGAAATTGAGTAGAACATATCATATGCAGACCGATGGTCAATCAAAAAGGATAATCCAGCTATTGGAGGACATAATGCGATCATGCATCTTAGATTTTGGTAATTCATGGGATAATTATCTAGCCTTTTTTGAATTCAAATATTATAAGAGTTTCTAGGCTTTTATTTAAATGGAATATTTTGATTATGTATATGGATAATTCTTCCAGTCACAACTATGTTAGCATAAGGTAGGTGAGATAGCTGTTATCTGACCATTCTTGGTATAAACGACCTATGAGAGAGTGTATCTGATCAGAAAGTAGTTATTCACTTTTCAGAGAAGACAGTGATCATATTACTATAGGAAGAGGATACCATTGGAGTTTACAGTAGGAAACCAAATTTTCTTATGGGTGACAAATCTACTACGACATCGATGACTATGGAAGAAAGGAACGATATAACATAGATTTTTTGGACCATTTTATATTTCCAAGTGTATTGGGATAGTAGTCTAGCATTTATAAATTTATTTTTACTACCAATCTATGAATGATATGTTTTATGTGTCGTATCTATAAAGGTAAATTCCCAATCCAACACACTTTATCGACTATAAGTATGATGAGATGGATCATGATGAATCATAAGTGGAATGACCGATGTGGATTATAGATCAGAGAGAGAATGTTTTCATGGGATGAAAATGCCATTTTACCAGATCTTTTTTCAGCAAGGATGAAACCAAGGGGAATATAGGGAGCATTTAATAGATATTCATGCTCAGTGTCCTAGGTTATTCAATAATGATTTCTAGAGATGTTTCACTATTTTAATATGTCTTTATACGGGGGGAATGTAATGATCCTAGGGTTTTCATGGGCATTAAGATTCAATTTAAAACTTTATTAATGATTTTTTTACTATGAATATCATGTTATATGTTTTAGGGTTTTTTGGTTTTGGAGACTTTTGAGTTTTTTCAGAGGGTTCACAGTTGCCACATAGTTAGGGGAAAATGTACAGTTCTCCCCAGGAAACCATACAGCTTATTATAGAGGCACTTGGGGTGGAGCACTATTAAGACACATGTTTTTTAAAACCATGATTCCTTTTTATAAAGATTTTGAAATTTGTTCCTATTGAAAAATCAATGTTGGCGCACTATTTAAAAAATCATGCAATCAAACCTTGTGAGTGTCCTAAAAAATCAGTAACATCACACGGTTGACACATATTTTGTCCAATCATGTGACAAAACCATGTGCATGTAAAAATAATGATAAAAAAATACTCTTATATTGAAATAAACCATATGAATTAACCCATTCGTCTTCTTAACTACAACTGTCTCAAACCTGGAGATGCAATTAACTTTCCTCAGCATTTTACCCCCCTTTTGAGCTTGATTTCCATTAATCTAAGAATGTTAGAGATCATGGAATTATTGTATGTGATAAATGAAACTCTATTCCTAATGTTTCTTCTAGATTTAATCGTATTCCCAAGGGGAGAATCATAGATATTATATTTAATGGATAGATCTATAGATTATGATACCATATAATAATTAATTCTTGGATCATTTATATATCATTGGTGAATCTAGTGCATTGGTGGGCTTCCTTTGATCAATATGATATCTAGAAATGCCATAAGATCTTGAAAGGTGTATTAGTGCAGATCTGAACCCTTAGACTTAAAATATTATTGATACTCATTCTATATCCTAGTATGTGATTGAATTATAATCAGTTCAATGGGTCATTGGAATGTGGTCTCGATCCGATTTTTGTACTGGCTTGACTCGGGTGTAACTCTTAATAGGCCTCTGATATTGTCGATAATGAGATGATGATATGAATTCTGTAACATACAGTGCCTTGATATTTAGTTGGTTCCATATTCTATTATGTGTATGTGTGTAGCCATTGGTTCCTTGTATGACATGTTACGTTGGCCCATTTTTAGATATAGTAAAGTGAGCCATTGTGGATATGATATGCATTTTTTTCATGTGTAGTCTGTGAGACTAATTATTTTTTTGATATTCCTCTGGATAAATGTTACTGATATGATGAAACTATTTAAATGTGATGTATTATAAATATTATTTATTTTTATTATTTTATGGATGGTATCAAGATGATAGGTGGACTCATCATGGCATGGTGGCCCTATATGGGGAGTGTGTTGAAATGATACATGTGACATTATGGAATGAATGAGTTTGATGAAGCGACATGATGGCCTTGTGTGGCCTGACTTATGGGAATGCCAGCCTTTAGTGACTTGACTATAGATATTGTATTGGAGATGGGTCATGATATCCTCATATGGATTGACTTGTGACATTGGGCCTGGAGATGAGGAATGATAGCCTTATGTGGATTGACCTATAGTATTGGGAATATATTTCTATTTTTCTACCTTACAGTTGAGTCCTCTACTTTTTTGGTTCTTAGGACTTAAAATATTCTTCTAGTATCGACTCATAGTTGCTAAAAAGGGGTTTTTGGAGGCTTGGTTAGTGAACATATTATCAATATTATTTTCTTGTCTTCTGTGTCCATTTATTTTACTCTCATGGAATACACCTTTACATATATGTTAACTTGTGTTAAGAATTCATTACTGATTTCCTACAAGGTTATACTCACACCCTATAAAATCTTCTCTATGACCATGAAATTTTCCTGATTAGGGATATAGGGGAGGGCATGGTCGCAGTGATTGGGAGCTATGGAGATGAAGGATTTTAGTCAAATGAGATGTTTAGACATACCCCAAACAAACACTTGTACATTAATTTTATTATATATTACTTCATAGTTTGTTTGAACTACCGCATTGTTGGTCCCTCTAGTTATCCTTGTATGGCTTGTAATTCCATCTATTTTAGAATTTTTCAGTAACCATATTATGTGATTTTTATTTGGTTTATATTAATTTTGTGTGTTACCGATGAAGGCTATGATTAAAAAGTGTATAGTCTCCCCAAATTGTTTTAGACCCTCAAAACTAGTCAAAAACCACTCGTATGTGAGGAGGAATCTATTAGGTCTTGAGTTTTTTCCACTTGAGTGATGATCATAAAATTCAGGTTGGGGAAAATGCATGGTTAGTGCATGGTTTGAAAAAATATGTGAGAAAACCACGCAATTTTAATGACAAGGTAGTTTCTAGGCATGGTTGGTGTATGGTTTGTTTGACAATGAAAACCATTCCAATGTAAAAAATCATTGTTGGTAGATATTTTGAAAAACCATGTGATTAATCTCTTTGAGTGTCCAGAAAAGTCAGTATCCTTTCCCAATTAGTGCATGATTTCTCTAACTATATGACCAAACTATGTACGCATAAAATAATGATCAAAAACTCATATTAAATTAATATATATCATAAAAATTAAAACACTATTATTCCTAATTCCATCCATATCATACCTATAGACTCAAAAATCTTCCATTAATGATTTCCTCCCATTCTGAGCTTTATTTTAGTAGATCCATGTGTGTTGGAGATTAGGGAATTAAGTTATCTGATCTATGAACCTCTGTTCATTATATTTCTTCTACATATCCCATTATTACCATATGAAAAATTATAGATCTATAATGTAATGGATAGATCTATAGATTCTTATAAAATCTAATGATGAGTTCTTAGATCTTTGATTGATTAGTTGTAGATCTACTGTGTTGGAAACCATCCTTTGATAAATCTTAAATCTAGTGGTGTTGGTGGATCCTGATTGGTATGTTAGTGAATATATAATTCATATGACTCAAAAATTCTTGAATATCATTATAAAAACCTATATTTTATTGAGTTTGAATCAATTCGAGGGTTATTGGTGTATGATCTTGGTCTGGTTAGTGCAAAAGTGTGACTCTAGTATTGTCTCAGGATGGGTATAAGAGATTTTAGACAATAATCTAAATTTCGAAAGTCCTTAACATATAGGACTGTGGTATTTAGTAAGTCTCCAATTTCTATTGTATATATATGCATACCATAGGTTCCTTGTGTGACATTACTTGTTTGACCATTTGTATTTTTTTTATATAGTATGTTTTCATGTGTAAAGGTCATGAGACCCATGCTTGGTTTGATATGCCTCTGGCTATATGTTATTGATATGATGATATTGTTTCCATATGATGTATTTGGTATATGTTATATTTCTTTTAGTTTTGAACATGGAACTAAAGTGAAAAGTGGACCCATCATGGCATAATGGATCTAGAGGGGGAGTATGTTCAGACACTGTGTGTTAGATGATGAGAAGACCAATTTAGATGATAGGCCATGATATCCTTGTATAACCTGATCATGGGATAAATGGTATTTAGTGACCTCAAATGAGAGGTTTTCATGGATACAATTCATGATATCCTTATGTGGATTGACTTATGACATTGTGCTTCGGGAAAGTTCATGATGACCTTCTATGGCTTAGCTTGTGGAATTGTGAAAGTACTACTACTAAGTATCATTATAGTCAGCTCTTCCACTTATGATGTTCCCATGACAATTCATATATTCTTACAGTATGGACCCAAAGTAAGTACCAATAGGGTTTTTTCTAGCTTTGTTAACACACATACACTTGTTATTGTATTGTTTTCTTCGGTTTCAATTTATTTTATTATCCGGACAACCACCTCTATATACATGATCACTTAAGTTAAGGAAACACTGGTGGAGTATAACAGGGTTATACTCTCACCCTACATGCGGATCTTGAAGCGCATAAAAATTTCATTATTAGGGATCAATTTAAGGGAAAAGAATCTATTATAGGGAGTTTAGGATATGGAGACAAGGAGTCTGAGGTAATGTTGGGACATATTCCAGACAATTATAGATGTTATTATTTACTTTTCTATTTCTTGATACTTGGTTGAACTGTCATATAGGGGGGTCTATATAGTTATCCTTTTATGACTTGGAATTCCATATATTTTATAATTTTTTTTTACCTTATGTTTTTATTTTTATTTGTTTTTCTTTGTATTGTGAATTACTAATAAATTTTATAATTCTATAGGGTATAGTTTCCACAAGTTACATTAAAACCCCATAAATATTCTAAATTATTTATTGTACATGGAGGAGTGCATAAGGTCATGTTTAATTTTCACATGGGGACTATTTGGGAAATTTAGTTTGGTTTGTTAAATAATTGTATCAATGGCCCGAAGATTCACTTATTCTTTTTATTTTAAGGTTATGGTAGGCTATGTGGAACTTGGGTAGGGGAGTTTGTATGTGCATGTCTAGCTCATGTGAAATGAACCTCTAAGTTACCGGTGTTGGGATTGCTATTATATTATTATTGTATTTAGCTTCACTTATACATCATGAGTAGCCATATAAGATCACATTTCATATATATACTTTTTTATCATTGAATAATATTTATTTAATTTAGTGCCTTTATTTTTGTTAGATTTTGGGTGATATATCTGCATTCTCTACTGTTGCAATATATATATATTTGCAATTAGTATGTTTAGCTTGAGCATGATACTGTGTGATATATATGATGATGATAACATGTAGTTATATAGGACTGATCGTGATCCTCTAGTAGACCAATTAGGGTTGTACCTCATTGTTGTGGGTAGTATTCTAGGACTTTACTTCCCTTAGAATCCCATGTTATGCTTATAAATTTCATCAGTTGTCCCCTTAATAAAAATATTATATTATTTCAATGAATTAGTTTAGAAAATAGATAATTCTACCTTGGAGTCATTTGATGGGACCACCTATTATAGTGAACTAGAATGCCCTCATAAGGTAGAATGTCCATGTTCCACCACCAAATGTACAAGAATGTGAAACTGAGCATGCTCTTTCACCTAATCCATTGACTCAAGTGGTAGATCCAATCAAACTTTGAGTCTTTTAGATTGTACCTATTCATTGTGGGGAAATATAGATGACCATGGTAGATTATGCTCAAGAATTTCATCTCTCGCATCCACCATCCTTCCTGGACACCCAAGGCCCTCAAGATTCAGAGTACAAGATTGAAATCATTGGGCGTACAATCAAATTGGTAGAGAATCCTCATAATTGGTGGGTTAAGTTAGGTAACATTATGTTTCATGGAAATTCCATGATATACAGGAGTATCATGAACCACACTAGAATACATGAGGGTCTTACATGGAGTACCTTTTAGTATTTATTCTTCAAGGAGTTATTTCCTGACTCAATGAAGCTAGACTAATCACATGAGATTATGGATCTTACTTAGGGGATGAATTCAGTAGCTTCCCATTCAACCCATTTCATAGAGTGTCTTTATTTTTCTCCTCTATGGGTGGGGATTAAAAATAGAAGGTGATATATTTTGAGAGTGGTATTCATTAAAATATAATATTCTAATTCCATAACATTTACCCTATGAATTATGATGATGTGTCACACAAGGAACACACCATAAATATGGTGTTGGAAGATAACTCTACAATGGTTATTATTTTAGTTCCTATTTGATCAGTGGGTGAACTACCCAATTTTTATATGAATAATTATTATGATGGTATGAAAAGAAGGTTTGAGGAGCCACACCATGATTTTTAAAGGCAGATGGTTCATGGTAGGTCTTCTTTGATTCCCTATGGGGGAGCTAGTGTTACCTAATGTTACAACTACGGTAAAAGTGGTCGTTAATTAAAATATTACCTAGATCACAATAGGAAGTGTCACTGATGTAGTAATATAAGGATTCTACAACATTCATATTTAAAGGAATCTCACATGAATTCATACATGGGTTTGAGTCAGATACAAGCATTGATCCATGGGATTAGTTGGGTTCCTCAGCAAAAGATTAAAAATCAATAGAATATGATGTCCCAAGAGAGTCAAACATATCAAATGTAGGTATTTGGAGTAAATTCAAGCTTCTTATAGGAATTTTTCAGATTATAGTTCATGGTGGAGAGGGGTCATCGACCGTATGAGGTGTCGTCTTGATCACATCTACTCTTTCTACCACCCTTTTTTATAATGGTTCTTCAAATTATTTTATACCTTCTACTGTTGTTTCTAGCCTTGGAATATATACTAAGTTTTTTTGTGAGATATTTTCTATTGAAACACCCTTGGGAAAAAAATAAAATCAGTTCTAGAGGTGCCTAGAGTTTCCAGTGGATGTTTTGGAATATTTCAAACTATGGAATTTCATAATCCATAATATTACAAGAATTCAAGAAATCTTTGGGATGCACTACATGAAAAGATATCTAGTGTACATTAACATTTATGATACACAATTACCCTTTACTACCAATAAGGGAAAGAATTGTGTTTTTACTAATTAGTGGGATATTTGAGCAAGTATAGTGGGGCAAGATTTGAGCTAGATTAGAGCTATTACTGAACGGTATCTGACATGGTTCATGTGGTGATGCCAGTAGAATCCTTTTCTTTTCCTAATGTAGTGGGTCTCTTCCAGGATATCTTCCCTGAATACTTCTCTAGACTTACTCCTGATATATGGGTTGACTGGGGATTTAATACAAGCCTGGGGTGCAACAGATATCTAGTACCCCATAACAGATGGTGTTGATTGAGTTAAAGGATGTCAAGTTGTTGTTATAGTATTTGGAGGTGAATGGTTTTATCAGACCAAGAATATCTCCCTTGGTTCTTCATTGTAGTTTTCCATGAATATAAACTATATTCTATGACTCTGTGTGGTCTCTAGAAAACCGAATCATGTAATGGTGAATAAAAGGTACCCTTTATCTAGGATTTATTATCTATTTGATTAGTTTTAGGGATCTTGTTTGTTTTCAATGATTGATAATCATTCAAGATACCATATGTCATGGGTTATAGATGATGATATCCTTAATACATCATTTAAAGGTAGATATATACTATTTTAGTATCATCTCATGCAGTTTGGGATGAAAAATTCTATATTAGTGTGCATGGATATCATGAATAGGATTTTCCCTCAATATGTTGACACCTTTATGATTTTTATATGGATAGTATCTTAATATATTCAAAGACAATATATATTCATAAAAGGTACCTCTATATTTTTTTTGAGTACACATCGAATGCATCGGCTTTATTAAAAAATGTTTAAGTGTCACTTCAGGATTTAGGAGGTGCATTTTTTTGGACATTTCATTTTTTGATGTAGGTATTTCCATGGAGCAAGAGAAGTTAAAGGTTTTGACGTCATGGTAATATCCCATGAATGTATTTAATATAAGGAGTATACTTTTTATTATAGTTTATATCAACACATTAACCAAGACTTCACCAGTTTGGAAGAACTGATGATATAGCTAACCATGAAGGGGAAGAAGTTTGAGTTGTCTAATTAGTGAAGGGAATTTTTTCTAAAGGTGAATATAATATTGATCACAACCCAGGATTTAGTCCTTTTGGAGTTGGGATTGGATATATAGTGTACTATGATGTAACATAAGTTATTCAGGGATATGTGTGGATGAAGGGGGACCAGTTGGTCACTTATAGGACACTTCAACTATGTCCCATTTAGTAAAACTACCAAATGCATTATTTAAATTTAACAGTTATGGTCTATGCTTTGATGTGTTGGAGATAATATCTATTAAGTGGGAGTTTTTTCCTCTATGCATACCATAAGAGACAACAATATATCTTCTCCTAGTGGGATCTCAATATGTGGTAGAAGCAATGGGTATTTTATCTACAAACAATCGACTTTGAGCAGGCTTGTGATCCTGGGAATGGTAATATCGTTTCAGATTACCTTAGCATTAAAATTATAGAGACATAAGATATTGGTGGGGTGGGATTCAGAGGAAGGATAAAATCTAATGAGTTTGATTGATATTTTTTTAATGGATGTATTCGAGGATCAAGGATTTATGAAATTTGAACCTTTGGTTATCACATCATCCTTGTTTGACCATGTGAAAGCATGTTAGGAGCTAAATACAAAGTATGTAGTGATTTATGAACACTTGTTAAGAGAATATCCTATTACATGTCTTCCTTAAATGATGAAAACATGATTTATGTACATGGGATAGTAATTGTGATAGCTTCCTTGAGGGATGATCTGATTAGAGACATTAATGCTTCAAAATGGGTAGTGTATCATGGTTTTATGTAGATGTACTATGATATCCAATGTTAGTTTTGGTGGATATGTATAAAGAGTAACTTCATTGGTTTTCCACTCAATTCCTTAACTAGAAGAGGGTAAATGCTGAGAGTTTGCATCCTGGGGGTTCTACTCAACCACTTCTTGTGCCTATGTGAATTTGGGAAGATTTGGTGATGAACTTCATGAGCGGGTTACCCCGACCCATAAAGAATCGTGATGCAATTTGGGTGATAGTAGATCGGTTGATGAATGTTTCTTATTTTTTACCAATTTGTGAGACCCATTCCAACGATGTGTTTGGGGAATTACTATATATGATATATTTTAAACCTTCATAGAGTTCCCCAAAGATCTATATATGATATATACACATGTTTCATATCATGTTTTTGGAAGGTTTGAAAAAGGATTTGGATACACACCTGAAACTAAGTATAGAATATCTTTAATAGACTGATTTTCAATCAGAGAGGATGATCAATATATGGGAGAATACACTATGGGAATAAATCTTGTAATTTGGTGGAATATGGGATGATCATATATAATATTTTTAATTCACATAAAACAATATATTTTGAGATTCTATTTTTAAGGAACCTTTTGATTCTCTCTATAGAGGACCATGTTATTCAATGTTATGCTAGAATAAGTTTGGTGAGGTGGTTTTATTGGGGATGAGCATGGTATATGATACCTGTAAGAGAGTGAAGTTGATTAGGAAGCAATTGAAATCCACTCAGAGTAAGAAGCAATCGTATACTGACTGTAAGGTAAAAACTTTGGAGTTTGTTGTTGGTGACAAACTATTAATTTCGGTGACTCCTCATTTAGTTCATTGATATCTTCATAAGTAAGAAAAGATAATATGTTTATTTTTTGGTCCATTTTACATTTATAATCATATAGGAAATATGGATTAGTGTCTATACCATCTGTGTTTTTAGTGATTTCCTCCCCTTTCGAGCTCGATTATGGTGGATCTAAATCTATTGGTGACTGGGGAATTAGGGTATGATATCTATGAACCAACATTCATTAGGTTTTTCCTAGATCCACCATTATTCCCTTGATATTATTTGTAGATCTATAATTATTTCTTTAGATCTATATATTAGGATACAACAAATTTTTAATTCATGGATCGTTGATAGATCAATTGTAGATCTAGTGCATTAGAGGCCTTCCATTAGTCAATCCTACATTTAGATACATTGGAAGATCCCAAGAGATATGTTGGTATAGTTCCAATCCCCTGGACTTATAATCTTCTTGAATCTCAATCTACAACCCTCGATGTGATTGCGTTCAAATTATTTCTATGGGTCTTTGGAATACAGGCTGGATTCGATCAGTGCACATAAATGACTCAGGTATCGACTTTTGACAGGTCTCGGTGGTCATTGACAATAAGCAAAAGGTAGAAAGTACTTAAGTTATAGGGGATTGATCTTGAGTTTATTTCAATGTTCTGTTTTAAGTGAATGTATATCCATAGGTTACTAGTGTGACATCACATGTTGGCTAGTGTGTAGACATATCATAGAGAACCATTTTGTGATATGGTATGTTTTCCTTTGCGTGTCTAGCCTGTAAGAGCATAACTTGTTGTGTTATGCCTCTAGATATATGTGACTGATATTATGAAACTATTTTATTGGTATGTATTTATTACATTCTATATTTCTTTGGTTTATATGTGGTAGAAAATTGATAGGTATACCTATCATGACTCAGTATCCCTAAAATGTGAAAATGTTTAGATGTTGTATGTAGCATGATGACAAGACCAGGTTAGATGATGGAGTATGATTCCTTTGTGTAGCCTGATCTTGGGGCATGAAGGCCTTTGGTGACTTGACTAGATAGAATGTAGTGGATACAGGGAATGATAACCTTATGTTCCTTAACCAGTGACATTGATCTTAGAGATGGGTAATTATAGCCTTATATAGCTAGACCTAGAGCATTGGGAATGTAATGCTAATGAGAATCATTACTGTTAGATCATCCACTTCAGATTTTCTCATGATCATTTATATATTCTCCTATTATAGTGCAAAACTTGGTTGGGTTGGGTTTTTGGAGGCTTGTTTAGTACACAGATTCTTGGTATTGTGTTGTTCTTTTGTGTGTGCAATTTTTTTATTACCACGAAGTACACATCTACATACAAGAGAACCTATGTTATGTAAATATTGGTTGTGTCCTAATATTTTATATTCACACCCTGAATAGGAATCTTGATGAATGTTCAAATTACATAACCAGGTATCCACTTAAGGGAAATGGCCCAGTGACATGGAGTAGAGGTGACAAAGAGTTGGAGTCATAGGTGACGTCAAGTCATACACATGACTATTTCTACTAATTTTAATTACTTTTACATTGCATGATAATCTTTTTAACCTACCAAAATGGGTGATTTCCTGATTATCCTTGTGTGGATTTACATTTACACTATTATAGAATTATTCAGCCGCCATCTATTATGATGTTAATTTGGTTTATATGTATGTTCTGATTTGACTATGAAGGACACGATTACCGAGTATATTTTATCCCACGTTACATTAGACCCTTGTTGCTAGTCAATATTCTATTATATATGGGTTGGTGCTCATGAGGACATGTGGCATCTCCACTGAGGTTCTATTTCGAAAATCAGAATTAATACCAATTTATTCTGAATCAACCATGATAACTCAATAAATTAGAACCTGATTTATCCCTAAAAAATCCCAAATGATGTTATAAATCCCTATAGGCTAGAAACTAGTTCATGGGAATTAATAAAAATCAAGGGTAATGATTTTGAAATAAGAATAACCAATCAATTCAAAGGTTGCTGATAAAAATCCACACATGGTCGACATACCAATGTAGTCAACAAGAGAAAATTACCAAAAATTGAAAAGAAATTTTTTGGAAATGGGACAACATTCCAATTCATTACATAAACCAATGACAATGTCACCACCAATACCTCCTCTTAATAGGTGGATTAAATACTCTACCAGTCACCACCAATATCCAAGGTCCTACTATTATGAAAACCCACCAATTCCAATGGGTGATTTCCTTTTTCCTAGGCCTAGAAAAAGAAATTATACATATTTAAAAAGCTATATATAGGTTGTGAACAACCCTATTCGAGCAGCATCCCACTAGTCATTCAATAATAAAAATATATCAAATAAAAAATGTAATGGTAATTGTTCTCAAAATTTAAAATAAAACATGTATTTTGAATCATTTCAGTTGAAAGTATAAAACATGAATGTATAATTATTTCCATCAAAATAGGAATGAATAAGAATTTCAATCATAGTAGGATTGACTAAATCATTTTATAAACAATTGCATGTATAATTCATTTTCAATACTATGACCATTTTTACAATCTCTAAGGTTAGTTATATTAAGGTTCGTGGTTCCTTGAACTCTCAGTGAAATATGGATCCATTCGTGAATACATCCCAAGATCATTGGCCAATGGTAAAATAATTATGCACCAATTAATGAACCCCCTACCCTCACCAATTATTGAATAGTTTTTCATCATTAATCCACTAATAGGTATATCTAAAAAACTCTTAGAATGTTTGTCATAGAATACCCTCCTAGTCACTTAGGCTCTCTTGTGCTTAAGTGAAATTAATCAAAGAGAAATTCAATCATCTCAAATCAGTTCCACAACCATCATTCAAGAATCCAAAAATCACACCTTCAACATTCAATTTCATTTTCAAAACAGAAACAACTTTTTTTCATCAAAACTCATGCCTTCAAAAACAATTCATTTCATTCAAAATCCTAAAAACATTTCAATCATTCATTTCTAAATAATCATCCTCAAGTTCATTCTTCAAATCATTCATTTATTTAAAAATCAATTTCCAAAAATCCATTTTTTATTTCAAAATCCATTTCCAAAGCAGTTATAACAAACACAATTCCATTTGAAAACATTTATAAAAAATATAAAACCATTCACTGGAAATTAATTAAAAAATAAATTAAATTCAACTAGGAACAATAGATTCAATAGATAGGGACTAGATTAAGAAACCACTTACATAAATTCACTTTGTCTTCAATCTACAAAAATAGATCCATGGTTAGAGAGATGAAGATCAAGAACCAAAAAACAACTTATCTAAGAAAAATAATTCACAACTCATGATTTGGATAATAACCTCCAATTACAAAACATACCTCTAACAGAACCAAATATATCAGGTCACTAACATTAGATCTAGAATCAGCAACCCTGATATAAGGTTATCTTGATAGAGAGAAGAGCATATCTAGAATATCAATGAATAAATTAAAAGAATGGTCACATACCTTTGAAAATATAGATCAAATACCAAATAATCCATCTGAAAATGATCACCAAAAGGAATGGAATCTCTAAAATATCAAAGAGGAGTCTCCATCATTGAGAGAATATTCCACCAGAAGAATAATGAGGTAAATCTGGTGTGTTTTGGGTCTTAAAATAAAATTTCAATGAAATAAATACCATTACATTGTTTGGACACATGTTTTGTAAAACCATCCACCAACTTTATTCCCCATTCTAGGATGCTAGATGATCTTCATGGTTTTTTCACAAAGCTTGAAAAACCATTCACCAAACTTTACAAACCCCTCTACCCCAATTCACATTATTTACGGGTAAGGATTTATGGTTTGGAATAACCATGTACCTAATATATAATCCTCCTATAGGACCCAAACACAAGATACATGTTTTCTTAGGAAGACCCACACAGTATTCACTAACCATGCACTAACCAATAATTGGACTAGATTCCTCTAAAAACCTAAAAATTATTCAAAAACTACTCAAAAAATAATATGAAATATGATTAAAGAAAAGGGATCCATGTTCCTAAAATAAATAGTGGTATAAGAAAATTCATCTGGCTAAATTAATTCCTACCCCTAGAAAGCTATGTAAATAGAGGATGGTCCACAAAAATATAATGACACTACCCTCTCATTATTGTCTCATGCTCCCATGTCTCATGAGTATCCAAACCATGGTGCCACAGAACTGAAAACAAGGGAAGAAACTTATTATGCATTACCTTCACTTGAGAATCAACAATCAGAACCACCTTCTTTGTCATGATCGTATTTGGTTTCACATAAATGTATTCCCAATCCAAAATAAGAGAATGGTTTGGAAGTTATTTCCTTAGTTGCAACATGTGAAACACATTATGAATTGGAGAAATTTTTGGTGGAAAGTCCAAACAGTATTCCACCTTCCCAATTCTCAGAACAAACTCAAAAGTCCCATATATCTTAGTGTGAACATCCCTTATTTTCCAAATCAGGATTGATCAATCAGAGGTGAGAATCTTAAGAAAACATGGTCACTAGATGAAAACCACAAAAGAAATCAATGAAGACCCTCATAATATTTATATTGAATTTTATCCATCAAAAACTTCATAAGAATCATCTAGATATTCAATATTATATCATGGACTATGCTAGGTCCCACTAAGAAGCTTCGCCAAACATCAACCAGAAGAGAAGATATTTTAAAGTCCATATATATATGGCATTAAATGATGTAATTGTAATGCATAAAAAGAAGCTATTATTGTAGTTAATCTCAACCAGTCCCAAATGGAAATCCCATGTGAATGAAAAAATGGTAGCAATGAAAACTTATAACTAGGAGACTTATGAAAACCAAAGGATTTCCTGATGTAGCGGCACTGATGCGGAATCACTCCAACCACTCCATGCAAGAAACTCTACACTCCAAACATCATCATGTGAAATTATCATCAAGATTATACTCTAGATAAATAAGATACCTATGAAAAATGTATGTATATAGACCAATGTTCATATGCATTGGTTAGTATTCATTCTTAGTAGGTTTTCTCGATGAGAATTTCCAAACCAAGACACTAGGAGAAGAACATGTTAGCTCACTATTCAAAAAACAATTTATAACAATGATTGTATCACCAAAAATAGTTTACCAATTTTAAAAAAAATTAATTAAAAATATAAATATTTATCTATTAATTAAATTAATTACATTTGGTACACCCAAACACATCCTCCTAATCACACACACATATACATTCTAGGTGATAGTCTCATACTCATGAGTGGTTACTCATTGATCCACCAATTCGTCATTAGGTGACCAATCTATAGGTTCCTATAGTCTAGAACTATGCCCCTTATCTAGGGTCATGTCAAATGTAAATAAACCAAATCTAACCAAGTATGACAATTTTTAATGGAATGTTATCATTCCAATTATTTTCACATAAATCAATTACTCCCATTAAACATTTTATCGAACATTTTTCTTATGCTAAACCAAAATCGTAATATCAAAACCATAAACTAAAGGGGTTACCAAAAACATTCAATTTCCAAGATTCCTAAATTATTAATAAAATGGGGTTTTAATAATAAATTATCACAATTTTCCTTTGAAATTCACGAAATTTAATGTGAATATAAAAGGGCTCTAGTTTTAGAATAATCATATAAGTGAGATAAGACACATACCTCTCAATAGGTAACAAAAACAAAGAACAACACAACGAAACATTTAAAATATAGCCTAAAACCCTATTTCCTTAAATATATCCAATCACTATATCAAAAAAAACAACATATATGTTTCCAACACTTTCGTCATGGCGAGTGCATCTATCCATGGGGGACACGTGGCTATTGCCCCACATTACCGCTTTCCAAAGGCGGGGGGAATTCGATCCTTATTCAGGGACGTCTGCTCCTTGATTGAAATGGGATGATGGGATGTTGGTTCTTCCTTCCGTGGATTCTTCCTCGGTACTCTTCACCTAGTCCGGGTCTCCCTCGTAGATTTAATATGTTTTTTGTGAAACTCTTCCCAGTGCCATGTTTCCATGGGCGTCAGTTAATTACACTGCTTCTGTCCGGACATTCCAAGGGGTCCAGTCGGGGAAGCAACATTCAGTTGGGGGATTAGTCATGTCGAGGCATCATTAACGTGTTTGAACGCTGGGTAATTGGTGTTTCTATCTTGTGTCCCTTATTATAGGGATTCTCGAGGGCACGGAATCCCAAGGCATCCACATCGAGCGTGGGGAATCATATGCCATATGCATCTATCTGAGGTTTTCCTCAGCTTCCCATGTTTAACACAGGGTATTCCGCAAGTTTAACGTCCAGCAGAGACGGATTGGGATGATCAGAACACTAGCTGGAGTGGATTAGATTGAGGAACCCCTCTTGAGGGAACACCGATATCGGAGCCATCCCGTGGGTGGCTTCCCGAATGCTGTGGAGGGGAATGGGGTGGCATGATCTCACCGGGATGTGGTGGCCCGGGTAAGGATCAGGATGGATAATGGAAAGCTACAAGAGTGGAGGGGGAATGAAATGGCGTCGTCGTGGAGATTATAGTGGTTATGGGCTTCAGTCTTGGAGAGACTTCCTACGTATCCCTGTGGCCGGGAATCCAAGTCTGTGTAGTTCAGAACGGATGTGCGGGGCATACACTCTATGCTACCCATGGTGGTGGGTGAACCGACGTGAATACGGTCGGAACGACCGGGTGGTGGGATTGAACCTCGTGAGGCTTCCTACATACCATGCCTTAACATGGATCAAAGTCCTCGTAGTTCAGGTTGGACGCCGGAGAACCGAAGTGAATACGGTCGGAACAACTGGGTGGTGGACTTGAACCTCAGGAGGCTTCCTATGTACCACGCATTAATATGGATCAAAGTCCTCGTAGTTCAAGTTGGACGCCAGAGAACCGACGTGAATACGGTCGGAATGACCGAGTGATGGGCTTGAACCTCATGAGAATTCCTACGTACCATGCCTTAACATGGATCAAAGTCTTCGTAGTTCAGTTTGGATGCCAGAGAACCAATGTGAAGAAGGACCTTGGTCCAGGTGGATAGTGGGATTGTACCTTAGGAATGCTTCTTACGTACCATTCCTTGACATGGATTAAAGACCACATAGTTTAGGTGAAAAAGGGGCTTGGCACACCGACACGGAGATGGTCGGGGCCATTGATTGTTGGGCTTGAACCTCATGGAAGCTTCCTACGTAAAAATCCTTGACATGGATCAAATTCCAAGTAGTTCGGGAAGGGTTTTCGTCGGTGAACTGATGTGAAGGTGAACCCGGGGGGTCCACTGATGGTGGGCTTGAACCTCATGGAAGCTTCTTTAGTACCATGTCTTGACATGGATCAAAGTCCGCGTAGTTCGGGTGTGCAGTTTAATCATCATGATAGACGGGGCTATACAGTTTAACGTCATGCTGGATGGGGGTATACAGTTTAACATCATCATGGAAGGGGGTATACAGTTTAACGTCATGTTGGAAGAGGGTATATAGTTTAACGTCATGATGGACGGTGGTATTTACATGGTCAATTCCTACTCTAAGCCCACGTGAGTCGTGCTCGGTGTGAGAAACAAGAGGTAGCAGAGACCTGACGATCATGTCGCGAAGGGTGCGTCCATGAGAAGTGAAGAGGGTCTTACATGTTGAGCAGTGCATGGTGTCGGGACTTACACCGGGATGGAGGCCCGATGTGTGAAAAAGCACAGAGGAAGATGGATTTAGGACTGAAGAAAGGAGGTGTCTCGTTCCCAATCACACCCTCTGCTAGCCTTGGCGGTGAGGAAGTACGGAGGTTCATGGGTGATACCTTCCTCAAGAGGGGCTAGGGGCTTACACCAAGGTGGACGACCTTCCCCCGTGGGCAAACGCCGCTCCCAGAAAGAGGATATCATCCCCTATGGGGACCAGAGGGTGTAAAGAATGTCCAAGCCAGGGGGACCATATGTTCGAGGCACGGGGTCAGGTCACAGTTTAACGTCGTGTGTTGAGGACGAGGTTCTTTGCAGTTTAACGTCTTGCAGCTCGGACGAGGTGGGTTTACTCTGCACCCCTATGGCTTACATGACCAGTACCCTCTGCCCATTGAGGTCGGGAAGGCATCGACAAGGCTGTGTGAAAGGGGGGTCACAGAGTGAACCATCGAGGGGTCCATGTTAGCGTGGCTATGTGAAGAAGCAATATCTGTTAGAATTCCTATGAGAACAATCATTAGGAGAAGCAATGCTACGGGTGGTGTCATCCATGGGACTTTGAAATCACATCGTGCAAACCTGGAGGGTCGCACAGGAAGAGGAATTTCCAAGCAGAGGGGTCCACAGGCAGGGGACTTGTGGAGCTCGGTTGCTTTTCATAGTGAAGGGAACTTGCGAAGGGGTGTGCTTTGTGAAGTGGAGTGCCTTGGCCTTAGAATGGGGTAGATGTGCGAGTGGTAGGGGCTCTGCGAAGTGGAATGGTGTTCACAGAGCACTTCGTCGTGAAGTAGAGGCGCCTCGCGAAGCAAGGTGCTGTTACGCAGTATGCTTCGCGAAGTACAGTAACCCTGCCTTGGAATGGGGATCACGTGTACAGGGTGGTTTTTTCACGAAGCATAAATGCTCAGTGGCTGCCCGGGTCCCCTTGGGGATCCCCTTCCTTCGAGAATTCCCTTAGAATTCATTAAGGGAATCCCTCTGGGAAGAGGGGATCAAAAAGAGACAAGGTGAAGGCCTCTCAAGAAGAAGAAATACCTCACGGAGATCATGATTCCCAGAGCGAAGAGTGCTTCGTGATTTGAGAGCTGAGAAACCAAAAGGTCGGATTTTCCATCCCGGGGAGCTCAGGGGGAGCTCTATATTTATAGGAAAGAGGCACCGCGAAGCAGAGCTCGCACGGCGCGAAGGGGGCGTTGGTTGCTTCTCGGTGCATCGCGAACGTCAATCGGGTTCACGGAGAGATACCGCCTCTTCTGCTTCGTGGCAGGTTCGTGAATGTCAACGCATTCGCAGATCGTTATAGCCTTATGTGCTTCATGGTGGGTTAATGAACTCCAGGGTGTTCGCGGAGTGTTACCACCTCATTTGCGTCGTGGCGGCCGTGTTGCCTGGGGGAACTCCGCGTTAGGGCTTCGCGAGGCAGGGCATGGGGATTCTTTTTCTTCTCTCCTTTATTAAAATATTTCGGTGCCAAAAAATGCCACCCCCCCCCCCCAGACGTGGAGCCGCGGAGGGATCAAGGGTAAGTGTCTAAGGGAAATTGCCAAAATTATTGGCAGTTCGCGGTGATGAATCGTGAAGAGGTCATGTGAGGCGGACAGGGGTCGCGCGGTTCGGATGCGCCGTGAAGCTCCACGTGGGCTGAATGCACCACGAAGCTCTGAGGGCCACTGCCTATAAATAGAAGGGATGACCTCTCTTTTTTCCTTTCCCTTATTCGTGACTTTTTCCTTTTGTGCTCTCGATTTGCGAAGCTCCACATACTCCGTGTCTGCTCCCCGTGAATCGAGCTTTGCGGTGAACCGTGAGTCTCCGACTCCACGACTTTTGCCAAGCGAACATCTACGTACACACTGAGGCCAAGCTTCGCGTCTTGTGTTTGCGAACGTGCTTTGCGAGAAAGCTCCGTGAATGATCTTCACGACCTGACCTAAAATTTTTCCATGTTCTGAAACTGTAATGGCCCATCAAGAAGTTGCGCTGGGTGTGCTTGTAGACGTCCCCCACAAGGATGAGATGGCCAACTTTTTGGGCCTTGGGGAGCTAGTCTGAAGCCACTCAAACCATAATTCATTGACAGAAATGCTATCAGAGAGCCAAAAGAACTATCTGATGTGCAAGAAGCTTCCCTTTTATGGCTTTGGGATGAGGGATGACATCTTCATTCCCGATGCAAGTAGGGACGAACCAGTTTGTTGGTTCAAAAGCACATCGTGCTAGCGTCAACGGTTCAGGGTGGCTAATGGTCATGTGTGGGAGGACCTCACACCTATCACTGCGGAATGTCTGTACAACCACCTAAAAAACATTGATGGGGAGCCACTATAACTGGAGACGTCGCCTCCCATGTACCGCACCATACTGAAGGTGGATTTATGGGATTCGAAGAAGGGGTGGTCCGATGAGTGGGACCTACACCAGGGCGGCAACTACACCAATGATTGGGAATGGGGCTACTGGGTAGGTGCCTCATGCGAGGAGTTTAGGGCCGAGCTGAGGAGAGTGGGATTGTATGAGGTGGCATGGGCCTCCAAATTCAACATTTATCAACCAAAACAGCAGATGTCGGAGCTGTTGAGCAGATGGTCATCTAGGACCAATATTTTTCACCTGCACTATGGGGAGGTTGGCATTAGTATGTCAGATGTCCATCATATTTTGGGTGTCCTGATCTTGGCGGCCATGTATGATGAGTTCCTCCCCGTCATGAGTGCGTGGGAGGATCTAGAGAAGATTTCGTAGCTGGAACTGGTGCTGATGAGAGTAGTCCCCAAATAGGATAAAGAAGTGGTGAGGGATGTCCACTTCAAGAAGTAGTTCAATCATTTCCTGAACCTCCTGGAGAATCGAGAGTTTCCCCCGAGGCCTTGAACTTGTCCGAAGGGGGATCAATGGGGCAAGGAGCACTTGTATTGGCGGCTCTTGGAGGACATCCAATGGAAGACCAGGGGCTTCAGTGTCAGCACTGAACAATAGCTGATGGTCGGGCTGGCAGCCTTTATTGCGGCCCTTATCTGCGGTTGGATCCCACCAGTGAGGGACATAAACATGGTGGTGCATCCCAGATCATTCATCATTGCAGCCATGCTGGCCATAGGACGGCGGGTCAATCTGGGGATCCCAATGCTTGCCAAATTGTACAGGATGATGCAACATGTTAGTGATGGCAAGAAGCCACTAAGGATATGTGGGACCTTCCACCTTCTGTATGGGTGGATTGCGGCGCACATCAGAGGGGTTTATGAATATCAAACCCCCATTTCACCACCGGGGTCGAACTTCCACCCCTCCATTCTGAATGCGGTCGGGAGCTTCCCAATCAAACTAATTGTACCGATGGTGCTGAACCAGGTGTAGAAGTTGGATGAGTTTAACTTACACCAATTTCCATTACCAACATGGGTACTCACCAATGATGGTCAGGGAACGGAAGAGCACCGGGCTTATCTTCTGGCCTTTTGAGGTGGAGATTTGGTGTTACGGGTCAACCGTGAACCGCTTTGTGAGCCATACACCTCGCACTGGTTTGCAAGGAAATTCTGGTGCATGCAGCGGATGACCTCGTAGTTCTACTGGGAGGTGCGCCATTAGGAGAACCCATGTGCAATGAGGTAACTATGTCTCATGTTCACATGGGAAGACGGGAAAATGAGAATTGCATTTCCTCCGTCCACTGGTGCCTTTGGACTAGTGAAGGAGTATGCCATCAGCTGGGAGACGGCTTATCCGGGGTAAATGCTGAGGCAACCAACAGTTTGAGCTAGTGACGGCAGGCCTCCCTTATCCCAAGGTCAGGGTAGGAGGGTAGCAAGGGCCTCTCATGGTGGCAGGGCTGTCGTGGCGGCAAGACCTGCACCAGCTAAGGGTGAGGCAGAAGCGGCAGATCCAACAACAGCGGTGAATCCGGTGGACCCAGAAGAACAAAGCCATCCAGAGGGGCGGCCACCGAGGGGATTCCATAGGATATCCACTCAGGCTCTGGGGAAACAGTTGCGCCATATTGACATTCCAGAGGATGCTATTTTTCCATAGTCCTAGGACATTTGGGATGTCAACTAGAAATTCCTCAGCCCGCTCGAGATGTGGAGACACCTGAACTGTCATGGGATGGTTTTACCGAGTATAGGCCCTGTTCGGGCCAGTTTCACGGTGTCTCCGGTGGAGGCGGAGCAGTATCTCAATGAGCTGGAGGACTACCTACATTCCATCGGTGTCCCGCATCCAATGATAGACCGGTTGAGGGAACTACTGGATCGGACGGTTCCCCCGTAGCTGTCGGTCGCCGAACTAAGTGAGTGATACCCCCTGCTAGAAGAATTAGGTGAATCTTCTTGGGGAGACGAGACTGGCGGATGGAGGCTGTTGGAGGAAGGCGAAGTCGGCGATCATGACTCAGATCTCGACGATTTCACGGAGACTCTCGAGTTAAAATCCCAAGTTTCTTTCCTCGGGGTCTACTATCATGTCATCATGGATTTCTTACCGACATCTGGACCTTGCAGGAGGAGCTTGTACGCAGACCTCGCTCTCACACCTTGGTGGGTGACGATGCAAGACCTTTGGAACCCGCGCCTGTGGCCGCGTCCAATTCTCTATCTGGCGGGGCTAGGGCACTCGATGTGGCTTTTCCAGAATCTCCGGACCTTTCGACTATATACGGAGGGCCACACCTTGGGGTCCCGTCAGCATAGACTCAGGAGACGCACCAGGAGTTCGATCTCTATATGTTTTCTCTACTGAAGTCATTGTTGTCATATGTAGATCGTCCCGACTAACATCTATGCCCTTCTCTGTTGTACAATTCTTTTACTGGCATGGGTTGTTGTGGCTAGGCTGGTCGGGATGTCTGGTGGCATCCCACCTAGGGGCATGCCGGTGATTGTGGAGATAGTTCCCCCACCTACCTGAGCTGCAGCACTCCCTATCATTGTAGGGACCACCAATAGGGTCGTGCCAGAGGTTATTGATGTGGAGTATGATGATGAGGATCGATTGGTCAACCCATGTCCCACCATGCCTGCTCCGGCACCGGGTGCCACACCGGATTCAACGCCAAACGCGGAACCTGTTGAATATTTCTTGCGGGCGTATCCCGCATAAAAGCCCACCAATCACGTAGACTAGGAAGAAACAGACTCCGATGAAGAGGATAGGAAAATAGTCCACCACCGATCTTGGAATCTGATCACACGTTTCATTAATGACACCCCCAAGCGTTGTGGTTTAATGAGATGGACAGACTCCGCTCGAGACTACGTGAACTGTGCGATGGGGGAGTGGATGCCCAGCGCCCTCATCTGCTCATCCGAGATCTTATGGCAGAGAAGATCTGGGAGTATGACTATAGGCTCAGTGTGGGCTGGTAGCGGAGGAAGGCAACGAACATCAAGAAGCTCCAGGAGGCTGAAAACAAAGTTCAACACCTATAGATCTGGGCATATGAGCACTCAGCCTCTCTCAATGCAAAATCTGAGCTGATCTTGAGATTGAAGGCCCAGCTGGCAGAGGTGGAAGAGCATATGAGGCATGCTTCCGGAGAGATGGCCGCCATTAAGGCTGACATAGAGAGGGCCCGAGTTGAAGCTGATGAATTGCGCCCCATCGCTGCTGAGGAGGAGCGGGAGCTGAGTCGGTGGCAGCAGTTCCTGGATGCCACGAGTTGAAAGGTGGCGGAGCTGCAATGGTCCTTTGATGGTCTCAATCCGTATATGGGGGGAATTTACCCCCGGGTACTGTAATGATTACAAACCCTTAATCGTACTTTTGTTCTTTGATTATTTTTTATGCCGCAGCATGCACGATTTATGTGTCTGCAATAGTTCATTTCATCCTTACAATGTTTGCGAAACGTCTAGAGACAATTCCCTAAGCTCACATAGGTCGAGCCCTATGTGAGAAACAAGAGATAGTCACCTCGTCACCCCATCCAAACACAAGAGTGTAAACCAAGCTTTAGGCATCCAGGGTTTGAATAACAGGTCCGGATTTCAGGGAAATGGGAGAAACCTAACTTGAGAAGAAAGTTCTCAGAACAGCCGAATTACCATTTTCCCATTGTACTCTTGTGCATGAACGGTGAAATTCCAAGGGCGCTGAAATCGATCCGAACAGATGGGATGAGAAGTGTGAATCATGATACCCAATATTCAGAAAAATTATGGGGGGTGGCGTGACAATGGAGGATAACTGTTGACCGTGGCGGAAACACAGCATCAATATTGCATTAGTCTGAGATGGGGAAAAAAATGAGGGCTGACCGCTGACCATGTTTGCAACACAGGGCCTAAATCAAATGTCATTGATCAGTCATCCGGGACGTTGGACCAGGACAGCAGGAGGACCTTAGGTTGAGCATCCATACTGTTAGGGGTACCTCTACACATGAAATAAGACGAGATTCTGAATAAAGGGCATGCTAACCATGGAATGTGGAGTGATGGTTTGTTCGAACATAATCCAACACTCATGAAATCACACCACCATGGTGGGAGTACGCCAGATGGGTTCATCGGTTTGATCATGGGTCATCCCTTCTTTCAGACATGGCCTCTCTGGTGAGGGGGTTGTCGCTTCCCAAGGTCACGGGGCATCCCGAACTTTTTTGGGGTCAGACAGGGCCTCTCAAGTGAGGGGGGCTATCGCTTCCCAATATTATCGTGGGTAAACCTGAACATGTTTGGGGTAGGGTCACAGTTATGCAGTTCCTCATGAGGGGTCAGGCCCAGTGGCCGAAAATGGGGAGGAACATGATTTTACGACTCCTGGGGCTGGACCCTAGGAAAAATACTAGGGTGTCCCTACGTATCCCATAAGTATGAGAATCAATCCACACATAGTTCTAGAAGCGCAGTTTAGTGTCATGTAGGACGATGTTAGAGGCTTGGTTGTGCTGGTGCATATCCCACCAAAACTACTAAGCCCACATGAGTCGTGCTCGATGTGGGAAACAATAAGTAATGTAGAACTTTCCCGACACAAGAAGGGGCATGTAAGGGTGAAGGGATGCTCGGTGAATACTGGCCCAATGACGCTAACACATCCGTGTGGTGCACCTAGATGCGCGAAGAGGTAGAGCCGAGTATGTTGTAATTGCACATGAACATAAGGAAGTGGAAATGTGTGAATCATGACGCTCGAGATTTGGATCACAGTGATGGCGGTGTGACAATAGAGGATAACTATTGACCGTGGCATAAACATAGCATCCATATCGCATTAGCCTAGAATGGGGACAGAAAAATGAGGGTCAACCGTTGACCATGTTTTAAACACGAGACCATGTCGCAAATTTTGTCAGAGCTCCGTAGGGACATTTTCCTGAAACGATAAGAGAGCCCTTAGGCCCAACATTCATGGAGAGCCCTTAAACCTAACATCCATGTAATTCAAGGGTCCTTTTGTACGTGGAAGTGGATGAATATCCAAATAGAAAGCTCATAAAGCTTGGTCATGGGACGAGAGAATGCCTCCATGAAAATACCACACTTCAGACTCTTTGTCAAAATTCATGTGAATACATCAATGAGATATACTAGATAGAGGGAGATGAGTCCTTTCCCATAGGGAGATCTTATTTTAGGGTCATAGATTTCAGACCCGGGAGGAAGTGCGCGAGACTCGTGGCGAGTAATTACAAAAACCCGACGAGAATGGGAACAGGGGATGTGTATGGCATGGTGAACTACCCGACGTGAATGAGGACATAATCTCATACCACACCGCACAACCCCCCTTGAGAGAGGCTTTAAGTCAAGGGACCAAAAATGAGAGTTGATCTGGGCCTTAAGAAAAGTGAAAAGTCTTTCCTATGTAGCCCATACGGATGGGCATCAATCTACATGTAGTTCTTGAAGAAGTATTAGTTTAAGTTCTTAGAATTCAGACCATGGATGGAAGGAAACATAGGAGACACGAGGTGGGGAAACTACAAATACCCGACCTGAATGGGAACCGGGTGTTCCAACTACCACATGTTCCTTGGAGAGGTTTTAGGTCAAGAGACTGAAAACGAGAGTTGAGATGGGCCACAAGCAAAGTGCAAAGGCATTCTTGCATACCCCATAGGGATGGGGATCAAGCTACACATAGTCCTTGTGGGTGGCACAGCACGGTAGGGCACCAGTGCAAAGGATGAGGGGGTGCGCAGGTCTAGCCCTCGCACCAAGAGGATCGGTATTTGATAGATATTGTTTTTCCTTTAAGGTGAGTGTTTTTTTTTTTGTGAAGTTATAGGCCGAGGGTAGAAAGTCTAGGTGTCGCCACAAGAATCAATCTGTAGTAGGCATTGACAAATGGTATGGCATGTGACCAATACCCAACGTGATGTCCTCTATGATGAGGCCACCACAATGCAGTTCCATTTTTCGTCGTGCGGCCAGAATGATAATGTCATAGTTTAGGGTCGTGTGATAGGATCAAGCATGCATTTTAACCTTGTGTAGCGCAGACGTAGCATAGACTATTCTAGGTGGGGAATGGTTATGGTGCCATTCAACATAACCGATGTGAATGAGCACATGATCCCACACCACACCCTATGCAATTTCTAGAGAGGAACCTCAGGCCGAGGGGCCCACATAGAGGTGAGAGATGAAGGGGGAGATACAAGCTCCCAAATGAGATGGGCACGAATATGAGATGTCCGGGTGGTTCTATGTATCCCATGAGGATGGGAATAAAGCCAAACGTAGTTCTGGGGAGATCTTAGTTTATGTTCTTAGAGCTCGGACTGTGGGATCCCTGAAGGACACCGTATTGTAGCTTTATCCCCTGACATGCAAAGGTGCACTAAGGGATAACACCAAAAGTGTCGAGATTCCACATGGAGACGATGAGGTGGAACATAATATGAATCATGCAACCAACATTCAAGGCCTGACGGGGTTAGTGTGACGACGGAGGATTACTACTGATCATGTTCGCAACACAGTATCCTGTCGCGTTAGCCTGAAATGGGGACAAACAAATGAGCATCAACCGCTGACCATGTTCGAAACATGGGATTTGTATCAATTTGTTGTCTGCATCCCTCAGGGGTGTTGGCTCGTAACGATAGGAGAGCCCTTAGGTGTGGTATCTAGGCCATTCTTGGGGGTCCCACCAAGTGTGAAAGGTGATGAAAGCCCGAATGAAGGGGAACACAAAGCTTGACAAGTGGAAGGAACTTGCCTAAGTTGAATCTGACACTCTTGGTCCTAGACCAGAGTACTCTTAACACTTGGGTGAACCACAGCAAGGGGTCGAGGGACTCAATGTTGAGGGCAACCAAGAGATGGAGGGTTCCCATGAAAAGGGGGGAATAGCACCAAAAAGATCATGTACCACACCTATATATCCCCCTTGTGGAGAGGGACATGCCAAGGGGCCTAGGTGACCGAGGAGATGGGGAGATCTCTAAGAAGTGGGGCTGGACCCGAATTATAGACATTCGAGTGATCGAACGTATCCCATAAGGATGGGAATCAAGCCACACGTAATTCTCGAGGGTGCCTTTTAATGTCGTGCGGGATAGGAAATAGGATGGCTAATTATTAGGATGGGGTGTGCGTGGTGCGGCTATTTCAAACCTAATGGGAATGAGGATGTAGTCCCACACCACGCCACGCGGTCCAGTAGTCAATGCCTCGAAGGTGGGACAGAAGATACAAATTAGTTTAACTCAAGATGGACCCAAATACAAGAGGTTTGGGCATTCCTACATATCCCATGAGTATGGGAATTAATCCAGACATAGTTTCAAGGGAGGTCTTAGTTTACGGTCTTAGAGCTTGAAACATGGGTGGATGTCAGCTTTCCGAGTAAGCGCAGACCTTTACCCGATCCCTAACCCATGTGAGTTAAACTTGGTGTGGGAAACAAGGAAGGGAGATCCTTATTGCAATACCCAGAACTTCCATCAAGGGGAAGTCGGTGAAGATCCCCGAAGGACACCTTTAATGCGGCTTTGTTCTCCTAACGTGCAGATGCACACTGAGGAATAGTACCAAGAGTTTCAAAGCTCTACTTGGACTTTATGAGGATGGAGAAGGATGTGAATCATGTAACCGACATTTTGGGCTTCATGGGGTTGGCATGGCGATGGAGGATAACTGTTAACCGTGGCAGAAAAACAGTCTCCATATCACGTTATCCTGAAGTAGGAACAACAAACGAGCATCTACCACTGATTGTATTCGCAACGCAGGATTTTTATCGATTTTTTGTCTGAAACTCTCGGTGACGTTGGCCCGTAATA
The DNA here is from genome assembly GCA_963277665.1 of Viscum album. Lineage (NCBI taxonomy): Eukaryota > Viridiplantae > Streptophyta > Magnoliopsida > Santalales > Viscaceae > Viscum > Viscum album. The sequence goes on from OY728134.1 coordinate 1,285,647,975, forward strand.
GGAGGAGAGCCCTTGGGCATGGTATCCAGGCCATTCTTGGGGGTCACTTCAGGTGTGAAAGGTGGTGAGAGCCCTGATGAAGGGAAACACAAAGCCTGAACAGCGGGTGCGGACATGTCTGAGTAGAGTTTGACATTCTAGGTAACTAAACCATAGTACCCCTCTCTAAGGAAAGGTAGGCCAAGGGGCCAAGGTGGGATGGAGATTTCTGGAAATGGGGCTGGACCCAAATCCAAGGCATTCGGGTGGTCCTACATATCCCATAAGGATGGGAATCAATCCACACGTAGTTCTCAAAGATACCTAGGGGGAATGATATTCTAACAAGGACTTGTATGGCGCAGCGAGTAATCCGACGTGAATGAGGACTTAATCCCCCACCACACCGCACAGACCCATAGGAAAGAACCTGGGACAGGGGGCCGAAAAGTCCAAAGGTCTTTATAGTTGGGCTCTGGTGAGGAAGCCCTATCCTACTCGCAATTTAACATCTTGTAGTAAAGAGGAAGGTCAGTGAATAGGACTCCCTAGATAGGAGAGGTTTATGACATGACAAGTAACTTGACATGAATGGAGAACATAGTCCCACACCCCACTGTACACTCCGTGTATGAACTTGGGCTATGGGGTCCGAAGAGGCCAAGGGGCCTGAGGCTGGGCCTCGGTCAGGAAGGCCTGACCAGCCTGTAGTTTATCGTCATGCAGTGAGGACGAGGACCGAGGGCCTGAAAAGGCCAAGGGGGCTGAGCCTAGGCCTCGGTCAGGAAGGCCTGACCAGCTTGCAGTTTATCATCATGCAGTGAGGATGTGGAGAAAAGGGGAAGGTCTCATCCTAGGATATGTACATCACAACGAGTATCCCAACATTTATCATGTCATAGAATCCTCTCAGAGAAAACCTGGCCTGGGGGCCCGAAAGGCCGAGGGGCCTGATAGCTGACATCACTGGAGGGGAGATCGTCGCTTGGGGATGACGGGGCAGAACGAACCACTACTCCTAATTTTTGGGACATCTTGGGGTGGTTCTAATGATCCAGGACAACTGTTGACCATGTTCGAAACACAGCGTCCCTATAGTGACCTGAAATGTGAGAAACAAATGAGCGTCGGTCACTGACCGCCTTCAAAATGCGATACTTGTATCGGCTTGTTTCTCGACATCCTTGAGGGCATTGGCCCAAAGTGGTAAGAGGTACCTTAGGCCTAGCATCCATACTATTCAAAGGCCCTTTCAGACGGGGAAGGTGATGGAATCCCAGTCAAGGAGTGGGTGAATCGTGGCTATACCCATCTATGAAAGGGGCAAACGTCTCCAAAGAATGGGGCGTACAGATGGGTTGAGGCTTGCTCGACTTAACATGGGGAAAAGGTATGCACCCTTCCAGATGTCTTGACCCACGGGGAAGATTCTGGCTTTTGGGTTGGGCCAACGGACAAAATTTCTGGGCATTCCTACGTATCCCATGAGGATGGGAATCAAGCCATACGTAGTTCTCAAAGTGCCATGCAGTTTAACATTGTACAGTGGGGGCATCGAAGGATAGAAGAATGGGAGTGGGAACATGGTGCGACCATTATAATCCTCGTATGAGTGGGTCTAAGGAAGCCTACTCCACATAATGCGAGGATCCTCCGAGGAAACTATACCCAGGGAGGACAGTCAAAGAGAAGAGCTCAGGGCTGGGCTCAATATGTGATGGCTGAGCGTTCCTACGTATCCCATGAGGATGAGAATCAAGACGTACATATTTATAGAAACACAATTTAACATCATGCATGACGATGTTGCAGTTTATAGTCATGCAGGACTCGGTGCAGTTTAATGTCATGCAGGACAGTGGTGCAGTTTAAGGTCATACGGGACCGTACATTTTAAGGTCGTACAGGACCATACAGTTTAAGGTCGTGTAGGACCATGGGGCTCTGGAAAAGTACTTCTTGAAGAACTTGGCATTGGTGGGAGGAGTTATGAACTCACCATCCATTGTCACCAAGGAGTACGCTCCATTGGGGTAAACCTTATGAATGATGTAAGGTCCTTCCCATTTGGGCTCCAGCTTGGTTAATTTCCTGCAAGGGATCATTGGCACCCGAAGGGCCAACACCAGTTTACCTTGTAGAAAAGAGAGAAGGTGATCCTTATTGTTCAAGGCTCTGTCTATCTTATTCATATGCCTTTCCAGATTGTACAGGGCATGAAGCATGTTCTCGTCTAGTGCTTCCAATTCGGCTAGAAGGATATCAGCCACCTTATCTGGCACCTGCTAGTCATAGACTAAAGTTCATAATGAATGCAGCTAGATCTCTATTGGAAGGACGTCCTCATCCCTATACACCAGGGAGTATGGAGTCACCTATGAGGAATTACGATTCGTCGTCCGATACGCCCAGAGGGCATTGGGGAGCTTGTCCAGCCAAATTTTCTTGTTCTAACCAACCATTTTCTGTAGAATGTTAGAGAGAGTTTTTTTGAATGCCTCGATCTACCCATTTGCATGCGCATGATAGTGAGAGGTACGGTTTGAACAGATATTGTACTTAGCGTATAATTTCTTCATCTTGGCTGCTCAGAAGTTGTTGTCGTTATCGGTGAGGACAGTGTGAGGGACTCTAAACCGGTGGATGATATTTGAGCTCACGAAGTCAACAATGGAACGGGCCTTGACCTCTTTGAGTGGAACTGCCTCCGCCCACTTGGAGAATAAATCTGTAACAGTCAGGATGATCCTACACTGACAAGCTGTCACCAGTGGATATGGGCCCATGACATTGATCCCCCACACCGCAAATGGCCATGAGTACTTGGTGGAGTGGAGAGGCTTTGGAGGCCAATGCAGGAAGTTATCATGAACTTGGCATGTGTGGCATCTCTTGGAAAACTCAATAAAATCATGGATCATAGAGGGCCAAAAGTACCCCAATCTCCGGATCTGATGGGAGAGCTTGGGCCCCGCCTGGTGGGCACCGCCGGAACCGACATGAAACTCTTGCATGAATTGAGAAATCTCGACTCCTTGAATGCAACGGAGGAGAACACCATCAAAGCCCCACTTATAGAGGACCTGATAAAGACTGGGACAACTCAGGAGAGTAAATTTCAGTGCACGGTGTCGGATTCGCTCGCGCTCTGCCTGATCATCCGGGAGGAAACCATTTTGGTTATACTCGACAAAAGGTGCCCTACAATCGAGAGTGGCCTCAACCACTGCATCTGAATAACCTGGAGCTCTTGACATAGAGGATCTGGTGGTAATATGGCTTACTCGTAGGCCGTTGTCATCCTTTCGGGAGACAGGGGTGATGACTCTCTGGTGTGCCACATGTATGATCAAATCATCCTGCCCAGGTTCTGCGAGTGATGTCGCTAAGCCGTCCAAAGTGTCTGCTCGACCATTCTGTGACCGAGGGATATGGGTAACCTTTGGTTGAGAAGGGAACTGGTCCATTAGACGGAGGGTGCACTCCAGAAATGGCACATGCTCTGGATTTCTGACAATATAGTCCCCATTGACCTGTTTGATGACTAGTTTGGAATCCCCTTTTACGCATAAATGGGGAACATCGATCTCAAGGGCCATCTCGAGGCCGGTGATGAGAGCCTTATACTCTGCCTCGTTTTTGGTGTAGCCTTATGACAATAGGAATGATTATGGCAGAATGGCTTGCACGGGGGAGATGAAGATGATACCCATACCCACTTAGTTGAGCCTTCTACCGGTGGGGCTCTGGGAGGCACCGTCGAAGTCCATTTTACAACATGGGATGGCATGGTCGACTGAGTGGGTTGCCTCATCAGGAAAATCCAGGTCCCAAGATTGATCCACAGAGGTTGGATGGGCAGCTAGGAAGTATTCACATGCCTGTCCTTTGATAGCCTTCTAAGGTAAGAACCTGATGTCGAACTGTTGGAGGATCACCTCCCACCGCGCTAGTCGGACAGTCAACATGGGACGGTTCAGAATTTACTTCAATGGGTCTACCCTAGAGACCAACTGTACCTCATGGTGCTGTAGGTAATTCTGTAATATATATATGGAAAACACGAGCACAAGGCAACTTTTTTCTATGGGGGAGTATCTGGTCTCTGTATAGATGAGCATACGGCTGAGGAAGTAGAGGTTGTTCTATGTCCCCTCATTGTTCTTCTGGGCGAACAGGGCACCGAGAGACCATTCCAGAGTGGTCATATGAAGGACCAGCGACTTTCTGGAAATAGGTGGAATCAAGACCGGAGGTTGGAGCAGATACTACTTGATTTCCTCAAATCCAGTCTGACACTCTTCATCCCATTCATAGGCGGAGCCTTTCTTCATAAGCCGGGAAAAGGGAATACACTTTCCATCCAGATTCTCAATGAATCGGTGTACGTAGGATAAGTGGAATTGGAGACCTCGATGTTCCCGAATATTGCTCAGGGGAGGCATTATTCTAATGTCCTTGATCTTCTCTGGGTCGATCTCGATGCCTCAGTATCTGACAACAAATCCAAGAAACATTCCGGAGGTAACCCTGAAGGCACACATCAACGGGTTCATCTTTAGGTGGCGGGAATAGAGAAAACTGAACACTTTCTCAAGGTCCTTGAGATGGTCCTGGCACTGGTGAGATTTGACCACTCGATTATCCATGTAGCATTCCACCAGTGTCCCTAGAATCATCTTGAATATGCGATTCATGGCCCGCTGATAGGTGGCACCTGCATTTTTTAGGCAGAAAGGCATAACCTGGTAATAGAAAGTAACTTGGGGAGCTGTAAAAGAAGTGGAATCCTCGTCTTCGGGGGCCATTCGGATATGGTTGTACCCGAAATACCCATCCATGAATGATAGGTCTTGGAACCTGATCGTGGCATCAATCAAAAACTCTGTCACTAGGAGGGGAAAATCATCCTTCCGACAGTGGCGGTTGAGATCGCAGAAGTCAATACAGAACCTAATTTGTCTATTCTTCTTCCTGAATGGTACAATGTTGGCAAGCCACCTGGGTTACTGAACATCCTTGATGATTTTGGCTTTGATAACCTTTTCAACTTCGGCCTCAACCTTGGCACCATGAGAAAGCTGCATTTTCTTGGGAGGATGTTTGAACCCACAATGGTTTTTCAGGAGACCAAGGCGGTGGATGGCTACCTGAGGATCTAGTCCTGGCATCTCGTCCTAACTCTAGGAGAACAAATCCTGGTGCTGCTTAAGGAAGTTCACATTCTACTGCTGCTTCTCGAGGGACATAGCGGCACTGATCAATGTGGGTCTTGGATCTACCTCACTACCAAGGTTCTCCTGTACTAGTTCATTGACTGTGGTGGAGACACCTTCTTCAAAGGCAGGGGGAGCATCCTCTAGATCCTATTCTCCACTTGTGGAGGGATCATCCGTGAGGGGATTCATTTCTGAGCCACCAGACTCTGATGGGAGGCTGGTGCCGGCCTGAGCGGTAGTGGTCATCACATCTGGAGACTCATGCACCAATGAGACCATAGCGATGAAGGTATTCGACCAAATATCATATGGCCTTCGGCCGAAGGGGCCATGCTTGATGACATCAAAGCAATTGTGGTGCATCTGCTTTAGCTGGTTGATTCTATCCTGGCAGAAGAGAAATGTAAGATGTACCACCGTTGTCATGAGCCTGACATCCCAATACTATACAGGGGTAGGGGGTTTTGGGATCACCTGAGCCTGGTTGGTGTAGGAGTACGAGGTGATTTTACGTCGTTGCTTGGACCTGGGAATATTCCTTCCTCTTGTACCCAAAACGATGAAAGATTTCCCCATGTTGGGGGTCGTGGCCTCCAACCAATGGATCGTGAAGATGTAGGTGTCGTCCAGACCTTCCCATATATCACTTGTGATAGGGGTGGATTCATCCTCACTTGCCAAGATTTCTTTATCCTTGCTCTTGTAACAGTCAGCGTCTAGATAGAGGGCTTCACAAGAGAAAAAAGGATATGCATCTCCTTGGAGCACGCCTACTCGACCATTGAGGGAGTATTTGATGTATTGGTGGTACGACGAAGGGACCGCTGCATGCAGATGGATCCATGGCCTGCCCATCAATGCATTGTATGCGGTGTCCTAGGAGACAACCATGAATTCGGTGCTGGAAATTAGGCCATCAAACTAGGTCTTCAAATGGATCTTTCCGACTGGAGTTTGCTCGGTCCTGCCATATCCAAATTTCCTGAGGTTGGAGGGAGTTAGATCATCCTCAGACAAACCCAACTTCCGTAGTGTCCGAGTCAGGATTAGGTTAATCCCAGAACTCGTGTCAACAAGGTAGTGATGGACTTCCACGCAATTGAACTGACCAGTGATGTACATTGGGCGAATTTTCCCATGTATGGGAGGGTATTCGTCTTCACCAGAGAATGAGATAACTTCCTGGAATTTGGCATTCTCAATTTCCTCAGAACGGAAGGCTTCTGCAGCTGCTACCTCCATCTCAAACTGGAGGGGGCTCCTTAGGGGCTTAGCAAGTGCCTCACGAATTTCAGACAATGGGTGAAGAGCCTAAAGGATAGAAAGTCTTGCTGGAATGCTGGCAAGGTGCTTCAGAACATCATCCTTCCATGCCAAACGTGAACCTCTACTTACAAAAGGTCGCTCTGCAATTGGAGGCACGGCGGGCCCTGCCTGCTGGACTGGCGGCTGACTGGTACTGGGTACATCCCACTGCCTGCTAGTTGAGGCCTAAAGATTAGTTTCCAGATAAGGATAGGACAACAAATATTATCCTGTAGCATGGAAAGACTTTTCGCGGTACGGACGTGGCATCTCTGCTTGATCTAGTAGCACAAATGGCGGTGGAGGTAGACTTGAGGGAACCAGATGAGGTTGCACGTGGTGAGCTCTGCATTGGGCCTGCTGTCTAGTTTCAGTAGCGTGCACGGCCTAGCTGAAAGTGCCCACTGACGTGCCTTGATGACCCATGTGGTCACAATTCCACTGACGCTGGCGTCGGCTGGGGACGTTGGGGAGTCTCGCATGGCGTTCCCCCTCGTCAAGAGTCATATAAGGATTTACCAGCTCCATGGTATTAACCGAAGAATACCCCTAACTATCGCTTGATGAATCATCCACCACTGGGTGGATTCTGGGAGGGATTTAAATCTTTGTGGGAATGAAGTCACTGAGAGTACAGGATGACAACGACAGTGGTGGAGCATGTTGCTTCTTCTTGCGTTGTCGCTGCTTTCCCTTTTGGGAAGAGGGCGGCTGAGATAACGATGCAGAGGTACTGGTCGTATCTTCTGAAGGCTCCGGCTGATTCAGGTGTTCCCGAATGATACCATGGGCATAGGCGATGGTTTTAAGGTCAATCCATTCGTCGTAATTCTGGGATCCACGGCTAGGAACCTACTGCCACTCTCCTTCGTCATCGTTACCACTTTCTGACCATACAAAGACACCCTCCACTTCTGTCGGGGCTGGACCCAACCTGAAAATGTTGTTGTCAACCTGTTCTTGGTTCCAAACTTTAAACACATAGCACTGCTTGAGGGTGTTCCCTAGGATCCGATGATAGGTGCAGTAGTTGGGGCGATCGGTGAGATCTGCCTCTTCCGACCTTCTGCACTCGGGTAAACGCACAATCCCATACTCTAGGGCACTACGGAAGTAACTAGGGACCTGATTCTCATTGAACGAGTAAGTTAGATTCCTTTTTTCCGGATAGGGGGATCTGGGAGCCTAGCCATGACGAGGGGCCGTAGGGGCCTTCTGAGGAGGCAGAGCCTGATTGTCCCACCCAGGCGGTGATGGTGCATTGTGCGGGGGAACCTGTAGGTTCTGAGGCGGTCACTGCTAGGCAAGATCATGGGCCTAAGGTGGAGGGACACTGCAAGGTTTCGAAGCCGGCACCACTAGCATTAATTCTAGCTACCTAGGGGCTTCTATTTGGGCCACCGTAGCGGGCTCGGCTCTGGCAGCCCTCCTGGCTGGGATCATAGGGTGCAGCAAACACGCCCGACTAGCCTGTTGCAGAGCTTCCTTGAGGCGCTGGGCCTTATCTGAGAAGTCCCGGAACCCTCCAGGGTAGTTCTAGGTGATCAAGGAAGGAACCAGTTCTATTTTTACCTTCCCTACGCACATCGTCAGTAATTTCTCCTGAGTCAGTGGCATGTCGAGGGAGTATGTAAGCCCCTTCCACTGGGTGATGAAGTCCGCAACTTGCCCATCATTCCTTTGTTTTCATTTCAAGAGGCCTGCGATGTTGGTCTTTCACATGGTGGAGCTGAACTAGTATAGGAACTACCGGCAGAGATCCTCCAAACCGGTCACTAATCCGATAGGGAGCTGGCTGTACCAGACAAAGGCATGTCCCTCCAACGTCTGCACAAAGCATCAGAGCTTAGGGGCTTCCTACTGCGCCAGGGTCCCCAACATGGGGCCAAACCTGGAGAAAAAATGGTCCAAGTGCTGTAGCGGGTCCCCTGTCCCATTAAAGGGTGAGAAAGTGGGTTTCCCAAAACCCGGAGGTGCAGGCATAATTCACCCACACGGGATATGGCTTACCATCTGGTGGGATTGCCACCTTTCGCATTTCCAACGCCTCGAGGTGGGAGATGAGTGCTACTATAGGATCATCCGGGTGGGGTTCCCTGTCTTGACGGGGATCCCTAACCACAAGTGCATTTTTGGGCTATTCGACACGTTATATGTCTTCAATGGATCATGGAGCGACTGAAGGAATGGCCCACAGGACATCTGGGGGAACTCGGGATGGATTCCTCGGATTGCCTCTCCGTTCAGGAGGGTTTGATGAGACGTATCGTGCCCTCTTGCCATGAGCGCCGGCTTCTGCCCTGTCTGCGGGAGTAGCATGATCAGGGTTGCCCAGAGGCATCTCGCCGAGGGGAATTTGTTCCTGCCCCTTCTTCCCCGACATAGGATCACCATAGTCGGGTCGCAGCTCTATTGCGCGCTCGGCTAGGAGTTCGTCGACCAGCCTCTTCTGCTCAACAAGTTGCTGGCGCAACGCAGCCATTTTGGGGTCTTCGTCTGTCTTCTGCACTGAGGCGGATGGGTCGGAGTTCTTGACAGTTCCGACATGCTCTTTACCCTTACCGGCATTTCGGCTGAGTACCAGTGACTCAGTGGGTTCAGGGAGGCCTAGGAGGCTCCTCTATTGACGAGTAATACTCCCTGATGGTTCCAACATTGGTGGTACACCCTCTGGGGGTAAGTCTCCATCGAGGAACCCTATCTCTCCCTCATTTTCCTCTATGTCAGCCATGTGGAATGCAACCCTTCTTGGGAGCATGTCCTCAATATCTTATAACGAATCGGGCTTCCGCCAGATATGACTGAAGAGGAGGTAATCATACTATCCCCAGCCACGGACTTGCACATGGGGGGTATCTTCCCAGATGATTTTTCGGAGTACCTTGAAACTCTGAATGCATTTTTGTTGGATGGTGCTCTGGCGACCTGGTGACTCAGGGCGCAGGGACACGGGGAGTGCAGCCAAATCGACCAGACGACATTGCTTGCTGATTTCCTCAATGTGCACTTGGCTCCAGGGGTACAACACCAGATGATAGGGAAGAAGAAATTTCATCGCCCATAGGTCTTGATGGAAGCACTCAACTTCTTCTAGGGTGAGGGATTCCAGCGCATGAAAATTCGATGCTGCCGCCAGCCAGAACATCTCTAGGAAGTGATCCGATGCGAGAATGTTCCAGAATCTCTTGGGCTCAGATTCAGGGTCTGGCCCTGTATTTCCCCACTCGTCGACCGAAGGTGGATGAGGAACCGGTATTGGTACTAAGTCGAACCGATGGGATAGTAAACTGGGCGGCGGAGAAAATGGTGAATGAGCAGACTGGCCGCCAAATTTCGGGCCATCCTCCGAGGAGTGCGGTGACATGACCACAATGTCACGATACGACAGGCTAACAGCCACAGCTCCTGTTGCAGGGATCGCGATTACCGGTGATGGATCACGCTGCTACTCAACCGCCATCAGTCCCCAAAATAGCTATTCGTGATCTTTGGTCGAGGTAGAGGGCGCATCTGGTGAAAACGGTGGTGACTTCATGGTCGGAACCTGCGAGATTCCCACAATTTCCTCCACCTGGATGTACCTGTGAAGAGAGGCGAGAATCCGATGGACTTCACATTCTAGGAGGATGAGGCTGACACGCCTTGTTCCTACCCCATTCCTTGACATAGAGGACTGAGGGGAGGGTTCCACTACAGAGTCACATTCTGCTTTAGAATCCGAGAAGCGGGCCGGTTTGATCTCCGTCTGGGCCTTCCTAGGATTCTTTTTGTGGCAGCGACGACCCGTCCTCCTTCCTTTATTTGGCTCCTTAGGACAAGGCTGATCCCTGGTATGTAGTCTTGGGGTTGTGCTGGTGTTATGGCATAGAGAAATTTCTCTTGAGATAGCCGGGGTGCGAGGGGGACCGGGGAAAATGTCGAAGGGAACATGAGTAGGACCTCCATGAACAGCACCTGAGTGGGTGAAACCCCCGTAGAAACCGGCGGGAGCATGGGGAGAACCTCCATGCTTGTTGTGGGTGGAGCGAGGCTGACCCTCACCTCTTTGGTTTCCAGGGCGAGGAGGACCTTTTCCAGTTGCTGATAGAACGTAAGAAGGATCCCCATGTTGGAGAGGGACCGGATGCACAATGCCTTCATATCGACGATCGGGGGCAGGAGGAGGGACTCCATACCCGGTGTGGTGGGCAAGAGAGAGGCTTCTGCACCAAGTGTCACTGTCGCGGGGTAGGTCTTTATTCGGGTTGGGGGTAGCACGGGGCATACATCTATGACGAGCTTCATAGTGGGGAAGGCCCACGCTCTGTGGAGTACTGACACGGGGAGGACCTCCGTATGGGGTGACATCACCGCAGGTTGGTTCGCAGCGATCACCACTCAGTCCTGCGACCTGGAGAATCAACCCAGCCTGCTCGTGGGGCTGTTGGGGCATCGATCCCAGTTAGGCATGGGAGTGCCCATGCTCAGCGTGTGCAAGGACTTTGTGTCATGCATCGGCGGTGGCTCGGGCCATATTAGTTGTTGACGTTGACGCCCTTTGGCGGGCGTCCTCAGCTCGGGCCCAATGCTGGCGTCGGATCAGGCGAGCCAGCGTGGGTGGTGCAGGGGCATAGCCTAACTGCTCCTCTAAAAAGGTCAGAAGGTGGTGCTAATGTGGCCGGGTGGGTGCCTTTGCTTGGATTCCTTGGATCGGGACTCTAACCGGGCTGAGCTGAACATCACCCACCTCATCAGCGTAAGGTAGGGAGTCGTAAAGGCATTCTGGGTATAGGCTCCCAAATCGATTGAATGTTGATGCGGGGATCTGGGGATCCTTTTGCGGCCCTCTAGGGCAGCGTTGATGGCAAGGACTGGATGCCTCCAGGTCCAGGCAGTCCATATCCCGAGTTGCGATTATTCCCTCCTCCTGGTAATAGCGTACGAGGTCGTTAATCACCCATCACTGGATAACTTCCGATGGGGAGAGGCGGCGTGGGCGCCCAACGTTCTTGGATGCAGATGTCATTGCAGCAGCAGTGGAGCCATGTAGAACGGCTGTGTTGGTATTTCCCCTGCCCCTACGTAGGCAGGTGGGTGGTGATCGTGTCCCTGTAGCAGCAAACTGATTCCTCGGATGCAGGGAGATTAACTCATCAGCACTACGAGGAAAAGAAATCGACAACCAGTGCCCCAGCGCCATTCCGTCTTCCGTGGAAGGTAAGAGAGATACATGCCGACAACATTGCAGAACGGAATGCCCCATGTTCTACTGCCCCAACTTCTAGTGAGTTTCACACTAGGCCAGCTATTTGCTTGGCGGGACCCGGCGCCGGATATCTGGATCCGGTGACACGTCAATATACTGATGTCTCGAGCTCTACTAATCTCCACATTAAGGGTAAGAACTTCACGTCGGGTTCAACATTTCTATTTCCGACACTTTCGTCGGGGTACGTGCATCCGTCCATGGGGGAGGCGCGGCTGTTGCCCCACATTCCCGCTTTCCAAAGGCGGGTGGCATTCGCTCCTTATTCTGGGACGTCTACTCTTTTATCGAAACATGATGATGGGATTTCGGTTCTTCCTTCCATGTACTCCTCCTCAGAACTCATCACCTAGTCCAGGTCTCCTTCATAGATTTAATACGTTGTTCGTGAAACTCTTCCCAGTGCCATGTTTCCATGGGTGCCGGTTAATTACACTGCTTCTATCAGGACATTCCACGGGGTCCGGTCAGGGCAGCAACCTTCATATGGGGGAGTAGTCATGTCAAGGCATCATTAATGTGTCTGAATGCTAGGGAATTGGAGTTTCTATCTTTTGTACCATATTATAGGGCTTCTCGAGGGAACGGAAGCCCGAGGCTTCCCATGTCGAGCGCGGGGAATCATATTCCATAGGCATGTATCTGAGGTTTTCCTCACCTTCCCATGTTTAACACAGGGTTTGCCGCAAGTTTAATGTCTAACAGAGATGAATTGGGATGATCAGAACACTATCTAGAGTGGATCAGATTGAGTAAAACCGATATCGGATCCAGCCCGTGGGTGGCTTCCCAAATGCTGTAGAGGGGAATGGGGTGGCATGATCTCACCGGGAAGGGGTGGCCCGGGTAAGGATCGGGATGGATGATGGAAAGATACACGGAGTGGAGGGGGAATGAAATGACTCCGTCATGGAGATGATGATGGTGATGGGCTTCAGTCTCGAAGAGACCTCCTACGTATCCTCGTGGATGGGAATCAAAGTCCGCGTAGTTCAAAAAAGATGTGCGGGGCTTACACTCTAGGCCGACCACGGTGGTGGAAGAACTGACGTGAATACGGTCGGAAGGACCGGGTGGTGTGATTGAACCTCGTGAGGCTTCCTACGTATTATTCCTTAACATGGATCAAAGTCCTCATAGTTAAGGTGGGACGCTGTAGAACCGACGTGTATATGGTCGGAACGACCGGGTGGTGGGCTTGAACCTCATGAGGCTTCATATGTACCATGCCTTAACATGGATCAAAGTCCTCTTAGTTCAGTTTGGACACCGGAGAACCAATGAGAATATGGTTAGAACGAATGGGTGGTGGGCTTGAACCTCATGAGGATTTCTACGTACCATGCCTTAACATGGATCAATGTCCTATTAGTTTAGGTTGGATGTCGTAGAGCTGACGTGAAGAAGGACCTTGGTCCATGTGGATGGTGGGCTTGTACCTTAGGAAGGCTTCCTACGTACCATGCCTTGATATGGATCAAATACCATGTAGTTCTAGTGAAAAAGGGGCTTGGAACACCAACATGGAGATGGTCGGGTCCAATGATTGTTGGGCTTGAACCTCATGGATGCTTCCTACGTACCATACCTTGACATGGATCAAATTCCACGTAGTTTGGGAAGGGTTTTCGTTGGTGAACTGATGTGAAGGGGAACCTGTGGGGTCTACTGATGGTGGGCTTGAACCTCATGGAAGCTTCCTCCCTACCATGTCTTGACATGGATCAAAGTACACGTAGTTTGGGTGTGCATTTTAATCATCGTTCTAGATGGGGGTATACAGTTTAACGTCATGTTGGATGGGGGTATAGAGTTTAACGTCATGCTGGATGGGGGTATACAGTTTAACATCATGCTGGGCGGGGGTATACAGTTTAACGTCATGCTGGACGAAGGTATTTTCATGGTCAATGCCTACTCTAAGCCCACATGAGTCGTGCTCGGTGTGAGAAACAAGAGGCAACAGAGACCTGACGATCATGCCGTCAAGGGTGCGTCCGTGAAAAGCGAAGAGGGGATTACGCATTGAGCGGCCCATGGTGCCGGGACTTACTCCGGGATTGAGGCCCGAAGTGCGACATAGCGCAGAGGAAGAGGGATTTGGGACTGAAGAAAGGAGGTGACTCATTCCCTATCATGCCCTTCGCTAGACATGGTGGTGATAAAGTACAGATGTGCATGGGTGATACCTTCTGTAAGAGGGGCTAGGGGCTTAAACCAAGGTGGTTTCCCTTCCCCCGTGGACAAAAGCCACTCCAGGAAAGAAGATATCATCCCTTATGGGGACCAGAGGGTGTAAAGAATGTCCAATTCGGGGGGACCCAGCGTACGAGGCACGGGGTCAGGTCACAGTTTAACATCATGTGTTGAGGACGAGGTGCTTTGTAGTTTAACTTCCTACGGCTCATATGAGTTGGGTTTACTCTACACCCCTAGGGCTTACATGACCGGTACCCTCTGCCCCTTGGGGTCGGGAATGCATCGGCAAGGCCGTGTGAAAGGGGGTCGCAGAGTGAACCATCGAGGGGTCCACGTTAGTGTGGCTATTCAAATAAGCAATATCTGTTAGCGTGCCTATGCGAAGAAGCATTAGGCGAAGCAAAGCTATGGGTGGTGTCGTCTAGGGGACTTTGAAATCACATCATGCAGACCTAGAGGGTCACACAAGAAGAGGAATTTCCAAGAAGAGGGGTCCATGGGCAGGGGCCTTGAGGAGCTCAGTTGCTTTGCGTAGTGGAGGGCACTTGTGAAGGGTTGTGCTTCTCAAAGTTGAGTGACTTGGCATTATCACGGGGTCGAGGTGAGAGTGGTAGGGGCTTCGCGAAGTGAAATGTTGTTCGCGGAGCACTTCCTCGTGAAGCAGAGGAGCCTCATGAATCAAGGTACCGTTAAGCAGTGTGCTTCGCGAAGTATAGTGACCCTGCCTTGGCATGGGGATCACGTGTACGGGGTGGGTGTTTCGCGAAGCATAAACACTCTGTGGCTTCCCGGATCCCTTTGGGGATCCCCTTCCTTTGCGAATTCCCTTATGCTTCGTGAAGGGCATCCCTCTCGGAAGAGGGGCTCAAAACTAGACAAGGCGAAGGCCTCTCGCGAAGTAAAAATACCTCATGGAGCTCATGATTCCTAGGGTGAAGAGTGCTTCATGATTTGGGAGCCTTAAAGCCAAAATTTCAGATTGTCCATCTTGGGGAACTCAGGGGGAGCTCTGTATTTATAGGCAAGAGGCGATGTGAAGTAGAGCTCACGCGGTGAAAAGGGTTGCATCGGTTGCTTCGCAGCGCGTCGCGAACGTCAACTGGGTTCGCAGAGAGATAACACCTCTTCTACTTCGCAGTGGGTTCATGAATGTCAGGGCATTCGCATAGCATTACCACCTGATTTTCTTCGGGGCGGGTTCACGAATGTCAGGGCTTTCACAGAGCGTTACCGTCTCAGTTGCTTCGCGGAGGGTTCACGAACATCAGGGCATTCATGGAGCGTTACTGCCTCATTTGCTTTGCGGCTGGTTCGCAAATGTCAGAAAATTCGCGGAGCGTTACCACCTCATTTTCTTCGTGGTGGGTTCACGAACGTTAGGGCATTTGCAGAGTGTTACTGGCTCATTTGCTTTGTGGTGGCTGCGTTGCCTGGGGGAACTCCACGTCGGGGCTTCGCGAGGCAGGGCATGGGGCTTCTTTTTCTTCTCTCCTTTTTCAAATATTTTGGCGCCAACAATATATCATAGATCTATCCAATAGATATTGAATTTAACAATCAGTGTGAGTGGATATGAAAATCTATAAATAAAACGAGAGAAAACAGATACTTACCATTGATTATGAATATCAAACACACTTAGATCTATCAAAACTAGCTTCTAGATCTAATGGGGTTTTCATGAATGCTTGGGAGAGGCATTTAGTTTTAGTGCTTGAGTGGAGTGGTGAAAAAATGATGGTTTTTATGATTAAAACTGAGTTAACTTTGATTTTTTGATCATTAAATACATGCGGCATGGTTAGTCTGTACATATTGGGAAACTATATTCTGACCATGGATATGCTACAACCTCCAAACCAACCCTCACATATTTGGATCACATGGTTTTAAAAACAATTCACCAACTATTATTTTACCTCTATATCAACTTTCAACATTACCTAGGAAGTGTAGCACAGTTTCCCTTAACTATGCGCCAACTGTGCACCCTATAAACACATTACAAAACTCTCTAAAATCTCCCAAAGACTTCTTGTGATAAATCCCAAGCACAAAATTTCTCAAAAACATATAAAACAACAACTCATATCTCAAAATAGGGTTGTTACATTCTCCCCAACATTGGAATTTTCATCCTCAATAAGCTGTAGATTGTGGTTGCTTTAGAAGAGATAAGACCACTATTCGAGCATAAAATCTTCAAATTCTCATATCTCTTCCAAAATATGATCATACTACCATAAAAATTACACCAAAAAGATTCTATTTACATGAACCAATTTTTATTTTCTATCTACAATTTGTATCAGCACATGTAACAAAGTATCATCTGGTATAAGATCAAAGTGGTCCCATCAAATCACATGGTCGGGGTTAGGATAATACTAATTAAACTGAGATACATGAAATACATTTTCTATGGAGAAACATAATGGTTTTAAAACCAATATATAATCTACATCACCAATCCATTGTATTATTTTAAAATGGGTGATGTATTGAGGAGATAATTTACCTTTCTCACTCAAACATTGATTCCCTAGTCTTACAGAGACTTTCAAGAACACATGATCTCCCACATTAAACTATAATGACCAGTATTGATGATCCACATAATATATTTAATTACCCTAAGACATCACCATCCTTTTAATTCTCATATAAACTTTCCTAGTCATCTCTTGAATAAGGATAGGTCACAATAATGAGGTTTCTCTGATTTATACCCAATAAAGTGGAGACCAACTAGGATAATTATACAATTCTTCAAAAGGATCCATATGTATTGAGGCCTAATAAATATTATTTTATGAAAACTATACTTATGGTATATGATATTTCTATGAGACTTTTAAATCCATAACACAATCTCTAAGAATGTCTTCTAATGTTTTGATCATCCATTCTGATTGTCCATCCATTTGACGATGATAAATCATGATCATTGTGAATTGGATACTCAAAGAATGTTGTAAAGATATAAAAATCATAGAGGTAAAAAATATATCTCAATCACAGAAAATATTATTCCATACATCTTTACAACCTCTGGAATATAGAGTTTTCTGTAGTACTCTACTGCATTGGATTCATAAATAGGGGTGAAGTTGGCCAAATTTGTGAGCTGGTCTACAATCACCCATATATCATCGTGTTTCCTATACATTATTGGTATACTTGTGAAAAAAATCCACATCTATGGTATTTTATTTCCAAATAGTTATAGGAAAATATTATAACATACCAGCTGATCAATGTTGCTCAGCCGTGACATGCCGATAAGTAAAGCATATAGAGATATACACTCCCACTTTCCCTTTCATACCATCCCACAAAAAAATGAGTTCATAATGTTTTATACTTATCTTATATTTTAGTATGAGCTACCCATTTCAACTGGTTTAATGGAGAAAAAGTTTTTCTTAATAATAAAATAGAATAACCGTCAACATCGAAAAAAGAAACATGTATTCCCCATGCCATTTCCATCCACTAATGGTCTCCCTATAGTTTAGTTTTTGTAGCAACCAAACCCCAAAAAGCCCATAACGAGTGTCTACTACCATTACATTGGAAAAATATACAAGTAAATCATGTCCTAAAGGACCAAAAATTTTAGTATTCTTAGTAAACTAGATATGCACACGAGTCTTGGATTATAAATGAATACAAAAATTACAACATAATTTTTTTATTTGAGGATAATTACTTTATTATATCTATCATATCCTTTCATATATTTCTTAGTACACTTCTTTGATTCTTGAGGAAATAAAACATAATAAGGGTGAGCTCAAATGCTCGGTAAGGGTGAAGTATAGTGGTAACAATAATGAATTAAGGATAATAATCATTATGGAAAGGTAATAAATAATGATAAATTCCAAGTAATCAATAAACTGTGAAGGAAGTGCATAAATAATATGAAAAGGAAAATAACTAAAAACACATTTTATTTAAATAACTAGATAAGAAATAATCAATATAGAAATAAAAATAACATAAACACATTCCATTGAATCAATGAAATGCGAATGAAATTCCTCTATAGATATGTCGATGAAAAATATCATGGATAAAAAATAATTGAATCTAAATTTGGGAAATGATTAATTATTAAACGCTATGTTTTCTAGGTACATGGAACAATTACCATAAATACCTTTCATTAGATGGTTTATCATTTTGGGTAAAAACCCATCTAAGTATAGCCAATTAACTCATCCCATGAAACTATTAATGCATCGAGGGGATATCTGTAACTGGGCCCCAGCTATGTCGTACCTATCCAAAGAATTCCCCATATATCAAATAATCATTTTAACAATGTACCTTATCGAAAATACATATAGATAACAAGATATGGATTTATCAATATTTCCCCATTTATTCAAATAACATTCAAGTTCACCATATGTAAAAGTGGTATACAGTTTTGAAAATGAACTTATCCTTGATAAATGATATGGATAATTAGGAAACATTCAATGTTCAATAACTATTTTAAGGGGACTAACAAAGAAAATAGGGTAGTGAATTTCAATATTATCATTGGTCAAAGAAACTCATAAACCATCAAGAGGAATAATAAGGATAGTATCAATACAATATATTCCAAGTGGAGTAGAATAAAGGGTCATTGTCATTGATGAATTAAAATACTATAAAAAGATTGTTCAAAAATTTTATTGAGGAAAATATCAATTCTGTTTTGAAAAAAATACTAAAATTCATTTTCTTTGAAAATCACATTTTAAAAATGGTTTTTTTATTAATTACCCCCTTTTAAATTTGTAAATTAAGACTCAAAGAAATTATGGTGGGTAAATCCATACATATCGTGTGAGGTAAAAAAGAAGATTCCTTTTTCATGGTAAAATCGTTATAAAAATTCCTTGTTTGGAAACCAATAAGAAGATTCCTTTGAAAAAAATTAGTAAAAGAAAAAAAGGGTAAAATTAATTTAATGAATCATTTTTTAATGGTTAAAAACATTGTGGAAAACCTTTTTTAAAAACAGAGTTTTTAGAAGAAAATAGGTTCTCTGACTAAAGATTGAAATGAAGTTGGGTTTTATTTAAAACATTTTGAGTAAGAGTGGAAAATGGTACTAATACTTACAAAATGTCATGAATAACTAGTGAATAAAAAAATGAAATGGTTTATTGAACAATTATCAAATAATTTCCATTGATGGAAATTCAAGTGTAAATAATCCCACAAAAATGAGATTGTGAAGTAAACCCTTGAAAATACCTTAACATTCAAGTGAGAATCAATCAATGAATAAATTATGTATATCAACTATAAATCCAGATAATTGAATTTTAAATAAAACAATAGATAGTCAAAAGTCATTATACACATAGTCAAAGCATATTAACAACAATGAGGAGGTAATATAACTCAATGAAAAGGAATTGAGTTATAAAATTTTTTTACCACTTGGTAACTTTAAGTATAATTTACCCTAGATGAAATAATTAAAATTAAAACATGAAATACCATTAATATATAAGTAATCATGATATTTCATTTTAATGTGGAATTATTTTCACGATATATAAAAAATTAGGTGCATAATAAAAAATTATGTCATTCGGAAAGAAAAGTAAGAAAAGAATCCCTTACCTTGAATTTCATTTTCGGTGAACGTCTATTAACCTCATGTATAAGGGGTTTAAAAACATTGCTAAATTATACTAGAACCATTATAATATCTATGATATCACATATTAACTTATTATAATATCTTATAACGGTTAAATATAGGGAGATGATGAGGGCTCTGGGGCGGCATTCCCCAGGCACTGCTCATGGCGATTTGGTTTCGTCCTAGATTGTGGTTTGGTGGTTCAATTCATTCTAGTGACGGATCTGTTCTTTGGTTATCTTTAGAAAAATATGGTTTCTAGAATTATTAAGGAAGAAGTTGTCAATTTAGGGGTTTTTGTTTTCTGGTTCCTTCCAGCGTCGGATGATTTGGTCTCGGAACACCAAGTGGTTGGAATGTCTGTAAAATTCTCATACAATGTTATTATATCCCTTTTATTATATCTCTTTATATATTAATAGTATTTTATGAATGATATACCCTTGTACCCTCTCTTTTTAATGTTTTATAAAAACATGTTTTATACATGTTTTGTTAGTTATTTTACTTCTCAAAATTTCTCTCTTTTTTACAAGAAATTATTTTACTTTATTTATGTGAATTCCTAGAACTACTTATTCTACAGGGGTGTTCACCGAGATGTAAAAATTATATATTTGATTCTGGAATTGACATACATAAAACCCTCATCCTCTTTCTATGGGTTATAAATGACCTAACAATCATGTTTTTAAGCACTTTTTAAAACACCATGATTTTGATATGTAACCCAATTTTCTATTCTCCTCAGGTTATTTATGAAATGATTTATTATGATCTATGTGTCCAACGTTAATTAAAAAATAGTAAGGTTGTTCCCTAATATCACTCCAATTCATTGGGTGAAGAATTTAATCTCTAGAAATGACATGTTTTATGACACCTTGGTTAAAAACCACAGTAATTTTTATGACACCTCTGTGATAAACCTTGGTGATATGCTTATGAATAACTCAATTAATTTTTGTATCCACATTTCCATGTTATGATTCATGCTATTTTCATGATAATATGATTCTTTCTCCTTTTCTCATGCATTTAGGAAATTCTTCATGTTCTTATCGAAAATTCTCAATATCACTTGTAAAATGGTTCCCTTTCTTTATGTTATTAGGACATATGCACACCCTTTATTTTGATGTATGTCCCTATGTTTTTAGATATAGTAATTGTACTTATGATTAAGCTATGATTAATCCTTTGAAGGGGACTATAATAATGGTTTTATTTTTTCATTTATTATGTACCTTATTTCAAAGACACTAAACATTAAAAGATCTTGTATTTGTAAAATGCTATCTAAAGTAATCTCAGAAAATGTAAGGATTCCATATTATGTTCCATATTATTACAATTATGACATTATTTGGGTTATTCTAGAAAATATTACTTCATATTATATAATGAATCACATTGTAAGCATCCAAGATTAGTGATGGGGATTAGAGGAAAGTTAACTGATCCATTATTTTGATTTTTCGATTTTTTACCACCATAGAAATTGGTGTCCCTTTTGTACTTGTTCCCAGCATTAGAGTTTCCACATATCCCCATGTAGAAAAATATTCCTCCCCCAATATTATTCCAGTTAATATCCTTTTCCACTACCATATCTCTATTAACCATCTCCATATAAGTAGTAATACATAAGAAAACTATCTTAACATGAATCTTTTTCACAGTCTTGACTAATAATTTGTTCCTTCAAGGATTCACTAGAAGCTACACCTGTATGAAAATGAAATAAGTTCTTAAACATAGCTTCATATTCCATTACTCACACTTTTTATTTCTTTATACTGAATAAATATGTCATTTAGGGTATCCGGGGGGTAGAATTTGTTTTGAATAATCTTACATGACCTCCCACGTAAGTCATTGATTGAATTTAGTTTGGAATGCTAAATCCCACCATTAGCATACACGGTCCTCCATCATGTAGACTGCTAACTTAAGCTTTATATTATCCAAAATTTTATGGAAATAAATTATATGATTCATCATATTAAACCATGCTTCTTCCTTTTTAGGTTTCAAATCCCCCAAAATATTGTTGGATTATGTTTTTGAAATTAAATAAAATGAACCTATTTTCATGGTTCATCATTATTATTTTCCTTATCAATGTCTTAAAAATATTAAATAATACTATAAACAAGCTGTTGGTTCACCTGGGGATCATGTATGACCTTGTTCTTTGTAGATACTTCATGCTAGTTCCTAGGCCACTTAATCAGTTCCATTTCACTATATTCAAAATAAACCACAATTTAGTCATCACTCACTTGAAACTGAAGGTATAAAATATTCAAAATAATAAAAATTAACAATAAATATAACGAATTTATATGAATCATCAAATATAACATGATCAATGAAATCCTAGTGGGAATTCTCATTACTAATTCATGATATTCTATACTCATCTGCTAATCCAACAACGATGAGATAACAACACCCAAAGAAGTGTCATAGTCCTCTTTTTATACATTATCCACCTTAGTAACTTGATTTTAATCATAAATGGGTTATCTATGCATTTTTAAGCTATAAATTTCATTTTTTGACATTATATATATCCTTTTACCATCCTGGTATGATGGAATAACCAAGAGTGATACCATTTTTAATATCCCAACCATAACCATTAGCTTGTAAAGAGTTGATGTGTCACTAACCTTAGGTGACATCCCAAATACACCAAAGGATAGAAACATATTCCATGGTATTACATAGACATTGGGGGTTTATTTTCCCATTTTAAATAATAAAACATGTCAAGAGAAAATATAAACATCCAAACCAACTATGTTATGCATGATTATAAACAATACATCTCAAATTAAAAACCTATTAAAACAATATTAGAGTAGAAACAAAAAAGTATAACAAGGTGACTCAGGAAAACCAAATGATTTTTTGATGCAATGACATCGTTATGGAATCACTCCAACCACTCCATGTGATATACTATAACCTCTAAATATTAACATTTGGAAGTACCATCATGACGATCCACTAGAGAAATAAGATACATTTCCTTTAAATTTTTCACAGAGAATAATGTATGCATATGAACCAAAGTTAATATGTAGGGGTGAGTAATTAAATACATTAGGCTTTCCCAAATAGACTTCCCAACGCATTCCATAATGGAAAGAACACATTTTCTCACAATTCAAAATATAATTTATAAATAAAATTTGAATATCAAAAATAGTATACCAATTTTAGAAAAACAATTGATAGACGAACAATTTATCATTTAATACCATTAATTCCATTAATTCCATTAATTCCATCAATTTTTTTAATTCCATTTTAAAAACCCAACCACAAAATCTTTCACACACACATATTCATGTTGGTTCATAGTCCTCTAATCATGATTGGTTACTCCCAAACCCCTAAAACCATGATTAGGTGATCAATCTCCAGGTTCCCCTAGTATCGCACCACAACCCTTATCAAGGGTCATGTAAAAGGAAATTGTACTCATGAAAACCATGTTTGCAAAATTCTCATTTCATGATCTTATTACAATTCATTTAACAAAAATTTGTTATTCCTATTAAACATTTTTTCAAATATCATTCTTTTGTTAAACCAAAACCATAATTTTAAAATTACAAACAAAATTGGTTTTCCAAAAACTAATCAATATCCATGATTTCCAAATTTTCAAGAAGAGGTATTTCCAACAAGAATTCATCACATGTTTTCTTTTAAATTTAATCGATTGAATTTAAATATCCAAGCCCTGCATTTTTAGAATAAGTAGAGAAGAGAGATAGGTGACCTTCTTCACAATGGGTTATGAAAATGAAAAACAACATAATGAAAACTATATATTTCATATCAAATATTCTTTCATTCAATAGATAAAATGAAAATCTTAAAACAAAATATCATTTATCAATGTTATATCCATAATGGGTTATATCTAACATTTAGTGTGAGAAAATATGAGAAGATCAAAATAAAAAGATATAAATAGAGACTTACCATTGATTCTTGAGATCTAATACACTATGATCTATCCAAATTGGCTTCTGAAATAATGTGGAGTTTTCAGGAACACTTAAGAGAGTAATGGAGTTTGAGATCCTGATGGTATTGGTGAAAAATGAGGGTTTCAAGGGTTAAGTCCTAGTTAAAATTAAATTTTCAGAGCATTAAATGTATACAGTAGGGTTAGTAAAAATGGTTTGGGATACCGGGCTCTATTCGTGTAAATGCTAATACATCCAAACCACCCCATCACATGATTGGTTTTTTTTATTTTGACAAACCGTGTTCCAACCATGATTTTCCCTCTACATCCAATTTCACAGTTTCTCCTTGACACCCATAGGGGTTGGAAAAACCATGTGCTAGTTTTGAACACCCTCATATCCTCCTAGAATAGTCAGGTGGTTAACTATAAATTGTTACATTGTTTCCCCTAATCATGTTCAAGCCATGCACCCTCCAAACACCATAAAAAACTCTCTAAAACTCCCTTTACCCTCCTGATATAAGTTACAATCTAAACATATCTCAAAAATACATGAAACAACATCACATCCCTCCAATAAGGTATATCATTATTTTTGGGTTCCTACCTAATTAGAACTCTATAGTTAAGCGAGGCTTGGCCTAGATTTGTGACTGAATGGATAATCTCATGAGATATTTCTTGGGGTGTGTGTGAATGTGGAAAAAACAATAAAACATGGTTTATAATATAGGTAAAATCAATTTTCTAATGATCTATTCGGGAATGTGGGTGGGCCCTAGAGAGGGGATAACACATATCAATGGGAAAACTTGTGGAGTATGGAGGTTTATGAACTAAAGAGCATGTTAGGGAGTGGTTCTTGTGTAGCTAGTGGGAAATAGTTGGTTTATTATTTTTCCAAAACAAACCTAGATAACCAGTTAAACTGGAACATGAGTCAACCTTGACATGGCCCAATGGGAATTCCTGATCCCCATAGTCTGGAAACTAGAGATTGGGATCAAAAATATCAAGGGGAATGATTTCACCGTAATAACAATGAATAAATATAAATGGATGAGATAACAATCCATAAATATTTACTATTCTAATATATTGATGAAGTGAAGAGTGGCACAATGTATACAATTTAAAAACATGAAGTATAACATCAATTCAAGAAATCAAAAAAAAACAAATGACATCATCATAATTAATATCTCCATGAAATAGGTGGATCAAACATCCATCCAATCACCACCAACTCCCACGGTCCCACTATCAAAAATAACCATCATCACCAAGCATTTATTCTCTATATCTCGGGCCTAGAAAAATAAAATCTACATACACCCAAAGACATATTTAGGGCATGATCATCATAGGCCCAGCGGGATCCCACCCAAGAGATTTTACAAGTAGTCCATAAAAAATATACCAATTACAAATTATTTTAAATAAAACATGGTATGGAATTCTATTTGAAAATTTATGATAAAAAATGATTCTCGGATTCTTTAAATGATAAGTATAAAAGAAGAAAAAATAAACATTTCCATCAAACATGAATGAATAATTATTTTTATAAACATTTTCATGCATAATCCATTTTCAGTCATTAAACTATGGTTATAAGCCTTGAGTTTAGTTAGATCAAGCCTCAAATACCTCACACTCTTTGGGGAAATGGCTTATGTGAAGCACACATCCCTAGATCTCAAGCCTAGGTGGAATAAAAGTTCACCCCCAAAGAATGAACTCCATACCCTCATTAAATTTTAGTCAACATTTTAAACATAAATCCATTTCATGGTAGAAATAATATATTCATAGAGTGATTTTTATAGACAACCTAGCTAAATACTCATACTACCATGCACTTCAAATAAATCAATCATGGGGGGAAATTATTCATCTCACATTAATTATAGAAATTATCACTAAATAATCTAAAGACGTGGAATTTCCATTAATTTTTTATTTAAATATATGGAAATTTTATGAGTCTGCAAAAAATGACGGTGCGTGATTCCGAAGCCCAGAGTGCCCGGAATAAATTTTTGAACTTTATTTCATGTATGTTCAGTAAACATGCGAGCAGGATTTTCCAACTCTTGAACTAGTGCTCGGAATTGAAATCCATGGTCACCGTTGAACTTGTAGCATTGATATTTGCTCAAGGAGACATTCACCACGACTGCAGTAGGTCGAGGGTGGAAGTTAGTTTTTCACTTATTCGTGAAAGAATAAAATAAAATAAGATGGTGTAATATTTTATTTTTATTTTTTTTTTGAAACTCCCATGTGGATGTTTCATGGGTGGGGAACACATGAAGTAAAACCTCCCATGAGAGCTTATGGAGGTGGGGACCACCGAGCCTAAACCTCCTATGAGAGGTTATGGTGGTGGGGACCACCCGAGGCTAAAACCCCCTTGAACTCCCTCTTAATTGTGGGGAAGCATCTTCAACTTCCCCCGATTTAATGTTTCCACCCCCCCCCCCCCCCTTTGATTTATTGCTTCAATGCGATACTTTAATTATGCCAACTTTAAATGTTCCCAAATAATTTAATTTGAAAAACTTAAATTATTTTGTTGACTATTTTCATTTTGGTGGAATTGGGGGAATGTATTGGAAAAGGGGAGAGCTCTTGGAGGATTACATTCTCCAATAAAGAACTTATCCTCCAGAAAACGAATACCGTCGAAGAACGTTCTTCAGGATCATGCAAGTGGATGATGCACAAACCGACAATCAAGGTAATGTTGATGTCACCGATGACAGTATATCCCCAACGATTCGTCTCCTTCCTCACAACCTCTGTCGAAAAATCGTCGAGGTAGGGGTTTAAATTGAGTATGATTAAATTCCCATGTTCTTCCCTTATAAATCAATGAATGCGTATCAACTCACTATCAAGTTGATCCACAGATGATTTCTTTTGCGGGTTGGGAATAATTATTTTGGGAGGATGTAGGGTGGTTGTTTGAAATTCTTCCCTTTTTTTCATTATGACTTTTCTTAATTAAAGAAGATATTATAGCCGCTTAATACAGCTCTAATGCGGAGAGTGCAGGCTAAAAAAACATGGGTCAGTCTCTCCACAAATCATGTGATGATTTCTGGTGTTCTTCGTGATGGAGGAGGTTGGAGACCAACCAAGGAGGGGCAGGAGAATGCCTACTGGCACCTCCGCCGGCCGCGACGAAAGCAATAGCGCAACGACATCGCCCCACAGCCACCGCCGCTCGTGGACACAGCTGCCCCGGCCCCCTCTTCCCATGGCCTCCGTGCCCCGCAGCTCTTCCTCCCACGATATCTGCCTCCCTCGCAGCCCTTGCTCCGCCAGCAGCCTCACCGTCCTGCGGCCTCGCTCCGCCCGCGGCCTCGTCGTCCTGCGGCCTCACCCTGCCTGCGGCCTCGTCGTCCTGCGGCCTCACTCTACCTGCGGCTTCCACCACCTTCACGGATCTGCGACCCCTGTGGCCTCACCACCACGCGGCCCTCCGCGGCCCCTGCAACCATGTCACCCTACGACCCTCTGCGGCCTCCGCGACCTTGCCCCCCCCCCCCCCACGCCCTCACCGCCTCACAGCCAGCCTGACTGCCCAGTGGACTGTTCTATACCCAGTGGGTCGGGCCAGGTTGACCTAGACCGGGCTGGCCTAGGCCGGGTCGGGTCGGGTCAGTCCGACTGAGTCAGACCGGACCTGGACCCACTACGACTCATTTACACTATTCTGTCCATAACATTGGCACCGGGCGTCCGTTGGATGAACCGTCAACAGTATTGAAACCTTGGAGCAAGACAGTACCTTAGAGTATACCCCAATGGAGTTTTGGATTAAGATGGGGGTTGTTCAGGTTGGATTGAGCATGAATCCAACCATTCCCCTAGGACTAAAAGGCTAATAAATCACATACCGGGCCTCTGATTGACGCACTGTATGTTGCGTTGAGACCCCTTTGACATGGAGGTACTTTGAGATACATTCTCGTGGTACTTCGTGGTAGTTAGAGTATCGATTAGTGGTTTTTGGAGTGGAACCTCCCAGAGACAAGCGATCATAGTGCGGAAACTTAGTAGCTGGCTGTGATGTGATGAATAAATAGCGATCCTATGTGGGTCAGTAACGAGCGATCCTGTGTGGGTCAGCACCTAGCGATCCTGCGTGGGTCAGCACCGAGAGATACTGTGTGGGTCAAAACCGATCGATCATATGTGGGTCTGCATTGAGCGATCGTTTATGTTTTAGCACCTAGAGATCTTGTGTGGGTCTGATGAGGATTTAGGATCCTACGTGGGTCTGCCTCTTAATGGAGTAAGATGATTCAGTAGTAATATCTAATCATCTTTACTACTGTACCTATGTTATATCGACTTTGAGATGAGTCTGTACCTATGTGATACTTTTCTTTTTTGATAATACATTGGTGGTATTCTTCTCTATGGAGTACCTGTGTGGTACTTTCCATTGTGGTATTTCTTCCTTTATGTAATAGTTGAGCATGGGTCTTTGGAGTTGGACTCTATGTTTTCCTCATGATTGATATGGGTTTACTTGATAACTTAGGTATATGTTTGGGAATATACCGGAGTAGGGTTACTAGTTTTTTTAATTATTTTTGGTTTATACTTTATGGATTTAGTGAGACCTTGAGGGTCTCGGGGTCCCTACCGAGGATTATTATACTCACCCGTGAACGGGCTATGGCCGCACCTTGTTGTGTTTGGTGCAGACGACGGACAACTTTAACTGAGGAAGATGGTACCAAGAATTGACGGTGCTCGGAGGTGGACCATACGGCGTGTCAGTACAAAGAGGAGACTGGTGGACGTGGAGTGATGAGGATGCGATTATTACCTACCCTTCCGATAGGAACCTCGAAAGACGACCCAATAGTTGCCTTTCTCTTTCTTTAGTTTTAATTGTATCTTTACAGTTGGGATTGTATTCCGACCCCTTTTTTACTTTCAGCACACTTTCTGCTATACAGTTCACTTATGTTCATATCTTGTTGTGTGATTGGATGCATCTTTTTACAGGTTATAAAGGAAATTCCTTCCTGGTTATAGGCAATACACCTTTCAGTGCTAGTCGTCAGCCCCTGGCCTATGGAAGGCGGGATTGGGGTAGTCCCGGCATGGGCACTGGGGGACGGGTCCTGAAAAATTGGTATCAGAGGAGTCGGTTCTACCATGGAACATATGACTCATATCTTTTTTAAACAACAATATTGTTAAGTGTAGTGAGTGTGGTTATTAGTTTAGGGAATCCAATGTTGGTGCGGTGGTCGACGTATCCATACACCAGGACCATGTCTTCTAATTTCTGACATAGTGCATGAAAACAATGATTGTGTGTGTGTTTTTGAATGTTTTCTTTGTGATCTCTTTGAGTCATCTCACCGGGTATAACTTATTGACCATGGCGCACCTGTTTCTTTTCAGGATTCCTCTATGCAGATAGCCAGCTAGGATTCCGAGAGTAGTATGCACTGATAGTCCACCGAGAAATGATTCCTCGGTGTATGGCCATTTTCCAGTAAAGGCACCAGCGGTGCCATTACATGTTGGGCCACTGATGCCACCAGTGCCAGTAGTAGAGGGTGGATGCCGCTAGAGCACATTGAATGGGTTTCAGCGCTAGATGCCACCCAGGTTCAGGGGAGAGATAGACCCACAGGTAGCTGAGGATTGGCTGGAGGCCGTTGTGAGAGTTTTTCGACTGGTTGAGACACCTGCTGATCTCATAGTGATCCTTTCTTCCATCCTTCTACATGCAGCATCAGGCATATGGTGGAGCATGATGCTCCATGTTCATGAAGAGGTGAAACTTATTTGGAAAGACTTCGAGAGCCTGTTTCGGGCATAGTTTGTCCCAGCGACTCTTCGGATAGTGTGCATACTAGGGAATCTTCATCTGCAGCCGGGAAGCATGACTCTAGCTCAATACTCAACGAGGTTCACTGAACTCTCACACTAATCCACTGATATGGTACATGACCCATTCCTAAGGGCCTGGACCTTTGAGTAGGGACTCAAGAAAGAGATCAGGGCTTTGATGATTTCTCTCAGTATCTCGACGCAGGGGGTGTTAGAGAGATCCCTCTTAGTAGAGAGTTTTCTTGTTGAGTAGTCACCAGCATCGAGTCCCACCACCAGACGTCACATAGTAGATTCTTCTGCAGTTGGAAGCAGAAAAATGTCACCGAGGTACAGGAGGACCAGACCCACAGGTGGATGACCGCAGGATTCAGATTCGGTTGTGCGGGGCACCCGAGGCAGAGCCAGTCATACCATGAGCGAGCAATGTTACACATGTGGTGGGTAGGGTCACATGGATCGTGACTATCTAACCTGATGTACGGATGACCATATGACGGTAGAGGGGCCTCCCAGGAAGAGATAGAGGTTTGATTGAGGTGGTCTGTAGAGAGAAAGAGGACGTGGCAGAGGAGCTAGTTGTGCAGATGGCGGTGGGCGACTATTTGAGATGTTACTGCCACCACCACCATGTGGTCCACCCCGACCACAGGGAGCAGGTGGACTGGGGTGAGCTCAGCTCCAGGAAGCTGAGGCCTATGATTATAGAACTCTGGAGATGATACGAGGTACGATATATGTCTATTCTACCTTAGCTGCAGTACTTATAGACATAGGTTCCAATCATTATTTTATTTCCACTGCCCTTATTGAGAGCTTGGAGATTTTGAAGGATTCGTTAGCTCGATCCTTACGTCTAGAGACTCCTACGGGAGAGGATTCGATGATTACGCACTGGTGTCGGTAGTGTGAGATTAATCTAGGAGGCGAGAGCTTCGGCTGGGATCTCTTAGTAGCGGCGCTGACGCCTTACGATGCCATCCTGGGTATTGACTAGTTATCAATAGTCCATGCTCAGATTGACTGTATTAGGCGCAAAGTGCAGTGTTTCCACACTGATGGGACTAGTTTTACCTTCACCGATGAGAAGGGAGACTTTACATCATTGGATGGAATTACCTAGAGGAAAGTGAAGCTGATCAGTCATCAGTTGGCTCTCTTTACCCTCAGAGCGGTTGATGTGGAGAGTGTGAGTTATCCTATAGTGGTGGACCAGTACGCAGACTTATTCCCTAATGATGTTCGAAGTCTACCTCCTTGCAGAGAGGTGTACTTTTACATTTACTTGTACCCCATGATGGCACCGATATCCACACCAGCATATCATATGGCTCCCGTGGAGCTTCATGAGCTGCGGGTATAGCTATAAGACTTACAAGGGAAAGGGTTCATTCGGCCTAGTGTTTCTCCTTGTGAAGCCCTGATTTAGTTCGCTAAGAAGGCGTATGGGAGCTTGAGGCTCTGTGTCGACTATTGGTTCCTGCACCAGTTGACTGTGAAGAATGAGTACCCACTTCTGAGGATTGATGACCTCTTTGATCAGCTGAAGGGAGCACAGTGGTTCTTAATGGTAGACCTCAGATCAGGCTATCATTAGCTCAGAGTGCAAGATAAGGATGTGCAGAAGATGGATTTCGGATGTCAGTATTACCATTACGAGTTCGTGGTTATGCCATTCTGCATTCCAATGCTCTAGCAGTGTTCATGGGACTCATGAATAGTATCTTTCAGCCATACCTTGATCGTTTTGTGGTATTATTCATCGACGACATTCAGGTCTACTCAAATTCTAAGGAGGAGCATGTCTATCATTTGTGGGTAGTAATGGACACACTCCAAGGGAATTGGATTTATGGTAATCTCTCGAAGTTCCATTTCTTGATCTGAGAGGTTCACTTTCTAGGACATGTCATATCGGAGGCTGGAGTTGCAGTGGATCCAGTGAAAATTGAGGCGGTACTTTCTTGGGAGCCACCCATGACTGTGACTAAGATATGAAGTTTCCTGGGTTTGGCCGGTTACTATCGAATATTTGTGCCAAATTTCTCCAGAGTTATAGCACCACTATCAGCGTGGATAATGAAGGGACAACCCTTCGTGTGGTAGGAGAGATGACAGTAGAGTTTTCAGGAGTTGAAGCATAGGCTGACTAGTGCCCCCATCTAGAGGCTTCCTGTGGAGGGTGTTGGGTGCATAGTCTACTATTACACATCAGTGCCCGAGCTCGGATGTTTCCTGATTCAAGAGTGGGCTGTGATCACATATGGTTCGCGACAACTGAGACAACATGAGAAGAACTATATTACCCATGACCCGGAGTTATCAGCAATGGTGTTCACCTTGAAGATGTGAAGAGATTACTTGATGGGTGAGCATTTTATAGTATACTCAGATCACAAGAGGCTCAGGTATATATTCTCCCAAAAGGACCTAAACCTGAGACAACAACGTTGCCTTGAGTTCCTCGAGGACTATAACATTGAGATATTCTATACTACTAGGAAGTGGAATGCTTTACCAGATGCACTCAGCAGAAGATCTTGTATACAGCTGCTAGGTGAGGCGACGGAGATGCTTGCCACTTTGTAGATATCCATTGTGGATCAGGATGGAGCAGCTTTTCTACAGTCTCTTACAGTCACTCCACCACTTCTTCAGCGATTCAAGGAGGTACAACATGGGGATGCTGACTGCGAGCGTCAAAATTCTCAGATATCCACAAGGCAGGCTCATGATGGATTTTTTGATGTTGGGGATCATGTCATCCTCTCCAGAGGATGAACCATGGTACTAGTGTGACTTCAGGAGATAGTTTTTAGGGAGTTCCACACATTCCCTCTAGCGGTACATCCAGGGGTGGCGAAGATGTACCAGGATCTACGACAATAGCACTGGTGGCCAAGAATGAAGAATGTAGAAGAAAAGGTTTTCTCTCAGTGCCTCACTTGTCAGCAAGTGAAGGTGGAGCATCAGGTACCAGTACACTTGGTTCAGGCCTTAGAGGTCCCAGAGTGGAAGTGGGATAGGATATCCATGGACTTCGTGAAGGGACATCCATGTACATCCAGGGGACATGACTTGATTTGGGTGATCGTCGACCGACTCATCAAGTCGGATCACTTCCTACCGATCATAGAGCAGGGTTCAGTAGAGATATTGGGACACATTTATGTGCAGGAGATTGTGAGGTTACATGGATTACCCTCGACGATTGTCTATGATAATGATTCACGTTTTACTTCTCGGTTATGGAAGGGGTTTCAGGAGGCTTTTGGGATGCAGCATCGCTTGAGCACTGCCTTCCATCCCCAGATGGATGGCCAGACTGAGCGGACCATTCAGACCCTCGAGGACATGCTACGTGCATGCGTCCTCGACTTTGGTCACAGTTGGGAGGGTCAATTTCCTTTGATGGAGTTTGCATAAAATAACATTTATCACTCATCCATTGGGATGGAACATTTTGAGGCGTTGTACGGGTGACCTTACAGATCAACCTTGTGTTGGACTGACCTAGGGGAGTTAGCACTCGTGGGACCAGAGACGGTTCGGGTGACCACAAAGAAAGTGTAGATCATCTAGAAGCAGATGAAGACTACACAAAGTAGGCAGAAGTCTTATTCTGATATGAGATAGAGACCTCTGGAGTTCAAGGATGGTGACCACGTCTTTCTACGAGTCTCACCTCGATGAGGTTTGTGGAGATTTGACCGAGGTGGCAAGTTATCTTTGAGATTAATTGGACCCTTACAGGTCCTCAGTAGAGTTGGAATGTTTGATTACCGCTTAGATCTTCCACCTCAGTTTCACAAGGTGCACAACATATTCCACATATCCTAGATGAGGAGATACGTGCACCATACTTTCCACTTCATCGACCACGGTGAGATGGACATCAACGATGTGTCAGATTTTACGGAGGTTCCAGTAGAGATTGAGGATCGACAGGAGCAGGTCCTTCATGGGAAGTCGATACCTCTGGTGCACATTCACTAGAAGCATGATAACCTCTAGGATAGAACATGGGAGCAGGAGGCTCAGATTCATTCTTAGTACCCCCACTTATTTTCATAGTTTGTAGTTGTGGCTTACAGGGACGTAAAGCCCCGGGGTGGGGAGAATGTAAAGACCCAGAAATTTCCATGTAAATTGTTTTTAAAATATATTGGAATTTTACGAGTTCAAAAAAATTAACGGCGCATGATTCCAAGGCCTAGAGTGCCCGGAAGAAATTTATGAACTTTATTTCGGGTGTGTTTAGTAAACATGTGAGCGGGATTTTATAACTTTTGAAGTGGTGCTCGAAATTGAAATCTGAGGGAACCATTGAACTCGCAGCGCTGAAATTCGATTAAGGAGACCATCACCTCGACTGTAGTAGGTCGAGGATAGAAGTTATATTCTCACTTATTCTTGAAAGAATAAAATAAAATAAAATGGTGTACCATTTTATTTTTATTTTCTTTTGAAACTCCCATGTGGATGTTTAATAGGTGGGGACCACCTGAACTAAAACCTCCCATGAAAGGTTATGAGTGTGGGGACCCCTGAACCTAAACCTCCCATGAGAGGTTATGGTGGTGGGGACCACCTGAGGCTAAAACCCCCTTGAACTCCCTCTTAAGTGTGGGGAATCCTCTTAAACATCCCCACTTTAATGGTTCCACCCACTTTGATTTATTGGGCCAACACGGTACTTTAATTATGCCAAATTGAAATGTGCCCACATAATTTAATTTTACAAACATAAATTAATAAAGTTGGATATTTTAATTTTGGTGGGATTGGGGGAATGTATTGGAAAATGGGTGAGATCTTGGAGGATTAATTTCTCCAACGAAGAACTTCTCCTCCAGACGAAGAATTTGATCGAAGAAAGTTCTTCGGGATCAAGCAAGTGGACGACGCATGAAATGACGATCGAGGAAATTCCAACGTCATCGACGACCGCCTATCCCAAATGATTCGTCTCCTTCCTTGCATCCTCCATCGGCAAATCTTTGAGGTAGGGGTTTAAATTGAGTATGATTATATTCCCATGTTCTTCCCTTCTAAAGAAAAGAAAGCGGATCAACTAACTATCAAGTTGATCCGTGGATGTTTTATTTTGGGGGTTGGGAATAATTATTGCGGGAGGATGTAGGGTGGTTGTTTGAAATTATTCCCTTTTTCATTCTTGATAGCTCTTTGTAATTCTAGAAAAGATTTTAGTCGCTTTCTACTGCTCTAATGTGGAGAGTGCGAGCCAAACAAACATGGCCCGTCCACTCTGCAATTCTTGTGATGATTTGTGGTGTTCTTCGCGATGGAGGAGGTTGGAGAAAAACCAAGGAGGGGCATGAGAAAGGCGGTTGGCACCTCTACTAGCCGCGACGAAGGCGACGGTGCGACGACGCCGCTCCGTGGCCACTGCCGCCCGCGACCTCTGCGCCCCGCGGCTCCGCCGCTTGTAGCATCGCGCAGCCCGTGGCCTCCGCCACCCTCACGGTCATCGCGCTACCGACAGCCTCTTTGTCCTGTGACATCACACAGCCCACACCCACGCACCGTATGCAGCCTCGCCGTCCCGCAGCCTCGCGCTGCCCGCGGCCTCCACCTCTCTCATGGCTTCGCGACACCTATGGCCCTCTGTGGCCTCCACAACCACGTCACCCGGCGACCCCCCGCAACACCCCCCAACCCTCCCCCTACCTCCCCCCCCCCCCCCCCGAGGGGCCTCAATGCCTTGGGGCCAGCTGGACTGCCTAGCAGGCCAGGGCGCCCAGTGCGGGCTAGGCCATCCAACTGGCTAGGTCGGTCCGACCGAGTCAGACCATACCTGGAGCCACTATGACCCATTAACACTCTTTTGGCCATAACATTGGCACCGAGCGTCCGTTTGACGAACCGTCACTGGTGTTGGAAATCTTGGAGAGATACAGTCCCTTCGAGTATACCCCCTAGAGTTTTATATTAAGATGGGGTATGGTCGGGTTGGATCGAGCACGAATCCAATCGGGCCCCCAGGACTAAAAGGCAAATAACTCACAGACCGGGCGTCTGATTGACGCACCGTCTATTGTGTTGATACCCATTTGACATGGAGGTCCTTTGAGATAATTCCTCATGGGACATCGTGGTAGTTGGAGTATCTAATAGTGTCTAGTGGAGTAGACCCTCCTGGATACAAGTGATCATAATGAAGGAACCTAGTAGCTTGCTGTGACGTGACGAATAAATAGTGATCCTGTGTGGGTCAGCAATGAGAGATCATGTGTGGGTCAGTACCTAGCGATCCTCTGTGGGTTAGCACCGAGCGATCCTGTGTGGGTCAGCAACGGGTGATCCTATGTGGGTCAGCACTGAGAGATCCTATGTGGGTCAGCACCTAGAGATCATGTGTGGGTCTGATGAGGATTTAGGATCCTATGCGGGTCTTCCTCTTAACATAGTAAGATGATTTAGTAGTTATTTCTAATCATATTTTCTACAGTACATAAGTAATACCTGGTGTGATCTGAGTCTGTACTTGTGTGGTACTTTACTTCGTGAAATACCTTGGTGGTATTATTTTGTGTGTCATATCTTTTTGGTACTTTCCTTCATGCTATTTCTTCCTTTATGGGACAGTTGAGATTGGAGCTTTGGAGTTGGACTATGTGTTATACTCATGATTGAGGTGGGTTTACATGATAACTAAGGTATATGAATTGGCATATACCTGAGTAGGGTTATTAGTTGTTTTCATTTTTTTTGTTTATCCTTTGTGGATTTAGTGAGACCTTGAGGGTTTTGGGGTCCCTACTGAGTATCGTTATACTCGCCCCTGCACGGGCTATGCCCAAAAATTGTTGTATTTAGTGCAGACGACGGACAACGCTGACTGAGGATGAGGGTACTAGGACTAGACGATGCTCGGAGGTGGATGATACGGTGTGTCTGTACGTAGAGGAGACAGGTGGATGTGGAGTGCTGAGGAGGCAATATGTACCTAACCTTCAGGTAGGAACCTTAGAGGATGACCTAGTAGCTATCTTTCTCTTTCATTAGTTGTATTGTATTTCAGTTGTACTTATATCTTTACAGTTGGGGCTTGTATTCCGGCCCCTTTTTAATTTTAGCACTATTTATGCTATACATTTGACTTGTGTTCTTATCTTTCTCTGTGCTTGGTTGCATGTGTTTACAGGTTATAAAGGAAATTCCTTACCGGTTATAGGAAATATGCCTTTCGGTGCTAGTCGCCAGCCCCTGGCCTATGGAAGGTGGGCTTGGGTTAGTCACGACAGAGGCACCGGGGGATGGGTCGTGACAAAGAAGCCCCAAATCACGTTTTCAATATTCTATTTCATTTCAAAAACTATCATAAAATGGTATTCATCAGAACTTATGATATTCAAAACAATTCATTTCATTCAAAATCTATGAAGCATTTCATTACTCCATTTCTCAGGAATCAAAATCAAAATCTTTTCTTACATCATTCATTTAAATTAGAAATCAATTTCTAGGAATCAACACATAATTTCAAAAACCAAATCCAAAGAGGTTTCCTCACACACTGTTCCATTTAAAAAATCTTTTCAATAATACCAAATATTTTTTTTAAAATAAATTAAAAAATAACTTAAAATAAAACATGAAAGAATAGTTTCAATTGATAATAATTTCATTATAAAAAACCAACCATAATTCATGGAATCAACAATCACCCAATAAGTGATCCACCAAAAGAGAGATGAAGGGATAGAACAAATCGAGTGGGGATCCTAGAAACATAACCGAACAATCATGATCTAAATCCATCAACAACACATGGATACATAAACTTTGAATAATGAGAGATACAAGGAAAAGGTAATTAACAATCAGATCAAGGCTACACATAAAAAAAGAGATTCAATACTTCAAATGATACTTAAATCAATGATGATTCTGGGTTATAAGCTCCCAAATCACCATAAGTGATCCTTTAGGTTTGTAGGGGTCTAGTGGGGGTCATGGAAGTAGAGTTTAGATTTAAAACAAGGGTTTCATGAAATCAAATTTTGATAAAACGCACCATTTTATCACTTAGATCGTCATAACATTCCACTAGCTTCTATAGGCTAGCTAATGGGGTAAGGAAGAACTCCTCTGCCTCAGGAAACATTACCTTTTGGCTAGTGTAATTCCTTATGGAGCTCCCTACTATTGACATGCAATTTACTTGTAGGTGGGTCTCACCAGCTAGCCAGTGGACTCAATCTATTTTCCACAACTACATGCCAATGTACTCCTGAAGTCCGAACACTTAGAAATCACTTAGTCTCTCATACAAGAACAAAAAACACATCTCTAACCCTTCAAGGGATAGAAACAAGTAGGAACAACCAAGAAATGACAAGTAACTCAAAAATGGAAATTATAAATAAAGATCATACCCTGAAAAAAAATAGGATATTACCACTCTTCCCAAAATAATGCTTTATTCACATAGAATGCCTCATCAAGAATATCAGTCCATAATAAGATGATAGAAAAACAACCTTATCAAAGGTTACCACTCCTACGTATCATGAAATTTAGAACCATGATGCCATATAATATGGATAAAAGGTACATACTTCCCATAGATATGATTCACTTGAGAATCATTAATTTGAACAATCTACTTAGTCAATGTCATATCATTTTCTATATATAGTTATTCAAAATTCAAATCATGATATGTGTAACACCCCGAAATTCTAAAGTAAGAACATTTTATTCGATAGCGTGTATGATACACAACACCAAGCACATAAGGGTATATAATATACCAGGACTTTATAATATAATTACTATTTTAACTAAATTAAATATATAATATAGTTGGAAATTAATGAAATACTAAGTTGGTGTACATCCCAATAAACATTGAGTTTCTTTAATGTATTGTGTTGCATGCAAGGTCGAGTTTTACCAAAAAATAATGTATTATTAAAATATTATTAATTAATTTAATAAGACATAACCTATCAATTAAATTAAATATTATGAATATTATTAACTAAACTATAAAAATATATGAATTAATTGGTTAAAAGTTAATTAGAAATTAAAATAATAACCAATTGAATATAAATAGAATGTTTTTATAGAAAACTATTTTTTTGCTCACAAAGTTGTTTTTCCCAAATAAATTATTTACAATTAGTGAGAGAAATTAATGTAATATATATATATATATGTTATATTCAATAATATATTTTTTTATATCCATCCAATAGATTTTATAGGTATAAGATAAGAACAAACCCATTTTTATGCATAAAACCCTAAATTTTTATAATGGCACTTTTACTGCCTTTTAATGTAGAACCTTTGTTAAATATAAATTTTTACACTTTTAATGATTTTATATGTAAAAATAAAATAAAATTTTAAATTAGAACATAAAATTTATCTTAGTGTGAATTTTTTATATTTTCATTTGAATTTTCATTTTTTGATGAATAGTGAAATATATTTAATTCTAATTCAAAACTGGTTTTCATCTAATTTATTAATAATGTAAAATTATATTTTAAATTATATTGATGTTTAATTAGATAAATATTATTTTAATTAATCCATTTTATGTCATTTTAATCAATTTCACATTGAAATTGGATGTAATAAACTTAATAAACTTTTGAAAGTTTTGACTTTAACAACCCGCAATGTCATCCCATTTACGAGATTAAATTTAAAGAAATTTCTGCCACTTATGTGATAAAAATTTTGAAAACTAGATTTCGTATTTGGAGTCCGAATAATTTACAATTTCAAATAACATAAACTTATATTTTGACCAAAAATATTATGGAATGTACTTAAAATTAATTACAACAATTAAGAAAAAAATTAGCATTACAAGGGACTAAACCTTAAACATAAGACCCAAAATGACCAATAAATTTGTCACAAATCACTTGGATGATCATATTTATACCCAATACTCCCTTGGATATAAATTTTATGATTATTTTATCCACATTAAATTGTAAAAATGTGGGTTGAATTCCCTTTTCAACAATTTGTAAAAGTATCACTCCCCTAATATAAATTCACTCACCCCTACAACTTCTATACACTAATAAAGCTTTTTGGATAGACCAATATCTGACCAAATGGTTCCTAAAAATCCCTCACATAAACCTAGAATCCTAAACTTTTGAATAAATCCATCCAATTAATCCCTTTGGTGAAAACTAAAAGGAGTTACCCAAATAAGAGGTAACATCCTTCCTCGAGCTCTTTAGTTTTATTTTCATTTTCCACCCACAAAATTATTGTTATTATATTATTATATAATAAAAATTTTACAATAAATTTACTTATATGTTGTTATTATAATTTTATTACCTACACTTACACATACTTCCATCTAATGGGAAATGAACTTAATGTACGTGTACAACGAACTACCACCTCACAAAACGATGATGGTTTGTTTTTCCTTTACCACCTTTCATGGTTGGAAACTTTGATGGATACAATTTATATATATTATCTATATGTTATTTATTAGGCATTATTTGTCTTTAATTATTTTATAACACATATATTTATACTTTCCATTTTTGTAAATACGATAACATCGTTTGTGGGAGTGTGCACTACCGCCTCCTCAAAGCGATGTGAATCATTCACAATATACGTAGAACATATTAAGGATGGTTTTAATAAACCTCTGTGATATATATAAAATAAATTTTATATTTGAATTATTATATACATATATATAATTTAATTTTCATTCTTTTAATATGATAAAGAAATGGAAGTAGCGTTCATGCGTACATACGGCATACCGTCTCCATGAACAATGTATTTCATTTCTTATCTCCAAACATTATGGATTATTCTAAATAAATATATAATGAATATATATGACACTTAAATAATTATTTAAATCCTGGATATAATGAAATCATGATCCATGTATTAATAAAAAAACAACAAGTCAAAACATATGAGAAAAACAGGCAATAAACACCAAAAATAGTGGATATAATAAACGATTGTTATCAAACAGGGTATAAAATATTATAAGAAGTTAACATATGATATAATAGATATTATTATGTTTATGTTATGAGTTATTAACATTTTTAAACCCCATATATAGTAATTTAAATTATTTTCACCAAAAAGGAAATTCATGGTAATGGATTCTTGTCTCACTTTTCTTTTCATGAGGCATACTTTATTATTGTGCATCTAATTTCTGATATATGGAATAAATACTCCCAAATTGAAATGTTATATCACGAATAATTATTTATTAATGTTATTTCTAGTTTTAATTTAAATTAATTTATTTAATGGGATTTATACTTAAAGTTTTCAAGGGGTAAATAAATTTTATAACTCAATTTCTTTTCATTAATTTATATTACTTCCCCTTGTCCTTAATACCATATGACTGGGTATAAATAATTTATAATATATATTGATGTATTTAAAATTATTTTATGTTGATTTATATTTGATACACATAATTTATTCATTGATTCAATCTCACTTCAATGTTATGGTATTTTCGACGGTTTACTTTACAATATCATTTTGTTTGGGATTGTTTACACTTGAATTTCCATGAGAGGAAATTATTTGTCCAGTTTTAAATAAACCCTTTGATTTAATTGACATATGTTTATTGATGATATTTTTCATGAATTAGTATCATTTTTCTACTCTTTGGTACTTTAAATGTTTTATAAAATGTTTTTAAGAAAACCTGACTTCATTTCTCTCTATAGTAGGAGAACCTATTTTCTTATAAAAACCCTATTTTCTAAAAATATTATCAAATTTGTTTTAATCTTTAAAATATGATTTATTAAATTTATTTCTCACATTTTTTCTATTATTAATGTTTTAAAATGAATATTCTTGTCTTTTATCAACAGGGAATTTTTATAACCATTTACTGTGAAAAATGAATGTTCTTTTTTACCTTCTATAGAATGTATGGATTTACCCACCATCATTTTTTTAATTTTACTTTGAAAATTTAAATGTTGATTTTTAAAGAAAATGTTTTAAAATTCTATTTTCAAACAAATGGTTACTAAAAAATGTTTTTCACAAAAAATTTATGTTTTCATCAAGAATGTATTTTAAAGTTCTTATTTTATTTCATAAACAAAAATAACCCTATATTTTACTCCACTATGGATATTTTGTATTAATACCATATTATTATTTCTTGGGATGGTTTATGGTTGATTTTTTCAAGGATTGTATTTACATTCAATTATTTTATTCCATTGTTATCCCCCTTGAAATATTCAATTTTTAGGGAGCATTGAACATTGAATTTCACTTAATTATCGATATAATCTATCACGTATATATTCATTTCATAAACTGTATCCCATTTTTACATATAGTGTACTTAAAATTTATTTTGTTAACTATGGAAATATTGATAAATCTATATCTTTTACTTCATATGGATATTTTTTAACACCCATTGTTTAATCGACTATTAGATATATGAGAAACGATTTAGATAGGTACGACATGGGTGGGTTCAGGTTCTACATACCCCCTAGATAAATCAGTAGTTTCGTGGGACAAGTTAGATGGCAATACTTATATGGTTGTTTTTCCCAATATACTATACTATCTTATGAAAGGTATTGAGAGTAATAGTTTATGTAACTGGGAAATATGGTGTTTAATAATTAATCATTTTATTAATTTCAATTCAGTTATTATTTATCTATGAGATTTTATGTCCACATATCTATGGATGCACTTCATTCTCATTTTATTGATTATATTTCTTGTGTTTTCAGTTCATTAACATTCAATATTGATTTTTCCTTATTTTGTTATTTAAATGGCATATGTATTTATTTATTACCTTTCCATATTGAATATTCTCATTAATTCATTATTTCTTTTTTTGTACTTTACCCTTACTAAGAACTTTATCTAACCCTTATTTTTTTCCTTTTCCTCAGATTCCCTAAAGTTTACTAAGAAAGTTATGTAAGGATACTCTAGATGGAATAATGTTTTTATCCTCATAGAAAAAAATTATGTTGTAATTAGTGTATTTATTTGTAAAAACACTCATATATTTATTGGTTTTACCAAGACTGCTACATTTTTTAGTCCATTGGAACACGATTTACTTGAATATTATGGCAAAGTAATGGTATCATAACACCATCTCTAGGATTATTGGGGTTGGGTCTCTATAGTTGGAATTGGAGCAGGTTTACAAGAATCCTTGGGAAATAGATTTAGTAAAACATAGATTAGAAAACATATACCTATGGTATAATTTGATAATGCGTATAAAAAACATCCTAGAATTTTAGTAATGTAGATATAATATGGGTCTTCCTAAAAAAAATCTCTATCTGGATACAAAAAGTAGACATGGTATTGGATTAGATGCACCTAAAAGTAACAACTTCAAAAATTAGTGTTGGGACTGACACAACGTAACCTGGTACACAACAATAGACCTTATTGTGCACCTGGTTTGACACTCTCAGGGGGTATGCTTATGACAATTCAGATTTTCTTTACAGTAACTTATGAAGGATTTGAATATATGACAAAAATGAATAACCTATATTAAACCTAAGGTGTATTGGATTGAAAATTAGGTGTCATGATTTGGGTAACCTATAAATGAGTATACACTTTTCTCACTATGAATATTATTACTCACACTATGCTTTCGGGTTTTAGTCAATGAAAGGAACCTGAAGGAGTCAAGTTAATAATGAACATGAATGAAAATTTTGTTATAATGAGTAATAAAATGAGGTGTTTTTTGGATTTAATGTTATCATTTATATGCCTAATTGGTTTTCCCATAATATTATTAACAATATATACCTAGACCCACTCCTGAAATCATCGAAGAAGAGAATAATGGAGTTTTATAAGAGCTCTAGTGGTGGAGACCAGGGAAAAAAGAATGCTCGATTTCCATCATTTTAGAAATATGGAAGGAGACACCCAGGAAAGTGTTTCAATGGAATGAGGATATGATTT
Organism: Viscum album; assembly: GCA_963277665.1. NCBI lineage: Eukaryota > Viridiplantae > Streptophyta > Magnoliopsida > Santalales > Viscaceae > Viscum > Viscum album. The sequence continues at coordinate 1,285,691,456 of OY728134.1, forward strand.
ATGCATGGGAAATAAAGACATAATGAAAATAATTGTTATGGAAAAGTGAAGAGTATGATGAAAATAAATAAAACTCATCCAAAGGATACATTTTTAGTTAATTCATGTAAATGTGGGGATCCTGTACATTGCCCTAGACAATTCCCCCTATTATAAAGGATAAAATTTAGACCATGGAAGTACATATTTGGAAATAAGTTAGTGAAATATTTATATATTGGGGTTGTATTAAAACCCTTAGTTAAAAGGATATTTAGTGATTTACCTTATCTCAAGGATGTCTGTCTTATTTATTTTAGAAATTATATTAATATAGATTTTGAAAAGGAAAACCTGTATTTCATGTGACAACTCATAAATTTTTTAAAGCTACAAGACAAGGTCCCATGACCGAAAGACAATAAGTTTTTCACACCTATCACTAGCCTACATGATCTCTTTGTTAACATATTATTGTTTGTAGTTCAAAAATATGATGAATAAATATTATTGATGAACCAGTAGAGTTCATTTTAGGTTTATAGAATAATTTATTAACCATATTGACTTTGGAGACTAGTTATATAAAAATATTTATACTTTTCATTCTTTTATAGGCCTTAAGATTCATTAAAAGTGTTTTTTACTGCTTCATGCATCAAAGTTAATTTCTGAATGAATTGGAAATTGATCGAAGAAAAACCAAGGGATGAAATTATTTTTATAGAAATGTATAATTTAAGTATATTTACTTATATTCATAAGTATTAAAATAATTACTCAACATTAAGATAATGATCAAAAACAATTTATCCTGATAACTTAATTTTTGTTGAAGTGATTGTCTTCTAAATCATCACAGATTTATGCCTTCAAGGCCCTCAAATTTTAATTTATTATTAAATTGTTGTTTATTGATGACATCAATATATCTATATCTATATTTATATTTTTCCTCCATGTATGTATCTTTACTCCCCACTAATGTTCTCCTACTCAGAAACCTAGTTATATGTTAGTCCATGTGACCTTTGTACTTACCATTCTCTCTTTTCTAGAGGATGTTTTATGAACCCTTCTCCAGATGTGGGATCTCAAATTAGGAAATACAAATAAATTTATTACCAAGTTAGATTTTAAATTTTGATGATGAATTTTAATTATGGTGAGGAGAATGTAACGCCCTGAAATTATAAAGTAACAACATTGTATTTGATAGTGTGTATGACAAGCAACACCAAGAATCTAAGGGAATATAATATCCCAAGACATTAAAATATAATTAATATGTTAAATAAATTCAGTATATTATATATATTTCAATTAGAACAACACTGAATTAGGGTACATCGTATGAAACAATGAGTTTCTTCAATGGTTTTCATTACATGCACTACCAAGTTTTACCGAAACAAATAATGTATTATTAAAATTTTATTATTTAATTTATTAAGACTTAAACATTACATTAAATTAGGGGTTAAAAATAGTATCAACTAAATTATAAAAATATATGAATTCATTTTTGAAAAATTAAGTAGAAATGAATATAAAAACCACTTGAATATAAAGAATTTTTTTATAGAAAATCATTTTTATGCCCACAAAGTTGTTTTACCTAGAAAATTTAAATTAATTAAAATTATTTAGTGATATAAATTTAATAAATATATAATTTATTCAATAAAATGTTTTTTATATTCCTCTAATATATTTTATAGGCATAATATAAGTACAAACCCAATTTTATGCATAAAAACCTATAATTTTATAAAAGTTCTTTTGCCGCTCTTTAATGGAGAACCTATTTTAAATAACAGGTTTTTCACTTTTATTTATTTTCTAAGTCAAAATAAAATTAATCTTGAAATAATAACATAAAAATTATCTTAGGGTGAATTTTTGGTATTTTATGTGAAGTTTCATTTTTTGATGAATGTTGAGAAATATTGAATTATAATTCAAAACTTCTTTTTAAACTAATTTGTTTATAAATATAAATTATATTTTTAATTTGTTTTAGAGTTTAATTATATCAATGTTTTATTAATTAATCCTATTTAGGTCATTTTAATCAATTTATCTTTGAAATTGTATGTAAAAACTTAACAATATTTAGGACGCTTTTACATTAAAAAGTGCATTGTTGTCTCATCTGCGAGATTGAATTTAAATTGAGTTATTGCAATTATGTGATCATTATTTGGATAAATTGATTCCATATTTATAATAATCATAGTATATTTTATATAATAAGTTCAACTTACATTATTACCAAAATACTAGTGAATGTACTTATAATGATTAAGAGGAAAATTAGCTTTACAAGGGACTATACCTTAAACTGAAGAGCCAAAAATATCTTTAAACATGTAAAAAAGTCATTTTATTCCCATTTTAGACTTTATAATCCCTTTTATATAATTTTTACTATTATTGGAGAAACATTCAATGTAAAAAAACATGGGTATAATTTCCTTTCCAAAAATTTACAAGGGTGTCACTCCTCCCCTACTATAAAAAAGCAATTACCCCACCCACTTCCTCATATCTATCAATACATTTGGATAAAAACATATATTTAAAAACAGATACTCAAAATCCTTCCCCTAAACCTATAATCCTATCCTTGGGCATAAACCCATCCAAGGAATCTCTTCGGTTCCAACCAAATTGAGTTACCCAAATAATAGGTAATATCCTTCCTCAAGCTCTTTAATTTTATTTTCATTATCCACCCACTCAACTCTTATTATTACATGATTATATAAAATTAATATTATCTTAAATATACTAGTATTTTTTTATTCTAATGGTTTGACCTGCACTTACACGCACTTCTATCTAATGGGTAACGAACTTACTAATCATGTACAGTGAAATACCACCTCACGAAATGATGATGGTTTTTTTCATTTACCACCTTTCATGGTTGGGAATTATGATATACACACTATTTATATATGATATTTATTATTTATTTATTCTAATTTATTTATTTAACAACACATACTTTTATACCTTCCATTTTTTGTAAATACAATAACATCATTTGTGGAAGTGTGGACTACCGCCTCCTTAAAGCAATGTGATTCGTTCAAGCAATATATGAAGAATATTAAGAATGGTTTTAATAAAACTTTATTAAATATATGAAATAAATATAATATTAAAATTATAATATAAATATATAATTTACTTTTCTTTCTTTTAATATGATATTGAAATAGAAGTAGCGTTCATGCGTACATACGACCAACCATCTCAATGAACAGTGCGTTTAATTTATTATCTCCAAACATTATAGATTATTATAAATAAATATATAATGAATATATATGATACTTAAATCATAATTTAAATCCTATATATGTTTAAATCATGATCTACATAAGAATAAAAAATATAACAAGTCAAAAAATACTTGAAAAACTATGCAATAAACACCCGAAATAGTGGATATAATAAAAGATTATTAAAAAACAGGTAATCAGATATTATAAGAAGTAAATATATGATATCATAGATATTATTATGGTTATGGTGTGTGTTATTAAAATTTTTAAACCCTTTATAAAGGAGACAAAACTATTTTCACACAAATGGAAACGTGAGGTAAGTGATTCTTGTTTCACTTTTCTTTCTATGAGGCATACTTTTTATTGTGAACACAATTTCTTTAATATGGTTTACATACTACTAAATTGAAATTTAATATGATTAATAATTCTTTATTCATGGTATTTGGAGTTTCTATTTGAATTATTTCATCTAAGGTGATTTATACATAATGTTTTCAAGTGGTAAATAACTTTCATAACTAAATTCCCTTCTACTGAGTTATATAACTTCCTTGTAGTCTTTAATATTGTTGGACTATTTGAATAAATACTTTTTAATATATATGGATTTATTTCCACATATATTATATATATTTAAATATTATACACATTATCTATTAATTTACTCATTCTAACTTCAACATTATAGTATTTTCAAAGGTTTACTTCAAAGTCTCATTTTATTCGGGATTATTTACACCTGAATTTCCATCAAATGAAATTATTTGATTATTTTTCAATAAACCCTTTAATTATCTTCTCATATGGTAATTAATTAAACTTTTCAAGTATTATTACTATTTTCCACTCTTTCTTACTCAAAATGTTTTATAAAACGTTTTTAATAAAATCCAACTTCATTTCTCTTATTAGTCAAAGAACCAGTTTTCTCCTAAAAACAATATTTTCTAAAAAGATTTTGAAAAATGAATTTAACAATTCGAAATTTATTTATTAAACAAATTTTTACCATTTTTTATTTTAATAATGTTTTAAAATGAATCTTTTTGTCTCTTTCCAAACGAGGAATTTTTCTTTCTTTTTTACCGTATAAAAGGAATTTTCTTTTTACCTTATATGACTTACAAGGATTTACCCACCATGATTTATTAAAAGATTATATTTCATATTTAAAAAGGATTATTTTTAAATAAAACGTTTCTAAAAAATGATTTTCAAAGAAAATGTTTTTCTAAACATTTTTTCAAAACAAAAGTATATTTTACTCAAGAATGTTTTTTAATGTTCCCCTTTTTTCATCAATGAAAATAACCCTCTAATTTACTCCACTTGGGATATTTTGTATTGATACCATCCTTATTCTTCATATGGATGGTTTATGATTGAAGAGGATATTATAGACATTAAAGTTATTTATTCCTTTGTTAGTTCACTTTAAATATTCAATTTATAATGATCAGTAAACATTGAATTTCCCATAATTATCCATAACATTTATCATGAAATGTTTATTTCCAAAAACGTCTACCATTTTTTCATATAGTGTCCTCGAAATTTATTTGATTAATAGTCGAAATAATGATAAATCTATATCTTCTACTTTATACAGGTATTTGATAAGGCACATTGTTAAATCTATTATTCGATATACGAGGAATGCTTTGGATATGTATAAAACAGGTGGGGTTTGATTATAGATAGCCCCTCAATGCATTGGTTGTCTCATGGGATGAGTTATTTCGATAGACTTAGATGGGTTTTTACTCGATATTCTAAAAAATAATGTGAAAGGTATTAACAATAATGGATCCATGTACCATGGAAACAGGGCATCCAATAATTAAGAATTTACTTAATTTATATTTAGTTATTATTTTCCATGAGATTTTGCATCAATATATCTATGGATTCATTTCATTATTAGTTAAATCACTATATGGAATTTATTTTCAGTTTCTTGCCTTTCCATATTGATTTTTTCCTTATATAGTTATTACCTTTCCATATTGATTAATCTCATTGATTCATTATCTTCTTTTATACTTTACTATTATTATGCATTTGAGATCACCCTTATTTTGTTTCCATTCCCCCAGATTCCCTAAAGTGTACTAAGAAAGTTCTTCAAGGATACGCTAGATGGAATAAAGTTGTTATCCTCAAAGAAAAAAAATATTTTGTAATTAATGTAGTCATTTTTAAAACAAGACTCATGTATGTATCTGGTTTATTAAGACTAATAAACTATTTGGTCCTTTGGGACATGATTTATATGTATCTTATTCCAAAGTAATGGTAACACGACACTGACTCTGGGACTACTGGGATTGAGTCACTACAATATGGGTCCAAAATATATTTCTTATGTTGTAACACATGAAACATATCCTTGATAAAAGTTATTTTTTTCTGAAAGTCCAAATGGTATGTTACTATAACTATCTTCTCAAGAACCTAAATATTCCCCACATATTATTGTGCCAACTTCCCATGTTTTCTAATCTATCAGTAACATAGATGTGAAAAGTATCTCAGAAAGACCTAGTCCCTAATTGAGAACTCCAAAGGATGTAAAAGATGATCCCCATAGAAATTATATCAACTCTTTGCCACTTCCAACCTCTGAAAATAATTTATATCTTTGTTTTTGTCTCCTGGACCAAGCTCTGTCCCACTAGGGAAGCTTCACCAATATTTAACCACCAGATTGGAGATTTACAATGATGAATATGTAAATTCTAAAAGGGTTTCATTTTATTTTAATGGTAGTATCTATTATTATAGTAAAAATAAACCATCCCCAAATGAAAATCACATACCTCTCCAAAGACAAGGACATAAGCACAAATCATGTCTTCAGGAATTTATATATATCATTTTGTGTGAATATCTATGTGAGGATGGTACACTATGATGAACTTTAATTAGGATCCCATATCCTCCTAGAGGCCTCTCCAAAACCAAGATGTGAAACAATGATTACTATAAAAAATAATGGAAGATAGAACTTTGTGAAACCTGAAAATATCCCACACATGTGTTATATTAAATCCTCAACTTTGGTGGTATCACGAATATAAATAAATGTAGATTATTTTTTCAATAAACTAATAAACACCCATGTTACATTATTTCATCAAGGATTGTGTGATAAACCAAAAATTAAATCCATAAAAATATTATCCCACTTCTATGTTGGCATAAAAAGGGATTGGGGAAAATCGAAGGCTTTTGATGCTCATCCTTGATCTGCTACCTGGTATAATAATGATAAAAAAATAAGAAATTTACCATTTTATACCTAGACACGAGAATTGATACCCCATTTCATAATAATTTTATTTATTCCTAGGTGAACAGACCATGGGGAATAATAACAACCCCCATCATAGTCTTTCTTATGGGAAAAAAAATGACATATCAATTTCTAGATAAAATGATTCCCCTAGAGATAGAGACCTTTCACTGATGGTTTCCCTGAAATATAAATAATTTCTAATACCTAAGAACTCATTGTAAAACATCTTATCTTGGTGAATCATCTCAATAATATAGGATGTCAAATAAAAAATTTCTAGAGGAAACCTGGTTTCATCCTTATGGACTCCCAAACACAAGTGAGAAAAGAGTTCCATGAGATTCTTCTCCATTGATTACTTCTTCATAGACTTGGATGGTAGCTTCATGATAATAGTATCAGAAACAATTTTCCCCATTCCATGGGTTTAGTAAATGTCAATGTAAATATTTTATAGGTACTCCACTCATCACCAATGAGGGGTATTCTATTTTTTCAATGAAAAGATATAACTCAAGCTTTTATGATCAATGTAAATGGTAAAACTATCCTATAAAAGATAGTTCCACAAACTCTAAAGGTAATGAATGAAAAAAGTTATTTACAAATCATTTTTTGGATAGTTGTTCTCATATTTCAAAAGTTTATGAGATCCATAAGATACCACATGATCACCCTACATGAGAACACAACTCAAATCCAGATATGGAGCCTCATAAAGTACCACATGCTACGTCTAGCCTCTGGGAGAGTCAAGATTGGATATGAAGACAAATGATGCTTCAAAATTTTTAAGGATGTTTGGAATTTTAAATTTCAAGTGATCTTCACTTCCTTATGATTTAGAGAAGTCAGTGAAGATTCCACCTTGGAGAAATATTTCACAAATTAGTGATAATACCCAACTAAACCAAATAATATCTGAATCGAAAATACATTTCATGGTTCCTCGAGGAAATGAAAATCATAACATTTTTAAGATAAACCATGATATAATACTGTGAGACCACATACCCAATGAATTATTAGTTTAACATATCATATCATTTGAAATTTATTCATGATGTGTTCCTTATTTCCCAACAGAAAAAGTATCGTTCGTATCTGTCCAATGTGATTGAATGAGAGGAAGTTGAGATTAAACATGATACCACAAGGTTCGAAAAACTTATTTAGATTATGGATCAATGGGATATGTTGTGTTATGGTAAAATGATTCCCTCGGTCTATATATTGTGGTATATAATATGAGATAACCACAATATATGAGAGAAGGAAAAATTTATGTGGTAATAGAGAACTTATATCTTCACGAGTGTAGAATCTTGAGCCCCTAAAAAGGATATAAATGTTCATGATGGTTTGAATTGTGACACCCTCTAAGTCAAAAGGGTGATTAATTTTGAGATTAGTTTTTATCTTTTAAGGTTTTATAGTCTTACGGTAGTCAGGGATTGAAAATTTTGAGTTTCAAAGAAAAATATGTTAGTCACATGATTAGACACATAGTTAGTAGTAATGGTGTAATAACCATGTTATATAGATCTATGGTATCCAATGGAAAATTTCATATATTTGGGCATAGTTTTTATAACCATTCATGTCTCCAAGTAAACTATACAAGATTTGGGGTTTTTTCTAGAGGCCATCGAACATCTTGAGAATAGATTATCTAACAGTGTGGTTATTCCTTGGACACTGTGAAAGTTGGTTTTCAATGGGAACTGGCTACATCATAGTTTGTATAACCATTTTATATACTTAAAACCCTTAAAATGGAAATATACCTTGATTCCTATGGTCATTATTAATTATAATATCTTCTTTATCCCTCGTTACATCAAACTATTAGCTCTATGATTCCCTATAAAACTCTTCCCTTAATTTTTTAGCAGTTATTAATTGAATTTGGTGGATATCTATGAGATAAATTCAGGATTCCTATTGATTTATCCTCTTCTATAAAGATCCATCCTCAATGTATTTTCTCCTTTATTTTTTTGGAACCCAGTACAAATGGAATTTATTGATCTAAAGGGTATGATGTGGATTTATGTTGTTATTTATATATTGAGGCTTCTGATAATGGATCTCCATGTTTCACATCACTAAATTTGAAGGTGTTTATGTTTCTTCCATTGTAAAAACCTCTATCTCTATAAAATGGATTATTTATAATGTAGAATCTAATATTCTTGTAAAATAATTTGATTTTGTAAATATAAAATTATTATATTGATGTTGTTAAGGGATAAATTAAAATTCATGGCTTTTCTGGCTCATTAGTGGAAATGAGAATTTTGTAAGGAGATATTCATTGAGAATAGTTTTTTATAAAGTTTAAGTGTTTGATAAAAACCCAAAAGGAATAATTGAAAATGTATGGATTTGATTCCCTTGCATGTGATGGTAAAATTTGTCACTTGGGGAATACATTAAGAAATGTGTCTTTATAGGGACCTCGGATTCACTATACTTACTAGAAATCTTGGATTCCCTTGCACCATAGAACTTATCATGTGGCCCATTTTGACATAATTAGTAGACCTTACATAGATGCATAAGCTTTAAATTCCAACTTGTTTTAGTATTAATGGATTTATTGCATGTTTCCCATCATTTAATCAAACATTTTTTACTTCCATGTTCTTAAGGATCTGGATATGCATTGTATTAAAAAGGAAAATCAAAGGTATTTTTAATGAAAATGTGTCTTAATATGAATTGATTTATAAAATATAGTTTTTTTATAAAGCTAGAACTAAGAGTTTAATGCTAAAATAATTTGTATGGATTCATAGTGGCGTCCAAATAGGAATTTCATCACACCCTTCCAATTCTATTGGGCATATATAGACTTGGTTTTATAGGACTCAGGTAAAGGGAAGGGAATATTATATCTTGGTGGATCCTCTTAGTCGATGTCTTCTTCGGGTGGGTAGGGATGGTGGTGATAGATGGTCAAATAGAGATAAACCTTTGGCTCATGGATTTTTATCTCTTCTAAACCATTGGGATTTTTCCTTGTTATATCTCATGTTTTTTAAGACTTCCACTTTGTACTTTGTTTTTGATTAATTTTCTTATATATTTCCCCTCAGTATTTGAGACATATCTTGGTGATGTTTGAGGGTCAAACCATGCCCTTTATTTTTTATATTGATACCGGGGTTCTTATTTCTAGCATGTGGTAATTGGGAACATGCTTCAGGCCTTATATAGAAGGCTATCTCAGGTGATGTGTCAGGTTGACCCTGGTTTTCCAATTATATCTAGAGTGATAAAACTAAAATAGTATCAAATGCTTAACATATTAATGGATAGTCTTTATATCTTCATTAAATCTCTCTTATTTTATATATCTTGTTCTCCCACATTGACATAGAGTTTACTAAGTGAAGTCTCGTTACTAAGATTAATTTGGTTCTATCCTTATCTTAACAATTTTGTCTAGGATATAATTTAAAATAGAAGTGGGAGAAGAAGTTATCATGAAATTTTTAAAATGTGTATATATATGTCTGAGATCCTTTCCTTATATTCAACTTTATTTTTTCATAAATAAGATATGAAAAAGGAAAAAATATTTACATAATGAAATGGAGGTATTTAAAAAAATAAAAAGGGATATATTGAAGGCCAATTGAATGATTTAATTTTTTTATCAATAATAGAGGTTGTAATAACAATGTGAAGTTTTTAACATGTTTTGTGATGGTAGTGAATAATTGAGAAAGTTATTTCCATTATTTAATGTGAACAGAAGATTGATGTTATTGAGTGAATAAAACATATTCTTTATAATTTTATTAGTGGATCAAATTTATAAAATTAGTGCAAGGGATCGATTTTTTCGAAGCCATTAAATTATAGCTTTGGGATACTGGATGCTTCCAAAGGAGATTAAGGTGAGATAAATTTCAGTATTTTAAATTTTTTTCTACAAACAGGTATATTTTTTCATGACCATATGGGTCACAATTTTAGGGTATAACTATTGATGATAGGTAGTGCTAGAAGTTGGTTTCATGATCCGGCAAAGTGGGTCATGAAATAAGGGGTTTGAAGATATATTTTGGTAAATCATGGAACCTTATGAAGTTTTACTGAATCATATGAAGCTTATCTGTTGTTTTTTTAGTTATAGTTCACATTGATGGTTCACAACAAAATTTGTTCTAGGTAGTGGTAATATTTTTCCAAGGAAGAGTTTAGTGGGGCGTAAATGTTAATAATCACATGAATCCTAGAGGTTGTTTTTGTGTGCATCTATATCATAAGTTATCAGTATATAATAATAATATTCCTAGAGAAATCCTTATTTTTATGGATCAAATTAAAGGATTTTACCATGTTTTAGAGGGTTGAGATTCATGAGATTTACAGTATGAATTTCATATCTTTGGTAGAGATTAACTCAAAATGACATGGTAATAATATACCATGTATATACTCAAACGTTTTAGTGAAATTGTGATGTGACAATATCTTGTTACGACACTTTATCTTTTTTCATCTAGGTACAAATTCATTGACCCTTTAATTTTTCCCAATTTCATTTGAATTATATCAAGGCATTGATGAAATGTAGTGAATTTCTGAATTTATTAAGCATGTTTAGTATGTTTTATTATCCCATGATTTATAGGGTTGAGGATCTTTTTGACATAAGCTATGTTATCCCTTCTACGTCTTGAGTTTCTCCCTATTCTTCATATGTGAAGGTTATAGAAATAACATTTGGGATTTTATTGGATGAATTTGGGTGGTGGATGTGATGATATTGGTATGTTCTAATTTTTTAGGTTCCCTTGTGTGATATAGACTTTGAGATCATCTCTTCTTAATGAAGTGATCATTTGGTGATCATCGCATCATTATTAGAGGTAGGGGATTGATGACTTCTCCATATTTATTTGAAACTTTTGAACTCTAATTCTTTATATTATCTTAGAAATGGTGTAATTGTCCCTAATAAAGATAATAACCATGAATAATAATGACTTGTAACGGTATTTTGATCACATATGGTGATTCAATTTTTATGAAGTTTCCTCATGACATTTTCTAGATAGTGTGCTATCTATTTTTTATGACTATTAATGTTTCATATCATGATTGAAATGTTTGATGTAATGAACCTGGCCCCAGTATCCCAGAGCTGATGCCTTACATTATTACATTAGAATAGACACAATGAATAAAATCCCAAAGGACCGAACAAAATAAGGGAGAGCTCAATTGCTTAGTAAGGGTTAAGTATAGTTAAATCTATCAGGAATCAATAATCATAATCAACATGGTAAGCTAGATAACTAAACACACATTCCACATAAATATCTAAATAAATCCTAATCAATATGGAAAGGTAAATAATTGAAACACATGAAATTTAATCAATAAATAGAAAATGAAATGAATATATAGATAATTCTGTAGAAAAAATCTAATAGATAATAATAATAACTGAATCTTCAATGAAGTAAATTCTTAAATATTGGATTCCATGTTTCCCGGGCACATGGAACCATTACCATCAATACCTTTCACAAGATAATCTAAAACATGCTGGGTAAAAACCCAACTGATTTGGACAACTAATTCATCTCATGAGACTGCTGATTCATCAAGTGGATTACATTATGTGGTCCCTAACCTGTGTCATACTATTTAAAATCATTCTTTAGTTATATAAAAATCAATTTGATTCATAAACAATGTTCCTTATAAAATATCCATATTGAGTAAAGGATATAGATTTATAAATATTTCATCAATTAATAAATATCTTTCAAAGTAAACACCCTATGTAAAAATGGTATATGGTTTAGTTAATAATTATATACATTACACAAGAATATGGATATTCAATATAAATGTAACTTCCACTAAAAAATAATTACAATAAAGTGATTTTTAAGAGAATGATAACAATCACAAATTAATGTGAAATTTCATAATAACTCGTACTACTTGGAAATTTTCTTGTCAAATACCCATGGATGAAATAATTAAAATTGGAAATTAAAATTCCATGAAGTATGAGTCATAATATTTCTTCTAAATTGGGGAAGTATATACACCCAATAAAATTGAATTGGTGCATAATAAAAAATAATTCACAATGGAATTTAAATTTAGACGAAATCCCTTACCTCATGCCTCCTTTCAGTTGTACATGATTTATCTTCATTTATAATCGGTATAATCTTGTTATTAGTTTATAAAAGAACCATAATCATATTTATATTATCATATATGATCTTATTATTTAATTTTACCACTTAATTCTTAATAATCTTTCATTAATTTCATTTCATCAGGTATTAATTCCCTTGTTTATTTAGAATGTTTTGACTTTTTATTTGTTGTTTCTCTTACTTAAATAATTATTTAATCTTCTAAAAAATTTAAAACATGATTTAAATATAATATATATTCATAATATATATATATATATATATATTTATATTAATCCATAAAATTTGGTGATAGGAAATGGAATACATTGTTCATGGAGACTGTAGGTCATACGTACACATGAATGTTGTTTCCATTTTCAGATGGTATTTAAAGAATGAAAATTAAATTATATATATATTATAATTCATGAATAATTATTATTGCATAGATATCAAATATTTTCATTTTAACCATGTTTAATATATTCCAACTAAAGCGTTACTAAAACACATTGCTTTGTGAGGTGGTAGCACTCTGCACACACTAGTGACGATATCGTATTCCCACAAAATGTAAATCATGAAAATATGTGTGATATAGTAATTATATATAAATAATAACATCCTAAATTTTATATATTTTATATATATACTATAAATCCATCATTATTTCTTACCATGAAATGTGGTAATGGAAAAATAAATGAAATTAGTTCGCGAGGTGGTAGTCTGTCGTACACATGAACGATGATTCTATAACCCATTTGATGAAAGTGTGTGAAGTATTAGGAAATAAAATTAAAATAAAAAAAATTAAATATATTTAAGAATTTTATTTTATTAAATAATCATGGTATAATAAGAATTTATGTAGGTGGATAAGGAAATAAAATAAAATCCTTTTTGGAAGACCATTACCTCTTCTTCGAGCATCCTCTTTAGGTTTGCACTAATTTTTTCCTAAGTTGAAATTATAACCAAAATAAGTATTATGGGATGAGTTTATGGAATTTATGAGGTATTGTTTTAGGTTTTGGATGATCCAAATGGATATATAGGTGTGGGTAAGTGAGGGGAGTGAGTTCCCTTTTCTAGTTGAAGAGGAGTAACAATCCTTTAAATACTCAAAAGTATTCACTATTGGGAGGTTTCCCTTGCCTCATGTGGAAACTTTTTTTAATAAAAAGAGATTTTAATGTTTATTGGTTCTATAAACAACTCCAAAAGACAAAAATAAAATCATTTTTTTCATTTTGTTCCTTATTCATTATGTTTGATCAATTTTATCCATTTTGTTTTTACCATGGTAACTCATTTTCTAACTTTGGTAATTTATCCTTTAAGAATAAATTAAAGTGAGAATTATTACACAATTTATATCCATCAATTATAAATATTAAATATAATTTTTAAAATAAAATATTCCATATTTTCTAGATTTTAATTTTAACATAATCACATGTAATGCGCAAAAACACTACTTTAACCCTAACTATTCTACTAATGTTTATACTATTTAGGGGACAATATGTTCATTATAAAAGATAAATTTTTCCATTAGTGGAGAATATTTTATATTTATTAAAATTAACAAATCACTTGGTAGAATATATGATTTTTAGTAATTTTAAATCATTTAATAAAATATAATTTATTATAAAATTGCATTAATGTTAGTTTTGAAATTATTTATTTAATTTAAATTTAAAAAATATAAATACAATAAAATAATTTTAATATATTAAGTTTATAGATGTGTAAAATGTTAAATTCATAAAACAATTAATGGAATAAAATAATTCATTAAATTCACTTCACTTTTAATATTTCTAGTATCATTTATTTTAGTTAATTACTTGTTAAATAATTACTACGCTGGCGTTTCTTAGGATTTTTTAGTAACAGATTCATCTCTAAAAATTAAATATAAATTATCATGATAAAAAAACACATGTATCCTTTAAAATTATTTATATAATCAAGCATATGTTGTTTTTTCCCTATCACAATTCCATATAGATATTAAAAGTAAGAAAAGTAACTTTTTTGTCTTTTTCTTTACATAACTTATTATATTGGTCAGTTTCTTGGAAACGTGTTCCCAAAACACATAGAAATAGAACTAAAAGTCAAAATTTATATATATTTCCATAAAATGGGTGTTGGAAAAGTTTTTTGGTATGTTTACACTATATATCTTAAGTTTAACCACTAAGTAAACAAGTTTTTTACTTTAATCGCTATAATTAATATTAACAAATTTTAGTAATCATTATGGTAAAAAAAATTATTTTAAAATACTATATAATATAAATTATTATTATTATTAAAAATATTTAATCCAATTTTCCAATTTAAACTCAAATAATTGGAAGATGTTAATTTAAAATTAATCCTGTAGATGTGATGAGAAAGTAGGTTTTTAAAGTGCAAATGTTAACAAGATTATAATGTTTTTATATCAAAATTTAATATAAAAATGATTCCAATGGAATAAATGGTATTAATTGATATAAAATTGATATAATTTTACTTTAAAACCTATTTAAAATATAATTTATCCTTAAAAATTATATAAATTAAAAGGAAATTTTCAATTAAAATTCATTATTTTTCAATATTCATAAAAAAATGAATCTTCCCAAAAAATACCAAAACATCACCCTAAGATAATTATTGTATACTTTTTAAAAAAAATTATGTTTATTTTATCATATAACGTTTCTAAAATTGGAAAAAATTAATTTTAAATTATGTGTGCCAAACAGGATTATGCCATCTTTTAGAAAAAATATACAGTTTTTTGAAGAAGAAAAATCTTTAAAATGATTCTTATTTAATTACTAATAATTATCTAATTAATTAAAATGTATAAAATATTTAATTTTATAATTTATTAAATCTTATTCATACCCTCAATGGCTAGGCATCACTGTTATATTAAATAATAATATTTTAATAATATTTCACATTTTGTTTAAAATTGATATTGCATGTAATGCAAGTTAAACACAGGTTTCTATATAGAGAAATATAAACATATAATTGTTGGTGGTTCAAGATAAAGTAAATGTTTTTTGTAATATATTCTATTTAAGATATTGAATTTATTTAAAAATAAATAAATTGTAAAGAGTCGGGCTGTTATCTTATTTTGTTTGATTGGTGTTGCATGTCACATTCGCTATCGAATAAAATGTTCTTATTTTATAATTTCGGGGTGTTACATTCTACCTACCCTAAATAAATTGAATCCTTTAAATTTAAACATGATCTTGGAAACCAATGGTTTGACTTTTTAAAATTCTTTTTTTGAAACCCACATCATAAAAGGATATATTAAAACACCCTCCTAATAAGAGAGAAAGGGAAGTATAAAAGTCATCTAGAATAATAACATAACTAGGTTTCTAGACGGGATAAAATAGGTGGAAAATGAAAACATTGACATATAAGATAAAACTAACACTTAAATTCTGAGGGAGAGTGGTAACGAACATGTTCAGGAGAAAGTTAATAACCACAAATCCATAAACTATAGGTGTGAAAAAGGTCATTGATATCACAAAAAATGATGATAATATGATAGAATTTTTGTTTCAAAACCCTTTTCCATGATTTTAAGAATTCAATAAATCTATAGTTATATAAATAAATATAATTAATTGATACATTTATATTTCATAAGCACAATTTCATACTTTGTTTGTGTTTTGATCAATTTCTGATTCATCACTTACTCCAAAAAAATGAAAATCTATAGAAGAATTTTTGTATACCTAAAGCACTAAACTTCACTTTCAACGGATCGTAAGGACCAAAAAAAATTTAATGGACTTTCCTTCTATATCTAGTTATTTTAAGAAACCAATATCATTATCACATGTTACCCAATATAAAATATTAGTCTCTGAAACCACATCCAAGGTTCAACTTAAACCATTTTGTAAATGGTAACCTTATGACCCTTACAATATATTAAGATCCATAAAATTATAAATAAGGACCCTAAATTTTTAAAATGAACTAATAATTAATTAGTTCCAATGTATTCAGTACTATCCAATTTATGTTATCCATATAAATCATCTCTTAATCCCAACATCATTATATCGACATTGTGAACATATTAATGGTTATATTTCCCTTGATCATGTGTTTTAAAAGAATTTAAACTTTCCACTAAATATTTTTTATTATTTAATAGTACAGTTCAACATACACTTTCCAATCATTAATTAAAAATTATTTTAGTAAAATCCTTATATAATAAATAATACTTATAATCAACATATCATTGATAAAATATTCAAAATACATAATTCATCAATCCAAAAAAAATCACATTAATCATTCCACTTCATCTATGGTTGTATCATAAGCATGAACATTATCCTTTATATTCTTTTAAGGTATATTATTTTGATGCTTGATACATTTATTTAGGTAGTTCCCCATCTCATTACAATTGAATCATTGTACATTGGTAAAAAAATACCCTTATAATTATTGTTGGAGTTAATTCCATAGAACCAACTTCTCTATACTTTATGATAACTTATATTCATGGTTTTTGAATATCAATAAATTCCTTATCACATCATGATTTTTCTATTGTGTGACAATGTATCTGATAATGTCCCAAGAGTAGTTGTTGCACTTAAATGTCATAGTATTTCCTTGCTATGATGAAAACCTAGAAGGGTCATGACATTATTCTTAGATATATGTTATATCACAAGATGATATCATTTGAGGGACAAAAATGATACAAGCTATCAGGGGTGGAGACTCATAGGACATTGAGGCGCCTTTTCATGGTGTATGCCCTTACTGATATCCAGAAGGATATTATGAGAACAAAACCCGAGAGTAGGAAATCCACATTTATAAGTGTCATTGGATGTTCCTATCTGCGGACATGTGTATTGGTCCTTATACTTTAATATTATTATTAATGGATATTATGAGTCACATAATTTGATGTATTGATGAAAAATATGATGACAAATACTCGAGGCGAGGTAGGATACGTAGGGTCTGTCATGAGTAATATTGCATTAATGAATAATGAGAGAAAGGATTTATCCCTTTTGTCCACTAAAAGAAGTTAATATCTCAGTCCCTTTAATATAAATGATATATCATAAATAAATCTATGGCCTAGGTGTTCTATAATAATGTTATATTTACTAAAATTCATATAAAGAGAAATCGATCATATATGTTGTTGACACTAGCATGCAACCTAATCGATCGGAGATATTGTGATAAAGGGATCATATTATAGGGTAAGCGTCTGTATGAGGTGTCATGTCATTAAATCATTAACTTCTTTCAATATGGTTTCCTTGTAATGTTTGTAGACACTAACCTTGTAATTTAGACAGGTTCACCTAATGACACTGAGAAAAGGGCCTACATGGTCACACACTAAGTGTATCTAGAATCTCAATGAAATAATTTATTATTGAACTAGTTGAATAAATATTTTTACCGATCATAGTTTAATAATTACTTATGTATTCCTGATAACATTTTATACATCGCTTATTATTTGAGAGAGCATATCTTGGGAATATTAATTAATAAATATTAATTTTTTATTTTGGTGAATACTATATTTATTTATTTATTGGTGAACAATACAGTGATATTTATTTAATAAATAAATATTTGTTATTCAAGGTGAAAGAAATATTTAGGAGGATTGGTGGACCATTTTTAAGGGTCCAGTGAGATATAATAACATTCGATATGATTTAATTGAATAATATTTAATTATAACTCAGAAGTTAAGCTCATGTCAGTAAATGATAATATTATTTCTATTATTTAACATGAGGGTTTCGCTAGGATGAATGAAATAATTAAAGGAACTTGTGAAAATTATTTTATTATTACCCTAGTGAAATAAATGACTTGTTGTATTATTCTCTCATAAGCCAAGTGTAAGCCAAGCGATGCTAATTCAGGTGTGCAAAACATTCTGGAGGAAACATCTCAATCCTAGAGAATTTTCTATTCTACAAGAAAACTCTCAATAACGAGAGAAATATTTATTCAAAAGATCAATGAAAATAATTTGGAATTGATTCTCAAGGAGATTGAAGGAGGACGACACACGAACAAGGATATATTGTTCTATAACCTTGAGACTCATTTGGCGACGTCTAAAGATTTATGGAACATGTGTGGATCACTTCTATAGGAGATCTACCATTGATCTATACAAAGATGTGGTACTGCACTGCAGATCTGTGGTCAGATGCATCAACTAAGATAGAATAAACCTTGGAGGTAATACTTATTTAATTAAATTAATTATAAACAATATATGTTGATCCTCTCTCTTGGATTCGGGTCTCTATTGCTTTTATATTATTTATTTGATTAAATTCAGTGGATCACAGCAATCATCATTGCTTGGATCCCAGATTGTTCATTGAATATGGAAAAAATCAATGTTGGGACCCACCCATCCCATGCTTTCACTAATCCCAAAACATAAAAGTGGTATCAGAGTGGGCATATTATTGTTTATAATTATTTAAATTCATTGGTGATTTACACATTCATAATTTAGTTTTTCAATTCAAGTATAATCAATATTTTAATCTGAATTATGATATATGTTTCTTACTCTATTTTTTCTCACAGATCTAATATAAATGATCAATTTATTTATTAAAATAAAATTGAGGAACTCATCCAGAGGTGCCAAGTATTCTACCCAGATAACACGATAGTGCACGCCGTGTAACCAGTGTTACATGTCATGTAGTTCTGATTAATGTGGCTGGACTAATTCTCCAAATTACTCAACCTGTGTTCATTAATGAAAATAAGTGTATTTAATTCTTACATCGTGTGTTTACCGGGAAAAATAGGCACACGGTTAGCCGGACTACACGCCGTTAGGACTACTAGACATGGCGTGTATACACTTTTGGGTCAGGTTCGATCTGTGTATCCTATACACAGCTTAGCTGACTGGTGACCATGTAACACGGAGTTAAAACAGTGTGTGGCCCACTGGACACGATGTGTACTCCAAGAATTCTAAAGTACACCTCATATTATAAGTCCCTATTCCTATACTTCAGATAAACGGTGAAGGTAGTACACACCATTTAGATCGGATCTAGATGTTGTGTATTGTGGAAAAATTACGCAAAATAAAAACTTTTGTATATGTATAATGTTCATATCTTAATATCATGTATAAGTTGTATTAAATGTTGTTACTCTAAGTTCACTGAAGCATAACACATGGCCAAAAAATCAAGTGATTCATGTAATCGCCCATGAAATACATGTTGTGATATTATGCATTAAATCATGTATTCCATATGTCACAATAGTAAATTGGTATACAATTATAACACATGTTGGGTATATTGGGATGGGTATTCACCATGTTACCTCCAAGGTACATTTATTTACAAGGTTAATTTTAAAATAAATTTTAATTTGTTCAAAATTATAATGGATGAGAATCTCAAGGAAATTTAGATAAAGGATTAAGAAAAAATGATTGATTAATTAATGATAATAATTAATCGATTAGAATGTGATTTATCTTAAATAATAACAATTAAATAATTGAATTCTAGTTTTATTAAATATTAAATTCATTTCATTCATGTCAATGATCATGAGCTACACCATACCTTTGTATATGATTGGTTTCCTTTTAATTGATTATCAAATTAAATTATTGGAATGTGTGCCTTCTCTCCTCATTGATATTTAGGGCATGTGTTCCCATGGTTTCTTTTATGAAAACCCATTTTACCCCCACATGAGTGTGAGTAAAATCATATATAATATATGCATCTCCCAATCTAGTGTAGGCGGTTCAATTTATGATCCAAGGTGAAACCAATCCAAGGAGATTCAAAGATGGATAGATGCAAAGCTGTAAACATGAACCTTGAATGGTTCAATATGTTTCTCTACTATGTAAGTGGTTAGTTTATCAATAGTATATAAAAAACCATTAGAAAAGGCTCATGATCATACACTTTATTTTATATCTATCATTTTCATGGTTATTCTTTATGATAGTTTTGTCGCAATAACATAATTAATGAATTAACAAGCATGTAATATAGAAACAAAAATAAACTGTATTATGTGTAAATATTATTTAAGACATGGTCAATCACATAAGAATATCCCACTTAATATTAACAAGAATGTGAAAAGATAATAAATGGTAATTTACGCATAAAGAATAAAATACATCAATAAAATATTATGCCGGTATAGCCTTACATTATATCAGTTAGAATTGAACCATATTTCAAAGTGTTTGACCAGCCAAAGATGGGGTGATTTCAATTATTAGGGAATTATAATTTGAGGTTTTGGGTTGAATTAACTTGGTTTACATCAAGGGTTGGCTACCAAATTAGGACTTGGTGTAACTGAGAGGAAACATTTGAGGAAATCTAAATTAATGATTTCAGGATTGGGGAGTCCACAAAACAGATAAAGGAATTTTGAGTTAATGTATTTGGAATTTAGAATGCCTACCTAAAACCATTCTAGTTGCTTAACTAGCCAAATATAGGGAAATGATAATGGAATATGGATCCTATCCACAAGAAAATACAAGAAATAGGATATTCTTAATCTAATGGTGATGGTTATTAGGTTTCAATAAAATAGTGGGAGACTAATAAATATAATATTTATTTATCTGTTTAAAATTTATTATATAAAGAACTAAAATTATGCTCATATTATTTTTGGAAATGATAATAAAAATGAAATCAGACATATCATTATATCCATACTTGATAAGGAATCTTCTCACCGACACTAATTTCTAGGAGTCGAAAAGGTGTCTATGGGTCATCCTTCTCCATGAAGAGAAACAATTTGCATTGGAATAACCTTGACCATATGCTGTTAGAAATGAGGTGAGTGATGAAGAGATCTCTATACAAGAAACATATGAATGATTCTATAGTTATTTGGTGCTTCATGTGATCATCCATGTATATTGATTTCTTGAAGAAACTTAAGGAAATGGATGCTTATATCAGGATGTCTCACCTTCGAGATCTCTATCAAGGGAAGGCAAGACAAGTGGGGTATGATATTTCCAATTCATTGTTCACAAAAAAGCATGGAGAGTTGGTGCCATATGGGAATCATGTAGTCTAGATTATCAGCTACATTATGAATATGGATATCTTAGGGATTAAATTCCTGGATAAGTTTTTTAAATATATCATACATTCTTCACTTCCCAAGACCTTCTCTAGTTTTATTATGCATTATAATTTGAGAAATTATGAGAAGAGACTATCAGAACTTATGACCTTGATTCACCAAGTGGATACGGACATGGTGCATGAAAACCCCATAGTCCTTATGGTGAATAGAAATATGAAGGACAAGAAAAAGGGGACTAAGATGTATAAATATTCTAAATCCCTTGAGCATCATCTGACCAAGAAGAAGAAGATCCAAAGGTAGGGAAAGGAAAAGGAGGTTGTATGTTTTTCTTGTGGAAGGTCAGGACACTGGAAGAGGAACTATAACCAGAGGCAAGGGAAATCCAAAGGTACATTTTTTATTGATTGAAATATTTCCATTTCTACACATTTGATTTTCGATATAGCTTTTGGAGCTCACATACATATCCAAATGTAGGAACCAAGTAGATTTCAGAAAATTTCACAAGGAGAGGTGGATCTGTGAGCTACTAATGGTGCGAGGTTGGGTGCTCTTTCCATTTAAGAATACCACCTTTTGTTTTCTATGATAACAATTTTGGTTTTACCTGATTTTTATAGCATACCTACTATTACCAAAAAACATAATTACTATATAATGTTTAGATACAGATGGATTTATTTTCATTTTTAGAAATAAACGTTGTTTCTTTTATAATGGAAACATATGTTATCATATGGAACACTTAAATAACGGTCGATATGTTTTAAATTATGATAACCAAGTGTTGAAATTTGATAAAAAATCAGGTTCATACGAATCATATAACACCATGTTGTGGCATCATTGTCTTGTCCATGTAAACAAGAAGTTCCTGACAAATCTCTATTAAGATTGTTATTTAGACTCTTCTAAGCTAAAACTACTTGATATATTCCATGCCTGTTTTTAATGGAAAATGACAAAATTATCATTCAGTGGATAGTGAGAAAGGGCCACAAAGCTTCTAGGATTGGTACACACTAATGTATGTGCACCAAATCTAGTAGAATATATATGTTGATATTATTGATTCATACCTTTCACATTTGACTTGAGTAGATATGAATATATTTACTTGATGAGATATAAGTCCAATTCCTTTGAGAAGTTTATATAAATCAAGAAGTAAGTAGAGAATATTCTTGGTATGAAGATAAAGAAGCTTTTATCGGATTGAGTAAGAGAATATATTAACTACTAGTTCATCAAATTTATAAGGGAGTTTGGGATTATATCTCAAATCACTCCACCTTATACACCATAATGGAATGGTGTTAGTAAAAAGAGGAACTATATCTTATTGGATATGGTATGTTTGATGATGAGTCCTGAAAAACTCTTGTTATACTTCTGGGGATATACATAACAAATTATATCATACACATTAAATTGATTACCAACTAAACTAGAAAACGGAATTCCCTTGAAGTGATGGAGATGAAAGAAACCCATTATGTAAGATACACATTTATGGGGGTTGCAAGGAATTTTTTAAGGATTTCCCAGGAAAAAAACTAGCACCCAGGGGAACAAAGTGTATCTTTATAGGGTATCCTAAGGAAATAAAGGGATGCTAAATATATAACCCCTCAGACAAGAAAGTGATTGTCACCAGAAAATCCATATTTATTGAGTAGGATAACATCATCAAAAAGGATATCAGGAGAAATATTGGCTTCAATGAAGTTGATGCACAAGATACACATGAATTGGTAGAGGAACAAGTTCCATAGGTCCTCGTAGAAGAAGTAGATCCTAAAATCCAAGTACTGTGTAGGATTGTAAGAGAGGTAAGTGAACCAGAGAGATATAGTTTTCTAGTCACTGAGGATAGTGACTCATTATTGATGGGAAATTATGATCCTCTCTCTTACAAAGAGGTAGAAGAGATATCAAAAGCTACTAGATGTCTAGAAGAAATAAATTCTTAGAAGGATTCCATGTATCATAATAAATTTTGGGTTCTGGTCAGTACACCAATTGATTTAAAGCCTATTGAATATAAATAGGTATTTAAGAGGAAACTGGACATAGAAGGTAAAGTTAGTACCTATGAAGAATGGATAGTGGCTAGAGGGTTCAAATAATGTAAATAAATTGACTATGATGAAACCTTTTTCCAGTTTCCATGTTTAAATCCATAAGAATCATACTTGCCATAGCAGCTTACCATGACTATAAGATTTGGCATATGGATGTCAAAACTGCATTCATTAATGGGATCCTTCTTGAAGATGTCTTTATGACACAACCTTAAGGGTTTGTGACACCATGTAATGCCAAATAGGTTTTCATGTTTTATAGATCCATTTATGGATTGAATAAGGCATCCATGTCATGGAACATTAAATTCAAAGAAGCCATAAGAGAATTTTATTTCATTAAAAATGAATGTGATCGGTGTGTTTAAAAACGTTTTAGTGGTAATTTTTTCATTATAATAGTAGTATATGTTGTTGAAATATTACTTATTTTAATGACATACCAATCATACAGTCTGTTAATGTAATGATTCACATTTTGAACCGGAAAAAAAGCGATGGAATTTAAACTTTTTCAATTACTGATCAATTTATTTTAAAAACTGAGCCTCGAAATAGAATTATGAGATTTTTTCAGCTCAAAGTAATTTTTTTAGACTAGTTTGAATACTTGTTAATTTTACTAGGGGGCTCTAAGTGTTTTGGGAGCCCTGAACCCAAAAAACTGGGTTTACGGAAAACTGCAGAGGGCACACAGTTTTTCTGATTACTATGAGGCCTAGAATAGTAATTGTGCATCCTTATTAAAGTGGGAAGAGAAATTTTTTATTGTTTGTGCATGGTTTCCCAAATCGTTCTCCTAGACCATGCGAGGAAAGTTTCTTAAACAGAGAGTGTCGCACGATTGGTGCACGGTTTCCAAAACCAGGCAGGTCAAACTGTACGGGCTAGACTATTTAATGAAAATATTTAATTTAAAAGAAAATAAAATTAAAAACCTAATTTAGCACTCTCTAACACCTATATCTCTCTAGATTGTGTGAAGACCAAAGGGGTTCTCCCCTATGACGCGCACCCCTCCTTCCTACAACCTCCTCTCCTCAAATATGTATGGTTTTCTTGCATTTTTTCCACAAGATCCATCAAGGTTAGTATTCTCCTATCTCTCCTCCCTGATTCCGGTCATATTTTGGCCTCTATGTTACTAGGTATGGTGCGGCCAAACCCTTGGAATTTGGGGTAATCCTCTTTGAATTTTTCTTTTGGTTGTAGGGAATGTGTGTGGCCTCCCAGGTCTTGTTAGTGTGTGTTTCGGCAACAACCACTGACGATGAGGCAGTTAGGGGGTTTTGGTCCACAACCATTTCAATATGGTAAGTTTTATCCTCTTTTATTAGTTTATATTTGTGGATTTTGAGGTTTATTATTCCATGGAATTTTATTTGTGGTGTGTAGGTCATTACAGCTTTAATTTAAAGTCGCTAGTGATTGTTGTAGTTTATTGGATCATCGTTGAGGCGTGTTCGAGTTTCCAGAGTTTAAGGTGACTTTCCTACATATGAATAGGTAAGTAAATATGTGTATGTGGGTTCCCCCGTTACTTGTATAATCATAAATTGTAGTGATTATACACGTATGGGGCTAGTTGTTCCCATGTATATATATATATATATATAAATGCATATGTATGTGAGAGGCGACTTGTATATGCACATAAGAACATGTGTAAGGATCCCCTAACACATTCTCATGGCCATGCGGGTGTGTGAAGAGGGGATAGGTTTCCTTGCATGTCTTTCAAGGTGCATATACCTAGTGGGGGAGTAGAATATTTTATTTAGAAAACACCAAGAGCCAAATTGGATGACTTAGTTCCACTGTATTGTTGGATCCCTATCCTTTCCCATTAATTTAAGTATGTTTTAAGCTGAATTTAGTTTCCTTCTTAATTATTCTTACCATGTTGACTACATATCTGAAAAATGTGTCTACTATATGATTATCGTATGGTTCTTAATTCCTAATTTATGCAGTATGACTAGGATTTTATCCGTGCCTTCGAAAAAAGTTGTGGTACCTCTTTATGTCATGTGTATGAATTTCAAATATTGAGGAAAAGTGAATTAGTTAACTTTTATAGGATGGCCCACATATGATAGGTTTCGTTTCCTTGAAGTAACCTAAGTGGCCTTATTTAGGATGACCAAAGTAAGATGGAGACATTCCCAAATTTAAATGACTATTCTTTGAATCAATATTCCATGTTTAGGAAAATTGAGCATGAAGACCTTGAGTAGGAAGTCTCATACCTAATGGCATGTTTTCCATTGAAATTTATTAAGGGGTAAAAATTGAAATTAAATGGATTAGACAGGTAATATCATGCTTTGGGATAACATTGTAAGCATGGATTATTTTAGAGAACCTGACACTTAAACCAATTTACTATTTTTAGGAAACTTTGGTGAAATGACCTAGAGGGGAATGAATTACACCTAATGAAATGTATGATAGTTTCATGCCTCATGTGATGAATTGAATATAATTTCTATGTTAGTGTTTTGATTGAAACACTTGAGATGGTTTAATTACGATTAAATGAAATGCCTTAAATGGAATGGTCCAAAGGGGAGGCATGGCCTTGCCCTATTTGGGGGTTTAACTATAAAAGCATGGCACTTTTGGTTTGTTTTTTAATTGGAGTTGAAGTAAGATGGTTTTCCTAACATTGTATATTGAAAATGCACATGCCATTATTTACATGTAGGTAGTGGTATTCATACCTCGTGCCATTATTTACATGTGGGTGGTG
Source organism: Viscum album (assembly GCA_963277665.1). NCBI lineage: Eukaryota > Viridiplantae > Streptophyta > Magnoliopsida > Santalales > Viscaceae > Viscum > Viscum album. The sequence goes on from OY728134.1 coordinate 1,285,718,245, forward strand.
GTATTCATACCTCTTTCCATTATTTATATGTGGGAAAGAGGCATCACTACCCCATGCCATTATTTACATGTGTACAAGAGGCATCACTACCTCGTGCCATTATTTACATGTGAGTGGGAGGCATCACTACCTCGTTCCATTATTTACATGTGGGCGGGAGGCATTTTTACCCCATGCCACATATCTTCTATGGATGAGAGCCATTATTACCCCATACCATATATACTATATAGATATACATATAATCCAAGAGATTAAAAGGGCTCTTGGACCTTGGTTTGGGGGAAGACCCGGAGAGATCCCCTAGAATTCATATGGTGGTGGTATGTCCCAATCCACACCAACTCATAGCTATCTACATATACATATATATATATATATACTTACTGATTCAATATATTTATATATATATATATATATATTAAATTGACATGATCATATTGATATCCTAGTAATGCGCCAAAGCTGGAATAGACATATGGTATCCCCTAGGAACCATAATGGGTGTTATTCTTTATACAGTTGTGTTTATTAAATAATCCATACCCACACTGTCTAATTTATATTTCATTGGATTGGTCTTGACATCGGTGGGTGTCAGCCTATTGAGATTTCATCTCACACCCTTCTTAGGTATCGGGGTACCCATGTATACCTTATAATTTCAGGTCCTAGGTTGATTGTTGTATTCTTATACTGAAGAAGTTATGATAAAAGGACCGACCTGGTGCTTGGGATTCTCATGGAGATCTCCATGGGGAATTACTTTCTTTTCCTATTTTTGTACAACATTGAAAAGCATGTTGTTTCATTTACTTCTTTCCATCATTGTAGGTTTTTAAAACTTCAAAAATGGAGTAAAATACCCCCTTAAGCAATTTTTATATGGAAGAATTTATTCCCATAAACCCATCATACAAAATAAGATAACAAACTAGAAAATAAATTTGAATATATCATGGTTTATAAAGGGTCTAAAGAAGACTGCATTCCATCCTCAGAAAGGGTTTGTGAAAAGAAAGAACCATGAACCATGTGGTACATAGAAGCGACCGCAAGGCACTAGCCCATGAGGTGATGGAAAGAAAACCATAGGAACCACATACCATGATAGTTTGAGGGAACATGTGAATACGTGCTCTCCACATAGAGATATGCCAATGGAATCGTGCAGATCACGGCTTCTGCTATCCCTCGATTGACTGAGTCTTTCACGTGTTGATTTTTCCTTCAAGGAATTTTGTAAAAGTTGTCGCATGCCCCTAGATAAATATATCCTAGTCTTATATAAAAGGATCACAATAGAAATATGAAAGGACTATAGATAGAAGAATCGAGATGAGACTTTGGAATTTGGAGAATGTCGAAGGGGAAGAAGGAGGCGCTTACTGTTCGGAAACATCAACTTCCAACTCCATGTTCTCAATGGGAGAATTGTGAACCATTACCCAGCATATATAAAAGATAAATACCTCAAAAGAAGGAACAAAAAAATGATGAACTTTGAACCACTTATAATGGAACCACAAACTGAGGATCCCTCGTAGAGGAATTCCCCGTGAACCATAGGATCCTAGGCTCTTCTTCAGTTAGGACCACACTGTAGCGAATCACTACACCGACCAAGCCTTATTCCACATACCATGTTGGTATGTGGATGGAACCTGAGGTTGTTTGAGGTGCCCCATGTACCACTTTCAGCCTATCCTACCACATTGGTACGCAAATGAACCTTCCACCCACATAGTTGTATGCTATAAAAGGATTCCCACATCCTATGGAAGAAATGGTACGTAGAATTGGGTGTCTTAGGGTATTCCTCCTCTTGGTTCCAATTATTCCCCTCCATTTCCATCCATTCTTCCTCGGTTCCTCTACTAAATAGTCCTTCGAAAATGGACCAAGACCCTCTCTAAAGCCGCAGGACCCTTATACTCGGGTAATTGGTGCACTAGCGTACCCTTTTGAGTCTGTATACCAATGGTAGGTGAAGGCATGTGGGTAATCCTCACAACAGTATGGGTCCAGGAAATGTTCCTAACTCTACATTCTAATGGTAACCTAAGGCCAAACCTTAGGATTCTCACATGTATCTCCTCGTTCTAGGGATTGTGGGTAGTCATTGGGATTTCCCTTTGATGAGTGCCAGTGACAGGTAAGGGAATCACTCTTTCCTTCCCATTTTATATGTAATCACACTCATCCCCTTTCTTAAAATGAGATCTAGGGAACTCCCACTGAGGTGAGTCCCTGAACTCTTAAGGTCCAAAATCAGTAACCTTATGTCAGTCCAAATTGAAAGGCTTATTGCTTTGCATCCTTGTCCACTGTTAGCTTGGCCTGTGGTATGAGTCCAAGTGAGGTAGTTGAAACACCCCATTCCCTTTCTTTCTCCCATCAGACTCATAGCTATGGTCTCTTTCACCGTCTTCCTCCACCTTTTCTATCAGTAGAGGAAATAAATTTTCTGGTTTTACAGATCCCTCATTTCCTCTTGTTTCTCACACCGATTATGACTCACATGGGCTTTGAGTTCAATGATAATTATGGAATCCACACCCCAATAATAAACTGTGAGAACTATGATTCTGTCTCTATCCAAGACATGTAGGACACCTGTCTAAGGCCTATGATCAAAAGGATACCTCCATGCATAAGTACCACATCAGCAATTATGACCTCTCTAATGGGAATCTCCCATGTGAAAGCCCCAACCATGAACAATGTGAAATCTAATTTCTTCTCTATCTAGGATACATTGGATGCATGTCTTATGCCCAAGATCTAATGGGATTTTCTCCTGAATGTAACCCCCAAATCATGTCCACCTTAGTCTACTGCTTTGGCATAAGTCCCACACCATGCCTTGACTTGACATCTTCTACCCATGCCTCCTTACTTCTTGACGTTAAACTACAAGGATGGGTCCTTGTCACATGTACATAAAAGGTTATGTGTCCAGTTAAGTGACACCAAACTATGTGGGTTTTGATTTCTCTCATGGGGATATGTAGGAATCCCATTCCTGGGTTCAATAATAACATTTAATCCTCTTTCATACACCTGGATGATGATAAACTCCAGAGAATCCCATCACATGGCTTGAACTAGTGTTGTCTCAGAAACTCATGACCCAAGTATACATAGGATGATTTTGAAACCCAGGGGGTAAACCATAGACACACTCTTTAGGAATGATCTAAGGATTCAAAAACATATGAACATTGGTTAAATCTATAAGAGAGTCTCGAAGTAGGTAATAATTTCCCACAAAACGGTGTGATAAGCCCAACCTCCCATCCTCACGACCAATGGATTCCTCATGTGTTGTTGGCTAAATGATCCATCAAGAACCATTCTTTGGAAAGAAATTCCATTAATCATGGATAAAAGTGTTGTTGGGTGTATCTGGCCCCACGAATAAACTTTTTGGAAGAAATGTGAGAAAATTCCACCCTAGGTGGACCGATTTCACAAATAATTAACCCCATGAAATCTCCCATTGTGACTATTCTACTATCGTGAAACTTTTTTAACACAAAAAGAATAATTCACCTAGTTCCTATGGGGTTAATTCAAACTCACCACCAAACAAATATGAAAAAGGGGAAGCAATGTGAATTGGGTGTGAAACAAAAATGGTGAACTTGACATGAAATGTTTGACGGTGACATCTCCTTAGCAAGATAAGAAGAATATATTGTACATTCCCTATCATACCATTTTTTTTGGGCCACAACACACCCCGTTGTGAAAACAAATGGTGAACCCTATGTGAATCCTTAACCAAGGTGGTGGTATCACCCTTTCCTAACCCCCTTTCACATTTGAAAGAAAGAGGAAAAAGAAAAATCACCAGTTATTCATAAAATCGTGTGATAATACTTAATGGGGTGTTGTTTTCTATATATATAATATTTCTATTGCAGGTTTCTTGAGAAAACTTCAATCCAAATGAAATTTCGATTGTAAACTCATAAGTTCACTCTGCCAACATAGGAAACTAGGTCCGTGATGAAAAGTAGGATTTTATTGCCAACTTAGTGTCTTCGACGTTGTGTACTTGATGTGTTTATCAAGGACTATGACCAAAATGGTACTCTCCCCATGCTGGAGGCTATAGAACAGGCCCTCCACTCGCTGAAAGCTCACTAACTGCCCCGTCAGGCGTGGTCGGCACCCCAGAACATGATGACCCCAGTCATTGTCTCAAATCATTTTGGGAGCCTATCCCAGGAACACAAAAACAAGTACCTCCCTTATCTTTGGTAGGTAGATGAAGTTGATCACTATGGCTTCATCCCAGCTTCACAGGAAACTCGCTCAAGGGATCTTTCCGGAATTCATCGCCAACAACAGTGCGTTACTCAACATCCTCAGGCTAAAGAGGATGTAATACATATGGTGCCTGATAAAGTCCAGCATACATGGAACCCTTAAGCTTCCCATCGAGGGAAAAATATGTACAATCAGGAGTAGGTTATCCCCCTAGTTTCTAAGGAGTAAATCCTCTATACAAACGCGACAATATTCAATGGGAATGCATAAAATAATTCCCCCTCCACTAAAGCCCACCACAAAAATAGGGTGTCACAATACGATCACATTAATGTCTAAGCTAGTGCTCGTCAGTCCCGACATGTGGACATAGTGGTGAATTATAGGCAGATGCAATGATATACCAATAAGCAAGAAGTTTGACATCAAAATAGGATGGAAACCACCTGTATATAGGTACAAACACCTATTTATGCATACCAAGACTTTTATCCAAATAGGGTGGAAAACAAACACAAGCAGAGTCAAATTCATACAGATGCATACAATTTCTGTGAGAAAAATATAGTGGAAAGCGTCCATATAGAAATTCACAATGGTGAATATAAATCCCACCAGTCCAATACGGTGTTAATCGGAGAAGCATGTCGGGGAAAAATCGCTCCTCTTCCGCAACCTAGAATAACAACTAGTACCCACTGGTGACCTATGAAGGATCGTAGTAGGAAAACCCCCTGCTCAAACATTAGAATGTGCCTTCATACCTGTTCCAACCGAATATTAATCTCAGAAAATCTTAGAAATTATGGAATATAAGTATTCGATTCCATACTATATTCTCCATGAATTCCAAGATGCCATTACATCAGTGGAAAAGGAGAGGAACTGGTCCCACGACCCAGCCTTTTCAAATGCGGCAACTCACCCACAAAATAGGCTGGTCACCAGGAAGCATTCATGCATCCCTACTCTAGTACAAGAGGGTCAAGGGAAATATTCCTTAATACAAGGACAACTAGATTGGAAAAAATACTCGTTCTAACTGGGGGAACCGGTCCAACATGGTGGCCTCTCCAGAGTAGAAATATATCCCTCCCAGAACTCAGGATGTTCATCAGTGTATCCCAAAAATATTAAGGTAAACAATAAAACAAGGATCCTTATACGAAGATCGATATCAATAGAAGGCATCCCCAATTACCTGAAAGAGAGAACCCAAAAATGAAACCCTCCAACTCTAACCGGAAAATGAAGAGCATATTCACGATTCTACTCTGCTGGAAGCTGTAGTCCTTGACACTATCCAATATCTATGAACAGAGGCATAAGATCCTACTGATCCACTAACAAATTATGGAAGAAGAAGAAAAAATTGCGAAGGTCACCCTCACAATATAGCTACCCACAGCTCTAAAGGACATCCCCCGAGCACCCGTGGGGGCTTACTCTGTGGACCAGAAATGATCGATCATGAGAGCATATCTACTGATGTGCATCATGGAGACCCTCCCCCTGACCAAAATATCATATAGTTATAAGGAAATCCTCCTAATGTAGTCCACCATGATGTCCATCCCTAGGGTATACTCTACAGATATGATTCTCCATGTAGTCATACATCAAACTATCATGGTAGTCCTCTCCATGATGGTAGTTTCTATAAAGGCCCTCCCCACAGAAACACCAAGCAATGAGAAGGTCCTCCCCTCATTGCAGTACATCCTAATGTCTCTCCACAGAATGTGTACTAAAGATATGATTCTACCTATAGTTAGATATCAAGTTGTGATAGTATTCCTTGCCATCATAGCAGTCATCGAGAAGGTCCTCCTCTTAGTGACATCAAGAAGCAAGAAGGTCCTCCCCATGCTGCAGTCCACCTTGGAGGCCCTCCCCAGGGAATATGTCATAGGGATGTTCCCTACAGTCAAAAATAAAGTTTCAATGGTAGCCCTCTCCATTATAACACCCATTGAGAAGGCTAACATCGTAGTCAGAATCCACAATGGCAGGAAGGTCCTCCCCTTTCCAGACCAAATACGAGAAATCCCTCCTATGAAAAGGCACTCAGAATGACAGATTCAGGCATGTCAGACACTCTATCTATACTTAGTGAAATCCTTTCGTAATAAGAGGATGGTCTAGGGCCACGCTCATCTTCAGAGCCACCTCGTACCATGTATATACCAAGGAAGATCCTACTAGCCCAACTGATTGGAACGAAATATCTAAGAAGCATCAAAATTGGGAACATCAAGTTGAAGAGTCCCTGGAAGAACAATAGCAGGATATGCTTCTTCTAAGAACAAAACTAGCTAAGAATGATATACTGGTAATTTACTCTCCCATAAATACTTCTCATTTCAACATACCTATATATTTGATAGGAGAATGCATGCACAACATTCGCCTAAATATCTAGACAATTATCCATCATCTAAAGTCAAAATACCTACGCTAGGAGGGGTACGCAGGCCAGGTCAACATACTAGGAGATATTTTCCATCAAATAATCCTAGAAGATCTTCCATATACATGGATACCACAATATAAAAGGTGTAAGAGATATCTCTAACTATCCTTCCTCAATGCATTACACAAGTTGTGTGGACTCATCATTGATACCCCATCAGGAGTTCAATCTAGGGATGGGGAGAACACAGAGATCTACAATTCACCCCATGTATAGTCTAGCCAATACCACTAGAGAAGATATATCACAATTTCATCACTAAGGGATGGCAGTCAAATGAATTCCCTACTCAAAAAGGATGGAATGCTTGACAAGACCCAGCCCTGAATAAGTCTCAAAATCATCAATCCCAATGAGAGAAAGCCATCGAGAAGCTCCTAAGCTAGGATATAGAGAACATCCAACCAGTATACCACCTAAGGGTGGAAAATCAACGAGTAATGATTATGTCCTTAGAAGTAAGTAAATCCTACGCAAATATAGCACCATACTCGGCACACACTCGAGTGGGAATGCACTAAATTGAGAAGGCAACGATAGCAGCAACCACCACCGCAATACGAGAACAACCCCATCCCGTAGGGATGGGGGAATTTTTAACTCAAAATTTTCCCATAAGACCAATGAATTCATGCCCTAGAAATCGATAGAAGTGTGGGAACCACCCCATCCCATAGGTCTGGGGGCATTTTTACATCAGATTTTCTCTTAGCGGACGTTAGTTTTCTATCACCTAGGGAGGCTTCCAAGTATAGAGGGTGCTCACCCCATCTCATCTCATGACTCCTATCTCCTGAGAGGAAGGCTCATTTCCAGGTCAGATTATGTCTCCCTCTAAGTCACTCAACACCATGGAACTCGAGAAGGATTTTGAAATGGCAGGAGAAAATTCAACAAAGGGCATCAGAAGCAGTCCTTCCATTCAGCAGCTGGAATTCCACCTCCATCTCAGTATGAATTTGTGAATTTAATAGATAAAAGTTTCATAGAAATAAATGAAATTAGTGAAAATGAGGAAGAACAGGGAGGAGACAGTTCCCTCTCAGAAGCAGTCCACACCGAGCCTGAAGGAGTGCATACCTGGAACCAGTGGGCCACCATAAATCAAGGAGTCCCCTTAGGTAACCTGTCACTACCTCCTTCTTGAATACTCAACAATCATATGAATAAATACAAGGTTATACATGACCTACATCCTCCACCTTGATAAAATGATTCCCTCACACTCAAGGAAAGATTCTCCCAGTATGAGGAGGAAATAAAAGAGTTCAGGTGGATCAATGTTGAGCTGCATCGGGGAAACTATTTGGTCAGATGTGTTCCTACAATGGAACATTAACATGGAACTCTATAAGAGGTAACCCTACCATGGGTATTCATTCTAATAAATGAGTCCAATCCTGGATGCTCGACCAATCTGGCACCGGGACCGTCAGTCTACTTAAATCCGACCCCGGAAAGATATTAATATTTTCCTCCATTGGAAAAACAATTGGAGAACATTCAACCAAGGATGCCCCCAAATGGGTATCCCCCCAAATTCCAGCAGAGCCAGCACATTCGTTCTTTCCCTATTCTACACCGGCCCATGCTCAAGATTATCAAGATATGAATCAAAGGATCATGAATAATATTGAGGCAATGATATCTCATCTAGAAGCCATTGAAGGGTGGTGTGCTCTAGTACAACTAGAGTGAAAACCTTATCCTAATTGGGTGAGTAATGTTCCGCCACTAACAAACTTTATGAACCCTATATTCCCAGTGTTCAATGGTTTAGATGATCCAGAGCAGTATGTATTTCACTATGCCTCCCATTGTGATCCCATGATGGGAACCCTAGAGCAATAAGAAGAAGTAAAAATCAGACGATTAATGTGAACATTTCAAGGTTCGGCCTTCATGTGGTATAATAGTATTTATTCCAACTCAATCACAAGTTAGGAGGACAAACAAGGATATTTTCTATTCATGTTCGGTTCAAAAATTCCCAAGAAAATGTTCAGTGATCTCATGAATAGTAAGTAGTGAGAGAAAGAGAGAGTTTAAAACTTCTTTGCCACATGGAAGGGTCTAACTTACTCCCTGAACTGACCAATCCCCCAAGATGAGATGCTCTCCATCTGTATCGACAATATTCATGACGAATTGTTAATTCCACTAATTCTAATGAAATACACAAGTGGGTTTTGGGACTTCACCTCTATCACCCAGAGGATAGAAGATTCCTTAAAAAGTGCCAATATTAGGTCAACGACAACCCCATTGGACCTAGGGAAAAGAATTATAATAGATGTAGTGACTTATACTATGCTCAATCCACCCCTATAATTGGCCATAGGTCTAGCAATGAGTCTTGTTCCAAATTACACAGGACCCCCCAAACACAAACAACTGCCCCCACCTCGGCATGATAGATGAAGGGGGACCAGGAGAAATCAATCCAAGGAACAAAAAAAACCTATTAATTTTGAGATGATCAAGTTCATGGCTATTTCATAGCCACCATGAATTGCAGCATACTCTGACTATCATAACCTATGATGGCTAATGAGGTAGGTCTCGATGATCGGCCCAACTATTACCCCTTCCACTAAATACTAGTGCACACTATCTATGGGTTTTTAATTTTCTAAAACCTTATGCAAAGCATGATTGACTCCATACAAGTTAACCAGAGACCATTGCCAGACCAGGTGCATATATCTCCACATCAAACCCAGGTGGGGAAGGGGAATGTCAAACAGTCACCAACAAGAAGGAGAAAAATTTCGGTGGTTAGATGACTTGTAAAACAATCAACGGAGATTATGGAATTATACAGGAAAAGTTAAAGCAACCGACCCTTCCTCTATAAACTTCTAATTAAGATTGGGCATCATCATCAACCCCAAAACCCTCCAAGGGATGGTCATCCAAAAAGATGTCCAGAAAAATGACAGAAAGCATAAGAAGGAAGATGAATCGTCATCAAGACCAAAGATACCCTTTACACTCTTAGATTTTCTTCCATTATATCTGAATGCATGGGAACCACCCCTCCAAATGGAACCATCAGAAGAATACAATAAGACAGAATCGTTATCAGATTAAGAACTAATATTCAGCTCCATTAATGTCATTCACTTAATGGTCCCCTTCCCCTATAGAGACAATGGGTATGAACCTAGATTTACCACATCAAACTGGAGGGTTAGAGGAAGAGGATGTAGAGCCTAATGGTTTCCAAGAAGACATGGTTGTGGCAGGATTCAAATACCTAGCCACATAAAGGCTCAAACAGTTAACATTACGAAAACTCACAGAAGAACCCTCCAAATAACACAATTGAAACAGGAGTATTCCTCTGCTTCTGCTGGGAGAAGTTCTATCATGAAAATCCTGGAATATCCATTAGAGGAGGAGAGGGTGCCTAGTCAACCAAATCCTATTGGCCGACCAACCCATCCAAATCTAAAAATAATAGGGATTCCATCATTCCTCGTCCCATAGGCCAACCCATCCACCTACAAAACCCAATCCCCTAAAGTGAATATGAATGTGAATCTCTAAGCTGGGAAGAACCAACCTTTAGAATAAAAGTATGAAATCCTAAAGTAGTTAGACTCAGTGCTGGAGAAACTCTAAATCATGGATTGGAAAAATTTGTCAGCAGCCAATAGGGAAGCACTCATAGAATCCCTATTGAGCCCCCAATAATTTGAAACCGAAGTGGCCACTTATGAGGTAGATCAGGTGAGACCATCACTACAGATTCAAATGCAATCATCTCTTTTACAGACCAAGATGAGAATGACATTATACAGGGACATCTCTGACCATTGTACATATTTGGTCACAAAAATGATGTCGATATATGTTATTCCTTCACTGAAAACGAATTAAAGTAAACTTCATTCCATTGCGGATGCTTCACTGGCTTGTTTTCCAAGAGGATAACTTGAATTCTTCCACCATGAACTTGATATCTTATGAAACAGATGGGCAAAACTATTGGGTCAAATCAAGTTCAAATAGAAATTCAGATACCGTATTGCCAAATCAGAATTTCTGGTGATTTGAAAAAATGTGGCCTTCAATGTTCTTCTAGGAAGGCCTTAGTTATACCAACATACAACAATTTCCTCATCATATCATCAATGCGTCAAGTACTGCTCTAATGGAAAACATGGGATGTGGCATGTCAATCAAGCTCCCTTTGACCCCTACAAAAAAATTACATTAACGCCAAATATTATCGAGGGAAAGGGGATAAATACATGGTCGATGGAATCAATTGGTTACCTACCTAGAATTTCCTGAAAATGGTACCCACTGACCCTCTTAAATAGCTTGGTGTTAAGTATGTTCTAACCATAAATCAGGTGGATTGAATGGGCCTGAATTCAGACGAGCATTCGATGGTGCTAATGATCTCTATCCTAATCATCAATCCAAAAAACAATTGGATGTTTTATGGTACCCAAAGTAATACAAATTACATGGAATAAAATGGTCTTGATTCACCCTCAATCCCCCATTGGATTCCCACCTTACTTGCTAAGGTGGAAGAAGATGAGAACACCCTTTCTCCATCCTCTCCAGCAATCGTCTCATCGGCTGTAGGTTCCATGGTTCAGGATTCCACTCCCAACATCGAGGAATTCATCCTGACGGTTTATTCCAAGTCCAAGGAATAAGAGGATGGGTAGGAGGAGGATGAGGAATAAGAGGACCTTAGGGATTACCCTCTAGTGTTTGAGGAAGGCATCTCTAGCACCATTGATGAGCATAGGGAAGTAATCCTGGGTACCGAGGAGGATCTGCATCCAACTCTGATTAGTGTGGATATGCCTCAAAAAGAACAAGAGCTGTACACCACCTCTCTAAAGAAGAACTAGGATGTATTTTTTTCTAGAACTGCAGAAAAGATATAGGTCTCTACCTTCTAGTGTCCACACACAACTTAGGCCTACTAGAGGATCACAGTGGTTACTAGAAAGTCGCCTGAAAGATGCACTCAGCACATGCCACCAAAATAGAGGCTGAAGTCGACAAGCTCATCAGATTAGATTTCATTCGAGGGGTCCAATATCCTATCTGGTTGGAAAAAAATTTCCTAGTCAAAAAGAAGAATGGGAAGATTGGAATCTATATCAACATTAGGGACCTCAATCAGTATTACCCAAAAGATGATTTCCTAGTCCCGATCACTGAATAGATAATCGATGTGAATACCGGATATGATGTCATCTCTTTTATGGATGTCTACTCTATGTAAATCCAAATCTGTATTTCCTAATATGATGAGGATTTCACTGCCTTCAGAGCCCCCTAGGGAGTATTCTTCTATAAGGTGATGCATTTTTTTTTTGAAAAATGTCGGTGTCACATATCAACGCCCCATGCATCGCATCTTCAAGACCATCCTAGGAAAATTCATGGAGTGTTATGTGGATGATCTAGTGGTCCAATCATGACTATTCTTGTACCACCTAGCAGATCATGAAGCTATATTTAATAAACTGTGACAACACAGTCTGAAGATGAAGCCCCTAAAGTGAGACTTTGGCATTACCTTAGTAAAATTCATCAAATTCATTGTACGCCATCATGGAATCGAATTCGGCCCTAAAAATAAAAAAAATCCATCATTATCATGTCACCACCCAGTAACCTCACTGAGTTAAGAGGCCTCAATGGGAACATTTCCTACATTCAGTGCTTTATAGCCAACCACGCGGGTAAATGTTTACCATTCACTAAATTGACGAAGAAAGGGGTAGCATACCAGTGGGATGGTGATAGTCAGGAGGAATTTTAAATTCATAAAAGTACCTCCTAATCCCACTAGTTCTAATGCCACCAGTTGTGGAAAGACCACTCATTCTATACGTAACCGCCTTGGAATGCTCACTGGGTTCTTTACTTGCATAGAAGAATGATATCGGCAGTGAGAACAGTCTCTATTATCTCATCTGAACCATGATTTTGGCCGAGAATTGTTATTGAAGTATTGAGAAAAGATTCCTTGAATTAATATTTGTGGTTTAGAAATGGATACATTGTAAGAAACACCATTAGCTTTGTATGGTATCCCACTATAACTCAATGAAGTATATCCTACACTGTCTAATACTATCTAGATTCCTATCACAATGGGAATTCATTCTACAGCATTTTGAAATATGGTACGTACCCTAGAAATCCATCAAAGTATAGGATTTGGAAAACATCCTTGAAGAGAACCCCTCAGTAGAAATGACTCCACTGGATGTTGAGCTTCCTGGTGAAGAAGTGTTCTCTATCCATGAGGGCTCCTAGAAATGGGAAATATATTTCGATGGTGCTTCTAGAATCCTGACTGGATAAACAATGGAAGACCCCAATCTTAACAAAGTGGGGCTGGGAGTGATACTCATATATCTGGAGAAGGTCTTCCTTCCTTACTCATTCCTACTATCGGAGCAGTGAAAAAACAATGAAGTAGAATATCATGCCCTTATTGCAGGCCTAGAACTTGAAGTTCCCAGTTAGGATCCAAGTATCACTGAGAGGGGGAGGGGGTGGATCAGTGTTATATTTTTATTTTTATGTTTCCTTCTAATTGAAACAACCTTCGTCACCTGTTAAAGAGTTTATTCCCTGCTAAACACACACAACCATAGGGTCACAAGATTTACAAGGTTCACTACACAATAAGAGTAGCTACGTCCTTGGTATGGTACGGAAATAATATAGTACCACACAATCCACTAGAAAACAATCCTTTGATGTGGAATACAATGAGTAGGATATACCCTTACACTCGTGTAGCACTTGGAAAACAATCTGCAAGCGCGTGTGCACCCTCTTAGCACAAATTAGGTATTACAGTATTTCAGTGCTTCTTTTCAATTGAACAGTTGTATTCTCTGAAGTACAAATATTCACTTTCCTACCAAGAATCTGGTAATAACTCCCATACGCACAAATAAATATGTGTGAAAACCCAAAATTTTCCACGTTGCCTTTAGGTTACCTTGCGCGAAATTCAAATGGATTGTGCATAAAATTCCCTTTTGGCGCGAAAAACGTTTCCGCGCAACTCCCTTTTTCACGCAGCCTTTTCCCTTTTCACGCAACTTATCTTTTTCCACACAACTTATCTTTTTTCACGCAACTGTTTATCTTTTCGTGCAACTGTTTAATTTTTCACGCATCTATCCTTTTTTCACGCAAACATCTTTCTTTTCACGCAACTCACTTAGCATACAATTTACGAGTACCAGAGCTCAGAATTTCTTCTAAGTGTCGAGCATTAACAAATGAGAAGGGTTAGCCTCATATTTATAGGCATTTTTGACCCGGCGCAAAAACCACTAATCCGCACGTAAAACCCTCTTCATGCGCATAAAAAATCTTTCACGCAACTTTACATTTCGTGAAATGCTCCAATATTTCACGCACCTCATGCCTTTTCCAATTTTGGAACTTTTGATCTCAAATCACCTTTTGCGCAAAAACATCATTCCTCTATTTCACGCACCTCATGCCTTTGCAAATTTTCTTGTTTTCCTTCTCAAGCCTTCTGATCTTTCTCAAACATTCTTTCAACTCTTCTTTACGATACTGTTCCAGTTGAGTTTCCTCTTCTTCAGTACTACTTCTCTCATAATCATCATTATTCACAGTTGAAAAAAAAGTACTCTCTCTAGCTTTCTTAGCAACAGAATTTTCAGATCCAGTCTCACTATCATAATCTTCTTCAATTTTTGAAAGGAAACTTCTTCTTTTTGATTTGAAGACTTTTTTATCCTTACCTCTTCCAGAATATTTATATTTTCCACCCTGTTTCTTCCATGACCTTCTTGGTCTTCTGTCTTCTTCATCACTGTCTTCATTTTTCCCCTTCTAAGGAAAATTAGCCGCAAAGTAGCCAACAGCTCCACATTCAAAACATTTCAAAGGACGTTTCCCTGTGTATTTATTTGTTCCTCTTTTCACATTTTTTGAAAACAAGGAGAGTATTTCATCAAAATTTTGACATACCTCATTTTCAGAGTCAGATTCACCAGTTTCTTCTTCAATTTGAATTTTCTTTGACTTATCTTTCTTTTCTTCCTTGAACGACATTTCTCTATCGGCTTTTTCTTTTCTCTTTATGGTCTTCTCCCTTCTCATCTCATATGTGATGAGATTACTATACAAATCATCAAGAGATAATGTTTCCAGGTCCCTGTCTTCCAGTGATAAAACTTTAGCATAAAATTTTTCAGGCAGAATTCTCAAGATCTTTTCAACAATTGTAGAATCCTCCAACTTTTCACCAAGACATTTGATTGTACTGACAATGTCATTAACCATGGTAAAGAAGTCCCCAACAGATTCAGATTCTCCCATTTTCAAGTCTTCAAACTTCAGCCTCTAGTTTTGTAGTTATGCCTTCTTCACTTTTGTATTTCCTTCATAAATGGTCATCAACTTATCCCAGATGCCTTTATCTGTAGCGACACCCTTCACACTAAAAAACTCACTCTCAGAAGGTGATGAGAGTAATGCATTTTTAGCTCTTCCATCATTCTCAAGATTCTTCTTATCGATAGCAGTAAGAGGAACCTTGTCATCAATAGCAGGAAATCCATCTGTTGTAGTTTCAAGAACTTCATATCCAAGAGACATAAGATAAGGCATCATTCTATCCTTCCAGATGTGATAGTTAATTCCATCAAAAATCAGAATCCCCTTACTGTTCACGCAATTTAGATTCTCCGTCACAACTTCTCTTCAAAACTTCAGCAAAGAAAAAACGAAAGCAACCTCCCTATGATACCAATTGAAGTTCCCAGTCAGGATCCAAGTATCACTAAGAGGGGGAGGGGGTGAATCAGTGATATATTTTTCTTTTTCTTTTTCCTTCTAATTGAAACAACCTACGCCTCCTGTTAATGATTTTATTCCCTACTAAACACACACAACCACAAGAATACAAGATTTACAAGGTTCACTACTCAATAAGAGTAGCTACGTCCTTGGTATGGTACAGAAATAATCCAGTACCACACAATCCACTAGAAAACAATCCTTTGATGTGGAATACAACAAGTAGGATATACCATTACACTCATGTAGTACTTAGAAAACAATCTGAAAGCTTGTGTGCACCCTCTTAGCACAAATAGGGTATTACAGTATTTCAGTTTTTCTTTACAATTGAACAGTTGTATTCTCTAAAGTACAAATCTTCACTTTCCTACCCAGAAGCTGGTAAGAACTCCCACACACACAACAGAATATGTGAGAAGACCCAAATTTTTCCGCGCAGCCTTTAGGTTACCTTGCGCGCAATTCAAATGGATTGTGCGTAAAATTCCCTTTTGTTGTGAAAAACTTTTCCATGCAACTCCCTTTTTCGCGCAACCATTTCTTTTTTCGTGCAACTTATATTTTTCCGTGAAACTTTTTATCTTTTCACACAACTATTTAATTTTTCGCACAGCTATCCTCTTTTTGCGTGAACTTCTTTATTTTCGCGCAACTCACTTAGACTATAATTTATGCGCACAAGAGCTCGGGATTTCTTCTAAGTGTCGAGCATTAACAAATGAGAAGGGTTAGTCTCATATTTATAGGCATTTTTGACCCGGCACGAAAACCACTAATCCGCGCATAAAACCCTCTTCATGTGCATAAAAAATCTTTCATGCAACTTTATATTTCGCGCAATGATCCAATATTTCTCACACCTCATGCCTTTGCCAAATTTTGAACTTCTGATCTCAAAACACCTTTTGTGCGAAAACATCATTCCTCTATTTCACCCACCACTCTACTTTTCGTGCATCCTACTGATATTTCACGCATCCCGCTACTATTTCGCATGGCCTTCATTTTTTCACGCATCTCACTGAAATTTTATGCCTCCCACAAATATTTCGCGCAACCCGCATATATTGCGTGCACCACTTTATTTTTGGGTTCAACATGCCTAAATTTCCACACACTCCATGACATTGTAATTTTTTCTCTTCACTACTTCCCATAACCATTCTTATGCTTTTATCACGAATTCCACTATCTTGATATTTATCCTTTGGTAGATCAGCTTTAGCATTGTCAGAGTTGCAATGGGAAGTACTGAAACATCCCATCTTCCCACAGCATCATTCCTTCCAATCAAAACTGTATATGATTGGCATCATAATTTCTCCACCTTTCCTTTATAAGTCTTGCATCACAAGTTCACCTAACATATGATATTTTTTAAATACAAATCAGCAAATCATCGTCTTATTTCTTGTCCTTTTACAAAGTGAATTAATTTAACTTCTTTGACAACAAAATAAAACACTCAGCAAATTTTAACTCTTCAAACTTCCTATTCCATTCAACTTGTTCCCAACAAAACTGGCACTTCAAGAACAAACTGAGCGCCTAAGGATAAAAGGTGACTCAGATTTGGTCATCAGAAAAGTCAATAGTGATTCTTCAATCAAGAAAGAATTGTTTTCCCTGATAAACCACATCTTGGAACTGGTGGCTGCATTTCTATCAGAACCAACACTAATGTATATCCCTCAGTCACAAAATGCACAACCCGATTCTCTAGAAAATGCATCCAAAGATTTGGTTGATGAAAACCCCTAAGGAACAATCATCAGCATTTCCCATTGGTTGGATGACTCCAATTTCAAACTAACTATGGAATGGAGAGCTCCCATCAAACAGGTCCAGAAAAGAACAGGTCCATAGGCGGGCAGTAAACTTTTTCATAAATGATGGCATAAACCAGCAAAAGGTATTATATTTATGAGGTCGTGATGGAATCCTCCTCTGGTGTATTGATGGAGAAGAAATCACCACCATCTTAAAAGAGGTACATTCTGGGACTTGTGGGGAACATCATTCAGTAACCAATCTCTCTCATCAAATTTAGAGACTTGGATAATACTAGCCCACTATGACACGGGATTGTGCCATATTTTACATGAAATGTCATTCCTATCAAGTCCATGAAAATTTATTTACTAACACCCAGAGATACTTCACGGATCCCAGTACACTTGGCCATTCACGAATTGGGGTATAGATGTGGTAGGACCATATCCTCCAACAATTGCAAAGCAACTCAAGTTCATTCTCACAGCAACTAACTTCTTTTACAAATGGGAAGATGCGGTGCATCTTAAAGAAGTTAGGGAAAAAATCATTGTTAGATTTGTGAAATCCAGCATCATTAACAAATTTAGTGTGCTCCATAAAATAATAAAAGATAATTATACCAATATATGCTCTACTGAGTTGTAAAAGTTATACCAGGAGTATGGAATTAGAGCTGACCATCCGTCTTTCTACCATGAGCTAGATAATGGATAGATATAGGCTTTGAACTTGACTATATCAAACATAATCCATAAAATGGTGAACAAAGACAAGAAATTGTGGCCATAAAAGACCTTACATACTTTCTGGGCCAACCAGACCATGACCCGCACTGCGACCTAGGCAGCCCCGTACTCCCTAGTATACGGGATGGAGGCAGTTCGGCCTATTAAAGTCCAATTTTCATCAGTCTGCGTCATTGACTATGATCAATTGTCCCTATATGAGAAATACTAGAAGCGGTATTATGAGTTGGAATGGCTGGATGAGGGAAGGATACACACCTTGAACTATTTGTAAATCTACAAGAATCGTATTGCAGGATCCTTCAACAAAAAGGATCGCCATGAATCATTCCTTGAAGGAGATATGGTGCTAGTCCTCATAACCCCTATGACATGTGGAAAGAACCCCCAAAACTAGAACTGAAATGGGAAGGACCATATGTTATACACAAATTCTATTCTAATAGAGCATTTTCCCTGATCTCAATGGATGGGAAGTTCACTATGTCTCTAACTAATACAACGTTCTTGAAGAAGTATTTCATGTAACTAGCATCAGTCATCCTAGCGGCATTATGTTAAACCTCCCACCACTCATGTCCTAGTCGCATGACACTAAAATGATTAGCATCAAATCTCTTAGCAGCATGATGTTAAACTACCTAAAACCCATGTTCAAGCTGCATGACACTAAACTATGTAGCATCCTTAATAATAATTATATCCATTCAATGTTAAATTAGATGGGATTCACTTCATCCTGATTGTTAGAAGAGATTAAATTCCCCTATTTCCATGTGAGAGTCAGATCCTCTTGAGAAATATGCCTCTAAAAACAAAGTGTGGTTTGATTCTCATTTTCATGAGATACATAGTGATTCCCACACTTCCACCACTATGACCAACCGCAATGTATCTGCCAATTCCCGTTGTTATATATTTTTCCTTATCGCGTGATATTATATTGCATGGAATCTATAGAACTATGTGCGGCTTGATTCGTTCCCTTGTAGGATACATAGTGATGCCCGGATTCTACATCCTGGAAAAGCCACCATCATCATGGAAAATTGTACCTCCCCTGTGTAGGTTTTTGATCATCGTAGGGGATTCTAGAACTATGTATAGCTTGATTCATGCCCTTGTGGGATAGGTAGAGACTCTCAGACACTAAATCCTATCCCTTTGACTATCATCAAAAAAACAATGCACCCTCCCCTGTTCATGGGTATAACCAGTGTAGGGGATTTTATAACTACGTATGGATTGATTCCTACCCCTATGGGATACATAGCAATGCCTCGACATGTGTTCTTAGCCTAGCCACGCAAAAAATTCCCCTGTCATATCCTTTGTTTCCCCTATAATAAAAAAAGAGGAAACAAGAGGGGTTACATATAATTCCTTGTTTCTCACACCGATTATAACTCACATGGTCATATAAATTGAGGTAATTGTTTTCTCCCATGTGCACAAGATGAAAGGTATCTGACAGGCCCAACACCTTGAAAATATGGTTAAAATTCCCTTCTCCCTCTGCCACTCAAAACGAGATGGGTAGAGCATTTTAAGGGAAACAAATTGTGTCATACCTATCATCACAAGATAGGTGATAACACCTAGACCTCCATAAGTATGGGTCAGCCATTACCATCTAGGAAAACCAGCAGTATGACCCTACTTTGCAGGCAGGTTAGACCTACGCATGGCAAATCATCAAGTAGCACCTAGACCTGGTTCATGTTGCTGCCAAGCATGTAACAGTACCCAGACCCCCAAGACCTAAGATGAGCTTCAATAAAGGTAGTAGAGTAAAATTTCCCTATTTTCATTCATATTGTTCCATGAATGAGTAATTCCCCAAAATATCTTGTATATGATATACATGTTTACCTGGAAGATTTTGAGTTGTGAATCATGCAATAATAAAGTTTCATATGATAATGCTCTACAAGTGAGTCAGATATTTGTAGGGGTCTCCACACTTTCTAGCTAATCATGGTCTGAATACTTCCCAAGTACCAAGACACATTATTTCCATTTGACAGACTCTATGCCCTGTGGAACCTTGAAACCTCATTATCATCCATGTCTATCAAAAATGGAAGGACAGTGTCCTGCAGACACATTTTTTTGATAATGAATATCATGTCGTAGTGGCCCTTCATAAGTTTCCTACAAAACGTTTCTCAATAAATGTAAACTTCTTCCTCAGTAGTTTCATTTCCTATTCTCATACATCTAATGGATTTAAAGTCCCAAGTCATCTCTCCTGATTTGAGGACCCCCAGGGTCCTAGTTTACACTATCTTCCACCCTCACTCGTATCTTGGGTGTGCCAAAATATCATATCCGGATTAACTTGTTATTGTTCATGGTATTTGGAATAACATCATCCCCACAACAAGACCTTAAATTGAGATGCATCATCCTTACAACAAGACATCAAATTGTGTTGCACCGTCCCTGCAACAATATGTTAAACTATGTTGTATCATCCCCAAAACAAGATGTTAAACTGTGTGAGATCCATGAACTACAAATATTCATCCATGAGAAGACATTTTACCCTATATTGGTCACTTACAATTTCACACCCAAGAACTACATGTGGTTTGATTCCTGATCATCAAATGGGATATATAGTGACATCCAGATTCTCATCTCCACTCAGCTTCACATTGATATTTCCCCTATAGTCATACATGGAACACTTCGTAATTCCACTTTACTTGAGTAGGACACAGGAATAACCTCATTCCCATTTAAAATTCTCCCTTATTTGATTTTTCATTGTCTAAGTGGTAAAGTGAAACCCTTTCCACTCTTTGTTTCTCACAATGATCATAGCTCATATGGGCTTAGAAATTATGACAGGGTATTCCTCATAGATCCACGGAAAATCAATCAAAATAAATTGGTCCTAGTGGTAAGAACATAAAAGGAACGTCTCTAAGATACTTAGGCCTATAGACCCTGGGCCAGTTCTAGGAAAGAATCCAGACCATTCCCCCTCACAAAGAATTCAAATCTGCATGAGAAAAAATTCTTATCTTCACTATGGTCATAGCCCATATGTTCTGAATATATTCAAACACACTCATTATGTTTATCAAACTCCATGATTTGAGTGTTTTTTAATCCTCATAACCACCCATGGACATCAGAAATGGACTAGCTAGTTTCTTGAGGATAAATTTGTTCGACTATTCACATTATGCCCTGTTGGCGGTGCATATGTTTCCTACAAAACTACTGTCAGTCAAATGAAAATTTTTCATTGGGATAGTCCTTTTCTATTTTTCTATGCCCGCCATCTTACAATCCCCACATCATTATTCATGATCCAAGAATCCTCGAGGTCATGGTTTACACTTCCCTCTCCATCCTAGACTGAACATATTGAAACATTCTGGTTCGATCACCAATTTGTCAATCAAGAATTCCATACCAATGTCCTCATCATATTATATGAATGAAATCAAGACTGCATGGTGCATGGTACCCAATGAACACTTTCAGGTCTATACATAAGAAAATAAAAAAAAGAAAAAGAATTTTTTTATGACTTTTTTCCAGTGCATGGGCCAGACCTATGAACATTCCTGGTACTCCCGGTCAAGTTGAATCTGGATTACCATCTTTCTTGGGTTAAACAAACCCTTTTCAAAAACTAGAATAAATTATTAGAAAGGTATGAATCCACATAATCTACCATGGCCATTAGAAATGAAAGGGTTGTGTCTTGCAGACACCATTGTTTGACTATGCATATCATGCCCTAGTGTCCATGTAAATGTTTCCTACAAAAGGGAAAATCAACCAAAGGAAAATTATTCCTCAGGATATTCCTTTCCTATTTCTGTATGCTCAAATTAAATTTATGTCTCACCTTATTCCATGGATTCTAAAACCCCCTGGATCGTAGTTTACACACTTCCCTATTCAAAATGTCCCCGTTGTAAGATAGTAAACTACACAATGCATCAGACTTTCATTACATAGGCCAAATTCATGTGGGATTGGTTCCTTATTTAAAGCCAATAAAGATGACCCTACTGTTTTCAAACATCATCCATTGAAATGGGCCACAAAATATGTTCCCCAACATCAAAATAAATCCAAAATTCCTATGAAATATCTCAGACCATCGAAAACGGATGGCCAGTGTCCTGTGGACACCTTTTCATGACTATGCATACCATGCCCCAGTGGCTCTATATACATCGCCTACAAAACAGCCGATCAAACAAAAGAAAATTTTTCCTCATGAGATTTCACTTCTACCTCCGTACATCCAAAATGGATTCCATTACTCATATACATCCATGAAATTACACCATAGGGTCAAGAATAATCCCTTTTCTATGTATGAAAGTCATCAAAATATTTTTGGCTGAGGAACCCCAAATCAGGGATCTCGCCCTGCAAAGATTGGTCAAAGCTGTTGAACCTAAAACATCAGTGATGGCAGTCCAATTCGATAGACAATAAACTTATAATATAAAAAATGGAAAAAGACACAAATCTTGTTAGGTCGAAAACATGCAAAGGGTTGCCTAATAAAAAGTCAGGTTATACCTGCTAAGCCAACCTGAAACTAGGCCTAGTAAAAGATTTGGGTAATAACAAAAAATACACAAAGTTTTTGGGGTTTTCTATATAACCCTGGAAATATTCAAACTACGTTCACTGAGCACCTCGGTTTAGGAAAAAAGTAGAGCATGATCTGTGTATTTTAATATAAAATGTGAAATTGGATCTCATTTGTAGAGAATAGATAAAAGAGAACAAATGGAGATAAAAATGGTATTCATTATATATCAAATGGAAATGAGGAGGGCATCCACAACCTGGAGCCTCTCCACTTGGGTGAAGCATCTTCATTACAAAATCTATTAGGAATACTCATAGAATTACATCAATTCCTGATAAGAATATTTGATGTCTTGGAGAAGCTTTAACAAACTTGAAAAGAAATATGAAAATATCAACTTTTGTAAATGTTATAAAGACAACCACATACAATCCCCAAATAAAGATCACGAAAAGCACGAACCATGAACTGTGTGGTATCCAGAAGTGACCGCAAGGCACTGGCCTGCGAGGTGATGGACAGCAAGAAAAAGGAACTATGAACCTTGAAATTTCATGGAAACATGTGAGGAGGTGCTCTCTGCATATCAATCCGTGAACGACATCGTTTGGGTCACGGATTCCACCAACCCTATATTGACCAAGTCTTCCGTGGGTTTAATTTTTCCTTCATGGGATTCTGCAAAAGGTGTTTCATGCCCATAGATACAACTCTCCCAGTATTCTATAAAAAGATAAAAAGAGGAAGAGAAAAAGGACCTTGGACGGGAGACTCATGCTCAGATTGTGGACTTTGTAGAATTCTGTAGGGGAATAAGGAGGCGCTTACCATTAGACAACTTTAGCTTCCAACTCTGAGTTCACAAAAGGAAAACTTTGAACCGTTCCCCGATAGGTATAAACGGTTGTGTACCATAAAATAAGGAACAAGCTAAAAAATGATGAGATGAGAAGCACTTAAAATGGAATCGCGAACCGAGTATCCCCCTTGGATGAATTCCCCTTGTACCATAGGATCTCAAGCCTTTCTCTAGATCGGCCCACCACAAAGCGCATCACCAGCCAACCAAGACCTATGCCTCATACCATGCTGGTACACAGATGGAACCCAAGGCCACGTGAGGCTCCCCGTGTACTACTTTCAGCCCCGCATACCACTTTGGTATATGGATGACACTTCCACCAATAAAGCAGTATGCTATGCAGGGATTCCTGTATCCCGTGAAAGAAAATAGTATGTGGAATGGGGTGTATTTGGATATTCCTCCTCCTAGTTCTAACTATGCCACTCAATTTCCTTCCAATCTTTCTTGTTCCCTCCACTAACTAGTCCACCAGAAATGGGACACGACCCTCTCCAAAAAAACCAAACCTGCATTGTCAAGTCATTAGGCACACTAGAACACCCTTCTGATTCTACATAACCATTGTAAGTGGATTCCTGTGGGAAATCCTTTCAATGGTATGGGTCCCCGAAATGTTACTAAGTCTACATTCCCATGGTAACTCGGGGCCCAACCTTAGGATGCCCACATGTATCTCTCCGTTCTAGGGATTTGGGGTACTCACTAGCCTTTCCCTTCAATGATCTCCAGTGATGGGCAAGGGAATCACTCTTTCCTTCCCCATTTTTCAAGGAATCATGCTCATCCCCTTTCTTGGAAGAATCTGATGAATGTTGTCACACACTCTCAAAAATAATTATTTGTGATATTACTAGTGCGGCATAGTGGCTGACCTAGGTCGTTATCTCAAAGAGCAAGTGAATTAAATAACTCTTAATAGGCTTGAATAAAACAAGAAAATAAGTGAAAACAAATGGCACACAAGTTGGGGGTTTTGGTTTAGTGACTCTTAGACAATAGACTAAACAACAAAAAAGAGGGAACCATTTAAGACACAGTTTTTTTAAAAACACTTATATAATTAGACGCAGTTGGTCTAATATACCCCCTTCACCATTCATTTATCATTATCTCATATTATTATAATTTATTCAATTATGATCCCCTAATATTTTAAACCCCTAAAACCTACGGAAATTAACAAGACCACAACTATTTTAAAAGAAATGATCCCTAGATTAACTTCAGGACATCCAATCGCAGCACACTACAATGATTGTGATCCAAAAGACAACTTATGGTTGGTGTAAAATTAGGGAATCATCTACTCCCTAGATTGGAGAATTAATTGATTTTAGGATGAAACATGAATCCTATAATTCCATCCTAACTTTATTAGACTTTTCAATTGAGGTTTTACCCAAACGATTTCCACAAGCCCGACCACACGGTCAAATGCATGTCGATTGAGTAAAATAGAAATTAAAACTCAATTAATTGATAAACATTTATAAATTATAGTGTGTTTATGGATTAAAAATAAATAAAATAAGGGATTAGGGATTATATCAACTATGAAATAAATCACTCTTCCATGGGAAGAGTTTTCGTCATGGAGATGTTTTGCATAAGCAATGAATTGATTGGGGAAAACCAATTATCATATCCACTCTTAGATTAAATCCCAAGATGAATAATAAGAATATTAAAATTGAAAAACATCGAAGATTAATTTAATAAAAACTCAATATACAGGCATGAAAGCATATAATTACAAATAGGAGGTGGTAGAGGAGAGCCTTTTTGGAAGAGTTGTTTGCACAGGGCCATACTTATTCTAAGAGATGTGAGGGGTTCCCAAGATACACCCTTTCTGACACACCTTCCCAAAGCCTCTAACAGCCCTACCAATGAGTGAGAACATCCTTTAAATATAGTTGTGGTGGGTTTTGGTTAAAAAAATTTAAATGTTAAAGGAAAATTCTTCCAAATTGTTTAATCCCAATTGCATCGCATTGTTGACCTCCAAAACACTTGAAGTGGATGTACGTTTAGCAGGATGATTTGTTCATATTTATTTCCCCAAGCTTCTCTCCAAATTCGGCCCCAATACACATTCGTATGAAAAAGATTCATCCCAAATAGTGAAGTGATGTTCAATCTAGATAGTTCAGTATAACTTTATTTTCATGGAAAATTTACTACACTCAAATGAATGATCCAGCTCCCATGTACTAAATAAAATTTGCATCACATTAAGTCAGGAACAAAATAACAAAATATTAAGTTAAAATAATTTACATAACAATATTTATTCTTGAAATACTACGTTAAATTTTAAAAGGGTAAAATTGGAATATCAATCGAATTTTCAAATGAATGATCTAATCACAAATATTCTATAAATTAACATATTTATCAAAATGTGATGAAATTATTTCATTTATTATCAATAAAATATTCTATAAAAATATTCTTTATCAACTCCCTTACACTTACCCTTTTTCAGTCCTGGGAAAAACCTCATATCTTGTATTCGAGAAAATTGTCACAATATATGCATGTTCATATTTCTCAATCCACAGTGGAAATGTAGGAAAAGTAAGAATCCCATCAAGAGTCAATATCAATAAAATTTAAAGTCATTATCTCATAAATAGCATCATACCAAAATCCAGTGAGATTCATAACACGAATAACAGCGAAACAAGTCATGGGTCTACCACGCCACTAATTCTCCACGTGTGTGTGTCAACCATTCCAAGCTCATAAATTCTCCCTTTATTAAATATATTCAGGTCATGTAAAACAATTCTTCAAACCTGGTTTAATTCATCAAATATGTTCTACATTATTTTGAAATCGAATTTCAAGACTCACTCACTTAAGCATTCCCAAAATTCAAACCTTAATCTCCCAAACTAGATATACCCATGCGTTGTACATTTCATCACTCCCCTGATTTATTATTATTTTTTGTTTTTTTATGTTTCACTTGGAAAAAATATCACACTCAACACTCAACCCATTTTTGATCTCCTCATGACACTAATTGTAATATTTATAATAAGATCAAAGGTCGAGAAAAATTGGTTTTTGACCCTCCAATACATAACCCATTTTTAGGGTGTACAACAGTCGGATAACAGGTACACACACATAGGTTAATTCGGCACAATAATGAAACCGATCGGAATAGAAATGAACATGTGGATAAACCGATGATTTTTTACCTAACTTGTCTATACCTTCAATTGAGTAGGAAAAATTTCACAAGTCGTGGTTGAGTGATAATTTACATGAAGAAATCAATTGAAAAATTTACCATGAAAAAATATCACAAATAATGATGTCAAAATCTAAAAGGATTTATAATGACACAACCATTCATATCATTGATGACTTGAATTTTTATGAAAATCAACCCTTGATGATGAAATATTAATCATGCTTGTCATTCTACCAACGAATTTTGAAAACATGCATTTTCTATATGTTCCACAAGAGAATGTTACATGATATATATATATATATATATATATATATATATATTGAGAATTTTATCCAAAAACATAAATTAAAATACACACAAAACACACAAATGAAAATCCTAAATACCTACCCCAAAATGTTTTCCCCTCCCTCCACTTAAAATATTGCATTATCCTCAATGTGAACATATGAGATGATATGTATAAATGAAAAGAAGAATTTTAAATAGTACAAATAATATAAAAGTGAAGGGGTTAGGAACAACCTAATATTATCAAGTGATAATGGGGTTATGCAGTGTGATGAAATCCACTACATCAATAGAAGGTCCCTAAATGTATTTATTCAAGCGTTCCCCATTAACCGTGAAGCTCTTTCCAGTGTCCTCTTATGTGATCACCACTGCACCATAAGGAAAAACATTAGATACAATATAAGGACCCAACCATCTAGAATGCAACTTACCAGACATCAACTTCAGACGAGAAATATATAGAAGAACATTATCTCCAACATGAAACTCCCTTTGTTGGATCATTCTATCATTATATGCCTTTGATCTTTCCTTGTAGAGCCTTGAGTTCTCATATGAGGAAAATCAAATCTCCTCGACCTCTTGAATTTGCAACTTCTTTTGAATACCATCTTGGGCCAAATCCAAGTTGCATATCTTTATAGCCCAATAAGCCTGATGCTAAAATTCCACGTGGAGATTAAAGGCCTTACCAAAGATAATATGAAATGGGGAAATACCAATGGGAGTATTGTATGTTTTCCTATAATCCCACAATTCATCATCCAAGCGCTTGATCCAATCCTTCCTATTCAGCAGCACAGTTTTCTCCAAAATTTGTTTCAATTCATGATTTGAAACCTCCGCCTGGCCATTTTTTTGGGGGTGGTATGGTTTTGATGTTTTGAGTGTCACTCCAAACTTCTGAATGAGGGGAGAAAAATTGAGATTTCAAAAGTGTGTCCTTTGGTCACTGATGATGGCCTTTGGTACTCTATACCTGAAAAAAAAATATGTGATTTGACAATTTCCACATCAACATGAGATTCATCAATCCTGTTAGCCTTAGCCTCCACCCATTTTCTCAAATAATTAACGACAACCAAAATATACTGGAAACCAAAAGAACTAGGAAAAGGACCCATAAAATCATTTCCCTATACATAAAAAATCTCACAAAATAATATGGGTTTTTGGGGAATCGCGTGTCTCCTAGAAATATTATAAGTGTGTTGGAAACATGAGCATGACTTACAAAACACATGAGAATCATGGAATACACTAGGAAAATACAATCCAGAGTCGAAAACATTCTTAGCTGTCCATTGGGGTCCAAAGTTTCCACCATAAGAAATTGTATGACAGAATTGTATAACATACTCAAACTCATGATTAGGAACACACCTTTTAATAACATGGTCACTAAACATGCGCCATAAGTAGGGATAGTTCCACACATAAAATCTAGACTCACACTTTAATTTTTGGACTTGATGTTTCTTTAAAATTTCAAGGATTTTATATGCAACAAGGTAGTTCACTAAATCATCATACCAAGGATGTGTAGCTGGGATGGAATAAAGATTCTCATTGGTGAAAGTGTCCTGATGTGGTACCTGGTCCAAGGTGCCAGCCTCTAGTGTGAGTAAGCCTACTCATGTAGCCTGCCACTAAGTTTTCTGACTGCTTCTTTTACTTTATCTCAATATCAAATTCTTGAAGAAGAAGAATCCATCAGATAAGTCTTGCATTGCATCTAGCTTCCTTAAGAGATACCTCATAGCTGCTTGTCAGAAAAAAACTACTTTAGATCCTAATAAATATGAACAGAATTTATCTAAAGAAAATATAACAACAACAAAAATCTTTTTCTGTGGTTTTGTAATTTTATTGGGCTGAATCTAGTGTCCTCAATGCATAAGAAATCACATGTGAATGTCCCTCCACCCTCAGATATAAGACATCTCCAACCGAGAATTTGGAGCCATCACACAAAAGATCAAAAGGAATATCTCATCGTTGGGGTTGTATGATTGGTGGAGAGGTCATACACTTATTTATCTCATCAATGGAAGTCCTGCAAGAATCATCAAACACTAAATCAGAATCCTTTTGAAACAATCATGATATAGAAAGAGCAATCTTAATAAAATCTTTGCTGAAGCACTGATAAAATCCCGCATTCCCTAAGAAAGATATAACATCATACACACATGAAGTATAGGGTAAGGATGAAATTATATCTACCTTATATCCATCAACCACTATCACAGTTTTTTTAAACTACATGCCGAAAGACAATTCTATGCTCTACCATAAAATGACACTTTTCAAAGTTCAAGACCAAATTATTCTCAATAAAACAATTCAACACCTTTCCAAAACTACATAGACATTCACCAAATGAGGATCCATATAATATAAATTCATCCATAAATACCTCCATTAAGGACTCAATAAAATATGAAAAAAAAATACTCACCATGCATCTCTGGAAGGTACCTACGGCATTCTATAGTCTAAATGGAATCCTTTAGTAGGAAAACATACCAAATGGACAGGTGAATGTTGTCATCTCATGATCCTCTGGAGCAATAAGAACAAGAAAATATCTAGAAAATCCATCCAAGAAAAAATAATCTATCTTCCCAGCTATCCTCTCAAGAATTTGATCAATAAATTGGAGTGGGAACTTTTCATTGCAAGTGGATTGATTTAGTTTCCTACAAACCCACCAAATGTTTTGAATCCTCACTGGAACTAACTCATCTTTTTCTTTTTTAACAACTGTAAAACCACTTTTCTTAGCCACAACCTGAATAGGAATCACCCACTGAGAATATGAAATGGGAAAGATTATACCTACCTCGAGCAATTTGTCAACATCTTTTTTAACAACTTCCATAAAGGTTGGATTGAGTCTCTATTGTGGCTGCCTCACTGGTTTAGCCCCATTCTCCAAAAAAATATGATGCATGAAAATAGAGGGGTTAATACCTGATATGTCACCCAAGGTCAACCCAATTGCCCTGATGTTCTCCCTCCAAAGATTCAAAAGTTTTTCTTCATGTTCAAAAGATAGATTGTTAGCAATGATAACAGGTAATCTTTTACCACTAAACTAGTATGAGTATTTGAGACTAGGTAGAAATGGATTGAGTTCCAATATAGGGGGTATTGCATAGAAGAAGATGGTGAAGTAACTGAAATATGTGCAAAAAGAGCTTGATTATCATAATAGACATCATCAAAATCCGAGAATAGTTCATCAAATCCATCAACATACTCAACAGTCATGTCATAATCGGAGTTCACATGATCAAAATCAGAATATAAATTGATTTCAAAATAAAATATAAGAAATTCTTGTTCATTATAAATGGGTGTGTCAGTTCTCTTAGACAGAAAACTAAAACAAGTTCTCATAATCTCCCTAAGCATAGGACATTCAAAATGCATGGGGTTTTTACTTGGTGGTTCAAAATGGGAGATAACAAAAAAAATGGTCCTCTGAGGGGTACTTCATGGAATCCATAATATTAAATATCACAACCTCATCTCCAAACTCCATCGAAATTATACCCTCATGGACATTTATGATTGTTTTTTTGCAGTTTTTAAGAAGTTACTACCTAAGATAATTGGATCATGAGAACATACCTGATCATCCACCATGTTAAGAACATAAAAATATGCTGGAAAGATATTGTATCTTACCCGAACAAGTACATCATCAAAGACTCCCACTGGATATGTTATAGCTCTATTCGACAACTGCACCACCTCTCTTTTTAGCTTCAACTCCCCAACCTATAAAGAAGAGAATATAGAGTGAGGCATCACATTTATAGAGCTCCTAAATCACATAAAGCATCAAAAAATTGTAACACCCTTATGGTTCATGGTATGGTCAATTTCCTTGGATCCTTAAACTTTGTTGGCATTACTTGAGTTGGTGTAATGAGTGCTGATACATTTCTTCAAATATTTATCCTCTCATTCCCCTTGTTCCATCTTCTATTAGTACAAAATTCTTTTAGGAATTTTTCATAACTTTGGATTTTGATAATGGACTCAATAAGGAGGATGTTTATCTCCACATGCTTGAATGTTTCCAAAACCACCTTTTGCATTGCCCATTCAGTTATCTTATTATTTTGAACAAACCTATTTGGAAAAGTAAAGGGTTTGGGAGGGACATCATTAATATTTTTCTTTCCACTATGTTTCTCCTTGGGTTTCTCATCAGCCGGTTTTGAATGGGGCTTCTCTGGAGTTGATGTTAATCCCTGTGGAAGGGTAGGTACATATGTATCATTCATTTGTTTTCCACTTCTCAATGTGATGGCACTAACATTCCCCTTGGGATTTGGAGTAGATTGGGAAGAAATATTTATGGAGTTCTTTATTATTAGTTCATGGAGGGTAGTGGAAATATGGCTCATTTGAGTCTTCAAATCTGTCAACTCCGAACATCGACACGTCAATTCATTCTGTTGATTAAGGAAAACTGTTTTAAAAGGACATTAATGTTAGAATCTACTTTTCGTTGAGTATTCCTTTCTTGTTGGATTTTTGATTCATGGGATTCAAATCTTCTTTTGGGTTGTTAGAAATCTTGCTAGTAAGGTGGAGGTTGATAGAATTTTTGTTGAAAACGGGGACTTTATTGTTTTCCAGATCCATACATCATGTATGATTGATCCTTCCACCCTTGGATGTATTTTGGAGTAAAGGAATCAAACTTATTTTGGGGATATTGTTGTTGTTCATGCTGATATGGTCTCCAAGAAAACACTACTACACAATCTTATATTACTTGTAGTTGGGGGAAACAGTCGGTTGGGTGTCTTGTCTCAGTAAAAATGCCACAAGGCCTTGAAGGAGGGTGTTGGGATGTCTTCTGTGCTAATGTAATTTTCCTCACCATAGTGGTACATTCTTCCAAATTAGTATCAATTAAATGACTTTTGAGAAAATAAGAAATTACCTGATGTACTCCCCTGACATGTGTTTCACCTCGATCGCCAAATTTTTGAGAGTTTTGTGACATCATGTCATTCAACAAACGTGAAACTGCTAGTGTTTTGTTGATCGATGCTCCTCCAGGTGAAGCATCAACCATGTTACTCACCATAGGTGTGAGTCATTCATAGAAGTATTGGATGAGGAGTTTCTCACTGATTTAATGATAAGGGTATCTTGCACACAACCTCTTTAATCTCTCCCAATACGCATACAATGACTCCCCATGTGCCCGCTTGATCACTAAGATCTTTTTTTGAATAGAAGTGGTCCTTGATGTTGTATAAAATCTCTACAACAAAAGACATTTCAAATCGTTCCAAAATGTTACATATTCATGTTGTAAATAACACATCCAATCCTTAGTAGTTCCATCAAGTGATAATGGGAATGCTCTATATTTTATTTTTTCTTAAAAGACATTTCTTGGTTTCATTATTGAGAATAAAACATTGAATTCTTCTAAATGTTTGTTTTGATCCTCACCAGATAAGCCATGAAATTTTGTAAGAAGGTGAATTAACCATGATTTTAGTTCAATGTCTGATTCGAGAGTTGGATATGCAACGCATGTAGGTTGATAAATAATACTAGGTGCATCCAGCTCTCAAATAGTCTTATTGAGTACATTTTTTTCAACCATTTTATCTTGTTTAATATTTGTATTATAATAGTTTCCAATTTCAAAATTCCTAGAGTGGAGGAATTCCCCAATTGGGTAAATGTCAACACTCCCCGTAGACCGATATTTTCTGATTCGAGGACCAAGGTTTTGCTCAATCTTGGGGTCTAGATCAAGGATATCCCTTGGATGGGATCATGTCATAAACCATAGAAAATATGGAAATGAAAAAAAGTGGATACCAATATCATTAAATGAGGTTTCAGTTGATGGTCCGGAAAAAGGTGGGGATGAAATAACTAAAAAGAAAAGGGAGGAGAAGAAGATAAAAAATTAACAAATAAGAATAAATAACTTAAATAAAATTGGTTGAATAAAACACTTTCCTCCCTCACAACGGTGCCAATTTGATGAACGTTGTCACAAACACTCTCAAAAATAATTATTTGTGATTTTACTAAGTGCAGCACAATGTCTGACCTAGGTCATTTTATCAAGGAGGACGTGAATTAAAAAACTCCTAATAGGCTTGAATGGAATAAGAAAATAAGTGAAAAAAATGACACACAAGTTGGGGGGTTTGGTTTAGTGACTCTTAGACAATAGACTAAACAACAAACGAGAATAAACAATTGAAGACACAAATTTTTTTTAAAAAAATATACAAGAAGACGTAGTTGATCTAATCTACCCCCTTCATAATTAATTTATCATTATCCCATATTATTAAAATTCATTCAATTATGATACCCTAATATTTTCAACCCCTGAACCCTATGGAAATTAACAAGACCATGGATATTTCAAAAGAAATGATCCCTAGGATAACTTTGAGACATCCAATTGAAACATCCTACCTTGATTGTGATCCAAAATCAAACTTATGGTTACTCGAAAATTACTTCAGCATCTCCTACCTAGATTGGAGAATTAATTGAGTTTTTGATGATACTTGAACACTATAATTCGATCCCAAGTTGATTAGATTTTGCAATTGAGGTTTTACTGACACGATTTGCACAAGCCCGACCATGTGGTCAAATGAAAGTCAATTGAGTAACATAGATATTAGAACTAAATTAATTGATCAAATTTTATGAATTATAGTGTGTTTATGGATTCAAAATAAATAAATTAAGAGTGTATGGATTAGATAAACTATGAAATAAATCACTCTTCAATGGGCGGAGTTGTTATCATGGAGACATTTTGCATAAGCAACGAATTGATTGGGGAACACCAAATCTCATATCCACTCTTAGATTTCATACCAAGAAGAAAATAAAAATATTAAAATGGAAAAATAAATAAGATCAATTGAATAGAAACTCAAGATACAAGCATTAAAGCCAATAATTACAAAGAGGAGTTGGGAGAGGAGAGCCTTCTAGAAAGAGATGTTTGCACACGACCATACTTCTTCCAAGAAATATGAGGGGTTCCCGAGATCCACCCTTTCGAACAAACCATCCCAAATCCTTGAACAAACCTCCCAAAGAGTGAAAAATCCTTTAAATGTATTTGGGGATTTCTATGTGTACAAAACCTTATTAAATGTTAAAGGGAAATTCGAACAACTTGTTTATTCCTGCTTTCATCGCATAGTTGATCTCTAAAACTCACAAATTATCTAGACTTATAGAAGGTTGGTTTGTTAATAATAATTTCCCTAATATTCTCACCAAATTTGGTCCCAATCCAAGACCGTATGAAGAAGATACAACCTAAATGTTTAATTGATATCCAATCTAGATAGTTCAGTCCAAATTTGTCTTCATGGACAATTTACTCCACTCAAATGCACGATCCAACTCCCATATCTTAAATATAATTTGTATCCCATTAATCTAGGAACACAGTTACAAATTTTATGTCAAATTAATTTACAGAACAATATATATGCCCAGAATACTATAGTGAATTTTAAAAGGGTAAAACTGGAATTTCAATCGAATTTTCAAAAGAATGATCTAATCCCAAATATTATATAAATTAACATTTTTAGCACAATTTGAGGAAATTATTTCATTTATTATCAATAAAATATTCAATACAATTGTGTTTTATCACCAGCTCTAGGGAACTCCCACTGAGGTACGCCCCTGACCTCCTGAGGTCCAGACTCGATAACCTTTAATGTTCGTCCACATTGAAAGGTTTATTGATTCACGTCCTTTTCCACCATTAGATTGGCCTGTGATATGAGGCCAATTGAGAGATTCGACATACCCAACGCCATTTATCACGCCCATCGAACACATAACCATGACCTATTTTTTCATCAACCTCATCATTTTCCATCAGTAGAGGAAAGAAAGTGTGTCAGTTTCCAAATCCGTCATTTCGTCTATTTTTTCACACCGAGAATGACTCAAGTGGGATTAGAGGTCAATGGTGATTATGGCATCCACACACCAATAATGAACTATGAGAAATCTAATTATTTCTCTATCTAGGATACGTAAGAAGCATTTCTATGTTTTGAGCTCAGAAGGTTGCTTCCACGCATAAGTCCCACATTAGAAATCATGCCCCCTCTAACAGGCATCTCCCATGCGTATGCCCCAACCATGAACTATGATAACTCTAATTCATGCTCTATCCAGGATATGTAGGATGCATATCTATGGATTGATCTCGATTCATATTTCTTCTTGAATATAACCCCCAAATCATGTCACCCTTTGCAGGCCGCTTTGACATAAGTCCCACACCAGGCCTTAACTAGACATCTTCCACCCAGGCATCATTACCGAATGACATTAAACTACATGGATGGGTCCTTTTCACATGACCTTAAGAGGTGATGTGTATAGTTTTGAGACACCAAACGATGTGGGTTCTAATTCCCCTCATGAAGATATGTAAGAATCCCATTTATGGGTTTGATCCCAACATTAAAATCACTTCTGTACCACCTAGATGACGATAAACTCCAGAGCGTCCCATCGCACGGCTTGAACCATCATTGTCTCAATAACTAATGACCCATGTATACTTATGTTGATTTTTTAACCCAGGGGTAACCCTTAGACACAATCTTCAAGAATGAATCAAGGATTCATGAACATATGAACATTTATTAAATAAATAAGAGATTCTCGGAGTAGGTAACAATTCCCCTTAAAGGGTGTGATGAGCCTGACCTCCCATCCTCTTGACCAATGGAGTCTACAAATTTTGTTGGCTAAATCATCCAACAAGCACCTTCATTTGGAAATTAGGTCCATGAATCATGGATAAAATGTTCGTTGGGTGTATCTAGATCCATGAATAAACCTGTTGGAATCCATATAAATAAATATCACCATAGGTGGACCGATTGCACAAATACATAAACCTTGAAATCGTCTGGTGGGACTATTCTACTATGGTTCCTCTTTTGTAACACAAAAGGAATAATCTTCCCAGTTCCCATGGGGTTAATTCAAACTCGCCACCGAAAAAATATGAAAAATGGAATGTGATGTGAATCGGGTGCAAATCAATCATGTATAAGTACCATGTCATGCATTCATCTATTGTATAAAATAGTGCTGGACACTTTTATTAAATGATTATTATTGGATATATGTTATTTATATGTTGCTTCCATTATTATTACTGTTTCTTTCAATTTGAACTCTGATATGAGGGTATAGTCTCCCAAAAATCATCTCCTGAGACCCTCACTACTAGTCGGTAGCCTCTGGCATATAGGGAGATGTGATTGAGGCCATGTGATGCATAATTATGGCTACTGGGTTGTTTCCCTCAGAATCTGGGGATGACCGCCTTGATGAGAGGTTCAAACGTTCCGATCGGTTTCTAACGGGTTTGTCCGTAGAACCAAAAACATCCAATGATTCCACATCCATTTGGACCTACTTTTCAAAGGTAGGTGCTCATTAGTTTGTGGACTGATGAGGCTTAGGAATTTGCATTGGTCGAGAGGATGGGAGGTCGGACTCATCACACCTTTTTGAGGGGAATTATTGTCTACTCCGGGACTCTCTTTATAGATTTAAGTTATGTTCATGAATCCTTATTACATTACCAAGTATAAAATGATATTTCCTTCAGATCTAACAATCAATGATTAAATATGTAAGAAATTTAGAGAATCTTTTGTATGTATTAGAGGTTCTTCATCAATAGAGAATCATCTGTATTTGTTAGAGATTCTTGGTCAATGGTACCCTTCGACACATTTATACAGAAGTCTCTTGGTAATTATGATGACCATGCTGGTTTTAAAGCCACTTAGTGGGGCACTTGAAGTTTATTGTCATTCAGAAGGACATGGATTATTTTAGAGTTGGGATCGAACTTATAGACGGGCTACCTATGTATCCTTTGTTTAGAAAAGGAATCAGAACCCACGTAGTTCGAGTAAGGGAGTATGATGTTTATGATTGATGGCTCAAAGAAGGATGTCACAATTACTTTTACACTCTAAGATCACGTGAGTCATGTTCGGTGTGAGAAACAAGAGGTATTGGTAAAAATTAGACAACTGTTCCATGAAAGATGCAATCATAAGAAATAATGTGGGGCTTATGTATGT
Source organism: Viscum album (assembly GCA_963277665.1). NCBI lineage: Eukaryota > Viridiplantae > Streptophyta > Magnoliopsida > Santalales > Viscaceae > Viscum > Viscum album. The sequence continues at coordinate 1,285,755,480 of OY728134.1, forward strand.
ATGACTGCCTAGATAAATGAAGGTTATGATTTACTTTAGGGAAGAAATCCTGGAACAGGGTCCATAAAGGTATATGTGCTTCATAGAGATTTTGAATACTCTAACTTGGGGCTTACTCCTGAAAAGGAGGCCCTAATTAGGAGAATACTTATGATTGGGTTTTACTCCTAAAAAGGAGTCCCAGATCAAAGGTAAATTATGACTGGTTAAGAGAAATTAAGACTGGGGCTTACTCCTGAAAAGGAGGACCAGGTCAAGGATTAAGGTTCATGGCTTACTCCTGAGGAGGATGCCCAGATTAGGAGACTGGGGCTTACTCCTAAGGAGGATGCCCAGATTTGGGAATTTTAAGAATTGGGGATTACTCCTAAGGAAGATGCCCAAGCTTGAGACTGGGGCTTACTCCTGAAAAGGAAGCCCAGGTTAGGGGATCTGGGGCTTACTCCTAATAGGATGCCCCAAAATTAAGGGACTTGGGGCTTACTCCTAAAGAGGATTCCCATATTAGAGGACTTATGACTGGGGATTATTCCTGAAAAGGAGACCCAGTTTAAGGATTCTCTCATCTTAAAGGATGAGGTTTAATGAAAGAAATCTCAATCTTTAGTGACATAAAGATGTGTAAATCACTAGGTTTTGAGAGATCTTCCAAAAAATTCCTTTCAGATAAGGAATTCAAATCAAGAAATCATGTCATAAAATGGCTTTGAAGAGTGTCTTGAAGATTGAATCTTGAATAGGAAAGTTGTAATGGATTAAGAGGGGTGAAATGGGAAAGAAAGGCACCAAAAAAGGCAGGGGCGCACAAGTCCTGGCAGGCGCGCAGGTACTGCGTGGGTGCGCAAGTTTTGGTCGTGCAGGTATACGCCTGCGCGACACATGATGTACTTGTGCGATGGTTAACCAGCAGGGTAATACTTGAGCAACTCTTCATTAAAGCCTTTAGAATCCTCTTGAGTTTCTTCCAGAAGAGGGGCGCGCAAGATCTATTGAAGGAGTAAGGCGACACGCAAGTGTGGCCCTTTTCCCTTAAGGGCTGTCCACTCAGGCGCGCAAGTGTTGATGAATTTTAACACTTAGGCCTTCCTTCCCCTCTTTAGATCTTCCGTTCTAGGTAAGAAATTACCTTAAAAGTGTTTCGAAAGCATTGAGAAGAGACTAGGGCACCAGGATCTCAAATCTGAGTTTCTGGAAATGAAACCTCCCAAAATGGGGGGCCCACAGGGTCTATTTATAGGCAGGAGAAGACCCCTGGTGGTTACCGGGCGGTTATCACTTAGGTCGTGCAGGTCACTTGCGTGACCATAAGACGTCGCGCAACTGGACTTGTGCGACTGTGGTAGAACTTGCGTGGCACAGGTTCTTTTGATCCTTTGTTCATGCCTTTGTCGATTTTTGATATTTTCGTCAAAGGTTAAATCACTTTGAGCTCAGATATTCCCCTTTTTTAATCTTTAGACTTTGTGACGAAAGGAGCATCAACAAATGTCCCCCCTGAGAGTTGGATCCAGAGAGAAAAGAGGATTTGACTCTGAGGTTAAAATAAAAACAAGAAATATGGAAATTTAAAGTCATGCATGTCGGACATAAAAGGATAATGTTTAAGGTCGAAATAGCTTTGATCGAAATGGATTAGAATTGACTCAATTCCTTGAAAATTCATCTGAAAGCATATTACCATACTCAAGTATGAGGTAAAATATGTAATCTATGACTTAAGAATATTTGAATATGAGGAATGATATGAAAAAGAGATAAAAGGCATTAGAAGAAGTAGTTTCCAAGAATGAAGTTACCATTATTTAACAAACCCATTAGGGGGTTGAATTATGCAGGGCTACCTAAGGGCATTGGCTGCATAGTTAAATAAAATAGTATCTTTTGGCTAACAAGTTTGTTATGTAGACTGTTTATGCAAGGCCACCTATGGGCATGTGCTGCATAGTCAGGAAAAATAACTCTCAGAAATTTACTTTCCTAGTGCTAAAAGCTAGTGAAAGTTTATGGAGATTCAAATCTTCCAAAGTATAGAGTTTGCTGTATGGAAATAGGTACTTTAATATGGAGAAAATATTTCCAAAAAAAATTATCGAAGAACTGGATGAATATCATTCCTACGAAGGTCTGGCCCAAACGTAGGGAAGGAGAATATAAACCATAGAATTGAATACTTTCAGATCATGAAAAAGGATATGGGACAAACATGTTAAGGATGGATATTTTTGCGGATCCCTACATACTGTCATTTAAGACAAATAAGGACAAAAGAGGCATTCTTCCAAAGAATGAAGTTACCACTATCCGACAAACCCGTTATGGGGTTGAGTTATGCAGGGCCACCTAAGGGCATTGGCTGCATAGTCAAATATTAGTATCTTTTGTCTAACAAGTCTGTTATGTAGACTGTTTATGCAAGGCTGCCTATGGGCACGTGCTGCATAGTCAGACAAAAGAACTCTCAGAATTTTGACATTTTTGTGACTAGAAGTCATGAAAAGGGTTATGAGGATCTGAAAATATTTAAGGTTAGGATTATAACACATAAAGATGGGTATTGTTCAATGTGTATAGAGATACATAGATCAATGTTAACCATAATCATGTTGTGGCTGGGTCCTGAATTGAAATGTTGGACTTCACTACGTATCCCATAAGGATGAGAATCAAGCCATACGTAGTTCTTAAACTATAGTTTAACGTCGTGTGGGAGAAAAGTATTAGAGATCTTAGTTCAGGGTCATAGATCTTAGACCATTGTAAGAAATACACAGTGTGTGTTTTCATGGGGACTTTTCAGCCAAGGGACTGAAAGTGGAATTTGGGGTTAGGTCCAAAGACTTGGGACTGGATTCGAGGGACACTCGAACATTCCTACATATCCCATAAGGATGGGAATCAAGCCCACGTAGTTCTAGAGCTACCCTTTGTACAAATTTGGTTCGTACATGTGATGGGTGAAAGGGGACTTTAGTGAAATGATGGTTTAACCCAAGATAAAAGGTTTGGGCGTTGTCATGTATGTACGTAGTCTTTTAAATAAAACATGATTGAAAAAATCAATGAAAATAATGGTTCCCTCTCAGGTGAGGGTATCAAAGAAATTTGTAGTTTATTTTCATACTGGACAAAAGTGTTGTATAGTTTAACGCCATATAACAAGGAAGAAAGTGAACCAATGTAATGATATTGATTCTAAGGGCGGTTTCACGAATTATAATCGTATGATATAGAGATGAACCGATGTGAAGAGATTGGTTTTGGGGTTGAACCTTGGGAGGTTTCCTACATACCCAGCCTAGAAGGCAAGCATCAAAGTCCGTGTAGTTCAATTAAAGAATGAATTAATGATCAAGTTGTTCTTGGGGACAATGACCTAAAAAAATGATGTTAGGACTTACACATGGTTAGCGGCCCAGAGAGAGTGTTATAGTTGAGGTTTTCTCTAAGATCACGTTAGTCATACTCGGTGTGAGAAACAAGAGGTAACAACAACCTTAACGATGCATAGTTTAATGTCATGTAGGACATATAAAGGGACTATGCAGTTTAAAGTCTTGCAGTTAGGACTATTGGTGCTACACAGTTTAGTGTCATGTATCAGGGGAAAAGTACAGTTTAATGTCATGTAGGACGTATCACGAACTTTCTGTACAGTTTAGCATCATGTAGTTAGGATGATGGGTACAATAGAGTTTAACTTCATGTTGGACGAAAGGGGGGGACTGTGCAGTTTAATATCATGTAGTGAGGACAAAAGAGTTCACCATTTTAACATCATGTTGGACGCATTATCGATTTTTTCCAGAGTTTAACGTCATGTTGGACGAAAAACGGATGATACAGTTTAGCGTCATGTTAGACGAAAGTGCGAATAGTTTAAGGTCATATGCATGGACCGTGGATGGTGCAGTTTAATGTCATGCTGGACGGTGGTGTAGTTTAAGGTCATACAGGACCTTTGATGATTATGTAGTTTAACGTTTTTCCAGACGTAAGGGGCTTTTATATAGTTTAGCGTCATGTAGTTAGGACGTCACAGTTTAACGTCTTGCTAGACGTAAGGGACTTGCAAATAGTTTAGGGTCATATGCATGGACCGTCGATGATGTAGTTTAAGGTCATACCGGACTTAGTTGCGGTTTAAGGTCATACTGGACCATTTACGGAACTTTTTCATAGTTCAACGTCGTGTGGGACGAAAGTAAAAATAGTTTAAGGTCATATGTATGGACCGTTGCTGTATAGTTTAACGTCATATAGCAAGGACAAACTGGGGCCGCACAGTTTAGTGTCATGTTGCAGGGACAAAATACCGACTTTGCAGTTTATACAAAATACTTCTTCAAAAATCTGGCATTGGTTGGAGTAGTGATGAGTTCTTCATCCATTGAGATTAATGAATAAGATCCATTGGAGTATACCCTATGTATTGAATAAGTTCCTTCCCATTTTGGCTCAAGCTTGGGAGATTTATTTCCTAGTATCATTGGAGTTCTGAGAATTAATACCAATTCTCGCTGAGTGAATGAACGAAGACGAACTTTTTTGTTAAAAGCTCATGCTATTCGATTCTGATAGACTTTCAAGTGGTGAAAAGTGCACAATCTTTTCTCATCTAACCATTCCAATTCATTCAATCACTTTTGAGATTGTTCATCTGTAGATGATTGATCACAAATGGAAACTCTGAGCAAGGGTAGTTGAACTTCAATGGGAAAGACGGCTTCCGTTCCATATACCAATGAATATGGAGTTGACCGAGTTGCAGTGCGGGTGGTAGTCCGATAAGCCCATAAAGCATGAACGAGTTTATCAGGCCATGACCTCTTATATTTATCCACCATCTTTTGCAGTATATTTGAAAGAGTCTTGTTAAAGGCTTCTTTCTGGTCGTCGGCTGCTGCATTATACCAAGATGAATGGTTGGATTTGATGTTGTATTCTTGATACAACTTCTTCATCTCAGATGAACAGAAATTGGTGCCATTGTCCATCAATATGGTATGAGGGACACCAAATCTGGTAATGATGTTAGACTTGATGAAGCTAACAATGCATTTAGAACTGACATCCTTGAGAGGTATTGCCTCTACCCATTTGGAAAAGAAGTCAGTAGCAGTAAGAATATACTTAAACTGCTTAGCCGTAGCCGAAGGGTAAGGTCCCACCACATCTATTCCCCATGGGGAAGATGGCCATGATTATTTAGCTGTATGAAGCAACTCTGGAGGTTGATGAATGAAGTTGGCAAGTACTTGGCATGAATGACACTTCTTTTTGAAATCAACACAATCTTGTATCATTGAAGGCCAGAAGTGTCCAAGCCTTCGAACCTGATCAGACAGTCTATGTCCAGACTGGTGGGCACCACAGACTCCTGCATGCACTTATTTTATGACATCCATAGTCTCTTCACCATCAATGCATCTGAAGATAACTCCATCAAAACCACGTTTGTAGAGAATTTTCTCTAGGTGACCTGGGCTATCATAAAGAGTAAAATTAACCACACGTCGCCAGATTTGTTCTTTCTCAGCTCTATCAGGTGGAAGTGTTCCATTTTGAAGGTATTCTCTGATAGGTGACATCCATCATGTAGTATGACCATACGGTTCAGGAATGGGACAAATTTCATTAATTTCCTCTGTCCTGATTCGAACATAAGCTGAAATTTCACGATGGTGGGAAATACTGATGGTTGTCTCATCCCGATTTGGATCTTCCAGAGTTGTGGCTATATTAGCCAATGCATCAGCTTGAGCATTTTGTGATCTTGGGACATAAGAAAATGTCGGTTCCAAAGGAAATTCCGCTATTAACTCTCTGATGTAATCATACAAAGGAATTAGTTCTTCTTTTCTAATGGCATAATCCCCATTGACTTGTTTGATTACCAGGTCTGAATCACCTTTCACCTTTAAGTGATTCACTTGTGCTTGAAGTGATAATTCCAAACCTATTATGAGAGCTTGGTATTCTGCTTCATTATTGGTACCACCATCCCACAATAAGAAGGAATAAGGTAACACTACCTTTTCTGGAGAAATGAGCACAATTCCTAAGCCAACTTTGTTGAATTTAAGATTTTCCATTTTCCTCCCTGTTGGACTTCTGGAAGCACCATCAAAATACATTTCCCATGCCTGAGGACTTTCTTGAATAGATAAGACTTCCTCATCAGGGAGTTCAATATCTGAAGATGTGTCTTCCACTGAAGGGTGTTTGGCTAGGAAATCAGCCAGAGCTTGGCCCTTTATCGCCTTTTGAGACACATACTGAATATCGAATTGCTGCAAAATAACTGCCCACCTTGCCAGACGTCCTGTAAGCATTGGACGAATTAGGATAAATTTGAGCAGGTTATTTCGAGATACCAATTGGACCTCGTGATGTTGCAGGTAGAGTCTCAACTTCTGAACTGCAAAGATTAATGCCAGGAAACACTTCTCAATACTTGAATATCAGGTTTCTGCTTCAAGCATAGTTCGACTGAGATAGTAGAGGCTGTTTTCATTCCTAACATCATTATTTTCAGAAAGCAAGGCACCAAATGATCGCTCTAGAGCTGTCACGTAGAGGATAAGTGGTCTTCCTTCAATAGGTGGCATGAGTACCGGTGGATTCAAGATGTATTTCTTGAGAATATCGAATACTTCTTGACATTCTTCATTCCACTGGTAAGTGACTCCCTTCTTCATCAATTTGGTGAAGGGTAAACTTTTACCTGCTAAATTGGCGATGAAAGACTGAATATAGGCTAAGTGTCCTTGAAGTCCTCTTAATTATTTCAAATTTTGAGGAGGTGACATACCAAGGATTGACTTGGTCTTCTCAGGATCAACTTCAATACCACGATGGCGTACAACAAAGCCGAGAAATTTTCTTGAGGTTACCCCAAAAGCACATTTTAAGGGGTTCGTCTTCAAATTATGTTGTAGAAGCTTGCAGAATATGACTTCCAAATCAGGCAAGTGATTAGAACATTGTTTGGATTTAACTACCAAATTGTCTACATATCATTCAACAAACTTCCCTAAGAAGGGTTTGAAGATACGATGCATGGAACGCTGATAAGTTTCACCTGCATTCTTTAAGCCAAAGGGCATTACTTGGTAGCAAAACACACCCTGAGGGGCTCTGAAGGCTGTAGATTCCTTGTCTTCTGGGGCCATTCAGATTTGATTATATCCAGAATATCTATCCATGAAGGAAAGTGCTTCATATCCAGCTGCTGCATCAATTAAAAGTTCTGTAATCGGAACTGGGAAATCATCCTTCGGACAATGCTGATTAAGATCTCTGAAATCGATGCAAACTATAATTTGTCCGTTATTTTTCTTTACAGGGACAATATTAGACAACCATTTGGAATATTTAACTTCTCTGATGATGTTATCTTTGATAAGCTTATCCACTTCAGCTTCAATATTGGAAGCATAAGTTGGGTGTGTTCTTCTCACGGCTTGCTTAAATCCTCGATGTTCTTCTAGTAAACCCAACTGATGAGTAGCAACATCAGGATCAAGCCCGGGCATTTATGTATAGTTCCAAGAAAATATATCTTTATTTTTCTTTAGAAAATAAATATACATCTCTTGCTCTTCAAGATTCATGGCCGCACTGATTAAAGTGGGGCGTGCATCTCCTTTTGTACCCAGATTTATTTCTCTGAGTTCATCCACAGTGGTAGAGATACCGTCTTCAAATGCTGGAGGATCATCTCTGAGATCTACTTCTTCTTCTTCATCATGTTTTATTTCTTCCATTTCTACTTGCATAGTAGATGATAATGTAGAATTCTCATGATCTGAAGAGATGTCAAAATTTGCATATTTTGAAGAAGAAGCTTCCATTTCTAACCCGATTGATGATGAAGGGTCTTCTTTGGGTAATAAAGAGGAGATGATAGATTGAGAATCGACATCATTGTTCACCTACGATGTTGTTATAACTTCTTCTGGCCTAATTGGAGAAGCATAGACATGTTGGATTTTAGCAGATGAAATGAAGACATCACCATTTGTGCTTTCATCACTGCTTGGTAGATTACCAATTTCTCCCATGTTGTCTGGATCGATTGTCGTAATTGACATTATGGATCTTTCCATAAGAGTATTTTTATTTGGGTCTATCTTGTCAATTTGATTGATAGGCAACACATAATCTGTACTCACATGTGTAAATGGATTTGCTGGAATTTTTTCCAAACCATATGGAGCATTAACTTTGGTAATCTCCTTTGTTATGGATTTCTCCCTTTGCTTCATGTGATAGAATTCTGTCTCAATGCATTGAGACTCACATGTCTTGAACGAGGCCTTATCACCATAAAACGTCCCAACTTGACCATCGAAACAATATTTGAGACATTGATGGTATGAAGAAGGGATAGCTGCATGTTGATGTAACCAGGGTCTTCCAAGAAAAATGTTGAAGGCTGAGTCTTGATCAACAGCCATGAAATCTAAATTGGATACAAGATCTCCAAACTGAGTTCTGAGTGTAACTTCACCCAGTGGTTCTTGTTCATTTTTATCATATCCCTGTAGCATCATGGTGGAGGGAGATAAATCAGATTTTGTGAGGCCCAATCGACGAAGTGTACGAATGGGCATGTGGTTGACTCCTGAAACATTGTCAATGAAAACTCTTCGAACATCCATGCCATTGACTTTTCCAGACAAGTAAAATGGTCTAATATGTCCATGAACAACATAATCTTCATGTTCATCAGTAAAGGATATTATTGCATGGAATTCTGTAGGATTATTCTCAATATGATAGACTTCAGCTGCAGAAATTTCAGTTTCAAACTCCTGAGGACTTGACAAAGCCTCGATGAGTGCTTCCCGAAGATCTTTTGACAGATTCAAAGCATACAGAATTGATAACTTGGTTGGTACTTGGGCCAAGTGTTTCAATATATCATACTTTTGATCCAGAGGTCTGCGTTTCCCAATAGGAATATATGGTTTAGCAGGTACCTTGGAAGAAGATTCTTTGGAACTTGATGCATCTTGTATAGGAGTTGGCAATATTCCTGGTTTTGGAATATTAGACTGATTAGATTCATTTACTTGCTGAGAGGAATAATATGGAACCTCCAACCGGTCTTCCAAAATAACTGTGCCATGACTGAATTTTCTATTGGTAGAAGAACTTTCTTGTTCTTGTTGAGCTCGCTGAAGGGCTCTACCATGAGTTTCTGTTGCGTACACAGTTCTAGCATGGGTAGAATTGGAATAGTGGCTTCTGAAAGATCCATGTCTTCCCCTGTATCCTGAGCCCCTGGAACTTCCTCTGATTCCTCTGTTTGATACAGGGAATTCAGGCTCATCAAAATGGAAACTGCGACTGGCATATGGATCTATTAATTGAATCATATTAACAGAACCGAAGATTAACTCTTCTTCTGATGAAGACTCTACCTGATTAGCCTATTTAGGTTGTGTCGTTTGGTGGGGCGGTGCCCATGGCTTTGAAGTAGATGGCATGAAGTCTGAAAAAGTCAGAGACAACTTAGGCTTTGACACATACTCATCTTCTTCTGATTCTTTTTCTTTATTTGAATCATGCCATTTCTTTGAGGACTTTCCCTCTAAAAGAAGAGGGTTTTTCCACAACATTCATGGCAGAAGACACAATTAGTTTCCTTAATTGTGTTCTCAAAATAGCATGAGTTCGATTGATTGTCTTTCTGACCATCCAATCATCATACTTTTGTGCATTTTTGCTTTTTACTTACTACCATTCATCTTCCTCATCTGGAACTGTAGTAGTGACACATGCTACCTGGGCTGAGGAGCCTTTCAATGTGACCTGTCCCGAGTCGACCATCTTTTGCAGGAGGTCTTTGAAGACAAAAAAACTCCTGGATGGGATGCCCCAACATTTGATGAAAAGGACAATAATTAGGACGTTCATCATCTCATTTATTGTTTGGCCTCTTGGGTATTGGAAATTGAACCAAATTGTTTTCCAGAGCCGAAATGAAATAACCAGGAACTTGTTCATTTCGGAAAGAATATGTTTTGCTCTTCAGATCCTCAAATTTTTTTCGTCTTTGATCTTTTTGATCATCTGGACGAAAAGGCCTTTGTTGTTGGTGCTCAGAAGGTGGATCCCTTCGAGAAGATGAAGGTTTTGAGGTAGAAATAGGTACAGGTGCTTGTTTAAGAATAACTGTAGCAGTTTCTGCTTTACCCATTCTCCTTCGTGGAGCTGATGGAATTACACGAGATTTAGCCTTAGCCTGTATAAGGTAATCTTCAATCTACTGAGTGATTGAAGTAAGGTCTCGAAACCCTCCTGTATTTTTCACAGGGATTAATGGCATGTGTAATTTGTCACGCAGATTTTCCACACAGATTGGCAACAATTCTTCTTGAGGGAGTGCTAAACTCAAGGAATATGTTAATCCCTTCCATCGAGCAATGAAATCAGAGACCCTTTCATTATTCATTTTCTTACAATTTGTAAGATCGAAAACTGTTTTCTTTGGAAAAGTTGATCTATACTGAAGGAGAATTTTTGGCGAAGATCCTCCCATTCGGTAATTGACCGGGATTGCAAGCTTGTATACCAAACAAAAGCTAGTCCTTGCAAGGTTCGCACGAAGCATTTGAGTTTCACTGCTTCTTGCTACTCCGGAGTTCCCATCATAGGATCGCAACAAGACACGTAATGCATCAAATGTTGTTCAGGATCACCTGATCCAATGAAAATAGAGAATACAGGGTTCCCAAAACTGGATGGAGGAGAAATTGAATCTACCCATTCAGGGTAAACTTTCTTTTCTGGTTTAAATTACGCACGTTTCCCTTCCATAGTTTCTAACCGAGCTGTTAATGACTCAATATTAGTTATTAATTTTTGAGAAACATCCGGTTGAACTTGGACTTGGGTAGGTGTAATGACTGGAGCTTGGACAGATGTGGCGATTGGCGCTACAACTGATGGTAGCACTGCCAACTGTTGTTGCACTTAACCCGTAGGATTAGACCTATGAGGGTGTACTGATAGATGAGGATATTCTTGATCCATATTAGTAGCTGCAACAAATTTCTTTGGCTGACTGACTCCAGCATGCTTAAGAAGAAGACTACTCTGAAGTAGTTCTGCATTCAACCTTCTTAATTCTTTCATTTCTTCCTCCTATTGTGCAAACCTCTGCTCTAGTGAGAGCGATTGACCTTCTCCAGAGGAAGGATATGTAACCTGGTTCTTTCACTTCCCTTTGCTGGATCCTTTTCGAAGAGGGGGAAGTGGGTTACTCGAAGGATTACCTAAGTTCTGAGTAATCCTTTGACTTCGTGTACGCACACCTTCTTCATTTGTGTCGGTGCGTACATATTATTGAGTAGGAACCTCTTCATCTGAGTCCCCTGAGTGAGCCTCATCTGGTGGATCAGCAACAATGGCATTGATGGCATTTATTGATGCATAACTCATCGCATCCCTTCTATCAGCATTTCTGTGATATTGTCTTCTTCCATGTCTTTAATGAGACATTGACTTTCGCTGATTCAATCCCTCAGAAACTTCTTGATGAACCGTAATTTGGAGGGAATCTCATGATAATTTGGCTCTTCGTTCCTCTTGAGGTTTCTTCCCCAGTCGAGAAAAGACCAACTTTCTCTGAGGAGGGGATTGATGATTTAAAAAATTCCCCAGTCCAGTGGACTGGGGTTGTTCCTTCTATTCTCTCTCAACTCCCCGAATCATTTTTGTTGATTCTGAGGGTTGGTTTAAAAGAGTCCCCAGTTTGGAGAGCTAGGGTGGTTCTTGACATGCTATTTCTGAGACTTTCTTGAAAGTCCTCCTGATCTTGCGAACCTTAGTCTGGAAATCAGCTGGATGCATTAATTTGTATCCGCTTTTATCACCCGGTTCAAAAGATCGTTGGATGATTTCCAACACTTCTGTCATTTGGTGACGTGCTTGCTTCAAATGATAGGCCTATTCAATATTCTCGTTTTCTTAATGCAAGATTAATTCAACAACTTGTTCTATGTATTCTTTATTTTGAGAGGAACTAGTTAAAGACTGTTCTTGGGCAAGCTTTTGATTACAAACAAAGCCCATTGACTGTGGTCGGCCATGGGCAATAACATTGCATGAGACCATTTTCGGCGGGCTTTGCTGACTGGAGAGCACCGTTAAATTCAGTGCTCCATGAACACCCCATCCTCTGAAATGAATACCAGATGGGGCATTGGCAATTAACTGATGCAATATTCTTAGTGCGCCAAAGCATGAACGTTGAAGGGATCTCTGCTGCTTTTCACCCTTTGGATATCGAGAGACTGATAGAGATGCCAAATCAATCTATCGTTGTAACCCTTCTATTATCCTAAGATGATTTTAATATTCATCATAAGATAATACTTTCTTTTTCAACTGACAAATATTTTTCCATATGTTGAGACGAATATAATGAATTTCATCTTCCGTCAACATTTTTGGAATATTATACTGAGAGTCAGCCATAGGCCAAAACATGATTGGAACTTCACCTTTCTCCAGTTGTTTTCTCATATTCAGCATTTCCTCTTTATCATTTGATGAAGATTCTTATACCTGATTTGACCAGAGTTGGTGTTTCCTTGTTGCTTCATTGGATTCAACAGGATTGGTAGATAAATCATTGATCAAACTAGAAGATGCATGACTTAGGGGTGGTTCGTAGAATGAACTACACCCTGGGCTATCTTCTGATTGAGAAAGTATTTCACCTACTAGCGATGAAGCTTCAGAAATGACTGGTTTCGCATTTGCAAGTGCCTCAAGATAAGAGGGATTTCTCGGCACTACATTGTCCACTAAATCATTTTCTGGGCAATGTGCATCACTACTATGGAGAGGACTTTTACAGCGAAATTCATCATCATGGGGAGGACCACCATAATGGGTTACAGCAAAAGATGATATCTCTTTCTCCTTGGTCTTCTGACCACATAGAGGGTTCCTGTATCTCTCATCTGAAGATGAAACTTCGAGATCGACTAAATTTTCATGAAGCAAGCCTTCATGAGGAAGTATCTGTTGAAGACCTTCGGAATTAATGTTCCCATTATTGGGAACTGAGGGAGTAGAATCTTTAATTCCAACAGATAATTGTCTGAGAGATTCAATAACTCCAGCATCGAGCATGGCCTTGCTACAGATTGGCTCTTGATCTCCTGACTGTGATGGGCGGGTCTTTTTCTTAGATGCCTTTTTACTCTCCTTGGAAACCACTTGTTGATGAAAGTGGCTGCTCTGAGCAGGTTTATGTTCCTGATCAGGAAATATGGTCAGGTTAGGCTGACGATATCCTCTCAAATTAGGTGTATGTGCCTGACTTGGTCGTCCGTATGATATGGGGGAGTATGCCCCATAAACCTCTTGGACTGGAACTGATGTGTGTGTCTGTTTCAGAGTGAATTGTTGATGTATCACTCCACTGGTAGGGATATATTTATGTGTCTTCCCTAACATGTCGTTGAAGTTGTTATAATATCCTGGAAGGCATCCAGAATATGAGCAAGGATTTGCTTCTGCTCTTTCACCATTGATAGAATATGCTTGGTGACTTCAGTTTCCAGAATACGAATATACATCCATTCCGGGCTTGGAGTAGGTGTATGTGACTGCTCTTGTCCTCCTTTTCCTGTCAGTGAATCCTGACAGTAATCAAGTGTGGGGGTATAGAGTTGACTCTGCCTCCTATTTGTTGTCGAGGCTTTCCGAATAACTTCTCTGAATGCTACTAAGCGAGACTGGTGGTAGGCGTGATTAATACTAGCAGGTGTATGTGCCTACTGATTGCACTTCGCCAGACATGGTTGATGAGATCCATCATATGTAGTCAGATGAGCCTGCTGAATAGTTGATGATGTATAAACAGGTGTATGTTCCTACCTATAGTAGTCTGTTGGAATTTCAAGGCGGGATTGGCGTGATGCTGCCAGACGAGTCTGCTGGACAGCGGAATTAAAGTGGGCAGGTGTATGTGCCTTTTCATTGCTTGCCACAAAGTTAGGTTGGTGGACTTCTCCGGAGATGGAAGAGATGAGAACTTGCTCACTGTTGACTGGATTCTGCCTCTGGTGGTTCTTCTTGCTTGCTCGGGTTCGAGGAACCTGAGCTGAACGCCTGGAGTCGGTACCCTCATCATGTTGACGGCGCACTGCCGCACAAGTCTGGCGGCGATTGTTGGTGGGAGCCCTCAGAAAGGACTCCTGTCTGTTTGAATTAAGGTCCTGAGTGACCTTCTAATTCAACTCCCCAGAATAAGGGAGCTAATGGTGATTGCATTCTGGGGATAACGACCTGAAACAGTTGGAGATGGTAGTCAGCACCGCCTGTTTCTTGATCACTGGTCGTCATTGTCCAGACGACTGATGTGAGTTATTTACTTGGAGGGCTTGTCGGGCAGCCTCCAGAGTTGGGATGGTACCGTGTTGACAGTACCCCCTAACCAGTGTGTTTGATACCCAGTTTTGAAGATGCTAAGTAGGTGATATCGTTCTAAGAGAGGACGAAGATCCAGTAGGAGTAGCAGCAGTGGCATTTACAGCAGCAGTATTCACAGGTGTGAACTTGAGAGCAGCCATTCTGGAAATGCAGAAGATCTTGGAAAAGAGTTCCTATTTGATATAACAGACGTAATCAAGATAAATTCAACCACTACATCTTTTGGATAAGCACATATTTCAATGATTGTTTTTGTTGGCCCTCTCATTGAGTTTTAAATAGGGTCCTAACAAATAGGTAAAACATCATTTTAACTTGTTTAAGGATTCATGTCGGGTTCACCATTTTTGTTTCCCTCAGAATCCGGGGATGACCGCCTTTATGGGAGGTTCAAACATTCCGATCGGTTTCTAACGGGAGTGTTTGTAGAATTGGAAACATCCAATGATTCCACATCCATTCGGACCTACTTTCCAAAGGTAGGTGCTCATTAGTTTGTGGACTGATGAGGCTTAGGAATTTGCATTGGTCGAGAGAATGGTAGGTCGGACTCATCACACCTTTTTGAGGGGAATTATTGTCTACTCCAGGACTCTCTTTATAGATTTAAGTTATGTTTGTGAATCCTTATTACATTACCAAGTATAAAATGAGCTTTCCATCAGATCTAACAATCAATGATTAAATATGTAGGAAATTTAAAGAATCTTTTGTATGTATTCGAGGTTCTTCATAGATAGAGAATCATCTGTATTTGTTAGAGATTATTGGTCAATGGTACCCTTCGACACATTTATACAAAAGTCTCTTGGTCATTATGATGACCATGCTAGTTTTAAATCCACTCAGTGGGGCACTTGAAGTTTATTGTCATTCAGAAGGACATGGATTATTTTAGAGTTGGGATCGAATCCGTAGACGGGATACCTACGTATCCTTTGTTTAGAAAAGGAATATGAACCCATGTAGTTCGAGTAAGGTAGTATGATGTTTATGATTGATGGCTCAAAGAAGGATGTCACAATTACTTTTACACTCTAAGCTCATGTGAGTCATGCTCAGTGTGAGAAACAAGAGGTATTGGTAAAAATTAGACAATTGTGCCATGAAAGATGAAATCATAAGAATAATGTGGGGCTTATGTATGTATGACTGCCCAGATAAATGAAGGTTAGGATTTACTTTAGGGAAGAAATCCAGGAACAGGGTCCATAAAGGTATATGTGCTTCATGGAGATTTTGAATACTCAAACATGGGGCTTACTCTTGAAAAGGAGGCCCAAATTAGGAGAAGACTTATGATTGGGTTTTACTTCTAAAAAGGAATCCCAGATCAAAGGAAAATTAGGACTGGTTAAGAGAAATTAAGACTGAGGCTTACTCTTAAAAAGGAGTCCCAGGTCAAGTATTAAGATTTGGGGCTTACTCTTGAGGAGGATGCCCAAATTAGGAGACTGGGGCTTACTCCTAAGGAGGATGCCCAGATTTGGGAATTTAAAGAATTGGGGCTTACTTCTAAGGAAGATGCCCAAGCTTGAGACTGGGGCTTACTCTTGAAAAGGAAGCATAGGTTAGGGGATCTGGGGCTTACTCCTAAGTGGATGCCCAAAAATTAAGGGACTTGGGGCTTACTCCTAAAGAGGATGCCCATATTAGAGGACTTATGACTGGGGATTATTCCTGAAAATGAGACCCAGGTAAATGATTCTCTCATCTTAAAGGATGAGGTTGAATGAATGAAATCTCAATCTTTAGTGAAATAAAGATGTGTAAATCACTAGGTTTTGAGAGATATTCCACAAAATTCCTTTCAGATAAGGAATTAAAATCAATAAACCATGCCATAAAATGGCTTTGAAGAGTGTATTGAAGACTGAATCTTGAATAAGAAAGGTGTATTGGCTTAAGAGGGGTGAAATGGGCAAGAAAGGCCCCAAAAAAGGCAGGGGCGTGCAAGTCCTGGCAGGCGTGCAAGTTTTGGTCACGCAGGTATATGCCTGCGCGACATATGATGTACTTGCGCGACGGTTAACCAGCAGGGTAATACTGGAGAGACTCTTCATTAAAGCCTTTAGAATCCTCTTGAGGTTATTCCAGAAGAGGGGCGCACAAGATCTATTGAAGGAGTAAGGCGGCGCGCAAGCGTGGCCCTTTTCCCTTAAGGGCTGGCCACTCAGGCATGCAAGTGTTGATGAGTTTCAACACTTAGGCCTTCCTCCCCCTCTTTAGATCATCATTTCTAGGTAAGAAATTACCTTAAAAGTGTTTTGGAAGCTTTGAGAAGAGACTAGGGCGTCGGGAGCTCAAATCTGAGTTTTTGGAAAAAAAATCCTCCACAAATGGGGGGCCCACAGGGTCTATTTATAGGCAGGAAAAAACCCCGGGTGGTTACCGGGCAGTTATCACTTAGGTCGCGCAAGTCACTTGAGCGACCATAAGGCGTCGTGCAAGTGGACTTGCGCGACAGTGATAGAACTTGTGCGGCACATGTGCTTTTTATCCCTTGTTCATGCCTTTGTCGATTTTTTATATTTTCTTCAAAGGTTAAATCACTTTGAGCTCAGATATTCCCCTTTTCTAATCTTTAGACTCTATGAAGAAAGGAGCGTCAACATGGTTTTATCATCAGTCAGCCCGGGACGTTAAAAAGTGGTATGAGAGGGGACAATTTTCTTTTGTCTTTCTGTTTTGGGTTGGTAGATAGGAGACTTGGAATTTTTCAGCACTTGGTAAATAGTCATTCTTTGGACTGATCACCCCACGTATGGAAAATTACCAAAGTGACCAGGGATGGGATTTTTGTTTATGTTTTTTACTATTACATTTGATATGATTTCACCTAGACTAGCTTCTAAACATTATAGTTCATAACTATTTATATAATTTCTATTATTTTTACCCTTGGCCTGTTATGGAAGGAGTGTTTCATTTCATGCATCATACTAGGCACATATAAATTCACATTCCATGCATAGTTCCATGCCCTGTAGTTTCTTATGTAGTATACTTGTTGATTTTGAAATTATTCTATGAGTGTTATTTCATGTTTGGTGTTGTGATAAAATGATTATATTTTACCTTCTTTGGTAATTTGTAAGTATTATTTCCAGTCATTATAACATACCTAGTTGATTACAATGCCATGATGTTTGTTATTTATCATGCCTTGGGTGATAATTTCCCATGCTTCTTGTTTATACTACTTTGGTGATATACCATGCTTCTATGATATAGTGTAATGATCTATGTTTACTCTATATTATTACATGTTTTTATTTGTTTATATATGTTTTTCGAATGAATAGCAACCATTTTTCTCTTGTAAGTTGTATGGGTTCCTTATAATCGGGAAATGGTAACCCTTATATTCAAGACACCTTGAGCATAATATGAATTGATTATGCTTAAATGGGATCCAAATGCCAAATTATAAAGTTTATGGGTGCTTTATAGGTTGGTATATTCCCCCTCATCTGATTCCACCATTATACATATATGTTTAAGCATGTTAAATTCGGAAATGTAATTTGTTTCGATGAATGAGATCCAATTTTCAAGCCATGAAGTGTATGGGCACTTCATGAATTGGGAAATGGAAACCTATATTAAAATGTAATAACATGGTGTTTTTTGAAATGCTTAGGAATGTGCAGGCTGTTTAATTTTGACTTTAAATGTATTGACTAAATGCTTAAACACGCAACTGGAACCAAGTGGGTTGGTTAAGATAATGCGTTAATAAGATAACCCAATATGGGTTTTTGATACTTTCATAATTGAGAAACTACTTTTGGGTTTCCTTTTAGAGGACCCAAGTTGGCTCAATGGGACCTCTGTAGGTCACCTTACCTGTTTAAAATAACCTTACTGATAAAAGGATAATTTATAAAAGAATGTATTTAAATTTTTTAATGGTTAAATATAGAGGTAAATGAAACATTCCTGTGTGTATTGATGTTTGGGTCTTAAATCCTTTAATGTTCTTAAAAGTTCAAATGTGTTTAAATATAAAGTTCATGGAAATGGAACCCATAGGTGGTGACCATGGTGTTGAAACCCTCATGTATGGTTAGCCTGAGCTTTTCCTTTTAGATTCTTGGAATGGAGCCGTATGCATCTCTGTAGCCTATTTTCTCTTTAGTAATGGATTATATGTTAGTCTCGTGATCCTATGACATTTTTTTAATGTGACCCAGTGTAGGGTCAATGTTGTTCTTCGTAATGGGATATCATGTGGTCGGTAGTTCCCTTAGAATGTGAATTCATTGCAAGTGACATTTTTTTTCTAACATTTAGTATCGTTCAAGTGTTGTTGTCCCTTGTAGGAATTTAAGATCCCTATAACACCTTTGTTCAAATGGGTTGTCATGCATTCATGACCTTCTTATGGGCTTGAGCAATGGGTAGAGCTCATTTTCAACTGGTTATAAATTCATTGGGCATGGTAAGTTGTTTCTTTGGTTGTTTGACCCCTTCTCATTTCTCCAGGTAGTATGTGATGGTATACACCATACCGTCGAGTGTTAAATGAAATAATGAACCGGTTGAGTTTAGTTAAATCATAATGTTATGTTCCTATGAGTATGTACTCGGGTCATCTATAGGTATAGTGATTTGGGTATTAAGTAAATAGGTTCGTCACAATTCTTGGGATGAGTTTCTAAAGACATAGGTGTTTTGACACACCGATCACATTGGATTGGTTTTATTTAAATGTTTAGGCATCATGATCATAGCTCGGAGGAGTGTCACACATTCATTTATGTTGTCTTTTTACTAGAATGATTGTGAGTGGCTATTTGATCTTCATTCCCTTCGACGAATAAGAATCTCCTAAGGTGGGGAGTGTCGTATCGAATATGGAAAATGTGGCCTTCTAAGTAGAAGGGACACTACCTAAAATGACTTTAAGTAATGGTTGGTTATTCTTGAATGCCCTTGAGGCTTGTGAGTTTTAAATACCTGTTGGTACTTTCTCAAAAACCCAACATTCTTATGTTTTGAAATGTATGAAACCTCTAATAAACACATTTGACTTGAGATTAGAATCTTTGGAAATGTTTGAATGATCACAGAATTTCCTTGGGTGGTAAGGGATTGTGATTAGTTGTAGTGATGCATCGGTAGGTGAAGCTAAGTTTCCTCTTTGTATTTGACCAATTGTGGTTCGACCTTCCCTCTTTATAGTCCTTGGGTACGTTTAATTGGTATCTGTTTCAATAATATTAGTGTACTCTGCTAAGAAACGAGCATGTCCCCCATCATGTATACATCCTAGATGAACTAAGAGAGTGCCTGTCTTACACCATGCTAACTCTTTAAATCCATTGGTCTTGTTTGGGTGGTTCCCTTAGGGTGTTTCTTGCGAGATGTGTGGTTTCCTTCATTGTTTGATATTATGAACATCATCCGATTTTGGGTGTAGGCTTCAGTGAGCGTGTTGGTTGAAAATGTGAGATTCCTCAGGAAGACGCATCATGGTGCAGATTATAAAACATCAGTCGTCTAAGTCAAGAATCCTTTTGATTTTTTGGTCATTGAGGATTGACTATTTTCTATCTTTTTAAATAGTTATGGGTGGTGAAGGACCATTTTTGGGTATGTCAAGTGTAGTTAGTTTCATTTTATGATTTTCATGAAGAACTAGCACATCTTGGTCCTTGAGGTCAATGAGAATTGAAAATTTGATCATTTCAAAAACCCATTGCGAGCATTATTAGAACACTTAGAGAATGATTTGGAAGTCAATTCCAATGGTGGATTGAACCACAGTTTGGATTTGGCAGTTTAACATTAAAACCTAAGGTGGGAATTACCTTTGGACAAATACTTGAATAGACTAAGATTTGATCATGTCTCTAGTTGAATGGGATTGATTAAGTGTCATCTTGGTGTTTTGATTGGAAATTGAGTGTTGACTCAGGGTTTAAATGGCTTAAGTGCCTCTATCTCATAATGTACATCAAGGTTTGTTGGTAATTTTGGAACATAACACTACCATTTGAACAATGTCCCAAAACCGATGTAGTTTGGGTGAGGTGTACATTGTTCCCTAAGGATTCGCAGGGACAAATATTTTTAAGGTGGGAAGGTTGTAACGATATTAATTTTGAACCAGAAGTAAAAGTGAACGAATTTAAACTTTTTCAATTACCGAATGGGTCATTTTAAAAACTAAGACTAAAATGGAATTCTGAATGTTGTGTCACATAAAAGTGATGCTTTTGGACTATGGTGAATGCTCATTAAGTTTCTTGTTTAGATTGAAGAGTTCAGGGAGAAATAGACCCTAAAAAATGGGTCTTTGGAAGACTACAGAGGGCATACGATTTTATCTGAAAACCGTGCAGCCTATAGAAGTAACAATGAATCCTTATTAAAGCGGGTAGAGTCATTTTGCATAAGTTGTGCATGGTTTCCCAAATCATTCACCTATCTAGTGTGATGTGAGTTTCTTAAACAGAGAGTGCCGCACGATTGGTGCATGGTTTTCCAAACCTTGTGGGTCAAACCATGCATACTAGTCTATTTAATGAAAATAATTAATTTGAAATAAAATAAAATAAAAACTTAATTTAACTCTCCCTCTCCCCTCTCTCTTTCTAGGTTGCACAAATCCCCAAGGGGTTCTACCCTTCGACGTGCACCCCTCCTTCCTACGTCCTCCTCTCCTAAAATCCATCAGGTTTTCTTGTGTTTTTTTCACACGATCCATCAAGGTGAGTCCTATCCTCCCTTATCCTCCCTGATTTTAGCCGGATTTCGGTCTATCCTTCACTAGGTATGGTGCGTCCAAACCCTAGGACATTTTGGTGATCTGATTTTTGTTTTTCATTTAGTTTTAGGGTATGTGCATGGCCTCTTGGGTCTTGTTGGTGTGTGTTCCGACAAATGTTGTTAAAGGCATGGTGGTTTGGGTGGTTTCATTCCACCGGATTTTCTTTGGATCAAGTTATCTAATTTTTTTTCTTAGTTTATATTTGGGTATTTTGAGGTTTATGAGTCCTTTTTATTTTATTTTTGGCGTTTCGGTCCTTACGACATTAATTTAGAGACCCTAGTGTTTTTTGTAGTTTGTAGGATCATCCTTGAGGTGGGTTCGAGAGTCTAGAGTCTATGAAAACTCAACTGTGTGGGAATAGGTAAATAAATATGTGTATGTAGATTCCCCCGTTACTTGTATGATCAATCATGGTAGTGTTCATACATGTATGGGGATAGGTGTTCCCTCGTATATATATGTATATATATATATATAAATGCATTCATATTTGAGAAACGACTAGTATATGAATATAAGAACATGTGTAAGGATACCCTTGCACATGCTCATGGCCATGCAGGTGTGTTCATATGGGATTGGTGTCCTTTTATGTCTATGAGGGTCCATATACCCAGTGGGGGAGAAGCAAACTTAAGTTAGAATGTTTAAAGAGCCAAAGTGGATGGCTTGGTTCCGCTGTGAGGTAGGATCCATATCCTACCCATTTAATTTAAGAATGTTTTATTTTTCCTTTAGTTTCCTGCATAATTCTTCTTACCATGTTGACTTCATCTAAAGAAAAATATTCCTTCTAGATGATTATCATATTGTTCTTAGTTCCTAATTTATGTATTATGACTTGTCCTTTATCATTGCCTGCATAAAAATTGGTGTCTCTTTATGCCATGTGTATGAATTCTCCATGTTGAGGAAAGATGAATGAGTTGAATTATATAGGATGTCTCATATGTGATACGCTACCTTTCCTTGAAGTAACCAAACTGTCCTTGTTTAGGATGACCAAAGTAAGATGGTGAAATTCCATAATTGAAATGACTATGCTCTGAATCAACATTCCATTTTTAGGCAAATTGAGCATGAAGACCTTGAGTATGAAGTCTCATACCTAATGGAATGATTTACTTTTAAATGTATTAAAGGGTTAAAATTGAAATTAAATGGATTAGGGTTGTCAAACAATGCCTTGGGTTAACATAGTAATCATTGATTATTATAGAAAACTTTTCCCTTAATCCAATTTTCCATGTTTAGGAAAATTAGTTGAAATGACATTGAAGGGAATGACTTACATGTAATTGCGGGCATGAGAGGGCCATGCCTTGTGTGATGAATTGAATGTGGTCTCTATGTTAGTGATTTGATTGAAACACTTGAGATGGTTTAATTCTCTTTAAATGAAATGCGTTAAATGGAATGGTCCCAAGGAAAGGCACGACCTTGCCCTGTTTTGGGTTTTAATTATAAAAGCATGTCACTTTTTGGTTTTGTATTAATTGGAGTTGATGTAGGATGGTTTTCCTTACATTTTATATAAAAAATGAATGTTCCATTATTTACATGTGGGTGGTGGTATTCATACCTTGTTCCATAATTTACAATTGAGAGGCAGTATTCATACCTCATAACATTATTTGCATGTGGGTGGTGGTATTCATACCCCATGACATTATTTACATGTGGGTGGGAGGCATCACTACCTCGTACCATTATTTACATGTGGGCTGGAGGAATCACTACCTTATTTCATTCTTTACATATGGGATTGAGGCATTCTTACCTCGTTCCACTTATCTTCTATAGATGGGAGGCATTCTTAACCCATGATAGATATACTATATAGATATACATATAGGACAAGATATTAAAAGGGATCTTGGGGCTAGTTTTGGGGCAGACTGTAAGAGCACCCAAAGAATTTGGTTGGTGGTGGTCTGTCATGATCCACCCAAAAACACAGATATCTTCATATACATACATACATACATATATATATATACTGGTGAAATATATATATATATATATATATATATATATATATATCTGTGTGTGTGTTTGTGTGAGTGTATATTAAATTTACATGATCTGAATGATATCACGGCAATGTGTTGATGTTATTATAGCTATCAGGTATCCCATCGGAACCTGGACAGATGTAGTTCTTTATACAGTTCTTCTAATTAAATTATCCACACCCGCACTATCTAATTTATATTACATTGGATTGGGCTTCACACAAGTGGGTGTCAGCCTACTAAGACTTCATCTCACACCCTTCTCAGGTTCAACGACACCTAAGTAGACCTTATAATTATAGGTCCATCTTTTATTGTTGTATTCTTGTACTTGAAGGGTTAGGAGCAAAGGACAGAGATGGAACTCAGGAGGCTCATAGTGATCCTTGTGGGGATTTTCTTACATTTCCAATTTTTTTACTACATTGTAAATAATTCTATTTCATTTACTACCTTCCATCATGTATCATTACCATGCCATGCATTCATTTATTGTATAAATTGGTGTTTCCCACTTTTATTAAATTATTATTATTTGTCTTTTGATGTTGTTTGTTATTTTTCTACTACTTCCATAATTCTTGTTATTGCTTTCTATTTGAACTCTTATATGAGGGTATACTGTCCCCACTATTACCTCATAATACCCTCTCTACTAGTTGGAATCCTTTGGAATATAGGGAGACGTTATTGAAGTCAGGTGACCCATTAGTCTGGCTACCGTGTTTATGGTTAGTCAGGTCAGGATGTTACAATTAAGGACTAGTTAAACAAGTGATTCTCCTTGAAAGACTTAGGAGAATAATCCTACATTCTAGGGAGCAAAATCCGTCATGATAGATCCAAGAGGCATCTTGGACGAAATCAATGTACATATATTGAACATATACTAAAGTGATTTAGTACGGAACAACCTAGTAGGTGATTGGTTCCAGTCTCACATGGATTAAATATTTCTAAGAAAATGTGTCCCAATACACCAAAATAGAAAGAGATAATGGGTAAGATCATATATTATTTTGTGATAGGATAATTCATGTATGTCGTGTTATATAATAGACTTGATGTTGCCTATGCACTGAGCATGGTAAGCAGATATCATGAAGATCCAGAAGAACATCATTGGACTATTGTTAATGTTATCCTTAAGTATCTGAGAAGAAATAAGGATATGTTCCTTGTGTATGGAGGTGATGAGGGGCTTTCCATCATAGGGTATACTAATTTTGGTTTTCAGAAACATTAAAATGATATTAATTCACAATTAGGATTTTTTTTCTATCTCAATAGAGGAGTTATGAGATTAAAGAGTTCAAAGCAGCTAGTTGTTGCTGATTCTATAGAAAAATCCGAGTGTATAGCAGCTTCTGATGCATCCAAGGAATCTGTTTTAATTCATAACTTTTCTAGGATTTTGATTTGGTACCTATAATTAAATACCCTATCACATTGAATTGTGATAATAAAATAGTGTTGGATCTTTCAAAAGATCAAAGGCCACATCAACAGACAAAAAACACAACCCGGAGGTATCACCTCTTGAAGGATTTTCATTAGAGGGGTGAAGACGTAGTTATTATAGTATCCATGGAAGATAATGTATTAGATCCCTTGACCAAAGTTATATCTCATCTTAATAATTAGTATCATTTGAGAGCTATCAGACTGAAGGTTGTTAGTGGTTAGCTATAGTGACAGTGGGAGTCTATTGGATTTGGTGATCTAGAACCGACTTCTATGTACTTTATGATAACTTACATTCATGTTTTTTGAATATCAATAAATTTATAATCACATCATGATTATTATTCTGTGTGACATTGTATGTGATAATGTCCCAATAGTTGTTGTCACACAAAAAGTTCATAACAGTTCACCACTATGATGAGTAGCCAAAAGTTCTATGACACTATTCCTAGATATATGTTTTATTGACGTATAAAATCATTTGATAGAAACAAATGATACAGGATATCAGGGGTGGAGACTCATAGGAATTTGAGGCACATTCTCATGGTGTACACCCTTGGTGATATCCAACAGAATATTATAAGAACGAGACCCAATAGTAGGAAAGCCATATTTTAAGTGTAATTGGATGTTCTTATCTACATATGTGTATATTGGTACTTAGATTTTATGATTATTATTAATGGATATTATGAGTCACTTACTTTGATGTATTGATGAAAACAATAATTATAGATGTTTGCGGTGAGGTAGAATATGTTGGGTGCGTTACGAGTAATATTACATTAATTAATAATGCGAGAAAAGATTTATCCCTTCTGTTCACTAACAGAAGTTAATATCTCAGTCCCTTTGATGAAAATGATATATCCTAAATAAATCCATGGACATGGTGTTCTATAGGCATGTTCTATTTCTGGATAGTCAAAGAAAGAGATATTGAGCATATAGGTTGATGGCAATGGCATACAACCTACTTGATTAGATATATTTTGGTAATGGTATTATATTACATAGTAAGTGTTCGTATGAGGTGTCATGTCATTGCAGAATTAACTTCTTTATATATGGTTACCTTAGAGTTTTGTTGGAAGCTATCCTTGGAATTTCACCAGGTTCACCAAATGCCACTAAGAAAAAGTCATAGAGGGTTACACCCTAATTATATCCAAAATATTTGTTAAATGATTTATTATTTAACAAGTTGAATAAATATTATTCTTGTTCATGGTTTAATAAGTATCCATTTATGCTTGATCTCACTTATTTTGTAACTAGTTATTCGACAGAATATATTATGGGAGGAATAATTAATAAATATTTATTTTTTATTTTGGTGAATATAATATTTATTTATTTACTAGTGAATAAGGCTGTGGTATTTATTTAATAAATAAATAGTCATTATTCAAGGTTCTATAAATATTGAGGAGGGTTTGAGGACCGAGTTTAATGGTCTAGTGAAAAATAATAATATTTAATATTATTTGATTAAATAATATCTAATTATAACTCACAAGTTATGTTCATGTTAGGAAATAATAATATTATTATTATTATTTTAAATTAGGGTATCTCTAGGATTAATGAAATAATAAAAGGAACTTGGGAAAATAATTTTTTTATTAACCTAGTAAAATAAATGCCCAGTTATATTATTCTCTAATTAGCCAAGGGAAAGCCAAGTGATTCCAATTTATGGTTGCATCACATTTTGTGGAAAACCTCTAAACCCTAGAGAGTTTTCTCTTCTCCAAGAAAGATCTCAAGAATTAGAGTGATCCTCCTAAACTAGAATCAAGGATAATGCTTTGGAAGTAGTTCTAAAGGATATAAATGGTGGATGATGCAAGCATAAGTATGTTCCATGCTAGAACCTGAAGACTCCTTTGTCAGCGTTTGTATATTCATGTAACACATTTGGATCACCACCAGAGGATATCTTCCATTGATCACTACAATGCAACGATGGTGTACTGTGGATATATGGTCATATGCATGAATGAAGAAAGAAAAAACCTTGGAGGTAATTCTTATTTACTTAAATTAATTATAAATAATATATATTGATCCTTTATCTTGGTTCCAGGTCTCCATTCTTTTAGACGTATTTCTTTAATTCAATTCTGTGGATCACAACATTCATCATCACTTTGATCCCAGATTTTTCATTAAATATGGAAAAAATCAAAGTTGGGACCCACCCATCCCACACTTCCACTACACATATAAACAAAAATTACAAGTACAATTTCCTTTATACCCACACTTATTGTAGACTACCAATCCTTTTATAGAAGTAACATGGTGTTTCTTTCAACAATTTTCAAATGTGGTAAAATCCTTCTTTCTCTTCTTCCCTTTCTCTATCTTTTTCCCATACATCCTCTTCTTCTTGTGCTTCCCTTTTAATATATAATTATTAGAAAATTATTTCTCTAAATTTTTATCACATGATAATATATCATTGTATTATGAGAATTTTTGGGATACTATTTCCCTTAAAAAGATTGTCTTAAGACCCTAAAAGATACAATCATTCTTACTCTTTGGATCACATGCATTGGTGAGGTTCTTATTCCTTCTACTAGGTACTATTTATAAATGATGAAATACACTAGTATAGATCATATCATTATGAAACATAATTTATAATTTCAATACTGTTGAAATACTTAACATAAATTGAAAAAATTATGCATAGATAATTTCATAAACCTAAACATGGTTTCTTTAGAAATATCATTATATTTAAATAATTCATAATGATTTGTAAAGAAAATATTTCCCTATAATCTGAAAACCCCTTAGAGGGTACCCGTGTTGTATGTAGATTATTTGGGTTTACATGGCCATTTTTTGTCAAAAGGAGCGTTTCTTGATTTCTTTATGAGGGGTTTTAGGGTCACTTCGGCCCCTTATCCATGTTCTCCACTGGTGTTTCTCTGGTCTCTAGTTTATGTGAAGTGGCTCATCACAGAGCGGGTGATGATCAGGTGTCCCCTTCTCCCCTTGCGGTCAGGCTCCTGGCAGGCTCCAAGTCTATGGTATGTAGCACTCCACTAGCTGGGGTGGGTTTTCTTGAAGAGAAGCCCCCTGTGCAGACTGTCTGTATGAGGAGATGAGGTTTTTCTGTCTCTTCTAAACCTTTCAAGGACTGGGGTTTCGAGAAGGTTGTGGTTATGTTTGGGGTGGCTAGCCAGGAGGAAGGTGGGGTTCCAAATTCCCCATCTGGGACTCTTTCCCCTTTATCAAGAACACCATTTTTGAGTCTAGGAGTGTGTACAAGACAGATGAAGAGGAGACCGTGGGACATGGTTCGGTCCCCATCCCCTGCGAAGATGACCATGGTGCTTGGGGCCAAAGCCAGGTCACCTTTTTTTAATTTTTTGCATCATGGTATGGAACGCACGTGGGATTGGGGTGAGAGTGAAAAAAGATTTCATTTCTTCACAGTCTAAGAAACACAAAGTCAAGTTGGTTGCGATTCTGGATAATAAGCAGAACCCTACTAAGATTCAAGGTTTTACTCGGAAGATCAATATGCATTCCCCCATGCATGTGGCTCTAGCCAATAACCACATTTGGTTATTCTGGAATAGGTATGTCTCGGTGGATGTGATCTAGAAATGGGACCATCATATCAAGAGGAAAGAGTCATGTGAAGGTGACTTTTTGTTCTTGTCCTTCATTTACGGAAGCTATAATACTTAGAGAAGGGAGGTGTTTTGGTTGGAGTTGAATGAGTTTGACCCAGGTGACCAGCCCTGGCTGGTTGGAGGGGATTTTAATATCATGATGTAGCCTGACGAGAGGAAGGGGCAAGGTGATTTTATGAGGAGGGATAGCTTGTCATTCTTGTAGTTTATGGTGGGTAAGGTTCTGATGGACTTGGGGAACTCTGAAGACCCATTCACATAGTGAACCAATTGTAGGGGGGATAGCTGATGCTGAAGAAAACTGGACCGATGCATTACCAATGGTCGTGCCATTGAAAGGTTTCCATAGGCAAAGGTTACCCACTTGACCCGAAGTATTTCTTTCTACTCTCTTCTCTTGTTATCTCTCCATAGGTCGAAGGTTTTCCGGGCACATTTCAAGTTATCCAACCAGTGGGTGTGCAACCCAGACTTCCATTGTGTGGTGTCGAAGGCCTAGAGTGAACCTTCTTGGGGCCACTATTGGGTGGCCTTTCACTCTAAGTTGTGGAGGCTGAATCTGGCCCTCATACTTTGGTCTAACTACTTTCCCCCTCGTGATCCAGATATTTTTGTGCTCAAACAAAACATCGAGAGGATAGAGTCTAGTCTCGAGGAGAGTTGGGAGGATATGGTGTTTGAGGAACTCTCGGAGATGAAGGATTCTCTGGCAGTTTTGTTACTTTCTCAAGAACGAAGTGCGAGAGAGTGTTATAGGACAAAGTGGCTCAGGTAAGGAGACAATAACACTGAATATTTTCATGCTTTCATTAGGGATAGGAGGCGTGTTGCAAAAACCAACCTAGCTATGAATGATGGCATGTTCTCTGATGATAGGGAGGTGGTCGGGGGTATGTCCTTATCATTTTTAAGGACCTCATTGTGGGCACAAAAGTGAATACATCTCGGGGTTATCCTTCGAGGGAGGTGCTGATCTGGGAAGGAATTCCTAACCTCTTCTTTAGGAATGATAATGATTTTCTTGAAGGTATTCCAGAGGAAGAGGATTTGTATGCGACCAAGTGGAACCTGAACCTGTAAAGTGTGGTGGGTCCAGACGGGTTCCCAGGTTATTTTTACAGAGACTCCTGGGAGGTTGTTAAATAGGATCTTACTCTGGCTATCCAAGATTTATTCCTAGGGGGCGTCCTTCCTCGGACCGCGTCAGCGAAGACTCTGGTTAACTTGCCAAAGATCAAAGATTCATCTTCCCTCAACCACTATCAGCCTTTTAGTATGTGAAATTTCCCCTATAAATCCTTGGATAGCATTATCAATCGGAGTTTGTCATGTATGATCCCTTAGTGGGTATCCGTGGACCTACATGGATTTGTTCACGACCGGTCAATTTAGGGAGCCATGGAGATGGCATCTGAGATGATGAGAGATTTGAATAATAAATCTTGTGGCTCTAATGTGGCTTTAAAGTTTGACATGATCAAGGCATATGATAGGATGGAGTGGGGCTTCATGAACAAGGTTCTCACCAAGATGGGTTTGTCCAATTGGGTTTGCGACTTCATTTTTAGGTGTGTTTGTTCATCGTGGATGGTAGTGTCCTTTATGGGGAGATCTCATGGTTTTTTCAAGTCTATTCTTCGCCTTCAGAAAATTGAACCATTAACACCGAGAATTTTTATCCTTATGCAAGACACCCTTAGCAGACTGATCAATAAAGGGGTTTCTAGTGGAGAGATTCATCAATTCCGTACAAAGAATGGTCTTCCTTCAAAATCACATTTGATGTATGATGATGACATGATCATCTTCATGAATGTTAGGATGAGGTCTATCAGAGCGCTGAACAAGATCCTGGTGCAGTACAGCTGGTGGAGTGGGAAAGTTGTTAATAGGGAGAATAGTAGTTTCTATATAGCTAACTCATGTTCTTCAAGCAGGGTGGACAGGTTGAGTGGTGAGGTGGGCATGGGGTGACCGTCTCTCACATTAGAGTATCTCGATACCCCAATATACCCATGAAGGTTGCAAACTAGGGATTCGAAAAATTGGTGAATAGGATGACAGACCGAATTCTGAACTGGAAAAATCACTTCTTATCTTTCGGAGGGTGGATCACTTCGTTGAATACTGTTCTCTCTGCTATCCCGGTGCATGTTATGGCCTCTACTAGTGTCCTGAAGGGGGTCATTAGGCTCATTGGCAGAATCCTTGCTTGGTTGATCTAGGATTTCTTGTCAGAAGGGAAGAGGTAGTGGGTTTCGTGGATAAGGATAGCTTGACCTATCATCGAAGGAGGTACCAATGTACTGAGTCTGGTGGATACAATTCATGCCATGTTTGTGAAGCTATTAGGGGAGATTATTGAGGAATTCACCCTAAGGGGGAGGACTATTTCTCAAAGGATCAAGGTTGGTGTTGTAGTTCCATCGCCAAGGGGTTCATCCTTTTGGTCCTCAGTTTGTAGTATTATCCCGACTATCCTTCTGCAATCACAATGAATTATTGGGGAGGAGAATATTCTCTTTTGGAATCATAACTAGTCG
The DNA here is from genome assembly GCA_963277665.1 of Viscum album. Taxonomy (NCBI): domain Eukaryota; kingdom Viridiplantae; phylum Streptophyta; class Magnoliopsida; order Santalales; family Viscaceae; genus Viscum; species Viscum album. The sequence continues at coordinate 1,285,786,405 of OY728134.1, forward strand.
GGCAGTGTGCAGAGGTATTTAGGATTCCCAGATCCTTTTATCTCATTCAGGGAGGCAAGCATACACCCTCTTCTTTTCAGGTCGATTTTGGAGGCACCTCAACAAGTAGTGTTCGACTCAGTCCTTATGAATTCCAAGAAAGACAGGTGCATTTATACTCCTTACAACTCAGGTAAGGTCAACTCGAATGATTTTAGTAAGAGTACCATGTCTCAGGGGCAGCAGGAGAGCTGGAATAGAGTGTCGAGGGGTATTAAAATTCCTACTAAACTCAACTTCCTTATATGGCAGATCTGGTATAATGTTATACCCTGTGATGTCAATATAAAATCCATAGGCATAATCATGGCTTCATCCTTTCACTGTTGTGTGAACAAAAAGGAGGATAATACAAACAATATCTTCTTCGAGGGTGATTGGGCTCGTCAGGTGTGGAGCTTGTGCACGGGATACTCAGTCCAGTTTGAAAATTATGAGAGGTTTATGGAGAATTGGTTTTAGGGTACCAATGGACATATGAAGGAGGATGAGGAACGCACTATCATCTACAACGTGGGATGCTGGGTGTTATGGAAAGCACAGAATAAATCCAGGTTTGAAGGAGTCTCTTCATCAGGTAGAGCGGTAGTGGCAAGAACTAGAAGTTTTCTGCCTGAACTTTTTATATTTGTTGGTATCAGGAAGGAGGGGCCTTTTTTCACGTGTTGTAGGTCTGATAGACTGTGGATCAGTAGTGTTGTCCCGGGTGTAGGGGAGATGGATCTGCTGGTCTCCTCTGGAGGGTGGTTTGATGTTGAACACTAATGGATCTTGTGCTATGGGCATAATACATGGAGGAGGGGTTCTTTGGGATTACAGAGGATGTGTGGTGTTGGATTTCATGACCCACTAAGGATATAGAAATTCTGTTCGAGCAGAGGCTCTTGTGGTTCTCATAGGGTTGTCCATGTGTAAGCAGAGGGACCTTAGAATTGCGCAGCTGGAAACGAACTCTATGTTTGTCCATGATGCTTTGAATGGGAGGGGCACCCATTACATATACAATTAGACAATTCAAATCCCTCCTTAGCAATAATGTCATAGTTTCCCACACTTGGCATGAGGGGAACAAAGTGGCGGATTACCTGGCATTTCTTGCGGTTCCTGGGAATCCAATTTTTTGTTTTTCTAATATCTCTCACCTCAAACCAGAGGGGGTAAACTAGATTAGGGGGGATTCCCTTGGCCTCCATTATTTCTGTCCGCCTTAGGTAATGGTGTCTTTACCGTTTATAGTCATAGTTATTTTTTGGAATAAAAATCGTAATGTTGGATGGATGGAGTGTCAAACCATGTGCATAGTAAGGCCCATTTTTGGGTACTAGGTAATTCTTGAGTCAGGTCTGACATTAATTTTTTGGATATATTAACCCTAGGTGCCTCTGTATCAGAACTAAGTCCACTTGTAGTAACCAAAAAGGGGTGCACTACAAGGGAAAATAACATAAACCCTACCTGACAAAAACATTAAGACATTTTCCTATACTTATCCTCAAAGTATATCATACTTTTATGTTTCCTAATCTATGTTTTCTTAAATATAGTTTCTAAGGATTATAATAAAATTTTTGTGATACCAACTATAATGAACCCAACCTCATTATCCTGTAGTCAATGCCTTAATTTGTTACATTGGTATAGACACAAGAAGTAAAATCCCAAAGGAGAAAATAGTTAAGAGTTTTGGAAAACAAAATTATATACATGGCACCCATATTACATTGGGAATAGAAAATAAAGCATAACATAAGTAAAATATCATAATCCTTGGAAGTCATTCAAAGAAATCATCTTAATATCCTGGGGAAAAGAAACAAAATAAAGGTGATCTCAAATTCTTAGTAAGGGGTAAGTATATAAGAAGATATCATGAATCAATAATCATAATCAACATGGAAAGGGCAAGGTAAAGAACTGAAACAGATGCCATTTAATCAATAAAATGAGAATGAAATGCACCCATAGATAATTACATAGAAATAATATCATGGATAATAATAATAACTAAATATTCAATGAAAAAATTATTAAATAGTGGATGCCACATTTTCCAAACACATGGAACCTTTACTATCAAGATCTTTCACAAGATGGTTTAAAACATACTGGGTAAAAACCCATATTATTTAGCTAACAGAATCGTCTCATGAGACTACCAATGCATCAAGGGGAATACATTAAATGGTTCCAAACCCATTTCATACCAGTCCAAATTATTCCTCATATATCTAATAATAGATTTAATTCATAAACAATGTTCTATATCCAATATCCATATTTATAAAGGATATATATTTATCAATATTTTCTCAATTAGTCGATATCTTTAAAAGTAAACAACGAATGTAAAAATGTTATATGGTTTAGGAAATAATCATATACATTACACAAGAACATTTATATGTTATATTAATGTGATTTCCAATGAAAAAAATTACAATAAAGTTATTTCTTTAAGAGAATGTTAACAATCAGAAAAGAAAGTGACACTCCATAATAACTTTTACCAGTTGGTAACTTTCAATAAAAATCCCCTTGGATTACATAATACAATTTTAAAATTAAAAAACATTATGTTTTAATCATGATATTACATTTCAAATGGTAATTATATACACCACATAAATTTAATTGGTGCATGATAATAAATAATTCTCAATGGAATGTAATTCGAGACGAAATCACATACCACATGCTTCCTTTTGGTTGTACTTGATTTAACCACATGTATAATGGTTTCATGAATGTTATTAATTAATAAAAAAACCATAATCATATTTATAATATCATATATGATACTATTATAACATTTTACCTTCTTTTAATTTTTAATTTTTCATTCTTTTCATTATTTTGTGTGTTAATTGCCTCATTTTTCGAGTATGTTTTGACTTATTATTTTTTGTTACTATTACTATGGTCATAAATTAATCATATAAATAATTTAATACATGATAAAAATATCATATATATTCAGTATATATGTTTATAGAGTAATCCATAAAATTTGGTGATGGGAAATTAAATGCATTGTTAATGGATACAGTAAGTCGTACGTATGCATGAACGCTCATTCCATTTTCTTTTCGTATTTAAAGTAAGTAAAGTAAACTATATATATGAATAATATCTCTCTAATATCGTTATTGTGCCATGTATATATATAATATTTTTATTAAAACAATCTTTAATACATTCCATGTAAATCATAAATGAATCACATTACTTCGTGAGGCGATAGTTTTTTGTACCCATGAGCGAGGATATCATATTCTCGTAAAATGGAAATGATGATGTTATGTGTGATATAATAATTAAAAAATAAAAAAAAATTCATAAAAATAATATATATTATATATGAACTATAAATCAATCATTATTCCTAACCTTTAAAAGTGGTAATGGAAAAACAAATGACATCGGTTTGTGAGGCGATAGTTCACCATACACATGAACAATTATTTCATAACTGGTTTGATGGAAGAGTGTAAATTTGTTGGTAGTACCATCAAAATTACACCATATCAGTATAATAATGATATTGTGGTTATTATATAATCATGTTATAATAATAATTTTTTGAGGTGGATAAGGAAATAAAATCAAAACTCTTTTAGAAGAACATTAACTCTTCTTCAGGTATCCTCCTTAGGTTTCAACTAATGCCTTTAAGAGTTGAATTTAAGCCCAAGATAAGGAATATAGGAAGAGGGTAGAAACTTTTTGGAGTTAATTGGGTAGTTTTTAGATTATAAAAATGGCTTGATAGGTTTGGGGAAGTGAGGGGAGAGAGTTCCCTTTTAAAGTTGAGGAGGAGTGGAATTCTTCTAAATACTCAAAAATATTCACTATTGGGAGGTCTCCTCTAGATCATGTGAATTCAGAATTGAATAAAAATTGTGGGTATGGATTATTTGGACTATAAAAACCTCAAAAACACAAATATAATATCATTTGTTTCATTTATCATCTTAGACCTTAATTTTAATCAATTTTACCTTTTTTTTGTTACCAGGGTAACTAGTTTTCTGACTTAGGTAATTTATCCTTTAAGACTAAATTAAAATGATAATTATTAGGAAATTTAGACCCACTAATTATAATGATTATATCTAATTTATAAAATAAAAATATTCTATTTTTTGGAATTTTTTTTCAACGGAAGCGCATGTAACGTGCAAAAACAACATTTTAACCCTAACTGTGCTAACAATGTTTTTACTATTTAGGGGTCAATATGTTCATTATAAAATAAAATTAGCCCGTTAATGGAAAATATTTGATAATTATTAATATTTTATAATAACTTGTCATTATATAGTATTTTTAATAATTTTAAATCGTTTAATAAAATATCATTTATTATAAAATAACATTATTACCAATATTAACATTACTTATTGAATTTAAATATACAAAATTCCAATAAAATAATATAATTTGAATATATTAAGTTAAAAATTGTGTAACATGATACATTCATAATAAAATAATGGAAGGTGGTTATTTTTTCAATTTACGTCACTTTTAATACTTTTATTATCATTTATTTTTGTTAATTATTAACTAAATAATTATTGCGTTGGAATTTCTTTAGACTTTTAAGTAACATATTCATCTCTAAAAATTAAAGATAAATTATCATTAGAAAAATATCTCATTTATCCTTAAAAGGGATATATATAATTGAACATATGTAGTTTTTTCCCTATCCAAAGGCTTTATAGATAATAAAAGTAAGAAAACTATATTTTTTGTCTCTTTCTTTACTTAACTTATTATATAGGTCCCATTCATACAAATTGTCCCCCAAACTTATAAAAATAGATTCAAAAGTCATAAGGTTATATATATGAATATCCAAAGGCTTTTTGGAATGTTGGTAGGTCATTTTACAACTTATATACTATGTTTAACCACTAAGTAATCACGTTTTTACATTAATCAATTTAATTAATTTTTTCTGTTTTCACTAACCATTATGGTAAAAAAAATTAGATTACTAGATATTATAAATTATTATTATTAAAAATATTCAATCTATTTTGATAAGTTAAATCACATAATTTTCAAAATTTAAATTAAAATCAATCCCACATACCTAATGAAAAAGTCAGTTTTTAAAGTGAAAATGTTAAAAACATTACAATGTTTTTATATAAACATTCAATATGAAAATAATTCCAATGACCTAAATTGGATCAATTGATATAAAATTAATATAATTTTACTTTAAATCCATTTAAAAATATAATTTAACATTATAAATTATTTAAATGAAAATTTTTTTTTCAATTAAAATTTAGTATTCTCACTATTCATCAAAAAAAATAAAACTTCTCAAAAAAAAATCATCCTAAGATAATTTTGGTATTAAAAATTTAATAATAAAGTTTATTTTTTCATATTATGTTTCTAAATGTGTAAATTATTAATTTTAAATTATCTGCATGAATCATGATTATACCATCTTTTAGAAAAAGTACAGTTTTTTAGAAAACATTACTTTTTATTTCAAATGTTCTTATTTTATTAAGAATAATTATATGAATAATAAAAATGTCATATATATATATATATATTACTTAATCCTATTCATACCCACCATTCAAACCGATAGGCATTAACTATTATATTAAATAATATTATTTTTATAATATTTCACATTTCATTTAAAATCAGTATTGTGTGTAACGTAAGATAAACTCAAGGTTATGTGTAGAGAAATATTAACATTATGTTTTATGTGACTCAAGATAAACTCAATGTTGTGTGTAATATATAGTATTGAAGATATTTAATTTTTTAAAAAATAAATATATTGTAAAGTGTCATGATGTTATGTTATCTTATAATCTTAGTGATGCATGTCACATATGTTATAGAACAAAATTTTATTATTTTATGATTTTAGGGTGTTATATTTTAAACTAGTTAAACAATGTAAATCTGGTAAATATGAGGTGAATAGTGAATGAGACATGTGAATTTGACTATTGTTCTTTCTTTAAATATTCTAATCATAGAAAAACTTCTTTTATCATGTATATAGTTTGTTCTTTGATATTGATAACTATTGATATTAGGTTTATTATTGAGGAAACCTGGGAATAATGAATTAATTAATTCAATATTTAAATGAAAAAAATGATTATTTATAAAAATAAAGTGTTTGGGGCTATTGTGAGCCTCACCTTAATGTTATGCTATGATATCTATGATTCTATGATTCATGTGATGGACATAGTTTTCTGGTGAGTTTTCCACAATAAAAAAGTGTTTTGTTTTTATGTATATATTCTCTTGTATGTTGGAAAAATGCTATAATGTGTGGTATTGTGTATCACTAGTATATATGTGTTAGTTTAATATATGGTCTTGTTTGTTGTCGGATGGTTATGTTGGGCCTGATTATTGGTTGGTTGGTAGAGGTAGTGATCTCAACATACCAATTTGTTTTAATATTTACTACTTTATGGTTGTTTTATTATCATTTTTTTGATTTCCAACTATTTTTTTGGTATTGTATTATACACTAAAAGTGCATCTTCCTCTTTTTATATTATTTTGAGTTCTATAATACTCATATTCTGGAATGGTAAATGAATAATGAATGAATCCATGGGTTTGGTTATTGATTATAGAGATGACATATCTTAATCATAAAACCATGGGATGTTTGTAGTGAATACATTAAGAGCATGGTATTTAAATCTATAAATTATTATAGTGTTTATAAAATAACCTTAGTTTTTTATAATTAAAGTGAATGGTTAAAACTGAACTTGTAATGGGGTAAAAAATCGTTTTGTACTTGATAAATTACTAAATTAATTTGGTTAATGCTAGAACTTGATGTTAGTGTTCTTATATGAGATCTAGATTCCTAGACGTTAGTAGTGGAAACTATGTTTCTATATAATACCATAACTATAGATGTGTCTAAGGATGGTATGTTTTCCTAGTTTGGTTATGTATGATATATTCATTGTGTTTCATGATTTAACACTTCAATAAAAAAGATTTCTGGATATCTCACATACAAAGGTTTTGGGTTTTGGGTTTTTTTTTCAAACATCCAGGTTGGTGAAGGAAAAATGAATTACATATTATTCTTTATATATCTACCTTAAAATGTTTCATGATTTATAAAAACTACTAGACTGTATTGGATTAAGGCATAGGGTAAGTCCCTACATTGGTTGTGATGGATCTCAGTTTTACTATACATGTGTGTGTGGGATATAGTGTCTTGAGGATATAACACACAATTGTTTTTAACCATAGTTATTGAGGTCTTCTACAAATTTATAAGTGATGGTTGTATTGTCTTCAGGTATAGTGTGTGGTACGTGAGCTATAGTGGCCTTCAGAATTCTACTTAGTTGTGAATGAGATGAGGTGTGGTTGGGATATGTGTGCATGGGGTGTAGGATTATATAGTTATGATTATATTTCATATGTATGAAGGATAAATTAAGGAAGGTATTGTAGCATTGAATGTTTGGCACTGGGGAATGAGAGTGACAAACTAGGGGAAGTGCATGCAGGTTACCTTTCACACACACTCACACACATGATTTGATATTATATAACCAACTGATGTTTGTAATTTGGTGAGTAACCATTGGTGGGTTTGGGATATAGTTTTACCTATTTTGGTAAATATTTGGTTTCATTAGTTTATTAACTGGGATTTTTTATGATTCATTCCCATTTTTCATGGGAGGTTATGGGGGGATCTTACTTATTGTACATGTATGATCACCCCATATATATATAAAGTATTTTTCATTACAATGAGAGTTGTTTAGTAATCGAATTGGTAATCACTATTTTTTGGTGTTGTTTAAGATCTGGTAGATTTTTGTGGCCGTTGACTAGGATTTGTTCATGGAATTTTTTGTTTTTCCATTTTTTATAACAATACATTTATGTATTGGGATTTGTTATTTATTTATTCTTTAGTGTGGATTGGTGGATATCATCTTATATCTTATCCAAAAATTTATATAATCATTATATGGCCTCCCATTTGTATGAATCATATACCCTCAGTGCTAGTTTCTAACCCATGGCCTATTGCAGGAAGGATTTGGGGGCCACTCCATATCTTCACTTTCAGCCTAGGAGTGGTACTAGGGGGGTTGTGATAGAGTGTTATCAAATTTGAAATTTTAGATTTTATATGGGTCTTGGGGTAGGAATTGGTGAGAATTTAATGGTTTGGTTGGTTAAAACTATAAATTTAATATAGTATGTGATGTAAGAAATGGATACTATCCAGGGGAGATGAGTTTTGGGCCCCTTGTGATTCAACAGGAGTACCATAAGTTTGTTGAATGTTTTAATAAAAGTGATATTACATGTAGGGTATATACCTGGGTAAGGATTTTGCATCATGATTTTCTACACATGTGTTTTAATTGGGTAAAAAATGGAAATTCAGATGAACCTTAACTAATTAATCTTAAATATTCCATTTTATATGTTTAGGTGTCCCTAAATGTATATTATTTATCAAGTATGGCTGTCAGTCGATGGCCTCATTTGGCTTTACTGAAGATGTTCATCAAAATGTTCTAGAAGACAACCAAAGAGTAGAAGTAGATTATGATAAATCTTAAAAAAAGATACTCTGAGAGTTTCCTTTTTTGTTCCTATATAAGTATGAGGTCTCTATTTTAGATATTGGGTGTGAGGCTTGGCTGGAAGAGGTTGATATTTTCTTCAATTTGGTATGTGATTGAACGGGGAACTGGGTCTCATTGGATATTATGATGTTGTATAGGGTAGATCAATATTGAAGGTTTCTATTTCTATGTGGTTGTGAAGATTCAAATATTTAATGGGGTATGATTTTTGATAAGTTTTAGGTTAAGTTCCTTTGATCCACCATGAAGGATTCCTGTCTCTAGGTGATTCTTACCCTCCTCTAAGAGAGATCATGTGTGTGGGAGTTTAGTATTTGTTATAAGAAACTCCTATAATATTCTTCACATGTTATGATAGATGATGAGGCAATAAAAAAATCATTTCAATGAAGCTTTATGTCTGTAGATATGGTGCCATGTCACCCCCATTATGTTTCCAAGATATCATGAGGTGCTATAAAAGTAAAATATTATTGAGAGGGTGCTAGCTAGAATGAGATCTTCATGGGAGGGAAGCCTCTATAACTCATCATGGGTCAAAGTTGTTTCTAGAAGTTATTAGATTCATAGTTAGTGAAATATTTAGATAGTAGGGTGTCTTTACAAGGATTATTCATCCTTCTTAACTTGGCTTGGAATATCTTATATCCCTACACGTAGAGCAGGAATGGGTTTTTCCCTTATGAGGTTTGTATACATATAAATCTTGAGTGACGGGCCTTCCTTGGTAGTTAATAAAGAGTTAACAACCCTATTTAGGATTATCCATTTTAATATTATCCTATGAGGCTGTATTAGTAGAGATCTATAACTTATGATCTATAGAGAGGGGATGAGGTAGGTAAATGATAAACATAATGTTAGGTGATTCAAACATTGGACGTGGTATTATCATTTTATATTTTACCCGGGTCTATGCTTTTTTTGATTTGGTAGCTATACACTCCTTCATTTCACCCACCATCATCCATGATTTGGGATGTGAGGTGGAGTAGATTCGAGTTCACTTGGTTTTGAATATTCTAGTTAGAGGTCAATATATCTTATATTTTGTGTGTATAGACTGTAATCTGATGCTAGGGAATTACTACTCTTTGGTAGATTTCTTATGTTCATAAATACTATACAACATCATAATCAACATGGACTGGAAATATTCAATGCAATATATTTTTTATTACTTTAAGAGGTGATTTATATTATATGATGCTGAAAAATAGAATTCCAATATTTTTTGTGATTGATCCCCTCAAATGGGTCGGATGCATGTTGAGTTTTTGTCTTCCTTTTTTGATGAGTTGATGAGGAGATCAATGGAGGAATAGTGTGTGAAATTTAATAGGGTTATATACGAGTACCCTAATTACATTCATGAAGAATTTTTTATTGTACCCCTCAATGAGAGATCGATTTTGGGATAGGGTTACAACCAGGAGGCATTCTGATATTGATGTCCATGTATAATATGTGGCATTCCAAGTCGTGAGAGTTATAGATTATGATTGATTATAACACCCTTAAATTTTGTAAAATATCTTTTTAAAATAAATTTAATATTTCTATATTTTTCTTTTCATGTCACACTACATTTATCTTGAGTTACACATAACATTGAGTTTGGATGGCATTATATGCAACACAGAGTTTTTCATGCTTTAGAGGCAACATTGAGTTTAAATGAAACATAACATATTATTAAAATTTTATTATTTAATATGATTGTTATCACCTAGACATTAGGATGGTGAGTATTAATATGATTAAAGAAATTAATAAAATATTATTTACACATGTATATAAAATTAATTCTTTACTAACCAATTAATAATAAATAATAAATAAAAACCCTTTGAATATAAATGAATTCATTTTTTGGAAAACTAATTTTATGCACATAAATGAATAATACCTCAATAAATTAAAAAAATAACATTTGGTGTATTATTTTAATTAAATTTATATAGTATATATTCAAGAAACTATTTTACATTCATCTTATGTGTTTTCTAGATAAGAAATTATAATAAATCCAATTTTATACTTTAAATCATATCTTTTCTAAAAAATAGTTTTGTTGCCTTTTTAGGGAACAATTATTTTCAAAAATAAATTTTTGAAATTTAATTTGATAAAATAAACACCATTTTGAAATTTTAATTTCATATTTTTATTAAATTGAATTTTTGGGTTTTTTCTGAAAGGTTTCATTTTCTGATTAATAGTGAAAAAATACTGAACTTTAAAACCATCTTTTCACCAAAAATATTAATAAAGTAAAATTATATATTAAATTTGTCTTAAAATATAAATAGTTCAATTATAAACCTGTTAATTCTATTGGGTCATTAGAATCAATTTTATATTGAAATTTGATATAAACATATTGTAATCTTTTGAACATTTTCACATTAAAACCCTCCTTTCTCTTCATATATGCATGATTACTTTTAAATTAACTTCTGAAACTTATGTTAGAGAAATTTTTCAAAATGGTTTACATATTTGGAATAAGAATAATTTTACATTATATAAAAATTTCAACTTAATTTTTAACCATAATGATTAGTGAAAATAGTTTGAATTAACTAGTGTGATTAAGGTTAAAATAGGGTTTTGGGAATTACATGTGTTTGTTTTAAAATTAAATTTACCCACATATATGGTTTTTATTATATTAATTGGATTTATTATTTATAATCATTAGGTATAAATTATCTTATAAATATCATTTTAATTAGAGTATTTGTCACGACCCGTCCTCGGGGCCCGTGTCGTGACTCCCCCAAGCCCGCCTTCCATAGGCCAGGGGATGGCGACTAGAACCAAGGCATAAATCCCGGAAAAAGGGAAGGCATTGCCTTGGAAAAGTAAACAAGCACCATAGAGTAAGAAAGAGGAAAAGTAAACACTAAGTAAAAACTGTAACAAGCTGTGCTGAAAGTAAAAGGGGCCGGAAATACAAGCCCAACTATAAAGTACAACTGAAAGGGGCCGAGCCGTCCTCTGGAAGTCCCACCTAAAGGGTGGGTACAGATAGCCTCCACTGCTCCTCAGGTCCACCTGACTGCTCCGAGTACGTCCCGCCCAGTGGTCCACCCCCAGGTATTGTCCTGCTCCGCAAGCCTCCACCACGATCAGTGTTATCCGTCGTCTGCAACCAACACAACGTAGTGCGGGCATAGCCCATGCAGGGGTGAGTATAAGCTACTCAGTAGGGACCCCGAGACCCCCGAAGGTCTCCCAGAATCCACAAAGGATAATCCACAAAGGAAAAATACAATCACGAAGTAACATCCGACACGACTTAGGTATATGCCCATACATATACCTAAGTCATCAATTCCCATTTGGCTCCAACATTCGAGCCCAAGCACAACCCAGTCCACACAGGAATGCAAAACATATACCCACACAGGATAGGACAACACAATCCACAAAGGAGAGTAAAAGTAATCCACATAGGATAGCTCAACACAATCCACAAAGGAGAGTAAACCGTAAATCCACACAGGATAGCTCAACACAAACCAAAAAGGAGAGTAACATAGGATTCAGCTCACACAGGTACACTTCTTCGAATGACGATAAAGATGATCACTGATCCATCTAAGTCGTCGGAGCCACAAAGGATTGATAGGTAACTAACCCCCGCAAAGACCCACACAAGATCAGGCCCACACAGGACCTGTAGGCGCTGGCTCACACAGAACCGCTGAGTGCTGACCCACACAGGATTGGATCCACACAGGATCTGTAGCACTGATCCACGTAGGATCGCTGAGTGTAGCAGTCGTCGTAGTCCACTGAGGATCTCTGCACAGTCGTCGTCGCAGTCACAGAAGCAGTCGCAGCCAGCTCTAGGCTTCCCGCACACAGCAAGCTCGTTCGGGAGGGTCCGCTCCACGACCCGAGAGGCTGATACATCAACTGACACAATGTTCGAAGTTGATGTATCCAAAAGTTCCGTATCGTCAACAGGAACTCAACGTCGCAGACGACGCGTCAATCGGACGCCCGGTCTGAGAGTTATTGGCTTTTTCGTCCCAGGGGCCCGGTTGGTTTTGAAGGAAAAACTAACCCGACCGTACTCCACCTACGTCCAAACCTCAGGCGGAGTGATCCAAAAGATCCTTCTCACTTGGAGGAATTCAACAAAGTTGACGGCACGTCAATCGGACGTCCGGAGCTCAAGATATGAGTGTTTCCGCTCCGAGGGCCCGGTTGGTTTCGGGTACGAACCAACCCGGCCGAACTCAAAGTATTCCAAAACATTGAGTGTGATATACCGAAACGACCGTCTCGATCCAAGGATCGTGTATCCGCTGACAGCGCGTCGTTCGGAGGCCCGTAGCTTAAGTTACGGGCAAAAGACCGAAAACGGTCTGAAGACGGGGGGTCTGGGCCCGGGCCGACCCGGCCCGACCCCCCCCCCCCCCCCCCCTGGGTCGGCCGAACCAGGTCGACCCGACCCGGTCCGACCCAGCTGGACCCGGTCCGGTCCGGCCAGGGCGCGGCCCGGCTCGGCTCGGCCGAGCGGCCGAGCAGCGCGTGGGGCTCGCTGCCCCCGAGTGACAGCACCGCGGCCCCTACGAGGGGCCGCCCTGGTCAACGGACGCGGCAAAGGCCGCGTCCCGTGTGTGCGCCGGACACGCGCGGCCGTGGGTCCGCTGGCGCCACCGCCATCGCGGCTTCAGTCGCGGCAGCCTTGTCCGGCGGGCCACCGGAGTCGCTCCGGTGGTCCGATTCCGTTCCCGTATGCGCCGCTGCTCCTCTCGGGACCCGTTCTTCACTGCGGAATCATCAAATTTCCTTTGTGGCACGTTCCGTCATCGCTCGTCAAATCCGCACAACAACGAAGAACGGCGGAGGGTTGTCGGGCCGTGTTCGTTTGGCCCGCACCCTCCGCGTTAGGTGATAACAATTGGGAGGATTAAACAACACATAGAAAACATAACCAAAACAATTTTAATGAATTAAAATTGTTCTTATTATCCGGGTTCTTCACTTTGAACGAAAACATTCATGGAGTATAAAACATTCAAATAAAACCCCTACCTGGTCAAGTGTCGCATGCGCGTTCTTCGCGGAATTGATCACCACGGAAGGAGCCGATTGTCGCGTCGCGGAAGGCGTCGCGTCATCGCGGAAGGGCGTCGCATCGTCGTGGAAAGGCGTTGCGTCGTCGTGGAATACGGTGCGCATCGACGAACTCAACGGATGATCGAAGATTGGTTGAGGATTAAGGAACATCGCCGAAGAACGTCACGGGAGAGGAAATGTCGGTGTTACGGCACACGACGTCGCGTCGTCGATTTCTGCGGGTTCGGCGTTCTTCGTCGGAGGCCGGAGTTCTTCGTGTTCTTCGCGTTCTTCGCGTTCTTCGCATTCTTCGTGAAGGAGGATGAAGAATTCTAGGTTTCTGTCAAATCCTCTCGACGAGTATTTTTTCAAACGTCATGCATTGGTCTTATTTTATTATTACGCCAACGGATTTCAAACAGGTTAAGAAACGATTAAATTAATTCATAGAATTAATTCAACGAATAAAACCGCCCAATTAATTCAACGAATAAAACTTCCCAATTAATTGGTGTGTTAAGAATTTAAGAAAACGTGTCAGTTTACTTTAATAATGACGGGTTTACGCGGGTGCGTTACTTAGCGGAAAAAAAAAACGGTGGGGCTCGTGCGGGCCCCACCTCACAAATATCCTACCAAGGGGGGTAGGATATTTTTGGATAGCACCCTATCTGTATCAACTCCGCTTAAACAGCTTTAAGTGGCTTTCAAGTGGATTTCAAGTGGCTTTAAGTGAAACTAAAATAAAATTGTCGCACAACTTTATTTTATTTCATAACCTTAAACCCAAAAATTAAAAACCACACCCGAGCAAACGCAACTCCGGAAGAGGCGTTTCTAAGCAAATATCGGCGCTGCGATTCTATCGGTGCCCTCAGAATTCGATTCCGAGCACCAGTTCAAATGTTAGAAAAACCCGCTCGTCCGTTCACTGAACGTACCCGAGCCAAACCTCAGAAAATGATTCCGGGCACACCGGGCCTCGGAATCATGTGCCGTCAGAAACTGCGTTCTTGTAAAATTCCAAAGAAAATTAAGAAAAAAATTCCCTTGAAATTTACGGGTCTTTACATTACTCCCACCTCAGGGCTTTATGTCCCCGTAAAGATACATCATAAACTAGGGAAACAAATGTGGGTACTGAGCACGCATCTGAGCCTCCCGCTCTCAAGTTCTCTCTTGGAGGTTCCTGTGCTGCCATCTGATGCGCACTAGAGGAATCGATCGTCCATGTAGGACCCGCTCCTGTCGATCCTCGATCTCCACTAGGACCTCCGCAAAAGTCGCTCCATCATCCACATCTTGTTACCCATGGTCAATAATGTGCGTCGGGTCGTGCACGTATCTCCTCAGCTGAGATATGTGGAAGACGTCATGCACCCGGTGCAACTGAGGTGGTAGAGCCAGGCGATAAGCCACCTCGCCAATCCTGCTAAGGACCTGGAAGGGTCCGATGAAGTGTGGAGACAATTTTCCTCCTTGGCCAAATCTCTGTAATCCACGTCGAGGTGAGACACGCAAGAAGACATGGTCGCCATCCTCGAACTCTAGTGGTCTCCGCCTCCTGTCAGCATAAGACTTCTGCCGGCTCTGAGCTGTCCTCATCTGCTCCTGGATGACTTGGACCTTCTCTGTTGTGGCCTGGACCATCTCCAGCCCCACAAGTGCTGACACCCCATGGTCTGTCCAGCACAAAGGAGATCTGCAAGGTCAGCCGTACAACGCCTCGTATGGTGTCATCCCGATGGTGGAGTGGTAGTTGTTGTTGTACACGAACTCCACCAAGGGTAGGTGGTCCTCCCAGCTGCGACCAAAGTCGAGGACACATGCGCGGAGCATGTCCTCAAGAGTCTGAATGTTCCTCTCCATCTGACCATCCGTCTGAGGGTGAAAGGCTGTGCTCAGACGTAGCTGCGTCCCGAACGCCTCCTGCAATCCCTTCCAAAGCCGGGAAGTAAAGCGAGCATCCCGATCGGAGATGATAGACGATGGCACATCGTGAAGCCGTACAATCTCCTGAACGTAGAGACGCCCCAAGCTCTCCACTGATCCCTGCTCTCTGATGGGTAAGAAGTGTGCCGACTTGGTGAGTCGGTCAACAATCACCCAAATGGAGCCGTGACCTCTGGAAGTGTGTGGAAGTCCAGTCACGAAGTCCATAGATTTCCCATCCCACTTCCACTCCGGGACCTCCAAGGGTTTTACCAAGCCTGCTGGTACCTGATGCTCTGCCTTCACTTGCTGACAGGTGAGGCATTGAGAAACAAACTCTGCCACGGTCTTCTTCATGCCTGGCCACCAGTGCTGTCATCTGAGGTCCTGGTACATCTTCGCCACTCTAGGATGTACCGCCAAAGGAGAAGTGTGAAACTCTCTCAGCACCTCCTCCTGTAAAGCAACTGGTACCAAGGTATGTCCTCTAAAAAGGACGTCGTGCTCTGATCCAAGGGAGAAACCATCAGGTGCCTGTCCCGAGGATATCTGTGCACGTCGTGTCTCACAGTCAGCATCCCCACGTTGTGCCTCTCTGACCCGCTATAGAAGTGGAGGAGAGACTGTAAGAGACTGAAGGAAGGATGCTCTGTTCCTATCCATGAAGGATATCTGCAAGGCGGCTAGCTACTATGTCGCCTCCTCAAGTAGCTGTATGCCCGTCCTCCTGCTGAGGGCATCGGCTACTACGTTCCCCTTTCCAGGAGTATAGACTATCTCAAAGTCATAGTCCTGGAGAAACTTGAGCCATCGCCTTTGTCTCAGGTTCAGGTCCTTCTGAGAGAAGATGTACCTGAGACTCTGGTGGTCAGAAAAGGCTGTAAAGCACTCTCCCATCAGATAGTGCCGCCATGTCTTCAGTGCGAAGACCACTGCTGCTAACTCCAGGTCATGGGTAGCATAGTTCTGCTCATGCGGCCTCAACTGACGTGATCCATAGGCAATCACGGCCCGCTTCTACATCAGGACACATCCGAGTCCGGTCCATGATGCATCGCAGTAGACTACGTATCCAACTCCCTCCTCAGGCAACCTCAAGATAGGTGCGCTGGTCAATCTCTGTCTCAGCTCCTGAAAGCTCTGCTGACATCTTTCTGACAACACAAAGGGTTTCCCCTTCTTCGTCAAATCTGAGAGTGGCACCGTAACTCTGGATAAGTCCGACACAAATCTCTGATAGTATCCAGCTAGTTCCAAGAAACTCCGCACCTCCGTCACGCTCCTGGGTGGCTCCCAAGCTAGCACTGCCTCGATCTTCACGGGATCCACTGCAACTCCCGCCTCAGAAATGACTTGCCCCAATAAGTGGACCTCACGTAACCAGAACTGGCACATTGAGATCTTTCCATAAATCCAGTGCTCTCGGAGTGTGTCTAGTACAACCCGTAAGTGGTAAGCGTGCTCCTCCTCAGTCGTCGAGTACACCAAAATGTCGTTGATGAAGACCACGACAAATCGATCGAGGTATGGCTGGAAGATCCTGTTCATGAGGATTATGAACACTGCTGGAGATTTGGTTACACCGAATGGAATAACCAAGAACTCATAGTGGCCATACCGACACCTAAAGGCCGTCTTCTGCACGTCCTCGTCTCGAACTCTGAGCTGATGATAGCCTGACCTGAGGTCTATCTTCGAGAACCACCGTTCTCCCTTGAGCTGATCGAAGAGGTCATCAATCCTCGGTAGCGGGTACTTGTTCCTCACTGTCACCTGGTTCAGGCAACGATAGTCAACACATAGTTGCAAACTCCCGTCTTCCTTCTTGGCAAACAATATCGGGGAAGCCCAGGGTGAAACACTGGTTCGGATGAACCCCTTGCCCTGCAAGTCCTCCAACTGTACCCGCAGCTCTCAAAGCTCAGCAGGGGCCATCTGATACGCTGGAGTGGATATCGGGGTTGTCCCGGGGTACAGATCAATATAAAATTCTACCTCTCTGCGAGGAGGTATCCCTGGAACGTCATCGGGAAAGACGTCCGCGTACTGATCCACCACTACAGGAAAACTAGGACTCCGCATGTCAACTGCTCCAAGGATGAGGCTAGCCAACTGATGAGTGATGGGTTGTCCCCTCCTCTGCGAGAGTCCCTCCTGTGCTGCAAAGGCTCCCTTCTCGCCGGTGAAGGTAAACCTGCTCCCGTCGGTGCGCACACATCGCACCTTGCGCCTAATACGGTCAATCTGAGCATGGACTGTGGATAACCAATCCATGCCCAAGATGACGTTGTAAGGCCTCGACGCCGCTACCAGAAGATCCCAGCCGAAGCTCTCGCCTCCTAGAGTAAGCTCACACTGCCGGCACCAGTGCGTAATCGTCGAGTCTGCTCCCGTAGGGGTCTCTAGTCGTAAGGATCGAGGCAACGGCTCTGTCGGAATCTCCGAGCTCCGAACAAGGGCAGTGGCTATGAAAGAGTGACTCACTCCTGTGTCTATAAGAACTGCAGCAAGGGTGGAATAGACATAGATCGTACCTCGAATCATCTCTGGCATTCCGTGGTCATAGGCCTCCGCTGCCTGGAGCTGTGCCTGCCTCTGCCCGCCAGCTCCCTATGGTCGGGGCGGACCTCCTGGTGGTGGTGGTGGCAGAGCCTTAAAGTGTCGCCCACCACCTGCTGCTCGGCCAGCTCCTCTACCTCATCCGCCTCCTCCCTACGGACCGCCATGGTCGACCCTCTGCCTCTGCCTAGGTGGCCCCTCCACCGTCTGCTGCTCCTCGGTATGGAGGGCCGGGCAGTCATGAGCCATGTGGCCCTGCCCGCTGCATGCATAGCAGTGCCAGCCTCTCGAAAGACTGGCTTCACGCTGTGTGACCCACACTGCTGAGCCAGTGTCCTGAGGTCGCCTGCATGAGCTTCTGGTCTGCCTGGACCCCTGAGTCATCCATCGGCTACCTGCTGTCGAAGACTCCGCTACCTGCCGCCCTTCGGTAGGTCTCGCTGCTGAAGTAGACTCAGCCAGAAAGCTCTCGATCAGAAGGGCTCTCTCCAGTACTCCTGCCTGGGTCGAGATGCTGAGGGAGGTCAGTGATGCCCTGATCTCGTGTCTCAAACCCTTCTCAAAGGTTCGGGCCCGGAAGAAGGGGTCTCGTACCATGTCGGTCGAGTAGCGAGAAAGATCGGTAAACCTCGCCACGTACTGGGCGACCATCAAGCTGCCCTGCCACAGCTGAAGAAGCTCCTGGATGCGCACCGCACGGAGGGTGGCTGGGACGAACTCTGAGCGGAATAGGCTCTCAAAGTCCGTCCAGAGAAGAGATGCCTCACCGTGCACCTGGAGCATCAAGCTCCACCATCGGTCCGCTGCTGCGTGCAGTAGGCTCGCCGCGAGGATCACCATGAGGTCTGCTGGTGTCCTCACTAGCCTGAAAACTCATACGACCGCCTCCAGCCAGTCCTCGGCTGCCTGGGGGTCCGTCTCCCCATGAAACCTGGGTGGTCGCTGGCGCTGGAACTCGTGTAGAGCTCTGAGGTGACGTACATCATCATCGGTCGGTGCTGGAAGCATCGGGGGCTCGGTGGGTAGAGGTACCGCCGGTGCCTCTGCTGTCAAAGGGCCCTGCACCGAGGCCTCGTCGCTTGGCGGGCTGTCATCATGCTCTACTCTCGGAACCCTAGCTGGCTGCCGTCGTGGGGCCATCCTAAAAAGGAAACAAGTGTGCCATGGTCAGAACAGTATACCTGGTGAGCTGATACAAAGTAATCACAAAGAAAACTTGAAACACACATGCAATCAATGTTTTCGTGCATTAAGTCGGAAATCATAAGTCAGGGTCCTGGTGTACGGATACGTTGGCCACCGCACCAACACTAGACTCCCTGGACTGATAACCACACTCAATACGCTAAACACCATTGCTTCACATAGAAGAAAGATCAGAGTCTGCGGTAGAACCGACCACCTCTGATACCAATTTGTCACGACCCGTCCTTGGGGTCCGTGTCGTGACTACCCCAAGCCCGCCTTCCATAGGCCAGGGGATGGCGACTAGCACCAAGGCGTAAATCTCGGAAAAAGGGAAGGCATTGCCTTTGAAATGTAAACAATCACCACAGAGTAAGCAAGCGGAAAAGTAAACACTATGTAAAAACTGTAACAAGCTGTGCTGAAAGTAAAAGGGGCCTGAAATACAAGCCCAACTGTAAAGTACAACTGAAAGGGAAAAACAGCAACTGAAAAGAAAAGCCGCAGCGCCGAGCCATCCTCTGGAAGTCCCACCTGAAGGGTGGGTACAGATAGCCTCCACTGCTCCTCGGGTCCACCGGACTGCTCCGAGTACGTCCCGCCCAGTGGTCCACCCCCAGGTATCATCCTGCTCCGCAAGCCTCCACCACGATCAGCGTTGTCCGTCGTCTGCAACCAACACAACGTAGTGCGGGAATAGCCTGTGCAGGGGTGAGTATGAGCTACTCAGTAGGGACCCCGAGACCCCCGAAGGTCTCCTAGAATCCACAAAGGATTATCCACAAAGGAAAGATACAATCACAAAGTAACATCTGACACGACTTAGTTATATGCCCATACATATACCTAAGTCATCAATTCCCATTTGGCTCCAACATCCGAGCCCAAGCACAACCCAGTCCACATAGGAAAGAAAAACGTATACCCACACAGGATAGCACAACACAATCCACAAAGGAGAGTAAAAGTAATCCACATAGGATAGCTCAACACAATCCAGAAAGGAGAGTAAACCGTAAATCCACACAGGATAGCTCAACACAAACCACAAAGGAGAGTAACACAGGATTCAGCTTACACAGGTACACTTCTTCGAATGATGATAAAGATGATCACTGATCCATCTAAGTCGTCGGACCCACAAAGGATCGATAGGTAACTAACCCCCACAAACACCCACACAGGATCGGGCCCACACAGGACCTGTAGGCGCTGGCTCACACAGAACCGCTGAGCGCTGACCCACACAGGATTGGATCCACACAGGATCTGTAGCACTGATCCACGTAGGATCGCTGAGTGCAGCAGTCATCACAGTCCACTGAGGATCTCTGCACAGTCATCGTCGCAGTCCACTGAGGATCTCTGCACAGTCGTCGTCGCAGTTACAGAAGCAGTCACAGCCAGCTCTAAGGTTCCCGCACACAGCAAGCTCGTTCGGGAGGGTCCGCTCCACGAGCCGAAAGGCTGATACATCAACTGACACAAAGTCTGAAGTTGATGTATCCAAAAGTTCTGTATCATCAACAGGAACTCAACATCGCAGACGGCGCGTCAATCGGACGCCCGGTCTGAGAGTTATTGGCTTTTTTGTCCCAGGGGCCCGGTTGGTTTTTAAGGCAAAATTAACCCGATCGTACTCCACCTGCGTCCAAACCTCGGGCAGAGTGAGTCAAAAGATCCGTCTCACTTAGAGGAATTCAACAAAGTCAACAGCACGTCAATCGGACGTCCGGAGATCAAGATATGAGCGTTTCCGCTCCGAGGGCCCGGTTGGTTTCGTGTACGAACCAACCCGGCTGAACTCAAAGTCTTCCGAAACCTTGAGTGTGATAAACCGAAACGACCGTCTTGATCCAAGGATCGCGTAGCCGCTGACGGTGCATCGTTCGGAGTCTTGTAGCTCAAGTTACGGGCAAAAGACCGAAAATGGTCCGAAGACGGGGGGTCTGGGCCCGGGCCGACACGGCCCGACCCCCCCCCCCCCCCCCCCCCCCCCCCGCCCCTGGGTCGGCCGAACCGGGTCGCCCCGAACCGGTCCGACCCGGCTGGACCCGGTCCGGTCCGGCCAGGGCACGGCCCGGCCCGGCCGGCCGGCCTGGCTCGGCTCGGACGAGCGGCCGAGCAGCGCGGGGGTCTCGCTGCCCCCGCGTGACAACACCGTAGCCCCCGCGGGGGGCCGCCCTGGTCAACGGACGCGGCAAAGGCCGCGTCCCGTGTGGGCACCGGACCCGCGCGGCCGCGGCTTCAGCCGCAGCGGCCTTGTCCGGCGGCGCACCGGGGCGCCGCCGCCTCAAGCTGCCGGCGCCGCCGGGGGCTTCCGCGGGCCACCGGACTCACTCCGGTGGTTCCATTCTGTTCCCGTCTGCGCCACTGCTCCTCCCGGGACCCGTTCTTCACTGCGGAATCATCAAATTTCCTTTGCGGCATGTTCTGTCATCGCCCGTCAAATCCGCACAACAACGAAGAACAGCAGAGGGTTGTCGGGCCATGTTCGTTTGGCCCGCACCCTCCACGTTAGGTGATAACAATTGGGATGATTAAACAACACATAGAAAACATAACCAAAACAATTTTAATGAATTAAAATTGTTCTTATTATCCGGGTTCTTCACTTTGAACGGAAACATTCACGGAGTATAAAACATTCAAATAAAACCCCCTACCTCGTCAAGTGTCGCACACGCGTTCTTCGTGGAATTGATCGCCACGGAAGGAGGCGATCGTCGCGTCGCGGAAGGCGTCACGTCGTCGCGGAAGGGCGTCGCGTCGTCGCGGAAAGGCGTCGCGTCGTCGCGGAAAGGCGTCGCGTCGTTGCGGAATACGGTGCGCGTCGACGAACTCAACGGGTGATCGAAGATTGGTTGCGGATTAAGGAACGTCGCCGAAGAATGTCGCGGGAGAGGAAACGTCGGTGTCGCGGCACACGGCGTCGCGTCGTCGATTTCTGCGGGTTCGGCGTTCTTCGTCGGAGGCCGGCGTTCTTCGCGTTCTTCGCGAAGGAGGATGAAGAATTCTTGGTTTCTGTCAAATCCTCTAAACGATTATTTTTCCAGAAGTCGTGCGTTGGTCTTATTTTATTATTACACCAATGGATTTCAAACAGGTTAAGAAACGATTAAATTAATTCATAGAATTAATTCAACGAATAAAACCGCCCAATTAATTCAACGAATAAAACTGCCCAATTAATTGGTGCGTTAAGAATTTAAAAAAACTGTGTCAGTTGACTTTCATAATGACGGGTTTACGTGGGTGCGTTACTTAGCGGAAAAGAAATGGTGGGGCTCGTGCGGGCCCCACCTCACAAATATCCTACCAAGGGGGTAGGATATTTTTTGATAGCACCCTATCCGTATCAACTCCGCTTAAGCAGCTTTAAGTGTCTTTCAAGTGTCTTTCAAGTGGCTTTAAGTGAAACTAAAATAAAATTGTCGCACAACTTTATTTTATTTCATAACTTTAAACCCAAAAATTAAAAACCACACCCGAGTAAACGCAACTCCAGAAGAGGCGTTTCTAAGAAAATACCGGCGCTGTGATTCTATCAGTGCCCTCAGAATTCGATTCCGAGCACCGGTTCAAAATTTAGAAAAACCCGCTCGTCCGTTCACTAAACGTACCCGAGCCAAACTTCGGAAAATGATTCCGGGCACACCGGGCCTCGGAATCAAGTGCCGTCAAAAACTGTGTTCTTGTAAAATTCCAAAGAAAATTAAGAAAAAAAATTTCTTTGAGATTTACAGGTCTTTACAGTATTAATAGATAGATTACCTAGGTAAATAAAAATATACAGGTTACATTGGTAAAATCTATAAGGATAAAATTGAGTAAACTTAAATGCTAAGGAATATGTTGATAAATTTATTTTTAGTGGTGGAGGTGTGTCTTAACAAAATCATCGTTCCCTAGAATTATTGTTAAATTATTTAGGCACATAAGGTAAGGGAGGCCTCCCAATATTGAATACATTCAGGTATTTATAGTAATGTCCACTACTATAAAACTATACTATACCAATGGTTGTAAACTGTTGGGATAGGCCCCAAACCCATTGGGATAACCTATACCAGTGGTTTTATGAACCGTTGGGGTGTTGGGCATTGCAATATCCATATACAAATGGTTCAGGTTGAACTGTTGGTATAGTGATCCTGAAATTGATATATACCAATGGTTCAACTTTAACCTTTGGGTAATCCCTATTCCAACAGTTGGAAACCGTTGGGATAGATTGGTGGAATACCTTTATACCAATAGTTTTGAATTTTTGTGCATGCTTAAATACTACTAAATACCAATAGTTCAGTTAAACCATTGGTATACACATCTTATTTACTTAATAACAACGGTTCGTTGAAACTTTGGTATACCTTAATACCAACGGTTCAAATTGAATTGAACCATTGGTATAAAAATCTTGATTACTAAATACCAATGGTTCAGTTGAACTTTTTTTAGACAATCTTACATAAATAATACCAATAGTTTAGTTCAATTTTTGGTCTACAGTAGGCCAACAGGTATTACACACACAGCGGGCCAACTAGTACCAAGCAGGATTTCTGCAGCAACCAGTACACACCAGGCTTCCAAACATTACACAGTAGTCATCCTTCCTACAACAGCCAGTACACTCCAAGATTCCAGCTAGTACACAACAACCTTCATTACTATAGTACCCAATACACACCAAGCATCCATCCAGTACACAGTAGCCTTCATTCCTACAACAGCCACTACACACTAGGATTCCAGCCAGTACACATCAACCTTCCTATTTTCCCAGAACAAAATTTCATTCTGGAAATTTGAAATATTAACCACTATAAAAAAACAAATATGAATCACCTAAATGGATTCAGTATCCCAAAGAATCCATCTTTTATTCTAAATCTATTCATGTAACCCAATATATTCACATTGTTTAGACTTCATCTGGTAGTCTAATAAGAAATAACTCTATTGATCCTAAAAAGAAAGTTTCTTATGTCCCACTTTTTGGCACTGATATAAAACCAAGTATTTTATCCTTGAAGAAAAAGGTGAGGCAAATAAATATAGTTTTTAAACCACCACTACAGCATTCGGCCCAATCGGATTGAGTTACACCAATCCAATAAGTTCAAAATCATATATTTTAAAAGTACGTTAGGATTAAATCCTTCAAAATATTCTAATTATGATTTATTAAAATCACTTTAAAACCTTGAAAAAAATTAACACTATCCCATTTTCTAATGGAATTGACAAAATTTCCAAAAATAGGTTATCATTTTAAATCAAAAACATTTAAGATGGTTTTCCAAATAAAAATATCATTATAAAAGTATTCCCATTTTTTCTATGAGAATAAATGTATTTTTAAACTTGCCGATTTAAAAATTTCCATTTAAAATTAACCCTAGACAATGAAAACACACACATTATACCATGATCAATCATAACCAAACCATAAAGAAAATAGAAATAGCTCAAAATCAAAAAAATGAAAAATTCCACGTTCACAAAAACGAACAACAATGCAATAAGATATTGAAGTCAAGATTCATTCATGAAAGAAAATATCTTGATTATTGAGTGTTCAAGGGGTTGAGAGACCCATATAGTTGATGAAATGATGTGAGTATTTGAAAAGAGTAGATCTAATCATGCTTACCAGCAACTAAAGATATTGAATATTTTGTCTATGAGTAGATTGGGTTATCCAGTGTGTTCAAGCTGGGATATCTACATCAAGTGGTGCATAAGAAACTTCGAGATTAAGGAGATATTATTTTATTTTAATCATACATTTTTATTGGTTAGTGGTAAGATTAATTCACTGGTGGGACTCTAGATTAAGAGCATATTGGGTCACTATTCTTATAGGATTGAGAGGTCCTTGGTGTAACCACTTCGGTTTATAGTAGAGAATCCACAATTCGGGTGACTAACCAATAATGGAAAGGAGTAGGCACTTGAGTCCAAACCTTTTAAAACCTTGGGACGTGATGGAAACGGTAGTGAGTAATTAAAGAAGAAAAACTAACCAGGTCTTTGCAAACATTAAAGACCTGATATAGAATGAATAACTTCATCTAAAGGAGGAATCATTTGGAAATTCATATAGTGTGGAAGGAAGGGGAGAGTTCCAAAACACATAAATGTTATAGAAAAGGGAAATCAGAACATGTTGGAGTGGGAGTATCTCACAGGAAGATGGTCCCATGTGTTGGCTTTATGGGAAGAAAGGACTCCTGATAAAGTATTTTGATGAGTGGATATTGAATTATGGAAGATGCACATTCTAATGTGGATTTCATAATCTTATATCAGATGATAAGAGTGCTTTGTATTTGAGTATCTCTAATTCTCTTGAGTCTTAGTTATAGACTCTTGAGCTTCATTTCACTTAACATCTAATAGGGGGAGTATGAAGAACTATAATTTGAAAAGATATGGAAGGGTTCATTTTATAGATCATCCGCTCTAAAAGTTATAGAAAAAGGTGAAATATCCTTACAGATGGGAAATAAAAGTATGTATGAGTTAAGAGGTGTGTGGTTCATATCATGATTAAAGTAGACTTAATTTTCCTCGGAAATAGATTATGTGTGTTTTTATACAACATTCTTAGATTGTGCATGGAAATTTTCACACTGTTCCATGGTTTTGGTTAAAAACGTTAAGGATGGGAAGTGTGAAGATGCTATCATTTGAAAGCAGATGAAGGTTTCTACTGCAGCCCCTCCATCCCCCAATCCACAACCCACCCCCCCCCCCCCGCCCACTCCACTTAAGTCCCCCCCACTACAACCCCCCCCCCCCATCCCCCACTCCACTGCAGCCCCCACCCCAACTCCACCCCCCCCCCCCACCCACCACTCCACTAACCCCCCATCCCCCACTCCACAGACCCCCACCCCCACTCCAATGTAGTTCCCCCACCCCCACTCCAATGTAGTTCCCCCACCCCCACTCCCACCCCCACTAAATCCCATTCCCCTACTCCACTACATCCACCCATCCCCCACTCCATCCCCTCATCCCCCACTCCACTAACCCCCCCCCCCCATCCCCAAATCCAAAGACCCCCCCCCCCCACTACACTACAGTCCCCCCCACTCCACTGTAGTCCCCCCCATTGGAGCTCCCCCAACCCCCACTCCACTACATCCCCCAACCCCACTCTAGACCCCCCCCCCCCCAGCTCCCACTCCACTAACCCCCACCCCCAATTCACAGAACCACTCCCACTCCACTGTAGTCCCCCCCACCCCCTGTATCCCCCACCCATCCCCCTCCACTGCATACCCCCCATCCCCCAATCCACTACAGCCCCTCATCCCCCACTCAAATGACCCATGCCCCCAATCCACAGACCCCCCCCCCCCCTCACACACACACACCATCGTAGACCCCCCATCACCTACTCCACTGATCCCCCACCCCCCAGTCCCCACTCCATTGCACCCCTCATCCCCCACTCCACTACAACCCCACCCCCAATCCATCCACCAATACCCTACTCTACTGCAGCCCCCACCCCCTACATCGCCCTACCCAATATCCACTCCACTTCACCCCCCCCCCCCTACTCCACTGCAGCCCCCCCACTCCATCCCACCATCCCCTACTCTACTACATTTTCCCCCCCTACAGCCCCCACTCATTCCCCACTCCACTATAGCCCCCCACTTCATCCCCCCCATCCCCTACTCCACTGTAGCCCCCCCAGTCCCACTGCAGTCCCCACTCTACTACATCCCCCCATCCCCAACTCCACTACATCCCCCACCCCACTCTACTCCCCCCCCCCACTCCACTGCAGCCCCCTACAGCCCACCACCCATCCCCCACTCCAATGCAGCCCCCTGCAACCCCCACCCCACTGCACCCCTGCATCCCCCACTCCACTATAGCCCCCCCATCCCCCACACCACTAAAGCACCCCCCCCACCCCACATACTCCACTACAGCCCCCATCCCCCAATCCACATACCCCCCATCCCCCAATCCACAGACCCCCCCCCCCCCCCACTCCACTGAAGCCCCCCCCCCTTCCCCAAATCCACAACCCCCCATCCCCCGATCCACAGACCCCCCCCCCCCAACTCCACTACATCCCCCCAGGAATACCCCAATACCTACCCCCCCCCCCCCACCCCCACTACTTCCCCCACCCCACTATAGCCCCACACATAGTCCCCACTACACTGCACCCCCTACAACCCCCACTCCACTGCACCCACCCCCCATACCCCAATCCATTGCAGCCCCCCATCCCCCAATACTGCCCCCACCACACCACCCCCCCCCCCTGCAGCCCCCCCCCCCCCCACTCCATCCCCCACCCCACTGAATCCCCCCTACAGCCCCCCCCCCCCATTGTAGCCCCCACCGACTCCCCACTCCACTGCACCCCTGCATCCCCCAATCCACAGACCCCCAACCCCAATCTATAGACCCCCCCCCACTCCACTACATCCCCACCCCATCCCCCAATACCCAGAAACCCCCCCCCCCCCCCCACTACACTACACCCCCATCCCCCAATACCCAGCACACCCCATCCCCCAATACCCATCACCCCACCCCCGCAGTCCCCCCCTCTACATCCCCCCACTCCACTGCATCCCTCACCCCACTACACCCCCCCCCCCCCCACTACAGCCCCCACCCAGTCCCCACTCCACTCAACCCCCCCCCCCCCAAATCCCACACTACAATGCACCCCCCAAGTCACAGGAATGTTTCTTGTCAATGAATCATAAGGTTATTTAAAAAAAGAGGTATCCTGATCAGAACCTGGATGAAATGTAGTGGGAGAAAAGAACTGCACATTATTTGGTTTCACTGAGTCAGGATTTCTATGTCAGTGGACTAGTTTGATTTATGTAAAAATTTCTAAAAGATAAAAATTATTTTATACAAGGAAGGAAATAGTATGACTCAAACCAAAAGGATGGAAAATATATGTGGTGTTTGGGGTGATTAGACTTTCCAATTCTAGATTCTGATTTGTGAGGGGCGTATTGATTGGAAGTTTGGTCTTACACTGATTGATGTCATGTATTTCCCCATAAAATAGTAACTAAGAATAATTATGAATCAATATAGTAATTAGTTTACCAATACTAGAAAGTAGAGTATGGTTGAAACACTATTGGGTTTCCCTATTCAAGTAGTTTACTGAGTTTCTAGAAATATGTTAACTGAGAATATAACACCATTACTAGGTTGTTATGAGTATATCAAAAGTTACCTATTATGGTTGTGTTTGGTGTTCTGTTATTTTTATCAAAGTGGTATTCAAAACATGGATGTAAGACTAATAAAGACTTCTATATGATAGCTCATGATCCCTTGTGTTTTTCTAGATTCAGTGGAATTAATGAAGATGTAATATAAGGCCTTGAAAAAATTCCCTAGAATAAAGATACAGAAAGCATATAATGGAATTTTAGAAAATATCAAATTTCATACCAAGGTAGTAGGCCAAGTAGAAGACTAGTATCTCCACCTAAGGATCCCACAAGCTGGCGCAAGTGTTCGGGCATCAAGGAAACACCTCTTGGGTACAATTTCTCCCACAAATAAATAATAAAAATAGTAGTTGAAAATAAAAAAAAATTGGCATTACAAATTTGTACGTCGGATTTTCTACGCTGAAGGAAATGAAAATAAATAGAAGCAACATGGGATAAAGGAAAACAGAAATGAAACATGTTAGTGAATCTCTCCACTACCCCAATCTCCCTCCCCTATAACAAAAACCTTACACTCGTCTCCAGTGACCTTCTGGCCCCCTTAACAGAATATAACTACACTCTGTCTATAAGAATTAGTAAAAGGCCTAAGAAGATGATTCAATAAAGAAAATAAAATAAAAATTAAAAAACAACATACATGTATCTTCTGACTATACATGTCACCACCCTATATATAAGAACCATAATTCCCCATGGGTAAAATCATGTTCCTAAAAGAAAGGGGAAACAAATTCATGTTTCAAAATGATACTATCAAATAGTACATTTATATTAATTAAAAATTACTCTTCCTATTAATGGTGTATAATTAGTTTATCTCGAGTTTCATCTTAGTTTTATTTTTTTTATACAAGTATGTTTGGTACATTTTCATTAGATTTAGTTTTTCTTGCTTTTTGTTTATATTAGCATAGAAAATTTCATTCATTTGGGTTCTAATTTATTCAGTCTGATTACATTTGAATTCACGTCTCCATCCTTGAATTAACCATAAAGACTGTGGGTTTGTCACACACCATGTCCTTATCTGACTGGTGAATTATGTTCAGAAGTTATGATAGACTATTCTCATTATTTCTCATGTTATAATTGATAATTAAGCTAGATAAGGTCTTTGGAAGTGATGATAGGATGAGATATGTACGCAACTCATCCAGTAATTTTATCCCTAAGATGTCTAGGCATTCAATTTATCCAATAGACTTCACTAAATGATGCTCTGCTAGTGAAAACTTTCCACGCTTAGTTTTAAACAAAGCGTTGGAGATCTCATATCTCTCCTGTATCACCTTATCTTGGTAGAGATCCTTAAGGTGAGACATCATGCTATACACATCCATGTCTTGATGTTAATTCAAGAGATCATTAGTCATGGACGATAGTATGAAACATTAGACATCTTTGGAATCATCCATATGTTTCATGTAGCAAGACAGTTCCTCATCACTGGCCTATTTTCCAGGCACAATTGGAACAGGCTCTTCCAGCACATACAATTTCCTCTCATGGCGAAGGATGACGCTTAAACACCTCTGACACTCTAGGAAATTGGTGTCGATGAGAATGTTTTCCTTCTATAGTATGGTTCTAAATGATATGTTTGAAGTCATTTTTCATTCCGTTTATACAACTTAAGATGAGAAAAGGGTTTGTACTTTATTATAAAATTGAGTCAAATAAATAAATTAATACTTATTAATCTCCCACTATTTTTTTGAAATCCAATAGCCCTCAACATTGATTTTTGAATTTTTTATTGCCTAAATATTCTAGTGTAAAGGATCAATATTGCCCTTCACATTACCCCAACTAGTGTTGGTCAAGTAACATGAAGGGTTTTAGGTAGGCATTCCAAATGTGAACTGCATTAACTTGAAGCTCCTTAATTCGCTGAGTGGACTCCCCAATCCTGAAATCATTTTATTTTTTATTTACTTAACCTTTGCCTCTTGGTCACACCAAGTCCTACTGTGGAAGTCAACCCTTGATGCGAACCAAAACAAGTCAACCCAAAACCTTGAATTAGAATTCTCCGATAATTGAAAGTACCCAAACTAGGGTTGATCAAGAACTTTAAACAATGGTTTGATTCTAACCAAGATTATGGAAGGCTATACTGACTTAATATTTATTTGAGGGATTTTATCCTTATATGTAAATTTCCAATTTATTAACTTTAATTACATGCCTTTTAATATTAAGTGGTATATACTTAAGTGATTAACCATGTCTAAGATAATATTTATGCATAAGCTGGTCTTATTTTTAGTTCGATCTTGCATGACTGTTTAATTCATTAATTGTATGATCGTGACAAAACACCCACAATAAATAAACCATGAAACTAAAATAAATAAAATAAATCTTATGATCATGATCTTGTTCTATTGTTTAGTTTATCAAGTGATTTATAAACTAACCCAAAACCTAGGGGAGAAACATTTTGATCCTTTTCGGTTCATGTTTTCAGCTTTCCACATGTCCACACATGTATCTCATTGGATTGGTTTCATTTTGGCTCCTAACCTGAGCCACCTCCACAATCTTGGTAGCTCCATCCATTACATATGCATTTATCTCACATGTAGGTGAGGGGTAAACATGGGTTTTTACATAAAAGAAACCTTGGATGCGCATGCCCTACATATTTATGAGGAGAGGGCTTGTAGGCCAACAAAATTAATTTAAATAAATTAATTAAAAGAAACTATTAACATACAAAGGCCTTGGTCTTTCTCATGATCATCTATACATGCAACGATATTTACTCATAAATAAAACTAGAATTCAATTCTTTAATCGTTATTGTTTTAGATAAATCATGCATGAATCAATTAATTATCTTTAATTAATCAATCCATTTATCTTAAACCCTTTTTTGAATTTCTTTTAGATTCTCTTCCATCATAATTTTAAACAAATAAATTATATAAAAATATCATTGTACGTAACTTGTACCTTAGAGGTAAACCGTTGAATTCCCATTCATAACTACACAATGATTAGAAATGAACATTATGTAGATGTTAAATTAAACATATATATATATAAAACATACCACATTTTGTACCTCATCTTTACGCCTGCACTATGGTACACATCTCAAGGGTTTGTATAATATAATAATAAATTTAATAAACATGTGTAATTTGGATGTGTACACAGTGTGTAGTTTTGACTACACGGTGTGTAATTTTGTTCACCATCTATCCGAAGTACATGCCCGGGGACATGGAATGATAATGTATATAAGAAATATTCAGAGTACACGGCATGTTAAGTGGGACACACGCCGTGTAGTATCTATGTTACACGGTTTTCAGCTGGGAAAGCCATGTATGGGGTACATGGTCCAACCCCAACCTGAAGGGACTACACGCCCTGTTCAGTGGACCACATGACATGTAATCTAGAAACGGTGTGCCGCCTATTCCTAGTCAATAAAAGGTGTCATTTATGACTGAGGAATACTCCAACACACGGCCTGATTTTGCGGACCATTCTGATGCATTGAACCTAGACAACACGGCGTGAACTTTTAAATACACACCGTGTATTCTAGTGTTGTATGACCAAGAATGTTGGCACCTCCGGATGAGATCCTCTATTTTATTTTAATCAAAATTAAAAGAAAAAATTGTTTTTATAAGGTGAACGAGAAATGAGAGAGGAGGAAGATATCTCGAGATTCAGATTTTCATAACGATTAATCATGAATTAAAACCACTAAATTATTAAATTCATGAATCACCAATGAAAAACTAAATAATTATAATCAATGATATAACATGCCTCTGATACCACTTTTAGGTTCTGGGCACAACAGAAGTGCATTGGTGGTTTTTCCCAAAATTAATTTTAGCATCAACAATGATCAATCTGAGATCCATCATGATAATAAAATGTTGAATCTTCAAAATAGATCGAAGAAAGAAAAAGAAATAGGAGAGTCTTGAAACCATTAAGATGGTCAACATATTTTGGTTATAATTAATTTAATTAATTGACAATAATTACCTTGATGAAATTTTTTCTTTGTTGATGTTTCTGGTCATGATCTGATGTGATCAGTCATTGTGTCATAGAATCCAAGTGTAGGAATCCTCTAGAGATGATCCAAACATACTCCATGTATCTCTAGATATCGCTGAAGGGATCTCTGGGTGCTAGTGTGGAACAGCCTTCGCTTGCGATGTCCAACTCCGATCACCTTAATCTGGTGGAGGTGGATCTCTCTCTCGTAGCTTGAGATCATTCTTGGTGGAAAAACAATTCTCTCTTGGATTGAGATATTTTCCAAATCTGTTGTGCACAACCACAAAAAAAATTCTAGGCTAAGGATAATTAGATAATTGGCATTTAAATTACATAGAATAATAAAATGAATTAATTACCTGAAAGCATTTGTTCATTTCATTTAATTCATAGTAGTATCCCATGTCTCATAATAACATTTGACTATTATTATTACATGACATGCGCCTAGTGAATTACCCCTAGTATTATTTAATTAAATAAATAATATTATTTATCATAAATTCCTAGAAAAAATACATGATGTGTATATTTAATATACATGGTGCGTACTTTGGTTTTTCCATTTGTCCTTATTTCCTCCACCACATTTATTAGACCTTTAATAATGGATATTTATTATTCAAATAAATTTCACTACATTACTTGCTAATAAATATATTATTTCACCCACAATATATTCTCTCAAATAACTAGTGTCAAAATAGATGCAATCAGGAAACCTTGAATAATTATTAAACCACAATCGGAAATAATCTTTATTCAACTTGTTAAATTAATATTTAACTGAGTTACTTTGAAAAACATAGTGTGTGGCCCTCTAGGACTCTTTCATAGTGGCATTGGGTGGAGCCTACATAAAGTCCAAGGTTACTATCCAGTAATATGCCAAGGCACCCATAGAGAAATAATTTAATTCCAAAATGATGTGTCACCTCCTATGAATGCTTACCGTGTAATTTAATCCCTTTGTCTCAATATCTCTAATCAAGTGGGTTACATTCTAGTGCCATCAACTCATGTGCTCGATTATTCTTTCTTTGACGTACATAAATTGAACTCACCCATACCTTACCATGGCCATGGATTTTTTTAGGCTATATCAATTCCATAAAAGGGCCTGAGATATCTACTTTTTTTATAGAACAGAAGGGACAAATCCTTTCTCACGTTAGATATTAATGCAGTATTACTCATAACACACCCAACATATCCTACCTCGCTGCGAACAGTGTGTCATCATAGTTTTTATCAATACATCTAAGTGCGCGAGTTTTAATACCCATTAATAATAATATTAAATTCTAAGGACCAATACAAATGTCCGCAGATAGGAACATCCAATGACACAATGAAATCTGGATTTCCTACTGGCGGGTCTCATTCTCATAATATCTTCCTGGATATTACCATGGGCGCATACCATGGAAGGTGCCTAAAATTTTTATGAGTCGTCACCCCCAATGTCCTGTATTATATATGTCCCTCAAATAACATCATCCGGACATAGAAAATATATTCAAGAACAGTGTTATGGAACTTCTAGGTTCTCATCATAGCAGGTATCTGCTATGACCCATTATTGCAAAAACTATCCTTAGGACATTATCACATGCATTATCATGCAGAAGAGAAATCAATATGAGATAAGGTATTTATTAATTAATAATGTAAAAATTAGCTGGTTCTAGGCCACCAACTCCAACAAAAAACACCCCACCATAAAATGTTCCATCACAAGGAAGTCATGTGGAAGAATGAGGTTTGGTAAAGAGGTGAGGCCACAAGTACCTCATCAAACACTCATGCTCCGAAGTCTCATGAGAATCTGATTAGTGCCACCATAACACTTTGACCAATGTAATAGACTTCCCATACAAGACATTCACTTGAGATTCAATTATCTCTATTGTATTCTCAATTAAATAAACATGTAGATCTAAATAAATCTCTTCCCAACTCGAAATGTGAGAGGGATCATGATGGTATTTCCTAAGTGGCTATATGTGGAACATATCATGGGTATCGATCAACTAAAATAGAAATTCCAATCGATAAGAAACCTACCCAAGATACTTAGTGACCTAAAATTGTACAACATAACACAGAGCCAACATTCCATGCTTCCCAAGTTAATGGTGAACCAACCGAAGAGAAACATTGAAGAAAACTTGGTCACTAATGGAAAACTTCAAAGGATGACATCATTGATCCCCATAATATTTATGTCAACTTTGAGCTATAACCAAACATCGACGTATATCCTGAATCCTTAAAGATGTCTCCTGAACCAAAATTGGTCCCACTAAAGGTTATTTAGTCGCCTATACCCCACCAAGAGGTGATATGCATGAGAGACCATACAAACCCTCGAAAGGATCTATTCAAATCAACAAATGAAAACTGTTGTTATAAGAAAAATCAATTAGTCTGAGATGACTATCCCAAGATCCACCAAAATCTAAGACACATGCACAAAGAATATTCTCTAGGATCTGAACCGTATGCTCCGTCTAACTATCTGTATGTGGATGATAAGTTGTATTTAATCTAACCTGAGTCCCCATCACCTCTTGGAGAATCCTCTAGAATCTCGAACTAGACCAAGAATCCCTATCTACAACAATGACAGAAGGTACCCCATGTAACCTCATAATTTCCATCACATATAGATTACCTAGATCTTCAACTTTTTCAATATCCCTGATCACAATGAAATGAGATGACTTTTTCAATCGATCAATCACCACCTAGATAATATTTCTCCCTCAGGGAGTCCATTCTAATTCAACAAAAAAATATATGGTTAACTCATCCCATTTCAAAACTGGCACTGAAAGAGGATGAAGCAAGTTATAAGGCTTCAGATGCTCTACCATTATCTATTGTCTTGTGTAACAGTGGGACACATAATCAACAATGTCATGCTTCATACTCGACAACTAGAATTTCCATCTCATGTCATAATACATCTTCATAGTTCTTGTATGAATGGGACATAAATAACTATGAAAAAAATAGATCTCCTTACTGATGATGGGATGACAAACTAATCCACAAAATTGAGAATACCATTGGAAGAGAGAGATCAAATAGAAACGATCTCCCCACCATATAGGGTTAATTGAATTCATCTAAACTCATCATCCTACTACTGATTCAAAAAAATAGACTCAAAGAGAGATAATGATAAATGAACACTGATTAGAACAATACCAAAAACATACTCTAGAGTATCTAGATGCAATTGAGTAATAAAATCCATAAGGTTCCACTCTTCCTTTGATACCAAAATAACTTTTGATGGTGATTTCCTATAATGATCGTCTACAACAATATTCCCTTTCCTCGGGGTATAAGAAATATTGAAGTCAAATTTCTAAAGGTATTTCACCCTCCACTACCGTATGAGATTCAGGTCTTTTGAGAAATTATATAAATCAGAATATTATGATAAAAAAGACAGTGAACCGCTCCCAAAAAATATAACATCACCAACATTTAAGCACGTTTATAAGTGCGAAAAGATCTAAATAATGATTAGGGTAATTTTTCTCATTCAGTTGAAGATGAAGATATCCAAAAGATACCACATGGACATCTGGAATGAGTACACAACACAAACAAGTGCTAGAAACATCATACAAATCCATATACCCCATACCAAACTCAGGTAAGATCATAAAAGGATTTGATATTAGAAGTTGTTTTAGCTCATCAAAAGAGGATTGAAACTTTGAATCCCATGTGAATTTTACCCCTTTCTTAGTAAAATCCATCAAAGGTGGTGCTATCTTTGATGAATCCTTGAAAACACACTGATAGTATCCAACAATATCATGGAACCTCTAAATCTCAAATGTAACGACCAGAACATTATAAATGATATTTGTTTTCTAAAATGTGTGTTATATTATATTACACAATAAAACTACATCTCATTAATAATAAAGTGAGTATATTTTGAAATGTGACCATTGAGTTTCATCTAGAATATGATCGTCGATCAATTATAACCATTGGTCAATATGAAAGTTGGAAACTATACACTAAATAATAATATTAATGTTATAATTATTTTTTATAAGTAGAAATGAAAAAGGAAAATTAATGCAGAAAGAAGAGTTGATAGCCTCATCCAGTAGATTCATGTCACACGAACCCCATTTGTTAGAGCATGGGAGGAATGTAGAGTCACATGGTTTCACTATCGATCAAGCCCAAACTAAGCTTTATCATGTTAATCTTGAATGAAATCACCTATGGTAGAAGTACATGATAGAGGAAATTATCACTCGGGCGATGTTATCTGAGCCACCCCAATAGTCTATCACCATCCCACACCTTACCCTTAGTTCGTATGTAGGTGTAATAAAGGTTTATTTTTCAAGGCCATAGTTACATAAAATTTAACCCTTTGATTTAATAAAATATTCATTTTATCATTTTCTTTTTAAGAATTTTTTTTCTTAAAAATTGAGAAGGAATTTGATAATTTTATTTTTTGGGTAAAAATTATAATTTTCACAGAGATAAATTAATATATTAAACTAAGTTTTAATTAATTTTAATTATAATGAAATATTATTACCAAAACACTCTTATTTAATTACAAATGATAAAATAATTTTATTTTTTGTCAAGTGCCTAAAAGTTTACTATACATTTTTTGTCCGCTATTAATTTTAATAAAAATGTATTTTTATAGTTAAAAGTTAAATTTATCATATTTATAGATGTATTATGATGAAATAAATTTCATTTTTGAAATCATAACATTGATATTAGGATACAGTAAATTTATGAGAATTTTATAAAATCCTTTAGTTTTTCGTGAATAGTAAAAATAAAGTTTGAGTTTTCCAGTATGTTTAATGAAAACATAATGATATAATAATTGCTGTAAAATGATGGTTGCATCTTTTGGATTAAAATATGATATTATGTGTCTGAAATTTCCAATAAAATTGGAAAATACCATGGTAAATCCCATGGTTTTATAAATATCACTACGGAGGTGTCTGGGGAAATTAATAAAAAAATCCCTAAATTTTGCTATAAATACCCACTCATTTATTCATTTCATTTAATTCCAAATTAATTATATAGGAATATCTAATATTATTACCAACCAACATGTCCTCCAATGTTATCCTCAAGCCCCCAACATCCTGCTCATCGAGTTTTAGGATTCACTCTTCAAGGTAAGAGAAATATCCACTTCTATTTTTCTTTCAAGTTCTCTTTTTTATGTGGTATGTCTTTCAAATTTTCATTCCATGTTATTCTGTATATTTTATTCAATACCTTTACTTTATTAATATTATTTTATTAATGGGATACCCTTGCGCCCTCTCTTTTTAATGTTTTCTAAAACCATGTTTCATACCCATTATGCTGCCAAATTTTCTTCCCAAGATTTCTATCTTTTTCTCAAGAAATTATTTTATTTCCTTTATATGAATACCCAAACCTCCTTATTTTCCAGTTTTATTCACCAATATGTAAATAAGATTTATTTAATTCTATAATTTACATACATAAAACCCTCATTCCCTTTCTGTGGTTTATAAATGACATATTGATCATGTTTTATAAGAACTTTTCAAAAACCCCATGATTTTGATATGAAACTCGTTTATTTTTTTCTCTACAGGTTATTTATGAGATGTTTTTATTATGATATATGTAGATCACATTAAAATTAAGAAATATTAAGGGTGAAACCTGATATCCCTCCAATTCATTGGGTAAATAATTTAATCTCTAGAAATAACATGTTTTACGATATCTTAGTGAATAACCTTAGTAATTTTTATGATACATTAGTGACAAACCTTGGTGATATAATCATGAATATTTAAATTAAATGTTGTAGAAACATTTAAATTTTTTTATTAATGTTCTTATTATTATGATATGCTTCTTACTCATGCCTTTATGTATCTCCTCATGATTATATTGATATTTCTCAACGTCACAGGTAAAATGTTTCCCTTATTTAACCTTACTGGGCCTTCTTCTCACCCTTTAATTTAATGTATGCAC
The DNA here is from genome assembly GCA_963277665.1 of Viscum album. NCBI lineage: Eukaryota > Viridiplantae > Streptophyta > Magnoliopsida > Santalales > Viscaceae > Viscum > Viscum album. The sequence continues at coordinate 1,285,825,190 of OY728134.1, forward strand.
CCATGTTATGACATGAAATAAATGTATTGAGAATGAACCTTAAATAATCCTTTCATGTGGAATATAATAATTTTTAAATTTTTCTTATATTTTGTGCCTTATTACCAAGACACTAAACATTAAAAGATCATCTCTTTGTAAAATTCTATGTATAGTTCTGTATTAAAAGGGCAGGATGTCATAGTTGGAATCAAATGAAGGTTTAGTTATTTTTAGAAATTGGGATTTAAAAACATTTGGAAAACCTTAGAGAAAAGTCTAAATATAGGAAAACATTTTAGTATTTTGTAGAATTATTATGGAAGTGGTTTCATAGAAAATAAGTGGATGTGGTCTTGGTATATATATACTTAGGGGTAATAACTCAAACAAGGTGCATCAGACCTGACTCGGCGTGACCTAATACATGACAACGGACCTTAATATGCACCTGGTTTGACACTCTTGGGGGATATTATTGGTTAATCACAAACTTTTTATGAACCATTATGATGGATTTATAGAAAATGTAATAGTTCGTAAAGAACAACATATTTAAACATGGTGTTTTAAGACATGAAATTCCTTTAGGATTTTAATATTGTTAAATGAAACACATTTCTCACTATGTTTTTTTCATATAGAAAATGGTGGGAAATAGGAGAAACTGCATTAATAGTGAGCACAGTAGGCATGGAACTAATGGTCTTCCGATGGAAGCCAGAATGGAAACCTACATGAGAATGATGAATCAACTAACTAGATTTATGGGAAATATATAGAATCAAGATGATGGACTAGATTCACCATGAAGAGAATAACTTTATGTTTAGTCCTTTATGCATCAATGACCACTAACTTTAAGTGGATATACTGACCCATTGATTATAAAAAAAGTGGATAAGTGCTATCGAAAAGATATTTTCTATACTCTATTATTCAGAACAAGATAATGTCACCCTATCTATTTAACACTTAGAGGGAGAAGCTGATTAGTGGTGGGTACTGATCAAAAATATGAATCCAAGAGAGGAGATTGAAGTTATGTAGTTGTATGGGTTCCGGGGAACCATTTTCAAAAATATTTCCCATGTTCGACGTAGAAAAAAATAAAGAATGAATTCATATATCCAAAGCATAAGGTGAATGAATTTGTGGGAAGCTATGAGATAAAATTCACAAGAAATTCCAATTACACCTCTAACTTTGTCATGGATCATAATGGGAAGGTTGATTCAATCTTTGGTGGACCAAAACCTCATCTACAAAATAATATTACCAAATTAGACTTTGAAAACTATGAGGAGATCATGAGGAGTGCTAAAAAAGTTGAACTTGAGTCTCGATAGATGCAATTGTCCCATAGATCAGATGAAAAGAATATATATTTGGATCCAACATTGGTGAGGAGCTTTGATCAAAGAAGAGAAGGAAAGTAAGTGAAATTTTATACATTAAATAAATATGGGAAGAAGCATCTAGGGAACTTCTTACTCGGGAGTGGTAAATGTTATAATTGTAGAAGAGATGTCCAAATTACTCATATCTAACGTAGTAAGGTGAAGCCTAAAATTCCCAACACAAATGAAAAATGGAAGATGGTGTAGGCTCTTCCCGAAGTCTAATGCTTCATGTGTGGACAACATGGAAACATTTCCAATCATTGTCCATATATGAGGGCAGTGGAGGGATTCACCATCGACCTTAGCATAGGCCAAGGAAGAAAGGTTGTTCTTTTGCTATCATGATGGATGAAGTTGAAGCTCAAAATGATGTTGTGGTATGTACTCTTATTATTCTCTCAAACCTAGCATGTACTTTGATTGTTTATGGTTCTACACATTCCTTTATTTCTTCAAATTTATCAAAGAATATAGAATCAATACCTGAACTTATAGAAGTAAAGTTATCAATCAAGACTCCTAGAAAGATTATCCAAGAATCAAAAGTGTTTAGAAACTCTAGTATTTTCATTGGTATGAATAATCTCATCACAAATCTAGTAGTCATTCCCATGCGAGAATTCGACATTATACTAGGGATGGACTAGCTCTAAAAGTATAATACTATGATTATCTACAGAAGCAAGGAAATCTCAGTAGTCTTGAATGGAAAACCTTTTATTGTTTGAAAGTAGAGATATCCCTACTTGAGTTTTTTCTTGAAGAACCTCCCATATCTTTGATTATGTAAATGATCGGTGAAGATGAAGGAAATTAAAGTATATGAATAGGTAATGTCCCCTTATTTCAGGAATAAATTGATGTATTTCCTAAGGATCTACCTTAGAATCCCCTGGAAAAAGAGGTAGAGTTCTCCATTGAACTCATTCTTGGTTCCAAGACAATTTCAATGACCCTGTATAGAATAGATAATGTAGAGCTAGAGGGATTAAGGAAAAAACACCAAGATCATTTGGAGAAGGGGTTTATCCAACCAAGTGTGTCTCCTTGGGGAGAATATTTTATATTTCTAAAGAATAAGGATGGATCAATGCGGCTATGCATTGATTATAGATAACTTAAATGGATCATAGTGAATAACAAGTACCATCTTCCAAGAATTGATGATTTATTTGACCAGCTTTGTGGGGCTCAGTTATTCTCCAAGATTGATCTTTGATCTGGTTATCATCAATTAAGTGTGAAGAAAGAATACATTCTAAATACCAACTTCGTATCAAGATATGGAAATTATGAGTTTGTCGTTATTACCTTTGGCTTGACTAATGCTCCCACTATATTTATGGATTTAATGAATAGAGTCATTAAGAAATATTTTGATAAATTTGTGGTAGTTATTATTGATGATATTATGATATATTTTAAAATTCACAAGTAGCATGAGGATCATCAAAGAGTTATATTAAAAACTCTGAGGAAGTAGAGGCTATTTAGAAAGTTCAAAAAATTTGAATTTTGGTTAAAAAATTTGATTTCTTTGTGCACATTGTAACTAATGAAGGAGTCTCAATTAAACCTATAATGAAAAAGGTTGTGGCGGAGTATCTTTATCCTACAATAGTATCTGAGATTCATAGTTTCCTTGGTTTATCAGGATATTATAGGAGGTTTGTGAAAAAAAGTCACAACCTTCTAATCCTCTAAAAATGTTATCTATAAAATGGGTCAAGTTCATTTGGACAAAGGAGTATGAAGAATTTTTCCAAGATCTGATGAATATATTGGTTACTGCACCCATGTTAACTCTACCCTCTATCGGTGAAAGATTTTTTATTTTTAGTGATGAATCACTGAAAGGGCTTGGATGTGTCCTCTTGAAAAATGAAAATGTGATTACATATTCAACTCAACAGTGGAAGCCTCAGGAGAAAAAATATCCCACACATGACCTGGAGCTAGCTACAGTTGTTTTTTCTCTAAAGATATGGAGGCACTATCTATATGGGAAGAAATGTGATATATACAAATACCATCAAAGTTTGATGTATATTTTCAAACAAATATAATTTAACATGTGATATAAGAGATGGTTGGAACTTCTTAAAAACTATGACAGTTCAATTCATTATCACCTCAGAAGAGAAAATAAAGTCGTTAATGCATTAAGTAGTAAATACCATATTATGCTAGAAATTATTAGGATTTAAGGAGATCATTAGATCCAAGACCTAGTAAAACTAGACATGGGAATAATAAGGGAAAGGACCTCATAAACTATATCCCAAATTATTTCTCAACCATAATTATTATATAATATCAATAAATATCAAATAGAATATCCTTTGTTGCAAAAAAAGATAGAGGCTGTGAAGAATTTGATGTTTCATGAATTCAATATTGATCAAGAAGGTCTGCTAATTTTTTTACAAGTATATGTGTTCCACTTATTCAAGGAATTAAGGAGTCGATGGATGAATCTCATATCTTAACTTTCTCTATACATCCTGGAAGAATGAAAATGTATAGTGACCTTCGTGATCATTATTGGTGGGATAATATGAAAAGGGAGATTGTCGACTACACTTCAAGGTGCTTGGTGTGTTAACAAGTAAAGGCAGAGTGACAACTTTCTAAAGATGTATTACAATCACTACCCATACCGGAATGGAAGTTGGATAATATCACTATAGTATTTGTCACTAGTCTCCTGAAAACATATAGAGTAAACAATGTGATATGGGTTATAGTGGACCGTCTCACTAAGACTTCTCATTTTATCTCTATTCAGGAAGATTTCTCTCTTGACCAGCTCGCCAAGATATACATAAAGAAAGTGGTAAGGATACATGGAGTGTCATTTTCTATCATTTTTTATCATGATCCATGGTTCAAATCAAAATTTTGGAGAAGTCTTCAACATGCTCTAAATACTTAATTGAATTTCAGTGCGGCCTATCACCCTCAAACTGATGGTCAATCTGAAAAGATTATTTAGACACTCGAGGACATGCTGATAACATGATCAATGCAATTTAAAGGTGTATGGGATCAACATCTATCATTAATTAAGTTATTATACAACAACTTCCATTTGGCCATTCAAATGGAACCCTATGAAGATCTATATGGGAAGAGATGTAGAACAACTTCATGTTGGGTTGAAGCTGGAGAGAGAAACCTTCTTGGGCCCGATCTTGTGAAAGAGATGACAAAAAAGGTTCATGCCATACAACAACGCCTAAAGGATACTCAGATTCGGAAGAAGAGCTATGCTGAAAACCGTCAAATGGACTTGGATTTTTATGTTGGAGACAAATACTTCCTTCGAATTTCACCTTGGAAGAGAGTCATCCAGTTTGAGAAGAAAGGGAAACTGAGCCCCAAGTACACTGGTCCCTATGAAATCCTTGACTGCATACGGGAAATGACCTATTAACTTAAACTTCCACCACTTTTAGGTCAAGTTCATGATGTTTTCCACGTATCTCTCTTAAGGATGTACATACCTAGCCCTTCACATGTACTGAATCTGAAGGTGGTATAACTAGAACATGACCTCTCTTATGAGGAGAACCCTGTGGAGATCTTGGACCATTGATACAAGGTTCTATGCAATAATAATACCCACCTCATTAAAGAATTGTGGAGGAACCACGAATATGATGAATCCATGTTGGAACCAGAGGAAAAAATGAGGCAGAAATACCATCACCTTTTCTCAACTAACGGAATGAGATGAAATTTCAGGGACAAAATTTCTTAAGGGGAGAAGAATTTAACGACCCAAACTTTTTGAATGATATTTGTCTCCTAAAAATGTGTGTTGTATTATATTACACAACAAAACTATATCTCATTAATAATGAATTGAGTATATTTTGAAATTTGTCCATTGAGTTGTGATTTTTATATGACCATTCATCAATTATGAGTATTGGTCAATTATGATCGTTGGTCAATATGACCATTGGAAACTGTACTCTAAATAAAAAATTTCAATGTAGTAGTATTGTAGCAGGTACTCTATAAATGAAGCACATGAGCCTCAACCCGGTTGGTGAGTACTACATAAGTGAATCCAAGCAAGCCGGGATCAAATCCAGGTAGAGGCATAATTAATGGGTACTATAGTAGGTACTGTAGCAGTACTGTAGTAGGTAGTGTAACAGGTATTGTAGCAGTACTATAGTACGTATTGTAGCAGTACTGTAGCATGTATTGTAGCAGGAACTGTAGTAGGTATTGTTCGACATTATAGAAGCTAGGACTATTCCCACATTTGGGCCTTTGGGCCACTTATTTGGTCACTGAGTCCTTTAAGGCATTCAGGCCACCAAGACCTTCAGGTTAGTAAGGCCTTCGGGCCACCTCAAGGCCTTCGGGACACCTTAAGTGCAGATGAAAACTAGACAACCTACAAGGAACAAGTTCCAAAAGGAGGATGAGGAAGGAGCTTTCACCATAGCAGAAGTCAAACGGATTGCAAAATGAGAGGTTGTGGAACCTGCAATCAGGACAAGCCTGTGCATGCATGGGAAATCCTAGCCGAATAGCCATGAAAAGGTGGATAGAATATATCACGATGAATATGCATGGGAAGGAGCTATTCCAAGTAGTTAGTCAGGGTTGTATGTAATGTTTGAATCCTATGAGAAATGAATTTCTCTAAGTAATATAAGACATGTAATACTTACACCTACGGGCCTTGTAAGGGTTCCACCTCACCCCTTGAAATATGGATTATCAAAAATCAACAAAAAATCAAGGCCTTAGGGCCATTGGAGAAATAAGTATAAATGAAAAAATAAAAAATAATGCAGAAAGAAGAGTCGATGGACTCATCTAGTAGAGTTGTGTCATATGAAGAACATTTTTTAGAGCTTGGGAGGGATGTATTATCATTGGGATTCGCTCTTAACCAATCCCAAGCCAAGAATTAACATGTTAATCATGAACAAAATCACTTATGGGATAAGTTCAAGTTAGTGGAAATTACCACTCAAGCGATGTTATCCGAGTCGCCCTAATAGTCTATTGCCATCGCACACCGTACCCTTAGGTCATATGCGAGTGTTATAAGGGATTTTGTGTTGAGTCCCTAGTTACTTAAAATTTAATCTATTTTTTCTAATAAAACTTCTATTTACTCATTTATGTTTTAAGAATATTTTTCCTTCAAAATTGAAATGGAATTTGATAAATTGATTTTTCAAGTAAAAATTATACATTTCAATGAGATATATATTTATTATATTAAACTAAGGTTTTATTAATGTATATTATAATTTAATATTATTATCAAAACACTCTTAATTAATTACAAATAATAAAATATTTTTACTTTTTTCAAGTATAAAAAATATTACAATCCATTTTCTATCCTCTATTTGTTTTAATAAATAAGTATTTATATAGTTAAAAGTTAATATTATTGTATTTATAGAATTATTATGATAAAATAAATGAAATTTTTCTGAAATAATAACGTTGATATTAGGTTACAATGAATTTATGAGAATTATATAAAATATTTTTGTTTTTCGTGAATAGTAAAAATACAATTTGAGATTTTCATTATGTTTAATGACATCATAATGATATAATAATTAATAAAAATATATCGGTAAACTCTTATGGAATAAAATATGATATTAGGTGTCGGAATTGGATAATACCATGGGAAAATACCTTGGGAAAACCTATGGTTTTACAAATACCACTACGGAGGTATCCAAGGAAATTGATAAAAAAACTCCCTCACTTTTGCTATAAATACCCACCAATTTCTTCATTTCCTTTCATTAACAATTAACTATCCATGAATATATTATAGTATTACCTCCAAAGGAGTCCTCCCAAGGTTTCTTCAATCCCTCAAGGTCTTGATCTTCATGTTTTAGGAGTCACTCTTCACGGTAAAGGAAATCTAAACTTCTCTTTTCCTTTCATGTTCTCTTTTTATGTGGTGTGTCTTTCAAATTTACATACCATCTTATTTTGTCCATTATATTTTATCCCTTTAAGTTATTAAGAGTATTTTATGAATGGGATACCCTTTTCCCCATTCTTTTCAATGTTTCCTAAAACCATGTTTCATACCCGCTATGCTGTCAAATTTTCTTCTCAAAATTTCTCTCTTTTTTTGATGAAATTCTTTTATTTTCATTATGTGAAAAATAAAACCTCTTTATTTTAAAAGGTTATTCACAAAAATATAAAAAATATTTATTTTATTATTTAATTTACCTAGATAAAACCTTCATTCCCTTTCTGTGGTTTATAAATGTCATAATGATCTTGTTTTTAAGCACTTTTTAAAATACCATGATTTTGATATGAAAGTCATTTCTTTTATTCCCTAAGAGTTATTTAGGATATGATTTACTATGATATTTTTGGAAAAAATGAAAATTAATTCATATTAATGGTGCACCCTGATAGCACTATAATGCATTGGGTAAAGAATTTAATCTCCATAAATGACATGTTTTCTGATATTTTTGTGAATAACCTTGGAAATTGTTATGACACCTCAGTGACAAACCTTGGTGATATTCTTGTTAATGTATAATGTAAATCTTGTAGCCAACATTACACATTATGATTCATGTTTTGGGACCCTCAAGTCTGAACACTACACACTTTACCTTGATACTGTTATGTGTATCTTGGAAGTTGAAGATCTGATTGATCTTATCCAACCAATCCTCTACCTCTTGAAGATCATTCATTCCTTTAAAGGATGATGGATTCTTATGCAATAACTCATTTGATTGATCTCTTTCTCGGACAACTACTGGATATATCTAAAACCCTGATTTATGGGATTGTGGCACATTCTGGTCGATAACAGGAAGTACCCACATGATATCCTTGATAAAATTCTGATTGAGGGGCTGATTCACTTGAGGGGCATCTGTTGCACCCTCCTTTGGAACTCACAGAACATGTCTTAGATTCATACTATTACACAACAAAAGAGAATAAATGATAAGATATAAAACAATATCTGGTTAAACCAAAAAATTCATAAGTAAAAATAGAGATTAAGATCTAAATCCAAAACATGAGACAAACATCCCAACATTGTATGGTAACTTGCATCTCATCACAGAAAGAGCTAGTCAGGAACTCACCGCAACCTACCTCTCATTTCATGAAAATCCTATCTACAATCTTTCAACTTCCAAAACATAGGTCAACCTAACCTTTGATACCACTTTGTAATGAAGCGACCCAGATTCCTTCTCAAAACTAGCACCTGACCCGATCTTCTACATACCTGAAGAGCATTCCCAATCCCCACGGGCTAGAGAATAGCACCCAGGAATCACACAACAACTAGTGTGAATGATTTCACCCATCCTGAAGAAAAAAATTCGCATATATACAAATAACATAGAGATATAGTGGAGGATAAAAATATATTCCATAAAAAATAGAGAACAATGAAATATATACAACTTAAAATGTAGAAAAAAAATATCTGAGAGACAATACAAATTAAAAGGGATAAAAAAACTAAAATATCTGCTCCAACAACTCTATGAGATAGCGTGGGAAAACTCCCACCATCTCACCACCAGCTATCCCAAACCCAACTGATAAAAAACCATTTTACCTCACTGCAACACCTTTCCTTTCACTACATCAAAAGACATAACAAGGTCTATTCACCACCATAGGAGTGTGTAGCATGTGAGCTAACATGCTTAGTAGGGTCTCACATAGGAGTTCATATCACGTCTCTGTTCAATAATCCATGTGTGATCAACTTTAAAGAAAATGAAGAATGATATACAGTTTAGCAGTTTTATATTAAAAGCATGGGAAAACAATTTAATTTCCCCCTTTTCAACATTTTCAAATAAAGGAAGTAAATTATTTTCAATTCACTTCATATACATACATCAAGAATATATAAAATAAAATTATGTATCATATTCATATTCATATCAAATCCATGGTAGTACCATTCAAAAATAATACAAGAAAAATTAGCCCAAATCAGTCAAAAGCACTGGTAACATCACCCCAAGGATCACACTAGGTCAGTATAGATAAGACACACATATTTAACATATAAAATTTCATTAAAAACAAACCTCTAGACATATATATCAAGTCTAGAGGGCATAGAAGCACCCTAAAAAGTAAACCTCCCAATAGGTCAAACATGTCCCAAGAACAACATGCCTAGGGAGATATGGAAAGACTGATGAGAAAACCCCTCAATAGTGGATGAGGTCTATTACTACACCTTACACCTAAGTACCCATGGCTTCCCATGTGCTACATTTTCCGAACCAATTAATCAAATAATTTTCATCAAATCATTCTTTAAATACCATTTCACAAATCCATTTCATAATGCTTTGAAAACCCTTTTCCTTTACCAATGCTTGGGGAAAACCATATTTTATAAAAAAAATCGAAATTCCACACACACAAATCAAATCATTAAATAATTAAATTTAATTTATAAAATATTATAAAATAACTAGTGCAATGGATTTCACCAACACAAGCTAGAGATAGAACCACTACCTCAAAACTCAGACCGTACACAATCGCAACGGGATCCACCAACTTGGAAGAACCCACAATGATAATGAAGGCCCTATAATCAATATAAACATCTAAAAATTAATTCAATTTAAAAAAAAGGTCATTAAAGCAGAAATATCATTACATACCTCAAGAATGCCCACCCGCTATACCACACCAAATAAGGATTCATCCCCCAAAACAAGATCACACAATGGATGTAGAAAGGAGAAAATATTTTTACCAACAAAGATCAATGGATCTGATAACACAATGAAATGACGATACTGAAATAAAATGCAATGAATAAGTAGATATATTTACTCACTTGTAGAGATAAAACACAACCCCAATGGAGATCAATCTCTGAATGAAGCGATTTATATAGAGTAGAGGTCCCCAAAATCACTAGAAGAGAGAACTAGGTTGAGAGAAAAAGGTATATGAATAATTGAGAAAATATATCACCCATATAGTGACCTATAATCAATTTCAACAACATTTACATAGAATGTAATCCCTTAACACATTGTGTAATTCATGGGGTCCATATATGCTGAAAAATACAACATTTTTTTCAAAACCCGATTTTCCTTACACGACACGATTATTTACACAATGTTTAATCGTTTACCATGTATACTCATATCATAGAATGATCCTAGTGAACATTACACATCATTTACTCTCATTACATGGCATGTAAATTCCTAGTAGATAGAAAAAATAATAGATCCTTACATGAAAACTAAAACCTCCTCGTGCATTCTCCAATCTTTGGGAGAACCCTACTAAGACATTACACATTAATACCTAGGCTCCATTCATTCAAACAAACATACATCACTGAACATTAGGTCATTTTACCCAAAAAATTATCTCTATACCCAGGAGTCCCATGATTCACCCAAATACTGAGGAAAACAAGTAAATAGAAGGAAATTACCCCAATGTGGGTAATAGGATGGTACACTAAAGGTAATTTATACCATCGTGGTACTTTCTTAGGGTGGTTTGGTGAACATGGCTTGAGTTGTGATCTCTATAAACCTTAACATCTCATGTAAATGATTTTTTATAGGTTTCTATTATTGGATATCCACATGGGATTTTTCAAGTTAAAATCCTAGTGATTCCATCTCCCTTAGAAGCTCTAATAAATGGGCTTTATAGGGTAATATCTTAATGGTCGAGGCCATAGCTTCTACCATTTAGGTCAATTAGATTTTATCATAACCATTTATATATGATAATCAAAAAATCCATTGTACAATGTTTATTTTATCAATGGTTAGGATTATTAATAGTATTTTAAATCTAACAAGTTGTATTAGTCCATGATAACCAAATTATTGCATCTTATTTATATAACTAAATTACTTAATAAGGAATTTGTTCATTTTAAAAGTGAATTTCATTTATAAAAGTTTATATCATCACATTCTTCCCACCTTCATAAATTTCACAATTAAAATTTTATTTCCATACACTAAAACAGATGAGGGTACTTTTGTTTCATCACCACTTCTTGTTCTCATGTTGCTTCCTCAAACTTGTGGTCCCACCATTGTACTTAGACCATGTGAGATTTCTTATTTCATAGAAATTTTTCATTATGATCTAATATCTTCATCAATTTCTCATTGTATGAAATATTATTCTCTAATGGTACCACCTCTGGATTCAGTAATGCAACATGTCTGATATGTACTTCCTCAAAAGGGATACATGGAACACATCATGTATATGAGATAGGTTAGGTGGGAGTGATAGTCAATAAGACACACCTCCGACATAATAATTTATCTCAAAGGGCCCTACATATCCAAGACTATTTTTTCCCTACTCTTAAAACCTCATGACCTTCACCCCCTATGATATTTGAAGGAACACTTTATCTCTAACATCAAACTCTAGGTCACATTGTACATAACTTTTCTGTTAACTATGTTCATATTTCATTTGATGTTAAATAATTTGAACCTTATTTATCATCTGTTATATAATATTAGTTCACATCATCTTTTTCTCTCCAAATTCAACCCAACATGATGGAGTCTAATACCTCTTCTCATAAAAATCCTCATAAGGTTCCATTTGAATTCTATAATAGAAATTTTTGTTATATTAGAGATCCACTATGGGAAGGTGATGACCCCAACATCCTTGGAAATCCATAGAACAAGATCTCAACATATCCTCTAGAGTTTGAATGGTTCTTTCAGACAGGACATCCATCATTGAGAGTTGGTCAAGAGATAAATGTTACTTGTTAATAATTAAATGTGCTGACATTGTAAGGTGATCGAATACCACCCAAATGAATTTATTTACATTATATGTCATAGGGAGTCCTATGATGAAATCCATGGTTATTTTTCTCATTTCTATTATGACATGGTAAATGGTTTCATCATACCCTTAAAATCCTACCATTCATCCTAGACTTGTTGACATGAAATGTGTTGAGATTTAAATTCTACAATATCCCTCCGCATGTTATCCCACCAAATGGTTTTTCCCTAATCTCTAAACATCATAGTGCCTCCATGGTAAATAGAGAAGTATGAGTTATTCACAACATCAAAAAGTTCCCACTTTAGTTATGGTTTTAATGGGACATGTATTTGGGTATGAAACCTTATAACTCCATCTTCAGTGATGTTGAACTCCACAATATTTGCTACATTTTCTATAGCTCTCTATAATTTCATGGGACTCCTTGATCCCATCAAGAATAGATGGTTGTGTAGTTATTTGTGCATGGAAGGATAACAATATTTTTATTATTCCCATGTCAATCCTTTTCATGTCCAATAAGATTGGATCCCTTGCAATCCTAATCATGGATAGGGTTGGAAGATCCTTTTTACACAGATCATCTTCCACATTACTCACCTTCCTAGGATTGTAATGGATTGAAAATCATAATCCTTAATTAGATATAATCACTGACATTGGCGTATATTGAGATTATATTGTGTGAATAAATACTTAAGGTCTTTATGATATGTATGTAATTCACATAACGGAAAGAGATAGCCAATAAGTCACCAAAACCTTCCTCTCAAGTCATGAAAATGATATCTTTAGTCTGCCAACTTCCAAAACTGAGGTCAACCAAACCTTTGATAACATGTTGTAACGAATGGACCCAAATGCCCTGTCAAAACTAGCACCTAACCAGATATAGCACATACCTGAACTGAATTCCCGATCCACATAGGCTAATGAATAACAATTGGTAATCACACAGCAACCCGAGGGAATGGTTTTTCCCAACCTAAAGGAACAACAAGGCATATATACACATAACAGAGGGAAACAACAAAAGATAAAAATATATTTCATAACAGATAGAGAAAAAGGAAATCTATACAACTGAAAAGGTAGAAAAACAATCTCTAAGAGGCAAGTACAACATTAAAGGATGAAAAAACTAAAATAGATACTCCAAAAAATCCATGTGATAGTGTGGTAAAAATCCCACCATTTCACCACCACCTACCCAAAACCCAGTTGACAAAAAATATTTCCACCTCACATAAACACCTTGCCTTTACCAATATAAAATGACATAACCAGGTCTACACATTACCATAGGGGTGTGTATGGTGTGAGGTAAAATTCTCAGTAGGGTCTCACCATGGTGTTCATATCATGTCTCTGTGAAATAATCCAAGCTTGATCAACTTTAAAGAAAACAAGGAATTATATAGAGTTTGGCAGTTTTATATCAAATGTATGGAAAACAATTTAATTTACACGTTTTCCACATTTTAAAATAAAGAATATAAATCAATTTCAAAGCATTTCATATCCATATATCAACCATATATAAAGTAAAATTTATATCACATATCATATCAGATCCATGTAAGTACAAACCAAAAATAGTACAAGCTAGAGCATCCCAAATTGGCTAAAAGAATAAGTAAAATCACACTAAAGACCACACTAGGTCAGTAGAGCTACGAAACTCATACATAACATAGAAAATAGAATACGTATCAAGCCTCTAGACATATACATCAAGTCTATAGATCATAGCAACACCCCAGAAAGTGTACCTCCCAATAGGTCTAACAAGTCCCTAGAACAAAAATCCTAGGAAACATAGGAAAGCCCCATGAGCAAACCCCCCAATAGTGGATGAGGCCTATTACTACTCAATGTCTAGAAATTAAAATATTACATGTTGTGTAAACACATTACAGATCGTTTAAATTGTCAGGAAGAATTTTTAAAACCCAAATTCAGTGTATCTTTTATTTTTTACAAAATCTATGACCTGAGACCCACCTCACACAACCTTTAGACTACTTCTTAATGATCTTCATTAATACCAGAGAAAATATGGAGCCTATAAATGGAGGTCTAGCATGATTCTATTGAGGATACCTGGAGACTAAATCCTAGAGCGAGAAGTTGTGTTGTGTAGGGCCCTCCCCGAGTTTATCTCTCTTTTCTTTATGCTTTCATTTTCTTTTCTCTTTCCCTATAATCAACTCATAATTAGGATGAGGGGGTAAACCCAACATGTTCTAGGGTTATGTAATATAAGGGGGAAGGTTTTTTGGATTTATTTTATTTTATTTTATTCAGGAATTTGGTTTGTTGCAATATAATCATAAACATTCAATCCATTTATTTTTCTTTTATTATGACGATTGATATTTGAATCAAAAGGGTACTTTAATATTGTGCAAGTAAAAACCCTAAATAAGGATTGAAAATTTCCAAAATTAAGGGAAATCAGGAATAAAAATGGTATTGTGAAAAACTTGATTCGGTGAAACCCTAAATTACCAGACCAAGAGATTTAGGGTATTGTCACATTGGGGAGGGGATACAATGACCCTTGGATCTTCCTCATCTCTACTAAAAAAACAATTAGGAATCAATAAACCTATTTTCTAAAATCCATTTTCACCTAAACACTAAAATTAAAAAACCCTTGGTTTCTTTCAAAATCTATTTTCAAACCAAACCAATATGTTGTGCTTCACTTTATTCATGTGTTTTCTCAAAATCAATCAAACCAACCTTTTCTCACCTCTTTCTTAAATATAATAAAATTAAATCTTTTGAAAACCTAATCAAACTAATTTCACAAATTTTGTGGATCAATCTCAACCTACTGCTTTTCTCATTTTAATTAATTAGTTTCATCTGTTGAGTTTTTATAAATTTGTATTTTGTATAGACCCTTAAGAAATTAACGATGCCCTCTGGGCCTATCAGAATTATACATGTTTTTGTGCCATCAAGTATTATTATTTGTTAGTGTGTGTAATGTTCCTTAGACATTATGATGATTATTAATGCATCAAATGACTCACACACTTTTATTTAATGTTAAAATTTGTCACACCATATGTTTGCAGGAAGTAAATATGTTGGGTGCGTCTCGAATAACATGTTATTAATAAATAATTTGAGAATGGATTTTCCCTTCCTTATTTATGGAATTTTATATCGCAACCCTTTGATTGAAATACGAACCTACACATTAAATTACATTATCATTTTATAAATATGAGTTTATTTCAGATAGGAAAACAAAGATGCATCAAACATATATGTTGATGACATGATTTTAAAATTTTCTTAATGATATTTTGTGATAAAGGGGTTATATTACAAAGTGAGTGCTCATAGGTGGTTGTCGAATTTGTGACATTTACTTCTTTATCTTAGGTTCTTTGTCTTGTTTCTAGATAGTAATCTCAAACATTAGGTAAACCTCACTAATTCCACTGAGAATGAATCCTAGAGGGTCATACACTAAATGTTTTTATTAATCTCAATTAAATTATATTTAAAATTAATTATTTGAATAAATATTATTCTTATAACCAAGGAATTATTTTATTTGGGTTTTATTATTTCATAAATTGAATGAATATTTATTTGGACGTTAATTTTTATATTATTCGAATATATAATATTTATTTATTTATTTATTTAATGAGTAAATCTTTATCTTACTATGTAATTCAATAAATTTCGACTATGACTAGTCGACCAAGATTGTTTTTGGGGATAAATATTAATTTTCAAGTTGGTAAAATTATATTTATCAATGCGCCACTTATCACACACTTTCAAATAAAATAATATTATTATTTTATTATTTTAATATATGGCATGAGGTTAGACACGCGTTTAACATTTTATTAAGGGAACTTGTCTAATTAATTAAATTATAAACCCTGACATTGGGTCTATAAATAAACCACAAATACATTCCAAGAGAGTCTAATTGAGAATCATTGTGCATAGTATATTTCTCTCTAGAATTCTCTTGTAACACCCCAAGCGTTTATGGTATGTTTCCCTTTGAATAATGCAATAACTTGCATTGTACGCAACTCCGAGATTCTAACACACTGCAACCAATCAAACTAGCCGTTATGAACAGTAATACACACTTTTTGAAATTTTATAAATTTTATTTTTTAAAATAAACTTTATTTTCTGATTCGGAATATCGAAATTATCCTAGGGTGAATTTTTGGTATTTTTCAGAGAACATCCAATTTTTGATGAATAGTGAAAAATACTAAACTTTAACTAAAAACAACTTTTTTAATCAAATAATTTATAGTTCTAAATTATAATATTGGGTGGTTTTAAAGTATAATTAGAATATATTTTTACCATTTAATCCAATATTGGACATTGGACATAATTTCACATTTAAACTAGACATAAACAAGTGTCAATCTTTTGATAGTTATTAATTCTTAAAAACACGATTTTTTTTACAGGAGGAATTAATTTGAAATTAATTTTTTCTAATTCTGGGTTTTGAATTTTTAAAAATGGATTTAATATTTAGAATCAAGATTTCCAAATTTTGTAAATTTTTTACTTTTATTTTTATACATTTTGAATAATTACTACGGTAAATATTTTATCTACCATGGTTAAAAGATAAATCCGGTAAAGAAAGGTAAAAAAATAATATTATAATAATATTAAATTACTATAAAACATTTCCTAACCCTATTGGATGATACATTTTCAACCATGGGAATCCTTGGATCTATTTGGGGACCCTATAGAGCCACTTGTAAGTGAAAATGACACTTTATATTAATTAAGTTGAAGTAAATACAAAAATGACATAAGCATATATCTTTTAGTAAAACGATTTTTAGATAGGGTTATATATGTTATATCTTCGACTATAAATATTAATTAAAAATATAAACATGTTTTATACATAATGGTATTTTATTTATAATTTTTATACCTTGAATAATTAAATTTATATATGACACAATGATGATGTATTGTTTTCCTTATTAATGAAAGACTCTAGTAAATGGTATTATTAATGTTAAAATAAATATAATTTGATTGTTTTGATTCTTTAAAATATTTTATAAGTTAATATGACATGTTAGGGTTGATTAAATGAATTTTTTTCGATGTAATAATGTTTTTATGAATTCAGAAAAAACAAAATACCAAATAGTGTCAAAATTGACATAAAAGAGTTTTTAAAACAAATATTATCTTCTTAATTGATATTCAATTCCTAAAAATCTATGGTTCGGCAAAGAGACCTATATAATGATAGTTGAATCATTAATGAACCACTCGGGGTTCTCTTGGATGTTTATAGTAAGTTTATTAACTATATAATATAAAAATACAAAGATACATGATAAATGTCAAACTATTTAAGTAAGAGTTAAAAATAAAAGATAAGGTTAATATAGTGACCCAAACCTATCTAAAACCTATTTTTCAGGTGGTGTTAGACCCATAACCCCCTTATCCTCGAAATAACTCTGTTTTTAACCATTATAAACCGGAAATAAGTTTAGTATAAAATAATATATCTAGCTTTTCCTAAGATGCCCCTCACCCCTCTTATAAAAGGGAACTCCCCCTTCTCTAAAAATCACACCTTAAAAGCCATTTTTCTCAGATAAACCCTACCCAAATACCCTCTCAACTGTCCTCAATTCATCCTAGAGTACCTCCTTTATTCATAAAGCCACCCTAAAGAGCCCTTTTGATCAAATCAAAAGGAAGAACCCGAAGAAGAGGTAAATAGTTCATCACCTCTTTCAAGTTATTTTCTTCTTCCACTTCTTCTTTCTTTGTTATTTCTATTCTAGAATAATAAATCCAGTATATTCTATATACTATGATGTTATTAAAAATATGGTACCACCATATTCAGTATTATTTCTATCCTTTATATGACATGTCACCATACGTGCATACATACAGCTTACCGTCTCCACGTCGTGGTGTAATTGTTATTCAATACATTATTATTTGGATGGGTATAATAATTAGTGTAAATGATATAAATAATTAATATAACATTATAATTATTATGTATATAATATATACCATTTAATTATATATGATTTTAATATCAACAGAATGATATTGTCACTCGTGCGTACGTACGGATTACCGTCTCCATGAATGCGATGAGATTCATTCCCCATCGTATCCATTCCAGACTAATTTTCATTTGATAATTAAAAATAATGTTTAAAGACTTGATATCATTCTGTATATTAATAAGATACAAACTATCCATAACAAACACGGCTTATGTAACAAAACATATAAAATAAAACGAGTAAGTTAACACCTGAAACGACGATAATACTAAAATATTATTAACAAAGCTATATTAGAAGATCATATATGATATCATATTTATGTATATGATTCTTTTATAATTTAATAACAATGTTTTAACTATTCTACAGGAGTTTAACATCCCATATTCTATGGAAAAGTACAAGTTAAGGGTTTATTTCACAATTTTGTTCGTTATCTCAGGATGTTTATACATAATTATCTACTAGGACCTCTTTATAATTCACATCCATGTTTCTTAAAAATGTATTTCAAAACATTTTTATTATTTAATAGAATGTTTGTTAAAGTCATTTATACCTTTGTTTGACTTTTATAAGATGTTTATAAAGGAATATGTTTGTCGCTTTCCAAACAAGGTCCTTTATAACCTTTTCGACAAAATTAAGACAAGAGTGTCTTTTTTTTAACTTATACGGCGGGTGCGGCTATTTTCCACCGTTATAAAATTGTTGAATATTCCCTTACAAGTTTATAAGAATATTTTCAAAATAAATGTTTTCTTTTATAATTATGAGACTTTTAAATGATTTCAAAATAGATATATTTTTTCTGAAATAGTTTTGATGTCATCTATGTCAACATCCTTTGAGGTATTTTATGCTTATTGGAAGATGATTTATTATGGTACAAAACATGCATTTTGTATTGATGTTTTTGTGATATATTTGACTGTGGATATGTTATTTTCATACCATTCATGGATTATGGATAATGTATTGATATTTCGTATACTAGTTTTAATATGAATGTTTATGTTATGTTTAAACCTTTTCATATGAGGAATGAATTGGACTTAGTAAGTGATGGGTGGAGCCCTCTATAGCTCATTGATGCATCGGTAGGTCTCATGAGACAATATTGTGTCTTGGCACAATGTCTTCACAAAATCTTATTAGTAGTTTTGGCACAAGGCCTTGACTATGTGGTTATGAAGGATTGGAATTATGCATTCCATTATTATGAAACTGTTTATTGATATTCAATGTGATTATTAGATTAGTAGAATATCCATATGAATAAGTAAATGGAATTATTTCATTCTATATTTTCCATATTATTATGATGCTCGTGTTTAAAAGGCTTTTGTTTTAGTTATACATTGCCTTAAATGTTTATGCTTATTTATGAAAGTTTCTGCCATATTGTTATCCTTACTGAGCATCTCAGCTTGCCCCTTTCTATGTTTTATTTTTCCTAGAATGTGAAGAAGTATTTTATGAATGACCTGCAGGGATATTATGAAGGTATATGTGTGTGGTCTATGGAGAAAATATGTTGTTGTAATTTTCACTTTATGATGTAATGTAATACCTATGAATATATCTAGTGTTTCCAAGGATATTAAACAAATCGGTCTTTCGAGACTTGATCTTTTGTGATCATGCCAATGATATGTAATAAGGCACTGACTCTAGGTAATTGGGGTCGGGGCATTACAATTGGTATCAAAGGAAGTTTAGTACAAACCTTGGAAGCTAGATTTAGATAAACTCTGATTAGATCACATTACCCTAAGATAGACTTTGAAGATTATAATAGAATTACTTCCTATAATTTCGGTAATGTAGAGATTTTGTGAGTTTTCTGAGCAATAAATCCATGTCTGGATACGAGCAGGTAGAGGCGGATCTGACACAGATGTACCTACGGGTAAAATCTGAAAACACCTCTTTGATCTAGACTCGAACGAGAACTGGTGCATGACAACAAGCCTTGTTTTACTCTTGGTTATGACACTCTTGGGGGATATGATTAGGATAATTCTCATTTTCTTTACAATATATTATGAAGGTTTTATTAGTATATAATTCCTCAAAGAAAAACTTTTTATGATTATGGATTATATCCATAAACTGTTCAATTTATTTTAAGTGTTTAACAAGTTTGGAATTATGTATTTTGATTCATAAACTAATCTAGTTTATGCCATTTTTTATAAATGGTGCCTAGTGGAAGGAATGGAAACCTTATCAATGCGCGTAATACATGTAGGTATTTCCCTCCTAATCAAGATAATTATAGTGGAGCTGGTGATTCAATTGTTGTTAATCAGCTTATCATCATACTGGGACAACTCACTCAGGATATGAATAATAACCTTACCCATATGGAGCACCCTGATCCACAACTCGAATGATCAATGTTAGAACGATTCATGAGGAAACAACCACCAACATTAAATGGTATTACAAATCCATTGGTAGGTGGGAAATGTATAAGTTCCATAGAGAAAATATTTCATGCTTTGGGGAGTAGCGAAAGGGAAAAAGTTTCCATTGCAATTTATCACCTCATAGGAGATGTTGATCAATGGTGGTCATTGATTCAAAATACAAAGGAAGATAAAGAAGTATCAGGTATGGAATGGAGGGAGTTTAAAGATATTTTCTTAGAAAAATACTTTCCTCATTACCATCGAGCATATATGGAAGGACAATTTCTGAGTCTGAGGAAAAAAGAGGATGAGAATGTCACAAAGTATGAGGATAACTTTACAAGGTTAGCAAGGCATGCATCAGATTATATACGTATCCCAATGAGTAATAATGATCATTTCTTTAATGGGTTAAAACCATTTCTACATCAATAATTTGTCTCGAAATCTTTCTCAACGTACGATGATATAGTCTCATGCGCTATCAAGACAGAAAATGAATTCTATAAATCTTATGACAATAAAGTAAAGCAATAGAAGAAGAGAACGGTGGATCAAGAGAAAAATAATGGGAAAAAGGGAAAGATGGATCTTCCATTATGTGATAATTTTGGGAAAAAACACCCCGGTACTTTCCTAAAAGGTATGGGAGTTTGTTAAAAATGAGGAGAAAAATGTCACCTGGTTCGTGATTGCAAGGGAAAGAAAGAGGCTCTAAATGTTGAATGCTACAATTGTAGTGAAATGGGGCATTATGAAAATTATTGTCCTAAGCATTAGGGGAACCTACCTCAGAAAAGGCCAAGGGATCAAGGCCAATATTATGTTGTTACTATATTCGAAGTAGAATAATTAATGTATTTGTGATTTTGGACTCATGGATTATATTCTTGTTATAAGAATAATTTGATATATATAAGGATTGTACTACAGTACTTTTTGTTTTCATTAATGTTTTAATATGACTATGGTAATCATATTTTTAGTATGTGAAAATAAGATAAACATTACATTGTTTGGGGAATCTGATGTTACAATTGATTTTGGAATTTAGATACCTTTTACAGAGAGTCTGGACAGAGGTACTTTGGATAACTATAATGTTTCGAATGGATTAAGTTGAAATTTGGATAGTATTGTTTAAGGTTAAAACATTTCTTATTAATATTTTTCGAATATTATGATACTATAGTTTTAGGAAAAGGAAAACCAGTAGGTTGGGTGATAACCCATCGCGTTAGACAAAGCGGCACGAATCGAACCCACAACCATAGTGTGATAGGCCTTTATTACCTACCACTAGCCTACAGGAAGTCTCTGGTTATTAAAAAATATTTTTTCTTCATTTTAATGGAATGTGTTAATATTTGGAACCATATACTATTAGGATAAATATAATATTTTTGAGTTCTATTATCTTTTGGAGTGAAAGATGAGTCTGTGGTAGAAATTAGTTGAAGGATGAAACTCTACTTGTCAAGTATATATATATATATATATATATATATATATTTCTCTTATTCTATAAATAAATTAATTCTTAAACTTTAGGGAAGGGATATTAAAACCAAAAATTTGTTATCCTAATACCATATGTTTTGTTGAACTGATGATATTTTAAATCATCGTAGATTGATGGCTTTGAAGACCTCAATTTTACACTTGTTTGTGATTGATGACCTCAATCACTCCCTATACATATTTACATTTTTCCTATAATTATGTGTCTATAATTTCCACCAATGTTCTCCTATTAAAAAACCTAATTTGGTGGTGACATTCTCATTTTCCTTTACCTCTTATTAAAACCAAATTTTATTAACCCTATTTCCGATATGGGTTTTCCACAAAGATATTTTCAAATTTCAACCTTTTATTTTTTAAGAACAATTTCAAATTTCGGGAACACAATTTATTGAAGGAGGGGAGAAATTAACACCCCAAGCTTCCACGGTACATTTCCCTTTGAATAATGCAATAGATTTCAATGTATGCAACTTCGAGATTCTAACACACCGCGACCAATCAAACTAGCCGTTATGAATAGTAATACCTGCTTTTTGAAATTTTATAAATTTTATTTTTCAAAATGGACTTCATTTTCGGATTTGGAATATCGAAATTAGCCTAGGAAGAATTTTTGGTATTTTTTTGAGAACTTTCAATTTTTGATGAATAGTGAAAAATACTAAACATTAATTAAAAACAACTTTTTTATAAAAATTATATATAGTGATAAATTATATAATTGAGTGGTTTTAAAGTATAATTAGAATATATTTTTATGATTTAATCCAATTTATGTCATTGGACGTAATTTCACATTTAAACTGGATATAAACAAGTGTCAATCTTTTGATAGTTATTATTTCATAAAAACATGCTTTTTGTTTTGACAGTGGAAATTAATTTTAAATTAATTTCATCCACTTATGTGTTTTGAATTTGAAAAAATGGATTCCATATTTATAATTAGGATTTCCAAATTCTATAAATAGTTAACTTTTATTTTTAGACATTTTGAATAATTACTTCGGTAAATATTTTATTTACCAAGGTTAAAGGGTAAATACGGTAAAGAAGGGTAAAAAATTATATTATAATAATATTAAATTACCCTAACACATGTCCTAACCCTATTTGATGATACATGTCTGAACATGGGCATCCTTGGGTCGATTTTGGGATCCCATGGAGCCACTTGTAAGTGAAAATGATACTTTATATTAATTAAGGTAAAGTAAATACAAAACTGACATAAGCATATATCTTTTAGTAAAAAAATAGATAGGGTTATATATGTTATCTATTTGAATATAAATATTCATTAGAAATCTAAAATTATTTCCTACAGAATGGTATTTTATTTAAATTTTTTAGACATTGAATAATTAAATTTATTTACGACACAATGATGATGTAGTATTTTCCTTATTAATGAAAGAATCAAAAAAACGGTATTATAAATGTTAAAATATATATAATATGAAAGTTTTTATGACTTCCACGAATTTTATAGGTTATTATGACATGTTAGGGTTGATTAAATGAATTGGTTTAGAAGTAATAATGATGTTATGAATTTAGAATAAACTAAATACCAAATAGTGTCAAAATTGACATAAAAGAGTTTTTAAAACAAATATTATATTATTAATTGATATTCTATTAAAAAAAATATAATTTTCGTCCAATAGACTTATATAATGATAGGTGTATCATTAATGAACCACTTGGGGTTCTATTTGAAATTTATAGTATTTTTATTAACCATATAATATAAAAATACAAAGAGACATGGTAAATGTCAAACTATTTAACTAAGAGTTAAAACTAAAATATAAGGTTAATATAGTGACCCAAACCTGTCTAAAACCTATTTTTTGGGTGGTTGTTGACTCATACCCACCTTATCCTCGAAATAAATCTTTTTGGAGCAATTATAAACCGAAAATTATTTTATTATAAAATAATATTTCTAGCTTTTCCTAAAGTGCCCCTCACCCCTCTTATAAAAGGGAACTCCCCATTCTCGCAAATTCACGCCTTCAAAGCCATTTGGCTCGGCCAAAGCCTACCCAAATACCCTATAAACTATCCTCCCTTCATTATATATGCCCTAATTTTGTTATAAATCCAACCTAAGGAGACCTTTTGATCAAATCAAAAGGACGAACCCGAAGAACAAGTAAATATTTCATCACCTCTTTCAAGTTCTTTTCTTCTTCCACTTATTCTTTATTTGTTATTTACATTCTAAAATAATAAATCCAGTATCTTCTATATACTATGATGATATTATAAATATGTTACAACCATATTCATTATTCTATCCATCCTTTTAATGAAATTTCACCATAGGTGCATACGTACGGCTTACCGTCTCCACGTCGTGGTGTAATTGTTATTCAATACATTATTATTTGGATGGGTATAATAATGAGTATAAATGATGAAAATAATAAATATAACATTATAATTATTCTTTATATATGATACCCCATCCAATTATACATGATTTTAATATCAAAATAATGATATTATCTCTCATGCGTACATACGGATTACCGTCTCCACGAACGTGATGAGACTAATTCCCCATTGAATCCTTTCAAGAGTAATTTTCATTTTATGATTAAAAATAGTTTTTAAAGACTTTATATCATTATGTATATTAATAATATACAACCTATCCATAAAAAACATGGATTATGTAACAAAACATGTAAAAGAAAACGAGTAAGTTAAGACCCGAAATAACGATAATACTAAAATATTATTAACAAATCAATATTAGAATATCATATATGATATCATATTTATGTATATGATTCCTTTATAATTTAATAAAAATGTTTTTACTATTATAAATAATTATAATATACCATCGACTAAGGAAAAGTACAATGTAAGGGTTTATTTTACAATCTCTTTGTTATCCAAGGTTGTTTATATGTAATTATCTATTGGGGCCTCTTTGTCATCCACATCCATGTTTCTTAAAAATGAATTTCAATTTTTTTTTACTATTTAATAGACAATGGGTTAAAGTCAATTTATACCATTGTTTGACTTTTATAATATTTTTATAAAGTAATATTTCCATCGTTTTCCACATAAGGTCCTTTATAACATTTTCGAAAAAATTAAGGTAAGAGTGTCTTTTTTTAACTTATATGGCGGGTGTGGCTATTTTCCTCCATTATAAAATCATCGCAGATTCCCTTACAAACTTATAAGAATATTTTAAAAATAAAGGATTTCTTTTATAATTATGTGACTTTTAAAATATTTCAAAAAAGAGATATTTCTGTCAAATAGTTTTCATTTCATCTATATCAACATCCTTTGATGGATTTTAAGCTTATTTGAAGAAGATTTATTATGGTACAAAACTTCTATATTTTATTGAAGGTTTTGTGATATGTTTGACTGGGGATGAGTTATTTTCATACCATTCATGGCTTATGGATAACGTATTGACATTTTGTATGCTAGTTTTAATCCGAATGTTTATGTTATGTTTAAACCTTTTCATATGAGAAATGCATTTGACTTAGTAAATGATGGGTGGATACCACTATAGCTCGTCGATGCATCAGTAGGTCTCACGAGACAAACTAGTGTCTTGGAACAAGGCCTTGACAAAATTTTATTTGTAGTCTTGGCACAGGGCCTTGACTATGTGGTTATGAAAGTCTGGCATTATGCATTCCATTATTATGAAAGTAGTTATTGATATTGCATGTGATTATTGAACTACTAGAATATCCATGTGAATAAGTAAATGGAATTATTTCATTGTATCTTTTCCATATTATGATAAAGTTTAAGTTTAAAAGGATTTTTTTAGTTATACATTTCCTTAAATGTTTATGCTTATTTATGAATGTTTCCGCTATATTGTTATCCTTACTGAGAATCTGAGCTCAACCATTTCTATGTTTTATTTTTCCCAGGATGTGAAGAAGTATTTTATGAATGACCTATAGGGATAGTATGAGGGGATATGAGTGTGTTCTATGGAGACAAGATGTTGTTGTAATTTTCACTTTATTACGTAATGTAAGACTTATTAATATATCTAGTGTTTCTAAGGCTACTAAACTAATCGGTCTTTCAAGACTTGATCTTTTGTGATCATTCCAGTGTTATGTAATAATGCACCGACTTTGTGTAACTGGGGTCAGGTAATTACATCTCCACCTCCTTCTCTCATCCAATCAAGAATGATAATATCAAGATAATTTCTTCAAGACTATAAAAATATGAATTAATCAAGACAAATAATGTAATATAATCAATCAACTACTTTAGCACACGATAATTCATCAGTGTCATTTAGAGATCATAGAAGCACATGTGGAGCACCTCTAGATGGATTCTACCATTAGATCCTACAAGAATAATGATGAATTAATTAAAAGGGTATCAAATGATCAATATATATATATATATATGTATCGATGAATGATCCCAAGAATAGGGTAATTTTTCTTCCAGTTTAATCAAATTTTTAAAAAATTTAATGTGAAAAGATCTACTCTTGGTTCCAAAATATTACATGCTAATATTTATTGGAAAATTTTGGTTGGTCATGGAATTAAAATCTCGCACAATAGGTTAATATTCCATCGAATCCAACATTAATTTAGTGGGGATGATCTCTGATAAGTACTTCCGATGTTCTTGGAACCATCAACATTTCCACCATAAATCTAAACTAGGTGGGTGAACTCAAAGTAGTCACTAAAAGTATACCTTAAGAACCTACTTTCCAGGTAGCATTTACCTCCTTCAGAATTCATCTTGAGACATTTTTTAAATAAAATAATAAAGATACTAAATATTTTGAAACCTAAAATTATTTAGGTCTACTATTGTTATCTAAACGAGATTTTGGAAGCCATATTTTCTTCATATGAGGGTATTTTCTATTAAATATAGAAGATAGGTGAACCCTTTTAGTATTAAATATCAGGAATTTTGATAATTTAAATCATAATATTAGATTCATGGTTTTACGATAACAATAAATAAATTTTTATTGTGGTGTTACTCTTACAAATTTGGTTGGTTTGGAGGGCCACTGGGTAGTTATTCATTGGTATAGGTGGTATATACCAATAGTTCCCAAACTATTCTTATAGGTCATATGAAATACCTATAACAATGGTTTTTAAATTTCATTGGTATAGGTAATGTAAATAAAAAATAATAGTCTGGTTTTGACCCCAACACGACCCATTTATATTTCAACAACCTAAACACTAATCTACAATGTCTTTTGTGAACATCATATGATAAATATGTATATGTATATTTAAAATTAATTTAATTTTTGATGTATTTAATGTTTTTTTTACAAAAAACATCATAAAAAATTTGAATACCTATACCAATGGTTCTCCAAAATCGTTGGTATAGAGGTATACCCATGGTTATTGAAAACTATCGATATACGCACGTAGATTTTTGGGAATTATGCCAATGGTTTTGTAAAACCATTGGTATAGGTGATACTTATACCAATGTTTTTGTTAAAACTGTTGGTATGGAATCTCTTTATGGTCCCCATACTAACGGTCTTTTCTAGACCGTTCCTATGGGTGATACCTTCACAGGTGATTTTGAAAAAACCGGTGGTATATTTTCTCTATATGGTGTCTATACCAATAGTTTTTTCTAAACCATTTATATAGGGTCTTTATATTATGATTATACCAACGGTTTTGTCCAAAATTTTGGTATGGTCCCATTGGTATATCTTAATTTTCTAGAAGTGAAAGAATGAATCATGACCCATTTAGTCTCCCTCTATAGCCCCTTAGGTGTTAAATGTAGAGGTTGTCATTTTAAATCATTCCTTGAAATTATTTAAAGTTTATAAATAAATGGAGGTTGTGATAGTAATTATTATTTCAAGAGGATGGTAATGGGGGGTTAATTGCCTATACAAAATTTAAATAAAATAATTCAAACACAAATAGAATTAAAAATTGAAATTTAAAACTAAAATATGTAGTGAAAAAATTAAAGGAAATAATATTTATAAAATATGTTTTGGATCAACTAAATTTTCATGTGTCTCTTCTCCTTAGTGACATGAGTGTTATTTTAATTCCTTGGATTTAGTGGTATCCAAGAAACCCAAAGAATGAAGAATTTCATTTTCTTTTTAAAGGTTGTAATAAGTAACTGAGTCACTTAATTTAGTGGTAGTGAGCACCCAAGACAATACAAAATAAATTGGTTAAAATTTTTAATACAATTCATTTGAAAATCACTCTATAATATCTCAGAAATTTGAGATTTATAGTAAGATAGAGTGAGAGAGAGAGATTGGATTGAGAATATAAATGATGAAAAATAAAATCATACAAATGTGAGCGATCAACACATCATACATGATTTCACAATGTCCAGTGATTTTAAACACTTGTAAATGTTTCATAGAGGTGTATTTATAGCTTCTACATATTCTTTTAGGCCAATGGTGTCTTTATATGTCAAATAGATTTGATGGAACTCATGTATAGTCATTGGATTCAATAAAATTTATGTAGTTTTATTTCTAGAGAAAATCTCCCAAAGTATAGTTAGATCCCAATGGGGTATAGTTGGGATAACCTAGGAAGGTAAGTCTTTGTGGAATACACTGGAATTTTTTTTGTATATAACCATAGTTTCAATAGTGAAGGATGTAGCCACCACATCTTCCACCAGCCTACTAGTGGTTTTTTAACAGCCTTTCATTGAGAAGGGAAAAACACTTATCTTGAATCAGCTTCTGGGTGATTTCTTAATGAATATAATTCAAAAGGATACTTGTTTTGACATATATATATATATATAATATAATGATTAAAATGATATTATTTATATAATAAATCATTTGTGATCCCTAAACCAAAATGAAGGTTACAAGATCCTTGCACGATACATACATTTTCATGTTCCACTACTAATATCGTATTAAAAAATTATCTAAAATGTTACATTAATTAACCACTTTAAATTATATTTACTGAATTTTTATATAACCACTTTATTCTCGCTCAAATTTACCAATGAGATGAAGGTAGAACGGTCCTTGTAGTTTAGCTTGGGTTATCGAATCCTCAGAAGACCTAAGAAGAAACCTATATACACGTACATTCTGTGGACTATTTTTGGCTATGAAGTGGCCAACTTGGGTTGATTTTTTATGGTTTTAAAGTATAACTAATAGATTTAAGTGAATTCAATTTAAGGTAATGAGTTGATCCTAGGTTATCACTTGGGGTGGATTGGATGAATTCCTTTTTTAATGATTTCGATTTCTTATAATTGAGATGGATTCATTTAAGAAGATCAAACGAAATCATAAATTACTGGTTTAATGCCTAAAAACCTTAATACTAATCACCTATACACTTGAAGGATCAAATGTTTGAGCACTCCAAGGTAGAGATTCGTATTAGCACTTGAAATGTGTGACCTTAAATTCAATAAGGATAAAGAGGTTTCAAAATCATCAAATAAAAATCTCATTTAAAAAAAGTGATTTGCCATTAATGGAGTGATAAATAACATCAAATCCAGCCCTTTTCTACTCCCTTGGATCAACCCATAAAATATTTATCCCTCTATTGATGACATGTCTTCAACGGAAGCGGGATGTAAACTTACGAGGGTGGAATTGCATAAGTTAAAACAACAACAAAAATTGATCAGTCCTTCGTTGTGTGATAAATATCACAAAGTATGGTGTGAATAGATTCACACCTTGAACCAAAGGTATCAACGTGATATGTAGAAGAATATAATAAGAGTAAAGGAAGAACTTTTATTCAGAAACTAAGGTGAATTAAACAACTTACATGAGAAAGAAATGTGATTACAAACACAAAGCGGCAGCATAACACTACAATGAAACAAAGCACCAAAGATTAAAACCACCTTCACCACCACTGCATTAAATAGGCATTTTTGGAGCCTTGGGTCGAGACTCCAACCGTAAAAAAGATCTCACTTGAGTATGGTAGGCCTAGGGTGGTAGAAAGTAAGGGAGTAGAGACTTTTCCACCCTTGACCCGAGGTGGCAGCCATCTTGCTTCCACCGAATAGACGTGCTTGTAAGTCCTTCTAGATGGCCGAATCAGAGTGGTCCATATAATAATAAAATGTATCCCCGGATGCCTCCTACCCACCTGTACAATTTTGTCCCATTTGGAGTTTTTTATGCGGATATATGATTAAATTGGTAGACTGTTTTTCTGGGCCGTAGAATTTGGCCTTGAATATATCTCTAACTTGGTCCGCCTAAATGGACACCATGGAGGCCGAATTAGCATTGGAACCTGAAGAGTGATTTGTTACTTTACATGTATTCTAGACTATCACGAAATTTGGGATTCATTGGGCCTATATGTTGGGCCCCACAGTGTCATTAGTGGGAGGTGTCCAATTTGACTTCTCCAGAATTGTTTCCTTTTATCACAAAATATCTCCATCTTCTTCCCTGAATTCTCCATTGATCCCTGAATCAAACATGATCATATTTAAGTTTATATCAATTTCCCAAAATATCAAATTAAAATATGTATAATTATAATCCTTAAAATTATATGAATCATTGGGTACTTTAAATAATGATTAATAATGTATCACATAATAGTGCATTTTAAGAAGGTATTACAATCATAATGTGAAATGATGTTCAAAGTGTAAAATGCACTGAAATTGTGTTTATGAATAATAAATAACATGAATATTATATATATTAACAAAGAATATTATCCTCGTTTAGTGGATAATCACACCCCCCAACTTTAGTTTTGCTAGTCCCGAGCAAAATATATCTCAACAATATGAAATTTGAAATCCTTTTTCCAAAAACATTTTAATACAAAATGATCACCAGAAACCCTTATACCAAACAATCATGAAACCCATCAAAATATTTTAATACAAGATAGTTTCATAAGAAAATCCAAATCCCAAGCCCATTCCTTTGTTCAAATTCATTGCCATATTTCATCCAATATCAATTAAGTATAAGGATGTGTTGTGTGTCACAATAGACATGGGGGTTCATCTTTATTCAAGGGGGAAATTGCGGAAGCGCTAGGTGGAATCACATTTCAATATTAAGATGAGTATTCAATTTTTTTTATTATATAATTTATTTTTGTTTTTTTTTTTTCAATTTTTCCATGGTAATTGAAATTGCACTCAAAAGAGTCAACCCATGTAGCAAGACTTTGCAGATGACTCCTAGGATCTAAGACCTTAGGGCACCAAGTGAATCCCACATACTCGGGCATCATCTCAAGTTAACTCAGTCAAAAACAAATTTAAATTATCAAAAATAGAGATAAAATCACTAACTCTGGGCCAGACAACTATGGAGTCATTATCCCCAAGTGTCGAAAGCCACTCATTAGGTCATTTCATTGCTCTACGTGAAAATTTATTGTTTTTTTTTGAATAATAATATTAAAACTAAAATGATAACCAAACCTATGCTATTTATTTGGGGGACCCCTTGAACATAAACTAATACCCCACTATCCAAAGGACGTGCATTGTGATCTTTTTTTGGATGAAAATATAAACGATGAAATATCACATTGGACATCCACACTTTCCAAAATCTATGCTCATGAAATTATACAAGGATTAAAATCAGAATCCGGGCATGCTAAATTTTTTGATATTCAGTTTCAAAGTGTGCAATGTGTATTACCATGTTCAAAGTTAAAGGAATTTTTCCTTCCATTTACACATTTGTTTCTTCTTAAAATGATTCATTTTTTTGACACAAAATCATTTTTCATTTTATATTCCCCCCCCCCAACTTAAATTAACACTGTCCCCAGTGTTTAAAAAAGAAAATTTAGAAGGGGGTAGTGGTAGAGAATGGAATTTCAAAAAGGAAATTGAAAATGATGATCATGGAATGAAGTCACCTGGTGGTTGAAGTTGAAATTCTTGCTACTCCAAATTAGTCCATTGATCTCTTAGGGGATGTAGGCCCCTCCTTGGTTGAACATGTATCACCCAAAATAGTCCTTGAACCATTCAAAGAAGAACAGAACAGACCAAACAAACAACACAATGACTTATTGAATTCCAAGTATCATTATTTTTATGGTTTTCCCTGTTTTTGTTTTGTTTTTGTTTTTTTTAAATCAAACTAATGATACATTGTCTTCTTCTAAATTTCTAGGTAAGGTATTACTCAGGGATCACACCACGTGACACGGATGAATACGATGCTCCCCTTTCATACCCATCCATACTCATAAGAAGAACAGGTCAACAGTCTAATTTTTTTTATTAAATATCAAAAATATTAATTAATCTTATTTAAAATATAAAGTTTATTAAAAAAACAAAATGATAGGAAACTTGAAAACCATGGGTTTCCTCCCATGCAATGCTTTGTTTAACGTCGCTAGCTTGACTTGAATCCTAAATCTATCAATTTTTTCCTGGTTCATAGGTTGGCTCTGTTAACTCAACCTCTATTTCCTGTTTATTAAATGATTCAATAAATGGTTTTAACATTTGACCATTGACCTTGAAAATGTAACCACTTGTGGGATATTGAATCTCTACTTCCCCATGGGGGTACACATGATGCACTATGAAAGGTCCTGACCATCTAGACCTTAACTTTCCCGAGTGTAAATGATGTTTTGAACTATACAAGAGAAAAAAAATTCCCGGTTCAAAATGTTTGACCTTGATATTCCTAGATTAGTAGGCTTGAACTCTAGATTTATTGATCCTTGAATTTTCATAAGCCTCTATCCTTAGTTCCTCCAGTTCATTGAGATCTAATTTCCTTTTTGTTCCGACTAATGAGAAGTCATAATCCATTTGTGTAATTTCCCAAAAGGCCTTATGCTCAATTTCAATAGGTAAATGGCATGATTTTCCATAAACCAACCTATATGGTGACATTCCTAGGATGGTTTTGTATGTTTTACGATATGTTCAAAGAGCATCCAAGAGTTTCTCGGACCAATCTTTCCTAGAAGGATTGACAGTTTTCTCAATAATTTGTTTGATTTCACAATTGGCTAACTCATCTTGACCATTGGTATGTGGGTGGTAAGAAGTGGACACTTTGTGAGAAATTCTATATTTTTCCATGAGTGATGAGAATAGACGATTGAAAAAATGAGTTCCACGATCACTAATGATAGCCCTAGGAATTTCAATTCTAGAGAAGATGTTTTCCTTGAGAAATCTAATCACAGTTTGATGATCATTGGATTTTTAGGAATTGCCTCAACTCATTTAGAGACATAATCGATAGCTAAGAGAATGTAAAGATATCCCCTAGAGTTTGGGAAGGGACCCATGAAATCAATTCCCCAACAGTCAAAGGTTTCAACCACCAAGATGGGAGTTAGTGGCATTTGACTCCTTTTTGTGATGGAACCTACTTGTTGACACCTAGGACAGCTTTGACAAAAAAATTTAGGAGTCCCTTGAGTAGGTGGTCCAGAAGAGACCACATTGAAGAATCTTAGAAGATATTTTTTTAGAGGAAAAGTGACCTCCACATGCCTCACTATGACAGAATTTAAGGATGGACTCTTGTTCAGATTCTGGAACACACCTCCTAATGACTTGGTCAGGGCAGAACTTATAGAGGTATGGATCATCAAACACATAGTTTCTATCATCAGAAAGGAATTTCCTTCAAGCTTGAGTTTATAAGAATTTTGGAATGACTCCTGTAACTAAAAAATTGGCTATGTTAGCATACAAAGGGCAGTTACTCATAGAGTATAGGTGTTCATCAGGAAATTAATCAGACACAGAAAGGTGGTTTGAGTTGTCTTTAAATTCCATCCTAGAGAGGTGATCAGCTACAACATTTTAAACGCCCTTTTTATCCTTGATTGTGAGGTCAAATTCTTGTAAGAGAAGGACCCACCTAATCAGTCTAGCCTTCACATCTTGTTTTTGGAAGAGATATTTTAGTGCAGAATGGTCAGTGAACACAGTGATGGGGGATCCTAAGAAGTAGGACCTAAAATTTTCTAAGGAAAACACAATAGCAAGTAACTCCTTTTCGATAGTGGTGTAGTTTATTTGGGAATCATTTAAGGATTTTCTTTCATAATTAATGACATAAGGAGTTTTATCACAACGTTGTCCTAACACAACTCCAACAACAAATTCACTGGCATCACACATAAGTTCAAAAGTAAGGTTCCAATTTGGAGATTTCATAATGGGAGGAGAGGTGAGAGAGTATTTGAGGGTTGAGAATGAACCCTCACATCTTTCTGTCCAAAAAAATGGAGCATCCTTTACTAGCAGAGCACAAAGGGGACAAGAGATTGAACTAAAGTCCTTGATGAATCTTCTATAGAAACCATCATGTCCTAAGAAAGGCCTCACTTCCTTGACCATTTTGGGTGATGGAAGGTGACGAATGATTTCATCCTTGGCTTTATCAACTTTAATCCCCCTACCTGAGACCAGATGGCCTAGAACTAGTCCCTCTTTAACCATGAAATGGCATTTTTCCCAGTTTAGGACCAGATTCTTTTATTCGCATCTTGACAAGACTCTCTTTATATTCCTCATACATCCCTCAAATGTATCCCCAAACATAGAGAATTCATCCATGAAGACCTCTAGAAAATCCCCTACCATGCCTGAAAAGATTCCCATCATGCACCGCTGGAAGGTTCCAGGGGCATTGCATAACCCGAAGGGCATGCGTTTGAAGGAAAAGGTTCTGAATGGACATGTGAATGTAGTCTTCCCTTGATCCACTATAGAGACCTCAATTTGATTATACCCTGAGTACCCATCTAAGAAATAGTATAAGGCATGACCTGCCACTCTCTCAAGGACTTGGTCAATGAATGGTAAGGGGAAATGGTCCTTCTTGGTGAATGAGTTTAGCTTCCTATAGTCAATGCAGACCCTCCATCCACTACTCACCCTTGTTGGAAGAATCTCTCCAACCTCATTGGTTATAACTATGATTCTAGAATTTTTTGGAACCACTTGGATTGGGCTCACCCATTCACTCTCAGCTATGGGATATATGATACCAGCTTTTAACAATTTCAGAAGTTCTTTCCTTACTAACTCTATGAGATTAGGATTGAGTCACTGTTGAGGTTGATGACATGGCTTTGAATCAGATTTCAGAACAATCCTATGAGTCCCGATAAGTGGGATAATCCCAGGAATATCAGACATGGTCCAACCAATGATTTTCTTATGTTTCCTAAGGACATATAGATGAATCCTCTCATGATTGGATTAAAGAGAAGAATAAATGACAATAGGATGTGTTTGATTGTACCCTAGGAAAGAATACTTGAGTGTAGCGGGAAGTTCCTTCAATTCATGATCAGGTTGGTTCATAATTTCAGCAGAAGATTTGAACATTGGATCAAGTTCAATTTCTTTTTTAGAGTTTCAGATAGGAGTTATTCCCCACATGTAGAAGTTTCATCTACTAGATTGGATTGATCAGATTTAGGGAAGGAAGTTTGATTGGTCTCCATGAAATTGGTTTCCTGAAAGGTTTCACTAATTGTTGGACCTAAGACTTCATCATAAGAGCAATTTGAAAATGATTCAATCCAAGGAGATAAACATCCTTCATGTGAACAAATAAAATCAATCTCATCCTGACATTAACATTCATCAAATTTTTCTTGATGTTATATGGATTCATTATCAATTCTTCCTATCATGTTTACTTCATGAATTTCTTCATCATCCCCTATTTTTGAGCATGCATTATAGATGTTCAAGTCTAGACTCATGTTCCCAAAGGTGATGGTCATGTTCCCATTTCGGACGTGGATAACAGAGTTGATTGTTGCAAGAAAAGGATGGCCAAGGATTATTGGGGTTTGTTCCTCATTTCCTATGTTTGGATGGTTGTCAGGGACAATGAAGTCAGTAGGGTAGATGAAGTTTTCAACCTTTACCAGAACTTCCTTTAAAATCCCCTTTGTAACCCTAATGCTACGATCAGCAAGTTGAAGTGTGACAGATGTGGGTTGGAGTTATTCTAGGCCTAACTGGCAGTACACGACATATGGGATGAGATTGACACTATCACCTAGATCAGACAAGGCCTTGAAAAATTTTCTTTCTCCTAGTTAAACATTGATTTAAGGTCAACCTGGGTCTTTCAACATAGGAGGAATGGTCCCTTGAATGGTGGTACTCACATTAACATCCAAAAAGACTTGGTTTTTATGTTAAAATTTTCTTTTAAAAGTGAAAAATTATTTAAGGTAATTTGTGTAGGCAGGTATGGTTTGGATGGAATCAATAATGGGAATGTTCAACTTGACTTGTGAGAAGATTTCTCTCAATGTTTCACTCAATTCAGGCTTGGTTTTCCCCCTCATGCGTTGAGGAAATGGTGCAGGTTATGGGGTTGTTTGTTTAAGAGTTGTTTCTTTGAAAATTATATCATGTTTTTCAGTTTGATCATTTGGTTCATTTTAATTTTCATCCAAGTTTGAATCTTCAGGTGGGTTCTGAATTCTTTGTTCAGGTTTCTCAATTGATTTCCCACTTCTTAAAATAGTCACAGCCATTAGTTGTTCATGAGTTGTTTGAGTACAACTTGACTCTCCCCTTGAATTTTAGGATGGAACCGCCTGATTAGGCATGGGTTCCTTTTCAGTTTTGATGGTTTTAAGTTATTGTTTTAGGGAAGAGACTTCAGAGTTAATCCTCTCCATTTTTTTGCACAGTTTTTCTAGTAGGCTTTGTGGAATAGTTTGGGTTGGTGCTTGAGAAGATTGGTTTATCCCATGGGGATATTTTGGAGGTGGGATGGTTTATTGAAAATGGACTGGTGGATGTTGGTACTGGATAGGTTGGGTTTGGAACTGGTTATGGGATTGGTAGCTCTAATGGGGGTAAGGATTTTGTCCCTGTGGTTGGCTAGGTTTTTGGTTATCATTCCAGCGGAAGCCTGGGTGGTCATTATACCTTGGGTTGAAGTTGTTTTGGTATTGAGTCTTTTGAAAGTTCAAAGCATTTACATCTACTGGGGTTCCTCCTAAAAAACATCCTTGATGGATGGAATGGTTGGGCAGTGTTCTGTCTTATGGTCATGTTTGTCACAAATTGTGCAAACAGGGTCTACAGTTTGGATTTCATAGACTTTCCTTAGGTCTATCTCTTCAACCTTCTTAGAGAGTGCTGAGAGTTTATCCATAAGGCTTTCCTCTTCTCTAAGTGTATGAATTCCAGTAGTTCT
The DNA here is from genome assembly GCA_963277665.1 of Viscum album. Lineage (NCBI taxonomy): Eukaryota > Viridiplantae > Streptophyta > Magnoliopsida > Santalales > Viscaceae > Viscum > Viscum album. The sequence continues at coordinate 1,285,862,676 of OY728134.1, forward strand.
TTGTGTCTTTTTAGAATAAGGTGAAGTTCCCCATGTTTGGTTCTGTTCCGAAAGGATTTCTAGATACTCGTAAGCATCATTTGGGGCTTTTTTTAAAGGTTCCATTAAACATCATGTCAATAAATTTTTTATTCCCTAGACCCAACCCTTCATAAAAAAATTTCACTTGTTCAGGAATAGAAAATCCATGGTGTGGAACCATGTTTAGAGTGTCTTTGAACCTCTCCCATGTTTCATAGAATTGCTCTCCCTCTTTTTCAAAAAAGTATTGGATGCTCTTTTTAAGTGCAATTGTTTTGTGGTGGGGAATTTATTTTTTGTAGAATTCTCTTGTAATTGGTCCCATGAGTGGATTGATGCAGGTCTCAAGTTGTTTAGCCAATTTTTAGCTCAATCCTTCAATGAAAAATTAAATAGCCTCATTTTAGCAGATTCTAGTTGATGTGGGGGACATATGGTTTCTACAATGTCATTTAAATCCTTAATGTGAAGGTAGGGCATCTCGGACTCCATTCCATGGAATGTGGGAAGGTGGTTTAGGACATGGGGTTTAAATATGTAGTTGGCATCTCCTAGGGAGTTATGTCTAATGCATGAGGGGGTATTGGTCCGGGAAGGTGTGAGGTAGTCATTCATGGTTTGATCAATTGCATTCCCCAAGTTTGGGGCTGCCTCATTTGGGTTTCCATTTTGGTTCCCACCTAGGTTTATGTGTTGGTTTCTTTGAAGATCTTCCATTGAAATGGTATCAATTTTGGACTCTAGTGTATTAGGAAGATTAGGATCTAATGTAATGATTTCCCTTGGTGTACTTTACTCCCCAACCCCAGGACTATCCACCCTAACTAGACAGTTTGATTGATCGTGGGTGTAGGCGGACATGTGCCAAAAGAAAAAAAAACAGAAAGGTACCAGATAAGAGAATTTGGATGAGAAAAGAAGAAATGGGGGAGAATGGAATGGGTGTTTAGATGACTTACTTGGGTCCCCAAAAATGATGCCAAAATTTTATTCTCGCTCAAATTTACCCAAGAGATGAAGGTAGAACGGTCCTTGTAGTTTAGCTTGGGTTATCGAATCCTCAGAGACCTAAGAAGAAACCTATAGACACGTACATTATATGAACTATTTTTTTCCTTGAAGTGGAAAACTTGGGTTGATTATTTATGGGTTTAAAGTATAACTAACAGATTTAAGTGAATTCAATTTAAGGTAATGAGTTGATCATAGGTTATCACTTGGGGTGGATCAGATGAATTCCTTTTTTAATGATTTCAATTTCTTATAATTGAGATGGATTCATTTAAGAAGATCAAAAGAAATCATCACTTACTGGTTTAATGCCTACACACCCTAACACTAATCACCTATACAGTTGAAGGATCAATGTTTTGAGAACTCCAAGGTAGAGGATCGTATTAGCACTTGAAATGTGTGACCTTAAATTCAATAAGGATGAAGAGGTTTTAAAATCATCAAATAAAAATCTCATTTAAAAGAAGTGATTATCCATTAATGGAGTGATAGATAACATCCAATACATCCTTTTGCTACTCCCTTGGATCAACCCATAAAATATTTATCCATCCATTGATGACATGTCTTCAACGGAAGCGGGAAGTAGACTTATGCGGGTGGATTTGATGAAGTAAAAAACAACAATAAAAATCGATCACTCCTCTGTTGTGTGATAAATATCATAAAGTATGGTGTGAATAAATTCACACCTTGAACCAACAGTATCAACGTGATAAGTATAATAATAGAATAAGAGTAGAGGAAGAACTTTTATTAATAAACTAAGGTCAATTAAACAACTTACATGAGAAAGAAATGCGATTACAAACACAAAGCGACACCATAACACTACAATGAAACCAAGCACCAAATATTAAAAACTCATTCACCACCACTACCTTAAATAGGAATTTTGGGAGCCTTGGGTAGAGCCTCCAATAGTAAAAAATATCCCACTTGAATATGGTAGGCCTAGGGTGGTGGAAAGTAAGGGAGAAGAGACTTTTCCACCCTTGACCCGAGGTGGCAGTCAGCTTGCTTCTAGCGAACAGACGTGCTTGTAAGTCCTTATAGATGGCCAAATCAGAGTGGTCCAAAGAAGAATAAAATGTAGCCCCGGATTTCGCAGACCCACCTGTAAAATTGGGGCCCATTCGGAGTTGTGTATTCGGAGATATGATTAAATTGGTAGACTGTTTGTCTGAGACGCAGAATCTGGCCAGAATTTTATCTCTAACTTGGGCCGCCTAAATGGACACTATGGAGGCCGAATTAGTATTGGATCCTGAACAGTGATTTGTTCCTATACATTTATTCTATAATCCGATGATATAGGGGATTCATTGAGACTATATGTTGGTCCACACAGTCTCATCAGTGGGCTGGTGTCCAATATAACTTCTCCAGAATTGTTTCCTTTCATTACAAAATATCCCCATATTCTTCAATGAATTCTCCATTGATCCCTGAATCAAACATGTTCATATTTAAGTGTAGATCAATTTTCAAAAATATAAAATTAAAATATGTATAATTAGAGTCCTTAAAATTAGATGAATCATTGGGTACTTTAAATGATGTTCAAAAATGTATCACATAATAGTGCATTTTAAGAAGGTATTACAATCATAAAGTGAAATGATGTTCAAAGTCTAAAATGCACTAAAATGGTGTTTATGAATAATAAAGCACATGAAAAATATATATATTAACAATGAATATTATCCTCATTTAGTGGATAATTACCACTTCATCTTCAACATTTATATTTCAATTAACATATATTTAATTCAACCATGGTAAGTTTATAATCATCATCTGCATTGGGGGCTTTTGTAAGTAGTAAATTCATCCCGTAATTTTTCATATGAACAGGGGTTAAATATTTTTAGGTCATTTATAGCTGATGGCTTAAGAAATAATGTAGGGGTACAGACCTAGGAAAATACTGGTGCATCACAAGACATAAACATGGGGCCCTTATGTCATGTAATGGATTTCATGTCACTAAGATTTTTGTCTGTAAAATTGTAATGGGTCGTCTATGGAGTGAGTATGCCCAAGGGGGGTTACCCTTGATGAATCATGGATGTGTGTGTTGTTTCCATTACCTGTAACACCTAGGAACTTAATAAATAATTATCATCACATCATTTAAATCATCATAACTCGGGGACCACCCCTACCATCACAACCTCACTATACAAATATAACAATAATCAAAACATTTTCAACTCCTCGCGACTGCACAAAGCCAACCATAGTAAGGCCACCAGCCCTAAAAAATATAAAATACTATTCACATGGAAAGTATATAAAAACAATAGGGTTTCTAAAACAACAATATTATTTTCCTCATCTCCTCTCTACCAAGCATAAATAACCCAATAATTCATGTAATAAAAAACCCATGCTATCATTTCTTCTCATTATCATTTTTAAGTCATTAAACCAATTAAACCTTATTTTAAACATGAAAACTAGACGAAGAAATAAAACCTAAAATCTTAAAATCATTATCAATCAATAAGATCATAACAAAGGAAACAAGTATGTCATGACCCACCTTCACCAAAATGAGGAAAGGGACAACAAACTTCCAGACCCTTCCTTCTTCAAGTTGAAGGAGAGATAATGACCCCCAAGTCCCAACTTCAATAGGCCTTGGAGTGGAAACTATCACCAATGGTATATAATCTCACATAATATGGAAGGAAGTACAATTTTTATAGAATAAGTTTGGGATAAAAGATGGTAAATCCCAAAAAACTCCAAAAACTGAAAGTAAAAGTAAATCCCAATATCCCATTCTTATATGCATGTCCAAAATAAAGTAGTAAAAAGTACAAGAAAATCCAAAGGAAAGTACTAAAATAATGAAAAAGAAGCAATGAAAACTCTTGATGCCCAAGATATTAAGGTCTGGCATGATATTCAAAGTCCTCTTGGAAACCTGAATGTAGTTTTATATACGTAGAGTGAGCATATTAGTATACTCGTTAGGGGAAACCAAAAGATCCCGTGCACTAGTGGGGAGGAATTCTAATGCCCCGTGAGGATTTAGAGGTAACAAAAACACCTAGCAAGGAAAACTATCCACCTGGCCTCACCAAGAAACACTCCCAAATAATTCAACCCAGGTAAAGTAATAGTAATAGAACACCGATATTTGGGTACCCTGCACCACTTTTCCACTAGTTAATTAGAATATCCTATGCGTCAGACCTTCCCCACTAGTATAACTATAGTCCCACTGCTACCCCAAATACAACTATATAAGACACCACAACCAGAAATCCCACCCATAGACACTTGGGAAACTAAAACCATACACATCCACACCCGAAAACACCTGGGCCACAATAACTACTGCCACAGCCGAAGACACATGGGTTGTAACAACCACCTCCATGCCCGAAGACACATGGACCTCTTCCTGAAGACACTCAGGAAATGAACCTACCCGCACACACCTGGGCCAACCACCACAACACACCCTGCCCGAAGAGTCTAGGGCCATAATGAACCTTAATCCATCACATCCTTCCTGAAGAGTCTTGGGATACATGGGAGAGGGAGAATAAAATGAGATACTAACAATCCACTCTTAAGAATGATGGAAAAAATATGCTCACCCATGAAATGGGGGTGTTCGGCATGAAGTGATCATCATGGGTGGGGTGCATATGAGAAACATAAGAAATACAATTTATACATATTGTTAATCAAACACTCATTCCAGCCTAAGGGTTCTGAAGTAGACAATCAGCTCGTATAGAACCTCTCTTATTACTATCCTTACAAGCACAAATAAACAACAACCATAACTAGAGCCCAACCCGTTCCTAGAAAACATTTCCCCTATTGTAGAAATTCTCATTTAACATGATCAAGTGATTTTCATTTAAATAATTATTCTCTACCAACAAACTAATCAGGCATAACCAGAAGCCAAAAACAACAACTGAAACAAAACAGTCAAGCATGCTTTTAAGTATTCCCACCATGTTCCCTTATAAAGTTGAAACAACAAAAGATATATATGAAAACCCTCGAAGTATTAGAACCAAACCAAGCCCCAACATAAAGCTCTACACTGCCTCAGATTTTCAACCAACAACCCTTTAACCAGATGTTCTATTCCCATCCACGTCACCCCACACGGTATCAAACAAATCCACCAAACATATCCCCACAACATAGCAATGAAGTTTTCATATTTAACCACACCATTCATTAAGTTACTTATTTCCATTTGGTTAATTGAGGTGATCACACAAGGATTATTATTCATTGGGAATCCATTTAATCATTCGAGTTTTCATAATTAACTAGTTTCCATGTTACATCCATTCAATCACAAGATTATCCAAAAAATAGAGGTTCATTAGTGCCCAATAAAGGACCACCAACGACCATGATTTTCAGTTGGCATAATACCATACAATTCACAACATAAAAAAACAAAGATAAAAGAATACAACAACATCATCATCATTCAAACCCCTTCATTATTTAAAAGTCTGTTTAGTATATTTTTTATGGTTTGGTTTCATATACGTCCCGAGGGAAACATTATCACACCCACCCCGTATGATGCACAATAAAGAGAGACGAAGGAAAAACCCCTACATGGATGATCAATGATCAAATTTTTCTCCCCACGCCAAGAACTGGGGATGCATGACTTATAGAGGAAGAACTCCAAGGACTCTAAGGCTGAGCAGAAGGGGCTCCATCACGGGCACATGATTCATCTCGGGAGGAAGTCTCGAGGCACACTAAGAGAAAAAGAAAGGAATAAGGAAGAGAGGATTTTAGTTTAAGAAGATTCCATATCCTAAAATTAGGGATACAATTTCAAAGTACATAAAATTCAAATCATGCCTCAACCATGTGGCTTGGAAGTTTCACACGTTGGGATTAATTGAGGTTTAATAATTCTCCTCGGAGATGGTGGAGATAATGGTTGTGAGTAAATATATTTCTATTAAACTGAGAAAAAACCTAATAGGGGCTAAACTGGAAAACATGGGAAATGGTGTGACACTGAGGAAAATGGTCACATGTTATGGTAACGCATGGTTCGCCCGAATCTTTTGGGTTTAAACCATCTTTTACGAGCCTTAAATTGATTTGAAAGGGGTATTAAAACAATTTTACGTCAAAAGATACGCTACTATGGTGAAACTAGAAAGTCCTGGAGAAACTAGAAATGAATCACTGTTGGGTGAGTCTCTATCACCATGGCACCATCTCCTGGGCACTAATGCTTATTGGTGCTACAGACGACCCATCGGTGCCACTGAGAACCATCGGTGCCACCGACACCTATCGATGCCACCATTCGTTCAACCTAAAATTTGGAAACTCCTTGATGAGTCACTGATGGTCTCCAGGATACCCCAAACACCAAAATTGACAAATTAATGGACCAAGATGGTCCGGGCCATTACAAAGTAAAATACATGTGTTTCACTTTTCCCATAATTTTATTTAAGTTTGGTTTATTATCTTTGTTAGATCAATTAGTGTAATGAAGCTCATTTCACCTTGAAGAGCCTTGTTACAATTTTCCATCCATATCTCTATCCATGGAATGATAAATCGAGTTAAATTCACCCATACACTATAAGGGAAAAGGGAAAGTTTGATTCACCTATGTAATGCCCTGGCACGAACCACCGGTTGTGAACCATTACGTCTCCCCATACATAAGAGGGTGCCAACTAGAACTGAGTGTCCAAGTCTATATGTTCAGAAATTATTCCCTCAATATCAATTCATGGAATAAATAAAAAATAAAAAATAGTATAATAAATAATAAGTGTAGCATGCTCAAACAGGAAGATGACACCATACAATTAAGTCATGTTATTGGTATTCACTGGTCATTGAGTGATTGTGCTACTTGGGAGCCACTATTCATCGAGAAATATGCACCTTGGCATCCGCTAGGCATCGATTTCGTCACACGATATCCACTAGGCATCAAATTTAATCTTAAACCAAGGATCTCCTGGTTTAGTTATAGAGACCCAAAGATTGAAATACATGGACATTACATTAATTTTACAGAATACTTAATACATAATAAAAACCAACACTCAAGGATCATAATAGTTTAGTGTCTTTGGAAACTCAGAACATAATCTTTTAATCATGGTGAAAGATCTTCAACATCTCCCATAAAGATCTTCTAATTTTGTTTTCTTACCTAAAACCTTTCTGTATATCCTGGGGAAAAGAAAACATATAAAGGGTGAGATCAAATTCTCAGTAAGGGTAAGCATGGATAAAATAAAACAAACCATATACATTTGATCTTAAAAACATGAACATAATGTTTAAACACCAAAATCTTGAGCAATGACATAAAACATGGAAGTACATAAGGCATAGATCATAATGGGACATCAATCAAGATAAAATAGCATGGGAAGAAAACATGTAATTGTTGGAAACCATTAATCACATGATGTGATTCCCATAGTAGCCAAGGAATTTCTCCCAAGACCATCTTAGTGGACAAAGTCCCTTACTGAATCGAGTTCACTCCTCATTCTTGTCCTGTATCACTTAACCAGATTAACTTGTCGTTCCAGCCATGTCTATCTCATGAGATATAAATCTTTACCCAATGCATTGGAGGGAGATATAGGTCCCACCCATCTCATAATGAAATAATTCTTATGTGTGCCACAAAATAAACATAAATCATTCATCATAACCCGATGAATAAAATGGTTTTCATAAACATCATCCCATCATAACGTAATCCATATAAAACAAATGGATATCATTACATCATAAGGAGAATCAAACCATGTAAATAATAGAGACTTTATACTTGAAACATAATCATACTAAATAATGTCATCTTAGATGGAAAATATTTTTAAAAAAACACTTGAATTGAATTCTTGAGGAAACTATCCTTTCTTCTTCAAAATCATTTTCTTTTCAAAAAATTCCATTCTATTTTAAAAGAAAATGACTTTTTGGAAAATAATAATGAAATCTTATAGAGGAAACTTCATGAAAATAAGTCATTATAAAACCGTAAAAATCCTTTCATTCTGTATAAGTTAAAAAACATTCTTCTCGTACTTTTATTGGAAAATTCAAAAAGAACCTCATATGGTAAACAAAAGAATGATTCCATACATACAATTTAGTAAAATTCAAAAATGATTATAAAGGAAATTAAACATACATGAAACCATCTTTAGAAAACAGGGAAATGGATGATAAATATAACCCCAGTAAATACTTACGAATAAACAATCTCGGATAAGAACGAGATTGGAAAAGTTATCCCTTACCTTATGTCTGATATGCTTCGTATTTATCTGATCCTCCTCTTCTTCGATGAACCTCCTTTAAGCTTCCTCTTAAGGGACTAGAGTTGGTCTTTTTAGAAGACCAGAACCTCCAGAATGTTTCTAGAGAAGTTTAAAAGAGAAATTGGCAGGTTTTCTCCGAGCTTGAAGGCTCAAAGTGTTGTGAAGATGAGAGGGAGGAGGTGCTTTTTTATAAGGGAGGAGAGGTCCACCTTTGGAAACCTCAAAAATATTAATTTATGATAAATCAAACCCCACGTAAAACCATCTAAAAATGACTCATAATTGAAGATTATATGAGATAAGGTTGTAATCTCATCATCCAATAAAATTTAGACATGTTGGAAATTTATTTTAAACCTTATCAACTTGATTTATACTTATTTAATCCATTTGATTTTATTTGTGGTAATAAGATTCTAAATTTTAAATTGGTATAAATAATTACTTATGTGTTGTGAATTGTCCATAATTGGATACTTTATGACATCGTCGACCATATAGATTTTAATTTATAATTTTTAAATATTTTTGTGATTTTTAAACAATTTTATAGTATGTTATTTTTATAAAATAACAATAGTATCAATTTTGACACTATTAAATTATTTGTATTTAAATAAAATCCACACAGAAGATACGTTCAAACTAAAATATTTAATAGATTCATAATATGTTATATTTATCTAGAAAATTCGTGGAGAAAATTAAATAGTCTATATAATATTTATTTTAATATTTTTAAAACCATTTATTTGATATTTCAATCAATAAATTAATTTCAACATCACTATTCTATCACTTTTAATGATAATTATTTAATCCATATAAATTCTAAATAAATTCACATGATGTAGATAATTTTATTATATTTCTGGAGACTATTAATTTTTGAAGTTTCATGAAGTTTATCACTAAATTAAAATTATTATACTTATACAATTTAAGAGAGTTACATGTTGTCACTTTCTTTGGTTTTAATAATAATTAAATTATTTTCATGGTCAAAAGTTTGTATAATGAATCTATTTCGACCATTAGGTGATATGGTTCAACTTTTAGTCATCCAATAGAATTTTTTCAGGTGTAAGGGTAATTTTATAATCTTATTTTTACCCTTAATTTCTTGATTTACCTTTAACTGCTGTAAATAAAAATTACCGTAGTTACTATTCATAATATCAAAAAATTAAAAGTAACCTATTTACATAATTTCGACCCACTGAATTAAAATAAATAATCCATTGTTCAAAATTTAAATCACAGAAGTTGCAGTAATTAATTTAAAATGAATCCCGTTGTTAAGAAAACGGGTTTTGAAAGTTAAAACATTGCTGAAGATTGAAATGTTTTTACCTATAAATTCAATGTAAAATTAATGGTAATGACATACATTATATTAAATGGTAAAAATATATTCTATTTATACTTTAAAACAATTTACTATTATAATTTAACCATATAAATTATCTCGATGAAAAAAATTTGTTTTTAAGTAAAATTTAGCGTGTTTTTACTATTCATCAAAATAAGAACATTGTCAGAAAAATATCGAAACTTTATCCATTGTAAATTTTTATAACCTGATTCAAAATAATAAGTTTAATTTTTAAAATTGAACTTATAAACTTTTCCAAAATTATATTTAAAATGGGTGCGCCATCATAAGGTGACAAAACTGCATTTTTTGAAAAAATACTTATTTTACACAAAATATTTATTTTGTTCTCATACCATGTTATAGAAAATGTGTAAGATGAATAATAATGTTATAAAATTCAAAATGTAGTTAATACTATTCATAAAAGCTAGTTTATAATAATATTATAACCATATATCATTGTTTAGTGAAACCTGGTATTTCGTACAACACACGCTATCGAGGAAGGTCGCGATTGCGTGTAATGCAAGCCAAGCCTGGGTTGCATGTAGTGCAAGCCTCCATTGTTGTTGCGTATAACAAAATCCAACAATATTTCATTTATACATTGAATATATATATATATATATATATATATATATATACTCAATGTTGCGTATAATAACTACTATTAAACAAACTTAAAATTGTGTGTAACACGATCTCAGATTAGTGTTGCGTATACTGCAAGCTAATACGGTGTTGCGTATAGCGCAAGATAATCTTAGTGTAGCATAAAACAAAAGATATGAAAGAAATTAAAAGGAATATATCTTATAAAAATCTCAGGTTGTTACACTCTACCCCCCTTAAAATGAATTTCACCCTCGAAATTCGTCAGGGTTATAAATGTTTTACTACTTGAATGTTTTTTTCAAAGAAACCCACATCGTAAAAAGGAATACTAAAACTGAATTTTAAAAAGTGAAGTATAAAACATATCAGTTACCCAAATTAACTCATCACTGGGTTTCCAAATAGGAGAACATATGTGAAATTTTTATATGGATGAGAAACCTAACCATCAAGTTCTGATGGAGAGTGGTATAGAACATGGCTATGAAAAACAGTCACAAAGCCTTAAATTTGTGATGATCTAACGTACCATCTGATTAATCGGATATGAAGACATTAGGAAAAAAAATTTGGTTTTCAAGATCATTTCCCTAAAGTTAAATAATTTTAATTAGAAGAAATACTTACTTTATTTCGGTACAATCTCACCATTGTTCGTGCCTTGAAGAATTTCCACTTAATCTCTTAAAGAAATGAAGTTTAATTTGTTATTCTTGAAATTTTAGTAGATCATGTGATAGAATGATGGTTCATTCCATTTGTCTCAATCAAAAGGTTAGTAAAAGTTATCAAATATACATAAGTCTATCTATTGGGAGGTTAATCGTATAGGATTCCATAAATGGACTTATACTTCATCTATCATACCGCTTAATACAATAAAACTTGTTTATACTAAGTAGGAACTTCCTATAGGTCATTGGTAGGCGATAAAGGCCTGTCACACTTCGGTTGTGGGTTCGATTCCCGCAACCTTGTCCGACGCGATGGGTTGTCGCATGTCCTGCAGGTTTTCCCTTTTTCTAAAACTACATTATTATAACATTCCATCAATAATATCAAAAAATGTTCTAGCCTTAAACAATACTAACTTATGTCCAACATAATTTATTCCAATATTTAGGCTTATCCAAAATACTTTTGTCCAAGCTCATAGTATAAAGAAAATAATTTCTAGAAATGTCATCTGTTGAGCATGTGAATACCATAATTTATCCCCCATATATCATATGATATATCTTCTTGGTCACATTCCAAACATGTGAATACCTTAATCTGTATTCTCTTAAAAAATGAATACCCATTGAACCTTAGTGAAAACATGAATGCTGTCAAATGTTAACTCTTTCCACATACCAAAATCCCAAAAATTTCTATATACTCAAACCATGATATAACTTTGTCCTTATATCAGTCATGAGCTCATTTAATTTTCTCTTTATCCCTTTATTATGTGCATATCATATTCTTTACAAAAATATTTCAATCACTTTTCATGGTTACCGGTATCATATAATTATTTAAAATCAATAAATAGATATTCCAAAATTCCATGATACCATAAATGAGATTCCATGATACTATTTTAAAATCCCATTACATAAACACTTAATAATTCCACAACATCATTTTCATACTCAACATCACAAATAGTGATCGCATGTGAATTCCCTTTGTCCTTTGCCTTAATAGTTTTCTCATGTCGATCATCATTAACCTTTGGATTAGGGAATTGATTAGCATAATGCCCCATTTCCTTGCACTTGAAGCATTGAAGTGTTGGTGGAGTGTTCTCTGTAGTCTTTTCTCTATTCACATCATTAGTTACCTTTTTCCCATTACTTCGACACTCAATTGCTCGATGACCTTATTTTCCACACTTAAAACATTTTCTAGTACCTTTTAGACAATCTCCACCATGATTCTTTCCACACTTTGAGCATAAAGAAACATTCTTATTTTTTTCACCATTGTTCTGAGATTTCTCCTTAAACTCCATATTTCATTTTTTGTCAAAACCTTGAGATGGATATGTAACACCAACTTCCAGTTCTACCATTATAGCACAACGAACAATTTCTTCATAGCTACTGAAGTCTCTTATAGCTAATGCCCTTAGAAGACTTGGTTTTAAGCCACTGAAGAATCGATCAACTTTACTTTCAGGTTGGATGATAAAGCCAGATGCATACCTTGCAAGCCTTGTAAAATTTGCTTTGTATATACCAACAGATTCATCATCCATTTTCTTAAGATCAAGGAACTCCTTCTCCATCTTTGTTCAAAGAATACGAGGGATGTACTTATTGAAAAATATGTTCTTGAACTCTTCCCATTCCATTGAATCAATTTCATCTTGGGGACTTGTATTCTTAATTAGAGTCCACCACAGGTCTGCTTCACCTTCTAAACGGTAAACAGCAAGAATGAATTTTTCATGTTCTGAACAGCGAAGTATGGAAAATATCTTTTCAATGGTACTGATCCATTGTTCAGGAACAAGTGGATTAGAAGACCCACTGAAAGAAGGTGTACATTGCCTCATGAAGGACTCAATAGAATACTATTCCCTTCTCTGCTCATTTGGAAGTCCAGAATGATTCATAGCTTGTGTAAGTATAGCAATAAGATTTTGCACTCCATATCCAATAACATTGGTTTGTTCAGGAGGACAATCATTGCATTGTCCATTACATTGATCAACACAGTTCCTTCGGGTTCCAGCCATCATCTAAAACCCAAAAAGAATAGTGTGAGAGGAAAAAATCATGCTAGGGAAAACAATATAATAAAGGGGGAGTACCTTCAATATCTAACATCTTAGGTTTAATTCTAAGATCTTTATCGTAATTCTAGGTCTATAACCTATACTTATACTTAACCTTAGGGACATCCCTAGACATACCTTATAAATATCTCTACGGATCTCACTAAATTTTTCGCATCCTAGTTTCCAAAGGTTAACTAAACCTTTTATCTGATACCAACTGTAGAGACCCAAAGCTTGACGTACATGGACATTACATTAATTTTGCGGAATACTTAATACATAATAAAAACCAACACTCAAGGATCATAATAGTTTAGTGTCTTTGGAAACTCGGAACATAATCTTCTAATCATGGTGAAAGATCTTCAACATCTCCCATAAAGATCTTCCCCTTTTGTTTTCTTACCTAAAACCTTTCTTTATATCCTAGGGAAAAGGAAACATATAAAGGGTGAGATCAAATTCTCAGTAAGGGTGAGCATGGGGAAAATAAAACAAACCGTATACATTTGAACATAAAATCATAAACATAATGTATAAACATCAAAATCCTGAGCAATGACATAAAACATGGCAGTACATAAGGCATAGATTATAATGGAACATCAATCAAGATAAAATATCATGGGAATAAAACATGTAATTGTGGAAAACTATTAATCACTTGATATGAATTCTATAGTATCCAAGGCATTGCTTCCAAGACCATCTTAGTGGACGAAGTCCCTTACTGAATCGAGTTCACTCCTCATTCCAGTCCTGTATCACTGAACCAGATTAACTTGTCGTTCCAGCCATGTCTATCTCATGAGATATAAATCTTTACCCAATGCATTGGAGGGAGATATAGGTCCCACCCATCTCATAATGAAATATTTTTTACTTTTTCCACAAAATAAACATAATTCATTAATCATAACCCAATGAATAAAATGTGTTTCAGAAACATCATCACATCATAATGTAATCCATATAAAACAAATGGATATCATTTCATCATAATAAGAATCAAAGCATGTAAATAATAGAGACATATACTTGAAACATAATCATACTAAATAATTTCATCTTAGATGGAAAATAGTTTTGACAAAACACTTGAAATGTATTCTTGAGGAAAATATCCTTTCTTCTTCAAAATCATTTTCTTTTCAAAAAATGCCACTCAATTTTAAAAGAAAAGGATTTTGTTGAAAATAATAATGAAATCCTGTAGAGAAAACCTCATGAAAATAAGGAGTTATGAAACCGTAAAAATATGTTCATTCTGTATAAGTTAAAAAAACTTTCTTCTCGTACTTTTGTCGGAAAAGTCAAAAAGTACCTCATATGGTAAATGAAAGAATGATTCCTTACATACAATGTAGTAAAAGTCAAAAATGGGTAGAAAGGACATTAAACATACATGAAACAATTTTTATAAAATAGGGAAATGGATGATAAATATGACCCTAGTAAATACTTACGAATAAACAATCTCGGATAAGAACGAGATTGGAAAAGTTATCTCTTACCTTATGTCCGATATGCTTCGTATGTATCCAAACCTCCTCTTCTTCGACGGACCTCCTTTAAGATTCATCTTAATGGGATATAGTTTGTCTTTTGAGAAGACCAGAACCTCAAAAATGTTTCTAGGGAAGTGGAGAAGAGAAATGGGTAGGGTTTGGCCGAGCTTGAAGGCTCAAAGTGTTGTGAATAGGAGAGGGAGGAGGTGCCTTTTTATAAGGCAAGAGAGGGGCACCTTTGGAAACCTCAAAAATATTAATTTATAATAAATCAAACACCACTTAAAAACCTCCAAAAATGACTCATATTCGAATATTAGATGATATAGGGTGGTAATCTCATCAAAAAATAAAATTTAGACATGTTGCAAATTTATTTTAAACCTTATCAACTTGATTTATACTTATTTAATCTATTTAATTTTATTTGTGGTAATAAGATTCTAAATTTTAAATTGGTATAAATAATTACTTATGTCTTGAATATTTTCCATAATTGAATAATTAATGACATTTTAGACCATATTAATTTTAATTTATAATTTTTAAATATTTTTGTGACTTTTAAACAATTTTATATTATGTTATTTTTATAAAATAACAATAGTGTCAATTTTGACACTACTCAATTATTTGTATTTAAATAAAATCCACAAAGAATATATGTTTGAACTAAAATATTTAATATATTCATAACATTTCATATTTATCTAGAAAATTTGTGGAGAAAATTAAATAGTTCATATAATATTTATTTTAATATTTTGAAACCCATTTATTTGATATTTCAATCAATAAATTAATTTCAACACCACTATTCTGTCACATTTAATGATAATTATATGATCCATAAAATTTTTAAATAAATTCACATGATGTAGATAATTTTATTATCTTTCTTCAGACTATTCATGTTCGAAGTTTCATGAAGTTTCTCACTAAATTAAAATTATTATACTTATACGATTTAAGAGAGTGACATGTTGTCACTTTCTTTGGTTTTAATAATAATTTCATTATTTTCATGGTCAAAAGTCCATAAAATGAATCTATTCCGACCCTTAGGTGATATGGTTTGACTTTTAGTCATCCAATAGAATTTTGGCAGGTGTTAGGGTAATTTTATAATCTTATTTTTACCCTTAATTTCCCGATTTACCTTTAACTACTGTAAATAAAAATTACCGTAGTAACTATTCATAATATCAAATAAATAAAACTAACCTATTAACCTAATTTGGACCCACTGAATTCAAATATGGAATTGATTTTGGACAATTCAAAACATATAAGGTGCAATAATTAATTTAAAATTAATCTCGTTGTTAAGAAAACAGGTTTTAAAAGTTAAAACATTGCTAAATATTGAAATGTTTTTACCTATGAATTAAATATAAAATTAATGGTAATTACATAAATTATATTAAATGGTAAAAATATATTCTATTTATACTTTAAAACAATTTACTTTTATAATTTACCCATATAAATTATCTCGATGAAAAAAAAAATTAAGTAAAATTTAGCGTGTTTTTACTATTCATCAAAATAAGAATGTTCTCAGAAAAATATCAAAACTTTATCCATTGTAAATTTTTATATCCTGATTCAAAATAATAAGTTTATTTTGTAAAATTGAACTTATAAACTTTCCAAAAATTATATTTAAAAGGGGTGCGCCATCAAAAGGCGAGAAAACTGTATTTTTTGAAAAATACTAATTTTACACGAAAAATTTATTTTGTTATGATACCATGTTCTAGAAAATATGTAAGATGAATAATAATGTTATAAAATTCAAAATTTAGTAAATAATTTTCATAATGGCTACTTTATAATAATATTATAACCATATATCATTGTTTAGTGAAACTCGGTATTTCGTAAAATACACGCTATCGAGGAAGGTCGCGATTATGTGTAATGCAAGCCATGCCTGGGTTGTGTGTAGTGAAAGACTCCTTTGTTGTTGCGTATAAAAAAATCAAACCATATTTAATTTATACATTGAATATATATATATATATACACTCAATGTTGCGTAGAAATACTACTATCAAACAAACTTGAAATTGTGTGTAACACGATCCAAGATTAGTGTTGTGTATACTGCAAGCTAATACGGTGTTGCGGATAGCGCAAGATAATCTTGGTGTAGCATACAATACAAGATATGAAAGAAATTAAAATTAATATATCTTATAAAATTCTTGGGTTGTTACATTAGTCTATTTCAAAAGTTGATCTACAAAATATCTCTTTCTAATGTAATTATTTATGCTACTCCACACCTTGAAAATTAATTAAGCATGTGGAATCCATAAGGAATTAAAAATACAATTATAATCTCTAGTTCATCATTTTTTTTAATTCATCAATGCTCAGAAACAGGAAAACTGAAAAAATATCATTATGATTGATTATTCTCATAAAAACATAGGGTGGGGGGTAATCATGAATAATAGACAAATCCACCAGATCAATCGGCTGTCAAATACAAATGGCATTATCACAATAAAGAATATGTTAAATATCTGATTTCTCCCTTCCATGACATATATTACCCTATCCAATTAAAAACAAACAACATAAAATAAAAGGAAATGAAGCACTGAATTTTTATATCACAGTAAATTGTCGAACAAATAATGATGCACCATTAAATAAAAAATGAGAATGATTCATTGATTATAATAAAGATTTATTCATTTAACTATTCCTCTGATTTAATTTCATTTCACAATAAAAAAAGATGGATGAAATTGGAGCATGTGGGCATGGATTTTATGGGTGATCTTTAATTCATGGCCATTTCATTCAAAGAGTGGATGAAAAGATTCCCCACACAATACGCCAAATTTTAAAACCTATGTTGGTTGTACAACATTGTTTTGGGGAAGACAGGAAAGCGACGAATGCACAAACAATAGAAAAGGTGAACACTCACTGAAAATAAAATCTTTCCCCCCAAATAAAAGGCCTGCCGAACTTAAGCATATGTGTAGATACCAAAAAAGTGAATGTGCGGAAAATTAAAGTTGACACTAGAGATTTTTACGTGGAAAACCTAAAAGGAAAAACCATAGGACCTAGTCCAGAAAGAGGAATCCACTAAAATGAAGAAGTAAACGATAAATACTCCCCAAAAATAAAATGGATCTCAAAAGTAATACTCTCTAATACAGAGGAAAAATGATTTTCAATGAAAGGTGATCACTAAATTGGCTCTTCTTTTGACATTATGGATGTCCTGTAAAAGCCTTGTCGCTACATCCTTTTATAGCAAAACAATCCGTGTGAAGATGTGTCACCACTTCAAAAACGTTTCTCCATGTCAATTAATTCACGCGGTCTTCACCCACATTAAAAAACCTCATAATTAAAGAAACCGCGTGGTGCTCTAATTGAGGAGGCATTACACGGTGTTCCAACCAAGAAGGCACCCAAGAAACTCCCCCTCCGACTCAAGTGGGGGTCATTTCCAATCCTTTTTCACTCATGATAAAAAAAAATATCAGCCTACCCTAAAAAAAGAAATCCAAAATCAAACACTAACTATAACTCCCCGACCCCAGTTACCTAGAGTCGGTGCATTATTACATAACATTGGAATGATCACAAGAAAGATCAAATCTCAAAAGACCGATTGGTTTAGTAGCCTTGGAAACACTAGATATATTCATAAAGTTTTACATTACATCATGAAGTGAAAAACTACTACAACAACATATTGTCTTCATAATCCACACTATTATCCCCTCATAATATCCCTGCAGGTCATTCATAATTTACTTCTTCACATCCTGGGAAAAATAAAACATAGAAAAGGGGTGAGCTCAAATGCCCAGTAAGGATAATAATATAGCAGAAACTTTCATAAATAAGAATAAACATTTAAGGCAGTGTATAACTAAAACAAAAGCCTTTTAAACTTGAACTTCAATAAGTATGGAAAAAATAAAATGAAATAATTCCACTTACTTATTCACATGGATATTCTACTAATCGAATAATCACATGCAATATCAATAACCACTTTCATAATGATGGAATGCATAATGAAAGACTATCATAACCACATAGCCAAGGCCTCATGCCAAGACTACAAATAAGATTTTTCCAAGGCCTTGTTCCAAGACACTAGTTTGTCTCATGAGACCTACCAATGCATCGAGGAGCTATAGCGGGCTCCACCCGTCACATATTAAGTCCAATGCATTCCCATATGAAAAGGTTTAAACATAACATAAACATTCGTATTAAAACTAGCATACGAAATGTCAATACTTTCACCATAAACCATGAATGGTATAAAAATAGCACATCCACAGTCAAACATTTCACAAAACCTTCAATACAATATAGAAGTTTTGTATCATTAAAATCAACTTCAAATAAGCGTAAAATTCATCAAAGGATGTTGACATAGATGAAATCAAAACACTTTTTAGAGAAATATCTCTTTCTATTTTGAAATCAATTAAGAGTCATATATTTATAAAATAAAACATTTTCTTTGAAAATATTCTTATAAGGTTGTAAGGGAAGCTTCGACAATTTTATAATGGTGGAAAATAGCCACACCCACCGTATAAGTTAAAAAAAAGACATTCTTACCTTAATTCTGTCGAAAAGGTTAAAAAGAACCTTGATTGGAAAACGACGGAAAGATTCCTTTATAAACCTCTTATAAAAAGTCAAACAAAGGTATAAATTACTTTAACCCATATTCTTTTAAATAGTAAAAATGTTTTGAAATACATTTTTAAGAAACATGGATGTGGATGATAAAGAGATCCCAGTAGATTATTATGTATAAACAACCTCAGATAATGAAGAGATTGCGAAATAAACCATTACCTTGTAATTTTCCTTGGTTGGGGGTAGGTTAACATCCTGTATAATGGTGAAATAATTGTTATTAAATTATACATGAATCATATACATTAATATGATATCATATATAATCTGTTAACATTGATTTGTTAATAATATCTTAGTATTATCGTTGTTTCGGGTGTTAACTTACTTGTTTTCTTTTATATGTTTTGTTACGTAAGTCGTGTTTGTCATGGATAGGTTGTATCTTAATCATATCCAGAATGATATCAAGTCCTTAGATACTATTATTAATCATCAAATGAGAATTAGACTTGAATGGATACGATGGAGAATGAATCTCATCGCGTTCGTGGAGACGGTAGTCCGTACGTACGCACGAGCGACAATATCATTCTTTTGATATTAAAATGATATATAATTGGATGGTATATCATATATACAGAATCATTATCATGTTACATTTATTATTTACATGAATCACACATCATTATTATACCCATCCAAATAATAATTTATTGAATAACAATTACACCACGACGTGGAGACGGTAAGCCGTACGTACGCACGTATGGTAACATGTTATTAAAAGGATGGATAGAATATTTAATATGATTGTACCATAACATCACAGTATATATAATATACTGGAGTTATTATTTTATAATGGTAATAACAAAGAAAGAAGAAGTGGAAGAAGAAAGGAACTTGAAAAAGGGTGGTGAAATCATTACCTCTTCTTTGGGTTCTTCCTTTTGATTTGATCAAAAGGGCTCCTTAAGTTGGCTTTCTGACTAAAGGAAGGCCTCTAGGATTGAGTGAGGTAAGTTGAGAGAGTATTTGGGCAGATTTTGGCCAAACCAAAAGGCTTTTAAGGTGTGAGTTAATGAGAAGGGAGAGTGCCCTTTTATAAGAGGGGTGAGGGACACCTTTGGAAAAGCTAGAAATATTATTTAATAATAAATTCATATTCTGTTTATAATGGCTCCAAAGTGGATTATTTAAATGTTAAGGTAGGGATAGGTCGAAAACCACCCAACCAATAGAATTTAGACAGGTTTGGGTCATTATACTAACCTTATCTTTAAGTATTAACTCTTAGTTAATTAGTTTCACTTTTACAATGTCTCTTTGTATTTTTATATTATATGGTTAATAAACTTACTATATACATCCAAAAGACCCCCAAGTGGTTCCATTAATGACAAAACTATCATTATATAAGTCCATTGGCCGAACCTTAGATTTTTAGGAATTTAATATCAATTAATAATATACTATTTGTTTTAAAAACTCTTTTATGTCAATTTTGACACTATTCAATAATTGATTTTTTGTGAAAATAATAAAAGAATTATTAGTTCAAAAAAAGTTGATTAAATCAATCCTAGTATGTCATATTATCCTAGAAAATTAGTGTAATTCATTTAACAGCCTCAAATTGTATTTATTTGCGTATTTATAATATCAATTATTTTAATTTTTCACTATTATGGTAATTACTACATCATCATTGTGTCATAAATAAATTAAATTATTTAATGTCTAAAAATTATAAATAAAATATCATTATGTAGGAAATATTTTTATCTTTCTAAGGAATATTTATAGTTGAAAATCCAACATATATAACCCTATGTAAAAATTGTTTTTCTAAAAGATATATGCTTGTGTCATTTTTGTATTCATTTTAACTTAATTAAAATAAAGTGTCCCTATCACTTACAAGTGGCACCATGGGGTCCCAAAATCGACCCAAAGATGCTTATCGTTGAACATGTATCAAACTATAAGGTTAGGACACGTTTTAGGGTAATTTTTTATTATTATAATATTATTTTTTAACCCTTATTTACCGGATTTTCCCTTTAACCATGGTAAATAAAATATTTACCGAAGTAATTATTCAAAATGTCTAAAAATAAAAGTTACCTATTTACACAATTTGAACATCCTGATTCCAAATATGGAATCCATTTTTCCAAATTCAAAACACAGAAGTGGCAGAAATTAATTTAAAATTAATTCCCACTGTCAAAACAAAAAGCATGTTTTTAAGATATAATAACTATCAAAAGATTGATACTTGTTTATGTTCGGTTTAATTGTGAAATTATGTCCAATGACCAAAATTGTATTAAATGGTAAAAATTTATTCTAAATATACTTTAAAACTACTAAAATTCATAATTTATCACTATTAATTATTTTGATTAAAAAAGTTGTTTTTAATTAAAATTTAGTAATTTTAACTATTCATCAAAATATTAAAGTTATCCGAAAAGTACCAAAATTTCACCTTAGGCTAAATTCGATATTCCGAATCCAAAAATGAAGTCCATTTTGAGAGATAAAATTTCTAAAATTTCAAAAATTAGGTATTACTATTTATAACGGCTAGTTTGATTGGTTGTGGTGTGTGTTAGAACTCGATGTTCCGTACAACACACGCTATTGCATTATTCAAAGGGAAGCATACCGTAGAAGCTTGGGGTGTTACATTATCCACTCCTTCAAATAATTTCATCCTCGAAATTTCTAGAATACTACCACATGAAAAGACTCGGGTGGTTCTTCATCATAAGTTCCTCGGGTTCCCACGTTGCCTCTTCTATCTTATGGTTTCTCCACAAGACTTTTACCGGACGCGTCGTCCGGTTTCTCAGTACTTGTTCTCTCGTATAAAGAATCCTGACGGGATCTTCGCAATAAGACAGATCGGGTTCCAGTTCTAATTCCTCATAGGTGAGTACATGCGTTGGGTCAGGCATGTATTTCCTTAATAGAGATACGTGGAACACATCGTGAACTTTGGAGAGACTTGGCGGCATTGCCAATCGGTAAGCTACAACCCCAATTAGTTCTAGAATTTCGAAAGGTCCGATGTACCTGGGACTCAATTTAACTTTCTTACCAAAACATATGACTCCCTTCCATGGATATACCTTCAGTAAAACATGATCATCGACTTGAAATTCCAAATCTGTCCTTCGATTATCGGCATAGCTCTTATGCCTACTTTGAGCTACTTTGATGTGATTTTGGATTACCTTCACCTTTTCCATTGCTTACTCTACCAGTTCTGGACCTACAAGTTTTCTTTCACCAACGTCATCCCAACAGGTTGGTGTACGACATCTCTTTCTATATAACGCTTCATATGGTGCCATCAGAATACTCGAATGGAAGATATTGTTATAGGAAAATTCTACCATAGTTAAATATTGATCCCACATACCCTGAAAGTCAAGTGAGCAGGATCTCAACATGTCTTCTAAGGTTTGAATAGTTCGTTCTGATTGTCCATCTGTTTGAGGGTGGTAGGCAGTGCTCAAATGAAGTTCAGTATCCAGGGATTTCTGAAGACTTTTCCAGAATCTTGAAGTAAAACGGGGATCACGATCAGAAACAATCGATAGGGGTACTTCATGAAGTCTCACAAATTCATCAATATATAGTCTTACTAGAAGTTCCAGTGGTAGATCTTCTCTTATTGCATGAAAATGTGCTGACTTGGTAAGACGATCAACAATAACCCATATTGCATCATTCCTTCTAGGAGTCTTTGGTAGCCCCATGACAAAGTCCATAGTAATATTGTCCTATTTCCACTCTGGTATGGGAAGAGGTTGCATGACTCCTCCAGGCTGTTGCCTTCGAGCTTTCACTTGTTGACAAACCATACATCTTGACACAAAATCAGCAATCTTCCTCTTCATGTTGTCCCACCAAAAATGTTCCTTCAAATCTCTATACATTTTGGTGCTCCGAGGGTGTATAGATAAATTGGAACTATGAGAATCATCTAGCAATTCCCTTTTTAGATCAGGTATATCGGGAACACAAAGCCTCTTCCCGAATTTCAAAATTCCTTCTTCATACACAAAGTCTCTCAATCTCCCATCATTCGTAGCTTTAATCTTCTTTTGAAATTCTTTATCATCGGTCTGAGAACTATTTATCCTTTCTAGTAAAGATGGTTTGGAAACCATTTGAAAAAGCATTGATGTTTCACCTTCCCTGGTTATTCCCATGTCCATCTTCACTAGATCTATGAAAATTGGATCCCTTTCAATTGTCATATTGTTCAAAACTCCATGATCATTTCTGCTCAAAGCATCTGCCACCTTTTTTGCTTCCCCTAGGTGGTAGTGTATCGTACAATCATAATCCTTGAGTAATTCAAGCCATCTCTTTTTCCTCATGTTGAGTTCTTTTTGTGAGAAAATATACTTCAAACTCTTATGATCAGTATAAATCTCACATTTTTCACCATAGAGGTAGTGCCTCCATATCTTCAAAGAAAAGATCACAGCTGCTAACTCAAGATCATGAGTAGGTTAGTTTTGCTCATGAGTTTTCAAATATCGTGATGCATAGGAAATAACCCTATCATTCTGCATAAGAACACAACCAAGTCCTTTCTTCGATGCATCACTATAAATAATGAACCCATCATTCCCCGATGGTAGAGTCAATATAGGAGCATTGACTAATCTTCTCTTCAGTTATTCGAAACATTCTTCACACTCTTTTGTCTAAACAAATTTAACCCCTTTACGTGTGAGCTTCGTTAATGGGTTTGCCAATCGGGCAAAATTCTGGACGAAACGTTGATAATAACCTTCCAAACAAATAAAAATGTGTACCTCAGTTATACTCGTAGGTGCTGGACATTCTTGGATTGCCTTGGTCTTAGAAGGATCAACAGAGATTCCATCTTTAGTGATAATATGGCCAATAAAATAAATCTCATGAAGCCAGAATTCACACTTGTTAAACTTCCCATATAATTCATGTCTTCTCAGAGTCTTCAGGATAATGCGCAAGTGACTTTCATGATCCTCGTAGCTTTTAGAGTATACTAAGATATCATCAATAAATACCACCACAAATTCATCGAGATATTCCTTGAAAACTCTATTCATCAGATCCATGAATACAGAGGGTGCATTAGTCAATCCAAAGGGCATTACAGTAAACTCGTAATGCCCATACCTGGTTCGAAATGCTATCTTCAGAATGTCTTCCTTCTTTACACACAACAGATGGTATCCAGATCGAAGGTCAATCTTTGAAAAGTATTAAGCTCCATGCAGTTGGTCAAATAAATCATCAATGCGAGGTAGGGGATACTTTTTCTTTATTGTTATGGTATTAATCTCCCTATAGTCGATACATAACCTCATAGATCCATCTTTCTTTTTAACAAAAAGAACAGGGGCTCCCCATGGAGAAACACTAGGGCGAATATATCCCTTATTACTCAATTCCTCCAGTTGTTTCTTTAGTTCGACTAATTCCACAGTGGCCATTCTATAAGGGGTCTTCGATATAGGCCTTGATCCAGAAATTAAATCAATGGAAAACGCAACTTCTCATTCTGGAGGATGTCCAGGTAAATCTTCCAGAAATACATCTAAATATCCTTTCACAACAGGTAAATCCTCTATTTGAACATTCCTTTCCTCACCTACAGTCATTTCATTCTCTTCCTCCCCAATAATTGAATTTAGTTGAGTTATTGGGGGTGGATCTAGATAAGAATTAGGTGGTGACGATTCTGCTCTAAAGATAATGTGTTCCTTATCATCATCATCAAAAATCATAACCTCCTTCTTCTTACAATAAATCTTCGCATCATAGTCCGAAAGCCAATCCATACTGAGGATTATATCAAACTCAATCATAGGTATGATGATGAGATCATCAGATAAAGAACATTTATGTGCTCTAATGAGGACTAATTCACAAAACTTTGTTGCAATGATACTTCCCTTAGAAGTTTTAACTGACAACTCCCTTGTTAAATCAAATTGGAAATATCTAATTTTATTAGAAAACTGGGAAGATATGAAACAATGCGATGATCCAGAATTAAATAATGCATTTTCTAAACTTGAGGAAACCATTAAATTACCTGCCACCACGTCTTTTGGATCTTCTACCTCAGCAGTAGTGATAGAAAAAGCCTGGCCTTGATCCCTTGTCCTTTTCTGAAGTAAGTTCCCCTGATGATTAGGACATTCATTTGCATAATGTCCCATCTCCCTGCAATTGTAGCATTGAACATTGGTAGCTTTCTTATTCCCTTTGCATTCACGAGCTTGGTGGCCTTTCTCACCACACTTGTAACATACACCCATTCCCTTCAAGCAAGTACCAGGGTGTTTCTTCCCACATTTACCACAGGATGGATATTCAACCTTTCCCTTCTTCCCCTTATTTCCATTCTCAAATTGATCATCAGATCTCTTCTTTTCTTGCTTTGCTTTAAAGTCATAAGACTTTGATAATTCTTTCTCTCTCTTGATAGCACATGAGACAATGTCTTCGTACGACGAGAAAGATTGTGAGACTAATTCTCGACAGAGAAATGGTTTTAACCCATCAAATAAACGATCAATCTTACTTCTTGGGTTACGTATATAATCCTCATCATACCTTGCTAACCTTTTAAAGTTAGCCTCATACTTTGCGACATTCTCATCCTCCTTTTGTCTCAGACTCAGAAATTTCCTTTCCATATCTGCTCGATGGTCACGAGGAAAGTATTTTTCTAAAAACATATCTTTGAACTCCCTCCATTCCATATTTGATACTTCATCATCTTCCTTCGTGTTTTGAATTAATGACCACCATTGATCAGCATTTCCAGTGAGGTGGTAAACTGCCATGATAACTTTTTCCCTTTCACTACTCCCCAAAGCCTGAAATATTTTCTCTAGGGAATTTATCCATTGCTCAGCTACTAAGGGATTTGTACTCTCATTGAACGTTGGTGGTTGTTTCCTCATTAATCGATCTAACATTGATCCTCTACGCTGCGGATTAGGTTGCTCCATACGGGTAAGATTATTATTCATAACCTGAGTGAGTTGTCCCAATATGGTGATTAGCTGATCGGAACTAGTTGCATCACCATCTCCACTATAATTATCTTGAGTAGGAGGGCAATCCCTACATGGAGTGCATGCATTGATACGGTTTCCATTTCTTCCAATAGGTGCCATTTCTAAACAATGGCATAAACTAGATCAGTTTATGAATCAAAATACATAATCCCATACTTATAAAATACTTAACATAAATTGAACTATTTATGGATATAATCCATAATAATAAAAATGTTTTCTTTGAGGAAGTATATACTCATAAACCCTTTATAATGATTTGTAAAGAAAATGAGAGTTATCCTAAGCATATCCCCCGGGAGTTTCATAACCAAGAGTGCAGCAAGGCCCGTTGTCGTGCACCAGTTCCCATTCAAGTCTATCTCAAAGCGGTGTTTTCAGGTTTTACCCCTAGGTACATCTGTGTCAGAGCTGCCTCTTCCTGCTCGTATCCAGACAGAGATGTATTGCTCGGAAAACTCACAAAATCTCTACAATACCAAAATTCTAGGAAGTTCTTCTATACTAATCCTCAAAGTTCATCTTAGGTCTACGTGCTCTAATCAGAGTTTATCTAAATCTAGCTTCCAAGGTTTGTACTAAACATCCTCTGATACCAACTGTAATGCCCCGACCCCAGTTACCTAGAGTCAGTGCATTGTTAAATAACATTGGCATGATCACAAGAAAGATCAAATCTCGAAAGACCGATTGGTTTAGTAGCCTTGGAAACACTAGATATATTCATAAAGTTTTATATTACATCATGAGGTGAAAAACTACTACAACAACATATTGTCTCTATAATCCACACTATTATCCCCTCATAATATCCATGCAGGTCATTCATAATTTACTTCTTCACATCTTGGGAAAAATAAAACATAGAAAAGGGGTGAGCTCAAATTCCCAGTAAGGATAACAATATAGCAGAAACTTTCATAAATAAGAATAAACATTTAAGGCAGTGTATAACTAAAAAAAAAGCCTTTTAAACTTGAACTTCAACATATTATGGAAAAAATAAAATGAAATAATTCCATTTACTTATTCACATGGATATTCTACTAATCGAATAATCACATGCAATATCAATAACCACTTTCATAATGATGGAATGCATAATTCCAGACTATCATAACCACAGAGCCAAGGCCTCATGCCAAGACTACAAATAAGATTTTTCCAAGGCCTTGTGCCAAGACACTAGTTTTTCTCATGAGACCTACCGATGCATCGAGGAGCTATAGCGGGCTCCACTCATCACATATTAAGTCCAATGCATTCCCATATGAAAAGGTTTAAACATAACATAAACATTCGTATTAAAACTAGCATACGAAATGTCAATACTTTCACCATAAACCATGAATGGTATAAAAATATCACATCCACAGTCAAACATATCACAAAACATTCAATACAATATAGAAGTTTTGTATCATAATAAATCAACTTCAAATAAGCGTAAAATCCATCAAAGGATGTTGACATAGATGAAATCAAAACTCTTTTTAGAGAAATATCTCTTTCTATTTTGAAATAAAGTAAGAGTCATATATTTATAAAATAAAAAATTTTCTTTGAAAATTTTCTTATAATCTTGTAAGAGAAGCTTCGATGATTTTATAACGGTGAAAAATAGCCACACACACCGTATAAGTTAAAAAAAGACACTCTTACCTTAATTCTGTCGAAAAGGTTAAAAAGCAACTTGTTTGAAAAACAACGGAAAGATTCCTTTATAAACCTCTTATAAAAATTAAAACAAAGGTATAAATGTCTTTAAACCATATTCTTATAAATAGTAAAAAAAATTTGAAATACATTTTTAAGAAACATGGATGTGGATGATAAAGAGATCCCAGTAGATTATTACGTATAAACAACCTCGGATAATGAAGAGATTGCGAAATAAACCCTTACCTTGTACTTTTCCTTGGTTGGGGGTAGGTTAACCTCTTGTATAATGGTGAAATAATTGTTATTAAATTATACAAGATTCATATACATTAATATGAAATCATATACGATCTTTTAACATTGATTTGTTAACAATATCTTAGTATTATCGTTGTTTCGGGTGTTAACTTACTCGTTTTCTTTTATATGTTTTGTTACGTAAGTCATGTTTGTCATGGATAGGTTGTATATTAATCATATCCATAATTATATCAAGTCTTTAGATACTATTATTAATCATCAAATGAGAATTAGACTTGAATGGATACGATGGAGAATGAATCTCATCGCGTTCGTGGAGACGGTAGTCCGTACGTACGCACGAGCGACAATATCATTCTTTTGATATTAAAATGATATATAATTGGATGGTATATCATATATACAGAATAATTATCATGTTACATTTATTATTTACATGAATCACACTTCATTATTATACCCATCCAAATAATAATTTATTGAATAACAATTACACCACGACGTGGAGACGGTAAGCCGTATGTACGCACGTATGGTGAAATGTTATTCAAAGGATGGATAGAATATTGAATATGATTGTACCATAACATCACAGTATATATAAGATACTGGAGTTATTATTTTATAATGGTAATAACAAAGAAATAAGAAGTGGAAGAAGAAAGGAACTTGAAAAAGGGTGGTGAAATCATTACCTCTTCTTTGGGTTCTTCCTTTTGACTTGATCAAAAGGGCTCATTAAGTTGGATTTCTGACTAAAGGAAGGCCTCTAGGGTGAATTGAGGGAATTTGAGAGAGTATTTGGGTAGAGGTTGGCCGAAAAAAAGGCTTTTAAGGTGTGACTTAATGAGAAAGGAGAGTTCCCTTTTATAAGAGGGGTGAGGGGCACCTTTGGAAAAGCTAGAAATATTATTTTATAATAAATTCATATTCGGTTTCTAATGGATCCAAAGTGGATTATTTAAATTTTAAGGTTGGTATAGGTATAAAACCACCCAAAAAATATAATTTATATAGGTTTGGGTCATTATACTAACCTTATCTTTAAGTATTAACTCTTAGTTAATTTGTTTCACTTTTACAATGTCTCTTTGTATTTTTATATTATATGGTTTATAAACTTACTATATACATCGAAACAACCCCCGAGTGGTCCCTTAATGATAAAACTATAATGATATAAGTCCCTTGGCCGAACCTTATATTTTTAGGAATTTAATATCAATTAATAATATACTATTTGTTTTAAAAACTCTTTTATGTCAATTTTGACACTATTCAATAATTGATTTTAGTGAAAATCATAACAGAATGATTAGTTCAAAAAAAGTCTATTAAATCAATCCTAATATGTCATATTATCCTATAAAATTAGTGTAATTCATTAAAAGCCTCAAATTGTATTTATTTGGGTATTTATAATATCAATTATTTTAATTGTTCACTATTATGGTAATTATTGCATCATCATTATGTCATAAATAAATTAACTTATTTAATGTCTAAAAATTATAAATAAAATATCATTATGTAGTAAATCCTGTTATATTTCTAATTAATATTTATAGTCGAAAATCCAACATATATAACCCTATTTTAAAAATTGTTTTTCTAAAAGATATATGCCTGTGTCATTTTTGTATTTATTTTAACTTAATTAAAATAAAGTGTCCCTATCACTTACAAGTGGAACCATGGGGTCTCAAAATAGACCCAAATATGCCCATGGTCTAACATGTATTGAAAAATAGTTTTAGGACACGTTTTAGGGTAATTTTTTATTATTATAATATTATTTTTTAACCCTTATTTATCGGATTTTCCCTTTAACCATGGTAAATAAAATATTTACCGAAGTCATTATTCAAAATGTCTAAAAATAAAAGTTACCAATTTACACAATTTGAATATCCTGATTCCAAATATGGAATCCATTTTTCCAAATTCAAAACATAGAAGTGGTATAAATTAATTTAAAATTAATTCCCGCTGTCAAAACAAAAAGCGTGTTTATAAGATATAATAACTATCAAAAGATTGATACTTGTTTATGTTCGGTTTAATTGTGAAATTATGTCCAATGACCAAAATTGTATTAAATGGTAAAAATTTATTCTAAATATACTTTAAAACCACTAAAATTCATAATTTATCACTATTAATTATTTTGATTAAAAAATGTTGTTTTTAATTAAAATTTAGTAATTTTCACTATTCATCAAAATATTAAAGTTATCCGAAAAGTACCAAAATATCACCTTAGGCTAAATTAGATACTCTGAATCCAAAAATGAAGTCCATTTTGAGAGATAAAATTTCTAAAATTTCAAAAAGTAGGTATTACTATTTATAACGGCTAGTTTGATTGGTTGTGGTGTGTGTTAGAACTCGATGTTGCGTACAACACACGTTATTGCATTATTCAAAGGGAAGCGTACCGTAGAAGCATGGGGTGTTACACTAACTATTATAAACAACAAGACACACCTCATGACTCTTTCTAGTCAATCAGACTTTTGATATCCTAGAAACACCTCTGCTACTACCACTGTCTTCTGATAATGTTCTTAGAGTCCTTAAAAAACTGCTCCACAGATGTCTGTCGCCGTGTTCTGCAACTGAGGACTTCATCCAATACCTCTAATACCAGATGTTGGGAAAGACGGGAAAGTTATGAACACACAAACAATAGAAAAGGTGAACGCACATCAGAAATAACATATTTCCCCCCAAATAAAAGGCATGCATAACTAAAGAGGATGTATAACTACCAAAAAAGTTAATGTGCAGAAAAATAAAGTTGACTCCAGATATTTTTACGTGGAAAACCCAAAAATGGAAAAACCACGGGACATAGTCCAGAAAGAGGAATCCACTAAAATGAATAAGTACATGGTAAAGACAACCCAAAAATAAAATGTATCTCAAAAGTAATACCCTTCGATGTAGAGGAAAAATTATCTTCAATGAAAGGCGATCACCAAATTGGCTCTTCTCTTGACATTGTGGATGTCTTGTAAAAGCCTTATTAATGCCTCCTTTTATAGCAAAAAAATCTGTGTGAAGATGTTTCACCGATTCAAAAATTCATCTCTATGTCAATTAATTCACCCGATCTTCACCCACATTAAAAACACCTCATTAATAAAGAAACTGTGTGGTGCTCTAATTGAGGAAGTGTTACACGGTGCGCCAACCAGGAAGGCGCCCAACACATTGATTTCAGTTTTATTTAATAATTACATCACATGGGGGACATATCAGATGGGTCCAATACACCCAAAATATTATTCAATAATTGAACAATAGGTTCGATTAAATTAAACATAAATATATTATTTTAGCTTATTTAACAAAAATTCTTTGATTTTTTATATTTTAATCGAAGCACCTGGAAAATATTTATGTTAATCAATTTTTTTTATATATTTAACATGATGTTATCGGTGAAATTTTATTTCTAATATTTCTATTCTACTCTAGGATGATTGCAGATCGGTGAAATTTGAGATACCACCAAACCCTAACATGTTTTTTTTATATTAAATATTGTAACACTATCCTATTATATTTTTAACTACTTATTTAACTTCTCTAACCCTTCTAATTACATGATTAAGAATTCAAATAAATACATTTTATTAATAAACTTAGAATAATAATACCAACAAATTAAGTAAATATATTTCATAATTTTTTCTTCATTTTACATGTGAATGAAAATTCAATATTTGTTTATAAATATAATACGTACCAGATTCAAAATAAATAAATAAGTTTTAAATTTTAATGTCATTTTAAAATATATTATGGACTAATTAAAAATAATTTTTATAATTGGGTTCATGTTTATGATACCCTTATTACCATAACTCTACATGTTTATTAATCGGGTTTTCAATATGATGCCTCAAACCTATAATAACACATTTCAAGATCACCCTAGTCTTATTTAGCCTGGTTGGGTTGTATCATATACCCGATTAATGGGTATTGA
This sequence comes from Viscum album, assembly GCA_963277665.1. NCBI lineage: Eukaryota > Viridiplantae > Streptophyta > Magnoliopsida > Santalales > Viscaceae > Viscum > Viscum album. The sequence continues at coordinate 1,285,894,983 of OY728134.1, forward strand.
TTTTCATCCCTATCATACTACATGAAATAATTTTTTATTATAACGAGTACTCATTTATTTTGTTCTGATCTAAATAACATGATTAATTATATTATTTGATTTTTGGTCATTAATTATTTTATTTACACCCTTTATGAATATCAGTCTGCTGAAATTTAATTTTTTTTATGATATCATTTTTTGAGTGAAATATTTTGTTTTGTGTATTCTGAATCATTTCACACTTCTTTTTATTCCCATTCGATGTAATTATAATTTTTTAGTTTGAATAGTTATGTTACATTTTTGAAAATTTTTTTAACATACCATGTAGTCATATTTTTTAATAGAATTTTAAATAAAATACAAGACAAGAGCTGAGTTTTTTTCTTTTTTGTTGATTATTGTTTTATACACATCTGTGGTATGTCATCTTTTTTGAAAAATTAATCATGTTAATTTTTAAAGGCTTTGTTATTATTATTATTATTATTTTCATCAAAACACATTCTATTAATTATTTATTAGAATTTTCATATTAAATGAAACACAAAGCATATGCTAGGTATAAAAAAACATATTTTATTTAAGTTTTTTTTATGTAAAATGATTGATATAATATGTTTTTATGGCTATTTAGCATAATTTCCTTTTTAGAGTGAAATAATCATTATTCATTATTTTAGTTTTTTTGTTACACTGGCGATTAACAATGTTTTATTATAATTTTTATTATAATCAAAAACATATCATGTGGTTTTAATTAGTTTTATCATTTAAAGGATGATGACATTAAAATTTCTCTCTCTTTATTTTGATATTTTTTATTAATAAAAATATGTTACTGCTCTATGGGGTGCACCCCATTGATCGTACCTTGTGATGACGAGGAGAAGGTCTTCGGTTCAAGAATTCCATATGTCTCTTTATATCAATGTATCCCATTCCATAAATATAGTAAAAACATGTTATTAGACATGTGAAATATTTATCTCAAAGAGGTATTGGGATTCGAGATTTCCATTTTAAAAAAATTATAACATATGCTATTGATAATTGTTATTGAGTCATTCAATTTTTTATTTTTTTCTAATACGAAAAATGTTTTGTTTTTTTAATGACAAAATCTGTTTTTTAATTTTTATTTAGATTTTATAGTAAAACATATAACATAGCATATGTTATATGTAGTTTTTTATTTTTTAATAAAACACTCATTTCATTTTTTATAAAAAAAAATTCAAGCCCTATTAAAAATCATTAACTTCCTGATATAGAACCCCCCACCCCACCCTGAAATAGCACCCCCACCCCATCACCTCTATGAACCTTGTTTTATGTCAAAGGTTTACATGAGGTGTTTATGGTTACTGTCATCATTTGCATCCGAGTCATCCATCTATTTTATTCTTATCAACCATGTAGTTTAGGTTCTCCATGCAGAATCTTCTGGTTCGGTGGGGTTGTTTTGATGCCAGTGTCTTATCAATGGAATTAATTTCAGAGAGTTTGTCTCTTTGTTGATCAATGAATTCCCTTCCAACACCCTAAATTTTTCTCCCACCTGCTTTGAAAACCCCTTGCTGATTTATGGGGAGAAATACTTTAGGGAGATTAGAGAAGAAGAACTGCATCCTCTCAAACATCTTATGCCCCTCCAGGTGTTTTTTATAACGATGTTCCTTCCTAGTTGAGAGTTTTTAGGTGATTCCCAATACAGAAGTGTTTCTCAAGATCAAATTGGTGATATCTTGACAAAGTCACTACCCAAAGTGGTGTTTGAGAAACATCGATTGACACTTAATTCGAACCATATCCATCCACTTAATTGATTCTAAGGTGTAACCTCACTCCCCATAGTTGTTTTAATGAGAAATATATTTTTCTTGCCTCAATTATTTGGATTTCTAACCCCCTCTTATGAAATTTTTAGAAAAGTGGTCTCTTTGGGTTCATTTCCAAAGGAGGAAAAATGTATAAGTGTGTTTAAAATGGGGATATGTGTTTGAAAGAGGGGAGTATGTCAATTCCAAATCAGGGATAGATTTGAAATAATTCAAGGTATGTGGTTATGAAAAACTTTTCATTCAATTTTTGTATCTCACTGAGCATGGATCGTGTGATCTTAGAATTGGTTATTGGTGAATCATTTATTCACATCATGAAGGAACTGTTTCTTGGATTATTTGAAGTGTTTTCAACAAATCCAATAGGGGAGATTGTCGGTGAAAGCCATTGAATGTTATTATGAGTTGTGTTAGTTGACAAGGTGAAAACAGATGCTCAAGATGTTGAAGTAGAGTTATGCCTCAAAGACAAAACCCACACCATAGACTCTTATCTGTGCTAAAGAATGAGTTACTTTTGTGATGGTTATGCCATAATACACCCAGTTACACCGTAAAGGAAACATTTAAGGGTTACTCTGAAGCTTTCCATGGTGTAGTCATTATCGCTACACCATAATTCGATTTTGAAGGGTTTTAAAAGATGACCAAACCCATTCAAGACCACCACACAAGCATCCTCATGAAAATTTGGTGGTCAAGTCTAGACACCACCTAGTCGAGTCGGTTCATATAGTGTCAAGTGTAGGTGATGTTGAGCATTCATTGGTGTGCATAGGAGAGAATACATGTGGGAATAATTATATGCATGGGATAAATTGTCCACTCCATAGGTAGCACAGATGAGAACTCGAGTAGACGTCGTTACTCACAACTTGTGAGATAGGGAAACAAAATGGATTATATGGAACTGGATATTTGGATGTATGTTTGATGTAGGGATCAAGATTATTTATCCATTCCGTAGTCAGGTAAACCATGATGCATGACCCTATTTGGTTAGTTTTAGTGTCACTAGAGATTTTTAGGTGTCCACGATGTGTACTTGGCTCTTTTGTGAAATCCACCTCTATAGTATTATTAAAATACAATGTGAAGGTATGATAACTCATGTATTTTATACACTTTATTTAATGATTCGTTATATACAGACACACATTTCCCCTAGGTTTTGGCTTAGTAGCAATGGCCCTGTGGGGTACCGAGGAGGTCTTGAATTCGAGTCTCCCTAAATTTCAGTCTATGTTTTTATTGCATGTTTTCTTGGTAAATTTTAAATTCTCCCTACCCCACTAGTACAAAAAAATATTTTTAACATCTCCCTTTTAACGTCAGTTATTTAGAACCTGCATGAAAATCATTGAAATTTTTTTTCATGTCGGTTATATAAGAACTGATGTGGAAAATCTATTTTCATATATTTTTCGCATAGGTTCTTGTATTATAGATATTAAAAACCATTTTTTCTATTTTTTAACATCTGTCATTGAAAACTAATGTTAAAACTGATTTTTCACATTGGTTAATAAATAACCAACATGAAAAATGAACATATGCATCCTTATAATGTTGATTATTTAATAACTGACATTGTAAAGCTTTTTTATCTCTATAATGTTAGTTATTAAATAACTAATGTTATAAACCATTTATAATGTTATGAGTTGGCGATGGAATCATTTCACAGTCTTTCATTCTCGTGACAGTATCCTTCGCTTCTCTCATGCAGAAGACCTAACTTGGTCATTTCTTCGATCTGGAGGACTTCAATCTATCATTACAATCTTCATACAACCTCATGATTCATTTCCCTCATTGTTGTGCATCTAAGATATATCTATTGTCTCTCTATTAAGCCTCAAACATTGTCATTTCTCTCTTTTGGGTCATTACTTGGCACTGAATCCCCAACCCTTGTTTGTTTGATTCAGTTGAGTCCATTCCTATATTAGCATCTTCATACACCCTCGGGTTTCTTTGGTGTGATCATTATTCATTTGAATATAGATATTTTCATCTCCAAATAGCTCACCCAAAGGTATGTAGTCAAAATATCTTTTAGGAATTGTTTATATTTCAGCATGATCTTGATCAAGTAATTATGGTATGTGGATTTCTTCTGTAATTTCATGATCAAATTATTTTATGAATTCCTATTTTGAATTATTTCAGTGTTATTCCATCGGGAAAAAGGAAACTAGGTAAATGTGGACTAATTGTTGGTTCTTTGATTACAGTGTCTTAATTATTACCACTGATAACTAGTTTTCCATATTTTAGTTTCATTGAAAAAACATGGCTATGTTTTTTTTCCTATAATTAATTATTGATCATGCCATTTTTTGATTAGTTTTGTATACTCAGTATTTTCTTGACAATTTTATAATTAATTTAATCACAAGAAGAAAATTTTCCCCGATCTTTAGATCTTTCTTCACACATGTGTTCCATCAATATCTGAACAATGCCAAAGATTCATTGGGTTCTATAACTGTTGATTTATTGTCTTGTGTTATATACCTTTGATCACTTCACATTCCTTTGAGCTTGAAGGTGACTATTCACACGTCATATATTTAGTGAAAAATTAGGATATTTATATTCCATTTGTACAATTACTATTATATATGAATGTCTGTAATTTATTAAATAAAAACTCATTAAGTATTCATAATTCTCCAAAAAACCTTATCATCAGTTATATTATTAATTACAGTCACTATGATATTTTTCTATGTTATTATTAGTGTTTTACATACAATTTGGTATTGTATTAGATAATATTTATATTGTATTAATTATTGAGCATGTTACCCTCCATCTATTCATTTTCTTATTACATAGCATCTTATAATTTTCTTGTTCAGTATTGTATAATATATAATATTATGGGTTTTAATGTTGTGAAATATGTATTTGGATTTTTAAAATCATTCACAATAATGGGTAATAATTGTTTTCTATCCATGATGATATGAAGTTTTTGTCGTTGAAAATTTTAGAGTAAGGGAAACAGGTTTTTTATTCAATTTAAAGAAATAATTCATTAAACCTTTTATTTAAATATGTGTTTTTTATTTTAAATGTGATAGATGTTTTTAAATAGTTCCCTTTTTCTAAAATAAAAAACATTGAGGTTGTTTTTAATTAAATTACAATGTGAAATGATTTGATTTTGTAAAATAAATTACTTTTAAAAAACCGTTGTGACTTTTTGTTTTAAAAGTAATTTGATGTTAATGAAGTTTTTTTAAATATTAATATTATGTAGTGGTATTTGGGATTATAAATGTAAAGGGTGATGGATTTTTATTTATCAACTATATTTAAACGTATATTCAATTAATATATAGAATTTATAATTATTCTATTAAAAAATACTTATATTTTTTTAATATTTCAATGTTTTGTTACTTTAAAATTATGACATCTTTGATATAAATTTAAAAATGGTTTGACTTGATTAATTTATTATCACTTTTATCACCATTATATTGTTTTTAGAAGTTATTTTTTTATTTGTTATAGGTAATAATGAGTCTGAGATAGATTACGACACTTTGAATGAGTGATGAATATGAGAAATGTGTTGATACGTTTTTGAAATTTTCTAAATGAAATGTTCCAAACAATGAATTTGTGTCTGTATATTCATGAAATGTTTAGATATGAAGAAGTTGAAAATTATAGAGATCAAAGATCATTTAATTTGTCATGGTTTTAATTTGAGTTATAGCCCTTGGATTTGGCATGGTGAAACTTGTGAGAATTTTAGATCTATCAATGATGATGCTTTGTTTGATGATAACTCTGATGAAACTGAAGAAATGATTTTTGATATTGAAGCTGATGCAATTGATATAGAACAGAGATCATTATATGGTGATGCGGAAAAACCATTGTATCCCAGTTGTATGGAATTTACAGTTTTATCGTCTGTGTTAGTATTGATTTTCTTGAAGGAGAAACATGGTTGAAGTGACCAAACTTTTATTTATTTTCTATAATTGTTGAAAGATATTCTTCCTAAAGAAAATGATCTTCCTAATTCACATTATAAAGATAATAAAATACTATGCTTAATGGGATTAGAGTACAATAAAATACATGCCTTCCCGAGTGTACTATCTAGGATGGAATATGATTTTTTTTCAAAGTGTCATAAATGTGGGACATCACGGTATATGTTGAAATAAAATAATACATGTTGATTTAGCATTTATAGAGACCCATATCAAGGCATTTTTGTATAGTCCTGTAATTCCCCATTTCAAATGTGATTATCCAATAAAAACATATATTTTAATTACATTTTAATTGTACTAAATGTTCATTTTTGATCTTATGGGCCTGAGTTAGTGCATTTTCATTATGAACATCCATTCTCATCATTTGTGCACTTCATGCCTAATATACACCAATTTAGGCCCAATGAGTCATCTGATTCTAAGGAATGTAATTATCAATTTTTTAATTTGATATTTTGGTAAATTTATCTACACTTAAATGTGAACATTTTTCATTCAGGGATCAATGGATAATTCATGGAAGAAGATAGAGATATTTTGTGATGAAAGGAAGCAATTCTAGAGAAGGCAGATTGGACACCAGCCCACTGATGAGACTGTGGGGCCCAACATACAGGCCCAATGAATCCAAAATTTTTTGGGATGCTATAAGAAATGAATAGAAACAAATAACTCTACATGATCCAATGCTAGTTCGGCCTCTATGGTGGTCATTAAGGCGGCCCAAGTTAGAGATACAATTCTGGGCCAGATTATGCGGCCTAGAAAAACATTCCACTAAGTTTATCATATCTCGGAATCCGTAACTCCAAATGGGACCAACGTTTACAGGATGTTATAAGACATCCGGATCTACATTTTATTCCTCTATGGCCCACTCTGATTCGGCCGTCTAGAAGGTCTTCCAGATGCGTCTGTTCGGTGAAGGAAAGCTGGCTGCCACCTCAGGTCAAATGTGGAAAAGTTCAAATTCCACAAGTTTTCCACCACCTATGGCCTACCAAAATTAATTGAGATGCTTTGTACTATTTGAGGATCGACCCAAGGCTCCAAAAATACCTATTTAAGGCAGTGGTGTGGAAGGAGTTGGTAATCTTGGATGCTTTGTTCAATTGTAATGTTATGCTGCATATTTGTTGCCTCAAATTTGTCTTTCACATGTAAGTTGTTCAATTCACTTTAGTTTCTTAATAAAAGTTCTTCTTCTACTCTTATTCTGTTGTTCTTCATACCACTTTGATACCGTTGGATCAAGGTGTGAATTTATTCACACCAACCCTTGTGAAATTATTCACACAACGGTGGAGTGATCATTTTATTTTTGTTGTTTTCTTTACTTTCCATTTCCTCCCTCATGAGTCTACTTTCCACTTCCATTGAAACCATGGGATCAATGGAGGGATAACCCACTTATAGGTTTATCAAAGGGAGTAGAAAGGGGCTGGATTGGATGTTATTTATCACCTAATTAATGTATAATCACTTCTTTAATTGGGATTTGTATTTGATGATTTTTAAACTCCATCGTCCTTGTTGAATTTAAGGTCACACACTTCAAGTACTAATACAAACCTTTACCTTGAAGTGCTCAAAACTTTGATCCTTCAAGTGTATAGGTGATTAGTATTAAATGGTGTAGTCATTAAAACAGTAAGTGATGATGTTGTTTTATCTCCTTAAATGAACCCATCTCAAATTTAAGAAATTGAAATCATTAAAAAGAAAATATGTCCAATCCACCCCGAGCGATAACCTAGGATCAACTCATTATTTTAAATTGAATTCACTTAAATCTATTAGATATCTTTAAAACCCATCCAAAATCAATCCAATTTGGCCACTTCATAGCCAAAAACAGTCCATAGAATGTACGTGTCTATAGGTTTCTTCTTAGGTCTCTGTGGATTCGATAACCCAAGCTAAACTACAAGGACCGTCTTACCTTCTTCTCTTGGGTAAATTTGAGCGAGAATCAAAATGTTTCTTTTTCAAATTCACATGATGCAAAAAGGTTAAGATTTCATGAAGATGATAAGATATGAGTAAAAAAAATTATGGTATTTAGCTGATTGTCCACTCAAGAAGAATGTTGACCAAAAATTTCCTATACTCAAAAATGAATATATAAATTTCAGACTTGAACTATGCATGGATGGAATGAATCCATATCGAATACTAAGTACAAAACATAGTTCATGGCCTTTTTTATTGGTAATTTATAACTTATCTCCGAAATTTTGTATGAAGCATAAATATGTCATGTTAAGTTTAATGATCTCTGAACCAAAACAACCCAAATATGTAATTGATGTTTTTTATCACCATTAATTGATGATTTGAAACTTTAATTGGAGGATAGTATTAGGGTGTATGATTCTTATAACATGGAATATTTTCAATTGCATGTAATTATTACATTCACTATAAATGACTTCCCATCATATGGAAATTTGTCTTGATACTGTGTTAAGGGGCATAAAAAGTGTCTATTTTGGGAACAAAATACTTCATATTATCAACTACATCATGGAAGAAAAATAGTATAAATGTGTCATTGAACGTTTTTTTCTATGGATCACTCTTATAGAAGATTAAAAAATTCATTCAATCGCTCACACGGATTTGATATTGCTCCAAAACATTTATCCACTAATCAGTATACACTTTTTGATCTACCATATTGGAGATATCATGAGGTTAAACATAACATTGATTTCATGCATGTGGAGAAGAATATATGTGACAACATGATTGGAATATTGTTATATATTAAAGGAAATACTAAAGATGGTTTGAATGTAATGTTGGAATTACTGTCAATGAGAATATGTTTGGAGTTAGCTCCCACTCCTAATGGAAGATGAACATTTCTTCCCACATATTTTCATACATTATCCAAAAGGGATAAAATTAGATTTTTTCAGTGTCTTCATGATATCAATGTGCCACAGGGTTATTATTCAAATATAAAAAAAAATTGTGTCTTTAAAAGATTCAAAGTTGACAGATATGAAATCTCATGATTATCACATCATGATCCAAAAACATATATTGATTTCATTGCTCGGAATATTTCCAATCCATGTCATAAAGTCTATCATAATGTTGTGTTATTTTTTCAATTCAATTTATAATAAGGTTATTGATCTGAATGCATTGAACACTTTATAAAATGAAAAAATTTCTATAGTTTTTCAATTGGAAATGTATTTTATTCCATCTTTTCTTGATATAATGGTGCATTTAATTGTTCATTTGGTTCGAGAAATAATGTTTTTTGGGCCTCTATATCTTTTTTGAATGTATCATTTTGAATTTAATATGAAGATATTGAAGGGGTATGTTATGAATTCATATCGACCTAAAGCATCCATTTTTGAAAAGTATATTTCTACGGTGGTTATGAAGTTTTGTACAAGAAACTAGTCAGATGTGGAGCATATTTTTTTGCCTCCATCTCACCATGAATTAGTTAATTATTGAGGAAAGAGGATCCATCACTTGAAAGTCAAATCTTTTTCAGGTGAACTTATAAAGAAGTAACATTTAAATATATTGAATAACATAGATGATACTCAACCATATATAACATTGCATATTAATATGTTGAAACACTGTTATCCAAAGAAGAAAGATATGTGGATTTTGAATGAGCATAACAATTTTTTTACCATGGCTTAATGGTATTGTGTTTGGAAGATAAGATGCATCAGAAAAATTAAAATGGTTAGTGGGTGGTCCATGTTTAAATTTGATAACATGGTCTGGGTATAAAATTAATGTTTATAAATTTCATACGAAAGAGCAGGACAACAGAAGTGCAATTCAGAATAGTAGTGTATTGGTGTTCGTAGAAGCAATGCATTTTCTGAGTTCTAAAGATAAAAACCCAATTTATGCATCAAGTGAATATTATGGAGTCATTGACGAAATAGGGGAGGTTTGTTACATTAAATTTAAAACTCTAGTGTTTAAATGAAATTGGTTTATCAGTAACAATAGTGTCAGACACAATGAATTTGGAATGGTACTTGTTAATATGAATAGATTGAAATAAAAATCTGATCCTTTTATAATGGAAACACATGAAAAACAAATTTTTTATGTTCTTTATCAATCCAATATGCAGTGGTATATTGTTTTAAAATGGATAGAACAATATGTTGGTGATGATAACTTCAAGAACATGACGATTTATGTGAGATCCCTACTTCCATGGAAAGATCAATAAATAATAATGATGAGAACATTGTAGACATAGTTTGTGCCATAGGGAATGATTATGACAAAGGAATTTGGAAATAAAATCCTTTAGTACATTCCTAATATTACAAGTAAAATATGTATATTTCTTGTTTACTTTATAAATTTCATAAATTGTTAGATATGATAATTTTATTTTAATTATTAAAACAAATATTACAACTATTAAGTTAAAATGTTTTTTATATTAGTTTAGTTTTGTTTAGTTTACCATGTTTACCCTTATGTAACTTATCAATTTATTGATTTTTTTTAAAATTAAATTATTTTAAATCTAATATGTTAAATAATAACATAAATATTTTATAAGAGTATATTGAAAAAATATTCTTTTCGTGTAAAATATGGTTTATTAGTTTGGACCATTTTTAATATTCATAAAACATTTTTTGAATTGTTTTCATTAACTTCAATAAAATTTCATATATAATTATTATTCATAGAATTTTAGTTAACTATAAAAAATATGAATAATAATGTCTTACATTTAAATTAGTTTAATTTTGTGTTTTGAAATTTTTTATTTTTTATTTACATTAATAATGTAATAGTTTTGTATATTTGTGTACAAATTGTTTCTTGTTTTGAGTTGTAGGATAATGATACATCAATCAACTGATCAACCACATTCTTCTATAGATGAGTGTATTCATACCTTTGGAGTGGAACATTCACATGCTCTTCTTGATGACCCGCTATCCTTCTTTACAAGAGTCAAATACTCCTATAAAGATAAAGAAGAGTTTGAGGGTTGCTAAACGTGGAATCACATGTTTAAAAAAATATCAGTTTCTTATAGCTAGAACCTAAGGATACTAGTAGACTTTGATGATAATTATATTCCAAGAGGCCCTAATTGAAAACAATTCAAGAGTTTTATATCAATTCAGGATAAAAGAGAAGTCAGTATTTTTATTGATGATTGGAGATGTGTTGATGAAATGACACTATCTCAATAATGAAAGACCATTTTGGTAATATCATTTGTAATTGCTTCACTAATCATTAAATGTTTATAGTAATATATATTTTCCCCCTTTATATGAGACGACATATGATATACCTGACACTAGATGAGTCATGAGGAAATGTTTATCATTGGCTACTAAAAGATGGAGGGATTTCAAATGAACCTTCACATTTGATTTCATTTTTTGGCATAAGAAACATCATAATTTATTTGATATATATCTTTTAATAGGTGAATAGATATGCATGAAATTTGTTGGAAGTAGAAGACAAGAATCATTTTTGGTATGTGTATTGTAATCTTTCTTATTTTTTTATATTAAATATATTATTAATGATTTCTTCTTCTTAATTTATAGAAATCTAGGAGATCTATTTAGGAGATCCAATCTAGAAACATATTCCCACATACTTTATCTCAGGGAGGGCATACATTATTATAAAAAAATGATGGCTGAAAATTTCAAAAAATGAGAATTGAGTCTTTAAGATCTGGAGAGGTTGCCCCTCCATCCCTCCCTGCTAGACATGAAAAATGGAAGCGAGCTCGGATGAGACAAAAATGTACAATATCTTATGAAATATTCGAGGGTCGTAGCTAAGAGGATTGTAAAACGTTTACTTTATTTATTTATTTATGTAAATTTATTTATTTTTACATTTTGAATCATTATATAATTTTTCAAATAATTCGTATAGGATTCTCTTGAGGAGTAGAGAACATAGGGGGTCTTTATAGCTGAGGGTAGGTAGGATATTTTATCTACAGAATTGGGAAAGCCTGAACACTCAGGTCATGTACAAGGATACTCGACGGGTGTATCAGTGAGAAAAGGATTTCCACATTATTCAGATTTTCTAATGGAGGGTTTTTATAAAAAATAGAATCTTTAAAGGCTCAAGTTTAGAATATTAATGTAATTACAGAGGATAATATTAGAGAATCAGGACAATCCTTGTTTGCAGAAATGAAAAGATAGTTTAAGACTGCAACTCCCACTCTACCGCCTCCACCAGCCGCTCCCTCTCCTCCACCTCCACCTACTGACCCCACTCATTATCCTACTCCTACCTCCCTCCTCCATAGATTCCCAATAACTATGAGTTATATTTTGATTATCTTCAATATCATATTATTGCATATGTGATGATATTTTATATTGGAGATATCGTTCATCATCAATAGATAGAGAGAGAGAGTCATAGGGTTATTGTACTGGATATTATAGATAGATCAGTTGGAGTACCATTATCTATAGATGAGGTGACTACAGTTGGACAAAGTATCGACCACTTTTTAGTTTGAAAATATAGACTTATTCGACATATTACTCGACATGTATGTGTATATTTTATCTTTCATTTCATTTTTTTATTTAATATGTTTTAACATTTTAATGTTTATATATTTGTCTATTTTTTATAGGAATACTTTAAAGGTAAGGATATTCTATATAGACAACAACAAATATAGAGTAGTATGACTTGAGATACAAATTATTGTAGTCCTCATATATTATCATCATTTTTAAATTTTTTGTTGGATGTTTATAATATTTCATTTGAAGTTGATGTATGTGGGATTGAAATGACTATGAGGCTATAAAAAACTGATATCATGGAGCTTTTAGCTAAAGATCAGTTGAGCATCAGCACGATGCAAGTATTTTCCATGTAAGTCTCAATATAAATCTTTTCATATGATTAATTTATTGTAAATTTATACTTAAAATTATTTTATTAGTTATGTTTATACAATATTTAAGTAGCATGAAATGACATATGTATATGGATTTATGGACCTATTTTTTATTTCACCTATGTCAAAAACAATGACTGATGATGATGGAATAGTTTATATTGCTGAAAGATTACAAAAAAATATAATTATTCAGTGCTAGAAGTTTAATTATATTCAAAAGTATGAAACATATAACACAGAAAGTGTTATTTATCTTTTAACATAATAACCACTAATATTAAATTTTCATTTATATCAATGTCCATCGGATGTTAGGTATTTTTTGTCCAAGGGAGAAGACACTTTACTGTTTATTCCCTATTCATGGCAAAGTACGAGCTAATTTTAAGAATGTATTGGAACTGTATGTTTGAATTTATTAATACTTGTTTATATTATAATAAATTTTAAATTGATTTAATTTATATTATTTTTCAATAGGGGATGAAATTTATTTTGATACACCAAAAAGAAATGGTGCACCGAAATCCAATATGTAGAAGAAAATGTGAATTTTCATTTATAGTTAGTAAATTTAGGATATAATACTTAATAATGTTATTTTGAATTGAAAAACTCATTAAAACATCATTTTCATAAATAAGGTGTAAAATAATGTAGATATTATGTGTTCAGATTTATGTACGAAATAATTTCAACTAGGACAGTTATGAAGTTCCAGCATGTTAGATTTCTTTATAAACATTTCCTTACTATTTCATCTGTTTTATTCATAATAAATGTTAAATGATTTTATTATAATTTTTTCTTCTGATGACCCTTATCCTTATAGTGAAAAGGAGCTCCAACACATACAAGTTAAATGGGTAAATAATTTATAGGTTTGGTTGGATTTTTGTTTTTTTTTTGTAGTATATATTGTAATTATGAATGTTGTAGTTGTAATTGGGTAGATTTTTTGTTGCCTCTTCTTCTTCCTTGTTTACTGTTTTGGTCGGTAGTGGAGAGGAGAGGAGGGTTGAAAACATCATTTTAAAAAATATTTTTCACGTCGGTTATTGTATAACCCACATGATAAATCAACTATAGAAGATATTCCACATCGTTTTTTCTATAAATGAAAAGAAAAATGGGTTTTCACATTGTTTATTTTATAACCGACTAGACAAACCTGTCGAGATAATGGGTTTTCATGTTGTTTTTTCTATAACTGATGTGAAAAAAAGACGTGAATGGGTTTATCATGTCAGTTATTGGATAAAAGATGTGATAAAACAATTTTATATTTATTTTAAAATGTATATTTTTTAAGTGATGTTAAACAGATATTTACAATTTCTCCTTTAGTAATGACACCTTATAACCGACGTTAAAATGAAAAAAAGCGATGTAAAAAACGGTTTTTTGCAATAGAGCCCGACCATTTGTAATATAAGGACACACATAATACAGTCCAAGAAGATCGAGAGGCTTGGTATCTTTGGGAAATTAGATACATAGAATGGTAACTTAAAACAGGGATATAATGACATTATTTAAAAATCCATAACATGCTTTTAAAATTCCATCACCCTTCAAAAACTGCATGAGATAACCTGAGGAAGTGCATAGGAAACATGTGAGCTATAAAGACCAGTATGAGAATAATAAAAGAACAAAAAGATCAAAGTAATATATGCAAGTAAAGAGGCATATCAAGGTAAAAATTAAAGGGGTGATAATCATAAATATTATCATTGAATCATGATATAATAAGATTACATAAAGACAACATAAGATTGTGGAAACAACATAAAACATGACTATACAAGCATAATTAAAGGAAAACCTCCAATACATCATAACATAATGTTCACAGGATAACCTCCCATGCACCATACATGGTATCTCATGAGATAAATACATTACCCAATACATTGGAGGGGTATATAATTTTGGACCCACCCGCCACATTCATATTATGTATATGCATTTATGTTCCATATAGATCATACAACATAAGGATGTCTTTCAAGACTTTTAATACCATGATTAAGGAGTGTTGGATACATTCATGAGAGTCCCTCATTAATGAATTATAGTTACATATAGGTAAATACCCTTGAGTGAAAATAGGGATGGGCATCCACAACACAAAAGTTTGTCTTGGAAAATCATTGATTAATTTTGAAAGTATAACAGTGTGCATTAAAATTTATAGAAATGATAAATGAGATTGAAATGTGGTCTCTTATTACTTGGGAATCATAAGGATAGTAAAAGGGATGTGTACAAACATATTCCAACAGGAAAAAATGGAAATAAAATGGTACAATACAAAAAAAGTGCTTCAATAAAAAGAGGAGAGAATCCCTTACTTCAGCATAGTAACAACTTAGGTAAATGTTATAATGAGAGGGGATAAATAATATAACATTATTAGAACATAAATTGGATAGTAAAGATGTATTTATAAACTCATGACAATATTATTAGTTTATATTTAAAATGTTAAATACAATGAAGGTGCTTGATGGAAAAGAAGGAAAAGATATCACTTACATTGGGGGGTGCTTCTAAAGGCTTAGGAAGCGCTTTTTAAGAGATTACAAACAAATTCAGAAGGATTTATAGAGGTATAGTGCGATTAAATACTTGATTAATGTGTTTTCAGTGAAGAGGAGTGGGATGTTTGGTGGTTATTCATAGTAAAAAATAAGGGAACTCTTTATTAATGTTTTAACATAGGTTTTAGAATCTATCCAATAAACTAATGAACGCCACAAACTATCTCATGATTTTCCCCAATGGTTTCTACCAAATAGGAGTGGTTTTCAATATTTTATATGGTTAAAAATAAAAATCATTAAAATACCACTATTGTTGATGTGAAATTGATTCAATTTCATAAGAGAATACATTTTATAACCTTAAAATGTAATATAGGTTTTTGATGATTCATTAAAGGATTATAAAATTAATCAAATAGTTTTAGAAACACGTTAATTTTAATGGTAAAAATAATTTTGATTGTGTATACACCTTATAGTATTTATTAAATCACTTTTGGGCTATTTATACATCATAATATAGACTGTATATTTTTATCGTATTTAATTTTTACCTAATATTTTGAATGTCTTAGAAAATTATGAAAAATTCACCATTGGATAAATTTGATGTGTTGATTTCAAAAATAAAATGTATTTTATGAAAATAAAACTAAATATGATAATTTTAACTTTTAAATAAAAATCGTTATTTACTGAAAATGCTATTTTTTTATGACACTAACAACTTTCTAACACTTATAAAAATTATTTTATCATTTATATTTAAACAAATCTTATTTAATAATATTATTTTATTAAAGTAATTTTTTAAAAAAAATTGATGAATATATTCCCCAAAAATATAATTTTGACTTATTCTTAGAAAAAATTCATTTGTATCGAACTTGTTATATATTCATTTATAAATTAATAGTAAAACGAGATAATTATAATTATTATTTAATTTAATAGAAAATATAGAAATTCATAATATAATTGTAACGCCCCGACCCTATTTACCTAGAGTTAGTGCATTATTACGCAACATTGGCATGATCATAAAAGATCAAGTCTCGAAAGACCGATTAGTTTAGTAGCCTTAGAAACACTAGATACATTCATGAATGTTACATTACATCATAAAGTGAAAAATCAAAATAACATAGTCTCCATAGTCCACACTCATATCCCCTCCAGACTATCCCTGCAGGTCAGTCATAAAATATTTCTTCACATCCTGGGAAAAATAAAACATTGATAGGGGTGAGCTCAGATGCTCAGTAAGGATAACAATATAGCGGAAGCTTTCATAAATAAACATAAACATTTAAGGCAATGTATAACTAAAACAAAAGTCTTTTAAACTTGAACTTCATCATAATATGGAAAAAAATAAAATGAAATAATTTCATTTACTTATTTACATGGATATTCTATTAGTCGAATAATCACATACAATATCAATAACCACTTTCATAATGATGGAATGCATAATGTCAGACTATCATAACCATGTAGCCAAGGCCTCATGCCAAGAATACAAATAATATTTTGTCAAAGCCTCATGCCAAGACACTACTTTTTCTCATGAGACCTGCCGATGCATCGAGGAGCTATACTGGGCTCCACCCGTCACTTACTATGTCCAATGCATTTTTTATATGAAAAGGTGTAAACATATCATAAACCATAACATAATCGTATCACATAAAACGCGCATAAATTAAACATAACATTTCCATATTTCAATCACAAGATATCAATACAACACATTGATATAATAAAACAATTTTCAATACCAAAATAAAAGTAAAAATTTGTATTTATTTTTCATTTAAAAAAAGTTATGGCTTGTAAAGGAAGACGAAACTCAAATAATGGTTACGGCGGCGGAGAAGTCGTTGTCGCCACATATGTATGACAAAAACTTTCCCTTTTGTCATTTAGTAAAATGATTTGTATAAAAAATATTAATTTTGAATAAATGTAAAAGTCAAAGGGGTTTATACGCCATATAAAAGAAAGTCTTGTATTAAAATAAAATATGCCTCAATGAAAGAAGATTGAGAAGAAGTCCCTTAAAAAGATCATTTTTTAAATAAAATAGATCTATTATGTGTATTCACAATAAGTACACATAAATAATGTACAAATACAGGATAATACATAATAATATCATGACATAATTTGAAAGTAGGAGATTAACCCAAAGAACATAAATTGGGTTAAGAAGTTCCCTTACCTCGTGTCGGACTTGACTCAGTCGTTATTTAATCTCCTGAATAATAAACTAGAGTTAATATATAATTTCTTAAGAACCTTTTTCAAGTTCATTATCCCTTTTATATCACTTATTACCATGTTATGAACATTATGTAATTATTTAAGTTAATAACGGTTGTTTTGTTGATCTTTGGTACTTGATTCAAAAATAAACTTCTTATAATTACAAGTTGTTAATGTGGTAAAATATCCATTATATCCAGAAGTATATTCATGATATATATATCATATATATCATATATATCTAGTATATATATTCATTTATAATATTACATAACATTTAGAGGTAATAAATGAAATGCACCGTTCATTGAGATGGTAATCCGTACGTATGCATGAACGCTACTTTCATTTCTATTTCGTATTTAATGGAATGAGATAATAATGATATAAAGTTGTATTATAATTCCAGTATAATATAATATATAATATCATTTAGTCCATCCTTTACACATCCCACATATGGCATTAATGATTCAAATCACTTTGAGGGGGCGGTAGTCCGTACTTCCTAAAATGAAATTATCGCGTTTACCCATAATGGAAATCATAAAGGTATTCCATAAATGAAAAATATAGAAGCATAAGGAAAACATAAACATAATATATATCTTATATAAATATAGTGACATCTTAATGTCCATCATTAAAGGTGTTAAAATAAGATTGAACAATCATCGTTTCGTGAGGTAGTCATTCGCCACCCACAGAAACAAAATGTTCTTTAACAATTAGACGAAGGTGTGTGTAAGTTTAAATCAAATAATTCTCATATATACATCCTAGTATATTGAAGATACCGGTGTTGTTACAAAATAAATTAATAAAAATAGTTTAAGGGGTTGTAGAAGCAAAATAAAACAAAAGAACATAAGAAGAGACATTACCTTAAAATCGGGTAACTCTTTTTGATTTGAGCCAAAGGCTTCCTTGGGAAGACTTCTGCCCAATGTGAGGCTTCTAAAAGTAAGATAGGGAAGTTGATAGAGTATTTTGGAAGAGTTTTTCCAAGCCAAATGGCCTTGATGGTGTGAATAAGGTGGTAGAGGTGGGGGCCTTTTATAAGAGGAGAGGAGGGGAACTCTTGGAAAGTCATGAAATGTTATATTATTATGAAGTGTTTTTCGGATTTAAAAGGTCTCAAAATTATATATTTAGAGGATAAGGTGATAAGGGTTCAAAATATACTCATACAATAGGTTTTTGACAAGTCTATGTCTTAGATTTTACAATATCTTTGCATTTTATTTAAATCGTTAATTAATGAGGTAATCACTGCATCATCATGGTGTTATAACAAATTTAGTTTATTTAATGTCTAAAAATTATAAAAAAAATACCATGATGTTGTAAATATTTTTAAATTTCCAATGAATATTTATAGTCTAAAAGTGAACTTATATAACCTCATGTAATAATTGTTTTAGTAAAACAACACATGTTTGTGACAATTTTATTTTTACTTTAAATAAAAAGTTATTAATGTCATTTTCTTACACAAGTGGCTCCATGGGGTCCCCAAGTTGAACCATGGATTTTCGTGGTCGGCCATGACTCATCCAATAAGGGTAAGACAAGTGTAAAGGTAATTTCATATTATTATAACATTATATTTTCCTTAAATTACACTAATTACCTTTAATCGCGATTAATAAAACCTAAAAGTTACTATTCAACAAAAATTATTTTCATCCCATTGAACCACATTTTACTTAATAATGACCACCATGTATGTCGGATTTTTGAAATTCAATTCACAGAAGTGGTAAAGATTCATTTAAATGAAAAATTAGTTTTTTAACTACCACTTAGTGGTTTCACTATTCATCAAAAATTGATGTTTTTCAGAAAAATATCAAATATTAACCCTAAGATATTTTTTATATTCCTAATTAAAAAATGATGTCTATTTTACAAAATTCAAAACATATAAGTTGATTTAATTAATTTAATAATTAATTCCCACTGTCACAACAAATAGCGTGTTTTTAAGAGACAATATATATCAAAATATTGACAATTGTTTATGTCCAATTTCAAAGCGAAAATAATTATAATGACCACTATTGGATAAAATGGTAAAAATATATTATAATTATTCCTTAAAACCACTCAATCTTATAATTTATCATTATAAATTATTTTGATTAAAAATGTTTTTTTAAGTATTTTTCTCTATTCGTCGAAAATTAGAAGTTCTCATAAAAATACCAAAAAGTAAACATAGGCTAATTTCAATATTCCGAATCCAAAAATTAAGTCCATTTTGAAATATAAAATTTATATAATTTCAAAAGGCAGGTATTTCTATTCATAACAGCTATTTTGATTGGTCGCGGTGTGTTAGAATCTCGAACTTGCATACAATGCAAGTTATTACATTATTGAAAGAGAAGCGTATCATGAAAGCTTGGGGTGCTACATTCTCCCCTCCTTCAATAAATTGCATCCTCGCAATTTGAAACTGTTCTTCAAAAATAAAAGGTTCAAAGTAAAAAATACCTCTGTGGAAAACCCATATCGTAAATAGGGTTAATAAAAATATAACTTTAAAAGAAAGAAAGAGAAGTATAAAGGTCACCCGAGATAGACCATACTAGGACTCTATGAAAACATTGATACATAGGAGAAACAAACCATCAAGTTATGATAAAGCGTTGTAGAAAACAGTATTAGGAGAAAGTTAACTACAAGAAAATCACAAACTTGTGATTGGTTAAACGATCATTGATTCCCCAGTAGGAAATGATAACTGACAACATTTTTGTTTTATTTACCTTTCATAAAGTTGAGGAATTTATTTAAGAGATTTACTAAGAACATAAGGAAATATAAATATTTGTCATGAAAACTTTCATTCTTTAATAAATATTTACCACAAACCCATCTTTCAGTCAAAAAGATAATAGAACTCAAAAATATTATATTTATCCTAATCGTACATGGTTCCAAATATTAACACATACCATTTAGATCAGGAAAACTATTTTTTAATAACCAAGGACATCCTGTAGGCTAGTGGTAGGTAATAAAGGCTTGTCGCACTATGGTTGTGGGTTCGATTCCTGCATCTTTGTCCGACAGGACGGGTTATCCCCCAACCTGCAGGTTGTCCTTTTCCTAAAACTATAGTATTATAATATTCCAAAAATAATCTTCGAAAATGTTTTAACCTTAAAAAATACTATCCAAGGTTCAACTTAATCAATTCCCACCTTTATAGTTATCCAAAATACCTATGTTTAGACTTTCTCTAAAATGTCTCTAAATTCCAAAATCAATTGTAACATCAGATTCCCCAAACAAAGTAAAGATTCTCTTATTGTCACATACTAAAAATATGATTACCTTCAAAATGTTAAAAAATTAAGGAAAACAAAAAGTACTGCAGTACAATACTTATATATATATCACATTATTCTTATAACCAGAATATAATCCTTGAGTCCAAAAGCACCAATACATTAATTATTCCACTTCAACTATAGTAACAGCATAAGATTGGACTTGATCACTTTTCCTTTTCTGAGGTATGCTTCCTTGGCGCTTAGGGTATTCATTTTCATAATGCCCCATTATCTACAATTATAGCATTCAACATTGATAGCCTCTCTCTTTCCCTTGCAATCACGAGCCTGATGACCTTTTTCTCCACATTTATAAAAAACTCACATTCCTTTTAGGCAAGTACATGGGTGATTCTTCCCATAATTATCACATAATGGAAAATAATTCTTTCCCTTTTTCCCTTTATCTGTCTCTTGTTCCATAGTTCTCTTCTTCTCTTGATTTTCTTTACTGTCATAAGATTTAGAGAATTCCTTTTCTGTCTTGATAGCACATGAGACTATATATTCATATGACGGGAAAGATTGTGATACTAAATCCCGACGTAGAAATGGTTTTAACCCATCAAAGAAACGATCAATCTTACTTCTTGTAAAGTTGTCCTCATACTTTGCGACATTCTCATCCTCCTTCTGCCTCAGACTCAAAAATTGCCTTTCCATATCTTCTCAATGGTCCTGAGGAAAGTATTTTTCTAAGAAAATCTCTTTGAACTCCCTCCATTTCATATTTGATACATCATCATCTTCCTTTGTGTTTTGAATCAATGACCACCATTGATTAGCATCTCCAGTGAGGCGGTAAACTGCTATGATAACCTTTTCCCTTTCACTACTCCGCAAGGCATGGAATATTTTCTCTAAGGAATTTATCCATTGCTCAGCTACTAAGGGATTTATACTCCCATTGAATGTTGGTGGTTGTTGCCTTATGAAGCGGTCTAACATTGATCCTCCACATTTTGGATCAGGGTCCTCTATATGAGTAAAGTTATTATTCATAACCTAAGTGAGTTGTCCTAGTATGGTGATAAGCTAATCAGCACCAGATGTATCACCAGCTCCATTATAATTATCTTGAGCAGGAGGGAAATCCCTACGTGGAGTGCATGCATTAATACGGTTTCCATTCCTTCCACTAGGCTCCATTTCTAAACAATGTCATAAACTATATTAGTTTATGAATCGAAATACATAATAACAAATTTGAATAACACTTAACATAAATTGAACTATTTATAGATATAATCCATAATCATAAAAATGTTTTCTTTGAGGAAGTATATCCTCATAAACCCTTCATAATGGTTTGTAAATAAAATGAGAATTATCTTAAACATATCCCCTGGGAGTGTCGTAACCAAGAGTGCAGAAAGTCCCATTGTCGTGCACCATTTCCTGATTGATTCTAGCTCAAAGAGGTGTTTTCGGTTTTTACCCCTAGGTACATCTGTTCCAGAGCCACCTCTACTTGTTCGTATCCAGACAGGGATGTATTTCTCAGAAAACTCACAAAATCTCTATAATACAAAAATTCTAGAAAGTTCATCTATACTAATCCTCAAATTCTATCTTAGGGATATGTGATCTAATCAGAGTTTATCTAAATCTACCTTCCAAGGTTAGTACTAAACTACCTTTGATACAAACTGTAATGCCCCGACACCAGTTACCTAGAGTCGGTGCATTATTACGTAACATTGGCATGATAAAAAAAGGATCAAGTCTCGAAAGATCGATTAGTTTAGTAGCCTTGGAAACACTAGATAAATTCATAAATTTTGCATTACATCATAAAGTGAAAAATCACAATAACATAGTCTCCATATTCCACACTCATATCCCCTTCAGACTATCCCTGCAGGTCAGTCATAAAATATTTCTTCACATCCTGGGAAAAATAAAACATTGAAAGGGGTGAGCCCAGATGCTCAGTAAGGATAACAATATAGCGGAAGCTTTCATAAATAAACATAAACATTTAAGGAAATGTATAACTAAAACAAAAGCCTTTTAAACTTGAACTTCAACATAATATGGCAAAAATAAAAAAAAAATAATGCCATTTACTTATTCACATGGATATTATACTAGTAGAATAATCACATTCAATATCAATAACCACTTTCATAATGATGGAATTCATAATGCCAGACTATCATAACCACGTAGCCAAGGCCTCGTGCCAAGACTACAAATAAGATTTTGTCAAGGCCTCGTGCCAAGATACTAGTTTGTCTCATGAGACCTGCCGATGCATCGAGGAGCTATAGCGGGCTCCACCCTTCACTTACTAAGTCCAATTCATTCCTTATATGAAAAGGTTTAAACATATCATAAACCATAACATAATTGTATAACATAAAGCACGCATAAAGGAAACATAACATTTCCACATTTCAATCACAAGATATCAATACAATACATTGATATAATAAAATAATGTTCAATACCAAAATAAAAGAAAAGTAAAACTTGGTATTTATTTTTCATTTTAAAAAAAGTTATGGCTTGTAGGGGAAGCCGAAACTCAAATAATGGTCACGGCGGTGGATAATTCGTTGTCGCCGCATATGTATGAAAAAAAAATTCTCATTTGTTGTTTAGTAAAATGATTCGTATAAAAAATATTCCTTTATAATAAACCTAAAAGTCAAAGGGGTTTATACACCATATAAAATAAATTCTTGTATTAAAACAAAATATTCCTCAATGATAGAAGATTGAGACAAAGTCCCTTACAAAGATCATTTTTTAAATAAAATAGATCTATTATGTGTATTCACAATAAGTACACATAAAGAATGTACAAATACAGGATAGTACATAATAATATCATGACATAATTTGAAAGTAGGAGATTAACCCAAAGAACATAAATTGGGTTAAGAAGTTCCCTTACCTCGTGTCGGACTTGACTCGCTCGTTCTTTAATCTCCTGAATAATAAACTAGAGTTAATATCTACTTTCTTAAGAACCTTTTTCAAGTTCATTATCCCTTTTATATCACTTATTACCATGTTATGAACATTATGTAATTATTTAAGTTAATAACGGTCGTTTTGTTGATCTTTGGTACTTGATTCAAAAATAAACTTCTTATAATTACAAGTTGTTCATGTGGTAAAATATCCATTATATCCAGAATTATATTCATGATTTAGATATCATATATATCATATATATCTAGTATATACATGCATTTATAATATTACATAACATTTAGAGGTAGGAAATGAAATGCACCGTTCATGGAGACGGTAAGCCGTACGTACGCATGAATGCTACTTTAATTTCTATTTCGTATTTAATGGAATGATATATTAATGATATAATGGTGTATTATATTTCCAGTATAATATAATTTATAATATCATTTATTCCATCCTTTACACGTCCCACATATGGCGTTAACGATTCAAATCACTTTGAGGGGGCGGTAGTCCGCACTTCCTAAAATGAAATTATCGTGTTTACCCATAATGGAAATCATAATGGTATGCCATAAATGAAAAATAAATAAGCATAAGGAAAAAAATAAACATAATATATATCTTATATAAATATAGTGACATCTTAATGGACACCATTAAAGGTGTTGAAAGAAGATTGAACAATCATCGTTTCGTGAGGCAGTAATTCGCCACCCACAGAAACAGTATGTTCATTAACCATTAGACGAAGGTGTGTGTAAGTGTAAATCAAATCATTATCATAACAACATCCTAGTATATTTAAGATACAGGTGTTGTTACAAAATAAAGGAATAAAAAGAGTTTAAGGGGTTGGAGAAGAAAAATAAAACAAAAGCACATAAGAGAAGACATTGCCTTAAAATCGGGTAACTCTTTTTGATTTGAGCCAAAGGCTTCCTTGAGAAAACTTCTGCCCAAAGTGAGGCTTCTAGGAGTAAGAGAGGTCATTTGAGAGAGTATATTGGCAAAGTTTGTCCAAGACAAATGGCTTTGATGGTGTGAATAAGGTGGTAGAGCTGGGGGCCTTTTATAAGAGGAGAGGAGGGGCACTCTTGGAAAGTCATGAAATGTTACATTATTATGAAGTGCTTTTCGGATTTCAAAGGTCCCACAATTATATATTTTAAGGATAAGGTGATACGGGTTCGAAAGATACTCATCCAATAGGTTTTTGAGAAGTGTAACTCTTAGATTTTACATTATCTTTTCATTTTATTCAAATCGTTAATTAATGAGGTAATCGTTGCATCATCATGGTGTTATAAAAAATTTAATTTATTTAATGTCTAAAAATTATAAAAAAAAATACCATGATGTTGGAAATCTTTTTAAAATTCCAATAAATATTTATAGTCAAACTCTTAACTTATATAACCCCATGTAATAATTGTTTTAGTAAAACAACACATGTTTGTGACAATTTTATTTTTACTTTAAATAAAAAGTTATTAATATCATTTTCTTACACAAGTGGCTCCATGGGGTCCCCAAGTTAACACATGGATTGTCTTGGTTGGCCATGACTCGTCCAATAAGGGTAGGACAAGTGTAAATGTAATTTCAAATTATTATAACATTATATTTACCTTAAATTACACTAATTACCTTTAATCGCGATTAATAAAACTTAAAAGTTACTATTCACCAAAAATTATTTTCATCCCATTGAACCACATTTTACTTACTAATTACAACCATGTATGTTGGATTTTTGAAATTCAATTCACAGAAGTGGTAAAGTTTCATTTAAACGGAAAATTAGTTTTTTAACTACCACTTAGTGGTTTCACTATTCATTAAAAATTGAAGTTTTTCAGAAAAATACAAAAAATTAACCCTAAGCTATATTTGATGTTCCTAATTCAAAAATTATGTCTATTTTAAAAAATTCAAAACATATAAGTTTAATTAATTAATTTAATAATTAATTCCCGCTATCACAACAAATAGCGTGTTTTTAAGAAACAATATATATCAAAAGATTGACAATTGTTTATGTCCAATTTCAAAGTGAAATTAATTATAATGACCACCATTGGATAAAATGATAAAAATATATTCTAATTATACCTTAAAACCACTAAATCATATAATTTATCACTATATATTATTTTGATTAAAAAAGTTGTTTTTAAGTATTTTTCACTATTCATCGAAAATTGGACGTTCTCAGAAAAATACCAAAAATTCAACATAGGCTTATTTCGATATTCCGAATCCAAAAATGAAGTCCATTTTGAAATATAAAATTTATATAATTTCAAAATTTGGGTATTACTATTCATAACAGCAATTTTGATTGGTCGCAGTGTGTTAGAATCTTGAACTTGCATATAATGCAAGTTATTTCATTATTGAATGAGAAGTGTATCGTGAAATATTGGGGTGTTACAATAATGGTAAATATATAAAACCCCATGTTTCCCAAGTATACACCCTAAGTGAAAAGAATCGACCTGAATTCCCTCTCTAAATTGGTACCCGAACCTGTCCTCCACATACTCGAAGGGTGTTCCCAATCCCCATGGGCTGACGACTAGCACTGGGAATCACAAAAAAAGATTAGATGGAATGATTTCACCCAACTCAAAACAACAACATGGTATATATACACATAAGAGAGAGGAATAGGGGAATATAAAAATATATGCCATAACAGATACATAACAATGGAAGTTTATATAACATAAAAGGTAGAAAAAAATCTCTAAGAGACAAGTCCAACTGCAAAGGATGAAAAAACCAAAACAACTACTCCAATAGCTCCATTAGATTTCATGAGAAAACTACCACTATCTCACTACCAATCACCAAAAAATATGGCTGACATAAAAATTCACTGCCTCAGTGTGGCACCTTTCCTTTCCCTACATCGAAAGACATAACAATGTCTACACACCATCGAAGTGGTGTATAGGGTGTGAGATAAGAGGCTTAGTAGGGTCTCACCCAAGTGTTCTATATCATGTCTCTATACAATAATCCAAGCATGCTCAACATTAAATAAAATAAGGCATGATATATAGTTTAGTAGTTTATCTCCCCCTTTTCCTCATTTTCAAATTAATCATATAAATCAGTTTCAAAGAATTTCACATCCATATATAAATCAGATATAATGGCAATGAAATTATCACATATCATATCAAATCCATGGTAGTAAAATCCTAAAATAAAACAAGGAAAAGTATCCCAAATTTTCCAAAAGCATAAGTAACATCATTCCAAAGATCACACTATTCCAAGATAGCTAGGATGCTCATACCTAACATAGACAATAACATAAAAATCAAGCCTCTAGAAATATGCATCGAGACTAGAGAGAAGTGGGACACCTGAGAAAGTTAACCTCCCATCATATCTAACAAGTCCCTTGATCAAAAGACCTAGGGAGTAGAGTAAATCCCCATGACAAACCTTCCAACAATGTAAAAGGCCTATTACTACACCTTCCACCTAAGTACCCAAGTCTTTTCATGCACTATGTTATTAAAACCAATTCATCAAACGATTTTCATAAAACCATGTCTTTAAAACCATTTTACATTGGTTTGAAAACCCGTTTCATTTACCAAAACTAGGGGAAAACCATCCTTTATCAAAGACCCCAATTACGCACACAAAAATCAAATCATTCAATCATGTTATTTCATTCATAAAAAAATTTATATAATAACCCAAGTAATGTAGTTCACCAACAGAAGCTAGAGATGAAACCACCTACCTCAAAACGCAGACCACACAAGCCCACAATAGGATCCACCAACAAGGAAGAACACACAATGAAAACAGAGGCCCTAGAATCAATCTACACATCTTAGAATTGATAAATTAAAAAAAGGGTTGAATAGTAGGAAATATCATGACATAACTTAAGAGAACACAACCACCGCACCACAACCAATATGGAATCGGCCCTCAGAACAAGATCACACAATGAATCTTTAAATGAAACAAGATAATTACCAATATAGATCAACAAATCCAATAACACAATGCAACTATGAAACCGCAATTGAAGGAAACAAAGAAGTATAAAGAATTACTCACTGGGAGAGATGCAACCCAACTACAATGGAGATGAATCACTGAAAAAAGCAATTTAAACAGAGCAGAGGTCCCCAAAATCAATGGATGAGATATATAGGTTGAGAGAAAAATTCATATGGATGAATGGGAAAACATATCAGTCATACAACACCTTAAAATCCCTGTCTGCAAAATTTACACAGAGTGTAATCTCTTTACAAATCTTATAATCCACGAGGTCCATATATGCCAAAAATCCCATCTCCTTTTTATTAAAGCATGATTTTTAACCATACATGACGTGTAATCATTAAGTGACATGTAATATTTCACTCTATATACTCAGTTCATGACATGATATTGGCAAACATTACATGAAGTGTAAATTCCCAACATACAAAAAAAAACACAGCTTCTTACATGAAAAAACAAACCACCTCGGGCATTCTTCAAACTAACGGAGAACACATATAATACATTAAATGTTTATACCTAGACTCCATTAATTAACACAAACATACATCCCTAAAATTTAGGTCATTTTCCCCAATAAATCCTTTCCATACTAGGGAGTCCCAAGATGCATCCAAATACAGAGAAAAAAAAGTAAATAGAAAGGAATTACATTAGTGTAGGTAACAAGATGTTACAAACTCCCCACCATAAGACATTCCATCCTCAAGAAGTCATGTGTAATAATAAGGTTTGTTAAAGAGTTTAGGACACTACTCTCTCATCAATGACTCACACTACCAAGTCTTAAGACAATCTGATTAGTGCCTCTATAACACTCTGACCAACGGAATTTACTTCCCATGTAATACTTTCACTTGAGATTCATTAATATCTATAGGCTTCTCAACAACCTAAACATATGGATCTAACTCAATCTCTTCCCAACTCAAAATGTGAGAGTGATCGGGATGATATTTCTATAGTGATGATATGAGGAAAATATGATGAATTCCTATCAACTAAACTAGAAATTCCAATCGATAAGAATCCTTATCGAGGTTCTCAGTGACCTCAAATGGTCCAACATATCTTGGATCCAACTTTCCCTACTTCCCAAGACAACAGTTACTCGATTGAGGATAAACTTTCAAGAAAACCTGGTCACTAATGGAAAACTCCAAAGAACGACATCACTGATCCACATAAGATTTTTAATTACTCTGAGCTATAACTTGATGCCGACATATTTCATGAATCCTTGTATGTGTCTTCTGAACAAAACCCAGTCCCACCAAAGAGGCTTCACTCACCTCTTCCTAACAACGATGTGATATGGATTGGTGACCATACAAAGCCTCAAAAGGATCCATTCTAATCAAAATCTGATAAATATTTTTATAAGAAAAATCAACCATTCCTTGATGGATATCCCAAGATACACTAAAATCCAAGACATAGGTACAAAGAATATCCTACATGATCTGAATAGCATGATTTGTCTGACCATATTTATGTGGATGATAATCTATACTTAATCTAACATGGGTCCCCATAACATCTTAGAGACTCCTCCAAAACCGCAAATTAAACCTAGGATCCCTATCTGAAACAATGACAGAAGGTACCCCATGTAACTTCACAATTTCTGGCACATATAGCTTACCCAAATCATCAACTTTCGCAGTTCCCTTGATCAGAGTGAAATCAGATGACTTTTTCAACCTATCAATCACCACCCTGATAATATTCCTACCTCAAGGAGTCCATGGTAATTCAATAAAAATTTCCATGGATACCACATCCCATTTCCAAAACAACACTAGATGAAGTTAAAGCAAACTAGTAGGATTCATATGCTATGCCTTTATCGATTGTTAAGTGTAACAATATGACACATAATTAACAATGTAATGCTTCATACCTGACCACCAGAATCACCAAATCATATCATAATATATCTTTATAGTTCATGTATGAATGTACCATGAAGAACTATGAAAAAAACTGAGATCCACACTGATGTTGGGACGAAAAATCAATCCCCAAACCTGAGAATACCACTAGAAGAGAGAGACCAATGAGAAACATTCTGCCCATCAAATAATGTTTCTAAAATTCTTATAAACTCATCATCTTTATACTGAATCTATAGAATAAACTCAATGAGATATTATAATAACTGAACGTTGGTCAGAACTTTACCAGAAATATCCTTCTAAGCATCTAGATGCACCTAAGAAAAAATACCTATAAGGTTACACTTTTCCTTCAATTCCAAGAAATATTGTGATGGCGCTTTATTGAAAAGAGAGCCTACAACATCATTATCCTTCCTCTAGGTATATCAGATATCAATATCAATCATCTAAAGGTATTCCAACCACCACTGTTGTCTGAGATTGAAGTCTTTCTAAGAAAAGATATAAATCAAACTCTTATGGTCCGAAAAGACCATGAACCTCTCCCCCAAAAGATAATGCATCTAAAAATTAAGCACATGCATAACTACGAAAAGATCTAAAACATGATTAAGGTAATTATTCTCATGCATTTGAAGTTTTCATGATCCATAATATATCACATGGTCATCCAATATGAACACAAAACTCAAAACAGCACCAGAAGAATCACAGAAATCCACGTACCCTTTACCAGGATCAAGTAAGATCCTAATAAGAGCTGATTTCAGATGTCATTTCAGTTCATCAAAAGAGGACTGACACTTTTCATATCATGTGAATTTCACCCCTTTCCTAGTATGAGTAGTCAAATGTGCTTCATACTTTGAGAAATCCTTGAAAACCCATTGATAGTATCAAAAAATACCAATTAATCTTATAATCTTAAATATGTTACGTGGTTATTCCCATGATAAGAAAAACATCACCTTCTTAGGATCAACTAATAGACCATGCTCATAAATCATGTGCCCGAATAACTTCACTTCATGAATCCAGAAATTTCAATTTAGAAGATTTACATACAAATAGCGATTCCTCAAGATTTCTAAAACCAAATTCAAATGGTCCTCACACTCATTCTCGGATCTCGAATAAATCAAAATATCATCCATGAACACTACCACAAAAGTGTCAAGATACTTATGGAATATCCATTTCATCAAAGGCATAAAAAATGTTGGAACGTTATTCAGGCCAAACAACATCACAAGATATTCAAAATGGCGAAACCTTATCCTGAAGTCTACCTTCGGTATATCAGACTCCCAAAATCTATGATGATGATATCTCGATCAAAGATCAATCATCAAAAACCACTTTTCCTACTTTAAGTTATAAAAAAATCATCAAGACAAGGAAAATGATACTTATTCTTAACCAATACTCAGTTTAACTTCTGATAGTCCACATACAATGGGAGTGAACCGTCTGCCTCCTTGGTAAAGGGCACTAGGGATTCCCAAGGTGAAACGCTAGGGTGAATAAAACCCTTAACCATTAGATCATCTGACTAAATCTTGAACTTTTTCAGCTCTGTTGGATCTTTACGATAAGAATGTATCGAAGCTGGATTCGTACCTGGGACCAGGTCAATCGTAAACTCTACCTCCCTCTCTAGAGAAAGCTCAAAGAAGTTGTATGGGAAAACATCAGGAAAGTACTGAATGACTGCGGAACGATCAAAAATAGAAGAAACACCATAACGGTCAATTTCTACAGTAGAAAACAAACTCCTGAGATCTAGGAGGGAAGGCCTTACATAACCAGGCCTTGGATCCCACTCTGCTTGAAATACCCATGACCTCCCATCATCCGTAATAAATGAGACATGTTGATGATAATAATAAACCTCAGTATGATAAGAAGAAATACAATCTATCCCAATGATGATGTCAATCAAATCCATATCAAGAATAATAAAATCCTATACTAACTAAGTATCAGCTATAGATAGCACACAAGAAGGACACCTAAACCCCTACTCATTTCTTTTACCAAGAGGTGTTTCTAAATCCATAACAATAGACACGAGATTCGTTGGAAGTTTAAACATATCAACAAAATGGCCCGAGATAAACAAGTGGGATGTATGGAAATAGTGGGTGCCCTATACCCAACTATTTAGTGCTATAGATTACCATATAGTTTATACAATAATCTATGCATGATCCCATCGTTCAATTATAGTGTAGACTTTTCTGCATCCACTATTGAAATGGTAATGTCCAAAGATTAATTGTCGTATAGAAAGGTTATAGCAATGTTATAATGAGAACCTCTAGATACTATGACATTAATATTAAATATATGCTATATGTTCTAGATACATCTTACTGATTGGACATAGTAGATGTATGACCATCAGGTGCTGGGGGATCATAAGCATTGAGACTTTTTCTCATGAAGTTCGCACTTGGTGATCTCTAATAGTGAGATCACGAGGACTGACCCGCCAATAGGAACTCAAAATGTTTCGGGTGTCATTGGAAGTTTCTATCTATGATCATGTGTAATGGTCTCCTAAATTGAGATCATTACCAATGTATGTCATTTGATTTCATACTTCAATGCAAGATGAAAACCACGACAATGAAGTTGTGAAGAGTTTGTTAGTGTTGGGTGCGTCATTGGTGGCATGACATTGGTTGAATGGTCAAGAAAGGATTTTTTGCTTCCGGGTTAGGGAAGTAATATATCTCAGGCCATGTTGATGTGTATGGAAGTACCTTTATAATACCATGGCCATGGAAGTCAAGGGTAAATCCCTCCAGTTAAATCAACAAACAATAAAGAAAGAAACAGGGCAATGACACGGGAGTGCATCCTGCTTTATAAGATATTGTAGGTTGGTTGTCACTGCTGTGACAATCCTTATTTCTTCAGGGACCATGATGGGTTGCTAGATCCCGCTCTTGGTCTGTGAATACTATTCACTACTGTCAAGATAAGGGCTTAGAGGGTCACACACAATAGCTTATTCAAGAATCTTCCCTATTTGGTTGAATATGAGTTTTGGACATAGTGGGCCCCGTCACAGGGTTCCAGGATTTTCCCAAAGATAAACTATCCCCAATGAAATAAATGAATTCATATTATTTGAGTTTAGGATAATGAGTGTTGAATTTATTTATTAAATGTATTTACGATTTTCAGTAAATACATGAAAAATATTAATTTACGAATATTAAATTATTCAAGGTTCAATTAATATTTATGGGAGCGACTAGTCAAGTTAATCGATTAATTATTATCACATAATATATTTTAATATATTACAAGTGAGTGATAATAATATTTATGACCCAGACAAGAAGTCATAAAATGTCGTTGATAGTGCGTTAAGTATTCGTGGGCCGGGTTGGCATCTCCGGGTAATTAATTAACCATTATAAATATTAGAGAATAGGAGATTGCCAAATTCTATTAAGGGAGATTTTCCATCCTCTCCTCTCTCTAATAATATAGAGAGAGATTCTCTGGATCCATAGAGCATGGATCAAGAAATCTCTCAGGCATCGCTACCGAAGCGGTGCAGTGATCGTTGGATTGTGGGAGTCTTCATCGCAATTCTGCGCTAGCACCTAGATTACGATGAACAGTGATCCCGAGGATTCCTTGATGCATGCGTGGACGATCTAGAAGAATTTGTCTTCGGATTCTTCGAGCAGCGATCGCCAACGATGAATAGACGTCATACGGAGCTTCAGAATTAAACCATGAATTTTTACAAATTATTTTTGTGATTAAAACCCTTCACGCAAGATCCTCAGATTAAATCGGGCTGCTCTTCACCGATGTCGACAAGTTTACTTCGATCGTCGGTGGAAAAATTTTAAAACCCACCTGTTTGGGGCTTTTTTTGCCCGCCCGTTTCCAACAAGTGGTATCAAAGGAACGTTTGTCTATTTTAAGACAAATAAATTAAATTTTCATTAATTAATGAAGAGGGTGTCATTCTAGTTCCAGTGTTGCTGACCGCATCTAAATCCGATATTGGATGTCCAATCTGCGGCCATCCAAAGTTTTAAATCGGATGACCTCCATCCCCCCGATGGAATTTCGATCGCCAGAATAGTGTTTTTCATGACTAGATTCTTCGTAAAAATATATATTATTATTATCATTATAATAATTTTATTATAATAAAATAGTCTTATTATAATAATAATAATTATAATATCATAATGATAATATTATTATAATAAAATAATATTATTATTTTCTAAATCATATTATATAGGCTTTAGAGAAAAAGGGGGTGACCTTGACCCTAGTGGGTCAAGTTTATAAAAAAATAAAAATAAATAAAGGGAGAAGACCTGACTTTCAATGTCAAGCAAAAAATAAAAAATAAAAATAAAAAAGGACTTAAGGTGGGGGACCTACATGTGCCGCCCGTGAAATTATTTTTTCTAAGGGTAAGGAGGTGGACCAGCCGGTCCAGATTTAATAAAAACTGTATGGCCGCCCTTTTCACCGCGGGCAGCCCTAGCCACCGCCTCTCCCTACTGCACATAGAGAACAACCACCATGCGTGACATCCGCCTCCGCACAGGCGCGACACCCTGGCGTCCCTGCGCCGTTCTGCCGCATCCCATCCCGCACCAGGACAGCGACCTCCGGTCTCCGCCTAGCCTTTCACGCGCCAGTCTGGCGCTCAAGTCCTCCGTCAACCGCCTGCCTCCCACGTTGCCCCAAGCTGGTCTCCCTCCCTATGGAAACCTGCTGCAGCTAGTCTAGGCGCCTACCTAGCACCCAACCCCTGTATCCCGGCCCCTACATGCCCCTCCCTGGTATAGCAGGCCACCCCTCGGCTTGAGTTGCAATGGCATAGAGGGCCACTTCTCCTCCAAGCAACGGCTCAGCCGGCCGCCTCTTCTCCTTCTATGCGGAGGGAAGCGACACCAATTCTAGGCTGGCAGTCATCCTTCGCCGCACCCAAGCCACCGGACTGGGATCCTCTGTACCATCCCAGAGAGCCACCTCACTTCGATGCCACTACCCGCTCCAGCCGGCCAGCGCGCGGACATCCCACACCAAGCCGCATCCTGCTCCAGCAGACCCCAACGCCTCTCTATCCTGGACAAATCCAGCGGCACCAGACTGCCTCGGTCCATCTTCCACCCTCCCAGCAAGCCCCTAGTCACTGGCCACCCCTGGCCACCCCTGGCCACATCCGCTCTAGCACGCCGCTCTAGCACGCCGACTGGACGCTCCTGGCTACCTATATGCGCTGGCAGCAGAGCACCACTGCAGTGCGGCACGCACCATCGTGTGGTACCCTTTTTCGGGTTCCTTTTGGAGTGCCTTACTAGATTTGACTCGCCAGATGACAGGGCGGGTCTGCCTAGCTAGAAACGAGCATGGGCAGGCCTGTTCAGTGTAGAACAACCCCACAAGGGGTCGGCACTGCACGGGATGAGCCTGCACAGGTTCTCCATGACCCGCACAGGCCCTTCCCGAGGTTAGTGGGGCTCGGGTAATTTTATATGCATAAAAAGTAATTAATTAATTTAATTACATTAATTTCGATGAAAAATTAAATTAATTAAATATGAATTTTGGTTTATATTTTATGCAGCCTAATTAATTTAATTGGGAGATTAATTAAATTAATTAATTAATTTAATTTGTAGTTTTAAAATTAAATTAATTAATCGAGATTGAACGACATTAAATTGAATTAAAAACATGAGTGGAATTTTTTTAATTTAATTAAATGCCATCAAGTTTGTATTTAATGCAAGTTTATTTTCATTATGCAATTATTTTATATATACATGAGTTAAAGCGTATACTGGTCATGAGCCACGAACCTACCAATGTATGTTTGGTGTGATTATATAATTAATTTATTTAATTATTTCATGGTATTTTAATAATTAGTTTAATTAATTTAAAGGCGACCTGCATATCATTTCAGTGTCATTATTGTATAAGGACCGCTGTGTCCACTTCTCAAAGTTGTAATTTTATACCCCGAGACCCCCTCTCCTGCGTACAAGTACAATTGTATAATGATGAGATGAGCTATGATGCATTTCACGCCAAGTGACGGCGATACACCAGACAACAGTTGGATGCATTGGATGAGCAGACAACGCTTTTCAAGTTGCAAGGCACGTTACATAAGGTACATACCCCTAGGGTTTTGGTTAGTCTATTATTCAATCAATGGATCAACCAATTGTACCGGCTCATGATCAGGTTTTTCATTTTATTTTTTCATGGTTTATTATTTTGTAAATGTATAGTTAGAGCGCGATCACATATAATAATAATAAACAAGCATGCAAGATAAAATGAACATGTGACGTGATGATTTTTCTATTTCTTGCATGGTCAGTTGTGAGTGCAATCACATAGTACGTGCTTATAAAAATAGAAAAAGATTTTTTTCGTCACACTAAAAATAATAAAACCCTCAAAATATATTAAGTCAAAACCACCTTCTGTCATTCAAGTTTGGACAAAACCAACTGTTTGAGGTGTCGGTAATGCCATAGCTGATGGTGCCTCTTACTATTGGGGAGTCCTTATAAGAATGATGGGTTGACATAACTAAAATTTCAGCAAATAAATAGCCATAGATAGCTTGTTGTAATTTTAGAGGCAAGCGTTGAGTAAATCAGGTTCTTATTTTATGAAGTTGGGACTTCACTCAATAGATCGAGGAGCCGCAAGTTAAAGCAATCGGCCAGCCAAAATCCTACCTAGAACCGTCCAAGTAGTGGCGTAGCCATATCTTGTAGACTATGAGGGGTGGTTCTGGGATCCGTGCCACTCGAATACTCAAGCGATAGAGTATTCCAATTCTAGCACAGAGGGTTCCTAGAATCCGATAAAATAGTGGGAGACATAAAATGATTTAAGTAATTAATCAATAATGTCTAAACCAGTAATTCAGATAAAAGGAAACAATCTACTAAAATTCATTTTTGTAGAAAAAAATGGATAGTTATACCAGATGATTAAAACTATGATATTATAATGGACAAATTAAATGTCCACACTGGCATGACTATCCATAAATAGTACAGGCGCGTGCGCATAATACTATGATATTGGAAACTCAAGGTGTCAGTGTCCCCAACAATGTTAAACTAGCTCAAGAAGAGGGGGTGAAAATTTCTTATAAAGGACTATTGTACAAAGCATATGATGGTTATATCATTATGCTTCCATCAACGTTCAGTGTCAGTTGCGGTCGCTACACCAGGACATAGATGATATAACATAATGTCTCGTATTCGAGAAGTTTGCGAGGAGAAAGCGAAGAAATGATATGAATAAGGAAAATTTGACACCGGCATGTGTAAATTGAATGATTGATTGTGATATTTAAATATATTTTTTAACACATTACTCAAGTCTCGTTTTAAGTTACAAAATGGACAAGTATTGAGTAAACGCTTCATTACCAATTTAGGTAAGATTCGCCAAGATAATAAGAATAAAAGACAAATAAGCATTAATTCTTATGGTGAATAAATTGAAAGACAATGTTGAAATGTCCAAGAAATTTAATTCCAATGACACATTAATGAAGTCCTTCAATTAATGAGGTATTAACATTGGTTATTTTCATTGCATATTATAAAATAATACCATGGAAGTTTAAAAGAAATAAACTGATTTAATGAAGGAAATTTCTTCTTCTACATCAGTCATATTCATAAATTTAATGTTTCATTTTACTACTTGGGTATTTAATACTATATTCTTTTTACTTATGTGTATTTAAATACAATAACCAAGTAAGTATAGAAACATTATTAGAAGTCAGGTGTATTCTCCAAGTAGCTATGAAAGGGTGATGCCTAGGCCAATGGTGAGGAGTAGATGACTTCTTAATTTCAAAGTGAATGATTCATGGTGAAATATTGTTGAGTATAACCACAAACATTAATCTCATGTGTCCTTGGATGCAAGGAGACATTCCTTCATTTTCTAGAATGAATTTTGTTTTTGGTAAACTCAATCATTAGTTCAGTAATATATGAATCATAGGCAATTAGTGATGAATATAAATGTAATACTTAAACCCAGTTGTGATAGGATACTTCTTTGTCAAGTAATACTAAAAATTGATGTTAGGAATATACCATGTATGGTATTTTGGCTTGGCACAGAAAAATACTTTTGGTATTATCGATGTATTTAGTTTGGACAAAGGATCCTTTAGAAATAAAGGTATGTCACAAAGCTTTTGGAAATAGTTAAACAAGTAAGTGTGAACTATTCCAAGTATAAGATAAAGGTATATATGTTTCATAAGATTCATTTACGAAATTAAGGAATAATAAAGTGAAGTATTTGCATGGTTAGGTGATATGAGTTGCTTTGGGTTGGGATACCGAAGAATATCTCGACCAAACATTCATCAATCATGATAATTTAGCATGCAGTAATTCTCAAACACACATTACCTTATCTACATCACAAAATTTATGTTAATGAGGAGGATTGATGATCAATTCTTACATATCAACATTGATCAATAAACATATAGAGTGGAGAAATTCCTAAACGCATATGTTATACATCAAAATTTTGATGTAAGTAATATTAATGTTGCAACTAGTAGAAACGTCCATTATATTTAATGAAATGCTTTGAAAAAAACAACAATAACCCAAAACCATATTCCAACTATAATGGAAAATGGATATCATACGAGTTATAGTATGATAGAAATCCATTATGTCATAAGGACATGTGTTTGTTTGCAAAGTGTTTTTTTGGAAATAAACAAACTTGCATCAAGACAAACACATTGTGCATTTAGAATAATAATCCTAAAAGTTTCTTAGGATATTACCAAAATCCCTATCATAGAAAAGATATAGTCAAGTTATAGACTGTATTTCTATAAGAGGGTGCACAATTCTATTATAGATAGTGGGAGCTATATTGACCAGTGTTTTGTCAATTCTCATGATGCACAAATAGTTGGCATAGGAACGAGTTCCACAAGCGCCTGAGGAACAGAGTATGTTCCAGAGACACATACAACGTAGGAAGGATAAAACCATGGTGATGGTTTTTTATATTCACCGCGGTCAGTGATCTATTGTTCAATGTGAATAATATTTCATAAAAGTAAGCAGTATATAGAAATTAACTAAAATTGATAAGACCAACTAAAATTCAATTAATAGATTCCATGTATCAAAGTCCAAAAGGGGCTTATTATTTTGAATACTACGGTGGGTATTCAAGTGAGTTGATACATGGATGGTACAAGTGTAGTACCAATAAGGCTTGATTGGTTCACTATGTTGTTATGCCTAAATCCGTTAGAATTTTACTTATCATAGCTAATATCTATGAGCAATTTATTTAGAATTGGATTTCATGACCACCAATCATGGATGGTGTCTATACAACGCAACCAGAAAGGGATGGTCACGTCACAGAATGCTAATAAAGGATGAAAATTACTGAAATCCGTTTTAAGATTAAAGTAAGAAACATGATCATAGAATATACAATTAAAATAGATGTTTAACGTGTGTCTACCCAAGGATAGTGGGAGAGCTAAGGTTTTCAAATAAGAAATCTATTCGGAAACATATGGAAAATAGACATTGGTCTCACAGTTAGTTAAGACCAATGTGAAATTTATTCACCAATGATTGACTTAAAGTAGAAACATAAGTTCTTGGGAACATGATCTACAAAGGTATATCTATAGGTTGCTTGGTCCTAGTCAATGGTACATATAGTGACATTTTATTAAAAAATACATGTTAGAACAATTCAAGAGATGAATTTTTGCCTATTTCACAGGGCATAATCTATCCATGTTGACGTGTCCGTGACATGACAAGAGATAAATTTTGTGAGTTGAAATCCATACGTTGGAGCGATAGATCAATCATGTATGCCAAGATATGTAAAAGAACTGATATTACCAAGGTATATTGGGTAGATAATAGTTATATATTAGAGCATTACAAGGGGTTCAGTCAGAAATATCTAATTGTACTTCGGAAAGTACAAAATATATGTACCTGGTAAGTGGAGAAGAAAGGATACTAGTTTTCGGGGTTACCAACTAGTATTCTATAGATCAAGATATATAATATTTCAGTTAGAGAAGATGAGTTAGAAAAGCTCAAATAATCCATTGGTAGCCATACCTACAAGGACCAAGTATGTTGTAGCATCAGAGGCAGCTAAGAATAAGACATGCAACAATCTGTTCCAGTTCTTGTAATCTCACATGGTGAGAAAAGTATTATCATAATCTAAATTATGATATTCTTACTAGAAAAGATGTCAAGCTATGACAGTGGACAAAAATTGAGATATACTAGGTATACCATCTCTTGAGTAGTTTAACTCAAAGATTTGAGGTCGCTATAGCAGAATAGTCATGTGGAGGAACTGTGGCAGACCCAATAGCTAAAGCTGTTACTCAGCCAAAACATGATTTTCATCATGTGAGTGGCTAACAAGTTGGATCTAGTGCAAGTGGGACTGTTGAAATAGTGGGTGCCCTTGACCCAAATATTTAGTGCTATAGATTATCATATCGTGTATACAATAAGTTATGCATGATGTCATCATACCATTATAGTGTATAATTTTCTGCAACCACTATTGAAATGGTAATGTCCAAAGATTAATTGTCGTATCGAAAGGTTATAGCAGTTCTCAGGCTATAATGAGAACCTCTAGATACTATGAAATTAATCTTAAATAAATGTTTTATGGTCTAGATACAGCTTACTAATTGGAAACAGTAGATGTATGACCATCAGGTGCTGGGGGGCTCATAAGCATTGAGACTTCTTCTCATGAAGTTCTCACTTGGTGATCTCTAGTAGTGAGATCATGAGGACTGACCTGCCAATAGGAACTCCAAATGTTTCAGGTGTCATTAGATGATCCTAACTAATATCGTGTGTATGGGTCTCTTAATATGAGATCATTACCAATGTATGTAATTTGATTGCATACTTTAATGCAAGACGAAAACCATGTCAATGAAGTCGTGGCGAGTTAGTTTGTGTTGGGTGCATCATTGGTGGCATGACACTGGTTGAATGGTCAAGAAAGGATTTGTCGCTTCTGGGTTATGGAAGTAATATATCTCAGGCCATGTTGATATGAATGGAAGTACCTTTATAATACCATGACCGTAGAAGTCAATAGTAAATCCACCTAGTTAAATCAACAAAAAAGGAAAAGGATGATGACATGTGAGTGTGTCCTTATTTATGAGATATTAATGAAGAAGAGATTATATTACACAATTCATGTTCGTAAGTTGGTTTTAGTTTCTATGAAACTCCTTATTTCTTCAGGGGCCATGATGGGTTGCTAGATCCCACTCTTGGTCTGTGAATACTATTCACTACTGTCGAGATAAGGACCTAGAGGGTCACACATAATAGTGTATTCAATAATCATTCCTATTCAGTTGAATAGGAGTTTTGGATATAGTGGGCCCCATCATAGGGGTCTAGGATTTGTCCAAAGATAAACAATCCCCAATGAAATAAATGAATTCATATTATTTGAGTTTATGATAATGAGTATTGAATTTATTTATAAAATGTATTTACGAGTTTTAGAAAATACATAAAAAATATTAATTGAAAAATATAAAATTATTCAAGGTTCAATTAATACTTATGGGAGGGATGAGTCAATTTAATGACTTAATTATTATCACATAATATATTCTAATATACTACAAGTGGGTGATAATAATATTTAAGACTCAGAATAGTAGTCATAAAATGTCATTGGTAGTGTGTTATGTATTCGAGGACTAGGTTGGCATCTCTGGGTAATTAATTAACAACTATAAATATTAGAGGAGAAGAGATTGAAAAATACTATTCATGGAGATTATATCTTCTCTCCTCTCTTCCATTATCTAAAGATAGATTCTCTGGATCCATCGAGCATGAATCAATCAATCTCTCTGGAATCGCTAGCGAAGCGGTGCAGTGATCATTGGATCATCGAAGGCATCATTGCAATTCCGCGCTAGCACCCGGATTACGATGAACAATGCTCTTATGGATTCCTTGAAGTGTGTGTGGACGATCTAGAGAAATTAGACTTCGGATTCTTCGAGCAGTGACCGCTAATGAAGAGCAGACGCCATGCATGGCTTCAGAATTAAACCAGGTTTTTTATGGTTTATTTTTGTGCTTAAAACCCTTCACACGAGATCCTCGGATTTAATCAGGCTACTGTTCAGCGACGTCGATATGTTTATCTCGATCGTCGGTGGAAAATTTTTAAAACCCACCTGTTTGGGGCTACCACTGCACGCCCAGTTCCGATAGGAAGCACGAGAATAAAATAACGTAATCGCTACTAAGGATGCAATAAGTATTGTACCTTTAACTTTCATTGGACCCACATCTACCTCTTCTATAAACCCATATAATTCATGAAGATTCTTCACCCTTGAAGATTATGGCTAGAGACATATATTCTTTGGAGCATCTAACTATGCCATAGTATCCTTTAGAGATGATGATCCATGACCATGACAAGGAATAAAAATATCCGGTCATAAATAATACACATGACTACAATGTCATCAACTATTTCTTTTATTTGTGAGTTTAGGAAAAGAAAGGTGTGTTTGTCTGACCATACCACACCAATAGAAGCACATAGGCACAACACTATCTCAATATAGAGTAGTGGAAGTGGTATACTACATAGAACCACCTCTGGTACTCCTACGATGATCTTTTCACTTTATCTTTTTCCCAAGCACACTACTAGGTGGCAGATGTGGGAAACAATATCCAACCTTGCCTGCCAAATTCATTTCTGCCATCATATCTCAATCCTCTGTTTCTACATAGGTCAAAAGTTTTAACATAAATACCTACGATTTGATATCCAATCACAAACCCTTCAGGTACTTCTATGCTTCTTGCTGGTGAATCTTTACCACTTCTAGAGAAACATGGTCCAGCTTAGAAAACTGATTGGGGTACGCCGACACCGAATGATCTCCCTACTACAAATAGAGAAACTCTAGAGACCTCTCTATCATCATGGAATCTGGAAAAAACCGTTTTAAAAAGAGTGTCTTGAAACCCTTGCAGGCCAAGATGACATTCCTATTTTCCTGTACCACGGAATCCCAACAACGTTTTTTTGGGAAAATCAAGTCTGAATGCCACACACTTTAACATGATACTCTTAGGCATATCTAGGAAGCCAAATATCTTATTGACCATGTCCATCCAATCCAACACCTCTTATGGTTCATCAATAACTTTAAAGTATGGTGGATTCTGACACAAGAAATCCCATGATAGATCTATTGCTCCTATAGATCCTAGCTGCATCTAAAAAATTATGTTAGGAACTTGTAGCATATTCTGGTCGACATCATGAACTGACCACACAATAGCCTCGATTAAATTCTTATCAAAGGAAAAGATTCCCTTAAGGAGAATAAGCTGCACCCTCCTTTGGAACTCCTAAAAAATGTCTTAGAGGCACACTACTACACACCTAAATTGAAGAAATTATCGTACACAAAAAATATCAATTCAAACATGAAAACTCATAAGAAAAACTGAGATTAAGATCAAAACCCAAAATCTGAGACACAAATACCAACATCCTATGGTAACTTAAGTCTCATCATGGGAAGAGCTGGCTAGGCATTCACCACAACCCACCACTCCAGCCACGGCAATCGCATCTTCAGTCTATCATCTTCCCAAACTAAGGTCAACCAAACCATTGATAACACCTTATAACGAACTGACCCAGATTCCCTCTCAAAACTAGAACCTGAAATAATCAACCATAAACTTGAAGGGCGTTCCTAATCCCCATGAGTTGACGATAAGCACTTGGGAATCACAAAATAACCAGAGGTAAATATTTCACCCAACCTAAATGAACAACATGGAATATATATAAATAATAGATAGAATCAACTAAAGATAAAAATATATTCCATATCAGATAGAGAAAATTTAAAGTTATACAAATGAAAAGGTATAAAAACAATCTCTGAGATACAAGTCCAACTAAAAAGAACAACAAAACTAAAATACCTTCTAAAATAGCTCCATGTAATAGCTTGTAAAAAATCACACCATCTCACCACTAGGTACCCAAAACCTAGATGACAAAAAATCTTGCTGCCTCACTACAACACCTTTCCTTTCCCTATATCAAAAGACATAACAAGGTATACACACCGCACTAGGGGTGCGTAGGGTGTGAGATAAAAAGACGAGTAGGGTATCACCATGATGTTAATATCACATCTCCATGAAATAATCCAAGCATTATCAACTTTAGAGAAAATAAAACATTAAATACAGTTTAGCAGTTTTATATCAAATTCATGGGAAAACAATTTAATTTCCCCCTTTTCTACCTTTTCAAATGAAAAAGGTTAATCTGTTTCAAAGAATTTCATATCCATATATCAAGAATATATAAAGTCAAGTTATATATCAAATATCATATTAAATATATGGAAGTACAAACCAAAAATAGTATAAGCCAAAGTAGCCCAAATTGGGTAAAAGCATAGGTGACATCAAACCAAGGGTAACACTAGGCTAGGATAGCTAGAATTATCATAAATAACATATAAAATCACATACGTATCAAGTGTCTATAAATATGCATCAATTATATAGAGTATAGGAACACTTCAAAAAGTGAACCTCTTAAAAAGTCTAACAAATCCCTAGAACAACAGGCCTAGGGAGCAGAGGAAAGCCCCATGAGAAAACCCCCCAATAGTGGATGAGGCATATTACTAAACCTTACACCTAAGTACGTAAGGCTTTCCATGTGCTCTATTTTCCAAACCAATCTATCAAACCATTTTCATCAAACCATGCTTTAAATACCATTTCAAAATTCTTTGAAAACCCTTTTCATTTACCAAAACTAGGGGAAGCATCTTTTATAAAAAACCACAATTCCACAAACAAATAAAATCATTCAATCATTCCATTTAATTTATAAAATAATTTATAAAATAACAAGAGAAATTGAGTTCACCAATATAGGCTAGAGACGGAACCACCT
This sequence comes from Viscum album, assembly GCA_963277665.1. Taxonomy (NCBI): domain Eukaryota; kingdom Viridiplantae; phylum Streptophyta; class Magnoliopsida; order Santalales; family Viscaceae; genus Viscum; species Viscum album. The sequence continues at coordinate 1,285,939,907 of OY728134.1, forward strand.
ACCTCAAAACTAGGGCCACACATGCCCACAACGGGATCCACCAACTATGAAGAAAACACAATGACAATGGAGAACCTAGAATCAATATACACATCTCAAAATGGATTCAATGTAACAAAAAGGGCCATTAAATAGGAAATATCATGACATACCTCAATAAGGCACACCCGTCGCACCACAACCAATAAGGAATCGGCTCCGAGAACAAGATCACACAATGAATGTAGAAAAGAAAAAAAAAAGAATTACCAAAATAGATCAATATATATGATAATACAATAGAACAAAACTACCATGATCAAGGGAAATGAAGAAACAAAAATTATTACTCAACTACTTAGATACAACCCAAACATAATGGAGATCAATCGCTGAAATAAGTGATTCAGATGGAGAAGAGGTCCCCAAAATCACTAGAGGACATCTCTAGGTTGAGAGAAAAAGGTCCATGGATGAATGAGAAAACATATAACTCGTATAGTGACCTAAAAGTTGTGTCCACAAAATTTACATGACATGTAATCCTTTTACACATTGTGTAATCTATGCGGTCCATATATGCTGAAATACCCATCACCATTTCATTGAAAACCCAATTTTAACCTTACACGGTGTGTAATATTTCATGTTGTATGCTCAGATCATGGCATGAGCCAAGTGAACATTACACATCATTCACTCCCATTAAATGGCTTGTAAATTCCTAGTAGTTAGAAAAAACGATATATTCTTGCATGAAATCCAAAACCTCCTTGGGTGTTCTATGAACTTAAGGGAAACACCACTAAGACATTACATGTTTATACCCATATTCCATTAATGAAAACAAACATACATACCTAAACATTAGGTCATCTTCCCCCAAAAATATTTCTATACTCGAGAGTCCCAAGATACACCCAAATACATAGGGAAAAAATCAATGAGAAGGGAATTACCTGATGGTGGGTAACGAGATGTTACACTAATGGTAAGGTGTGTGATGGTGGTACTTTATTAGGGTGGTTTAATGAACACGTATTGGGTTGTGATATCAATAAACTTTAACATCTCATGTAAATGGGTTTTCTCAGGTTTCAATTATCTGATCTCAACATGCGCTTGGTCAAGTGGAAAGCACTATGATTCCATCTCCCTCAGAGGCTTTGATAAATGGGCTTTATATGGTATGATCCTACATGTTGATTCCATTGCTTCTCCCATCTATGTCAATTGGATTTTATCACAAACTTTTATATATAATAATAAAAAACAACCATTGCACAATGGCTATATTATCTATGGTTATGATGCATAATAGTCTTTCAAATATATCATGTTGTATCAGTTCAAGATAACTAAAGTAGTGCATGTGTTTTCTATAAACACATTACATAATAATGAAATTATTTATTTTAAACGTTAATTTCATTCTTCCCACGTTCATAAATTTCACCCTCAAAATTTTGTTTTCATACACTAAATGGATGAGGTTACTTCTATTTCATAACCACTTCTGGTTCTCAAGTTACTTACTCAAACTTATGGTTCTACCATAGTACTTTGACAATGTGAGTTTTCTTGTTTCTTAGAACATTATCTCTATTATCTAAGATCTTTATCAGTTTCTATTTGACTGAAATATTATTCTCCATGGGTACCACCCATGGATTTAGTACATACAAGGGGTCTGATATGTACTTCTTAAATAGGGATGCATGGAACACATCATGTACTTGATAAAGGTTATATGAGAGTGTTATTAAATAAGCCACAACTCTGATGTCATCATGTATCTCAAAGGGTCCAACATATCTAAGACTATGTTTTCTCTTATCCTCAAACCTCATGAACTTCATCCACTATGATATATGAAGGAACACATTATCTCTGACCTCAAACTCTAGGTCACATTCACGATTTTCTACATAAAATTTCTATTGACTTTTTGTGGATTTCATATGATGTAAAATACTTTGAATCTTCTCTATAATTTGTTGGATTAGATCAGATTACATCATCTTCTACTCTCTAACTTCAAACCGACATATTGGAATCCAATACCTCTTCTCATACAAAGCCTCATAAGGTTATTTTTGAATTCTATGATGGAAACTATTTCTATATGAGAGATCTACTATGGAAAGGTGTTGATCCCAACATCCTTGTAAATCCATCGAACAAGATCCAAACATATCCTCTAGAGTTTGAAAGGTTCTTTCAGAATAGACATCCATCATGGAGAGTTGGCCAAGAGATAAATCTTCCTTGATAATAATGAAATATTCTAACTTTTCAAGGTGATCAAATACCACCCAAATAATATTATTTCCTTTAGATGTACTAGGGAGTCCTATGATAAAATCCATGGTTATGTTTTATTGTTTCCATTATAGTATGGGATATGGTTTCATCACACCCTTATAATTCTATCATTCAACCTAGAGTTATTGACATACAATGCATTGAGATTCAAATTCCAAAATCTCTCTCTTCATGTTATCCCATTAAATTTTTTTCTTCAAATGTATTTATATGTTAGTTCTTCTCAGATAATAGAAAAGGATTATCTATGAACAATATCCAAAAGATCCCTCTATAATTATGGTTTTAATTTGACATGTATCTAGGTACCAAACCTTATAACTCCATCTTTATAAAACATTAATTCAAGAATATTTGTACATTTCTTAGTAACTCCTCATATTTTTTTGGCCTCTTTTATCCCCTCAAGAATATATGATTTTTTAGTTATTTGAACAAGACAGAATAAAGGTCCTTTTATTATTCCCATTTCAATCCTTTACATTTCCACAAATATTGAATCCCTTTGAATCCTCATCATGGATAGGGTTGAAACATCTTTCTTACATAGAGTATCTTCAAATTTGTTTTCATTCCTAGGATAGTACTGGATTGAATAATCCTAATCCTTGATCAAATTTGACCACTTACATTGGCGCATATTGAGCTCCTTTTTGTGAATAAATACTTAAGGTTTTTATGATACATATATGTGTCACACTTCTCCACATAGAGATAATTCTACCAAATAATTATTATGAAGATCACTACAGCCAGTTCCAAATCATGGGTTGGGTAGTTATTCTCATGGATCATTAATTGGAATAAGGCATGGGTTATCACTTTTTTATCTTGTATCATTACACAACCCAAGACCATTTTGTACACATTGCTATAGATCACAAATCCTTCCCCACTGGTTGGAAATGTTAGCATAGGTCTAGTGATTAGCCTCTTCTATGACTCTTTACTAATCTCCTCATATTCGTCATTACATAGAGACCTCACTCCATTTTGAGTATGCATGGTTAGCGGGCCTACAAATCATAATAAGTTTCTCACAAATCAATAATATTACCCAACTAATTCAAGGAAACAATGGATTTATAACACAAATATTGGTATAGAACACCCTTAATTTGCCTCTATTTTTTTAAGGATCCAAGGATATCCCTTTGTTGGAAAAAAATTGACCCATGAATATTACATGATCCATCCAAACTTTACATTTAATTTACTTCGTATATAATTTTCCTTTCACATGGTCTTCAATACAACATTCAAATTATCCTCATATTCCTCCTTTATTTTTGAGTAGATAAGAATATAATATATAAATACTACCACAAATTTGTTGAGGTAATCCCTAAAGAATCAATTAATTAATTCCATGTTGATATCTAGAGCATTAATAAGTCCAAATGGTATCACTATGAACTCATAGAGTTCATATATTTTATAAAAAGATTTCTTAGGGACATCCTTCTTCTTTATATTTTCTTGTTAATATCTCGAATGAAGATCCACCCTGGAGAAGTACTGGGCTCCTAATATCTAATTGAATAAGTCATCAATATATGCCATAGGATACTTGTTCTTTATCATGATAGTTTTGAGCTCATGATAATCAATGAAGATGAAATTTAATTATAGTCCATGCTTGAGATTATTTGATCTAGATACACTTTTTCTTAAGGAAACAATATCCATTCTTGAGATGATGATTCCAAAGGAGATTCATCCTCCTCCTTTCACTTGTATAAAATCATAGGGTAATTTTTGATAAGGTGGGTAATTTAATTATCTTAGAAATTTATGTTGGTTCTATACAGGGAAAGTAAATTCATACTTATAATAGTGTTTAGTTATAATAAAGGGAGCATCATAAGTTTTTTTGGGAAATTCATCCCACAAATTTTGATAGGGGATGAGTTATATTCTTTATATACAATTATTTCTCCAATTCCAATTTTTAATGATAACTTAACTTCCATGTTTTGAGGTGATGTTTGGATATTTCTAGTAAACCTATGTGAGAAGAAATAATGCGTTGAACCATAGTCACATAAGAAATTTTAATTTCATTAATAGAATATAAGCCCACCTTTCACTATTTGATTATTGTTATAATAATTTACATAATCCAAAATAAGCTTAGGGATAAGACTTTTAAAATATTAAACATATAAAATAGAAACTAAAAACATTGATGGGATAAACCACAAATGATATATATTCTTTAAGCTATGAAATTCATGGTTTCAATCCAAGTTATCCATGATCTATTTCCTAATATAAAATATTATGGGAATTTTTGTTCCCTTTATAATGGTTCTTAAGGATTTTTAGATTTTACCAAATCATATCCCATAAGAGTGTCAAACTAGGTGTATAGCAATGTCTCTATATTGTGCGACAGCTGATGATCAAGTTAATACCCAATACACCCATTTCGGGGTTATTCCCCCAAGGTAAAATTATACCAGAGATATACCCACTTATATTATCTAGACAAGGATTTTATTTCTTAAAAATCACTCACTCTATAATTTTCCAAAATTTAGGGATTTTTTCCTTTGTTTATCCCAATATTTGAGAATTTCAGTAAGGTTTTATAATAATAATCCCAAAAAAGAACTTTACTTTCCTCTCATACCAACTATGACAACCCAAGTCTTTTATACGCTTTATTTCATGATTTATTACATAAAAAACACATAATAAAATACCATAAGATCGAGAGGCCTAGTGTCTTTAGGAAATTAGAACATAGAAAAATAAACTAAAATAAGGATATAAAAAAATTATTGAAAACTCATTAATATGATTTTAAAATTCCATCAACCTTCTAAAACTACACGAGATAACCTGAGGCGATACATAAGAATAGGGAAAGTTATAATTCCCTGTAAGGGAATAATCAAATCATAGTAAGATGAAATTAATACATTTAAGTCAAGATTCTTTTCAAGGTGACATAAAAGGTATGAGAATCATAAACAAGAACATTGAATCTTGATATAATATGATAACATCAAGGATGTTTAATAATGTGTCTGTAACATAAAACCTGACATAATAAGCATAAGTCAAGGATAACTGTCAAGACATCATAACATAGTGTTATTAGGATGACCTCACATGCATCATACATGGTATATCACGAGATTAAAACATTTACCAATATATTTGAGGGAGATATAATTCTAGTCCCCCATCACATTCATATCATGTACACGCATTTGTGTGCCACATAGATCATACAACATAAGAATATATTTCATCACTTTTGATCCCACAATTAAAAAGTATGGTTTTTATACATAGGATTCCCAATCAATGAATTATATTTACATCTAGGTGAATACCCTTTAATGAAAAATAGGTATGGGTATTCACAACACAAATTTTTAGCTTGGAAAATCATGGAATAACTTTGGTAGCATAACAGGTATACATAAGAATTTATGGAAGGGTTTAATGAGAGTGAAATGTGGTATATAATTAATTTTTCATCATAAGGATAGTAAAAAGTGTGTTTAAAAACATATTCCAACATGAAAAATTGGTTATCTAATATAACAATACAAATAAAGTGCTTGAATAAAGAGGGGGAGGAGAGAATCCCATACTTAAGGATATTAATGGCTAGGTAAATGTTATATTAATAGGGGATAAATAAGTTCTAATTATTAGAACATAAATTGGATATTAAAGGATTATTTATAAACATAGGGAAATATATTAAATTTATATTCAAAAGGATAAATAAAAATATGTTGCTTGAATTGAAAAGAAGAGAGAGATCCCCTACCTTGGGAGGGAGCATCTAAATGAATGGGAGATTATTCCTAAGAGCTTAGAAAAAGAGTGATAGAGAGAGTAACATTGTGCTTAATGTGTTTTTAGCGAAGTCGAGTGATAATTTGGATGAGTATTTGTTGCTAAAAAAGATGGGAATTCTTCATTAATTTCTAAACATAGGTTTGTAATATATATGATAAATTAATCATAAACAAAATAACATCCCAAGGTTTTTTTCAATGGTTTATAATAAAGTAGAGTGGTTTTCAATATTCTATAAGTTTAAGAACCGAACTCATTAAAATAATACCATTGGTGATGTGGAATAGAGCCATGTTCATAAATAATTGATTTTAAAATTTTAAAATATAATATAGATTTTGGAGGATTCATAAAAGGATTATAAAATTATTCAAATAAATTCAAAATCAAATTATTTTAATGGGGAAATATAAATTTATTCATGGATACTCTTTATAGTATTTATTACATCAATTTTGGTCTATTATGATGTCATAATATGGATTGTATGTTATATATTGTATTTAATTTTTACCCAAAAAATTGGTTATCTCAATAAATTATGAAAAATTTCTCATTTTATAATTTTGATATGATGATTTGAGATAAAAACATATTTATTTTACCAAAATGATTTTCTAAATAAAATAATATTAACTTTTGAATAAAAATCCTTATTTAATAAGAAATACTAGTTTTTTTACGAAACTAACAACTTTATGACATTTATAAAAATTATATTATCATTGAGATGTAAATATATATTATTTAATAATAATATATTATTAAATAAAATTCATTTAAAAAATTCATGAATTTATCAAAAAATGTATTAACAAATACCATATATTTCCCAATAATACAATTTTGATTTCCTTGTATCATAAAATGATTTTTATTCAACTCATTATATATTAATTTATAAAGTAATAATAAAAGGTAATATTATAATCACTATTTCAATTAAAAGAAAATGTAAAAATTCATACTAGTGTGATCTAGATACATAACACCTTATTACACCAGCGTACTCCCAAAGGGTAAGGTGTGCGATGGTGGTACTTTCTTGGGATACTTCAACAAACATGGTTTGATTTGTAATCTCAATAATCTTGAAATTCACTTATAAACAGTTTCACTCATGTGAAATTTTTGGGATCTCATATGGGGATTGGTCAAGGGAAAATTTTAGTGGTTCCATCTCCCTTTGAATATTTGATAGATGATCTTCTTTAGGTATGATCATACCAGTCAAGGACATAAATTTTTATATCTATGTAAATTGGATTTTATCAAAACCCTTAATATATACCAATCATAATAGTCAGTATAAAATGGATATATTTTCAATGGTTATGATTCTTAATGGTCTTTTAAATACTACATTCTCTATCAGTCCCAAATAACCAATGTAGGGCATATGTTTTCTATAACTACATCACTTAACAAGGAATTTATTCATTTGAAATGGGAATTTCATTTATTCATGTTTAGGTTATTATAGATAACATATATACTATTGTTCACTACATGAATCTCCAATAAATAGATCAAATCTAAAAAATATTCTTTAGTTTCATTATAATCCGCTATATACTCCAACCCCATTATAGAATCGACAATAACTAACTACTTTGAACTCTTCCAACTCACATATCCTCTATTGAGAAGGAATACATAACTTGACTGTGAAATTATATCATTATAATATATTTTAAATCTAGTATCATTATATTATTTAATTACTAATTCCTAGTCTCTTCTCTGTACCAATAACATATCCTTAATATGACTTAGATACATAAGTATATCCTTAACAGTAGACCAATTTTGTTCTCCTAGATCCACTTGATATCAACCTACCATGCGTAAAGTGTTTTCAACATAAATCATAGTAAATAACATGACATACATTATAGATCTTATCACATATGTGAATGGGATCCAACTCATTCTCTATCATTATCCTTTTTTGTATAATGACAAATTTTCTTAAGGATATATATATCACGTGACAGTAGAACCAATATCCTACTTGATTTTTCTATACTAAATTTCGTTAGTATCTGGTTAATTTATATACTTAGACTTAGTCTAAGTATCCTTTTGGATCTATCATGAATGATTTTGATTATAATAATATATGTTTCTTCACTTAAGTATTTTATGGAGAAGCACTTATTTAACTGGTCCTTAAATGACTGTAAAACTGGTATTTCATCTTAAATAAGTAATATGTCATTGACATATACTACTGAGAATAAAAATACACTCCAAATAATCTACTTTTAAACACATGGATAAAATGCATTCTTTACAAAACTTAATTCTCTTATGGATTCGTCAAAATGTATGTTCAATAAACTAGATTCCTACTTTAAACCATAAATGGATATCTGTAACATCCATATCTTATTGGAATTTTGTGGAGTCACAAACCCTTTAGGTAGTGTCATGTAGACATATTTATGAATTTTTCCCATTAATGGAAGTTGTTTTGAGATCATTCTATAAAATATCATGTTCATGGAAGGAAATTATGGCCTATAGAATTCTGACGGATTTTAAAATGGAAACTAGAGAAAATGTTTCATAATGATAAATGTTTTAATGTCATTTAAACCCTTTATCCACTAGAGTTTCTTTATGGTTACTTGATTTATCTTACATGTCCAGTTTTCAATTGAATACACATTTTCACCCAATGGGATTTACATCAATGGGTGGATTGATGAGAACCCCAAATTAGTTTTAATACATGAAATCCATATCAGAATTCATGTCATCTTTCTATCTCACAGCTTCTAAGAACTTTATTGCATCTTTATAGGAAAGTGTATCTTCATTTTCAACCAATAATGAATCATCATCATCAGTGAATAGAAAATAATTTCTTTTTGGTTCTCTACCCTTTATAGTTCTCCTATGGAGTACTTGAATTTCAGGAGAAAATCTTTCATGAGGAGCAGTGGAATCTATTCATATGCCAACTCTTGTGTATCTTGAGAATCAACCTCATCGAAGTAAATCTTTCTCCTATTATCCCAATGAGGATGTTCTGCCTATCAAGAAAAATGGCTTGTCTTTTGATGAACACATTCTTATTTGAGGGGTTTTATATATATAAAAGACTCATTTCCTTAGGATAACTTGTAAAGATATACCTCGTGCCTTAGGGTTCTAGTTTTTTTCACAGCTTGACCTTAAGATTCTTCAAAACCCTATGTACAAGCATATGAAAACACAAATTTCTTTCCACACATTAATTCATATGGTATCATATCTTCAACCTTATTTGGAACTTAGTTTAGAATGTATGATAAATATGAAATGTATATCCCCAAAAGGATAATGGAAGACTTACATGGATCATCATCAACCTTACCATGTCTAGAAAGGTATAGTTCCTCCTTTCACTAACATCATTACACTATGGTGTATAGGGAGGATCAACTTGGGATAAAATTCCACACTCCCATATAAATTCAATTAATACTTGGGTAAGATACTCACCACATTGATCAGATCAAATATTCATTATCATGTTACCATGTTGATTCTCTATTTCATTTTTGAATTCCTTGAATTTATCAAATGATTCTAACTTATACCTCATTAAGTAGACATATTCATATCATCTTAAATCATCAGTAATAGTAATGAAGTAAGAATACCCACATCTAGTTTCTATTGGAAATGGATGAAACGTACTAGTGTGCACCAATTATAGAATCTCTATAGCCCTTTCACCATAACTACAAAAATATGGCTTGGTCATTTTTCCTTGTAAATAATCATGGAATATGTCTAGAGGTTTTATCTTAAAAGAGTTTAAGTTACCATCTTGATAAAGGTTAAATTCTTCTCATATATATGAACATGTTGCTGATGTTATAGTTGGGTGTGAAATGAGTCATGTGAACTTTATTTGTTATCAATTTTGAATACATGGTTTTTAAAATTTACTACATAAATATGGTTATTTAAATTTGTCATACCATAACATATATTGTATTTATATTAGAAATATTTTTTTAAAACATGGAAACAAAACCATATGTATCTAGGAAGGATACATAAATTATTTTTTTTGGTAACATTCGGTACATAATAACAATCTTTTAAAACCAACCCCATCCTAGTTGGAAACGAATGGTGGTAGTCTCTAATGGCTGGAGCAGCCATCCTCACACCATTTTCAGCCCATATATCCACCTATCCTCTATAAATCTTTTGAAATCTACTTGGTTCCTAAATTTTAATTCATATGTGAGCACCATAAGATGTATTTAATACCCAATGTGTTGATATAAAAAGATTACACTCAATAAATAATTCACTTAAAGATTCCCCTTCTTTAATTGGGTGAAATTCTTCTTCTAGTGACCCAACTTACCACATCTAAAACATACTACATCCTTTTCCTTTGCCTATCTTTGCATCTTCCTTTTCATGAGAGGATAGTTTTTCAGGAGACTTATAATTGGTATGATTCTTGGGGTTCTTTTCCCTTTTCTTCATCTTATTCACCATAAGGACCATAGTTTTTTTATGCCTCATGTCTTTGTAAACATAGATAATCACAGAATAGAGACATATCACTATTGCTAATTTTATATTTAAGAATAAAACTCAATAAAATCTTAGACACCAAGGATAAAATGAGATCTGTGTGAAACTCATCCGGGTTCCTAAATCCCATGATGTCCAGGCGCTCAGCATATCCAATCATCTTGACTACATGAGGCCCAAATATCACCGAATATCCAATTTTTCATGTGAACAATGCATTGTAGATCTCATATATCTTTTTTTAAAGGTTGGGGTCAAAGCCTCAATTTATTATTAAAGCAAAGACCTCTTTAGACTTGGTAGAGGGTGACCCATTACATAGCCCAAAGGCCCAAGGCCAAATGGCCTGAATACAAGGCTAGAAAGCCCATGTTTTGACCCAAAGGACCCCTTGATGAATAGTACTTCTACAGTGCCCGCACTGCTACAATATGGCGCCGCTACAGTACCTGCTACAGTCCCTCCCGCCGCTACAGTCACCCGCTGCTACAGTGCTGCCGCTGCTACACTCTGCCACTGCTACAGTGCCCTGCTATAGTAACCCGGGAATTCTCCCCAACCTGGATTTGATCCTGGGTCTTTTGGATCCCAAGAAGAAGCCTGAACCACTAGGGTATAGGCTCGTTGGAAAAAACGCGTTGATGGGTAACAAGGTATTGGGGTGGCCTGCCCACCTGCGCACCGCACATCCCCATCGAGGGCCAAGGTGGGCAACCCTTGGGCTTAAGCCAGTTCCCAATGGGGTAGAGGGTCCCATGAGTGGTTTGTTGGCATATAGTGCGCATTTCCTTGTGAGGACTCGAACCCGGAACCTCGATGTCAGGACTCCACCGCCTTTAACCAACTCACCTGTGCCCCGTGGGCAAACGGGTTGATGGGTAACGGCTTAAGCCAGTTCCCAACGGGGTAGAGGGGCCTACGAGTGGTTTTCTGGCATATAGTGCACATTTACTTACAAGGACTCAAGCTCGGAACCTCAGGGTTCGGATGCCACCACCTTTAACCAACTCACCCATGCCTCGCGAGCAAACGTGTTGATGGGTAACGAGGTATTGGGCTGGACTAGCCAACTGCGCGCCGCACGTCCCCAGCGAGGCCCAAGGTGGCCAACCCTTAGGCTTAAGACAGTTCCCAATAGGGTAGATGGGCCTATGAGTGGTTTGCTGGCATATAGTGTGCATTTACTTGCGATGACTCGAACCCGGGACATTAGGGTTTGGACACCACCGCCTTTTACCAACTCACCCGTGCCCCGCGGGCAAAACGTGTTGATGGGTAACGAGGTATTGGGCTGGCCTGCCCACTTGCGCGCTGCACGTCCCCAGCGATCCCAAGGGTGGCCAACCATTGGGCTTAAGCCAGTTCCCAATAGGGTAGAGGGGCCCACGAGTGGTTTGCTAGTATATAGTGCACGTTGCCTTGTGAGGACATGAACCCAGAACCTCAGGGTCAGGACGCCACCACCTTTAACCAAGTCACCTGTGCCCCATAGGCAAAACGTGTTGATGGGTTACGACCAATTGGGCTGGCCTGCCCACATATGCGCTGCACGTCCCCAGCGAGGCCCAAGGTGGCCAACCCTTGGGATTAAGCGAGTTCCAAATGGGGTAGAGGGGCCAATGAGTGGTTTGCTGGCATATAGTGGGCATTGCCTTATGAGTACTCGAACCCAAAACCTCGGGGAAAGAATTCCAACACCTTTAACCAACTCAAATGTGCCCCGCGGGCCAAAACGCGGTGATGGATAATGAGGTATTGGGCTAGCCTACCCACATGCGCGCTCGCCCACGTCCCCAGCAAGGCCCAAGGTGGCCAACCCTTAGGCTTAAGATAGTTTCGAACGAGGTAGAGGGGCCCACGAGTGGTTTGCTGGCATATAGTGCGCATTGCCTTGCGAGTACTTGAACCCGTAACCTCGGGGTCTGTACGCCACCGTCTTAAACCAACTCACCCGTGCCCCACGGGAAAACGTGTTGATGGGTAACGAGGTATTGGGCTGGCCTGCCCACCTGCACACCACACGTCCCCAGTGAGGCCCAAGGTGGCCAACCCTTGGGCTTAAGCCAGTTCTGAATGAGGTAGAGGGGACTCAATCACTGAACCTTAATATTATCTTCTTTGGACGAAACTGTCTCACCCTCACAATTTTAGGTTGCATCACAACGATGTGTATTGGTGTGAAAATAATCCCTATTTCTTAAGATTCCAACGTCACGTCAAACCACTCTCTTCACTTGCCACATAGTCGAGAGATCATGTCACAAAGTTGATGATCCATGCACATCCCTACTAAAGGATTCCACACATCATCGGTTGTCTCTGCCATAGTAAATCAGGGGGGATCATCACCCGGAAGTCAACGGGAGGCCCACTTCCTAGCCTAGCAAGAGGGTTTTTCCCTACAAGAGTCGTTGACGAGACCCACTACCCAGCCCCACTGGAGGGAATCCGAGAACTGCCAATGAGGACCACTTACCATCCAAACTGGAGGTAACCATGGAACTGCCGATGGGGAACACTTACTAGAAAAAATAAAGGTAACCCTGAAACTGCTATGGTCATCACTGTGGTGACCCGTGTCGAACAGGTCGCTGCGGCATGGGGTCGTGATCCATGACCCTGCTCCACCCCAGCCTGGCCGCGAAGACCCTCCACCATGCTGATGCCGCAGTGCGCCGACTTCCCTTCCTTACGATGGTCTGGTTAGACGCTGTCGTCTTCCACCAGCCACTCCCAGGCTACCGAATTCTCCGTCTGCCGAGCTGTCTCCCTCCATCTTCGGCCTCGTCGTCCAGCCCCAGTCGCCATTTGTCAGCCTCCTCTACTCCACCGTCACTCAGCCATCCATTGGCTCCCCCAGCCGCACCGCCTCAGACAACCGTTGTGCCGCAGCTAGCCAGCCTAGCTCTGGTGATCCCTTCCTTGGACCACCATGACTTCACCGGAAGCCCAATTTAATATCTAAGAACAGATCAACGAACCCTGTGATGAAACCTTCAAAATAATTGCCTCTGATCGATGATCTTACAACAGATTGGTGCGCCCAAAAGTGAGCATCAATTATCCTCGAGGAACTAGTAGATTTTTGATACAAATATGGGTTCAATGTATGGATTGACGACTGTGTTAGTGTGACTATTATTGATCGATAAGACAATGATGAATTAAATTGGAAAAGTATGGATTATAAAATAAAAACTCTGGTCAAAGGTAAACAAAGGAAGAATCATACATCGAATCGACTGTTCAACGTTAATGATGCATCCATTGCAAACCTGCTTCGATCTGTCGAGGTTCTGGAAGAGATCACTCCTCGATCCAGTGAAGAACAATGAAGAATAGAAAGAGAGATATATAGTCAGTCTAGAGAGAGAATGTGATTAGGGGTTTACACTAACCTAATCTCTTAACTCTATTTATAGTCGTCTCCCTCGGCGCGAAAAGCCGAAGCCGTCGCACCCTCTGATTTTATATAGTTTCTAGGAAAAAAACCCCATTATAAACTCAATGATAGTCTCAAATTTTTAATCCTATTCTCCATTCCAAAGTTATTGGGTTTTTCATTCGAGATAAAATAATTAGGTTTAATTATTTTAATTACCATTTTACCTCTATGTGGCGTTTTTCACAGAAGTATCACATCGATAAAAGTTATACCCAGCTTAGGGTAAATGATATGTTCTTGACTCAACCGTGGATTCAGATTTTTTATATGAGCTACCATTTATGAGGTATCTGATTTTCAACACGTGCATAGTATAAAAACAGTTAATATTTTTGTAAAATTTATTCTGGGTACATCGGGCATTGGAATCGCACGTTGTCTCAGCTTCTAGCTCTAGAAATATTCCTATAAATATTTCAAAATCATAAAAGGAAAAAATCATGTCTATACATCATTCCCTATAAGATTTTCATCCTCTAAAAGAAAAACTAGGGAAAATAACTCGAGATACTGATCCCGCACTTGGCTCTCCCGATCCCAAGAAAACCTTAACATTTTCTTACTGCCATATAAAGTGAACCAAAAGGATGGTCCATCATCATAAGTTCTTCTCCTTTCGATGATGTGCGTAGGAATATGAATGTATCTTCGTAGCTGTGACACATGAAGACATCGTGAACCCACTCCAGCTATTAGGGGTAGGGTAAGTTGGTATGCAACCTTTCCATCTCTTTGCACGACTTCGGATGGAATGAAGAAACTCATGGGATAGTTTTTATTCGTGGAAATACCACTATATCCCACGTTTTGACTAGAATCACTACTTTACCCAGGAATAGGGTCTCGTGATTCCCTCTAGAATATATAGTTGGTGAAACTCCCAAGGATATCTTGTCACACATGATTTCACCATCGATGTTTCATAACCAATAATCTCTTACATGCTTGGGAAGCGAAGGAGTCAACACCATTGACTGAAAAGAAACTGAACCATCTTACTCTACCAGGGTTAGGTACAGGAAAGCCAACTACTCTAAAAAATCCCACACTAAGAGGTCCTAGGACTTACTACATAGGGAATCTACTACAACGTTGCGCATTTCTGGATAATAGACTATATTGAAGTCATAGTCTTGTAGGAAGTTCAACCTGTGTCCCCGCCTCAGGTTCAAGTCACTCTAGGTGTAGACATACCTGAGACTTTGGTTATCTGTGCAAACCACTAAGCAATCTCCCTGAAGGTAGCATCTTTATATCCTTAGGGTGAAGACTACCACTACTGTCACTATATAGTGATTCTTTTGGTTCTATTCATGGGTTCTCAATCACCTCAACATGTACTTGATAACTATTGTATCAAGTTTGACGTTGAGCACACAAGGTGCCAATGAATAGGGTAGGTGAGTAAACTCATCCAGCCACAATAATCTAGACACGGAAAGCACGTGGCATACCCCGCATTTCTTTTCTCACCCTAGAATGTGAGTAATACCCAAACCAAACACTCTGCTACACCTTCTAGAGACATATTGAGTAAAAACTATCAAGCAGGATAAACTCTACTAAAAAATCTTGGACCCTCTCCAACACTCCATCACACAACCTCTCCCTGAACGCACAAGTCAGAGGGAATTATCCACTACACCTCAATAATATCCAATTTGGGTGGAACTAAATCACCCTCATGGATTTTCTCATATCACAAAAACATGTCTCAATGGGGTAAGTACCACTCTTCCTCATGCATTTGTAGAAACATTGAACAACACCGACATAGGGTTACACCGATGCCCCACATCACCCTAGTAAAACATCAAGCAAGGAACTAGGAGAAAAGTACTTCACACAGTGTCTAACAAGGTATACTACAAAAATTATAAAAATATACAAAGTGTACCTTTTATCGCATCATGTTGTGTAGGATAATAGACACCTAATGCTTGTGGCTATCCATGGACCTAGCTGTCAGCTTCTTGAGCTTGATGCAGGCCACCTAGTGGCTGTGAAATACCTCATAATGTCATCCCAACATCTAGTTCCTCCTACCCCTATGCTAGCACCACCTCTTTGGGGACCAACCCAATCACATCATTGTCACTACTGTGGTTGTCCACCTACCGCATGCCTAGTGTTCTTAGTATTCCTAGTTAAGAAGTCTCGTTCTATGTGACCTCTCCCTTCAAAAGAATAACAAAAGCCCTCCCCATTCTTCCCCATGCTCTGAACTACCTCAAATCCATATGACCACATGCCTAAGACCAATTATGGGGAGGACTTTTTCGTTGAGATCTTGTCGATTGATGTTTTATAGCTACTGAAGACGTCTCAACTCTGTTGCACTCATTGCCACATCATGTTGTTTAGTGTACCTCTGATAGAAAACCCTATGTCTCCAGCACCGAACCCAACACCATAGAATGTGTGGGGATGTACATGGGTACTATGATAACATGCATTTCTCTATGGAGTCCCTACTCAAACATCCATTCTCGTAAGTAGCTGTTATAGATCATGTCCAAAGAGTAGCGTACAAGGTCTGTGAACCTAGTCACGTACTCAGTCACCATTAACCCATCCAACATGAAACTATAGGAGCTCTTGAATTTGAATAGAGCACAAGAAAAAGGTATATAACTCCTCATGAAACAACAGTTAAGAGTCATCCCACGAGAGTGTAGACTAATCATGTATCTGTGTAACCAAACTCCACCAATGCCAAAATTATTTGTATAAAAGGCTTGCTGTAAAGGCCACTATCTGATCTATCGGTGTCCATACAAGACGGATAAGGTGGGACACTGAATCTAGACAAAACTCTACTACCTGAGGTTCTGGATCACCATAGAACCTCAACAGTCTCTGGTGCTAGAACTAGTGAAGTGCGTTCAACCTGCGAATGTCCTTATCACATTCTACTGAGTTTATCTGATACTCAAATAGTAAAGGTGATACTTGCCCACATGGAGAAAGGTGATCACATTATGGGTCCTGAACTGAGGTTGTGTCACTCACAGGGTCATCTTCACAAACTGGAGCTAGTATCCAAGTTGGATATCATTGTGGATACGTCCTAAATTTTATCATGGAGTACTACGATCATATGATCATATATATATATATATATATCAACAAAAATGGGGAGTTGACTCAATAAGGACAATCAAAGACTCAATCCTATATGATCCATATAACATTTTCCCCTGCAATAGGTGTCTTAGGGTGTCGAGTTGACAAGCAGGTAATAAAGGTCCTAGTGAATGGATACATCGACCACAGGTACCAACATTGGACTCTCTGGACTGAGAGCCACTCTCGATACACTTAGACATTGTTTCCCTAAACCCAACCAAGAACTTAATGGAGAAACATCTGAAAAATGTCCCAAGTTTCGAACGATGATCGGATACCAATTTGTCTCGACCCGACCTGTGTCGGGGCTCGAGTCGCAATCCAATCCGGCCTGAATATGCCAACGACTGGAGACTAGTGCCAAAGGAACAAAAAAATTGGGGAGGCATTTGGTTATGAACCTGTACACACACACATATATCCAACTCCATGAAAACATTTAGAGGGAAAGAAGTAAATGATACAAAATTTCTATATATAAATGACAAACATGCATCGACCTCTAAATAGTACAAGTACAAAAAAATAAACTTAAAGGGAAAGGAGAAAAAAACACGCCCAACCAGAAAATTTCCACAACCTAAAAGTAACTGAAGAGTAAAACAACTGAGGGAGCCCCACTCCTAGATCCCAAGCTATAACCATTGTATGTGGTACAAGCACTCGTATCCCTATGATCCTCTGAATTCACAATAAACCTTTCTATCATCTTCAAGGGAGTACCAAGTGAAGAAAAATCCCAAGAAGAGGTGAGTATAAAGATACTCAGTAGAATGACCCAAAGTATCAAGGGATAAGCAATAGAGGTACTGATGAGGAGACTAGTAAGTGATATAATAGAATAAGATGACAGTAGATAGTACAAGGTATAGTAAAAAAAGTGCATCTCAACCCAAAAAAGGAGTAAAGTAAGCTCATCCAAAAACAAGGAGCTAGAAATGGTGAGAAGATTAAATTATCATTGAGTCTTCACTACATATAGTAGGATAGTAGACTCATCTAACCATGAGAAGTTCATCATGGAAAACATGTGTCATGTCATGCGTGTCTTGGCCTCTCCTAGAAGGAGAGTAGCCAAAAACCAAGGATGGGGCACTGGAAATAGAATATATATATATATATATATATATATATAAATGCTCAGTCAAAGAATCCCAAATTAGGGAGTAATGGGATCTCTATGTCACAAGCTCTTCATAGGAATATTGAGTGGCCAATAGTATCAAAAGTAACCACAAATGCCTAGAATCCCACACAAATTCTCTAAACTGCAAGTCAAAGGGACTCAATCACCGAACCTTGATATTTTCCGCTTTGGACGACACTGTCTCACCCCCATGATTTTAGGTTGCATCACAAGGATGTGTCTTAGTGGGAAAATCATACATATTTCTTGAGAGTCCAAAGTCATGCCAAACCACTCTCATCACTATGCCACATAGTCAAGATATCATGTCACAAAGTCGATGAAACATGCACATCACTACTAAAGGATTCCACTCATCATCGGTTGTCTGTGACCTAGTAAATCACGGGGGATCATCACCCAGAAGTGGACGGACGACCCACTACCTAGCCCAGCTAGAGGGTGCTTCCCTACAAGAGTCATCGACGAGACCCACTTCCAAGCCCCACTGGGGGAAGCCCGGAACTACCAACGAGGACCACTTACCATCCAAACTGGAGGTAACCCTGGAACTGCCAATGGGGAACACTTCCTAGCCTAGCTGGAGGTAACCCTGAAATTACTCTGACAATGGTTGCGCCATCGCTGATGGCATGTCAAATGGACCTCCCATTTAGAAGGTAGATCTGAAACAATTTTTCTATATAATAATAATTAAATTATTGTTATTAAAATTAGGCATTTTGGGCACTTGAACCTCAGGACTTGGAATTGAATGTCCCCAACTAGTCTAAAAAGATCCACCCTTGAGAGATGGATGTGTGGCCACATACAACGCATCAAACGGATGCCCAGATTGGGAGATACAACATTTAAAGCTGTTTGGACTTGTTTCGGGCCAGTTCGGCCCATTTTGGCCGGACCTATCCACTAGGTCCATCCCGCTCTGTCCGACCCGATTCTGTATTGCCAGCCCCACCCACCTTCAATGACCTATCCCTATTCCATATGACATTGAACGACACCCCCAGTCTCCCCTCCCCCGATCTTCAGGTCATCGTGGCATCTCGCGTCACGCGGGTCGCTGCCTCCTAGGGTCATGAGCCGCGACCCAGCTCTACCCCAACCTGGCCGCAATGACCCTTTGCTGTGTCAATACTGCAGCATTCCAGCTCCACCTCCAGCTGCTGGTCTGGGTTTATGTCGTCGTTTGCCTCCAATAGCTACCAACCTGCCAACCACACTAGTCGTCGAGCCACCTCCAGCCAGCTTTTTCCTCACCATCCATCTCTAGCTACCATGTGTCGACCTCCTCATCTCCACTATCACCCGACCAACCGCTGACTCGCCCAGCCACACTACCTCAAACAACCTCTACACCATCAATTTCTTTCCTAGCTCTGGTGGTCCCTTCTACGGACCAACTCGACTTCCCTAAAATCCTGATTTCATATCTGAGAATAGATATGCGATCCCTGCAATGAAACCTTCAAAATTATGGCCTCTAATCATTGATTTGATGGTGGATTGGTGTTCCCTAAAGTGAGCGTCGATTATTTGCGAGGAATAACTAGATTTATGATACATATATGGGTTCGAAGTATGGATCGATGACCATGTTAGTGTGGCCATTCGTGATCCATAAGCCAACAATGAATTAAAACGTCGAAGTATGGATTATCAAATTAAAACTCTAAGTTGAGGTAAACAAAGAAATAAACCTACTTCGATTCGACTTTTCGGCTTTGACAACCCATCCACTAAAATCCCACTTCGATCCGTCGAGGTCCCGATGGAGACCACTCCTCAATCCGATGAAGAATGATGAAGAAAAGCTTGAGAGAGAGATATAGAGAGTTTCATTTTAGAGAGAGAAGGTAATTAGGGTTTTACCCCAACCCAAGCTCTTAACTTTATTTATATTCATCTCACTCGGCGTGGAAAGTTGAAGCCATCATACCCTCTCATTTTATGTCACACCTAGGAAAACACCACATTTTGAACACAATGGTGGTCTCGTATTTGCAATATGATTCCCTATTCCAAAGTTACTGGGTTTAGCATTCGAGATAAAATAATTAAGTTTAATTATTTTATTTACCATTTTCCCCTGTGCGATGTTTTTCACTAATGTCCCGTGCCGACAAAAGTTATACCCCTCCTTGGGTAAACGACAAATTTTGGAATGAATCGTGTCCATAGATATCTAATCTGATCTATGGTTTAAGAGATATACCATTTCTAACATTTTATTTGTATAAAAACATTAATATTTTTATAAAATGTATTCTAGGCACTCTGGGCCTTAGAATTGCATGTTGTCTCACCGCCTAGCTTTGAAAATATTCCTTGAAATATTTCAAATTCTTCTGAGGAAAAAATCAGGTCTCTATAGTAACCCACTGATTAACTCGACATGTTCATTAAATATAGGGATTAATGAGTCACATGAAATGTATACCAGATACACACCCTGCATCTCATTAATGATCTAGCCTATCAATATGTATCAGAATGACTATGATGACGAAAAAGACATAAGAGGGGGGTGAATTGTATTTTTCAGAAAATGTTATGAAATATTTAGATCAACTCCCTTGTTATGCAGTGAACCTTTTCTTCTCTCTTAAAGATGAGTGAATGGACGAAATAAATAAAGAAAATAACCCAATGATTTATAGTGGTTCGGGGCACAAAGATCCCCTAGTCCACTCCACCAATGATCAATTCCATGAGCTTGGTGATTTTTACTAGAAGGTCCTCTTATCAAGAGACCTATTAATAAAAAACAAATGAGTGTAGGTGTTTGACACCTTACAATGATTCTATAGGGCCTTCTGGTTCTTTTACAAGAAACCAAAAATCCATAGCTTAGTACAAGAAGCTGAAATTTTACCACAGCTGAGTCCAGGTAGCCGAAACTCCAATAAATCAATAGATATTTATTTTATTGAGAAAACAAGTATTATTTCACAGTTGTAGTAGAAACTGGAAGATTTATTCATATCGTCAATAATTCATGATAAAAAATAGATATTGAATGTGGCATAAAATTTATTTAAACAACAATAGAGAAAAAACCAGATATATGTGTAAAAAAGTATCTCTCCAAAGTATATCTCTGAAAATTTCATTGTCGATATTTACAAAAGAATATGTAACAATAAGATGAAGTAGGAATGATAATAATAGCAGTGAGTTTATCAGATAGATCAAAACATTTATGTATCTAAATTGTATCTCTGAATGAAACAACAGACTTGTTGTTTTAAAACACAGCTTTTCCTTATGTAAATTTCTATTGTATATCTCCTTTATTTTTTGTTGATAAATATTATCTCAATATTTATAATGTAGGTTGAAAATATTCAGGTCAAACCAACTCCAGAAACATCACACAATACTATAATAAAAATTTTAATTCAAAATCATTCAATATAATTATAAATTCCCATAATCATAGAAATTATTTATTTTATTGAATAAGAACCATTTGAATTGAACATAAAACAAATTTTAATAGATAATTAATTCCATCAAAACCATTGTAGAAATCATGGATAATATCTTTAATTTAAAACTCCATTGTCGAACAGTCAAATGTAGGGTCCCTTCATGTGACAACAAAATCCAAACATAGGGTTTCCAATGTATGTTTGTTCACAAATGTATGGTCGATAAACCATAATTTATTTTTTTCAAACATTTGGTTCCTTCCAAGAATAGGGTACATGATACATACATTCTATTTCGAACATAGCATTTCTGAACCATACATTACACTTACAAACATAGGGTATGAATAGTGTTTTCGGAATACTTTTAAACGCATCCAAAATACATCAAAAAATATTTACCATGGATCAATAAATTTAATATATTTCATGAATAAATATTCTGAGGAATATTATGTTCCTGAAATTCAATTAAAATAAACTTCATTAGTAACATAAATATGGGTGTTTGTGAGCATCAAAACCAAAAATAAATTAATGAAATTGTTGAATTAACACATGCTCAGCAATCTCCTCATTTTTGATGATCACAAAACCCATAACTAAAATTTTAAAGTTAAGAATACAAATTTAGATAAAGAAATATCCATAATCATAAATAAATTCAAAACTCATTTATCACCCTTTATTTCTAATAATTTTTTCATAAATTTATCTACATATATCCCCCATAACAAACACATAAAATTATCCACTGTAAACTTCTAAACTTCTCCCCATATATAAACTTCTCTTTTTAACAATATTTTGAAAAACTCTAATAATATATCTATATAAATTTATCTATATATAAGTTTCTATACCTTCCCCCACATGAATATAAATAAGTAAACTAAAACTATAAGCTTCTCCCACTTTTTGTGACATCAAAAAGAAAAGAGTAAAAAGTAGAACCCCCCCTAAATTCATTATTTCATAAAATACATAAATATTTAATCAGGGAGTATATATAAAATATTATTTTAATGAATAAAATGGATTTTAAATGACCATTTTAAACAAGTTTGATATCTTTTGTTTTTTAAAATAAATTTGAAAGCCTACTAATAACCCCCATAAGTTATAGAATATAGGATATTCAAGAATTTAAAAAAATTCAAGGAAAAAGTAATTCAACTAATTTTTTCACAAGTAATATTTTAACAAAATTATTTATTGTTTATATTAATACACTAATTTATGTAATGATATAATCAAATATTTAGTACATGATCATGTAAAGTAACTAATAAAAGTGTAAAATGATAAAATTAAATTACGAAACAACTTATAGAAAATATTATTAATAAAATAATTATTATAAAATGATATATAAAATATTTATTTTAAATAATATATAGAAAATAGGGTTGTTAGTAAGGATTAGACGATTCGTCTGAACTATCCAAGATTAAAACTTTTTCACTTAAATCAGCTAAAACTCTTAACAGTTACTCTATTCTACTTTGAACATCTAATTTTCTTTGATATAATGAGGAAGAAGAACATTTTTCAATCAATAGAACTTTTATCTTATCAAGATCCTACTTAGTAACAACTTGTCTTTCGTGAAGCTCCATCTTATTTAGCATTTATACTTGAAAAAAAATCAAAGTCTTCCTTTGAAATTGAAATTTTCTTCACATCATGATATTACCTTTGTATTTATTCATATGTATTTCTATACTTATTCATATCATCTTGTAAATTAACTTTTTATCCATTCAAGGCAAAGAATTTGAACAAAATAATTTTATAAGATACTTAAGATGAAGAGACTTCTAGTTCTTCAGAATGATGATCGTACTTATTTATTTTAGAATATTTTTCAAAAGAATCATTTACATATTAAATTGAGTTTTCTAACTCAAAAGGGTTAAATTTTTTCCTTTTTCGAGAAATAATTTCTTATGAACTTGAATTACTTGATCGCTTCATCATATGGTGATTGGTTTTCATAAGTCATTGGACATGATATTTTAAAGAAGACAGATACATAATTTAAAATGGTTTGAGAATAATGTTATAGGATTTTAAAAAGAAAGTGATGAATTTTGTTCTGACACATTTAAGACAACACTTAAAATTCTTGAATAAAAATTAATAATTACAATTTTTAATTTTAGAAAATACATTTTTATAAAATAAATATTTTCTTAAAATGTCACATAAAAAAACGAGTAATGCTTGAAATAATGAATGAACTTATTTGAATATTTTAACAACTTGATTCAATGAGAAATAAAATATCTATTTCGTATAAAAATTAGATGCTATAATGAAAATATATATGAGAAAATGTAATGAAATACTTCATGGATTATAGATTCTAGTTCTAAGTTTATTTCTTTTGATAAAAAACTAATTCAGAGTTAATCACTCCTATAAAACCGATATTTCCATATACTAATCAAACAACCAGTTAAATATTTAATGATGTATCTCAGTGGTGTATTCCTATAAAACATCAAATACATGTGAATTTTGGTACCCATAGGCTTTTGGGTCCAGTAGTGTCTGCAATTAAATTTTTAGGTAACCAAACTTGTTTATTTTCATTAGGGAATATACTATTCAAGTTAAACAACTCTTTTGAGCAATAAACATTTTTAACACCAGAACTTTGAGGTTTTATAAAGTATTATTCATTTGAATAGTTTCCATTAATACCATAATAGAATCATTTAATGGTTATAATGGTTTTTTTATTTGAACCCGGACTAAAATAATTTCTATATAATTTTGGTCTTTCACCATTATATCATATTCCAAGTTTTCCTTTTTGAATTTTATTTTTACCATAGATTTGTTTTAAATAATTTTATCATTTTTCAGAATAATAGAAGTTTTTTTAAAGTATCAACTTCATATAATATTTTTTTAATCTTATTTTCATGCATATCACATGAAATATATTTTAAATCTATAATTTTTTTGATAGATTTTCATTATATAACAAAAAAACTTCATAAGATTTTACAATATTTTAATGAGATTTCTTTAATGATTCTTATTTATATTGTAACATAAAAAAATAACTATAAAATTCATCATTATAAAGTTTTTCACAATTATAGGTTTGATGTTAAGAATAATGTACCTCATCAGTATGATCCAAAAGATAGACAATTGTTTTTATGTATGCCCCATAATCTGTAGAATATTCATTATGTGAACCAAAAGAATCACTCCAAGTATCCTTCATAATTTTATTTCCCTTTCCGTTATAATTTTATTTCCTTTTAGCTTTATGTAAAGGACAATTATCCTTTGTATTCCCTTTTTCTTTTCATTCACTATGTTCTTTAATCCCTTTCTTTTTCATTATATATAGTCTTTCAAATATTTTAACAAGATCTGATAAATATTTATCTAAATCTAGATGAATTAAATCATATGATTCATCCATAGTAGTCTGGAGAGAAACTTCTTCATGTTTGATATTCTTTTCATCTGTATCTTTCATATCAGCTTCATACATCATTAAAGTCCCAATCCATTCCATTATATCTAAACTTTTTATTGGCATAGATTGATGTATACATACAGATATTCCATTCCACTTAAAAGGTAGTACTCTGAGTACTTTTAATGCTTTATCTAATTGTGAAATTGGATCTCCTAAAGTAGTAATATTATCAACTATTTCTATAAATATCCCATTCTTTTGACAGATAGTTTCATCCTCATGTATTATGAAACTATCAAAATTTATCTTTACAATAGTGTACCTTAGTTGTCTTATATTTCCAGTCCCTTCAAGGACAACAACAATCGTATGCCACATCTCATATGCATTGGGACATTGAGATACATGATTGAACTCATCAGTTCCTAAACCATAGGCATTAAAATTAATTTCTTTTGAATTGGGATCATTTTATCATTCTTCATCATCATTCCAATCTTCCAAATCCTCTTAGGAATATCATAAGTCTTAATAGACTTTTAATAAACCCTTATTCCAATATTTTTCAGATAAATAATCATACAGTATTTCCATCATCCATAATTATAACTATTTAAGTAATGAGGATGAATCATCGACATACCTTCTCTAGAATAATCCATTTCAATGTGTCTTTATTTGAATCTTTAAATTGGGTTTCTTAGGGAAATTAAATTTTATTATTTTTCACAAGAGTAAAATTTTTTGATGAACATTGGATTATACACTGAATGATGGAAATATTCATTGTTAATATATATAATATTAATGTATTTTATTATTCATAAACACAATTTTAGTGCATTTTACACTTTGAACATCATTTCGAATTATGATTGTAAGTCCTTCTTAAAATGCACTATTACATGGTACATTTTTGAACACCATATAAAATAACCAATGGTATTGATTTTATTTTCATATTAAATTTTAAGGTTTCTCATTACATTGGGAATAATTCATACTTTTGGAGTACTTGAAGATTCAAATTGTAAGACCACAAAAATGGGCATTCATGCCAACAGATTATGGGAAAAGTAAACTAGACAACAACCTTATAAAGATATTGTAGAGGCCAAGATATAAGACCAATGATTCTAAAAATTTAACTTAATATAGATAACATCATGTATAAAATTTCATCTGAAATTTAGAAGAGCTAATTCAGTTTTTTTAATAGAGTTCTCGGTGGACCAAGTTGGAGATAAAATTTTGGGCTAGATTCTGTGGCCCAGAAAAATAGTCCCTCATTTTAAACATATATCGTAAGCCATAAACACTTTTCATATGAAACTTTACACACAATTATAGTACATCTGTAGATTCATTTTAATCATATATGGACCACTCCAATTCTACCATCTAGAAGTTCATTTAGGAATCTATGTTTTATGGATGCAATCTGGATGTCATTTCGGGTCAATGGTGGAAAAGTCTAAATTCCACAAACTTTACACCACCCTAGGCCTACCATAATCAAGTGTAAAGACTTGGAATATTTGTGGATCTACCCAAGACTCTTGAAATTATTATTTAAGGCAGTGGTTGTGGATGATTTCATCATATTTTGTGCTTTATTTCATTGAAATGTTGTGCTTCGAATTTGTTGTCTCAAGTTTGTCTTTCACATGTAAGTTGTTCAATTCACCTCATTAGTCTACAACCCGCGTCCATTGAAACCATAACAACAATGGAGGGATAACCCACTTATGTGTTGATCAAAGGGAGTAGAAATGGGTTGGATTGGACATTATTTATCACTCTATTAATTTATAATTACTTATTTTTATTTATAATTGTTTTTGAAGATATTTAAACTCCTTCATCCTTGTTGAATTTTAGACCACACACTTCAAGTTATAAAACGAAAATTTACCTTGGAGTGCTCAAAACATTGATCCTAAAAGTGTATAGTTGATTAGTATTAAAGTGTATAGGTATTAAAACATTAAGTGATGATGTTTTTTTGTTCTTCTTAAATGAACCCATCTCAAATATAATAAATTGAAATAGTTGAAAAGGGAATTCATCCAATCTACCCCAAGTGATAACCTAGGATCAACTCATTATTTTAAATTAAATTCCCTTATGTCTGTTAGTTATATTTTAAAACCCATCAAAAAACAACCCAAATTTGGAAACTTCATATCCAAAAATAATCCATAGAATGTACGTGTCTGTAGGTTTCTTCTTAGGTTTTTGAGGATTCAACAACCCAAGCTACACTACATGCGACCACTTAACCCTAAAAACATGGGTAAATTTGGGAAGACCAAATTTTGGTGCCATTACCGGGGAAACAATTAAGTAATCTCAACACCCATTATATTCTCCCCCATTTAACTTTTATCACCCCAAATTCTCTAATGTAAGGCCCTGACCCCAGTTACCCGGAGTCGGTGCATTATTGCGTAACATTGGCATGATCACAAAAGATCAAGTCTCGAAAGACTGATTAGTTTAGTAGCCTTGGAAACACTAGATACATTCATAAATGTTACATTACATCATAAAGTGAAAAACTACCATAACAAAGTCTCCATAGTCCACACTCATATCCTCTTCTGACTATCCCTGCAGGTCATTCATAAAATACTTCTTCACATCCTGGAAAATATTAAAACATTGAAATGGGTGAGCTCAGATGCTTAGTAAGGATAACAATATTGTAGAAGCTTTCATAAATAAACATTAACATTTAAGGCAATGTATAACTAAAAAAAATCCCTTTTAAACTTGAACTTCAGCATAATATGGAAAAAATAAAATTAAATAATTCCATTTACTTAATCACATGGATATTCTACTAGTCTAATAATCACATGCAATATCAATAACCACTTTCATAATGATGGAATGCATAATGCCAGACTATCATAACCACGTAGCCAAGTCCTCGTGCCAAGACTACAAATAAGATTTTGTCAAGGCCTCATGCCAAGACACTAGTTTGTCTCATGAGACCTACCGATGCATCGAGGAGCTATAGCGGGCTCCACCCGTCACTTATTAAGTCCAATGCATTCCTCATATGAACAGGTTTAAACATATCATAAAACATAACATAATTGTATCACATAAAACATGCATAAAGGAAACATAACATTTCCACATTTCAATCACATGATATCAATACAAAACATTGATATAATATAAAAAAAACACTTTCAAACCCATTTTCAATACCAAAATAAAAGGAAATTAAAACTTTGTATTTATTTTTCATTTTAAAAAAAGTTATGGCTTATAGAGGAAGTCGAAACTCAAATAATAGTCACGGCGGCGGGGAAGTCATTATCGCCGCATATGTAAGAAAAAAAATTCCTTTTATCGTTTAGTAAAAACGCTTCATATAAAAAGATTCATTTTGAATAAAAGTAAAAGTCAAAGGGGTTTATACACTGTATAGAAGAAATTTGTGTATAAAACAAAATATGTCTCAATGAATGGAGATTGAGACGAAGTCCCTTACAAATATCATTTTTTTAAATAAAATAGTTCTATTATGTGTATTAAATATATGTACACATAAATAAAGTATAAATACAAGATAGGACATAATAATATCATGACATAATTTTAAAGTAGGAGATTAACCCAAAGAATGGAAATTGGGTTAAGAAGTTCCCTTACCTCGTGTCCGAATTGACTCGACCGCTCTTTAACCTCCTAAATAATAAACTAGAGTTAATATATACTTTCTTAAGAACCTTTTTCAAGTTCATTATCCCTTTTATATCACTTATTACAATTTTACAAAAATTATGTAGTCATTTAAGTTAACAATGGTCGTTTTATCGATCTTTGGTACTTGAGTCAACAATAAACTTCTTATAATTACAAGTTGTTTATGTGGTAGAATATCCATTATCTCCATAATTATATTCATGATGCAGATATCATATATATCCTATATAACTAGTATATACATGCATTTACATAACATTTAGAGGTAAGAAATGAAATGCACCGTTCATGGAGACGGTAAGCCGTACGTACGCATGAACGCTACTTTCAATTCTATTGCGTATTTAATGGAATGAAGCTATAATTATATAAAACTATAATATAATTCAAGTATAATATAATGTATAATACCATTTAATACATCCTTTATACATCCCACATATGGCATTAACGATTCAAATCACTTTGAGGGGGCGGTAGTCCGCACTTCCTAAAATGAAAATATCGCGTTTACCCATAATGGAAACCATTAAGGTATGCCATAAATGTAAAATACAGAAGCTTAAGTAAAACATTAACATATTATATATCATATATAAATATAGTGACATCTTAATGTCCACCTTTGAAGGTGTTATATGAGTGTTGAACAATCATCGTTTCGTGAGCCAGAAATTCGCCATCCACAGAAACAGTATGTTCTTTAACCATTAGATGTAGGTGTGTGTAAGTGTAGCTCGAATCCTTCTTATAACAAAATCCTATTATATTGAAGATACTGGTTTTGTTACAAAATAAAGGAATAAAAAGAGTTTAAGGGGTTGGAGAAGCAAAATAAAACAAAATAACATAAGAGAAGACATTACCTTAAAATCGGGTAACTCTTTTTTCATTTGATCCAAAGGCTTCCTTGGGAAGAATTATGACCAAAGTGAGGCTTCTAGGAGTAAGATAGGGTATTTTAGAGAGTATTTGGGCAGAGGATGGCCGAGCCAAAAGGCTTTTAAGGTGTGAGTAAGGTGGTAGTGGTGGGGGCCTTTTATAAGAGGAGAGGAGGGGCACTCTTGGAAAGTCATGAAATGTTACTTTATTATATAATGAGTTTCAGATTTTAAAAGTCCCAAACTTATAAATTTCTAGGATAAGGTGATAAGGGTTAGAAACATACTCATCCAATAGGTTTTTGACAAGTGTAAGTCTTAGATTTTACATTATCTTTTTATTTTATTTAAATCGTTAATTAATGAGGTAATCGCTTCATCATCCTGGTGTCATAAAAGATTTAATTTATTTAATGTCTAAAAATTATAAAAAATATATCATGATGTAGGAAATTGTTTTATCTTTCTAATGAATATTTATAGTAAAAAATATGACTTGTATAACCCCATTTAAAAATTGTTTTAGTAAAATAACACATGTTTGTGGCATTTTTATTTTAACATTAAATAAAAAGTTTTTAATGTCATTTTCCTACCAAAGTGGCTCCATGGGGTCCCGAAGTTGACCCATGGATTTTCTTGGTCGTCCATGACTCATCCAATAGGGGTAGGACAAGTGTAAAGGTATTTTCATATTTTTATAATATCATTTTTACCTTAAATTTCACTAATTACCTTTAATCGCGATTAATAAAACATAAAAGTTACTATTCACCAAAAAATTATTTTAATCCCATTGAACCACATTTTACATCATAATGAAAACCATGTATGTCAGATTTTTGAAATTCAATTCATAGAAGCGGTAAAGTTTCATTTAAACGAAAAATCAGTTTTTAACTACCACTTAGTGGTTTCACTATTCATAAAAAATTGAAGTTTTTTAGAACAATCCCAAAATTTCACCCTAAGCTATAATGGATATTCTGAATTCAAAAATGATGTCTATTTTACAAAATTCCAAACATATAAGTTGCATTAATTAATTTTATAACCAATTCCCGCTGTCACAAAAAATGGCGTGTTTTTAATAAACAATATATATCAAAAGATTGACAATTGTTTATGTCCAATTTCAAAGTGAAAATAATTCTAATGAACACCATTGGATAAAATGGTAAAAATATATTCTAATTATACTTTAAAACCACTCAATAGTATAATTTATCCCTATAAATTATTTTGATTAAAAAAGTTGTTTTTAAGTATTTTTCACTATTCATAAAAAATTGGAAGTTCTCCAAAAATTACAAAAATTCAACTTAGGATAATTTCAATATTCCGAATACAAAAACGAAGTCCATTTGGAAAGATAAAATTTAAAAAATTTAAAAAATTAGGTATTACTATTCATAACGGCTACTTTGATTGGTTGTGGTGTGTGTTAGAACTCGAAGTTGCGTAAAACACACGCTACTGTATTATTCAAAGAGAAGTGTACCATGGAAGCTTAGGGTGTTACATCTAATATTTTCCCTTTCTTTCTTTTTTTTCTTTTGGCCCATGTTCGCCTACACCCGCGATAGCTCAAACAGATTAGTTAGGGTGGAATGTTCTAGAGTTGGGGATTCAAGTACACCAATGGAACTATTTCCATTATATCTTAATCTTCCTAATACTCCAGAGTCAAAAATTGAGCCCATTTCAATGGAATTTCTTCAAAGAAACCAAATCATAATTTCGTGTGGGAAACAAAATGGAAATCCAAATGATGAAGCCCCAAACTTGGGGAATGTAGTTGATCAAACCATCAATGACTACCTCACACCAGCATAGACCAATGAACCCACATTCATTAGGAATGATTCCCTAGGATAAGCCCACTATGTCTCCAAACATCATGTTTTAAACCACCTTCCAACCTTCCAAGGGATAGAGTAGGAAATTCCATACCTTCATGTCAAAGAGTTCAACGACATTGTTGAAACCACGTGCCCACCACATCAACTTGAGTCAGATAAGATGAGGCTCTTTCCTTTCTCACTTAAGGACCTAGAAAAGAATTGGGTAAACAATCTGAGACCTACATCAATCCACTCCTAGGACCAACTTAAAAGATAATTCTAAAAAAAATACTTCCCCCATCACAAAACAATTTCACTTAAAAAGAGCATCCAAAACGTTTTTGAAAAAGAAGGTGAGTCATTTTATAAAACATGGGAAAGGTTCGAAGACACACTCAACATGGTACATCACCATGGATTTTCAATCCCAGAACATGTTCAAATTTTCAATGAAGGGTTGGGTTTGGGAAACAAACAATTCATTAAAATTATGTGTAATGGAACCTTCAAAAACAAATCCCTAAATGATGAGTACTAGTATCTAGAAGGACTAGACGAACAAAACCAAACATGGGGAACATCAATTTACTATGAGAATCCACCCAAATATAGTGGAATTGCCACCCAATGGGTGGAGAAAAGACTTAGGGAGAAACTTACTACACTCACTAGGATGTTCGAGGAGATTGATCTTAGGAAGGTCCATGAAATTCAAACTGTTAACCCTGTTTGCACAATTTGTGACAAACATGACCACAAGAATAACAACTACCCAACAATCCCTTCAATTAAATATGTTCCTCTAGGAGGACCACGAATTGAGCTGAATTCTATGAACTTTTAGAATCCCCTGTACCATAACATTTTCAATGCAACGTAAAATGACCATATAGGATTTCGTTGGAAAGATAACCAACAACCCAACCAACAACCTAGTCATCCATAAGGAAAAAACCACTACCCTCCACAAAATTTTCAAAATCATATCCAATTCCAACCACAACTAGTCCAATACCATCACCCTCCAATTCAATACCAATAACCCATCCAACAACCCCTTCACCAACCAATCCAACAACCAATGTATCCTCCTGGGATAAACAAACCAACACAAGCCCAACTCAATCTGTCCCTCTTCCAATCCTTGAGCAGTTGTTTAAACAAATGGAGAAAATAAACTCAGAATTATCATACCTTAAAAAAGAAATAAAAAACATTAAAATTGGGAAGGCATGCATGCCTACTCAGGTGGTACCATCCTCAACTTTAAGGGGAGAATCCATTTACACACAAACCTCTCATGAACAACTCAAAGCAGTGACTGTATTAAGAAGTGGGAAGTCCCTTGAGAAACCTGAACAAGAAATTATGGAACCATTAAAAGCTTAAAAAATGGATGAAAATAATGATGAACCACCAAAAAATTCTAAAAAACCCAATGATAATGTGAATTAACTACAACCACACCAAATAATCAAACAACCATCTCCCATCCCTCAATGCATGAGATGAAAATATAAACTAGAACTGAATGAAACATTGATAGAAATATACTCTTAGGTTAAGTTGAACATACCACTTCTCGATGCAATTCAAACCATTCCTACCTACTCATAGTACCTTAAGGACTTGTACACTTTTAAAAAGGAATTTTCACATAAAAACCAAGTCCTTTTGGCTGCTAATGTGAGTACCACCATTCATTGAACCATTCCTCCATAGTTTAAAGATCCAGGATGTACATACATCAATGTTGAGTTAGGTGAGAACAAAGCTGTCAAATCCCTTTGTGATCTAGGAGCTAGTGTGAACCTCATTCCTTATGCCATGTATTGTTAGTTCAGGATCGAAGAACTCCAACCCACATCTGTCACTCTTCAATTTTCTGATCATAGTGTTCGAGTTCCAAAGGGGGTCTTGATGGATGTTTTGGTGAATGTTGAAAATTTTATTTACCCAGATGACTTCATTGTACTTGAAAATCTCCCAATCTTTGTTCCTAGGGATCAGACCCCAAAAATCTCGGTTCGTCCCTTCTTTACAACAATCAACTCTATTATTCATGTTCGAAATGGGATCATGACCATCACCACTAGTGCAGAAAACGTTTTTTACGTCACAATTTTTTACGTCGGTTATATAAAACCGACGTCATAATATGTAAAACAAGGTTTTTTACGTCGGTTATTTAATAACCGACGTAAAAACTTGTGTTTAGTACACCTTTAACGTCGGTTATTTTTATAACCGACGTTATTAATCGCGCGACTTCGTTTGTTACGTCGGTTATTTAATAACCGACATAAGAAATCGACATATGTACGAGTTATTACGTCGGTTATTCAATAACCGACGTAAAAAACGTGGTTTTTGAAGGCCTTTTTACGTCGGTTATAAAATAACCGACGTAAAAAATGAATTCGAAGATGTTTTTGACGTCGGTTATGGAATAACCGACGTAAAACAACGCGGATTTTGAGCCCTTTATAACGTCGGTTATAAAATAACCGACGGAAAAAAAGAATCGGAGGAAGGTTTTTACGTCGGTTATTGAATAACCGACGTTATAAATGTTTTTTAAAAAATTATAACGTCGGTTATTGAATAACCGATGTGATAACTCATTTAAAAATTTACCCAGACCCGTGGATTGTCATTCGCGAGTTTACCTTCGACAGTCGCGACTCATCTCTCTCGCGCGTAAACCCGAATCGGCTCGTCCATTTCGTTGGTTTAGATTCGTTTTGCGATCATCGTTTCTCATATTTAATCTCCATGGATCAATCATCTAAACTCGCAGCACTCAGGTAATCCTCCCACTCGTTTGTTTTTTTCACGGATAGTATATATATATGTGTTGTGATTTTTTTGTTGAAACTAGCTAAGATTCTTCGATTGCGAACCCTTTTAACTCGTTTTGGCACCATAATCTTATTTATCATCCCTAGATCTATTAGTTCGACTTGCAATATTGACTAATTTTATGATTTCACTAATTTTTCATCATTTTCTATAAATCCCCGAGAGGGTTGGGGCGTGTCCATTTGGATGGGTTGCCCTTTTACAGTTGTTACTACTTTATTCACACACAACCATGGCATAGGTGCATGGATTTGGGATCACATCACCATTTTCACCCCCTGCAAACAAAGTTTCACGAGGAGGACTCGCCAGATTTCCCCTCAGCATGTTAAAAATTTTAGATACCCTCTTTTCAGCAAGTAAAAAATTAACTAGTTTTTTCTTCACTACTTATCCTAAACAAATAAAACCACCATTCTTTCTAGAACCTCTACTAGATCCATTGCATCCATAAACATACATATTTGGATCTGAAAGCATCCCTTAAGCCTTATGTTCGATGCTAACATCCTTTACTGATCTATAGAAAATATGATGGTCTGCTAAGCTCTCCATTTAAAAGTCAAACCCCACCAATTATTCATCCTCATCATGAGAAAATGGCACAACATCTGAATTTCTGATTCAATCTCTTGGGTCACTGAACAAACATTAACTCTTTCAAATCCACACCTGGAATAGACAACCTAATGTCGAGTTCCTTCTCTATCTATTGAAACTCAGTTCTTCCTCCACACCTAAAAACATTCTTTGAATGGCCCAACTTCTTGTTATGGTAAATTTTCAGTGATTCTAGGGGGGTGGGAGGGCTATCAAGAGGGTTGGGGGGTGTCCAGGGGGGTGTCCAAGGGGGTAGGGTGTGGGGGGTGGTGTCCAGGAGGGGTGGGGGGCTGTCCAGAGGGGTCGGGGGGTGTCCAGGGGGGTTTACAAGGGGGTGGGTGGGTGTGGGGGGCTGTCCAAGGGTGTGGGTGGGTGTTGGGGGGTGTCCAGGGGGGTGTCCAAGGGGGTAGGGGGTAGGGGTGGTGTTTAGGAGGGGTGGGGGGGCTGTCCAGAGGGTTGGGGGGTGTCCAGGGGGGTGTCCAAGCAGGTCAGGGGTGGGGGGTTGTGTCCAGGAGGGGTGGGGTGCTTTCTAGAGGGGTCGGGGGCTGTCCAGAGGGGTCGGGGGGTGCCCAGGGTGGTGTCCAAGGGGATGGGTGGGTGTGGGGGGCTGTCCAAGGGGGTGGCGGCCTGTCTAGAGGGGTCGGTGGGGTGTCCAGGGGGGTATCCAAGGGGTTGGATGGGTGTGGGGGGCTGTCCAAGTGGGTGGCGGCCTCTCTAGAGGGTATTTGGGGTTGTCCGTGTGGGTGGGGGGGCTGTCCAGAGGGTTGGGGGATGTCCAGGGGGGTGTCCAAGGGGGTAGGGGGTGGGGGGTGGTGTCCAGGAGGGGCGGGGGGCTGTCCAGAGGGGTCGGGGGGGGGGGGGGGGTCCAGGGGGGTTTACAAGGGGGTGGATGGGTGTGGGGGGCTGTCCAAGGGTGTGGGTGGGTGTTGGGGGTGTCCAGGGAGGTGTCCAAGGGGGTAGGGGGTGGGGGGTGGTGTTTAGGAGGGGTGGGGGGGGGGCTGTCCAGAGGGTTGGGGGGTGTCCAGGGGGGTGTCCAAGTAGGTCGGGGGTGGGGGGTTGTGTCCAGGAGGGGTGGGGGTGCTTTCTAGAGGGGTCGGGGGCTGTCCAGAGGGGTCGGGGGGTGTCCAGGGTGGTGTCCAAGGGGATGGGTGGGTGTGGGGGGCTGTCCAAGGGGGTGGCGGCCTGTCCAGAGGGGTCGGTGGGGTGTCCAGGGGGGTGTCCAAGGGGTTGGATGGGTGTGGGGGGCTGTCCAAGTGGGTGGCGGCCTCTCCAGAGGGTATTTGTGGTTGTCCGTGTGTGTGGGGGGCTGTCCAGAGGGTTGGGGGATATCCAGGGGGGTGTCCAAGGGGGTAGGGGGTGGGGGGTGGTGTCCAGGAGGGGTGGGGGGCTGTCCAGAGGGGTCGGGGGATGTCCAGGGGGGTTTACAAGGGGGTGGGTGGGGTGTGGGGGGCTGTCCAAGGGTGTGGGTGGGTGTTGGGGGGTGTCCAGGGGGGTGTCCAAGGGGGTAGGGGGTGGGGGGTGGTGTTTAGGAGGGGTGGGGGGGCTGTCCAGAGGGTTGGGGGGGTGTCCAGGGGGGTGTCCAAGCAGGTCGGGGGTGGGGGGTTGTGTCCAGGAGGGGTGGGGGTGCTTTCTAGAGGGGTCGGGGGCTGTCCAGAGGGGTCGAATGGTGTCCAGGGTGGTGTCCAAGGGGATGGGTGGGTGTGGGGGGCTGTCCAAGGGGGTGGCGGCCTGTCCAGAGGGGTCGGTGGGGTGTCCAGGGGGGGTGTCCAAGGGGGTGGATGGGTGTGGGGGGCTGTCCAAGTGGGTGGCGGCCTCTCCAGAGGGTATTTGGGGTTGTCCGGGTGGGTGGGGGGGGGGGTTTCCAGAGGGTTGGGGGATGTCCAGGGGGGTGTCCAAGGGGGTAGGGGGTGGGGGGTGGTGTCCAGGAGGGGCGGGGGGCTGTCCAGAGGGGTCGGGGTGTCCAGGGGGGGGTGTTATATCTTACTATATTTTGTTTAAAAAATAATATTCAAGCATATTTTTTTAAATACACATCGATTTGTTTTATATTTCAAAATTGTTTACATTCAAATTATGATTTTTTTCATATAAACATATATTTGTCTTATCTAAAAAATATATATATTTTTGCTATTTGTTATAGGTAATAATGAGTCGAAGTTAGATTACGGCACATCGAATGAGCAATGAATATGAAGAAGGTGTTGATGCCTTTTTGGAATTTGCTAAACGAAATGTTCCAAGTAGTGACATTTTTTTCTGTCCATGCCTGAAATGTCTGAATATGAAGAAGTTGAAAAGTAGAGAGATAAAAGATCATCTGATTTGTCATGGTTTCAATCCGAGTTACAACCCTTGGATTTGGCATGGCGAAAATGGACAGAATGTCACTGATGATAATGAATCGCAAGATGGTAACTCCGATGGAATTGAAGAAATGATTCGTGATATTGTAGCAGAACAAATTGAGATAGAACCGACAGTTGCACGTCTATATGGTGATGCCAAAAAACCATTATATCCTGGTTGTACAGATTTTACAGTTTTGTCGGCGGTGTTAAGATTGATTAACATGAAGGCGAAACATGGATGGAGTGACAGAAGTTTTACAGAGCTGCTACAATTGATGAAAGACATTCTTCCAAAAGATAATGATCTTCCAGATTCACATTACAAAGCCAAGAAAATATTATGCCCGATGGGATTGGGATACAAGAAAATACATGCCTGTCCGAATGACTGCATTATATATAGGAAGGAATATGAATTTCTGAAAGAGTGTTCTAAATGTGGGACATCACGGTATAAGGTGAAAGAAAAATCACAAGCTGATGTAGAGATTACAAAGCTCCCTTCAAAGGTATTTTGGTATCTTTCTATAATTCCTCGTTTCAAACGTTTATTTGCTAATTTACATGATGCAAAAAGGTTAAGATGGCATGCTGATGAGCGGGTATGTGATGGAAAAATACGTCATCCAGCTGATTGTCCACAATGGAAGAAAATTGATGCCCAGTACCCTACATTTGGAAATGAAATTAGAAATATGAGACTAGGCTTGTGCACAGATGGAATGAATCCATACCGAACCCTCAGTAGCACACGTAGTTCATGGCCTGTTTTATTGGTAATTTACAACCTCTCTCTTGAAGTTTGTATGAAGTGCAAATATGTCATGTTGAGTATCATGATCTCTGGTCCAAAGAAACCCGGCAATGATATTGATGTATACTTGTCACCGCTGATTGATGATTTGAAACTGTTATGGGCTGATGGTATTAGGGTGTATGATTCTTATAAAATGGAATATTTTCAACTGCATGCAGTGCTTCTATTCACTATAAATGTCTTCCCAGCATATAGAAATTTGTCTGGATACAGTGTTAAAGGGCATAAAGCATGTCCAATTTGCGAACAACAGACGTCATATTGTCAATTGCATCATGGGAGGAAAACAGTGTACATGGGTCATCGGAAGTTTTTGCCTATGGATCACCCTTATAGAAGACTAAAAAAGGCATTCAATGGCTCACAAGAATTTGATACTGCTCCAAAACCTTTATCCCCAGATTTGTATTTTGAGAGGGTGAAAAACCTTGATGTGACATTGGGAAAGACACAGAAATCTGGTAATGATAGACATATTTGGAAGAAAAGGTCAATATTTTTTGAGCTACCATATTGGAGGTATCATGAAGTCAAACATAATATTGATGTCATGCACGTGGAGAAGAATATATTTGATTCTTTGATCGGAACATTGCTAGATATTAAAGGAAAGACAAAAGATGGGTTGAATGCAAGGTTAGACCTACTATCAATGGGAATACGTTTGGAGTTAGCTCCCACTCCTAAAGGAAGACGAACATTTCTTCCCCCGGCTTTTCATACATTATCGAAGAGGGAGAAAAGTAGCTTCTGTCAGTGTCTTCATGATATCAAAGTGCCTCAAGGTTATTCTTCAAATGTAAAAAATTTTGTCTCATTGAAAGACTTGAAGTTGATAGGTATGAAATCACATGATTGTCACGTCATGATGCAATAAATTCTACCAGTTGCACTGCGTGGAATATTGCCCATCCGTGTCAGAAAGACTATAATGAGGTTGTGTTATTTTTTCAATTCAATTTGTAACAAGGCGATTGATGTGAATGCTTTGAACATTTTGGAAAAGGATGCAATTTTTATACTTTGTCATTTGGAAATGTATTTTCCTCAAACTTTTTTTGATATGATGGTGCATTTAATGATTCATCTGGTTCGAGAAATAAAGCTTTGTGGACCTGTATATCTTCGTTGGATGTATCCTTTTGAAAGGTATATGAAAATATTAAAGGGATATGTTAAAAATCCATATCGAACTGAAGCCTCCATTATTGAAAAGTATATTTCTGAGGAGGTAGCAAAGTTTTGTACGAGCTACTTGGCTACGGCGCAACACATAGGTTTGCCTCCATCTCGCCATGAATGGGTTAATAATGAGGGAAATGGGATTCGTGGCTTGAAAGTCAAATCACTGTCAGCTGAACAGATGAAGAAGTTAGAATCATACATCTTGAATAACATAGCTGATGTTCAACCGTATATCACATTGCATATTAATGAGTTGAAACAATGTCATCCAAAGAAGAAAGAAATGTGGATTTTGAATGAGCACAACAAAATTTTTTTGCCATGGTTTAAAAAGACCTTGCTTGGTAGATCAGATGTATCAGAGACATTAAAATGGATAGTGGGTGGTCCATCTTTAAATGTGATAACATGGTCCGCTTATGACATTAATGGCTATACATTTCATACGAAAGCTCAGGACAACAGAAGTGCAGTTTAGAATAGTGGTGTATTGGTGTTTGCAGAAGCAATGCATTTTTCGAGTGCTAAGGACAGAAACCCAATTTCAGCATCAAGTGCATATTATGGAGTGATTGAAGACATATGGGAGGCTGATTACTTTAAAATTAAAGTTCCCATTTTTAACTGTAAATGGTTTATCGGTAACAACAGTGTCAGACACGATGAATTTGGAATGACACTTGTTAATCTAAATAGATTGGAAGACAGAGCTGATTCTTTTATAATGGCAACACATGCCAAACAAATTTTCTATGTAGTAGATCAATCAGATATGCAGTGGGCTGTTGTTTTACAAGGGAAAAAACAATATGTTGGTGAGGATGAATTTGATGAAGATGCTGATTTATGTGAGATCCCTACTTCCATGGAAATATTAACAGAACATAATGATGAGTATGTTGAAGACATGGTTTGTGCCATAAGGAACGATCACGACGAAGGAATTTGGGAAAACAATCCAACTGTACATTCCTAAAATTACAGGTAACACATGTTTATTTCTTGTTTACATTTAGTTTTTTCATATAATGTTAGATATTGTAAATTTTTTACTTATTAAAACATGTATCAAACCAAAATGATAAAACAATAAAAACCGTAAAGAGGAGAAGTCCTGGGCGCACCGGCGGGCCGGTGATGAGCCAACGGCCGGCCGGTAGTCCAGATAGAGAGGAAGGCTCTCTGTCTGGTCCACCGACCGGCCGGTGGTGATCCAGCGGCCTGTCTGGTCCACCGGCCGGCCGGTGGTGAGCCAGCGGCCGGTGGCCCAGACAGAGCAAGGCTATCTGGTCCACCGGCCGGCCGGTGGCTCACCACCGGCCGGCCGGTGACACTAGGCAGTGGGCAAGTCTACTGCCTGGGTCCTCCGGCTGGCCGGTGAGCTCACATCGGCTGACCGGTGGACTCAGTGAGTCCACTTTTCAGCTTTCTTGGGCCAACTCCTTGGCAACCTTTTGCCTATCAAAAAAAACACTTGAAAACAAGTTAGAACATAATAAGAGTGATTGTGATCATTAAAATCCAAGAGAGAGGGGTACAACAGACTCTGTTTACCATGTTTATCATTGTTTAACATGCTTACCATATTACCAATGTTTACTATTATGTAATTTAGTACACTTTTCTATTTTCTGATTAAGTAGTATTACAATATTTGAATTTTTATATTTGTGAACTAATGTTTGTTTTTTTGATTTGAAGGAAAATGACAGATCAATCAGTTGATCAGCCACATGATTCTGGAGATGAGCATATTGGTCATACATCTGGGGAGGAACATTCACATGCTCCTATTACGAAAAAGAGTTCAAAGGTTGGTAAGCGTGGGTGCACACGTTTACCAAAATTATCACTTGCCCGTACGAAGGAGGAGAGGATAGTCGTGGAGTTTGATGATGATGATCTTCCTAGAGGTCCAAATGCTAAAGATTTTAAGGGTTTTGTAGCAACTCAGGCTAAGAGCAAAGTAAGCATTCTCTATGATGATTGGAGAAGTGTGGATAAGGCGATAATTTCTCAGCTGTGGGAGACCATTTTGGTAAGATCTTTTGCTATTGTTTGACTGTTCTTTAAATGTTTCTAGTATATATAATATTTTTAACCTCTTTTTTATCAGATGAAATTTGATATTCCTGACACTGGAGGAGTCAGGAAGAAATGCTTATCGTTGGCTACTAGGAGATGGAGGGATTTCAAATCAACCCTCTCATCTGATTTCATTTATGGTCATAGGAGTCGTGAGAATCCATGTCGTATATATCCTTTTATAGATGAAGACACATGGAGACAATTTTTTGAAAGTAGAAGAAAAGAATCATTTTTGGTAAGAGCAATGTAAACTTTTATAAGCTTTCTTATATAAATGATCTTATTATTGTTTTGTTAATGATTACTTATTCTTAATTTACAGCAAATAAGGAAAGCTCATCAGAGATCCAATCTAAAAATGTATACCCTCATAGTTTATCTCGGGGAGGGTATGCATTATTGGAAGAACAAATGATGGAAGAAAAATTTCAACAACTAAGAGTTGAGTCTTCAAGCTCTGGAGAGGTGGCCCCTCCATCCCCTCCATCTAGACATGAGAAATGGAAAAGAGCTCGGAAGGGCAAAAAAGGACAATATCTTTCGGAAGAATCGAGACTCGTAGTTGAGAGGATTGTAAGATATCTATTTTATTTATTTAAGTTTACTATTTTCGTCATATATTTCCAATCATTATAGAAATGTTCAATTAATTATTACAGGACTCTCTTGAGGAGCAGAGTTCACAGGGGACATTTACACCATCTGGGAGGGAAGATATTTTATCTGTGGCATTGGGAAAGCCCGAACATCCTGGCCGTGTAAGAGGATATCCGGCAGGTGTATCGGTAAGAAAAGTGTTTCCACGTTCTTCAACTTCTAACGTTGAGGGAGTTTATAAAAAAATAGAATCCTTGGAGGCTGAAGTCCATAATATTAATGTGACAATGGAGGACAAGATTAGAGCATCGGTGCAGTTTATGTTTGCAGACTTGCAAAGACAATTTCAGGGTGCAGCTCCCACTCCACCTCTCCCAGTAGCTCCACTCCCCCACCTCAGCCTGCGGACCCCATTTTTGATCCTCCTCCTCCGCCGCAGCTACCTACTTATTGTGAGTTGTATGTTGATGATCCTCAACATCATATAGTTGCATATGGGATGGTATATTGTATAGGAGATACAGTTCATCATCAACAGTTAGAGGTAGAGAATCAGAGGGTCACTGTACAGGATATTATAGATAGATCAGCTCGGATACCATTACCTACAGATGAGGTGACGACAGTTGGACATAGTATCGACCATTTTTTACTTTGGCCATCCAGACTTCTTCGACTCATTACCATAGAGGTATGGATGCTATATCTTTAATTTTATATTTTTATTAATGTTTTATCATTTGAAAACTAATATATTTTTCAATTTATTTTTACAGGAATACTTCAAAGGTAAAGAAATACTGTATAGACAACAACAAAGACAGATAGCTATGACATCAGATGCAGATACTAGCAGTCTTGACAAATTGTCAAGATATTCAAATTTGTTGGCGGATCATTATGACTTTACAATGGAAGCTCATGTCTGTGGACGTGAACTAAGTGTGTGGATTATGAAAACTGATATCATGGAGTTTTTCACTGGAGATAAGTTGGGCATCAACGTGGTGCAAATTTTTATCATGTAAGTCTTAACACCTTTTCCATGCGTTATATTTATTAAAAATGTATACTTATATCTGCTTTGTATTAGGTATCTGTATAAAATTTGTGAGAGGAATGAGCTGACAGATGTATATGGATTCGTGGACCCACAATTGATTTCCCCTGAAGCATGTGTATTGGATGAGGAACAAAGAATGATTTATATTGCTGATAGATTTGAAAAGAATGTAATCACATAGTGTTGGATGATGCCTTTTTATGAGAGGTATGAAACACATCCCTCTCAAAGAGTTAATTATCTTTTAACATAAAAAACCACTAACGTTAAATTTCCTTTTATCAGGGATCATTGGATGTTAGGGGTTTTTTGCCCTAGGAAGAAAGCACTTTATTGGATATGCTCTCTCCATGATGATGTGCGAGAAAGTTTTAAGAATATATTGGAAACGTAAGTTTCAATTTCACAATAGTTTTATATATTATAATGAATTTTAAATTTACCCCATTCGTATTATTTTCTAACAGGGCATGGGTCCACTTTTGAAAAAGTGCAAAGAAAAGGAATTTCAAGATCAAATATGTACATGCGAAGGTAAATATCCATTTATAATTTGTACATTTTGATTTATTACATAAAAATAATATATTGAATTTACACTCATTCAAACAGAAATGTCATGAGCAACAAGGCATCATCGAATGCGGATATTACACGTTAAGATTTATGTATGAAATAATAACAACTGGGACAGTTCTGAGTTTTGACCTGGTAAGATTTCCTCTTTCTCATAATATTTCAATTTGATTTATTCATTATACACGTTGAATACTATCCTTTTCTTTTGTAGCTTTTTGATGACCCTCAACCCTTTACTGCTGAAGATATCAAACACTTACAAGTGGAGTGGTCAAATTATTTTACAGGTTTGATTGACTTTTAGTTGTTTGTAATGTAAAATGTAATTTTGAATATTGTCAATGTAATTGTGTATTTCGTAGTCGTTTAGGTTGGATTTAGTTTTTTTTGAAGTTGAAAGTGTAAGTTTTGAATGTTATATAACTGAATGTTTAATTTTTCTCTACTTCTTGTTTTGGTCTACTGTTGATGGTTTTTCTGGTCTGGATTTTGCTATGGGGGGAGAGGTTCCAAGGGGGTGGGTGGGGTGTTTGGGGGGTGTCCAAGGGATATGGGAGGGGTGTCCAAGGTGTGTTTGGGGCTGTCCTAGGGGTCGGGGGGGGGGGGATGTAAATGAGGGTGGGGGGTGTCCA
Organism: Viscum album; assembly: GCA_963277665.1. Lineage (NCBI taxonomy): Eukaryota > Viridiplantae > Streptophyta > Magnoliopsida > Santalales > Viscaceae > Viscum > Viscum album. The sequence continues at coordinate 1,285,984,415 of OY728134.1, forward strand.
AGGGGTGGGGGGTGTCCAAGGGATATGGGAGGGGTGTCCAAGGTGTGTTTGGGGCTGTCCAAGGGGCCGGTTGGGTGTAAATGAGGGTGGGGGGGGGGGGGGGGGCTGTCCAAGGGGTGGGGGGTGTCCAAGTGGTGGGGGGTGTCCAAGGGATATAGGAGGGGTGTCCAAGGGGTGTTTGGGGCTGTCCAAGGGTATGGGGGGGTTTCCAAGGGGTCGGGGGGGGGGGGGGGTTCCAAGGGGTCGGGGGGGTGTCCAGGGGGGTGGGGGGGCTGTCCAAGGGGTGGGGGGGGGGTGTCCAAGGGGTGGGGGGGTGTCCAAGGGATATGTGAGGGGTGTCCAAGGGGTGTTTGGGGCTGTCCTAGTGTTCGGGGGGTGTAAATGAGGGTGGGGGGGCTGTCGAAGGGGTGGGGGGGTGTCCAAGGGGTGGGGGGGGTGTCCAAGGGATATGGGAGTGGTGTCCAAGGTGTCTGGGAGTTCTATCCAAGGGGCCGGTTGGGTGTAAATGAGGGTGGGGGGGGGGGGGGGGCTGTCCAAGGGTGGGGGGTGTCCAAGGGATATGGGAGGGGGTGTCCAAGGGGTGTTTGGGGCTGTCCAAGGGCTCGGGGGGGGGGGGGGTGTCCAAGGGGTCTGGGAGGGCTGTCAAGGTGTGGGGGGGTGTCCAATGGGTGTTTTCGGCTGTACTAGGGGTCTTGGGGGTGTAAATGAGGGTGGGGGGGGGGGCTGTCCAAGGGGTGGGGGGTGTCCAAGGGATATGGGAGGGGTGTCCAATGGGTGTTTGAGGCTGTACTAGGGGTCGTGGGGGTGTAAATGAGGGTGGGGGGGCTGTCCAAGGGGTGGGGGGTGTCCAAAGGTTGTGGTGGGGCTCCAATGTGGTGGGGGAGGGCTGGCCAGGTTGTTAGGTGGGTATAGATGAGGGTGGGGTTCAGTTGGGGCTTGGGGGAGGGCTGGCATGGTTATTTTTGTTGTTTGGTTTCTGGTTGCTTTTTGGTGAGAGCAGTGCAATTATGTAAAAAAAAATATCGCTTTCACGTCGGTTATTTTATAACCGACGTGGTAAATAAATCGGTAGGGGTTTATCACGTCGGTTTTTTCGAGAACCGACGTGCTAAACCGGTCCCGGGCCTTTTATCATGTCGGTTCTTAATATAACCGACATGCTAAAAGGCCTGGGAATCGATTTACCACGTCGGTTATCGGATAACCGACGTGCTAAAACGTTTACCAGGCCTTTTTATCACGTCGGTTATTTAAGAAACCGACGTGATAATAGGCCCGGGGAAGGGTTAATTACGTCGGTAATGTCATAACCGACGTGATAAACGATATCCCAGGCGTTTTATCACGTCAGTTTAGAAATAACCGACGATAAACCCCCACCCCCCCCCCCCCCCCCCCCCCCCCCGCGCATATTTAGCACGTCGGTTATTATATAACCGACGTGCTAAACCCCCCCACCCACGGTTTATCACGGCGGTTATATAATAACCGCCATTATAAATCCCCATCCGCCATCATTTTCCACGTCGGTTCATTAATAACCGACGTGATAAACACCGTGATGTTAGGGATGTTACGTCGGGTTTTAAATAACCGACGTAAAAAACGTTATTTATAACGTCGTCCGTATTAACGTCGCCTAAAAACCGACGTAAATAATGAAAAATAACCGACGTAAAAAATGTTTTCTGCACTAGTGCACCTTTGGAAACATGAGTCTTGATCTAAAAATCTGCAATGAAAACTCTCAAATTAGGTATGATGAAGATATCCATGAGGTTAATTGGATTGGTAGTGTTGATAGTGAAATGGAGGAACATTAAGAAATTACTTAAGGTTGTTTAAGTCAAGAAAAGATTTATTTTCTTTCTTCACATGAGGGAAATTTGTCTCCTTGGATTGAATCTCTTTTAGATAGCTATATTGATGATTTTCTCAAATCACCAATCGATGATACCATTGGTAAAATCAAAAAAATTGATTCCATACCCATTCATGACACCGACCTGGCCAATTTAGTGGATGAAAATTTTGTTCACATGGAACCAATTCTTTTAAGAAATATGAACAATGAAACTGAGTTCAATAAAAAGTCTCATGCTTTCTTGGTAAGTGATAACCAATCTGATCTCAAATTTAAGGTCCCACCGTCACCACTACATTATGCTTTCTTAAGAAAAAATTGAGCCTTTCCTATTGTCATTTCTTCTTCTCTTGAAGCAAACCACGAGATGATTCTTCTGGATGTCTAAATAATGCACAAGAAAGAAATTGCATGGGCCCTTTCTGATATTTCTGGGATTATCCCACTCATTGGAACACATAAAATTGTTCTTGAATCTAAATCCAAATCATGTCTTCAACCTCAACAGAGACTCAATCCAAATCTTATGGATGTGGTAAGGAAATAACTTCTAATGTTGTTGAAAGCAGGTATCATCTACCCCATTGGTGAGAGTGAGTGGGTAATCCCATTTCATATTGTCCCAATGAAATCTGGAATCACAGTGATCACCAATGAATATGGTGACCTTATCCCCACAAGGGTCAGTAGTGTGGATGGAGAGTCTGCATTGACTATAGGAAGCTCAAATCTTGTACAAAGAAAGACCATTTTTCCTGGCCCTTTATTGATAAGATACTCAAACGAGTGGTGGGTTATCAATTCTATTACTTCCTAGATGTATTCTTATGGTATAATCAAATCGAGGTCTCACAACCTTCACTTGTCCATTCAACACTTTTTCCTTCAAGTGCATACCCTTTGGGTTATGTAATGCCCCTGGTACCTTCCGGTGGTGCGTGATGGGAATCTTCTCAAACATGTGGGGTATTGTTAAGAGGTATTCATGGATGACTTCTCCATATTTGGCGATACTTTGTAGGGATGCCTTATGAATGTTGAAAGGGTTTTTTCAAGATGCAAGGATAAGAATCTCATCCTAAATTGAAAAAAATTACATTTCATGGTAATGGAAGGACTTGTTCTATGCTATCTATTCTCTGTTAGAGGGATTGAAGTTGATAAAGCTGTGGTCAAAATAATTAGTCACCTTACATCTCCTAAAACTGTTAAGGAAGTGAGGTACTTCTTAGGACATGTTGATTTTTATAGAAGGTTCATTAAGAATCTCAGCTCTATTTCTCGACCACTTTGTTCTCTATTGGTGAAAGATACTGAATTTTTATAGACAGAAAGCTATGAGGAATATCTATCTACACTCAAGTTAGCTCTTATCTCTCCACCTATCATGAAATATCCAAATTGGACACTTCCTTTTGATCTCATGTATGATGTAAGTGACTTTTTTGTAGGAGAAGTCTCAGGACAACAGTGTTGGAAAACTCCACATGTCATTGATTATGCAAGAAAATATTTAAATGACAAAAAATCAACTACACCACCACCACTGATAAAGAGTTTCTTTCTATTTTCTTTTCCTTAGAAAAATTCAGATCCTTTCTCATAGGACCACCCATCATTATCTTCGCCGACCATTTATCCATGAAATACCTTTTCTAAAAACAAGATGCCAAGTCTAGATTGATTAGGTGGGTCCTTCATCTTAAAGAGTAAGATTTAACCTTTAAGGATAAAAAGGGTGTTGAAAATGTTGTATCTGATCACATCTCTAGGATGGAATTCAGTGACAACTCACATCACCTTTATATGTCTGATTCATTTCCTGATGAGCACCTCTATTCTGTGAGTTATTTCCCATGGTATGTGGACATAGAAAACCATTTTGTGACAGGTGACATTACAAAATTCTTAGGGACACAAGATAAGATAAAATTACTTTTTGATGTCAAGAACTATGTGTTTAATGATTCTTACCTCTTCATGTTTTCCCATTCTAAATTTTTAACATAGAGAGGCATGTGGAGGCCACTTTTCTACAAAGAAAACCACTAAAAAGGTCCTCCAAAGTAGTTTCTACTTGCCTAACCTCACTAATGATTCCTTCCAATTCTACAAAAGTTTCCCTCAATGTCAACAATTAGGATCCATTACCAAAATAAATCAAATTCCCCTCAATCCCATTCTAGTTATTGAAATCTTTGATTATTGGGGAATTGATTTCATGGGACCCTTCAAAAACTCTAGGGGATTCCTATATATCCTCTTATCTATTGATTACATCTCAAAATGGGTTGAAGCCATTTCCACTAAGTCCAATGACCATCCCGTTGTGATTCAATTTCTGAAAGAGAGCATATTTTATTGATTTGGAATTCCTAGGGATATAATCAGGGATCAAGGAAACAGTTTTTACAACCTACCATTCTATTTACTCATGTATAAGTGTGGTATTTCTCATAATGTTTCCACTGTATACCATCCTTATACCAATGGCCAACTTGAGTTAGTGAATAGGGAGATTAAGAAAATTCTTTAAAAAACTGTCAATCCCTCTAGGAATGACTGGTCCGAGAAACTCTTGGATGCCCTTTGGGAATATCATACAAAATTAAAAACCATCCTAGGAATGTCACCATATAGTTTGGTTTATGGAAAATCATTCCATTTACATATTGAAATTGAGCATAAGGCCTTTTGAGCAATCAAAAAAATGAACTTTGACATTTCTTTGGCTGAAAAAGAGGAAATTAGATCTTAATGATCTTGAGGAACTTAGGATCGAGGCTAATGAAAATTCAATGATAAATAAATCTATAGTTAAAGCATACTAATCTAGGACTATCAAAGTCAAACAATTTGAACCGATAAAATCCATGCTCTTGTATACTTCAAAACTTAATTTACACCTGGGATAGTTGAGGTCCAGATAGTCTGGTCCATATATAGTGCATAAGGTGTACCCCAATGGGGCTGTATAATTTAAGATACCACCAATGGTAAAACCTTTAATGTTAATGTTCATAAAGTCAAACCATTCATTGAACCATTCTAAAAACATGAATTTGATGAAGACTTGTTTTAACCAACCATATACGAGGAAAATAATTAAACAATTAGGGTTCTAAGTCGAGCTAGTGACATTAAACAAAAGAGGTGCATTGGAGGAAACATGTTGTTTTCATGGTTCAAATCATTGTGAATCATCTTTATTTTTCAAAAATGATTAATGAATCATTTTGGTATTTTAAAAAAATTATATTGTTGACATGTTCTTCTATTATGAATATGGTTGGTAATGAAAGGGGAGTTCCATATTCATCTGTGTCACGTGGCGTGATCCGTGAGTAATACCTTACCTTGATATTTAAAAAGAAGGAAATGTATCATCAGTTTATTTTTTCTAATGTTTATGTATTTTTAGGTGAAAAGAAAAATAAAAAAAATAATTATAAATAATTAAAAGGACACATCATAGGTCATGGGGAAAACCCTGTCACAACAGGCGAAGCCGGGGGGACTCAAACCCAGGACTGAATGAAGGCAGGGGAGTGCGCCTACCACTAACTTACAGATTATAGAGTTTTCTTATTCTATTTTATTTATATATATACTTATATTTTAAAATTTATATATCCATATATATATATAATTCAAATTTATACTTGTTCCTATTATCGTTCTTTGGTATGCTTAAATAAACAGGTGCATTTTTTCACTTTACTTTTGTTTTTGTTTATTTAAAGAGACCTCAAGGGGTTTCCACTATGTTCCAATTGTGTTGGAGTTTGAGATTCAGGGGATGCAGAGTTGATAGATTTTTTATGCAATTCACATATATTTAAACACAAACTACCATCATTGATAAGGATTCTCCGAGTAACATGGATATCGAGGTATTAAAAGGGAGTAGCAATAACTTCAACTTCAACCACGGGGTAAATTCATTCCATGATCCTAATTTTCAATTTAATTTTTGAACTCCCCTTCTCTGCCTCTACTCGTTTCTAAATTTTATTTTCTTCAAACACTGGGGACAATGTTACTTTATGTTTGGGGGAGATGGGATAAAAAAAATTCTTTTGTGTAAAAAAAGGATTTGAAAAAAAGTGTGCCTTAATGGAAAGAAATGTTCCTTTAACTTGAACATGATAATACAAATTTCTAACTTTGAAATTGAATATCAAATAATTTTTTATGATTTGATTCTGATTTTAATGAATTTTTAAGTTCACGTGCATATATTTTGGGATGTGCGGTTGTCGGATGTGATTTTTCACTTTTTATATTTTTATCCATTTAATAACAAATAAAAAAATGCACCTCCTCTGGATTGTGAGGTATTAGATTGAGTTCATAGGGTCCCCCAAAAAAATCACATAGGTTTGGTGACCATTTTAGTTTTAATATGAGTATTCAAGAAAAAAGTCAAAAAAACTATAAATTTTCACATAGAGCAATGAAATGACATAATGCGTGGCATTTGACACTTGGGGATCGTGACTCCATAGTTTTCTGACCCAGAGTTAGTAATTTTATCTCTATTTGTCATAATTTGACATTGTTTTTGATTGATTTAACTCGAGATGATGCTTGAATATGTGGGCTTCACTTAGCCTGAGAGTCATCGGCAAAGTCTCGCTACATGGGTTGACTATGTTGAGTGCAATTTAAATTACCATGGAAAAATTGATAAAAAAATAGTAATATATATATATATATATTTGAATACTACTATTAATATTTAAATTTGATTCTACCTAGCGCTTCCATCATTTCCCCCTTTAATAAAGATGAACCCCCATGTCTATTGTGATACACAACACATCATCATGCTTAATTGATATTCGATGAAATATGGTGATGAATTTGAACAAAGGAATGGTCTTAGGATTGAGATATTATTATTAAACTATCTTTTATTAAAAAATATTTATGGGTTTCATGATTTTTTGGTATAAGGGTTCTTGGCGATCATTGTGTATTAAAATGTTTTAGAAAAGGGAATTCAAATTTCACATTTATGAGATGTATTTTTCTAGGGACTAGCAAAACTCAAGTTGGGGGGTGTTATTATCCACTGAATAAGGCTAATATTCATTGTTAATATATATAATATTCATGTGATTTATTATTCATAAACATCATTTTAGTACATTTTACACTTTGAACATCATTTCACATTATGATTGCAAGTCCTTCTTAAAAAGCACTATTACATGGTACATTTTTAAACACCATATAAAATACCCAACGGTCTTGATTTTATTTTCATATTTATTTTTCAGGTTTCTAATTACATTGGGTACAATTCGTACTTTTGGAGTACTTGAAGATTCACATTGGAAGACCACAAAAATGGGCTTTCATGCATACACAATCTGGGAAAATTAAACTAGAAAAAAGCCCTATAAAGAGACTGTAGCAGCCAAGATACAATCCAAATGATTCTAAAAAACTTAAATAATGATAGAGGAAATCATGGAGAACATTTTATCCAACAGTGAAATGGGCTAATTCAGATGTTTTAATGGAGTTCTAGGTGTCCCAAGTTGGTGATAAAATTCTAAGCCATATTCTACGGCCTAGAAAAACAACCCACCATTTTAAACATATCTTGTAAAACATAAACTCATATGGGTTGAAACATTACATACAGTTAGAGGAAATCCTGAGATTTATTTTCTTCTTCTATGGATCACTTTAATTAGGCAATCTATATGATCGTTTAGGTGCCTTTGTTTTGTGGATTCAAGACGTATGTCATTTCGAGTCAAGGTTAGAAAAGTCTAAATTCCACAAACTTTCAACCACTCTAGGCCTACCATACTCAAGTGGGAAGACTTAAAATATTTGGGGATCGAACCAAGACTCTTGAAATTATTATTTAAGTTAGTGATTGTGGAGTAGTTTATCATCTTTGGTTTTTTCTATCATTGTAATGTTATGCTGTGATTTTCTTGTCTCAAGTTTGTCTTTCACATGTATGTTGTTCAATTCTCCATAGATTCTTAATAAAAGTTATTCATCTCCTCTTATTCTATTTTTCTTCATATCACATTGATACCATTGTCTCAAGGAGTGAATTTATTCACACCAAACATTGTGAAATTATCACACAATGATGGAGTGATAATTATTTCATTGTTTTTTACTTCTTCAATTCCCCCCCATGAGTCTACTTCTCGCTTCCATTGAAACCATAGAATCAATGGATGGATAACCCACTTATGGGTTGATGAAAGGGAGTATAAATGGGTTGTATTGGATGTTATTTATAACTTAATTTATTTCTAATCACTTATTTTAATTGAGAATTTTGTTTGACGATCTTTAAACTCTTTCTCCCTTGTTGAATTTTATACCACACACTTCAAGTACTAAAATGAACCTTTACCTTGGAGTGCTAAAAAACGTTGATCCTACAAGTGTATGGGAGAAGTATTAAGGTGTGTAGTTATTAAAATAGTAAGCGATGATGGCTTTTTGGACTTCTTAATTGAAACCATCTCAAATATGAGAAATTGAACTAGGTGAAAAGGGAATGCATCCAATCCACCCCAAGTGATAACCTAGGATCAACTCTTTATTTTAAATTGAATTCACTTAAGTCTATTAGTGATCTTTTAAAACCTATCTAAAATCAACCCAAAGTTGGAAAATTCATAGCCCAAAAAATCCATATAATGTACATGGATGTAGGTTTATTCTTAGTTCTCTAAGGATTCGACAACCCAAGCTACACAACAAGCGACCGATTAACCCTAAAAACTTGGGTAAATTTGGGGGAGACCAACTTTGTTATAATCAAATAGAATATTCAATGAATATATCACAATTAGTTTTTGATATGAGATATCATAAAAATAATCATCCAGATTAAAAATACCAGTAGATACCTACCTTTGATACCACTTGTTGTTTCAAAATAACTATTACGAAGACAAAGACACAAAAGGGGGTGAATTGTATTTTTCAAAAACAATTGACAGATTTAGATCACCTCTCTTGTTATGAAGCAAACCTTTCCTTTTCTATTAAAGATGAGTGAGCAACATAAATAAATAATGAAAATAATACAATGATGTATAGTGGTTCAGGGAACAAAGATCCCCTCATCCACTCCACCAATGCTATACTCCATGAGCTAAGTGATTTTTACTAGTAGGCCCTCTTATCTGGAGTGCTCTTAATAAGAAATATATAATTGCAGGTAGTTGAAACATTACATGGATTTTATAGGGTCTTTTGGTTCAATAGTACAAAACTGGCCTTTAATAGCGCCAGAATTTATCAGCGCTAGAAAAATGCACTGAGAAAGTCCATCTTTATCAGCACTAAAATAAGCACTAATAAAGGGGGACCTTTATCAACACTAAATAAAAGTACTGATAAAGGGTATCCTTTATTAGCACCTTTTGTTTTTAGCATTGATAAAAGGTCACCTTAATCAACACTTTATTTTAGTGCTGATAATGTATATCCTTTATCAGTGCTAATAATAAGACACTGATAAATGGTAATATTTATCAATGCTGATAAAGGTTTAGAAAATAAAATTAAAAAAATTTAACAATTTCATTATTTAAATAATTTTTGATAAAAATGAACAAACATATATATAAATTTTAAAAATTAATAAATAGTATATATTAAATATATAGATATGTAAAATGAATAAAATGAAAGAATTTAAAAAATAAAAATTTAAAATGAGTAAATTAAAAAAAATATTAAAAATTTTATTACTTAAATATTTATTGATAAAAAAAATAAATTAAATATATAGATATATTATAAATATTGATAAATATTATATATTAAATGTAGATATATAAATAAATATATAATTAAAAAAATTAAAAATGAATAAATTACAAAATTATTTAATAATTTATTAATGAAACAACTATTAATAAAAATGAATAAGTATAATATATAAATATTAATTATAAATAGTAATAAATTATATATATTAAATGTAAATATATATAAAATAGTAATAAATAATATATATTATATATATATATAATGAGTAAAATGTTAATTAAAAATAAATTATTGTCTTCTTCATTTTTAATTTTGTTTGATTTTTCAATTTAACATATATCTAATGTTATGTGTTGCATTGATTTCACGTACATATATATTTGTACTTAATGTAGTTCATATTCAAACACAAACAGAAATATATTTACACAATATATAGAAACACATACACCTAATAATTTTGTAATTTATTCAAATTTCAATATATTTTAGAATTTTATTGTTAACATGATACTTTAAATATATTTTATTTTTAATTGGTTAATTTTATTTATTTATTTGTAATACTATTATAGTTAGGGAATTCATTTTTAATATTTTAATATTTTATTTTTGATTTTTACCATTTTATATTATTTATTTATATATATATATTTATTATGTTTTAGTATTTTCAATATGTATACATATTTACTTATATATATATCCATAATTTTTTCCCCATCATTGGTTGTGGGGTGGTATGGCCTTGGGGGGTGAGGGGCAGGTCGGGTGGTCAAGTCCTTGGGCATGCGTGTTTACTACATTTTCTTTCCTTGCGTTGTGTTCTATGGTGGAGGATGTAACCGATCTTATATATATCAATATTTTTCTTATAATTTATATTTTATTAATAAAGATTATATATTTTTTCATTATTTTTAAAGTGTACTCATTTTTAATTATTCAATTTTTCTCATTTTTAAAATGCATGTATTTAGGATTATATATCCACTGATAATGTTAAAAATATATATGTAAATAAATATTTATAAATAAATATATTTATAAATGTATATTTAATATATTTATATATTTATAATTATTATAAGTAAATAATAACAATTTTTTAAATAAGTATTTATATAATTATAAATAAATAATTATATATATTTAATAATTAGAAAATTATATTAAATTTATTTAAATAAATCCTTTATCAGCACTACAAAGTGCTGTTAAAAAGAATTTTATCAGTTCTAAAATATTAGCACTTATAAAGATGTTTTTATCAGTCCTTTCTGAGCACTGATAAATCTCGAGGTTTATAAGTGCTTTTTTAGTGCCGATAAAGATCCATCTTATCATTTCATGTCAATTTAATGCTGATAAAATGGATCTATATCATCACTTTTCTAAAAGTGTCGTTAAAAGTATTATAGATCAGATTAAAAGAACCCTAACCGGTACTCACTCATCATGATTTGGAAGATCTCTCGAAACTCCTCTGCTGCCTGCACTACTCCACTATGATTCATTTGAAAAATCATGTATAGAATCCAATGTATGTTATTTTCTACTTTTCCTATATCACTGTTTGATCTTTCGGGTTTTGCTTTTTGTGTTTTTGCGCTATTCATAACTTTGATGAACCATACATCTCATCTCCTTTTTTCTACCAGCATGAATTCTCTATGAAATTTGAGGTCTTTTTAACAAGATGAATATTTTTAGTTTAACTTCACAAAACCAGGCTGAGAGACACTATTCAATTTAACTTCCAACTGCCATGATGAATTTGTGAAATTTAATCTCATGCAACCAAGATAAGAGATGTTGTGAAGTTTAACTTCATTATTCAAGAATGAATATCTTTATTTTAATGCCCTATACCTAGGATGAGATACAATGTGCAATTTAACACCATACTTCCAGGATGAATTTGTGCATTTTAACATCATGAAAACAGGACAAGAGACACTGTGCAGTTTAATGTCTTTCTTCTAAGATGAATTTTTGTAGTTTAACATCATGGAATCATGACAAGATTTAATTTATGACCACTATGAAAAGTATTTCATGAGAAATATTATATTAGTGGGTATTTTTACTCGTTCCTCATCCGTTGTGGCCAATGTGCATGCTCTGTTTTGTGGTTCATCTTGGATTGGTCTTCTGAAACAGTTTTTGGAAAAGGGAAAAATGATTTCTGGAATTAGATCTGCTTTAAAAATGTGAGTTATTATGTTTTCAAAAGTGATCTTAGAAGAATGTGGTCTGAAATTTAAAATTAAATAGTTGTTTTTGAAGAGATAATTCTTGTTTTGTTATGAAATTTGGATTGTTAGATAGTTTTTTTTGGCCCGAGATGTTCCTTTCGGTTGTGTTTCAAATGGATTATGAACTTGATTTTATGATTTTTTTGTTATTCATAATATTCCACCCAGAAAGGTCACAAAAGTTTTTAGTGGGTATCACCCTATATCTGGTTCTCCTCAATTGTTTCCCATCTTCCATGGAAATTATGGTTCGTTAGAGGTAGTGAAGTGGCTTGAGGAAGTTGAGAATGTCTTCAGAGTGTTTTTAACTCTTAAACCTATTAGATTTTTTGATATTCTGGGTATTCTTGGGAGTCCAACTTTTGAATAATGGGAGTTGTTTTCCAAACCAATGATGCAAGTTGGGATGATGTGGGAAGATTTTATGTCCCTCTTTGTCTGATGGTTTATACATGAGGAGGTGAAGATGAAGAAAATGGAAGATCTCATGAGTGTCCAACAAGGGCAGCGGATAGTGAATGCGTATGTTGACCACTTCAAAGAGTTGGTTTCCTTTTTTTTGGAGGTGGTGTCATAGGATCTGTTGAAATTATAACGACCCATACTTTACATACATTGTTAATACTTCAAAATTGAAGCACACTTATTACAACATATGATAAAACCACAAAGGACCGTATAGGTATAGTGTCTTTAGAAACTGGGAAACATAAACAACTGGTTCATAAATCTTCTACAGTGCCTCCCATTTATTTCATCATATCTAGGGTCCCTTTTAGCATATTCTACTTAATATCCAACTTCCTGACCTGGGGAAAAGAAAACATAAAAGGGTGAGCTCAAATGCTCAGCAAGGGCAATAAAAGAAATAAAAATCATATCATATCTTTTTTGAAAATCATAACCTGCAAAAGAGATCATAAAATCTTAATAAATCATAGAAGTGAAAATGAGATCCCCATAATCATAACATAAAACTTGAAACTTTGTGGCATGCACACATAATCATGGAAAATCATTTCTTGTTAGTCATGACTCATTGCCAAGACTATCTTAGTGGACAAAGCCCCTTTCTGAACCGAGTTCACTCCTCGTTTCAGTCCTGTATCACTGAACCGAAATAACCTTCCGTTCCAGCCATGTCTATCTCATGAGATATAAAATCTTTACCCAATGCATTGGAGGGAGATATAGGTCCCACCCATCTTATAATGAATCCTTTCTTATGTGTGCCACATAATCATAAATCATACATCATCGCATAACCCATGTAATAAAAATGGGATTCTTAAACAACATGACATCATAAAACAATTCATATAAGATAAAGGAATTCATAAAAATTTTTCCATCAAAACATAATCAAATCCATGTAATAATAGGGATAAAAACAGAACCCTTTTATTATCTTAGATGGAAAATAATTTTGATAAAATACTTGAACTCCATTCTTGAGGAAAATATCCTTTCTACTTCAAAAACATTTTTCCTTTCATAACATGTCATAAAACATTAAAATAAAAGAATTTGATTAAAAATAAACTTGAAAACTTGTAAAGGAAGCTTCTTGGAAATAATGTTTTAAAATCCATTCATGCCGTATAAGTTAAAAAAAACATTCTTCGTACTTTTGTCGGAAAAGTCAAAAAGTACCTCGTACGAAAAACGACAAAAGATTCCTTTCATACATATTACTAAAAACTCACCGAAGGGTAAAAATGGATTTAAACAATTGTAGGTGGATGGAAATAATATTACATATTGATGAAACATGTATGTGGATGATAAAATACACCCCAGTAAATACTTACGAATAAACAATCTCGAATAAAATGAGATTGTGATATTTCCCTTACCTTAGGTCCGATTTGCTTTGTACGTGTCCGAAGCTCCTGTATAATGGTTTAAATAATGTTATTGACTTATTCCAGAATCATACATGTTGATATGATATCATATATGGTCATATTATTAGCTTTTTGTTAGTAATATTTCATTGTTACTTGTTACTCGGGTCTTTATAACTTTTTGTTCTTATGCGTGTTTTGTCGAATAAATTCTTATTCTTATCTTTAGGTTATAGATAATTCATTTACAGAATGGTATTAGTGTAGTATATACCATATTCATCCATTCAATTCATTTATATAATCATTATGAAATGAAGATCATGTAGAACGAGTCGCATCACATCGTGGAGACGGTATTCCGTACGTACGCACGAGTGATGATATCGTTCCTATGATCATGGAATTGTATTGGAGTATATATATATATTATTTCAGTATCAATATTACTTCATAATAATCATATATAGTTACTTATTACACCATTATAACCATCCTTGTAAGGTGATGGTGGAAAAATAGATTACACCACGGCGTGGAGACGGTATTCCGTACGTACGCACGCGCGGTGATTTCATTTTTCCGTAGGATGGATAGAAGGTGAATTAGGATTGTTTCATATTTATAATAACATATCAGTATGTAAGTAATACTGATGTTATTACTTTATCATGAAACAACTAAAGAAGAAGAAGTTGAAGACGAAAGAAATTGAAAAGATCGGTAATCGATATTACCTCTTCTTTGGAACGCCTCTTTGAATCCTCCACTTAAGGAACTAAGATTGGTCTTTGGAGAAGACCAGGACCTCTAGGATTATTCTAGGGAAGTGGAGAGGAGAAAATGGCAGGGGTTGGCCGAGCTTGAGTGCTCAATTTGGTGTGAGGAGGAGGGGGAGGAGGTGCCCTTTTATAAGGGAGGAGAGGGGCACCTTAGGAATATCTCAAAATATTATTTTATATTAAAGTCAAAATCGGTTTATAATGGTTCCAAAGGGTCTTATTTCGAAGCTAAAGTGGGGAAGGGTCGAAATCCCATCAACCAATAGGATTTAGACAAGTTTAGGGTATTATTTTAACCTTATCAATTAGATTTAACTCTAAGTTAAATAATTTAACTTTTACCATGTCTTTTTGTTTTCTTTCACTATATGGTTAATACACTTACTATAACATGCCAAACGAACCCCAAATTGTTTATTATTAATATATATATCCTTATCTAAGTCATTTGGCCGAACCTTAGATTTTTAGGAATAAAATAACAATTAATAATATAATATTTGATTTAAAAACTATTTTGTGTCAATTTTGACACTATTTGATATATGATTTTTGTGAAAGTCATAACAGAATTATATGTTCGAACCAAGTTGATTAAATCAACACTAATATATCATAGTAACCTAGAAAATTAGTGGAATTCATAAAAAGTGTCAAATTACATTTATTTTGGTGTTTATAACATCAATTATGTCAATATTTCGTTAACAAGATAATTACTGCATCATCTTTGTGTCATAAATAAATTAAATTATTTGATGTCTAAAAATTACAAATAAAATACCATCATGTAGGAAATCCTTTTAGCTTTCTAATGAATATTTAAAATCGAATTTATCTTATGTATATCCCCATATTAAAAATGTTTTAGTAAATAAACTTTGATTTTAACTCTTTTAACCCTTCTTTAAATAAATTAATAATAAATGTCCTAATCTAATCCAAGTGGGCCTAAATGGTCATATGTTATTCCTAAGTTTGTCTTTGGTCGAAATACACATGTCCAATAGAATTAGGACATGTGTTAGGGTAATATTGATATCATATTTACCCTTAGTTGCCCTATTTACTATTAACCGCGGTAAAAATAGTAAAAAGTTACTATTCACCAAAAAATTATTTTCATCTCATTGAACCACATTTTAGTCCTTGATATTAACCGTGTCTCTCGGATTTTTGAAATTCCATTCACAGAAGCGGTAAAATTAAGTTTTATGCAAAAATTCAGTTTTTAACCTACCACTTAGTGGTTTCACTATTCATCAAAAATTGAAAGTTTTCAGAAAAATACCAAAATTTCACCCTAGGCTAATTTCGATATTCTGAGTCCAAAAATGAAGTCCATTTTGAAAAATAAAATTTATAAAATTTCAAAAAGTGGTTATTACTATTCATAACGGCTAGTTTTAATAGCATATTGTTGTTTAGTGAAACTCGGTATTGCGTACGACGCAAGCTATCGAGGAAGGTCGCGATTGCGTGTAAAGCAAGCCAAGCAAGTGTTGTGTAGAAAAAGATTCCTTTGATGATTTATATAACATAAAAGTCTCGGGTGTTACATTCTACCCCCCTTAAAAGAATTTCGCCCTCGAAATTCGTCACTTTGTAACAAACAGATGAGGATACTTCTCCCTCATCATATCCTCAAGCTCCCAAGTAGCTTCTTCAAGTTGGTGGTTCCTCCATAAAACTTTCACCAAGCGAGTGGTCTTGTTTCGTAGGACTTTTTCGCTACGATCCAGAATCTCTATCGGCTGTTCTTCATAAGAAAGATCTTGCTCCAGCGGTACAACTTCTGAGCTGAGTACATGTGAAGGATCTGGTATGTACTTTCTCAGGAGAGATACATGGAACACATCGTGAACTTGAGAGAGATTCGGTGGAAGCGCCAATCGGTAAGCTACCTTCCCAACACGATCCAGTATTTCGAAAGGACCGATATATCTAGGGCTCAACTTCCCCTTCTTTCCAAATCTCATAACCCTCTTCCAGGGAGATATTCGTAAAAACACTTTATCGCCCACTTCAAACTCTAGGTCTTTTCTTCGGTTGTCGGCATAACTTTTCTGTCGACTCTGAGCTGCTCTTATGTGTTGTTGAATAGTTCTGACCTTTTCTGCCATTTCATCAACGAGATCAGGTCCTAATAGCTTTCTTTCCCCAACTTCATCCCAGCAAGTTGGAGTCCTGCATTTCTTTCCATAGAGAGCTTCATAAGGAGCCATCTGAATACTGGAGTGAAAGCTATTATTATAAGAAAATTCCACCAAAGGTAGGTGTTGATCCCAACCTCCTTTGAAATCCATAGAGCAAGCTCTCAACATATCTTCTAGGGTTTGAATTGTTCTCTCAGACTGACCGTCTGTCTGGGGATGATAAGCAGTGCTAAAACTCAACTCTGTATCCAGAGTATGCTGAAGACTTCGCCAAAACTTCGAGGTAAATCTCGGATCCCGATCAGATATAATAGAAAGTGGTACTCCATGCAATCTTACCACTTCCTTTACATATATCCTGGCAAGCTGATCTAGAGAGAAATCCTCTCTAATAGGAATGAAGTGTGCAGACTTTGTAAGACGATCAACTATGACCCAGATAGCATTATTGCCTTTGGATGTTTTAGGAAGTCCTGTGACAAAGTCCATAGTGATGTTTTCCCATTTCCATTCGGGTATGGGTAATGGTTGTAACATCCCCTTAGACTTTTGTCTCTCAGCTTTAACTTGTTGACAAACCAAGCATCGAGAGACATATTCAGCAACATCTCTTTTCATGCCATCCCACCAGAAGTACTCTTTCAGGTCCCTATACATCTTCGTACTTCCAGGATGAATAGAGAATGATGAACTATGAGCCTCATCCAGCAGCTCCTTCTTTAATTCGGGGATGGGAGGAACACAAACCCGATTCCTGAACTTTATTATCCCATCACAATCAAGGTTGAATTCAGGAACATTTCTCACCTTCTTTTGTAACTCGACATCTTCTTTCTGTGCCTCTTTAATCTTCACATGTATAGATGGTTGAACATTCATTTGAGAAAGATAAGATTTTTCCCCTTCCATTATAACTCCAAGATCCATCCTTTGTAAATCCATAAATATTGGATGGATGGTCTTGTCGACTTAATGCATCTGCCACCTTGTTTGCTTTCCCAGGGTGGTAATGGATTGAGCAGTCATAATCCTTAATCAGCTCCAACCATCTTCTTTGACGCATATTCAACTCCTTTTGTGTGAAAATATACTTTAAACTTTTATGATCAGTATAAATATCACACCTTTCACCATAAAGGTAATGCCTCCAGATCTTTAATGCAAAGATTACCGCAGCCAACTCCAAATCATGTGTTGGGTAATTTTGCTCATGGATTTTCAACTGTCGTGAGGCATAAGCTATCACCATATCATTTTGCATAAGAACACACCCCAATCCCTTCTTGGATGCATCACTGTAGATCACAAACCTTTCTCCACTACAAGGCAGTGTGAGCACAGGTGCACTGGATAACCTTCTTTTCAACTCCTTGAAATTCTCTTCACATTCCTCTGTCCAGACAAACTTAACTCCTTTCCGAGTCAACTTGGTGATTGGATTAGATAATCGTGAAAAATCTTTTACAAAACGTCGATAATATCCAGCCAAACCAAGAAAACTTCGGATCTCAGTTACTGTTGTTGGTCTTGACCATCTTTCGATAACCTCTGTTTTTGCTCGATCCACAGATATCCCCTCTTTTGAGATTATGTGACCCAAAAATGCAACTTTTTGAAGCCAAAATTCACACTTGGTAAATTTGGCATAAAGCTTCTCCTTTCTCAGGGTCTTCAATATAATTCTCAAGTGATCTTCATGCTCTTCCTTGCTCTTTGAATAGACAAGAATATCGTCTATAAAGACTACCACAAATTGATCAAGATAGTCTCTAAAGACTCTATTCATTAGATCCATGAAGATAGCAGGGGCATTAGTAAGACCAAATGGCATCACTATAAATTCATAGTGTCCATACCTTGTACGGAAAGACGTCTTTGGTATATCCTCCCTTTTGACCCTTAATTGATGATACCCTGAACGAAGATCAATCTTGGAAAAGTATTGAGCTCCGCGTAGTTGGTCAAATAAGTCATCAATGCGTGGGAGAGGATATTTGTTCTTGATAGTGATCTTGTTAAGTTCTCGATAATCAATGCAGAGTCTCATTGATCCATCTTTCTTCTTAACAAATAGAACAGGTGCTCCCCAAGGTGACGCACTAGGGCGTATGAATCCCTTATCAAGATTCTCTTGGAGTTGCTTCTTCAATTCCTGCAACTCAATTGGGGCCATTCTATAAGGTGTCTTTGAAATAGGCAAAGCACCCGGTACGAGTTCTATTGAAAACTCAACTTCACGATTTGGTGGAAGACCTGGTAATTCCTCCGGAAAGACATCATCAAACTCTCGTACAATGGGAATATTCGTAATCGTAAGTTTCTCTCCAACCATTTGAGATAAATAACCTTCATTTAGTGGAATCATGACCCATAAGATGGAAGGAATTTCCACTGGAAGGTTATGTTCATCCTTGCATTGATAGACGATAATAGATTGATCTGGAATATGAAATGTGACTTCCCTTCTTTGGCAATTGATATGAGCTCCGTATAAAGAAAGCCAATCCATGCCAAGAATCACATCAAATTCCACTATAGGAAGGATCACAAGATTTGCAGGAAGCACTTTCCCACAAACTTTGATCGGAGAAGAATTATAAACTTTTGATGCGATTGATGTGCCATTAGGTGTTGTCACAGCTAACTCAACATCTAATTGTTGAGGTAATACGGTGATACCCTTAGAAAAGTCTTCAGAAATAAAAGAGTGGGTGGATCCAGAATCAAATAAAACATTTGCTACTTTAGAGTGGATGGTAAGTGTACCTTTCACCACATCGTTATCGTACTCCACATCGCTGATAGAAATTGCATGTGACTTTCCTTTGTCTTTAGCCTTAAGGGTTTGTTGACGTCGACCATCATCATCAACCCTTGGATTTGGGCATTGATTGGCATAATGCCCCATCTCCTTGCACTTGAAACATTGAAGTGTAGTAGGATCATTCTGTGTATCCCTTCCTTTGTTTGCATCATTAGACATCTTCTTCCCATTATCACGGCATTCAAATGCCCGATGACCTTCTTTTCCACATTTAAAACATTTACTTGTCCCTTTAAGACAACTCCCTCCATGTTTCTTTCCACACTTTGAGCATAAGGAAAAGCTCATCTTCTTTTCCGTGTGCTCTTTAGATTTTTCTTTGAATTCCATCTTCCTCTTCTTATCAAACCCATGTGACTGATGGGTTACTCCAATCTCCATCTCGACTTTGAGAGCACATCGAACGATTTCCTCGTAGCTATTGAAGTCCCTTATGGCTAACGCCCTTCGAAGACTTGGTTTTAAGCCACTAAAGAATCGATCGATCTTACTCTCAGGTTGGATAATAATACCAGAAGCGTACCTTGCAAGTCTTGTAAAATTTGCTTCATAGGTACTAACAGATTCATCATCCCTTTGCTTCAGTTCAAGGAACTCTTTCTCCATCTTTGTTCGGAGAATGCGAGGGAAGTACTTATTGAAAAATAAGTTCTTGAACTCGTCCCATTCCATAGACTCAATTTCATCCCTTTGCCTCGTATTCTTAACAAGATTCCACCATTGATCAGCATCTCCTTCTAAACGATACACTGCTAGGATGAATTTATCATGTTCAGAACATTGAAGAACTGAAAATATCTTTTCAGTAGTACTAATCCATTGTTCAGCAACTAATGGATCAGTAGACCCACTGAAAGAAGGTGGACGCTGCCTCATGAAGGATTCAACAGAATGTTGCTCCCTCCTTTGCTCGTTTGGAAATCCTGCATGATTCATAGCTTGAGAAAGTTGTGTGAGCATGGCTACAAGATTTTGCATTCCATCTCCCATATTGTTTGGTTGCTCAGGGGGACAATCATTGCATTCCCCATCGCATTCCGCATTAACACGGTTCCTTCGGGTTCCAGCCATTGACTAAAACCAAGAAGAATAGTGTGAGCAACACTAATTATAATAGGAAACCACATAATTCAAGAATAAAATTTTCATGATTATGGTCTTATCCTAGGTTATTCAAGGCCATTTCTAAAACACTAAGATTGTGTTCTATGCATAGACTTATCCTTAGGGTTCTTACTAAGGCTTTCACATCCTAGTTTCCAAAGGTTGACTATACCTTTCCTCTGATACCAACTATAACGACCCATACTTTACATACATTGTTAATACTTCAAAATTGAAGCACACTTATTACAACATATGATAAAACCACAAAGGACCGTATAGGTATAGTGTCTTTAGAAACTGGGAAACATAAACAACTGGTTCATAAATCTTCTACAGTGCCTCCCATTTATTTCATCATATCTAGGGTCCCTTTTAGCATATTCTACTTAATATCCAACTTCCTGACCTGGGGAAAAGAAAACATAAAAGGGTGAGCTCAAATGCTCAGCAAGGGCAATAAAGGAAATAAAAATCATATCATATCTTTTTTGAAAATCATAACCTGCAAAAGAGATCATAAAATCTTAATAAATCATAGAAGTGAAAATGAGATCCCCATAATCATAACATAAAACTTGAAACTTTGTGGCATGCACACATAATCATGGAAAATCATTTCTTGTTAGTCATGACTCATTGCCAAGACTATCTTAGTGGACAAAGCCCCTTTCTGAACCGAGTTCACTCCTCGTTTCAGTCCTGTATCACTGAACCGAAATAACCTTCCGTTCCAGCCATGTCTATCTCATGAGATATAAAATCTTTACCCAATGCATTGGAGGGAGATATAGGTCCCACCCATCTTATAATGAATCCTTTCTTATGTGTGCCACATAATCATAAATCATACATCATCGCATAACCCATGTAATAAAAATGGGATTCTTAAACAACATGACATCATAAAACAATTCATATAAGATAAAGGAATTCATAAAAATGTTTCCATCAAAACATAATCAAATCCATGTAATAATAGGGATAAAAACAGAACCCTTTTATTATCTTAGATGGAAAATAATTTTGATAAAATACTTGAACTCCATTCTTGAGGAAAATATCCTTTCTACTTCAAAAACATTTTTCCTTTCATAACATGTCATAAAACATTAAAATAAAAGAATTTGATTAAAAATAAACTTGAAAACTTGTAAAGGAAGCTTCTTGGAAATAATGTTTTAAAATCCATTCATGCCGTATAAGTTAAAAAAAACATTCTTCGTACTTTTGTCGGAAAAGTCAAAAAGTACCTCGTACGAAAAACGACAAAAGATTCCTTTCATACATATTACTAAAAACTCACCGAAGGGTAAAAATGGATTTAAACAATTGTAGGTGGATGGAAATAATATTACATATTGATGAAACATGTATGTGGATGATAAAATACACCCCAGTAAATACTTACGAATAAACAATCTCGAATAAAATGAGATTGTGATATTTCCCTTACCTTAGGTCCGATTTGCTTTGTACGTGTCCGAAGCTCCTGTATAATGGTTTAAATAATGTTATTGACTTATTCCAGAATCATACATGTTGATATGATATCATATATGGTCATATTATTAGCTTTTTGTTAGTAATATTTCATTGTTACTTGTTACTCGGGTCTTTATAACTTTTTGTTCTTATGCGTGTTTTGTCGAATAAATTCTTATTCTTATCTTTAGGTTATAGATAATTCATTTACAGAATGGTATTAGTGTATTATATACCATATTCATCCATTCAATTCATTTATATAATCATTATGAAATGAAGATCATGTAGAACGAGTCGCATCACATCGTGGAGACGGTATTCCGTACGTACGCACGAGTGATGATATCGTTCCTATGATCATGGAATTGTATTGGAGTATATATATATATTATTTCAGTATCAATATTACTTCATAATAATCATATATAGTTACTTATTACACCATTATAACCATCCTTGTAAGGTGATGGTGGAAAAATAGATTACACCACGGCGTGGAGACGGTATTCCGTACGTACGCACGCGCGGTGATTTCATTTTTCCGTAGGATGGATAGAAGGTGAATTAGGATTGTTTCATATTTATAATAACATATCAGTATGTAAGTAATACTGATGTTATTACTTTATCATGAAACAACTAAAGAAGAAGAAGTTGAAGACGAAAGAAATTGAAAAGATCGGTAATCGATATTACCTCTTCTTTGGAACGCCTCTTTGAATCCTCCACTTAAGGAACTAAGATTGGTCTTTGGAGAAGACCAGGACCTCTAGGATTATTCTAGGGAAGTGGAGAGGAGAAAATGGCAGGGGTTGGCCGAGCTTGAGTGCTCAATTTGGTGTGAGGAGGAGGGGGAGGAGGTGCCCTTTTATAAGGGAGGAGAAGGGCACCTTAGGAATATCTCAAAATATTATTTTATATTAAAGTCAAAATCGGTTTATAATGGTTCCAAAGGGTCTTATTTCGAAGCTAAAGTGGGGAAGGGTCGAAATCCCATCAACCAATAGGATTTAGACAAGTTTAGGGTATTATTTTAACCTTATCAATTAGATTTAACTCTAAGTTAAATAATTTAACTTTTACCGTGTCTTTTTGTTTTCTTTCACTATATGGTTAATAAACTTACTATAACATGCCAAACGAACCCCAAATTGTTTATTATTAATATATATATCCTTATCTAAGTCATTTGGCCGAACCTTAGATTTTTAGGAATAAAATAACAATTAATAAAATAATATTTGATTTAAAAACTATTTTGTGTCAATTTTGACACTATTTGATATATGATTTTTGTGAAAGTCATAACAGAATTATATGTTCGAACCAAGTTGATTAAATCAACACTAATATATCATAGTAACCTAGAAAATTAGTGGAAATCATAAAAAGTGTCAAATTACATTTATTTTGGTGTTTATAACATCAATTATGTCAATATTTCGTTAACAAGATAATTACTGCATCATCTTTGTGTCATAAATAAATTAAATTATTTGATGTCTAAAAATTACAAATAAAATACCATCATGTAGGAAATCCTTTTAGCTTTCTAATTAATATTTAAAATCGAATTTATCTTATGTATATCCCCATATTAAAAATGTTTTAGTAAATAAACTTTGATTTTAACTCTTTTAACCCTTCTTTAAATAAATTAATAATAAATGTCCTAATCTAATCCAAGTGGGCCTAAATGGTCATATTTTATTCCTAAGTTTGTCTTTGGTCGAAATACACATGTCCAATAGAATTAGGACATGTGTTAGGGTAATATTGATATCATATTTACCCTTAGTTGCCCTATTTACTATTAACCGCGGTAAAAATAGTAAAAAGTTACTATTCACCAAAAAATTATTTTCATCTCATTGAACCACATTTTAGTCCTTGATATTAACCGTGTCTCTCGGATTTTTGAAATTCCATTCACAGAAGCGGTAAAATTAAGTTTTATGCAAAAATTCAGTTTTTAACCTACCACTTAGTGGTTTCACTATTCATCAAAAATTGAAAGTTTTCAGAAAAATACCAAAATTTCACCCTAGGCTAATTTCGATATTCTGAGTCCAAAAATGAAGTCCATTTTGAAAAATAAAATTTATAAAATTTCAAAAAGTGGTTATTACTATTCATAACGGCTAGTTTTAATAGCATATTGTTGTTTAGTGAAACTCGGTATTGCGTACGACGCAAGCTATCGAGGAAGGTCGCGATTGCGTGTAAAGCAAGCCAAGCAAGTGTTGTGTAGAAAAAGATTCCTTTGATGATTTATATAACATAAAAGTCTCGGGTGTTACAGAAATCCTCTCTTTTCATTTGGGGTCTTCATCTAGAGATCATGGAGTGAGTCCTATTCTCCAAGGATCTCCATTTTGAGAAGTTGGTGTTGGAAGCACTTTTGGATGAGTTGTTGGTAAAGAATCATAAACACATTGGCTCAGTTGTTATCTCATGTGTTGGGGTGAAGACGTTTGGAGTTTCCACATTTTTTGTTGCTATTCTAAGTTCATATTTCATTATAAAAGTCTAATGAAAATTTCCTTTTGTAGTTCAAATGGTTTTTTTTGAATGTGAAAATTTAAATGGTTAGCCTTTCATGAATTAGTTCCCCTCTTTCTATTGTGCTTGTTTGGAGATGTTTATTTTCTGGATATCTCTTTTTGTGCCTTGTGTGTAGGTTCATAATTATAACTCACATAATAATTATGTTGTTATATAGGTGGATTATTTTGTTCGATTTGGGGTGACCTATCCAACTTTCATGATTCTTCTCCCTCAAAACCTTTTCACCCCTGTAGTGTTTCATTTATCACTTTCTTTCATGTTATCTCTATTTCCATTGGAGGAATAGCAATGTCGCTGCCTCTGCTCAATTACATAGGTAATCTTGATATTTTCATAGTAAAATTGTTGTGAACATAATTAATGTATTATTTCATATTTATGTTGAATTTAATTATTTTTAGTATTATTCATAATAATATTTTTCTCATACAGGTGGATTATTTTTTTCGAGTTGATGTGGTTTATTTTAAGCTACCCATGCGGTGTTGGCAGTTTGATAAAGAAATTTAATGGAAATTGTGGTAAAATTGATAGTTTGGATTATTTTTGATTATATGTAATAATTATTATTTATGTAATTATATAAATCAATGTTTGAAATGTTTATATTATAGTGTTTTTATGGTATTTGTGCTGTAAATTTCATTTCATTTAAATTCTCTAATGGGAATTTTTTTTATTGATACCTGGTATGTTTTTGTGTATTTATGGTGTTGTAGTGTGCTGTAACAGCACACTATAGTGGTGATATAGTGTTCTCTAACAACACATTGCAGTATAGCCCTTTATCATCACTTTTAAAAGCACTGATAAAGATAACATTTATCAGGTCTTTTAGAAGTGCTAATAAAGGACACATTTATCAGTGATTCTAAAAGAGGTGATAAAGGTATACTTTATCAGCTCTTCTACAGTGATGATAAAAATTCCATTATCAGTGCTTAAAGTAGAGATTATAAAGGATTACTTTAGAAGTGCTAAACAAAAGCCTTGATAAATGGGACCGTTATCATCACT
The DNA here is from genome assembly GCA_963277665.1 of Viscum album. NCBI lineage: Eukaryota > Viridiplantae > Streptophyta > Magnoliopsida > Santalales > Viscaceae > Viscum > Viscum album. The sequence goes on from OY728134.1 coordinate 1,286,010,090, forward strand.
TTTAAAAGTGCTGGTAAATGTCCCATTTATCAGCTCTTTTGTTAGCGCTGATAAATTTCACCATTATTAGAAATTTTTTAGTGCTGATAAATGTCATGGGATTTTAACATTTCCCCCATTTTCAGCGATTTTTGAGCACTAATAAATGTCATTTGTAGCACTATTAAAGTCTAGATTTTTAGTAGTGGTTCTTTTATAAGAAACCAAAAATCCACAGCTTAGTACAAGAAGTTAACACTTTACCATGACTAAGTCCGAGCAGTCGATACTGCAATAAATCAATTGAGATTAATTGGGTTGAGGAAAAAAGGTTTTAATCGACAATTTCAGTACAAAATTACATATGAATTTAGATATTTAATAATGTAGAATAACAATTAGATCTTCAATATCACACAGGTTTTCTTATGAAAACGATAGAGAAAAAACCAGATAGGTGTGTAAAAATGTGTGTCTCCAAAGTGTATCTCTAAAACATTCTTCAGCGATCCTTGTAAAAGAAGATATAATAATAACATGTATTAGCAATGACAACAAAAGTAGTGAGTTGATCAGACAGATCAAATCATATTTGTCTCTAGGGTGTAGCTATGAAAGAAACGACACACTTTTTGTAATTAGACATAGATTTTCCATATGTATATTTTTTTGTATATATCCTCTATTTTTTTATAAGGATGATTGTATCAATATTTATACTATTGGATGAACAGATTCAGGTTAAACCAGCTCCAGAAATATCGCATAATAAAATAGTCAATATTTGAATTCAAAATCATTTATGATAATCGTAACTTCCCATAATAATATGAAGAATTTATTCTATTGAATACAAGCCTTTGAATCAAACATAAAATAGCTTTTAATATATATTTACATCCTTCAAAACCATTTCATAAATCACAGATAATATCTTGAATTTAAAATCCCATTGTTGAATAGTCAAACGTAGGACTCCTTCATGTGACGACAAAATCCAAACGTAGGGTAGAAAACGTATGATTTTTCACAAATTTAGGGTTGATAAACAATAATTTCCTTTTCTCAAATGTTGGGTTCCTTCTAAACATAGGTTACATGATCCATACATGCTATTTAAAATGTAGGGTTATTGAACCATACGTTACGCTTACAAATGTAGTGTATGAAAAATATTTCTAGAATAATTTTAAACCCCTCTAGAATACTTCAAAAAATATTTCCCATGGAACAATTACTTGAATATATTTCCATAATAAATATTCTAATGAGTATTAACTTTGTAAAATTTAGTTAAAAGAAACTTCATTAGTAACCTAAATGTGGGTGTTTGTGAGCATAAAAAGAAAAAATAAATTAAAAAAATTGTTCAATGAACACATTCTCAACAATGTGGTGTTATTTTTCATATTTTACCATACTGTTAGTGAAACTTTAACTAAAACAATGTGTAGACTACATGAATTGTATGCCTGCTCCATGTCACGTGGTCTGATAGACCAGGTTTGAAGATGGATCAGTCAACGAATGGTATACATTAAATACATCATGTGTTTTTACTAAAAAACACATAGTGTATCATGAGACATGTATAGAAGCAACGAACATGGGTACATGGCTTGTACTTTTGGGAACACTTCATTTATCTACGTCTATTGGCTGAAATCCTCTGCACGTCCCAAATGAATCTCTAATCACTGTTCATCTTTACGTAATCTATTTAAGAAAATATGAAACTTGAATGAAGATAATTAATATTTTGAAAACATTCAAATAAAAAAATAAACTATAAGTGAAAAAATAACAGTAATTATGTATATTCGATAAATGAATAATAAAAAATAAAAAATTATTATGTGATTCCATTAATACCACTGAAAGGTTCTATGACATAATGAAAGTGGGTCGAGAAATTCCCAACAATTTTTTTCCATCAATGACTTTTTATTTACCTTCAGAACTACAAAAAAATTTCTTCTCAAAATATACAGAGACAATATTGTTTCACATATAATTCATAATTAACTTATTTAATTAAAGAATAACCTTATGTTGAAATCTTTTTCCGTCGATGAATTAGTAGACCGATATTTTTGTACTATCATTACATCAGAGTAACCAAGGGTATATTCACTATGGTGGTGATCTACATGTGCTCAAAGAAATATGATCATCATCGTAGAATTCTCTAGGTTCCGACACAGATGAATCTACAACTTACGATGATCGATGCTAATCATAATTGAATACTTCTAGGGAGAAAAGATTCATTCTAGCGAAGGAGGATAATAGATCTGTGTTATTCAGATCAGTCTATGGAGGGATCTCTCTAATATTTGAGATGATTCTCTATAGAAAAAATTGTGAATGAAAAAATATGTGGCTCTACACGATAGAAATTTTCATAACCAGTTTTATATAGTGTAAGTGTTAGAAAATAAATAATTTTTCAAGGACCCTTATTATTTTCATAATTCCCAGTGAATGTCGTGTCTAAATAATAATATTATTTCTATTATTTACTTAACATGTGATAAACTCACAAATGGAATAAATATTATTTTTCTTCAATAAATAAATTATTATTTATTAAGATAATATTTATTATGACATTTTTTTACCGGACCATTACAGTTTTTCATTCAATCCTCCTCAATAAGTATTGGGCCTTGAGTAATGACTATTTATTTAATTTAATAAGTACCACTTCATTATTCACCACTACATATATAAATATTACATTCACTAAAATTAATGAAAAAATATTTATAAAAAATTCATATAACTAAATAAATAAATATTTTGTTACCTATTGAATAATTTAGAATAAATAAATATTTTATATTCATGTAATTAAATAGATAATTACTCGGTAAATAAATATTTATTAAATATTTACCTCACATATATATTCTCTAATATAACCAGTGATTGGGTATTTTTGATCAAACAAACATGAATAATTATTAAAACATGTAAGGTAATAATATTTATCCAAAATGTTAAATTCACATGGAATTTAACTACGATTCCAAATACACATAGTGCATGACCCTCAAAGCCGCTTTATTAGTGGAATTGGGATATACTATCTAAATTTCATGGTTAGCATCTAAAAATATTCCAAGGATTCCATAAATATAGAAGTTAATGTCACAAAACATATATCATCTTAAAAAGAAACACTGTGTAATATAATCCATTTATCCGGATATCTCTTATTCAAGTAGGTTGCATACTAGTGTCATAAAACTATATGAATGATGTCTATTTTTTTACATTCAAGAAATTAACTTTCCGACAATACCATTAGGGATAAAGACTTAACCAGGAAGTTCAATTCCATTTAAAGGGCCTGATATATCAACCTTAATTAAAAAACCAAAGTGACAAATCCATGCTAACATATTAATTAATACAACATCACTCATAATGCACACAATGTATCATACCTTGTTGTGAGAAAATATCATCATATTTTTCATAAATACATCAATGTATGTGACTACGGACATAGATTAATAATAATATTATGGTCTAAGGATCATTACACTCATCCCTAAAAATAAATATCTAATTACACATATAAATGTTGATTTCCTATTGGTGGGTCATATTCTTATAATCTCCTACACTAAATATTACCAATGGTGTACACCATGAGAAATTTTTTCAACGTCATATGAGACTCCAGTATAGATAGACTATATCATTTTTGTCCAACCAAATGATAACATTTGACTATAAATTTATATTTAAAAATATTTTCACAGAACTTCTTGGATATTATCATAACAAGGAACTACTATTGAATTTCAGTGCGATAAGTACAATTAGGACACTATCATATACTATGTCACACAAAAGTATAATCATAGTGTAATAAGATGTTTTTTTAATATTCAAAATAAAGAATACCAATAATCATAAATTTATTACAAGTTGCTTCGGGGAACCAACTCCAATAGTTCTTGGGGGTGTATACTAAACATTATCCTCAACAATATTTCTATTGGACCTCTTTGAATAAATTATGGAATCTTCAATATATGAGATAGTAAAATTTGATGGAGACATTGAATTTGATCATTAAAAAATAATGATGAGAGCCATGATTATACATCAGGAGATCATCGATGCTTTTTATGACCCTAAAAACCTATAATTAGTTTATCTGGTGATGGAAATACTATTACTATATATCAAGGTTCCTCTATTGACATCGTAAAAAACCCTATAGCCCCCTTTTATAATCGTTATGTAAAACACCCTTAAGGAGGTTTACATTTAGTCATCCATTGCTGAAATTTGGTTGAAATATGATAAATTATAAAATAATTCTTCATTGTTTGGTCATCCTTATAAAAATAATTATATTATTACACTCAAATGAATCTGGGAACTTCCATTAATGCCCATATTGGTGAATTTAATAAATTTATGCTTGAAATTTCTAATATAAATGTCTATATTAATGATGAACACTAAGCTATTATCCTTCTTATTTCTCTTGATAACTCCTTTAGTACTCTTGTTGAAACTATGATGTATGAGCATGAATATTTAACCCTATAAGTGGTTAAATCAACTTTTATATCTAAGAAAATTCATAACAGACCTAATGTAATGTCTGATAATGAGAGATTGTTTATTAGGGGTAGGCATTAAAATAGAAACAAGAAGAAAGATATATAAAAGGGTATTGCAAATAATAATAAAAAACATATTCTCAATAGATCTAAATCAATGTCTAGGAACATAACATGATACAATTGTCGAAAACCTGGATAATTTAGTGAAAAATTCCACAAGACAAAATAAAAATAGAATTATAAACTTGATGAACTTTAAAATCAATCATTATTTATCAATGATGGTTATGATATTTCTAAAGTGAATAATGTTTCTGCACATTCTTTATCTAGTGAGTGGGTCCTTGACTATGGGTTTTCCTTCAATATGTATCCTTATAGATAATACTTTTAACCAAGAGAGTATAAGGCTAGGTAATTCTTGGAAAATATATGAGGTGTATGGTCCATGGTAGAGGTTATGTTTTATTAGACCTTTGTTACCATTATTTTTACACCTTATTATATGTGAGGTGGGTCCTAGACCTATATTGGAATTTGATCTCCTTAGGTGTTTTAGTCTAGAAAGGTTATGTAATCTGGTTTGAATTGGGATTTAAAATTTTCTATATGTCTCTAGATTATTTATTAGAGGATCTCTTATTAGTGGAATTTATATTTTAGTTGTGAACACTCAGAGTAGAAAATTAAGGGGTAGCTATGTAACTAATTCTGATAATACTATGCTTCAGTATAAGAGGTTTGGGAATGTTAGCTATAAATGTCTTGAGGAACATAGTAAACAATAATTGTTGAATGACATCATACCTACTAATATTCCATTTTGTAAATATTGTGTTCAGGTTGAGGCTAAAAGAGTCAGTCCCGTAGGTCTTCTTTTAATTCTAACCATCCTTTAGAATACATCCTTTATAATTTATGGGGTCCTACTAGAACCACCTCTAATAAAAGAGGCTCATATTTTTTACCTTCATAAATTATTTTTCTAGAAAATTGTGGATTTATGTTCTGTATAACAAATAGGATGTCTTTGAAACCTTTAAAACCTAGAAACCTCTTATTGAAAATCATGTTGGGAGATTTATCAAAGATTTGATAATATATAATTTTTTATAAAAAAATTCATTGGGTTTTATACAATTTTGTTAGTCTAATGGAATTTTGAGACACTATACTACTAGGGAAACTCCCTAACAAAATAGGTTTTCCAAGAAAATAAACCATACTATATTAGAGTGGGTTCACAAAATACTTTGATGATTGAGCCTACCCAAATATTTATAAGTTGAGGCTTTAATTTATGCAGTATGACATATTAATATATTTACTTAATATTATAATTAGTTTAAGACTCCTAAAGACTTATAGTCTAAGTGACCACATTTTATTGTTACTTAGGAGTATTTGGGTAGGCATATCATACCCATGTTAAAACAGAAAAACTTAAACCAAGTGCTCTTAAATATATCTTCATTAGTTTACCAAATGGGGTTACAAGGTATAAATTTTGGTTTGATAATCTTTGTTACCAAAAATTCATAATAAATAGAGCTTTTTTCTGCCATATACACGTTTCTCTTAATGTTAAGTCTGCCACTAGTTACAATGATCACACACCTAAAATTTTGAGTGTTCAAACTGATACTCTAGCCCAGTATGAGGATTATATAGAGCCTTATCCTCCAAAACCTCAACCTAAAATCCAACCTCAAACCAACTCAGATACCGAGTCTGAGAGTGAGAATTTTAGTGCTCTAATTGACTACTAACTTACCAATGATAGAACAAGGAGGGTTATCATGCATCATTCTCAATTTGGAAAATATGATATAGGATCCTTTTCATTCCATGTTTCCCAATATCTTGAATATGAGGATCCATAAACCTTTAAGAAATCTTTTAATGATAGATATCACTAGCATTGGATCTCTTCCCTTGATGATGAGATTAATTCTTTAAATTAAAACAACACATAGTCTATTGTGAATAAATCACCTAATGTTAAGGTAATTGTGTTTAAATATATAATAAAATAAAGGAAGACAACTATAGTAAAAAGAATAGTAATTTTAAATCAAGACTTGTACCCAAGGGATTCCTCTAACAAGAGGGAATAGACTACTTCAAAATATTTTCACTTGTTTTAAAATATTCATCTATCATATTGTTGCTTGATTTTTCTACTTACCATTACTTTCATATTGAGATTATCGATGTGAGAATTTCTATTATTTATTATGACGTGGATTAAAAACTATATATGAAACCTCATGAAGGTTATATGAATGAGTTTAAAGAAAACTATGCATGTGTTTCATATAAATCTTGGTTTGGTTTAAAAAAATATCCTCATCATTGCTATATAAAGTTTAAATAATTAATTCTTGATAATCACTTTAGCATAAGTAAATATGATGCATGTGTGTATTTTAAATCTGTTAAAAACGACATGAATTATTTTCTACTTTATTTTTATGAAATTAAAATCATATTAAAATATATAAAAATCCTCATTTATGTTAATTTTCAATGGAATAATTCTTTTGAAATCAGAGATATAGGTGAAACTAAGCAAATTTTAGGAATTTAAATTATTAGTGCTAGGAGTAATAAAAGATTGTTCATGTCCCAACTTGCATACATTACTAAATTCCTTTTGAAGTACCTGCTTGAGTCTCTTAAGTCTGCTAGTGATCCTTTTTCACAACACTTCAAGCTTTCATTGATCCAAACACCTATTATAGATTCCAGTGACCAATATATGTCTAAAATTCTTAATACTAATATTTTTGGTAGTTTCATGTATTCCCTGATCTACACTAGAACTAGTGTGGCTATTACAATCTTAAACCTTATCATATTCATATCCAACCCAAAAAATCCAAACCTGCATGCCCATAAATATATTCTTAGATACATCTCCAATTCAAACACATTATCTACATTCTTTGGTAGAAATATTCACACTGATGAACTTGTCACTGGGTTCATAGACTCTGATTTTTTTGGGAATACTGACACTATAAAATCCCTCATAATCTATATATTTACTATATGTGGAGGACCCGTTCCTTGGAAATGTAACATACAATCCATGGAGGATCTCCCAACCATTAAGTAAAAATTCATTACCCTAACTGAGGCTATTAAATAATCTATCTAGATTAATGGTTTTCTTTATGAATTATGCATTTATTATTCTTTTATATCTTTGTATAGTGATAACTGGTTAGAATTAAATTTATCCAAGAATTTAGTTTTCCATGGTAGGCCTAAGGACATTGATATTAGGTTACATTTTATTAGAGTTGTTATTTAGTTGAGAACTGTGTGTCTATAAGATACACACCAATAACAATCTAGATGATAATTTAAATACGCCTGTGATGTTATCTAAATTAAATAATTGTATAAAAATAATGAATTTGATTCCAATTCAATAACCATGGGTTCAAGAACATAATTTTTTTTATTAAAATGGTATAGAATTTTGGTGAGAAATTCTTGAGAGAGATAAGATAAGAAGGCATGCGTCCTCTTGAGCTTCTTATACTCCTCCTGGTGGAGTTTTTGATGATGTTCCTTCCTAGTTCAGATTTTTTTGTGATTCATGATCCATAATACTGATGGAAAATCAGAATATGTTCACTGCTGCTACATGATTATAGATCCAGGATCTTGTTCCATACCCTTTGAAGCCTATACAAACAACTTCTAGACATTGGTAAGTTGTCTGGGTCTGTAACAATTCCTTAATTATTTTGTTACATCGAAGTTCAGTTTTAAATGTTCTTCTATTATTAATATGTGTTTCCTATTTTATTTTGTATTTAGTTTTTTTATAATTAATAATGTTTGTGAGTGGGTTGTGTTCTTGTCATGCATGTATTTCTCAAACGGGTCTAAATCATGTAAATACCTATATTCTTTATCCTATATTATTCAGTTTCTTTTATGTTTCTATTTGGAATTAACATTTTCGTTTGATCTCTTCTTGCTATGCCAATATTCTTTAACTATCTTCTTTGTTTGATCATTTCAATTTCTTTCAAAAAAAGCGAACTAAAACCAATCATACATTCAAGATACTATAATTTTCATGAGAGCGTACGCTTCATGTCGTCCTCAACACAACAAAAATCGAACCACTTGACTCCAAATAACCAAATAAAATCCTAACACCAGGCAACTTCGACGTGTGTAATAAAACAATTGTTTTTCAATTTTTGTTAATGAAATATTTGTATTATATTTTTTAATTTTTTAGTAAAAAACATGTTTATCTTAAAAAATAGGGTTTTTATGTAAATAAGTTGACACAAGACAATCCTTTGTGTTTCATAGATAACCATTTCCAGAATATATAATATGTGATATATATTTTTAGTTTATTTTTATTACATATGATAATGTTACATTATTTTACATAATTTTTAGTCTTAAATAAGAGAATAAACTTTTTGGAATTATATATTAGTTTTTCATATAAAACATGAAATGAAAAAAACGCATATATATTCTTCTTTTGATCAATAAGGATGTGTTATGTATTTTCCATGTTATTATTAATTTCATAAAAATTATTTTATTATGAATTCATTTTATTAATTTTTTATACACAATGAAGTATTTTCATTTTCATTTGTTTCCTTTATTTTAAACAATAAACATAACCCATTTCTTTGTTTTGTTCTATTATATAACATAATTTTTTATTTATATTTTAGCATAACAAATGTTGTGATTTTAATGTTGTAATAAATACCATTAAGGTATTTTATATAGAATAAATTATTATTATTCTTTAGTTAAATTTGAAATATAAAAACTATAATTTAAAAAAATGTATTATTTAAAAATTAAAATATTAGAATAATTTTAATGAATCATACTGAGTTTCTAAAAATGAATGTTCACATAAACTAGATGAGGTGAAGAGTGGGTATGATTCTTTTGAAATTTCAAATAGGTGAATTCTTCTTTATGATTGGAATGATTATTATATTAAATTTTATGGAAAGTTAATGTTTATGTCAGAGGAAATTATTTATAGGTATTATAATCATTGTATCATTCTTTTCATTAAACATGGGTTAAAAATTATAGGGGATATATATGGGTGATTATGGAATGTATAACTCAAATGATAGAAAATGGAGCACAGTGAGACACATTACAGTGTCGTTGTAATGTCATGGGTAGACTCACTATGAACATTAATCAGACTGATGGCACGCTATTAACATAGACGCACCTCCTTGTACACTATATGCTACTAACTAGCTGGAATTTAGGGTGGTACTATTAGGAGACTATACCCCTTATATCAGAGTGAACAATCATACACAAAAATATCCAAACATTATCCACGCCAATCATCGAAGGAAATTGAAGATGAAAACATATCCAACAATAATAAATGGAATTCTACATACATACGCAAATGATCATTCGAGCATACAAGATAGATTTTTCAATGGGTTGACCACTTATACAATAAAATTAAAGGACTAGATAGAGACCCAAATAAAAATACAGGAGGATCCACTATAGTCACTGAGTGTCAACTCATCTCAATATATGAAGCCCATCTAAATTGCTCTATCTTGATAAACCAATACCAAGCCTTAGCCTATCCTGGGCCTATAACCAATGAGGGCTCCTCAGGTACATAAGTGCAATGGCCACCCAAGTAGGGTGTGAGTATATTACTTAGTAGGGCACCACCAACACGATCTCATACATAACTAGTAAATGTTTCCATATGTTCACGTGATATTCTTTGAATAAAATTCAAACTGCAAGAAATAAATAAATAAATAAATAAATCACTATTGATACTTAGTTCCACAAACCTGATTTACTATAATTTCTGTGTCTAATGTCAAAGTGCCTTTGATCAGGTCACAATTACTGTTCAAACCAACATAATGACTTGGGGGATATTTCACCCTTGTACACATATAATGAACAATGGTATAAACTGAACCTAATATATATTATAATGAACTAAAGGAATACCTCATCCTGTTGTCACATCTTGGATGATACTTCATCCTGGTATATAATGGTTCTCAGCCGCAGTTCCCAAGTAGCCAGAGAGACACGACCATACCCATCTAAGTCCCCACAAACCCTTAATAGATAACACATAGGAGGGAATATCTCATATCCCTAGAATAGATAATCTTATCTCTATATCCATGGAACCCCCAATAGTATCACCTCCACCCTAAAAGGGGTGTATTATTTAATATCACAACCTCTCGACAACCCATAAGGGTGTTCTTTATATAACCTAAAAGATCATCCTAATGGTGTTTTTCATTTCATATCAAAAAATACTTGGGGGAATATACCATATCAATTATCAATACATATATTTGTATAGAACTCATATTTGGGAGGCCATTTACCAAACCCACTATGAAACCATGATCAGGCCCCTTGGAGAACAACCCAACTTTTCACAACTAAAAAGTCCCAAATATCGATCTAGGTTATAAGGTGATACATGTTATCATCACTACCCATTCCTGTGTCATCATATCTCTAGGCACCTACTGTGGTCTCCCAAGCTATAACATAACAAATAAAACCTTTATTGGGTTCTCTAGGTTATCACATGACATGAGAACCCAATTTGAGTCCCTCTAGTCATGTCATAGAAAAGAGTCCTTAATCCCAATTCTTCCCTCAACAACACTTAACTACCAACATGTCCTGAAATCCCACAAATTTTTAAGCCCCACTAGATTCATTTGAGAAATGGAATAGTGCCCATATCACATCTCAAGTCACTCTAGTTTAAACATTACACTTGATCTTTCACTAGATTCCCTCACTCTATTGACCTAGGATAACTATTGGGGTCGTGAAGTTTTCTTTATATTACTAGAAGTTTGCCGATTTTTAGACTCTGATAGATTGATTCACCCTTGTCAAAATATTGTCAATAGGATCCTTCAACATATGGGTCAAACTCACCAAAATTTCACAAAATTCTGATTTATGTTGTGTTAAATGGTCTTTGGGTGTGGTGAGCTATGTACTAGATAAGAATGTATAGTTTGTGGAAGTATCAACTAATCAAAGAAGTCATGTCATGAACTAGCTTGGGTACCCATGTAACTCGATAATCAATCCGACCCAAACATATCCTGAAGGGCATTTCCAATGCCCATAGGTTGGTGATTAACACCTAAAAATATACAAAATGAAAGTGGGAACAATTTTTCCACTAACAGTTCGGAAGTAAAAGAAACAATAAAATATGCATACAAAAAAAAAACTTCATAGGGAGATATGTACCAGAAGTAAAAAAAGTAAAATAACCAAAAGTAAAACAAATATGTACCAAAAAATATGAAAAATATCCCAAGTCCCAAAGGATGCAAATCACCAAGTCCATGGATCAACCACTAGAACCACTTCCAAGTGGTACTTTACCATTACTCAAACCTGGAATGAGATAATCTACAATCACCCAAAGGCATAGGTAGGGTGTGAGCTAAAAAGATAATTAGGGTCTCACCAAGGATTCTGTAATATATGTCAATGTTAAATTAACCAAATAAATTACTTTCAATTTAAAACAAAGAAGTTTGGAATTTCAAAAGAATAATTAAAAAAAATCATGATTTATACTTTAAAATACGGAAATATTTTATGTAAATTATTTACTTTTCAAGTGATAGAATATTTATAAAACAATAAAAATTTTCAAAAATGTATTAAATAAAAAATTTATATAAAGTAATCTATATAAATCAAAAGGAATGTAAAACTGTTTACAATAATGGGATATATTATTTTTTAATAAAAAAAAAGTGATAAACATGGTCATATTCCTAAGAAGGTATGATAGTTCCAGGCCATATTGACTCCACACTCAATGTTACATGAAAATATGTACATGCATCCCTTTGAACTCGGTCCAAATCAGACTTATCACCATCACCTAAGGGATGTGACATGCTGCATTTATGTTTTGGAACATTGTAAATCATAAAGTGTCATCCAAATAACTCACTAACTACCTAAGGCTTCCATGTGATCTAGTATAATATAATGGTGAGAAATTTATTTCAAGAGACCCTAAAATACAACTCATCCCACTCTATATTTCAAATATTCCAATTTTCCATTTAAAAAAATATATTGGGTTTTTAATAAAAAAACATGCCTTTTACCAAGATGAAACCCTATTGTTTCTATCAAATCATATTTAATCTATTTTCAAAATTAGGGATTTTAAACCAATCAAAACTTAAATTTCAAAATTTTATTTCACAAATAAAATTAAAAACATTAATTTTTATCAAAATTAAATCAAATTTTTAATAAACCACAAATTCAATAAAATTGGGAATTTCAAAATATTCCATCAAATATTTTTTACGCAATTAAATTAAAAAATTTAATTGAAACAATTTCAAAATTTTAATTAAACAATTTAGATTTCACCAATTTCTATAAACACAATCTGATTCAATGGAATTGGGGTATTTCTAATTTCATGAAAAAACCCCATTTTTAAATCCCCAATTCAATGGAACTATGTTTTTACAAACAAAAAATAAAATAAATATAATTAAAATTAAGAAATTGAATTTAATTTAAAAAATTGAAATTAAATAATTCAATTATGGTTTAATAAAATTTGGGCATCATAACGGAACCACCTACCCTAGGATAAGTGGATCTCAAATTAGTAATCCCAAATCGAGATTTGTCAACGTTAAATGATGATCAAAGAAACTAGAAAACAAGGATCAAAACTAGGTTTATAATCTAAAACAAGGGGTATTAGATCCAAAATTCAACATGAGTATCCATAGAACCCTAGGGAGGAGAAGATAGATCACAGGGGATATAGATTAGTGTGAGGAAACTAAATAGGAAGAGTTCGAATGATGTTTATCTAGATTTGATCTGATTCTAGGAGGATGTAGAGCGTCCAAAATCACCTCTTGGATTATTTTGAGGAACAAGAAAATGAATGGGGTCATGAGATGCCTTTTTGACACAAAAAATAATGGTTTTTGGGATTTTAAAATAAATATTTTGTATTAATTGAAAGTTGTGCATGGTTTCCTGGGTAGGGTCGCACAATTAGGCCAAAATGTGTGCTAACTGTATGCCTCTTTTAAATGAGTCACATGGTTTCTCCGAATAAGAGGAATGGTTTGTGAAACCTTTAACAATCCATGAAAAATCACACTTCTTGGGTTTTCAGGGTTTTCTCTGAGAGGGCGTACAGTTTGGGAAAACTGTGCGCCAACCATACACATATCCAAAAATTTCCAAAAATTTATAAATTTCACTTAATTAACCCTTAAACAAAACCCTAAAAAATAATGATAAATAGAGGGGATTAGGAATACCTGAAAATAGAAACAGGATATTACAACCTCCCCACCATAAAAACTTTCCGTCCCTAGAAAGCCTACAAAGAAGCTTCCATGTGAAAAAGACGTGGTCACTACTCTCTCATTAGTGCCTCCCTCTCCCACGTCTCATGATTATGATAACCATGCTTCCATATCACATGATCTAAAGGAATCATACTACCATGATGTACCTTGGTATCATAATTTAATATCATGACTATTCGTTCAGTCATGGATAAATTAGGTTCAAGTAAAGGATCACACAATCTCAAAACATAAGATGGATCAGACTAATACTTTCGAAGCTGAGGTACATGGAACATTTTTTATATAAATGTTAGCTATGATGGAAGTTCTAAATGATATGAAACCTTCCCCACCTTCTTAACAACCTCAAAATATCCCACAAAATGAGGATCATGTTTCCCTTACCTCCCAATCCATAGATGACCCAACCGGGGTGAAACTTTCAAGATCACCTGGTCACCAACTGAGTACTCCAAAGGTCTGTGATGATGATCAACATTAGACTTATATAATCTCTATGCTATTAAACTTCTCTAATAAATAAACTGAATCATTTTTGTCCTCTCTTGGACTAAGCTCTGTCCAACCAAATTAGATTCACCAATCTCCAACCAACACAATAGAGATACGCAAGGATGACCATACAAGGCCTCAGAAGGATCAATTTTGGTTGTAGTTGGTAACTATTGTTGTAAGAAAACTCAACCAGCTCCAAATGATCATCTCAAGATCCTCCAAACTTGATAACTCATGCATGAATCCTATCTTCAAGGGTATGTATATCTCTTTTTATCTAGCCATCCAACTACATATAGTATGTCATGCTCAAACTTACCTAAGATCCTAGTGCCTGTTGAAGGCCTCTCTAAAAGAGATAATTGAACTATGGATCTCTATCAGAAAATATAGCAGAAGGAACACCTTGAAACCAAATAACCTCTTTCACATAGAGATTTCCCAACTCATCAACTTTGGTTTTATCATGAATGGGTATAAATTGTACCGACTTAGCGAGCATATCAATCACAAACCATATCACATTATTCTTTCTCTAGGTATGAGTAAATCCAACCACAAAGTCCATAGATATTTCATCCCAATTCCAAGTAGGTATTGGAATTGGATGAAGCAAACCCTACTTTTTCCGGTGCTCGGCCTTAACCTATTGGCATGTATAATATTGAGAGACAAAATCAGCAGTACCTCATCTCATACATGGCCACCAAAATTTCCACCACATGTCATAAAATATCTTTTTGGTTCCTAGGTTCACTTCCCACTAGGAACTATAAAAATCCCCCATAACATCTTTCCTTATCGAATATGGAACCATAAAATTATTATGATAGCATAGAATCCCCTAAATGGAGAATGACCAATAAGGCATGGTCTCCCAACAATAAAGAGAGTATCTAAGGATATGAAACTCATCATCAAGATATTGATTCGGAAGAATCATCTCAAGAAGAGAATATATCAACTGAACACTAGCCAAGGAAGCATTTTCCCCAGATTCCTAGGATTCGATATGAAACTGTGCAAAGAGAACCATCAAGTTCCACTCTTTCGATGATTCTTCTAAGGCATTGGTCAAACGTTTCTTGTTCAAATCATCTACAATGAAATTCCATTTACCCATGGTATAAGCAATATTGAAATCAAAAGACTGCGGGTATTCCACCCAATTCCTCTAGCAGAGATTCAAATATTTTTTAGAAAAGATATAACTCAAGATCTTATGGTATGAATGCATGGTAAAACTTTCTCTATAAAGTTAATACTGCCTAATCTTAAATGCATGAATCCTAACTATAAGTTCTAGGTCTCGGGTTGGATAATTCTTCTCATGTGGACAATGCTGACGAGATCCATAAGAAATGACATGATCTCCCTGCATAAGAACACAACCCAATCCTATACTCAATGCATCATAAAAGACCACATAGCCTTTCATGACCTCTCAAAGATTCAACCCCATTGTAGTAGTAAAAAGAATTTTCAACATAACAAAATAATTCTGAAAATTTTCATCCCATGAAAACATTACTCCATTTAAAGTTAGAGTGTTCATAAGAGAATCCAACTTTGATAAGTCCCTAATGAACTTAAAATAATAGGCAGATAAGCTTAATAAGCTCTGAATCTTGAAGAAATTTAATAGTTTCTCCCACGTCATAACATCTTTCACCTTATCAGGATCAATTGAATTATATTTTTCTGACACCAAGTGTCCTAATAAATTCAATTCCTAGATCCAAAAGTCAAATTTTTTAAGACTGGAATAAAGTCATTGATTTCACAATAGACTTAGAACTATTCTCAGATGATGAACATGACCCTACTCAAACTTAGAGTACATAAGTATGTCATCCAAAATGACAACCACGAAATTACATAGATAATTATTGAAAATACTATTAATTAAATCCATAAAATTTTTAGGATCATCAGTTAGACCAAAGGTCATGAAAAGGTACTCATAATGGTCATACCTGCTCCGAAAAGCTGTTTTTTGAATGTCGAATTCTATTATTCTCAATTGGTGGTAACTAGATCAACAATAAATATTTTAGAACCACTTTTCCACTTTCAAATGATAAAATAGATGATTAATACATGGAAATAGATACTTGTTCCTCAACATAACTCAATTTATGTTTCGATAATCAACACATAGTCGAAGTTAACCACATGCTTTCTTATCGAAGAGATCATGCACCACCAAATGTGGCACACTAGGGATTATAAAGCCTTTCCCAAGAAGATAATCCAACAAATAATTCTTGTATTTTATTTCAGATGGTTCTATGTGGTACGAGGGATTAGAAATTGGTTGAGTACCATGAATTAAGTTAATAATAAGCTTAGCCTCCTTTATTGGGGAAAATAGAGAAGTCAGAAGAAAAAACATCAGGAAAATCAACAAAAACTTGAGGGTGATCACCACTCAAAGGTTACCTCTACAGATCAAAGTTAAACATTGATATCAATCTCCTTATCTCTGGATAAGAAGGTCTATCTCTACTCGACCTCAGGTACCATTCTCCTTGAAATACAAAACAAACACCATTGAGTTTAGTAAAGGAGACCCGATGAAGATAAAAATCAACATAGGATTTATTGGCAATGAGCCAATCCATCTCGAAAATGAATTCAATAGGTTTCATGTTGAGAACTAGAAAATTCCATGTAAGCTCAACATCTGATAGAGAGAAAACACAAGATCGACTATAGATAACCTTCTCTCTCTTAGTACCAAGGGGTGTAGTAATATCCATTACAAAAGATAAAATATTCATTGGAAGATTAAATATATTGAAAATATGGGTTGATATAAATGAATGAGATGTAATAGTATCAAATAGAGTAGTCACTAATGATAAATCTATAGTAATCGTACCTCTCACTGTCACTGGGCCCGTATCTAGTTCCTCTGGAGACTCTTTCACTATGTGAAGAAGCTTTGTTCCAGATGCATGTGGCTAGAACCCTTTTGTATGTGAAGCACATGATTTTACCATAGTTTTAGAATGTACATATGATCCTGTTCCACTACATGGAGTGGTATAAACATGAATGAATCTCTGCAAGTGACCCAAGCATTAGCAAGGGCCATAGTTCATGGGTTCCTTAGTGGAAATCCTTTTTGAATGTCCCGACTTTCCACATTGGTAACAAACTAAAGGACCTATGTAATGCTTTTCATGAGGTCTTGAATGACCTTAATATTAAGAAACACCAAAAGAATCATCATGCTTCTTCCTTCCCTTAGAGGTATGTACACTTCCACTAGGAGAGAAAGAAACTCCTGATAACCCCGACATTCTAGCCAGGTCTATCTCAGCCATCAGTGCTCTATCCTGTACATCATCATAAGAAGGAAAATTCAATAAGAAAACCTGAGATCAAATATACCATAAAAGTCCCAAATCAAATCATCGAGCCTTCACATTATCATTTGATACAATCTTAGGTAAAAACTACCCAAGATCATCAAAACAATTTTCATATTTTGTCACAGTATTGTCAACCTTCTCAAGTTTGAAAAACTCTATAGCCTTGGCCAATAACATCAAATCTAGATAGAATTGGTAAGTGAACATAACATTGAAGTCCTTATACTCTATTCTATCAGGTTTCTTATTTATCACCATTTTATCCCACTATCTGCTTTTTGGTCCTTCCATCAGAAAGGTGGAACAATTCAATTTGATTTTATAAGGTGTGTCTAATAACCTAAACAAATTCTCCATCCTACTCAACCATTCCTCAGCATCTTGAGGTTCGTTTGTGCCTTTAAATGATAGAGGATTCTGGAAAAGGAACTCTTGATAAAAAATATTGATAACATCCCTCTAAGGTTCCACAACTAAATAATGAATGGGAAATGGAGGTGGTTCTTATCTCTGTACTTGGACAGTGAACAAAATCACCTCTAGAAGACTCATGTCCACATGAGGATTCACTCACTAAGGATCAAAAGAATCTTCCACATGGATCTGATTCTCACATCTTCTCAGAGGCATGATGTTACACAACATCAGTAGAAAAAAAAGAAGACATCATATTAACACTCAAACATAGAAACAAGGGAAATTAATCCCAATATATAGACAAACAAGATTAGTATTTCAATATATCTAAATAAAAATCAAGGAAAATACTAAAACTAATCCTCAAGACATATTTCCCTAACCACCCCTAACAACATAAGGTTCCTTATGGTGAGAGATAAACAGGCACTCAATCGCAACTACCACCAACATCCCAACAAGATTTCAGAATGCATACTGACTTCAGGACAAGAAGCTCAACCTAAGATCTAATACCACATTTTCATGAACCAGCCTGAGTACCAAAGTAACCTGATAACTGATCAGACACTGAAATAGCCCGGAGGGCATTTCAGATCCCCACAAGTCAATGACTAGAACATGAAATCATACAAAATGAACGTGAGAATTATTTTTACAATAACATTGTGGAAGTAAAAGAAACAAGACAATATGAATTCAAAAGAAACTCCACAAGGAGATATGTACCCAAATACAAACATAAATAATAACCTAAAGTACTATAACCATGTACTAGAAAACTGGAAAAACATCCCAAGTCCTAAAGGATGCATCTAACCAAGTCCACTGATCAACAACAAGAACCACCTCCAAGTGGTGATTTACCCTTTCTCAAAACTATAAGTAGAGATTCTATAAACACCTGAAGGAACATGTAAGGTGTGAGATAAAAATCCCAATAGGGTCTCACTAATGATTCAATAATAGATGCTAATATTAAATTAACCAAAAAAGTACTGTCAATTTAAGACAAATATGTTTAGAATTTCAAAATAATATTTAAAACAATTCATGATTTATACTTTAAAATATGGAGATATTTTAAGAAAAGGATTTACTTTTCAAGTGATTGAATATTTCTAAAAAAATGTAAATTTTCAAAAATGGATTAAATAAACACTTTTATATGAAACAATTTATTTAAATCATAAGGCATGTAAACTAGTTTACAAAAATGGAATATATTCATTTTAAATACAAACAAGAGAGAAACATTGTCATATTCTTAAGAAGGTACAATAGTTCAAGGCTATAAGGACTCCACACTCAAGGTGACATGGAAATATGTACATACATCCATTTTAGCTTAGGATAAATAGGACTCATCACTATCACCTAAGGGATGTGGAATGCTACATTTATGTTTTAGAATGTTTTAAATTGTAATGTTCTATCCAAATAACTCACTCACTAACTAAATCATGCATTTTCTATAGTACAAAATAATGATGGGAAATTTATTTCAAGCAACCTTAAAATACAATTCATCCAATTCTCCATTTCAAATAATCCAATTTTATATTTAAAAACCATTATGTGTTTTTAATAATAAAAATATTCCTTTTTACCAAGATAAAACCCTTGGGTTTCTATCAAAACCATTTTTAAACCATTTTAAAAAATATTGATTTGAAACCAATCCAAAATCCAATTTCAAAATCCACATTCCCAAATTAAATTCAATAATTTAATTTTTCAAAAAAATCCATTAATTTTACAATAAACCCCCAATTCAATGAAATTGGGTTTTTTTCAAAATATTCCATCAAATATGTCTTCTATAATTAAATTAAAAATTTTAATTAAAACAATTTCACAATTTATATTTCACCAATTTCCATAAACACAACCCAAATCAACGGAATTGAGGGTTTTCCAATTTCATCCCAAAAACCCATTTTTTGAACCCCAATTCAATGGAATTCAGTTTTTCCAACAAAACAATTGGAAGAAATATAATTGAAATAAAATAATTTCATTTAATTCAAACAATTTAAATTAAATAAATAAATTTAGGGTTAATAAAATTCGGGCATCGTAACACAATCATCTAACTTGGGATCAATGGATCTAGAATCACCAAACTCTAATTGGGATTCATTAATGAAGAATGATGATCAATGAAACTGGGAACATGGATCAAACCTAGGTTTATAATCCAATATAAAGGGTATTAGGTCCACAATTAAACTAAATAGTCCAATGAACCCTAGAGAGGAGAAGGGAGATAGTGGGAGATAGTAATCGAGGTGAGGAAACTAACATGGAGGAGATCGAACGACATTCTTCATGATTGGATCCACTTCTAAGAGGGTGTAGAGGGGCCAAAATCGCCTCTTGGATGCTCCTGAGGAAGAAGAAAACACATGAGGTCATTCTAGGTCCATCTTTCACCTAAAATGAAGTTTTTGAGATTTTTAAATTTTTTTTGGTATTAATTTAATGTTGTGCATGCTTTCCTAGGCAGGTTCGTATGGTTAGGCAAAACCGTGGGTCAACTGTGTACCTGTTTTAAATGGGACACATAGTTTATACAAAGAAGGGGAACAATTTTTCAAACTATGAAAAATAAATGAAAACTGCATGGGATTCCATGCTTTTCTTTGAGAGGGTGAACAGTTTGGGTAAATCATGTGTCAACCATGCCCATGCTGATAAAATTCCAAAATATTCAAAATTTCACTGGTTTCACTCTTACACAAAACCCAATCAATGCATGATCAAAATAGGGGTGTAAAAATACTTTAAAATAGTAAGAGGATATTACAAGCCAACATATGGATGACCATAAATATTGGATTTCAGTGTTACCTATTTGATTGGCAATGAACATCTATTAAATGAGGCGGGGATAGATAATGAAAATTCAAAATGGAATGCAATAAAAAAATATTATACTATATGAAATTATGATAAGTATGAAGTTGGATTACTATGATATAGTGTTTTTAAAGCTTGTACTTCTATTAAAAACGAGTCAATAGTGTTCTGTCATGAACGCAAGATGAAATAATGAACCACATAAAATTGGTGTTACTTATTTCATGTTTCTTGCATGCTTGTGTATGTGTGAATTATCTCTTGATTAGTTATTATGGTTCTTCTTGACATCCTTATAGTGGTTTAAGATAGAGTCATAAGATCAAATAGTTTTAAATTCCATGGTGTTGAACTACATGGGGTTATGAACATCTAAGGAACTCTAGGTTTAACAATATAGTTTTTCATATCAAATTTTTAGGAGGGGTATTCTTCCCCATAACATTTTATCTTAGGGATACATGATTTGGACACACACGACAATTCCGGTAACATTATAACTTTCCTTGGAGCCGTATTGAATTTCAGTTTCTCATACTATCATCAGAAGGCATGGAAATGGATGAAGGAAAGGTTTGGATCAATCAATTCAATGGAACAAACTTTTTTTTGTTAGATGCATATAGGGACTATCTCATCCCAAATCATCTCAAACATATATCTTATAAGATAGCCAACTAGATGGAAAAATGTGAATTAGAAAATTTATAACAAATAGAATAAGGCTTGGTGAGGATGATGTTGGCACAAAATATTTCCTTCAACATCTGGGAGAAGAAGACTACAATTGAACTTATGGTGGACCTAGTTTAATTTTATGAAAAAATATCTTTAAGCAATGTGTTCATGATGAGTCATTTTTTTATCTTGAGGATTTCAAATGAATGGTCAGTGGGAGATTATGTGAATGATTTTAACATGATCATAAGTCTTCTCTAGTCAGTGAAAGTGGCTTTTTCTAATGATGTGCAGGTTACACTACTACTCTCATCTTTACATGAATCTTGGGATGGAATGGTTACTAAAGTAAGTGATTCCTATGAAAAATCTTATCTTCTGTTTGAAGAATTCTGGTATTTGTTCCAAAATAAGGAGCTCAAGAGAAGCGAGGTCCAAGAATCTTCTCGTAGTGCTTTTATTACTAATGGAAGGGGATGCACACCAGATCAGAATAATTATTGAAAAACTATAGGAAAGGCCAGAGAAAAAATTCAGGGAAAGTTGATATGTCTGGCTCTTACTAACTAGAGTTTTGGTAAGTGAGGACATCTTCAGAGGAACTGCAGAAATTAAAATGTAAATGTTAGAGTAACATCTAATATAATTTCAAAATCCATTAACGTAATGGAAGATAATACAAATATTCTAATCACTATTCATAATCTGATGGAGTCATCAGTGGTTGGATTTGGTGAATTAATTAACTCACCATATGATCAAGGATACATAAAAATCTATGTATATGGAAGCTTTGGGGAAGTTCTTCTGGAATATGATAATTCATTGGAAGTTTTTGGAAAGGTATATTTCACTCCATGGATGAAAAATTGTAGTATTCTTTTGATGATAGGAGTGAGAAATATTCCGGGTCTCAAGGGAAATCTCTTTTTAGTGGTGAAGTTAGATATTGAAGGATTTAGTACTACTATCAACAATGGAGTATGGAAAGTGACTCAAGGATCCATGGTTTTGGATGGAGGAGTTGAATATAAAACCTTGTATTTGGATGGAAGTTCATATCGCAGTGCAATAGCTGTAATTTCAGCCTCTGTAAATCTGAAGGTTTGGCATTACAGTCTGGGGAACCATTATGAGATGATCATGAATTCACTAGCTGTAATGACCCAATGTTTTTCACTGGAAAGTTAATTCTTATAAATATTTCATAAAATCACATGAAAAACACAACATAATGAACTACTGAGAGCTAAGTGATCTTTAAACATAAGTTTGTCACTTCTGTGTTTTGAATTTCAAAAATCTAACATATACGGTTGTGTTCAAGATGATTTTTGGAGTCTAATAAAACAAAACTAATTTTCAGTGAATAGTAACCTACCCTTATGAATAGTAGTACAACCCTTATGAATAGTAAATCGTCCAAAATTAGAGTAACTTTACCATTGAATAATTAAATAAAATTTAGGCATATTAGAAAATGACAATTTGACCATAGTAAACATTTTGGTATTTTTGTAAGTTATAAATAACTAATTATAATTAATTTATTTATTTAAAAGAAAATATATTTTCCTAAAATGTGTTCATTAATTAAAAAATCTATATCTTCTAGTTTTTAGGTAATTTTATAAGACCATATGTAATTTTTGAAAGCATTACAGAATCAATTTTAATTTTAAAAACTGTATTTTTAGGTAAATTATGTTTTTAATTAAATATTAAATTAATCATATTTGGAAATTTATTTTTAAAAAATGGACTTCATTTTTGGATTTTACATGTCAAAAAATGTTTTGGGTGAATTTTTGGTATTTTTCTGAAATACTTGAATTTTTTGTGAATATAAAAATACATTAATTTACCGTATAAATACATTATAATTTAAACCCACTATTCATGACATCAAAAGTGATGTAAGAACTCAAATATCAAATTTAAATTCCTTCTTTAATATTCCTGTTCATAGAAGACTCATTATTCATTGCCTTGTGGGGAAATAATAAACTAATGAATTTTATATTGAGAAAACCCCTCTCCCCTCTACTATAAATACCACCCTTCACACCCTCATTTCCTCACACCTCTCAAGTTTCAAGCCTTCTCTAAAATCTTCCCAGGAATCTTTTCTAGCCCCTCTCCCACATCCAAGAGCTTCTGGTCTTATCAAAAGACAAATCCTAGCTTCCTTAAGGAGGATCTCAAGAGGAGGATTCAAGAGTTAATTTCCCTTCCTCTTTCCTTAATTTTCATTTCAATTTCATGTTCTTTTCTTATTCTCTCCACACCTATCTTCTTACAAATGGTATGGTAACTCCAATATCATACATATACTGGAATTGTATGATACTAATGGGATATTATACCATCCGACCCCTTTCCCTATTCCTTTTATTTTATTAAAGAGAACGTTCTTCGTGAGGTGTTAATTTATCACCTTTAAGAACAACATGTTTTTTCTTCCATTTCTACCTTCAGATATGGTCATGAAAACATTTTTATGGTTGAAACAGAATATGTTATATGTATTATGCCCTATTTAATGTTCTAGAACTAAATTAAGTACATAATACTAAGTGATAAATTAAAACAAGTTCATTGTGATCGAAAAACAGCCCAAATTAACCCAAACAATCATCATTTAATTCTTCTCTAATTATTCATCCACATGGTATATAATATAATTAATTATAATATAATTTAAACTTATTTAATATAATTAATAACATGAAATATTATTTCTGGATGTTTATCCATGTTCTACATGAAGTTTCATTTAAGAATACATGTGAACCGCTCAAGAAAATCCATAAAAACAAACATTCCCGAACAATGTTTTTAAACACTATAACTCATCCAAAGGCACATAAAATAACTTCATAAACCATAATGAACCATATTCATGTAAAAAAGTTTCTTTAATTGTTAATTAATGAATCTAATGTGGTTATTCAAGACATTAAAGAGAAGGAATCATTCAGATATAAGGTAAGGGGAAATTATCGAAACCAACTTTCATCCTTCGGGTTCTCCCTCTTTCACTCCTTTTTTATATGGTTACTCCTTAAAAATAATTTTTTCATATATGTATTTCCTTTTCTGGGATATACATTTTTTCACTGGTATTTATGTCAAACAAAACGTTTTCCAAAAGAACTCTTCTTTTAAGAACACACTTTTTACTTATCATTCAAGGTTGGCGGTTATTGTAACATGTATGTTATTCCCTCTTTCTTTTGTGAACCCAATGTTTATGAATGTGTTGTTATGAGATGAAAAAATTCCTTTTAATGGGTTAGTTATGTTAATTTTTTATATATTTTAATTGTGGCATGCATGATAAATGATAATTTTATGATGTGATGGGTGCGCCTGTAATTATATAGTGCAATATGAATGTTTCAATGTGACGGGTGGGCCCAGAATTATACAACGCGCCAATGCATTGAGTAAAGTGATGAATCACATGAGTTAATTTGAAATGATTTGGGAACAAGATTATATCTTTTCTCACAATTATGTGGGGTAGTTAACCACTAAGACACGATTTTTCATTTTTATACATTTCCACATTTCAAGTATTTTATTTATGATTCCTCTCATGTTCATGATCTTATTCCTATGTTATAATTATTCTCACCCCATGCTATATTTTTCTTATCTATCCTCTTACTGGGATTTTAGCTCACCCCTTTTTGATGTATATCATTAGGTGGCTACATGTACTAATGAGAGGTCAAGTGCCAGTAAGAAGCTAGAGTAGAAGGAATTGAATAAATGTTTATGCTTGATGTAGTAATTGTTACGTACAGTCCTAGTTTTCCCAAGACACTAAACCTTTTGATCCTCTATGTGTAATACTATTATGTTTTTTATCTTTAAAATGGTTTAATAGTAATGTATGAAAAGGTTGGGTTTCTATACTATCTTGGAACAAAATTCTAAATCTTGATCATTCAACTATCAGAAGATGCGAGAGTTGTTTGCTCAGAAATTAAAAAGGGACTTATTCAATTTGAATTGTTAGAAGACCAAAGCATGAAAACTGGAGTTAGTTCACATGAACATTTTGGGACCTGATTCAGTTCAATCTCATAGAGTATCATGTTACTTTTTAACATTCATTGATGATTCTATGAAGAAAGTATGGGTTTATTTTATTAAAAATAATATGATGTGTTTGATGCCTTTGTATAGTGTAAATCCATGATGGAATTATAATATGGTCAAAAATTGAATTTCTTAATATCTGATAATGGTTGTGAATAAAATGGTAGAAAATTCCAAAACTCACTTTGGTATAAGGGGATGAGGATTAAGAGAATAGTAATTGGTACTCTGCAATAGAATGGAGTTACAAAGAGGATGAATTGAAATTTGGTTGAAAAGGATAAATACATGCCTATACACTCTAGTATGACCAATTCCAATTTGGAAGAAGAAGTTAACACAGTGGAATACTCAAAAAATTTAATTCTAACCTCTAAAACTAGAAAAGGTTTACCTAAAAACATTGGTCTAATAATATACCATAAGTTTGACACCAAAAAAATGATTTGTTGCATTTTTATGTACTTGTTGATGCCAAATATATAGATAAGTAAGAGGAAATGTCTAAAGAATATTTTCTTATAGTCTATTTAAATGAAGTGTTTGGATACCAACTCTATGGTGATGTTAAATGAAAAATAATTTTAATTTTAGATGTAATATTCAATTATAATATTCTATATAAGGATCAAAACTTTCAAGAATTATAAATTGAGGAAAAGTGTTCAACTTCTAAAGTACAAGTTTGTGAGGATGAAAATGAAAAAATTTAAAAAATACTGGTGATAAAATACATTATGGTTAATGTTTTATAAGTTAGATGAATGTTAGATGTTTTATAATTCTTCATAATTATGAAAGCTTGAGGAAAATAACTAATTGTAGAACAATCAGTGGTAGGAGCAGCAAATGTTCAATAACCAGTAACAAACTTTTCAGGGAATACTAATTTTTTTTTGAGATCCTCTAGAGTCAGATGACTAGTCTGATAGTGTGAGCCAGTCACTAACGTTTTTAATACTAATGGTTTATGGGGAACCCGAATGTGTAGAAGTGGTAGTAGCACTCAGTGACTCAAAGTAGTGGGAGTCATCCTTGGTGGAAGAGATGAATTCCTTAATATTATATAGAACTTGGGATCTAATTGAAATATCTAATTGGAAATGGTCACTTGATGGTAAATGAATATATTATATAAAATAATATGTTGATGGAAGAAAAATATATAAGGCATGGTTGGTGGTGAAAGGAATTCAATTGATAATGGATTCAATTTATTATAAATCTTATCATTAGAAGTAAAGAATTATATAATCCGACTAGTGCTATGAAATGTTGCATCTAATGAATCAAACATGGATTATATGTATGTGGATATTACTTTTCTCCATGGTTATTTAAAGGAGGATATATATATATATATGATATAACCCAAGTGGTTTGATGAGCATCAGAAGGATGGACTTGTTTTCAAACTAAAGTGAAGTCTATATGGATTGAAACATGCATCTCGATAGTTGAATCAAAAGTTTGATGATTTCATGAATGAGGAAGGTTTTACAAGGATTGAATCTAATCACTCTTTATATTCTAATTTCTAGAATTTTGAAATTTATATGATTCTCCTCCTCTATGTTGATGACATGCTGTTGGTAGGACCATAAATTCAGCATATTAAAGAGCTAAAGAGTAATCTATCCAAAATATTTGGAATGAAGGATATTTTTCAAGATAAGATAATATTGGGGATGAGGATAGAAAGACATAAAAAATATATCACTCTAGTTTTATCCCAGAAAGATAACATCCAAACTATCATTAAAACATTTCAGATGATTGGATAAAAATATTTTGAAACTCCCCTTGTTGGAAACATCAAGTTACCCAAGGAATTGGAACCTTCAATAGAAGATGAGTTCTAGTACAAGGAAAAGTACAATATGCTTCAGATATTGGAAGCATTATGTATGTAGTGGTTTTTTTGTGGCCAGACAATTCCATTTTAGTGGGTGTGTTAAGTCATTACATGTCTAACCCTATGAAGGAGCACTGGGAAGTTGTGAAGTGGATCATCTGATACTTGAAGAGATTGGTAGATACAACATTGTGATTTAGGGAATATGGTCCTATATAAGGATTTTTTATGTGTATTTTTGTTGGTGAATCTGAAAATCAAAAAAGCAAAACTGGTTTTTTGTTTATCTTTGGTGAAATGATGATCAGTTAGATGTCACTACTATAGTTGGTGGTGAATTTTTATTCAGCTGAATAATTGTATGTTGTATCTTTAGAATTTAGAAAGGATTTTATCTTGTTAATGTGCTTGATAAAGGAACACATAAAAGTTTTGGAATGAGGAATGTTATTTTTGCGACAATCAAAGTGTTACACACCTTTCCTAGAATCATGTATTTCATGCAAGAATGAAACCCAATGTTGTGAAATTCCATTTCATCCAAAATCTACTAGTGGAAAAGGTGTTGAAGCTATGAATGATAATAGAGAAGAAAAATCTAAATGAAATGTTCATAATGGTGTTAGTTGAAGAATATATAAGGAAACATTGTGCCTTAGTTAGACTCGACTAAATGAGATGAGAATAGAGAACACTTATAAAAATGTAGAAGGAGATGGTTTGTCAAAAGTGTTAGAAGATTCTTATGACATTACTTTAAGAAATATTCAAGTGGGAGATTTTTGTGATCATTAAACTTTTATAAAGTCACTATAAGTTCACTCATCATAATTTCAGAATCTGGTAGTTCACTTTATCCTTGGCATAACAACGAATGTAGTAACCTTCTGCATAAGGTTAAACCTACCAGAAGTTCATAAAATTCTGATAGATGTTGTGAAAACTGGTCTATGAGTGTGGTTAACTATGTTGTGGGTGGGACATTTGAGTCATTGGAGGCCTTAACATATCAAAACCTTCAACGTATGGATGACCAAAAATGTTGGAGGTTGGTGTAACCTATTTAACTAGAAATGAGCGTCTATATAAGGAGGTGGGAATGGGTGCTAAAAAATAGAAATTGTAGGCAATCAGAAAGTGATATACTTTATTAAATTATGAAAATCATTATTTAGAGCAGGTGCACTCACCAGAGTAGAGCCAAATGTATTGTCAGAATGAGAGGGTATGACTATGCCATCGGTACTAGCTTGTGCTTGCACGGGAAGCCTAGACAGACGGTCATGCAAAAGGTGGAGAGCTACTATGAAGATGCAGATGCTGGGGAGGGGCAATTTCTTGGAGATAGTCTGGTTGAATTCTGTAAGACCTTCGGGTCATGTAATATTCTAAGCCTACGGGCCATGTAATCTCTGATCTTATGGGCCTTGTAAGGGTTCCCCCTTATCCATTGAAATGGGGGTTATCAAAAATAAATAAAAATTAAGGCCTTCAGGCCATTCTAAAAGATATAAACTTCCTATGAGCTCAAGGTTCAACCATATGATTTTTTATGTCGGATTTTCAGAAGGGGTATTCTTCCACAAAACTAACCACATCACAGAGGGTAAATTTCACTCAACCCATGTTCATCCCATAGAACCTAGTGGCTCTATGAAAACTCTTGGTTCTGACATGGGAAACCCCAAGGCTATACATCGCCAAGTCATCAACACCTCTAAAGGAGGTGGGAAAAGGCTCCAATGCTAGGGCCTACACATTTATCCATTTAAGTCCACGTGTGTCGTACCCCTCATGGTGTATAGGTGTCTCAAGGAAAGTATTTATGGAAGGTACTCAACCATCAGCAAATGCTGCATTTTCAAGTGCATGAGGTCTCCAATTGTAAGATCCCATATTTTTTCCATGTATGTCTCTCTTTTAGTTTCTGGTTAACCTCTTGGAGTCTTATTGTTCTTTATTTGAGTGTTGATTGGTAAGAATGAAACTAAGAATGTTGGATCTGGTGAAGTACTATAGAGGTACATAATTTGTAGGCTAAAAAAAGTTAACAATGTAGATTAGGGATTTACAGCGTAAAATGCTCGGGCGAGCTGACCCTGTTAAACTGTTTACAACTTAAATGTTTCAGGGTTAGTAAATCTGGATTTTTTGTTGTGTATTGGCATTTTATGACGTAAAACTATCAGGTTGACCCCCAAAAACATGTTTTAAGTTGTAATTGTTTTAGGAAATCTGTAAACCCCATTTACATCATGTAATTTCTTTTTACGTCATAAAGGATGTATTGATTAGGTTTAAAGAGAGTTGATTGGAATTTAGGAATAAATGGAAATCAAGAGGTTTATGATTTAAAAACCATATTTATGCTATAAATTGGTCATTGACATCACAGTTTTAAACACCCCCATCATGCGTTTTGATGACGTGCATCCTGCACTCGATTACAGACCTTCAAAAGATGCTTTTTGGAAATCCTCTTCGATTTAGAGGCTCGTTCTCCTTGGATCATAGTGTTCCAGATAATTAAGTGAAGATATTTTTCATTTACAATGAATTTAAGGAAGAATAATTTATTCTATAACTTGGACATTGAGGTTTTGTCTATGCGTTCTCCATTTTGGAGGTGGGTGTTTTAGTACATATCCATTTTTTCTAATTTAAATTCTATTGGTATGTGCAATTAGTACGATCTCATTGGCATGACATGCGTGCGACTTACCTAAATTAATAAACCATAGGTTTGATGATAATAACTTTCATATACTTCCCATGGACCTCTTTGGGTCCATTGATGTTGAGATGAAGCTTGCGGCCACCCACGAGGTGATCCTACAGATGAAAAGATAATGAACTGATAGTCATGAAAATGCAGATTCAGGCTTAACAATGTAATTTTTTTATTGGACTTTTATCATGAATGATCATAACATGTGAATGTGGTGATTTCTTGAAATAGAATCCCACGGAATAAAATAGTTAATCTATCATGTACTTGGATTTTGGGATAAAATGAGAAATGGAATAGAACTGGTTGGAAATTATAATCATAATTTTGATCATGGACTTATGAAATGTAAATGGGAAGTTAAATGGTAATTGGTTGAATTAACCATTATGGCTTATGATGATATGTTTTTTATTCTTTGTCACAACTATGTTGTAATTCATAAATGGTTTTCCCCAGTTATGTTGTAATTATTCTAGGGATTGATCCGTCTATGCTCTAATTCTTATAGGTCTGGGCTTGATTATGTTGCAATGCTTATAGCGCTTAGCCTGATTATGTTTTAATTCTTACGTGACATGGTCCAGTTATGTTGTAATTCTTATAAGGATCTACACCATTTTCATTTCCCTTATGATGATTATGGGATATAACATGTGAGTTTTATGTCTCTGGTTGTCATGGTTTCATGACATTCTTACAGATATATTGCATGATATTGATACAGGTTTATAAAACCCTTGGTTTCAACCCTAAACTCAGGAGTTAGCATTTTAATTCATATGCGGTGTAAATTCATTAAATTTTTACATATTCTTATCAATTTATTGCATTCACTTTATTTAGATTGGATTTTTGAGACATAGTTGTTTCGACCTATTTATTATTACTCACACACTTTTTGGGATGACATTTGGTACCTAGGAGGACTTCCTAAATGAAGGGTTGGATAAGGGAAATGAGCCATGTTTTGATTGACTGCATGATATTAGGTTGAAGCCTGGAGATGGGATCAACATGGGGTTTGAGACTAGGGTTTTAGAGTATTTTATCGAGTATTCTTAGCCTTTTATTTGTAGGACATACAACATCTCATTTTTTTACATTTCACTCTAACATTACATAATTTATTATTTTTTAGTTTATTTGATTATTCCTTTATTCTATTATGATTTCCTGATGGTTATTTTCATTGTTCCTACTATTTTTCCAATACTCTGTTATTATTTATTATATCATTAAAACTCTGTACCGAAGGGTATATTCTCCCCACTATATTCTACCCACGATCGTTTCTAGTTAGTATCCTCTGTAATATGGTGAGGCATTCCCAAGGTCATATAGCCAACTAGCTCGATCATGTGAGGGAGCACGAGGTTGGGTATGTTACAAAGTTGTATTAGAGGATTAAGATTATTTTCTGATGCCTTATTATTTCATAAAGTTGACTAGGATGTGTCATGGACGGGTAATGAGCTCATCCATGGGAGTATCTAACCCATGTGTGGGGGAAAATTCAAGTACCTAGGGATGAGACTACTGTTCATGTTGTTCACTTGTTATGGTTGATATTATTTGACTTTGGGTGATTAAATTTTCATGTGATGTTACTATTTATTTTTATTTTTACTCATGGGTTGATATGGCACAAGATGACTATTCATACATCATTATAGGGATATAGGGATATATGTTTGCAGGTATTGTTCATACTAGGGGAATATTTATTTCATGCGACATGTTTTCCCATAAAAACTGTGAAATGGAAACCCTATTATACCTGATAAAAATAAATGAAATAAATTGTTAGGTTATTCCAATTCACATGTTAGGCCAGTGGTAGATGAGTCTTGAGCCGATGGTTCTCTATTATTTTTAACCAAGGAGGTTGATCTTGTTGTGTAACCTATGTTACGAGGAGTGTGTAAATATTTATAGAAAAAATGCATCCTCATCATCCTCATATTGAGTTTCATAAGAGTGGAAATAAATATTATTCTAATGTAGATAAGCCATAACATTT
The DNA here is from genome assembly GCA_963277665.1 of Viscum album. Taxonomy (NCBI): domain Eukaryota; kingdom Viridiplantae; phylum Streptophyta; class Magnoliopsida; order Santalales; family Viscaceae; genus Viscum; species Viscum album. Next base: position 1,286,042,649 of record OY728134.1, read on the forward strand.
TGTGGATTTAGAGAATTTGGTAGCTGATCAGTTTCAAAATAGATTCTTGAGGGTTATGAAATCCATGTAAATGGGGACTGTTAGCATCATACCATCTATGTCTGAGATGATGATCAAGTTCTAGCTACATCACCTACCTACATTCACTGGGGAGGGAGGCCCCCCTAGTAGCAATGTTCTTGATTGAGTTTGTACAAATGTTCTTAATGCATCTTGGGAAACCTATTTATAGGTGGGTGAAGATTTTTTCTCGCATGCATTGAGGAACAACCATGAATTGGTGGGACATTCTGGAGCTAGCTGGGTAGTGAGAGAAGTTATCTTGGATGGACTTAGAGGTGATGTATATGTGTTACTTCTATATAGATATGTTGAGGGATGAGAAGGCTTGTGAGTTCATGAAATTGAAATAGGCGGGGATATCAGTGATAATCAATGATTGATACCTCACCAACATATAACACTTTGCTCTATCTTTGGCATTTGATGAGATTGCGATGGAGAGATGTTTCCAGGATGGGCTTCATAAGAGATAAGGTCATAGGTCAATGTATTTCACTTGAGAATCTTTACAGGCTTGATGATTTAAGATCTCATTATAGAAGGGAACCCGAGAGATTCCTTCAGTGGTGGATATACTATTTTAGTAGAGTGATTTTGGATCTCTTCTTATTCCATCTAGAAGCACCACTACAATAGTTACGTCTAGGGTAGTTGTGGTAGGAGAACCCAGGGTAGTGGGAATCCATCTCATTAACATGGTATGCTGCAGTATTTTTAGTGTGTCAAGAATAGACATAAGTTACCTTAGTGTCCTTAACCTATTGTGTACTTTTATTATTACATCAGGTTTGGTCATATTCATAGGTTTTTTAGTACCCCATAGTAGTAGAACAATGGTTGGAGATCAATACATCCACTAGAGTCTAAAAAAAACTTAGCTACCCATCACCATACAAGAAGCTGAAATTATACTAAGCATGTAGGGAGAGTTACGGAACACGGTAACTTAGTGTAAGAGTGGAAATGAAACTCAAAGGGAACAAAAACAAGGAGTAAGACTAGATCCCAGGGAAGAGGGGTGAGTCAAAGTCATGATATGCAGTGTACTCCAGTTAGTTTGGATGCAGGACATTTTATTATCAGAGGTACAATTCTTGTATCATCCACACTTGTTTCCATTTTTCAATACAAGATCATCACATTAATTATTATATTCTATTTTTTTCAAATGTTTTTTTGGTTATAGAGATCTTTGATGATTTTATGACCATCAACACAATATTAGGAGTGTATCCCGAGGATATTAACGGTTTCAAGGAATGTTATCTCAAAATTGTTATGTATCATTTCCTTTGGGAAATTTTTATTCAATAAATGAAAAGATAAAATTTATTTCTTGGTATGGATTCACTATTCCTATACCAAGTTCATATTAACATTTTTCGAAGGAGAGTTATAATTATATATCTAGAAGGGAGAAACTATTTTCAAAAGGGTGAGTTGGATCTTCAGCCTAGTTGTGTAGGACTAATTCATTGCATATTGGATTGTCACATAGATTATATAGAAATCCTTGTTTTGGGTGATGGTGGAATGTAACATGACACTTTCCCTCTAGTAAGGAACCATTTTCATGACATATTTCTTGAAGATATCTTCACCTTACCACTTGAACGGTAGATCGAGTTCACATTGAGTTGGTGTCAATGGTTGATCTAGTTTATATCCCACCATATAGAATGGAACTGGTAGAGCTTTGTGAGTTAAAGTTTTAGTTGGAAGATCAAGAAGAAAAATGTTTCATATAACATAGGACATATCTATAGGGTTCCCAATTCTTTTTTCCAAGAAGGATGATGGGACTTTGTGCATATGTGTTGATTATTAGAGATTGAATCAGATGATGGTCAAGAACCAGTATCCCCTTACATGAATCAATGACATATTTAATTTGGTGAAAGGTTATATTATCATCTCCAATATTTAATTGAGTTTAAGGTACCACCATCTAAAGATGAGACCATCAGACACACCCTAAACTAATATTAAGAGCATGTAAGGATTTTATAAGTTGGTGGTTATGTTGTTAAGTATGATGAATACACTGATGCAGTTCATGTATTTAATGAACCAGATCATTCATCCATTCCTAGATTATATTTTGGTACTTTTTGTAGATGAACTATTAGTATACTCCCTGTTAGAAAATGATCATGCCCAAAATCTTGAAATATTCCTGATTACATTGAGAGAGCGTCACCTTCACGACAAGCTACCTAAACAAAGTTTCTAGAATGAATGTGTGTAATTTTTGGGATATGTTATCTCAATGGATAGAGTTTCAATTGACCCATATAAGGTTTACTTCAGGGTTTCTTGGTAATGAACCAATAATGCCATCAATATTCTGAGTTTTCGGGGTTTATTAGGCTACTATCGTCGTTTCATCCAGGTGTTCTCCTGTTTGGAAGAACCAATGTCTAGTTTGACCAAAAACTGGTGAAGTTTATTTTGTTATATTCTTATGAGATATATTTTGAAGATTTGAAGAGAAGGATGAATTAAGCATTGATTCAAACCTTTCATGTGCTGGGTAAGGAGTATACTATATACTATGACACATTTAGAGTTAGTCACAGAGCAGTTTTGATGTAGGAGGAACAAGTGGTTTCTTGTGGCTCCAGACAGGTGAGACTACATGAGATGAATTACACTACTCATTTTGAGAGTTATATAGGTTTCTACATTCCCTAATATACTGGAGATAGTATTTTTTTTCTAAGAGGTTTCTTGTGTACCCAGACCACAAGAGTCCCTAGAAAATATTTTCTCATTGAGACCTAAACATTCGACAGAGGAAGTGGGTTGTATATTTCTAGTCTTTCAAATTTGAGCCGGATTATACAACAAGTAAAGAAAATTTTATTTTCGATGCTTTGAGACATATGATTCTGACAGAGGCAGTGAAAGAGTCTTGTGATGAGTGGTAGCTAATGATACTCTTTGCAGACATGCATCTAGATGATCAAGAGTTCTAGGGACAAGTGGCTCTGAATTTGATATCTATTATACTTGTGATTCAGGAATAGATCAATACATAGCTGCTATTTGATCTAGATGAATTATCTCTTAGATAAATCATATATGGTGGTGAGTCATGATCATGATGGTTTATTGGAAGCATCAATGATCTTCATTTCCATGGCCATGTATGGGTTCCTATGAGTTTTCAAGAGGACATGATGAGGGAATTTTATGCTTCTAAATAGGAGATACATTTGGGTCTGAAAAATAACTATCATGATCTTCATAAAAAGTACAGGTATCCAGGGATTAATAAGAAGATAGGGAGATTTTTATTGAGATGTTTCACTTGTCAGCTGGTAAAGGCTGAGAATCCCAGGCCTGCTAGGTTGTTGCAACCTCTACCCATCTGGTAACGGTAGAGGGATGACGTTTCTATGGATTTCGTGATAGTATTACCTATGAAAACCAACTATAATGGTGAATTATGGGTTATAATATATCTACTAATGAACATATTTCACTTTTTCCCATTAGGGAGACCTTTACTATTAATGATTTGGGTATTCTCTACTTGTAAGAAATTGTTCGGCTACACGATGTTACGATTAGTATCATTTCTAATCATGATTCTAGTTTCACATATCAATTATGGGAAGGTATTTATAAGGATTTGGGATCATAGGTTATTCTATGTAAAACCTATCTTCCATTAACTAACAACCAATCTAGGTGGACAATTCAGATTCTTAAGGATATGTTGTAAGCCTGTTTTTTGGATTTGGTAGTTATTGGAAACAACATTTGGCATTCATATATTTTTCCTATAATAATAGTTTCTAGACATCTATCCAAATGGTTCATTTTAAATAATTTTATGAAAGGTAGTGTTGATCACATATTTGTTGGTTAGAGGTGTGTGAGTCAGTACTCTTTAGACTGAACCTTGTATAAGAATAATCTGAGTAGGTTCAGTTGATCAGAAAGTGGTTAATAACTATGCTGAGAAGAGAGAAATCAAATAATGACCATCATAGATGACATATAGAGTTTTGTGTTTGTCATCAGGTTTTACTTTAGGTGTATCCTAGGATGGGTAAATTCCATATCAGGAAACAAGGAAATCTAGTGCCTAGTTATGTCTGGTCATTCGAGATAGTGAAAAGGGTTAGTCCAGTGCCATATCGTTTATCCCTTCCACAATGCTACAACAACATGAATGATGTGTTTCATGTGTCCCAAAATTAGTGATATAATAATAACCCATATCATTTCATAGATGTTTATTATGTTGATCAATATGTTTATGTATCCTTTTAGAAGAATCCAATTTGAATTATGGACATCAGCGAGAACAATCTAAAGGGAAGGATCATGCCTCTAGTGAGTATACAGTGGTAGCATGGTTTAGTGTGAGAGGAGAATTGGGATAAAGAATATGATATATAAAAATAGTGGAAATATCTTTTCTATGATTCCCATTAAGATACTTTAGATCATGGATTAGGGATGAGGTGTTATATAGTGGGATGGTTTTAAGATCTCATCTTTTTTCTGGTATTTCTCTCTTTTAGTTTTTGGTTAAACTCTTGGAGTCGGGATGTTCTTTATTTGAGATTTGGTTTGTACATTTGAAACAAATAAGGTTAAATCTATGAAAGTACAATAGAGGTGTACAAATTATGGTCCAAATAAAAAATTTATGATGAAAATTATGGATTTACGATGTAAAATGCACAGTCAATCCGACCCCATGAAACCATTTACACCTTAAACATTTTGAGGTAGGCCATAAATCAGACTATTATTTTTTTTATTGACGTTTTATGATATAAAACCATTGGGGTAACCTCTAGAAACTAGTTTAATATGTAAATGTGTAAGGAAATACATAAATTTCAATTACATCATCTAATTTTTTATGTTATAAAGGTTGTTTTTAATGAGTTTTAAAGCCATGTGATAGGAATTTCTATGTATTTTGAAATTGAAAGATTTATGGTGTAAAACCCAAATTTATACAAAACATTTTACATACCTAGTGAAATTTCAAACCATTCAACATGCATTTTGAAAATGTTCTTCATCTTCTAAAATTCATACCTTAAATATATTAATAGCGGGAATCCTCATTGATCTAGAGGCCCAATCGCATTGGATCATGGTGTTATGGATCATGAAAGAGAATATAATTTTCATTTATTTTAAATTGAATGAATGATAATTCGATCTATATAGATACCATACATTTCTTACATAACTATTACATCATTTTCATGATAAACAACACAATATTTATACAAATCCAGGATCAAATGGTTTAGTGTCTTGGGAAAATTAGGCTCATAGATAACTTGTACATAATAAAACATAAACATTTATTTGAATCCTTATAATTTATCCTTATAAGAGATCACATTATTCTTAGAACATGTAATCACCTGAGTATATACATCCAAGAAATAGATGAGAGAAAATACGAGTAAAAGGATGAATAATGGACATGAATCAATATATCATGGGTTATGATAAAAATCATCATCATATCATTATCATGGGATCATCATCAACATCTCGAGGGAAACATGTGACAAATTCATGGAATGCATAAATTCATAAAAATGAAACATCATTTCATAGCGGTTAAATATCACAGATAGTTGGGAACAAATCTAGCATCATGTTCATGCATAACATATATGCACAATAATAACATCATATTTATGAAAAAATCTAGAACCATGTTAATGAATAACACAAATTATCTCATGGGATACATAAAATTACCCAATGAATTGGAGGGAAATATAATTTTGGTCCCACCCGTCACATCACAATATTTACAAAATCATGCATGACAGAAAAAACATATAACAATCATAGTATGAGTCAACCCATGAAAAGGAATGGGTTTCAAAAGGATTTAATCAATCATGATTTCATGAATAAACATGGGGTTCCTAGATTAAAAAGGTAAAATTTATTTTTTATAGGAATCATCACTCTTTATTGAAGAACAAACAGCAAAAGAGGAGTCAAAGATGTGTTTTGGAAAAAAGACTACTTTTGGAGAATCTTTGTATTTGTTATAAAATCAAGGTTAAAACATTTATGTCCCTAAAAATAAAAGGTAAGAATAAATAAATGATATTTAAGGAAAATTATAGTACCATTCATGCCAAATATGTTGTGATAGAGGGATTAACCAAGGAAAAGGTGTTGGGTTTGAGAATTATCTTACCTTAATTCTTGCATTATTTTTTTCTTTTACACCTCCTAAATAAAAAATATAGATTTATTAAAACATTGATGAAAAAATTAATTATTTTATTTTCTGAAACATTTTATCAATTATATTCATTTTTTTGTATTTATTAATTTCCCTGGTTATATGTGTTCATTTTGATATCATGCTTTACTTAATGATTTACAGTTTTGCATCAATTTCACTATTTCGTTAAATGTAAATTATACAACTATATAATTAATTAAAAATATTATAATAGATATAATTACATGTTTATATGTTATATATAATTCATAATATCCATCCATGATGATGTTTATAAGTTTTGACTTGGAAATTTCTCTGTAGGTGGTTATCAGACCATTGACATGACATTATCGGGAGATCAAGAAAGAGAAATTTGAAATTTATATATATAGTAATATGATACTTATAATAGGTTTAAATCATTAATATAATGTTAAATTAGTTCCTAATTAATTCATATAAGGTTTTTTTTTGTGAAAAGGTTTGTGAAAAAAGAAAGAGAAGAGGAATAATAAATAAATAAAGAGAGAGGAGTTGATCAGAACTTACTTAATCCTCGGTGTAGCTTCTCATGTATGACACTAAAAGTCAATTGATTCTTGGATTTGGATAATTCTAGAATGTACTTAAGGATTAAAAGGGTCTTTATTGGAAGTAATTTGGTAGATTTTAGGCTTTGTAATGTGGGGGATGAGTTGTTTTCCAAGGGGAGAGAGTAGGGTTATTTATACTTGAGGAGAGGGGTATTTATTGATTAAAATTTTATATCAAAGGTAAAACATGTAATAGTGATTTTTTGACAATATAAATCATATATAATTATATTATAATTGGTTAATACATTAAATATCTTTTATAATTTTAATTCATTAGTTTATTAAAAAGGAAAGTGGAAAGAAAGAATAATTGTCATTTTTAGGGATCACTTTTGACTTTAGGATTTGGAAAGTGTCTTATAGGTTTAGAATATATGTTTGTTATATTTTTTTGAATCATTTATGAAATAAAAAATATCATGTCTGAACCATAAGTTCTATAAATTCTTAGTTCATTATTACATTATGAATGATGTAATTTACGGTACACTGGTTATGTGAAAATTGTATTTCAACTATTCACCCAAAAATTGATGTATTTTAGATAATTTTCAAAAAATCACCTTTGTAAAATTTAAATGTTATGATTTAAAAATGATATTCATTTTATCAAAATAAATTTATTGCATAGATAATTTAAAATTTTAATGTAAAAAATATGATTTTTAAGAAATACGTTAAAATAAAGTTTATTAAAAATGTGATTATATTTTTATTGAGTTTTTAAATCATGATATTTTTTGGTATTAAAATATTAATATTTAATTAATGTGATCATGATAAATATTATCTATATCAAAATATATTATTTTTAATTAAAATTATTGTTCCAATGGTTAGGTTACCATTCCAATAGTCACATTACTATTGAAATGGTCACATTACCTCATATCAATACATCTACTTTCCTTCACTCATTATTCAAATCAATCACTCTAAAGGTTCTATATTTCCATTTTCTATAATGTTTCTTTTTTTTTTCTAGTATTTCTCTTCTTCTCTATAGAGTTGTTAGTGGGGGTGATCATTCTAGTAGATTGGGGTGATCCATATTTTCCCATTTTAGCTTTTTTATTTTAAATTTTTTTTCATTTGTAATGTTTGGAATTTTAATTTGTTTCATTGATGATTAATGTAACCATATTTATTAATGAAATACAGTTTTTTTGGTTTCTCTATATTTTTCATTTTTATAATATTATATAATATAATACAAAAAATATTTATTTAGGAAAAAAAATTACTAATAAACACTAGGTTGTTATATTCTTCCCCTTTAGAAATTTCATCGCCAATATTTAAACTCATATTCTATATTGAGAATAGATGAGAGTACTTATATTTCATTGTTATCTATGGTTCCCATGTAACCTCTTCATACTTAGGGTTTCACCACAACACTTTTACAATGTGAGTTGTCTTGTTGTATAGTACTTTGTCTCTATAGTCCAAGATCATCATCGAATGATCTTCATATGAGATTTCATTTTCAATTTGTACAAACTCTGGATTCAATACATGTGAGGAGTCAGATATGTACATCCTCTGGAGTGACACATGGAACATGTCATGAACTTGAGCCATACTTGGTGGAAGTGAAAGCCTATAGCCCACTTCTTTTATGCAGTTAAGGATAATAATGGGGGAAATGTACCTTGGGCTAAGATTCCCTCTCTTCCCAAACCACATGACTCTCTTCCATGTTGATATTCAAAGGAAAAATGTGTCTCCAACATCAAAATATAAGTCCCTTAAATTATTTTCATCATTTATATTTTTCTAAATTTGATTATATTTTATACATTGTTGGATGGTTTTAACTTTTTCTTTCATCTCTTTCACAACGTCAGGTCCAAGTAGCTTTCATTAATCAACATCATCCCAAAAAGATGAAGTTATGCATGTAATCCCATATAGAGATTCATATGGATCAAATTGAATACTTGAGTAAGTGCTTTTGTTTTTTGAGAACTCAACCAACGGGATATGATGATACCATCTACCTTGGGATTCCATTAAGGAGGATCTTAGTATTTATTCAAGCATCTAAATAGTCCTTTCATATTGGACATCAATTTGGGGGTGATAGGTCATCCAAAAATTAAATTCAACATTCAAATTGTGTTAAATAATTATCCTAAATTTAGATGTAAACCTTGGATCAAGATTAGAGATGATTGAAATTGTAACCCCATGCTGCCTCACCACTTCCTTCACATATATCTTAAGAAGTTATTCAAGTGAGAAATCAACCTGAATAGTAATGAAGTTGGTAATCTTGGTAAGTTGATCCACCAAAACCCATGTAACATTATTTCCTTTGGATGTATTCGGGAGACTAGTGACAAAGTTCATGGAAACACTCTCCCATTTCTATATGGGCATAGGAAATGATTTTATCATACCTTTGGAATTATGTTTCTATACTTTAACTTGATGACATACCAAACACCATGAGATATAATTTTAAATATCCTTTTTCATTGCATCACAATGTAATTTCTCTCAAAGACCACGATACATATTTGTACATCAATGATGGATAGAGAAATGTGAGCTATGTACATTATCCAATAGATCCATCTTTATATTATGTGATGTAGGAACACAACATCTAGTTAAAAATCGACTGAAACCATCCTCATCAATGTGGAACTCATGTTTCTTCCCTTCCATTACTATTTCCACCTTCCTTTGTAGCTCCATATCATCCCTTTGTTCCGCATTGATATTATCTTTGATCAATGGTTGGGAAATAATTTGGATAATTTTAGGTATATTCCCTACCATTATGATTCCTAGATTCAACCATTGCATGATCAGGAAGAGAGGGTCTTTCTCAATTCACTCTATGGATAGAGTAGCGGGTTATTTTATATGAAGAGCATCTACAACCTTGTTTTACTTTCCCAAATAGTAGTGAATAGATCAATTGTAGTCCTTAATAAGATATAACCATCTTATTTAATGTATATTTATCTCCTTATATGTGAATATATACTTTAGATTCTTATGATCAGTATATATTACACACTTCTCACCATAAAGATTGTGTTTCCAAATCTTCAGAGCAAAAATCACAGCTTCCAACTCCAGATCATGTGTTAGGTAGTTCTTATCATGGATCTTAAACTATCATGAATTATAGGATATCACTTTATCATTATACATGAGTAAATAACCTAAGAGATTCTTCAAATCCATGCTTTATATCACAAAACCTTCTCCACTTATTTGTAGTGAAAGTGCAGCTGCAGTGATTAGCCTATTATTGATCTCCTTAAATCATTCCTCACTTTCTTCCACCCATACATAATTTACCCCTTTCCATGTTAACTTTGTTAGAGGGATAGAAAATAATGATAACTCTATCACAAAATGTCAGTAGTACCCTACTAATCTAAGAAAACTATATATTTCCATGACACTTGAGTGTTTAGGCCATTCCACAATTGCCTTTTCCCGTAAAGGGTGCGTAGAAATTCCCCCACATGTAATCATGTTCCACAATAATGTGACTTGTTGTATCCAAAAGTCACACTTTCTAGACTTATAATACATATCTTCCTTCCTTAATTTCACTAGAAAAATCCTTAGATGCATTTCATGTTCTTACTTACTTTTAGATTATATGATAATATGATTGATAAAGACTACCAAATATTTGTTGAGATAGTTTATAAAGACTCACTTCGTCAATTCCATGATGATTTTGGGGTAATTAGAAAGTATGAAGGGAATCACTATGAAATCATAGTGCCCATAACTTGAATGGAAAGCAATATTATGAATATATTCCTTCTTCACCTTTAGTGTATGATATCGAGAATAAATATCCACTATTGAGAACTATTGAGCACCTCATAGTTGATTGAACAAGTCATAAATCCTTAGAAGAGGATACTTGTTATTTATGGTGATCTTTCTGAGATCTAGGTAATTGATAGACAACTGAATTTATCTATCCTTTTTCTTTTCAAAGCGCACTAGCACACCCGAAGGCTATGCACTAAAATATATGAACCCTTTGTCGAGATGCTCGTGTAGCTACTTCTTTAAATACTCCAGGTCGATCAGGGCCATCCTGTAAGGGAATTTTGATATAGGAGTAGCTTTGGGTATGAGGTCTATTGAGAAATATATTTCATTACCTAGTGGAAGACCACATAACTATTTAAGAAATATACCAGTGTATTCCATAATAGTGAGAATTCCCATGGTATCAACACCAAAACCATTGTGGTATTTTCCAAATGATCTTCATGATATTCCTTTTATTTGTAGAGATGCATTAGATGGTTCAAAATAATAAAAATATTTCCTTTTCCTGAAACTCAATGTGTGATCTATATAATGAGAGCCAATCCAATCCCACTATAGAGTCAACTTATACCAATGAAAGTATTACAATATTATTTGGAAGAATATTTCTATAGAAAATTATATGAGAACATTCCAACACTTGGGTTGAAAATATTTCACTATAATTTATTTTTATAGATATATATATGTCAATGTATCAGGGCTTCAATTTATCAATTATATAAAACTTACAAGATATAAAGGAATGTTTAAAACTAAAATCAAAAAAAAATTCAACCATTATTGAGTGAATAGTAAATATACCCTGTACAGATTCAGTTTCATACACCACTTCAGTAGTTGTGATAGCATAATATTTCCATTTTTCTTTTTGTTTTGGTGGTTTTTGACCCTGATTACCCTCAAGGACCTTTAGTTTAGTACACTATCTTTCATAGTACCCTTTCTCCCTATAGTTAAACCATCGAACCTTGGGTGGTGCATTAGGAGGTTCCTTCCTTTACTCAACAATGATGGCCAGATTCTTCATGTGTCTTCACTATTCATGAGCTTAGTGGCCTTCTCTTGTACAATTGAATCATTTACCCATTAATTTGATACAATTACCATGATTCTTCTTCCCACATTTTTGACATGTGGGTGGTTGGATCCTCATTCTTTATTTTACATTTTACCCACCATCTTAAAACTCTATTATTCCATTCATATCTACATAACCATGGGACAAGTCTCTAAATTTCATCTCTACTTTGCGAGCACATCAAACCATACATTCAAAAAATCTAATGTCTCAGATATCCAAAGACATTCAAAGGTGTTGTTTTAAACCACTAAGGAATATATCTGTTTTTCTATCATTACTGATAAAAAAATGCAAGGCATACCATACAATCCTTATGATGTTTACCTCATATTCCATGACATACCCACTATCCTTTTGATTCATATCTATAAATTCGCTCTTTATTTTTATTCAAAGAGTTTGAGGTAAATAATTGTTAAGAAATATTTTCATAAATCCATCCCACTCCATCTCATTTATTTCATCCTTCATCCTTCTGTTCTTAATCAACTCCTACCATTAATCGGTCTATCCATCTAAATGATAGATGATCAAATTCAATTTCTTCTTCTCAGAATAATGGAACACAGAAAAGATCTTATCCATTGAGTTGACCCACTATTCCACAATAAGTGGATCAAAAGTTCCAATAAACATCAATGGTCATTGACACATAAATGACTCATTGGATAATTGCTCCTTATTGGGTAAGGTAAGATGTTTTATGTACTTCAGGTCAGTATTCATAGCACGAGACAACTGAGTAATAATTAGCATGATGTTTTAAACTCCACCCCCATTGAATTTGGGATGTCTTCTAGGAAATCATTTCATTGTTCCTTATATGGGGGTTTTCCATGGTTTCTCATGGTTACCACCATTTAATTAAATATAAATGTTTTGAAAAATATGTATGTAAAAAAATCATAAATAATTTATTATTTTGTAAAATTAACTTTAAAGGCATATCTAATGGGATCCCTTTATTTAGACTTGTTCTAAAATAGAGTTTCATGGATATTTACATATACTTAGCCTTTTTCTAGGGGTTTTCATTAATTTTTTCAAATCCCAAATCTTAAATGAACTAAACCATGTTATGATACTAACTATAATGAGCCTAATTTTCTTACATAACTATTACCTCATTTTTAAGAATAAAAAATAATAGAGATACAAATCCATGATAAAATAGTTTATTGATTGGGTGGTAAAATGAGGCAAGAACCACTTATCCTAACAGATTACTCTGTCAATCCATCATTGCTCATGTTGTCACCCTCCGAGATGATCTTCCATCTTGTATATTAATGGATCCTTCCTGGATGGGGCTCTCTTTAAAGTGTTCCCTTCAAGGGTAGGGGGTTTCCTGGTTTGGAGAGTTTGAAAATGCCACATCTAGGGATTCTCTCTAAAAGAAGAAGAATAAAAAGGTTTAGTGTATTGGGAAAATTAGGCTCATACATAACTTGTAAATAATAAAAAATAAATTTTTATTTAAATCCTTATTCTTTATCCTTATAAAATACCGCATTGTCCTTGGTACATGTAATCACCCAAGGATATACATCAAGGAAATGGGTGACATCAAATCCTAGTAAGTGGATGAATAAGAGACATGAATCAATATAACATGGGTGAGCATAATCATCATCGTCATATCATAAACATTAGATCATCATTAACATAATGAGGTATACATGTTATAAATACATGGAATGCGTCAATTAATAAAAATGAAACATCAGGTCATAATGGTCAAATACCTCACATAATTGTGAACAAAGCTAGTATCATGTTCAAAAATAAAACATGTGAATAATCATAACATCATCTTTTTGAAAACATATAGCATCATGTTCACACATAATAAACATTATCTCATGATATACATCACATTAACCAATTCATTGGAGGGATATTTAATTTTGGGCCCACCCGTCACTTTAAAATATTTAAATAATCATGCATGCCACATAGAATGTATTAGAATCATAGTCATGAATTAACCCATGAAAAGGATTGGATTTCATAAGGATTTCATCAATCATGATTTCATTAATAAACTTAGGGTTCCCAAATGAAAAAGGTTAAACATATTTGGTATAAGAATTATCATTCTTGAGCGAATAATAAACAACTCAAGAGTTGTCAAAGATGTGTTTCGGAAAGAAGATTGCTTTTGGGAAATCTTTGTATTTGTTATTAAATCAAGTAGGAAACATGTATATCCTCAAAAATAAAAGTTAATAATAATGAATTTATATTTAAGTAAAATTACAGCAGTATTCATACAAAATATTTTGTGAAATTGGTATAACCCAAAGAAAAAGAGTTGGGTTCGAGAATCTCTTTACCTTAACTCCTGCTTTATTTCACCACTTTTTTTTCCTCATGAATAATAAAATAGATTTATTAAAACATTTTCCCTGAAGTGAATTATTTTAATTTTTAAAATCCTTTATCATTTTTATTAATTTTTTTAATTCTTAATTTCCTTGGTTATGTGGTAGTTATTTTTATATCATGTTTTACTTAAAAATTTCCCATTTTGCCACAATTTTTTTATTTTGTTAAATTTAAATTATAAATTATTATAATTAAATAAAGAATTTTATAATAAATATAATTGATTTTTTATATATTATATATATTTTATAAAATCAATCCATGATGATGTTTATAATTGTTGACATGAAAATGTATCCGTAGGTGGTTAAACAACCTTTGACGGGACATTGTCTGGAGAGTGGGAAACAAAAGGTTGAAGTTTATATATATGGTAATATAATACTTATCGTAGGTTAAAATAATTAGTATAATGTTAAATTATGGAATGATTAATTCTTAAAACGTTTTCTTTGAAAGGGTAGGGGACAAATAAAGATAATAGTAAGAAGAAATAAATATAGAGAGAGGGAGGAGTTGATAAAAACTTACTTAATTCTCAATGTAGCTTCTCTTGTACGACACTAAAACTCCCCTAATGATTGAATTTGAATTACTCTAAAATATCCCTAAAGATTATAAGGGTGTTTAGAGGAAGGATTTTTGTAGAGTTTAGGCTTTGTAAAGTGGTGTATGAGTGGTTTTCCAAGGGGAGGGAGTGGGGTTATTTATACTTAAGGAGAGGGGTATTTATTGAATAAAATATTATATCGAAGGTAAACCATGTAATAGTGAATTTTGAAAAATTGAAATCGTATATAAATATAGTATATTTGGTTTAAGACTTAAAATACTCTTTTTAATTGGAATTAATTAGTTTAATAAAAAGGAAATTGGAAATAATGATTTTTTTTAAGTGATCACGTTTTGACATTAGGTTTTGGGAAATGTTTTTTAGGTTTGGAATGTAAGATTATTTTATTTTAATGACTCATTTAAAAAATAAAATATATCATGGTCATAACTCAATTTATAAAAGGATTAGTTCATTATTACATCATGAATGATGTTATTTAAGATACACCAGTTATCTGAGAAACTGTATTTTTACTAATCACCTGAAAATTGAAGTATTTAAAAAAATTATCAAAAAATAACCCTTGGAAAATCTAAACGTGCTTATTTCAAAAATTATATTCATTTTATTAAAATAATTTTCTAAAATATGTAACTTTAATTTTTAATATAAGGATTATGATTTTTATGATATAATTTAAAATACAGTTTATTTAAAATGTTCTTGTGTTTTCGTTGAGTTTTATAATCATGGTATTCATTTTTTTGGTATTAAAATATTCATATTTAATTAAATTAATAATGATAAACATTATTTATATATACATTTATTATTTTCCGGTAAAATTACTATTCTAATGGCTATGTTACTATTCCAATGGTCACATTACTATTCCAATGGTCACATTACATCTTATAAATACCTCTATTATCCTTTATTAATTATTAAACTCCATTCCTCTCAAGGATTTATATTTAAATTTTCTATAATGTTTCTTGGTTTAGTAATATTTTTCTTCTTCTCTATAGTGTTGGCAATTGGGGTGATGATACTAGTAGATTGGGGAGATTCATAGTTTCCCATTTTTGATTTTATATATTTTTTATCTTGATGTAATGGTTTTGAATTTTAATTGGTTTCTTTGCTGATTAATGTAACAGTATTTATTAATGAAATAATTTTTTTTCAGTTTACATATATTTTTTATTTTTAACATATTTTATAATATAATACAACATATTTTTATTCATGGAAAAAATATTACTAATAAAAAATTGGGCATTACTTTCTATACATTACATGTTGAGGTAGTGGTTGTGTATTCATTGTTTTTAAGGTGTGTTCTTGAGAATGTATCTCTTTTGTCTGAACTAAATTAACGTAGTATGTGCAATAAGTGAGATCACACTAGAACGTCATTCACATGATCTTACTAAATTAATATATCACTATTTTGATAATAATATATCGCTTAGACTTCCCATGGACCCTTATAGGTCCATTGAAATTTAGACCGAGCTTGTTTCCACCCACAAGGTGAGCCTACCCTTGAAAACATAATGGACCTACAGTGTTTATAAAGAATATTTTGAATTAACAATGTAATTTTTTTATTGGCATATTATTATCAATTGGAATACCAAGTGAATATGGTGATTTCTTGAAATAGAATACCATCGACTAAAATGAATAATATGGAATGTACTTATATTTTGGGATAAATTAAGAAATGGAATAGAATTGGTTGGAAATTATAATGATAGTTATGATTATAGACTTATTAAATGTAAATGGAAAGATAAATGGTAATTTGGTTAACTTGAAATTATGTATTATGATGATATTTTTGTGTGATCTGTACCAGTTATACTGTATTGCTTATAGGTTTTGGATCGATTATGTTGTAATGCCTACAAGGATTGACCCAGTTATTCTATAATTTTTATTGGTCTTGGCATGACTATACTATAATGCTTATAAGGATAGGAAAATTTATGTTGTAATTTTTATAGGGATTTTCCCATTTATTATATAGTACTTATAAGGATCAAACAAGTTTTCATTCCACTATGATGATTGTAGTCTATACCCTAGGAGGTTTATAGCTATAGATGGCATGGTTTTGTGACATGATCAGACATATCCATCATGGTTCCAAATCCGGTTTCTCTAACCTCGGTTGTGAACCTAGAACTTAAGAGTTAACGGGTTTACTTTACATGTAGTATAAATTTAATATATTCATGTCCCTACTTATCACTTTATTGTATGCACTATATTTAGATTGGATTGTTTAGACATTGTGGTGTCGACCTACTAAGCTATACTCAAACCCTATTTGGCTCTCTATTTGGTATATGTGTAGACTTCATGGATGTAGATTTGGATATGGGAAATGGGACTTGCTATGATTGACTGCTTGATGTTGGGTTATAGCTTAGATACAGGACCAACATGGGGTTAAAGATTGGGGTTTTGGAGTCTTTTATCGATTATTATCATTATTTTATTTTTATGAAATATTACTCATAATTTACTTATATTTCAGAAAAAAAATTACATTATTTTTTTTATTTGGTTTATTTGATTTGTACTTTATTAGGATATGATTTTTTGATATATATTATATTGTTACCATATTTATTTTTCTACTCTGTTATTATTTAGGTTGTCGTTATGACTCTATACCATATGGTATAGTCTCCCTGATTTATTCATCACACCCTCATAGACATTTTTAAGCCTCTAGAATATGGGTAGGCATGCCTAAGTTCACATACTCAACCAACGTAGTCACGTGAGGGAGAACACGGTAGGGGATGTCAAACCATTAACCCTGACACTTTTCTCGGTCTAGGGGGTTCATTTTAAACTAATAAATTTATCATTTTTTTAAATTGGATAATTATTTAATTAAAATAATGAAACCCATTTAGTGGTTAGGACACACTTTAAATGAACCCTAAACAAAGGGAATAAACCATAGGATGGGTACCAAGTACCACATACCTCATTTTGAACCTTCCCCCTTAAATTCTCAAATCTTACACCTTTTCCTAGGTTCTCCAGCTATCATATGGGAATAAATCAAGTTTATATCATAGACTGAGCCCCTAAATCATGCCAAAAAACTAAAATAAATTAATTATAGCAATTATAATTAATTGATCAACATAATTTCAATTCGGAAAAAATTTCAGAAACTCACCAGGTGCCACTGTCAAATCTAAATCATGAATAAGAACCTATGGGAGGTTTATAACATATTCCTAGCATCAAACCTAGAAAAATCCCTAACACATGATGAAAATTTAATATTTAGATTACAATTAACCTTAATAAAATCCCTAAATAAGTTAGCATCACAACATACCTCCAATGAATCTCTAATAAAGGACATGAAAACTTTGTACCAAGATGCCCTATTACTAAGAATCATGGAAGCCCCATCATGCTTAGTTGATTCCAACATGATATAGTGGAATCAAATTCAAAACCCTATTTGAACATGATGAAGATTATAACAAATATAGTGAAGGAAGAATGAAGATCACCAGGGGTTGAACTCACCTTGAAGTAGTGCAAAAATTCCTAGAAAACACCTCAAAACCATGGGTGTTTTAAGGTGGGATGAGAGGACACAATCCCTATCAAGGAGTTCATGAATGAGGGGATAAGGGGGTTTCCTCCTCTAAAAATAGAAGTGGGAAATTAAAAATTCACACCTCTTAATTCCACTAGATAAATTTTCACTCCATGGTGACTGCAACACCACTCCTGCGGCCATCTACTAGCTGGTGGCTACAGTAGTGAGCCTGCAATGGTCCCAGCCACCCATGGATACCTTTTCCATTTCCACAAGTCCCTTGATCTCTTAAATTCCTAAAACAATTTCCAAAATATCTTCCTTTTAATGTTGAAAATCTCTATTTCAAAAACCGATAGAAAATTTGAAATTCGACCCTCTAATAGCTAAAAACTCAAATCCACACTGAAATTATGGACTCAAATTGAAAAATGGAATTAAAAAATACCCACCATAACATGTATCATCCCCATATAAGCTTCAATTATAATCCATCCATACATATCGACCTTCTATGGTCTTCAATTCTGAACCAAATGAACATCTTCTATCCTTGAATTCTCAACGCACTTCTAAAGCACAACCATGAATTCAACGATATTAAGTCATGAAAACCAATCTTATACTCATATCCAACACCAAGTCACTTGTAAGGAACATACCCAAGATAATCCACCTAAAAACATGAATGTTTTTTCTATTAAATCACCCAACCTATTGTGCTCCCCACCATAGGGCCCATCTAAAAGAGGCTAATTTCCATCCACGATACCCTTCACCATTGGAATATACTATCAAAACACGATATGGATGTTCTAAAAATTCCCCTGGTATGGTTTCCAACACCCAAACCAAAACATAAATGAAACCACCAGTCCAATACTATTTCTACTTGTCATTATTAGTTTTTAACTAAATCCGATGGATTCCAATTTCCCAAGAATATGGCCCGATTATGATAGATTTTCCGTGAAAATATTGACCAAGTTATAAAATTACATTATCATATCCAATAAGATGAAACCTTCATGCTTATAAGACACCATATTAAATTAAATGATTGGATGATAGTTTAACCCCCTCTGGTTAAATTGTCTTATAAAGCATGACTTAAGCCGCTGATGCACCATCAAAACAACTGATCACAATGCCTTAAATCAGAGATGAACTCTATGATTGAATGAAGACCCTCATTAAATCCCATTCTAGAATCTTAGCGAAAATTCATGATGGAAACACCAACCAGCCAAAAATATTTCTACACTCCCACCTGAGTGCTGATGCATTGCCTACTTGATCCACTCTCAAACCACCTCAAGTTCATCTCAAGCCTGTTGTAAATTCTTGAACTCTATGTATCATCACATATAGAATCAAATCTAGGGTTCACCAAGGAATTTAGATTAAATCAAGCTTACATGTACTATAACATCTGGTTCCATCATGCCCATCCATTGACTAGTCTCTCAAAAGAATGAGCCTTCCCATGCCAGGGACACATGACATTGACCATGTGACACTCCCCACCATAGGTGTTCCTTCCTCATAAATTTATAGTTTTAGAACCTAATCCTTATAGACCATGATACATCTGTAACCATTTGTAATGAATGTTTAGGTTTTTCCCATTTATTATTTAGTGCTACCACCATGGGTTTCGAAACATTGTGTGTATCGCTTCTCTCGAGCCACACCCATCCATAACAATCCTCAATCATTATCCCTTACTAACAACACTTTTCAAGGCTCACACTCAGGTTAACCATGTCATAACATCCAATCCCTTTCTGATGTCTCTTCTACCATAGATATATATATATATAAATCTCTTCAACCCTCAGTAACCCATGTCCACAAGCGCCACAACCAAAATTTTTAATCCTCATCTCACACACAGTTGTTCCTTGATCCATAATTCATCATAAAA
This sequence comes from Viscum album, assembly GCA_963277665.1. Taxonomy (NCBI): domain Eukaryota; kingdom Viridiplantae; phylum Streptophyta; class Magnoliopsida; order Santalales; family Viscaceae; genus Viscum; species Viscum album. Next base: position 1,286,062,909 of record OY728134.1, read on the forward strand.
AATCTATAACCACACACACTGATTTAATCCTATCCAAAGAAAATGACATGTACTCCCATACCACCAAGTCACTTAACTCGACTCATGCTCCTAAGAGTCATCTCACATAAACAATTGGCCCACATTCATAGCCCACTGACCATGATCACACATATTTTAGTCCTATTTAACTAGGAAAACCCTCTTCGCTCCTCTCTAAAATCAAGCATCTCAATTATTCTATGATTTACCATCCAAAAACCGACCAACGGACATTGATTCCAAAATCAAAGAATCTACCTAGACTCTCACCACACTAAGAAGTGAATTCCCAATTCAATAGGGTCAGGTACTCAACCAGTCCTTCCCTCAAATTACTGTTTCGATACCAAGAACTATAACTTAATGTGATTTCATGTTCAAGATCCCATAAGGAATCACAATGCTAATGTGATATACAAAGTAACACCTCACATGCACTGATCTCATACCTAAACTGCCTACCCATTCTTATCATCTATAAGGAAATACAAACCAGTGCTAACTCCTCACATAGGTTAACCCTATATACATCAATTCACACTAATCCTACACCCGGTTCACTCATATATTTATCCATATTTAAATTAATAGTATCTCCCACCTAACCCAAAAGGTAATATTTCATATAAACATATCCCATGAGAAAAATCTCCACGATTCCATTAGAAAGCATACTAGGAAACTCAAATTCCAAAAACACACTCTAGGGTCCTCACATACTTACCAGGTATCACATACCACCTAATTATCCCACAAGGGCACTGATTCACACTAGGCATCCACATATGGAACTACCCCCAAAAAATATAAATCTCAGGATAATCCTCACTAGGTCTTCAAATATGGGAGTTACCCCCTCAAGAATCACAACTCATCAAGGTAAAAATATATATAATGACATAATCCAAATACTATATATTCCAAGGAACCTATAATAATAGGGTTTTATTAAGTAGAATTTAATTCCAAGCTATATTGGAAAACACTATATAGGTTTCCGATGACACTTTCAAAAACTAATCCCACATAATATCCACCCATACAGGGTTTACTATTGAGGCATCATATGCCTATGTAAAACTTCTAAGGACACCACAAATCTCCTTCACCAAGGGATCACATCATTATAATCACCAAAAGTGTCACATAATATATCCAAGTGACCTACCATCATAGGAATATAAATATATATATATATGTATATATATTACTCCATAAAATTCGAATTACACCAAGAACTTATATGGGTAATCATCGTATGAGTTATTTTTGACACATAAAATAGAAATAATATTATCATTACTATAACGCCCCAACCCCAGTTACCCAGATTCAGTGCATTATTACATAACATTGGAATGATCATAAAAGATCAAGTCTCGAAAGACTGATTAGTTTAATAGTGTTGGAAATAATAGATATATTCATAAGTCTTAAATTACATCATAAAATTAAAATTACAAAAACAATCTTGTATCCATAGACCACAATCATATCCCATACTATCTCTAAAGGTCATTCATAAAATCCTAATTCATATATTGTAAAAAATAAAACATAGAAAGGGGTGAGCTTAGATTCACAGTAAGGATAACAATATAGCGAAATTTTTATAAATAAGCATAAAAATTTAATGCAATGTATAACTAAAACAAAAGACATTTAAACTTGAACATCAACATAATATGGAAAAGATAAAATGAAATAATTTCATTTACATATTCACATGGATATTATACTAATTGAATAATCAAATGAAATATCAATAACCACTTTTATAATAATGGAATGCATAATGCCAGACTTTCATAAACACATAGTCAAGGCCTTGTTCCAAGACTACAAATAAGATTTTTTCAAGGCCTTGTGCCAGGACACTAGTTTGCCTCATAAGACCTACCGATGCATCGAGGAGCTATAGTAGGCTCCACCCATCACATATTAAGTCCAATGCATTCCTCATATGAAAAGGTTTAAACATAACATAAACATTCTTATTAAAAATAGCATATGAAATATCAATACTTTATCCATAAACCATGAATGGTATAAATATAAAATATCCACAGTCAAACATATCACAAATCCTTAAATACAATATGGATGTTATGTATCATAATAAATCAACTTCTGATAAGCTTAAAATCTATCAAAGGATGTTGACATAGATGAAATAAAAACTATTTGAGAGAAATATCTATTTTTTGAAAAAATTTTAAAGTCACATTGTAATAAAAGAAACAATTTACTTTGAAAATATTTTTATAAGATTGTAATGGAAGCTTTGACAATTTTATAGTGGCAGAAAATAGCTACACCCACCATATAAGTTAAGAAAAGTCATTATTACCTTAATTTTTTCAAAAAGGTAAAAAATGACCTTGTTTGGAAAACGACGGAAAGATTCCTTTAAAAAACATATATGGTCAAAATATGGTATAAATGAATTTTAACCATTTTCTATTAAATATTAAAAAAAAATTAAAGACATTTTTTATGAAACATGGATGTGGATGATAAAGAGGTCCTCGTAGATACTTACATAAAAACAACCTCAGATAATAAAGAGATTGTGAAATTAACCCTTAAATTGTACTCTTCCTTGGTCTAGGGTAGGTTAACCTCTTGCATAATGTTGAAATAATTGTTATTAAATTATACAAGAATCATATACATTAAAATGATATCATATATGATCTTTCAACATTGCTTTGTTAATAATATCGTAGTATTATCGTCATTTCGGGTGTTAACTGATTCGTTTTCCTTTTTATGCTTTGTTATGTAAGTAATGTTTGTTATGGATAGGATGTATCTTATTCATATTTAGAATTATATTAAGTCTTTAAAAATTATTTTTAATCATCTAATGAAAATCAGTCTTGAATTGATATGATGGGGAATGAATCTCATCACATTCGTGGAGATGGTAGTCCGTACATACACACGAGCAACAATAACATTATTTTGATATTAAAATAATATATAATTTGATGGTATATCATATATACAGAATCATTATAATGTTATATTCATTATTTACATCAATTACACATCATTATCATACCCATCCAAATAATAATGAATTGAATAACAATTACACCACGACGTGGAGATGGTAGGCTGTACGTAGGCACGTATGGTGACATGTCATTCAAAGGATGGATAGAATACTGAATATGGTTGTAAAATATTTATAATAACATAAAATTATATATAAGATACTAGAGATATTATTTTATAATGTAAATAATAATGAAAGAAGAAGTGGAAGAAGAAAGGAACTTTAATGATTTGATGAAATATTTACCTCTTCTTCAGGTTCTTCATTTTGATTTGATAAATAGTTATCCTTAGGTTGGCTTTATGACTAATTTAGATCCTCTAGGATGAATTAAGAGAAGTTTAGAGGTTATTTGGTCAGGTTTTGTCCGATCCAAATGTATTTTAAGGTGTGAATTAGAGAGAAGGGGGAGTGCCCTTTTATAAGAGGGGTGAGGGGCACCTTAGGAAAAGGGTGAAATATTATTTTATAATAAAATCATTTTCGGTTTATAATAGCTAAAAAATGATTTAGTTTGAGTATTAGGTGTGTATGGGTCTAAAACCACTCAACTAATAGTTTTTAGATAGGTTTGGGTCACTATATTAACTTTCTCTTTTAGATTTAACTCTTAGTTAAAAAGTTTGACATTTACCATGTCTCTTTGTATTTTTATATTATATGGTTAATAAACATACTATATACTTCCAAGAGACCCCAAGTGGTTAATTAATTATACACCTATCATTATATAAGTCTTCTTTCTGAACCTTATATTTTTAGCATAGAATATCAATTAATAATATAATATTTGTTTTAAAAACTCTTTTATGTCAATTTTGACACAATTTGGTATTTTGTTTTTTATAAATTCATAACAGCAGTATTACATCAAAAAAAAATTCATTTAATCAATCCTAACATGTCATATTCTGCTATAAAATTTAGTTATGGCATCAAAATTTTAAAATTATATTTATTTTAACATTTATAATACCATTTATTTGATTCTTTCATTAATACGGAAAATACTGCATCATCATTGTATCATAAATAAATTTAATTATTCAATGTCTAAAAATTATAAATAAACTACCATTATGTATGAAATATTTTTAGATTTATATTTAATATCTATAGTCAAATAGATAACACGTATAACCCTATGTAATTTGTTTTTACTAAAAGATATATGCTTTTGTCATTTTTGTTTTTACTTTAACTTAATTAATATAAAGTGTCATTATCACTTACTAGTGGCTCCATGGGGTCCCAAAATTGACCCAAATATGCCCATAGTCAGTCATGTATCATAATATAGGGTTAGTACATGTGTTAGGATAATTTAATATTATTATAATATTTTTTAACCCTTATTTACCGAATTTATCCTTTAACCATGGTAAATGAAATATTTACCGAAATAATTATTCAAAATATCTAAAAATAAAAGTTACCTATTTAAAAAATTTGGACCTCCTAATTATGAATATGGAATCTATTCTTCTAAATACAAAACATTGAAGTGGCAGGAATTAATTTAAAATTAATTTCTGTTGTCAAAACAAAAAAAGCGTGTTTTTAAGAAATAATAACAATCAAAAGATTGACACTTACTTATGTTCAGTTTAAATATGAAATTATGTGCAATGACCAAAATTATATTAAATGGTAAAAATATAATCTAATTATACTTAAAACCCACTCAATAGTATAATTTATCACTATAAATTATTTTGAATAAAAATGTTTTTTTAAATTAAAATTTAGTATTTTTCACTATTAATAAAAAATTGAATGTTTTCAGAAAACTACCAAAAATTCAACCTAGGATAATTTCAATATTCTGAATCTAAAAATGAATTCCATTTTGAAATATAAAAATTATAAAATTTTAAAAAGTGGGTATTACTATTCGTAATGGCTAGTTTGATTGGTTGTGGTGTGTTAGAATCTCGAAGTTGCGTGCAATGAAAGCTATTGCATTATTCAAAGGGAAGTGTACCATGGAATCTTGGGGTGTTATATTCTCCTCTCCTTCAATAAATTTCATCCTCCCAATTATAAATTGTTCTTAGAAAAGAAAATGTTAAAAATAGAAAATACCTTTGTGGAAAATCCATATCAAAAATAGGGTTAATAAAATTTAGTTTTAATAAGAGGGAAAGGGAATTGAGAATTTTACCACAAAATTAGGTTTTTGAATAGGAGAACATTAGTGGAAATTATAGAAACATAATAAGAGGGAAAACTTAAATATTTATAGGGAGTGATTGAGGTCATCAATCACAAAAAAAGTGTAAAATTGAGGGCCTCAAATACATCAATCTATGATGATTTAAAATATCATCAGTTCAACAAAACATAAGGTATAAGGATAAAAAAAATTTGGTTTTAATTTCCCTTCCCTAAAGATTGAAACTAATTTCTTTATAGAATAAGATAAATATATATATATATATACTTGACAAGTAGAGTTTCATCCTTCAACTAATTTCTACCACAAACTCATCTTTCACTCCAAAAGATAATAGAACTCAAAAATCTTATATTTATCCTAATCGTATATGGTTCCAAATATTAACACATACAATTAAAATGAAGAAAAAATATTTTTTAATGACCAGGGACTTCCTGTAGGCTAGTGGAATGTAATAAAGGACAATCACACTATGGTTGTAGGTTCGATTCCTACAGCTTTGTCCGACACGATGGGTTATCGCCCGACCTGCTGGTTGTCCTTTTCCTGAAACTATACTATCATAATATTCCAAAAATAATCATAAGAAATGTTTTATCCTTAAACAATACTATCCAAAGTTCAACTTAATCCATTCCAAACATTATAGTTACCCAATGTACCTCTGTCCAGACTCTCTGTAAAAGGTATCTAAATTCCAAAATCAATTGTAACATTATAATCCCCAAGAAAATTAATGTTTTTATTATTTTCACGTACTGAAAATATGATTACCTTAGTCATATTAAAACATTAATGAAAACAACAAGTACTACAGTACAATCATTATATATATATATATCACATTATTCTTATAACCAGAATATAATCCTTCAGTCCATAAACACAAATACATTAATTATTCCACTTCAACTATAGTAACAACTTAAGATTGTCCTTGATCTCTTGTCCTTTTCTGAGGTAAGTTTCCTTGGTGATTATGGCATTCATTTGCATAATGCCCCATTTCTCTACAATTGTAGCATTCAACATTGACAACCACTTTCTTCCCCTTGCAATCACAAGCTTGGTGACCTTTCTCTCCACATTTGTAACAAACTCCCATTCCTTTTAGGCAAGTACCATGGTGTTTCTCCCCAAAATTATCTCATAATTGAAAATCCTTATTTTCCTTTTTCCCTTTATATGTCTCTTGTTCCACCGTTCTTTTCATTTATTGCTTTACTTTATTGTCATAAGATTTAGAGAATTACTTTTTTGTCTTGATAGAACATGAGACTATATCTTCATACATTGAGGAAGATTGTGAGACTAATGCTCGACCTAGAAATGGTTTTAACCCATCAAAAAAATGATCAATCTTACTCTTTGGTGTTGAAAGTTGGTTCCCTAGACCCAACTTGTATTGTACTTTGATTACTGTTACATGTATTCAATTTTTTTCATACATGTGTTTATCTTTCCATGATAGTGTAGATACTTCTACATCCACTTTGTTTATAGAAATGTCCTTAGATTACATGTCACATCAAATGGTTATAGCAGGTCCCATGATATAATGAGAACCCTGAGATTCCATGAAAGTAATCTTAATGTAACGTTGTATGATCTAGTTACATCATTCCGAAAGGAAACAGATGATGTGTGACCATCAGGTGCTGGGAGATCATAATCATTGAGACTTCTTCTCATGAAGTTTGTACTTGATGATATATGGCTGTTGAGATCATAACGGCAGACCCGCTTAATATGAACACCACATGTTTCTGGTGTCATTGGTTGTTCCTATCTATGGATATGTGTAATGGTCTCTTGACTTGATATCGTTATCAATGAATGTCATTTAATTACGTACATTTTATATAAGGCGAAAGCCATGGACACAAATTCCTGGTGAGGTAGTTTGTATCGGGTACGTCATTAATGGAATGACATTGATTGAATGATCAAGAAAGGATTTGTCACTTCCGAGTTCATGAAGAGATATATCGGGCCTGGTTGATTAGGATGTTTTCACCTTTAATAAATCCATGGCCATGGTAGTCAAAGGTAAATCCGTCCGAAAAAATCAACAAACAAAATAAATAAAATAAAGAATGATGACACTAGTATGCATTCTTCTTTATTGAGATATCTATGATGAAGAGATTATATTACGCGGAATGTGTTTGTAGGAAGGCAGTCGTTGATTTGACTTTTCCTTATCTCTATAGGGGCCTCGATGGGTTGCTAGACCCCGCTCTAGGTCGGTGGTATTATTCAATGCTATTGAGATAAGGGCCTAGAGGGTAACACACAAAAGCACCTTGAGAATCTACCCTATTCCTGGAATAGAAATTTAGAACTTGGTGGGCCCCGCCAAAGGGTCCAAGCCCTATCCAAGTTCTATGGATCCCCAAAGAATAAATAAATTTATTAATTAATCGAGTTTAGAATAATTCGTTGAATGTATTTATAACACATATTTACATGTTATATAGTAAATGCAAGTATTAATATTATTCGAATAGATTTAAATATTCTATGTTCGTTAATATTAGCAGGAGGAATGATTCGAGTTAAAGACACAAATTTATCACGTAATATATTTATATATTACAAGTAAGTGATAAATTGTAAATATTATTTAGGACATAATTTTATTTGTCATAAATAATTATTTATATAAATTATATAGTGGAAGTCTATTACATGGGGGCCGGGAACCTATACCGCATGTTTTAAACACTCCCTATATAAGTGAGAGAGAGGCTCTCCCATGATTACTATTCATGTGTCAAGATTGAGAGCTTCTCTCTCCTCCTGGAATCTAGAGAGAGTCTCTCAAGAAAATAAGGATCTTCAAGATCATCCATCTTGGATTGAAGCTTCTTCCTTTGCAGTGATCGTCGTTGTACTGAAGTGAGCATCGAAGATCCGCGCTAGCACCCGGATCTTGACGAACGGCGTGCGAGCAGATTCACGAGGCGTGTGTGGATGATCTAGAGGGACTCGAAGTCAGAGTCTTTGAGCAACGATCACCGGCGTCCTATGGAAGACTTGCATACGTCAATTCTGAACAAGTTAAATGTTCAGTTTAATTTTTCATGATCTCTTTAAACCTTGAGAGATCCTAGGACCAAGCCGGGACAAGATCACCCGAGTTGATAGTGTTATGTCACTCCGGTGAAGAATAAAATTTTAAATTCCCGGCCCACCAACTTCTGCTGCGCAGTCCCGGTACCCAATAGTGGTATCAGTCATTTAAAATTTTTAATTAGATCGATGTCATGTTTTTTGTTTATTTGATGTTTATCTCAAAGTGATAATTAACATCAAATACGTATTTCATTATTTTAAAATATAATAAAATATTTAATATAAAATATTTAAAATATTTTTCCAAAAGTGTTTGGAAAAATTTTTAATAATAAAATAAAAAAGATGAAGACCCCAATTTGGGGTCTTTTTACTTTTAAATTAAAAAAAGGGGAAGAAAAGACCCCAAAATGGGGTCTTCTCCATTTATTTTAAAAAAATGGGTTGGCATCCTTTTGTCTAAAGACACAAAAAAAGGAAGACCCCAAAGGGGTCTCCACTCATGCATCGCTCAGGGGAGGCAAACCCTAGCCGCCTCCCTTCCCACCAGAATCCCTCTGTCTGGCCACCCCAAGCTCGCCAGCCTCCTCCTGCACGCCGGACGCGGTCCGCGCTGGCCTCCTCTGCTGCGCCGCCTCAGACCCCACCTTGCTCCAGCCTACCATTGTGCCAGACCTCCTCCATCCGGCGACCCCAAGCTCGACGGCCTCCTCCTCCGTGATGGACACGGCCCGCACTGGCCTGCTCCTCTCCCGCCCGACCTGCCTGCTACGCCGCCTCGGACCCAACCTCACGCCGGCCTACCCTCATACTAGACCACCTCCAGTCGGCCGCCCCGAGCTCGCCAAATAGGCCACGCCGCGCCGTTCAGGCCATCCTGGACTGGACAACCGCCTCACCGGCTCGCCGGAGCAGCGGGCTGCCAGCCATGTGGCTCACCGGCCTCTTTCCAGGCCTCCTTCCACTCCCCTCGGACCACGCCAGGAGATGCAGCCATCACGGGAGTCGTTGTACGATGCGGTCACACCGCGGTCACACTGCAGTCACGTCGCGGTCATGCTGCGGTCACGTTGTAGTCAAGCCATGGATAAGCCACAGTCAAGCCGCGGTACCCTATTCCAGGACGACATCCCGCGGCGGTACGCATTCCTTCCGGACTCCTCTCTGGCTAGAGGTAACCCTGCATTGAATTAATTTAATTTTTTAAATAAAATTAATTGTAATTATATTAGGGGTTTAAATCATTTTAATATGAAATATTAATTTAATTTAAGTTTAGAATTAAATTGATGGTTTAATTTAATTTTTGGAATTAAAATTTAAATAAACAAATGGAACCGATAAAATAAATTATTTGAATTCAATCAAGTTCATTTAATTTATTAGAACACCCTCACATTATTTAAATTTTTTGCAATTTAATTTTATTGCGCATTTACCCCGACTGGTCGTGAGAAAGTGACCGACCTTTGAATGTTTGTAATTTATTTATTTATTTAATTATTTATTCAAAGTATATGATGATTGTATTATTTAATTAGTTAATGATGGTCTGCGAATCATCTTTTAATTCAAATATGTATAAGCGCATGCGTGTCCATTGCACTGGTTTTATTTTGTACCCCAGACCCCCTCACCTACGTGCGAGTATATTTGTAATTATATGGTGACGATCCAAGATGCAGACCCTGCCATGTAGAGGCGGTAGTCCAGACACGAGTTGGGCGCTTTGCACTGGGGCCAGCAGCGACACGAGTCATGTATTGACTCAGGTATGGATTCCCCAAGGTGATGATTGATCAGTTATCGATTGATCATTATAGAATGCTCAAGACCAGTCAGAATGTATGATTTACTTTATGTATAGTTTATTATTTTATGCGTCTGCATGATTATTGCGTGATCACATAGAATAGTAAACAAGATAAAATGCATAAAGATGTGACAAATAATATTCTATTTCATGTTCAGTTGTGAGTGAAACAACCCAGTTTGAATATAATAAATAGAAAAGTATTTTATTCGTCAATTAATATTAAAATCCCTCAAAGATATATTAAGTCTAAATGCCTTCCATTTCTCACATCTAAAAAAACTGGCTGTTTGGGTGCTCGTCAGCCTTAGTTGAGAGTGCCTCTTACTACTGGGGCTTTTTCATGAGAGAAATGGGTCAACTTAACTAAAGTGAGTAGTCAAGGATTAGCCTTAGCTACCTTGCTATCACTTTAGAGGAAAGAGGTTGAGGGAATCAAGTTTAGATTCCAAAATCTGGGACATTACTCAATAACACAAGGAACCACAAGACCATGTGGTTGGCCAGAAAAGAGCCTACCTTGAAACCCTCTAAGTAGTTTCATATCCCTAGCTTTTAGACTATGAGGGAGGTTTCGAAGATCCTTGCCACTATAATTCTCAAGTGATAGAGTATTCCGAATCTAATATTGAGGGCTATTAAGGATTGTTAAAATAGTGGGAGACATTAAATGATATAATAATTTATTAATCATAAAAATTTCAAAAGGTAATCAAGACAAAGTACTAACTGCTAAATGTTTATCTGATGTAGATTCCAAATGGAAATCACCAACACCACAAGTACTTTATCACTGCGATCAATCATGGATAAAGAAAATATCATGACTGGTAATAACTTCCAAAAGTGGTACAGGCGCTTGCGCATATTACTATGCCAAGAAAGAAAGTTATATGTGCTGGAATCCCCAATTCTTTCTGAGCCACCGCAAGGAGAAAGAAAATAGAAAAAGATAAATGGAGAAAGCATGTAGACAAAGCTCTTGATGTACAATGCATCATTTTGTCATCCATGTCCATCCAATTCCAAAAAATTCATGAGGAAGAGGACGCCTACACGATGCTTTCACATCTCGAAGAAGTATATGAGGAGAGGGCCAGACAAGAAAGGTATGAGTTCTCAAGTGCGCTTTATAAGTGCAGGCTAGTAGAAGGGTACCAATTCGGTCGTCATGTACTCAAGATGATTGGGTATATTGAGAGTCTTGAAGCCCTTGGGTTCAAACTGAACCAAGAACTAGTAGTGGATATCATTATTTCCTCTTTACCGTCAATCCTCTCGATTTTAATTATCAATTATAATATGTATGATAGGAAAAAGTTGATCCCGGATCTCAGGGATTTAGTTTTCCAAGATGATAAGGACATGAAAAACACCAATTCAATTGTCCTTATGGTGAATAAGAAAAACAAGAGCAAGAAAAAGGGGTCTAAGGCCAAGTCAAGGCCAAAGACACCAATGAATCGTCCTGCAATGAAGCCAAAGATTCAGAGGCAAAGTAATGAGCAGGAATTTGTCTGCTTTGGATGTGGAAAGAAAGACCACTGGAAGAAGAATTGCAAAACTGGGAAGAAGAAGCAAGCTGATGCTTCTACATTAGGTATTTATGTCATTGAATGCAATCTATCTTTATCTAAAGTTGGGTATTGGATACGGTATGTTGATTACACATTTGTATTCATATACATGAACCAAGTAGGTTCAAAAATATTTCAAAAGGTCAAGTGGATCTCCAAGCTACAAATGTTGAATGTCTGGCGGCCTTGGAAGTAGGAGACTATCACTTGACTTTACCAACTGGTTTATTTCTTGTTTTAAACAATTGCTATTATGTACCATCTGTTACCAGGAACATTATCTCTGTGTCAAGTTTAGACACTATGGGTTTTTATTTCATGTTTGGAAATAAAAGTTGTCTCTTTTATTGGGATAACATATGCTATGGTATGGAACATAATAACAATGGTTTATATATTCTAGAACTAGAAAACTCAGTAATGTTAATCAATGACAAAACAACCAACATGACTCAAATAACACCCGCCTATGGCACTTTAGGCTTGGTCACGTAAACGAGAAGCGATTACGAAGATTACATCAAGAAGGGTATCTAGACTCAGTACAGTTAGAACCCCTAGATTTATGTCAAGATTTGTTACAAGGAAAGATGACAAAAGCACCTTTCTCATGAAAGGGAGAAAGAGCCAATGAAGTGCTGGAATTAATACATACCGATGTATGTGGTCTATTTCAAGTAAAGGCAAGGGGTGGTTTTCTATACTTCATTACTTTTACCGATGATTATAGTAGGTATGGCTATATCTACTTAATGCAGTATAAGTTAGATTCATTTTGTTTCTTTAAGGAATACCAAAATGAAGTAGAAAACCAACTTGGTAAGATGATAAAATCACTTCACTCAGACCGAGGCGGAGAATATCTTAACCAAGCACTAATTGATCACTTGAAGGAGTGTGGGATAATATCCCAACTCACTCCTCCTTATACACCACAATGGAATGGTGTTATTGAAAGGAGGAACATGACCTTTCTTGACATGGTCAGATTAATGATGAGTCATACAACTCTTCCATTATCCTTTTGGGGATACGCCGTGTAGACAGCAGCTTATACCCTTAACCAAGTACCAACTAAAGGTTTAGATGGGATTCCATATTAGTTATGGTATGAAAAGAAACCCAATATGACACACATGCATGTGTGGGGGTGCGATGAATTTGTCAATAATTTACCAAGTGACAAATTAGTATCCAGAAGTAGTAAGTGCATCTTTATAGGTTATCTTAAGGAAACTAGAGGATAATACCTATATAACCCTTTAGATAGAAAAGTTATTGTGGAAAGATACGCCACATTTCTAGAAATGGATCACATTTCTACTGGAAATAGTGGGAGAAAGATTGAATTCGATTAAGGTAATGCTCCAGATGCACAAGAGTTGGTAGAGGAACAATCTCCACAAGAGCAAGTGGAAGATGAAATTATTCCTGAGACACAGATACTGCGTAGGTCTATGCAAGAGGTTTGAGAACCAGAGCATTATGGTTTTCTTGTCACAGAGTCAGGTGACATAATAGTCCTTGAGGATGATGAACCTCTAACCTATAAGGAATAAGTAAAAGGAAAAGAAGATGCTAAATGGAAAGAAGCCATGAATTCTAAGATGGAGTCCATGTACCAAAAGCAATTTTGGATTTTGGTAGACCCTCCAGTTGATGTAAATCCCATTGGATGCAAATGGGTATTCAGGAAGAAGCTAGAAATGGATGGTAAGGTCAATACCTTTAAATCAAGATAAGTTGCAAAGGGTTCCAGGAAACGTCAAGGCATTGACTATGATGAAACCCTCTCATCAGTGCCAATGGTTAAATCCATCAAAATATTGCATGCAATAGCAGCCTTTCATGATTTTGAAATTTGGAAAATTGATTTCAAAATTGCTTTTCTAAATGGTAAGTTTGTTGAAGATGTCTATATGACTCAAAGCGAAGGGTTTGTTAAGTCAAATAATGCCAATAAAGTATGCAATTTGCAGAGATCCATTTATGGATTGAAGTAGGCATCAAGATCATGGAATGTTCGCTTTTATGAGGCCATAAGAGATTTTTGTTTTTTCAAAAATGAAAACAAGCTTGTGTCTATAAAAAGGATGCAGGGAATGCTATCGTTTTCCTAGTTTTATATGTTGAAGACATATTAATCATGGTAAATGAGGTGAAAGACTTACAGTCAGTTAAGATTTTGTTAAATGAATGCTTCTCCATTAAAGACTTAGGTGAAACAGCCTACATTCTAGGGATCAAGGTCTATCGAGATAGATCTCAAAGGCTTCTTGGCCTAATTCAATGTACATATAATGAAAAGGTTCTCAAAAGGTACAATATAGAATAATCCAATAGTGTATTGTTACCTATGTCACTTGGTGTAAATCTCTCCAAGAAAATGTGTCCACAAACACAGGAGGAGATTGACAGAATGAGTAGAGTCCCTTATTCTTCGACACTGGGTTCTATCATGTATGACATGCTATGTACTATGTTTGATGTTTCCTTTTCTTTAAGCATGATGGGTAGATATCAAGCCAATCCATGAGAGCTGCACTGTACAACTGTTAAAAATATCCTAAAGTACTTAAGGAATACTAAGGATATGTTCCTGGTGTATAGAAGAGATGAGGAACTAGTTGTGAGGGGATACACTGATGCTAGTTTCCATACAGATCATTATGATATGAAATCACAGTCAGGCTACATCTTTTTCCTGAATGGTGGTGTAGTGAGCTGAAGAAGCTCAAAGCAAGCTGTGGTTGCTGATTCTATAGCAGTGTTCGAATATATTGCAGCTTCCGATGCAGCAAAGGAAGCAGTTTGGATATGTAGATTTATCTCATACATTGTGGTTGTACCTAGTAGTGTAGACCATGTTCCAGTATATTGTGATAATACTACTATAGTGGTGCTTGCCAAGGATCCCAGGTCTCATGAGAGGACAAAGCATATTCTTCAAAAGTTTCATATCTTGAGATATTTTACTCAAAGTGGTGAGGTGACAGTTAGAAGAGTATCCACAATGGACAACATGGCAGACCCCCTGACTAAAGACATTTATCAGCAGAATCATGATTCACATGTGAGAGCTAGCGGATTGAAACCTATCGCATCAAATGGTTATAGTAGGTCCCATGATATAATGAGAACCCTGAGATTCCATGACAGTAATCTTAAAGTAACGTCCTATGGTCTAGTTACATCATTCTGAAAGGACACAGATGATGTGTGACCATCAGGTGCTGGGGGATCATAAGCATTGACACTTCTTCTCATGAAGTTTGCACTTGATGATCTCTAAAGATTGAGATCATGAGGACATACCCGCTTAATAAGAACACCACATGTTTCTGGTGTTATTAGTCGTTCCTATCTACGGACATGTGTAATGGTCTCCTGACTTGAGATCATTATCAATGAATGTCATTTAATTACATACATTTGATATAAGGTGAAAACTATGGAGACAAAGTCGTGGTGAGGTAGTTTTTATCGGGTACGTCATTAATAGCATGACATTGATTTAATGATCGAGAAAGGATCTGTCGCTTCCGAGTTCAGGAAGAGATATCTCAGGCCTGGTTGACTAGGATGGTTGCACCTTCAATAAATCCATGGCCATGGTAGTCAAAGGTATGACCATCTGGACAAATCAACAAAAAAATAAGGAAAATAAAGAATGATGACACTAGTATGCATTCTACTTTTTTGAGATATCGATGATGAAGAGATTATATTACACGGACCGTGATCGTAGGAAGGCATTCATTGCTTTGACTTTTCCTTATCTCTATAGGGGCCTCGATCGGTTGCTAGACCCCGCTCTAGGTTAGTGGTATTATTCACTGCTATTTTGATAAGGGCCTAGAGGGTCACACACAATAGCACATTGAGAATATGCCCTATTATGGGAATATGAATTTAGAACTCAGTGGGCCCCGCCAAAGGGTCCGAGCACCATCTCAGTTCTGTAGATCACCAATGAATAAATAAATTCATTAATTATTCTATTTTAGAATAATTCGTTGAATTTATTTATAACATGTATTTACAAGTTATATAGTAAATACAAGTATAAATATTATTTGAATGGATATAAATATCCTAGGTTCGTTTAATATTAGCAGGAGGAATGGGTCGAGTTAAAGACTCAAATTTATCATGTAATATATTTATATATTACAACTAAGTGATAAATTGTAAATATTATTTATGACATAATTTTATTTGTCATAAATAATTATTTGTATCACTTATATAGAGGACGTCAATTACACAAGGGCTGGGAACCTATACCACTTTTTTTAAACACTCCATATATAAGTGAGAGAGAGGCTCTCCCATGATTACTATTAATTTTTCAAGACTGAGAGATTCTCTCTCCTCCTGGAATCTAGAGAGAGAGTCTCTCAAGCTAATAAGTATCTTCAAGATCATCCATCTCAGATTGAAGTTTCTTTATTTGTGGTGATCTTCGCTATACTGATGTGAGCATTGAAGGTCCGCACTAGCACCCAAATCATGACGAACGACGTGCAAGCAGATTCGCGAGGCATGTGTGGACGATCTAGAAGGATTCCACGTCGAAGTCATTGAGCAATGATCGCTGGCGTCCTATGGTAGACTTTCATACATTAGTTCTGAAGAAGATAAATGTTCAGTTTAATTTTTCATGCTCTGTTTAAACCTTGCGAGATCCTCGGACCAAGCCGGGACAAGATCATCAGAGTTGACAGTGTTACATCACTCCGATGAAGTAGAAAATTTTAAATTCCCGGCCCACCGACTTCCACTACGCAGTCCTGGTACCCAACACTTGGGTTACATATATAATCTGTTGCATGCCTTGCTAACCTTGTAAAGTTAGCCTCATACTTTGCGACATTCTCATCCTCTTTTTGCCTCAGACTCAGAAATTGTCTTTCCATATCCGCTCGATGGTCACAAAGAAAGTATTTTTCTAAGAAAATATCTTTAAACTCCCTACATTCCATATATTATACTTCTTCATCTTCTTTTGTATTTTGAATAAATGACCACCATTGATCAGCATCTCCAGTTAGGCGATAAAATGTCATGAAAACGTTTTCTATTTCACTACTCCCCAAAGCTTGAAATATTTTTTCTAGGGAACTTATCCATTGCTTAACTACTAGTGGATTTGTACCCCCATTGAATTTTGGTGGATTTTGCCTCATGAATCGGTCAATATTTATCCTCTATGATGTGGATCAGGGTGCTCCATACAGGTAATGTTATTATTCATAACCAGAGTGAGTTTTCCCAGTATGGTGATATGCTGATCAACACCAGTTGTATCAAAAGCTCCAATATAATTATCTTAAGCAGGAGGGAAATCCCTACATGGAGTGCGTACATTGATACAGTTTCCACTCCTTCCACTGGTCACCATTTCTAAATAATGGCATAAACTAGAGTAGTTTATAAATCTAAATACATAATTCCATACTTGTAAAACACTTAACATAAATTGAACAGTTTATGGATATATTCCATAATCATAAAAAAATTTCTTTGAGAAAGTATATACTCATAAACCCTTAATAATGGATTGTAAATAAAATGATAATTATCTTAAGCATATTCACTGGGAGTGTCGTATCCCAGAGTGCAGCAAGGCCCATTTTCGTGCACCAGTTCCTGCTCAAGTCTATCTCAAAGCGGTGCTTTTGGGTTTTACCCCTAGGTACATCGGTGCCAGAGCTGCCTCTACCTGCTCGTATCCAGAAAAAGTTGTATTGCGTGGAAAACTCAAAAAATCTCTACAACACCAAAATTTTTGGAAGTTATTCTATACTAATCCTCAAAGTCTATCTTAGGGCTATTAGATCTAATTAGAGTTTACCTAAATCTAGCGTCCAAGATTTATTACTAAACTTCCTCTGATACAAAATGTAACTCCCCGACCCTAGTTACCCAGAGTCGGTGCATTATTACATAACATTGGCATGTTCACAAAATATCAAGTCTCTAAAGACTTATTAGTTTAGTAGACTTGGAAACACTAGATATATTCATAAGTATACATTATATCATAAAGTGAAAATTATAACAACATCTTGTCTCCGTAGACCACACTAATATCCCCACATACTATCCCTACAGGTCATTCATAAAATACTTCTTCACATCCTAAGAAAAATAAAACATAGAAAGGGGTGAGATCATATGCTCAGTAAGGATAACAATATAGAAGAAACTTTCATAAATAATCATAGACATTTAAGGCAATGTATAACTAAAAAAATCCTTTTAAACTAGTACTTCAACATAATATGGAAAAGATAAAATGAAATAATGTCATTTACTTATTCACATGGATATTCTACTAATAGAATAATCACATGAAATATCCATAACCACTTTCATAATAATGGAATGCATAATGCCAGACTTTCATAACCACATAATCCATGCCTTGTGCCAAGACTAAAAATAAGATTTTTGTCAAGACCTTGTGCCAAGACACTAGTTTTTCTCATCATACCTACTGATGCATCGAGGAGATATAGCAGGATCCACCCATCACATACTAAGTCCAATGCATTCCTCATATGAAAGGGTTTAAACATAACATAAACATTCTTATTAAAAATAGCATATGAAATGTCAATACTTTATCCATAAACCATTAATGGTATAAAAATAACAAAACCATAGTAAAACATATCACAAAACCTTAAATACAATATGGAATTTTTGTATCATAATAAATCAACTACTAATAATCTTAAAATCCATCAAAGGATGTTTACATAGATGAAATCCAAAACTATTTGAGAGAAATGTCTCTTTTTTAAAATCATTTAAAAGTCACATAATTATAAAAGAAAACATTTACTTTGAAAATATTCTTATAATCTTGTAATGGAAGCTTCGACGATTTAATAATGGTGTAAAATAGCCGCACCTTCCGTATAAGTTAAAAAAACACATTCTTACCATAATTTAGTCGAAAAGGTTAAAAAGGACCTAGTTTGGAAAACAATGGAAAGATTTCTTTTCAAAACCTATATGGTCAAATAAGGGTATAACTAACTTTAAACAATTTTCTATTAAATAGTAAAAATGTTTTGAAAGACATTTTTATGAAACATGGATGTTGATGATAAAGAGGTCCCAATAGATAATTACATAGAAACAACCTCGAATAAAAAAGGGATTATGAAATTAACCCTTACCTTGTACTATTCCTTGGTTGAGGGAAGGTTAACCTCCTATATAATGGTGAAATAATTTTTATTAAATTATACAATAATCATATACATTAATATGATATCATATATGATCTTTTAACATTTCTTTGTTAATAATATCTTAGTATTATCGTCATTTCAGGTGTTAACTTATTCATTTTCCTTTATATGATTTGTTACGTACGTAATGTTTGTTATAGATAGGATGTATCTTCTTCATATACAGAATGATATTAAGTATTTAAACATTATTTTTAATCATCTAATTAAAATTATTCTTGAATGGATATGATGGAGAATGAATCTCATCGTGTTCGTGGAGACGGTAGTCCGTACGTACGCACGAGCGAAAATATCATTATTTTGATATTAAAATAATATATAAATGGATGATATATAATATATAAAGAATCATTATCATTTTATATTCATTATTTATGTCAATTAAAAATCATTATCATACCCATCCAAATAATAATTTATTGAATAACAATTACACCACAACGTGGAGACGGTAGGTCGTACGTACGTACATATGGTGACATGTAATTCAAAGGATGGATAAAATACTGAATATGGTTGTTCCATATTTATAATAATGTCACAGAATATAGAAGATACTGGAGTTATTATTTGATAATGGAAATAACAAGGAAAGAAGAAGTGGATGAAGAAAGGAACATGAAAGAGGTGATGAAATATTTACCTCTTCTTCTGGTTCTTCCATTTGATTTGATCAAAAGGGATCCTTAGGTTGGATTTATGACTAAAGGAGAGCCTATAAGATTATGTGAGGGAAGTTGAGAGGATATTTGGGCAGGGGTTGGCCGAGACAAATGGATTTGAAGGTGTGAATTAGAGAGAAGGGGGAGTGCCCTTTTATAAGAGGGGTGAGGGGCACCTTAGGAAAAGAGTGAAATATTTTTTTATAATAAAATAATTTTCGATTTCAAATGGCTCCGAACTGATTTATTTCAAGGATAAGGTGGTTAGGATTCTAAAAAAACTCATCCAATTGGTTTTTTATAGGTTTGGGTCACTATATTAACTTTATTTTTTAGATTTAACTCTTATTTAAAAAGTTTGACATTTACCATGTCTCTTTGTATTTTTGTATTATATGGTTCATAAACGTACTATATAATTCAAATAGAACCCCAAGTGGTTCATTAATTATAAACCTATCATTATATAAGTCTTTTGGCCAAAAAAATTATTTTTATAATAGAATATCAATTAATAATATAATATTTGTTTTAAAAACGATTTTATGTCAATTTTGACACTATTTTGTATTTTGTTTTTTCGAAATTCATAAAAACATTATTTCTTTAAAAAAACCTTTTAATCAATCCTAAAATTTAATACTAACCTATAAAATTATGAGATGGCATTAAAACATTCGAATTATATTTATTTTAACATTTCTAATACCATTTATTTGATTCTTTCATTAATAAGGAAAATATTGCATCATCATTGTTTCATAAATAAATATAATTATTCAATGTCTAAAAATTATAAATAAAATACCATTTTGTAGGAAATATTATTATATTTATAATTAATATCTATAGTCAAAGAGATAATAACCCTGTGTAATTTATTTTTACTAAAATATATATGCTTATGTCATATTTGTATTTACTTTAACTTAATTAATATACAATGTTATTATCACTTTAAAGTGGCTCCATGGGGTCCCAAAATAGACTCAAAGATTCCCATGGTCAGAAATGTATCCCAAAATAGAGTTAGGACATGTGTTAGGATAATTTAATATTATTATAATATTAATTTTGACCCTTATTTACCGGATATACCTTTTAACCATGGTAAATAAAATATTTACCGAAGTAATTATTCAAAATATATAAAAATAAAAGTTACATATTTACACAATTTGGACCTACTGATTCTAAATATGGAATCCATTTTTCTAAATTAAAAACACATAAGTGGAAGAAATTAATTTAAAATTAATTCTCATTGTCGAAACAAAAAACGTGATTTTAAGAAATAATAACTATCAAAAGATTGACACTTGATTATGTCCAGTTTAAAAGTGAAATTACGTCCAATGACTTACATTGGATTAAATGGTAAAAATATAATCTATTTATACTTAAAACCCACTCAATAGTATAATTTATCACTATAAATTATTTTGATTAAAAAAGTTGTTTTTAATTAAAATTTTGTATTTTTCACTATTCATCAAAAAATGAATGTTTTCAGAAAAATACCAAAAAATCAACCTAGGATAATTTTGATATCCCAAATCAAAAAATGAAGTCGAATTTGAAAGATAAAATTTATAAAATTTCAGAAAGTGGGTATTACTATTCATAATGGCTAGTTTGATTGGTTGTGGTGTGTTAGAATCTCAAAGTTGCCTACAATGAAAGCTATTGCATTATTCAAAGGGAAACGTACCGTGGAAGCTTGGGGTGTTACAATTAGTGGAATAAAACTCAAAAAAGGACATGTCATGGGAATCTATATATGCCAAGAATGATCCATTCATCGAAACCTCTCTCTATTGGTCTAAGATACAAATCCATTATAAATTGAAAATCATAAATCCGAACATCTTGTGCATCACCCAAGGTGGAATAAAAAATAATGATAACAACATAATCCAAGAACATCAATCCCATACCCACAGTAATTTGGAATTCCATCAAAATATGTGTCTGCCACACACCAGTTCTGGTTCCATCAAAAGTACTAACACATTCTTATATCTTCTGTATACCATATCCTGAAATAGTAATCACAATAAAAAGGCTTGTGATACCACTTTGTAACATCCTAAAAGTTTTCACTATGAATAGTAATAAAGATGGTGGAACCATGTCACCTTAGGTGTACCTTCTTATTCGCCAGAGGTTTCTGATTAGTAGTATGGTGTAAGGTTATATCCTGAGGAGATTATACCCCTATATCAGAGTGTGAAATCATATCGAAAAATCAAAAAACATCATCCACAAAAATCATTATAGAAAATGGAATCATCAAAAAAATCCAACAATAATAAATGGAATTCTACATAAAGACCTGATCGTTCATGCCAACATATAAAAAAGATTGCACGCTGGATTGACCATGTATGAAAATAAAATCAAATGAATAAATAAATATTGAAATAAAAATAAATGAGGCTACAGTATAATCCTCAAGCCTCACTAAATATAAATATATAAACCAGCTTTACTTTCTTCATGTTTATCCTTATCATGATTAGGTACATCCAAATTAAATAAATAAGGTTCATCTCCTGATCTTAACACAGGTTCTTCAGGATATGGTTCTTCACTAATCCTTGGTCTTAAGATAAGTTCCTCACTATTTTCTTCTTCTAAACATTATTTAGAATGATTTGTATCATCATATCGGACCTTTCTTTTGTTAATCTAAGAAACACCTTTTGTTCTAGATTCTCTAACTTCATAATTTCTTAATTTACCTTTCTCCCCTTGAGAAAAACATCTAAATAT
This sequence comes from Viscum album, assembly GCA_963277665.1. NCBI lineage: Eukaryota > Viridiplantae > Streptophyta > Magnoliopsida > Santalales > Viscaceae > Viscum > Viscum album. The sequence continues at coordinate 1,286,085,349 of OY728134.1, forward strand.
TTGTGAGTCATCTAAACCAACATGCATCATCTTACCTTTTGTATTTTACTGAAATATAGCACATAAACATACAGAAAACATAATGACTGGTCTACTAGTACTATGATATAATAAACAATCAATCGTATCTATATATAACATCTTCACAACTGGTTTTCCATATTCATCCAAATCAAGTTTTATATTAGTACACATAGGTGTTGTATAAGGCATACTATTTTTAGGTACAATATTTTTCAATAAATAAATAATATATTTATATTGATATAAAACATTTCTATAATCTTTTTGATAAATCTAAAATCATAAAAACAAATTTAGTTCTCCTATCATACCCATTTTGAATTCATTTTTCATTATTTTTGAAAAAATGTTATAAAGATTTTAATTTTTTGAATTAAAATGACATCATCATGATATATTTATAATAATAAAACATTAGAAAAAATATTTTTCTTAAAATTTGTAGGATCTACCAATCCAAAAGTAAATCCAATTTTCTAAAGAGAAAAACATAGACTTTCATAAAAATCTCTAGGTGATTTTTTAGGGCCATAGAGAGCTTTAGTAATACTGAAAACAAAATTTAGGTGATGAGGATTTTAAATACTTGTGGGTTGTTCAACATAAACTCCCCCCATTAAATATCCATATAAAAAGGAAGATTTAACATCCATCTAATATAATTCAAAACTCATATGATATTTGAAATAAAAAAAGGATTATAATTGATTCTAATTTTTTTATAGGGGAATGTGTTTCAACATAATCTATAATTTATTCCTAATTATATACATTACTTACTAATCTATTTTTATTTATTCTTATGATCCCTTGATCATCCTTCCTATTTATAAATTCCCATTTGGTTCCTATTACAATCCAATTGGATGATCCTTATACTAATTTCTATACTCCATTCCTTATGACTTTGTTTAGTACATATTTCATTGCAAACATCCAACTCTTATCTTATAAGTCTTCTTCAATAGGCTTAATTTATAGTTGAGATAGAAATACATATAATTCGTCTAGGTTACCTATATTTCTTCTAGTTATAATTCATATGTCTAGTTCTTCTTTAAAAATTTCTAATGGATGGTTCTTTAAGGTTCTAGACTGTCTAGGAAAGATACTCTCAAGTTCTTTTGTTTCGTGTTCTTCTAAACTGGTCTGAATTTTATTTATATCATTTTCAATATCATCTTGAGAGGTTTCAGGTCTCATATAGTAAAAAGAATCAATAACATCACCTATTTGATCTTTTATGTTAATAAATGGGTTAGTTTCATAAAAAAATCACATGAATTGATTCTTTAACAATACTTGACTTTTTATTAAACACTCTATAGGATTTAGAAACAGAAAAATATACTAAAAGTATTCCTTTATCAGCTTTTGGCTTGAAATTACCAATATTTTCTTTTGTATTCAAGATATAAACCTTACATCTATAGAGTTTAATGTACTTTACTTTATGTTTTCTATTATTCCAATGTTCATAGGACATCCATTAAAAAACAGGCCATATTAAAACTCTTTTCATGCTATAAAAGGACCTTCTTACACCTTATTCCCAAAAATAGGTAGGAAGATAGTATTCGTTCAGTATAGTCCTTTTCATTTCATGAATAGTTATATTTCTTATTTCAAAAATTCCATTTTTAAGGTGTTCTTGGTGCATAAAGAATGTGTTTAATATGTAGATTTTTGTAAAAATAATTAAATTCTTGATTCTCAAATTCCCCACCATTATCACATCATAATGAAATTATTTTAAAACCTTTTTCATTTTGAACAATTTTTCAAAAACATTAATAAATATTGAATACTTCATTTTTGAGTTTTAGAAATTAAACACAAGTAAATTGAGAATGATCACCAACTAAAACATATATATATAATTTACCATCCAAAATTTCAAATCATTATTTTCCAAAATATACATATGGATAAGTTATTATGGTTTAGAAGTAACAATTTTGTCAAAATATTTGAAATAATATTTGTCTATGTTTTCCAATTTCAAAGGCATCACATAATCTATCATTTTCAAATTTATGACAAGGAAATAAAAAAATAATTTTTTAGATAATTTATGTATAACTTATATATTACAATTACCAAGTATCTAATTCCAAATTCGTGATTCATTTTTATTAGAATTTGAGGAATTCAGTTTCTACATACACACATGTAAGAACCCATGTTTTTTCAGATTTTCATTTTGAGAAGAAATTTGAATTTTTGCAGTTGGATGCTCTTGAGGGGTAAAATGGTCTTTTTAACCTACCAATTGATCTCAGATAATTTTTTTGACCACTCTGTTGGTCTCGAAATAGTTTTTTTTACCCTAGGATAGGAGTTTGGTAGAAATATGAGTTGTTTTAATTTTAGCGGAATATTTAATATTTAATATCATTAAATTAAATATTAAATTATTCATGCAGGTTTGTTTGGATATAAATTTTAAACAGAGCCTCAGATTGATATTCCATTAGTGTCTTTGAGTTTGTAATGGATATTATAGCCTAGGTGAGACATAAACTCAAGTCGGGCGTCGGGGCCGGCCTGAGACCCTTTTTCTTTTCTTTCTTTTCATCTTTTCCTTTCCTTCTTATTATATCCTCCTACTCCTTATGCATTCCTTCTGTATGATCCTCCTTGTTTGTGTACTATGTGATAAATGATAGAGGAATATATAGAGAGAGATGGAATGTAATGGAGGTACCGTTTCGAAGCTCTCGACATGCTGAGTCGGCGTACGACATCCGTGGATGGTGAAATCAATCAAAGCTTCGGCTGTTTCTGCCCGAAGGTAGAGCCATTTATGTTTTCACCATAGATCCTCTGTAAACATGTTCTTTATGTTATTAAATCCTATTTATGCATTCTTATGGCCTCTTAATTCTGGATATGTTGTTTTGAGGGAGAAACGGATGTTTTGGTCGTTTTAAGGGTTTTCCCATTAGAAACCCAGGTTACACGTTGTGTGTTCTAGGGGAACATGCCATGTGTTCTACCTGTTTAGGGAAGAAGATGTTTTCTTAAGTACACTCTATGTGGTGGCATGTTCATGTGTCCAACCATGTGATAAAGAACATGGGTTTTTGGTTTTTAAGAAATACATGCCGTGTACTTTGAAGTACATGCTGTGTACTTTCACATAGGTAGACCCCATGTGTTCTGGCCATGTATATATACACAACCTAAGAGACAGATAAAAGTACATACCATGAACTCTGAATTACATGTTGTGTACTACTACACAGGCAGACCTCATGTGTTCTGGCCATGTACTTTTCCAGCTTACTAGTTTCGGTTTTGTGCCCTAGAAGTCAGAATTACGCATGAGAGTAGTCCATTATGAGAGTTGTTTCACATAGATCATAATAGTGGAATCCTTGTGAAATTTAGAGGTCATCTAAATGGTATTTTTTATTCATATTTAAATGGATAGGTTCTTCCTCTGGTTATCGAGTTCAGTTGTCACCCGAGAGTGAGAATTGGTGTAGATTATAGGTTTTGTGTTCAGACCAACTTAGTTGAGACCTTTGATCTGAGATGAGCTATGAGATATCTCCCATGACCTATAATTTTGTGGGAATTTCCCTTCGGAGATGGTCCCTTCTGGCCTATGAGGTCTTGAGACCGGATGTTTCCAAGGATCCCCTAAGGGATGCCTTTGCTTATGTGTTGACCTAGAGAGTCCCTTATAGGATATTTATCCTATTTTCACTTGTGAGGATCCATGTTATAGGATGCCTATATTGTTCTTCATTTGAGGATCCCGTGTAGGATTCCTCCCTTTCTTTTTTCTAAGGATTCCATGCAGGATTCCTTTACTCGTGTTTTCCTGGAGGATCCCGAGTAGGATTACTTTTTAGTGTTTGACTTGAGGGACCCAGTGAGTGCCCGTGGTTTGACCGACCCTGAGTTGTACATTGATTTTTGGTAGAGATGGTGTTTAGATGTCACCTAGAACTCACGCCGAACTAGTAATCCCATTGGGTTGTGACTCTGGTGTTGGGTTTGGTGTTCAGGCCACCCTCACTCTTTCTTATGTTTCACTTATTTATTGATGATGAAATGATGCTCACCAGAGGTGCTTCATGGTTTGTAGCTATTGATCTTGACTCTAGGCATCTTTCTTGTTTTTTTGAGTGCCCGTGCATGATCTCATGGGATCCATATTTTGAGCCATGTTATTTTTGATATTTTATTGGTACCTAGAGGTATTAACTAGGACTTGGTTGTTGAGCCTAGATATATATATATATATATATATATATATTTGGGATATCCAGAGGTTCTTCCTAGTATCTAGATGTTGAGCCTTACATGTTTACTTTTACACCTTGAGTGATACCTGGATTACCCTAGTAGGAATTCCTTGGAAAGACTCATGGTCGGAATGTTATTCATTTGGGAAAGGATCAGATATAATTGTGGATAAGGATCACATATGATTGTTGGTAAGGATAGGATATGCATGCAGGTAAGGATCAGATATGCCTACGGGTAAGGATCAAATATGGCTAAGAGCAAGGTTGAGATCTGCCTGCGGGTGAGATTGAACTCTGCCTAAGGTCTAGGTTTTTGATACACCTACAGGAAATGTTTTTTGAGTCTTAGTTGGATTCATGGTATTATTCTCCATTTTTTCCGACTATTAACCTTTTACAAGATTGATTATCAGTATACGGTATCCTTCCTTAAAGGATATACATTTAGTTTACGGAATCATATTTAGTGATTATAGGTGATTACGGGTGAACCTAGGTGTAGGACAAGTATCCCCCTATGGTGACGTAGCTTTCTTTGAGGTATAATTCTAGCATTGGCTGAATAAGGTACATGTCTATGGGATTATGGAACCAGACATTGACTTAATGATACACGGCTTGAGTGGCACAATGTCTAGCTCAATGACCTTGCACAGGATGTCTAGAAGATCAAACTTACAGACCCAAGGATCGAATGATGATGTGTTTTCTTATTATTTTATTCACATTCTCATGAATATTAATATTTATGTATATGTGTATAGGTATGGGACTATACATGTATACATATATAGATATGGACATCCATGGTGTCACTTACCCAGTTGATAGGGATTATGGACCCTAAGTTCAATTTTGGTTTCACGTTTGGTTTACATCATTTTTTTTGTTCCAACTAGGCTGAGTACATTGTTGTTTCATACACTTTTATTAGAATAGTTATAGGTTGCATGTTGGGGTTCCCTACTGAGATTATTTTTCACCCCTTCACATGCACCTCAGTGTACATATAGACCTTATGTCTGATTTTCAAGTTGATCATGAGTTGTGTGATTGTTATGGATGAGACTCTGTGTTGTATGATTGAGCAGAGATGCTCGAGTGGTTCTACTGATTGGGTTGGTGCAGTTCGACAGTGTTTGGAGATCAGGTACGTGGGTTGGATCAGAGTTTTTAGTAGAGACATATACTTGTACTTTCAGTTTCTTCTGTACTTTTATATGTATGGTAATCCAAATGGGTGACCACTGTTGTATTTTATTACATGGTTTCTTATGATTTTATAGCATTTTACTATTACAACTTTTTCTATTTTAGTTTTTTTATTGCTTCTCCACTCTGTTTACTTTATGATGTGTATGATACTTAGCTATTTCCGTTTTTTTACTCTAATATGATGGAATAATCTCCCCAATATCACACCCTAGGCCCTCACTGCTAGTTGGCAGCCTCTAGCGTACGGGGAGGCGTGCTTGAGGCCTTGTGGTGAACTGGCTCAAAGCACTGGTTTAGTGACTTTTAGGTCGGGACGTTACAAAGTGGTATCAAAGGAGTTTCATTTCCTGGTCTTTAATATTTGGGATATGGTAGACATAAGTATTATGAATATGTCAAAAACTATAGTGGATATCAAACTAGTTCATCAAGAGCACTTGTTTGGGTAATAAGTCTTGGTTTCTAGGGATTGGGATTGTTGTTCTAATTTGTGATGTTACGGTTGTGTGTGATTTTCACCTTGAGTGATGCACATGTTGTGTGTTGGTGTTTTTATTACTATGTATATCTAGCTCTTCTACATTGGTAAGAGGCTAGGGGAAGATTTTGACTCTTGGCTAGTAGATAAAAGAGGCATCTCATGCATCATACTATGAATATAGGATTCACAACATATAGGTCTGCTAGTGTGTGTTTTACTGATGACTAAGACCTTTAGGTCTTCTTACACATACTCTTTACTCTAATGGGAGGTTATGTGGATCTACGTTGGGACATTGTTTTTGTGATGATGATGACTCGATACTCATGTAAAGGTGTTGCAGTGACCCTAGTAGGTCAATATGGAACTTGATTCCTATTTGATGTGACCCTCTTTGGGTGTTGTTTTTTGGGTCTGTGGTTATCTAGTCGGATTACTGAGTACGATGTTGATAGATACCTAGGATTTTATTTTGAAATGGACCTCCTTGGGGTATTTCCATATACAGATACCCGATGAGTATCATTTTAGTTTCTATTCTGCTTTGATTGTGACCTCCAAGGAGTAGTTCCTTCTAAGGATGCTCGGAGATGATCAGGACCCTTGTAGGCCGTTTTTTTTTTCAGCTTTGACTCTTGTTGGTCATTATGATCTCTACCTTATTCTAAGATTTGTTGGATCTTTTGGGCTAGGTGGTTAGACCTTCTGACCTAGTTGTGAGGATTTTTCTATAGGGCTAGGTAGGAGACATAGATACCCTTGTTTTTGACTCGAACCTTTATAGGTTGACATCATTTTTTAAGGAAACCGGTGTTAGAGAGGTTGGCCCATGTCTTCCAATGATTTTTTTATAGGCATGTTGATTTCTTCATCTTTTGATCAAGGCACCTAGAGTTCTTTCTTTTCGAGACTGGATTCGATGGGAAGGACTGTTTGGGTTCCTAGCCTGGTCGATCAGTGTTTCTGTTGTTGCTAATGTATTCAAAGCATTGGTAGATTCTCATGATTGTATCATTTGAATCTAAATCGATGTGTGGAGGAGTCAGATCCGAGGACCTATGTTTTTAGACTTTCCATGGGTTGGGACCCTAGAATTTTTATTGAAATGTCCCTATGTGGTAGAGGTGACATTGTGAGATGTCGGGTTACCATGAGACGGTTGACCCATGGCTGGATCTTAGTCAAGTTGACAGGATGAGAATGTGGCTTGGAGGGAGGAGTACCCACCTTTTGTAGAATCGTGGTGTACTCCTATTAGATATTATCATGCACTATCTTGATTCATCTTGAGCATACTGAGAGATATTCGATCCTATGATGGACTCCCTTTTTATTTCATAATGTTCTTCCTTGTTGAGTAGGGAACCTATTGTGGTTGCACTCTAGGATTGGTGTAAGGAAAACCATGTGGTGGGGAGAGAACCATTAAACGTTTGAGGGAGGTTTTTCTCATTCGGTTAAACTTTAGTGCTTTCTATGATCTTTTGAAAATAATGTTTTCTTTTAAGATGACGATAGGGGTATTCCAAGGGTGGGGAGTACCAGATCGGTCGAAGTTTAATGTCTTCTGTGTAGGAGGTGATTATTAATGCAATGTGACTGGTCGTTGGACAGTATAGATAGCTTGGTTGTGTAGATTCTCAGGATGGGATCATGGATTCTAGTCCTTTCACTAGGCTTCTCGGGGACAAGAAGGTTTATGGTGGGGAGTTTGTAAGAACCCGTGTTTTTTTGGACCTTCGTTTTGAGCAGAAATTTGAATTTTTGTCATTGGATGCTTGTGTGGGGTAAAATGGTCATTTACCCTAACATTTGATCTCAGATAATTTTTATGAACACTCCATTGGTCATGTAATAGGGTTTTTACCCTTGGATAGAAGTTTGGTGGAAATTTGAGCCGTTCTAATTTTAGCAAAATATTTAATATTTAATATTATTAAAATAAATATTAAATTATTCATGTAGGTTTTTTTGGAAATAAATTTTAAGTGGATCCTTGGATTGCAATTCTGTCAATTTTGTTGAGTCTGGAATGGGGAGTTTAGCCTAGGTGAGGCATAAACTCAAGTCGGGCGTCAGGGCCATCTCGAGCCCCTTTTTCTTTTCTTTATTTTCTTCTTTTATTTTCCTTCTTCTTCTTTCCTCTGCCTCCTTGAGAATTCCTCCTATGTTCTCCTCCATGGTGATGTTATATGGGATAAATGAGAGAGGTATAAAGAGAGAGATATGTAAAGAAATATAGGTACTATTTCGAAACTCTCGACGCACTGAGTCGGCATGCGACATCCATGGATGGAGAAATAAACCAAAGCTTCGACGGTTTCTACCTATAGTTAGGGTTCTTTATGTTTTCACCAAATAACCACTTAAAACAGGTTGTTTTAAGTTTTCAATGCCCATTTATGCTTTCCAGTTTCCTCTTAAGGTCAGATCTGTTGTTTCAGGGGTGAAAACGGGTGTTTCGGGTGTTTTGAGGGTTTTCCCATCGGAAACCCAGGTTACATGGTGTGTGTTCTAGGGGAACATGCCTTGTGTTATTCTCGTTTGTGGAAGAGGAAGTTTTCTTAAGTACACATTGTGTACCTTGAAGTACACGTCATGTTGTGGCATGGTTGTGTGTCTAAATGTGGGAGAAAGAACACGGGTTTTTGGTTTTTAAGCAGTACACACTGTGTACTTTGAAGTACACGTCGTGTACTTTCACACAGATATACCCAATGTGATCTAGGCATGTATATGTACACAACCAGGGGTACTGATAAGATTACACATTCTGTACTATTAATTACATGTTGTGTACTACTACACAGGTGTACCCCATGTGTTCTGGCCATGTACTTTTCCAGATTAGTAGTTTGGGGTATTTTCTACCCTGGAAGTCATAATTGGTCATGTGAGTAGTCTATTATAAATTTTTTTTCATGTAGATAGAAATGGTGGAATCCTTGTGACATTTAGAGTTCATCTATATAAGGAATCAGCCTTAAATATGACATAATATTGAATTAATTGAATAATTCACATTGAGGATCTTTTCAGGTTTAGAGTTTTTGAGAATTAGGACATAACTATTACCTCTCAAAAGATTACAAAGTAGACACTTCTACTAAGTTTCCATTTTTTTCATAAAATAAAAACTCTTTAAAAAAGAGAGTCATGTCTAGTTCGATGTTTTAGATAGCATGATAATTCCTTGATCCCATCCTTGACCCTATTCCACTTTATGTCCTGTGAAAAACATTTCAAAACATGGGATGAGCATAAAAAGATCAGGAAGGTTTATAAAACAATGAAAGAAAACATTAGTTCATAAATTCATACAAAACATAAACTCTTTTATATACCTCATGAAATCATAATATTTATGAATAAAAAATAAAAATCATAAATCATAAAGGTAACTTGTGGCATCCATAACATACTTACATTGTAGCTATCACAACTATATAGGGAGTTACTTTGGAATACCCATCACAGTATATTCCCTATATCTCTTAGGAGAAACATTCACGTTTTCCTCCATCATGTTACCCAATTCATTAGAGGTCTATCTCTAGCTCACCCGCCCTAGGTTTATCACGAAACCACCCGTATACGTAAAAATTGCCCAAGAACCATAACATAGTCATAACATATATCACAAGAATAAAGGAAAGATAACATTTACACATTTCAATCACAATATATCTTATAAATATATTGAAATAAAAAATCCATTATCAAAACCATTTTCAATACCAAAATATGTAAAAATAGTATATGGTATTTATTTTTCTTTTGAAAACATTACGGCTTGTTAAGGAAGCCAAAGATCAAATAATACTCACGACGGTGGAAAAGGATGTTGTCACTGCTTACGTTAAAAAAACATTCCTTTTTTAGTTTAGTATAATTTTCATAGAAAACGATTCCATTTGAATGAAATGAAAAGTCAAAATGGTTTTATACACCGTATAAAAGAATGTCGTGTTGAGATCAAAAAATGCCTCAATGAAATGAGATTGAGACGAAGTCCCTTACAAAGATCATTTTGTAAATAAAATAGATTGATTATGTGTATTCACTAAAAATACATATAAATCAAGTATAAATACAATATTTTACATCAAAATTCATTTCTTACATAATCATATAACGACATAATCAAGACGTAGAAGATCAACCCAAGGAAAGGAATTTGGGTTAAGAAGTTCTCTTACCTCGTGTCTGACTTGACCCGTTCGTTATTTAATTTCATGAATAATAAACTAAAGTTAATTTATAATTACTTAAAAACCTTTTTCAAGTTTATTATTCCAATTATATTACTTATCATCATGTTATAAACATTACATAGTCATTTTTGTTAATAACGGTTGTTTTGTCGATATTTGGTACTTGAGTCGAAAATGGACTTCTTATAAATAAATTTTGTTAATGTGGTCCAATTTCACCATATCCAGAATTAAAAACATGATTTATATATCATAAATTTCATATATATCCTGTATGTACATGTATTTATAATAGTACATAACATTTAGGGGTTAGAAATGAAATGCACCGTTCAAGGGGACGGTAAGATGTATGTACACATGAACTCTAATTTCATTTCTATTTCCTATTTAATGGAATTAAAACATAATTATACATAGTTATATTATAATTCCAGTATAGTATAATATATAATATCATTAACTCAATCCTTTATACGTACCAAAAATGGTATGAACGAGTCATATCACTTTGAGGGGGCAGTAGTTCGCACTTCCTCAAATGAAATTATCGCATTTACCCATAATGGAAAACATAAAGGTATGATATAAATTAGAAATAAATAAGAATAAATAAAACATAAACATAATATATATCATATATAAATTCAGTTCCATCATAATGGCCACCATGAGAGGCGGTAGGAGATAATTGAACAATCATCGTTTCGTGAGGCGTTAATTTTCCATCCACAAAAACATTATGTTCTCCACCCATTAGAGGGAGGTGTGTGTAAGTGTAGTTCGAATATTTCTCATAAATAAATCCTAGTATATTTAGGATACTGGTGTTTTTATAAAATAAAAGAATAATCAGAGTTTAGGTATTTGATAAGTAAAATAAAAGAAAACAATTTAAGAGAAACATTACCTTTAATTTGGGTAACTTCCTTTGGTTTGAACCAAAAGGACTCATTGAAATTCCTTATGCCTAAGGTATGATTCTAAGAGGAGGGTATAGATGTAGGGGGATTAATTGGGTAGAGTTTGGACGAGCCAAAAGGCTTGAGAGGTGTGAGTAATTGGTTAGAAGTGGTCTCCTTTTATAAGGGAGAGGAGGGGCTCTTTAGGAAAATGTGAAAACATTATTTTATTATAAACAATTATTCGGTTTAAAAAGGTCCCAAAAAAATTAAGGTAGAATATAAGATGACTAATATTCAAAATAAAACCATCCAATAAAAATTGTATAGGTTTTGGATATTGTTTTAGTCTTTATAATCTTAATTATTTAAATCATTTATTAATGAGGTAAAAACTGCATCATTATTGTGTCATAAATAATTTAATTTATTTGATGTCTAAAAATTATAAAAAAATTATCATGATGTATGAAATATTTTTATCTTTCCAATTAATATTTATAGTCTAAAATATAACTTATATAACCATATGTAGAAATTTATTTACTGAAAGATATATGTTTGAGTCAATTTTGCCTTTACTTTAAGTTAATTAAAATAATGTGTCATTATCACTCCCACGTGGCTCCATGGGGTCCAAAAATCAACCCAATAATTCTCATGGTCGGATATGTATCAAAAAATAGGATTAGGACATGTTTATGGGTAATTTTATATTATTATAATATTATTTTTTTACCCTTATTTACCTAATTTACCCATTAACCATGGTAAATAAAATATTTACTCAAGTAAATATTTAAAATGTCTAAAAATAAAAGATATCTATTTACGAAATTTGGATCTCATGATTAAAAATATGGAATCCATTTCTCCAAATTCAAAACACATAAGTGGCAGAAAATAATTTAAAATTAGTTCTTGTTGTTAAAACAAAAAGCGTGTTTTTTATGAAATTATAACTATCATAAGATGGACACTTGTTTATGTCCAATTTCAAAGTGAAATTGAAATTGATTACAATGACCAAAATTGGATTAAATGGTAAAAATATAATCTAATTAAACATTAAAACCAATTAAAAGGATAATCTAACCATATAAATAAATTATATTAAATGGCAGTTTTGAATTAAAATACAATATTTTTCACTATTCATTAAAAATGAATTTTATCAGAATAATACAAAACATTTACCCAAAGTAAATTTTGATGTCCCGATTATAAAGAAGAATTTTATTTGTTCAAATAGGACATATAAAAGTGACAAAAACTAGATTTAATGAGTGTTCTCCATCAAAAGGCGGTAAATCGACCTTTTTAAGTAAATTATGTTTAAAATTAGATTCAGTCACATTTTTAAGTCTCTAAATTTTGTTGGATAAATGTAAAAACATTTAACAAACATGTATAATCATATTTTAGTTAGTTTTGTTCATTCCTGCCAATACAATGGCTAGGATTTAGCTACCATTTAAAATAATAATAATATATTATTAGTGGGAAACATAAGATTTCAAATAAACTCGTTGTTGTGTATTGGGTACGACATCAAACATAGATTCCCCTTAAGGTAAAATTAATATTTAATTCACAATTATTAATAAATATTTAAATTTCATATTTCTTCATTGACCTGGGATGTTACAATCTAAATGGTGTTTGGGGGGTTCCTATCTAAATGTAGAGGTTCTTCCTCCGATTATTGAGTTCAGTTGTAACATGAGAGTTAGACTTAGCATGGATGATAGGTTGGTTGTTCAGACCAACTTAGTTGAGACCTTTGATTGGAGATGAGTTGTGAGATACCTCCCATGACCTATGATTTTGTGGAAATTTCCCTTGTGAGATGTTCCCTTCTGCCTATGAGGCCATAAGACTGGATGTTTCCAAGGATCCCCTGAGGGATGTTGTTTCTTATGTGTTGACCTAGAGATTCCCTTATAGTATCTCTATCCTATTTTACCTAGAGAGGATCCCTTTTATAGGATGGATTTATTTTCTTCATTCGAGGATCCTATATAGGATTCCTCCATTGATTTTTGATAAGGATCCCACGTAGGATTCCTTTGACCGTGTTTACCTGGAGGATCCCAAGTAGGATGACTTCTCAGTGTTTGACTTGAGGGACCCAGTGGGTGCTTGTGGTTGGACCGACCCTAAGTTGTACATCAAGTTTAGGTAGATATGGTGTTCGAGTGTCACCTAGAACCCATGCTGAGCTAGTAAGCCCATGGGGTTGTGACTGTATTGTTGGGTTTGACATTCGGGCCACCCTCACTCTTTGTTTTTTTCACTTATTTATTGATGATACAATGATTTTCTCCAGAGGTGCTTCTTGGTTGGTAGTTTTTGATCTTGACATGGGGCTTTTCTTGTTTGTTCAGATTCCCAAACGTTCTCTCCTGGGATCTTTATTCTAAGCCATGTAATTTCTGATATTTTACGGGTACCCATAGGTATTACATGGGATTTAGTTGTTGAACCTAGATATATTTATATATTTGGATATATATATTTTGTTGGGATATCTAGAGGTTATTCCTGGTATCTGGATATTGAGCCTTACATGTTTACTTTTATGGCTTGAGTGATACCTGGACTCCCGTGGTAGAAATTCCTTTGACAGACTCATGGTTGGAATGCTATGCCCGTGGGAAAGGATAATATATTCATGTGGGAAAGAATCAGATATGCCTGTGGGAAATGATTGGATATGGCTATGGGAAAGGATCATATATTCCTACGGGCAAGGATAAGATATAACTAAGGTCAAGGATGGGATATTCCTTCATGTGATGTTGGGATATGCCTAAGTGCGAGGTTCATGATATGCTTGTAGGCAAGGTTTTCTGAGTCTCAGTTGGATTCATGGGATTATGCTCTGTGTTTTATAACCAGTTACCTTTTATTGGATTTACCATCATTATATGGTATCCTTACTTACAAGATTGACTTTCATTATATGGAATCCCATTTAGTGATTGGAGGTGAGTACGGGTGAACCCAAGTGTAGGACGAGTATCCCCCTGTCGTGACATAGCATTCTCATAGGTATAATTCTAGTGTTGGCTGAAGAAGGTACATGTCGATGGGATTATGGACCCATAGATTGAATTAATGATACATGTCTTTAGTGGCATGATGTCTAGATCAATTCCCTTGCACATGATGTCAGGGTGATTGGACTTATGGACATAAGGATCAACTACGGATGTGTTTTCTTTTTATTTGATAAACATACTCATGAATATTCATATTTTTTTATATGTGTATAGGTATGAGACTATACATGTGTATGTATATAGATATAGACATCCATGGTGGCACATACATAGTCGACAGGGATTACAGACCATGATTTCAATTTTGGTAGCACATTTGGATTAATTCTTTTTTTTTTCAGCTAGGCTGAGCACATTGTTATTGCATATACTTTTAACAACACAGTTATAAGTTGCTTGTTGGGGTTCCCTACTAAGATTATTTCTCACCTCTACATGTGCACCTCAGTGTACATGTATACCTTATTTATTATTTTCAGGTTGAGCACGAGTTGCCTGGTGGATAGGGCTGAGTCTCAGTGTTTCATGATCGAGCAGAGCTGCTCGAGTGGTTCTACTAATTAGGCTGGTGTAGTTCGACAGTGTCTGGAGATTGGGTACGTGGGTTGGATCAGAGTTTGTAGTAGATCCATGTAATTATACTTTCAATTTCATCTATACTTTTATCTGTATGGTCGGCCTAGTGGGTGACTAGTGTTCTATTTTATTACATAGTTGTTTGGGATTTTACATCATTTTACTATTACATCTTATTCTATTTCAGTTGTTTATTACTTCTGCACTCTTTTTTACTTTCTGCTGTGTATGATACTTAGTTAGTCCTATTTTTTCTTACTCCTGTATGAGGGAATAGTCTCCCCACTATCACACCCTAGACCCTTGCTTCTATTCAGTAGCCTCTGGCGTATGAGGAGGCATGCTTGAGGCCTTGTGGCGAACTGGCTTGGAGCACCAGTTTAGTGGATTCCATTTCGGGATGTTACAACACATATTTTAAATACAAAGTATAATCATTGTTAGTTATAGGTGATCTGAATTTATCCACAAAATCTTTTAAAATGGAGTATGAATTGTTATAAAAATCTACAAAAAAAACTCCATCACAATTTTGAGAAATATTTATCAGATTGTGATTTAGACCTTACACATACAATACTTTGTTGATTGAGATAGTCTTTGTATATCCAATAGTTATAACTCCAAAAGTCTTTCATTTTCCCTTATCACAAATAGTTACTAGACCTCAATTCAATTGAGTCAATTTGTAGAAATTTGATGAGTCTCCACTTATGTGTCTCGAACAACCACTGTCCATATACCATATATAATTTTTTTCATGTGGTATTTTCTCTTAAAAAGTAATAAGCATGTGGTTTTTTTGGTACCCATATTTTCTTAGGTCTAGTAGTACCGGCAAGAAGAGATATGGGAATTCATATCTTATTTATTTTTCCATCATTTATATCACTTTCTTCAAATATAATTGTAGAAATAAAATCCTTTTTAATACCACCAATTTTAGGATTTCTCATATAATAGTTGTAAAACATGACCTTTTATTCCATAATAATAATATATATAATTTTGTGAATTTGGATTGAAATAATTTTTATACCATCTTGATTTTTCACCCTTTCTTCCTATCCCAAACCATTCTCTTTTAATAACATTCTTTCCCAGAATCTCATTTAAAATTTTTTCTCTTTTGGTAAAACTAATTGCAGTACTCTTATAAGATTCTACTTCATCCTAAAATTATTTAACCCTTATTTCAGGATAAATATATTTTTGTGTAGAATAATTGAATTTTTCAACTAGTTTATGATTTTGTATCAGCATATTATCTCTTTTTCCTAAAATACCAGTGTGATTACTATTTAGTGATTTTTTCTTATTTAATAAAGAATAAAATTTATTTTCTAAAATTGAACGTTATGTATTTAAAGTATCATTTTAGAAAATACCAATTTTAAAATCAGAAGAGTAATAGGTTTGTACGTTTTCTTCTTCATCCATAAAGAGCATATTGACATTGAGAATTTGGGGATCTTTATCTGATTCAGATTCTGAGGAGCTACTGGAGTCTTCAGATACACTCTATGTAGCTTTCATTTCATTTTTTCTTTATCCTCATAATAAGAATTATTCTCATATTTATTCTAGTTCCTTTTTCATTAATCTTTCAATTGAGGGAAATCAGGTCAAATGTGACCCAATTTTTTAATTCATAGAAGAGGACTTCTCTATGTTCTTTATCATCCTTTCTAAAGGATTTTCTGAAGCCTCTTTTCCTTTAGTTGAATTTATTGAACTTTCTAGATAGTTGAGCCAGTTCCATTTTAGAATCTAAGGAGTGTGACTTTTTGTCTACTTCGGCTTCTTTTTTTGATTTTCGATCATGCTTATTTGATTTCATTGTGAGATAAGTATTTTACATTTTAACTTAAATATTATGATTTCAAACTTGAGCATGCACTTATTCATTATACATTATCAAGGTTCCAATTAATTCACCTATTCTCTAATTCTAGATAGGTTATGGTTGATGAATTATTATTAATATGTCTTTCCACTTAGAGGGTAGTAATCTAAATACTCTTTGTGATTTATCATATTAACTGATGGAATATCCCAAATCATTATTATTATTTGTGATCTCTATTAACCTTCCACTCATCTGCGTAATGATTTCGCTATAAAACATTCTAAAGGGGAAATTTTTTATCTTTGTTGTATCATATATCACTGGTCTGATATTTTCTATTCCTTCATAAGAGAGTATAATAGTTTTCCACATCTCATAGGTAGTAGGACACTATGATGTAAGATTAAATTCATCCGGTCTAAGTCCACAGATAATAGAATTCATTAATTTGAATTGATTTTATATTCATCTTCTGTTGTTGTATCCCAAGCCTCTGTATTTGTAGGAATATCATAAGGATTGATGATCTATGAATATACATTGAATCCAATATTCGTAAGATAGATAATCATTCATGATTTCCATCATTCATTATTTTATCCATTAAATTATGGATAACATACTATAGAAATTATTTCTCTTGGATAATCTATTGCCATCTGCTCTGTATATACCTTATTCTTTTCATCATACTATATCTTTATAAAAAAAAATCTCACCATTGATACAAATTTTTATATCAGAATAATAAAAAGATAACACAAAAGGGGGTGAATTGTTTCTTTTCAATAATAATTACCGATTATTTCTTTTGGAATCATTTGTAATTTATATAGATATGAAATATTTTCTTCATTGTGAAATATAATCAGGGGATAAATAGGATAAAATAACACATAAATTTTATAGTGTTTTAGGGAACAAAGATCCCATAGTCCACACCAACAGTGCTCTCTCTACGAACATGTAGAATTTCACTATAATGGTCCTATTATAACAAGACCCCAAATCCACAATTGAGTACAGGAATTTGACACCTTTACAATGTGGCAAAAAATAGAGACTTTTTGGTTCTTTAATAGGGAACCGATTGTCTACACCATATTACAAGAAGTTGATATGTATCCACAATAGAGTATGAGTATTTACTACGCCAAAAACATCAAAAGAGCTTGGCATGATAATGATTTGGGTAGGTCTTCACAATCGCAGTAGGAGCAACTGGATGTAGATGGAACTTCATATTCAAAAATGAAAGTCTTCCAGAAAGAGTAGTTAGGAAGTGATCTTGGACGAAAATGATCTTCAATAATGATTGTAACACATTGTAGCAGCAATCATTTTATATCAATATAAGGTTTAAATCAGTATGTTACCAAACTGTAGCCTCTTCTAAAAATAATAGAGTCGATCATTTTTTGCTGAAGATATGAAAAATATATTCTTGAGAACAAGGTTTTATATAAATGTATGTGAATATTATATCACCTATATAAACTATATTTTAAAATACTCCATTTATATATATATGGTTCTTTTAGATGAACAGATCCGGGAAAATTTCCTGAAATAATGTAGATATTCAAATTCAAAAATAATCTAGAGGATTCATAACTTCCCTTAGTAATTGGGGGGATTTTTTTCCAATAATATGTTTCCTTGAATTCATCATAATGAGCTTTTAATTATGCAAAATGATCATTAAATGATCTTGTAATTATATCATGATCATTGTAGAAATTTGGGATAAAATCATGAATTTAAATCTCTGACGTTGAATAGTCAAACGTAACATTCCTTCATAAAATGAAGAATATCAATAGTAGGGTTCACTTACGTAGCTTTAATTTTCCAAATATAATATTGAAAATGTATGGTTTATCATAAAACTATTGTTGATGAACTATATGTTTGTATCTCAAATTTAGGGGTCCTTACTGACGTTGGGTTCCATAACCATACATTCATTTCGTAACAAACATAAGGTTCCATTAAAATTTAATGTTCTTAGCTATTCATTTCTGATAACGTAATGGTTGATTAACTATACATATTATTTTGAACGTAGGGTTTATTCATTACACTATGTTCTAAGTGTAGGGTTTATTCCTTATGTTATGTTTTTCAATGTAGGGTATAGACAGTGTTTCCAGAATACACTAAAATGCGTTTTGATAACCTTAATGAAAATTCCATGTGAATTGAGATCTTGAAAATAATTCTAGAATAAATATTGTGATTTATTTTAAATTCCTAAAATACAATTAAAATAATATAATTTGAAAAAAAATATTTATGAGCATCAAAATTAATAAGATTTATAGATTATTGTTGATACAATACATTCCAAACTATATCTCATCACTTGAAGATTAAAAATTCTATTATTTACATATTTTCATTAATTTATAATTTATTTTACTACTTTATATTAAATTATAAAAAAATATCAATATTCAGTGGTAATTAGAAATAATTACCACTAATTACTGCTAATTTGGACTATAATTTAATATAAATTAAAAAAATATATGAAAAATTTCTAAAACTTCATGAATCATAGGTATTACAATCTTTAGGTGATGAAATCAAATTAAGAAAACCATGTCCAAAATTTTCATTTCTCGTCACCTAAAAATTTACAACCACATTCATTTTCTGGTTTCTTGTAATTTATAATAAGTTAAATTAATTCATAGTAATTAAAAATAAGGTATAGTAATGTAAAAAAAATTTACATAATTTTCATATGTTGAATTTTATAAAATTTATAAAAATTTCATTAATATAAAATAATTTATAATGATTTATAATATTTAATATTAATTTATTTTATATTATAGCAATTTACTAATTTTTTTAGTATATAAAAATTTATTAAATTTTTTTAATAATTTATTACTTATTTTAACTAGTTTATTACTAATTCTTACTTGTTTATAAAAATTTACTAGTAACGTTTTTCTAATTATCACTAGTTTATTATTGACTTTTACTTGTTTATAAAAATTTACTAATAATTACCACTAATTATTACTAATTACCATTAATTATTAATAACTACCATTAATTACTTCTAATTACCACTAATTGCCACTAATTATTAGTAATTACCACTAATTACCACTTATTATTACTTATTTTTTTATCTTATAACAATTTGTTCTTAATTACCACTAATTATTACTAATTACCACTTATTATTACTAATTACCGCTAATTATTACTAATTAAAAAATATTATTAATAATTACCACTTATTATTACTAATTACCACTAATTATTACAAATTGTTGCCAATTATTACTAATTATAACTAATTATAACTAATTTTTATTAATAATTACTAAGTAAAAATAAATATTACTAATTATTAATAATTAACACTGATTATTTATAAATGAAATTAATTATTACTTTTATCAGAAATTATTATTAATTACCACAAAATATTACTATTTACCACGAATTATTACTGATTACAACTAAATATTAATTAATTTTTTTAATATTTATTACTAGGTACTACTAATTAAAAATAATTACTACTAAATTCATATATTTAAAAATAATTATTAATAATTAAAACTAAATACTAATTAAAAATAATTACTCTTACTTAAAACTAATTATTGAAAAATAAAACTAACAAATTATAATTAAATCTACTTATAGCTAATTAGTAGTAAAATTACTAATATAAAATATAATAAAAAAAATTAAATAAAATTCCTTAAAACTGAATCTTTCAGCAGATGCACAGACTAAAATTTTCTCCCTTATAAAATTTAAAACATTGAAAACCTTAAGTGGGAGAATATGAGAGTAGTATAGGAGTGGAGTGTACATAAAAGAACATAATTAAAAAAATTTGGGGTGGGGGCGGTTAAATAGGATAGATAATTTTTTACGGGTCTATTAGCGAGGGGATTCCCTTCACAAATAATATTATTTGTGATGGGCTTCATCGCAAATAGAACCAACATTATTAATTACAACAATGATAAAAAATTGTATTTGTGATGGGCCTCATGGTAAATACCCTCTGCCAAGAGTTTATTTGCGATGGGAGAAAATTCCATTACAAATAAAAAATAGTGGAAGAAAGCATTTGTGATGGGTCGCATCCCAAATAATTTCATATAAACAATTTATTTGTGATGGGAGCTCACGACTGTCTCAAATAACAATAATGACGGGAGGGTATTTGTGATGGGGGTATATTCCTATCACAAATAGTCATCTCCGGGTTTGGTATGTAGTGAGATCCAAAGGTATTTATGATGAGAAAATAGTCTCATCTCAAATAATGTTTATTTAAAAACTATTTGCGATAGGAAACTAATATTATCGTAAATAGTCTTTACAGAGGGACTATTTGTGATGGGTTAAAGACATGCCACTAACGACCTGTCACAAAAGGCCTTTTTCTTGTAGTGTAGGTAGGATGATGTAGACATAACACTACACTAGTCCTTTGGGTCATGTTCAAAGGCCCCTTGGCCTTGGGCCTACGGGCTATGTAGTGGGTCTCTCTCTAGCCAGATAGAAAGAGGTATTTTCTTTCATAATAAAAAGAGGCTTCAACCCCAACATTAAATAATAATAACAATAAATAATATATTAATTAATTAAATAAAAGTTAATATTTTATAAATATATACTTATATATATTTAAATTAGTATTTAATTATTTATTACTAATAAAAATTAATAATTGTATTTAATACTTCATATACTAATTATATAATTAATATACTATTTATTAATGTATATATATATATATATATATTAAATTTATTAATTTTTATTAATAAAAATTAAATTAATAAACTTTTTAATAAAATAAATTAGTATTTAATGTTATCAATACAATTGTAATTTATATAATTAATAAATTTTCATTATTATTTAAAAATATATTAATGTGGTTCATGAGAAGTAAAAGGCCAACCACCATATTTTATATAATTACATTTTCTAAATTTAATATATATATATATATATATTTTAATAAATTTTTTATTATTTGTTTATATAATTAAATGTTTTTTATATTTTTTATAATTTTTAATAATAAATAAAATTATTAAATACATATTATACTAATTAAATTATTAATATACTATTTATAATTATAAACTATATAAATAATTAATATACTAATTAAATATTTAATATTATAATTACATATTTAATATACCAATTAAATAATTAATATAGTTTTTTTACTATATATATTAAATTGATTCTTTTTTTAAATATTTTAATTCATTGTTATTATTTATAAAAATATTAAAATATTTAATTGTATATAAGTATATTTAATTTTCACTCATTTTTTAAATCCATTTATTTAATATAATTTATTTGTAGATAATGGTAAGTGTGTTCTTACATGTTTTATAATTTATAGATTTTAAATATTCATTCTTTTAATATTTTTTAAAATTTATTCATTTTCAATTTATTCATTTTTTCATATTTTTTAATTTTATCAATTTTATAATATTTATTTATGCATGTTTGTTCATTTACATTTAATGTTTTTAATATGATTCTAATTTATATAATTAATATGTATTCCTTTCCTTTTGAACATATATAAATATTCATTTTTAATTTTTTTTAAATTCTCTATATAAGTATTAATAGTTATTTATTTTTAAAATTTATTCATTCTTATTATTATTTACTTAATTAATTTATGCAACATATTTTATAATTTCATCTTTCAATTTCACATATATCAAAATTGTATATATATGCATCAATTTCCCACACACAAATATTTACATAATTAATGAAAACTTCTACAGAAACACATAAACCTAATATTTATGTGATATATTCTAATTTTAATGTACATTTTAGAATTATATTTAGTAACATGATATATTTTAAATATTTTGTTTTTTCAATAAATTGAATTTATTTATTTTAAAAAAATAGTTAACATTATTAATTCTTTTTTAATTCATTTTATATTACAATTTATTTGGAATTTAATCACTTTCTAATATTTATTTGTACACATTTATTTATTATGTTTTATTATATTATATATGTATTAATCTTCATTTCAATATAAATATATATTTTTTGTAATAATTTGTATAATTTATAATACTTATCCTTTTTTTAATATTTTTAAAGTCTACTCATTTTTAATTATACAATTCCACTCATTTTGCTGATGTGGTCAATAAATTTTATATCTGTGCTCTTATTGGTGGTACCATGGCTTCATGGGTAGAGATGGCCACTAATGAAAAGGAGATTTGGAATGTTGATGAGGTTGCTACTATTCATGTGGCACCCTCCTTAGATTTTGATGTTTTGGAGCATCTGGTAACTGATATCCAAATTGTAGTGGACAAGGAATTGATACGAGAACAAGCTTTGACTGCCTATAATAGGAAGGGAAAGGATAAATTGTCCCCTATTACTACTAAAAATATTGTGGTTAATAACACCACCTCTGATCTTGGATAGTCCCCTTTGCAGAGCTGGGGTATGGTGCTGGTTACCACATCAAATACTTTTGATGTGCTTGATCCAGTTAAGAAAGTAACTATTTCTTAAAGATACAATGAAGTTGATGTACCCTATGTGGACATTGAGACTCTTAATGATAAAGAGAAAACTCTCGTGGTGCAAGGTATTTCTGAGTTAGGGAGGGAAGTGCCCGAAGGGACCTGGAAACACCTTAAGACCTAGAGGTTGGGTCGTCATCCAAAATATTGTGCATTGGGATGAGGGTGGGAGGAATGGGTTGTAATACAAGGGTGTGGTCGATGTATGTCTTCCAAGACTTAGCTCACCCAAGAGTAGGAGAAGATTGAGGAGAAGTATATGGCGCTCTTCAATCAAAGGAACTCCTAGTCAAAGTGGGATTCTGTCGATGATGTTGTAGATCATGGTAAAGATTTTGGCCATGATTATGGTGACCTCCGACATGTTGTTTCTTTCTATGGATTAGGGCTTGTCCCTATGTTTTACTCCATCCTTCTTTTCTAATGTTTGCTTTATTTTTCTTTAAATTTAAAAAAATGGTCAGGAGCTTCAGCTTCTTGCTAGACCTCTATCTTATTATAATTATAAATATATAAACATTATTTTTTAAAATAAATATTTATATAATAATATATAAATAAATAATTATAAATAATTATAAAATTATAATAAATATATTTAAATAATGAATATGTTTAATATATTTATATTTATATATGTATTTATTAAATATATATAATCATATATTATATATAATGATATAAATATATTTATAATTATATACAAATATTTATATACGCATATATATATTTACAAAATTATTTATTTAAATATATATTTATATATGTATATTTATTTATTTATTAAATAAATATATAATGATATAAATATATTTATTATTATATAAATATAAATATATATATATATATATTCAAAATATTAATTTAAATATATATTTATAAATGTATATTTACTATATTTATAAAATTATATATTTATAATTATAAATATATATATGTGTGTGTGTGTTTTTAAAGTGTATATATTTATAAATAAATAGTTATATATTTTAATAATTATAAATTTATAATATATATATATTTAAATATGGAATATATTTAATAAATTTTTCTTTATCATTATATTTATTTATTAAATATATATAGAATTATTTAAATATATATAATGATATATATATATATATATATAATTATTTGTAAATATTGTTTCAAATAAATTTATATATAAATATTTTAACACAAATATTTTTTTATAATTAAAATTTAAAAAATATATGTATAATTATATGCATAAATATATTTTTAAAATTTTCTTTAAAAATTTTAACTATATTCTTTTATAATTATTTATTTATTCATTATTATATACATTTAAGTTTTTTTAATTTTTTTAATTATATTATTAAAATTAATTATATAGGTCTTTATCAATGTTAAACAAACAATGATAAATATGTATTTTATTTTCCCTTATTGTTTTAGCGTTGATAAAACTTCTATTTATCACTTATTTTTGGAAGGATTGATAAAATCCTCCTCAATCTTTTAAAAAGAACCCTAACATGACCAATTTTGGTTGTGTCATTCAAGCTCTTGTAGAAGTTTGTCTTATACATTGTTCTCCATAAATCTTCTTTGAGAAGAATCAACTATGAAATATGAGGTATGTTATTTTTTCTCCACTTCTCTTGTTTATTAGTGTCTCTGATCATCTCTTGTCATACATTAAACATAATCACGTTTTGAATTGAGCTTTGTGAGTATAATGGTTCCCCCCTTCTCTCTATAATGACCACACTAGGGTGATGCCCCCTCTAAATATGATCTATGTGGAATAATGTGGGACAACTTCCGAGGTAACTCCTTCACCTCAAGTGGAAATTGGAAAATCCACATTCTTCTTGATGTGGTGTTTGGGGTTATCTGTGTTTGCTAGTATTAGTGGGACATGTTTTCCAGGTCGAACGAGCCACACTGATTGGTCTTAGTGAGGCTACTGGCTTATAAATACGTGTGGTTCCCCCATCATTGGAAATTGTATTATCCACATTCTTCTGTATTGAACTTGTTAGAGGTTTGATTCTTTATTATTTTAATTCATTAGATACCCTATATTATTATTTAGTGTTTTTTAATAGTTATCATTGATAATCTAATTGATTGAAACATTTCTTATTGTTTTATATATTTTTTTATTTATTCAATGATATGAATGGTGATTATTTGATTAATTAATTAATCTAGAGAATGATTTATCTGGGTTTAAATATTTAATGATTTGTCTTATAGTAATTTTAAAAAAAAAATTAATTTTAAACTTCTATATGAAAGTGTTTTTCCAAAAAAGTTAATGAATGTGATTACCAAAATTTAATGTAAAATGAGAAATTTTATGGATTCCTTTGAAATTTTGTGATATTAATGATTTTATTTCTCACTTTAATTTTGAATTCTTCTGATCCACTTAATGTTTTGAAATTTTATTTGAAATAGAAATATTATTTTTTCATTGTTTAGTATTTTAAATGTTAAAATTTTGGGATAAATTGGTATCTAAAAAGTGATTTTGGAAACACTAGTTTTTAAATAGAATAAATTGAAACAAAATTCATTATTATCGCTTTATGATTTTCTAGAAAGGTCATTATATTATCTAAATTTATTGGATGATTTTTATTCATATTTTGAACATGACATATGTGAATTTAAATATCATTGAATAATTGCATACGCTTGATTATAATTTTACCCACTATGGATGCCTAATTATTGATGGTTTTATACATCATTTTATAGTTTGTGTGTATCATTTATAATTATATTTGACGTAATTAATTTGAATGTGTTTTTATAGGTAATTAGTATAGATTTTATGGTTTCTCCCTACTTTTATTGGTTTCATGGTATTTTTGGTATTTTTATTTAAATAATTTTTAACTACATTATAAATTTTATCGTTTTAGAATAAATAATTGAATTATTATGATTTGATTTCATTAAATTTTTATATTAGGCATCTATAGATTGAAATATTCATTTTGAATAAATGTTTTTAGTTTAAAAAAATGGTTTTTGAATTAAAACTCATTTTTTTCATTTCATTTATTAAAATGTGGAATGTTTTAATTCAAAATATTGTTTAAGGTTATTTATGATGGTTTCTAAAAAAATAGTGGAACATTGTTTGAATAATTTGAAGTTTTACGGAAGATTATTTGTTTTAGGGATTTTTTTGAGAATAGAGGATTTATAATTACAAAATATGTCATGAACAATATAAAGAAAAAGGGTTTTGGGTTTACTCTAAAATGTTCTTTATTTATGTGAATTACATTAAGAATGTCTAAATCATTATTTTTATATTAATTTGTTCTGAAAATATTATAATGTAAATGTTTGTGTGATTCTCATTTTTTTTCTATAAAATGTTTGTAAGTATTTGATTAATTTAAATATATGGTTTTCATATATATATCTAAATTTTATGATATCCATGTATTTTGATTTCAGAATATGTTAATATTATATATAATGGATACATAAATTATTAATTAAACGATTCTTATTATTCAATTCAATGTTTTAAATATTGAGTTGAAGTGGGTTTTTTTGAGTTAATTTATAAATTTGAGTTTTTAAATGAGGTAAATTAATTATTATTGAAGAAGTCCCATTTTCATATATTAAACTGATTAATGTTTTCATATATGAATACAGTTTTATCTAATTGGATATTTGAATGAGTTGTGATACATTTATAAATTAAGTTTATGTACTCATGTCCTTTTTCCGTTCTTTTATTTTTAATTAAAAGGTTTTATGGAATTTGAAGCTGAAAATTTATTTATTTCTTTAGTTTTAGATATTTTATCGGAAATAACGGAGTTACATTTTATTTTATGAAACAAATATAATTGTTATAGAACCATTTTCAGTGTTATGTCTTGATTGGGTGGGTAGATATTTTTTTAAAAAAACATTTTATGATATTATAATTTTAAACACCTTTTATTTTTGGTTAATATAATTGGGTAGTCATTTGATTGGTTATATTAAAATGGTTTTGGTTAGGATTTCATTCGTTATGAAGGTTTTTTGTTTTGGTAATGATTTCTATTAGGTATGATGACGCTTTGAGTTATAATTTTTTGGGTTATGGAATTCAGTAAGGAATTTCATATAATAAATTAGTTACAAAATGTTTGAGATGTATAGATTGGTTTAAGTTTCATATTTATTTAAAATTGATAATTTGAGTTTGGATCATGTATAACATGCTAAAATGGGAATATTGGGTTTGGTTTTGATTTATTTTTCTTATGAATTATGAAATTGGCATATTTAGTGGTTGAATTGCCATAAAATTTAAGAGGTTTTAAAAGTAAACAGGTGATAGATTGAGTAAAACTAATTAATACATTTTTCCAAAAGCTAAATCACAACTCTAGTAGGTGGGTTTTAGTCTGTAAGGTGTCTAATGGATGTTTAAAGTTAAAATTATGAAATATAGGCATCAACTGGGTATTTAAAGTAGGCGCATGGTTTGTTGAAAAAATGAATGGTTAGGTTACATTATTTATTTTGATTAAGACATGTTCAAAATATTCTTATTATTTCATTCTATTCTGTATCGTTAGGAATAGTTTGAATTTCACCCTTATAAACGTCTAATTTAAAACAAATTTATCTTGGACACATACATGAATATAAGATAGTAAATGAATTTTATAATGGTTGTTATAATATCCCCTAACCATATATGTTGTTTCGATTTTATTAATAATGATAATACTATTTTTCATATACCTATGATGGTTTTTATGACAATATATGGGAGATAGCTTATACTGATCTATGTGATTGTTGGAGGTGGAATGAGAGTATTTTGGATCTTAAGGATGTTAAATCCATACTAACTGAAATTTTTTGGAATGTTTACTAATGGATAGTATTTTTGTTGTTTTAACATAAATTGAATAGAGTTTTTAGATATTGTAGGATATGTGAAATATACCTATGATTGATAACTATAGTATATTTTAAATATATGTTTGTTAGTGGGTTATGGTATAAATATATACATTGGTATTCCTATAAAATATGGAATATAATAATATATATAAAAAGATGCTAACTTGGAACCCAACTTCACTTATGTTGTCAATAACATTTTCATCCATTCATTTCATGAAATTCCACAGTCCTTGAACTTGTTTCAAAATACGGTGATCACATGACCCTGTAGTTTTGAGGAAAGATATTTTTAAATAAAATTTAGAAATCCAGGTCACAATTAACTAACAAGAAAGAACAATAATTCCCTAGAGGATTATTCCATCTGATAATAAATAAATTTTGTTTAACAACCATATTTATTACTGCATTTTTTCCAAAAAAACATCAATTCGGGAATTTGGACCAATAACCACATGGCTGCCCCAAGTTATTTATTTTAATTTCAACCTTATGTAAAATGATAACTTATCAGGAATCATAACAAATAACATTAAAATGTTGGGATCCCCTTATTAGAATTATCTATAACATTCTCCTTTGATTGTAAATATATTATGTGTATTTATTTATTTTTTATAAGAAATGAATATGTTATGAACCCAATAGAATGATTATGAATTAAAAATGGATTCACTCTAATCATATGAAAAAGAGTGTGAAGATGGAGTTAAATATTTCATCATGTTTTCAATATAGAACATATATAACCCTTCTCAATTACTTTTTTTTATTTAAATTATTTCTATTCAATACAATTAGTCTGTGAGAGCCGGGTGAACATTTAATTTCTCACAGAATAATTCAGATCTATAAATGTTGGACTAAACATGGGGAAAACTGAACATGTACACCGATTGGGATGGTTCTACTGGTTATGGATAATTAGATAGCAATACTATTGTAAATGATAATGGAGATCATATGGAAAAAATGACAATGGAAATTTAACATGACATTCATAATTGTCTAAATTTGTTTGAGAAGTTAAATAGTTGTGCTAAGAGACCATTGTATACCAGTTTTACTAAATACACAACATTTTTTGTTTTCTTGAAGTTATATATTTTGAAATCCAGAAGTGGATGGAGTGGCACCAGCTTTACAAAACTAGTTTTTCTCCTGAATGATATTCTACCTTAAGAAAATGATCGTCCTTGTGGAATATATGATGTTAAAATATTGATACATACAATGGGAAAGATCTCTAAAAAATACATAATTTTCTAAATGATTTCATGTTATTTTTAAAGGACCATGAATATACCATAAAATTCCCTAAGTGTGGTGAAAATCAATACAATAAAGATGAATCAAGTCATTAAGAATATGTATGGTACATTCCTATTATTCCACAGTTTAGAAGACTATATGCATTTTAGGGAACCACTAGGTAATTGACATGGTACACATATACAAGAAATAATGAGAGGAATTAATGTCATCCAACAGACTTCCCTTAGTAGAATAAAATTGATAATGAGTATCATGAATTTGGAAATGAGCCCAGAAACATTTTTCTTGAATTATTTACTAATGTAATTAATCCTTTTGGTTTACATAGTTGTAATCATAGTACATAGACAGTTATGTTGGTAAAATATAACTATCCACCAGTAGTATGCATGATGCACAAATACATTATATTGTCTCTTCATATATATAGACCAAAACTACCTGGAATGATATTGATGTCTATTTGGATCTATTGATCGAATATCTAAAATTGATGTGTGATACAAGTGTTTCAATGTATAATTCTCATAAAAATGAAGAATTCATACTGAGGGCCAAATTTTATTGAATGATAAATTACATTTTTGATGGAAATTGTTTAGGATATAGAATTAATGGAATTTTTGTATGTCATATTTTGGAAGAATGCACACACTCATTTTGGTTGAAACATTCCAAAAAGAATGTGTTTTTAGAAAATCGGAAATTTTTCCCTTGATGACATAAATAAAAATCCTAGATGACAATATTCTATGGTAATACTGAACATGGTACACCACTGTCTCCACTAACAGGTGATCAACTATTTGATAAAGTAAAATATAATGAAACTATTTTCAGTTAAAGATTTTGGAAAAACATTATGAAATTAGGATGGAAAATAGATCAATTTTCATTGAATTTTCATACTTGAATTGTTCATAAGTCAAAAAAATTCATAATGCCATTCATATAGAAAAAATTTAATTTCAAACTATTATTGTAATGTTACTTAATGTTCTTGGAAAAACAAAAGATGGAATCAGTGATTGGTTGGACATTATTGGAATGGGGATAAGGTATGATTTGGCACCGGTGAAGGTTAAAAGTAAATATTTTCTTCCTTGAGCATCTTACACTCTATCCAGATAAGAAAAGTTTTAATTTTTCATTATTCTTAATTGTGTAAAAGGTCCATAAGTGTATTAAAAAAAATAACAAGAACGTTGTTTCAATGGATAATTTGAAGTTACAAGGAATAAAATGACATGAATGTTATGTTTTTATGAAAGATTTGATGCCCATTTCTTTATGTTTCATTCTTCCTAAAAATGTACGACATACGTTAACAAGACTCTGATTCATTTTAAAATCTATATGAATTAATGTTATATACCTAGTAAAGTTTGTAATCATGAATAAGAAGGTTCTAGTCATATTATGAGAATTAGATATGTTCTTTCCACCCAAATTATTTTAAATAATGGTCCTCCTAATAGTTTACATATTTTTAGAGTTTCAACTATGTTTTCATGTCTATTACATATGGTTGTACTCCATTGAATGGTATATGAATATTTTGAAAGGTAAAGTCATGAATCGAAGATGGCCATAAGGTTGAATTTCATAACAGTATATTATTGAAGAAGTTTTTGAATTCTGTGTCAATTACTTATCAAATGTTGATATCATCAGTCCCTTAAATTCTCATCACAACAGATTCTTTATGGATGAATGAGTTTCTAAACTAGATGTTGTGAAAATTACCATTATAGAGAGATAGAAATCCCACCTTTACATTTTCCATAATAGTGAAGATGTTGATCCATATATTGATGCCCAAAAATCAATTCTTTAACATTTCAATCCATCATGGGTTGAAGGATGGATATCAAATACACATATTTAACTATTTATAGGATGGATCAGTGATCAAATTTACAAAGAGTTATATGAAAATATGAATTCAATATTTGAATGACTTTGATGGATAAATAATGTAATAAATGAAAATATTATATCTTACACTTGTTTTGTAATTAATGGTTATACATTCTATACAAAAGAACATGATGACATAAGTACAATGAAAAATAGTGAAGTTACGCTTGTGGTGGAAGCGATTATCATATCTAGTTCAAAGGTAATAAAAATAATTTATGTTATAAGTCATATTTTAGAATTATCAAATAGATATATGAGTTGGATTATACAATATTTCCTAAGATAATTTTATATTGAAAATGTGTTGACAATAGGATTATAGGGAAAATTGATGAAATTGGATTTCTGAATGTGATTTTCATTATGGAAGGGTATGAGGCCGATCTGTTCATAATTAAATCAAAAGCATTGTAGCTATTTTATGTCGCAGATCTAAAAAATATGAATTAGTCAATTTTCATTATTATGAATAAAACAATTGTATAACCAAATGAAAATTCAAATATGGTTGACCCATTCATTGGGTGGTCACAGTCATTTCATAGTGGTCCCAATTTAGACATTGTTTTGTACGTTAGTGGGGTCTAAAAAGAGGGGATTTGGATTCTTGATAGAAGAACAAAATCAATTCACCCTTTGATGAAATGAAAGGGATTTAAATGATAAGGTTAATGTGTTTTTAATATAATATGGTTTTCCTTATAATATTATTTTTTCTCCCCAATAATAATATAATCTAAATTAAATGTTTGACTACACCTGAATAAAATGACTTTTCTATATGATGATGTTACCAATATTGGTGAAGAATAGGTTATTGATGTCGAAACTGAAAAATTATTAGGGGATCAACAACATATGTATGAAAAAACAAGAACTATATGGAACCATGGTGTTGAATAGAATTATCATTGAAATAAGCAATGGTTGAAATTTTATGGTTGGCTGGAGTCAATGTGACCAAACTATTGACACCATCTAGTCAATGTTCATTAGTTATGTTAGGACCACAATAATATTGAATTCTGCAATTGATATAGATTCATTGAATCATGTACATCCTGTAATGAAGGAAACCCTTTTTGAATATATTATTGTAAGTTTACAATATAGTTTCATTATTTTACTAAAAATTTATATGATAAAATGTTGATTTAATTTGAATTATTCCTTGTAATTTTTGTTTATTTTAAATTATTTATGGTTTAAATATGAAATAATAGCCGCTAGAAAATCTCATAGAGGTTTCCAGATGATTCTTACCGTGTTTCACCAGGGGGATGCTGAGGGGAAATTAAAGCACCACCTTCAAGTAACTTAGGCACACATTATAAATTATGAAACATTGAATTATTTCATTGATTTTTATAATGGGAAATCATTTCACGTGCATTGTAGTCAATAATATATTATTAATTTTTTTTATCAAATTTGATTCGAAATTATTAATCTATGAATGAATAAAAGAGAAATGAAATAAAAAACATGCATCAAAACCAATTAACGTGCCTGAAATTTGTTTTTAATTACTCTGAATGTGGGTCAAATTAGAAATTTATATTAACTCTTAACGTAATAAATAAAAAGTCATATTATAGAAGAAGTGCATGTTCGAACTCATAGAGATCGGGGAACACATCGATGAAAAATCATGACTAAAGGTTAGGTACCTCCCAATTTTAGATTTATTTTATAAAACTAATGATTAAAATTGAAATAAATAGAGAAACATAAGAGAAGAGAATTAGTTTCCAAGGTTGGTTTTGCTAAAATGATTTATCCTTGCTTGAAAATTAATAATATTAAATTGTTTCATTATCAAAAAATTTCATTACAGAAGAAATGTACATTCCCTATAAAATTTACCTAGAATGAAAATTCATCTTCATAAGATGAATCAAAATAGCTAATGTGTGTTTATTTCAGATTTCTATATGAGGAAGAGTAATTCAATTCAATGTTCACAAACAAATTATCTGAATAATGTTGGGGTTCGTTCATTATTGAAAAAATATGGTCAATGATTTAATGATGAATAAAATTTATGTACATGAAAAACATGATACTATCTATTAAAATCGTATTTACAAGGAATGATAAATCATGCTTTTTTGGTATGCAACCCCTTTAACTAATTCATCTCTCCCCTATGGGGTTTACTTGATCATCATTGGGTGTTCAACAATGATTAATAAATCAATACCCATAACTGAGGTATTATAAAAAATAATGAGAGTATAATGAATAAAAGAAATAATTTTGAATTAAAACATAAAGCATTCAACTTTTACATGGAATGCGAATAGAGAAGATAAATTCAAAATCAAATGTAAAACCTATCTATGGTAGGATGAAGCCCTATGGTGGACTCCTGGTGGTTTTCCCCCAATTGTAAAATGGAATGGAATCCCCATGTCACGAGTCCCCCTTTTATAGGCCTCATGGTCATCCATCAGGTTCACCTGGGTCACATATTACATTTACTGGTCATTTGGATGTGGTCAAAGGGATGAAATCCCATCAGATAATGCACTGGAAAATCAATGTTTTTTTCAGTATCAGGGAATTACATGACGTGTAATTTTCATTCATGTCGTGTAATGTTGATCCATGATTTTATCTATAAATTTTGTTCTCCGCATAACTCGCATAAATCCTGGATGGTAATTTGGAATTTTGACTCCATTCATGTTTTTTAAGGATGGTACACATCATGTACTCTTGGTTCGCAGCTTGCTTTATAGCTTTCTTCATAGATTGCATCATGTGGAGAAATGAAGATACATGTCATGTAACGATAATTCAAAATGTTTAATATGTGATTTAAACACCAAGATCTCTGTTTCAACTTGTTTCTTTAATTTTACAACTTGGAAATTCTCCATTATCATCCTAAAAATAAATTTTTGTGCCACTTCGCTTCACTCGCAGCCCGAAGTGACATTTTGTTCCTCATTTTCCCTATTTTCCTTGGAATTTATCAAAATTTCTATCCAGTATAAGAACTTGCAAAACATTAACATCAATAACATATGTTATTTTAAATCAATTAATATGAAATGTATTCATATATAAAATCATATCAAAATATGTATACAAAATAGAGTTATCACCATTGTACCCCGATCATAAAAAATGTATTGGGTATACCTCATTAGAGAAGAAAATGGTATGTATTTTAAATATATAATATGAGTTTTATGTTATATGAAAAAGTATATATTCCTTTTTTTATATTTATATTAATGAATTAAAATCTGAAGCCACTTATATCTCAAGTCATGTTCTATAGAAGGAGGCCCTCATAAATAAAGAGGGTAAACTTGTTGATGAAAACAAAAAAGAAGTATGGGAAACATGTATAAGTATGCATAATAGTAATTTGTTTTGATTTATAACAATATTATATAAAAATATCTATTTATATTAATATGTTATTTACATGGTTTAGAAACAAGAATCAGCAGAGACCATATCTATAGAAAAATTAATCTCACTAGCTTTGAAGTGGCAATAACAATATGGTCATGTTAGAAGTGTAGGTTTTATAGTGTATCCTTGAACATATTTCAAGAAAACCAAACTATAATATGTTTCTTATTATATGATGAAAGGATTGTAGGAGAAAATATATTCTTTGTAAGATATTTTTTTTGTAGCTTGGTTTGGAAGAAATATATATGTGAATAGATCAAAACAAACTAGCAGTGGAACAAATATCTGCACACGAACAACCAAATGACCCCACTAGCTTTGAGGATACTCATTCCACTCAACCATATACCTTACATGAGGTAATCAATTTTGACCTTAATCATTCTCCTAAATGTGAATCAAACAACTTATGATATCTTTATATTTATAAAAATATGTAGGGTAACTTTTTATTTGATTTATATTTATCAACACCCACACACATCCTTTTTGTGATTGATATGGTGTATAATATCTTATGAGACATTATACAGAACAAATGATCCATAAAAGATAACATGAGTGTGGGGATTGAAGTAGCTTAAGAATAAATTGTTTACTTTCATATTCCACTTGATGGTACAAATATTACAACGGTCTATAAAACATTTAGAACTTTCATAGCATGTCCATATAATCTTATAAAGATACATTATGTATGTTATTATTAATCTTTTTCAAATTAAAAACATATATAATTTGATGAAAAAGTTCTATAGTGAGTTATGGAATTAAATATTTATAAAATGTTAGGGAAATGGAGGGGTGGATCAAGATATTCAAATAAACTGACCAAGAAAGAAAAAAGACCATTCAGGAGTAACTTATCTTCTTCAATTCCATTATAAAATATATTATCATTACAACTTCATGTAGACACCACATTTAATGATGGAGAAATTTCATCCATTAGATATGAATAAGAAATATTTGGAACTATCACGACAGAAACAATTATCCTTGAGAGTATAAATGAGATTGCCAAGTTTAAATATATTTGAGCATCAATTGTGAATAAACATAAAAGGTAGATTTTGATAATATGTATATCCAGAAAATCATCTACTATGTTTATTCAAGTTAATAAATATTCATATTTTCTACACATGTTTATATTACTACTATATTAATGGAACACCTTGTGAAGCACAATTTGAATTCATTAATCCTTGTATCTTTTCTACGGAAAAAATTATTTGGAGTTAAAAGAAATTGATAAGAAAAAAGATAATCTAAGAGATTCGTTTGAGAAAAAGATAACAACCAACTAAATCTTTTTTACCACTATAATGTAGGGGCTAAACTCTATAATCTAATTATAAAAAATATATTTTTATTTTTTCATTAATTATTTGTTTCTATTATTTAGGATGCACTGAATTATGATCACAATAAATTTGTGTACCCCAAATATTTATTTTTTGGATCTAATGTATGGCTTTCCATAAAACCAACCACAAATGATGTGTATTGTAAATTTTTAATTCACTACAATCTGCATTTAATAGATAAACTTTGAATTACATATTTCAGTTTTAATTTGATTGGAATTTTGTAATAATAGGGAGTTCTGTAAATATAGGCTAAATCATGGGATGAGGTAGGTGACTGAAAATGATAATCCTATAGATCATTTTAAATAGAATTTGATTATGGTATATATTTAATGATTTAACTATCTATATATATTTCAAGAAAAGTTACCTATTTTGGTCAATTTTTTTGCAGTGTCTGAAGAAAGATAACAAGAACTATTATAGATATTGTGTTTGAAATTTTATGAATGATATCATATAACATCAAAATACAAGCATCCATGGATAGGTAATTTTTAAAGGTAATTAAAATTTCATTAAAAATATTTATCAATCATTTTTTGCCAATATTTTCTCATTACTACCAAAACATCCAATAATATACATACTCAAAAGAAGAGTTATAGTTTTTTTAGATGAGAGGGATGTATACATGGTGTTAGATTTTCTGTTGAAAAAAATTTAGATGAGTAACTACTATGTTTGAGATATAGTACGGCCCATTCCCTTAGATATACCCTAGCAATGTGAATCATTGATATCATAATGCTTATATATCATATTTGATATGTTTCAAAATGAGAAGAATAATGGAGGAAATTTATTTATCTAATAAAGAATGGTAGGAATATATGGTATTATAATGTATACATACTTCATGATTTGGATATGTCCCACTACTGATTTAGTTAATTTTTTTAATCATTTTATCAACTTTTTACGGATAGTTTCATTATAATTTTTATCTAATACTATTTTTGTTAAATTTATACATTAGTTCAAGACACACATCGCATGATCAAAGAAAATAAAACACATTAATGTTTTTTATTACATTAGAAATATGATCCATAAGCCATTTTTTATGTATAAGAATTGAAAAAACATCAATATAACATCAGACTAGGTACATTTGACTTAAAGTGTGTGTTTTTAACACAAAAAATAATTTTGGTTTAAAACATGTTCTACATCACCAAACGAAGAAAAAAATCTTGGACTGTTTTCAAACATTAGGAAAATGAATAAAAATTCATTTTTGAGGTGTAAGAATCAACCAAACATCAATATGACACCTGATGTGGTGGGTATTACTCGAAGAACTTGTTTACAATATAAAAGTGTCATTTTTGTTTAAAACACAAATCACATTCTCAAAACCAAGAAAGTGAGTTTATATATTTTTTTAAACATTAGAAAAAAAGTAAAGAATTTATTTTTAATGGGTAGTAATTAAAAGAAGCTAATCTGACACATGATGTAGTCAGTATGACTCAAAGTGTGTTTTTTCAATATAAGTGACATTTTAGTTTAAAATTCATTTCACATCACCAAAACCAAAAAAATGTGGTCAAATTAATTAAAAAAATTTGGAAAAAAAATCAAAATTTCAATTCTGACATATAATAATTGACCACATGTCAATCCAAATCCTAAGGTATTTGTTATGATTCTATGTATGTTTATTACATATGAAAGTTTCATTTTATTTTAAAATAATCATCACATGCTCAAAACCAAGAAAATGAACTCAATTCATTTTTAAACTTTCTAAAAACAATACATAATTCATTTTTGATGTGAAATAATTGACCACATGTAAATCTGATAGATGTTTTTCTCAATATTACTCAAAGTTCATGTTTTTAATATAAGTGTAATTTTTGTTTAATACATGTATCAAATAGGCAAAACTAATATAACGATCTTGGTTTTTTTTCAAATTTTTGGATAATGATCCATAATTCATTGCTGACATGTAGAAATTGACTTCATGTCAATATGACATACGTTGTGGTTGGTATGACTCGAAATATGTGTTTTCATTATAAAAGAGAATTTTCAGTTTCAAAAGCACATCACATAACCAAAACTGAAAAATCAAGCTTATATTATTTTCAAACAATAGGATAAAGATCCATAATTCATTCATGATGACTACAAAATGACTGCATTTCATTTTGATAGATTATGTGGTCAGTATGACTCAAAGCATGTTTTTTCAATAAAGATGTGTCTTTTATGTTTAAAATGGATATCACATAGCTAGAACTGAGAAAATAATAACATATTATTTTCAAACATTAGAAAAACTATCAGTAATATATTTCTTATGTGTAGGAAATGACCACACATCAATCTGACACATGAAGTGGTCAGTATGACTCAAACTGTGTGTTTTCAATATAAGTGTCATTTTATTTTAAAATTTTTCTCACATATCCAAAAGCATGGAAATGATATTTTATTATTTTTAAGGTTTATGAGAATGAAAAATAAATTGATGTGTAGGAATCAATAGTAACTCAATTTGAAAGGCGATGTGGTCAATATTACTCAAATTTCATTCTTTAAATATAAAATTTTCATTTTAGTTAACATGTATCATATGGATAAAACCAAGAAAAAAAGAAAATATTTCACTCATGTTTTAGTTAAAAGATTTATATTATATTTGCGATATGTAAGAATCTACCTCATGTCTATATGAAAAATGATGTTGTCGATATGACACAAAGTGTTTGTTTTCAATATATGTTCCATTTTAGTTTAAAATTCACCTCACATAGCCAAAAATAAGAAAACAATTCTTGTTTCTTGTTTTAAAAATTTAGTAAAATGATTTAACAAATTTTTCTAATGTGTATGTTTCAATAGCATGTCAATCTAACACATGATGTGGTCAGTTTGACTCAAAGTATTCATTTTCTATATAAGTTCCATATTATATTGAAACCTGCCTCACATATAAAAAACTAATAAAACAAGGTCGGAAGGTTTTCAAACATTATTAAAATGATACACATATCATTTTTCATTTGTTGGAATTGAATTCATGTCAATCTAACTCATGATGTGGTCAGTAGGACTCAAAGTGAGGGTTTTTAGTATTAGTGTCATTTTAGATTAAAATATATTTCACGTATCCAAAATAGATAAAACGAGATCAAATAGTTTTCACATTTTAGGAAATTGATCTATAATTAATTTTTGATGTTTAAGAATAAACCACATATCAATCCGACACACGATGTGGTCAGTATAACACAAAATTCATGTTATCTATGTAAGTGTAATTTTTTAAAATGCACCTCACATATCAAAAACATATAGAATTAGCTTGAATTATTTTCAAAAATTAAGAAAACAATCTCTAATTCTTTTTTGACATGTTTGAATTTACCACACATCAATCCGACATGTGATATGGTTAGTATGACTCAAAGTGCATGTTTTCAATATAAGTTCCATTTTAGTTTATAACATAGATCATGTTTAAAAAAATGAGAAAAAAGCTCGAATTATTTATAGAATATAGTAAAATGATCCATAATATACTCTTAACATGTAGGAGTTGACTGCATGTAAATCTGACACCCGATTAACTGATAATATCATTAATATATACATTAATTAACAATATAATTTAATATATGTGAGTTATATTACATTAAAATCATAATTTTTTATTTCTTTATTGAATAATAAAAAAATAAACCTTTGTCTTATTCTGAGGAAAAAAATTTACATAGAGTATTATCATTGGAAACAGTCAAATGGTATTGATTTTTTATATGAGTTGTAATTTGTTTTTGATTAATTCTAAATATAACATTAATGTAAACATTTTGTATGAAAATTTTTAATTTAAATGATATTTAAATGTGTTATTTTTATTCAAATATACTTCATTGTATATTTAAATTCATTTTAATATATTTTGATTTGGTTTGATTTTACATATTTGTTGCATGGGTGATGTAGGGCTGCAGCTATGTAGCAACTGAAATGTCCTTTATCACAACTTCATCTATCACAAATAAATGTTACCCTTTATTAGTGGTTCATCTTATGCTAATAAATGGACCCTTATCATTGCTTCATCTCAAGCTTATAAAGGTACTTTTTATCAGCATTTCATCAAGCACTGACAAATGATACCCTTTATCAATGCTTCATCTAGCGCTGATAAATGATACCATTAATCATCGCTAAATAAAAATAGTGGATAAAAGGATAATTTATTAGTGATTTTTCTAGAATTTATAATTTCATAGGTATTTTAATATCTCTTAGATTTTTAGTGATTTTACGTAATGAAAAAGATCCTTTTTAGTGTTGTTAAAAGCGCATTTTGTAGTAGCATTTAAGGGGAGGGTCGATGGGTGGAAATCGAAGTTCCACATCAGATTCCATAAAGGATGGTGGATAAAATCTAATCTTGGATGGTAAATTCCTCTCATAAACCATGGGTTTTAGGATTGAACACTATAAATGATTATGTGGTGGTCCAAGAAGACCTAGGGATGGAAGAAAAATGATCCTGATAGTTTATACAACATACATTTTCCCAAGTTGTAGAAAATATGTAAAAGATAGTTTCAATCAACAATTTATAAATACACTTGTGAAAACAAAAAGGTATAATTAAGGATAGGTTCTATACTATAATAACACCCTTTATAAACTACCAAAACTGGCCATTAAAGGCCTTTAGTGGCTATTTTTCAACTGCTTTTGAATGTTGCAGTTGCTTCGTCAGTGAATCTCTAGAACAATTGGCATTGGTGGCTGCTAAAATTACTCTATGAAAACACCCTGTTTCATGAGTGTTTTACCATTGATGAAATAGGGTGACATGGGGAGTGATGGAGAGGGACCCCAAAAGAATCTATTTCCATCCATGGTAGATCCACGATAGCCAAAGTGAAGAATGTACAATGACAAACATTGAGAGGAGGTAGCGAAATATTGCAGCAGTGATTAATGGAACTCTTAGGTAAAATGATAAATTTTTAGGTGTTTTAGAAGTCAAATGATGAAACGAGGGTGTCAGTAGAGGCTTTATGGGGTGGCAACGAAGTGTTATAACAGGAACCCATGAAGAAGATGAGTGGATGCAGGAAAAAATCACTCCTGTTTTTATGGTATTAGCAGCTGCTATTGGAATTTTTTAATGCTAACTTTAGCAACCTCAAATGGTGGTCACTAATTATATGGAGATAGGGGAATATTTGACATCTATAAATGGTGAAATATATAATTTTCTTTATCTATTTTCATAGAATATTTCATTTCTAAAGTGGTTTTTTGAAGAGATGGTGCATTTATTATCAACGAGTTGTGTGGGGGTGCTTCCTCATATTTCCCCCACCACATTCCAATTAGAATAAAATAAAATGAAAAGAAAAAAAAATCAGATTTTTATTTTTTGAGTGGTTATGATTTTGATACCTAGAGAGTTTTCTTTTTAAAGGAGGAAGTGGCTAGGTTTTGGCATACGACATTAGTACGAGGAGAAATTTTCAATTTGTTGATCTTCATTGTTCAATAATCAGTTTTCTTATGATCTTAGTGATTTTTCATCACCTGGTTATTCAATCGACGATCTTCAAATATATATAGTTAGATTTTTTTTCACTTCTTTATTAGACAATGTTCCATTATCAAATATATTTTTTTCCACTCTTATCTGCTGGTATTTTCTTCTGTTGTATCAGAGATTTTTTTAAGGCACCATGATATTCAATTTGAAAGATAGCCTATACTCAATGATTAAGTGGATATTAATTCTATACTGAGTGGATATTCATTATATGATAGGCCCTATGGTATTTTCCCACAATAGTTTTTCCATATTAAAATTTATAGTGTCAACATTTATTTTTCCTGCTCATATTATTTGGTCGTTTCACATATGCTTAATTTTTGCAAACTTTTTTTATGAGAATCAAAATTATTTTTGATGCGAGTTATATTTACTATTTTTTGCATGTTTTTCACTTTCCATAATTCCAAATATCTGGTCTCAAAGGGAGGTTTTTTCTGATAAATTATGCTATCCAATTACATTCGTATGATTTTTTGAAATAATAACAACTACAATATGTAGGGATTAAAATTTATGGACCTACTTTTTCCAAGTTAATAAATCTTCAGATGTTTAGTACTCATAATCCATAAATAATATCAGATGAAGTTTAATAGTTTTTGTATGATATTGTTTGTGGATTAATTCACCATTGGGTTGATGATAATGTGATAAACCATGTTGTGAACATTTCTCTTTCCAGAACATTGTGGGATAATCTTGAGAGTACCTATGTTTCTAAGATATGAAATAATAAATTGATTCTTCTAAAAAATAATGAATTTGAGGTATAAAGAAGTTAAATATATTTATGACTATTTCAGTTAATATCATAGATGTTTGGATCTGTTTTTTGGTTTGGTATTATTTTTGAAGATGAGGTTTTACCTCATTTTTTTACTCAATACTTTACCCAATTATTGGGTGAATTTGCATGTTACTCTAATCGGTTCTACTCCTAATGGTG
The DNA here is from genome assembly GCA_963277665.1 of Viscum album. Taxonomy (NCBI): domain Eukaryota; kingdom Viridiplantae; phylum Streptophyta; class Magnoliopsida; order Santalales; family Viscaceae; genus Viscum; species Viscum album. Next base: position 1,286,127,992 of record OY728134.1, read on the forward strand.
TCATGAAATCCAGTTTTATTAGGTAATTTTATTTCAATGAAGAGGTCAGTAGATTCACTAAATATATATCTTCATCAAATCATTTTGTTATAGAGAATAAGAGAGAATTCAGGAAAAGAATCAGGGATAGAATAGTTGATGTAAGAGAAAAGGTATAAGAAAATCCTAGTCAAAGCAAAGATAATTTGAATGTCATCATTGTTGTAAGAAATGGTGTGTTAAGATGTTTTTCTATAATATGAAAGAGAAAATAGAATAAAGGAAAATATTGGGAATATAAATTTTGATGGAGATTATCATGTTTTCATTGCTACAAGGGGTGATCATTTTATTTTTTTGACTCCATTAATAATTCTTTGGATGATTCTTGTTTGGTTGTTAATAGTGGTTCATGTTTTCACATGACATTGAAGAATGAGTTATTTATATCTTACATACCATATAATATTTTTATTTTGATGATCGTAATATTGATCATGCAGATATTGTAGGTATCAGGAGTGTTTGTTTAAAGATCAGCATAGGAAGTAGTCTATTTTTTGAAGAATGTTCGAAATGTGTCATTGGACCATATAAATCATATTTTTACCAGTTTTTGTTAATAATTAAATGATTTTTAGGTACTTTTGGTGATGTACAATGGAATATTTCTCAGGGTTATTTGATTGTGTCTTTAGGGAAGAATCAGTAAGGTTTGTACTGGACTAGATATTCTATTTCAGGTTATACTAATTGTGTCGTTGAGTGTAGTGTTTCGTCCAAGTTATGGAATAAGATCCTTAAATACATTAGTGATAAAGGGATTGGTTGTTTGGAAATGTTAAATCTACTTTCAAATTTCGAGACTGTTAAATTGGACATGTGTGATCACTGTCTGGATGGAAAACAAAGTAGAGTGGGTTTCAGTGGTCATCATTTATATAAGAAGTTATAGGTACTTTAATAAGTGCATTCTGGTATTTTTGGTCCATTGAAATATTTGTCCTTTAGTGGTGGTATTTATTTGGTGGAATTTAATTATGAATACTCACATAAGATTTGGGTTCATGTTTTTTATGCCAAAATTAACGTGATTAGTGTTTTTAAACAATTTTATGTTTTTGTTGAGATGGAATCTGGTAAGAAATAGAAATGTAATCTCACTAATAATGGGGGTGTGTATTGTGGTCTGTTTTATCAGTATTGTAAGAAGGAAGGTATTATAAATTAGATGATTCCTTCCAAGAAACTTTAGTTAAATGATTAATCTTAGTGGATAAACATTAATTTTATTGAAAGAGTTTGTTGTTTTCTTTCAGAAATAATGTTTTGTAATCATTTTTTAGGTGAGGCTTTATTTACTATTGCATGTATTATCAATTTATAACATGTGGTTTTTTTTAAAAACTCCCAACAAGTTTTTTATGTAAAAGATATTAGGTATGATCACTTTCATGTTTTTTGGTGCAATGTTTTTGTTCATGTTCCTGTAGTCAAGAGATCCATGTTTGATGGTAATTTACGACAGTGTATTTTTCTTGGATATGGATACGATGAGTTTGGGTATAGGTTCTATGATCCTTCTTTGAAGAAACTTGTCAAAATTAATGATTTATTGTTTAAGGAGGATCTTACTGTTGTAGATATTGATAAGGGGAAAAATATACTTCTCAATATTTTGATGGATTTGTCAATCTTGAGCCATGTTCTGATTCATATTTACCTCATATGGTTGATTATGATGATCATGTTGGTGTGCATATTGATGTTCAGTGTGAACAAGTTTGAGTTGATATTTTTTAAGTAACTTTTATTCTAGATGATCTTGTTAAAGGGGATATTAATGAAACCACAGTTCCACTTTGATGGTCATCTCAACATCATAACCTTTCTACTCAATATTTACCTTATTATTATCTTCTCCTCATTGAATGGTAGAACTAGAATCTTATGATGAGGCATTAGAAAGTGATTATACAGATAGATTGGTAGCATAAATGGAAGATGACATGATATCATTGTAATAAAACATCACTTTTGAGTTGGTGATTTCACATACAGGTAAGAGAGATTTTCAAAATCTGTTTATTTATCAAATTAAAAATGAAGAATCCAGTTATGTTCCACGATACAAGAAAATGTTAGTTTGAATCATGACATATAGAAGGAGATTTATATGGAGAATCTAGAGGTTTGTGATGAAAGTTTTTTACCTATTGACAAAATGTATTACATTCGAGTTGTTCTTGGTTTTGTTGCTAGTTTGGATCTTCATATTGAGCTGATGGATTTCAAGATATCTTTCCTCCATGGTGATTTATAGGATGAGGTTTATATGGAGCATCTGGAGGGTTTTTTGATAAAAGAAAATAAAATCATGAATTTAGGTTACATAAGAGTTTTTATGGTTTGAAGCAAGATCTAAGGAAGTGGTACAAGAAGTTTGAATCTGTTATTTTTTGTGAGGGTTTTTGGAATACATCTTCTAATCATTTTTTATACAGATATTTACTAATGATGATTTTATTATTCAATTTATTTATGTTGATGATATGCTCATTGTTGGCCATGATGCATCTAGAATTGATAGATTGAAGAAGTATCAATGTTAGTATTTTATGATGAAATACTTGGGGCTATCATGATAGATTATTGTCTTGTAAATTTCCATTTGTAGAAATCCCAAGATATTTTAGTTATATCCGGAGATATATATTGATAAGGATCATCAAAGATTTTATATGAATAGATAGAAAGTGTTTTTTACTTGTCTTGACTCACATTTTAAGGTCAATACTATTAAGTCACCTTCTACTAATAGAGAGAGAGAGAGATATAGGAAATGCATCACATACCTTTTTCATCTTTTATTGGTTGTTTGATGTAAGCGATGGTATATACAAGACCTGGTATAGCTCATGCAGTTGGTTTGGCCAGTCATTTTCTATCTAATCTAGGTAGAGAGTATTAGAGAGTAGTAAATTATTTATTTCGTTATCTTCATGGTACTTATGATCTAAGATTGTGTTTTGGTAGTGGGAAATCTAGGTTTTTTGGATTTATAGAATTAGATATTGTAGGATATATTGATTCAATAAAGTATTCTTCAGGCTATTGGATCAATTTTACAAGGGAGTTATATCTTGGTAGTCTAGATTGAAAAGATGTGTTACTTCTTCTACCTTAGAGTCTGAGTTTATTACAACTACAGAGGTAAGAAAATAATTATTGTGTATGAAAACATTAATTTTAGAGCTCAATTTTAATTATAATAGGTAGGTTTTATTTTTGTGACACTACTAAAAATATTCCCTTTAACAATGCACAAAAAGGCTTTTAATGGTGATAAAAATGGGTTGTTTTCCTTAGAACTATTAAAGGGGAGTAACCATTATCTATTCTAGTTTAGAATGGTTAAGGGGTCCCCTTTATCAGTGCTTTCATTATCACTTATAAAGGATCCCCTTTATCTGTGCTCTTAATACTGTTGATAAAGGCCCAACATGCTGTAGTGTGTTGTTTGTAAAACAGCACAGCCAGCAAAAATAAGTAATATGTGTTTGAAAATTATATAATTTAATTGAAATAAATTTGAAATAATGAATAAAGAACACTACTATATATATTTGAATTTTTTTTAAAATAATTACATTTACAATTATCTGTGAACATTTAAAAACATTAATGTTTCATCTTTTGGAACCTATGATCAACTCTATCAATGTTTTCTCATGGTATCAATTTCCAAAAAAATCACCTCAACTCAACCACAATAATCCAACTATACATGAAAACAAATAAAATTTTAGTGATACTATAAATACAAAAATTAAACATTAATATAAAATAATAGAGTAATATAATAACAATTTTAATTAAAAATACACTTGGAGTTACACCGGTCACGCCATGCGTCGTATTGAGGTGGGGTTGATTCCTACACATCACAGATAGTTATGGATAATTTTCCTAATGTATCACAATAATAGGAATGTGCTTACTCTATTTTAATTTCACTTTTTGTTTTCAATAAAATTAATTTCAATTTTAAATAAATACACTGATAGAGTTATACTTGTCGTAATGTGTGTCAGATTGAGGTGACGCTGATACCTACACATCACACCAAAATTATGGATCATTTTTATAAATTATAAAAAAAATCCAAATGAATTTTCTCAGAATATAGTATGAAACTGGTGTCTTTTACAAAAATTTCATTTCAAACTTGAAACACAAACATTCAGTCAAAACGATCACATCATTTTTTGGTTTGATGTGAGACTACTTCCTACACATCAAAAAATGACTTATGAATCATTTCCTTAAACTATCATGTTAATTGTAACATGTTTTCTTGGTTTTTACTAATTTAAACATGTTTTAAACTAAAATTTCAATTTATAAATGATAACAGACATTTTGAGTCATATCGATCACACCATGCATCAGATGGAGGTTTGGGTTATTTCTACACATCATAAATGACTCAGGTGTCATCTTCCTAAAGTATTAAAACAATCTGAATGCATTTTCTTGTTTTTTAGTATGTCACTTGTATATTTTTCATAAATTAATGTAAATTTAAAATAAAAATACACACTTTCTATCATACTATTCACACAATGCATCAGATTGATGTGTGAGTGATTGTACACATAAAAAGTGACTTATGGATCATTTTTCTTAAGTATCAAAATAATCAGAATGTGTTTTCTTGGATTTCAATATTACACTTATTATTTTTAATAAATTTATTGTTAATTTTAAATAAAAAGACACACTTTGATTTATACTAGTCACAATTTGCATTGGATTGAGGTGAAGTTGATTCCAATACATGATAAATGACTTATGAATTATCTTCCTAAAGTATCAATACAATCTGAATGCATTTTCTTGATTTTTAGTATGTCACTTGTTCTTTTTACTAAAATTAATGTAAATTTTAAATAAATAGACGCACAATTAATCATAATGGTTACACCATATGTCATATTTAGTTGAAACTTATTCTTATAAGTAACAAATATCTTATAGATTTTTTTCCTAAAATATCAAAAGAAACTAAATGTGTTTTCATAGTTTTCAGTATGTCATTTGTTCTATTTACTAAAATTAATCTTAATTTTAAATAAATAGACAAAATTTGAGTTATAACGATCACCCCGTGGGTCGGATTGAGGTTCAATATATTCCTACACATCAAAAATGACTTATTGGTCATTTTTCTAAAGTATCAAAACAATCCTATTGTATTTTCTCAGTATTCAATATGTCACTTGTTCTTTTTACTAACATTAATGTCAATTTTAATAAATATACACACATAGAATAATACTATTCACACCATCTATTGGATTGAGGTTCAGTTTATTCATACACATGAAAAATGACTTATGAATCATTTTCTTAATGTATCAAAATAATCAAAATACATTTTCTCAGTTTTGAGTATGTCAATTTTCTTTTTTATTAAAATGTAATTTTGAAATGGAAACCCACATAATGAGTCATACCAGTCACATCATGTGTTAATTTTATGTCAAACAACTTCCTAAAAATCAAAACTGACTTATTAATTATTTTCCTATATTATAATGTTAATCAGAGCATGTTCCCTTGGTTTTCAGTGAGTGACCTTTTGAACTAAAATGTTAATTTTAAATGGATAATAGACACTTTGAGTCATAATTTCCACATTGTACTGCAGATTTATATGAGGTTCATTCCTACATATTAAAAATGACTTTTGTATCATTTTTCTTAAGTATAAAAACAATCTGAATTCGTTTGATCAATTTTCAGGATGTCACATTTTTTCACTAAATTTAATGCCAATTTAAAATAAAATGCTACACTTAGAGTCATACCAGTCACATCGTGTGTTGGATGGTAGTTTAGATGATTCATACATATTATAAATAACTTATGAATAATTTTTCTAAAATATAAAAACACTCTTAATTTCTTTTCTTTGTTTTTAGTATTTCACTTATTCTTTTTACTAATATTAATGGAAATTTGATGTAATAAAAAGACACATTTATAGTTATAATGATGTAATCATGCATCATATTGAGGATTTTTTTCCAACTTATAAAAAATGAACTATGGATCACTACCCTAAAGTATATTAATAATTATAATGAATTTACATAGTTTTTAATGTGTCACTTTTTCTTTTTACTAAAATTATTTCCAATTTTAAATAAATAGACACACATGGAATTATATCGGTCACACTCTGCATCGAATTGAGATGAGGCAGATTTCTACATGCCAAAAATGTCTTATGGATCATTGTCTTAATGTATAAAAACAGTATGAATATATTTTATCAGTTTTGAGTATATTAGTGGTCTTTTATACTAAAATTAATGTCAATTTAAATAAAAAGAAGCACTTTTAGTCATACCAGTCACACCATGTGTCGGATGGAGGTGAGGATGATTCTTATATCTCCCAACATCTCAAAAAAACAAATTTCCAATGTTACCATGATTTCCATTCGTTTTTTTTTTGAACTCTCAATAATGCATGTTGAATCAATTTTTATAGCTAAAACCCTTTTTTCGGTTAAGAACCTCAAGTCAATATGCAGTGTTGCAGTTCAACAAAGAAAGGTAATGGAATGTGCGGTAACATTGGAAGAAAGGAACATTTATCTCTTTTGTGGATTGTTGTGGATCGTTGAAATCAAAACATGAATTCCCAAAAGATATGTGAAAAAACTAATTAATTGTTAGATGAACATGATATGGAAATTAAACTAAAAACAGTAGATAAACTAATGTCAAAATTATTTAAATAAGTAGTCTGAATTATCCTTTTCATGAGGGTTATATGAATTATTAACCCATTTATTTTTTTCTTTATCTTAGTTTTCAGCCTCGAAGTCCAATCATTTATGAGTATGAGTAGTTTCGAACAAACCACCCCAACTCAAACAAAATAATCCCCCTATATAATAAAATAATTCTTATGTGAGTAATACTATAAAGAAATAAATTATTATTAACTATAAAACAATACATTAATTCTATGGAAAATGATTTTATTGTGAAAATGTCAAGATTAAATCTATTATTGAGCATTGGAGGGAACATGAAGGAAATTGATAAATTCCAGCACTATAGGGTTAAAAATTTTATGAGGGAGAAGAATTCTATGGATGTTTTAGTGAGTAAAGGCACTGATATGGAAAGAAATATTCTAAAATGAACAAACTATGCATGGGATATTTAAAATTAAATCAACATTTTATTATATAATTTTTTGGTAAAATAGAAGAAGTATATCATATCCTTACCTTTACATCTTCCCAAATGGTTTCTTCCATTATTTTTTATTCTTCTATAGGATTGGTAGCAACCTCATGTGTAGAAGAAAATGTCTACTGGAGTTGGAAGACATTTAATTTATATTATATTTATATATAAATGAATATATTATATTATAACGAAAAAATATAATATATTAAAAAACACTTTAACCTTTTTAAAGTTAATTAAGTTCATTCTGCAATGAGGTATACAACCCAATCATTTCGTAAAAAATATATATCATCTTGTGAATATTATTTTCCTCAGTATTAATAGTTTAAATAGAAAAATTTAAATACATAAAGGATTAATAGATATTTTAAATGAAATATTAATTACCATATAAAATCCCTCTTTGAGGATTCTAGTTTTTTGATTGATTATGATCTATATCATACATTTACAAACATAATTACCACAATAATTTCTATTTTATGGTTCAGACGCTATAGAAACATTGATAAAAATAAGTAACATGTTTTAATATGTTTCTAGATAGTGAAATATTATTATATATACCCTAATACTAGTCCAGTTATTGAACATTTTTTGATCCTTGTGCACATTGGTTTTCCTCATGCCATGACATTCACGATATTTATACACCATCCTATCATAATATAATTTTCATTAAAATACAATATATAATATATAACATGATGTTTAGTTCTAAAACATTTGATATTTTATATTAAAAATTGAAAAACTTCATCAATTGTGGTAAGTTTATTGGGTATTCATGCGGTGAATCTAGGAAAATAAATGATTGGAGTATCCAAACTGACCTCAATGAGCATCCAGTGTTTCCTAAAAACACAAAAATGAAAAAGATATGAAATAAATGAAAATATATTTTATAAGATTAAATTTTATATTTTTACCCCTGAATCATTGGTATTAAGAAGATATTGTCATCTGTATGTTTCCTTTTAATGAACTTGGCCAGTTTCTCACTATTTCATTCATTTTTTAATGTATTTCTATTTTCTCTATATAAGTGACATGAAGACTAATGAGTTAAAATTTATATTCATAAGTTATTACCTTAAATTAGTATTAATATATATTCCTGGAAAAAATAAGAAATGTATTTAGTCATAATTAATATAGTATATCAACGTATGGAAAAAATTCATGAAAACATACCTCATGTATACATTTACAACTGAGCCCCCAAACCATTAATAGTTGAGTATTTCATTTACATTTCCAAGAGAAATGTAGTTTTTAACATAATCTCCATACATTTTTTCTTCATAATCAACCATGTGGTTGATATATTTTTGTATCATTTTATCCCAATGAATGTTAAATGTTAGTAAATGACGATATTGAATGGGTGGTGTAATTGTGCTTTTAGAAGACCATTTTGATCAGTTGGTTGATCCTTTAGATAGTTTTGAGTCAAGGTTTCGCTTCACCCCTTCCCATTGTGAGTCTATAATAAATTTCATCATTTTAGAACTTTTTCAATTAATTTATAAAGTTTAAGAATGAAAAATAAATTATAAAGGAATACCTCCTTGTCAACATGTGTTTTTACAATATATGATGGCCATGAGATGAATATTCTAATAGCTTGGAAAACCCTATGAATATCTTCTTCATCAAGTGGAATAATTATCTCATCACCCGGTTCATGACCTACGATAATACCAATTCTCAATGACCTATTTGAAGTTGTATGTTCTGTAGAGATTCTTATTTGATATTGAACACCATAGCCCTCACTACAAGGTAATGGGTGGGTGTTAAAAGATATAAATCAAAATAATTTTCACCCTATTGAATATTTGTATATCAAATCTATCAATGTCTGTCTGGTTAACATTTTATAGAAACATTCATTAGAATAATGATTACCTCATCTAAGATATCTCTTTTAGTGGAATGGCTCACCTCAATGCCAGTAGGGGTGGGGAAGGATCTTCATGCACTTTTTTTCATGAGTTGTTTATTCTATTTGATTCCCCCATAACATATTCTAGAAACTCATTATTTAATGAAATTTTTCTTCAAGGTTAGTGTATCTTGCTTCCATCTCTTCCGTTTCTTAATATATATCATCATGTTTTTTCCTCAATATATGTTCGGGGTGTCATCCCAAAACCTACACCTCTACCACATCCATACTATTCTAGATTCCTCAATGCCGCCTATAGTAGGTGTTCATCGAGTACATGTGTCAATGATTCCAGTGACTATATATGATAGAAAATATAGTAAAATAAGTAATCATTGTAATATAATAAAAATTTGTGTCAAAATTAATTATAATTATGTTGCACTTACACAGGTTTCCCACACTTTTTGTGTGCGTTCATTTATTAGTATCCCATATTTATTTTATGTTCTTCCTTCCATATAAAATGACATAGTATATAAGTGGATTTGTTTTTGGATTCATCAATCTGCATATAAATCGAGGAACATCATAATGTTTATGTTTCATGTCACATAGTAAAATTTATGGTGGATTGAAAATACATACCAATTTTCTTCAAGTGATGTGTACCCCCATCCTTTCTTTATGATAGGGGTATGTTGGTTTTTCTACCCATTCCTTATTTTCAGTACTCAGTTTATGTTTCATAAATAAAATATTCAAAATAAAATAGATTAATACATGTATTATAAAACAATTTATTACCATCCACAATGTACCTAAAAATATATCTTCTCACAATTTCCACTAAACTCATCCCACACTTTTTATCTTATCAGGTTTACATACATAAGTATTGTGTGTGAGTTTGTTTTCCCTTCAACATCATTAAGATGAAATCTCATTATAATTGTATGAAAGGCTCTATGAATCCTTCTATTAAGAATTAATAAAAATTTATTGTGGGATTCATCTACTACAAATTCACTTTTTAAAGGATGATAAATAGTATGTCAATGTTTCATTACATTAATTTTTAGGGAAATAAATAAAGGATATCATAATATTACCATAATCTATTCCCAAAAGAGTATCTTAAGTGTGGGAACAACATGGTTCCAGGAAGCTACATCAATCACAAAACACTATAGAGTGATGATCCCAATGTATCAAGTTAACATGGCCTTGTTTAGGTTAATATCCTAGTGCAATGAATTCCATCCAAACTTGAATTTAGTTAATTTTATTTTTTCCTTAATTATTTTTGCAAACACTACGACACTCCTATTTTTTCTTCTTCATTGGTTCTTAATCACCTAACATTTCCATATATTTAACATCATCAACATGTTGTTACTATGGACTGGTATCATCGGTATATGAAGATGTTCAATGCACCTCTACACTGGGAGTAGCAGGAGGATGGCAAACCTATTGTTCATCGGGATTGGGAGAACCAACATTTGTAGAAGGTGGTTGTTCCTTTGCTATAGGAGCAACAGAAGGTCAATATACTTTTTATCCTTCGTATTAGAAGAAACTGCATTTGTAAAATTCAATATCTATAGAAGTGGTTTAAAATTTAATTAATATTACATAAATTCAGTATAGAACAGATAATAAAATGAGGTAATACAATGTATTTTGCAAAAAATATATCTTGATTGTTGAAATCCATTTTTTTAAGGTTTAAGATATTTGACCCCTGTATCGAGGATCCAAATCCCTTCATTATGTTATCCTACAATATACAAAACCTTATCTATATTTGGACCGCTAGAAAATAATTGCAACATACTAATGATAGTGTCATCCTTTATTGAATTTTCATCTGACCCGTCTGTGGTTTTGGTCGATAACAGAAAAATTGACCACTTTTGGTTTTTGGGATCTGGAACATAAAATATTTGTATTTCCTATTATTCCATTATAAGTGGTTAATATTTTTTCCCTTCCTTACTGAAATCCACTTTCACAAATCCCAATTCATCTATTTTAACAACACTCTGATTATCAAGACACTTGCATTCAGAAATCGGAACATGGAATGTTTTATAATCCAACTTCCATAATTTTTTGATGCTTCCAAAGTATGAAATATCCACACAAATTGGATTTAGGTCTTTTGTACCAGAAACATGCATTGTTTCATCCAAAATTGTAACCCCACAACTTTTCATGGTACTTCCTTCATCATGATCAATTTTGTAGAATGCATAAACATTAATTACATAACCATCGTAAGATACTACATGAAAACTTGGTCCTATAGCTAGCCATCAAATTATTTCTAAAATTGAATCAGGATTGTCATATGAATACTTGAAAATATTTTATCAAACCCAACCTATAAACTGACGATTATGTGTATTTTATATCCATATTTCAACTCTTTTTGGATTCAAATTCCTGTAAATTTCATGTAGGGTTTCAATATATCGGGAACTCCAAACTATTATGAAAAACATAATAGTGTTCTTACTGTCTATCTATAATTTTTATTGTGAAAACATCAATTCCAAAAATTCATTCACCCATAAGATGACCAATGTGATGATATTTTGGTAGACCAATGCTTTCCAAAATAGAAAGTTATTCAGTAGATAATTCAATGTATTATTCAATAATATATCATTCCACATAAAAACCTATTGGAGGAATTTTATTTTTGACATACCCTTTAAAAATATTCATATAACATTCAATGGGGGTACATCCATATATAATATATAAGACGACATAGTCAAATACCTCTCACCAAGTGAACCATCAAGTGAACCATTATATCGAAGAATGCTAGCATGAAGAACATTTACAATTCACATAATATGATGAAAATTTCCTTTTCTATTATTATAAATTTATTTAGGTCTATAAATTTTCTGCATATACCATTGAAAAATAAACAGAGCTTGGTTATTGTATGATGAACATTCGTGGAAAAAAATCAACATTAAGATACCCGAATTAGATCTTTCAAAAAAACATATAATCCATGTGATTTCAGACCCTTTACCATTAAATTGGTCATTGACATGATATTCTTGATATTAGATGGATACCCCTATAGAAACATTATATCATTAAAGAAGTTGAATAACTGATATCTATCTTACTTGAACAGAGTGTAAGTAGTATGAGGAAGCAAGGTTCATCTATCACCCTTCATATAAACATACTCTTTACATATTTCTATGTGAACTATGTCTACCCATGCCTTGATTTCATACTTTTGTTTTGGTTGTATTTATAAACGTTCCAATTACACTATCACATACATTTTTTGAACATGCATAATATCAATATAATGTCAAACATACATAAAGTTCCATTATGGTAATTTTAAAAAAAATCTCATTTTCTAACCAATTTTCATATGGTTTTTCAAAAATAGTTTACCAAAAGCAGTATCCACATATTTTAAATTCTCAAAAACTTGATCAAATTTTAGTTGAGATGGTGTTGTAAATTCTTTTAAACATCCATCAAATGATTTCATCCATGATTAGTACTTATTTCATTTTTTACAAGATTTTTGATGTCCTGAAACATATTATTTGAAGAATGTTTCAACCTAATTGACTATGTACCTTGTTCGTAAATGGAAAACCATTTAGTTCCATTAATTATATATCCTAAAAAATTTCCATAGGTAGGAAATACCTTTATTATCCAAGAAAACATGGATTTTAATATGAAAGCTTCATTTCCGTAAGCACCATACAATGTTACACCTGAATTTGACAATAATTTCAAATCATTTATCAATGGATCCAAATAAAAATTAATATCATTACCCTATTTTTTTGGTCCTAATATAATAATATATAACATTATGTATTTTACCTTCATGCATAACCATAGTGTAAAGATATATTTTACCAACTTAACCAGTCATTTACTTGATTGCTGTTTTGAAACCCAAAAGGATTCACTACATCTGTAGATAACGAATGATGAAGGTTTCTCATATCCTTTACAAATTGAAGATACTCATAATCAATTCTATTCCACTGAGGAGAGTTTGTAAGGTGATGATGTTTTCCATCTTTATTTATTGTATCTACATTCCATGTCAATTTATTTGTAGTATCCTCACCCAAATATTGGTCCCTAAACCTTATAATGATTACAAAGTATCATACAACTTTTGTAGGACCCAATTCAACATTATTGTATCGAGAAGAACCACACATTAGGAATTCATTAAGTGATTTATGGTCCTATTGAAATAGTATACAATCATTTTTATAGGAATTTATTCTTCTAGAGATCATACCCATCGAAGGTTGAATTGTTTTAGCATCATATGATTGGCTTGGTAGCTCATTATCTTCTAGGAAAATATCCTTAAAGAGGGAAAGTAGTTTAGTAAAAATGGTGTCACTCTATCTATTTCCTACTTTTAAATTTTATAGCTTTATTACTACTAAAAATGTTGTATATTTAATGAATATAGCATAAAATAGCATCTTTTCACAACTATTTAAATTCTCAAACAAATTTGGAAAATCATTAAGTTCATCTTCAAATTTCATTGCTATTTATTCATTACAATCTTCATCATCATTCAAAAATTTAATAACTTCCTTGATATGGTCTTCATCATTGTCCACACTTGTAACCATGTCAAATGGTCCAAAAAACACAATTTTATTCTACTAACTAGCTAAATTCATTGTTTCCCCATGTTTATTACAATATTTATAACTTTAATCAATTCCATGACAGATCAAGTGTTCTTCCAACTCCTCTGTACTAATTAGTCTTGAATAAAAATAGCATAAACACATACAAAAGATTTTAGAAGGTTCATATGAATTATCTTTTTCAAACATGATGAAATCATTCACCCCATCTTCAAAGTCTTTTGTCATATTATTGGAATCCATCCATTCTCTATTCATATCCATCCTATATTTCAGTAATATTAAATTTTTTAAAAATAAATACACAAAATATGTTCAATTGAAGATTTATCTCATGAATTTCTTGAAAATAATACCATCAAATATAATAATAGTTTCACAAATAAAAATAAGAAATTATTATATTTTTTGAAATATTTTCAACACTGTCAGGGAATTTATGAATGTATAAAATTATTAAACCATTGAAAAATTGAAAAAAGTATATAGGAATAAGAGTATTAATTATAAATGTATATATATTTATATTAGTATATAAAATTATATATGTATATAGTAGTATGAAATTATATATAATTTATAAAGTAATATATATTATAAGGAATAATGTCTCTTTTTTTGTGTAGTTTGGGGATAATATTTGGGGAAGAATATTTCCTTAAACACCACCAATTTCATACTATGAACATATTCATTTTTCTTCACATTCATAATTAGCACCCAGAATCTATCTACTTCACCTTCCAAATTCTAAATTCCTATCCATTTCTTCAAACTTGTTGATCAGAGGAACCCAAATGGTTAGAGGGAATTTACACATGAATGAATCCATGGGGTGTTATTTCATCCTTAGCATTTTTAGTAATTTGAAATGATTCATATTAATATTAATTTCTTTATAATGTTATGTAAATATTATCTTGATATGTTTTACTCCAACTCTCTTCCCATTTTTTTCATATTGGGATAGTCACCACATGGTCCATTGTACACATTTTTATATTTGTTACTCCAAGATCCATCCCATACAAAAACCAAAAGTGTGAATCATGTGTAAACCATGTATTAAATATGATGTACACAACATTTAATCTCAATAAAAAATTAGGAACCACCCAATATATGTCAACATAACCATACTACATTTTAATTTAATATTAGTACCTCTTATAACATTGCCAAATTAATCACCTAGACTTGATAATTCCAAGGAATAACCAAGAAACTATGACTAGAGTGGGTATCCACACCATAAAAATATCAAAATAATATCATGTATTAACATATCAAGGATAATCCAAATGAAACACTATAGAACATGAATTTAAATATGGTGAGAACTCAAGTAGAAAATCCAAAAGGGAACATTCTGAATTTTTATTGAATCAATTATTCATCTTCCAAACAAGCACAAGGTATCAAATTTCCCAAAATATAAGCCATATATTAATATAGTGATAATAAATGGAATTATTCCCCCATATATTATTAAACGTATTAAATATATTAGTATTTTCAAACTAACCAAAATGATGATAGGTCTTTCAAAAATTGGAGAAAGTGAGATTGAACTATCTGATCTGACCACAATAGAAAATTTTTATATATAATAACTTTTTTAAAAAGCTGGTACATGATAGGAAACTCTCCCAAAAAAGTTCATCTAGGTCTTTTGTCTCACCAAACTATAAACACCCAAAAATTATAAATGAATCCAATTTTACTCCAATCGGGATCTCTCTATAAAAACTATATCCACTATCAATTCCCAATAATCTAGATCCTTGAAGATAACCAAGCCAGTTTGAAAGTATTCTAGAATAGAGATATGGATCAAGTACCCATATTATTTTAGAAAAATGAAAACTTAAAAAATAGGAAAATTCCCATTTATTGATTAAAAAACATGGTTACAAAAGTCTGAAAGAGGATTTTTAATAGTAATCATTATGCTACAAAGAAAAAAGATCATTAGGTATATTATTGCACCAAGTTAGATCAGGAGTGGTGACTCCATTACTATCTCTGCAATCATCCAAATAATTCCCTTTAAGATATGTATGAGTGATGATTTAATTCACCAATGAAATTATATCCATGAATTTTCTCCATCATGTAGTCAATTTCTAGGATAATGGAATGATATCATCCCTGCTATCTTGAACAATAGTGATCGAGTCACATTACAACCACAAGTTAGAGTATCCTTGCTGATATGACATTGTCACCGCATTGATAATACCTAGAATTTTTTTCATTAAGAAAGGTAGAAATACCACAAGGTCTATAAAGACAAACCATAATGTCGCCAAAATGATTTAAAAAATCACACCATAACTAGAAGGACCAGGATTAAATTTTGATGGAACATATATATAGAATTTAATATATCCACGAAATAGTGTAATCCACATAATATCCATGGTTCTAGAAGGAGGGAGTTAATTACCTATAATTCTAAAACATTTAAGTAAATAAAAATCATAAATAGAGTTATCAAAAAAACCTTGTTAATTTTCATTTTCATATTTTACACTAGGGTATATGTGGGAGATAGGGGACCAAACATTGAAATCCTCACCGTCATGAATCATTTTATTTCATCTATTCCAAAGGTAGTGAATAACTTCTAATCTAGAAATAAGAATATGATTATGCACCTATTGTGAAAGAGATTGAGAGAAGCATGCAAGAAAATGTTCTGGAATGCTATGATCATCGAGAATTTTAATTTCAAAATATTCTTTCAATGTAATCCCTAATGCAAAATCATTTTCACACCCTAAGAATATATTATCAATTTATAAACAATAAAATCCTCACCATTCATAAAATCATAATTTGAAACCAAATTCTTAACCTCAAGAGGAAGAACATCCAATGGAATTTCTAATTACTCTTTAATAGATATGTTTATACCAATAGAGGTTTCATGCAAAGTAATATAGTTGATAAGAGTCGTACCTATCCAATTATCTAACCAAAATTTCATAGAACAATAAAGACATGCTAATCAGATTCAGTTAACATAGATAAAGAAGAAGGAATTCTTGAAAGCAGGCCAAACCGATAAATATAAATTATTAAAATTCCCAATTTTAGGACTTGTTAAAAATTTATATTACAAGAAGGTCATAGGCTCTGAAATTTCATTATTAAGCCTCCTCATAAAATTATCTTTAAAATCATCATTAAATTAAAAAACATAATGCCAGGTCCACCATAGTCAATAGGATTGCAGCATTGATTCCATGAAACCGTCATATGTTTTCTCTAGAGAATTAATGATTCTAATACAGATATAATTTTTATAGAAATAACGATTCATTGAATAATGGATATTGGAAATTTTTAGACCATAAATAGTAAAAACACTTAGAGATATGATCACAGATTTGATGGACCTAACTATTCTAGCCATCGAAAGAGTTTTAACTTTCTAGGAGGCTAACTGATTTCTGACCTGGATAGTAATATGTGATAAATTCCCAATATGTGGTTTTCCCTGAAAAATGAGAATACCAATATATATTAAAGGAAATACTTCTTCTTTAATACCTAATTCACTAATAATATCAATTTTACTAATAGATGTAATATTTCTTCCAAAATATAAAAAAAAATAGTCCCATATAATTTCCTACCCTGAGGCATTCTCATAATATAGGATGATATATTTAATGTTCAAAATATTTCTATTGTATCTGTGAGTTAATAGAATTATTTCATTAGAATAGAATAAATGTGTAGGAGATTTATGATTATTGGAATCTGTAATGGACTTGAATTTATTATTGTTATCCATAGTAAGATAGGTTTTTCTTAAATAATCTTAAGTAATAGAGAAAATGATGGCTGAAAGAGGATCACATTGTTTGACACCTCTGGTTCATTTAAAATATACCTCAGTTGAGGCATTAATAAGAAATGAGATATGATCCAATCCCAAAATAATTCAAACCCATTCGATGAAGGTGTTATCAAATCCAAAATTATATAAAACATCTCATATGAATACCCAATGTAGTGTATCAAATGTTTTTTAACATCACGACTAATATCAATGTTACCTCTCCTAATGGGTTTCCTTAGAAGATTTATTCAATCAAATGTGGTAATTAGAAAATCATGAATGTTTCTTAAATTGGTGAAAATAAATTGAATCGAATAAACAATTCTATGACAATAATGGATAGCCTATTTTCTAAAAATATACTGATAATTTTTTAAAAATTATTGAAAGGAGCCATCGGTCTGAAAAGAAAAATCTTATTAGCCTAAGGAAAAATATGAATAAGTGTAAGAAATTGAGAATTAATACCATTTGTTAATTTTCCACCTTTGAAAAAGTTCCTAACAAGTCTGCAAACATCACAATGAATAACATCCCAATAAAATTGAAAGAAAACATTTAAAAACCCATCAAGACTAGGTGACCTACCAGAGTTTAATCTAATGACAACATCTGTAATCTCAGTAACCAAGGGGAAGATCAATAAGGCTTTAATATTCCTGTAGAGTGACAAGTATTGGAATGAAATCTTCTATAACATCAATATAAGTAATAGGACTATTAAATAGGTCCTTATAGAAAGAAACAACATGAAAATATAGTTCTTCTCATTTATCATAGACTACACCATTATCATTGAGAATGGTCAATTGTTTGTGAAGATTTCTAATCATTTATAGAGAGTAAAAAAACACAGTATTCTGATCACCTTACTTGAGACATTTTAGTTTACAATCCTCCATTTTCATTCATTATTTTAAATTTAAATGCTGATTTAGATCATAAATATCTTTTTTTATCATTCAATACGAACTAAAGAATTGTCACAAGTTTCATTCTCTTGAATAATATAAAGTTGTTATTCAAAATGAGTAATATCATCCTCAAAAAGGATAATTTTTTCAGGACTCCCAATTTTCAAACTCTTTTTAAGGATTTTATGCTTAAGGACACATGCTATGACATTATTCTTTTAATTTAAGGAATTCCAAGTGTCTTGAACATTTTGTTTTCATTCAGTAATCAATGTCTAGGTATAGTTAAATATTAATTGGAAAGGATTCATATCCCCTTTATTAAAATAATTCATCAAAATAAAATGTTTATATAATTTAATTCTTTTTAATGTTGAACATCAAATAGACTACCAAGTATTAAGGGACTCGTCATTAACTAAATCCCTATACACATTACTGGACACCACCTTAATCTAGTGTTTCCTGTAACATGTAAATTTAGCACCCACATGGTTAACCTCTTGAAAATCAAAATCTATACAGGTGTTAAATTCTCTAGTTGAGATAGAAGATGAAGCCATACTTAATTTTTCATTTGGGTTGAGAATGTAATTACAATCACCAAGAAAAACATATCTCTACCACACTACATAGAGTCTTGGTAGATTTAAAAATTGGGCGGATGTCACTAAAAATACAAGAGATACTGATTTGGAGAGGAATCAAATAA
Organism: Viscum album; assembly: GCA_963277665.1. NCBI lineage: Eukaryota > Viridiplantae > Streptophyta > Magnoliopsida > Santalales > Viscaceae > Viscum > Viscum album. Next base: position 1,286,147,309 of record OY728134.1, read on the forward strand.
AAATAGTATCTGAGAACCTTTAATTCTTTTTTGGAGGAATACTATAAAAAATTTAAACAAAAAATTCAATCAATAATAATCAAACTCAGATCATACTCATCCACAAACAATCCTCAATATGATACAATACCAAAAAATAAAAATGAGAAAGCACCCATCAAAATAAATTACTCTCATCACATAATTTCGATTTAGAGAAAGGCAATGGTGATAGTGGTGACAGTGAGAGTAGTGAGAGAAGTGAAGAAAGAGGCGATGGAGAGAGGGGTGGAAAGAGTGATGACGGTGAGAGAGTTGGAAAGAGCGGTGGTGATGAGAGAGGCAGTTAGAGGTGCGGTGATAAGATCGGTGGTGGCGAGAGCCGTGGTGGTGAGAGAGGTGGTGGGAGCAGTGGTAAGATTGGCGACGAGTGTGGTGGAGAGAGCGGTGGTGCATCATAAGTAGGGTTTCATGAAATCTTGAAGGTGTGTGTGAGAGAAGCCTCTTATTTGGGTTCTTTTATAAAAGAGGGAAATGTTGTTATGAGTTCTATCCGAAAAGCACTAATAAAGGTCAGTTATTCAACACAAAAATAGAGAGTGTTGATAAAACTGAACATTTATTAGCACTTTTTAGAGTTGATAAACATAACCCCTTATCAGTGCTCAAAAAGTTCTCACAAAGCTTGTCTTTATCAGCATTAAAATTATATCCATGATAAAGACATGTTTTATCAAGGCTTATTTAGCACTGATAATGGGGTATCTTTATATGTGCTAAAAATTCTTTGATAAAAGTATAATCCTAATAATTTATTGATTTTATTATATATATATAATTATAATTAAGATTATAAATATATTTATATATTTAGTTTTTTATTTATTAATATATATATATACATTAAATTATAATAAATGTATTATTGTAATTTTACAATTATTTTAATAAATATGTATTTATTTATAATAATTATAAATATAAATAAATATATATATATATATATATATTTAATTATATATATAATAAATATATTTATAAATATTTATATATATATATATATATATTTTTATATATTAATAAATATATGTAAATATTTATAAATATATTTATATAATTATATATATTTATAAAATTAAAACAAAACTATTTATTATAATTTTAAAATTTTATAAATATTTATTTATTTATTTTTATTTATTTGGGTATAGAGGATGAATTTCCACATGGTTCGGCAGAAAGGTTCGTGCGCATCAATGCTACTGGCAGTCCGGGCGAGGGCACGACACACGGTGGAAGTTTAGCGTGAGGATCGTGCCTCATAGGTAGGATGGCAATCGTTCTTGACATCGGGTGGAAGCGGCTGATGGAGTGGCGGCCTGAAGTTCGGAGTGACATGGTGTTGATGAAGATATGGAATGAAACATCATTGGTGCAGTGATATATCAGCGTAGGCGGGCTACGTAGGGATGGCGGCCGTGGAGCAGCATAATGGGGCTGTTGTCATTGGACTTCGGCAGCAGTGCTGCTGTGCGGGCAAGTATGGTGCTGATGGACACAAGTCAGGCTGCAAGGCCTACCCAAAATTATCGTCCTAAGGGTCAAGTATACCGTGGGATGAATTCCACCTGGCAAAAATGTGATGTGGCGGAAGAACTGGTTTTTGATTTAAAATGTTTTTTAAAAGTCAAAATGTTTCATTTGCAATGGTTGGATGATAATACCTGCTACTATGTAAACTGTTTTAATAAATAACTGTATAATGCCAAAATAAAATCTGTTAATATAAAACATTAATAATATTAGAAGATAATAAAAATATAATAATAATAATAATAAATATGTAATCAATATATAAAAAATGTTTATTTTATATTTTTCATAATCAATTTTTCAGTGAAAATTTATAGTATAAAAATGCAGTGAAAATTTCAAATTCATATATGTTTTATTTACATTGTTTTATATAGAATTATTTTTCATTTTTTAAAAATAAAACAAATAAGGTTTCGAGATATTAAAATTTATGGATATTTTCCATTATTTTACAGGAAAAATAATAATGACATTTTTTAAAACGATTAAGTCCTGAAATTTTTTTTATTATAAGTATAGAAAAATTTAAAATTTTATTTATATATTAATATATTTTCAATTTAATTTTATGTGAAAATTTGAACTATAAATTTCCTATTTCAATTTTCATTAGAAATTTCTAACAGAATTTTGTATTGAAAATTTTCACAATAAATTACATTATTCATGTATTAATATAGCTACACTAAAAATGTAGACTTGAATGTATTTTAGAAGTTATTTTATTAAAATTCCAGTATAATTATTATAAATATTAAGTGGAAATTTTAATTGGTATCATAAATGAGAATATGAACTGCATATTTCCATTGTAAATTTTCACTAAAAGTTTCCAAAGAAAATTTTCAATGTAAATTTCTGATGAAAATTTACAATTTATTTCTATATTAATTCATTTGCATTGTAATTTTAAGTAGAAATTTGAATTGTAAATTTGCAATGGAAATTTCCACTAGGATTTTGCATTGTTTATATTTGTATTGATATATTCTCAATTATAATTAAATTGGAAATCCAAATTAAAAAATTTAACACGACAATTTTCTTTTCAAATTTCCACTTTAATTTTCCTGTACAAATTCACATTATTTATTTACCTATTAATCTATTTTTACTTGTAATTTAAGTGGAAATACAAATTGAAAATTTGTATTTTACTGTGAATTTTCACTGTATATTTTCAGTATAGATTTATATCAGTGGAGATTTACAATGTAAATGTAAAACACCAAATGTCAATTCAAATTTACTTGGATATTTGTATATAGGTCTTGAAAATTAACACAATACAATTTGCACTAGAAATGTATAATTTAATATTATCATGTATATTTGTATTTTTTATGTGTTTCTTTGTGTATTTTTAGTTTGCATTGAAAATTTCACAATAAATTGAATTTTTGTTGGACTTTTTTGATGAAAATTTGCGCATAATTTTAAATGAAAATATCTAGTGAAAATCCACATTAAAAATTTCGATTGGAAATTTGAATCAAACATTTAACTAAAAGATTCCAGTGGAAATATTCACTAATGGTTTCTAGTATAAATTGTCAATGTAAATTTATTTTTTATTTGTGTATTAACGTATCTTCTTTGTAATTTACAGTGTGAATTTGAACTAGAATTTTCCATTCGATGTTTGCACTGGAAATTTTCAGAACTAGTATCTTAGGAATAAAATAATATACATATACATGATTTATGAAGTGTTTAAAAACACTTAGGAATCCATAAATTTTACACTAGAAATTTTTAATGAAAATATTCAATAAAAATTTGAATTTTTTATCTACGTATTAATATATTTTCATTGTAATTTTAAGTGAAAATTTGAAGTGGAAATTTTATGTGGAAATTTTCATAGAAAATTTTCGATGGAAATTTAAATCAGATATTTCCAGTGGAAATTTACACAGGAATTTCCAGTGGAAATTTACGGAGGAATTTCCAGTGGAAATTTTCACAGGAATTTCCAGTGGAAATTTTGACGGGAATTCAGCAGTGGCTGCGTAAAAAAACCCCAAAAGTGCATAACGGTGGCATTTTCGTCCAAACCGCAACCTGAGGGTCAGGTTTAGGTGCCCAACCTGAGGCGATTTTAATCTCAAGCCTACGGGCCAGTGCATACAAAGGTGACATGAAGAATGGGTCTACACAAGTTATAGGTCTATAGGACCATATATATATATAATATAAATAAGAGGGGCTCGATTGGTGGATTATCCCTTGGGGGGCTATGATCTACATGTTTGGATCTGTGGGAATGTGGCATGTGTGTGTTTGATTATAATTGTACCCCAAGAACACACACACACACACACACATATATAATTATAAATATTATAAATATATTAATAAATATTTCTATATAGTAAATATAGTAATATATTTCTATATAGTAAATATATTTCTAGATAGTAAATATATTTATAAATATTTATATATATTTCTATATATTCATAAATATTTCAGTATATTTATAAATATTTCTCTATATATATTATAAATATATTAATAAATATTTCTATATACTGATAAATATTTTTATATATTTATAATTATTTGTATATATATATAAATATATATTTAAATAATTATATATTTATAAAATTATACAAGAAACGTTCAGGTACCGAGTGTACTCAGACCTAAAATTTATTAACAAAATTAAAAATAGCACCACACAAGAGCGTCGTGCAAATGAACCACCAAAACTGGAGAGTGGCAAAGCAACGCCACAAAAAGTCACAAAAAACGGCCCAAAGACCCCATCCATCCAGATCCATAGACCCATATAACTATGCCGAAAATCCCACATCAAAAATATGACCAGCCAAACGGCCCAAAGAAGCCCCAGAACCACCACGTAGAAGTCATGGCTCTTTCCGAGGACATCGCCATCCCTAGATCCTACAACTCTGAAGTCATCGCCCGCCTGTTCACGCCGTTGTAGTCCAAACAAAAATCACCAACCAGAAAAACCATGGCCATCACCACTCTGCGTCGGGACAGCCACCAGCCATCGTCGTTGCCGTTACAAACCCACGTTCGGCAAATTTAGGAGGGAGGGTTTTTTTAGTTTTATGGGACAAGGTTTATTAATAATGGGGAAATTGGTTGGTTGAGCGCCACATGGAGTGGCGCTCAACCAAAAATGGGCAAAGCGCCACTTGAAGTGGCACTTTGACCCCACACCACCCCAAACCCCATATATATATATATAATTTATTTTTTATAATAAATACAAAAAGTATAATAAATTTAATTATTTATAATAAATATTTATAATAAATATGATAATAAATATGATAATATTATTATAATAAATATACATTTGTTATACATTTATTATACATTTTTTATAAATATTATAATGTTATAATATTATAATATTTATTATAATAAATATCTAATAAATGTATAAGAAATATTATTATAATAAATGCACAATACATGTAAAATAAATAATTATAATACATTTATATTTATAATAAATACTTATTATAATTAAATATTAAAATATTTATAATAATAAAAATCTAATAAATGTATAATAAATATTATTACAATAAATATACATTTATATTATCTATTATAATAAATATTATTATAATATTTATTATAATAAATGTATAATAAATGTATAGTAAATATTTATAATACATTTATTATAAATGTATATTTATTGTAATAAATATTATAATATTTAATTAAAATAAATGTATATTTATATTTATATTTATAAAAAATATACATTTATTTATTATAATAAATATATATTTATATAAATATATATTTATTAAATATTTATTATAAATTTAATATACATTTATAAATGTAATTATTTATTATAATAAATGTGTAATATATATTAATTATAATAAATGTAAAATACATTTATTAACTAAATAAATGATTATTTATTTATAATTGTAATATACAATTATTATAATAAATATGTAATTACTTATAAATGCAATATACAACTGTTTATATAAATATACATTTATTATAAATGTAATATACATTTATTTATATAAATATACATTTATTATAAATGTAATATACATTTATTTATTATAATAAATATGTAATTATTTATAAATGTAATATACATTTATTTATTATGATAAATATACATTTATATATGTAATTATAAATATGCATTTATTTATTATAATATTAATTAATAAATATACATTTATTAATAATATTTACATTCATTAATAATATTTACATTTATAATAAATGTAATATACATTTATTTATATAAATATACATTTATTATAAATGTAATATATATTTATGTATTATAATAAATATGTAATTATTTATAAATGTAATATACATTTATTTATTATAATAAAGATACATTTATAAATGTAATTATAAATAAACATTTATTTATTATAATAAATATGTAATTTTTTATAATTGTAATATACATTTATTTACTATAATAAATATACATTTATATATGTAATTTTAAATATACATTTATTTATTATAGTAAATGTAATATGTAACAATTTATTTATTATAATAAATGTAATATGTATTTATACATTTATATTTTTTTTATTTATTTTAAATTTATATAATTATAAATATACATTTATTATAATTAAAAAATAAATGTATTGTATTACACTTATTATATTATATTACACATTACATTTATTTAAATCATAATTATATAATTATAAATATAATAAATATAGATATAATAATTATATAATAGAGATCAACAATTACATATTACATTTATTATATTTGAATTAAAAAATAAACGTATTATAATATTTGTTATACATTTATTGTACATATTTATTAAAATAAATGTATATAATGAATTTAGATTTATTATAATAAATAAATGCATATTTATTATAATAAATATTATAATATTTATTATAAATATAAATATAAATATACGTTTATTATAATTAAATATAATAATATTTATTTTAATAAATATACATTTATACTAAATGTATTATAAATATTTATTATAAATTTATTATAAATTTGTTATAATATTTATTATAATAACATTTATTATAATATTTATTATAATAAAATTTATTATACTTTTATTATAATAAATATTATAATAATATTTATTATAATAGATATTATAAATTTATATTTATTATAATAATATTTATTATACATTTATTAGATTTTTATTATTATAAATATTTTAAAATTTAATTAGAATAAGTATTTATTATAAATATAAATCTATTATAAATATTTATTAAACATTTATTATACATTTATTGTGCATTTATTATAATTGTATTTATTATAAATTTATTAGATATTTATTATAATAAATATTATAATATTATAACATTATAATATTTATAAAAAAAATTATAATAAATGTATAACAAATGTATATTTATTATTATAATATTATAATATTTATTATAATATTTATTTGATATTTATTATAAATATTTATTATAAATAAATAAATTTATTATAATTTTTGTATTTATTATAAAAAAAATAATTTTGTATATTTTGTATTTATTATAAAAAATAATATATATATGGGGTTTGTGGTGGTGTGGTGTCAAAGCGCCACTTCAAGTGGCGCTCAACCAACCCATTTTCCCATTACTAATATACCCTACCCCATAAAACTAAAAAAACCCTCCCTCTTAAATTTACCCCCACGTTCCATCGACTGTTCCTCCAGGAAGCTACCAAAATCCCAGAGCAGCTACGCCTCACGCCACAACCATCGCCTCCACCGCAAACCGGTGCTGCAAAACGCTTCCGTTGGCAGCCCGTGTCTCCATCCAGGATTAACCGATCACCTCCACCAGTCGACTGCAAAGTAACATCCACCACAGATCATGTTTAGATAGCCTCTCGCGGCGCTCCATGCTTGTCGTCACCGATTTGGTCGGCCCGCACCACTAATTTATTTATTCTAAATTTATAATTATTTAAATAGATATATATTTATATTTATAATTATAAATAAATGTATATTTTAACTTATTTATAATTATAACTATAAATAAATATTTTTATAAATATTTTTCAATAATTAGAAATAAATAAATATTTATTTATCTACTTATTTATTAATATATAAATATATACAAAAATGTGTGAGTCTGAGTTGACAAGCGTATCCACTCCCAAAAAAATTATTACACAAAACTTGAATAGAAAACAAGAAAATGTATACAGAAAAAGGATATGACAATGCAAAAATGACCAAAGTTGAGAAAACAAGAGATCAACTCTTGCCACACCCTCTATATCCAATGTTCCTAGGATAACAACTTCTCCCTTTTGGATGTCATCCTCTACTCCATGATTTATTCATTTGAGGAAGATCCATCTCATCATTTGACAACAAGTTAGATGAATCATCCGGAATGGTGCAACATCTGTATTTCCAGGATGGAACCCTAATATCCATCCCTGAGTTTTCCCGATAACTATCTTGAATATTTTTCGACAACTTCTTTTGAACTATGAGGTAGTCATGACAGCAAAAGGTGAATGGTTCCATTAGGGAAAAAGTATATTTATGTTTAAAGTAAAACCATTTTTCCAAATCATCATTAAGACCCTAAAGAATCCTTTCACCCTCACACTCTTCAAGAGGAGTTATGTAAATCTTCCCCTCGCAACATCACAATCCAAAACAAATTTTATTCCAATTTTATCACAAGCAATTTTCAAGAGATCATAAAATTTAAATGTAAAATACCATTCCATGACTGGAGGGTTATCTATCTGAGAGTCAACCTAAACAAAAGCATCACCAGTAGATTGAACAATTATATCCACCTTATCAGATCATCCATAGGTGTCAGCATCCTTAGCTACAAAAGATAGACATAGATTGGTATTCTTAAGTAAAACGAGCTGATATTCCTCATCATCCACTAAAATATCTTAACCTTTGTTCATAGATCGTTCATTTAGCATTTCCTGCACAGGTACATTTGCTAATTGATGAACATCCATAGGTGTCCCGACATCACTATCATGAATGGGTGCCTTCTCCAGATGATCTTGAGAGATTTCCACATCCTAGGTGTCAGTAGAAACATTAGTATGAAGCTATGGGGAAACCACAGGTAGGGTCCCACAAATGTTTCCAGCTTCTAGAGATTCAAGGAAGGAATCTACAACACCATTTCCCCTGCCTTAAACCTTGATCGGAGAGCTAAGGATAGCACCTTTGGAGACCTCATTTACTTTCCCATAACAATACTTTTTGACACCAAAGGACACATCATCAAAGGAAGACACAAGTCAATGGGAACCCATTGAAGGATCTAGTCCCCTACATTTTATAGGTTGTAAGTATGTTTTGTCATAGGGGAAGCTCCCCCCAACCCATCCTTCCTTGCCTTCCATCCATGGGTTTGGATTCATAAAAAACTTGTAATTTATGTTTTCAATTTTCATCCCAACGATAATATTTTTTACAAGTAACACATCTAAACCCTCTACACGACCTTTCATTAATATGCACAATACAGAAGAAATTGGCACAAAATTCTTTCATAGACTCATATTAAATCTCATTATCAAATTTTAAGTCCCTAGCAGCTAAAGAAATACTTTAAACAAATGTCTAAATGACATAAAATTCAACCACGATCTTGGCATAGTGACTATACCTTCCCAAATTAGTATACTTATCAAATTTAATTGGGGAACCTGCAACCAATGCAACATCCCATATAATACATGGATTCCAAAAAAAATAGTTTAGTCCCCTCACCCGAATCTAGAACTAAAATATAGATTTCTTGTCCTAATACTGATCAGACCTAGGGTGCAAGGCCAAAAATATAAGGACCCAAAGCGTGATATTAAAATAACTGTAGACCCACGCCTTCATATTGAGCACCTGTGAGTTGAAGGTAATGTGGAAAAATCATAATTTGTTCGAAAAAATATTCCAATCATGAAAACCCCATACCTAAACCAATCAATTTCTCTGATCATCCAGCTTCCAGGGTTCGCTCTTCACATGTGGAGTGAGCCGCGAGATAATCGAATGTTGGAAAGCCTCCATCCACTCTTTAGAGATCATAGGGATAGCTTAGAAAAAGGAAACCACTCCATTCTTCAAGATCTTCCTATGCATAGGAACATAAAAACAGGAGGAAGAAAATTATCCCTCAGAGGGAGAATTCATATCTTGTGACATGAAAACCACCTTCAGAACAATGTGAATATAAGGATCCCCATGCGTTAAAATTGGATTAACCGACTGCGGATATCGATCCCCATATGAGGAGCGCAACCTCACCACACACAAACTAGACCCGACCACCACCGCCTAAAAAATAATATCCTCCACCAGAACACAAATGAAATCTTGTTCAAAAATGTGTTCAAGATCATTACCTTTCAATGAACTAAAAGTAGATCTGACTATATCTTAAACCATTCAGTTTCCACCAATAGAGCTTGATGGAGCATCCACTGGATTTGGAATACTCTTCATCACCAGTCCGAGCTAAGGAAAGGTTCCCTAGTTATAAAATCAACCTCCAAATCATACGGGAATTCCATTAGAAATAATTGAATTCATTATAGGCCCAGAAACCTCGATCGCCATCATCAATCCTCTCTCAAATGGAAGACATCTTTTTAATCATATATATATTTTAAAAAAAATTTATAAAAAATGTATTTATATTAATTTTATAATTATTTACCCATAATGTTCATGAGACAGGCGATGCTACTCCAAAAAAAATTATTAGAAATGAAAATTTGACTAAAAGAACAAAGAAAGATGGATGGGGTCAACATAGGCAAGCCCTCATCCAAAGGGAAAACGTCCAAACAACAGCAGGAACAATCACTTAATCTTGGTCAGGGTTTTCGTCATCATAGGAAGTTTCCCACCGAGAAAGTGAGTTCTTCATGTTAAAGATCACAACGTATTTCTCCTTGAGTCGTTCCTACTCTGGAGTGAGCAATCATCCTCTCCCTCGACCACAACCACATCCATGCCCCCTATTGTAATACTCAGAAGTATCAGGAACCTTATCCCCTTTAAGTGAATCCTCTTTCATGCATCCCATTCAGAATGACCATGTCCACTTCCATGATTTTTTTGGATGATGTCCCCTTTTCCATGTCATGGATTTGTACCAAGTTCCCTTCGACTCATGTTCCCTGATCTCTGACTTATCATTTCTCATTGGAAACTGATTGGTCACCCCCACATCCAACACATTTAGAGTATGAGACTCTTCTAGTGGAAATATGTTTTTTGATGCCTGGTCATCCCCAGCTAGACTAGTAGGACTCATTTCAGCAGCAATTTGTGAACTATGGTCATCCACTAGAGCTGAAACACCACATGTGTTAATATATTGTGGCCTTAAAACTTCAGTATGTTTACTTATTTTCACTATAATAGTTTTCATCTGATCATCTGGTGAAGTAGCACATGATATGGGAGAGACAGTAACCTTTGCAACACTCCATCCTCTACATTCCAAAGATCTACCATGTATCACATATTCTTAGTGTGCACCTATCAAAGATATAGAACATCCAACAATCAGAGCATTTATTGGAGTTTGACTGTAACATCCCCAAATGTTAAAGGGTTAAATGACTAAATGATATGACTCATGTCAACAAGGTGCACCTTCCTTTTCGGGAGCCTGTCTGATTAGAACTCCACAGTTAAGCGTGCTTGGCATGGAGTAGTGATCAGGATGGGTGACCCTCTGGGAAGTTTCCCAGGGTGTGTGTGAGTGAGGACAAAGCACACTGGAAAGGACATGTGTTGGCCTGTGGGGACTGTCATTAGTCAGATGACCCGTTCGGGCATGTGGGTGGACCCTGGGGTGGGCCCCACGTGTCTGCGGGGCAACTGGTGGTACCTGGTGGGCCAGGACCTGACAGCCATGTTAAGGCGGGGTGGCTGTGCTGTCACCGGGGCCCGGTTGTCACATTTGGTATCAGAGGAGGAACCCAGCCTTAAGTGCGCGGTGCACTGCCTGGGTTGAGATGTAGGGCCCACAACGAGGGTGTTGTGCCCTCAAGGGGGGGTGATTGTAACATCCCCAAATGTTAAATGGTTAAATGACTAAATGATATGACTCATGTCAACAAGGTGCACCTTCCTTTTCGGGAGCCTGTCTGATTAGAACTCCACAGTTAAGCGTGCTTGGCATGGAGTAGTGATCAGGATGGGTGACCCTCTGGGAAGTTTCCCAGGGTGTGTGTGAGTGAGGACAAAGCACACTGGAAAGGACATGTGTTGGCCTGTGGGGACTGTCATTAGTCAGATGACCCGTTCGGGCATGTGGGTGGACCCTGGGGTGGGCCCCACGTGTCTGCGGGGCAACTGGTGGTACCTGGTGGGCCAGGACCTGACGGCCATGTTAAGGCGGGGTGGCTGTGCTGTCACCGGGGCCCGGTTGTCACATTGACCATCCTCATTTCCTTGATATCATTATGAACTGTGGTCATCCAACTGAGCTATAACCCCATATGTGTCAATATCTAATGTACTTGAAACTTTAGCATGCACATTTCCTTTCATTGGAATAGTTTTCATATGATCATATTGAGGAATGGTACATGATTTGGGAGATACAAGGAAATTTTTAGCACTCTTTCCTATGAATTCTAAAGAGCCACCATGTATCAAATCTCTTTGGGTGCACATATCAATGTTGAAGAACATCCAATAGATGGAGAAGCCTCACTTCCTGGAGTTTGACAAACATCCTCTGATCCGCGACCGCTGCTCACATCCTCCTTTGAATTAATAGTATCAGCATCCCTGTAGGCTTGGATAAGCCAACAACAATCTCATTACCAAATCCTAGGTCTTCAAACCTATTTGGTTTTCCATCAAAATCCTTTTTAGATCTCCTAGATGGGACCATTTTAAACTCATCCTCATCCAGTATGATATTAGAAGGTTATTTTCTTTTATTCATGTAATTTCCATCATGCTTCAGTGTGGAGGCCCCCTAAACATCATGTAATTTCCTTTCAGTTGGAAATGCAGAGAGCTCTCTCCTAAGAAAGTTCATTATCCACCTCTCTTTGAATATTAGCCTCTGAGTCTATTATTTCATCATAAGAAAGAGAACCCTCAAATTTCTCCTCTACTAATATATAATCCCCATATCATTTGACGAGTGAAGAATTCTCATCATGGCTTGTGATATCACTAGATAGCCTCACACAATCAGAATCAATATTAGGGGAAAAAACTACAATTAGCAGCATCAATGTACTTAACAGAGAGAGGGTGTTTCCTCAATCCATTTGGTTCACATAGTAGACTGTTAAAAATATAATTCATGCCTTTATCAGATTGAGAATCCACTCCTAGTGATTACACCAATTGTTCATCATACACATTACCTTGTTCATCACCAACTTCAAGGAGTTTATTAAAATATGGATGATTCAATTCACCGCTTGCATCTATAGATTTCCAGAGTGTTTGGAATTTCTTAGGTTATGGAGCTGATCCTTCATGAAGTAAGATATTTCTTCATGCCCACAAGGTGAGAAAAACATATAGAACATTATTCTTTTGCAGTTAGCTAAATCATATCTAATAAAATTTCAAGCTATACAAAATTTTATCTTTTGCTCATAATCAATTCACAACACAAATTCATATGAATCATATGAAAGAAACACCATGTCAATGAGAGTGGATCCAAGGTCCACCTCAACTAGGAAATGAGATAAATTCTCAAATCGAGAAAATTCAGTTTGTTTATCCAACATGACGAGAAAACTAACTGCAAGAGCAATATCATATAGTGTCTTTGGGTGCCTCAAAATCATGTTTAACCCAAATACCTTCACCCATAATTGTATAGTTGGTTTGTTGATCTCCTCTAGGTTTAAATTTTTATCCCATTCTATGATTTTTCTGACCCATGTCTTGAGGGAGACTGAACTATAACCCCAAGATCTTATCTTAAGCTCATTAAAGGTGAATGGTAGGTGATAAAACCCTATACACAACGAAATGAATTTCTAATTTTCTAAACCCCAAATTATAGAAATCCGAGAAACTATGTCTTCCAATTTCCATGGTTTCAAAAATCTCAGTAAAATAGTCCTAACAATAAGGATATTCTTACCCATTTTCATCTACTCAACAATTTTATCTTTGTGAAAATTGACAAGAGAAACACAGCCTTTGCGTCAAATCATACCGCCAGTATAATCCTTAGTGATTGACAAAGCGAGTTCCATGACACCACTAGTGTTTGATGTTGTCAGGGTAGATTGATTCTCTGATACCTTTGCGTGCTCTAATCATGTGAAATAATTCTTATACGAGTCAAAACCCCCACCCTAAAGAAAATTTTCCTCCATTGGAAGATCAAAAACAAACGTGAGGATCTAGTCACCATCGGGTTCTAGAGAAAGAAGATCTCTACCAACCATTATTCTTCCCTCCTAAAAACTTTTTTTAAATAAATATATTTATTTATAATTGAAATTTTATGTAAATATATTTGAAAAGTAATTATATATAATTAAAAATTATTGATTATAAATATAATGAATATATATTATTAGTAAAATATATTTATTTTTATTTTATAATTATTTATGATAACATAAATATGTTCATGGGTATAACATGAATGAAATGTATAAATCATAAAAACGAGTCATCACATAAATGGAAGCATGAATAATAAGGGTGTTAATGAATAAATGAACATTTAATGAGTCATGAATACATAACATATGCTTGTGTCATCATAAGAATGGGTAATCTAACAATATTTTGAACATATATAGCAAGCCAATCATGTCCAAAAAATAATATTATGATAACATCTAGTTTTAGTTATACTCACGCATATCAATATGTGAACAGAAACATGTCTATGAATATCATCATTATGTCATGATATATATATATATATTAACTCAATTCATTGATGAAAAATATTTATTAATATATATATATATATATAATTATAATTACAAATAAATATTTTTAAAATAAATATACATATACATATATATATATTTATATAATTATAATTACAATAAATATATTTATTATTTTTAAAAAATTATTATAATTTTATAATTATTTAAATATAAATATATATTTTTATAACCTTATAAATACTTTTCAAAAACACTATATATATATATGAATTATTAAAAAATATATATTAATATATCATATTTATAATAATTATAAATTTCCATTTTTTAATTAATGTATATAAGTAAAAGTTATTTTTTAATATAAAAATAATAATTATATGTATTTATATTGAATATTATTTATTAATATATTTTATCAACACTATGAATTGTGTTGATAAATAAAACCATTATCAGCGCTAAAAAGCACTGATAAAGGACATACCTTTATTGGCACTTTTAGCTAGCACTGATAAAGATGAGACTTTTATCAATGCTTTCTACTTAGTGCAGATAAAAACAGGTGCATCCCTTACCCCGATATGTGGTAGTATGATAATCAGAGTGATGTATTTTTGGGAAATAATTCTACTTTTTATGGAAGGTTGAAACTTATCGATATTTAGTATCATTGGATCTATGATGTCCTTGCTTCGAGATAGGTGGAACTTGAGAATATCCACACTGATGAAAATTGGTTAGACATGCTAACCAAGAGTTTACCGATATGTAAATTTGAGACTTTTCAACTGATTGGAAGGTTGGTCGTGATTCCCAATTGAGTAAGAGGGGAAGCTTGTTGGGGCACCTCCTCATCTCACTCCAACCACACACCACTTAAAATAAAATCAAATTAAACGAAAAAATGATATACGTGTTTTTAGAGGGGTTATGATTTGGCTACGTGAACAAATTTCTTTTAAAAGGAAGCAACAAATGGGTTTTGACGTATGAAAACTACTACACATATGCCCTTTAACAACACACAAATAGACTTTTAACAGCGGTAAAAGAGCACTGCTAATCGCAACACTGATAAAGGGGGATCATTATCAGTGCTCGAAATAGAGATAATAAAGTCCAAGTTGGCTGCAATGTGCTCTTAATATAACAACACTCCCATAAAAAACCTATAATTTCAAACAATGCTATATAAATTTAATCTGAAATTGTGAATAAAAAAATTTCCACCCATGGAATATACAAAAAAACATTATTATACACATTTCAAACAATTTTTTATATAATTACATTTATAATTATCCAACAAACAATTAAAAACATTAATGTTTACCTTTTTATTCCCATGATACCCTCTCAAAAATGACCACCCATAGTATCTATTGAAAAAAAATCAGCTGAACCACATTAAAAGATTCAGCCTATATAAGAATTTTTTTTACAATTGTAATACAATAAAGAAATAAATTAAACATTAATACGAAATAATACATTAATAAAAGGACAATATTTATTAAAAAAGACACATTTGGTGTTATACCGGTAAAACCATGCATCGTATAAAGGTGGGGTTGATTCCTGTACATCAAGAATAACAAATGGATCGTTTTCCTATAGTATCAAAACATTCTGAATGTATTTTCTTAGTTTTCAGTACGTCACTTGTTCATTAAACTGAATTAATGTCAATTTTAAATAATGACACATTTAGATTTATACCAATTACATTGTGCATCAAAATGAGGTGCGGAAAATTCCTACATGTAACAAATTATTGATGGATTATTTTCCTAATGTATCAATAAAAAATGAATGTGTTTGATCAGTTTTTAGTATCTCTGTTTTTTTATACTAAAATTTCATTTCAAATTCGAAACACGAATTTTTATTCATACCGGTCATATCATGTGTTAGTTTTATATAATAATACATCAGACATATAAAAAATAAGTCATTAATTTATGTACCAACATATCAATAAAATCAGACCATGTCTTCTTGGTTTTCAATGGATGACACGTTTTGAATAGAAGTGTCAATTTTGAACTGATAACTGACACTTTTTTTCATACCTATCACACCGTGTGTCTGATTGAGGTGTGGTTGATTACTACGTGTCAAAAAGGACTCATGGATCATTTTAATAAAATATAAAAACAATAAAAATGTTTTTGCTCAATTTTCAGCATGTCACTTGTTCTTTTTACATAAATTAATATCAATTTTAAATAATAAAAAAACACTTTGAGTCATACGAGCCACACTATTCATCATATTGAGGTACGATTGACTCTTACATGTCACAAATGACTCATGGATCATTGTAATAAATTATAAAAATATTTATAATGCATTTTCTCAGTTTTCAGTATGTCACTTGTTCTTTTTTACTTAAATTAATACCAATTTTAAATAAAAATGATCACATTGAGTCATACCGATCACACCATGAATCATATTGAGGTCCAACTAATTAATAAATGTCCAAAATTACTCGTAGAGGATTTTACTACGGTATCAAAACATCATGAATTTGTTTTATCAGTTTTCATTATGATAGTTGAGAGTTTTTACAAAAATTTCATCTCATACTGGAAACACGCATTTTGAGTCATACAGGTCGTATCGTGTGTTGGTTTGATGTGAGACTGCTTCAGAAACATCCAAAATGACATATGAATAAATTTTATAAATTATCAAGATAAAAATTGTGTGTTTTATTGGTTTTAAGTGAGTTACATGCATTGAACTAAAATGTCAATTTTAAACTGATAATGGTTACTTTTAGTCATACTAGTCACAACATGCATCAGATTGAGGGGTGGTTGATTCCTACACATCAAAAATGAATAATGTATCATTTTATTAATGTATAAGAATAATATGAATGTATTTTCTTGGTTTTCAGTATGACACTTGTTCTTTTTTAATTAAATTAATGTCAATTTTAAATAAAAAGGCACACTTTGACTCATACCGGCAACACCGTGCATCCTATTGAGGTGTGGTTGACTCTTACATGTCCCAAATGAAAATTTATCATTGTATTAAATTATCAAAACTAATATAACGTGTTTTCTTGGTTTTGAATATGTCAGATGTTCTTTTTTACTTAAATTAATATCAATTTTAAATAAAAAGACATAGTTTGAGTCATACTGGTCACACCGTGCATCGTATTGAGGTGTGGCTGACTCCTACACATAAACCATGACTCATGGATTGTGTTAATAATGTATAAAAACAATCCAAATGAATTTTCTCAATTTTAATATTCCCAGTTTTGTGTTTTTACAAAAATGTCATTTCAAAATAGAAACACACATTTTGAGGCATACTAGTCACATCATGTGTCTATTTAATGTGAAACTGCTCCATACACATCAAAACTTACTTACGAATTTCATTCCTAAATTATCAAGGCAATTAGAGTATATTTTATTGGTTTTAGTGAGTGAAACATTTTGAAATAAAATTCCAATTTAAAACTGATAATGGACACTTTAAGTCATACCGGTCACACTCTATGTCATATTAAGGTGTGGTTTATTCCTACACATAACAATTGACTGATGGATCATTTATCTAATGAATCAAAACAATAGGAATTCATTTTATTAGTTTTCATTTTGTCACTTTTCCTTTTTTACTTAATGTCAATTTTAAATAAATAGGCACACTTTGAGACATACCTACCACATCATGCATTACATTGAGGTGTGGTTAACTCCTAAACATCACAAACGACTCATGGATCATTTTACTAAATTACCAAAACAATTAGAATGTTTTTTCTCAGTTTTCAAAATGTCACTATTTCTATTTAGGTAAATTAATGTCAATTTTAAATAAAAATACACACATAGAGTCATACCTGTCACATTGTGAAAGTCATTGAGTTTCAGCTGACTCCTACACATCAAAAATGACTCATGGATCATTTTCCTAATGTATCAAAAAAATAAAAATGTTTTTTAAATGTTTTAAGTATGCCAGTTGTGTGTTTTTACTACAATGACATTTCAAACTAGAAACATGCATTTTTAATCATACAGGTAACATCATGTGTTTGTTTGACATGATAATGATTTATACACATCAAAAATTACATATGAATCACACCAATAAATTACGAAGACAATCAGAATGTGTTTTCTTGGTTTTTAGTGAATGAAACGTTTTGAACTAAGATGTAAATTTTGAACTGATAATAGTAACTTTTAGTCATAACAGTCACAACGTGCATCCGATTGGTGTGTGTTTGATTCCTACTTGTCACAAATGAATGAAGGATCATTTTACTATCGTATCAAAACTATCCAAAGGATTTTTCTCAGTTTTATGTATGTCACTTATTCTTTTTTTACTTTAATTAATGTCAATTTTAAATAAAAAGACACAGTTTGAGTCATACTGGCCACATCATGCATTACCATGCTTTCTATTTTCTTTCTTTGTCGAAATGGGAACACTATTTTGTTGAAATTTGTCACTTTCTTTAAGGTTACCTCTACTACCATTGACTGAAATTGATAAATTTCAACAATGTAGGGGTGACAATGTTTTGAGGGAGAATAAGTCTGTAGAATACATTGTCTTCATGAGTATTCCATCATTTAATTTATATTACGTTAATGTAGTAGAGAAAATATAATATTATGAAGAAAAAATATTATATTAACAAAACATACCTTCTCATTGAAATATGAATTTCATCCTCAAAGACCTATCTGTCATGAGCATGAGCTTTTTCAAAAGAACCACCCCGACTTAAATAAAGTAATCCACCGGTATAAGAAAACAATTCTTATCTGAGTAATACTAAAAATAATTAAATTCAAAAAAAATTGAAATAATCTAAAACTTATATGGAAGTCACATCTTTATACTATTTGTGTACATTCTTCTATTGGGTATGTTGCCCATTTGTTTTTGGGAACATATATATCATCTTGTGAATATGAGTCTTTTTGACAGTCATAGTAGTACTGAAAAAATATAAATAAACTAAGGATAAAAAATATTTTAAATGAAATAGTAATTATATTCAAAAATACATCTCTAGGGATGCTTGTTTTTCTATGGAATATGATCTCAGTCAAAAATTTACAAACATAATAACCACAATAATTTCCATTGGATTATTTGAGAAACTGAAAAAACATTTCGTAGAATTAGTAATTTGTTTTGATATGTGTTTGTATAGTAAAATCTTATTATATATACCCTGATACTTTTCCAAACATAGAACTTGTCTTTGTCCACATTTTTAGCCTCTATCCTCATTCCTTATTTTTCATGATATTGATGCACCGCCCTATCATAATAAAATCATCATTAAAATATAATATAAATTCTTTATCTTGATGTTTAGCTGTAAAATGTTGGATGTCATGTAGTGAAAATTAAAAAAATCCATCATGTGTGGACGGTTTGTTGGATATCTAGGCATCAAACCAGGGAAATAAATATTTAAAGTATCCAAATTTATAGTAGTGAGCATAAAATGTCCTAAAAACACAAAAACGAAAAAATAATGAATGAAATGAAAATATATTTGATATCACTAAATTGTACTTTTTTACCCCTGTATCATTTTTATTAAATATAGCATGTCATCTAAAAATTTTCTTTCATACAATTTGATTAGACCTATACCGATTTCATCCCTTTTTTATTTGGTATCTATTTTTGGTTTTTTTAGAGGTGATGTGAGGACTATCAAGTCTAACTTTTTTAATAATGGAAAATCCCTTTAATTGTTTTCAATATATATTCCTTCCAAAAAATATGAAATGCATTTAGTCATAATTATCATAGTATATCAGCTTTGTAAAATCAAATCAGGAAAACATACCTAATGTATACATTTACAACTAAGGATCTTAGCCAATAATATTCGAGGATTTCATTTACAACTTCAACACCAATATAGTCTTCAACTTCCTCTCAGTACATATTTTCCTTAAAATAAATCATGTGACTACTACCATCTTTAAACATTATATCCACACGAACCTTCAATGCTATTAAATGAAGATATAGAATGGGCGGGGTAATTGTGCTTTCAATATATCTTTTCAATCGGTTGGTTTATCCTTTTGAGTCTTTCATTTGTTTCACCCCATTCCCACTTTCCATTTTTAATAACATTTATTAGTACAAAACGTTTTCATTAAATGTTAAAGGTTTATCTTGAAAGTAAATTGGAAATGAATACCTTTTTGTCGAAATGTTTTTTACAATATGTGATGACCGTGGAAGGAATTTTCCAACATCTATTTTGACCATAAGTATATCTTCCTCATCAATGGAAATAGGTAGCTCCACAATTGTCTCCTGGGCTATGCTAATCAACACTCTCACGTGATCTGTTAGAAGTGGTCTATTGTGTAGCTTGTCATTTTGGATATTGAACAACATATCCCTTGAAACAAGTTGATGTGTGGGTATCGATAGATATAAATCATAGTATTTATCACCCTATATAATATTAGTACAGGAAAGGTATCAGCGTATGTCTAATTCACATTTCACAAAAACAATTATTAGAACATTGATTACCTTAGCTAAGACATCTCTTTGAGGGGAGTTACTCACCTCAAAGCTTGTGGGGGTGGACCAGTATCTCCACATGGTGGTTATTCTTGAATTGTTTCATCTCTTTTATTACCCCACATAAAAGTTTCCATAATCTCTCTCTTCCATTGGAATTTTTCTACAAGGGAAGATAAACTTTCTCTAATCTATTTCATTTCTTCACATTGATCCTCCATATGTTTTTTCTCAAAATATATTCAGAGTCTCACCCCAAAAACTGCACCTCTGATGTGCCCATACTATTCTAGACACTTCAAGGACACTGATATTATGTGTTTATCTAGTATAAATGTTGTTGATTCATGTGACTATGTCATATTGAAAATATAGAAAAATTGGTTTTCATTTTTATACAATAGAAATTCAAAGAATTTTTTATGTAATATTTACACATGTTTCCCACATATTTTTGGTGTTTTCATATATTAGTATCTCATATTTATATACATATTACTCCTTCCATACAATATTGTGTGGGATGGAAGTTGATTTTTATTTAGAGTCATCAATTTGTATATAAATAGAGGAATATAATTATGGTGTTGTTTTATGCCACATAAAATTATTATGATAGATTTAAAATATGTACCAACTTTTTTCATGTTATACACACCCCATCCATACTTTATGGTAGGGGTGCACTAGTTTTGCTGCACATTCACTATTTCCATCACTCAATTGTTGTTTCATAAATAAAAAATTATCAATCAATGTGATGAATAAATGTATCATCAAACAATGTATTACTATCCAAAATGTACCTAAAAAAGAGAATCTAAAACGACGACCAGTAAACACATCCCATGCTTGTTAGGTTATTAGGCGTGTATTTATAAGTGATGGGTGCAGGTTTATTTTACCTACAACATCTTCAAGATGATGTCTTGTGAGAATTGTGTGAAATACTATGTGAATCTTTCCATCAATCATTAAAACATATTTCTTGTGGGAGTCATCTAATGTAAATGAACTCTACAATAAATGATTAAGTGTATCTCAATGTTTCATTATATTATAATTTAGTAAAATAAATAAAATTATATCATAATGATACCATAATATCTTCCAAAATTAATGTCTTATGTACGAGAACAACACGATGCCACGAATCTATATCAATAGGAATGTGTTGGAAAGAGACGATTCTAATATAAGTACTGAACATGGACTTGTTGGGGTTAATATTACATCCCCACACATTCCACCTGAGATCATATTTGATGCCTTTAACATTTTCCTTAAATATTTTTTCTAATACCGTCAGACTACAGGGATCCTGTTTTTTCTGCATTGTAAGCCCTTCGTCGTATACCATTTACTCAGATTCAACATCATGAATAAGTTCATCTAGACTAGTAGAATTATCATGTGAAGAAGGTGATTGTACCTCTATATTGGGAGTATAAATAGGTTGAGCTCAGGAATGGGAGTACTACCACATGCAAAGGTCATTGTTCCTCTGCACCACGCGCATCAGTAGGTTGTGAGACATTTTGTTCCTCGATATTGGGAGCACAAGCATGTGCATAAGTCATTATTTTCATAAGTGGTTAAATGTTTAATTTAGATTACATAAATGTTGTGGAGAATGGATAATAACATGAGGTAAAACAATGTATATTACAATAAAAATAAAAACTGATTATTGAACTCTCTTTTTTTTATGGATGAAGGGATTCGACACCTCTATTGACTATCCAAATACCTGTTGGAACCAAGACTACTCGTTGCTAATAAAGTAGGTTGGTTTGTGTTTTTTGTCAATCTACACATGGAAGACTAGGGATTTTTCAAAGAATAGGGTCATACATTTGAGACTAAAAGCAGTATTGAGGGTCGCACAGTTTCCCGGTGTTAGCTAAATTTCTGGGACTCAAAAATCGGGAGTTTTGTAATGGTTTGGTGAAATGATATGTGGTGAAGGCGTGTGGTATGTGGTGAAGGAATGTGTTACATGGTGAAGGTGCGGGGTACGCGGTGAAGGCGTGTGGTACACAGAATGGTATGCAGAATTGGAAACAATTCGTAGTGACAATATGCAGTGAAGGTGTGAAGTACGCAAAATGATGCAGAAAAGGGTTCATAACAATGGTACATGGTGAAGAGATGTAGTACTTGGATTGACATAAATATGGTATACATAAGGTTAATGGTATGAGATAATGTTTCATAGTTCATAGGATTGTAGTACGCGGTGCAGGATGATAGTACGCAGTTGAAGTTCCGTTTACAGTGAAGATTATCCCACATTTAAAATTCAGGAAAATCAGATTACTAAAATTTGCAGATATACATTACTATTTAAGGAATAGTAATCCCCTATGTTATGTGATGATATTGGAGATTGAAAATCTCAGGATGAAATCTGGTGAAGTCCAAAGTGGTTTGTGGAGGAGAAGACGATACATGGAGAGAATCATCCATGTAAGGAAAACAGTCTGTGGGAGAGTGTGTGGTTCGCGCAGGAAGCTCTCACAGTACGCGGAAGAGAAAGACAATACGTGGAATAGGATGGTACATGGAGGTGTGGAGAAGTATGTGGAGTATGGAGGAATGTGGAGCAGTGTCATTCATGGAGGAGCTAAATGGTACGCGGAAACAATTGTGGTACGGAAAAAAGCAGTGGTATGCGAATACAGTTGCAGTACGTGGAACACCAAAGGAAGCCTGAAAATTGACCAAATCTGTTTGATAAATTAATTTCCATAAAATATCATTGTACGAGAAAAATAAATTAAATCTGTGGGTGATTATGGTACATCAACAGAGCTTCCATTTACAGTTGAGGATGCATGATCTAATGCCAAATCATTAAAGCTACCTTCAAGTCGTTAAACTGAGTGATGATTCTTCCAGAATAGTGGGCAAGGGGGAGTTATCAGAAGTGATCTGAGGGATATAGTGTTATATCCATGAAACCTTGTAAAGGTAGTGTTCCTAACATATATTGACTATGCTAAACTCTTTTAATCCACAACTTATGAATATTAGCGGTTTTTGGTACGACTCACACACTGTCGGCGTTTTCTCCTTGGATGTTTCCATTAGTGGTGAAATAAGTAAACTTTTGGTGTCTTTTCTTTGCGTGTGATTTTTTATTTTCTACACTTCCTCTTGAGACATGTTTAATAGGTTCTTATCAATTTGGGAAAAAGATCCATTGGGTTAAAATAAAAAAATTACACCCTGATTCACCCCTCCCCTCTCAGGGTGTTCCGGGGTCCTTCAAGTGGTATCAGAGTTTAATGGTTTCTGGTGTTGAATCTATCTTCTGCTTTCATGGATAATCCAGTCAACGTTAGGGGAGTTACCCTCTTCGATGGAAGTAATTTTCAGATATGAAAAAATAGGATGAGATCTCACCTAATATCTCTTATAATGGAAGTCTTATTTTATACTATATAGGGAATAAAAGTCACTGATCCTACAGGACTATCGATGATAGATATAGATATAAAATTTCTTGATGCTGATGCAAAAGCATAGAATGCTCTCACTATAGCCCTTTCTGATTAGATATATAAAAAGGTGATGAACTGTATGTCAGCAAAGTCTATGTGGGAGAAACTGTAAAATATTTATGAAGGTGATAGCAAAGCGAAGGAGGTGAAGTTCC
Organism: Viscum album; assembly: GCA_963277665.1. NCBI lineage: Eukaryota > Viridiplantae > Streptophyta > Magnoliopsida > Santalales > Viscaceae > Viscum > Viscum album. The sequence goes on from OY728134.1 coordinate 1,286,172,015, forward strand.
ATGTTTTGCACAACATGTTTGATGATCTGAAGATGCACCCTAACAAAAATTCAGACTCTTTCTTCAATCAAATTACTAATGTTTTAGGGTAAATTCGAGGGATTGGTGAAGAAATCAAATACATTGATATTGTAAAGAAAATTTTGAGAAAACTTCAGTCCATTTATAATGAAAAGGTTTCATCTCTTGAAGAAAGTGATCTTTCCAAACTTTCTCTTAATAATATTCTGAGCCGCATGGTGGCATATGAGATGAGACTCAACCCAAAAGAGGAAACGACTTGTGTAAGAAAGGAAATGGCATTCAAATCCACAAACAAACTAGAAATTTTAGGAGATTGTGTTGATGAATATGATGAGGAAAAAGAAGTTTTTTCTATCATTTCCAAGAAACTCAAGAAGGGAATAGAGAAATTTGAAGGAAAGACACCTCTGACTTGGTTTCGCTATGTAAGTGTTGGGAACATTGCCTCTCGTTTCCCAAGAAAGTTCAATGATGAAGAAAGCGAAGATGTAGACATGAAAAATATTCAGAAAAGGTTCTTCAAGAAGAGAGAATTAAAATATGGAATGAAATTTGAATGAAATAGTTTTGTTTTTAAATAAGAAGACAGTGAAAATGAACTCTTTGAGGAAGAAAAATCATAATTCAAATATGGGAACCATGCTTCTATGATGGATACCATTAAAAAGTCAGAACTATTGATAGATAAAGGTAGAGATAATCAGTTGACTACAAATTTCCATCCAAAGTGGAATCTTAAGGATGATTTTGGTAAGCTTGAGAATAAATGTAGGAGATGCAATAATTGGAAATCAATGGTGGAGGAATCATCAGAATATATTGATTAGTTGGAAGTGGAAATATAATGATTGGAAGAATTGTTGAAAGTTCAATCATCAATCCTTGAAAGCCTTGATGATGTTGTGGAACTAAAACTCAGAGTTTAAGAACATGCAAAGGTCATCAATGACCTTACCTAGAGAATAGAGGAGAAGTCCAAGACCATTGAGGGACTCTAAGAAGGAGTTGTTACTCTGAGAAGTAAACTCGAAAGTGAATCACTTTCAAAAAAAGAAAAGAAGAAAATACAATTTGGAAGGTTCTCAGATGCTGAGCTGCTAAAGAGATAAAAAATGGTTCTGATGGAGTTGAAAATATCTTGAGTGATCAAACACCCACATGCAAGGGAAATAGTGGAATTAATCATGATGCTAAAACATCAAATGCTTTAAAAAAAGTGAACCAGAATAGAGGCCAGCTAAAAGTTGATAATGTTGAAAAGCCTCCAGAAGTAAAGAAAAAGAAACCCTTAAATAAAACTGAATGGAGAACTGAATATTATCCTTGAGTTTCAAAAAATTATAGGCAGTCAAAATATTTTCCTGAGGAAGAAGGTATGAGGAGAAATACAAGTCAGAAGACATTTCCTTTCATGAAGAGTCAGTTTTGTGGCTATCTGAGCCATACCATGTCATATTGAGAATATGAAAGGATCTATATGAATAAGGAAGATTTAAGAGTTCAACAAAGGAGAACATATTCATATCCTACTTCTTATAGTAGAAATAATTTATATGGACATTGTTTTCACTGTTCTAACTTTGGCCATAAAGCTGTGTATTGCAGGTAGAGGTTCGACAGGAGAAATCCATTCAATTATCAAAGACGAGTCAATACTCGCCAACCAGACCATGTTGCTATTTCAAATAGGTTTTCTCCTCTAGAAGAATAATTTGAATATGAATAACACATGTACACAAAAGAGAGAATTTAAAGGCCATAAGTCCCCTACTCTCAATCCAATATCTCGTGGAAAAAGAAGAGGAAAATTGAAAAGTCCAATTTTGTAGAAGTATCCCTCAAAGTTACAAACAACAACAACACCTGGATTATTGATAGTAGATGTTCATCCCACACGACATGTAATGTGGACCTATTAATGAATGTAAATAAAAATTTCAATGGAAAAATGAGGTTTGGTAACGATGGTGCTTTGAAGATAAAAGGTAGTGGAGGTCTAAGCTAGCTAATGAAGATCTGATGAAAACTGAAGTCCTGTATGTGGACGGTCTATGTCACAATATTCTTAGTGTGAGTAAACTCTGTGACTTAGGTCTTATTGTGACATTCAATCAGAATAGATATACTATAAGAGGAGATTCTAAGAATTCACTCATGAAAAGATGTAGAATAGAAGTCAACTTATATCAGGTTGATATCAAAGAGAACATTTTCTACCTAATAGTTGGAGAGGAAAAACAATTATGACATCGAAGATTGGGTCACATCAATAAAAAAGACATGGAAAATATAAATAAGATGAATATATCCACAGATATCCCTAATATGAAGTGTGAATTAGAAAAGACCTGTGATGCTTTCATGTGAGGGAAATTGGTCTATAGTTCCTACCGTCCAAACAAGAAAAGAGCATCAAATCTCTTTGAACTCATCCATATAGATGTATGTGGCCCGATCAATATTGCTAGAACACATGGAGAGAGGTAATTTTTTCTTTTCGTATATGATTATAGTAGAATGGCATGAGTCATCATTATACACAGGAAGCGATAAGTGTTTGATTGCATGAAAACCTATCATCGAATCGTCGAGAATGATACTGGATGGAAGATCCAAGTCTTATGGTCTGAAAATGGAAGGGAATACACATCAATTGAATTTGAAAATTACATAGAGAAACATGGGATACAACATGATGTGGCATCTGTGAGAACTCCACAACAATATGGAGTTGTTGAGTGCAGGAATTGACCGGCAAACAACATGGCCAAAATAATGCTAAATGAGATTTGTATTCCTCAACATTACTGGAAAGAGGTAGTAAAATCTACAGTGTATATTCAAAATTGAACATGGCCATATATGGGTGATACAAAGACACCATATGAACTATGGCATGGAAAGAAGCCCTCTTTGAAATATTTTCAATTTTTCAAAAGAAAACGTTTTATCTGATACAAAGAAGGAAATCAAGGAAAGTATGGAGATAATACAGACAATGGAATATTTCATGGATACTCAATGAACAAAAAATACTACAAGTGTTTCAATAATCACTTATGAAGAATTTTTGAAATCAGGGATGTATAGATCATTGAAGAGAAAAATCTAAATGCATCAAAGAATTCTTATACTGATGTGATAAAAGATGAGGAATAATGTGAATATGAAACAAATGCTAATATAGAGCTAGAGGAAGGTGTGAAAAAATCTCATGAGTCACATCAGGATGTTGACTCTGAAGAAGAATCATAAGAGCAAGCCATAGCTGGAGAGAATTTGGTTGAACCCCAAAAGAGAAATTGAAGAGAAGAGATTGATCAGTCAAACATTATCATGGATCAGAATACACCTACACAGACAAGTAGAATGAGGAATAATGGACAATATAAATTTCTATCAGTAGTGGAACCATCCTCATTTGAAGAGGCTGCAAATGATGAGTCATGGGTGGAAGAAATGAATGAAGAGTTAGATCAGATTGACAAAAATCAAACATGGGGTCTTGTTAAAAGACCTGAAGATCATAATGTAATTGGTACAAAGTGGATTTTCATGAAAAAAATTGATAAACATGGAAATGTGATCAGAAATAAGGTGCGCTTGGTTTGTTAAGGATATTAAAAAACCAAAGGCATTGATGTTGAGGAGACATTTTCTCATGTAGCTAGACTAGAGTCAATAAGGCTATTTCTTTCCATAGCAATCCAAATAGGTTATAAAGTGTATCAAATGGATTTCATGACTGTATTACTAAATGGAGTATTGGAATAAGAATTCTACATTGAACAACCCATAAGGTTCATTCATGGAAATGAAGAACTGAAGGTTTAAAAATTAAATAAAGCTCTTTATGGCCTGAAATAGGTACCACGAGTGTGGTACTCTTGGTTGGACTCTTATCTGAGAAAGATTGGGTTTAAAAGAGGAGGATTGGATCACAATCCATATGTAATGAACTCTCAACATGATTGGTTCATGGTATTGGCATATGTGGATGATATTATTTTTGGTGGAATAAGACATGGATCAGTGGATGAATTTTCCAATCACATGAAATCAGAAAATGAAATGTCCATGTTTTGCGAACTCACATACTCTTCAGGGTTTCAGGTTCTTCAGAAGAAGGATTACACTTTAATTTCTCAAGAAAAGTGTGCAAGAGAGCTACTGAAGAAATTCAAAATGCATGATTCCAAACCAATGTCGAGTCCAATTGAAGTTGGATAAATGCTTGGAAATCATGAGGAAAGGACTTATGTGGATCCCACCATGTACAAAATAATCATTGGATGCTTACTATACCTAACAGTGACACGACCAGATATTGTCTTTGCAACTTTCCTTGTGGACCACTTTCAGAGTAATCTAAAGGAAGAACATATTGTATCAGTGAAAAGAATCATGAGATACATTCAAGGTACATGTAGTTATGGGATACAATTTGATGTAAGAGGAGATAGTGAACTATTAGAATTTTCTAATGCTGACTCGGATGGAGATATAGTGGAAAAAAAAGTCTACCAGGGGTGTAGAATTCTATATTGGGAAGAAATGTGTGGTATGGTTAAGAAAGAAATATGAAATTACTTCACTTAGTACTACTGAAGCTGAATATATATCTGCTATAAAGGCGTGCACTCAGCTACTTTGGATTAAGCAGCAACTGAGTGATATAGGTGATGAGGTGAAACAACCAATGGTGATTTACTATGATAACAAAAGCACAAATGATCTTACAAATAATCCTATTCAGCATTCTCATACAAAACATATTGAGATCAGATATCTCTTCATCAATGAAAAATTTGAACAAGGCATGATCAAAATAGAGTATGTGGGAACTGATGAGCAAGTGGATGACATTATGACCAATCCACTGTTATCAACTATCATTAAGAAACATCGGTTGAACCTCAGTTTCCAGCCACCTACCAGGGCATAATGAGTTTATGAGATTCCCCTCTCCCTAGTTGTTTTAACAATTTTTAATCTGTTTGTAGAAATGATGCAGGTTTATGGAGGAGATACAATCTAGGGGAGAATGATGCAGGTTCATTGGGTTTATTGCCAATGTAAGAGAATGGATAAATTCAATAGAGACTTATCTATTACTTTCTGATTACGGGAAATATTTCAATGGAGAGTTATCTTTTTCTTTATGACTACGGGAATGATGGAGAATAGAAAAATCCAGGCATGAAACTATGGGGGAGAAAATAAAATTATGAGAACTCAATTCATGTCCTCTTTCTGGTTTTCTACACCGAGAACTGCTCATGTAGACTTAGAGTGATGGCCGAGTTGTTTCTTGAAGGTTTATGATTTGATCGTGACTGGTACATTAGTGAATTTATCTGGAGATTTCCAACAAACCCAAAGGGGAATGTTTTTGGAACCAATAATGCTCATTTCTAATAATGGAGGTTGGTTTGTGTTTGTTTTCAATCTGTACATGGAAGACTAGGGAGTTTGAAAGGAATAAGGTCATAAGTTTGATGATGAAATTAGTATTGAGGGTGGCACAATTTCCCAGTACTTTCCAAATTTTTTACGTCAAAAATTAGGAGTTTGGTAATGGTTCTCAGCAATGGTATGTGCTGAAGGAATGTGGTACGTAGAAAAGTGCATAGAACTGGAAATAGTTCACAGTGACAATACGCGGTGAAGGAGTACGATACGCGAAATGCTATAGAAAATGATTCGTAGCGATGGTATGTGGTGAAGAGATGCAGTACGCAGACTGACGGACATGTGGTACATGGATGGTTTACGGTACATGATAATGGTTCACAGTTCGGAGGATTGCAGTATGTGGTGGAGGCTAATAGTACACATATGGAGTTCCATTTACAGTGAAGATAGTCCCTCATTGAAAATTCGGGTAAATCAGATTATCGAAATTTGTGGAGTTACGTTCCTATTTACGGAATAGTAATCCCCTTTGTTAAGTGATGAGATTGGAGATTGAAAATCTCGAGAAGAAATCCAGTGAAGTACGAAGTGATTTGTAGAGGAGAAGACGATACATGGAGAGAATCATCTACATATGGAAAATAGTCTACAGAAGAGTGTGTGGTTCACACAGGAAGCTCTCGCAGTACGTGGCGGAGCAAGGCAGTACGTGGAGCAGGATAGTATGCGAAGGTGGGGAGAAGTATGCAGAGTAGGGTGGAACGTGGAGCAGCACAGTTGTCGGAGGAGCTGGACGTTATACATAAATAACAGTTGTATGCGGAAACAACAACAGTACGCAAAAAAGCAGCAGTACGCGGAACACCCAAGGAAGCATGAAAATTGACCAAATCAGTTTGCGGAATTAATTTACATAACATATCAGTTCATGGGAAAAATAAATTAAATCTATTGGTGATTACGGGACTTCAACAGAGCATCCATTTACAGTAGAGGATGCATGATCTAATGCCAAATTATTGGAGAAACCTTCAAGTCGTTAAACTGATTGAAGATTCTTCTAGCACAGTGAGCAAGGGGGAGTCAGAAGAAGTGATCTGAGGGACGCAGTGTGTTATCACTAAAACCTTGCAAATCTAGTACTCCTGGTACAGAGTGATTGTTCTAAACTCTTTTAATCCACAACTTGTGAAGAATAGTGGTTTTTTGTATGACTGACTCACTGTTAGTGTGTGCTCTTTGGGCGTATCCCTTAGTGGTGAACCAAGTAAAATTGTTGTGTCTTTTATTTTTGTGTGATTGTCTATTTTATGCACTTCCTCTTTGGATAGGTTTAACATGTTCCTATCAATGTGGGAATAATATCCATCATTTTAAAATAAAAAGATGACACCTTGATTCACCCCTCCCCTCTCAGGATGTTCTGGGGTCCTTCAATCCCTTCATTGTGGTCTCCTTTGACATAAACAAATATGTCTACATTGGGACCACTATGAAATGATTATGACAACCCAATGAAAGGTTCATACATAGTTTAATTTTAATTTGACCCATCATTGGTTTTGGTCGATAATAGAACAATTGACTACATTCGGTTTGTGGGATCTGGAAGATAAAATACTTGCACTATCTATGATTCCATTAATAAATGGTTCATCCTTGTAACCTTCCTTATTGAAATCATCATTCACGAATCCCAATTCATCCATTTTAACATCACTCCTATTATAAACCCACTTTCATTAAAAAAATTGGCCCTTGGAATATTGTATGATCTAACTCCCATGTTTGTTTGATGATGCCAAATTATGACATATTCACATAAATTGGATTTCTATCCTTAGTACCAGAAACATGCATCGCATCATCCATAAGTGTAACTCCACTATTTTTCATGGTGTTTTCTTCATTTATCTCATTTGTATATAATGTATAACCATTAATTAAATAACCATTGTAAGATAATACATACACACTTGGTCCTCTGGTTTTCCATCAAAGTCATTCTAAAATTGAATCTGGATTTTCATCTGACTCATTAAAAATATAGTTTCAAAACGATCCAATAAACTATTGATTTTCTGTATATGATATCCATATTTCACCCTTGATTAATTCAAATGCATAAGAATTTCTTTTTGGGTTACAACATATGGTGAAACCTCCAAAATTTTATAAAAAACATAAAAGTGTGAATGATCTTGATCTAAAATACTGATTTTGAAAACATCTCTTCCAGAAATTCCTTCATTAGAAAGCTGCCCAGTGTGACGAGATTTCAATAGACCAATTCTTTACACACCAGACAGGTATTCAGTACATAATTCAATTGCTTCCTTAACAATATATCGCTATGCAATATAACCCTCTGTCCGACTTCAATTTTTGACATACCCTTTCAAAATCATCGTATACCGTTCAATGGGGTACATACATCTATAGTGTATAAGACCACATAGTCGAATCTCTCTCATAATGAACCATCAAATGAAAAATCATATAAAATATTGTTGGTGGGAAGAACATTTTCAATTCACATAATATAATAGAAATTTCTCTTTCCATAGTCGGAAATTTTACTGTTTCTATAACATTGAAACATATAACATTAAAGAAGACACATATCTTGGTTAATGTATGATGGAAATTCTTGGGTAAAATACAACATAATACTATAAGCATTATATCTTGCATCAAAACATGGATTTCAAGTGATTATAGCCCCCTTAACGTTAAATCTATCATTGAAATGGTGTTCTTGATATTTGATAAATAAACCACTAGATACTTTACATCATTCAATAAGTTAAAAAACTGATACCTCTCATATCTGGAAAGAGTGTAAGTAGTTGGAGGGAAAAAATCTCATTTTATACCTTTCACTCGCACCAACTCTTCTCATATTCCCATGTAAACAATGTCCATCCTAACCTTAATTACATCCTTTTTTCTGGGTGCATTTAACAACGTGCCAATGAAACTCTCATAAACATTTTTTTCAACATGAATAACATCGTGAAAATTTCTAACGTATAGAAAATTCTGGCACGGTAATTAAAAAAATAAACTGATCTCTTTTTCCAATCGGTTTTTATACAGTTTTTTGAAAATAGTTTACTAAAAGTAGTGTCCATATCTTTTACATTCTCAAAAGGTTGGTCAACTATTAGTGGTGGAGAAGGTGTTGTTCATTCTTCTAAAATTCCATAAAATGATATCACACAAGATCAGTACTTATACCATTGGGGTAGACATCTGTGATTTACTAGAAACAAAGTTTTCAATTAATGCTTAAATCTAATTGATTGTGTACCTTGTTCGCAAATAGTACACCCTTGAGATACTTTAATTCTATATCCTATAAAATTTCCATATGTAATAAATTCACTTATCATCCCATACAACATGGATCTCATTGTGAAATAATCATTTATGTATGAATCATAAAACATAACACATGAACCCTACAATAGTTTCAAATCATCGATCAGTGGATCCAAATAATCATCAATACCATTACTCGGTTTTGGGTCCTAATATAAGCACAAATAATATGATGTATTTTCATTTTAAGCATAACCACAGTGTAAATTTATAATTTACCAACATAAAAATCCATGTACTATGATTGCTATATTGAAATCCAAAAGGATTCAATCCATCTATAGATAATGCAATATGAAGGATTCTTGACTCACTTCAAAATTTATGATTCTCATGATTAATTCTCTTCCACTGAGGAGTGTCTACTGGGTGACATAGTTTCCAATCTTTATTTCTTGTATCCATGTTCCATGTCAATTAACCTACAGTCTTCCCACTTCCATATAATATACTAAACCTTGGAATGATTGGAAAGTGCCATAAAATTTTTATAGCACCAGATTCATCTTTCTTGTTTCGAGAAGCACTACACTTTGGGAATTCTAGAAGTTATTTTTGGTCCTTTATAAATTGTATAAAATCATTCGAGCATGCATGTATTATTTTAGAGATCATACCCATCGAGTGTAGCATTCGTTTGGCATCGTATGTTCTTCTTAGTAGCTCTTTATCTTCTACGAGAATGGAATTTAAGAGAGAAAGATGTTCTGTAAAACTGGTGTCACTCCATCCACTGACTTCTTTCAAATTATACATCTTTAGTATGGCTTAAACTATTGTATATTTAGTCCAAAAAACATACAATGGCGTCTTTTCACAACAATTTAACTTATCAAAATTTTTTGGGAAATCATGAAGTTCATATTTAACTGCATTTATAATTTCCTCAATACAATATTCATCATCATTTACATCTGTAATCACATCCTCGATATAGTCTTCTTCATTGTCCACACTTTTAATCATATCAGATGATCCATAAAATGTAGTGCTATATCATCCACCAACAACATTCTATTTTTCCTAGTGTTTATTAAAACATTTTAAAATTTGATCTATTCTCTAATAGATCAAGTGTTCTTCCAACTCCTATAGACAAATTTATATTAAATAACAGCTGTGAAAACACTGAAAAAGGATTTTAGAAGGGTTATATGCATGACCTTTTGATAAATTCATAAACTCTTTCACTCCATCTTTGTACTCTATTGTCAGATGATTAACATACATCCATTCTTTATTCATATCCATCCGATTTGATTCGGTAATATTAATATCTATCAAAATAAATACACTAAACATTGATATAAAATTTAACCAAGTATAAAAAAATTAATAAAAATTATGTATCTTTAAATATGTATCCCCAAATCTAAACTTTCCCGAACCATTTTCCATCATTTGGGATCATCACAATAAATCAATCTTTAGTTCTTCCATCCTTTCCTCCATCATCCCCACTAAGAGAAATTCATCCACATATAGAAGTAAAATTACAAAACTCCTATCATAATACACTTTCATATAGTAGAAATTATTTATATTAAACTAAATGAACATTAATTCTACAATGAACACATTGTAATTCTAGTTAAACAATCTGAGTACCTACTTATTGCCACAAAACTAAATTTGAGACTAGAACCAAACCTTCTATTCTATTTATCATGAAACCTTCCAGTTGATCTATGTCAATATCTTCCTACAAATCTTCATGAAGTAATATAATCATGACATCCATATGTTCTAAAAATAAACCTTCAATGGAAACCAAACTGAGAACCATCTAAATTATTATATTCTTTATAGTAGAAGATAAAATCTAACAGAAAAATAATCTTGTAATTATTGAAATACATTTACAACTAGAGACACCATGCACTATTTCCTATCATCCACATTCTCCTTTAGATGATAAATATAATTGTTCTATATATCATTTTTTCTTAGTGCCAATTATTTATTTTTAATGTATCAAAATCATAGAAAGAATTAAATTATTCCTTCATTTTCTACTCACACTACAATGAGGCCAATAGTCTGTCTATATTGAATCCTAAAAAAATAGAAAAACCACCTGACTTACCCACACATTCTTCATTAAAGACACTCTTATAGACTAACAAAACCAAAAAAATAGGGTCAAATAGCTTGTGTGTGAGCTAACTAGTCTATTATACATCTAGACATATTTCTTAATTCATAGGGTTCCCATGCATCCAAACAAGTTTAAATGGGAAACAACAAGACAATGATCCTAAAATGAATAAATATAATATATGTATTAAATCACATGTCAACTCTAACACCCTAACAAGAATGAGTCCATTTTCATATCCATGAATAAGCATTAATCATTTCATATTAATAATCAATCATATCCCTCTATGGTAAAATGAAAAAATAGATATATCCAACAGGGGGACCCCAAATTTAAACCCTACAGGTGATTTGGGATGCAATGTAGGTTTATGAGTTTCAATGGGGTTAAACATTAATTCACCTTTTGTGATATTGAGGTCATCATTGATATATTATTGGTTGGATAGAGTTAGTGACATTCCCTTGGTGTTGTTATCAATCTACTTGGCTTCCCTATATAATGTATTGGTTTTCCAAATTCTATAAAATCTAAACATAAAATATTATTGAAAAACTATATTTTAGGTGTCCTTTGGAAACTATTTATAAAATCTCATTTCAAATCCCATTAAAAAACCAACCATTTAGACTAATTCATCTTTAAATTAACACACCCTTTTTAAAATAAACAAATCAATTCCAAGAAGTCTTTTAAAAACCCAAAATTCTATTTTCTTAAAGAATTATAGGAAAATTCATGACCCATAAATATTAATCATTTAAAATGAGTGACAACCATCTATATTTTACATGTTTTCATTTAAAATTTCACACAACCCTTGTTAAAATGAAACCATCATTAAATATGTTTTCAAAACATTCAAATCCCTTTATGAAAGCCAATCGGGTGTGTTAACAAACACTTGGAATGAAACATAAGTCCATGACAAGTGTGTAAATAATTATAAATATATTTAAAACCAAAAAATAGTATGTTTAACACATTTAATTTTTTAGGGAACATTTCAAAACTCTTGAAGCATTTTGAAAGAGTCACTTAAGCATTTTCAGAAAGTCATAAATCCCAAGAGAGGCACTTTATAAAAGATAAATGAATAAAAAATAATCAATATTTTATAAAATATAAATAAATAAAAGGTTTACACAAGATCCAAAATATAAAGGTAAACCAAAAATAAATTTATATGAAAGATTTGTACTTTATAATAAATATATTCAAATAATTCAAGATTTATACTGTCTTCTTATGCCATATGGTTACCTCTATATTCATTTATCACTATATCTTTAACAAGTGACTATGGAAAACCATTATAAAAGTGTTACCCTTTCCCTTTTCCTATATTATAGACAACTAAGTCTATATATGCACCAATTTTTATTTTTATGTTATAAGCAAAGAGCCTAGTACGATATCGTCAAATATTTTATAACATTCATTTGTTAAGACAAACAAAAAAATTCTAGATTTAGGGAAAATAATGAAAATAATTTTATTACACAGGGTCGAGTAAATAAAACCAACAAATAATATATTTTTCTTTGAAGGAAACTATAATTTACCAAGATACAAGCACAAGATAAAATATTAATAAACTATCCAACATCAACCAATAAGGGGTACCCACCAAATGCCTAGGCAGATAATCTATGTTAAACAATTAATAAAATAATCATAATAGAATATTGTTGCAATAAAAATGAAACAAAATAAACTCAAAAGTTTCATATTATAAGCCCAAAATACCAATAAAACACTATACCAATCAGCAAACCATTATCTCATACTAATGAATCAAACTGAACACATAATTCAAAAATGAAAAAATATTTTGAACACTAAAACCCTATAATTAATCTTTCACTATCTAGGTATATTCCAAATGAAATAAGAACATACCTTAGATTTGGAGGTCTGACTTAATTATTAGGGTTCAACGGAAAAAAAGTCAAGGTAGGCAATGACAATAGAGGTCGTGGAGGTGTTCACAGCGGATGTGGGGTTCACAGATGAGGTTGGTTCATGGTGGAGGTGGGTTCCTGGTAGAGGAGGGGAGTGATAACGACAGAGCTGGGGTTCGACGCGCGGAAGATGTGGGTTTGAGGTGGAGGTGGGTTCACAACAGATGTAGAATCACGGTGGAGGAGGGTTCAAGGGAGAGGAGGGGTCGACAACAGAGCATGGGTCGGTCGTGGTACAGGTGAGGTTGGCGTAGAGGAGGGGTCGACGACACAAGGGACAGCTTCAATGTCATTTTTAGGTGTGCGAGAGAAGAAGACAACTGTTAGGGTTCATTTATAAAATCGGTTGAAGCTTTTATCAGCGTTAGTTGAAAAGCGCTGATAAAGGTATGTTTTATCACCACTAAAATAAAAAGCAATGATAGAACCTACCTTTATCGGTGCTTTCATAACGCTAATAAATATATAATGTTAATAATTTATTTATATTATTATATATATTTATTAAATTATAAATATAATAAAATAAATATATATTAAATTATAATTATAACTATAAATAAATAAATATTTATTTATATTTATATATAGAATAAATATATTTATAAAATTATATATATTTATAAATATTATAAATATATATATATTTGTTTATAATTATAAAATTATAAAAAATATAATAATTACATATATTAAAAAAATTATAAAAATATTAAATATATTTGTTATAATATTATAACTATTTAAATAAATTAATCTTTATTTTTATATAGTTATAAATATAAATAAATAAATATTCATTTAAATTATTATAAAATTATAGGAATTTTATGTATTACATATATAATCTTATAAATATATATAATTAGTATATTAATTATATATTAGATTTTGGTAGTAGCAGGTTCGCCTGGCTGCTGGACCCTTTCCGTATAATAAATTAATTATATATATTTATAAGATTATAGACATAACAAATATATTCCTTATAATTTTATAACTATTTAGATTAATATATATGTATAATTATAATTATAAATAAATAAATATTTATTTATTTAAATAATTATAAAATTATAAAAAATATATTTATTATATTTATAATTTAATGAATATATATAATGAATATATTGTTTATAATTATATAATTATTTAAATATATTTGTATTTATTTATAATTATACTAGAAATGTTTAGCCATAAACAGAGATCTCCTGGACATTTATTAAAAATAATGAGATAACAGACAAGAAAGGGAAAGGACAAAGTCAAATAGAAAGACATACCTTCATCCATAATAGAAAGCTACAGATCACACAGATCAACATCATCCCTATAACCATATTCAAATCCACCACCATTATCAGTAGATTCCCACTCATATTGTGATTTTTTATTAAGAATCACAGAGTACATATCCCTAGTCTTTTCTTGCTCCAGCATAAGATGGTTTTTATACCTGGTATTTCTTCCACACCCCTATGCTTCATCACACCCATGTCCCCAGCCACATCCTTTAGGATTCCTACCTCTCCTATAAGATTTTGGTAGTAAAGGTCCTTCAGGTTTAGTCTCAACATCCTACACATCAATCATCTCACCAGAAGCCACTATGAAATTTATTTGATCCTCATTGAAAAATTCAAGTATGCCAAAACTATTTGCATATGCATCACCAGGCTTTGAGTTATCCAGGTTCTGAACAGAGCCGGCCTTCCTGAGAGGCATAAAATGAAAGACTTATTTGTCCATCGCAACAGCAGTAACCATCTTCATTCTAGAAGATTCCACTACATTATCAAGCCCAATCTGTTGCATATCATTTTCCTCTCCTCAGTCAAGTGGGGTCCCTTTATTTAAGACATTTAGAAAATATGGGTGATCACCCCTTCCTACCTTTGAAGAAACAACACCCAAGTAACCGAGGCTGCCTAATCGACCAGTCATAGAGCAATAAAACTTGAAGAATGAAGGATAAATATGAAGAACATCCTTACCCTTTATCTCAATGGCTATATCCTTCAATAAAGCATCTGTCATGAACTGTCCCAGTGGGGCCCGTGCCGTGACTCCCCAAGCCCACCTTCAATAGGATAGTGGTTGGTGACTAGAAATGAGTAGGCATATTACTAACATGGGAGGCATTTCATATGTACCTGTATGCACACACACATCTCCTAGCCCTGAAATGCTGAAATGCAATAAAACCACTAAGGAAAAAAAATGCATGTATACAACTAAACCCAACCAACCGAGTACGATGGAAGGTAAAGTATTAAAAGTAAACCGGGCTAGAATACAAGACCACCAAAAACAAGAGTCTGAAAACTAAAATTTCCAACCTGTAAACACAAAGAGGTCCTAATAATGCTTCTCGTAGTCGTAGGAATTCCTCATCCTGTAAGGAACTTTGAATGCTCAGTCCTATCTTGGTCTTCCCTAGACTCTGTCAAAAGGTTGCTTGTCTACACAAGACACAACACGTGCGGGAAAATCCCATTCCAGGGTTAGTATAACAATACTCATTAGGAGACCCCAAAAATGAAATAGCAATAAATGATGTAAAGGTATAGTCATCTCTACACAATATATGTCTAAAGAACATAAAGTAGAGAAACACAAATCCAGATATACTCAAAACCCAGACCCGTGGTCTAGAGACAAGTCGCACAATCGCATACCCCTGCTAGGGATTCAGTTCGAAAATTCCATGAAGCACTCGTTTCGAGAGAACTCACTCCACGAGTCTGATAGCTCTGATGACATCTGTCCAAGAAGTACTGTTCGTCGGGAAAATCCATGAGAGATAGATACACTCATTATGGGAGAACACACTCCAGAGTGGGAAAGATCACGATACACAGATGAAGATCACTTCCAGGTCCTTGGAAGATACCGCAACTCATCTTAATTCACCTAATATGTAGAGGATCAATTCCCAGTGGAGTTGGTCACATCGATTCCTAACTATACCTAGGGTCAAGAATGGATAGAGGATCTCTCTCCAGGCCTCTCGGAGGGATTCCTGACTGTATATCAGAAACTCCTACTGAAGGGATCATTCTCCTGTAGAAGGAAATGATACATGACCTTTAGGGGAACAAGAAAAATGGGCACTAACCCAAACGAAACATGTCCATGACACGTTGGAAAAGAAGATCAATCCATGTACAAAAAAGTACACTGTGTGTAGAAGTGTCAAACATTGTGTCTTCTGACCCCAGGTACTGCCTGTGTATAATGGCCCATGTCACAAGGCTGGTCGAGTAAAATGAAACTACATGGCATATAAAAATTATCACATGTCGTGTTAAAGTATCTAGGGCCCTCCCTATATACGCTGGCCATGTACCTGTACACGGTCTCAACCCATGTACGCCAACCCGTGTAATCGATATATGGGGTGACCCGTGTTACTGGCCTCGCCTGGAAATGTGGTAGAGTACATGGCCCTGAACTCCACCTCATGTCCGTGTATCCCCTGGATACATTCCGAGTCCCGCATAGTCGCCTCTGACATGCCGCTTAGGGTCTAAACGCCGTGTTTTGAAGCCGTGTAGTCCATCCTGTGTCTGTGTACTAACCAGAATACACATCGTGCTTTGGGGAAGGTCTAACACACCGTGTGACTGGAGTCACATGCCGTGTGATACCCATCTAGCACCCGAAAACCTAGCCGCTGCTGATCCAGTCCACATGGCACGTTCATCGGGATACACGCCGTGTATTGCGGAAATTTTCAGAAATGACGCTTCTCGCCGGTGCGCCTCCCGTGATGCCCCGATCTTCATTCCGATGATCTGTTGGACATAGAACATTAGATTCTTGGTCGCCCCGACATCCCAAAGTCATATCCATTATTTTTAGGACTCCGATCAGTCCCGAAAATGAGTATCGATCCACCCGCGTGAGGAATTCTCAAAGAATGTTTTCTCTCGATCTGAGCTGATTCGTCTACCTCCATTGCCATCGCACCTCCTCTAGGTCATCATGATGTCAGATATCCAATTTGGGATCGTTACGTCGCAAAATAGATGCACAATGATCCATTGTTCATCGCCCCATTAAGAACGAGAAGGACACGAAGAAAATAGGAAGAAATCAAATAAACCAAAATGAGGAATGAACTTCCGCCATCGTTCATCACGGAGTTGATCCGCTCCTGTTACAAGGATTAAACAGGGAGAATCAAAACAATAATCGAGAAATAATCAAAATTAAATTCCCGAATCAAACCCAGAAAGAAAATGAAAAATATCACCATCCTGCAAGAACACACGATCCGTAGATCAATATGTTCGTGGTTGATCCAAATTTTTCATTAAATCCAAAAAAGGGGGAAGAAGAATTGAAATAACAACACCTACCTCGATCCGGTTGAAGAACGATATCCGCATCGCATTTGTAGGTGAGGTTCATCGGATCTGAGATGCTTTGTCGTCGTCCGCCAATGGGTCCTCCTCTTCCAAAGCTCCAAGAGCCTCTCTTTCAATTCACAGGGTTATGATTCTAACCCTGAGAACTTTCCATAAGCATGTATTTTAAAGGGAGTAATTAGTTCCTTGCAAAAAAAGGAAACTATTAAAAAAATAAATTATTTTTTTATTTTATTTCCATTAAAATTACAAAAACTAATTCTCACAGCTGACCCATGCTGCTCGATGTTAGGCCCCGCTTAATGTAAAGTCTCTACTCTGAATTCAACGGTGCCCTCATATTTCTAATCCGAGCACCAGTTTAAAAGATATTTCACTTTTTATGGAAAACTACTCACGTGCGCTATTTAAACATTTAATTCAGTTCAAATATTTATTACGGGCACCTCGGGCCTTGGAATTGCACACCATCGAAAGGTTTGGTCTCAAAATAATTCCACATAATATTTAAAAAATAATACATGGAAAATCTGTGACATTACATTCTCCCCACCTTGGGGCTTTACGTCCTCGAAAATAAAAAACAAAGGCTACTCAAAAAGATGTGGGTACTGGGCACAGATCTGAGCCTCCCACTCCCACGTGCTCTCCTGAAGATTCCTATGCTACCAACGGACGTGCACTAGGGGAATTGATTGCCCAAAAAGGATCCTCTCCTGCCAATCCTCGATCTCCACTGGGTACTCAACAAAGTTCACTCAATCCTCGATGTCCAGCTCTCCCAAGTAGATAACGTGCGATGGGTCATGTATATACCTCCTAAGGTGTGACACATTGAAGAAATAATGTACCTGATGAAACTGTGGTGGTAGAGCTAGGTGTTATGCCACCTCTCCAACTCTTTGCAGTTTCTGGAAAGGTCTGATGAACCTTGGGGATAGCTTGCCGCCTCGGCCAAATCTCAGTAACCCTCATCGACGTGAGACCCAAAGAAAGACATGGTCTCCTTTATCGAACTCCAGAGGTCTCTATCATCTGTCAACATAAGACTTCTGTCAGATCTGTGCAGTATTCATTCTCTCTCGGATGATCTTCACCTTATCGGTGGTATATATTACAAACTCTGGACCCATGAGTGCTAACTCTCCGGGGCCGGTCCATCAAATCAGTGGCTGGTAGGGTCTCCCATATAAAGCCTAAAACAGTGCCAAACCAATGGTGGAGTGGTATCTGTTGTTGTACACAAACTCCACCAATGGTAGGTGGTCCTCCCAACTGTGGCCAAAGTCCAAGATATAGGCTCGCAACATATCCTCCAGAACATGAATGGTCCTCTCCATCTAACCATCTGTCTGGGGATAGAATATTGTGCTGAAGTGTAGCTAAGCCCCAAAAGCCTCCTATAATCTCATCCACAACTGGGATGTGAAACGAGAATCTCGATCTGAGACTATTTTCAATGGGACACCATGAATCTGAACTATCTCCTTCACATAGAGGATTCCAAAGCTCGCTACAAAACTCTGCTCCCAGATAGTTAGGAAGTGGGCCGAGTTAGTGAGTCGTTCAATGATCACCTAGATGGAATCATGCCCCTTGTACATCCATGGTATGACTGTCAATAATTCCATCGATATTCGACCCCAGTTCCACTCTGAAACATCTCGGGGTGAGCTAATCCCACTGGAACCTGGTGCTCAGCCTTCACCTACGGGCATGTAAGGCATCGAGAAACAGACTCTGCTATTGCCTTCTTCATACATGACCACCAGAACTGTCATCAGAGATCCTGGTACATCTTCTATACTCTAGGATGTACTTCCAAGAGGGATGTATGAAACCACCTAAGGAACTCTTCCCGCAATGCCACTGGTACAACAATGCGTCCTCTGAAAAGTATTATGTGCTCCCCACCTTACGAATATCCATCAGGAGCATGTCCTTTGGATAATTGATCATGTAAAGCCTCACAGTCGACATCCCAAAAATGTGCCTCCCTAACTCACTGTATGAGAGGAGGGGTTACAACCATCGACTATAGGTAAGTTTCTTCCACTCTTTCCATGAAGGATAACTGCAACGTGGCTAACTGCTCTGTCACCTCACTCAACAGCTGTGAGCTCGACCTTATGCTAAGAGAATATGCCACCTTGTTCCCCTTCCTAGGAGTATAGATGATCTCTAAATCATAGTCCTGGAGGAACTCTAGCCAACACATCTATCTCAGATTCAGATCTTTCTTTGAGAAGATGTATTTGATGATCTTGTGGTCAGAGTAGACGATAAACTTCTTGCCCATAAGTTAGTGTCGCCACATATTCAACGCGGAGAATACCGCTACCAATTCAAGATCATGGGTCGAATAGTTATACTAATGTTGCCTAAGCTGGCATGAACCATAATAAATAACTTCATGCCTCTTCATCAGGACACCTCCAATCCCTGCTCCTGATGTGTTGTAGAAAACTACGCACTTGACACCCTCCTCTGGCAATCTCAAAATTGGGGCGCTCGTCAAACTTTGTCTCAACTGCTCGAAATCCTGTTGGCAATTCTCCATCCACATGAAGGGTTTCCCATTCCTGGTCAAGTCCTTCATCGGTGTTGATATCCAGGAGAAATCAGGAATGAATCTTCGGTAATATCCTGCCAACCCAAGGAAGCTCCGCACCTCTGTCAGGCTCTGAGGTAGCTCCCATGCTAACACTACCTCCACCTTGGCTGGGTCCACAGCTACTCCATCTGCTGAGATGAAATGTCATAGAAAGTGGACCTCCTGAATCCAGAACTATATTTTCGAGAGATTTCCATAAATCTGGTTCTCTCAGAGTATGTCTAGAACCATCCGTAGGTGTCTCATGTTCTCCTCCTTTGATGCCGAGTACATAAGGATGTCATCAATGAAGACCACTATGAACCGATCTAAATATGACTGGAAGATCTGGTTCATTGGTCCCATGAACATTTTGGGGGCGTGCGTCATGCCGAAAGGCATCACCAAGTACTCATAATGACCATAGTGGAATTTGAATGTTGTATTCGGTATATCCTCGTCCCACACTCCTAACTTGTGATAACCTGATCAAAGGTCAACCTTCAAGAACCACTGTGCCCCTCTTAGCTGATCGAAGAGGTCATCAATTATTGACAGTGGATACCTATTCTTCACTATCACATGGTTCATGCACCGGTAATCCACGCACAGCCTCAAACTCTCATCTTCCTTTTTGGAAAACAAAACTAGGGCCTCCTAGGGTGAAACGCTGAGTCTTACGAAGCCCTTGTTCTGCAAATCCTCCAACTGCACCCTCAGCTCGTGGAGCTCTATGGGATCCATTTGATATACTGATGAGGAAATCGGTGTCTTCCTAGTGTGTAAGTCGATGAAAAAGTAAATTTTCTAGCGGGGACATTGTCTTGGAACAACTTCAGGAAAGATGTCCTCATACTCCACCACTACTACCAGGAATTTGGTGCTTACAACATCTACTACTCCAAGGGAAAGTCTATAAAACTCATGAGTGATCGGCTGCACCCTCTTATGCATGAGCCCATTCTGTTCTTCCTAGGTCTCCTTTTCTCAGCCAGATGAAAACCTCATCCCATCACCATGGAAACACCGCACTCTGTCTAAAATAGTCAATCTGGGCATGGACCGAATAAACCAATCCATACAGAGAATGATGTCGTAAGGCCTAGATGATACCACTAAGAGGTTCCAACTGAAACTCACACCTCCAAGGGTAAGATCACACTATCTTCAAAGGTGTGTGATCATCGAGTATCCTCCAGTAGGTGTCTCCAAGCGTATGGATTGAGTCAATGGTTCTACCAGAATATCAAGGTTTCACACAAGACATGTGGCGAGGAAGGAATGATTGGAACATGTGTCTATAAGTACAGAAACTAAGGTATATAAGACACATATCATACCTCGAATCATCCCTGGTGTCCCTGGGTCGTACACCTTGACCACATGAAGCTGTCGCCACCCTTGTCTCCCAGCTCACTGAGACTTGTGCGGACCTCCTGGGGGTGGTGGTGGAAGTAAATTGAAGCGTCTTCCACCACTTGTAGCTCTCCCAACTCCTCTTCCCTGTACTCCACCTGGAAGGTCTATCTGCTATATTCGCTACCTCTACCTCGTTGGTCCATCCACCACCTCCTTGTCAGCAGCTCGACAGGTCGGACAATCTTTAGCGAGATGTCCCTTACCGTCGCATGCGTAGAATCTCTTCTCCCTAGGCTGACTGGATCCAGGCTGAGAACCCTAGACTATCAATCCCCTGTCCTGGGTCCTCTTATGATGTTTCCCACATCCGGATCCTTGTTCTAGACGTTGGATCCCTATTGTCGAGGTCTCCTCACCTGTCTTCCTGCTAATAACTGCCGTCGGCTATCTCTACTCCTCCAAGAAGATCTCGATCACCAAGGCTCTATCGAGCATTCCATCATAATTCAAAATGCATATAGGCTGGACACTAGCTCGGATGTACCATCGTAGACATCGCTTTAAGGAAGAAGACCTGATGTACTGATCCCTAACCATATCCATCGAGTTCATGGAAAAGATGGTGAACCTCGATGAATAGTAAACTACCATCAAACTGCCCTTATGGAGCTGAAGAAGCACCTGGATGCACATTCATCTCAGCGTAACCAGAGATAACTCCTCCCAAAAGAGTCGGTCGAACTCCATCCATAAAAGAGTCTCCTTGTCATGAGTCTGTGTGGTCAGACTCCACCATCGTCCCGTCGAACCCTGAAGAAGGCTCGCTCCTAGGATCACCATCTAGTCTGCTGGTGTTCTCACTAGACAGAAAACTCTAGTCACCACCTTAGGCCAGTCCTCAGCCACCTGAGTATCGAGCTTTCCTTGGAACCTGAGGGGTCTCTGTCTCTGGAACTCATGGAGCGTGCTCAGCCTGCACCCCTCGTCGGTCGGTACTACAGGTACCATGGGCTGGTCCACTGGTGGTGGTACAACAGGTGCACCACCTAGTAGAAACTCCCAGGGAATTGGTCCCTATATCAAAGCCTCATCACTGAGGGGGTCATCCTCATGATTGTGCAGCTGAATCCTAGCGAGTATGCATCACAGAGGCATCCTGTAAGGAAACAAGATGTACCATGATCAATGAGTATATCTAGATAGATGACACAAAGGACAAGGAAAACACAACCCATTTCTATATGATGCATGTATCATTCTTTTACTTCCCTGCAACTAATGTTTTCATGTAATGATTCGAAAAGCTGGTTATTAGAGTCTTGGTGTATAAATACGTTGGCCGCCTGCACCAATACTAAAGTCTCTAGCCTAAAAGTCGAGCTTGAAACACTTAAAACTATTTCCCCAACCAAAATATCACAGACTCTTGGTCCTAAGGTAGAACTGACCACCTCTAACACCACTCTGTCACAACCCATCCCAGCGGGCCCCGTGTTGCGACTCCCCAAGCCCACCTCCAATAGGTTAGGGGCTGGTGACTAGAACTGAGTAGGAATATTACTAACATGGGAGGCATTTCCAAAGTACCTGTACGAACACACACATCTCGAAGCCCACAAATGCTGAAATTTAAAAAAAACCACTAAGGAAAAAAATGCATTCATACAACTAAACCCAACCAACAACGTATGACGAAAGGTAATGTACTGAAAGTAAACTGGACCAGAACACAAGACCACCAAAAACAAGAGTATGAAAACTAAAATGTACAACCTGTAAACACAAAGAGATACTGGGACTACTACTTGTTTTCGTAGGAACGCCTTGTCCTGTAGGGAACTCAAAAATCTTGGTCCTGTCCTAGTCCACCCTAGACTCTGTCAAATGGCTACTCGTCTGCAGAACACACGACACATGAAGGAAAAGACCCTGTAGGGGTGAGTATAACAATACTTAGTAGGAGACCCCAAAAACCACAAAGAAATACACGAAGTAAAGGTACATTCAGTTATACACAGTATATGTCTACAAGACATATAGCAGAGAAACACAAATCCAGATATACTCAAAACCCAGACCCGCGGTCTAGACACAAGTCTCACAATCGCATACCACTACTAGGGATTCAGTTCGAAGACTCCACAAAGAACTCATTCCAGGAGAACTCACTCCACAATTCTAATAACTATGATGATGTCTGTCCGAGAAGTACTATTCATCAGGAAAATCCATGAGAGATAGATACACTCAATACAGGAGAACACATTTATGAGTGGGAAATATCACGATACACAGATGAGTATCACTCCCAGGGCCTTGGTGGATACATCAACTTATCTGGATTCACATGCTATGTAGAAGATCAAAGCTCAGTGGAGATTGTCTCGTCGATTCCTGACTCTACCTAGGGTCAGGAATGGATAGAGGATCTCACTCTGGGCCTCTCGGAGGGATGTCTGACTCTATCTCAGAAAGTCCTGCTGAAGGGATCATACTCCTGTAGAAGAAAATGATACCTATCCTTCAGGGGAATGGGAAAAAGGGTCACTAACCCAAATGAAACATGTCCAAGATATGGTGGACAAGAAGATCAATCCATGTACAGAAAAGTACACGGCATGTAGAAGTGTCACATGCCGTGTCTTCTAAACCTGGGTAATGCCCGTGTACAATGGCCCGTGTCACAAGGCTGGTCGTGTAAAATGAAACTACACAACGTGTAAAAATTATCACACTCCGTGTTAAAGTATCTGGGGTCCGCCTCATGTATGCTGTCCATGTGCCCGTACACAGTCTCAATCCATGTACGCCATCCCGTGTAATCAATACATGTGGTGACCCACGTTACTAGCCTCGCCTAGCTGTGTGGTGGAGTACATGGCCCTGTACTCCACCTTGTGTCCGTGTATCCCCTGGATACATGTCGAGTCCCCCGTAGTCGCCTCTTCCATGATGCATAGTGTCTACACTCCATGTTCCGAAGCCGTTTAGTCTATCCCATGTCCATGTAATTCCCAGAATAAACGTCGAGCTTCGGGGAAGGTCCAACACGCCGTGTGACCAGAGTCACTCCCTGTGTGATACCCGTCTAACACCTGAAACCCTAGCTACCGCTGAGCCAGTCCACACTGCGTGTTCATTGGGATACCTGACGTGTATTACAGAAATTTCCAGAAATGATGCTTCTCATCGGTGCGCCACCCGTGATGCCCTGATCTTCGTTCTGATAATCCCTTGGCCAAAAAACATCAGATTCTTGGTCATCCCGAAGTCCCAAAGTTGTCTCTATTGTTTCGGGCCTCCAATTGGTCCCGAAAATGCGTATCAATCCATCTATGCAATGAACGCTTGAAGAATGGTTTCTCCCGAACCAAGACAATTCACCTTCCGCCAATTTCGTCGCACCTCTTCTAGGTTGTCACGATGTTGGATCTCCAATTTGGGATCGTTGCATCACAAAACGGATGCGCAATGATCCGTTGTTCGTTGCCCCATGAAGAACGCGATGAACGTGAAGAAAAGTGGAAGAAATCCAATAAACCAAAATGAGGAACAAACCTCCTCCGTAGTTCATCACGGCGTTGATCCACTCCCATTATAATGATTAAATAGGGAGAATCAAAATGATAATCCAACAATTATCACAATTAAAATTCCCGAATAAAACCCCGAAAGAAGATGGAAAATAGAACCCTCTTACAAGAACGCACGATCCATGGATCAATATGTTTGTGTTTGATCCGCATTCATCGTTAAATCCAAAAACGGGGGAAGAAGAATCAAAATAAAAACCGTTACCTCGATCCGGTTGAAGAACGATCGCCATGTCGTGTTTGTGGGCGTGGTTCGTCGAATCTGAGATGTGTCATCATCATCTGCCAATGGGTCCTCCTCCAATACGCAAATAGCCTCTCTCTCAATTCATAGGGTTTTGAAACTAACCCTGTGAAATTTCCATAAGAAAGAATTTAAAAGGGAGTAATAAGGTCGCTGTGAAAAAAGGAAACTTTTATAAAAAATAAATTTTTATTTTATTTTATTTCCATTAAATGTCCAAAAACTAACTCTCGCAGATGACCCGTGTCGGTCTATGTTAGACCCCTCCTAAGGTAAATTCGCTGCTCTAAATGCAATGGTGCCCTCATATTTCTGATCCGGGCACCCTTTTAAAAGACATTTCACTTTTTCAGGAAAACTACTCAGGCGTGCTGTTTAAACTTTTAATTTAGTTCAAAAATGTATTATGGGAACCCCAGGTCTCAGAATCGCACGACGTCAAAAGGAATAGTCTCAAAATAATGCCGTATAATATTTAAAAAATAATTCATGGAAAATCCTAGACATTACAACATCCTTAAAAGAATCATTAGCCTCAATCATGTGGTAATCCTCCTATTCTTCCTCATATTGGCAAGGCCATGACATGCTGGACATATCCAAGCGAGGTGAGATAACATGAGAAATTTTTGGTACACTAGGAGACATATCACTAGCATCCTGATCATTAGGATGGATACCCAGAACACTAGAATCTAGACCATCCTTTAGATCTTGATTCATCTGTGGCCACTCTGAATTACCAGAATGGATCATTTCATACAACGAACATCCAGTCACAACATGACCATAATAAGAACATGATTCGTAGAAGAGTATTGTGGTAATTGGATCTCTTATACCTGATTGCCTTACAATCAAGTCAATAAGTTGGTATCCTTTCATATATAAAATTCAATGAGAATTCAATGAGAATTCATCCTTTTTTTGTGGATATGAAATCCTTGTCAACAAGGATGGATGCGAGATCAATCTCCTCAAGAATGCGAGCATAGTGAACATATCGGATAATATTTGTCTCTTTATCAATATTTATCAGAGTTCCTATCACTGAAGCAATATCACATAGTATTATTAGATTCCATTAAATCCAATTGAGGCCATAGACACTGATCCAAATCAGTGCAGATAGGATCCTTTCTTCAAGCGAATTGAAATTGGGATACCACTTTTATAAATGAAGAAATCCATGTTTAAGGGAAACATATCCTAGGACCCAGGATATCAGCTTCAGATCCTCTGAGAGGGAATAGTAAATGATAGTAACCTCAACCAAGTGATACACATTTGCAGGACGTGAAATCCCAAAGCATTGAAAATCGAGAGAAAAGATCATCCATCTTCCAAGGATTAGAGTCCCCTATAAGAATCAGTCGCGCAATGATAGAATACTTACCCAGTTCCAGCCAATTTGCAATAGCATCTTCATTTGAAATGACTTGTGAAATATTCCCTTTATTTTAAGACTTTCAAGAATATAAATCGATGGACTGAAGAAATAGTCACCTTGAAGCATCAGCCGAGCCACCAAATCATTGCGTAGGTTTCTCAATCTCACAACCATGGCCTATCAGAGGAACTTGAATCCTCTTTAGGGTATCCTTGTCTAGAGACGCATCCTGTGAATCCTTTCCTGAGAGCAGTCAGGAACCCAAGAATAACAAAAGATCCATTTTACCTACAGAACCCTAAATATATATATTTTTTATAATTTTACAAATATTTGATGAAATGTATATTTTTTATAATCCTAACTATAAATAATTATATATTTATTAGTAATTAAAAAATATAATAAATGTATATTTATTTATATTTATAATTAGAATATATATATAAATAATTATAAATGTATAACAAATATATATATATATTATAAATATATATATAATTAATATGCTTATTATAATTTTATAGTTATTTAAATATATCAATATTTATTTGGAATTATAATTATAACTATTTATATTTATATATAAATATTTTTATATATTTATAACTTTATAAGTGTAATAAATATATTAATTAAAATTTTATAATTATTTACACACACACACATATATATTTATAATTACAACTATAAATAAATATATTTATAAATATTTGTATATAAATATAAATAATTATATATAAATAATTATAATATATGAATTTATTGTAATTATTTATTTATTTAAATATATATAGTTATAATCATAATTACAAATAAATATATTTAAAATGTATTTATATATAACTAAAATTTTATAATTATAAATATAATAAATATATTTATTATTTAAATATATTTATTTCAATTTTATAAGATCTTTTAAGAACATAATATATTAACAGGTATACCATGATTGAATCGTATACCTAATAAAGTATAGATAATAAAAAATGAGTCATCACATATGGACAATATGAATAATAATAAGGGTGTAATGTATAAATGAACATTCATGATGCATACATAACATATATTCACGTCAATTATACTCATACATAAATATATTCATCGACTAAATTCATTTGAAATAAATATTTATTTAAATATATTTATTTCATTATAATTATAATTATTTAAAAATTATTTATATATAATTTTTATAATAATAAATATAATAAATATATTTATTATTTAATGAAATTTATTATAATCTTTTAATTATTTAAATATAAATTAAGTTAATTATAATCATAGAAATACCTTTTCTAAACATTATATATATATATATATTTGAATTGTTAAAAATTATATGTTAATTATAAACAAGGGTCTTTTATATAGTGTATACAAATAACCATTATTTTTTGAATATAAATATAAAATTTTATTTAAATTAATAATATTTTTATTAAAAACTTTTAGCAGCGCTAATAATAGCGCTGATAAATCTACCTTGTATCAGCACTGATAAAGTGTACACTTTAATCATCACCTTTTTAGCGCTGATAAATGGTATATTTATCAGTTCTTTTAGCTAGCACTAATAAAGACCTCCATTTTATCAGTGATTTCTATTTAGAACTGATAAAAGCCATCACATCCCTTGTTTGGATTTATGGTCATCGAGATCAATAAAAGGATCAAGTTTCATTTTTTTGATCAGTTGTGAGAAAAAATCAGTTTTCTTCTGATCTTGATGATTTTTCAACCCCCGATTATTCAGTTGACGATCTTCAAATCCATACCATCATATTTATTATTTGTTCTTTCTTGGAAGACATTCTTTTGTCAGATCTTATTTCTGCCTCTCTTTTCTGCGGGTAATTTCTTCTATTATATCAGAGAGTTATACTTTTGAGATCCCTTTCTTTTTTGGAGTCTCTATCATGTACTCATGGATTATAGTGGATCTGATTGACAGACTAGGTCTTGTGGGTTTTCTACTCATTGGATTTTTAATGTTTAAATTTTTTGTGCCAAAATCTATTTTCCTGCTCATAATATTTGGTTGTAGTGCATCAACTTAATTATTGGTAGATTGTTTGAAAGGAAAGAAATTTATTTTGATCAACATTCTCTTTGTTGTTGTTTTCACTTTCATCACCTTCCATCTTTCCCAACAAGTGGTAGTGAGATCAATAATATATTAGATATAAATGTATAGAGGTAGATCCATATATTCAAATTCTTAAAGTAATTCTTATGCATTTATAAATATTTATATATGAAAGATGGATGAAAATACACATAATCAATATTTTATGGGATGGTTTTATGATAATATTTATAAGGAGTTATTTGTAAATATGAATACAATTTATGAAAGGTTTTGATGGTCACCCATAAGACCAAGGGTATGGTATATATATATATATATATTTAATTTTAGGATCTCAAACAATTGGCCCTTCGGTACAATGATAATTGCAAGATAACAAATAATGTGAAAATGTGCGGAAATAAAATGAACATTGGATGTGACGTGGAAAACCCCCCAAAACGAAAGGGGTAAAAAACCACAGTCATATAGAAGGATCTCACTAAGGTAAAATGTGGGTACAAACTCTCTTTCAATTTAAAGGAGAAAACAATCAAGAAATTTTCTCTTTTAAATATGGTAAGACACCTCACAAAATACTTCACTCAAAGCAGAAGATGTGTTGCCTGAGAATATGATGATGAATACTATTGGAGGATATCCCTTTTTATAGGCTACCCTCACACTCATTTGGTCTCCCCTCAATTAAACGCATTTTAACAAAATAAATGGGGTAATAATGGTAGGGTGTCCCCCTCCTTTGAATGAGATGAATGCAACGACCATCATTATTATTTTATCTCTCCAAAATGACTTCAAACATATATCCCAAACACAATCCCACATCAGTTTTTACAAATAATGGTGGCTCAAATATAAGCTTTGATGGGAAATTCATCTCATCAACCATGGGGTTTAGGATGGAACCCCAGAAGGGCCTATGTGTTGGGACTAGAAGATATAGTGCATGAGGAAATTTATCTTGAAAAGTGGTATCAGATCCACGGTGTAGCCCAGGGGTGATATAGGGTGGTTTATTCCCTAAACTAATTTTAAAATGAAAATAGTTTCTTATTTGATACATGTGAATCCATGATGCATTGTGTCAAAAGTCTTCCTGAGAGTAGTGGTTAGGAGGCAAGTCTCATTGATGAGAAAAACTATGGTGCATGGTCATTGGATTTGATGGATTATCATTAAAGGGGAGGCACAATTGTGTGGTATTTGGTTTTAGGGAGGGATTTTTGGGTAAAAACTCAAGTAGCACATCAGATTCCACTAAGTATGGTGGATCACATATAATCATGGATGATAAATTTCTCCCAACACCCATTAGTTTTAATATGGAACCCCAAAAGGGACTATGTGTTGGGACTAGACGACTTAGGACTGAAAGAAATCAATCCTAAAATTTCATATATATAATTTATGAATTAAAAATTTATAAAAATTTAATAAAACTTTAATTATTTTCCCTAGTTATTCATTATTATATTATTGTTTTCGGGTAATATCTTTTTAAAACATAATTTAGAATAATTGAATGAAATATATATATTTGTTGAAGAGTATTTGAAAGAGGTTTTGTTAATTACAGGATTGAATAACACTATGTGACAAAAACCCATACCAACAAGCATCGGTTAGCCTAGGAATAAGATATGTTCTAGAGGAAGTCTAAAAAAATGTAGGCTATCAGTGTTCATACCAAGGGAAATGTCATCCATCCATTACCACTGTTCTTTCATCTCTCCACATGGAGAATTAGCTAAGTCCATACTTCCAGCTATTCCTATAATCACATAAGAACCTAAATTATCATGGTTGAGTATCTAGAGCATGTGTACATTAGAATATGTAACCACTATGGTCAGGAGTGATGATTCCATGTAAGCACATGAAGACGCGAATGCTGATGAAGATCAAAATTCATACTAGAACACCTATGTAAATGATACAATTCCATAGTGAGGTATGCCCATGAGCATGATGATGAAGAATACATGAGTGTTTTGGCATTTAAGGGGTCCTTCAGGATTACAGGTGAAGTATACAAAGAAAATTATTGGACCTTTGGTCATGGGAGGAAAATGTTTCCCTTGGCGTGGAAGGGGTCATAATGTGAGTTTTTTTAAATGAGTTTTCTGATTTTTGAAAATATGAGTGGGTTTTTTTGGAAATTTGTATCTAAAATGGGGAGGGGGATCAATGGTAGGGAAAGGGTGGATGAGGGGAACCCACCATTCACCTAAAATAAAGTGAAAGGTAGAAGGGGTGCATTCTCTATTCACCTAATATAAAGGCCAAAGGTAGCAGGGGTGCCAAACTTTTCTTTTTGTTATTATCGATGATCAATTCAATATTTACA
Organism: Viscum album; assembly: GCA_963277665.1. Classification (NCBI taxonomy): domain Eukaryota; kingdom Viridiplantae; phylum Streptophyta; class Magnoliopsida; order Santalales; family Viscaceae; genus Viscum; species Viscum album. Next base: position 1,286,202,906 of record OY728134.1, read on the forward strand.
CAAAAATAAACATCGTAATATACAGAGTTGAATAAAATAAAATATACAAGGGATAGAACTCTGGAACCAGAGAGGTTTATCACATATTATTTATAATTAATTAAATTAGTTAAATAATTACCTTAAGGGAATTCTTTATTCGGTGATAGATCTGCCGATATATCTGTGTTGTTCCATCATTTCATTGTAGGAATCAAGAGAGTATCCACTCTAATGTTGATCCAAATGTGTTCTAGAAGTCTCTGAACATTTATGTTGGAATCTATGGGTGCAAGAATGGCTGATCCTATCACCATCTTTGTTAACCTTTGATCACCTTGAGAACCACTTCCAAAGCATTTTCCTAGATCTCTCTTTACATGAGAGGGAGAGTTGAATGATGATCTCTCTCTATTATTGGGAGCATTCTTGGTTAAGGGAGCTCTCTAGGTCATGGTAGGATTCTCCAAATATGTTGTGCACAACCAAACAAAATGAATTTTCTCTCAGATAAAATAATATAATTGGGTTTCTATATCACTAAGATTAGAAATAAATAATTTCATAAGTTCCCTTTATTATTTATTTGATCCATGTAAAACCCCATGACATATAATAATAATAATAATATTATTATTTCTCAACATGTTCTTAACTTGAGAATTAAATTAAATATTATTTAATCAAATAATATTCAATATTTATTATTTCTCACCATACAACTAAACTCGGTTCGTTATTCCTCCAAATTATTTATCTGGAATAGAATAATTACTATTTATTTATTAAATAAATATCATCAATTATTCTCGAATAAATAAATATATATTATTCACTAAATAGAAAACAAATATTTATTAAATATCATGCTTACATTATATTCCCTTGAATAACATGTGACAAAATATATGCGGTCAAAAAAACATTATTAATAATTAAACTGATTTCGAGAATAATATTTATTAAACTTGTTAAATAATAAATAATAATAATATTATTTAACTGATATTCTGGATACACTTATTTTGTGACCCTCTCGACCTATTTCTCACTATAATTAGATGATGTACCCTAAAGTCCAAGGTTAGCGTCAAACAACACAATAAAGAACCAATAAAGAAAGAATTTAATATCAAAATTACATAATACCTCATATGATTTATTATTGTGTAATATAATACCTTTATCAAAACATCTCTAATCAAGTAGGTTGCATGTTAGTGCCATCAACCTATGTGATCATTGTCTCTTTTTTTACTTACTAAAAATTGAACATTCTTATAGAACACCATGGCCATGAATTTATTTAGGATATATGATTTCCATAAAAGTTTCATAGATATCTAAATCCTTTAATGAATAGAAGGGAAAAATCCATTATTGAATTATTTATTAATGTAATATTACTTGTGACACACCTAATGTATCCTACCTCACTGTGAACATCTTTCAACACAGATTTCATTACGGATTTCATCAATTCATTGAAGTACGCGACTCATAATACTCATTAGTAATAATAATAAATTCTACGGATCAAAACACACATCCGCAGATAGGAACAACCAATGAGACATTTATATGTTGATTTCCTACCAACAAGTCTCATTCTCATAATATTCTTCTAGATATGACTTGGGGTACCAATAGTTATAAGGTGCCTCAAAGTCCTATGAATCTCCACCCTTGATAGTGTGTATCATTTGTGTCCTTCAAATAATATCATCTAGCTACAGAACATATATTTATGAATTGTGTCATAGAACTTATAAGGTTTCATCATTACGGGGAACTTATATGACCATTTAGTGTGATATCTACTATTTGTACATTATTACATATTATGTTCGCAGAATAACAATCATGATTTCATAATAAGTTTATTAATATTAAAAAAAATATGAATATAGGTTGTCATAAATTACATAGAAGTTAGTTCTTGGGAACCAAATCCAATAGACACCCACTTGAACTAGAGCCAACTTCTAACAACCTTTAGTCTTCTAGATCTCACATAATGCTCATGCTTCTTCTGAGATAGGACATCATTAAAAAGGTCTACCACATTCTCTTCCTTAGGAACTCTACTGAATGAAACTTCTCCCCTCTAATAAAAATTACTCAAGAGGTGATACTTCCAGAGTATGTGATTTGTCCATTGATGTGACCTTCACTCTTTTTCAAGAGCCACGACTATAATATTATATTAAAATAATGTTTTAGGATATTTACTTCAAGGTACCACATCAAGATCCTTGACATTGTTCCATATCCAAATGGATTCCTTGGATGAAGTAGAAGCCTCTGTAAACTCGGAATCTACTGTGGAATTAGTGAAAAATATTTTCTTTGAACTTTTCCATCTCACAGCTCCTCTGTTGAGTCAAAAAACATATCCTGATTGTGACATTAGATCATTTGGAGCAATCTGAAAATTAGCATCAGCATAACAACTAAGGACTAGCTCCTCATCTCCTCCATATACTAGGAACATATCTACTATTTTTCATAGATACTTAAGGATAACCTTAATAGTAGACCAATGTTATTCTCCTTAATCATCTTGATATCTTATTACCAAGATCAATGCATAGAGAACATCAAGTCTCGCACATAATATAACTTACTTGATTGATCATATCACTGAAGTGTATGAGATATTACTCATTCTTGATTTTTCATGTTGTGTCATTGGAAACATTTTATTAGAAATATTTAAACCATGCTACCCTAGAACCAATCCCATCTTGGATTGTCACTTACCAAATCACTTTAGTATTTGGTCAACATATGTACTTTAACATAGTCCAATAATCCTCATGGATCTATCACAAATGATCTTGATTACTAGACTATAGGCTGCTTCACCTAAGTCCTTCATGAAGAAAAACTTGTTTAAACAGTCCTTAACAGACTATAAGATTGATTTGTCATTTTCAATATGTAATATGTCATCAAAATGTACTACAAGGATAACAACCACATTACCACTAAACCTCTTGTAAACAAATGACTCAAAATATTTATTAATGAAACAAAATTCTTTTATAGATACATTGAATCAATAGTTCTACGACCTGGATGGTTTCTTAAATCCCTAAATGTATCTATGCAACTTCAAAATCCTTTTGGCATCGGTAGGAGTCAAAAAAAGCTTCTAGTTGTGTCATATAGAAATATTACTGAAGGTTCCCATTAAGGAATTTAGTTTTGAGATCCATCTTCAAATTATCATAGTTATGGTAAGTTAGTATAGAAACAAGAATTATGATGTATTAAACATGGAAAATTGTGAAAATGTTTCATCATAGTCAATTCCTTGATTCTATTTAAACAATTTAGAAACTATCCTTATTGTATAGGTTTTAAATTTACCTTCCATGTCCATTTTTCTCTTGAATACCCATTTTCATCCAATGGGATATACATCAACTAGCACATCAACTAGAACCCAAAATTGGTTATGATAAATTGTAATCCATTTCAGAATTCATGGACTATTTACATATTTTGGATTTTGAGGCCTCTACTGAATATTTTTAAGAGAGATGTTCATCATTGACAACCATTAATGAGTAAAAATATTCAATGAATAGAATACCATATCTCATGGTTTACTTACCTCTCAAACACTCTTACACAGAACTTGTTTTTTAAGAACTACTTCTTCCATGTGGACATGTGGAATCTGTTCTTGTACCAACTATTGTGTATGTTGAGAATCAACTCCATTGAATTCAATAATTCATCCAATATGATTTTTGACGATGTGATTCCATTCAAGAAATATGTCTTGTCTAGAAACAGTAACATTCTTATCTGAGGGGTTGTATATGTAATATCCATTTGTTTCCTTTGGATACCCTATACAGGTAATCTTTTTTCTCTAGGGTGCTATCTTATTTCCCGATAAGGACTTAAAAACACCTCGCAAACTCATACATGTGTATATAATAATAAAGGTTTCTTTCCACTCTATAGATCGATGGGATTTCAATTTTTACTTTAGTTGGTAATCGGTTTAATGTGTATTACATAGTTTATATTGTATGTCCCCAATAGGATAACAAATTATCTACATGACTCATTATCAACCTTACCATGTATATCAAGGTATAGTTCCTCCTTTCACTAACACCATACCACTATGGTGTATAAGGTGGAGTGAGTAAGGATAGAATCCCAAACTCCCATAAGAAGTCGATAAAATCTTGGTTAAGATATTTACTACCTCGATCCAATTGACATTTCTTTATCTTATTTCCATGTTGATTCTCTACATCATTCTTGAGGTCTTTGAAATTCTCAAAGGACTCAGACTTATACCTTATCTAGTAGATATATACATATCAACTCAAGTCCTCTGTAATAGTTATGAAGTAAGAATATACACCTCAGGCTTATACTAGAAATGGTCTACACACATCAGTGTGTAGCAATCCTAGAAGCTCTGTGGCCCTTTCTCTCTATCCACTGAATGGTTATTTGATAATTTTACAAGTAAATAAGAATGAAATATTTCAATTGATTTTAGCTCCAATGAGTCTAAATAAAAATCTTGGAAGAGCTTTGTCAAATGATTCTTGTTTACAAGACCAAGACAGTGATTCCATAGCTGGGTGTTATATGAGTAGTGTGAACATGATTCATTATAAATTTCCAATACTTTTGTTGGTGCCTATTTCTATATCGATCCGGTAACAATCATCTTTAAGTGAATCCATGACTCTTTCCAACTCAATGAGGTATCCCGAAGGCCTAAAGAAAGGTGGGTTCATGTTTTGAGGAATGAGAGAATGCTGACAATCCTTGTCAAAATCTCTTTTGTGTCCAATTCGACATCAACCAAACATATTAAACTTTTACAATAATCAAACGGCTAAGAAAGGTGTGCGTAAATGGTTTTCCTTGTGTGTAAAAATTTTGATCCACACATAAGACTCTTGGACATCCAATGTAACATCAACCGACATGCTTCCATGCCCAAAATATAATGCTCTACCCCACAAGCCTACGCCTATATGTTGAAGTGAATAACCATTCGTTAGGATCACTTTTAGATATTTTGGCTTTAACATCATAGATATGATGCCGGTTTATAAGAAAATGACGTGAAGAATATTTTCAGAGCATTTTTTTCTTCGATTTTTTCTAAAACTAATGCAAAACGAGATATGTAGGATTATTCACATCGGTTTTGTAAAAAATGGATTCTAAAAATTCCATTTTAGTGTTGGGTTTTTGAATAACTGTTGTCGATATTTAAAAAAAAAATTGCATCATTTTTTGTAAAAATCGATGAAAAAAATCTTTTAAAAAACACTCGTGTATCGCAAAAACCTCATTTTTCAAATCTACGAAAGCTTTCACTCTCGACTCCCAATGACTCCGAAAGCTATACAAGGATCCTCCCCACCAATTTTCTTGAGTTTCTTCAGTTTTAATCATAATTTCATGATCAATAGAACCTATTCATTCTTCTTTTATCAAAATTTGACCATCCATGTCAATAATATTTTTTGTTAGAAATCATTTTGCTTGTTTTTTTTTTAAATTTTTAATTGTTTTTTTTTTCTAAAAACATTTTTGTTAGAACTTACAGTGTTTATTATCACAAAAAATTCAAGGGATAAACTTTATATTTCTAATCAAAATTTCTTATTTAAATCCAAATTTGATAAGTAAATTTTTAAAATTTTGAAGATAATTGTTTTATTATTTAGTTATAATTTTGATTTATTACTTCATTTTTCTTTATGTAATTTATTGTAAATTATAAAATTTTGTTAAAGTGTATTTAATATGATAAATTTTTTACTTGATGAAATTACCATTTTTTTCCCAAAACGATATATACATATTTATATATATATATATATATGTGTGTGTGTGTGTGTGTGTGTGTGTATATATCAATTGAAATTAGTATACCTATGATATTTTTCATTTTTGATTCTAACAAAATTACGTATATATTGATTATCATGACACTCATCACACAAAATAAATACCTAGAGTAGATTAGTTTTCATTTTATCCCTAATAATTTTTAATATTTCACATATGACTAACAATATTTTTTGTTGTATTTTTTAATGTTTAAAAATCATCTTTATATATATATTTAAATGTTTATATTTTTTATTTATTTTACTTATTATATTAAGATATCAAGTATTAAATGAATTGTAATTGGATAAATTTATGAAGAACCACCAATGAATATAATAAAGGATTAGATGATATATTGCAATTTTCTAAATGAGATCTCCAAGAAACAGATTTTATTTTTTGTCCACCTGTGAAGTGTTTGAATATGAGAAAGTAAAATTTAATAGAAATGAAGGATCATATAATTTGTAATGGATTTATTCTTAATTGTACATGTTGGATCTATAATGGTGAAAAAACATTAAATTCAACATCTAATATTGATGACATTATTTAAAATGAGTCAGTGGATCATTTTGATGAATTAATTCAAGATTTAGGTTTTGAAACTATTGAAAAAATAGAAACTATTAAATGATTTTATGGAGAGTATAAATAAACATTATTCCTAGGTTGAAGTAAATATATAGTGTTATCAACAGTTATTAGATTGGTTAAGTAAATGAAAAAAATGGGTGGAGTGATAAAAGTTTCTCTAACTTACGTGAGATTTTAAAAGAGATACTTCCAGAAGGAAATGGGATTCAAGATTCCAATTATGAGGTGAAGAAAATATTATTTCCAATGGGATTGGGGTATAAAACGATATATGATTTCCCCAATGATTGTGTGTTTTATAGGAATAAATATGTTTTTTTATCAAAATGTTCTACATGTGGAACATCATGCTATAAGATGGATGGAAAAGTCAACTCAGATTTATTCTCTGGTATTAAAATCTAACCTCATTTTAAATAAAAAATATATATCCAACAATCCCTTCATATAATTCAAATAAATTAACTTTGATAAATTCTCAGGTACTGAACTCAATGCTCTTGCTAAATCAAATTGGTACCTTCCAATACATCCTCATTTGAAGCATCTATTTTCAAATTCAATTGATACAAAAATGTTACAAAGAAATTCCAATAAACACATCTCTAATAGTAAATTACATCAACTTATTGACTCATCACAATTGAAGATATTTGATAAATAATTTCTTGATTTTGGAAGTGATGTTAGAAATCTCATAATGGGAGTGTGTACAGTAAGAATGAATCCATATCAGAGCCTTTGTAGACAATGTTGTTCATGGCCTATTTTGTTGGCAGTTTACAACATATCCCCACATATATGTAAGAAGAAAATATATGTAATGATGAGATTGATGATTTCATGACTGAAACAACTAGTAAATGATATTAATGTGTATCTTTAACCATTTATTGATGATTTTAAACTTTTATGGGAGGTAGGTGATAATGTTTTTGAGGAATACAAAAAAAGTGTATTTTATTTTCCATGCTATGATAATGTTCAGTATAAAAGGATTTACTACATATGAAAACTTATCTAGATACATTGTAACAGGACATAAAGAATTTCAAATTTGTGAAGAAGAGACTTCATATTATCAATTGCAGAATAGATGAAAGACAATGTACATGGGACATTGATGTTTTTTTTGTTAATTGATCATCTTTATATTAGACTGAAAAATCCATTTAACAATTTAAAGAAAGACAATATTCCCCCAGAACCATTTTCAGTTTAATAATATTATTATAGGGAGACAAATATTGATTTGAAATTTGCAAAGAAAAGATGTTCTGGTCATAAAAAAAATATCTGGAAGAAACAATCTATTTTTTAAACTACCTTATTGGATATTTTTAGTGATAAAACATTACATTGATGTTATGCATGTTGAGAAAAATATTTTTGACAGTTTGATTGGAACTATTTTAGTCATAAAAGGAATGAAAAAATATGTATTAAATTCTATAATGGACTTGATATCAATGGGAATACTTTTGGAGTTAGCTCCCACTATAAAAGAAAATAGAACATATTTACCTCTATCTTGTCACACAATAAGAAAGTGTGAGAATTTGAATTTTGTCAGTGTATGTATGGTATAAAAGTAAACAATGGATATTATTCAAATGTGAAGACCTTCTTGTTAGTAAATGATTGAAAATTATTACGTATGAAATCTCATGACTGTATTGTATTGATAAAACATCAGTTATTGGTCACACTACATAGTATATTGGAATCTGTTTTTAGAAAGACTATCATCAGGCTGTGTAATTTATTCATATCCATTTGTAGAAAAGTTGTTGATCAAAATTTGTTAGATGATTTGTATAATTAAGCTGATCATACAAATTTTCAGCTATAAATATATTTTCTATCAACATTTTTTGATATAATAGTTCATCTAGTGATTTATCTAGTGCATGAGATAAGAATATGTGGGATTGTTTCTATATGATGGATAGATCGTCTACCTCCTCATATAGACCCGACATTATATTTTGAGATACATGCTAGAGATCCTCATGTACGTATTGAAGCACATGGATTCATACATATCATTGGGGATTTTGTACACAATCATCATTTTCAATTTGGTTAGGTTAGAGTATCGGTGAATGATATTATTGATCATAATTTTCTAATATCATTTCCTACTGATAAGGTTACCAGAGTTGGGGTTGTATGGGGTAGTTTTTTACATTGTCTGGATAACTTTATTTGTTATCTATCATAGGAGGTATCCATTGTTTCTAAATATTAATTACATATTATTGAAAATTACTTATATTGTTTTTCGATATTTAGTTTTTATAGGATTATCTATAATTAATGGAAATGATACAAAGGGGACAAAAGGTTTAGGAACTAATAGGTATATATATCTCCATTTCTGATGGGATTAGTTGATTATCCCAAAATTCTTCTTCAATGGATAATTTATATGAGTTTCATATGATGTTTAAAATATGTTGAAGTGACCATCTATTGAGAACATTCAAGAAAGATATTATGGATCTTATAGAGTTTAAATGGAACAACATTCCTGTGTTTTAGTTGTTTTCAATGATTGTAAATTTATGTTTGAGTTTAAAATTTTCATTAAATAAATATGACTTTAAATGACTTATTATTTTATTAGGTATCTATCCATGCTTCTCATGTAAAATGATACCATTGGAATTTATGGGTTTATAGATTTAGAATTCATTTCAACAGATATGAAATATGGGAAGACTATATAAAGAGTTAAATATTTATCTGAGATATTATTAAACATAATGATGGGATGTTATTTTTTACCATTCCATGATGGGTAAGAACACTAATATAATTATGAACTAATTTTCATTATAATTTCATTAATTTTTAACATTTTTATGGTAGATAACATTGGATGTTAGGCATATTTTTTCTAAGTGAATTCCCTTTATACTGGTTTTTCTCTCTATTAGGCACTATTTGAAATAAATTTATCACCTTGTTAGACATGTATGTTTTCTTCTTTTTTATAAGTTCATTAATTTTAATTTTATTATTTATATAAGTTTTATTAGTTGATATATATAAAAATAAAGTTCATGGATAATGTTTATCAAATATCACTTGTTGATAAAGAATCCAAATCCAATCCAATATGTGTAAGAACAAGTAAATATTTTTATATTATATAATTTTTTGATTTTTGAGATATATATATATATATATAGAGAGGTTTTTAATATCAAGTTAATTTTTTATAACCTTAGTGTCATCATCAATAAGTATGTGTAGAATGTGGTTATTATGTTTTATGAATCATGTATGAGATAATGAAAACTAGAGAAATGACATATTTTCATAAGGATTGTTAATTATATTAAATATTTTATATTTTATTTAATAATATTATATTTTTAATCTTATATCATTTAATGATATTGTATACATTCAATGAAACCATGTCATATACATATGATGAACTTAATCATCTTCAATCCTTGTTTCTGAACTACTTTTTTATGTATGGTCGTGCTTTAAATTATCAGGTATCTTTCTTTTATTGTTTTTTTTCATATTAATGTTTTATAACGAAGTTTTAAAAAACTAACAATTTCGTTACAATAGCCATTTGAAGATAATAATCTCATAGGAATTCTTGGACAATAACTACGGATGATTATGTTTTAATTTATTAGGTATTTTTTTAAATCTAGTTTAAAATTTTATTAAGTAATTTTTTTTAAAATTAAGTTTTCAACTTTTGTGTTTTTAAAAATTTGTAATCATACCTATTCATTTATTTATATTTTGTTTTGTATTATAGGTACACTATTTTTTTTGGGCTGTAATATTTTTGATTTTATTAAAAATATTTACTTTTATCGTTAACATTAAAAGAAACTGACACCAAAATTTTTCAGCATCAGTTTTTTATAAACTGAAAAGGATGACCTATTTTTTGATGTCCGTTGGCATCTATTTTAAAAACAAATGACACCGAATACAAGTTTTCTAGAGGTTTTTTAATTCCATTTTTGTGAAAATTGGTACCAAGGACCCATTTTCTAAAGGTCTCCAACATCAATATTTCTAGAAAAAGATGCATAAGACCCATTTCATAGAGGTATTGGGTGTCAGTTTCTCTCAACATCGACACCGATATTGTGAATTTGCATTATCAGCATTGTTTTTTCTTTATAACCGATGTTGTATATCCATTATTGTTTTTATCTTCAATTTTCTGAAATATTTATGTTGTTGTTTTTTTAAAACTGATACTAAAAAATCTATTTCCAATGTCTCCTTTATAAACGTTGGTTTTTAAAGGATGTTGAAATTAAATAAAAACTGATGCATAAATTATTTTATGCAGTAGTGGGTGATCCACCTGAAGACCAAATATTTCTCTACTACAGGTAAAATAGATCTTCCATGATTTCATGAAATGATGATGACCCCAATGTATATGATCTTGTGTGACAGGTCCCCTATGGGTCCTCCTTTTTGTGGGAAAATAGTAGCTTGACCCTCTCCCCTTTATTTTACTCATTTTATGGGCATGTGCAAAATCCTCCTTTTGTGCACAAAACCTTATGTTGGGCACACCTATGCTTGCACTCATACATTACTTTTTTATAAAATACTACAATGTTGAACCCACCAATTCCTTAAAGCTCCATGGTATGCCTTTACTCCAAATCACGATGTTCAAACCCTTCTTGCATGCACCTCCCATGACTTATGTGCTCCTCCTTCATACAACCCTCCAAGTATGTGCGTAGTGATTTATTTGTCCCTCATGTGGTGTCCCTTGTCACAATGACCCACCTCATGATTTTCATCATAGGTAAGATGATAGATTATTCTTTTCAGCCTAGTTATGATAAAATGGACCCCACAACTAACCACTCCTCCACACACATGCCTACAGACATTGTTGAAACATTCCCTTTACCAAGGGTTTATGGTTTCCAGGTATGTAAGCTCATGGGGTAAGGAGTGATCCCCCCACATCTGAGCTGCAGGATGTAAAACTTCTTTGAACCAATCTCCTCAACATATGATGTTAAACTATGATCGCCTCATGCATGGAATGCCCGAGATTTCCCCGTATACGAGTGACATGGAATGAGATCCTCTTCAAATAGGGTGGATTCATTTGCATGGGATAAGATAATGGATGGTCAATAGAAACCTCTCACTTAGTGTAACCTCAATCCACCACCCCTCTCCCTTTTGTCTTTGTCACCATGTGTGCCTCAGGTAGTCATCAAGTGTATTCCCCACTCAACTTTGATAGGTTTCCCCATGTATGAGTGATAAGGTATGAGATCTTCCCCACATGGAATGGGATCCTCATATTCCCTACTTTCATGGAATGACATCCTCATCGGGTGGCTCTCATGTGTATTCACACACCATCTCTTAATGTCTCATATTTCATGACATGACTATTAGGTCTGATTTTGGCTATTGTTTCTCACACCGAGCATGAATCATGTGGTTTTAGAGGTTAGTAATGACCAAAACATCCAATATCCATATGGTCCATTCCCATACATAATCCCCAATCTCATGTAACCTATAATGGGAAGCTCACATACATATTTCCCAACCAAATGGGCCTCCTCCGTTGGTGTAATTCCCAATCCTCCACTTTCGAACTACATGGGTTTTGATCCCTGTCTTCTAAATGGGGTATGTAGGACACCTCTGTGAGGTTCAGTCCCAACCAAATGTAAAATCAGGTTCTCCCTCATAGGGATATACCCTAAGGATGTGACATATTCCCTTTACGGTACACATCCCATGGATCCACCTACATAGGGTGTTCTGATCCATCCACCAATACCTGTTTCATCCATCATCCATCGTTATTATATATAGGCCTTCACATCCCAATAAAATGATGACACACATCCACCTCAATCCTATGGGCCTCCTTCTTATGTGTAAGACCCAACGCCTCCATCAAGAACTAAGTGGACATTGATTTCCAACCATCTGGAATACCACTACCACAAAACAGGGCAAGAGAAGCGCTACCCTTTATTATTGCTAAACATAAAGCATTGATAAAGGGGTGTGCCTTTATTAAAACCAGCTAAAAGCACTGATAAAAGTTTTTATTATTAATTTATATAAAATTATTATATTTTTATTAAAAAATAATGTTTATTTGTATACATTAAATAAAAAATTTTTTATATTTAATATATATTTTTTAATAATTAAAAATATATATATAATGTTTTAATTGACAAAAGCATTTCTAAGATTATAATTATATATATATAATTAAATAATTATAAGATTATAATAAATTACATTAAATAATAAAAGGATTTATTATATTTATTAGACTTTTTATATTTATTAGATATTTATTAGATTAATTCATTATATTTTTTATATTTAATATATTTATTATAATTTATTTATTTATAAATATATGATACTTTTTAATATATATATTTATAATTAAAATTATTGAATATATAAGTTTTTTACAATGAATTTTGTCAATGAATATATGTGTATATGTTATATATGCATGGATGTTCATTATTATATTACATGATGTGGTATATATTTATTAATTCATAATGTTACCCATATGAACTATATATGTTATAAAAAATTTACTTATAAAATTACATTAAATATATTTAAATAATAAATATATTTTATTATATTTTTAATTATATATAAATATACTTTTCAAATGTATTTGTAATAAAATTTTATTAATATATATTAACAATTATACACTAATATTTATAAATATATACTATTTATAGTTGTAATTATTAACAAATAAATACACATTTATCATATATATCATTTTAAATAAATATATAAGAATATAAATATATTATTAAAATTATACCATTATAAAATAAGTATTTATCAGCACTATAATTTTAGTGCTGATAAATAGGTGTTTTATTAGTGCTTTTTTAGCGCTGATAAAGATAGACCTTTATCAGCACTGATAAAACACTTCTTTATCAACGCAAAAATTATAGCGCTGATAAATAGGTACTTTATCAGTGATTTTTTAGCATTGATAATGCCTTGTATTTATCAGCACTAAAAAAGTGCTGACAAAGGTATGTTTTTTCAGTTCTTTTATTTTAGAGCTGATAAAACATACCTTTATCAACGCTTTTAACTAGCACTGATAAAGGCTCCAACGATTCTTATAAAAGAACCCTAATAGGCCCCTCCTCCGTCACACCTGTTCAAGCCTTTGCGGAAACTAAACCCTGTGCTTGTGACCCCTCCTCCGCTACGACCCCTCCTCCTCCTCCTCCTCCTCCACCTCCTCCTCTGGCATCACTGCCTTTTCCTCCTCCTCCACCGTGACCGTCCTCTTCCTCCTCTACCGATGCTGCCTCCACTGCCGCTACCTCCGCCATGATTCGTCCTCTTCTGTGATCCCTCCTCTTCTGTGATCCCTCCTACCTGGTAACCCTTATAGATATGAATTTTTAGTTCATTCTGACCTATATAAGGACATTCATCAATGGTATCACATGGTTTTGTGCAAAATATGGGAAGCCTAGGTAAAATAATTTGGAACCATTGGTGTGTATGGTTCATGGATCAATTCTTGTGTTTTTTTATAGAATCCATGAAATAATCATATGAGTTCACACTATAATTTTATAGTGACATATTCTAGGGATGGATGATAGAATTTCCAAGTGTTTAATGTCCACTTGAGAAACCATGGGGGGATAATTTTCCTTATCATTGGCTACCACACTACTAGGATGCAACTTGGAAAACCGTTTGGCTGATTTATATAATCTACCAAGGAGTTCAAAATTTTCTAGTTTACAATAATCCCCTTTTTCATTTAAGTCATTAGATCCCCCTCATCCTTCCCTCTATCTTGGAAATCCCTCCATGGTGTGTGGGGATCTTATCCCCCTTCATCTTCATCATTTTGGTGTATTTTTTCCTCTTTTAAAAAGAGTTTCTCAAAGAAACCTCCTTCGCATTCCTTTAATATTTTTGACCTTTCGATTCCATTTTTAGTTTTCTTCATGAACCCAGGAATATATGGATCTTGAAATCATGGATAAGGTGACTTTAATCATGGGGTTTTTATTTATTAATGGTTTATAAGGACTTATTGTGGCTTGATTTACTATTTTTCATTGAAGGAAGAATCATCCATATTGTTTATATGTATGTGTCATATAATAGAATAATGTTTATTTCTAGGAGGTTTTTAAGCCTTATTATAAAACATATTAAGTACCAATTGTAAAGAAAAATTCCTAAGTGGCCTTCAAATCATGAAAATATTTTAAAAATTCAAATTCAATACTATATACGGATTTTAAATGGGAGTTTTACACATATTGATTTCTAAATAATGTGTTTGGGGTGTGTAATGTTCTTGAAGTGTCCTAAAGGGGTTGTCAGATTTTAAAATAGTGTGTTAACCCATATGAGTTATATTGTAAACATTATGATAGACTTACACTATAAAAAATGTTATTATTTTGGATTTTGGGATCCCATGTGGTTTTATAAAATTATATTCATAATATTGGTCTTAAGAGTTGATTTAGAAGATATTTTAAATCATTTTATGAGGATTTTCACTCTAAAAATGTTTTTTTGTTCATTTGGACATTATGAGAAATTGTTTTTTATAAAATACTTATGATAAAATTATTCCCATTTTTGTTTTGTTCTAAATAATGGGTGGTTCTCTATACATGTGGTGTTCTTGTGATAGAGAAATGTGATGTTTATTTCTATAGAATTTGAGATCGGGTGATCATTTATTTACAAATGTATTCAGTTTGGATGATTCTTGATGAATTGAATTTATTGATTTCTAACCACCTTGTTTTAGGTCTCAGGACACTTAGGAGACTAGGTATTGATCTGGATATGTGTAAACCATTGTATAGGATGTCTATAATATTTGGTGGGTGTCCCACTGGACCGAGTGAGATAATAGATTAGAGGGTGATTATTAGATCATGGAAGGTAAGGAGATATAATCTTATGTCCCAAGGTATTTGTGTTCTCTGAAGATATTTATCCATAGACCATTCGATTAGGGGTATGCCCTGGTGGGTACTAATGATGGAATAACCAATGGGTAGGTTATTGTCTGAGATATATCAAGGATTATTTTAAATCTTATATCATGTTGAGTACATGGTTTATTTTGATTATCCCATAAAAAATATTTATCATGGATATATGAAATTATGAAATCTCTCTTAGAACCCTTATAGGTATAGTACATGGAAAGGGTTTGATTATGATGTTAGTGGAACTGATAATGTGGATTCTTTATGACTTTAAGGGTAGGGAAATCCACACATGAGGTGGTGTAGGTGGGTAACTAAATATGAATAAAGATATTTCTTATTGATATATTGTTACCTATAGGTCTTGGGATCATCATGATATATTTTTTAACAATAGGATATTATAGTAATGGATACGTTTAGTGAGGCTGATTAGGATGTGTCATGTATGAGCTTCTTATGTAATAGACTCTTACTTAATTCTAAGTATCAATCATTTCATAGCTAAGATCTAGGAAGAGGCTTAAGTTCCATGATTTTTCATTATATCTTAATCGATATTATATATCTATGATGAGGATGAAGCCTAGAGACCTTGGGATTGAAATGTAGAGATACTCCACCAAGGTGAACATTCTTTCAAAAAATTTAAAGTTTATGTTTGGATATACATCATGGGGTATATACAGATTTCCACAAGACATAAATTATTTTAGTGGTTCGGATTGTGTTGAAGGTTAGATTGGTTATTACACATTGGGTCCTCCTTTTCTGTATGTGAGTTTATCCATGGGTCCCGTATTATGTTAATGGTTTGGATCATGTGGGAGGTTGGCTATGTTATGCCCTCCACACTATTTTTTGGGGGATGGATGTAATTCCATGAGGCATATAGTCACATCACAATTCATGATCATGATTTAGTGGTTCTAACTAGGGGATGAGTGTTGTAGTTTATACCTTGTGGTAATTCAACAATGTGACATCATAGGTTGCACTATGGAATAGTCCCTTAGGCTACAACATAATGTACCCCATTCTTGCAATGAAAAGATTTTTATTATTATTTTTAATGAGGTTCTTCTATTCCTTATTATCCACTCGACCCCATCACCGAAACACCTCTTCCCAATAATTTTCCCCTCTCATAATTCACTCTTTAGGATCCCTAATGGTCGTTTCATAGTGGACAACCCCACTGGACTGCCCACCCCCCACCCCCACACCTCTGTAGCCCCCCACCCCACCCCACCTGGACAGCCCACCCCCTCCCTGGATAGCCCACACCCCCTCCCCCACACCCCTGAAACCCCCTACCCCTGGACAACCTAACCCCTTCCCCTTTGATCCTTTTATGTTTTACTGGATTTTCTCCTTTTCTCTTCCAGAACCCATCTGCACTACACCACCCTACCCTTCTACTCCTCTTGGGTGGTTCTCCCTCACCCTGTGTATGTTTTATCATTCATGACTTGTATTGGAGATCCTAGGATAATTTTTACTTATCTTAATCCTTATACATATTAGTGTCTGACCCCCCCCCCCAAACCTATATTTAAATGGACATGGGACAATTAAAATTGTAAATGTAATGATATGACCCAGGCTGGTATCATAACGAACAACTAACCCGACATTCCACTAACAAAAGAGGCATTCATGATCCCTATGGGATAACAATGATCCCATGGAAAAAAAGATACAATTAATGAGGAATATTTTACCCCTAAATTAGAGTAAATTTAAAATTATCTTTCTCCTGAAAGGAATACATGTCATATTCATAAGTTGAACATCTAGGAAAATAATAGATACACAAATAATAAATAAATAGGAAGCAGATATCATATATGGAAAATAAAATCCCACTATTTACCAGTAAATTTTTTTAACTAGACTTGTCCCATTCCTAAATCTCATTGGAAATATTTTGGATAGGTATAACATATGAGTTCTCATTTTATGTTTTCAATTCAGTTGGAAATCTCCTCTGTCACACGCCTCTCTTTTGCCGCGAATTCACCTCTTCCATGCACTGAGTGACACATTTACAATGATTTTTCTCCTATTACTCATTGGTTTCATCTTTTCGCATGTTATTACTGTTTGATATTGATGGTTATAATGTGAAATGTATGAGCTAAACGCCCCACTGAAAATCGTGGCTGTTTGTGGTCCTTATTTTCACACTAAATGAATATCATGTTGGTTGGTTCCTTTTGAACATTTGAACATAAAAATTGGTAATTTATGTATACACTAATTATGAATGAATTCCACAGGATGATAAAACTTATGTGATAACCCCTGAATTAAGAAATAAAATTGAATAAGGAATGATTTGTAAAATCTAAAATTGTGATTCTTTGGTTTGTATGGTGTTGCAATTGTTATCACGATTGTGTGTTTGTATGGTGTTGTGGTTTTTTTCATGATTGGTATTCCATTTGTTTTCCATGTTTTAGTTCTTCCACCATTGGATATAAATCCAAAATTTACCCATTTCAATGACACAACCACTTAGTTACTAGTGAAATTCCACTAAATCTTAGAAAACCACTTCACTAGAGGACTCTATGTGACACTTTATGGACACCCTAGTCAAATAACAATAACAACACATGTAATGAATCCTTCCACCTACAATCCTGCTATAGAATATCATACCATCTAATTGTTTAGTACCATAGTTCTTAACTAGAGACACTATGTTTCTAGATAAACACTGAAAAACCAGTTTACAACGATGCATATAGATCACATGTGGGACACTAAAACATTACAGTGCAAGGGATTATAATATCTTTTTGAACATATTTTGTGTAATTATTTTGTTAAAAATTAATATTACTGTATCAAATTGGATGAATATGAATAAAGTATGGATGAATTCCAATTAGTTGACAAAAGAGTATGAAGATGGCATGAAAGAGTTTATCAAGTTTGAAAAAGATCATGCAACAGAACCTTATCAAATTATTTTTTTTGTGTTTACACTATTGTTATTCAAGAAAAATTAGTCCATAGGAGTTGGAAGAACACCTGATCTATCACAGAATATATTGAAGTTAGAATTATTGGAATAAACACGGGGAAACACAAATGTAGGTAGTGGCTGGAATAATACTACGGTTTATGGATCATCTAATATGATTAAAAGAGTAAACAATGAAGGCGATCTTATAGAAGGATGTGATTATAGATGTGAATGATGATGAAGATCGTATTGAGTAAATGATAAGGAACGTTGAATATGAACTTTGTTATTGCCCAATTTTTTTTGAGAAATTAAAGAGTTTTGCAAAAAACCATTGTATATTGGTTGCGCTAAATAGACAGCATTGTCAGGCGTACTGAAGCTGTATAATTTGAAAGTAGGTAATGGGTGGAGTGATTCCAGATTTATGGAAATACTTTCTCTCCTGACTGAAATCATCTTAGAAGATAATGAGCTCTTGAGACGAACATACAATTCCAAACAAATGCTACACTCGATTGGTATGATCTTTGAAAGAATACACACCTTCCCAAATGACTTTATATTGTTTCGCAAGGACCACAAATCACTTAAAGAATGCCCAAAGTGTGGTGATTCTTGATATAATAATGATTAATCTAGTCCTATGAATGTTGTATGGTAATTTCCAATCATTCCAAGGTTTAGGCACCTTTATGGAAGTGAGGAGACTACAGGACAATTGACATGACATGTATATAAAACAATTAAATATGGGAAACTACATCACTCAACAGTATCTTCTCAGTGGAAGAGAATTGATCGTGAGTGTCTTGAATTTGGAAATGATCCGAGAAACCTTCTTCTGGTGTTATCTACAATGGGGTGAATCCTTTTGGTTTTCAAAGCAGCAATCACAATACATGGCTGGTTATTTTGGTAAATTATAACTTAACACCATGGTTATGCAAGGGAAAAAATACATCATGTTATCTATACTTATATTAGGACCAAAAAAACTGGGTAATGATATTGGTGTTTACTTGGATCCATTGATTGAGGATTTGAAATTATTGTGGGATTCAGGTGTTACATTGTATGATGCTTACAAAAATGAAGATTTCACTTTGAGAGACTTGTTGTATGGGATGATAAATGACTTTACTACTTATGGAAATTTTTTGGGATATAGATTTAAAGAAACTCAAGGGTGTCACATTTGCGAACAAGGTACACAATCAATTAGGTCGAAACATTAATTGAAAATAGTGTTTCTAGGAAATCGCAGATTTCTACCCTGCCGGCATAAGTACCGATCTTGGACGACATCATTTGATAGAAGTTCAGAAGAACGTAGAATAACATATCCACTAACTGGTGATCAATTGTTTGAGAAAATAAAATATTTGGACACTAATTTTGGTAAACCGTTTTCGAAAAACCTTATGAAAACTAGTTGAAAAAAGAGATCAGTTTTTTTTTGAACTTCCATACTGGAATTGTATATATGTCATAAATTTTTTTGATGTTATTCATGTTGAAAAATGTATGTGATAGTGTCATCAAAACATTGGTAAATGCACCCGGAAAAACAAATTATGGAATTAAGGCTATACTGTACATGGTTGAGATGGGAATACGAGAAGAGTTGGCACCAGTGAAGGGTGAAAAATGAACATTTCTTCCTTCTGCTACTTACACTCTTTCCAGGCAGGAGAGATATCAGTTTTTCAACTTCTTGAATGACATAAAGGTTCCATAGGGTTATTCATCAAATATCAAGAACATCGTGTCAATGAGAAATTTATAGTTAAAGGTTCTGAAATCACATGACTACCATATTTTTATGCAATATCTAATTCCTATAGCTTTACATTGTATTTTGCCCGAGAATGTCCTCCATACATTAATGAACCTTTGTTTCTTTTTCAATGTTATATGCAACGAAGATATAGGCCTGGAGAAATTTCTAACTATGGAATGAGAAATTTCTGTCATATTATGTGAATTGGAAATGTTCTTCCCACCAACATTTTTTGATATGATGGTTCATTTGGTGAGAGAGATTGGAATATGTGGTCCTATACATTATATATGGATGTACCCCATTGAACGATATATGAATATTTTGAAAGGGTATGTCAAAAATCGAATTCGGCTAGAGGGTTGTATTTTGGAGAAATATATTTTTGAGGAAGCCATTGAATTCTGTACTGAACACCTATCTGGTGTTGAAAAACGTTTCCTACCAAAATCTCATCACAATGGGCGACTTGAGGGTGAAGAAATTTCTAGAAGAGATGTTTTCATAATCAATATGACAGATCGGTAGCGGGTGCACCTTTACATTTTTCATAATAATTTCGACGTTGACCCATATGTTTAAATGGGTGTAGGAAGAGAAGTAAAAGTGAATGATGAATGATGATATCATAGAGATGGTTTTGTATGAGAACATCACAGGGGCGCCGGATCGAAAGTTCAAATCAGATGCTATGGTAAGCAGTAGTTAACTAATAGTAGTGAAGTGCACAAAGAATCATTAGTTTTGTTATTAGCTTATATCTGGACCAAAAAAACCATTTAGATAGATGTAAAGGTCATGTTACGATATAATATCTCTATTTTAACAAAAAATTATATATTGAAATGTTGATTTTATTTTCATTATTCCTTGTAGGGTTCGTTTATTTCAGAATATTTCTTTACATGTGACATGCATTTGCAGGAAGAGCAATGACGCTATGTCTACTCAATCACAGAGGTAATATTGATGTTTTTACAGTAAAATCATTGTCCATAGATCTTGCATCTCAAAAATTTCTCAAATAAACCCACATCATATATACATATGCATGCCCATAAAAATATGTGTGCCTATGCACCTCATATAAAACCTGCATCACATAAATTCCCAGATGCATACACACATCACATACAAATTCTAGAAGAAGGAAAAAAGACTTTGTTATAAGAAAGTCAATACCTGAATGATTCCCTTGGGCTTTTATTTTTCTTTTCATATACTAAGATACTATTGGTATTCCATGAAATTTCTTATAGATAGAAGAGTAATGGGAAATCTATTTCACTAATGACTCAATATTTCATAGCTCTGTGATAACTCTTAGGTTTTTTCTCTACTTCACATAAGACTTTTCATGTGATCATGTCACATAATCTCCATTGTATGAATGCTTCATGTGAACTGATTGTGTGATCTCATCACATGATCAAATCACATAAACAAATCACATAATCAATTAAGGTAATTCACTTGAACCATGATTTGTGTATTCTTGTCTTATTTACATGATAGCATAAAGCTTCAAGTGTTGTGTAATCGTATAAATCTCCCAGGTTCATTTGATCACATGACCTTTTATGGTCACATGATCACATGACTTTGAAAAATTCATGCACTTAATATGATATTTCTAATTAGTCATGTTCCCCTTTATTACTCAAATCCATTTTTTAACCCAAAAGTTTCCATTTTCATAATTAATCAAAATTTTGTCTTTCTTATGGTACAAATGAATTCAATAATTGAAGCAAAATTGGCTATAGTTCATTGGACTAAAATGGTCAATAGTGTGTAATTCGACCAATGCATAGTCATTCAGTCCACTCACGAGTACCTTAAGAGCTTGATGGGAACCAATATCTTGGATTCTCAAATTTCAAATTAGTTTCCCTTATATGTGGGTGGGGGGTGTCCAGGGGGGTCAAGGAGTGGGGGGGGTGTCCATGAGGGGAGGGAGGTGTCCTTGAGGGAGGGGTTTTCCATGAGGGAGGGGGTGTCTAGGAATGAGGGGGGTGTCCATAAGGGATGGGGTGGTGTCCAGGGGGTGTCCAAGAGGGGGGGGTTCCAAAAGGGAGGGGGTGTCCAGTGGGGTGTCCATGAGTGGGGGGGGTGTCTAATAGGGGAGGGAGGGGTGTGTCCAGAATGGAGGGGGTGTTCAGGAGAGAGGGGGGTGTCAAGGTGTGTGGGTGGGTGGGGGGGTGTCTAGGAAAGAGGGTGTATCCAGGAGGGAGGGGTGTCCAAGAGTGTGTGTGTGTGTGGGGGTGTCAATGAGTGGGGGGTGTCTAGGAGGGGATGGGGACTATCCAGTGGGTGGGAAGGGGGCTGTCTTGGGGGGATGTGTAGGGGGGGGGGGTTTCCAGGGGTTGGGAGGGGGAGGGGGGTTGTCCATGGAAGGGGAGGGGGGCTACATGGGGAGTGGTGGTGGTGGTGGGGGTGTCCATGGAAATGTAGGGGATATAGGGGAGGGAGGGGTGGTTTTCCAGGGGAGGGAGGGGAGCTGCAGGTGGAGTGGCGGTGGGGGGGGGGGGGTATCCAGGGGTAGGGAGGGGGGTATCCAGGGGTCTGTCTTAAGGAGGGGGGGTGTCTAATCACACTAAAGAACTACGGTGGAGGGGGTGTCTAGGAGAGAGGGGGTGTCCATGTGGGAGGGTGGGTGGGGGGTGTGCAGGAATGAGGGGGTGTCCAGGAGGGAGGGGGTGTCGAGGAGTGGGGGGGGTGTCCAGGAGAGGGGGTATCTAGGGGGTGTTTATGAGTGGGGGAGGGGTGTCCAGGAGTAGGGGGGTCGAGGAGGGGAGGGGTTATATCCAGGGGTGGTAAGGGGGATGTACATGGGGGATTTGTAGGGTGGGGTGGGAGGGGTAGGGGGTTGTCCAGGGAAAGGGAGGGGGGCTGCAGGGGGAGTGGTGGTGGAGGTGGGGGGGATTTACAGGGAAAGGGAGGGGGTATTAGGTGGAGGTAGGGTGGTTGTATAGGAGGAGGGAGGGGCTACAGGTGGAGTGGGGGGGGGGGGGGGGGGCTGTCCAGGGATAGGGAGGGGGCTGTCCAGGGGTGGTTGTCTTAGGGAGGGGAGGGAGCTGTCCAGGGGTGGTTGTCTTAGGGAGGGGAGGGAGTGGGGGTCTGGCTAATCACACTAAAGAACTAAGATATCAAGAGAAAAGTGAACTGGTATGATCATGGATTATCTAATTGTGTAGGTTTTCATTAGGTCCAATCTAAAACTAATAAATACATTCATTACATACCTTCAACGGGACCTTAGATATTGTATGGGGTCCTTGGAGAGGCATAAACGGTCAGGGTCCAAGCCGGGTTAGACCTGATGTCTGATGCAGACGCGCTAGCACTCATTCCCTTTGACCTAGAATGGGAGAGTACACTCTTAGAGACTCCCGATATATGTAACTATTAGTTTTATAGCCTATTTATGATGGTGGTATCACTAGGAAAATGTTATAATTTATTCTAAAATTGAATACTCCTATGGAATTGAATACACCATCATGTATGTGTCATATTATAGAACCTCTATTTACACTTGTAGCAATTGAAGGTGAAGAACAATTAGTATTGATAGAAGGGGCTTTAAATGTGACTTGAGGTCTTTTTTTATTGTAATATTTCATTGTCACCAATCAATTCTATGTTGAGGTGATGGATGTGGCTAATAATGTGGCCGATAGAGGTATGTTCTCAATTGTTATCATGAATGTTGATTTTTTGATAGCATTATTTTTCTATTAACTAATAATATTTATATTCTTTATCAGAGTATCTCCACCTTAGAGATCAGAAGACCCAGACCATTCCACTTTTTATCTCTCTCCACTACAATAACTAGGGCACAAGTCTTTCCTTTTTCAATCACATAAAGGGATGTGAGTATGAGTCCCTCCCTTAGAAACTTGGTCTTGGAGTATATTCCTCTTTTTGGACTATTCCTGATTTTATTTTTAGAACACACAGTATTTCATCAATAGTTTTAGTGACAAGTGTGGGGGATATTAGGAATATAATCATGGAGGGAACCTTCAAAGAGATAAAATACTAGTTTGTACACCTCTGGTACATGTTCACAACCCATGGTTATAGTGAGATACATTATCAAGAACTCAATATTAATATGAAGGAGGTGGTCACCATGAGGGAGAAAAATAGGTTCATATATATGAGAGTATCAATTTTGGAGGCATAAAATTCATACATTGAACATCACAATAAGGAATTTAATGATGCATCCATGCATACAATAGAAGTAGAAGCTCATAAAAATTTAGTCACTGATGGGAGGTATGAGATAGAAAGATTCTAACATGAATTGTGTTACCTATAATTAATGATCAATGTTGTAGAGAAAACAGTGATAGAGAAGCATAATCTTAGCAATGTGGTAGAAAATTTCATATTTGATGATGATAGCATGTAAGAGACACAAAAACAGGGTGTAGATGTGAAAACTAAACCAGTTGATCATTTGTGCTAATACATAGCCTAATCGAGAGCATTTTCTAGCAAAGACCGAGTGGGTATTCTGCGACCATACTATTTTGAGTATTCTAACTTTATCCTCCCCCCATATTTGAGGAGTTATGATAAAGACTCTAGATTATGGAGATTCCTCCCTTTTTTTATTGTCAAGAAATGAATCCTTTTGGATTACATGTTGTTATTGAAATTTCATCCTATTATTTTCTCATCCATGTAATCTTAAAAAAATAATATTTATAAGTCAATGAATCATGTTGAGCCTCTTATAAAATATTAATTCAATCCAATGAAATATGGACATGTAAAGGTTGTAATAGGTAACAATTGAAATTTTATTAATGTATTCTTTCATATTAATGTTTAATTTATTTCATTATTGTATTACTAACATAATATTTGTTTTATTATATAGGTGGAATTTTTTTATTGAGTTTGGATGCTTTGTTCCGCAACTAATACCATGGAAGACAATTTTTGAGAGGGGATCACTGATGAAAAAAGGATGAAACATTAATGTTTTTAACTATTTATTGGATAATTATAATTGTAACCATATAAACCATTGTTTGAAATTCATATATCCATGTGTTTTTTTTGTATTCATGATTTCATTTAAATGTATATAGAATTGTTTGGGAAACTCTTGTGTGTGTTGTTTTGTTCTTCAATGCTTTGTTTGTGTGTAGGTTTTGTTTTGTGCAGCAGTTTTGTGCTATGTGTGCAGGTGCTATCTCAGGTGTGCAGGTACTGTGCAGGTGCTGGGTTTGCTCAGGAAACTTGGCCTTTATCAGCGCTAATTAAGCACTGATAAATGTGTCATATATCAGTGCTCAAAATAGAACTGATAAAGGGGGACTTTATCAGGGCTCAAAATAGCACTGATAAAGGTGGCCCTTTATCAGCGCTTTTTTTAGTTCTGTTAAAGGGGACACCCCCTTATCTTCTCCACAATTAACAGTTCTTTTCTTACACTATTAAAGGCGGTTATTAGCACTTTTAAAATACCTATTTATAGTAGTTTACATAGGTTCAATCCTAGAACACCCAAAAAACCCATTTATTTCATCAATTTCATCCAATCCATACATAATCCATATTTATTTTACCCAGTCCACCACATCCTAGTGGAATCATCTCATTCTATCCACATCATCACTTCTCCCAACAACATTCGGTTATTCCCATTGTGCAATTCCCATAGAATCCAAAAAAGATCAATCCTCGTAAGATGGAAAGTCTCAATGCATAAGTCCCAATCAATCCAATGAACTATGTGGGTTCTGTCCCGAGTCTTCTAATTGGCTTACGTAGGATGCCACTCTATGTTTCAATAAAAACCAATGGTAAACCTTGGGGTACAAATATTTAGGGTGTACCACTCTGATCCACCTCAGTGGTGTCCAGATCATCCTTCATAGTGTCACACCACCCCTTTATTGGAAAAAACACCCAGGGTCCGCCTCCAAAGATGTTATGATCCATCCGCTGGTCATACTTCTCAAGTAATCCCTCCTTGGGGTGTACCTTATTGATCCACATCTATAGGAATTCTGATCAACCACTTTCCATCTCTATAATATGTTAAACATGCGGCCTGTTACACTGTTACCTCATTTTAAACATGGGATGCCTGATGAAACCCATGGAAGATATGCCTTTTGCATAAGATACCTTGTGACTGGAATGATATGCCTTAGGTTCCACACTAATAAGGATCCCTCCAATGAGGAAGAATATATGTGTATCAATGTTCCAGTATCCGGACATGCTCAGCGATGCCCAATATGACTAATCCTCTAATTGATGTTTTGTTCATTGTCAAGACCCTGTGGAATGTCAACACGGAAGTGGCATAATTAACTAAAGACCAAAAAAAGATGGCATAGAGATTGAGTTTCATGAACCATGTCTTGATTTATGAGGGAGACCCTCATTAGGCACTGAGTTCCAAGGAGGAATCCATGGAAGGAGGAATTGACATCTCATTGTTCTATTTTGATCAAGGATAATTCTTCGTTGAGGAGGTGACGAATTCCACCCACCTTTAGAAAGTGGGAATGTGGGGTATAATGCAAGTTTAGTGCATTAACGACATGAGAGTAGGTGTAACCTTAAATAAGTGTCAGAAACTGGAATGGTGAACCTGATGTGAAACTATTCTCCTAAACATGGGGATTAGTATCATTCTATACATAAATATATGAGCATGTTACCATATATAGATATCCATAATTTTGAACCACCAATAAATTAGTGGGTTTGGAAATGAACTCACTAGAAATTGGGGAATTTTATCTTTGTCTATTCGGGTCTGTGACAACATTGGCACATATCATTATCTCTAACCATGGAAGATTGGACAACACAGGGTCATTGGGACTTTCTTTCCTGATATCTATACTTATAGCTAAATCTACCTTCTTTGAAGAACCCAAGTTGTAAGTAACCAATCACCTCTACTCACAGATGCAGGGGTAGGAGAAATGTCAATGCAGTAAACCCAGATGACTCCATCCCTACCACGATGTCATCCATGACTATAGCTACCGAGTGCCTACGCCCTGTATCGCCCACAATAATCATTTAGAGGATGGTGATGTAAACCCTCTTATTCTAGTATGAGTTGGATTGGGTCATTCCTATGAGTGATATGTCCTACGAGGACCTGGAGTATTTTGTGCCTCATCGACGCCACCACCCCCAAGGGCCGCGCAGAGAGACACTTCTCCCCACTCTAATGACGAACCACTTTAGGATTATCCCACTATAGTGATCCTATTAATCTCTCCCCTATGATGGTGTGTTGGGCGATTCTTGAGTCACCTAGACTACAACTAGTGTATAGGATCCTCCAGGGAGGGCTCCCACCAGGCCTCATCAATGAAACCAATGATCAGTCTCTATGGATAGCGAACAGGTGGACTACTTCCCTACTCTTCCAGCCCTGGCCCGACCGACCCAATGCCAACGTCATGTGCAAGATCAGGAGGATACCCATTAGGGGGAATCATATTCAATAGATGCAGTGGAAGAAGATACCACCGGTTCATTCCGTAAGATCCCTACTACAATAGAATAGGGACCCATTAGTTCCCGATCAAGATCAAGACCCCAGTCACCCCACGGGTAGGTTGAGTTGACTCTCTCAACCACCAGCATCACCTGCAGTTGTTACGAGCTAGTCCGTGATGAGGAGATCTAATATTGATTTCATCCTCGTACCATTGACATATAGAGTGTAGTCCCTACCCTCTCTCAACCCAACATGGATGTCCTCCCCATTCCCCTAGTTTCATTCCAAGAAGAGCTCCTCCCTACTTCATTGACATCTGACACAAAGGTTCTACCCATGCCAATGGTTCCCGATACGAAGGTCATACACATGTCACAGATGATCAATGTGAAGGTTCTCCTTGTTTTATCCCAAGCTCCATTGAAGGTCCTCTCCACTCTAGCGACCACCAAATCAGAGGTCCTCCCACCTCACTATCAATCTATACATAGTTTATCCTCAGTGTATCATCAAAGGTCAACACAGAGGCCCTCCTCATGCTATATCCAATCAGAGTGGATGTCCTTACCATTCCTATAACATCCTACATGGAGGTCCTACCCATGTTTCCACAAGCTTCAGCGAAGCTCCTCCCTGCTCTAGAAACTATCCCAGTAGAGGTCCACCCTGAACATCTTGAAACTAGTATAGGTTTCCTCCTTGCACTCATGCTACTCAACATGAAGGTCCTCCCCATGTCCCATTTGATTTATTACTAGGTGATCCTCACACTTAATCTCACCCAAGAAAATTCCCTCCACACTCCCATACTCGACATGGAGGCCCTCCCCATGTCCCTAATGACTCGAACAGAGGTACTCCTTACTATGTCAACACCCAGGGTGGAGGCCCTCCCCACTCTCACAACGGTCCAAGAAGAGGTCCTCCCCGAACCATCACCCACCAGTATGAAGTTCATCCTCATTCCCAAGTGTAATGCCCTATTCCCATAAGACTGGAGATGGTGTATTATTTTAATACAATGGAATGATTACAAGGAATAAAATCCCTAAGGACCGATCAATTTAGTATTCTTGGAAAATATATTACATACATGAACTTTACATTACAGTTTCAAACATAAAATAAAACATAGAAAATTCATTAGGAATGTAATTATTCTCTTATCTTAACCATGAATATCAATTATAAAAAACTTCTAGGAATCCTGGGAAAATAAAACATAAGAAAGGGATGAGCTCAGATGCTCAATAAGGGTAAAAAATATAGCGGAAGCTATCATAAATAATTACAAACCTTTAAGTTAAGAAATAAAACTAAAACACAAGACATTTGAATGTAATATTCATCATAATATGGAAAGAATAAATCAAATAATTAAATTTCAACATTCTCATGGATATTATACTAGTAGAATAATCACATGTAATATCAATAACTAATCTCACTATAATGGAATGCATAATTCTAGACATCAAAACTACACCGTTAAGGCCTCATGACAAAACCATACAAAAATAGTCAAAAACTAAACTAGTTTGTCTCATGAGACCTTCCAAAGCATCAAGGGGCTATAGAGGGTCCTACTAGTCACTTACTAAGTCCAATTAATTTCTCTTTTGAAATTATTGAAACATAATGTAACATCCCAGGTAAATAAATAATATGACTTTTTCATATTTATTAATATTTGTGAATTAAATATTAATTTTACTTTAAAAGGGTTTCTATGTTCGATAACATACCCGATACGCAACAAAGGGTTTCTTTGGAATCTTACATTGCACACTAATAATATAATCTTATTATTTTATATGGTAGTTAACTCCTAGCAATTGTATTGGTGGGAATGAACAAAACTAACTACAATATAATTACACATGTTTTTCAAATGTATTTACATTTATACAATAAATGTTAGAGGCTTAAAATGTGAATAAATATAATTTTAAGCATAATTTATATTAAAAGGTCGATTTACCACCTTTTAATGGAAAACCGCTTTAAATATAGTTTTGGTCACTTTAATACATTCTAAATGTCCAAATAAATCCCTTCTTTAGAATGGGGACATCAAAATTTACTTTGGGTAATTTTTTGGTATTTTTCTAATAAAGTTCATTTTTTAATGAATAGTGAAAAATATTGTATTTTAATTCAAAAGTACCTTTTAATCTAATTTATTTATACGGTTAGATAATATTTTTAATTAGTATTAAAGTGAAATTGAAATATATTTTTACCATTTAATACAATGTTGGTCATTGGAATTAATTTCACTTTGAAATTGGACATAAACAAGTATCAATCTTTTGATAGTTATTGTTTCTTAAAAACACGCTATTTGTTTTGATAACGGGAATTAATTTTAATATTAATTAATGCTACTTATATGTTTTGAATTTGGAAAAATGGAAATCATTTTTGAATTCAGAATATCAAATATATCTTAGGCTGAATTTTTGGTATTTTTCTGAAAAACTTCAATTTTTGATGAATAGTGAAACCACTTAGTGGTAGTTAAAAAACCTAAAATTTTCATTTAAATGAAATTTTACCACTTCTGTGAATTTAATTTCAAAAATAAGACATACATTGTTTTTATCAAGATGTAAAATTTGGTTCATTAAGATGAAAATAATTTTTGGTGAATAGTAACTTTTGACTTTTATTTACCGCGGTTAAAGGTAAATAAGGTAATTCAAGGATAAAAGAATATTATAATAATTCAAAATTACCTTAACACTTGTCAAAAACTTATTAGTTGAGTAATTTACGACCATTATCATATTTGGGTTGATTTTGTGACCCCTTTAAGCCACTTGGGTGTGATAATGACAATTTAGAATAATTAACTTAAAGAAAAGAAAAAAATGAAAAAAAAACTATCTTTTTGTAAATTAATTTTTAGAAGGGGTAATATAAATTATATTTTAAACTATAAATATTTATTGGAAATCTAAAACGATTTCCCAAATCATGGTATTTTTTATATAATTTCTAGACATCAAATAAACTAAAATATTTATGACACAATAATGATGCAGTATTTACCTCATTAATAAATGATTTAAATAAATAATATTATAATGAATACAATATTATCCAAAACATGTAAAATTATAATTGTATTATTTTATTTCAAATACGAGTCATATTATATTCAACATCAATGATTTTTGGACCATTAGAAACCAAATATCATTATATTATAAAATAATATTTTCACTCTTTCCTAAAGAGCCCCTCCTCTCCCTTATAAAAAGAGACCACTTATAACCAATTCCTCACACCTCTCAAGCCTTTTGGCTCGTCCAAAATCTGACCAATTAAGCTCCCTACATCCCTCTCCTCTTCATATAAGCCTTAACATAGGCAGAAGTCATTTCAAGAAGTCTTTTGGTTCAAACCAAAGAGAATTACCCAAATTAAAGGTAACATTTTCTCTTAAATTGTTTTCTTTTATTTTACTTCTCCAATCCCAAAAGTCTTTTTATTTATTTATTTTGTAACAAAAACAGTATCCTCAATATACTAGGATGTTGTTATAATAAGGATTCAAACTACACTTACACACACCTACATCTAATGGATGAAGAACATAATGTTTCTGTGGATGACAAACTAACGCCTCACGAAACGATGATTGTTCAATTACATATTACCACCTCTCATGGTGGTCATTATGATGGAACTGTATTTATATATGATATATATTATGTTTATTATTTCCTTATGCTTCTTTAATTCCATTTATAATATTCCTTTATGGTTTCCATAGTGGGTAAATACGATAATCTCATTTGAGGAAGTGCGGACGACCGCCCCCTCAAAGTGATTTGATTCATTAATTACTTCTGTGGGATGTATAAAGGATGGATTTAAAGATATTATATATGATATTATACAATAATTATAATATAACTATGTATAATTATGTTTTATTTCCATTAAAATAAGAAATATAAATGAATGTAGCATTCATGCGTACGTACGACTTACCATCTCCATGAACGGTGCATTTCATTTCTTACCTCTAAATGTTATTTACTATTATAAATACATGTATATACTGTATATATATGATATATATGATATATAAATCATGAATATAATTATGGATATAGTGAACCTTTGACCACATGAAAAACATGTAATTATAAGAAGTCCATTTTTGACTCAAGTACCAAATATCGACAAAATGAACATTATTAACTTAAATGATTACATAATGTTTATAACATTTTAGTAAGTGATATAAAAGGATTAATAAACTTGAAAAAGTTTCTTAAGAAATTATAAATAATCATTAGTTTATCATTCATGAGATTAAAGAATGATCGAGTCAAGTCGAACACGAGGTAAGGGATCCAACCTCTCTCTTTCTTTTCAAGTACTCTCTTTTATGTCATTTCTTCTATGATCCATGTTTTTATGTTGGAGGATGTTCTTTTATATTCACCATAAATTAATTTTTATTTTCATATGATTATAGACCCTCTATTACTCTCATCAATTCATTTTAAGAATTTTTAAGTGGTGCCGTTAGGCTACCGAATTTTTGTAAGGGATTTTCTTATCTCACTTTTAATTCTGTGAGATTTCCATTGTTCACCACTTATTCATTAAATGTGGTGTATCATGTACTGACATTTTATATATATTATCATGATTCTCATTATATTCCTGGTATTCTTTGATTCATTTTGTGGTTATTAACTTTTGTCCATACGACTCAGTTGATTACAACGTGGTAAAGGGTTTCGTCTCACTTTTTATTCTCGTGAGATTCATGCTATACTTGCCACTATTTTCTTTTGTGTGGTATATTTACTTCCCATGATTGTAATATTTGTGTAATATAATGTCATTTATGAGTAATTAAATCTACATTTGATGATCCTTCTTTCTGTGGCATATGTTTTGTATGTTACCAAATCGGTAAGGGAACTCCTTAACCCAATTCTCATTCTTTGGGTTGATATTATCTTTTTTATTAATGTCATCCTATGAATATGTGTGAATGACCTATGATTGTTTTACTCTTAATATCCACTTATATTGGGTGTATATATATTTTTTACACATAATTATGAGATCGATTTATCCTTAATTTAAGGATACCATCTTTATAAGAGATTTCATCTCAATTTACATTTCCTTTGAGAATTCACTGTTGTTATGCACCAATTCACTCTTATATGGTGTATATATAGTCCTTTGACATATTATATCATGAATCCCTTTATTCTAATGATATTATAAAGTTCTTATTAAAAGTTATTCTTCAATTATTTGTATTAAAGTGTCTCTCTTTTTGTTAAAAACTCTTTATCTAAAATATAGTTTTAAATGTTTTAAGGATTTATTCTTATAAATATTTCTCATAAATGTCCATGTTTTCAATATGGGTTTTAGGATTTATTTATATGTACATTAATGTTTTCAAATGATAATTCCTTTAAAAGCATCAAAGTGGTATGGGACACTTTGATTCAAAAATCTTTTTTTAAATGGTTTGATAAAGCATTGTTTACTTCAATATCTTGATTTGATATAGTGGATTGTGGAAATTTTATCTTTCCTTTATAATTATGTTATGTGTTAGGATTATGTTATGGTTATTGGGCATTGTTTACGTATACCAGTGGTTCCGTGATAACCCTAGGGCAGGTGAGCCCGAGATAGCTCTCCAATGCATTGGGTAACGTGATAGAGGTAAACGTGAATGTTTCTCCTAAGAGATTTAGGGAATATACTGTGATGCGTATTCCAAATGTGACTCCCTATGTATCTGTGATAGCTACAATGTAAGTATGTTATTAATTACATAAGTTACCTATATGATTTATAATTTCTATGTGTTATTCATAAATCTTATGATTTTGTAGGTATGTTATGATTGAAAAGTATTAGTTTCATTGATTTGTAATTATTGATGGGATAATGTTTTATTTCCTTATTTTATAACCCTTACTAATCTTTTTATTCTCATCCCAAGTTTTTGAAATATTTTTCACAGGACTTAAAGATGAATAGGGTCAAGGAATGGATCAAGGAAAAGTCATGCTGTCTAAAACATGGAACTTGACGTGTTTCTCATCAGTAGTTTTTATTTTCTGAAAAAAATAGATACTGAGTAGTAGTGCCTACTTGTAATATTCAAGTTGTTATGGAATAGTTGTGGCCAAATTCTCTAAAAATATAAACCTGAAATTTTTCTCAATGTGAATTATTCATTTAATTCAATATTTTTTAATGTTTAAGGATGTGTCCTTATAGTTGGTATCAGAGGTCGGTTTAGATAACTTTAGAGGATAGAGAATTCTTTAAGCATAAGTGACATTACCATACTAGTTAGGATTTCTGAAAGAGTCACAGTTTTCTTTTAGATAAATTGAATGAGTTTAATATTACATACATAAGTATATCTTAGTGTTTTCCCTCCTTATAATATATTACATGATGATTTTACTGATATACTCACACTTACCTTTTTGGTTTTAGTCATTAGATGGATCTAGAGGTCATCAAAGTAACATTGGAAGTGAAGAAAACTATGATGATTTTGTGAATGAGAAATTGAATGAAATTGGAGGTTTAATGAGAACTCTTGTGGTTATTATCAACCAGATATCTGGAGTCATGATTGATAACCTTAACCTTGTGATTTTTATAAGGCATCATATATGCAAGAAACAAATCCCTACTGAAGTTCAGGTAATAATCATAAAGGTAAGTATGTTCAAAAAACATTGTGTTAAGGATGTGGAAAGAAACACCTAGGAAAATGCTTCAAAGGGACGATAAGATGCTATAGATGTGGAAATGAAGGTCATAAAGCAAGAACCTACCATGGAAAAATGAAGAATCCAATTGACTCTAAAAAAGGGAATGAATTTCTTTTTGAGGGATAAATGGAATGTTTTAAATGTGGTGAGCATGGTAATTATGAAAACACATGACCTATGAAGAAGTTTCGGGAATGGGATCACCAGGATCGTACAAATATTCATTTACCAATACCTAATGCCATTCCAATTGAGGATGAAGAAACTGACAATGACCAATGAAAGGTATGAATTATTTCTTAACAGATGTTTTCCTATTATTGAAATCCTAGGATATGATTCATGATTTTGTATGTAGGAAAGAATTATTTCAGAATAAGTTGGTAATGAATGGTTAATGTATCATCAAGAATGTTGAATGAGTAAGAGGTAAACATATAAGGGATTCAAGAGTTATGGTAGATTTTTGGATGGGGAAATGCTTAAAAGCATTAAGGCTCTTTTGATGATGGGATTACATTAGAAGACTCTTTATAGTATGTGTAACCATAAAGATTGGTATATTAATGTTTTATTCATGGAATAATTTTTTTTGTGTTTGTAGTTATAAATAACCATTTGGGTTTATATGATCCTTGAATTTGAAGAAATTATAGGTTAATGCATTTTTGGGATGCAAAAAGAATGTTATTAGATAACATTTGTGGTTAAAATATGTTATGGTTATTTTTGATGAATTTATATCTTTTTTGGGAATGTTATAAAATTAGGTAGTTTTTTAAAAGGGACAACACGCAAACCGTGTGACAACCCGTCGCGTCGGACGAAGCTGTGGGAATCAAACCCACAACCAAAGTGCGACAGGTATTTATCACCTACCATTGGACTATGTGAAGTCCCTAGTTATTATGACTAATTATTTTTAGTTAAATGATTTTATGAATTAGGAATAAGTTGATTTTGGGTTATCTATGGAAATGATTAACCTATTATGAAGGATATGTGATTAGGTTAATTACTTTTCAGTATGAGACTTTTAGAGTAACTGATGTTATTTGGAGATAAATGTTAAGATTTACCTTGGAAGACTATGTGATTAAATCCTTCAGAGATTTGGGTTTCCATCATAGTTTGAATTAATTTGGAGAATTTTATGGATATTAGTTTATTTAATGGTGTTTCTTTAACCTTGGGTTCTTTTTGTTGAATTTTGGAGATTAAGAGTAATATTTATTTTTATAAAGGATTATCCTTTTGGGGATTATCTGATCTTGTACTAGAAATTTTGGTTTTGGTTAATGTCTAAAGATAAGGGAAATTTATAGTTCATCTTTTGTGGATTATGTAATTCTCTAAACATTTATTATAGCGCTTTTAATGTGAAAAAGTCATCTTGAATATTCATCGATTGGAGAAAATATGAGTTTGTGGTATAAATTTATTAAAGGATGAAACTATACATGACAAGTTAGAATATTTCATTACAATCTTAGTCTAGTTATTAATAAATTTCTTCAAATCTATTAAAATGATCTTAAAGAAAATTTTTTTATAACCTCACTTTTATCATCAAACTTTTACCCAACCACAACTTCATGGTATTGTGGCGGTTAACTTT
This sequence comes from Viscum album, assembly GCA_963277665.1. Lineage (NCBI taxonomy): Eukaryota > Viridiplantae > Streptophyta > Magnoliopsida > Santalales > Viscaceae > Viscum > Viscum album. The sequence continues at coordinate 1,286,239,079 of OY728134.1, forward strand.
CTGTGATCAATTTATCTATCACTCTCTATTAATCTATGAGAGTTAGTTTTTCTTCCATATCCATGTTTTCCTACATGGAATCCTAGTATGGGTTGTCTCAAGTGACCTTTATATATATCTTTCATTATTTTAATGTGATAGTTTTATTGACTTTTTTTCCGATGTGGGACTTTCAATGATGTCCCCGATCCCAATTTTAAAATTGTGAGACGTAATTCCCAAAAGGGGGGAAGGATGTAACATCCAAGGTAAATAAAGAATACGACTTTTTCATATGTATTAATATTTGTTAATTAAATATTAATTTTATTTTAGAAGGGTTTCTATGTTCGATAGCGTACTAGATACGCAACAATGAGTTTCTTTGGAATCTTACATTGCACACTAATAATATAATATTATTATTTTTTATGGTAGTTAACTCCTAGCCATTTTATTGGTGGGAATGAACAAAACTAACTAAAATATAATTATACATGTTTTTCAAATGTATTTACATTTATACAATAAATGTTACAGGCTTAAAATATGAATAAATCTAATTTTAAGTATAATTTACATTAAAAGGTCGATTTACAACCTTTTAATGGTGAACCCTCTTTAAATATAGTTTCGGTCACTTTAATACATTCTAATTGACCAAATAAAATCTTTCTTTAGAATGGGGACATAAAAATTTACTTTGGGTAATTTTTTGGTATTTTTCTGATAAAGTTCATTTTTAATGAATAGTGAAAATATTGTATTTTAATTCAAAAGTGCCTTTTAATCTAATTTATTTATATGGTTAGATTATCAATTTAATTAGTTTTAAAGTGAAATTGAAATATATTTTTACCATTTAATACAATGTTTGTCATTGGAATTAATTTCACTTTGAAATTGGACATAAAAAACAATCAATCTTTTGATAGTTATTGTTTCTTAAAAACAAGCTATTTGTTTTGATAACAGGAATTAATTTTAAAATTAATTAATGCCACTTCTATGTTATGAATTTGGGAAAATGGAAATAATTTTTGAATTCAGAATATCAAATATAGCTTTGGCTGAATTTTTGGTATTTTTGTGAAAAACATCAATTTTTGATGAATAGTGAAACCACTTAGTGGTAGTTAAAAAAACTAACTTTTTCATTTAAATGAAATTTTACCACTTCTGTGAATTGAATTTAAAAAATCCTACATACATGGTTTTTATCAAGAAGTAAAATGTGGTTCATTATGTTGAAAATAATTTTTGGTAAATAGTGACTTTTGACTTTTATTTACCACGGTTAAAGATATATAAGGTAATTCAAGGTTAAAAGAATATTATAATAATTCAAAATTACCTTAACACTTGTCCAAACCTTATTGGTTGAGTCATTTACGACCATTAGCATCTTTGGGTCGATTTTGGGACCCCTTTATGCCACTTGGGTGTGATAATGACAATTTAGAATAATTAACTTAAAGAAAAGACAAAAATGACAAAAGCAAATATCTTTTAGTAAATTAATTTTTAGAAGGGGTTATATAAATTATCTGTTAGTCTATAAATATTTATTGGAAATATAAAACGATTTCCTACATCATGGTATTTTTTTGTAATTTTTATATATCAAATAAATTAAATTATTTATGATACAATAATGATGCAGTATTTACCTCATTAATAAATGATTTAAATATATAAGATTATAATGAATAAAATATTATCCAAAACATGTCAAATTATGATTGTATGATTTTATCTCAAATATGAGTCATCTTATCATCGACCTAAATGATTTGTGGACCATTAGAAACCAAATATCATTATATTATAAAATAATATTTTCACTCTTTCCTAAAGAGCCCCTCCTATCCCTTATAAAAAGAGACCACTTATAACCAATTAATAACACCTATAAAGCCTTTTGGATCATCTAAACTCTGTCCAATTAATCTCCCTACATCCCTATCCTCTTCCTAGAAGCCTTAAATTAGGCAGAAGTCATTTCAAGAAGTCCTTTGGTTCAAACCAGAGAGAATTACCCAAATTAAAGGTAACAGTTTCTCTTAAATTGTTTTCTTTTATTTTACTTGTAAAATCCCTAAACTCTTTTTATTTCAATATTTTGTAACAACACCAGTATCATAAAAATACTAGGATGTTGTTATAAGAAGTATTATAACTACACTTATACACACCTCCATCTAATGGATGAAGAACATAATGTTTCTGTCGATGAGAAACTAACGCCTCACAAAATGATGATTGTTAAATTTCATCTTACCAAATCTCATGCAGGTCATTATGGTGGAAATATATTTATATATGATATATATTATGTTTATTATTTAATTATGATTCTTTAATTTCCATTTATATTATTCTTTTTTGGTTTCCATAGTGGTTAAATACGATAATCTCATTTGAGGAAGTGCGGACTACCACCCCCTCAAAGTGATTTGATTCGTTAATGCATTATGTGGGATGTATAAATGATGGATTTAACTATTTTATATATGATATTATACTATAATTATAATATAACATTGTATAATTATGTTTTATTTCAATTAATATAAGAAATATAAATAAAAGTAGCGTTCATGCGTACGTACGGCTTACCATCTCCATGAACGGTGCATTTCATTTCTTACCTCAAAATGTTATGTACTATTATAAATACATGTATATACTGGATATATATGATATATATGATATATAAATCATGAATATAATTCTGGATATAATGAACCTGTGACCACACGAACAACATGTAATTATAAGAAGTCCATTTTTGACTCAAGTACCAAATATCGACAAAACAAATATTATTAACTTAAATGATTACATAATGTTTATAACATGGTAATAAGAGATATAAAAGGAATAATAAAATTTAAAAAGGTTCTTAATCAAGTCTAAATTAACTTTATTTTATCATTTAAGAGATTAAAGAATGACCGAGTCAAGTCGGACATGAGGTAAGGGATCCAACCTCTCTCTTTCTTTTCAAGTACTCTCTTTTATGTCATTTAATATATGCTCCATGTTCTTATGTTGGAGGATGTTCTTTTATATTCACGATACAGTAATTTGTATTTTCATATGATGATAAACACTCTCTTACTCTCATAAATTAATTTTAAGAATTTTTATGTGGCGCCGTTAGGCTGCCGAATTTTTGTAAGGGATTTTCTTATCTCACTTTTAATTCCGTGAGATTTCCATTGTCCACCAATTATTCATTACATGTGGTGTATTGTGTACTACCATTTTATATATATTATCATGATTCTCATTATATTCATGGTATTCTGTGATTCATTTGGTTGTTTTTAACTTTTGGTCGTACGACTCAGTTGATTACAACGTGGTAAAGGGTTTCATCTCACTTTTTATTCTCGTGAGATTCATGCTATACTTGCCACTATTTCCTTTTGTGTGGTGTATGTACTGACCATTATTGTAATCTTTGTGTAATATAATAGCATTTATTAGTATTTACATCTTCATTTGATGATCCTTCTTTCAAGTGGCATATGTTTTGTAAGTTACCAAATCGGTAAGGGAACTCCTTAACCCAATTCCCATTCTTTGGGTTGGTATTCTCTTTTTTATTAATGTCATCCTATGAATATGTGTGAATGGCCTCTGATTGTTTTACACTTAATATCCAATTATATTGGGTGTATTTATATTTTTCACACATAATTATGAGATTGATTTATCCTTAATTTAAGGATACCATCTTTATAAGAGATTTCATCTCAATTTACATTTCCTTTAAGACTTTATTGTTGTTATGCACCAATTAACTATTATATGGTGTATATATAGTCCATTGACATATTATATCATGAATCCATTTATTCTCATTATATTATAAAGTTATGATTAAAAGTTATTCTTCAATTATTTGTATTTATGTGTCTCTCTTTTTGTTAAAAACTCTTTATAACTAAAATATCGTTTTAAATGTTTTAAGTATTTATTCTTATAAATATTTCTCATTAATGTCCATGTTTTCAAAATGTGTTTTAGGATTTATTTATATGGACATTAATGTTTTCAAATGATAATTCCGTTAAAATCATCAAAGTGGTATGGTACATTTTTATTCAAAAATCTTTTTTAAATGGTTTTTGAAAATGGGTTGATAACGCATTATTTACTTCAATATCTTGATTTGATATAGTGGAATGTTGAAATTTTATCTTTCCTTTATAATTATGTTATGTGTTAGGATTATGTTATGGTTATTGGGCATTGTTTATGTATACGGGTGGTTTCGTGATAAACCTAAGGTTGGTGATCCCGAGATAGCTCTCCAATGCATTGGGTAACATGATGGAGGTAAATGTGAATGTTTCTCCTATGAAATTTAGGGAATATACTATGATGGGTATTCCAAATGTGACTCCCTATGAAGCTGTGATAGCTACAATTTAAGTATGTTGTGAATTCCATAAGTTAACTTTATGATTTATGATTTCTATGTGTTATTCAAAATCTTATGATTTTGTAAGGTATGTTATGATTGAAAAGTATTGGTTTTGTTGATTTGTAATTATTGATGGGATAATGTTTTCTTTCCTTATTTTATAACCCTTAATGCACTTTTTTATGCTCATAACATGTTTTTGAAATGTTTTTCACAGGATTTAAAGATGAATAGGGTCATGGAATGGATCAAGGAAAAGTCATGATGTCTAAAACATGGAACTTGACATGTTTCTTTTCAACAGTTTTTATTTTATGAAAAAATGGATACTGAGTAGTAGTGTCTACTTGTAATATTCAAGTTGTTATGTAATAGTTGTGGCCTAATTATCTAAAACTCTAAACCTGAAAAGATCCTCAATGTGAATTATTAATTTAATTCAATATTATGTAATGTTTAATGCTGGGTCCTTATACATAACCACCATAAACATTCGTACTAAAACTAGTATACGAAATGCTAATATATTAACTATAAACTATGAATCATCTTAAAAAAGAACATCCACAATAAAAAATACAATAAACCCTTTAATATAATTTATCATAACAAATAAACCTTAGTTAAGTATCAAAACCAACAAATTATGTAGACATAAATGATATTAATCTACTAAAATCAGCAAAACTCATTGAGAGAAATATCTTTTTTTTATATTGAAAACATTTAAAAGTCACACAATTTATAAAAGAAGACATTTGAATGATATTTTTTAATCAAATTTTCCTATAAAACTTTGAATTATTTGAATGGTATTAATATTTTACAACATTCATGTCCATATAAGAAAATCTGTAAAACCATTTTGAAAACATGGACATTAATGAAAAAGATTTTAAAAAATAAATCTTCAATATATTTAAAATGATGTTTTAGTTAAATAATATCTTACAAAAAAACATTAAAAATATTCCTTTTGAGAACTTTTTTAAGAAATATGAACATGGATAATAAATATGTCCCTGTAAATACTCATAAACAATCTCAGATAATAATGAGATTGTGAAATTAACCCTTACCTTAGGTTTGATTCCTTCCGTACTTGCCCGAAAATCCTATATAATGATTATAAAAATACTATTAACTTCTAAAAGAATCATAATAATATTTATGAAATCATATATGATTAATTTATAATTTTTTATTGCCTTTTTTTATAACAATTCCATGTTAAAGAAACGTTTCGAGTAATAACCGTTGTGTTTATTGTACGTGTTTGGACTTGTTATTCTGGATCGTATCACTTAGATCATGATTTACTTACTTACATAATATAAAACATGATATATATCATATATATTCATTATATAAATATATATAATAGATAGATATATGAAATGTAATACATCATTCATAGAGATGATAGGCCGTACGTACGCATGAACATTGTTTCAGTTTTTTTATCACATTGAATGAAAGAAAATAAATGAAATATATATATATATATATATATATAATATTATAGTAGAATTATTATGTAATATATTTCATATTTATTCATTGTATATATATTTATAATCATTCTTTAATGGTTAATGTGGAGAATGAATCTCATCCTGTCGTGGAGATGGTAGGTCGTATGTATGTACGAGCGGTGATATCAATACATAATGGTAAAGGGTAAGGAACTAGACGGTATATTTATTATAAAGAATAATTATCATTTAATATTTATTATTGAAATCCTTTATATTCATCATTATACCCATAAAAATAATATATATATGAAAAACAATTTACACCAATGCATGGAGATGGTAAGTCGTACATATGACGAATGGTTATAATGTTTTTAGTGGATGGGTAAATGGAGGAGTATGGTTGTCGCATACTCATAACAACATATCATCATATATTAGATGACAAATTTATAACTTTAGTATGTAAACAACTTATTAAAAGGAAGTATAATAAGAGTAGAACTTTGAAAGAGTTGGTAAAACAATTACCTCTTTTTTGAGTGTCACCTTTTGATTTGCACAAAAGGACTCCTTAGGTTGGCTTTCTACCCAAAGTATGTCCTTTAAGATTAAATTTATTGAATTTGTGAGGACAAGTGGGTAGTTTTTGGCTATTCCAAAGCAATTTATAGGAGTAAATAAAAGCGATGGAAGGGTGCCCTTTTATAATAGTGGTGAGGTTCAATTTTGGAAACTCTAAAAATATTAATATAAATAAAATTTCAATTAAAAATGGATCCAAAGTGAATTATTTCTATGTTAATATGAGTATGGGTAGAAATACTCTTGGCCAATAAATTTTTTACATGTCTTTATTTTATTTTAAACCTTATCATTTTGATCAATCCTTGATTAATCTATTTAATTTTAATTATTGTAATAATATTATAATTATTAAATGGTTATAAGTATTTACTTATGTGGGGTTAATTGTACAGAAATTGAGATTTTATGACATTTTAGACCTTATAAGTTTTATTTTTTAATTTTTAAATATTTATTTGACATTAAAATAATTTATTAAAAATTTACCTTTTTTAAAATATCCATAGTGTCAATTTTAACACTATTCATATCATAATATTTAATTGAAATAAAAAAAAGAAAACATAAAAACAACTATTTAATACACTCATAAAATGTAATAGTCACCTACAAAATTCGTGGATCATCTCAATTATGTCATATTGTATTCATTTTAATTTTTTTTAAATCATTTATTTGATATTTCTATTAATAAAATAATTACTTCTTCAATATTGTGTACTTATTTATTTTACTTATTTGGTCTCTACAAACTATAAATAAATTAATATGATTTATATAATTGTTTTATCTTTCTAGATACTATTCATGATGAAATTTATCTCCAGTTTATCGCTATATTAAAATTATTGAACTTAGAAGAATGGAGAGTGTGACACTTTGTCACATTCGTTATGATTAATAATATCTATTCCATTTTCATAGATAAGTATCCATTAAATTATTAAAAATAGATAATTAGATATTAATAACAATATCTCAGTTAGTTTTATGAATTATATATTTTTAATAATTTTATATAATTTAATAAAATATTATTTATTTTAAAATATCATTTATGTCAATTTTGAAACTATTTATTATTTAACTTTTTATAAAATCATAATAACATGATTCCTTCTAAAAAAAATACATTAACACAACCTAATATGTAAATTTAATCCAAAAAATTCGTGTATGGAAAAAAAATTTCAAATTATATTTATTTTAATATTATAAATATCATTTAATTGATTCTTCCTTTAATAACCCAATTACCACATCATCATTGTGTCACCGTTTAATTTAATTATTTATTTTAAAAAATTATAAATAATTTACTATAATATATATAATCATTTTGGATTTATAATTAATATTTATAGTCCACCATATCACATATATTACCTCATATTGAAAATATTTTACTTGTTAAATACAAAAGTATAACAAAATTGGACTTTCTTTAAATATAATATGATAAATAAATTAAAGTAATCCAATTAACTGAAAGTGGTCCCAAAATCGAACCAATGATTATTATGGTCTAAAAACACTTACCCAATGAAATTAAGACAAGTTTTAGGGTAATTATAATATTATTTTTACCTATAGTTACCCAATTTACCCTTAATTGATGTAATAATTTTTTTACAAAAGATACTATTAATAGTGCCAAAAAATAAAAGGAACTTATTTACAAAATTTTTACCCAATTATTTCAAATATGGAATCCATTTGTCAAAATTCTAAACACATAAGTTGAATTAATTAATTTAAAATTAATCCCGTTGTTAGAATGAAAAATGGGGTTTTAAAAGTTAAAGCACTGCAAAATATTGAAATGTATTTACATCAGACATCATTGTAAAATTAATGCTGATGACCAAAATAATATTAAATGATAATGATTTATTATATTTTTTACTTTAAAACCATTCAATTATATAATTTTTCCTCATAAAATATTTCGATGAAAAAAGTTGGTTTCAATTAAAATTTTGTATATTTTTAATATTCATAAAAACATAAAACTTATCAAAAAAATAAAAGAAATCATAACAATTAAATTTTTATATTCCAAATCCAAAGAATAAGTTTACTTTTTCAAATAAAACTTATAAAAGTATCAAAAACTAGATTTAAAATGGGTTCTCCATTAAATGGAGGAAAAATAGTATAATTTTAAATACATCTTTTATCTAAAAAAATTGAATTTGTTCTTATATAATGTCATAAAAGTTGAATATTAAAATTATATATAATATATAAAATTCAAAATTTGGTTAATATTATTCATAATCACTAATTTAATGGAAGGGTTATATATTAAATAATAATATTTTATTAATTTATTGTTGTTGGGTAAAATTGGGTCTTGCGTGTAATGTAAACCAACTCGTTGTTATGTGCACCGTAAGCATAAAATGTTGTTCTGTAGAAAATAAGGAAAGAAAAAAATTAAATTTATTCAGAAATGGAAAATATTGTAGAGTCTCGGGGTGTAACCTGAAGCACCTACCTATCCTAACAAACAATCCTAGGGTACAAGGGAGAACCATCCCCACTAATGAAAAATCTATAGAAAGCACCAATTCATTATCAATATCATATGATTCTCATATTCTAAAGTGAAATTTGATTAAATGATGGAGAATTCACCCCAGTCATCTATATCAGAATCTGGGGTAGGAGTTTGATGGGTCATATTTTCCTTCCTAGAAGGTGAGATCCACAAGATTATTGTATCCCTTCATAGGTATATGTAGGAGGAAGAATATTTGGATCCCTTCTAGGTTCTCTACAAGAAATCATCTCAATCATCACCAGTTTCATTCCCTACCTCAACAAAAGTCCACATAGAGTTAATATAGGGAATTTTAGATGATGAGAACCTACTAGATCCACCACCAGTGGCCACTTCTATCACACATGAGGCATTGTCTAACACCATGTTCTACAGGGACATCATGATGCTGTTGGTAATGCCCCTCAGAGATGATCCAACACACAGTAACGAGTCAAACTCATTAACGGATTCTCCAACCGCCAACCTTCCACCACACCAATCCATATTGATACTGTCATCAATCTCACATCAATCTTTGATAGAATATTGGGATAAACAAGGGATGGAAATAGATTCTAAATTGGGAAGCCTATGGGATACTCTCATAGTGGATTAGTTGTATGAGTTTTTCTAGTTGAGTGTGATCCCAAACTTCAATATCGTAGAGTCTCTAACCTAAGAAGAGGTTTCATTGTTTTGATGGACCATCTGGGTGACTCATTTTTTCCTTCGAGGACATCAGTTGTTTTAAACAAAGATTCAGGGTCATTTCAATAACTTCGACAAGAAGTTCCACATTTTTGAGTTTGAAACACTCCCAGTGGCCCAAAAACCTACGTAATCCAGCTTCCACAAGACCCTTCAGTACAAATTCATTAAGAGTTTCACCGTGCTCCATAATTTTACTGAAGATATTTCCCGAAATGTATAGATCCTTGACTAGGGATAGTAGGCTGATCTCCACATTAGTCTTATCCCATGAAATCCTGAAATTCTTGGTAAAATTGAGGATATGTTACTGAGTGAAATCATGAGGAATATGTATCGTATTGGTTTACTCAGGGAGAAGGACAATGAATTATGGTTCGAAGAAGTGGACTTTCCACCTTGAGAAACACAATATTAGGTGGACACTTATATGGGTATGCTCACTCACTAGTAAAGGCATGCAATTGGATTTGCAGAACCCTCCATGTCATTTCCCATTAGTAGATACCGCAACAAGGGTAATGTAAATATTTAGACCTCTAACCCCTCTGAACCATAATATTCCACATATAAGTTAAGGGTTCATCATAATATATCCATCTTGCTCCAATATATCATAGACCAATGGGTGTTCACTAAGTATCTCCTTGCAGATCACCTTACAGAGTGGCATATAGACTATGGTGATCCTTGGTAAGATCATGTTCCTCCTCTACTGGGGCAGTAGGGGCTGTTCGAGGTCATCCTTCACTAGTTACCCCCAGTTGATCTTGAAAATATATCGTCTCCTGAAAGACTAGAGATATGGGTTTATGGAAAGATACCATAGTATGTGTCACCCAATCCACTCAAACCGCATAATGACCCTCTTCAGGATGCATATCGAGCCACCCTATAATCACCACCACAAGATGCTCCATGAGCTGTCGACCTACCTATAGAGTTGATGTCCCTATCATCGCACTTGTGATTAGGAACCCCTATCAAGACAACTATCATCAAGATAGGGATAAGAATCCTCACATGGACAATTTGATAAATTCTCTCACTACTCGCTTTAGGGACCTGGTGATGTGACAGGTGGAAATCTCAACTGACAACAAACCATATCCAATGTGAGTGGATGACATGTAAGAACCCACAAATTTCAAAAATCATACCTTCTCCACTTAAATGGGATGGGTAACCTGTTTCAGGATATGTCTAATATCATCTTAGGGTGAAAACCCATGTTGGGTACTCAGGAGTATTAGGATGCAACCAAGCTCTGATGTTTTATGAAAATATTGGAAGGAAACGTGTTCATCTAGTACAATCAACTACCCATCAGGGCCATCGCTGGTTGGGAAGACCTTTTCATGTATTTTCTCTACCAATTAAGCTCTACATCATGCTAGAAAATTATTGGAGTCCTCTTAAAATGAAAATTTTTACTGAATGAATATTTTTCAGAATTCATTACCAAGTGGAATGGCCTCATGTATTCAATCAACATGTCGCTAACTCAAGAGAATTTATTGATGATGTGCATAGGTAATGTAAAAATTGAATTGGTCCCTACCCTCATCACAGAAAATTTCTTAGGTGGATTCTAGGACTTTTCTGACAAGGCTTATCACCTAGAGGAAGCCTTCCAGCAAGCTATGTAGACATAGCCCTTACCTCCCCAGATCCTGCAAGAAGAACCACCAAGGTAGAGACTGCCACTGCAGTATAGGTAGATGTCCCATGTTCACTATAGTTGTTTCCAGCATAAACTCTCTAGGTTATACTTCACATAGGGTAATATCCTCAGGCTTAGCCTTGTGCATTGCAGAATCGATAGACATATCCTCCACATCAAGCACTGCCCTCAAAGAGTTAATCCGACACCGCCCTATCATTAGGATCCTTTCTCTAGTCATGGAGAGGCTCCCAGAGCTCCCTTATTAGAAATTATTAACTAGACATAATACTTTCCAAAATCCAAGGTTCTTGGTTATTTCCATAGTGACCAGGACTAAGGGATTCTAAAACTATCAGAATGTAGGAATCCTTTGGAGGCCAAGCTCATTGATCCCGAAGACTACTTCCCCTATCACATAATCCTTGGACATACCAACAAGTAATTCTATGTGTTCAAGGATTGGATTCAAGACTAGGTGGATAATGGTGTGGTCAGATTGGGTGAAGTTCCATCAAAGGTATACCACAGCTCTACCAAACCAGATAGTGACAACAAAGGTATCAGACAATGGCAATAGGTTTCCATCCATAGAGCTCAGAATTACGATGACTAGTTTGAACATAGGGTAGTTTCTCATGCCCATGGTGTCATTTGTTCCTGTTTGAATTAGTTTGAGTATCCTATGGACACCTCTCCCACTCCAGCCACCACTTGTGCATCCAAATCGCAATCCTCTTCATCTTAGAAGGGTAGGTTCCAATGGTGCATGGGAAATAAAATTCCTTCATTGGTACCAAAGACGTCCCTTACCCTCAACAATTTCATGCATCTGAATATGGGAATCATAACATGAATCTATCTAGCAGGGGAAGACCCATCCGCTGACGAAGACCAGGAGTATTACTCTGTGAAAACCATCAAATATTTTTAACCCTATATAGTCCCTGATGATGAATAGTATCAAGAAGTCCTTTCAAATGTCCCCTACCAATTCCATTGTATAAAAAATTGTGGGTATTAAAAGCACCGAAATTTTCAATATAATGATTTAATCTAGGATGTGCATGCTACCAAAACCAAAAAATATGTTCTGTGCAGAGCTCAGTAAGAACATATTTTATAATGTACTAAAATTTTTCTTATCTTATTTTTTAGAAATGGAAATAAAATGAAATAAAAATTATTATTGTGAACCATACATGAGAGGGATAAAATTCTCACCAATTTTTTTTTCATGAATGTGATAGGTTCCTAAGTGTGATCCTTCGCCATAAAAGAAAATTGTATGTGTTGGAAGAACCTTTTCCAGTTGTTCCTAGTAATGATCCAAGTGATGGAGAATTATCTCTCTTTGAGAAACATCTGAATGATGCTACATATGTTCAATGTTTGATGATATCATCCATTTCCACTGAGATTTTGAAGCTACATGAGGATATGGATTCCTATAACATGATGTATATCCATCAGGATATATATCTAGAGAAGGAGAGACAAGATAGGTATGAGATCTCCAGTGCTTTGTTCAAAACTATGCTTCAACATTCTGCACCACTTGGACCTCATGTAGTCATGATTATTGGATACATTGAATGCTTAGACATCTTAGGGATTCAATTCCCCAATAAGTTGTATACAGATATCATACTTTCATCACTACCCAATAACTTCTCTAGCTTTGTCGGTAATTACAGAATGATAAATAATGAGAAGAGTCTTTTGAAACTTATTAATTTAATACTCCACTTGGATAAGGACATGGGTTGTGACAAACTCACATTCTTTATGGTGAATAAAAAAAAGGAAGAACAAGGAAAAGGGTCCCATGACATAAAAGTAGTCTAAATCTCCCTAACACCATTCTTCCAAGAAAATTAAGATCCAGAGGTAGTGCAAGGAAAAGGAGGTTGTGAGTTTTTCCTATGGGAAGTCAGGCTACTGGAAGAGGAACTACACCTAGAAGCAAGGGGAAGCTATAGGATTGTTTGTTATAGAGTGTAATATTTCAATATCTAAACATTGGGTATTAAATATATCTTTTGGAGATAAAATATGTATCGAAATTCATGAACCAAGTATATTCAAAATGATTTCCGAATGAGAGGTGGATCTAAGATCTACAAATGGTGCGAGGCTAGCTACTCTAACCATTAGTGACTACCACCTCTCATTTCCAAAGGGAATGATTTTGGTTTTGAATGATGGTTATTATGTACCTTCTATTACCAAAAACATAATTTTTGTATCATGAATAGATACATATGGTTTTATTTTCATGTTCTGAAATAATTTTTTTTCTTTTATAACCACAACATATATTGTGGTATGGAAAATTTAAATAATGGTATTTATGTATTAAATTAATTTTTTTTGCAATCGATAATGAATCATGTTCACATGACACATATCACACCTAGCTGTGGCATCACCATCGTGGAAATGTAAATGAGAATCGTTTGAAAAATATATATCAAGATGGTTATTTATAATCTTCTGAGATGAAGCCGCCTGATAGATGACATACTTGTTTACAAGGGAAAATGATCTAACTCACATTTGGTGGACAGGGTGGAAGGGGAATAGAGATTCTATAATTGGTACACATTGTTGTGTGTGGACAATTTATAGTATAATTGTAACGCCCCAACCACAGTTACCCAGAGTCAGTGCATTATTACATAACATTGGCATGATCACAAATGATAAAGTCTCAAATGAACGATTAGTTTAGTAGCCTTGGAAGTACTAGACACATTCATAAGCTTTTCATAACATCATAAAATGGAAAACTAATAAAACATTGTTTCCATAGAAAACACTGAGATCCCATAGACTATCCCTATAGGCCAGTCATAATATACTTCTTTGCATCTTGGAAAAAATAAACCATAGAAAGGGGTGAGCTCAAATGCTCAGTAAGGATAACAATATAGAGGAAACTTTCATAAATAAGCATAAACATTTAAGGCAATGTATAAGACTAAAACAAAAGCCTTTTAAACTTGAACTTAAGAATAATATGGAAAATATAAAATCAAATAATTCCATTTACTTATTCACATGGATATTCTACTATTCGACTAATCACATGCAATATCAATAGCCATTTTCATAATGATGGAATGCATAATTCCAGACTTTCATAACCACATAGTCAAGGCCTTGTGCCAATAATACAAATAATATTTTGTCAAGGCCTTGTTCCAAGACACTAGTTTGTCTCATGAGACCTACCGATGCATCGAGGAGCTATAGCAGGCTCCACCAATCACTTACAAGGTCCAATGCATTCTTCATATGAAAAGGATTAAACATAACATAAAAATTTGTATTAAAACCAGCATATGAAATGTCAATACTTTATCCATAAACCATGAATGGTATAAAAATAAAACACCCATATTCAAAAATATCACAAAACCTTCACTATTATATGAAATATTTGTATCATAATAAATCAACTTCAAAAAAGCTTAAAATCCATCAAAATATATTGACATAGATGAAATCAAAACCTTTTTTATGGAAATATCACTTTCTATTTTTAAATAATCTAAGAGTTACATAATTATAAATAAAACATTTATTTTGAATATATTATTATAATATTGTATGAGAATATTTGATGATGTTATAATGGTGGAAAATAGCCGCACCCACCGTATATGTTAAAAAAACATGATTACCTTAAATTTGTCGAAAAGGTCAAAAAGTACTTTATTTGGAAAACGACGAAAAGATTCCTCCTAAAAACGTATAAGGTAAAATAAGGGTATAAATTACTTTAACCTGTTTTCTATTAAATATTAGAAATGTTTTGAAAGATATTTTTAAGAAGCATGGATGTGGATGATAAAGAGGTCCCAATAGATACTTACGGAAAAACAACCTCGGATAATAAATAGATTGTGAATTTACCCCTTACCGATATGGTAACATACAAAACATAAACCCCATTAAAGAAGGATCATAAAATTAAGATTTAAAGAATCATAATAGAAGGTATATTACACAAATAATCCAATCATGGTCAGTACATACACCACACTAAAGGAAATAGTGGCAATTATAGCATGGATCTCACGGGAATAAAAAGTGAGTTGAAAACCCCTTACCTTGTACTATTACTTGGAAAAGGGTATGTTAACATCCTATATAATGGTAAAATCATTGTTTTTAAATTATAAAATAACCATATACATTAACAAGATATCATATGTGATCTTCTAATATTTCTTTGTTAATAATATTTTAGTATTATCGTCGTTTCGGGTGTTAACTTACTCATTTTATTTTATATGTTTTGTTACATAATTTTTTTTTGTTATGGATAGGTTTTATATCATTAATATAAAGAATTATATCAAGCCCTTAAATAGTATTTTTAATTATAGAATGAAAATTAGTCTTGAATTGATATGATGGAGAATCAATCTCATCGTGTTCGTGGAGACGGTAGTCCATACGTACGCACGAGCGACAATATCATTATTTTGATATTAAAATTATATATAATTGAATGGTATATCATATATAAAGAATAAATATCATGTTATATTTATTATTTAAATCAGTTATACTCATTATTATACCCATCTAAATGATGAAATATTTGAATAACAAACTACACCACGACGTGGAGATGGAAAGATGTACCTACGCACGTGTGGTGACTTTTTCATTCATAGGATGAATAAATTAACTAATATGGTCATAACATTTTTATAATAACTTCACATTATATAGAAGATACTGGATTTATTATTTTATAATGGAAACAACAAGGAAAGAGGAAGTGGAAGAAGAAAATAATTTCTAAGAGGTGATGAAATATTTACCTCTTCTTTGGGTTATTTTTTTTGATTTGATCAAAAGGGATCCTTAGGTTGGCTTTCTGACTAAAGGAATTCCTCTATGATAAATTTAGGGAAGTTGATAGGATATTTGGGTAGGAGGTTTCCAAGACAAAAGGATTTGAAGGTGTTAATTAGGGAGAAGGGGGAGTGCCTTTTTATAAGAGGGGTGAGGGGCACCTTAGGAAAAACGTAAAATATTATTTTATAATAAAATAATTTTCGGTTTATAATGGATCAAAAATTAATTATTTAAAGGATAAGGTGGGCATGGGTCGAAAATAACTAAAACAATTTTTTTTAGACAGCTTTGGGTCACTACATTAACCTTATCTTTTAGATTTAACTCTTAGTTAATTAGTTTGACATTTACCATGTCTCTTTGTATTTCTATATTATATGGTTAATCAACATACGATAAAAATCCACAATAATCCCAAGTGGTTAATTATTAATATATATAACATTATCTAACTCCTTTGGCAGAACCGTATATTTTTAAGAATATAATATCAACTAATAATATAATATTTGTTTTAAAAACTCTTTTATATCAATTTTGACACTATTTGGTAATTGATTTTTGAGAAAATCATAACTGCATTATTACTACAAATTAAGTTAACTAAATTAATACTAACATGTTATATTAACCTATAAAATTCGTATAATTCATCAAAAGTCTTAATTTACATTTATTTCTGTATTTATAATTTCAATTATTTTAATCTTTCATTAATACGGTAATTACTGAATCATCATCGTGTCATAAAAAAATTAAATTATTTAATGTCAAAAAATTATAAATAAATTCAATTATGTATGAAATAGTTTTATATTTATAATAAATATTTATAATATAATTTATCTTATGTATAACCCTATATTAAAAATTTTTAGGTTATTAAACTTTGATTTTAACTCTTTTAACTCTACTTTAAATAAAGTAATAATAAATATCCTGATCTAATACAAGTGGCCCTGAAGGATCATATTTTATTCTTAAGGTTGTTTTTTGTCGAATTATACTTATCCAATAGAATTATTTCATGTTTTAGGGTAATAATAATATCATTTGTACCCCTAATTACCCTATTTACTTTTAACTGTGGTAAATAAAAGTTAAAAATTACTATTCACCAAAAATTATTGTCATCTTATTGAACAACATTTAACTTACTGATATCAACCGTGTCTCTCAGATTTTTTAAATTCAACTCAAAGAAGTGATAAAATTATGTTTTATGTATGTTTTCAAATGCTCCTAGGAGGTAGGTAAAAGACGGTAAAAAGTTCAATATAATTTTTATATATCTAAAATTAATATAAAATCACTCCGATGAATTACATTAAACTTATATAGGTATTATGTATCTATTTTGACCTAAAATAAATTCAAATAAAATAAATAATTATTTAAATAAAAAGTCGGTTTTAACCAATAACTCAGTGTTTTTCACTATTCATCAAAAATTGAAAGTTTTCAGAATAATACAAATAATTCACCCTAAGCTAATTTCGATATTCCTAATCAAAATATGAAGTCCATTTTGAATGTTAAAATTTATAAAATTTCAACAAGTGGGTATTACTATTCATAACGGATAGTTTGATTGGTTGTGGTGTGTTAGAACTCGAAGTTGCGTACAACACACACTATTGTATTATTCAAAGGGAAACGTACCGTGGATGCTTAGGGTGCTACATTATCTACTCCTTCAAATAATTTCATTCTTGAAATTTTTCAAGAAATACCACACAAAATGATTTGGGTGGTTCTTCATCATAAGTTCCTCGGGTTCCCATGTTGCCTCTTCCATCTTATGATTTCTCCATAGAACTTTTACCAGGCGAGTCGTCCAATTTCTCTATACTTGTTCTCTAGTATCAAAAATCCTGACAGGATCTTCGTAATAAGACTTATCAGGTCCCAGTTCTAATTCCTCATAGCTGAGTACATGCATTGGGCCAGACATGTATTTTCTCGACAGTGATACGTGGAACACATCGTGAACTTTGGAGAGACTTGGCGGCATTGCCAAACGGTAAGCTACAACCCCAATTTGTTCTAGAATTTATAAAGGTCCAATGTACTTGGGACTAAATTTAACCTTCTTTACTGAAACGTATAACACCCTTCCATGGAGATACCTTTAAGAAAACATAATCACCAACTTGAAATTCCAAATCCTTCCTTTGATTATCTGCATAGCTCTTCTGCCTACTTTGAGCTACTTTGATGTGGGTATGGATTACCTTCACCTTTTCCATCGTTTCCTCCACAAGTTCTAGGCCTACAAGTTTTCTTTCACCAACATCATCCCAACAGGTTGGTGTGCGAAATCTCATTCTGTATAATGCTTCATATGATGCCATATGAATACTTTAATAGAAGCTATTGTTATAAGAAAATTCTACCTGAGGTAAATATTGATCCCACATACCTTGAAAGTCAAGTGAGCAGGATCACAACATTCCTTATAAGGTTTGAATAGTTTGTTCTGATTGTCCATCTATTTGAGGGTGGTAGGCAGTGCTCAAATGAAGTTCAGTATCCAAGTCTTTCTTAAGACTTTTCCAGAATCATGATGTAAAATGGGGATCACGATCAGAAACAATCGATAGTGGTACTCCATGAAGTATCACAACTTCATTAATATATAGTTTTGCTAGACGTTTAAGTGGTAGATATTCTCTTATATAAATAAAATGTGTTGACTTGGTAAGACGATAAAAAATGACCCATATTACATCGTTCCTTCTAGGATTCTTTGGAAGTCCCATGACAAAGTCCATCGTAATATTATCCCATTTCCAATCAAGTATGGGAATAGGTTGCATGACTCCTCCAGGATGTTGCCTTCCAGCTTTCACTTGTTGAAAACCACACATCTTGACACATAATAGGCAATCTCCCTCTACATTTTGTCCCACCAAAAATGTTCCTTCTAATCTATATACATCTTGATGATCCTAGGTTGTATAGAGAAATTGGAAATATGAGCATCATCCAACAATTCCCTTTTTAGATCAGGTATGTTTGGAACACAAAGTCTCTTCAAAAATTTCAAAATTCCATCTTCATACACAAAGTCACTCAATATCCCATCATTCACATCTTTAATCCACTTTTGAAACTCTTCATCACTGGTTTTAGAACTCTTTATCCTTTCTAGTAAAGATGGTTTGGAAACTATTTGAAAAAGTATTGATGTTTGACCTTCCATGGTGATTCCCATACCCATCATTACTATATCCATGTATATAGGATCCTTTTCAACACTCAACTTGTTTAAAACTCCATGATCCTTTCTAATAAAATCATCTACAACCTTATTTTCCTTCCCCGGGTGGTAGTGTATCGTGCAATCATAATCCTTGAGTTGTTCAATCCATCACCTTTGCCTCATTTTGAGTTATTTCTGTGAGAAAATATACTTCAAACTCTTGTGATCGTATATATCTCACATTTTCACCATAGATATAATGTATCCATATCTTCAAAGTAAAGATTATAGCTGTTAACTCAAGATCATGAGTATGATAATTTTGTTCATGAATTTTTAGCTGTCGTGATGCATATGCAATAACCAAATCATTCTGCATAAGGACACAACCAAGTCCTTTCTTTGAAGCATCACTATAAATAACAAACCCCTCATTCCCCAATGGAAGATTCAAGATAAGAGCATTGAATAATGTTATATTGAATTCTTCAAAACATTCTTCACACTCTTTTGACCAAACAAATTTAACACCTTTACGTGTGAGCTTCATTAATGGGTTAGCCAATGGGGAAAAATTCTGGACGAAACACTGATAATAACCTGCTAAACCAATAAAACTGCGTACCACGGTTATACTCGTTGGTGCATACCATTCTTGGAGTGCTATTATCATAGAAGGATAAACATAGATTCCATCCTTAGAGACAATATGGCCAACAAAAGAATTCTCTTGAATCCAGAATTCACACTTGCTAAACTTCCCATATAATTCATGTCTTCTAAGAGTCTTTAGAATAACGCACAAGTTATTTTTCATGATCTTTGTAGCTTTTGGAGTATACAATGATATAATAAATAAATACCACTATAAAGTAATCAAGATATTCCTTGAAAATTCTATTCATTAGATCAATGAAGAAAGAGGGTGCATTAGTCAATACAAAAGGCATTACTGTAAACTCGTAATACCCATACCTTGTTCGAAATGTTATTTTTGGAATGTATTCCTTATTCACACACAACTAATGATATCCATATAAAATGTTAATCTTTGAAAATTATTTAACTCCATGAAGTTGTTCAAATAAATCATCAATGCGAGGTAAGAGATACTTTTTCATTATTGTTAAAGCATCGATCTCCCTGTAGTCAAGGCACAACCTAATAGATCCATATTTCTTCTTAATAAAAAGAACATGGGCTCCCCATGGAAAAAAACTAGGGAGAATAAATACCTTATTACTCAATTACTCTAGTTGTTTCATTAGTTCCACTAATTCTACAATGTCCATTCTATAAGGGGTCTTCGATATGGGCCTTGAACCAGGAATTAAGTCAATGGAAAACTCAATTTCTCATTATGGAGGATGTCCCGGTAAATCTTTTGGAAAAACATCAACATATTCTTGAATAATAGGTACACCCTCTATTTGAACATTACTTTCCTCACCCACAGTTATTTCATTCTCTTCTTTCCCGATAATTGAATTTAGTTGAGCTACTGTGGGTGGATCTTGAAAAAAATTAGGTTGTGAAATTTATTATCTAAAGATAATGTACTCCTTATCATCATCAAAAATTGTAACCTTATTCTTCTTACAATAAATTTTTGCATCATGGTCCGATATCAAATACATACCGAGGTTTATATCAAACTCAATCATGGGTATGATAACGAGATCAGTAGATAAATAAAGTTTATATTTCTTAATGGGAATTGGTTCAAAAAACATTGTTGCAATGATACTTCCCTTAGGAGTTTTGACTGACTACTACTTTGTTAAATCAAATTGGAAATATGAAATTTTCTTAGAAAACTGGGAAGATATATAATAATGTGATGATCTAGAATCAAATAAAGCATTTTCTAAACATGAGGAAACCATTAAATTACCTGTTACTATGTCTTTCGGAGCTTCAACCTCAGCATTAGTGATAGCATATGCTTGGCCTTGATCCCTTGGCCTTTTCTGAGGTAAGTTCTTCTAACTCTTAGGACATTCATTCTTATAATGCACCCTTTCTCTACAATTGTAGAATTTGACATCGACATCCTTTTTATTCCCCTTGCAATCACGAGCTTGGTGGCCTTTTTCACCACACTTGTAACAGTCTCTCATTCCATTCAGGAAAGTACCAGGGTGTTTATTCCCACATTTATTGTAGGATGGATATTCAATATTTCCCTTATTCCCCTTATTTCCATTTCCAGAGTGATCGGTAGATCTATTCTTCTCTTACTTTGCTTTAAAGTCATAAGACATAGAGAATTCCTTCTCTGTCTTGATAGCACATGAGACAATATATTTGTACAACGAGAAGTATTGTGAGACTAATTCTCGATGGAGAAACGATTTTAACCCATAAAATAAATGATAAATATTAATTCTTCAGTTATGTATATAATCTGCAGCATGCCTTGATAACCTTGTAATGTTATACTCATACTTTGCAACATTCTCGTCCCCCTTTTGCCTCATACTCAGAAATTGTCTTTCCATATCCACTCGATGGTCATGAGGAATGTATTTTTCTAAGAAAATTTCTTTAAACTCTCTACATTCCATATTTGATACTTCATCATCTTCCTTTGTGTTTTGAATCAATGACCACCATTGATCAACATCTCCAGTGAGGTGGTAAACTGCCATGAAAACTTTTTCCCTTTCGCTACTCCCCAAGGAGTGGAATATTTTCTCTAAGGAATTTATCCATTGCTCAGCTACTAGTGTATTTGTACCCCCATTGAATGTTGGTGGTTGTTTCCTCATGAAGCGATCTTACATTGATCCTCCATGCTACGGATTAGGGTGTTCCATATGGGTAATGTTATTATTCATAACCTGACTTAGTTGTCCCAGTATAGTGATAAATTGATTAACACTAGTTGTATCACCAGCTCCACTATAATTATCTTGAGCAAGAGCGAAATACCAACATGGAGTGCTTGAATTGATATGGTTTCCATTCCTTACACAAGACTACATTTCTAAACAATGGCATAAAGTACATTAGTTTATGAATCAAAATACATAATTCAGTACTTTTAAAACACTTAACATAAATTGAACAGTTTATCGATATAATCCATAATCATAAAAATGTTTTCATTGAGGAAGTATATACTCATAAACCCTTCTTAATGGAATGTAATGAAAATGAGAATTATCCTAAGAATATCCCCTGGGGGTTGCTTAACCAAGAGTGCAGTAAGGCCCGTTGTCGTGCACGAGTTCCCGTTCGAGTATAGCTCAAATTGGTGTTTTCAGGTTTTACCCCAAGGTATATCTATTCCAGAGCCTCCTCTACGTGCTCATATCCAGAGAGGGACATATTTCTTGGAAACTCACATAATATCTACAATACCAAAATTCTAGGAAGTTCTTTTATACTAATCCTCAAAGTCTATCTTAGGTCCATGTGCTCTAATCAAAGTTTATCTAAATCTAGCTTCCAAGGTTTGCTCTAATAATCCTCGGATACCTACTATAATTCCCCAACCCCAGTTACCCAGAGTCGGTGAATTATTACATAACATTGGTATGATCACAAAATATCAAGTCTTGAAATACCGATTAGTTTAGTAGCCTAGGAAATACTAGATACATTCATAAGGTTTACATTATATCCTAAAATGGAAAACTACAACAACATTGTTTCAATAGAAAACACTGATATCACATTGAATATCCATGCAAGTAAGTCACAATATACTTCTTCATATCCTGATAAAAATAAAACATAAAAAGGGGTGAGCTCAGATGCTCAGTAAAGATAACAATATTGTGAAAACTTTCATAAATAAGCATAAAAATTTAAGGCAATTTATAAGACTAAAAAAAAGTATTTTAAACATGAACTTCAACATAATATGTAAAAGATAAAATCAAATAATTAAATTTACTTATTCACATGGATATTCGACTAGTTGAGTAATCACATGCAATATCAATAGCCACTTTCATAATGATGGAATACATAATGCCAGACTTTCATAACCACATAGTCAAGGGCTTGTGCCAAGATTATAAATGCGATTTTGTCAAGAACTTGTTCCAAGACACTATTTTGTCTCGTGATACCTACCGAAACATCGAGGAGATATAGCGGGCTCCACCCGTCACTTACTATGTTTAATGTATTCCTCATATGAAAAGTTTTAAACATAACATAAACCTGCAAATCATTTTTTTCACATTTTCAGAAGCTGGTTTAAGTGGTTGCCGGTACCCATTACAACATTTCACCACATCCTTTTAACCACATCTCCACATCCAGATGAAATACACATTTCAAATTTCAAATTCAAATCCATCGCCAGCCTCCTCGAGCTTCGAACCGGCGTCATCTTCACGTGCCCATGATCGCTTCAAACCTGCCAACGAATCCCACGACAGCGCTGACATGCCTCGCGCCGCTCACCGCACGTCAATCCCTCACTACGTAATATCCCACACGCAAAACGAAAGCCACACGACGACCCGAACACCATCACATGCCAAACTTTCACTGGAACACCGGCGAGGTACACCGGCTCCCATCGTCGTCTTCAGCGGTAACCATCATCGTCGTCCCTGGTGAGCTTCACCGATAACAAAAAAATCACCGTCAGAGAAACATCCCGACACCAGAACATCAACGTCTTCACCCAAATCACCAAGAGAACAGAGCAAAGGCCTAAAACCTTCACCCCCATCTCGAAAAAAGGAATCAATCGCAAAAACTCCACGATATACAGCAAAACCTCCACTCTAGCAACCATCACGAACAAAAAAAATCAAAGAGATCAAAAGAAATTCCACCAAAAACCAAATCAAGCCGCTCCAGAAACGGCACCACAACATCACCCTGACTCGAAAAAACCCTCTTCCACCCGAACAACCAACCACATCAGACACAACAAGACCCCAACAAATTCAGTGGAGAAGAGAAGGAACCCACAAACTGTCGACAAACAGGCGCGACCCCCCAACACTGAAAAAAGCTCACCATGGGGCAACTACAAGAAGCCGAGAACAACACCAGGAGCGCTCCGAAGAGTATGCCGTCAACGCAGACCGGTCTTACACCCGTAGATCTGAACCAGAAACCACTGAATCCCAAAGCGAACCTTTATAGCAAGAGGAAATACCACAAACCCTCCAGACGCAATGACCGCAGAGAGCCTCCAAAAACCCACCGAACGCGGGGGAAAACGCCATGTCTTCCGCAGTGAAGGAGTAGTGACGGCGAGAGGAAAAATACCTAGGTCGAGAGCCCTTTATGGGAGAATCCTTATTCACTCCCAATTACACCCTTCTACTAATTAGGCTCCTCTATAAACATAACATAAACATTAGTATTAAAAATACATATGAAATGTCAATAATTTTTCCATAAACCATGAATGGTATAAAAATAACACATCCGCAATCAAACATATCACAAAAATTCAATACAATATGGAAGATTTGTATCATAATAAATCAATTTCAAACAAGATTAAAATCCATCAAAGGATATTGACATAGAAGAAATCAAAACCTTTTTTAGAGAAATATCACTTTTTATTTTGAAATCATTTAAGAGTCACATAATTATAAAGAAAACATTTATTTTGAATAAATTCTTATAAGCTTTTAAGCGAAGCTTTGATGATGTTATGATGGAAGAAAATAGCCGCACCCACCGTATAAGTTAAAAAAACATTATGACCTTAAATTTGTCAAAAAAGTCAAAAAGTACCATGTTTGGAAAATGATGGAAAGATTCCTTTAAAAAACATATAAGATCAAATAAGGGTATAAATGAATTTAACGCATTGTATATTAAATAGTAAAAATGTTTTGAAATGCATTTTTAAGAAACATGTATGTGGATGATAAAGAGGTCCCAGTAGATACTTACGTAAAAACAACCTCGGATAATAAAGAAATTGTGAATTTAACCCTTAACAATTTGGTAACTTAAGAAACATACACCACATGGAAGAAGAATCATACAATTAGGATGTAAATACCCATAAGTTAAAGTATATTACACAAAGAATACAATTATGGGTAGTACATACACCACACTAAAGGAAATAGTGGCAATTATAGCATGGATCACACAAGAATAAAAAGTGAGATGAAAACCCCTTACCTTGTTATTTTCCTTGGTCAAGGGTATGTTAACCTCCTGTATAATGGTGAAATAATTTTTATTAAATTATACAATAACCATATACATTAATATGATATCATATCTGATCTTCTAATATTGCTTTGTTAATAATATTTTTGTATTATCGTCGTTTCCGGTGTAAACTTACTCATTATATTTTATATGTTTTGTTACATAAGCCATGTTTGTTATGGACATGTTGTATATCATTCATATCCCGAATGATATCAAGTCCTTAAACATTATTTTTAATCATCAAATAAAAAATTAGGCTTGAATGGATACGATGGGGAACGAATGTCATCGCGTTCGTGGAGACAGTAGTCCGTCCGTATGCTTGAGAGACAATATCAATATTTTGATATTAAAATAGTATATAATTGAATGGTATATCATATATAAAGAATAATTATCATGTTATATTTATTATTTAAATCAGTTATACTCATTATTATACCCATCAAAATGGTGAAATGTTTGAATAGAAAACTACACCACGACGTGGAGACGGTAAGCCGTACGTATGAACGTGTGGTGACTTTTTAATTCATAGGATGGATAAAATAACTAATATGGTTGTAAAATTTTTATAATAACATCAAAGTATAAAGAAGATACTGGATTTATTATTATATAATTGAAACAACAAGGAAAGAGGAAGTGTAAGAAGAAAATAATTTTAAAGAGGTGATGAAATATTTACCTCTTCTTCGGGTTCTTCCTTTTGATTTGATAAAAAGGGATCATTAGGTTGGATTTATGACTAATGGAAGGACTGTAGGATGAATTTATGGAAGTTGAGAGGATATTTGGGTAGGGTTTGGCAGAGCCAAAAGGCTTTGAAGGTGTGAATTAGAGAGAAGGGGGAGTTCCCTTTTATAAGAGGGGTGAGGGGCACCTTAGGAAAAACAAAATATATTATTTTATAATAGAATAATTTTCGGTTTATAATGGATCAAAAATGAATTATTTAAATTATAATTTGGGTATGGATCCAAAACCACTCAACCAATAGGTTTTAGACAGGTTGGGGTCACTACATTAACTTTATCTTTTAGATTTACTCTTAGTTAATTAGTTTGACATTTACCATGTCTCTTTGTATTTTAATATTATATGATCAATAAATATACTATAAAAATTCAAGAGAACCCCAAGTGGTTATTAATATATATAAACTTATCTAACTCCTTTGGCAAAACCTTAGATTTTTAGGAATAGAATATCAATTAATAATATAATATTTGTTTTAAAAACTCTTTTATGTCAATTTTGACACTATTTGGTAATTGATTTTTGTGAAAATCATAACAGCATGATTAATTCAAAAAAAGTTAATTAAATCAATCCGAACATGTCATATTAACCTATACAATTCTTGGAATTCATCAAAAGTCTTAATTTACATTTATTTGGGTACTTATAATATCAATTATTTTAATCATTCATTAACACAATAATTACTGCAACATCAATTTGTCATAAATAAATTAAATTATTTAATGTATAAAAATTATTAATAAAATACCATTATGTGGGAAATATTTTTATCTTTCTAATAAATATTTATAATATAATTTATTTTATTTATAACCCTATATTAAATATTTTTTAATTATTAAACTTTGATTTTAACTCTTTTAACACTTCTTTAAGTAAAATAATAAGAAATGTCCTAATCTAATACAAGTGGACCTAAAGGATCATATTTTATTCCTAAGGTTGTTTTTTGTTGAATTATACTTATAAAATAGGATTATTACATGTGTTAGGGTAATAATAATACCATTTTCCCTTAATTACCCTATTTACTTTTAACCATGGTAAATAAAAGTAAAAAGTTACTATTCATTTAAAATTATTTTCATCTTATTGATCAAAATTTTACTTATTGATATCAACTGTGTCTCTTGGATTTTTGAAATTCAACTCACTGAAGTGGTAAAATTATGTTTCATGTAAATTTGAAAATGCTCCTAGGAGGTGGGTAAAAGATCGTAAAAAGTTCAATAAAATTTTTATATATCTAAAATTAATATAAAATGACTCCAAAGAATTACATTGAACTTATATAGGTATTATGTATCTATTTTGACATAAAATAAATTTAAATAAAATAAACAATTATTTAAATAAAAATTCGGTATTAACCAATAACTCAGTGTTTTTCACTATTCATAAAAAAAATTGAATGTTTTCAGAAAAATACCAAAAATTCACCCTAAGCTAATTTCGATATTCTGAATCATAAAATGAAGCCTATTTTGAAAGATAAAATTTATAAAATTTCAAAAAGTTGGTATTACTATTCATTATGGCTAATTTGATTGGTTTTCGTGTGTTAGAACTCGAAGTTGCGTACAACACACGTTATTGTATTATTCAAAGAGAAACATACCATGGAAGCTTGGGGTGTTACAATAATGTATACGCGGATACTCTTACTTCATAACTTTTATAGATGACATGAGTAGATACGGTTATGTCAAATTAATGAGGTATAAGTACGAGTCTCTTGAGAAATTCAACGAATTCAAGAATGAGTTAGAGAATCAACTTAGTATGAAGATAACAAAGCTTAAATTAGATCGAGGTGGTGAACATATTAACCAAGAGTTTGTTAAATTTATATAGGTTTTTTGTAATCTACCTCACCTCACTCCACATCATAAACTATAGTGGAATGGTGTTAATAAATGGAGAAATAATACCTTGTTAGAAATGGTATGGTTGATGATGAGTCATGTATATATTCCATTACCATTTTAGGGATATTAATTAAAAAATATGAAATAAATATTAAATTTTCTTTCAACTAAATTGCAAAACTGGAATTCCATTCAAGCTATGGGGCGGAAAAACCCCATTTTGTTGCATACACGTGTTTGGGGTTGCGAGGCATTTTTTATTTCCATCTTGGTAAAAAAACTAGCACCCCAGGACATAGATTGTAACATTATGGGGTATCCTAAGTTAATAAAGGGGATAATACCTATTCAACCCATCATAAAAGAAAGTGAATATCAGCAGACAATCATGTTTTTTGAGAGGGTGCATGTCCTCAAAAAGGATAGTGGGATCAAGATTGAATTTGAAAAAGTTGATTCTCAAGATACACAAGATATGGAAAAGGAAAATATTACAAATTTCCCCGTGTATTAAGTAGTTATTGAAATACAAGTACTACCTAGGAGAATAATAGAGGTAAGAGAACAAGAGAGATATGGTTTTATAGTAACAGAATATGGTGACCAATTATTAGTTGATAATCATGAACCTCCCTCATATAAGGATGCAGTAGAGAGATTTGAAGCTACAAGATGGAATGTAGCCATGAATTTTGAAATGGATTCCATGTATCACAGTATTATATTTATTAGCTTTCAAGTTGGGGTAAATATAGAGACCGCCATTTGGCAGTCACTGTATTTTTACACCCCCAACCTAATTCCCCCCGCCCCTCATTTACCCTCCCCAACCCCACGAACCAATCCACCGCGTTTACCTCCCCAATCCCACTACCTCTCCATGTTCACCCTCTTGGCGACCCTGATACCCCCAAAACCCTGATCCCCTTACCTTCACGCTTCCACCCACGACCCCGATACACCCTTGCGACCCCGACGACCCCCAACCATTGCCTCCGCGCTGCACCCCCATTGACCCTAGTGACCTCGGAGACCCCAGCGACCCCCACCCCCTCGCCTCGACACTATTCCCACCATGACCCCCCCCCCCCCCCCCCGCGATGCCGAGACACCCCGACGACACGAACCCCCCGCCTCCACACTGGACAGCCGCGATCGTTCCCTCCCGGCCCCACAGAACCCTTCTGGTGAGTTGTATTTTATCCCAATTTTTCAATTATAAGGTTAATAATATCCAAAAATTTATCATTTTCTAACATTAGGACTCTTTTCGTGTCATATTTAATTTCTCTGATAAGATGTTTTTTCTGATCAATATATTGAAATGAATTGAAAATATGACATAATAAATTACTATCAAAACAATATTGATAGCTGTTGACTTCTCAATCCTTTTCATTTTGATATAATCCTTTTTTTGATCACATCCATTAATTGTTAACATATTTGATCCTCTCCAATATGTGATAGATCATCCTAATATATCAAATATGAAAACCTATTTTTTATTTTTATCTTACTCTATGACTCTTTAGTTTTTTCACCACACAATTTTAAACTTCCATTGTAACATTCCTTCACATACCTAATTATTTATATTTTCCATAGTTATTATAAAATTTATACTAGAAATAATATACATAAAATAGATTAAGAGTACTGATATCTACATAACTATATCCACTTCTCTTGTTCCATAAATAACCTATTTACAATATAAAACTTTTTTTATATAACCTATATTTCAGTATAAATAATTAATTTTTTTATATTATAATGTGTATTTTTTACTTATTTAGTTGCCTTTTTGAACCACTCCCATGCTTCATCCAACAGTTCCGCCCCTTTTGAGTCCAGTCATCATACCCCTGTCGTCAAGCCATTTCACCGTCATGGATCTGCAATCGAGTCGCACCACATTATCCACGGTCCAGTCCTCTGCAGATAAGTTATTTTTTGACTTCCACAATCTATTATGCAGGTTATTTTTTAAATTTTATTGCCCAGAGAGTCCTCTCAGAGGGAATTTTTTTTATTCATGACAAAGACTAAAAGATAGGTTTTTTGTCCTTAAAAATAGCTTTGAACTCATTGGTTTTTAAGTTTTAATGATATGCATTTTTTATAATTTAAATAAGATATTTCTATTATTTTCTTTCTATTAAATACAAATATTGATAAGACTTGGATTGATATTCAAGATAGGTTTTCTGTTGAATAATATGATGGGATTGAGCGATTTATGGATTTCACCAACAGATTTCCAAGAGATTTGATTAGTTTTCCATAAAAAAGGTGCAAAGAGATATCTCTTCAAAAGAGATAGTGTTAGAGAACATCTGTTTTTGAATGGGTTTTTGAGAAACTATAAGACATGGACACGTCATAGAGAAGAGTCTGTTTCATGTCATCAATCAGAAAATATTCATATGGATGTTGATTAGAGAATAGTTGATCCGATAATTACAATTCTCAATGATATGACGCATCTGTTTCAACCTGAAGACAGTAATGTCATAAATGACAACATTGGATCAAGTAATCCTTGTTCTTCTATAGATGGAGAAGCATTGAAATTATTTGAGATTATTGATGATGTGTGTAGTGAATTATATCATGGATGCACTAAATTTAGTAAATTTTAATTCATCCTTTAATTGTTACACCTAAAGTCCTTGAACTAGTGGTCAGACACCACATTCAACATGTTGTTGGTATTGTTGAATAAGGTACTCCTTACTAGAGCGAAGATTCCAGAGTTATTCTATCAAGATCGCAAGTTGACCGATGATATTGGTTTTATATATGATACCATTGATGCATTCCACAATAATTGTGTGTTTTTCAGAAAAGAGAATGCACAATTAAATAATTATACTATTTTATATACATCCAGGTGAAAGGCCAATGAGATTAATCAAGGTAGTCAGATTCTTCCTGGAAGATTCTTGAATCAAGGGAAAGAAGTTTCCGCTAAGCAGATGCGTTATTTTATACTAAAACCGAGACTGAAGAGATTCTTCATGTCAACTAAAATCTTTAAATTGATGACTTGTAATTTAGAGAGAAACAAGTAGGTTGATAAATTAACTCACTCGGAAGATTCTTTGGCATGGAAATAGTTTGATCAAAGACACCCAAACTTTTCTCGGGATGATTGTAATGTTCAACTGTGTTTGGAAGAAGATGGTATTAACCCATTTAGGTCCATGGTTGGTGCAACACATAGTACATGGCCAGTGTTGTTGGTTCCATACAACCATTCCCCATGGGCATGTATGAAACAACCATTTTTGGTACTGTCGATTCTAATTGATGGATAGAGAGGAACTGGCGATAAAATCGATATTAATATTCAACCATTGATTTATGAGATGTATGAATTTTGGGGTGATGGTGTAATGACTTTTTACTCGAAAGATAATGACAAGTTTAGACTCTGGGCCTCTTTGTTATGGACAATTAATGATTTCCCTGCGTATGCTAACTTATCAGGTTGGAGTACAAAAGGAGAATTCACCTGCCCTTGTTGTAATAAGAGTAAGAAATCAATATGGATTAAGCACTATAGAAAGTGGTAATATCTTGGTCACATACACTTTCTTCCTCCATTGTAGAGTTTCTGAAAAGACCGTGTGTCATTTGATGGGAATAGGGAGTATGACCCATCACCACAAATACTGTTTGGTGTTCAAATTTGTGAACAACTAGATCAAGAAAACATCCTTACAATTTATGATTTTCATTATTTAATGGATCTTTCATTTCCTTATATTCCCACAAAAAATAGACACTGCAGTCAAAATTGGAAGAAACAAAGTATTTTTTTGAATTTCCTTATGGGAAATATAATATTTTAAGACAGAATTTGGATGTGATGCACATTGAAAAAAAATGTATGTGATAATATATAGTGCACCATTTTAGGCATTAAGGGGAAATCAAATGATAGTGTTAATGCTCGATGTGATTTGAAAGAAATGGGATTGAGAAAACATTTAAATTTACAATTGGGTGAAGGTAATCGGGCACACATGCCTGCTACATAGTAAACAATGAGTAAAAAAGAAAAACAAACATTTCTATCAATTTTGAAGACCATTAAGGTGATAGATAGTTATTGATCTAATATTTTCAAGTGTGTCAATATGACTGGCATGACATTACATGGGTTGAAAAGTTATGATAATAATATTTTGCTTCAACAATTAATTCTTATAGTAATTCATGATTGCTTACCTACCCAGGTTACTGAGCCATTGATTGAAGTTTCTAATTTTTTTAGATTGCTCTATTCAAGAAATAATTGCATGAGTGATTTGAGAAAGCTACAGGATAAGATTGTACTTCCACTATGTCACCTAGAGAAACTATTCCCACCGTGGTTGAAACAAAGATGGATAAACCCTCCCAGAATGATGAGGGTATAATTGGAGAAGGAATAAAGTTTGATATACACAACGATGAGTGGGTTCAAGCTCATTGATATGTTTTTTTCAATACTCCATTAGTTATTCCATTATTACAGATAGTTTCATAGTTTATGTTTCTTCTATTTCTATATTTATTTTATTACTTACCATTTATTGTGTTGTGATTTAGGACACATATCTCTGAGTTGAAACATGAAATGCCCCGTGAAACTGACTATCAAATCCAAAAATATAATTTCAACACATTTCATGAGTGGTTTAAGACTCATGTACGTATAAATAATTTCATTAATATTTTTATAGTGGAAATAGTTGAATTTTCACAATCCTTTACCCATTGAACTATGTGAAATTTATAGATTCAAAAGATACGCGATTTAATTACCCATAATGTGAGCGAAGAACTCAACCAACTAGATGATTTCCCATTTATTACATCTCATCGCTATAATTATTTGGTTTCTAATGGATTCTAATTTCTTTTTAGCGATGTTGACATGAATCAAGCCTCACAAAATATCGGTGTTGGTTGTTCTTTTGTTGGTGTGGGTTATTATTATGGATTGGTCGGGGATATTATTGAGGTTATTTATGGTCGTGGCTTAAAACACATATTTTTATGGTGTGATTGGGTCGATCCAGTTCATGGAACGAAAGTTGATAACTTCCAATTTATGTCAGTTAGCTTTAAAAATATGTTGTATGATGATGACTGAATAAGAAATGATCCCTTCATATTGACATCGTAGGTAGAGCAAGTTTACTTTGTCAGCATTGACTCTGATTGGAATGTTATGGTAAAAATGTATAGAAGAGGGGTGTTTCTAATTGATCAAGAGGAACCTATCAATGTTGAATTTCCTGATCAAACACTTGAACAAAAAATAGTAACAATACGAGATGAAGATATACAATGGTCCAGAGAGACAATTGAAGGAGATACGATAGACTTGCATGATTAGTGAATACTGTAATTATTTCCCCATATTGTCTATAAAAATATTTATGAGTTATATATGTATAAAAATTTCTTGATTTAACTATAATTATTTTTAATGTAGGTATGTCACAGGGTGATCAGAGTGGTTCACCTGATGTTGTCGGTATGTATGTTTTCATTTTTCCTAATTAATTGATTTTAATTTTCCTTGTTTATTTCCCTAACTGTATGTAATTTTTAATTAAAAATTCAGTTACATAATAATTGGATTATGAATTTATGTTTATTAGGAACTAGTGCGTCTTCTACCAGACGCAGAGGTCCTGGTAGAGGGGTTATATCCTAGAACTCTGGAGCCTGATTGGATGTGTTTTTTGATGACACATTCCACCCAGTCGGAGAAGGTGCTACTGTATTGATTCGTCAGTTTGGGCATGTGATACGAGACCCACATAGACTCCACCTGAGGACTCATGATTAGACTTCTTTACCCCAATATACGATTGAAAAATTATGGAGGGAGGTTCAGGTAAATTAATTTTTTTAATTTTTCATGATATTGTTTTTATTAATGTTGCATCTACTGACTAATTTTTTACAAGATATTATGAAATCCTGTCCAGACGAGTTTTGAGTCGTATGTATGGAAAAATTCAAAAAATTATGGAAGGATTACAAGGGAAGGGTGAAGAGAGATCACTGGATACCATATGCAGGAGTGCATGAAATTATATAGCGAGTCCCTCGTGGAATTCTTCCTGTGTAGTGGCAGGATTTGGTTGCGTTTTAGTCATGTGAGGAAACGGTGTTTAGATTTATTTCTTTTAATCTATAAATGACTAATTTTTCATATGTCTATTAACTGAATACATTGAATGTAGACCGAGTCTGCTCTTCATTCACGTAATCCAGTGATGCAGGGCACGCCTTCCAGACTTGGAACTCGACATGTGTCACATCTCAGACATGATTCAAGTTTAGAATTTACTATTAATTCATATATTAAAAATATTGTAGTATAACATGGTGAATCCCTTTGTTATAGTTACACCAATGAGGTGAGCTGATCGATCAGATGTCCATATGGGTGAGGACTCGTAGGGAGGGAGATTTCTATGTTTTCAGTGTTATAGTAAGCAAAATATTTACTAATAAATTTATTTTTATTTTATAAAAATTATTCATATTTGTTCATTGATTCATTATATGCTACAGGATCAGTTTGATGCTCAGTTAGCAGAGTTTCCAGAAGAGCAACGTCGAAGTACTATGCGTAGAGATGAGATATTTCAGCGTGACGTGGGGCGTGACGGTCCTCGTTATTCCTTGACTTATGGTGGCGGTGTCCCATGACATGCATTTGTTAGAGCAGAGGTGATGGGTGCATGCAGAGATGCATGGATGCGCACACAAACTGAGATAGATTCTGCCATACAGGCTATGCAATAAAAGATGGATGCATAGTTTCAGCAGTTACCTGCAGAGTATGAAGAGAGATTATCACAGATGTCAGGACGTATCAATGAAGTGACGATGCATTGTCCAGTTGGTGGTACACAAGTGGCATCATACGTAAACAATAAAACAAACCATACTCATATTGAATTATATTGATATAAGTTTAAGATACATAATATTGATTTATATTGTAGGCTCTAGATATAGTTGGTGGACACCATAGTGATATTAGGGATCCAGATGAGGATGAACATTCATTAGGTAATTTACATTACCATTTTAATATCATAAATGTATTAGGAATTAATAATTATTCTCGAACCTTAAAGTTTATCTAAACCTATGTATTTTATTGTTTTAATTCTTGTGATTTAATTCATTATTTTAAAGTTTACCTTATTTTTAATTATGATATATTACCTAACACTTCAATTTATTAATAGGACAACATTCTAACTATTTTTTGTGATGTGTACACAAAGACGACATGTCAATCGAACGTGCAGTTTGCGCGGTACGGCTGAATATGGGTGTTTCTGGTGTTTGGCGCGCTTGAAAAAGGAGTGTGGGGTGGTCAAAATGGACGAACGACCTTGGGATTCCATGGAATTAGAAAACAAAAATCGGAGAGTGAATTGTGAAATGGTCGGGTAGACAACATGTCAATCAAAGGTGTCGTGTGACTGCGGTGATCTAAAACGCATTTCCGGTGCCATAAATGACCAAAACAGGCATGTAATAGTCAAATACATATCGAATGACATCCGAATAACTTGAAATAAAAGGAAAAAATTCTACTTTTTATCCGTGACTTGTAAGAGAAGAAGGAACGTTAATCAGACATGCAGTTTCTGTGGTTTGGCTATATATGTGTGTTTTAGGTGTTTCACGCGCATGAAAAATGTGCGTGGGGTGGACAAAACCGGCCGAATGACCTAATAATGCCATTAAATAAGATGAATACAACCGGTGAGTGAATTTTGAAATGGTCAGGTAGAATGCACGTCAATCAGAGGTGTTGTGTGACCGTAGTGATCGAAAATGCATTTTCGGTGCAATACATGACCAAAACAGGCATGTAACGGTCAAATGAATACCGAACGACATAGGATTGACTTGAAATCATAGGAAAGCATTAAAAGTATTATTCGTGACATGTACGCTGAGACAACACATCAATAGGATGTGCAGTTTGTGTGGTATGGCTGAATATGTGTGTTTTAGGTGTTTGGGGTGCTTGAAAAAGGTGCGTGGGGTGGTAAAAACCAGACGAACGGTCTCAGAATTCCATTAAATCAGAAAACAGAAACCGAATAGTGAAATTTGAAATCTTCAGGCAGACGACATGTCAATCGGAGGTGTCGTGTGACCTGGGTGACCAATAACACATTTCTGGTGCCATAAACAACCAAAACAGGAGTTTAACGGTCAAATGCATACTGAAAGACATCATACTGACTTGAAATCATAGGAAAACATTCTAATTATTTTTCGTGATGTGTATGCGGAGACGACATGTCAATCAGATTTTCAGTTTGCATGGTACAGTTGATTATGTGTGTTTTTGGTGTTTGGCGCGCTTGAAAAAGGTGCATGGGGTGTTCAAAACTGACCGAACGACCTTGGAATTTCATGAAATCAGATGAAAATAACCAGAAAGTGAATTTTGAAATGGTCGGGTAGAAGACACATCAATCGGAGGTGTCATTTGACTGTAGTGACCGAAAACTCATTTCAGGATCCATAAACGACTAAAACATGCATTTAACAGTCAAATG
This sequence comes from Viscum album, assembly GCA_963277665.1. NCBI lineage: Eukaryota > Viridiplantae > Streptophyta > Magnoliopsida > Santalales > Viscaceae > Viscum > Viscum album. The sequence goes on from OY728134.1 coordinate 1,286,275,965, forward strand.
CAAACCGAACGACATCAGAATCAATTGAAATCACTAGAAAAAATTATAATTATTTTTTGTGACATGTACGCAGATACCCCACGTCAATATCACGTGTGATTTGCGGGGTATGACTCAATATGTTTTTAAGTGTTTGACGCACTTAAAAAAGGTGCATAGGGTGGTCAAAACCAGCCGAACGACTTCAAAATGCCATGAAATCAGGTGACAAAAACCAGCGAGTGAATTGTAAAATGGTCAGGCAGGCCACACGTCAATAGGAGGTGTCGTGTGACTGAGGTGACCGAAAACGCACTTCCAGTGCAACAAATGACCAAAACATGCATTTAACGGTCAAATTCATTCTGAACAACATAGGAAAGACTTTAAATTACATGAAAACATTTTAATTATTCTCCGTGATGTGCACGTAGATACGTCAGGTCAATCAGACATGCGGTTTGCATGGTATGGTTGAATATGTTTTTTTAGGTGTTTGGCGCGCTGGAAAATGGTGCGTGGGGTGGTCAAAACCGGCCGAATAACCTCAAAATACCATGAAATCAGACGAAAAAAACCAGAGAGTGAACTGTGAAATGGTCGGGTAGATGACATGTCAATCGGAGGTGTAGTGTGAGCACAGTGACCGAAAATGCATTTCTGGTGCCATAAATGACCAAAACAGGCATTTAACGGTCAAATTCAAACCAAACAACATCAGAATGACTTTAACTCAAAGTAAAAAATTCTAATTATTTTTTTCTAACATGTACGTGGAGACGGAACGTCAATCAGATTTGTGGTTTGCATGGTACGACTGAATATGTGTGTTTTCGGTGTTTGGCGCACTTGAAAAAGGTTTGTGGGGTGTTCAAAAACGGCCGAACGAACTCAAAATTCCATGAAATCAGATGAAAACAACCATAATTTGAATTGTGAAATGGTCAGGTAGACCACATGTCAATCGGAGGTGTCGTGTGACCGCAGTGATCAAAAATGCACGTCTGGTACCATAAACGAACAAAACTGGAGTGTAATGGTCAAATGCATACTAAACGACATCGGAATGAATTTAAATCATAGGAAAACATTCTAATTATTATATGTGATGTGTACAAAGAGATGGAACATCAATTGGACATGTGGTTTGTGTGGTACGACTGAATATGTGTGTTTTCGGTGTTTGGCCCACTTGAAAAAGGTGTGTGGGGTGGTCAAAACCGGCCGAAAGACCTCATAATTCCATGATATCAGGATAAAACAACCTTCAAGTAAATTTTAAAATGGTCGGGTTGACCACACGTCAATCGGAGGTGTCCTGTGACTATAGTGACCGAAAACGTACTTTCGGTGCTATTATCGTCCAAAACAAGCGTGTAACGGTCAAATGAATACTGAACAACATCGGAATGACTTGAAATCATAGGAAAACATTATAATTACTATCTGTGAAGTGTATGCAGATATTACATGTCAATAAGACGTGTAGTTTTTATGGTACAGCTGAATATGTGTGTTTTAGGTATTTGGCGCGCTTGAAAAAGGTGTGTGGGGTGGTCAAGACCGGCCAAATGACCTCAGAATGCCATGAAATCAGGAAAAAAACAACTTTTGAGTGAATTTTGAAATGGCTGGGCATACCACACATCAATCGGAGATGTCGTGTGAACACGATGACCGAAAACGTACTTTTGGTGCCATAAACGACCAAAACAGACGTTTAACGGTCAAATGCATACCGAATGACATTTGAATGACTTTAAATCACTAGAAAACATTATAATTATTATTTTTGATGTGTACGGGGATATGATATGTCAATAAGACATTTGGTTTGTGTGGTACGTATGAATTTGTGTGTTTTAGGTGTTTGGTGCGCTTGAAAAAGGTGCGTGGGGTGGTCAAAATTGGCCGAATGATCTCGAAATGCAATGAAATCAGACAACGACAACAACTGGGGAGTGAATTGTAAAATGTTTGGGTAGACGACACATCAATTGGAGATTTCGTGTGACAGCAGTGACGGAAAACGTAGTTCGGGTGCCATAAACGACCAAAACAGGCGTTTAACGGTCAAATTCATATCGAATGACATTAGAATGAATTAAAATCACAGGAGAACATTATAAATATTTTTTTCACATTTAAATGGAGATGACACTTCAATCGGATTTTTTTTTGCGTGGTATGGCTGAATATCTGTGTTATCGGTGTTTGGCACGGTTGAAAAATGTGGGTGGGGTGGTCAAAAGAGGTTGAATGGCCTCAAAATTCCATGGAATGAGATGAAAACAACCAGAGAGTGAATTGTGAAATGGTCGAGCAGACCACATGTCAATCAGAGATGTTGTGTGACCGCGGTGAAAAAAATGCACTTTCGGTGCCATAAACGACCAAAACAGGTGTGTAATGGTCAAATACATATCGAACGACATGGTAAACACTTTAAATCATATGAAAACATTATAATTATTATCCGTGACGTGTAAGAAGATACAAAACATTAATCGGACGTGCGGTTTGCATGGTATGAATGAATATGTGTGTGTTCGGTGTTTGGCGCACTTGGAAAAGGTGCGTGGGGTGGTCAAAACCGGACGAATGACCTCACAATGTCATAAAATTAGGGGAAAAAATAATCAAGTGAATTATGAAATGATTAGGCATACCACATGTGAATCAGAGGTGTCGTGTGACCGTTGTGATATAAAACACATTTTTGGTGCCATAAACGACCAAAATAGGCATTTAACAGTCAAATGCATACTGAATGACATCAGAATGAGTTGAAATCATAAGAAAACATTATAATTATTATCTGTGACATGTACGCAGAGACGAAATGTCAATGGGATGTGCGTTTTGTGTTGTATGACTGAATATGTGTTTTTTAGGTGTTTGAAGCGCTTGTGAAATGTGCGTGGGGTGGTAAAAACCAGCCGAACAACCTTGAAATGCCATGCAATTAGGAGACAACAATTGGATAGTGAATTGTGAAATGTTTGGGCAGACCACACGTCATTCGAAGGTGTCCTGTGACCGCGGTGACCTAAAATGCACTTCTGGTGCCATAAATGACAAAAATAGGCGTTTCATGGTCAAATGCATACCGAAAGACATCTAAATGACTTAAAATCATAGGAAAACATTCTAATCATTATCAGTGATGTGTACATGGAGATAACACATCAATAGTACGTGAGGGTTTCACGAGATAACTGAATATGTGTTTTTAGGTGTTTGGAGCACTTGACAAAGGTGCATGGGGTGGTCAAAACCGGCTGACCAACCTCAGAATTCCATGAAATAAAGCACAAACAGCTGGAGAGTGAATTTTGAAATGGTGGAGTAGACCACAAATCATTCAGAGGTGTTGTGTGACCGTGATGACTGAAAATGCACTTCCGGTGCCATAAACGACAAATATAGTCATTTAACGTTCAAATATATACCTAAAATCATTGGAATGACTTGAAATCATAGGAAAAAATTCTAATTATTATCCGTGATGTGTACGCAGAGACGACACATCAATCGGGTGGGCGGTTTGCGCGGTATGGCTGAATATGTGTTTTTTCAGTGTGTGACACCCTTGACAAAGGTGCACGGGGTGGTCAAAACTGGCCGAACGTCCTCTGAATTCCATGAAATCAAGAGACAACAACTGGAGAGTTAATTGTGAAATGTTCAAGCAGACCACATGACAATCAGAGGTGTCATGTGACCGTGGTGACCAAAAACGCAATTCTGGTGCCATAAACGACCAAAACAGGCGTGTAATGGTCAAATGCACACCAAATGGCATCGGGATGACTTGAAATCATAGGATAAAATTCTAATTATTATTAGTTTCATGTACGCGGAGACAAAATTTCAATCATACGTGCGTTTTATGTAGTATGATTGAATATTCTTTTTTTTCGGTGTGTGGCTCGCTTAACAAAGGTGTGCGGGGTGGTCAAAACTGGCCGAATTACCTCAGAATTCCATGAAATCAGGAAACAACAATTGGTGAGTGAATTTTGAAATGGTTGGGTAGACCACACACCAATCGTAGGTGTCGTGTGACCACGGTGATCGAAAAATCACTTCTGGTGCCATAAATGACCAAAACAGACGTTTAACAGTCAAATGCATACCGAACGACATTGGAATGAATTGGAATCACAAGAAAACATTCTAATTAGTATCTTTGATGTGTACACAGAGTGGGAACGCCAATCAGACATGTCGTTTGTGCGGTACGACTAAATATCTGTTTTTTAGGTGTTTGGAGTGCTTGAGAAAGGTGCGTGAGGTGGTCAAAACCAGCCGAACGACGTTGGAATGCCATGAAATCTGGAAAAAAAAAACTAGAGAGTGAATTGTGAATTGGTCGGGAGGAACACACGTCATTCGGAGGTGTCGTGTGACTGTGGTGACCGAAAACAGACTTCTGGTGACATTAACGACAAAAATAGACGTTTAACGGTCAAATGCATACCGAACGACATTAGAATGACTTGAAATCACAGAACAACAATCTAATTATTATCTGTGATGTGTGTCATCATAGGACACATCAATCAAAAATGTGGTCTGATTAGAACTATATAATTAAGGATTTTAAATTTTGAAAAAGGTATTCGAAATTATTAATATATTTTCAAAATATTTTTTTTTGATATGTTATAGTAAGCTTGAATTGAAATAATGTTATTGCATTTCAATTATTTGTTTAGATTTTTTTGGTGTTAATTTTTTTATTAAATTTTTTCGTGAAGTTATATTTGATGATGGATGTGGAATTTTGGAAGATGACGACTGAAGAGACTTATTCGCATATGAGTTTAGATATTTTGGAAAAGATTATTTTTTTTGTGATTTTGAAATATAGGGTTTTTATTGTATTTATGGAACTTTTTAAAAAATAAAATAAAAAATCCTACAACACACACCATTTGGCGGCTGCTATGGGTGATATTGGGGGCACCTATAACGACCGCCAAATGGCGGTCACTATATCCAAATCCGAAATGGGCTATAGCATCTGTTATTTAGTGGACACTTTTGGTGACGCCGATATCACCTATAGCGACAGCCATTTGGCAGTCTCTATAGCACATTTCGTCTTGTCAATAGTGTCCTCCAAATAGAAGATGCTCTTAGCAATACCTACGGGCCTAAAGCTTCTGCCATTTGTCGGACGCTAGGTAGTCTCTAAAGATCTTTATCGACGGCTTTTGGAGGTTGCTAAAGGCCTTTATTCTAATAGTGTCAGAACCATGATTGGGTTCTGGTCGATGCACTAGTTAATGTAAATCCAACTGAAATAAAATGAGAATTCAATAGTAAACTATACATGGAAGTTAAAGTAAATACCTATAAATCAAGTCTAATAGCTAAAGGGTTTAAATATCTTCAATCAGATAACTATGATGAATCCTTTTCACCAGATTCCATGTTTAAATCCATTACAATTCTACATGCTATATAATCTTACCATGACAATGATATTTGGCAAGGGATTTCAAAAACTAAATTGAATAATGGGAACCATCATGAAGATTCTTATATGACACAACCTAAACGGTGTGTGACCTTGGTAATTCCATGAAGATTTTCATGTTTCATAGGTCTATTTATATATTGATTCAAGCATCAAAGTCGTGGAACATTCAATTTGATGAATCCATAAATGAATTTGGTTTCAATAAGAATGAATGTGACCCGTTTGTTTACAAGTGTTTTAATGGAAATATGGTCTCTATACAAGTAGTACACTTTAGTGACATATTACTTATTAAAATGAAACACTAGTGTTACAGTTAGTTAAGGACTGGTTAAAAAAGTGTTTATCCTTGAAGGAATTAGGAGAAGCATCCTACATTATGGGGATTAAGATCATTTGTGATAGAATAATGAGGTTACTTGGACTATGTCAAGGTACATATATTTACTAGATACTAAATATATTTAGTATTGAACACACAATAGGACCCTAGTTTTAGTATCACATGGTTTACATCTTTCTAGGAAAATGTGTCCAAAGACACCAAAGGAGAAAGAGAGAGTGAGCAAGATCCCATAAACTTAAGCGAGAGGATAAATCACGTATGGAATTTTATGTACTAGAATTGATGTTTCCTATACACTGATCATGGTAGGAAGATGTCAAAAAGATCTAGGAGAATGACATTTTTTGCTGTTAAGATTATCCTTAAGTATATGAGAAGTACTAAGGATATGTTCCTCATGTATGGAGGAGAGGAGGACCTGATTATTAAGGGATATACTGATTCTAGTTTTCAGATAGATCTAAATGATTTGAAGTCTCAATTAGGATATTTTTTCTATCCCAACTGAGGATATGTGAGCTAGAAGAGTTCCAAGAAGCCAGTTTTCATTGACTATATAGAAGAGTCCAAATATATAATTTCTTCTGATATATCCAAAGAATCGGTTTGGAATCAGAACATTTTTCAAGAGCTTGATGTGGTACCTAGTAGTAAAGAACCTATCACATTGTATTGTGATAAAACCACAATGGAGGCTCCTGAAAAATAGACAAGGGCAGAACAATGGAAAAAGAATATAATCCATAAATATCAGCTCTTGATTAATTTTTATTAGAGGGGTAAAGTTAAAGAAAGGATTGTACCCATGGAAGAGAATATGGAAGACCCCTTGACTAAAGTCAAATATCAACAGATGCATGAGTATAATGTGAGAGCTATTGGACTGAAGATTGTTAGTATTTGGATCTAGTGAAAGTGGGATTCTATTGGAGTTTTTCCCTATAACTAACTTCTATGTTCTTTTTCATAACTTGTATTAATGGTTTTGAATATCAATAAACTACTTATCACATCATGATTGTTCTTTTATGTGACATAGTATGTGGTAATATCTTAAGATTAGCTATCAAACTAAAAGTTCATAACGGTTCCCCACTATGATATGAAACCGTAAATTCGACAAAACTATTCTTGAATATATGTTCTATATCTAGATGATATCATTTGAGGGACACAAATGATACATGATATCAAGGGTGGAGACATATATGACTTCGAGGAACCTTTTTATGGTGTATTCCCTTGGTAATATCCAGTAGTATATTATGAGAATGAGACTGGACAGTAGGAAATCCACATTTCTATGTGTCATTGGATGTTCATATTTTCTAAAATGTGTATTGGTCCCTAAACATTAATATTATTATTAATGAGTATAATGGGTCATGCACTTTGATGTATTGAAAAAAACCATGATGAAAAATGTTCACAGTGAGGTAGGATACATTGGGTGCATCATAAGTAATATTTCATTATTGAATAATGCGATAAAGGATTTATCAATTATATTATTTAATGAAAGTTAATATCTCAGGCCCTTTGATGGAAATGATATAGTCTAAATAAATCCATATCCATGGTGTTCTACAAGCAAGTTCTATTTCTAAAAATTCAAATAAAGATACATCAAGCACATAGGTTAATGGCACGAGCATGCAACCTACTTGATTTGAGATATTGTGATAAAGGGATTATATTACATAGTAAGCATCCATATGGGCCGACATGTTGTTTCAACATTAACTTCTTTCCATATGGGTTCCTTGGAATGTTTCTATATGCTAACCATGGACTTTAGGATACTTTTCCTAATTCTACTGAGAGAGAGGCCTAGAGGGTCACACACTAAGTGTATCCAGAATCTTAGTTAAATAATATATTATTATTTATTATTTAACAGGTTGAATAAATACTATTCCCACATGTGGTTTAATAATTATTCATTTATCCATGATTCCATTTATTCTATCACATGTAATTTGAGAAAATATAATTTACATACAATATTTAATTAATATTTATTTTCTATTTAGTGAATAAAATATTTATTTATTTATTATAGAATAATGATGTGATATTTATTTAATAAATACATTGTTATTATTCATGGTTTGATAAATATTTTGGAGAACTGATGGACAATGATTTCCATCTAGTTAGAAATACTAAATATTGAATATTATCTGATAAAATAATATTTAATATATTTCAAAAGTTTAGATAATGTCGAGAAATAATGATATTATTATTATTTGACATTTTTATAGGATTAAATAAATAATTAAGGGAACCCGTTCTATTATTATCTTTCAACCCTAGAAATATATAAACTCAATTATGTTATTTTTTGAAAGAGACAATTAATTTTTTGTTGATTGTGCACAACGGATTTGGAGAATCCTTTAAAACATGGAGAAATAACTTCTTTAAGAAGGATCCCAAGAATGGAGAGAAATCCCCCTTCACTAGATCAAGGAGAACATCTTGGAAGCATTTATCAAAGAAATCGAAGGCAAATGATGATAATGTAAGGATCTTCCATGCTAGCACCAGAATATTCCTTTGGTGACATCTAGGGAATCATGGAACATGTCTAGATGATATCTAGAGTAAATATCTACTTGGTTTCTACAGCAGAACTATGATGGAACACACATCTATCATCAAATTCATCAACAATGAAATATTTCCTTAAATATAATTCTTTATTTAATTAAAATTATTATAAATAATATGTGATGATACACTCTTTTCTTCTAGTGTAATTATACACTATTTATTTCTATGATTCAATTCTGTGTATCATGGAGTTCATCATTATATAGAGTTCATATTGATTATTACTTGTGGAAAAATCCAAGTTTGTCACCACCCATCACATGCTTCCACTACACCCAGAACCAAAAATAGCCTCCTATGAAAATGAACCCATATTATAGTTCCATGTTCAAGACCAAAGTGGATAAGATCATCAAATCCTACTTCATCCATGAAGTTCAATACGCCAAGTGGCTAGCCAACATCATCTCAGTTAGAAAAAATAACATGCAGATTAGTCTCTGTATCGAATTTCAGGATATCAACTGTCATAGTCTGAAGGATGATTTTTACCTTTCCAATGATGGAGCTATTTATCGACACCACATATGGATTCTAGGCACTCTCCTTATAAGATGGGTATTCTAGGGAAAATAAAATCTGGTTGGCCCCCCGATGGTAAGGAGTCTACCGCCTTCATAGCACCACAAGGGACCTTATGCTATCAAGTAGTTCCCTTCGGTTTGGATAATGTAGGAGCCACATATTAACGTGTCATACACCACATCTTCAAGAAAATCCTTGGGATGCTATTGGAAGGATTTGTGAATGATTTTTTGGTAAAATCACACTAGCTTCAGGACCACCTTAGGGATCTGGAAAAGGTGTTTGGATTCCTCTACTCCTAGAATCTAAAGATGATCCCCTTAAAGTGTTCCTTTGGGTCACCACTGGAAAATTTATCAGTTCATTAATAAGATATAGAAGCATCAAAATCGACCAAGAGAATATCAAGGCAATAATTCTGATGCCTTCTTCGAGTAACCTCTGAGAGATCCAAGGACCCCAAGGTCACATGGACAACATACATTGATTCATTACTAATCTAGCTAGAATGTGTTATCCCATCTACAGGGTCATGAACAAAGGTTCCATTTATCAGTGGGATGAAGAGTTCTATAATTCATTCAAGGAAATAAAGAAGTATCTTCTACAACCTCTGGTTCTAATTCCACCCATCTCAGAGAATCCTCTGGTACTGTATGTGAACACTTTGGAATGATCCCTTGATTCCCTTATCTCTCATAAAAACAATGAAGGGAAAAAGAATAGTTTATTCTATCTCAGTCACATGATCCTCAACACAGAGTCGAGATATTATTCGGTAAATAAGAGAATACTTGTGCTGGTCTTTATAGTGCAGAAGCTACAAAATTATTTCAGCATCACGAGATACAGCTGGTGTCCCACTTGGAAATTCTAACATATATTCTGATCCATCCAATGTTTACAGGATGGCTAGCACACTGTGTAGTAATCCTTTAGCAATTCAACATCATGTTTGTGCCATAGAATGATATTAAGGGTCAAGAGCTAATATAATTCCTAGATACCCATTTGGATCCTGAAGAATAGCCTCTAGATTTTGATTTCCCAAATGAAACTATCCTTTCAATGGACCAGGTCATGACTTTTTTGATGATGTGTTTCAACAGTGCCTCTTAGAGACCAACCGGTAGAAGGCTCAATGATCCCAATCTCAACAGAGTAGTCATATGGATCATTTTCATTACACCTGTGCTAGCTCTTCTACCCTATTTGTCACATCTCTTAGAGGTTTTTACCGATATTGAGGCTGATTAAAATTCCCTCGTTACTGGTCTCAATCTGGCTTTTGAGATTGATGTTCCCCATTTTCTGTGAAGTGATACTTCTAGTAAGTTAATAAGTAGATCAATGGTGACTACGTCATTAGGAAGACATAACTCATGCACTAGATAAGGCATACTGGCCAGCTGATAGCCCAATTCCCTATTTATCTAGATGTGAGTCTTGTTCCCCAGTCACAGAACAATCGAATCGATGACTTGGACAGTCTAGCTGCATCACGTGTAGAGCATGGTAAGAACAACCTATTCATTCATGTGGTGAACCAAAATATTATTTCCCCCAATATCCCAAATGATTATGATATCCATGAGCTACACCATCAAACTAAAAATTCTTCCACATCAAGACCTATGGATCCCTTCACTGACAAAGAAACCACTTATTAGAAGACTCCCTTCATTGAGAATCTTTAGCATGATGTTCTCTCTCCAAACAAAGAAGAATATTAGATAATCTCTCGGAGTGTGGCGTATTTCACTCTCCAGAGTGGTCCCAACCTTGAAAAGACTCTCTACAGACATGGGTTTGAGGGAATTATCCTCTATTTCATTCATGGATATGAGATCCCCTAGGTTATGTAGGAAGTTCATGTCAGATCCTATGGTTTTAATCATGATGGACTAAATCTCTCCCACCAGATTCATAGGTTGAGTCACATCTGGCCCACCATTTTCCATGACTTTATCATGTTCCTTAAGAGGTTTCATTCAAGGAAGATATATGAAACTTTTGTGTATCATCCTCCAGAGCCCCTCCACACTACCATGAACTCTTGGCCCTTTTTATATTAGGAAACCATTGTTGTGGGACCCTATTGACTATAAACATCCCGCTAGTACATGTTCATCATGAACACAACATATTTCTTTTCCAATATGGGAGAAGTGATTCCTCTCATGGAAGTCAAGTCCCAGTCAATTGTTAAATTCACGAACTCTAATATCATCCATCGATTCAGAGTCTCTCACACTATTCTCACTTACAATGACACCGAATTTTGGACTGCTGAGCTAAAGAGTTTTTACACAAAATACAAAATCTGGTCCAACCATAGCTCTCGGTATCCTGAATAGGTAAATGGATAGATAATGTCATTAAAGAAAACCCACTTAATGATTTTTTAGATTATGGTTGGCCATAACATGAATCATTGGCTAGAAAAGCTCCCCAACGCTCATTGGGACTATCAGATAATGACTCGCAATTCCACCCAGGTGACTCCATATTTCATTGTATATAGAATAATGTTATTCATACCCATAGAGATCAATTTTCAATCACTCTGTACAAATATCTATGATCAATAGACACGAGACAAGATAATCAAGGTTCGTCTACCAAAACTGGAAGGCCTCACTAATAACAGGCTCCAAGCCTTGTACAACCTAGGGAGGTATCGTAATATGATATCCAGAGCATTCAATATGAAGGTTAACCTCCTCTCTTTCCTCCAAGGTGATACAGTGTTGGATCTCCCAACACTGATGATATCAAGTAGGAAACCACCAAAGTTGGAGCCCAAGTGGGTAGAACTATACAACATTCAGAAAGTCTATCCCAATGGTTCATACTCTTTGTTAACCATGAATGGGTAGCACATCACATCTCCAACCAATTCCGATTTTCTCAAGTAATACTTTTTATGAAATAAGGTCACCCATGTTCCGAAGTCTTCGATTTTAAACTAAGAACCAGTATCCTAGAGACATGATGGTAAACTGCATAGCATCATCATCATAGGAACACAACATTAAACTAGGTTACCAAGTACAAAATCATGACTTTAAACTGTCTATGTGTTTCCCATTGGAGTGTGTAGTGTGGCATGGACCTTTGTGGTCCTCATTCACGTAAGGTTACATTTTCCATGCCATATGCTTCCCAACTTTTGGAGCACCTCTCCCACCATCATCCCAAATAAATGATTATAAACTAGGAATCAAGGTCAAAACTCTATGATCTTAAACTAAGAGACCATGGTTTGAACTCTAATACCTTAACTAGGAATCCAAGTCTAACAATCATGATTCTAAACTGTATGCATTTCTCCTAAGGAATATGTGGTGTGTGCTAGTTCTTCATAGACCCCCTATTCATGTAAGGGTTTTTACCTCATCATTCTATGTATATCCTCTAGATAAGCACACCCCATATTCCAAACTCAATGACCTTAATCTAAGAACCTATGGTCCTAGAATAATGACCCTAAGTAGTTTATGGAAAGTCCAAGTATCACGACATTAAACTATATGTGGAACTCTCTATAGAATTCATTATGTGGTGTCGGAACTCCAGGGTCCTCCTTCACATCAAGTCTATCCTGACAACACACTATGAATATCCATTTGAAACACTCATTCATGGTCTGAACTCTAAGACCTTAAACTAAGAACCCTACCATCCCTACTGCATGATGTTAAAATATACAGATCAGTCATGTCACATGGCCTTATACTACAGTATCAACATCCTAGCTGTTCCATGATAAAATGCATAGAATCCACATCCTAGTTTTATGAATTTAAATTTGGAAACAATGATGATATTTTTGGCATGACCTAAAAGGTAGGTTCCAATGTCCTAGTCACATGACTTTAAAATATATTACATTTATCGTCCTAGTTTCACGGAGAAAAAAAGATCTGAATAGCAGTGTTCTCACGTGAGAGAGAAACACCAGTAGAACTGGTCATCTACCATTCCATTTGCATGAACTATGTGTGGCTTAATTCCCCTCATAATTGGATATATAGTGACACCTGGAGTTTCCATCTTGGTCTAGCCACTCAAACAAATTAATGAAAAAAAGTGTTCATCTCCTAGTGAACGAGTTAGACCTATGCAAGGAGATCCTAGAACTAAATGTGGCCCGATTCTTACCCTCATAGGATATGTAGTGATTCTCAGGTTCCAAGCCTTGGGCCTAGTTGTAACATTTCCCCTCTTCCACATTGGATCACCTATATCCTCACTACATGAAATTAAACTACATGGGCTCCCATAACTATGTGTGTCTTGATTCATTCCCTCATAGGATATGTAGTGACACCCGAGTTTCAATCCTTGGGCCTAGTCAAAACATTTTCACCCTTTCACATGAGATCATCTTCATCCTAACCGCATGACATTAAATTACATGGAACTCCATGAACTATTTGTAGATTGATTCTCATCCTCATATGATACATAGTGTTTCCCATTAATTTTTTGTCTTCAGGACTAGCCGCAAGCTATTCAAACCTTCAACCCCTTGACCTCTGTCTAGTCCAAGCATCATGGATTTAAAGTATATAAGAATTTTTTTAGGGATGTGTTTTGTAGTATTGGGTCTCCATGGGGCCTATTCACATTGGCATTGTTGTGACACCATGCTACCCCTAACCATGTCAGATAATTTCTCCCTGACGGTCCAAACTCCATAAACATAAAATATGAGCCAGAATCCCTAATGAATGATTTTAAACTATGAAACTACCCTATATAGATTTAGGATTTATTAGTTCCCTCACCAGATGGGATTTACACCACTAGAGTTGGTCTCCTAAGAAACTATCTTCCAGAACTACGCGTGGATTGATTCCCATCCTCGTGGTATATGTAGTGATGCCCGAAAAACTTTCCATTAAGACCAACCACAAATTCATCCATCCTTAACCCCCTTAGCCGTGGTTATGGTCTTGAACATATGAAGTTAAACTGTGTGTGACTAGGGTCAGGATTACTTCATGTGGTAAAAAGCCTCTTCCACTCATTCATATTGGGTTTTCTCTCCCATTCTACATGAAAATCCTCCAATTCCCCTACTATAAATTGTCCATGAAATAAAACCTTAAACTATTTTCATCAATTCCATGCATTATGAGTTTAAAATATTTGTAGCCCCTATGGTCCCAGAATCATGACATTAAACTATTTTCCATAATCTAGGGAATAAAGCTTCAAACTGTTTGTATAACATGGGTTTGGATCCCTTCCCATAAGCCCCTATCCATACATCGAGCCTTTCCAAATTTGTTTCTCCATAATCTTTCAAAAGTAGAAGAACCCCCTTACAGTGATGGTCTCATGACACATTTTGGATCACCTCCTATCCTCGGCTAATTCCCTAATGGATCTCTCACAATAGTTGTAGATCTTGTGTTTTCAAACATGGTCAGTAGTCAATCTTTCATTTTCTTTTACCATTCATGATTGATATAGTCACAGTCCCTGTGTTTTGAATATTGTCAATAGTTGATCCCTACGTATTATTCACCCATAATCCAGACATATCAATTCTTAGCTTAACTATTTTAAACTCTTCTGTGTCATGATGGATTTCTACCCTTATATTCCACTCTAATGCGTGCTTCCACATGTCAGGTATCCCTTTGTACCTTTCCTTGATTCCCACATCATAGAAGACTCATGTGGGATTATGAATTATGCTGGGGGTGTGTAATAATGTGGTCAATCCGCACATGATTCATTTCTGGCGAAAACTCTATGACATCAAACTAGGATCCTCACTAAAGAAGTGTGGTGTGGACCTAAACCCCTTCAGGCATCCTTCACATCGATTTTTCCCTCATTCTAACCACATATTCATTCCCTATAAAGCATATTCTTATCTATTTCATAATATTTGTGTTGTATGCAAGCTACTTTGGGCTTGTTCATGTTATGTTTCTTTTCTATGTGCCACAAAATTACTTTAAGAATGGACATCTGTACTGTCCATGCCACCTCACTGGGAACTATTTTTCAAGGTTGGGGTGGTGTGAACTTAAACTATGTGCAATGTACTGATCACATGATGTTAAAATTTTCCAGGAATTGTCCTTACCATATGAAATTAAACAACATGTTCATCGCCCTTATTTTCATGACATAAAACTGCAAGGCCACCTAGGCCCTCACCTCAAGGCCCCCAGATGAATGTTCCTTTCCTGATGCTGGTTATATGACTCATTGCTCACATCTTCTATTGTCACTCAAAATTCAAGGTGAAACACCCATGGAAGATGGTTTTTATCTTTGTTCAGACTAGTATTCTCACAAAAATGTGTTCCATGTACTGGAGGAATAATTCTAATAGTATTAGAAGCCATTTGAACATTCCATCACTCCACCCTCATGCTTTGTTTTTCCCTTATTCAGATCCTAATCCTCTTATATGTCTTAAGGGACCCCATAACAGCCTGGTATCATGCCTCTTTGGCTCAAATATTGTCCTGGACCAGCATTCCTAAAGACTTCAGATGATAATTCTAGACAGGTATTCTGTTTCGAACATGGTCAAAAATCGACCCTCATTTGTTTTTCCGCATTTCAGACAAAGTGATATGAATAGTGTGTTTCAAACACAGTCAAATATTGTCCTATATCATGATTCCACCCCCATTTTGGTCCATGTTTTGGGTATTGTGATTCAAATTTTCCATTTCCATTTGTTCAGATAGATTTCAACATCCCTATCATTATCCCATTCGTGCACTAGTGCCCATTTGGAAAAGCAAGTTAGCTACTCTGAGAGCCTTACACTCCAGCTATATCCTCTCTCAGCCTGAACACTCTTGGTGTCCAGTCAACAATATCAGACCCAGAGTGTTCGATAAATATCCAAAACTCTCATACAATGTGGAAATTTATGTGGTCGTCTATTATTTCTCAAACCAATCATAACCCACATGATATTAGAGACTAATCATTAGTTTCCTCATATAATTGATTTTCAATAATGTTAGTAAGAAACCAATGTGTTCATGCATGTTAGATGTACAAAAGTAACAAATAATTCAAACTCATATTTTTGGAAAAATAACCCATATAGTTCTACTCTAGTTATAGAATGCTTCAGCTTGGCCAGCCTTTGGTATATGGACTATAGGAGTCGCTGTATTTTCCCGAACTCTACATCCTCATCGTTGGCTATTAGACGAAGCTCTCCAGCCCTTTTCTTTTCCTATCTCCACTCATCTTGGAGGATATAAACCCGAGTAGTCACTTTCTTCATTTCATTCTCATCCTCCTCCAGTTGAGACCTTAGCTTACTGATGACCCCTTCTTGAGTTTGGAGGAAGGAAGTTTGCTCGTTTTCTTATTCCTCTAGATTCATGATATCCTGAGTTAATTCAAATATTTTTTGCAAGTTGTTGGAATTCTCATGAAGACAAGATACTTTCAGATGTTGGCTTCCCTCCCACATCTTTTTAGTAAGTTAGTGACAGAATAGCATATGGATATTTTGAGATTATTCTTCTCCAATACACATATTATGCAACTAGCATTGAAGGGACCACATTTGACTCACTGGTTTCAACTCTGTAGCCTTGATAAATCTTTTCATGCATCTCCATTCCCTATGTCTTATGATGTTTTTTTCTTTTCCTGCCTCAAGGTCAGAGTCTTTGAGTTCCCTAGGATCTGTAGGCTCATATTCTAGGAACATTTATAGGATCTCAACAATGATATTTTATTCTGGTATCCTTTCTAAGGGACTAGGATACATTTTTTGGGGGTGGGAATCTTTTATTGTTTATTCTCATTAAATATCTTCATGCTTTCCCTCATCAGGCTTTGATTAACTAGTGTCACTGATAAAAGTTGTACCCACATGCTCACATATAACTAGAGTTGGATCATCTTGGATGATTGTTTCCTCATGGATGGGCACATCTATTAGAAGTCCCCTGGATGCTCATGCCTCATCTGGTCATCGGACTTATAGTCTTCCAAGTACTAAATGGGATAAATGCACTTTAGTCAATTCGTTCAATGAATGTAAGGCATGAATCAGTGAAGGAAAATAATTATAGGAACTATGTACCACTAGGTTAAGATATTGATTTCCCAAAGGGACTTTCATCATAAGAAAACCTTTTATGCTTGGAATTTCAATGATCAACACTGGTTCTCCTTTTTTTGTTTGGGAAGAAGCTGTATAGGATAGGCGGACAGGTTAATGCTATGCTATGTGGAAATTATCTGGTAGTCCGAGATTTAATCTTACCTGGAGGATGGATATTAATGAAAATCATCCTTGGTAGTACCGACTCTCAAAAAGCAGGCTCTTCCATAGGAACACCAAAGTGAGTCCCCCTGTTAAAAAACTGGGAGGGCCTAGAACTCGAACAATGTATCCATAGGCATGTCGGCTTTAGTCATCCCTCAACCAACATCAGATCTAGGAACTGGTTCTATAGAATACTCCACCATGCCCATTGGAAACTTTCATACCTCCACATTAGCGGTTTCTTAGTTTCTATCGAGATTCATCTACGTGGGATGAGTTCCTGTTAGTGAGTATGAGCAGTTGAATTGAAAGGAATCATGGAAAGATATTAGTAGTCTAGTTTACCATGATATGTTTGGAAAAATATTTGGTAGATTCCTCAATCTCACCACTTTCCTGGGGTATCCCTTGATTGGTTTTCCCTCAAGTACCCTCCTCTCTAACTTATTTAATATCTCCCTCTCCAGTATCTCCCTCTTCTTCTTCTTATTCTTCATCACCGTCTTCATTGGATGGAACTTCAACTAAATCTACCTTTATACTGAGAATCACTTTCACCAAGGTATGTGGTTCTTCATAATTTCCATGTGGACAAGAAAAGACATCCATGGTCACCAAGTACACATGCTATCAGTTGAAATTTACATTCTCACCCAGATGCGCCTAACTTTTGGTTGATCAACCCTGACCCACTGCAGTGTCCTCCATAGATCCATTGTCATTAGTAATGCCTTCAATATACTCCAAGAAGACCATAGGGATGGGGAGATGGAATCGGTGTACTGTTGCAAGTAGTATCTCAGACTTTTACTTGGGAATTCTCTCAATGTCCACTGATCTCGCTTTTGGGACCACCTCTCTTCGATAGGTGATGCCACAACAACACCCTATGACGTCCTTTCCATCATGTCTCCAGCCCGACTTTCCACCAGAGTCTAGATTACCCCTTGTGTAGTTTCCCACTTAATTCCTCACTGCTCGATCTCCACATTCACTAGTTTAATTACTCGAATGCGCTGCTGTAGGATATTCTACAGATATGATGACACCCAGTTTTCAGCATGTCACAGTGATAGCCCTCCATCAACATTGTTTGGATGAAACAAAATGGTATCACCAGATCATGTGAGATTTAGAATGCTCCATTACTAGCAAATGATGTAGGGGTGTTGTTCTTCATGCACTTATGTATTGAATTTCATTTCCACCCATTGAAGGAATTCAAATTTCTTGAAAAAATTGGATGGTACATATGGCTCTCAATGGATGAAGGTATTCCTTTTACTCCCATGAGCCTCTCATGTCATCTAAAATTTGACCTATAAAGGTCCTAAAGGTGAATATGTTTTTTCTCGGGGTTATTGATTCAAAGCTTGAACCCAACATCATCAATTTTCATCAATCAGACCCCATCTATGTTCACCAATGACGGTCAGAGGCCCACATTCAGTGGATGAATGGAATTTGGGTATTCATAGCCTCCAAAATGTTATGAGATCTATCCATGCAGAATATGTAATGGCCCAAATATTATCTTGGATTACTTTCACTTGAGATGTGTCATAGGATACTGTATAGTGTGGATATCATAGGTACTCCTTGGATGACTATGTTCCTGCCTTCCATGACTACTGGCATCACCGATGTTCCGAAGAGAAGTCACATTCTATTTTATCCCATGGGTAGTAGCCACCCACTTAGGAAGCTAGGGAGGAAGGAAGTATAACACACAATTAGGTTCCAATTTTCTACCATGTTGTACCCCCACCCTTGGTACACTCCTACCTCTTGTAAGAACTAGTACAAGCCAACCTTCTCTCTCTATTATACGTTTGGTCACTGCTTTCCATGGAATGGATTTCACACCCTCTTGTCCTTCTTTAGAATCTGGTCAAACAATTACTAGAATGGGATCTCTTTATGAATGAATTCAATCTTCATATTCTATTTCTACAGTTCTAGGATATTTCATGTGAATATTGGGGTCCACTCATAGTGCTCCCACATATTCAACATCGATAAGAATTATTCATATTGGAATCGCCCCAGTGGGATGCCTCTGATGTAGTGGATATCTCATAAGCTGATGTTGACCTCCCCATGGTGGAGGTGGAATGTGTTCATATCTAGTGACCATCCACTAAGAAGCTATGACAATAGTTCTTGATGATGATATGAATTGAACTACGAATTCCACACCCCTTCATAAATCATAATTCCATGTATTTCCTCCAAGTACTCGCATGTGAATCATACCCAGTATGCCCATGCTCATTCATAGGTAAACTCTCTCCCCTGATCATAGATCCCATACTTTCTTCCATAATTTTCTCTCATCCCTAACAGTACTTCAAAAGGTGGTGGTGTAATGAGTTGTTAACTCCTCTACTACTGGTTCACTCCCAACATCAATCCAGGTCATCCTGTTCAGGTAATAAACTATACATTCGCTAAAATCCCTAGGGTTGTGTTAATGTTTTAGTGTGGGATATCATCTTTCTTAGTGAACTGTGATGATGGAGAATCAATTAAATATGCTGGGATAGTTTCATCATCACAAATTCCGAAGTTCCACAGGGACAGAGAGTCAATCAATAGATAGCCCTTCTGCGCCTATGTCAACATCCCTAACAACATTTGGTTGTCTGATACAACCCAAAAGACATGCAGATTATTAGGGTTTCTTACCATCTCATCCATTTGAGAATCATTAGAGGACTTAATTTGAAAAGCTTCTAAAGTGTTGGCCATTTCAGATAGTTTAGAAGGTTTTAGGTCATTTGTGTAGAAGATCCGGAGATTAAGTGCAAGGCACAAAGTTTCTTACATGATAGGGTAAGCTTTTCAACATAGTGGTGATCTAGAAAAAGAAAGTGCATGAAAAATATGTTTATTTTCAGAAAAGGTGTCCAAATTCAGGATTTTTTTTATAAAATAAACCATATTACAAGTGTGAGAGGAGTTGTTATATCACAAAAAACACAAAAGTATCATACATTGGGCCCCCTTACATATTTATAGGGGTGGATCCGGGCTTACATGCACACATAATCTATCTTACACACTTGGTGAAAATATATTCCCACACCATCCAGAATGGACCCATTACTTCAGTGTTTCCCTCGAAACTCAACCTTCTGGTCCCCTTTCAACTCAAATTCCTAGGGGGGCCTCTGTTGGTGTTGATTTATACACTGTGCCACTAATGGTCATTGTTAAGTGAACCCATGACACATCACAACCTGTTGGGGTGCAACAGAAGTGCATGGCACCATAAACACTCAAGAAAAGAATAAAAAGGGATCAACACAAAATTTAATGTGGTTCATATTTAAGGCCTACATCCACAGGATAAACAGGGAAGATCTATTCTATCCAGATCTTGTCATAGTATCACATAGATTACACGATACACAATAAGGGATTTCATCTCATTTTAAAGAAGAACAAAAACCCGGTTGGTATGGTGTAGTACATCAACCCCTTGAGAAGTCTCCTCTCGCCGCATGATACTTCAATGAAGGTTTCTATCCATAATGGAAGACCTGTAGCCGCCTGGGTAGGTCCTACCGACAATGAAGACTCCCACATTAGGGTGTGGCCCCCACAAATCTCCCACTCATGACCAATTTGGGGTAGAAGATTGACCTGCAGTCTCCTTACATGTGTTGAAAACATCATCAGCCAAACGAACATGCTTTTTCATGCCAGATGTAGTGGAACTTCTACCATCTTCACTCGATCTCAGGCTGAATGTGGTGCCCATCAAATGACACAACCCTTGGGACTCCTTCCCAGTAATCTTCACTACATCCCCGCGTGAGACTTTCAACACTCCACCTTCTATGGAAATCATGTACCCTTTCACATCGAGCCTACTTAATGATACCAAGTTCCATATCATCCTCGGAATGAATTTTATGTCATCCACTTTTCGAACCCATCCATCGAGTGTCTTCAATTTCACCATCCTGACTCCTTGAACCTCGCATGTTGACCCATCACCAAGTCTCATCAAGTCTCGTACGTGCTGAAAAGTATGAAACACACCTTCTGTCATGAATATATGTGTTGAGCTCCCCGAATCTAAAACTCATCCATCTTCTTTTGGATTTTGAGCCCACTCATTCTTCTTTAGAAAATGAGATTCTTGCTTCATGTGCCCATATCTTTTGTAGTAATGACACTGGACTTCTCCACATTCAACTCACTCATATTAGTGCAAGATTCCCATTGTCATGAAGAATTAATCATCTACTAATAATCCTATGATGTTCACATCCGTCTCTTCAACTTTCTCTTTCCCAGCAACATACCGTTTACTCTCTCCACATTCACTTTTATAGTGACCTTTTTTATCACACTAGAAAGACATGATCTCACTAGGATCGTGTCCCATGGATTTTGGTTTCAATTATTTACCTCCTGACTTCCAATGTCGGATCCTCCCACTTTGATGATCTCACATCACCATGATTTACTTATCTGAATGCATTGCGGGTCTTCGGAATGCCTCTGAATCTTGAAGTGATGCCATCACCTCATCCAGCTTTAATTTTTCCTTCCCCATGAGAAATGTGGTCACTAGTCTATCAAATGAACATGGTAGTTATGAAAAAAACAAAAGTGCTTTGTCTTCCTATCCTACCTTCACACCAATCCCTAATAACTGTGTCAGGATCTTATTGAATTCATTGGTATGATCCAAAAAATTTCCCCCTCTTCCATCCAAAACAGGTACCATTTCTTCTTTAAGAACAAATTGTTGGTACCACTGCTCCAACTTCTTCTAGATCTCCTTCGGTGAGGTCTCGTCCAACACAAAGTATTTTACCTCATTCTCCAGACACAGTTGAATTTTGATGATGACCCGCATCTCGAGCTCTTCCCAATCATCAACAATGGTTGTCTCAGGCTTTTCTCCGATCAATGGTCTAATCATCCCCTGCTGCACCAAAAGATATTTCACCGTGATTTTCCATAAGATGAAGTTTTTTTGACCATCAAACTTCTCGATCTCAAATATTGGTAGTTCTCCACCACCAGCCATCATCGTTGTTAAAAAACGTGATCACCACCGTTGATGTCGCACGTCTTTTTCACCACCTGATGAAGTGCTAATTTTGTAAAAATAACCATATGTATGTGTCTGTAATGGTGGAAATAGTGGGAATTGACTCCTGGATCATTGAAATCAGACACCAATTGACCGAGATTTTTCCAAAACAAATCAATGGTCCAAATTGCCTGCTGACATGGCTCTAACGGAGCACCTACCAAAAAATCGCAGGAATTTTTTTCGGTGGCGTGAATAGTACTATCTTCTCCAGTACGGGGTTACTGTTCACCAATAGGTTTGACCAACCTTTGACCGAGTTTATCTCCTTTGTCTTAGCTGTATTTTTTACACTGCTTATGCCATTGGAATCGTCTTGTTGTCCTCTTCACGAATCTGGGCTCAGAAATTTTTTTCGACCAACTTCAATTTTTTGGTCACCAGAAAATTTGTTGTCGCCTCGCCATCTCGACTACATTCACTCAAAATCACCTATGATAACAATTTTTGGGGAGAAACGGAGGTTCGTGGCACCACAAATCACACAATAATAGAAAAAACAGAAGAACACAAATAATTAACATGGTTTAACTTTGAGTCTTACATTCACAGGATAAACAGGGAAACTCTATTCTCTTCAGATCTCGTCAGAGGATCACACAAATTACACCATACAAATAAAGGGATTTGAAACCTTTTTGAAGAAGAACAAACACCATGTTGGTATGGGGTAGTTCATCAACCCTTTGAGAGGCCTCCTCCCATCACAGGCTGCTTCAACAATGGCTGTTATCCACCATAGAAGACCTGCAGCTACCCGGGTTGGTTTTGCTGACAATGAAGACTCTCAAATTAGGGAGTGGCCCCCACACAAACCGATGAACCATCCCGAAGGACCAAAAAATGGTACTCTTAAGTGTCCAAGAATGAAAGGAAGATGTTAATCCACGTAGAAATCCCTTGTGTATTCAATTTGACATCTACCATCCATCTTCCTCTCTAGCCATCCTCAAATGACTAAGCATGGTGCATGTAAAATGTTTTCCTTGTGCGTAATTTCTTTGATCTTCATACAAGATTCCAACACATCAAATGCGACGTCAACCGACACATTTCCATGCATGAAATCATACATACTACCATGCCAAACTACACATATATATTAAATTCCACCCCTTATTTGGGGTGATCCTCTAGAATACCAAATTTCACTCTGCTACATGTAAAAAAGATCTTCTACATTAGCACAAAAGGATGATGACCCCAAGGTATATGATATTGTGCAACAAGTCCCAAAAGGGTTATCCTTTTTTTGGGCCCACAATAGCTTGAACCCCACCCATTTTTTTTATTCCTAAGGAGGGAACATAAAAAATTCTCCTCTTGCATGCAATTCTTGGTCTTGAGTGTGCCTAATATTGCACTAATCCCATCCTTTTTCACACAAGCCTCCAATATTTCACACACCATTTCATTTAATCTATATAGGATGACTTTATTCCTAAGCACCATGTTCAAACCCTTCTCATGTATTCCTACCAAGTCCTATGCGCACATCTTATGCACGTCCCTCCAAGATTTTTCATAGTAATTTATTGGTCCCTCATGTGGTGTCCCTTGTTGCAATTACCTAAAAATTTATTTTAAGAACATGTACACTAATGTTTTTTTATTTTCAGTAAAGATATTCTAAAATGGAACCCATGACTGACCACTCCTCTAAAAACTCACATAATAGAATTTCTGACACCATCCCTTCCCCAAGGGTTTATGGGAGCTAATTATGTATGCCTAAGGGGTCAAGAGTGAGTCCCCCATGTCCAAGCTATATGATGTAAAACTGCCTAGCACCAACATCCTCAACCCAAGAAGTTAAACTATGTTTGCCTCTTATATGTAAATCCCAATATTTCCCCATATATGAGGGACCCAGAATGATATCCTCTTTATGTGGAGTGACATCCTTCATATAAGATCCGAGAAGGTATGTTCACTTGGAACCTCTCACTTCTTGAACCCTTAATCCACCATCCCTCTCCCTTTGGGCTTTGTCTCCATGTGCGACTCAGGTTGTCTTCATGCATAAGCCTTGCTCACCACTGGAAGGATGACCTGTGTGTGAGTGATATGCTATGAGATCCTCCTCAAATGGAATGATATCCTATTATTCCCCACTTGCATGGAATGAAATCCTCCACGTGGAGCTCTCATGCGTAATCCACACATCATCTCTCACTGACACATCTTTTAAGACATGAACGTCAGGTCTTCTACTTCCTATTGTTTCTCAAACCGAGCATTACTCATGTGGGCTTAGAGTTTAGTAATTACCATTATAACCAATCTCCATATAGTCCATTCCCACATGTAAGCCCCAATATCATTTCCGCTCAAACTAGAAGCTCTCATGCATAATCCCCAACCAGTTGGGCATCCTCCCTAGGTGTATGCCTCCGTCCTTTACTTGTGAACAATGCTTGTTTTTATCCCATCCTTCTCAATAGGCTATGTAGGATGATTCCATGAAGTTAAATACCAACCAATTATAAAATAAGATTCTCCCTCCTAAGGAAGCACCCTCACGACCTGAAATAATCCATTTAATGGACATATCCCCAAGATCCACCTCCATAAGGTGTTCTGATCCATCTAC
Organism: Viscum album; assembly: GCA_963277665.1. Lineage (NCBI taxonomy): Eukaryota > Viridiplantae > Streptophyta > Magnoliopsida > Santalales > Viscaceae > Viscum > Viscum album. The sequence continues at coordinate 1,286,300,912 of OY728134.1, forward strand.
CAACACCCATTTCATCTATCATCCATCCTGATTCCATCTAGTCCTTCATATATTGGTAATATCCTAACACTTATGCACCTCTATCCTCTGGGCCCCCTCTTTAGAGTAATCCCTAATTACCGCCTCAAGAACTACATATACTTTGATTCTAAAGTAGATGGTATTCATAGGAAACCTTCTTAAGGTTTAGGCCTAACAACCCCAACAAACCCATTAATTTTGTCCATTTCATCCAATCCATCAATAATCCATCTTGATTTTACCCAGGCCACCACATCCTGGTATAATCATGTCACACCATTGACATCATCGCTATCTCAATAGTATCTGGGTAGTCTGAAGGCATAATCCCAACACAATCGAACCAAGATCAATCCTCTTGTGACGGAAAATATCATTCCATAATCCCCAATACATCTAAAAAATATGTGGGTTTTGATCCCTATATTCTAAATAGGGTATGTGGGATGACTTTTTTAGTTTCAATCTCAACCAATGGTAAACCATTGTGTCCCCCTCTTAGGGGTACACCACTCTAATCCACTCTCAGTGGTGTCCCGATCAGCCTTCACGATGTGCCACCTTTCCTTTAGGGGACACACCACCCAGGTTCTATCTCCATAGGTGTTTTGATCTATCCAGCATGGAAACCTTATTTAGTGCACCCTACAAGGGACATACCTCAATGATCCACATCCATAGGCATTCTGATCAACCACTTTTCATCTTCACAAGACGTTAAACTCAGAAACTTTTACACTACTACCTCATGTTAAACATGGGATGCCTATGGAGAACCACATAAGACATTCCTTTGGAATAAGATACCTAGTTACAAACATGGGATGACTCATGTTCCACACCCATGAGAAACCCTATTATAGGTAAGAATATAGATGTTATAATGTTCTAGAATTTAGACATGCCCCGCAATGCCCAATGAATCTACTCCCCTGACCGTAGGTTCCTTCCCTTTCAAGACCCCTTAGAATGTCCAGATAGATGCGACATAAATAACCAGCTTACGCAAAGAGATGGCACTAGGAACATGTTTCCTGAACAATATGATAATCTATTAAGGAGACATGTACTAGGAAAGAAATTCCAAGGGGGAATCTGTAAGGCCCCGGCCCCAGTTACCCGGAGTCAGTGCATTATTGCGTAACATTGGCATGATCACAAAAGATCAAGTCTCGAAAGACTGATTAGTTTAGTAGCCTTGGAAACACTAGATAAATTCATAAATGTTACATTACATCATAAAGTGAAAAACTACAATAACAAAGTCTCCATAGTCCACACTCATATCCTCTTCTGACTATCCCTGCAGGTCATTCATAAAATACTTCTTCACATCCTGGAAAATATTAAAACATTGAAAGGGGTGAGCCCAAATGCTCAGTAAGGATAACAATATTGCGGAAGCTTTCATAAATAAACATTAACATTTAAGTCAATGTATAACTAAAACAAAATCATTTTTAAACTTGATCTTCAGCAAAATATGGAAAAAATAATATTAAATAATGCCATTTACTTACTCACATGGATATTCTACTAGTCGAATAATCACATGCAATATCAATAACCACTTTCATAATGATGAAATGCATAATGTCAGACTATCATAACCACGCATCCAAGGCCTCGTGCCAAGACTAAAAATATGATTTTGTCAAGGCCTCGTGCCAAGACACTAGTTTGTGTCATGAGACCTACCGATGCATCGAGGAGCTATAGCGGGCTCCACCCATCACTTATTAAGTCCAATGCATTCCTCATATGAACAGGTTTAAACATATCATAAACAATAACATAATTGTATCACATAAAACATGCATAAAGGAAACATAACATTTCCACATTTCAATCACAAGATATCAATAAAACACATTGATATAATAATAAAAAAACACTTTCAAAGCCATTTTCAATAACAAAATAAAAGGAAATTAAAACTTTGTGTTTATTTTTCATTTAAAAAAAGTTATGACTTATAGAGGAAGGAGAAACTCAAATAATAGTCACGGTGGCGGGGAAGTCGTTGTCGCCGCATATGTAAGAAAAAACATTCCTTTTTTTGTTTAGTAAAAACGCTTCGTATAAAAAGATTCCTTTTGAATAAAAGTAAAAGTCAAAGGGGTTTATACACTGTATATAAGAAATTTGTGTATAAAAAAAATATGCCTCAATGAATGGAGATTGAGACGAAGCCCCTTACAAATATCATTTTTTTTAAATAAAATAGATCTATTATGTTTATTCAATATATGTAAACATAATGAAAGTATAAATACAAGATAGGACATAATAATATCATGACATAATTTTAAAGTAGGAGATTAACCCAAAGAATGGAAATTGGGTTAAGAAGTTCCCTTACCTCGTGTCCGAATTGACTCGACCGCTCTTTAAACTCATGAATAATAAACTAGAGTTAATATATACTTTCTTAAGAACCTTTTTAATGTTCATTATCCCTTTTATATCACTTATTACAATTTTACGAAAATTATGTAGTCATTTCAGTTAATAACGGTCGTTTTGTCGATCTTTGGTACTTGAGTCAACAAAATTTCTTATAATTACAAGTTGTTTATGTGGTAAAATATCCATTATCTCGAGAATTATATTCATTATTTAGATATCAAATATATCCTATATAAACAGTATATACATTCATTTACATAACATTTAGAGGTAAGAAATGAAATGCACCATTCATGGAGACGGTAAGCCGTACGTACGCAGGAACGCTACTTTCAATTCTATTTCAATTTTAATGGAATGAAGTTATAATTATATAAAGGTATAATATAATTAAAGTATAATATAATGTATAATACCATTTACTCCATCCTTTATACATCCCACATATGGAATTAATGATTCAAATCACTTTGAGGGGGCGGTAGTCCGCACTTCCTAAAATGAAAATATCGCATTTACCCATAATGGAAACCATAAAGGTATGACATAAATGAAAAATAAAGAAGCTTAAGGAAAACATAAACATATTATACATCATATATAAATATAGTGACATCTTAATGGCCACTTTTGAAGGTGTTATATGAGTGTTGAACAATCATCGTTTCGTGAGGCAGAAATTCGTCATACACATAAACAGTATGTTCTTTAACCATTAGATGTAGGTGTGTGTAAGTGTAGCTCGAATAATTCTTATACAAACATCCTAGTATATTGAAGATACTGTTTTTTTACAAAATAAAGGAATAAAAAGTGTTTAAGGGGTTGGAGAAGCAAAATAAAACAAAATAACATAAGAGAAGACATTACCTTAAAATCGGGTAACTCATTTTTGATTTGAGCCAAAGGCTTCCTTGAAAAAAATTATGCCCAAATTGAGGCTTCTAGGAGTAATAGAGGGAATTTGAGAGAGTATTTGGGCAGAGGTTGACCGAGAAAAAAGGCTTTGAAGGTGTGAGTAAGGTGGCAGTGGTGGGGGCCTTTTATAAGAGGAGAGGAGGGGCACTTTTGGAAAGTCATGAAATGTTACTTTATTATATAATGAGTTTCGGATTTTAAAGGTCCAAAACTTATAACTTTCGAGGATAAGGTGATAAGTCTTTGAAATATACTCATATAATAGGTTTTGGACAAGTGTAAGTCTTAGATTTTACATTATCTTTTTATTTTATTTAAATCGTTAATTAATGAGGTAATCGCTGCATCATCGTGGTGTCATAAAATATTTAATTTATTTAATGTCTAAAAATTATAAAAAAATATCATTATGTAGGAAATCTTTTTATATTCCTAGTGAATATTTATAGTCAAAAATATGACTTGTATAACCCCATTTAAGTTTTTTTAGTAAAACAACTCATGCTTGTGACATTTTTATTTTAACATTAAATAAAATGTTTTTAATGTTATTTTCCTACCAAAGTGGCTCCATGGGGTCCCCAGGTTGACCCATTGATTTTCTGGGTCGTCCATGACTCATCCAATAGGGGTAGGACAAGTGTAAAGGTATTTTCATATTTTTATAATATCATTTTTACCTTAACTTTCACTAATTACCTTTAATCACGATTAATAAAACATAAAAGTTACTATTCACCAAAAAATTATTTTAATCCCATAGAACCACATTTTACATCCTAATGACAACCATGTATGTTGGATTTTTGAAATTCAATTCATAGAAGCGGTAAAGTTTCATTTAAACGAAAAATCGGTTTTTTAACTACCACTTAGTGGTTTCACTATTCATCAAAAATTGATGTTTTTCAGAACCATCCCAAAATTTTACCCTAAGCTATAATTGATATTCAGAATTCAGAAAAGATGTCTATTTTATGAAATTCCAAACATATAAATTGCATTAATTAATTTTATAACTAATTCCCGCTGTCACAATAAATAGCATGTTTTTAATAAACAATATATTTCAAATGATTGACAATTGTTTATGTCCAATTTCAAAGTGAAATTAATTATAATGAACACCATTGGATAAAATGGTAAAAATATATTCTAATTATTCTTTGAAACCACTCCATAGTATAATTTATCACTATAAATTATTTTTATTAAAAAATTTATTTTTAAGTATTTTTCACTATTCATAAAAAATTGGAAGTTCTCCGAAAATTACAAAAATTCAACTTAGGATAATTTTGATATTCCGAATAACAAAACAAAGTCCATTTGGCAAGATGAAATTTATACAATTTCAAAAATTAGGTATTACTATTCATAACGGCTACTTTGATTGGTTGTGGTGTGTGTTAGAACTTGAAGTTGTGTACAACACACGCTACTGTATTATTCAAAGAGAAGTGTAACGTAGAAGCTTGGGGTGTTACATTCTCCCCTCATTCAAATAATTTCGTCCTCAAAATTTCATATAATATCACTGTATTAAAATACTCGGTTGATTCTTCATCATATGTTCCTCAGGTTCCCACGTTGCCTCCTCCTTCTTATGGTTTCTCCATAGAACTTTTACCAGACGAGTTGTCCGGTTTCTAAGCACGTTTTCTCTTGTATCGAGAATCCTGACGGGCTCTTTGCAATAAGACATATCGGGTTCCAGTTCTATTTCCTCATAGGTGAGTACATGCATTGGGTCAGGCATGTATTTTCTCAACAGTGATATGTGGAATACATTATGAACTTTGGAGAGACTTGGCGGCATTGCCAAACAGTAAGCTATAGCCCCAATTAGTTCTAGAATTTCGAAGGGTCTGATGTACCTAGGACTCAATTTACCCTTCTTACCGAAACGTATAACTCCATTCCATGGAGATACCTTCATGAAAACATGATCTCCTACCTGAAATTCCAAATCCTTCCTTCAGTTGTCGGCATAGCTCTTCTCCCTACTTCTCCCTACTTTGATATGGTTTTGGATTACTTTAACCTTTTCCATTGTTTCCTCCACCAGTTCTAGGCCTACAAGTTTTCTTTCACCAACGTCATCCCAACAGGTTGGTGTGCGACATCTCTTTCCGTATAACGCTTCATATAGTGCCATCTGAATACTTTAATGGAAGCTATTTTTATAGGAAAATTCTACCAGAGGTAAATATTTATCCCAAATTCCTTGAAAGTCAAGTGAGCATGATCTCAACATGTCTTCTAAGGTTTGAATAGTTATTTCTGATTGTCCATCTATTTGAGGGTGGTAAGCAGTGCTCAAACGAAGTTCAATATCCATGGCCTTCTGAAGACATTTCCAGAATCTTGATGTAAAATGGGGATCACAATCCGAGACAATCAACAGGGGTACTCCATGAAGTCTCACAACTTCATTAATAGATAGTCTTTCTAGACGTTCAAGTGGTAGATCTTCCCTTATAGTAAGAAAATGTGCTGACTTCATTAGATGATCAACAATGACCCTTATTGCATCATTTCATCTAGGAGTCTTTGGTAGTCCCATGAAAAAATCCATCGTAATATTATCCCATTTCCACTCAGGTATGGGAAGAGGTTGCAATTCTCCACCAGGCAGTTGCCTTCCAGCTTTCACTTGTTGACAAACCATACATCTTGACAAAAAATCAGCAATCTCCCTCTTCATGTTGTCCCACCAAAAATTTCCCTTTAAATCTCTATACATTTTGGTGCTCCCAGGGTGTATAGAGAAATTGGAACTATGAGAACCATCCAACAATTCCCTCTTTAAATTAGTATTATTGGGAACACAATGTCTCCTCCCAAATTTCAAAATTCCATCTTCATACACAAAGTCTCTCAATCGCCCATCACTCACAGCTTTAATCTTATTTTTCAACTCTTCATCATCGTCCTGATAACACTTTATCGTTTGTAGTAAAGATGGTTTGGCAATCATTTGAATTTGTTTTTATTTCACCATCCATGGTGATTCCCATATCCATCTTTACTAGATCCATGAAAATAAGATCCCTTTCCACTCTCATCATGTTCAAAACTCCATGATCTTTTCTACTCAAAGCATCTTCAACCTTATTTGCCTTCCCTGGGTGGTACTGTATCATGCAATCATAATCCTTGAGTAGTTCAAGCCATCTCCTTTGCCTCATATTGAGTTCTTTTTGTGAGAAAATATATTTCAAACTCTTGTGATCGGTATATATCTCACATTTTTCACCATAGAGATAATGTCTCCATATCTTCAAGGCAAATATTACAACAGCTAACTCGATATCATGAGTAGGATAGTTCTACTCATGAATTTTTAGCTATCGTGATGCATATGCAATAACCCTATCATTCTTCATAAGGACACAACCAAGTCCGTTCATTGATGCATCACTATAAATAACGAACCCATCATTCTCTGATGGTAGAGTCAATATAGGATAATTGACTAGTCTTCTCTTCAGTTCATCAAAACATTTTTCACACTCTTTTGTCTAGAAAAATTTAACCCCTTTTCGTGTGAGCTTCGTTAAAGGGTTTGCCAATCGGGAAAAATTGTGGACAAAACGTCGTTAATAACCTGCCAAACCAATAAAGCTACGTACCTTAGTTATACTCGTCAGTGCTGGCCATTCCTGGATTGCCTTGGTCTTAGAAGGATCAACGACAATTCCATCCTTAGAGACAATATGGCCAAGAAATGAAATATCTTGAAGCTAGAATTCACACTTGCTAAACTTCCCATATAATTCATGCCTTCTAAGAGTCTTCAAGATAATGCGCAAGTGATTTTCATGATCTTCATAGATTTTGGAGTACACCAAGATATCATCAATAAATACCACCACAAAATCATCAAGATATTCCTTTAAAACTATATTAATTAGATCCATGAATACAGAGGGTGCATTAGTCATTCCAAAAGGCATTACTGTAAACTCGTAATGCCCGTACCTTGTTCGAAATGTTGTCTTCGGAATGTCTTCCTTCTTCACACACAACTGATGGTATCCAGATCGAAGGTCAATATTTGAAAAGTATTGAGCTCCATGCAATTGTTCAAATAAATCATCAATGCGAGGTAGGGGATACTTGTTCTTTATTGTTATATCATTGATCTCCCTATAGTCAATGCACAACCTCATTGATCAATCTTTATTCTTAACAAAAAGGATAGGGGATCCCCATAGAGAAACACTAGGGAAAATAAATCCATTATTACTCTATTTCTGTAGTTGTTTCTTTAGTTCAACTAATTCCACAGTGCCCATCCTATAAGGGGTCTTCGATATAGGCCTTGATCCAGGAATTTAATCAATGGAAAACTCAACTTCTCATTCTGGAGGATGCCCAGGTAAATCTTCCAGAAACACATCTACATATTCATTCACAAGAGGTAAATCCTCTATTTGAACATTCCTTTCCTCACCCTTAGTCATTTCATTCTCTTCCTCCCCAATAATTGAATTTAGTTGTGATACTAGGGGTGGATCTAAATAAGAATTAGGTGGTGGCGATTCTACTCTAAAAATAAGGTGTTCTTTATCATCATCATCAAAAATCGTAACCTCCTTCTTCTTACAATAAATATTTGCATCATAGTCCGAAAGTCAATCCATACTGAGGATTATATCAAACTCAATCATAGGTATGACAATGAGATCAGCAGATAAAGAACAGTTATGTGCTCTAATGGGGACTGATTCAGAAAACTTTGTTGCCATAATACTTCCCTTAGGAGTTTTGACTGAAAATTATCTTGTAAAATAAAATTGGAAATATCTAATTTTCTTAGGAAACTGGGAAGATATGAAACAATGCGATGATCCAGAATCAAATAATTCATTTTCTAAACTTGAGGAAACCATTAAATTACCTAGCACCACGTCTTTCAGAGCTTCAACCTCAGCAGTAGTGATAGAAGAAGCTTGGCCTTGATCCCTTGGCCTCTTCTGAGGTCTGTTCCCCTGACAATTAGGACATTCATTTTAATAATGTCCCATATCTCAACAATTATAGCATTCCACATTGACAGAAACATTCTTTCCCTTGCAATCATAAGCTTGGTGGCATTTTTCACCACACTTGTAACAGACTCCCATTCCCATCAAGCAAGTACCAGGGTGTTTCTTCCCACATTTACTGCAGGACTGATATTCAACTCTTCCCTTCTTCCCCTTATTTCCATTTCCAGATTGATCAGAAGATCTATTATTTTCTTGCGTTGCTTTAAAGTCATAAGACTTAAAGAATTCCTTTTCCATCTTGATAGCACACGAGACAATATCTCCGTACGATGAGAAGGTTTGTGAGACTAATGCTCGACGGAGAAATGGTTTTAACCCATCAAAGAAACGATCAATCTTACTTCCTGGGTTACGTATATAATCTTCAGCATGCCTCGCTATCCTTATAAAGTTAGACTCATACTTTGCGACATTCTCATCCTCCTTCTGCCTCAGACTCAAAAATTGTCTTTCCATATCTGCTCAATGGTCATGTGGAAAGTATTTTTCTAAGAAAATTTCCTTAAACTCCCTCCATTCCATACTTGATACTTCTTTATCTTCCTTTGTGTTTTGAATCAGCGACCACCATTGATCGGCATCTCCAGTGAGGCGGTAGACTGCCATGACAACCTTCTCTCTTTCACTACTCCCCAAGGCGTGGAATAATTTCTCTAAGGAGTTTATCCATTGCTCAGCTACTAATGGATTTGTACCCTCATTAAATGTTGGCGGTTGTTGCCTCATGAAGTTTTCTAACATAGATCCTCCACGTTGCGGATCAGGGTGCTCCATACGAGTAAGGTTATTATTCATAACCTGAGTGATTTGTCCCAGTATGGTAATAAGATAATCAGCACTAGTTGTATCTCCAGCTCTACAATAATTATCTTGAGCAGGAGGGAAATCCCTACACGGAGTGCGTGCATTGATACGGTTTCCATTCCTCCCACTAGGGGCCATTTCTAAACAATGTCATAAACTAGATTAGTTTATGAATTAAAATACATAATTCCATACTTGTAAAACACTTAACATAAATTGAACTATTTATAGATATAATCCATAATCATAAAAGAAATTTGTTCTTTGAGGAAGTATATACTCATAAACCCTTCATAATGGTTTGTAAAGAAAATGAGAATTATCCTAAGCATATCCCCCAGGAGTGTCGTAACCATGAGTGCAGCAAGGCCCATTGTCGTGAACCAGTTCCAGTTCGAGTCCATCTCAAAGCGGTGTTTTTGGGTTTTACCCCTAGGTACATCTGTGTCAGAGCCTCCTCTACCTGCTCATATCCAGATAGGGATGTATCGCTCGGAAAACTCACAAAATCTCTATAATACCAAAATTCTAGGAAGTTCTTCTATAATAATCCTCAAAGTCTATCATAGGGCTATGTTCTCTAATCAGAGTTTATCCAAATCTAGCTTTTAGGGTTAGTACTAAACTGCCTCTGATACCAACTATAAGGCCCCTACCCCAGTTACCCGGAGTCTATGCATTATTGCGTAACATTAGCATGATCACAAAAGATCAAGTCTCGAAAGACCGATTAGTTTATTAGACTTGGAAACACTAGATACATTCATAAATGTTACATTACATCATAAAGTGAAAAAAATACAAAAACAAAGTCCCCATTGTCCACACCCATATCCTCTTCTGACTATCCCTGTAAGTCATTCATAAAATAATGCTTTACATCCTGGAAAATATTAAAACATTGAATGGGGTGAGCTCAGATGCTCAGTAAGGATAACAATATTGTGGAAGCTTTCATAAAGAAACATTAACTTTTAAGGCATTGTATAACTAAAACAAAAGCCTTTTTAAACTTGAACTTCAACATAATATGGAAAAAATTAAATTAAATAATTCCATTTACTTACTCACATGGATATTCTACTAGTAGAATAATCACATGCAATATCAAAAACCACTTTCATAATGATGGAATGCATAATGCCAGACTATCATAACCACGTAACCAAGGCCTCGTTCCAAGACTAGAAATAAGATTTTCTCAAGGCCTCGTGCCAAGACACTAGTTGTCTCATGACACCTACTGATTCATTGAGGAGCTATAGCGGGCTCCACCCGTCACTTTTTAAGTCCAATGCATTCCTCATATGAACAGGTTTAAACATATCATAAACCATAACATAATTGTATCACATAAAACATGCATAAAGGAAACATAACATTTCTACATTTCAATCACAAGATACCAATAAAACACATTGATATAATAATAAAAAAACACTTTCAAAACCATTTTCAATAACAAAATAAAAGGAAATTAAAACTTTGTATTTATTTTTCATTTAAAAAAAGTTATGGCTTATAGAGGAAGCCGAAACTCAAATAATAGTCACGGAAGCGGGGAAGTCGTTGTCGCCGCATATGTAAGAAAAAAAATTCCTTTTGTCATTTAGTAAAAACACTTCATATAAAAGGATTTATTTTAAATAAAAGTAAAATTCAAAGGGGTATATACACCATATAGAAGAAATTTGTGTATAAAACAAAATATACCTCAATGAATGGAGATTGAGACGAAGTCCCTTACAAATATAATTTTTTAAATAAAATAGATATATTATGTGTATTCAATATATTTACACATAAAGAAAGTATAAATACATGATAGGACATAATAATATCATGATATAATTTTAAAGTAGGAGATTAACCCAAAGAATGGAAATTGGTTTAAGATGTTCCCTTACCTCATGTCCGAATTGACTCGACGGCTCTTTAACCTCCTGAATAATAAACTAGAGTTAATATAAACATTATTTATAACATTTTTCAAGTTCATTATCCCTTTATATCACTTATTACAATTTTATGAAAATTATGTAGTTATTTAAGTTAATAACGTTCGTTTTGTCGATCTTTGGTACTTGAGTAAAAAATAAACTTCTTATAATTACAAGTTGTTTATGTGGAAGAATATCCATTATCAATAGAATTATATTCATGATGTAGATATCATATATATCCTATATATCCAGTATATACATTCATTTACATAACATTTAGAGGTAAGAAATGAAATGCACCGTTCATGGAGACGGTAAGCCGTACGTATGCATGGACGCTACTTTCAATTTTATTTCATATTTAATGGAATGAAGTTATAATTATATAAAGGTATAATATAATTCAAGTATAATATAACGTATAATACCATTTAATCTATCCTTTATACATCCCACATATGGCATTAACGATTCTAATCACTTTGAGGGGGCGGTAGTCCGCACTTCCTAAAAAGAAAATATCACGTTTAACCATAATGGAAACCATAAAGGTATGCCATAAATGAATATTACAGAAGCTTAAGGAAAATATAAACATATTATATATCATATATAAATATAGTGACATGTTAATGGCCACATTTGAAGGTGTTATATGAGTGTTGAACAATCATCATTTCGTGAGGCAGAAATTCGCCATCCACAAAAATAGTATGTTCTTTAACCATTAGATGTAGGTGTGTGTAAGTGTAGCTCGAATAATTCTTATAAAAACATCCTAGTATATTTAAGATACTGGGTTTGTTACAAAATAAAGTAATAAAAAGAGTTTAAGGGGTTGGAGAAGCAAAATAAAACAAAATAACATAAGAGAAGACATTACCTTAAAATCGGGTAAATCTTTTTTGATTTGAGCCAAAGGATTCCTTGGGAAGCATTATGCCCAAATTGAGGCTTCTAGGAGTAATATAGGGAAGATTAGAGAGTATTTGGGAAGAGTTTGGCCAAGCCAAAATGCTTTGATGGTGTGAGTAAGGTGGTAGTGTTGGGGGCCTTTTATAAGAGGAGAGGAGGAGCACTCTTCGAAAGTCATGAAATGTTACTTTATTATATAATGAGTTTAGGATTTTAAAGGTCCCAAACTTATAAATGTATATGATAAGGTGATAAGGGTTCTAAATATACTCATAAAAAAGATTTTTGACAAGTGTAAGTCTTAGAGTTTACATTATCTTTTTATTTTATTTAAATAGTTAATTAATGAGGTAATCGATGTATCATCATGGTGTCATAAAATATTTAATTTATTTAATGTCTAAAAATTATAAAACAAATAGAATGATGTAGGAAATCGTTTTAGACTCTTAATTAATATTTATAGTAAAAAATATGACTTGTATCACCCCATTTAAAAATTGTTTTAGTAAAACAACTCATGTTTGTGACATTTTTATTTTAACATTAAATAAAAGATTTTTAATGTCATTTTCCAACCAAAGTGGCTCCATGAGGTCCCCAAGTTGACCCATGGATTGTCTTGGGCGACCATTACTCATCCAATAGGGGTAGGACAAGTGTAAAGGTATTTTCATATTTTTATAATATCATTTTTACCTTAAATTTCACTAATTACCTTTAATCGCGATTAATAAAACATAAAAGTTACTCTTCACCAAAAAATTATTTTAATCCCATTGAACCACATTTTACATCTTAATGATAACCATTTATGTAAGATTTTTGAAATTCAATTCATAGAAGTGGTAAAGTTTCATTTAAACGAAAAATATGTTTTTTAACTACCACTTAGTGGTTTCACTATTCATCAAAAATTGAAGTTTTTCAGAACCATCCCAAAATTTCACCCTAAGCTAAAATTGATATTAAGAATTCAAAAATGATGTCTATTTTACAAAATTATAAACATAAAAGTTTCATTAATTAATTTTATAACTAATTTCCACTGTCACAACAAATACCGTGTTTTTAATAAACAATATATATCAAAAGATTGACAATTGTTTATGGCCAATTTCAAAGTGAAATTAATTATAATGAACACCATTGGATAAAATGGTAAAACTATATTCTAATTATACTTTAAAACCACTCAATAGTATAATTTATCACTATAAATTATTTTTATTAAAACAGTTGTTTTTAAGTATTTTTCACTATTCATAAAAAATTGGAAGTTCTCTGAAAATTACAAAAATATAACTTAGGATAATTTCGATATTCCGAATAAAAAAACGAAGTTAAATTGGGAAGATAAAATTTATAAAATTTCAAAAATTAGGTATCACTATTCATAACGGCTACTTTGATTGGTTGTGGTGTGTTTTAGAACTCAAAGTTGCATTCAACACACGCTACTGTATTATTCAAAGAGAAGTGTATCATGGAAGCTTGGGGTGTTACAGAATCCATGGAAGGAGAAACTTCCCTCCCGTCAACCCATTTCGATCAAGGATATGACATCACTGAAGTGGTGATGAATGCCGCCTCCTTTGGAAAGTGGGAATGCGAGGTACAACAAAACATTAGCGCATCCACAACATGTGAGAAATTAAACCCCAAAAAAAGTGTTTGAAACAACTTGTTTTTCATAATCAATACATAATGTCTATTATTTAAATGTTCCATACCATAACATATGTTTTCATTATAAAATAAAAAATTTTATTTCAAAACATAAAAATAAACCCATATGCATATAGGCATGATACATAAATAATGTTCATGGTAACCGTCAGTACACAAAAACAATATTTTAAAACCAGCATCATTTTTTTTGGAAATGAATGGTGGTAGTCACCAATGGTAGGGAAACCAGCATCACACCATTAGCAGCTCGCATATCCACCTCTCCTATAGAAATCTTTAGAAATCTTAATGGTTCCATCATTTTCATATATATTTGAGAACCACATGTTGTATCTAATACCTAATGTGTAGATATTTAATGATTACAATCGATAACGAATGATCCTTTAGCTTACCCTTACATCTGGGTGCAGTTCATCTTCTAGTGACCTGGCTATCCACATGAAAAACATACTCTCTCCTTTTCCTTTCCCTGCCTCTAGATCTTCCTCTAATTGGAAGGATAATGCTCGGGTCATTTATACTTGTTATGAATCTTGGGACCCTTTTCCATGTTCTTCCTTTTCTTGTTCACTATAAGGACTATAGGTTTCTCACTCCCTATGTCTTTATCCACTTGTAAAATCAAATTAAGAGGTTCTGAAATATAATTATCATTATTTTTCATATTGTAATTAATAATAAAACTTGATATTTTCTTGGTATGTGACAAAAGTATGAGATATTTATGCAACTCATCTTGGAATTTAATCCCTAAGACATCTATGTATTCAATGTAGCCAATAATATTGACTACTTGAGTCCTAGATCAAACAAACTCTCAAAGAATAGCTGTAAAAAAAGCATTGGAGATCATGTACCTATCTTTCCTTAACTTCTCTTGATGGAGTCCCCGAAGGTGACACATCAAGATATGTGCATCTATGTACTCATGTTACTTCAAAATCTCATTGTACATAGATGATATTCTGAAACATTGAACATTTGCAGAATCATACAAATGTTTCTAAAATAGTGATGAATATTTATCACTTGATTCATTACCAGGCGCTTTAGGAATAAGTTCTTCCCTTACATAGAATTTCCTTTCATGTAAAAGTATAATGCACAATGTTCCTTTTCTAATCATGTAAATTTTTTTTGGGGATAAGGTTGTCCTTCTCAAGTATGGATCACATCGATATGTTGAAAGTCATTTTAATGTTGTTGCTAAAAATAATATGAGCATAATTTTAGTACTTTATTTGATTAAATTTTAAAAAATAAATAAATATTATATGTATTAGTCTCCCATTATTTTATCAATACTCAATATACCTCACCATTTGCATTGATATATCCTATTGTTTGGAAATTTTAGTGTAAAGGATCTATATTCCCCTTCCCATTACCCCAAAATTCATTGGTTAATAAACTTGAATGGTTTTAGGTAGTCATTCAAATTGCCAACTATATTAACTCAAATTTCCATTATCTATTGAGTGGAATCCAAATCCATAAATTGGATTTCCTCAAACATTGAATCTCTGTTACACCAAGTCCTTCTTTGAAAGTCAACCATTGATGTGAGCTAAGTTAATTCAATCAAAAAATTGAAGTTATAAATCCCCGATAATAGAAAGCACCCCATCTTTGTTTGGTCAAGAACTTTGAACTCTGGTTTTATTTTATTTGAAGTTGTGAATGTCTATACCGACTTAATGTATATATAATTGATGGATTTTATCCTTTATTTGTAAATTTATAATTCCTTTTAGTTCTATCATTCATGGTTATTAATTTTATTTATTCATTTGATCGTAAAAACACATCGATAATGATTTAACCATGAATCTTTATAGATATAAAATAATAAAGCAATATGATCAGGTTTTTTTACAAATTTTATGTTTACCTAGCATTTGATAAATTGAATTTTGACCTAGGGGAAAACCACTAAGAACAAATTAATTTTTTTGTTACAGATTTACACTTATTCACCTATGTATCTCTCTCGTATTGCTTTTAAATCAGCTCCAAACGTGAACCATCACCACTTTCTCCAAAGCTCCATCCATTACATATGATTTTAATCACATGCAGTTGAGGGGAATATGTTTAAATAAAAGAAACCAATAGAACATATTACCTTACATAATAAGATGATAGAGGACATGTAGACCAACAATTTAATTTAATAATAAATTAAATGAAACCAATCACGTTCAAAGGTTTTGTGTTTTCTCATGATTATCCACATGCATGAAATGAATTGTGAATTTAATAAAACTATCATTAAATTTATATTCATCCTTATTTAAGATAAACTGCACTCACAAACTGAAAATTCAAGTACATCCATTTGGAAGATGTAATTAACTTACCAATTGAAAACATTATGTGACTTATTTTCTAATAAATTTTATATAACTAAACATTAGTATCATATTTTATGATATCAAAAGATATTATAAACATTCAGTATCATAATGATTATATGGTCAACCGTCATTGACAAATATTATTTACACTATTAAAATATTGATTAAAAAACATTTTTTTGTTGTAGATAGTCATGTTTTCCTATGTCTATTGCTATGGGGAGGTTATTCAAACCAATCAAAGAGCTTCTTACAATAAATAACAGACAATAATGTTTAGGACATCTATTTGTGTAAACTTAAGTTAAATTCATCATAGAATCTATGGGTTCTTAAATCTAGGACCTGATCAAGAGATTAAGTCTATTAGCTATAGACATTTACCACTCTCAGTTATACTATGACATCTATCTGGTCTATTGGTTGTTGATGAGTAGTGGGTCAAGAAATAAATATATTTTACCAGTTATCAGATGGTTTCATTATAGAGATCTACATTTAGGTTTATAAAATAAAAATATCCAATTGAATGAAGACATAGACTTACAATAATTTTTTAAGAAGTTCCTTCCCAAGAAATTAAGGCTCCCCCCTATGAAGTAGAAGAGTAAAACATAGATGATTTCCTAAATATTAATGTAAATTTTGCTTCCAATAAATATTTTTTAATTATGGAATAGATATAGAAAATAGTTATGAGGATAATGGAGAAGTATAAGATTGGAAGGATGTTTCTAGTAATGTAGTAGTTGTACAGGAGCCTCGACCAACAATAAATCATCCACCACTCTTCGCATCTTGGTCTGAAAAAATAGAACATTTTTGGAATTTTACTACAATTTTATCACACCTACAACTACATTTTCCAATAGTTTTAGTGGATATGTTTACTGAGCTGGAAAAAAAGTATATTTTTGAATAGATTTTTCATAAAAGGATGCATTAAAAAACATACTAAATAGATTTCATATTTGAGGCACTGTAGGTATTTAGTTTAGAAATAAAGCAATAAAAATACATTATATAGTGTGATAAATATGTAGATTACTATAGATTTCTCTTGAAGGAGATTATGGTTATTTCATTTGGGGGTTGGAGAATTTCAATGTTTGAGGTAGCTCACACCTCCGTTTAACCAAACCTGACACAATATCATACTTCTTTGGATGATGAATTTGTCTCATCAATTTTCATTGAGATGACTAGGTCCTTCCAAGATGATCTTGTATCCATTGATCAAGAGAGGTTACAAACAAAATTGGGTTGTAATATTTTCTATAATAATGTGTGGTTTACGAAATATTAGGAAATTGTGTAGGTATACAGTGTTTGGGATGACTTGTATCAGGTGTTTCCACAATTTTTAACCATTTTGAGACACAAAAACCAAGTTTTCATCCAAATTCAGTCGAAAAAACATGTGTCTCAAGATAACTAAACTGATCAGTCTCTTTTTCAATTTCATCAGTTGATTTGGGAATTCCTCCCCTATATTTCCATATTTTATTTCAGAAAATAATTCATACATATTGATGGAATGTTTGAATATGGAAAATACAAGTGAATATTGATGATTTTTGTAACCTAAGAAGGAAATCATTCACCACTTCCATTTGTAGTTTCTATTGTGGAGAAGGAAAACTATGAATCACGGAGTTGTTTTTGGCATGTATCAATAATAATTTCACCGACATTTGGGGCATCAGTTTGATATCTGATGGGCATCAAAAAATCAATGAGGCAATCAATGTAGATCTTGATACATGGAAACCCCAAATTCACATCATTAAAACTAAATTATCCACCTTTCTTGAAACATTCAAAAAACATTTTGTAATGAACCTATGAAGAAGGAAATCATGAGGCTTGGTATGAAATGTCTATTATTTTTTACTATTTCAATGTAAAGATAAAAATAATTTATCTAAAATGTGGTAAATTATGTGTAGAATATGACCTAGATAAACTATTGTTTGAAAATTATTTTGATCAAATCCAAAAAGATAATTACGATGTGTTTGACTATATGATGTGGATTCAAAATATAAAAACAGAAATTGGCATATGATGGGGGAAGAGGTACAAAAACATGAACATAAAATTTGGGGAGTATATCAATGATGTCTTCAAGGGGCTTCAAAAATTACCTATGACTGCCCTAGTTCAAGAGAAATTTTATCATCTTGTTAAGAACTTTGTTGATATAAAATGACTATCCTCAAACAGGATTTAGAAATGGCTAAGGTAGGAAGGAAAATTTAAATGAGATATTGAAAAGAAAATTTAAGAAGATTCTGGTTATTAACTATGCCTTTTCCAATGAGAAGACTCCTGATTTGAAGTTCAAAAGTGTTCAGACTCCATAAAAAGTTCTAGTGGTTAAAAATGGTTGCATTAATAGAATAATGGAAATGTCAATGTGGTAACTTCTAAAGGAACCCAAAACACCCAATGAGGGTAGGGGTGAATCAGGGTGTCAAATTTTTCTCTTAAACTAATGGATCTTGTTCCCACGTTGGTAGAAACATTTTAAACCTTTATGAAGAATAAGTGCAACAAATAAACAATCACATGCAAAGTAATGACACATAAATTTTTCTTGGTTCACCACTACAGGCTAAGTCCAAGGATAATATTTTGGGATTGTGTCAGTCATAAAAAACCACTAATATTTACAAGTTTTGTATTACAAGAGTATAACATAATCACTATGTGCCAGACACACTGCCTTTACAAGGTTTTAGAGATAGCACACTACGCCCCTCGGATCACTTCTACTGATTCCCCCTTGTTCACTACAATGTAAGAATCTTCACTCAGTTTAATGACTTGATGGTTGCTTCAATGGTTTAGCATTATATCATGCATCCTCAAATGTAAATGGATGCTCTATTGATGTCCCTTAATCACCCATATATGTAATTTATAGTCCCATACAATGATATGTGATGGAAGTTAATTTCCCAAATTGATTTGGTCAATTTTTAGGCTTCCTTGACTGTTCTGTGTACTGCTGATGTTTTCGCATACCACTCTTGTTTTCACATACTACTACTGTCTCTTTGTACTTCCAAGATATTTCCATGTTCTGTCCATCTATTTCCATGTTCCATTCAACTACTTTATGAACTGTCCTTCTCCACGTACTGTCCTACTCCTTATACTGCTCCCCTCCTCCACATATCGTCCTGATATATGTACTGCCTTGCTCGGCCGCGTACTGTGAGGTATTCCTGTGCGAACCGTGATCTCTTCTGCGAACTATTTTCCTTATGCGGACGATTCTCTTCGCGTACTGTCTTCTCCTCCATGTACCACTTCAGACTTCACTGAATTTCTTTCTGAAATTTTAATCTCCAATATCATCACTCAAAAAAGGGAATTACTGCTCCTTAAATAGGCCCATATCTCCAAAAATTACACTAATCTGATTGACCCAATTTTTCTATGTGTGACAATCTTTATTGTATACTGAACTCCATCTATGTACTGTTAGCCTTCACTACGTACCGTTCCTATTTCGCAAACTGCACCAATCCCACAAACCTTTTTCATTCTGCGTACATCACGCCTTCACCGTATACCATCACTACAAACCTTTTTGGAACCATTATACATACCAAATTCCTTCACCGCGTACCATCACTACGAACTATTTTTGGACTCATTCCATGTACCGCATGCCTTCACCACGTACCATCACTGCGATCATTTTTTGGTTCTGCAAACTAATCGACATACCGTTCCATATAACATTCTACTAACCATTCACTAGTATGTGAAAAAAATTGTTTTCCATCACCAAGATCCCCATTTTGTGGCCCAAAAATTTGGAAAACACTGGGAAACTCTGCCACATTCAATATTGATTTTAGCCTAAAATGTATAACCCAATTCCTTACAAAATCCATAGTCATCCATGTTCAGATTGACAACAAACACAAACCAAACTCCAATATTATCAAACAATATTCTTGGTTCAAAAAATATCCCCCTTTGGATTTTTTAGAAATATCTTGATAAATTCACTGATGCACTAGCCATGATCAAAACTTGAACCTTCATGAAATAACTCGGCCATCACTCTAAGTCTACTTGAGTAGTGATCGGTGTAGTAAAACAATAGAGAGGAAATGAATTGAGTTCTTGTCCTTTTTCTTTTCTCCCCCATAGTTTTATTTCTGGATTTTTATATTCTCCATCTTTAGGGTAATGAAAAATATCACCTTTAATTGAATTTATCCATTCTGCCCCATTGGAAAGAAACCCAATGAACCGAATCATGACTTGTAGAGAAAACAAACATGATCCCCTTGGATCGTATCTCCCCCATAAACCTGCATCATTTTGACAAAAAAAAATTAAAAATTGTTAAAACAACTAGGGAGAGGGAAATCTTGTAACCTCCTTATGCATTGGGAGGTGGTTGAACACCAAGGTTAAACTAATGTTTCTCAAACACATCTGCTGATAGTGGATTAGTCATAATGACAGCCACTTGCTCATTAGTTCCCACATGGTCCATTTTGATCACGCCTTGTTCAAATTATTCAATAATGAAGTGATATCTGATCTCAATAGGTTTCATATGAGAATGCTAAATAGGATTCTCTATAAGATAAATTGTGCTCTTGTTATCACAGTAAATCACCATTGGCTATTTCACCTCATCACCATTGTCACTCGGTTGTTTCTTCATCCAAAGTAACTGAGTGCACACCATCAGTAGAAAATATATATTCCTCTTCAGTAATACTAAGTGAAGTACTTTATTAATTATTGCTTAACCATCCTACACATTCCTTCCCAATATATAATTCTCCACCACTGGTAGACTTTCTATCCACTACATATCCAGCCCAGTCAGCATAAAAAAATACTGACAGTTCACTATCTTTTCCTACAGTAAAGTATATCCCATAATTATGTGTACCTTGAATGAATGTCATTATTCTTTTCACTACCACCATATGTTCTTCCTTTGTATTACTCTAAAACTGGGCCGTAAGGCAAGTTGAAAGTAGAATATCTGGATTTGTTGCTATTAGGTACAGTAGGCTTCCAATGATTCTTCTGTACATGGTGGGATTCATAGAAGTCCCTTCCTCAGGCTTTTCGAGCATTGATCCAATTAAAATCAGATTCAAAATTGGTTTGGAATCATACATATTGAATTTATTCACTAGATCTCTTGGATACTTTTCTTGAGAAATGAAAGTTTAATCATTTTTCTAATGAACCTGCAACCATAAAAGGTGTGTGAGTTCACAAATCATGGACATTTCAAATTCTGATTTCATGTGTTTTGAAAATTCATCCATTAATCCATGTCCACTTCCACCAAAAATAATATCATCCACGTATACCAATACCATGAACTGATCCTATTGAAGGTTTTTCATATAGATATTGTGATCCATTCCTCATCTTCTAAACTTAATCTTTCTTAGATGAGAGTCCAACTGAGAGTACCACACCCATGGTTCGTGTTTATTTGCATAAAAAGCTTTATATAATTTTCAAACCATCAGTTCATAATTTTCAAGAAAGAATTCCATGGGTTGTTCGATGTAGACTTCTTCTTCCAATACTCCATTGAAGAATGTTGTCATGGCATCCATTTGATACACTTTATATTCTCTTTGGATTTCCATGTCAATAAATAGCTTGATTGACTCTAGTATATCTACAGGAGAAAATGCTTCATCAACATCATTGCCTTAGATTTTTTAATATCCTTTATAGACCAAGCACACCTTATTTACGATCACAATTCCATGTTTGTCAAATTGTTTCTTGAAAATACACTTTGTACCAATCACATTATGATATTCAGATATTTTAACAAGATCCCATGTCTGATTTTTGTAAATCTAATCTAATTATTCATTCACTACTTTCACCCATGACTCATTCTTTGTAGCCTATTAAAATGAGGATGGTTCCAAAACTGATAGAAATGCAGATTTTCCATTATTAATCATTCTTCTTTTCTATGTAGGTGCATTCTGATCCCTGATAATTTTGGACTGATCAATCTCTACACATCGGTTTCTCCTTTGGGGTTTGACCGAATTCTATCTAGTTATGGATTCCTCTTCTAATTCTTATTCAGAGTCAACATCATGGTGTGACTCTTGAGATTTTTTCACACCTTCCTCTACCAATAAATTTTCATTTGTTCCATGTTTACATTCTTGCTCATCTTCTATCATATAAGCATAATAATTCCCTAAAGCATTAGGGTTTTTCTCTTCAAATATATTTACATAACTACTTTCCACTATTCTTCTAAAGCGCTTGTTGAAACACTTTTATACTTTTTTATTCATTGAGTATCCAAGAAATATTCCCTCATCTGCATTGTATCCATACTTCATTTGATTTATTTCATTTTTTTGGATAACAAAATTGCTTCCAAAAACAAAAAAAATCAATGAGGGATTCCTTCCATGCCACATTTTAAATGGTGTCTTTATTTACCACATATATATCCATGTATGATTTTGAATATACATTGCAGATTGTACTGCCTCTTTCCAGTATTGTCGTGGAATATGACTCTCAATCAACATAGTTATGGCCATATTTTTTACCTATCGATTCCTATGCTCAACAACTCCATTTTGTTGTAGAGTTCTCACAACTGCCACCTCATGTTGTATCCCGTTATTCTCTAGGTAATTTTCCAATTCAATGGACATTAATTCCAATCCATTGTCAGACCACAAGACTTTGATCTTCTATCCAGTATCATTCTTAGTGACAAGTTGATTGGTTTTCATGTAATTAAGCACGTGTCACTACTTGTGTATAATGATCACACATGCCATTCTACTGTAATCATCTATGGAAAAACATATTACCTCTCTCCATGTGTTCTGACAACATTTATCAGGCCACATACATCTGTATGGATAAGGTCAAGAATTTTTGGTTCTATTTTCTTCTTTGGATAGTAGGAAATGCATACCAGTTTCCCTCACATGCAAGCATCACAAGTCTTTTCTCATTCAGGCTTCAGATTAGGGATATCCATGACTGTATTCAGATTATATATCTTTTCCATGTCTTTTTGATTGATGCTCCCCAATCTTCAATTCCATATGTTTTTTCCTCTGCAACGGATAGGTAGAAAATTTTATATTTTTTGTCAACCTTATATAAGTTGCATTCAATTCTACAGCCTTTTATGAGATAATTCCCAGACTTTCCTCTTATAGTACAATCATTCTGATTGAATTTCACAATAATACATGAGTCATAGAGTTGACTCACACTAAGAATATTTTGATGCAGACTGCCCATATATAGGACTTTAGTTATCTTCAACTCTCCATTAGCTATCTTAGTATTTCCACTTCCATTTATCTTCAAACCATAATCATTATCGAACCTCACTGTTCTATCGACCTTTTTCTTGAATTTTTTTAATAGTTATGCATTCCCCATCATGTGGGATGAACACCCACTATCAAGAATAAAGGTGCTATTGTTCTTTGTATCTTTGAGGTATACTTTTAAAAAATTGGACTTTTCAATTTTCCTCTTTTCTTTCCATGAGATATTAGATTGATCGTAGGACACTGATGGTATTTCAATTGTATCTTCCATGTACAAGGGTTTTTCCTATTCAAAGTCTTCTTCTAAAGGAGAAAACATGTTTGAAATAGAAACACTGTCTGGTTGACGAGTATTGACTTGTCTCTGAGCATTGAAATAATTTCTCCTATCATACCTCTGCCTGTAATACACAACATTATGGACAAAGTTAAGACAATGAAAACAATATCCATGGAAATTATTTCTTCTATAAGAAGTAGGATATTAATATTTTCTCCTTTGTTTAAATCCTAACTCTTCCCCATTAATATAGCTCCTTACCTCTTTGTTGTATGACATGGTATGGCCCAGATTTCCACAAAACTGACACTTAATGAAAGGAAATATCTTCCCAATTTTATTCCTCCTCATGCCTTCTTCCCCAGGAAAATAGTTTGACTACTTATAATTTCTAAAAACTCAAGGTTAATATTTATTTTTCCTTTCAATTTGATTTATGGGTTTCTTTTTTAGTACTTCTAGTGACTTTTCAACGTGATCAATTTTCATATTACCTTTATTCTGGCCCACTTTGTTTATAGAATTTGACATTTCAGCATCACAACCAATTACGCTATTTCCCATGCATGTGGGTATTTGATCACTCAAGATCTTTTCAACTCCATCAGAACCATGTTTCTATTTTTCTAGAAGATCAAAATCTGAGAACCATCCAAATTTTATTTTCTTCTTTCTTATTTTGAAACTGATTCACTTTGGAGATTACTTCTCAGAGTAACAACTTTTTCTTCAAGTCCCTCAACAATCATGGACTTATCCTCCAATATCGAGGTATGGTCATTGATGACCTTTGATTTTTCTTCAATTATGAGTTTTAGTTCCACTGCATCATCAGTGCTTTCAAGGATTGATGATTGTACTTTCACCAATTCTTCTAGTCATTCAATTTCTTCTTCCAGTTGATAAATATATTCTGAAGATTCCTCCACCATTTCTTTCCACTTAATGAATATCTTACATTTAATCTAATGATTACCAAAATAATCCTTATGTTTCAACTTGGGATCTGAATTAGTATTCAACTGATTATCTAAATCTTTATCTTTCAATGGTTCTAACTTTCTAATGGTAGCCATCATGGAGGCATGGTTTCCAGTCTTAAATTCTTGTTTTTTTCTTCATAGAATTCATTATCAGCATCTTCCTTATCGCAGAAAAAACTCTTCTTCTATGTTTTCTTTGAAAACTTGAATTTTCCCTTTTGGAATAATCCTTTTCTAGGATTCTCCATGTTTTCATCTTTTCTCTCTTTATCATAAAAATTTCTTGATCACTAAGAGGCAATGTTCCCAATTATTCCATAGCAAAAAAATCCAAAGGTAGCTTTCCATCAAATTTCCCTATTCCCTTCTCGAACTTCTTTGAAATGAGAGAAGTTTAGTTTTCCTCATAATATTCATCACCACTATCTACTGAAACTTTTATTTTTTCCATGGCTTTGAATTCCATTTCCTTGATCAAATGAGTTGTAGCTTCTGATGGATTGATTATCATTTCATAAGATGATAGATTGCTCAGAAGATCATCCACTGAGAGTTTGGAGAGATATATTTCCTCAAGGGATGACACCTTTGAATTATAAAGGGGTTTAAGTCTTATAATGATTTTATTCACTATGTCAATGTCTTTGATTTCTTTTCCTAGACATCAGATTTCTTCTACAAATTCAGTAATTAGATTGAAAAAGGATTATGCATTCTCATCAGGGTGCATCTTCAGATCATCAAACCTGTTGTGTAGTACTTGAAGTTTTTCCTCCTTCACTTTTCTATATCCTTCATAAATATTCTCCAGTTTATCCCACATTGAATTGAAAGATGTGAACCTCATTACCTTTAGATACATCTGACCAGAAAGGGTTGTAGTGAGATAATTAGTTGCTTTTGCATCATCATCAAGAAATTTACTATCTATATGTATCATTGACAGTCTTGTAGGATCAATTACTTGTATTCCATGCATAGTGGAAAATGAGACTCCCATTCCAAGAGATCTTGGTTGAGATCTCATTATGTTTTTCCCTATTTGAAAATTAATTCCAATGAAGAGGGGAACTCCCTTAACTTTGAATGGATTATCTATGATATGAAGATTCAACACCAGCAGCCTTTACCCTCTGATACCACTTAAAGGACCCAAGAACACCATGTGTGGGGAGGGGTGAATCATGGTGTCAAATTTTTCTTTTAAACTGATGGATCTTGTTACCACATTGGTAGGATCCTGTTAAAAATGTTTGAAGAGGAATTTTATAAAATAAAAAATCCAATGTAAAAAAATGACCCAAAATTTTTTACTTGGTTCACTACTAAGGGCTACATCCAAGGAGAATACGCAGATAGTGTGTCGGTCATACCCAAAACCACCAATCTTCACAAGATTTGGATTACAAGAGTTTAACACAGTCACTATGTTCTAGGAGCACTTCCTTTACAAGATTTTAGTGATAGCACACTATGTGCCTCAGATCACTTCCACTGAATCCCCCTTTCACACTATGTTGGAAGAAAATTCACACAGTTTAATGAATTGAAGGAAACATTAATGGTTTACCATTATATCATTGTTTCGCATGGATTTCGGGGATGACCTTCTGGACGGGAGATTCAAACGTTCCGATCGATTTCTAGAAGGTTTGTTCGTAGAACCGGAAACATCCAATGATTCCACATCTGTTTGGACCTACTTTCCAAAGGTAGGCACTCATTAGTTTGTGGAATAATGAGGCTTAGGAATTTGCATTGGTCTAGAGGATGGGAGGTCGGACTCATCACACCTTTTTAAGGGGAATTATTGTCTACTCCGGGACTCTCTTTATAGATTTAAGTTATGTTCGTGAATCCTTATTACATTACCAATTATAAAATGAGCTTTCCTTTAGTTTTAACAATCAATGATTAAATATCCAAGAAATTTAGAGAATCTTTTATATGTATTCGAGGTTCTTCATCAATAGGGAATCATCTATATCTGTTTAGAGATTCTTGGTCAATGGTATCCTTCAAAACATTTATATAAAAGTCTCTTGGTCATTATGATGACCAGGCTGGTTTTAAAGCCACTCAGTAGGGCACTTGAAGTTTATCGTCATTCAGAAGGACATAGATTATTTCAAAGTTGGGATCGAACCCATAAATGGGCTACCTACGTATCCTTTGTTTTGGAAAAGGAATCAGAACCCGCGTAGTTCGAGTAATGGAGTATGATGTTTATGATTGATGGCTCAAATAAGAATGTCATAATTACTTTTACACTCTAAGCTCACGTGAGTCATGCTCAGTGTGAGAAACAAGAGGTATTGGTAAAAATTAAACAATTGTGCCATGAAAGATGCAATCATAAGAAATTGTTTGGGGATTATGTATGCATGACTACCCAAATAGATGAAGGTTTAGGATTTACTTTTTGGGAGAAAATCCAGGAACAGGGTCCATAAAGGTTTATGTGCTTTATGGAGATTTGAATACTCTAACTTGGGACTTATTCCTGAAAAGGAAACCCAAATTAAGAGAGGATTGATAATTGGGTTTTACTCCTGAGAAGGAACCCCATATCAAATGTAATTTAGGACTGGTTAAGAGAAATTAAGGGGCTTGGGGTTCACTCCTGAAGAGGATGCCCATAATTATGACTGGGACTTACTCCTAAAAAGGAGGCCCAGGTTAGGGGACTTGGGGCTTACTCTTGAAAAGGAAGCCCAAGTTAGGGGACTTGGGGCTTACTCCTGAAAAGGAAGCCCAAGATTATGACTGGGACTTACTCCTAAAATGGAGGCCCAGGTTAGGAATTAAGGTTTGGGGCTTACTCCTAAAAAGTATGCCCATATTTGAGATTGGGGCTTACCCCTAAGGAGGATGCCCAAGTTTAAGGAATTAAGGTTTGGGGCTTACTCCTGAGGAGGATGCCCAGATTAAAGGATTTATAACTGGGGATTATTCCTGAAAAGGAAACCCAGGTTAAGGATTCTCTCATCTTAAAGGATGAGGTTGAATGAACAAACTCTCAATCTTTGGTGACATAAAGATGTATAAATCACTAGGTTTTGAGATATATTCAACCGAATTCCTTTCATATAAGGATGTCAAATCAAGAAATCATGCCATAAATGGCTTTGAAGAGTATTTTGAAGACTAAATCTTGAATAGGAAAGGTGAAATGGCTTAAGAGGGGTAAAATGGGAAAGATGGGCACCCAGAAAGGTTGGGGCGCCAAGTCTTGAAAGGAGCGCAAGTCTTGTGTGGGAGCACAAGTATTGGTCACGCAGGTATACCTTGCGCGACACATGGTGTACTTGCGCGATTTTCAATTGGAATTGAAATACTTGAGCGACTCCTTTTTAAACCCTTTAGAATCCCTTTGAGGTTCTTCCAGAAAAGGGACGCGCAAATTCTATTGAAGGAATAATGCGGCGCGCAAGTATGACCAGTTCCCTTAAGGGCTGGCCATTCAGGCGCGCAAGTGTTGATGAGTTTCAACACTTATGCCTTCCTCCCTCTCTTTAGATCTTCCGTTCTATGTAAGAAATTACCTTAGAAGTGTTCCGGAAGCTTTGAGAAGAGACTTGGGCGTCGGGAGCTTTAATCCGAGTTTCTGGAAAAAGATCCTCCCGAATGGGGGGCCCACAGGGTCTATTTATAGGCAGGAGAAGACCCCAGGCGGTTACCGGGCGGTTACCACTTACGTCGTGTAAGTCACTTGCGCGACCAAGGTCATCGCGCAAGTGTACTTGTGCGATAGTGAGATGACTTACGCGGTGCAGTCGCTGTTGATCCTTTCTTCCTGCCTTTGTTGATTTTTGATGTTTTCTTCAAAGGATGAATCATTTTGAGCTCAGATATTCCCTTTTCCGATCTTTAGATTCTATGACGAAATGAGCGTCAACAAAAGTCCCCCCTCAGAGTTGGATCCGGAGAGAAATGAGGATTTGACTCTGAGGAAATCAAATCCATCCAAAAGAAAAGGGGGACGCGCAAGTCTTCAGTGCACAGAGGGAGGCGCACAAGTTTGCGTCGCGCAGGCCTTAAGCGCTCTGGGTACGGTGTGCAGATAGGCTTCCTGGCCTATAAATACATGGATTTTGGCCGTGTGTAGCATCTGATCCCGAATTTCTCGAGCTCTCGCCGCGCAGGTCACCTTAGCCACGCAAGTCTCTTTTCCACTGTTCCCTCGCTGTCTCGCTACTGTAAAGGTAATAGGGCTTGCACGGTAATACATGCACGACAAAAACTTGCGCGACACATGTAACACTTGCGCGACATCTCCATACTTGCGCACCTTAATGCCTTGGCCATTTTTTTGATTTCTTCCACAAAGTTTGTGAAAAATTAATTCATTTATAAATTAATTTATGCAACTCTTTGTGCAGAATTAATGGCTCTTAGACCCGGATTAATTGATGAACTGGCTAGCAAGCGGATAGATGATATGATGAACATCATTGGCCATGATTACTATAGTGTCAAGGATAGTACTCTTCTAGATTTGGCTAAGTATCTGAAAAAATATCATCGCAACTTTCCTCAAAGCACTTATCTACCTTTGTATGGCTATGGTCATCTACAAGAAGACATTATTCCAGATGTAAAGAATTATCTTCCGTTTTCGTGGTTTCAGAATTATACCAATTTTTCTTCAGCAAATATCTCAGGTGGAGGAGTATTTCTAATTGCTGGAACAGTGGAGAAGGCTTATGTGATGCATCATAGCCCTTGCACACCAGATCTGAAAAATCATACACCTGAGCTTCAACCACATTGTCATCCTTCAATCTTCCGAAATGATCAGATGGATCAATCCAAAGGCTGGAAGAAAAGTTGGGATTTCCGTCCTGGGGGAGGTGTGAAGCCAACTTGGATGTGGGCATACTGGGTGCGACAGACTTGCGCAGAGTTTATCGAGGACCTGAAGAGAGCTGCAATATATGAGGCTATCTGGGTTGGGCAAACATATGTTTACAGACATGATAACTTCGTGCCAGAGATACTCATCCACTGGAGCCCAGCAACTAATTCTTTCCATTTGACTCATGGAGAAGTAGGTATCAGTTTGTGGGATGTCCACAAGATTTCAGGAGCTCCAATTTTGGGCGATATGTATGATGAATTCATTCCTCCCAAGGTGACTTGGAATGATTCAGAGAAGACTCATGCTTTAGCTCGAGAATTATTTAAAATCTTCCACAGGCTCAAGAGTTCAGAGACCTCATTAACTCATTTTAGAAAAGATATTCATCCGAAAGAATGGATGAATGTGTTTCTTACTGAGAAGAAAGGGATGGAGCCAAAAGAAAAAGGATCCAAGAAAAAGAAATCCAAGGATACCAGGCCCAGACATCCTACCACTTGTCCAAAACCTGAGAAGAGAGGAGCTCCTGGCACATTCTGGCCAACTCTAGAAGCAGGAGAGTTTGAAAAGTGGGGATATGAAGTGAATCAAAGAATTACAAAGAAAACTCGTCTGGTGGGTTTCTTGGCAATGTGGCTCAGTGTTTATCTCTTGCCGGTCAGGGATTCAAAGGGAGGCGTTAGGCCAGGGACCTTCGTCATTGCGGCAAAGTTGGCTGAGGGAAAAATGTTTGGGTTAGCTACCCCCATTTTAACAAAGATTCATAGGAGTTTACTTCACGTCTTTCAGGGTAAATCTCCTTTAAGAATAGTGGGACCATTCCAGGTTTTGTGGGGATGGATCACCACTCACTTCAGGACTTACAATGTACAGAATGGATTACAAATTCCTGGAAGCTCTTTCAGACCGTCAGTGCAAGCATTCTCTGGAATTGCTCCATTAGATGTTAATGGTTATGACATGAAAGTAAGGCTGAGCATGTTTAAGGAATTCAACTTCTTTCCCTATGGAAGTCCACCATCTGGGCGGTTTGTTGATGATGGGACAGCCCATTTGGATCTGAGGGCATACATTCTAGCTTGCAGGGATGGCGTGTTAGTATCCAGGATTGATGGAGAAATCATATGTGAGGCCTATGCTCCATATAGATTTGCACGCCAATTAAAATGTTTGCAACATATTTTTGTATCCCCTCCGGTACATGTCAGGTTAGAGCAACATCCGATGGTTGCTCGAAAACTATGGTTGCTGACATCAAGAGAGAAGACTGGGGCAGTATTTGATCTACCAGTTAAAAAAGCGGCACATAATCTGACTACATTTTATGTCGAACACTGGATAGCATCATACCCCAAAGGGATATTGAATCACCCAGTATATCAAGTGGGAAAGAGGAAGAGGACTGTAGCGAAAGAAACCCTACCTCATGAAGGTGACGCTTCTCCACCTGAAATAGGTTCAACAGACTCCTCTTCTAGAACTGATTCATCGGATTATCACGATGGGGATGATGAGGCACAACCGGCAGCAAAGCGGTTTCGTGCCCGATATAATCCTCCGGACAGAATTAAAAGACCCACTCTATCAACCCATGGTGAGTTATTTCATTGTAATAATTTCAATCACTGCTACTTTATAAAGTAATAAGTATTACTTTCTTATTCTCTATCTGTAGTTTCAAGAGTTGGGAAGAAATTAAAATCGAAAATTGTAGGACCTTCCTCACAGCCTTTATATCTAAGACCAGAGGCTGTTCAGCTATGGCAGAGCTTATACTGTGGTACTGAGACCGCCTGGCTGGATTTGTGTGAGGGCCTACAAATTCCTGGAATAGGAAATCTTGTAGCTTCTAAAAATCTTCAATACGAAGATAACCCCAATGAAGTGCGAGCTTACATCAGAGAGCTGGAAATGCTCATATATTCCACTAATGACTCGGTTCCTATCACCAGGCGGGTGAAGGAAATGATTGATCGTGGCGCCACTGAGGGGGCTGGTGGTTCTGGAGATGAGGAATGGCAAGAGTACGTGGCTCCTAAAGATGTAAGTTTTCTTTCCTTATTTTCTTTGAAACTTGATTTCAGTTGAAGCTTTGTTACTTAAGGAAGTTATTTTCTTCATCTCGCAGCTTGCAAAGAAAGGAACTGGGGTTCCTTCGCTACAGTATATCCCTGGTGGTACTGCTATCGGGGCTGCTGCTGATTCTCCTCGCGAACCAGGCGAGATATCTCCAGGCCAGCAGGCCATGAATGAGGCACTGGACACAGCCTTCCATTCGCCAATCCAAGTGCCTATAAGGGAGACCACTGATACTCCAAAAAAACAAAATACGCAAAGGCAACGAAGGAGGAAATCCATAGCTAAACGTTTCATTAGCAGCGGTAAGTCCTTGGAACAATCATGAGTTTATACCCATAATCATATGGTTACTCATATTTCTCAGGATTGCAGGGGCTTCTTCAATTTCCCCCTTGAGGGAAGGGACTGATCCTTCTTCAAAGGCCTTGGAGGGTGCTGTAGAACAATCACAGACCCAAGCTTACTTGGTTGCTCCTGGAGAAGAGCTAGCATCCATTCCCAGTATCCCTCCTACTGCTAAAGATGCTATCCAGGGTCAGGGGTTGCAGGACATAAGTCGGCAAGCAGATGTAGCAAATGCTCCCACTCGTGAGACTTACCAGGATTCTGAAATATCATTGGATGAAATGGTGAATCAAGGAATGACTTTAGAAGAATTTTATGATCATGCTAAGTTTTCATGTGATTTATGAGACCTTGGGCGTGAGTGCTACCCTTCGCCCAATTTTTTTAAAAAAAATTACACTTCTAACCATGACTGAAAACAAAATGCAGTTTTTCCGTAGAAGCTATTGAACTGCCAATGCCCGAAGAGGGTGTGGACACTGATGTCAACCTTATCATTGCAGAAACATTAGCTCAAGTAGAGCTAAATCCAATAAACCCTCCTGATACCCATCTTGAAAATCCTGTTGAAACCGGGAAAGATGGGGAAAAGTCTTCTCAGGTTGCTGAACCATCCTTGGGTAAGGGATAACAATATTTGTGATTGTAATTTATTCGCAAGATGATCTATTCTTTTGTTATCCTTTGAAGCTGACTAAATCTTTCAATTAATCATGCATGACCATCAACTGCAATGACTAGATCCGGAGGTGAGGCCTCAGCCTCTGCCCCAACAGGAATTGAAAGTGAAGAAGCACAAATCAGGGGGGAAAAGCAGGACATAGAACTTCTTTAAGTGAACTAATTCCAGATTACATACCCCCTTCTGACGATGATATTGAATCAGATCCAGAGATGCTTAAAGAATTCAGCTTTTCACGACGTAAGGCATGGAACAACATATGGAACATCATATCTGGGGTGCCTTTAGAAGAGCTACCATCAAAAATTTCTCGATTGTCATCCCAATTTGTTATACTGGGACTTGGTGGTTTTGGGTATGAAAAGATCCATGCCGCGGTGAAACAGATCATTTTCAGAAGGGAGAAAGCACAGGAAAGTCGCGAAGATTTGACCAGAGTGAAATTGTCAGTCAACATAGGTGAATTTGAGGCTGCGGTATCCCAAGCTGAGGCTGATTATGCTGCCAAGATGAAGGATCTAAAGAAAAAAATCAATGAAAAGGTCGTCCAGTAGGTGCAACTCCAGCAACAGTTAGATGCTGTTACTGGGGAACTTGATCAGCTTAATAAATCATTGGATGAAACTCATATGAATGGCATGAAAGCCATCACAGATGCTAAGAAGTAACTTCAGCAGGCTGAAAAGAGTGAAGCTGGTCAAGTGCACGAGCTTCAAATAACTGCTGATAAAACTCAGGATGATATACATCAAATGAAGACTTATGTTGACAATCTTCTGTAATTCTTGAAAAATAGAAGAGGCTCCAGTTTGTGGATGTCTTTCTATCTCCTATGTATCAATGAAAAACACTTTTTTCTTCAATCATTTGTACATTTATTCTTTCATTACCTGCTTCAATTTTTACTTAAGCCAATGGGCCTAGTAAGCATAGTTTGATTTTTTATAGGATTATTACAAATAACCCTACAAACTTTGAATCTCTTAATTG
The DNA here is from genome assembly GCA_963277665.1 of Viscum album. Taxonomy (NCBI): domain Eukaryota; kingdom Viridiplantae; phylum Streptophyta; class Magnoliopsida; order Santalales; family Viscaceae; genus Viscum; species Viscum album. Next base: position 1,286,334,594 of record OY728134.1, read on the forward strand.
CTCAATATTACCTAAATCATACAAAAATGTATGTTTAGTGAGCTAGAACTTGACTTTTATTCAGAGTTCCTTTTTCTTTTGAGGTCAGTTTAAAGTCATGCATGCCGGACATAAAGGGGCTAATGTTTAAGGTCGAAATAGCTTTGACCGAAATGGATTAGAATTGACACAATTCCTTGAAAGTTCATCTGAAAACATACTACCATACTCAAGTATGAGGGAAAATATGTAAACTATGGCTTAAGAATATTTGAATCCGAGGAATGATATAAAAAAGAGCTAAAAGGCATTAGAAGAAGTAGTTTCTAAGAATGAAGTTACTATTATTTAACAAAAACCGTTAGGGGGTTGAAATATTCAGGGCCACCTAAGGGAATTGGCTGCACGGTTAAATAAATAGCATCTTTCGGCTGACAAGTCTGTTTTGTGAACTGTTTATGCAAGGCCACCTATGGGCAGGTGCTGCATAGTCAGGCAAAAGAACTTCCAGAAATTTACTTTCCTAGTGCTAAAATCTAGTGAAAGTTTATGGAGATTCAAATTTTCTAAAGTATAGAGTTTGTTGAATGGAAAGAGGTACTTGAATATGGAGAAGATATTTCCGAACAAGAATATTGAAGAACTGGATGAATATCACTCCTACGAAGGTCTGAACCAAATGTAGGGAAGAAGAATAAACCATAGACTTGAATACTTTCAGATCATGAAAAAGGATATGGGACAAATATGTTAAGGATGGCTATTTTTTGCGGATCCCTACATACTGTCATTTAAGACAAATAAGGACAAAAGAGGCATTATTACCAAGAATGAAGTTACCATTATTTAACAAAACCCGTTAGGGCGTTGAAATATGCAGGGCCACCTAAGGGCATTGGCTGCATGGTCAAATAAATAGCATCTTTCGGCTGACAAGTCTGTTATGTGGACTGTTTATGCAAGGCCACCTATGGGCATGTGCTGCATAGTCAGGCAAAATAATTCTCAGAAGTTTGACATTTTTGTGATTAGAAGTCATGAAAAGGGTTATGAAGATCTGAAAATATTTAAGGTTAGGATTATAAGACATAAATATGGGTATTGTCCAATGTATATAGAGATACATAGGTCAATGATAACCATCATCATGTTGTGGCTGGGTCCTGAATTGAAACTTGGACTTCACTACGTATCTCATAAGAATGAGAATCAAACCATACGTAGTTCTTGAAATGCAGTTTAACATCGTGCAGGACGAAAGTATGAGAAATCTTAGTTTAGGGTCATAGAATTCGGACCATAATAATGAATACACAGTGTGTGTTTTCATGAGGACTTTTCAGCTAAGGGACTGAAAGTGAAATTTGGGGTTAGGCCCAAAAGACTTGGGACTGGATTCGAGGGACACTCGAATGTTCCTACGTATCCCATAAGGATGGGAATCAAGTCCACGTAGTTCTAGAAATTCCCTTTGTACAAATTTGGTTCGTACATGTGAAGGGTGAAAGGGGACTTCAGTGCAATGATGGTTTACCTGAGATAAAAAATTTAGGCATTACCATGTATGCACGTAGTCTTTTTGAAATGAAACATGATTGAAAAAAAATCAATGTCAATAATAATTCTCTCTCAAGTGAGGAAATCAAAGAATATTGTAGTTTATTATCGTACCAGACAAAAGTGTTGTATAGTTTAACGTCGTATAACAAGGAGGAAAGTGAATCAATGTAAAAAATATTGATTCTAGGGGCGGTTTCACAAATCAACATCATATGAGATGGTGGTGAACCGATGTGAAGAGATTGTTTTTGGGCTTGAACCCTGGGAGGCTGCCTACATACCCAGCCTGGAGGGCAAGGATCAAAGTCCGTGTAGTTCAATTAAATAATGAATTAATGATCAAGTTGTTCTTGGGGACAACGATCTAATTAAAATGTTGTTGGGACTTACACATGGTTATTGGCCCAAAGGGAGTGTTATGGTTGATGTTCGCTCTAATCTCACGTGAGTCATACTCGGTGTGAGAAACAAGAGGTAACAAAAACCTTAACGATGCACAGTTTAATGTCATGTAGGACATATAAAGGGACTATGCAGTTTAAAGTCTTGCAGTTAGGACTATTGGTGCTGCACAGTTTAGTGTCATGTAGCAGGGACAAAATATAGTTTAATGTCATGTAGGACATATAAAGGGACTATGCAGTTTAAAGTCTTGCAGTTAGGACTATTGGTGCTACACAGTTTAGTGTCATGTAGCAGGGACAAAATACAGTTTAATGTCATGTAGGACATATAAAGGGACTATGCAGTTTAAAGTCTTGCAGTTAGGACTATTGGTGCTGCACAGTTTAGTGTCATGTATCAGGGACAAAATACAGTTTAATGTCATGTAGGACATATCAAGGATTTTCTGTATAGTTTAGCATCATGTAGTTAGGATGATGGGGATAAAATAGTTTAACGTCATATTGGACGAAAGGGGGACTGTGCAGTTTAATGTCATGCAGTAAGGACAACATAACACACCATTTATGTCATGTTGGACGAAAGTGCGAATAGTTTAAGGTCATATGCATGGACCGTGGATGGTGCAGTTTAATGTCATGCTGGACCTTTGATGATTATATAGTTTAACGTCTTTTCGGACGTGAGGGACTTTTATACAGTTTAGCGTCATGTAGTTAGGACGTCACAGTTTAACATCTTGCTGGATATAAGGGATTTGAAAATAGTTTATGGTCATATACATGGACCAGGGATGATGCAGTTTAAGGTCATGCTGGACGGTTTAGGGAACTTTTTCACAGTTTAATGTTGTGTGGGACGAAGTTGCAGTTTAAAGTCATACTGGACCATTGCTGTATAGTTTAACGTCATATAGCAAGGACGAACTGGTGCTGCACAGTTTAGTGTCATGTTACAGGGACATCTTCTTTTCTACAGTTTAATGTCATGTTGGATGAAAAAAAGGGCAAATAGTTTAAGGTCATATGCATGGACCGTAGATGATGATGCAGTTTAAATTCATACTGGACTAACGAACATGTGAATAGTTTAAGGTCGTATACACGGACCGCATAATTTAACGTCATCTTGGACGAATTGGAAACTTTTTAACAGTTCAATGTCATGTAGGACAATTCAAGTAACTGTTACAGTTTAACGTCATGTTGGACAATAGAACATTTATACATTTTATCGTCATGTTGGACGATATAACATTGCTGTACAGTTTAAAGTCATGTAGCTAGGACTAAGGTGAACCAATATGAGGATATCAGTTCTGGGGACTTTTTACAGTTTATCGTCATGCTGGACGCTGGAAGTGCCACACAGTTTAATGTCATGTTGCTAGGACATAATATAGTTTAACACAATACAGTTTAGTGTCATGTAGGACATAATAGTAACCAATGTGATAGTTTAACGTCATGTTGGACGATAAGGGAACTAACACAGTTTAACGTCATGCTGGACGATGAAAGTGCCACACAGTTTAATGTCATGTTGCTAGGACACAATATAGTTTAATGTCACCTCGGACAAAATATAGTTTAATGTCATCTCGGACAAAATATGGAACTTCTGTACAGTTTAATGTCATGTAGATAGGACATAATACAGTTTAGTGTCATGTAGGACATAATATGAACCAATGTGACTGTTTTGGCTTTGGGAACAATATTTTGTGTTTATACAAAATACTTCTTCAGAAATCTGGCATTAGTTGGAGTCGTGATGTGTTCTCCATCCATTGAGATTAGAGAATACGCTCCATTGGAGTATACCTTATGTATTGAATAAGGTCCTTCCCATTTTGGTTCAAGCTTGGGAGGCTTCTTTCCTGGTATCATTGGTGCTCTGAGAACCAATACAAATTCTCCCTGAATGAATGAACAGAGACGAACTTTTTTGTTAAAAGCTCATGCTATTCGATTCTGATAGATTTCCAAGTGGTGAAAAGTGCACAATCTTTTCTCATCTAACTGTTCCAATTCATTCAACCGCTTTTGGGATTGCTCATATGTAGATAACTGATCACAAATGGCTATTCTGAGTGAGGTCAATTGAACTTCAATTGGAAATACTACTTCTGTTCCATATACCAATGAATATGGAGTTGACCGCGTTGCATTGCGAGTGGTAGTCCGATAAGCCCATAAAGCATGAAAGAGTTTATCAGGCCATGAACTCTTATCTTTATCCACCATCTTTTGCAGTATATTTGAAAGAGTCTTGTTGAAGGCTTCTATCTGGCCATTAGCCGCTGCATGATATCGAGATGAATGGTTGGACTTAATGTTGTATTCTTGATACAATTTCTTTACCTCAGAAGAACAGAAGTTCGTGCCATTGTCCGTCAATATGGTATGAGGGACACCAAATCTAGTAATTATGTTAGACTTGATGAAGCCAAAAATGCATTTAGAACTGACTTCTTTGAGAGGTACTGCCTCTGCCCATTTGGAAAAGAAATCAGTAGCAGTAAGAATGTACTTAAACTGCTTGACCGTAGCTGAAGGGTAAGGTCCCACCACATCCATTCCCCATGTGGAAAATGGCCACGAGTATTTAGCTGTATGAAGCAACTCTGGAGGTTGATGAATGAAGTTGGAATATACTTGGCATGAATGACACTTCTTTGTGAAATTAACAAAATCTTGTATCATTGAAGGCCAAAAGTATCCAAGCCTTCAAATTTGATCAGACAGTCTATGTCCAGACTGGTGGGAACCACAGACTCCGGCATGCACTTCTTTTATGACAGCCATTGTCTCTTCACCATCAATACATCTAAAGAGAACTCCATCAAAACCACGTTTGTAGAGAATTTTCTCGAGGTGGTTTGGGCTATCATAAAGAGTAAAATTGACCACACGTCGCCGGATTTGTTCTTTCTCGGCTCTATCAGGTGGAAGTGTTCCATTTTGAAGGTATTCCCTGATAAGTGACATCCATCCCGTAGTATGACCATACGGTTCAGGAATGGGACTAATTTCATTAATTTCCTCTGTTTTGACTTGAACATAAGGTGAAATTGCACGACGGTGGGCAATACAGATGGTTTTCTCGTCCCGATTTGGATCTGCTAAAGCTGTGGCTATATTAGCCAGTGCATCAGCTTGAGCATTTTGTGATCTTGGGACATAAGAAAATGTCGGTTCGGAAGGGAATTCCGACATTAACTCTCTGACGTAATCATAAAAAGGGATTAATTCTTCATTTCTGATGGCATAATCCCCATTGACTTGTTTTATTACCAGGTCTGAATCACCTCTCACCTTTAAGTGATTCACTTGTGCTTGAAGTGCTAACTCCCAGCCTGTAATGAGAGCTTGGTATTCAACTTCATTATTGGTACCACCTTCCCACAACAAAAAGGAATAAGGTAACACTGCCTTATCTAGAGAAATGAGCACAATTCCTAAACCAACTTTGTTGAATTTAGGATTTTCCATTTTCTTCCCTGTTGGACTTCTAGAAGCACCATCAAAATACATTTCCCATGTTTGAGGACTCTCTTGAATAGAGAAAACTTCCTCATCAGGGAGTTCGATATCTGAATACGTGTCTTCCACTGAAGGATGTTCAGCCAGGAAATCAGCCAGAGCTTGGCCCTTAATTGCCTTTTGAGACACATACTGAATGTCGAACTGCTGTAGAATAACTGCCCACCTTGCCAGATGTCCTATAAGCATTGGACGACTAAGGATGAATTTGAGCGGATTATTACGAGATACCAATTGGACTTCGTGATGTTGCAAGTAGTGTCTCAGTTTCTGAACTGCAAAGATTAATGCTAGGAAGCACTTTTCAATACTTGAATACCGGGTTTCCGCTTCAAGCATAGTTCTACTGAGATAATAGAGACTATTTTCATTCCCAGCATCATTCTTTTGAGCGAGAAAGGCACCCCATGATCGCTCTAAAGATGTCACATAGAGGATAAGTGGTCTACCCTCAACAGGTGGCATGAGTACTGGTGGACTCAAGAGGTATTTCTTGAGAACATCAAATGCTTCTTGACATTCTTCAGTCCATTGGTATGTGACTCCTTTGTTCAATAATTTGGTAAAGGGTAAAATTTTGCCTGCCAAATTGGCGATGAAACGCCGAATATAGGCTAAGTGTCCTTGAAGTCCTCTTAATTCTTTCAAATTCTGAGTTGATGACATACCAAGGATTGATTTTCTCTTCTCAGGATCGACTTCAATACCACGATGGCGTACAACAAAGCCGAGGAATTTTCCTGAGGTTACCCCAAAAGAACATTTTAAGGGGTTCATCTTCAAATTATGTTGTCGAAGCTTGTGGAATATGACTTCCAAATCAGCCAAGTGATTAGAACGTTGTTTGGATTTAACCACCAAATCATCTACATAGCATTCAAAAAACTTCCCTAAAAGAGGTTTGAAGATACGATGCATGGCGCGTTGATATGTTGCACCTGCATTCTTTAAACCAAAGGGCATCACCCGGTAACAAAACACACCTTGAGGAGCTCTGAAGGCTGTATATTCCTCATCTTTTGGGGCCATTCGGATCTGATTATATCCGGAATATCCATCCATGAAAGAAAGTACTTCATAGCTAGCCGTAACATCAATTAAGAGTTATGTAATCAGAACTGGGAAATAATCTTTAGGACAATACCGATTAAGATCTCTGAAATCGATGCAAACCCTAATTTGTCCGTTCTTCTTCTTTACAGGGACAATATTAGACAACCACTTGGGATATTGAACTTCTCTGACAAAGTTGGCTTTGATCAGCTTATCCACTTCAGCTTCAATTTTGGAAGCATAGGTTGGGTGTGTTCTTCTCGCGGCTTACTTAAAACCTCGAAGTTCTTTTGGTAAACCCAAATGATGAGTAGCAACATCAGGATCAATCCCAGGCATTTCTGTATAATTCCAAGCAAAAATATCTTTATTTTGATTTAGAAAAGAAATATACATCTCTTTCTCTTCAAGGGTCATGGCCGCACTAATTAATGTGGGGCGCGGATCTTTCTCTGTACCCAGATTTACTTCTCTGAGTTCATCCACAGTGGTAGAGATACCCTCTTCAAATGCTGGAGGAGCATCTCTAAGATCTTCCTCTTCCTCTTTACCATGTGTTATTTCTTCCGTTTCTACTTGCAAAGAAGATGAAAAAACGAAATTCTCATGATCATAAGAGATGTCAAAATTTTCACATTTTGAAAAAGAAGCTTCCATTTCCGACCCTATTGATGATAAAGGGTCTTCTTTGGGAAATAAAGAGGAGATGATGGATTGAGAATCGACATCATTATTCACCTCTGGTGTTTCTATAACTTCTTCTAGCCTGATTAGAGAAGTATAGACTTGTTGGACTTCATCAGATGAAATGAAAACGTCACCATTTATGCTTTCATCACTGCTTGGTAGGTTACCAATTTCTCCCATGTTGTCTGGCTCGATCGCCGTAATTGACATTATGGATCTTTCCATAAGAGTATTTTGATTTGGGCCTATTTTGTCAATTTTACTGATAGGTAACACATAATCTGTACTCACATGTGAAAATGGATTTATTGGAATTTTCTCCAAACCATATGGAGCATTAACTTTGGTAATTTCCTTCATTGTAAATTTTTCTATTCCCTTCATGTGATAAAAATCCGCATCAATGTATTGAGACTCACATGTCTTGAACGGGGCCTTATCACCATACAATGTTCCAACTTGACCATCAAAACAGTATTTGAGACATTTATGGTATGATGACAGAATAGCTACATGCTGATGTAGCCAGGGTCTTCCAAGCAAGATATTGAAAGCTGAGTCTTGATCAAAAATCATGAAATCCGAATTGGATACAAGATCTCAAACTGAGTTCTGAGTGTAACTTCTCCCAGTGGTTCTTGTTCATTTTTATCATATCCTTGTAACATCATGGTAGAAGGATATAAATCAGATTCCATGAGGCCCAATCGAGGAAGTGTACGAATGGGCATGAGGTTGACTCCTGAACCATTGTCAATGAAAGCTATTCGAACATCTACACCATTGACTTTGCCAGATAAGTACAAAGGTTTTATGTGCCCATGCACAACATCATCTTCATCTTTATCCGTAAAATATATCACTGCATGGAATTCTGCAGGATTATTCTCTATGTGATAGATTTCAGCTGCAGCAATTTCAGCTTCAAACTCCTGAGGACTTGACACAACTTCGATAAGTGCTTCCTGAAGATATTTTGACAGATTCAAAGCATCCAAAATTGATAACTTGGTTGGTACTTGGGCCAAGTGTTTTAATATATCATACTTTTGATCTAGATGTCTTCGTTTTCCAATAGGAATATGCAGTTTAGCAGGTACCTTGGAAGCAGATTCTTTGGAAGCTGATGCATCTTGTATTGAAGTTGGCAACATCCTTGGTTTTGGAAGATTAGACTGATTAGATCAATTTACTTGCTGAGATAAAGAAGATGGAACCTTTAATCGGTCTTCCAAAATAACTGTGCCAAAACTGAGTTGGCCATTGGCAGAAGAACTTGCTTGTTCTTTTTGAGCTCGCTGAAGGGCTCTATCACGAGTTTCTGCTGCATATACAGTGCTAGCAGGGGTAAAATTAGAGTAGTGGCTTCGGAAAGATCCACGTCTTCCCTTATATCCTGAACCTCTAGAACTTCCTCGGATTCCCTTATTTGATACAGGGAATTCAGGCTCATCAAGACTGGAATATGGATCTGTTAATTGAATCATATTAATAGAACCAAAGATTAACTCTTCGTCTGATAAAGACTCTGCCTGGTTAGCCTATTTAGGTTGTGCCGTTTGATGGGGCGGTGCCCGTGGATTTGAAGTAGATGGCATGAAATCTTCCAGAGTCAAAGAAAATTTAGGCTTTGATACATACTCATCTTCTCCTGATTCCTCTTTCTTCTTTGAATTGCGCTGCCCTTTTGAGGATTTGTCTTTTGATGGAGGTTTTACTGCAGCTTTTGTAGGAGACACAATTGGCTTCTTCAATTGTGTTCTCAAAATGGAATGGGCCCGATTGATTGTCTTTCTGACCATCCAATCATCATATTTTTTTGCAATTTTTCTTTTGACTTCCTGCCACTTGCCTCCTTCCTTTGGATCTGTAGCGGTAATACACGCTACATGAGCTGAAGAACCCTTCAATTTGACTTGTCCCAAGTCGACCATCTTTTGCAGGAGGTCTTTAAAGACAAAACACTCCTGGATGGGATGCCCCAACATTTGATGAAAGGGACAATAATTGGGACAGTCTTCATCTCCTTCCTTGTTTGGCCTCTTGGGCACTGGTAATTGAACCAAATTATTTTCCAGAGCTGAAATGAAGTAACCAGGAAATTGCTCACTTCGGAAAGAGTATGTTTTACTCTTCAAATCCTCAAATTGTTTTCGTCGTTGATCTCTTTGATCATTTGGACGAAACAACCTTTGTTTTTGGCGTTCAGGATGTCGAGCCCTTCGAGAAGATGAAGGTTTTGAAGTAGAAATAGGTACAGGTGCTTGTTTAAGCATAACTGTAGCAGTTTCCGCTTTACCCATTCTCCTTCCTGGAGCTGATGGAATTATACGAGATTTAACCTTAGCCTGTATAAGGGAATCTTCAATCTGTTGAGCGATTGAAGTAAGGTCTCAAAACCCTCCTGTGTATTTCACAGGGATCAATGACATGCGTAATTCTTCACGCAAATTTGCCACACAGATTGGCAACAGTTCCTCCCGAGGGAGTGCTAAACTCAGGGAATACGTTAATCCCTTCAAATGAGCAATGAAATCAGAGACTCTTTCATTCTACCTTTTCTTGCAGTTTGTAAGATCGAAAACTGTCGTTTTTGGAAAAGTTGAGCTAAACTAAAGAAGGAATTTTTGACGAAGATCCTCCCATCCGATGATTGACCGGGATTGCAAGCTTGTATACCAGAAAAAAGCTGGTCCTTGCAAGGTTCGCACGAAGCATCTGAGTTTCACTGCTTCTTGCTACTCTGGAGTTCCCATCATAGGATCACAACAAGACACGTAATGCGTCAAATGTTGTTCAGGGTCGCCTGATCCATTGAAAGTAGGGAAAACAGGGTTTCCAAAACTGGATGGAGGAGAAATTGAATCTACCCATTCAGGGTAAACTTTCTTTTCAGGTTGAACTTGCTCCCGTTTCCCTTCCATAGTTTCTAACCGAGCTGTTAATGACTCAATAGTAGTTATTAACTTTTGAGAAACATCAGGTTGAACTTGGTTTTGGGTAGGTGCAATGAATGGATCTTGGAAAGACGTGGTGGTTGGTGCTGCAACTGATGGTAGTGCTGCCAACCGTTGTTGCGTTTGACCCGTAGGATTAGACCTCTGAGGGTGTACTGATAAAGGAGGATACTCCTGATCCATCTCAGTAGTTACAACAAATTCCTTCGGCTGTCGGACTTCATCATTCTTAAGAAGAAGACTACTCTGAAGTAGTTCTGCATTCAACCTTCTTAATTCTTTCATTTCTTCCTCCTGTTGTGAAAACCTTTTCTCTAATGAGAGCGATTGACCTCCTTCAGAGGAAGGGTGAGAAGTAACCTGATTCTTTCCTTTCCCCTTATTGGATCCTTTTCGGAGAGGGGGAAGTGAGTTACTTGAAGGAATACCCAGATTTTGGGTAAGCCTTTGATTACGTGTGCGTACACCTTCTTCATTTAGGTCTGTGTGCGCAACTTCTTGAGCAGGAACCTCTTCGTCTGATCCCTCTGATTGAGCCTCATCTAGTGAATCAGCAGCAACGGCATTGATGACATTAATGGATACATATTGCATGGAATCCTTTCTATCAGCATTTCTGTGATATTGTCTTCTTCCATGTCCATGATGAGACATGACATTCCATTGACTTGATCCCTCATGAAATTCTTGGAGAACCGTCACTTGGAGAGAATCTCCTGATAGCTTGGCTCTTCGTTCCTCTTGAGGCTTATTCCCTAATCGAGAGAATACTGACTTTCTCTGAGGGAGATATTGAGGATTTGAAAAACTCCCCAGTCTGGTGGACTGGGGATGTTCCTGCTGCTTCCGCTCAACTCCTCGAATCTCATTTGTTGACTCTGAGGGTTGGGTTAGAGAAGTCCCCAGTCTGACAAGCTGGGGTGTCTCTTGACATGCTATGTCTGAGATCTTCTTAAAATCTCTCTTGATCTTGCGAATCTTACTTCGGAAATTAGCTGGATGCATTAACCTGTATCCACTTTTATCACCTCGTTCAACAGACCGTTGGATGATTTCCGAAACTTCTGTCATTTGATGACGTGTTTGCTCCAGACGAGAGGCTTGTGCAATATTCTCTCCTGCTTGATGTAAGAGCAATTCAACAACTTGTTCTCTATATACTTGATTTTGAGAGGAACTAGATGAAGCCTGTTCTTGAGCAAGATTTTGATTATGAACAAAGCCCATTGACTGTGGCCGGCCATGGGCAATAACATTGCATGAGACCATTTTCGGCGGGCTTTGCTGACTGGAAAGCACTATGAAATGTAGTGCTCCGTGAACACCCCATCCTCTGATATGAACATCAGATGGAGCATTGGAAATTAACTGACGCAATTTTCTTAGTGCGCCAAGGCATGAACATTGAAGGGTTCTCTATTGCTTTTCAGCCTTCGGATACCGAGAGACTGATAGAGATGCCAAATCAATCTGACGTTGTAGCCCTTCTATTATCTTAAGATGATTTTCATATTCATCATAAGATAATACCTTCTTCTTTAATTGACAAAGAGTTTTCCATATGTTGAGACGAATATCATGGATTCCATCATCCGTCAACATCTTTGTAATGTCGTACTGGGAGTCAGCCAAAGGCCAAAACATGACTGGTACTTCACCTTTTGCCAGTTTTTTCCTCATGTTTAGCATTTCCTCTTTATCATTAAATGAAGATTCTTCTACCTGTTTTGACCAGAGTTGGTGTTTCCTTGTTGCTTCATCGGATTCAACAAGATTGGTAGAGAGATCATTAATCAAACTAGAAGATGCATGACTTAGGGGTGGTTCGGAGAATGACCTACACCCTGGGCTATCTTATGATTGAGAAAGTATTTCCCTTGTTAGCGATAAAGCATCAGACATGACTGGTTTTGCATTTGCAAGTGCCTCAAGATAAGAGGGCTTTCTCGGCACTACATTATCCACTGGAGTATTTTCCAGGCAATGTGAATCACTACTGCGGAGAGGACTTTCGCAGCGAAGTTCATCATCATGGGGAGGACCACCATAATGGGTTATAGCAAAAGATGAAATCTATTGCTCCTTGGTCTTCTGAACACACAGAGGGTTCCTGTGGCTCTCATCTGAAGAAGAAACTTCAAGATTGACCGAACTTTCATGAAGCAAGCCTTCATGAGGAAGTGTCTGTTGAAGACCTTCAAAATTAATGTTCCCGTTATTGGGAACAGAGGGAGTAGAATCTTGAATTCCGACAGATAAATGTCTGAGGGCTTCAAGAACTCCAGCATCGAGCAAGGCCTTGTTGCAGATTGGCCTTTGATCTCCTGACTGTGCTGGGCGGATATTTTTCTTAGATGCCTTCTTACTCACTTTAGAAGCCACTTGTTGAAGAAAGTGGTTACTCTGAGTAGGTATATGTGCCTGATCAGGAAAGATGGTCAGGTTAGGCTGACGATCTCCACTCAAATCAGGTGTATGTGCCTGACTTGGTTGTCCGTATGATATGGGGGAGTATGCCCCATAACCCTCTTGGACTGGAACAGATGTGTGTGTCTGTTCCGGAGTGAATCGTTGATGTGTCACTCCACTGCTAGGGATAGATTTATGTGTCTGTCCCTGAGATGATGCTGAAGCTGTTATGATATCCTGGCAAGCATCCAGAATATGAGTAGGAATTTGCTTCTGCTCTTTCACCATTGACAAAATATGTTTGGTGACTTCAGCCACCGGAACGGGGATATACGTCCATTCCGGGCTTGGAGTAGGTGTATGTGCCTGCTCCTTTCCTCCTTTTCCTGTCAGTGAATCCTGACAGTACTCAAGTGTGGAGGCAGAGAGTTGAGTCTGCCTCCTGTTTGTCGTCGGGGCTTTCCGACTGACTTCTCCGTGCGCTACCAAGCGAGACTGTTGGTAGGCTTGATTAGTATTAGCAGGTGTATGTGCCTGCTGATTACACTTCGCCCAATGCGGTTGCCGTGATCCATCATATGTAGTCAGACGAGCCTACTGACTAACTGGTGATGTATAAGCAGGTGCATGTTCCTGCCTATGGTACTCCGCCGGAATTGCCTGGCGGGATTGGCGTGATGCTACCAGACGAGTCTGCTGGACAGCGGAATTAAAACGGGTAGGTGTGTATGCCTTCTCGTTGTTCTCCACCAAGTTAGGTTGGTGGACTCCATCATATGTAGTCAGTCGAGCCTGCTGACTAACTGATGATGCATAAGCAGGTGTATGTTCCTGCCTATAGTACTCCGCCGGAATTGCCTGGCGGGATTGGCGTGATGCTGCCAGATGAGTCTGCTGGACAGTGGAATTAAAACGGACAGGTGATTGTGCCTGCTCCTTATTTGACACCAAGTTAGGTTGGTGGACATCTCCGGAGATGGCAGGGATGACAACCTGCCTATTGTTAACCGGATTCCGTCTCTGGTGGTTCATCTTGCCTGTTCAGGTTTGAGGAACCTGAGCTGAATGCCTGGAGTCGGTACCCTCATCATGTTGAGGGCGTACTACCACACGAGTCTGGCGACGATTGTTGATGGGAGCCCTCGGGAAGGACTCCTGTCTTTTTGAATTAAGGTCCTGAGGGACCTTCTCATTCACTTCCTCAGAGTAAGGAAGTGAATGGAAATTGTGTTCTGGGGATAACGACCCGAAACGGTTGGAGACGGTAGTCAGCATCGCCTGCTTCTTGATCAATGGCCACCATTGTCCGGACGACCAGGTAGAGTTGTTAACTTGGAGGGCTTGACGAGTGGCCTCCAGAGTTGGGATAGTACCGTTGCGACGGTACTCCATAACCAGTGCATTAGAAACCCAGCGTTGAAGACGCTGAGTTGGTGATGTCATCCTCAGAGCGGACGACGTTCCATCAGGAGTAGCAGCATTGGTTTTCACAGCAGCAGACCTCACAGTAGAGGTGTTTACAGCAGCAGTATTCACAGGGGTGAATTTAAGAAAAGCCATTTTGCAGAAGATCTTGAGAAAAGAGTGCCTATTCCATATAATAGACATAATCAAGATGAATCTGGCCACTACATCTTTTGGATGAGCACATGTCAATGATTGATTTGTTGGCCCAAGGGGCCTAACAAATAAGAAGAACATCACTTTAATTTGGTTAAGGTTTCACGTCGGGTTCACCATTTTTTGTTTCGCACGGATTTCGGGGATGACCTCCTGGATGGGAGATTCAAACATTTCGATCGGTTTCTAGCGGGTTTGTTCGTAGAACCGGAAACATCCAATGATTCCACATCCGTTTGGACCTACTTTCCAAAGGTAGGAGCTCATTAGTTTGTGGACTAATGAGGCTTAGGAATTTGCATTGGTCGAGAGGATGGGAGGTCAGACTCATCACACCTTTTTGAGGGGAATTATTGTCTACTCCGGGACTCTCTTTATTGATTTACGTTATGTTCGTGAATCCTTATTACATTACCAAGTATAAAATGAGCTTTCCTTTAGTTTTAACAATCAATGATTAAATATGCAATAAATTTAGAGAATCTTTTATATGTATTCGAGGTTCTTCATCAATAGAGAATCATCTATATCTGTTTAGAAATTCTTGGTCAATGGTATCCTTCAAAACATTTGTATAAAAGTCTCTTGGTCATAATAATGACCAGGCTGGTTTTAAAGCCACTCAGTAGGGCACTTGAAGTTTATCGTCATTCAGAAGGACATGGATTATTTCAAAGTTGGGATCGAACCCATAAATGGGCTACCTACGTATCCTTTGTTTTGGAAAAGTAATTAGAACCCACGTAGTTCGAGTAATGGAGTATGATGTTTATGATTGATGGCTCAAAGAAGAATGTCATAATTACTTTTACACTCTAAGCTCACGTGAGTCCTGCTCGGTGTGAGAAACAAGAGGTATTGGTAAAAATTAGACAATTGTGCCATGAAAGATGCAATCATAAGAAATTGTTTGGGGCTTATGTATGTATGACTTCCCAAATAGATGAAGGTTTAGGATTTACTTTTAGGGAGAAAATCCAGGAACAGGGTCCATAAAGGTATATGTGCTTTATGGAGATTTGAATACTCTAACATGGGACTTATTCCTGAAAAGGAAACCCAAATTAGGAGAGGATTGATAATTGAGTTTTACTCCTGAGAAGGAACCCCATATCAAACGTAATTTAGGACTGGTTAAGATAAATTAAGGGGCTTGGGGTTCACTCCTGAAGAGGATGCCCATAATTATGACTGGGACTTACTCATAAAAAGGAGGCCCAGGTTAGGGGACTTGGGGCTTACTCCTGAAAAGGAAGCCCAAGTTAGGGGACTTGGGGCTTACTTTTGAATAGGAAGCCCAAGTTAGGGGACTTGGGGCTTACTCCTGAAAAGGAAGCCCAAGATTATGACTGGGACTTACTCCTAAAAAGGAGGCCCAGGTTAGGAATTAAGGTTTGGGGCTTACTCCTAAAAGGATGCCCATATTTGAGATTGGGGCTTACTCCTGAGGAGGATGCCCAAGTTTAAGGAATTAAGGTTTGGGGATTACTCCTGAGGAGGATGCCCAAATTAAAGGATTTATAACTTTGGATTATTCCTGAAAAGGAAACCCAGGTTAAGGATTCTCTCATCTTAAAGGATGAGGTTGAATGAACGAACTCTCAATCTTTGGTGATATAAAGATGTATAAATCACAAGGTTTTGAGAGATATTCCACCGAATTACTTTCATATAAGGAAGTCAGATCAAGAAATCATGCCATAAATGGCTTTGAAGAGTATCTTGAAGACTAAATCTTGAATAGGAAAGGTGAAATGGCTTAAGAGGGGTAAAATGGGCAAGATGGGCACCCAGAAAGGTAGGGGCGCGCAAGTCTTGAAAGGCGCGCAAGTCTTGCGTGGGCGCGCAAGTATTGGTCGCACAAGTATACCTTGCGCGACACATGGTGTACTTGCGCGATTTTCAATTGGAATTGTAATACTTGAGCGACTCCTTTTTAAACCCTTTAGAATCCCTTTGAGGTTCTTCCAGAAAAGGGACGCACAAATTATATTGAAGGAATAATGCGGTGCGCAAGTATGACCAGTTCCCTTAAGGGCTGGCCATTCAGGCGCGCAAGTGTTGATGAGTTTCAACACTTAGGCCTTCCTCCCTCTCTTTAGATCTTCCGTTCTAGGTAAGAAATTACCTTAGAAGTGTTCCGGAAGCTTTTAGAAGAGACTTGGGCGTCGGGAGCTTCAATCCCAGTTTCTGGAAAAAGATCCTCCCGAATGGGGGGCCCACATGGTCTATTTATAGGCAGGAGAAGACCCCGGGCGGTTACCGGGCGGTTACCACTTAGGTCACGCAAGTCACTTGCGCGACCAAGGTCGTCGCGCAAGTGTACTTGCACGATAGTGAGATGACTTGCGCGGTGCAGTTGCTGTTGATCCTTTCTTCCTGCCTTTGTCGATTTTTGATGTTTTCTTCAAAGGATGAATCATTTTGAGCTCAGATATTCCCTTTTCCGATCTTTAGATTCTATGACGAAAGGAGCGTCAACAATCATGCATCCAAAACTATAAATGGATACTCTGTTGAAGTATCGTAATCACCTATAGATGTAATATATTTTACCATACCCTGATATGTTATGGAAATTAATTTTTGAAACTGATTTGTCAATTTTTAGGCTTTGTTGAGTGTTCTGTGTACTGCTGCTATTTTCGCGTACTGTTGCTGTTTTTGTGTACTGTCTAGCTGTTTCTGTGTACCGTCTAACTGTGTCTGCATACCATCCGACCCCTCTGAAATTTCTTTCTTCATTTACTTCCCTACTTCGTATACTACTCCATTCCTCCACATACCATCCTGCTCAGCATACTACCTTGCTCACACACATATTGCAAGAGCTTCCTACGAAAACCACAATCTCTTCTAGTGAACTATATTCCTTACATGGATGATTCTCTCTACGTACCATCTTCCCCGTCGCGTACCACTTCGGACTTCACCGAATTTCATCCCAAAATTTTAATCTCCAATATTATAACTCAATAAAATGGATTACTACTCCTTAAATAGGAAAATTTATCTGAAAATTCCTCTAATCTGATTGACCCTAATTTTCAATGTGGGAAAATCTTCACTGTATACTGAACTCTATCTAAGCACTGTTAGCCTCCACCGCGTACCCCTCCTTTTTTGAGAACTATAGAAATCCCTCCAACCTTCTTCATTCTGCATACCACACGCCTTCACCACATACCATTGCTGCGAACTGTTTTCAGAATCATTCCGTGTACCACATGCCTTCACCGGGTACCATCACTATGAACCATTTTTGGCAGCATTCTGCATACCACACGCCTTCACTATGTACCATCACTACGAACCATTTTTGGTTCTGTGAACTACTCCGCATACCATTCTGCACACTGTTCCACGTACCATTCACTCCAATGTGAAAAACACTTTTTTTCCATCACCAAGTTCGCGTTTTTTAGGCCCAAAAATTTAGAAAACCCTGGGGAACTGCACCACATTTAATACTTCTTTTCGCCTCAAATGTATAACTCCACTATTTACAAACTCCCTAGACATCCATGTGTAGATTGAAAACAAACACAAACCGAACTCCAATATTATCAATGAACAACCTTGATTCCCACAACTTCCAGGAATTATGGTTTCCATGTGCACACACCATCGTAACATGTACCTCTATGAACATATCATAGGAAGCATACAATGATCAAATGCACTGGTTGGACGCTATTTCAAACAATTTTGTTGCACCATGGACACCTATTAGTGAGTTTTGATAATTTCCATTTCTGAAATTCCATCCAATATTGATACCTGACATCAACAAGCTGCATCAATGAGGGAGAACAATGTCTAGTAAGATTCAGAATGAGATGCATTGGCCTTAAGAACAATCGAAAACTTTGAGATGAAGCATATGTATTCAAGAAGGTAATAATCGGAAATGACATCCTAACATGGATTTATTGAGTTCACACTCTCAAGAACAATGATGTGTTATCTCTAATGTGATCGTTTCATATTGTTAATTATATGGTGTTACTATAAGATCCTTTATTTTGTAGAATTGTTCCACATTTCTAAATACCTCTACCATCAAATAACAATATACCTTTCATATTCACATTAAAAAGAATATTACAAGAACATGTGCGGTGACATGAAAGAGTAATCAAACTATCCATGGATAAAACATATGGTAAGAATATGAGAAAATAATGATGAAACATACCATCATGTGATAAGTCATACATAAATTACAAAGAAAACCATTTGAGATCTAAATTATTAGTTAAAGTAAAACTATGGTTGTGTTGGGTAATAAAAAATAATTTTTATTTGTTATATAAAAGTTTATTAGAATATAAGGGACAAAATGTTTTGGAAAGTGTGGTAAAAAGAAGGTAAAACATCAAATAAATTTATGTATCCGTGATAAAATTATAATTATGGTCATATAAAGTTAAATGGGAAAGTAAATACCCATTAAATAACACATGAATAATTTATAACAAACTAAAAATTACCTGAATATTTTGAACAAACTAGAGTTTGGATGAGATGACCCTATCATCAGAAGTTAAGTAACATTATGCTGACCATAACATGTCATGTATTACATTCAACCAGTCATAACATTTTTTTGACCCTAAAATTATATTTATATTTTACACTTAACACTTATTTAATTATTTTACATAAATATAGAAGATACTATACAACTCACTGAACAAGATAGGCTTCATTCCCATGTTGTGATAGTGGGTCATCAGGCTTATCAGATTAGGGAGATCGAGGGCACCATCATCTTCACATGGATCCCCAACCACCATTATATCGTACCTACACTCTGATGGCTTCTATGATGTTGTGGTATCCAATTTCACATATTTTGATCATAACCTACATAATACCCTCATAGAGAGATGGAGACTAGTGGTACACACATTCCACCTGCTTGAGGGAGAGATGACCATAAGCCTTGTGAATGTGGTAGTCCTTCTTGGTCATATTATATATGGGGATACATTTATTGGAACCATTTGTACAGACTAGCTTGAGCATGTATATATATTTCTAGATATGAATATTTTTTCTGAAGATGATGCTACAGATTTCAGGTGATATCTATCAGGTGGCTTGAGATGTACTTTTCACATTTACCTGATGACCTTGATGGGCATACTATCACGCTTCATGCATGTGCCTATATCTTACATATCATTAGAGGGGCACTATGCATTGATCACTCAGTTATACATGTGTACATGATGTATATAGGGAAACTAGTGGAATTTGATCTGGTCGGGACAGATATCCAGGGATTAGTGTTTTGGATTACAATTACGGATCACTATACATGCCATGCCACTTAGATCACTGGAATCTCAAGGGATGTGTCATCCTTCTTCAGATGTTGGCATTGGAGCACATCCCTCCCCTCTCTCAAATTGTTTTTAGTTAGGAGATACCTATATATGTGTTATATGATTAAATACTTGGACATCAGTATGATTACTCATATCTACTGGTTTTGGATGCCATTATGAGTTATTTAATTTAATGTATTATTATTTATCACTTTTGAAGTTATATTTTATCAGTGGAGTTATAAAAACCACTTCATCATTTCTCTGAAACATCATTTCTATGCATACCATCTAATATTGGATAGTCTCTTACCCACTGACATAAGTATATACAATCTTTAATTGACTAAAAAATTACATTGCATCAATTTTTTTTTATTTTTAGTATAAAACTTCTTTGAAAATATCACATGTCATTTCAGATTTCTAGGACTCCATACTGAGATTTATTAGACCAGTTTCCTATATAATGCACTATTGGGATTCATGATGTTATGGTTTTAGTTCCTCTCGATAACTTTCATATTATTTAGTGGCACCAGCCTGATAGATTCAAGAACCAATTTGGTTGTATTTAGTGCATTCCATTTCAATTGAGATAGTCACCAATGCTTTATTCCATAAACATGATGGGGATGTAGGATTCAACTGGCACTGAGGTAATTCTAGGTATCTCGATATTTGGGGAACACAAGAATAACTTCATATTGAGGGTGTATGTACGAAACGATTCCATCTATCATAGAAGGTCGAGTATGAGCTATGGTATAGACTGAAGTCTATATTGTATATTACTACACGTGAAATATGGATTCAGGATATGGTAAGTCAATAAACTTCCATTAGTTTTTTTATTTTACTCTTTTCAAAATCATTTTTAATCTCTTTACAACATACTTGGCTTCAACAGATTATCTGCATGACTGATCAAGCGGAGGAGGATGTTGGTAGCCCGAAAACGATCCATGATGCAATATAGGGGATAATTCCATATTATCATATAGTTAATGGTAGTGTCTTTGATTTTGAACCCCATGGAGATGATTTTACTTCCCAAGGAGTGGAGTTTCCTACTCAGGAACTACATCTAGAAATTGTTGATTCTAAGGATCCACGATGACGATGACATAGACCGCATCATCCTCCACGTGAGGCCTCACTTGTTTCATAGGAAGAAGTCAAACCTCAAGCAATACAGCCTTATCTGATTGTGGATATGGATCAGGAGGCATTAGATCCATCTATATTGGAAAGATATCCATATTTTTCACTGGGTGTATCCATGCTTCTACCATGGGACATTTCCCCTACCTCCATCTTTCGCGCCAGATCCATCAAAGGCATTACGGTTTCTTCAGGTGATGATGAAAGGTCCTTCTATTCAAAAAGATGGAGAAGGAGTGGGTGTGTAGGAAAACATCTAGTTGACCCCTTCTCCCAATGAGACACAGGTAGAGCATCTAACAATCAAGGTTCTAGCACCTAAGGATCATCCCTCTCCATGTCATCACACTCCACCCCAGTGTATGGGTTGGAGATATCGACCCGAGCATCCCATTAGAACACCATCTTATAGGACGTGACCTAACCATAAAGAGTGCCTTTAATCATTCATTTATAAGTTTTCAACATATTAATATGATGAAATTATTTCTACAATCAAAACATTTTTACAAGTTTATCCATTGTTTCAATTTTCATTTATATTTTTGATACAATTTATATTTTATCATATTTCAAAGTCAACTACTTGAAACATAGGAAAAAAAATAAATCTCAAGTCGGTAAATTTAAAATAATATAAAATATAAACATAAAAAAAACCTAAATAAAAAATAAAATATATCCTAAGCATCTAACAAGTTATTTTAAAATAAAACAATTTCATAAAAATAATAAATAATTGAAAATGGAAGGAATGTAAAAAAAATATTATAAATAAAGTTTTAATGGTTTAAAACAACAATATATTGTACCACTAAAATTACTTTTCATTAATTTTTTTTAGAAATGGATGTTATTTAGAATTATTTCTTATATGTTCAGTAAGCATGTTAGATATATTTTACATTTTAATTTTATTTTATATGTTATAGACATTAAAATCCACCAACTTCAAACATTATGATGTTTAACTTTGCTGACATTGAAAGAATATAATTTATAAAATATAAATACAATCTAAATCATATTTGAATGATTGACTCAACGTATAAAAGTTAATTCAAAAATAAACAAAATCATAAATATAATAAGTAAAAGCTAACTAACTTGTAAAACAATTTATTGCTTAAAAACATAACATTTTAACTTTCAAATAATAATGACATAATTGTAATCCAAATAAAATAAACACAATGTATATATGATAATATAAAAACATTTGTATATTTATATATACAAACATGTGTATTTAAAATATATATTTTTTCCGGAAAGGGGGAAGAGGTCCTTCCCCCTTTCCAATTAACCAAAATACGGTAGGTTCTCTACCACCGTTCTCCAAAACTTTTCAAGAAACAATTGACCTACGGTTATTTGATTTTTTTCTTCTAAAAACATATAAAAAACTCTCTCCATGGTATGCATAGAAATATAGTTTACGACACAATGCTATACAATATGGTCAAGACCACTCTCGTAGTTTCATGTGCAAGGAGTTTTGATAGTGCATGGAGAGTTTTTAATATACATTATTTTAAAAATAATTATAAGTTTAAAATATTTTTAAAACTCAGACACAAAGGCATTAAGGGTCATTCCACCTTTCTCCAATTTTCTCCTTGGATAAAGGTGGAAAGGGCCTTACCGCCTTTTCCAAAATGGGGAAAAATCTTATTTTCAATATACATATTTGTATATTTATTTTTTTATTATATATATATATATATATATTTAACATTATATAACTTCTATTTAATATCTTGCATTACTAGTATCAATGTATTATAGAATTAGGATAGAAACCCTCTCCCGGGGCTCCCTTTTATAAGGGGGCTTACCCTGAAAAACCTTCTAGATTTCCAATGTGGGATTTGAGTCTTCTCATTCCTGCACATAATTAATAATACATTATTATTAATAATTAGTAATTAATTAATAATAAATATTAATTAGGAATAAATAATAATAATAATAATAATTTTCATTTAACATTTACTATTTTATATTAATAATTAAGTAATTAATATTAATCATATTTTAAACAATATTAATTAATAAGTAGTTAAATTTTAATTAAATATTAATAATATTAATAAGAAAATAATTAATTACTAATTAATTATTAAAAATTAATAGGTTTTATTTAATTATAAAATAAAAAATATATAAAAAATCATAATTATTATTAATAATAATTAAATAATAAATAATAGAACTTAAATACATAATAATAATAATTAATTAGTAACTAAATAATAATTTTAAATTTTCTATTAGTAATTAGAATTAATTAGTAATTAATATTAATTAGAAAAATTATTTAATTAAATAATAATAATTTAATAATAATTGATTAATCTTTAGTATTTTAATAATTTAATTGTTATTACAAATATTTAGTTAGTAAATATTATTTTTAATTCTCTATTACTAATCGTATAATAATAATTATTCATAATTATAAATTATTAAATAATTTAATAATTAATTTTTACTTAATTTTATTAATAAATAATTAAATATTGTATAATTAATAATTAATAAATAACTAATAATTATTTTTTGAATAATTAGTTAAAAAATAATAATTTTAAATATTTATTTGGAATTCGTATTAATTAGTAATTAGTATTTATCAGAAATTAATATTATTAAGTACTAAATCATATTATTTAATTAAGATTTATTAGTAAATAATGTCAATTCACAATAATTAGTTAATTAATTAATCCCAATTTAGAAATATTTTATTAATAATTAGATAGTTAATAATTTAATCTTTATTATAAATATTTAGTAACTATAAAATAATTTTAAAAATTCATTAGTAATTTTTCAATAAAAATTATAACTAATTATTAGTTATTTAATAAATAATATGTTTATTAGTAATTACTATTATTAACAATTAATTAAATATTTCTTAATTACTAATTAATTAATTTCTATTAACTATTAATCATTTATTAATAAATATTTAGTAATTGATTATTGATTAATTAATATTGTTTAAAATATTATTTATATAAATTAGTTAATTAATAATATTTATTATTAAATGTTAATAGTTTTTTGTTATTTGGTTATTATTATTATTTATTAGTAATTAATATATATTATTAATTAAAAACTAATTTTTAATAATAATATATTATTAATTCTGCATAGGAATGGGAGGACTTAGATCCCACATTGGAAATCCAGAAGTATTTCCAAGGCAGGACACCTTATAAGACGGAGCCCTTAGAGAGAGTTTCTGTCAAAATTCCAAACTACTTTAATGGCATCAATGTTGAATATTAAATAGTAGTTAAATTCTTCTAAAATTTTTATTATATATATATATATAAACATAACAAAAAAAATTACACATACAAACATGTATATTTAAATAAGATTTTTTTTCATTTGAGAAAAGGTGGTAAGGCCCTTACAACCTTTGCCCGAACTTTGTGGAAAAGGTGGCGCCAACCTTTCTACCTTTGGCCAGAATGAAAATAAGCCAAATGATGCAATACTCTTTCCACATTGGTGTTCATGTTTTAAAAATATTTTAAACCTATTCTGATTTTAATAAGTATTTTTTAAAAAATGTATATTAAAAAAATCCATGCAGGGACATCTCAATGTCGTGATTAAATGAACTACCAGTGATCAGATGATATTCGACACTAAATTTTATGAACATTAAAGAAAGGAAAATTATAAAAGGTAGAATTTTATTAGTTCTAACAAAAATTGCTAATAAAGATACTTTTATAACAGATAAAAAACATTGATAAAAGGGTACCATTTGGCAGTGATTATTTTAACCCAGATAAAAGTCTTACCTTTATCAACATTTGTTTAGCATTGATAAAACCAACACCTTAATCAACTCTATTTGTTTAGCACTGATAATGTTCATAGAGATTAATTTAATTTATATATAAATAATTACATTTTTAAAATTATATATAAATTAAATGAAGTGTGTATATGAATAGGTAATATATAAATATGATTTATATAAATTTTAATAAAAAATGAATCTTATTAATATAATATTATATATAAAATTTTTCACAATTTATATTATAGTCAAATTGTTTAATAGTATATTTATATACATTAATTACAAAATGTGTATATAAATAAAGTGAATATAATATATTAATATTTTATATAAAAAATTATATAATAAAAAAATGAGTATATTTTTTAAAATATTTATTTATATTGATATTAAATAATTTAAAATATATGTATAAGTATAACTGTATGTATGTTTGTGTATGCGTATAGGTTGGGGGGTTCTTTTACTCTTCTCGCCTAGGTCTCCCCTGTCCATATAGTGATGCTAGTGGCAGCCATCCCTCCCCCTCCAGAGAGGGGGAGGGGGTACTCCGGTCCTCAGGGCTTCAATCCCCTAACTGTGCCATCCTATCTTCCCCATTTTCCTAGCATTGATCACAGTCTGAAGGTTCCCTCTTTCAACCAATTTTTTCCCTAACTCCCACTCCCCCTTCATGAGATCCAATAGTCTTTGGGTTGTTTATGATTCTCTCTGGTGGTTTTCTTTAATCAGAATCATCCTTTGATTGACACCTTTGATGGGTTCATCTCAGATTCGTGGGATTTAAAATATCATTAAGTCATCTGCCACCTGGAACCTTGTAATCTCTTCACCCTCCTTCATTCATATGAATATCTGATCCCTTCTTGGTCCATTATCAATCGTTCCTTTAATGGATTTCAGTTCTCCCTCTTTCAGTGGTCCTATGATTTTCCTTGGAACATAGATCCTCCGACTGCTCCTCTTTGGGTATGTCCTTCCTAGGATTCCCCTATCTTTTCAAAAAAAAAATCCTATATTCATGATGTTTGGAAACTTGGTAGAAAATATTATCTGTTTTATGACAAATCCTGATACATCTTCCATCTGATTTCTCCCCACAAATTCATTGAGACAGAAGTTTCAAAACCTCCTATAAGTTTTTTATGGGTTGAGGTTGAACATGAGTTCCAGTTAAGATAAGTGGTGTCCTTCGAACATTTTTTGCATTTATACTCCAGTTTCAATCTCTATGTCCATCTTCAACAGTCTTGTAGTCATTGACTAGTGGGTCAACGATCTGTTCCTTCATCTTCGACCTGTGAATATGGTATTTCTTGATAGGATCTTAGGGAAAATAAATATATCATGAAGGATCACTAAAATTGGAAGAATTGGAGGCATGGTAGGAGTGAGATGTTGACAGATTCATTGTAGGATGGTTTATGTAATCTAATTCTATTTCACCTATTGTTCCCTCCTCTATACCCTCTTTTCATGGGATCATTTCCTTCATGAATGTTATGGATTCCATCTTGAAGAGTCTTTATGATTGTATCTTTAGTGAGTCTAAAAATTATGGCTCAGTTTAGAAAAATAATGGATTTATTTCGATACATTAGAACAATTTGGATGATAACATGGAGGAGTTATGTTTTCCCATGATGATGGCCTCCTTCTAACATTCCGCAACCATTTTACCTGAAAATGGTGAACCCTCTATTAAGAGTAAGGTATTCTCCACTACTAATTCTAGGAGCTCAAAGGGTTTTATCCTTTTAAAAATATACATAGATTTAGGAGATGATCTATCCAATTATGATGATGATTTAGGGGGTGTAAAAGGGTTGAAAATAGAAAGTCTAAGATGGATGGTATTTCTATAAAGGATATACCTTCCGATATTCAAGATGGATAAATTGAACCTTCTATGATTTCATAAACATTATTAGAGTATGAAGAGGATGATAAACATATATTTTTCTATAGGAATTGAAGGAATAAATGAAATAAAATGGCCATTGATGTCAGTGGTCACCCAGTTACTAAAGAAAAGAAAAATAAGGCTTGGAATGAGTACTCACATATTCTGAAACATATGGTAACTCAATCCATAGGTAAGGGTATTTTTGTTAGAAAACATGTTAAAATTTCAAAAATAAAATTCCTTGACGTTGGAAACGAATTTTATTATATTCTCACATATTATGAGGTTCCCCCTCCTCATGAGGATTCCATGGAAATCTCACTGGTGTAAGAAAAAATGGTTTGAACTTGGAAGGCTCATTAAATAAAAAAGACAACAATTGTGACATTCCTAAGAGTGAATGGTCACTTGGCCCATTGGAAGAACCAGTGGCATTCAAACCTCCCACTATGTTCCCCCTAATTCACTAAAAGGAATGAATGGAGGAAGGATATTTCATTATCAATGCTTCAAGGAAGACCAAAAGAGGATAAAAAAAAGATTTGTTACAGCTGGCACTATGCTTAAAATTACATTGACTAATACTTAGGACCACATTTTACATCAATGATTTAATGAAAGGAAGATCTCTATGGAAGTCTTCATTATGAGTTGAGATATTATGGCTTCCTTACATGAGGACCTATTATATAATTATCCCAAGTTGAACAAATTCTCTATCATCTAGAGACTACTCACATTAAAATATTCTAACACCTTAATTTTACATTGGGATGGAAATTCATTTCCTATTTTGGGTTAATCCCTCTCCTAACCAGTTTATTTATTTCACTTAATTGGGTTTGGTTTCTCTTCCATCATTTAATCATGCATGTTTGTTAGCTGGGTGGTGGCACGGTGTGACCTCAGTGGTTATTTTGATGGTTTTGATGTCTTCTGGCCAGAAATTCAAATTTTGATGGCGGTGGTCGCAAGAAGTTACACTGTCGGTTGTCTTTGGAGATAGAGACTCAATCCACTATAAGTTTAAGTGGCCTTTTATAGTTGGTCTTGGTTTCTTTTCATGTATAATAGGGTGATGGTAGTGATACTATTCAGGTTCTAACTTATCCTTTTAATGGGTTTTTATGAAAATAAAAAAGAGAATTGCAAAGGTATGTGTATGTGGGTATATGTGTGTATGTATGTGTGTGTGTGTAGATGTGTATTTATATATATGTATGTATTACATGTGTATATGTATGTTTGTGCACAAGTTAGACTATTGATTTAATAATATATATTAATTTTTAATATCACTCCATTTTTATCATTTTATTCATTTTTTTTTATTTTTTAAGATTTATTCATTTGTAAAATATTCTTATTTTAATCAATTCATCATGAATATATGTGTATGTGTGTTTAATTTAATTTGATTTAATTTAATTAATTTTAATTTAATTATTAATTATTTGTATCGTTAATATAATTAATTTTTAATAATTTTATTATTTAAATAATTAATATAATATATTTATTCATTTTTTTGTCATTATTTATGTGTTTTTAATTCACATAAATGTTACAAATTCACTTTTTCAAATATTTTTGTAATTTATTTAATTCTATTTATTGTTTTTAATATTAATTAAATTATTATTATATATTCATTAATAATGTTAAAAATATATTTATAAAATTATAGATTAATAATTATAAAGATATATATATATATATATATAATTATATAAATATATTAATAAATATATATTTCTAATTATATTTATAAATACATGTTTACAATTTTTTAAAATATTTATAATTATATAAATAATTATTTATTAATAAATAAATATATATATATATATATATATTTATAATTATATTTATAATTATATTTATAAATAAATATGTAAAATTCTGTAAATATATTTATAAATATTTAAATATTTATTTGTAATTATATACATTTAATTTTTTTGAATTATATTCATTATATTATTAAATATTAATTAGTGTTTTTTAGCACTCATATTTTATGTATTTATCATTGCTTATTATTTTATCGATGATAAAACCCCTCTTTATTACCAATTTTTTAAAAGGGATGATAAAACCCAATCTTGACCTAATTTACCATTGTTTTTTGGGTTGAAGTGATTGCTTGTAGAGTAGCATGAGTTTTTGAATCCTCGGAGACCTAAGATGAATCTTACAGATACATACATTCTATGTATTGTTTTTTCCTATGAGGTTGACAACATACGTTTGACTTAAGATGGTATAGATTAACATTTAAAAGAAATTATTAAATGTTAATCTATACCATGAGGGTGGTTTTAAGGCCTTGATCAATCATGCACTTTGAGTTTTCCATTTGTTTCATCTTCCATAAAAATTCCTAATGGTTCCCTCATCAGTAGCTAGGAACAAATCTACTTTCTAAAGGTCAGTGGTCATCTTGGTTTTTTTGTCCAATGACTATTGGGGACTCGCATTAGTCAAGAGGATGGGAGGTCAGTCTCATTTCACCCTTTTATAGGGAAATTGTTTCATTCTCTGGGACTCTCTTATATATTTAAGATATGTTTTTGAATCTCTTCCTAATCTTGATAGGGGACCATTTACCCTAAAAAATGATTACAAGATAAATTTCATTATTGTCCAAAATACCGGGATCTCATTAGTGAATCCATCCATATGTTTTTGAGGTTCTCTAACTTTTTTCAGTAATGGGAAGCTTCTTATATATTTAATATATATAACCATGTGCTTTGGAATGCGCTTCCATGTAATGAGGTGAATAATGTTACAAGGAGTGGATTGAGTCATTATGAGGTGTCATATGTATCCTGATTATTCCTAGAATCAAAAACCCATATAGTTCATCCCGTGTAGTTTAACGTCATGTGGAAGGGACTCATATGGGTGCTCTAGGACAGCTTCAAACTCAATCCATGGAGGGATGTGCTACATATCCCAAGTCCAAAGAGAATCAACGTTTTCATAATTCATTCATTTTGGGATTATATATTGAGGTTTCCCCTATCATTGTAGGGACTCATGGTGTAGGTGATATGATTATCACAACATCCTAAGATCACGTGATCCATGCACAATGTGATAAACAGGGGAAGTAAAATGATCACTTCATTACTCATGATGTGAGACTTATGAGATGGGACTACCCTAAGATGATTTATCATGGATCTCAGGTATTAGAGAGGAATCCTAAGTATCCTATTTATGGATGGAATTAGAGTCATCATAATTCAGTTGATATCCTAATACTATGATGGATGAGATAAGACAATCATCTCATGGGACTAATTGGGTCCCACTGACTGAGATGTCAGAGTTGTAAAAAGACTTGCACCAAAAAGGGTGTTTATTTAAGCTCAGGCCTTAAGATGGCGCCCTACGTATCCTAGTTATTACATGAATCAGAGTCATCATAGATTAGTTTTTATTGGGTCTTACACATTGTGGCTTCCTTGTACCATTTTATAGGTTTATTGTGCAGATGTTATGGTCATTTTAATTCCCTAAGCACACGCGAGCCACGCTTATTGTAAGAAACAAGGGATAGTAAATAATCAATTTATTTGTTTTGATTAAGGGACTTAAGTGATGATATTTCCATGGATGATCAATATAGAGCTCGAACATCAAGAGTGGTGGACTACGTATATAGACTATGATAGAAATGTGCTCACCATAGTTCTATTTATATAGGGGATTACACAACAATGTTTTTGTATTGGTTGGGGCTGGACCACCGATGACAGATAGGGTTATAATTACCTTGTATGCCTTGTTGATCTTGCCTTTTTGATTTGAGGGTCTCACACAAACCAACATACATTCCTTGATGACATTATCAGGAGTCATCTTGAAATATATGGGGGGTTTCACAAGAGTCAGTAAGACAAGGATTGAAGGATGTTGTATATCTTGGCTGACATCCCTATAAGGCATCACGAGTCCTAGAAGCTGTGTCTGAAGGGGATCTTGGGTCTCAGCTAACTTGATTTAAAGGGGGTCTTAAGACCTAGACGTTATGTATGGATGGCATTTTGGGTCTCCTCTAACTTTACCATAGGGTTTGGTGAGACCTAGCCTTCATGTTTTAGGGTGTCATGGGTCTCAGATGAATTTCCCAGAGGGTGTAGCAGGACATATCCATTAGGTTTGGAGGGTTCCGTGAGTCTCAACTGACTTTCCAAGAGGGTGTCGTAAGAGATTTAGTTATCAGGCCAAGGTGAAACCAAAAGATTTGAATGACACGAGTGGATGCTATTTTATGATTCAAAAAATCTATATAAAGGATTTCACAAGGAATGGGAGATAGACCCATCGGGTTTCACAAGATCAAATTAGTGACCCTAGGGGGACCGTATGACTTGCTCATACATGTCTATATGATTACATGTGTCCCAAATATCACGTTTAAAGATAGTCACGAGGTCTAGGAAACATATCCTGGTGTTGTCGCGTGTCTTTTGATTACTCATGAGAATATCATAAGGGACAACGAGCATGTTTTTTTCTTATGTATTCAACTTTTAATCTTGTCACTGACCCTTGTGTTCTTATGTTCTTATGTATATTTAGTATCAGTTTCTTTGATTATTGTGTGATCTGGAAGACATGGGGTCTGTTCTCCACTCATCTTGCCAGCAGCCCTTCACATGACCTATTAATGATCACACGATATACCTTATATATGGTGTGTGATTGCTCCAACTCTTCACCAATATATTACTTGATGAAGTCTTTTCTGTTATGAGATCAGACACTCTGAGAGGTCCACGGTGTTCAAGAATTAAATCCTCTAGATTCAAACTATCTAACCACTTTTTCATGTGGGGGTGGGGAATTTATAGGCATCTTCACCCTAGTTGTTCGGTTCTTTTTGTGGCATATCTAGCATGATTCCATGGTGGAGTCAGTGAAGGGTTCTAGCACAACGAGTCTTCACGAGTCTTTGTCATAGACCACTCTGAGGGCATCTCTTTACTTTCAATGAATTTGAGTCCCTCTTTCAATGCCTCCATTATTGAAGTATATCCAATTAATGGGGTTTTTGACTCATGTGGGCATGACAAAGTACTTCCATGTTGTCTTGTTTATATGTACAAGGGACTTCGTTAGGCCAAATTCCCTATTGACAGGCATTTGTGAGACCTCAGGTGACTTGTCTTAGACATTCTGTTAGACAAGGATGGTTTTTCCTAGGGTATCATTAGACCATGCTGAGGACTTCCTTACTGCATTGCAAGTGTTTTACGATCGTGAGTGCCTTCCTCCTCCTCCCACTTTTATTTCCATTTTTTTGTGTGAAAAAGGTTGGTGGTCATGAGAGACTTCATGAGTAATGTCAAATACAATTAATCTATTTTTTTGATGCATCACCTGACTAATATGAGTCATATAGGGGTGCATGAGTATTATATTGTACAAATCCATATGGTTGTCCTTAAGGAGCTGAAGGGAAGTGCATGGATTCCCATACATACCTGAGGATTCCTATACGACGAGGCTGACAAGCCAAAGGGTCTTCATGAGATGAGGCATACATGTCACCAGAGACTCATTGTTTCTTGAATATCTCCAAGGGCATGCCGCATGCCCTTCAGGGACCATGAGTATCTCTTGTCTCCTCCCTCTTTATCTCTTTTTTTATTTGTCAATGGGTTTAGGAGTTCCTGATTTTGTTCAAATGTTGCTGAGGAAAAATGTTCTTTAATTTGGTGATGATCCACATGATCTTTATGGTTTCTAGAGCCCCTCCCTTTATGTATCATTCCATTTTTATAGGATGTTTGGGTGGGTGTTTTTGGAATTTTCCAATGAAAAAATAAATGGCTTGTGGGAGCTTGTTTGACCAACAACCGCACAGTTACTAGTTGTCTAGAGAACCATTATGAAATCCTTGAGGCTTGTTGAAAAGGGTGTTTCATGAGATTCACTGTAGGTTATGCGTTGTGCATGGAGTTTTTTCATGACCTTATGATGGTCACCTGAATGCGAGTCTCTTAACAGTTCATGTGATCTATAGGTCTCGACCATCCTCTTATTCCTTTGATTTTTTTGGGGAAAATAATACCCTTATTAATGTACTTCTTCCCTTTTTATTTTGTCAATGCCCATTTGGCAGGAATCAAAAATCCCCCCCCTAGAATCAGATTCGTTTAAAAGGAAACAAGTATGATTCTAAGGTAAATATAGTAAACATAGACATATTTTTGGATGATGATGGATTACTCCCCATGTACTCTATCAGTGAATAGATATACTAAACTTTACATGCTATCATCTATCTTTCTTTCACTCATTATGTGAATGACCTTTTTGTTTATCTTATTTTATGATATTTTCCAACTCTACCCATCCATTGCATAATATCCTGTAAGCACAAATGCTTGGATATGGATATTTAACTCATAACATATTTTTCCCTAGAATTATTCATGAATTCCCACCAACACAAGATTATTTCTCGATAATCCTATCCAACTATCTTAAAATAACCTGATTTGTTGGGGGACCATCTAGGTAGAATATGTCTTGATGTTTGAATGCATTTTATTTTTGTTGAAGGTGATAAGATTTTAGTTAGACACGCTTGATCATGTTATGGACATGTAGTGGGCCTCAAAAGATTTCATCGGATAAATAATTTCCATGGGATTTAGTTTAAGTTCTTTTAGCTCATACCATCATCACCTTTAGTTTAGGAACTTTTAGATCAGTCCTTATTTTTCTTTAGTTTATGGCCTTTATCTAGGACCTTCCTTTGCATTAGTTATGGGTAATTTAGCACAGACCTTCATTCACTATAGTTTAGGGTATTTTTTCTCAACCTTATGTCGCTTTATATTAGGGTCCTTTAGCTTGGACCTTTTATATGATGGTCGAATGTGATGTATACCTTCCAGAAATGAACTAAAACATTCTGAGGTGATGGATCCTGTTGTGGTATTTCTAAGGATCATGAGGATTGGAATTACCTTTTGTAGAGTGACCCATTTGGTTGATGGCCATAAGTTTATATGAAGGATCCATAGGCATTCATGCATAGTCAAGAAACAGATCTCTTGAGGCTGGGTATATTATCCAGGGGATATGGATGATTTATGGAGATAAGATTGGTGGTGGTGAAATACTGGGGATACTAGGCCCACTTGGATAGTTCTGTTGTAGGTGATATAAATAATAACTGAAAATATTTAGTCTATGAACTTGGGAGTTGAAGACATTCTGGGGATGCATCGTAACACTCCGAGCTGCCGAGTTCCTCCACGATGTTGTGAGGGATCGCAATGATTAAATATCCTTTCTAAAAAGTAGGAGATTCCTATAATTGGAGGGTCTAGGACCTTATGTGTCAGTATCATGGCCATGAAAATATTATCTACACTTTTCCCACGGGCTATGATGGGTTTTTGAAGACTCAATAATCTTGATGATGAATTAGGGTATGAGAAGAAAGCTATCTAGGAAAGGTTCTGGCCCTATAGAGATGTTTATCATTTAATGTGAAGTTCAAGATCTATGCCCTATGGTTTTGAATAACTAGGTGTGGGACATAAATGGTTCGATAATGGAGTTTCGTATTCCGACCTCGAGAAAGCATATAAAACATGGTGGCATAACATCGATGATGTCAAATATTCTCAGATAGTTGGTACGAGGATAGTAAATCAAGGTCCAAAGTGCCTAGTTTGGGAGAATAGTACCATAAAATCATATTGGGAGTAGTTTAGACACACTAGGGTATTGAGTGTTGTTGCAATGATGTTAGGGAACATAAGGATAAGAATTTCCTATTTTCAAAATGACACATTTATTTGATGGCCATATGCACATATGTAGGAGCCATGGGAATGTGTCTATAGTCAGGTAAAGGGTCCCTTGAAGCTAAATATCGTTTCCACATGGCTTGAAAATTTTACGGTGATCTGAAAAACCCAAATCAGGAAGTTTTATTTGAGTAAAGTGTAATACTCAAGAAGGGTATGAACATCCTAATGGGTTTTACCACCAAGAGAACATATTATCGCAGCTAGATGATGTGACAAACACTATTAGAAATATTTCCTAGACTAGTGGTTCTAGAGAGAATAGATTGGATTTTACTAGGGATACAATGTATACCCTAATAGATTTCTTCCTTATATGTTTGTTACATATTTTTTTTAATAAAATTTGATAATGAGGGGTATAGCTGGCAGAGACTTAACTTTTTCTCAGGTTTCTCTTTGTGGGTTTTCCTACTGACAAGTGTTTTATCTATTTTATTAGAAGTTTACGGTCTTGTGATTTAGACAATTACAATCTATAATTTAAGGCTGTATAGATTTTTCAAAAATGCATGCAATTTATGGTCATGACTCACATGGACCTAATATGGGAGATGTTACACAATAGAATAATTAGGACACCTAGAGTTAAGAACACTCCAATGTATTCCCAAGAAAAGGATGGAGGTGTCTTAAATCATGGATTGAGTTTCTTGTGTCATGAGTAATGATATGGGATAGTCACACTAGTTATAGTTTTGACACACTATGGTTTTGAGTGCTACCGTAGTGGTGTAAGGGATCATAAGGATTAGAATGTCCACTTTGTAGAGTAACACATTTGGTTGACATCTATAAGAATATATTCATGATCCATATTCATCCATGCATAGAAAAGAAAAGGGTCTCTTGAAGCTTAGTATCATTTCTAAGGTCCATGGAAGGTTTATGGAGACATGAGACACCCAATACATGAAGTATGGTATATGGATTGAGGTGATATTAATGGGTGGTGGAAGCACCCCATACTATGGTTGATCGAGGTAAGTCTCTTGTGGTCCTTAGATAAGGGGTGATGATGGGATATGGTTTATATAGTTTATTGTCTTGTAGGGGGTATCTTTCCATGAAATTTAATGTCATGTGGTAAAGACAGTTTTGATATAGTTTATCATCATTCAGTGAGGAAATGTTTCATTCTATTTATCATTATACGGTGATGACCTATTCCTGTGAAGTTTTTTATTATGCAGTAAGACAATTTTCCATTCAATTTATTATCATGCAGTGAGGACGTATTCCCGTGTAGTTTATAATCAAATGGTAGGAAATTATTCCCATGTATTTTATTGTCTTGAATTTATGAAGTTTGAACCAACATGAGAGGATGAACATATTGTAGTTGGTCCCATGGATGAAGGTTTGGGTGTCACTATGTATCACATGAATTTAGGAATAAAACCACGTGTAGTTCTTAAACGAGAAACTATCCCTTTGATGGTATGAACCATAGAGAGAGGTGGGATTTCTTTCTATTGTTTTTTGTAGTTGGGCCTAGGAATATAGGTATAGGTATCTCTATGTATCCTATACCGATAGGAATCAAGACACACATAGTTTTTAAAAGGGTCCATTCATTTTAGCGTCATGTGATAAGGACAAATTTGGACTGGCATGAAAAGTTGTAATGTTGTATTTGGGCCTGAGAGTGGTTATTTGAGCATCACTAAATTTATTATAAAAATATTGAATCAATGCATATGTAGTTCTGAAAATTCCAAGTAGTTTAACATCATGCGGCGAGGACATAGGTGAACTATCATGGATTGATTGAAACATTATGGTTGGGCCTAAGGGTGGATGTCTGGGCATCACGACATATCTTATGAAAGTGAGAATCAAACCACATGTAGTTCTGAAGAGACATGAATTTAAACTTCTTATGGTGAGGACTGGATCATTTTGAGGCTAATACACCTTGTTCATGCTAGGATGCCTTTTACGTAATTCTTAATCCCACGTGAGCCATTCTCAGTGTGATAAACATGGAATGAAAAGTGTCCCATGTAGAACATGGGTATTTTTTTATCATGTGGTGGCTCGACCAAGATAGGATTGAGATTTCCCTACGTATCATATTGAAAATGAGAATCAATCCATGCAGTTTAACATCGTGTAGTAAGGACAGGGATGACTCTATTTGAATAAAGATGGTTATTGTGGATACGTTCAATTTTACGTCAAGCGATAAGGAAATTAGGTCATCTGATGTTAAAGTAAAGTAAATCTATGGATGTAACAATGAATATTGATTCATGCATTACTATATATCTTGTGATGACATGAATCAATCCATACATTGTTCTTAGGAAACCATGTAGTTTTACATCATGAGGAAAGGATGTACTCCATATAGTTTACTTTCATGTGTTCAAGAATGATTTTTACAGTTTAATGTCATATAATTAGGATGAATATATACATTTTAATGTCATGTACTCATGATAATCTCCGCACAGTTTATCGTCATGTTTTCAGGATGAGCATTGTACAGTTTAACGTCATGTGTTCAGGAAGAGCTCTATACAGTTTAACATCATTTGGTCAGGATGAATGACAGGTCTTACTCTGATGTGCATTCCCATGTTGACAGCTTATGAAAACTATTTTTTGAGAAATGTCACATTGGTGGGTGGTGTGACAAACTCCATATTCATGGTGTCCGAAAAATATGCTCTATTATGATAAACCGTTTATATAACATAATGTCCTACCCCCTTGGGATCCAATTTCCAGGACTTCTTTCCCGATAACATTAGTGTTCTCAAATACAACACTAGTTCCCCATGATGTATTGAACCGAGGTGACCCATTTTATTAAAATCCCATGCTATCTAATTCTAATGAATTTATATATTGTGCAATGTGCACCACCTTTTCTCATCTAGTTGTTCTTACACATCCAGCTGCTTTTGTGATTTCTCATCATCTGAGGTCTATCTGAAAATTTCTATTTAGAGTGAGGGAAACTTGAACTCTATAGGTAACACTACCTTGGTATCTTACACCAATGAGTATGGCGTTGTTTGTGTAGAAGTATGTGTGGTGGTACTATAGGCCCATAGAGCATAAAGAGGTTTACCCATCCCACATTCTAATCATTGTTCAACTTGTTCTGGAATATATTAAATAAAGTCTTATTAAAGGCCTATATATGTCCATTTTGCACTTTTTGATGGAGAGATGAGTTATTGGAATCTATGTTGTACTCCTAGTAATGTTTCTTCAACTTTATAGTACATATGTTGGGGGAATTTTCTATTAATTTTTTGTGAGGGACTCTAAACTGAGTGATGATATGGGACTTCACGAAGTTGATTATATTGTTTATCCTGACTTCCCTGAGGGTTATTTCCATATACTATTTGGAAAAGAAGTCAGTAGCAGAAAGGATGTACTTGAACTGCTTGTCTGTGACTGGGGGATATTCCCCTACAACATCTATCCCCCAAATGGAAAATGGAAGGGAATATTTAGCTGTACATAGAAATTTTAAGGGCTGATAGATGAAATTTTCTTGAATCTGGAATGCATGACATTTCCCGATGAATTCCATGTTGTCTAGTATCATAGTTTTCTTGTAATATCGCAACATACTAATTTGGTGGGATAGCCTAGTCCTATACTAGTCGGTGTCATAGGAGCCGTCATGGACTTATTCCATGACGGAGAAAACATCACCATCTGGTATGCACCTGAGGATAATTCCATCAAAACCACATTTTTAGAGTACTTTTTTTCCATTTGGACTATCCTTTAGTGCGATGTTTTCTACCTGATACAAAATATTTTTCCATCTTGCATGATCTTTAGGTAGATTTCATTTTTTCAAGATAACTAAATATTGGGATCATCTATCCAGGGGGTATCCATTGGTTCATCACACTCTGGGGCAATGCTGACCTGATTTATTTCTTCCATTCACATACAACGATTGATGAGACCATTATTTGATGTGAAACATGGAAGGTTTCTTCATCCTGATTAGGGTCGATGAGGATAGAGTCTATGTTATCCAGTGCGTCGACGCAAGTATTATGCGATCGAGAAACATAATGAAATGTGGGATCAGAAGGTAACTCTGACATCAATCCCCTAACGTAGCCAGAGATAAGGGATAGTTCTTCCATTTTAATGGTACATTATTCATTGATATTTCTTATCACTAGTTCCGAGTCCGCTTTGATATTCAGGTAGGCTATGTGAAGCTGTAGCGTTAGTTCCAATCTAGAGATGAGGGATTGGTATTTGACCTCATTATTTGTGTAGCCATCGGATAATGAAAAAGAGTAGGAAAAAAACTGATTTTCCTACAGATAAAAATACAATCCCTAGACCAACATGATTAATCTTTGAGTTTTACATTCATTAACCAACATGACTTTGGGAGGCGTCATCAAAGTACATCTCCCATGCTGGGGGAGTGTCATGACTCTTCATCGGGGAGTTCGATGTCCTCTAGTATATTTTTTAGTGAAAGATGAGATACGAGGAATTCAGTTAGGGATTCCCTTTCACCAAATTCTATGATTTGAACTGAATGTCATATTACTGTAGAATGGTTACCCATCGAACCAATGCATATACTCAATATGGGGCAGCCAAGGATGTACTTGAATGGGTCAATACAAGAGTGCATGTCGAATTCATGGTGCTGCAAGCAGTGCTTCATCTTTTCAACTGCACACAATTGGAAACTAAACCATTTGTACCAGGTAATTGCAACGAGATCTCGTCAGAAAAGGTTATTTGTGATGGGGTCCATTTGCAATTTCCCCATCTTTGAAAATAGTGGCACAAATAGAGTTTTTAGCAATGATCAATTATAAATATAGATATTTTAGTTTGGAATTTGACCCGTCACAAATATTTTATGCACGTATTTTAAAAAAGCCTTTAGTGACGAGCCCATCACAATAAACTGTTTGCAATGGGCCGCTCGCAAACAAGTATTTACGACAAGCTCATCCTAAAAAACTGAAAAACTAAAAAAATTAATATTAATAAAATTTAATAAAATAATAATAATAATAACAAAATAAAAAAATAATATTAAAATATATGTAGTAATAATAATAATAATAAAATAAAAACTAATTAAATAAGTAAAAATATTATAAAAATAATTAAATTCTAGGAAACAAAATATTAACAACAATAAAAAAATTATAAATGATCTAATATAATAATAATAAAAATAAATAATATAATATAATAATAAAAATAGTAGCTAATAATATAATATTAAAAATAATAAAATATTAAAAAACACGATATTCACAAAAAAATAAAAAATCAATATATAGAAATATAAATATATGGAATAAAAAGAATTTCAAAAAAAATTTGCATTCAATTGTTTATTATAATTAAATAAGTCAATGAGGGGAATGGTCATCTAGAGGAGATAGAGGAGCTGGATGATGGAAATAAATCTCTAAACCATGAGTCAAACATCGCATGTACTCCATCGTCTTCTTGTGCAGTTGTTGCCATTGATACATCTCTTCTCATTACTGCTACTGCTGTTAACAGAGCTCTTCCTCATCCCTACACATACTCTCTATAAGATCACCCTGATCTCAAAGATGCTCCTCATACAATGTAATAGATGATGATGACTCTCCATGAGCTCCTCTCGAGCTATATGATGAGATCTCAATAGTTCCATAATAACTATTAGATTTAAATTAAGAGTTAAGACCAACAACTCTACCTTTATCGATGGTATACTGGGTTACCATCATCCATGTTGGGTCATAAAATCTTATTGCGCTAGTCTGATCCTCGCTCTCAGCCTAACTTTTAGTCTGTTTCTATGGCATCAGAGCCTCATATGACACCTTCAATTGAAATTTAAAATTAAAATAGTTAAAATATTATTTATAGTTAATTTTCAAACTCAAAAAGAAATTATACTAACCACAATCGGACACTGTCGATTACCTCTAATCTCTCTAGGGATAGGATCACTATACATACTCCAATAAACGTCAAACTCCAAAATATAAGGTAGTTAAAATTCTATATGAATATAAAAAAATAGTGATCATTTAATGATATATAAATTATTTTAAGAAAGGAAATTACCATATGTTCCCCATGTGTACTAAATTTATGACTACTAGCTCAATGTTTCACCTCTTGTATCCCCCGATTATATCGACCTACTGATGATATCCACTAATAATGACCACCCATCCAGTATGAACATAATCCACCCCAAACATGAGATGAAATTTAATTATTCCAATGGGAACAAAAAGACTAATCAAACTCAGTGGCTCCCATTTTCCTCACTGTTTTCTCCTAAAATTATTCAAAAAATAAAGGCAATGATCACATATAAAACCCT
The DNA here is from genome assembly GCA_963277665.1 of Viscum album. Lineage (NCBI taxonomy): Eukaryota > Viridiplantae > Streptophyta > Magnoliopsida > Santalales > Viscaceae > Viscum > Viscum album. The sequence continues at coordinate 1,286,375,252 of OY728134.1, forward strand.
ACCATGCCTCCCAGATAGATTCACACATTCTATCATCGATGGGATACAATAAAACCCAAATAAATTAATAATATCAGGTTTTTATTTAAATAAATTTAAAAATAAATAATATTAATTTACGTACAAGCCAATGTTCGAACATGTGGTGTTGAACATCAATAGGAATCTGATCCCTTATAAACCATGCTTCAAAAAAATAATTTTTGTAATATAGCACTCCCCTATGAAAAAAATATATTATAAAAGATGTTAAAAAAAATCAAGAAATTAGTATATAAATAAATTAAGGCTAATTAATGAAAACTAAAAAAACACAAAAGTAATCATATCTCTGCATCATGGATGTATGCCATGATGTGAGTGTCACTTAGAGATAGGGTCTAGAATCATCAATATCAAAATACCATGACCCCTCTAATTTCTCCTTGAACCACCAGAAGTATGAGGGTGAGATGATCCAATATCACGCTTGTCACAAGGTAGATCATCCTCCTACAACTCACCAAATTGATCTGAGTCCTTCTGAAACATGAAATGACTATTGTTAAAAAATATTTTAAAAAACTATTATATATAGAAATATATTATATATTATATATTATTATAACCATTATTTAAATGTTTCAATATTCATCTCCGTCCTCATCTTCTTATATGATGGTGTCAATGTCTGCAAATTCCTCCCCAGTATCATCAATTTCCATAGGATTTTTAGTTTCATCATCTCATTCCATTCCAAATTCTTTTGTTACATTAATAATGTCATTGTCACCATCAACCCTCAAATGTGGCAGGTCATGATTGAAATTTGTGTCTCTTTATGGAAAATATGGATTTTGAGTAGTCTCTTGAAAAATTTCATTTCTTTGGACTTCAGTGGAACAACATTTACATTGAATGAACTGATTTTCATAAGGTTTCATTTTTCTTATGCACCACTAATCACTTAACTCTATTTAAGTAGCACAATAATTTACATAATAAATGGTTCATTTACTGAAATATAGATTTTACATTTAATATCAATAATATCATGGCTCAGATGAACATGTAAGCCTCTCTCAGTATCCAACCACTGACATTTAAACATAGTTATGTAATTCTATCCTAGAATCATGGTTCGATTATTTATTCAAGAATGTCGTAAAAGTAAAAATGAATTTCTCTATGATGATATACTCTCAAAAAATCACCACTATTCATTGTTTTTTTGATTCCCCATATGCCTGTGTATGAAATCGAAAACCATTAAAGACATATGCATTATAAGATTTAAACATTTTGGATAGTGGGTTACTCAATACAGTAAATCGATTATCAATTTTATCAAAATTTTGAGATATAATCAATTTTTTAATACAATTATCTATTTAATAAGTCATCAATTGGATTTATATGTTAAACCATAAATTAATTATTTTACTAGTTTTTAAAACTAGTGGAAAAAATTATTTTATCGACGTTTTTCAAGAGAATCTACTGTATTTTGTGGAAACTATTTCTTGATATGATTATCATATAATGTAAAAATAAAATAATATTAATTTACTGTAACAAATATTATTGAATAAGTGATTGGATAACTCATAGTAAAAATGTTTTCATTTTTTCATAGTTGAGTGGAACATATGTATAAGATCTATGATGTTCATCATCTAAAAGCCATTTTTAATGAACTCCACCAAAGCCATGTTCGGGCTGATTAAAAACTTATAATTTATTTCTCATTTCATCATCAACATTTCTCTCATTATGGACAATTTAGTTATGTTTTTAGTGATATTCAGATTGAAAATAATGGGATCAGAAAAAAGAAACTTAATCCTGAAAATAAGGTTCTACAATTGATTTTTCAACCGATGCTTCGTTACATAATTTTTTTCTTCATTTTCTACATGAATCTATCAATTCGGTACATCAATCAGATCTATATCAGATCTACACATTTAGTTTCATATAGATAATGTAATATCAAATTTTCCGTTGAGTCAAAGAAATCTGGTGGGAATATGTTTTCAAGTTTTCCTAAAATTAAAACTACATATTCATGTAGTCTCTTTAATGCATCCTAGTCTTTTTTCACCAAAAAATGTCTCAGAAAAAAAATGTCTATTAGTGAAATCTGAGTCATACAATTCAACAAAACCTCTTAATCCAATTGGTATATGTCTTTCCATTATAACTTGATACTAAAAACTATTTAATTGGGTAATATGAATATTTTTTACACATATAGAAAAATTGGAAACATATCCATCTGAAAGTATCAAATGTAGAATCCAATGAAAAAATAATAATCTATTTTCATTAGAAATCATATAATCTTATTTTGGATTAATTATATTCTCTGATATGACATTTGCAAACAGTTCAAGTTCAAGTTTCCTCTAAATTTGGGCAAACTCTACTAATCCCTTTAAATTATATTTGGACTTTCATGGTGTATCCAAAACTGTATAAAATAAATTATCAAAATAGGCCTTATCAATTATCCTAATATCTACCATGTGACGGACCAACAAATCATTCCAATATGACAGATCCCAAAAAAAAACTCTATTTTATCCAATTGTGTTTTTTCCCAAAGCCATCAATTTTTTGTTGGTTTGTAGTTGGTCCAAACATAATAGTGGGTAATGAAGAGACAAATGATTTTAAATCCATACCAGAGATCAATGTTGGTGGTCCATCTCCTTCAGTTTTTCCTTTTCTAAAATGATATCTGTTCCTCTAAAAAAGTTGGTTGGTTGGAAGAAATATGCGATGACCACCAAAAAACAATATTTTCTTTCATTTATGAGAAAAAATTATTTATTATCTCTCATACAATAGGGATGTGATTGTGGAACATGTGTACTCCATCCAAATTACTTTCCCTATACTGGGATGTTAGTAATTGTCAACATCAATGAATATTTCATTAGGAACTTTTATTTTATAGGACATCATATGTGCTAACACCATTAATCCATAAAAAAGTTAACTCATAAATCAATGGATTTAAATAAACATAAATATTCTTTTTTCATATGTCCTAGAATTAATAAGGTCAAAAAGATATATGGATCCTTCATCAACATCCAAGGAGGAAAATTGTATGGATTTATAAAGACATATCAACAAGAATATTGACTAATTTAAGAACCAAATGGACAAAACTCATTATTAGAAATACCTAATCACATATTTTAGGATTCTAATGAAAAGTATGGATGCAATTTTTCAAAAAAATATATGAATCACCATTAAAGGGATGATTTAAGATTTTACAGGTTGAAATATTGGTTTCATATCATGAAATCAATGATCCTATGTTCTGAGACATAAATAAATAAAATAATTTGGTAGTAAGTGTGAAATACCTCACATATTTTACACAAATAAATCCAGAATTATTTAGATGAGGCTCTTTATACCTCAATTGTCCAAATTTAGGATAGGAATACGATGAATCATTTTATCCATAATATAAAATGTAGTCATTTGAACAAGCATGAATCTTCTGATAACCAAGACACAGATTACAAACCTGCCTCTTTATCTCATATAAATTTGTAGGCGACACATTTCACTTCGGTAACACTAATTTAACAAAAGATAATATCTAATCAAAATAGCTATTTGATATTTCATTTTATGACTTACTAGCCATAAATTTTGAAACTGCTTAAAAGTTTTTTATCTTACAACCAGGATATAAGGCATCCTCAATAGACCACAAAAAATCATAAAATTGAGATGGTTCAAACATAGGAGTTAAATCAATATGATCATGGGTTTTAGTTTTTTTAAAAGTTAGACTTCCCACATCATGTACTAAATTTTGAAATTGTGATGGATATGGAACTAAATTATTATAGTCTTCTCTGAAACTGCGTTAACTATATTGATACCAAAAAACATAATATGTTCAAAATCCAAAACGCAAAAGATGACCCACATCATTGTCAAATGTCCCAAACAGCCTCTCATCGCATTTCTTACATGAATGCTTATATGTCCCTTCTAAAACAAATTCTGGGTTTGATGATGAAAATGATAAGAAAGTATCAACACCCAAAATATATACATGAATTATACCATAACCATTTAGATTTCAGTGATGATTTATCCAAGTGTGATAATCTAATAGTGATTTTTTCAACTTCCTTATTCCATATTTCTCTAAAAAATATAAATTAATTAATTTTGTTATAATTAATTTGGTATAGGAAAATCATGATTCAAAAAGAAGATATTTTTTTAATTATTTCATAGTACTCTTCTTTATTAGTAGTTATTGCTAATTATTGGTAATTATTGGTAATTATTACTAATTACATCTAATTATTCATAATTACTGCTAATTATTCTTAATTACCACTAATTATTACATTTTATTACTAATTATTACTAATCCTTTGCAATTATTACTAATTATCACTAATTATTACTAATTATCACTAATTATTACTAATTATTACTATTTATTGTTAATAATTATTAATTATTACAATTTATTACAAATTAATAAACTTTATTACAACTTATTACAATTTATTACAATTTATTTATAATCATTATGATTTTTTACACTTTTCTACCATTTTTTACTATTTTTACTATTTTTACTTATTATTACTATTTATAACTATTTATTTCTATTTATTACTATTTTTTACTTATGATTAATAATTATTAGTTTTTATTACTATTTATTAATAATTATTACTAATCATTACTAATTATTACTAATTATTACAAATTATTACTATTTATTAATAATTATTACAAATTATTACTAATTATTACTAATTATTACTAATTATTACTAATTATTACTAATTATTACTAATTATTACTAATTATTACTAATTATTACAATTTAATACTAATTATTATAATTTATTACTAATTGTTACAATTTATTACTTATAATTACAATTTATTATTAATTATTAAAATTTATTAAAATATATTACTAATTATTATTAATTCGTAGTAATTACCCCCAATTACCGCTAATTATTACATTTTATTTCAATTTATACCTATTTTTACTAGTTTTACTATTCATTAATATTTAGTACTATTTACTACTATTTATTAAATTTTTAACTATTTATTTATAATTATTATTAATAATTAATATTTATTACTAATTATTACTAACCATTACTAATTATTACAAAATATTTCTAATTACTAATATTTAATACAAATTATTACTAATTACAGCTATTTATTACTAATTAGTACTAATTACATCTATTTATTACTAATTATTACTAATTTATGCTATTTACTACTAATAATTATTATTTATAACTATTTATTAATATTTACTACTATTTATTATTACTTATTACTAATTATTACTAATTATTACTAATTACTACAAATTATTACTATTTATTAGTATTTATTACTATTTATTGCTATTTATTACAATTTATTACAATTTATTACTATTTATTTCTAATTATAACTTATTATTACTATTTATTTCTATTTATTAATATTTATTACTAATGTTTATTTATTACTATTTATTAAAAATTATTTCTAATTATTTCTATTTATTACTAATTATTACTATTCATTACTATGGATTACTAATTATTACTATCTATTAATTTTTATTACTAATTATTACTTTTTATTACTATTGTATACTATTTATTACTGTTAATCACTAATTATAACAATTTACTACTGATTATTACTAATTGTTACTAATTACTACTAATTATTATTAATTATTAATAATTATTAATAATTATTACTAATCATTACCAATTATTATTATATATTACTATTTATTACTATTTATTACAATTTATTATAAATTATTACTATTTATTACTATTTATTATTAATTAGCAATAATTACCCCCAATTACCTCTAATATTTATTTTTTATTACTATTTTACTCTTTTTTACTATTTTTACTAATTTTTAATAATTTTTACTATTTGTTTTACTAATTATTAATAATTATTAATAATTATTAGTTTTTATTATTATCCATTACTATTTATTAATAATTATTACTAATTATTACTAATTATTACTATTTATTACTATTTATTAACAATTTTTACTAATTTTTACGAATTTTTACTAATGATTAAAATTGATTACTAATTATTACAATTTATTACTAGTTTTTAATATTTATTATTATTTAGGGGTTATTAATTACCGCTATTTATTACTTATTATTACTTATTATTACTAATTACCGCTATTTATTACTAATTATTACTAATTACCTCTCTTTATTACTAATTTTCTCTAATTTCCTCTTTTTGTTACTAATTGTTACTATTTATTACTATTTATTTTTATTTATTACTGCTTATTACTAATTATTAGCAATCATTACTATTTGTTATGATTTATTTCTATTTATTACTATTTAGTACTATTTATTCTTAATTATTGCTATTTATTACTATTTATTGCTAATTATTAATATTTATTACTCTTTATTTGTCACGAACCGAATGTGGTCGCCATAAAAACGAGAACCCGACCCAGTCCGTGTCAAGTTTTGAAGGGCGTTCTCTATCCCCACGAGCTGGTACAAGTGCCCGGGTATCATGAATTATGGTTTTAGAATGATTTACCTGAGTTTAGAATCATTTGAGAACCATAAACAAACAATAAACTGAATCTGAAAAATCCACACCAAACAAGCCTTAATTAAAATTCAGAACTGAATACATAGGTTCAAACATGATAAAAGTTTTCCCAGGACACAATATGGTAGTAGCAAAACATCCCCATGAACTCCACACGACTAGGGGTCATCACAAACAAATCGTCTCCACAACACCACACCATGGGAAGAAACTAGCAACCCCAATCGCCATCACCCAAGGCCTTGCCTTTACCTACGTCAAACATGAACAAGTCTATATACACTCAAGGGGTACAAGTAGGGTGTGAGTCTAATCCCAATAGGATACCACCCAAAGGATTCCATATAGTAATCAATACAAGATAAAAAGCATGCCAGTTTAGATAAACAAAAAGTGGTGGCAACAATTTTTATGAATGAAACATTTAAAAGTAAACAGTTTTCAAAGGGAATTTTCCAAGAGTGAGTACATTTTAATAAAAAATTTAAGCTACTGCAGTTTCCATCCAAAACAACCATAATCCAATGATAAATACAAAAGGTTCAACGAGCACTAATCTCGGGAACACCCCTAGGAACTAGTTAGTCTCGGGCCCCATGTACCTCGTACCTCGGTGTGAAGTAGCCATAGTAAAATTCATTCTGAGGCATGAGACACTAGTAGGGAATATACCCATAACCTAGAGGTCCCCAATTATCATCAATATAGTTTTTTAGTGTTGTTGTTGTCCCATTTTCTCAGTGAAACAGGGATAAAACCGCTCCGGATCACTAACGTACCAGTACACATCCGCCCACCTAGATACTCGAGTCTGTCCCCGTTGGGCCCAAACAATTTTCACATATTAAAAAAATCCATTAACATATAAAAAAACCATTTCTAGTCATACTCAACTCAAAACAGTAGCAACACATGGTTCACACCATTTGCACAACTCAATAAACCATGAAAAGTTTTCATAAAACAACTTCAAGTATTACCACCAAACATTTCACATGAAATCCATTTGACACCCCTTTTTGAAAACCAATTTCACACAAATATTACACCAAAATATAATTATAATCACATATGTTTTTTAATAAAACCATTACATGAGTTATAAAATATCCCTAATTGGTATAACATTGAATGGACATGTAAAAAACCCAATTCCACACAAAATTGGTAAATCAATTTATTAACAAATTCCACCAAAACATTTTTTTCAGCAAGAATTATGAAGGAGGAGTGTAATAAAAATATAAATTAAGCAAAGATAACTCTTCTAGTAGTTCTTACACATGGAATCACCTACCACAAGTGTCAATACACCAAATCCTTGTGAAAAAGTTGACCCGCACCACCACCACACACAAGGGTGTTAAGTAAAACCTAAAACCCCAAGATTAAACCAGGAAACCCAAGATCAAACCCTAGTTTTGAATCCCCACTTGTTGGACATTAGGAACTTCAAGTAGAAATGGAAGAAACCCTAAGAAAATGGAAGAAACCCTATGCAAATGGGATAAATAGGGATGGAGACCCACTTTCATGAGAGATATTGAAGAAATCACCCAAAATAAACCAATATATGAATTTAGAAATATCCAAAAATTAATGTGAGGTTTGAATACGGATGAGAAGGTCAATTGATAACTGAAATAGGGGGAAAGAGTTAAAATTTAAGGAGTTATGAAGGAAACAAGTTAGTTCTTCAAATCTGGATGATTTAAGAAATCCTAAGTAGTTTTTCCCTAATTCATGATACAAATGAGCTCCAAGGAGGGGGAAAATAAAATGGGGGAGATCCTAGGGTTAGCGGGCTCGAGTGAGAGTTTTAATCACTGAAAATCCATAAAAACTGAATATGATATTAAATAAACAATTTTTAAAAAAACTGGAAATTGGCTTAGGGTCTGGCATAATTCCTTAAATAAAAAACCAAATCCACCTTGATAATGGATCCCTAAAGGGGAAACATTAATATGGTGGCGTTAATAGGTCAGAGAAGGCCATTTTGTAAGTTCAATGGGTGCAAAATGTTGAAAAATTAAAGAGTTATAAGACAAACAAAATTGGTTTAGAAATCTTGAAATGAGCTCATGGTTTTCCCCAAATCATGAAAAACCACCCTTTCCTCCAAAAATGCATGGGAAACCCCCACAAAAAATAAAGAATGGAAATTAAATGGAATGTACCTTTAAAATAGGTCATGTTTGCAACAATTCTCCCCACCATGAAAGAATTTACATGCTGGAAAGTCAACCAAAAGCTTGATCAGAAAAAAAGAATGAGTACTCCTTCTCAACCCACAACTTTCGCTACCAAGATTCCTAGACATCATTCCCATGCTACCACATGACCCGAACTAGTGGAATAGAATTTACTCAAAGCACCTTTTCTTGGGAATCAAATAGTCACACCGGCCGCTCAAAAACAGACAAATCGGGCTCTATGTACAACTCCTCCCAATTCAGCACATGGGACAGATCCAGATTGTACTTTTTCAATTGGGAGACGTGGAAGACATCATGAATAGATTTCAACCAAGTGGTAAAATCTAAACTATATTCCACCATTCCAATCCACTCAGTAATATAAAATGGTTCAACACATATCATTGTTATCTTGCCCTGCTTTCCCAAGCGACGATGACCCAGACGAGGGGAAAATTTCAAGAATACACGATCACCCAGTGAATAATCTAGGTCTCGATGCCTCTGATCTGCATAAGATTTCTGGTGACTCTGAGCTGTCAATAAACACTTCCTGATCAATGTTACCTTCTCAGATATCTCCTGTGCAAGACTCGGCTGCAATAGTGATGTTTCTCCTACCTTATCCCAACATAGGGGGGACCGACAAGGATGACTATAGAGGGCCTCAAAAGGAGACATTCGGATCAAGTATTGGTAACTGTTATGATAAGTGAACTCAACGAATCCCAAATAAATATCCCAAGAACCTCCAAAGTCCAAAGCACATGCACAAAGCATGTCCTCTAAAATCTAATTCATCCGCTCTATCTGACTATTCGTTTGAGGATGGTGTTCCGTGATCATATTAATTTGAGATCAGAAGGCCTCTTGAAGGCCTTCCCAGAACCGAGAAGTGAAACAGGGATCTCTATCTAGGATAAGTGATGATGAAACACCATGAAGCCTTAAAACCTCCTAGAGATACAAACGGACCAACTCATCCACTTTAGAAGTATCATTTATCAGAATGAAGTGTGATGATTTGGTCAGACGATCAATCCCCTCCCAAATAACATTCTTATCCCGAGGTGTACGAGGTAATCCAACAATTATGTCCACAAAGAACTCATCCCACATTCAAGTAGGAATGGGAAATGGTTAGAGAAAACCGGAGGGCCTTTGGTGCTTCGCTTTAACCTACTGACATGTGAAGCATCTTGAAATGAAGTCTGCTATGTCCCGTCTCATAACTGGACACCAAAACTACCAATGCACTTCATAATACATCTTGGTGGAACTTCTATGGACATCCCACTAAGATTGATGTCTATCCTGCATCATCACCTTCTGTATAGATGATGAAACTACTGAACTTCCCTTGAAGCATAAGATTCCCTGGGGAGATGATGAAAATCAGAAGATGCCTCCCCACCATGAGGAAATTTCCTCGACCACTGAAAAATTTCATCAATGGGATGTTGTTGCTGAATCAACTCCAATAGAGAAAGAGTCAACTGAATGCTCACCAAGAACACACATCCACTATGCTTCTTCATCTCCACATGCATCTAAGCAAAGAGACCTATCAAAGTGCACACATAACTGGACATATCTAAGGCATGAACTGTTACTTTTATACTCAAAGCATCCATTAACACATTACCCATTCCTGGGGAATAAACTTTGTCAATGTCAAACCCCGAGTACTCTATGAAACGGCGCTGCCTTAGATTGAGGTCCTTTGGTTAGAAGATATAGGCAAATCTTTTGTGATCATAGTACACCACAAACCTCTCCCTCAAAGAGGTAGAGATCCCAAGTCTTCCAATATATCTCATAGATTCTAACTCCAATTCGTTGGTCAGATATTGTTTTCCTGTGGTCAGAGTTACTGAGAGCCATACGCCACCACATGATAATCCTGTATAAGCACGCACCTGAGACCCATACTTGAAGCATCAAAATACACCACATACTCCTTTACATCCTCTGTAAAAATAAGCACAAGGGAGGTAGTCAACCGTCACTTCATCTCATCGAAGGATTTCTGAAATTATGTTCCCCATAAAAACTTCACCCCTTTTAGGGTGGAATGGTCATCAGTGAAGCAAGATGATAGAAATCCTAAAAAAACCACCTATAATAACCAGCCAGTCTGAGGAAACATCAGATCTCAAACATGTTCTTCGATTGCTCCCATGACAAAACCACACTTATATTATCAGGGTCCAGCAAAACCCCCTATTTTGAGATCACATGCCCTATAAATTTAACCTCCCTGATCTAGAAAGTGATGTTAGACAATTTTTCATAAAGGTGATGCTCTCGCAATGTGCCCAACATGATCTAAAAGAGATTATTATGCTCATCCTCATATCCCTAATAAACTAGGATGTCATCCATGAATACCACGATGAAGGAATCGATATAACGATGGAACACCCTGTTCATGAGTTCCATTAAGACCACTAGAGCATTGGTCAATCTGAAGGGCATGTCCATGTACTCAAAGTGGACGTACCTACTTTGGAAGGCTGTCTTCAGGATATCTTCCTCTATTACCCCGACTTGGTGGTAACCCGAACACAAGTCTATATTTGAAAAACACTTTCCCCCCTCCAAATGATCAAACAATTAATTTATTTAGGGAGAATAATATTTGTTCTTGATGGTTACCTTGTTCAACTTCTGGTAATCGACACACAACCGGGCGGATCCATTAGCCTTCTTTGTAAAGAAAACATGAGCAGACCAAGGAGACACACTCGGGTGAATGAATTCTTTGGATTCCAAATCATACAGATGTATATTTAACTCTATCAGATTGGTGGGGGGTGTACAATATGAGAGAATATATATCGGCTATTTTCCCGGTGCTAAATCGATTGAGAACTCCACATTCTGCTTTGGGGGTAAACATGAAAAATCATCTAGGAATACATCTGGAAACTCATTCAATATGTGAGGTTGTCAATATTTTGGATAAATACCATTTTCTTCTAGAAACAAAATTATATATGGAAGATAATATTCCCAAAATATGGGAGTGGAGGTCCTGCACGACCTGATAGAGGATCCCATTCCCCACAAAAAACCTTCGGACTACCATCAGGTGCTTTGAAACTCACATGCCACCTATAACAATCGATTTGCACCAAAAAGTGTTCCATCCAATCCATTATAATTATCACATCCAATATATATATATATCTATGACTAGGAGGTCCCACTCTATCTCAACCCCTAACACAGAAAGTGAACACGATGGGCACCTGAGACCCTAATCCTACTTTCGCACTGGTGTCACCAACTCCATCAAAAAGTAATAAAGCTCAGTTGGAATGTTCAGAATGTTCAAAAAATGGGTAGAAATGAATGAAATGGAGGCACAAATATCATAAAGAGTAGCATCTATAAATTATTCAATAAAAATATTTCCTTGAATTGTCGACGGTCCCGCCTCTTATCCTGCTAGTGCATGATCCACCACATGAAGATGTCTGGTCTCTACCTGAGAATGATTTCTAATTTATGGCTATTACATGAACTAGATGTTCCCAAAATATGACCCATCCCTACCACCATGGCCACCAAATAGATATCCCTCTGTAATCGACGACTCTAACTAATCTGTCACTCCCAATAAATCCACTGATCTTGTCCCACTCTGATGTGGACGTGCCACCCCAAAAAAGAGCTACAAGTGTCCCAAACCTTCACACTAAAAATTGGGATTTTGAGGAAATGGGAATGCTGGTTGGATCTATCCCGACCTCCCACACTGGTGGCACATGATGGACCTTGCATCAGAAGCCACCGAAGAAAAATGCTTAGAAGGTTGGTCGGAGCTACCACCTCCCTTCTTACCATTTCTCCTCTTGCTTATTTTCTTCTCAGAAGAGTTGCCACAACCCTTTAATAATACCATCCTAGAGAAACCAGCCCTCCCCTTGCTGTCGATCTCCACCATACATGCTCAATCAACCACCTATGCATAGGTTTTTATCTTAATCTGGAAGACCTGGGAATAGATCTCTGGCCTCAAACCCCACTCAAACTTTTGGGCCTTCATCTTCTCATTGGAGACCATTTCTATAGAATACTAGACCAACTCATCAATTTAATTGACATAATACATCCTTGAAATATTCCCCTGTAAAAGTTCCATAAACTCCGTAGATCTAGGATATTCCAGAACATTAGGGTAGTAATGGTCATTTGAGATAACCTTGAAGTCCTTCCAACTCATCTTCTCATGCTTCCAAGCTTAAAGAACTGATTCCCACCTCATGCGGCTGGGTGGTGTGTCTAGGAACTCAAATATTCTCTCAATCATTCCAACCCACTCCTCTACTTCCTGGGATTTTGTGCTACCTCAGAAAGTAAGAGGCACGTTTTTCAGAGTCATCTGGGATTTTTCCTTCCTAGGACCTGTCTTATCTACCATAAAACGAGATGGAATGGGATCCAGTCTCTATTATAGATCTTGGACAACCCGAACCACAACCTATACTAGCCTATGATCAAGCAGTGAGGGAGAACTCTCTCTGGCTACCTCCCGTGGGTGCATGGGAGCTTTTCGAGGAGGCATGTTGCTAGAAAAGACAATAGTCACAAGAAAAAAAACAGTACAACAATTATGAATGTTTTATTAATAAAATCAAATATTAAAAATCTAAACACATTAAAATGATAAAATAAACAACTACCCCACCCCCAATCGATGTCCATGTGTTTTCAACAGCCCACATGTCTCACCATGAAGTGAAGACAAACAAACAATTCCAATGTCCCCTGAAGACTTCAGGTCTTCCAAGAGAGGTACAGGCCAAGCACCCTACCCATGAACAAAACTATGAGTCCTGACAGTCCTAACTCTTATCTATCCCGACTCATCCCAAAATAATAATATAACCCCCACAAATTAACCTCCTTTGATACCATTTTGTCACAAATTGAATCTAGTCTCCATCAAAATGGGCACCCGATCCAGTCCATGGAAAGTCCCGAAGCGAGTTCCCTATCACCATGGGATGGCACACATTCTTGGGTATCATTAATTATGGGTTGGGAACAATTTACCAAAGTTTAGAATCATTTAACAACCATAAACAAACAATAAATTGACTCTGAAAAATCCACACCAAACAAGCCTTAATTGAAACTCTGAACTGAATACATAAGTTCAAACATGATACAAGAGGTCCAAATACACAATAATTTATCCTAAAAACATAACCAATAACTCCACACTACTAGGGGTCATCACCCACAAGCCGTCTCCACAAAATCACACAAAGGGAAGAAACTTGAAACCCGAACCGCCATCACTGAAGGTCTTGCCTTTACCTGTGTCAAACATGAAAAAGTATACTAAAACCCAAGGGTTCCAAGTATGGTGTGATAATAATACTAATAGTATACCACCCAAATGATTCCATATATTAAGCAATACTATATAAAAAGCATGCTAGTTTAGATAAACAAAAAAGTGGTTGTTATAATCTTTATGAATGAAACTTTTAAAGGTAAACCGTTTTCAAAAGGAATTTTCCAAGAGTGAGAAAATTTAAATAAAACATGAAATAGACTACATTTTACATCCAAAAACTCTATAATATAATGATAAATACAAAATATTCAATGAGAAATAATCTCAGGAAAACCCCTAGGCACTAGTTAGTCTCGGGCCCCATGTACCTCGTACCTTGGTGTTATGTAACCATAGAAAAATATGTTCTGGTTCACGAGACACTACTAAGGAACATACCCATAACCTAGTGGTACCCAATTATCATCAATATAGTTTTTTAGTGTTTTCATTTTTCAATTTTCTCAGTGAAACATGGATACAACCGCTCCCGATCACTAGCGTACTAGTACACATCCTCCCACATAGATACCCAGGTTTCCCCCTTTGTGCTCAAACAATTTTCACTTATTACCAAAATCCATTTTCACATAAAAAATCATTTATGGTCAAACTCAACTCAAACCAATAGCTAAAAAAGTTTCTCACTATTTACACAACTCAATAAACCATGAAAGTTTTTCATAAAACAACTTCAAGATTTAGCACCAAACATTTCGCATGAAATCCATTTAAAATCCATCTTTGAAAACCAATTGCACACCAATATTACACCAAAAATGTATTATAAGAAATAATGTTTTTTAATAAATCCATTACATTCTCTATAAAATTTCCCCAATTGGTATAGCATTGAATGGACATATAAACACTCAATTTCACACAAAATTAGTACTTAAAAATCATTTTCATAAAAATGCCAACAATTTTTTTTCTCAGAAATAAAAAAGAAGGAAGATTTTTCTAAAAATATAAATTAATAAAATATAACTCATCTAATAGTTCTTACCCATAGAATCACCTACCACAAGTGTCAAAACACCAAATCCTTGTGCGAACGCTCACCCGCACCACCTCCACACCACATAAAAGTTAAATAAAACATAAAACCACAATATTAAACCATGAAACCCAATATAAAACCCTATTTTCAAATCCCCACTTTATGTACATTAGTAACTTCATGTAGAAATATAAGAAACCCTAAACAGATGGAAGAAACCCTATGCAAATGGGATGAAAAAGTAAGGATACCCACTTACTTGAGGGATCTTGAAGAAATCTCCCAAAATACACTAGTATATGAATTTTAAAATATCCAAAAATTCAAGTGAGGTTATAATAAGGTTGATAAGGTCAAGTTAAAACTGAAATGGGGGGGGGGAAGAGTTAAAATTTAAGGATTTATGAAAGAGACAAGTTACCCTTTCAAATATGGACGATTTAAGAAATCCTAAGAAGTATTTCCCTAATTCACGATGCATATGAGCTCCAAAGAGGGGGAAAAGAGTATGGGTAACGCCTCGAGTCAGTGAGCTCAGGTGAGAGTTAGAATCACTGAAAACCATAAAAACTGAATAAGATATTAAATAAACAATTTTTTTAAAAATTGGAAATGAGCTTATGGGATGGTACAATTCCATAAATAAAAAACCAAATACACCATGATTATGAATTCTTAAAGGGTCCAAATTGATATGGTGGTGTTAATAGATGAAGGGAGGCCATGTTGGAAGTGGAATGGGTGTAAAATGTTGAAAAATAAAAGAGGTATAAAAGAAACAGAATTGGTTTTTTAATATGGATATGGGCTCACGGTTTGGCCCAAATCAAGAAAACTCACCCTTTGCTCCAAAAATTCTTGGGAAATTACCACAATAAAGAAACAATGGAAATTAAAAGGAGTGTACCTTTAGAATAAGTCATGGAGGTGACATTATTATAATTTATTATATTTAATACTATTTATTACTATTTATTACTAATTATTACTATTTATGACTATTTATTTCTCATTATTACTATATATTACTAATTATTACAGAATGCCAATAATTATTACTAATTATAGTTATTTATTAAAAATTAATAAAAATTACCACTATTGTATACTACTTATTACTATTAATTACTAATAACCACTATTTATTTCTATTTATTACTAATTATGGCTATTTATTACTATTTATTACTAATTATAGCTATTTATTCCTATTTATCACTAATTATTCCTAATTGTTACTATTTATTACTAGTTGTTACTATTTATTACTAATTGCTACTAATTTCCACTACTTATTACTAATTACTTCTATTTATTACTAATTACCACTATTTATCACCAATTACCACAATTTATTAATAATTACCTCTATTTATTAATATTTATTACTAATTATTACTAATTATCGCTCTTTATAATTTCTTATTACTAATTATTACTAATTATTGCAAATTATTTCTAATTATTACTAATTATTAATATTTATAATTATTTATTTCAATTTATTAATATTTATTACTATTTGTTACTATTTATAACTCATTATTACTAATTACCACTATTTAGTATTAATTATTCCAAATTATTACTATTTATTACTAATTATTATTATTTTCTTCTATTTATTATTATATAATACTATTTCATACTTTTTTATTAATAAATATTGTTAACTATTACTATTTATTACGAATTATTTCTAATTGTAACTATTTATTGCTAATTATTACTAACTGTTACTAATTACTGCTATTTATTTCTAATTATTACTAAATAAACTATTTATTAATATTTATTACTATTTATTATTAATTAGCAGTAATTACTAATAATTACAACTATTTACAGCTAATTATTACAATTAATGACTATTAATGACTATTTATTACTATTTATTAATATTTATTACTAATTAATACTAATTAATAGCCATTTATAATAATATATAACAATTTGTACTAATTAATATTAATTAATACTTATTACATGTAATTATTATTAACTAATGATAAATGATCCAAATTATTAAAAATTAATGCTATTTAATTTGAAATAAAAACATTAAATCTTAATTAAATAACATATTTGTACCTATAAATTGTGAAAAATAAAACTATCTAATTCTAATTTAATTTACTTAATGGTAATTGATTATAATTATTAATAATATAAATTAAATTTAATTAAATATAAAATAAGAGAAACAAAAAAATACATTGAAATTGAATGATTCGTTTGATGTAGGTCCTGAAAATTGATCCGTTGTAAAATTTAAAAGATTAAAAACACTAAAGGGAAAAATATGATAGTAGAGAAGGAGAGAGGAATTGAGAGAATTTTGAAATGGGAAAAAGGGATGAGGGTATATATATGTTATATTATTTACGACCGAGGGGTATTTACGATGAGCCCTATCGCAAAGAGTTAGAAGTTTATTAATTGAGGTAGTGGTAAAATGTAGTATTGGTGAAGGGTACTGTCGTAAATACTATCCTACCAACACAATATTTGGGATGGTCGTCGCAAATAGTTGTTCTAGCGACGAGACCCATTAGGAATAATTTACCAATTATTCATTGATGTTATAATAAAAAATAGTATTTGCGATGGGTCTCGTCGCAAATACCATCAAGGAAAAAAATTATTTGTGATGACCCATCATAAATAATATCCTGCCCTCATATTATTTGCGACGGGCATCCTCCCCAGTCACTAATAATAGAAACCCAAGAAGAGTATTTTTGATGGGGGTTTATTCCATATCGCCAATAATCTCCCCGTACCAAAGGTATTTTCGATGGACCGTCCCAAATAAAACCTTTTTATGGATTATTTGTGATGGATCAAAATTCTTGCCACAAATAGTCTTTTTTGAGATACTATTTGTGATGGACCCTAGGTCTTTCACAATAATTCATTTTTTAGTGGCAAAGATAACTACAAGGCAGTTCTTTTCGATAATAGAATATCTGGTTTAAGTATCTAGGATCATCCAGTTGAAGTAGTAGAGACTATTTGTGCACCTTGTATCATTCTTCTCTGCAAGGAGGGCGCCCAATGAGTGTTCTATAGCGGCCACAAATAAGACGAGTAGTCTCTTTCAACTAGAGGCATCAAAAAATGTGGGTGTTGTATGTACTGCATGAGACTTTCGAAGGCTTTTTGAAATTTATCATCCCATTAGTAGGGGACTCCCTTCTTTATTAGCCTGGTGAAGGGGAGAGGTTTGCCTATCATGTTGGCTATGAATCACTTGATATAGGTGAGGTTCTCTTGGAGTCCCCTCAGTTCTATTAGATTTAGGGGGGGTGACATTTCTAAAATATCACTAGTCTTCTCTGGGTCATCGTTAATTCCGCGGTGGCATACTACAATGCCAATGAACTTGCCTAATAAAACCCCAAAAGAATAAATTAGTGGATTCATCACTGGACTCTGCTGTAACAACTTGTCGAAGATTGTTCGGAGATCCATGAAGTGATCACATCGCTCTCGGTATTAAACAACAAGTTCATCCACATAACACATAACTATCATTCCCAAGAATGGATTAAAGATGTGATGCAAGGCTCACTAATATGTGGCACCGGTTTTCTTTAATCCAAATAGCATGACCTGATAGAAAAAGATCCCTTGAGGCACTCTGAAGGCAGTGTTTTCTTCATCTTCAGGGACCATCTTTACCTGATTGTATCTCAAGTAACCTTCCATAAAGGAATGTAACTGGAAGCTATCAGTTGCATTGATCAAGAGTTCTATGATCCACATTGGGAAATCTTATTTTGAGAAATGCCTATTATGGTCTTAAAATTCAATGAGAACCCTAATCTTCCCATTCATCTTCTTGATAAGGAAAATTTTGGACAGCCCTATTTTGTATTACACTTATCAGAAAATGTGGGAATTGACTAATTTATTAACCTCATCCTCTACATTGGCGGCATGAGAGAGTTGCATCCTCCTAGATGGCTACATGAATACTTAATGATAATCAGGAAGTCTGAGACAGTGCATAGCCACATCTGGATTATGTCTGGGCATTTTTATATAGTTCTAGGTGAACACATATGAATGATACTTTAGAAATGAAATGTATATCTCTTTTCTTCGAGTGGAATGACAACATTAATCAAATTAGGTTGTGGGACTTCTTCTATTCCATGATTTATCTGCCATAGCTCATCTATGGGGGTGGAGACACCTTCCTCGAACACTAGAGGAGTGTTTCAGAGATCATCCTCATCCCCTTCCAATAATGAATCTGTGGAGACAATTTCCGGTGAAGATGACAATCTTGTGTCTTCTCCATCAGTATCACGTTTAGGGAGTCTATTAGAAGAGACATCACCATCCCTTTATATTTTAATAGTTGTGGTGATATACTGAAGAAGATTGTTTTTACATTGTCACTGAGGATATAAGAGGTTTGGACCCCTGGGATTATATCTACTACTTCGACCATGTTTATGGGGAGAACATAATCACCATCGAGCATACTCTAGGGATTCACAAGGGTGGTCCCCAAGCCATTGGGAGCTGCATCCAATACATCATAATCCACCATTGGTTTCTTACGTCCCTTATTATAGAAATCTTCTTTAGCATATGTGGCTCAGAAAGTCTCGAAGGGGGTGTTGTCATCATGTAGTATGACGACCTTTCCACTGATGGGGTACTTCAGAACCTGATGGAATATTGATGGTACCTCCATGTGGCTATGGAGATGGGGCCTTTTAAGAAGGATATTTTGTGTAGTGTCTTGTTGGATATCTATGAAATCGACATCAGATGTGATTTCCCCAAATTTGGATTTTAGTTTGATATTCCCAAGGTTTCTTTGCTCACTCTTATCTTGTCACTAATATGGAAGCTTAATAGGGGTAATGTCCCCTTATCTATACCCCAAACGTCAAAAAGTTCAAACTGGGATGAGATTGATCCCATATCCATGATCAATCAGCACCCTTTGAACATTTACATTATCAAGTGTTCCTGAAATGTATAACGGTATGATGTGCCCTTGGATGGACTCTTCCAGATATTGACTAGTGAATGACATGGCGACATGACATCCTAAGGACATAGTCTCCACCTGACAGACCTCAGCTACATCAACTTCTATCTCAAATTCTGGTGGGCTCCGTAGGGCATCATCAAGTTCCCCTGAGTTATTTTGAAATATGGAGTGCTTCAAGGATTGAGATCTTGAATGGGACTACAACTAGTTGTTTCAGAACATCATACTTTTGTGGTAGAGGTTCATGCTTCCTGATATGGAGCTGCTCCTGTGAATGCGGTTCAGGATCTTAAGACTCTGAGGTAGATAGAATTTTTTTATGTAGTGTTTGAGGGGGTATCTTCTTCTAGTTGTGTAGGTCCCAGCTACCTTCCTTGTTTATTGGGTTGATTAGATTGAACCCCTGATAAGAGGTTATGCAAGACAATCAGATACATGTGATAGTTAGAGGGCCCTGAGGCACCTCCTTGCCACTTTTTAGAATGATGAAGTGCTTTCCCATGAGTCTCAGTGGTATATATGTCCTATATGGGGGTATGAATAGAATATTTTGTGTAACCAAATCCTCTCTTTCCCCTGTATCCTCATTTATGGTGCATACGGCCTCCCATTCCATGATTATATGCAGGAAAACAATATTCATGGGAATATTAATCATCAATGAAGCGGCCTTCCACGTGTTTCAATTTGGAATAACCAAATATGTGCTTTTCTTTCGACGAGGATTCTATTAGGAAGGAATGTTCCCATGATGCAGATGTTACAAGGAAGTAATCTACCGGAGGTCGGGAATACTTTGAGCGGAATATGACTATTCCTCCTATATATCTTCCATCTTATAGTGGTTACACCAACCATAGAGGGTATATATGATACATCACTTTTATGTGGTGGAGATAGCACGGTCTGCACAACTATTCCATCAGAGTGTTATGAGGTTGGTCAACTATTTTCCAATCCATCCACTTTTCAAACTCTTGCACTCACCTTACTGGAACTTTCTGCCAACCACCTCTTTCTGTTGACCAGATGATTGTTATTAAAGCCACCTACTATGGGGTGTTGTCTATCATCACCCATCTAGATTCGAACATTCCATTAAATATATCCTTGAATACATTAATATCCTTGATATTGTGACCCATCCTTCTATGTTAAGGTCATTTGTCAGGACGGTCGGTGAGGTTGACCTCACCAGGATGTCTAGGCTTTGGAATCTTGAAAACGTTATTATACATGGCTACCAAGAAATAACCGGTGAAATTTTTATTCCATAAAGTGTATAATTTATTAATACACTCCTCAAATATTGGTTGACCTTGATTTATATATACATATAGCCCAAGGAAATTAGATGGTTTTCATCACTTTGGGAAGTTTAGAGCTTGCCTAGGTGCTTGGATGGGCACCGCTGTGGTCTTCAGAGTGACATCTACAACTTCTACTCTGACTGGATTTTCACCTACAGAACAGGAAAGAGTTGATACTTGGACTGGTTTTACTAAACATTTCCTTCAAGACATTTTTTCATTTCAACGAACTCTTGGAACCCACCTGGATATTTCATGGGGATTAGGTGTGTCCGTAAATTATCCAAGAGATTCTTAGCACAGAGTTCCAGTAGATTCTCACACTATTGGGGAATGATGAGGAAATAGGTCAAATACTCCTACCTTACTAAAAAATCTGAAACCCTATCATTCTCAGGTTGCATACAGTTCATCAGGCCGACAATTGTTATTTTTCCTAGTATTGAACTAAACTGATAAAGGAACTGATGACAATGGTCTTAATATCCTATAATAGATCTAACTAGTATACTACTTTAACAAGAAAAGGATATACCTATCAATGTCTATAATAACACCTCAATTATTTTTCCTCATATTGATCTCAAGGTCCCATCATCATCCCACATCAAAATAAAGTGTGTGAGATATTGTCTAGGGTCACCTGTACCATCAAATGTAGAAAAGGTAGGGTTTCTAATTTTGGGTGGAGGTGGAGTATTATATATCCTTTTGTGATATGGATTCCTTTCAGGATTTATAGGTGTGCATCACCCTTTCATGTATTCCATTACAGTATCTGGGGATTCAATGGCACTATGTAACTTTGGTAAAACTGCTATCTGTTCCGACTCCCATCCACTGGGAGTGGGTGGGGGATGATGAGGTGGTCCCACTTTCCTCTCCTAATGATCCTTGATTCATTCTATAACTGAATGATTACCCTTTATAGGGATAGGTTGTCACCGTAATGGAGGGTAGCCCCAATCATTTTTGGCTTCCTTAGTTATGCATATTGACGGTTTAGATCTTGATCCAACCTAATACTTAGATACTTATCTTGTTATGGAATCATCTATGGGTGTGAGAATATTCCTCTCTTATGGGATACAATACCCAGTAGGAATATATCCACTGAGTATCTCCTAATTGAGTTACTAAAGATCTCATATTTCACTCTCATATTTTGAAAATTGTTTCTCTACAGATTGAAACTAATATTTTTACATGTATTTCCCTTTTCCATTAATAGTATTCCACCGAGGAGGTGGAAACTCATTACTTAGTTGGACCAAATTTTAATGAATTCTTTGGTTCTAGGTGCACACAACCTCATTTGGTGCGGTTCGATCACCTTCCTCATGGGGTACAATTTCTATATTGCATCGCTTTGTATTTGTGTCTTGATCAATGTATTCCATGTGGATAGTGATGACATTCAAAGAGTAAAATGAGGAAATGGTGGTTGTGCCATTAATTTCTATGCAGCAAGCTGATTCTGGACAGCTTCCACTAGGGTCATTATTCGAACCCTTAGTCTTATTGGGCCATTTTTTATTACAACCCCAATTGGGTATGATTTCGTTTTCCATACTCTCCTCCCATCTCAACCTATAAATAGTGAATTTGAGTGAGTTTATCATCGTGATTTTCATGAAAGCCCCAACCAACATAGGTTTGTCTTGTAGTGAGATGAACAAGTGGGATGCCGACTATAGATTTCTTCCTCCCAGCCTAGTGAAGATTGATCCTAACTGTGGTGATAACGACGATGGAAATTCCACCATCCCTATGTGGTGGGGGGTATTTGGGGCTTCCATTGGGATTGATTCGTCATGTTGTTAAGGATGCAATGACTCCAGCTGAGGAATTGATGATTCTTGGTAAAAAATTAAAGATTTAAATGCCCCCTTCCAAGTGGGGTGGGGTGAACTAGAATCACATTTGATACCCATAGGATCCTTTAAAGGGATAATGAATCTTATGATGATGATTGAGATATAAATTCCCTATCCCATCAAAATGGGGTTCACTTATGACTATTAGTGGTTTGTCCTAAATCCTCTCAGGAATTTACAATCAAAGGGGTGGAGGTGGTGGTAGATATTCTCTTGTCCCAGGGGGCAGATTCTACTCCTAAATGGAAACTATGGTTACTCCTACTACGGTCCACATGATGTGGCACAATTGTGTTCACATGGGATATGGGTGTGATGGTAGCCCATGGTGAGAATTATTCCTAACAGGAAGTTTTCTAGGTGATCACAGCTTCAATATCTAGTTTTGTAATTTCCTCCTATTATCTTGAGGGGCCAAGTTTGAAATACTTTGGGCTATACTATTTCACAATTAGTGGTGGCTGGGAACCGTTCAATAAGGGTAATTCTGTTGTAGTGACCAACTAACCTAGGCATTACTCTATCCCTTAATATTTCCAGAGGCTATAACATTACAAGAAGCTATATATAAGGGGATTTAATATTCTAGGGGAGTGTAAAAGTGTAATGATACATACTATCCCTATACATGAATATCGATGCATGACATGGATTTGGAGATCAGCTGCCAAAGTTTCATGATTTAATGGAGGCAATCATGTTGCATATTTTCACCATGCTTTTCTGGTTTTGGATACCGGGCCATAGAGATAGCAGTTAAGTTGAGCTGAAAATAGAGTATCTTGATTGTCTAAATGTGAAACTTGTATCCTAGATAAGAGAGATATCTATACATCAGTCGATAATGGTTAGAACACATATTTTGGCATAGGCAAAGAATGAACTCATTTTCTATCTCACTTTAGATATCATATCTAGAAGTCATGAGGGAACAGAACATGATGGGGAGGTTGTTTCAGGATAACTCTCTATATATGTCAAAGTTATCCCCATCCTCATCATACATATGTTCTTCTATCTGGTCAGACCGTATAATATGGATCTGATGGTCCTCTATTGATGGGAGTTGAATGTTTCTAGATGATGATGGGGAATAATACATTGTTGACCATAGTGTATCGAGACCCTCTCTATATGAAGGTGTTGAAGTTTCGATAACCTACTTATATAGATGTGTCTTGGAAAGGTATCATTTCCTTTCCCATAGGATATATCTATGTTGGGAGGTTGGACATGGTGGATATCAAGAGTATAATCCTTTTTATCCATGTCCACACCACCATGAGGAGGTCTATCTTGGTAATGAACATGTTCTACTTCCGCTTTGATAGAAGAGTCAACAGACCCTTGCAGTGTTGAAAATGTGTCTTGAAAAAACTCAAGGAAACTAGGATTGTGTAGATTTTGAATATGGACCATGTTCTGCATCATTTTTGGAATATTCTGACCTACCTATTGTGATTGTTTATGGATATGATCCTACTATGTGATGGTTTTTGGAACTTTTATATAACCATATGGTTCTATGGTGGTATCATCCAACTGGTGAGAAGCTATTGGAATATGATAGTAAGTTGTCTCATTATTGATAGTAATATTAACATTTCTTCCAGAATGTGCCATTCTCAAATGGTGATCCTCAGTTAAGATGGTATTATTATCCCAATCTTATGAATTTGGGACATGCCACTGGTATTTATTTACAAGAGTGTGAGCCTACCCTAGGGCATGTGCCGATCTCACATGGTGAGACCTAGTTGGAACAAGAATACGAGCCTATTTTGAATATGAATTCCCATTAGTAGTATATCGATGGAACTTTGATGTGGGAGAAGGAATATGAGCCTCTTTTGGAATTTCCTTAGAGTGATGCTTGTGAAGTCGTTCGTCGGAAAAAGTTGGAATATACGGCTTTCTTTCGTGATCTGTTGGAACATTCCAATCAAATTCGCTGATAGAAATATAAGCCTATCCTGAGTCTTGGTCCATTTTAACTTGGTTATACTCGGGTAGGTTAGGGCTATAAACCTGATCTAGGTCCTTCGGTGTATGCCACTAGACTTCTTTTATAAGAATATGAGTCTGTATCAAGGCTTATAATCCTCCCACTTGGTGATATTTTGCTAGAACGGGGATATGAGCCCAATCCCAGGACTTTGGAATATGTAGAAGACTTTTTCAATAAGCATGTTCCCCTATCCTAAGGTGTGTGCTACTCTCAACTAGTGATTCCCCATTTTAATTGGAGTATGATCCTAGTCTAATGCATCCCCTTTATAATAATATGCTGATAATATTCCTGTGTGGGAGACTGAATGTGTGATTCCTCTAATACAACCACTTGTTAGTGATGATCAGAGTGTTGAGTTTCATTTGTTGTAGGGATATGAGTATGTGCCTATCCCTTTCACTGTAATAGTTCTAGAATATACCAACATATCTCTTTAACTGTTGTTAAAATATATTTTCATTTTAGTAAAGTATGTACAGGGATATAAACCTACACATTTTCTATATCCATTATCTAGATATCTTCGATTGAAAGAGTGATATGTGCCCACTGTTTTCTTACTTGTTCCATCACAGTATTCTGATATACTTCATTCATGGGGGTAGGGATATGCTCCTCCCCTATGCTTGTCATGGGAATATGCACATAGACTTGTTCTGATTTAGTAGGGATATGAGTCTACTTACAATTTTAAGCTAGAAAAATGATGAAAGGAATCATTAATAGGAGGAGGGATATGAGCCCCTCCTAGATATCTAGTTCCTTCCTCCCATAATGAGCATTACATTCTACCCATTCATGGGTTTCAGAGGTGGCAATGTGTCGAGTGGTACTCACAGTAGGCGACTGGTGAGTACCTGTGGGATGATACTGGTGACGACGATTGGTAGGTTCCCTCATCGACAGACTCTAAATCACGAGGGGGATATTTTTATATTCCTAGTCCACCTTGATTAGATATGGAAGGTGGAAGTTTTTGTGATTTGAGTATAAGATCTTGAAGAATTTTGTTGTAGTGATGAGGGAAACTGGATAAGTAGAAGCCTTTTATGGATGAGATTGTTTCACCGACTGATTTTCTTGTAGAATCTCACATGATGCTTCCATGGTTAGGATTGTACAGTTTCGGCATTACTCCTATACCATCATATTTTACACCGTCCATTAGAGCTATTGAGTTGGTGAGATTTTTTTTTGAACCGTATGTGTCATAACAAGATATGGTTTACTAGAGAAAATGATGGATGTTGAAGACATTTCGTTGAGTTGAGATATTGTGGATGAGATAAGTATCTGCAGTCACAAAGACAATAAGTAACATGGTTAACAATTAGTGTTATATCGTAGGCATAAAATACTGAATAATAGATGAACTATTAACACAATTGTCTTATTTTCCTGATCCGTACATTCTACTCATGAGGAATGTTTAGCGCAAGGATGTACTTACAAGAATCCTAGTTTATGAATATCATCTATATGATCATGCTGGTCTTACTACTTTTTGTGTGTAGGGTTTTTGATGAAAATTGGACTATGAGGTTCATGTTAGGCCTGTTAGTGTTATTTAAATATGTGGGGGAAAAATGGCCCGATGGATCATAAACCAATCATAATTTTATTTCCGAAATTCACGTTGGGCTCAAAGTTTTTGTTTTTTCGGGGATTCGAGTTGTGGAATGAGTTTAACTCGATGGTTTGGTCGAGGAGGGTTTTAAGGGCTTTCTCAATCGTGCACACAAAGTTTTCTATATGTTTCTTCTTCCCTAGAAACATCCAATGATTCAATCATCTCTATCTTGGTACAAGATTGCTTTCCAAAGGATAGTGTTCATTTGGGGTTTATGTCCAGTTACTATTGGGGTCATCCATTGGGCAAGCGAATAAGAGGCTGGGCTCAATAAAACATTATTGGGGTTATTTTACCTACATTTGGACTCTTATATCAATTTACTATATGGTTGTCAATATCTTCTGAATCTCAATACAGGAACAATTACCCTAACAAAATGATTAAAGGTTAAGTCTCTTTAATGTAAAAAATATTAGGATCTCTTTAGTGAATCCATTTAAATGTATCTGACGTTCTTTAACATTTTCTGGTAATGGGTGGCTGCTTATATGATAAAGTTGTATAACCAAGTGATTCAAAATGCACTACAATTTAATGTGGTTATTAATGATCTGAGGAGGGGATTGAGATGTTATGAGGCATCCTACTTATCCTAGGTATTTCATGAATCAAACCCCATGTATTTCATTAAACCCATGAAGTTTAACATCATTCAGAAAGGACTCATATGGATTCTCTAGGGCACCTTCAATATCGAGTCCTAGAGGGACATCCTATGTATCCTAAGTATAGAAATAATTAGAGTTTACATAGTTCATTCAATTAGAGATTAAATATTGAGGTCACCCCTATCATTGTAGAGACATATGCTTTAGAAGATGTAATAATTGAAACAACCTAAGCTCATGTGATCCATGGTCTGTGTGAGAAACAACGGATGAAAAATGATCATTTCATTTATCATGCTGTGGGACTTATTCACCTGGATTTCCGTGAGATGATTTATCATTGAACTAAAGTCTCAGAGAGACATCATACGTATCCTGGTTATGGAAGGAATTAGATTCATTATAGTTCTGCTGATTTCTCAATTCGTTGATGGATGAGATAAGAAAATCATCTCCTCAGATTAATTGGTTCCCGAAGGTAGAGATATTGTTTTCGTAAACAAACTTACACTGAAAGGGGTTTTTATTTGGGTTTTGGCCTTAAGAAATAATTCTATGTATCCTAGTTATGGTGAGAATCAGAGTCATCATGGTTTAGTTTATATCAGGTCTTACACATTGAGGCTGCCCTGTACCATTGAGTAGTTTTATAGTGTAGATGTTATGGTCATTGCAATTACATAATCTTGGATGATCAATGCTTATTACAAGAAACATGGAATGAAAAATAATAAATGACATTGTTTTTAATAAGGTACTTAGATTATGGGATTTACCTGTATGATCAATATGCAGCTTGAACATCAGGAGGTATTCTCAATGTATCCTAGATATTGATGGAATCAAAGTATTCATATTTACCTTTATATTGGGGCTTATATACTGAGGTTTCCCTATTGGTCAGGGCTTGCACACTGAGGATGTATTGTGTTAACAAGAATTGGCATGCCCTCTTGATCTGGCCTTCTTACCTGGAGGGTGTTTCATGACCCATCTGATATTCCTTGAGGTCATTCACAAGAGTTGACCTGACACATATGGGGGGTGTTTCAAGAGTCGATACTATATAGTTCAATGGATGTCACATATCATGGAAGACATCCCTAGATTGTAGTGTGCGACCTAGCCGATGTGTCCATAGGGTGTTGTAGGTCTCATATGACTTGATTTGGAGTGTTTTGTGAGACCTAGCAATAATGTCTGGAGTGCGTCATGGGTCTTAGATGATATTTTCAAAGGGTATGACAAGACCCAGTCATCATGTCTGGAGGGCATCAAAAGTCTTAGCTAACTTGAATAGAGGGTGTCATGAGACCTAAATACTATGTTTGGAGGGAATCATGCATCTTAGCTGACTTAACTTGGGGGTGTGGTGAGAGCATAATTTCCATGCCCAAATGCAACCTCAAGATTTGAATTACATGAGCGTACTCCATTATATTGGTCAGGTGATTCATCTGAAGGATTTTTTAAGGCTTGGGTGATTGAACCAAAGGGTATCTAAAGATCAATTTAGTGTCCCTAGGGGAACATTATGACTTTCTTTTAATTTTATAGAGAGTTTCATGTTTCCATAATATCAAGTTGAATGAGATTCATGAGGTCTAGGAAACATGTTCTGGTGCTGTCACGTGTATTTGGATGACTCACATGAAGAACATGAGGGATATTGAGTATGTTTTTTGCTTAATTATTGCACTTTTAATCTTGGATCTAACCCTTGTGTTGTGATGGACTTAGTTTTATTCATTATCAGTTCCTTTGACTCTTGCATGATCTATAAGACATGCAGTATGTTCTTCGCACATCTTCACATCATCCATTCGTGGGAACTATGAATGATCATTAGAAGTACCTCATATATAGAGAATGATTTCCTTGGATGGTCATAGGTATATTACCTGATGAAAATATTTCCAGTCCTGAGATTACCCACTCTGATATGTATGCAATTGTTGAGAATGGAATCATCCAGAGTCGAACCATCCAACCCCTTCTCATGTAGGGGTGGAGAATTTATAATAATTACCACCCTAGTTGTTTAGTGATTTTTGTGGCGTATCTAGCATGAGTATTGTCTATAGTCGGTGAAGGGGTTTAACTCCATGCATCTTCACGAGTCTCTTCCATTGACTGCTTCATGGGAATCCCATACTTTTTAATGATCATGAGTCCCTCTCATCAATGTCTCTTTTATTGGATTATTTCTAATTAATGGGGATTTTTTGACTCACGAAGGAATACCGAGGGACTTCCATATTGTCCTGTTGACATTTCCAAGAGTGTTTCATAGACCAAGGTTCCTATTGAGAGGCATCCACGAGACCTTGGGTGACTTGATTGGGACTTTCCATGAGACAAAGGTGGTTTGTCTAGTGGACTCACATGACCAAATTGGAGAATTTCTTAATGTTTCAAAAGTGTTTTTTACTAAAAGTGCATTGCATATCCTCCCTATTGTATTTCCATTGGTTTTTGAGAAAAATATTTGGGGTATGAAATATTTAATGAGTAATTTAAATAAAAATTAATCTATTTATTGGTGACGTTTGCCCAGACAAATATGAGTCAAATGGGGGTGTGAAAAAAGTATACTAGACAAATCCATCTATTTGTTCATAGAGAGCTGAAGGGAAGCACATAGTTTACCATACATACCCAAGTCCTTCTATATGTTGAGGATAATAATCCAAAGGGACTTCTAGAGATGATCCATATATGTCTCTAGGGACTCATAGTTCCTTGTAGATCACAAGGGGTGTTCCACATGTTCTTCAATGACCATGAGTAGCTCCCACATCCTCCCTTTTTTTCTCATTCATTTTATTTGACAACGGTTCAAGGAGTTCATTATTTCTCTTGAATTGGGTTGAGGGAAAATATTCTATCCTTTGGTGATGATCCATGTTATATATACGCCTATCGGAGGACCCCACCATTTAGGTATTCTTTCTCCCATTTTTAGTGAATTTTTGGATGGGTTTTTAGGCATTTTTCAATGATGAACTACATGGACTGGGAGAGCTCATTCAGATGTCACCTTCATGGTTACTGGTTGTACAGAGCACCTTCATGAATGGTGAGAGGCTTTTTGAAAGGGTTGTTTCACAATATTCATTGTATGATATGTTCTAAACATGGGAGTTTTGTGTGACCATATGATGGTATTGTGATCACGAGTCTCTTAATGGTTCATGTGATCTTTGGGTCTCATCCATCCTCTTATTCCTTTGATTTTGTGGGGAAAATAATACCCATATTCATGTATTTCTTCCCTTGTGATTTTTCCGATTCCCATTTGGTGGGAATAAACAGTAACATGAAATAACATCCAATCCAACCACTTGACACTTCCTTTGGATCAACCCATAACTATTTTATCCTTACATTGATGCTTTACCTTCATTGGAAGACAAAATATGACTTATATAGCTAGAATTGATGAATAAAAACAATGAAATATAGATCACTCAAGAGTTGTATAAATAATTTCACAAAAACATTTAGAATAACTTCACTACTTTAGGAAATAGTCTCAACATGATATATGTGGAACAGAATAATAGAAAATGATTATTTGTTTATGAAACTAAGTTTATTTGAGAAAATTAAATGAGAAAGAAATTCAATTAAAATACAAAATTTTAAGAAGAACATTAAAATTAAAAAAAAATACACCACTTACCCTCAACTCCACCACCACCACTAGCATAAATAGTCATTTTTTAAGCCAAGGGTTGATCCCCCAACACTCCAAGTATTCCCAGTTAATGAGTGTTGGCATAAGTGTGTGGGATGTTAATGGAGAGTGGAAATTTCAACCCTTGAAAGGAATCTAATCCAAATTGGATCCACCCTATACTGGCACTAAAATGAGATTATAGATTAATTTTGTAAAGTAGACTATGGAAGAGGATGTTTAATCCAAAAATTTATATATCATCATATAAAATTCCTACTCAAGTAGATGTTTGGTTTGGAAAATATGACTGAAATGGTGGGCTATCATTTGGTTCTACAGAATCCAACCCATGATTTCATCTTCAAATGGGAATTCATGTAACTCCCTACAAACATTAGAATTATATTTAGACACTATTCAATGAAATGTTTCAAATTATTTCCTTTATCTCCAGTTCAAATTTTAGCATCATTAGACTTGTATCATGGAAGATAACATTATTTTATTAGGCTTTTGTCCACTTCACATAACCTAGAGTTTACTATATTAAAGGAACACTTTGGTCATCATCCTAAATGAATCTCCATTAGATCCATAAGGATAGAATATTCCTCATATAATTATAGAACTAAAAATGATATACAAAAAATAAAATAAATACCATTGGGTGTTTTATGAGTTGTTCAAAAATGACCCATGTAATAGTGCACTTTAAGGGAGAATTACAATCATAATATAAAATAATGTTTATATTATAAAATGATCTAAAAATTATGTTTATGTATAATTAATAACAAGAATATTATGATATTAAAAATTAATATTATCCTATTTTAGTGGCTAATACCACCCCATATTTAGTCTTTCTAGTCCCGAGAAAAAAATATCTCAATAATAATGAAAGTGATTTTTTCCCTCAAATTTTTTTAATGTAAAATTCTCACTAAAAGACATGAAGTCAAAACATTATAAAACTTATTAATATAATTTATCACAAGATAGGATCATCAGAGTATCCCAAGCCCGATCCCATTGATTTTTTAAAATTCATCTCCAAACATCATCCAATTTAAATTAAGCATGATGATGTGTTTTGTATCACAATAGACATGGGTGTTCATTTTTATTCAAGGGGGAAAATATGTAAGTGCTAAATGGAATCACATTTTATCATTAATATGAGTATTAAATTTCTGTGTGTGTGTGTATTTTTGATATATTTTCATGGAAATTTAAATTTCACTCAATCATGTCAACCCCTATAGTGAGACATTATCAATGACTCCAATGTTCAAATTCCTTAAGGAACCAACAAAAACTCATATACTTGGACATCATCTCAAGTTAAAGTAGTCAAAATGAGATTAAAATTACAAAAAATAGTGATAAAATTATTAACTATAAACTAGAAAACTATAGGGTCATGATCGCCAAGTGCCAAAATCCTTGCATCAGGTCAATCCATTTCTCTACATGAAATTGTATTATTATTATTATTTTTTGATCTTTGTGGTTGGGTTTTTGAGTACTCATGTTAAAATTAAAATGATCATAAAGCCAATGATGTTTATTATTGGAAACCATGAAGTCAAACTAATACCCCATAATCCAAAGTATATTCATAGTGATTTTTTGTAAAATGGATTGAAATAAAAATTGGGAGGATTTAAAATATACAACTACACATTCCAGAATCTATAATCATGAAAATAAACATGGATTAAAATTAAAATCAAGGAATGAAAAATTATTTGATATTTTGTTAAAAAGTTTGAAATGTGTATTATCATTTTCATGGTTAAATATATTTTTTTTTCATTTATACACTAAAAATATTCTTTGACATGAAAATTTTGTTTTTATTTTCATCCACCCAACTAATAATAACATTGTACCCAATGTTTAAAGAGAATAAAAATTATAAGTGTTTAGAGGAAAAAATAGGATTTCTAAAAGGAAATTGAAATAAAAAAATGGAATAAAGTCACATTAGCTTAAATTTAAATTTTATGATGCTTTTGATTACTACATTGACCTCTATTTCACTAATAAAAAACTCATCAGTGATAAAAGATTGTGTTTCAAATCATGGAAGAAATATGTTTTTTATTTTTATTTTAGAACTCCAACATCATATTCAATGTATAGGTAAAAGACTTGTTTCATCCCATTAATCATTTTGTTTAATTTAATTATCTTGATAAAGACACTAAATCTATTAGTTGTTTCTTGGTTCATAGGTTAGATTAGTTAACACCTCTCCTATTTAATGTTTATTTAATGATTTAATGAATAGTTTTTACCTATGACCATTAAAATTAATGAAATGACCACTAGTGGGATCTAAAATCTCAACTTCCCCATGGGGGTACACATGATTTATTGTGTTAGGCCCTAACCATATAGTCCTGAACATTCCAAGGTGTAAATGAACCTTGGAACTATACAAGATCACATATTTTCTTGGTTCAAAGTGTTCGAATTTTGGATTCTTAGATTGCTAGGAATGAACTCTAGATCTATTGATCCTTGAATTTTAATAAACCTCCATCTTATATTCATTTAGTTAATAAAGGTATAATTTCCTTTTTTTCAGATAAATAAATGTAAAATTTTATTTTTTTAATATCCCAAAAGGCATTATAAAAAATTTTAATTGGGAAATTGAAATATTTTCCAAAAAACCAACCTCTGTGGTGACATTCATATGATGGTTTGGAATGTAGTATGATATGAAAAAAGGAATCTATGAGTTTCTCAGAACAATATTTTCTAGTGGGATCAATCATTTTTTGAATAATTGTATTAATTTATATATTGTCCAACTCATCTTGATAATTGGTTTGAGGATGTTATGTGGGAAATGAGGCTATTCCTTACTATAAAAGGAGTCTGGATTGTGTCTTTTATCAATCCTCTTGAATGATCAATGAATTTTTTGGGAATGTATTCTTAAAGTTATGATAATATTAGTGTCGAAGGTGGCATTGTTTCCCAGTGTTTTTCAAATTTTTGGGCCCAAAAAATAGGGAATGGGGAAATGAGTTTTTTCAAAAGGAAGTTGCATTCAAGTTTGAAGGTGGTTTGAAAATTTGTGCACAAGGAATGTTTAAATATCATCACATGAAAATATTGAGAAGGAATAATGTGAACAAAATATTTAAATGTGCATCAAAGATAAAGTTTCATGAAACATAGTTACACACCTATTGGGATGTGAAAAATGGTTTTGCATGCTCAGATAGAATGTTATGCACAAAAATGAAGACATTTTAGAATCTTATTCATAGGGTCATCGAGTACTATAAATAGGTAGCTACCCTAACACTATACCTAGAACTTTTCCAATGAAGATATGATGTATCTATTGTGCGAATGTGTTGCACGTAGAAGACTTATGCATAATAAATCTTGCACTACAACAAATGCCGGTCCTAGCGGCGGTTTGTTTCCCGTTTAGCGGCGGTTTAAACAGCTGCTATATTGTGTGGCTGCGGTTTACAAAAACCACCGCCAAGTTTGGCGTCGGCAATCTATTAGCGGCGGTTTTTTCGATTCTGCGGCGGTTTTAGAAATGTGTCGTAGGTCCTTCATTTAGCGGCGGTTTCTCTTCATTTAGCAGCGGTTATATGGGCAGCTTATTCGCGGCGGTTCTAACCGCCGCTAAATTCAGGCGTTTGATGCGCCTATTCTGCAGTGGTGAATACCGCCGCGAAATATCAGCATAATAAATTTAGCGGCGGTTAAAACCGCCGCTAAATGTTGAACTGGAAAAAAAATATGTTGGATCTGCTCCACCACTGCCCTAAATTTTCCAAAACTACAGCCACATCTCACCCATCAGCCCCACATAATATCACATCCACACATATTTGTAATGTACAACAGCTTACAACATTATTACATCATCACCATTTCATATTCCATCACTAAAAGAATACTACCACAAACCACTACACACAAAAACCAACATCCTCATAATAGTGACCATAACATCTCTTACCATAATAAAAACCAACATTAAAAACACCATCCCTCATAGACAAAAACCACACCATAACAAGAAACATGTATCTCACTAACTGAACAAATACATTGATTGAAATACCACATGACTAATAGGAGTGATTGTTTTTATTCAAAACCATCCTCAAAAACCAACTAATTGATATCATAACCAACCCATGTAAACTAATGAAGGAACATGTGACCCAAGATTTAGATCATGAAATCTCATGATGGAATAATTGACTATACAACCAACATGAGAAAATTAATAATGGAACACAAGGCTTCATGACCAACTCAACTGAATACGTGAATGAATGAGAAACCACAATATGAAAACAAGAAACATAATGATGTAACAAACAAAAAATGACCAATTTAAAAGACGACATGATCAAACTAGTGGTCGAATGAATAAATAGGTAATCTATGAGAAAACCCATGAATGTTTCAATGTGAAATGACTCATAAAACCGTATTGAAATATCCAAAATCCAATAAAACAAGTAGGTGGGTTTTATTAAAACTGGATATATTACCTAGGATACCACTAAAACAGTTATCATCCTCATGTTCCAATGAATATAAATGGTTCCAAAATAGAACCCTTGTGGGAAACCTCTCAAGGATAATATAATAATTTGATCAAAACTAATCATTAAATAAATAAACACATAACCATGTGTAATAACCAACCAATTAAAGGGACCATATTCATATTATGACAAACAATAAAATAGATTTACACAGTTACATTG
The DNA here is from genome assembly GCA_963277665.1 of Viscum album. Classification (NCBI taxonomy): domain Eukaryota; kingdom Viridiplantae; phylum Streptophyta; class Magnoliopsida; order Santalales; family Viscaceae; genus Viscum; species Viscum album. Next base: position 1,286,411,337 of record OY728134.1, read on the forward strand.
AAAAAATGAATGAATTAAAACACTTTATGACATTATTCATTCATCTTTGAATATGTACCAAAAAATATCTCCTCCAAATCACTATTCCACCATAGAAAATGATAAAATGGATTAACATTCCCATGAAGAGTAATCTACAAATGATCCATGATTTCCATTGGGTTCACCAAATCATTACCTCATCCTCATCATCCAACTCTCTATATTTGAATATATGGGATGAATCATGATTATTTCAGTAATGTTGGGATACAAACCAACTGTTATCATACTTGTTCAACACATCAACAATACTACTACTCATCATCTGATGCTGCATCGTCACCCTCTCCACCTTCATCTCCACCACCTGCTGCCACCTGTAAGAACATTATATTGAAAATTAAATTTTGTTGCATATTTATAATAAAAATTAAAACCAATAAAAGTTTGAAAACTAAATGATTTTGATTTTTTTGTGATTTACCTGCTCACCACTACCCGATGCACTACCACCGGGGGCATATCTGCTCATATGCTGACGTATTTCAAGCAACTCTTTCTGCAAATCAGATATCTGATTCCCCTGCTGGTGAACTGTGTTTCGTAGAGAAGACATCTCCCTCTGAGCATCTTCAGGTATGAAATGACTATAACCAGGAGTAGATGAGGCCGAAATCCCTGATGGCATGCGAAAGACCTCAGATGGTACGGGTCCCAAACCCATCCCGCGCACTCTACCAGGATGCTCCTTCCCAAGGACTTGACCAATCGGGTCATCCTGGGAGACTGAGTAGGATTGCCCAGGATTGGCATCCCATATTTCTTTAATTTTTACCTATAAATCAAATATCAATATATATTAACACAGTAAAAACTGATATTAAGTTATTATAATAAATAATTGACTTCATACCCCAACTTCTCTGGCAGGTTCATTAACAAAACTTCCATCTGTTTTTTTATGAACATCCAGCCACAGTTCTGTTCGGGATGCTTCATGCCCTAAACTCTGTGACTGCATTAAACAATGATAAATCATCAATCAAATATGTTAAATAGATAATATTATCTTATAAATATTTAAACTAATTAAAAGATTACCAATGACATTCGGCTTCTTGAAAAGATTTTTGAACCCGCAGTGTGCGGGATTACCTGCTTCGCCCGGTTTGAAGCATTCTTTCTTGAGAGATCCTGAAATAAATAAAATTCAATTTAACAGTATTGTATTCAATGTCTATCTCCTCTTCATTTACATGTATAAATGTAAAATGAGGATAATATAATAATATATATTTCAATACCATCCGCTTCTCATCACGATGTCTATCGACAAAAACCTTCCACTGTTCTTTCGGTACCCCACTGGGTATCTTCTCATACATCTGCTGCACGGTCAATGAAGAATAATTGACATCACACCACAACCTCCATTTGAAATCTTTCCATTTTTTTCCAAGATTTTTCAATGTCCACTTCCGTGCTATCACATCAGCAACGGTAAAGTCGAAGAACATCTGTATACAGAAATTCATTTTGAATATATTAGTAAAATGACATTCAATTAAACCATAACGGAATAAAATTAACTTTATCTGAGAATCATAAACTTCATTTTTCCAGTTTGGAGGCATATGCCTCCAATCATCATACGAAATAGGCAGGGAAACGGGCTCCGCTGCCAGCTGACCTATAATCTGACCAAGTAAACCTACGGCGTCATCCGTCGGGACCCCATAAGAATCAAATGGCACCACTATCTTCTTGCCATGCATGTTCCAAACATCAGAACTTTTTATGTCTCTTTCCACGGTTTCATTGTCTTCATCTGCAATGAGCAAACAATTACTATAAACAAAATGCAATAAATTTATTTAATTAAAATTTGTACCTATGACTGCGACCCTCCAGAATGTCCGTGATGAACTGGAGGGGGCGTGTCGCTGCCCCGCTGCTGAAGCTCCTGTAGGGGGAGGAGATGACTCATCCTCTAATGAGGGATCCACTGATGGTGTCAGAGATGGTGCAGGGGGAGATGATTGCGTGGGGACAGACGGATCGTCATCTGTCGCAGAAGAAGAAGGAATAGTGTACCGCTTCTTCCTTGGCATTCATGTCATTTAATCAAATAAAATTAAGTTCAGAATATATATTTCAAAAAATTTATGCAGAAAAAAAATTAAAAATGATAATAGATGCCCAGTATTAACAAACAAAATATATATAACAATGATAATGAATGACTACAGAAATGAAACAAGTAGTTGCTGAATGAATAATTAATTGTACATACAATCATTTTCCCCTTCAATCATGTCGGTTTCCTGCTCCATTGCTTCATCCACTTCATTCATCCTTGCTAGACCAATATTTTCAATATCATGATGGACAAATAATTCTGCTTCCTGTTGTTGATGAAATTCAGTTGCAGAGGTCAAATCTTCCACTTCATCACCCATATCATACAAATCTCTTTGTATTACGTGAGTAACTACACTCCACCCTTCATCCACAACATCATTCACATAATATACCATTTTTGCCTGCGATGCTAAGATATATGGATCATGCAGTTCATGATCACCAACATCCATCAAGCGAGAGAAGTTTACAGAAGTAAATTGCAAGGAATCTCTTTTAACACCTCTGATAAAATCGACCCATTTACATTTGAATAAAACAATAGAAAAATGCCCGTGGTAGTTTAATTCAATAATATCATGCAGCTTTCCATAGTATTCCACTTCAGAAAATGTAAAAATACCACTATTCTGTGTTTTCAAACCCACTTCTCGATCGACTGTACGAAATCTAAAACCATTCACATTATAAGCGTTGAACTTTCTAACTTGTTTTATAGGACCTCTAGCAAGAAACTTCAAATCTTCTGAAAAGTCAGCTCGAGTATCAGTATTCATGATCTGAAAAAAAATATAATTTAATAGATTTGCAAATTGTTTGTGTCAAAGTAATATTCGTATTTATTTCAATATTTATAAACTTACACGTCGTGCAAACCATTCTACCAGCTCTTTATTCACAGCTTTCATTATATCTTTTTCATTTCGTATTCGGCTTCTCATTCGTCTCTTTGTTTGTATCCTCAACTCTTCAATAAATGGATCTGCAATTTCACTATTCAGCAGCACATATCTATGTGCCTGTAATAATTCCAATTCTGTTAGTGTCGCGTATGAGGTCCTCCCAACTGATCGGCCAATAGCAGGAAATATTTTTGATTTCTGATGCATTTGAGATTGAGTTGATGTGTCTTCAACACGTCCAACTCGAGTAAATCTTGTCTCAATATCATCCAAATATCTGGAACAAAAGGTGAGACACTCCTTGGCCAAATAGCCTTCAGCAATAGAGCCTTCTGGTTGAGATTTATTTCTCACGTATGCTTTCAAATGCCCAAGATATCTGTGAAAAAAAATAATAATATTATGCATTTATTTAAATGCCAAAAATGTTTACTTAACTGGAAACATATAAAAAAAATACCTCTCAATTGGATACATCCATCGATAATGAACGGGTCCTCCTAATTTAGCTTCGTCAACCAAATGCACAGTTAAATGCATCATGACAGTAAAAAACGATGGAGGGAAGATCATCTCCATTGCACAAATGGTCAACACAAAACTCTCCTGTAGGTTGTCAAGCTGAAATGGATGTAGAGCTTTCTCACATAACTTTCTGAAAAATGTGCAGAAATGGAGTACAACAACAGTAACTTTTTCAGGTAATAATGTACGCAATTCCAATGGTAGTAACTATTGTAACAGAACATGTGAATCGTGACTTTTCAATCCATATAACATACGATTCTTCAAGTCAACACACCTCGAGATGTTACTCGAATACCCATCAGATACCTTCACATTCTTTAAAATTTGAAGGAACGTATCTTTATCCCTATTTTTCAATGAAAAATGGCCGGAGCATACTTTTCATTCTCATCTGGCCAGAGATCACGTTTTATGTTCATTACTTGTAAGTCTTTGCGAGCATTGAGATGATCCTTCGACTTTCCATGCTCATTAAGTAATGTGAAAATCAAATTATCACATACATTCTTCTCAATATGCATCACATCAAGATTGTGGCGCAAAGAATTAAATTCCCAATACGGAAGTTTGAAGAATATACTTTTTTTCTTCCATTGTTGCGTTCTGATTTCACTTGACGATGCACTTCGCACTCGTTTTCCGCTATCATTCAAATGATGAACCTTCCCAAATTCTGTTTTAACATTTTCATGCTGTGTCAATATTTCATAACCGGTTAACAACTTTGGAGGTGGTCTACGATCAATGCAACCATTAAATTTTGATTTGTTCAGCCGAAATCTATGAGATGCATCAAGAAATCTTCGATGGCACAAGAAGCACCATTTTCTACTGTGAGGTAGCCGTTTGGGCTCGAAATCAGAGTTACAAACGGGACAATCCAAACCCGTATAAGTGTTCCAACCAGATAAATTCCCAAGCCCAGGGAAGTCACTAATGGTCCACATTAAAGCAGCATGCATTTTAAACAATGTTTTAGAAGAAACATCAAATGTCTCAACACCGTTGCTCCATAACTCCTGCAATTCTTCAATCAAAGGTTGCAGGTATACATCAATATCATTTCCAGGCATTTGTTTTCTAGGAATAATCATCGAAATGATAAAAGTTGTTTGTTGCATACACATCCACGGAGGCAGATTATAAGGGATCAAAACAACTGGCCAAATGCTATAACTCGTACTCAAAGTCCCAAATGGGTTGAATCCATCGGCAGCCAATCCCAATCGAACATTCCTAGGATCAGCTGAGAAATATGGATGTAATGAATCAAATGTCTTCCATGATTGGGAATCTCTTGGATGTCTCATTAACCCATCATTTTTATTATCTACAGCATGCCACTTCATGTGTTCGGCGGTTTTTGATGACATGAAAAATCTTTGCAATCGAGGCTTCAAAGGAAAGTAACGCAAAACTTTTGCAGGTGTGTTCCTTTTCTTCTTCTCCGTGAAATTATGTTCAGTCATACTTCCAACATCACCCTTTGACTGCCATCTAGAAGAAGAACATTTCTTACAATTCTGTCTACTTGAATCCTCTCCCCAGTAAAGCATACAATCATTGGGACACAGATGTATTTTTGTATAATTCAGACCAAGCTTGTTAACAACATTTTTCATATCATAAAATGATTCTGGGATTTTTGCTTCAGGAAATGCATCAAGAATCAATTCCAATAACATGGACATTTCCTTATTTGTAATTCCACATAGAAATTTGATATGGTACAACATCAGTAGAAATGAAAGCTTTGAATATTTCAAACACCCACTATACAACTCTTGATTTCCATCGTCAACTAAATCATGAAATGCATTTTCCTCACTGAAGTTTTCCCTTACATTTGGCTCCACAGAATCAAGAGGATCCAATGATATGTTACAATCTTTATCTGCTTGTGTTACAGTCTCAGAAACATCACTTGTCACGTTGCAATTTGCAGCACCCTCTTCTGGTTGTTCTGATATGTTTTGATGCTCATAGTGGTGTCTTGCAGTGCTGAATGCATCATTTATGAGGTTTTTCATTTCATTTTCCATTGTCGAAGAACTTGGGACCTCATTCTGTGGATTAACATCAGTCCTCAATCTTTCTGTATTGTTTGATTCTCCATGCAAAATCCAACACAAATATTGCTCAGGGAATTGCTTCAGTATTAAATGTTCATAAAATTCATCTCTCTTCAACCATGTTCTAAATTTACATTTAGGACATGGACATCTTATTCTCCCTTCAACGGATCGATTAGAAATTGCAAAATCTAAAAACCCATTCAAACCCTTAACATATTGAGATGTGTTCCTCGGTAATGTGATCCAGCTTTTATCCATGTATATCACAATGTGCCTACACAAAATATACGATAGTGTAAGATTACAGAAACATAATATAATAAAGATGAACCATTGACCATAAAGTATGCATAATATAATAAAGATGATTCATTGACCACATTTACCATTTCAGACCAAATGAACAAGTCTGGTCCATAGGAGACAGCGTCAACACCTCATTGAGGAGCAATAAGAATATCAAGATACACACTTATCATAACACCATCGATGACACATTTATGTTGCCTCAAACAACACCCCTTTAATGTGTGATCGAAACTGATCATAATGCATTTTAAATCAAGTTAAATACATTCACTGAAACCATTTTCACAATGGGTAATGTTTGTTTTATTGTTCTAGGGAAATCTAAATGGCCACATTTAAGTAAAATTTAGAATATAATTCATTTAATCATGAGCCCATATAATGTGATCCATAAAAAGGATCCTAGTTATCTTTCTAGGATAACAAAAAATACACATCATTGTAAGCTTCCATCAAAGGTGATCCATATGATGAAGCCTTTGTATCACTTTCGGCATGGTGTAAAGCCTGAACTTTTGAAATCTTCCCATGTATATCATGTAGGGGTCTGATTGTCTCTTGTGGAATGGTATAAAAATCTATCCCTAAAGAAGGTCACTCATCCAGAGAATCAGGATCACTCCTTGGTAGATATGTAATATGCCTCATTTTCTAGTATAGGGCATTTTATAAAAGAATCAAAGTATCACTATTGGGGTATTCATAAAACAAGTAACCTATGAGTCCATTCATGGAGTTCAATATATGGAACCAAAGTATATCTCACGGAATACATAACTAATTTGATAATTTAATTCCAACAAATATAAGAATTGTCATGTTTAAAAGCATTCCACATCACAAGTCATGCATATGTTAGATGCCCATTTCCGTGTTACTTTTCAATTATAAAATAATAAGGTCAATGTACTTAAGTATTTCAATTATAATAATTTGAATAATATTAATAATAGTGAATGGAAATTAAATTTCCATTCCAATATCATTCCACTTTCCTATATTTCCATTCCAATATCATTCCACTTGCCTATATTTCCATGTACATAATAAAGTATTAGGGTCCAGGTGAACATTCATAAATAGTAAACACACTATATAAACATTGTATAATTTAGGCCATGCTATCATCTGTGACACAAAAAATTATTTAGTTCCTTCAATAAAAGGTATTAAAACCCCACTTAATTGATTGTTTGGTCATTATGGAATAACATATTGGAGTGATATTCCCATTAAAATTTCATTAATCAGCATGTTTTCATTTTATAAGATAGCACACCTCCACGTGATTTTTTTAGAAAATAATTGGTTACATAAAAGAATTCAAGGAATGCACAATTAAGTTGTGGTAAAAATTTGAGGCCTAAAACCATCAATGATTCTAATTTAATATACAATGGAAAATGAAATTAGGGAATTAGATTCATTATATTATACTATAATAGACATAAACCTCAAAAAATGAATTTTTATGTGTTCAATGGTTTTTATTTACATTATGAATCTCAATTTAGGATACGTATTTCCTGCCAAATTAAATGATAAAAAACTCTTGAAAATTTTGAACTAGTAAAAAACACAGGATGATACAATCTCTCCGCCTTAAAAATTATGGTCCCTGAGAATCCTTGAGGAATAGATGGAAAAAAAATCCTACATACTTATGTGATAAATATTTATTCAAATAGGCATGTTGTACATCCAGATGCACAACCCTCTACAAAGAATACCCTAGGCATACGATACATGAGAAATTAAAAATCAATAAAAATCTCGTATTCCTAACTGAAACATAGAGACTATGCATTACCAATTATTTAAAACGGAAGATTTGATCATTTAATACTATCATTAATAATTCAACCTTTGTTTCTTCTTAACATAAGAACTAGTATTTAAATTCCAATTCTGATTCACAGTATCTCTACTATTAGAACATTCTAATGAATAAACCCTTTTAGAATTACAAATATGCATTTGGCATGGTTATATAAAATATGTAATGGTCTATTTCAAATCAACCTCATTTAGATTTGTTAATACTACTTTTTATAAAAAACATGGTTGATTCACACTCTACTCACCTCAACTTAACAGTGTTCCATGAAAAAGTTCCTCAATGATAGAAATTAATGAAGAGATAAGAAATATGTTGATCCATAGCTAGATGATAATTTAAAATAAACACTCATCATAAATAGAAAACACATTTCATATATAAATGTGATGCCGCCTCCTCCGGTACAATATTTGTACATCAAAGTTATCCACTGGAACTCATACCCAACATCTAGTGATGTCCCGAGCTAAAAATTTCACTTATGTTTTCATGTCACAATACAAACATGGAAATATTTTAAATCCAGTACACATCGATTCTCGCCATTAAAACAACCCATCCAAGCACAAGATGAAGTTCTCTATATTGATTATAACCAACTTCACCCAACCATGCATGTTAAGACCAAACAAACTAGCTATTTTTGACACTTTTAAAGAATCTCAATTTCACCAGTTGACACATAGTCTCTTTCTGAACACGATGCATCGCTACTAGGGAATTATATAATTAATTAAGAATAACCAAATGAGTTCCAATTCAGCAGTCAATTCATCTAGCAGTTTATTAATCAGTATGTCATTTCAATGATGTGTTGTCTAGAAAACACTGATACTTTTTACAAACTAACCAGATATAAGTCATTCAAAAACATCACTGACCATTTCAAAAATTTTCATTCACTATTTCCTCCATTTTCTAAGAGGATACACTAAAACCATTTCAAAATGACTCTCCCCACCATAGTATTTTCCATGTTATTCCTTACTATCAAAGGGAACCCATCCACTAGAACACTCTCCATCGACCACTTATCCTTTTTCGTGGACATGGAAAACATGAGTTTACCGATATCCAATTGGAAAAGGGACATAACCTACCCTCATATAATCACTCTAAATCACATTCATGTTTTATGTATGCATGATGCTCCACAAATAAATTCTCACACACACCATTAGCATCAGGAATGAAAACCAAAAAAACATATCAGCTTTTAAACATACCATGATGTGAGAATGCATAAACATCTAAAAATGAGAATTACATGATAATAACACCCATAATATGGTTAAACAACATATGAACATCCATAAAACTCACTTTGGGGCTGAGGTCGAAGTGAGAAAGGTCCTCGGGAGAAGGGGGTCGCGGGTTGCCGGTCGCAGGCACCGCCGGAGGAGGTCGCGGGGTCGCCGGAGGAGGTCGCGGGGTCGCCGGAGGAGGTCGCGGGATCGCCGGGGGGTCGCGGGGGGCTGCGGGCGAGGGTTGCAGGAAAGGGTCGCGGGGGGCTGCGGGCGACGGTTGTAGGGAAACGGGGGTCGGGTAGGGAAGGGTCGGGGTTTTTTTAAAAAAACAAAGGTTTAGCGGCGGTTTATTAAAAACCGCCGCGAAACGTATTTCGGAAAACGTTTAGTGGCGGTTTTGTGAACCGCCGCCACAAAACCGCCGCTAAACACTGTTTATTTTGTAGTGTTGCCCGTCAGATGTTCCTTTAGTCTAGAAAGACTAATTAAATCTCATGATGTGGTTATGAAAAATATAGGGGTTGTGAAAAAGAAATCTTTTGTGCAATTTTAAGAAATTTTTTCATGTATAGGTGTTATGTGCTAGTGAAATGTTAAGATACTAAATGGTTTTAAATGTCTATATTTTTTTATTAGTGGTTTCAGGTTTATCAATTCAGAACTTCGATGCATGTTGACTCTCATGATATATAGAGAAAATGAATTTAATGAAAATATATTGAGGAGACCATAAAGTCGATAAACTGAGTAAATAAACACCTAAGTCATTGAGATATGGGGAGTCAAAGGAATTGTTCTGAGGGGTGCAGTTTTCTATCCCTAAAATCTTGTTAAGGTAGCATTCTCGGCCCATAGTGACTATCTCTAAACACTTATACTCCACAACTAGTGAAGATTAGTGTATTTAGGTATGAGCGACACACTATTGATGTATGGTCATTTAACTATCCGTTATTGGTGAACCAAGTAAAACTACTGTTTTATATCCTATCCTATGGTTGTTTGTTTTCTTCATTTTTCCAACTAACTGGTTTAACAATATCCTACCAATGTAGGGAAAAGATACAAAATTTTTTTAAAGAAAAGATAAAACCCTGATTCATCCCTCCCCTCTCTAGGTGTTCTGGGGACCTACATGTTAGGGATTCAACACATTGTGAGAAATTAAATAATAATATATGAGTACAAAAAAGGTGCGATTGTCAAAATGGGTTCTATGATCACTGAGGATAGCCCCAGAAATTCAAAATATTGAGAAGATATTCTCTTTCAATAATTAGATTAGAACATGATGGTCACTGGACTTTTGGAGAATGGACTTAACCCATTTTTGGAAATAATAAATAGTTAAGACGATGTGGAGATATTGAATCGATATTGGTAAGGGTATCATGAAATCTATTCCCTAATAATCAATGATTTCGATAACCAAAATGGGAGTAAGGGTCATTTGATTTATTTTGGTTATGGAAGCTAATTTTTGACATTGAGGAAACATTTGGTAGAATATGAATGAATATTTAGTGTGGTAAGTCTAGAATAAATCACTTTTTAGGACCTTAATAGTTGTTTTATTTCTAGAAAACTGGCCTCTACATTCCTCACCATGATAGAATTTAAGAATAGACTATTCCACAAATTCATAAACACATATTATAATGACTTGATATGGATAAAACCTCAAGTGTCTTGTATCACAAAACACATAGCGTTTAACATCATAATGAAATTTATTCTTAGGTGAGGTCAAAATGAATTTTAGACTGACACACATAACCAAGTGGTTTTCAATGTCAATATACCATGTAAAATCATTCACATTGGCTAGATCAGTGTCTAGAGTGGATACAAAATCGATTTTTTTATTTCTCTAATGGTTTTATTGACTAGTGATTCAAGAAAATTATCAAAATACCTATATGAAATGTATTCAAGAAAATGATTCATATTTAACTCATGTGAATAATGTAAATAAATCCATTCTTGACATAATTATCCTTAAACAATTCCCTAATGTTCCTCTGGTTCACTATAAATATTACATATCCAATTGACTTAATGGATCTCTTTATCACCCCCAATTTGGGAGTTTTCATTATAATATTTTAGATTGAGGCTCATCTTTCCAATGTTTAGTTTCATGTTCCCATTCCTAAATTAGATGACTGAGTTGAATGTTTCTAAGAAGGGATGACCCATGATGATGGGGTTTTTCTCCCAATAACCTAAGCTTGAGATATTTTCATCCACAATGAAGTGACCAGGGTAAATGAAAATTTCAAATTTCACCAAAGCATCCTTTGTTATCTCCTTATGAACACAAAAACTATGATCATCATGTTGAAGAGTGACAAATGTGGGATAGAGATCCTCGATCCATAAGGGAATATAGATTTCATATATAATGAGGTTCACACTAGCTCATAGAACACAAAGGGATTTGAAAAATTTATTCTCTCCAAACTCATCCTTGATGTAATGACATCTTGGGTATTTTGACATAGTAGGAATGGTCCCATGAAGAGTGGTACTCACATTATAAATCAAAAGGAATTGGTTCTTATATGAAAAATTTATTTTAAATGTGTATAATTATTTAAGGTAAATTGAGTAAGTATTTATTGTTTGGATTTCACCATGAAGGGGAATGTTCAACTTAACCAAGGAGAATATTTCTATATATGTTTCATTCACTTATGGTTTATATTTTTCCCTCATGAACTGATGGAACGATGAAGGTTTTTTGAATTCATTATGTGGGTATAGTTCCATAACATTATAATTATATTTTTTAGAATTTGAGGGTGTTTTTTCTTCATATTCATGTGATTTTTAATCTTTTAAATTTTCTAGAATGGATTGTTTAGGGTTTTTAAGGATTTACCACTTCTTAAGTCTATTAGTACTTTTAGTTTTTAACTAACGATTATGTGAAGATTGATTAACCCCTCATAGTTTAAGAAGCATGAGTCAACATGGGTGATTTTCAGGGATTAATGGTTTTTATTTCATGTTTAGGAGATGAAACATCATAATTAATTCCTTCTATTTTTTTATATAATTTTTCAAGGATAGGGAGAGGTATAATTTTGGTAGGAAGTTGTGTTGGTCAGTTTATCCTAGTAGGAAACTATGGTTGTTGGATTGGCTATTGAGTGGGATGTTGGTTTTGGACAATTGGATGTTGGTATTGGACCATTTTTGGGCGGAACTAATTATCTGTTTTAAAATTTTATGGAAGTTTGGGGTTTGGCCATTGTGATTGATAGATATGATATATGGGTTGTTGTTTATCTTTCCAATGGAACCCTGGATGGTCATTATACCATGTATTGAATGTTTTTGGTACTATAGATTCTCAAATTTTAGAGATTTGACCTATTTTATTGATCCTCTGAGAAGAACATCCTTTATGGAAGATATGGTTGGGGTGTTTTCATACTTTTGGTAATGTTTATTATAAATTGTGAAAATGGGGTCAACATTTTGGATTTCTTGGACCTTCCTAAGACCGATCCTCTTGACCTTCATAGTGAGAGAAACAAGTATTTCTAAATGGATTTATTAATCCTTAATGGTGTGTATTAAAATAGAGTTGGTCTGATTCTCATAGTAAGGTGATTTTCCCAATGTTTTTTTTTGTTTGTCCAGATTTTCTAGATACCTGTATACATAATTTAGGGCTTTGTTTTTAAAATTTCATTACATTTCACCTTGATGAACTATTTGTTTCCCAGTACCAAACCATCAGAAAATATTCCATCATGCTTTGGGATTGAAAATAAATGGTGGGGTTCCATGTAAAGTGTTTCTTTGAACCTTTTCCCATGTTTCATAAAATAGCTCCCCTTATTTTACAAAAATGATTTTGATACTATTTTTAAGGGAAATTGTTTTTTGATGGGGGAATTATTTTTTTTTAGAATTATATTTTCAATTGGTTCTATGAGTTGATTTATATAGGTCTTAGATTTTTTAACCAATTATTTTCTTAATTCCTCAATGATAAAGTAAATACCCTCATCTTATCTAATTCAAGTTGATGCTGGGGTACATGGTTTGAATAATTTTATTGAATTACTTAACATGAAGGTACATCATTTCGAAATCCATCCTGTGAATGATCGGAAGGTGGTTCATGACATGAGGTTTGAAGAAATAGTTGTATTCTCTTAGGTAATCATGTCTAATACAAGAGGTTTCATTTTACTAGGTTGTTTCAAGGTAGTCATTCCTGATTTTATTGACAACATTACCCATGTTTTTGGTTACCTCATTTGGATTTCTATTTTGTTTCATGCCTGAGTTTATGAGTTGATTTCATTGGATGTGATAAAATGGAATGGGTCAAATTTTTGAATTTGAAGTATTAGTAAGATTAGGATCTAATGTAAAGGGAATCCTAGGTGTCATAGACTCCCCAACACCAGGACTATCCACCAAAACTAGATGATTTGATTGTTCATGGGAATAGGTGGACATGCACCAATAAAAGTGAAAAAAATAAAGGGGAAAATATAAGAGAAATTGAGGTGAGAAAAGTGAAATTGGGTATAATATAATGATTGTTGTTATTATTTACATGGGTCCCCAATAATATCAACAAAAATTGGTCTTTCCCTAATTTTCTCATGTTTTTAGGGTTGAAGTGATCACTTTTGAGTATCTTGTGTTGTTGAGTCACCAGAGACCCAATAAGAATCCTACAGAACCATACACTCTATAGATTTTTTTGGATATGAAGTGCACTAATTGAATTTGACTTGAGATGGTATAATCTAACACTAAGATACCTAATTGAATTCAATTTGAGAGAGTTATTTGATCCTATTTTATTGCTCGAGGGGATTCGATGAATTCCTTTTTAGACAATTATAATTTATTAAATATGAGATGGGTTTATTTAATGAAGTAAAACTACCATAATAACTTACCATTTTAAAACCTACACAATCTAATACTAATTACTTATAAACTTATAGGATCGTTTCATGATCACTATATTATAGATGATTTTATTATCACTAAGAAAGTGTGGCGTTAAAGGTCATTATGGATGATAAGGTAAGTAATCATCGAATGGAATTATTAGTTAAAATAAATGATTTTATGATAATATAACATTAAAAAACATCAAATAAAAACCTATTCAACTTAATTTGAATCAAACCATAATAGTTTTATTCTTCCATTGATTTTATTCTTTCAGTAAAAGATAAAATGTTACTTAAAAATGAAAAATTTAATAATAAAATAAATTAAATAAAGATCACTCCATTATTGTGTGAGGAATTTCAAAATATTTTAAGAGTAACTTATCTACTTGAGAAAAACGTTTAAAATTTATATAAAATTAAAAAATAACTGAAAATTAAGTACATTTATTAAGAAGTAAGGTGATTTAAGAACCTTTCATGAGAATGAAATGTAATTACAACATCAAATTGGTAGCATAACATTAAAATGAAATCATACACCACTTACCCTCAAATAAACAACCACCACTACCTTAAATAATAATTTTGGAATCCTATTTTCGATCCTGGAATTTTCCAAATCTTTGTAATTAATTATTATAGGTATAGGTGGGTGGAATGTTAAGTGAGAGTGGACATTTCCACACTTTCCAAAAATCAGAGCTAGCTTTCATAAACCTAATAGAGGCCCCAAAATGAGCATCTAGATGAAAAAATTTAAGTAATACATTGAATAAGACATATAATAAAACAATTTCCCCTATGTTTATATAATATTTTATATCAATTGGATATATTTTTTAGATATATGATTGAAATGATGGGCTGTCATTTTTGGCCATAGAATTTGGACCATAATTTCATATTCAATTTAGACTTCCTAGAACTCCCTTAAAAATCAAAATTATCTATGGAAACATTTTAATCAATTATTACCAATGATGTAATATATATATCTTTCAATGTTTTAGAAATATTTGACTTGTATCATGACCACTAAATTTATTTTATTTGGATGATATCCAGTTCACTACACCCAAAATTTACTAGGTTCAAGGAAAAATTTGGTCATCATCCCAAATGAATATTTAATAGATCTATTAGGATATAATGTTCCTCATAGCATGAAAGAACTAAAAAATTAATATATAAATTAAATAAATACTATTATGTGTATTAGGATGTGTTCAAATATGTACCATTTAATAGTAAACTTTAAGAGAGAATTATATTCATAAAGTAAAATAATGTTTATATTCTAAAATGAACTAAAAATAATTTTTATGAATAATGAAGTACATGAATATTATAATATAAAAATTAATATTACCCTATTTCAGTAGCTAATAAAAACCCATCATTATCCTATAGAAATAACTCTAACCAAACTAATTTTATAGAACCATATATATTCTCAAAGAATTGAAACCCCATTGCCGCTCTCCCTCACTGCCACTCTCCCTCATAATCACTCTCCCTCGCTACTGCCCTCCCATGCCACTACACTTACTATCAAACTCTTTAACTTTGCACCTCTCTCCCTCCCCCACTTCTATGTTCCACCACCCCATGCCCTCTACACGACATGCTCCCCCCTAACCAAAACACTTCCTTGCTCTTCCTTAGACGAATAGACAGTTTAAAATCCCACAATATGTGACTTCTTATCCACCATTCAAGATTTCACCACTTTTAGTTATTATTTTTGTGTTTTTTATTTTTCTAATATATTTGAATGGTTCATCACACACCTCACACATAGGTGATATAAAATCACCACCACCCACTACTAGGCTTTCACCTAGTTCACCATATAATTTCGAAGGAGTTTGAAATTTCCTGTGACTAATACTTATAATATGTGACATTTTGCAATCGAAAAGAGTCAGTCACCAAATAATTCCCTCTCATTTTACACACTGAGGTAATTTTAAAGTGAGTGATTAGATCAAATGTTAAATTTGAGGGATAAGAAGACAATTTCTAGGAATCCTCCCGACCCTTATTTATTAAAATCATCGTATTCTACCTATTTGATTCCATTGACATACAAAATAACCCAAAGACTTTTAATACTTTCAGTATCATGAAGAAATGTTTATCCTACTGGGAACTCATCAATTCATATTTTTCATCATATTCATTACCATTTTCTTTATAACTAGGGAACTCAACATCATTATCTTTTTAAATCAATAACCCCGTCTTTGATTTACTTAATGTTTCAACTTTAGTATCTTAATCAATTCATTCCTCAACATGTAATTAGATAATAAATTTATGTTTCTTTTTTTAGAAATTATTATTTATTCTCTATGGGGAAAATTTAGGTTTCTAAACTTTTTATTTTTCTTCTTATGTGAACTTCTTGCAAGATCATATTCATTTTCACTTTTCTTTTTATATAAAAATTACAAAATTGGTAGTGAAAATTACAATATATCGACATTAATATCCCTTAATTGGAATGTTATATTTTGAATTTCCATTTCATTTTTGATCAATCCATAAAAAATTTGTCAAAAATCCAAATATGGAATCTATATATATTTATAAATTTATCATTTATGTTCTTTGAGGATTCATCCTATCTATGTGAATTGTTAAAATTTATATCATTCCTGAAACCCCAATTAGATTACTCATTAATTTTTCTAGTAGACTGAGAACCCCAGATCGGGACCTCTGGTTCATTGGATTTATATTCAAAAGTTTCTTCAAATGTTGGGTTCACATGACCATGTGATTGGGCCCTATCAACATTTCCCTCATCTAAAAAAAGACAAGGTACAACTCCTATGAATCCTATCACTAAGACATCACCCGACCCTTTATGAACCAAGTGATAAATGAATAAAAATCAAATATTCACACTTTTTTTTACTCAAACCTAGAATGTAATATAAATGATCCCTGATCATTGTGTTATGAAATAGTTGAAAATTTAATTAGATTTTTTGTAACTTTATTGATATCACACATTACATTAATTAAGTGATTTCAACCACTAGAAAACAATATAAATACGCATCATTCAGATTTATTATAATAGAAAAATTGATTCATATATAATAAATTATTCTTCAAGAATTTCTTTTTATGGGTTCTAGTATCATAATATTTTATTATTTATATATTTTGTTAAATACTAATATTACTAAATCAAATATGATGGAGATGAATAAAAAATGGATGGATTCTACTTGTATAACACAAGTGTTTGAAGATGATATTAAAGTGTTCATAATGTATTCAAAAGATCATGAAAATTTCCCTTCTCAAATCCATTACATGTGTTTATCCTTTTGTTATTCATGACTAATTGGTCCGGTGGAGTTGGAAGAACACTTGATTTATCAAAGAATATATTGATGTTAAAAATGATGGATTAAACATAAGAAACAACTGAATGTACCTATTGACATAGATAAAACTACAAATTATAGATCATATAATATGCCTGATTTTTTAAATAATGATTAAGAATGTGTCAATTATATGATTACAAGTGTGAATGATGATGAAGATCATATTTATGAAATGCCAATGAAACCTACATATGACCATTATGATTACCTGAAATTGATTGAGACGTTAATGAGTTCCTCAAATGTTCCATTCCATAGTATTTGTACAGAATATGTATCATTTTCATCCATACAGAATCTATATAATATAAAATTTTGAAATTTATGGATTCATGATATCTTTACTAAGCTTCATGGTCCCTTGAATGATATGATCCCATAAGATAATGATATTACATGCCAAATTTATGATGCTAAATCGATTCTATGTTCAATGGGTATGATCTATAAAATAATACATGCTTATCCAATGACTATATACTATTTTCCATGGAATACAAATCACTTTAAAAATTACCCAAGTTTTTGCAACTCGATACAAAAAAGGGGAATCACGTCCTATGAAAGTGTTATCATACTTTCCAACCATTCCAAGGTTTAGTTTTCTGTATGAAAGTGAGAAGGATACAAAACAATTATATGGAACATAGATAAATGAAATAAATTTGGGAAACTTTTCATCTGATAGACTCTCCCCAGAGGATAAAGATTGATCATGAGCATGCTGTATATTGGAAAGAGATGAGAAACCTTCATATTACATTATTTACAAATAGATTGAATATTTGTGGCTTTCAAAGTATAACTCACAGTACAAGTCTAGTTATGTTGGTAAATTATAAATTTCCGACGTGGTTATTTTTTAAATGAAAATATATTATTCTATCTACTATTATATAAGGAACAAAATATTTCTTTGATGATATTTTTTTTATTTAGAGCAATTAATCAAATATTTAAAAATAATATTGGATTTTGGTTTTATGTTTTATGATGCATACAGAAATGAATATGTCACAATGAGAGCAATGCTATATGAGATGATAAAACATATTTGTACTTATGGAAATTTTTTAGGAAATATAATTAAAAGAACTCATAGGTGTACAAAATTTGAACAAGTTACACACTATATTTGGATGAAAAATTCATGGTGGACTGTGTTTCTAAGAAATCATAGATTTATTTCGTATTGAGAAAATACCAATCATGGATGACATCATTTTATGGGTTTTTAGTAGAAGGTACACTTCCTTATCTACTAAAAGGTGATCAACTAGTATAGAAAGTAAAATATATGGGAACCACTTTTTGAATTTTTTTTGGAAAAACTTTACCAAAAATAGTTGGAATAAGAGATCAGTTTTAATGAATTACAATACTAGAATTTTTTGTAAGTCATAAATTTTCTTAATTTCATTTATGTGAAAAAAATGTCTATGATACTGTCATTGGAACACCATTAAATTCATCTGACTAAAAAATGGATAGAATTAAGCATAAGTTTGATATGACTAACATGGGTATTCAAGATGATCTAGATCCATTGAAGGTTGAAAATGGAATTTTCTTCTTTGAGTAGATTTCACTTTTTCCAGACAAGAGAGTTTTCAGTTTTGAATCTTCTTGAATGATATAAAGGTTCTAGAGGGGTATTCAACGAATATTAGGAATATCATATTAGTTTATCACTTAAGAGTAAAGGGTTTTAAATCACATGACTACCATGGTTTGAAGAAAAATATAATGCATGTAGATTCACATTTAATTTTTCCCAAGAATAACCACCATTCATTAACCTAAATTTATTTATTTTTAAAATCAATATGAAAAAAATTTATATACCTGATGAAATGGAAAACAATGGAAACTAAAATTGATATCATATTATTTAAATTTGAAAAGTTCTTCTCACAACCATTCATTGATAGGACGGTTCACCTGATGGTACACTTATTGTGATAGATTCAACTATGTGGTCATATACATTATAGATGCATGTACCCTATTTAATGATATATGATGATTTTTGAAGGGTATGTAAAAAAATTGACGTCATCCATATGGTTGTATTGTGAAGGGATATGTTGTGAAGGAATTCATTGAATTCTGTACAGACTACCAATCCAATGTGGAAAACATTGGTCTGCTGAAATATTATCATGCTCAATGGCCTATTGGTGAAGTAATTTTCAACATAGATGTTGTCAAAAAAAAATTATAGATATGGAGAAGGATATCCTTTATGTTTATCATAATATTTTATTGGTCAATCAATATGTTTAAATCCATAAAGAAATTATCAATCATTTGAATCCATCAAGGGATGGATGTTGGATATCAAAAACAGATAATAAACTGTTTATAAGGTGGTTTTGAGACAATATTATGAGGGAGATAACTTCAAATTAGGATTCAATTTAAGAATGAATTTGTTATCTAGCTTCAGTAAATGGTGTATATTTATTATATTATAATGGTTATTTAATTAATGGTTATAAGTTATACAAAAATGATCATGATGAATGGAGTATCATCAATAATAGTGGAGATACACTTGTTGCTGAAGCGTTGCATGTATCTTGTACAAAGGAACAAAATCAATTTTTTTTTGAATATGTATTAATTTGGCATCATCAAACAACTATGGTAGTTGGATTATAAAATATTCCAAGTGCATATTTTTTTATGCATGTGGGCTAATAACATCAGTGTTTTTAAAATAGATTAATTTGGATTGATGAATGTGGATTTTTTTAAGGACGAGTACAAAGATAAACCATTTATAATGAAATAATAGGAAGTATAAGCAGTTTATGTTATAGATTATATAAACTGAATGTGGTCAATTGTTCCATTATCAACCAAAACTACTAATGGTACCAATTCCAACAAAATTTAGGATGGTTATTTTATTATGAAGTCACAATCATTTTGTAGAAGTAAAAATGTAGGGGAGTCTTGAATATCAAAGGATAACATATTTAGGGGATTTGGATACTCAATAGGGGTATACTCCCTTAAACCTTTTTAAAAAATAGTATTCAGTAATTAGGTTATATATTTTTGTAATATACATTATGGTACCTCATATTATTATATATTCATTTCTCCATTTAGGTGATCTAAATTAAAATTTCAACAACTTATATAGATAATGAATTCTGCACATGTTGATTATCCCAATACAGAGGAACAATATGTTTTTGAACATGTTGGTACTCCCATTTCAGAAGAAAAACAATATTCTAAAAACATTAATGCTTCTAATCTAGAAGAAAAAAATATTTAAGATATTGATGGTGAGTAAATGGCAGATGAATAAAATCTTATGTCCTAGAAAAAATAAGAGTGTTGTAACATGGAAATGTTAACAAAAATAATTAAGGTAGGAAAGAGAGGTATTAAATAGAAGGTTAGATAGAATTCATGAAACCAACCAATTAACCCATCATGTCTATGTCCAATAGTTACATTGGGATCACCACATAAATGTATGTTATTGTTGATGTAAATTCATGGAATTTTTTTGATCTAGTTCATTAGATACTAATTTTAGAAGAGAGTAGGTTAACATTATGATATCATTTAGTTATTTTACTAAAACAATAACAATTAAATATTGATCAAATCCTCATTATCCCTTACAGAGTAAATTTATAGTACATGAACTCCAAATGAAAATTTCATTAATCCCCACTATAATGTCTCATATATGATTTCATATAATTTTTATGAAGTATCAGCTCAAATATTCTTAAGGGAATGTAAAATTGCGCCCACAAAAAATGTATGAGAAAATGATAAACCAAGAAGTGTGGGATACGTTTACTGGATTTCATGGGTAGACATCATTTCATGTACATTGTTATTGGTAATACATTTCATGAAAATATATGTATTAATCACTTTGATTAATAATTATTAATTTAGTAAATAGAAACTAAGTGCTAAAAATAAACAACATGCATAAAAAAATCTACCCCTACCATAAATAAAGGATGGGGTGAACTTTAATTTAAAAAAAGATATGTAATTTAAATCTTTAGTAATACTTTTATGTGATATGAAACACGAAAATAATAATGTTCCTTTATTAATATGCATATTGATGAATCAAAATCCAAATCATCACCCATCCCACATCATGTTCTATGGATCAAAGTTCATGTAAATAATGATCGAATAATAAAAGATGAAAACACATAAAAATTATGGGACACATGTGAATGTGGCACATAAATAATTTTTTTATTTAAATAGTTATAGCATAACAATTATTATTTATTTTTCTATCTTGTTTATATAAATTAGACATAAAAATAACCATCAATTGTACCTAATGAACAACTTCAATCAGTTGACTTGAAGCTTCTAGTATAGTCTGGTTCCATCAGAGGTGTGGGTTTTCGGGTGTCACCCCAGACATATTTTGATAAATGAAATGCACATGGGGATGAAGACAAGAAAATGGAAGATATACAATAATTATTTTCTACTCTTGATGAAAAACATAATTAATAGACTGAGATGTTCGAAAATGTTATGGTATGGAATAAAATAAAAAAGACAACACAAAAAACACTACCTAAATATTTTCATGCCCCTCCATCATTTTTGAGATGAGTATTTTCTATCAATGTATTTTTATACAAGAGGTATTAAGTATTTTCATAACTATTTCTGTGAATTTTGAATTGAGAAGACCCTGATACCTTTCCTATGTAGATATTCTATAGGGTTAAAATTAATTTTATTTAAATCCATTATCACCCACCATTGACTTATTATGATGATTATAGTGTACAATATCATCTAAGATTATCTACACAACAAACAACTACCAATAATTCACGTTATAGTGGATATTCAAATAGCTCAGAAGTTGAGCACCAAGATACTTATTCCACTTGATCACTTTGATATTCATATGGGTGAGCATAATATTGGAACATTCATTGTATGACCATTTGATCTAGTAAAAATACCTGTCCATAAGGCGATATTACTTTCCAATTTATATTGTATGAAAATAATTAATCAATTAATGAGAAAATGTTTAGACTGGTGAATGATATTACAAAATAGAAAATAAAAGGGGGTGAAGTAAAAGATCATGTCAAAATGAACTAAAGATCGACCTTATAATTTAAAATATCATCATGAAATACCTTTATCCCAGCAATTCATCTAACTCAATTGATAAAATTTATATGTTTATGCAGATACAATGATAAAAAGAGGTATTGTGACCATAATTTATTTTGAAGAACAAATATACATTGAGGACATTAAAGACTATATTGTTCTTGATAATGTAAATGAAATCTTTAACCATGAATGACTAGGAGTATCAATTGTAAATTTATACATGAGGTATGTTTTCATAATTTTCTTATCCAATAGCTGATATACTATGTTAATCCTGATTAAATACTATTTATAATTTTTACAGGCATATATATCAATACTATTTTATGGGAAAATCCTATAAAGATAAATTTGGAATCATTAGTCCTCAAATAACTTCTTCACAACTATTGTCAATGGAACCAATGATATATGAATTAATAGTGGAGAAATATGATGCACTGCTTGAATGATAACTTACAGATAACATGCTCTACATAATGCCCACGATGTAGGCATAAAAATATACAATTTAATAATATCAATTATATTTTTTTATTTTCATTAATTATCAAATTTTATTGTTTAAGAAGCATTGGTTACTCGTACAATCAATTTTGATACTCTGGAGATTTATTTTCTAGATTCAATGCATGGATTCCGAACAAACTGACCATACGTGATGTTGTTTATCAATTTTTAATACACTACATGAAACATTTTTCAATTAAACATCATGTTATATACATTCATATATGTATTAGTGAAAATTATATTATGTTAGGGTAGGGATAGAATATTTCTAAAATATTGGAATGAGAAAAAACTATGAGGAAAAGAAGCCTATCCACATCTAAATCTAGATATGTATTAGGGTATAAATAATAATATTTTAGTATCAAAAATATATCAAAAAAATTACTTATTTTTCTCAATGTTTATGCAGTTCCCCAAACAAACTAATGATATAGATTTTGGTTTTAATGTTTGAAAATTTATGATAGATATCTTATTCTAAAAAAACTAGTATCCACGAAGAGGTATCTCCAATGATAATTACAATTTCATTTAATACATTTAATAATCCAATTTTTATTTTTATTTATTCTGTACTACCCGGACTCTAGATAGTCCATATATCGACAAGAGGGAAAAGATTTTTTAGAAATGAATTTCTAGAATACATGGTGTGTGATTTTATATTGATATCATGAAGAGGTTACTTCCTACTACTTATTTAGAAAACTTTATCATCATTTTAACAACCATATTTAGTTAATTTCCTTATCATTTTTTAGTTGATACTTATTTTGTTAATTTTCAAAGAGATCATTTTTTGTTAATTTTAATAGAGATCATTAATAAATGAAATTCTCTATGATTTTTTTTCTTTGACCATTTTATTCACTATTAAGATAATAAAATTATTGGATATAAAAATTGTAGAAAAATTGATAGACATGCTTCTTTTGCTCAGAGGAAATTGGGATTTAAGGATACAATTGAGATAATGATGATATGTAAATATGTTAAGAATGTATACATAAATAATGGAAATGTAAATTCATACTAATTATTCAGTTAATTTTTTCGTTACTTTATTTACTATTTTTATGTTAATTTTTTTATGATTTTTATCTAATACTTTTCAAAGTGTATCTTATATGTTTAAATTTTTTATTTTTGATTAAAACGTTTTTTACACATTGAAAACTATGTAAAACTACTCAGATTGTGTTGATAATTTAGAAAAATACTTCATAATTAATTTGTGATTTATATGAATTACCATCACATTAAAATTACTCATGAAGTGACTGATATGAGTCAAAGATATATTTTTTAGTTTAAATTGACATTATAATAAAAAAAGGTACATCAAATTTTAAAAACTGAGAAAAAACATTCAAATTTCATTGATTCTTTAGGAAAATGATCCGGAATTAATTTATAATCTGTATGAATCAATAAAAATTCAATTGGAGGCATGGTGTGACTGGTATGAATCAATGTATTTTTTTATTTAAAATTGACATTTTAGTTCAAAAAAATCCACATACCTAGAACCGAGAAAATAGATTCAGATTATTTTGATGCATTGGGAAAATGATCCACCAATCATTTGTGTCATGTATTAATTATCCTTGCCTAAATATATCACATGGTCTTCCCAATATGACTAAAAGTTTTTTTTATCAATTTAAAAATGAAATTTTATTTTGAAATGTGTGTTACTCACTGAAAACATGGAAAAATGATCAGATGGGCTTAAAATTGTAGGAAAAAAATTCATAACTAATTTTAGGAATATAAGAATCATTATTATTAAAAATCAACACACCATGTAACTAGAATGTCTCAAAGTTTTTTTTCTCTGTTTAAATTGACATTTTAGTAAAAAAGGCACATGATATATTCAAATCATAGAAAATAAATTCATATTGTTATGATATTATAAGAAAAAAAATCCATAAGTCAGTTTTTACATGTAAGAATCTATCGAACATCAATCCAATGCATGGTGTTATGGGTAAGACTCCATGTGTGTTGTTTTATTTAAAATTAACATTTTATTTCAAAACAGAAGTAACTTACTCAAAATAGAACAAACATAGTGGGATGTTAAAATAAATTATATTAATTATCCATAAATCATTTTTGACATTTAAGAATCAGTCATAAATCAATCTGATACATGGTGTTCCTGATATGAATCAAAGTGTCTATTATCAGTTTAATATTGATATTTTAGTTCAAAACACATGTCAGTTACTGAAAACTGATAAAAAAAACTAATAATATATTGATACATTAGTTTAATGATTCTTAATTCATTTGTGACATGTAGGAAGTAGTATCACTTCCAAATGACACAAAAAGTGACTGGTATGATCGAAAGTACATGTTTTTAGTTTACATTGACATTTTAGTAAAAAATAAACTTGACCTAGTACAAAATGATAACATGCATTCATATTATTTTGATACATTGGGAAATTTATTCGTAATTAATTTTTGATTTGTAGCAATCAACCAAACGTCAACCCAAAACATAGTGTGACCAACATGACTCCATGTGTGTCTTTTTATTTAAACATGACATTTTAGTTGAAAAATAATTCACATTATCAAAACCAATAAAACGAATTTAGATTGTTTTTATACTTTATGAATAGAATTTATTGATCTTTTTGACAAGTATGAATCATATGCACCTTAATCTGATAGGCGATGTTCTTAATATGACTCAAAGTATCTGTTATCAGTTTAAAATAGAATGTTTTTCTCAAAAAACATGTCACTCACTAAAAACTAGAAAATTGTGCTCATATTTTCTTGAAAATCAATAAAATAATTCATAAATTATTTATGATGTTTAGGAATTAGTATCACATCAAATTGACACATGATGGGACTAGTATGACTCAAAGTATGTTTTTTCAGTTTAAATTGACATTTTAATAAATAAGGCACAATAAATACTAAAAAACACATTAATATTTTTTTAATACATTAAGAAATTGATCCTAATGTAATTTTTGATGTATAGGAATTAGAATCATATCAATATGAGGCATGATGTGATTTATATGACTCAAAGTGTTGTTTTTTATATAAAATTGACATTCATTTTCAAAACACATGTCATGTACAAAAATCTAATAAATTGAATTTAATTTTTCTTATATTTTCAGAAAAAATTCATAAGACATTCGTGATGTGTAGGAATCTTCCACACCTCAATCTGATACATGGTGTGCCCATTATGAGTCAAACAATGTGTTTTATGGTAAACATTTATATTTTAGTTCAAAACACACGTGACATACTCAATACCATTCAAACACATTCAAATTGTTCGTATATTTTAGGAAAATAATCCATATGTCATTTGTGATGTGTAGACATTAACCTCACCTCAAATTGATACATGGTGTGACCGGTACGACTCAAATTGTTCTGT
The DNA here is from genome assembly GCA_963277665.1 of Viscum album. NCBI lineage: Eukaryota > Viridiplantae > Streptophyta > Magnoliopsida > Santalales > Viscaceae > Viscum > Viscum album. The sequence continues at coordinate 1,286,437,800 of OY728134.1, forward strand.
ATTAGGTCAAAAATAACATTTTATTAATTTATTTTTTCATATTTATGTTTAATTTACTTCTTAATTTATAGTATTACTAACATAATAATTTTTTTAATACAGGTGGATTCTTTTTCTCATGTTGGGGTGGCTAGTTCAGCAACTAATACCGTGACCAGGTATTTTTGTGATGGGTTCATATGCTAAAGGCAATAAAACCATTGATGTTTTTAAATGTTTGGGATAAATTATACTAAATAATGTAATTATACAATACAATTTTATAAATGTATATAATATAGTATTTGTTCTTAAATTTGTGATGTCATTTTTATTTCAATTAAATTGTTACTTTTTCATGTACATGTATTTTATGCTATAGTGCTATAATATTAATAGCACACTTAAGCTCTATAGCCTTTATGAGTGATATTTATTTAAACGATAAAATGGAACTTTATAAATGCTATAATAACATTTATAAACTGGTCCCTTTAATAGTTATAGATAAATAGATGAAAAATTTGGCCCTCTTATCATCATTAAATTATCATTGATAAATATCCACCTTTATTAGGGATTTTGTTTATCATCGATAGAGATTACAAATTATCAGTGCTTTTCTTGATCTGATAAGAGGGCCCGCTTTTAATGGAAATTAGTATAATTTATTTTCACCGATAAAGGTTTTTTCTGGAACGATTAAAGCCCATATCTGTAGTATTGAGGTCTTTATAATATAGTGAGGTATCACGGTGAATAGGGGAGGAAATCACTTATGGTTTCCCCTCTATAACATGTTAAGTGGACCCACCACAAAAATATCAAGTAAAAATTAATATCAATATGGTATTCTAACAAATTCAAATTATAGAAAAAATAAGATATTTCATGTGATAATTTTTAAAATTTATTTGACTGGTGGTCACATGAAGAGATAATAAAGACTCAAATAGATTTCTTGCCTATAAATAGTAGGGATCTATAAAATAATAAGTTATCTCTCAGAAGGTAATCTCTCATATTTCACTTCTTTGTGATACCAAAGTCTGCTTCATGATGAATAAAGTTTCTCTGGGTATATATTTTCTTTTAAATTTCATCCACTAAGGAAGAGAATAAGTGGGTTAGGGTTTCTTTTAGTGTCAATCGATGTACCAATCGGGGGGTGTGTGCTTGTGAATTTTATTTTCTACAATTCTTGTTTGAGTTAAGTAATGCATAATTCTATCTTAATCTATTTCTTTTATCATGGAATGATCATTGTTGATGTTAATTAGATAGTACATTTTTTTCACCAACTAATTATCCTGACATATGAATGATCATTGCCTATATTATAATGAATATATTTAAATAATATTTAAATCAATAAACTCATTAATGAACTATAGTAAAATAATATACAAACTAGTTAGTTATTCAGTTAGAGAGAGGATATCAATACCAAGGATCCTATTATAATTGACTCTGATTTCAAACATGGATAATCACTTTAACCATTCACATAACTAGAACATGAGCCTAGAGTAACTACAAATATTATATCATCTCTAATTTAATTTCAAACTATACTTTCATTTCATTATTATGCAATCTAATTTATATTAATTCTTTGTAATCTATTTATTTGGTTTGAACCTAAACATACCACATACTATGATTTTTTAGTTTGTTTGGGCACATTATTAAATTCATAAATTGAATCACCCTTGATAAATTAACAATGCCTTGTGAACGATCAATTTATTAGAACTATTTCCATGTACTGTTTCATGGAATGATTAAGGTAAATATGAATTTATGTCATTATTTTGGTTCTTATATTATTTAACTATTTTATCCTCAGTCTTATCATACTGTAATTTCATATATCTTCTTGATGCATGAGTACTCAACTAAATAAAAAGGAAAAGAAGAATTTGACTATAACCTTGAGATAAATAACAGGATAAGGATGAAAATGATGATCAATAAAGAGTTTACTAGTGTTGAAAAAAACCAATAATATATCTATTTTTTTCATGGGATAGGTCTAGATGTTAAAATATATGGAAAAACCTCAAGTGTGGAGATCTATCTAGGTATCCTAATGAAACTTATTATGGCTAGTCATTTCAAAATCTAATAACACATAAATCATATGATCTATAATTAAATCCAGTTATCTTGGATATAACATGAAGAACCCATCAATGCACTATGAAAATATTTAGGAACTATATGATATGATTTAGTTTAAAATTTTCTTAAGTTACATAGTGACGTTAAAGAAATTATTATATTTATATAGAGATAAATCTAGGGAGTGATTCAAATCCTTTCTCCCCATTCAATTATGACATGAGGGGAGTTGGAAATGAATTTCACAACATGATTATTTTCTCCCCAACAATGTCCACAAATATTTACATTTACATTTTTAATTTTATTAAATTTAATAAAGAATAAATTTTATAATTCCTATGAAATATTAAAGGATATAAGAGAAAAGTGTCTTTATCATGGAATAGAAACATGACTACAAATGATTTTATTTACAATGATCTTTCACAGGGAATGAATCTATTGTAGATATTTTTGAAAAAGATACATTGATTATTAAATCCTTAGAAGATATCTAAAATTTAGAATATGAGATGGTGAGAATTGTTTTGAGTGGAAATAAAATGTTGTAAAAAAGAAATGGGTATTCATGTTGGAAAATGGTTGGATTGTTTCCAAAGTAGGGGAAATGATAAAGAAATTGGATTTGATGATGGCCATGCATGAAACACAATGTATTTACATTGGAGAAGTTGATTATGTTGACTATAATTTCCAAAATTAACTTCATTATTGGAATAGATAATTGAAAGGGAAATGGTACCAACCATGACCACAAGGTTGTTAAACACTTGAAGACCACTCTCTTCAAACAAAAATATATACATCAGATGAAAACATAACAATATTTATGACCAAAACTAGGACTGATATCAAATAGTTAAAAGAAGTCTCCAAATATCGAAAGGATTTATTAATAAATATTGAATTTCAGACCGGACATATTGATATTCACATTTTGGAAAGGTCGAGGGTAATTTTCTTGGGTTACACTTAGGTCATCCAATGAAGATAACTGAATAATATAAAAATTATGAGTGCTAAAACATTATAATATAACACTAAAAATTTTAAATAAATTTTATAGTATGAAAATATAGAGGAGTAAAATAGAAAAAAGGGAAAAATTTGAAAGTTTCTAAATAAGAGGTTATATAAGAACTACCATCATTATATAATCCAAATCTACCCTTTCTAAAGAGGTTAAATAATGGGAATATGGAAAATTTGAGGTTTGTTTTTGGATAGTTTTAATATACATTATATCAATATTGAATTTTATAAATCCCTAAAGAATGTTCTCATATGTGTTAAATTTATGAATGAGTTAGTGTAAAAGAATATTATTCATGAATAAAAAGGAAAAATACCACTTATAATGGAGTTATTAGTAATGATATCAAAAAATCTATAGAAAAAATAATAACTAGTTATTTATAAATTCTAATTAATATTTAGGAATTTTTTTTGAAAGGATTTGTGAGATCCTATTTCAAGTGTAAATATCATGTCAGAATCTATAATTAATAGTATTGGGTTTTAATACATAAAGACTACAAGAGTGGTCCAATAATTGGAAAATTACACATTGACATAACTACATGGATTGATTAAAAATATTTTGGTGAAATTTTAAATTTTCAACTTTCAAGTTGACCTAATAGTACTATACATGGAATAGAAGGACACTGCTCATTTTATAATGGAATTTTATTACTCTGGGGAGAGTATTGATGTATAAAGGGGTAAGGTCTACTATAAAGTATTATAGTGTGAAGGTTAATTTCAATATTAACAATTAGATTAATAAATATAATGAACACGATGAAAATTTAGATGAAGGAATCATGTTTCATGCTAAAGCTATAGATTCCATTGAAGAAACGATAGTGCTAACTTCTATCCAGAATCAAGAAAAAGTAAAAATAAAAGAATAATGAATGAGTAAAATTATATGAGATAAAAAATAATGAAAAATCAACTAGAAAAATTATTTTTTCATAGGGAATTGGGGTTTTATGGATCATGACCTTAATTTTGGTTTTTAAGTAATAACCATGTTCTGGTGGATTAGCCTGATATAGGTGGATAAGTAATACCATATTGAAGAGAGTGACTCTTTATAAATGAATTTAATGGAATGATATATGCAGATAGATATCAACTATGACCATTTTTAATTAGGATAGGGTGAACTCTATCCAAGCCATCACCACTTGATCAAATAATACGAATACTTAATCTAAATGACCTTAATCAATGAAAATTTTGATATTTCCTAAGTTTTTTATTACTATTTTGGAATGTTGATACTATACCCCTGATTTATCTTTGGTAATTATTAAAAACTAAAATGAATTTTCATTTATTTATTTTTAATTTGAATATCCTTAATAAAAAAAGTCATAAATAGAAGGATAAGAAGCAAATTACAAGGATAAGGGGTGTATATATTTAATGTATTTATTTACTATTACTCCTAAATTTTTTTCTAACATTTTTTAAAGATTAAAATCTAAATTCATGCCTCATATAATTTTGTTATTAATTTTAGTAATAGGAGACAGAATCCACATATAATCATCATGCTTCCATGTTTGAAATCACCTTATTTATAAGATTAGATGAGTAAAATGGGGTTGTGGATTAGTAAATATAAGAATGGATTTAATGATGGTGGAATGAAAGATTAAATATAATCAAGTGAAAATATATTCAACAAATAATGATTTAGAGTAATTGTTTTATTTATACAAATGAGTTTTTTCTAGGACTTGACATGATATGAATATATGATTTTTTGAATAGTTTTTGTAAGTGTTAATTTCCATGAGTGATTGAATATTTATTTTAGGTTTCAAATTTCCAAGAGGACTTCAGACATTATCTTTATTGTCCCTTTTAACATATTCTCCGAGAGAAATATAAGGAATTCCTACCTTCTACATCTTTAATTTAATCCTTTCAAAGATATGAAATTATAAAGTCATATTTAATATGAATGATGTTTTTTTATTAGTAACCCCTTATCCATGAGGCCCACCCATTTATTGTATATTTTACTTACCCATTATATTAATATAACTATTTATATTTCATATTATTTTCATGTATTCACCCCTATGTGTCATTATTTTTCATAACATTGATTTCATTATATTTAACTAATGTTGAGAGGATAAATAAAGTATCAATAACTATATTAAATTATATTATTCTATAGTCTATTCACATGGTAATTTATTCTTTATTTTAATTTGAGTTCATAGTTTATAGACTAGAAGTGGTGAATGACAACAAATTAAATTTTTATTTACCATATATCCTTTCAAAACTCTGAAATATTCTATCTCTCTTAATGATATGATTAATGAAGTACAATTTGACTAGTAGTTTATGTGGTGTTTAAACTCATGGTTTTTGTACAATGAGATAGTTGTGGGTAGATCAATGTTTAATTTTACAAGGAGTGAGATTTATTTAGATAATTCATAAATTTATTTTATGTATGACTAGCTGCAACAAAGAGAATGGGAAAGAGACCTATTCTATATATAAGATTTTTTGGCCTCCAATTCACAGTGTCAGTGAGTTTTATCACATTGGGTGGTTTGGGATTGCTCAATAGCTATGTATCTACTGGGAGAGATACGTGTTGAGTTTTTAGAAGACCTTTGGAAGGTCTGGTGCAATGAGATTAGAAGTGTGAAAGACTATATTAGGTTCCTAGTGTCATGTTAGGAAGTAATGGTGGTATTATTCCTATTTGTATAGGGTGAGATTTATTAAAATTTAATGAATAGTGTGGAGTTCCATCTTGAGGGAGGATATAGACTTTTTTAGTGTTATGAGTGCGTCATATTCCTTAGTAACTATAAAATATATATTTGTAAGGGTTTGTTTCCTTGGTGATGGGTTTGAAGGCTCTTTTGAGAGTGGTATGAGGTGATATTTAGGCGAGGGTTATGAGTTCTATGGGTGAATTAGAAAGGTAGATGTGAAGGGGTTAGTTGGGATCAATCAAACACTTGATGAAAGGTTTGACCGAGCAACATATTACATGGTATCTTTTGGGATGGTCCACTGATACTGGCATCAGGCAATGAGGTATATATAGTTGGGTTTATTAATCAGTGCTTGAGGTTTAGTGTTGGTGGGGCCTTTGGGATGGGATGTTGTGTTGGGGTGTCAGATATGGATTTTTGGAATTTAATGAAGTATTGAGATGGGTTTGATGGATATGTGGGGATTCAACTGTGGGAATGGAAATTATTGGATATGATTTGGGTGTTAAGTGACCATTTATTATATTGTGGAACTACTTCCCTGAGGGTTGTGGTATGAAATAGAAGCCCCATGTTAGGCATCCTATTTTATATTTGATAGAGTACTCCCTTATTTTCCATCCATTATTCGATGTGTTTCAGGTGATCCTTATGGGTCCACCATGTTTTTTGACCATAGAAAGGTTTGGTGTTGGGATTCAGTGTAAGTGGATTCAGGTTTCCCTTTAAACACAAAGGTCATTCATTTGAGATCGTTGTGTCTTGGATGATGATTATGGAATTGAGCATTTAACTAAACCATGTTTTATAGAATATTAATTAGAGGGATAAGGTAGTTTATTTCATTGGTATTAAAGATAAAAGGATACCATTGTGATGTTTTTGGATTTTGGGTTGGTACTGAGAGCGATTGGAAGATCACCTCCATTGTTTAATGTTATATTGGTCCTAAGGAGATAATAAATAATTTCGATGTGTTGAATCCCTAGTATAGATTGTGATATGTATAGGGAATGTGGCCCAGGTAGCTTGATATTAAAATGGTTTGACTGTGTCTTATAGATGTTCTTGTGATAATAGGTGGAAATATATATCCAGACTAGTTTTGTAGGAATATAGGAACATAGACATGTTATGTAGTATCAAATTAATATTCTCATCAATAGTTCAAATTATGATATTGGATTACATGGGATCAGGTAGGTTGTGTTTTTGATATGAATATCTAGATATGTTATAGGTTTTTTATTGGTTCATTTTTTTGTCTTATGGATTATTATTTTGATTCTGTAAAGTGTTCTGAGTAATATATAGAATGGTAAGTAGCCTAATTTTTATATCCATATTTTTCTAGAGTGGGGCATTTGTTCTCAACTGGTATGATATAAAATGTAGCATGGATGTAGTTTATCTATTTTGAATATTTATTTCATGTTTTTATCATTTATTTAGGTTTGGAATATCAAGTGTGAATCCACATCATATGAAAATATATATATGTACCACTGCTGGGGATTGACTCATATATTGTCATTTCTTTTCCACCAAATGAGCACATTGGTGCATTTACAAAACTTCATTACTACTTTTAGGATGCGAATATGATATATAGTGGAATGGTTAAAGCCCTAGTGTTTCATGATTGAGAAGGATTACTCTGGTGGAATCTAAAGATTGATCTATAGTATATTGACTATTGTTAGTGTCTAGGTATGAGGTATGGGTCAAGAATAGATGTGGGTAATTTTTCATATATATTTTTTCATTTTATTTACTATGTATCTTTGTGTGATCAACATAGTGGGTGATTTGATGATGTCTAGTAGCATGACCATGAGTTTTATATTTTTTTAATATTTAATGATTATATTTTATTTATTATGTGTACACTGGTATACACTGTAGATGATGTGTTTGGTTTTTTTTACAGGTACCACACTTTTATATACTGGTATTGTCACCTCATAGTATTTCATGATACCCTCATCATCATTCTGTAACCTCTCACAATTATGGAGGTGTACTTGGGGCCATGTGGTGAGTTGGATCAAGAGACATGATAGTTCAAAACTAGCTAGTTCATTATGAATTGGTCTTTCTATGTCTTCATATGTCCATGACTCATAATAAATAATAGATACATCTTGTATAAATTATTGAAAACATTTTTCAGTAAACATATTCACTTCATTAAAGTAAACATAATTGTTTCGTATCAAGAATCCTCAAAAACCATATACTTCTTAATTTGTATCTCCTTGATAAGGCCACCATGTTGAAATGATATATTTATATCCATGTACTTGAGCTCCAGGTCTAAGATAGGCCCAAATACAAAAAAAACCTATATTGAGGCCATATTCACCATGGGTGAAGATGTCTCATCAAAGTAAACTACTTTCTTCTAAAGGAATCCTTTGAACACTAACCATTCCTTGTTCTCAAAATAATTTATAAATTATTAATTCATCATCTGAACATACATTTTATTTTCATTTTATTCATATATTATGGAAGTTCTACTATGTAACAGACCTTCATAGGAATATCCATTACAAATATTATTAGATCTTAGGTCATATTGGGTTACTTGGTTCATGAAATACTCTATAGGTATTTGGGAATTTAGATAGTCTAGATTAAGGAACATTATGTCTCTAGAGGTTTCTGAATCCATTTTGGACCTTTATTTTCCATGCATAGTCAAGATTTCATTTTTGATTCCAATTTTTTTATTCGATTATGTAGGATTGTGATTGATATTTTTGTTAGTGGTGTTTGGTTCCCATTAAAATATGATTTTCAATGGGAGTCTTTCATGATGAATTTGGATAAAAACAGAAAAGTAAATAATGTGGTATTATTTGAAGACATGGGATAACAACCCCTTTAGTGACCAATCACTTGGTTTTTAGGAGTTTTAGGAACCAATACTTGAATCACAATTGATCAGTCAAACCACATGTCAAAGTCATCATGGTTATGAGTACCATATAGATCTATTATCTAGACATATTAGTTCATATATTTATATGTATGATATAGGCAGTGGGAAAGGGATTTTTTTCTTATGATGTGTTAACATGAATGGATTATATTTTTATTAAGGTTGTGAAATGGGTTTACAAATACATATTTGTGTTTTGGGAAATGAAAATTTATTTATATTTGTGGTTTGTTTTTATGTTCTTTTTGATGCATGTGCATGTTAAAAGGTGTATTTCATGAAATAAGGTTTTACTTTCAAATGGGGCATTAAAGATAATTATACAACTAATTTGGGTTCATTTCTAAAAAATATACCTGTTTTTTGATTTTTTTTGAAATGGCTATTTTTTAGAACCAGTTGGTGATTTGAGTATAATATATTTTAAAAATATTGTTGAATGTACCTAAAAGTGTTTTATGTCATTATGAAATATAAAAAAATATTGATTTTAAAATAACTGTAAATATTTTTTGCCAATATATATTTGACCCTTATTGTGTATGATCAGAAGTGTGTTTACATTAAAAAAATGAAAATGTCGGGGGTGTTTTAGTTTTAAATTTATTTACAGAGAGTTTTTAAATTTTAATTTATTTTATTCATGGAATATTTTATGGTAATATTATTTTTTGATAATGTTTATGTGGGGTTTTTGAAGTCTTAAATAAATAAGGTGATTTTATTGGAAATTAAATTATAAATGGTAGATTTTATATTTTAAGGTAGTATGTGGGTTTTATGTATGGGTCAATTACTATTAATGTATTCTGGTAAATTGTATTTTTATTTTATAATAGAGTATAATTGTATTATTAGAGTGTTTCTTTAAAGGTGGTATGACTTATGATTATGATTTTGGGGAATTTAAGATGTTTGATAGGGTTTTCATTTAAAATTGTTTGTGTTTCTTATTTTTTTCAACATATTGGCCAATAGTTTTAAAGGTATCTTTTTCACAGTTAATTTTTTTTGAACATTATAGGGTATCAAAATTGGGGGAGTGATTTTAAATGTGTCCAAATGGTGTTTTTTTAATATAAAATATTTTGGTTCTTAAAACTAGTTTTGGGTGTTTTGTTTTTAAAAAATATTTTTGAATGTTAATTATTATAATGAATTTTTTATTTTGAATTTTAACCTTAATTTTTGTGCTCCATTTAATATGGATTAGGATACATTCCCTGGCTATGTACATACATCATTTTATTTAAATAAATCTTACTGTAAAGGTTATTTGGAAGTTATAGTTGTTATCTTTAGGGGTGTTTCTTCTCTTCAGATTGATACATACCATAATATAAATAGGATTATAGCTATTATCCTTCCATTTTAATAAGGGATTTTATACTATTTTGGGGATTTTTCTATCGAATGTGGATTTTATAAGTTGTGTGGGGCGGTCTCAACAAGTGAGTGTTTGGGGGATAGTTTCACTATTTTGGGTAAGTTCACATAGATCCATAGATGTGATTTTTTATTTGAGGGGAATATTTACATTGAGATTAATTCCAAAGTTATATTGGATAAGTATTAGGTTACTGATGTAGAGGTCATTTGAGGTATCACTTGTGTGCCTCATCATTTTCCATTTTAAAAGTGTTTCTTAGTTACGGTATAAAGTTTTTTGGTTTTTTTTCTATTTTTTGATAGTTTTGGATTCAAGGAGATCCTTGATAGGGATATTTGTGGGGTGTTTCATGGTTGCAATTTATAGGTGCTAGAAATTTGTGGGATGTGCATGACTTGTTGGTTGGTGATGATTGTTTCTTATTATACATAGTTTAGTCAATTGGTCTAAGGTTTATCTTATTGATTTGGACATGGGTAATCCTATGGTTCCATAAAATGTAACTAATGTGTGTAGTTCATACTGGCTAAGACATAGGTTCCATCAGATTTTGTTCTCCTATCAGTATCACCGTGGTATGGGTTTCTATGATCCTTAACATAAAATACCATTTATGCGGATGTTAGTCAAGGTTACAACACATTTTTTTTCTTATGGACTCAGGTTTTATTGTTTGTATTATTTGGTTGTTATATTGGTATGATGATTTTAGTGATCCAATCATGTGATTCTTGGGTGTTCAATAGTGGGTTTCTTCCAATATGGGGTTGATATGGTGTGTTGAAAATTGGTTATGATTAATGAAATTTTGTAATCCCATTTGATGGTTATAAAATTTTAGGATATCTCTTTTATTATGTATAAATCATGGTTTCGTTATGATGATCTCTCATTGTAAAACAATTTATCCATCATTTCACTATTTTGATCAATTCTAAATATTGTGGAGATGTATGACATATCTGTTTCCCTAGATAATTGGGTTAGATTATTGTTGTCTTGATCTTTATTGTGTTTTTATATGATAATTAAGAGATTTCATATATATTTGCGGGATTTGTTTCTTGTGGAATTTACCTCAATGAAATATTTTCAGAAAATGAATCCTAAATATTCATAGAATTTATCTTCCAATTTATTCATCAATGGCCTGAGATATTCTAAGGGAATAAATTCATATGTTGGGGAGAATTGAGACACCCACTTGTCTTTGGTATTCTATATTATTAAAAAATTATGGGATTTTTTGGGCTCAAAATTTTATTGTTTGAAACGTTTTTGGTGTGGCATGGTAAACTTTCCCAAATAAGAGTAATCATGCATCAACTATTCAAATGGATTATACAATTTGATAGTTCAATTTTGTGTGTTTGTATCTTGGATTTTCCAACTGTGTGGGAAATACCAGTGAACTATGTAAGAAATGTTTTTGTATACGGTTAAATCCAAATGATTGGTACATGGTTTGAAAAACTATGAAACCAATCTTTTTGGTTATCCAAAATCTATTTTTTTTTAATTTAAATCATTACCCCCATCTAATAGTCTCTCAAAATCCTTTGGCTCTCCCCCCATCCTTTTAATCATGTGATTCCCTATATAAGGAAACCACCCTATGATCACACCTCCTCACACACTCCTATGAATCTTCCTTCCAAACTAGCCATATACTCTAAGGTTTCATGTGTATTTCAATAGGTAATTTTGACATTACCCAACCCACTGGGCCCTCCTAGCCAGTGATAAACTGAGTGTGCTACCCCAAAACCACCTCTGTTAGGGAATGTGATAGTGACTAGCACTGAGTAGGCATATCACACATATAGTAGGCCTTAGCCTATTCCATCTAGACACATGGACATATATCCATAGACTAGAGTAAAAAAGAATAATAATTAAATGTAACTATAAATGTACACACACCAATTAATCTGACAATGGTGTAGAATGACACATTTATATAAATAAAAAATGAAAAATTAAAAGACCACCTGATTTTATAAGAATCCAAACCACAATCAAAGGGTAACTATCTCTAAGAGTCTAAACTGCTACTATTTTTATCTACCATAAGGAAAATAAATTCTCCACCTACTCTTAGTCTTTCTAGGACTATATCAAAAAGGCCTATCATTTTCATTAGACACAACATATGTGGTCATATCCCATTCATGGGTGAGTATATACATACCCAGTAGGATTCCTTGAAATCACCAAGACTAAAGAATCAACTATAATATACTTAAAATCACTATAAAGGAAGTAAATAAAAATATACTCATCGGAGGTACTAGAGTACTAGAGTATGATCTTAATATTTTTATATAGCATAACAAAATCTACTAACTAGGACCGTTAATATAGGAGTCAAAAAAATACTACATGGTCTCTTCCCTCAAATAATACTAGAGGATCCCTACTCCATGCCGATGAGTGAAATACTAGACTCTAGTAGAGGATCCTTTTCCCATCCATTCTATTTATATGGGAAAACTTCAACTCTGAAGATAGAGGATCCCTTCCCCATAATGTGGATCCAATACCTAACTCTATCTGAATCCCCTATAAAGAGGATTCTAGCCCCCCCCCCCATAATCACATGGTAAAATTTATAATCATAAGGTGGTTTATTATCCCACTAGGTTAAATACCAGACTCCACCTGGGGTTTAAGAGGGTAAATCTATGCCAAAACATAAATTTCCATGTTCTATAGGGAGTACATAATGTTCCAACAAGGGTATACAATGTGTTAACTTAGGTCCTAAATCCTTTTATGTTTGGTCATATGACATTGTGTGTCCAAACCAAACTTCACAATGTTACTTAGTCTAGGCCATACAAGGTATTGTACCGCTCTGCATGAGTTATGTACTTTTAAAGGTACTTGGGGTGTGAACCATCACACATAGTGTGTGGGGCCACATGGGTTCCTATGAATACACATCCAATACACACTGAGTTTTCTATCTTGGGGGAATATGGTGTGTGGGAAAGGCACACAATCGTGTGATATTTATCACTATATAGAAACAATAGCGCCACACTAATGAGACAAAAAAAATGTGTTTTATTTTGAACTACACATTGTGGAGTAATGAATTTTTTATAATTTCATCAACTTTGACATGTATTTTCATTTTTTTGACCTGAACAAAATATGTAATGAATAATTCCAGAAATTCCTATAACCTTGTCTTTTAAAATCATTGTCTCCATTGGTAGCTAAATTCCAGTCTCCCATTTTTAGAAAAAATGAATTTTGTCACCTCACATACACTCTACATTACCAATATGATTTTCAATCATAATATAGGAAAAAATGATTCCTCATATTTCCATATTCAAATTCACACATTTAAACACTGTCTAGTCTCTAATGTATAACCCTAAACTGTGACCCACATAACCATTGATCGACCATGGCATGAATAGGGATAATAGAAAGTATTTATCCCCTGATAAAATTGAATACTGGTTATGAACACACATAGAATAGATAGTGAAATCAATAAAACAAAAAATATTAAATAAAAAAATGATGGTTCTGTTTGGATTAGCAATCATTCATTAGAAGAACCTAAGAAAATTATTATTATACACAAGTTCCGTCATTTAAATAAACATTAAACTCTTAATTTTTTGAAATGAATAAAATTTGATAAGGCCATTAAACTAAATAAACAAAGAATTAATTTTAATTTTATTTATTCATTATTAATATAATAACAATGAACAAGGATAAATCCAAAAAAAAATAAAGCACTACCTTGAAGGAAGGATCAATAACTAATGAAGAAAATTCACATGTGATAATTAATTGATGAATTTTCTACATTCATTATTGATCCCTTCATTCCTCTCCCAATCTATCACTAATGTAATCTCAATTAGGATCACTACACCCAAGTGTCTCCTTATGGTGTATGGATAAACCAAAAGGATTCCATATTGAGAGAAAAATATATATAGGGTGTTAGTGTTTTTAAAATATATAGATAATAAATAAACATAAAAAATTATTTATCTACTTAATTTTCCAACATTATAACTCTATCAAAATATCCAATGCTGAAAAATTAGGCCACATATATGGTAAAAACATAAATATGGATTCAATGGTGGTCTCAATTTTCTCATATTTGGTTTCATTTGGGGGATAATACTTTATTTCTAAAATATCATTCCTATAGTAAATAATATATTTAATATTTATAATATACAAATTTCAAGGCTCTATAGGTCTGGGAATATCATATCGACAGTACAACTAAAACTGGAAATATTATTTAAAATATTTTAATGGATCACAACACAAAAAAGCCTTTCCATATTTTCCACCATGAGTAAATTTCACCCAAAAAATATAAAACCTACTAAGGACTATGAGTGTAACGGTATCCCATCTTATAATCCTACTCCCATGAGCTTTGTTAAAGATTCCTAGACTATTGATGAACTACAAAAAATGGGAATCAATCTCCCATGGAGGATCTCCACCTACCAATAATTTATTTCCACTTCGTACTATAAGATGGAAGATATTTTCTCAATGTCCAACTCTCTCCAGTCCATAAAATGTGGAAGATTAGACATGTATCTCCTCACCTAAAACATGTGGAATACTTCATGCACGATGTGTAACTATGTGTGGAAAGATAAATGGCATGAATCCTCAGCAATCCTGAGTAATATTTGGAAAGATATGATGAAGCTTGAAGATTGTAACACCATGAAATTTTATGATAATTATATTTTTTTATATCTTATGTTATACGCAACATCAGAGAAATATTTCACTACACACAACACTATCTTGGCTTGTGTTATACGCAAAACAACCTTCCTCGATAGCATGTGTTGTACACAATATCGAGTTTCACTAAACAACAATATGTTATTAAAATATTATATAAACTAGCCATTTTCAGTAGAATTAACTAAATTTTGAATTTAATAACATTATTATTCATCCTACACATTTTCTAGAACATGGTATGAGAACAAAATAAATATTTCGGGTAAAATAAGTATTTTTCAAAAAATGCAGTTTTGCTGCCTTTTGATAGAGCACCCACATTAAATCTAGTTTTTGACATGTTTATAAGTTCAATTTGACAAAAATAAAATTGTTCTTTGCAATTAGGATATAAAGATTTACTTTGTATAAATTTTTCATTTTATTTAGATAACATTCATATTTTAATGAATAGTAAAACCACGCTATATTTTAATTAAAAACAACTTTTTTCATCATAATAATTTATATGGTAAAATTATAATATTGAACGGTTTTAAATTATAAAAAGAATATATTTTTACCATTTAATATAATTTATGTCATTATCATTAATTTTACATTGAATTATTAGGTAAAAACATTTCGATCATTGGAAATGTTTTCACGTTTAAAACCCGTTTTCTTAACAATAGGATTAATTTTAAATTAATTACTGAAACATCTGTGTGTTGAATTTTGAAAAATGGGTTCCATATTTGGATTCAGTGGGTCCAGATTATTTTAATATGTTACTATTTTTTTTTATGAATACTAACTACGGTAATTTTTATTTAATACAGTTAAAGGTAAATCGGGTAATTAAGGGTAAAAATAACATTATAAAATTACCCTAACACTTGAAAAAATCATGCTGGATGAATAAAAGTAGACCCATATCACTTAAGGGTACGACTAGATTCATTTAATGGACTTTTGACAATGAAATAATATAATTATTATTAAAACCAAAGAAAGTGACGACATGTCACTCTCTTAAATATTATAAGTGTAATAATTTTAATTTAGTGATAAACTTCATAAAACTTAGGGTATAAATAGTCCCTAGAAATATAATAAAATTATCTACATCATGTTAGTTTATTTATAATTTTTTGGGATTAAATAATTATCATTAATTATGACACAATAGAGATGTTGAAATTATTTTATTGATGGAAATATCAAATAAATGATTTTAAAAGTATTAAAATAAATATCATATGAACTATTTAATGTACTCAACTGATTTTATAGATAAAAATAACATGTTATTAATATATTAAATCTTTTATTTCTAACATTTATTCTTTTTATATTTTATTTAAATTCAAATAAATGAATATTGTCAAAATTGACACTATTGTTATTTTACAAAAATTACATATTATAAAATTGATTAAAAATCACGAAAATATTTAAAAATTATAAATTAAAATTCATATGGTCGAAAATTTCGTACAATATACAATTATTAACAATTAAAAAGATATAAGTAATTACTTATAATGATTTAAAATTTAAAATATTATTACCACAAATAAAATTAAATAGATTAAATAAGGATAAATCAAGTTGATAATGTTTAAAATAAATTCCCAAAATTTCTAAATTTTATTGTTTGATGATATTAAGACCCTATCTCATCTAATATTCTGATTTGAGTCATTTCTTGAGGTTTTTAAGCAGGGTTATGAATTATTATAAATTAATATTTCTTATGTTTCCAAAGGTGCCCCGCTCCTACCTTATAAAAGGGCACCTCCTCCCTATCCTCTTTACACAACTTTGAGCCTTCAAGCTCGGCCAAAAACTACCCATTTCCCTTATAAACTTTTCTATAAACATACTAGAGGTCCTGGTCTTCTTCAAAGACCAATTTTAGTATCCTAAGAAGAGGTTTCAAAAAGGCGTGTCGAATAAGGGGTAATATCCGTTACTGATTCTTTCAAATTTATTTCTTATTATACTTCCTCTTCTTTAGTTTTTTCATTATGAAGTAATAACATCAGTGTCAATAATATACTTATATGTTATTATATATATGAAACAACCATATTTCACCTTTTATCCATCCTACAGAAAATGAAATCACTGCGCATGCGTACGTACGAAATACCTTCTCCACGTCGTGGTGTAATCTGTTTTTTCACCACCACCTTACTCGAATGGGTATAATAATGGAAGTAATAACTATATATAATTATTAAGTGATATTTATTCCAAAAATATTATACACCATACACATCAATAAATTTACACAATCATGGGAATGATATCGTCGCTCGTGCGTACGTACGGCTTACCGTCTCCACGGTGCGATGTGATTCGTTCTACATGATCTTCATCAAACCATGATTATATAAACAAATTGAATGAATAAATATGATATATATTATACAAATAGCATTCTTTAAATGATGTATCTAAAACCTCAAAATAGGATGAATAATTTATTCAACAAAACTCGCATAAGAACATAAAGAAATAAACACATGAATAAGAAGTAGCAATGAAATATTACTAATAAGAAGATAAGAATATGAGCACATATGATATCATAACAATGAATATGATTCTAGAATAAGTCAATGACACTGTTTAAATCATTTTACAAGAGGTTCGGATACGTAAAAATCATATCGGACCTAAGGTAAGGGAAAATATCGCAATATTAATTTTTATCCGAGATTGTTTATACATCGGTATTTACTAGGGTATATTTATATTCCACATCCATGTTTCCTAAATATGTAACATTTTTTCTATCCTCCTAAAAAATTTTAAATACAATTTTAACTATTGGTGAATTTTTAGTAAAATATATGAAAGGAATCTGTTGTCGTTTTTAGTACGAGATACTTTTTGACCTTTCCAGCCAAAGTACCAGAACAATTATTTTTTAACTTATACAGCAGGAATAGATTTTTAGGAGTCCATAGAAAATTATTTCCATGAAGTTTCCTTTACAAGTTTTTAAGTTTATTTTTAATTAACTTCTTTTAGTTTAAATTTTTATGACATGTTAAGAAAGGAAAAATGTTTTTGAAGTAGAAAGGAAATATTCCTAAAGAATGGAGTTCAAGTGTTTTATCAAAAATTATTTTCCATATAAGATAATATCCGGTTCTGTTTCTATACATGTTATTATGTTTATTTGATTATGTTATGATGGAATTATTTTTATGAAGTCCTTCAACTTATATGAATTGTTTAATGATGTCACGATGTTTAAGAATCCCATTTTTATTGCATGGGTTAAGCTATTATGTATGATTTATGATTTTATGGCACACATAAGAACGGTTTCATTATGAGATGGGTGGGACTTATATCTCCATCCAATGCATTGGGTAATGATTTATATCTCATGAGATAGACATGGATGGAACGACAAGTTAATCAGGTTCAGTGATACATGACTTGAACAAGGAGTGAACTCGGTTCAGTATTGGACTTTGTCCGCTATGATAGTATTGGAAATGAGTCTTGACTAAAATGAAATGATTTTTTATGATTATGTGTGTATGCCACAAAGATTCATGTTTCATGTTATGATTATTGGGATTACATTTCACTACTATGATTTATCCCATGTTATGATATTATGATCGCTTTTGCAGGTTAATATATTCAAAATGTTATGTTCTTATGAATATGATATGATTGATATTAATTGTTTTTACCCTTACTGAGCATTTGAGATCACCATTTTGTATGTTTTATTTTCCCCAGGTCTGGAAGAATGGTATTAAGTAGGATATTCCAAAGGGACTCTAGATATGATGAAATAAGCGGAAGACAATGTAGATGATTTTATGAACCAGTTGTTTATATTTCCCAGTTTCTAAAGAAGTTATATTTATACGGTCCTTTCATGGTTTTGTTATATGTTGTAATAACTATGCTTCGATTATGAAGTAGTAATAATGTATGTAATGTATAGGTCGTTATAGTTGGTATCAGAGGAAAGGTATAGTCAAACTTTGGAAACTAGGATGTGAAAACCATAGTAAAAATCCTAAGGATATGTATAAGCATGAAACATAATCTTAGTGTTTTAGAAATGGCCATGAATAGCCTATTATAAGACCTAAAGTATGAAATTTTATTACTAATTATGTGGTTTTCCTATTTTAATTAGTGTTTCTCACACTATTCTTCTTGGTTTTAGTCAATGGATGGAACCCGAAGGAACCTTGTTAATGTTGAATGCGATGGACAATGAAATGATTGTCTACCTGAGCAACCAAACATTATGGGAGCCGGAATGCAAAATCATTTAGCCATGATCACACAACTTTATCAAGCTATGAATCATGCAGGACTTCCAAACGAGAAAAGGAAGGAGTAACATTCTGTTGAATCTTTCATGAAGCTTCATCCACCTTCATTCAGCGGGTCTTCTGATCCATTATTGGCTGAACAATGGATCAGTACCACTAAAAAGATATTTTCAGTCCTTCAATGTTATGAGCATGATAAATTCGTCTTAACAGTATATCATTTGGAAGGTGAAGCTGATCAATGGTGGATTCTTATCAAGAATACCATGAAAAGAGATGAAATTGAGTTCATGGAATGGGACGAGTTCAAGAACATATTCATCAATAAGTACTTCCCTCATATTCTTCGAACAAAGATGGAGAAGTAGTTTCTTGAACTAAAGAAAAAGGATGATGAATCTGTTGGTACCTACGAAGAAAATTTTAAAAGACATGCAATGTATGCTTTTGGAATTATTATCCATTCTGAGAGTAAAATCGATTGATTCTTTAGTGGATTAAAACCATGTCTTCGAAGGGCGTTAGCCATAAGGGACTTCAATAGCTATGAGAAAATATTCGATCTACTGTCAAGGATGATACAGAGATTGGAGTAACCCATCAGTCATATGGGCTTGATAAGAAGAGGAAAATGGAATTAAAATGAAAATATAAATACCACACTAAAAAGAAGACGAGTTTTCCTTTATGCTCAAAATGTGGAAATAAACATGGAGTGAATTGTCTTAAAGGGAAAAGCAAATGTTTTAAGTGTGGAAAATATGGTCATCGGGAAATTGAATTTCTAAATAATGGGAAGAAGATGTCTGATGATGTGAACAACAAAAGGGAAACACAGAATTCACCTCCAATACTTCAATGTTTCATGTGAAAGGAGATGGGTCATTATTCCAATCAATTCCCTAATCCAAGGGTTGTTGATGATGATCGAAGTCAACAAACTATTAAGGCCAAAGACAAAGGAAAGTCACATGAAATTACTATCGGCGATGTGGAGTATGATAACGAAGTGGTGAAAGTTACACTTACCATGCACTCTAAACTAGAAAATGTTTTATTTGATTCTGGATCCACCCACTCTTTTATTTCTGAAAAATTTTCTATGTGTATCACCGTATTACCTCAACAATTAGATATTGAGTAAGCTGTGACAACTCCTAATGGCACAACGATTGCATCAAAAGTATACAATTGTTCTCGGATTGAAGTTGGTGGTAAAGTGCTTCCTGAAAATCATGTGATCCTTCCTATAGTGGGATTTGATGTGATTCTTGGCATGGATTTTCTTTCTTTATACAGAGCTCATATTAATTTCCAAAGAAGGGAAATCACATTTAATATTCCCGGTCAATCTACTATCATCTATCGATGCAAGGATGAACATAACCATCCAGTGGAAATTTCTTCCATCTTATGAGTCTTGATTCCAATAAAAGAAGGTTATTTATCTCAAATGGTTGGAGGTAAACTCATGATTAAGAATATTCCCATTGTATAGGAGTTTGATGATGTCTTTCTGAAGGAATCGCTAGGTCTTCCACCAAATCGTGAAGTAGTGTTTTCAATAGAACTCATACCGAGTGCTATGCCTATTTCAAATACACCATATAGAATGGACCCAATTGAGTGGCAGGAATTGAAGAAGAAAGTCCAAGAGAATCTTGATAAAGGATTCATACACCCTAGTGCATCACCTTGGGGAGCACCTGTTCTTTTTGTTAAGAAGAAAGATGGATCAATGGGACTCTACATTGATTATAGAGAACTTAACTAGATCACTATCAAGAAAAAATACCATCTCCCACACATTGATGAATTATTTGACCAACTACCCGGAGCTCAATACTTTTCCAAGATGGATCTTCATTCAGGGTATCATCAATTAAGGGTCAAAAGGGAGGATATACCAAAGATGACTTTCTGTACAAGGTATAGACACTATGAATTTATAGTGATGCCATTTGGTCTTACTAATTCCCCTATTAGCTTCATGGATCTAATGAATAGAGTCTTTAGAGACTATCTTGATCAGTTTGTGGCAGTCTTTATAGACGATAATCTTGTCTATTCAAAGAACAAGGAAGAACATGAAGATCACTTGAGAATTATATTAAAGACCCTAATAAGGGAGTAGATTTATTCCAAATTTACCAAGGGTGAATTTTGGATTCAAAATGTTTCTTTTTTTGGTCACAGAATCTCCAATGAGGGGATATCTGTGGATCCAGCAAAAACAGAGGTTATCAAAAGATGGTCGAGACCAACAACAGTAACTGAGATCCAAAGTTTTCTAGTCTTGGATGGATATTATCTAATTTTTGTGAAAGAATTTTCAAGGTTATATAATCCACTCACAAGGTTGACTCGAAAAGGAGTTAAGTTCGTTTGGACGGGGGAGTGTGAAGAGAATTTAAAAGAGTAAAAAATAAGGTTATCCAATGCACCTGTGATCACACTGCCGTGTAGTGGAGAGAGGTTTGTGATCTACAGTGATGCATCCAAGAAGGGACTGGGGTGTGTTCTTATGCAAAATGATACGGTGATAGCTTATTCCTCACGACAATTGAAAATCCATGAGAAATATTACCCAAATCATTATTTGGAGTTAGCCGCAGAAATCTTTTCATTAAAGATTTGGCGGCATTACCTTTATGATGAAAGGTGTGATATTTATACTGATCATAAAAGTTTAAAGTATATTTTCACACAAAAGGAGCTGAATATGCGCCAAAGAAGATAGTTTGAGTTGATTAAGGATTATGACTGCTCAATTCATTATCACCCTGGGAAAGAAAACAAGGTGGCAGATGTATTAAGTCGACAAGACCATGCTAGCTTATCCATGATGAGGATCACAAAATATCCAATATTTATGGATTTACAAAGGATGAATCTTAGAATTATAATATAAGGGAATTATATTATCTTTCTCAAATGAATGTTCAACTATCTATACATATGAAGATTAATGAGGCACAGAAAGAAGATGTAGAGTTACAAAAGAAGGCGAAAAATGTTCTGGAATTTCACATTGATTGTGATGAAATAATAAGGTTCTGGAATTCGGTTTGTGTTCCTCCCATCCCAAAATTAAAGAAGGAGATGCTGGATGAGGCTCATAGTTCTTCATTCTCTATTCATCCTGGAAGCACGAAGATGTATGGGGACCTAAAAGAGTACTTCTGGTGGGATGGAATGAAAAGAGATGTTGATGAATATGTCTCTTGATGCTTGGTTTGTCAACAAGTGAAAATTGAGAGACAAAAGTCTAAGGGGATGTTACAACCTTTACCCATACCCTAATGGAAATGGGAAAACATCACTATTTACTTTTTCACCAAACTTCCTAAAACATCCAAAGCCAATAATGCTATCTGGGTCATTGTTGATCATCTTACGAAGTCGGCACACTTCATTGCTATTAGAGAATATTTCTCTCTGGATCAGATTTCCAGGATATATGAAAAGGAAGTGGTAAGATTGCATGAAGTACCACTTTACATTATATCTGATTGGGATCCGAGATTTACCTTGATGTTCTGACGAAGTCTTCAGCATACTCTAGATACAGAGTTTAGTTTCATCGCTCGTTATCATCCTCAGACAGACGGTCAGTCTGAGAGAACAATTCAAACTCTAGAAGACATGTTAAGATCTTGATCTATGTAGTTTAATGGTGGTTGGGATTAACACCTAACATTGGTGGAATTTTATTATAATAATAGCTTTCACTCCAGTATTTAGATGGCACCTTATAAATCCCTATATGGAAAGAAATGAAGAACACCAACTTGCTATGATGAAGTAGGGGAATGAAAGTTATTAGGACCTGATCTTGTTGATTAAATGGCTGAAAAGGTCAGATCTATTCAACAACACATAAGAACAGATCAAAGTCGAAAAAAAGTTATACTAACAACTGAATAAAATACCTAGAGTTTGAAGTTGGTTATAAATTGTTCTTATGAATATCTCATTGGAAGAGATTAATGAGATTTGGATAGAAGGGAAAGCAGAGCCCTAGGTATATCTATCTTTTCGAAATACTGAATCGTGTTGGGAAGGTAGCTTACCTATTGGCTCTTCCATTGAATCTCTCTCAAGTTCAAAATGTCTTACACGTATCTCTACTAAGAATGTACATACCCGATCCTTCACATGTACTAAGCTCAGAAGTTATATCCCTGGAGCAAGATCTTTCTTATGAAGAACAGCCGATAGAGATTCTGGATCGTAGCGAAAAATTTCTATGGAACAAGACTACTCTCTTGGTGAAAGATTTATGGAGGAACCACCAATTAGAATAAGTTACATGGGAGCTTGAGGATATGATGAGGGAGAGGTATCCTCATTTTTTGTTACGAAGTGACGAATTTTGAGGGCGAAATTTATTTTAAGAGGGTAGAATGTAATACCCTGATATTTTATGAGATGTATATTTTTTTATGTCTTATGTTATACACAACATCAAAGGAATCTTTCACTACACACAACACTATCTTGGCTTGCATTATACGCAAACGAAACCTTCCTCGATAGAGTGTGTTGTATACAATTTTGAGTTGCACTAAACCACAATATGTTATTAAAATATTATATAAACTAGAAATTACTAATATTATTAACTACATTTTTAATTTTATAACATTATTATTCATCTTACACATTTTCTAGAGCATGGTATGAGAAAAAAATAATTTATTTGGGTAAAATAAGTATTTTTAAAAAAATGCAGTTTTGCCACCTTTTGATGGAGCACCCAATTTAAATCTAGTTTTTGACATGTTTATAAGTTAAATTTGAAAAAATAAAATTCTTCTTTGGAATCAGGATATAAAAATTTACTTTGGATAAAATTTTCATATTATTCTGATAACATTCATATTTTAATGAATTGTAAAACCATGCTATATTTTAATTAAAAACAACTTTTTTTCATCGTAATAATTTATATGATTAAATTATAATATTGAATGGTTTTAAAGTATAAATAGAATATATTTTTACCATTTAATATAATTTATGTCATTATCATTAATTTTACATTGAATTCATAGGTAAAAACATTTCAATCTTTTGCAATGTTTTAACTTTTAAAACTCGTTTACTTAACAATGAGATTAATTTTAAATTAATTACTGAAACTTCTGTGTGTTGAATTTTGAAAAATGGATTCCATATTTGGATTCATTGGGTCCAAATTATGTTAATATGTTACTTTTATTTTTTATATATTATGAATAGTAACCACGATAATTTTTATTTACTACAGTTAAAGGTAAATCGGGTAATTAAGGATAAAAATATGATTATAAAATTACCCTAACACTTGATAAAATCCTATTCTATGAATAAAAGTCAACCAATATCACCTAAGGGTCGGACTAGATTAATTTCATGGACCTTTGACCATGAAATAATATAATTATTATTAAAACCAAAGAAAGTGACAACATGTCACTCTCTTAAATATTATAAGTGTAATAATTTTAATTTAGTGATAAACTTCATAAAACTTCGGGTATAAATTGTCCCCAGAAATATATTAAAATTATCTACATCATATGTATTTATTTATAATTTTTAGGGATTAAATATTTATCATCAATTATGACACAATAGTGATGTCGAAATTATTTTATTGATTGAAATATCAAATAAATGATTTTAAAAGTATTAAAATAAATATTATATGAACTATTTAATGTCCTCAACTGATTTTATAGATACAAATAACATGTTATTAATCTATTAAATCTGTTATTTCTAACATATATCCTGTATATATTTTATTTAAATTCAAATAAATGAATAGTGTCAAAATTGACACTATTGTTATTTTACAAAAAATACATATTATAAAATTGTTTAAAAATCACGAAAAAATTTAAAAATTATAAATTAATATTAATATGGTCGAAAATGTAGTACAATATACAATTATGGACAATTAAAAACATATAGGTAATTATTTATAGTGATTTAAAATTTAAAATATTATTACCACAAATAAAATTAAATAGATTAAATAATGATAAATCAAGTTGATAATGTTTAAAATAAATTCCCAACATGTCTAAATTTTATTGTTTGATGATATTAAAACCCTATCTCATCTAATATTCGTATTTGAGTCATTTTTGGAGGTTTTTAAGTGGGGTTTTGATTTATTATAAATTAATATTTCTTATGTTTTCAAAGGTTCCCCTCTCCTCCCTTATAAAAGGGAACCTCCTCCCTCTCCTCTTTACACAACTTTGAGCCTTCAAGCTCGGCCAAAACCTACCCATTTTCCTTATAAACTTTTATAGAAACATAATAGAGGTCCTGGTCTTCTTAAAAGACAAATTTTAGTATCCTAAGAGGAGGTTTCAAAAAGTCGTGTTGAAGAAGGGGTAATATCCGTTAAGGATTCTTTCAAATTAATTTCTTATTCTACTTCAACTTTTTTAGTTGTTTAATTATGAAATAATAACATCAGTATCACTCATATACTGATATGTTATTATAACTATGAAACAACCATATTTCACCTTTGATCCATCCTACGGAAAATGAAATCACCGCGCGTGCGTACGTACGGAATACCGTCTCCACGCCGTGGTGTAATCTGTTTTTCCACCACCACCTTACTCGGATGGGTATAATAATGGAAGAAATAACTATATATAATTATTAAGTGATACGTATTCAAAAACTATTATACACCATACACTTCAATACATTTCCACAATCATGGGAATGATATCGTCGCTCGTGCGTACGTATGGCTTACCGTCTCCACGGTGCGATGTGATTTGTTCTACATGATCTTCATCAATCCATGATTATATAAACAAATTGAATGAATAAATATGATATATATAATAAAAATACCATTCTTTAAATGATGAATCTAAAACCTAAAAATAGGAAGAATAATTTATTCAACAAAACTCACATAAGAACATAAAGAAATAAACACACGAATAACAAGTAGCAATGAAATATTACTAATAAGAAGATAAAAATATGACCACATATGATATCATAACAACGAATATGATTCTGGAATAATTCAATGACACTGTTTAAACCATTATACATGAGTTTCAGATATGTAAAAATCATATCGGACCTAAGGTAAGGGAAAATATCGCAATCTTAATTTTTATCCGAGATTGTTTATACATCGGTATTTACTGGGGTATATTTATCATCCACATCCATGTTTCCTCTATATGTAACATTTTTTTTATCCTCCTAAAATTTTTTAAATACAATTTTAACTATTGGTGAATTTTTAGTAAAATATATGAAAGGAATATTTTGTCATTTTTAGTACGAGATACTTTTTTACTTTTCCGGCCAAAGTACGAGAAGAATGTTTTTTTAACTTATACAGCAGGAATGGATTTTTATGAGTCTATAGAAAATTATTTCCATGAAGCTTCCTTTACAAGTTTTGATGTTTATTTTTAATTAACTTCTTTTAGTTTAAAATTTTATGACATGTTAAGAAAGGAAAAAAGTTTTTGAAGTAGAAAGGATATTTTCTGCAAGAATGGAGTTCAAGTGTTTTATCAAAATTATTTTCCATCTATGATAATATCAGGTTCTATTTCTATCCCTGTTATTACGTTGATTTGATTATGTTATGATGAAATTATTTTTATGAATTCCTTCATATTATATGAATTGTTTAATGATGTCACGGTGTTTAAGAATCCCATTTTTATTACATGGGTTATGCTATGATGTATGATTTATGATTTTGCGGCACACATAAGAATTGTTTCATTATGAGATGGGTGGGAACTATATATCCATCCAATTAATTGGGTAACGATTTATATCTCATGAGATAGACATGGCTGGAACAACAAGTTAACCCGGTTCAAGGATATAGGACTGGAATGAGGAGTGAACTCGGTTCAGTAATTGACTTTGTCTACTTTGATAGTCTTGGGATGAGTCTTGACTAAAATGAAATGATTTTCTATGATTATATGTGTATTCCACGAAGTTTCATGTTTTATGTAATGATTATTGGGATTGCATTTCACTACTATGATTTATCTCATGTTATGATATTATGATCTCTTTTGCAGCTTAAGATATTCAAAATGTTATGTTCTTATGAATATGATATGATTGATATTTCTTTTGTTTACCCCGACTAAATATTTGAGCTCACCCTTTTGTATGTTTTCTTTTCCCCAGGTCAGGAAGAAGGGTATAAAGTAGGATATTCCAAAAGGGACTCAAGATATGATGAAATAAATGGGAGACAATGCAGATGATTTTATAAACCAGTTGTTTATGTTTCCCAGTTTCTGAAGACACTATACCTATATGGTCCATTCATGTTTTTGTTATATGTTGTTATAAGTATGCTTCGATTATGAAGTAATAACAATGTAGGTAAATTATGGTTCGTTATAGAGATATCTTTACACCCCTACCAAATCTCTATAAACCAACTTATGTTGTGGCCTTTGATAACATGTGGTCTCCTCTGTCAACCTCCAAGGGCCTCTGTTGTAAGTCTTCATGAGACTTTTGATGGCTCTAAGTAGTCCTCAGATTCTCTTGGATGATTTGATATATTTTTTTATTGTGTGCTCAAACTCTGGGTACATGAATTCAAAATCTAAAAACTATAACCAACATAATTTTGTTCTATATGGTTTCACATAGAGGTCCTCAAATGGAATAGTAATAATTGTTGAGTGGAAATTATTTTTATTAATGAAAACTCCCATAAGGTTAGATGATCCTAAAAATTTTATTAAATTTAAACACAAAAGTCCACAACATGCCCTCTATGACCTAAGTGGTCTACACAGTCTAGTCACCCATCTAGTGGTTGAATGTTGTGCTCAGATTTGATAGATTGAAAAAATTAATATGAAATCCTCCTCACAAATAAGAAATAAAGCAAGAATTATTGTGCAAAAAATTATATAGGGAACTCCATGAATATAGACTATCTCCTAAATATATAAGAATCTAAATCTCTATACAAAACTATGCTCTTAGATGGAAAAGAAGTCTGTAGCCGTGGTGAGTTATTTAGCGATCACCCAGATAGTGTCGTGACCTCCCATTGATAATGGGTGTCCTCTCACAAAATAAAATGATATAACATCAAATTTAAACTTAGGCGCCTTAAGGGTTTGGTACAAACCCATTGGTACATAATGTTCTTTCTTCACTAGAAACAAAGTGGGACAATTAAAGGTGAAATTAGGTACATACCTTTTCATCCATGTCCATAAAAACATCCATCAAATATCATCTTAAATATTTCCAACACCGAATTATATGATGTATCCTTTTATTATATTATTTTACAATATTAAATCATTTATTTAATTATTTTTTAATTACTAAAATTTGGTTTTTTAATAATTTATAATTATTTTTAAATTTAATAAACTATTTATTTTATGTTAAATTATATATTTAGTTTGTTAAT
The DNA here is from genome assembly GCA_963277665.1 of Viscum album. Classification (NCBI taxonomy): domain Eukaryota; kingdom Viridiplantae; phylum Streptophyta; class Magnoliopsida; order Santalales; family Viscaceae; genus Viscum; species Viscum album. The sequence goes on from OY728134.1 coordinate 1,286,466,529, forward strand.
TTTAGTTTTTACTATTAATTTAAATATTCATTTGTAAATATTGTTAATTATAATTTTTTATTTTTTATTTTCATAAATATTTATTTATTTTTAATTATTTATTTATACATGTTATGGTTTCTGAATAAAATATTATTTAAATATTTGAACTTAATTTGTTAATTAATAAATTTAATGTGTAAATTATTTTAAACATGATGTTATGCTTAAAGTATATACTTTATTTCATTATTTTTACTTATTTTTTTTATTGACTATTTTTATTTTAAAATATATATTTTATGAAATAAATTTAATATTTTGTTTAATGAATTTATCTTTTATTTTATTTGTTTATGAAAAATTAAATAATTAATTTTGATTTTATTTTAATTTAAATTATGGTTTTGTGTTTTTGAATTGTGTTATTGTTTTATACTTTTCTTTTAATATCATTTAATTTTTAAGATATCCATTTTAGGAATCTGATTTTGGTAAATGATCTACATTTACGTAGTCATTTTTGGGGAAGTAAATCCACATAGGGGATTTTTATACAAATCTACATAGACTTTTTTGGTAGATCTCACATAACTGATTTTCAATATGCACAAACCCATGTAACTAAATGCATCTACATATCCAATTAATATGGTATGTTCATAATCATTTACATGATTGTCCTTGGAATGAAGGAAGATAACTCAAAAAAGAAAAAATATTATGGGATAATCTTGAGTCGACCAATATAGAACCACATAAAGTCATATTAGTGAATCCATCTAATGCCGAAGAGCTCACAATGATGGAGTCCGAAACCTCCATGAGTTTAAATGATTAACAACAATATTTTTAAGGACCCATGCTAATATAAAGATATGAACCTCCATTTTGTACCCACTTGAGCTCGATAAAGATAAAGAACCCACCATGTGAGCCTTGCTGAATGATAAAGACGATGACCAAGTCCTGATAGGCTCCAAATGGATTATTATGAAGAGAGTATCACCACAGGTGAGGAATAAACTGGGTTTGATTAACATAAGATATCATCATTGATGAAACGAATGTAGTTCCAAGTTTGAATTGAAGTTATAGGTATTGTTAGACTATGATCATTGATAATCCCTACAGATATGACCATCCTCACTGACGATGAACTGTGGTGATGCCACAATAATCCATTAGCTGTCAGAAACTCAAGCATGAAGCATGTCGTGTTAATGACCTAACGCTTCCATCAAACCAATATTTACCAGATCTATGAATAGAAAACCAATCTGCACTAGAGGAAATCTAACCATGGTGTATTTTAAAATTTTAATATGATGAAACTGATAGGATTTTTATATATGTTTTTTTATTTATAAATATATATGTTTTCATATTATGATATATATATATATATATTGTGATTATTTCATGTTGTTAAGAATTATGTTATTAAAATTTGAAAGTTAAAATGGTATGTTTTTAAGAAAAATCTTTACATTCCATTCGTTTTCAACAATTTATTATATTTATGATTTTTTTAATTCCAAAAACCTCTTAGATGCATCATCTGTGTTTAAAATTTTATTTGGATTGGTTTTATTGTTTATATTTAAAAATAATTTAAATTTGAATACTTTAAATTTAATAAGTGTTCAAATGTTTCAAGTAGTCAACTTTGAGAGCTTATAAAATATCAACTATGGAAAAAATATAATTAAAAAATGAAATAGTGACTAAAAATGAAAATATGGTTGATATTATAAAGAATTTATTCATTTTAATATACATTATTCATATACATAAACAAGTAAAATAAATGTAAATTGTGAGGTTTCATCCTACACAGTAGAGTGATAATTTGATTCCCATATAAAGATTGTCGATATCCATGCTAGGGTGGAGTGTGATGACCTGGAGAGGGCTGATCCTCATGCACCAGAACGTCGACCATCACATTATCCGCTTATGTGTTAGTGTGAGGAGGTTTCAAATAGATGTCTTACTATATTCTAGATCATTCTACCACTGTGGTATTATAAGGACCCTCCATCATCGCAGTGGGGAACCATATAGGCTGAAAAGGATATAGTCCCTAGGCTAGAGAAAACAACGGATATCCTATAAATAATGATGGACACCATGCTTCCTGATACACAACCACAATCAGCTAAGATTGGAATACTAGAGGGATGACCTATTACTACGGAATATATGAGGGATCATGTACAACACAACGTGTTCTACTTCATCATCATCCTGGATCCATAGCATCAACAACTACTAGAGGTGGTTATTGAGTATGAAACTCCACTCTTTAGGGTGGATTATTGAAGATGCTCTCATTAATCAAATGATAAGATGGTATCATCCCCAGCACTACAACATGAATCACTTGAAATCTAGAAACCCCATCCTCCTCTGGATTAGTTATGTGGATAATCTGATGTACTCTAGTATGTTGTAAAGGTATTAAAAATGAAATAGCAAATAACACAATAAAAAAACTAATGTAAATTTATTAACCTACCATATCTTGAATCCCACTGCCATGTTGATTGAAATAGTGTATATACTTAAATATACACCATGGATCATAGTTGACCTTCTTTGAAATATGGATTCGCAACGTTGGTACACCATGGACAAATAGCATTTCTCATCTTCCCCAGAGGTTGAGATACACAACATATCATCTGCACTACTCCTCATCCTTCCTCACAGCCAACTTCAAATCATAAAGTATCTGTTTCTTTCTTGGTGGAAATTACAAGGGATTAACAAAGAAAAACTGGCACATGACTCTATAAGGATGGTTCTATTCAATAATATGAAAGTGTATGAGTGGCACTACAACCATAGCATCATGAAGTCTAGAGGTGCAATATATTGCAAACTATTTCAATAAATCATAATATGGTATCCATGAAATCATAAATTACATGTGAGATTTATCAAAAAATTTCCTTACTAAAAACAAAATTGATACTATTTTTTTGGCAATGATAAATTGTATATACTTACCACATCAGGTAAGATACTATACAACTTGAGATGGTATACACCCAAATTGTGTCTGAAAATGCTGAAGAAGTTGTGTTTTCTAATCCACCTATAAAATGAAACATCAAAAGTGATAAATAATAAGAAATAAAATCTAATAACTCCTACTAGCATCCAAAATCAATAGAGATGAGTGATTATATCGACGTCCATGTGGAGTGTCATGAAACATATTTATAGGTAGTGGATGACCAGAATACTCAAGGCATAGTTGGGGAATGCACTCCCATTCTCACATATGAAGATTAATGTTGCATCCCCTGAGATCTATGTGGTCTACGTGACATGCCATCTATAATTATCTATATGTGTAATTCAAGATGGTAGATCCCCACTTGTACATCCCTACATGATCAAATTCCACCATTATCCCTAGATACATCATATTCACATGATTACCTGAGTGACTAGTGAAAAAGAACCCTCCAATGATCCATAATATATTAATATGGGTGTGACACATGATGATATTCTCCTCAGAGTCTTCCAGTAAATATGCAAACGATGCCTCAATCCAACCCAAAGATATCGACCCACCATCCGTAGCTGTAGGGTCAGCAGAAATGTCAATGCATAGTAATCACTAAACAAGGTCATGACAGTATGTATGAGTGGGTATAATAAAGTATTCCCCTTGGATAGGAAGACTAAGAATTACTATTTAATCCATGAGGGTTATGGTCATCTCTCCCTAAATAAGGTGGAATGTGTGTGTCTCAGGTCTCCACCTCTCTAGTAGGAAAAAAAGAAGGTGATGATCAAAAAATGTGAAATCATATAATTCAATTCTATAGAATCCAGAACTTCACAAGTATGGTATAATAGTGGGTGGAGGCAACATTAGATGATGATGGTGCGCTCGAAGCACCCTAATCCGTCAAACATAATGAAACTCTAGCACAAACTGGGAAACATGTGTAGCCTACTCATTGAGTATTCTCGTTTCCTCCATCTGTATGTAAAAAAATTAATTAAGTAAAAATATTTGTATATTTTTTAAAATTCTATAAAATTAAGGATCTTATATTAAAAATATATATTTAACAATATGAGAAGATCACATTAGTATAATACATCATTGTGGATGATACAGTGAACTTGTTCCAATAATGTTAGGGAATTGTTTCTAGTTATGAAGATTATATGGTCAACCCTCATTGTCCGTAATATTCAATGAATGTTTTAGAAACTGAGGTAAAAAAATTATAAAACCCAAAATCAGTTTATTTATCATTGATAAAATGTCTATTATGACCATATAAAGTGAAATTTAGAATAATGAACCCTTTAAAGGTATCTCATTAGTTTATAAAGAAAATATGAATGATCTAAAGCATATCCCCCAGGTGTGTCAAACTAGGTGTGCAATAAGGCCCATTTTTATGTACTAGGTTACACTGAATATGGCCCAAGACACCTCGTTAGTGTTTTTAATACTAGGTACATCTGTCCCAGATCCACATCCACTGGTAGTATCCTGATAGAGAGTTGATTGAATAGATAAACACATAATCATTATGATAAAAAAAATTATAATGTTTTCTTATATTTGAAGTATGACACTAATTATTACATAACCATTATTTAATCACTAGTTAACCATTAGTTCATCATTATTTGATAATTATTTAATTTTTTCTTAACCATTAGTTAAACATAGGTTATTCATCCCTTAATCATTCTTTAATAATTATTTTATAATTACTTAATCATTATTTAATCATCCCTTAATCAATCATTAATCATCCCAAAATCATATTTTAATAGTACCTTAATCATTATTTATTCATTACTTAATTATTCTTGAATCAGTAATTAATTATTCGTTAATCATTACTTAATCAATAATTAATCATTAAATAATAAATAACCAATCATTACTACTTTAGGATTTCCTTAATAATTCTTTTATCGTTACATAATCATAATTTAATCATAAATTTATCAATACTTAATCATTTTATAATCATTACTAAATTGTTATTTAATAATTGTATAATCATTTTTTAAACATTAATTAATACTTAATTAGTTATTCCATAATAAATAGTTATTCATATGATATTTATCAGTTAATTATAATTAGATAATCATTTTATGTAATCATTTTTTAACCCTAAGTTATTCATTAGTAAATCTATAGTCAGTCATTACTAATAAAAATTTTTATTTTTAAACTATATATAACTAACAACAAAAGTTAAGAAATAACATATTTAGAAGTAACTAAAAATAAATCAATGAAATAAATAAATAACAATAAATTAAATAATAAAAAATAACTCTAAATGATGCTTCAAAAAAAACTGAGAATTCTATTAGACCACCAAATCCACCACGCATTATAAATACTTATTATAGAGATTGATGCTATAGAATTTAGAGATGTGAATTAATTTTGAAGTGAGGAGGGGGTGGGCGGGGGGGGGGGGGGGGGTGTGGGGGTGACCTTTTATTGGATGTTACAGGAGAGGCCATTGGGAGAAGTCCTCCCTTATCCTTTACGTTAGGTGAATGGCATGTGTTCGCCTACCACCTTTCACTTTCTCTTTAGATAGAAGGCACCCACACCCACACGCCTTTTCTATGTCATCGGTCTGGGGAAAAGGCAGGGGGGTTCCACCACCTTTCAATAAATCAATAAGGTTGGAATAACCCCAGAAACTTTTAAACACATTTTTATTTTATTGACCTATCCCTGTTTAAAATAATCTAAAAAAAATAAAAAAACTCACACTAATTCTGATGATAAAATTCATATTTGGATAATCCTAAGAATAAAGACGATGAAAAAACTAAAGAACTTGAACCTGTGGAAATCCATTGTGGACAAAGAACATAATCTTCCGAGGTTGATATATGTTTTTTTGAATATTGATGACGAATCTAATTTTCAGGATAACCAAACAACAATTTGAGCTTGAAAAACACAATATTAATGTTTAGGGTCTTATTGAGGTGTTTTGGTGGCACTTGATGTAGTTTAATAATGGATAAGGGATCAATGAACTATCACTGGATCATTTCAAAGTATAAAATCTCATTTATAGAAAAAATTCCATATTTTTGATGAGTGGTAGTTTATTTTGTGTTGATTTTTGTTTACGGGATTAATGTTCATCGATTCGAGGTGGTGACATAGCCTAATTTAGTGTGTTGAGCATTAATGTAGCCAAATTTTAAATATCTTCATTTTTTGAAGATAAGTGTGGAAACTGATAAATGTTAGTTAAAGTGTAATAATTGGAAATGTTATGAAAACTTACTAGTGATAGGTAGGGTAATTGAGTGTTTGCATGATTGGTAGAGTTTATTGGAGTGCTATAATAAAGTGACACAACCAGAGATAGTAGACAAAATTTTATCTCGCCCATTTGACTATCACCATAGGAGATGGTGGAAATTATATTAGTGACATAAAATATTATAAAACGATATTAGAGGGAAATATTTTTTGGGAAGAGAGAATCAAACAACAATAGAGATTCACACATATTTTTGGAGGGAGATCATTGAGGGATGAATTAGAAGATTTTTTGGAGACCTCTATTGTTGATCATCCTGATGAAGATAGAGATTATTGTTCACATCCATATCTTCATCTTGTCTAGTAATAATTATATGGGATGAACATTATGATTTTGACAGGGGATTCTTTTCTGAGAATTCTTTTCCTCTTCTTATTTAAAAAGGTTAATTATATGTAGAATTGTGACTGTAGAATAATCAACTAATGTTTGATGATCAATTATTCTATCACTGTTTTCTTCTATCTTACTTCTTATGATTAAATCATTACTAATTGGAGTGCATAATTCTTTGACTGTAGATTGTTAACTTAATATGGTTATGATTTTTTGCTCGACTATCATTATTTAAACTTCTCAATTCTCAATCGATAATTATGAGAACAACAAGAGCCCAATTGTGTCTTGGTTCACATCCATCATTGAGTTCTTAGATTTATCTTAATGAAAGGATGTTTATGAATTGAATATTAGTTATTTAACATGAATTTTTAATCCTTATGAGATGCATAACAAGATATTTAAATAGTGTGTTCAGGGAGTTTATAATAAATATTTTTAAATCAGTGAAAAAATGATTAACCCTAAGAATATTCAGGAAATGTTTTCATTCCATTTCTGAACATTTATCCAAATCTCTCACACTTATATTTGTTCTTCTATTGAATCTTATTGTTTCGATTTCTTTTGTTTTTGGTAATTATAATTTTTTATTTTACAATAATATAAATCTCATTGAAAACATGAAACAAGTTATAGTAATAATAAAAAGTAAAAACTAATCTTTATTGTTGAAACCTCATTTGGAGACAATAATGGGTTCTTTAATATTTCTATAGTTTGGATTAAAAACATGAATCTATAGAAAATAATCACACAAAATTATGAGTATTGATTATGAACTATTTATTAGGAGGGTTATAATGTAGTGTCTAAAGGAAATAAAGAAAAAAATATTATTCATCTTTTTTAAAAAATGGGGTACAATGATTAGTTAAAAAAACATCAAAGAGTCGATTATTCTACTATATGTCACAAAATATATTTGAAAATGAAAAATTAGAAAATTTCCTAAAACATAAAGTCTAGATCAATTGAAAGAAGTACTAGAAATTTAAAATCTAGAAAAAACTGAAACTTCACAAAAAGAAACAACAAAATAGAATTACATCAAAATTGAAAACCTTCAGAATTTAGAGAACATGGCTGATCGAAGAACATTGTTGTAGATATTTTCTCCAGATTAGGAGAAACAATAAAATTTATTGTAATACCCTAATATATCCCCATGCTTTGAGCTCTGATCCGGAATGATCCATAACCTTCCAAAAATATAAGGTTCACCTAGTGATGATACTCACAAAAATGTAAAAAAATTAACATGGTGTGTATCACCATGATACCATAGAGAGAGAGTTAGGATTAGATCATGATGAATTGATTCCCTATTTCTCCTGATGTGGTGTATAATATGTGTTTATAATACTCCTAATAATCCTCAATTGGTAGTTGAAACCAACTCAAAAAGATATTCCTCAAATGTTTTCCCTGTCTCTAGGATTTCCTCCCTCAACAATTAAATTTATGGAATTAGGAAGTTGCATGGTGAGGCTTTTCTTGAGTATTGGGAAATATTTAAGAAGATATGTTCTAGATTCTATGACCCTCGTATTTCAAACCTTATTTTCATCCGATATATCTATGAGGGACTACTCTTGATGGATATGAGTATTATAGTTAATTCCATTGTATGAGTATTGGTAGATAAGACTCCCATTGATTCTAAAAATACAGAAACAATCATGGCCCAAAATAAACAAAAATTTGGTACTTGGGGCTTGATACATATCAAATATCCCATAGAAGTATCTACATTCACATCTTAATGTAGGAAATTAGAAATTCAATAGGATGATCTTTCTAGAATGATGTGATATATGTTGACTAACTCCATCCCTTCACATATTAAACTTTAAATATTTGTTCCCATTCAGATGATATTTTTCATTTGATCTTTTTATGATAATTTTAATGATTAATTTATTAAATTAAATAAAGGATATGATTTTTTTAATGATATATTTATGGGATAACCTTTCTGGAAAAACCTGAATAATCAATTCCTAAACTAGAACATTCAATCTTGTCCATACAATCGAACCAAAATTCTATCCAAGGTTGTAATTACCAAAAATACCATAGGTTTAAGCATAATGATAAAAAAATATGAATTTATAGTCCCAACAAATTTATTATCATTCCATGTAAAATCATAATCACTACAGAAAAAATAGGTGGGAATTAATTAAATTTTTAGAATCAAGAAAATAAAAAATAGTAAGGTATTGAATTTAGTGTTTCCATCCTTGAGGATATGGATATAAAGTAATAACATATTACTCAACAATAACAAGTTTTGTTACAAAATATGGTAACTCAATTGGGTCAGATGGAAAATAAAATCAGTGTTTTGAAATATTAAATGAGTGTTAATTTTCCATCATAATATGAAGTGAACCTAAGAATAATATAGATTGTAAATAAAATAATTTTTTGAAGTAGAATTAGAATTAAAAATCCCAAGATAAAAAACATGAACAATAAACCTAAATAAATTGTTTTACTTTTAAAAAAAATGAAAAACCACATGAAAAAGTGAAAAAACCACCTACTTAATAAATTTTAGAACCCAATAAACCCATTTTTGAACATTTTATAAAAAACCATCCAAAAAATAAAAATAAAATATAAAATTATAAAAAATGATTCAAATAATAAAATAGCTATTTTAGAAATGTAATGGGATATTACAAAGGGATGAATAAATTTGAATATTACTTGAAAATCTGTAAAGAACCACCAACTTATCCTATGGAAAACCCTCGTTTGAAAAACCATATTGAAATTGAAACGAATAAAGAAGTAAATGAAATTTTTATTAAATTATAAGTTAACATCCTATTTATTGATGTAATGAAACAGATCCCTCATTATGATAATTTTCTTAAAGGGATGTGTACTCACAATAGAGATTTTAAGAGAAAAGAGAATGAAAATTTGAGAATAAATGTTCCTTCTATGAAGAGGAATTATTTTCCTATTAAATTAAATGATCCAGGTATATTTTTCCCCTTATGTAATTGGAAATCATTAATTTTTAGAGGAAATGTTATGTTTTAGATCCTTCATAAATTTCATGCCTTATAATTTCTTTTTAGATCTGCATATTTAAGAGCATAAGTAATCTGGTATTTTCTTCCATCTAGCTAATAGTAGTTTAGCTAGCCAGATGGTTCCATTGAGGATCTCTTGTTAAGGGTTAAATATAATATATTCCATACTGATTTTTATGCAATAGATGTGAATAGTGGTATAGATAGAACACATGCACCATCAATAGTTGGGTGAAACCTTTTGAAAACTATTATGTTAGTTATTAATGTGGATAAAGGGACTGTTTCTTCAGAGTTTGGTGGAAATATGGTTAATTTTTTTATCTTTGAATCAATGAATCAAAAAATGGAACACCATTATTCACTCCAGGATAGTCACAAACGCATCCCCCCAGGGTCCGTGCCATGACTACCCCAAGCCCGCCTTCTATAGGCCAGGGGCTGACGACTAGCACTGAAAGGCGTATTCCCTAAAACCAGGAAGGCATTGCCTCTATAGCCTATACAAACACGTAACCAAGCACACAGTAAGATATGAACACATATAAATTGTATAGTAAAAAGAGTGTATACAATAAGTTGAAGGGGCCATAATACAAGCCCAACCAGAAAGTACAAGAAAACTGAAAAGTACAAGTAAACAGAAACAGCTCCTGTGAGCACCCACCAGGCATCATACTTGAATGGTAGGTACATATCTCAAATAACTTTCTATGCGGTACACCTCATCTAATTTCCACCTCTGAGATACCTCCAATCCTGGTACTCTCTTCCTCAGTCAGCGCTATCCGTCTTCTGTACCAAACACAACTAGGTGCAGGTGTAGCCCGTGCAGGGGTGAGTATAACAATACTCAGTAGGGACCCCGAGACCCTCAAAGGTCTCACAAAATCATCAAAGGATAAACCAAAAAGCATGTAATCATATTACAACCCTACTTAGGTATATGCCCAAGAATATAACCATGTTATCAGGTATACCCATCTCATTCATGAGGAAACACAAAGTCCAACTCAAAAACCCAAAGCTCAACTGTTCCAAAAAGAAAGGAATACCATGAAGGTAACACCACAAAGGTAAGTACCACAAAGGTAACACCACATAGAAGAAAACCACCAAGGTATCCCCACGAATTTAAGTACCACAAAGATACATCACATTGAAGAATACCACAAAGGTATCACCACGAAGGTATGCCACACATAATAATACCACCAAGGTATCACCACGAAGGAAAGTACCACATAGATATGCCACACATAAGAATAAAACAAAGGTATCACCACGAAGGTAAGTAACACATAGGTACTCCACACAGAAGAATACCACAAAGGTTTCAACATGAAGGAAAGTACCACACATGTACGCCATAGAGAAGAATACCACACAGGTATCACCATGAAGGTAAGTACCACACTGGTACACCACACAGAAGAATACCACCAAGGTATCACCATGAAGGAAAGTACCACAAAGGTATCACCATGGTGGTAAGGACTCAGCTCACACTAGGTATAACTTATGTACAGTATTAGAGATGATTAGATGTTATTGTTGAATCATCTTACTATATTAAAAGGTAGACCCATGTAGGATCCTAAATAATCATCATACCCCCACAGGATCCTAGTACAACATCAGACCCATAGATGATCCTAGTACAACATCAGACCCATACAGGATCCTAGTTCACCTTCAGACCCACACAAGATCCTAGTATAGCAGACCCACGAAAGATCCTAGAGTAGTCCCGCATGGATATCTAGAGTCGATCCATGTGGGACCCTCAAACACATGCCAACGTAGGATCCCAAAACACAGACCCACATAGGATCCATTTCTCATATTACAGTAAGCTACAGGGTTCCCGCAATAAGCTCACTTTTTTCTGGGAGGGTCCGCTCCTGAATCCATAGGTCGATACCCCAACTTCCACGAAGTCCCATGAAAAAATATCCCAATGGACTTACACACAAAAGGGTTCTCAATGAAACATACGGTGCGTCAACCAGACGCCTAGTCTGTATGTTATTGTCCTTTTAGTCCCGAGGGCCCGGTTGGATTCGTGATCGATCCAACCCGACAGTACCCCAACATTATCCTAATATAAATTGGGTTATAAAAAAGTACCGTCATGCTCTACGGTTTCTGACCCCACATACTGTTCATCAAAAGGATTCATGTAGCTCATGATATGACCAAAAGAGCGAAAATGGTTGAAGTTGGTCCAGGTCTGGTTTGACCCAGTCAGACCGGCCCGGGCCGACCCGACCTGACCCGAACAGGGTCCGACCATGGGTCCGACCCGGCCTACTGTGTCCGGCCTGGCCCAGCCCGCCGGCACGGCCCGCTGGGCAGCCCGTGCTAGGCGGCCTGTTAGGAGGTCCGTGGTGCGGCGGCCAGCAGCGAGGCGACCCGCGGTGAGGTGGCCCACGGTGAGGCGGCCCACCGTGCATTGGCCCGTCGTTTGGTGGCCCGCAGCGGGGCGTCTCGTGGTGCGACGACCCATGGTGCGGTGGCCCATAGTTCTTTCGGGCTGGCGGGATGGCCAGTCTCCTCCGCACAGAGCGGTCGCACGCTGTGCCTCTACCGGCGGCCAGCTAGGTCGGCCACCCTTCATTCACTGATGTAGTAGAAGGCCGCGGATCCTGTATGCCAGGCGGCATGGACGCACTCCACCATCTCTTTCGTCCCGCCATCTTCGACGGCCGCCACCCTTGCTCCGCCGCAGTCGACGGGCCGTGATATTTCCCCGGAAACATGGTTGCGCCGCCACCTTCGTCGTGGTAGGCCGTGGTGCTGGCCGCCGCTCTCGAGTCCCACCAGTGCCAATCGCCATCACTAGTCGCCATCATCCTCCATTTCAGTGAACACATCAAAAACCAAAAAGGTTGCGAAGAGGTCAGGCCATGTTCATTTGGCCCGCAACCTCCGCTTTAGGGCGGTAGCAAGTGGTTTAATAATTCTTGAATCTTATAGAACGTCAAGAACGAGTAAGGGGGTATTGAAAACAACAAACCCTACCTCAAGTTCATTGTAGGGAATCCGTATTTGAAGAAGTGTCAGTGTCCGTCATCCCCGCAACGAGCCTCCAATGACATCGCTCGATCATCGTTCTTTGGTTTGTGGTTCGAGGTTGCTCATCACCACCCGCTGGAACCGGATCCGTCCTCCAAGTGTTGGGCATCACGACACTTTACCAGAGCATATTCTATTGGTGAATCCATGCTAATTCCTCCATCCAAGCCCCATATAAATAGAATAGGGGGAGGGTAAATAACGATTGTGTAATTTATGAAGGCTAATTTAATAGGTTCCTTCATAAATTCCAATGGCGCTGTTACTTAGTATTTGAAATGTTGAGCCATTTAATTTATGTTGGCATAATTAAATGGGAGGACCAAGAATCACATCCCTCATTAAATAGGGATTTTAATGAGGTCGGGTGGTCCCCACCATTATGAATTCAATTTGGGGGGTTTCCTAGCTCGGGTGGTCCCCACCACTGCACATACAAATTGGGAGGTTTTAAATATAAAATACAAGTTGTTCTTTATTTTATTTTTATTCTTTTAATTCTCCCATGAAATTCACGAAAAATAACATTCACCCTCAACTTACTATAGTCAAGGTGAAGATCTCCTTATGTGAATATCGGCACTGTGAGTTCAATGGTGCCCTTGGATATCAATTCTGAGCACCCTTTCAAAAGTTATATAGCGCCACTCGCACATTTACTAAACGTACCCAAAAAAATGTTCTAAAAAATTATAACAGTAACCCTTAAACTGTGCCGGTTGAGGTTAGGATCTGCCAAAGTGAAACACGTCCCAAAAAAACCAATGGTACTCTCAGATTTTCAATCTGAGTTACCTTTTATGAGTTATGAATTTGACAATAAAATAATTGTCACTTAATTATTTTATTTACGGCTGAAAACTAACATTCATTGGTGGCCTGCACTGACCAATTTTAGTTTTTTCCTAAAGAGAGATTAACCTCACAAGTTCAGCGGTGGTCTCAAATTTTCAATCTGAGTTACCATTTGTGAGTTATAAACATTTGAAAAATAAAATAATTTATTTAATTATTTTATTTACGATTATGTCATTTTTGGGGTTTCTAACAGGAGGCTCGTGCTGACTAAACTTAAGTCGTGCCTATGGTGACCCACAATCATGAATGCAATGGTGCCCTTATATTTCTGATCCGAGTTACCATTTAAGAGTTACCCCACTTTTTCAGGAAAACCGCTTACGTGCGCTAATTAAAACCCAACCAAACTTCGACGGATCATTTCGGGAACTCTGGGCCTCAGAATTGCACGGCGTCAGATTCCAAGGTCTAAAAATAATTCCATATAATTAAAAAAAATTATACAGAATTTTTGAGACATTACATTCTCCCCATATTAGGCCTTTATGTCCCCGAAAGCCACAAGAAAGTCAAAACAACCAAAAGAGGGTACTGAGCATGAATCTGAGCCTCCTGCTCCCATGTGCTCTCTTAGAGGTTCCCATGAGGCCAACATACAAACAATAAAGGTATCGATCACCCAAGAAGGACTCTCTCTTCCCGATCCTCAATATCCACTGGAACCTCCGTAAACGTCTCCCCATCATCGATGTCTAGCTCACCGTGGTCGAAGATGTGAGATGGGTCATGCACGTATCTCCTCAGCTGGGATACGTGGGAGGCATCGTACACCCAATGCAACTGAGAGGGAAGTTTTGGGTGGTAAGACACCTCACCCACTTTTTTGAGGACCTGGAAGGGTCTAATGAACCTCAGAGATAACTTCCCGCCCCGACCAAATCTCAGCAAACCTCGTCGGGGTGAGACCCATAGGAAGACGTGGTCACCATCCTCAGACTCTAGAGGTCTCCATATCTTATCGGCATAAGAATTCTGCATACTCTATGTAGTCTTCATCCGCTCCTGGATGATCTGAACCTTCTCTGTGGTATCCCGTACCATATATGGACCCATGAGTGCTGACTCCCCCAGTTAAGTCTAGCACAAAGGAGATCTGCAAGGTCGGTCGTACAACGCCTTGAAAGGTTCCATCTGTCTAAGGATAGAAGGCAGTGCTCAAACGAAGGTACATCCCAAAAGCCTCTTGCAACCCCTTACATAGCCGAGAGGTGAAATGTGCATCATGATTGGAGATAATCATCAAGGGTACTCCATGTAGCTACACAATCTCCTGTACGTAGAGTCGTTCCACCCTCTACTAAACCCTGCTCTCTGATAGGTAGGAAGTGGGCCGACTTGGTGAGTCGGTCAATGATCACCCAGAAGGAATCATGACCCCTGGACGGGCGTGAAAGACCTGTCATGTTGTCCATATAAAATCCATCCCACTTCCACTCTGGCACCTCTAATGGCAGAACTAAGTCTGTCGGAACCTGGTGCTCTGCCTTCACTTGCTGACAAGTGAGGCACCGTGAGACAAACTCTACTACTACTTTCTTAATTCCCGGCCACCAGTGATGACACCGGAAGTCCTGGTACATCTTAGATACTCCTAGATGTACCTATAGAGGGGAAATATGAAACTCCCTCAACACTTCCTTGTGTATCGCCACCGGTACCATATTGTGTCCTTTGAAGAGGATGACTTTCTCCCCACCTTCAAAAAATCCATCAGGTGGCTGTCATGTGGATATCTGAGCACGTCGTCCTTTGAAGAGGTTTCCATTCTCCCCACCTTCAAAAAACTAACTATTTTGATATATTATTTGTTTGAACCTACTAATAATAAAATGAATTCTTCAACAACAACAAACAATGAGAATCCCATAAAATTTCATGTACGTGTATTTTAATTCTAATTTATTTTGAAAGTTTAATATTTAAAATTTTCTAAATTTTTTGTAACTTTAGATGTGGTTTTTTTATTTATGCTTGGTATATGAAAGAAAAAATAATCAATAAACCATGTGCTGAGAGGCTATGTATTATACAATCTGAGATGAACCCATGTCGTACCTACTACAACTCCATGCCAAAAGGATAAAAAAGTCATTAGAAGTAATCATGAACAATCCAAAAGTGCATTAAACATATTACGTGGTATTCTTAAGGCATCTAGTATTTATTAAGACCAAAATAATGGAGGGTGAACATGTAATTGATATCTACATGACATCAATTTGTTCCTTGGTACATGGTATCGATAATGAATTGAATTTTAGGTTTATCCATAGGCCTATCATAGGTACATCGTAGTAATTGTCTCGTGTGAAGTTAACCACTCTGGTTTAACCATATCTTGAGGGTCAAGTTGTTTCAACTACCAAATAATAATTCCTTAGGTGTGGTAATACATTAAACAAAAAATATCATTAAAGTAAGCATAATACATGTCATCATGATATATATTGACGCATTGATCATTAACTAGACTTTATTGAGTTCTATCAAGTTCCTCTGTAATGTATTTATTTAATTATATATAAGACTTATTGATCTTTAAATGTTTAGTGACTCAAATGAATTTAATGATAAATATTGTTTGATTGTAGTATATTGTGTTTTTTATAGTGGTTTTGACTTTATTGGAAATGTGGTTTTTCAGATTTTTGTAATTTTTTTAACTTACGATGTCAGTTATTTCAAAAACCGACATTGATATTTTTTTAAAAAAAGTCTTTTTGGCATCGGTCTTTTCTAAAACTGATTCTGAAAGCTGGTTTTAGGTAACCGTTTTATCCAAAACCGACCTCGTAAACCTGATATTATTTTATTTTTGGCGTTGGTTTTACATAAAACCAATGCTGAAAATCGATTATTGGGGTCAGTTTATAAAATAAACCGACGCCCAAATCCTGAACAGAAATTATTTTCGGCCTCAGTTTTTTAAATACCAACGCTGAAAATACTATTTTTGATGTCACATTTATAGACGTCCGTTAAAAAATGACGTAAAAAAACCGACGTTATTTTTTTTAATTACTGTTAAAAGAGTGTGTGGAAATAATGAGTATTTTTTAGATATTTGTATACAATGAAATAATTTTTTTCTCTAAATTATAGGGGATATGTTGGCACTTATTTAGATATGATTACACTTTTTGGAAGTTTTTCATCAAAATAAGATTTCAGAGAATCTTTTTATTGGAAGAAAATATAAATAAATTTCTCTATGAATTTGGATTCATATTTTATTTTTAAATGGAATTTCAAAAGTTGAAAATTCTTGGAAACCTAAGTGTGTTTTTAAGTGGCCTATTTGAAACAATATGTGAATGTTCTTTTGTAAAATTATGAGACCGTATTTTTGACCCTTATGATTATTTCCCTTTATTGGGTTCTTCATAATGTATTTAGAAATGTGGTTATGGATGGTTGAAAGGGGATATTATCTTTGAGGGTGTTAGTGGCGAGATTTGGTATATTGGAAAGTCTTTTTTGGTGATCCATGTGTTGTTTATTGGTTTTTCTTATTTTCACACCTCTGTCAAGAATTTTCATAGGAGACTAGGTAGATAATACGAGTTTTGGAAACATGATACACTAGTGTGGTGAAACCCAACAGATAGTGACCTAGGAGGAGTTGTAACCTTCTAGGGGTTCACATGGTACTCGATGATTTGAGAGGACATTAGATGGTGATTTTATTGGTATCTCTAGGGGGATCTTGGGTAGAGTGTTTCAGATGAACGCAGTCTAATATCATCTATATTATACTTTAGTGAGTTTCCCATGATACTTATATCCTTCTTAGGAATAATTAAGGTATCCAACTCATTAATTTTTTTTATCCCTTGATCCTTATGTATTTTAAGGAATGTTTTCTTGATTATTTTAACTAATATTCTTCCTTATTAGAATCATGGTGTTGTTTCTTTATTATTTATACTGTTATTATAGTTTTGGATGGTTTATAAGTTATTTATTATAGTTTTTGAATAGTGTGATATTTTAAATTTGTAATGGTGTTTCTAAAAATGGGTTTGGAAATGGTCAAAAGGGTGAAAGAATGGGAAATTAGTTTTAATTTAAAATTAAAGTAATTTCTTATTAGATGTGAAAGGATATTTGAATCATGTGTTATTATAAAATAGGGCTTAAATATGTTTTTCATGGTTTAATGTATATAAAATAAATATCAAATGTTTATAAAGTTTACATGAAAATGATCATAACCTTTCTGTACTTAAAAATGGAAGGAAACATATTTTTCTAAATTTATATCAAATTAAAATCATTGGAATGTTATATAAATGTGATTTTATGGAATCATTAGTGGAATCATACTTGAAATATATTTCACACACCATGCTCATACCATTAGGTGTATACAATTCTTATGGTACTTTGTGGTGCTCAATCTTTTCTACCCTCTGATCTTGGTTTTTGGGAAATTTGATCATATATTGATATATTTTGTTTTTTTAATTATTTTTTATTCATTTTCAAATAATTACATATATTTATATTATGAATGTGACATAAATTGTTTTTTATTTAATTATTTAGAGATATTTATTTGTTATTTGAGGGAAAAATCATTCTTAGGTGTGTTCTTTGATACCTTGTTACTAGTTTCCAACCCACGTGGATCAGGAATTTCTTTCGAGCCTAGTGGGTGATTCGGTTGCATTTCTATTTTGATTCCATATTTTCTTATCCTATTACACACTAGATCATATATCTAGTTCTTCATAAATTAATACATCTCATCCTCAATTTCATATAGCCACATTATTTTTTTTGGGATGAGATACTAATTCTAGTTATCCATATGGTGTACCCACATTATCCACCAATACAAACTCTGATTAAAGTTATTTTATTGATGGATTCCTTCCTCATTAAGATCATGGAACCTAAAAAATGATAGGTTCATGATGTGCAACATCACATGTGTCTTGTGATGGTTCTTTGAATTCAAATAGAGATTATTGAGTCTCCTCATTCTCAATATCCTCCTCTACTATCACGTTTTCCACTGATGATGGATTTTTTCCACCACCACTTCTTTTGTGGTTGGTTCAAATATTATATCTATTATATTTGGAACTAAATTTTCAACACATTATATTTCAGATATTCTAGGTTTGTTCTTGTTACCAATAATATTTTTCTAAGGGAGAATGAAATAACTTCTTTTAATCACATTGTTTTCCTTTTGGTTAAGAACCTTCTATAAGAACATCAAATCTCCAACATTAATGAAGATTCATGTTTTATATATCCCATAATGTTTCTAACTAATCTCATTATATATATAAGAAAATAATAAAAATATAAATACTCATAAATGAGAGTAATAGGCATGTTCACCAGACAATATCATATATTAAATCATTATATTTCAAGGGACTAATGGAGGTAAATGGATGAGGAAACATGTGACTCAAAATTTGAACCTATAGAATATATTTTAGGGATTTAAAAATATATTTATACTCTTAATATTTTCTATGACGGATGTGTTCATCCTTTATACAACTCTATTGTGTTATGGCATTCATGTTACCTTCATCTCATGTTGGATTAAAAGACAAAAATAATAGTAATCAATGTCTAAATATATAAAATCTTCATTATTATTTGAATGAAGAAACTTTATACTCCATCTAGATTAACACTCATATATGATTTGGAACATCGTGATGAAATACATCATTTAGTCCAAAATTCATAAAAAGTACTACCAAATCATTTTGGATACATCATAAATAAATAATATAAATTTTTTTAGGTCATTGTGAATCAACTCCCATGGGACTGCATATATAAGAGTGTATCAAAATCAATAAATCTAATATCCATAATGATAAAGCATTTAATGGGACTTTTTTTTATTTCTGTAAAAGCTTTAATTATATGGATTTGGGGATCCATCCTTGTGTGCACTAATGTAATTCATATTTTTTTGGGTTTATAACACTCTATCAATCATGCGTCGAGCCTCCTTGTGAACATATTTTATAATTATTCTTTGTACATTTTATTGAGTCTTTTTTCACTTATAATCACAATAGTTTTGTAAAACATAAAACATATGTGTTATCAAGCTATGATGAATGATCCCTTATTCATCGTTTATGTGAAATTTATAGAGATGTTTCTAATGTTTTTTCTATTAAAGGATATCCTAAATAAATAGCAATTTGAAAATATACAAAATGTCATATATCCTTTCAGATAACTATGTACCCAACATTCATCTTATCTTGGAGATCACCCATTATAATGATCTTCATCAAACCGATATTCCCTAGCTTGATTTCACAAAAAAAACTATCTTGATTTTTAAATAAATAATTATTATACAAAACGAAGTGGTAAAATTCTATAAAATCAACCAGTAATTCCATATCTTCTCCTAATGTGTAAATTTATGTTTCTTATTCATAAGTAAAGGAGAAAAGATAAACATTTATAGTGATTGTTATGTGTTCATCTCTATTTCATCTATCTTGGATACTACCATGGAAATTATCTTGCAGCAACATCTCATAACTCTCTTGTATGTGTCCCGCTATGCCAAAATGTTAGTATATGTACATTAGTATCCTAACATCTATAGAAAAACCTCCACTCTTACTTTTTCCTCTTTATTAGAAAACAAGGAAGTGTAAATATATATAGGTTGTGTGGTGAAGAGTTTTTTTAAAAAAAAATTATAAATATAAGATTATAAAACTATGAAACTAGTGTAGATAGGGTAATTGAAAACAAAACAATGTTCAATGATTTTTTATAGTAGTTAGGATCACAAATATCCTAGTATAATATTCAATTTTCTCTCCTAGGTGACAAGTTTTTTTTTCAATAAGAATCACATTTGTAAGGGAGTGATAACCCAATTATAGAAGAACATTTTTCACACCTGATTGTATACCTGATGTAACTTTTTATAATATGGTGGTATAATTGTAAATAACATTTATATGATTCATAACCCACCTAACGTTTATTGGAGTCACAACCCACTTGAATATTTTTCTGGAGTAATAGCCTGACCCTACATTTTAATAGGATTAATAACATAGTATGAAACATGTATGATTGGAAATTCATAAAATAACTCTATAGGAACCAATAAAATAGAAAAAAATATAACAATGATAACCCAAAACAAATTACGAACAAAAATGGAGTAGATGCTGATGAAATTCAATGCATATCAAGAAAATCGATCACATATGTAGTAGATAATCAATCGATGTAGTTACTTTATGATTTCAACAAATAAATAGTAATCATTATTGATACTAAAAAATCCAAAACTATTGTATCTATAATGTATTCAAATGTGTGTATTTGTTTTGAATATATTATGAATAGTTTACTAAATCACATCCCCCCATGATTAAATTCAAACACAATAATCAAGAACCATTAATTATAACATTCAATTAAGTATAGAGGAGTATTTAAATGTCTAATCACATAATTATAGATTATAAAATAGTATACAAGAAAATATTATAGTTACCTTTTATTTGAAATATCACACATATTATTATATAATTCTCATGCTATTTTATTTCTATAGTAAATAGATCAAAATTAAAACCAATGTGATTGTTAAAATGAATATTTATTTTATAGTAAATTAAAACAATTAGAATTAATATAATGAACATATATTTTATTCAAATATAAAAATATCACTAAACATAATAATTTTAGATATATTGTATGTGTGTTTACAAAAAATTACAATCAAAAAATATTTAATCAAACACTTAATTATATTTTAGAAAAATATAATAAGGTAGTATTAAAATAATAGTAGATATATTTTCTATAAGATCCAACAAAAAATAGTAATAATTTGTATCTAACAATAGACTATATACTTTTTATCTAACGATAGTAGAATATTTCTACAACTACTATTCTTCTACCATTACTGTTGATGTTCTACTACTGGTAAAAGAGATTTTACTATTAGTTGTAATTTGTAATCATTGATTCAAGATTGGTTTCCACCATTAAAAAAGATTTAACTACTACTATTCATATTACTGATTGATAAAGTTGGTTACAACTTGTAGTTATGAAGATATGTCTCTATTAGTTATGAAGGGTGGTACAATTGTCAATGTATGCTACAACCAGTGTTAGAAAAGAGGAAATATACTAGTAGTTTATTTTCCCTGTGAATAAGGGTAAGAAATGTTTTTCATGTGAAACACAAGGGTAGGGTATATTAGATGCGTAATGGTATAAAATTTATTCCTTATCTTTCGTAATGGAAAGTTCAGCCTTCAACATCAATTAAAAAGGTAAGTTAAAACTTCAATATAATATTGAATGGTAAAATAGAATTTTTCAGATTGTGTGAAGGTGAAATATATATTTTTAATATTTTTTATAAGGGTAGCTGAGAAAGTTATGTAGAGATAAACTATAAATTCTATATGTTACATAAAGGTAGAGTATATTTCATATGCACAATGTAGTAATACATTCTATGTTATGTAAATGTAAAATAAAATTACATTCTTCGAGTAAAGGGGTAACTCATGTTCCATAATGGTACAATGAAATTTCATAATAATTTTTAAGGGTACACTAAACCTCTTGTAATGGTAAACCATATTATCTAATATTTTCATAAGGGTAACCTAATATATGTGTACGATTAACCCACTATTTCCAAGGTTTGTGTAACGGTATGGAAAAACAATTATAAAAGTATAATGGGTTATATAAGTGTTAATGACATGTTTTGTAAGGGTATGTCAATATTGCAATGTTCATGTAAGGGTAAAAATAAGACTTATGTAATTGGAATACAAAGTACATGATACTTATGTAAGGGTAATCCAATGCTATAATAGGTTACTTGAAATATAGACAAGGGTAGAAAATACTTTGAAACAAATATAAACAATTAAAATTTGTTTTATATAAAAATAAAATAATTGAAGAGTTATAAAAATGAATTCTGAATAAAAATAATAAAATGAAGTAAAATTAATTATAAACTATAAAATTATTTTCAATAATGGTTATAAAATTAAGACAGTTCAAAATTGTAAAAATAATAAAACAAATAAGATACAATACCAGAAAAACTGTCAATACAAACCGTTTTTTTATGCTCATTAACCAATGCCTTGTTTTATTGATTAATTATCCAAGATGGTAGTGTTGAAAGACGGTTCCCTAGACCCAACTTGTTTTGTACTTTGATTAACATTACATTTATTCAGTTTTTTATAATACATTTGTTTATCTTTCTATAATAGTTTAGATACTTCGGCATCCACTTTGTTTATGATAATGTCCTTAGATTACTTGTCGCATCAAAGGGTTATAGTAGATCCAAAGATATAATGATAACCCTGAGATTCCATGACAGTAATATTAAAGTAACGTCCTATGGTGCAATTACATCATTATTAAAAGGACACAGATGATGTGTGACCATCAGGTTCTGGGGGCTCATAAGCATTGATACTTCTTATCATGAACTTCACACTTGATGATCTCTAGTAGTTGAGATCATGAGGACAGACCCGCATAATTGGAACACCACATGTTTTAGGTGTCATTGGGAATTCCTATCTATGGACAAGTGTAACTGTCATTAGACTTGAGATCATACTCAATAGATGTCATTTAATTACGTACATTTGATGCAAGGAGAAAACCATGGAGACAAAGTCATGGAGAGGTAGTTTGTATCGAGTATGTCATAAATGGCATGGCATTGATTGAATGATCGAGAAAGGATTTGTCGCTTCCGAGTTTAGGAAGAGATATCTCAGGCCTCATTGATTAGGATGGTTGCACCTTCATTAAATCCATGGGCATGGTAGTGGAAGTTAAGACCATCCGGATAAATCAACAAATAAAATAAATCAAAATAAAGAATGATGACAGCAGAATGCATTCTGCTTTATTGAGATATCTATGATGAAGAGATTATATTACACGAACCATGTAAGTAGGAAGGCAGTAGTTTCTTTGACCTTTACTTATCTCAGTACGGGACTTGATGGGTTGCTAGACCCTACTCTAGGTTGGTGGATATTCATCACTTCTATTTAGGTAAGGGCCTAGAGGGTAACACACAATAGCGCCTTGAGAATCTGCCCTATTTTGGGAATAGGAATATAGAACTTGGTGGGCCCTGCCAAAGGGTCTAAGTACTATCAAAGTTCTATGGATCACTAAAGAATAAATAAATACATTAATTATTCATGTTTAGAATAATTCTTTGAATTAATTTATAACATATATTTACAAGTTATATAGTAGATACAAGTATTAATATTATTCGAATGGAATTTAATATCCTAAGTTCGTTTAATATTATAAGGAGGTGTGAGTTGAGTTAAAGACTCAAATTTATCACGTAATATATTTATATATAACAAGTAAGTGATAAATTATAAATATTATTTATGGAATAATTTTATTTGTCATAAATAATTATTTCTAACACTTATATAGTAGATGTCTATTACACAGGAGCTGGGAATCCATACCGCATGTTTCAAACACTACCTATATAAGTGAGAGAGAGGCTCTCCCATTTTAACTATTCATGTGTTAAGATTGAGAGCTTGTCACTCCTCATGGAATCTAGAGAGAGAGTCTCTCAAGCAAAAGAGGATCTTCAAGTTCATCCATTTCGGATTGAATCTTTCGCCCTTGCGGTGATCGTCGCTACGCTGAAGTGAGCATCGAAGATCTGCTCTAGCACCCGGATCTTGAAGAATGGCACACGGGCATATTCGAGAGGTGTGTGTGGACAATCTAGAGGGCTTCGACGTTGGAGTCTTCGAGCAACGATAGCCAGTGTCCTATGACAAACTTTCACATGTAAATTCCAAACTAGGTACATGTTCAGTTTATTTTAGTGCTCTATTTAAACATTGTGTTATTCTTGGACAAAACCGGGATAAGATCACCAGAGTTGACTGGGTTATGTATCTCCGGTGGTGCAGAAATTTGTTTGAATTCCCGGCCCACCGGATTCCGTTGTGCCGTCCCACCACAAGGTTTTTCTGAGTCAATAAAATTAAGATGCACTAAATTTAAGTGTGGGTTGTTAAAACGGTTTATTGGGATCTGACCGGGCATCATTTCATTTTCAAATGATCAAGCTACGATCATTTAAAAAATTTAACCGGATCGACGTCCTGGTTTATTTTTCATACATTTTATGTTAATCTCAATTGTAATTGTGATAAAATTAAATACAATATTTTATTAATATAAAATATAATATAATATTTTATTATAAAATATTTTCCACAAAGGTGTGTGGAAAATATTTTTGATAATAAATAAAAAAAGGAAAGGGGAGGGAGGCCAAGTCCCCAAAATGGGGTCTTCATTCCTTTTAAAACAATTATGGGAAGACCAAGACCCCCAAATGGGGTCTTCTTCCATTTATTTTAAAAAAGGAATGGGGATGGATTTTTTTTCTAAGGACAAAAATTAAAAAAATAGTTAGACCCAGGTGGGTCTCCCCTTCTCTCATGCGAAACACAATGATCTCCCCTTAGGGAGAAACCATTGCCGACCAACCTTTTCTCCCCTTCGCACCGGACCACAGCCCTCCTGTCAGACCACCCATTGTCGGAACTCTGCCTCGCGTTGCGCTGCTTCGGACCGCCGCCCCTGGCTGGAACCGGACCGTCTAGCCGCGCTGCTCCCGAACCATGGTCGTGCTGCTCCCGTACCCTGGCTGCGCCGAGCCGCCTCGGACCGAGCCCACCGCTCCCCTTCTTGCCAGCTCGTGCCACCTCGACCCTGCCGGGCCGCCTGCATGTGCCGCCCTGGGCTCCACCAGACCGAACCGTACCGGCCGCCACTGATCCTGGTCATTCCGGTCTAGGCCGTGTTGTACCTGGCTGCCGCCTTTCCGGCTCACCAGATCAGTGGGATGCCAGTTATGCGGCTGGAAAATATGATTCCTGGCCTCTTCTCACTGCCTTTGGTCTTGCCATGATCACTCTATTGTCTTTCCGCGGTCACGCCGTGGTCACACCATGGTCACGCCGTGGTCACACTGCAGTCATGCTACAGTAATGTGGTAATTGGCCCTGCTCCAGGACGACACCCTGCAACGGTTTGTAGTGCTGCCAGACTTCCCGGCTAGAGGTCACCCTACATTAAATTAATTTTAATTAAATTAGTTTTTAAATTAAATTAATTAGAATTAATTTGGGGTTTAAATTAATCTAATTAGAAATTTTAATTTAATTAATGTTTAGAATTAAATTAATGGATTAATTTAATTTTTAGAATTAAAATTAAATTAAACAAATGGAACTGATAAAATAAATTATTTGAATTTAATCAAATTCATTTAATTTATTAGAACACCATCACATTATTTAAATTTATTGCAATTTAATTTTCTTGCACATATTTTATCCTAACTGGTCTTGAGAAAGTGATCGAACTATGCATGTTTGGTATTTATTTATTTAATTAATTATTTATTCAATGTGTGTAATGTTTTTAATAATTAATTAGATAAATGACGGTCTGTGAATCATACTTTTAATTCAAATATGTATAAGGGAATGCGTGTCTTATGCATGAGATGTATTTTTTACCCCTAGACCCCCTCTCCTATGTGTGAGTACATTTGTAATTAAATGATGAAGATCCGAGATGCAGACCCGCCAATACGAGGCGGTAAACCAGAAAAAAGTTCAACGCATTGCACTGGGAAAGATGTGAAGTGGGTCAAGTCAAGACTCAGGTATAGATGCCCCTAGGTCAAGATGGATCCATTATGGATCGATCTTTATAGAATGCTCAAGACCAGTCGGATTGCATGATTTACTTTATTCATAGTTTATTATTTTATGTGTCTGCATGATTATTGTGTGATGACATAGAATAGTAAACAAGATAAAATGCATAAAGATGTGACAAATTATATTCTATTGCATGTTTAGTTGTGAGTGTGACAACCAAGTTTGACCATGATAAATAGAAAATGACTGTATTCATCAATAAATATAAAAATCAATAAACAATATATTAAGTCTAAAAGCCTTCCATTTCTCACATCTAAACAAAACTGTCTGTTTGGGTGCTCGTCAGCCATAGTTGAGAGTGCATCATACTACTAGGGCGTTTTCATGAGAAAAATGGGTTGACTTAACTAAAGTGAGTAGTCAAGGATTAGTCTTAGCTAACTCGCTATCTCTTTAGAGGCAATATGTTGAGGGACTCAAGTTCAGATTCAAAAATCTAGGACATTATTCAACAACACAATGAACCACAAGAATAAGTGGTTGTCTAGTCTAGTTCCTAGCTTGAAACCCTCCAAGTAGTGGCGTAGCACTAGCTTGTATACTACCAGGGAGGTTTCGAGGATCCTTCCCTCTAGAATACTCAAGCGATAGAGTATTATGAATCTAATAGTGAGGGCCATTAAGGTTCTCTAAAATAGTGGGAGACATTAAAATGATATAATAATTTACTAATTATAAATCTCAAAAGGTAATCAATAAAAAGTTATAACTGGTAAATGTTTATCTGATATAGATTCAAAATGGCAATCACCAACACCAGAAGTACTTTATCACTGCGATCGATCTTTGATAATGAAAATATCCGAACCGGAAATAACATCCAGGAGTGGTACAGGCGCATGTGCATAGTACTGCACCGTGAAAGGAAGTTATATGTGCTGGAATCCCCAATTCCTACAGAGCCTCCTCAGGGATCAAGAAAATAGGAAAATGATAAATGAAGATAGCATATAGATGATGCACATTATGTACAATGCATCATGTTTTCATCCATGTCTATCCAATTTCAAAAAATTCATGAGGATGAGGAAGACTTCAAGATTCTTTCACATCTTCATGAACTATATGAGGAGAGGGCTAGGCAAGAAAGGTATGAGATCTCAAGTGCGCTTTATAAGTGCATGCTTGTAGAACGGAACCAAGTCGGTCCTCATGTACTCATGATGATTGGGTATATTGAGAGGATTGATGCCCTTGGGTTCAAACTGAACCAAGAACTAGCAGTGGATCTCATTCATGCCTCTTTACCATCATATTTCTCGACTTTTATTGTCAATTATAATATGAATGATATTAAAAAGTCTCTCCCAGACCATTTGGATTTAGTTTTCCAAGATGATAAAGATATGAAAAATACCAATTCATCTATCCTTATGGTGAACAAGAAAAACAAGGGCAAGGCAAAGGGGTCTAAGTCCGAGTCATGGAAAAAGACACCAATGCATCATACTGAAAAGAAGCCAAAGATTTAGAGGCAAAGTAATAAGTAGGAATTTTTCTGCTTTGGATGTGGCAAGAAAGGACACTAGAAGAAGAATTTGAGAGCTGGGAAGAATAAGAAAATTGACCCTTCTACTTCAGGTATTTTTGTCATTGAATGCAATCAATATTTATCTACATGTTGGGTATTGGATACAGCATGTGGCTCGCACATTTGAATTCATATACAGGAACCAAGTAGGTTCAAGAAGATTGAAAAAGGTCAAGTGGGTATCCTAGCTGCAAATAGTGCAAGTCTAAAAGCCTTGGCAGTGGGAGACTATCACTTAACCTTGCCAACTGGTTTGGTTATAGTTTTAAAAAATGTATTTATGTACCTTCTATTACCAGAAACATTATCTATGTGTCGAGTCTAGACACTATGGGTTTTTATTTTAAGTTTGGAAATAAATGTTTTCTATTTTATACGGATAACATATGTTATGGTATAGAACATTTTAACAATGGTTTATATATGATGGAACTAGAGAACTCACTAATGGAAATAAATGAGAAAAATAACCAACATGACTCAAATAACACCCGCATATGGAACATCAGGCTTGTTCATGTAAACAGGAAGCGATTACAGAGATTGCATCAAGATCGGTATCTAATCTCAGTACAGTTAAAACCCTTAGATGTATGTCAAGCTTGTTTATAAGGAAAGATGACCAAAGCACCTTTCCCAGGAAAGGGGGAAAGAGCCAATGCAATGCTGGAATTTATACATTCTGATGTATGTGGTCCATTTCAAGTCGAGGCAATATGTGGTTTTCTATACTTAATTACTTTTACTGATGAATATAGTAGGTATGGATACATCTACTTAATTTGGTATATGTCAGATTGCTTTCTGATTTTAAGGAATACCAAAATGAGGTAGAAAAATAACTTGGTAAGAAGATAAAAGTACTTTGCTTAGACCGAGGAAGAGAATATCGTAACCAAGAATTCATTGATCACTTAAAAAAGTGTGGGATAGTATACCAACTCACTCCTCTTTATACACCATAATGGAATGGTGTTAGTGAAAGGAGGAATAGGACCATGCTTGACATGATCAGATCAATGACAATTCATTCAACCCTTCCATTATTTTTTTGGGGATACGCCTTGCAGACACCAACATATACCCTTAACTGAGTACCAACTAAAGCTGCAGATGGCATTCCATATCAGTTATGGTATGGAAATAAACCTAACCTAACACACATGCATGTATGGGGGTTCAAGGCATTTGTCAAGACTTTACCAAGTGACCAATTAGCATCCAGAAGCACTAAGTGCATCTTTATAGGTTATCCCAAGGAAACTAGAGGATAATACCTATATAACCCTTTAGATAGAAAAGTAATTGGGGAAAGATACACCACATTTCTAGAAAGGGAACACATTTATATTGGAAATGGTGGGATAAAGATTTAATTCATTGAAGTTAATGCTCCAGATGAACAAGAGTTGGTAGAGGAACAATCTCTACTAGAAGAAGTGGAAGAAGAAGTTGTTCCTGAGACACAAATACTGCATAGGTCTATGCGAGAGGATAGAGAACTAGAGCGTTATGGTTTTCTTGTCACTGAGTCAAGTGACACATTTGTCCTTCAAGATGATGGGCCTCTGACCAACAAGAAAGCAGTAGAAGGCAAAGAATATGCTAAATGGAAAGAAGCCATGAATTCTGAGATGGAGTCCATGTACCAAAATCATGTTTTGATTTGGGTAGACCCTCCAGCAGCTGTGAAGACCATTGGATTCAAATAGGTATTCAAGAAGAAGCTGGAAATTGATGGTGAGATTAATACCTTTAAATAAAGACTGGTTGCAAAGGGTTTCAGACAACGTCAAGGTATTTACTATGATGAAAACTTCTCACCAGTATCAATTATTAAATCCATCAGAATATTGCTTATAATAGCATCCTTTCATGATTATGATATTCGGAATATGGATGTCAAAACTACTTTTCAAAATGGGAAGTTGGTTGAAGATGTCTATATGACTCAACCTGAAGGGTTTGTCAAGTCAAATAATTCCAATAAAGTATGTAAGCTTCAGAGTTCCATTTATGGATTGAAGCAGGATCAAAGATCATGGAATGTTAGTTTTGAAGAGGCCATAATAGATTTTGGTATTATCAAAAATAAAAGAGATCCTTGTGTCTATAAAAAGGTTGATGGGAATGCCATCATTTTCTAGTATTATATGTTGATGACATATTAATTATGGGAAATGAGGTGCAAGTCTTACAGTCAGTTAAGACTTGGTTAAATGAATTCTTCTCCATGAAAGACTTAGGTGAAGAAGCCTACGTTCTAGGGATCCAGATCTATCGATATAGATCACAAAGGCTGCTTGGGATAAGTAAAAGTACATATATTCACAAGGTACTCAAAAGGTATAGTATGGAACCATCCAAGAGTGGACTGTTACCCATGTCACATGGTTTAAATCTGTCCAAGAAAATGTGTCCACAAACACAGGAGGAGATTGACAGAATGAGTATAGTCCCTTATTCTTAGGTAGTGGGTTCTATCATGTATTCCATGCTATGTAGTAGGTTTGACATCACCTTTTCTTTAAGTATTGTGGGTAGATATCAAGACAATCCAGGAGAGCTCCATTGGACATATGCTAAAACCATACTAAAGTACTTGAGGCGTACTAAGGATATGTTCCTGGTGTATTGAGGAGATGAGGAACTAGTTGTGAGGGGATACACTGATGCTAGTTTCTAGACAGATCATGATGATATGAAATCACATCCAGGTTTCATCTTTTGCCTGAATAGTGGTGTTGTGAGCTGGAGAAGCTCGAAGAAAGCTATGGTCTCTGATTCTACAATAGAGTCTGAATATATTGCAGCTTCCGATATTGCAATGGAAGCAGTCTGGATACACAGTTTTATCTCAGACAATGGTGTTGTACCTAGTAGTGTAGACCCTGTACCAGTATATTGTGATAATACTGCTAAAATGGTGCTTTCCAAGGAGCTCAGGTCTCACTAGAGAACAAATAATATTATTCGGAAGTTACATCTCTTGAGGGATTTTACTCAATGAGTTGAAGTGACAGTTAGAAGAGTAGCCATAGAGGAAAGTGTGGAAGACCCGCTGACTAAATACATTTCTCTATAGAATCATGTTTCACATGTGAGAGCTAGCGGATTGAAACATGTTAGCAGTTTTCTCAAGTGCAAGTGGGAGTGTTGAAAGTGGGTTCCCTAGACCCAACATGTTTTGTACTTTTATTACCACTCCATGTATTTAGTTTGTTATAATACATTTGTTTATCTTTCCATAATAGTATAGATACATCTACATCCACATTGTTTATGACAATGTCCTTAGATTACTTGTCACATCATAGGGTTATAGTAGATCCCAGACAATAATGAGAACCCCAAGATGCCATGATAGTAATCTTAAAGTAACGTCCTATGGTCCAGTTACGTCATTCTGAAAAGGACACTGATGATGTGTGACCATCAGATGCTGGGGGATCATAAGCATTGAGACTTCTTCTCAAGAACCTCACACTTTATGATCTGTAGTAGTTGAGATCATGGGGACAGACCCACATAATATGAATACAACATGTTTTAGGTGTCATTGGTCATTCCTATATACCGACACGTGTAATGGTCTTTAGACTTGAGATCATTGTCAGTGGATGTCATTTAATTACGTACATTTTATGCTAGGAGAAAACCATGGAGACAAAGTCGTGGCGAGGTAGTTTGTATAGGGTATGTCGTTAAAGTCATGGCATTGATTGAATGATCAAGAGAGGATTTGTCGCTTCCGAGTTCAGGAAGTGATATCTCGGTCCTGATTGATTAGGATGGTTGCATCTTAATTAAATCCATGGCCATGGTAGTGGAAGGTAAGACAATTCGGACAAATAAACAAATAAAGTAAATCAAAATAAATAATGATGACACTAGTATACATTCTACTTTATTGAGATATCGATGACAAAGATGTTATATTACACGGACCGTGTTCATAGGAAGGAAGTCATTGCTTTGACTTTTCCTTATCTCTGTAGGGGCCTCCATGGGGAGCTAGACCCCACTCTAGGTTGGTGGATATTATTCACTACTATTGAGGTAAGGGCATAGAGGGTCACACACAATAGCGCCTTGAGAATCTTCCCTATTCTTGGAATAGGAATGTAGAACTAAGAGGGCCCTGCCAAAGGGTCTGATTACTATCCATGTTCTATGGATCACCAAATAATAAATAAATTCATTAATTATTCAAGTTTAGAATAATTTGTTGAATTTATTTATAACATGTATTTACAATTTTTATAGTAAATAACAATATTAATATTATTCGAATAGAAATTAATATCCTATATTCGTTTAATATTAGCAGGAGGTGTGAGTCGAGTTAAAGACTCAAATTTATCATGTAATATATTTATATATTACAAGTAAGTGATAAATTATAAATATTATTTACGGAATAATTCTATTTTTCATAAATATTTATTTATAACACTTATATAGAATATGTCTATTACACGGGAGCCGGGAATCCATACCGCGTGTTTTAAACACACCCTATATAAGTGAGAGAGAGGATCTCCCATGTTAACTATTCTTTTTTTAATATTGAGAGATTCTCAATCCTCATAGAATATAGAAAGAGAGAGAGAGAGTCTCTCAAGCGAAGGAGGATCATCAAGTTCATCCATCTTAGATTGAATCTTTGTCCCTTGTGGTGATCATCGTTGTGCTGAAGTGAGAATCGAAGATATACGCTAGCACCCAGATATTGAAGAACAGCATGTCAGAAGATTAGAGAGGTGTGTGTGGATGATATAGAGGGCTTTGACATTGGAGTCTTTTAGCAACGATCGTAGGCGTCCTTCGACGAACTTTCACACGTCAATTCTGAACTAGGTACATGTAAATTTTATTTAAGTTCTCTATTTAAACCTTGAAAGATCCTTGGACCAAACGAGGAAAAGATCACCGGAGTTGAAAGGGTTATGTATCTCTGGTGGTGCATAAATTCGTTTGAATTCTCAGCCCACTGGCTTCCACTGCACCGTCCCAATACCCAATAGAGAGCATGTGT
Organism: Viscum album; assembly: GCA_963277665.1. Classification (NCBI taxonomy): domain Eukaryota; kingdom Viridiplantae; phylum Streptophyta; class Magnoliopsida; order Santalales; family Viscaceae; genus Viscum; species Viscum album. The sequence goes on from OY728134.1 coordinate 1,286,499,591, forward strand.
TTGGTTATAACTCACCACTTTCTATCATACCTTATCATTGAATATTTTCCAGAAACTGAGTTTCTAGGAAAAATAACTTTATATCCTAGAAATGGAAAATTTTAAAAAATGTGTTGTTTTATCGATCATTTTATTTAAAAATATATTTTCATCCACTAATTGATTTATTAGACCATATAACTTAGTAGTGTGTTCACTTATAGATATTTCAATTTATATACATTGATTTAACAACTTATTTAATAATAATATCTTTTTAAGTGTTTTATGGGTATTAACTATTATTAAACACTATATAGAGTTCATATTCTCTAGTATATTGAGAAATATGGTGGTAATGTTTTTTGATTAACACATTGTTGGATTTGAAGGATCATATTCTTGTTCAAATTCTTGTACTAAACTTCCTTGGTAGAATCACAGTTGGAAACCTTTTTCAAAATCGGATAAAATATATCCATTTAATTAAATATGTAATCTATAATATAATTATAAATATAATATTTTTAGGAAATCTATATGATCTTGCCTCCCTTGGATAGTCCCTTTTTTGAAATTCAATTAAGAAAAAAATATAAGAAAAATTTGGAAAATGATATATCATTATTTTTTTCTATAATAGTTTAAAATGGTGGAATTTACTCTTATATTTTCAAAAATAATCTCCAGTAGATCAAAAAGTTTCAAACTTTGAAATTTACCAAGGATTTGTCAATGGCATGGAATATCGGATAGATTACTGGAATGGTTTTGGAATTTTCTCTTCCAAAATAGTTTCTTCTTATCTAGAATGGGGTTAATACAAAAAAATGTGTTGTTAAAAACATTTAACTCTTATATAGATATGATTTGAGATATTATTTTTTGTTTTTATTCAATTAGATGAGTATTAAAAATATCATTTTGAATCATTCAATAGAAAATTAATATGGGAAACATAAATTTTGGAGTCACTAGAAAGTCCCTACTACTCATTGACATTTAATTGCTAATGCCTCTAATATAAATTTTTGAGATTCATTGAATGCATAAAAAGAGGATAGAGGAATAAAATTGGTAAGAATATTTGGTATTTATTTCACAAGGTCAACGCTATACACAAACTTTTTATAATTACCCCTCCATTCCTATTCTTGGATCTTACAAAAACCCACCCAGTCATGGATTATGAATTTCAAGGGAAATTTTATATTTTGTTTTGGGGATGTTTTTTTGAATCAAAACATGATTTGAGATTCCAAGTGTTTTAAAAACCTTTAATGTTTTTTTGAATGGGGTATGAGTCTCTATAGAGGCATCAGGTGATCGAGAGGATGTCTGAAAAGTGGTTGGGAAACCAAGATTTCAAAAAGTGTAGTTACATGCAATTCATGGTGTTAAAGGAATAATCCATTCCATTAATGAGTTTTATATGGGGTTATGGTTTTTTTATAGACCCTTATATTTCCATTAACATTGTAAATTTTTCCTTCAAATAGTGATAGTTACCCTTCATTAGGTGATCAAAAACCCATATGTATCCTTTATGCTGTGAAGTAGTGATTCAAAAACTAAAACTATTAGGGTAGGGATCTAGGATTATTTTCATAGATGGAATCATGATGTGAAACCTATTTTTATGTCATGATCCATATAGGATTCCCTCTTATGTTAGTATTTTTTGTTATCTAGCTAGGGTTTTTTTGGAACCCTCACGTTGTTCCCATTTCGTTGTCATAGAATAGGGATGGAGATACCTTGTTGGATTCTCTATCCCATCACTTTGGTTCCATTGATATGGGTAATTTAGGGAATTTTCATCACTCTGATTAATTGTGTGATCTATTTTCATCTCCTCCTTTATTTTCTCTATGTTTTTCATTGATTTTATTTTGGATTGTCTAGTGTTTGGATGAATGATTCCTCTGGATATTGGTGTAATCGTTGTGACTAATATATATTTTAGGGGAATATTTTAGAGGTTGTCCAATGATGATGTATCAAATATGTAGTTCATCAAAAACCTCTATGTATGTCGACAATTGATTTTATTGAGTTTATATGATGATTTTAGAAACAATTCGTCACCAAATCAGTGATAGAAATTGGGGATTTACATGTTTTGGGACTAGGTGTATTTTAGGAGTGTACCACACCCCACTAATTATGGTTTTGTCATGGTTTCATCACTCGATGAGTCTGGTTTTGCAATAATTAAAATTCATAAACTTAATTTTAAATGTTTTGTAATCAGTATATTGATTTTAATTAAAGAAATATGTTCCTGATGGTTGAGGTGATTTTTGGATGATCCTTGGAGGTGACAGTTAGGCTATGAAATAAAAGGAATGTCTTGTTTGTGGTATGTGTCTTGGAAACTATTTTAGTTTCTTAGTTATTTTGGGATTTGGTGTTCATGTTTAGTAATTAGTAATATTTCCTGAGTATTCTAATGATTGTTTTACTTGATAACAATAAGGTAGGGACATATTCATGTTGTCATAATATTCAATATGGACCATATATCTTTCTATATAGGTTTTTGGTTGATACTTGGTGGAATGAGAGTTTATGGCCCGCCTTATATATTTTTAGTGGAGTGTGTTGGATTTTTGATTAAAAAAGGATTCATTTCTTAATTGGAATTTAAAATTAGTTTTGACTGAAATGGTATTCAAAATTAATTAGGTGATTTTAAGAATGTGTTTTGAAATTTTATTTAAAAAAAGTGTTTTCTAAAAAATAAATTATGGGGATCTAGCTAAGAGATTCGTGTGAGTAAAGTGGCATGTAATTTATTTTGAAAATGATTGAAAATGGAAAATTGGATTTATTTTAATGTATGTATAAAAGGTTCATAATTATATATTTTTGAAAATTCTAAATTGTTAGGGAGATCCCATTTTTTCAAATCTTTTGTTCATATTGTGATTTCCACTTGTGAGGGCTTTTGTATTGTTTCTTGCATGATGAGTCATGTTTTGTGTAAATCCATGTGAGAAAAAATATTTTAGTATAAAATTAATGGGGTTTTATAGATTTATGTGATAGAACCCTTAGTAGGTAGAGATGGGTCTAAAGGAACCTAGTGACAGTTGAGAGACATTATGATTAGAATGATGATTTGGTGTTAAGAGATAGAGATGACATCGAAGAACCCTTATTTAGTGTCTATATAGTGAAATGGCCTTAGGGATCTTGGTGTTTTTCCTAGTAATATATTGACCTATGAATGGGGGCATGCGAGATATACTTAGAGGCAATTTAGGGTGTTACCTTAGATCCTAAATTAGAGGTATACAATGTTATGGTTGTAGTATTGGTGTAAGGTCATGTACTTGGGAGGATGACATTGGTTATGTGATGTGGATTATAGATGATAGATAAAATAGTCATGAAGGATTATATTAGAAGAATCAGGTGGTATGAAATTCCTTCTGAGATGTTTCTATACACATAGGATATGTTGTTTTAGCTCCTTGTATTTGACATTTTTTCCAATACTTTTTTGAAATGACATGGATGAGATACTTGGATTCAGGTGTTATATTGGTTTTTAATGCCTTGTATGAGATACTTAGCTTCAAATGAGTGAATGGACTAGATTAAATTAGTTTAGATCCTTCTATTTTCCTATAAATCTTTATTTTATTTCATTTGACGAGTTACATAGAATCAGGTTTGGGAAAATTTCCCTCCAAACATACCTATGTGAATATTTTAGATTTCCTAGGTCAGGATCCTAGGAGTGCATTTTTTATCATGATACTACTTCTCAGAATTTATTTTATGATATCCTTGGATTCACATGTGATAACAGATTTCAATTCCTTGAAAATACTCCCTATATTCATATGTACTTCTACATTTTAGATAATGTAATCCAAAAAGCAGTCATGGGCTTTATATAATTTGTCATGATTGTAACGCCCTGACCCCAGCTACCCAGAGTCGGTGCATTACTTCGTAACATTGGCATGATCACAAAATATCATGTCTCGAAAGGCCGATTAGTTTAGTAGCCTTGGAAACACTAGATACATTCATAAATGTTACATTACATCATAAACTGAAAAACTACAATAACAAAGTCTACATAGTCCACACTCATATCCACTTCTGACTATCCCTACAGGTCATTCATAAAATACCTCTTCACATCCTAGAAAATATTAAAACATTGAAATGGGTGAGCTCAGATGCTCAATATGGATAAAAATATTGCGGAAGCTTTCATAAATAAACATTAACTTTTAAGGCAATGTATAACTAAAACAAAAGCCTTTTTAAACTTGAACTTCAGCATGATATGACAAAAATAAAATTAAATAATGCTATTTACTTACTCACATGGATAATCTACTAGTCAAATAATCCAATGCAATATCAATAACCACTTTCATAATGATGGAATTCATAATGCCAGACTATCATAACCACGTAGTCATGGCCTCATGCCAAGACCACAAATAAGATTTTGTCAAGGCCTCGTGCCAAGACACTAGTTTGTCTCATGAGACCTACCGATGCATCGAGGTGCTATAGCGGGCTCCACCCGTCACTTATTATGTCCAATTCATTCTCATATGAATAGGTTTAAACATATCATAAACCATAACATAATCGTATCCAATAAAACATGCATAAAGGAAACATAAAATTTCCACATTTCAATCACAATATATCAATACAACACATTGATATAATAAAAACACTTTCAAAACCATTTTTAATACCAAAATAAAAGAAATTTAAAATTTTGTATTTATTTTCCATTAAAAAAAGTTATGGCTTATAGAGGAAGCCGAAACTCAAATAATGGTCACGGCGGCGGAGAAGTCATTGTCGCTGCATATGTACGGCAAGAAAAACATTCCTTTTTTGTCTTTTAGTAAAACTCTTTGTATAAAAAAGATTTATTTTGAATAAACGTAAAAGTCAAAGAGGTTTATACACCATATAAAAGAAAGTTGTGTATAAAACAAAATATGCCTCAATGAAAAGAGATTGAGACGAAGACCCGTACAAAGATCATTTTTTAAAATAAAGTAGGTCTATTATGTGTATTCACTATAAGTACATATAAATAAAGTATAAATACAAGATAGGACATAATAATATCATGACATAATTTGAAAGTATGAGATTAACCCAAAGAATAGAAATTAGGTTAAAGAGTTCCCTTACCTCGTGTCCGACTTGACTTGATCATTCTTTAACCTCCTGAATAGTAAACTAGAGTTAATTTCTATTTACATAAGAACCTTTTTCTTGTTCATTATTCCTTTTATATCACTTATTACCATGTCATGAACATTATGTAATTATTTAAGTCTATAACGGTCATTTTGCCGATCTTAGGTACTTGAGTCAAAAATAAACTTCTAATAATTACAAGTTGTACATGTGGTGAAATATACATTATATCCAGAATTATATTCATGATTTAGATATCATATAAATCATATATATCCAGTATATAAATTCATTTATAATATTACATAACATTTAGAGGTAAGAAATGAAATGCACCGTTCATGGAGACGGTAAGCCGTACGTACGCATGAACGCTACTTTCATTTCCATTTCATATTTAATGGAATGAAGATATAATTATATAAAGGTATAATATAATTGTAGTATAATATAATGTATAATACCATTTACTCCATCCTTTATACATCCCACATCATTAACGATTCAAATCACTTGGAGGGGGCGGTAGTCCGCACTTCCTAAAATGAAATTATCGCGTTTACCCATAATGGAAATGATAAAGGTATGCCATAAATGAAAAATAATGAAGCTTAAGTAGAAAATAAACATATTATATATCATATATAAATATAGTGACATCTTAATGGCCACCTTTGAAGGTGTTATATGAGTGTTGAACAATCGTCGTTTCGTGAGGCAGAAATTCGCCATCCACAGAAACTGTATGTTCTTTAACCATTAGATGTAGGTGTGTGTAAGTGTATCTAGAATACTCATTATAAAAACATCCTAGTATATTGAGGATACTGGGGTTGTTACAAAAGAAATGAATACAAAGAGTTTAAGGGGTTGGAGAAGAAAAATAAAACAAAACAACATTAGAGAAGACATTACCTTAAAATCGGGTAACTCTTTTTTATTTAAGCCAAAGGCTTCCTTGGGAAGACTTATGCCCAAGGTGAGGCTTCTAAGAGTAAGGGAGGGAAGTTGGGAGAGTATTTGGGCAGAGGTTGGCCGAGCCAAAAGGCTTTGAAAGTGTGAGTAAGGTGGTAGTGGTGGGGGCCTTTTATAAGTGGAGAGGAGGGGCACTCTTGGAAAGTAATAAAATGTTACTTTATTATACAATGATTTTCGGATTCTAAAGGTCCCGCACTTATATAATTCTAGGATAAGGTGATAAGGGTTCGAAATATTCTCATAAAATAGGCTTTGGACAAGTGTAATGTTTATATTTTACATTATCTTATCATTTTATTTAAATCATTAATTAATGAGGTAATCGCTGCATCATCATGGTGTAATAAATAATTTGATTTATTTAATGTCTAAAAATTATAAAACAAATATCATTAAGTAGGAAATCGTTCTATCTTTCTAATGAATATTTATAGTCAAAAATATGACTTGTATAACCCCATTTAAAAATTGTTTTAATAAAACAACTCTTTTTAGTGACATTTTTATTTTAATATTAAATAAAAAGTTTTTAATGTCATTTCCCTACCAAAGTGGCTCCATGGGGTCCCCAAATTGACCCATGGTTTGTCTTGGTTGGCCATGACTCATCCAATAGGGGTAGGACAAGTGTCAAGGTCATTTCCTATTATTATAAAATTATATTTACCTTAAATTTCACTAATTACCTTTAATCGCGATTAATTAAACATAAAAGTTACTATTCACCAAAAAATTATTTTAATCCCATTGAACCAAATTTTACTTCTTAATGAAAACCATGTATGTCGGATTTGTGAAAATCAAATCACAGAAGTGTTAATGTTTCATTTAAACAAAAAAATCAGTTTTTTAACTACCACTTAGTGGTTTCACTATTCATCAAAAATTGATGTTTTTCAGAACAATGCCAAAATTTAACCCTAAGATATAATTGATATTATGAATTCAAAAATTATGTCTATTTTATGAAATTCCAAACATATAAGTTGCATTAATTAATTTCATAATTAATTCCCGCTGTCACAACAAATAGCGTGTTTTTAAGAAACAATATATATCAAAAGATTGACAATTGTTTATGTTCAATTTCAAAGTGAAATTAATTCTAATGACCACCATTGGATAAAATGGTAAAAATATATTCTTATTATAATTTAAAACCACTCAATAGTATAATTTTTCACTATTAATTATATTGATTGAAAAAGTTGTTTTTAAGTAATTTTCACTATTCAAAGCAAATTGGAAGTTCTCAGAAAAATACCAAAAATTCAACATAGGCTAATTTCAATATTCCAAATACAAAAACGAAGTCCATTTGGAAAGATAAATTTTATAAAATTTCCAAAATTAGGTATTACTATTCATAACGGCTACTTTGATTGGTTGTGGCGTGTGTTAGAACTCGAAACTGCGTACAACACACGCTACTGTATTATTCAAAGAGATGTGTACCGTGGAATCTTGGGGTGTTACATTCTCCCCTCCTTCAAATGATTTCTTCCTCGAAATTTCATATAATATCATAGTATAAAAAGACTCGGGTGATTCTTCATCATAAGTTCCTCGGGTTCCCACGTTGCCTCCTCCATCTTATGGTTTCCCCATAGAACTTTTACCAGATGAGTCGTCCAGTTTTTCAGCACTTGTTCTCTTATATCAAGAATCCTGACGGGATATTCACAATAAGACAGATCAGGTTCCAGTTCTAATTCCTCATAGGTGAGTACATGCATTGGGTCGGGCATGTATTTTCTCAACAGTGATACGTGGAATACATCAGGAACTTTGGAGAGACTTGGCGGCATTTCCAAATGGTAAGATACAGCCCCAATTCGTTCTAGAATTTCGAAGGGTCCGATGTACCAGGGACTCAATTTAACCATCTTACCGAAACGTATAACTCCCTTCCATGGTGATACCTTCAAGAAAACATGATCTCCTGTCTGAAACTCCAAATCCTTCCTTCGATTTTCAGCATAGCTCTTCTGCCTACTTTGAGCTGCTTTGATGTGGTTTTGGATTACCTTCATCATATTAAAACCTTAGTGATAACAACAAGTACTGCAGTACAATCCTTATAGATATCACATTATTTTTATAACCAGAATATAATCCTTCAGTCCAAAAGCACCAATACATTAATTATTCCGCTTCAACTGTAGTAACAACATAAGATTGTCCTTGATCCCTTGGCCTTTTCTGAGGTAAGTTTCCCTGACGCTTAGGACCTTCATTTGCATAATGCCTCATTTCCCTAAAATTGTAGCATTCAACATTGATAGCCTCTTTATTTCCCTTGCAATCACGAGCCTGGTGACCCTTTTCTCCACATTTATAACAAACTATCATTCCTTTTAGGCAAGTGTCGGGGTGATTCTTCCAACTATTATCACACAATGGAAAATCCTTCTTTCCCTTTTTCCCTTTATTTGTCTCTTGTTCCACCATTCTCTTCTTCTCTTGCTTTACTTTATTGTCATAATATTTAGAGAATTCCTTTTCTGTCTTGATAGCACACGAGACAATATATTCGTATGAAGAGAAGGATTGTGAGACTAAGGCTCGACAGAGAAACGGTTTTAACCCATCAAAGAAATGATCAATCTTACTTCTTGGGTTACATATATAATCTATTGCATGCCTCTCCAACTGTGTAAAGTTAGATTCATACTTTGCGACATTCCCATCCTCCTTCTGCCTCAGACTCAGAAATTGCCTTTCCATATCTGCTCTATGGCCACAGGGAATGTACTTTTCTAAGAAAAGCTCTTTTAACTCCCTCCATTCCATATTCGATACTTCATCATCATCCTTTGTATTTTGAATCAATGACCACGATTGATCAGCATCTCCAGTGAGGTGGTAGACTTCCATGACAACCTTCTCCCTTTCACTACTCCGCAAGGCAGGGAAAATTTTTTCTAAGGAGTTTATCCATTGCTTAGATACTAATGGATTTATACCCCCCATTAAATGTTGGTGGATGTTGCCTCATGAAGCGGTCTAACATTGATCCTCCATGTTGAGGATCAGGGTGCTCCATACGAGTAAGTTTATTATTCATAATCTGAGTGAGTTGTCCCAGTATGGTGATAGGGTGATCAGCACTAGTTGTATCTCCAGCTCCATAATAATTGTCTTGAGCTGGAGGGAAATCCCTACACGGAGTGCGTGCATTGATATGATTTCCATTCCTTCCACTAGAAGCCATTTCTAAACAATGGCATAAACTAGATTAGTTTATGAATCAAAATACATAATTCCATACTTGTAAAACACTTAACACTAATTGAACTATTTATGGATATAATCCATAATCATAAAAAAAGTTTTCCTTGAGGAAGTATATACTCATAACCATTCATAGTGGTTTGTAAAGAAATGAGAATTATCCTAACCATATCCCCCGGGAGTGTCGTAACCAACAGTGCAGCAAGGCCTGTTATTGTGCACCAGTTCCCGTTCGAGTCTAGCTCAAAGCGGCGTTTTTGGGTTTTACCCCTAGGTACATCTGTGCTAGAGCCACCTCTACCTGCTCGTATCCAGACTGGGATATATTGCTCGAAAAACTCACAAAATCTCTACAAAAACAAAATTCTAGGATGTTCTTCTATACTAATCCTCAATGTATACTATTGGGCTATGTGCTCTAATCATAGTTTATCTAAATCTAGCTTCCAAGGTTAGTACTAAAATGCCTCTGATACCAACTGTAATGCCCCGACCCCAGCTACCCAGATTCGGTGCATTACTTCGTAACATTGGCATGATCACAAAAGATCATGTCTCAAAAGACCGATTAGTTTAGTAGCCTTGGAAACACTTGATACATTCATAAATGTTACATTACATCATAAAGTGAAAAACTACAATAACAAAGTCTCCATATTCCACACCAATATCCTCTTCTGACTATCCCTGTAGGTCATTCATAAAATACTTCTTCACATCCTGGAAAATATTAAAACATTGAAAGGGGTGAGATCAGATGCTCAGTAAGGATAACAATATTGCGGAAGCTTTCATAAATAAACATTAACATTTAAGGAAATGTATAACTAAAACCAAAGCCTTTTAAACTTGAACTTCAGCATGATATGGAAAAAATAAAATTAAATAATGCTATTTACTTACTCACATGGATATTCTTCTAGTCTAATAATCCCATGTAATATCAATAACCACTTTCATATTGATGGAATGCATAATGTCAGACTATCATAACCACGTAGTCAAGGCCTCATGCCAAGACCATAAATAAGATTTTGTCAAGGCCTCATGCCAAGACACTAGTTTGTCTCATGAGACCTACTGATGCATCGAGGAGCTATAGCGGGCTCCACCCGTTACTTATTATGTCCAATTCATTCCTCATATGAAAAGGTTTAAACATATCATAAACCATAACATAATAGTATCCAATAAAACATGCATAAAGGAAACATAATGTTTCCACATTTCAATCACAAGATATCAATACAACACATTGATATAATAAAAAAACTTTCAAAACCATTTTCAATACCAAAATAAAATAAAGTTAAAAATTTGTATTTATTTTTCATTAAAAAAAGTTATGGCTTGTAGAGGAAGCCGAAACTCAAATAATGGTCACAGCGGCGGAGAAGTCATTGTCTCCGCATATGTACGGCAAGAAAAACATTCCCTTTTTTCGTTTAGTAAAACTCTTTGTATAAAAAATATTTCTTTTGAATAAACGTAAAATTCAAAGGGGTTTATACACCGTATAAAATAAAGTTGTGTATAAAACAAAATATGCCTCAATGAAAGGAGATTGAGACGATGACCCGTACAAAGATTATTTTTTTAAATAAAGTAGGTCTATTATGTGTATTAACTATAAGTACACATAAATAAAGTACAAATACAAGATAGGACATAATAATATCATGACATAATTTCAAAGTAGGAGATTAACCCAAAGAATGGAAATTGGGTTAAGAAGTTCCCGTACCTCGTGTCTGAATTGACTTGATCGTTCTTTAACCTCCTGAATAATAAACTAGAGTTAATTTCTATTTACATAAGAACCTTTTTCATGTTCATTATTCCTTTTATATCACTTATTACCATGTCATGAACATTATGTAATTATTTAAGTTTATAACGGTCGTTTTGTCGATCTTAGGTACTTGAGTCAAAAATAAACTTCTTATAATTACAAGTTGTTCATGTGGTTAAATATACATTATATCCAGAATTATATTCATTATTTAGATATCATATAAATCATATATATCCAGTATATACATTCATTTATAATATTACATAACATTTAGAGGTAAGAAATGAAATGCACCGTTCATGGAGACGGTATGCCGTACGTACGCATGAACGCTACTTTCATTTCCATTTCATATTTAATGGAATGAAGTTATTATTATATAAAGGTATAATATAATTCCAGTATAATATAATGTATAATACCATTTAATCTATCCTTTATACATCCCACATATGGCATTAACGATTCAAATCTCTTTGAGGGGGCGGTAGTCTGCACTTTCTAAAATGAAATTATCGCGTTTACCCATAATGGAAATCATAAAGGTATGCCATAAATGAAAAATAAAGAAGCTTAAGTAGAACATAAACATATTATATATCACATATAAATATAGTGACATCTTAATGGCCACCGTTGAAGGTGTTATATGAGTGTTGAACAATCATCGTTTCGTGAGGAAGAAATTCGCCATCCACAGAAACCGTATGTTCTTTAACCATTAGATGTAGGTGTGTGTAATTGTAGCTCTAATACTCATTATAACAACATTATAGTATATTTATTATACTGGTTTTGTTACAAAAGAAAGGAATAAAAAGAGTTTAAGGGGTTGGAGAAGGAAAATAAAACAAAACAACATTAGAGAAGACATTACCTTAAAATCGGGTAACTCTTTTTGATTTGAGCCAAAGGATTCCTTGGGAAGACTTATGCCCAAGGTGAGGCTTCTAGGAGTAAGGGAGGGAAGTTGGGAGAGTATTTGGGAAGAGGTTGGCCGAGCCAAAAGGCTTTTAATGTGTGAGTAAGGTGGTAGTGGTGGAGGCCTTTTATAAGTGGAGAGGAGGGGCACTCTTGGAAAGTAATAAAATGTTACTTTATTATACAATGCTTTTCGGATTCTAAAGGTCCAACACTTATATAATTCGAGGATAAGGTGCTAAGGGTTCGAAATATTCTCATCCAATAGGCTTTGGACAAGTGTAATGTGTATATTTTACATTATCTTTTCATTTTATTTAAATCATTAATTAATGAGGTAATCGTTGCATCATCATGGTGTCATAAATAATTTAATTTATTTAATGTATAAAAATTATAAAATAAATATCATGATGTAGGAAATCGTTTTATCTTTCTAATGAATATTTATAGTCAAAACTATGACTAGTATAAACCCATTTAAAAATTGTTTTAGTAAAACAACTCTTGTTTGTGACATTTTTATTTTAATATTAAATAAAAAGTTTTTAATGTCATTTCCCTACCAAAGTGGCTCCACGGGGTCCCCAAGTTGACCCATGGTTTTTCTTGGTCGGACATGACTCATCCAATAGGGGTAGGACAAGTGTCAAGGTCATTTCCTATTTTTATAACATTATATTTACCTTAAATTTCACTAATTACCTTTAATCGCGATTAGTTAAACATAAAAGTTACTATTCACCAAAAAATTATTTTAATCCCATTGAACCACATTTTACTTCCTAATGGAAACCATGTATGTCAGATTTTTGAAAATCAAATCACATAAGTGGTAATGTTTCATTTAAATAAAGAAATCTGTTTTTTAACTACCACTTAGTGGTTTCACTATTCATCAAAAATTGATGTTTTTTAGAACAATGCCAAAATTTCACCCTAAGCTATAATTGATATTCTGAATTCAAAAATGATTTCTATTTTATGAAATTCCAAAAATATAAGTTGCATTAATTAATTTCATAAATAATTCCCGCTGTCACAACAAATAGCGTGTTTCTAAGAAACAATATATATCAAAAGATTGACAATTGTTTATGTCCAATTTCAAAGTGAAATTAATTCTAATGACCACCATTGGATAAAATGGTAAAAATATATTCTAATTATAATTTAAAACCACTCAATATTATAATTTTCCACTATTAATTATTTTGATTGAAAAAGTCGTTTTAAGTAATTTTCACTATTCAAAGAAAATTGGAAGTTCTCAGAAAAATACCAAAACTTCAACATAGGATAATTTTGATATTCCAAATCCAAAAACGAAGTCCATTTGGCAAGATAAAATTTATAAAATTTCAAAAATTAGGTATTACTATTCATAACGGCTACTTTGATTGGTTGTGGCGTGTGTTAGAACTTGAAGCTGCGTACAACACACGCTACTGTATTATTCAAAGAGATGTGTACCATGGAAGCTTGGGGTGTTACATTCTCCCCTCCTTAAAATGATTTCGTCCTCAAAATTTCATATAATATCACTGTATAAAAAGACTCGGGTGATTCTTCATCATAAGTTCCTCGGGTTCCCACGTTGCCTCCTCCATCTTATGGTTTCCCCATAGAACTTTTACCAGACGAGTCGTCCATTTTTTCAGCACTTGTTCTCTTGTATCAAGAATCCTGACAGGCTCTTCACAATAAGACAGATCGGGTTCCAGTTCTAATTCCTCATAGGTGAGTACATGCGTTGGGTCGGGCATGTATTTTCTCAACAGTGATACGTGGAATACATCATGAACTTTGGAGAGACTTGGCGGCATTTCCAAATGGTAAGCTACAGCCCCAATTCGTTCTACAATTTCGAAGGGTCCGATGTACCTGGGACTCAATTTACCCTTATTACCGAAATGTATAACTACCTTCCATGGTGATACCTTCAAGAAAACATGATCTCCTGCCTGAAAGTCCAAATCCTTCCTTCGATTGTCAGCATAGCTTTTCTGCCTACTTTGAGCTGCTTTGATGTGGTTTTGGATTACCTTCATCATATTAAAACCTTAGTGATAACAACAAGTACTGCAGTACAATCCTTATATATATCACATTATTTTTATAACTAGAATATAATCCTTGAGTCCAAAATCACCAATACATTAACTATTCCGCTTCAACTGTAATAACAGTATAAGATTGTCCTTGATCCCATGGCCTTTTCTGAGGTAAGTTTCCATGACTCTTAGGAAATTCATTTTCTTAATGCCCCATTTCCCTACAATTGTCGCATTCAACATTGATAGCCTCTTTCTTTCCCTTGCAATCACGAGCCTGGTGACCCTTTTCTCCACATTTATAACAAACTCCCATTCTTTTTAGGCAAGTACTGGGGTGATTCTTCCCACAATTATCACATAATGGAAAATCCTTCTTTTCATTTTCCCCCTTATTTGTCTCTTGTTCCACCATTCTCTTCTTCTCTTGATTTACATTATTGTCATAAGATTTAGAGAATTCCTTTTCTGTCTTGATAGCACACGAGACAATATCATCGTATGAGGAGAAGGATTGTGAGACTAAGGCTCGACAGAGAAACGGTTTTAACCCATCAAAGAAACGATCAATATTACTTCTTGGGTTACATATATAATCTGTTTCATGCCTCGCCAACTGTGTAAAGTTAGACTCATACTTTGCGACATTCTCATCCTCCTTCTACCTCAGAATCATAAATTGCCTTTCCATATCTGCTCTATGGCCACGGGGAAAGTACTTTTCTAAGAAAATCTATTTGAACTCCCTCCATTCCATATTCAATACTTCATCATCATCCTTTGTATTTTGAATCAATGACCACGATTGATCAGTATCTCCAGTAAGGTGGTAGACTTCCATGACAAACTTCTCCCTTTCACTACTCCCCAAGGCATGGAATATTTTTTCTAAGGAGTTTATCCATTGCTCAGCTACTAATGGATCTGTACCCCCATTAAATGTTGGTGGTTGTTTCCTCATGAAGCGGTCTAACATTGATCCTCCACGTTGCGGATCAGGGTGCTCCATACGAGTAAGTTTATTATTCATAATCTGAGTGAGTTGTCCCAGTATGGTGATAAGGTGATCAGCACTAGTTGTATCTCCCGCTCCACAATAATTGTCTTGAGCTGGAGGGAAATCCCTACACGGAGTGCATGCATTGATATGGTTTCTATTCCTTCCACTAGGCGTCATTTCTAAACAATGGCATAAACTAGATTAGTTTATGAATTAAAATACATAATTCCATACTTGTAAAACACTTAACACTAATTGAACTATTTATGGATATAATCCATAATCATAAATAAAGTTTTCCTTGAGGAAGTATATACTCATAACCATTCATAGTGGTTTGTAAAGAAATGAGAATTATCCTAAGAATATCCCCCGGGAGTGTCGTAACCAACAGTGAAGCAAGGCCTGTTGTCGTGCACCAGTTACCGTTCGAGTCTAGCTCAAAGCAGTGTTTTCGGGTTTTACCCCTAGGTACATCTGTGCCAGAGCCGCCTCTACCTTCTCGTATCCAGAAAGGGATGTATTGCTCGAAAAACTCACAAAATCTCTACAACAACAAAATTCTAAGAAGTTCTTCTATACTAATCCTCAAAGTCTACCGTTGGGCTATGTGCTCTAATAAGAGTTTATCTAAATCTAGCTTCCAAGGTTAGTACTAAACTGCCTCTGATACTAACTGTAACGCCCCGACCTCAGCAACCCAGAGTCGGTGCATTACTTCGTAACATTGGCATGATCACAAAAGATCAAGTCTCGAAAGACCGATTAGTTTAGTATCCTTGTAAACACTAGATACATTCATAATTGTTACATTACATCATAAAGTGAAAAACTACAATAATAAAGTCTCCATAGTCCACACTCATATCCTCTTCTGACTATCCCTGTAGGTCATTCATAAAATACTTCTTCACATCCTGGAAAATAATAAAACATTGAAAGGGGTGAGCTCAGATGCTCAGTAAGGATAACAATATTGCAAAAGCTTTCATAAATAAACATTAACATTTAAGGCAATGTATAACTAAAACAAAATCCTTTTTAAACTTGAACTTCAGCATGATATGGAAAAAATAAAATTAAATAATTCTATTTACTTACTCACATGGATATTCTACTAGTCGAATAATCCCATGCAATATCAATAACCACTTTCATAATGATGGAATGCATAATGCCAGACTATCATAACCACGTAGTCAAGGACTCGTGCCAAGACCACAAATAAGATTTTGTCAAGGACTCATGCCAAGACACTAGTTTGTCTCATGAGACCTACCGATGCATCGAGGAGCTATAGCGGGCTCTACCCGTTACTTATTATGTCCAATTCATTCCTCATATGAATAGGTTTAAACATATCATAAACCATAACATAATCGTATCCAATAAAACATGCATAAAGGAAAAATAAAATTTCCACATTTCAATAACAAGATATCAATACAAAACATTGATATAATAAAAACACTTTCAAAACCATTTTCAATACCAAAATAAAAGAAAGTTAAAAATTTTTATTTATTTTTCATTAAAAAAAGTCATGGCTTGTAGAGGAAGCCGAAACTCAAATAATGGTCACGGCGGTGGAGAAGTCATTGTCACCGCATATGTACGGAAAGAAAAACATTCCCTTTTTGTCGTTTAGTAAAACACTTCGTATAAAAAAGATTTCTTTTGAATAAACGTAAAAGTCAAAGGGGTTTATACAACGTATAAAAGAAAGTTGTGTATAAAACAAAATATGCCTCAATGAAAGGAGATTGAGACGAAGACCCGTACAAAGATCATTTTTTTAAATAAAGTAGGTATATTATGTGTATACACATAAATAAAGTACAAATACAAGATAGGACATAATAGTATCATGACATAATTTCAAAGTAGGAGATTGACCCAATGAATGGAAATTGGGTTAAGAAGTTCCCTTACCTCGTGTCCGAATTGACTTGATCGTTCTTTAACCTCCAGAATAATAAACTAGATTTAATTTCTATTTACTTAAGAACCTTTTTCATGTTCATTATTCCTTTTATATCACTTATTACCATGTCATGAACATTATGTAATTATTTAAGTTTATAATGGTCGTTTTGTCGATCTTAGGTACTTGAGTCAAAAATAAACTTCTTATAATTACAAGTTGTTCATGTGGTGACATATACATTATATCCAGAATTATATTCATGATTTAGATATCATATAAATCATATATATCCAGTATATACATTCATTTATAATATTACATAACATTTAGAGGTAAGAAATGAAATACACCGTTCATGGAGACGGTAAGCCGTACGTACGCATGCACGCTACTTTCATTTCCATTTAATATTTAATGGAATGAAGTTATAATTATATAAAGGTATAATATAATTCCAGTATAATATAATGTATAATACAATTTACTCCATCCTTTATACATCCCACATATGGCATTAACGATTCAAATCACTTTGAGGGGGCGGTAGTCCGCACTTTCTAAAATGAAATTATCGCATTTACCCATAATGGAAATCATAAAGTTATGCCATAAATGAAAAATAAAGAATCTTAAGTAGAACATAGACATATTATATATCATATATAAATATATTTACATCTTAATGGCCACCTTTGAAGGTGTTATATGAGTGTTGAACAATCATCGTTTCATGAGGCAGAAATTCGCCATCCACAGAAACCGTATGTTCTTTAAACATTAGATGTAGGTGTGTGTAATTGTAGCTCTAATACTCATTATAACAACATCATAGTATATTGAGGATACATGTATTGTTACAAAAGAAAGGAATAAAAAGATTTTAAGGGGTTGGAGAAGCAAAATAAAACAAAACAACATTAGAGAAGACATTACATTAAAATCGGGTAACTTTTTTTGATTTGAGCCAAAGGCTTCCATGGGAAGACTTATCCCCAGGGTGAGGCTTCTAGGAGTATGGGAGGGAAGCTGGGAGAGTATTTGGTCAGAGTTTGGCAGAGACAAAAGGCTTTGAAAGTGTGATTAAGGTGGTAGTGGTGGGGGCCTTTTATAAGTGGAGAGGAGGGGCACTCTTGGAAAGTAATAAACTATTACTTTATTATACAAAGATTTTCGGATTCTAAAGGTCCCACACTTATATAATTCGAGGCTAAGGTGCTAAGGGTTCGAAATATTCTCATCCAATAGGCTTTGGACAAGTTTAATGTTTATATTTTACATAATCTTTTCATTTTATTAAAATCATTAATTAATGAGGTAATCGCTGCATCATCATGGTGTCATAAATAATTTAATTTATTTAATGTCTAAAAATTATAAAAAAATATAATGATGTGTGAAATATGTTTATCTTTCTAATGAATATTTATAGTCAAAAATATGACTTGTATAACCCCATTTAAATATTTTTTTAGTAAAACAACTCTTGTTTGGGACATTTTTATTTTAATATTAAATAAAAAGTTTTTAATGTCATTTCCCTACCAAAGTGGTTCCATGGGGTCCCCAAGTTGACCCATGGGTTTTCCTGTTCGGCCATGACTCATCAAATAGGGGTAGGACATGTTTCAAGGTCATTTCCTATTATTATAACATTATATTTACCTTAAATTCCACTAATTACCTTTAATCGCGATTAATTAAACTTAAAAGTTACTTTTCACCAAAAAATTATTTTAATCACATTGAACCAAATTTTACTTCCTAATGACAACCATGTATGTCAATTTTTGAAAATAAAATCACAGAAGTGGTAATGTTTCATTTAAACAAAAAAATCTGTTTTTTAACTACCACTTAGTGGTTTCACTATTCATCAAAAATTGATTTTTTTCAGAACAATGCCAAAATTTCACCCTAAGATATAATTGATATTCTAAATTCAAAAATGATGTCTATTTTATGAAATTACAAACATATAAGTTGCATTAATTAATTTCATAATTAATTCCCGCTGTCACAACAAATAGCGTGTTTTTAAGAAACAATATATATCAAAAGATTGACAATTGTTTATGTCCAATTTCAAAGTGAAATTAATTCTAATGGACACCATTGGATAAAATGGTAAAAATATATTCTAATTATAATTTAAAACCACTCAATAGTATAATTTTTCACTATTAATTATTTTGATTGAAAAAGGTTTTTTTAAGTAATTTTCACTATTCAAAGCAAATTGTAAGTTCTCAGAAAAATTCCAAAAATTTAACATAGGCTAATTTTGATATTTAGAATCCAAAAACGAAGTCTATTTGGCAAGATAAAATTTATAAAATTTCAAAAATTAGGTATTACTGTTCATAATGGATAATTTGATTGGTTGTGGCATGTGTTAGAGCTCGAGGCTGCGTACAACACACGCTACTGTATTATTCAAAGAGATGTGTACTGGGGAAGCTTGGGGTGTTACAATGATCTCATTACATTATCATAGAAACCTTGACACTACTTTACAAATTTATAATGTCAGTTATTGGTTTCAATGTAAAACTTGGTCCACATAGAGTGGTTATTATTGTTTCAATACATCAGACACTAGCCATGTTATTTATAGTGGATCCATTTAGGTGGATTGTCTTGAATCTAATTACTTGAAGTATATGTTGATATTATGACACATTATGTTTACGAGTGGTTTTCTGGTATATGAATAACTACAATTTATATATATTTATTGTATCCATATCCTCTTGATCATAAAAACAATAATTATTTTTAAGGAATTAGGTATTTCCACTAGGTTATTGGACTCCCTACCAACATAAATGGAATTAGTTTTGATGTATGTGTGTAGGTAATTCAATATTCTCTCAAGATATAGGTATCTCATGGGAATAGATATTGTAGATGTCTAGTAGGCTATGGAGGCTGAGGATTGAATAGGTGGGATTATGTGTGTTGGGTTAGAAATAAAATTAATTTAGTTTTAGTTAGTATTTATCATTTATTGGCCATATTGACATGTTTTATTTCTTGATTCCATGTTTATCTATTATTACAATGTTATGGTAAGTTAATCATATAAACTATTTGAATACTTTCTATTATGGATTGTTGGGACCTATTGGTTCCCTATTTTATGTCTACATGGTTCTGGGTTGCCTTTATGAAGGAGGGATCATTACAATTTTATTGTAGATTCATTCATGAACCATAGGATTTACATAAGAGGGAGTAAAATACCCATGACTATCTTAGGCCCTTTAGGCTAGTTGGTAGCCTTTTGTGTATAGGTAGGCCAACTAAAGGTATTTTTTCATCACTGTATGAGTTTAAATTGGTGGATTTATGTGGGGTATTACTACATTGGTATCATGAAATGTGTTTTTTGGGATGGGATAGGGTTTTTTTAAGTTTTGAGGATAAATAAATATGACTAGAGATGCATAGAAAGCGCATACCTATCCTGCATGACATCAGATTGAAACCCATATTTATAGGGGATTTATGATGATTTTAAATGATTCCCTATGAATAATTAGATATTTTTTAGACCAAGGATCCCAAATTTTTGTGGATGAGACTTAGGATGATTCATTGGACTCAACTGGGAGATGATGTATTATTGATTCATCATTGTAGTGGCAGTTTTATCACGTGATACATACACCTACTAGATGTGTTCTTATGACATGAAAACTCACCAAAATATATTATTAATTGATTAAAATTATAATATAACTGGAATTTTCACATATATTGTAAGGTATGATTAGATTAATTATGTATTTAAGGGCCTTTTTTGATTTTATTGATTAATCATGACTGATATTTTTTCCACTATAGGGAAATAGTTTTTGGGAGGAATTATATTTAATAATACCCTATTTTGAATTAAAACTATTGTGACTAAATAATATGTTTGAAATGTTGATTTATATGCTGATTTTAATTGAAATAACTACTGTAGACTATGATTTTAAATTGTTTACATTTTTTTGGTTTTGGAAAAATTATAGAAAATTGGTTTTGAAATATGATTTCAAAATATATTTTTTCAATCTTATTTCAAAAAAGAATTTTGTAAAACAATTTTCTTTCTATAAAAGGGACTATCTAGGCCAAGGGAATTACTGATTTTAGTTTTAGTGTAAACCATTGGGTTCCATGTTGTTATTTGGAAACATGAGTGTTTTTCGTATGTGAAATTACTTAAATGGATTTAAAACAAGTGACTAGTTTCTATGTAATATAATATATCACATTTATTCATGATTAACCTATAAACAATTATTTGTCGATTTCCTTGTGCTTGACTGAGAATGAATTAGATACTTAAATTATGTGTTTTATTTATGTGTCATGTTATATTAGACACCTCCTAGTGAGGTTAGTGGGTGTGTTTGTGTTGTTTGTCCAGATGTGGAAAATGATACTGATTCTTATATAAGCTGATTTCCTAGAATTTTATTGATTGGAAATCTGTGGAATATGTGTTTACTTGTGTGTTTGGATGGTATTTCATGGATATTTTTTTAATGACACAAAGTTATGTAAATTCAATTCCATTCTAAATGAATACATTCCTTGTTAAGTAATGTAGTTATAGAACACACATGAATTTAATTTGTTTTTATATGTTAGACCATTATAAAAATATGGCTATTATTTGGTTGTCCATCCTAATGGACCATTAATCATTATAACCATTGATAATATAGTCATTGTATATAAGAATTTATGTTTAGTATATATTAAGGGTTACACTATAGTATAAATGACATAGAAGGAAAAAGTGATGGCCTCGACTAGTAGGAATGTCCCCTATAAATCCAATTTACTAGAGTTTCCAAGGGCGAGGGAATCCATGCCATTTCCCTTGACCATGTGAAGAATGTGATTAAAATAATTACACTTTAGTGAAACTATTTATCAGATAAGATAAAGCTGATAGAGACCACCACCCAAACCATGTTCACTTAAACACCCATAGAATGTACTACCATCACATATCATACCATTAAGGAATACACTAGTGTAATAAGGGGATATATATTTGGACTCTAATAATTTTAATTTATATATTTTCATTTTAGTAAAATAATGATTATATTTATCCATTATTATTATTATTATTATATATATATAAACTTAATTATAAATGAGTTTAATAAAAATTAGATATCTATATAAAGAGAAAAAATTACATTTTTGGGAAATATATGGTTTTTATTAATACATTATTTTTGATAAATTTGATAATTTTGAAATATTTTTTATTTTCTTGTAATATTCATATTAGGTAATATTTATTTGAATATATGTGATACTATAATTTAATGATGTACAATGTAATTTTCATAATGCGGATAAAGTTGTAAAGGCCATAAAAACAATAATTTTATAGTAAATAATGTTTTATTTAAAATTGTAAAATGTAAAATTTATTAAATTATTTTTGTAAAATAAATATATTTTTTGAAATTAGCATTTCAGAGTTATCCAATAGTGAATATTTTATAATTTTTTTAAAAAGAAAAATTTTAAGATAAAATTTATATATGTTATAAATTTATAATATGTATTATGACATCATAATTTCCCAAAAGTGATATAATATTTACTATAAAAGGTATAAATTTCCGAAAAATCGAATTCCCCTTCAATTAAATGTCTTTTTAGTTTTCATTAATTTGAAAAAACAATAATGAATCCTCCAAAACCACTTTTATATTTTATGGTCATAAAATCTATTCATTATAAATATGACTCACTTTCGCATCATGAATGGTGTTATTTTAATGAGTTCACTTATTAAGATAATAAAATATTACAAAACACTCATCATTGGTAGAAATTGTGGTAGAAATAATGGTAATTTTTGGAGGACCACTTCAGGATATACTCAATAATGATAGAGGTGGTGAATCAGTGTTGGGAACTATTCTACTTCATTTATAAAATTTATCCCTTTTATCTTATAGACTTATTAGGATCGTGATTATACTATTACCTTTTCCTTATTATATGAATGTATATAAAATTATGTAAATATGGGACATGGTATTTTTACATGTTTCACAACTCAACAAGAGTAGCTAGTGATTGGCATGGTATGGAATCAATACAATGACACACAATATACTCTAATGAGACAATAATTAAACAGGGGATCTTTAAACTACCCTATTCTATGTGTGAGTCTCAACACCTTATGAGGGGGGATGAAAAAAATCCTCTTTCCCAAACTGGTGAAAACCTTATAGAAATATCATCACCTCACTACTTCTTTAAACAGCCTCTAGATTAGTCATTATATAATTCTTAAGGTTCTTTGTAACACCAATAATTTCTTCCAATAGATCATAATTTTGTTTGATTTCATAGTAATTCTTTGTTCTTCCATGTACATCTTATTCACTTTGTAACGTTGAAAACAGTAGACAAGATACTATTCTTCATCTTCATAGTGGAAAATAGAAATATTAAGTTATTAATTAATATTATTAGTTGAAAATTAGAAGATATAATTCCACATTATTCTCATGTCTTCAGTCATAATAATATGAATATATTATGGGCTTCTAACCTCATAATTATTCATGAACCAAATGATAATCAACATAATATTAACTCCATCACCAAAGTCTTATTCATTCTCTTATATTTTAATAAAGAAATATAGAATATTTTCTAGTATCATATTCTTTGTAAATAAAGTAATTGTTAAGTTTATCTTCTTTCATATAATGAAATATTATCCTCACATAGTTAATAAGAAATAAATATTGCAGGTGATGTTTACTTCACGCAATTTTTTCTTGGATCTATCATGAAAGTATTATCATATACCATGTATTACTAATATTTTTTTATGTGATAATTATCATTGTTTTGTTCTATTTTAGTAAACCCCACATGTTCATATTCATTCATATACTCAATGCAATCATTCATTCACTATATTATTCACATTTATATCACTATCCTTCATGTAAACTAGTCATATGAACACACTGTCCTATTATATAACACCTTTTCAAGACCATATGTCACAAAATATTTAGTTATCTAGAAAAGAAACTTTATTCTGGTATATCAAATAGTTTCATCAACTTTTGAGAAACACAACTGTTCGAGATACTTCAAAATATTCATCATGTATCTACAAAGTAATCAGTATTATCTTCATTTTTCACATAAGTGTATGCATGGTATAAACATAAAAAAGTGTTCAATATTGAAGGAAACTATTGAAACATCGAGTAAAACAATGAGAGTGAATTTATAAAGCTCTAGTTAATGGAATATTTATTCTTCATGCAAATAAAATCTTTCTAGAACTTGTTCAACAAAAATCTATTGATGTGTGTTCTACTCATGTTGATGGCCTATAGTGCATATACATTTTTGGCATTCAAGGATCAAAAGATATCACTTAATGATAACCATGGTATTCAGTGTTCCTTTATAAATCCAAGAGGCTAATACATCTTTTCAGTGCTATAGATAATTGTTAAATAGTTACAAAGTCTTTGTTTTTTAGATATCTCTCTAGTGTTTCATCAGTATATCTCATATGGATGATTATGTATTTATAGATTAGGACCACTAATTTATTCCTACACTTTTTAAACAATTTCAAGGATATGAGAAATATTTCATTTCATTACTGATATAAATATCACCAATGGTTTTGGTAATACAAAATTTTTAGCCTCTCATGATATTGCAATTCATTGTGTCTCTTCTTATATGAGATTTGTTTTTCTCCTCGTGGTGAGAATCTCATGTGAATGAGATAATAATCACATTATAACTTTACCCATGAATTATGGATGCATTATCAACATCTTTCAACACCAAACCATCCTAAAAAATATCAATTTTATTGGTTAATTTTATTTATGAAAGATGAAAATTTCATTCTTGGGAATTTGTCTTCAATAGATATCTATCATACAATAATCATGATCTCAGTTCTGGTTGTGGAAGCACTGAGTATGAAGTGATCTAGGGAATAAAAGCTCTCTGATGAAGGGTGAGGATGAAAATGATCTCATGACTCTGATCGAATGGACCATATACATCTCATCGGACAATGATGATATATCCATATGTTTTAAATGATGAGTGAATAGTTCCCTCACTTCTCTCATCCCACAATGATATCTTTCTCAGTCAAGTGATCTATAAAAACGAATTCCATTTCATCCACATATTTAGATGGAACTATGGTTGACCCCTGAATCACATTACACACATCACCGCATAGACTGTGCCACACCTGTGTGGTCCACTTTGGCAGCTTCTGGGTTCTGTGGGCCAACTAATCCCCCAATCACTCCCTATGGGCATGCTTTGTGTGAACTGTCTAGTAACTACACAATCCCACTCTCTCATTTATAGTCATGGGATTTCTTGGTAGTGTACCTCCCACATGGTTGACCACCTAGGTCCCATATGTGGTTGTGGTGGCTCCTTATTGTCTTATGGTTGGATAATTTTTTGTAAAATGTACAAAAATCTCTATGTGAAATATGAGATATTAAAAATAAATATGAAAATCCATTATCTCAACTTTATCTTAAAATAATATTAATTTAAATGAATATTTTCACAATATTCCACATTTTCCATGATTCTCATGAAGTATAAAAATATTACATGGACTCTGTTTGAATTCCCCATATTCATCTTCAATCTATCAACATGAAAAAATTTATTTTTTAGGGTCATAATATTATTACTCTTGGATTTTTTGAATATCAACGCTAAATATTTTTTCAACATTCAACCATAATTCATCACATATTTTTATTATTATAAATAATGTATCAAGTAAATGCAGTTAGGGACACATGCCTTTGAACATAAGATCAGTTAAAGAATCACTAGACTAATAAACATAAAGTCTTTAAAATAACATCTGTAATATAATAAGAATTGATTATTTTAATCTCTATCTATTCATCCATGAAATATTAATGTTTTAATAATGCTTGGATATCTTGGATCCTTTATCATAATTTCTAGAAAATTATTTTTTTCTATGTTCTTCATCATTTTTTCTTTAGTGAAATATTTATATTTAATTGAACACCATTTAAATCTAACAACAACAATTGAAAACAAGTGTAACTTACACACAATGTGGTATCTTAAATACCTGACCATTTTTTTGGAAATACATTTAACATTATTTTAAAATGAATATGTCAATAAGAGAGTCTTAATATTATTTCTACCACTTTTAATTTTATAAACATTAATTTCACACTTTCTACCCTTATATACATGAAATAAAATGTTCATGAGAAAGGGGTATCAGGTTATTGACAATAAATTTTACATCTCTAATTTCATTATATAACAATGTGAGACATGCTTAGTACAGAAAACAAGAGGATTATATTGAGAAATTTTTTTCCATTAGAAAATGATCTTGACACCACATGAAATGAGAACTCATAAACTTTTATCAATAGGTTATACACTCATATTCTTGGATAATGATACTTAACTGAGATATTATAATTTTTTATGAATGATCAACTCAAAACTCGTACACTTACTTAAACCAACATATCAAAACCATTTACGTGGAATAAGTAGTATATATGGACATGGATCACTTCCTTAAAAACACTTTTGTTATGTGATATTATTAATTAAATTACTCAATTGTGTCAAGGTAATTATTTTTATTCACTAATGAAGAGAGATTAATAAAAATGCACCTTTTACAATGACATGATCTTCAATAAATGTCCCTTATCATCATCTTTTTATGAAATGATAATTTCTAAGAGTTTCATTATATTTATTCATTTTTCTCCCCAAAAAGGGGAACACTTCTCAACCTATTGACAATGGTTAACCTCTTCAAGAGATAATATTTTTGAACTTCATGTTGAGAGAGAACCTAAATGAATCTTTCTTGTGTGGCTATCCAAACATTGAAAGCTTCCACATATACACCACATGCGATATTTCTTTAAATACAACTATGAATTACCTCTTTTATGGATAAAAAAATAAAAAAATAATGGAATAATGTGGTTCTTCCTTACAACATCAATGTGAAAAATAAGAATGAGATAGGTTTCTCAACCAAGGTATTCCATTTACTTCACTCATTACACTCACACATGTGATAATAATTATAATTTAGTAATTTGGATCGTGTTACATATTCAATTACATTGTTTGTAAAATTTCTCTTTTCCATAGCTGTTAATGAACTTGTATTGTAACACCCCAAGATTTCATAGTGTGTTATTTCTTTGAAATAATGTAATAACATCAACTACACTCAACAGTGAGTTCAAGCGCACTATGACTTACCAAACAAGTCGTTCAAAAGAGGTTATGAATAATATTAACTAAATTTAAAACTTAATATAATACTTATAATTTTAGAATCCATATTATGATTTTCTTATGAATAATGTAAGAACAAATTAATTTTTTTCAGATAAAAGAAGTATTTTTCATAAAATGCACTTTTACCATCTTTTAATAGTGAAACCTTTTTTTTAAATCCAATATTTTAAACTTTTATATTTTTATTTTGACTAAAAAAATTTATTCTTTAGAATTGGGACATCAAAAATTTACAAGGTAACACCCCAAGCTTCCATGGTACGCTTCTCTTTGATTAATACAGTAGCGTGTGTTGTACTCAACTTCGAGTTCTAACACACACTACAACCAATCAAACTAGCAGTTATGAATAGTAATACCTGCTTTTTGAAATTTTATAAATTTTATCTCTCAAAATGGACTTCATTTTTGGATTCAGAATATCGAATTTAGCATAGGGGGGAATTTTGGAACTTTTCGGATAACATTTATATTTTGATGAATAGTGAAAATTACTAAATTTTAATTAAAAACAACTTTTTTAATCAAAATAATTTATATTGATAAATTATGATTTTGAGTGGTTTTAAAGTATATTTGGATTATTTTTTTTAATTTAATACAATGTTGGTCATTGTAAATAATTTCACAATTAAACAGGATATAATCAAGTGTCAATATTTTGATAGTTATTATCTCTTAAAAACACACTTTTTGTTTTAACAATAGGGAATTAATTTTAAATTAATTCCCACCACTTCTATGTTTTGAATTTGGAAAAATGGATTCCATATTTGGAATCAGTATGTCCAAATTCTTAAAATAGGTAACTTTTATTTTTAGACATTTTGAATAATTACTTCGGAAAATATTTTATTTACCGTGGTTAAAAGGTAAATCCGGTAAATAAGGGTTACAAAATAATATTATAATAATAATAAATTACCCTAAAATGTGTCCTAACCTTATTGGTGGATACATGTCCGACCATGGGAATCTTTGGGTCGATTTTTGGGACCCCATGGAGCCACTTGTAGGTGATAGGGACACTTTATTTTAATTAAGTTAAAATAAATACAAAAATGACATTTGCATATATCTTTTAGAAGCATAATTTTTACATAGGGTTATATATGTTGGATTTTCGACTATAAATATTAATTAGAAATATAAAAATATTTCCGACATAATGGTATTTTATTTATAATTTCTAGACATTAAATAATTTAATTTATTTATGACACAATGGTGATGCAGTAATTAACTAATTAATGAAAAATTAGAATAATTGATATTATAAATACCAAAATAAATGTAATTTGATACTTTTTATAAATAAAAATAATTTTATAGGATAATATGACATGTTAGGATTGATGTAATTATCTTTTTTTGAAGTAATCATTCTGTAATGATTTTTTAAAAAATCAATTATTTAATAGTGTCAAAATTGACATAAAATAGTTTTTAAAACAAATATTATATTATAAATTGATATTAAATTCCTAAAAAGATAATGTTTGGCCAAGTGATTTATATCATGATAGGTGTATCATTAATGGACCACATGGGGGTGTCTTGGAGGTATATAGTAAGTTTGTTAACTATATTATATAAAAATACAAAGTGACATGGTAAATGTCAAACTAATTAACTAAGAGTTAAAACTAAACGATAAGGTTACAATAATGACCCAAACCTCTCTAAATTCTATTGGTTGAGTGGTTTGTGACCCATACCCACATAAAACTTTAAATAATCCAATTTTGAGCCATTATAAACCAAATATTAATTTATAATAAAATAATATTTCTAGCTTTTCCAAAGGTGCCCCTCACCCCTCTTATAAAAGGGAACTCCTCCTTCTCATTAATTCACACCTTCAAAGCCTTTTGGTTCGTAAAAACCCTGCCAAACTACTCTCTCAACTTCACTCACTTCATCCTAGAGGCCTTCCTTTAGTCCTAAATCCATCCTAAGGAGCCCTTTTGATCAAATCAAAAGGAAGAACCCGAAGAAGAGGTAATGATTTCACAACCCCTTTTCAAGTTCCTTTCTTCTTCCACTTCATCTATATTTGTTATTACCATTCTAAAATAATAAATCCAATATATTTTATATACATTGATTTTATTATAAACATGGTACAACCATATTCAGTATTCTATCCATCCTTTGAATGACATCTCACCATACGTGCGTACGGCTTACCGTCTCCACGTCGTGGTGTAATTGTTATTCAATAAATTATTATTTAGATGTGCATAATAATGATGTGTGATTCCTGTAAATAATAAATATAACATGATAATTATTCTGTATATGTTATATACCATCCAATTAAATATTATTTTAATATCAAAAGAATGATATTGTCGCTCGTGCGTACGTACGGACTACCGTCTCCACGAACGCAATGAGATTCATTCTCCATCGTATCCATTCAAGTCTAATTCTCTGTTGATGATTAATAATAGTATCTAAGGACATGATGTCATTCTGGATATGAATAAGATACAACCTATCCATGAAAAACATGGCTTACATAACAAAACATATCAAAGAAAACGAGTAAGTTAACAACCGAAACGACGATAATTCTAAAATATTAATAACAAAGCAATGTTAAAAGATCATATATGATATCATATTAATATATAGTATTCTTGTATAATTTAAGAACTATTATTTCACCATTATACAGGAGGTTAACCTACCCCAACCAAGGAAAAGTACAAGGTATGGGTTAATTTTACAATCTCTTTATTATCTGAGGTTGTTTATACGTAATTATCTACTAGGATCTCTTTATCATCCACATCCATGTTCCTTAAAAATGTATTTAAAAACATTTTTACTATTTACTAGACAATGGGTTAAAGTCATTAATACCCTTATGTGTTTTTAAAGGAATATTTCTGTCGTTTTCCAAATAAGTTACTTTTTATCCTTTTCAACAGATTTAAGGTAGGAATGTCTTTTTAAACTTATACGGATGGTGTGGTTATTTTCCGCCGTTATAAAATTGCTGAAGCTTCCCTTACAAGCTTATAAGAATATTTCAAAGTAAATGTTTTATTTTATAATTATGTGACTTTAAAATGGTTTCAAAATGAATATTTTAAGAATTTGTGAAAGGTTCTCTTTATTAAGATCAGAATTTTAAATGTTTTAAAGATTTATCTTTATAAATCTTTTTAATTAATGTCCATGTTTTCAAAATGATTTTATGGATTTATTTTTATGGACATTAATAGTTTGAAATGATATTTATTTTCAAAACATTCAAAGTGGTATGGGACACTTTGATTCAAAAATATCTTTTAAATTACTTCTTTATAAATGTGTGACTTTTAAATGATTTAAAAAAAAGAGATATTTCCCTCAAATAGTTTTGATTTCATCTATGTCAACATCATTTGATGGATTTTAAGATTATTTGATGTTGATTTACTATGATACAAAACTTAAATATTGTATTAAAGGTTTTGTAATATTTTTGACTGTGGATGTGTTATTTTTATAACATTCATGGTTTATGGAGAAAGTATTGACGTTTCGTATGCCAGTTTTAATACGAATGTTTATGTTATGTTTAAACCATTTCATATGGGAATACATTGGACTTAATATGTGATGGGTGGATCTTGTTATAGCTCGTCGATGCATCGGTAGGTCTCATGAGACAAACTAGTGCCTTAGCACAAGGCCTTGACAAAATCTTATTTGTAGTCTTGGCACGAGGCCTTGGCTATGTGGTTATAATAGTCTGGAATTATGCATTCCATCATTATGAAAGTGGTTATTGATATTTCATGTGATTATTCGATTAGTATAATATCCATGTGAATAAGTAAATGGAATTATTTCATTTTATTTCTTCCATATTATGTTGAAGTTCAAGTTTAAAAGGCTTTTGTTTTAGTTATACATTGCCTTAAATGTTTATTCCTATTTATGAAAGTTACCACTATATTGTTATCCTTACTGGGAATTTGAGCTCACCCCTTTCTATGTTTTATTTTTCCCAGGATGTGAAGAAGTATTTTATGAATGACCTGCAGGGATAGTATGATGGGATAAGAGTGTGGACTATGGAGACTATATTTTTGTAGTATTCATTTTATGATGTAATGTAAATATTATGAATTTATCTAGTTATTACATGGCTACTAAACTAATCGGTCTTTCAAACTTTGATCATTCTTGTGATCATGCCAATGTTATGTAATAATGCACTGAATCTGGGTAACTGGGGTCAGGGCATTACAATTGGTATCAGAGAAAGTTTAGTACAAACCTTGGAAGCTGGATTTAGATAAAGTCTGATTAGATCATATAGACCTAAGATGGACTTTGATGATTATTATAGAAGAACTTCCTAGAATTTTGGTTTTGTAGAGATTTTTTTTAGTTTTCCGTGAAATACATTCATGTTTAGATACGAGCAGTTAGAGGCGGCTCTAGCATATATGTACCTAGGGGTAAAACCTGAAAAAACCGCTTTGAGCTAGACTCGAACGGGAACTGGTGCACGACAACGGGGCTTGCTGCACTCTTGGTTACGACACTCCCAGGGGATATGCTTAGGATAATTCTCATTTTCTTTACAAACCATTATGAAGGGATTATGTGTATATAATTCCTCAAAGGAGACATTTTTATGATTATGGATTATATCCATAAACTATTTAATTTATGTTATGTGTTTTACAAGTGTTGGATTAGGTATTGTTATTCATAAACAAATCTAGTGTATGCCATTGTTTAGAAATGGCGCCCCGTAGAAGGAATGAGAACTCCAACAATGCACATGATCCAAAGAGAATGAAGGATCATATATTTCATGGCATTAAGCCAGAATTTATAAGAGAAATAGTCTCCCATGTATTATCATCATATGAAGAAATAAAATCATGTGTTGATAAGATAAGTAAAGAGTTTAATGAGTCTTATGGCTTTGAAGGGAATTAAGAGAAGAAAAGGATGGAAGAGAGAAATATGGATAAAGGGAAGATGGAAAAGAAGAATTTTCCCATATGTGATAACTGTGGGAAGAAACACCCTGGAACATGCCTGAAAGGAATGGGAGTTTGTTATAAGTGTGGAGGAAAAGGGCACAAAGTACATGAATTAAAGGGTAAGAAAATGGTTTCAAATGTACAATTCTTCATTTGGAAAGAGTTTGGACACTACGCGAACCTATGTCCCAGTCATCAAACTATGCCGAAAATGATGCTATTGGATAATAATCAAGTTATGATACTACCACATATGAAGAGGAAAAATTAGAGTTCGTATGTTGATTATGTCATTTGAGTATTGTATCAACAATGTAATTTTTATAATAATTATGGAGTATATAAGGATTGTACTGATGTATTATTTCATAAAGGACTTGATATTGTGTGGAACAAAGAAGAGTGACTCAATAGCAGGTTAAAGTTTTGGAAAATATATGGTTGAGAGAAAGATAAACCATAATATGGTTCTGATAATGAGGTAGTGATTTTATAATAATACATGATTGATTTGGATAAATTATATTGGATATTCTTGACTACCATGAAACTGATTAATGATTTGTATATTCCATCATTGTTTGGGTTTACAACATTTTTGGATTTAAGGAGTATATTCATTATTCTTTTAGGAATAAGGGATCACGAATGTAATCAATAAGGTTTTATGGTAATTCAGGATGTTGCAGTGTTTTAAAAGAATACATGATGAAGGTGTTCACATGTTATTATGCGGAAAAAAGGATATTCATTGAGTTTAACTTCCTTATAAATTTTGGACTGAAGTATTTTGGATAGTTATAGTTTGGATTATTTTGGATTTCCATAAAAGGAAAACCCGGAGGTCGGGCAGCAACCCGTCGCGTCCA
Source organism: Viscum album (assembly GCA_963277665.1). NCBI lineage: Eukaryota > Viridiplantae > Streptophyta > Magnoliopsida > Santalales > Viscaceae > Viscum > Viscum album. The sequence continues at coordinate 1,286,532,930 of OY728134.1, forward strand.
GCAAGGCCACGAGACTTGAACCCACAACCGAAGGGTGACAAGGGTGTATCACCTACCTCTGACCCACGTGATGTCCTGGATTGAATAATTTCATTTTTTAATGGTTCTTCTATATGAATTATAAATTCATTTTTAACCCTATATGAATACGATAAATAGAATATTATTTTTAAGTTCTATTATCTTTTAGAGTGAAAGATGAGTTTGTGGTAGAACTTAGTTAAAGGATGAGACTCTACATGTCAATTATATATTTTTCTTCTTCTCTTATTCAATGAAGAAATTAATTCTTATACTTTATTGAAGGGATCTTAAAATAAAAAAATGTATTATCCTAATACCTTATGTTTTGTTGAACCAATGGCATTTTAAATCCTCATAGATTGTTGAATTTAAGGACCTCAATTTTAAACTTGTTTAAGATTGATGACCAAAATCACCACCTATAAATATCTAAATTTTTCCTCCAATTATATGTCTCTAATTTCCACAAATTTTCTCCTAATCGAGATCATAATTTTGTGGAGACCCTTTCAATTCCCTTTTCCTCATATTAAGACTAAATTTTAGTAACCCAATTTCTGATGTGGGTTTTCCCACAAAGATATTTACTATTTTCAACCTTTTACTTTCGAAGAACAATTTCAAATTACGAGGATGCAATTTATTGAAGGAGGGGAGAATGTAACACCCTAAGATTTCATAGTGTCTTATTTCTTCAAAAATAATTCAATAACTTGCACTACACGCAACACTGATTTCAAGCACACCATGACTTACCAAACAAGTCGTTCAAAAGAGGTTATGAATAGTATTAACTAAATTTTGAACTTTATATAATCCTTATAATTTTAGAATCCATATTATGAGTTTCTTATACATAATGTAAGAACAAATTCATTTTTTCAGATAAAAGAAGTATTTTTCAAAAAATACACTTTTACCAACTTTTAATAGTAAAACCATTTTTTTAAATCAAATATTTTAAACTTTTATATATTCAATTTGACTAAATAAATTTATTCTTTAGAATTTAGAAATAAAAAATTTACAAGGTAACACCCCAAATTTCCATGGTACGCTTCTCTTCGAATAATACAGTAGCGTGTGTTGTACGCAATTTCAAGTTCTAACACACACTACAACCAATAAAACTAACCGTTATGAATACTAATAACTACTTTTTGAAATTTTATAAATTTCAACTCTCAAAATGGACTTCATTTTTGGATTTAGAATATCTAATTTATCCTAGGGTGATATTTTGGAACTTTTCAGATAACATGTATATTTTGATGAATAGTTAAAATTACTAAATTTTAATTAAAAACAACTTTTTTAATCGAAATAATTTATATTGATAAATTATTAATTTGAGTGGTTTTAAAGTATATTTGGAATATAGTTTTACCATTTAATACAATTTTGGCCATTGTACATAATTTCACAATTAAACCGGACATAAAAAAGTGTCAATCTTTTGATAGTTATTATCTCTTAAAAACACGCTTTTTGTTTTAGCAATGAGAATTAATTTTAAATTAATTCCTGCCACTTCTGTGTTTTGAATTTGGAAAAATGGATTCCATATTTGGAATCAGGATTTCCAAATTATTCAAATGGATAACTTTTGTTTTTAAACATTTTGAATAATTGCTTCGGTAAATATTTTATTTACCGTGGTTAAAGGGTAAATCCGGTAAATAAGTGTCAAAAAATAATATTATAATAATAATAAATTACCCTAAAATGTGACCTAACCTTATTGGTGGATACATATCCGACCATGGAAAACTTTGGAAAACGACATTCTTACCTTAAATATGGTTAAAATAATGACTCAAACCTGTCTAAATTTATTGGTTGAGTGGTTTTCGACCCATATCAACCTTAACCTTTAAATAATCCACTTTGGAGCCATTAGAAACCTAATATGAATTTATTATAAAATAATATTTCTAGCTTTTCCAAAGGTGCCCCTCCCCCTATTATAAAAGGGAACTCCTCATTCTCATTAATTCACACCATCAAAGCCTTTTAGTTCAGCTGAACCCTGCCAAAATACTCTCTAAACTTCCCTCACTTCATCCTAGAGGCCTTATTTTAGTCAGAAATCCATCCTATGGAGCCCTCTTTATCAAATCAAAAGGAAGAACCCAAAGAAGAGGTAATGATTTCCCCACCTCTTTTCAAGTTCCTTTCTTCTTCCACTTCTTCTATCTTTGTCATTACAATTCTAAAATAATAAATCGAGTATATTATATATACTTTGATGTTATTATAAACATGGTATAACCATATTCAGTATTCTATCCATCCTTTGAATGACATGTCACCTTACGTGCATACGTACGGCTTACCGTCTCCACGTCGTGGTGTAATTGTTATTCAATAAATTATTATTTTTATGGGTATAATAATGATATGTGATTCATGTAAATAAAAATATAACATGATAATGATTATTTATATATTATATACCATCAAATTAAATATTATTTTAATATCAAAAGAATGATATTGTTGCTCGTGTGTACGTATGGACTACCGTCTCCACAAACGCGATGAGATTTATTCTCCATCATATCCATTCAAGTCTAATTCTAATTTTATGATTAATAATAGTATATAAGGACTTGATATAATTCTGGATATGAATAAGATACAACTTACCCATGAAAAACAAGGCTTAGGTATCAAAACATATAAAATAAAACGAGTAAGTTAACAACCAAAACGACAATAATTCTAAAATATTATTAATAAATCAATGTTAAAAGATCATATATGATATCATATTAATATATATTATATTTGTATAAATTAATGACAATTATTTCACAATTATACAGGAGGTTAACCTACCCCAACCAAGGAAAATTACAAGGTAAGGGTTAATTTTACAATCTCTTTATTATCCGAGGTTGTTTATACGTAATTATCTACTGAGATCTCTTTATAAACCACATCCATGTTCCTTAAAAATGTATTTAATTTTTTTTTACTATTTACTGGACAATGGGTTAAAGTCATTTATAACCTTATGTGCTTTGAATGGAATCGTTCCGTCGTTTTCCAAACAAGTTACTTTTTAACCTTTTCGACAAATTTAAGGTAAGAATGTCTTTTTAAACTTATACGGCGGGTGCTGTTATTTTCCGCCACTATAAAATCACTGAAGCTTCCCTTACAAGCTTATAAGAATATTTTCAAATTAAATGTTTTATTTTATAATTATGTTCCTTTTAAATGATTTAAAAATGAGTATTTTAATAATTTGTGAAAGGTACACTTTATCATGATCAGAATTTTAAATGTTTTAAAGATTTATCTTTCAAATTATTTTTAATTAATTGCCATGTTTTAAAAATTATTTTAAGGATTTATTTATATGGAAATTAATATTTTGAAATTATATTTATTTTTATAAGTTTCAAAGTGGCATGGGACACTTTGATTCAAAAATCTCTTTTAAATTACTTCCTTTATAAATGTGTGACTTTTAAATGACTTAAAAAAAGAGATATTTATCTCAAATAGTTTTGATTTCATCTATGTCAACATCCTTTGATGGATTTTAAGATTATTTGAAGTTGATTTTTTATAATACAAAACTTCCATATTGTAGTGAAGGTTTTGTGATATGTTTGACTGTGGATGTGTTATTTTTATACCATTCATGGTTTATGGAGAAAGTATTGACATTTCGTATACTAGTTTTAATACGAATGTTTATGTTATGTTTAAACCATTTCATATGGGAATGCATTGGACTTAATATGTGATGGGTGGAGCCCGCTATAGCTCCTTGATGCATCGGTAGGTCTCATGAGACAAACTAGTGTCTTAGCACAAGGCCTTGAAAAAATCTTATTTGTAGTATTGGCATGAGGCCTTGGCTATGTGGTTATGATAGTCTGGCATTATGCATTCCATCATTATAAAAGTGGTTATTGATATTGCATGTGATTATTCGATTTGTAGAATATCCATGTGAATAAGTAAATGGAATTATTTCATTTTATTTATTCCATATTATGTTGAAGTTCAAGTTTAAAAGGCTTTTGTTTTAGTTATACATTGCCTTAAATGTTTATTCCTATTTATGAAAGTATCAGCTATATTGTTATCCTTACTAGGAATTTGAGCTCACCCCTTTCTATGTTTTATTTTTCCCCAGATTTGAAGAAGTATTTTATGAATGACCTACAGGGATAGTATGAGGGTATAAGAGTGTGGACTATGAAGACTATATTGTTGTAGTATTCATTTTCTGATGTAATGTAAACTTTATGAATGTATCTATTTATTCCAAGGCTACTAAACTAATCGGTCTTTCGATATTTGATCTTTCTTGTGATCATGCCAATGTTATGTAATAATGCACCGAATCTGGTTAACTGGGGTCGGGGCGTAACATGTATCACCTGGTTCAACTATTTACTACTTTAAGAAACCTCATTGTGACAGAATTATTGTATAATAATTTCAAGTATTATTCTTATCTATGTTAAAATTTATAAAATTAACTTATGATTCTTCATGCAAAACATTTTCTTTTCAATTTTTCACAAGACTTAACTTGTTTTTCTTCCACTTTCCTTATATTCTATAAATCATCTAGAAATATAACTATAAATTCATTTGGAACATTTGAATAATGTTTGGATTTTCAATACATAATACTATGAGTTCCTTTATTCTTGCCAATTATTTTAGTTGATTCACTCTTCTTCAACTCCATGGATTTGGAATATATGGTCTTGTCATCCTTATTGAAATATTCATTTGTTATTTCTACACAAATATTTTTGGTTTATTTCCCAAGGTTTCTTACTCTATCCCCATAATATTTAGTGTTATTTTTTCTTATAAAATTTTCATACATATTAATAGGTGAATGCACTATTATTGAGACCACCATTTTTTTTGCATAAATCACATATACATTGATTATTTCAAATTTTATTGAAGTATATAAATTTTTCTTATCCTGTACATGTTTCTAATAATAATGGATTTCTCCCCCATTAGATGTAATTATTTTATTCATTATTTATTTATTTAATTATAAAAAAAATCCAATGCACAATTCCTAAATCTATTGGATCACCAAAATTGTACCAAAAACCATTATCTTTTTTTTTATTTTGAATGATATTTTGGGTATTCTTTAGAACTTTTTATGCACTATGTGGGGATACAGCTTCCATATTATTTTTTCTTATCCACCCTAGACATTAAATTATGACTCTCATCACATTTAATTATCAATACTTGTAAAACTTTTGTCCCCCAATATGCATTATTTAGGAAAAAATATTTATAAAAAAATTTGTAGGACAATATGGATGGTACATTTTTCTTCTTAGCTGCATGAGATATATCATAGAATGAATTCATAATCTTATCATCACTTGTTTTAGGCATTTTAACATTATAATCCGCTAGTTATCATTTATTAAAAACATCAATTTTCATTTGTAATGACTCAATATGTGTATTATCAAGGATGGAAAACTTATCATCCATCTATAGGAATCTCATATTGCAGATGTTTTTCTATTATTCAATCATAATATTATTCAATTAAAAATCCTTATTCATATTTTCAACTTCTCATTCATGAAACATACCTTTTTTTGTAACAAAGAGTCATGTTACTTGATGTTGTTAAATTTTTCTTCCAATTTTAACTCCTTAACATGTAATCTATTTTTAAACTTTTAATCAAGTGAATAGATCTATCCATCAAGTTTATTATTCAATCAATATTTCTATTCTACTTCATTGATCCATTTTTATTAAAATGCTCTATCTTGGTTAGATTGATTTATACATTTTCTATATTTTTCATTCAACCCCTTATCCATTTTATCTTCCTCAACTTACATTTGGGTAATCTCTTACAATATATATTTGACTACTCTAACATTAAGAGAGACTATTTCTATGGGAAAAAATTCATAATACTTCTTGATATATAAACTGATATATCTTGTGCTGTTATAGATTTATCTTCAGTACAACTTGTGCTAAAATCTTCACCTTAAGGATAGTTTGTAAAATAATTTTCACAAACTTCATGATATCATTCCATTCCTGATTCAGTGGTTGTAGGAATTTTTTCCTTCTCCTTGGGTGAATCTAGTTCTATCTTCTATTCACACTAAAATAATGATATATATTCATTATTAGAATTTTATGGAGATACTATTAACTTATATTCATTATATAATAAGGATATACTCTTTAACTTCCTTTTCTCTTTCTTTCTCCCATTCATCATGGCCATGGTAGAAATATAATTCTGGATAGAGGTCACTGTATCTTAATTAAAACTGCACTTTATTTTTAATATAGGAATGAAAATCAAATCATTGAAAGAGAATAAATTCAATGTATAGAATTTAATAGAGGTGAAACGAACCTATGATACCTTTTAAGAGGACCACTTCAGGATATAATCAACATTGCGAGTAGGGGGTGAATTAGTGTAGTTATATTTTTTTTACTTCATTTATAAATTTTATCCCTTTAGTCTCTTAGACCTATTAGGATCTTGATTTTATTATTTTCTTATCCTTATATTTTGTTATTAAATGAAATAATGTAAATATAGAACATGATGTTTTTACATGGTTCCTCACTCAAAAAGAGTATATTGTCATTGGATTGGTTTGTAAACAATCCAATTCTACAAAAATAACCATATCGTGACACCGATTAATAATCATCATCCTTGGATTGTTGAAAAAATCATGAAACTAGAACATAATTAGTTGTTATTTATACCATATCTAAAGATATTCTTCACCAACTTATTATGGTACATTGTTACATATTGAAAGTATTCCAATAGATAATAATTCAGTTGGTTTTTACTGTGCTTATTTTTTCTACCACATTCTTCTTGTTCACTTTTTTCCAATAAATAAATAGAAAATAAACACTTATTCACATTCAAATAAGTAAATTGAAATATATAAATCCTAATTCATCTTTCTAGTCAAAACCTGAAAGTGCACTTCTTCCTTCTTATTATATCTTTAGTCTCAATAATATGATTATGTTGTGGTATGGTAACATTTGAATATTTCCTGGACCGAATGATAATAAATTTAAATTTAATTCAATGATAGAATATATTCCATTCTGTTATGTTTACACATTACCTAATGAATATTTATGAGTACCAGATTCCCAGCTAATTATGTGGTTGGTAAATTTGTTCTTCCTTCTTCTAAAGATATCTCAGCCTCACTTAATTATCATAAAATTAATATTGAATGTGATACTAACATTATGAATTTTTTATGGATATCTCATTAAAACAATGACATATACCAAGTATTATTATTATTATTTTATGAACTATTTATCAAGGTTTTTTATTTTTTGGTTCTCTTTTCATGTGGATACGCGTTCATATACTTAATGAAAGAATTCATGCACTATATACATCATATTTCTTAATTTACCCTTCAGGTATAATCAGTATATTCCCAAAATTACATTTTATATAATGCCTTATAATGACACTATGTAGATTACTATTTATTTCTTAGGCATATGACCTTTGCACTTGTATATCACACTTTTGACTCTTCCTTTGTGGAACACAACAGTTTGAGATACGTCTCACTAGTCATCATGTATCAATAGAGAAATTAGTATTCTCTACCCTCTATACATAATTATACACATGATATTTACATAATTAACCTTTGAATATCGTGGAACACTATTCTAACTTTACATAATATACCCAGAGTGAATTACTCAAGAATTGGTTCATTAATAGTTCTTCTTCATTCAAGTAATGTTATTCAATGAACCTGTACTTCATGAGGCTCTTAGAGCATGTTTAACAAATTTTTATGGTATAAAATTATACTTCTTTTATAAAATCCAAGGATCATGGGATCTGAAATAATGATATCCATGGGTTTCGTGGTTCCTTCACATAGAAAACAGGCTTGTGGATCTTCTTTGTACTATAAATTATTGTAGATTAGTTTTGGAGTATCTTTTTTTAGGTTTCCCTCATGAGTTTCATCAACGACTCTCATATTTATGTTTCAACATTTCTAGAAAATTATCATAACTATAATCCTTTTCTTTTAATTCCATTTCAAGTATTGGATAATTATTACATTTCATTGTTGATATAAATATCACAGAAGGTTTTATTAATCCAAATCATTCAGTTTCCCATGGTTCGAAAATTCATGGTGTATCCTCTTACATGAGAATAATTTTTATCATCATGTTGAGAATACCATATTAATGTGATAATAATCACCTTATACTTTTGTATAAGAATTATTAATTCTATATTACAATGCTAGAAATCCAAATTTCCCTATGTAGTGTCATATTTTTTGGTAAATCACATGCATGTAATACACAGATTGAATACATGGAAAATCATTATCATAATATCGATATCTATATCATACAACAGTAGTGATCTTGGATCTGGTTGAGGAATATCTCAACATGAACATATCTAGTTAATAGAAGTTTTCTAGGGAAGTTTGACGTTGAATAAGATTGTACAGCTCAGATCGAACAGACCACATTAATCTCACCGAATGGTGATGATATATTTTCATGTTTTAAATGATGGGAGAACATTTTTCAAATAGATCCCATCCATCATCGATTTTTTTCTTAGCCGATCAATTCTTAATAAGTAATCTGATGTCATCCACACCTCAAGTCAGTATAGGGGTTGACACATGATACACATCACATATTCCACCACATAGGTGATTCCATATCTATGTTGTCCACCTGGGAATCCTACAAGCACTATGTGCCTACCGATCTTTTGGTGCACTATGTGTGTGCATTCCATGCATTCTCTTTGTGGGTTTATGAAATTCCACTCTCATATTATTTCATAGGTTGTCCATGTTTACTTCCACCCACATGGGTGTCCACCTAGTTCTCTTATGTGGTTGTGTTGGTCCCTTTTTGTCTTACAGTTGGATAATTTTTTTGTAAAATACAGAGGGATATGTTATTTTAAAATAATAAATCCAAAATAAAAAACCATTCCATATTCTCAACTTCATCTAAAAATATTATTCATGTAAATGAACATTTTCATAGTATTTATCATTTTTCACGATCCTCATTGAATTGTGGAATATTATAGGCCCTTATTTTTAATTTATCATATTCATTGTTAATTCATAAACATGGAAAATATTATTTTTCATGGTATTAATATTCCTCCTATTTTATCATTGGAAGATAAACTCCATGGTGCTCTTAAAAATTCAATTATGTTTCCTCACATATTTTTCTTACCATAAATAATGTATTATGTAAATGAAAATAATTACACATGTATTTGAATATAAGATTATTTTAAAACAAATTAGTGTTATAAGATCAATGTATTCAAAATAAATTCCTTAAGATAATAAAACATGAGTACTTTATTCTCAATCCCTTCATAAAAGCTATATAAACTTTTTTAGCACGCATGGTTATCTTGGATACTTGAGTAGAACATCCATCAACTTCATTCATTCTAAAATATTATATATATTGAAATAAATGAAATATTTATATATTTATTAACCACCATTGAAATGTAATAACAACAATTGATTAAAAATAAAAAATATACACAATGTGGGATCATTAATGGTTTTTGGTTTGAATTATTGTATCACAGAGATACAAAAACCAAAGTTTTGAAATTAATAAAAAATTCCCCTCTTTTTTCTATACATGCCCACCGATCCTCTTATTGCACTTTACTCAGAACCGATTGAGCATTAATTTACTATCCATCACCCTCTATAAATCCCTCAATAAATGTTTTCAAGCTCTAAATAAGATTCTCCCAAGATTTTAGAAGCACCCTCTCAAGGAAAGGGATTCTTATCCTCAATGGTTTTATTCAAGTACTATTATTACATTTTGAATTTTCATTTCTAATTGTTACTATTTTAATATGGTTCTACCCATCTCTTCACTGTCATTCTGATTCATATATACAAATAGACAAAATTTCACCCTCATTATTACATTATATAAACCTTTATGTACACTCATTATGTTGCCGATATTATTTCATGATTTTCCATTCCAAACATTTGTGGTATGAATTCCCATATACTTTCACAATCAAGGGTATTCACCCAGTTGTACACATCCTTTATTAATTAGGGAACTATTTATATATATCCTAGACTCTTAAATTATGGGATTAAATGTTATGAATTATGATCTTATATTGTATGATCTATGTGGTAGAAAAATTCATATATATAGTATGTATGTGAGGTGTGGGATTATATTTTTATAGATCTCCTATACATTGAGTAATTTTTTATCTCATGGGATACCATGTATTTTTTAATGGTAGTTTGAGTAATAATACTCTCTTATGATGTCTCAATGGTAATCCTTAACATATGTTTATGATGCCTTATTTTATATTGTTAAAAAATTCATATGAGTCCTTAATATTATCAACCGATGTTGATGTTCATGATTACAATTATCACACATATATGTAATAATTTTATTCCTCTTGACTCAAATGTATATATTTAGTTCATTCTATGCCTTTATTATTCCTTTACCAACATTCTAACTCACCCATTTTTATGTACATACTTAGGTTATCTCTTATAGTTTAAGAAGATCAATTTGATTTTAAAGGCATGCCATTTAGTTTTTAAATAATGTTGTTTTCTCATAATTTAATGTTTTTTTGATATTTATCTAATTTCACAAAGAATTAGGTATATCGATCATTTGGTATTATATTCTTTGTATCCTTAGGTTATAAACCATGTAATAAACTGTAAAAAATGATTTGTTTGTAATAGTTGGTACTATATTAAGGATAATATATTCATGTGTAATAATATTAGAAAGTATTATTTAAACGCAAAAGTAGATGACCAAAACAAGGAAAAAATCCCAAAATCATGGCGTATAGAGATAGTGGTGTTTAAGAAAGAATCCCTTTCTAGATACTTTTAGTGGATGCCTCTATAAAATAGATATATCTAGGTGTAATATCATTGAAAAGGATTGTTGTGTATTAACAAGACCTAAAACTGTGTCTGAAAATGTGAACTTGTTGTATACATGGTTTGAAACTGTAAAGGGATACGATTAAGTAAAGTAACAAGAACTTTATGAACAATTACAAATGGGAAAAATTCTTATGAAGTTTTATGGTAGGAAAATGACCATGGAAATCATAGGTTGTATCCTATAAATTCATATGTTATGGAATAATTTTCATGTATGATTCATCACTTAAATATTCACAGTTACCATTTTATATGTTTAATTGTTTGAAAATTATCATCCCTAATTTACCATTATTTAAGTCAATATCTAGAAATAAGAGTATTTATTTCAACAACCAATCCGATGGGAAATAATATAACTGCACAAATGAGGTACCCAACCTGATGGGAGTTGTATTTTAGAAATCTATGAAAATACATACTTAATTATCATGTGTTGTTAATATAAACATAAATCTAGAGGGAGTTCCAAATCCCCCGAATAAAGATAAAATTAAATTGTTACCTCTAAGATATAATGGCCTCTAGAATTCAGTGGATCTTTTGATCCCTTTATACCTGAATAATGGGTCAAGTACATAGAAAAGATCTTCTATTTACATTAATTATCTAAGAAAGTGAAGTTTGTGTTGGGTTTTTTATCTCAAATAGGGAGAAGTTGATCAATGAAGGACATTGAAAAAATTCAAAACCCAAGAAATAAATAAGAGCAATGGAGTTGGAGGAATTCAAGAATTGTTTTCCAATAAATACATTCCTCATAGCATCTGACATAAAATGGAGAAGGAGTATCTTAGCCTTATGTAAAAGGAGGATGAATCACCGAAGACATATATAGAAAATGTTTCAACACATGCATGATAAGCCTATGGTTTTATCATTTCCATTTAATGAAATATTGTTCGCATATTTAGTGGGGCAGAGAAATTTTTTTAAAATGATTTGGTAGTTCAAGTCTTTCACTGTAATGAAGAATTTTTACAATGTGCCCAGAAAGTTAAAATGGATATTAGTGAATCCCAAGGTTCTCATGGGACTATGTATTGGTAGTGGATAATGGAGTACAATTCTATGGGAGTGATGGGTAAAACTCATTTATGTTAGATATTCAAACATCCAACTTATCCAATGTGGGGGAAGAATCTTCTCAGAAATTACATGTAGGGGAAAAGTGAATTCATTAGGTACGGTAATGATGGGAACCCATATAGAGAATTTTTGTGGGAGTAATAAACTTATGTGGTTGAATAAAAGAATGTTCCAGTAAACCCCCAACATATTTTCAAATTTTTCAATAGTAACGAACAAGGATGCTCTAAGAACCAATTAACTAAGACATGGGTTATTAAATATAGTTAGTGTAAATAATCATCCGGGACTATAAATAAAGGGAGAGTATATTTCATCACAACCATGGTGTTGGATTGTAAAAATGAAGTGGTGATAGGTAATCTAGTGATTCATTCTAATATATAGAACATAGTATTTGATTCTGGTTTTAAACAATCCCTCTTATCACACATGATTAGTTGAACTATTCAAACACCAAAAGAAATAATGGTACTCAAGTTAGTGGTGAAAGATAAAAATGGGTCAATTATTTCATCATTAGAATATAACTTCTTCCATGTCAATATTTAGGGGATAAATTTACATTAGAAACTTGGGATACTACCTTTAGAGTAATTTGATGCTATTATATATGTGGATCAAATTTTATTAAGTGAAATATAAATTTTCTGGGAGAAGAAATAACCATTTTTATCACAAATATCCCACTGATTGTATACATTTTTAAGGAAGTGTATCAATATCCATTGGAATAATTAACTCATGAATGGATATTATTACTTTATGTGTAAGGTAATTCACCTATAATTATTGACACTAAATAAACTATCATTTTTGATGACATTCCCAATGTAAGATAATATAATGATGTGTTTCCTGAAGAATTTCCTTATCTTCCTCCAAGATAAGAGTTTGAGTTCTCAATTGAAGTTATACACAAAGTCTTTCTAATTTACAAAAATCTATTTACAATAATCAGTATTTAACTTGAAGAGATAAATAAGAATATATAGAATAATCTAGATATAGTGTTTATACACCCAAGTGACTCACCATGGGGTGAACAATGACATTTTTTCAAGAAGAACGGTGGGTTAATTCCCATCTTCATTGATTATTGTGAACTCAAAAAGATCATGATATTAATGAAGTATCCTCTCATATGAATTGATGAATTATTTGACCAGCCATGTGGGACATAGTACTTTTATAAGGTGAATATTTGGTTGGGATATGATCATGAAATGCTGAAGAATGAGGATATCCCCAAGACCACCATTTCTTTTAGGTATGGATGAAACCTGTTCAGAATGATTACATTAGGACTCAATAATTTTCATGTTACCATCATGGACTTAATGGATATATTTTTAGGGATTACCTTGATAATTGTTTTCTACTATTTATAGAAAATGTTGTTATCTACTTCAAAAGAAAGGATGAAAATGATGAGTATTTGAATACCTTATTCAAGAACATATGAAAGGAAAATTTATATTGGAAATATAGGAAATGAGAATTTTAGATATAGAAGGTAACATTATCAGTGCATGTTATCACCATAATATAGATATCAGTGGATCCATCAAGGAAAGAGGAAATTGATGGATGGACCAGACAAATATCCATGATTGAGATCTACAGTTGCAAACAATTAGCTAGTTTGTTTTGAAAAGAGATCTCTAAGGAACTTAATATACATTGAACAAAAATTAAAAGAGTCTAAAAGATTGGATTCGATATTTTTCCCATTAAAAAATATAAATCATTTCACAAGGAAGAACATTAGAGTAGGTAAAAACCTCATTTTACACTCCATTATTTTCAAGTATGCTAGCAAGGAAATTTACTTCATGATATATGTGTATACTGATGTAGTTCATATTATCAAGAATGCCGTGGTAGTTATCCTGTTCAGTTGTTAGCCTCCACGAATGATTAATCTGTTCCAACTTGATAGCCTATAAATTTTTTGGAGATTCAGATTCAAACCATATATTATCCTAGTTTATTTTACTTACAACTAAAACATCATTGATTAATCCCATCCTTTCCATATCTAAATAAGTGAAACGACCATATGGGCCACAGAGACTTCCTTAACATCACCATTATGGTATTTGAAGATGAACACATAACTAGATGGCCCCAGATTACCCCTCAAATCCTAATCAGAATAACATTTACTCCATCCAATGAAAGGGGGGAACCGGAAACCTAAAGAGTACCTATGGGTTTAGGGAAGATAATGCTGATTTTTTTATTTCACAATATATAGAGGCCTTTCATGAGTTTCCATAGCATTCCAGATTCAACGAGTTTGCATGTTGAATATACAACATGATTTTCTGCAGAGAAGTATTAGGTTATAAGGTATCATGCTTAGGGATACTCGTTTTCGTTCTACTCTAGATCACATGATTTAATTTTTTAGAATCAACTTTTAAGAGGATATCAATTTTCTTGGACATATGAATATCCAATAATGCAATTAGGAATCCTTTCAGGTTGTAGTCCTATGGAGGAGAAGATCAAGCCATTAAAACACTACTATCCATAATTCGACAGTATTTTGGAAACATAATAATTTTTTATCCACATCATCACGATGTTGGTGAAAAATAACACATCTTGAATTGAGATTTAAAGCCTTGAGAGAAAGATCCACTTTTAAAGAGGTTCTTGAAATGTTTTCAAACATTATTATGAATGTAATCCCTATAGAATAGGAAGAAGTGATTAGTGAATCCATCCATACCCATGGAAAATCATTCTTTGAGACCAAAAATAACATTCTTCATCTCAAAATCCATAGCAATATAGGTTATAATATTATTATCATCCTCAGATATTAGTTTTGGAATGATTCCTTCCATAATCCCCACATTCCACGGTGGACCACTGAAAATATTCATGTAGAAAGAGAAAATGTGATTATATAGGGATTTCCTATAATCATGAATTATTTCCCCATCCTTAATTAGAGAAAGAGGCCAATTATCACTTCTTACACTTTAATGTTATTTAATTAAAATGGTGTTTCTGTCTCCATTAGTGAGACACATGATCTAGAAAATTTCCATCTGAATATTGTTCCACAACATTATAAGGTGTTGCAATTTTGATGAACCCATAACTTCTTGGTTGATGTCCCCAGAAAAATAAATGTTGGTGAATGATGATTGGAGAATATTGGGAGAGCATTCAAGATCATCGATATCTTTATCAATGGAGATGAACTTTTTCTTTCCCAATTCTTTGATTCTAGACTTGATTATTTTGATCTTGAAAAACAATTAGGAGGGTTACTACCATTATCATCTCCTAACCATGTATCATGAATAATATGAGAGAAATTTTTAAGGGAGGTCCAATAATTGTTGAATCTGAATGGGATATGATACTTTTTCAAATTCTAAATGAATTTTTATAGAATTGGGTGATGGTCCGAATTGTGCTTTTCCAAAGTGACACTTGATATTTCTTTACAAATTCCAAGCGATGCAACATCAAATAATTCTCTATCAATATTTATTTTCCTCATGATATCCAAATGGATTATATATCATGTAAACTTGTCTCCAATGAGATTGATCTCAGTCAGATTTGCATCCTCAACATATGTTCTGATGTCCTTAACTAAAATAGTTCTGGATAAAGGACCTAACTTTTCAACATGATGAAGGATTGAGCTAATGTCCCCATTAATGACCCATGGATCAAAGATAGTAGTATAAAACTCCTTGACTTGCATCCATATTGGGATTTGTTCTTTGTAATTTTATAATGTATAATCCACTGAGTAGCTAATTTTCTATATGAACCTGGAGAATATTCATGTAATTATCTGATCACCGACACAGATGATGATAAGGTTTTCTACTTTTTTCTATACCAAAATCTATAGTATTTCAGAGTTGAAAGTATTATGATATTTAACTAGAATTGAGTATCCATGAAAACCAAGGTAATATTATTGATTTTTTCAGTTAATACTTTTTTTTGAGAGACTAACTAATTCAGGTTTATACCTACCTATACAGGGCATGAGGGAACCAATCGTTCTAGGAATTTCCAACCCCTGATAAATCCAAAAAAGAATCCCCATTTTGAATTATTTTTTGGGGGTGAGTCCCCCTTTTTATTTTAGCTCTGACAGCTATGTCCTTTAAGATTATATGATCCTTGTCTACATGGTGATACTAGAAGACGGTGTTTTTATTTTTCCATTGTTTGTGAAATACTATAAAGATCATATGCCTTCCTCCTCAATATTTATTTTGATAGTAGTCTCCGCTGCCACATTATCACCTAATTGATGTTCTTTAAGGCCTAATGTGTAATGCACTGAACCTCGTTACCTAGAGTCTATGAATTAGTACATATCATTTGCTTGATCACAAGTGATCAAGTTCCAAAATACCGATTAGTTTAGTATCCTTGTAAGTACTTGATACATACAAAAGTTTTATATTACATCATGAAATAATGAAAAAAAAACATTGTGTCCCCTTTGAAAACACTCTTATCCCTTAGCCTATTCCTATAGGTTAATCATGATATAATTCTTCACATACTAGAAAAAATAAAACATAGAAAGGTGTGAGCTCAGATGCTCAGTAAAGATAACAATATTTTGGAAACTTTCATAAAAAAGCATAAACATTTAAGGCAATGTATTAGACTAAAACACAAGCCTTTTAAACTTAAATTTCAGAATAATTTGGAAAATATAAATCAAATAATTCCATTCACATAATCACATGGATATTATACTAGTCGAATAATAACTTCTAAAATTAATAGCTAATTTTAAATTGATGGAATGAATACTATCAGACATCATAACCACATAGTCAAGGCCTCGTGCCAAGACATCAAATAAGATTTTGTCAAGTCCTTGTGCCAAGACACTAGTTTGTCTTATAAGAACTACTGAAGAAATGAGGAGGTATAGTGGGCTCCACCAGTCATATACTAAGTCCAATGCATCCATCATATGAAAATGTTGAAACATAATATAAACATTTTTATTAAAACAAGAATACCAAATGTCAATACTTTAACCACAATATTTGAATGGTATAAAAATAACCCATCCATATTCAAACATAACTCATTAAATAAAATATGGATGATTTTATTATAATAAATAAACCTAAATCAAGAATAAAATACAATGAAGGATATTTACATAGATGGAAATAATCAGTAAAACTATTTGAGAGAAATATCCCATTTTCATGGAAACATTTAAAAGTCTCACTATTTATCAAGAATTCGTTTAAATGATATTTTTGAATCAAAGTTTCCCATAACACTTTGAAACTTTTAAAAGGAATTTTAATTACAAAACATCCATGTCCGTATAAATAAATCCTTAAAATAAGTTGTTGTAACGACCCAAAGTTTCACTAATGTAAATCCCTCTTGATCCAGTTAAAAGCCTCTTTATGTAAAATGTTTATATAAAATTCAAAATTCTTTGGTTTTAAGAATTGTGACGGTTTCTTTTATATTCGTTGAATAGTGATCAAAGGATTAGTATAAATATAAGGCTTTAACAAACCCAATTTAGTCAGATAAAGGAAGCGATGACCTCACCTAGTAGAATTGCATCATACAAAGCCCACTTGTCGGAGCTCGGAAAAGAGGTGGCGTATTTGGGCTTCACTCTTGACCAATCCCGAGCTGATCTCCATCATGTCAAGCTCGAACGAGACTGTCTACGTGAAAATTGGATGTTGGTAGAGATTACCACTCGAGCGATGTTATCTGAGCCACCCCAAGAGTCTGTCACCATCAGAAACCTTACCCATAGGTCTTATGAGGCTGTTTTAAGGGGTTATGTAACAAATTTCTAGTAATAGTTTTGTGTATATTATTATTATTTTTGTATATAATAATGAATATACCTTCTTGTCATTATTGATACATTGTAAATAGTTTTTCAAGTACAAATAGTGTTTTTAGTTATTATTTAATTAAGAAATCTATTTTATTAAATTAAGGAAATTTTGAATTAAATAATATTTTAATAAAATATATTTATTATTATTAAATTAATTTTATTATATATATAAATGATCATATAATTTTATGTATACAATTATAATTTTTATTAAGGTTTGAAAGCCATTTCTGTCAAAACCCGTGAATTTTCGATAAATGGGGGTTTTTATTTTAAAAGTAAAAATTAACATATTTAGATAATTATTTAGATAAAATAAATGATATTTATAGAATCAGGATGTCGAAATTATCCAATGGTGAATTTTTCATAATTTTCTGAGACAGTCAAATTTTTGGATAAAAATTAAATACCGTTTAAATATATAATGTGTTTTATGACATCATAATGACCCAATAGTGATGTAATAATATACTATAAGATTTATGTTCGTCCAATATATGTTTTAACATTTAAATAATGTGGTTTTTGGTTTGTTTTACTTATTTTCAAAGCATTAATAGACCCTTCAAGACTTATTAAACACCTTGTCTTTTTAAATTGTTTTACATTGGAGTGTGACTCACCTCCACATATGAAACCCTATTATTTTAAGACATTTGGACTTTGGAATTATAAAATATTGTTTTCATATTCCCGTTTCCAAAAACCATGGGCAAAAACCATGGAATGTTTTGTGGTTTGTATTAATTTAATATAAGGGGTCCCAAACCTAAATAATAAAGAATTCACTCACCTTTCCTATATAAACCCACAGAAGATCCCACTTCCTCCTCACTCAAATCCTTTTGAGTTCGCCTAACCTCTTTCCTACTCTCCCTATTATCCTCCAAAGGTGCCCCAATCTCCCAGTAAGCCTTTCTCAAGCCTCTCTCAAGCCTTTGGAAGCACACTTCAAAGTAAGGGTTTTTCTTCCTTTCTAATTTTTGTCCAATTTTCTTTAAGTTGGTTTTCCCTTTTAATTTGAATTATGAATTTTGGGATATGGTTTCGCACCTACCTAATACTTCCATCTTTATGTTTGAATGATTTGAGACCTTTTTTCTCTCATTAAATGCTTCCCATGTACACCCGTTACTATGCCGAAATTCCGAAAGGAACTTCTCTCTCCTCTTTTAAATTCAAGAAATACTTTTGTATCATGAATATAAATTCCATTACAATTGTTGGGACATGTATCTATATGACCTCATTACTGTCCATTACATGTAAATATTATGAGGAACTTATTTCTCTCTCATCAACCATTTTTATGAAATCTTATGTCACGCTGTTACGCTGCCGAAATCGCACCGATTTTCTAAGCCAATGTCATTATGTAGTGAATACCATGCCCATTTCTCCATAAATGGTATTATCCTTTATCCACATTTACTTATTGATTATAATGTTTCATGTATGAATTCCAAATTCCTTTATCATGTAATAAATGATTTTGTTTTATGAATCTATGTTTTATGATCCATGTGGCACACTTATGTATGAAATGAAATGTTTAAGAAGGGTACGCCCTTTATAACGACCCACACTTTACATACATTGTTAACACTTCAAAATTGAATCACACTTATTACAACATATGACAAAACCACAAAGGACCGTATAGGTATAGTGTCTTTAGAAACTGGGAAACATAAACAACTGGTTCATAAATCTTCTACAGTGTCTCCCATTTATTTCATCATATCTAGGGTCCCTTTTAGCATATTCTACTTAATATCCATCTTCCTGACCTGGGGAAAAGAAAACATAAAAGGGTGAGCTCAAATGCTCAGCAAGGGCAAATAAAGGAAATAAAAATCATATCATATCTTTTTGAAAATCAAAACCTGCAAAAGAGATCATAATATCTTAACATGGAATAAATCATAGAAGTGAAAATGAGATCCCCAAAATCATAACATAAAACTTGAAACTTTGTGGCATGCATACATAATCATGGAAAATCATTTCTTGTTAGTCATGACTCATTGCCAAGACTATCTTAGTGGACAAAGTCCCTTTCTGAACCGAGTTCACTCCTCGTTTCAGTCCTGTATCACTGAACCGAAATAACCTTCCGTTCCAGCCATGTCTATCTCATGAGATATAAAATCATTACCCAATGCATTGGAGGGAGATATAGGTCCCACCCATCTTATAATGAATCCTTTCTTATGTGTGCCACATAATCATAAAACATGCATCATCGCATAACACATGTAACAAAAATGGGATTCTTGAAACATCATGACATCATAAATCAATTCATATATGATAAAGGAATTCATAAACATAATTCCATCACAACATAGTCAAACCAATGTAAAAATATGGATAGAAACAGAACCCTTTATTATCTTAGATGGAAAATAATTTTGATAAAACACTTGAATTGAATTCTTGAGGAAAATATCCTTTCTTCTTCAAAAATATTTTTCCTTTCATAACATGTCATACAACTTTAAAATAAAAGAAGTTGATTAAAAATAAACTTGAAAACTTGTAAAGGAAGCTTCTTTGATGTAATGTTTTAAAAATCCATTCATGCCGTATAAGTTAAAAAAAACATTCTTCGTACTTTTGTCGGAAAAGTCAAAAAGTACCTCGTACGGAAAAACGACAAAAGATTCCTTTCATATTCTTTACTAAAAACTCACCTAAGGGTAAAATTGGATTTAAACTATTTCAAGTGGATGGAAACAATATTACATATTGAGGGAACATGGATGTGGATGATAAAATACACCCTAGTAAATACTTACGAATAAACAATCTCGGATAAAAATGAGATTGTGATATTTCCCTTACCTTAGGTCCGATTTGTTTTGTTCGTGTCCGAAGCTCCTGTATAATGGTTTAAATAATGTTATTGACTTATTCCAGAATCATACATATTGATATGAGATCATATATGGTCATATTATTAGCTTCTTGTTAGTAATATTTCATTGTTACTTGTTACTCGGGTCTTTATAACTTTTTGTTCTTATGCGTGTTTTGTCGAATAAATTCTTATTCTTATCATTAGGTTATAGATAATTCATTTCCAGAATGGTATTAGTGTATTATATACCATATTCATTCATTCAATTCATTTATATAATCATTATGAAATGAAGATCATGTAGAACGAGTCGCATCACATTGTGGAGACGGTATTCCGTACGTACGCACGAGTGATGATATCGTTCCTATGATCGTGGAATTGTATTGGAGTATATATATATATTATTTCAGTATCAGTATTACTTAATAATAATCATATATAGTTAATGATTACACCATTATACCCATCCTTGTAAGGTGATGGTGGAAAATAGATTACACCACGGCGTGGAGACGGTATTCCGTACGTACGCACGCGCGGTGATTTCATTTTTCCGTAGGATGGATAGAAGGTGAATTAGGTTTGTTTCATATTTATAATAACATATCAGTATGTAAGTAATACTGATGTTATTACTTTATCATGAAACAACTAAAGAAGAATAATTTGAAGAAGAAAGAAATTGAAAAGATCGGTAATGGATATTACCTCTTCTTTGGAACGCCTTTTTGAATCCTCCACTTAAGGAACTAAGATTGGTCTTTGGAGAAGACCAGGACCTCTAGGATTATTCTAGGGAAGTGTAGAAGGGAAAATGGCAGGGGTTGGCCGAGCTTTAGTGCTCAAATTGGTGTGAGGAGGAGGGGGAGGAGGTGCCCTTTTATAAGGGAGGAGAGGGGCACCTTAGGAATATCTCAAAATATTATTAAAGTCAAAATCGGTTTATAATGGTTCCAAAGGGTCTTATTTCGAAGCCAAAGTGGGGATGGGTCGAAATCCTATCAACCAATAAAATTTAGACAAGTTTAGGGTATTATTTTAACCTTATCAATTAGATTTAACTCTAAGTTAAATAATTTAACTTTTACCATGACTTTTTGTTTTCTTTCACTATATGGTTAATACACTTACTATAACATGCCAAACGAACCCCAAATTGTTTATTATTAAAATATATATCCTTATCTAAGTCATTTGCCCGAACCTTAGATTTTTAGGAATACAATAACAATTAATAATATAATATTTGATTTAAAAACTATTTTGTGTCAATTTTGACACTATTTGATATATGATTTTTGTCAAAGTCATAACAGAATTATATGTTCGAACCAAGTTGATTAAATCAATACTAATATATCATAGTAACCTATAAAATTATTGGAATTCATAAAAAGTCTCAAATTACATTTATTTTGGTATTTATATTATCAATTTTGTCAATATTTCATTAATAAGATAATTACTGCATCATCTTTGTGTCATAAATAAATTAAATTATTTGATGTCTAAAAATTAAAAATAAAATACCATCATGTAGGAAATCTTTTTAGCTTTCTAATGAATATTTACAATCGAATTTATCTTATGTATAACCCTATATTAAAAATTATTTACTTATTAAACTTTGATTTTAACTATTTTAACCCTTCTTTAAATAAATTAATAATAAATGTCCTAATCTAATCCAAGTGGGCCTAAATGGTCATATTTTATTCCTAAGTTTGTTTTTGGTCGAATTACACTTGTCCAATAGAATTAGGACATGTGTTAGGGTAATATTAATATCATATTTACCCTTAGTTACCCTATTTACTATTAACCGCAGTAAAAATAGTAAAAAGTTACTATTCACCAAAAAATTATTTTCATCTCGTTGAACCACATTTTAGTCCTTGATATTAACCGTGTTTCTCGGATTTTTGAAATTCCATTCACAGAAGCGGTAAAATTAAGTTTTATGCAAAATTCAGTTTTTAACCTACCACTTAGTGGTTTCACTATTCATCAAAAATTGAAAGTTTTCAGAAAAATACCAAAATTTCACCCTAGGCTAATTTCGATATTCTGAGTCCAAAAATGAAGTCCATTTTGAAAAATAAAATTTATAAAATTTCAAAAAGTGGTTATTACTATTCATAACGGCTAGTTTTAATAGCATATTGTTGTTTAGTGAAACTCGGTATTGCGTACGACGCAAGCTATCGAGGAAGGTCGCGATTGCGTGTAAAGCAAGCCAAGAAAGTGTTGTGTAGAAAAAGATTCCTTTGATGATTTATATAACATAAAAGTCTCGGGTGTTACATTCTACCCCCCTTAAAAAGAATTTCGCCCTCGAAATTTGTCACTTTGCAACAAACAAATGAGGATACTTCTCCCTCATCATATCCTCAAGCTCCCATGTAGCTTCTTCAAGTTGGTGGTTTCTCCATAAAACTTTCACCAAGCGAGTGGTCTTGTTTCGTAGGACTTTTTCGCTACGATCCAGAATCTCTATCGGCTGTTCTTCATAAGAAAGATCTTGCTCCAGCGGTACAACTTCTGAGCTGAGTACATGTGAAGGATCTGGTATGTACTTTCTCAGGAGAGATACATGGAACACATCGTGAACTTGAGAGAGATTCGGTGGAAGCGCCAATCGGTAAGCTACCTTCCCAACACGATCCAGTATTTCAAAAGGACCGATATATCTAGGGCTCAACTTCCCCTTCTTTCCAAATCTCATAACCCTCTTCCAGGGAGATATTCGTAAGAACACTTTATCACCCACTTCAAACTCTAGGTCTTTTCTTCGGTTGTCGGCATAACTTTTCTGTCGACTCTGAGCTGCTCTTATGTGTTGTTGAATAGATCTGACCTTTTCTGCCATTTCATCAACGAGATCAGGTCCTAATAGCTTTCTTTCCCCAACTTCATCCCAGCAAGTTGGAGTCCTGCATTTCTTTCCATAGAGAGCTTCATAAGGAGCCATCTGAATACTGGAGTGAAAGCTATTATTATAAGAAAATTCCACCAAAGGTAGGTGTTGATCCCAACCTCCTTTGAAATCCATAGAGCAAGCTCTCAACATATCTTCTAGGGTTTGAATTGTTCTCTCAGACTGACCGTCTGTCTGGGGATGATAAGCAGTGCTAAAACTCAACTCTGTATCCAGAGTATGCTGAAGACTTCGCCAGAACTTCGAGGTAAATCTCGGATCTCGATCAGATATAATAGAAAGTGGTACTCCATGCAATCTTACCACTTCCTTTACATATATCCTGGCAAGATGATCTAGAGAGAAATCATCTCTAATAGCAATGAAGTGTGCAGACATTGTAAGACGATCAACTATGACCCAGATAGGATTATTGCCGTTGGATGTTTTAGGAAGTCCTGTGACAAAGTCCATAGTGATGTTTTCCCATTTCCATTCGGGTATGGGTAATGGTTGTAACATCCCCTTAGACTTCTGTCTCTCAGCTTTAACTTGTTGACAAACCAAGCATCGAGAGACATATTCAGCAACATCTCTTTTCATGCCATCCCACCAGAAGTACTCTTTCAGGTCCCTATACATCTTCGTGCTTCCAGGATGAATAGAGAATGAAGAACTATGAGCCTCATCCAGCAGCTCTTTCTTTAATTCGGGGATGGGAGGAACACAAACCCGATTCCTGAACTTTATTATCCCATCACAATCAAGGTTGAATTCAGGAACATTTCTCACCTTCTTTTGTAACTCGACATCTTCTTTCTGTGCCTCTTTAATCTTCACATGTATAGATGGTTGAACATTCATTTGAGAAAGATAAGATTTTTCCCCTTCCATTATAATTCCAAGATCCATCCTTTGTAAATCCATAAATATTGGATCTTTTGTGATCCTCATCATGGATAAACTAGCATGGTGTTGTCGACTTAATGCATCTGCCACCTTGTTTGCTTTCCCAGGGTGGTAATGGATTGAGCAGTCATAATCCTTAATCAGCTCCAACCATCTTCTTTGGCGCATATTCAGCTCCTTTTGTGTGAAAATATACTTTAAACTTTTATGATCAGTATAAATATCACACCTTTCACCATAAAGGTAATGCCTCCAAATCTTTAATGCAAAGATTACCGCAGCCAACTCCAAATCATGTGTTGGGTAATTTTGTTCATGGATTTTCAACTGTCGTGAGGCATAAGCTATCACCATATCATTTTGCATAAGAACACACCCCAATCCCTTCTTGGATGCATCACTGTAGATCACAAACCTTTCTCCACTACAAGGCAGTGTGAGCACAGGTGCACTGGATAACCTTCTTTTCAACTCCTTGAAATTCTCTTCACATTCCTCTGTCCAGACAAACATAACTCCTTTCCGAGTCAACTTGGTGAGTGGATTAGATAATCGTGAAAAATCTTTTACAAAACGTCGATAATATCCGGCCAAACCAAGAAAACTTCGGATCTCAGTTACTGTTGTTGGTCTTGACCATCTTTCGATAACCTCTGTTTTTGCTGGATCCACAGATATCCCCTCTTTTGAGATTATATGACCCAAAAATGCAACTTTTTGAAGCCAAAATTCACACTTGGTAAATTTGGCATAAGGCTTCTCTTTTCTCAGGGTCTTCAATATAATTCTCAAGTGATCTTCATGCTCTTCCTTGCTCTTTGAATAGACAAGAATATCGTCTATAAAGACTACCACAAATTGATCAAGATAGTCTCTAAAGACTCTATTCATTAGATCCATGAAGATAGCAGGGGCATTAGTAAGACCAAATGGCATCACTATAAATTCATAGTGTCCATACCTTGTACGGAAAGCCGTCTTTGGTATATCCTCCCTTTTGACCCTTAATTGATGATACCCTGAACGAAGATCAATCTTGGAAAAGTATTGAGCTCCGCGTAGTTGGTCAAATAAGTCATCAATGCGTGGGAGAGGATATTTGTTCTTGATAGTGATCTTGTTAAGTTCTCGATAATCAATGCAGAGTCTCATTGATCCATCTTTCTTCTTAACAAATAGAACAGGTGCTCCCCAAGGTGACGCACTAGGGCGTATGAATCCCTTATCAAGATTCTCTTGGAGTTGCTTCTTCAATTCCTGCAACTCAATTGGGGCCATTCTATAAGGTGTCTTTGAAATAGGCAAAGCACCCGGTACGAGTTCTATTGAAAACTCAACTTCACGATTTGGTGGAAGACCCGGCAATTCCTCCGGAAAGACATCATCAAACTCCCGTACAATGGGCATATTCTTAATCGTGAGTTTCTCACCAACCATTTGAGATAAATAACCTTCATTTAGTGGAATCAATACCCATAAGATGGAAGAAATTTCCACTGGAAGGTTATGTTCATCCTTGCATTGATAGACGATCGTAGGTTGATCTGGAATATGAAATGTGACTTCCCTTCTTTGGCAATTGATATGAGCTCCATGTAGAGAAAGCCAATCCATGCCAAGAATCACATCAAATTCCACTAAAGGAAGGATCACATGATTTGCAGGAAGCACTTTCCCACAAACTTCGATCGGAGAAGAATTATAAACTTTTGATGCGATTGATGTGCCATTAGGTGTTGTCACAGCTAACTCAACATCTAATTGTTGAGGTAGTACGGTGATACCCTTAGAAAAGTCTTCAGAAATAAAAGAGTGGGTGGATCCAGAATCAAATAAAACATTTGCTACTTTAGAGTGGATGGTAAGTGTACCTTTCACCACATCGTTATCGTACTCCACATCGCTGATAGAAATTGCATGTGACTTTCCTTTATCTTTAGCCTTAAGAGTTTGTTGACGTCGACCATCATCATCAACCCTTGGATTTGGGAATTGATTGGCATAATGCCCCATCTCCTTGCACTTGAAACATTGAAGTGTAGCAGGTTCATTCTGTGTATCCCTTCCTTTGTTTGCATCATTAGACATCTTCTTCCCATTATCACGGCATTCAAATGCCCGATGACCTTCCTTTCCACATTTAAAACATTTACTTGTCCCTTTAAGACAACTCCCTCCATGTTTCTTTCCACACTTTGAGCATAAGGGAAAGTTCATCTTCTTTTCCGTGTGCTCTTTAGATTTTTCTTTGAATTCCATCTTCCTCTTCTTATCAAACCCATGTGACTGATGGGTTACTCCAATCTCCATCTCGACTTTGAGAGCACATCGAACGATTTCTTCGTAGCTATTGAAGTCCCTTATGGCTAACGCCCTTCGAAGACTTGGTTTTAAGCCACTAAAGAATCGATCGATCTTACTCTCAGGTTGGATAATAATTCCAGAAGCGTACCTTGCAAGTCTTGTAAAATTTGCTTCATAGGTACTAACAGATTCATCATCCCTTTGCTTCAGTTCAAGGAACTCTTTCTCCATCTTTGTTCGGAGAATACGAGGGAAGTACTTATTGAAAAATAAGTTCTTGAACTCGTCCCATTCCATAGACTCAATTTCATCCCTTTGCCTCGTATTCTTAACAAGATTCCACCATTGATCCACATCTCCTTCCAAACGATACACTGCTAGGATGACTTTATCATGCTCAGAACATTGAAGAACTGAAAATATCTTTTCAGTAGTACTAATCCATTGTTCAGCAACTAATGGATCAGTAGACCCGCTGAAAGATGGTGGACGCTGCCTCATGAAGGATTCAACAGAATGTTGCTCCCTTCTTTGTTCGTTTGGAAATCCTGCATGATTCATAGCTTGAGAAAGTTGTGTGAGCATGGCTACAAGATTTTGCATTCCAGCTCCCATATCGTTTGGTTGCTCAGGGGGACAATCATTGCATTGCCCATCGCATTCCGCATTAACACGGTTCCTTCGGGTTCCAGCCATTGACTAAAACCAAGAAGAATAGTGTGAGCAACACTAATTATAATAGGAAACCACATAATTCAAGAATAAAATTTTCATGCTTAAGGTCTTATCCTAGGTTATTCAAGGCCATTTCTAAAATTGTGTTCTATGCTTAGACTTATCCTTAGGGTTCTTACTAAGGATTTCACATCCTAGTTTCCAAAGGTTGACTATACCTTTCCTCTGATACCAACTATAACGACCCACACTTTACATACATTGTTAACACTTCAAAATTGAATCACACTTATTACAACATATGACAAAACCACAAAGGACCGTATAGGTATAGTGTCTTTAGAAACTGGGAAACATAAACAACTGGTTCATAAATCTTCTACAGTGTCTCCCATTTATTTCATCATATCTAGGGTCCCTTTTAGCATATTCTACTTAATATCCATCTTCCTGACCTGGGGAAAAGGAAACATAAAAGGGTGAGCTCAAATGCTCAGCAAGGGCAAATAAAGGAAATAAAAATCATATCATATCTTTTTGAAAATCAAAACCTGCAAAAGAGATCATAATATCTTAACATGGAATAAATCATAGAAGTGAAAATGAGATCCCCAAAATCATAACATAAAACTTGAAACTTTGTGGCATGCATACATAATCATGGAAAATCATTTCTTGTTAGTCATGACTCATTGCCAAGACTATCTTAGTGGACAAAGTCCCTTTCTGAACCGAGTTCACTCCTCGTTTCAGTCCTGTATCACTGAACCGAAATAACCTTCCGTTCCAGCCATGTCTATCTCATGAGATATAAAATCATTACCCAATGCATTGGAGGGAGATATAGGTCCCACCCATCTTATAATGAATCCTTTCTTATGTGTGCCACATAATCATAAAACATGCATCATCGCATAACACATGTAACAAAAATGGGATTCTTGAAACATCATGACATCATAAATCAATTCATATATGATAAAGGAATTCATAAACATAATTCCATCACAACATAGTCAAACCAATGTAAAAATATGGATAGAAACAGAACCCTTTATTATCTTAGATGGAAAATAATTTTGATAAAACACTTGAATTGAATTCTTGAGGAAAATATCCTTTCTTCTTCAAAAATATTTTTCCTTTCATAACAAGTCATACAACTTTAAAATAAAAGAAGTTGATTAAAAATAAACTTGAAAACTTGTAAAGGAATCTTCTTTGATGTAATGTTTTAAAAATCCATTCATGCCGTATAAGTTAAAAAAAACATTCTTCGTACTTTTGTCGGAAAAGTCAAAAAGTACCTCGTACGGAAAAACGACAAAAGATTCCTTTCATATTCTTTACTAAAAACTCACCTAAGGGTAAAATTGGATTTAAACTATTTCAAGTGGATGGAAACAATATTACATATTGAGGGAACATGGATGTGGATGATAAAATACACCCTAGTAAATACTTACGAATAAACAATCTCGGATAAAAATGAGATTGTGATATTTCCCTTACCTTAGGTCCGATTTGCTTTGTTCGTGTCCGAAGCTCCTGTATAATGGTTTAAATAATGTTATTGACTTATTCCAGAATCATACATATTGATATGAGATCATATATGGTCATATTATTAGCTTCTTGTTAGTAATATTTCATTGTTACTTGTTACTCGGGTCTTTATAACTTTTTGTTCTTATGCGTGTTTTGTCGAATAAATTCTTATTCTTATCATTAGGTTATAGATAATTCATTTCCAGAATGGTATTAGTGTATTATATACCATATTCATTCATTCAATTCATTTATATAATCATTATGAAATGAAGATCATGTAGAACGAGTCGCATCACATCGTGGAGACGGTATTCCGTACGTACGCACGAGTGATGATATCGTTCCTATGATCGTGGAATTGTATTGGAGTATATATATATATTATTTCAGTATCAGTATTACTTAATAATAATCATATATAGTTACTGATTACACCATTATACCCATCCTTGTAAGGTGATGGTGGAAAATAGATTACACCACGGCGTGGAGACGGTATTCCGTACGTACGCACGCGCGGTGATTTCATTTTTCCGTAGGATGGATAGAAGGTGAATTAGGGTTGTTTCATATTTATAATAACATATCAGTATGTAATTAATACTGATGTTATTACTTTATCATGAAACAACTAAAGAAGAAGAATTTGAAGAAGAAAGAAATTGAAAAGATCGGTAATGGATATTACCTCTTCTTTGGAACGCCTTTTTGAATCCTCCACTTAAGGAACTAAGATTGGTCTTTGGAGAAGACCAGGACCTCTAGGATTATTCTAGGGAAGTGTAGAAGGGAAAATGGCAGGGGTTGGCCGAGCTTTAGTGCTCAAATTGGTGTGAGGAGGAGGGGGAGGAGGTGCCCTTTTATAAGGGAGGAGAGGGGCACCTTAGGAATATCTCAAAATATTATTAAAGTCAAAATCGGTTTATAATGGTTCCAAAGGGTCTTATTTCGAAGCCAAAGTGGGGATGGGTCGAAATCCTATCAACCAATAGAATTTAGACAAGTTTAGGGTATTATTTTAACCTTATCAATTAGATTTAACTCTAAGTTAAATAATTTAACTTTTACCATGACTTTTTGTTTTCTTTCACTATATGGTTAATACACTTACTATAACATGCCAAACGAACCCCAAATTGTTTATTATTAAAATATATATCCTTATCTAAGTCATTTGGCCGAACCTTAGATTTTTAGGAATAAAATAACAATTAATAATATAATATTTGATTTAAAACTATTTTGTGTCAATTTTGACACTATTTGATATATGATTTTTGTCAAAGTCATAACAGAATTATATGTTCGAACCAAGTTGATTAAATCAATACTAATATATCCTAGTAACCTATAAAATTAGTGGAATTCATAAAAAGTCTCAAATTACATTTATTTTGGTATTTATATTATCAATTTTGTCAATATTTCATTAATAAGATAATTACTGCATCATCTTTGTGTCATAAATAAATTAAATTATTTGATGTCTAAAAATTACAAATAAAATACCATCATGTAGGAAATCTTTTTAGCTTTCTAATGAATATTTACAATCGAATTTATCTTATGTATAACCCTATATTAAAAATGATTTACTTATTAAACTTTGATTTTAACTATTTTAACCCTTCTTTAAATAAATTAATAATAAATGTCCTAATCTAATCCAAGTGGGCCTAAATGGTCATATTTTATTCCTAAGTTTGTTTTTGGTCGAATTACACTTGTCCAATAGAATTAGGACATGTGTTAGGGTAATATTAATATCATATTTACCCTTAGTTACCCTATTTACTATTAACCGCGGTAAAAATAGTAAAAAGTTACTATTCACCAAAAAAATTATTTTCATCTCATTGAACCACATTTTAGTCCTTGATATTAACCGTGTCTCTCGGATTTTTGAAATTCCATTCACAGAAGCGGTAAAATTAAGTTTTATGCAAAATTCAGTTTTTAACCTACCACTTAGTGGTTTCACTATTCATCAAAAATTGAAGGTTTTCAGAAAAATACCAAAATTTCACCCTAGGCTAATTTCGATATTCTGAGTCCAAAAATGAAGTCCATTTTGAAAAATAAAATTTATAAAATTTCAAAAAGTGGTTATTACTATTCATAACGGCTAGTTTTAATAGCATATTGTTGTTTAGTGAAACTCGGTATTGCGTACGACGCAAGCTATCGAGGAAGGTCGCGATTGCGTGTAAAGCAAGCCAAGAAAGTGTTGTGTAGAAAAAGATTCCTTTGATGATTTATATAACATAAAAGTCTCGGGTGTTACACCCTTATAGCGCTCCAATGCATTGGTTAAAGTATAGTATCATGATACGTCATGTACAATGAGTGTTTACTCATGCTAATTCATGTGCAATGAGGTTTTACTTATGCTTCATGTGTAATGAGGATTTACTCATGCTTCATGTGCAATGGGCCTCAGCTCATGATAATTCCATGTTAAGTGTTGTTGCCACATTTCAATGTTATGATTATCATGCTTTATCATGCCTTTATTTCCATGTTTCCCTTGTGCTCTATTGATATTACTATTGTCTAACATGTATTGTACTCCTCATGTATTCCATGTTTATTCCCTTACTGGGCTTTATAGCCCACCATTTTTTATGCATGTCCTCAGGTTATCTCATGCAATGCTAAGTTAGAGGGAATGTAGTGGTCGTGTAAAGGAAGTTTTTCAATAAAGATGTTGTATTTCATGTTTTAATTTGTTCTGTAATGATCCTAAGCCCTAAAGACACTAGACCTCTTGAACATATTTGTTGTATCAGGTGAAGTTTTATGTAATAAATCTTGTTTATGTTTTAATAAAATCAGGGTTGTCATAGTTGGTATTAGAGGATAGGATTAGTTATTTTTGGGACTAGGATTAGAAAACCCTAGTAAAGCCTTAGACACAAGACTATGTATAATAAAAACATCCCTATGTTTTGGTAAGTATTGAGTAAGTGGTTTATCAATCAAATACATCCCTGTCTGGATATGAGTAGGTAGAGGCGGCTCTGGCACAGATGTATCCTAGGGGTAAAACCCGAAAACACCGCTTTGAGCTAGACTCGAATGGGAACTGGTGCACGACAACGGGCCTTGAGGTACACTTTGTTACGACACTCCCAGGGTATATGTTTTGATAAATTAACAAGCTTAGTATGAACCATTATTAAAGGAATTAAAAAAATACCTAAGAATATATGTTAGAAAGTAGATCATGAAATGCCTAGGTTGAAGCCTATAGAATCATGAGTTAATGAAATAAAATTTTATTTTTTAAGTCAAAAACTTTTGTCTTTGGTTTACCCTTTATGTGTTACCCCCTAAATTTCCTTTTATTCCAGCCAATAGTCAGTAATAGGAGGACGTAGGATAACAAACGATGTGAAGATCAGTGTGATGACTGTACTAATGAGATGCCCAATCCAATGGGAGAGGGAATCGTGAAGTTTGTCACGCTTCTCTCTCAGCTAACTCAAGTATTGAATAGAAACACGGGTCAAGAGGAACGTTCAACCCCTCCTAAGAAAGAACAAGTCGTTATCGAGTGATTTATGAGACAAAGGCCTCCTACCTTTTGTGGATCATCTTATCCCACGATCGCTGAACAATGGATAAACTACATTGAAAAGATATTCTCTATCCTTCATTGTTCTGAACAAGAGAAGGTTCTCCTAGCAGCTTATCGTATGGAGGGTAAATATGATCAATAGTGGATGTTGATCAAAAATAAGAAGCCTGAGGAGAGGATCGAGGCTTTGGAATGGAAGGATTTCTGGAAGATGTTTTTTGATATATATTTTCCGCGCACCCTCCAGCTTAAGATGGAAAGGGACTTCCTTTCCCTCAAGAAAAAAGACGAAGAATCTGTTGGAGCGTATGAGGAAAACTTCACAAGGCTTGCACGATACACTTCCGGCTTTGTTGTTACCCCCGAATGCAAGGTTGACCGCTTCTCTTGTGGGCTGAAGCCTAGCCTATGAAAATCATTATTGATCCATGACTTCAAAAGCTTCGATGAAATTGTCCGATGTGACCTCAAGGTTGAAATGGAGATCGGGGAATCATGGGGAAAAGAAGCATAAGTTGGACTTAAATGATGGAAGTCTGATGGATAAATCCAACGGTGATAAGAAGATCCACCACCCCAATTACCAAAAGTGCAGAAAGAAGAACCCTGGAAATTACCTCAAGGGGATCAGGAAATGCTTTAGGTGTGTAAGAGAAGGTCACCTAGCTGTTAACTATCGGCAAGAAAGACCTGAGGCTGTGACAGAGGATAGGAACGCTCCGTTCAAACCTCAATTCATTGTTCATTACTACAACTGCATAGAACCAGGGTATTTCTCAAATCTGTGCCCTAAACCAAGGGTTTTCGTAGGAAAACAACAACCTCCAAGGCACCAAGGAAGAGATTTTTCCATCACTTCTGCCGAAGTGATCCCCGTCAACGAAGTGGTGACAGGTACACTAGTTATTCATTCAAGAATAGAGAACGTACTTTTTGATTCAGGTTCTACGCATTCCTTTTTATCTCGAAAGTTTAGTAAAGCAATCCCAGCACCACCACAAACCATGGAAGTGAAGATGTCAGTGAGTACAGCAGATGGGGCCATCATTGCATCCCATGAATATAAGTCCTCCCCTGTTATAATCTATGGATTTAATTTCCTGGAGAGCCTCGTCATACTCCCTCTGGTGGAATTTGATGCAATTCTTGGCATGGATGGTCTTTTCCTTATATAGAGACAACATAAATTGTTGGGAGAGGGAAATAAAACTCCATATTGAGAATCAACCCTCGATTCTTTACAAGTGTAAGGAGGAAGATGAATCTCCTTTAGCTCCATCATCTCAAGCATGTATATTTCTACCCTATGAGCACGCGTATCTGGCTCAGATGATTGAGTCCAAGGAAGAAACCTTCCTTGAAGAAATGCCTATTGTGAGGGAATTCGCTGAAGTGTTTCCCGAGGAACTGCCTGGTGTTCCTCCTAGAAGAGATGTCGAATTCTCAATTAAAATTATACTAGGGGCGCTACCAATATCCAAGACTCCATATAGAATAGATTTCGTGGTGCTTGAAGAGATGAAGAAACAACTACAAAAGAATCTGGATAAAGGGTTTATACGCCCAAGTGCTTCACCATGGGGTGCACCAGTCCTCTTTGTCAAGAAGAAGGATGTGTCAATGTGGCTTTGCATTGATTATTGTGAACTTAACAAAATCACGATAAAGAACAAGTATCCCCTTCCACATGTCGATGACTTGTTCGATCATTTTCATGGAGCACAATACTGATCCAAGGTAGATTTGCGGTCAGGATATTATCAAGTATGGGTGAAGAAGGAAGATGTCCCCAAGACTGCTTTTCGTACAAGATACGGGCACTATGAATTCATAGTAATGCTTTTCGGACTCACCAATGCTCCATCAATCTTCATGGACTTGATGAATATAGTCTTTAGAGATTACCTAGACAAATTTGTGGTAGTATTTATAGATGATATTCTAATATACTCCAAAACAAAGGAGGATCATGAGGAGCATTTAAGAACTGTACTAGAGACTATGCGCAAGGAGAATCTCTATGAAAAGTACAACACGTGTGAGTTCTGGTTGAAGGAAGTCTCATTCTTGGGTCATATCATCACATGAAATGGGATATCTGTGGATCCCTCCAAAATAGATGCAATCGAGGGATGGTCGAGGCCAACATCAGTAATGGATATCCGTAGATTCTTGGGGTTAGCTGGATATTATCGACAATTTGTAAGAAATTTCTCACAATTGTCCAACCCTCTTACCAAGCTAACTCGAAAGGGAGTAAATTTTTCTTGGAGTGATGAATGCAAAGAACGCTTCAAGGAGTTGAAAATGAGGCTTATCACTGCACATGTGCTCACTTTACCCACAAGTGGGGAAATTTTTGTGGTATTCAGTGGTGCTTCGAAGAAGGGAAAAGGATGTGTGCTGACGCAGAATGATAAAGTGATATCATATGCCTCAAGGTAGTTGATAATCCATTAGAAAAACTATTCAACGCATGATCTGGAGTTGGCGGCAGTGATCTTTTCCTTGAAAATCTAGCGGCATTATCTCTATGGGGAGACATGTGAGATATATACTGACCACAAGAGTCTTAAATATATATTCACACAGAAAGAGCTTGATATGCTCCAGATAATATGGATAGATCTCATCAAGGATTATGAATATTTAATACATTACCACCATGGGAAAGCAAACAAGGATGAAGATGCCCTAAGTAGAAAGGACCCCGTGATTCTATCAATGTCGAGAATTTAGAGGGATCCAATCTTCTTAGACTTGATGAAGATGGACGTGGGAATCATAAAGAAGGGAACATCATAAATCCTTTCATAAATGATTTCTCAACCGTCTCTTTTTGAGAGGTTAAATTATGCTCCAAAGGATGATGTGGGAATTCAGGAAAAAGTGGAAGCTATCAAAAAAGGTGAATCCTTGGAGTTTAATGTTAATGAAGAAGGAATTGTCTGGTTTGGGAAAAAAATATGTGTTCCATCATGTCTAGAACTGAAGAAGGAACTTTTGGATGATGCACATAGTTCAAATTTCACTATTCACATAGGGAGCACAATGATGTATCAAGATCTCCGAGAAAACATTTGGTGGGAGAATATGGAGAAGGAGATCGCTGAATATACATCAAAGTGCCTGGTGTGCCAGAAAGTGAAGGCAGGGAAGCAGAAGTTTAAGGGGATGATGCAACCATTACAGATACCAGAATTGAAATTGGAGAACATCACTATGAGTTTTGTCACCGGACTTCCGAGGACATCCAAAGGAAACAATGAAATCTGGGTTGTTGTGGATCGTCTTACAAAGACTGAACACTTCATTGCTATTCGAGAGGATTTTTAATTGGATCAATTGGAACAGATATATATCAGGGAAGTGGTAAGGCTATTTGGAGTACCACTATCTATTGTTTCTGACCGAGATCCAAGATTAACCTCTTGTTTTGGAAGAGTCTTCAACATGGTCTGAATACTGAACTGAACTTCAGTACAGCCTATTATCCTCAAACTGATAGCCAATAAGAGCAGACTATCCAAAAACATGAGGACATGTTGAGAGCGTTCTCAATGTACTTTAAAGGAGGATGGGATCAACATCTTCCTCTGTTTGAGTTATCTTATAATAACAGTTTCCAATTGGGCATCCAAATGGCACCCTATGAAGCCCTATATGGGAAAAGGTGCAGAACACCGGCTTGTTGGGATGAGGTTGGTGAACGTATGCTGCTTGGACCATAAATGGTTGAGGAAATGGTGGAGAAGGTGAATACCATTCACCAGCATATCAAGGCAGCCCAGAGTCGACAGAAGAGTTATGCAGATAATCGTCGACGAGAACTTGAGTTTAAAGTTGGAGACATGTTTTTTCTATGAATATCTCCGTGGAATAAGTTCGTGAGTTTTGGAAAGAAATGGAAGTTAAGTCCAATGTTCATCGGCCCCTTCTAGATTCTTGATCATGTCGGGGTTGTGGCCTATCGACTAGCACTTCCACGTACCATGGACAAAGTACATGATGTATTTCATGTATCCCTCTTAAGGAAGTACATAACAGACCCTTCACATGTACTCTCTTCTGAGGTGGTACAGTTGGGGGATGATCATTCTTATGAGGAGCAACAGTGACGATCTTAGATCGTAGAGAAAAAGTTCTACGAAATAAGAAAATGCCCCCCATCAAGGAGTTGTGGCGAAAGCACAAGTTTGAAGAAGATACTTGGGAATCAGAGGAAATGATGAAGCTGAGTTACCCACATCTGTTTTAGTGTGGGAAAAGGAAATTTCGAGGGAGATATTTCTTATGGGGGGAATATTGTAACGACCCAATGTTTCACTAATAGAAATCCTTCTTGATCTAGTTAAATGTCTCATTATGTAAAATGTTTATATAAAATGCCAACTTCATTGTTTTTATGTTAAGAATTGTGACCATTGATATTATATCCATTGAATAGTGATCACATGATTAGTATAAATATAAGGCTTTAACAAACCTAATTTACTCAGACAAAGGAATCGATGGCCTCACCCAGTAGAATTGCTCCATACGAAGCCCACTTATCGGAGCTTGGAAAAGAGGTGGCGTCTTTGGGCTTCGATATTGACCAAGCCCAAGATAAGCTCTTTCATGTCAAGCATGAATGGGACCGTCTATAGGAAAAGTGGAAGTTAATAGAGATTACCATTCGAGCGATGTTATCTGAGCCACCCCAAGAGTCTTTCACCATCGCACACATTACCCTTAGGTCTTATGCGGCTGTTTTAAGGGGTTATGTAACAAATCTCTAGTAATATGTCCATATATATTATTATTTTTTTGTATATAATAATGAATATACCTTCTTGTCATTATTGATACGTTGTAAATAGTTTTTAAAGTACAAATAGTGTTTTTAGTTATTATTTAATTAGAAAATCTATTTTATTAAATTAAAGGAATTTTGAATTAAATTATATTTTAATAAATTATTATTATTATTAAATTAA
The DNA here is from genome assembly GCA_963277665.1 of Viscum album. Classification (NCBI taxonomy): domain Eukaryota; kingdom Viridiplantae; phylum Streptophyta; class Magnoliopsida; order Santalales; family Viscaceae; genus Viscum; species Viscum album. The sequence continues at coordinate 1,286,570,768 of OY728134.1, forward strand.
TTTTATTATTATATATAAATGATCATATAATTTTATGAATGCAATTATAATTTTTATTAAGGTTTGAAAGCCATTTCTGTCAAAACCCGTGAATTTTCGTTAAATGGCTGTTTTTATTTTAAAAGTGAAAATTAACATATTTAGAAAATTATTTAGATAAAATAAATGATATTTTTGGAATCAGGACATGAAAATTATCCAACGGTGAATTTTTCATAATTTTCTGAGACAGTCAAATTTTTGGGTAAAAATTAAATACCGTTTAAATATATTATCTGTTTTATGACAACATAATGTCCCAATAGTGATGTAATAAAATACTATAAGCTTTATGTTCAGCCAATATATGTTTTTACATTAAAATAATGTGATTTTGGGTTTGTTTGACTTACTTTTCAAAGCATTAATGGACCCTTCAAGACTTGTTAAACACCTTGTGTTTTTAAATTGTTTTCCATGGGAGTGTGACACACCTCCACATAAGTTGTAACACCACGAGCTTCCACGATACGCTTCTCTTTCAATAATGCAATAGCTTGCATTGTACGCAAGTTCAAGGTTCTAACACACCGTGGCCAATCAACATAGCATTATGAATAGTAATACCCACCTTTTGAAATTATATATATTTTATATTTCATAATGGACTTCATTTTTGGATTCAGAATATCGAAATTAGCCTATGTTGAATTTTTGGTATTATTCTGAGAACTTCCAATTTTTATGAATAGTGAAAAATACTTAAAAACAACTTTTTTAATAAAAATAATTTATAGTGATAAATTATACTATTGAGTGGTTTTAAAGTATAATTAGAATATATTTTTACCATTTTATCCAATGGTTGTCATTAGAATTAATTTCACTTTGAAATTGGACATAAACAATTGTCAATCTTTTGATATATATTGTTTCTTAAAAACACGCTATTTATTGAGACAGCGGGAATTAATTATAAAATTAATTAATTCAACTTATATGTTTTTAATTTTTTAAAATAGACATCATTTTTGAATTTGGAATATCAAATATAGCTTAGAGTGAATTTTTGGTATTTTTCTGATAAACATCAATTTTTTATGAATAGTGAAACCACTAAGTGGTAGTTTAGAAACTATTTTTTTGTGTAAATGAAACACTACCACTTCTATGTAATGAATTTCAAAAATCCGACATACATGGTTGTCATTAGGAAGTAAAATGTGGTTCAATGGGATTAAAACAACTTTTGGTGAATGGTAACTTTTAAATATAATTAATCGCGATTAAAGGTAATTAGTGAAATTTAAGGTAAAAATGATATTATAAAAATATGAAAATACCCTTACACTTGTCCTACCCTTATTGGATGAGTCATGGCCGACCAAGACAATCCATGGGTCCACATGGTGACCCCATAGAGCCACTTGGGTTAGAAAATGACATTAATAACTTTTTATTTAAAGTAAAAATAAAATTGTAACAAACATGTGTTGTTTTACTAAAACAAATATTACATGGGGTTATATAAGTTAACTTTTCGACTATATATATTAATTGGAAATAAAAAAAAATTCCTACATCATGATATTTTTTTAATAATTTTTAGACATTAAATAAATTAATTTTTTTATGACACAATGATGATGCAGCGATTACCTAATTAATTAACGATTTAAATAAAATGAAAAGATAATGTAAAATCTAAGAGATATACTTGTCAAAACCCTATTGGATGAGTGTATTTAGAACCCTTATCACCTTATCCTCTAAATATATAACTATGGGTCCTTTAAAATCTGAAAATCATTATGTAATAAAGTAACATTTCAATCTTTCCAAGAGTTCCCCTCCTCTCCTCTTATAAAAGGCCCCCACCACTACCACGTTATTTACACCTTCCAAGCCATTTGGCTCGGCCAACCTCTACCCAACTACTCTCTCAAATTCCCTCTCTTACTTCTAGAAGCCTCAATTTGGGAAGAAGTCTTCCCAAGGAAGCCTTTGAGCTCAAAACAAAAAGAGTTACCCGTTTTAAAGGTAGTGATTTCTCTTGTGTTCTTATGTTTTATTTTGCTTCTCCAACCCACTAAAATCTTTTTATTAAATTCTTTTGTAACAACAACAGTATCCTCAATATACTAGGATGTGTTTATAAGAAGTATTTGAGCTACACTTACACACACCTACATTTAATGGTTAAAGAACATAGTGTTTCTGTGGATGGCGAATTTCTGCCTCACGAAATGATGATTGTTCAACACTCATATAACACCTTCAAAGGTGGACATTAATATGTCAATATATTTATATATGATATATAATATGTTTATGTTTTACTTAAGCTTATGTATTTTTCATTTATGGCATACCTTTATGATTTCCATTATGGGTAAACACGATAATTTCATTTTAGAAAGTGCAGACTACCGCCCCCTCAAAGTGATTTGAATCGTTAATGCCATATGTGTGATGTTTAAAGGATGGAGTAAATGGTATTATACATTATATTATACTGGAATTATATTATACCTTTATATAATTATAACTTCATTCCATTAAATACTAAATAGAAATGAAAGAAGCATTCATGCGTACGTACGGCTTACCGTCTCCATGAACGGTGCATTTCATTTATTACCTCTAAATGTTATGTAATATTATAAATGAATGTATATAATAGATATATATTATGTATATGATATCTACATCATGAATATAATTATGGATATAATGGATATTTTACCACATGAACAACTTGTAATTTTAAGAAGTTTATTTTTGACTCAAGTACCAAAGATTGACAAAACGACCATTATTAACATAAATAATTACATAATGTTCATAACATGGTAATAAGTGATATAAAAGGAATAATAAATTTTAAAAAGGTTCTTAAGAAATTATAAATTAACTCTAGTTTATTATTCAGGAGGTTAAATAACAGTCGAGTCATGTCGGACACGAGGTAAGGGAACTTCTTAACCCAATTTCTATTCTTTGGGTTAATCTCCTACTTTCAAATTATGTCATGATATTATTATGTCCTCTATTGTATTTGTACTTTATTTATGTGTACATATATTGAATACACATAATATATTTAATTTATTTTATAAAAAATGATCTTTTTTTGGGACTTCGTCTCAATCCCCATTCATTGAGGCATATTTTGTTTTATACACAAATTTCTTTTATATGGTGTATAAACCCTTTTGACTTTTACATTTATTCAAAAGGAATCTTTTTATATGAAGTGTCTTACTAAATGAAAAAAGGAATGTTTTTCTTGTCGTACGTATGTGGCTACAACGACTTCTCCGCCACCGTGACCATTATTTGAGTTTCGGATTCCTCTACAAGCCATAATTTTTTTAAATGAAAAATAAATACCAAGTTTTAATTTTCTTTTATTTTGGTATTGAAAATGGTTTTGATAATGTTTTTATTATATCAATGTGTTGTATTGATATCTTGTGATTGAAATGTGGAAATGTTATGTTTTATTTATGCATGTTTTATGTGATACGATTATGTTATCGTTTATGATATGTTTAAACCTGTTCATATGAGGAATGCATTGGACTTAATAAGTGACCGGTGGAGCCCTCTATAGCTCCTCGATTCTTCGGCAGGTATCATGAGACAGACTAGTGTCTTGGCACGAGGCCTTGAAAAAATCTTATTTGTAGTCTTGGAACGAGGCCATGGCTACGTGGTTATGATAGTCTGGCATTATACATTCCATCATTATGAAAATGGTTATTGATATTGCATGTGATTATTCGACTAGTAGAATATCCTTGTGAGTAAGTAAATGGAATTATTTAATTTTATTTTTGTCATATTATGCTGAAGTTCAAGTTTAAAAAGGCTTTTTTTTAGTTATACATTTCCTTAAATTATAATGTTTATTAATGAAAGCTTTCGCAATATTTTTATCCTTACTGAGCATATGAGCTCACCCCTTTCAATGTTTTAATATTTTCTAGGATGTGAAGAAGTATTTTATGAATGACCTGCAGGAATTGTTAGAAGAGGATATGAGTGTGGACTATGGATACTTTGTTATTTTAGTTTTTCACTTTATGATGTAATGTAACATTTATGAATTTATCTAGTGTATCCAAGGCTACTAAACTAATCGGTCTTTCGAGACTTGATCTTTTGTGATCCTGCCAATGTTATGAAATAATGCACCGGCTCCAGGTAACTGGGGTCGGGGCGATACGGTTGGTATCAGAGGCAGTTTAGTACTAACCTTGGAAGCTAGATTTAGATAAACTCTGATGAGAGCACATATCCCTAAGATAGACTTTTAGGATTAGTATAGAAGAACTTCCTAGAATTTTGGTATTATAGAGATTTTGTGAGTTTTCCGAGCAATACATCCCTTTCTGGATACAAGCAGGTAGAGGTGGCTCTGGCAACGATGTACCTAGAGGTAAAACCCAAAAACACTGCTTTGATCAAGACTCGAACGGGAACTGGTGCACAACAATGGGCCTTGCTACACTCTTGGTTAAGACACTCCAGAGGGATATGCTTAGAATAATTCTCATTTTCATTACAAACAACTATGAAGGTTTATGAGTATATACTTCCTCAAATAAAACATTTTTATGATTATGGATTACATCCATACACCGTTTAATTTACGTTAAGTATTTTACAAGTTTGGAATTATTCATTGCAATTCATAAACTATCCTAGTTTATGCCATTATATAGAAATGGCGCCCAGTAGAAGGAATGTGAACCCCAACAATACGTATGATCCAAAGAGTAAGAAGGGTCATATCTTTCACGGTATTAAGCCAACATTTAGAAGGGAAATAGTCTCCCATGTGTTCTCAACATATGAAGAAATAGTATCATGTGTTAATAAGATAAGTAAATAATTCTCTGAGTCTTATTTCTTTAAAGGGAAGAAAGAGAAGAAAAGGATGGACGAGAGAATGATGGATAAGGGGACAAGGGAAAAGAAGAATTTTCCAATATCTGATAAATGTGGGAAGAAACACCTTGGAACTTACCTCAAGGGAATGGTAGTTTGTTATAAGTATGGAGAAAAAGGACACCAAGTGCATGACTGAAAGGGTAAGAAAAAGGTTTCAAATGTACAATGCTTCATCTGCAAGGAGTGGGGACACTACACAAACCAATGTCCAAATCATCAGAGTATTCCCCAAAAGATGTTATTGGATAATAATCAAGTTATGATACTATCACAGATGAGGAGGAATGATTAGAGTTCTTATGTTGTTATTAATGAATTTTGTCATTTGAGTGTTGTATCAATGATGTACTGGCTATAATAATTATGGAGTATATAAGGATTGTACTGCAGTACTATTTCATCAAGGACTTGAGATTGTGTGGAACCAAGAAAAGTGACTCCATAGCAGGTTAAATTTTTGAAAAATATATGGTTGAGAGAAAGATAAAACATAATATGGTTCTGATACCGAGATAGTGATTTTGGAATAATACATGATTGATTTGGATAAATTATATTGGATATTCTTAACTTCCTTGAAACTGATTAATGATTTGTATACATTTTTGGATAGAATGAGTATATCTAGTATTCTATAAGGAATAAGGGATCATGAATGTAATCAATAAGGATTTATGGTAATTCAGGATGTTTTAGTTTTTTAAAAGAATACATGATGAAGGTGTTCACATGTTGTTACGCGGAAAAAAAGGATCTTCATTATGTTTACCTTCCTTATAAAATTTGGATAGAGAGTTGGACAGAAGTATTTTGGATTACTATAATGGTTGGAATGGATTAAGTTGAACTTTGGATAGTATTGTTTAAGGTTAAAACATTTCTGAAGATTACTTTTGGAATATTATAATACTATATTTTTATGAAAAGGACAACCTGCAGGTCGGGGGATAACCCATCGCGTCGGACAAAGCTGTAGGAATAGAACCCACAACCATAGTGCGACAAGCCTTTATTAACTACCACTAGCCTACAGGAAGTCCCTGGTTATTAAAAAATAGTTTTCCTAATCTAAATGGTATGTTGTAATATTTGGAACCTTATAAAATTAGGATAAATATAATATTTTTGAGTTCTGTTACCATTTGGAGTGAAAGATGGGTTTGTGGTAAAAATTTATTAAAGAATGAAAGCCTACATGACAAGTAAGTATATTTCCTTACATTCTTAGTAAGTCTCTTAAATAAATTCCTCAACTTTAGGAAAGGTAACTTAAAACAAAGACATTGTCGGTTAACTTTTCCAACTGGGGATTCAATGACCGTTTAACCAATCACAGGTTTGTGATTTTCTTTTGGTTAACTTTCTACTAATCCTATTTCATACAACTCTCCATCAGACCTTGATGGTTGTTTTCTCTTACATATCCATATTTTCATAGAATCTTAGTATGGGATATCTCGGGTGACCTTTGTACCTCTCTTTCTTTCTTTTAATGTTATATTTTTATTAACCCTATTTCCGATGTGGGTTTTACAAAAAGGTATTTTCTATTTTCAAAATTTTATTTTCAAAGAAAAATTTCAAATTGTGAGGATGAAATTTATTGAGGTAGTGGAGAATGTAACACCCTGAGCTTCCACGATATGCTTCTCCTTCAATAATGCAATAGCTTGCATTGTATGCATGTTCGGGGTTCTAACACACCGCGACCAATCAAAATAGCCATTATGAATAGTAATACCCACCTTTTGAAATTATATATATTTTATATTTCATAATGGACTTCATTTTTGGATTCGGAATATCGAAATTAGCCTATGTTGAATTTTTTGTATATTTCTGAGAACTTCCAATTTTTTATGAATAGTGAAAAATACTTAAAAACATGTTTTTTAATAAAAATAATATATAGTGATAAATTATACTATTGAGTGGTATTAAATTATAATTATAATATATTTTTACCATTTTATCCAATGGTGGTCATTAGAATTGATTTCACTTTGAAATTAGACATAAATAATTGTCAATCTTTTGATATATATTGTTTCTTAAAAACACGCTATTTGTTGAGACAGCGGGAATTAATTTTAAAATTAATTAATTCAACTTATATGTTTTGAATTTTGTAATATAGACATAATTTTTGAATTTGGAATATCAAATATAGCTTAGAGTGATTTTTTGGTATTTTTATGAAAAACATCAATTTTTGATGAATAGTGAAACCACTAAGTGGTAGTTTAAAAACTAATTTTTCATGTAAATGAAACATTACCACTTCTGTGTAATGAATTTCAAAAATCCTACATACATTTTTTTCCTTAGAAAGTAATATTTGGTTCAATGGTTTTAAAATAATTTTTGTTAAATAGTAACTTTTAAGTTTAATTAATCGCGATTAAAGGTAATTAGTGAAATTTAAGGTAAAAATGATATTATAAAAATATGAAAATACCCATACACTTGTCCTACCATTATTGGATTACTCATGGTCGACCGAGACAATCCATGGGTAAACTTGGGGACCCCATGGAGCCACTTGGGTAAGAAAATGACATGAATAACGTTTTATTTAATGTAAAAATAAAATTGTCACAAACATGTGTTGTTTTACTAAAACAAATATTACATGGGGCTATATAAGTTAACTTTTCGACTATAATTATTAATTGGAAAGATAAAAATATTTCCTAAGTCATTATATTTTTTTTATAATTTTTAGACATTAAATAAATTAAATTGTTTATGACACAATGATGATGCAGCGATTACCTCATTAATTAACGATTTAAATAAAATGAAATGATAATGTAAAATCTAAGAATTACACTTGTCAAAAACCTATTGGATGAGTATATTTTGAACCCTTATCACCTTATCCTAGAAATATATAATTTTGGGACCTCTAAAATCTGAATATCATTATATAATAAAGTAACATTTCAATCTTTCCAAGAGTGCCCCTCCTCTCCTCTTATAAAAGGCCCCCACCAATACCACCTTATTTACACCTTCCAAGCCATTTTTCTCGGCCAAACTCTGCCCAAATACTCTCTCAACATCCTTCTATTACTCCTAGAAACCTCAATTTTGGCATAAGTCTTCTCAAGGAAGCCTTTGAGCTCAAATCAAAAAGAGTTACCCATTTTAGTGGTAGTGTTTTATCTTGGGTTCTTATGTTTTATTTTGGATCTCCAAACCCCTAAACTCTTTTTATTCATTTCTTTTGTAAAAAAACAAGTATCCTCAATATATTAGGATGTTTTTATAAGAATTATTTGAGCTACACTTTCACACACCTACATCTAATGGTTAAAGAACATACTATTTCTTTGGATGGCGAATTTCTGCCTCACGAAACGATGATTATTCAACACTCATATAACACCTTCAAAGGTGTCCATTAATATGTCACTATATTTATATATGATATATAATATGTTTATGTTTTACTTAATCTTCTTTATATTTCATTTATGGCATACCTTTATGGTTTCTATTATGGGTAAACGCGATAATTTCATTTTATGAAGTGCGGACAACCGCCCCCTCAAAGTGATTCTAATCGTTAATGCCATATGTGGGATTTATAAAGGATGGATTAAATGGTATTATACATTATATTATATGGGAATTATATTATACCTTTATATAATAATAACTTCATTACATAAAATACGAAAAAGAAATGAAAGTAGGGTTCATGCGTACGTACGGCTTACCGTCTCGATGAACGATGCATTTCATTTCATACCTCTAAATGTTATGTAATATTATAAATGAATGTATATACTGGATATATATGATGTACATGATATCTACATAATGAATATAATTATGGATATAATTGATATTTTACCACATGAACAACTAGTAATTTTAAGAAGTTTATTTTTGACTGAAGTACCAAAGATCGACAAAACGACCATTATTAACATAAATAATTACATAATGTTCATAACATGGTAATAAGTGATATAAAAGGAATAAAAAACATGAAAATGGTTCTTAAGAAATTATAAATTAACTCTAGTTTATTATTCATGAGGTTAAAGAATGGTCGAGTCTAGTCGGACACAAGGTAAGGGAACTTCTTAACCCAATTTTTATTCTTTGGGTTAATCTCCTACTTTCAAATTATTTCATGATATTATTATGTACTATATTGTATTTGTACTTTATTTATGTGTACATATATTGAATATACATAATATATTTATTTTATTTTAAAAAAATGATCTTTGTAAGGGACTTCGTCTCAATCCCCATTCATTGAGGCATATTTTGTTTTATACACAATTTTTTTTATACGGTGTATAAACCCTTTTGACTTTTAAATTTATTCAAAGGGAATATTCTTATACAAAGCATCTTACTAAATGAAAAAAAGGAATGTTTTTCCTGTCGTACGTATGCGGCGACAACGACTTCTCCGCTGCCGTGACCATTATTTGAGTTTCAGCTTCCTCTACAAGCCAAAACTTTTTTTAAATGAAAAATAAATACCAAGTTTTAATTTTCTTTTATTTTGTTATTGAAAATGGTTTTGATAATGTTTTTATTATATCAATGTGTTGTATTGATATCTTGTGATTAAAATTTGGAAATGTTATGTTTCCTTTATGCATGTTTTATTTGATACGATTATGTTATGGTTTATGATATGTTTAAACCTGTTCATATGAGGAATGCATTGGACTTAATAAGTGACAGGTGGAGCCCGCTATAGCTCATCGATGCATCGGCAGGTCTAATGAGACAAACTAGTGTCTTGGCATGAGGCCTTAACAAAATCTTATTTGTAGTCTTGGAATGAGGCCTTAGCTATGTGGTTATGATAGTCGGGAATTATGTATTCCATCATTATGAAAGTGGTTATTGATATTTCATGTGATTATTCTACTAGTAGAATATCCATGTGAGTAAGTAAATGGGATTATTTAATTTTATTTTTGCCATATTATACTGAAGATCAAGTTTAAAAAGGATTTTGTTTTATTTATACAATTCCTTAAATGTTAATGTTAATTTATGAAAGCTTCTGCAATATTGTTATCCTTACTGAGCATCTGAGCTCACCCCTTTCATTGTTTTAATATTTTCTAGGATGTGAAGAAGTATTTTATGAATGAGCTGCAGGGATAGTCAGAAGAGGATATGAGTGTGGAATATGGAGACTTTGTTATTTTAGTTTTTCACTTTATGATGTAATGTAACATTTATGAATGTATCTAGTGTTTCCAAGGCTAATAAACTAATCAGTCTTTCGAGACATGATCTTTTGTGATCATGCCAATGTTACGCAATAATGCACTGACTCCGGGTAACTGGGGTCGGGGTGTTACATAAGCAACTCTATTATTTTGAGAAGTTCATAACTTTTCCTTATAAAATATTGTTTTCCTCTTCCTTTTTCCAAAAACCATGGGAAAAAACCATGGGATGGTTTGTGGTTTGGATTAATTTAATATAAGAGGTCCCAAACCTAAATAATAAAGAATTCACGCACCTTTCCTATACAAACCCACCCAAGCTCCCACTTCCTCCTCACTCAATGGTTTTTGAGTTCTTCCAACCTCTTACATAATCTCTCTAGAGTCCTCCCAAGGTGCCCCAAGCTCCCAAGAAGCCTCTCTCAAGCCTCTCTCAAGCCTTTGAAAGCACACTTCCAAGTTTGGGTTTTTCTTCCTTTCTCATTTTTGTCCAATTTTCTTTAAGTTGTTTTTCCCTTTTAATTTGAATTATTATTTTTGGGGTATGGTTTCGCACCTCCCTCATAATATCCAATTTATATTTTAATGATGGGAGACCCTTTATCTCTCATTAAATGCCTCCCATGTACACCCGTTACTCTGCCAAAATTATGAAAGGAACTTCTCTCTCCTCTTTTACATTCAAGCAATAATTTTGTATCATGAATCTAAATTCCATTAAAATTGTTGGGAAAAGTATTTATATGACCTAATTACTATACATTACATGTAAATATGATGAGGAACCCATTTTTCTCTTATCAACCATTTTTATGAATTCTTATGTCATGCTGTTACGCTGCCGAAATCGCATCGATTTTCTAAGGCAATGTCATTGTGTAGTGAATACCATGCCCATTTCTCCATCAAGGGTATTCACCTTTATGCACATTTACTTATTGATTGTAAAGTTTCATGTATTAATTACACATTTTTTATTGTGGAATAAATGATTATGTTTTATGGATCCGTGTTTTATGATCCATGTGGCACACTCATGCATGAAATGAAATGTTTAAGAAGGCCGATCCCTTAAAGCGCTCCAATGTATTGGGTAAATTATAGTATCATGATACATCATGTGCAATTAGTTTTGACTCATGATAATTCAATTGCAATGAGGGTTTACTCATGCTTCATGTGCAATGAGGATTTACTCATGCTTCATGTGCAATGGGCCTCAGATCATGATAATTCCATGTTAACTGTTGTTGACACATTTCCATGTTATGATTATCATGCTTTATCGTGCCTTTATGTCCATGTTTCTATTATGCTCTATTGATGTTACTATTGTCTAACATGTATTTTACTCCTCATGTATTCCATGTTTATTCCCTTACTGGGATTTATATCTGACCCTTTTTTATGCATGTCCTCAAGTTATCCCGTGCAATGCTAAGTTCGAGGGAATGTAGTGGTTATGTAAATGAAGTTTTCCAATAAAGATGTTGTATTTCATGTTTTAAGTTGTTATGTACTGATTCTATGCCCCAAATACGCTACACCTATCGATATTCTTTATTGTACCAAGTGAAGTTTTATGTAATAAATCATGTTTAGGTTTGTAATAAAATCAAGGTTGTCATATTTCTAAAACATGGAAATTAATGAGAAATATTTACAAGAATAAGTCTTTAAAATGATATTTTAGTTAAAGAGTTCCTAACCAAATGAGTGACTCTTGAATAAAAATAATTGATGAATAACATTAATCAAAACTTTATAATATCATGAGAATAAATGGATCCATGATATAATATGTCAAAGGACGGTATATAAACCGTATAAAAGTGAATTGGTGCATAACAACAAGAAGTCTCAATGGAATGTAAATTGAGACAAAATCCCTTATAAATAATGTATCCTTAGATTAAGGATAAATCAATGAAACAATTATGTGTGAATATTATAAATACACTCAATATGATTTGATATTAAGTTTTACTCAATTAGGGGACATTCATACATATTCTTGTAAAACTAAACCAATGACTTTGATGTTTAACTCAATGAATGGAAATTGAGTTCAAATTACTCTTATCAAGTTCATATCGATGACTTGAGAATTTATGAATGGAGTTATTATGTGTATAAAAAGTATATCCACACAAAGGGGAGTATAAATTACTACATAATTAAATAAATAGTGATTTCACACATAATCTTGGAGTAAAATAATCAATAAAGTTTGCGTCAAACCTAGTGAGTGGTAATTGAAATTAGAAATTCCCTTACCGATTTGGTAACTTACAAAACATACACCACCTGAAAGAAAGATCATAAAATTAAGATGTATGTACCCATAAATTAGAGTATATTACACACAAACTACAATCATGGGCAGTACATACACCACACAAAAGGAAATAGTGGAAATATAGCATGAATCTCATTGGAATAATAAGTAAGATAAAAACCCCTTAACATGTACTTTTCCATAGTCGAGGGTACGTTAAATTCCAGTATAATGGTGAAATAATTGTTATTAAATTATACAAGAACCATATACATAAATATTATATCATATATGATATTTTAAAATTGCCTTGTTAATAATATTTCAGTAGTATCATTATTTCGGGTGTTAACTGATTCGTTTTTCTTTATATTTTTCGTTACTAAAGTCATATTTATTATCAATAGAATGTGTTTGATTCACATATAGAATGATATCATGTTATTAAACATTATTTTTAATCATAAAATGATATTTATTCTTTAATGGTTATGATGGGGAATGAATCTCATCGCGTTCGTGGAGACGGTAATCTGTAAGTATGCACGAGTGACAATAACATTTTATTGATGGTGAAATAACAGTTAATTGGATGGTATATCATGTATAAATAATAATTAATATTTTATATTTATTATTTACATCAATTTTACTAATTATTATACCCATACAATAATTAAGTGTTGAGTAACAAACTACACCACGACGTGGAGATGGTAAGCTGTACGTACGCACGTATGGTAACTTTTTCATTAATAGGATTAATAGAATAATTAAAATGGTTGTACCATATTTATAAAAATATCAAATTATATAGAAGGTACTGGAGTTATTATTTTTGGTATGTAAACAACAAAGAAATAGGAAGTTGAAGAAGAAAAGTACATTGAAACAGGTGATGTAATAATTACCTCTTCTACGAGTGGTTCCTTTTTATTTGAACAAAAGGGATCCATAGGTTGGATTTATGATCCAATTAAGGCATCCAGGATGAATTGAAGGTAGTTGGGAGGATATTTGAGTAGGGTTTGTCTGAGCCAAATGGAGTGGGAGGTGTGATTTTGAGAGAAGGGGAAGTACCATTTTATAAGAGGTGAGGGTCACTTTAGGAAAACCTTGAAATATTATTTTATTATAAAATCATATTCGGTTTAAAATAGATCCAAAAGGATTTATTTTGAGGATAAGGTGGTTATGGGTCTAAAAACTATCAACCAATAGGTTTTATACAGGTTTAGGTAACCATATTAACCTTATCTTTTAGATATAACTATTGGTTAAATAGTTTAACATTTACTATGGTTGCTTTTATTTTATATTATATGGTTAATAAACATACTATAATATGACAAGAGAACCCCAAATAGTTCATTAATGACATATATATTATTATATAATTCCTTTGGCCTAACCTTATATTTTTTGGACTATTATATAATTTAATAATATAGTATTTGTTTTAAAAACTCAGTTATATCAATTTTGACATTATTTAGTATTTTGTTTTTGTGAAAGTTATAAAAATCTGATTTCTTCGAAAAAAATAAATTGAATCAACCCTAAAATGTAATATTGACCTAGTAAATTTTTGGAATGCATGAAAAGTTTCAATTTACATTTATTTTAATATTTATAATATCAATTATTTTAATCTTTTATTAATAAGGTAATTACTTCCTCATCATTGTGTCAAAAATGAATTTAATTATTTAAGGTATAAAATTATAAATAAAATACCATGATGTAATAAATACCTTTATATTTCTAAAGATTATTTATAGTCTAAATTATCTTATGTATGACCCTATATTAAAAATGTTTTAGTCATTAAAATTTGAATTTAACACTTTTAACTCTTCTTTAAATAAAATAATAATAAATGTCCTAATCTAATTCGAGTAGACCCAAAAAGATAATATTTTATTTCTAAGGTTTATTTTGGTCGAAATACACATATCCAATAGAATTATGACATGTGTTAGTGTAATTATAATATCATTTTTACCTTTAATTACCCTATTTACTTTTAAACGCAGTAAATAAAATTCAAAAGTTACTATTTTCCCAAAATTATTTTCATCTATTTGAACCAAATTTTACATAATTATGTCAATTGTGTCTCTCAAAATTTTGTAATTCAATTCATATAAGCGTTAAAATTGTGTTCTATGCAAATTTTCTAACGTGCCAAGAAGGTGGGCAAAACCCGTTAAAAAATTCAATAAAAGTTTATACATCTAATTTTATAATAAAATGACTCCATTTATTTACATTGAAATAATATAGGTATTATGTATCTATTTTGAATGAAAAATAATTTAAATAAAATCAATAATTATTTAAATAAATAGTTTCTTTTTAAACAATGATGCAGTGTTTTTCACTATTAATCAAAAATTGAATGTTTTCATAAAAATACAAAAAATTCAACCTAAGTTAATTTTGATATTCCAAATCCAAAAATTATGTCTATTTTACCAAATTAAAAACATAAAATTTGAATTAATTAATTTTAAATTAATTCCCGTTGTAAAAACCAGAAAGCGGTTATTTAGAAGTAAAAACTATTAAAAGATTGATATGTGTTTATGCCCAGTTTAAAAGTGAAATTACTTCCAATTACCAACATTTGATTAAACGATAAAAATACAATATAAATATACTTTAAAACCAGTAAAATGTATAATTTAACACTATAAATTATTTTTATTATAAAATTTGATTTCAAATAAAAATTTAGTATCTTTCACTATTCATCAAAATATGAATGTTATCCGAAAAACACAAAAAAATTATCCAAATTAAAGTTTTATGTACCTCTTATAAAGAGGAATTTAATTTCATAAAATTGAATATATAAAAGTGTCAAATATTGGATTTAGAAAGGGTTCACCATTAAATGGAGGAAAACCAACATTTTTTGAAAAATACTTCTTTATCTGAAAAATTGAATTTGTCCTTATATTATGTCTAAGAAACACAAAATATGAATGTTAATATTATATGGGGTATGTATATAAAATTCAATATGTGGTTATTACTATTTATAACTTCTTTCTAAATGGCAAGATTGATAGGTTGTGGTGTGCTTGAACTCGGTGCTGTGTACATTGCATGCTATTGTATTATTCAAAGAGAAGCATACCATGGAAGCTTAAGGTGTTACATTCTTCCCTCCTTCAATAAATTGGATCCTCAAAATTTGAAAATTTTCTTCAGAAATAAAAGGTTCAAAAATAGAAAATACCTTTGTGGAAAAGCCACATTGGAAATTGGGTTAATAAAATTTAGTCTTAATAATGGGGAAAGGGAAATGAAAAAATCACCACCAACTTAGGATTTTGAATAGGGGAAAATTTATGGAAGTTATAATTGGGGGAGAAATGTAAACATTTATAGGGAGTGATTGAGGTCATCAATCAAAAACAAGTGAGTGGAAAATTGAGGGCCTCAAAGACTTATATCTATGATAAGTAACATAAGGTATTAAGATAACACATTTTTGGGTTTAAGATCCTTTCCATAATGTTTAAGAATTAATTTATTCATAGAATAAGAAAAGTAATACTTGATAAATAGAGTTCCATCCTTTAACTAATTTCTAGCAAAAAACTCATCTTTCACTCCAAATGATGAGTGTTCAAGATTACATGGTCACACCTGAAGAATTAGAATCAACTTATAGAGAATCAAATAATCCAAAAATGATGAACTATATATTTCAATTTTATTAAGATATTAACCAAAACCAAGATGGTTAGTACATGATCATATGATCCCCAAAAGGATAATACTTTACAGAAAGAAATACTAATCTTAATTTCCAAAATTAAACCAAAAATACCCAAAGTTCATTAAATACCATTCAATAAATTATTATCCTTAAAATCCTTAAATTTAATCCAAAACTATTATTGAAACCCAAAACTTAGAATAATATGATTACGTAGTCTTCCATGTTAAATTATACCTCCAAATAACATCGACTACTCTTAAAGTTACATACTTAAATGTAATTGACATATTTACATATTATCTATGATAGGTTAATCATTTCCATAAATAAATCAAATAACTATAAATCCCCAATAAAAAAATAGATAAAAATCCACCATTACTCCTTAAATTAAATCCCATAATAATATATTTTCCTAAGGCATATAGTGTTCCCAAAAGAGCGAATGTCTTCCAAAATAACATTTATCACTTAATCACTAAATCATTTTCCTACACTAAGGATATATATTTGTTAAAACATAAGTTCCTAAATAAAAGTATTATTAATCTATAAAATCATTTAAATAAAAATAATGAGTCACTCTAACCATGGACTTCACGTAGTCTAATGGTAGCTGGAAAATCCAAGTCGCACTTTGGTTGTGGGTTCGATTCCTACAGCTTTGTCTGACGCGATAGGTTGTCACCCATTCTGCGTGTTTTCCTTTTTCATAAACTATATTTATAACATTCCCAAAATGAGATAAATTTCTCCAAAAAACCATAACTTAATTTAACAACAAATTTTATATCATACGTCAAATTTTCATCACAAAAATTAATAACCTGTAATTACTTAAAAATCAAGGATCATATAAACCCAACTTGTTATTTATAACTATATTCACAAAAGAAATGATAATTCTTCCTCGAATATCATTTTTACATAACAGACTACAGGGTTACACATATAAGAGAAATGTCATCCAAAGTAATCCCATCAACAAAGAGAACTAATACTTTTAAACATTATGCTATCCATTTATTTCCACATAATAGAATAGGGAATTGAATCAGGTAATGTCCAGGTCCCTTACATTTACATAAAAGAATATAAATTTATTATTGGGATCATTTTTATTTTCTTACATAGTACACTTCATTTTTCCTTGGCAGTTCATTACTTAATATCCTTCTTTACCACACATAATGCACTTCTTTGTTCCGTTGAGATACTTTCCTGGGTGTCTCCTTCCACATTTCCTGCTTGATGGAAATTGATATTTATTTTCCCCAAGGTATCCACTATTGGAGCTCTTATCCGTCACTGAATTTCTCTTCATTGTTGAGTCCTGGGGTTGGTTAATATATATGTTGTTGATCATATTTTTGAAAAACTAATTCGGAATGAACAACTTATCTTTTACACATATCAACATTCCATTTTGTTTCTCATTTCCACCATTGTTCTCACCTTGTACATCATGTTCAATGTTACTATGAATTAAATGGAATCCAGACAATGACTAAAACAAAAAACCATTGTGTGAGGTGTTGTAACCAAGATTGCAGCAAGGCCCGTTTTCATGCACTAGTTCTAGTTCGATTCTAGCTCAAAGCGGTTTATTCAGGTTTTACCTCTAGGTACATCTGTTCCATAGCCAAATATACAAACTCGTATCCAGACAGGGATTTATTGATTAAAAAACCCACATAATATTGACATTACCAAATTTTTTGGATGTTCTTATATAATAATCCCCAAATTCTATATTAGGGTAATGTTTTATAATCAGAGTTTTTCTAAATAAATTTTCCAAGGATTATAAAAAACTTCCTCTGATACCAACTATAACACCAGAACCCTAGTTACCCAGAGTCGGTGCATTATTAAATATCATTGGCATGATCAGAAGAGATCTTCTCCCGAAATACAGATTAGTTTAGTAGCCATGGAATTACTAGATACATACATAAGTTTTACATTACATCATGAAATAAAGAAAAATAACATTGTGTGCCTTTTGAGCACACTCATATATCATAGACTATTATTTCAGGTTAATCATGATATATTTCTTCACATCCTGGAAAAAATAAAACATATAAAGGGGTGAGCTCAGATGCTCAGTGAAGATAACAATATAACAGAAACATTCATAAAGAAGCATAAAAATTTAAAGTAATGTATAAAACAAATACACAAGTATTTTAAACTTAAATTTTAGCATAATATGGAAAATATAAATCAAATAATTCCATTTAATTAATCACAACGATATTCTACTAGTCGAATAATCATATTTAATATCAATAGATAATTTCATAATGATAAAATGCATAATGGCGGACATCATAACCACACAGTCAATGTAACGCCCCGACCCCAGCTACCCAGAGTCGGTGCGTTACTTCGTAAAATTGGCATGATCACAAAAGATCAAGTCTCGAAAGACCGATTAGTTTAGTAGCCTTGGAAACACTAGATACATTAATAAATGTTACATTACATCATAAAGTTAAAAACTACAATAACAAAGTCTCCATAGTCCACACTCATAATCTCTTCTGACTATCCCTACAGGTCATTCATAAAATACTTCTTCACATCCTGGAAAATATTAAAACATTGAAAGGGGTGTGCTCAGATGCTCAGTAAGGATAACAATTTTGAGGAAGCTTTCATAAATAAACATTATCATTTAAGGCAATGTATAACTAAACCAAAAGCCTTTTTAAACATGAACTTCAGCATGATATGGAAAAAATAAAATTAAATAATGACATCTACTTACTCACATGGATATTCTACTAGTTGAATAATCCCATCCAATATCAATATCCAATTTCATAATGATGGAATTCATAATGCTAGACTATCATAACCACATAGCCAAGGCCTCGTGCCAAGACCACAAATAAGATTTTGTCAAGGCCTCGAGCCAAGACACTAGTTTGTCTCATGAGACCTATCGATTCAATTTTTTTAGAAGATACTTACGTTTAAAATTGCTTAAATATACTACAATGTTTTTCTGAAAACATTATCCAAGCTTCTGAAAACAAAATAACTAATTCTGAGACTGCTCGACTAATTACAGGCCATGATGGGTCCACACCCAATCCCTTCCTGTCTACCACACTCGAGAGTCAGGTTTTCTGAAAACAATTTTAAGCTTGCGTTAAATACGTATACATTTGCACTGGATTTTGATATATTTGAGAGAAATATCTCTTTTTTTAAATTATTTAAAAATCACATAATTATAAAATAAAACCTTTTGAATAAACCTAAAAGTCAAAGGGTTTTATACACCGTATAAAAGAAAGTTGTGTATAAACAAAATATGCCTCAATGAAAGGAGATTGAGATGAAGTCCTTACAAAGATCATTTTTAAAATAAAGTAGATCTATTATGTGTATTCACTATAAGTACAAATACATTATAGGACATAATAATATCATGAAATAATTTGAAAGTAGGAGATTAACTCAAAGAATAGAAATTGGGTTAAGAAGTTCGCTTACCTTGCGTCCTGTCTTGACTCGACTGTTCTTTAACCTCCTGAATAATAAACTAGAGTTAATTTATAATTTCTAAAGAACCTTTTTCATGTTTTGTTATTCCTTTTATATCACTTATTACCATGTTATGAACATTATGTAATTATTTAAGTTAATAACGGTCGTTTTGTCGATCTTTTGTACTTGAGTCAAAAATATATTTCTTATAATTACAAGTTGTTCATGTGGTGATATATCCATTATATCCAGAATTATATTCATGATATAGATATCATATATCTCATATATATCCAGTATATACATGCATATATAATATTCCATAATGTTTAGAGGTAAGAAATGAAATGCACTGTTCATGGAGATGGTAAGCCGTACGTACGCATGAACTCTACTTTCATTTATATTTCTTATTTAATGAAATCACAATGATATAAAGGTATATTATAATTCCAGTATAACATCATATATAATATCATTTACTCCATCCTTTATACATCCCACATATGGTATTAACGATTCAAATCACTTTGAGGGGGCGGTAGTCCGCACTTCCTAAAATGAAAATATCACGTTTACCCATAATGGAACAATAAAGGTATGCCATAAATGAAAAATACACAACCTTAAGTAAAACATAAACATATTATATATCATATATATAAATATAGTGACATCTTAATGGACACCTTTGAAGTTGTTATATGAGTGTTGAACAATCATTGTTTCGTGAGGCAGAAATTCGCCATCCATAGAAACAGTATGTTCTTTAACCATTAGATGTTGGTGTGTGTAAGTGTAGCTCGAATAATTATTATAAACAAATCCTAGTATACTGAGGATAATGGTGTTGTTAAAAAAGAATTGAATAAAAAGATTTTAGGGGGTTTGAGAAGCAAATTAAAACAAAATTACATAAGAGAACACATTACCTTAAAATCGGGTAACTCTTTTTTGATTTGATCCAAAGGCTTCCTTGGGAAGAATTCTGCCCAAAGTGAGGATTCTAGGAGTAAGATAGGGAAGTTGGGAGAGTATTTGGGCAGAGGTTGGCCGAGCCAAAAGGCTTTTACAGTGTGAGTAAGGTGGTAGTGGTGGGGGCCTTTTATAAGTGGAGAGGAGGGGCACTCTTGGAAAGTAATGAACATTTACTTTATTATATAATGAGTGTCGGATTTTAAAGGTTCCAAACTTATATAATTCTATGATAAGGTGATAAGGGTTCGAAATATACTCATACAATAGGTTTTTGACAAGTGTAAGCCTTGGATTTTACATTATCTTATCATTTTATTTAAATCGTTAATTAATGAGGTAATCGCTGCATCATCATGGTGTCATAGATAATTTAATTTATCTAATGTATAAAAATTATAAAACAAATATCTCGATGTAGGAAATATTATTAGCTTTCTAATGAATATTTATAGTCAAACATATGACTTTTATAACCCCATTTAAAAATTGTTTTAGTAAAACAACTTATGTTTGTGACATTTTAATTTTAACATTAAATAAAAGTTATTTATGTCATTTTCCTACCAACGTGGCTCAAGGGGGTCCCCAAGTTGACCCATGTATTTTATATGTCGGCCATGACACATCCAATAGAGTTAGGACAAGTGTAAAGGTATTTTCATATTTTTATAATATCATTTTTACCTTTAATATCACTAATTACCTTTAATCACGATTAATTAAACTTAAAAGTTACTATTCACCAAAAAATTATTTTAATCCCATTGAACCATGTTTTACTTCCTAATGACAACCAAGAATGTCGGATTTTCGAAAATTAAATTACAAAAGTGTTAATGTCTCAATTAAATGAAAAATCAGTTTTTTAACTACCACTTAGTGGTTTCACTATTCATCAAAAATTGAAGTTTTTCAGAACAATGCCAAAATTTCACCCTAAGCTATATTTGATATTACGAATTAAAAAATGATTTATATTTTACAAAATTACAAAAATATAAGTTGCATTAATTAATTTTATAATTAATTTCCACTGTCACAACAAATAGCGTGTTTTTAAGAAACAATATATATCAAAAGACTGACAATTGTTTATGTCTAATTTCAAAGTGAAATTAATTATAATGAACACCATTGGATAAAATGGTAAAAATATATTATAATTATACTTTAAAACCACTCAATAGTATAATTTATCACTATAAATTATTTTGATTAAAAAAGTTGTTTTTAAGTATTTTTCACTATTCATAAAAAATTGGAAGTTCTCAGAAAATTACAAAAATTTCAACATAGGCTAATTTCGATATTCCGAATAAAAAAATGAAGTCCATTTTGAAATATAAAATTTCTAAAATTTTAAAAGGTGGGTATTAATATTCATAACGACTACTTTGATTAGTCTCGGTGTGTTAGAACTCGAACTTGCGTACAATGCAAGCTATTGCATTATTGAAAGAGAGGCGTATCGTGAAAGCTTGGGGTGTTACATTCTCCCCTCCATCAATAAATTGCGTCCTCGCAATTTAAAATTTTTCTTTGAATGTAAAAGGTTGAAAATATAAAATACCATTGTTGAAAACCCACATCGTAAATAGGGTTAATAAGAATATAACATTAAAAGAAAGAAAGAGAAGTACAATGGTAACTCGAGATAGCCCATACTAGGATTCTATGAAAATATGGATATGGAATAAAAACAAACCATCAATGTTGGATGGAGAGTTGTAGAAAACTGGATTAGGAGAAAGTTAACCATAAGAAAATCAAAAACTTGTGATTGGTTAAACGGTCATTGAATCCCTAGTTGGAAAAGTTAACCGGCAACGTTTTTGTTTTTAGTTACCTTCTATAAAGTTGAGGAATTTATTTAGGAGATTTACTAAGAACTTAAGGGAATATACATACTTGTCATGTAGACATTCATTCTTTAATAAATTTTTACCACAAACCCATCTTTAACTCTAAAAGGTAATTGAACTCAAAAATATTCTATTTATCCTAATTCTATAAGGTTCCAAATATTAAGACATACCATTTAGATTAGTAAAACTATTTTGTAATAACCAGGGACTTCCTGTAGGCTAGTGGTAGGTAATAAAGGCCTGTCGCACTATGGTTGTGGGTTCGATTCCTGCAGCTTTGTCCGACGCGACGGGTTATCCCCCGACCTATAGGTTGTCCTTTTCCTAAAAATATAGTATTATAATATTCCAAAAGTAATCTTCAGAAATGTTTTAACCTTAAACAATACTATCCAAGTTCAACTTAATCCATTCCAACCTTTATTGTTATCCAAAATACCTCTGTCCAGACTTTCTCTAAAAGGTCTCTAAATTCCAAAATCAATTGTATCATCAGATTCCTCAAATAAGGTAAAGTTTCTCTTATTGTCACATACAATAATATGATTACCTTCATCATATAAAAACCATAATGAAAACATCAAGTAATATAGTACAATCCTTATATATATCACATTATTCTTATAACCAGAATATAATCCTTGAGTCCAAAAGCACCAATACATTAATTATTCCGCTTCAACTGTAGTCACAGCATAAGATTTGCCTTGATCCCTTAGCCTTTTATAAGGTATGTTTCCCTGACGCTTAGGAAATTCATTTTCATAATGCCCCATTTCTCTACAATTGTAGCATTCAATATTGATAGCCTCTTTCTTTCCCTTGCAATCATGTGCCTGGTGACCTTTTTCTCCACATTTATAACAAACTCCCATTCCTTTTAGGCAAGTACCAAGGTGATTCTTCCCACAATTATCGCATAATGGAAAATCCTTCTTTCCCTTTTTCCCTTTATCTATCTCTTGTTCCACCGTTCTCTTCTTCTCTTGCATTACTTTATTATCAGAAGACTTAGATAATTCCTTTTCTGTCTTGATAGCACACGAGACAATATCTTCGTACGATGAGAAGGATTGTGATACTAAAGCTTGATGGAGAAATGGTTTTAACCCATAAAAGAAATGATAAATATTACTTCTTGGGTTACATATATAATCTATATCATGCCTCGCTAACCTTGTAAAGTTATCCTCATACTTTGCGACATTCTCATCCTCCTTCTGCCTTAGACTTAGAAATTGCCTTTCCATATCTGCTCGATGGTCATGTGGAAAGTATTTTTCTAAGAAAATTTCCTTAAACTCCCTCCATTACATACTTGATACTTCTTCATCTTCCTTTGTGTTTTGAATCAGCAACCACCATTGATCGGCATCTCCAGTGAGGCGGTAGACTACCATGACATCCTTCTCCCTTTCTCTACTCCCCAAGGCATGGAATATATTTTCTCTAAAGAGTATATCCATTGCTCAGCTACTAATGGATTTGTACCCCCATTAAATGTTGGCGGTTGTTGCCTCATTAAGCGGTCTAACATTGATCCTCCACGTTGCGGATCAGGGTTCTCCATACGAGTAAATTTATGGTTCATAACCTGGGTGAGTTGTCCCAGTATGGTAATAAGTTGATCAACACCATTTGTATCTCCAGATCAACAATAATTATCTTGAGCAGGAGGGAAATCCCTATATGGAGTGCGTGAATTAATACGGTTTCCATTCCTTCCACTAGGCGCCATTTCTAAACAATGGCATAAACTAGATTAGTTTATGAATCAAAATACATAATTCCATACTTATAAAATACTTAACATAAATTGAACTATTTGTGGATATAATCCATATTCATAAAAATGTTTTCTTTGAGAAAGTATATACTCATAACCCTTCATAGTGTTTTGTAAAGAAAATGAGAATTATCCTAAGCATATCCCCCGGGAGTGTCATAACCAAGAGTGCAGCAAGGCCCGTTGTCGTGCACCAGTTCCCGTTCGAGTCTAGCTCAATGCGGTGTTTTCGGGTTTTACCCCTAGGTATATCTGTGCCAGAGAAGCCTCTACCTGCTCGTATTTAGACGTGGTTGTATTGCTCAGAAAACTCACAAAATCTCTATAATATCAAAATTATAGGAAGTTATTCTATACTAATCCTCAAAGTCTATCTTCGGGCTATGTTCTCTAATCAGAGTTTATCTAAATCTAGCTTCCAAGGTTAGTACTAAACTGCCTCTGATACCAACTGTAACGCCCCGACCCCAGCTACCCAGAGTCGGTGTGTTACTTCGTAACATTGGCGTGATCACAAAAGATCAAGTCTCAAAAGACCGATTAGTTTAGTAGCCTTGGAAACACTAGATACCTTCTTAAATGTTACATTACATCATAAAGTGAAATACTGCAATAACAAAGTCTCCATAGTCCACACTCATATCCTCTTCTGACTATCCCTGCAGGTCATTCATAAAATACTTCTTCACATCCTGGAAAATATTAAAACATTGAAAGGGGTGAGCTCAGATGCTCAGTAAGGATAACAATATTGCAGAAGCTTTCATAAATAAACATTAACATTTAGGAACTAATAATATCATGACATAATTTTAAATTAGGAGATTAACCCAAAGAATAGAAATTGGGTTAAGAAGTTCCCTTACCTTGCATCCTATCTTGACTCGACCGTTCTTTAACCTCCTGAATAATAAACTAGAGTTAATTTATAATTGCTTAAGAACCTTTTTCAAGTTTTTTATTCCTTTTATATCACTTATTACCATGTTATGAACATTATGTAATTATTTAAGTTAATAAAGGTCGTTTTGTCGATCTTTGGTACTTGAGTCAAAAATAAACTTCTTATAATTACAAGTTTTTCATGTGGTGATATATCCATTATATCCAGAATTATATTCATGATATAGATATCATATATCTCATATATATCCAGTATATACATGCATTTATAATATCCCATAACGTTTATAGGTAAGAAATGAAATGCATCGTTCATGGAGACGGTAAGCCGTACGTACGCATGAACGCTACTTTCATTTCTATTTCTTATTTAATGAAATAATAATGATATAAAGGTATATTATAATTTTAGTATAATATAATATATAATATCATTTACTCCATCCTTTATACATCCCACATATGGGATTAACGATTCAAATCACTTTGAGTGGGTGGTAGTCTGCACTTCCTAAAATGAAAATATCGCATTTACCCATAATGGAAACAATAAAGGTATGCAATAATAGAAAAATACAGAACCTTAAGTAAAACATAAACATATTATATATCATATATATAAATATAGTGACATCTTAATGGCCACCATTGAAGGTGTTATATGAGTGTTGAACAATCATCGTTTCGTGAGGCATAAATTCTCCATCCACAGAAATAGTATGTTCTTTAACCATTAGATGTAGGTTTTTGTAAGTGTAGATCGAATAATTCTTATAAAAAATCCTAGTATATTGAGGATACTGGTGTTGTTACAATAGAAATGAATAAAAAGAGTTTAGGGGGTTGGAGAAGCAAATTAAAACAAAATAACATAAGAGAACACGTTACCTTAAAATCGGGTAACTCTTTTTTGATTTGAGCCAAACGCTTCTCTGGGAAGAATTATGCCCAAAGTGAGGCTTCTAGGAGTAAGAGAGGGAAGTTGGGAGAGTATTTGGGCAGAGTTTGGCCGAGAAAAAAAGGCTTTTAAAGTGTGAGTAAGGTGGTAGTGGTGGGGGCCTTTTATAAGTGGAGAGGAGGGGCACTCTTAGAATGTTATGAAATGTTACTTTATTATATAATGAATTTTGGATATTAAAGGTCCCAAACATATATAATTCGAGGATAAGGTGACAAGTGTTATAAATCTACTCATTTAATAGGTTTTTTACAAGTGTAAGCCTTGTATTTTACATTATCTTTTCATTTTATTTAAACCGTTAATTAATGAGGTAATCACTGCATCATCATGGTGCCATAAATAATTTAATTTATTTAATGTCTAAAAATTATAAAATAAATATCATGATGTAGGAAATATTTTTATCTTTCTAATTAATATTTATAGTAAAAAATATTACTTGTATTACCCCATTTAAAAATTGTTTTAGTAAAACAACTTATGTTTGTGGCATTTTTATTTTATCTTTAAATAAAAGTTATTTATGTCATTTTCCTACCAAAGTGGCTCCATGGGGTCCCCAAGTTGACCCATGGATTGTCTTGGTCAGCCAGTACACATCCCATAGGAGTAGGACAAGTGTAAAGGTATTTTCATATTTTTATAATATCATTTTTACCTTAAATATCACTAATTACCTTTAATCATGATTAATTAAACTTAAAAGTTACTATTCACCAAAAAATTATTTTAATCCCATTGAACCACATTTTACTTCCTAATGAAAACCATGAATGTCGGATTTTTGAAAATCAAATCACAGAAGTGGTAATGTTTCATTTAAACGAAAAATCATTTTTTTAACTACCACTTAGTGGTTTCACTATTCATCAAAAATTGAAGTTTTTCAGAACAATGCCAAAATTTCACCCTAAGATATATTTGATATTCCGAATTCAAAAATTATGTCTATTTTACAAAGTTCCAAACATATAGGTTGAATTAATTAATTTTATAATTAATTCTCGCTGTCACAACAAATAGCGTGTTTTTAAGAACAATATATATCAAAAGATTGACAATTGTTTATGTCTAATTTCAAAGTGAACTTAATTATAATGAACACCATTGGATAAAATGGTAAAAATATATTCTAATTATACTTTAAAACCAATCAATAGTATAATTTATCACTATAAATTATTTTGATTAAAAAATTTGTTTTTAAGTATTTTTCACTATTCATATAAAATTGGAAGTTCTCAGAAAATTACAAAAATTTCAACATAGGCTAATTTTGATATTCTGAATAGAAAAATGAAGTCCATTTTGAAATATAAAATTTCTATAATTTTAATAAGTGGGTATTACTATTCATAATGGCTACTTTTATTAGTCACGGTGTGTTAGAACTCGAACTTGCGTACAATGCAAGCTATTGCATTATTGAAAGAGAGGCATATCGTAAAAGCTTGGGGTGTTACAGTCAATGCCTCATGCCTAGAATACAAAATTTTCAAGGCATTGTGGCAATACACTAGTTTTTTTCTTGAGACCTACTGATGCATCGAGGAGCTATAGCAAGCTCCACCCATCACTTACTAAGTCCTATTCATTCCTCATATGAAAATGATGAAACATAATCAAAATATTCACACTAAAACTAGCATACGAAACGTCAATAAATTAACCACAAACCATGAATGGTATAAAAATAACACATCCACAGTCAATTATAACTCATTCAATAAAATATCAAAGATAGTATTATAATAAACCAAACTAAATAAAGAATAAAATACAATGAAGGTTATTGACATAGATTAAAATAATGAGTAAAACTATTTGAGAGAAATATCCCCTTCTTCTAGGAACCATTTAAAAGTCTCATTATTTATCAAGAAGTCCTTTAAAAGGGATTTTTTAATCAAAGTGTCCCATACCACATTGAAAGTTCAAAAAATAATTTTAATTTCAAAACACTCATGTCCATATAAATAAATCCTTAAAATAATTTTTAAAACATGGACTTTAATGGGAAAAATTTACAAGAATAAAATTTTAAAACGATATATTAGTTAAAGAGTTATAACCCAATGAGAGACGCTTGAATAATAATAATTGAGGAATAACACTAATCAAAAAAGTATAATATCATTAGAATAAATGAATTCATGATATAATATGTCAAATGACATAATATACACTGTATAAAAATGGATTGGCGCATAACAACAGGATGTCTCAATGGAATGTAAACTGAGACGAAATCCTTTATAAATACTGTATCATTAGATTAAGGATAAATCGATGACATAATTATGTGTGAAAATTATAAATACAATCAATATGGTTTTATTTTTATTGTAAATCAATCAAATGACATATATACATATTCTTGTAAAATCTAATCCAAATACTTGGATTTTTAACTCAATGAATGGAAATTGAGTTAAAATTACTCTTATCAAGTTCATATCAACGACTTGAGAACTTATCAATAGAGTAATTATGTGTATAAAAATTATATACAGACAAATGGGAGTGAAAAGTTCCACATAAGTAAATAAATAGTTATTTCACACATAATCTTGGAGTGAAATAATCAATGAAGTTTGCATAAAACCCAATCAGTGGTAATTGAAATTAAAAATTCCCTTATTGGTTTGGTAACTTATTAAACCTACCCCCTATTAAAGAAATATCATACAATGAAGATTTAACTACCGATAAATTAAATTATTTTATACAAATAATAAAATCATGGGCAGTACATTCACCACACAATAGGAAATAGTGGCAATATAGCATTAATATAATGCGAATACGAAGTGAGATGAAAACCCCTTACCTTGTACTTTTACTTAGTTAAGGGTATGTTAAACTCTTGTAAAATGGTTAAATAATTTTTATTAGATTATAAAAAACAATATACATATATATGATATCATAAATGATCTTTTATTATTGCTTTGTTAATAATATTTCAGTAGTGTCATTGTTTTGGGTGTTAACTGATTCATTTTTCTTTATATGTTTTGTTACTTATGTCATGTTTTTTATGGATAGGATGTATTTGATGCATATCCCTAATGATATTATGTTCTTAAAAATTATCTTTTAATCATAAAATAATATTTATTATTGAATGGTTATGATGGGAAACGAATCTCATCACGTTCATGGAGACGGTAATCTGTATGTATGCATGAGCGACAATACCATTATATTGATGGTGAAATCTTATATAATTGGATGGTATATCACATATAAATAATCATTAAAATTTTATATTTATTATTTACCTCAATTATACTCATTATTATACCCTTCCAAATAATTAATTGTTTAATAATAAACTAAACCACGACTTGGAGATGGTAAGCCGTACGTAAACACGTATGGTGAATTTTTTATCCGTAGGATGGATAGAATAATGAAATGGTTGTACCATATTTATAATGAAATCATTGTATATTGAATTTACTAGAGTAATTACTTTGGTATGGAAACAACAAATAACAAGGAAGTGGAAGAAGAATAGAACATTGAATGAGGTGATGAAATAATTACATCTTCTTCAGGTGATTCCTTTTGATTTCATCAAAAGGGCTCCTTAGGTTGGATTTATTATCAATGTAATGCCTCTAGGTTAAAGTTAAGTTAGTTGGAAGGAAATTTGAGCAGGGTTGGGATGATCCAAATGGCTATGGAGGTGTGATTTTGAGATTAGGGGAAGTACCCTTTTATAATAGGGGTGGGGGTCACATTAGGAAAACCTTGAAATATTATTTTATTATACAATCATATTCAGTTTATAATGGATTTAAAAGGATTTATTTTAAGGATAAGTAGGTTAAGGGTCTAAAAACTCTCAACCAATAGGTTTTATATAGGTTTAGGTCACCATATAAACCTTATCTCTTTTTTTAACTCTTGGTTAAATAGTTTAACATTTACCATGTATCCTTGTATTTTATAATATATGGTTAATAAACATACTATAACATTCCAGTAAAACCCCAAGTGGTTAATTAATGATATATCTATTATTATATAAGTTGTTTGGCCGAACCTTAGTTTTGTAGGACTATTATATCATCTAATAATATAGTATTTATTTTAAAAACTCATTTATGTCAATTTTGACAATATTTAGTATTTGGTCTTGGTGGAAGTCATATAAATCTTATTTATTCGAAAACAATAATATGAATCATCCATAAAATGTAATATTAAACTAGAAAATTTGAGGAATGATTCAACAGTCTAAATTTACATTTATGTGAATATTTCTAATATCAATTATTTTAATCTTTCTTTAATAAGGTAATTACTGCATCATCATTGTGTCATAGATAAATTTAATTATTTAATGTCTACAAATTATAAATAAAATACCATGATGTAGGAAATATTTATAGAATTATAATTAATATTTATAGTCAAAATTATCTGATGCATAACCCTATATTAAAAATGTGTTATTTATTAAAAGTTGAATTTAACACTTTTAACTCTCCTTTAAATAAAATAATAATAAATGTACTAATCTAAACCAGGTGGACCCAAAAGGATTATATGTTATTACTAAGGTTTATTTTTGTCTAAATACACTTATCCGATAGAATTATGATCTATTTTAGGGTAATTATAATATAATTATTACCTTTAATTACCCAATTTACTTTTAACCATGGTAAATAAAATTCAAAAGTTACTATTAACCAAAAATTATTTTCATCATATTGAACAAAAGTTTTAGTTACTGATGTCAACCATTTCTCTTGGATTTTTTAAATTCAATTCACAGAAGCTGTAAAATTACGTTTTATGCAAATTTTCTAACATGCCAAGAAGGTAGGTAAAATGATGTTAAAAAATTCAATATAATTTTATACATCTAATTTTATTATAAAATGACTCCAATGAATTAAATTGATCGAATATAAGTACTATGTATCTATTTTTACTTAAAATAAATTTAAATAAAATGAATAATTATTTATATAAAAATTTAGTTTTTATAAAATAACGTACTGTTTTTCAATATTCATCAAAAATTAAAAGTTTTCAAAAAAATACCAAAAATTCACCATAAACTAATTTTGATATTCTGAATCTAAAAATGATGTCTATTTTACCAAATTAAAAAAATATATGTTTAATTAATTAATTTTAAATTAATTCCTATTGTCAAAACCAGAATGAAACTTTTTGAGAATTAAAAACTATCAAAATATTGATATGTGTTTATTTTCGTTTTAAAAGTGAAATTACTTCCAATTACAAACAACTGATTAAATGATAAAAATATAATCTAATTATAATTCAAAAACATTAAAATTTATTATTTAACACTATACATTATTTTGATAAAAAAAATCAATTAAAATTTAGTATATTTCACTATTCATCAAAATATGAAAGTTATTAGAAACAAACCAAAAATCTATCCATACTAAATCTTTATGTCCCACTTCTAAAGAAGAAATTGATTTCATAAAATTGAATATATAAAATTTTAATATATTGTATTTATAAAGGGTTCACAATTAAAAGGTGAAAAACATCTTTTTTTTAAAATACTTCTTTTGTATGAAAAATTGAATTTGTCCTTATATTATGTCTCTAAAACAAAAAATATGAATGTTAAAATTATATTGGATATATATATATAATTAAAAATTTGGTTATTACTATTCATAACTATTTTCTTAATGGCTAGTTTGATAGGTCATGGTGCGCTTGAACTTGTTGTTTCGTATATCGCACACTATTGTATTATTCAAAGAGAAGCGTACCCTGGAAGCCTGGGGTGTTAAATAATTTCCCATGAATAATTATAGGATTCTACTGTTAATGAACTATAATGTCTATTTCACCATAAATTATCTAGGTATTATCATCGAATTTAATGAAAATTCTCATGATTTTTAGACCCAAAAACCATGATAACATAGAAGGACGTGATGTTTTTCTGGACTGATGAATACCTCCAAGCTCGAAATATGTATATTATTATTTAATTTCACCCATTTTATGTGGGTTTAGGGGTAACCTTACATCTGTTGTATTACAAGAGGAACATATGCCTGATACATGACCATTGAAGGCCCAAAGACACATATATAAACACATCCCTAGCTGATGATAATAAAGATTCAAAACACCCGACTTGTAAGGATGATTCACATGCAATTTACCACACTAAACTGAATGTTACCTAGTCCAGATAGAGAAATCCATAACCTCTAATTCATCCAATATTATAGATATGATGATGTGTTCTCCTGTTATAAACCTCAACTGGGTTGCACCTATGATTATTTTTCTCGAGGATGTTGTAGCCCGCCAGCTAGTTTCTTGGGAGATGCTACCGATGTGCCCCACTATAGAGCCCCTATATTGTCCCTGAGGCCCACACCATATTTCATCACCACTGAGAACTACCACATGGACTCTTGTTAGCTTCATTGGAAGTATCCCTATTCGACATTGAATCCCTGCCACTCCATTACTGGAGCACTTTCCATCGACCGCTACTCGCAATTATGACTACCCACCAGACCATAAAACATACATTGTAAATTCCCAAGAAGCATCCCTTATACTCCAATCATAATTCCATCTTATCCCAGTTCCATTGATGAAATGACTATCTTGGTTAGCAGAATTTGTCCTTGTTGACCCCTGCACAAGAACCACCTTTCTCATGCCATCGAAGCATTCCACCACACAATGATTTGATGGATCCTACCAGCGGGGAAGGATTATTAATCTAAAATTATGTATCCAAAAAATTAATAAGTTTTGTACTCAATATAGATCATAATGTGATAGACTATTCAACTCACTAAGTCAAAATCAATGAGAAAATGTACTTGATTAATGGTGTACAATTAGCTGTAGTGACCATCACATTAGTGATTTGGAGGCACTATATATTTAAGAAAATGTGTAACATTTATATAGATCATAAAATTCGTAATTATATATTCAAAAATTGATCCCATTATGGGATAATTAAGGTGGTTATAATTGATCAAGGATTATGACCGTTCAATCTATTACCACCTGGTAAGGTGAATAAAGAATAAGATCCTCTGAGAAGAAATGATCTCACAACCCTATCGATGATGAGGATTGAAAGGGATCCAATCTTCATTGACATTAATATGATGAAATTGGGGGAATCATAAAAGGTATTTCCTCATTACATTATCAACTAACTACACAGCCATCCATTCTCTATATGATCAAGGAGTCCCAAAAAGGTGATGATGAGATACAATTGAAGGTAATGAATATTTTGGGTATCAATTTTTAAAATCATTTTATTATAAGTTTTGGAACCTATACATGTGTAAAATTAAATATTTATTTCCTAGGGAACTTATGGACAATGTACAAATCAAATCCTAATTTATTCATCCAAGAATCATTAAAATGTATAAAGATTTTATGAAAAACATTTATTGGGATAACATTAACTGGGAGACTGTAGAATTTTTATCATGATTCAAACTATGACAACAAGTCATGGATGAAGAATATAAATATAATTGTACGATGCATCCATTTCCCATAAAATAATTTAAATGGGAAGAAAGTACCATGGATGTTTTTTAAAGGCATCCAAAAGATATCTATAGGAAATAACGCCATTTTGGTGGCATTAGATCACATTAAAATGTTAGTGAATTTCATTTGAATCATGGAATATTTATCACTTGACCCACTCAATAATATATATATATGTAAAATAATTTGTAAAATTTCATTAAGTTCAACCCTCTATTGTTTTTTTATTGATATATAAGGTTTATCTCAATTCTACATCGAAGATTTCCACAATAATTGGACATAGATCTAAGTTAAGTAATTTTTATCACTCTCTGATGCATTTTTAAACTTAAAGGACCATTCAAACTCTACAGTATATTTTGGGATCATGTTTAACATATTTCCACGGAAATTTGGATATATAGTTTCGCTTAGTGGAGTTCTCAAATACATACAGTTTCCATTCTAACATTCAAATAGTTCCACATGATGTTCTATTTTGGAATAGGATTGACACTCCATCATACTGGGTTGATGTCGAAGAGAGGAATATGAAGGTACATGATCATATCCAAGAGATGATATATAAGGTTGAAACCATTCAGTGTCACATGTAATATTTGAAATTCCCTAGAAAATCTACACATGAAATGATTGATCAGACACTGAGATTGAAGTTATAGATAAGGTGTTCCTTTGTATACCACGATGGAAGAAAAACATGATGTTTGGGATACTGAGAATGAATATTCCAAGAAACATCATTACATTTTAGATCCTTAATTTCATTAAATTTGTGGCCTATCTACTAGAACACCCACCTATCCTATATCATGTACATGATGTGTTCCATGTATCCCTCTTAAATATGTATATACTAGACCCTCACATGTATGAAATATATATGTGATACCTTTGTATAATGATATTTTATATGAGGAACCTCGAGTGATGATCTCATTTTAGAGTGTAAATCTTCTATGAAATAGGACAACTGACCTCGTCAATTTACAATGTTATAATAAAAAGTTTGTTGAGGTGATATGGGAACTAGAAGATGTAATGAAACGAAAGTTCCCTTTTCTATTTTAGTTTATGAAGTAAAATTTCAAGGGGGAATTTTCTGAAGTCAGAAGAATATAAGGATCCAGAATTTTTTAATCAAAATTACCTTTTTAATGAAAGAATGACTTATGAAGTAATTTATTTGTAGGAAACATGTGCATCAAATTTTTTTGGACCGTTATGATAATATTACAATGATTATTTAGTTGGGCTTAAATTACTATCTACTACCATAACCAAAGAAAATATAGTTTTTGTACAACTACCATTAAGATTAATATATATTAAGGGTTATGATAAATACTAACTAACATAAAAGGAATAAGAAATATCCTTAACAATTATGATCCTACAAAATGAAACCCAGATATCAGAGCTTCTGAGGGAGATAGAATCATTGGGATTTTTCCATGAACAAGCCCATACTGAGATTAAACAACTAAAACATATGTGAACACATTCATGAGGGAAATTTAATCTTATAGATATCACTGCCCAAACCATATTCATCAAACCAACCAATGGATGTACTACCATTTCACCCCTTACCCTTTGGTTGTCCACTGTTGTAATAAGGATTCTTATATCTTGACCCTTTTAGTTTTAATTTTTAAATTTTCTTTTTAATAAATTATTTATTAGATTTTTCCATTTTCATTTTTACCTTAAAAATATACAATATTATATATGAGTTTGTTAAAAATATAAGTTTGATATGAATATATAAAAATTTTATTTATTGAAAAATATAAAGTGTCAATTAAAAAACAACTTTTGATAAATAA
Organism: Viscum album; assembly: GCA_963277665.1. Lineage (NCBI taxonomy): Eukaryota > Viridiplantae > Streptophyta > Magnoliopsida > Santalales > Viscaceae > Viscum > Viscum album. The sequence continues at coordinate 1,286,606,328 of OY728134.1, forward strand.
TAATGTTTTAAATTAAATATAAAGTATCATGATATATTATTATTAAGTAATATTAATATAAATATTAATGATATTTTAATTTAATGAAGTCCAATATAATTTTTATAAGGGTTAGAATATTATCGGTGTCATAAATCCTAGAATTTTATATTTAAAAATGGTTTTTATACAAAACTATAAAATTCCAAATTAATAAAAATATTTTAGTAATATAAATATTATTTTCATAATTTGGTATTTCAAAATTATTCAATGATTAATTTTTCATAATTTTCCGAGATATCAATAGTTTTGGTTAAAAATTATATATAGTATAAATATATGCCACATATTATGACACCATAATGACCCAAAAGTGATGCAATAAAAAATATATAATTAATCCAAAAAAGTATAATTTCCCTTTAAAATAAAATACATTTTTAATTTATTTGACTAATATTACTAGCTTATAATGAATCAGAAAAAACCTATATTTTAATTTAATGTTTTGAAAAAAATTTATATGAACATGACTCAATTACACATCATGGATGGTATTGTTTTAATGAATTATGTTTTTAAAATAATAAAATATTATAAAAAAATCCCCTTTGATAGAATCCATGGTCCAAAACTATGACATCGTTTGTGGTTTTTATTATCTTAACACATAGAGTCCAAAACCTAAGTCTAGATATTTTTAAAGTATTCCCCTCTATTTTTCTATAAATACCCATCCAACCTTCCATTCATATTCCATAAAAATACATTTTTTTTTAAAATTACTCCCCCTATCCCTCTATAAATCCCATCATAGGTATTCCCATGCTCTTAATAACATTCTAACAAGCTTCCAGAATAACAATATAAAGGTAAGGGGATCTCCTCCTCTTTATTTTTAATCAATTGTTTTTTGTATTAATCCTTTTGATTTCAAATATATCAGGTTTTAATGTATTTTTACATATTCCATTACTATCCTTTCCATTCCCATGTAATGAGATACCACCATTCACTCTCATTGAACCCTTCAATGAACGGTTTTGTACACCAGTTTTGCTACCAAAATTATTCCATGATTTTACATGCCAAACTTTGACATTTTGAAAACCCATCCCCATTTCAACTCAAAGATATTCATCTAGTTATAACTATCCTTAACTTATTAGTGACTTCATTCTGTGTAACACACCGTCCTTAATCATGGGATTAATAATGATGAATGACGTTATTATTTCATAGGATATAAATGGAACACAAATATATGTATATGATAGGAATGGGAAGGGTGTCCCCAAAAGAATTCATCTATCCAAGTCATTGGGTAATATTTTTGTCTCGTGAGATGCCATTTATAGTGAATGTGAGGTAATCCCATTCACCATATGTTATGTTGTCTTGAATGTTATCCCTGAATTATTCTTATGATGTCGCGATTTATGTTATTTCTATAATTCCTTTGATTCCATGATGTTATCGACTTATATAGATGTTCATGATTATGATTATCACCCTTCTATGTCATTATTGGATAACACTTTAATTACATATAATTATTTACTTTAATATATTCCTTTATTATTCCCTTACTAGGATTTATATCTTACCCCTTTCTTATGTATGTCCTCATGATATCCAGTGCAGTTTTAGAAGATCCATGGGGTTTTAAGGGAACGTTATAGATTTTTTAAATAATTCAATCATATCCATTTTTCATGAAATTGTGATATAAATATATAATTACCCAAATATACCAGTTTTATCAATATTTTCAAATATTATTTTGGGTTGTCATAATATTGAGATAATTAATCATGGAGGCCTCATTAGATGGATTTTGTTATTGTAATTTAGTAGTCGGGTGTGAGGGTGGTGGTTTTATGGATTGGACCAATTTACTCATGTTTTAATGTTTTTGTTATTAGGACCTTTGGATTTAGATTTAGGTTAATGATTACAATGCTGGTAGGGAACCATTTGATTGAATCAATCTCTAAAATAAAATTCTAATGTTGAGGAGCACTATAAGATTAAAGATGGATCAATTTTTAGTGATTTTACAATTAAGGGTCGAGAGGTCTATTTGAGAATAGTCTCAGTGTTTGCTTATTTTCGTTAAATGGATTCTCTTGGGTGGAATTTATAATTTTAGTGTGGTCATGGTTGGGAAGAAATTATATTAATATACATATGGTGGGGAGTGTCATATTAGTCATGATAGTATGAAAATTTCATCGGAACGGTATTCAGTGTGGTGTAATTTTTTAGTGAGTTATTGAGATGAAATTGTGATACTGATAAGTAGATATAGTAGGTTTTGTATTTTAGTGCATCATTAGGTGGAGTCCTCATCCTGGAATTATACCTAATATGTTTGTAGTTTGATTTGAGAGATAATTGGACTAGAGAAGTGTTGGTTCTCATGTTTGGAGTGCAATGATGGATTATTTGGTTGAGGAACCAAAATTGGAATTATAATGAGGTTTAGGATTATACATTTTTGTTTTCATTGAGTGATTTATCAATGCCTATTGGTGTTAAGGAATCATAGTTGGGAATAAAATAACATGTTGGATGGTGAGGCCAGTCACTTTTTGATGAAGATGGTAGAGGTGGAGTGACTAGTGTTTGGTGCTGGAATGCAGTTTTGAGGAATAAAATAAGATTCTATGAGAAACTTCAGTTGGTGAAAGCCATGTATATTTACTATCATAGTGGAATAACATTCGATTGTTAGAGAATAAATGGTATTGTTTTATGGTGATTTGATATTCAAAATTGGTTGGGAACTATGATAAAAATATTTTTTGGGATTATTGATGTTGGAAATTTTTATATTGTAGATTTTTAAAAACTCTACTAATTAATGGAAATTGAATTTCAAGAGAAATTTGAATTGTTTTTTGTCTAGTGAGGGTTTTGTTTTTAGAACCAGGATTTGGTTTGAGATTCCATGAATTTAGAGATCCATAAAATATGATTTTGATTGGGTTTTGGGACTCAATGGGGGACTCAGGTGTTCATGAGGATATATGTGAAGTTTATGGGTTATTGTTATTATAAAAAGTGTATGTACATGTCATTCATAGTGTGAAAGGATACATTTATTTCATTAACGAAATTTATATGGAGGTTATAGGTTTTTAAGGACCCTTACATTTCCATTCCCAATATGAAGGTTAACCTTCCATAGGTTAGCAGATAACCTTATGTATATTTCACCCCATTAAGGAATGGTTCATTCTATGAAAGTATTAGGTCATGGGGCTTGTATTCAATACTTATATGTTTTTACCTCAAGAACCCTCTGTTCACATTTTTAACCATGCTGGGTGACAACTTTTGAGGGGATTCTCAATAATTTGGTTGTGGGTTTTATTTTTGGAAACCCATCATAGTTACCTTATTCATGGTCATCTAATGAAGAGGGAGTGATTTATTTGGATTTATTATCCCCTTATATTTAGTGTTTTTAATCGAAGTGATTCGATAATGTTCACTGTATTGATAGTTGGTAATAATTCTTACCCTCTTCACCTATACTCCCCACTTTGTTTGTGGTTAATTTTAGTAAATATTGTATACGTTTTGGATGAATTATTTGAAAGGATAATGGATAAATATTCTCAAGGAACTCCCCCTAAGGTACCCCTCTGGTGCTATGAATGAGGAAAGGGAGAAAATGGTGCTTAAATACCACCTCCTATAGACAAGGGGTTTCTAGATAGATCCTAGGGTATATCATACACATGGATGAGATGAATTAACAACAAATTTATGGAATGAGACATAAGATGATCCCAAAAATTACCTAATAATATAAATAAAAGTATTCTATACATATATATATATATATATATGAATGTAATTTCATACAGGGGATAAAATAAAGTAAACAACTTAGTACATCCAATGATAGTGACATCAAAACATCAGAATCTCCAAACAACTCCATGAGAAATTAATGTATAGATAAACCACCATCTAGATCCAATGGGACAAAAAATCCACTTATATGTATTTATGGGTGTGAATAACATTTATACTTGGTAATATACGCATTAAAATATCTTGTACAAAAGGGAAAAGAAATATGATAAATATAAGTGAATAAATAGTGAAACCAACTCATAGTTAGGTACACTAAATTCCTAGACTAAACATGTCTCTATACCAAAATAACCAATATTGATAACATATTTGTATATAAAAGGGATATCCAAAAAACATCCTTTATGGATTTTCACTTTCATAAGCAAACACCTCATGTCATTTTCTCATCATTTCCATGTATCATATTTCCCAATATGGGGAATTTTTATCATATACTATATCCCATGAAAAACATTACCACCTTTCCAATCTATGTTATTCAAATAATACTCATAGTAACTATGTTTCCTTTCCAAAAGAACCTATAACATGTATATCATGTACTATATTTCCATCCATTACAGACCATACACAACACACCTATAATGGTCACCACAACCATTACACACATTATATATGTACATATTATACCATTAAGCCATTATATCCCACACACACATGAAAGGGGGAAACTAAGATTTATCATAGCCCAAACGATCCCATGTAATATACTACTATTGGAGAGAGAGTGGGGTGAGAGGGGGAAGTTAGACATCATTTCCATCACCATCAAAGATGTATAGACACCCCCCAAATCCATTGTGTGTCACTTTCCTATTATAAATGGGAGGGGTGCATACAAAACAACAAAACATACAGATATATATATAAATATTTCACAATCAAACTAATGGAATATACCAATCCTTATAATCAACTATAGTTGTCACTAATCAAAACATATGGCTTCCCCTACTAATGTTTAAGACTATAAGCCTAATAAGAAAAATAGATTCAAGATTAATTTATTACATACCAATAATTAAAATTTTAATTCAATAATCATCTATAAATGTATTTTATCTTTAGTTTATTATGTTAATAAAATACCCATCTAATGAATTTAATATATATTTTTCATCATTCGATTGGATCCAATATTAAATAATAGACAAAAAATAAAATAATGGTGAAGTAATTGGAGTGCTTAGAACTAATTATAGAAAACAGTTGTGTATTTATACAATAACCATCCCAATAAACTAGCCAGTAATGTATGTAAAAAGATAGGAAATCACACTTTCAATTAATCCCAATCACCCGAGTTTCATCTCAACACCATAATTTATATCCATACATCTCTTACACTATCAATTGTTATATCCCTAAGCAATACATCCCACTACTCAACATCAATGCAAAAGATATTGGTTCTGATCAATTAAAACCTATCTCCAATCATCATAGAAATTCATGGAAGAAATATAAATAGATAATAAGTTATTAGGAAACTAAGACAATAATTACTTGATAACATTAATTACAATATTAAATTATTAATTAATCTAGTGAAAATTATTCTCAAAAATTAATGGCGCTAAATTTTAAAAAAACTTGTTCCATGCCATAATCTTAAATTCTTTCAGTTTCAAGATATATTATTTATTTTTCAATATTTTTCTTTAGTCATCCGTATAATACAAATAATAAATTTTTATGTATTTTCAAAAATAATATGAATGATAAAAATATATTTATAGGATGATAAAAGTAACATTGTATAGAAAATTAGTAGGTAAATAGTAATATATAATAAAAGTCATGTGATAAAAAATACCCAATCCATTACTAGTTAAAATATCAATCATCATGTAATTATACTTTCTTCATATGGAAATTAGAAAACATATAGTATGTATGCTTCCTTTAGGAAATACAGCATATTATTACATTTTATATGTCAAATCCATTTATTTATCTAGTGAAGGATAAAGCAACATGGATTCAGAATTCTCACATGGATCAATAGTGAAAGTAATAAAGTCCCTTAGCTAGAGAGAGACTTGGATGTCATGTATCATAAAAATGCAACGGAGAAACAAGTGGTGCATGAATGTATGAAAATTAAAAAAACCTGTTTTGAAAATGTGAAAAATATTTGCATTAGTCCAAATGATAATGCTACACTAACTAGAAAAGAGAGAATTAGAATCTACCGAATGATATAAATAATTCTTATTTATGAATAATAGTTATTGTTTTCATATCTCTCTAGGAATGATGATTAAATTTAAACATAGTAATTCCTTTTAAATTGTTCTACAAATAATTCAAATCAAAACACCCATTTAATACCCCCATTAATTTAGGAATTTAATATATAATATATTCATTTCATTCATCCTTTAAAACAACATGTTCCATTTAATATTCCTTATTTTTCATTAAAAGGGTGATATTTACATTAATAAAAAGTATATATATCATTATGGTGAAAAAGTATAAAATTAGACATTTCACGAATTTTGAAAATGCATGAATTGTCACATGTTCAAAATTTTGAAAAGTCATTAATTATAGAATGATAAAAATTTTGAAATGCCATGACCTACTTCATGGAGAAATTTTTTAAAAGGAATGAATTCATAACATGAAAAAACTAAGATACTATATATAAACTCATGGGACTACATAATAGCTCCATTAGACAACACAAACAACCCAATAAACTACATGAAGGGACTAAGAAACCAAACAAACAACCCCAACGACTGTAGTAAAGGACTAAGTGATCGCACAAACAACCTAAGAGACCATATAATAGAAATGGGTGATGAGATGTATAAAAATTTAAATTAATAGGGAAAATACTAGTAGAAACATATTGATATCTCAAATCCATAGGAAAAAGAAATGCATTGGTTTCAAAAAACCTAAGACCTTATATAATTTATTATGCGTAATTGGGATTTTAGGTGAAACTTATGGAGGAGGTGATGATAGGATGTATTCAAGATATTGTTCATTGCTCTTCTTGAAGTATTTCATCTTTTTGTATTCATTAATTGTTTCAATGATTTTTGATAAAATTGGAAATTAAATAAGTGAGAAAAAGTTGGTATTTTTATGGTTAGGTACATGTGAATATTATGAGTGGATGACACCATGTTTTATGTGGTTTCAATGTTGTTGCATTTATCAGTGATTTTATCATTCATTATCCTATTTTTTTAATTTTATTTTAAAATTTTAATTAATTAATTTAATTATTTATATAGGTGATTTAGTTGGATAGGAGTAGAGGTGATGATGGGATGAGGATATGAAGTGAAAGAATAGATATTAATTATATTGAATATATTTTTTGTGATAAGTGTAATTTAATTTATTTGAGTACTAGGTAAATTAATGATTTTTTTGTTTTTATAACATCATTATTAATAGTTCCCACATTTGTTAATGACATGTGTGACATGAGATATATTAGTTTTGGATGGGATCATGATAGTCTAATATTCAATAGGACCACATAAAATTCCAAATGGTTCTGTTGTAATGACACATATTTTCACCTATAAGACTTTGGAATATTCATGAGAATATTTTTGAAGCGAAGCATTGAGTCAGTGCCAGAATCTGGGGCCTAGAGAGGCTTGGTGCAGTTATTTTAAATATATTAATTATATTTTATGAAGTAAGCATATTTTAGTTTGAAATGTGGAATAACTCTTTATATGAGTATCAGATCGGATTTCTGAGATCGTGATTTAGACCAAAATGTGATGTTTACCATAAGTGTGACATAAGGCTGTCCACAATGGGAGTTCTTGATGGTGGTGATTTGATGGGGTGATATTTCTTGAATTAATTGATTAAAGGAAGAATTAAATTATTTAATTAATCTCTAAACTCAATATCCATACCCTCCCTCACTTTTGGTTTCAATGATAAAACCAAGGAGATTCGCACCTCCTCTCCTAATTTTGCCCCTTTTTCGATGATGAACCGACTTCAAATCAACACAACGATGTGTCGCTGATATCAGTTTCTGATGTATATTATTGTCAGATCGAGAAGAATAATGATATATGCTTCATTTTTCCTCAAATGCGTCAACATTTTTCCTCGAGGTAGAAGGATTTTAGTTTTGATCTCGATCCCCTTCTTTATGATTTGTAATAAATATGTAGAGCCATTATACAAATGCTAGAGATCCTTAATAGGTAGATTTGTGAGTTTTGGGGTAAATAGAATAGATTTTTGGTATTTGACATGTAATTATGGATTGTAATTACTGTTTAAATAGTGTTTATTTCAGTAACACACACCTTGTATCCCTTATTATTTGGGGAATATGAACTTTGGGGGGTACATGCCTTGTACCAGGGTTCCCTGCTGTGTAGCGACCCCAAACCATGTGACCATGGGACATCTCTTGGGATAGCTATGTAAGAAGACATTGACATGTATAAACACAAGACCAAAGCACACAAACAGAGGGTCTAGTACATGGACATGGGAAAACTACAAGGGAAGGTTGTCGTTTATCTTGAACATACCATGTAGTTTGGGATACACTGTGTGTCAGGGAAACAACTTACCAGTTCATCTAGAAGAGGAACATGGATATGGGATAGGAGAAGTGTGATATAAAATGTACCATCATTACATGTTGTGTATCCCTACATGGGTTGGACAATTGAATAGACAACATACACAACCAAGTGCATGGGAGGGATCACATGTCATGTGTGCCCCAGTGTATGTCCGGTACTCATAGGGGACCTTTTTGATATCTTTCACCTTCTGTATATCCTTCTCTAGGCATTAGATTCAGGATTTTGAGTTGTCTATCATAAGATTTATTCCACATAGAACATGATGGTGGAATCCATTTTGGTCTATTAGATACAAGGTGTAATGTAAACAGAAAGATTCTTAAGAATCTTTTCTTAACCGATATTGGAGATTGGTGTGGTACATGAAGAGAGATGTTGGGACTGGTACACCCTTACAGGATCAGGGCATGAGTTTCCCACACCTCTATAATTGATTTTAGATGGTAATCTCCACATCATGGGAATATTTAGTTATCCTTTGGTGGTTCCAATGAGGCTGTTACTCCCCTAATGTATTAGGGTGTGGGTTTCCCCATGATGTTTTCATAGTTGGAAAATTCTCCCATACTGTGTCAGTTCACGTGACTTCCATTCTAGTTGGTTAGATAAAGTAGTTAATTCCTTATTATTCTAGGGTGCAGGTCCTCTATCCATTGAGTTAGTACTCCCCTATCATACTAGGGAGTTGGTCCTCTATATGTGACTTATAGGTAGGTTTGGTACTCCCCAATCATGTTCAGGTGAGGGTACTCTTTCATTAGAGTTGGAACAACCCTATTGTTTAGGGGTGTAATTCCTCCACACATGATTTTCTAGCATAGTTAGTATTCCCCTTTCACACTAGGGAGTAGGTCCTCTAGAATGAAGTTGGTACTCCCCTATTGTGTTAGAATGTGAGTCCACCATAGTAATCAAGATGGACGAGTATTACTCCCTTATCATTCCATGGTGCACGTCCTCTAGACATAGAGTGGTACTCCCCACATCATGGGAATGGGTCCTCTATCCTTTGAGTTGTACACCCCTATCATACCAAGATGGGGGGTCCTCACTTACGAACTAGTGATCCCCTATCTCTGGGTAGCAGCGGGGAGTGGGTCCTCAATAGGAGTTGGAGATCCCTCAGCTATTGAACACATTTATGAGAAGTGGGACCCTACACTTGATATGATCGGTGACTAGTAAGGATTTAGTTCTCCCTTGATTGATAGAGGAATGGGACACTATATTCCAGAGGGGTTGGTGTTTCATGGGTTAGTTAGGATCTAGTACTCCCTCAAATGTGGGGAAAGGGAGAGGTTTTTGTCCCATCATTGTCTCTCATTGGAGAGGATGCATGTGGTGCATAGTCTAGAGAAGTCCCCCTTAAACTATGCATGTTATGAGGGGCTGATCTCTTCATGTTGGTTTCATTATATGGCTTTGGGAACATGGTAGAGATGACATGACCTTTGGTGTTGGGAACTTGATATGGACCTAGTAAGTTGTTCTCAATGGAGCAAGTTCTCTCAGACATAAATTTTATAAAGGTATGGTTGTTCTCAATGGATTGTATCTATCAGATGGGTGACATGTAGGATGGATGATATCATAGAGTGTGTTCTCCTGGTTTTATGTGTTACCTTTAGTGCCTCAATTTCAAATCCTATTGTTGGCTATGATGTCATAAACTCATGAGACATTGAGTTTGAGAAGAGAGTATCTAGGTGTTTTCAAGGAGTGCATCTTGTGATGTCATTTTCTGGGGATAACACCCCTTGAATAATGAGTTGACATGTCATTTACATCCAATGATGGTTCATGGAGGATCTTCTATCTTGATTGGGGTACCTATTGAAAGGTTGAGCATACTGTTTCCTCTTAGTTTATCCCTTTTTATTTTATGGTTTTTGGGGAACCTACTGAGTATTTTTATACTCACCCCTCCATAGATTTTTCATACATGTGTTGTTTCTTTTGCAGACCACAAGCCTTTCGATAGATTTCATATATGTCTTAAAGAAGACAGAACATAGTGAGCGAGACCGACTGTAGTGTTTACCGGATATGGGCCAAGGAGGTTTCTTGCAGTTTCATTTCATAGCGATCCCCCCATTATAATAAAGTAGGATTGTTTTACAATTCTCTTTTTAGGGTGTTGTTTTTTCCTTTATTCTTTTAGTAAATCCGTTTTACTCTATTTTGGGATAGATTTATGAATGCATTTTAGTTTTGCAGCTTATCATATCTCTGCACTATTGCATTGAGGTGGTTGTGGGTGCGTGCATACAAGCACATTATGAAAATTCTTCCCATATTTATGATATGCCTACTCGACACTAGTCTCCAGCCTCTGTCCTATTGAAGGCAGGCTTAGAGATTTATGAACCAGACCCCATTTGGTTGGGTCATGATAGAGTGTTATTAGAGCTGGTTCCACTATGGGACCATAGTGTCATGAGCTTGGTTAGGATGTTTCGAGTTCATATCTTATGATAGAGGTTATAGTGTTGGTGCGAAGACAAATTTATCCATTCACTAGGAAACTAATATCCAATTTCAACTTATTACCTTGGGAAACATTCCACCTGGAAATGAATGGTAAATTCGTAATATAGAAATGGGTTTTTATTTTCCTTATCCTTCTTGAGTCAGCACCCGAGATGTACTCTTTGACCATGGATTGTCCTGAATTCTATTTTAGTATTCCACCACAATGAAATATAGACATAATTACATATATTGATTGTGGTGAAGATCTTCCTCATGTCGGGGTTTTGATGTTGGGCACTAGTTATGAGGCATTACCACTCAATGTTCCCCTGGTTGTACCACCACCTGTTGAGAAGCTGGTTCCACCAGCAGTTCAGGGGGATGATGCACACAGGTTGAGTGTGTTGCATGAGTTCTAGAGGTAGCGACCTCTATGTTTATGGGGTTATCCATACCCCCAGGTAGTTTATGAATGTTTTTTGGGAGGTCTCATGTGTTTTCCACTTAGTGAGGATACCTCCCAACCAGATGGTGGCCCTAGCAGCATGCCATATGCAGGGTTCCACCAAGAAGTGGTGGAGTTTGGTGGTGTCATCCCAGAATGTTGAAACTCTCACTTTGGTGGATCTTGACCGACTCTTCGTGGATTTTTTTTACTTAGAAACATTGAGATCAGTGTGTATTCAAGAGCTTCTACAGGTTTGTCAATATAGCATAGCCATGGAGGAGTTTCATCAAGCTTTACAGACTTGTCACGATACTCCCTAGACATGGTTTGACATTTGTTTTTCATTGCATAGGTCGTCGAGCTGGGCTTACCACGGTATATCATGGTGTCAGTGGTGAAAATTTGTATTCCCACCAATAATGGGGTTATTAAGATGGTCTTGGTGGTAGAAAGCTTCCTAGAAGAGGTATATGTGGATGTAACCATCTGTGGTGGTCATGAGGCTGGGGCATCTATAATTGCAGGTAGCCAGTAGGTGACAATACCACGATAATGGAGGAATACATATCCCATGTGGCAAGAAGATGGTCTTATGTCATAGGAGATGATCTAGGGATCAAGTAAATAGTAGGAGAGGTGCTATTGTGCTTGTGATGACTGAGGAAGTCTTCCTTAGGATTATCCTACATGTCATTCTATTGAGAGGGATATAGTTGATGGGCCACCAGGGGAGAGGCAGTTCTTGGACCGAGGATTTCTACAGGGTGGAATAAAAGGTAGATGAGTTGGTAGATGATTAGGAGGTGGTAGAAAATTCAAGGTGTTTCCAATACCACCCCTAGGTGGTCCATGATAGGCTTATGGAGATGGAGGGTGTGGGAGAAGAGAATTTCAGTCCTTAGAGCATTTTTACCCCAAAATCTATATGGATGGATATAGGCACTACATATGTCCATTCTTACTTCTTCAGTAGAAATTGATAGAAACTATTGTGAGGTACCCTTTTCTTTTCAATTATTGCTTAATGATTAACCATGGTGATGTGGGGAATCTGTAGAACCCCGTGTTGGTAATTATAATAGAGGGTCTGGTAAGACCTTGTTAGGAATTTGGGAAAACCCTTTCATCTCGATAGTACCATCATTAGATTAGATTTGTCTTATTATTTGAGTTGCTTGAGGAGGGGCGTGATGCAGGTTGAAATAGGATTTGAATCATAAAGAAGAGGAACACTTCCCCCACCAAGACATTTCGGTGATTCAACCAAAACCGGGAAAGCGAGTCAATGTTTCCCAAAGTAGATAGTTTCATGGTGGGGTGGATGAGTTCCTTATAATTATGAGTTCATGGTGGGTTTGTGTGATAAAGTGTTGAAGCAGGTCTTGGACATGAAACTGTATATTTTCTACATGACCATTTTTCATGGATTCTCTAGTGAAGGGAAAACCAAGCTTAATACCATTCTGTAGTGGTAGAGATAGACCCTATAATTGTTTCATCGATTATTAGTTCCTTACCATCCATACTTAGTTGGGATGACACTAGTGGGAGTGGTAGTGTATATTTTGTTGGGATATATGTTATAGTTGGATTTTCATAGACAAAGGGTACGGTTAAGGCCCAATGTGTACACTTGGACAACCCAGTATTGTTCAATGATACACTCATGTTCTCAGTATCAATAATCCTATATTCTTGAGGAGGTAGTGTAATATTTCATCCATGGGTGGATGATAACTGTGGGGTTATGTGGGTATCTGTGTTAGTTCAGCAAGGTGATGTACCACTAACCCTATGAATACAGATGGACAATGGTGCTTAGTGAATTTCACCTGTAATAGTAGAAGAGGCTTGTGTTTCTTTATAGCAAGACATAACTTTATTGGTGTACGATGTAAGAGGGGTTTGTCTTTGGTGGTTTACCTTAGAGCATTCTGGGAAGCAATACATGAATCCTGGGTGGGCTCGATGGCGTGGGAGTTCCAGTTAGAGCCCAGTTTTATCCCTTATGCTTAGTCATTCACATTTCGGGTATGAAAATCCCTTAGGTGGGGAGAATGTAATGAAATGGTTTTTGACATGTTAGAATTTCCCATATTCCAAAGAATATTTCCTAAGCCAGGTGATGAGTTGGTGTAGGAATCTGGGGCTAGGAGAGCCTCATAGTGGTGATTTTAAAAATACTAAAATTATTCTATCACACCCACACAATTTTTCTTGAAAATAATAATAACTCCAAATTGGAGTCTTGGATTGGATTTCTAAGACCTTGGTTGAGTCTATAATGTCAATTTTACCCTAGGTGGGATATAAAGTTTCTTACATTGGGAGCTTTGGATGCAGGTGAGTTTGCGGGGTGATGTGAGATGAAAAAAATGATTAAATGAAGAATTTAATTAATTAATTAATGCCTAAATATAATATCCCTCCCCTCCCTCATGTTTGGTGTGCACAACACACCCAAGGAGATCCGCACCTCCTATCCTCATTTCCTCCCTTTGGAAATGATGAACTGATGCTGGATTAATGCAATGATCCTTCGATGATATCAGTTTCTAACATAGATCATCATTAGCTTGAGAAGTAGAAAGATCTAGGAATCATTCATCATCCAATGTTCTGGAATTTCACCAACAAGGTAGGAAGATTTGAGATTTAGTCCTAATCCCCTCAATTCTTTGTTTTATTGTTGTAGAGTCCTTATACAAATACTATAAATCCCTAGTAGGTAGATATTTGAGATTTAGGGTAGACAGGGGAGAATAGAGATTTTTTGCACATAATTTCTGACTAGAATTACCATCTTAATGTCATGTATTTCAATAACACACATAGGGTTTCCCTTATTGTTTGGGGAAGGTGGACTTTGGTGACTACACACTATGTACCAGGGTTACACATCGTGTAGTGACCCCAAATTGTGTGAACATGGGACACAAATTCAGATATCCATGTAAGAACCCCTGTACATGTACAAACACATAGCCAAAGTAGATGGACACATTGTGTAGTACATGTACATGATAAAAATAGAAGGGTAGGTGGTAATTATGCCTAAACATTCCAAGTAGTATGGGATACACATTGTGTAAGGGCCATGTTTAGATGGTCTATGTAGAAGAGGAACACGACCAGGGATCGGGTGATGTATGGAAAAGCATATACCATCTAGACACACCATATACCTTTACATGGGTTGGAAAAATAATTATACATGATACACGAATAGGTTCACGAGTGGTATCATATGATCAGTGTCCCCTGATGAATTACATGTACTCCTAGGGAATCTCCTTGAGATCTTATAAATTAAATATCTCAATATCTGTGACTCAGATTCAGTCTTGTGAGTACTCTATCTTTTGAATTTATTGGTTAGAATGAAATGGAGGTATCTTTATTGACTATGAGATACATGGTGATATGTTACGATCAAGATTTTGTTGATGTTCTTCTTAACAGATGTTCATGATTGACATTGTATGTGAAGATATACGCTGGGTCTGGTACACCCCTATAGGATAAGGGCACAAGTTTCCCCTACCTATGTTCTTGAGTTGAGATGGGACTCCCCACATCCGGGGGATGGGTTATTTATCCTTGGGTTGTTCCTCCTGGTCTATTATTTCCGTAATAGATTAGGGCGTGGGTTTCCCCTAGATGTTTTCATAGTTGAACAGTTCTCCTCTATTGTGTCAGGGAACATTCCCTGTATAATTATTGGCCAGATAGAGTAGGTACTCACATTTTTGATAGGTGTATGGGTCCTTTATCTATGGAGTCAGTAATTCCTTGTTTTATTAAGGAGAGGGTCCTCTATATGTGTCATATAGGTAGAGTGGGAACTCCCCTATCATGTTAGGGGGATGGTCCCCTATCATGGAGTCAGAACTCCGCTATTGTTCCAAGGAATGGGTTCTCCATACATGTTTCTTCGGTAGTTTTTACTCCCCTATCCTACTAGGGAGTGGGTCCTATAGATTGGGGTTAGTACTCCCATGTCGTGTCTGGGTGTGGGTACCCCACAATAATCATGAAGGAATAGTATTTCCCCATTATCATTCCATGGTGTGGGTCCTCTAGCCATATATTGGTACTCACCATGTCATGGTTGTGAGTCTTACATCCTTTGAGTGGTAATCCCCTATCATACCAGGGTGTGGGTCCGCACATATGGAGTAGTGCTCCCCATATCCGAGTATATGCGGGGAGAGGGTCATCTATTGGAGTTTGATATCACTTGGTTGTTGAGTACAATTATGAGGAGTAGGTGCCTCCACTAGATTTGAGTTGTTCCTTGTTAGGATTTAGTGTTCCCTTGACAGAATTAGGTGTGATAAAATCTATACTGGATTTACTAGGGTTTGACAGGTTTCTTAGGGACTAGTACTCCCTCAACTATGGGGTAGGGGTGAGGTGTCGTTCTTTCCATTCTCTCTTGTCAGAGAGGATGAACATGGTTAATGTTTTAGAGAATTTCTCCCTAAAATATGGTAGTGGTGAGGGGAATGATTCCTCCCTTAGGTTTCTTTTTTTTTCATTTGGTGCAAGGTAGTGATAACAAGACTTTGGTGTTGGGTACTAGAACTAGACCAATTATGTTTCTCCCATTTGAGCACATTCTCGTGGATGTACCATTATGAATTGTAGGGTTGTACTCGATTGGGATTATCTCTAAGGAATATTCCATATGGGATTGCTAAGATTGTTGATTGTGTTATCCTAGTTTAATGTGTTACCTTTATATCCTCGAGTATAACTTCTATTGATGTTTATGAGGTTGTAACCTCATGATATATGGAGTCTGATATGAGTATATCTTGGAGTTTTCATGAATTCCTTGCAGTGTTGTCACATGTTTGGGTTGACAACCCTTGTGAACTAAGATGACTTGTCATGTACAACTGAGTATGGTTCAAGATGGAGCTTCATTCTTTATTGGGTTCCCTCTGGGCCGGTCGATTGGAATGTTTCCTTTTAGCCGCTCCCATTTTCTTTTGGGGGTTTTGAGGTTCCGACTGAGTATTTTTATACTCACTCTTACAAGAGATTTTCCCTCACTTGTTTTTTATTTTGTAGACCATATGCCTTTCGATGGAATACATGAAAGACTCTAGATAGGAAAAACATAGTGAGTGAGACTGACCAATGTGTTCACCAGAGCTGGGCTGAGGAGATTTTCAAAAGTTTCATTCAACAACGATCCCATCCTTCTATGTACGTTGGAAACTTTTAAAATTTTATTTGATGGGAGTTTTCCCATTTACCCTTTCATTAATTCTATTTTACTCTGATTTGGGATAAAAGTACGTATACATTTTGGTTTTATATCATATTATATCTCTTCACTATTGCATCAAGGTGGTTGTGGGTGCATGCATATAGGTAAATTAGGAAAAAACCTCCAATCTGTGTGATATTCCTAATCGTCTCAAGTCTCTAGACCCTATCCTATTATTGGTGGGCTAGGGGAGTTGTGGATCAGACCCCACCGGGCCGGGTGGTGCCATTTATGATGGCACCTTGGTCAAAAGCTTCCTAGTGTACCTTTTTATAGTTTCTTTGGAGGCATGTGTTGGATTTTGGAAAAGAAAAATGATTTACTTTTTAAATGTCATTTTAGAGAAAGATTTGATTGAAATGGAATATAGTAGAAATTAGGTAGTTTCTAGAATGTTGTTTCAAATGTTATTTCAAAATAGAAATGGGTTTTCAATAGAATTCATAATGGGGCATTGGCTATGGTCATAGGGTGACTAATGTGAAAAGTAATTTCTTTTGAAAAAGGATTGAAAAATGGATATACAATTGGTTGTAATGGAAATATGAAAAATATTGGATTGAATTGTTTTTTTTCTATTTAATATCCTCAGGTCCATGCCATATATTGAATGGATTTGTTCTATTTTTCTTCTAGATTATGTTTTCTATTGATTTTTTTATTTCATTTTTTTTCATGTTATGTGTATACACTACTGATATGTTTTATTTTGGTATCAATGTGATAGGTTTGTTTGGATATATGTAGTTTAACCTTAGAGTGTAGATATGGGTCTTAGGGACCCTAATAATGGTTAAGAGGTGTTATTACCAAAATGATGTATTGAGGATAAGAGATGGAAATGTGATCAAGGAAATCATTTAGGGTATTTGTTTAGTGATATGACCTTAGGGCCCCTAGTGGGTGATGTATCACAATGTTGTCCCCAGAGGGAATTATTTCAAGACATCGATAGTAGTGATTTCGAGTGTCAGCATAGATTTTGAATCATATAGACAATTCAATATTGGTATAATAGAATAGGTAGGTATTGAACTTGAGAGGACCAACATGAATATATGAGATGAGGTAAGGATGATAACCAAAAAACTCATGTAATGTTATACAAGATGATTCTAGTTGGATTTAATACCCACAAAAATGTATCTATATACATGGGATTCCTTGAAAATTCATCTTGGATCTTTCCATTATGCAAAATTTTGTTTTGGAATGACATGGATGAGATCCTTGGATACAGATATGACAATAGTTATGAAGCATTATAAAATGTACTTGGATTGGATTTTTATGAATGTTTGGAATGTCTTCATCAACATTTATGGATTAAAATATGAATTTAGATTAAATTATTGAATGAGTTCCACAGAATAATGTTAGGTGATGCATCCCACCAAGGATTCCTACAAGAATGATTTTGATTTACTAAAAAATTCTCAAAGAAATCTGTTTTTACAATGATATTACTAGTTTGTAATGATTTTGATAATATCCATAAATATTAAAGTGATACTAGTTTTTAATTACTTGGGAAAGCTCATTTGATTCAATGTACTGTGTAATTTCCTAGGAATTTCTCATTGGAATCAGTTCTGGGAATCATACTACTTATATTGATCTCTAGACATGATAAAAGACACTACGTTAATATAAATATAATGCATGACATTAATTATTTGATTACAGTTTGGACTAAGTTCTCCTTGGTGTAAACTCTTTTTAAGATACATCCAAAACTATCCAAAGTTGATATAGTCATCGATGAAGGATACATTGATGGAACCAGATGACCCAAATTATATATTGATGTTGTTGCGTGTTATATTTCTCAGAGGTTGTGTTAGATAGTCATGAATAATATTTCTATATATATGTATTTAATTCATATCTAGTTAATTATAGAATCACTCAACATTTTTGAGGAATCAGGGATTCTGATTAGGTCTTTGGACTCACCCCTACTCGCATACACCTCATGAGATTTAGTTTATGTGGATAGATATTCAAATTTTATCTCTAGGAATATGTATCACTTAGATATAGATATGTTATGGGTCAAGTAGGTTGTGGAGGATCGAGATTAAGTAGGTTGGATTATGTGAGTTGGTCTGCTAGACTGGTATTTTATTTTCAATTATTCTTCAAAATATACAGGAAAACATGATTTGTGTTATTTATTGATTAGAAGTTATCTAATGTCACAATGATATGATAGATGCATCATATAGAGGGTTTTACATGATCTTATTATGGAATACGGGGGACACTTTTTCTCCCTATTTTTTCTCTAAAGGGTTTTTAGGGTGTCCATTGCACTTATAATTCATAATGAATTCCCTATATATTCGGGTATGACCCGCATGATTTATATTAGTGGTAATATTATACAAGTTTCTATCATTAGACTTAATTTATATTCAATATCATCTGATTGATGTGGAGGAATACATAAGGTATTGTGAATTCTGTACCTAGGTATTTTCAGGAAATAAAGGATGGGGCGTGAGAGAAATCTCAAACCTGACATCAAGTAGTAGAGAGCTCTCTAGTTTAGTTGACGGGTACATGCTATCATGGACCTCATAAAATTTAAATTGTGTGAGGAGTATATATTTTTAATAATTCCCACATAAATATATCTATATAAAATTACCTTTTAATTGTCCCATGGAATCCACGAGAATAATTCATAATGTTGTAAAATCCATTGTTAATGACTACGGTGTGGTGGAGTTGATAGGCATGACATTGATGAATCTACACTGTGGATGTTGGATGAATACATTATAATTTTTTTTAATGTTTTCAATGGGGATCAAAATATAATCAAATATAATTAAAACACAGAAATAAAAATCTAAATCATCCTAAATTTCATGATTTAAACCCCAACTACCCTGGGATCTCAAGGCTCAAGATGAGAAATATCCCATAAAACTATTTACAAACCAACCTATGGAGGATTAATGAACCTATATCTATATTAATTAACATTCCAAATAAAAAGATGGATTTTCAGGAACTTGGACATTTAAAAACACATGATCTTATACCATTTTGTAATAAACAAACTTGGGATGTCCTAACACATTATTCCACCCATCTAGGTATATGTCCCCAAGAGTTATCTGGATCCAAACTGGCCTAAAACTTGTTCTTAGGTAACAAAAATATAGCCTTCCAAAAGGTTTAACCCTATAATTTTAGATAGACACATGAAATATTTGTCCTGTAAATCTAGCATTCTCTCCTTAAATTGAGATTATCCATTCCATCAAATGAACTATAAAAAATATATAATTATTAAATGATTGTATAAGATAATAATATTTACAATTAAATAACACATGTATAACATCAATCAAGAGGATTGAGGATATTATAGATGGATATAGATACAAAACAAACCAATTTAAGATTCATAGATTAAAAGATTAATACAATAATATCAAATAGTGAAACCAAAATCAAATATAAAACTACTATAACCATCTTCTTATGACCCCTAGTTACTCAATATGTCCCAATAAAAACTGTTAATGGTCTAACCGAACTGTAACTACCAAAAAATACCAATCATAGAACCAAATAGAAAATATTTGAGTTACATACTCTAAATGGAGTATGTATTGTGTGAGAAAAATAACCCCATTATAATTTCAAAAATGTATTTGGGTCATCTATTATTTAAATTAAATTTCATTAATTTTCATTTAAATGATAAATTTAAAATAGATTTCTCAAATAAAATTTATAACAATTCAAATTTAATTCTATTATTTCCTTTAAATAACATCCCCATCTTACAAAGAGTATTTAAAATATATTTAAATAGGCTCCTATATAAATTCTCTGAATACATGATAGATCCCATTTCAACATTCCAACACCTTTATCAAACATCCTTACTAGGAAAATCTCATCATTATCTCCTTTAAAACACACATTAAAAATAATTTTATAATTTAATTTGAAAGAGACTGAAAACCATAAATGAAACCTCACACAAACACACATGGTACCAACATTAACAAAACATTCTAATAAATTTGACTGGATCAATTATACAGTAAAAATTTATGTGTAGAGTATATAAAAAGAGAATACATATTGGGATCCCCTATGTTTCTTAAAGATTATATATGTGTCATGGATAACACTTTAAGAATTTATTAGAACAATACTAGATGTTGTTAATCAAAAACACTCTATAGAGGTCCCTATAGTAAAAATGAGATGAAACCATTCAACGTTCATTCAAGTCACTATGTTAAAAAAAACCCTAGTAGGGTTTAACTCACTTTAGAAACTAGCTAGTTAGTACTACCACACAATGGTAACAATCATCTAGATCTTCTGTTGGCTTACCAACGATCACATGATAATGTTTTATGGAGGTGAAAAAACAATATACCAAAAAAATGAATTAAAAAAAATTATTTTTTTAAAATATGTATCATCTAACATCTTACACCCTTGAAAGAATCAACTACATTGAACATACATGCTTATGTATACGTAATGTATAATAAAATATAAATAATTTCACAAGTGATCTCAATATATCATAAAAAATAGGGATTAACTATGTGTTTCACACATTTGAGTATTCTTTATAAATCTTACATAAAAAAATTAAATAAAGCCTAGAATTACAATATATTTGAATTATATTTTAAAACCATTATAATTACACTCTAAATACAAATTTGGAATCAAACCAATCACAAAACTATTTGAAATATATTGATAAAAATTATAATTTCTTTTAAAAACAACATTAAATTAAATTTATGACCAAAAAAGTTTACAATTCTATTAGAAATCAAAAACCATTTCATGAAAGATTCATAGGAATTACACAAAACCCATTTAATTAAAAAAATGATAAAAAAATTATAAAAATACATAGAAACCATTATTCTATGAATCAAATTCCCAAAATCAATTATATAAACCATATTAATTTCATATATAACATTTATTTAATAAATAAATGAATTCAAAAACATTATACATCTAATTTCATGGACATTAAAAGACACACACAAAACAACATCACCAAATGTTTAAGAACCATTTTGAAACCATTCAAGAATTGGTATTGTAGGACATTGGCTTATCAAATAAGAAAGAAAATTCCAGTTTTAAGCCTAGAAACTAGGAAATCAAATTATAACCCATCCTAAGAAATATCCTCTCTAAACAACACCTTTTCGGTTTTCAAAAGATAATTGAAATATGAAAAGAGGAATAAAGAAATGAAAGTGGGAGAAATGACACCATATGATGTCATTCTTAAGAGGAATTTAGTTTAAATCTATAGAGAAGGCTCAAAAACTAGAATATTAAAACTGGATATGATTTACATTAATGAACCATATGTTAGTTAGTCAAGAGGAGGAGAAGAGGAAAGTATTACCTTTATATTATATAAGGTATAACATGGAAATTAATGGTCAAAATTTGTTTGTAAATCCTTGCAGCTTGGCTACATGGTTTTCTTAACCATGCACTAGACATGTGGGGGTATCCTTATGCACATACTATGACACACCCAATCCAAGTGGTATTGTACAACTTGATTAATAGTGTACAAAATTTGAAAGCCAAACTTCCATGATCTGTATCATTATCACATGCTCCCCATATGTTTTTCCCTAACTATGTATTCTAATAGTAACATCCCCATCCTTGGTCACTATGAATAGTAAGTAGAACATGCTTCTTTATGACCTCAATTGTGCCTCCCCATATGCTAGAGTCTTACTTATAGAAGTGAGAGGGTCTTTGGCGGCACAATGGGGGATTACACTCCATAATCTGAGTGTGTCGTAATAGGAAATTAATCCAAACCACATAAATCAAACTAATAGAGTAAATATAATTAGTTAATATAATCATAAATAAATAAATATATGATCTTGTATCATATAGTCATATAGTCTCATCATCCACCCATCGATCCAATCCCATATAAAAACTGAATAAAATAATAAAATAAAAGTACACAAGGATCTACTAAATCTATGTTCCTCACCTCATCAAAATATCAAATCTATTAGATAAAGAATACTTGAGCACAATTTACAAGACCCCTACACAACCTGAACCTATAATAAGTGAGTAATACTAGGGTACCCATGTTCATAGTCCACCTATGTAGGGTTTGATTATAACTTGGTAGGGAACAAAAAATGTTGTCTCATATAAAAATAGTAAACATAGTTTATATTCCTAAGAAATATTGTAAATATAAATAGAAGATAGAAATGAAGGATAAATAAAATAATCACATCAAACGTCATGCTCTATAGAAGAACCCTGATTGACTCAAACCAACTTCATCTAATGTATGTGTGTCTCTGAGTAGTTCATATGATATTACCTTTGGATATGGGATAGAAACACCAATCGCTAGTAGGCAATACTGTTCTGTACATATTATCAATAATAAAACTGATTTAAGGGACAGGCCCAAGGAATCCAAGAGTATCATCCACACATGCCATTTCCTAAGGGGTGACCCTTGAAAATCAATATAATAAGTCTCCATATAAGATTCTTAAGGGTATAAAGCATTGAAATAAATAGTGTAATGATATGTGGTCTATTCCTAGGGGAATGAACTAAGGAAATTTATAGTAGGGATCAAGGGATGGATTCCAATGTCCTGGTAATCCAATGGTATCATGCGTCATCACTAATTTCAAGGGAGATAGCCCTAGGAAATCAAGTATCACTAGGAAATATGATAAACCCAAAGTGATATCTTCATAATTAAACAATAATCAAGAATCATCAACAAACATTAAGGGGTATTATTGAGTATTCCATAGTAATTAGGTGATGTCACCAATCCCTCAGATTTCATCCACATACATAGATATTTGTAGTCATCAGGGATCATCACCAATCACCCAAAGGTCATTCTCCTCCTCAGTGATCCATAATGGTAGTATCATATTCTAGATGCAATTAGATTATCTGAGGCATCCCTTGTATGTGAATACATCTCATAGTTCATTAATTCATCCCTTCCCATATATGGTTCAATAACACCACATCCTCCATGGGATTATATCATTAATATGTGTTTTATAGTGACTCCCCCAATCTACCCATTCCTTTGGACATCATATTAATATAATAAACAAGCCACCAAGTTACCCCCATTGTTCTTCATGGTCTTATCAGGGCCTTAGTGGCCTCCTAGGTAGGATAGGATTGAGAAATGGATTAAAGCCATACGCCTTTAACATGTCATCATAGTCCGGTATTAAAACCTGATCTATATTACATTCTCATTAGGGTTTACTCTCCCACATAATCACATCTCATTGGGCAAGAAACAATCACCCTATATTCATCTATCTATCCCATATGAATTAAGGTATCTCCATGTGACATAAGGGAATACTTGATCCATTGATTCCATTATATCACTCTCATATATGAGGAGGTTTCAAAGGGATCATATACTATGGAGACTGTGATTCTTTAATTTATTAATTTACAACCCCTCAGGGTCCATATATCATAATTCATACTTCTATTTAAAGTCCAATGCCATTTTAGACCAGGTAATGAAAGATATTGCTAAAGTTTGTGTGCGGTCTTGGCACATTATTCACTTTATTGAAGGGTATCAAATTTTAATTTAATAATTGTTGGGAAAAAATACCTCAATGTGACATTAGAGTGTTTTTGTGCTGACTCGGTTTCTTGGAAAAACTAGTTGAGAACATTTTTTTGACGTTTTATCATGGTTGTTAAAAACTTATGTTAAAAAATATTCAGGATAATGGAGACCTATATTAGATCGAAGTATCTATACTGATATACAATTTAATGATATCCATTAAATATGAGCATCATGGAATGTAATCTTTGGAAGGTATTATAAAAGTTATTTTTTGAAGAAATTGAAATAATATCATATAAGAAAAAATGTTTAAGGAAAATATACTAGAGTGTTATTATGTTACATGAAGATAATGATTCATTAACACCTCATCAAAATATAGAAAATGGACTCATTTTGGGAATTTTTTATGAATATAAAGAATTTAGTGTTTCACAAATATATAAAACATTATCATGAATTTTAAAAAACATGAGTATTTATAAAGATATTACAAAGGAATTAGGTGTGAAAATAATAATTTTATAGAAATAAGATAGTGTTTTGAGAACCCGTTAAATAAAAATTTTGTTCATTTATATAGGTGATGTCAAATCGTAGAAGTTTGTCTATAATAGAATGTTGGGATGAAGCTCAATGTCATATAAGGGATTTGGTTGAATGGTTGGTCATGCCTATAACATGGCCAGTAACCTTTATTTCAGTTGTAATCCTCTTTGATAATTATAGGTCTCTGATTTCATGCAAGATCTTCATAATTCTACTTCTTATGCCAGGTAGTAACACAAAAAGTACATTTTTTAAGAAAAGGGCCTTGTGTCTATTAGACTATTTGAGATTCATGAATGTTTTTTAAGTTGCATTTCAGTTGTGAGTTTATGTAAAAATTAATATTTGTGTGAAAATTCTGGAAGTATCACCAAATTTTTGAAAATATTTCATGATTTTTTAAGTAGTACGAACTAAAGGAAATTTCCTAGAAATTATTTTGTATGATAGAATTCATAAGCGGAATGAATGAGGTTCTTCGTGACACACTAGTTGATGTGGAAGATAAATTGATTCATGGAACCATAGGAAGAATCATATACTAAAGTGGTGACCATATGTAAGTTAATAGAGTAATGATATTTGAATTTGTGATTGACATTAAAGAAAGAAGATAAATGACTCTAATACAATCATTATTAAAAAAATTCACTATAGAGGAATTAGTACATTTTCATAATATATTGGTATTCTTCATGGACTCTCCTAGTTAATGGATAACGAAGTAAAATTTTTGTGTGTTTTGCATGTTTTCATTTCAATTCAAATGTTTTCATGGGATGGATAAAGAAGTGCGTTATGTTTAACAATCAAACTGAATCTCCTAGGGGAACTGTGTTATTCTATAATACACTAATTCACTCCCTATATGGTCATTTATCCATGTATGGCCTATAAAAATTTAATTAATTTAAATATCTAAAACACTATCATTGAATTCAGCACATATCACATGGATGAAAAAAAATTAATTCATAACACCATTGGGATTTTGTATAGAACAACATCCTCAATAGAAATCCATAACACATTTTAACATAACCCAAAATCTCTTAAGGAGGTTCTCCAAGACCATTTAGCCATTACTCATCCTCAACTGGCCCTAAAAACATCCATAAATCATAATTATTAATAATTAATAATTAATTATTTAATTGAATTTTCTTATTAATTATAAAATGTAATTTTAATAGGGTGCAATGCTGAGAATCCCACTAGGTTATTCTGTCATGCTATAATCACCAACAAGGAGATTCATCCACTACTAACATGCACCTGGACTTATCACACAAAAATCCCCTAATTAATATCACTAATCAGTGGGAGAATAATTTAATTTAGTGATAAAACCATTTAAAATTCACCGTATCGTAACACAACATTGAAATGGTATGCAACAACATGGAAAATTCATCTTGAGACATCCTACATGAAATTATGGTAATATACCCACAACAAATGGTTGAATCCACCATTATCTAGAGGAATTGGGTACAATATTATAAATTAAATCATCCATAATTAGAGACAGTAGAGGGAAACAACATAAAAGGAATAAGGTAGCATAACCTACCCAAAATTTCCATCAAATAGCACCCAATGTCACCAAGAATTGAGGATAATGGAGGGAGTATGCACCAACCACCAACCCTCATATGTGCTTATGCTCAATTGAAAGGATATAAGGGTTCAATAAAACTATTTAAAATTGAAAAAAACATATCCATTGAATTTCATATTTTGACGGTATGTGTCATAACTTGATTTTTTAGGAGATTCTTGTAGATACCTCGACTATACTTCTTTCATGTTTTTAAACAACCCATGAAATCAATTGATGAAATGAATACACATTCACATAATTTATGGTATGTTTCTGATATTTATATCATGTATCACCTTTATATTATAGAATATATTTTTATTTAAATAAATTGTAATTTTTGGATAGCCTTCTTGACAAACAACAAAAATCATAAAATGAAGAGTGATATATTATAATATTGATATTAAATTGAATGGTATGAATATGATTAACCACATTATCAAATATAAGTATAATTATACTATTCAATATAAATTTATTGATTAATTATTAGGAAATAAATACTCAATTTTTTGTAAACCCATTTTATGCCTCAAAAGTAATTCTTTTTCAATAAAATAGTATTTAGTATTTATTTATATTTAAAATTAAAATAATATTTGGTACCATTTATAAATTTTATTTCATTCTTAAAAAATTATTTTTTAAAACTTCATATCAATATTTAAATAGGGGGAATTGTTTTATGAAATGATTTATTATTCATCAAATAGTGAAATATACTAAATTTTCGAATATTATCATTTCATTTCATTAACTCTTGAAATATTAAAGTTCCATTATATTTTGGATTTTTTATAAAGTTTAATACAATCCATTTTGTTTATAATTATATAAATAATTCCATAAAAATATGAAATATCCTTGATTTTAATGTAAGTAGACATTTTGGATTGAAAACATGTTTCTTCTGATAATCAATTTTCATTATGTTTTGAATATTTATATTATGATTAACTTCTATAACGTCCATAAATTGTATCATGAAACATGGATTATGTTTTATAATCATGAGGTTATGATTTGGTAAGTAAAATAATTTTATTTTTTATCATTATAAACAGTAACCCTAGTAAATATTTATCACATCAGAAAAGGTAAAATGGGTAAAACATGGTTATAATAATGGGATAAGACATTAAAATAACCCTATCACTTACATTAAATTATTAAATTAGTGTAGCACAACCAACCACATCTAATATTTTATGTTACGGAATTTTCGAGGCATTTTTAATTGATAAGGACCTATATATTGTTTTATGAAATGAAAAATACTAATTATCACTCTCATTTATTTTAGTAAATATATTATTTTCTCATGGGGGTATGAAGAGATTATGTTAAGTTATAAATGATTATATTGAATATTAAAATATTAATTAGAATATATTAATTTATTTTTAATTTTCAATGATTCTATAATTAGCATAAATTCTGACACAATACAGATACAATTATTTTTCAAGCAATAGAGAAATATACTGAATAATTTTAATATTATTTAATAAAAAATATTTGGATTGACATCAGTCTATAATGAAATTTATTTGTAATTATAATGTATAAGTTATGGTTAAAGGGTCTACATTATATATAAATTGATGTCTTCCTAACATTAATGTTAAATTAATTGAATAGTCTGAAAAATAGAATTAATGGTATTCTATGTTATATAATATTTTATTTATTGTTTTTAAAAAAATAATGAAATAATACAAGGGTTGTGGGATATGGAATAAAATTTCACCCCGTTGCAATTTTTGTTCCAATTGTTTCCGTAGAAGAAATTTTAGGACCCTTAAATATTTGAAAATATGTTACCATTGTTAAGGATAAAAATGGTTAATGGGAGTTTAACTAAGGATACGTGAGTTAAAATGACACATTTTTTTTAATCCAATTGAATAATATTATTTAGATCCTATATTTTTTTTAATTCGAAACTAATCCAATTTGGAACAACTTTTCTATGGATGTGGCTTTATAATATTTTAATGTTATGGAAAATTACAAGAGTACACCCATCTCTTATAAAAGTGCACACGTCATATCTTTTATTTACACCACTTAATTCAATATTTCTCTCCAAAACCCTTCCTATGACTCTTATAAAATCTCATATCAAATAATTAGAGGTTCTTATTATTAAAAATACATTCCTGGGGTTATTTAGAGGGGATTTAAATAAGGCCTACCGAAGAAGAGTTATTCACCATATTAGATCTCTTTCAAATTTTTTTCTTATACCCCTATAAATATAATGTATCCCTTAAAAACTAAAAGAAAATTATATACTAACTATATGTAAATATTATTATGAATATGCAACCACCATAATACACCATATTTTCCAAAAATTGGGTAATTAATGTATTGCTCGTGCATATGTGTGGACAACCACCTCTACATAGTGATATGATTCATTCTCCATCAAAAAAATCATGGATTGAAATTATGATGGATTTAATGTTTCTATATTCTATTGATGAAATAATTATACTTATTTAGTTGTAATATCTTATTAACCATCTTACCTTTCTATCCACTAAAAAATGATAATGTCGCTCGTATGCACGTGTGGACTACCACCTCCACAAAGTGATTCAATTAATTTTTTAATTTTTATTTACCTAGAAACAAGGATAGATTTAGCTAATATATATATATATATATATATATATATATTACATATGATATTATAAATACTACGAAAATGTGATTTAATATTTACCTTTATTTTATTACAGTCATTGAAAATTGGAAATATCACTCGTGCGTACGTATGAACTAACATCTGTATGAAATGATAAAAAAAATTTCATCAAAAATTTATATAAAAATATTAATATTGTCTATGATTAATAAATATGAAACTTATTTCATGAATCTGATTCTATAGGTGATAAAATCACTAACAAGGTTAAAATATCATAACTATATGGTTGAAACATACATGAAAAATGTAATAGTTATCATGTGGATCGTTGATTTAATAAATAATTATTAATAAACGAGTGATAATATTTTTTAAGTAAATTATATATGATATAGTATATATTAATATAAAATTTTAATATATTAATAAAAATAATTATTTATTATATGGTAATCTGTTTAACATCACAACCTAAGAACCACTGAATGGTGCCCTGAGCCGGTGGGTCACATGGCCGCAAGCATGACGCCCTATATTCCCAAGGCTACCAACTAGTATTGAGGGTCTATAATGGTATGGTGGATATACTATACCCTCTTTATTAGAGTTACACAATGGTATCACAAGCGAATAAATAGGTGGAAAATATTACCATCTAATGGAACAAGAAAAATATCCATTGAATAAAAAAAATATAATATACAAGATGTGTGTGTAATGTCAGTATATAATATTGGAAGAAATACACGGATCAAGGAAACTAGTATAATACATGTATAAAATATAAAAAAAATACCAAAGGGGAAATCACTATATTGCATAACAATAATAGCTAGGTCTTGTGCTAACCTTCTCCCAAGCATTGATAAATCAAGAATTATAAACTTCGCTATTTACCCAGTCCCTGCCTTCATCAAAGATGTAAAAATGGGTACCCAATAATGTTCAGGATAGGGTGTGAGATTATACACAATAGGTCAGCACCAACAGTGTTTATTACAAGAACATTCTATTCATATAAGCTGAAGCAGTGTGCATATATTACTAGTTTAAAAGTGATAAATGTTGAAATTATTTTGTCCATACCAATTAGGATAACTATAATCATGAAACCATAAGCACGAGATTTCTAAAAATCATCGTAAAAAACCATAACATCCTATGGTGTATAATCAAGTGTCATACCTACATGGTCAGATCCTACAAGTATAAATTTTCATGGAATCCAAAGTAATCAGGGTCCATAGAGTAGAACTTTCCATGGAATCCAAAGTCACAAGGATCCAAGGAGAAGAAATGATTAAGGAATCCAAAGTAATAATGATTTAGGTAGTATACATTTCCATGGTATCCAATGTAATCATTGATCCATGGAGTAGAAATATCCATTTAATCAGAGTTGGTAGGATCTAAGGTGTATAAATGTCAATGAAAAAAATTATTATAACCAATTCACTAATAATTTCATATCCCATGTCATAACTAAATAAAATCTATGAGTTTAACCAAATCATTTCATGTTTTCCATTTCAACCATTTAACATTTTTATATCAATTTTTAATATTCCAAGGTAGAATAATTCCTATCTTAACATCACTTTTAGTTCAGTAAGGATCCCTATACTATTGGAAATATCCATAACACCCAAAAAATGGTATATCATGTAGAAGTTTCATGAACACACCTCATAGGTGGTTCATATTGAGGTTTCAAACTTCCAACCGTAACATAGTACTAAGTGGGTAACATATCAAGATTCCAATAATCTAATGAATTAATTTAAATAATTTATGAGATATTCAAAGAAGGTTCATTGCATAACACAATGAAAACATGGTATAAAACCACCAAAATGGATTGAAAAGGTTATAGGCCACCTACCTTTGTATTTGGTAGAACACTCATCCAGTATCGACTCCTAACATGACTTGGATCCAAAGAAAATGAACAATGGATAAACACTATAGAAACATGGAATATTATCTGACACCCAAATAGTTCCATGGATAGAAAAGAGAATGATGAAACAATCCTAAGGGTTTATTAAATTATTGGTAGAAATCCAATGACATGATATGATCACCAACTAGAGGTTGGATGGATAATTTAAAAAAAGGCGATATTAGGCATGAATAACACACACAGGAGGAGAAAAAAGGGACCCATGTAAACTAGAAAAAATGAAGAATAAGCGAGTGAGGGGTTTATATGAAGTAAGGTAAAAAATGTCTTTTCCTCCAAAATACTAGGTCCCAGAGTTTAACTGCTTTATTTGGGAAACATTTATCTAATTGTATGACCCTCTCTACTTCAATACCCCACCCCTCTCTTGATAATGGTGCATGATTATAAAAACCATGAAATTACCATCCATTTCCCTCAAATAAAAAATACATATATTCTATAGGGTCAAGTGGAATTGGTAGTATGGTTGGGCCAAATTATGCAGCTGTAATCCTCTTACTAACACACCCCACATGTTTAGTAGAAACTAGATAGTTTGGAAAGTATGATTTCTACTAACCATGTGATCGATCATATTATTCTGAAAACTGATCCCTCTGGGTCCGAATAGGCCCCAAAAAACTCTAAAACTCCCATGATCTCATTAGAAACTCACATTTTTTCACAACCAAGGAATTAAAATAAAATTCAATAGATACATACTTCAATTAAAACGTATTATCTTACAATCATCCCTTATAATGATAACTAACCCCAGAGTAGATCTCCTAAGTGTAGTGAAGAATCTAAAATGAGTTCTAGACACTTAGAATGTACGCCTACCACCATATCCTATGTTTCATACTATATATTGTAGTTATACCATAACACCCATAGTAAAGGGAAATACAGGCTATGGATATCCTTCATACATTGATCAAAAATACGTATTAGATTTTCCAAAATGGACACATCTACCTTTAGCTCAACCTTATTTGAATGAAGTGTATGATGTGTTTCTGAGAGATAAACACATAGTTGAAATACATGTAAGCTGTCACGAATGGATCAAAACCTCTAGGTAATTGAAACCAATAGGCTACCATCCTCAATCTCCTTGAAATCTCGAATGGCCTTATATATCGTGGTGAATTATTACCCTAATCAAAATCATTATATGCCCTAGTCTTAGTAAGATACAAAAAATATCATATCCATGACCTTGAACACTATATACCATCGAAATTTTTCATCATAGGATTTCTATCTAGACATTACTATAGCAATGTATTTATGAATTGAAAAAACCAACTCTAAATTATCCTAAATGATACGAGGTCGATGATGTCCTGCCTCCACTAACCCTAACCAATATAGAGATGGCAGACATTATCTACCATAAACAGGCTCATAATGTTCCATTTTACAGTCACCAGATATATTTTGTTTTAGGCATACTCACCCACAGGTATGTGCCTCTCCCATGATCTCCCAAAATAATGGACACATGCTCATATCATGTCCTATAAAACATGTATTGTGCACTATAAATGACCATTATTCTCATGGTGGGATTTCGTGCTCAAAATAATTGGTGTACCAAACACCATCTACAATCCTTACCAAAACCAAGATTTAACCTGGGAATCCTAATTTGATACAAATATTTATGGAACCACTTGAAGGCACATAGTCTCTTAGATATAAATTATCTTAAAAAAATTCTACAAATAATGTATCCCAATTTATAACAAAATATGTAACATTTATGAGCCTATCTAAAACAACCTATACTGCATTAATACCTTAAGGATATCACAGTAAACCTTTCATGAAATATCAGGAAAAATCATCCCATTTACACTTAGGAATGAGAAGCTACTGTAAAATACCAACCCATCAATGGTGTTATTCCATCACCTTCCTATAGGTGGAATACCTCGTGAAAAATTTTGATACCACTGATTTCATACCTAACCACCAATACTAGCGGTGAAAATATTGATACATCTTGGGGATGGTGGGATGTACTTTCCAAGAGGAGGCTTGAAATTTTCACACCACCACCTCATGTATGTCTACTAGAACCCATAATGACCATGAATATATAGAATTTCATCTACACGAATGATCCAACTAGGTGGTGGGTTCTCCACAACCACACTCTCCCATTGGAAGAACCCATCATGAATATTATAATTGTCTCATTCTCACCCTATCCAAAATAGTGGAAGTTACTTAAAAGGATAAGATAAAATTATATCTATTACTATCATATATCTCTGAGTTTATTTATGAAAATATTTTTATAAGATAAAACTAGATATTGGTCTCCTAAACTGTGTGAGTTTGAGTCCTCCTGCTTAGAGAATTAAAAAATGAATATCCCTTTGTCGGTATATAAGAAATTTTAATATCAAAATTCTATATGTATTCAACCCAACTTAACATCCTAGGATTCAATTCATTATGTGTAAAGATGTAATTGAAGATTTTATGGTATATGAACACCATAAAACTCTCTCCCAATAGATAGAGCCTCCAAAAACTCATAGTTCATACAACTACGACTAATTAAATGTCATACGTTGGATAATTCTTCTCATGAAGTATCAACTGGTGAGAACCATATTCCATAACTTGATCCCACTACATTAGGAAATATCCCAACTCAATACTCAATGAATCATAGTAAAGTATATTACTTCTTCTAGGCTCGTGTTGAATCAAGATTGTTTCAAAACTCAACATTCCCTTAAGCTCCTAAAAATATTTTTTACACACTTTAGAACATATACATTTAAAACCATTATTAGGATATCCCATGAAAAGCATATATAGACATTAAAATACTTCTATGAAGTTCCTGTATTTACTAATTAGTCCTACTAAACTCATTATTTTGAATTTGTTCTTGGTATTCTCCCAATAAACAACAAAACTCACCTTCTATGTGTCCATAGAAAATATTTTATTTGAGATGATGTT
This sequence comes from Viscum album, assembly GCA_963277665.1. NCBI lineage: Eukaryota > Viridiplantae > Streptophyta > Magnoliopsida > Santalales > Viscaceae > Viscum > Viscum album. The sequence continues at coordinate 1,286,640,395 of OY728134.1, forward strand.
ACCTAATAAGTGAAATTCATCTATCCAGAACTATTTTTTTGAACATGGAATATAACATATTCTCTCTAGGTGTATTTGGAATAATTTCATAGTATTTGGAATGATCGTGTCAATTTGGAGAATATACCAAGATTTCATCCATGAAAACCACAACAAATGAATCTATAAATGGATCAAAAGCCTGATTAATCACAGACATGAAAACTGAATGCATGATCATCAGACCAAATAGAATAATCAGATACTCATAGAGACTACACCTTCTATGGAACATTTTACATGGTATATCTACTAGCCAAAAAAGCACTTGGTGATAACCCAAACATAAAATAATTTTTTAGAAAATCTGATATCTTTATAGCTAGTTGAATAGATTATCTATCTAAGGTAAATTATAACAATTGATAACCATAAAATGGTTCAATTATTGTTAATCGACACATAAAATAAGGGTTCCATACACAATTTTATTAAAAATTATTGTTCAACCCCATAGGGTTATATTAGGAAAAATAAACCCCATTTCCACAAATTCTACTAGCTAATTATTGTAATCCTCCAACATAGTAGTAGCCATGCTATAAGAATGAATGGATACTGGTATAACTACTTGAAACAGCTCAATAGATAACTCACCCTCTCTCTCAGGAGGTAAAACAATTTTTTTTCTAGGAATAAATCCCAAAAATGATATACTACTAAAGGTAAATCCATCTTACTCAATCATGTATCATCCAGATATATGCTAGATATTTTGGCAATCATACCACCCACCCTATGTTCCTCTTTTCCAGCCTGACATTCATGGAGATCCCATTCACTCTTGGGAATAAAAACCCCACACTCATGTGATGAGAAGGTCACCCTTCTGCGATAGAAATCAACAAAAGCATGATAGGGTACCAACCAGTCAATCTAATGAATAATGGAAAACATTGTCATCTTAAGGAAGAAATGGCCACATTTTATAAGACACCTACCTACCATAAGGGGAAATCCGTAAAATGTAATACACCCCCTAATCTGATCCTCAATGGAGTATCAAGAGTCAAAATTTCACTAGAAAACTAAAAATCATTCCAAATATCTCCACAAAAGATAAATATATGAAAGAATGGTAAGAACCTATATTAAAAAGAAATGATACCAGAATAGAAGCTATCAGGATAGTACCTCTCACAATTGATGTCCTGATGCTCTGCTCCTTAGGTATAGGATATACTAAATCTACCTAGACTGAACCATGGCCCTATGAAACCAAAAGACTACCTGTTGTGGGCCAACTCTACTGTCAAGGTACAACTAGTTTTTGGATACATTGGACACCAACACCTCCTCACCCTGAATGAATGATAGTACTCCAAATAATATCTTGAAGCATAGCTACGAATCCTAATCAAAATAAAAGAGTTAATGTCAACCCCTTCTCACTTACCATTGGATAGAATTTACTAAAAAACTATAATAGATGGACCATCCAATCACATTTTGGGCACTGGACAAGGTCTCTATCACCCAAGATCCTCATATCTTACTTCCACCCACACCAATAATAGAAGAAACTACTACAAAAACTCACACTCCAGCTGGAATTCACAATATTTTAAATCATAAAATGTTTCTTACTTCGATATGAAAAGGGTCCACTAGGATGATATAATAAACTACCCTACTCTATACTCCAATAATCTCTCATGTATGTTCAGTAATTACTCACTTATTTACTATCTCAATTATGGTAGTGAACAGAAACTCATTGAACTATGATCGAATGATCTCTTTGATACCTTCTTTAAATCTTATATTCCTAGATAGATCATCAAAAAGTTAAAAAAGTGAAATGAATTGGTTCTCTTTGATGTGGGTTGAATACTCCATAAAATATATATAACCCTACTCCAAAATCATAAATTCACTAGTTGTTCAGTGCAAAATATATCTAGTAAAATGTAATCATAAATGTTGGATTAGAAATACCTTTGAACCACATTTCTAAGTCTAGCAACTGAGTAAAAAACATTCCACCGGTGCATTGCTTCTAATCAAAACATATAATACATGAGTATGACTCTCTACTATGAAGGAATCTATAGATGCTTTAATATCGACAAGATAGTCTCAATCCATAGCTCAGTAGCCCGTGGTCCAACATCCCCAGAGAAAGTGGGTCGATGGTACTGCTGGAATGCATGTATCATCTCTTCCGTAAACAAGGTAGGTGGAAGGGATCCCTAACGAACGACATAGAGTGTAGGAAATACTCATAGAAATGGGAATCAACTACTATATATGATATAACTAGATGTTCAAAATGGAACACTATTGGAGGATCTACTAGTATCTTAGGGCCCACCACCTATAGAGCATGGTCATCACCACCATCTTTTCATGGATATCATGCTATAATATGTATAAAAATTAAAATCTCACACCTTATAAATATTCAGTATAGATCATATTAAATATACATGATAATACATTTACAAGGCATCCTATAACAAAAATTCACACCCCTATGCATGATCCTAAATCCATCACTGGGTAATAGGAATGATCATATAGAACACCAGATACTCTCCCAACAGCTTACTCCTAAGTTTTGGTCTAGGTCAATCTATCATTTTCATAGAACAAGTCTTGATATATGGAAATTCAATTTCAAATTATAGAGGAAACCTCAGGACCCCGAATCACCCTAAGAGGGGGGGTGAATTTGGGTGATCGGTTTTTATTTCAATCTGATAGATCTTGTCCCCCTGTTGGTGGGGACTTGTGAAACCTTTATGATCAGAATGTTTATAAAACAAAACAATCACAAGAAAACCGAAGACACAAAAATCTTTACATTCTTAAACACCAACGCATACATCCAAGGAGAATACACTGGCATGTTTTCGGTCATTCCAATGTCCATTAATATTCACTAGTTGTGGAGTATAGATGTTTTTAGCAGAGCCAATATATTCCAAGTGCACTGCCTTTACAATGTTGTAGGGATAACATGTTGCATCCCTCAGATCACTTCGATTGACTCCACCTTAGTCACTGCATTGGAAAGAATACTATTTTAGTTCACTGACTTGAAGGCTGAACTCAATGGGATGGAATTAAATCATGCATCATTATCTATAGATGGATTCTCTGTTGAAGTCCCATTTTTACACATAGATGATGTTCACTTTTCTGTGAACTAAGAACTGACCTTCTTCCTCCACATATAAGACAAAACTTCTTAATATGTGTGTGATCCATGTACCACCTCTACTAACCGCCTTTATGAACCGCCTTCATGATCCATGAGCCACCTTTGGGAACTACCTCTGCATTCTTCCTTCATCCGATCCTACTCCATGTATAATAAGTGATCTTCATATGAAAAGTGCTCTTCATACCGTGTACTACCACTTCTATATGTTCATGTATTCCAGAAAGGGTCTTCAAACTTCATTATATTCCTCCAAAATTTTGAAAAAAATCACCTTTTCTTGATTTTCTTCTTGAGGACCGATCTAAAATTCTCATAATTCCTCTAAGATTTTTATTCTTATACCACATGCATAATGAATAGGATTATCACCCTTTATATAGAAAAATAGAATTGAAAAATCCACTAATCCAAAATTAAAAAAAATCTTAGATTCAGTACAGCTTTATCCATGAATTTGTTCATCTGTGAACTATCATCCCTATGCGGTCCACGTATGACCATTCTCCCTTCCCGATGACCTCTCCAACGAACCAAACTCTTCCTCATTTCTATAAATGAAACCCTTCAAAGCTCCTCAAAACATCATATTTTTTCTACCAATGAAGAACCATCCCACATACGACATGCCTCTAGAGAACTTTATGTCTTTCTGTGAACAACAAACATTCACTGATAACCATTTTTTATCCGATTCACGTAGCACCCTTCATCATCTGGAAACTATTCTTGGTACATGGTACAGAGTTCAAACTGAACTGTAATATCCTTTTCCTTGAAATATCCCTACTCATACATTAGTCTTCCATGTGAGTATTGATAGAAAACACTAACCATATGCCATTTACAGGGAATAACAACCCTGATTGCAACAAAAATAGCCTTTAAGTTGTAGTTAGAAACTCCGTATAATGATGGACTTTGAATTTCATGATTAAATTTCTTTTCTGTTCATCATAATTTATATAAAAATTATCTTAAATGGTTGAATAATATGGATAACCAATTCCAATATATAGGTTCCCATTATTCTTATAAATTGAAGTGCAGTTTCAATTTAATGCCAACCATAACCTGTTCCATCCTATGAGACAAATGATCCATGAATCAACATTCCCTAATTAACAATTAAGGTTTTTGTTTTAGACTATTAAGGAAAATATATTTAGTTTAATGTAGGAAATTTATGTATTAATTATTTTTCTCAACAGTAGTTATAAATGATAGTTGAATAACATTTATATCACACAAGGAAAACATAATAAATTTCATAATGTCAAAAAATGTATCCTATATAGAATGTAATATGCTCGGCATGTAAATTACATACATGGATAAAATGTTGAATAATATGGAAGGCCATCATCTCATCAATCCATGGGGGAAATCAAATTACAATCAACCCTCACTAAAAATCAATTCATTTTATCAAACACTTTTAAGTAAAAAGTTAGAAACAATAAGTTCATAAACAAACAGAAAACAAACTCATAGTTAAAGTGAAAATTCAGCCTACCTATTTTAATCTCTATAAATAGTTTTCATGAGATAGGGTTTACCTGAGTCATGAGTTCCTCCATTAGAATATCTTCTAATGATAATGCCATCTTTTTCCTGGATTGGATGTACTCCTTGATACTTATCATCCCATTATTGAATCCCCTTGAAAATATTAGATCTTTCTTATCAATCTAGGTTACCTGATCCTCATTAGAATTCACTCTTAGAGATATTTTCATCATTATTTCATCCTCTTCATATGGAGAATTCATTTTTGTAATAGTTTTAATAATAACATCTTCTAATCTAATGATAAATTCCAAAGACTATTCGATTATAGCATCAGACTCACGCTGCTGGGAAGATTCCATGGATAAATGGTTATAACTAATCAATGGTATCCTCTGTTGGAATGTACCATTGGAGAATGATTTGTTATCATTTGTAAATTTTATTATCTTTCTTATTATTTGATGATCAATTCTCCATCTATAAAGGTAGGTAAGAGAGGTCCTTCCTATCTTTACAGTTTCCCCTCTTACTCTTGCTCCTCCTCGGGCATCAAAGTTGTTCACATGTTACCTCCTCCTCCAAATATCCTATAGATTAGTTAGATAATACATCAGTGAATTTATTTACAAAAACTATCAGTACATCCATGTATGACATTGATGAACCATCCTATGGAACCGGGACCTCATTCGATACTTGTGAAAATTGATTTCCCAGCACAATATTAGGGACCTCCTTCTTGGGACTTACCCTGGTCACAACCTCACTATCTGAACCAATAATCAAAGTAATAAATTCTATATGATCCTCCTAGGTATGCAATCCAAAATTTCTTTTTTTATTAGTATCATTCCCTACATGTACCACTTCAGCATATGAGGCACTCAAATTGTGACCTCCCTCATTACGCCCAGTTCCACTATGGGACCCCAGAATCTTTTTCTCAATGGAGTACTCAATAGGCTATTGATGCTTTAGGTTCTTTCTATGCCTATGGAAGACTTGTTCCAACAACAGGTTCTCCCATGATCCAATATGTGTTTCTTTTGTCTCAGACTCTACACCTAATATACCCTTACCAGTAGGCCCATCCCTAGTACTTGGAAAAGAATACTTACTGCCACCAATGCCTACACCCTTTATCTTGTCGAGTTGTAGAGACCCATGTCTACTTTTCAGTGATGAATGACCCAACTTATTTAAATCAGAATAGAAATCAACCCATGGTTCATAAAACACTTTCTCGGATAACTCACCCAAATACCCACTGAATGGGAGTCCTACTTCATATGGAAGTCATAGGTCAATCTATAGAGATAAAAAGGGATCTGTTATATTTGCGGGGTGTAGCAAACCAAGATTTGATCATGTCATCCTGCAACATGAAACAAATCATAACATTCCTGTTATTGAGAAAACCCATAAGATCCATATCTTGTAAATACTAGGATCCACAAATAAACCTATCTAAGGTGTCCAACGAAGGCCTACTCTAAAAAAAATTGATCGACCATGGTTCGATTGAGAAGCGATGAAGCTTCATTAAACTTCATAATCGATAGGGGAAGGGTAGGTTATCCTTCATATAACTCAGTAACTCTTGAAAATAGATAATTATGTGGGAATAAAGGAAGAAGCCCATGACCGGATAATGGTGTAAAGGAAGATGCCTCTCCCTAGGAGGATGATGGATCTCTCTCCCCTAAAGGAGGGGGAGGGACTGAAATAGATACTACCACTGTCAAGGTGTGGGAGAAGATATCGTGTTGCTCCCCCGAGGGATCCGTCCGAGCCATTCAAACCTACTCACATAATAAATAACACATATCATGTGCATCAACAAATGGTGGAATCAAATAAATGTTAATAGTGAAATATAGGACACCAATTCCTCATTACTGAAAACATGGTAATGACCCTAACTGTGGGTCAGAAACTCCCAAGAGAAACATATAACTAGGTTCCAATTCATTTTGAATAACCCATATATTGTCTAAAAATAGTAAGACCAAGAAAATATTGATATGACACTACATTATAATGAACAAAACCAGTAGCCAATGAATGGTGCCTCAAGCCGCAGGATCGCATGGCCTCATGTGCACCTCCCCATATAAAAAAGTTTTCCAACTAGAAGTGAGGTTCTATAATGTTATGGTGGGGATACTATACCCTCAAGATTAGAGTAATGCAGCAGGATAAAAAATGAATAATTAAGAGGAAAAAATTATCAATCAATAGAAGAAGTTAAAAATACAGATAACAATAATAATAAAAATGTCGAGGGAATCATCATATACAAGAAGAGTATTTCATGTCTCTATAAAAAGTGGTAGGAAATACATGGAAACATGAATCTAGTATAATACGTGTATCAAAAGTAAAAAATACCAAAATACGTTTCTCTAGATAGAATGAAAATCATAGATCTGTCCTATGCTCTACTACTCCTAAGAAATGATTAGTCAAACATCACAAAGTGGGTGCTTTACCTAGTCCCAACCTACATCCATGAAGTTTTTTTGGGTACCCAATGACTTTCTGAATAGGGTGTGAGATAATACTCAGTAGTCTATGACCTACAGTGTCTATAATATTCCTAGTATGTGTATATAAATTGAAGAAATGTGAATTCAGAATAGGTATAAAAGTGATGAATATATAATTGATACTGTCTAGCCCAACATGGAACACTGTAATCATGAAAACATAAACATTGTCTATCTAAAAACCATAGAAAAAGACCACAATATCCAATTATAAGTAATAATGTGTCAGACCTACATGGACAGATACAAGGAGTAGAAATATCCAATGAATCCCTAGTAATCAAGATCCTTGGAATGAAAATGTACAAGTCATCCAAATACATCAGGATACATGGAGTAGAAATTTCCAAGGCATCCAAAAGAAGTAAGATACATGGAGTATAATTTTACATGGTATTCAAAGTAATTGGGATCCATTGAGTAAAAATATCCATAGAATCTGAGTTAGTATGATCCAAAGAGTAGAAGTGTCCAAGTAATCCATTATTTTGACCAATACATTAGTCATTTCATTACCCATTTCATAACAATATACAATCCATGAGTTCATACGACTCATTCCATTTTTTCCATTTCAACCATTTAACCATTTTAATGCATTTAATCACATGTCATGGTGGAAATATCAGTCTCCTAATATCTATCTTAGATCAATAAGTCCCCCACTACTATTGGAAAGATCGCCGACACCCAATGGGGTGGTATATCCTGGAGTAGGTACATGAACACACCTCAAAGGTGGATCAGGTTGAGGTTGAAAACCTCCAACCATAACATAGTTCTATGTGGGGAATCTTTCAATGTTCTAATAATTTTAAGAATCCATTAAATAAAAAAGGTGCAACACCTAGAAGGTATGACATGTGGAATAAAATAAAGTATGTATAAATCAAATAGACTTTAAGGGATAATGTATTGACCACCAACCTTATTCCCATGATATAATAATAATGTAGTATCAATTCTTATGTTGACCAAGATCTGAAGAAAATTGATGAACATATGAATAACCTTGAAATACGACATATTAGATTGCACCAAATATCTCTATCGATATAATGGTAGATGATTAAACAATCCTAATAATTGTACCACTTACCAGTAGGAATCCAATGAGATGGTCATATCTTGATTCCAAGGTTGGATGGAGAATTGGAACTAAATCCTAGATTAGGCTTGAATAAATCACACAGGAGGTTGAAAAAAGGTCCCTATAAACTACAATAACAAGACATGAAATATATGATGGGTTTAAATGTTGTAAGGGAAAAAATTCATTTCCCCTTATAAAATGTGTTTCATGGTTTGACCACATGGTTGGCCAAACCATGTAGAAACTGTGAACTCTTCTCTTCCTAAATAACCCCATCACACGGTCATGGTGTATAGTTAAAAAACCATGCACGGATCATGAATTTTACATGTGCAAAAAATTATAGATCTTCCAAATGGGCATTGGGCCTGGGTTATATAGTTAGACTAAACCATTTGACACACTTCTTATAATGGATAGATCCTTCATGGATAGTAGAAACTATGTAGACTCGAAATCCCAATTTCTACTAACAACAGAACCTAACTTAGTTTTCAAAATACCAGGCATCTAAAATCCGAAAAATCCCTAAATACCCCTAAAACTACAGTTCCCTCATTAGAAACTCACATTATGTCAAAACCATGGAATAGAACTGGAATTTAAAATATTCAAACCTAAAAAAACCCAGGATCATAAAATTTGAATGAGTGTGATGGAAGATGAAACAAGAGTTAAGGCTCTATCGTCTCAAATTGTCTTCTTTGGGCCATATGTTATGCTATACTCATACCTTATTTTATGAGGTGTATCAAATTCCCCATTTTTATGTTATATCATGAAAATAATTATGTTCATGGTATTTATGTTCTTACTTGATTTTATTTCTTTCATTAGGGTTATGAATCAAATTTTACCAAACTAGTAATAGATTTACGATTCAATAAAATTTTAATTGGGACTCTTAATGATTGAAATTAAATTAATGAAATTATATTATACTTTTTGGAAATATTATTACCATTCTCTTATCATCAAGTTATTTATATAATTTTCATTTAATCATACAATTTTCCAATCTTTTGTACTAAAATGGATCGTGAAAATGTTTTAATGGAAAATAGACTTCACATCCTCTTTAGTTGAAAACATTTTTCATCAATGTCCATAGTCTTAAAATTTATTTTTTTAAAGGTTCATACCAATAGATGAAATGTTTTAAAAGGTTTGTTTTTACTATCTTTTAATTATTTACAATGATTTAAGAATTAATCATTTTAATGAAATGTTTTTTTGAATAAGGAATTTTTGACTATTTAAAAATTTGTGAAAGTAATTTTTTATTTTAATGTATAAAACATAAATATATTTTCCCACCATTATTAAAAGTAAAAGAATTTAATATTAAATTAATTTTTTTCTTGTTTCTCTTTAAATAAAATGGTTTACATAATATTTTGGAAATTTGTGTACTTTCAATAAATGATTTGAAAATGAAAAGGGTATTTTCATCAAGAAATATTATAGCATTAATTTAAAAATATTTTTACTCTATGATAACATCCATTAATGGCACCTATTATTTACTAGGGATATTATCCAAAGATACCATCATTATTATTCCTTTGGGTGGTTTATGATTATGATGATGAGATTTTTATGTTACCTTTTTACATTCCATTGGTAATGCAATGATGAAATATTTGTGAAAACCATTTTATTTATATGAGTCATTAAATAATTAAATAATTTTTGGACCAAGATGATAAGATTTATCTTATTCAAGGATTTTATTTTATTGTCAGGGATGTTTAAGAATAAAATAAATCACCTCACTTTTTTTTGGTGAAAATTAGACTGACCATCAGATTCCAAAAAATGGACTAATTATGTTTAATAATGTCCATCGTATTATATGTTTCCTAGATGAAAAGGTTTGTCAGACACACCTAGAGTCTATAATGGATGAAGATATTATAATGAGGTGATTCATTAGAGTCTTCCAGACTTTGATAAAAATATTACAATGCTTTGCTGACATTGGAGTTCTCTTAATTAGTAAGTAATTTGTAAATATTATGGTGAATTCCTGAAGAAATAAATGAGGAGAAAATTTGATTCCATAATATCCAGTGAAATCATATTCTATAAAACCATATTCCATCTCAGTAGGAGAGAAACATGTATCTGGAAGAATAGGAAGTTACAATACATCCGAAAAAAAGTAAGAAGTTGTTGCAGGAACTTGAAGTTACAATAGTTTCAATTATATGTCATGTGATGATAAATATGATCTTAAATGTATTAAATGTCCTGAAGGATGTCATGATACTTTTTGAAAGATTGATCAAGATGAAATCTAGTGAACCCAATGATTTTTCGTTATCAAGGTCCTCATAATGAGTTTACCTAGTAAAGTTTTTTCAAGGCTGAGGATGATCATTGTAATGAAGGTTCTAGTTTTTAGTGAGATAAAAAGCCACATATTTATCTTTTTATTGATTAATTTTGATAATTATCATAATTATAATAGTGAAATAAAATGAGTGTTGAAAGATCATCTGTACTGTATTCAATAGAGAAAGGTGAATTTTTTTTTTAAAGTTCATTCATTAGTTAGGTAAAGAGCTATCATATTGAAGTTGAAAATTATTTTTCTTATATTAAGAAAATAAAAAGTAGAAGTCTCTTAAGAAGCCTAAGAGAATATGATTTCTTCATCATAATGAATATTTCAGAATAAGAGTTTTTTCTAAGGATCATAAGGAGAAGACATATGTTTTAATTTCCACATTTAGTGCAGAATAACGTTATGAGGAAAAGGGTGGTTTACATTTTTATTCATCATAATGTGGTGGATCACATATAAGAAATTATAATGGAGAATCATTATCAAACTAATTTTTTCTAAAACATAAAATTAATATATTTCCCCATACATGGAATTTATATGGAGAATCATAATGATGAAATCATATTAGGGAAATTAGAAAGGGAAATGGAAATCAAACTAATTCTTGTTAAGAAATAATTAAGTAGAGATGATATTGTTAGAAGATTAGATAAGTTTCAAGAAAAGTTTAGAAAAATTTAAAAAGTCAAGATGCAATTGACTTTTAAGGAGATATTATGATTCAGGTAAATTTGGTCGAGAGTGAAACTCTTCAAGTATCAATCCTAGACCACATTTTTTGAGACCATAAAAGGGATAATACCTTTTTAAATTATAAAATAAGTTCTATTCCTGAAAGGAAGAGATAAGGAATGGTGTTGAATATATTATAGAGAGAAGAAGTGGTTTCATTGTAGAGTTTGTCAAAGAAGTATTCAAGATATAATACACATAGGAGATAAGACAAGATTGTATTCATCTTGTCATCATATTGGGCTGAATCATCAGACATCGAATATCATATTGGGATTTTCAGATTAAATAATTTGTCCAGAATTGTCTCAATTGTATTCTTACAGAGCTATATATATTTTCTATATTGAGATATCAAACTGAGGTTATCAAATATAGAAACTGGACTATGTTTATTACAAATTCTAGAAAATTTCTTACACGTTTCTAGTTATGAAAGTGAATAATTGTTTTGAAAGATCATATTTGTGAATCATGGAAAAGAATAACTATAACATGTTTGTTAAAAAAACATTATTATATCATTTTTTGCAACTTGAAGCACATGAACTATTATATTGATTATAGTGTTACAAGAGGGTGAGGGCATATCCTACCCACGGTATTTCACACAAAAGGATTTTTTTTCTAGTGTATTATATGATATTTTATCATTTAAAAACCATACCAAGGATCTAATTTCTCTTATTGAGTGGTGAACCAGGTATATTATTATGTATTAGTGGATGTTTTTTGGAATTATTTCTTAGCAGGGACATAAATATTTAACCGGATGTGAATTTTGTTTCATATGTAATATAACATAAAAGAAAAAGATACCACAGATTCACCCCTCCCCCTATTAATGATAAAAAAATCTTTAATGGGAAATAAAAAAAAATCTATCATAGCCAAGGTAACCTTCATTTATTCATCGCTGAAATTTTGAAGAGATGTCGATGAAGAATTTGAATTGTGTCAATAGTAAAGGCAACCTGATTTAAAATAGTAAAAACTCTCATATCAAAAGAGATATAATGTTAAATTATCTTTTATCTATTGGATATGATTTTATTGAAGATGAAACAGATTTATTTCCTCTAATTTATGACAATTTTCCTCTTACACCTATTTATAAGAAGAATCTTGAGAATATAGAAGTCCCAAGAATGCTTTACTATCATCACTTTCTGAAACCGATTTTTTAAGGGTAAAGGCTGATTCCAATACTAAAGTTATATAGGATAAGTTGTAAAACATATACAAAGTTAATAAAAATATTAAGAATGAAATGTTTGAAATAATTATATTGATGTTTGAAGATTTTAATATGGGTGAATAAGAATCTGTTGGGGACTTTTTTACCATGTTTCTGGAGATTATCAGCACTATCATTGGTCTTGGTTTAAATTTTGAATATTCTACTATTATTGAAATGATCTTTGGAATTATTCTAGAAACCTTTGTTGCTAAAGTTTCTTCATTGCATGATAGAGATCTAGAAACATTCTCTATGGATGATTTTCATGGCACTCTCATCATTTATGAAATGAGTAGGGAGAGTGCTATGGAAAGAAAAACAAAAGTTTATAGAGAAATTCATTTCAAGGCTATCAAGAAAGTGAAATGAATGAAGATTATTATATAATAAGAAGATTTTGATTTGGACTCTGAAAATGAGGTATATAAAAATATTGATGATATTTTTCCTTTTTTTTTAAAAACGAGGATAGGTATAAGTAAAGATAAAGGTAATCATCCCATGAAATTATTTGAATGTTGAGTTTTTGGGAATGTTGTGAATAATTTTAATTTAAGAATTAAAGAACATGATAGTGATGAAGAATAAATAATGACAATAATATCTTGGAAGAAATATGGTGATAAGGACTTTTTTTCTTAGGGAAAGATAAAAAGTTATTCAATTCAAAAATAAGGTGATTATTATCTAAAGATGAAGAGGAAAAAGATAGTTATGATGCATCTAATAAAATATACTCATCATTTTAGTGAGAATAATTTTTTTTTATAGTGAATAATGAAGTGTTTGGAAGTATAAATTATAATGAAGCAGAAACTTGATTAGAATATCATTTGAAGGATGAATTTAATGAATGCATGAGAAAGATAGGATGAAAATAGAATGAAATCATGTAGTAGAAAAATGAGTATTCTTAAATAATCAAAAAATAATTTTTTCATGATGATAAATATATATTTTTGGAAGAGATGATTATTTTATGAAATATTTTAAATATGGAATGAATTTTATTTAACATTTGAAAGTAAATATGAAGGAAAAAGTAAAAAGAACATGAAATTTTCCAATAAAACATTCTATATCTGAATAGTGGAATACAAGTTTCAATAGATCTATTTCAAAAGTTAGGGAATGTTCTAGTAATAATTAACCTAATATGTAAACAAATAACCTTTTATGGTTGATAATAAACATTGAATTGTTTCTAAAATGAAGTAGGATAGAAAATTAATATATGTGACCAAAACTGATGACGTCGAGATGTCAAAAGTTATTTAAAAATAATTTATGAAAATGTTTGTAAATATCTTGAATATGGAAAGGTTTATAATACTTATAGATAAAATAAATATTAAAATAAAATTTCTATAAAAAGAAGAATCCTTTTGAAAACAAAAGGGTTAGTGGTCAATAATGTTCTCATATTATGGTTTCATAGAAAAATGTTCAAAAATCCAGTCAGTATGGAAGTGTTAGAGGAAAATATTGATTCTATAAATACTATTGGTATTGTGGTGGATTTGGATATTGGTAAAATTTGTGATGGTTCAATAAAAAACATTTCTAATATTTCACAAATTATAAAAAGAAAATATTGAGGGGGATTCAATCTCTTGAAGGGAAGGAGTTTTAGAAGTGTGATTAGAAGAATCTTGAGAAGTATGGAGTAAAAAATGGAAATAGATTACAACCCCTAGACACTATTTTTTAATAGTTTGATAAACCTATAAATGTAAAAAAAAAATCTTGTTTTCTTACCGACATAAAAAATGTTTTCTAACAATTCTCAGAAGAAGGAAGTGATGAAAGAAAAGGATGAAAGAAAGGATCTTATTATTGTAATCACACCGAAATCTATAAAATGATAATGACCATATAATCATGATAGTTTTTGTTCTTGTAATTTTAGATTATACATAATGTTATTTAAGAATTTTAAATACTTCAATGAAGGGATAGTGAAATTTATAAATTATGAATGTTTGGGAATGAAAGGTGTTGGTTCTACTGTCCTTCAGAAAGAAAAGAATAAATCCAAGAATTCTTTATATGTAGATGGGTTAAAAAACACAATGATTTTTTAACAACAAATTAATGAAGGTAATAAAGTTATATATAGGAGATATGAATTTGAATTATAAATTGAGGAATATGGAATGATTATAATAAGATGACCTCATATAAAAGAAAACTTATTTCATGTTAGTTAAATACAAAGATCTAGTTACTTGGGTATGGTGGAATAAAATTAGTTGTATCAAGAATTTAATGGATACTTTTGATAAATAAATATGATCATGTTAACAATGTGATATTTTTTTCCTCAAATTATAAATTTTCCAAGAAGAAGATATTGGTGTTTTATTAGATGTTAGGAAGGAAAAATTTCAAAGTCAATGCATAAGAAGGTTGAAATTTTTTCAAAACAACCCCAAGAACATATTCATTATGATATTTGTGGTCCAATTATTAAAAAAAATATATAAATGTTTATAATAACTTCATCACATTCAATGATGAGTTCACTACCATCACTAATGTTATTTTAATAAAAAATTAGTTAGAATCTCTAAAAATGTTTAAAAGTTAAAGCAGGAAAGCTAAGAAGGAATGTGAGTATTTACTAAATAAATTTAGAAATGATAATTATGATGAGAATAAATATGCATATTTTGAAATTTATCCTTATAATCATGTAATTTTACATGAGTATAGTTCACCATACACTGCTCAACAAAATGGGGTTGTTGAAAGGAAGAGAAAAGACTTGTGTAAATATGGAGAACTATATTCATTGAACATAGTCTTTCCAATTGTTATTGGAGGAAAGTCATGAACAATAATATGTTTATTAAAACCAATGTTTCTTCACTCCATGTTATCATATTACCCCATATTAAATTTGTTATGAAAAAACACCATGTTTAAAACATTAATGAGTTTCTGTAGTCCATGTATTATAAAGAAGAAAGGTGTAAGTCTAGTAAAGTTTAAGAAAAATAGTGAAGATGTAATATTATTTGTCTATGCTCCAGATGGAAGACGATATAGGTGTTTTAACTAAGATATAGAAATAATTTTTTACTCCATTTATGTAAAAGTTATTTAAAAACATTATGAGGATAAAAAATCTCATGGAGAAAACAAATTTTGGTAGGATAAGGAATATTTTGTTAACATTTTTTATACAAAAACAGATATTTGTAATCCTACACAAGAAGAAGAATTATACTTATCTATTATTAGTGATGAGGATGAGTCTCAAAATACTCATCGAAGGATGTTGAATAGAGTGGAAGCTCATAACATTATTCCTGATCAACCTAAAAATGTTTAAACAATAAGAATAAAAACACTTTTACACACATTTCCTTGTATTTAAAAATCATGTTTATTGCTATGAATCTTGATTTTGAGTATCCTAAAGGGGTTTAAAAAATTTATGAATAACTATATCATATAGAAACAAATGATACATGAGAACTTGTACCTAAACTAGATAAAAAATGTTATTGGTAAAAAGTGTGTTTTCTAGAAGAAGCTGAATGAAGAAGGTTAAGTGATAAAGAATAACACAATAGTAATGTGAAATAGATACACACAAATGGAAGGTGTTGATTTTGATGAGAATTTTGGTCTGGTGGAAAGGATAGAAACTAAATTATTTTATATTATAATTTCAGTATAATGAGGTTACAAAAGTTTTTAGGTGGATGTATTATCCACAGTTCTGAATTGTTTGTTATTGGGAAAGATGAATATTATGTATGTAGATTGAACAAATCCTTGTATGGAATGAAACCAGATATGAGATGATATTATCCAAAATTGAATACTTTATTAAAGATGATGTTTTTTACAAGAGAAAGAGTTTATATCCATCTTTATATCAAATAATTTTAGGATTTATCTCTCAATATAATTTTTTATGTTTATAAAATTATCATTGATGAGAATTATGAACGATCCTATGAAAGATTTGTGGAAGAAATTAAAAGGTTTTTTAAAATTTCCATGATATGGGAAATGAAATATTTTCTTTGGTTGAAAATTATACAAAATAAGAAACAAATTTCTCTTTCTCAGGAAAAGAATGCTAAGGAAATTCATAATAAGTTTAGTGTGGAAAATTCAAAATGAGTTTCCACAGAAATTTCCCTTGAAACCATGTTATATAAAGACAAATAAGTCATAAAAGATGATCATAATGTGTTTTGATAGTTGATACGAACATTATTGTATTTGACTGCCTTAAGATTTGACATTGTTTATGATATGAAATTATGTGAAATATTCCAGAGTTCTCCTAAATAATGGAATTTATGTTTTGGAAAAACAATTCTCAGATACATCAAAGGACCAAAAAATTTAAAAATCAGGTATGATATCTCAAAAATTACAGATTTTTTTGGGTAATCAGAGACTGACAGGGCAAGAAATGTTAATGATATAAAATCCACATCTAGAGGAGTTTGATTTCATGGGAAATTTGTGTTACTTTTAATAAAATGAAATATAAATTAGTAACTCTTAGTACAGCTTAATTTGAGTATATTGCTTCTACTCAAGACACTACTCAACTTATGTGGATGGAGAATTATATAGAAGACTTACTCATCGAAGTAAAGTTACCATTTCTCATGATTTTTTATAATCAATGTGAAATAAACCATTCTAGGAATCTGGTAAAACGTTATCATTCAAAACATATTGATATCAAAAATCATTTAATCATAGAGCATGTGGAGTTTTGTTGAAGCTAGAGTATGTTCTAACATTGGAACATGTTGCTTACATTTTCACAAAACCTTTATTGAAGGAAACCTTTTCTAAATTGAGGTTGAACATGGGAGTCCAACATCTTTTTCATCATGGATGATATATGTAATTTTTCCTACTCTATCATCTTATCTTTGGATATTTATTTCAAGGGGTAATTGTCTCATAAATCTATCCTTATGGAATCAATCATAATGGGGGAGTTGTGGTTAAGTTGTGAATCCATCATTGAAAGTGTGTGAACTATTCTAACTGGTTGTTGGAGTGGTAGTAGGAACCAAAACTTTTTGTATTCCACAGAAGATAAAAATATGAGAAAGAAAATATGTGTAACAAATGATGGGGATGAAATCTGAGGATGAAACCTAAGGATGTTTTCATGGCTAACAGCTTTTGGAAAACACGATTTTTTCTATCAATAATTCTTGGTTCCAACAACGAGTTAGCTCACATAGGCGTAGAATTTTTGATAAGTAATACATGGACCGTGGTTAAAATGTTTAGTGATTTATGAATCATGGTTGGAAATATAATCCAAATGTGGAAATATTTTGACCCAAATGATAAGGATGATCATATTAAAGGATTTTCTATTATTTTCAAGGAAGTTTAAGAAGAATTAAAATCACCTCACATTTTTTGGGGAAAATTAGATTGACCATAATATTCCAAAAATTAGATTCATAATACTTAATAACTTACATCATATTGAGGATATATTTCCTAGATGAAATGGTTCATCAAAATCACCTCATGTCGGGAATGGAAGAATAGATCAAAGTGAGGTGCTATATTCAACTCTTCCTGACTACAAGAATAATATAATGATGCATTGTTTATCTTGGAGTTATATTAAATCATATATATGTTGTAAAACATTTGATTCAGGTTTGATGATTGAAATGGAAAGACAAGGTGTTTCCAATCATATTTAGTCAAATTGTATTTATGGAATCCTATTTCGGCAGACTAGGAAAGAAATATGTTTCTGGAAGAATAGGATGTTATAATAATTCCTAATGAATGTAATAAGTTTCTAGAATAATGAGAAGTTAAAATACATTTCACTATAATTTATATTATGCTAAAGATAATATTCAACACATTCATTTTCATGAACAAAGTAATGATACATCCTGAATCATTAAATAATAAGAAAGCTGGTGAAACCATGATTTCTAGTCTCAAGATAATCGTAATGAGATTATCAAGTATAGTTTTTTTAAAGTAAAAGTAGGTTGATCATAATGATGTTGTTGGTTATCATTAAATTTAAAAGAAAAAATAATTTATGTATCTAGAGAATGAAGTCGATAAACATCTTAATTATAAAAGAAAAAAACATGGATCCTGAAAGATCCTTGGTATCACATTCCGAGTAGAATGAATAACTATGATAAGTTTACAATGTTATTTCATTATTATGGTCAAGATCCATCATATTGAAGTTGATATTGATTAATATTTACAAATAAAAGAATCATTATAAGAGGTTAAATAAGTATGAATGAATCTGATATCTATATCATTATGAAGAAAATTGAATATGATTCTATTCTAAGGATATTAGTTTGTAGACCTATGTTTTCTTCCTTTATTTGATGAAAAGAAACATTATGAGGAAAATGATGTTTTACATTTGTATTCATCATAATGAGGTGATTCAAATTTAGGGAATAATAATGGAGAATCATAATTGTACTAAAGTTTGATAAGAATATTAAATCTATCTATTTCTTCAAAAATGAAATTAGTATGGAGAATCATAATAAAGAAATTTTATTGAGAAAATTGGACTGGGAAATTAGAATCAAACTAGCATTTTTGAATAAATTATGAAGAAGAAATAAAGTTTTTATAATATTTGAGAAGGATCAAGAAGAGTTGAGAACCACTGCCAAAGTCAAGATACACCTAAAATTCATGCTGAGATTGTGATTCAGGTAAAGTTGGTTGAGTGAGAAAATCAGTCAAAGTCACATCCAAACCACATTTTGGGTGTCTATAAAAGGGAAAGTACATTGTAATTTATAGGAGATGAGCTTTTCATGAATAGGAAAGAGAATGCAGAGAGCTGATGAAATTTTAGAGAGAATAAGAGGTTTCTATATTATGTTTTATGAAGAATTTTTTGAGACACGGGAAGAAAAAGAGGAGAGAAAAGATTATATTCAGATGGCCATAATATTAGGGTGAATCATCATATTAGTAAAATTTCATTGTGATGTATGGATTGAAGAAGAAGTGTTCTTGAATTATCTCAATCATATTAATATCGAGATATATATATTTTTAGTATTGAGAAATCATAATGGGAAATCTGACTGATTTTATTACAAATTCTAAAAATATTCTTACTAGCTTCCACGTAATAATGTAATGCATTGTTTTGAAATATCATATGTGTGAAAGTTGGAAAATCATTACCAAAACATGTTTGTTAAAATAACAATATTATGAAAAATTTTCCCAACTTTATGAACAATCACTTTGTATCGATCATAGTGATACATGAATTTAAGGGAATATCTTACTCATTGTATTCCACACAAAAGGAATGTTTTATGTTGGATTGTTTGGTATTGGATCATTTCAAAACCATACGAAGGATGTAGCTGGTCTATTTCGTGGTGAACCTTTTAAGTTCTAATGTTCTATGGATCTGTGTTTGAATTGTTTTTCAGTAGGGAAGGAAATGTTTAAAAGGATTTGATGGTTGTTTAATATGTTAGGAAACATAAAAGAATAAGATCACTGATTCACCCATCCCACTCTTAGTGATACAAATATATTTATTTGTAAATAACATGATTAATAAATTATGGCCTATTAGGAAACATATATATAGTTTTAATTATGTGAATGGTGGTCCGGATATTATATATTCACCATGTGAATTTAGTAAATATGGATATATCATGATATAATAATACTGAAATTGGGAGTGAACCATGTTAAATAAGGGACTCTATCTAAGAGGATTTTCTTGGGAGTGATCATTGATTAAGGATATATAGGAATAGAGAGTGACCCCAATCAAATAATATTATCTTAGAAGGGATCCTTGAGTAATGAAATGATTTTATATGCTTATGTGTATGCCAAATCTTTAGGTCATATGCCTAAGATATTTTGACATGGATCATGATTTATTATTGGTGATTCAATACTCTTATGTCAATTTCATTTTAATTTAATAAACCCTATGAAGTGATTTTGTATTAAAAATCATTGACTTATTGTTCATGATAGGTATACATTATGATAATTTTATCATACCCTTATTAATATCTTAATATCATATAAGATCATTGATTGGAATCTTCTATGTTTACCTTTATTGGGAATATATGATCACCCTTTATTATGTTTCCATTTCCTGGTGACATGAAGTGATATTTTATGTATGATATTTGTATGAAAGTTAATTATTGTGAATAATTAATGGGAGATGATAAAAATATTTTCTATACTACTTTCTTTTGTATCAACATTTCCAAATACATTAAAAGATTAAACTTCTTCCATAGATCATAATTTTATCTAATGAATTGTTATCACAATCGATTTAATATTTATGTATGAGAATTCTAGGATGATATAGTTTTTATCATATTAAGGTTTCTTTATTTTTTTAAACTTCTATGAGGAAACTTTATTGAGAAAAAATTGAATAATCAAAACTATAGAAGAATATTCGATGTTATGGTAATGAATGAAGTGTGGTTTTCTTTTCTAGAATATCCATATCATGATTATAAATTTAGTTATTGTTTGGCATAGATTAATATAGGGGTAATTAATAAAAAAAATATTTCTCCATTATTTATAACCCATCATTTGATTGAATGGAGAATGAGTCCTTACTGTGCACCTAGTATGAAAATCTTGGGTATATACTTGGGTTAATTCATATTTTCATTATGAACCATTATGATGAATGGAATGATAGAACCTATGAAAACCTATGATACTCCATAGTGATAATTAATAAAACTATAGTTTAATGGGATTATAATTATAGGGTTGATCACATTTTTAAAGGTATAATTATATCTTTTTAGGTCTTAAAAAATGGTAGATAAATATGATTTGGGGTATTTTGGGTGGAATTTGTTGGAATAAAACCCTTTGGTTCAGTATATGTTTTAGCGAAAGGATTATTTGAGGAAAAATTATTTTATATTTTTTGGATATAAGATAAAAGTAATTGATTACCCTTAGGGTTAATATGATCACTGTTGTTGAGTTAATTATTGTTAATTTGGATAAAAAATCAGTATATTTGTTGAATATATTTTTATCGTATTAATAACCATTGCATTTAAAATTTATTGGGTAACTATGTGATTAATGTTATTTTGAGGAAGTATAGTGTTGTGGTAACATTATATTAATAAAGTAAACATAATTTGAGGAATAAATAATGAGTTTTTTATAGAAGCCTACGTGAATTTATAATATTTTTATCGAAACATAGGTTATTTTGGGAATGAATTAGAATATTCTATTGAAATTTAATTTCACAGTATTCATGTTTTTGGTATGTGGAATTATGAACTAATTTATGTTGTTTGGAGATAAATGTCAAAATTTATATGGAAAACAAAAATATGTGATCAAATATTTTTAATTTTTCGATACTGAATTTTGTCAGAGAAATTTATAAGGTATAATAAGTTACATTATTTATAAAAGATTTTAAGATGAACAATGGTTATTATTTATGAGGTTTTATAGATCAATGTATACTTTCCTTATATTAAAATTTAGCAAAAATATATATCTTTTTATAACCATTTTCATGTTTGTAAATATATAAATAGGGATGGAATGACTTTTTATTCTTATTTGGAATCTTATGAGATGTTAAAATTTAATTTTAGTTATTTAGAAATATAAAATTTATCTTGAATATTAATTTCTTGTTATAAGAGATGAGATAAAAGTTGAAATGTATTGAATCACAACTGAAGGATGAAATTATTCTTATAAAATATAATGCAATAATTTTGTAATGTTAACACATATTCTTTACCTTGATTGTAAATGATTTCTTAAACTCAAATAATATGAAGATATGTCTATCAATTGTTATGTGGAAAGTATATCTCAACTATCGATGTATGTTTTTGGAAGTCCCTGATTATATATAACTCCCCATACTTATGTTTGATATTTTTTATTGGAAAAAACATTTTCTAGGATTCATTATTACCAATATTTGACTAATTGAATGTGATTATTTTATATCATGATCAAGTTATCATACCCTTATGCATATCTCATGCTTCCACATTCCAATCAATAAATTTCTCTTATGTTTATCATTACTAATAATCTGATCTCACCCTCTATAATATTTCATTTACCAATGATATGAAGAATGTTTTATGTATGATATGTCTATGAAGGAATTTATTTGCGGAGAACATGGTTAGTGATGATACAAATATTTTAGCTACTAGTTGTATCAATATCCAAGATTCTATATAGACTAAAACAGTACGATTCTGGTGTGGAATTTAATGTTATGTAATGAATATTCTCTATTAATATGTAATATTTATATAAGAAATGTATATGTTAATATAGAATAGCCTCATCCTCGTATTCATCATCTAGTGGTTGCTCGATCCCCTGTTTCCTCCTCCAAAACTCAAATGGAAACCCAAAATGCTTGTCTAAGACATTCAAATTATTATTACCTTATTCTGAGTCCCTGCTATCAAAATGGAACATTCAACATATTAAAAAGTTTAAATTCCCAAATATTTTTTCTACATATAGGGACATAGGTAATTACAACCTCCCCACCATATATTATTTCATAACTGAGAAATATCTTCGACCAGTCAATTAATAAACTCATCCATCTCGGGTCACTAATTCACTCTCAATTTCAATCCTTATATTTTATAAAATTAAATTCACTCCTCCTATAAAACTCTAATAATTAGGTTCAATTTTCTTCAAAACCTAAGACATTGGTCAAAACTGTTACTTAATCAGTGAGAAAAGGAATACTCGCACTGATATAACCGAAGTTACTCATGTAGAAATTTCAAAATAACTATCCAATCTATGGTGTTCCTCTCTATATGACCCATCTCAAAAAAAATCTGATTATGATTCATGATAATCCTTATCATCAGAATCACCTATAATAATGAAATACTCTTTTTCTAATGATTCATATAGTATAACTTCAATCATATAACACCCCATAAAATAAAAAAACACTAGTTAAAAATAATAACTACATCATGTATCTAATTCCAAATAGAATCACACAAGTATCCACAACCCATGCATATGGGTCACATAAATCATCCTTTCATGAATGGTCTTGAAAAATATGAAATCTGGTATTACATGGGACCAGATTAACCATGTTCACCTACGCTCAAAAATATAAAATCCATATTGACC
Source organism: Viscum album (assembly GCA_963277665.1). Classification (NCBI taxonomy): domain Eukaryota; kingdom Viridiplantae; phylum Streptophyta; class Magnoliopsida; order Santalales; family Viscaceae; genus Viscum; species Viscum album. Next base: position 1,286,664,290 of record OY728134.1, read on the forward strand.
ATCCAATGAATAGTCTAATCACTATCAAAACCCTAAAGACACAAGTTTTTATTTCTAAATGTACAAAAATTCTTCTCTCTCTTTAGAGAACAAACACAAAAGATTATATTCTACCCATTCATATCCTATAGGGACATATTACATGATATTTACCAAATTTCATTTGAACTGAGATTCTCATCCCCAATTTCCAATGGTGAATTTATGCATTATGTTTTACCATATAATACACCTTGAGAACCCCTGCAATATGTTCTAATATCAAGTGTTCCAGTCCACCCGAGCCACACCCACTGTCCAACCAGCACCCGACTAGGATCAATTCTCAGACTGGCTGTTCCATCACACCCAATCAATTTATGATCCTTCCTATACCATGTACGTAGATTTTATTTTCATTAAAAACAATAATAAATAAATCCTATAAGTGTTTCATCCATTGCATTTATCCTCTACTCCTAATTTTCCACTGTATAAATGGCATGGATTATCTTTGTCTCATTTGAGAACTAATGGGTGCACAATAGAGTACCACCCAACTCAGAATCCAACACATGATCAATGATATTCACATTATCAAACCATATAAAAATCCTTAACCCACGTGTTATTCCAATTAGTTGAATATATAAAATCACCATTGTGAAGCTCAAACTACGACAAATGATTCAGTCCAGAATAGTGCTCGGTATCCCCTATTTCCAAAATAAAATATATCCAATAAGGTAAACAACCGTGTGATAACCTACCATATCAAATGACTCAAACTACTTTGAATCCCATATCATCATTCATAGGCTGGTTCACCTAAATCACTATCCATGCATTATAATAACTCAATTTTCAAAAAAATAATCCATATTATCTTTTCTAAAAACCTGTCATCCCTCAAATTGTAAGGAACATAACATGATAATGACTAACCATTTTCAGTTCAGAACCAAACACATCAATCTATGATATAATATTGAACGACTCAAAATGCATCCAAAATACATAGGACCTTGCATCTAACTAATCCTGACCATAGAAACCCAAAATTGATAAAAAATTCCACCATATTAGAAATTTCATTTTCAGAAATATCCCAAGGCTTCACCATACTAACACTATACACCCAACAGTCCTTATTATCTCCTCATATGTCCTAATCCCAGGGAAAGGAACCTACCATTTCCTTTTCCATTAACAACATCTAGGGTATCATCATCCCTATTTCTCCTATATGTTAGAATATTATAGGAATTAATCTTATTTCTAAAAATACCTCTATAATTTTAGTATCTAAAGAATAAAAAATCCCATACCAACCCTTATTAAGGTTACCCCTATTTATCAAAACTTATATCACCTTTATTCTTAGACCTATCTCAACCGTTGGGCTCTCTCATCTAACACATAGGTCATATTCTTTGAAAATCATAACTCATGTGTAAAACGTTTCTATTCTTATTTCAATAGTGACACGAAAACTCATGAAAAAATCTACCAACTCTAGGGTCTTACATATACCGCTCTATATCTCAGGCCAACTCTTTTGTTCTGGGGGTTCAAATTCATATTGGATATCCATATATGAACAGACACCCTTGAGAACCCAATATATTTGGATGATCATCACTGGGAATCCTCATTCAGGAGCCACCCTATTGAGCATCATATTATCATGTATTAGCATACATGTATAAAACATCATTTACCCTCTACGACCCATGTCGAGTAATCAATGTCTCATAGGTTGGTCATTTAGAAAACCATTCCAAGTTATAAGGGAAAACACTATATAACTTATTACTAGTATTTTCAATAACTAGACCAAATTTTTTAGAAACAATATTAAAAATAAATATACCCCATGGGATCTATCAATAAGGTATCAAATTTCCATATCGACCTACTAAGGTCACTACACATCTCATGCACTACAGAACTCATAACAGTTAAAATCAATATCCTTCTATATATCCACATGACCTGTCATAAGAATACAATACATCAAATTTATATGAGTGGAGTTCCATAGCAAAGGTATATGAAAAACACCATTTAGGTTATTATTGACACTTTAAACAGGAAAATCCTATGTCACCAGTAAAAAAATACAATCACACAAGTATCTTGTGATTACTATGGTTTGAATATGATGCTTGAGCACTTAAATCTTACTAATGGGTTGAGACATGAATGTAACACCCCAGGATTTCAGAGTGTGTTATTTCTTAAAAATAATTCAATAACTTGCACTACACGCAACACCGAGTTCAATCACACCATTAAAAGAGGTCATGAATAGAATTAACTACATTTTGAACTTTATATAATCCTTATAATTTTAGAATCCCTATTATGAGTTTCTTAGTCATAATGCAAGAACAGATTCATTTTCAGTATTTCACTTTTATCAACTTCTAATAGTGAAACCTTTTTAAATACAATATTTTAAACTTTTTGACTAAATGGGGACATCAAAAATTTAAAATGAAACACCCCAAGCTTCCACGGTACGTTTCCCTTTGAATAATGTGATAGCGTGTGTTGTACGCAACACCGAGTTCTAACACACCACAACTAATTAAACTAGCCGTTGTGAATAGTAATACCTACTTTTTGAAATCATATATATTTTATATTTTAAAATGGACTTCATTTTTGGATTCGGAATATTGAAATTAGCCTAGGGTGAAATTTTGGTACTTTTCGGATAACTTTCATATTTTGATGAATAGTGAAAATTACTAAATTTTAATTAAAAACAACTTTTTTAATCAAAATAATTAATAGTGATAAATTGTGAATTTGAGTGGTTTTAAAGTATATTTAGAATATATTTTTACCATTTAATATAATCTTGGTCATTGGACATAATTTTACAGTTAAACCGAACATAAACAAGTGTCAATCTTTTGATAGTTATTATCTCTTAAAAACACGCTTTTTGTTTTGACAGCGGGAATTAATTTTAAATTAATTTCTGCCACTTCTGTGTTTTGAATTTAGAAAAATGGATTCCATATTTGGAATCAGGATGTTAAAATTGTGTAAATAGGTAACTTTTATTTTTAGACATTTTGAATAATTACTGCGGTAAATATTTTATTTACCATGGTTAAGGGTAAATCCGGTAAATAAGGGTTAAAAAAATAATATTATAATAATACTAAATTACCCTAAAACGTGTCTCAACCCTATTGGTTGATACATGGTCGACCATGGGCATCTTTGGGTCTATTTTGGGACCCCATGGATCCACTTGTAAGTGATAATGACACTTTATTTTAATTAAGTCAAAATGAATACAAAAATGACACAAGCATATATCTTTTAGAACAACAATTTTTACATAGGGTTATACATGTTGGATTTTCGATTATAAATATTCATTAGAAAGATAAAAAGATTTCCTACATAATGATATTTTATTTATAATTTTTAGACATTAAATAAGTTATTTTATTTATGACACAATGATGATGCATTAATTAATATAATAGTGAAAAATTAAAATAATTGATATTATAAATACCCAAATAAATATAATATGAAACTTTTAATGAATTAAACTAATTTTCTAGGCTGATATGATATATTAGGATTGATTTAATGGACTTTGTTCGAAGTAATCAATCTGTTATGAGTTTCACAAAAATCAACTATTGAATAGTGTCAAAATTGACATAAAAGAGTTCTTAAAACAAATATTATATTATTAATTGATATTAAATTCCTAAAAATCTAAGGTTCGGCCAAGAGACTTATATTATGATAGGTTAATCATTAATGGACCACTTGGGGGTCGCTTGGATGTATATAGTAAGTTTATTAACCATAATATATAAAATACAAAGAGACATTGTAAAAGTGAAACTAATTAACTTAGAGTTAATACTTAAAGATAAGGTTAATATAAGTACCCAAACCTGTCTAAATTCTATTGGATGAGTTGTTTTCGACCTATCCCCACCTCATCCTTTGAATAGTCAACTTTGGAGCCTTTAGAAACCGAATATGAATTTATTATAAATTAATATTTCTAGCTTTTCCAAAGGTGCCCCTCACCCCTCTTATAAAAGGGCACTCCTCCTTCTCATTTATTCACACCTTCAAATCCTTTTGGTTCGGCCAAACGCTGCCCAAATACTCTCCCAACATCCCTCAATACAACCTAGAGGCCTTAGTTTGATCAGAAAGCCAACCTAAGGAGCCCTTTTGATCAAATCAAAAGGAAGAACCCGAAGAAGAGGTAATGATTTCACCACCCTTTTCTAAGTTCATTTCTTCTTCCACTTCTTCTTCCTTTGTTCTTACCATTCTGAAATAATAACTCCAGTATCTCACATATACTGTGATGTTATTATAAATATGGTACAATCATATTCAGTATTCTATCCACCCTTTGAATAACATGTCACCATACGTGCGTACGTACGGCTTACCGTCTCCACGTCGTGGTGTAATTGTTATTCAATATAATATTATTTGGATGGGTATAATAATGATGTGTAACTCATGTAAATAATAAATATAACATGTTAATGATTCTGTATATATGATATACCATCCATTTATATATTATTTTAATATCAAAAGAATGATATTGTCGCTCGTGCGTACGTACGGACTACCGTCTCCACGAACGCGATAAGATTCATTCTCCATCAAATCCATTCAAGTATTATTCTCATTTTAGGGTTAAAAATAATGTTAATATCATTCTGATTATGAATAAGATATAATCTATCCATTACAAACATGTCTTACGTAACCAAACATTTAAGAAGAACGAATCGATTATCACCCGAAACGACGATAATACTAAGATATTATTAATAAAGCAATGTTAAAAGATCATATATGATATCATATTAATGTATATGATTCTTGTATAATTTAATAACAATTATTTCACCATTATACAGGAGGTTAACCTACCCCAACAAAGGAAAAGTACAAGGTAAGGGATTTTTCTTATCTCACATTCAATTCCGTGAGATTTCCATTATTCGCCACTAAATTATTGAAAGTGGTGTATTGTGTACTGGAATTTGATATATATTATCATATTCATGTTATTCTGTAAATAATTTGGTGGTTATTGACTTTTGTCCATACGACTCAGTTGATTAACGTGGTAAGGGGTTTTCATCTCACTCCTTATTTCCGTGAGATTCATGCCATATTGCCACCATCACCTTTTGTGTGGTGTATGTACTGCCCATAATTATATTCCTTGTGTAATACACTCTAATTTATGTGTATTTACATATTCATTTTATACCAAATTGGTAAGGGTTATTTCAAAATCTCTTCATTATCCGAGGTTGTATTATACGTAATAATCTACTGGGATCTCTTTATCATCCACATCCATGTTTCTTTGAAATGTATTCCAAAACATTTTTACTATTTACAAGAATATGGGTTAAAGTCATTTATACCCTTGTTTGACTTTTTATAAGAGGTTTATAAAGGAATCTTTCCGTCGTTTTCAAAACAAGGTCCTTTTTAACCTTTTCAACAGAATTAAGGTAAGAATGTTTTTTTTAACTTGTACGGCGAGTGCGGTTATTTTCCGCCGTTATAAAATCTTCAAATCTTTCCTTACAAGCTTATAATAATATTTTCAATGTAAATGTTTTATTTTATAAATATGTGATTTCAAAAAAGAGATATTTCTCTCAAATATATGAAAACCCAGTGCAAATGTATACGTATTTAATGCAAGCTTAAAAATGTTTTCAGAAAACCTGACTCTCGAGTTTGGTAGACAGGAAGGGATTGGGAGTGGACCCATCATGGCCTGTAATTAGTCGAGCAGTCTCAGAATTAGTTATTTTGTTTTCAGAAGCTTGCATAATGTTTTCTGAAAAACACTGGAGTGTATTTTAGCAATTTTAAACGTAAGTATCTTCTGAAAAAAATAATTGCATCGGTAGGTCTCATGAGACAAACTAGTGTCTTGGCACAAGGCCTTGACAAAATCTTATTTGTAGTCTTGGCACGAGGCCTTGGCTATGTGGTTATGATAGTCTGGCATTATGCATTCCAACATTATGAAAGTGGTTATTGATTTTTGCATGTGATTATTCGATTAGTAGAATATCCATGTGAATAAGTAAATGGCATTATTTCATTTTACTTTTGCCATACCATGTTGAAGTTCAATTTTAAAAGGCTTTTGTTTTTAGTAATGCATTGCCTTAAATGTTTATTCTTATTTATGAAAGTTTCCTCTATATTGTTATCCTTACTGGGCATTTGAGCTCACCCCTTTTCTATGTTTTATTTTTCCCCAGGATGTGAAGAAGTAAATTATGAATGACCTGCAGGGATATTATGAGGGGATAGTAGTGTGGATTATGGAGACATTATGTTGTTGTAGTAGTTTTTCATTTTATGATGTAATGTAAAACTTATGAATATATCTAGTGTTTCCAAGGCTACTAAACCAATCGGTCTTTCGAGATTTGATCTTTCTTGTGATCATGCCAATGTTATGTAATAATGCACCGACTCTGGGTAACTGGGGTCGGGGCGTTACAGTTGGTATCAGAGGAAGTTTAGTACAAACCTTGGAAACTAGATTTAGATAAACTCTGATTAGAGCACGTAGATCTAAGATGAACTTTGAGGATTAGTATAGAAGAACTTCCTAGAATTTTGGTATTGTAGAGATTTTGTGAGTTTTCCGAGCAATACATCCCTGTCTGGATACGAGCAGGTAGAGGCGGCTCTGGCACAGATGTACCTAGGGGTAAAACCCGAAAACACCGCTTTGAGCTAGACTCGAACGGGAACTGGTGCACGACAACGGGCCTTGCTGCACTCTTGGTTACGACACTCCCGGGGGATATGCTTAGGATAACTCTCACTATCTTTACAAATCATTATGAATGGTTTATGAGTATATACTTCCTCAAAGAAAAACATTCTTATGATTATGGATTATATCCATAAATAGTTAAATTTATGTTAGGTGTTTTATAAGTATGGGATTATGTATTTTGATTCATAAACTGATCTAGTTTATGCCATTGTTTAGAAATGGGGCCCAGTAGAAGGAATGAGAACTCCAGAAATGCACATGATCCAAATAGAAGGAAGGATCATATCTTTCATGGTCTTAAGCTAGAATTTATAAGAGAAATAGTCTCCCATGTATTATCATCATATGAAGAAATAATATCATGTATTGATAAGATAAGTAAAGAGTTTACTGAGTCCTATGGCTTTGAAGGGAAGCAAGAGAAGAAAAGGATGGAAGAGAGAAATATGGATAAAGGGAAGAGGGAAAAGAAGAATTTTCCCATATGTGGTAACTGTGGAAAGAAACACCCTGGAACTTTCCTGAAAGGAATGGGAGTTTTTTATAAGTGTGGAGGAAAAGGGCACAAAGTACATGACTGCAAGGGTAAGAAAATGGTTTTAAATGTACAATGCTTCATTTTCAAGGAGTTTGGACACTACGCGAACCTATGTCCCAGTCATCAGACTATGCCGCAAATGATGCTATTGGATAATAATCAAGTTATGATACTACCACAGATGAAGAGGAATGATTAGAGTTCTTATGTTGATTATGCCAATTGAGTGTTGTATCAACAATCTACTTGTTATAATAATTATGGAGTATATAAGGATTGTACTGCAGTACTATTTCATTAAGGACTTGAGATTGTGTGGAACAAAGAAAAGTGACTCAATAGAAGGTTAAATTTTTGGAAAATATATGGTTGAGAGAATGATAAATCATAATATAGTTCTGATACCGAGGTAGTGATTTTCGAATAATATGTGATTATTTTGGATAAATTATATTGGATATTCTTGACTACCTTGGAACTGATTAATGATTTGTATATTCCATCATTGTTGGGGTTTAAAACATTTTTGGATTAATGAAATGTATCCAGCATTCTATATGGAATAAGGGAGCATGAATGTAATCAATAAGGAATATGGTAATACATGATGAAGGTATTCATATGCTATTACAGGGTAAAAAGGATCTATATTATGTTTTCCTCCCTTATGAATGTTGGACTGTGAGTTTGGACAGAAGTATTTTGGATAGTTCTAGTTTGGATTATTTTGGATTTCCATAAAAGGACAACCCGGAGGTCGGGCGGCAACCCGTCGCGTCCGGCAAGGCTGCGAGACTTGAACCCGCAACCGAAGGGCGACAAGGGTGTATCACCTACCACTGTCCCACGAGATGTCCTGAATTAAATAATGTAGTTTTTTTTAAAAGATCTGGTAGATGAATTATAATTCATTTATTTTGGAACCCTGTACGAATAGTATAAATAGAAAAAAAAATTACGTTCTATTATCTTTTAGAATGAAAGATAAGTTTGTGGTAGAAATTTATTAATGGGTAAAATTCTAATTATAAAGTAAGTATATCTCCTTATTATCTTATCCAATCTCATAAATAAATTCCTCAACATTAATAATAGAAACTTAGAACAAAAATGTTGTCCTAGATGGTACCTTAAATCATCACATATTTATGGCTTTGGGATTGTTGGCCTTTTCATAGACATGTTCTCTACCACTCTCCATCAGATAATTGATGGTTAGATTTCTCTTCCATATCCATATTTTCCTACATGGAACCCTAGTATGTGTTATTTTCGGTAATCTTCATACTTTCCACTCTTTATTTTAAATAGAGGCCTCATTAATTCATTTTTCGATGTGGGATTTCAACTAAGATATTTTGAAATGTCAAAAATGTGTTGTCCCAATACCATATATTTTGTTGAACCGATGGTACTTCAAATCATCATGGATTGATGAGTTTAAGGACCTCAATTTTATACTTGTTTGTGATTGATGACCTCAATCACTACCTATAAATATTTACGTTTTTCCTCCAATTATATGTCTCTAATTGCCACCAATGTTCTCCTAATCAAGATCATAATTTGGTGGTGACCCTTTAATTTCTCTTTTCCTCATATTAAGACTAAATTTTAGTAACCCAATTTCCAATGTGGGTTTTCCCACAAATATATTTTCTACTTTCAACCTTTTATTTTCTAAGAACAATTTCAAATTGCGAGGACGCAATTTATTGAAGGAGGGGAGAATGTAACACCCCAGGATTTCAGAGTGTGTTATTTCTTAAAAATAATTCAATAACTTGCACTACACGCAACACCGAGTTCAATCACACCATTAAAAGAGGTCATGAATAGAATTAACTACATTTTGAACTTTATATAATCCTTATAATTTTAGAATCCCTATTATGAGTTTCTTAGTCATAATGCAAGAACAGATTCATTTTCAGTATTTCACTTTTATCAACTTCTAATAGTGAAACCTTTTTAAATACAATATTTTAAACTTTTTGACTAAATGGGGACATCAAAAATTTAAAATGAAACACCCCAAGCTTCCACGGTACGTTTCCCTTTGAATAATGTGATAGCGTGTGTTGTACGCAACACCGAGTTCTAACACACCACAACTAATTAAACTAGCCGTTGTGAATAGTAATACCTACTTTTTGAAATCATATATATTTTATATTTCAAAATGGACTTCATTTTTGGATTCGGAATATTGAAATTAGCCTAGGGTGAAATTTTGGTACTTTTCGGATAACTTTCATATTTTGATGAATAGTGAAAATTACTAAATTTTAATTAAAAACAACTTTATTAATCAAAATAATTAATAGTGATAAATTGTGAATTTGAGTGGTTTTAAAGTATATTTAGAATATATTTTTACCATTTAATATAATCTTGGTCATTGGACATAATTTTACAGTTAAACCGAACATAAACAAGTGTCAATCTTTTGATAGTTATTATCTCTTAAAAACACGCTTTTTGTTTTGACAGCGGGAATTAATTTTAAATTAATTTCTGCCACTTCTGTGTTTTGAATTTAGAAAAATGGATTCCATATTTGGAATCAGGATGTTCAAATTGTGTAAATAGGTAACTTTTATTTTTAGACATTTTGAATAATTACTGCGGTAAATATTTTATTTACCATGGTTAAGGGTAAATCCGGTAAATAAGGGTTAAAAAAATAATATTATAATAATACTAAATTACCCTAAAACGTGTCTCAACCCTATTGGTTGATACATGGTCGACCATGGGCATCTTTGGGTCTATTTTGGGACCCCATGGATCCACTTGTAAGTGATAATGACACTTTATTTTAATTAAGTCAAAATGAATACAAAAATGACACAAGCATATATCTTTTAGAACAACAATTTTTACATAGGGTTATACATGTTGGATGTTCGATTATAAATATTCATTAGAAAGATAAAAAGATTTCCTACATAATGATATTTTATTTATAATTTTTAGACATTAAATAAGTTATTTTATTTATGACACAATGATGATGCAGTAATTAATATAATAGTGAAAAATTAAAATAATTGATATTATAAATACCCAAATAAATATAATATGAAACTTTTAATGAATTAAACTAATTTTCTAGGCTGATATGATATATTAGGATTGATTTAATGGACTTTGTTCGAAGTAATCAATCTGTTATGAGTTTCACAAAAAATCAACTATTGAATAGTGTCAAAATTGACATAAAAGAGTTCTTAAAACAAATATTATATTATTAATTGATATTAAATTCCTAAAAATCTAAGGTTCGGCCAAGAGACTTATATTATGATAGGTTAATCATTAATGGACCACTTGGGGGTCGCTTGGATGTATATAGTAAGTTTATTAACCATAATATATAAAATACAAAGAGACATTGTAAAAGTGAACCTAATTAACTTAGAGTTAATACTTAAAGATAAGGTTAATATAAGTACCCAAACCTGTCTAAATTCTATTGGATGAGTTGTTTTCGACCTATCCCCACCTCATCCTTTGCATAGTCAACTTTGGAGCCTTTAGAAACCGAATATGAATTTATTATAAATTAATATTTCTAGCTTTTCCAAAGGTGCCCCTCACCCCTCTTATAAAAGGGCACTCCTCCTTCTCATTTCTTCACACCTTCAAAGCCTTTTGGTTCGGCCAAACTCTGCCCAAATACTCTCCCAACATCCCTCAATACAACCTAGAGGCCTTAGTTTGATCAGAAAGCCAACCTAAGGATCCCTTTTGATCAAATCAAAAGGAAGAACCCGAAGAAGAGGTAATGATTTCACCACCCTTTTCTAAGTTCATTTCTTCTTCCACTTCTTCTTCCTTTGTTCTTACCATTCTGAAATAATAACTCCAGTATCTCACATATACTGTGATGTTATTATAAATATGGTACAATCATATTCAGTATTCTATCCACCCTTTGAATAACATGTCACCATACGTGCGTACGTACGGCTTACCGTCTCCACGTCGTGGTGTAATTGTTATTCAATATAATATTATTTGGATGGGTATAATAATGATGTGTAACTCATGTAAATAATAAATATAACATGTTAATGATTCTGTATATATGATATACCATCCATTTATATATTATTTTAATATCAAAAGAATGATATTGTCGCTCGTGCGTACGTACGGACTACCGTCTCCACGAACGCGATAAGATTCATTCTCCATCATATCCATTCAAGTATTATTCTCATTTTAGGGTTAAAAATAATGTTAATATCATTCTGATTATGAGTAAGATATAATCTATCCATTACAAACATGTCTTACGTAACCAAACATTTAAGAAGAACGAATCGATTATCACCTGAAACGACGATAATACTAAGATATTATTAATAAAGCAATGTTAAAAGATCATATATGATATCATATTAATGTATATGATTCTTGTATAATTTAATAACAATTATTTCACCATTATACAGGAGGTTAACCTACCCCAACAAAGGAAAAGTACAAGGTAAGGGATTTTTCTTATCTCACATTCAATTCCGTGAGATTTCCATTATTCGCCACTAAATTATTGAAAGTGGTGTATTGTGTACTGGCATTTGATATATATTATCATATTCATGTTAATCTGTAAATAATTTGGTGGTTATTGACTTTTGTCCATACGACTCAGTTGATTAACGTGGTAAGGGGTTTTCATCTCACTCCTTATTTCCGTGAGATTCATGCCATATTGCCACCATCACCTTTTGTGTGGTGTATGTACTGCCCATAATTATATTCCTTGTGTAATACACTCTAATTTATGTGTATTTACATATTCATTTTATACCAAATTGGTAAGGGTTATTTCAAAATCTCTTCATTATCCGAGGTTGTATTATACGTAATAATCTACTGGGATCTCTTTATCATCCACATCCATGTTTCTTTGAAATGTATTCCAAAACATTTTTACTATTTACAAGAATATGGGTTAAAGTCATTTATACCCTTGTTTGACTTTTTATAAGAGGTTTATAAAGGAATCTTTCCGTCGTTTTCAAAACAAGGTCCTTTTTAACCTTTTCAACAGAATTAAGGTAAGAATGTTTTTTTTAACTTGTACGGCGAGTGCGGTTATTTTCCGCCGTTATAAAATCTTCAAATATTTCCTTACAAGCTTATAATAATATTTTCAATGTAAATGTTTTATTTTATAAATATGCGATTTCAAAAAAGAGATATTTCTCTCAAATATATGAAAACCCAGTGCAAATGTATACGTATTTAATGCAAGCTTAAAAATGTTTTCAGAAAACCTGACTCTCGAGTTTGGTAGACAGGAAGGGATTGGGAGTGGACCCATCATGGCCTGTAATTAGTCGAGCAGTCTCAGAATTAGTTATTTTGTTTTCAGAAGCTTGCATAATGTTTTCTGAAAAACACTGGAGTGTATTTTAGCAATTTTAAACGTAAGTATCTTCTGAAAAAAATAATTGCATCGGTAGGTCTCATGAGACAAACTAGTGTCTTGGCACAAGGCCTTGACAAAATCTTATTTGTAGTCTTGGCACGAGGCCTTGGCTATGTGGTTATGATAGTCTGGCATTATGCATTCCAACATTATGAAAGTGGTTATTGATTTTTGCATGTGATTATTCGATTAGTAGAATATCCATGTGAATAAGTAAATGGCATTATTTCATTTTACTTTTTCCATACCATGTTGAAGTTCAATTTTAAAAGGCTTTTGTTTTTAGTAATGCATTGCCTTAAATGTTTATTCTTATTTATGAAAGTTTCCGCTATATTGTTATCCTTACTGGGCATTTGAGCTCACCCCTTTTCTATGTTTTATTTTTCCCCAGGATGTGAAGAAGTAAATTATGAATGACCTGCAGGGATATTATGAGGGGATAGTAGTGTGGATTATGGAGACATTATGTTGTTGTAGTAGTTTTTCATTTTATGATGTAATGTAAAACTTATGAATATATCTAGTTTTTCCAAGGCTACTAAACCAATCGGTCTTTCGAGATTTGATCTTTCTTGTGATCATGCCAATGTTATGTAATAATGCACCGACTCTGGGTAACTGGGGTCGGGGCGTTACATGAATATGATAATAAATACATAGATTATACAATCTAAACAACATATGTATTAAACTATGTAAAAACCACACAACTGTAACACCATTACCTATAATACTAATCCATGATCCATATTAACTGGTACTTCCTACCAAAAATAGATTTTATGGATGTAATAATATGATATCCATCACATGCTCTGACACATGACTCTATAACCTATAATCCATCTCTTAAATAGTAAGGTAAATTAAAAATGTTATAAAATATTTTATATATGTCAAAAAATCCTATGATAACACTTTATAATATCCCCACTATTGGTCAATATGAATAGAAACCATACTGGGTCTCTCCCAGACGTTAGACACGTCTCCCCATACACCAGATGTTTCTGACTAGTAGCAGGGGTCTAGGGTAGCACTGCGGGGAGACTGAAACCCTTATAAGAGTACACAGTAATAGGAATATAAAATAATAACAAAACTAATCGATCGATTATGCATAATTGGTAAACATAACAACAAACAAATAAATAAAGGACATATAGTCATATATGATCACTTGACTCTCACTGGGGTGACCATATATATAGTTTGAATAAAATAATTAAATAAATGTTTAGAAGGCTTTACTTCATCCCCAACCCTCAATTCATCTTGATCAGCAATCCATCTGTTATATCCTACTTGATCAAGCTATATTTCTCAGTTACAGAAGTGACATGGACACCCGAGTAGGGTGTGAGGAAAAATCAGTATTTAACCACCAATATTGTCCCATACATAAGTAGTAAATATAGTTTATATTAATATGACAATATAAAAATATAAATTAAATACTATGATTAAGACTAAATAAAATAATCACTTTGATCATCACGTACTACCGGAGAACCCCAATTGACTCAAACCATATTTGACTAATGTAATGCTTTACCTATGAATGTTATATGACTATCCCCACCAATATGTGGAAATAATTACAATCCACAAGTGTCTTTCCTGGGTGATCCATAATGTTAGGCATTATCCATATACAATCCACAAGAGCCTTTCCTGGGTGATCCATAATGTTAGGCATTATCCATATCATACGAACATTTCTAAGGAATATTTGAGTATTATTAAAGGATACCAATTCCTAGAAGTTGGAATTAGGAAATTAATAAAATCATTATCATTGTCCTTTTACTAGTGGGAGGACCCAAAAAATTCTATAGTATCAGAAAACATGTCCATTTTCTAGGTTTATTACCCTAGGAAATCAATAATAGGTCTACAATTATAGATCTCGAAATCATGGGAATTCAATTAAATTTGTTATCACTACTGATTTCTAGAGTGATGGCCCTAGGAAATTCTATTACTTCAAGGTTGAATATGAATCCCATGTGATATCTTGTGGATTTTTCAGTCATCAATAATCATCTTAATACCTTGTGAATGATATCATGAGTAATCAAAGGTCAGTATATATCATTATTGATCATCAGGATCTCATCTATATCCTGTGAAATACATAGTCATTAGTTTTCATAATTAATCCCATAGAGTTCATCCTCATCCGAAGTGATCTATTGTGGAAGAAAAATAATGTAGACTTGAATTGAATATCCAATGGATTCTATGTACAAAAATATTTATATAAGGGTAGTAAATCCTTCCCAAACATCTCTAGTGTCATATCTCTACATCCACCACGAGCTTACATCACCAATCCTAGTTATATAGTGAAACCAATAATCATCACTACCCACTACCATGGAAAATATTACATAGTTCAAAAAAGTTTTGTGGCACTTATTGGGGTCCCTTTGGTCTCATTGATATCACAACTATCTTAGAGGGAAATCACACTATTAAAAAGGCCATAATCTTATACCCTTTTCCATGTCATCATAGGCTGGTAACAACACAAAAACAATGCTCAATTATCACCATCTTCTATTGAACATGGTGATAACATCTTATTGGATGATAAACTCTCACCCCTTATACATCTTACTGGCCAATAGGTTTTATCATATGTCATGGTTACCAAAATAACTACTAATACCAGTAATTCGAGTCAAACACTATCCTCTATAATTATGTGTCTATGGGATCCTATACTAGGTCCATTATACTTATTTATTTTATTAATTTCTAACTCCTCATGGTCTATATATCAAAAGGGAAACAATTATCTCATGGCCTCATCCTTTTGTGGTAGAGACAAGAAATCCACTGATATTTTCCATCATGGTCTTAGAATGTTGTTCAATTTATTCCAATGTATAACATTTTAATTCTAAATTTTATTTTATTAAAAAAAGTTATCCTATCATATGGAATGAACAAAAACCACATGAATGCCTAAAAAATATTATTAATACCATTATGCATGTGTAAGAACCACATATTTTAATATGAATCCATATCCCATTTTCAATTATGCCCACATCTCTCACTGAGGATCACCATGCCCATCCTTCTATCAACCATTATTGTAAGGACTTAAAGAAAATAAGTAAAGAAAATAATTAGATATAAAATTAATATGTATTACTATTTTATATGTTTATAAGTTTTAGAATAATTATACAATTTAATATAAATATGCCGAAATTACTAAAATCTTACAGGGTCATCCAGTCATGTTGAATCATCCAACAACAAGGTGAGGTCAATTCCCAACATGATCCTAGACCCATGAAACACAAAGTACCCAATTAATATAACTAATTTAATGATAAAATAATTTTATTTGTGTAAAAAACCGATGGAAAATACCTAGGATAATCATACATATTGAAACACTTTGTGGAATCATGTAGAGTTCGTCTTAGTCCCTCTTCTATGATATCTAGAAATAATCACCAACTCAAACTTCCAATTCTACTATTCTCCAAAGTAATAGATTCAGAAAACCCTAAATATAATCATTTTATATTAGCAGAGGTAGAAAGAAAATATAATGGTAGGAAGGATGAGGATTAACCTACTCAAAAATATTGTTGAATCAAACCCAAAATTTCTATGAATTTAGGACAAAGTAGGGGGAGGCTCTAGTTATTAGCACTCCCACTTACTGTTACTGAAATTAAAGGAGAAAGGGGACCAATCCCCCCATTTGTTATTTAAAATAAACACATGTTAATTTTCATTAAATTAAAATATCATTCACGGTAGGAATTTTATATTTGTTCTCCTTGATCCATCTTATATCTCAATAACACAACTATAAAAACCCCATGAAATACCTTAACAATGTAAATCACTATTCGTGTTGTGAATGATCTTCTAGATTTATTTTTAGCATCCTTGATGACCCATTCATCCACTTGTTCCAACTAACTCCCTCAGGCCCACACCAAAACTCAATTATTTTAATTAATGTGTTCTATGGATTTTCAAAATCATGGATCCTTTTTCAAATTTCTTGTTTTTGAAAAGCAAACCTTCCACCATATTAAAAAATTTAATTCCACTAGAATTTCACAATCTATTTAGACATGAGGTATTACACTAACAATGTGATACCTAAACACCTCCTAAATTCAAAAATAAAATTCCAAATATTTACTAAACCCAATACTCACCATGAAATCATCAAATATTTTAAAATAATAAATAATAATAGACAAAAGATACATAAGGGATGTCACATGTTACATTATTATAACTACAAAAATGCCCATAAAAATTATCAATATATTAATAAAATAATCCAAAAATTAGTTAAGACATATAGAAATTAACCACACATCAATCTGGCACATAGTGTAGTTAGTATACCAAATAATGTATATTTTCAGTTTAAAAGTTACATTTTTGTTCAAAACATGTTTCACTCACTGAAGACTATGAAAACAAAATAAAATATTCTTGAAAATTTTGTAAAATGACACGCACATCATTTTTTACATGTAGGTATCAACCACACGTCAATATGACACATTTTGTAGCCGTTATGACACAAAGTACATCTGTTCTATTTAAAAGTAAAATTTTATTTCAATGAATGTATCACTAACCTATAACCGCGTAACCCAGATAAATTTTCATTATATTTATGATAATTATCGATCATTAAGTTTTCATTTTTTGGAAACAACATTGACTCAATTAGATGCATTGTATCCCTAGTACGACTTAATGAACATGTCTCCAATTTAAAAGTGACATTTTAGTTCAAAACACAAGTCATTCACTGAAAATTAAGAAATATAAATTTATTGATCCTGATACATTAGTAAAATTACCTATAATTCATTTTTGACAAATAAATTTCAACCAAAAACCAACCCCATACATTGTGTGGATGAAATGATTGAAGGTGCATGCTATTATTTTAAAAAATTAATTTTAGTTCAAAACATGTGTTACACACTAGAAACCAAAAACATTCACTTTTATTATCAATATAGATTATAAAAATTATGCATGATTTATTTATAATGTATATGAATCAAACTCATGAAAACACATTAGCTAATGTGTTTAGTTGGATGAAAAGTTTATGTTTTTATTTAAAATGATATTTTTGTTCAAAATGATGATCACATTCTCAAATCTAAGAAAAAAACTCAGATATTCTGGTTAAATTAAGAAAATTAATTTTGATTCATTTATGAAATGTATGAAAAAACTACACATCAACATAACACACCGTGTGATCGATATGATTTAAAATGTGTGTTTTTATTTAAAATTTACATTTTAGTTTAAAACATGATTCATATAATAAACATTGTGAGAAAATTATTAAATTTTGTTGATACATTTGGATTGTAGTCCATGAATTGTTTATGAAACATAGGAATTAGTAGTATGTAAATCTCATAAATGTTGTGAAAAATATGACATGTAGTGCATGTTTTTATTTAAAATTGATATTTTAGTTAAAATCACACATCACATACATAAAACCAATAAATCGCCCTTAGATTTTATTTATTGTATATGAAAATAATAAAAAATAATTTGTGACTTATAAGAATCATCCACACAACAATATAATACATGTTGTGGCCGATATGATTTATTGTTCATGTTTTCTATTTAAAATTGATATTTTAATTCAAATAATGTGTTACTCAATAGAAACTGTGAAAACATTCATAGTATGTCTTGATACTAATTTTTGAAATATTTTATTTATGTATTGTGTTATATTTTTTATTTATGTTTTATAATTGAGCAGTCATGTTTTCCATTTTTATTTATTCTTTATCAATTCATTATTATATCAAATTTATGTTTTATTTATTTATTTATAATATTAATAATACATGAATCGATTTTTATTAATGATGAATACTTCGTTTTTATAAGATGGTTTGAAATGTTTGGAAAAACTTATCACGGTCATGCTCTTTCGAAAGGGGATCCCCATGAAAATGATACCTAGGGACACCCATGTTACGATGTTTTGGATTTTTTTTTGGAAAAACTTATATTTGAAATAAATTGAACATACAAATTTAATTGTAACATATTTAAATTCTTACAATATATATTTATTTTTATTTTAAATTTAGTTTTTGTTAAATCTATTTTAAATTAAATTGTAAATTAATTATAAAAGTTTTTTCGGAAAATTTTGAACAACATGGAGAATTTATTAGTGGTAGAAATATTAGAGACAAAATTCCACATTGTCAATGTCAAAATAAATACTGATAAAAGAAACCCTTTATCAACAATTTTTTATAATGATTAAATATACCTTTATCATTTCCTTTTTATCACTGATAATATAAAACATTTTATAAAATCTCTAATAAAAATATCTATTTTTTAGAGTCTACACCATCTGTAAGATTTTAGTGATAAAAATAGTTTATTATAGTTGAGATAAACTCTCTATCTATCATATAGATATTAAATTGTGAAACATTAAGTGAATAATAAATAATAAATTAAAAATATCATATAGGCAGTAACTATATAAATTTATTTAAAATTACATATTATTTAATATATATGTAAAATAGGGAAATCATATTTATACAGTGATAAATATGCAATATTCATATAATTTTATTATTATTATGTAATATAAATGACAAAGATATCATCCTTTTTAGTCATAACTATATTTTTCAATAATTGCACACACATATGTAAATTAAATTGAGATATTTTATATTGATTTAATTGTTGAGGGTATCCTAGGTAAGAACCAAAAATTGAGGAGTTAAAAATAAAAGAATTATAGTTGAACCAAAAATTTTAGATTTTCCATGATATAAGAAATACATTAAGTAATAAATTATCTACATTTTCACTATGTTAATGATCAAGTTTTTTTTCTTGAGTAAGGATGGAATTAGGGGGGAAGGGTGAATTGACTTTTATAAATTAAAACTAGAAGAGTTGAAAATTAAACAATTAAATGTATAAACTGAAAATAAAAGAGTTTAGTGTAATTGAATATTAAAATATAAATAGAACATGATTCAATAAAGAACTTCAACCAAAACCAACGATTGGTCCTAATATCTACTCCTCTAAATTTCATATGGGTTACTGTTAATTACCTTGGAATTTTAGATGGCCAATAAACTATATTTCTGGATGAAATACACTTTATTTTTATCAGTTGTTTCATGAAACCCATTTATAACAATTTGTTGTTAATTTCTGATGAAAGAAACCCATGAATACATCACTTCAATGGTACTAATCACCCAATATCTCTATGTTGGTGAGCACCTAATCTATATAAGATATGTTTTTGAGAACCAATGTACCCACATTAGTGGTAGTGAGAAAAACATAAGATGAATAAAAATGAAAATTTCATAGAACAAGCAGTTTACATCCCACACATTATACAAAAACAATAATTGAAAAATAAAAAGTTTTATAATGACATAAAGATTTATGAGAGAGAAGTAGAATGGGACAAAAATAAGCACAATGAACTTTATAGAGATCTTCTTGTTAACCATAAACATCTAAGAAACAATGGGGTTTTATTTATAGCCTCTATGTGACTTATGATCATTCTGGAGCCTCTAAGGGTAAAAAATAGTGGGTTGGAGCTGAATTAATGTTATAGGATCCAAAATAAGTTCTATTTTTTGTTTATTTGAAGACAATCATGTAGTCAATAATGTCCTCTAGTTATCTTATGGTATATGGGAATAATGATTGTTCTATACAAATCCCATCAATTATCCAATGTTGTTCCATTAACCATCCCATTTAACTTGGGTGGAAAAGGTATTATGTAATGATAATATTTAGCATAAGAAGAAGCATTTCCTACTTACTTATCCACCGGTTGGAAGTTCTAATCCACTAGGTAACCACTGGTTCAAACCTTTTTCTTCAATAATTTCAGTCTTATAAGTTCCTATTGATCCCTCTATTTACTTCAGTGAATTCATGGATAGATTTTGAAGAGAAATATAATGAAAATATCTCTAATGAAAACCCCTCAAATGATATGGTTAAAAACATCAATGATGTATATGTACATCAAAACCACTTAAGAGAGTGATGTAAATCAATATCTCTCTTTTTTATGACAATAAAAACATAAAAATTTGATATTATAATGATAAGAAAGATACATTTCATTAGAATAGAACATAAAATAAATTCCACTATCTTAGGATGAAATAAAAATGTGATTTGAAATTCTTTTTCAAATGATATTTTAAAACCATTTTTAAACCACAAAAAAATTCAAAATAGAACTTTTAATTATTTTGAAAATGTTCTCCCCCAGTATTCCAAATACTGAAAAATAAAATGTAGCTTTTTTCATACCAATATCCCATACCCACTTGTTATAATCTTAGTTTCTTCCACCATTATTATTATCAAAAATACAATAATAGGGGTTAGAGATACATTTTTTAAGGAATTTATGAAATGATATATATACCTGAGAGTTAAATATGATTTTCTATTTATATAGACCATCATTACTGTTATTTTTTTAAATAAAAAAATAATATGATTTTTTAAATAATTAAAACTATTATGGATAAGAAAAATATTTTGGATTCAAATTTATATTCGTCAAATATTTTTACATTTCAAAACAGATTTGGAAATTGAAAAAACTACAAACCATTGATGATGATTCATAAATATAAAGAATTAAAGTCTAAAAATATAAAATTTGATTAAATATAGGGTCACCCTCTAGGAAAATTTAAAAATAAAATGGGTTGGGTCCCCATAAATTGATTCAAACATTTAAAAGTACAATCCCACACAAAACATATGTATAAATAGTGAAATAAATAAAAACATAAAATAAACTAAGAGAGTGAAACAAATACATTAACAAAATAAGTACTTAAAGTAAAATAAAACGATCAATTTCAAATTTAAAAAGGAGCATAAAAATCATGATTTCCAAAGTCAAATGAAAATATCATAATCATATATTTCCTAAATCCATATTAATAAAATAAATATATCCTCTAAAATGGTTTTTGTTATGATATTGGATAATTAATGAGTTTTTCCAACAAAATCATGCCAGATATCACTATTTTGGAAATGGTCTATATGAAATTTTACCCTAAGTTCAATGTTCATAGTGAAATAGTGTTTAATTATATTTCTTGAAATTATAATGGTACTAGTGTTTCCACACTTAATAATCCCATGATAATACTTCAATCCATAATCAAGGAGAGACTATTTCATCATTATGATGTTGGCATTACTTTAGTCGTAGAGAGATCCCTCAAACATTTTATCTTATGTCTCTCTGAGATAATGGATTTTACATTTTGGAGACAACTACCACATGTACTTTTATTATCTAATTATAATCTACCTATATCTATATTAAAAAAAAAATATTCCAAAGAGGTGTCTTTTGGATTAAACATACATTTTTTTAATCATTTTTAATATTTGAAAATTATTTTTAAAACTAGTCAATGAGATTCCATTAGATTGGATTGAAGAAACGTACAAAGCCATAGCCTAAATATGATGTTTGATTCGGTCATAGTAAGAAAGAGAATAGTCCTAATCATACCTCTATAAATATTTTTATTAACTATTTTACTGACTTCATCAAAAATAATCTTACAAGAAGTACTCATCGGTTTATTAATTTTCCTATCTTTATCCATTATAGAACTCTTTAAAAACCCATCAATGTATTTTCATTGGATAAGTGAAGTCCCATACTTATTTTGAGAAATTTTAAAACCAAGAATATATTTTAATTATCCCATAAAATTTATTTAAAATTATTTTATCATTAAATAAAAAAATACATTTCAATGTTATTCTATTGTACAACCAAAAATTATATTATGTAAATAATTTTTACCATTCATTAAAAATTTTAAATTTATTTTAAAATTTTTTATGATTGAATTAAGCAATTTTAATATTATTTTCCTAGAAAAACTTGTTTAAACACTCATGCAAAGAATGAGGATCTTTTTTCTAACCACAAAGATCCTTAGTTAATATAAAAAAATATTTGTTAATTTTTGAATCTTCAAAACTGGGTGGTTCCTTGATTTTTTTGGAAATAAAAATATTCACAAATTCACTTTTAACATCCATCTATTTTTTTAAAATTAAAATGATTTTTGAATGCCTATAAGATTATAATGGATTCTAACCTATCGATTAGTGAAAATATATCACTATAATCAATTCCATCCTCTTGATTATAGCTCTTATATTCATATCTATCTATTTTAAATACGATATTACCTTCCTTATCTAATTTATTCCAAAAAAAATACATTTTCAACCAATAATGGGATGTTCATTGGGCCTCTTAACAAGAGTCCAATTTTTTTCGAATTGAAGCCACACTTATTACATTGAAAGAAACCAATCTTTGTTATTAATGGTATCATCAATATTTTATGGTTCTTGGTGTGATATAAAATTAATATTTAAATCATAACTCTAAGTATAAGATCTATATTGAGAATTTCTAATAACATTTTTAAGGGGATTCCTTTTAGATTTGACCCTTACGTGGGAAAAAGATTGGGTTCTTTTTCAACTTTCATTTCCATTGTAGTATGATGTTTAATTAATTTCAAAAATTTTAATGTCATTCTCAACATTATAAAATTTAAGACTATGTTAAGGAATGTTTTCATCAAATATAAATTGAATAAATTCTTCTATATCCATGGTATTTTTTATTATAAATTCAGTAAAAGTTACCTGATTTAGAGTACCCAAGGACGATAAATTTATTGGATTTGGTGTGAAATTTACTTAAGTTTTTTTTGGTGTAAAGAATATAACCATTACAACCAATCAACATAAAATAAGAAACCTTGTGTAATATACCATTATAAAGACAAGAATATGTAATTTTATGAATTGGACTTATGTGACTATGATTAATGCTATGAAAATCAGTTTATACCTTCTCCGCCCAAATATATTGAAGGTGTTTAAATTCATTAAGTATATTCAACAAATTTCTTGATGTTTTTTATTATGAAAATCAATAATCCTATTATTTTGGGATTACTAGGAGAATAAAAATAATAATGATAACGGTGTAAAATGTAAAAATCTTTAAAATAATTTTATTTAATCCCCCCATGATAACTCCTAATGGATTTGACCATATAACATTTTTCATTTTTACATTTTTTGTAAATTTAGTAATAGGATGTGTTTTGATTTATATACAATGTGGAATAGGAATGATGGATTTGTATGCGGGAAACAATGATTTATCAAATTGGAAAGTTTGATTCATCGAGTGGATGAATCCTGGAGGAACAATGGGATCATTTGATCATTCCTAAGAATTTTCTTTGAAGAATAAATGCAAGATCTTATCAAAGACTCTAAAACTTCTAGAGACGATGAAAGTATTTGGTTGAAAAGGAGATGAATCACCTATATGGAATCTCTCAATGGATATATGAATCATGGTGGTGAAGATGCTCTTATATCTTCTAATATCATTAAACAATATGATGTTAATCTATGGGTTATGGGAGAAATGAATATTCTACAACATAGATTTGATCTATGAATGTTTTCACTTGTAGTACATGAATGCTACTCTAAGGGAGAAAGACCTGAGTAATTTAAATATTTTTAAATTATGATAGGCATGTAAAACCACCGGATTTCATAACACATTATCTCTCTAAAGTAATTAAATAACTTGTGCCACACGCAACACCGAGTTCAACCAGACCACGACTTACCAAACTAGGGGTTTAAAAAGAGGTTATGAATAGTATTAACTGATTTTTAAATTTTATATAAACCATATAATTTTAACATCCATATTATGTTTTTCTTATACATAATATAAGAACAAATTCAATTTTTCATATAAAAGATGTGTTTTTCTAAAAAAAGTAATTTTACCACCTTTTAATGGAGAACCCTTTTTAAATTGAATGATTCACACTTTAATGTATTCAATTTGAATAAAAACATCTTATTTAGAATACAGACATAAAAATTAGTTTGGATAAAGTTATTGTGTTTTTCCTATAACTTCCATATTTTGATGAATAGTGAAAAACACTAAATTTTAATTGAAAATAACATTTTTAATCAAAATAATTTATAGTGTTAAACAATACATTTGAATGGTTTTGATGTATAATTTGATTAAATTTTTAACATTTAATAGAATGTTTTTCATTGTATGTAATCTTACATTTAAATTGGACATAAACACATATCAATCCTTTGATAGTTTTTACTTCTCAAAAAACCACATTCTGGTTTTAACAACGGAAATTAATTTTAAATTAATTAATGAAACTTGTACATTTTTAATTTTGTATAATAGACATAATTTATGAATTTATAATATCAAAATTATCTCAGGGTGAATTTTTGGTATTTTTCTGAAAACATTCAATTTTTGATGAATAGTGAAAAACACTGCATTATTAGTTAAAAATGACTTTTATTTAAATATTTTTTATTTTTATTTAATTTTTTTAGGTCAAAATACATAAATAATACCTATATTAGTTCAATTAAATTCACTGGATTCATTTTATAATAATATTAGATATATAAATTTTTATTGAACTTTTTAACGTCTTTTACCCACCGTCTAAGTACATTTGAAAATTTGTATAAAACATAATATTACTGATTCTATGAATTGAATTTCAAAAATTCGAGAGGCACAATTTAAATCACTATGTAAAATTTGGTTCAATGGGACGAAAATAATTTTTGACGAATTGTAACGTTTGAATTTTATTTACCACAATTAAAAGTAAATAGGGTAATTACGGGTAAAAATAATATTATAGTTACCATAACACAAGTCCTAATTCTATTGGCTACATGTATTTAGGCCAAAATAAACCTTATTAATAATAAAATAATAATTTTTATCAACTTGGATTAGATTAGAACATTTATTTTATTTTATTTAAAGAAGAGTTAAAAGTATTAAATTTAAAATTTAATAATTACATAATTTTTAATATAGGGTTATACAGAAGATAAATTCGACTATAATTATTCATTACAAATCTAAAAATATTTCCTATATTATGGTATTTTTTTATAATTTTTATAAATTATATAATTAAATTTATTTATGACACAATGATGATACAGTAATTGCCTTATTAAGGAAAGATTAAACAAATTGACATTATAAATATCAAAAATTGAAAATTGAGACTTTTGATGCAATCCATTAATTTTATAGGTGAATATGACATGTTATGGTTGATTTAATGTATTTTTTTAAAGTAATCAACATTTTATAACTTTCACAAAAACAAAATACTTAATAGTGTCAAAATTGACATAAATGAGTTTAAAAAAACAATACTATATTATTAAATGATATAACATTCCTAAAAATTTTAGGATTGGTAAAAGAACTTATATAATGATAGATATGTCATTAATTAACAACTTTAGGTTCTCTTGGAATTTTATAGTATGTTTATGAACCATGTATTATAATAATACAAGAAGACACGGTAAAAGATAAATTATTCAACTAAGGGTTAAATCTAAAAGATAAGGTCAATATGGTAACCTAAACTTGTCTAAAACCTATTGGATGAGAGTATTTAGACCCATAACCACCTTATCCTAATACTAAATCCATTTGTATCTATTAGAAACCTAAAATAATTTAAGAATAAATTAATATTTCAAGATTTTCCTAAAGTGCCCCCACCTCTCGTAAAAAAAGGTACTTCCCCTTCTCTTAAATTCACACCTCCAAATCCATTTGGATTAGAAAACCCCTACTAAAATCTCCTCCAAACTACCCTCAATTAAACATAGAGTCCTTGATTTTATTATAAATCCATCCTATGTAGCTATTTTGTTCAAATCCAAAGGAAGAACCTGACGAAGAGTTAATTATATCATCACCTCCTTCAAAGTTATTTTCTTCTTCCAATCCATCTTTCTTTGTTGTTTCCATACCAAATTAATAACTCCAGTACCTCATAAATATTTTGATGTTATTATGAATATGTTACAATCGTATTCATTATCTTATCCATCCTATGAATGAAAAATTCACCATACGCATGTACGTACGACTTACCGTCTCCACATCGTGGTGTAGTTTTTTTTCAAAACTTCATTATTTGGATGGGTATAATAAAGAGTATAATTGATGTAAATAATAAATATAACATGTTAATTATTCTTTATATATAATATTCTATCCGATTACATATGATTTCACCATCAAAAGAATAAAATTATCGCTCGTACATACGTACGACTTATCGTCTCCACAATGCGATGAGATTCATTTCTACGTTCACCATTCAACGATGATTATAAAAATATATATTATTAATAATTATGTAATATATGAAATAATAATTCTAATTTAAATAAATAAATATATATATATGTATGTATTTACATATATCTCATTCACTTACATCCATTCAATACGATATGAAAATGGAAGCTGTGTTTTTGCATACGTACGACCTACCAGCTCCATACATGGTGTTTTCCATTTCATATATATATAATATATATATTTATATTCTGAATATATATGATACATAAAAAATGTTTTAAATTCTGTAAGAAATTAAATCATGATATAAGTGATATGATCAAGAATAACAAGTTAAAACATGTTTGATAAAGAAATTAATTATAACCTAAAATGTTATTTTAACATGGAAATTATTATTAAACGTGTAGTATAAAGTCATAAATAAATCATGTATGATATCATAAATATTAATGTGGTTCTGGTACAATTAAATAACATATTATGTTCATTATACAGTAGGTTAAATGTACCATTAACCAAAGGAATGTACAAGGTAAGGGTTAATTCCTCAATTTCATTATAATTTGAGATTTTTTATATATAAGTATTTACAAGGAAATTTTTATCACCCATCTCCATGTTTCATAAAAATGTTATCAAAATGAATATTTTAAGGTTTTGTGGAAGGGACTCTTTAGAAAGAACATCATTTTAAATGATTTAATGAATTATTTTTCTAAATCATTTTAATTAATGTCCATGTTTAAAAAATGATTTTAAGGGTTTATTTATATAGACATGATTGTTTTAAAATGTTAATTACCTTAAAATTTTTAAAAGTGTTATGGGACAGTTTGATTAAAAACCTCTTTTAAATGAAATCCTTTATAAATGCGGGACTTTTAAATGATTTCACATAAAGGATATTTCTCTCAAAGAGTTTTACTAATAATTTTCAACTATGTCAACATCTTTTACTGGATAATATTCTTTATTAAGGTTGATTTATTATAATAAAATCTTCCATATTTTATTTAATTAGTTATGATGTGTTTGACTATGGATGTGATATTTTTATACCATTCATGGTTTAATGTTAAATTATTGACATTTTTTATGAAACCATTAATATGAATCTTTATGTTAGGTTTCAAAATTTTCATATGAGAAATGAATTGGACTTAGTAAGTGACGGGTGGAGCCCTCTATAGCTCATCAATGCATCGTTAGGTCTAATGAGACAAACTATTGTCTTGGAACAAGGCCTTGAATTTTTTTTATTCTTGGCACAAGGCCATAACTATGTGGTTATGATGTGCGGTATTGTTCATACCCTCATTATGAAATTTGTTACTACATTTGATTATTCAATTAGTAGAATATCCAATTGCATGTTTATATGGTAAGGTTTGATTAATTGTTTCCATATTATGTTCATGTTTATGTTTAAAAGGCTGTTGTTTTTATTACACATATTTCCTTAAATTTTTATAGCTTCCGCTAAATTGTTTTCCCTTATTGAGCAACTGAGACCACCACTTTCGTAGTTTTTGTTTTCCTAGGATCACAAGAAGTGTATTCTGATTGATATTCAGGGTTAAGCTTGGGGATTAATGGCGTTTTCCAAGGGTTATTTATGTTGAATTTTATGTTTTCATGTGTTATGTAACGTTCAAGTATGTAATCTATTTTCCAAGATTGCTAAACTGATCGGTCCTTTGGGACTTCATTCCTTCTAATAATTACAATTTATTAAAATAATGCACCGGCTCCAGGATTCTGGGGTCGGGGCATTACAGTTTGTGTCAGAGGATGTTTATCAAAAACCTTGGAAATAGATTTAGATAAACTCTAATTAGGAAACATTACCATAAGATAAACATTGAGGATTAGTATAGAAGAACATCCTAAAATTTTTGTAATGTAGTTATTTTGTGAATTTTTCAAGAAATACATCCCTGTCAGGATACGAGAAGGTAGAGGAAGCTCTGGAACAGATATATCTAGGGATAAAACCCAAAAACACCATTTTGAGCTAGACTGGAATGGGAATTGTTGCATGACAATGTTCCTTGCTACACTCTTGGTTACGACACTCCCGAGGGATATGGTTAAGATAATTCAAATTTTATTTACAAACCATTATGAAGGATTAATAAATAAATATGTCAGCAAATAAACCATTTTTATGATTTTGATACTAGATGTGTGAAAATATTCAATTAATGTGGAGATTTTTATAGTTTTTGGATTGTAAATTATGATATATTGTAACATAGTTTATGTCTCCATTTAGAAATGGTTCCCTGTAAAAGGATCGAGAACTTTAGCAATATCCATGATCCAAAGAGTAAGAAGGGTCATATCGTTGATGGTATTATGCCAACATTTAGAAGGAAAAATTCTCCCACATATCAACATCATATGAAGAAATATTATCATGTGTTAATACAATTAGTAATGAATTATTTGATTCCTATGGATTTTAAGGGAAGAAATAGAATAAGAGAATGGTAGTGAAAAGATGGATAAAGGGAAGAAGGGAAAGAAGTATTTTCCCACATGTGATAACTGTGGAAAGAATCACCCTGGGAAGTGCGTGAAAGGAATATTAGCTTGTTATAATTGCGGAGAAAAAGGAAATCATGTTCGTGATTGCAAGTCAAAGAAAAAGGCTTAAAATGTAAAATGCTTCATCTGCAAGGAGTTGGGACACTATGTGAATCTATGTCCCAATCATCAAAGTATACCCCAAATGATGTTATTAGATAATAATCAAGTTCTAATACTACCAAACATGCAGAGGAATGGTTATTCTTCTTAAGTTGTTATTAAATAATGGTGTCATTCGAGTAGAGGTTATAAGAATTATAAAGTATATAATGATTGTACTGCAATACGGTTTCATTAAGGATTTAATATTTTATGGTACAAAGTAACGTGACACAGTTTCAAGTTAAAAATTTTGAAAAATATATGGTTGGGGAAATATAACCCTTAATATGTTTCTGAAATAGAGATATTGATTTTTGAATAAGACATAATTGAGTTAGATAAAGTATATTGGATATTATTAACTACCTTAGAACTAATTCATTTTTTATTTATTCCATTATTGTTGGAGATTACTACATTTTTTGGATTTAAGAGGTATATCTGGTATTTTATAATGAATAAGGGAGGATGAAAATATTCAATAATGTTTTATTGTAATTGCGGGTGTTACCATGGTTTGAGATAATACATGATGAAGGTATTCACATGTTATTATGTGTCAAAATAAATCTTCAATATGTTTACCTTACTTATAAATTTTGGACTGTGAGTTTGGGAAAAAGTATTTTGGATTAGTCTAAAGGTTGGAATGAATTAAGTTGGACATTGGATACTATTGTTAAAGATAAAATATTGTTTCCGTTTGAATTGGGGATGACCTCATTGATTGAAGGTTCAAACATTCCAATCGGTTTCTAACGGTTCTATTCGTAGAACTGAAAACCTCCAATGATTCTGTATCCATTTGGACCTACATTCAAAAGGTAGTCGCTCATAAGTTGTGGACTGATGAGGCTTAAGAATTTGCATTGGTCAAGAGGATGGGAGGTCGGACTCATCACACCTTTTTGGGTGGAATTATTGCCTACTCTGGGAATCATTTTATATATTTATGTTATGTTCATGAATCCTTATTACATTACCAAGTATAAAATTAGCTTTCCTTTAGACCTGACAATCTATGATTATATATATAGGAAATTTAGACAATCTTTTATATGTATTCGAGGTTCTTCATCGATATAGAATCATCTGTATTTGTTAGAGATTCTTAGTCAATGGTATCCTTCAATACATGAAAGTCTCTTGGTCATTATGATGACCATACTGGTTTTAAAGCCACTCAGTGGGGCACTTGAAGTTTATTGTCATTCAAAAGGACATGGATTATTTCAGATTTGGGATTGTACCCGCAGATGGGATACCTACGTATCCTTTATTTAAAAAAGGAATAAAAACCCACGTAGTTCGAATATGAGGTTTATGCATGATTGATGGATCAAATAAAGATTTCACGATTACTTTCACACTCTAATCTCGTGTGAGACATGCTCGGTGTGAGAAACAGGAGGTATTGGTAAAACAAGACAACTAGTGCAATGAAAGATGCAATTATTTGGGGCTTATGTATGTATGACTACCCAAAACAGATGAAAATTGGGTTTTACTTCAAGGAAGAAACCCAGGAATAAGGTCAATAAAGGTATATGTGCTTTATGGAGATTTTGATACTCTAACTTTGGGCTTACTCCTAAGGAAGATTCCCAAATTAGGAGGGGACTTGTGATTGGGTTTTACTCTTGAGAAGGAAGCCCAAATCAAAAGTAGAATAAGACTAGTTAATAGAAATTATGACCGGGGATTATTCTTGAGAAAGAGGCCCAGTTTAAAAGATTTTGAGAATTGGGGATTACTCCTAAGGAGGAGGCCCGGGTTAAGGGAATTGGGGCTTACTACTAAGGAGGATGATCGTATTTTTAGACTTTGAGACTAGGGATTACTCCTGAAAAGGAATCTCAAGTTAAGATAACCATGGTTGGGGCTTACTCCTAAAAAGGATGCCCATAATTGGGAATTTGGGGCTTATTCCTGAAAAGGAGGCCCATAATTAGGGGAATTGGGGCTTACTCTTAAAGAGGATGCCCATATTTTGGGAATTATGATTTTTGGTAACTTGGGGCTTACTCCTAAGGAGGATTCCCAAAATGAAGGGAAATTGAAGACTGGGGCTTATTTCTGAAATGGAGGCCCACAGTTTAAGGAACATGGGGCTTACTCCTAAGGGGGATTCCCAAATTAATAAGGACTTGGGGATTACTCCTGAAAAGGAGGCCCAGATTAATGAAAAGTTGGACTGGGGATTTCTCCTGAAAAGGAGGCCCATAGTTTAAGGATTCTCTCATCTTAAAGGATGAGGTTGGATGAATGAAATATCTGACATTAGTGACATAAATATATGTGAATCACAATGTTTTAAGAGATGTTCCCTAGAATTCCTTTCAGATAAGGAAGCCAACAAGGAAATCATGCAATAAATGACTTTGGAGAGAGTTCTAAAGGGTTAATCTTTCATAGGATGAGTGGATAGGAATAAGAGAGGTCAAATAGGCAGGAGGGGCACCCAAAAATATAGGGGCGTGCAAGTCCTGGTGGTAGCTCAAGTGTTGCATGGGCGCTCAAGTCCTAGTCGCACAAGTGTACTTGCGTGACACATGGGTACTTGCATGACGGAAAATCCTTGGGGTAGAACTTGGGTGAGGCTTGACTCAAGCCTTTAATACTCCCCCTTGAGACTTCCATAATAGAGGCATGCATGTTATGTAGAAGGAGTAAGGCAGAGCACAAGTGTGGCCATTTCTCTTAAGGGCTGGTTAACTAGGCGCGCAAGTGTTAATGAATTTCAACACTTAGACCTTCCTCCATCATTAGATCTTCTGTTCTAGGTATGAAATTACCTTAGAAGTGTTTGGAAGCTTTGAGAAGAGACTACGGCGCCGGGAGCGCAAATCTGAGATTCTGGAATTTTTCCCTCTTTGAATGGGGGGCCCACAGGGTGTATTTATAGGTTGGAGAAGACCCTGGGCAAATTTTCAAAGAAGGCATGCAAGTCACCTGCACGACCAATAGTCGGCGTTCAAGTATACATGCGCAACCTTGGTGGAACTTGCGCGACCCACATGTAAATGACTCCTTGTTCATTCCTTCATCCATTTTTTGATGTTTTCTTCAAAGGATGAATCACTTTATACTAAGGTATTTCCCTTTCCCTTCGTTTAGACTCTGTGATGGAAAATAGAGTCCACAAAAGACCCCCCTCAGAGTTGGAACTAAAAGAAATGAGAATGTGACTCTATAGAAAAGATGAAAATCAAAGTAATGGGGACGCACAAGTGTTGAGCACGCATAGGGCGGCACGCATGTATTAAACCGCACAGGTAGCGGCGCGCAAGGGTGTGGCCTAGCCTATAAATACGCGGCCATTCTCATGCAAAGCTACCAGATTTTTAATTTTCAAGGTTTATCCACACAAGTTACCTTTTCCACATAAGTTTTCTATTTTTTCCTCTATTTCTTCACTGTCACGCTTCTATCAAGGTATTTGGACATGTAGAGTTTATACTTGCCTGCCAAACACTTGCGCGGTACATCATACTTGCATGACAAGATTAGAATTGCGCATTAAGATTAGACTTGTGGGCCTTAATGCCTTTTCCATTTTTCGAATTCATTCACAAATTTTATGAAAAATAAACCCATTTAAGAGTTAATTTATTCAAATTTTGTGCAGATTCAATGGCTCCCAAGAGAATCGGAATGGCTGACAAACTGGATAGAAAACAGATTGATGATATGATGAGCATCATTGGCCATGATTAATATACCGTCTACGATAGAACTCTCCTGGATTTGGATAATTATCCGAAGAAGTAGCATCTTGATTCCCCAGAAAGCATCTATCTGCCATTGTATGGATGTGGTCATCTACGAGAAGTTACCATTCCATAAGCAAAGAACTATCTCCAATTTTTTTTGGTTTAACAATTATACCAACTCTTCTTCAATAAATATTTCATGTGGGGGAGCATTTTTAACTGCTAGAAACAGTGGAGAAGGCCCATATGATGCATCATAACCCTTGTACGCCAGATCTGAAACCTCGCAAGCCTGAGCTGCATCAACATTGTTATCCCTCAATCTTCCGAAATTCCTAGATGGATCAATCCAAAGGCTGGAAGAAGAGTTGAGACTTCTACCCTGGATGAGGTGTGAAGCCAACCTGGATATGGGAATACTAGGTGCGACAAACCTGTGTAGAATTTGTCAAATATTTGAAAGGAGTTGCGATATATGAAGCCATCTGGTTTGGGAAAACATATGTTTATAGGCATGATAACTTCGTTCCAGAGATACATATCCATTGGAGTATAGAAACCAATACGTTACATCTGAATCACGGAGAAGTAGGAATCAGTCTGTGGGATGTCCACAAAATCTCAGGGGCTCCAATTTTTGCTGATATGTATGATGAATTCATCCCTCCCAAGGTGACTTGGAATGATTCGGAGAAGACTCCAGCTTTAGCTCGAGAATTATTGAAAATCTTCCACAAGCTCAGGAGTTCAGAGACCTCCATAACTCATTCTAGAAAGGATAATCATCCAGGAGAGTGGATGAATATGCTTCTTATTGAGAAGCAGGAGAAGGAGCCAAAGGAGAAGGGATCCAAGAAGAAGAAGCCCACTCGTCCTACCACCAGCACCAAAATAGAGAAGAGGGGTGCTCTTGGCACATTCTTGCCGACTCTGGAATCAAGAGAATTTGAAAAGTGGGGATATGAGGTGAAACAGAGGATCCCAAAGAAGACTCGTCTAGCGGGCTTCTTGGCCTTGTGGATTAGCATTTATCTTCTACCAGTCAGGGACTCGAAGGGAGGCGTCAATCCAGGGACCTTCGTTATTGAGGCAAAGTTGGATGAGGGAAAAATAGTTGGGTTGGCTACCCCCATTTTAGCAGAGATTCACAGGATCTTACTCCATGTCTTCTTGGGTATGTCTCCTTCAAGAATAGTGGGACCATTCCAATTTTTGTGGGGATGGATCACCACTCACTTCATAAAATATAATGTACAGAATGGAGTACAGATTCCTAGAAGTTCTTTCAGGCCATTAGTGCAGGCATTCTATGGAATTGCTCCACTAACTCTCAACTCTTATGAAATGAAGGTGAGGCTGAGCATGTATAAGGAATTTAAATTCTTTCCTTATGGAAATCCTCCAACCGGGCGGTTTTTTGATGATGGAACAACCAGTCTGGATTTAAGGGCATACATGCTGGCCTGTAGAGATGGTGTGCTGGTCGCCAGGAATGATGGAGAGATTATATGTGAGGCCTATGCTTCATATAGATTTTCATGTCAATTCAAGTCTTTTCATAAGTCTTATGTATCTCCCACTGTGCATATCAGGTTAGAGAAACATCCGGTGGTTTCCTAGAAACTATGGTTGTTGACATCTAGGGAGAATACTGGGGCAGTGTTTGAGCTACTGGTTGAAAAAGTGGCATATTACTTGACCACATGGTACGCTGAGAACTGGATAGCATCATACCCTAGAGGGGTGTTGAATCACCCAGTTTATCAGGTGGGGAATAGGAAGAGGACTGTAGAAAAAGAACACCTTCCTCATGAAGGTGATGCTTCCCCATCTGAAGCTGATTCGACAGATTCCTCATCCAGGACAAACTCACCGGATTCCTAGGATGGGGATGATGAGGCATAGTAAGTGGTGAAGTGGCCTCATGCCCAATATAATCCCCCAATCAGAATCAAAAGACCCACTCCATCAGCTCCTGGTAAGTTACTTAATTGTGGAAATTTAATCACCAATAATGTATAGAGAAACAAGTTTTATTATCTTATTCTCTATCAGTAGTTGCAGGAGCTGGGAAGAAGCTGAAGTCGAAGATTGTAGGATCTTCCTCGCAACCTTCTGGTACACATTCTGAATATCTACGACCAGAGGCTATCCAGACATGGCAGAGTTTATATTTTGATACTGAAACTACCTGGCTGGATTTGTGCGAGGGGCTACACCTCCCTGGAATAGGGAGACTTCTGGCTTCTACGGATATCAGTTACATGGGTAATCCCGATGAAGTGCGGGCTTATATCAGAGAGCTGTAAATTCTCATATATGCCACTGATGATCCCATTCCTGTCACCAAGTGGGTAATGGAAATGATATATTGTGGCACCGCTGAGGGGACTCATGAGGTGTGGAACAATTACGTGGCCCCTGAAGATGTAAGTTTTTTCTTTCCTTATTTTCCTTGCAACTTGATTTCAGTCAAAGATTTTTTACTTAAGGAAATTATTTTCTTCATCCTACAGCTTGAAAATAAAGGAAATACTGAGGTTCCTTCACCACAATATATACCTGGTGGTACGTCCATCGGGGTTGCTGCTGAATCTTCTCGCGAATCGGGCGAAATATCTCCAGGACAGCAGGACATGAATGAATAGTCGGACATGGCCTTCCATTATCCAATTCAAGTGCCTGTAAGGGAGACGGCAAATACTCCCAAAAACCCAAAGAAGCAATGGAAACAAAGGAGGAAGTCCACAACTAAATGCTTCATTAGTAGCGGTAAGTCCTTCAGATGATCATGAGTCTATACCCATGAAAAGGTTGCTCATATTTCTGGGTATTACAGGGGCTTCTTAAATTTCCCCTCTGACGGAAATGACTGATCCTCCATTGAGGAACACAGAGGATGCTGTGGAAGAATCGCAAATTCATGCTGACTTGGATGCTCCTAGAGAAGAGACATCACTTGTTCCCAGTATCCCTTATGCTACTGTTTCAAGAATAGAGGAACCTGCTTCGGGTAAGTTAACAATACTTCATAAAATGTTGAATGAAACACCAACTGACTTCCATTCTGTGATACTTCAGGTTCAACCCCTGCACTAGACCTTCTGGCGGCTATTGCAACTAATGCCACGATTTTACTTGAAGATGTTATCCAGGGTCAGGGACGGCAGGATGTAGGTCGCCAAGAAGACACATCAAATGCTCCCACTGGTGAGACTAACCAGCATTCTGAGATGACGTTAGATGAAATGATGGAACATGGCGCGTCTTTTGATGATTTTATAAATCATGTTAAATTACCAAGTAATTTAGAAAATTATGGACGTAATTATTATCCTTAATCCTATTAAAAATAACTTCTTATTACATGTCTAATCATGACCGGTTAAAATGTGCAGTTCTGTCTAAGCAAGCTGCTGAAATACCAATGCCTGAAGAGGGTACAGAAAACCCTACTATTGTAGAGACATTAGCCCAGGTGGAGCTGAACCCCATAGAACTTCCTCAAACGCATCCTGAAAATCCTGTCGAAGCTAAGAAATATGGGGAAGAGCCCTCTCGGGTTTTTGATCTAACGTTGGGTAAGGGATAACAATATTTTCGACTGTACTTAATTTTCAAGACTGTCAATTGTCTTTTGTTATCCTTTGAAACTAACCAAAGATTTAAATTGATTATGCAGGGCCATCAATTTCAGTGGCTAGATCTGGAGGTGAAGCCCCAGCCTCCGCCCCAACGGGAATTGAATGTGAAGAACCATAGGTCAGAGGGGAAGAAGCAGAACAGGGCACTTCCCTAAGTGCATTAATCCTAGATTATATTCCCCCCTGTGAAATTGAAGCTGATTCATATCCAGAAGTACAAAAGGCACTCCAATTTTCCCGACGCAAGGCATGAAAAAACATATGGAATATCATATCTGAAGTGCCTTTAGAAGAGATTTCGTCGAAGATCTCACGACTGTCATCTCTGTTTGTTATGCTGGGACTTGGCGGTTTTTGATATCAAAAGATCCATGTCGCGGTAAAACAAGTCATCTTAATAAGGGAGCAAGAGTAGAAGTGTCGTGAAGATCTTACTAGGGTGAATCTGTCAGCTAATATCAGTGAGTTTGAGGCTGTGGTATCCCGAGCTGAGGCTGACTATGCTGCCAAGAAGAAGGATCTGAAGCATAATATCAAAGATAAAGTCGTCCAGCAGATGAACCTCCAGTAATAGTTAGATATTGTTACTGGGGAACATGACCAACTCAATAATTCATTGGCGGGAGCTCAAGAAAATGGGATGAAACCCATTACGGATGCCAAGAAAGCA
This sequence comes from Viscum album, assembly GCA_963277665.1. Classification (NCBI taxonomy): domain Eukaryota; kingdom Viridiplantae; phylum Streptophyta; class Magnoliopsida; order Santalales; family Viscaceae; genus Viscum; species Viscum album. The sequence goes on from OY728134.1 coordinate 1,286,702,171, forward strand.
CCCTATCCGGCTGAAAATAGTAAAGTTGGTTGAGTGCATGAGATTCAAGTGGATTCTGATGAAGCTCAGGATGTTGTACATCAAGTGAAGACTTATGTCGACAACCTTTTTTTATTCTTGGAAAAGAGAAGAGAATCGAGTCTCTGGATGTCCTTCTAACTTTTATGCATCAATGAAGAATACTTTCATCTTCCATTATTTGTGCTTCTATTCTTTGATACCGGCTTTAAATTTTACCTAAGCCAATGGGCCTAGTAAGCATATTTTGATTTTTGTTTGGATTATTATAAATAACCCAACAAATATTGAATATTTTTATTCCTCAATATTACCTAAAATCATACAAGATGTATGTTTAGTGAGATGGAACATGAATTTTGTTATGAGTTCCTTTGTCTATTGTGAGCAATTTAATGTCATGCACGTTGGACATAAACAGGCTAATGTTTAAGGTCGAAATAACTTTGACAGAATGGATTAAAATTGACTCAATTCCTTGACAAATTATCTAAAAACATTTTACCACACTCAAATGTGAAGGAAAACAAGTAAACTATGACTTAAGAAATTTTGAATCTCAGTAATGATACGAAAAAGGGATAAAAGGCATTATAAAATGTAGATCCTAAGAATGAAGTTATGATTTTTTAACAAACCTGTTAGGGGGTTGAATTATGTAGGGCCACCTATGGGCATTGGTTGCATAGTCAAATAATAGTATATTTTGGCTGGAATGTCTGTTATGTAGACAGGTTATGCAAGGCCACCTAAGGGAACGTGCTGCATAGATAGGAAAAATAACTCTCAGAAATTTACTCTTCTATTGCTAAAAAGACAGTGGAAGTTTATGGAGATTCAAATTTTCCAAAGCATAGAGTTTACTATATAGAGAGAGGTACATGAATATAGAGAAGATATTTCCAAATAAGATGGTCTAATAATTAGATGAATGTCACTCCTACGAAAGTCTGTCCCAAACGTAGGGAAGGGAAATATAACCCATAGACTTGAATACTTTCAGATCATGAAAAATAATATGAAACAAATATGTTAAGGATGGTTATTTTTTACAGATCCTTACATATTTTCGATAAGACCAATAAGGAAAAAAGGGTTTCTTCCCAATAATAAAGTTACCATTATCTGAAAACCCGTTATGGGGTTGAATTATGCATAGCCGCATAAGGGCATTGGCTGCATAGTCAAATAATAGTATATTTTGGTTGACAAGTCTGTTATGTAGACTGTTTATGCATGGCCACCTAAGGGCAGGTGATGCATAGTTAGGCAAAAGAACTCTCAAGAATCGTACATTTTGTAACCAGCAGTCGAGAAAAAGGGTAATGAAGATCTGAAAATATATATGGTTAGGATTATGACACATAAATATGGGTATTGTCCAATGTATGCAGATATACACAGATCAATGCTTACCATAATCATGTTATGGCTGGGTCCTGAATTGAAATATTGGACTTCACTACGTATCCCATAAGGATGGGAATCAATCCATTCATAGTTCTTGTAATATAGTTTAACGTCATGTGGGATGAGAGTATAAGAGATCTTAGTTTAGGGTCAAAGAACTCAGACCATTATAAGAAATACACAGTGTGTGTTTTCACAGGGACTTTTCAGCTAGGGGACTGAAAGTAGAATTTGGGGTTAGGCTCAAAATGCTTGGGGCTGGATTTGAGGGACACTCAAACGTTCCTATGTATCCCATAAGGATGGGAATCAAGCCCACGTAGTTCTAGAAATACCCTCTGTGAAAATTTGGATTGTACATGTGAAGGGTGAAAGGGGACTTTAGTGCAATGATGGTTTAACCCAAGATAAAAGGTTCAGGCATTGCTATGTATGCACATAGTCTTTGGAATATAATATGATTGAAAATCAATGTAAATAATGATTCCCTCTCAGGTGAGGGTATCAAAGAATATTTTATTTTATTGTCATATAAGACAGAAATGTTGTATAGTTTAACATCGTATTGTAAGGACGAAGGTGAACCAATGTAAAGATATTGATTCTAGGGGCGGTTTCATGAATCAACATCGTACAAGATGGTGGTGAACTAATGTGAAGAGATTGGTTTTGGGCTTGAACCTTAGAAGGTTTCCTATGTACCTATCCTAGAAGGCAAGGATCAAAGTCCGCGTAGTTCAATTAAAGAATGAATTAGTGATCAAGTTGTTCTTGGGGACAACGACCAAAAAAAATGTTGTTGGGACTTACACATGGTTAGCAGCCAAGAGAGGGTGTTATGGTTGAAGTTTTCTCTAAGCTCACGTGAGTCATACTCAGTGTGAGAAACAAGAGGAAGCAACAACCTTAACGATGCACAGTTTGATGTCATGTAGGACATATGAAGGGACTATGTAGTTTAGAGTCTTGTAGTTATGAATATTGGTGCTGCACAGTTTAGTGTCATGTAGCAGGGACAAAATACAGTTTAATGTCATGTAGTATATATTTAAGGGACACAGATTAATGTCATGTTGGACAATAAGGTTACTGTACAGTTTAGCGTCCTATTGCTAAAACGATGGGTACAATATAGTTTAAAGTCATGTTGGACAAAATGGGGGGAATGTGCAGTTTAATGTCATGCAGTAAGGACAAAGAAGACACAGTTTAACATCATATTGGATGTATTAGGGACTTTTTCATAGTTTAATGTCATTTTGGACAAAAAAAAGGACGATACAGTTTAACCTCATGTTGGATGATGGTGAGAATAGTTTATGGTCGTATGCATGGACCGTTGGTTATGCAGTTTAACACCTTGCTGGACGTAAGGGACTTCAGTACAGTTTAACATCATGTAGTTAGGACGTCATAGTTTAACGTCATGTTGGACGTAAGTGCCAATAGTTTAAAGTCGTATGCATGGACCGTAGATGGTGAATTTTAACATCTTCTGCGACGAGAGAAATGCCAATATTTTAAGGTCATATGCATGGACCGTAGATTTTTTGGGTTCATACAAAATATTTCTTCGGAAATATGGCATTGGTTGGAGTAGTGATGAGTTCTCCATCCATTGAGATTAAAGAATAAGCTCTATTGGAGTAGACATTATGTATTGAATAAGGTCATTCCCATTTCGGCTCAAGCATGGAAGGTTTATTTCCTGGTATAATTGGAGTTTCGAGAACTAATACCAATTCTCCCTGAATGAATGAACGAAGACGAACTTTTTTGTTGAATGCTCGTGCTATTCGATTCTAATAGACTTCCAAGTGGTGCATGGTGCACAGTCTTTTCTCATCTAACCGTTCCAATTCGTCCAATCGCTTTTGAGATTGGTAATCTGTCGATGATTGATCACAAATGGATACTCTAAGTGAGGGTTGTTGAACCTCAATTGGAAGGACTGCTTCTGTTCCATATACCAATGAATATGGAGTTTACCGCGTTGCAATGCGAGTGGTGGTTTGATAAGCCCATAAAGCATGAAAGAGTTTATCAGGCCATGACTTCTTATCTTTATCCACTATCTTTTGCAGTATATTTGACAGAGTCTTGTTGAAAGCTTCTATCTGTCCATTGGCCAATACATGATACCGAGATGAATGATTGGATTTGATGTTGTATTCCTGATATAACATCCTCACCTCAGATGAACAGAATTTGGTTCCATTATCCATCAGTATGGTATGAGAGACACCAAATATGGTAATGATGTTAGACATGATGAAGCTAACAATGCATTTAGAACTGAATTCTTTGAGAGGTATTTCCTCTACCCATTTGGAAAAGAAGTCTATAGTAGTAAGAATGTACTTCAACTGCTCGGCTGTAGCCGAAGGATAAGGCCCCACTACATCCATTCCCAATGTGGAAAATGACCATGAGTATTTAGCTGTATGAATAAATTCTGGGGGTTGATGAATGAAGTTGGCATGTACTTTTCATGAATGACACTTCTTTGCGAAATCAACATAGTCTTGTATCATTGAAGGCCAAAAGTATCCAAGCCTTCGAATTTGATCAGATAGTCTGTGTCCATACTGATGGGCACCATCGACTCCTGCATGCACTTCTTTCATGACAGCCACTGTCTCTTCACCATCAATGAATCTAAAGAGAAATCCATCAAAACCCCTTTGTAGAGAACTTTCTCTATGTGATTTGGGCTATCATAAAGAGTGAAATTGACCACACATCTCCGGACTTGTTCTTTCCCAGCTCTATCAGGTAGAAGTGTTCCATTTTGAAGGTATTCCCTGAAAGGTGTCATACATCCTGTAGTATGACCATATGGTTCAGTGATGGGACTAATTTCATTGATTTCCTCTGTTATGGCTTGAACATGAGGTGAAATTGTACAATGGTGGGCAATACTGATGGTTGTCTTGTCCCGATTTGGATCTTCCAGAGCTGTGGCTATAACAGCCAGTAAATCATCTTGGGCATTTTGTGATATCGGGAGATATGAAAATGTCGGTTCCGTGGGATATTCTTCCATTAAATCTCTAATTTAATCATGCAAAGGGATTATTTCTTCTTTTACCGATTTCATAATCCCCATTGACTTATTTGATTACCAGGTCTGAATCACCTTTCACCTTTAAGTGATTCACTTGTGCTTAAAGTTCCAACTCCAAGACTGTGATGAGAGCTTGGTAATCTGCTTCATTATTTGTACCACCTCCCAACAATGAGAAGGAATAAGGTAGAACTACCTTTTCCGAGGAAATGAGTACAATTCCTAAGCCAACTTTGTGAAATTTACGATGTTCCATTTTCCTCCCTATTGGACTTCTGGAAGCACCATCAGAATACATTTCCCATGATTGAAGACTTTCTTGAATAGAGAAAACTTCCTCATCAGGGAGTTCAATATCTGATGATGTGTCTTCTACTAAAGGGTGTAGCACCCCGAGCTTCCACGGTATTCTTCTCTATGAATAATACAGTAGTGTGTGTTGTACGCAACTTCGAGTTCTAACACACACCATGACCAATCAATGTAGAAGTTATGAATAGTAATACCTACTTTTTAAAATTTTAGAAATTTTATCTCTCAAAATGGACTTCATTTTTGGATTCGGAGTATCGAATTTAGCCTAAGGTGAAAATTTGGTACTTTTCGGATAACTTTAATATTTTGATGAATAGTGAAAATTACTAAATTTTAATTAAAAAAAAAAATTAATAAAAATAATTAGTAGTGATAAATTATGAATTTGAGTGGTTTTAAAGTATAATTATAATATATTTTTACCATTTTATCCAATGGTGTTCATTAGAAATAATTTCACTTTGAAATTGGACATAAACAATTGCCAATCTTTTGATATATATTTTATCTTAAAAACACGCTATTTGTTGTGATAGCGGGAATTAATTATAAATTTAATTAATTCAAATTATATGTTTGGAATTTTGTAAAATAGATATCATTTCTGAATTAGGAATATCAATTATATCTTAGGGTGAAATTTTGGCATTGTTCTGAAAAACTTAAATTTTTGATGAATAGTGAAACTACTAAGTGGTAGTTAAAAAACTGAATTTTTCATAAAACTTAATTTTACCGCTTTTGTGACTGGAATTTCGAAAATCTGAGAGACACGGTTAAGATCAAGGAGTAAAATGTGGTTCAATGAGATGAAAATAATTTTTGGTGAATAGTAACTTTTTACTTTTATTTACCATGGTTAAAAGTAAATTGGGTAATTAAGGGTAAAAATGATATTAATATTACCCTAACACATGTCATAATTCTATTGGACAAGTGTATCTCGACCAAAAACAACCTTAGGAATAAACTATTATCATTTAGGTCCACTTATATTAGATTAGGACATTTATTATTATTTAATTCAAAGAAGAGTTAAAAGAGTTAAAATCAAAATTTATTTACTAAAACATTTTTAATATAAGGTTATACATAAGATAAATTCGATTATAAATATTCATTAGAAAGATAAAACGATTTCTTACATAATGATGTTTTATTTATAATTTTTAGACATTAAATAATTTAATTTATTTATGACACAATGATGATGCAGTAATTACCATAATAGTGAACAATTAAAATAATTGATATTATAAATACCCAAATAAATATAATTTGAGACTTTTTATGAATTAAACTAATTTTATAGGTTAACATGACATGTTAGGATTGACTTAATTAACCTTTTTCTAAGTAATCATTATGTTATAATTTTTACAAAAATCAATTATTGAATAGTGTCAAAATTGACATAAAAGAGTTTTTAAAACAAATATTATATTATTTATTGATATTAAATTCCTAAAAAATATAATGTTAGGCCAAGAGACTTATATCATGATAGTTGTATCATTAATGGACCACTTGGGGGTCTCTTGGATGTATATAGTAAGTTTATTAACCATAGAATATAAAACTACAATGAGACATTGTAAAAGTGAAACTAATTAACTAAGAGTTAATACTTAAAGATAAGGTTAATATAATGACCCAAAACTGTATAAATTCTATTGTTTGAGTGGTTTTAGACCCATCCCCACCTTAACCTTTAACTAATCCACTTTTGTTCAATTAGAAACCGAATATTAATTTATTATAAAATAATATTTTTAGCTTTTCCAAAGGTACCCCTCACCCCTCTTATAAAAGGGAACTCTCCCTTCTCATTAACTCACACCTTCAAAGCCTTTTGGTTCGGCCAAACTCTGCCCAAATACTCTCCCAACTTCCCTCACTTAATCTTAGAGGCCTTCCTTTAGTCATAAAGCCAACTTAAGGATCCCTTTTGATCAAATCAAAAGGAAGAACCCGAATAAGAGTTAATGATTTCACCACCCTTTTCCAAGTTCCTTTCTTCTTCCTCTTCTTCTTTATTTGTTATTACCATTCTAAAATAATTAATACAGTATCTCATATATACTATAATATTATTATAAATATGGTACAACAATATTCAGTATTCTATCCATCCTTTGAATGACATTTCACCATACGTGCATACGTACGGCTTACTGTCTCTACGTCGTGGTGTAATTGTTATTCAATATATTATTATTTGGATGGGTATAATAATGATTTTTAATTCATTTAAACAATAAATATAACATGATAATTATTCTGTAGATGTGATATACCATCCAATTATATATTATTTTAATATCAAAAAAATGATATTTTCGCTCATGCTTACGTACAGATTACCGGCTCCACGACGCGATGAGATTCATTTCCAAGTTCACTATTCATCGATGATTATAAAAATATATATTACTAATAAGTATGTAATATATGACATAATAACACTACTAGATATATATATATAATGATTTATTTACTTACATATATCTTATTCATTTACTTCCGTTCAATACTATATGAAAACAGAAACAACGTTTATGCGTACGTACGGACTACCGTCTCCATAAACGGTGTTTTCCATTTCATATATATGTCTATTATACATATTTATATTATAAATATATATGATATATTTATCATGTTTCATATTCTTGATGTATTTAAATAATTATCAATGTGATACAACCAAGAGTGAAAAGTTAAAACAGGTATGATAAAGAAAGTGATTATTACCCAAAATGTTAACTTAACATGGAAATTATTATTAAATGGGTAATATAAAGTCATAAATGAATCAGTTATGATATCATAAATATTAATATGGTTCTGTTATAATTTAATAACATACTACGATCTTCGTATAGGAGGTTAAACGTACCCTCGACTAAAAAAAGTGCAAGGTAAGGGGTTTTCATCTCACTTCTTATTCCCGTGAGATTCATGTCATATTTCCACTATTAACTTTTGTGTGGTGTATGTACTTCCCATAATTGTATTATTTGTGTAATAAACTATAATTTATATATATTTACATATTCATTGTATGATACCTCTTTAATGGGTTGTATGTTTCGTAAGTTACCAAATTGGTAAGGGTTAATTCCTCAATCTCATCATTATCCGAGATTATTTATGTGTAAGTATTTACTGGGACATTTTTATCATCCATGTCCATTTTTCATAAAAATTATTTCAAAATGAAGATTTTAAGGATTTTTAATGGTACTCTTTATCAAGATCATAATTTAAAATGTTTTAAAGATTTATCTTTCTAAATCTTTTTAATTAAAGTCCATGTTTTCAAAATGATTTTAAGGATTTATTTATATGGACATCAATGTTTTAAAATGATAAATCTTTTCAAAAGTTTGATAGTGGTATGGGACACTTTTATTCAAAAATATCTTTTAAAATTACTTCCGTTATAAATGTGTGACTTTTAAATGATTTTACAAAAATGATATTTCTCTCAAAAAAATTTACTCATCATTTTCATCTATGTCAATATCCTTTGATGGATTTTAAGCTCATTTGAAGTTGATTTATTATAAAAAACTTCCATTGAAGTTTTTGTGATATGTTTTATTGTGGATGTGTTATTTTTATACCATTCATGGTTTATGGAGAAAGTATTGACATTTCGTATGCTAGTTTTAATACGAATGTTTATGTTATTTTTAAACCTATTCATATGACGAATGCATTGGACTTAGTATGTGACGGGTGGAGCACGCTATAGCTCCTCGATGCATTAGTAGGTCTCATGAGACAAACAAGTGTCTTGGAACAAGGCCTTGACAAAATATTATTTGTAGTCTTGGCACGAGGCCTTGGCTATGTGGTTATGATAGTCTGGCATTATGCATTCTATCATTATGAAACTGGTTAGTGATATTGCATGTGATTATTCGATTAGTAGAATATCCATGTGAATAATTAAATGGAATTATTTCATTTTATTTATTCCATATTATGCTGAAGTTCAAGTTTAAAAAGATTTTGTTTTAGTTTTATACATTTCCTTAAATGTTTATGCTTATTTTAGAAAGTTTCTGTTGTATTGCTTACCCTTACTGAGCATTTGAGCTCACCCCTTTCTATGTTTTATTTTTTCCAGGATTCCAAGAAGTGTAATGTGATTGATATGTAGGGTTAATCCAAGGGAATAATGGAATTCTTAAAGATTATTTATGTTGTTTTTTTACGTCTTAAAGTGAAAATGTAACATTCATGTATGTGATCTATTTTTTCAAGACTGCTAAACTGATCGGTCCTTCGAGACGTGATTCCTTGTAATCATGCCAATGTATTAAAATAATGCACCGACTCTGGGTAACTGGGGTCAGGGTGTTACAATTGGTATCAAAGGAAGTTTAGAAATAACCTTGGAAAGTAGATTTAGATAAAATCTGATTAGAGCACATAGCCCTAAGATAGACTTTGAGGATTAGTATAGAAGAACTTCCTAGAATTTTGGCATTGTAGAGATTTTGTGAGTTTTCCGAGCAATACATCCCTGTCTGGATACAAGCAGGTAGAGGCAACTCTGGCATAGATGTACCTAGGGGTAAAACCCGAAAACACCGCTTTGATCTAGACTCGAACGGGAACTGGTGCACGACAACGGGCCTTGTTGCACTCTTGGTTACGACACTCCCGGGGGATATGATTAGGATAATTCTCATTTTCTTTACAAACCATTATGAAGGGCTCATGAGTATATACTTACCCAAAGAAAACATTTTTATGATTATGGATTATATCCATAAACTGTTCAATTTGTGTTAGGAATTATTCATTGCAATTCATAAACTGACCTATTTTATGCTATTGTATAGAAATGGCACCCAGTAGAAGGAATGTGAACTCCAGTAATACATATGATCCAAAGAGTAAGAAGGATCGTATCTTTCATTGTATTAATCCATCATTTAGATGGGAAATAGTCTCCCACATATTATCATCATATGAAGAAATAGTATCATGCGTGGATAAGATAACTAAAGAGTTTACTGAGTCTTATGGCTTTGTAGGGAAGCAAGAGAAGAAAAGGATGGAAGAGATAAAGATGGATAAAGGGAAGAGGGAAAAAGAAGAATTTCCCCATATGTGATAACTGTGCGAAGAAACACCCCGGAAGTTGCCTGAAAGGAATGGGAGTTTGTTATAAGTGTGTAGGAAAAGGGCACAAAGTACGTGACTACAAGGGTAAGAAAATGGTTTCAAATGTACAATGCTTCATTTGCAAAGAGTTTGGACAGTACGTAAACCAATGTCCCAGTCATCAGACTATGCCACAAATGATGCTATTGGATAATAATCAAGTTATGATACTACCACAGATGAAGAGTAACGAATAGTGTTCCTATGTTGTTATTTTAGAATTATTTCATTTAAGTGTTGTATAAATGATGTTCTGGAAATAAATAAGGATTGTACTGCAGTACTATTTAATTTAGGATTTGAGATTTTATGGTACCAAGAAAAGTGACTCTACAGCGAGTTAACTTTTTTTTTAAATTACATGGTTGAAGGAAAGATAAACCTTAATATGGTCTTAATATTGAGGTAGTGATTTTGTAATAAGAGATGGTTGATTTTGGTAATTCAGGATGTTGTGTTGTTGTAAAAGAATATATTAGGAAGGAATTCACATGTTATTACCTGGACAAAAGGATCCTCATTATGTTTAACTTCCTTGTAAATTTCGGACTGTGAGTTTGGATAATAGTATTTTGGATAAGTCTAATGGTTGGAATGGATTAAGTTTGAATGGTTATGTTTTTTTGGATTTTTGTAAAAGGACAACATGCAGATCGTGTGACGACCCATCGTGTCGGACAAAGCTGCGGGAATCGAACCCACAACCATAGTTCAATTGGGATTTAAGCCTACCATTGTGCTACATGAAGTTCCTGGATGGTATAATGTAGTTTCTTTACATAAAGGGTCTGATATGTGAATTATAAATTCATTATATTTAGAACCCTAGACGATTAGGATAAATAGATTATTTTTGAGTTATATTATGTTTTGGGGTGAAAGATGAGTTTGTGGTAGAAATTTATTCATGGATAAAACTCTAATTATAACGTAAGTATATCTCCTTATGATCTTATCCAATCTCATAAATAAATTCCTCAACATTATGAAAAGGAACATAGAACAAAAATGTTATCCCAGATGGTACCTTAGATCATCACTAATTTATGGCTTTAGGATTGTTGTCCTTTTCATAGCCATGTTCTCTACCACTCTCCATTAGATAATTGATGGTTAGATTTCTCTTCCATATCCATATATTCCTACATGGAACCCCAGTATGTGTTATTTTCGGTAATCTTCATACTTTCCAAACTTTATTTTAAATAGATGCATCATTAATTCATTTTTCGATGTGGGATTTCAACTAATATATTTTGAAACGTCAAAAATGTGTTATCCTAATACCTTATGTTTTTTTGAACTGATGGTATTTTAAATCATCATAGATTGATTAATTTAAGGACCTCAATTTTAAACTTGTTTGTGATTGATCACCTCAATCACAACCTATAAATAATTACATTTTTCCTCCAATTATATGTCTATAATTTCAACCAATGTCCTCATAATCGAGATCTTAATTTTGTGGTGACCCTTTCATTTCTCTTTTCATCTTGTTAAGACTAAATTTTATTAACCAAATTTCCGATGTTGGTTTTTCCACAAAGATATTTTCTATTTTCAACCTTTATTTTCAAAGAAAAAATATCAAATTTTGAGGACAAAATTTATTGAAGGAGGGGAGAATGTAACACCTCGAGCTTCCACGGTATGCTTCTCTTTGAATAATACAGTAGCGTGTGTTGTACGCAACTTCGAGTTCTAACACACACCATGACCAATCAAAGTAGCTGTTATGAATAGTAATACCTACTTTTTAAAATTTTAGAAAATTTATCTCCCAAAATGGACTTCATTTTTGGATTCGTAGTATCGAATTTATCCTAAGGTGAAATTTTGGTACTTTTCGGATAACTATAATATTTTGATGAATAGTGAAAATTACTAAATTTTAATTAAAAACAAATTTTTTAATAAAAATAATTAATAGTGATAAATTATGAATTTGAGTGGTTTTAAAGTATAATTAGAATATATTTTTACCATTTTATCCAATGATGTTCATTAGAATTAATTTCACTTTGAAATTGGACATAAATAATTGCCAATCTTTTGATATATATTATTTCTTAAAAACACGCTATTTGTTGTGACAGCGGGAATTAATTATAAAATTAATTAATGAAACATATATGTTTGGAATTTTGTAAAATAGACATCATTTTTTAATTCGGAATATCAATTATAGATTAGGGTGAAATTTTGGCATTGTTCTGAAAAACTTCAATTTTTGATGAATAGTGAAACTACTAAGTGGTAGTTAAAAAAATGAATTTTTCATAAAACTTAATTTTACCACTTTTTTTATTTGAATTTCTAAAATCCAAGAGACATGTTTAATATCAAGGAGTAAAATGTGGTTCAATGAGATGAAAATAATTTTTGGTGAATAGTAACTTTTTACTTTTATTTACCACGGTTAAAATTGAATGGGGTAATTAAGGGTAAAAATTATATTAATATTACACTAACACATGTCCTAATTCTATTGGACAAGTTTATCTCGACCAAAAACAACCTTAGGAATAAACTATTATCATTTAGTTCCACTTGGATTAGATTAGGACATTAATTATTATTTAATTCAAAGTAGAGTTAAAAGAGTTAAAATCAACATTAATTTACTAAAACATTTGTAATATAGGGTTATAAATAAGATAAGTTCGATTGTAAATATTCATTAGAAAGATAAAATGAATTCCTACATAATTATATTTTATTTATAATTTTTAGCCATTAAATAAGTGAATTTATTTATGACACAATGATGATACAGTAATTACCATAATAGAGAAAAATTAAAATAAATGATATTATAAATACCAAAATTAAATAAATTGAGACTTTTGATGAATTAAACTAATTTTATAAGTTACTATGACATGTTATAATTCACTTAATTAACTTTTTATGAAGTAATAATTCTGTAAAGAGTTTTACAAAAATCAATTATTGAATATTGTCAAAATTGACATAAAAGAGTTTTTAAAACAAATATTATATTATTTATTGATATTAAATTCCTAAAAAATATAGGGTTAGTCCAAAAGACTTATATCATGATAGGTTTATCATTAATGGACCACTTTGGGGTCTTTTGGATGTATATAGTAAGTTTATTAACCATATAATATAAAAATACAAAGAGACGTTGTAAAAGTGAAACTAATTAACTAAGAGTTAATACTTCAAGATAAGGTTAATATAATGACCCAAAACTGTATAAATTATATTGGTTGAGGGGTTTTCGACCCATACCCACCTTAAAATTTAAATAATCCACTTTGGGGCAATTAAAAACCTAATATGAATTTATTATAAAATAATATTTCTAGCTTTTCCAAAGGTGCCCCTCACCCCTCTTATAAAAGGGCACTCTCCCTTCTCATTAACTCACACCATAAAAGCCTTTTGGTTTGGCCAAACTCTACCCAAATACTCTCCCAACTTCCCTCACTTAATCTTAGAGGCCTTCCTTTAGTCAGAAATCCAACTTAAGGAGCCCTTTTGATCAAATCAAAAGGAAGAACCCGAAGAAGAGTGAATGATTTCACCACCCTTTTTCAAGTTCCATTCTTCTTCCACTTCTTCTTTATTTGTTATTACCATTCTAAAATAATGAATCCAGTATATCCTATATAATATAATATAATTATAAATATGGTACAACTATATTCAGTATTCTATCCATCCTTTGAATGACATGTCACCATACGTGCGTACCTACAGCTTACCGTCACTACGTCGTGGTGTAATTGTTATTCAATATATTATTATTTGGATGGGTATAATAATGATTTTTAATTCATGTAAATAATAAATATAACATTATAATTATTCTGTATATATGATATAAATCCAATTATATATTATTTTAATATCAAAATAATGATATTTTTGCTCGTGCGTACGTACGGATTACCGTCTCCATGACGCGATGAGATTCATTTCCAAGTTCACCATTCATCGACGATTATAAAAATATATATTACTAATAAGTATGTAATATATGAAATAATAATACTACTTGAGATATATATATATATATATATATAAGGATTTATGTACTTACATATATCTTATTTATTTACTTACGTTCAATACTATATGAAAACAGAAACAGCGTTTATGCGTACGTATGGACTACCGTCTCCATAAACGGTGTTTTCCATTTAATATATATGTCTATTATACATATTTATATTCTAAATATATATGATCTATTTATCATATTTTATATTCTGGATGTATTTAAATAATGATCTATGTGATATAACCAATAGTGACAAGTTAAAACACGTACGATAAAGAAAGTGATTATTACCCAAAATGTTAACTTAACATGGAAATTATTATTAAATGGGTAATATAAAGTCATAAATGAATCAGGTATGATATCATAAATATTAATATGGTTCTGGTATAATTTAATAACATACTATTATCTTCTTACAGGAGGTTAAACGTACCCTCAACTAAAGGAAAGTGCAAGGTAAAGGGTTTTCATCTCACTCCTTATTCCCGTGAGATTCATTCCATATTGCCACTATTACCTTTTTGTGGTGTATGTACTTACCATAATTGTATTATTTGTGTAATACACTTTAATTTATATGTATTTACATATTCATTGTATGATACCTCTTTCATGGGTTGTATGTTTCTTAAGTTACCAAATTGGTAAGGGTTAATTCCTCAATCTCATCATTATCCGAGATTGTTTATGTGTAAGTATTTACTGGGAAATTTTTATCATCCATGTCCTTTTTTCATAAAAACGATTTCAAAATGAAGATTTTAAGGATTTTTAATGGTACTCTTTATCAAGATCAGAATTTCAAATGTTTTAACGATTTATCTTTCTAAATCTTTTTAATTAATGTCCATGTTTTCAAAATGATTTTAAGGATTTATTTATATGGACATGAATGTTTTGAAATGATGATTCTTTTCAAACTTTTCAAAGAGGTATGGGTAACTTTGATTCAAAAATATCTTTTAAAATTACTTTTGTTATAAATTTGTGACTTTTAAATGATTTTACAAAAAATGATATTTCTCTAAAAAAACATACTCATCATTTTATTCTATGTCAACATCCTTTGATGGATTTTAAGCTCATTTGAAGTTGATTTATTATACAAAACTACCATTGAAGGTTTTGTGATATGTTTGACTGTGGTTGTGTTATTTTTATACCATTCATGGTTTATGGAGAAAGTATTGAAATTCTGTATGCTAGTTTTAATACGAATGTTTATGTTATGTTTAAACCTATTCATATGAGGAATGCATTGGACTAAGTGATGGGTGGAGCCCACTATAGCTCCTCGATGCATTGGTAGGTCTCATGAGAGAAACTAGTATCTTGGCACAAGGCTTTGACAAAATCTTATTTGTAGTCTTGGCAAGAGGCCTTGGCTATGTGGTTATGATAGTCTAGCATTATGCATTCCATCATTATGAAAGTGGTTAGTGATATTTCATGTGATTATTCGATTAGTAGAATATCCATGTGAATAATTAAATGGAATTATTTCATTTTATTTCTCCCATATTATGCTGAAGTTCAAGTTTAAAAGGCTTTTGTTGTAGTTTTATACATTTACTTAAATGTTTATGCTTATTTTTGAAAGTTTCCACTGTATTGCTTACCCTTACTGAGCATTTGAGATCACCCCTTTCTATGTTTTATTTTTCCCAGGATTCCAGGAAGTGTAATGTGATTGATATGTAGGGTTGAGCCAAGGGAATAATGGCGTTCATAAAGATTATTTATGTTGTTTTTTTACGTCTTAAAGTGCAAATGTAACATTCATGTATGTGATCTATTTCTCCAAGACTGCTAAACTGATCTGTCCTTCGGGACTTGATTCCTTGTAATCATGCCAATGTATTAAAATAATGCACTGATTCTGGGTAACTGGGTTCAGGGCGTTACAAAGGGTGTTCATCAAGGAAATCATCCAGATCTTGGCCCTTTATTGCCTTTTGAGACACATACTAAATATCAAATTGCTGCAAAATAACTTCCCACCTAGCCAGACGTCCTGTAAGCATTGGAATACTAAGGATGAATTTGAGTGGGTTATTGCAAGATACCTATTAGACCTCATGATGCTGTAGGTAGTGTCTCAATTTCTGAACTACAAAGATTAATTCTAGGAAGCACTTCTCAATACTCAAATATCGGGTTTCTGCTTCAAGAAAAGTCTGACTGAGATAGTAGAGGTTGTTTTCATTCCCAGCATCATTATTTTGAGTAAGAAAGGCACCCAATGATCGCTCTAAAGATGTCACATAAACGATAATTGGTCTTCCTTAAACATGTGGAATTAATAATGGTGGACTCAAGAGATACTTCTTGAGAATATCGAATGCTTCTTGACATTATTCAGTCTACTGGTAAGTAGCTCCCTTCTTCATCAATTTGGTGAAGGGTAAACTTTTTCCTGTCAAATTGGCGATGAAACACCGATTATAGGCTAAGTGTCCTTGAATTACTCTAAATTATTTCAAATTTCGAGGAGGTGAAATACAAAGGATTGACATTGTCTTCTCAGGATCGACCTCGATACCACGATGGTGTATGATGAAGCCGATAAAGTTTCCTGAGGATACACCAAAAGCACATTTTAAGGGGTTTACCTCCAAATTATATTGCTGATATTTGTGAAATATGACTTCTAAATCAGCCAATTGATTAAAAATCTATTTGGATTTAACCACAAAATCGTCCACATAACATTCAACAAGCTTCCCTAAAAAGGGTTTGATGATACGATGCATGGCACGCTAATATGATACACCTACATTATTTAGGCCAAATGGCATTACCCGAGAGCAAGACACACCCTGAGGGGCTCTGAAGGATGTAGATTCTTCATCTTCTGGAGCCATTCAGATTTGATTATATCCAGAACATCCATCCATGAAAGAATGTTCTTCATAGCCAGGTATTGCATCAATTAAGAGTTCTGTAATCGGTACTTGGAAATCATCCTTAGGACAATGCTGATTAAGATCTCTGAAATCAATACAAACTCTAATGTGCCCATTCTTCTTTTTCACTAGGAAAATATTATCCAACCACTTAGGATATTGAACATCTCTAACGAAGTTATATTTGATGAGCTTGTCCACTTCGGCTTTAATTTTGGAAGCATAGGTTGGGTGTGTTCTTCTAGTAGATTGTTAGAATCCTCGATGCTCTTCTGGTAAACCCAAGTAATGAGTGGAAACATCAGGATCAAGCCCTGGAATCTCTGTATAGTTCCAAGAAAATATATCTTGATTTTTCTTTAGAAAGGAAATATACATCTCTTGCTCTTCAAGAGTCATGGCCGCACTAATTTAAGTAGGGGGTGGATCATCTTTTGTACCCAGATTTATTTCGCTGAGCTCATCAACGGTGGTAGAGATACCCTCTTCAAATGCTGTAGGAGCATCCCTGAGATCTTCCTCTTCTTCTTCAACATGTATTATTTCTTCTGTTTCTACTTGCATAGTGGATGATGAAGAAGAATTTCGATGATCAGAAGAGATGTTAAAATTTGAACTTCTTGACAAAGAAGCTTCCATTTCCGACCCGATTGATGATGAAGGGTCTTCCTTGGTTAATATAGAGGAGATGATGGATTGAGAATCGACATAATCATTCACCTCTGAAATTTCTATAACTTATTCTAGCCTGATTGGCGAAGTATAGACTTGTTGGATTTTAACGGATGAAATGAAGACATCTCCATTTGAGCATTCATCATTGATTGGTGGATCACCACTTTCTCCCATGTTGTCTAGCTTGATTTCTATAATTGAAATTATGAAGTTTTCTATAAGAGTATTTTGATTTAGGTCTATCCTGTCAATTTGACCATCGAAACAATATTTGAGACATTGATGGCATGATTAAGGCATAGCTACATGTTGATGTAGCTAGGGTCTTCCAAGAAAGATGTTGAAGGCTGTGTCATGATCAACAACCATGAAATATGAATTGGATACAAGATCTCCAAACTGAGTTTTGAGTGTAATATCTCCCAGTGGTTCTTGTTTATTATTATCATATCCTTGTAACATCAATGTAGAAGGATATAAATCAGATTTTGTGAGGCCCAATCGACGAAGTGTACGAATGAGGATAAGGTTGACTTCAAACCCATTATCAATGAAATCTCTTAGGACGTCTACACAATTGACCTTTATAGATAAGTATAAAGGTCTAATATGTCCATGAACTACATCATCTTCATCTTATTCAGTAAAAGATATCACTGCATGGAATTATGCATGATTATTCTCTACATGGTAGACTTCAGCTGCAGCAATTTCAGTTTCAAAATCCTGAGGACTAGACAAAGCCTCAATGAGTGCTTCCGAAAGATCCTTTGATAAATTCAAGGCATCCAGAATTGATAACTTCTCCGAAACTTGGGCCAAGTGTTTCAGTACATCATACTTTTGATCCAGAGGTCTGTGTTTCCCAACAGGAACATGTGGTTTCACAGGTGACTTAGAAGTTGATTCTTTGGAAGTAGATGCATCTTGTATCAGGGTAAGAGTTGTAAATACTCCTGGCTTCAGAAGATTAGAACGAATAGGTCTATTTACTTCCTGAGAGGAAGAAGGTGTAATCTCTAACCGATCCTCCAGAATAACTGTGCCAGGACTGCGTCTGCTCTTGGTGGAAGAATTTTCTTGTTCTTGTTGAGCTCATTGAAGGGCTCTGCCACGAGTTTCTCCTGTATACACAGTTCTAGCAGGGGTAAAATTAGAATAGTGGCCTTTGAAATATCCATGTCTTCCCCTGTATCCTGAGACTCTGGAACTTCCTCTGATTCCTCTATTTGATACAGGGAACTCAGGCTCATCAAAATCAAAACTGTGATAGGCATATAGATCTGTTAAATAAATCATATTAACAGAACCAGATATCAACTCTTCATCCGATGAAGACTCTCCCTGATTATCCCTTTTAGGTTGTGCCGTTTGGCGGGGCGGTGCCCGTGGCTTCGAAGTAGATGGCATAAAATCTGCCAGAGTCAAAGACAACTTGGGCTTTGACACGTACTCATCTTCATCTGATTTTTATTCTTTCTTTGAATCATGCTGTTTCTTTGAGGATTTTCCCTCTGATGAAGAGGGTTTTGTTGCAGCATTCATGATAGAAGGCACAATTTGTTTCTTCAATTGTGTTCGCAAAATGGCATGAGTTCGGTTGATCATTTTTCTGACCATCATATCATCATATTTTTTCTCATTTTTTTTCTTGACTTCATGCCACTCATCTTCCTCATCTGGATCTGTAGTAGTAACACATGCTACTTGAGCTGAAGAACCTTTCAGTTTGACTTGTCCCAAGTCGACCATTTTTTGCAGGAGGCCCTTGAAGACAAAACACTCCTGAACGGGATGCCCCAAAATTTGATGAAACATGCAATAGTTGGGATGGTCTTCATCTCCTTCCTTTTTTGGCCTCTTGGGTGTTGGCAATTGAACCAAATTATTTTCCAGATCTGAAATGAAATAACCAGGAACTTGTTCATTTTAGAAAGAGTAAATGTTTCTCTTTAAATCCTCAAATTGTTTTCGTCTTTGATATCTTTGATCATCTTGACAAAACAACCTCTATTCTTGATGCTCAGAAGGTGGAGCCCTTCGAGAAGATGAAGGTCTTGAAGTGGAAGCAGGTACATGAGCTTGTTTAATCATAACTGTAGCAGTCTCTACATTACCCATTCTCCTTCCTGGAGCTGATGGAATTACACGAGCTTTATCCTTAGTCTTCATAAGATAATCATTAATATGTAGAGTGATTGAAGTAAGGTCTTGAAACCCTCCTATGTATTTCACAAGGATCAGTGGTGTGTGCAACTCATCACGTAAATTTTCCACATAGATTGGCAACAATTCCTCTTGAGGGAGTGCTAAGCTCAGGAAATAAGTTAATCCCTTCCTGTGAGCAATGAAATCTGAGACCCTTTCATTATCCCTTTTTTTACAGTTTGTAAGATCCAAAACTGTTTTTCTTGGAAACGTTGAGCTGAACTGAAGAAGGAATGTTTGGTAAAGATCCTCCCATAAGGTAATTGACTGGGATTTC
Source organism: Viscum album (assembly GCA_963277665.1). NCBI lineage: Eukaryota > Viridiplantae > Streptophyta > Magnoliopsida > Santalales > Viscaceae > Viscum > Viscum album. The sequence goes on from OY728134.1 coordinate 1,286,722,270, forward strand.
AAGCTTGTGTACCAAACAAAAGAAAGTCCTTGTAATGACTGTACAAAAAAATAAGCTTAAATGCTTCTTATTGCTGAAGGGTTATCATCATTGTATTGCAACGAGAAACAAAATGTGTTAAGTGTTGCTCTGGGTCTCCTAAACCGTTAAATATTGGGAATGTGGTACTTGCAAAATTTGATGGGGGGATTGCATCAACCCCTTCAGGATAAGCTATTTTTCTGGCTGAATTTCAGAATTCTTTCCCTCCATAGCTTCCAACCGAGCTGTTAATGACTCAATAGTAGTTATTAAATTTTGAGAAACATCCGGTTGAGCTTGGACCTGAACAGGTGCAATTACTGGAGCTGGTACAGATGTGGTGACTAGTGCTCGAACTGATGGTAGCACTGCTAATTGTTGTTGCACTTGACCCATAGGATTAGACCTGTGAGGGTGTATAGATAGAGGAGGATATTATTGATCCATATCAGTAATTGCAACTAATTCCCTTGGCTGACCGACACCAGCACGCTTAGAAGAAAGGCTACCCTGAAGTAATTTTGCATTCATCCTCCTTAATTTTTTCATTTCTTCCTCTTGTTGTGCAAATCTTTTCTCTAGATAGAGTGATTGTACTTATTCAGAAGAAGAGTATGAAACATGATTCTTTCATTTACCCTTATTGGACATCTTTTGAAGAGGGGGAAGTGGGTTACTTGAAGGATTACCTAGGTTCTGAGTAATCCTTGGATTTCGTATACGCATACCTTCTTCATTCGTGTCTATGCATACAACTTCTTGAGCAGGAACCTCTTCATCTGATCCCTCCAACTGAACCTCATCTGGTGGATCAGCAAAAATGTAATTAATGATGTTGATTGATGAATAATGTATTACATATTTTCTATTGTTATTTCTGCGATAATGTTTTTTTCCATCTCTCTGATGATACATTGCCTTTTGTCGATTTGATCCCTCAGGAACTTCTTGAAGAACTGTAACATGGAGGGAATCTACTGATAGTTTGTATCTTTGTTCCTCTTGATTCTTCTTCCCTTATAGATAAAAGACTAACTTTCTCTGAGGGAGAGATTGAGGATTTGAAAAATTCCCCAGTCCGGTAGACTGGGATTGTTCCTGCTCAACTCCTCGAATCCTATTTGTTGATTTTGACGGTTGAGTTAAAAGGGTCCCCAGTCTGGAAAGCTAGGGTGGTTCTTGACATGATATATCTGAGACCTTCTTGAAATAACTCCTGATCTTGCGTACTTTAGTCCAAATATTAGCTGGATGCAATAACCTGAATCCACTTTTATCACCCGGCTCAAATGACCGTTGGATGATTTCTGACCCTTCTGTCACTTGATGATGTGCTTTCTCCAAACGAAAGGCCTGTTCAAGATTCTTGATTGCTTGATTCAGGATTAATTCAACAACTTGTTCTCTGTATGCATGATTTTGAGAGGAACTATTCGAGGCCTATTCTTGGGCAAGATTTTGATTACAAACAAACCCCATTGATTGTGGCCGGTCGTGGGCAATAACATTCCTTGAAACCACTTATGTGGGATTTTCCGACTGGAGAGTACACTGAAATGTAGTGATACATGAACACCCATCCCCTGATATGAGTACCAGATGGGGCATTTGAAATTAACTGGCGCAATCTTCTTAGTGCACCAAGGCATGAACATTGAAGGGCTCTCTGCTGCTTTTCAGCCTTCAGATATCGAGGAAATGAGAGAGATGACAAGTAAATTTTGTGTTTTAACCCTTCTATTATCTTGAAATTATTTTCATATTCAACATAAGATAATATTTTCTCTTTCAACTGACAAAGAGTTTTCCATATGTTGAGACGAATATCATGAATTCCATCTTCTGTCAATATCTCTAGAATGTCATACTGAGAATCAGCCAAAGTCTAAAACATAACTAGCACTTCACCTTTCTCCAGTTGTTTTATCATATTCAGTATTTCCTCTTTATCATTCAATGAAGATTCTTCTGCCTGATTGGACCAGAGCTGGTTTTTCCTTGTTGCTTCATCGGATTCAACAAGATTGGTAGAGAAATCACTGATCAAACTAGAAGATGCATGACTTAGGGGTAGTTCTGAGAATGACTTACACCTTGGGCTATCTTTTGATTGAGAAAGTATTTCACCTACTATTGGTAATGCATTAGACATTACTGGCTTCATAGTGGAAAGTGCCTCAAGATAAGAGGGCTTTCTCTTCACTACATTGTCTGTTGGAAAATTTTCCAAGCAATGTGAATCACTAATGTGGAGAGGAATTTCGCAGCTAAATTAATCATCATTGGGAGTACCACCATGGCAGGTTACAACAAAAGATGAAACATTTTTCTCTTTGTTCTTATCACCACACAGAGGGTTCTTGTGGCTCTCATCTAAAGATTAAAATTAAAGATCTACCGAATTGTCATGAATAAATCCTTCGTGAGGAAGTATCTGATGCAGAACTTCGGAATTAATTTTCCCAATATTGGGAACTGAGATAGTAGAATCTTGAGTTGCAACAGATAATTGTTTGAGTGAATCAAAAACTCCTGCATCGAGCACTACCTTGTTACAGATTGGCCCTTGATTTCTTAGCTGTGCTGGTCGGGTCTTCTTTTTAGATGCATTCTTGCTCACCTCAGGAACCACTTATTGATGAAAGTGGTCATTATGGGATGGTGTATGTGCCTACTTAGGAGAAAGGATCAGATTATTCTGATTATCTCTGCTTAAATCAGGTGTATGTGCCTGACTTGGATGTCCGTATGATATGGGGGAGTACGCCCCACAACCCTCTTAGACTGGAATAGATGTGTGTGTCTGTTCTGGAGTGAACTGTTGATGTGTCACTCCACTGGTAGGGATACATTTATGTGTCTTTCCCTGGGAAGCTGGTGAAGCTGTTATAATATTCTGGCAGGCATCCAGAATATGATTAGGGATTTGCTTCTTCTCTTTCACCATTGATTGAATATGCTTGGTGACTTAATCTACCGGAACGAGGATATACATCCATTCCATGCTTGGAGTAGGTGTATGTGCCTACTCATGTCTTCCTTTTTTTGTCAGTGAATTATGATAGTACTCATGTGTGGGGGAAGAGAGTTGAGTCTTCCTCCTGTTTGTCGCGGAGCTTTCCGACTGACTTCGCTGGGTGCTACCAAACGAGACTGTTGGTAGGCTTGATAAATACTAGTAGTTGTATATGTCTGCTAATTTCACACCACCGAACGTGGATGACGAACTTCCATTAATACTGACAGACGAGGCTGCTGGTAGGATTGATGAGTGTAAGCAGATGTATGTGCATGTTTACCAGTTGTCAATACATTGGGTTGGCGGGCTTCATCAAACGTAGTTAGACAAGCCTACTGACTAGCTGATGATTTATAAATAGGTGTATTTTCGTGTCTGTAGTACTCTGCCGGAATTTCCTGGAGGGATTGGCGTGCTTCTGCCAAATGAGTCTACTGGACAGTGGAATTAAAACGGACGGGTGTGTGTTACCGCTCTTTTCTTGCCACCAAGTTAGCTTGGTGGACTTTTCTGGAAACAGTAGAGATAAGAACCTGCTTACTTTTAACCGGTTTTTCCTCTGTTGGTTCGTCTTGCCTACTCTGGTTTGAGGAACCTGAGCCGAACACCTGAAGATGACACCCTCATCATGTTGAGGGCGCACTGTCGCACGAGTCTGGCGGCAATTTTTTATGGTAGCCCTCGGGAAGAACTCCTATCTCTTTGAGTTAAGGCCCCAAGGGACCTACTCATTCACTTCCCCAGAATACAGGAGGGAATGGTGATTGCATTCCGAGGATAACGACCAAAAACAGTTGGAGACGGTAGTTAGCCCCGCCTGCTTCTTGATCGCTGGTCGTCACTGTCCAGACAACCATGGTGAGTTGTTCACTTGGAGGGCTTGTCTAGCAGCCTCCAGAGTTGGAATGGTACCATGTTGATGGTACTCCTTAACCAGCTCATTTTATACCCAGCATTGAAGATGCTGAGTAGGTGATGTCTCCCTCAGAGCGGGTGATGATCCAGCAAGAGTAGCAGCAAATGCATTCACAGTAGAAGTATTCACAGCAGAAGTATTCATAGCAGTGAACATAAGAAAATCCATTCTTTAAATTCATAAGATCTTGAAAAAGAGTGACTGTTTGATATAACACACATAATCAAGATAAATTCACCTACTACATCTTTTGTATGAGCACATACGTTATTGATTTCTTTGTTGGCCCTCTCGTTGAGTTTAAATAGGGGCCTAAAAATAAGTAAAAGATCACTTTAACTTGGTTAAGGATTCACATTGGGTTCACCATTTTTTTCCCTTGGAATTGGGGATGACCTCGTTGATTGGAGGTTCCAACATTCCAATCAGTTTTTAACGGGTTTGTTCATAGAACCAGAAATATCCAATTATTCTGTATCCATTTAGACCTACTTTCCAAAGGTGGGCCCTCATTAGTTGTAGGCTGATGAGGCTTAGGAATTTGCATTCGTCAAGAGGATGGGAGGTCGGACTCATCACACCTTTTTGGGGGTAATTATTGTCTACTCGGGGACTCTCTTTATAGATTTAAGTTATGTTCATGAATCCTTATTACATTACCAAGTATAAAATCAGCTTTCTTTTAGACCTGACAATCAATGATTAGATATGTATGAAATTTAGAGAATCTTTTATATGTATTCGAGGTTATTCATTGATAGATAATCATCTGTATTTTTTAGAGATTCTTAGTCAATGGTATCCTTCAATACATGAATGTCTCTTGGTCATTATGATGATCATACTGGTTTTAAAGCCACTCAGTGGGGCACTTGATGTTTATTGTCTTTCAGAAGGACATGGATTATTTCAGAGTTGGGATTATACCCACAGATGGGTTACCTACTTATACTTTGTTTAAAAAAAAGGAATCAGAACCCATGTAGTTCGAATATGAGGTTTATGCATGATTGATGGCTCAAATAAATATGTCATGATTACTTTTACACTCTGAGCTCACGTGAGTCATGCTCGGTGTGAGAAACAATAGGTATTGGTAAAACCAGAAAATTTGTGCCACGATAGATGCAATTATGTGGGGGTTATGTATGTATGACTGCCCAAAATAGATGAATATTGGGTTTTACATCAGGGATGAAAACTAGGAAAAAGTTCAATAAAATTATATATGATTTATGGAGATTTGGATACTCTAACTTGGGGCTTACTCCTAAGGAAGATTCCAAAATTAGGAGGGGACTTGTGATTGGGTTTTACTCCTGATAAGGAAGCCCTAATCAAAATTAGATTAGGACTGGTTATAAGAAATTATGACTGGGGCTTATTCCTGAGAAGGAGGTCCACTTTAAAAGATTTTGAGAACTCGGGCTTACTCCTAAGGAGGAGGCCCAGGTTAAGGGATTTGGGTCTTACACCTAAAAAGGATGCTCGTATTTGTAGACTTTGAGATAGGGAATTACTCCTGAAAAGGAATCCCAGGTTAAGATAACCATGGTTGGGGCTTAGTCATGAGGAGGATGCCCGTATTTGGGAATTTGGGGCTTATTCCTGAAAAAGAGGCCTAGAATTAGGGCATGGGGGCTTACTCAAAAAAAGGATGCCAATATTTTGGGAATTATTATTTTTGGGAACATGGGGCTTACTCCTAAGGAGGATGCCCAAAATTAAGGTAACTTGAAGACTGGGGCTTCTTCCTGAAAAGGAGGACCATAGTTTAAGGATCTTTGGGCTTACTCCTAAGGGGGATGCCCAAATTAATGAGGACTTAGGGCTTACTCCTGAAAAGGAGGCCCAGATTAATGAAAAGATGGAATGGGGATTGCTCCTGAAAATGAGTCCCATAGTTTAAGGAGTCTCTCATCTTAAAGGATGAGGCTAAATGGATGAATTCTCTAATATTAGTGACAAAAAGATATGTGATTCACTAAGTTTTAAGAGATGTTCCTCATAATTCCTTTCATATAAGGAAGCCTACAAGGAAATCATGACATAAATGACATTGGAGAGAGTTATGAAGGCTTAATCTTAGAGAGGATGAGTGGATAGGCACAAGAGAGGTTAAATATGTAGGAGGGGAACCCAAAAAGATAGGAGTGTGCAAGTCCTAGTGGGCGTGCAAGTACTACGTGGGCACGCAAGTCCTGGTCGCGCAAGTGTACTTGCGCCACACATGGGTACTTCGGCGACGGAAAATCCTTGGGGTAGAACTTGGGTGAGGCTTGAGTCAAGCCTTTAATGTTCCCCCTAGAGACTTCGAGAATAGAAGCGCGCAAGTTATGTGGAAGGAGTAAGGTGCAGTGAATGTGTGTACGTTTCCCTTAAGGGCTGGACAACTAGGCGTGCAAGTGTTAATGAATTTCAACACTTAGACCTTCCTCCCTCTTTAGATCTTCCGTTCTAGGTATGAAATTACCTTAGAAGTTTTTGAAAGCTTTAAAAAGAGACTAGGGTGTCGGGAGCTCCAATCTGAGATTTTGGAATTTTTCCCTCTTTGAATGGGGGGCCCACAGGGGGTCTTTATAGGCTGGAGAAGACCCTGGGAGAATTTTCAAAGAAGGAATGCAAGTCACCTGCACGACCAATAGTCGACGCACAATTATACTTGCACGACCTTGGTGGAACTTGCACGACCCAAGTGTAAATGACTCCTTGTTCATGCCTTTTTCTATTTTTGATGTTTTATTCAAAGGATGAATCACTTTCTGCTAAGGAATTTCCCTTTCCATTCGTTTATACTCTGTGATAGAAAGGAGCGTCAAAAAATATTTATTAATATTATATTTGGATTGTTATAAAAAGGACAACCCGGAGGTCGGGAAACAACCTGTCGCATCTGGCAACGCCATGAGGCTTGAACACACAACCAAATGGTGACAATGGTGCATCACCTACCACTGGCCTACATGATGTCCTGGTCTGTATAATGTAGTTTTTTAAATGGCTTGATAGATGAATTATAAATTCATTTTTTGGAAACCTATATGATTAGGATAAATTGAATATTTTTGAATTATATTATCTTTTGGAGTGAATGATGTGTTTGTGGTAGAAGTTAGTTAAAGGATGGAACTCTTCTTGTCAATTATTTTTTCCTTTATTTTATGAATAAATTAATTCTTAAACTTTAGGGAATGAATCTTAAAACCAAAAATGAGTTATCCTAATACCTTATCTTTTATTGAACCGAGGATATTTAAATCATCATAGATTTATAGACTTGAGGCCCTCAATTTTCTATTTATTGATTACTTTTTTGGGATTGATGAAATCAATCACTCCATATAAATATTTACAAATTCCCTCCAATTATAATTTCCACCAATTTTCACCTATTTGGAATCCTATTTTTTTGGTGGATTTTTCATTTCCATTTACCCTTTATTAAGACTAAATTTTATTAACCATATTTCCAATGTGCATATTACACAAAGATATTTTATATTTTCAACATTTTATTTTCAAAGAAAAATATCAAATTGAAAGGATTAAATTTATTGAAAGATAAGAGAATTTAACACCCCAGGATTTCATAATTCATTATCTCTTTAAAATAATTCAATAGCTTGCGCCCCACGCAACACCGAATTCGAGCACACCACAAATTGCAAAACTAGCCATTTAAATAGAGGTTATGAATAGTATTAACTTAATTTTTAATTTTATATACTCCATATAAGTTTTACATCCATATAATGTGTTTTTTATACATAATATAATAACAAATTTAATTTTTTCATATAAAAGAAGTGTTTTTCAAAAAAATGCAACTTGATCGCCTTTTAATGGAGAACACTTTTTAAATCCAATATTTGACACTTTTATATATTAAATTGTAAAAAATAAACTTCTTCTTTATAAGTAAGACATAAAAATTTAGTTTGGATAAATTTTTGGTGTTTTTATGATAACATTCATATTTTGATGAATAGTAAAAAATACTTAATTTTAATTGAAAACAACTTTTTTAATCAAAATAATTTATAGTGCTAAAATATATATCTGAATTGTTTTGAATTATAATTCAATTATATTTTTATCATTTAATTCAATTTTGTTTAGTGTATCTAATATTACTTTTAAATTGGACATAAACACATAAATATTTTGATAGTTTTTACATTTCAAAAAACGCGGTTTCCGATTTTGATAACAGGAATTTATTTAAAATTAATTAATGAAACTTCTATGTTTTTAATTTGGTAAAATAGAAATCATTTATGAATTTAGAATATCAAATTTTTCTTCTGGGGAATTTTTTGTATTTTTTTTAAAAACATTCAATTTTTGATGAATAGTGAAAAACTCTGCATTATTATTTAATGCCGACATTTATTTAAATAATTGATATTTTTATTTAAATTTATTTTAAATTAAAAATAGATACAAAATACCTATATTATTCCAATTTAATTAATTGGTGTTATTTTTTAATAAGATTAGATATATAAAATTTTATTGAACTTTGTAATGTCTTTTACCCACCTTTTAGGCACATTTGAAAATTTTCATAAAACGTAATTTGACCACTTCTATGAATTCACTTTCAATAATATGAGAGACAAGGTTGATATTATTATATAAAATTTGGTTCAATGGGATGAAAATAATTTTTGGTGAATAGTAACTTTTGAATTGTATTTACCATGGTTATAAGTAAATAGGGTAATTAATGGTAAAAATGATTTTATAATTACCCTAAAACATGTTCTAATTATATTTAATAAGTGTATTTCGACCAAAATCAACCTTATAAATAAAATATGATCCTCTTTGATCCACTTGGAGTAGATTAGGAAATTTATTATATTTTATTTAAAGAATATTTAAAAGAGTTAAATTCAAATGTTAATAACAAGAACATTTTTAGTATAGGGTTTTACATAAGATAAATTTTACAATAAATATTCACTAAAAATCTGACAATATTTCCTATATCATGGTATTTTATTTAAAATTTATAGACATTAAATAATCAAATTTATTTATGACACAATGATGATGTAGTAATCACCTTATTAATGAAAGATTTAAATAATTGACATTATAAATATCAAAATAAATGTAAATTGTGACTTTTGATGCCATCCAAAAATTATATTGGTGCATATGACATGTAAGGGTTGATTTAATGTATTTTTTAGAAGTAATAAACTTTTTATGACTTTAAAAAAATCAAATACTAAATACTATCAAAATTGATATAAATGATTTTTTAAAACAAATAGTATATTATTAAATGATATAATATAGGTAAAAATCTAAGGCTATGCCAAAGAACTTATATAATGATAAATATGTCATTAATGAACCAGTTTAGGTTCTCTTGGTATTTTATAGTATGGTTATTAACCATGTATTTTAATAATACATGAAGACATGGTAAAAGTTAAACTATTTAACTAAGGGTTAAATCTAAAAGATAATTTTAATATGGCGACCTAATCTTGTGTAAATCCAATTGGTTGAGAGAATTTCGACGCATACCCAACCTATCCTCAAAATAAATCCATTTGGTGATATTTGAATCCGAAAATATGTTTATAATAAATTAATATTTCAAGCTTTTCCTAAAATGACCCTCACCTCTCTTATAAAAGGGTACTTCACCTTCTCTTAGTTTTACACCTCCAATTCCATTTTTCTGAGCCAAACCCTGCTCAAATATCCTCCCAACAACCATCACTTAAACCTAGAGGCGTTACATTGATCAGAAAGCCAAACCGAGGAGCCATTTTGGTCAAATGAAAAGAAAGAACCCGAAGAAGAGGTAATTATTTCATCACCTCCTTCAAAGTTCTTTTCTTCTTCCACTTCATCTGTCTTTGGTTTTTCCATACTATAATAATAACTATAGTACCTTATACATAATTTAATGTTATTATAAATATGTTACAACCATATTCATTGTCATATCCATCCTATGAATGGAAAATTTACCATATGTGTGTGCGTACGGCTTACTGTCTCCACGTCGTGATATAGTTTGTTGTTCAACACTTAATTTTTTTGATGGGTATAATAAAATGTATAATATATATAAATAACAAATATAACATATTAATTATTCTGTATATATAATATAAAATCCAATTACATATGATTTCACCATCAATAGAATGATATTGTCGCTCGTGCATACGTACGACTTACCGTCTCCATGATGTGATGAGATTCATTTCCACATTCCCCATTCAACAATGATTATAATAATATATATTATTAATAAGTATGTAATATATGAAATAATAATTATACTATATATATATATATACATATATCTCATTCACTTATTCCATTCAATACGATATGAAAACGGAAACGACGTTTATGCGTACGTACAACCTACTATCTCCGTAAACAGTGTTTTCCATTTCATATATCTATATATTATATATATTAATGTTATGAATATATGTTATACATAAATAAAGATTTATATTATAGATTAAATTAAATCATGATATAAGTGATATGATCAAGAATAACAAGTTAAAACAAGTACAATAAAGAAATTGATTATTACCTGAAATGTTATTTTAACAAGAAATTTTTTATTAAACAGGTAGTATAAAGTCATAAATGAATAAAGTATGATATAATAAATACGAATATGGTTATGGGGAAATTTAAAAACATACTTTGTTCATTTTATATGAGGTTAAACGTACCCTCGACCAAAGACAATTATAAGGTAATGGTTAATTCCTCAGTCTTATTATTATCTGAGATTGTTTATGTGTAAGTATTTATTGGGAAATTTTTATCATCCATTTTCATGTTTCATTTTTTTTTCAATAAAAATAATATAAGGTTTTGTGGAAGGGACCCTTTAGCATGATCATCATTTTAAATGTTTTAATGATAAATTTTCAAAATCTTTTTCATTAATGTCCATGTTTTAAAAATTATCTTAGGGATTTATTTATATGGAAATGATTTTTTTAAGAGTATAATTTCTTAAAAATGTTTTAAAGTGTTATGGGACACTTTTATTCAAAAATATCTTTTAAATGACTTACTTTATAAATTCATGACTTCTAAACGATTTCAAAAAAAGGGATATTTCACTCAAAGAGTTTTACTGATCATATTCAACTATGTCTCCATACTTTAAGGGATATTATTATTGATTTAGGTTGATTAATTATAATAAAATCTTTCATATTATATTTAATGAGTTTGGATGTGTGTGACTGTGGATGTTCTATTTTTATACCATTCTTGGTTTATAGTTAAAGTATTGACATTTCCTATGATTATTTTAATACGAATGTTGATGTTATAGTTCAACATTTTCATATGAGGAATGAATTTTACTTAGTAAGTGATGGGTGGAGACCATTATTTCTCCTTAATACATCGGTAGGTCTCATGAGACAAACTAGTTTCTTGGCACAGGGATTTGAAAAAAAAAATATTTGTAGTCTTGGCATGAGCCCTTGACTATGTGGTTATGATGCCTGACATTATACATTCCCCAGTTATTAAATTAGTTATTAAATGTGATTATTTGACTAGTAGAATATCTATGTGCATGTTTCTATGGAAATTTCTGATTTATTTTTTCCATATTATATCCCAGTTTATGTTTAAAAGGCTGTTGTTTTTATTACGCATATTGCCTTAAAGGTTTATAGGTTCTGCAAGATTTTTTACCCTTACTGAGCATATGAGCTGACCCCTTGCTTAAGTTATGTTTTACTAGGATCCCATGAAGTGTATTATGATTGATATTCAAGGTTAATCTAGGGTAATAATGGAATTATCAAATGATTATTTATGTTGTGTTTTATGTTTGAATGTGTAATGTAACGTTCATGTATGTAATCTATTTTCCAAGATTTCTAAACAGATCAGTCCTTCGAAACTTGATTTATTGTAAGAATGATGATATATTAAAATAATGCACCAAATCAACTCTTCTAGGGCCAAGGAATCATAGTTGGTGTGGCATCCCACCTTTTTATTACATAACATTACATTAAATTTTACAGATATAGGATCTTTAAAGTCTAGTGTCTTGGAAATCAGGAACATAATACATGAAAACAACATAAATAATTCTTGTAATCTAATTTATGGCATCATAATAGGTTCATCCTAAGTAAAATTACTTCATCTTATAACCTTGAGACATACATCAAACGAATGGGTGAGTAGAAGGCCCATTAAGGAAAGCAAGGGAATCAGTTTACTTGTGATACCAATATAAACTTCATGAAAAAAACATAAGTACACGGGAAATAGAAGTATAGGCATATTATAATGAACAGAACATAAAACATAACATGATTATGTGTCCGCAACATTTCATTTAGACATTCATTAACATATCACCAATGTTCAACCCTAAGGTTTCATAAAACAATTACCAAGGTTATTCACCATGGTATCATGAAACTTGTCATCTCTAGAGATTAATTCTTTACCCAATGCATTGGAGAGATATTAGAGAACACCCTTAATATTTATTTATTTTCATTAGAGCCACATATATCATAATCAAAGATTTCATAAATAACCCACATAGAATAAAATACATGGGTTTCATTTCAAAATCACGACGTTTTAAATGTTCTTTAAAAACAAGATCGTTATGTCATTTATAACCCATGGAAAGGGAGTGAGGGTTATATTTATGTCAATTCCAGAATAAAATATATCATGTTTTTGTATTTATGATCACACATAAAAATTAAATAGGTTTGGGAATTCACATAAATAAATAAAAAGTGAATTTCATGAGAGAAAGAGAGAGAAATTTTAGATGAAATTTCTACATCATAATGGATATATATCTTGGTTTTAGATAACAATAAAAAGAGAGGGGAAAAGGGTCAAACACTCATAAAAAATCATTATATAGTAGAGGTACATAATAAAAAGAAATAAGATAATTTTTGGTGATTTGAAGGAAATACCATATGAAAATGAGTCTCGAAGGAAAAGAGAATATGCGATTTCTTTTACGAAAATTCGGCAACCTAACAGCGTCACTTAGCAATTCAGAAAATAAATTGAATAGAGAAGAAAGGGTATCTCCTCATTTGGACATGAAATAGACAGTAAGAATGTTATATATGAACATAACACCATATAATAATATGGAAACATGAAGAAATAACAAAAAAGTCAGGACTTAAAATAGGTTGGTGAAAGGATCCCCTACCTTGAAGAGTATCTTCACAAGCTTGAAGGTCGGGACCATGGGAGGATTGATGGAACCTTGGGAGGATTATAGAGAGAGGAGGTAAGAGTTTGGATGAACTTAAAAGGATTTGAGTGAAGAGGAAGTGGGATAATGGGTTGGTTTATATAGGAATGGAAAGAGAATTGTTTGTTATTTAGGTTTGGGACACCTCACATTAAACTAATGAAAACTACAAACCAGCCCATTTTTTCCCAATAGTTTCTACCAAAGGGGAGTGAAAAACAATATTTTATATGTAAAATAGTCTAACTTCTTAAAATAATAGGGTTTCTTATGTGGAGGTGAGTCACACTCTTAAGGAAAACAATTTAAAAAGACAAAATGTTTTACAAGTATTGAAGGGTCCATTAAAGATTTTTAAAATAAATCAAACAAACCCAAAATCACATTATTTTAATGGTAAAAACATATAACGTCTGAACATTTATTTTATAGTATTTTATGACATCACTATTGGGTCATTATGATGTCCTAAAACACATTATATATTTAAAAGGTATTTAATTTTAACACAAAAATTTGACTGTCTCAGAAAATTATGAAAAATTCACCCATGGATAATTTCGATGTACTAATTCCAGAAATAATATGCATTTTATCTAAATAATTTTCTGAATATGTCAATTTTAACTTTTAAAATAAAAACCAACATTTATCAAAAATTCATGGGTTTTGACAAAAATGTCTTTCAATCCTTAATAAAAATTATAATTCCATTCATAAAATTATCTGATCATTTATATCTAATAAACAATAATTTAATAATAATAATAATAATTTATTAAAATATAATTTAATTCAAAAATCCATTAATTCATCAAAATTGTTTTCTTTATTGAATATTTAAGTAAAAAAAACTATTTGTGCTTTAAAAACTATTTACAAATTAACAATAATAAAATGAATGTATATTCATTATTATATAAAAAAATAATTTATATAATCATAGTACTAGGATCTTGTTACATAACCTTTTAAAACACCCTCATAAAACCTTAGGGTATGGTTCGCTATGGTGATCGTCTCTTGGGGTGGCTCAGATAACATCGCTTGAGTGGTAATCTCTATCAACTTCCACTTCTCCCATTGGTGGTTATGCTCAAGCTTAACTTATTCAACCTAATCTTGGTCTCGGTCAAGAGTGATCCCAAATAAGAAACCTCCTTTCTGATCTCTGATTAACGGGCTTTATTTGGGGTAATCCAACTGGATGAGTCCATCGCTTCCATTTTCTGAGTAAAAAGGATTTGTTAATACCCTATATTTATACTAATCTTGTGATCATTGTTCAATGGATATATTAGAAATGATCACAATTCTTAATGGTATTTTACAATCCAAAAACATAAAACAAAAGAAGTGTATATGTTGTATAACCATTTCACATATTAAAACATTTAATTGGATCAAGAAGGATTTTCATTTAAAAATGTTTCAGTCGTTACAATCTTCCCCCCTTAAGAAATTTCATCCTCAAAATTTGAACTCATTCCCTAAGAAGAGAATAGGTGTGGGTACTTCTGCCTCATAGACTCCTCTAGTTCCCACATGGCTTCTTTACATTGGTGGTTCCTCCATAACACCTTAACAAAGTGGGTAGTCTTGTTGCGTAGAACCTTGTCACTATAATCCAAGATCTCCACCGGCTGCTCCTCATAAGATAGGTCATGTTCCAGTTGTACCACCTCTAGGTTTAGTATATGTGAAGGGTTAGGTATGTACTTCCTTAAAAGGGATACGTGGAAAACATCATTAACTTATGCAAGATTTGGAGGAAGTGAAATCTGATAGGCCAATGATCCCACGTGATCAAGGATTCCATTGGGGCCAATGTACCTAGGGTTGAGCTTCCCTTTCTTACCAAACCACATGAATCTCTACCATGGTGAAATCTAAAGAATGATTTTTTCACCAACATCAAACTCCAAGTCCCTTCGACGGTTGTCTACATAGCTCGTTTGCCGACTCTTAGCATCCTTAATGTGTTGCTGGATGGCGTGGACTTTTTTATCATCTCTTGTACAAGATCAGGACCAAGAAGCTTTCTCTCACAATCTTCATCCCAAAAAGTAGGAGTTCTACATGACTTCCAATATAGAGCTTCATAGGGTTGCATTTGAATTCTTGAGTGGAAGTTGTTTTTTAAGAGAACTCAACTAAATGGAGATGTTGATCTCATCCACCTTTAAATTACATTGAGTATGTTCTCAGCATGTACTCAAGTGTTTGAATAGTCCTTTCATATTGGCAATCAGTTTGGGGGTGATAGGTCATACTAAAATTCAATTCAGTGCTTAGAGCATGTTGAAGACTTCTATAGAATTTTGATGTGAACCATGGATCACATTCAGATAAGATAGAAAGTGGAACTCCATGCAACCTTACCACATCCTTCATGTAAATCCTTGAATGTTGATCAAGAGAGTAGTATTCCCTAATGGAGATAAATTGGTAGTCTTGGTTAGATGGTTCACAATAACCCATATGACATTGTTTCTTTTGGAATTTTCTGGGAGGCCAGTGGTGAAGCCCATAGTGATATTGTCCCACTTCTATGCTGGTATGGGTAGTGGTTGCAATACCCCTTTAGAAATTTGTCGCTCTGCCTTCACCTGCTGACATACTAGACACCTTGAAGTGTAGTCAGCAATCTCCCTTTTCATATTATCCCACCAATAATGATCATGAACGTCCCTATACATTTTTATGGTCTCAAGATGTATAGGGAAAGTAGAGCTATGAGCTTCATCCATCAGCTCCTTCTTTATTTCCGAAATAGATAGAACACATAATATTTTACGAAATTTCAGTACACCTTCTTGATCAATATTGGACTCAGGAAACTTCCCATCCTTTACAACCTCAAACTTCTTCTGTAACAAAGGATCTTCTTTCTTATATTTCTTGATCTTCTCTAGTAATGACGATTCAGAAATCATTTGGGTTAGGTTAAATGATTTCCCTTCAATTATAATTCCCATGTAAAACTTTTCTAGTTCATTGATCAAAGGACATTTTTGAATCCTCATCATGGAATGAACAACTGGGTCTTTCCTACTTAATGCATCAGTATCTTTGTTTTCTCTTTTTGGATGATGAAGAATTGAACAATCATAGTCTTTAAGAAGTTCTAACCATCTCCTGTGTCTCATGTTCAATTCCTTTTGTGTGAAAATATACATCAAAGATTCATGGTCAGTGTATATATCACATTTATCCCCATAAAGATAGTGCCTCCATATCTTTAGAGAAAAAATGACCATAACCAGCTCTAGATCCTTCATATGATAGTTTTTCTCATGAGGTTTCAACTGTCGATATGCATAAGTAATGACATTGTCATTTTTCATGAGAACGCACCCAATCCCTTTAAGGGATGCATCCCTAAAAATTATGAATCCTTCTCCATTTGAGGGAAGAGTTAACATGGGTGTAGAAACCAAACAATTCTTCAGCTCTTGGAAATATTCCTCACACTCCTTTGTCCAGATGAACTTGACCCCTTTTAGAGTTAACATGGTTAATGGATTAGAATGTCATGAAAAGTTTTTCACAAACCTCCTACAATATCTCTCTAAACCAAGGAATCTACGAATCTCAGTTATTGTTGTAGGATGAGGCCACTCCTCATCAACTTTTGTCTTTGCAGGGTTAATTGTGATTCCTTTATTGGTAACAATGTGCCCAAGAAAGCAACTTTTTGTAACCAGAATTCACATTTGTTGAACATTCAAAAAGCCTCTCCTTCTATAGAGTTTGAAAAATAACCCTTCGATAATATTCATGTTACTCGCAACTTTTGGAATATATCAGAATATCATCAATAAAAATAACCAAAAAATTATCAATGTAGTCCTTAAAGACTCAATTCATCATATCCATAAAAATTGCAGGTGCATTAGTTAGTACAAAGGTCATAACAACAAACTCATAATGCCCATATCATGATCGGAAGGTAGTTTTTGGAATATCTTCTTTCTTCACCCTCAATTGATGATAACCAGAATGAAGATCAATATTAGAGAAGAATTTATCCCCATGAAGTCAGTCAAACAAGTCATTAATTCTTGGAAGAGGGTATTTGTTCTTTATTGTAATCCTGTCCAGTTCTCTGTAATCAATGAATAGATACATCAATCCATCCTTCTTCTTCACAAAGAGAATGGGTTCTCCCCAAGGAGACATACTCGGTTAGATAAACCCCTTATCCAAAATATATTGGAGTTGTTTCCTTAATTCCTCCAACTCCACATTTTCCATCCTATACGGGGTCATTGATATAAGATGAGATCCAGGTACGAGCTTAGTGGAGAACTCTACCTCCCCTTTTGGGGGAGGTCTGGGTAATTCTTTAGGAAATAAATAAACGTATTCCTGGATGATGGGGAAATTTTCTGTCCTTAAACTCTCATCTCCTTCTTCTACTTCACCAATCAACTCCATAAAGAAGGATATAGGGGTTATTCTAGACAAAGATCAGGTTGAGATATCTATCCTAGGAAGATAATTGTAGGTTTTCCATTCAAGACTACTGAGATTTCCTTCTACATTTTATCTTAGCATTATACTTTGATAGCCAGTCCATCCCAGGTATAATGTCGAATTCCAGCATGAGAATGACAACTAGATTTTCGATAAGATTATGCTCACCAAAGAAAATACTAGAGTTTCTAAGAACTGATGATGATTGGATAATCCCACAAGAAGTATTGACTAATAATTATAATTTTAGAAAATTGGGGGTTGATTCTAAATTCTTTGAAAACATGGAGGATATAAAGGAATGAGTAGAACCAAAATAAAACAATGTAATTGCTAGTTTTGACAGAACAATATGAGTACCTTCTACCACATCATTCAGAGCTTCAACATCAACAGTCGTGATAGAAAAATCACAATCTTTATCCCTTGGACTTTGCTGAGGATGACGGTGGTTCCCCTCCACTACCCTTGGATTTGGACAGTGATTGTAAAAGTGCCCATGTTGTCCACACTTAAAGCATTATACATCAGGTAGGGATTGCACCATCTTCCCCTTGTCGTTAGTGTTTGAAATTTGAGCTTTCACCTCACTACTACAATGCCTCAAAATATTCCCATCTCTTCCACACTTGTAGCATTTCCTGCTCCTGATAAATCAATTCCCTGAATGCTTCTTCCAACATTTATTACACATGGGAAGTTTCACTTTCTTACCTCCTCTTCCCTGATCAAAAGTCCTACCTAAGCTGGGTTCCATCAATCTCTTCTTGTCGTTTTATTTATGAGAACACTGCATCTCACCAAACTATAGGTCAACTATCATCGCATTCCGCACGATCTCCTAATAGCTATCATAGTCTCGATTGGAAATATTCTTCTGTAGATGAGGTCTCAGTCCGCCGATGTATCTATCAACCATTCCATTTGGATCAATGACCAAGCTAGAGGTGTAATGTGAAATCCTTGTGAAGTTCACCTCACAGCTTCCCACATATTCATTCACCTTCTATTGTATCTCGAGAAACTCCTTATCTATTCTTGTTCTCATCAATTGAGGGAAATACTTTTTGAAGAATATTATTCTGAACTCTTCCCACTTCATAGCTTGAACTTCCACTCATTGCCTTGTGTTTTTAATCAGTTCCCACCACTAGTCAGCTTCACCTTATAAGCGATAGATAGCCTGGGTAATATTCTCTTGTTCTGAATGGCAGGGCATTGAAAAGATCTTCTTAATAGAGCTAATCCATTGTTCGGAAATCAATGGGTCAGTCGATCCACATAAGTTTGGTAGTCGTTGACACAAAAAGTATTCAACAGAAAGTTTTTTCCTTCACAGTGAGATTTGTCTCTCAGCATGATTCACGTTATTTCCCACAACATGAGTCAGTTGGTTCATCATTCGCATGAATTTTTTCATTCCAGCTTCCATCGGAGGGCCGTCAGCGCATGGTCTTGTGCGGTGACCATTTGCACGATTCCTCATATTTCCTGTAATTTTCTAAAAGAATAAAACCTTAGTGAGAAACTTATTTCATTACAAATCTTTTAACTATAAAGGATTTTATGTCTTAAAACTTCATCTTTAAAGAATTAAAATTTTCTATAATTACATCATAATGATTCATAAAAAAGTTTGTGATTAATCAAACATATCCCTCAGGAGTTTCGTAACCAAGAGTTCAGAAATGCCCATTGTCATGCACCAGTTTATATTCAAGTCCAGATCAAAGTGGTCTTTTCGGGTTTTACCCCTATTTACATCTATGCCAGATCTGCCTCTACCTTCTCGTATCCAGACATGGATGTATTTGTTTGATAAACAACTTACTCAATACTCACCAAAATACCATGAAGTTTTCATACATTTAAACTTTTATATAGGTTTCTTCCTAAAGTTTTCATAGCCTAATTTCCATAAATAACTAAACTATCCTTTGATACCAAATATGGAATCTCATCTTTTTATTACATAACTTTTCATTACATTTTACAAATAGAGGATCTTCAAAGTCTAGTGTCCTGGAAATCAGGAACATAATACATGAAAAAAACATAAATAATTCTTTTAATCAACATGTAATCCTTAATCATAGGTTAATCTTAAGTACGATTACTACATCTTATAACCTGGAGACATATATCATTAGAATGGATGAGCAGAAGGCCCAGTAAGGAAAGCAAGAGATTCAGTTTACTTGTGATATCAATAAGAACATGATAAAAAACACAAGGACATCATAAATGGAAGTATAGGTATATAATAATAAAAAGAACATGAAACATAACATGAATATGTGGCTAGAATATTTCATTTAGACATTCTAAACATATCATTACGGTCCAACCCTGAGGTGTCATAAAAAAATTTCCAAAGTTACTCACCATGGTATCGTGAAACTTGTCACATCTAGAGATTAATTATTTACCCAATGCATTAGAGCGCTATCTAGGTGAACCATTAATATGTCATTATTTTCATGTGATACACATATATTATAATCAAAAATTTCATAAATAACCCATATAGAATAAAAGAAATGGGTTTCATTTCAAAATCGCGACGTTTTAAAAGTGCTTTAAAAACAAGATCATTATGTCATTTATAACCCATCGAAAGAGAGTGAGGGTTATATGTATGTGAATTACAGCATCCAGTATATCAATTTTTTTTGTATTTTTGATCACCCATAAAAACTAAATAGTTCTGGGCATTCACACAAATGAAACAAGCAAATTTCATGAGAGGAAGAGAGAGAAGTTTGAGAGGAAATTTCTGCACCATAACGGCTATATAACATGGTTTTAGAAAAAAGAATAAAAAGAGAGGGGAAAAGGGTAACCCACTCATAAATAACTCATTATAAAGTAGGGGTTTATAATTAAAATATATAATATCATTTTATGGTTATTTGAAGGAAATACCTTATGAAAATGAAACTCGAAGGAAAAGAGAATATGTGATTTCTTTTACGAAAATTCAGCAGCCTAACAGCATCACTTAACAATTCAAAAAATAAATTGATGAGATAAGAAAGGGTATCTAGTCATTTGGAAATGAAATGGACAGTAATAATGATACATAATAACATACCCCCATATAATAAAATGAAAACTAGAAGACATAACATAAAGGAAGTCATGACTTAAAAGAGGAGGGTGAAATGATCCCTTACCTTGAAGAATAATATTGGATGCTTGATGGTTGGGACCCTGGGAGGATTGAGGGAACCTTGGGAGGATTATAGAGATATGAGGGAAGAGTTTGGACGAACTTAAAAGGCTTTGAGAGAAGAGGATGTGGGAGTTTGGGAGGGTTTATATAGGAAAGGAGAGGGATTTGTTTATTATTTAGGTTTGGGACACCTCACATTAAACTAATCAAAAACTCAAACCATCCCATTGTTTTTGCACATGTTTTCTACCAAAGAGGAGTTGAAAATAATATTTTATAAGCTCAATGAACGAACTTCTTAAAATAATAGTGTTTCTTTTGTGGAGGTGAGTCACACTCTAAAGGAAAACAATTTAAAAAGATGAAATGTTTTATAAGTCTTGAAGGGTCCACTAAAGCTTTTTAAAATAATTAAAAAAATCCCAAAATCACATTATTTTAATGGTAAAACATATATTTTTTGAACATAAATTTTTTATTATTTTATTACATCACTCTTGGTTCATTATGATGTCAGAAAACACATTATATATTTAAACAGTATTTAATTTTTACCAAAAAATTTGAATGTCTCAGAAAATTATGAACAATTCACCTTTGGAATATTTCGACATCCCGATTCAAAAAATAATATTCATTTTATCTAATTAATTTTCTAAATATGTTAATTTTCATTTCTGAAATAAAAACTGACATTTATCGAAAATTCATGGGTTTTGACAAAAATGGCATTCAAACCTTAATAAACATTACAATTGCATTCATAAAATTATAAGATCATTTATATTTAATAAAAATAAATTTAGTAATAATAATAATATTTTATTAAAATATTATATAATTCAAAAATCCATTAATTCATCAAAAAATATTTCTTTGTTGAATATTTAACTAAAAATACTATTTGTTCTTTAAAAACTATATACAAAGTAACAATAAT
Source organism: Viscum album (assembly GCA_963277665.1). NCBI lineage: Eukaryota > Viridiplantae > Streptophyta > Magnoliopsida > Santalales > Viscaceae > Viscum > Viscum album. Next base: position 1,286,744,094 of record OY728134.1, read on the forward strand.
AAAATGAAAGTTTATTCATTATTATATAAAAAAATAATTTACATAATAATTTTACAAGGGTCTTGTTACATAACCCCTTAAAACACCTGTATAATACCTTAGGGTAAGGTGCGTGATGGTGACAGTCTCTTGGGGTTGCTCGGATAACATTGCTCGAGTGGTAATCTCTATCAACTTACACTTCTACCATAGGAAGTTCCGTTCGAGGTTAACGTATTCAAGTTCAGATTGGGCTTGGTCAAGAGGGAAGCCCAAACATGCAACATCCTTTCTGAGATCTGATAAATGGGCTTCATACGGGGAAAGTCTGCTGGATGAGTCCATCGTTTCCTTTTTCTTAGTAAAAATGATTTGTTAAAGACATATATTTATACTAATCATGGGATCACTATTCAACAACTATATTAGCAGCAGTCACAATTCATAACAGTATTTCAAAATCCAAAAACATAAAACAAAAAAATTTCATATGTTGTATAACCATTTCACATATTAATACATTTAATTAGATTGAGAGGGATTTTTATTAACAAAATATTGTGTTCGTTACAGTAGGTATCAGAGGATGTTTAGAAATAACCTCGAAAATATATTTAAATAAAAATTGATTAGGAAACATTACCCTAAGATAGACATTGAGGATTAGTATAGAAGAACTTCCTAGAACATTGGTAATTTATTGATTTTGTGAATTTTCCAAGATATACATCCATGTCATGATACGAGTAGGTAGAGTTGGCATCAACACAAATTTATCTAGGGGTAAAACCCGAAAACACCGCTTTGAGCAAGACTCTAATAGGAACTGGTGCACGACGATGGGCCTTAATGCACTCTTTGTTATGACACTACTGGGGGATATGCTTAGGACAATTGAAATTTTATTTACAAACCATTATGAATGTTTTATGAGAAAATATGTTAGTAAATAAACCATTTTTATGATTATGATACTAGATGTGTGAAAATATTCAATTAATGTTGAGATTTTTTCTCGATTTTGGATTATAAATTATGATATTATCTAACCTAGTGTATGTCTCCATTTAGTAATGGTTCCCAGTAGAAGGAATGAGAACTCTAGAAATGTGGATTATACATAGAGTAAGAAGGTTAATATCTTTCATGGTATTAAGGAAACATTTAGAAGTGAAATAGTCTCCCACGTATCCACATCATAGGAAGAAATAATATCATATGTTAATAAGATAAGTAATGAATTCTCTGAGTCCTTTGTATTTTAAGGGATATAAGAGAATAAGAGGATGCAAGAGAAAAAGATAGATAAAGGGAATAAGGGAAAGAAGGATTTTCCCACATTTGATTACTGTGGAAAGAATCACCCTGGGAATTGCTTGAAAGAAATGGGAGTTTTTTATAAGTTTGGATAAAAAGGACACCATGTTCGTGATTGCAATGGTAAGAAATTTTTTTCAAATTTACAATGCTTCATCTACAAGGAGTTAGGACACTACGTGAATCAATGTCCCAATCATCATAGTATACCCCAAACGATGCTATTGGATAATAATCAAGTTATGATACTACTGTAGATGAAGATGAATTATTAGTGTTCTTAAGTTTTTATGAAATAATTATGTCATTTGAGTTCAAGTTATAAGAATTATAAAGTATATAAGGATTATACTGTGTTATGTTTTCATTAATGATTTGAGATTTTATGGTATCAAGTCAAGTGACACAGTTTCAAGTTAAATTTTTTGGAAAATATATGGTTGGGGGAAATATAACTCTTAATATGTTTCTAAAACTGAGATAATGATTTCTAAATAAGATATAATTGACTTGGATAACCTATATTGGATATTATTGACTACCTTGGAACTAATTAATTGTTTGTTTATTCCATCAATGTTGGAGATTACAACATTGTTGGATTTAAGGTGTATATCTGTTATTCTATAAAGAAAAAGGGTGAATGAACGTATTCAATAATGTTTTGTGGTATTCAGGGTGTTACCATGTTGTAAGAGAATACATGATGAAGGTATTAACATGTTATTACGTGGGAAAAGTGATTTTAATTACATTTACCTTCCTTATAAATTTTGGATTGTGAGTTTGGAAAAAAAGTATTTTTGACAAGTCTAAAGGTGGAATGAATTATGTTGGACATTGGATACTATATTTTAAGGTTAAAATATTTCTTAATATTATTTTTGGATTGTCATAAAAAGGACAACCTGGTGGTCAGGCGACAACCTGTCACGTTCGGTAAGCCCGTGAGACATGAACCCGGAACCGAAGGCAAAAAAGGGTGCATCACCCACCACTAGTGTAATTCCCCGACCCCAGTTACCCAGAGTTGGTGAATTATTACAATGCATTGTAATGATACCAGGAAATCATGTCTTGAAAGACCGATCAGTTTAGTAGCCTTGGAAATACTGGATACATTCAAAAGTTTTGCATTTTATCATAAAATGAAAAACAACAAAAATATTATCTCCATTGACCATATTCATATCCAATATAATATCCCTACAAGTCATTCATAAAATAATTTTTCACATATTTGGAAAATTCAAACATAGAAAGGGTGACCTCAGATGTTCCGTAAGGATAAAAATATAGCGGAAACATCCATAAATAAGCATAAACATTTAAGGAAATGTATAACTAAAAAAAATCTTTTTAAACTTGAACATCATCATGATATGGAAAAGATAAAATGAAATAATTCCATTTACATATTCACATGGATATTCTACTAGTCAAATAATCACATGAAATATCAATAGACTCTTTCATAATGATGGAATGCATAATGCCGAACCTTAATTTCTGTGTCAAGGCCTCATGCAAAGACCTTAGGGATAATTTTAACTAGACCCCAACTCGGAGAGCCTCTGTAACCGGACTCAAACCTAGAGAGCCTTTGTAACTGGACTCCAAGCTGGAAAGTTTGCTATAACCGGACCCCAACCTAAAAGGCTTTCTTTTACTAGTTCCCAACCTGGAACATACTAGTCCAACACATTCATCTTAAGAAGAGGTTAAAAATTAACATAAACATTCATATTAAAACTAGCATACGAAATGTCAATACTTTAACCATAAACCATGAATGGCATAAAAATAACTTATCAACAGTCAAACATATCACAAAACCATAAATAAAATATGGAAGATATTTATCATAATAAATCAACTTTAAACAAGTGTTAAATTTTTCAAATGGATGTTGACATAGATGAAATCAAAACTATTTGAGTGAAGTATCTCTTTTTATTTTGAAATCATTTGGAGTCACATAATTATAAAGAAAAGATTTATTTTGAAAATATTAATATCATATTGTAAGGGAATCTTCGACGATGTTATAAAGACAGAAAATAGATGCACCCACCTTCCAAGTTAAAAAAACATTCTTACCTAAATTTCTTCGAAAAGGTCATAAAGTACATTGTTTGGAAAACGTTGGAATGATTACGTTCAAAAAATATAAGGTCAAATAATGGTATAAATGATTTTAACCCATTGTCTATTAAATAGTAATAAAAATTTGAAATACATTTTTAATAAGCATGGATGCAGATGATAAAGAGGTCCCAGTAGATAATTACGTATAATCAAACTCAGATAATGAAGAGATTATATAATTAAACCTTACATCATTGTAATCAATTAGGTTGTATAAAAAAATTAATAACAACCAAATTAATCAAAAAATATCTTGAATATATATAGAATCATGTCAATATATATCAAATGGTAGTACATAATACACCACATTTAATAAATAAGTGGAGAACAATGGAAATCTCACAGAATTAAAAGTGAGATAAGAAACCCATTACCTTGTACTTTTCTTTGGCCTAGGATACATTAACCTCCTTTATAATAGTTAAATAATTGTTATTAAATAATACAATAACCATATACATAATTATGATACCATATATGATCTTCTAATAATGCTTTGTTAATATTATTTTAGTATTATCGTCGTTTTGGGTCTTAACTGATTCGTGTTACTTAATATTCTTTGTTACGTGAGTCATGTTTTTTATGAATGGGATGTATATTATTCATATCCATAATGATATCAAGTCTTTAAAAGTTATTTTTAATCATCAAATGAAAATTAGACTTGAATGGTTATGATGGGGAAATGAATCTCATCGTGTTTGTGGAGACGATAATCCGTACGTATGCACGATCAACAATATCATTATTTTTATATTAAAATAGTATATAATTTAATGGTATATAATATATAAATAATCATTATAATTGTGTATTTATTATTTACATAAGTTATACTCATTATTATACCCATACAAATGCTGAATTGTTTGAATAACAAACTTCACCACGATGTGGAGACGGTAATCCATACGTACGCACGTATGGTGACTTTGTCATTTATAGGATTGATTGAACAAATGAATATGGTTATAACATTTTTATAATAACATCACAGTACTTATAAGGTACTGGAGTTGTTGTTTTATAATGGAAACAACAAAGAAAGAGGAAGTGGAAGAAGAAAAGAACTTCAATGGGGGTGGTGAATTATTACCTCTTCTTCGGGTGTTTCCTTTTGAGTTGATCAAAAGGGATCCTTATATTGGATTTATGAATAATTTAAGGCCTCTAGGATGAAGGTAGGACAATTGGGAGTATATTTGTGCTGGGTTTGTCCAATCCAAATGGCTTTGAAGGTGTGAATTTGAGAGAATGGGGAGTTCCCTTTTATAAGAGGGGTGAGGGTCACTTTAGGAAAAGCTTGAAATATTATTTTATAATAAAATCATTTTTGGTTTCTAATTTCTACAAAATGATTTCATTACAGAATAAGGTGGTTATGGGTTGAAAACCTTTCAACCAGTAGGTTTTAGATAGGTTTGGGTAAATATATTAACCTTATATTTTAGATTTAACTCTTAGTTAAATAGTTTGACATTTACCACGTCTCTTTGTATTTTTATATTATATGGTTAATAAACTTACTATGAACTACCAAGAGAACCCAAAGGGTTTAATTAATGATATACCTATCGTTATATTAGTCCTATTTTCTGAACCATGTATTTTTTTGGAATATTTTATCAATTAATAATATAATATTTGTTTTAAAAACTCTTTTATCTCAATTTTGATACTATTTAATAATTAATTTTTTTAAAGTCCTAAAAAAATTAATTCAAAATAAATTAATTTAATCAATCCTAACATGTCATATTATCCTAAAAAATTCATGCATGGCATCAAAAATTAAAAATTATATTTATTTTACCATTTATACTACCACTTATTTGATTCATTCATTAATAAAGAAAATACGACATCATCATTGTGTCACAAATAAATTTAATTACTCAATGTATAAAAATAATAAAAAACTACCATTATGTAGGAAATATTTTAACCTTTATAAATAATATTTATAGTCGAAGAGATAATATATATAACCCTATGTAAAAATTGTTTTACTAAAATATATATGCTTGTATCATTTTGGAATTTACTTTAACATAATTAATATAAAGTGTCATTATCATTTGAAATTTGTTCCATGGGGTCCCAAAATCGACCTATGGATGTCCATGGTTGGACATGTATCATAAAATAGGGTTAGGACACTTGTTAGGGTAATAATAATATCATTTTTACCTTTAATTACCATATTTACTTTTAACCGTGCTAAATTAAATTTAAAAAGTTACTATTCGCAAAAAATTATTTTTATCTTATTGAACCACATTTTACTTAATGATATCAACCGTGTCTTTTGGATTTTCGAAATTCAACTCACAGAAGAGATAAAATTATGTTTTATGCAAATTTTCAAAAGCTTTAGAGAGGTGAGTAAAAGACAGTAAAAAGTTCAATAATATATATATATATATGTAAACTTATTATAAAATGAATCCAATGAATTAAATTGAACTTATATAGGTATTATGTATCTATTTTGACCTAAAATAAATTTAAATAAAATAAATAATTATTCCAATAAAAATTCGATTTTAAACAATAACACAGTGTTTTTCACTATTTATCCAAAAGTGAGAGTTTTCAGAAAAATTTCATAAATTCACCCTAAGATAATTTTTTATATTCCAAATCCAAAAATGAATTCCATTTTGAAGGATAAAATTTATAAAATTTCAAAAAGTTGTTATTACTATTCATAACGGCTAGTTTGATTGGTCGTGGTGTGTTAGAATCTAGAAGTAGCGTACAATGCAAGATATTGCATTATTAAAAGGGAAACGTACCATGGAAGCATGGGGTTTTACATTATCCCCTCCTTGAAATAATTTCATCCACGAAATTTATAGAATAATACCGTACAAAACGATTCGGGTTGTTCTTCATCATAAGTTCCTTTGGTTCCCACTTTGCCTCTTCCATCTTATGGTTTCTCTATAGAACTTTTACCAGATGATTCATCCTGTTTCTCAACACTTGTTCTCTTGTATCAAGAATCTTTAGAGGATCTTAGCAATAATACATATCGAGTTCTAGTTATAATTCCTCATAGGTGAGTACATGCGTTTCATTGGGCATGTATTTTCTCAACAATGATATGTGGAACACATCGTGAACTTTGGAGAGACTTGGCAGCATTGCCAAATGGTATGCTACAACCCCAATTCGTTCTAGAATTTCTAAAGATCTGATGTACCTGGGAATCAATTTACCCTTCTTACCGAAACATATAACACCCTTCCATGGTGATACCTTTAAGAAAACATGATCTCATACCTGAAATTCCAAATCCTTCATTCGATTATCATCATAGCTCTTCTGCCTACTTTGAGCTACTTTGATATGGGGTTGGATTACCTTATCCTTTTCTATCATTTCCTCAAAAAGTTCTGGGCCTATGAGTTTTCTTTCAACAACATTATCCCAACAAGTTGGTGTGCGACATCTCGTTCCATATAACGCTTCATATGATGCCATCTGAATACTTGAATGGAAGATATTATTATAGGAAAATTCCACCAGAGGTAAATATTGATCCCACATAACATGAAAGTCTTTTAAGAAATATCTCAACATATCTTCTAAGGTTTGAATAGTCTGTTTTTATTATCCTTCAGTTTGAGGGTGGTACGCGGTGATCAAACGAAGTTCAGTATCTAGGTATTTCTAAAGACTTTTCCATAATCTTGATGTAAAACAGGGACCACGATTAGAAACAATCGATAAGGGCACTCCATTAAGTCTTACAACTTCATTAATATATATTCCTGATAGACGTTCAAGTGGTAAATCATCTCTTATTTCAAGAAAATGTGTTGAATTTCTATGACGATCAACAATGTCCTATATTGCATCATTCCTTGTAGGAGTCTATGGTCATCCCCTGAAAAAGTCCATCGTAATATTTTCCCACTTCCACTCAGGTATGGAAAGAGGTTGTATGATTCTTCGAGGAATTTTCCATCCAACAATCAGTTGTTGACAAACCATACATCTTGACACAAGATCAGAAATCTCCCTCTTCATGTTGTCCCACCAAAAATGTTCCTTCAAATCTCTATACATCTTAGTGCTACCAGGGTGTATAGAGAAATTGGAGCTTTGAGCATCAACTAACAATTCCCTTTTCAGATTAGGTATATCAGGAACACAAAGTATCTTCCCAAATTTAAAAATCTCATCTTCATATATGAAGTCGATCAATCTCCCCTCATTCACAGCTTTAATTTTCTTTTCAAACTCCTCATCATCAGCCTGAGAACTTTTTATCATTTATAGTAGAGATGGATTGGAAACCATTTGGAAAATTATTGATGTTCCACCTTCAATGGTTATTCCCATATCCATCTTTACTATATCTATGAAAATAGGATCTCTTTAAAATATCATCTTGATCAAAACTCCATGATCCTTTCTACTCAAAGCATCTGCCAACAAATTTTCCTTCCCTGGGTGGTAGTGTATTTTGCAATCATAATCCTTGAGTAGTTCAAGCCATCTCCTCAAACTCATGTTGATTTCATTTTGTGAGAAAATATATTTCAAACTCTTGTGATTGGTATATATCTCACATTTTTCACCATAGAGATAATTTCTCCATATATTCAAAGAAAATATTACATCCTCTAAATCTAGATCATTAGTAGGATAGTTTTGCTCATGAATTTTTAGCTATCATTGTTTCATAGGCAATAACCCTATCATTCTGCATAAGGACTAAACCAAGTCCTTTCTTTGATGCATCACTATAAATAACAAACCCATCATTCCCCTATGGTAGAGTCAAGATTGGAGCATTGAATAATCTTCTCTTCGGTTCTTCAAAACATTATTCACATGATTTTGTTCAAACAAATTTAACCCCTTTACATGTTATTGTGGTTAATGCGTTAGCCAGTAGGGAAAAATTATGAACGAAACGCTGATAATAACCTACTAAACAAATAAAACTGTGTACCTCAGTTATACTCGGCGGTGCTGGCCATTCTTGGATTGACATTGTCTTAGAAGGATCAATAAAGATTCTGTATTTAGAGACAATATGGCCATGAAAATAAATCTCTTGAAGCCATAATTCACACTTCCTAACTACCCTTATAATTCATTTCTTCTAAGAGTCTTTTTGATAATGCGCAAGTTATTTTCATGATCTTCACAGCTTTTTGAGTATACCAGGATATAATCAATAAATACAACTATGAATTTATCAAGATATTCCTTGAAAACAATGTTAATTAGATCCATGAACACAAAGGGTGTATTAGTCAGCCCAAAAGGTATTACTGTAAACTCATAATTCCCGTACCTGGTTTAAAATGCTGTTTTTGGATTGTCTTCCTTCTTCACACATAGCTGATGATATTCAGATCGAAGGTCAATATTTGAAAAATATTGATCTCTATGATGTTGGTTGAAAAAATAATCAATGCGAGGTAAGGGATACTTGTTCTTTATTTATATAGCATTGATCTCCCTGTAATCAATGCACAAACTCATAGATCCATCTTTCTTCTTAACAAAAAGAACATGAAATCGTGATTAAAAAACACTAGGGAGAATAAATCCCTTATTACTTAATTCATCTTGTTGTTTCATTAGTTCCACTAATTCCACAGTGGCCATTCTATAAGGTGTATTTGATATGGGCCATGAAACAGGATTTAAATCAATGGAAAACTCAATTTCTCATTCTGGAGGATGTCCTAGTAAATCTTCTTGAAACACATCAACATATTCTTGCACAATAGGTACATCCTCTATTTGAACATTCCTTTCCTTACCCACAGTTATTTCATTCTCTTCCTCCCCAATAATTGAATTTGTTTGAGCTACAGGGGGTTGATCTAGATAAGAATCTGATGGTGAAGTTTCTGGTCTAAAGATAAGGTACTCCTTTTCATCATCGAAAATTATAACCTCCTTCTTCTTATAATAAATTTTCGAATCATGGTCCGAAATCAAATCCATACCGAGGACTATATCAAATTCAATCATGGGTATGATGTTGAGATAAGAAGATAAATTACGTTTATATGCCTTAATGTGAACTGATTCACAAAACCTTATTTCAATGATACTCCCCTTAGGAGTTTTGAATGACAAATCCCTAGTTAAATCAAATTGTAAATATCTAATTTTCTTAACTAACTGGGAATATATGAAATAATTTGATGATCTTGAATAAAAAAGTATTTTCTAAACTTGAGGAAACCATTAAATTAACTACCACCACATCTTTCTGAGCATCAACCTTAGTAGTAGTGATAACATAAGCTTGACCATGATCCCTTGGCCTTTTCTGAGGTATGTTTCCTTGGAAAATAAGAAATAAATTTTCATAGTTCCCCTTTTCTCTAAAATTGTAGAATTAAACATTGAAAACCTATTTCTTCCCTTTGTAATGACGAGCTTGGTGGCCTTTTTCACCACACTTGTAACATACTCCCATTCCCTTCAGTCAAGTACTGGGGTGTTTCTTCCAACATTTACTGTAGGATGTATATTTAAATTTTCCCTCTTCCCCTTATTTCCATTTCTAAAGTCTTCATCAGATCTCTTCTTCTCTTACTATTCTTTAATGTCGTAAGACTTAGATAATTCATTTTTATTCTAGATAGCACCTGAGACAATATCTTTGTATGACGAGAAGGATTGTGAGACTAATGATCGACATACAAATGGTTTCAACCCATCAAATAAATGATCAATCTTACTTCTTGGGTTACGTGTATAATCTACAACATTCATTACTAACCTTGTAAAGTTAGCTTCATATTTTGCGACATTCTTATCCTTCTTTTTCCTTAGAATTAGAAATTTCCTTTCCATATCCGCCTGAAGATCATGAAGAAAGTACTTTTCTATGAAATTTTCTTTAAACTCCCTTAATTCCATGTTTGATATTTTTTCATCTTCTAATATGTTTTTTATTAATGAACACCATTGATATTTATCTCTCGTAAGGTGATAAACTGTCATGAAAAGTTTTTCCCTTTCGCTACTCCCCAAAGAGTGAAATACTTCATCTAAGGAATTTATCCATTGATCAACTTTAAATGGATTTGTAATCCCATTGAATGTTGGTGGTTGTGGCCTCATGAAGCATTGTAACATTAATCCACCACATTGTGGATCAGGGTGCTCTATACGGGTAAGGTTATTATTCATAACCGAAGTGAGTTGTCCCAATATGGTGATAAGATGATCAACACAAGATATAACACCAGATCTACTAATTATTTTGAGCAGGAGGGAAATCTCTACATGGATTACATGAATTGATATGGTTTCCATTCCTTCCACTAGGTTCCATTTCTAAACAATGGCATAAACTAGATTATTTTATGAATCGAAATACATAATTCCAAACTTATAACACACTTAACATAAATTCAACAATTTATGGATATAATCCAAAATCATAAAAGGGTTTCCTTTAAGAAAATACATACACATAAACCCTTCATAATGGTCTATAGAGAAAATGAGAATTACCCTAAGCATATCCCCCAGGAGTGTCGTAACCAAGAGTACAACAAGGCCCGTTTTCATGCACTAGTTCTCGTTCGAGTCTAGATCAAAATAGTGTTTTTAGGTTTTACCCCTAGTTATATCTGTTCCAGAGACGCCTTTACCTTCTTGTATCCAGGAAGGGATGTATTTCTTGGAAAAATCACAAAATATCTACAGTACCAAAATTATAGGAATTTATTCTATACTAATCCTCAAAGTCAATCTTAGGGTAATGTGCCTTAATCAGAGTTTATCTAAATCTAGCTTTTATGGTTTGTAATAAACTTCCTCTGATACCAAATGTATTGCCTCGACCCTAGTTACCCAGAGTTAGTGCATTATTACATAGTATTGTCGTGATATAAGGAAATCATGTATGGAATGACCGATCAGTTTAGTTTCCATGTAAATACTTGATACATTCATAAGTTTTACATTACAACATAAAATGAAAAACAACAACAACATTGTCTCCATTGACCATATTTAAATCCCATAGACTATCCCTGAAGTTCATTCATAAAATACTTCTTCACATCCTGGGAATATTAAAACATAGAAAGGGTTGACCTCAGATGCTCAGTAATGATAATAATATAGCAGAAACTTCCATAAATAAGCATAAACATTTTAGGCAATGTATAACTAAAAAATGATTTTTAAACTTTAACATCAGCATAATATGGAAAAGATAAAATGAAATAATTCCACTTACTTATTAACATGTAGATTCTAATAGTCGAATAATCACATGCAATATCAATAGCCACTTTCATAATTATGGAATGCATAATGCCGAAATTTAATTTTTGTGTCAAGGCCTTGTGCCAAGACCTAGGGGCTAACTGTAATCGGACCCCAATCTTGAGAGTCTCTGCTACCAGACTCCAACCCAGAGAGCCTCTATAACTGGACTCTAACCTAGAGGGTTTGATGTAACTAGACACCAACCTAGAGGTCTTACTTTTACTGGTCCCCAACCTGGAACATAGTAGTCCAACACATTCATCTTAAGAAGAATTTAAAATATATGATGAGCATTCGTACTGAAACTAGAATACAAAATGTCAATACTTTAACTATAAACCATGAATGGCATAAAAATAAATCATCCATAGTAAAACATATAAAATAACCGTAAATACAATATGGATGATTTTTATCATAATAAATCAACTTCAAACAAGTGTAAAATTTATGGAAGGATGATGACATAGATGAAATCAAAACTATTTTAGATAAATTTATCTTTCTATTTTGAAATAATTTAAGTTTCACATAATTATAATGAAAACTTTTATTTTGAAAATATTCTTATAAAATTGTAAGGGATACTTTGAAGATGTTATAATAGTGAAAAATGGCCACACCCACCATATAAGTTTAAAAATATATTCTTACCTTAATTTTGTCCAAAAGGTCATAAATTACATTGTATGGAAAATGTTGGAAAGATTCCTTTCAAAACATATAAGGTCAAATAAGGGCGTAAATGACTTTTACCCATTGTCTAGTAAATAGTAACAATGTTTTGAAATACATTTTTAAGAAACATTGATGTGGATGATAAAGATGCCCCATTAGATAATTACGTATAAACATCCTCAGATAATGAAGAGATTGTAGAAGTAACCCTTACATTGTTGTAATTAATAAGGTCATATGACCAAAAGTTAATAACCACAAAATTAATCACATAATATTTTGAATATATATAGAATCATGATAATATATATCAAAAGGCAGTACACAATACACCACATTTAATAAATAAGTGGAGAACAATGGAAATCTTAGGGAATTAAAAGTGAGGTAAGAAACCCCTTACATTGTAATTTTCCTTGGTCGGGGGTACGTTAACCTCTTGTATAATAGTTAAATAATTGTTATTAAATTATACAAGAATGATATACATAATTATGATATCATATATGATCTTCTAATAATGCTTTGTTAATAATATTTTATTATTATCGTCATTTCAGGTGTTAACTGGTTTGTGTTCTTTTATATTATTTGTTATGCGAGTCATGTTTGTTATGGATGGGATGTATCCTATTCATATATAGAAATATATAAAGTATTTAAACAATATTTTTAATCATCAAATGAAAATTAGACTTGAATGGTTATGATGGGGAAATGAATCTCATCGCATTTGTGGAGATGGTAATCCGTACGTACGCATGAGTGACAATATCATTATTTTTATATTAAAATAGTATATAATTGAATGGTATATCTTATATACATAATCAGTATCATGTTATATTTATTATTTACATCAGTTATACTCATTATTATACCCATACAAATGATGAATTGTTTGAATAACAAACTTCACCACGACGTGGAGACGGTAAGCCGTACGTACGCACGTATGGTGACTTTTTCATTTATAGGATGGATAGAATAATGACTAGGGTTGTACCATTTTTATAATAACATCAAATTATGTATAATATACTAGTGTTATTATTTTATAATGGAAACAACAATGAACGAGGAAGTTGAAGAAGAAAAGAACTTGAAAGAGGGTGGTGAAAATATTACATCTTCTTCGGGTGTTTCCTTTTGAGTTGATCAAAAGGTATCCTTAGGTTGAATTTATGACTAATGTATAGCATCTAGGATAAAGGGGGGACAGTTAGTATGATATTTGGTCCCGTGTTGGCCAAGCCAAATGGCTTTGAAGGGGTGAATTTGATAGAATGGGCAGTTGCCTTTTATAAGAGGGTTGAGGGTCACTTTCCGAAAAGCATGAAATATTATTTTATAATAAACTCATTTTCGGTTTTTAATACCTCAAAAATGATTTATTTCTAGGATAAAGGGTTTATGGGTCGAAACACACTCAACCAATAGGTTTTAGACAGGTTTGGGTCACTATATTAACCTTATCTTTTAGACTTAACTCTTAGTTAAATAGTTTGACATTTACCATGTCTCTTTGAATTTTTATATTATATGGTTAATAAACTTACTATAAACCTCCAAGATAACCCTGATTGGTTAATTAATGATATTACTATAATTATATATGTCATTTTTCTTAATGTTAGATTTTTAGGAATATTATATCAATTAATAATATAATATTTGTTTTCAAAAAACTCTTTTATGTAAATTTTGACACTATTTAATAATTGATTTTTCTTAAAGTCCTAAAAACATTATTAATTCAAAATAAATTAATTTAATTAATCCTAACATTTCATATTAACCTATAAAATTCTTTTATGGTATCAAAACATTCAAATTATATTTATTTTAACATTTATAATAGCATTTATTTGATTCTTTCATTAATAAGGAAAATATAGTGTTATCATTATGTCATAAAAAAAATTAATTACTCAATGTCTAAAAATTATAAATAAAATACCATTATTTATTATATAGTTTTATATTTCTATTTTATATTTATATTTGAAGATATAACATACATAACCCTATGTAAAAATTGTTTTACTAAAAGATATATGCTTTTGTCATTTTTGTATTTACTTTAACTTAATTAATATAAAGTGTCATTATCACTTTCAAGTGGCTCCATTGGGTCCCAAAATATACCCCATGATTCCCACGGTTGGACCTGTATCATCCAATAGGGTTAGGACACTTGTTAGGGAAATAATAATATCATTTTTACCTTTAATTACCCTATTTACTTTTAATTGTGGTAAATTAAACTAAAAAGGTTACTATTCCCCAAAAAATAGTTTTTTATCTTATTGACCCAAATTTTACATACTAATATCAACTGTGTCTCTCAGATTTTCGAAATTAAACTCAAAGAAGTGGTAAAATTAAGTATTATGCAAATTTTTAAAATCTCTTAGGAGGTGGGTAAAAGACGGTAAGAAGTTCAATAAAAAAATTTATACATCTAATCTTATTATAAAATGACTCCAAAAAATTACATTGAACTTATATAGGTATTAGGTATCCATTTTGACATAAAATTAATTTAAATAAAATTTCAGTTTCAAACAATAACTCAGTGTTTTTCACTATTCATCAAATATTTAAAGTTTTTAGAAAAATACCAGAAATTCACCCTAAGCTAATTTCGATATTCCAAATCCAAAAATCAAGACCATTTTGAAATATAAAATTTATAAAATTTCAAAAGAGTGGTTATTACTATTCATAACGGCTAGTTTTATTGGTCGTGGTGTGTTAGAATCGTGAAGTTGCGTACAATGCAAGCTATTGCATTATTCAAAGGGAAATGTATTGTAGAAGCATGGGGTGTTACAAAAAACCTACATGATGTCCTGGTTTTTATATTGTAGTTTTTTAAATGGACTAATAGATTAAATATAAATTCATTTTTTTGGAACCCTATATGATTAGGATAAATATAATATTTTTGAATTCTATTATCTTTTGGAGTGAAATATGAGTTTGTGGTAGAAGTTATTTGAAGGATAGAACTCTACTTATCATGTATTTGTTTTATTATTTGATGAAGAAATTAATTCTTAAGATTTAGGGAAGGTATCTTAAAACCAAAAATGAGTTATCCTAATACCTTATGTTTTTTTAACCAATGATATTTAAATCATCATCGATTTATGGATTTGAGGCCCTCAATTTTAAATTTATTGTTCACTTGTTTAGGATTGATGAACTCAATCACTCCCTATAAATATTTACATTTTTCCTCCAATTATAATTTCCACCAATTTTCCCCTATTCAAAATCCTAATTTGGTGGTGGCTGTTCATTTCCCTTTCCCTCTTATTAAGACTAAATTTTATTAACCCTATTTCTGATGTGGGTTTTCCACAAAGGTATTTTCTATTTTCAACCTTTTATTTTCGAAGAACAATTTCAAATTTAAAGGAAGAAATTTGTTGAAGGAGGTGAGAATTTAAAACCCTAGGATTTCATAATACATTATCTCTTTAACGTAATTCAATAGCATATTCCACACGCAACACTGAGTTTGAGCACACCACGACTAACCAAACTAGCCGTTTAAAAAGTTGTTATGAATAATTTTAACTTAATTTTCAATTTTATATACTCCTTATAATTTTAACATTCATATTATGTGTTTGTATACATAATATAAGAATAAATTCAATTTTGTTGATAAAAGAAGTGTTTTTTCAAAAACAAATGCAAATTTTCCACCTTTTAATGGACAACACTATATAAATCCAATATTTCAAACCTTTATATATTAAAATTTACAAAATAAACTTATTAATTATAAATGGGACATAAAAATCTAGTTTGGATAAATTTTTTGGGTTTTTTTGATAACTTTCATATTTTGATGAAAAGTGAAAACTACTAAATTGTAATTGAAAACAATTTTTTTAATCAAAATAATTTATAGTGTTAAATTATAAATTTGAATTGATTTTAAGTATAATGATATTATAATTTTATCATTTAATCCAATTATTGTATTTTATGTGTTGGAATCCTCATGTATTACTCATGTTTTAATGATCACAAATCTCAATAATAATTACACATCATGTTTTAATGATAGAAAATCTTATTGATGTTAATTAATCTCACTATTATTTACAAATCTTATGCGTGATCACAAATATTATCAAAACTTTGTATTTATATTTCAAATTCTCTTACTTTATAATGGTTAAG
This sequence comes from Viscum album, assembly GCA_963277665.1. Lineage (NCBI taxonomy): Eukaryota > Viridiplantae > Streptophyta > Magnoliopsida > Santalales > Viscaceae > Viscum > Viscum album. The sequence continues at coordinate 1,286,760,696 of OY728134.1, forward strand.
CTTAATTCATATTCTGCATATTACTATTTAATTATAAATAAAAATATTTTCTTATGTATCAAGACACCGTGATGTTTGACACAGTAAGACAGACTGTGTGAAAAACACAGTCACAGTCAAACAGACACCGTGACCCAGACACCGTGAAGGACACACCGTGACCCAGACACTGGTACGGACACACTTTGACCTAGACACCATGAACGACACACCGTGACCTAGACACCATGAGCAACACACAGTGAAGGTTACACCGTAAAGGACATACCGTGAGACACATACCGTGAATCACATACCGTGAAGGAGACACCGGTTCAATGAGACACTGTTTTCACAACAACTGTGACACCGTTTCTTATCCTTTTTGTCAATACTATTGAAATAATACCAACGGTCATATTTGATGATTTTAATGAAATTAATGTTATTTAAGGATAGTTGTTGGACTGTCAGGAAATCGTACCTCGTATCTATGGAAAGGAAATGATTCCTATTGCCGAAGCTCATGGAATATAAAGAATATTGAGCTGCAGTATATGATACACGCGTGATTGACACGTCTTAATGCACATACTACAACACACGCAAGCTCTGTACTGAACAGAAGAATAATCCTGAGCACAACTGTGAAACACATTGCACAATCCTCAAATAAGTTCCAAACATGAAATCCTACATTACTAAAGAACACATGATGTGCTCTGGAGTCAAGAGTACATCTTATATTATAGATAAACAAAAGCTGAACGACAACACTCGGTTTTTCAATAGAAAAACCAGAGAAGGACTAAAAATATATTCTGTTGAATCCAACGAGTCCAGAGTTGCACTTCCAATCACTAAAGCTTTCTAAACATTCATATACTATCTCTAAGTGATTTATTATTTACTTTCGAGCAGTGTGTTTATCCTATTTATTTTACACACACACTGTATCCTGTTTTGAACTGGAGGATATCCCAATCCTCACACCAAAACTCCTTACTCTTTTTTACCCACAACAACTGTGGAAGAGGTCCTTGTGTGGCCTGGTCTTTAATTTTTGTTTCCCACAAAGAACAGTGGTAGAGGTCCCTGCATGGCCTGAACAGTCCTATACTATTGTTAACCCCGATCCAGGGTGTGGATCACTTTTATATATATAAATTTAAGAGGACTAAGTCTCATCTTGAGGTTGAACCTCTTGGTTATATTTTCTGTGATTTTTTAGTTTATGGTCAAAATATACAGTATATAAGTTATATTCCTCGGCCTATTACTTTTAAATACAAATTTGTTTTAAATTTACTTTTATAGTTAATCTAAAAAGTTTTTGTATCTATTGTAAATCAATAGGTTAGTTTCAAATGATAATTTAATCTTCTGATTAGATTAACTGAGAGCTATCATTGAGAACCTAACTGACCCTTTTCTTTAATAAAATTCACTAAAGCTTTACTTGTTTTATAATTTGGGAGATTTTAATAGAAAATATTTCTAATATAAATTTTAATTGGAACTCAATTCACCCCCCTCTTCAGTATCCACTCCGACCAACATTTGGTATCAGAGGTTGTTCTTTTGACACTTGTTTTCAAAACACATTGTTTTAAACTGTGATTTTCATTGCATCTTTAAAGATCTTCAATTTCTGTTAGTTCTAAATTTTATCTCTTTAAATTTACTTTCTAAAATCTAGTTATGGAAAATAGACAAGAAGGTGCTGCTACTAACTGGCCACCTTCCTTTAATGGTACAAACTAGGCCCAGTGGAAACATAAAATGAAAATTCATTTGGAAAGTATGGGTTTTGATATCTGGAATTTTATAGAGTCTCAATATAAAATTCCAAAAATTAAAAGAACAACATGGGATGAAGCTACTAAAGTAGCATAAAATAATAACTGTAAAGCTATGAATTCTCGGTATTGTGCATTAGGAGATGAAGAATTTAACAGAATATCTTCTTGCAAAAGTGCTTATGAAATTTGGGATTCTTTAGATGTTTATCATGAAGGAACAACCAAATTTAATGAAATGAGATTGAATACTTATACTATTAAATATGATTATTTTAAAATGAAGACTGATGATCCTATTTCTAATATGTATCTCAGGTTTAATGAGATAGTCAATACAATGAGTTCACTTGGTAAAGTTGTTCTAGCAACGGAAACAATTATGAGGATACTGAGATGTCTTCCAGACTGATGGAGAGGCACATCTGTTTCAATCAGAGAATCATGTGACATTGGAGCTCTGACTGTCAAAGAGCTTTATAGGTAAATTAATGATGTATGAGGAAGAACTCAAAGTGAATAAGGAGGAATATGATGAACTAAAAAGAAAGTCTGTAGCTTTTAAATCTACTAATTCTAAGAGCAAGGACAAAGACAAAGTTCAAATACAAACTGAAAGCTCAACCAGTGAAGATTCAGATTCAAACACTGATGCTGAGATGGCTCAAATAGCCAGAAGATTCAAGAAGTTTTATATGAAGAGGAAATTCTTCAAAAAATCAAATTACAAAGGAACGTATGACAGTGAAGGCCATTGGAAAAAGGACTGGAAGAAATCCGATTAAAATGAAGTTGTCTGCTATGAATGCAAAAAAATGTCACATAAAAGCAGGCTGTCCAAAAATGATGTTCAAAAAGAAACATAATTATAAGGGCAAGAAGTACAAGAATACTATGAAATCTACTTAGAGTGCTTCAGAAGAAAGCACAAGTGAATCTGAAATTTCTGATTCTGAAAAGAATCGTGCCAACATGTTTTTCATGAACAACACATATGAGGTAACCTTAGATACTCCTTTTTTAAGTTCTTATTATTCTGGAGATGATGCAGAATCTGATTATAATTCTGAAGATATGTCTAAGGCGGAATTATCTGAATATTGTAACATTCTAGAAGAAACATGCAATGAACATAAGGACAAATATAATTCATTAAAGAAACATCATGCTCTCACTTCAAATGTTAAATCAGCTCTTGATATTGAAAAATAAAAGAATGCTCAACTTTTAAAGGAAAATACAGAACTGAAAATTTCTAATGAACAACTTAGAAAGGACTTAGAAAAATTCACAAATAGAAAAGATACACTTACTCAAATGTTAGGAAAGCAAGTGGCCCCGAAATACACTACTAGAATAGGCTACCAACCTGGATAGAGATAGATTACTAAGAAACGATTTATTCCTAAATCTGGATAGTATACTGTTAGTTCCAGTTTTTGAAATTCATATGCTTCAACTAGTTATCCATATGGTTATAGATCATGTAACCCCCCGACCCTAGTTACCCAGAGTCGGTACATTATACATAACATTGGCATGATCACAAGAAATATCAAATCTCGAAAGACCGATTGGTTTAGTAGCCTTGGAAACACTATATATATTCATAATGTTTTACATTACATCATAAAGTGAAAAACTACTACAACAACATAGTCTCCATATTCCACACTCATATCCCCACATAAAATTCCTGCAGGTCATTCATAACTTACTTCTTCACATCCTGGGAAAAATAAAACATAGAAAAGGGGTGAGCTCAAATGCCCAGTAAGGATAACAATATAGCGGAAACTATCAAAAATAAGCATAAACATTTAAGGCAATGTATAACTAAAACAAAAGCCTTTTAAACTTGAACATCAACATAGTATGGAAAAAGTAAAATGAAATAATTCCATTTAATTATTCACATGGATATTCTACTAATCGAATAATCACATGAAATATCAATAACCACTTTCATAATTATGGAATGCATAATGCCAGACTATCATAACCACATAGCCAAGGCCTCGTGCCAAGACTACAAATAAGATTTTGCCAAGGCCTTGTGCCAAAAAACTAGTTTGTCTCATGAGACCTACCGATGCATCGAGGAGCTATAGCGGGCTCCACCCGTCACATATTAAGTCCAATGCATTCCCATATGAAAAGTTTTAAACATAACATAAACATTAGTATTAAAACTGGCATACGAAATGTCAATACTTTCTCCATAAACCATGAATGGTATAAAAATAACACATCCACAGTCAAACATATCAAAAATTCTTCAATACATTATGGATGTTTTGTATCATGATAAATATACTTCATATAATCATAAAATCCATCAAAGGATGTTGACATAGATGAAATCAAAACTATTTGAGAGAAATATCTCCTTTTTTTTGAAATCATTTAAAAGTCACACATTTATTAATTAAAAATTGATTTTTGAATCAAAGTGTCCCATACCACTTTGAAACATTTGAAAGGAATTAAAATTTTAAAAACATTCATGTCCATATAAATAAGTCCTTAAAAACCATTTTGAAGACATGGACATTAATTAAAAATATTTAGAAAGATAAATCTTTAAAACATTTAAAATTCTGATTTTGATAAAGAGTACCTTTCCGAAATTCTTAAAATATTCATTTTGAAATCATTTAAAAGTCACATAATTATAAAATAAAACATTTTCTTTGAAAATATTCTTATAAGCTTGTAAGGGAAGCTTTGAAGATTTTATAATGGTGGTAAATAGCCGCACCCATCGTATAAGTTAAAAAAAACATTCTTACCTTAATTCTGTCGAAAAGGTCAAAAGCACCTTGTTTGGAAAAAGAAGGAAAGATTTCTTTATAAAACTCTTATAAAAAGTCAAAAAAGGGTATAAATGACTTTAAACCATATTCTTTTAAATAGTAAAAATGTTTTGTAATACATTTTTAAAAAACATGGGTGTAGATGATAAAGAGATCTCAGTAGATTATTATGTATAAACAACCTCGAATAATGAAGAGATTGTGAAATAACCCTTACCTTGTACTTTTCCTTGGTTGAGGTAGGTTAACCTCCTGTATAATGGTGAAATAATTGTTATTAAATTATACAAGAATCATATACATTAATATGATATCATATATGATCTTTTAACATTGATTTGTTAATAATATCTTAGTATTATTGTTGTTTCGGGTGTTAAATTACTCATTTTATTTTATATGTTTTGTTACGTAAGCCATGTTTGTAATGGATAGGTTGTATCTTAATCATATCCAGAATTATATCAAGTCCTTAGATACTATTATTAATCATCAAATGATAATTATACTTGAATGGATACGATGGATAATGAATCTCATCCCGTTCGTGGAGACGGTAGTCTGTACGTACGCACGAGCGACAATATCATTCTTTTGATATTAAAATAATATATAAATGGATGGTATATCATATATACAGAATAATTAACATTTTATATTTATTATTTATATGAGTTAAACTTCATTATTATACCCATCCAAACAATAATATATTGAATAACAATTACACCACGACGTGGAGATGGTAAGCCGTACGTACGCACGTATGGTGACATGTTATTCAAAGGGTGGATAGAATACTGAATATGGTTGTACCATATTTATAATAACATCAAAGTATATATAATGTACTGGAGTTATTATTTTAGAATGGTAATAACAAAGAAAGAAGAAGTGGAAGAAGAAAGGAACTTGGAAAAGTGTGGTGAAATCAATACCTCTTTCTTCGAGTTCTTCCTTTTGATTTGATCAAAAGGGCTCTTTGGCTGGCTTTCTGATCAAACTAAGGCATCTAGATTGTAGGGAGGGATTGTGGGAGAGTATTGGGGCAGAGTTTGGCCGAACCAAAAGGCTTTTAAGGTGTGATGAAATGAGAAGTAGGAGTGCCTTTTTATAAGAGGGGTGAGGGGCACCTTTGGAAAATCTAGAAATATTAAGTTATAATAAATTCATATTCAGTTTCTAATGGCTCCAGAGTTGATTATTCAAAGGTTAAGGTGGGGATAGGTCGAAAACAACTCAACCAATAGAATTTAGACAGGTTTGGGTACTTATATTAACCTTATCTTTAAGTATTAACTCTAAGTTAATTAGTTTCACTTTTACAATGCCTCTTTGTATTTTTAAATTATATGGTTAATAAACTTACCATATACATCCAAGAGACCCCCAAGTGGTCCATTAATGATGAAACTATCATGATATAAGTCTCTTGGCCTAACATTAGATTTTTAAAAATTTAATATCAATTAATAATATAATAGTTTTTTAAAAAACACTTTTATGTCAATTTTGACACTATTCAATAGTTGATTTTTGTGAAACTTTTAACAGAATTATTACTTCGAACAAAGTTAATTAAATCAATCCTAATATGTCATATTATCCTAGAAAATTAGTTTAATTCATTAAAAGTCTAAAATTATATTTATTTGGGTATTTATAATATCAATTATTTTAATTTGTCACTATTATGATAATTACTGCATCATCATTGTGTCATACATATATTAAATTATTTAAAGTCTAAAAATTATAAATAAAATATAATTATGTAGGAAATAGTTTCATCTTTCTAATAAATATTTATAGTCGAAAATAAAACATATATAACCCTATGTAAAAATTGGGTTTCTAAAAGATATATGCTTATGTCATTTTTGTACTTATTTTAACTTAATTAAAATAAAGTGTCCCTATCACCTACAAGTGGCACCATGGGGTCCCCAAATCGACCCAAAGATGACCATGGTCGAACATGTATCAACCAATAAGGTTAGTACATGTTTTAGGGTAATTGTTTATTATTATATTATTATTTTTAACCCTTATTTACCGGATTTACCCTTAACCATGGTAAATAAAATATTTACCACAGTAATTATTCAAAATGTCTAAAAATAAAAGTTACCTATTTACACAATTTGAACATCCTGATTCCAAATATGGAATCCATTTTTATAAATTCAAAACACAGAAGTGGCAGAAATTAATTTAAAATTAATTCCCGCTGTCAAAACAAAAAGTGTGTTTTTAAGATATAATAACTATCAAAAGATTGATACTTGTTTATGTCTGGTTTAATTGTGAAATTATGTACAATGACCAAAATTGTATTAAATGGTAAAAATATATTATAAATATACTTTAAAACCACTCAAATTCATAATTTATCACTATTAATTATTTTGATTAAAAAAGTTGTTTTAAATTAAAATTTAGTAATTTTCACTATTCATCAAAATATGGAATTTATCCAAGAAGTACCGAAATTTCACCTTAGGCTAAATTCGATACTCCGAATCCAAAAATGAAGTCCATTTTGAAATATAAAATATATATAATTTCAAAAAGTAGGTATTACTATTCATAACGGCTAGTTTGATTGGTTGTAGTGTGTGTTAGAACACGAAGTTGCGTACAACACACGCTACTGTATTGTTCAAAGGAAAGCGTACCGTGGAAGCTTGGGATGTTTCATTTTAAATTTTTGATGTCCCCATTTAGTCAAAAAATTTAAAATATTGTATTTAAAAATGATTCACTATTAAAAGTTGGTAAAAGTGCAATACTGAAAATGAATTTGTTCTTACATTATGTCTAAGAAACTCATAATATGGATTCTAAAATTATAGGGATTATATAAAGTTTAAAAATTAGTTAATACTATTCATAACCTCTTTTGAACATCTTGATTGGTAAGTCATGGTGCTCTTGAACTCGGTGTTGTGTGTAGTGCAAATTATTGAATTATTTTGAAGAAATAACACACTATGAAATATTGGGGCGTTACATTCTCCCCTCCTTCAATAAATTGCGTCCTCGCAATTTGAAATTGTTCATCGAAAATAAAAGGTTGAAAATAGAAAATATCTTTATGGAAAAACCCAATTCGGAAATTGGGTTACTAAAATTTAGTCTTAATATGAGGAAAAGAGAAATGAAAGGGTCACCACCAAATTATGATCTCGATTAGGAGAACATTGGTGGCAATTAGAGACATATAATTGGAGGAAATACGTAAATATTTATAGGTAGTGATTGAGGTCATCAATCACAGACAAGTTTAAAATTGAGGTCCTTAAATTCATCAATCTATGATGATTTAAAATATCATCGATTCAACAAAACATAAGGTATTAGGATAACACATTTTTGATGTTTCAAAATATCTTAGTTGAAATCCCACATCGAAAAATGAATTAATGAGGCCTCTATTTAAAATAAAGAGTGGAAAGTATGAAGATTACCGAAAATAACACAGACTAGGGTTCCATGTAAGAAAATATGGATATGGTAGAGAAATCTAACCATCAATTATCTGATGGAGAGTGGTAGAGAACATGGCTATGAAAAGGCCAAAAATCCCAAAACCATAAATTAGTGATGATTTAAGGTACCATCCAGGACAACATTTTTGTTCTAAGTTCCTTTTCTTAATGTTGAGGAATTTATTTATGAGATTGGCTAAGATCATAAGGAGATATACTTACTTTATAATTAGAGTTTTATCCATTAATAAATTTCTACCACAAACTCATCTTTCACTCTAAAAGATAATAGAACGTAAAAAAAGAATTCTATTTATACTATTCGTAGAGGGTTCCAAAATAAACGAATTTATAATTCATCAACCAGATCTTTTAAAAAAACTACATTATTTAATCCAGGACATATCGTGGTCCAGTGGTAGGTGATACACCATTCTCACCCTTCGGTTGCGGGTTCAAGTCTCGCGGCCTTGCCGGATGCGACGGGTTGCCGCCTGACCTCCGGGTTGTCCTTTTATGGCAATCCAAAATAATCCAAACTAGAACTATCCAAAATACTTCAGTCCAAAATTTATAAGGAAGGTAAACACAATAAATATCCTTTTTTCCGCGTAATAACATGTGAACACCATCATCATGTATTCTTTTAAAACACTGCAACATCCTGAATTACCATAAAACCTTATTGATTACATTCATGATCTCTTATTCCTTAAAGAATAATAGATATACTCCTTCAATCCAAAAATGTTTTAAACCCCAACAATGATGGAATATAAAAATCATTAATCAGTTTCAAGGTAGTCAAGAATATCCAAAATAATTTATCCAAATCAATCATGTATTATTCCAAAATCACTACCTCGGTATCAGAACTATATTATGGTTTATCATTCTATCAACCATATATTTTCCAAAAATTTATCCTGCTATTGAGTCGCTTTTCTTTGTTCCACACAATCTCAAGTCCTTACTGAAATAGTACTGTAGTACAATCCTTATATACTCCATAATTATTATAACAAGTACATTGTTGATACAACACTCAAATGACATAATCAACACAATAACTCTAATCATTCATCTTCATTTGTGGTAGTATCATAACTTGATTATTATCCAATAGCATCATTTGCGGCATAGTCTGATTACTGGGAAATAGGTTCGCGTAGTGTCCAAACTCCTTGAAAAAGAAGCATTGTACATTTTAAACCATTTTCTTACCCTTGTAGTCACATCTTTGTTCCCTTTTCCTCCACAATTATAACAAACTCCCATTCCTTTCAGGCAAGTTCCAGGGTGTTTCTTCCCAAAGTTATCACATATGGGAAAATTATTCTTTTCCCTCTTCCCTTTATCCATCTTTCTCTCTTCCATCCTTTTCTTCTCTTGCTTCCCTTCAAAGCCATAGGACTCAGTAAACTCTTTACTTATCTTATCGACACATGATATTATTTATTCATATGATGATAATACATGCGAAAATATTTCTCTTATAAATTCTGGCTTAAGACAATGAAATATATGATCCTTCTTTCTCTTTGTATCATGTGCATTTCTAGAGTTCTCATTCCTTCTACTGGGTTCCATTTCTAAACAATGGCATACACTAGATTAGTTTATGAATAACAATACCTAATCCCAAACTTGTAAAACACATAACATAAATTAAATAGTTTATGGATATAATCTATAATCATAAAAATGTCTCCTTTGAGGAAGTATATACTCATAAACCCTTCATAATGGTTTGTAAAGAAAACGAGAATTATCCTAAGCATATCCCCCGGGAGTGTCGTAACCAAGAGTGCATCAAGGCCCATTGTCGTGCACCAGTTCCCGTTCGAGTCTTGCTCGAAGCAGTGTTTTCGGGTTTTACCCCTAGGTACATCTATGCCAGTGCCGCCTCTACCTGCTCGTATCCAGACAGGGATGTATTGCTCAAAAAACTCACAAAATCTCTACAATACCAAAATTCTAGGATGTTCTTCTATAATAATCCTCAAAGTAAATCTTAAATCTATGTTCTCTAATCAGAGTTTATCTAAATCTAGTTTCCAAGGTTTTTACTAAACTTCCTCTGATACCAACTATAACGCCCCGACCCCAGTTACCCAGAGTCGGTGCATTATACATAACATTGGCATGATCACAAGAAAGATCAAATCTTGAATGACCGATTGGTTTAGTAGCCTTGGAAACACTATATATATTCATAAAGTTTCACATTACATCATAAAGTGAAAAACTGCCACAACAACATAGTCTCCATATTCCACACTCATATCCCCACATAAAATCCTTGCAGGTCATTCATAACTTACTTCTTCACATCCTGGGAAAAATAAAACATAGAAAAGGGGTGAGATCAAATGCCCAGTAAGGATAACAATATAGCGGAAACTTTTAAAAATAAGCATCAACATTTAAGGCAATGTATAACTAAAACAAAATCCTTTTAAACTTGAACTTCAACATAGTATGGCAAAAGTAAAATGAAATAATTCCATTTACTTATTCAAATGGATATTCTAATAATCTAATAATCACATGCAATATCAATAACCACTTTCATAATTATGGAATGCATAATGCCAGACTATCATAACCACATAGCCAAGGCCTCGTGCCAAGACTACAAATAAGATTTTGCCAAGCCCTTGTGCCAAGACACTAGTTTGTCTCATGAGACCTACCGATGCATCGAGGAGCTATAGCGGGCTCCACCCATCACATATTAAGTCCAATGCATTCCCATATGAAAAGGTTTAAACATAACATAAACATTCATATTAAAACTAGCATACAAAGTGTCAATACTTTCTCCATAAACCATGAATGGAATAAAAATAACACATCCACAGTCAAACATATCACAAATTCTTCAATACATTATGGAAGTTTTGTATCATAATAAATCAACTTCATATAATCATAAAATCCATCAAAGGATGTTGACATAGATGAAATCAAAACTATTTGAGAGAAATATCTCCTTTTTTTAAATCATTTAAAAGTCACACGTTTATTAATTAAAAAGAGATTTTTGAATCAAAGTGTCCCATACCACTTTGAATCTTTTGAAAAGAATTAACATTTTCAAAACATTCATGCCCATATAAATAAATCCTTAAAAACCATTTTGAAGACATGGACATTAATGAAAAATATTTAGAAAGATAAATCTTTAAAATGTTTAAAATTCTGATTTTGATAAAGAGTACGTTTCCGAAATTCTTAAAATATTCATTTTGAAATCATTTAAAAGTCACATAATTTTAAAATAAAACATTTTCTTTGAAAATATTCTTATAATCTTGTAAGGGAAGCTTTGAAGATTTTATAAAGGTGGTAAATAGCTGCACCATCCGTATAAGTTAAAAAACATTCTTACCTTAATTCTGTCGAAAAGGTTAAAAGCACCTTGTTTGGAAAAAGAAGGAATGATTTATTTATAAAACTCTTATAAAAAGTCCAACAAGGGTATAAATGACTTTAAACCATATTCTTTTAAATAGTAAAAATGTTTTGAAATACATTTTTAAGAAACATGGATGTGGATGATAAAGAGATCCCAGTAGATTATTATGTATAAACAACCTCATATAATGAAGAGATTGTGAAATAACCCTTACCTTGTACTTTTCCTTGGTTGGGGTAGGTTAAACTCCTGTATAATGGTGAAATAATTTTTATTAAATTATACAATAATTATATACCTTAATATGATATCATATATGATCTTTTAACATTTATTTGTTAATAATATCTTAGTATTATCGTTGTTTCGGGTGTTAAATTACTCATTTTATTTTATATGTTTTCTTACCTAAGCCATGTTTGTAATGGATAGGTTGTATCTTAATCATATACAGAATGATATCAAGTCCTTAGATACTATTATTAATCATCAAATGATAATTATACTTGAATGGATACGATGGAGAATGAATCTCATCGCATTCGTGGAGACGGTAGTCCGTACGTATGCACGAGTGACAATATCATTATTTTGATATTAAAATAATATATAAATGGATGGTATATCATATATACAGAATCATTAATAGGTTATATTTATTATTTACATGAGTTACACATCATTATTATACCCATCCAAATAATAATATATTGAATAACAATTACACCACGACGTGGAGACGGTAAGCCGTACGTACGCACGTATGGTGACATGTTATTAAAAGGGTGGATAGAATACTGAATATGGTTGTAACATATTTATAATAACATCACAGTATATATAAGATACTGGAGTTATTATTTTATAATGGTAATAACAAAGAAATAAGTAGTGGAAGAAGAAAGGAACTTGTAAAAGCGTGGTGAAATCATTACCTCTTCTTCGAGTTCTTCCTTTTGATTTGATAAAAAGGGCTCCTTAGGTTGGATTTCTTATCAAACTAAGGCCTCTAGGTTGTAGTGAGAGATTTTGGGAGAGTATTTGGGTGGATTTTGGCCGAACCAAAAGGCTTTGAAGGTGTGAAAAAATGAGAAGTAGGAGTGCCTTTTTATAAGAGGGGTGAGGGGCACCTTTGGAAAATCTAGAAATATTAATTTATAATAAATTCATATTCATTTTCCAATAGCTCCAAAGTTTATTATTAAAAGGATAAGGTGTTTATGGGTCGGAAACAACTCAACCAATAGAATTTAGACAGGTTTGGGTACTTATATTAACCTTATCTTTAAGTATTAACTCTAAGTTAATTAGTTTCACTTTTACAATGTCTCTTTGTATTTTTATATTATATGGTTAATAAACTAACCATATATATCCACGCGACCCCAAAGTGGTCCATTAAGGATGAACATATCATGATATAAGTATCTTGTCCAAACATTAGATTTTTAGGAATTTAATATCAATAAATAATATAATATTTGTTTTAAAAACTCTTTTATGTCAATTTTGACACTATTCAATAGTTGATTTTTTTGAAACTCATAACAGAGTGATTACTTCAAAAAAAAGTTAAATAAATCAATCCTAATATGTCCTATTATCCTAGAAAATTATTTTAATTCATTAAATGTCTCAAATTATATTTTTGGGGGCATTTATAATATCAATTAGTTTAATTTTTCACTATTATGATAATTACTGCATCATCATTGTGTCATACATAAATTTAATTATTTAAAGTCTAAAAATTATAAATAAAATATAATTATTTATGAAATCGTTTTATCTTTCTAATTAATATTTATAGTAGAAAATCCAACATATTTAACCCTATGTAAAAATTTATTTTCTAAAAGATATATGCTTATGTCATTTTTGTACTTATTTTAACTTAATTAAAATAAAGTGTCCCTATCACCTACAAGTGGCACCATGGGGTCCCAAAATCGACCCAAAGATGCCCATGGTCGAACATGTATCAACCAATAAGGTTAGGACACGTTTTAGGGTAATGTGTTATTATTATAATATTATTATTTAGCCTTTATTTACCGGATTTACCCTTAACCACGGTAAATAAAATATTTACCGTAGTAATTATTCAAAATGTATAAAAATAAAAGTTATCTATTTACACAATTTTAACATCCTGATTCCAAATATGGAATCCATTTTTATAAATTCAAAACACAGAAGTGGCAGAAATTAATTTAAAATTAATTCCCGCTGTCAAACAAAAAGCGTGTTTTTAAGATATAATAACTATCAAAAGATTGATACTTGATTATGTCCAGTTTAATTGTGAAATTATGTCCAATGACCAACATTGTATTAAATGGTAAAAATATATTCTAAATATACTTTAAAACCACTCAAATTCATAATTTATCACTATTAATTATTTTGATTAAAAAAATTGATTTTAATTAAAATTTAGTAATTTTCACTATTCATCAAAATATGAAAGTTATCCGAAAAGTACCAAAATTTCACCTTAGACTAAATTAGATACTCCTAATCCAAAAATGAAGTCCATTTTGAAATATAAAATATATATAATTTCAAAAAGTATGCATTACTATTCATAACGGCTAGTTTGATTGGTTGTAGTGTGTGTTAGAACTCAAAGTTGTGTACAACACACGCTACTGTATTATTCAAAGGAAAGCGTAACGTGGAATCTTGGGATGTTTCATTTTAAATTTTTGATGTCCCCATTGAGTCAAAAAGTTTAAAATATTGCATTTAAAAAGGGTTCACTATTAAAAGTTGGTAAAAGTGCAATACGGAAAATGAATTTGTTCTTACATTATGTCTAAGAAACTCATACTATGGATTCTAAAATTATAGGGAATATATAAAGTTTAAAATTTAGTTAATACTATTTATAACCTCTTTTGAACGTCTTGTTTGGTAATTCATGGTGCGCTTGAACTCGGTGTTGCGTGTAATGCAAGTTATTGAATTATTTTGACGAAATAACACACTATGAAATCTTGGGGCGTTACAGATCAAATAGAGTTTATCTTTCAGAACCTTTTTCTTATGTAAATTATATGAGACCCATAAGAAAACTTTGGGTACCAAAATCATTGATTTCTAACCTGTCTGGACCCAAGAAGATCTGGGTACCAAAGTCATTTCCCATCTAAATCTGTTTTGTAGGAAACCTGTTTAAAGAGTTCCTACAAGAAGACATGGTATTTGGACAGTGAATGTTCAAGACATAATTCTGGGGATTACTCATGATTCAAGATCCTAATCAAGGTTGATGGAGGTAATGTCACCTTCGGTGATAATTCTAAGGGAAAAATCATCAGCCTAGTCCAAATTGGTAATATTAACTCAATTTTAATTTCGAAAGTTTTATTTGTTGATGGATTGAAATATAACCTGTTAAGTATTTCTCAATTATGTGATGATGGCTTTAATGTTAAATTTGAAAATAATTCTTGTAATGTTTTTAATTCTAAGAATGTTTTAGTATTTTCTGCTTTAATAAATGAAAATTTTTATGCAGTTGATTTAAATTCTTTAGCCAAACAAAATGTTACTTACCTAAATGATTTTCATTAAGAATCTTGGTTATGGAATAGAAAATTAGACACTGCAACATCCACTCACTTAGAAAACTAACGAGGAAGAACTTAGTTAGAGACTTACACAAACTTGAGTTTCCAAATGGCAAAGTTTGTAATCCCTATCAAAAGGGAAAGCAACACAAAATCTATTTCAAACCAAAGAAACAAGTGTCAACTTCTCAACCCCTCGAGTTGGTTCAAATGGACTTTTTTGGACCATCTAGAGTTTCTAGCTTAAATGTGAAGAACTATGTCTATGTACTAGTTTACGACTTTTCTAGATATACTTGGGTATACTTCATAGCTCACAAAAGTGATGCTTGTTCTTACTTTGTTAAATACTCCAAATCTGTAGAAAACCTTAGTGGTCTTAAGATTAAGACCCTGAAAAGTGATCATGGTCGTGAGTTTGAAAATCAAGAGTTTGAATCTTATTGCTCACACAATGGCTATAGTCACAACTTTTCTACCCCTAGGACACCTCAATAGAATGGTGTAGTAGAAAGAAGAAATAGAACCCTTCAAGAAATTGAAATAACCATGATTAATGAGTATGACCTGCATATTTATTTTTGGGTTGAGGCTATGAATACATCTTGTTATATCATCCATAGATTCTTATTAAGACATGTTCTCAAGAAGAGCCCATATGAACTATGGAATAATAGAAAGCCTAAAGCCGATTACTTTAGAGTGTTTGGATGTAATGTATTTATTCTTAATACAAAGAATAATCTGGACAAGTTCGCTTCTAAGAGTAATGAAGGAATCTTTTTAGGATATTCTTTAACTAGAAAATCTTATAGAGTTTTCAATAAGAGAACCAAGTGTGTAGAAGAATCTATTCACATCAAATTTGATGAAACTGATCCACATGAACCTAAGTCATCTCTTGAAAATCTTGAAGAAAATTTATCTTTCTGAACTTTAATGATAAAATCAATGAACCTGCTTTAAAGACAACCAGTTCTGGAAATATTTCAAAATCTGCTCCTAATGAACCCAAACCTAGAGAAGAACCTGATATTTCTAGTCCTACCTTTACTAGATCATCTAGAATTCTAAAGAATCATCTTTTAGATGCTGTTGTTGGTAATCTTGATAGAGGGACACCGACTAGAGATTCTCTTAGAAATCAGGTTGAACATCAAGCCTTCTTGTCACAGCTTGAACCTAAGAACATTGATGATTCTATTAATGATGAATTTTGGGTAATTTCTATACAATAAGAACTCAATTAGTTTGAAAGAAATAAGGTTTGGAAACTACTAAAAAGACCTAAGGACACTTTTACCATAGGCACTAAATGGGTGTTTATAAATAAAGTAGATGAATCTGGAAATATAGTTAGAAACAAGGCTAGATTAGTTTCACAAGTCTATAGTCAAGAAGAAGGAATTGACTATGCGGAGACTTTTGCTCCAGTAGCCAGACTAGAATCCATTAGGATCTTACTTGCTTATGCTGCACATCTAAATTTTAAACTATATCAAATGGATGTCAAGAGTGCATTCTTAAATGGGTATATAGCTGAGGATGTTTTTGTTGAACAACCACCTAGATTTACAAACCGTCATTTTCCAAATCATATTTTTAAATTATCAAAAGATTTATATCGTTTAAAGCAATCTTGAAGATCTTGGTATGATAGATTAAGTACTTTTCTAATTTATAATGGTTTTACAAAAGGAATAGCTGATCCTACTCTTTTTATGAAATGAATTTCTAATAATGTTTTAGTTGTACAAATTTATGTACATGAAATTATTTTTGGATCATCAAGAAATTACCTATGTACTGGTTTTTCAAAATTGATGAAAAAAAAAATTTGAAATGAGTTTAATGGGTGAACTTAAATTCTTTCTTCGATTTCAAATCAGTCAAAATGATGATGGAATTATTTTAACTCAGAGTAAATACACTAGAGATCTTTTAAAATGTTTTGGATTGGATAGCACAAAAAGTAGTGACACTCCCATGAGTACCACCTATAAGTTGGATCATGATGAAGATAAAAAATCTGTTAATTAAACCACTTATAGAGGAATGATTGGAAGTCTACTCTACTTGACTGCTAGCCGTCCTGATATTATGTTTAATGTGTGTATGTGTGCTCGTTTTCAAGAAAACCTTGAAAAGTCACATTTAAATACTGTAAAGAGAATTCTCAAATACCTCAAGCATACTCCCAATTTAGGATTGTTCTATCCAAAAGGACAATCGTTTGAACTAGTTAGCTATTCTGATGCTGATTTTGCTGGATGTAAGTTAGATAGAAAAAGCACATCTGGAACATGTCACTTTTTAGGCAAGTCACTATTCTCATAGTGTAGTAAGAAATAACATTCTGTTCCATTATCTACTATAGAAGTTGAATACATAGCTACTGGCAGTTGTTGTGCACAAATTTTGTGGATGAAACACACTTTACTGGACTATGAATATCAATTCAAACGTGTACCAATAAATTGTGACAACACAAGTGCTATTAAAATTTCAAAGAATCCTGCTTCTCATTCAAGGACAAAGCATATTGATGTAAGACATCACTTTTTGAGGGATCGTTACCAAAAAGTTGATATCACTTTGGAATTCATTGGTACTGAATATCATCTTGCTGATATATTCACCAAACAATTACATTATGATAGATTAGACTACATTATACATGATCTTGGTATGATTAATCCTAAATAGACATCCTACAGATCTTACTGTTTACTATTTTTCTATATTTTACTTTATGGATTCATATTCACTGTTTCTCAGTTACTATTTCATGCTTACGGTCTCACAGTTAACATCATGTGTTCACGGTCTGTCACTTAACTGTCTCACCGTGACAGAACAGTTCACTCACTGTCTCACCGTGACTGCATAGAATGGTTACTATCTCGCAGTGACGGACACCAACTGTCTCACCATGATGACTATTTTTCATTGCACTGTAACGCCTACTCACGGTCTCACCATGAAGATTCTTTATATATTTATTTTAACCCGCATCGCAGTAATTTTTATTTCACCGCTATTTGATTTCCTGTGTTTTTGTTTTTATGACATTTGACATTCCCAGATGATAAAACATAAGGGTTTTCACTCGATTACCTACCCAAGCTCTCTCTTTCTCACTCTCTCAAACCCTCTTTAACATGAAGTCATACTCTTCTCCCTCACCTAAATCCTTTTTGAATGCAAAGGATGAAGCGTCCATCTTCACCCTCTTCTGAGAAGCGCCACTCTATGAAACAAAAAAAGAGCACCAAAGATATCACCCTAAGGAACAAAAAATCCAAATCTTGTAATCCATATTGTAGTACCTAAAAAAGGGATTTTCCAAGAGTGGATGTTGTCTAGAAATTCATTGGTCTTGAAAATCTTAAGAGAACAAGGATAGTTCAAATGGTTCTCTAGACAAGATAGACTGATTTATCCAAGGTTGTTATCTCAATTTTACCAATATGTAATGTTTTCTTTTGATGCTGGTGAAATCTATATGGTAACAAGCCGGATCAATGAAAAAAAGTGTTCATTCTCTTCAAGACTGTGGGCTGCATGCCTGAGGATTCTTCATGAAGTAATTTTTGATGATTACCAAAGAGACCCTCCTCCAACAACTGACATCTTTGATCTGGAGAATGCTTTGTAAATCCTGACTGGAAATGGCACCAAGCGAAGGGCCATAGCAGCTGAATTGGATGGGGAGACAAGACTACTGTTCAAATTTGGTCAGAATTTGATTAGTCCAAGAAAAAAGGATTTTGTTGTGTTGAAGTATCAAGATGTGTTCCAAATTCATCTGTTGAATAATGGCCATATGAAAAATTTGTTCAAATATGTCATTAACCATATATGTGAGATGATTAAAGTCACTTCCAAATCCACCTCCTTGTTTTACTAAAGGATTATTTCAGCCATGTTAGATGCCAAGGGAGTAGTTGGAACGAATGAAGAAAGGCTAGAGGATTTTGATTTCTATTTATCCAAGCCTATCATCAGAAGGATGAAGATTAATTGGAACCCCTGGAAGAAGCAGTGGGTTGAGGATAATGATCGACATTATAAGAAGTACTATCCTGTTGATTATCCATGAAGGCCAAAGAATATAACTGATCCAGTTTTGGAACCAGATGAAGTGGCTGAGTGCCTAGTAGAAGAAGAAGAAGAGGCAGAAATATCTCAAGAGGAAGCAGCTCCTATTGAGAAAGAAAGGATTGTTGTCCCTATTGATGTTCCTACTGAAATACCTCTTAGAGAGGAAGTTTTTGATGTTTTTAGAGAAGAATAAGCTTCTGCTTCTTGTGATGATGTTTATCAAGAAGTTCATTCTGAGGCTGCACAATATTTTACTATCGCTGATTTAGAGCAGCAAGTCATGGAAGAAGCTGATCTAGGAGAAATCCCTGTGTGGGAAATTGTTAATCAAGAAGATCCTCCTATTGAAAAAGAAGAAAGTCTGGAAGCACAACCAGTGGAACAATCATTTCCTGAGTACATACCCTCTACTGAAGAGAGGATAGAAATTGCCTTTCAATTAGCAAGGCATGAATTTTCTGAAGAGATTAGAGCTAATCCTGTGGATCTTGATCATGTAGTTGTGCCTCAAGAACCTGAAATGGAAGCACATTTTGAGGGGGAGGAACCTCAAAACCTTGAGATTGAAGAAGATGGATCTTCTGGAACATATCAATAAATTTTCACACATTATGTGTACACTTGGTATGAGATTACAAGTTTTTATGATGTGAGTTAATCAAAGAATGTGACTACAATAGGTATAGTTCTCACTTCTTTGTTTCAACAGAAGTCAGTAGCTCACCCTGAACCAGAACCTGAGCCTCAACCTTCATCTGAAACTGAAACTAATTCTGAGTCGCAAACAGAATCTGCATCAGAAACTGTACCACTACCATCACCTACACTCTTAACCGAGCAACAATCCTTTTTAACTAACGATTATTTGAATGTCTTTGGAGATACTATCTTGGATGGTGTTGAGAAGATTTTTTCAACTCAACCTCGACCAGTGACTCAACATTGTCAAGAATATGCATCGATTCTTTTGGAAAATATTATTCTGCATATTCATGCAAGGATGATTCGAGAAATACAAGAAGTCATAGTTGAGAATAGGTTTCTTAGTGCTGATGTTGCTAATTTGAATGGTTTGGTGGAAAACCTGCAAAAAGAATTGTCTTCAAGATCAGAGCATGTTCCTGAACCTGTTTCTTCTTCTCATGAAGCAGATGTTTCCAAACTTTCTCGAAAGATTCTGTCTCAAGTTCATCCTTATCTTATATCTTTTGATGCGAATATTGGAACAAGACACACCAAGATGCTGCAACGCATGAGAGAGCTTGTGGAAAATCTAAATAAGCTCACAGATGAGTACACTGGATGTCTGTAAAAAGTTTTAAAACAAATCAATGTTCTAACCGAAGTTGTCAAGGCTTCTCCTCCCTCTGGTCAGACCTCCACACCATATTTAGATGATTCCTTTCTTAGGTACATAATCAAGGAAGAACTTCAGAATTCCCTTAGTGGTTTTGATCTGTCTCCTCTGTCTGAAACATAGTGATAGAGCACTTGATCTTGTTCATATTCATTCTATGATTTCAAATGATGCTCAACAGAATATCACCATGAAGATAGACTTTTATCTCACCCATATTTTCTCAATAAGTGACATGAAAAATCACTTTAAGTATCTTGTGGAGAACCTGAAAATCCCTCCAATGACTCGAGCTTTTAAATATCAAGTTCAGAAGCAAACAGATTTCACCAGATTGTTGGACAAGTTAATCGAGAATAAAGATGATTTTGAAAAGTCTATGCAATATGGTGGAGAAATCATTACTAATTTCTTCAATATTTTGAAGTTTTATATTCATGTGCAGATCACTGGTATAATTTCTTCAGCTGCTGCACCCCTCAGACTGGGTCTAACTGCCTTAGCCTCAACTGCCATGTCATTCAGTCAAGCCCTTTCTCAGATCCGGCCAGTCATTATTAACCAACCACATACTAAATCTTCTACAGATCCTACATTGGCTCCCTCTATTTTTGAAGGTCTACCCTTACTATCTTTGTCTACCACATTTATTCCTTCTTCTACATCAGCATCATCTCCTGCTGCTAATAAAGGCAAGGCAAAGGCCGATACCTAAAGAGTCAAGTGACTGCATTCTTTTTTGATGGGATGTCCTTTTCTGTTTACTGTTTGTATTTATACTGTATCATGTATTCTGGACGTTTTTAATGACAAATGCATTGTTTCACTTTTTGATAATCCCAAAAGGGGGAGAAATAGAACAAATATTAGTATTCTAAAGAGATGTTTTACTGTAGAATATATTATTTTCTAAATCTGTTATTATATATGTTAATTTCTATAATGTTGCATTTCATTTATATTTCACCTATACATGATCAATGATCATCAAAAAGGGGGAGATTGTTGGAATCCTCATGTATTAATCATGTTTTAATGATCACAAATCTCAATAATAATTACACATCATGATTTAATGATAGAAAATCTTATTGATGTTAATTAATCTCACTATTATTTACAAATTTTATGCATGATCACAAATCTTACCAAACCTCTGTATTTATATTTCAAATTCTTTTACTTTCTAATGGTTAAGCTTAATTCATATTCTATATATTACTGTTTAAGTCTAAATACAGATATTTTCCTATGTATCAAGACACCGTGATGTTTGACATAGTAAGATAGACTGTGTGCAAAACACAGTCACAGTCAAACAGACACCGTGACCCAGACACTATGAAGAAAACACTGTGACCCAGACACTGTGAATGACACACTCTGACCCAGACACAATGAAGGAAACTCTGTGACCCAGACACCATGAAGGACACACCATGACCCAGACACCATGAGCAACACACCGTGAAGGTTACATCGTAAAGGACATACTATGAGCCACATACCGTGAAGCACATACCATGAAGGAGACACCGGTTCAAAGAGACACCGTTTGCACAACTACCATGACACCGTTTCTTAACCTTTTTTTCAATATTATTTAAATAATACTAATGGTCATATTTGATGTTTTTAATGAACTTAATGATATTTTATGATATTTGTTGGACTGTCAAGAAACTGTCCCTCGTATCTATGGAAATGAAATCATTCCTATTGCCGGAGCTCGTGGAATATAAGGAAGATTGAGCTGCAGTAGAGGATACACGCGTGCTTGAAATGTCTCGACGCACATATTACAACAATCGAAAGCTCTGTACTAAACATAAGAACAATCCTGAGCAGAAATATGAAGAACACATTTCATTATCCTCAAAGAAGTTATATACATGCAATCCAACATTACTGAAAAATGCACGACATGCTCTGGAGTCAAGAGAACATCTTCTCTTCTAGATAAACAGAAGTTGAACCATGACACTTTGTTTTTCAACAGAAAAACCAATGAAGGACTCAAAAGCTATTCTGTTGAATCCAACGAGTCCAGAGATACACTTCTAATCACTAGAGCTTTCTAAACATTAATATACTATCTCTAAGTGATTTATTATTTACTTTAGAGCACTGTGTGTATAATGTTTATTTTACACACAAACTGTCTCATGTGCTGAACTGGAGGATATCATAATCCTCACACCAAAACTCCTTACTCTTGTTTACCCATGACAACTGTGGACGTGGTCCTTATGTGGTATGGTCTTTAGTTTTTTTTTCCAAAAATAACAGTGGTAGAGGTCCCTGCATGGCCTGAACAGTCTTTTACTATTGTTAACCCCGATCCAGGGTGTGGATCACTTTTATATATATAAATTTGAGAGGACTAAGTCTAGTCTTGATATTGAACCTCTTGTTTATATATGATGTGCATTTTTAGTTTAAGTTCAAAATATGCCATATCTAAGTTATATTTTGTTGCCAATTACTTTGAAATACAAATCTGTTTTAAAGTTACTTTTATAGTTAATCTAGCAAGTGTTTGCATGTATTGTAAATCAGTAGGTTAGTTTAAAAAGGTAATTTAAAATACTGATTAGATTAACAAAGAACTAATCAATCTTTGAGAACCTAATTGACCCTTTTCTTTAATAAAAATTCACTACAGTTTAACTTGTTTTAAAATTTGGGGGATTTTAAAAGAAAATATTTCTAACAGAAATTTTAATTGGAACTCAATTCACCCCCCCCCCCCTCTTGAGTATCCACTCCGACCAACAGGATGTAATTTTATATTTTAATTGTACATAAACACATATCAATATTTTGATAGTTTTTACTTCTCAAAAACCCCCTTTCTGGTTTTGACAACGAGAATTAATTTTAAATTAATTAATGAAGCTTATATGTTTTGAATTTGGTAGAATAGACCTCATTTCTGAACTCATAATATCATAATTATCTTAGGGTGAATTTTTGGTATTTTTCTGCAAACATTCAATTTTCGATGAATTGTGAAAACACTACGTTATTGTTTAAAACCTAGTTTTATTTAAATTTTTATTATTTTTATTTTAATTTACTTTAATGTAAAAATAGACACATAATACCTATATTAGTCACATTTAATTCATTGGGGTCATTTTATAATAATATTTTATATATAAAATTTTACTGAACTTTTTAATGTCTTTTACCCATATTTTAGGCACATTTGAAAATTTACATAAAACGTAATTTTACCGCTTATGTGAATTGAATTTCAAAACTACGAGAGACACGATTGACATCAATATGAAATATGTGTTTCAATTGGATGAAAATAATTTTTAGTGAAAAGTGACTTTTGAATTTTATTTACCACATTTAAAAGTAAATAGGGAAATTAAAGGAAAAAATGATATTATAATTAACCTAACCGATGTCCTAATTATATTGGATAAGTGTATTTCGACCAAAATTAACCTTAAGAATAAAATATGATCCTTTTTTATCCACATGGATTAGATTAGAACATTTATTATATTATATTTAATGAAGGGTTGAAAGTGTTAAATTCAAATTTTAATAACTAAAACATTTTTAATATATGGATATACATAAGATAAATTCAACTATAAGTATTCATTAGAAATCTAAAAATATTTTTGATATCATGATATTTTATTTATATTTTTTATAAATTAAATAATTAAATTTATTAATGAAACAATTATGATGCAGTAATTACCTTATTAATGAAAGATTAAACAAATTGACATTATAAATATCAATGAAAATTTTAAATTGAGATTTCCGATGCCATAAAGTAATTTTATAGGTGAATATGACATGTTAAGGTTGACTAAATGTATTTGTTTCTAATTAATAAACTTTTTATGACTTTTACAAAAAACAATTACTAAATAGTGTCAAAATTAACAGAAATGTGTTTTTAAAAAAAATACTATATTATTAAATGATACAATATAACTAAAAATTTGAGGACTAGAAAAAGGACTTATATAATCGATATATTTTTCATTAATCAACCACTTGAGGTTCTCTTGGAATTTTATAGTAAGTCTATTAACCACGTATTGTAATAATACAAGAAGACACTGTGAAAGTTAAACTATTTAACTAAGGGTTAAATTTATAAGATCAGGTTAATATGGAAACCTAAACATGTCTAAAACAAATTGGATGAGAGGATTTAGATCCATACCCACCTTATACTAAAAATAAATCCATTTGGAGCTATTATAAAACGAAAATAATTTTATAATAAATTAATATTTCATGCTTTTCTTAAAGTGCCCCTCACCTCTCTTATAAAAGGGTACTTACCCTTATCTTAAATTCACACCTCCAATGCCATTTGTTTCGGCTAACTCCTATTGAAATCTCCTAAAAACTACCCTCAATTTAACCTAGAGTCCTTAATTTGTTCATAATGACATCCTATGGAGCCATTTTGTTCAAATCAGAAGGAAGAACATGAATAAGAGGTAATTATTTCATCACCTCCATCAATGCACTTTTCTTCTTCCACTTCATCTTTTTTTGTTGTTTCCATACCAAAATAAAAAAATCTGGTACCTTTTTCATAATGTGATTTTATTATAAATATGTTATAACCATATTAATTATCTTATCCATCATATTCATGACAAAGTCACCCTAAGTGCGTACTTACGGCTTACCATATCCACGTCGTGGTGTAGTTTTTTATTCAACACTTCATTATTTTGATGAGTATAATAAATGTATAATTTATTTAAATAATAAAAATAACATGTTAATTATTATGCATATACAATATATGATCTAATTACATACGACTTCATCATCAATAGAATGATATTTTCACTCGTGCATATGTATGGCTTACCGTCTCCACGATACGATGAGATTCATTTCCACGTTTACTATTCAATGATGATTAAAAAAATATTATTAAAAAGTATGTAATATATGAAATAATACTGTACTGTAAATATATATATGTATTTACATATATATCATTCACTTACTACCATTCTATATGATATGAAAACAAAAACGATGTTTATACATACGTACGGCCTACCATATCGATTAATGGTGTCTTCCATTTCATATATCTATCTATTATATACATATTCTGAATATATATGATACATAAATAAATTTTTATATTCTGGAAGAAATTAAATCATGATATAAGTGATACGATCAAGAATAACATGTTAAAACACGTACGATAAAGAAAATGATTTTTACCTGAACTGTTATTTTAACATGGAAATTATTATTAAAAGGGTAGTATAAAGTCATAAATTAATAAATTACGATATCATAAATATGAATATGGTTCAGGTACAATTTAATAACATACTATGGTCATTATATAGGAGGTTAAACGTACCCTAAACCAAAAGAAAGTACAAGGTAAGGGTTAATTTCTCAATCTCATTATTATCTGAGATTGTTTATGTGTAAGTATTTACTTGTAAATTTTTATCATCCATGTCTATGTTTTAAAAAAAAATTCAAAATAAATATTTTACGGTTTTTTGGAAGAGACTCTTTTGTGAGATCAGCATTTTTAATGTTTTAATGAATTATTTTTCCAAATCATTTTAATTAATTTCCATGTTTAAAAAATGATTTTAAGGATTTATTTATATGGAAATGAATGTTTTAAAATGTTAATTAGTTTCAACATTTTCAAATTGGTATGGGATAATTTGATTCAAAAATATATTTTAAATGACTTCCTTTATGAATGCTTGACTTTTAAATGATTTCGCGATGAATGGATATTTCTCTCCAATTGTTTTACTTATCATTTTCTACTATGAAAACATCCTTTACAGGATGTTATCCTTGATTGATTTTGATTTTTCATAATACAATTTTCTATATTGTATTTAATGAGTTGTGATGTGAATGACTGTAGATGTTCTATTTTTATACCATTCATGGTTTATGGTTAAAGTATTGAAATTTCATATGCTAGTTTTAATAAGAATTTTTATGTTATGTTTCAACATTTTCATATAAGGAATGAATTGAACTTTATAAGTGATGGGTGGAGCCCGCTATAGCTCCTTGAAGCATCCATAGGTCTCATGAGACAAAATACTGTCTTGGCGCAAGGATTTGAAAAAAATATATTTTTAGTCTTGGCATGAGTCCTTGCCTATATGGTTATGATGTGCAGAATTATGCATTCCCTTGTTATGAAATTAGTTATTACATGTGATTATTCGACAAGTAGAATATCCATGTTCATGTTTATATGGTAATTTTTGATTTATTTTTTCAATATTATGTTCATGTTTATGTTTAAAAGGATAGTGTTTTTATTACACATCTTTCCTTAAAAGTTTAAAGCTTCTGCTAAATTGTTTACCCTTACTGAGCATCTAAGCTCTCCCCTTTCTTATGTTTTGTTTTCCCAGGATCCCAAGAAGTGTCTTATGATTGATATGCAGGGTTAATATATGGAAATAGTGTCGTTCTAAAAGGATTATTTAGGTTTTATTTTATGTTTGAATGTGTAATGAAACATTCATGTATCTAATCTATTTTCCATGATTTCTAAACTGATCGGTCTTTCTGGAAATGATTCATTGTAATCATTCCAATGTATTAAAATAATGAACTAGCTCTAATCTTCTAGGGTCGGGGGTTACAAGGGAAATGTTGAAATGTATTTGACTAGAAACTTATCCCAACCAAGAAGGGATACATTCACTATATTTCTAGGAACAAGGTAGGATTTAAGGCTTCATGGATATGGGGAATGATCAATTTAAACTAGGACTCATCTGACTCTATGAATGGGATTTTATCTGTTGTGAAAAAATCCCTCAAGGAATACTTGAAGCATTTTTTGAGTTGGTTGTGTTTGTTGACAATGAGGGCCTAGATGTTTGGATTATTCACAAGGTTGGTTTATAAGTTTAGTTTGTTGACAAAGGGGTCATTTATTTTTAATTTTATGGTTCAAGAGATGTTTTTGATAGTCCAAGATTGATATAAGATCCTTGAAAAAGGAATGGATGGTCTGGTGGCAGTTTAAAAAGAGAAAATTCAGGGTGGCACTGTTTCCCAGTGTTTAACAAATTTTTGGTCCTGAAAATAAGAAAATGGAGAGATGTGTTTTGGGAAAAGAAAGGTGCAGGAAATATTAGAGTGGTGCAAAAAATAGAGGAATGGAGTTTTTTGTGAAATATGTTTTTCAAGATCAGAAGATAAAAAATGGTCAAAGGTAAGGGGGGCGTGATATATTAGAGCAGTGCGCGAAATACGGTGTTGTACAGAAGATGTGTTTTCCGCGGTCGAATAGGATTACATGATCAAGGACGGTTTTTATGAAAGAATCAAGATTGAATATAAATATGAGGTGACCTCCTCATTCATAGTATATCAATACTTAGAGAAGATCTGAGCTTTGATGCATGTAAAAATTAATAAAAGGAATTTTCGTAGAAAATTTAGTGTTGCTCGTAAAAATTGATGTTGTGTGTAAAAGTTAACATTGCATGTAAAATGAAGGTTGTGCAGAATTTTTGAGGTTGCATGAAAATTGAAGTTGTTATTGCATGTGAAAAGTGATATTTTGTGTGAAAGGAAAGAGAATTACATGCAAGGTGAAGTAAGGGATGCACATAAAATTTTAGGTTTCCCAGTTCAATTCTTTGGAAACATGAGATACATCTATGGGTGAAAGTTGGACTTCAATAGAGAATCTATAAAAAAAATTAAGGATGCATAATTTAGTCATGATAATAAAGAGACCTACAGGTCTAGAAACATTGAGTTGATCTTCTGAATAGGTAGTGAGCATATTTAGTTGAGAGAGAAGTGAGATTTCATATTCTGAGAGGTTGTAAACCAGGAGGGACAGCAAGTCTACTCTAAAATTTGTAAACAATAGTACACTTTTAGTGGATCTGGTACATCCGAACATCGATGGTGTATGATCATTGGATGTAGCCCAGTGAGGGTGAACCAATTAAAACTTTTTGTGTCATGTGCATGGTTTTATTTCTATTTATACTTTTCTACAAGAAAAGAGAGAAGAGAGTTTTTCTTAACAGCCAAACAATATCAATAGGGGTAGTTGTTTTAATATTTCATACCCTGATTCACCCCCCTCTTAGGTTATCTAACCCATTGGAGCTAACAATAACATTAATCCTTTTTTTATCAGAAACAATATACTACACAGCTATGGGTAAGACATCATTGATTGAACAATGTTTTTTGGAATCCAAGAATAATAAACGATCTTGTATCATGCATCAAGAGTCCAATTGAAATTTACAAGTCTATGCTTTTTGGGGATCTAATATTTTATGTTAGAACTCTAGTAGAGGTTGATATGGAATCTAAGCTTAAAGATCCAGTCTACTTGATTTCCAAAGTGCATAGAATATATTTTAAACTTGAATATGAACAGAAACCACAATATTTTGGATCCTATAAAATGGTGGGGGCATACTATTAACAACATCACAAAAATTTATAAGTAGATAACTATATCGAATGGTGATAAATCAGGGGATCTAGATAATAAATCCCTTAGATGAAAGTAATCATGATTCGAGTTGGGGGAGATGTTTAAAATAATGTTAGACCACAAAAAAGGTTCTCTGGATGTTGTTGTCTGTAAACCAAAATAGAGTGTATCATGGGTTGATTTGGTGGAGGAGGAGAAGAGGGAAACCATTAACACAAGTTCATCTAGTATAACTAGAATGATGATTGATGAATGTCATGAGATATATTTTATAAATGAGGTCTCTCATGATATAAATCACCTAGTTCTGTAGTCTCAATAATGCATCCACATTAATGGTGAAGTTGATGCTAGTATAGTAGGTGAATCTGATAAGAAGACTATGATCATTGAAGAAGTTGGTTCTAATAATGTGAGAGTTACTTATTTTTAATGTCAAAACGATGATGTAACTGGTAGGCCTCATTATTATATGAGTATTAAAAATATTGAAATTTTGGGAACATCAACAGATGTCTTTGAATTGATGGAGGATAAAAATAGCACAATGATATATTATGATGATTACATTACGGATAATTATGTTGGGTTGGATAACTCTAACATGTACTATATAGAAGAAATCATTGAATTAAATTATCCTGCATATATGGATAAAATAATTACACCACATTCTATTCATGCTTTAGACCATGATGAATATGGTGAGTAGTAAAAATCTACAACTTAAACGATCTATAAAGGATTTCAATAGTGATTTATGGACATCAAATATCCCCAGACTACTAAGAAGATCTCCTAGTGGAATGGAAGATAGGGGTCGCACCCCCCAAGTCTAAAAAAAGAAGGCCATGTTCTGTAACTATCTGGGTCTATCCAACCAAGAAAAATTTAACACTATCATGATTTTTATGCATAATCTCAAGCCAAATATTATTTAGATAACTGATCTAAAAGTCATATTCTCTAAAATAGTGGCCTCACATGAATGATTAGTATATATAATTATGGAACAAAACCATTCCTTATCATATAGAAATAGACTTTGGGTTCTATATCATTATAATCATTAAAATGTTATTTCTTTTAATAGTAGTGAAAAAATGGTCACATATAGGTTGGACATATCTGGATAACAACATCATTATTCCATGGTTTATGGTTATAACTCTTATTATGAGTGTAGGGAGTTATATAAGGAGATTCGACCATTGGGAATCCGTACTGGGCCACAGATACTTCTTGGAGACTTCAATACCATTCAAATCATTTCTGAATAAATGGTTTCTATTAATTTATCATTCTCGTCCAAGGAATTCAGATCTTGTATTGACAGAGACAACATACACGAGGAAAATATGGTAGGATCTAAATATTATTTGTATATGAGACTCTATAAAAAATGGTTGCTAGAAAGATGGATAGTTCCTTTATTAATGATAATTATTTTGTTATATGGGACAATAAATCTATTGCTACATTATCTAAACTACATTCAAATCAGAACTTGAATCCGGTAAAGCTGAATTATAAATTTTTGAATCTATTTTCCCCTTTAGATTAACCAATTTATGGACTGGGAATGCTGGTTGTATCAAAATTATACAACACAATTGGAAATATAAAAGCTTTACAGATGATGAATTAACATGTAATTTAAATATCAATATCCTTAAAATAGTCTTAAGGAATATAAAAGGGTCATCTTAAACAATATTGATCAAAATATTTCCTTTCTTGAAATATACCATCAGAATATTCAAGCAATAAATACACATATTGACTTTGGTGATGATTTCTTGAATGAAAGAAGGATCTCTTGTGAGATGTCAAAACATGTTGAAATTAAGGAAAGTCCTAAAAAAACTTGTTTGATCAAATTTATTAAGTAAGGGGATATAAATAACAGCTTATTCAATTCCCATTAAAAGTAATGGAATCTTTGTAGACCTCTATCTCTCATAAAGGATGGTGAAATTTTTTTATTGATAGGTCAAAAATTTCCAATCTTATAGTTTATTACTATATGGGTCTATTTAATGGTCTTAGAAATATTGAAATATTAATTAAATGTATTATTCATAATATTTTGACTAATGGTGATAATGATATGCTCACACCATTCCCCCTAGAATGGGAAATTAAAGAACATGTGTTTAATCTTATCTTTATAAGCTCCTTAAGTCTTAATGGTTTCTCAATTTTTTTCAAACATTTCTGTGTGTTATCCACGATGATGTTTTTAGAATGATTCAATGTTTATTTAAATGAGTTTCACTCGCATTGGGAATAAATTCTCAATTCATTTGTATGATTTCAAAAGATAATGAGTCCAATGAAATACATCATTTCAGGAATATTTATCTTGTCAGTTATATTTATAAAATTGTTGGTAAAATCCATGCCTCTAGAATTGTGAAAATTTCAATAACAATCATCTCTTGCAATGATTTTGGATTCATTCAATGGAGTAACATACAAGATATTCTTATATCATTGTTCGAATATGTAAATATTCTTAGGAAATACACATATGGGGGTTATATTTCTTTAATTCTAGATATCAAAAAAGGCACCTGATACTATGGATTTGGGCTTCATTTGTAGGGTGATCCCCAATTTTTGTTTCAATGACACATTCCTTAATTAGATCAATACACTTCATTATTTAGCTCAGAATTCAATTATAGTTAATGAATCTCTTGAAGGTTACATCTATTTCCCAAGAGGGGTGAGGCAGGGTAATCCCCTATTGATAATTAATTCTTCTATTATAGATGACTATATTATAAGACATGTAGTACAATTTCATTATAGTATAAGGATTAATCCCAAAATGTATAATATGTATGTTTTTCTCCTTCTCAAATTTTTTATGTTGGTTATATTATCCACTTTGTCCAAGGTGAAAAGAAAAATTTCAAGCTAGTCAAGGAAGTCATCCAGCACTATCAAATGGTTTCAGGTAAAAAATAAGTTGGAAGAAATATTTTTTTTACATTGGAATGAATATAAGTGCTACATGAAAAAATGATATCATTCATGAGTTGGGTGTCATGAAAGGTACTCACCCATTTACAGATTTAGTTATTCTAATGTTTTGGGTTAATCTATGAGCATCAAAATTCAGTGATATTATAAGTCATGTTATAATGTAATTATCTAATTGGAATTTTAAATCCATTTCAATGCCGAGAATAATTTTTCATGAGAAATAAATTGTTGTATCCAATTTTTTTAATCATTTATTTTTTATGAATTCTAGAGTTCTTTTTAGAGGAAAATCAACACATCTATAAAAAACATCATATTGAGTGGGAGATTTATTGAAAACAGAATAATTACAATATCTAGGAAAACCTATTATAATCCTATTAATTTAAGGGACTAGGAATAATGAACATAGAGATATTTAATAGAGATCTTCAAGAACAATTTATGTATAGACTGATTAATGATAAATTATATTCTTTGGCATTTATGAGATATATATTTTTAAAAAAATTTATTTCTAGAAAACACGGCTTGCTAGAATCCCCTATTTGACCAACACTAAAGTAGTCTTTCAATGGATTCCTGCTCATGCCCAGTATCTAGTGAATAAAATCAACTGTCTCAATTTTTGGTCTAACACTTGGACAAGATTCCCCTATAAAATCTAATATATTCTAATGGCATTGTGGTGAACTCAAATTCCACAATCAAAGATCATATTGAATACTCAAATGAGCTTTTTAATAATGTTATGAATGTTAAAAATTTATTTACATTCATCAATCACAAGGTTCTACTCATTTGGGAGACAACAATTATTTGGATTATTATAGAAAAATACTATAACCAAAATTTGACTGAAGGGATTCACTAAGGATGGCTGGGAAAGATACATAAGAAAGTATTTATCCATATCAATTTATATTAATGTGGATAAATTCTCACTGCAAAATCTATGTTGATGGTCCATTACATGTTGTTATAATGTCTCTATGTTCTAGATGTGGTCTATGTCGCCATCAATGAGAATATATTAACCATATCTTCTTTACTTGTGCCATTTCCATAGCACTATAGAATTTTGTCTTCCGCATATTCAATGTTTGGATTCATTGGACTAATTCTATTTTATTATTCCAAAAGAAAATATTAATTATACCTTGTTAATTAATATCCTATTTCTATTTCAGGTTGCATTTTCTAAACATATACACTTGCCCTGGAAGAGTAATAATGCTACCAAGCATGAAGGCATATTTTTCACCATTCACACTTATCCTCTTCAAATAATCATAGTAGTTAAAAAAAATTAATCCATCTCAGAAGATAAAAGAACTCGATTAATTATTGGGGGGTTGTCATACATCTCATCAATACAACACTATTTACACACATTCATGGAATGATCAATGTTTTCTAGATCTCCCCATTCCCATACTGAATTAAATGAAAAATAGATAGTTATTCTATGGGTAATTCAGAACCTTTAGGTTTTTAGATGGCCTTTAGTGATTCCAATGCTAGTATGGTAAGATGTCTTACTAGATTTGGTGGCATTGTAACATCATTAGAAGTTGATATAATGGATCTAATATAAGTAGTGACTATGGACATGAAATGATGCTGGAAGAAGATATGGTTTGAATTTGAATATAATATCTTGGTTTAATCAATAATAAATGGACACATTCATCTTTCATGTAAACATACTACACATTGGATTAATTTCATGGAGACCCTTTCAACAATGTGTTTCTTTATCATGTATGTCTTTAAAGAAGCAAATTATCTTGTAGGTGTTTAAAAAACAAAGAATTTGGTATAAATGGTTGTGTCTTTTCTAATCATCTTCCTGATGAGATCATAGCAATTTTCCAAATGGATTATTGAATGTTCTAAATTTTCAACTTTTTCAATACTCTTTATTTCATTAATAAATGAAGCTTTCCCTTTGAGTAAAAAAATAAAATCATTTTAAAGCCCCATTTTTATGATCCATAAAATAAACTCATGTAAGTATAGTATAATCATCGATAATTAAAAATTTATTAGATTTATCTATTATTATAAGGAATTGGCCTTAAACATTACTTATTATTGAATTAAATGAATAATTCACATTGAGGATATTTTTAGGTATATAGTTTTAGAGAATTAAGACATAACTATTAAATCTCAAAGGTTATAAAGTAGACACAACTACTCACCTTCCATTTTATCACAAAGATAAAAACTCATGAACAAAAGAGTCATGTCTAGTTCCTTGTTTTAGACAGCCTGACATTTCCTTGATCCCAAACTTGACCCTATTCAACTTTATGTCATGTGAAAAACCTTTCAAAAAAACTTGGGATGAGCATAAAAAGCTCGGTAAGGGTTATAACAATACAAAAAGAAAACATTAGTCCATGTATACATAAGAATCAATGAAATCATAATTTACTCATAAAGCATAAGCAATTTAACATACCTCATGAAATCATAAGATTTTTGAATAACTCATAGAAATCATAAGACATAAAGGTAACTTGAGGCATTCATAACATTCTTACATAGGGAGTAAACTTCATGGTTACGTTTGGAATACCCATCACAGTATATTCCCTAAATCTCTTCGGAGAAACCTTAACGTTTAACTCCTTCACGTTACCCAATGCATTGGAGAGCTATATCGGGCTCACCCACCCTTAGTTTATCACGGAACCACCCATCTTCATAAACAATGCCCAAGAACCATAACATAACCATAGAACATAACTTAAGAATAATGGAAAGAAAACATTCCCACATTGCAATAACAATATAACATTTTGCGATATTGAAATAATGAATCCATTCTAAAACCATTTTCAAAACCATTTAAAACATTTAATAAATATATTTTTGAATCAAAGTGTCCCATACCACTTTGAATATTTTAACTTTTTAAACCATTAATATCCATATAAATAAATCCTTAAAACCATTTTGAAAACATGGATATTAATGAGAAATTTTTTATTATGTTAAATCATTAAAAAATTTAAAACAATATTTTAGTTAAAGAGTTTTTAACAAAATAAGAGACACTTGAATACAATAATTGAGGAATAACATTTTATCAGAACATTATAATCTCATGAGAATAAAGGGATTCATGATATAATATTCCAATGGATAGTATATACACCGTATAAGAGTGAATCAGTGCATAATAACAATGAAGTCTCAATAGAAATGTAAAATGAGATGAAATCCCTTATAAA
Organism: Viscum album; assembly: GCA_963277665.1. NCBI lineage: Eukaryota > Viridiplantae > Streptophyta > Magnoliopsida > Santalales > Viscaceae > Viscum > Viscum album. Next base: position 1,286,795,968 of record OY728134.1, read on the forward strand.
GAAGGAATATTTAAATTAAGGATAAATAAATCTCATAATTATGTGTGAAAAATATAAATACACCCAATATATGTGGATATTAAGTGTAAAAAATTCAAAGTTCATTCACACATATTCAAAGGATGACATATTCAATAACTACATGTTGAACCCAAAGAAATCAAAATTGGGTTAAGAAGTTCCCTTGGTAAAATTTGACAGCCTAACGACGTCACTTTAAAATTCATAAAATTAGTTGATGAATGAGAAAATGGTATCTCATCACTTGGACATAAAATTTACATCAATAAGGATATATAAGAACATATCCCAACATAAAAATATGTAAATTAAAAGACATAAGAAAATAAGTCTTTTAAAAATAGGAGGGTGAAAGGTTCCCTTTCCGATTTGGGTAACTTTCGAAACGTTCACACCATGAAAGAAGGACCGTACAATGTTGATATAAATACCCATAAAATATTGTATATTACACAACAAGTAGAATAATGTGAACTACATACACCACTCAAAACAAATAGTGGAAAATGTATCATAAATCTCACGGGAATAAAAGTGAGATGAAAAATCCCTTACGAAAACTCAACAGCCTAACAGCACCACATAAAAATTCAAAAAAATGGATTGATGAAATCAAATATGGTCTCTCATAATATGAACATAGAATTTATAGAATGAGGAATATAAAATAACATCCCCCAACATAAGAAATAGGATCTTAAAGTAAGTTACATAAAAAAGAGTACTTAAAAAGAAAGAGAGAGGTAGGATCACTTACCTCAAGTTTGACTTGCCTTGTTCGTTTCATTATATTCCTGAATAATAAACATTGGTAAATTTATAATTTCTTAAGTTCATCCTTTAAATATTATTATTCAGTTCATATCACATATTATAATGTTATAATAATTGGTTAATATTGTGAGTTCATATCAGATGTTTTTGTCGATGTTTGGTACATGAGTCAAGAATGAAATTGTTTGAAAATGATTGTCCATGTAGTTATAAGTAAATCATCTCCAGAATAGTATTAATGATTTAAATATCATATATATCCAGTACATATTCATTTTATACTATTCCATAACATTTGGAGATAAATTGAAATGAAATGCATCGTTCATGGAGACGGTTGGTCGTACGTACGCAGGAACGCTACTTTCATTTATTTAATGGAATATAAAATAATTGAGAGATATTAATATTATTATTCCAGTATAATATATATGTCTTCTAGGTCACATAATTTCATTAATTTCATTCTTTATACATTCCATGTATTTCATGAACGAGTCATATCACTTGAGGGGGCGGTAGTCCACACTTCCTCGTATGAAATTATCACATTTCCACAACATTCAAAGCATAAAGGTATGTTATCAATATAAAATAAGAAGCATATGGAAAACATAAATACCATATATATCATATATTAAATAAAGTGACATCATAATGGCCACCATGAAAGGTGTTAAGAGAATATTGAACAATCATTGTTTCGTGAGGCAGTAATTCGCCATCCACAGAAACAGTATGTTCTTTAACCATTAGACGGAGGTGTGTGTAAGTGTATCTCTAATACTTCACATAAAAAACATCCTATTATACTTAGTATACTTTTGTTGTTACAAAAGAAAGGAATAAAAATAGTTTAGGGGTTTGGAGAAGAAAAATAAAACAAAAGAACACATGTGAAGACTTTACCTTTAAATCGGGTAACTCCTATTGGTTTGAACCAAAATGGTTTCTTGAAGAGAATTATGCCAAAGGTGAGGCTTTAGGGATAAAGAGAGGGATGTATATATATGAAATGGGAAGGGTTTGGCCGAGCCAAATGCTTTAGAGGTGTGGGTAAGGAGGTAGAGGTGGGGGCCTTTTATAAGAGAAGAGGAGGGGGACTCTTGGAAAGTTATAAAATATTACTTTCTTATAAAATTATTTTCAGATTTTAAAGGTTCCAAAAGGATATATTTAGAGGATAAGGTGATAATGTTTTAAATCCACCTTTAAAATATGTTTGTGACAAGTGTAAGACTTATATTTCACCCTATCACTTCATTTTATTTAAATCTTTCATTTATGAGGTAATCACCGCATCATCACGGTGTCATAAATAAACTAATTTATTTATTGTCTAAAAATTATAAAAAAAATTAATGATGTAGGAAATCATTTTATATTTCCAATGAATATTTATAGTCTAATATATAGTTTATTTATTCAATATTAAAATTATTTTAATTAGGTGTTAAATACTTTGGTTACATTTTCCTTTCTTTAGAACAAATATGATAAAAGGTCACTATCACACTAAAGTGATTCCATGGGGTCCCAAGGTTGGAAAAAATCATCCCATGGTCTTCCATGACACCACCAATAGAATTAAGACACATGTTGGGGTCATTTTATAGTTTTATGATATTATTTTCTTATCCTTAATTACTCAATTACTAATTAAACATGATAATTAAAGATAATTACCGTCATTACTATTCATAATGTCCAAAAACAAAAGAGTCTTAATTAAATAATTTGGACCTTATGATTAAAAATATGGAAACCATTTCATCAAATTAAAAACACATAAATTTTAGTAATTAATTTAAAAGTAAATCTCGTTGTCAAAACAAAAGACGGGTTTTTAAGAAGTAAAATTTATCAAAAGATTGACTTGTTTTTACATCCAATTGAAAAGGACAATTACTTCCAATGAACAAAATGGTATTAATTTATAAAAACATAATTCAATTAAATTTTAAACACAAGTAAAATGACAATATAATTATATAAATAAATTGGATGAAAAGGCACTTTTGAATTAAAAACTGTATTTTTCACTATTCATTAAAAAAATCATTATCAGAAAAATAAAAAAAAATTAACCCTAAGTTATATTTGATATTTCAAATTCAGAAATTATGCCCATTTTACCATATTAAAAACATAGATGTTTCATTAATATATCATATATTTAATTCCCGCTATAAAACCAAATAGCAGGTTTTTTTGGAAGCAATATCTATGAAAAGTTTGGCACTTTTTTATGTCCATTTTCAAAGTGAAATTAATTCTAATGACCACCATTGAATTAAATTGTAAAATTATATTCTAATTAAACTTTAAGAAAATTAAAAAGATAATATAACTATATATTTAAATTAGATGAATAAGAAATTTTGATATAAAATGCAATATTTTTCTCTATTCATAAAAAAAATGAACATTGTTAGTAACATACCAAAAATTTATCCAAAGTAAATTTAAAAGTCCCAATCATAAAGAATAAGTTTATTTTGACAAATAGAGCTTATAAAATTGTCAACATTTAGATTTAAAAAAGTTTCTCCATCTAAAGGTGGTAAAACAATCTTTTAAAAAATATTGGAGTATTTATTCTTAAAATTGGATTCATTTAGATTTTAAGCCTCTAACATTTATTGGATAAATGTAAAAATATTTAACAAACATATGTAATCATTTTGTAGTTATTTCTGTTCATTCACTTCATTACAATGGCTAGGTGTTAACTATTATAATATTATTATATTATTAGTGTGAAATGTAGGATTTCAAAGAAACTCGTTGTTGCGTATTGGGTACGCCATCGAGCATAGCATTCCTTTTAAATTAATATTAACATTTTATTCAAAAATATTGATAAACCTTAGAATGTAATATTATTTATTTACGTGGTATGTTACATTCTTCCCCCATTTTGGGAATTTCTTCCTCACAATTTCAAAATTGGTCTTGGAAACTTCATTGAAAGTCCCACATCGGAAAAAGAGTCATTAAAACTATCACTTTAAAAGAAAGGGAGAGAAGTAAAAAGGTCACCCAAGTTAACCCATACTAGGATTCCAAGTATGAAAATATGGATATGGACGAGAAAACAAAGGGTCATGTTCTGATGGAGAGTGATAGTAAACATGTCTAGGAGAAAGTTAACCACAAGAAAATCACAAACTTCTGATGGGTTAAACGGTATTCGATTCCCCAGTATGAAAAGTTAACAGACAACATTTTTCTTTTAAGTTACTCTTTATTGAGGAATTTATTTTTGAGCTTAACTAAATCATAATGAAACATACTTACTTGTCACGTAGACTTTCAAAATTTACTAGATTCCTTAATCAAACTCAAATTTTCTCCAAAAGACGAGTATTTAGGAAGACTTGTTCGCATTAAGAGTACTATAATCAACTTATTGAGAATAACCTAATCCATAAAAGAGAACTATATATTTCTCATGTGTTTAGATCTCAACCAAAACCAAACCAAAAAGTTTAGCACGAGATCAGATAATACCCAAAATGATATTTGTTTACAAAAAGATACACTACTCCTAATCTACAAAATTTGTCAAACAAAACACATAGTTCAACAAAGACCATTCAATAAAAATCTATCCATATAATTCTTCAATGTAAACCCAACTAAGATTTAAAACCAAATATTTGAAAGATTTTATCACATAGTATCCCATGGTAAAAATTAACATTTATCTCCAAATAACATCAGTTTCTCTTAAAGTCTCGTACTGAAGAGTAATTAACCTAATAACATATCCTTCATGATAGGTTAATAATTTACATAAATAACCCAAAATCAACATACTCTTGATTCATAAAATCATCCAACTAATAAAAATAATTATTCAAACTAACTAGCTACTTCATGTAGTCCAGTGGTAGGTGATAAATACCAGCCGCACTTTGGTTGTGGGTTCGATTCCCGCAACTTTGTCCGACGTGATGGGTTGTCACATGGTCTGCGTGTTGTCCTTTTTCCAAAACTATATAATTCTTAAAACATTCCCCAAAACGAGATAAAATCTTCAAAAATAACCATAACATAAATTAACCTCATGTTTATCTCATGTCGTTCATATTCCATCATAACGTATAGTAACCCATAATTACCTCAAAAGTAAGGATCATATAAACCATAATGGTTACATTTATAATTATTACTTGAACTTCCATGTCAAGTTGGTTCTCTCGTACATGATGTATTAGAGAACTCACCATGGTTCAAGTGTTTGATCATGACACCTGATAGTTTATTTAGAATAACCACAATATTTCTCATTGAATCCCCCATTTCATCGAGTCTCTTAATCAGAGAACCACCACAGTTTCCTTCAAACCCATTGTCACTTTGGTGCCTGATAGATCCAACCATTTACTAAAACCAGAAATGTCAGTGTGAGTATATCAAAAAAAAGCATTATGTACTAAAGAGGAAGATAAACACTAAGATATACTTATCCAAGTTATCTCAAACTCATTCCAACCTTGAAAAATAACAATGACTCTATCTAATATAATAACCATTATGGTTATACACAACTTGTCACTTAACACTGTAACCTCTAAAGTTATCTGAACCATCCTCTGATACCATCTATAAGGACCCAGCCTTAAACATTACTTATTATTGAATTAAATGAATAATTCACATTGAGGATCTTTTCAGGTTTATAGTTTTAGAGAATTATGACATAACTATTACATCTCAAAGGTTACAAAGTAGACACCTCTACTCAGCTTCCATTTTTTTCACAAAAATAAAAACTCTTGAATAAAAGAGCCATGCCTAGTTCCTTGTTTTAGATAGCCTGACATTTCCTTGATCCCAGCCTTGACCTATTCAACTTTATGTAATGTGAAAAAAAATTCAAAAAAACTTGGGATGAGCTTAAAAATCTCAGTAAGGGTTATAAAAATACGAAAAAAAACATTAGTCCATGTATACATAAGAATCAATGAAATCATACATTACTCATAAAGCATAAGAAATTTAACATACCTCATGAAATCATAATATTTACGAATAACTCATAGAAATCATAAGACATAAAGGTAACTTGAGGCATTCATAACATTATTACGTAGGGAGTAACCCTCATGGTTACGTTTGGAATACCCATCACACTACATTCCCTAAATCTCTTCATAGAAACCATAACATTTAACTCCTTCGCGTTACCCAATGCATTGGAGATCTATATCGGGCTCACCCACCCTTAGTTTATCATGGAACCACCAATCTTCTTACACAATGCCCAAGAACCATAACATAATCATAGCACATAACATAAGCATAAAGGAAATATAACATTCCCACATTGCAATAACAATATAGCATTTTAAGATATTGAAATAATGAATCCATTCTAAAAACCATTTTCAAAACCATTTAAAACATTAAATAAATATATTTTTGAATCAAAGTGTCACATACCACTTTGAAGCTTTTAAAATTTTAAACCATTAATATCCATATAAATAAATCCTTAAAACCATTTTGAAAACATGTATATTAATGAGAAATTTTTTATTAGAATAAATCTTTAAAACATTTAAAAAAATATTTTAGTTAAAGGTTTTATAACAAAATGAGAGACACTTGAATACAATAATTGAGGAATAACATTTAATCAGAACATTATAATATCATGAGAATAAAGGGATTAATGATATAATATTCCAAAGGACTGTATATACACCCTATAAGAGTGAATCGGTGCATAATAACAATGATGTCTCAATAGAAATGTAAAATGAGATGAAATCCCTTATAAAGAAGGTATCATTAAATTAAGGATAAATCAATATCATAATTATGTGTGAAAAATATAAATACACCCAATATAAGTGGATATTAAGTGTAAAAAAATCAAAGTTCATTCACACATATTCAAAGTATGACATATTCAATAACCACATGTTGATCCCAAAGAAATCGAAATTGGGTTAAGAAGTTCCCTTGGTAAAATTCGACAGCATAACGGCGTTATTTTAAAATTAATAACATTAGTTGATGAGAGAGAAAATGGTATCTCATCACTTGGACATAAAATTTAAATCAATAATGATATATAAGAAAATATCCCAACATAAAAATATGTAAATTAAAAGACATAACAAAATAATTCTTTTAAAAATAAGATGGTGAATGGTTCCCTTGCCGATTTGGGTAACTTTCGAAACGTTCACCCCATGAAATAAAGACTGTAAGAAGTTGATGTAAATACCCATAAAAGAAATTATATTACACATCAAGTAGAATAATGTGATATAGAAAAACCAATCAATAAAATAGTGAAAAATATTTCATAAATCTCTCGGGAATAAAAGTGAGATGAAAAATCCCTTACGAAAACTCGACAGCCTAACGGCGCCAATTGAAACATGCAAAAAAAAATGGATTGATGAAATAAAATATGGTCTCTCATCATATGAACATATAAATTACAGATTGAAGAATATAAAAGAACATCCCCCAATATAAGAAATAGGATCTTAAAGTAAGTTACATAAAAAAGAGTACTTAAGAAGAAAGAGAGAGGTAGGATCCCTTACCTCAAGTCTGACTTGTCTTGTTCGTTTTTTTTTTGTATTCATGAATAATAAACATTGGTAAATTTATAATTGATTTAGGTCCTATTTTATATATTATTATTCATTTCATATCACATATTATAATGTTATAATAATTGGTTAATAATGTGAGTTCATATCAGAGGTTTTTGTCGATGTTTGGTACATGAGTCAAAAATGAACTTGTTTGAAAATGTTTGTCCATGTAGTTATAAGTAAATCATATCCAGAATAGTATTAATTATTTAAATATCATATATATCCTGTATATATTCATTTTATACTATTCCATAACATTTGGAGATAAAATGAAATGAAATGCACCGTTCATGGAGACGGTAGGTCGTACGTACGCATGAACCCTACTTTCATTTCATTAATGGAATTAAAAATAATTGAGATATATATATATTATAATTCAAGTATAATATATATTTTTTATAGGTCACATAAGTTCATTATTTTCATTCTTTATACATTCCATGTATTTCATGAACGATTCACATCACTTGAGGGTGAGGTAGTCCACACTTCCTCGTATGAAATTATCACATTTTCACAACATGTAAAGCATAAAGGTATGTTTTCAATATAAAATATATAATCATATAGAAAACATAAATACCATATATATCATATATAAAATACAGTTACATCATAATGGCCACCATGAAATGTGTTAAAAGAATATTGAACAATCATCGATTCGTGAGGCAGTAATTCGCCATCCACAAAAACAATATGTTCTTTAACCATTAGACAAAGGTGTGGTTTAGTGTAGCTCGAATAATTCACATAAAAACATCCTAGTATATTTTAGATACTGGTTTTGTTACAAAATAAAGTAATAAAAAGAGTTTAGGGGTTTGTAGAATCAAAATAAATCAAAAGAACACAAGTGAAGACATTACCTTTAAATCGGGTAACTCTTATTGGTTTGAACCAAAATGGTTTCTTTAAGAGCATTATGCCAAAGGTGAGGCATAAATGATTAAGAGAGGGATGTGGAGAGATGAAATGGTCAGGGTTTGGCCAAGAAAAATGCTTTAGAGGTGTGGGTAAGGAGGTAGAGGTGGGGACCTTTTATAAGAGAAGAGGAGATACACTCTTGGAAAGTTATTAAATATTACATTATTATAAAATTATTTTCGGATTTTAAAGGTAAAAAAGGATATATTTTTAGGAAAAGGTGACAAGGTTTTAAATCCACCCATACAATAGGTTTTTGAAAAGTGTAAGACTTATATTTTACCCTATCACTTCATTTTATTTAAATCATTAATTTATGAGGTAATCACTGCATCATCACGGTGTCATAAATAAAATAATTTATTTATTGTCTAAAAATTATAAAAAAATCATGATGTAGGAAATATCTTTATCTTTACAATTACTATTTATAGGTTAAGATATAGTTTATTTAGAGAAAATTAAAATTATTTTACTTAGGTGTTACATACTTTGATTACATTTTCATTTCTTTAAAAAAAATATGATAAAATGTCACTATCACACTAAATTGATTACATGGGGTCCCAAGGTTCGAACAAGGCATCCCATGGTCTTCCATGACACCTCAAATAGAATTAGGACACATTTTGGGGTCATTTTATATTTTTATGATATTATTTGCTTACCCTTAATTACTCGATTACTAATTAAACACGATAATTAAAGATAATTACCGTCATTACTATTTATAATGTCAAAAAAAAGAGTATTAATTACATAATTTGGAAATTCAGATTCCAAATATGGAATACATTTCATGAAATTCAAAACACATAAATTGTAGTAATTAATTTAAAAGTAAATCTCGTTGTCAAAACAAAAGACGGGTTTTTGAGAAGTAAAATTTATCAAAAGATTGACTTGTTTTTACATCCAATTGAAAAGTGAAATTACTTACAATGAACAAAATTTTATTAAGGGATAAAAACATAAATCAATTATACTTTAAAAAAATTAAAATGACAATCTAAATAAATAAATAAATTGGATGAAAAGGCAGTTTTGAATTAAAAACTGTATTTTTCACTATTCATTAAAAAAAATCATTATCAGAAAAATACCAAAAATTAACCCTAAGATATATTTGATATTTAAAATTCAGAAATGACTTCCATTTTACCAAATTCAAAACATATAAGTTTCATTAATAAATCATATAGTTAATTCCCACTGTCAAAACAAACAGCGGTTTTTTTGGAAGCAATATCTATGAAAAGTTTGGCACTTGTTTATGTCCATTTTCAAAGTTAAATTAATTCTAATGACCACCATTGAATTAAATTGTAGAAATATATTCTAATTAAACATTAAAATCAATTAAAAAGATAATCTAACCATATATTTAAATTACATGAAAAATTAGTTTTGATGTAAAATGCAATATTTTTCACTATTCATTAAAAAAATGAACATTGTTAGAAACATACCAAAATTTTATCAAAAGAAAATTTCAATGTTCCAATCATAAATAATAAGTTTATTTTGACAAATAGAGCTTATAAATTTGTCAAAAGTTAGATTTAAAAAAGGTTCACCATCAAAAGGCGGTAAAACACTATTTTAAAAAATATTAGAGTATTTATTCTTAAAATTGGATTCATTTGGATTTTAAGCCTCAAACATTTATTAGATAAATGTAAAAATATTTAGAAAACATATGTAATCATTTTTTTTGTTATTTCTGTTCATTCCTTCCATTACAACGGCTAGCCGTTAACTATTATAATTTTATTATATTATTAGTGTGCAACGTAGGATTTCAGAGAAACTCGTTGTTGCGTATTGGGTACGCCATCAAGCATAGAATTCCCTTTAAAGTAATATTTACATTTTATTCACAAATATTGATAAACCTTAGAAAGTAATATTATTTACTTACCTGGGATGTTACAATTATACCTGCAAATTGGGCCTATCAAAAAAGATAAATCTGAATAAAATAAAGGGACATAGAGTTCAACACTTCCTTATAATATTTAAATAATTACGTGGTTTTTTACCAAGTTGGAAAGGGTCACAGACAAGGTTATTTTGGATATCATATTTGGGTAAGTCTGATATTATATTGTTACAATTGATTTTGAAAAGTGTGTGTTTATATGTGTGATATAATTATCAAGGCATCCATTACATAGTTATGAATAACAATCTTGTACACAAAAACCATTAACATTTTTTCTTATAAGATATTTCAAATCGATAGAATAATATTTTTTTGAAATATAGTGGCTGAAATAAAAGTATTCCTTTGGAATATAAAACATTATAAAATGTATTCTCAATATAAACATTAATAAAACTCTCACATAATTTTCTAAATAAAATTAAATTTTACATTAAACCATTAACATATAAAATATATTTAATATGAGTATAATAATATGGTACCTACACTGAAGATATGAATCCTTGAGTTGTCTCAAAAAGTAGTATTACCTTAATTATATTTTATAAGGTGGTTGAACATGGATAAGTCACTACACATGTGTCTTGAGAACCCACTATATAAATATACCATATATATCCTGAGTTTTTTATCATGATACATTTATCCTACAAAGCAATTATAAAACTAATGATTTTTTTACACAAAATTTGAGTCCTGTAATGTAACCTAAAAGGGATTTTGGAACCCAAATACAGTTTTAAAAGGATTTTCATTAAAATAACATTTCAAAAGAGATGAATTAATTTAGTACATATATAATTATTTTTTACAATAAAAATCATGATTATGTTTATTAATATTCTACAAATAATTTATAAATCTATTTTGAGTGCAAAAGTAGAAAAATTACCCTTTTATAATTTCTATAGGTTTTTGGAATTTTTGAAAAACCAAACACATAATTATATTTTTATTTTTATAGGAAACCCAAAATCATATATAAATATTGATTACCATGGGTATATTTGGAATGATATCATTTAATATCATTAAATTGTGAATCCAATTTAACAAAATTGTTTTATTCCTATAATTTCAACTATGACTCCCCATTTTTAGTGGTGGTTTTTTTTCATTAACCACATTTATTTATTTATTTTTAAGATCCATGAATTTTTCATTGAGTTCCCAAAATCATTCCTGTAATTTATCCCAAGAATAATATAGATCGTTATTATTTAAATGGATTAAATAAAAGTATTGGGAGAAGAATTTACCTCTTTACATACCACAACATCAACCATGAAACATTTGTCTCTTCTGTCACTAAATTCCAAATAAAAGAGGTAATTATCACTAGAACTCTACATTTTGACTTTCAATACCATTTTTACTTTCCTCCTCCTGTTTTATCATATTTTTTTAGTCTAGGGAATATTATCTTGTTGTGTCCCTTTTTTTCAAACTATATTACAGTACCTCTAGAAAACTTCTCTACTTCTCCTTATAATTAGGATGGAATGAATTTTATTCATAATTGACATTCTTATCTTTATAGAAATAAGAGAAAGGGCATTATCTCTCCTAGATGTGTTTAATTATTTTCCTTGAATGAAATAATATTTTTCTCCTTTAACACCTTTTATTAATTCTCAACATTCCTCTTCATTGTAACATCATAAGTCACAAGTGTCCCAATGAGTTCTTCAAATAATAACATTTTTATGTATTTTTTTACATGTATATCCATCACTCTTGGTTCCCTTGAAAACGGAAAGACCCAAAGTATTTTCTTTAAAATATTCTTCATGATAAAAAAATCAGCTAGCGACTTTCTCTATTAAATATACAAGTAAATTTAGTAAACATAATAGTAATTGAGTCATTATGGTGCATACTAAAGACTCAAAAATATTAAAGAGAAATATGAGGCATATTATACTTAACATTTGTTTTTATTTCATTTGATACATAATGTAACTTTTAGACATCAAGGGAAATTTTAAAGGTCAAAATTTGATTATATTTATTCATATCTAGCCCATAATGTATAGAATTCATGGATTTTCCATCAAGCCCAAATACTATTATTTCATCAGGATACCACATTCCATATTATTAATTTTAGTGGTTTAAATATGAATTACAATTTTCCATATGATATAACTAATGAATCAAATTAAATTAGAAATTCTATATTTCCAATAATAATAGTTGGTTCCATAAAAATAATGTAAAATACCCATATAGTGTCCTCTTAGAGAACCAAAGGATTTTGAGGTAGAGGTCATCCATTAATGATTATTCCCTAGAAGTAATGAATATTTAGAAACCATGGATGGATATAAAAAATATTATTGGTCTATGTATGGATGGATAGGTGGAGAGATTCCATTTAAAAATAAAATCTAGATGAACTAAAAATTAAACAAGTAAATAAATAAAATAAAAAAAGTATAGTTAAGTGAAATGAAAAACAAAAATGGAAATGGAAATGATTTGATAATGGAGTTCATCCAGCACCCATTAGTAGTCCTTAGGTATCCTCCTATCATTTAATTGAGAGTTCTTATTAATTACACTATATTTACTAGTATCCCTGAAAACCACATAAAATAATAGAGAAAATTTCTTTTTATGAGTCATAGTAAGAAACCCATTTTATGAAGCATTGATTTTAATATTTTCACCAAGAAACCTGAGTCTCCATAACATCATAGGAAGTGAGGACACGATCTCCCTCACATAAGGTGTTGAGAACCCAATCATCTTTAGTTAGTGTTCTGATCACCCAAGTACCTCACGTTTTTGGCGGTTAGAAACAAAGATATAGAAGAATGGGGATAATTTCTTATCACAATCCCATTAAATACCACTCTCAATAATAAATAAATCTTTGGTCAAGAAAGAGTTGGAGAATTAGGGAAAATGGTATAAGGGATAATGATAATGAATGAATGAATAACAATGAGATCCATGTTGGTATAAAAGGAAACACTATACCTTCAAGAACACTTGAGGGTGTATATACAACTTCAATGTTATTTTGTAACATTCTAGAGCCTCTGACTATCGAAAACAACCATTGGGAGTTGAATTATGGCTACGATGTCCACCATAAATGAGAATTTTTAATATTTATTCCTACATCACACCATGTATCTAGTATGGGTCATTGGTCGATTGGTGGCATCTAGGAACAACAAGTGTTTTTTTAGATCCCATGGTTCATCTGTTATAGGCCCATTGGCCATTTGTTGGCACTTGGTTAGAATATGTATCCTTTCTATATACCACTAGCTATCTCATGTAGTTATACCAACATGCCGATGATCCTTGGTAGTAGAAGGTGATACCTCCTCATCTACTTGTACTCTTGTCCCATTTAACAAGTTAGATGATGGTCCCATTATCAGTTTATTGATGGTGCATGTTCTTACTTTATTCACCATTCCATTTTGATTATGTCAAATTCATTATGATTTAACTATTTTTTATTATTTCTTCTTCTATATGTAACCCTTACTAAGCATTTTATCTCCCGGTTTTCATTTGTTTCCCTTCCATAGGTAATTGATAAGGGATCATTTATTGAGTTTTCATAGATGCATTTTGTTAGCTATTGTTATGTATTATATTTTTCTTTCATTCATAATGTAAAATGAGTTACAAGAATATATCTAGATTCTTCAAGACCACTAAATTGATCATTTATTTGGGACTTATTTCCTTATAATCATGCCAATTTAATAATGTAATGCACTGGCTCTGGGATTATGTGATTTTAGCATTACAAAAATATTCAATTAAAGCATCAGTCATCACATACATATGGAATAAACCAAAGATCCACCCTCAAATTTGTCTATATTTACCTCTATTATATAAGTCAACACCCTCATTCAAAAAATCATACATCATATACAAAAAAAGTAAGTAAAATATCAACCCTAAACTAATCATGTCCATTACTTCATTTCCTGCATGTAGCCACCTCCACAGTTAGGCTCTTCATACACAAAACTGATAGTATCACTGTGATATCAATTAAAAAAACAAAACAACAAGACATTATAAATAATAATTGCTTAATATTCAGAGATAATGTTTTATAAAACCATAGAAATAATAATCCATCATGATTTCATTCCAATGTGTATCCTGGATTAGTATCCTCCAACAATTTGTATGCATCTGTAACTTATAGAAGAAAACCATATTATTTGTGAAAAATATCAAAAATAAATTAGGCACATATTAAGTTCAAAATTTTTCATACAATATTTTTCTTCCTATTAATTAAACATTTTATATTGAATTAAAAAATGATATATCAACCCACATATGCTATATGAAATAAATATATAATTTGTTTTAGAAAATTAGCCCTCTATACTCACCTAAAAACATTTAAAATATAAATTACCCTTTTAAGATATAATTAGGATGACATGACTCAAATTTGATGAGTTTATAACAATCTATGCAGTTTTTTAAACGACATGTGTTGTTCTGGAAATGATTTCATAAATAGTTTTTAAATAAATTGATAAAAAAGTAGTTCTTAAATTTTAAAAATATTTTAATGTTAATTTCCTATTATTTCATGGAAATTTGATATTGATTTCCTTATTTTGACCCCTGAAAAATGTTTTAATGTCTGTGATATCCACGAAAAATAATTATTTAACAGTTCCAGGTAAATGAAATGTCATTTCGAAATGTATTTTACTCTTTCACATCATAACTAATTTAAATTTGTTTCCCAATAGATCATTTCATTGGAATGTAATTTTCTATATTTTTATTGTTAAACAAGGTTTTATTGTTTTAACACACTAAAAATGTGTTTTCAATCATCTCATAAAATCTGAAAATAAAATTAATATAGATATATTTTTGATAATATAAACATAAATCACATATAATTTTCCTATGATTTCATGGAAATCGATGTTTGTTTTCATGGTTTTGACAACTAACACTTGTTTTTAAAGACAATCTTATCATTAAAAACTACTTATGCAGTCACTTCAAGAATATCACACATCATATTGAATGAAAACATAATAATGAATATCAAAAAATGATTCAAAAACATTATTCTATGCTTTCAAGAAAATTCAATATTATCTACAATGGTTTTGACCATTTTATGATTATTTTATATTTTTAAATCACATAAAGTGTGATTATAGACATCATGGGAAAATTTCCCCTCAAATTTATTTCAAGTTAGTTCATATATTTTTGAAATTAATATAGAATAGTTTATTAATGATTTCACTTCAATTTTAGGTTGTTTTCTATGCCTTGACCCCTATATAATGTTTCTAAAGATTTTAATAGCATTAAAATTGTTATTTTGATCAAACCTCACATTGGATTTGCATGTCCACTTATCATACACATCAAAAATTCATTAGTGAAGGTTTTTTGATGAATTGTTATTTACTCTATTTATTTCCTTGAAATAATTTAGAATATTTTAATGAATATTTTTTATCTTCACGCTGATTCATCATGAGATTCTATTTCCCAACGAGGATAAGAATTTATATATTAAAAATAATAAAAAACTTATACCACACCCAAGTATAGTTTTATATTAAATGGTTGTAATTTGTTTTTTGGATCTTGGATAGGGAATTAGAGACCACAATTAATTCTATAATTTGGGGTTTACCCTTTGGAGTGACCAACGGGTGTTCGGTGTTTGACATTCAGTGAGAGGTTTCCGTTGGTGGGTGCGAATAATGAAATAAATAAATTATTTATTTAAATTTACTAAACAACCCATAAACCTTAATTCCAATATAAATAAATTATTATGGAACATCTATAGTGTTAGATGCATAATCCAAGGTGGATATGAGAGAAGGAGGTTCATTCTTCATTGGCATTGGAAAACATAATGAGAAAAGTCGATGAATGAATTGAGTTGGACTATGGAAAAAAGGATATCACATTTGATATTATTATACATCACTAGAGGATGTGTTATTAACAAATAAGTGTTCCATTAATGTGTAATGTCTCATTATTTATTGACTTCAACCATTTATTTTTATTGAAAAATATAGACTTAATTACCTGTGATTTTTAGGGAAATTTTAATTCATCATATAGGCCTAGACATTGAATTCTAATTTTCTTCAATTGATTTCAACCCTTTATTCCTTCATTATATAATAAGTTGCTAGGATTGAATCATCCAATGGTGGATTTACTTTTTTATGTGACATTATTCCCTATGTTCATCACATTATTCAATGTTAACCCATGGGTCCACAAATCAATATTTTTAGGGTAGGTTTAAGTGTGAATGAACTCTGGGATTCATGGTGGTTTCACAAAAGATGTATAAGATGGTTATTTGAAAATAGATCATGGAAATTATATGTTTTTTGGGATATGTATATGGGATTTGGGATCCCAAATGCTTTTGTATGAGAAATAGATTCATGTGTAGGTGATAAAATTTCAAACATATGGCCACCAGAGGCTGGAGAGCGATGTTCATTGATGGGACATTGAATTTTAGGTGGTAAAATAATAGTTTTTGAGATGGAAATGGTAAATTAAGAAATTGTGTAATGATTTAGATTCACTACTTGTGAAAAACTCAACATTATTCTATGTAGTTTGGAAGAACACACACTATGTAGTCCCCTATCTTTGGAAGCTAGGGTTTATGGTAGGGAAAAATATCATATCCCGTTTGTAGAGATATATATGTCGTGTGACTAAGTGATGGATGTTTGGAATGTACTCTAGTAGTACATGGGAATTGACATGACTAGGAACATTTGTATGTCTAAAGTACCCAGGCATGACCGTGTACTCCGACATGAATATGGTACACGAGCAAAGCCAGCGTACACGAGAACAAGTTAGTTGTACATGGGTAGGCCACAGGTGAAAAGGACACATAGTGTACTGACCAAACACACTGTTTAGTACCAAATGGACAGACAAGACATTTGTAGGAACAAATATTTTTTCTAGGATAGGTCACATGATGTGTGACCCTACGGACATTTAGTGTACCACCTTCAAGTTTTTTACCTTCCATATCTCTTTCTATAGGACTCCAATGTTGTCCAATGATTATACTATCTTGAGTAGTTTTCCAGGTGGGAGATGATGAGAACATTCATTATGATTTTTGAGAAATGATGCGAATTTTTTATAGTGTGAAACTTCAACAGGTTATTTTTAACCGATGATAATGATTGATCATGATCCTCAAAGATGACGGGCTTGGAACTCCCCTATCGGAAAAGTGTACCAGTCCCACATACACTTTATGAGGGTAGATTCAGTACAGTCCATAATATAGAGGGTTAAATTCCTCTATTTATAGGATTGAAAATCCCCCATCGTGGAGCTCTAGTGGGGATTAGGTCCTCTACATGATTGAGTGATCCCTCTCTTGTGGAGAATAGTGGGGATAATAAACCCCTCCACTCAAATTATTGTGAGATTGAAGATGATACTGGGAATCGGAGATAGACAAATGCAGCTCAAGACTAACTAATCATACATATCTAGGAATTGGAGATGAAGACAACTAATTTAATATCAATCAGGTTTATTATGACCATACTTAGATGTTGGGTTTTCATTTCCCTCTTTCTATGGGTTGAGTTTAATTCAATTGACTCCCTATATTTCTCACTTTTTTGTTTTTAGGGAATCCCACTGAGTTTTTATAAACTCTCACTTACATGGGTTCCCCACATGGGTCGTGTATTATTTATTCTACAACAGATTAGAGATGAAATCATTGGAGTATAGTGGTACCTTTGGTACATTTACAATGTTCGGTGGCCCAAGATGTTGATCAGGACCTAGGAACTCTTGAGTTTTTTATTTTCCAATTTCATTCATGTTAAGAATGTATTTTTGTTATGTATTATTTTTCCCCTTTATTATTTGGTTAATATTTGTATACACTAATTTATTCCAAGAGGTTATATCGTACATTATTTTACTCAATATGGTATAGCCTTTCATTATTCATTTTTACTATTTTAGGGAGATGGATGTGTACCTGTGTGTATGTTATCTAGGCTATGGCCAACGATTTTTTATACCATCTTAGCCCTTATACTTTATCAAGCCTAGATGAGGTGTGTTTGGGGTTTGATACTTAGCTTGTCACCAGCCAAGTTGGCACTGGTGGGTTAGGTTGTGGTAGATTGGTATCCAAGGTTGATCTTCCTCAACTCATTATTTGGAGTTAGACCCTTGGAGAGGATTGGTTAAGTAACTTTTGGAAAAAGTGTGAGAGTGCTTTTAGTGAAAATTTCGGGCACGGAAATCCAGTTTCGGTGCAAACGATGGTGTATACATTAACCAAAACTCTAACAACCTGATTTTTAACATAGAATACCAAAACATTGGTTGAAGGGAAAAAAGGTAAATACATCAGAAAATATTGATTCATTCTATTATCTTTTTTCAGTCTTATCCCCATTTATTCTCATCTCACCATAGTGCATCTTTATCACTTTTACCATGCATCAATAAAGATATATTTCTGGGTTAATGATACAATATCATGACATGGATCATTTGAGTGATGAAGCCTTAGGACATGGACCTTCGCATGACATGTTTTCTCCAAGAGGATAGGTAGAACTTCCACCACATTTAAAGAAAAATATAGTTCTGGTAGGTCTAAAAGATAATGTGCACATTCTCATCATGTTGCATGATTACCTTTATTAGAGACCACTGATGATATATGTTGAGCTAAAATTTCAGACAGAGGAAGAGTGTATTGATTTAGTGATATGACTTCTTAGGATTGTTCATAATTCAATCAATCAGAAGGTTAAACATGTGACCATCCTTCCATGTGGTGTAGTAGGCCACTAGTGGTGATTAGTGATACAAATAAATGATGAGGTGACACACTCATGGACATATTTCAAAAAATTGTTTCTCAATGAGTATTACCATTCGTGCCTGTGCTCTGTATAGATACATGATATTCAAGAACTGTAGTAGAGTGAATTGATTCTTATTGAATATTTATTAAGGTACACTGAACTCATTCATTACACCCTTAATATGGTGATATATGATAACTTTTAGGAACAAAAGTTTTAGGAGGGCCTTTATAGAGACATTCATTATAGCATAGTCTTCATATTCCATCCTTCTTATGCTGAAGTTTTAGAGTAAGATATATTTTTATAGATCTTCCTTGAAGAGGGACATCATGAAGCTGGTCTTGAAAATGGATATCATGTAATTTATATATTTTCAATGTCTAGTAGGATTCAGATGTTGAGGTCTTGGAATAAGAGAAATACCCTTTCTTAGGATTATATGCATAGATATGTGGCTCGATCCTCATTCCAATGATCAAATTAGCTAGATCTGGGCCAATGTTATTCTTGTGATGGATGAGGTCACATTGATTGTGATTACCTAACCCAATCTGACATGGACGGTAGGCATTCAGTGGATGGAACACCATGGTGGAAACAATTCTATGATCAGGGATCTTCTAGGTGTAGTCATGGTGAGCCCTTAGGAGGTGGTGTCGAGAGAGGATTAGTTATAGCTCTATTGGGAGGAGATACTAGTGGAGGGAGACACTAAAACCAACTTCAAAAACTACTACTAGGTGGCCCACACCAAGCTTAGAGAGCTGGTGGTCAAGGTTGTGAGTTATTGTATACTATGGAGGGATATGATTAGGATACTCAAGAGATGACACATCATACAATCTATGTCTTTTCTAATCTTTCTATAGTACTTATAGGAACATGAATGTGTATTTACATCATCTTTATATCCTTAATTTAATATCTAGATCTCCCAATTGAGACTTTCTTCCAATATATGTCGTTAAGGGTTCCTACAGAGAGATATTTTTCTATATCATAATTCATCCTGCACAACGAGATGGTGCTCGGTGGAGATATTTTCTCATGGAACATCTTGATTAACACAATAAAATATTAGGAAATCATATTGGGTATTGATTGGTTTTCCATGTTCAGTTCCAAGATTTCATATCATTAAATGTGAGTAATATTTTTTCAGATGAACGAGACATGATTATGGGTGAGAGAGACATCATGGATGAGAAAATGGGCCTTCTATGAAGGATGGTGTAGCCTATCACGAATTAGATGGTAGGTTTATCCCTTGGCGCAATAATATATTCTTGAAGCTATATTTCATCTGTAGTTAATGACAATATGGATGTATTCCATAAAGATGTTCCACAATTACCACTATGGTAGTATATTGAAATCAACATCGACTTACAATCTAGAACCATACCAAAATCTTATTTAAAATATCATAATTCCCCTATTGAGATCCTAGGGTTGGTTGTGTTGTTGGAGGATGTTTAATGGAATTGTTTTTTTAGACCCAGTGTTTCCCCCTAAGCAGTTCTAGTTTTGTTCATGAAAATAGAGGATGAGAGTTTGAGGAATTGAATGGATTATCATTTCCTAAATCAGGTTACGATAAAGAATAGGCACCCATTTATATGGATATATTATCTCTTCAAATAGTTGAGTTGTGAAATTTGGTTCTCAAAGAACGATATTAGGTCCAATTTAAAGTAGTTGAGGGATCATTACGATGATCTTCTGAAGATTTCATTTTGATGTCACTATATTCAATATGAGTTCTTGGTGATTTTATTTGGCATGGAAAAACCCCCTTATATGTTCGTTGATCATATAAAACAAATCTTCCATATATACCTGGATAGATTAATTATTGACTTCATTAATGACATAATCGTTTACTCATTTTCATAGGGGGAGTATGTATTGTATCTAAAGTTGTTCTTAGCCTTACTCTGGGAGAACCAAATTTAAGGTAACCTATTGCAGTGATATTTTTGGATATATGAAGTTCAAATATATGTGAATGTTCTCTCTAAAGGTATTTTATCTGTAAAACCTCTTAAGATTGATATAGTTCTTCCTTATGATCCACCCAAGAGCGTGTCATAGGTGTAAGGTTTTCTTGGCTTGGTGGGGTACTGTAGGAGGTTTAGGGAATAATTCTCTAGGATTTTATCCATTTGACCACCTTGATGTGGAAATAGAAGCTATTTTCTTAGACTGAGAAGTGTCATGGACCCTTTGAGGAGTTGAGGTTGAAGTAGACCTGTGCTCCTATATTGAAAATACCGGAGGAGGGGGCAGATTAAATAGTGTATTGAGATGACTATAGAGATGGGATCTATTGTGTGTTGATGTAGATGTTGGAAATGAAATCATATAGGTCATTGTAGTTGATACCCTGTGTATAGAACTACATGAATCACAACCTAGAGTTAGAATTGGTGATATTTGATCAGATTTTGTGGAGGAACAATCTTCTATGAATGAATTGTGGGGTTTACATAGACCATTATAGTATTATATACATCTTCACCTAGAGTGATCTCAAGCTGATATATAGATCTTGGTTTGAGTTTTTGTAGGAAAATGACTTCAAGATAGTCTATACTAATAGGAATGGAAACATGATGGAATATTCCATTAGTAGGATATCCAAATATCTCTTAGTTGAGAGGGTGTATAAATAGTTGGATTTATGCATCTACCCATAGTGGAGAGGAGGGGTTATCTATTTCAGAAGTCAATAATGTTGAATACTCCTATTCTTTAGCATGTTAAGGAGGATCTATTGGGATGAATCAACTGAGAGTATATACAGGACCATATAACCATATGGGATACACCATATTGATTCTATAAAGGAGGGGATCATGTCTTCTTTTTCAAGGGATGGATGGGGGTATCAGTCACATTGTGAGTGATGTTGATGATGGAGTTTCTAACATACCCTTTATCTATACATTTAGGTGTGGAAAAGATGTATGTGGACCTTCAATGAATGTTTTAGTGGAATGGAATGAGTTCGATTGTCGCCGATTTGGTATCTCATTATCTAATGTGTTAGTAGGTAAATGCTAAGTATCAGGTTCTGTAGGGGTTTTCATAGTATCATGAAATACTATAGTTGATTTGGGATGGAGTATATATGGATATGAAAATGGGTATTATATGGAAATTGATAGGGAACAATGTAATATTTCTGATTGTTGAGTTACTTTCCATGTTAGCACACTTACATTCATTCTGATAGTAATGATCAGTTGATATTATAAGGTATATGTTTGTTTGGGAGATTTTACAACATCATGGGTTAGAATCAATAATAAAATATTTCCATGATTACACTTTTAAATAATTGTTTTGAAGGGTCCTATATGAGGTTTTTTACCCATTTATAGATCATAATGGTGTTTCATCCCTAGGAAGATGAGCTGACTCAGAGGCCTATGTTCGTATAGGGAGATATGCTAAGGTCCCATGTGTTGGAATTCATCCAAATGTGGGATGATTAATTACCCTTAGTATAGTTTTTTATAATAAATTATATCACACTACTACCATAATGACTCCTTTTGAGGACCCATACGTGAGACCCAGTAGGCCACCCTTAGGTTGGATTTAGGATGGTGAGAATTCTCTTGTTGGGATAAGGATGGTGTAAATGATGATGGAGAAGGTTTAGGGGATCCATGAGCATATGGGGACAGAACATAGTAGACAAAAATATTACGCAGATCAACATTATTGGCCTTTGGAGTTTGATCATAGATACTATATATTCTTAAGAGTCTCCCCATGATGGGTATTATGGATATTTAGTTGGGAAAGAAAGAAATATTTGAGGTTCATTAGGCCATTAAAGATCCTACAGAGGGTTGGACACATTTTTACCACTTATAATTTCCCCACAGTAGGAGAGAGTGCATGAAAAATTTCATGTATGGCATCTGAAAAGATACATGCATGACATGACACATGTTATTTACTCTGGAGAGATGGACAACGACAATAGGCCTATATTTATGGAGTAAATGATGGTACTTGATGATCAACAAAATAGGATCCTATATAGATCGACCATCCATTTATTATGTGTGTTTTGGTAGAGTGGGATAATGTAGGAGAGCTTTTGGTAGCATTAGAGATAGATGCAATCTCAATACCCCAATCTTTTTTATTAACTTGTAAATTTATAGGAGAGTAGACCTAAATGATGGGAGAATGTAAAGACTATATTTTTTCTATGTAAGAATTTTTAATATTTTAATAAATATTTTCTGAGATATGTGATGAGTGATCTTGAGAATATTAGACCCAAATAGGGGCGAAATTAACAAATACAGATTTAATTATCTACTTTTATTTTTTTCAGTTATTTCCATTCATTAATGAGAACAAAAATTATCATAGAATATTTTGTGCCAAATATCACCACCTTGTCTCCCACATTATGAAATCATTGGATTAGATTGCATCATCCTATGGTGTATTAACTTGTTTATGTTCCTTTTCTTCCCACTATTCATTGTTTTCTTCACCATTGACCCGCAAGGTTAGGGTTCAAATTTTTTAGGAC
Organism: Viscum album; assembly: GCA_963277665.1. Lineage (NCBI taxonomy): Eukaryota > Viridiplantae > Streptophyta > Magnoliopsida > Santalales > Viscaceae > Viscum > Viscum album. The sequence goes on from OY728134.1 coordinate 1,286,819,719, forward strand.
ATGTTTTAGAGAAATAAGACCCCTGGATTCAAGGTGATTTTGAGAATGATGTATGAGATGGTGATTTTCAGGAAAATTTTGATGGATACTTAGATTACATGTGAAGGTGATGGGATTCAGGGCCCTAAAAGATGAAATACACTTGAATTATTACCGTGCGAGTGATAAGATTTCCAATCCCTGGCTAGCATAGGTAGGAGATCGACATTCGGCATTGACCCCTAGAATTTTTTGTGGTAAAATGTTGTATTTTTTAGGGAAGATATAATATCATGATACCACATGAAGTTTAGGATTAACTACCAAGCAGCTATATTACTTTTAGATTGGATGGAAACATGTCATGGAATCCCCTATGTGAAATGGCTATGGTTTTGGGAAGAGATAAATAATGTGAACCATGTGTTCAAATAAACACATCATGTGTTCCGGTGATGGTGGATTGATATATAGTCCCAGATTACATGAGAATAGATATAGAGATACACTCTAGCATGACTAGAGTACATGGGAATGACCATGTAATCAGACATGTCCTAGGTACATGGGCATGACAAATATACACATGCATGGTTCAAGAGGACACGCGCTAAAAACGGTGGAAAGTACATTCATTTTACCACATGAACATCTCTTGTAGTACCACATGGGTAGACAAGGAATGTATGAGTGAGGAACTGACCAGGTGTCCATGAGGGGTCACACACTCTGTGACACATGGAATACATTTTTTACCTCCATCGAGATCTTACACCTTATGTATTTCCTCTCATGGGACATAGATTTTGGCCCATGACTGACCTATTATTATTAGTTTTCCATTTGGGAAATGATGGTATCCATAATAGAGGAATTCATGATTAGACATGTGGTATTATGAGAATTATTCTTCTTTTGGTGATTCCTAAGTGACGCTAGTGATAAAGTAATATAATTAGAGATTCTAGGATTGGAACTCCCCTATCACACTAGGGAATATGTCCACCATATTCATTACATCAGTATTATCATAAATCCCCATTCAATTGATTGTGTGGGTATTCTATCAATAAGAGTGGAAACACCGCATCTACTAGATCTGGTATGGAGAGAGTCTTCCATAGAAGTGTTTGACCACTTGGATATGAATCACAATGGTGAGGAATAGGCCCATACATTTTGAATCTTAGGAGGCTATTTGTTGTGTTGGTAATCATATATGGACAGATGGAGATTTTGGTAAGTCCTCATACCAAGTTTGGATGTGGGGATGCATATCCCCTTTCTCTTTGACTTGGATTTATTTTGAGAATACATATATGTTTGGTTTTAATTTCCATTATTTTATGGTTTGAGGCGACTTCTTTTTTATCTATATATTTCTCTCTTTTTCCTTTTTAGGGTGTCCTACTATGTATATATACACTAGCCACTACATGGTATTTTCCAGTGCATGTCGTGCTTTGTGACGATGATATAAAGATCAGTGGTGAAATTGGAAGATTCTAGAAAGACATCTTCCTAATATTTCATTGAAATTATATCATTATTTCCACTTAATATGAAAATAATTTCATTTTTCACACTATATCACACTTCCAACTTCAAATAATAATAGTATCATCTCTAACTCGTTGATTTATTTTTTATACAACACTATTAAAACCATGATCATATTTAAATAATAGGGAAGGTGAATTCCTTCTAGCTTGGATCAATCAACATTAAATGTTTTTATAACATGTTCAAAGTATATATCCTAAGACAACCATGAAAACCTCCTATTCCTATCTAGAATCTATTTCACTCTAAAAAACATCAATTTTTAACCATGTCATTAATTTTATAAAAAATAGATAAATTCTTAATTAACTAGATTATCATTTCTTCGTTGTTCCGAATGATTAATATATCATCAATATAAAATAACTGGGAAATAAAGTTTTTATCCTAAAATAATTAGAACAGGACACTATATTAAACTATTTTTCTCTTATATCAATGATTAAAAATGAATGAATCAAACTTGTTGTATCACTTACTAGGATACTGTTTCAGTAACAATATGCATTTAGTTAATTTACATGTGAGGTTTTCTTACAATAAAACCTCCAAAACCCTCAAAATGATTCATGTAGATCTCATGATAAGGTCATCATCAATAAATTTAGACTTCACATCTATCTAAATAGAATCTAGGGCTAAAATAGTTACTAATCTAGAAATGACTCATATTGAATCATGATTTAACATAGTTGAAAATATTTCATCAATTTCATATATATCATTCTAAAAGAATCCTTTAACCACTAGTCTATACTTTTGATTGGCATCTATTCAACATTAATCACTATTTATCCAAAAAACCCATTTTTTATCTGTTATCTCTTAACCATGGTTAGTTCCATAGGATCATACATGTTATTATTCATAAATGACTCTAAATAATCCTCCATTAAATTTATCCACACTTTTTTTGGATAAAATTATACTTCCTTTTATCCTTATATGTTCCCCTTACCAATAAAATATAGGTACTCTAAATTTAAATTTATCATTTATTTAGTACTTCCTCATATATATCTTTGAACCAACAAAATTATAGGTTTGATATTCATTTTAATAAACCAACTAGTCTAACCACGTGGTCCAAAGGTTATTTCTAATCTCTAGGGGATACAAAATAGTTCCTAATTATCTATAAAAACACCTTTTGAATGATTTCACCCTATAAAACCAAATAATTTCATTGAGGATCCCAACCAAAAATCTAACATGATCTACCTATAACTTTGACTTCAATGAAATGAAAATAATCAAGAGTTATAAAACAAAAATAATTAATCAATGTAACTCATAGAAGATGAAAACAAATGGAACAACTAATAATAAAATATATAATAGAAAATATTATCCATATATACTGATACAATAAAAAACAACCTTTAGAAGATATATAAACATACCGAGATAATAGAAACCAATTTAAATTACTGAAAACTTCTCATCATAACCCATAGTCACCCACCACTTACATAAACACACCATCAATGGTTTAACCCAACGACATTTGTTACAAATACCAAGATAGGTAACCAAAAATAAAACATGATGAATTCATAAACATTTATATAGTTTGAGGAAAAACTACCATATAATATTTCACCAAAGAACTTGGGCCATTTCCTTTAAAAATCCATTTCAGTAATGATTTTTGAATATAAATAGAGAAATAGGGTTTTCAGAGTTTATAGAAATAAAACCAAATGTCATTCAATAATTTAATAAATAAAAACATACCCTATTATAGAATAAGTAATGGTGGTTCCCAAAAACCTTTTAAATAAAACACATTAGAATCAAACAAAGGATCTTTAATTATGTTTATAAAAACACTTCATATCTCCCCCATTCCGAAACATCTTCTGAGAACACATTTTATGAAAATGAATCAATTTCATTTTAATTTTTTCCTAAACCAATTTTGAATTGAGTTTTAATGCGATCCAATAAATTAACCAAAATAATAAAAAACAAACAAGGAACTGGAAAATTAAAAAATAATTCAAAAGAAATTAACAAAAAAATCTATTAAACAGCCAAATGGTAGGGGATAAATAAGTGATTTTTATTACGATACCATAAAACATCCTAGAAGGTATATAAGATTCATAATTAACACATAAATATCTACATTGATTTACAATATACAAGTATCATTAGAAAGACTCTATCAAGGGGCCCCTAGTGATGTCATGATAGAACTATTTAAGAATACAATTTTATTAATAGTTATCCCATTCATTCTTAACTGGGTGTAAATACTCCTTGTTCACTAGTTATAAAGAAAAAACATTAGTGTGACACAAATTAACATATTATATTACTTACCTAAGTTACACTGGAATGTTAATGGTTAATTTAGGAAAGAAGACAAACAATCATCATATCAACATAAAAAAATATTTATAATAAATCACATATCACCTCTTACTTCATTTCAAGAAACACCCCCTTTTACATGAATTAATAAAAATAACTAAAATATAGAAAAAAAATTAAATATTCCACCAAGGGGTATGATTTTTGATCAATTAACACCAACAAGAGGATTAATGAAGGGTCTTCCTCCTTTTACGAACTACCTCTCTAAAAGTTCTAATTGGACCTTCACTTGAAACTATCTTGGTAAGTGAGTCCATTTTATCTTCTCATAACAAATTTTAAACAACCATTAAAACAATTTGAAACATTTTTAAATTTAAAATGTTGAAAACCACTTCAAAACCATTATAATTATGCCTTACTTCATTAAAAACCATCTTAAAGGACAAAGCATTGTAATCCCTATCAAAAACATCCAAAAGAACCCATAATCCATCCTGACCAATGACCCAAATGATGCCATTCCTCTGAAAATAGCATTTTTATTTAATAAATAATAATCTAATGAGTATTTAAAGAAACATGTACTCAAAATAACTCCATTTAATGTTTTGAAATTTACAAAACACCATCACTGTATGTGGTCAAGTCATAAAATTGTTGATTGAAATCATAAAACTATTATATATGGAATTAGTATAACCAAAAAAATATGTTAAATTCTTTATGAATTATATGATAAAGAATATAATGGAAACATAAAAGAACAAAAACAATGAATTTTAAATAAGTTATAAAAAAACTTTCCAAAATTTGTCTCATATAGGGGAGGATTATCAACCAGGAAAAAAATGAACCCTCTACAATACCTAACAAAAAACCCCTAATTTATACTAATACCAAACCATAATTCCAAAATACACCATGATTGGGGTTTAAAGTAGGTGACTACACCAAGGAAGAAGAAATAAATAGGGAATTTTAAGGAAGAACAAGAACAAATGAGTAATTACCATGGACAAAGTACATTAAATAAAAAAATATTTTAACTAAAATAAATGGAAGAAGGGAGGAGGAAGCCCACATCAAGAATCCATATTTAGCTATTCAAAAGGAGAGGATAAATTTGGTTTAACCATTTAAGTACCAGCATGTAAAAATATGGATTTCATATTTAAATCATATTTAGGAATCTTTCATGTCTAGCTTATAGGATTTACTAAATGGTGTGCTAACCATGTAGACTACACGAGATATAAAAAAATACTCCATGGTTTGGTCACATAGTTTGTTTAACCACGTTCCATCTATAAAAAATGATACTTCTAAAATCAAAAACAATATTTCATGATTGATTTCGGGATTCTACTAACCATAAACAATTATTCTACAATAAACCCTCTAGAAAATGTATCACACCTGGTTTCCAATGAACCATGCAATGTACAAACTAAACCATGTACTTATCAGGAAAAACAAAACATTCCTAAAAATGAACTTATATAACATAAACATTATTTACATTTAATGGAATACCTACATAGTTCTACAAACTATGAAGAAGGAATTTCCCATGTCTTTGTCATTTCCATAGTTCACTTAACTGTACAGTGATCATGTGAAAACTATACACTAAGGAACAAATTCCATAATTTTGAAATAATAAAAACAAAAAACCACTAAAAATTTGAATCAAACTAATATAAAATATAATATCATTGAAATAAACCTAGAAATGAATTGAGGGTAAAAATTCTCCCAACTATACCACATGATGACCCAATAAATCCATTGATAAAGTAAAAATAAATGAAAAAACAAAACTTTAAACACCTAAAAAAAGTGGGAATGTTGAGGGAAAATGAAAAAGTTTCATTTGACCAGTAGACCCTCCCACACAACCCATGTATAAATCTAATAAAAATCTTGGAAACACCAAACATACTCAAATGAATTGAAACTCAACATCATCAAATAGAAATCAATCAGCAAATAGAGACCCACAATAGTTCTCCCCACCAATTATAATTCCTATAAATAGATTAATTAATCAGATACTTAAAAAATAATAAATGAGAGAATCACATAACAAATATTATTTTATAAATCATCTCAAAAGGAAAGCCACAATACCTATAATCAGTGTTAATTAACATGAAACATATCAAATTAATAAAACATTCCATCCCAATAAATGTAAATGTTGTCACCAAAACAAAAACAAGCTAATCCATTACATCCCAAAAAAATGAAAATGGAAACCTCAACATACCACATCATGGATAAAACAATATGAACCAAAATAACATTTTCAAATGAACTGTATCAATTGGTTCTACATCCAACATAGTCACCTGATCTATAAAACCTGGAATCACCCACATCCAAACCAGAAATACTCAACTAGAGGAAGTGTCAGCTACAAACCTCAGGAAAATTGACCAAATGAAGAGCCGACAACACAAAAACCATAATAATAACCTCACAAAAAATATCCACATCAAAAAAATGGATAAAATTCAAAAAATAACCCCTTGGTTCTCAAAAAATTTTAAACTCAAAAACACCAAAACCAAAAATAATTCCTGCACCTAAAATCAGGTTACACCCATGGTGATTCTAAAATTCCAACTCATGGTATAAATCAACTTACCCAACTATTAAATATATCTCACTATTATTCCACCATAATAAAACCTTAATAACAATATAATGAGATGAATATTGACTCAAGGATTCCAAAAATAGGCACTAATCAAGATCTTCTGCCCTCTAATATGTATGAGCACAATTACCACTCGAAAGAGGCACACAAATACACTAAGAGGATTCAACCGAAGGTTATCCAAAAAAATAAATTTCCAGTATTTCATGACTTCTCTTTGATCCACAATAATGAAACAAAAAACATGAGTACAAACCACTCACATTACAAAAAATAAATCAAATGTTCCAAACACATGAGGAATAACTAATATACATTTTCCCCCAGGGGAAAACCCACAACAACAAAACTTTGTTGAAAACCTTCAATTTATTTTAGGCAGCTCCCCTTTCACAAGAATATATAAAGCATATTTAAAGGAACTCTCTCAATAGAAATTTTATAATATCCTAAATTAATTTCATATCATTTACAAAATTTTCCCAAATATACCATTTTATAAGGATACATATAAAATTTTAATTATTCATATTCCTATGAAACAAAACCATATATAAACATCATATAATTTATATAATTTTACTTTAAAAAACAATCATGTTTCCCAATTAAAAACAAAAACCAAATTATTCAACTATTTATTTATAGAAATCAATTTCTTCTAAAATGTATTAAATTTTAAAAAATTCCTCTCTCTTGGAAATATTATCTCCTAGTTTCAAAATACTGCACATATTATCAATTACACATTTGATTCATAAAAAATAATCAAAATTAAAATTAAATAAGGATTCCAAATAATTTAAAAAAAATTCATGATCATTTATGTTTCATTCATCCCACTACCAAAACTAGGTTTGAAACCAAATCACCATGTAAAATATACATTCACCCATAAATTACTGAAATTTAAAAACTCCAAACCAATTATCAAAACACTAAGTCAAGAAACATATCAAAAATAAAAAAAAATCAAAACATCATAAAAAAAAATTAAACTAGTATAAAAATATCTTAGGAAACATCATAGTTATTACAATATCATTTATAGTAAATTCAAACAATTTATCCAAAACAATAAATATTGTGTGAGTGATGAACAATAAATGATTTTCCAATATTGATTCACTAATCCTGAACCAACCATATAAAATAATTGGATTATTGTCATGGACCCATATCTATAAACTCCAAAAAGTTTTCCAGACCATGTTAGATAACCATTCATCTTTTCTTATGTAAACTTTTACCACAAAATCTTAGTAGAAGTATAAAAATCATCAATGTAATCAATGGGAATAAAATACAAAAACCAAGTTTATAATATATATCAAATTAAATTATAAATAACCTCTAAATCAAAATTAGATCTCAAAATACACATTGTAACTCTCAGACATGGATGAGAAAGAGATCATGACACACTCACCTATCATTGCACATGATTTTTGATAGTCTTATTTCTAAAGTATTGGAATCACGAATAATGAGACAAATTATCTAGAATGAATAACATTAACAAATAGAATAATATACCATTTTTTGAAAATAATTCCATCACTTCAGATGGAATGATAGTTTTTCAAGATCCCCAAAAATTGGTCACTGGTGACTAGGTATCAAGAATAACTCCTTTTCAATGATATCACCCTCAAAAATAAAATTACCACAATGAGTATTCGACCTAAAAAACTGGTATGAACCATCCATAACTCTTACATATATTCAATTTAAAACAAATATTGTAAATATAATCACAATAAAAAATCATAGTAGCTCACAACAGTAGACAACATATGGAATAATCAAGTATTATAACAATAATAGAAAATATGCATCATAAATATTGATACATAAAAAACTATGAAAACAATACACACTATTTGAACAGGTTAATATGTAAACATCCTAAAATAAATGAAACCAAAACAATCTTATCAAACCATGTACTCATGACCCACAATATCTCACTATGTCTAGATAATGAAAATCAATATTCCAACCCAACCAAAACAACTGTAATGACTTTTATATAATACTTTAAAGAAAAAATGATAACTAAATGTACCTAAAGGAATATAGAGAATTCATGAAAAAATAACCAATAGGATTTGACCAAAGAATTTTTTTCAATTTCCATTCAAAAAACATTTCAATAATACTATTTTGAATATAAATAAAAATATATGTTTTTGAAATTTTATTTAAATAATACCAAATATCATGATATAATTTCCCCTATAAAAGAAAACCTCTTCATATAATAAGAAATGAAATTTCAAAAAACTATTTTTTAGAAAAACATCGTTAAAACTACAAATGATCTTTTATTATGTTTATGAAAACTATCCACAACCGCTCAGTTTCCATAAAAAATCATGAGCATCCTTTTTTTGAAAGTGGATCACCCTCACTTAAAAACCTATCTCTTGGCCATTTTGTAATTTAGTTAAAAGGTGAACCAACAAAATATCCAGAATATTAAATAAATAAAAAATAACCATACAATCAACTTATAATCGAAAATAAATGACCAATACAGTAGTTCCTTGAATAAACCAAAGGGTAGGGGATATAAACAAGACATGTGTGTCCGAATCCTATAAAATATCACAAATATATATATATATATATATATATATCATTGGAAACACACCCATATCAAACTAGATTGATATTTTTCATGCATTAATAGAGAAACATTATCCAGGGGCCCCATGTGAAACCATGAAAAAACCATATAGAACCCTCTATAGTCACTGGGTACCACATAACCACCAAATAGGATGAATATCCTCATAAAGAAGTAGTCATTGAGCACCACAATTATTTTGTTGCACACATATTTAAATTATACTAGACACCCAATTTCTTACGAAAATTCAATGAACCGATGAGAAATAAACAATAACGATAATTATCATATAACCCAAATAAAATTATAATAAATATCATGCCACCTCTTACATTATCTCATGAAATATACCCTTTGATATCCATGAAAATGTATACATAAAATAAAATAAAACCATAACATTACCCTAAAAGGAATTAATATCCATCTATCAAAAAAAATTAGCAGATTATTAAATGGTTATACACATTTTAAAAAATAACAATTTTAAAAGTAAAAATAAATCCTTTGATATGAAATCAATTTGGGATGAAAACCCATTTTACACTCCCGAAACATTATTTCAAACATCCATTAAAACAATTTAAAGTATTTTTAATTTTTTATTGTCTGGAAGTATTTCAAAAATACTAAATACCATACTATATTTCATCCAAAACCATTTTAAAGTCTTACAGATTTTTCATTTATTTTGAAAAATTCTAGGAGAAACCATAATACACCCTAACACATGGTAAAAATAGAGTGAATCCTATAACCACATCATTTAGTTGTTAGAATAAATCTAATTTGATTCTGAAAATACACTACATTATAAAAACTCTTTTAAATGTTATGAAATCCATGAACCAACTTCATGTTAAGCGCTCAAGTCCTCAAAAAACCGACAACAGATATACAACTATTATATATTGCATTTTCTTAAAAAAATTCCTTTAAAACCATCAATAATTTAATGAATAATAATTTAATGTAAATTCATAGTAAAACCTACACCAAATTGGGGTAAAATAAACTAAAAACGTTTTGAATCGTGTTTCTTGTAATGGATTATGATCAACTATGAAAGATTATATATTCTATATTCCCTAGAAACCAAAACGCATAAGCTATACGTATCCCAAACCATAAATCCAAACTAAATGGTGATTAATTTTCCCAAGAGTTGACTAAATCAAGGGGGAAAAGCACAATGGAAGATGAAGGAATAACAATACCAAAAGAGGGATTACCAATGAGAGGGAACTTGATGTTGATAATGAAATCCCTAAAAATCGATTGATTATAGGTGGATGAAGACACCTTTGAGAATATTAGCTCATCAATGAAAAAGGTGATGAGAAAGATGGTTTATTCGATTAAAAATTGGGAGGGAAAAAGAGCAATTTAACCAAACAATGATATCTACGAAATTATCATAGTTAGGATTCATCATTTACCAAAACATTTCCCAACCACATAGAATATAAAATATTGTGGAAAAATCCCTCATATTATGGATATATGATTCCCTAAAACATTTTCTAGCTATAGAAAATGGTAAATCCAAAAAAATGTAATTTCAGATGATTTCTATATAGTTTCTACATCATGTTATCAAGCCATGATCAATCATGATTATTTACAAAGGGGGTCACATAGTTTCTACATCAAATATAATGGTTTAAACTAATAAATGTTCATATAGTATGACCCCAACCATCCATGAGAAAAATGAACTAAGATAGATCTTATTTAAATGAAAAAAAATGAAATATATGGAAATAGGAACCTACATAGTTATCCAAAAAATTCATAGAAATATTTTCCCATGTAAAGGTTGTTTGTATGGTTATATAATTATATGTAGTAGAATTTCATAAACCATTAACTAAGGAAAACATTCCATAATTTAGTAATCCAAAAACAAAAACTCATGAAAAAAATAAATTACTAAACAATAATGTGTAATATTATTGAAATAAACCCAACTATGACATTGGGGTGTCATAGGTGTACTATCAGCTATCTCATGTGATGGTTAATTAACATATAGTGGAGGGGGTCAAGTTTCCACATGACCAATATACATATTTACTATAAACTTTCTTACTACAGATGTGTTTTTTTACACAATAAGCACTTCAGTGGTCGGTGGAACTATTATAGGTGTTATATTTGGAATTAATTTGTCGACACTTTTTCTTTGATACATTCAGGATTATTGAATTTCCCTAATCACCTAATTCTACCAGAACATGGAATATATTATTTTTATTGGACTTTTATTCTTTAGGTAAAAAATATTTTTTTGTGAACTCCTAATATCTATATATGATGAACATGAATGACCACTTTCTATATTAATTTCTCCAATTGAGTTCTTTCGTTATATAGGAAATGGAAAAAATATAAATACTCGTAAATGAGAGTTATTAGGATATATACTAGACCGTATCTTCAATGGAATATCAATATTTTGAGTGTATTATAAAGATATATAGAAGAGGGAACATGAAACAAGAAAAAAGTCTCCCTTGAATATCTTATCTGGCTTAGATAATTTCCCAATGCTCTTAAAAATCTCCACGATGATTTTTTTATCATTTCTAGAATTGTAATATTTTATTGGTTTTACAAGACATACCTCTAATGTTAAAATCACTTACTCTTACAATTGCCATCAAGTATCCCAGATGTGTACCTTCATATATTATTTTTATGTTGAAAATTCCACTTCCATCTAGTTTCACAACCCACTATATTGTGGAACATCCAAATTAAATATATCATCTAGTCAATCACTTAGAAAAATATCACCCACACCATTTAAGATGCATCATAAAAAAATGGTTATAAAATATTTTTTATCTTTTTGTTAATCCAACTCTATGGGACTACATACATCAATGTGTATCAGAGCCAATAATTTTATTCCTGTTGATAAAATACAATTATTGAGTCTATAGGTTTCTTCTTGTATAAGTATTAATTTTTAGGATCTTATGAGATATATTTCTCAAAAATAATATATTTTCAATTTTTATAGGTTCATAACACACTTTCACTCTTGTGGTCAAGCTAGAAATTGAACATAATTCACAATGAATCCCTCTCTATTAGGTTGAGGATATTTGTATATATTATCCATGTTCCAACCTTGAATATATATTAATTGTATTAACGGTTAAAGTTTATCTTAGATAAATGGTTGAGTCTAGAACATAAAAAAATTTATATATCCATTATAGTGATTATGTTTTCATCATTCATCTAAAAATTGATATCACAAATTCAATCTATCTTTAGTTAATTGGTATCCCAATTTCAACTACACCAATGTCACAAGCTTGGTAGGCTGGGATGTAATTATGTTGCAAAGTGATGTATTACAATGATTCAATTTTGAACACCTATTCCATGTATTTGACTAATGTGTGAATTCAAGCCTCATCATAAATGTTACTAGAGAAAATATCCACTTCATAAGTGATTATTACATGTCCATATCAATTTCTTATTTATTTATCCCTACCATGGACCTTCTCTTCCAGTAACATTCTATAGTTATTCTTAATCTCTCCATATATTTCATGAAGGTATAATTTCTATGTTGGAAACTTACCATCTATTTAACATCCTCTATACTTATTATTTATTCTTAATCCTTCTCTTAAACCACCACCATGATTTCTCTTTTAGTTATAAAAGATGAGAGATTTGTTTTATAACTCAAAACCTTCGTTTATGTATTTTTTTTGAGTATTATATACTTTAATATTCCAATGGTATGTTTTCATCTAGGTACATGTTTTATAGGGAGAAAACTTCTATATCCAAGCTATATAGAAGTGTGTATTATAGGTATCTTTCTTGATCTTAATTTAAATGAAATAGAATAACATCAACTAATTAATTTATTATTCATTGGAACTCACTAGTGATTTCAACTATAGAGATTAAAATCCTTTGTAAATTATTTATCAATTACTTTAATTTGATAATCAACTTTGCACAATCTTTTGAAGGAACATATTATATAATTTTATATAGAGTTCATATGTATTGGTATATTTAGAAACATGTTGTTAAACAATATGGTTAATTCATTGGGGAATTTATAAAATCATATTCTAATTTATCATATTCTACTCAATGTCCTCGGTGGAAATAGGGTTGACACCCTTGTTCTCATTCAAATCAAATAGTTCCATATAATTAAGGATATATTCAATTAGAGAAATCAAAATTTAGTAGATAAATGAAGTAAACATGATCATCAACTATGTGTAAGGTCCCTCCATTAAATTTCAATTTAGTAAAAAAATAGAGCATAATTTAGAAAAATGGAGTGTATATTTGTGTTAATATTAGTAGAAAATGGTGGAATATACACTTGGATTGTCCAAAAATGTGTCTAATTGATTATGATGTAATTATAGTAGTATCAATGGTATATATTTTTCAATAACATATTGTAGGCACAAAACACGAGAGAAATAAATAAAATGTTTCCAAAAATTTATTGAAGTAAGAACAATGATGTCTTCTACAAAATAAGGTTACAGTATCACCTTGAGTTTAAGAAAACTTTCTCCACCTCTATAGATCTCATTTAAGCATAATATTTTATGTTTTAGGCTATTTTAATTATTGTAAAATAGAAACTATCTATCTTAATTTAAAAATTGATTATGGTAAACTTTAATTTGCTATCCATAAAAAAGTCTACTGTACCCATTTTACGTTTTATGATAATGGATTTGATACCACATATTGTGATTCATTAATGAAATTGTAAAGTAATTGAGGAATAAAAATTAAAAGAAAATAAATTTATAATTTATCAAGAATTATTTGACTAAAAAACTCTCTCTCTCTCTATACACCTCCCCCATATGCATGTGACACTACCATTATTTTCAAGATATAAATAACACTTTGGTTTGGATGATGTTGAAAGGCTCACATGCACCACATGAAAGAGTCATAGTGGTAGGAGTAAAAATTTTACATAACAACCACCTAATCCCAAAAGCATAAACTACTATTAGACTTCTCTCGAGGAAGTTTCCACAATAGTTCTCACATTTTCAACAACTATTAATGAAGTTAATGGGTTATTGGAGTGGATGCACCAAAAATTAAAATATCTGCAACATGGTAGCTAGATGAATTCATTATTATTTTCCTTTTGTGTTCAATTATAATCAGATAAATCCTATTTAGATTTATTATTTTAAAATTATTTTGAAACTATAATAAAAGTATAGTAAATTTTTAAACTTGTTGTAAAGAATAAATAATATATTATGAATATCATATAGACACTCACCTAAAAATTTTATTTGAAATTCCATTTTAATTATTATAAATGTTCAATTGGGAAATTTATTTTATACACTCATAAATCATAAATAATCTTGTAATGTTATGATGATTATGGAAAAATAACTAATGCACCTATAATATTTTTCTATCATTACCGGAGTTTAAAACCATTACAGTAACTTATGTAATTAAATTATAAAAACATTATATTTATTATTTATTTTGGATAGATTAAATGAAAACGTATTATTATGGAATTTAAAATTAAACATTGTTTGTGTTATGAAAAAATCATTATCGTTTTCTATATACAACTAAAAAAATATGTAAGTAATTATTGAAATTTTTCTAAGTCAATGATCATCTTTTGGTTTGTATTATCGATTAGCAATTTCCTATCATATAAAGTGCACCATGAGAATAATTTATATTATATTTTTTTGAACAAAGTTAGTATAAAACTTACACATAGTATAGATTTTTTTTTCTATACCGAAAAGAAGAAAATGAAATAAACAATTTTTTTGAGGATATTATATAATATGAAATAATAAATAAATTTCTAGAAAATAAAAAAATATAGAATGAATTTATTATGATATTTAAATTATTGAGAACCATATAAACCAAAAAACATTATCATAAAATACTTTTAAGATTGTTATGAATAAAATAAGTCCTGAGTTAATAAAAAAAGTTAAATTTAGGCTATTAAATTAATTACAAATGAAATCTGATTCAATGTAAATACAAAATAAATAAAAAAAGAAAGATGAATTTTTTGAAATGATGATGTAATAAATGGAAAAAAAAAAGATATGATATTATCCAAATAGATTACAATTATACACCTTCATTCACCAAACATGGGTTTTCATTGTAAAATTTAATTGATCCCAGTGAAAATAGATACCCAGGATTGTAGATGGATATAGTAGAAATCCTTCAGCTACCCATAAAATTGGTTGACTGATAGTTAAATCAATAAATATGATCATTGTAATAAGTATTTCATGTACTATTATAAGGCTTTTTGAATTAAAAGTTATTAATGAATCCTTTTAGGAGAAGGAGGTGAATTTTTTTTCATGTATAGGTATTTTATTCCACACCCCTCCTATCATATTGCCTGTAATTTTCCAATACCCATAATTCTATCAAGAATTCCCTCCTCATCCATTGCATTATCTTATTTCTCACCTCTAGGATTTATCATCATTATTACAAAAAAATCCAGCAATCTATTGATACAGTACAATATTCTTATATACCACTTCTTGGATTGGATACATGTCCCACAAAAAATACTTTATTTGAAAGCTCTCATAATACCCATAATAAGTAAGGATACATAACCCAGAGAATAAATAGTGAATGGTCCCTTTGATCAATACTAATAAAAAAAATTCAATTTGTTGGATGTGAATGTGTGATATTTAACATACATGCCTACACTCACATTTATTAGAAATTGAATTTAAATAATAACCATATGTATTTCTTAATATGTGAACTGGAAATTCCAATAATAGTTTTTCATCTTCAGAATAAAATTTATTGGAAAAAACATATGTTACAAAATAAAAAAACATAGACATCATGACATAAATGATTATATAATATAATGGAATTGCGATAGTAACAATAATATAACCAAATAAAAAATATTTTATCATGTAAATGTTGTAAAAGAGGATGTGCTAGGAATTTTTTAGTGCGATTGAATATCACAAGGGTATACACAGAAGATACGTTGTCAATAGAATAGATTAAAAAGTTTAGTATCCCCTTACATAAGGATTAATTTCCTAGATATTTTGTGAATTATTTGAAATGTTAATTGGAAATACTAAAGTATTATTGGAGTCTGGGGGAGAGATGAAATGATAAAATATTCCAAAACCATTATACTAAATAACACCATCAATTGAGTTGAAATTTTACAGTAGTGTTGATTAATAATACAATTATCATAGGCAATGATATTATATTCTCTGTAAACTAGATGGTATTTTTAAATTAAATGTAGTAACATTCGATTTATGATTTCGTAAGTAATTTCCCACATCACCTCTCAGCTCATTTTTGACAGCTCAACCATAATGATATCCATGAACGTTGATAGTGTGTGTAAATAGAGCTATGTGTTTTAGTGAATTATTATGTTTAGGAAATGGATAAAATTTAAATGAGAAAATACATTCAAAAAAATTATATATTTTACACGTTTATTGGTATTTAGATAATAAAATAAATATCAAAATACAATAAATATTTTTTTACTAATGAGAATATTTTTTTATTAATAAAAACAAATTCACTTTTCACTTTTAAGTTTTCTGATTTTTTAAATGAAAAATTAGAAGCCCCTAATAAATAAAATATATATAATTTTTGTTTTCTAACTAATTTTTTTCTCATAAAATATTATAATAGGAATAATTTTTTAAATATATTATATGAAAATATAAAAAATAGTTATATTCCAAAATATATTTTATTTAAATGTCGTGAAAAAATGTTTATCATGTAAAATTTTTTCCCATACATTAAATATTATATGAAAATAAAAGAAATGGATTAAAAATAATAATATTATTGTAATTTGTGATGGGTTATTTTCAATGTATTTGAATAAAAAATAACCTATTATAGAAAATGATTTCAGAATTTATAGTATTTTTTATAGAATGTTACTAACATACAAAGACCAAATCACTTTTTTATTGAAATAAACATCTATTGAAAAGTCTTTTTTGATAAATATAATGTATTTTAAAAATATTTTTCATTCAAATAATTTATTCTTGGTGTATGTTATCTTCCAAAAATAATTAATAAAATAAAAACACTAAAATATATATAACATATAAAATAAATAAAAGATAAAGAACTTTTCATATAAAAAATTAATACACATTTGGTAGAATAGATGGTTATAAAAACATAATTAATTTTTAGAGAACAAGAATTAGGCGTAAGAGGCTCAATAATAGGGAAGAATTTTACAAACAAAATTGAGCATGATGCTGCATGTACTCTTTATCTTAGTACAAAATGATTTGAACACCCAGGTGAAGGATATATGATCCAAAAAATCCTGTTGTGCTAAATATCTATCCTTAAACACTATAAAGTCATCACATTTACTTATCCTCATGTCATGAGAGGATGTTTAGGAAATTGAAATTTCTTCTCCTACTACTAATACTGATTTTCTTTATCCCAAATAAATATTTGTAAAGTCTAATGAAATGATCATAACCTATCCTCATACTCTTCCACAAAATATGAAGATGATCCGCCATGAGAACTATTTGATCATATTGATTCCATCCCTATGATTCACCAAAAAATGGCTGATATCAATCTATCCCCACTGTAAAAAAAACATACAGTTATTGTTTTCCCCATTTAGGGGATGTTGAAACCATTGGAAAATGAATTAGATATCATTATAAAAACCACAATATTTTTCACTATAAAAAATTGAACTGTGTAATTTTATATTTATTTAGTGTTAGTTTAAAAAAGTTTCATGTTATAGATTTAGAACTATCTCTATATTCATTTATAGGTGGTTTTATGTCATATATTTTAAATTCAATATATCTTAAAATTTATAAAAATAAGTATCTAAAAAATTTATTGTTGGTTATAATGTACTAGAGATGAACCCAAAAAAACTAGAATTTGTATAAAAAAATCTATTAAAATATATAGAACTAGTTTCAATTGGCGGTGGGTTATTCAATATACAACTTAATATTTAACAAAAAAAATAAGAAGATAATTCTTTTTCAAAAATATATATAACCTTTGATATTCAAAAAAATTAATTCAGTAAAAACAGAAATATATAACAATAAAATCACCATGTATAAAGAATATACGTCAAGGAATCAGCCATCACATTCATACACAGTAAACCAAAAATATATGTTCAAACCATTTTCTCTTTACCACCGTTTTATATGGACACACCCATCAATCATTAACTAAGTTATCATATACATAACATATAAGTCCACTATGAACCCTCAAACAATCATATCCATCTATACCTATATTACAGATGGCCACCACAACTACTAGTAATTTTATACATGAAAATGATCATATAATAATCATATCAATAGAAAAAAAATCCTAAAAAACTAAACATAGTGAATATTCATTATTTTAGAGTCCAGGATAATGTTTAATTATTACACAAAAACAATAATCTATCATAAAATCCTTCTAAAGAGTCTCGTTGATTGGAATGGTCAACCAAATACCTACTAATAACATCTATCACCTCAAATATAAAAAAAAATTGAGATAAATAAAACAAAACAATATAGCGAAAAATATATTCAAGTAGATTGCATTTTTTTTGTTAGTTAGACATATTACATTTCATCCAAAAAATATATATCAACCGACATATAATTCATTATGTAAATTAATAAAAACTCATAATTAATCTGTTACTTAAAAATTATCCATTATACTTCGAAATGTTAACAATACCTATTTGTGATGTATTATAGTTGAAAATTAAATTTCATGGAAAATGGTGTCACAATTATAATTATTCATGATAAACTATTTGTAATTTTATGATATCTAATATTTTTTTATTGAAAAAAATGATCCATCAGAAATGATTTATAATGGAATAAAAATCCTTAAAAAACAATAATTATTTGCATTATTTGTGACCGATTTTAGTTTTTCATCAAAAATAAATAAAAAATATTATAAAAAAATATTATAAATTTATAAATTATAATTAACAAAAAATAGTTCAAAAAAACATAATAAACTTTGAATAAATTATTCATATGAAGAAAACATAACGAGGTCACTAGGGGGAGTAGGTCAACTATAGGAGGTTCGTCATGTAGGAGGAACTTCTTCCCTAAACCACATGAAATTAATTTCATATACTCGTTATCTTTATCCATAAACCATTCAATGTTCTAATGGGATATCTATATTATAATGTATTGTGTTAAATGTCCATGACCATAGAAGATACACCAGAATATTCACATAAGTAGAAGAATAAATTAACTCACACGAATCAAAACAGATACATAAATGGATTGGAATTATTCATACTCTTTGAGAGATAAAATATCTAATTATTAACCACACAATTAGAATTGAGTAATCTAAATAATAAAAAACAAGTAATCCAAAACCATTGTTTATAGTATGGTATTACCCATTTCTTTCACACCCCAACCTTTCTATCATCAAAGATGTCCATCTACTTGGTCAATGCCACCGTCTTTTGCACTGAATTATCATCCATTACTTGGTGAATATTGAAAGAAATGTGTTTTAATCTTATATAGAACTATAATAAATATAAAATATCCATTGAATTTATTCAGTTTATTCTTATATAACCCCATAGTTACTCCTACCAACATTAGTCGCTTCACCTTACCTTCTATCACCTAGATCCGATAATCTTTTCCTTATCTAAGACACTAGATCATGCACTGAATCAACTTCTAATCCTATATTAAATATAAAATATAAATACACTTTTATAGACCAATAATGAATATTTTTATCCATTAATGTTTTTTGGATTATTATTACATTAATTTAGAGATTGCCCTATACAATCCAATCACATCACCTCATTTTCCATCATCAAGTTATGGTCATCCTCATAGCTATGACATTATTATTTTTAAAAGATATAATTTTTTACATTGAAATTTAGATATATGGTTCTGTTAACATATATCTAGAATCACTCCCTTGGGTTGTTATGTTGACATATCCAGAAAACTATTATCCAAAAAGAATGAAAAATATCACATTCAAGAATTATTTTCTTATATTCACTGATTCCTTTAGATCAAATAGGGAATTTTAGATTTTCTTTTGAAACAATAGTTAGTGGGTTTTCCTTTATTTATTCATGGTCATCCAAATCCCACTAAGGAACAAATATGCCTCAAACTTTCCCAAATTATGATATTTGTAAGTATATCCGTTAGACTTTGACATTATCCCATCTTAAGTAGCTCCACACCATATCTTTTACAAGATTTATGATGAAGTGATACTTCAATTTTATGTGTTTTTATGAGTGAAAAAATATATTATTTAAGATATTGATCACAATTTGACTACATGATAATATCATTTTTTTCCTTTTTCCTTCATATATTCTAAAAAACCCTTTATTGATACCAACTCCTTCCCTACATTCATTTTCATAATATAATTTTCATCAATGGTCGATAGTGAAACTACCGACACCAATTAATTGATGTTCCTCCAAATGTTAATAAAAATATAGTGGTTCTTCTATATGTTTCAACATATCCTCCAATATATACATCAACACACCCTTCTAACATATCATCTATTCGTAAACACACTAATATTCCAAACGTAACGACCCAAAATTGTATTAATGAAAATTCCTCTTGATCTAATTAAATTTATTACTATGAAAAAAATTTATTTAAAACATATGTATTTAATTGGTTTTATGTTTTTGGATTTTAAAATACCATTAATAATTGTTACCATTTCTATTATATTCGTTGAATAGTGATCAAATGATTAGTATAAATATAGGGCTTTAAAAAATCCAATTTACTAAGGGAAAGGAAGAGATGGCCTCATCCCATATAATTTCACCATACAAAGCCCATTTGATGGAGCTTGGAAAGGATGTAGTGTCACTGGTCTTTTCTCTTGACCAACCTCAAGCCTAACTTCAACACGTTAAGCTCGAACAGAAACACATACGGGAGAAGTGGAAGTTGATAGAGATTATCACTCGAGCGATGTTATCCGAGAAACCCAAAGAGTCTGTCACCATCGCACACCTTACCCGTAGGTCTTATTCTAGTGTTTTAAGGGGTTATGTAACAAGACCCTAACACTATGATTATGTGCTTTATTTTTTATAGAATAAACAATATACATTCATTTTACCATTTTTATTTTGTAAATCGGTTTTAAAGCACAAATAGTATTTTTTGTTAATATTCAATTAAGAAATATATTTTAAAGAATTAATAGATTTTTTAATTAAATAATATTTTAATAAAATATTATTAATAAAATATTTTTTATTAAATATAAATTATCTTATAATTTTCATGAATACAATTGTGATTATTATTACGGTTTGAAAGAGGTTTTTGTCAAAACCCATGAATTTTTTTAAATGTCAGTTTTTATTTTAAAAGTAATAATACACATATTTATAAAATTAATTAGATAAAATGAATATTTTTTGGAATCAGGATGTTAAAATTATCCAATGGTAAAATTTTCATAATTTTCTGAGACAGTCGAATGTTTGGTTAAAAATTAAATACCGTTTAATTATATAATGCATTCAATGACATAATAATGACTCAATAGGGATGACATAAAATAATATAAATTATAGTTTTTTCAAATATTTGTTTTTAATTTAAAATAATGAGATTTTATATTTGTTTCATTAATTTTATGGTGCCTTAGTGGACCCTCCAAGACTTATAAAACATTTTATATTTTTTGATTGATTTCCTTGAGAGTGTGAATCACCTCCACATAATCAAGACTAATATTTTTTGATATTAGGAAATTTTCCTTATAAAAAAATGGTTTGCACTCCACTTTGAAAAAATCCGTTGGCAAAAACCATGGGTTCGTTTGTGGTTTTTATTAGTTTAAAGTGTAGTGGCCAAAACCAAAATAATAATGAATTTCCTCTCTTTTCCTATATAAACCCACCTCATATACCACTTCATCTTCACTAAAATCTTTAGGAGAACCACCAAACTCTAATATCCTCTCTCTATAATCCTCCCAAGGTGCCTCAGTCTCCCAAGAAGTCTCTCCCAAGCCCCTCTCAAGCCTTTGGGATCACACTTACATGTAAGGGAATTCTTCCTTTCTCTTTTTGTCCAAATTTCATTATGTTGTTATAAAATCTTAATTTCAATTCAAAATGTTGGGGTATTATTTATATCCTCCCTTGTACTACCTACTTATGTATTAATGATGAGATACCACTTTCCCTCTCATTAAATGCCTCCCATGTACACTCGTTACTATGCTGAAATTCTGTAAGAAATTTCTCTCTTCTCATTTATATTCAAGAAATTCTTTGGTATTATAAATCTAAATTCCATTACATTTGTAGGGGAATGTATGTACATGAAAAACTTACTATACATTTAATTTACATATTATGAGACACAATTTTCTCTCTCATCAACCATTTTTATTTATTCTTATGTCACACCGTTATGATGCTGAAATTGAACTAAGATTTTCCAAGCCCAAGTCATTGTGTAGTGAATACCATGCCCATTTCTCTATCATGGTTATTGAAATTTTTGAAAATTTACTTATTGATTATAGTGTTTCATGTATTTATTCCAAATTCATTAATCTTGGAATAATTGAACATGTTGAATGATTCCATGTTGAATGATCCATGTGGCACACTTATGCATGAAATGAAATGTTTTAGAAGGGTGCACCATGATAGCACTCCAATATATTGGGTAAAGGTTAGTGTCATGATAAATTAAGTGAAATGAGGGTTTACTCATTATAATTCAAGTGAAATGAGGTTTTACTCATTCTCCATGTGCAATTATCCTTGGATCATGCTAAAATCATGTTAAATGTTGTTGCTACATTCCCATGTTATGATAATCTTGTTATATAATGACTTTATGTTAATGTTTCTCATATGATAAACATGATATTCCTATTTCATAATATGTACTTTATTATTCATGTTATGACTTGTTTACTCCCTTACTAGACTTTATAGCTCAACCTTTTCTTATGAATGTCCTCAGGTTATCCCATTCAATGCTAAGTACGAAGGAATGTGTGTGGTCATGTAAAATAAGTGTTCAATAGATAAGTGTGTTTAATGTTTTACGTTGTTATGTAATGTTACTAATCCCTAAATACACTATACCTATTGATATTAAATTTTTTATCAAGTGAGTATTTTATGTAATATATTATGTTTAAAGCATGAAATAAAGAGAATGGTTGTTGTAGTTGGTATTAGAGGATGGGTGTAGTTATTTTTTGGATTAGTATTAGAAAAAACTAGTGAAAGCCTTAAGGATGAGACTATTTATAATAAAAACATCCATAAATATTGGTGAATATTTATTAAGTGGTTTATCAAGAAAATACATCCCTGTCGGGATACGAGTAAGTAGAGGAGGCTCTGGTACATATGTGTCTAGGGGTAAAACCTGAAAACACTACTTTGAGATACTCTCAAATGGGAATTGGTGCACGACAATAGGCCTTGTTGAACTCTTGGTTATGAAACTCTCAAGGGATATGATTTAGTAAATTCATAAGCTTAGTATGAACCATTATTAAGGGAATAAAAAACATTCCCAAAAGAATATATATTGGGAATTAGATCATGGATAACATATATTGAATCCTATAAATTCATAAGTTAAGGAAATAAAAGTAATTTATAAGTTATCCCTTTTTTTCTGGATTACCCTTTATGTGTTAACCCTAACTTTCCTTTTATTCCAACCAATGTCCTGTAATTGGAGGACCCGGGCTAACAACCGATGCGAAGATCAATGTAACGACTATTCTAATGTGATGCCCAATCCGATGGGAGCGGGAATCACGAACATTTTCATGATACTCTCTCAGTTTACTCATGTTTTGAATAGAAACATGGGTCAAGAGGAACGTTCAACCCCCCTAAGAAATAAAAAGTCATAATCGAGAGCTTAATGAGACAAAGTTCTCCTTTATTTAATTGATCATCTGATCTATCAATCGCCGAAAAATTGATCAACTTCATTGAAAAGATCTTCTCCATCCTTCATTGTTCTGAGAAACAGAAGGTTCTTATGGATTTTTATCGTATGGAGGGTGAAGCTGGTCAATGGTGGACATTGATAAAAATATGAATCCTAAGGAAGAGATCGAGGAATTAGAATATAAGGATTTTAAAAAAATGTTTTTCAATGAATATTTTCCATGAACACTCCAACTTAAGATGGAAAGGGACTTCGTTGACATCAAGAAATAAGTTGAGGAATCTGTCAGAGCGTACGGAGAAAATTTTACAAGCCATGCATGATATGACTCTAGATTTTTGTTACCCCCGAATGCAAGGTTAACCTCTTATTTAGTGGGCTAAAACCTTGTCCCCAGAAAGCCCTAGAAATCTGTGACTTCAATAGCTATGAGTAAATTGTCCTATGTTCCCTCAAAGTTGAAACAGAGATTAACTAATCTCAAGGGTATCATAGGGATAAGAAGCAGAATATAGACTTTAATTCTGTTGGTCTGATGGATAAATCCAATGGTGCTACGAAATTCCACCACCCCACCTTCCAATGGTGTAGAAAGAAGAACCCCATAAATTGCGTGAAGGGGATGAGGAAATGATTTAGGTGTTTCAGAGAAGGGAACCAGTATATTAATACAAAATAAGATAAACCCATGGTTGTGACAGAGGATAAGAACACTCCGTTCAACCCTCAACATGTTGTTCATTACTTCAACTACAAAGAACCAGGGCACTTTTCAAAGCAGTGACCTAAGCAATGGGTTTTCGGTGGAAACCAACAACCTCCAAGGAAGAAAGGTGGAGATTTTTCCATCTCTAACACCAAATAAAACCATGACAACGAATTGGTGACCGATACACTGGTTATTAATTAAAGAATAGTGAATTTAATTTTTGTTTCTGGTTCTACGCATTCTCTTATATCTTGAATTTTTAGTAGAATAATCCCAACAGCACCACAAATCATGGAAGTAATGATGTTGGTGAGAACCGCAAATAGGGAAATCATTGAAAATAATTAATATAACCCCTCCCCTATCACAATTTGTGGATTGAACTTCCTAGTGAACCTCATCATACATCCTCTATTGGAATTTAATATAATTCTTGTCATGGATTGCTTTTCCTTATACAGAGAAAATATAAATTTCCATGAGAGGGAAATCCCTCTTCATATGGTGAATTGACCCCTGATTCTTTACAAGTTCAAGTAGGGGGGTGACTCTTCTTTAGAACCATGATATCAAGTGTGGATATTACTACCCTATGAGCACGTGTATATTACTCATATGATTGAGTCTAAGGAAGCAACCATCATTGAAGACATGCCTATTGTGAGGGATTTCACTAGCGTGTTTCCGGAGAAATTACATGGTCTTCCTTCTAGAAGAGATGTTGAATTATCAATTGATATTATACATATGAAATTTCCATTATCCTAGACTCTGTATATAATAGTTGTTTTAGAGCTTGATGAGATGAAAAAAACTACAGGAGAATTGGTATAGAGGGTTTATACGCCCAAGTGGTTCACCATGGGGTGCACCAGTCCTCTTTCTCAAGAAGAAGGATGGTTCAATGCGCCTTTTCGTTGATTATTATGAGCTCAAAAAATCACAATAAATAACAAGTATCCTTTTCCAAGAATTGATGACTTATTTGATCAGTTATGTGGATAAAAATACTCCTAAAGGTTGATCGACGGTTGGGATATTACCAAGTAAGGGTGTATAAGGAGGATATCCCCAAGGCTTCATTTCATACAAGATATAGGAACTATGAATTCATAGTAATTACTTTCAGAATCACTAATGCTCGAGAAATCTTCACGGACGTGATGAATAGATTCATTAGAGATTAACTCGAAAAACTTGTGGTAGCCTTTATAGATGATATTATAATATACTCAAAAACTATGGAACAACATGAGGAGAATCTAAGAACTATACTTGAGACCTTGAAAAAGGATAAGCTATATGAAAAGTTCAGAAAGTGTGAGTTCTAGTTGAAGGAAGTCTCATTCATGGGTAATATCTTCACATGAAATGGGATATTTATGGATCCCTCCAAGACAACTGCAATTGAGGGATGTCCGTGTAGAGACCATAATCCTGACATACATGGACATTACATTTCTTTTGCGGAATACTTAGTACATAACAAAAACACACACACTAGGACCGTAATAGTTTAGTGTCTTTGGAAACACGGAATATAATCCTCTAATCCTGGTGAAAGATCTTCAACATCTCCCATAAAGATATTCCTTTTTATTATACCTAAAACCTTTATTTATATCCTGGGGAAAATAAAACATAAAAGGGTGAGCTCAAATTCTCAGTAAGGGTAAACAAAAGAAATATCAATCACATCATATACACAAGCACATAACTTTTGGAAATCTTAACCTGCAAAAGAGATCATAATTTCATAACATGGGATGAATCATGGCAGTGAAATGTAATCACAATAATCATAACTTAAAACATGAAACTTTGTGGCATACACACATAATCATAGAAAATCACTTCTTGTTAGTCAAGACTCATTTCCAAGACTATCTTAGTGGACAAAGTCCCTTTCTGAACCGAGTCACCCTCGTTTCAGTCCTGTTTCACTGAACAGGTATAACCTACCGTTCCAGCCATGTCTATCTCATGAGATATAAAATCTTTACCCAATGCATTGGAGGGAGATATAGGTCCCACCCATCTCATAATGACACCATTCTTATGTGTTCCACAAAATCATAAATCATACATCATTGCATAACCCATGTAATACAAATGGGAATCTTAAACATCATGACATCATAAAACAATTCATATAAGATAAAGGAATTCATAAAAATAATTCCATCACAACATAATCAAATCCATTTAATAATAGGGATAAAAACAGAACCCTTTATTATCTTAGATGGAAAATAATTATGATAAAACACTTGAACTCCATTCTTGAGGAAAATATCCTTTCTTCTTCAAAAACATTTTTCCTTTCTTAACATGTCATACAACATTAAACTAAAAGAATTTGATAAACTTGAAAACTTGTAAAGTATGCTTCTTAGAAATAATGTTTTAAAAATCAATTCATGCCGTATAAGTTAAAAAAAATATTCTTCGTACTTTCGTCGGAAAAGTCAAAAAAGTACCTCGTACGAAAAACGACAAAAGCTTCCTTTCATATCTTTTACTAAAAACTCACCGAAGGGTAAAATTGGATATAAACAATTGTAGGTGGATGGAAATAATATTAAATATTGAGGAAACATGGATGTGGATGATAAAATACACCCCAGTAAATACCAAAGTATAAACAATCTCGAATAAAAATGAGATTGTGATATTTTCCCTTACCTTAGGTCTGATTTGCTTTGTAAGTGTCCGAACCTCCTGTATAATGATTTAAATGATGTCATTGACTTATTATAGAATCATATTCATTGTTATTATATCATATATGGTTCACTTATGACTTTATATTACCCGTTCTTTTGTAAATTCATGTTAAAGTAGCGGTTTGGGTAAAATCGTCTCATTTGTCGTTCATGTTTTAACTTGTAATTATTCATATGATTACATAGATCATTATTACTTAATTATAGAATATATAACATGATTTATATATAATATATATTCAGAATATACATATATATAATGGATCGATAAATGGAAAGAAATACACCGTTCATGGAGACGGTAGGCCGTACGTATGCATGAACGCTGTTTTCGTTTCCTTATTGAATTGAGTGGAATTAAGTAGATGACATACATATATATACACATAAATACAGTAGCTTTATAATGTCATATATTTCATTATTATTGCTTATATATACTTTATAATCATTCTTAAATGGTTAACATGGAGAATGAATCTCAACGCGTCGTGGAGACGGCAGTCCGTACGTACGCACGAGCGATGATATCATTTCCATAATTATTGAATTGAATTGTAGTGGATGATACAATATATCAGAATCATTATGATGTTATAATAAATATTTATAGTTATTATTTACACCATAATACCCATCCATGTAAGGTGTTGGTGGAAAAACAGATTACACCACGGCGTGGAGACGGTATTCCGTACGTACGCACGCGCGGTGATTTCATTTTCCGTAGGATGGATAGATGGTGAATTACGATTGTTTCATACATATAATAACATATCAGTATATGAGTGATACTGATGTTATTACTTCATAATGAAACAACCTAAGAAGAAGAAGTGGAAGAAGAAATAAAGGTGAAAGAATTGGTAACGGAAATTTACTCTTCTTTGAAGCGCCTCTTTGAGACCTCCTCTTATGGCACTAAAATTGGTCTTTGAGGAAGACCAGAACCTCTAGGATGTTTCTAGGCAAGCGGAGAAGAGATTTTGGCAGGGGTTGGCCGAGCTTGAAGGCTCAAAGTTGTGTGAGGAAGAGAGGGAGGAGGTGTCACTATTCATCAAAAATTGAAGTTTTTCAGAAAAATGCCAAAATTTCACCCTAAGCTATAATTGATATTCTGAATTCAAAAATGATTTCTATTTTACAGAATTCCCAACATATAAGTTGAATTAATTAATTTTATAATTAATTTCTGCTTTCACAACAAATAGCGTGTTTTTAAGAGATAATAACTATCAAAAGATTGACACTTGTTTATAACTGGTTTAAATGTGAAATTACATCCAATGAACAACATTGTATTAAATTGTAAAAATATATTCTAAATATACTTTAAACCAATCAAATAAATAATTTATCACTATTAATTATTTCGATTAGAAAAGTTGTTTTTAATTAAAATTTAGTAATTTTCACTATTCATCAGAATATGAAAGTTATTCGAAAAGTACCAAAATTTCACCTTAGGCTAAATTCGATACTCCGAATCCATAAATGAAGTCCATTTTGAAAAATAAAATTTTCAAAATTTCAAAAAGTGGTTATTACTATTCATAGCGGCTAGTTTTAATAATATCTTAATAGCATATCGTTGTTTAGCGAAACTTGGTGTTGCGTACAACACACGCTATCGTGGAAGGTTGTGATTGCGTGTAATTCAAGCCAGGTCAGAGATGTGTGTTGTGAAAGCTCCTTTTGGTGTAGCGTATAACACAAGACATTAATTAAAAAGAATATTTTTCATAAAATCTCGGGGTGATACATTCTACTCCCCTTAAAATGAATTTCTCCCTCGAAATTCGTCGGGGTTATAAATGGTTTACTATTCGAAAGTTTATTTAATCGAAACCCACATCGTAAAAAGGAATACTAAAACCAATCATTAAAAACAAAAGTATGAAACATAACGGTTACCCAAATAAACTAATCATTGGGTTTCCACATAGGTGAAAATATGGATATGGAAGAGAAATCTAACCATCATGTTCTGATGGAGAGTGGTAGAGAACATGGCTATGGAAAAGCTAGTAATCACAAATCCATAAATTTGTGACGATCTAAGGTACCATCTGATTAATCAGATATAAGAGCACTAGGACAACATTTTTGGTTTTCAAGATCATTTCCCTAAAGTTGATGAAATTGGAATTAGAAGAAATACTTTCGTGATTTTGGTATAGTCTCACTGTTTGTCGTTCTTTGGACAATTTCTACTTCATCTCTTAAAGAAATGAAGTTGAATTTGTCATTCGAGATGTGTTAGCAGATCATGTGATAGAATGATGGGTCATTCCATCTATCTCAAAAGGTTAGAAAACTTATCAAAAAATACATAAGTCCATCTATAGTGAGATTAATGATATATGGTTCCTAAAATGAACTTATACTTCATATATCATACTGCTTAATATAATAAAACTAGTTTCTACTAAACAGGGACTTCCTGTAGGCCAATGGTAGGCGATAAAGGCCAGTCGCACTTCAGTTGTGGGTTAGATTCCCACATCCTTGTCCGACGCGATGGGATGTCGCCCGTCCTGCAGGTTGTACTTTTTCTAAAACTACATTACTATAACATCCCATCAATAATATCGAAAATCTTCTATCCTTAAACAATACTAACTTACGTCCAACATAATCCATTCTAATCTTTAGGCTTATCCATAATACTGCAGTCCACTCTCATAATATAGTGAAAATGATTACCAGAGATTTAATACTGTCTTTGATCCCCATATATCATAAGATATGTCTTGTTGGTCACATTCCAAACATTCAAAGGCCTTAATCACGTATTCTCTTGAATACCCATTGAACCTTAGTGAAAACATGAATGCAGTTAAAATTTAACTCTTTCCACATACCAAAATCCAAAAATTCTATATACTCAAACCATGATATAACTTCATCCTTATATCAGTCATGATCTCATGAATACAATCAAATACCTCATTATCTTATTATTCCTTCATTATGCGCATATCATCTACTTTCCAAAAAATATCTGAATAACATTTCATGGTTACTAGTACCATTAATCATACACTTTAAAAACTCAAGGAAAGGCAACAGTGTAACAATCCTTAGATGTATCTTTATTCCATAGTACCATGAGATTACTTATACAACATTACACATGATAAACATGTAATCATTCCACTACATTCTTAAACCGTTGACCGAGCTTCAACAATTCTTTCATCTCAAATACCATTTGTAGTCTCTTCATCATCATCAAAATAAATACTATCCATATGACCATACTGATTCTCTTCATGAGACTTTACCTTAGGGCATTGGTTTTCTTAATGCCCGTACATTCCACATTTAAAACATTTAACCATTGTTGATTTTGTATCAATACTATTATCCTCATCCCTGGTGTTAACTGAACCTTTTCCTTTGCACTTACTGGCTTTGTGTCCTTCTTTTCCACACCCAAAGCATCTTCCAGTTCCTTTGAAACATTATCCTTGATGCCTCTTCCCACATGATTTACATAGGGGAAATTGAACTTTCTTTCCTCTATGATCATCATGAAACTCCATCTTTCTCTTATTAGCCGAGTCAGGAAACTTACCAAATTTTACTTTATTGATCATATTATGGGATTGCTGATTCGGAATAATAATGATGTTTGGAATTCCAAATCCCATTTCATTATGAAGAATATCATTCCATTTTCCATCATATTTTCCATTATCGTGAATCATCTTCTTTCCAGCCATTTTCTAAAACCCAAAAAGAATAGTGTGAAAGGTAAAAATCATGCTAGGGGAAAACAACATAATAAAGGGGGAGTACCTTAAATATATAACATCTTAGGTTTAATTCTATGATCATTAGTGTAATTCTAGTACTATAACCTATACGTATACTTAACCTTAGGGACATCCCTTGACATACCTTTGAAATATCTCTAGGGATCTCACTAACGTTTTCGCATCCTACTTTCCAAAGGTTGACTAAACCTTTCCTCTGATACCAACTGTAGAGACCCTAAGCCTGACGTACATGGACATTACATTTCTTTTGCGGAATACTTAGTACATAACAAAAACACACACACAAGGACCGTAATAGTTTAGTGTCTTTGGAAACTCGGAATATAATCCTCTAATCCTGGTGAAAGATCTTCAACATCTCCCATAAAGATCTTCCTTTTTATTATACCTAAAACCTTTCTTTATATCCTGGGGAAAAGAAAACATAAAAGGGTGAGATCAAATGCTCAGTAAGGGTAAACAAAATAAATATCAATCACATCATATACACAAGCACATAACTTTTGGAAATCTTAACCTGCAAAAGAGATCATAATTTCATAACATGGGATGAATCTTGGTAGTGAAATGTAATCACAATAATCATAACTTAAAACATGAAAATTTGTGGCATACACACATAATCATAGAAAATCACTTCTTGTTAGTCAAGACTCATTGCAAAGACTATCTTAGTGGACAAAGTCCCTTTCTGAACCGAGTCACCCTCGTTTCAGTCCTGTTTCACTGAACCGGTATAACCTACCGTTCTAGCCATGTCTATCTCATGAGATATAAAATCTTTACCCAATGCATTGGAGGGAGATATAGGTCCCACCCATCTCATAATGATACCATTCTTATGTGTGCCACAAAATCATAAATCATACATCATTGCATAACCCATGTAATACAAATGGGAATCTTAAACATCATGACATCATAAAAAAATTCATATAAGATAAAGGAATTCATAAAAATAATTCCATCACAACATAATCAAATCCATGTAATAATAGGGATAAAAACAGAACCCTTTATTATCTTATATGGAAAATAATTTTGATAAAACACTTGAACTCTATTCTTGAGGAAAATATCCTTTCTTCTTCAAAAACATTTTTCCTTTCTTAACATGTCATACAACTTTAAACTAAAAGAAGTTGATAAACTTGAAAACTTGTAAAGGATGATTCTTTGAAATAATTTTTTAAAAATCCATTCATGCCGTATAAGTTAAAAAAAATATTCTTCGTACTTATGTCGAAAAAGTCAAAAAAGTACCTCGTACGAAAAACGACAAAAGATTCCTTTCATATCTTTTACTAGAAACTCACTGAAGGGTAAAATTGGATTTAAACAATTGTAGGTGGATGGAAATAATATTAAATATTGAGTAAACATGGATGCGGATTATAAAATACACCCCAGTAAATACCAAAGTATAAAAAATCTCGAATAAAAATGAGATTGTGATATTTTCCCTTACCTTAGGTCCGATTTGCTTCGTAAGTGTCCGAACCTCCTGTATAATGATTTAAATGATGTAATTGACTTATTAAATAATCATATTCATTGTTATTATATCATATATGATTCACTTATGACTTTATATTACCCGTTCTTTTGTAAATTCATGTTAAAGTAGCGTTTTGGGTAAAATCGTCTCATTTGTCGTTCATGTTTTAACTTGTAATTATTCATATGATTACTTAGATCATTATTACTTAATTATAGAATATAAAACATTATTTATATATAATATATATTCAGAATATACATATATATAATGGATCGATAAATGGAAAGAAATACACCGTTCATGGAGACGGTAGGTCGTACGTACGCATGAATGCTGTTTTCGTTTCCTTATTGAATTGAGTGGAATTAAGTAGATGACATACATATATATACACATAAATCCAGTAGCTTTATAATGTCATATATTTCATTATTATTGCTTATATATACTTTATAATCATTCTTAAATGGTTAACATGGAGAATGAATCTCATCGCGTCGTGGAGACGGTAGTCCGTACGTACGCACGAGCGATGATATCATTTCCATAATTATTGAATTGAATTGGAGTGGATGATGCAATATATCAGAATCATTATGATGTTATAATAACTATGTATAGTTATTCTTTACACCATAATACCCATCCATGTAAGGTGTTGGTGGAAAAACAGATTACACCACGGCGTGGAGACGGTATTCCGTACGTACGCACGCGTGGTGATTTCGTTTTCCGTAGGATGGATAGATGGTGAATTAGGATTGTTTCATACTTATAATAACATATCAGTATATGAGTGATATGGATGTTATTACTTCATAATGAAACAACCTAATAATAAGAAGTTGAAGAAGAAATAAAGTTGAATGAATTGGTAACATAAATTACCTCTTCTTTGAAGCGCCTCTTTGAGACCTCCTCTTATGGCACTAAAATTGGTCTTTGAGGAAGACCAGAACCTCTAGGATGTTTCTAGGGAAGTAGAGAATAGATTTTGGCATGGGTTGGACGATCTTGAAGGCTCAAAGTTGTGTGAGGAAGAGAGGGATGAGGTGTCCTTTTATAAGGGAGGAGAGGGGCACCTTTGGAATAACTAAAAATATTATTTTATTATAAAGTCAAGTTAGGTTTTAAATAGCTCCAAATTGATTTATTTAGAGTCTAAGGTGGGGATGGGTCAAAATACTCTCACTCAATAGAATTTAGACAAGTTTAGGTTCCTATTTTAACCTTATCATTTAGATTTAACATTAAGTTAAATAATTTTACTTTTACCGTGTCTTCTTGTGTTCTTATACTATAAGGTTAATAAACTTACTATAAGAAGCCAAACGAACCCCAAATTTTTTATTATTAATATATATATCCGTATCTAAGTCATGTGGTCGAACTTAGATTTTTAGGAATAAAATAAAAATTAATAATATAATATTTGATTTAAAAACTATTTTATGTCAATTTTGACACTATTTGATATATGTTTTTTGTGAAAGTCATAACAGAATTATATGTTCGAACCAAGTTGATTAAATCAACACTAATATATCATAGTAACCTAGAAAAGTAGTGTAATTTATAAAAAGTCTCCAATTAAATTTATTTTGGTGTTTATAACATCAATTATGTCAATATTTCATTAATAAGATAATTACTACATCATCATTGTGTCATAAATAAATTAAATTATTTAATGTCTAAAAATTACAAATAAATTACCATTATATAGGAATGATTTTTATCTTTCTAATGAATATTTATAGTCGAATTTATCTTATGTATAACCCCATATTAAAAATGATTTACTTATTAAACATTGATTTTAACTATTTTAACTATTCATTAAATAAAATAATATTAAATGTCATAATCTAATCCAAGTGGACCTAAATGGTCATATTATATTCAAAAGGTTGTTTTTGGTCGAATTACACTTTTACAATAGAATTAGGACATGTTTTAGGGTAATAGTAATATCATATTTACCCTTAGTTACCCTATTTACTATTAACCGTGGTAAAAAAGTAAAAAGTTACTATTCACCAAAAAAATATTTTTATATCATTGAACCACATTTTACTTACTGATATCAACCGTGTCAGTTGGATTTTCGAAATTCCATTCACAGAAGCGGTAAAATTAATTTTTATGCAAAATTCAGTTTTTAACCTACCTCTTAGTGGTTTCACTATTCATCAAAAATTGAAGTTTTTCAGAAAAATGCCAAAATTTCACCCTAAGATATAATTGATATTCCGAATTCAAAAATGATTTCTATTTTACAAAATTCCCAACATATAAGTTGCATTAATTAATTTTATAATTAATTCCCGTTGTCACAACAAATAGCGTGTTTTTAAGAGATAATAACTATCAAAAGATTGACACTTGTTTATAACTGGTTTAAATGTGAAATTACATCCAATGACCAAAATTGTATTAAATTGTAAAAATATATTCTAAATATACTTTAAAACCACTAAAATTAATAATTTATCACTATTAATTATTTCGATTAAAAAAGTTGGTTTTAATTAAAATTTAGTAATTTTCACTATTCATCAGAATATGAAAGTTATTAGAAAAGTACAAAAATTTCACCTTAGGCTAAATTCGATACTCCGAATCCATAAATGAAGTCCATTTTGAAAAATAAAATTTACAAAATTTCAAAAAGTGGTTATTACTATTCATAGCGGCTAGTTTTAATAATATCTTAATAGCATATCGTTGTTTAGCAAAACTTGGTGTTGCGTACAACACACGCTATCGTGGAAGGTCGCGATTGCGTGTAATTCAAGCCAGGTCAGAGATGTGTGTTGTGAAAGCTCTTTTTGGTGTAGCGTATAACACAAGACATTAATTAAAAAGAATATTTTTCATAAAATCTCGGGGTGTTACAGTCTGAGACTAACATAGGTAATGGATATCCATATCCTTTTGGGGTAAGCTAGATATTATCATAGATTTGGGAGAAATTTCTCATCATTGTCCAACCCTCTTACCAAGCTAACTCAGAAGGTAGTCATGTTTTCATGGATTGATGAATGCAAATAGAGATTCAATGAGTTTAAAGGAGGCTTATCATTGCGCTCATTCTCACATTCCCCACAAGTGGAGAACATTCAATTGAATTTAGTGATGCTGTGAAGAAGGGAATGTGTTGTGTGTTAATGAAAAATTACAAAGACCTTACCTATGATTCAAGGAAATTGAAAGTTCATGAGAAAAACTATCCAACACATGATCAGTAGTTGGATGCAGTAATCTTTTCTTTGAAATTTTTTTAGAATTACCACTTTTGGGAGAAGTGTGAAATATACCCAGACCAAAAAATCCTCAAGTATATATTCACATAGAAAGAGTAGAATAGGCACAGACAAAGATGGTCAGAGCTGATCAAACACTATGACTTCTCAGACAATTGAAACCATGGGAAAATGATCATGATGGAGTATGCTCTAAGTATAAAGGACCCAAAAATTCTATCATTGATGAGAATTTAAAATTATCCAATCTTATTATATTTTATGAAGATGTACATAGGAATCATAAATAAGGGGAAATCATAAATCCTTTCACAAATTATTTATGAACCGTCTCTTTTGGAAAGGTAAAAGGAAGCTCAAAGGGATTATGTAGCAATTCAGAAAAAAGTGGAAACTACCAGAAAAGGGAAATCCTCATAGTTCAATGTTAATGAAGAAGGAATTGTGAGATTTGGGTCAATACTATGTGTTTTATCAAATCTAGAGTTAAAGAATTAACATTTGAATGATGAACATAGTTCAAATTTCTCCATTCACTCAGGAAACACAATGATGTATCGAGATCTCCATGATCATTATTGGTGGGATAACATGAAGAAGGATATCACTAAGTATACATCAAATTTCTAGGTATGTCAGCAAGTGAAGGCTGATAAGAAGAAATTTAAGGTTATGATGAAACCATTACCCATACCAGCATAGAAAGGGGAGAACATCACCATAGAAATTATCACCGGGCTTCTGAAGACATCCAGATGAAAAAATTCGTTCTGGGTTGTTGGTCATCTTTCAAATAATGTACACTTCATTTCAATTCCAGAGGATTTATCATTGGATCAACTAGCACAAATATATATCAGATAAGTGATAAGAATGCATGGATTACCACTATCTATTGTATCTGATTGAGATCCAAGATTCACCTCTATGATTTGGAAGAGTCTCCAAAAAGCTCTGAATACTGAACTGAACTTTAGTATAGATTATCATCCTAAAACTGATGTCTAATATTAGCGAACAATCCATAAACATGATGAAATTTTGAGAGCATTCTCAATGGAATTAAAAGGGGGATGAGATTAACATATTCCTCTAGTGGAGTTCTCTTACAACAACAGTTTCCACTCAAGTATCCAAATGGATCCTTATAAATCTCTTTATGGAAAGAGGTGTGTGACACTGACATGTTGGGATGAAGTTA
The DNA here is from genome assembly GCA_963277665.1 of Viscum album. Taxonomy (NCBI): domain Eukaryota; kingdom Viridiplantae; phylum Streptophyta; class Magnoliopsida; order Santalales; family Viscaceae; genus Viscum; species Viscum album. The sequence continues at coordinate 1,286,857,169 of OY728134.1, forward strand.
AGCAGAGAAAACACTCAGGTCTAGAAATGGTCGAAGAAGTAATGGATAAAGTTAAGACCATCCATTAGCACATTAAAGGTGCTTAGAGTTGACAGAAGAGCTATGCTGATAATCATCGATAAGACCTAGAGTTTGATGTCAGAGACAAGGTATTACTCCGCATATCACTATGAAAGTGAGTTACGAGATTTGGGCAGAAGGGAGTGCTTAGTCCCAAGTACATCATCCCTTTTGAGATCCTTGATCGCATTGGAGTAGTTTCCTATCGACTAGCACTCCCACCGAACCTATCACTAGTACATGATGTATTCTATGTATCGCTTTTAAATAAGTACATACCTGATCCATCGAATATACTCAATCTAGATGTGGTACCATTGGATAATGAACTCTCCTATGAAGAGAATCTGGTGAAGATCAAATATCATAGGGAAAAAGTTCTAAAAAATAAGATAATTCCCCTCATGAAAGTGTTGTGAAGAAAACACATGTGAGAAGAAGCAACATGGGAATCAAAGGATGTGATGAAGCAGAGTTACCCGCATCTATTTAGGTTGGGAAAATGAAATTTCTAGGGTGAAATATCTTAAGGGGGAAGATTATAAACACCCAAATTTTTATTAATGAAAATTCATCTTGATCTAATTAAATGTATTACTGTGTAAAATGGTCATTTAAAACATATGAACTTCCATTGTTTTATGTTTTTTGATATTAAAATACTATTGAGAATTTTTACCATTGCTAATATAGATGGTGAATTGTGACCACATGATTAGTATAAATATATTTAACAAATCCAATTTACTCAGACAAAGGAAGAGATGGCCTCATCCAGTATAATTTCTCCATACAAAGCCCATTTTCTATAGCTCGAAAAGGAGTTAGCATCACTTGACATTTCTTATGAATAATCCCAAGCCAAGCATCAACACATTATACTCAAATGGAACCGCTTATGGGGGAAGTGGAAGTTTATAGAGATTCCCCCTCGAGTGATGTTATCAGAGCCACCCCAAGAGTCTGTCACCATCACGCACCTTACCCATAGGTCTTATGCAGGTGTTTTAAAGGGTTATGTAAAAAGACCCTAGCACTATGATTATTTAAATTATATTTAGTAGAGAATAATTAATACACATTCATTTTACAATTGTTACTTTTTAAATGGGTTATAAAGCACAAATAGTATTTGTAGTTAATAATCAATTAAGAAAAACTTCATGATGAATTATTGGATTTTTTAATTGAATAATATTTTAATAAAATAGTATTACTAAATTAAGTTTTATTATATATAAATGATCTTATAATTTTTATGAATACAATTATGATTTTTATTAAGGTTTGAAAGTCGTTTTTGTCAAAACTAATTAATTTTATATAAATGTCTATTTTTATTTTAAAAGTAAAAATTCACATATTTAGACAATTATTTAGATAAAATGATTATTATTTTTTGGATCAGGACTTAAAAATTATCCAATGATGAATTTTTCATAATTTTCTTAGATATTAGATTTTTTGGGTAAAAATTAAGTACTGATTTATTATATAATGTGTTTTATGACATAATACTGACCCAATAGTGATGTAATAAAATACTATAAATTAGTTTTTCAGATAATAAGTGTTTTTTCTTTAAAATAATTTAATTTTAGATTTGTTTTATTAATATTATGGTGCCTTAGTAGACCCTCCAAGACTTATAAATCATTTTAACTCTTTAAATTGTTTTCCTTGAGAGTGTGTCTCAACTCCACATAATAAATCCTAATATTTTAAGAATTTAGGCCATTGACCATATAAAATAATGTTTTCAACTCCACGTTTTCAAAAACCATAGGCAAAAACCATGGGTTGGTTTTTGGTTTTGATTATTTTAATGTGTGGTGGCCAAAACCTAAATAATAAAGAATTCCATCACTTTCCATATATAAACCCGCCCAACCTCCCACATCCTCTTCACTAGAAGACCTTAGAGCTAGAAAAAACTCTTCCCTCCTCTATCTAGAATCCTGTCAAGGTTCACCAATCTCCCATGAAGCCTCTCTCAAGACCCTCCAAATCCTTTGAGTTCACACTTCCATGTAAGGGATTTCCTCTTTTCTCTTTTTTGTCCAAATTTCACGATGTTGTTATACCATTTTTATTTAAATTAAAAATGTTGTCGTATGATTTATCACCTCCCCCAACTTCCCTACTTATGTTTTAATGATGATATAAATATTCCTCAATCATTAAATTCCACTCATGTACACCTGTTACTATGCCGAAATTCGGTAAGGAATTTCTCTTTTCTCTTTTACATTCAAGCAATTGTTTTTTATTATGAATATATATTCCATTACATATGTTGTGACTTGCATCTATATGACCAATTTACTTTCCATTTAATTTAAATAAAATGGGACTCCCCTTTCTCTATCATCAACCATTTTAATCAATTTTTATGTTATTCCGTTATGCTGGTGAAATTGCATGACCATTTTCCAAGCCAAAGTCTATGTGTAGTGAATACCGTTCCCATTTATCTGTCAATAGTATTAAACTTTATTAACATTTAATTATTGATTATAGAGTTTCTTGTATGTTTTAAACATTCATTTATCATGGAATAAATTAATATTTCTAATGATTCCATGTTGTATGATCCATGTGGACACTTATGCATGAAATGAAATGTTTAAGAAGGATCCACCCTAATAGTGCTCCAATGCATTGGGTAAAGGATAGTATCATAATAATTTTAGTGAAATGAGGTATTACTAATGATAATTAAATTGAAATTATTTTTTACTCATGATCCATGCAGAGTGAGCCTTGGATCAAGCAAAAAACTTGTTAAAAGTTGTTGCCACATTCCCATGTTACGAAAATCATGCTATATCATCCCTTTATTTCATGTTTCTCTTATGATGAATTTGATATGACTATTTCCTAACATTTAATTTATTATTAATGTTATTACTTGTTTACTCCCTTACTTGGAATTATGTATCACCTCTTTCTTATGCATGTCCTCAGGTTATCCCTTGCAATGCTAAGTACAAAGGAATGTGTGTGGTTATGTAAAATAAGTTTTCAACAAAGATTTGTGTTTCATGTTTTAAGTTGTTATGTAATTTTCCTAATCCCAAAAGACACTAGACCTGTATATATTATATGTTTTATCAAGTGATGTTTTTATATGATAAATTATGTTTAAAGTGTGAAATAAAGATCATGATTGTTATACCAAACCATTGAGACAAAAGGTTTCCAACTTTACCACTACTATTTATTCTTTCAAAACAATTTCTATAAACATACTAAAAAATACGAATTAATATTAAATTTTATCACTTTTTCAAATCATATAATAAATCATATTTAAAAATACTACTTTATAGGTCATGGTTTCAATGTACTTACCCTCAACATATAATTTTGGTGCCATTTATTTTGATATTTTTATATTTCCATCCAATAGGATATAAAATATCATAGATTAAGACATTTGAAACTATTGAATTATCCAAACAATGTACTATAATAGAGAAAAAATATATGTTACAATCTTCCAATCCCTCCATATCTTTAACCATAAAATGCATTAGTCTTCCTTAAGATCCATCATCTCAAAAAATATTTTCTTATTTTATCAATTTTATTTATAGACCTTATATGATCATGTCATTATTGTATATGATATTTTTTATGATGATTCTATCATAAAACACCTTATGGTCGTAATAATAATCTACAGTATACTAGAGAAACTATTGTTCTACTATAAAGGTATTGATCTTTTTGTGACCTTTATTGGGTGATTTCTCTAGCTCATGTAAATTTTTTTGTCTTTCATTATATACTATATGTGGATTCCTACATCCATTTCCATACCACCATGTAAATTTCCTTCTCTAAATTTTTATGATGTAAAGTCATATTCAAATCTAATTTTTCTTGATAAACATCATTTTTTATGACTATTCTATGAATCGTCTAGGTATTTGTGAGGTTCAAAACAAGAGATAATATTTATGAGAAATATTCCACTTACATTTGTTGAGAAAAATTAAATAGTTATCCTTCCTCATAGCACTTCCGACCATCAACTTCTTCCTTCAACCCATAGAACCATTTGATCAAAAATTCCATATTTCTCAACGAATATCCCAAAAGATTTCATTTTTCTGAATCATGAAAGGATTTCATATCTGCCTTAATTACTGACTAACAATATTTTGTTTCACTAATAATTGAATAATATTTAAAGGTATCAGGTTCCCCCATCATATATATGTGGTAGATAATACAAATATGATCCAAAATATTATAGCAGCCTTATAAATTTTAGAGAGAACCTAAATTCTATAAGTGGTTATCCTTCCCAAAATGAATCTGATAAAACTCTATGTTGATCCTCTACAACTCCAAAGCATTCAATTATTTCATGTCATGGATGTACCTATGAAATCTAACTTGCATAGGAAAAATCACCTTAATGATTTTTATGTTCTTTAAAATCAGGTGTGTGTCCAGACATACCAAAATTTACTAAATTTCTATTTAGATCAACCATGGAGTGTTCTACTAATTCATTATTCACAATTATATCCTCCCAAATTTTGTGATCCTATAACTGGATTCATTAAATAATGTGAATATCAATATATTTTAATGAAAACCATGAGATTTTTATCCCAAAGAAAAAAATAAAAATTCTTCATAATCATAAAGTATAATTTAACATTCTCCAGTCATTTAATATAAATATTCCATTTCATTGGAATAAAATATGAAATATTAATTTCATCCAATGACTTATAGGTGGGAGAAATATATCTTTATTCCATCCCATAACACTTTTTAAATTACATTCCCTATTTTGGTTGAGGGACATATATCCAAGATGTATGATCCATAATTTACTTCTTCTAGAAAAATATCCTAGGTATTCCCATTATATATTCACATTATTCATTCTCTAGTAAATATTATTTGATTCATATTCTTTTATACACTATTTTTAATTAATTCAAGGAATAATCTTCTTAAAATGAATTCCTTTAATCTAATAGAACAGAAAAAACACTATACTTATATACTCCCCCACAACTATCAGACCCCAAGTACATATGATTTAAACCATCATCTCTTTACACCTTGGTTTTCTATCAAACGAAGGTTTTAAAAACATCATACCCATGATAGAGAAATAACACAGACACTTTCTATGTTACATCATCTATGTTACATCATCTATGATGTTATAAAAGAAAAATGAAACACCATGCGACCAAACCTGTTCTGCCACACATACATTCTTATGTGTGAGCTATAAATTACTTTTTTTGGTACCTTTTCTTCTTTATGTAATTACACATTCCTTTATATACCTAATATATACATTTTTTTATATTCCTCACTCCACTTGTTCATGTTTTAACTTTCTATTTAATGTCCATAGTCATACCCTTCTCTCGAATTTGACCAAAAATAACATGCAAATACATCATTGATTTTGAAGTCCTTTTTACAGCAAGTGTTTAACCTTATTAAGTTGTTTTGAGGTAAAAATTTGATATTTCAAGCATTTCAACACCAATATGTAACTATAAGTAATATTTTATTCCCATTATGAACATATAATGAAATCTACATCATCATACTGACTATCCTGGTGGGTTTCATTGGGTTATTATAATAATTATATTGAAAAAAAGAATCATTTTAGTATCCCATTTGAAATAAATCCATGATTGATTATAGAAACCAAGATAAAAAATTAAAGTAATAAAACTGGAAAATCATGAATACCATAGACCAAATATTCATTGTTATAACATCACCATCATCATATGTATATATAGAATATCATTATAGGGAAGGCAAAAGAAATCACCTCTCATTGACATATCCATGGGTTGAGATAAAACTCACATTGTATTTGAGGGATCCCTCCATCCCCAAGGAATTCTAGTTCCTCAGGTGTAAAGGTTTTCATAGAAGAGATCAATGGATGACATAGATTCTTGGATAGGCATCATGAGAGAACAAAAACATGCATAATTACATACAACTTCCATCTATTAGAATTAGTATTTATATAACCCTGAGGACACTCCTTGGAAATACAAACACTAAATCATACATTATAATTAATCCATTAATGACTCATCCAGTTCATTCACCTAATTCATGAAGGCGTATTCATACTTACATTACATATTACATTATACAACATTTAATTAAATCTCATATGGGATATTTATTCAAAAGTTGTCAATTTAATATTTTCCTTCCAATGATGATGAAACTTTCTCATGAATCTTGCAAGCCCATGTTACACTACACCAACTTATTTTAATGATATGAATCTCATGAATAATCGTATATTCTAGTCTCTACATACTATTATTAATTTCCTCAAAAAATAATTAGTACAAATATATTCTCAGGATTCTAGGTGAGGATACAATAGTGGATAGGCATCCTCAAGCTAATTTTTTAGGCTACATTTCATTCAATCTCCTAGTTATACAAAATACTAAATGAATTCATACCATTTCACCTAATATCATATAATATAAAATAACATGTAAAACCATATCCAAAACTATGTTTTTCTATTTTCAAAGGGTCTTTTATAATTTTATCATTATCATAATCATGTATCAGATAATAATTAATTCATTGTTAATTACAATCCATAATATGTAGGATTAACTATAAAAAGATTTTAAAGAAAAAATATGAGTAAAATCTAAGTAAACAACCAATTCTGTCTCTATTGACCTTTATAGTGGTGAAAATAAATATGATTCCATGGCTCCAAAAAATTAACCATTTAATAACCTATAGAAAAATATATGTGGTAAAAAAGATATGAAGGGAAATTTCTTGATCTCCACCAAATAAAAATATCTATATAGCAATGTCCAAAATTTAAATCTAATTCTTGAATACACCCTCATATATTCCCTTTTTCCATGAAATTGAGTGACCAGGGGATAAAACTTATGATAGTCCAATTTATCCAACTCATACATTCTTGATTCATCGATTATTGAGTATCATGTTGGATGAATATTTTACATATTAGTTACCTTTATGGATGATCACGTCACTTGTCCCAATCAAATTGGATAAAAACATCTTATTTACTATCCAGGTGTGGGAACCCTCTCCCTAGTATTTTTCAATTGAGGGAATAAATTCCATACTCATCACACTTGATGAAAATTCCATTATATAGAGTTCCAATCAACAATTTGAGCATAAACATACCCAACCACCATCTGATTAGATTATCCCATTTTTGATTATATAAAAATGATATCAATGTTTCAAATTTGTCATGATAGGTATCCCAACAACCATATGTAGTGGGGAATATTTATTATCCATTCATCTTTAGTATACAACATAGTGTATGACACTTAATGTGGCATATATAGTGGGTAATTGGGTATATAAAATAAATTTACATATCATGAGAACATTCTATATCTCTATACAAGAATCCTACCCACACCAACCATAACAATTTAACAAAACCCATAATTCTCTATTATGAAACTTAGTTAGGGATAAATAAAAATAACACTCTGATAGGTCAATTATCATTCAGCATCACAATGTATATATTAATATAAACATTATGAAACCAATTTTAATGAATGATAAAATATTTATTTCCTTCTATATGACATAATTTATAATCTTAAACTTTATTAATAATATTTAATGAACCTAAAATAAACACCTATATATCATTTCATTTATGATAGACTACCAAATCATTCTTATGTTTAATGATAATTTTTTTTTTTTGTTAACTCATTATATAACTATTTTATTCCATCAACATATTAATGTGATTATATGATAAATCCCTCTCAAAAAATTCATGCGTGAAAAAAAAATTATAATAACCATGTTTAAAAATTATGAGACATTGGAATCATAATCCTAATTTTCAAATTAATGAATATATTCAAAACTTCATAAGATCAGAACGTCATATATAAGAATTCTGACTTCTGTTGTGTACCTATAACTCTTGATAAGTAAATTATCATCCTACATATTATCCTTTCACAAAAATTTTCATTAAAAATAATTTCTTAGATAATATATTTATTTACATTATTAGTTTACTATATTAACATAAATAATAACTAAATATTACTCTTTAAATTTATCATTATAATCATATAATAAAAAAAGTTATGATATAATGTCTAGTTCACATTGTACATTAAGTAGAAAAATCATCAAACAAACAATGATACTAAATTTATAATGGTCACTAAATGTAAGTCTTTATATTTATAAATGACATTAAATATATTAAAATATTGAGGTTATTATGTGAAAAATATTTGAATCTTTTAATGATAAAAACCATTAATTATTTTCATAAATGTAATAAATCTAAACATACTCATAAATGTCTCTTACAAACTATACTCATTCCAAAATATAATGTTTAGATACAAAAATTCCATTATATTAGGAAATAACCCTTATTTAAATTTAGTAGAAATATTTAACAAATGATTTATTGTTTTCATATCAAAATTTATATTCTATATGTTTAGAGTATTTTTTGAAATAGATACCATTCATTAAAATAAGAAGTTATGGGTGGTTGCAATTTTTTAACTTTTATTTAAATAAATATATAGATAAAATAACATTATCTTGGATAAAATGTTTTATCATATCCTATTTCATAAGTATATTATTTATTCCAATGATTCATTACATATGAATTAGTTTAATGATATTATCATTTTCACAAAAACTGATTTTTAATAAAACAAATTCCTCTATCATATAAATGAAATGATATTAAGATACATATCATTTACATAGATTTATATAAGAATGAAAAATCCATTTAAACATAAATATGTTTTTGGAAAAAATCATTGTTTCATCACATGAATACGAACTACAAGATACACCAATTCATCAGTAATTTTGATCACATATATAATTAAAACACATGTTAATAGTAAATTCAATATCAAATTCCCTTATAAAAATTAGGAATACATTTATCTAATATAGATACCTGAAATAGATAATTTATAGAGTTTCACAGACCCGTTTTCAAGTATCATTTAAAAATTCAATCTTATAAAATTATTAATATTTCATAATATCACCGTTAAATTTAAATGACCATATCTTTTTACTTGATGATATATTATTATAATATTTTGTAAAATATACATTATTTTAAACTATATCAACATGTACTATCTTCATAGTAAAAGAACCAAGAAATAATATTCCTTGTTTATTTATCCACATCACATTGAAAATATCATTTAAAAATTTTATGATCATATTTATATTATCACAAAATTATCATTAATCAATATATTATGAATTCATTAATTAGAATAAGCCTTATTAAACCCATTAATATCATCAATCATATTCAATAATATATAATATCATTCAAGAAACTAATCATTTTTTGTATATTGTTAGATATTAAATAATCCTTGGTCAATTTATATCTATTTCCTTTGAAACCATATAACAATCATTATATGCATCTAATAAGCATCATAATCGATATATTGAAATACTTCAACACTTAGATACACAACAGGATAAATTATAGTAATACATAAATGATGTTTTAATTTTAATAATTTTTCATAAAATAATAGTGAAATATGTTTATTACATTAATTATACCATAAAAGGATATAATTTAATGTTATTTTTATTAATTATTATGCAATCATCATTTTTTAATCTTTTATTAGATACGTTTCATGTTTCATTAACCATTTAATGAGGAAATTTCATAAATTGGATCCTAGAAAAAAGATAACTAAATTAGAATAAAATCATATCTGTTTGTGGTCAATATTAATTTTTTTCTTGTAAATTAATTCTATATACCATTCCAATCACTAACTATTATAATGTAAGCAATCTTCCTAATCATTTCATATATGAATTTGGTATAGTTGAGGAGAAAACTGTTAATCAAATATAACATATGGATAAGTGAAACTCTATTTCTCTAGTATCTTAAATCATAAGGTATCTCATATAAGTATAACCTATGTGAATACACATTTCATGAGGTGTGAAAAAGTTTTTTTCCTTCACTCTATTTTAAAAGAGGAGTTTCAGGGCCGAACCACAAAGAAGATGCATAAATGACTGCAGTCATGAGTTGGTGAGTATTACATGATTATCTTCGAAAAGAAATGGTGTTGAGGGAAATATGGGAAAATCATTTGATAAAAAAATATTTACAAGGATTAAAATAAAAATAATCAATATAAATATATAAAGATAACATTTTTCTTTATTAATTTTTATTAAATTGTTTATAAAAACCTTTTTAATAAATAAATTTATTTATCAAATTATTGTACAAAAGGGATTCAATATTATCACTATTTATAGCTTTAATAAAAAATGAATTTCGTGGTAAAATATTAATTCTTTGGTATACTAATTAAATTCATTAAAACATATTTTAACCAAGAAACCCTAAAAAGTTAAAAACGTATCACTCGATTGTCATGGGTTATCCTACTGATCTTACTTTTTTATTCCATAGTTTTTTATTTGTTGGTTTGATATGAAAAAACAAGTGAATTTATAATTGAATATGAAAATAAATTATAAAATAATAAATAAAAATACAGAATATATAAATTAAAACTCACCCATAATTTTTTTATAACACCCAAACAGGTTTTGTACACTCAAATGACCATAGAAATAGTGAAACTGTCAAGTAAAAACATAATCCTATAAATTGATACAAGGGTAATTGGGGAATGGATGGAAATGAAATGAACAAAATTAAATTAATGGAGAAAAATATAATGGTGTCAATATAGGTTGAGTTTAAAGAATAACCACACATATATCCTCAATAAATATTAAAAAAACATGATGTCTAGAAACATTATTTATAAAAAAGACTACATGGTAAGTACATGATTGTACGATATGTACTCGGGTAAACCGATAGATTGTTTATTTTCCAACCAAATGGTGTTCCACCAAACCATATTTTTAATTCTCTTGGTCTCCTGGGTAATTGGTGGGGTTAAACAAAAAGTGACCCTAATATATATAGAATGTAGTTTCAAGACCAAAACCAACTTCTTATATAATGGGAAAACATGGTGTTATCTAGAATCACTGGACTTGTTCATATAGAATATAGAATCAATTGTGAACTTTTTATGGCCGAGTCATGTGCCATCCAAATGAACGTAGCATGTTCTTATTACAAGAACCCCATGTTTATTATATTTTTTTGGTAAAAAAATATTTAAAGAGTGAGTCCATCCACTCTAACCTAAAAATAAACCAAATATATCCAAATAATTCATTCAATCGAAACCAAGACAGATATGTTTCATAAAATAACTTTTAACTAAAAAAATTAAATATTATGAACATATAAGGTAATTCACACTACGCCATACAAAATCAAGTACTTGAACTTAGAAAAAATATCAACATCAAATATAAAAGAGTTCATACTCAAAGAAGTGAAGAATTTAATGAATATTACTCATAAATATAAAATAATAATTGAAAATTAAAAAAAAAACATATACAATTTGTAACACCCCAAGATTCCATGGTACGTTTCCCTTTGAACAATGAAATAGCTTTCATTGTACACAACTTCGAGATTCTAACACACCACGGCCAATCAAAGTAGTCGTTAAGAGTAGTAATACCCAATTTTTGAAATTTTATAAATTTTATCTTTTAAAATTGACATCATTTTTGGTTTTGGAATATTGAAATTATATTAGGGTGAAATTTTGGTATATTTCGGATAACTTTTATATTTTGATGAATAGTGAAAATTTCTAAATTTTAATTAAAAACAACTTTTTTAATCAAAATAACTAATACTAATAAATTATTAATTTGAGTGGTTTTAAAGTATATTTATAATATATTTTTACCATTTAATACAATCTTGGTCATTGGACATAATTTCACAATTAAACTAGATATAAACAAGTGTCAATATTTTGATAGTTATTATTTTTTTAAAACACACATTTTGTTTTGACAGCGGGAATTAATTTTAAATTAATTTCTGCCACTTATATGTTTTGAATTTAGAAAAATGGATTCCATATTTAGAATTAAGAGGTCCAAATTGTTAAAATATCTATCTTTTATTTTTAGATATTTTGAATAAAATCTTTCGGTAAATATTTTATTTACCGTTGTTAAAAGGTAAATCAGGTAAATAAGGGTAACAAAATAATATTATAATAATATAAAATTACCCCAACACGCTTCCTAACTATATTGGTTGATAATGTCCTACCATGGGAATCCTTGGATTGATTTTGGGACACCATGGAGTCACCTGTAATTGAAAATGACACTTTATATTAATTAAGTTAAAATGAATAAAAAATGACATAAGCATATATCTTTTAGTAAAACAATTTTTACTTATGGTTATATATGTTATCTCTCCGACTATAAATATTCATTAGAAATATAAAACTATTTAATACATAATTTTATTTTATTTATAATTTTTAGACATTGAATAATTAAATTTATTTATGACACAATGATGATACAGTATTTTCATTATTAATGAAAGAATCAAATTAATGGTATTATAAATGTTAAAATAAATAAAATTTGAAAGTTTTGATGTCATACAATAGTTTTATAGGTTAATATGGTATCTTAGGAGTTCTTTAATTAATCGTTTTTGAAGTAATCATGCTGTTATGATTTTTATAAAAATAAAATTCCAAATATTGTCAAAATTGACATAAACGAGTTTCTAAAACAAATATTATATTATTAATTGATATTCTATTACTAAAAATCTAACGTTCGGACAAGAGACTTATATAATGATATTTTTATCATTAATGAACCACTTGGTGTTCTATTGGAAGTATATAAAAAAATTATTAACCATATAATATAAAAATACAAAGAGACATGGTAAATGTCAAACTAATTAACTAAGAGTTAAAATTTAAAGATAAGGTTAATATAGTGACCCAAATCAGTTTAAAACCCATTGATTGGCTGGTTTTCGACCCATACCCACCTTATCCTCAAAATAAATCAGTTTTTAGCCATTAGAAACCGAATATTTATTTCTTATAAATTAATACTTTAAGTTTTTCTTAAAGAGCCCCTCCTCCCCCTTATAAAAGAACACCACTTATAACCAATTCTTCATACCTTCAAAGCCTTTCCGTTTGGCCAAAAACTACCCAAATACCCTATAAACTATACTACCTTAACCCTAGAGGCATTACATTAGTCATAAAGCCAACCTAAGGAGCCATTTTGATCAAATCAAAAGGTATAACTTGAAGAAGAGGTAATGTTTTCACCACCCTTTTTCCAGTTCCTTTCTTCTTCAACTTCTACTTCCTTTGTTATTTCATTTATAAAATAATAACTATAGTATCTTCTATATAATTTTATGTTATTATAAATATGGTAAAAACATATTCAGTATTCTATCCATCCTTTGAATGACATGTCACCATGCGTGTGTACATACGACTTACCGTCTCCATGTCGTGGTGTAATTGTTATTCAAAACATTATTATGTTTTATGGGTATGATAATGATGTGTAATTGATGTAAATAATAAATAACACACAATAATTATTCTTTATATATGATATACCATCCAATTATATATTATTTTAATATCAAAATAATGATATTGTCGCTCGTGCGTACGTATGGACTACCGTCTCCATGAACGCGATGAGATTCATTCCCCATCGTATCCATGCAATTATAATTCTCATTTGATGATTAAAAATAATATTTATGGACTTGATATCATTATGGATATGAATAAGATACAACCTATCCATAAAAAACATGGCTCATGTAACAAAATATATAAAATAAAATGAGTAAGTCAACACCCGAAATGACGATAATACTAACAAAGCTATGATAAAAGATCATATATGATATCATATTAATGTATATGATTATTGTATAATTTAGTAACAATTATTTAACCATTATACAAGATGTTAACCTACCATCAACCAAAGAGAAGTACAATGTAAGGGTTTATTTCACAATCTCTTTATTATTTGAGGTTGTTTATACGTAATTATCTACTGGGACCTCTTTATCATCCACATACATGTTTCTTAAAAATGTATTAAAAAACATTATTAATATTTTATAGACTATGGGTTAAAGTCATTTATACCCTTGTTGACTTTTTATAAGATTTTTATAAAGGAACCTTTCTGTTGTTTTCCAGACAATGTCCTTTTAAATCTTTTCAACAAAATTGAGGTAAGAATGTATTTTTTAACTTATACAGTGGGTGCAGCTATTTTCTACCATTATAAAATTGTAAAAGCTTCTCTTACAAGTTTATAAGAATATTTTCAAAGTAAATGTCTTATTTTATAACTATGTGACTCTTAAATTATCTCAAAATACAAAGAAATATTTCTCTAAAAAGATTTTTTATTTCATCTATGTCAACATCCTTTGATGGATTTTAAGTTTATTTGTAGTTGATTTATTATGATAAAAAAATTCCTTATTGTATTGAAGGTTTTGTGATATGTTTGACTATGTATGTGCTATTTTTATACCAGTCATGATTTATGGTTAATATATTGACATTTCATATGCTAGTTTTAATACGAATGTTAATGATATGTTTAAACCATTTCATATGAGGAATGTATTGGACTTAATAAGTGACTAGTGGATTCCGCTATAGCTCCATGATGCATCAGTAGGTCCCATAAGAAAACTAGATGTGGAATTGGCCGAGGCCCTTTCCTAATTTTATTTATGGTTTTGGTCGAGGCCTTAATAATTTTTAGATGTCTTGCTCGAGGCCTTGAAAAATTGTTTCAGATTGTCCGGCATTATAAATTCCCTCATTATGGAAATAATAATGATGGTTCATGTGGTCATTAGACTAGTAGAATACCCATGATTATGTTTTATTATGGAATTATTTACTTATCTAATATTCTTTCCATTAAATTATTCATTTTTATTATTGGTAAAGGCATTTGGTTTCAATTATTTACCATGCTTAATATTTATGTCATTTTCCTCTGTATTACTTACCCTTACTGAGCGTTTGAGCTCACCCCTTTCTATGTTTTATTTTTCCCAGGATGTGAAGAATTTTATTATGATTTACATGCAGGGATGGTCTATTGAGATACAAATGTGGTTAATGAAGGCAATATTGTTGTTTTATTTCATTTTATGATGTAATGTAATACTTATGAATATATATACTTTTTATAAGGTTACTAAACTAATCAGTCTTTTGAGACTTCACCTTTTGTGATCATGCCAATGATACTTAATAATACACTGACTCTGGGTAACTGTGGTCGGGGCATTATAGTTTGTATCAGAGGAAGTTTAGTAATAAACCATGGAAGCTAGATTTAGATAAACTCTGATTAGAGAATGTAGCCCTAAGATAGACTTTGACAATTAGTATAGAAGAACTTCCTAGAATGTTGGTATTGTAAAAGTTTTGTGAGTTTTCTGAGGAATACATCCCTTTTTGGATAGGAGTAGGTAGAGGCAGCTCTGGCACATATGTACCTTGGGGTAAAACCCAAAAACAC
Organism: Viscum album; assembly: GCA_963277665.1. Lineage (NCBI taxonomy): Eukaryota > Viridiplantae > Streptophyta > Magnoliopsida > Santalales > Viscaceae > Viscum > Viscum album. The sequence goes on from OY728134.1 coordinate 1,286,872,814, forward strand.
CACTTTGAGCTAGACTCAAACGGGAACTGGTGCACGACAACGGGCCTTGCTGCACTCTTGGTTATGACACTCCTGGGGGATATGTTTAGGATAATTCTCATTTTCTTTACAAACTATTATGAAGGGTTTAAGAGTATATACATCCTCAAAGAAAACATTTTTATGATTATAGATTATATCCATATACTGTTCAATTTATGTTAAGTGTTACTGAGTATGGAATTATGTATTTCGATTCATAAACTAATCTAGTTTATTCCATTGTTTAGAAATGGATCCTAGTGGAAGGAATGAAACCCGTATCAATTCACACACTCCTTGTAGGGATTTCCCTCCTGCTCAAGATAATTATAGTAGAACTGGTGATGCAACTAGTGCTGATCAGCTAATCACCATACTGTGACAACTCACTGAGGTTATGAATAATAAACTTACCCGTATGGAGTAGCCAGATCCAAATCATAGAGGATAAATGTTAGATCGATTCATGAGGCAACAACCACCAACATTCAATGGGAGTAAAAATCCATTATTAGCTGAGAAATGGATAAATTACTTAGAGAAAATATTACATGCCTTGGGGAGTAGTGAAAGGGAAAAAGTTTTCATGGTAGTTTACTGCCTCACTAGAGATGTTGATCAATGGTGGTCATTGATTCAAAACACGGAGGAAGATGATGAAGTATCAAATATGGAATGGAGGGAGTTCAAAGGAAAATTTTTAGAAAAATATGTTCCTCGTGACCATAGGGCATATATAGAAAGAAAATTTCAGAGTCTGAGACAAAAGGAGGATGATAATGTTTCAAAGTTTGAGGCTAACTTTACAAGGTTATCATGGTATGCGGTAGATTATATACGTAACCCAAGAATTAATATTGATCGTTTCTTTGATGGGTTAAAATCGTTTATCCATCGAGCATTGGTCTCACAATCCCTCTCGCCGTACGAAGATATTGTCTCATGTGCTATCAATACAAAAAAGGAATTCTCTAAGTCTTATGACATTAAAGAAAATCAAGAGAATAAGAGATCTACTGAACACTCTAGGAAAGGAAATACGGAAATAGGGAAGAAGGGAAGGGTTTAATTTCCACCATGTGATAATTGTGGAAGTAAGAACCCAGGTGCATGTCTAAAAGAAAAAGGAGTATGCTAAAAATGTGGACAGAAAGGTCATCTTGCTGGTGATTGTAAGGGAAATAAAGATGCTACCAATGTTCAATGCTACAATTTCAGGAAGATGGTACATTATGAAAATGAATGTCGAAAGCGTCAGAGAAACTTTCCTCAGAAGATGCCAAGGGATCAAGGACAAGCTTATGATATCACTACTAGTGAGGTTGAAATTCCAAAAGAGGTGGTGGAAAGTAATTTAAGGGTTTCCTCAAGTTTAGCCAATAATTTATTTGATTCTGGATCATCACATTGTTTCATATCTTACCAACTTTTTAAGAAAATTAAATATTTCCAATTTGATTTAACAAGGTAGTTGTCAGTCAAAACTCTTAAAGGAAGTATCGTTGCAACAATGTTTTGTGAATTAGTCCTCATTAGAGCATATAAATGTTCTTTATCTGCTGAACTCATCGTTATCCCCATGATTGAATTTTATATAATCCTCGGTATGGATTGACTTTTGGACCATGATGAGAAAATTTATTTTAAGAAGAAGGGGGTAACAATTTTTTATGATGATAAGGAGTACCTTATCTTTAGAGCAGAAGCATCACCACCTGATTCTTTTCTAGATCCACCCCCAGTACCTCACCTAAATTCAATTATTTGGGAGGAAGAAAACGAAATTACTGTGGATGAGGAAATGAATGTTTTAATAGAGGATGTACCTATTGTGCAAGAATATGTTGATGTTTTCCAAAATATTTACCTGGACATCCTCCAGAATGAGAAATTGAGTTTTCCATTGACCTAATTCCTGGTTCAAGGCCCATATCAAAGTCCCCTTATAGAATGGCCACTGTGGAATTAGTGGAACTGAAGAAACAACTTGAGGAATTGAGTAATAAGGGAATTATTCTCCCTAGTGTTTCTCCATGGGGAGCCCCTATTCTTTTTGTTACGAAGAAAGATGGATCTATGAGGTTTTGTATTGACTATAGGGAGATCAATTCTATAACAATAAAGCACAAGTATCCCATACCTTGCATTGATGATTTATTTGACCAACTTCATGGAACTCAATACTTTTTCAAAGATTGACCTTCGATCTGGATATCATCAGTTGTGTGTGAAGAAGGAATACATTCCGAAAAAAACATTTTGAACCAGGTACGGGCATTACGAGTTTAGAGTAATACTTTCTCGATTGCATAATGCACCCTCTATATTCATGGATCTAATGAATAGAGTTTTCATGGAATATCTTGATGACTTTATAGTGGTATTTATTGATAACATATTGGTATAATCCAAAAGCTATGAAGATCATGAAAATCACTTAAGCACCATTCTGAAGAGCCTCAGAAGAAATGAATTATATGGGAAGTTTAGAAATTGTGAATTCTGACTTCAAGAGATTTCATTTCTTGGCCATATATTCTCTAAGGATAGAATCTCTGTTGAGCCTTTTCAGACCAAGGAAATCCAATAATGGCCAGCCCCGATGAGTATAACTAATGTACACAATTTTATTAGTTTAGCAGGTTATTATCAGCATTTCGTCCAAAAATTTTCCTGATTGGCTAACCCATTAACAAAGCTCACAAGTAAAGGGGTTAAATTTGTTTGGAAAAAATATTATGAAGAATGTTTTGAAGAACTGAAGAGAATATTAGTCAATGCTCCTATATTGATCATACCATCGGGGAATGATGGGTTTATTATTTATAGTGATGCCTCGAATAAAGAACTTGGTTGTGTCCTTATGCAGAATAATAGAGTTATTGCCTATGCATCATGACAGCAAAAAATTCATGAGAAAAACTATCATACTCATGATATTGATTTTGCTGCTGTAATCTCTGCTTTGAATATTTGGAGACAGTATCTCTATGGTGAAAAATGTGAGATTTATTCTGATCACAAGAGTTTAAAGTATATTTTCTCACAGAAAGAACTCATCATGAGAAAAAGGAGATGGCTTGAACTGTTCAAGGATTATGATTACACGATACACTACCACCCGGGGAAGGAAAATAAAGTGGAAGATGATTTGAGTAGAAAGGATCATGGAGTTTTGAATAAGATGAGAGTTGAAAAAGATCTTATAAACATGGATCTAGTAAATATGGATTTGGGAATCATCATGGAAGGTGAAATATCAAATCTTTTTCAAATGGTTTCCAAACCATCTTTACTAGAAAGGATAAAGAGTTCTTAGACAGATGATGAAGAGTTTAAAAATAAGATTAATGATCTGGATGATTTTAGATTGAGTGAATTTGTGTATGAAGATGGAATTTTGAAATTTTGGAGGAGACTTTGTGTTCCCGATATACCTGATCTAAAAAGGGAATTTGTTGGATGATTCTCATAGTTATTATTTCTCTATACACCCTGGGAGTACCAAAATGTATAGAGATTTGAAGGAACATTTTTGGTGGGACAACATAAACAGGGATATTGCTGATTTTGTGTCAAAATGTATGGTTTGTCAACAAGTTAAATCTGAAAGGCAACAGCATGGTGGAGTATTGCAACCTCTTCTCATACCTGAGTAGAAATGGGATAATATCACGATGGACTTTATCATGGGACTACCAAAGACTCCTAGAAGGAATGATGCAATATGGGTCATTGTTGATCTTCTTACCAAGTAAACACATTTTATTATTATAAGCGAAGATTTACCACTTGAATTTCTAGAAAGACTATATATTAATGAAGTTGTGAGACTTCATGGAGTACCCCTATGGATTGTTTCTGATCGTGATCCATGTTTTACTTCAAGATTCTAGAAATGTATTCAGAAAGCCTAGTATACTGAAATTCATTTGAGCACTTCCTACCACCCTTAAACAGATGGACAATCAGAACAGAATATTCAAACCTTAGAAGTCATGTTGAGATCATGCTCACTTGACTTTCAGGGTATGTGGGATCAATATTTACCTCTGGTATAATTTTCCTATAATAATAGCTTCCATTCAAGTATTCAGATGGCACCATATGAAGCGTTATACGGAAAGAGATGTCACACACCAACCTGTTGGGATGATATTGGTGTAAGAAAACTTGTAGGCCTAGAACTCGTGGAGGAAACGATGGAAAATGTAATGGTAATCCAAAACCACATCAAAGCGGCTCAATATAGGCAGAAGATCTATGCCGATAACCGAAGGAATGATTTGGAATTTCAGGGAGGAGATCATGTTTTATTGAAGGTATCTCCGTGGAAGTGAGTTATACGTTTCGGTAAGAAGATAAAATTGAGTCCCATGTATATCGGACCTTTCGAAATTCTAGAACGAATTGGGGCTGTAGCTTACTATTTTTCAATGCCATCAAATCTCTCCAAAGTTCATGATATGTTCCACGTATCACTATTGAGAAAATACATGCCTGACCCAACAGATGTACTCACTTACGAGGAATTAGAACTGGAACCCAATCTATATTATTGCAAAGAGCCTATAAAGATTCTTGATATGAGAGAACAAGTGCTGAGAAACTGGACGACTCCTCTGGTAAAAGTTCTATGGAGGAACCATAAGATGGAAGAGGAAACATGGGAACCCGAGGAACTTATGATAAAGAACCACCCGAGTCTTTTTACACCGTAATTTTTTAGAAATTTTGAGGATGAAATTATTTGAAGGAGGGGAGAATGTGACACCCCAAGCTTCCATGATACGTTTCCCTTTGAATAATGCAATTGCTTTCATTGTACGCAACTTCGAGATTCTAACACACCTCGACCAATCAAAGTAGCCGTTATGAATAGTAATACCCATTTTTTGATATTATATAAATTTTATCTTTCAAAATTGACTTCATTTTTTGTTTTGGAATATCAAAATTATCTCAGGGTGAAATGTTGGTACTTTTCAGATAACTTTTATAATTTGATGAATAGTGAAAATTACTAAATTTTAATTAAAAACAACTTTTTTAATCAAAATAATTAATTGTGATAAATTATGAATTTGAGTGGTTTAAAAGTATATTTAAAATATATTTTTATCATTTAATAAAATTGTTGTCATTGGACATAATTTCACAGTTAAACCAGACATAAACAAGTGTCAATCTTTTGATAGTTATTATTTCTTAAAAACACGCTTTTTGTTTTAACAGCGGGAATTAATTTTAAATTAATTTCTGCCACTTCTGTGTTTTGAATTTAGAAAAATGGATTCCATATTTAGAATCAGGAGGTCCACGTTGTGTAAATATGTAACTTTAATTTTTAGACATTTTGAATAATTACTTCGGTAAATATTTTATTTACCGTGGTTAAAAGGTCAATCGGGTAAATAAGGGTAACAAAATAATATTATAATACTATAAAATTACCCCAACACATGTACAAACCCTATTGGATGATACATTTCCGGCCATGGTCATCCTCGGGTCGATTTTGGGACCCCATGGAGCCAATTTTAATTGAAAATGACACTTTATATTAATTAAGTTAAAATGAATACAAAAATCACATAAGCATATATCTTTTAGTAAAACAATTTTTACTTAAGGTTGTATATGTTATCTATTCTACTATAAATATTAATTAGAAAGCTAAAAATATTTCATACATAATTGTATTTTATTTATAATTTTTAGACATTTAATAATTAAATTTATTTATGACACAATGATAATGCAGCACATCCATTATTAATTAAAGAATCAAAAAAATGGTATTATAAATGTTAAAATAAATATAATTTGAACGTTTTGATGTCATCCAAGAATTTTATAGTTTAATATGATATGTTAGGATTTATTTAATTAAATTATTTCGTAGTAATAATCCTATTATAATTTTCATAAAAATAAAATTCCAAATAGTTTCAAAATTGACATAAAAGAGTTTTTAAACAAAAATTATTTTATTAATTGATATTCTATTTCTAAAAATCTAAGGATCGTCCATGAGACTTATATAATGATAGGTGTATCATTAATGAACCACTGTGGGTTCTCTTGGAAGTATATAGTATGTTTATTAACCATATAATATAAAAATACAAAGAGACATGGTAAATTCCAAACTAATTAACTAAGAGTTAAAACTTAATGATAAGGTTAATATAGTTACCCAAACTTATCTAAAACCCATTGGTTGGGTGGTTTTAGACACATCCCCACATTATCCTAGAAATAAATCAGTTTGGATCCATTAGAATCTGAATATTAATTTATTATAAATTAATACTTTAAGTTTTTTCTAAAGAGCCCCTCCTCCCCCTTATAAAAAGACACCACTTCTATCCAATTATTCATACATTAAAAACCTTTTGGATCGACAAAAATCTACCCAAATACCCTTTAAACTATCCTCCCTTCATCCTAGAGGCCTTTCTTTACTCATAAATCTAACCTAAGGAGTCCTTTTGATCAAATCAAAAGGAAGAACACGAAGAAGAGGTAGTGTTTTCACCACCCTTTTTCAAGTTCCTTTCTTCTTCAACTTCTTCTTCCTTTGTTATTTCATTTATAAAATAATAAATCCAGTATCTTATATATAATGTGATGTTATTATAATATATTACAACCATATTCAGTATTCTATCAATCCTTTGAATGACATGTCACCATACATACGTATGTACGGCTTACCGTCTCCACATCGTGGTGTAATTGTTATTCAAAACATTATTATTTTGGATGGGTATGATAATGATATGTAATTGATGTAAATCATAAATATAAAATAATAATTATTCTGTATATATGATATACCATCCAATTATATATTATTTTAATATCAAAATAATGATATTGTCGCTCGTGCGTACGTACAGACTACCATCTCCACATATGCGATAAGATTCATTCCACATCGTATCCACACAATTATAATTCTCATTTGATGATTAAAAATAATGTTTATGGACTTGATATCATTATGGGTATGAATAAGATACAACCTATCCATAACAAACACAGCTTATGTAACAAAATATATAAAAGAAACGAGTAAGTTAACACCTGAAACGACGATAATACTAACAAAGCAATGTTAAAAGATCATATATGATAACATATTAATGTATATGATTCTTGTATAATTTAATAACAATTATTTCACCATTATAAAAGAGGTTAAACTACCATCAACCAAGTAAAAGTACAAGTTAAGGGTTTATTTCACAATATCTTCATTATCTGAGGTTGTTTATACATAATTATATACTGGGACCTCTTTATCATCCACATCCATGTTTTTTAAAAATGTATTTCAAAAAAATTATTACTATTTTATAAATAATGGGTTAAAGTAATTTATACCCTTTTTGAATTTTTATAAGATGTTTATCAAGGAATTATTTCGTGGTTTTCCAAATAATGTCTATTTTTATCCTTTTCGACAAAATTAAGGAAAGAATGTCTTTTTTAACTTATACGGTGGGTGAAGCTATTTTATAACATTATAAACTCATCGAAGCTTTCCATAAAAGCTTATAAGAATATTTTCAAAGTAAATTTCTTATTTTATAATTATGTGACTCTTAAATGATTTCAAAACAGAAATAGATATTTCTCTAAAAAGGGTTTTGATTTCATTTATGTCAACATCCTTTGATGGATTTTAAGTTTATTTGGAGTTGATTTATTATGATACAAAACTTCCATATTTTATTGAAGGTTTCATGATATGTTTGACTGTGGATGTACTATTTTTATACCATTCATGATTTATGGTTAAAGTATTGACATTTCATATGCAAGTTTTAATACGAATGTTTATGATATGTTTAAACCATTTCATATGAGGAATGTATTGGACTTAGTAAGTGACAGGTGGATCCCGCTATAGCTACTTGATACATTAGTAGGTATCATGAGACAAATAGATGTGGAATTGACCGAGGCCCTTTCCCTATTTGATTTATGGTTTTGGTTAAGGCCTTAATCATTTTTAGAAATCTTGGCCAAGGCTTTGAAAAAATGTTTCAGAATGTCTGGCATTATACATTCACTCATTATGGAAATAATATTGATGGTTCATGTGGTCATTCGACCAGTAGAATACCCATGATTATGTTTTACTATGGAATTATTCACTGATCTAATATTCCTTCCATAAAAGTATTCATTTTTATTATTGTTAAGGGCATGTGGTTTCAATTATTTACCATGCTTAATATTTATGTCTTTATCCGCTATATTACTTACCCTTACTGATCCTTTGAGATCACCCCTTTCTGTGTTTTATTTTTCCCAGGATGTGAAGAAGTTTATTATAATTGACCTTCAGGGATAGTATATTGTGATATGAATGTGGTTAATGAAGACAATATTGTTGTTTTATTTAATTTTATGATGTAATGTAAGACTTATGAATATATCTAGTGTGTCTAATGATACTAAACTAAAGAATCTTTCGATACATGATCTTTTGTGATCATGCCAATGATATGTAATAATGCACCGAATATGGGTAACTATGGTCAGGTCTTTACACAATTCAAAGTATCATAATATCTCATTTTATATAATCATAATATTATACAATTTTATTTTTTTCATTCACATTTTCTTGTATTCATTACCTACCGAAGACATTTTTGGTCTACCGGAAATTAAATACACCTATCACTAAATATAATTGAATCAGTGTTACTCTAAATCTCATGTATATTAACACTACTTATAAAATTTCAAGTAATCTAATTATCAATATTATAAATTATATAAAAAATAAAGGGGACTTTAAATTCATGTTTTATGTGAATTAGGAAATTGGTTGTTGGGAAATGATGTGAAAATTAAATATAAGGGCTAGAAAAGAATGTTAAAATATTTAAATATAATGAAAGATTTAAATTATTAATATTAATGAAAATTCTCCATTCCAAGTTCACTCTAAAAAATACATATCCAGTTCCTTCTTATTAGTAAACAAAAAAAATTAAGTCTAATATTTTCTTCATCATTCTATATATTTATTTTCAAAAAAAATGAAATAGAAACTGAAATTTTGTGACCCTGAACTTAGTATCCTACATCTATTTAATGATTTAATAAATTTCCATATGATATAAGGAATCAAATGTCAAAGAGTTTAGTAGTCCTGGTGGACCGGTTTTGTATTAGGGAGTCTTAGGGGACCACTGATCATCCGTCTTCTATACAGAGTAAGGGAGGAGGTTGACTAAAAATCCAAAGGTGGATGATGAGTTTGATCGGCTAAAATAGAACCTGGGTTTACCGTTTTAAGGAGCTGGGAGATAATGAGGAACAACATGCCCACACTGGTTCTGAGAAGACATCTGATACCAGGTATACAATGGAGATGAATAAACTTACTCAAAGTGAGAATGAATGTGCTGCAATAGAGGCTGGAGAGGAGGCCGAACCTCCTAGGAATTCCAAGGAGGTGCCTCTATTGTATACCGAGGTGTCCCCTCTTGAAAAAGGGAGGCCTAAGGAGGGGAGGGTGGCTGAGCCTCTTAGGATATAGAAGGTACCAAGGGTTTCTGATGTAGTGCCTATTATAGGGAGTCAGTAGGAGGGGAGTGTGTTGGGTCCCTTGGACCCAAACACTGTCCAACACCCCCCCCCCCCCCATCCTATCTAAAGGATGCATCTTTAGGGGAAAACAAGCGGTTCCCCAGTGATCTGAGAAGTAGTTTGGGCTGAAACCTCCCACTGATGACACGATGGTTGAGCTAAAGAACCACATTGATAGTCTGGTGGATCAAGATCACGTAATGTCGCATGAGGATTATAATTCAGGTGCTGATAGCAATAAAAAAATATCAGCGGATAGCTAGGATTGTTTCCAAGGGAAAGTTCCTCACAACCCTAGAAGGAAGAAGGGGCTCAAAGTAAAGCACGGCTTCAGAAAATGCATTTTGTTTTAGGGGAGAAAACAAAGGGACGTAAAGACTATTCTTACCTGCCATAACCGATGGAAACTAGGACGGTCGAGAAAGGTAGAAGCATGGAAAGCAAGGCCCTAAAAGACATAGATAATTATGACATAAGAAGAAAACCAAAGGTAATAGAAGAATAGGTAGGGGAGTGCATAAAGCTCATATTTCACTCCAAGGAATAAATTATTGAGAAAGACATGAGTCACAATGCCTCAATTGTGGAAATTGGTAGAATTTATGAAAGAAGGTTGCAAGTTGAGGCCACTGAGGAGAAGGAATCATGGATCGACAAGCAAGATCGAATAATTGCTCGGGGTTTCAATCAAGGCAAAATATCTCCGAAAGAATTCAATCAAACAATGGACAGGATGATCTTTCATCTTGAAGAACTTCTCAGGGAGGATCCAAACACACAGGTTCACACTTTTCACTGGGAATTATATAGAGTGGATTATTCAAATAACCTTAGTCTGGTGTTTAAAAATTTTGTGACCTCCTTTAGCACGTAGTGGATTTTATTTTCTGAATGATTGTTTCCCAGTTTTCCTTAATGTGGATTTATAATTAAAATTTATATTTGTTCGTGGAGCAAGATAACTATGGGGCCCATAAAAATGGTTTTTTGAAATCTGGGATTAGTCGGGATTGCACTAAAGACACACAAACATTATCCCATTTGATCAGCACTCAGTATTTTCTATTATCAAGGGTTAGAGGAGATCTCCCACTCATTTTAGGAGGGATTTGGAGGGGTTTCTTGGTGGTTTGAAGGTGGTTCATCTCAGTTATGTCTTCTATCTTTGTTGTTTTGTGGTTTTCAGTAAATCTATTATTCCCTATCTATTAGTTTTCTAGATCTACATCCGTTGTGTGTAGTTATAGGGTTTTTTAGAAAAAATTGATGATTTGATGGATTTTTTATGCCAGGGAAGAGAATCTAGAGTGGTTTCAAGGGAGAATTTTATGTATTTATTGTACAGTTGTTCATGGGTCGATTTGGATGAAACCCTAAAGGCAGGTGGCTTCAATCTCAACTGCACTTTGCTAGAACTAGAGGCTTTTCTTTCAAGTAATTGTTTTTCTTGAATTTGGTTGTGTTTGGGATTTTTGAAACTTATTGGAAACCTATTATGTGATTATTTGTATAGTTTGGGGAAAATGGGTTTTTGTGGTAAAGCATTCTTTATTGTTAGATTTAAAAAATAGAAATTTTAAAATAGGTTTCTTGTGTCGTGTTATAAAAATGGTTGATAAAAAAGTGTTTAATAAAAAGGGGTTTCTTTATTAAAATGTTTGGCGGCATGGATGATATCCTAATATATTTTTTAGTTGATAATTATTTGTTTTCATATTTTTTTGGTTTGAAAGAGTGTATATGCTCGTGTTTGGATTAATTGTTTATGCATATGTTGGATTGATGAGAAGTGGGAAGAAGTAGCACAATAAATAAGGGATGGATAGGGGACATAAATACCACTATCAAGTGGGGGTGGGGATGTAAAACAATAATTAAGTGGATAGATAGGATCTGAAGGGCCACCATCAATTGTAGGGGGAATAAGTACCACCAAATTGGGAATGAGTGAACGGGTTGGTTGAAAGTACCATCATGATTATTATATCAGTGTTGTTGTGTGAACTTTACGGTTGTTCTTTGTTGTCTAGTGACCATGAAAAGTGGAATTGTTGTTGTATTTTGTGTTTTTAATTGGCTTATGGGATAGTTATAGAAATACCTTGTTTGATATTTCTTGGGAAGATTATTTTTGTCTTATGGTAATGGTTGCACAATTTACTGTATTATATAACATTTTTTATATAAATGTGAAAACAGTTCTTGCCTAGTGGTGTGTGTAGGGATTTAATTTGGGGAAATCCTACAGAGTATTATTAATCACCCCTTCTATGGCACTTGGTTTCTTTTACATATGTTGTATTAAGAGGCACAGGTAAGGGTAAGGCATCAAATCTTTCTAGAAGTTCGATATGAAGTGTTGGCGATGATGTGGTTCTTGGAGCTTGGAGCATAGTGTAGAGCTAAGGATTGTGTCTTGGTTCACTATGGGTATCCTGTGTAGTCTTCCTCTTGGTACACTAATTTCAGTTTATTTGTATTCGTCCTTGGGATTTGTTATGGAAAAAATTGGTTTTCCTTTGAAAATTTATGGTTTGGTTTTCTATGTTAACATGCATAGTGTAGTTTTTTTATTAATGGAATGTTTGGTTGGTGGCTCAATTCAAAGGGAAAATAATTACCAAATTATTATTGAAGCCCTCGGCATTTACATCTAGCCTTTAGCACCCCGGGAATATTGCTTAAGTCCAAGTAGCATTCTTCTTCCCTCTCAGGCCAATGGGATAGGGCAGGATGTTACAAGTGGTATCAATTTGTTCGGTCCAAGGATTTCAAGGGAGAGAATTTGTTCGGTCCCCTTGGTGTTGACTATTGGTCTTGGTGTTGAAATTCGTTTGTGGTCTATTCCTTGAGTCGGGAAGGTAGTAATGCATAGGATTGTCAGAACATGGAATGTATAGCATTAAAGGATGTAGAATACCCTTTTATGATGAAATTCATGTTACCAGGGAGTTGGTTACACAAGTGTTTTGGAGACACTTATAATAAATTGAAATCTCATTGTCGTGGGTGTAGCTAATGAGATGAGTATGACATGAATGTTAGAAATGACTTCCCACTAGGTTGCATATTTCATTTGGGTATAATGATTTATGGTGTGATATTAATGTTTGATTTATGAAAAAAATCTAAATGGGGTTTTAAAATGGAAAGATTTGAAACGTGGGTACTTGTGGTATTTTGGAAAATTGTCCAATATTTCAAAACATCATAGATTTTTCAAAAATAGTACAACATGGGAATGTGAAATTATGGGAATAACTGGTTTTTATTTTTTTAATTTAATTGAATTTGATATTTTAAGACTTTTCTTGATATGAGAGTGAGAATTATGGTGGTTTTTATGTTGATATAAATGAAATCATATTGGCGTCATTGAGACCAATCAGAGTAAACTGTGGGGAATGCAGTAGCACCTGAGTCGTGGGTACACCAATAGTTTGTCCAAAGGATCGTTCGTGAATTTCAAACTGCTCAGTTAGGATTGAAACTAGATACCCCTAATGATATCTGTTAGAGTGGGAAATCTAAGTGATGGATGTAGGGTTATCTTCAAGAGAGAAGGTGTGAACCCTAACATTGAGAGTAAGAAAAAAGGTTAGATTTGAATCAATAGTATGGAGCATATCAGAATCAGACTACAAAATTGTTAAAACTCCCTCATCGGCATAAAAGAAATTCAGGATATTTTTATTGTGTTTCTATGAGCCATATAAAGAGGGATTATATAGTACAACCTCGATCATGTTATAATTGTAAGAAAATGGGGCACCTTCAACGTTTTTGTAGAAATTCCATGAGAATGGGTGTCTGTGACACTCTTCAGGGGTTTCATGGGTCTTATTCTTCGAGGGGATGGGGGAAGCAGCATACCCCTCATTAGTAGAGAAATTTGGGTCATGGAGACTCTCGTAATAACACGACACCTTAGTTGGGTAATAAAGAGCAGAGTGTGGAATGCAACCAGTTATTTGGGGCTAAACAAGATGTGACGGATGATCAGTCAGGACCATCTTCGTTGCGATGAATGGTTATTTAAAATTCAACATTTTTTTCATGCTTTATTTGATATGTGTTCTTCTCATTCTTTTATTTCATATTTCATCGTTGATTTTTTGGGTTTACATTTAAAAATGATGATTTTTTTTTTGAAACTACAAAATACTCTTGGTAAAAGGGAGTGTCGATCCATCCTATGTAGATTGTTCTGCTTAGTTGTGGATGACATTTAATTTTTGTGGGATTTCTCAATTCTTGAGATGAATGCTTATGACATAATCCTAAGAATGTATTAGCTGGAAATGTTTAAGGCCCACATCGATTTCTATGCACGAACGATTAGTTTATGACAGAGAATGATGTTGAACATCTCTTTATAGGGGAGAAGAATGAAATGTTGGGTAAAAAAAATTGGAACCAGATCTTGGCACGACATTGTATCAGTTAGTGGTTTTTATCATTGGAATTAGTTTATGGTGTTGAGCAGAGTGTTCTTATAGCCGCTTGAGATCAGTTTATGGATGTATTTCCCGAATAATGCTTAGGGTTTCCACCTACTAGATAAGTGGAGTTACGATTGATCTCCTTTTGGGGACCAGCCATATCTCCCTTTCATATTAATAAATGGAACAAACAGAATTTTCGGAACTAAAGGTGCATTTGGAAGAGTTAGAAAACAAAGGTTTTATCAGGCCTAGAATGTCTCCATGGGCTGCACCAGTTTTGTTTGTTAACAATGTGAATGGAACTCTGCAACTCGATGTTGATTATCATATACATAATCTGTTTACAATAAATAACTGATATCCACTTCCATGTATTGGTGATTTTTTTGACTAGTTGAGGGGAGCTCATGGGTTCTCTAAAATTCACTTGAGGTTAGGATATCATTAATTTCGGGTAAGGAAGAAGGATATCCGTAAAACAGCTTTCAGAAGTAGATATGTCCATTATGAGTATGTGGTTATGCCCTTTTGTCTAATGAATGCACCAGCGGTGTTTATGGAATTCAGGAATCAGATATTTTAGAGATATATGGATTCTTTTGTGGTGGTATTTGTAGATGATATAATGGTGTATTTTGGGTCTTACAGTAGAGCATGATAAGCACTTGGCAGTAGTGTTGGAGATATTAAGGAGTCATCAATTCTATGCCAAATTGTCAAAGTGTGACTTTTGGATATATGATGTTCATTTCCATGGCCATGTTATTTCTGAGAAAGGTGTTTTAGTTGATCTTGAAATGTTGTAGGTTGTTATCTCTTGGAAAATACCAATGAATGTTTTCGAGATACACAACATCCTTAGACTAGCTCGGTATTATCGATTTTTGTTCGTGATTTATCACAATTGGCCTCTCCTATGATAGCTTTAAAAAGTAATAATACCTCATTTCAATGGTATGAATAGTGAAATAAATTCTTTAAAGAGATAAACGGTTTCCTTACATCTACAACAATCTTGGTTATTCATGAACTAGGGAAAGGGTACATGGTGTATTGTGAAACATTGAGATTGGGGTTAGGGTGTTTTCTCATGCAAGGGGGTCATGTTATTGCATATGGATCATCGAAATTGATTTTTCAATATAAAAAATACACAAAAAATTATTTGGATTTTGTGAAAGAGGTCCATGATTTAAAAGTTATGGATTCATTATCTCTTCGGTGAGAAATTTAAAGTTCTTACCGATCAAAGTAGCTAAAATCATATTTTATCACAGACAGATTTGAACATGAGGAAAAAGAGATTCATGTAATATCTCCAGATATTTGATTTTGACATAATTTACTCACTGGTTAAGGTAAATTCAGTGTAAGATGAATTTAGAATAAAATACTATGCTCATGTGGTGAAACAAGCATCAGAAAAGTGGCAGTCGATGTCAGTCATAGTCAGAATACAGTTAAAATTTGATGACTTGGGTGATAGAGCAGTCTTCATTCTTGTTTTGTTCATTCCTAACATGGATGGTTTGGTTCAATAGGAACATGAATATAACTCCAAATGTATGGTGATGAGGTCGAAACTCAATGTTGGTGAGACCATTGAAAGATGGGAATTGAATGAGAATTAGGTCTTCTGTTCAGGGAATTGGATAGTGGTACTGGTGGTTTGTCAGGAGGAACTTCTCAGAGATTATCATAATTCTAGGTGGGTTTCCCATATTGGAATTTAGAAAATGTATAAGGCATTGAAAGCGTATGTTTTTTTAGAATGGTATGAAAATTAAAGTGGTTGAGTTTGTTTCAAGATGCATGACTTTTCAGAATGTCAAGGAAGAGTATCAATGACCAACATAAGTGTTGTAGTCTTTACCTAAACTAGTCTGGAAATGGGAGAAAATCGCAATGTATTTTGTTACAGGTCTTCCATGAATGGTCAGGAATCCTGAATCCATAAGGGTGATTGTGGATCAGCTCACAAAGTTAGCCCATTTCATCCCAATTTGTGTATCTCATACAGTGGAGGATCAATCTGAAGTCTATATCCAAGAGGTGGAAAAGATTAATGGTGTTATAGTTTCAATTGTATCAGATAGAGATCTGAGGTTCACATCTCATTTCTAGAAATCCTTGCAGCAATCCCTTGGGACACAATTGACTATGAGCGCAGCGTATCATACTCACAATGATGGCCAATCCGAGAGGGCAATAGTAACTTTGGAGGATATGTTAAAGTATTTTGTGATATATTTTATTGGTTCATCAGAGGATCACTTACTGTTGGTGGTGTTATCCTATAATAACATTTATCAGGCTTAAATACATATGGCTCTGTTTGAGTAATTGTATGGGTGTCCATGTTATTCTCCACTATGTTGTGTGGAAACGGGTGATACGTCAATGATCGGGCCAATCCTTGTTTAAGAGAATACAAAGAAGATCAAGTTGATTAAAAAGTATGTGGATATGGCTCAAAGTTGTCAAAATCTATATGCGGACTATAGTTGATGACATTAGTCATTCGAGGTGGGCGATCGTGTGTTTTTTAGGATCTCTCCTAGGTTGGGACATCATTGTTTTGGAATGTAGGGTAAGATATATCCATGGTATGTTGGTCATTTTAAGATACATGAGGGGATGTTATAGGTGTATTATCATTTTTCATTTCCACTATGGTTTAGGGCAGTGAAAAATGTGTTTTATGTGCCGTAGTTGAAAAAGTATCAACTAGATCCCGATCATGTGATTCGTTGGGATCATGTTGAGCTAGAACCATATTCTTTGTTGGTGCACATGCAAGTACAGATTGTGGATAGGAAAGAGAAAGTCTTTCATGGTTAAATAACCAGTTTAGTTCTTGTTTTGTGGCATCTTGGTCAGATCTAGGAGGAGACTTAGTATTAAGAGAAAGAGATGGCTAAGCAATTTCCTAAGCTCTTTCAGCAATGAGATGGTTCTCTACTTTTCTTGGATGGAAATTCTAATGGTGGGGAGAATGTAGCACCCCACAGTTTGATGTATGTATCATTTTATATGCCTTTTTATGTGTTTAATGTACTTGGGAAAGGTTTTTATGAGATTTGGGGAGATTGGAAAGGTTTGATAATGTTATGGAAATATTTTTAAGGATGTAAAGTTTGAGCATGGTTAGCGGAAACTGTGTGAGATGAAATTGTGCGGGAAGTGGGGTTACACACAGCTTGTGTATGGTTTTTCTAACCATATGAGTAGGCTATTAATGATGCACTTTTGAGGGTGTAGTAGGCGCACAATTATCAAATAGTTTGTCTAACCATGCGAGCTTATTGTGTGTCCTGTAAAAATGGGGTTTTTAATCCAGGATTAGTCGGGATTTCCCTAAAGACACCAAAACATTCTCCCATTCTATTCACACTCGTTATTTTCTCTTATCAAGGGTTAGGGATCCTCTCCCACTCATTTTGAAAAGGGTTTTAAGGGGTTTCTTGGTGCTTTTATGGTGGTTCATCTCGGGTAAGTCTTCTCTCTCGGTTTTTTTGTGGTTTTCTCTTGATCTACTCTTCCCCCCCCCTCTCTCTCAGTTTTCTATATCTACATCCAATATATGTAGATATAGGGTTTTTTGTATCCTAATGTGATGATTTTAGTTCATTTTGATGTTAGTTGATAGAATCTAGAGTGGTTTTAGTAGAGCGTTTTCCAGATTTATGGTACGGTTGTTCATGAGTCGATTTCTCCAGAACCCTAAAGGTTGGTGACTTCTCTCTCAAATCCACATTTCTAGAACCAAAGGATTTGATTTCAAATAATTGGGTTTCCTTGATTTTAGTGGTGTTTGTGATATTAAAAACTTTTTGGAAACCCATTATGTTATGATTTGTGGATTTTAGAGAAAATGTGGTTTTGTGGTAAACCATTCATTATTGTTAGATTTTAAAATGGTGATTTTAAAATCAGTTTCTTATGTTGCATTATGGAAATGGTTTATAAAATTGTTTTCAATAAAAGGGATTTATTTATTAAAATGGTTGGTGGCCTGGAAGATATCCTAAGAGATTTTTTGTTTGTGAATTAGTTTTTTGCATATTATTGTGGATTGAATGGGTGTATATGCTTGGGTTTGGCATAATTTTTTGTGCATGTGTTGGATTGATGTGAAGTGAGAATAAGTACAACTATATATAAGTGATGGATAGTGGTCATAAGGACCACTATAAAATGGGGTTACGACTATAAATAAGTTTATGGATAGGGGGAGAAGGACCAATATCAAGGGTAGGTGGGTGAAAGTACCACTAGATTTTTAATGAGTGAATGGGTTGGATGGAAGTACCACTGTGATTATTATATCAGTTTTTTCATGTGAACTTTATTGTTGTGATTTGTTGTGTAATTCCCATGAAAACTGAAAATGGTGTGCTCATTTTTGTTGGTAATTGGCCTATGACATAGTTTTTTCTTTCCCTTGATTGACATGGATTTGTAAGGTTATGTTTGGCCTATGGAAATGGATGCACTATTTACTGTATTATGTAATCTGTTTTATATAAATATGACAATGGTTCTTACCTATTGGCATGTGCAGGGAAGTCATTAGGTGAAATCCCAATGATTATTATTACTCCCCCAGCTCTAGCACTTGTTTTCTTTTTCAGATGTTGTATTTCGAGACATAAGTAAGGGTAAGACATCTCTTAGTTATTGCAGTTCGACATAATGATTTGGTGATGTTGTGGTTCTTATATCTTAGAGTTTGGAGTGGAGATATAGAGTGTGTATTGGTTCACTATGGATCTCTCATGTAGTCTACTACTTGGTACTCTGATTTTGGTTTAGTTGTATTGGTCCTTGGGATTTTTTGTGGGAAATATTTTTCTTTGATTGGAAATGTATGGTTTGGGTTTCTATGTTAACATGCATCATTTAGTTTTTTTAGTAATGTCTTGTTTGGTTGGTTTCTAAATTCAATGGGAAAATCATTCCCCAATTATTCTTTAAGCCCTTGGAATTTATTTACAGCCTTTGGAACCCTGAGGAAGTCTCTTAATTCAAAGTAGAATTCCTCCTCCCTCTCATTCCAATGGGATGGGGCATGATGTTACATCTACCATCAATACCTTTTACAAGATAAATTAAATCAACATGTAGAAACCCATGTAGTACTATAATAAATATTCACCTCATGATACTATTGGTGAATTGATTGGATATATAATTCATGGCCCTATCCATAACTATAGGTTTGATGCATTTCTCATATATCAAATAATCGACATAATTCCTGAAAAATGTGCCATATTATCAAATATCAATATTGAGAAAATAATATGGGTCTATAAATATTTTCCTAGATAAAAAATAAAATTCAATATAGTAGAACATGAATAGAAATTATATATGGTTTAATAAATGAACATTTCCATGATAAATAATTTGAATATATAGGGGAAATTTAATGTCTAATTATCATAGGTAAGTGAATGTTTCAATGGAATGTTAATGAATATAAAATGAATCAAGAGAGAAAATGTAAATAATTTAGACTGAGAAAATTTTCATATAACATTAATTGAGAAAATAAGGATAATATAAATTGAACATATACCTATTGTTGTAAGAATAAATGGTTGTTATCTTTGAATAATAGAGATATTGGAAAAAGTTATTTAAAAACATTCTAAATCAAAAAAATCATTTTCATTTTCAAAATTACTTTTAAAAACCAAGATTTTAAAAATTTTCTTAACAAAATTTAATTTTTATTTCTTATTTGAATCTTATAAAAGAATATTTAGTTCCTTTTTTGGTCATGATGGAAAAAAAATCCATACATGTTGAGTATGTTAAAATTAATGTTTCATTCACATTTTCAGAAAAAATCCAAATGTGCTTTATTTTTTAAAATGACATGATGATTCATATAATTTGTTTTTAAAATGGAAAAAATTGGTAAAAATATCTTTACTATATAAATATGAAAATTTTAAATAAAATTTATGAAAATATTCTAAAATAACAAGGCTTCAGATGAAAAATCATTTCAAGCTGAAGAGAGAAATGAGGTTGGATTTTACAAAAAAAATTATCCAAATATTTAATTACAAAAGAGTTGAAAAATAGTACTATTACTTGAAAATTTTAATTAATAACTACAATATAATTAAATTACCGTGCATATTAAACTATTTTTATATAAGTTATTTCAATGTAAATTCAATTATAAACAATCACGGTTGAAATGAGATTGTGAAATAAACCATTGAAAAATCATAATGTTGAAGGAAGAATAGTCCAATGAAATTATTATTTGTATGAAATATAAATCCACATAGAAAACGAATAAATACAAAAAATTATAATGAAAATAAATTACAAATATAATCTTAGAATTTTAAGGACATTTAAGAAGTAATATTACCTAATCAATAGAAATTGAGTTATGAAATTAATTATCACTTGGTTATTTTCATGTCAAATACACTAAGATGATATAATCCAAATTGAAACATAAAATAACATTAATTTTGACTGATACAACATATTATATAAAATATGGTTTGTATGTATGTTATATAAATTTAGTTAGGTGAATAACAATAAAATATTCCCCAACAAAGGGAAAATGAGACGATGTCTGTTACCTCACACTTCTTTCTGGTTGAACATGATTTTAACTCAATTATATTGGTTTTAAACAAGATATTAACTTATATGAAAACAATATTAATATTTATAATAAAATATATTAACCATTTAAATCTTATTATCACCTATCATTTAATAATCATTCATTATTTTCATTGCTTCGAGTTTTAATTGTAATGTTTTCTCATTCATGCACTGTCATGAATATTTTGGTTCATGTGTATATTATATGGCTACATCATTTAAATAATAATACACATGAAATTATTATCATTTTTATTCATTAATTATAATTTTATGGCCAATCATGATAGTATTTCTTTTGAGAAATTAAGTACGATATGATCATGGAGACGGTAGGGAAAACAAATTGAAGAGTAATCATTCACACATGATGTTATCATCACCAAATGATTTGTGATGAAAACATGACGATAATGATTTGTGATGGCAGTAATCAACATGTTCACACGTGATGTTATCATCCTTCTGTGAGTGAAAAGGTAAAAAAATGATTTTTCATATATTGAGAATGAAAATCTTTAATTAATAACATAATTTCTCATTTATATCTCATTTATTCATTAAAATTACTAGTATCACCTTTCGTGCAATGTGATAGTAAAAAAACAAATCACATCCGTTCGTGAGGCAGTAGTCCACTGTACACAAGAGACACCTTATTGAATACCTTAGGGAATGGAAGATATAAATTGATATATTAAATAATGACTAAAAAATAATATTATTATATAAAAAACATATATTTACTTTATATCCATCATCATACCTAACTGTGATAGGTGGTAATGGGAAAATGAATGACCTCATTTTGTGAGGCGGTAGACCGCTGTGCACATGAATGATGGTTTTCTACCCCATTTGATGAAAGTGGTGATGGTTGTAGGTTAATAAAATAACATAATGAAATACTTATATATGGAATATTATAAAGTTTTTATATATTAATGGATTATTAATAATTGAATCATATAGAGGAAGAAATAAAATAAAAACGCTTGATGAAGAATGTTACCTCTTCTTTGGGTATCCACCTTATATTTGCAACAAATGAATTATTAGGATGGAATTATTCCTAACATAAGGCTTATAATATGATTTTAGGTAATCATGGATGTGATATTTATAGTTATTGGCCAATAAATATTGGATTAAAGGTGTGATGGAGAGTGGAGAGGGGGTCGTCTTTTATAGGTGAGATGAGTGGAACACATGTAATTTCTCATAATAAAAATGTTATAACCACAATTTTGAAATTCCTAAATGGTACAAAATGGAGTATTATATTAAATTAGAAATTATAAGGTCTCAATATTCCCATTAAATATTATTTATTAATGTTTTATAGTAATTTTAACCCATATCATTTTAGTTTAACCCCCAATATTCCAATTTTTACTGTAATTATGGTTAATATATTTTACTATTTTTACTATTTATTGTGGTAAAAAATTATTTTCAACTTATAAGAAAATATATTTTATTCTGATCTGATATATGTAATTTTTATTCCAAATTAAATTTATATAATTGGAAAATTTTAATTAAACATTAGTCCCTTAGATGTGACAAGAAAGCTGGTTTTTGAAGAGAAATTGTTCAAATGATTTCAATATATTCATATCAAAATTCAATATTAAAATGACTCAAATTACATAAATTGAAATAATATATATATAATTTGACAGATTTACATAAAAAAATTCATATTTTAATTTAACATTATAAATAATTTAAATGAAATGGATGTTTTGAATTAAAATTTCTGATTTTTCACAATTTGATGAAAATTGTAATATTTCAAAAAAATTAAAAAACATCAAAATATTATAATTTTAATATTATTATTTCCAAAATGAAGTTCATTTTACCAAATAAAATTTTATAAATTGGTAAAAGTTAATGTAATGCACCGACCCCAGTTACCCAGATCCAGTGCATTATCTTGATACATTGGCATGATACAAGGAATCATGTCCCGAAAGACCGATCAATTTAGTAGCCTTGGTAGTACTAGATACATTCATAAGTTTTACAATACATTATAAAATGAAACAAAAAACAAACAAACTGTCTCCATTTGCTACATTTATATCCCTTAGGTTATCCATATAGGTCAATCGTAAAATAATTCTTCACATACTAGGAAAAATAAAACATAGAAAGGGGTGAGCTCAGTTGCTCAGTAAGGATAAAAATATAGAGGTAGATTTGATAAATAAACATTGACATTTAAGGCATTTTATATGTCTAAAACCAAATTCTTTTAAACATAAACCTCGGCATAATATGGAAAAGATAAGTCTAATGATGCCTTCTATTTATTCATATGGATATTCTACTCGTCGAATAATCACATGAAATATCAAAATCCAACTTCATAATGATGGAATGCATAATGTTGGACATCATAACCACATAGTCAAGGCCTTTTTCCATGACTACAAATAAGATTTTTTCAAAGCCTTGTTCTCAGACACTAATTTGTATCATGAGATCTATCGATGTATCGAGGGGCTATAGCGGGCTCCCTCTATCACTTACTATGTCCAATAAATTCCTCATATGAAAAAGTTGAAACATAATCTAAACATTCATATTAAAACTAGCACACTAAATGTCAATATTTTAACCACAAATCGTGAATGGTATAAAAATAGCACATCCACAGTCAAACATAACTCATTCAATACAATATGTAAGATTTTATTATAATAGATTGTCCTCAATCGAGAATAATGAAGGATATTGACATAGATAAAATTAATCATCAAAACTATTTGATAGAAATATCCCCTTTTTTCTTGAAAACATTTAAAAGTATCACTATTTATCAAGAAGACATTTAAAATAGATTTTGTAATAAAAGTGTACCATACCACTTTGAACGTTTTAAACAGAATTTTATTTTTAAAACATTAATGTCCATATAAATAAATCCTTAAAACCATTTTTAAAACCATGACATTAATGAGAATGATTCAAAAGAATAAATCTTTAAAACATTTAAAATGATATTTTAATTATAGTTCCTAACCAAATGAGAGATGCTTGAATAAAAATAATTGAGGTAATAAAAACATTATAATATCATGAGAATAAAGGGATTCATGATATACTATGTCAATGTACAATATATAGAGCATATAAAAGTGAATTGGCATGTAATAACAAATAAGTCTCAATAGAATGTAAATTGAGATGAAATCCCTTATAAAGACTGTTAACATAGGTTAAGGATACATCAATGGCATAATTATATGTGAAAAATATAAATACACTCAAAATGATTTGATATTCAGTGTAAATCAATCAGATCACATTCACACGTATTCTTGTAAAAACAACACCAATGACTTGGATGTTTAACTCAATGAATAGAAATTGAATTAAAATTACTTTTATCAAGTTCATATCGATGAATTGAGAATTTATCAATAGAGTTATTATGTGTATAAAAATTATACCCACACAAAGGTTTGTGCAAATTTCTACATAAGTAAATAAATAGTGATTTCACACATAATCTAGGAGTAAAGTAATCAATGAAGTTTGAGTAAAACCGAATGAGTGGAAATTGAAATTTGAAATATCCTTACTAATTTGGTAACTTACGAAACATACACCCCATGAAATAAGGATCATTAAATGAATATTTAAATACAAATATGTTAAATTATATTACACAAAGAATACAACAATGGGCAGTACATACACCACCCAAAAGGAAATAGTGACAATTATAGATTGGATCTCACTGGAATAAAAAGTGAGATGAAAACCCCTTACCTTGTACATTTCCTTGGTCAAGGGTAGTTTAACCTCTTATATAATCATTTAATAATTGTTATTAAACTATAAAAGAACCATATATATTAATGTGATCTTCTAATATTGCTTTGTTGATGATATTTCAGTAGTATCATCGTTTCGAGTGTTAATTGATTCGTTTTCGATTATATGATTTGTTAAGTAAGTCATGTTTGTTATGGATAGGATGTATGTTATTAATATACATAATGACATCAAGTCTTTAAACATTATTTTTAATCATCAAATGAAAATTATTCTTGAATGGGTATGATGGGGAATGGCATTTCATCGAGTCGGGGAGACGGAAATCAGTACGTACGCATGAGCGACAATCTCAATCTTTTGATGGTGAAATCATATATAATTGGATGGTATATCATATATAAAGAATCAATAAAACTTTTTATTTATTATTTACATCAGTTATACTCATTATTATATCCATCTAAATAATGAAATGTTTGAATAACAAACTACACCTCGACGTGGAGACCGTAAGTCGTACGTACGCACGTATGGTGAATATTTGATTTATAGGATGGATAGAATAATGAATATAGTTGTAACATATTTATAATAATATAACAGTATGTAATATGTACGGGAATTATTATTTTGGTATGGAAATAACAAATATTGAGTAAGTAGAAGAAAAAAGAACTTGAAAGAGGGTGGTGAAATTACTATCTCTTCTTCGGGTGTTACATATTGAGTTGATCAAAAGGGCTCCTTAGGATGGCTTTATGATTACTGTAAGGACTCTAAGATGAGGTTTTGGGAAGTGGGGGGAGTGGCTTTCAGGGTTTATCTGAGCCAAATGGATTTGGAGGTGTGATATTAAGAGAGGAGGGAGTACCCTTTATAAGAGAGGTGAGGGGCACCATAGGAAAAGAATGAAATACTATTTTATAATAAAATCAGCTTCGGTTTATAATGGCTCCAAATTGATTTATTTCAAAGATAAGGTGGATATGGGTCTAAATAATCTCATCCCATAGATGTTATACATGTTTAGGTTACCATTTTAATGTTATCTTTAAGATTTAATTATTAGTTAAATTGTTTAACTTTTACCATTCCTTCTTGTATTCTTATAATATATGGTTAATAAACTTACTATAAACATAAATGAGAACCTCAAGTGGTTAATTAATTACATATATAATATTATTTAATCCCTTTTGATGAACCTTAGATTTTTAGGAATATTATATCAACCAATAATATAGTATTTGTTTTAAAAACTATTTTATGTCAATTTTGACACTATTTGGTATTTTTTTTTGTTAAAATCATAACATCACGATTACTTCAAAAACAATTGATTGAATCAACCATAAAATATAATATTAAACTATAAAATTATTTTAATTTATCAAAAGTCTCAAATTACATTAATTTAAGAATTTATAATAACCATTATTTTAATCATTCATTAATAAGGTAATTACTGCATCATCGTTGTGTCCTAAATAAATTTAATTATATAACCTATAAAAATTATAAATAAAATACCATTACGTAGAAAATATTTTTATCTTTCTAATTATTATTTATAGTCTAATTTATATTATGTATAACCCTATATTAAAAATGTTTTAGTTATGAAAACATGAATTAACACTTTTAACTCTTCTATAAATTAAATAATAATAAATGTCCTAATCTAATCCAAGTGTACCTAAAGGATCATATTTTATTCCTATGGTTGGTTTTGGTATAATTACACTTATAAAATATAATTAGGACATGTTTTAGGGTAATTATAATATCATTTTTACACTGAATTACCCTATTTACTTTTAACCGTTGTAAATAAAAGTCAAAAGATACTATTCACCAAAAATTATTTTCATCTTATTGAACCATATTTTAATTAATAATATAATCTGTGTCTCTTTTATTATATAAATTAAATTCACAGAAGCGGTAAAATTATGTTTTATGAAAATTTTCAAATGTTCCTAGAAGGTGCGTAAAAGACGGTAAAAAGTTCAATAAAATTTTATATATAAAAAATTATTATAAAATGACTCCAATTAATTACATTTAACTTATATAGGTATTTTATATCTATTTTTACTAAAAATCAATTTAAATAAAATATATAATTATTTGAATAAAAATTCGGTTTTAAACAATTACATAGTGCTTTTCACTATTCATCAAAAATTTAAAGATTTTAGAGAAATACCAAAAATTAACCCTAAGATAATTTTGATATTCATAATTAGAAAATAAAGTCTATTTTTTCAAATTAAAAACATATATATTTCATTAATTAATTTAAAATTAATTCCCATTGTCAAAACCAAAAAGAAGGTTTAAACAAACTATTAAAATATTGTCATGTGTTTGTGTCAAATTTAAATGTGAAATTACTTATAATGACCATCATTGTATTAAATGATAAAATATATAATCTAATTATAATTAAAAACCATTCAAATTTATATCTGAACACTATAAATTATTTTGATTAAAAAAGTTGTTTTCAGATAAAATTTAGTATTTTTCACTATTCATCAAAATATGAAAGTTATCAGAATAGTACCAAAAATCAATCAAAAATTAATTTTTATGTCTCACATCTAAAGAATAATTTTATTTCAATCAATTGAATATGTAAAAGTGTAAAATAATGTATTTAAAAAAGGTTCGCCATTAATAGACAGTAAAATTGCATTTTTGAAAAATACTTCTTTTAGCTGAAAAACTGAATTTTTTCTTACATTATGTCTAAGAAACACATAATCTGGATTCTAAATTTTAAGGATGATATAAAATACAAAATTCATTTAATACTATTCATAACATCTTTTTTAATGTATAGTTTGGTATGTCATGGTGTGCTCGAACTCAGTGTTTCATGTACCGAAAGCTGTTGAATTACTTTAAAGAAGTAAACTTACAATGAGATCATGGGGTGTTACATTCTTCCCACCTTTTGGAAATTGAGTCCTCGTAATTTTAAAATTGGGCTTGGTAATTCATTGAAATTCCATATTGAAAAATGGATTAATGGGGCCTCTATTTTAAAATAAAGAAAGGTAAGTATGAGGGTTACCAGAAATAACACATACTAGGGTTCCATGTAGGAAAACATGGATATGGAAGATAAATTAAGTGTAAATTTATGATGGATAGTGATAGAAAACTTGATCAAGAGAAAGTAAATGATCTAGAAACAATACATTTGTGATCGGTTAAACGGTATTTGATTCCCTAGTAGGAAAAGTAAATGAACAACATTTTTTTTTATGTTCCTTTTCATAGAGTTGAGGAATTTATTTATGAGATTGACTAAGAACATAAAGAGATATAAATAATTTTTTTGTATGGATTCATCCTTTAGTAAATTTCTACCAAAAACTCATCTTTTCTCCAAATGATGAGTATTCAAGATTACTTGGTCAAACCTGAAGCACTAGAATCCAATTCTAGAGAATCACGTAATCCAAAAAGGATGAACATTATATTTCTCTTGTCTTTGTAGATTTAACCAAAACAAAATGTTTAGTACAAGGTCAGATGATCCCCAAAATGGATAATCCTTTATAGAAAGAAATACTAATCTTAATTTCAAAAATTAAACAATCTATACCCAAAGTTCAATAAAGACAATCCAATAAACAATTATCATTAAAATCCTTCAATATAATCCAAACTAAGATTGAATCCCAAAACTCAGTAGAATATGATTACATAGACTTCCATGGTAAATTGTATCTCCAAATAACATCGACTACTCTTAAAGTCACATACTTAAAAGTAATTATCCTAATCACATATTCACTATGATAGATTAATCATTTGCATAAATAACCGAAATCACTATAAATCAACAATAAAAACATAGATAAAAATCCACCATTACTCCTCAAATGAAATCTCATAGTATTATATTTTCCTTAGAAATATAGTGTTCCCAACAGGGAGAACTTCTTCCAAAATAACATTTATCACTTAATCACCAAATCATTTTCCTACACCAAGGATATCCATTTGGTAAAACATAAGATCCCAAATAAACTTATTAATGATCAATAAAATAATTTAACTAAAAATAATTAGTTGCACTAACAATGGAATTCAAGTAGTCCAGTGGTTGGCGATAAATCCCAGTCATAATTTGGTTGGGGTTTCGATTCCTGCAGCTTTTTCCAACATGACGGGTTGTCACACGGTCTGCATGCTGTCCTTTTTCAAAAAAAATACTTTATAACATTCCCAAAATGAGATAAATTTCTAAACATAACCATAACATAATTTAACCAAAAATGTTATCTAATACCTCGTATTTTCATCCAAAAAATTAATAACATGTAATTTCCTCAAATTCAAGGATCATATAAACCTAAATTGTTCTTTGTAATTATATCCACAAAAGAAATGATAATTCGTCCTCAAAAAGAATTTTCGTATAACAAACTATAAGGTTACACATATAAGAGAAAAGACTTCCAAAGTCATCCCATCAACAAAGAGAACTAATACTTTTAAATATTTATCCATCCATTTATATCCATATAGGTTCTTCCTTGACCAAGATGATATCCTATAGAATAGAGCATTGACTCGGGTAAGGCCAAGGTCCACTAAATTTATGGAAAATGAATCTAAATGGATTCTTGGGATCATTTTTATGTTCTTACAATGTACTATTCATTTCCCCCAAAAATACTTTACTTTATGTCCTTCTTTCCCACACATAAGGCATTTATTTGTTCCATTGAGACACTTTCCATAGTGTCTCCTTCCACATTTCATGTATGATGGAAATTGGAATTTCTTTTCTTCATGGTCTCCACAGCTGGAGCTCTTATCATTCATCTCCTTTCTCTTCTTTGTTGTGTCTGAGATTTGGTTAATATACATGTTGTTGATCATATTTTTGGAAAACTGATTCAGCATAAAAGAGATATCTTTTACACCTATCAATATTCCATTTCGTTGTTCAATTAAACCATTGTTCCAACCTTTCACATCACGTTCAATGTTATTATGACTTCCTTGGAATCTAGCCATTGAATAACACAAGAAATAAAAATGTGAGTCATAAAATAATTTAGAGAATATCATAACACCTTATTTTAAATCAAAAACACCTTAAGATTAACCATGGTTATTTATTATCATCTTATATTAAAATCCCTCCAATCAGTTTTTAATGAAAATGGGAATTATCCTAAGCATATCCCCTGAAAGTGTCCTAACCAAGAGTACAACAAGGCATGTTGTCATTTACTAGGATACCTCGAGTCATGAATGAAACTCCTTGTCAGAGTTTCCACTCCAAGGTACATTTATTCTAGAGCTTCCTCTACTTGATCGTATCCTAACATGGATGTATTTCTTGGAAAACCCAAAAAATATTTACATTACCAAATTTTTTGGATGTTCTTCTATACTAATCCTCAAAGTCTATCTTAGGTTAGTGTTTTATAAACAATTTTTATCTAAACCTAGATTCCAAGGATTATAATAAACTTCCTCTGATACCAACTGTAATGCCCTGACCCAAGTTACCCTTTGCCGGTGTATTATCTTAATACATTTGCATGACACAAGGAATCATGTCCCGAAAGACCAATCAGTTTAGTAGCCTTGGAAGTACTAGATATATTCATAAGTGTTACATTACATTATAAAATGAAAAACAACAACAACAATGTCTGCATTGGATACATTCATATCCCTTAGGCTATCCCTATAGGTAAATCATAAAATACTTCATCACATCCTGTGAAAAATAAAACATAGAAAGGGGTGAGCTCAAGTGCTTAGTAAGGATAACAATATAGTGTAAACCTTTATAAATATGAGTAAACATTTATAAAAATGTATAAGTCTAAAAAATCCTTTTAAACATAATCTTCAGCATAATATGGGAATGATAAGTCAAAAAAATTCCATTTACTTATTCACATGGATATTCTACTAGTGAAATAATCACATGCAATATCAAAATCCAATTTCATAATGATGAAATGCATAATGATGGACATCATAAGTACATAATCAAGGCCTTGTTCCAAGACTAAAGATAAGATTTTGTCAAGGCCTTGTGACAAGACACTACTTTGTCTCATGAGGCCTACATATGCATCAAGAATCTATAGCGGGATCCACCCATCACTTACTATGTCTAATTCATTCCTCGTATGAAAAGGAGGAAACATAATCTAAACATTCGTATTAAAACTAGCATATGAAATATCAATATTTTAACCACAAACCATGAATCATATAAAAATAGAATATCCACAGTCAAACATAACTCATTCAATACAATATGAAAGATTGTATTATAGTATATTAACCTCAATTGAGAATAATGAAGGAAATTTACATAGATGAAAATAATCATCCAAACAATTTGATATAAATATCCCCCTTTTTTCCTTGAAAACATGTAAAAGCCTCACTATTTATCAGGAAGATGATTAAAATAGATTTTTGAATATATGTGTCCTACAACAATATGAAACTTTTAAAAATAATTTGAATTTTAAAACATTAATTTACATATAAATAATTCCTTAAAACTAGTTTTAAAACATGGACATTAATGAGAATGATTTAGAAGAGTAAATATTTAAAACATGTAAGATGATATTTTAGTTAGAGTTACGAACTAAATGAGAGACGCTTGAATACAAATAATTGAGGTAATAAAAACTTTATAATATCATGAGAATAAATGGATTCATGATATACTATGTCAATGTACAGTATATACACCATATGAAAGTGAATTGATGCATAACAACAAATAAGTCTCATTGGATTGTAAATTGAGAATAAATCCATTATAAATACCATATCCTTAGGTTAAGGATACACCAGTGAAATAATTATGTGTGAAAAATATAAATAAACTGAATATGATTGGATATTTAGTGTAAATCAATCAAAGTACATTCACAAATATTCGTATAAAAACAATACCAAGGACTTGGATGTTCAACTCAATGAATAGAAATTGAGTTAAAATTACTCTCATCAAGTTCATATCGATGACTTGAGAATTTATCAATAGATTGATTATTTGTATCAAATGTATATCCATAGAAAGGGGAGTGGAAATTTCTACATAACTAAATAAATAGTGATTTCACAAATAATCTTGGAGTAAAGTAATAAGTGATAATTGCGTAAAACTGAATGTGTGGAAATTGAAATTTAAACTTTTCTTAACGATTTGGAAAATTACCAAACAATCACCCCATTAAATAAAGATAATAGAATGAAGATGTAAATAACCATATGTTAAATTATATTAAACAAATAATACAACCATGAACAGTACATACACCACACAAAAGGAAATAGTGGCAATTATAGAATGGATTTCACGGGAATAAAAAGTGAGATGAAAAAACCTTACCTTGTACTTTTCTATGGTAAAGGGCTATTTAACCTCCAGTATAATGTTTAAATCATTGTTATTAAATTATAAAAGAACCATATATATTAATATGATAACATATATATGATCCTCTATTATTGGGGTTTTAATGATATTTTAGTAGTATCATCGTTTCAGGTGTAAATTGATTCGTTTTCCTTTATATTATTTGTTAAGTAAGTAATGTTTGTTATGGATAAGATTTATCATATTCATATATAGAATTATATCATGTCTTTAATAATTATTTTTAATTTTCAAATGAAAATTATTCTTGAATGGTTACGATGGGGAATGACATCTCATCGCGTCGTAGAGACGGTAAGCCGTACGTACGCACGAGCGATAATATCATTATTTTGATGGTTAAATCGTATATAATTTTATGGTATATCATATATAAAGAATTATTAACATGTTATATTTATTATTTACATCATTTATACTCATTATTATATCCATCCAAATAATGAAGTGTTTGAATAACAAACTACACTATGACATGGATACGATAAGCCGTACATACGCACATATGGAGACTTTGTCATCTAAAGGATGGATAGAATAACTAATATGGTTGTAAAATATTTATAATAACATCACAGTATGTATAAGGTACTGGAGTTATTATTTTGGTATGGAAATAAAAAATAAGGAGGAAGTGCAAGAAGAAAAGAACTTGAAAGAGGGCGGTGAAATTATTACCTCTTCTTCGGGTGATTGTTTTTGAGTTGATCAAAAGGGCTCCTTAGGTTTCCTTTATGATTAATTTATGGACTATACGTTGAAGTGAGGGATGTTGGGAGGATATTTGGTCAGGTTTTGTCCGATCCAAATGGATTTGGAGGAGTAATATTAAGATAAGAGGGAGTAACCTTTTATAAGAGAGGTGAGGGGAACCTTAGGAATAGATTGAAATATTAATTTATAATAAAACAATTTATGGTTTCTAATGTCTCAAATTAATATATTTCGAATATAAGGTGGGGATAGATCTAAAGGCTCTCATCCAAGAGGATTTAGACATGTTTAGTTTACCATTTTAACTTTATAATTTAAATTTAACTATTAGTTAAATAGTTTAATTTTTACTGTGTCTTCTTATATTTTTACACTATATGGATAATAAACATACTATAATCTTACATGAGAACCTCAAGTGGTTCATAAATGACATATATAATATTATTTAATCCCTTTTTTTTATCCTTATATTTTTAGAAATATTATATCAACCAATAATATAGTATTTGTTTTAAAAAATAATTTATGTCAATTTTGACACTATTTGGTATTTGTTATTTGTTAAAATCATAGCAACCTGATTACTTCGAAATAAATTGATTTAATCAACCCTAACATATAATATTGACTTATAAAATTAGTGAAATTCATCAAAAGTCTCAAATTACATTTATTTGGATATTTATAATATCAATTATTTTAATATTTTATTAATAAGGTAATTACTGCATAATCATTATGTCATAAATAAATTTAATTATATAATGTATAAAAATTTTAAATAAAATACCATTTTTTTGGAAATATTTTTATATTTCTAATGAATATTTATAGTCGAATTTATCATATGGATAACCCTATATTAATAATGTTTTATTTATGAAAACTTGAATTTAACACTTTTAACCATTCTTCAAATTAAATAATAATAAATGTCCTAATCTAATACACATGGATCTAAAGGATCATATTTTATTCATAAGGTTGTTTTTTTTTCAAATTACACTTATCCAATAGAATTAGAACATGTGTTAGGGTAATTATTATATCATTGTTACCCTTAATTACCCTACATATTTTTAACCGTGGTATAAAAAAGCCAAAATTTACTTTTCAAAAAAAATTATTTTCATCTTATTGAACTACATATTACTTATTAATATAAACCATGTCTCTTAGATTTTCTAAATTCAATTCATAGAAGCAGTAAAATTAGGTTTTATGCAAATTTGCAAATGCTCCTAGAAGGTTTGTAAAAGACGGTAAAAGTTCAATAAAATTTTATATATCTAATCTTATTATAAAATGAAACCAATGAATTAAATTGAACTTATATAGGTATAATAAATATATTTTGACTTAATATAAATTTAAATATAATAAATAATTATTTAAACAAAAAGTCGGTTTTAAACAATAGCACAGTGTTTTTCACTATTCATCAAAAATTACAAAATTTCAGAAAAATACAAAAAGTTCACCCTGAGATAATTTTAGTTTTCCTAATTCGAAAATGAAGCCTATTTTTTCAAATTCAAAACATAGATATTGCATTAATTAATTTTAAATTAATTCTTGTTGTCAAAACCAAAAAACGGGGTTTTTTAGAAAAATGAAAACCATCAAAAGATTGACATGTGTTTATGTCAAATTTAAATGTAAAATTACTTATAATAACCAACAATGTATTAAATTATAAAAATATAATCTAATTATACTTCCAAACCATTCAAATGTATAATTGAACTCTATAAATTATTTTGATTAAAATAAATTTCAGTTAAAATTTAGTACTTTTCACTATTCATCATAATATTAATGTTATCAGAAAAGTACAAACAATCTATCCAAAATTAATTTCTGTGTCACTCTTCTAAAGAAGAATTTAATTCTAGTCAATTGAATATATAAAAGTTAAAAATGTTGGATTTAAAAAGGGTTCTCCATTAAATGGCGGTAAAATTACATTATTGAAAAATACTTCTTTTAGGTGAAAAATGAATTTGTTCTTATATTATGTCTAAGAAACACATAATATGAATTCTAAAATTAGAAGGAGTATATAAAATTCAAAATTCAGATAATACTATTCATAACCGCTTTTTGAATAGTTTTTTTGGTAATACATGGTGTGCTCGAAGTCACTGTTTCATGTACCGCAAGCCATTGAATTACATTAAAGAAAATAGCTTACTATGAAATCATGGGGTGTTACAGTTAATTTTAATGTATATGCAAAAAATGATGTTAAACCGACTTTTTGAATAATATTGTTTTTTGAAATAATTTATTTATTTTCCTTTAATTGATTATTATTTTATCTATAATCAATAGATTATAAAAATTTAGTTATTAATATTCCTACGCAAAAAATTAATTCTTAATTTAAAATGATATACTATATTTTGTTTCATTTTTACATAGAGTTAAATTTTCTACAAGATATCAATGTGACTAAATTTAATGAAATATTTTATGGGTTGTTTAAGAACAACATTTTATATCACATATACTGCTAAAAATGTCATTATTTTAAA
This sequence comes from Viscum album, assembly GCA_963277665.1. Taxonomy (NCBI): domain Eukaryota; kingdom Viridiplantae; phylum Streptophyta; class Magnoliopsida; order Santalales; family Viscaceae; genus Viscum; species Viscum album. The sequence continues at coordinate 1,286,908,048 of OY728134.1, forward strand.
ATATTTTGGTGTTACATTCTCCAGACCTTAAATATTTTTAATCCTTCTAATTTAATCATTATAGTGATAATCAAGGGTCTCATATTTGGAAATACCAATATTGACAATACCATGTCATAAATGGTTTAATAAAATATCTGTTTAATGGGAGAGAAAGCGAAGTACAAGGTTCATCTATAATATGGTATGTAAGTAGAAAAAAACTAGAATGTGAATATATCTACTTGTATGTAATGAGTAAATAATTATATAGAGTGATAGATGTCATTGATTATAAAAAACTAAATAATTAATGAAAAGTTAAGGACCTAAAAACCCAAACATAGTGATGATTTAATTGGAAAACAGATTCATTTCATATGAATGTAATGGGATAATCTTATTGTTCAGTGATCTTTTTCCAAAATTTTAGGAATTACTCATCTTTATTACAATATATGGACATATAAATACATGATATGTCTCTATTGCATATGATTTATTTGTTTCTTTGGTTTTTCTTTGATCAATTTCCAATTCTTCACTTACTCCAATAAATGAATATTCAGAAAATAATTTTTCATTCGGAATCACTAGAAATCAATTTTAAAGGATCATATGATCCATAAAAGTTTATAATGACTATCTGCATGTGTCTACCAATTTTTGAAATCAAATATAGTTAGCACAAGTTATCCAATATAATCAATTAATCACTTAACCATAACAGCAAAACTACTAGTTCTTCATTAAATTTTAATTTCCAAATCCTATAATTAAAAGTATAACATATTAGCTATAAAATCAATTATTATAGTTTTAGGTGTTAAAATATTATCATCATGCATTTTGGGTTCATTCCCCATGGCCCTGTCGTACGTGAAGGGTTGTCACCCTACATGTGGGTAGTTCTTTTTATAATACTATATTATTTTAATTCTTATAACTTTCCAAATTTTGATAACACATAATTACTATGAAATAAAAGATAAGATAATCAATACAAGTAACCAATACATATAATATTATTGGAAAAATGTAAAGGCATCCTTCCTAAAATAACTTTTTCATATACTAAACCAATTGGAAATATTCCCATAGATATTTGCTAAATAAATCAAAAATAATGTTATATTCCTACCCCAAATATTTTCAAAAGGGTTGTTTTAGAATATCAACTTATGATCAATCATATACTCATAAATCCATGATGGTATCCAAAAATCATAAGTCAATGAATACACATATTCTTCTAAAAGTTAACACAATATTTGATGTTTCATGATTGTTTTAACCAAAATAAAATTATTAAAATACTTCGAAAACAAAATTCTTGAATAAAATTAATAAATACTTCATATAATTTATTTCAATATAGATCCTTTAGTGGTCTAGGGTTTAGCCTTTATATGGGAGAATTTTCTAAGAAAATTCCCAAGATTCCCACATTTAATACAATAAACTATAAATGGATCCCAATGATGATATTTATTTCCTTCTATTATAGTCTTCAGTTTTCCTCACCAATTCATTGATTTATGACCATATTTTCCACACATAAATCATTTTAGCATTCATTTAAGGCACCATATTTTCAATATATGACACCTTAAGATTAACCTATGCCATTCATTATCAGCATCTATTCAAATAATTCATAATTTTTGGTCAATAAAATGTTAATTTTCCTAATAATATCCCCTAGTAGTGTCAAACCAGGTGCACATTAAGGATAATTTTCAAGCAATAGGTATCGATCGAGTCATTCCAAAGGCATCCTTTTTTGAGATATTACTCCATGGTGTGTATATTATATAACAATGGCCAATTTCAGTATTATGATAGATATTAATTACAAGTAAAATCCACATTATATATACCATACCAAATTTTTTGATGTTCTTCTACACATATCCTCAATGTATGTCATAGGTTTATGTCCCCCATATGTGTTTTCAAAAATATTATTTACAAGGTTTATACTAAACATCCTCTTATAATATGTACAATGACCTCGACCCTAATAGACTAGATCTAGAGTCTTCGTTATTATATTGGAATATGATATAAAGAATCAAATCTCAATGTACTAAATAGTTTAATAGTCTTAGTAAACTAGACACATACATGATTCCAAAATTACATTTGACGATACAAATTTCAAAATTATTTTCTTGAGAATAAAATTATATAATCTAGAATATCCTCTCAAATATCATAGTACACTTCATTGATTAGTAGTAAAGGCCACTAAATAAGGGTGAGCTCAAATTCTTAGTAATGGTTAAGTACAACATAAGATATCATGAATCACTAAATAATAATCAATATGGATAGTTGAATAATTTAAAATGTATAAAATTTAATCAATAAATTTACTATCATAATTAAATAAGTCATAATCAATATGTAAATTTAAATAAATTAAAATAAATGAAATTTAATTAATAAACATAAAATTAAATAGAACTAGAGATAATATTATTTCGAAAATATCATGGATAATATGATAACACATAATTAATATGGAAAGCTAAATAACTAAAAACACATTAAATTTAATCAATAAACTGAGAATGAAATGAAATCAAACATAATATTGTTGTGAAAATTTCGTGGATTATAATAATTGAATTGTTAATGAAGGAAATGCTTAATTATTGGACATTATGATCTTACACATCATGATACCTCTACCATCAAGACCATTTACAATATTGTTTAATAATAAGTTAGAGATGAGTCTATTTTTATCTTTATGAATTTCTTCAAGATACTACTAATTTATCAAGTGATATATAATTATGGGCCCCAACCATAACTATAGTTCCATATAATTACATATATATTGAACAATTGACTTTATTCATGAACAATGTCCCTTAAAATCAAAAAACTGTACGGAGTAAAGAATATGTAATTATCATTATTTCCCCATATAAACAAATAAGATTAACTATATAAAACCATATGTATAATTATATATGGTTTATAAATATGAAAATAACCCTAATAAATAATAAAAATGTTTAGGGTAAATTTAATTTCCAATGATCTTATGTGTGTAAATATTTCAAGGACAGGTGGATGAATAAAAACATTAATAAATAAAGGGAATGTCAATATGTCCCTATGTTAAAATGATCATAAAACATACCTAAAAATAATAAGGGTATTATTAATCAAATATTTAAACGTTAAAGTAGCATTAAAGGTTATTTTTCATTTATGAATAGAAATACCATAAAAATATCATGTAAAACTATTTTTGTTGAAAATATCCATTTCATTTTGAAAATCACATATAAAAATACAAATTCATAAAAAACATAAAATAATTTTATTTTAAAATATTCATTGAATCTTATAATGTAATATTTAAAACATGTAGTTTTGATTATATAAATAAATTAGGTACATACCAAGTATTTTGAAAAAATATCCCTTTTACAATTTTAGTAAAAACCAAATAAGCCTTGTTTTGGAAAACGATATGAAGATTCCAAAAAATGATTATATATAAAGGAAAAAACGTGGGTAAAATGGTTTTAATAAATCATATTTAAAATTTTCAAAAAACATTAAAACCATTATAGAAAAAATAGTTTTGGAAGAAAAATTATTTTTAACTGAAGAGATAAATAAATGTAGATTTTAGTCAAAATATTATCAATCATTTAAATTAAAAAGGAGCTAAAATGGTAATATTTAATGAAATAATTATTAAATAACCATAGTTCAATAAAATTAAAGGGTTTATTAAAAATTATCAATTAATTTCATTCAATTAAATTTCAAGTATAAACTGTATCAATTAAAATGAGAATGTGAAATAAACCCTAGAAAATATCATAACATTTAAGTGAGAATTTACTAATGAATTTATTATGTGTATAAAATTTAAATCTACATAAAAAAATTGGTAATATAAAATAATATAATAATATTATATTACACACATAATTTTTGAATATCAAAGTTAATGAAGAAGTAATGTTACCAAATGAAATGAAATTGAGATATGAAATTAATTACCAATTAATAAATTTTAATTTAAATACCCATAGTAAAAATTCATTAAATTTGAAATTAAAAAATAATTAATCATGAAGGATTAATTATATTACACATATAATTGGTAGTATGTACACTATATAAAAGAAATTAGGTGTATAATAATAAAACATTCATCAACAAGGGGAAATTGAGATAAAATACCTTACCTCACACTTTCTTCTGGTGAATGTGCTTTAACCTCATGTTTATTGGTTTTAAACATGATATTCATTTTAATAAAACACCATATTAATATATATAATATCATATTTGATTATTTTTTAACATCTTTCCACCTGTTTTTTAATTTTTTTAATTTTTTATTTTTTGAGGTGTTAATGTTTTTGTTTTTTCATTCGTCCTTTGTCATGAAAGTTACGATTCATGAATATATAATATTGTTCAATCATATCTAGAATAATAATAATGAAATAATAATAATATTTATACGTAAATTATTATTTTTATACCAATCATATGAGACTATTTTTAGTAATAAATTACGTTATAATCATAGAGAGGGTTGGTCCTACGTACACATGAGTAACGTTTCAATTTTTCAAAGATCAAAATGGAAAGTTGATGAGTAATATCTTATCTTAAAATAATTAAAATTATTGAATAAATGTCATATTATTTATTTTAATATACACACAAACACATTGATATATATATATATATATCATCTCTGTAGTGTGGTTATGAAAAGATAGCTGCATCAGTTCTTAAATGCGATAGTCCACATGTACACGAGAAACAATATCATTTTTCACTATGTGAAAAGGTAAAAATGAAAAAAATTATTATATTTTTAGTCTAAAAAATATTTCATTATCATCAAAATAATGTCACATATATTCATTTATTTTATCCTTATCACTTTCCATGTAAAGAATTAGTGAAAAACAAGTTACATCACTTCTCAAGGAGGTAGTCCACCGTAAACATGAGTCACCTTATCATATCCCCTACAAAATGAAAATTAAAAAGATATATATTATATAATGACTAAATAGGTGGAAATATGTTGTAAATATAATATATATATATATATAATTTATATCAATCATCATAACCAACTTTGAGATGAGGTAATGGAAAAATGAATAACATTGGTTCATGAGGGGTACTCCGATGTACACATGAATGATTATTTTAAGACCCATTTGATGAAAGTAAATATTGATATATGTTAGTAAATTAAAATAATAATATATGAGTTCATGGAAGATTCTAAGGTTATTATGTAACCATGTTTTTATAATAAACTATGGAGTTGGAGGCAGAAATAAAATAAAAATGCCAATTGAAGAATGTACCTCTTCGTCGGGTATCCTCATTTTTTCACTAAAATACATTATATAATGGATTTATGCCCACAATAATACATATTGGATCATATGAGGGATGTTTAGAAGTTCTTTGGTGAGGTATTTTCCTAAAAACGGTTTAAAGGTGTGAAGAATAGAGGAGAGGGGTGGTGAGTGGCACACATGTATTTTCTGAATATGAAAAGTGATACACATATTTTTCAATTTTCAAAAGGGTCCAAAATTGATTATTCATGAGAATAATAAATAATATGGTCTAAATATAGACATAATATAGGATATAGACAAGTTTATAGGTCATTTTAAAGCTTATATTTTTATTTTATCCCATGATAAACCTATTTTTACCTTAACCATGTAAAATAATTTTTAATGTATTTACTATTTATTTTGGTCATAAATTATGCTAAACTTATTAGATGATATAAATTACTTTTATTAAAAACATAGAATCCATTTTTCCAAATCCCATTAATACAATTGAAAAATATTAATTTAAAATTAATCGCACACATGAAATAAGAAAGTATGTTTTTAAAGAGAAAATATTAAAAAAATTACAATGTTTTTATATTAATATTTAGTATGAAAATGATAAAAATATACTAAATTTGATAAATATATATTTAATTTTACTAATTTTACTTTATAACCAATTACAAATATAATTTACCATTATAAATAATTTAAATGAAATTGTATTTTTCAATTAAAATTAAGCATTTGTCATTATTCATCAAAAAATAATTATTTCTGAAATTTCACAAAGATTCTCCCAAAACTAATTTTGATATTCTAATTTAAAAAAAATAATTAATTTTATAAATATATATTTTTATTAAATTTTATAAATTAATTTTATATTATATATACAAAACATGATTAAATTGTCTTTTATAAAATATATAATTTTTATTAAAATATTTATGTTTTAATTTAAATGAATATTATTTTATTTTTAATAAACATAATTCCATAATTTAGTTATAACTATTCACACCCACCAAGTTTAGAGTTATGTAATAATGATATAGTATATTTTTTTCATTTTTACTCAAGGTTGCATGTTCTACAAACATAGAAGCGAATAAATTTAATGAAATATATATTTTGGGATTGCTTAAGCTCGATGTTACATGTCACATATTAAATGAAAAACAATGTTATACTTCTAAAATCTCAAGGTGTTACAAGAAAATTAACAATGAAAGATTTTGTTTGAATCATTTTTCATAGAGTAATTACAAATCCTTCCACCAACATATCTAATTGAAATCTCACAAAATTATTCCAACACTATATTTAATTCTAAAAATGAATAATAATGAAATTATATCCTTGAATTAGTGTATAAGGATAATTTGTATTGTATTATGGCTTTTTAAAATGGTTTATTATTGTTTCTGTTGGTTGCACAAATGATCAATTATGAGGGTGGTTATAAAGGTCAAATGGAAAAAATTAAAAACACCTGACCTAAATAATTTTAAGGGAGTTTAATATAATAATGTTTCGATAAGAAAAAAATGTAATGTTATTGTAAAAAATCATATCATAAGAATCTATCATGAATGTTTGTATGAGAAGAAGTATTTCAAATAAAATTCTAATAACTCATGATAGTGGGAATAAATATAATTTGGGCCAAACAAGTCAGGGAATAAAAAATAATAATGATTTTAATAAATTTGAATATCTATGAACTATAATAAATAATAAACATTATACTAAAAATAATTTTTATAAAAATATAGAGATAAAATAAGCATGAAACTGTATTTGATAGATTTTCCTTTAATATTTATAACTAAAATGAAATAAAATTTTTGAACGTGTTAAAATATTTTCACTATTTAACTATGTCTCTTAGCTCAGTTAAGAATAATAGACTAGATTTTTGTTGTGATTCCCGCTCGCATAATTAGTATTTGACATTATATAACAAGTGTAAGACTTTATAATAGAATAGATATGTGATAGTATATCCAACTACACCAATGATGATTCATAAGAAGTAATATTACATAGGAGGAAAATTGAAATTGAAAAGAATACTCCATGAGATGGAAGAGCAATCAAAAATTTTAGAAAACTAGCTCAGTATATGTACACATGTATAATAGATAATATTGTGTAATGGGCCCCCAAATAAAAAAACAACTTTTTATAAAAAATAAATCCTTCAGGTAAATAAATAATCAAATATTGATAAAAAAATATATATGTATATAATAAAAATAGTTTCAGAAAAAAGTCACTCTGAAGCTCCATGGGAGGAATTTATGATGGGGGACTCATTCCATGGAATTGAGGAATGTGTGGAATATAGAGTAGGGGTTCTGTGGGTGGAAAATGATCCAATGAGATTGAGTGGAAAATAAGATTCAGGTTTTGGTCCTTAGCAAGCTCGATGAGTGTGACAATAAATCCCACGAATGGGGGTAATGTAATGGTGCCCTATGGTTCAGATGGCTGGGGTAATCCCTGAGATATGATGTTGTTTGAAAATAAATTTCCATGTAATATAAAATATATCTCACATCTATCTAAAAAATACTCTCTATCACTTAAAGTGCCCCACGCATCAATCTAGAGATACCATCCAAGAGAGGATAAAAAAGTTCATCGAGGGTGTGGATGGTGGTGACGATGTGGAAGGGTAAAAAATGGTGCATTGTAGGTTGGTTAATGGGTGTTATAAAATGGGTTAAAAGTTTATGGGGATGGTTGATGATGGGAATAAGATGAAAGGGTAAGAATATTATGAGTAGGTAGAGGTGGCGGTGGTGCTAGGAATAGAACTTGTTGGGTAATTTGGTTAGAGGAACCTCTAGGGTCATCTAGGTCCTTACTCATAGTTATATGAACTAGGAGATCATAAATTGAGTTTTAGGATGATTACCACCTCTTGACTATACCCATATGTATATTTTTATAGAATCCCCCCACTGGGGATATTATAAGAGATATCCTGAAGAATAGGGATAAAATCCCTCTAAGAGATACACTAATTTGGTGGTGTATAATCATCCATTTTAGTTTCCATGATAGCCTAAGAACTATACATGTAAGTATGAGGCGATAGTGTTTGTGAGATTAGGTATTCCTACCAGAAGATTCAGGAATTGACCTTCATATATATCATATAAAAAACATACTTATTCTGATGGAATGGAAATATAATTGAATGAAAACATTAATGAAATAGGTAAAAAAAGAGTGAGAATATTTTCATGATCTTCTATTTAGTAAGAGAGTACAAGATTTTTTTTATTAATTTCCTTTTAAATAGTGATAAACTCTGATGTGTGATGGTAGAGATAGGGTTTGGGGTGGTGGGATTGGGATAGAAACCACACTATCATTTGAACCCACTCATTATTGTGGAAATAGTTTTCTTCCCAAATGTAATTGAACTGGGGTCCCTATATTATTTGGGAAATACTTATAAGACAAACTATCACTCTATAATTTCATATGAAATCCTTAAAATAAATATAAATAATTATGAGTTCTGATCTAATTGATATCTATCAGATGTGTGTGGGAAAAGACCACCGTTATCTCATCCAGAATCATCAACTTCTCTATTATGTTGGTGTCATGATACTGTATGATCAACTAAAGAAACCCATATAATTTTTTTTGTTATTTGGGATACTTGAATGAATTACAAGGTACATATACGTCTAATAGACCATGGATAATTGTTTTGGTTAGTCACGAGCCCTAGATACAAAGGTGAATGATTTTTGTTTCTCAATAATTGGTGGATGAGACATCTATGCAGCAGAGGTCACTGTTTCTCTTGAGGGTGGTGCGGAAGGAAAACCTATTGATGATGTATCAGGAAGCACAATGATATATTCTTGTGGTTGTGATATTGGTATTTCATGTACTATACAGCCCTCATTTGGAAATTCATGAACAAAACATGGAGTAGGCTTCCCCTCTGGTGATATAGTGGGGATCTTCCTTCTCTATGGGGGATAATCCCCATATACCTTATACATGGAAAATAAAATAAAAATAAAAATGAATGGAAATGAAATATAAAATGTAGAAAATAATAAAATTCCTTTTACTAAAAATTTATATTTACTGTACTTGATTTTTATTAAATAATTTCTATGAATTCCTATACTATGGATGCACACATAGTCATCCCAATATGTGAAGTGTAATAGAACAAGTTGTTTAATGTTAGTGCATGTATTATAGTATCTACTATATCCCAGTCCATATGTGGTGTTTATAAATAAATAAGATACTCAACAAAACAAAAAAGGGTATTTGGTGTATATCGAAGGTACATGCCCTATTTTCATTCAAATTTGGTTCTGGTAGTGTATAAATGTATAAATCAAGTGTTCTTCCTGATTTTTCCGATGTATTGTATATGCCCATGAAAAATTTACCAAATAATTAAAAATTCACTGAAAATAAAAAATGAAACACATAAATTGTGAATCAAGGAATATTGGAGAACTTATTTAGACCAGGAATCAAAATATAGGATAATGGAGGTTAAAAACACAATATTGGATAATATTTTTATGGTAGCCATGTGGTTTTCTCAGATACCATGGAAATGATAAAGGGGGATGCACAAAATATTCCACGCAATACATGGAAGATTTGAATTCAATGGATATAGTATATAACGTTTATTCCATTTTCCACACACCGTGTAACTATTTATTTTTTATTTTTATATTTTTATAATATATATTTGAAATTATATATATAAATATACATATTTTTTCATATTTTTATTATTATTTTTTGGTATATATTGGTTTTTTATGATATTTCTATATAAAATAAAAATAAAAACATTAGGTGTTAATTGAGATAAATAAAGTTTATTCTAGAAATTTTAAGTACGACAAAAAATTCCCAAGTGGTCAAGGAAGATTTTGAACTAGGGATTATTTCAATCCCAACAACTGCCACATACCAGTGGAGTAAAGTTTTTACTAGTTGATTTTTTTTGGTTTTTTACATAAATAATTAGATAAACTACTAAATATATTTTTCATGATGTGTGAATTTATTTATGTGAAAATGGATGACATCAGGGGATTGGAAAACATGAAACTAATTCTTTTAGACTAAATCTAGAGAATTATACCCCACTCCCACCCCTACATTTGGATTTATATTTATTCTTATAAAATATTTAATTATATAACAATACACATGTACATGTTTAATATAGATATTCACGATTTATGTATTTTTTTATAGAAAATGAGAGAGTTGGTGTCGATTAGCATGACTCAAAGCAAATCCTTTTTGAACTCCAATAGAGAGATTTCAGTCTAGAAAAACCCCATCATTGGTTTTATTTTTATTTATATATAAATTTATTTTTTTAAAATATCACATTTTATGTGATAAAACACCCAAATTAAATAAAAACACATGTTATAATTGTTGTCGCAAAGGGAATCAAACCTATGATGACTCAAATATGTTTGAACTATATTTTTTGTCAACATGAGATTCATTATAAATTATTTATTTATTTATTATTTTAATATAATAAATATAGGATTATAAAATACCAAAAAACCTACATTTACACACCTTGAAATTCTCATACATGGATTGTTCTCATATTTTATTCATGTAGGTCAAGTGGTGTGAAAAAGGGTCAAGGAAAAGGGAAAAGAGAATAACATGGTCTATATAGAATAAGTACAATCTATGTAGTTATTGAGATCAAAATAGAAAGAGAGTATAAGAAGAGAGGGTGAGTCTTGGTTTCATATTGGGAATCGCCTTTGTTTAAAAACATCATATTAACCTAATTTAACATGAAATATACCAATAAACGAAAGAAGTATGTGGATTTTTCTCCATCAACCATGACAACTGTCCAACACATTGCGCTTTGAAAAAATCCTATTATTTTGGAGGATATGGAGGTGTTTTGTAGTATCCCTATATTATGGCTACAAAATTTCAAAGGTAATCATAGTTTGATATGATGTTCATGATCATAATGTCCTCTATCTCCAGGGGTTATTTCTCCATAATACTAAATACATGATAAGTTCAACAAAAGGTCTCTAGTGTAGTTAATGTTGTAATCAATTCCTCTAAGTCTAATTGATATTTAATTTAAATATTATAATTTTGTAATGTTTCACTATTTTCAAAGTCAACACATGAAAAAATATTTTCAAAAAAATTAAATTCAAAATAGCTGGAATCTAATTACTAGTGTAATTCCTTGGTTGAGTTATAAAAAAAGTTTCAATATCAAAATACTCTAAATTTTATGATTTTTTTACTATCCCATTAATTTTTTCATATAAGGATCCAAGACCATGAAATATATCCAATTGTTTTGATTTGATCTCAGTGAATTATTGCTTCAGGGATAATATTTTTTATTTAAATTAGAATATTCAAATTATAAATACTAATAAGAGAAATAACGTTTGATGCATAAATATTGGTATTCATCATATTCAATATCACCCCTGTGTGGGTAGAATTCCTCAGGATATAATTATGGAATCATTGGATCATATAGATTAAAATCATCTCTAGATAATGAATATCATCCCCTATGGGAATAAATATTCATTTGGAAGTAATATGTTGGTTCCAAAGATTGAGATTGAAGTAAAAATGAACAAAGGATCGGAAATAACAAACATTGACTAAAAATTCATGATGCATCTTATTCCTTAACAACAATACTAGGATTATGAGTGCTCCATCTTGGAATCACGGGAAAAATATTTTCCATCACTCTAATATAGAAATTGTTTATTAGGTTCAAAACACATGAATAAAGAAGAAATGATTTTTTTCATGATTCTAAAAATTCTAGTTGATTATCCAGATGAATTAATGGTTGTAAGGGAACTAAGAGAAAACACAGATTGAAAAAACAAACACGAATTAGAACAAAAAATTGAATAAAGAAACAAAATACCTAAAATACACATGATAGTGTAACAATTTTCATTAGGTTTTAATATAAAATAGATTTTTATCATTTCAAATTATATGTGAAATTATTTTACCATGGAGATTAAATATAATTGTTGATTCTTTTTCTAAAAACTAATGAATGTTTTCTTTAGAATTGATTATTTAGAAGAGTAATTAATTTCTTTTAAAAAATGGTTCAATAATACCCTCTAACATATTTGAAAAATTATCTTTGAATTTTCTTGGATTTTACTTCTAATAATTCATTGTTTTTTAAAAAATGTTTTATTCTTTGTCTAATATTAAATTACCTCTAAATTGGGAATAGTAGCAGCAAGTAGTTATAAAATAAAAAACACAACAAAAGTAAATACAACTGAATTCCACTAAGATAAGATCATAATCTTATTACTTCACAAAAAATGATTCTCTAACCTCTAAATGAGATTATAAATGTACATGAATAATTTAAAAACCCCACCATACCCATTGATAGAAGAATAATTGGTGATAATGGAGAAAATTTAAGAAAAATATATAATATAAGGAGAAAAAAACTACCATCAGAGAATTTTGAGTTAATAGAGGGGTAACACCTCCCCCATCTATAAAATTTATATAACATATAGACCAAGATATATATTTATAGAAAATAATTCTACATAGTATACATGACTTCATTGAATTTACATTGGTCAACCCGAAGAATATTTATTTTTCCACTGGCAGGTGATCTATCATAGGACCAATTGAATTCTCTGAAGCTCCTTTTTGGTTGTTGATAGAACATAGTATGTCGAACTCAAATATATCGAATTTGGTTTCAAACCTTCTAAAAATCAATTATAAAATAGGAATACATTGTGTGTCCCTTATTCCCATGTAATTTTTTTCTACAATTTCGACTTGGATTTGTTTTGGGGTTGGTTAGGTCGAGTGTCATCCCAAAGTACACTATGTGTACTTATAAATTATATTTGGTGTATATGATAATTTTTCCCAAAACATACCTGAAGTTTCAATTAATAATTGATATTTTAAAAATCCAAAAAATATATTAAAATTAATTACTTTATATAAATAAAAACATACTTCTAGAATGAAATTATTTTTTAGATAATAAAAAACCATAAATATTGTGCAAAAATTAGGTGAATCATAAAGAAAAATCCAAAAAGGGTAGAAAAGTGTAATCCATGGGAACCAAACACTCATGGTAATTACTTGTTTTATTATCCAAAGTCACCAATTACTTTAATTGTTTAAAACATATAATCCAAGGGTATACTTCTTTGGAAAAACCAACCCTGATGGATGACCGAGGTCTTGAAAAGTGCTGATTAGGATAGAATAATACTATATTTATTTAAGCTGAATTTAATCTAACAATAGTATCTTATTTATTTTCATTACACATATATTAGTATAGTGTTTTATTTTAGAACCATATTCCTCCATCTAAAACAATACGATGAAACCATATTGATGTGTACCTACTTACAAAGTTAATATTTTATGTTATTTATCCTAGAGTAGAAATAAAATATCTTTACACATATCAAAAAAATATCTTCAATATGGTATGTAAAATATTCATATAAATTCTTAGAGTAATATGACATTGATGGTCATTACATGAGTAAACCGGGGAACATAGACATCCAACCACTACCTTTATTTAAAAAATTACAAGCCTTTAGGTTGGTGTTAAGTCCAACATAATGTATTTCAATTTGGGGATACTTTAATCATGATATAATCCAAATAATCATACCTCAAATAGATAATATATGTAAATAATATTTAATAAAAAATTCCAACTCATAACATTAATTGGATTCCCATGTCAAGGTATGTGGAAACTGAATCCATTTATCATACATAACATAAGACATCTTAGATTTATGTATCATAAATTGTATATGTGTTTTAAAAATTAAAAAAACTTATTAACATATTAAAATTTTAAAAAAATTAAAAAAATAAATATTGAATGGAATATCCATTCAATAAACGATCATAAAAAATATTTAAGTATAAGATAAATAATTAGGAATAATTAATAAAAAACTATCTTTGGGACTTTTTAAAATTCACTAACTATTATTGATATTATATAATCTCAAACATAAAAATTTTATATAGGATCTATAATATAAACTATTTATTATTACTCATTATATAGAATATCCATTAAATATATGATATTTCTTATTTATATTCATTTAAAAATTCACATAATATATATATTATATACATAGAATTATTTAAATATTTTATATAATGAATCTTCAACAACTATTTCAAAGTGTTTTAATTACTATAAAAATACTACTCATTAATTTGAATAGTTCAAATAAAGCATTCTAAAAAATTCATAAATTAAAATATAAACAATTTTATACTTTATCCTTATTTCATAATTTATAATTCATTTATAAATCACCCATTATGATTTCAAAATATGAATTTTATTTCTATGAAATAATTCATTCCATATAATAATGGAAATATTATTTAATTTTAACACTTAATGTTTGCTAAAATTTATTAATAAATTTATCCAAAACATGTAATTATTATATATAAATATTCTATAATAAATTATTCTACAAACACTTTAGAATTAATAATCACCCTAAAAATTCCATTTAAAAATAATTTATAATGACCTACTTAACATTTATAATAAAATTATATGTTATTTATTAAAAAACTAAAATAGTAAAAAAAATATATACTTACCCATGAAAATAAGTCAACAATTAATGTATAGTTAAGGTTAGACCCCACACTACATTGTCATAAAACGTACTATCAAGGTGAAAATCAATCCTTAAATTATGTTTCTTTTAAATAATAATGTCATGTAGAGGACCACATATTACATTTTAAATCAATGATAGGTCAATAGGGGGCCACACATTATGCTGAAACTAAATTTATTGTTAATTATCCCAAAAAAGATACTCTTTTTACGAGTATGTGAAGCAAGATATGATTTCCTATAATAATGTCTGTGAATAAATCCATATTACATTAACCCTTTAACATAATGTTGAGTCTGCAATGCATAGTATGTTAAAATAATATAGTAATATGAGTTAATGAATTTTTAATACATTACCATATAATATATTTTATAGAAAATAGATTTTGATTATGTTATCTACTTAACATAATTTTATCCATTTTTCTATATTTCACAAACATGATTTAAATGATTTAAAATTCTTTCACGTTATTGTATAACTATTGAGATTTATAGGCGTCTAATAAATTATTAGGTGAAGTGAAATGGATTTAGAAACCCAATAACATAAACACAATGTTAGATTATATAATCTATGCATAATGGTAAATGAAGAAGATTATAAATCTATGAATACCATACTATAAAGAGTTGTGGAAACATATTCATTCTATTCTAATAGGTTTTATGAAGTTCACAAAAGGGGAAAAATAATATCTCATTTCCATGAAATATCGTTGGGTTGAGTTTGATCTCACAATTTTTTAAATGGATCCTTATATCCTCCATGACATGAAATTTACTTAGGTATAATGGAGGTGGGAGAATAGATCATTGAGTGTAAGGTAGTTATGACCAAGAATCATTAAATCACTCAAACACAAATAAAAACATTCCATATACATAACATGGAAGTTGTATTTACAAAGCTGTTTAGACACTCCTTAGTGATGAGAAAATTTACTCATGAAATATAACACATGAGTTAATTCATGAGATAGTTCTTTAATTTCATGTATAGTTGAGAGTATATCCAATAATTCTATCTCATGTAACACTTCTTCTAACAAAGAAACATGTTATTAGATTTTTATGAACAATAACACTAAAATGATATGTTTCCAAAGATAACATCCACATCCCATGAACTATAAAATCCGACATTATATTTTTCCAATGTATCATTATGATATTAATATCATGCATAAAATGATACAGTGTTTTCATTGAAATATTAAGACTTTACTTACAAATAGGTTGGGACAAATGAATATTCTTTATTTTGATTAATGATATGTTAGTTGTAAAGTATCCTTAATATTTTTTTGGAATATCCCTTTCACTATTATGTTCTCATTCTACCTTAACCATTGTATTTGTTTCACCCCTTAAAACTACATAACGTGTCTACTCATTCATTAAACATTCAACTCTATTTTTTAAACTATCATTAGGTATCCATCATTCATAAAATTATCCATACCAAATCATAAAGAACATTAATTCTAAATGATACCCTTGTTTGATGTTGAGTGAAATGAATCCCGAAAATCAATTATCCATAACGCCATAGATTGGATAATTTTAGCATCATTGTTCATTCATCCTCCACTATGGTGTTTATATAAGGACTTTTATTAGTAAAAAATTTGGAAATTTTCCTTTAATCTTTGAAATATGTCATAAGGTTCTCCTTTTTCTTAGTAGACTTTTATATAATAATGGTTTCCGCTGATTTCAATTTACTATTATATATTTTCCCATTCCCAATCTTTTGGCATTTATTTTACCTATGAGTTTAACACCAACTACCTTCTACACTATATTATTTATAATAGAACACTAATATTCCTCTATCTATATCTCCACATTTAGAATCAATTAATAAATATAGTCGATTAACAAATCATTTTTACTATTATAGGGACTCAAAATTGTAACCATGAAATCTATTGATTTTTTATAGGATGATAGATGTATCAATGATTATATTTTTTTCAAAAATAATTCCTCTAATAGACTACAACTGACTCTTGATCATATTGAAATTGCTAATAATTTGATCCACTGACCTTTATTTTAATATCTTCAAGTCCAATAATTATCACAGTAGAAACACCATGTTCATTGTGGCAGGAATCCCATATATGTTCACAAGATTTAACCATAGTCTTTTTGTTGTCTATGCCTCTCTAATATTCAAGGGAATATTCTAGGAAAACCCCATCTAAAAAACTCAATGTGCTTTCTTTTTAAGTCTTTACAATTCCAAATTTTCAATTTTTTTCAAGTTTTATCCATTTAAATACAAGATCATAGTACTATAGGTTTAAATAATTATCAACATGTAGGTTCTGAGGCGTACCAGAACTGTAGTCGGGTTTTTCCAAGAAATGAAAATTTTTAGAAAACATGGGTTTTCTCTAAAAAACAAGGATATAGTTTCCATGTAATCTATGATTAAAGATCTTTAAATATAATTTATAACTAATTTATATCACATTATAGAATTACATTATGTTGGATATTTTTCATTTGAAATTAATGTTCAATCCTTTTTTTCAAACTACTATTGCATCAGATGAACTGATATAGATTGCCTCTAGTGGTAATCCGTACATGATCTATGATCATCTAAACACCACCATTATATGTTATAAGTTCTCTAGTGATTGTATCTAAGTCTAGTCTCTTTCATTGTTGATTGAATTTTATATCTCATTGGGAATTTTTTATTCTCTAGTTTTTAACTAATATTTGAGGTTGGAGGAGAATTTCTACTGTAAAACGTATTTAGTGTCCTTGAGAATTGCACTTTACGTAGAGACAATTCCAAGAGTATTTCCTTTTTGTTCTGAGATACATTTTATTTGGAGAATAAGACATTGGATGATATAAATGACATTTCAGGGTATTTATAAAGCTAGATAATGGAACATATTTTAATAATGGTCATTAATCACTCTAAAAATCCCAAATGAAACCCATTTGTAAATAATAATAAGAATTTATTTACTTAAAATGGACATTACTCTATGCGTAAATATTTTTTTTTGAAAAACTATATTAATAGTTATGAAAAAATAACATTTTATTTCCCATGAGAGAATAACTCGGTCCACTCATTCTCCTTGTTATTTATCAGCCCAAAATAAAAAATAATTATAAATATCATTATTTATCAATAATTAAAATGAATATTTTATTTTAAAAAAATTAAAATTAAAATTATCAAATATTCATCACACATATATTATTTTAAATAATAATTGATTGAATATCCATGATCATCCAATTAAATAGATTAAATATAATTTCTTAGTAATGAGAATAATATACATATCTAATATTAAATTAATATAGTATTTTATTGTGTTTCTTGATAAAATTAATGTATAACCCTCAAGGATAATTTCATTATGGAATTAGGTTTAGTAATATAAATCTGTTGAATATTTTCTATTAAAACGTTGAAAAATCCATAGGAAAATATGGTTAATGTTGAAAGAACCTTACAACATCATAAAAATTATTACCATTTAATAAAACCCTTTTTCCATATATCACTATAAAAGTAGGTTTAATTACTCACTTCATTAACATATTCTCTCAACTATCTTTCATTGAAATTCCTATAAGAATATTCCTATTTAATATAATATAGATATGGTCAAAATTAGGTTATTTAAACTTAATTAAAGGGATGAGAATATCATCTTAAATTAATATGTGATAGGGGATGTCCTTTCATACATTATTCATTGATAAAATATTAACTACGACATAGATATCATATCCTACATTTCGATGATAATATTTCTTCATGGTTTTCATCAATACATCAATTTAAATTACAAATCATATGTATTATTATTTACTTTAATATTGAGAGGAATTTACAATAATCCACAAATAAAATTATCCAAAGGCACATTAACATGTGGAATTATGATTGGTGGTTTATGTTGTCATAATCACCTCTCATGAAGATTACTAGTGGAGAACATCCTGAGAGGAAACCTCATTATATTATGATCCTTCTACCCCTAATAGAATGAATCATGAGAGAACCATCAAATTATTTCATTCAGATATAGAATATAAGGTTAAGGTATATTCTCATAACATATTATGAATCTCATTATACATAGTAATTACTATGTACTTTTAATATTAAATAAATTTTAGGGAATGATAACATTCATTCTCATGAATATGATCAATCAATATATGATATAATAACAATTAATATTAAGATATATTCTAGAATCATAAAGGTTTAGTATCTATGGAAACATGCATCTATAAATAACTGGTACATAAAATATTCAAATCATATCATACTATGTTCTTCATAATTTACCCCCTAATTATACATATCATACTTATAAAACGTCTCCATTTCCAAGGGAAAAAGAAATAAGATAATTTTTTAGATCATATGACCTATAATATAAAACATTGTAGATATGAATTTATGATTATATTCAATCATAATATAATCCTATGTTTATGAGAACATGATCATAACACAAAATAATCATACGTTATCATTCAAAAAAATAATCATGAATCACATCAATGTATATCATAGTATATTATGTTCACTACCCATTAGATCATTTAATTTTTCATGTTTCACTCCCATGACAATCATAGTGGAAAATATTCCTTACTAAACTAGGCTTACTACCCATTCTAGTCATTATTATCTGATGATAAATTAATTATAACCCAATGCATTATAGGACTATATAATTCTAATCCCACCCATCAAATACATATAATAATTTCATATGTGTGATAATATATCATAAAATAGTCATTAAATAATAATATCATAACAAATGGATGGGAAGTGGATTTCGTAAACATCTCATCATTTCATCATAGCATAACCCAATGAAATTAATTGGGTTTAATAAACATATCATCATCATAATTTTAAACCACATAAGGAATGAATAAGGATTATATCATAAGGTCATATCCATAGTAATCCATGATTAATATCAATATATGTAATTATAGATAAATATTTTCTTGAAAACATAAATTGAATATTTTTTTAGGAAAATAACCTATTAATTTTTAAATCACATATTTAAAATAAAAATATTAACAAAAAATTTAGGAAAAACTTTTCCATGAAAAGAACCATATAAAAATGTAAATTAATATTCAAAGCATTAGGAATTCATGAGGGTGGGAAATTTTGTTCATGTCATAATCATTAAAAGAAAGATTTCTTTCACTTCAATTGTAAAATGTACCTTATTATTAAATTTAAAGAATAATATTTGTAAATGAAGTATAAAAATTCAATCATAATTAAAATTATATTAAAAAGTAATTTTATAATAGTAAAAAAGTATTTTTTTAAATATTTTTGAATTGATGTATATGAAAGAAAAATATTTTCGGACCAAAAGAGGTGAAATAAGGTTGTCATTTCTTAAAAAAGAATTTCTCATTTTGAGTGATGAAGATAAAAATTTATACTAATACATTATAATTATATAATTTAATAGTGTTTAATATAATAGAATGGGTTTTATCATATAATTCCATCAAATAAAATTTAATCGTAAGAAATATTGATTAAAATGGGATTAACAATTAATTCCATTACCTTAAGTCATGTGTTTCATTATACATATTAAAATATCCATTATAATAAAAATAAATTTTTTAAAAATAAATTATAAAAAATGTTCAAACTTATTATACCAAATATTATTTACTTATAACATCTTAAAACCTATTTATAAACAATTATTTATTTAAATCACTATTTCATTTGATAACTAAACTTTTCCTATATTTTCATTTTAGATGGTTCTAAAAGAAGCACCATGGTCATGGTTTCATCTTAAAAAAATATTAATAATAAAATAAATATAATATTTATTCAACATAAACACTTTCATAATTAATCATATCATGTTATGATGAAAAATTAATTACTTAAATTCATAGATATGGTAGTCTGTACATACGCATGAGCGATGCTTCCACTTTCCGAGTGATAAAACGAATGAATGGTAAATAATTATTCAAAATTTCAGAAGTAAAATTATGTCATATATATTATATTTATTTATTAAATACATCATAATAAACAACAAAAAATTATGATGATGAGAAAATAATTATAATGCTATGATGAGGCGGTAGTCCATGTATACCCACAAGTAATATTTTTTATTTCCCAATTAATGTAAATAATGTGGAAAATAGTTGATAAATAATAATAATAATAATAATTCGTCATATTTAATACACATAATTCATTAATTTATAATTTATATGATATATTTGGTGGAGGTAAAAGAAGTAAAAATTGAAAGAGGTAAGGTAATACTATTACCTCTTATTCAGTATACATACATAAGATCCTTCACTGAGGACCCTTGAAATAGTATTTTGAGACTAAAAATAAATATAATTCTTATATAGTTAATTGTATAATTAAATAATCATTTTCTTGGTTGATATATTTCGATCATAGTTTTTTAATGATGAGATAGGATGGTTGACCTTTTATAAGGTGAGGGAGGGACACAAATATATTTTTTTAATGAACTAAAAATTATTAATATATAGTCATGGAAATGTTTCAAAAAAAATTAAAATTTAATCCTAAGGTGATACAGGTTGAAATACCTTCATCCAATAATAAATAAGATGAAAAATTGTTTCCTTATAAAATATATATTGTTTAATATTTTGGGAAAAAAAGGTAATAAAATCATTTTTTAATAAAGCATATTTTTGAATTAAAAAACAATTTTGAAAATTTACTTCTTATTTATGAAATTTTTTAAATTAATGAGAACATATTAATTATTTTCAAAATTTTGTTATACATATTCATACCAAAAATTAAATATCTTGGTTATAATGATGTACTATATTATGGTACATTTAAACTATGTATGGCATGTATCCCTACCTATTGATGAAATTAAATTTATTTGATGTGAAATATTTCATAAAATATAGGGTAGTTTCATTCTATCCCATACAATAATTTTCCCATTGAAATTCAATCATTTACATATATAAAATAGAGGATAATACTACCTTATCACATCTTCTAGTACATATATATCTTTAGGAAATATATTATTTCATAGATAAACTTCGACCAAGTGAGTGGTCTTGTTTCACATAACATTCTAACTTTCATACAGAATATCAAGAAGTTTTTACTCTTAATAATGATAATGACAAAGTGGAACATACTATGATTTTGGTAAATATGAAGGACCAGATATGTATTTCACATATAGATATGCATGAAACACATCATGAACATGATAGTGAATCGGTACAAGAACCAAGTGTTAATGAACCATCTATATTATATCAAGAACGTCCAAGGAACTAATATATCTTGGGACTCTCTTACCCTAATTCCAAATATCACAACCTTCATACAATGAGATATTAAATGGAATAACATGTTACCAACATGAATATCTAGTTATTACCAATTATTTTTAGCAAAAAAAATTTGTGGACTATGAGATTCCCTGATATGATTATAAATATCTCTATCCTTCTATAATATTTCAAGAGACAACTCTATCCAAATTCTATTCAATTCACTAATGTCATTATATAATTTTGGATTTAATAAATTTCTACCATCGAGGTCATCATAATAATCCTTATATATTTTGGGTGAATTCTATTTTTGTATGAAAATTATACCAATGGAAGCTAATGATCCTAACAACCATTGAAATCCATGGATAAAGATGTAAACATGTATTTTAGAGTTTGAATTTTAGTCTTAGACTAAAAATATATATTTGAATGATATGCATTAATAAAACAAAACTATACATCCAAATCCTACTAAATACCCCTATTTAACATTAATGTGATCCTCATATCCCAATAAAATACAATAGAATGTGGTACTCAATGAAACCATACAAATTCAATGATGTAAAATTTGGAAAGATGATTGATAAAAACGTATTCTTTGATGGAAATGGAATTCTCTAATTTCATAAGGTGTTAAACTAAAAAGAAAATAATATTATTAATTTTATAGGGTTTTTTGGGTCTATCCATTTCAATTATGGTATGGTTAATTTTTGTAAAATTCCATTATACTTATGTCTCATAGACATAACATTCTGACGTACCATGTTCATGATGCATACACTACAATAGACTTTTATTTTTATCCTACTATAAATATCCTTTCATATTTCAATATATATTCATTCATACAAGATGATTTTATAAAGATTAACTATGATCTTCTTGTGATAAATCCTTCTTTTATATTTGGTACTAAACGAACACATACTCTATTCTTGAACCATGTCAGTTTACAAGAATCATACTTGATCTCATGATCTTTTTTCACCTTCTTCTGTAATTCCACTTACTATTTTTTTTATTCCACACATGGATTGATAGTCGATCATTCAACTAAGAAAGAATTTATCTATCCCAAATACTCATGAATATAAGATCCGTATTCTATAAATTCATAAAAACCAGTTATCATTCAATACTCATCATGGAAAACATAGCATCTTTTTTTCTGACTCAATGAATTATCTACCTTGTTCACTTTTCCATGGGGGTAATATTATGATTTTTAAAATTAATTAATAAACACCAATCTTATCATTTGGAAAATATTGAACACTTTTTTAATGAATATATTCTTTATGATTTTAGTATATGTATACATATATGACTGTTCATCATAATGAAAAATAATCTATATTTTAAATGAACAAAATACATCTTCAAACTCCAAATAATGTAAGAGATAATTTTGTCATGGATTTGAAATTAGTGATAAGAATAAGGATTCACTATACTATTCTATATGGGGAATTTCTATATTACCATTTTTGATGAATCACTAATGATTAAAATCCTTCTTCATTGTATGGTATTATAAAAATAGGATAAATAATAAATATTCTCTTCAGTTTCTTGAAGGGTTCCTAACATTAATTGGTATAAGGGAGCATGGATTACATATAAGTAAACATGGTTATTTGATTATATATCTTGGATAAATCGATCACAAAACTCTTATTGTATCCATCAAACCCTAGAAAAATAAAGATAACAATTACCATGGTTTTTCTAAGCCATTGGACAATAACTTCGGTCTTTGAGGTATCCAATTCTATAACCATAGTTGAGATTATATAATATAAAAATAGAAATTTCATTATCCAGGGCTCCCACTCAGTGAATTTTTTCATACATATTCTCCTTCCTTAGGGCCTTCAGTATAATTCACAAGTGATATTAATACACTACAATAATAATGGGGTATATATAAATATCATCAATAAAGACTTCCAAAAAATGATCATTTTATTATATAATGACTCTATTAATTATGTCAATGAAGATTACATGGGAATTAATAAGACCAAATGATATCCCTATATATTTATGGTATCCATACCTTATAGAAAATGGTTTTTTTGATATGTCGTCACTTTTTTAGTCTCAATTGATAATATCTAAGTTATATTTCAATGATAGAAATATATTTATAGGATTTAAATTGATCTAAAACTTATCAATGTGAGGAAAGAAATAATTATTTTTTATTGTGATATTTTCCAGATCCAGATAATGAATTCATAGTTTCATTAATACATATTTCCTCTTAATTAAACAAGTGACACCCACTGGGTCATTGGTACACCAAAAAAAAATTAATTTACCTTTTGGTTTATATTTATTTTTATTGGGTGTTGGGGATGAAAACCATATTTTTAGGGAAACGAATTCCATCTGCATAATTGGCACATTTTTGTATAACCAAGTGGCTAATAGTTTAGTGGTGATTATTTGGGAGATAGTGAGATTTTAAACAGTTTTAGAATAGTTATTTATACTATAAAAAATTTTGATAAACTACATATAAAAACTTTTGGGATGGGGTATCACCCACTTTTATGGTGAAAAATATGCATAACAGTGAAGCAAAACCATGTGAGTTGTCCAACACATTTTATTTTTTTCTTTTTTTACCAATATTACCTTGATGGGTTTTTATCATGTTATACTGTTTTCTTATCTCATTCATTCATAACCCTTATCCTTTATCATTATATCATAATCCATTCAATTTAGGTTGACTATCATTTTATCATTTGTGTTTTGCTATAGGTAAACATCCTTCTTTATGTTTCTTCCTTCCTTCTACCTTTATCTTTCTTTGAATTATATTTCCATTGATGTGTAGAACCCTATAGGATGTTTTGGATGAACCTATGGTGTTTAATGGGGTTTTTATTGACTTCAAATAGATCAGATGTGTGATGTATTATTCATCATATTTCGGGTGATTGTCATCATAGTGGGTGAGTTTGGATCCATTTTTGATGTAGGTGTCTATATATAATAATGGTTTCCATGTATTACCTTTTAACTCTTAATATAATTTTTTTATTAAATTTTAATTTAATTTAATAATTAATGATTCTTATTCTAGGTTTTATGTGATTCATGGTCTGAATTTTCAATTTTTATGTTTAATGTTAGTATTCCAAATGGGTGTGTATGAGGTGCTCCCCATGTGTTGGGTATAATTGGTCAAGTTATTTCATGGTTTAAAATGGGTTTCTAAAATGGTTGATGAACTGGATTTTCTGTTAGAATGGATATTTCTTAAACTAGGAATGTTTTTTATTAATATTTGTTGTTAAATTTCATTTCATGTGTGGGTCTTGTGATGGAGGCATTTATGGAATTGAGTACAACTTGAGATACCTTGGGTTTTAGATTGGATAGTCGAAGGTACCATGATTGAATTTAGTGTCAAGATCAAGAAAATTTACATTTCTTTTCTAAGGGACTGCAAGAGAAACTGGCAGGAATAGTGAGAGAGCTACAACATGATTTTCAATGATAATGAAAGAGATCATGGAGTTTAGTCTAGGGAAGACCATGTGAGTTTCAAATTTATTTTTATTGCATTAAAACTATATTTATACTCCCTCAAATTAGACCCCACTATTTATAGAACATAGTGAAAGTTACTCTTTTTATATGGGATTACATGCTTCTATGTATTGTGTTTAATCATTTTTTTATTTGATATAATGCGATTATAAAAATTTTTTATTTTGTTATATTATGATGACGGTATTATGTTCATGTCATTATTAGGCCTCATTTTTGGTATGTTGAGCATTTTTATTCCATGGGTATTTTATTATTTCATTCATGTTGATAAAATTTCATTTAAAACTTGTTTTATTAAAGGAAAAACAAACGGTATTATAAAATATTTTTTTAAATAAAAATATATCAGTTTGTAATAGTAATGTAAAATGATTTTTCAAACTCGTTTATTATTTTTCATGGGTTAAAATCCTCTAGTATTATTTTGGTGGTATCCAAATTATCTTTGGACCTCACACATTACATATTCTTTTGGGACATATAGATTTCATTTCATATGACACATGTAAAGTAAAGGTACCAATATGAATTCGTGGATCTTATTGATTACTGACATGTAGTGTTTTATTAGAGAAGGTATGGTCTCAATGGCTCAACGCATGAGAATCCATTTTGGACTATTTAGTAACCTTTTTATATATTTATAGTTGTTTTCTGGTCCTTCATCTTATTTTGGATTTTGAGATTTTGACTTAAAATACCGTGTTATGTCATATTTTATAATATTGCATATGTGTAATGTTGTCATGGTATATCAATGTTTTAATACATTTATCAATATTTTTATTTATATTTTCTAACTCTGATGACATTGGAGTGGCCTCCCCACTTCATGTAGGTGTCATTCCTGTATACCATGCAAGAAATTATTCCCATGTGACTATTTGTGTATGATTAGTTCTTATATCCAGTTCTTAGGGATTGAAAAAATGATTCAGGGCTTGTGGTGCATTGGCTCAGGATATGCGTCAAGAATTCCATGGTTGGATCGTTTAATTTTTTTTAGAGTGTTGTTTATTTGTGATGTTGTGGTAGTCTGGAGTTATGACCATCAGGACTCATGAGGTAGGAGGATATGTGTACATAGTCATCACTTCATTGGGGTGAATATCATGTTTTCCTAGTTGGTATGTGATTGTGTTTATGTTTTCATCCTAGACACGGGTTGTTTTAATGAAAATTTTATTTATCTCTCCATGTTTTGTAGAGTCATAGGGTGGTCCTGTGGGATGATTTGAGTTTCAAGATGACATTTTGGATTTTGAAGGTGGCACATGGTTTAGGTTCCTTGTTAATTTTAATCATTAGTATCATGTGTGTCCTTATCTATTAGATTTTTATGACACCCAAATGGTTGGGGCCTAGTTTGTCTAACCATGCGTCGAAATCATGAAATGTGGGTAATGGACAATTTTTTTTTTGAAATTTTTATTCATTATCATTTGGTATTACTATTGATTATAGGGATAATTTTTGAGACCCATGAAAAGTATCAGTTTTAGTTTATTTGATGATGTTCGAGATTCTATAATGTTTTTATTGGGTTTTTATTTGTTTCATTTAGAGAATTCCACCTCGAAATACCTCTTACAGTCCTAGCGATATTTTTGTTTAGAATCTCCCACATGATAGTCCTCTAATTGAGTCATATGTGGTGGAGTCCATTATCCATATAAGCCAATCATTGGTCTAGGTTGATGGTTGGAAGAAAACAAAATAAGTGGATCTTACCGTACATTTTTTTAGGTATAATCCACCAGTTTTCATTTGGAACAAAGTTCCCAATGATCCTAATGAGTGGTTTGATTAGATCAATTGAATCATTGAGTTTCTAGAGACCCATGAGACCATGAAATCTAGATTCACCGCCAATGTTCTTCAAGGACCACACATTATAGGGATGGGAATCAATGGTGTGAGATCAAAGCGGCATAAGGATCTCATGGGGAAAACATTCAATGTGACTTTTAATCAGTATATCAATATAGAAACATTGAGGGATAAAAAGGCCCATTATTTCAAGATATTGGAGGGGGTCATTCGGTGAGGGAGTATTATTATTGGTTTACCAAATTGTTTCATGCCACTCTGGAAATTATTATCTCAAGGATTTATGTTTTTACATGGGATTGAATTATGATATTTGGTCCATGATTATTCTTCAATGATTACCAACCTATTCAGTGGTAATTGAAAAGGTATAAAAGGTAGAGCCAGGTATAAAAATAAGGTTATCTCTCTGTGGTGTTCCATTAGTGTTTGGTAGCCAAATCCCTTCATCCTTTCAGATTATGTATATAGAAGAGTCTCACCGGGGTAATAGAAAGGGTGATCAAGATTCCTCATGTATGGATCTAGCGGTATCTACATGACATAATAAAACAAACTTATTTCATTTATAGAAGGTTGGTTATTCTCGAACCAATTAACTGGAGACCCCAATGATGTTCTACTACTGTGGAAATTTATATTTTATTCCGCACTTCAGTTGGGATTTTTCGATGGGGGCCAGACTACAATCCACTCACTCAATGATTTGGTAGGCATAGTTAGATGCCTCTAATTGAGGAGGATCTCACCCTCAGAGGAAGGGGGATTTCCAATTTTTTAATATGACTTAGGGTAGTCCATATTCTTCATGTCTTCATGTAATTATGGTTTTTCCAAAGAATATTTTTCATGTTCGATAATCATTAGAGGTATTGTGTTTATCTCTTCTTCCCTAGAATATATTCATTTTGATTTATAACATCCCAATATTGTATTTAACTGAAATTAATTTATTCATTAGGTATGAGAGAGGATTAAAAATAATTTTTTACGGGATTTTTTTAACCTATGGGAATAAATAAGAAGAATGGTTTTATGTGCCCTGATTTTTATGTCTTCCTTATTGGTGTGTAAGATCATTGAGATTTCCTTATATAGGAATTGAATGATTTTGAACTTATCATTAACATGGTTTATTTATGTATCTTCATGGATAAGATAGAGTATTATATTTTTAGGGTACATTTTCTTACCATTAATAGGAATACTCAAGTCGTTTTGGTTGAGGTGGATTTATTATTAGTGAGGGAAGGAAAATATTCAGTAGATTAGGGTTTTATTTTAGGCTAATTTTATCTCTTGATCATTTATACCTTAGTGTATTGTTCATTTGGTGTACTTAAAATGGTCTTGGATTTTTACCCAAATGTTCTTCTAGAAGATAAATTTATGTTTCCACCCCATCAATATGTTGAGTTTAGCATCAATATAATCTCCAAGATGAACCCCATTTCATTTCTATCATACCAAATTTCTCTGACTGAGATTAAAGAGTGGAAATTTCATTTAGATGATCTTTAGAGAAAATGATTTATCCATCCCAGAATATTACCATGGGATTCACCAAATTTGTTTGCAAAAAATGTAGATGGGAGTATCAAAATTTATGCAGACTATCATATGCTTAATTAGGTAATAATAAATAATTAATACCCAATTCCTATAATTAATGATCCCTTTGATCCGCTCGAAGGAGATTATTGGATTACAATGATTTATATGAGATCTAGGTATCACTACTTTTGTGTCTAGGTGGAGGATGCTTAGAAGACCACCTTTTGAAGATGGTGTATACATTTTTTATTTAGTTATTCCATTTGGGTTTACCAATTCTCTGGTGGTATTTATAGAATTGATAAACTTTATCATCCACCACATTTCAGACACTTTCATGGACTTATTTTTTAATGAAATATTCTTTTATTCCCATATATAGGAGGATCATGTTGACCATATTGGTTTTTTTCTTGGAGATTTAAGATAGGATCTCCAATATTCTAAGATATCTTAATTCCAATATTGGATCATGGAAGTTATGTTCTTGGTACATGTGATTTCATAGATAGGACTTTCATAGGATGTTGAGAAGGTTCTAGAGGTTATGTATTCAGAGAAGACCATTATTGTTTTCAATACCATAATATTGTTATAATTGGTTAGTTATTATATATTTTTTCTATTAATTATATAGGTTTTCTCCTCCATTGATATATTTGTCTTGAAAATGGGTGATGTTTTAATTGTATAAGAAGTGTTATAATTATTTTAAGTAGTTGTAGGCTTGTTTGAAATCAACACTGATTTTGATACTTCCCAATCCTAGGATAGATTATACAGTGTCTTGTGATTCTACCAATATAGGAATGGGATGTGTAATGATTTATTATAATTATATTATGGCCTATGTCTTGTAAAATATATTCTAACATCAATATAATTATCCCACTCATTACATGGAATTGGAGGTAGTGACACACTCACTAAAGACAAAAAGACATTATTTTTTCATGGGTGAATTTTAATGTAAACACATATAATATAATCGTGAAGAATATATTTACCTTGAGGATTATGATTGATAGAATGAGGTGCTTGGTATAATATCTTCATACAATTAATTTGTAAATTTCATATACATCCCAAAAAGGTAATGTAGTCACTGATTCATTAAGTAGAAAACTTCTAGAGTGGGATGTTTGGGAATTTGAGGATGATTAGGGTGTGATGTGCTTGTTTTATATTCTATGTATAGAGGTGGAATATGATATAGGTATGGTGTTCTAATCCATTTTATAGGAAACACACCCTCTTATATATTAGGTTTTGAGTGAGTAGGTAACCAACCACGGGTGCCACTAGATAAATAGTTCTTTATGTGTTAGGGATACATTAGGTGATTTGTCTGAGTCTCCTTATGGATACCTCATTATTCAGAAATAAATAGTAGTTCTTTTGTTTATAAATAATGAGTTGATGCATGTGGTTCGTCATTCTAGTTAGTTTTTTAACCTAATGGAATCCGAGATCTTTTATACCTTGAGAAGTCAGTATTTGTGTCTTTATATGAGGCTTCTATTTGAGGAATTTATTTCCCGATGTCTGACATACTAGAAAATTAATGCAGAGAATAAGATGATTATAAAATTATTTGTTCCTCTAATGACCACAGTGTGTAAGTGGGATGATATCAGGGAAGAATTCTTTATTAGTCTAACTCGTACTTCAAGTGGGAAAGATTCCATATAGGTGATTGTTGTTCGTTTGATAAAATCACCAAAATTAATTTCTATCAGAAAGTGAAAGAAGGTAGAGGACCTCAGAATGCTAAATTTTCAAGAAGTTATTAGGCTTCATGGAATACCCTCAATGATTGTATCTTATTAGGATTCCCATTTCACATCCCTTTTCTGGATGGGAGTCCAAGTTGAATTGGGGACCTAATTGATGTTAACTACTATGTATCACCGACATATGGATATTAATTATGAGAAGACCATCCACACCCTTAGTAATATGTTGTGGGAATGTGTGATAAATTTTTTAGGTTCATGGGAATGGGACCGGGTATTAATTGAGTTTTATTATAATAATATATAATATTCCTCAATATGGATGGATTTATTTGACTCATAGTGCATGTGGTTAGGCTAACTACTGTTGTTTTGGGTTTAAGTTAGTGATACTTACTTATTGTTATGGTGTCTCTTCTAGGAGATGATAATTATAGTAAGAAATATTTGAAATTTATTAGTTATAGATTATATTTTCTATAAGTCATACACTGAATGATGTTATCGACCATTAGAGATTTAGGTTGGAGATTAAGTGTTTCTTCAAGTGTTTATTCAAGTGGGACACTATCGTTTTGAAATGTAGGAAAATTTGTCACCATATTAAGTTGGTTTATATTGTGGTTTGGTGAATTAGGGGAAGATAACCTATCATTTGGTGTTTCTATTTTTTAAGAATATTATCCAAGATGTATTTATTGTTTCAAATTTAAAGAGATACCATCCAGACCTATCTGTTTGTTAGAGTGGGAATATATTATGATTGGTCCTAATTCACCTTTCATTGAGAAGCATATTTGTATCTTGAATTATCAATAAAATATGATTCATGGTATTTACATCCTATTAGTATGTGTGATTTAGAATCATGGTGGTGATAACCACTAGACCAAGGAGTGGGATGATTTGGTGATGGATATGTAGCCTTAACTATTTTTCTTATGAGGATGACAATGGGATTTTTTGGGAGTAATGTGGCTTGATAAAAAGTTTTTGACTCTATATGAGTCATTGTTATGAATTTTTTGGTACTTATTTACCTTTTTTTCATATTTATTTTTATTTATTCTAAAGAATGAAAACATTTTTGGGGGGGAAACAGTCACAAGAGCACATTTTGAGAATTTTGTGTCTAACCATGATACAATGGATATTTGGGGTATAGTTAAAATTCTAATGGTTTGAGTGTGGTGAGTAAAATCTTATAAATTCCAAGAGAAACTATGGAACTTGATAGGGGGTTTTCATCACCCGTACAGATAGAGAATTGTTTTTTGAATCTTACTAATAAACCATGTAAACTGTCTATCACATTAAAATTTTGGAGTTTTACAAAAATTCCCTTGATGGATATTTATCCTCTTTAATCATTAATTCTCTCATTCATGAATATTCCATCTTCTTTTGAATTGATTCATCTTTCTCTCAATGTTTTTTGGATACTCTTTGGATCCTCGGTGATTTTTATTTAGATAAGCCTCATTCTTTGAGATTTCATCATCTTTTCCCCATTTTCTTAACTTTTATAAAATTTATATGGATCTTTTGATCTATATATAGTGATTTGGATGAACCTAGGGTGGTTATTTTTTGTTTTGGTTTGATTTATTATGGATTAGGAATTTGAGGTTTTCTTCATCCAATGTCTGGTGGTTGTAATCATATGTAACAAGTTTGGAACTTTTTTTAGGGTAGGTGTCACAATTTATGTTCAATTTACACTTCTTACCATTATTTTCATAATATACTTTGGTTTTTTGTTTATTAAATTTTCTCAATAGTTGAATTTTGTTTAATTTTTATTCAGTTTTCAATGTTATCCAGGGATGGATTTGGAAATTTTGAGGTTTAATGTGACTTTTCCTAGTGTGCATGGATTAGGTTCACCCCAAGTTATTAAAAAACAGTGTATCAAGTTGTTTCATAGATTCAAATGTGTTTCTAATAAGTTTATATTAATGGTTTTACATTGATAAAATAATTGTTTTCAAATTGGAAATTCAATTTGCTAAAATGGATTGTGAAATGAATTTTGATGTGTGGAACATTGGATGTTGAAATTTTTGGAATTGAGTAACAAAAGAGATACCTATGAAGTTAGTGGGTGTTTTCTGTGGAACTATGAGAGCCTTTAGAGGGAAGACTGGGTGATCTTCCAATTATTTTCCATGTGTGTTGAGAGCCTTTGGTTGGAAGACAGGGAGATCTTCCACTCGATTGACCAAGAGACCGAGAGAGCCCTAATAACTCTTCCATGGAATTACTGTGAGAGAACCCACTCTATTTACCCAAAAATAAAAAGTATATCTATCCTAACTAACATTATACCATTATGGTTATAACCATTTTTTCACATTACTCGTGATGTGTTGGTTTATAATATTCTATAGAATATTTTAAGTCCTTGTTTCATGTGATATCGACTATTATTCACATTTATGATTATATGATTATATAATGATTATGATTTTATGATTGTGCCACTATTATTCCATGTTTGGGGCTCTTTGGTCATGTTTGTGCAATTTGGAAAATTTTATCTACTCTATCCATGCTAATAAAATATATTGGAAAAATATTTAATTAATAGATAACCAATAGGGTTACAATGAGTTATTTTAAATTAAATTAAATCAATATGGAATAGTTTTTAATAATTAATTTTCAATCTAATTTTTGGTTTTCATGTTTTAAAATACATAAATAGTATCATAGTGGCATCATACTAGGATTTATGCCCCAGACCAAAAATACACCTTTGTCCATATGTAGATTTCATTTTGTAGGACATAATTAAAGGAAATGACATTAGGTAAATTAGTGGATCTTCATGATTATCAGAATCTAATGATTAATTTTAAGAATTGTGTCCTCACTGGGTTTGCTCATCCGGATCAGTGTTTTGAGTTTTTTGCACCATTATTATATATGAATATTCAATGTTTGGTGATGTCACCTATTTTGTATTTTGATATTTTTATTTTAGATACCATGTTATATATTGTTATCACATATTGTATATATGTGATGTCATTATGGTATTTTCATAACTATTAATGTGTTGTTTAGGATTTTTATTTATATCAATTGACTTTGGTTACATTAGTATGGCCATACCACTTCATGGTTTTTTTATAATAGTATATCATGAGTGAAATATTTCACACATAACCATTTAATTATGTTTTGTTATTATCTACAGAGCATGTATATCAGGAACACACATTTGGCCTTGTGGTACCACAACTCATGATGTGGGTCGTCCTCATTCCGATCAATTCATTACCAAAAAGAACAAGTGAACCCCATGGTGATGTACTAGGTTGAATAAATCCATTATCATGATTATCATGGAGTTCTATTCAATTTGTGTAACTCAATCAGGTCCATTATATATGGTGTCTTACAAATAAGAATGGTATCATGTATGACTTCTATTTGAAACTAAACAACACAATTCAAAAGAATTTTGAAGAAGCTATTTTATAAAAAATTCAGCATACTTTAATAAAATATATATATCTTCAATGTTGAGTTTGTTACCAACCATCTGAGATAAAAGAAAACCCTTTGAATACGATTCAATACCTATAAAATGGATTTAATTTTCATTAGATGTTTATATTTATTCTCACACAGAAACATAATCATTGGCTTCTTCAAATTATCAAATATCACTCCCCTTATATTGAAATTCATATGGGATTTATGATAAGTTATTATTGTGGGGTGAGGAAAAAACAATTATTTCTTTTGTTAAAATTCATTGTTGGGGTTAATCTATGTTTTCTCTAGAGTGGAAAACATAAAAATCATGTTTCTCACTTTGAATAAGAGCGAAAACATGATGTTTTTAAAAAAAATTTATTTAAAAGAATGAATATAAAAATAAATCAATTAATATAACTGTTGAAAAAACAATAAAAAATTGATTAAAATATATGATATGAGAATGGTAATCAGTCAGGTGTTTTCTTCCAAATTCAATGCTATCATAGTTATAATTTATCTAATCCTCATCTGCCAAGTAGATTAATGTGATATTTCACAATCTCTTCCTCTAAATCCCTTTGTCAAATAGTGATGGTGAGAGTAAACACTTTCAGGATCTCAAATTGATCTACCCTCCTTATAATGTCTAGGAATGTCGTAGAAAATATACTCAATCCACATAAGCAATACCCAATCAGGTCATGTTTATCCCAAATAATCAAGAGTGATAACTACTACTTACACAGGTAGTGAAAATTACCAAGTACTTATCAATCAATCCTTGGTCAATTTCATCATATATAAACCCGATCATAGTGGATGGAGAAAAATGATGATTTACTAATGAAATATAAAAATATAATCTCAAAAAAAACCATCATACTTGATAATGAAAATCCCAAGTATAATTTGAATCCAACTTCACAAAAGATAAAATTTATTTTATAACATTATGTTCAATAACATAAGTACTATGAAATGAGAACCTCCCCTTTCCCAATCAATTATAATTTTACCCCTCCACACAAAGGGTATCTATAAAGAATGGGGAAGAATATTTCATTAAAAACTATGGGGGGAAATAGGGGGAAAAATAAAAGACAAAAATTTCTCCTCTAGAATATTTCCTCCAAAATAATTCAATATTTATGACTAATTAACGATCAAAAATATATTATATACCTTCTTAAATTTTTTTATGAATAGAATTTTATATCTACTAAAATAATTTCAAGGAAATTGGATATGTGTATGAAATGTTATGTCATTATTACTCAAGGTCACATTTTTTAGATGGAGAGACACTTCATCCCCATCCACTGTGACAAATGAAAAGGCATACCAAATAAGATAAATTTCCCTAGAATTAAATTTTGACCCAAAAACTTGAACCCAAATTCATTTTCAATGGGAATAACCTTATTTGTATTCCTATATCCTGATATATGACTCATTTATTGAGGGGTGGTCCATTAATCTAAGTGAAATATTTTTTACATTGAAATTTTTTTGGGCCCCTTGGAATTTGAATATGATTTGGTTCTAGTTTGAAAGATTAATACCATGAACAATTAAAGCCTAAAAAGAATCAATTTATTTAAATCAATATTGAGAAAATTTATGCTCAAAATATTGAAGTGAATGAAAACTATTAAAATTCATGATGAATGTAATTTTAACATTTTACTCCAATATTTACAAAAAATAAAAAATTATTCAAATAATCTATAATTATTAATTTAATATAGAATAAAAAATTTCAATATACATAAAAAATATAAATATTATCTATTTCAGTTCTACCAAAAATAAAACATGAAATCATGGACAACTAAGCCTCACAATCAAATCAAATAAAATTTAAAACACGTACCAATGAGATTCACCAATTTTAAAACAAGAAACAAAATATATAATGACTCATAAAACACCAATATTTCATGTTCTACATTCAAATAATAAATTACATTTCCATTTAATTTCCCCTCCCATGTAAATAGTATACCTACCTCACATGATGTTTCTCTCATCTAACAGATGTCATTTTTGAATAAGGATTTTCTCATCCAAACCCATTCAAGAGTCACCAATGTCTTGATGAATTCATACACCTATCTGAAATGTGATTCAATTTCATGTGTTTATGATGAGGAATATTTAGGTATATTCAATATCATTTTAGTGGTAGAATTTATATTAAAAAAGATTAAGGATTAATTTGTAGAATTTGGATATTTTTTAAAGAATAATTAAAAGATTAAAATTTACACTCAAGTATGGAATCTACCCCACTCCCCAAAATAGTAACTCATCTCCAAAATTATATAATTTTTTTGCATGGATAACCCATAGATTCTAAAATTCATCATATTTTTTTTAGAAACTAGTTTTGAAAATTTCATATTATTTTGTTCATTAAACCAAAAGAAAGGAATACGATTTTTTCTTAAAAGCTCCAGAAAGGAATACGATTTTTTCTTAAAAGCTCCAGAAAGGAACATCATTTTCATGAAAGATCTTGAAATTCATATCTTTGTAAAAACAATTAGAAGAAAAAACACCTCTTAAGATTATTATTTTTCACAAAATGTATCTTTAAATGACATATAACAACACAAGAAAGCTCTCCCCATACTTATGTTCAACTTAATCACATAATTTCTCTTCAAGAGTTGGTTTGATTGGGAAACATGGATTGTAAGGTGGATAAACTAAAATGTTTTTCATGTATTATATGTTTTAAAAGGATTAAATATACAAGGTAGGATAGAATATAAATTATTATATTTCAAATGAATCATTAAAACCTAATAAATTCCTCAATAGTTAAAAGATTAACTTCCTTAATCCCTTATGTTTTGAATGGAATAATTCTAATTATACTGAAAGAATTCATGGTTTAATTCTCGCAATATATGAGGTTAATTAAAATAATATAAAAAATGGTTTATATTCCAATGGGAAAATGATTTAAAATATAAAGATAGAGATATGTGGCATGATATTCAAAAATAACAGGACATTTCATGAAAGTCCCAAATAATTGAACTTGAAACAGAGTAATTTTTAGAAGAAATTTCAGATCAGTTTGATGGAATAAGTTAGTTCACTAATTGAAATGGGTTTAAAAAAGTTTAAAATATTATAATTTGATCTCAAATGTGTCCAAAAACATAAATATTTAAAAACAAATCTATAAAATTATAAAAAACAACAATAGATACAAAAAAATTTAAATCGTAAACTAAAAATGTTCCTTCCAAAAAATAATGTGATTTAGTTTCCTCAATTAATTCAAGAAGACTTAACTTATAATCATATTTTTTTTTAATAATATTAAGAAGGTAATTTATTAGGAGAGGTGTGACCAAACATATTGGTAGAGAAATTATGACTTAATATCCTAAGTGCTTCTCACTAAAAACCCATAGAAAAAAGAAAAAAAGAAAACATAATAAATTTATTTGAAAAAAATAAAATAGTATGTGATTTAGAATATAAATATATATAATGGTTTTATACTCTCTATGGGCCTTGTATTTTTATTGCCTCTATATGGGTAGTTCCAGTTGGTTATCCACAGTCAAATTGTGCATTGAGTTTCCTTGATTGTAACAACCAACACATCTTCCTTCCAACATGAACTTCTTCCTTTTTATTGAGGATTATATAGATAGACTATGAAAAATACACCCACATGTAAAGGATATAGAACTTGTAACATGTTAGTAGGATAATTATTGGGGCAAAATATGTTATGGTTTATAATAACATAACCTCTTATTCATTCTCTAGTTCCATCATTAGTTACAAAAAATAAACGAAAAAATTTAAGGGAATCATAGAGTGTAATTCTATTCTAAAAAAATTAAAACATAAATAATATATATAAAAATATTACCCTTTTATGTAATAAATTTATGTGTTGGTTTCCCTATGAAAATATTCATTTATCTTCTCATGTACTCCCCTAAATAAATGTTCAAAAATTTCACAGAGCTCCATATGTTCCCCTTCAAATGCATCTTCTTTTTAATCATCTTTATCATCTATTGAAATAAAAGTGTTGGAAATATATGAAAACATAAAAAAAATTGATGTAATAATCAATTAATCATCAATAAAATTTTAATTTATAGAGTGTAGAAATGTATTATCTTCCTTAATTGGATTAAAATCAATTTCTTTCTCAGTGGAGACAGATTTATAGAGTTGAATATCATTGGAAAGAGGAAGGTATTAAAGATACTATATATTTTCTTCACATTCAGCCACTTGAGTGGTTTTTTGTTCTCAAAAAAATAAGGATATATACAATGGTGTTGGCTCTTCTATATTTTAAAGAATGGGGAGATCATATTTCACCTCATATTCATTACAAAATTCATCTAAATATTATTATTCTCGCATAAGTAATTTAGCTTGAAAAACATCATAATAAATATCCTACAATAGAGGTTTATTAGGGACAAATGGATCTTCATTAAATTTCATCAATATCTCAATGGGTTATTAAACATAAATGTTTAGCGGGGATAATTTTACAATCAAACATTTTGTATCTTGTTCTTGTTCAAACAACACCTACTGCTTTTGGGTTGCATGTAAATATTTTTCTACCCGACCTATTTTTCTCTCCATAGTTTTCATTATTTTACTAATACTTTCCAATAATCATTGATGATCCTATTAAACTTATAATTCATGCTGTTGAATCTATGAGTAATCATTCCATGAATAATAATCACAATTTTAATACATCATAGACAAAACCATTATTTTATTTTTTAATGTAAATAAAATATTTATAAAATGTTAGATTTAAATTTTTGCCACTCCCACCCTATTAATAAATCCATTTTTTGACATATTATAGTCATGAGGTGTTGTAAAAAATTATTTCATTTTTTAAAATGTAGATTAGTGGTTCTCATATGTTTTATCCAGATAATAGCGCCCAAAAATCATGTTTGGCACATGAAATTAGATAAAAAATGATTGTTTTTGAAATTTTTTTATTTTGAAAACAAATGGATGAAATAAAAAAATATTGAAATTTGATTTAAAAATATGATATGAGAAGGGTTATAAATAAAGGTTTGGGTTTAAAAATGTAATGTTATCATAGTTCTTATTTATCAAATACTCTTCCCCTAATTCAATTAAAGTGATATTCCACGATCTCATCATCTAACACACTTGGTCAAATGGCGATGTAAAGAGTCAAAATTTCTAAGATATCAACTTGGTATACCCTTATCTCAATGTGAGAGAAATTTTTATTGAATATCCTAAATTTTATTGGTATATACTATATCGGATCTTGTTTATCCCAAACAATCAAGAGCATCCACTACCCCATTCACACGTACTAACGGTCTTCGAGTACTTCGATATTAATCCCCAATCTATTCCATCAGATATAAAATAGAACCTAGTAATGGGATAAAATGATAATTGACCAAAGAAGTATCACAAATATAATTTAAAAACATGGTCATAGTTGATAATAAAAACCACTCTTTGAAATTTAATCCAACATCCAAAAAGAGATAAAATAATTTATACCATTATGTGCGATAATTCGAGCATTAAAAAAGGAAAACATCCCCTTCCCAAATTACTATAAATATTACCCCCCCCCCCCCACAATGTGAAGGTTATATATGAAAAATTAAGAATAATAAGTCAGTATAATATTAAGAAGAACAAAAGAGTAGAAAAGATAATAAGACACTTTCTCCTATAGAATCTGTCCTCCAGAATGTTGCTCCATTTTTGCGTACCCGACAGACAAATATCACCAATATTACTTCAGAAAATCTATTCTCAATAGAGGATTTTATTGACCCTAAAAATTTTAAGGCAATTTTAAATGTTTAAAAAAATTTATTATTTATTTCTTGACGACCACTTTTTCTTTCTGAGAAGACTCTTCACTCCCTCCAATTGGAAAAATGAAAAGCCAGACATAATAAAAAAATTTCTCCATGGAATTAAATGTATAAATGAACCATATATATCAATTTAATTTAAAATTGTAATATCCTCATTTTATATTTTATAGATTATTATATGACTCATTTATTTAGGGTGGCCCATTCTGGCGGGAAAAATGTTTTTATATATAAAATATTTTCTCACACCTCTTGGATTTAGAATTATTATTTGGTTAAATTTCAGAAGATGAATACCAAGAAAAAATGAAGCCTAAAATAATAAAAAATACACTTGGATCAATATTGAAACATTTATGCACAAAATATAGAAGTGATAAAAAAACTTCTAAAATTTCAAAATAAATAAATTTTTAAATTCTAGCCCAAAATTCACCAAAATGTCAAAACTGAATCAAATTAGCTCAAATTGTGGAATTGTTAGTGATTAATTAATTGAAATAAAAATGTAAAATATTGGAAATATTTTGTATCTCAATTCCCCTTAACTTATATCTTTGAATCCTAGATAATTAATCCTATGAATCAAATCAAAGATAACTTAAAACACATATCCATGAGATCCACCAATTTGATTACCAAAAAAAATATATCATGGCACATCAAAAAACAATATTCAAAGATATCCATTTATATAATTCAATAAATATAAAGTTCATTGCTTATCTCATGCACACCATGTACCTACATCAGCTCAAGTTTCTCGAATCTCACAAATGTCAATTTGAAAAAAGGATTTTCTCATAAAAATAAATTTAAGAGTCACAATATGATTAATAAATTTCTTCATATAATCTAGATGTGATTTAAGGCTTTGTTTTTATCATGATTAATTTTTTTGGTTTTTTTGTGGTATTATTTTTTTAGGATTTAGATATCAAAAATTTTTAATCCGAATAATTAGAGTTTAACTACTTTTAAAGAATAATTGCGTGATTCTAATTTTAACTGAAGTTATGGTCTCCTCCTCACTCCCATTAGTAGAAAATAAATACTAAAATATTTT
The DNA here is from genome assembly GCA_963277665.1 of Viscum album. NCBI lineage: Eukaryota > Viridiplantae > Streptophyta > Magnoliopsida > Santalales > Viscaceae > Viscum > Viscum album. The sequence continues at coordinate 1,286,949,666 of OY728134.1, forward strand.
CAAAATATGCTTCATGTAAATTCCAAATATTATAAAATTATTCCTCTTTATCATAGAATTTTATTCCTTAAATATTTGATAATTATTTTCATCAAAATCACAAGAATAGAACAACCTTTTCCATGATTTTTCCAAAAAGGCACATTGCTTTAGGGAATGAATTTTAAAAAGAAGTAAAATATATTATTATTTGATTTTTCATCCAATGTTTCTTTAGATGGTGCATCAAAATACTAGACAATTTTTGACCACACTTAAGGTCAACTAGATTATTAAATTTCACTTCAAGATCTGGTTGGAGTGGGAAAACTGGATTATAATATAGATAAAATAACATGTTGTTCATGGATTAGAATGTCTAGAAGGATTATATATACATTTTAGGAAAGAAAAATAATAATTATCATGAAATTGGATCTTTAAAACCATTTAAATACCTCAATTATTTAAAATACAGGTACTTTAATCCATCATGTTTTAATAGGAATAAATCAAATTCTTTTTTTTAAGAAATCATGTTTTGGGTTTATAAAGAAATTATATGAATGTAAATAATATAAAAAATTGTTCATAAGCCTCATGATAATGTGATTTAAATGATAAATACAATGATATATGGTATTTGATTTAAAAATCAGAGGGCTTTTCATGATAATACTAATGATCTAAACATGAAACAAAGACATTTTAAGAATTCACTTAAGATCTATTTCATGGGTAAAATTTTTCCTTAAATGAAATGAGTTTAGTAATATGTAAATATAATAATTTGATCTCACATATTTTTAAAAACCTAAGAATATGAAAATGAATCACAATAATATTTGGAAAATAAACATTTGTTTTGAAAAAATAGAAATATTTCAAAAAAAACCTATAATTATTCACTCCACTAAAATTAAATGATGAATTGTCTTTAATTAATCCCAGATGATTTAAAAAATAATCATATTTGTAATTTTATCATAGAACGTAAGATTTATAGAGATCTAAAACTAGGCTTATTAGAATAGAAACATAGATTTAATATCTTTTATAATGCCCACTAAAAAATGCTAAGAAAAAGAAAAAAGTAAAACAAAATAAATTTAATTAATGAAAGGAAAATTAAAAAAGAACATGAATAGAATTATATATCTTGGTTTAACACACCAATTGGTCCCTAGTTTTTTTCATCCCCTTAATGAAAATTTCTTGATTTTTATCCCCAATATGAAGGTTGGTGGAGTTTCCATGATTGAAAAAACCAAAACATCTTCCTTCAAACTTTTACTTCTTCCGTATTTTTAGGATTATCTATACTGAGTATAGAAAATCCACCCCTAGGGAAATGAGATTCAAATTTTATGGTGGGCATAGGATAATTTATGGATCCTACAATTTATTTTTTTCTACTTTCATCACATATTCATCAATATATAATTCTTTCATTAGGTATGATGCATTAATGGAAAAAAAGGGAAAGTGAGAGTGCAATTCTACTTGAAAACAATTTATTCACGAAGATGGAATATAAAATTATTCCCATTAAATGTATAAATATTGTGTATTTTTTCCCTAAAATTTATAATTTCATCTCCTTATGTACTTCATCTACTCAATGTTCAACATTTTCAGGAATATATATATGTTCCTCTTTAGATACATCTTCTTTTTCTTGTTATTATTCTTCCACTAAGGAAATAAAAGTGTTGGAAGAATATGAAAATTTAAAACAAGGTGAGGTAATACACAATTCATATCCAATAAAATTCGAATCAAAATAATTTCAAAAAATATTATCTCCATTAATTATATTTTATTAAATTGCATTCTCTTTGAAAAGTTATTCTTGGAGTTGAATTTCACTAGACCGAGTTTTGTATTTGTGCTCCTCCATATGTTCATCACATTACACCACTTGAGTGGTGTCTTCTTCTCCCAAATATAGGGATAGATAGAAAGGTGTTGGTTCATAAACTCTTTGAATAATAGAGATATATCATGACACCTTATAATAATTATTAATTTCATCCAAATCTTATTCATACCTCATACATATGTCAATATAAAACTTTTATTCATCAATATCCTAAAAAATAGTTTGAGTCGGGCCAAATGGATCACCTTTTAATTCCATCAAGGTCTCTTTAGGTTCTTCACCATTAAATATGTATGGGGATAATTCATAGAAAAATTATTCTATTTCATTTTCTTGATTCAAATCTATCTATTGTTTCCAGGATGTACATATATAATAAATTATGCAGTATATTTGCCTCTCCATATTTTTCTATTTTTTATAGATAAATTCCAATAGGTATTCAAGATCATTATGAAATTATTCATTATAGTCTTTCAAATATAATTAATCAATACATGAAAAATAATCTCAATATTAATACATCAGGTATAGATATATTTTTTATATTTTTTTGAAGAAAATAATTTTTTTAGAAAATGTGAGAAATTTATTTTTTTCACTACCTACCATGTAACGACCCCATATTTTGACATGTTCCTACCATTGAGTGTGTTAAAATCAATTATTTCATAATTTAAAATTAGTGTATTGGTTTACCTAGGTTGTATCCAGCGAGGATTTCACAAAAATCATGTTTTTCACTTTGAATTAGAGGAAAAATAGGTTGTTTTTTAAATTATATGATTTTGAAAATAAATGAATGTAAAAAAAATAGAATGAAATGAAGAAAAATATTGAAAAAAATAGAAAAAGGAATTTGTTGAATACTATGATATTTTAAGGGTTATCATGTTTTGATTTTTATTTGTAATATAATGTTGTCATAGTTCTAATTTATCTAATCATCTTCCACTAAGTCAATTAATGTGAGATTCTATGATCGCTTCCTCCTACTCCATTGCTGAAATATGGATGATAAGAGTAAATCATTCATAAAAATATCTTTATATACCCCGCTTCAAATGATTGAGATAGTTATAGATAATACCCTTAATTGACTTACGAAATAGCAGTTAGGGTCTTGTTTATCCAAATCAATCAAGACTGTCCACTACCCCTCCCACATGTACTGATGATTGTAGAGTACTTCAGAATTAAGTTCACATATATTCCATCATATATAAAGCAGAACCTAGTGAAGGGATGTAATTTATCATTGACCAAAGAAATACAAAAAAGGGAATCTTAAACCAAATTCGATTGTACTTCATTATAAAAATAATTTTTTAAAATTGAAACCAACATTTCAGGCGAGATAAATGATTTTAATTCTTTAATTGAAAGAATTCAATCATTTCAAAAGGAAAATTACCCCTTCCTAAAACACTCAAAATTATACCACACTGTGTGAATAGAATCCATAATGAATGGGGAAGAATATTTCATTGCAAAACTAGGAATAAAAAGAGAGGGGAAAAAAGTAGAAAATTTATCCTCTAAAATCTGTCCTTTATATGTTTGTTCAATTTCATCCTACTGGATAGAAAAAATATAAAATATCTAATCTCAAAATTTGATCACAATAGAGTTTTCTATTGACCCTGGTCATTTCAAGTAAATTGGCCCATGTACAATATAGTATGAAATATTTACTCAATGTATGTTTTTATGCCTCTAAATGCTCATTTTCTCCCTCCTTTGGACACTTGTAAAGGAATACATAATGAGAAACTTTCTCACTCTCATTACATTTATACATGATCCTTACATACCAATTTCCTATCTAGTTATAATAACCCCATTTTGTTCCCTATATCCTGATATATTCTTTATTTCTTGAGGGTGATTCATTATTTAGGCCAGAAATATATTCAACATTTATTATTTTTTGGACCTCTTGGATTTCAAATGGAGTTTGGTTCCAGTTTAGGATGTTGAATACCAAGAACAATGTAATCCTAAAAAAATAATTCAATTTGGATCAATATTGAATATATTAATCATGAAATAATGAAGAAATAGAAAACTATTAAATGTTTATAATTTTGATATTTTGAGATTCAATCAAAAAATACACCATAAATACTAAAATGATTTAAATCTACTTAAATTGTTAAATTTTAAGGGATTAAATCATATAAATACATAAGAAAAATAATGAAAATATTAGCTGCATCAAATACACAACTCCTAAAACATGGGATTAATGATATGTAAGCTCTAAAAATAAAATAAAATAAAATTTAAAACACAAACCCATGATATCCACCAATTTAATTAAAAGAAAAAAAAATATCAATACTCCTAGAAAACCATTGTTTCATGCTCTCCATTGAGATCATTTAGTGTATTTCCACTTCCTTCCTCCTCACATTCACATAAGACACCAACCTCACATGAATTTTCTCTTATATAAGAAATTTAAATTTTCATCAAATATTTTCTCATACAACCTCATTCAAGATTTACAATAGGCTTGATAAATTCCTACATTAACACCATATTTGAGTAAAGGGATTTTGTTTTTCATGAATATTTATTAGGTTTCTGTAATGGATTTTAGATAGTAGGTTTTAGACGAAATCAATTTTGAGGCCAAATAAGGAGAGTATGGATCTTTTTGAAGAATATTTGAATGATTCTAATTTCCCTCGTGTATGATCTACTCCTAACTGACCATAGAATAAAATAATCTTCGAAATAATATCAAAAAATATTTCATGGGAAAACCACACATTATACAATTTTTCATCTTTATCATTTTAATTTCTTTCCAAACTTTTAGATTATTTTTTTATTTCAAAGCTCCAGAAAAGAATATATTTTTTCTATAAATGCTTCACAAAAGAAACATATATTTACTTAAAATCTCTATAAGGGAACATTTATTGGTATAATGACATTTTTCAGTATAAAAAATACTCATTTAATATTTTCATTCAATAAAAACTATCTCAAAATGGAATAGAATGACACAAGGCTTCTCCCCCAGTTAAAATCAACTAGATTATGAAAATTCATTTCATGGGTAGGTTGGATAGGGTAACATGAATTATAATGTTTCTAACCTAGTAGATAGTTCTAAAATTATAGGTTCTAAAAGGATAAAATGTATATATAAGTATATAATAAAATAGAATCTCTTGAAAAGGTATATTTAAAACCAAATAAATTCATCAATAATTTAAAAAATTATCAAATAAAACCCACATGATTTGACCAGAATAAATCAAATTTTGGATAAATAAATTATAGTTTGGTTCTCCCATAAATGAGGTGAATTTAATGAATATGAAAATGAGTTCATAAGCCTCATGGGTTAGTGAGATATGCCATGAGATTCAAAAATTATGGGACTTGTCCTTATATCCCAAGAGATTTGAGATTGAAACATTCATTTTATGATTTTAGTTATGACATGTTTCATGGGATAATTTGTTTCACTCATAGGCATGGGTTTCAAAAATAGAAAAGATAATAATTTGATCTCATTGGTTTCAAAAAACGAATTTGAAAAAGAAACTCATAAAAATTTGAATTATAATTTTTTCAAAAATCATAAAAAATTGAAAATAATAAACTATAAAGGTTCTATCCTCACACATAAATCATGCAATTTCCTCAATGAATAAATAATATTTAACATATAATCATATTTATAATTAAATAACAGTAAGAATGTGTGAAGTATTTGTATGATCTGACTTATTGGTTGAGAAACATTGACATAATCTTATAACTATTGGTCACTGAAAACCTACATGAAAAAGTTGAAAAGAAAACACAATAAATTTATTTAATGAAAATAAAATATAAATATAAATTAAATAATAGGATTGATATTAGATTAACCCCCAAAGTGGGCTTGGGGTTTTGACTACTACTAGACGGACAGTTCTAGTCAGTTATCTCCAATGTAATTGTTGGTGGAGTTTCATTGATTGGAATTACCAAGACTTATTCATTCTAGCATGTAATTCGTCTTTATTAAGGAAGCTATAAATATAGGATTCCCAATCCACCCCCTAGTAAATGAGAGACAAATTTCATGGTGGCAGTAAGATAATGAAGTGGTCCTTCTTTTTCTTGGATTCCATTTTCACAGCCACTTCTTCATTATCCAGTTCTTTCATTAGGTATGCTACATCAATGTAAAAATCCATGGGAAAGTGGGAGTATAAATAAATTTGAACAAAATTAAATCATGAACAAATGATATCAAATTCCTCACCTTTAATGTAATAATCATGTATCTTGGTTTCCCTAGGAAAATACACATTGACCTCCATATATACTCCTTCTAAAAAATGTTCAACAAGTTCATGGAGTTCTATACTTTCGTCTTTAGATTCATATTCTTTTTCTTCATATTCATCCTCCATGGAATTAAAAGAGTTGAAAAAATATAAAAATATAAAACTGGTTGTAAAATATTTTTTGATCTCATAAACCTACTTTATTAAGAAACTCTTCTTCATAAATCCCATATAACATAGATTGATCAAGGAAAATGGTTTTTCTTGGAATTATATCAAGGTATCCTTGGATTTATCACCTTGAAATATGAGTAGGTATACTTATTCCAACACTCATTCTAGTTTGGGTTCCTATTATGGGTCTATGTTCTTCTCTTGGGATATACATACATATTTAGATATCAGTTATATTATTCTCTCTGTATTTTTCATTGTTTCACTTATACATTACATTCAAACTTCAAGGCACTTTTGAAATTCATATTCTTAGTGTTTCACCTATGTTTAATCAATCCATTTATAATAATTTAAATTTTAATACATCATGTATAAATATTTGTTTTGAATTTTTTGAAATATAATAAATTAAACAAAAAAACTGATAAATAGATTTTTGGAACTGACTCAATGGTAATGACACCATGTTATGACACTTAACATTCCTGGGGTGTGGAAAAAATAAATATTTTATAATATAAAATTAAGTGTAGTGGTTGGCCAATTTATTCTTTATAGAGGATAAAAAACCAATCATGTTTTTAATTTCAAATAGAGGAAAATGGATATTTTTTAAATTATTTGGTTTTGAAAACAAATGAATGTAACAAAAAACGAAATAAATTAATAAAATTTTTGAAAAAAATTGACAAAAAATTATTGAAAACTATGATATGATAAGGGAGATCAATTTCTGTATGGTTATAGAATTGAAATTTTATCCTAGTTATAATTTATCCAATCCACTTATAGTAAGTTGAATAAAGTGGGTTTCCATGATTTCTTCTTCACACCCTATTTTTCAAATGGTGATGGTGAGATTAGTCCTTGATATGATATCATATTTTCTAACCTCCTTTTAATGTGTGAGAATGTTTCTTCTAATAACTTCAATTGTTTTTGGAAATACATGACTAGGATGGGATTATCCCAAATAATAAAGAGTATCCACTACCTCTACTATATTTAATAATGGTCATAGAGTACTTCAATCATAATCCCTATTCCATTTAACCATATATAATCTCTAAGACAGTGGAGGGATACAAATGATCATTTACCAAATAAAAATCAACAATAGAATCTAAAATCAAATATGATCGTATTTGAAAAAAAAACTGTTATTAGAAATTGAAAACAACATTGCATAAGAGACAAAAAAATTATACCATTAAGTGAAAGAAAAAATGTATTAAAAAATGAAAAATTCACCTTCCCCAATCACACATAATCCACCACCATATGTAGGGTATCCATGACGAATGGGGAAAAATAATTAACTTTAAAACTATGAAGAACGGAAGAGGGAAAAGGAAATCCTAAAAATTACTCCTCCAAAATCTATACACAATAAGTTTCCCATTTTGTTCCCAAAAATATGGCTTAAAATTTATTACATAATTTATAAAACATTGTTAGGAAAAGAGCATACTAAAAATTTTAATACAACTTGAAATTAATAAAAAATTTCATTGAATCTTTATGAATGGTCATTTTTTCTAGAAGAAAAGTCTCTTCATCTCCCTGCACTTAGATTCTTGAGAAGGAATACATAAGGAGGGAAATTTTCAATTAAATTACTTGTAGACATAAAACTCATAACCCTCATTTATTTAAAATTATAATCAACTCATTTATGGTCTTGTAGCCTATTATATGACTCATTTATTGAGGAGTAGTCCATTTCATTATCCAAAAAGTTTCTCAACAATGATTAATATTTTTGGACCTCTTGGAGTTTGAATGAGCATTGGGTCTTATTTATGAAGATGAATCCCCTAAACAATGGATAAATAAAAAATAATAATTCCATATTGAACAATACTAAAAATTTGATTCTCGAATTAAATAAGTGATAAAAACTATTAAAAATTAATAATTAATAAAAATTAACATTTTAGAATAAAATATACCAAATATCTATAAATGATGAAATCAGATTAAATTGATAAATTTTTAGAGATTAAATCATTTAAATACACATGAAAATTTATTAATATATTATCACTACTAATTTATATAAAGAAATATAATCTTATACCAAAATTAACATAAAATTAATCTAGAGGGAGAATATAGATATGTATAGGAAACATATTCCCACAAACATCAATCAGATAAAATGAATATATTTGAGATGAGGATATCGCTCTATTAGAAGTTTTCAATGCTAATTAAAAATATAATACTTGAGGTGGTATTTTAATAACCATAGAAAATTATTTCAATATTAAAGAGTGGGAATAAATTGAATCAAATAATACATTATCAGTTATAGAGTGAATGTTAAGTATACCTTCCCCAACTTTGTTATATAACACACATCATCAATAATTATCACATGGGATTTCCAGATGACTATTATCTTAAGAGACTACATATATCTGTAATCCCTATTAACCATTATATTCAATAAATGGTTAGAATATTTATTATATTCCAACATTTGAATCTTTAGAGTGTTGGTGGTTTATTCTATTTATATTTCCATGGTTTTTTCTCAATTAAGAGACTCTTTGCATCACATATGTTATATTTTTTCTTAATATCCATCTTTAACGCGAACAAAAAATTTACCAATACCCTTATGAAAATTACCTCGATATTTCCATAAATAAATTGATAATATAGTAAATGTATTCTTCTTCTATCCATGATTTTAATTATTATAATTTCCTTTGAATACATTATTCATTTATTATAAACATCATGATATTAATGGGAATCCATAATCTCTATTTTTACTTGGATAGCACATGAAACACATTCATAATTACCATTAATGTACCTTTTGGATAACTTCCTTTGGAGACTTTGTTTTAGTACACTTATTAATAAATCAATCATATATTATCCATTTACAATTATATAATAAGTCTACCACACAAGTCAGGTAAAAGTTTCCTTGTTTATATTAATGGAATCATTATCCATATTTTTTTATTTAATGAAATCAATTTTCTATTTTCATATGAAGAATATAAAGAATTTACTTGTTGAAAAAGAATATTTTCAACTCATATCCCACCATAGAGTTAAATTATTCTTATTTACTCTTGTTTTTATAAGATTATGTAATTGATCTACATTTATTTACAAATAAAAAATGAATAAAATTAAATTTTACTATATTGAACATTGGAGAAGAGAAAATATTTTTCAATTGTAATACTATAATAATCAATAATTAGTGGATCAACAGACCCACTCAATACAGTCTTATATTGATTTATAAAGGAATTAAATAAATAATTTCCATTCCTTTTATTTTTAGGAATCTTAGAATGAATCAGAGCTTGAGAATGTTTTTTGATCATATAAATAAGAATCTTCATTATAGCTCTCAAAGAATTTGGTTTCTTAGGTGGACAATAATTTTATTTTCCATTACATTTAACATTAACTTGGTTCCATAAGTTTTAATATATTGATTAATACCAAAATCATAGTGCGAGAAATATTAATCACAATGAGAAACCACATAATCATGAAAAATAATTTCTAGAATGTCTTAACTGTGATTAATTATTTTAAATATATGACACCATTGGTTTATCCTTGTGTATATTTGGTTATAATCTATTCAATTACATCATTATGTTTTATAGAGAAAATGTGAGTTAACCAAAAATTATCCTCTAGGAGTGTCAAACCAGGTGCATAGTCAGAGTCAATTCTTTGTGACCTATAATGATGGTTGAGATATACTTTAACAACACTTATCATGGTTATTAACCCAAGATAAAACTATTCCAGAACCATGTACTCATTTAGTATCCAGACATGAATGCATTTCTAGTAAAACCACATAATCTCTAACTTAAAAAAATATATGTATTATATCCTATATTTCATATTATACATAAGGTTTTCTCTAAATATCTAAATTATGAATATCCATAGATTGATTATACCATTAAATTACACCAATTACAGTGATCCATGCATTACTTATGCATATATTATATTTTATTAGATTAATATTTAATACAAAATATAGTGTTCCATAAGAGAACTATTATGGTTTGGTGTGTTTACGGAGATGGATACATAAAAAACTAGACTATACAATATTTACATCATATAACACTATGGTCTTCACAACTAAAAAATATCATATACACATCTTACTAAAATTTTGTTATATCCTATCGAAAAATGAATCATAATAATGGGTGAGATAATATTATTAGTATGGGTAAACATATGATATATCCATCGATGACTGTAATAAAGAATATGCTATTAAGATGGGTATGATAACATGATTATAACTTACAATATTCATTCACAATTATTCAATTAATCATTAATCGCGGAATAAGGGTTTTTAATCAAAATAATAAATCCATAGGAGTAAAGAATCATCAATAATAAGTCACGATCCCAGAAAATATATTATATGTACAAGACATAATTTTTTGAAATACACATTAGAATAGAAACCATTTATTTAGTATATTCCCACTAAAAAGGATATCTGGGTTTATTGGGTTCAATCACCATTCAATCATTTCCTTAATCAATGTTTACCACCATGAATATCATAGTGGACAAAGACCCTTAAGAATTTAGGATCACTCTACATTTCTTCTCATATTATCTCATTACATATTGATCATTACGTAATTCATTGGAGGTATATTTATTCCTAGTTCCACACATCAAATATTAAATTCAATGTGTTCTGCCAGACAATAAGACATTCATCACATCATTATATTGTATCCCATGGAACAAAAATGGGTTTTATAGACATTTCATCATTTTATCATAACATAACCCATGGAAAATAATGGAGTTTCATTAAAATATTATTATTATTATTATAAAATATCTAGACAAAGAATCAGTATATTGTTATTGGATCATACCCCTTGTAAATCAAAATTAACCTCAATAAATGTTATCATAAATGAAAATTTTATATTAAATGTATTGAAAATATTTCTTGAGAAAAATAAAATTTAAATATAATATTTTATTATTTAAAATCAAAATATTTTAAAAATTATATGGAAACAAATTCTCTCAAAATAACCACAAGAAAGTTTAATTGAATCATAAAAGAACAAAGAGGTCATGACGACAGATAATTTAATTCGTGGCGTAATCATTAAAATACAGATTCTCTTCACTTATTTTGTAAAAAGTGAATCATTTATAAATTTAATAAAATAATATGTTCAATTTTTCTAAAAAATGATAGTCAATTTTAAAATTAAAATCATAAAATCATTAAATAATAATCATAATCACTCTTGAACTCATTTAGATAACATGTTTATAGAAGAAAAGGATTTTCTAACAGAAAAAAGAATAACTAAGTTCAACTATTATTAATATATTTTTCAAAACACATTTTATTTTGAAAGGGTGAAAAATTTACTAAAACATCCAATCTATATAAATCAAAAGAGTAAAAGAAAAATTAAGTGTATTGTTCAAATATGGAGCATATAATTTACTCGATGTGAATTTACGCATAAAGAATCCTTAATAAAATATGAATGAAACATAATTTCCTTACCTAAAGTGTCATCTTACATAACATGAATTCAAATATCCTATGTGGTAGAAATATATTTATTATAATAATATTATTAAAACATTTTAAAATGTATCACACAAAATATTATTTTATCATAAAATTATATCACATGTTTATTAACCATCCTTTAATAAAATCATAGTTAAGTTTGATAAGATACTCATTTTCATGTATGCTTAGATGATATGGTTCTCATACTTGAACCATGGTAGGGATTTTTTCATATACATAATCTTTATCTTAAAATATATATCACTTTTATTTTTCATTTAAAGATTAATAATTATTCATATAAAATATTATTAAGTGGGGTTATGGACCCACATTGCATTTCTAAGAGGATTTAAATATTATTAAGTCATAATAATGGAATTGTGTCCAATAAATAATTCAATTTTAATAATTAAGGATACTGGGGTCAAAATACATTTTTCTAAAATAATTATGAGGATATATTGTGTCCTTATCAGTTAGTTTAACCTTGATTTACGCATTTTACCCTTTTGTTAATGTAGTAACATTTTTACCATATTTACATTTAAAAATTACATAAAATGAAATTAGAACTATTAATAAATTTAGATATGATAATTTCGAAGATCGAACCCATTTTTTAAGATTAAATAAAAAAAATAGAAGAAATTAAATTTATATAAAAATAACAACCTTAATGAAATATGGTGTTATAAAAAATGCCTTTAATGTTTAAAGGTATTTTTATACCAAATCATGTATATTTTTGATAGAGAGGGTAAAAAATATTTTTTAAATGAAGAAAATAATGGAATTTTAAAATATATCCTAAAAAATATAGTGATTGTAAAATCATATAGAATTAAATATATATCTTTATGAAAATAATTATTTTCACTATTCATCCAAAAAACAGTTTTTTTATAAAAAATCCCAAAAATTCACCCTAAGATAATTTTAAGAAGAATATTTAAAAAATAAAGTTCATTATAAAAATTGAAATTTCTAAAAATAGTATAAATTAATTGTAATTTATTTGCACAAAATGAAATAAAAACGTTTTTGAAGAAAACATTTTTTTGAGAATAATATGTCTTTACTAAAAATTAATTACATATTTAATATTAATTTTACATTATATAAAACTGTTATACATATTTTTTAAGATGTGGTTGTTCTACTTCATACTAAGAATTTAATTTAAATAATATAATGGTATACTATTTTATGATTCATTTAGTCTATGGGTTTCGGGTATTTCCGAAAATAAAATATATTAAAATTACTTTTAGGGACATATTTCATAAAATATTTTGTTGTTACATAGTATGAAATAATCACTTTGAGAAAATACTTCATAATATGATATCCCCATGTTCCCATCACTATGATCCCCTATCAAATCCAAGAAAACTGATTAACCCTATATTAAATGTTTTATAATTGTAATAGAACCCAATAAATATTATGAAAAATGATTGGAATACGTCATTGTCAAATTAGTACATAGGCTATATAAGAATACATAATTTACATGGTGTAGAAATGGATATAATAGACTAAAATATTCTTTAGCCTTACAAATTACCTTATCCTAACAGTGATACTAAATGTAACACAATCTAAAATAATATTTTTTTTATCAACTGAATGCTACTATTCTCATTCCTTTATCAACCAATAACTCAAATAGTTTTGATTTATAATAAACATTTGGATAGTTTTGATTTCTATCTAATATAGTTCAAAATATTTCCTTTAATGTTTTCCTACATTTCATTATACATAAAAAATATTAGTGATATGTACACTCCATGGTATATGATATAGATTTATAGAGTAATATTATTCAGATTTCTTCTATACATCATAAATAAAATGTGACACTGGAATATTTTTTGTGGAATTATTGTATCAAATATTATTAATATAAGTCCATTTTTTTGTACATGAAGTAGGTCGAGTATTCCCTTTGATCTATATATATATTTTATGTTTCCTACAACTTGGGTTATTTTTTAAGTAATCATTAGTTAAATTACCCTATTTATATAATAATTATTTAAATTAATCACATATTTTTAACATGTTTCTTAAAAATAACTATATTAAAAAACTACAGAACTCAATATATCATCATGACACCTGGAAAATATTCATTACACAAATATAAACAGTGTTCATTATGCTCATTTCCACCTATAAGAAAATCCACATACCATGCATTTCTAGTTCGAATTTTTTGGTAACACATATCCTTTAGGTTGTGTCACATTGACATAATACATGAGGTATTATCTAGGGGAAAATGGTTTTTACAACTAATACATAATAAAATAACTAAAAATGAAATGATATGTGTAATTTAAATAGAATTTAGGCTTTGTAACTTGGCCATACCGATAAAACCATAGTAGTATCAAATTGTACAATCCATCTTTAGATTCTATCAAATATTGATAATGGATTTATATAAAAACAATTATAGAAGTATATTTTGGACCATGTAATGCATCATAGAATTAATGAAAAAAATTCATTAAAAAATTCTTAAAACTTATACCTCTTTTATGAATTAAAATTCTCTTTGAATAATATGTCCCCCATAATATTTAATATACAATAATAATAATAGTTTTATATTTCCAATGAAATATGCATCACTAGAAAACTTTCTCCATCTGACACCTTGGTGAGAATGTTACTCACATTCCAACCCATCTTAATCTATATCCTAGACATTCTGTAATTATTTATTTCTCCCAGTATCACAAAATAGAGGTTCTTCGCAAATAGAAAAAGTGTTTTTATGATAAATAACTTAATATTTTAGGAGAGTTTAAATCATTATAAGATATATTATAATTAACTAAGATTCAAATTTTTTATCCATTGATGTACATTGAAACCTATATCAATATTAACATATGGTTCATAGAAAATATCTTTAGTTAGTGATCTTATTGTATTTCTATCATATATAAAATTATATGATATCCATTAATAAATTAGATTGGAATGTGGTTACATATTATTTTTAAAATAATTTCATGATTATATTATGGAATATTATATATATATATATAAGATTCCCCATGAATGAACATTGTTTTACTATCATGTAATGGTAATATGAAAAACTATTACTTTGTGATCGATGAACATTTGGACTAAGATAAACCTTAATGAGTCACCTTATAAGATTGTTGTATCTTCTCTTAATCTAAAGAGAAACCATATATATAGAGTATTTTGCCATGTAAATTAATATTCATCTAGTATTCGAAAAGGAATCTCAGGAATTAAATAAATTTTTCCTCTAGATTCCCCTTAAAATAATTCAATGAATTTCTGGACTCATTCTATAATATTTTTTGGAATGACTATAATTTAAAGGGTTTAATTGTCTATTAAGTATTTCTATTAGTATACCATGTGTTTTTTCATTTTATATCCTAACATTATTCTATGATTATACAAGTCAACTAGACTTGCCAATGAATTATCATTCCATAACATTTTAAGAGTATCATATTTTATTTTAATTAACCCCCCTATGGTAAGATTTTATTAAATAGTTTAATAATAATATTTTATCAAGAAGTACGAAAATAATGATCATTTCATAAATGAAACTACATTTAGTTGATTATATATAAACTCTGAGTTAATTTTGTTTTGTAACACATAATGAATACTCGAATTAATCTATTATTAGAAATATAATTTCATGAACTTCTAACTATTAACTTATGAAAACCCCTCTATCAACTTCTATGATAATTCACCAATCATTTTTTAATGTTTACATGGTTCTTATGTTTAATAAAACTGTATAAAAATATTCTTGAATATAATACCAATAATTTTCCTTGTATTACAAGTGTTTTATGGTTATTTTTTATTAGATTAACTATGTGTTATTTAGTAGGTTTTTTATATTGAGTGGCTCATGAGTGTTTCGCGATGTTATTTCTTGGAACGGTGGCCTGAACATGTTGAGGTTATAGTGTGTCAGATTCCTCCAGACTTCTATTTGTAGACACTAGCATGTTGGTGGGATATTCAAGGAATATAGATTCTTCATATATCCATCATATAATTGGTGGGAGAGAACTAGATAGTTTGGGGAGTGTAAATGTGTAACTAGTCATCTAGTGGTTGCAACATATTGACTTGTGGAATCATAAAAAGATAGATATGATCAAGGGTATTATCGTAAATAATTTAATGTGCAATTTTATTCTCCTTCTCAATTTACTCAACCCCCCAATCATCTTGTGTGACGTGGAGAGCTCTCCAATTCACTTTTGGATTCCTTACCATAAATTGTTGGCTATTTGGATTGTTGGTCGATCTATTGGTTATCATTTGGTAAGTCAAGCCTCATGTTATACATAGATATCTTATTTTACACATTTCATCTTATTATAAATATTTATATGATGGTCCTAGATTGAGGTTATGGATTTGGATCATGAATTTTTTTATTTTTTGTGGGTATCCTTTAAATTTTTTAAAATTTAATATTTTTACACTGGAGGTTGATGTTTCTTAGCATGTTACAGTTCAAATATTGTGATATATGGTTTGATTTTTCATATGAGTTCATATGTATCCCATGATAACTCTACCTTCATCAATTTAATTAAATGTTGGTTTATGTGTATATCTTTTAGATTCTTGTGAATAACTTGTCTACAATATTGGGATGAATGAATTATTATATGATTAAATTGATACTATATGGTTTCTAACTTATCTGAATTAAACTTTGACTATATGAACAATGTACGATGATGAATAAATTGGAACTATATAGAACATGACCGATGAGGACTAAATTATTACAATATGGAACCTGAAAGATAGATATTGAAATTTAAGCATGAGTTGAAATTCCCAATCATTAATGAAAATATATTGGGACTTGTGATGATAATTCATTTTGGCATGGAGAATAAGATGGTGTGATAAGGGATTTTTCTATTGAAGCGAGAATATAATGATCCAAAGGTTCTTATATTTGTTTCTTATATTGATTTTATTTTTTAGTCAATGAATACCAATTCTTATATGTGTTTCAGTTATGTATAAACCAATTGGTTGTGTCTTTATGGATTTATACACTCATCCTACATTGGAATCTTCATGGAAGCGTGAATTTAATAAAAAGGAATATAAAAAAGTACATGTGAGTGTACTTGATTAGTTAAATTTTTGTGGATAGAGTTATCTGAGGGACATACTCTCGGGTATTGTGGCTATATTAATTTCTTATTATGTTTTAAGTGTTTTTAGTAAATTAACTAATATATATGGATCATTCTATAATAATTTTTTTTGTTTTTTCTATTTGATATTTCATTTTATATTGGTTTTATTACTCAATGATATTTTTATGTTATATTTTGATTAATATTTCTATAGTTGTATACTCTGAGGGATAATTAATAAATATGGTATTTTTTTTTAAGAATTCATTAATTAAGCCATCATTACTACTCGGTAGCCTCTTATGTATGGGAAGGAACACATGATGTCATGTACCACATTGGACAAACTGGGTTATTTAGTTGGTGTGATTGAAAATGGTATTAGAGATTCATATTTAATATTTGGCCTTACATGAAAAGAGATGGGTTTCTCAGGGATTCGGTAGGGGAATTATGGTCATCCATTTCTAGTATAATGTAATGGATGTCTGAGTTACCAAGGAAATGTGATTTACTTTACAGATTATGATATTAATTTTTATTAGTGATCATGTGTATAATTTTTTACACTTTATGAGTATTTAAAATTTATTGAATGGAAATTCTATGTGAGTTCATGCATCATGGATAAGCACATAACACTTTATCTAATGGGAATGTTTTCTTTTTATAGATTTTCCTATGCATATTAGAAACTATTATATATGTATTTTTATGACAAATGTGAAGTTATAAAAATGGGAACATGACATTTAATATAAGAATAAAGTTTTTCTATTGTCCATGACTGGTCTATTATGGTTTTTTTACACTACTACAATTATAGTTTGATTAATGAAACTTATTTATACCTTATTTTGGTGAAAGATATTTCTATTTATTCTTTATTCAATTCATAAATTCCACCTAGTTTGCGTCTTATTTGAAAACCTTGGGGATTTATTCCCAAGGTTATTAATGTAATGTTCTTTCACTATTTTACCTCTAGATTTACAAGTGGATGTGGTTGGTAACGCCTTGTAAATTTCTACAATAATCCAGGTAGTGAAACTGATCTTGCTTTGGGTTTCTTGTTTTGTACCAGTTCAGGACAGAGGGGCTAATAGTGTTATATTGATGGTAATTGATCATTTTGAGACCTCCAAATACAATATTTCATAGTCTTTTATTTTATTGGTGGCCATCAATATGCTAAATATTGGATACATACCACTGAAAGAGTCCTTGATTTGGTTGAGACACTTGATGACTAGAACGTGATGTTGGGTGCCTATACACTTTTGGGAAAAAAAATATGAATTTATAGGGTATTATGGCACAAGTGAATAAGAATAACATCATGTTTTAATATAATTCATGGTCCTCTTGTTCAAGGAGTTTTTTGGAGTTTTTGGGGCTTGAATAGGAATAATAGTTCATGGGGATCAAGTAAGTATTTATGTCAATATCATCTTATGATGATTTATTTTTGAATTAATTTATTTTAATACACATGGCAGTGAATGAGGCATTTAATGATAAGAGAAATTAGATATAATTAAAATCTATGTGAGGAATTAGGTGAGATTGTTTTACCTAATGAAAAATTTGTTTTTTCTCCATAATACCCTCACAATAGATATGGGTCTATATAAAGACAAGGAAAAAGGGTTTCCTTCATGATAATATTGAAACTATGGGATATAATAAGAAGTTTTTTTCTAGGGAACTACATAGGTGTTTAGGTATAGAAGATGGTAAAACACATTAATCAAGGGTTTTCTTAGGGGGGAACATAGGTTCCCAAATGAGAAAAATGGAAGGTCTATCTAGGGAGCAAGCTAGAGAGCTTAGTCAGAGGTGCTGACACTATAGAGTTTTGTGATTTTGGTAACTTATGGATTATGTTTCTGAGTCCATTGATTTTAAATGGGATGATTATATATGATCTACCATGACATAGTCCTCATATAATTGGGACCATAAATTGCGATTGTTATGGTTTTTATTGCATAAATTCTCTCCACTTTTTTTGACGTATGACCTTCTCTCTATTTTATTTATACACGAGTTATTTTGGGATTATAACTTTCTATTAAGACATCCCCATGAATTATTTATCTTAAAACACCACTAGGAAAGTTGGTAGAACAAATCCTGATAAGCTAGTATTACTACTTAGTGATTACATGATACAATCAACAATGGGATCTCCAAAAGTTATAAATGAAGTTTTTTAACACTATATTTGTTATGGATTGGATTAAAATCATTTGAGATTAAATAAAATTTTATTGGAGGTGAGTTACCTTTATCTCCCATGATTTAATTGAGTGCATACTTACCATATATTGGGATATAGGAGAAGATAAAAATATAATGTAACTTTGATGGTTCTGAACTATTATGTATCAATGAGGAGTGAACAATTCGTGGAGAAGGATAAAAAACCATTCCATTGGATCATTACATTGTAATTAAAATCATTTAGGATTATTTTTAGGAGTTTAATTAGGAATACGTCTAGAAATAGGAATTCATTTTAAGATAGAACAAATATCAGGTGAAAAAACCATATCCATCCCTCTAAACCATGTGAAACTAGCTGACTTTAAAGCATTAAACATGAAACCTAGGGATCTTGAAATGATTAGATTTATCCAAATGAGCACTTCTCCATGGAGTTCACATATTCTATTTTTAAAAAGGTGGACGTTTTGATTATTTTGTACATGGAATACCATAATATGAATCACACAATGATGATTAATAAGTATCCTTTACCAAGGATAGAAAACCAAGTTAATCAGTTATGGGAAGACCAATGGTTCTCTTATATTTTGTTATAGTAAGGATAAGGTCATCTTTGGGTTATATTAAAGGATCTACTGAAGACTTCATTTTTTAGAAGTTATAGAATGTATTAATATCAAGTGTTGTGTTTTGTATTGAAGAATGCATTTGTGGTATTTCCATATCTCATGAACCATATTTTCCATTTATAGTTGGGACCCTTTTAAGAGGTTCTTGAGAAATGTTTGGTGTTCCCCTAGATTGAGGAAAAAATAGATATATAGATATCATACTGATTACACATTGAGCATATCAGATTTACACCATGTATTTAAAGTTATACTTCTATAATCATGAGTTATGTTTTCTTGAATATGTGATCTCAAAGGATGAAATATCTTTTCACACAAAGAATTTATAATTAGTAATTTTATGTTCATGATATTTGAATGTGTTCTAAATGTAGATATTAATGAAAATATTATATTAGTAAGTGAGTTTTATTCATGAATTATCTAATTTTGGAAGAACATATGATTGAGATAACAATGAAAGGAGTAATTTGGGAATGGATGGATCAATGTGTGGATGCCTTTCATAAATTAAAGTTAATAGTGACATATGCTACTATACATATTCTTCATATGCAAGGGATAATGTAAGTTATATTTAGTGATATATATAGAGTTATTCTTGGAGTAGTCTTGATGTAGAAGGATAGAAAATAATCTTATATGTATGGTCATATTTTACCACATGAGAAGAACTATCAAAAAAATTATATATATTAGAAGCTATGGTTCAGGACTTGAAGTGTCAGTGTTATTATCTATCCAATGAGAGATTTTTTGTCCACATGATCCATATGATACGATTATATATTTTCCCCCAGTTAGAATTTAATTCAGAATAGAGGCATTATATCGTGTTCTTAGAGAAATTTTAATTTAACTTGTAATAATACCCTATGAATGGAAACATGGTTAGGGATACCCTTAACTATACAATATAGGTGCTAGAAACTCAAACTTCAAAGGAGGAGTGAAAATTGATGATGTTGTTAAATGAATGGAAGAATGATTCATCAAAATACTGATCATCGGTGAATTATTATCCTTTACTCATCATATCATCACTACTCAACTGAGTAATGGAAAGACAAAAATATGATTTATACGAATTTGATGTATGAATGGTTATTTGAAGAAAAAAACCTTATAGTTTTAACATTGGATTAAAACAATTTGATTAATATTGCTGAGAGGGTTTCAGTTATTAATTAAATATGATATGAACAAATGAAGCAATATCATGCATCTTAATCGGTAGTAAATCTAGCGTTAACGATGATGTACCATGATATTAGAAATAATTTATGGCATGATGGTTTGAAAAAATAGATTATAGGTTTCATCCCTGATTACCTTATGTGCCAGAGGATAAAGGCAGAGCACCAATAATTAGGAGTGAATATTTATCCATACATAGTACCAATATTGATATGGAACGAGGTTACTATTTATTTCATTTGTGGATTACATTGACCCCTATTAATTGGGATGTATTGTGGATTATGGTAGATCAACTGATGAAGATTGGACCCATTTTTCCTATAAGAGATACCTATAAAGTTGATGAGTTGATAATTTTATATATATCAAATGTTATATAGTTTCATGACGTGCTATCGATCATAATGTTAGGAAACATTCTCACATTACATCATCATTTTGGAAATCCCTGAAAAAATTAATGGGTTACTAGTTTAAAATAATCATGATTTATTATCCTTAGTTCGAAATACAATATGATATAATGATTCAAATCTTGTAGGGAATTCTTAGAGCCTGTGTGCTCAATTCTAGAGGACCTGTGGAAGTCCATTTGTAAATAGTAGTTTTTTTTATAAAAAATGATTAAATTCATTAATCTAGATTGACCATTGGAGTCTATTTAAAGACTACATTATCATTCACCGTTATGTTGGATTGGAGAGGTCATGTTTGAAGAGTATGGACCAACAATGGTGAAAAAAGCTTCAGGTTCGATGGAGTTAATTCAGAAAAGGGGTTTCATTAATAAAAGATTTAAATGTTTATATGATGAACAAATTTGATTTCCCATTGAATATGTTGTCGGAAACCTCATGTTTCTACTAGTATCACCTTGCCCAGGAAATTCATAGTTTCATAAGTAATGGAAGTTGTCATCATAGTACATGGTATTTGTTTATATTGTGTAGTGGAATGTGGGAGTGACATAATTTTTAGTTGTTATTCAATGAAATTAGTTTATGAATGTTGTGTTTAATGTCAGTTTTCTTTTTCATTACATTCCATATCCATCACATGTGATAAATAATGATTATTTTTAGTAAGAGTTTGTTACATATTTTATGGAACGTCTAGTTTGGATTCTGGATAAATGTGAGAATGTACTACATTGGAAGGTGATACATATTATTAATATATTTTGGTTGAATGGGTGTAACAAATTGAAGACACAGAAGTGGGAACCTAACATTAATATGTATTTGTGAGAGTTTCACATGTTGAAAATCTTTAAATTCTTTATGAGGATGAGATATCCATAGAGGATGAGTTTTAGATATTTAAGAGAGGCATCGTGAGGATAATAATCCTCAGAGGATAATATTGTAATATCTATTGGGTTGTAGGTGTTATATTTTCATATTATAATGTGGATCATGTATACATAACTAGGTTTTAATATTCTATGTACCCCATGGGTGTTTCAAGAGGTTGTCTAATTATAGTGGAGATTTAATCTATTAAGGGCATAAAGTTGTAGAGGACACTAGCCCACCAGTTGGAGTTATGGGCATATGATAATAATACCTAGATCAAATTAGGAACTAATGTTTTACATAATCCTATTAGTGGGATTTTTTTTCATCCCATATTTTTCTAATATCCATCGTCTAATTGGTGAGAGACCACGGTCCATCTAATGGAGTGGAAATCGGACACCAGATAGTTGGTGATGGCCACCTGTATGATGGTGGCATCATAAAAATTAATATAGGATTGAGGGGAAGTAACATAAATAAATAATTCTCTACTTTTATTTTACTTATCTTCTCCCTTAACCTATCATGTAACACTGGTCATTTAGATATAACTCCACATTTATTTTGTATTCCTCCTCTTCAGGTCTTGGTTTTTTGGTCAGACAATTTATCCATTGATTATTAATTGGTATATCGTGCTAGATGTATGACTTCTATCTCATATTATCCTCATTTATTCTTGATATAACCCTGAATTTGATTTTATATGGTTGATCATAGTGATTTAGATAATGAAGGTATCAATTTAGGTTGTGATCATTGATGTTATTAGAGATTTTTCCTTATTTCGCTTGACGTGTGTGGTTATTAACATGTTATAGCTCATATGCAGTGATTTGTTGTTTGACTTGGATTGTGGGTTTGTGATGACCTTGAGAACATTATAATTTTAAATTGAATTTGTTTGGGTGTTTGTATACATGAGAACCTACCAATGTATTTTTTTGAAACATGTTATGATTTAAATGTGATACAATTATATTCTGACTATATGGATTCCAAGAAATGATGATTAAATTATGACCATATGGTTCTGGAACAATGAGTATTAAATTGTTAATTTATTGAACCCAACCAATGGGGATAATGTTTTTTACTATATGGAATCCAACCTTTTGGATTTAAATTGAAATGTGACATAAGATTGTGTAACCTTATTAATGCTATATAGTTTCGTGTGACATTGTTTACATCCTATAATAAACTAGAGAGTGTATAACCAAGGTTATTTCTATCCAAGTAGTCACATGATGACCTACTAGTTTGTATATTTCTTGTATATATTTATTTTATTTTACATCCAATTAATACAACATTATATTTGATCTATAGCTTTATAATAACTCATTGGTGGTGTCTTAATGGGTTTATAATCACACCGAAAATGAACATCATTTTGAACATATTGATTTAATAATCAAGGCTCTAGAAAACTACATGGGGCCAATATAATATAGTTTTACTAGTGGATCTCGGTGAATTGAAGTAGCATAAAGACCAAATATGGAGTATTACAACTATGTTACATTCTTATTCTTTTATTGATATTTTTTATAGTATATTGGTCTACCATATCTGGGGATCCATCTGTTAATATATTTGATATTTTTTCCATTCAATATTACATGTTATATTGGTATGGAAACTTAACTACCTTATTTTCTATTATTTTAGGATTACCCTTTATAATTTTTCATACTTTTAAGGATAAATATTAATGAAGTAATATTCCTCTCAACAATACTTTATAGTTTGGAAAACACCACTAGTCAACAACATCTTTCATATGGGGATCCAAACAAGAGGTCATGTACCACTCTGGTAAGACCTTGTGACTCTAGTTTGGGAGTTATATACTAAACACTTGAACCATATACAATGATGAATATACATGAAGTAGATTCTATATATTGATTCACATCAAATTTAAAACAATTTCAATTCTAATTTCTATTCATAGCATATAAAAACAAAACATATTTAACTTGATTTTCTTATTCTTGTACCTCACTCTTCATAGAACTACACAACTCAGTGGTTTTAGACTTAGAGTGAGCCTTATTAACCTTTTTCTGATTCTTCTACAAATGCACCATAAATATTGTAGGTTTTTTACACCTCATGTATTTATCTTCTTAGTGAATTAAGATCACATAGTTTTGAAATAAGCTTCTAATTATTGATTATATTATATATTTTTTAATAAAAATAGACAATGTATGATATAGTTTGGAAAAAATAATATTTGGGTACAACTCATCTTGTATATTATAGCCTAATATGTTAATGTGTTTAAGTAAACAACCATATTCACTACATGCAACCCAACTAGAGTTTTCAACCTAATAATACATTTGAATATTTACCAAAAGCTACCTTATCTACCTAATATAAATATTCATTACTAAAGATGACACAAAATTTCATAAGGATATATTAATGCGTGCTTTTTCTTGGATTTTACTATACATTGTAAATAAAGTAATAAATTTGAAATCTAGCACAAAATAAAAGTTTTTTTCATACAATATATTTTCCTCTCCACTAGAATCTTTTTTAGGAGCCTTGAGAAGATAGTATTCAAGAATTCATAATTTCGTCTCCTGGAATAGTATAGTGTGCAAACTAACATTTCATTACTAGAAATTATTTCATATGATAATTTTATCCTTCTCAAATATTAGTGGTATTGAAAATGAAAATGATCAATTGAATTGCATTTTTATATGATAAAATAATGAATATATTTGGCACATTATATGATTACAAATGACATAACATAATAAAAATTTATTTACTAGTCTCATAGTATATTATCATGTCCCAATATATCTCGCCATAAATCATGGAATATATTATCACATGAATAATCTTGTAGAAAGGATCCATATTCATGTTCCCATAACACTTCTATTTATTGGTCAAGTTATTCACATATATTTTGGAAGGTAGGTCTTCACCAAATGTTTCCTCATCGATCATTGATCCATTGAGTGGATTCTTTAATTGTAAAATAATATACATTGGATATCATTAACACTTTACTCAGTGATAGACAATGTCTTACTTTGGAAGTCAACTATTGAAATTAATTAGTCAATTCCACAAAAATCCTTACTTAGAGCTCCCTGATAATTAAAATCAACCAAACATTGGTTGATCAAGTACCTTGAAATATGGTTTTTTTAAATAAAATATTGAAGGATTTTATAACTTGATATTTAATTTGAGGAATTTCAATTACATGTATTGTTATTTTAATATGGATTTCAAATTAATAATTAACTTTTATAGATAAAACTTTTTATATGTAATATGGTTATATTATTTTCATTTTGAAGTTTTTCAATTCATTTATTATTATATTACATCATCCTCAAGCATAGAAACATTACCATGAAATCTGGGTTGAAATTAAACAATTTAATGTTGTATGATTCTGAGAACAATCTAATGTTTGGTTTACCTAAAAGATTATAAACCAACTCTAACCATATGCGAGAAAAATCCTTTAATAGGTCCTTTTTCAAGTTTGAACATTCCAATTTTCATTCTATTTGTCTCCTCATATAGTTTAATTTTGGATCCACCTATAACTGCCACATTGATCAAGTTATACTTCTTCCATTATATTTATTTTATAGATCACACATTGGTGAGAGTAATCAAATAATTTTTTAAAGGATATTTTACATAAAAAAAATATTGGAAATGCAGGTCCTAAGTAAATAAATGGGGAGAAATTACAGATAATTAATCAATTATAATTTAATGGTAAATAATCCAAAATCAAAAATTAATTAAATTAAATTAACCTAAACCATTCATACATACCTTAGTCTAAGATAATGATCATCCCCATACATGACGTGAACATACATCTGTAATCAAGATTGAATTCAATTTTATTCGATATTTTTTAAATATAATGCATGATAAAATTAATTTAAATAACACAAATAACTAATTTATTCTTTTATGTATAATTACATTTGAAATATAAGGGATATTCCTATCATCCATGATTTTAAATAAATTAAATAAATTATTTTTTATTTAAAATTAATGTAGTTCTTAAAGTTTACATGGTGGAAACCTAGAAATTACATGTCTTTAATTTCCTAAACGATCCTTTAAACTACTATATATTCAAAAGATATATGACATACACTAAATGATCTATTATTACAGAGAATATTCATTAAAAAATTTGACACATAATCATGTGTACATTATGCAGGGGTAACATTAAACTCACATAGATTAAATTGTATAAAATATTAATCAAGGAAATTAATTATATTGAAATAATTTAATCATTTAATACATAATAAAACCTTTCTCATACCATGTACCTTAAATATATAGACAAAAAAACGTGAAAATATGAGGTGTAGTGTAATAATTAATTAATTTAAGAAAATAATGTAATGAGGGTCATACACATCGTGTACTATTATTGTATACAATGTGTTGACATGTTTTGTGTGTGTTAGTGGTACGGGCATCAGGAATCAACATGTACTCCATGTGAATACATTAGAGGTCTATGGTGTACATGGGAGTTCCATGGTCTATGGGTACACTATTTCTCTATTGTTTTTTCACATATCATAAAATAAATACATAATGCATCTTGACTATGATATTTTTTAAACAGAGTGGACTACCTAGTGTTTATATATGTTACATATTCTTTTTACTGATAATAGTGTTCCAAGATGGTCTGGTTAATATGTAGAAAATATCTTATACACCCTTTCAATCATTACAACATTATAAGATAGAAATAAAATGGATCATCCTTCTATAGTGAACATTGTTAAACAATGTATAGCTTCGGGCTTAATGACATGTATCCATGATGTACATTTAGAAACCATGAAAAATATTAATTGAATATTTTATCATTCATCATATATTATTAATTTATTTTTAACCATATATGGTTTATTTTAGTGTGAAATTTTTGGAAAATAAGAGATATTGATGAATCAAATTCTGAATGAATAAAATTGAAATGAATCTATTAAAAAATTAATGTAATGATAAATGAATAAAAAAGAATTATATATTAATATGGAAGTACATTGATACCACATATAAGATCAAATTCATAATGGAAGAATGTTTTGGAAAATCCAAATAGTGACATTTTTTCAAATTCATTAAATTTTTCCTTGGAACAAAATTTGTATCCTATAAATCAATGTTAGAGGATTTTTAAACCTAATTTATAATTATTTCATATCATTATAATGGATTTCTATATTTTAAATTATATCATTGTTTTTTATTATGTTTGATATCTCATTATCATACCATCATTGTGTTAAAGTAACAAATATAGATTCCCTCAAACAGTGATCTACAAGTTCTCCTCGACCATATGAACATAACTATAGAGTTCACTCATCACTATTGTGGATATATCTACGTCTTGTTACATTCATTATTGATCCAATTATATAATCACAAATGTATTTTTGGATTTTTAAGCATTTACATAAAATAAGAACATCAGGAAAATCACAGTGGGACACCATTCTAAAAGTTCTTTAAAATTCATCTCACACGTGAGATAATTCCTTTGAGAGATCCATTTTTTCAAAAAAGTTAAATCTATAAAATGAGGTTATGGTTTATTAGAATTACCTGGAATGGTATTTATAGAGATATATAAAATATCATAATTACAAAATGGCCCTTTATTAATCTTATAATCTCTGGAAAACCCTATTTATAAATAATTATAATATTACTATATACCTGATATGAACCCCTCTTTGTGTATAAAAATAATATTAATTTCATTAATAAATAAATTAAAATTTATTAAAATAATATTTAACTCGACATTTCCTACATGAACATAACTCGTTCTCCCCGTTAAATTTAATATTTATTAGTCATGAATAATTACAATTTATAAATTTCATTATTCACTAATAAATAAAATAATTATTATATATGCAAAAAAAGTAAATATATACATATTAAGTACTAAAATGACATATAATGTTTTTAATGATTTGTGATTGAATATCTATATTCAAATAAATAATCCAATTACATATTATTCCCTTAACCTGAGAAGAATATTATATTCTACATTTAAAATTTTATAAAATTTAATATAGTTTCTAGAGAAACATAGTGTGTGATAAATTTTTGTTCCATTCTTAAGGGAATTAGGAAAATATTTCCCAATGTCCAGGATTTATATCTTGTAAATTTCAATGAACACACATAGAAAGAAGTTAAATGTCCCAATGACATTAAAAACTCCTGCAATCAAATAACATGTCATATAATCCCATTTTCATGACATCTATCATATTGTGGGTTGTATAACTCTTATCATTATCATATATACTCACCTATATTATATATAAATTATAGAATGAACCGATTAATATTATCGATGATTTATATTGTATTAATAAATTTATTTTAATTCCATCAAAGGGACTGAGATATAAACCTCCTTTAACTTTGGAAGGGAAAAGTACTTTCTATCATTATTTATGAATAACATATTTTTAATAATTCATCCAACATATCATTTCTCTCTAAGAGTATATATCATCACATTTTTCATTGATTCCTAAAATAATGTGACCAACAATATACCCATAATGTTTTTGGAAGTTCCCTATTTATTATAAATGTAAAAAATAAAAGTCCTTTCTTACTCAGAGAGAACCCATTACATGGACGAGAACCCAGAAATCAAAAAGAAAAGAATTAATCATGGACCAGCATCAAGAAGGGTATAATTTAGTATCCCAAGAGCCCATTAGTACAAAACCCATTATAGAGCCCCTGGAATTTTGACACAATTCACAATAATGGGACCAATGTGGGTGAAAATCCTAAACACTAAGAGCCCAGAAGAAAATATATCCACCAATCAAAGCCGCTTATAGCCACCACAGTATCGTCACTACCTGAGCTCCACCTATTTCTCCACCATCACACCACCGACCTGCTCGCCCTGATCCTAGTTTCCTGAATGAGAAGCTACCCCTACCTCATGGTGTCTTTGACCCATCGATCCACACCACCACCATTTAAAACCATAGCTAGGGTGCCATAGTCAACCATTATTTAGAGACTGACAGATATTGATCCACCATCATCCACAATTCCATTCACATCCCACTCTGACACAACTCCAAAACCTTCGAGGGAAGCCGAGGTTGACCTAAGGCCACATGTTCTACCTAATCTGGTCTGAAACCAGATTTGGACCAGATCTAAAAGGACCAATGCATCATGTCCTACTGCCCTTACCCATGCCCCGAAGCCACCACACAACCCATAGGGTGGATCGACATCCATAATCGTATCCCTAGAGTTCTCGATCTGGAGTCAATTTCACAAACTGGTTCTATGTTTAGGACATTCCCACTTTTTTTGAATCATACACCAAGGGCCACCATTGATCTTGCGCCATCCACTGCAAAACCACAAGAAAACTGAGGTCACTAGACCACCAAACAGCCAATGTCGCAAACTGCCACAATTCATGATCGACACCACCTGTGAACCATCTCCCTCTATGACTATAACCCTACATGATCATTTATAGGAGCCCCAACTACTATATATCCAACTCGCATAAGACCCATGAGAGAAGAAGCCAGAATATCCAGGGAAAATGCCAGGAGAAGCTGGGAGCTCATGGACGAAGCTGAGATCCACCCACAATCAAACACACAATAATCTGACCAATAATATATATTAATAATAACATTAAATTGGATGGACCATCATACATATCAGTATATTAAAATATCCAATGACACATACAAATATGCAATACCTATTTTTTAGTCATGTTCTCATTATATCGCCTTTTGGATATTACAAGGGGTGAATACCATTGGATTATGTATAAAGGTATTATGAGCCTCCCACTATATATATATGGTATCATATATTCTCATTTATATTATGTCATTCCACAAGGAAACATAACATTAGGGAATATTATAATAAAATATTATGTAACTCACAATAGTGAGGAACTATTAAAAACGTTTGATGCGACAAGTATCTTTGAAACTTATCAAATTAATTTGAAAATAATATAATGATCAATATGTGATAAGATATTAATTAATATTAAGAACCTGTATATAATGCTAATCAAAAGTAGATAGAGAGTTAGTTCTAGGATAAAAATTTAAACACAATATATTTCCAGTTGTAGTAAAGGACTAGCCTATAGAAATTTTCAATCTGGACCTCACCATCATCCAACACCATTCCATGAAAAATATTATATTAAAAATAATTAATGGTATTTTAACACACTAGATGTCTACTTCCATTATTTAATACAACGTTTTGTGACAAACTCCCTTAGTGTTGGAAGTCTCTTTTTGGTATATCACATGAAGAATAAATTTTATATGCTCCAAAAGTATTAACACCTAATATTGATATTTTAATGAGTGAACTATAATCTAGAATCTATCAACGACTCACATTTACTAAATAACATCCACTAGAAAACATGAAAAAATGTAATAACATAAGGACTCCCAATCACACACTATAAAGTTATTTATATAGTTCGGGTTTAGTCCAACTATATGGGATAAACATTGTTACATTATTAATCATGGAATAATAAAAGAGTACATATACTATTACATAAAAATTAATTCCACCACACTATTTATAGTGTGGATTATCTAACTTATTCAGTTCCACAATATTTTAATATTCATGTATTTCTTTCTGTTTGGTCAAAGAAACCGGCTCAATAATTTCCTCATATTTCATTTTCTTCTAAATAGTGAATGAAATATTTTGAACTCCTATATATCCCACTATTGAATCATTCATATGTTTTTATGTACTTCATGATATTCTAATATAATTTTAGAGTTATTTATATGCATGTGAAACACATAACTCTTAATTTAATAATCCAGATTTAGTTTCGCCCACTTCTTCCACCTACTATGGGTTTTCATTTATTTAGTTCTATTAAAACATCATTATCCTACTCTACAATAACATAGTCTACAATATGAAATATACTATTATAATATTTAATTTTTTGATTTTATAAAAATATAAATATTAAATAACTAAATATAATAAGAAAATCTAGTTCTTTAAAAAGAAAGAATAAATAATAAAATTTAATAAAAATTTTAGTGTAGTTTGAAAAAAATAAATTGTTACTATTGAAACCAAAATTTGGATTGTGTATAAATAATAAAAAAAATAACAATCATAGAAACCAATAAATTTTATCATTTAATATAACAAAATTTATTTGAAAAAGAATTATTTATATAACAAAAAAATCTTAGTTTTGAACAACAATCCAAAATCTCATTCAATTCAAGGCCAGTAAAAGTTAAATACGGAATCCATGGTATAATGGATATTGAGATGACTAAAAAATAAAAAAATGTGATATTATAGTATCCATATCAATTTAAATGTTTTATATTTTCTTTATAAGGATGTGGAATCATTTCATGATGCAATGGCTCATAATCAGAAAATCTACATGATTTTCATGGTATATAAGTGAAATCCTTCCCGAATCAAAAGGATCATATGATTGATTGTTTCATCAATTCAACATAAAATTGTTTGAAGTATATTATAAAAAAAATCAAGGATATTTCAATGAAATTATTCTTGGGAATCCAATGAGGTGAAGATGGTGAAGCATACTCCATGTGTATTTCTTTATTTTCATACCCCACACATCATGGAGTCTATAAATTAATATTAATCATAATTATATAAAGAATTTTCTCCCACCTTCCCCAATGAATGACTGGCTAAATGGCCCGAAGGGATTCACTTTTTATTTATTTTTGATAATCCCCATCCAAAGGGTGAGGGGAATTTTATAAGGCCCTAATCATAGGAAAATTAGAGGACTAATAAATCTTAGAGGAAATCATCTAGACAAGACAACATGGAATTGCCCCACCCTAGAAGATGTTGTGATATCAATGCCCCACCTTCACATGGATGGCCAGCTAGCTTTCCTCTACAGAGTTGCATATGCCTGGTACAGATAGAAATTTCATACCGTATCAATCTTCCAAATCTGGTAATCTCTTCTTTTTTGAATGTCCATTCTCTGAATCCTCATCTGGAGCATTGTCCCTTGTAATGTGACTGGTTGCATCTGCATTTTCATGTGTCCCTAAGGCCTTGGGGTGGCATGAAGGCCTTGATTTCACCCGAAGGACTAGAGAGAAAACTTCCCTAAAAGCCTTGGGTGGCCCAAAGTCCTTTATAGACACAAGGACCAAACCGATGGCCCGAATCCCTAGATGGATGAATAGTTCAAACAGATACAGTACCAAAAATTACCTACTATAATCATATTTTAGACCACTAAATTTCTTCTCATATACATAGCCCATGATAATTGCCTCATATAAATTCTTTCACTATACCCATCAAAATCTAGGATATTTAACCCACAACATGGCTAGTTAATAGTCCCACAGATCAAAAGCCATGAAATTATTTAATCTAAGTGGATATTTATATTTTAGATGGTTTCCTACTACCCAGCGAAATTTCGAGTTAAATTACCTATAGATATTTAAATATTTTAATATCAGGAAATAAATTATCACATATTTTTTTTATTATTTGTGACATTAGTTATGTAAATTTCATAGAGTATATGTGGAATTAATATGGTTCATCACAGTTATCCTACATGATAAAAACATTTTCATTCTTTTGTTACATCTCTTAAGTATATAGAAAAATTTTCTACATGACATTATAAGATGGGTAACATAATATGCTTACTTTTGTGTTTGGATAATCATAATTGTATTGGACATATTCTTATTAAATTCACACTTGGTGATGTTCAAGATGAGGGAATCATATGAATAGAACCACCAATAGAAAATCCACATATTTACATGTACTTAGAATTACTATCCATGAACATGTATAGTAGTTATAAAGAATATAATTATTATAAATATATGATATGATTTTTATAGGTTGATGTATTGATCAAACCAATAAGGCTCTATGTTTGTTCTAAGTAAGTCATGTTGGGTGTGTATTGAGTATGAAGTATTAATGATATAGTCGAGGAATTATTTTTCATTTCCATATCTATAGTAGTAGACATGTCATACCATTAGTTAGAATAGAGATTTCATAAAAAAATCCCTGACCATTGTGTATTGATGAGTTCATTCTATGATATTAAAGAATAATGTTTCAATCATGTAGGTTAATGACATGAAAATGTAACCTAATTGACGAGATAGTGAGACAAATGGATTATAATAAAAAATTAGAGATCATATATTGATTTTAATGTTACGATATTAACCACCTTTTCAATGGTTTCCATGACTCATTATCATGTAGAAATAATTGAATTTAGGCATGTCCATCTAATTGCATTGAAAAATAATCTTATAGGATCACAAAATATGTTTATTTTTGGATTTTAGTTAAATTTTATTTGAATTTAGCAATTAGAATTTTTATTATACTCAATATAAATAAGTAATATTTTTATATATTTATTGATTTCATATATTTAATAAATATATATCCTCTGGGTAATTATTTAATTATTCCAATTTATAAGTATTTATTTAGCACTAGTAATTAGAAAACTAGAAAAAATTTATTCATTAAATAAACATATCCATAGACATATATTAAAATACATATTTATTCTATATATTATGATTAAAATAGTTATTAATTGAATGAATAATATTAATACCAATATTTAATATAATATTTTTTAAATGATGAGGAGGGGGAGAATATTGAGTTTTATTTTTTATCATTGTATAGGATAGTGATTTCCCAAATATAATGTTTCTATATTATAATTTCGCATGGAATGTTCTTCATTATATGTTAAACATATTATATAGTGTCTTTTCATCGTTAATTATTTTGTAACCCCATCCCTAGGTTTATAAGTATACTAATGTATTTAATGAAGAGAGGGTAATCATTGGTTAAAACATACAGTACCTAGTTAATTACCTCAAGTAAATATATTCCCTAGTGTTTATCCCATATATAGGAGAACCATTTCCTCCTCCTCTAATTATCTTATGTTTGAGAAGAAAGAGTGATATTCCCCAAATTTACAAGAAACGTTAAATGACCATCATGGATAATGAATGATGATCAATTGTCCCCTCCAGAACCAAATGTTTCATCAGTATTTCTCATGGTTCAAAAAAAGAACATGTGGATCATTGTTAGAGGAGATATACTTTGGGTCCTTGGGATGCATCCATGATATTCCAAATGGGGTTTAATAAATGAAAACCTTTGATGAATAATGAATACATGTGCGAGGTATTACCTCATGGTTATTAAATTAATTCTAAATTTAACATAAAATGTCCCTCTCTTGGTTAAAATATTACATTGTCCCATTCCATCAAAAATTTCATTATTAAGAACATTACAACACGTAAAATAAAAAAATATCCATTAAATCCATAAAAATAAATGATTTGTTAATCCTAATAAAGAACTTCTACTGTGTTCATATCTATAAAGTGTAATTATTGTGATTAAAATTAAATTTAAAAATATTTACTATTTACTAATCATTATATTCATTTAAAGATAGTTTTAATTACAATCATGTTTTTTATTATTATCCTACAGCTGAGATTTTTTCTTCTCTACTTCATTCCTCACTCTTATAACACATATTACATATAAAAATAATAAATTAAATTTGAAGAGACCATCTGATGGTGAAAATGATTCTGGATAGATAAACAAATATTACCTGGAATGTAAAACAAATTAATGTCCCATGTATATATGTTCTCTTCACCATGAAACTAAAGTTTATTACATGCCATTATGTATTAAATACACATTTTTATAATTAAAAGAACAACTTTTATTGATGGGGATAGGAGATATCTTTTTTTCTAGAACCCCTACCATATAACTCATGTACACATTATGTAGGTCATTTGTTTCCATGGTGAAAAACATGGAGTCATGATGTGTGATGTAGTAAATACAACATATGTGTTTAACACATGACACATACAAAATGGATTTTGTGAAACATTGAGGTAACATCCAAATTATTCCTTCTACACATCATGTACCTCATAAATGTATATGTTAAATACACACTAATTCCATTAGTGTATAATTTAAATAGGAGAAAAAACTCTCTACATGGAGTGTACCAAGATGTCAATCATTTTTTACCATTACTATTTACAAAGATAAATTAAAATTAAATTATTACTCCAATAAACTATATCAACATGAGTTTAATGTTTCATTTTTTATTGTACAAACGAATTTATTTGTTTTATTTTATATTAAATTATATATTTATTCTGTATAATATTTATAATTATAATTCATCTATGGACTTTAAATGTGATATATTACACATTATCTAAATTTATACAAATAACATAATTTTCATGTCTTCTATGTGTTATTATTAACATTAAAATACATGAAATTATGATACTTGTCTTGTATGTTGTATTTTGATGTAATTAAATATATACAATAAGAACCATATTGAGTAATTTAGATAGTTACTCACCCATTTACTTCCATGTTCAATGTTGTGTAATTATTTTATTAAAATTAAAATAAAATTTATTTATTTCATTCATCTAGAATCGTAGAAGATGAGGATCTCATGAAAAAATAAAATATAGATAAATATAAAATGATTTATTTAAGTAATTATATATTTAAGTAGAAAAAATTTCACATGTTTTATCATAGTAAATAATGAATTGAAATGAATTACAGAGTGTTATTTTTACCATTATATATTGAATGTATATGAATGTTTATGGTATTAGAACTAAAATTTTTATTCATTGGTTTATTTTAATTTAAATTATTACATGGGTTTTCAATAAATATTATTAAATTAAAATGATAACATTCTTGTCAACCCACCTCCTTTATTACATAAGACATGTTTGTCCCTGATATTTTAAATATATTCTTATTAAACAATCCCTTAGTTACTATCACTAATATTTAAGCATAAAATATAAGTAATTGAAGGAGATCCCAGACATATAAAGGTTGTTTAAGACAAATATGAGGCATGAAGATGAAAGTATCCATGTTTATACACAGGAGGATAAGTGGAATTATTCAAATCATGCCTAGACTAGTATGAAGGGGTTTTTCTACTATGTCATATAATGATTTATTATCCACTAAATAAATTAACATGTTGATAACATTTAGATAAATTCATTTTTTAATTTTATTTTTATGTTATGTATAACTTATTTTATGAATGACAAACTACATCCTCATAAATAAATGTATTAACATGAAAAGATTGAGTTAAATAAATTTTGGTATGTGAAAATGTATTACCAAGACATGGTTAAACACATATTTAAAATCTATCAAAATTTAACGATATATTTAAAAGGATAAAACAAGTAAATTTAAAAATAATAAATAAAAATATATAAATTAAATATTAAATCATACTAAACGTTCTATTACATGATTATGAGTAAAATTAAAGAATTATATATATATTTTCCACTTTTTAGGACACTTTCATTCATAAAGTATTTCTTATGATGATTTTATTTTCACTTAATTATTTTACGAGAATAGGAGTATCCCATTATAGACCTTGTGTAACATTAAGGTAGGGGTGGAGAAATCATATGTGAGGATCCCATGATCATGGATCCCCTTAATGGGTAAAATATGTTCTAGTTTTTTGTTTGCAAGATCACATATTTATATACTTTTGATTAATTGATTAGGCCCTTGGTTGGTTTATATGAATGGTAATTTTGATCCTTTCTAATATATCTTGAAAAAATGGACATTCTAAGTCAAATGGGGTAACCCATCGAGTCTTGATAAAAGAATGCGAGACATAATAAAGTAATAAAACTTTTTTTTCTTACAATATGGTATAATATGATAAACTAATAATAACATGATCTTCTAATATTTTAGAATATAATGGAATATTCATTAACCATGTTATCCCTATGCAGAATACTAGATATATACAATCTTTTATCATGAAGGTAAATTCTAGAATGATATAGGAAATTATGTATTCTCTTATACAATGAAATGAAATATTTTTTCAATTGAGTCTTGAGTAACTCTTTTACTATAAAGGAGGTGAGTGGGAATAGTTCCTTATCAATAAAGAAAACTTTGATGCTACACTAGATGTCTTATGTTTGATTTTATCATCCATTCCATGTGAACATGAAACATAACATGAGACCGTGGATGCATATGAAATACATAGTCATGATTGTGGTCATTGTTATGAGAGAAGTATTTTACAGGGAGTTAAGTTTTCCAATGCACTCTTTATGTTCACTTTTAGGGAAGGTTTTCCAATTGGACCTCATGAAGTCAATATGATTAGTTATATCAAGAATTTAAAAATTCAAGGGTTTTCATTCCATGAAAAACTATTCATATATATCAATCTCACCACAATAATTTAGTTAATATATAGATTTTTTGTGACTTTAAATATGGAAAGTCATGAATGTTATCTCACTAATATCCTTACTCTATTCTTCTAGGTAGATAAGGACATGAAGCACAAAAATACATCATTTATTATGGTATAGAAGAGTAACATAAAGGATTAGGGCCCCAATATTAATTCTAAAGAACCTATAAAGCCGCCAACCAATAGAAGGACGATCAGGTGGAAGAAAGGGAATTGGTTGTTCTCTAGTTTTCGTGTGAACTAAAGGCCACTGGAAGAAAAAATACACCCATGTGAAGAAGAAATGAGAAACTTCTAGTAAATCATTATAGAGTGAAATCTATTTATAAAAAAAGGAATTAGATACCAAATGTGGATTGCATATTTTTATTTAAGTACATGAACCATATAGATTCAATATAGTTTCTTGATGAGAGGTGTATTTAAGAGAATATTGTGCAACAATAATTATTATTGTGGATAACAGAGACTCCAATCTCATATTTTCAATTAGATTGATATTGATTTAAAAATAATAATTATATTTAATTATTTATCATTTTTTTTTTGTTTCTGGACATGATATATATGGATTTATTATTGAATTCCATAGTAATTGTTACATATTTGAAAAATAAAGAAGTGTTCATAGTAAGTCGCATTTAAATAACATTATTTATTTGTTATTCTAAACAAAACATGTAATATAAATAGTGAATGAAAAAAAATTCATGTCTATTACCACACTCAATTATGGCATCAAAAACATGGTAATTTAAACTAAAACAATTTTATAAGATTAAATTTAGAAATGAATTTATTTTCTTTTTACCCATTAGCTATTATTTTATGTCATGCTTCTTTATAGTGAAAAATGACCCAAGTCCAATTATTGAAATATGTGAAAGGGATACATAGTTTCATGAAAATGTTTCATACATATTATTGTGAATAATTTCATATTGAATAAAATTGTTAGTACTCATACTACATAACATTACTATTAATTTAAGAATATATGGATATGATTACTTAATGTAGAATAATCTAGTTTTCACTATAAGAAAAATTTCTCTCTCACTTACACTTATGTTGAACATGATTTACATGACTCATCATGTTTAAAAATATTTCTACCATTGCATCATTCGGTATGAGGTCAAACAGTGGTGTGGAGGTCATGTCTATTTAATAAAATATGGTAGATGTTTGTAGGGTTTAAGTAGTTGTTTCAGCACCTTCTGATCAATGATATTCTGTGGAGGTTTTCCCATTTACATAGGTACTATCAGGTTATTTCTCATTGACTTTATTGGTCTATTTACAAGACATTCCTATTATTTATCTTTCTAATAACTTGTCTTCTAGGGTGTAAATTTTCCCTACAATGGATCTCTTTTTGGATGATCTCATTGAGGATTATAATTACCACTATTGGTGTCTAGTGGTGTTTTTTGATCATTATCATTTGTCACTCACATTCTTTTGGAAAATCAGGGTATCATGGTTTCTAGGGAATCCAACAACGGTGTTTGTGCTTTGAAGGTTCCCATTTTGTATTCATCTCTTTTCTTAGAAAGATTTTATGAAAGTGTTGTCAAGAGAGGATCGAGTGTGTGGGTCTCAATAGTTTCCCTTATGTAGATGTTCTTGGGATAATAACTTCTAAAAGGATCCATGCTTGGAGGTAGTGTGGGTTAGGCTCCGAAGGATACCCTTTCCTCTGTTAAATCCTATTATCTTGAAGAGTATTCTAGATTCAATGGGTTCTTTATTATTTCAAGATGAGGAAACCATGTGTTTGCAGATATCTACTTTGGTGCACATCTATGTGCAAATGGATCTCTCAGTTCTCTTTCCATTACGTTTTCTTATTCACATTTTCATAGGTTTTTCTATGTAGTAGAGTGTTTTTTTCCAGTTGCCTCATATATTCTATTAGGATTTCCCTATTTTAGGACATTTTATGGAATTGTTTCACGATAGTCACTTCACAAGAGTTTTAGTGTTCTCTCCAAGTAATGGTCTCCCTAGATCCTCATCATCAACAGTTCCCATTGAGGGTATTAAGCGTGATTCATTTCCCCCTATGCCTAGAAATTCATCACCAATCATTTTTCCTTATGTTTTAGTTACAATTGATAATGGTGGCATGGATCCCATGTCAATGAATATGGTAACTCTTTCCTCTTATATTGATATTTATATTAGTAGGTACTCTCCACGACTTTCTTCCACACCGATCATTCCACAATTCTGCATGATGCCTTATTCTGGGGTAAATTTCTCTCCTTCATTGATGAATGGTCTTTAGGAGGATATTCCAATGGATATGTATTGTGATTTTGGATATATTCCTTATAATCTAGTTGTGCATCCTTTAGATTCTTCATTTGATAAAGATTTTACTTCCATAATTCTGTTAGATGATTAGATGCAGTTGGTTGTATCGATGTAGGTGGTTTCTCCTTCATCCTCCCACATAACATATAGAGATTTTATCTTGAACAATTATGTTGTGTATGATTTGAAAAATTATAAAGATCCATCTTTTCATTCCACATATTTGGATGGGGAGATTCTTTTAGGGGTTTATTAGCATCCCTGGTTGAGTAATGATCACTTTTCTCTTCTGGTTCTAAGTAAGGTGATTATCAAAAGGAGACTTCTTATAATGATAGTGAAATTAATACTCATTTTATGCTGAGGAAAGAGAAGAAATCATCTCGATCAGCTTATATGGTCAGTTTTAAGGGTCTCAAGGCTGATTCCATTGTCCTTCACTATTTTTTATTATCAATTTAATTATATTGGTCTCCAAGATTGGAAAAAGGATAAATATATTTCTTATGACGTTATTAAGAATACCATTTCCATTTTAGATGTGTTCAAACGTAAAATATGTGAGACAGACATTATAAAGTATGTTAGGATATTAGGCTGGTTGGAATCCATTCCTAGTGGAACTATTAATAATATAATTTAGATCATCAGAATGAATATCATTTATTTGGAGTATTTTTTTGTTCTATATGAATGTATCTCTAGTAATATGGGTGTTGGGAATTTATGTTAGATATTTATCTTTATTTATTTAAAAATGTAAGCATTATTAAATGGAGGTTCTTTAGGATCATTTATCAAATATATACCCTTGTATCTTTTTATGGTACATTGGGGTCAATTTAAATATTTTATTGTATATTTAAGAGAATGGGGGGTTTCTTATTCAAAAATTTCCACAAATTGTTTTATAAAATATATAATGAAAAGGGGGATATAAATCATAGGTTTTTTTCAGTGGACGCATTCATCTAGTGCAATAACTAGAAGGATAAGAGTTGGATTTAGAGGAGGTTGGATGACTGGTTGTCTCACCTATAGGGTGTTGATTCTCTTCTTCAATATGAGTTCTATCATCCTAATCCATCCTTATCAAACCATTTACCTATTTTGGATAATATTAATAGAGTGAGAAGGTGGGATGGTTATATTTTTTTCTATTATTCTTATTAGGTTCGGGATGAAAGCTCCATGCAGATTGTGAGGATTTCATAAGAATTTCATCAGTAAGGTGGGTCGTTGATGGGACAAATTTTTGAATGCCCAGCCCTATTTACCCATAGTTGGTTAATTATTACATAACATTGGCATGATAATAAGAGATCAAGTCTCAAATGACTAATTAGTTTAGTAGCCTTGGAAGTACTAGATATATATATATGTTTTAAATTACATCATGAAATAAAAAAACATTGTGTCCCCTTTGAACAGACACATATCCCATAGCCTATCCCTACTGCTCAATCATAATATACTTCTTCACATCCTGGGAAAAAAATCAAAAGAAAGTGGTGAGCTCAGATGCTCAGTAAAGATAACAATATAGCAAAAACTTTAATAAATAAGAATAATCATTTAAGGCAATGTATAAGACTAAAAAATAAGAATTTTAAACATAAAATTCAATATAATATGGAAAATATAAATAAAATAATTCCATTTACTTATTCACATGTATATTCTACTAGTTGAATAATCAAATGCAATATCAATATCCACTTTCGTAATGATGGAATTCATAAATCCAGACATCATAACCACATAGTCAAGGACTCGTTCCAATACTACAATAATATTTTTTAAAGGCCTTATGATAAGATACTAGTTTGTCTCATAAGACCTATCAATGCATTGAGTAGCTATATTGGGCTCAACCCATCACTTACTAAGTCCAATGCATTCCTCATATGAAACGGTTGAAACATAATATAAACATTTATATTAAAACTATAACATTAAATGTCAATAATTTAACCATAAACCATGAATTTTATAAAAATACAACATCCGAAGTCAATAATATCACAAAAACTTCAATACAATATGGAATACTTTATCCTAATAAATCAATTTCAAATTGGTGTAAAATCCATCA
Organism: Viscum album; assembly: GCA_963277665.1. Taxonomy (NCBI): domain Eukaryota; kingdom Viridiplantae; phylum Streptophyta; class Magnoliopsida; order Santalales; family Viscaceae; genus Viscum; species Viscum album. Next base: position 1,286,992,086 of record OY728134.1, read on the forward strand.
AAGGATGTTGGCATAGATAAAATCAAAACTATTTGAGAGAAATATATCTTTCAATTTTGAAATCATTTAAAAGTTACATAATTATAAAATAAAACTTTTATTTTGAAAATATTCTTATAATCTTGTAAGGGAAGCTTTGAAGGTGTTATAACGATGGAAAATAGCTACACCCGCCGTATAAGTTTAAATAACATCATTGACTTAATTTGTCGAAAAAGTCATAAAGTACCTTATTCGGATAACGATGGAAAGATTCCTTTAATTTTTTTTTAAAAAAATTAAAACAAGGGAATATATTAATTTAACCCATATTATAGGAAATTGTATTTTTTTTTAAATACATTTTTAAGAAACACAGATGTGGATGATAAAGAAGTCCTAGTAGATACTTACATATAAACAACCTCAGATAAATAAATAGATTGTAAAATTAACCCTTACCTTGTACATTTCCTTGGTCAACGATATGTTAAATTCCATTATAATAGTTAAATAATTGTTATTAAAGTATACAATAACCACATACACAAATATGATATCATATATTATATTCTAATATTTCTTTGTTAATGATATTTCAGTAGTATCATTGTTTTAGGTGTTAACTAATTCATTTTCTTTTATATGTTTTGTTATGTAAGTCATGTTTGTTATAGATAAGATGTATTTGACTCATATCTAGAATGATATTATGTTCTTAAACATTTTTTAATCATAAAATGAAAATTATTCTTGAATGGTTATGATGGGGAATGAATCTCATCGCATTTGTGGAGACGGTAATCTGTACGTACGCACGAGCGACAATATCATTTTATTGATGGTGAAATCATATATACATGGATGGTATATCATATATACATAATCATTAATATTTTATATTTATTATTTACATCAATTATACTCATTATTATACCCATCCAAATAATGAAGTGTTGAATAAAAAACTAAACCACGATGTGGAGACGGTAAGTCGTATGTACGCATGTATGGTGACTTTGTCATTCATATGATGGATAGAATAATGAATATGATTTTACCATATTTATAATAACATAAAAATATGTAGAAGTTACTGCAGTTATTATTTTGTTATAGAAACAACAATGAAAGAAGAAGTGGAAGAATAAATGATCTTTGAATGAGGTGATGAAATTATTACCTCTTCTTCAAGTGCTTCCTTTTTATTTGATCAAAATAGCTACTTAAGTTGTATTTTTGATCAAATTAAGGCTTCTAGGACGAAGTTAGGGGATTTGGGAGGATATTGTAATTGGGTTTGGCAATGCCAAATGGCATTGGAGGTGTGATTTTCAGAGAATTTAAAGTACCCTTTTATAAGAGAGGTGAGGGTCACTTGAGGAAAACTGTGAAATATTATATTATTATAAAATAATTTTCGGTTTATAATGGCTCAAAATGGATTTATTTCAAGGATAAGTTGGGTATGGGTCTAAATCCTCTCAAAAAAGGTTTTAGATAGGTTTAGGTCCCCATATTAAACATATCTTTTATATTTAACTGTTTGTTAAATAGTTTAACATTTACCATGTCTCCTTGTATTTTTATATTATATGGTTAATAAACATACTATAAAATTCCAAGAGAACCTCGCGTGTTTCATTATTGACATATATAACATTATATAAGTCCTTTCTACAAGACTAGTCTTTTTAGGAATATAATATCAATTAATATTTTAATATTTTTTTAAACATATTTATGTCAATTTACACACAATTTAGTCATTGATTATTTTAAAATCATAACTACATGATTACTTCAAAAAAATTCATTTAATAAAAACTAACAAGTCATATTAAACTATAAAATTATTGTAATTCATTAAACATCTCAATTTACATTTATTTGGATATTTATAATATCAATTATTTTACTCTTTCATTAATAAGTTAATTATTGCATCATCATTGTGTCATAAATAAATTTAATTATTTAGTGTATAAAATTTGAAAATAAAATACCATTATATGGGAAATATTTTTTATATTTCTAATGATATTTATAGTCGAATTTATCTTATTTTTACCCCTATATTAAAAATGGTTTAGTTATTAAACATTGAATTTAACACTTTTAACTCTTCTTTAAATAGAATATAATAAATGTACTAATCTAATCCAAGTGCGTAAAAGAAGATCATATTTTATACCTAAGATTTATTTTGTTTTAAATAAAATAATCCTATAGAATGAGGACATGTTTTAGGGTAATTATAATATCATTTTTACCTTTAATTACCCTATTTACTTTTAACCGTGGAAAATAAAATTCAAAAGTCACTATTCACCAAAAATTATTTTCATCCCATTGAACCAAATTTTACTTACTAATTTCAATCCTGTCACTAATATTTTTGAAATTCAATTCAAAGAAGCAGTAAAATTATGTTTTATGCAAATTTGCTAACGTGCAAAGAAGGCGGGTAAAAGACAGAAAACAGTTCAATAAAATTGTATACATCTAATTTTATTATAAAATGAATCCAATGAATAACATTTAAATAATATCGGTATTACGTATCTATTTTGACATAAAAAAATTAAATTAAATAAATAATTATTTAAACAAAAAGTCTGTTTAAACAATAACATAGTGTTTTTCACTATTCATTATAAATTGAACATTTTCAGAAAAATACCAAAAATTCACCATAAGAGAATTTTCATATTTTGAATCCAAAAATGAAGTCCATTCTGAAAAATAAAATTTTTAAAACTTTAAAAAGTGGGTATTACTATTCATAACTACTTTTAAAATGGCTAGTTTGATTTGTCGTGGTTTGATAGAACATGAAGTTGCATACAACGCAAGATATTTTATTATTCAAATGGAAACATACCGTTGAAGCTTTGGGTTTTACATTCTCACCTCCATCAAATAATTTTATCCTCCAAATTTCTAGAATACTTCTGTACAAAAATATTCGGGTGGCTCTTCCTCATAAGTTCCTCGGGATACCACATTGCCTCTTAAATCATATGGTTTCTCCATATAACTTTTACTAGACGAGTCATCCGGTTTCTAAGAACTTGTTCTATGGTATCAAGAATCCTGATAGGCTCTTCAAAATAAGACAGAATGGGTTCCTTTTCTATTTATTCATAGGTGAGTACATGCATTGGGCCAGGCTTGTATTTTATGAGTACTGATACGTGGAACATATCATAAACTTTGGAGAGACATGGAGCCAGGGAAAATGGTAAGCTACAACTCCATTTCATTGTATAATTTCAAAATGTCTGATCTACCTAGGGATCAATTATCCCAACTTATCGAATCGTATAACACCCTTCCATGGAGTTACCTTAAAAAACATTATCTCCTACTTGAAATTCCAAATCCTTTCCTCGGTTATCGGCATAGCTCTTTTTCCAACATTGATCTGATTTGATGTGGATTTGTATTATATTCACCTTTTCTATTGTTTCCTCAACCAATTCCAGGCCAACAAGTTTTCTTTCACCAACATCATCCCAAAAAGTTGGTGTGCGACATCTATTTCCACATAATACTTAATATACTTCCATCTAAACACTTGAATGAAAGCTATTGTTATAGGAAAATTATACCAGAGGTAAATACTGATCCCACATACCTTGAAAGTCAAGTGAGCTAGATCTCAACATGTATTTAAGCATTGAATAATCCATTCTGATTGTCCATCAGTTTGAGGGTGGTAGGTCGTGCTCAAACAAAGTTCAGTATCTAGGGCCTTCTGAATTCTTTTCTAGAATCATGATCTAATACGAGGATCACAATTAGGAAAAATCGATACGGGAACACCTTGAAGTCTTACAACTTCATTAGTAAATAGTCTTGCTAAACATTCAAGTGGTAAATATTCTCTTATATCAAGAAAATGTTCTTCCTTGGTAAGATGATCAACAATGACCCATATTTAATCATTCTTTCTAGGAGTCATTGGTTTCCCCATGACAAAGTCCATCATAATATTATCCTATTTCCATTCAGTTATTGGAAGAGGTTGCATGAATCCTCTAGGATGTTTCCTTCCAACTTTCACATGTTGAAAAATCATATATCATGACACATAATCAGAAATCTTCCTCTTCATGATGTCCCAACAAAAAATGTTCCATCAAGTCTCTATACATCTTCGTGCTCCTATGGTGTATAGGTAAATTGGAGATATGATCATTATCCAACAATTCCCTTTTTAGATTAGGTATATTAGGATCACAAATCCTCCTCCCAATTTTTAAAATTACATCTTAATATATGAAGTCAATCAATCACCCATCATTGACGGCATTAATTTTCTTTTGAAACTTGTCATCATCACTCTGATAACCATTTATCCTTTCTAGTAAATATGGTTTGGAAACCATTTGAAAAATTATCAATGTTTCACCTTCCATGATTATTACTATATCCATCTTTACTAGATCCATGAACAAAGGAACCCTTTAAACCCTTATCTTGTTCAGAACTCCATGATCCTTTCTTCTCAAAGCATATACCACCTTATTTGCCTTCCCCATGTGGTATTGTATTGTTCAATCATAATCCCTGAATATTTTAAGCCATCACATTTTCTACATGTTAGTTCTTTCTCTGGGAAAATATACTTCAACTCTTGTGATCAGTATATATCTCACATTTTTCACCAAAGAGATAGTTTATCCATATCTTTAAAGAAAATATTATTGTTTCTAACTCAAGATCATAGTTGTGTTCATTTATTTTTAGTTGTCGTGATGCATAAGTATTAACTATATCATTCTGCATAATGACACAACCAAGACATTTCTTTGATGCATCACTATAAATAACAACCCATCATTACCCAATGGTAGAGTCAAGACAGGATAATTGACTAATATTCTCTTAAGTTCTTAAAAAAATTCTACACACTCTTTTTTCCAAATGAATTTAACCCCTTTACGTGTGATCCTGGTTAATGGGCTTTCCAATCAAGCAAAATTCTGCACAAAATGCCGATAAAAACCTACTAACAAATAAAACTGTGTACCTCAGTTATTCTCATCAGTGCTGGCCATTCATGGATTGATTTTGTCCTAGAAGGATCAACAGAGATTCCTTCCTTATAGACAATGTGGAAAAGAAAAGAAATCATCTGAATCCAAGATTCACACTTGTTAAGCCTCCCATATAATTCATTTCATCAAAAAGTCATTATAATAGTGCGCAAGTGATTTTCATGATCTACACAGATTTTGGATTATACCAATATATCCTCAATAAATACCACTACAACATCCTCAAGATATTCCTTGAAACATTTCTTCATTAGATCCATGAAGACAAAGTGTGCATTATCCAGTCCAAATGCATTTCTGTAAACTCTTAATGCCCATACCTTGTACAAAATGTTGTCTTCAGAATGTCTTCCTTCATCACACACAACTGATGATATCCAGATCGAAGGTAAATCATTGAAAAATATTGAGCTCCATGAATTTGATCAAATAAATAATTAATGAGATGTAGGGGATACTTGTTATTTATTTTCATATCATTGATCTCCCCGTAGTCAATGCACAACATCATAGATCAATATTTCTTCTTAACAAAAAAAACAGGGCCTCCCCAAGGAGAAACACTATGGAAAATAAAAACCATATTATTAAATTCCTATAGTTTTATCTTTAGTTCCCTTAATTCCATAGTTGACATTATATAAGGGGTCATCGATATGGGTGATGAACCACGAATTAAATAAATGGAAAACTCAATTTCTTTCTCTAAAGGATGTCTAGGTAAATCCTCTGGAAACATATCATCATATTCTTTCACAATAGGTATGTTCTCTATTTGAACATTAATTTCCTCACAATAGTTATTTTATTCTTTTCCTCCCCAATAACTGAATTTAGTAGAGCTACTGGGGGTGGATCTAGATAAGAATTAGATGGTGACGTTTCTGCTCTAAAGATAAGGTAGTCCTTATCATCATTAAAAATTGTAACCTCTTTCTTATTATAATAAACTTTTGCATTATAGTCTGAAATCCAATCCATAAAAAGGATTATATCAAATTCAATCATGGTTTTGATGATGAAATCAGAAGATAAAGCATGTTTATATGACCTAATGGTAACTGATTCACAAAATATTATTGTAATGATACATCCCTTAAGAGTTTTGACTGCCAACTCCATTGTTAAATCAAATTGGAAATGTATAATTTTATTAGAAAACTGGGAAGATATGAATCAATGTGATGATCCACTATCAAATAAGTCATTAGATAAATTTGAGGAAACCATTAAATTACCTACAACAACATCATTTATAGCTTCAACCTCAGTAGTACGGATCGAATAATCTTGCCCATTCTTCCTTGGCCTTTTCTAAGGTAAATTTTCTTGTAGCTTAAAATTTTCATTTCCATAATGCCCCACTTCTCTACAATTGTAGCATTCAACATTGATAGCCTCTTTATTCCCCTTGCAATCACGAGCTTGGTGGTATTTTTCACCAAACTTTTAACAAACTCTCATTACCTTCAGGAATGTACCAAGGTGTTTCTTCCCAATTTTACTGTACGATGGAAATTTAAATTTTCCCTTCTTCCCTTTATTTTCATTTCCAGAGTGTTCAGAAGATCTCTTCTTATCATTATTTTCTTTAAAGTCGTAAGACATAAGGAATTACTTTTCTATCTTGATAGCGCATGAGAAAATATCTTCAGACGATGAGAAGGATTGTGAGACTAATGCCTGAAGGAGAAATGGTTTTAACCAATCAAAGAAGCTATCAAATCTTAATCCTTGAAATATTTATATAATATTTTGCATACCTTGTTAACCTTGTAAATATAGACTCATACTTTTTGACATTTTCATCCTCCTTTTTCCTTAGACTCATAAATTTCCCTTCCATATCTGCTCGATGGTCACAAGGAAAGTATTTTTCTAATAAAATGTCATAAAACTCCCTCTATTCCATATTTCATACTTATTCATCCTCTTTTATGTTTTGAATTAATGAACACCATTGATCTGTATCTCTTGTGAGGTGATAACCATCCATGAAAACATATTCCCTTTCACTACTCCCCAATGCATGAGATATTTTCTCTAAGGATGTTATCCATTGCTCAACTATAAATGGATTTATAGTCCCCTTGAATGTTTGTTGTTGTTTCCTAAAAAATAGTTCTAACATTGATCCCTTGTGTTGTGGATTAGGGTGCTCTAAATGGGTAAGGTTATTATTCCTAACCTGAGTGAGTTGTCCCATTATGGTTATAAGCAGTTCAACACCATTTGCATCACCATCTCCACTATAATTATCTTGAGTAGGAGGGAAATCCCAAAATAGATCAAATTCTTTGATAAGGTTTCCATTCCTTCCACTATGCCCCACTTCTAAACAATGGAATACTATAGTTTTTTCTATGAATCACAATACATAATTCTAGACTAGTAAAATACCTAACATAAACTGAATAGTTTATTCATATAAGCCACAATCATAAAAAAAAGTTTTCTTTGAGAATGTATTTACTCGTAAATCCTTTATAATGTCTTGTAAGTAATATGTGAATTATCCTAAACATATATCCTCAGTGTTTCATAACAAAGAGTCCAGGAAGACCCATTTTCATGTACCAGGATACACAATGTCAAGACCGAAACTCCTTGTTGGAGTTTTCAATCCTAGGTACATTTTTGCCAGAGCTGCCTCCACCTGATCGAATCCAAACAGGGATGTATTGCTTGGAAAATACATAAAATCTCAATTTTACAAATATTATCTAAAGTTCTTTAATACTAATCCTCAATGTCTATCTTAGGGTAATGTTTTCTAATCATAGTTTTTCTAAATCTAGTTTCCATGGTTTGTACTAAACTTCCTTTGATACCAACTTTAATTCCCTAACCCGAGTTACCTGAGTTGGTGTATTATTATATAACATTGGAATGATCACAATAGATCATTTCTCTAAAGACCAACTAGTTTAGTACCCTTGGATGAACTAGATACATTCATAAGATTTACATTACATCATGAAATAAAAAAACAACATTGTGTTCCCTTCGAACACCCAAATATCCCATATCCTATCCCTACAGGTCAATCGTAATATACTTCTTCGCATCCTGGGAAAAATAAAACATAAGAAAGTGGGGAGATCAGATGCTCAATAAGGATAACAATATACCATAAACATTAATAAATAAGAATAAACATTTAAGGCAATGTATAATACTAAAACATAAGCCTTTTAAACTTAAACATCAGCATAACATGGAAAATATAAATCAAGTAATTTTATTTACTTATTCACATGAATATTATACTAGTCGAATAATCATATGCAATATCAATAGCCAATTTCATAATGATAGAATTCATAATATCGAACATCATAACCACATAGTCATGGTCTCATACAAAGACTAAAAATAATATTTTTTCATGGACTCACTCCAAGACAATTTTTTGTCTCATGAATCATATTGATGTATCAAGGAGTTATTGAGGCCTCCACCTATCACATACTAAGTCCAATACATTCCACATATGAAAAGGTTGAAACATAATATAAACGTTCGCATTAAAACTAGCATACAAAATGAAAAAACATTAACCATAAACCATTAATGGTATAAAAATAGCACATCCAAATTCAAACATATCACAAAACCATAAATACAATATAGAATATTGTATCATAAGAAATCAACTTCAAACAAGTGTAAAATCCATTAAAGGATGTTGACATAGATGAAATCAAAACTATTTGAGAGAAATATCTCTTTCTATTTTGAAATCATTTAAAAGACACATAATTATAAAAGAATACATTTATTTTTAAAATATTCATATAATATTTTAAGGGAATATTTGAAGGTGTTATAATGGTAGAAAATGGCCGCACCCGCCATATAAGTTTAAAAAACATTCTTACCTTAATCCGTCCAAAATTTCATAAAGTACCTTGTTTAGAAAATGATAGAATGATTTTTTTTTGAAGATGACATGGATTGGTTTCCCAATCCATGCAAAGGGAATTTTATTAAAACAAAACAGTACAAGGTACACACGAGGTGTAGTAAGTCTACACTAGCATAGAGCATAAAACAGCCCACAAAAACAAACAATTGAACAATGTAGGATGATAAAGACCGAACAAACATACTCCAACAAAAGCAGCAGACCCCTCCCAACTGGTAATCAATGCCAGATAGCTCCAAGATATATGAACAGTCTGAGAGTGCATCAGGTACGTGATATCACATAGGAGTCAGCAACAACATCCAAGCTGAGTCAGTCAGAAAAAGGCAGAGACCGATGTAAAACAGAGATGTTTCCATAGCAGATAAGAACATGCATCAAATCTTAAATCTTCTAGGCACGGGAATATCCAGAGCAACCAAACCAGGAATCTGACAGAGAAAAATGCAGAACAGAATAAAAGCAGAGGTTTAGAAGTATATCAGCTTGGAAGAAACCAAAATTCCAGCATATACAGCACACCCTGTGTTCCTGGAACAAACCCAAGCATTCTGCACTATGCACCATTTCAAAGCAGTCCAAGGGTGTTAAAGTCTATCAAAATAGCTCTAAAAGAAAACAGAAAACCAGTTCCAGCAACAAAAACTCCCAATGGTGTCACTTGCATCCCAAGCAGTCTGCACTGCTCTTAACTTCAGATCAAGAGCAAGTAGAACCAGCATCATCTAAATAACCACTTTAAAACTGAAAAGTATCAGGCTAGCAAGAAAGATCAGAGCCATAAATCCAATCAGCATCCACAAGTACTCATCATACAACATCCAATAGCACATGTGTTGTACAGATCAGAAAGAGGAAAACTCTATTTCATGTCATTACATGTGCAAAAGAGAGTAGAATCAATCAAAGGAAAATCCGATTAACCACAACCAGAAGTAAGGGAACTCCAGAAGACAGACAAATCAAAAAACTATAACCAAGGAGAGGAAAGAACCAGCTTAATGCAGAAAAAGACCAGAAAAACCTCAACCAATAAGGGGCAACATTCAGGAGCGCAGTCTGTAACCTTCATGCAGCCCTGTTGCATTCCCTCTAGAAAAAAAAAGAAGCACCTGAGGCAGTATGGAGGCAAGGGATTGAAGAAATTAAAGAAAATGCTTCAGATAAATCTCAAAAAATAGAACCATCAATACAGTATGAAAATTCAAATATGATCTTCATAGAGTAAAGAAAACATCTAGCAGAAAAGCAAAAGTCAGCTTAAGAAATATTTTCTGTTTCTTTCATTGAATATCTCCTGGTTTGCAGCCAAATAGGCGCTCTTAGTGATCTCTCCTTTCTTGAAGGAGTTGTATAAGATTTCATCACTGAGTCCCTCCGATGAAACAGGAGCTTCACATGTTGGTACAGTACGTTTATCATCCCTTTCAGCTTGTCTCTCCATCTCTACATGCTGATTTCCAATAGGGGAAGAAACATTATGTCTAGAATGTCCAAAGAGCGAGTGACAATAGTCCTCTCCACATGTGAAAAATCCCTGCGTTTTCTATTTTTTTTAGGATTGGGTGTAATAAACCCATCCTCATCCACTATTGGTTTCTTACCTTTCCTGGCCATGTCCCTTAAGTATTTCTCCTCAGTATCAGTTGATTTTTCTTCTTCAGCGCTTAGTGAGAGACTATCTTCAGATGCCTCACACCTCTCCTTTTCCTCTTCTTCTTGAGTGCCTTCTTTAATTTTCACTATCGACCTATCTTCAAGTAAGGTTGAGGGCCTATGATGTACATTTGCATTCACCACAGAGGGTGAAATCCCCTTCTCGCCCAAATTCAGAGAACCTTCATGATCCCTCTGTGAATCACAATGTTCTAGAGGCACATTAGATGTCCCAGAGACATCCTTGGAAAAATGAGTCGCAATATCATCAGTAGATTTTGATTTAGAAGGATTCAAGTTAATTTTAGCACTGGTCTTCTCTACCCAAACTGCTTTGCAGTGAGGTTGAGGTGGTTCAGAGTTTTTTGACTCACATTCTCCCATAGAATGACCAACTTTGAAGCAGCAATTACAATAAGGTGGAACATTTTCAAAAACAACTTCTTGATAAAAACCTTTATCACCATTCTGGATCCAAAATCTGGAAGGCAATGCTTGAGAAATATCAACCTCAGTGCAGATTCTAGCAACTGAGGGACAAGACAAGTTCAAGGTGGCAGAATCTAATCTGATCGGAGTTCCAAATAGACTTGCAATGGCAGTAAGAGCATCCTGCTTAAATAAATGTAGAGGCAAACCTGGAAAACCGATCCAAAGGGGGACAATAGGGGGCTGATAACCTATTTCAAAATCAGGAGACCACTTGAAAACCTTCATAGAAGCCCCCCAAAAGACCATGAACATCGAATCCAAAATCGGTAATAGTCCTTGTCCAAGTAGAACCGAAACACAACATTAAAAGAGTTCAGAAGTCCAATCTGGAAGTTTGTAAAACCTATATTCTCAAGGGTTTTGCGCAAAAAGAACAGTGAGGGTCGATTTTTGATAAAGCGTCCTACAATAACAAATCGTAGGTCTGAAGCAAGATCGTTTACCTCATCCTTGGAGAAACTAATCGCCGATAGACCTCTGTGTCGGTAGGTTTTTGGAGAAAAAGAGCTGGAGGCCTTCGATTCTGTGCGGGGGATTCTACCCGAGACCACATCTGTAAAGGATCGCTCATCTTGGAACCCTTGATCAGCAATGTTAGGGTTGACACGCCTTTCGCCTGAGAGCGTCGCCTTCCCGCGAGCCTCCATTTCATAGAATGATTCCTTTCAAAACATTTTATAAAAATTCAAACAAGGGTATAAATGAATTTATCCCATATTATAAGAAATATTAAAATGTTTTGGAGTAAATTTTTAAGAATCATAGATGTGAATGATAAAGAAGTCCAAGAAGATACTTAAGTATAAACAACCTCGGATAAATAAAAAGATTATAAAATTAACCCTTACCTTGTACGTTTCCTTGTTCGAGGAAACGTTAACCTACTATATTATATTTAAATACTTTTTATTAAATTATACAAGAACCACATACAGAAATATGATATCGTATATGATCTTCTAATATTTCTTTGTTAATGATATTTCAATAGTATCGTCGTTTCAGGTGTTAACTGAGTCATTTTACATTATATGTTTTGTTATTTAAGACATGTTTGTTAAAAATGGATGTATTTGATTCATATCCAGAATGATATTATGTTATTAAACATTTTTTAACCATAAAATGAAAAATATTCATGAATGACTATGATGGGGAATGAATATCATCACGTTCGTGGAGACGGTAATCCTTACATACGCCCGAGCGACAATAACATTTTATTGATGGTGAAATCGTATATAATTGGATGGTATATCATATATAAATAATCATTAACATGTTATATTTATTATTTACATCAATTATACTTATTATTATACACATCCATATAATTAAGTGTTGAATAACAAACTACACCACGACGTGGAGACGGTAAGCCGTACGTACGCACGTTTGGTGAATTCTTCATTCATAGGATGGATAGAATAATGAATATGGTAGTAACATATTTGTAATAACATAAAATTATGTAGAAGGTAATGGATTTGTTATTTTCTTATGGAAAAAAACAATGAAATAGGATGTGGAAGAAGAAAAGAACTTTGAAAGAGGTGATGAAATTATTACCTCTTATTCGGGTTCTTCCTTTTGATTTGATCAAAAGGGATCCTTAGATTAGATTTATAATCAAATTAAGGCCTCTAGGTAGAATTGAGAGTAGTTGGTAGAAACTTTTAGTAGGTGTTGGACAAGAAAATTGGATTTGGAGGTGTTATTTTTAGAGAAGGGAAAGTACCATTTTATAAGAGATGTGAGGGTCACTTTAAGAAAACCATGAACTATTATTTTATTATAAAATATTTTTTAGTTTATAATGGCTCCAAATGGATTTATTTCGAGAATATGGTGGGGTGGGTCGAAATCCTCTCATCAAATAGGTTTTAGATAGTTTTAGGTCACCATATTAACCTCATCGTTTATATTTAACTCTTGGTTAAATAGTTTAACATTTACCATGTCTCATTGTATTTTTCTTTAATATGGTTAATAAACTTAATATAAAATGACAAGAGAACCCAAATTTGTTCAATTTTTAAATATATAACCTTATCAATGTCATTTTACTTAAAATTAGATTTTTAGTAATATAATATCAATTAATAATACACTTTTTGTTCTCAAAACTAATTTATGTCAATTTTAAAAATATTTAGTAATTTATTTTGTAAAAGTCCTAAAAACTTGATTACATAGAAAAAAATTCATTTAATCAACCCTAAAATTTCATATTAACCTATAAAATTCGTGTAATCCGTCAATAGTCTCAATTTACATTTTTTTGGATATTTATAATTTTAATAATTTTAATATTTCATTTATAAGGTAATTACTACATCATCGTTGTGTCATAAATAAATTAAATTATTTAATGTATTAAAATTTTAAATAAAATATCATTATTTAGTAAATCTTTTTAGATTCTTAATGAATATTTTTAGTATAATTTATATTATTTTTATCCCTATATTAAAATGGATTAGTTGTTAAACTTTGCATTTAACACTTTTAACCCTTTGTTAAATAAAATATAATAAATGTCTTAATCTAATCCAACTGGTTCAAATGAAATAATATTTTATTACTATTTTTTATTTTGGTCTACATACACTTATCCAATTGAATTATTACATGTGTTAGGGTAATTATAATATCATTTTTACTTTTGATAACCCTATTTAATTTTAACCATGGTAAATAAAATCTTAAAGTTTCTATTGACAAAATATTATTTTCATCCCATTGAACCAAAATTTACCTTTTTATGTCCACCGTGTCTCTTGGAATTTATAAATTTAATTCACAAAAGTAGTAAAATTAGGTTTTATGTGAATTTTCTAACATGCCTAGAAGGTGGGTAAAAGACGGTAAAAAGTTCAATAAAATTTTACACATCTAATTTTATTATGAAATGAATCCAATGAATTACATTTTACTAATATAGGTATTATGTAACTATTTTGAATAAAATAAATTTATTAAAATAAATAATTATTTATATAAAAAGTCGGTTTTAAACAATAACGCAGTGTTTTTCACTATTCATCAAAAATTGAAAGGTTTAAGAAAAATACCAAAAAATCACCCTAAACTAATTATGATATTCCAAATCCAAAAATGAATTCCTTTTTGATAAAAAATTTAAAAATTTAAAAATTGGGTATTACTATTCATAACTACTTCGAAAACGGCTTGATTTTTCATATTGTGCTAGAACTCGAAGTTGAGTACAATGAAAGATATTGTATTATTCAAAGGGAAACATACCGTGGAGCTTGGAGTGTTACAAAATTACTATCTGAAGAATGTTTATAATGATATTATTGAGTGGGTGTTAAGGAGGAAGAGCAGTGAAATCAGAAATGAGGATACTAAAAATGAAATTGAAATCATGGAGGCAATTATTAATATGGGCTAGGATGATGATATGTTGATTTTTCATTCCCATCAAGAAATATCTTTTAACCAAGAAGCAATTTAAAATCAAAATAAATTTTAGGGAAAGATCAAGGGATGTTTGGATTTGCGAGGGAGATGAAAATATGAAATCATCTAGGTTTTTTTAGTTGATAAGTATGTGGTTATAATAAAACATCATAACCAGGAGTATTGCTTACACACTAGAGATGTAGTGGTTACTGATGGAATAGCTAATAATAATTTTGAAAGGCTTCATTCAGGTACTATTATCGTGGAGTATGGAAGGCGGCCAAGGTTGGGTATAGAGGGTCATTTTTTCCAAATTCCTAGGATTGTTTCAGATATGGGGAATTATTTTCTAGAGATAATCTTGATTGAATGTAAAATAAAGGATTTCATCTTCTGTATGAATGAAAATAGTGCACCATGGCTTACGGTTTTCTAGTATCCTTTTATATTGATGTTTGTAATATTATTAGGGAGAGGGTAGTTGAAGCTATATTATATTGTTTCAAGCATCATTCCCTCCCATGAGACTAATGTTGTAGTACTATAGGGTTAATTATTATTGTTAATGAACCCATTATAATTAATCAATACAAGCCTATATGATTTGGTTATTTTATTAAAATATTCATTATTGACTTTTGAATATAGGTCATGGAAAGTCCCAACCAAGAATTATTTATAACGACCAACATTTTTTAATGAGGGGGAGAAGAATACTTGGGGATATTGGTATTTCTATGGATATTAATGATGACATTAACAAGAAGACTCAAGGATATAACATTATGTTTACGGTTGATATGGATAAAGCGTAAGATCAAATGTAGTGTAATTTCATTGGTAGGTCAATGGGGTGGTTTGGTTTCAGGGAATTGGTGTGTGACTTATTATATATGTGTTGTGACTATCATTTGATCTCTATATAGATTATGCTGTGGAGATTTGGTTTCATTAAAAATTAATTCGGTCTATGGAAGGGTGATCTGGTGTCACCCAACATCATTATCATTTCTCACGTGGTAATTAATATAGAAATCCATTTTTATTTAGGTTACGGAATGGTATTTCCATAGAACCATATTTATGGGATATATTTTTTTTCTTAAATCGTTTTTTCAAGTGACATTAAAATCATTATCAATGTGAATAAAAAATCTATAAGTGGCTTTAACATATTTATGGTGGCTTACAAAGGGTGTAGTGGTTAATGGGTTAATAATTTGGAATATGGTGTTTATATCCCTATGTTTTGTTCTCCATGTCAAGGAAACCATAATCAAGATAAATTATGAATTAAAAATAATGTTTTCAAATATAACAACTTAGTTCCCCACATATCATATGGAAAGACTTGGTAGGTATTCTTTGATGTAGTCAGAAATTGGATAATTATCCACATTTTTAACTGGGGGAATAACTTTCATTCATTTTTAGTATAATTTCTATAGTGAAGAACTTCATTTTTTTCAATTCTTAAGAATAACATCTCAATTATCAGAGAGCCTAAATGAACCCTTAATTTTTTTCAAAATCATCTAGAATCATTTTTTGGGAATCCATTTTAAATTCTAAATTCCATTAGGTAGCTTGGAGAACAATGGAAAAATACGTTTAAGAGGGAATTATTAATTTTCATAGAATCTTAAACACCATGAAAAGAATAAATGTGGACATTGAAAGGGATATTATTGATTGATGTCTCTATGGGAAAGGTGCAAGAATGATTGATATGGGGAGGATTTGTGAGGATTGGATGAGAACACTAGGAGACCCTCATATCTTGGGAGATATATTGCATAGTAGTATAGTATTTTAAATTGTAGATCACATTGGGTGGTTGGATGTGGAGAAATTAGTTTCGAGAAGCACCATTGGGTAGGATAGTCTATTTTTTGGGGGGATTCCTAGTCCTTGATATCTCCTTCAGAGAGTCAAAAATGCACCTTGGTTTCATCCACATGATGCTCTATAATGTTAATTAGATATTGTTTGGATAATATCAACATAGTTGATGAGATAGATAAGTTATTATTCATAGATATAGTTATAGGTTTATTTAGTGTTATAGTATACTATTTTTGGGTTCACAATGAGGATGATACCGATGTTTGGTCACAGAAAATATGGTGAAGGGATATTCCATCGAAATTAAATTTCCTATTCTTGTGGATGAGGCATTGAGCCATTCTATTAAATGAGAATGTTCAAAGGAGGGGTATCATCATGGATTCATGATGTCGATGTTATGAGAACATGAGAATGAAATCAACTTGGATCCTCTTTATCAAGATTTAATGGGTAATTTTCATCTAGGGTCATGTTGGCTAGTGGATGGGATCACCATGCCTAGAGGATTCATTGTATATTTACATAATCCTTGTTATAACAAGGAGGATTATCATGGGAATTGTACAGAACCCATGGATTGGTTTTTTTTTGTGTTTCTGGGTTTTTGGGAGGAATTAAATAAAGCAAGAGACGGTTAATGCTATTATCATCTTAATATTCAGGTGAGGCTGAAAGCATGGGTGGTCGAATTAATCTCCCCATTTTAGGATGGGAGTTACTTCGTATCCATTTGGTGATTATTTCCTAATAGAGTTGTTTCTTCTATGGTATGAAGCATGGATTACATGGGTTGATGGGTCTCGTGTAGTCCTTATGTTTTTTGTTTGAAACAAAATATTTATTATTCTTTTATACATGATTAAATGAGTGGATGGGGGATGGTTTTGGATAGCAGAGGTATGGTCATTTTAGGATTCAACTCCTTTGATGCTATGACAAACTCTATTGGATATGAGATATGAGATCATTATAATGGGATCCTTCTATACAAGATTTATAATATTAGTTTATCAATGGTGGAATATGACTCCATTATTTATGTTGTCTCTATGAGATTAAATTCAGTATTCTAAGGAACCTGGTCTACTACATGAGAATTTGAAATAGGAACATTGGGCAAGGCATAATCGTTATTTATATTTGATGAAATGTTAATTTGGTGAATGAATCTTCTGATTCTAAATGAAATAAATTTTTGAGTATTCTTATTTATCATCATAATGGGTATATCCCCTTGATTTTATGTCTTCTATATATGGGGATTCTCTAATCCATCATCATCCCCCAAGAGTTTTTATGTTGCTGAAAAAAAAAAGATAACCTTGAATGAATTAGGAATACGTAAAATTGCTATAATAAGTTCAAATATTTCATGATTTATGTTGGGAACTATCCTTGATATAATATTAAGAAACATTACATATATTTTTGTTTAGTATATTTTAATTATAACTTCATTTAGTACTTTGGCGAGTATCAGATTATATCCTAACACCGTCCCCCTTACACACCATAATAGAGTCATGAGATTGAAAGGGGAACACACATGGTTGGACTTAGTGATAGTAAAATGGAGTCATGTAATTATTACACACACCTTTTGGATATATTAATTATATATAGAAACAAACATAATGAAAATAGATACATCTAATGTAAAAATTAGTATTCCATATGAACATTCTTGTGGAAGGAAATATCCGAATTTACATGTGTAGGGTCATGAAAATTTTTTAAAGCATATTTCGGTAAAAAAATATTCATTTAGAGGAAAAATATTATCTTTATATGATACCCCAAGAAAAATGGGGATATTTCCTATACAACCTTTCATAAGAAAAGGTTATAGTGGCTAAAAATTCAATTTTCTTGAGAGGGAGATCATATCTAAAAGAGATAGTGGGAGAGAGATAGACTTTAATGGACTCTTAGGTCATGAAACACATGAGTTGGTATTTAATAGTATCCAAGGATTACCGTGGTATAGTATGTTTAAGGGATAAAATTACACTATAGATTTACAATTATGGTTAGAGAACCTAGAGGATATGGTTTTATAATCACTAAGAATGGTAACCCATTATTAGTCAACAATGATCTTGTAACCTATAAGGATGTATTTTGTGTCAATAAAGATACTAATGAATGAAATCCATGAATAATAAAATGGTACCCATATACTAAAACCAATTCTATATTTTAGTAAATACTATAGTCTATGTACTGACTATTGGTTACAAATTGGTATTCAAGATGAAACTGAAAATAGAACGACAAGTCAATTTATATAAGGAATTGTTGGTTTTAAAATGGTACAAAAAACATCAATGTATTGACTATAAGAGATCCATTTCACTATTCAATATTCTGAAATATATTATAATTCTATATTCCAGAGATTCATCCCAGGAATATGATATTTTCAAGATGGATATCAAAATAACATCCCTAAATGGGAACCTTCTAAAAGATTTCTATATGGAACAACAATAAGGGTTTATGACTCTATGTAATTATAATAAGGATATAATAATTTAGAGAATCATTAATTGAAAAAAATAAAGTATCCATGTAAAATAAAATTCATAATGGTGAATCCATAAACAAATTTAGTTTCAATGGGAATGAATGTGATCCTTGTGTCAGCGAATAGTTTAGTGAGAGTTTAGTTTTTTACAATATAAAATTGTTCATATCAAATTACTTCTTTGAAATGAGATACCAATTTTATAGCACATTATTAAATTGTTAAATTAATGATTTTCCTTGAAGACCTTTGGTGAATAATTATTTATTGTAGAGATCAATATCCATCATGATAGATATAATAGGTTTCATAGACTATGTCAAGGTATGCATGTTATGAAAAATATTAAATATATTAATTATTGAATAATCCAATAGTTGATTTTTAAAAATGTCACATGGAATAAATTTCATATATAAATTGTGTCCATGATCACATGAATAGTGATAGAGAATGATAAGTTTTCCAAATTCCACAGCTAAAAGGTCGGTCATGTACACCATGTTACAACCAAGGAATAATGTTACCTATGACTTGATTATGATAGGAATTAAGAAGTGGAACTAGGATACGTCCATTGTATGGAACTAAAGAATATCCTTATATATCTTAGAAGTACTAAGGATCTATTCATGGTTCATAAAGGATATGAGGGGAAAGTTATCATGGGAATTATAGATGATAGTTTCCTAGCTGATCAAGATGGTCTGAAGTCATTGATAGGATACAATCACGATTAATAGAGCTATAGTAATCTAGAGAATACCTAAAATGATATGGTCTCCAAATTTGTAGTAGAGTATATGTATATTACGGATTTTGTGGAAGGTAATGAATATGTGTGGATTTTATTCTATTTCCATGGGTTAAATTTTATTCAACGCATTATAAATACTATCAAACTAATTTATGATAATACTACGATGGAGGATCTCACGATGGATACAAGGTAACATCACCAAAAAAGGACATAAATAAAATTTATTATCTCATGAGGGATTTTTCTTAGAGAGTTGATCTCATTTGGGAAAATTATATCTGTAAGAACAAATTCAAAACCCATTTACTAAATTACTATCCCAATAGAATGATGAAAATAATTTGAGTTCTAGTACACGTAGAGGTTTTATAATTCATCTTTATTTTAAGTTGGATTCTTTTAAAAATTATTCACTACTGATAACATCTATTATATATTATATTACCAATACATAATTTCATTAATATCAATAAATAACATAAAACTTATTATTCTTTCTTTTATGTGAATTTAATGTTATATATTTCCCAATATATTTTCTACATGAATATTTTTCATATTACCCCCCAAATATGATGGGAACCTTAAGGTACATAATTATATATCTTAAATTTCTATTATTATGTAAGAGAAAAAAATTCAATGATATGGAATATAGTGTGTTTAAAATTATATATGAGTTATCATAAGAGGATGAGACTTATTCAAATGATTTTTTAACATGGGGATCTCTAATTCATGAGGGTTATGATGATATACCCCCCCAATCACAATTCAATTTGCCTACATGTCATTAGAATTCAAATAATTTAACAAGAATAATTGTTCTTAGACATTTGGATTATTATTAATGCATACTATGTGTCAATAACTTTTATGTATTGACCAAACTCATAATGCTCTATGTCTACACTATATAAGATCTCTTGTTTCGTTCCTGAGTTACATTCATTAATGAATAAGTAAATGAACAATATGTCCCTTATATATTAATGGATGTAGTTTTATTTTATTTTTTATTGGAATTGAATCCTTAGAATAAAATCCATGACCTTGGTATATTAATGATTTAATTTCCTTATTTCAAAGAAATATATATGATGCACATAGGTTATTGATAAGAAAATACAACATGTTTGATGATATATCATGAAAAAGGTAATATATGAAAAATGGAGTTTACATATGTGGTTATTGATGTTGCAACATTATATTTATTCACTTTGGGATCCTTGAAACATTAATAGGAAATATTCTTTGGCTTTATGAATGCCTACCTAATGATAATGTAAAAATATTTATAGATGGTCACACACTAAATTCATCTTTTAACATCGGTTAAATTATATTTGAATTTAATAATTAAAATAAATTTTATTCTATAAATCAAAAAATAATATTTATTGGCAATTTATTGATCAAATATATTTATTTTTTTAACAAATATTTATTTAATTACATGGATGCATACATATTTATTCTCCTCGTGTTATTGGAATAGTAATAAAACATTATTCATTAAATAAATAATTTATTATATGTTTATTAATAATAAAATAAATTTTATAGAATTTTAAGAGAATAATTATTTGTTGAAGGAATAGTTTTTATTCAAATACTTATTCTATTATTTAATAAATAATGAAGAGGAAGAGTGGAATTAGTTTCAGGTCTAATTTTAAAAAAGTATTTAAGAGACTATAAATGATATTTATCATTGTATGGGATTGCACATTCCATGAAAAAAAATTATTATTATTCATGTTTTCTTGTTCATTATAGGTTAAACATATTATTACGGGCCTTTAAATAATTTAATAATATTTCACTCTAACTATAGGTCTATAAATATACTATTATATCAATTGAGGATAAGTTATTCATTATGCACAAACTTCTCTACCTAGTTAAATCTATAAAAAAAGATATTCACTAGGGTATTCTATAAAGATAATGAGAACCCCTTATATATTCTCTCGTTCTATCAAAATCATGAAGATCAAGAGTGGTTCTTTTAATCCCAATGAAATGTGATGTCATCGAGGTGAATAATAATAGGGAATTGATCGATATCTCTTGAACTAATTGTTCCATTGGTAATTTTCAAATATCAATGAACTACAATTGGATCCACAGTAGTGGGTGTCATCTTTGGGTCTATGTACTATAACTATGATACACTGATGGGGGGTTGAATGGTCAATAGTATCAATAAATAACAAACTCAATTATGTGTAATATATTATTTTTTTATTAAATTAATTAAAAATTAAATGTCATAATATCTTCTATTTATTATGATAATCCTTTACCAAGTTCCATAGAAAAAATCAATATTTTTTAAATTCAGTCATGTATATTTTTAAATGTTCATTGAATCTAAAAAAAATATTGGACCGTAAAATATTGGAACTTCAATTTTTTTAGAACCATCTATTCATGTGTGATATTTCACATGTTTGTCTCCACTCCTATTTATTGGAATAAAAACATGGATTGAAAAAAATTATTCCTTTTCTATTTGTTTACATTTATAAAAAATGATATCATATTTAAAGCAAACATAATATGAAATCTAATGTGTTTTATGATGAATACTTAATGGAAGATAACATTTTGTCTTTTGAGGCAATTTTATTTTAAAAATAAATAGCATAAAATTGAAATCTGCATTCTATAACATGCCCAATATGGGTAAGGGGATAGATTTCTATTGATTGGAATTGGATTTTAGAATTCTGTGTGAATGCATTGAAAAAATTTTATCAAGATAATTGTTGAGGATGTAAATTTTCCTTAGATACATTGTTTCTAATAGATGGATTTCATGTGAATCTCTAGTAAATTTCAATAAAAAACCTAATTGTTATGGAAGTCTATAGGATAAATTAATTCATGATTTGTTCCCAAACCATTATACTAAAGACCTTATGTATTGGGTTCTATTTATATTAGAGTAATGATTAATAATGGAAGGGTAACAACTCATGATATTACATTCATAAAAAAAATACAATATTTATAGAGTATGTGTGATGATGTTAAAGTGAGAATTTATTAAATAAATTCCTATAATATATCTAGGATAATTTCCCAAAATATTGTTTCAATGATCATTATGAACATTTGTGGTTCATGTGATTGGAGAGGGAAGAATCAATGAAGTCTTATGTTTTGGTAACAGATAACATATAAATGGGGACATAGATTCAATATCAAATCATTATAAAAAAGACATATAATATTATAAATTTTATAAGTATATCTATAAAATATTTAAAATCAATTGAAGTATTTTTTTATTAAAATTTTATCAGTAAATATTTATAATAAATTTTATTGTTATTTAATTTTTTAATGTGACAAAAATTTTAAAATTTTAAACTCAGTATGTGTGAGATCCCTTACAACTCCCACAAAAATATTCTTATAAATCGAACATTAATATATCAATTTCTAACCATATTTAAGGTTCAATATTTCATAAGATGATCCTTTCAAAAAAATTATTTAAATATAATTTTTGATGATACACCACTCTGATATTGAGTTAAACAATGATAGAGAATCAGTTATCTATTCCTCCAAAAAATTAGATACCCTTAGTAATAAGTTTATGGGATATTTGTGTTCATATCATGAACATAGTGGTGGATGAACTCCCATAAATTTCATATTTATCCATGATAGAGTAAACATGTAGTAACAAATAGCATAAAAATGTATATGAAATTTAATATGTAATCAATAGTTTACTCTTTTTTCACACATTATAAAGACCACATTAATAGAAAATGAGATCCTATTTTTTCTAATTAAATTTAACTCACTGTTGGATCATATAACATTTTTTGTCGATCCAAAAAACATAGAAGGGTGATGGTTTCTTCAAATAGTGATGAATTCCATTTTGGGTGGAAGATAGTGTTAAAATGATTAAATATAATTCATCCTCATCAATTAGAGAGATCACATCCCCACATAAATCCATTATCATATATCTTAATTTAATTTTGGTTACTAGTTATATGTATTGTATCGAAATTTTTTAATTCCCATTAGCCTTATTCATTATGATAAATTAATTAATTCAAGGTATTATAAACCAACCATTTGGTTTGGGACTTATTAATCTATGTCAATAGAATTCTTTCAAGTATATAAATTCTATATTGGGGGAATGTATGATTAGGTTGCATCAAACTAAAATCATATTTCAGTAGCACCAATGTAATATCTGGCCAAAGCTTTAGGATAAATTGGTTCTAATGTATTATTAAGAGTCAACTATATTCTTCAAATTCCTTTTTGTTCATATAAAATAACATTCCTCCTTCACTAAAATACCATATACTTTTTATAGAAAACATCATAACTACTTGCTTATAATTAGAAAATCATTTTGGACATGATCTCATTAAACTATATTTATTTTAGAGTAATAAATATTTGTAAAACAAAATACATATCTAAATTATAACCGTAGTGAAACTACTGGGTATGGTAATATTAAAAAAATGATATTACTATTATATATATATATATAAAGAGTTTTATCTAGTAATGAAACAATTATACTCATGATAATAATGATTTTTTTACAATCTGTGTTCCCCCAAGTCATATATATTTTTACATTTGTGCTGGAATTATTACATTTTATGCTTTAGAGGATTTTGAGAGATTGGGTTTGAAATATTACCATTTTTTTGATAATTTTATATGCACACAATTTAGGATCATAGTTAGTATAAACCATGAAATTAACGTGCAATATCACAGAGTGATTTCTAGTTTTGTTTTGACCTGTTAGAGCATAGTTTTTCAGACCATGTGAGTCAAAAAGAAAACCATGTTGGTTTCTTGGTGATTTTATAGAGGTTGTCACATGAATTGATAACTGTTTCTCAAACCATGTTGATCAACCCCATGTAATATTTCTCTTTTTTTTAAATGGATTTATGTGACGACATGGTTCATATATAGTTTGTTAAAAACTGTAGCCAAAATCATGTGTTAATATAAAAAGATATAAAAATTGCAATTTACTATAATTCCCGTAGATTTTAATTCTCTAACTACCTCATAAAAGAATATTAACATATACAAAATCATCAATAATGAACTAGAGACTCACCCAATAATTCAATGGTAACTCTTGATCATTTTTCAAGGATCTCATTAAGTAATATTTAGGTTTTTTTCTCGATTTATCCTATTTTATCTCAATCTGATTTTGATCACTCTTCCCATTATATCAATGAAAACCGAATGGGGTTTTATTTTTATATCTAGATGCTTTAATGGGGAATTTTTTATGTTTTCAATGATTTAGTATTTTGAAGACCGGATTCCATTATTTTTCCTTTAGTTTTTTAAAAGGCATTGGGTTATTCATCATTCATTATGTAGGTTTCCCTATCACACAACATATCCCCTAGAGATTGATGTATTATTTTAATTTATTACTTTATATTTAAATATAAATATTGGTTTAAATTAATTTAGGAATTGAAATGGTGTTTTGAATGTGTTTTTTATTTGAATATATGATTTTATACTAGTTATGTATTTGAAATAATGACTCAATGATTGTTTTAAAGGGAATTTTCTCTATGAAAGAGAGTGTTTTTGTATCACTATGGAATTTTTTTATTAAATGTGGGTCTAGATTCGAAATTTCTTTAACATGGATTTTTTTTTGAAACATGAATACATTTTATTTCAATGTATTGAGGAAATAATGCACATCGAGAGGCCTTGGGGTATAAAGGAAAAATAAAAATAAAAGAGACCATCAATAGTTATCTATAAATAGGGGTGGATACCTTGATACCATTGGGGATAAGGGTATCATTTATAAGAGATAGAGGTTCCATGACCTCATGAGTGACATATGTTGGCTATTTTTCAATTATGTTTCATAGTTTTTTAGTTGTGTTCAATTTTTCATTGTAAATTTCCCTATTGGATTCTTGGAGGTAACACTACATATGTGGTCATTCGATATGATTATTTTCCCAACTGAAATTGATATATAATTTTGATTTAAAAATTATATTTATTTATCTATATATTTCCTTGGATATGAATCTATCAAATTTTACTACTAATTTAAATATGGTAGGACATTGAATGGAATGAAATATTTTAGAAAAGGATAACCAAGGGATATATCAAATAGAAACTAGTTTCTCTTTAAATTTTTTAGAAATATATTTTTATCAATAAATAATATATTTTCATGGATTTAAATATTTTAGATTCTATGGCCTTATCCCTCTGCCATATAGTTCTCCTAACCTAATTTTTCCACAGGGTTTCTATAGAATTAATTTTCTATTATATATTTAAATGGAAGTGATTCATGTAGAGAGAATATCTTCTTTCTCATGTGTACTTTATGTTGGTGATGGTGGTTAAATGTAGATGAATCCATGGGTTGTTTTTGTGACGTCCTGACATATATTCCACTTGTCTGGGGCCCCAAGATTGTTCTCAATAATTCTTGAAGTTCACCTCTACCTGTACTGGAGGATGCCAACTAGCATTGAGGGCCTATGGTGTGACCATGGAGTGATTATTCCCTCGTATAATAGTTATAAATATTGGAAATAACTAGATATTATCCATAATAGAAAATAATCAGAGTGTGGATGAAATAAATGAATAGAAAAAGGATCATTTTTTAATTATTTAGGGAATGAAGTAAAATATAGAATGATCTTTTAATATATAAAACAATAATCTCACACTATATGACAAAATATATAGATGATAAAATAAAATAATATAAAAATAAATAAATATTTATCTACTACTAACATCGAGGTGAACCACATACCCGACCCCCAGAAACATATCAGAGCCATCATGCATGATTAGTTCTGGGCCTCATCCCATTGTATTTTTACTACCATGTGAACATCTTATTGGGTATCATAATGGAATGTAATCTCAATATGGGTGTGAATAAAAATCTCAGTATGGGACCACCAATGTGATGACACATATAGCGAGTAAAAATGAATGATATATATATATATATATGAGATTCTCATTAGAATAATAATAATAATAACTTATGAAGATAATATAAAAAACAAAATTTATACAACTAAATTATTTCATAAGTGAATTAACATGTAATGTGCTCAACCAAGCCAATATTGAACATGGTGTAAAATAATAAAACAAAACCCCAGTCGATCCTTGGGTCTATAATCCTGAAAACATGACATTACATAAAAAGGGTATTGAGATGGATATCATACAACATAGGTCATGTATAATTGATTCAATCTCTTGGTCTATAATCCCGATCGATGTGAATTTCTCTAGGTAGAACTATAAATGTATTTGAGCGGGCCATGTCACCATAAGGGGAGACATTTCCTAACATTAGGATCATACATACTCACCTCCAATCACTATAATGATTCAATATATGTAAAAACTAAACAACCTACAAAAATATATCTTTTAAATTATAAATAAAACTGGGAAATGAGGTACTTAACCAAGATATCCATGTATAATTATATTCATCAAAAAAAATTCATTTTCCGTATGTATCAGTCGAGAGAAATCCTATATCGGAATCCAAGTATCACTAAATATTTTTATAAACCATTTTCCTTATGAGTCCATCCATGTCCTCCATACATGGGAATACAAGTATCAATCAAGTTGTATATAATCCATTTTCCCTATGACTTTTTCCAAGGCATTCCCACATCAGGATCCAAGTATCACTCAGGGAGTATAAAAGACAAAGTAGTAATGGTGCATCCACCCCTTCCCTATAGAGTATCCAAGGTATTTCTCAAGGATTGTATAACCATTCTTGAGAGTATTTGAATATCAAGATATCATGGGAAGTAAACCCACCCCAAAATATCATATGTGGAACTCAATTCCCCATAATTACATCTAGACTATGATCTCATACAAGCAATTCCATATCAAGAGTCTATGAATCTCTCAAGGAAAATATAATTTCATCTAGAATAGCAGCCCATTATAGGAATTTCATATCAGGAATCTATGTATTGATAAAGTAGTAATATAATTTCATCTAGCCTATAAGTCAATCCAAGGAATTTCGTAATAAGAATCTTTGTATTTCTCAAGGTGTCATACCACATCAGGCCCCTTGGGCCGAGAACCCGGAGACACATATGTAATCAAAAAAAACATTATCAATAATCAAAGTAATTCATAAATAAAGGAGTAAGGGTAGCTAAATACTTATACCAACTATTAATATAACAAACTCATGGATTACATGTTAAATGTGGGTTCTAGGAGACACTTGACACCATCTCTAACAAAACCCATACACTCTTTGTCATGGTTGGTCAAACATCGGGGAACCCTCTGTGGTCCCCAAAATCTATACACTGAGATTGAATCCTTCCTAGGATCCATGAGCTCCATTCATAGGCTAAGGCGTCCCTCATGGGATCCTCTATGTCAGCACCACCGTTTTAGGTTAGAACCCAGTGTTTTATTACATTGAATCTCATGAAATCATGAATATTGTAGCATGTCCTTTATAGCTATATATAGTCATGTCACCAAGGAAATCATTAGGAGATGGTTCAGGACCCAATCACAATCCCACAGTCTCTTTAGAATAATCTATAAACCCAACCCTATCCTGGACTACCTAATTATTATCCACCAAGTCCCATATAAATGTTGATATTTTATACTAATTTTGGTCTCACTCCCAAGAGTTCTCAAGGATACATGGTGTCTAATTGGTCAATACATGAAACTAGTGTACATGGGTTGTTAGTGAACCCTATCATTCAACCATTTTAAATTAAAATTTTAATTAATTAAAATGTTGATTAAAATTAATTACATATGGGGTGTTAATCTGAGGGGTGATCCCAATTATACACATTCTACTATAACATGCATAAATACCAAAGGGAAGGTAATAAAGACCAACTTATTTTAATAATATATCCATTTATTTTCTATGGGATCACTATAGATTCTAATTCCCCTCTAGGCTCATATGAGACACATCATGTCCTATCACACAATGAATAAACTACTATCACATTAATTATAGTTAAAATTTAATTAATTAAATAATAAAAAAAATTAAATAATAAAAGAAAACCATTTATATTAGGAACACATATTTATAAACTCTCTATCCAATCCCATCACCCTAAAACCATGAATAAACACTCACCAACAACCCATGACACATACAATATATTGAATCAAGAATAATACATAAAAAATGGTTTCAAAAAAATTATTTTACAAATTTAATCTAGGCTTTATAGCTTTAGAAATTCATTACCAAACTTACCTTAATGAAAAGACATGTGGTGAATTGTAGGCACCCCCACAGGTAAAACTAATCCTTGGAAGAGAAAAAATACCTATCATCAGTATCTGATTCAACCATGATCAGGTGGAATCATGATTGAAATACCTAACTGAGGTACTAAAAATTATGAATAAAAGATGGAGTGGGGAAAGATATCCCACTGAAGGAGAAATCATTCATAAAAACATTATAGAAGTCCACAAATATCACCCAACTATTATGGGGATTTAATAAAAGATGATAGGAAAGGAGGGACAGATCATGTGGGGGAGGAAAGGAGAAGAACAATATGGGTATTATCTATTAATGACCATATGGTAAAGATCTTAATTCAACACTTTTTAATGGGCCTTAGGGTTTGGAAAAATGTTCTCCAAATCCAAGTGCTAACTGTGAACCTCTACAAAATTAAGAACATTGATCCTACATGGGAATGAAACATTATTTAAAAGACCAGGCACTAATAGTGTGTAATATATGAAATAAATTATAGACACTATAATGGTTTTCCATAGCATGCCCCATGATTTACCCTTTCCATGTTCCTATAAAAACTGTGATGTATGTTTAGGTCCCAAAATGTGCACTAATCATTGACGTTGTACTTACCTTTTCTGAAAAACAAACATCAAGGATCAAACCTCCAAAACACTCTCAAAACATTCATTCTACCATTATATCCTCAATCGAAATAAAAAAAAATATCTTAGATACATTCTAATAAATAAAATTCTATTCTGAATCTCAGAATAAGATTTGAGCCTTTTGGTAATTGAAAAAACAAATTCCATCAAAAACATGAAACACTAAAAACATGGGATCCTAAAACCTCACCACTATAATAATTATTATCCATAATAATACATCATGGCCATGAAAATTAAAAACCTGATCAACATGAGTCTAATTTTTATTAAAACATCTATGTTTCATTTCAGAACTCCCAACGTACCTGAAAATTCCTCTTTAAACATATGGATTCTAACCCATAAAAACCTGAGAAAACACTAAAACAATAAAAAACATCAATTTCAAACATAATAAACCCCATCCAACTTGATATGACCATGTTATCATAAAAATTATTAAATAACCTATGGAACTTCCTATCATATGTTCTTTCTTTCAATGGCTAATTTCGAGCCACAGTACTACTATAATTAGAATTGACTGCAAAAACACATCCTTAGAATCCTAAAAACACATCAATCATTGTATCAAAATGAGACACCAGATCACCCATGATGAAACTATTCTCGGACCTCTATATGATAAAAATTGACGAATCCTGCTCTACCAAGCTCAAACTTGTCACACAATATTTTTGTTGAAAAATGATGGTTGACTTTTGTACTACACCAGTCTAATTTCAAACAGCTTTCCTATAACAGATCCTCATAAAAATTATACAATTAATCAATATAATTTCATCTAACCCACTTCCGACTGACTATTCTCAAAAAAATTCTTCGTTTATTCTACTGACACATCATCAAGAACTGATTCCATTGATCCATGGATTCTCAAATCCCAATGACTATCCAACGGCTAGTCTCAATCACAGACATCATCACTCTAACCATATAAAGAACATACTTATCATTATATAAGACAAAAAATTTCATTATATTCATATCCAATGCTCTGTTTATATTGAGACATAATTACAGACACGACTATAAATTCTCTCATGTTTGATTGATAAATTAAACATCACCTATCATCTATTATCGGTCCATATAAATTAATTCCACTACAAAATCTGACTCTCAAGTAATAACCAGGTTCACGACCATCAATTGACTAATTATAAACTTCCCACCATATGGACCACCCTTGAACCATTCCTTGAATGAAACCTACAATGGAGTCCCTCTCATCAACCAAAAAAGTTATTAGAAAAGAAATAATTTGATACATCCCAAGTAATCAAAGAATATGATATATATATATATATATTAATATTTATAATTAGATATTAATTTTACCTTAAAGAGAAAAATATATCTAATAGAGTACTTCAAACGACCCAATAGGTTTCATTGAAATCTTACGTTGCTGAGAAGATCGAGTTATACAGAAAAATAATACAATATTAATACTATTATATTAAATGGTTGGTAATTCTTAGTAGTTTTGTTAGAGAGAATGAGAAGAACAAAATATATTATAATTAAACATTTTTGGAAATAGTTTATACTTTAATCCAATATATTTTAGTGTCTTAAATTTAAAATAAATCTAATTTTAACCGTAAAATAATCTAATATTTTTAAAAAAGTGGTTTTACTTCATTTTGATGGAGAAAAATTTTTAAATACAGTTTTTTTCATTTTTAAATTTTATATTTGATAAAATAAATTCTTAATTTGGATTCTGGAAATCTAAATTTACTTTGTTTTAAATTTTTATATTTTTCTGATAAAATTCATTTTTTAATGAATATTGAAAAATGGTACATTTTAATTCCAAAATGCCTTTCCATCTAACTTATTTATATATCTATATTATCATTTTAATTGGTTTCAATGTAAAATTATATTATATTTTAAAAATTTAATCAAATTTTATTCATTGTAATTAATATTTCATTGAAATTCTATTTAAACACCTATTAATCTTTTGATGGTTTTTACTTTTTTAAAAACATGTTTTCTCGGTTTACGAATAGGGATTAATTTTAAATTTTATTACTGAAACTTCTATATTTTTAATATGAAAAAAAATTCCATATTTTGAATCATATGTTCTAAATTATTTAAATATTTCTATATTAGTTTTGGACATTAGAAATAGTAACATTAGTAATTTTTTCTATTTTCCACGGATAAAGGGTAAATTAGGTAAATAAGATTAAAAATAATAATTATATAATAATTAAAGTAACCTAAAACCTATCCTAATATTATTATATGTGTTATGTCTGACCATGAAAACCCTTGGGATGAATATTTGTCCTTTGGAATCCACTTGGGCGTGATTATGTCTTTTAAAACATTTAATTTTAAGTAAATGAAAAATTATCATAAACATGACTCTTATTACTAAAACAATTATAGTATGGGTTAATATAAGTGGTACCTTATATTATAAATAGTCCTTATAAATCTAAAAATATTACATACATCATGGTATTTTATTTATAATATTATACATTAAATAATTAAATTTAATTATGAAACAATGATGATGTAGTGAATGCTTTATTAAGGAATGAATAAAAAATATCTGATATTGTAAATATGAAAATAAATATTATATTACATAATTTATATTGTAAAATATTTTTATATGTTACTATGACATTCATGGAGTCTGTTAAATGGTTTTATTTGATGTTATATCTCTCTTTTTATTTTATTTAAAATCAATAAAATGAATAGTGTAAAAAATGACATAATTGATATTTTATAAATATATTAAATTGTTAAATTATTCAAAAATCAAAAAAATAGTGTAAATTTAAAAAGTTACTATGATGAGGTATATATTTTCATTGTATGTCAATTTATGGTAATTTTACCCCATATAAGTAAACTTAATAACCTCTTAATAATTAAAATGTGGTTACCACAATTAAAATTTAATGAAATTAATTAAGTGTAAACCGAAATGATATGTTTTAAAATAAAATAAATACACGTATAAAAATTATAAGATCATAGTATTTAAAACTATCCACATCTTAGCTTCATATATATAATGTTGGATCTCTTTATATTTAAAAAAAATTATATTAATTTAATATTTTAGTACATTCCAAGGGTGCCCCTCCACTCTCCTATAAAAAGGTACCCACTCTTCTCTAATACTCACACCTATAAATCATTTTGGATTATGAAAAACCTTCCCATTTCTCCTCCAAACCTACCCCAATTCATACTAGAGGCCATAATTTGGTCATAAATCCAACATAATGAGTCCTTTTTTTCAATTAAAGATGAGACACTTGAAGAAGAAGTAATTGTTTTACCACATCTTTCAATGTTATTTTCTCCTTCCACTTATTTTTCTTAAGTTGTTTCCATAAATATATAATAACCCAAAAATATCAATGTTATGAGTTGTTTTTATGGTTATGGGATAAACATATTCATTCTTATACTCATCATAATAAAAACAATATCTCCATGCGTGCGTATGAATGGCTTACTGTCTTTACACCATGGTGTAAACGTTTTTTCATCTATACTTTGATTTTATGGATATAAAAATGAATATAAATTATATAAATGAAAATGAAATGATAATGATTATTTATAATTAATATATAATCCAATTCCATATAATTTAACCATTTATGTAATGATACCTTCGCTCATGCATACATACGACATACCGTCTCCACGACGCGATGATATTTATTCTCTACAATAACCATTCAATAATGATTATAAATACATATATAAGTATGATTAAATGATTAATATGATATTAATTATTCTATGACCATTCTGTAATGATAAAATAATAATTACCTTATTTTCATAATGATCAAATAAAAATGGAAAATATTACTCCTGAGTACGTACGGCATATCATCTCTGTAATTGTAACGTTGTTCAATTTTTCATATCTGAATTTAATTAATGGTTTAAAAAGTATAATTATTATAAAAAATTGATTATTAATTCACGAATACTATTTTTGATATGATGGACCTATGACCACATGGACTAGTAACATCATTCCATGTTCATTTTTAACTCAAGTAAAAAATATCGACAAAATTCCCGACATGAACTCAAATAATAATTTAATTTATATAACACTGTAATAAGTGATATAACGGGAATAATAAACACAGAAAGGTTATGAAAAAAAGTATAAATTTACCTATTTTTATTATTCATAGAGATAAATAGAGAACAAGAGAAATCAGACTAAAGGTAAAGGAATTTGTCTCAATCTCTTTTCATTGAGGAATATATTGATAATATATATCACCTTAATTTATTTAGTGTAAAATAAACCCCTCTGAATTTAAATTTCATTCATAGTTTTTCAAAATTGATGTTTTTCTATGAAGCATTTTACTAAACTATAAGAGGAATGTTTTTTTAACATGAATGACGACAAAATTTTTCCACTAGTATAACTATTATTTTATATTTGGGTTCCTCTACACGTCGTATTATTTTTAGAATAAAAATAGATACCATATAACATTTTAATGTATTTTTTAATTTAAACTTATCTTAGGAATGGAGTGATTATATCAATATCTTGAAATAATGTCTTGTTATTGTAATGTGGAAATGTTACTTTCCATTAATCTTGTTAATGTGTTACGATTATGTTATTGTTCGTGGTCATTTCTTATATATATATAGGTGGTTCTATGATAAACCAAGGGTGGTTGAGATTGTGATAGCCCTCTAATGCATTATTGAAAAAGATAGAGGTAAACTATATAGTTTCTATTAAAATATGTACGGAATATACTATGATGGTTATTCCAAATGTAGCCATGATGGTTACTCCCTATGTAGCTGTGAAAGCTACAATTTAAGTACCATAAATATGCCACAAGTTACCTTTATTAGTTATTATTTCCATTAGTTTCTTTTAGGAATCTTATTATTTCATGAGTTATGTTAAAGAGCTTGTGTTTTATGGGTAAAAAGTATGATTTCAAATGTATATAACTACTCATGGACTAATGTTTTCTTTCCTTATTTTATATAACTTATTGATATTTTTGTTCGCATACCTTGTTTTTTAAATGTTTTATATATGGTACACTTATGGTTAAAATAATGGAATAAGTCATGTAAATTTTTATCAAGAAAAATAGATGATGTTTTATTTTAAAAGGGGATACTTTGTGAAAAAAATGAATTGAGTGTAAAAATGTCTACATTGTAATATTTGAGTTTTAATGTAATATTAATTACCTAGTTCTTTAAAAACATATACCTGAAATATCCTTAATGTAAATTTCATGATATCACTCGTGATTATGTAATGTTTAATGCTAGGGAATTATATTTTTATCAAAGTTCAGTTTAGATAACTACATACGTTATGTTATTTTTAATATAATATCCATAAATTGTTTTTACTTTATTTTCAAATTGAATGTTTATATAATTTGATGATTACCATGGTCATTTACCTAAGATATGTTTGTTTATAATGGTTTTCTGTAGAGGAAACATGGAAGCTGTACTAGGAATAAAATTTATAGGAAAACTACCTTCCAAATCAGCAACCCGAGATGGTCAAAATCAGAACTAAATAGTTGGTTGCAGTGATGGAATAGTTGAATCAGGATATAAATAGTGGTGGAATATATGCATAAGATCATCATAATAAATGGAAAATTAATATTCTAGTATTGAATCATGGCATGATGCAAAATCCCTAATAATTCTGATAATCATCTAACCCGGTGATTACTGAAGGGTGGATTAATGCACTAGAAAATATTTTTTTTGTGATGGGGTGTCCATAAAATTAAAAGGATAGTATTTCAATTTACTATATTGATGTTAAATCCGATCAGTGGTAGTATGTGGTAAAGAATATTACTGATAGTGTTGAGATTTATTCTCATGATTGGGTTGAATCCAAAGTTATGTATCTTGAGAAATATTTTCCTAAGATGGTCCGACTTAAGATGCGAACAAAATTATTAGAATTGAGGAAAGATGAGGACTTTTTGGCTGCATATAAATCCAAATTCACTCAACTAGAAATTTATGCTCCAATTGTAATCTTAGATCATGATTGGAAAATCAGTCATTTTTACTCAATATTAATTCCATGTTATGGAAGGGAATTCAATTATTGTGAGTTAAAAAGTTATGAAAAACATGTTCGATGAGTAAAGAAGGTCGAAAATGTATTTTATAATGATGTGTTCTTTCAAAAAAAATAAGAATTAGTTCTCGAGGTTGTTAGAAAAAGGGAATTATTATTTATAAAAGTTATTGGTAAGAAAATTATGTTTACAATTTTTGAATACAGCGGTAAAAAACACATTGGAGAATGCCTTTTGAATTACGGTAAGTGCATGTGATATGGTAAAATGGTACATAGGGATCATAATTATACTAAAAAAATATCAAGGTATTTATAAAAAAATATGATTTATTTTCAGTAAAATGTTTTATGTGCAATGACATGGGCCATTATGAAAGTGATTGTCTGATAAAGAACTCAAATGATGAGAAGCAACGAGAATATAAGTAGAAATATGTGGTGAAATCCTTTTCAACTACTTCGTCAGATGTTGGGCCATCAAATGAAGTGGTATCACATACATTGTTTGATTATTCATATTATTCCAATGTGTTGTTTGATTCATGGTCTACACATTCATTCATTTCTGAGAAATGGTTGGGTAAATTGGAACATCTAAAACAAGAAATGAATCTAGATCTTATGGTAACAACACATGGGTTAAATGTTAAAGAACATATAAATCATAATAATCTTCCTATCATTATTTTTGTAAAGAATTTACCTACAAACCTAGTTGTTTTTCCTCAAGTAGAGTTTGATGTTATTTTAGGTATGGATTTCCTCTTTGTTTACTATGCTAAGATTGACTATATAGACAAAGATGTTTATTTTCAGAGATTCATTTGGATTGTGTAAAAGAATGAACCCATACCATTGATTACATTTCAGTATGATGAGAAACTATTAAAATATGGAATGGAATGTTACCTTTTATGTATGGTTGAAAACAAAAGATCTATTTAGATTAATGAATTGTAATTGGAAAATGAGTATATTGATTCTTTTCCTGATGAGTTTCCTAGTATAATTCTGGATTAGGAAGTTGAATTTACTATTGAAATAGTTCCTAATGATAAGACAATTTCAAAACCTTTTTATTAAATGGATCAAATTGAATAGTTAGAGTTAAAGAAGCAATTGAAGGAGTTGTTAGATAGAGGATTCATTTGAACTCACCCATCACCATGGGGTTCCCCTATCTTGTTTGTTAAAGAAAATATGGTTCACTGAGAAATTTTTTTGATTATAGGGACTTGGATAACATCTCTATAAGAACAAGTATCCTCTAACTCACATCGATGATTTGTATGAGTAGCTCGAGGGAGCACAATATTTTATGAAGGTTGACTTGATGTCGGGGTACCTACAATTTATAGTGAAGGATGAAGAAATTCTGAAGAACTCATTTTGTTCTAGATATGGCCATTAAAAAGTTTTTATTATTCCTTTTAGGGTTAACTAATGACCTTGTAGTATTCATGGATCTTAGGAATAATATATTTCATGTGTTCATGGATAATTTTTTTTGTTGTGTTTATTGATGGAAAATTGATATATTCTAAAATTAAATAGAAGACTGAAAGTAATTTATGTGTTTTTTTGAAAACATTAAAAGAAAAAATAGTATGGGAAATTCAAGATGAGTACGTTTTTGTTACAATAAATTTCATTCCCATGTCACATTGTTTCTAAATACAGTGTGACTATTGATTCTACTTATAAAAAAATTATTGAAGAATGGCCAAGACCAACAAATATAACTAATATTTTCCATTTTTTTATTTTAGCATTCTATTACCAATGGTTTGTCGAAAATATTCATTGTTATCTATCCCACTAAAAAAGTTAACTCGAAAGGGTGTTATGATCTTCTGGGCAAAAGAATATGATGATTGTTTTCAATTATTAAAAAAGATATTGGTGAATGCTCTAGTTTTGGAACTACCTTCTAGAAATGGTGAATGTTTTATCTATAATGATTCTTTATTGAAAGTAATAGGTTGTTTCCAAAATCAAAATGACCAGGTAAATTCTTATTCTACATGTCAGTTGAAATATCATCAGTTAAATTACCTTACACAAGATTTGGAAATAGCTGCTATAGTTTTTTCTTTAAATAATTGGAGGCATCATTTTTATTTTTTAAAAATTGAAAAATATTATGACCATACACACTTACTGTTTTTATTCAATCATAAAGAATTGTACATGAGACAGAGGAGATACTTTGAATTAGTCAAGGATTATGATTGTATGATTCATTACCATCTTGTAAAAGAAAAAAATGTGGCCAATGATTTGAGTCTAAAATGTAATTCTACATTAACCATGCTACGTTTAGAACTTTATAATTTGGTTAATGTTTTTTTGAACTTTGGAATGGAAGTTTTTCATGCAGGAAATTATTTTGTTTTATTTTAGGTGGTATAAAATTATCTATATTAGATTGAATTAAGAAAGCCCAAAAAGAATATAGTGAGTTATAGAAAAATGTATATGTGTTTCAAAAGGGTAGGATACATGAATTTAACATTGATAAATACTATGTTTTGAGGTTTGGGAATATATTATGTGCAAT
Source organism: Viscum album (assembly GCA_963277665.1). Lineage (NCBI taxonomy): Eukaryota > Viridiplantae > Streptophyta > Magnoliopsida > Santalales > Viscaceae > Viscum > Viscum album. The sequence continues at coordinate 1,287,030,457 of OY728134.1, forward strand.
ATGTGATTTATATTTGAAGAAATACTTCATATGTGATGCTCATTATTCTGCATTTTCAGTTCATCCAAGTGGCATTAAGATGCATAGAGACCTTCGAGATTATTACTGGTGGGCGGAATGAAAAGTGATATTGTTGATTTTACCATGAAATGTATTACATTTCAATAGGTTAAAGAGGAGTGGAATTTACCATATGTCATGCTTCCACCATTGTGAATGATAGAATAGAAATAGGAAAATATATTTATGGACTTCTTTGTGGTATTACTGAAGACATCTCGAGGTAATAATTCAACTAGGGTTATTGTTGATCAAATTAATAAATCTTATAATATTCCTCCTATTCGATATACTCGGTCTCTAGATAAAATTTCTCAGTAGTGTATTAAAGATATAGTCAAGCTACATGTATTTCCCCTAACTGTTTTATCTGATCGTGATCACAGGTTGACTTATAACTTTTGTAAAGTCCTTTATAAGTCCTTGGGAACTGAATTAAATTTCATTCCAAGTTTTTATCTTCAATCATATGGACAAAAAAGAATAAATAATTCATACATTGGAGTATATTGTATGTTCTTGTTTAATGGATTATCAGGGAAGATGTGACCAACATCTTTATTTGGATGAGTTTTCATATAAAAATAGTTCTCATTTGAGTATATAGATGGCACCATTTTAGGAATTATATAGAAAGAGGTATCAAACTCCATTTTTTGGGGATGATGTAGGTGAAAGGAAATTTATGGGGCCAGAATTGGTAGAAGTTATGGCAGAAAAAGTTCAGTTGATTCAAAAACACATGATAAAAACTAAGAGTAGGCAGAAAAGTTATGTGGATAACTGTAGGAAGGGTGTTTTTTTTAGGTAGGTTATCATGGCTTTCTGATAGTTTCTATAGGGAAAAGTGTAATTCATTTTGGTAAGAAGGGGAAGTTGAGTCCATAGTTCATTGGACCCTATGAAATCTATGATAATGTATGATTAGTTTGCTAATTAGTGGCTTCCCCTCCAAATTTTTATAAGGTAAACAATGTTTTCATGTTTCAATATTAATAAAGTATATATTAGATCCATCATATGTTTGGAGACCAGAAGTAGTGTAGTTAAAAGAGAATCTTACTTATGAGGAACAACTAGTCCAGATTCTTAACTGCATAGAGAATGTGTTTTGGAATAAGTTGATTCATGAGGTTAATATTTTTTGAAAAAATACATATGATTAAAGATGCAACATGTGAATATGAAAATTATATGAGGGGAAAATTCCCCCACTTATTTGATAAGTGAATAAAATTTAAAGGACTCAATTTTCAAATGTGGGGAAGGATGTAACATCTGAGGCAACCAAAGAATAATAAATTTTAATATCTAATAATACGTATGAATTAGATACAAATTTGACAATAATGGGACACTATTTCCAATAGTGTACTCGATACACAACAACAGGTTTCCCTGAAATCATACGTTTCACACAAGATAGAGTTATACAAAAAAATACAATATTTATATTATTATTTTAAATTGTAGTTTATGATTAGTAATTTTATTAGAGGAAATGAACATAATTAAGTATATTTTGATTACACATGTATGTTAAATATATTTACTTTCATCCAATAAATTTTACAGGCTTAATATGAGAATAAATCCAATTTTAAGCATAAAATACTCTAATATTTTCAAGAAGGTTGTTTTATATCCTTTTGATAGAGATCACTTTTTAAATATAATTCCTTTAACTTATATATACTCTATTTGACAAAATAAACTTCTTATTTGGAATAGAGACATAAAGATTTACATTGGTACAATTTTTTTTATTTTTCTGATAAAATTCATTTTATAATTAATTGTGAAGATATTGCATTTTAATTCAAAACGGGATTTTTGTCAAACTTATTTATATAGTTATGTTATCATTTTAATTTGTTTTAAAGAATAATTAGATTATTTTTTTATAATTTATTCAAATTTTGTTTATTTTAAGTAGTTTCATATTGAATTTTGGTATAAACACATTTAAATATTTTGATGGTTTTTACTTTTCAAAAAATATGTTGTCCCATTTTGGTAATGTGGATTAATTTTTAATTAATTACTAAAACTTTTGTGTATTGAATTTCAATAAATAAATTCCATATTTGAAATTATAAGGTCAAAATTATGTAAATATGTCCTTTTTAGTTTTTGACAATATGAATTATAACTTTAGTAATTGTTTTTATTAAGCTTGGTTAAAGGGTAAATCAGGTAAATAAGGATAAAAATAATATTATAATAATACAAAAAACACTAAAACTTCTCCTAATATAATTTTATGAGTTGTGGATGACTAATAAAACCCTTTGGATGCAAAGTTTTCTTCTTTAATCCACTTTGGTGTGATTATGAAATTTATAACATTTAATTTAAGTGAAGGAAAAAATATCATAAACGTGACTCTTATTACAAAAACAATTTTAATACAGGGTTATATAAGTGATATACATGACTATAAATGTCATTAGAAAGAAAAAAAATATTACCTACATCATTGTATTTTATTTATAATTTTTAAACATTAAATAATTTAATTTAATTCTGACACAATGATGATATAGTGATTTCATTTTTAATGAATTAATCAAATAAATGATATTATATAAATTAAAATAAATAATATTTGAACTAATTTATATCATTAAATAATTTCATGGTTGATTATGATATGTTAATAGTCTATTAAATGGTTTTCTTAGAAGTTATCCCACTTTTTGTATTTTATTTAAATTTAATAAAATAAATTTTTTAATAATTGAAATAATTGATATTTTATAAAAATAGAAATCTATTAAATTATTTAAAAATACTAAAAACATTTAAAATTAAAAATTAACTATATTATGGTCTAAAGTTTTATTAATTTTCTAATAATGGAAATATGACCCCATATAAGTAAAATATATATCCTCTTAATAATTAAAATTGTGTTACCATAATTAAAATTAAAATAGAAAAATTAAGGGTAATCCAAAAAAGAAAAGGTTCAAAATAAATCTAATACATGTATAAAAAATATCAAATGAGAGGATTTAGAACTATACACATCTTATCATTGAAAAATATCATATTGGGTCCATTTTTATTAAAAAATAAATTGATATTAAATTAATATTTTGATATTTTCTAAGGGTGCCCCTCCCCTCCCAAATAAAAAGACACCATCTTTCTATAAGACCCACACCTATAAATCTTTTTCGATTAGACAAAACCTACCCATTTTCCCCCTAAACCTCCCTCATGTCGTCCTAGAGGCCATAATTTTGGCATAAATCAAACCTATTGAGTCCTTTTGTGAAATTAAAAAAAGACACTCGAAAAAGAGGTAACTGTTTTACCACTTCATTCAAAGTACTTTTCTCCTAATAGTTCTTTTTTTTCTACACTAACGTAACAGATATGGAATCTACTATATGATATATTATTTACAATTATGGTACAACCATATTCATCCTTCTACACATCATACAGAAAACAATATTACAATACATGCATATAAACGGCTTACCGTCTTCCCGTCGTGGTTTAAATTTTTTTCATCTATATATTGTTTTAATATATATAAAATTGAATATAAAAAATGTAAAAAACAAATATGAAATGATAATTATTCTTTATAAATAATAAACCATCTAATTCCATACCATTAACCATTAATTTAATGATATTGTTCCTCGTGCATAGGTACGACTTACCTTATCCACGACACGATGGGGTTTATTCTCCGAATTTTCTATTCAAGAGGAATTATAAATACATTTATAAGTATTATTAAATAATAAACATGATATTAATGATTTTATGATCATTCTGAAAATATAAAATAATATTTACCTTTTTTCCACAATGATCAAATAAAAATGGAAAATGTCATTCATGCGTATGTACGGCTTACCGTCTCTGTGATTGTATGTTTGTTCAATTTTTCATATGCATATTAAATTAATGGATTTAAAAGTAAAATTAATATACAAATATTATTATTATGTAAAGAATAAAATTTTGGAGAATGATGGAATTATGAACACATGGACTAGAAACATCATACCGTGTTTATTTTCGACTCAACTACCTAATATCGACAAAACGTCCAACATGGACTCAATTAATTAATTAACTGATTTAACATGTTAATAAGTTACCTAAAGAGAATAATAAATTATAAAAATGTTATAAAAAAAGTATAAATTACCCTATTTTTATTATTCAAGAAGATAAATAATGAACAAGAGAAGTCAAACTCATGTTATGGTACTTCGTCTCAATGTCCTTTCTTTGAGGTATATATTGATAATCTACATCACCTTATTTTATACGGTGCATAATAAACCCATTTAAATTTCAATTTTGTTTAAATTTTTTCAAAAGGATTATTTTTCTATAATGGTTTTTACTATATAACAAAAAGGAATGTTTTTAATGGATGCGGAGACAATGAATTTTTATGCCACCTCAACCATTATTTGATATTTGGATTCCTCTGCAAGCTGTATTATTTTAAAAAGAAAAATAGATACCATATACCCTTTTTAGGTATTTGGGTATTGAAAATTATTTTATGAAGGGACTTATTATATAAAAATCTTCTAATCATATCCTTTGATTGTAATGTAGAAATTTTATTTTCTCTTTTTTCATGTTGATGTGTTGTGATTATGTAATGGTGCTTGGGAATTTCTTATATATACAGGTAAATCCATGATAAACCAAGGGTTGGTTTTCCCATGATAGTTCTATAATAATTTGGGTAATGAGATGGAGGTATATAGTAATCTTTCACCTATGCAATTTTTGGAATATAATGGGATGGGTATTCCAAATGTAGCCATGAAGGTTACTCCCTATGTAGTTGTAAAAGATACAATGTAAGTATGATATAGATGCCACAATATACATTATGATATATTATTTCTTTGAGTTTTTCTGGAATCATATAATTTCAGGAGTTATGTAAAAGTGCTTATGTTCTATAGATGAAAAGTATGATTTCATAGCATTATAATTATTCATGGACTCTTGTTTTCCTTCCTTATTTTATATCCCTTACTGATATTTTTGTGCTCATCCCAAGTTTTTGAAATATTTTCTAGAGGGTATAAAGATGGGTAATAGAAATGAAGAATCCATGAGTATTTTTATCATGAAAAAGAAATCAGGTTTTATTTTAAAAGGGTTTCCATTGTGAAAATAATGGATATAGATTAGAAGTGAATAAATTGTAATATTTGTGTTGTTATGTAATAGTTATGGTCTAATTCTCTAAAACTATAATCCTAAAAATATACTCATTGTATATTTCATGACTTAACTCAAGATTATGTAATTTTTAAGGATACAGCCTTATAGAATAACAATGTATAGACCACTCTCTCTCAAAATACTAAAAGATGATACAAAAAATACTAAGAATACTCATAAATAAACTTAGAGTACACTAAGATGTAATCATTTGGCATGTATCACTATCCATGAGCCACCCTCTCAACAAAAAAAGATATAATCCACCATAACCTAATCTTAACACCATGGATCCAACAATTTGTGTCTAGGTCCAACCATATATTAATCTTCATAGGACTCCCAGTTTATTCTTAATTTCCCCTCCACCACAGAGGAACAATAAACATTTTATCCCAACATCTTAGAAACCATACATGCAACATTACCTAAAAAAATTTGTTATCAGATCTCACGTGGACATTCCTTGATTTTCCATTTAGAAAATACAATAATAAAAAGACATGTACCATTATAAAAAAACTAATGCTCATGTGTGTTTCTCATCATAAATAAAAGATGACTGTGATATATGGAACATTAGACTCATTAATCTGATTACTCCATTTTAACTCCACTTAAAAATAATGCACCACTCCAAATCCATGACAGTTTCCATAGTTCCTCATCACACGAAATCATTCTAATCATGAGAGTCTATCTACACACTAAAAATATTCTAAAAAGAACCCATTTTTCAACAGGGTTAGTAACCCAAACTATCATACCCATCATCTTAGTGTCGGTACACAATAACCCAAGGCACTTCCTCAGAATCCAAATTCACCATCCTTCTAATATCTCAAAAACTGATAACATAACATGTATTAATATTAAAAATATTTTATAACCAAGATCACTTCCTACAAAGGAATCAATAATCCTATTCCAACCTCATTAATAGTTTTCCCCTGATCAAAATAAAAATTTGGCCTATAAGGCTATGAGTCACAACTAATAGCATTCAGGTATCCCACATAGACCTATTAATCATGTCTATCAAAAGGGGCACTAAGTCATACCCCATTTCCAATAGGTCAAATAGGACAACCCTACTATTTATTCCACTTTATTTCATTATTTGTTACTTAAGATTACATATAATACAACCAAGAAGTTCAAGAAGTCTAGTTTCTTGGAAAATAAGGTATATTTCATTACATCTTAAAACAAAGAATACAACACCATTATTCAATACTTTGTTAACATGCTCAAAATATTACATCATACATAAAACATTATTTGGTTACCTAGGGACATACATAAGAAAGGGGTGATCTATAAAGATTAGTATGGGAATGAACATGGAATAACATGAAGAAATTATTTGATTTTATACAATAGGCATATCAATGTGACATCAAAGGTTTGAAAATCATTAACATGAACAATGAGGAACGATATATCATGATAACATTAAAGAAACATGGGAAATGTGGAAAAAAAATAAATCATGGAATCATAAACATAGGTTAATAATAAAACCATGAAATAATGGTGAAAATAGTCACATGATTTAGTAGGTTCACTCCGTTACCAATTTCATTATTAATCATTAGACTAAATCATTACCTAGTGCATTGGAGTGCTATATAATTCTTCTCTCACCCATCACAATCATTTCATTCACATGAATAAGTCGGCCACATAGATCATACAACATGAATTAATATATCATCATATATTATTCCACAACTAAAAAGTTTGGAATAAATACATGTATATCCCCAACCAAATAAATATTTTTGTATAAATGTGAACACCATTTTTAGGATATTGGTATAGTTATTCACTAAACAATTATTTTCGTATGAAAAAACGTAGTGAAAGTTTGACAACATAACAGTGGTATATAAATGATCATGGGAGGGATTAATGAGATTAAAATGGGTCTCTCTTCATTTACGAATCATAAGGAAAGAATGTGGGATATGGGAGAATATATCCCCACATTAAAAAATGTATATAAAAGTCATAAGATAATTAATATTCTTGAATAATGAGGAGAATGAGTGGATCACTTACCTTGAGAGGGTGGTACTAAATTATTGGGGAAGCTTATTGAAATCTTGGGGCACATTGGTAGGGGTATAGAGAGGGTGTGTGTGATAAATAACTTATCATAATTATTTTTAGTGTATTGTAATTAGAGAATGGATGGTTTTATATATGAAAAGTGAGGGGACTGATTTATTATTTCTCAAACCTAGGTTTTGGACTCTATATAATAAAATATCTGAAACCACATACCATACCATGGTTTTTGACCATGGTTTCTTTTAAAGAAGGGTGTTATTTATTATTTTATATTTCAAAGGTTTTCACCTTTTAAAATATTACCCTTGGTGGTGTAGAAGTTTGTCAGTTCCTTAATGAAATGATTTTAAGACCATAAAATATATTCTAGGTCATAGAGGATTCTCAAAGAGCTTTATAAAGTAAATAAAATAAATATAAAATCACAATATTTTACAATGGAAACATAAATTTGGTCTTGGATACTATTTATAGTCTTTATTACATCATATTGAGTCATTATGATGTCATAATACACACCAAATATTTTTACAGTATTTAAATTTTACCCAAAAAATTTCCTATCATAGAAAATTATAAAAAAACTAACCATTGGATAATTTTGACATTCATATTCAAAAACTATTATTTTTTATCCAAATAATTTTCTAAATATTTGAACTTTCACTTTTAAAATATGAATTGACATTTATTATGAAATACATGGTTTTTTTACTATATTAATTTTTGAAACCTTATAAAAATCACATTTGAATTCATAAAAAATATATGATCATTTATATTTAATAAAAACTATTTAATATAAATATTGTATTAAACTATACCTTATCTAAAATTTTATTTAATTCATCAATATAAATTCCTTAATTGAATTTGAATATTACCCAAACATTAAATTTGGGTATACTTATATCAAAATCAAAATAACTTATAAATAAACAATAATAATATAGTAATATATTCATTATTATATACCATATAATTATTCTATTCATTTGAGTACTTATGAATATCCCTTTATTACACCAGAAAATTCCCTAAGGGTATGGTGTACGACTGTGAGACTTTCATGGGGAGGTTAGATATACATGGTTTGGTCCGTGATCTCGATGAGATTGAACATCTCATGTAAACAGTTTTGATTATGCTCTAATCATTGGATCATAGTATGGGATTGCTGAATGTACAATCCCAATGATTTTATCTCTGTTAGAAGCACTGATTAAAGCATTTCATAGGGAATGATCCTACTGGATGAGGCCATCACTTCCTTTTTCCATGTCAATTGGATTTTTCAAATACATAATCTCTATTAGTCACAAGAAAAAATTTCAATATCTATATTATCATTGAATAAGATGATTAAAATTAATTTAAATCCAATAAGATATAATAAAAAAAACTTCATGTGTTTTCTATAACCATAATACATGACAATACATTTATTTCTACCACAAATGGAATTTTATTTATAAATTTTCAGGTTGTTATAATCATCCCCCTTAAAATATTTCTCCCTAGAAACGATCATTTCACAAAATAAAATTGAATTGGGTAATTCTATTTCATCACATCCTCCTATTCCCACATTGCTTCATCAAACATGTGGTCTCCCCATAACACTTTCACCAGCTGTATTTTCATATTCTGTAGAACATTGTCTCTATGGTCTAAGATATTCACCATTTTCTCTTAATTGAGAGATCACTCTCCAAAAGTATCACATTATGATTGATTACATGTGAGGGGTATGGTATGTAATTCCTTAGGTGGGATACATGGAATATTTAATTTACTTGAGATAGGTAAGCTAGTAGTTCTATTCGATATGCCACCACTCAAATTCAACCAAGGATATCAAAGGGACCGATGTATCTTAGACTAATCATTCATTTATTTCAAAATCTTATGACTATATTCCTTGGAGATATATAGAATATTTCATTTTATCCACCCTCAAATTATAGGTATCATCAATGGTTGTCAGCAAAGCTATTTATTTCAACATGAGCATCATTATTGTGCTACTAAATAGTCCATAAATTATCCACATCTTCCTTGTCTATTTATAGACCTAGATGTCTGCATTTGAAAACTTTTTACTAACATGTAGGTGTTCTGCATCTCTTCCTATAAAGGGATTCATAGGGAGACATTCATTTTCATGGGTGGAAACTATTATTGTATGAGAAATCAACCGATGGGAGATGTTTACCCAATACTACTTCAAAGTATGTTGAGGATTATCTCAACATTTCTTCGAGTGTTTGGATAGTACACCTAGATTTGTCCATTATTTTGAGAGAGTTAATCCACGATAAAGTTCAAATAATTATTAATATAATTTTAGAGACACTTCCATAAATTAGAGTTAAATCATAGAAATTGATCACATATAATAGATAGTTTTATTCCATACAGCCTCACCACTTATCTGATGTACATCCTTGAAAGTTGATCAGTGAAAAGAAAAATCGAGTTTCATTGAATTTATAGGTATTTCAAGGAAGATCAACCACAAACCACATTTCATTTTTTACTCTCGATGTCTTTTGAAGACCAGTGTCAAATTCCATTATTTTTTTTTATGATTTCCATGTAGGTATTGTTAATGGTTGCATCATTCCTTTTTATTTTTTCCTTTTGTCCATCACTTACTAATATAAAAGATACCTTGATTTATCATCCCTGATATCTATCTTTATACTGTCCCACTAATACTGCTCTCAGTGATCTAAATAGATCATCTTGCTTCTTTGATGGATGGAGAATGTTGTTCTATGTACATCTTTCAACAAATCCTTCTTTTACACCAGAAATGATAGTTCACATTATCATAAAAAAAATATCACAACTCCTTCTTCTATAACATTGAACTCCAACAAATTACCTTTTCTTATAGAATCCAATTTCTTCTGCATTCCCACATATTCTCTTTGATAATATTTTATATTATCTATAAGGGATTGTTGATAAATAATTTCTGAGAGAATTGATGATATTTTTTCATTTATGATTGTCATGTACATACTTTTCAAGTTTAAGAAGATCAGATATTTCTCAATTATCATCAATGATGAACTGGAGGATCATTTATACCTATAACATCCTCCACTATATTATCATTACCAGGATAGTAGTGTATTGAGTAGTCACCATTCTTAATTAGTGCTAAAAATCATTGTTGGTGCTTATTCATCTCTTTCTGTGTGAATATATACTTGAGGTTGTTATGATATGCATATATTTCACACTTCTCCCCAAAAGGATAATACCACTAGATTTTTAATTATAAAGTAACTACAGCCAACTCTAAATCATTCAATAAGTTTTTCTATTCCTGAACATCCAATTACCTGAAATTATACCCCATCACATTGACATTCTATAGTAACACACAACCTAATCCCTTATTCAAATAATTTTTTATACCATGAAAAGTTCTACACTTATGGGTAGTATAAGTATAGGTTAACTGATAAGACTCTTTCTCAAATACTTGAATATCTCTTCACATTCATTTTTCAAACAAACTTGACTCCCTTTCAAGTTATCTTGGTCAATGGTTTTTGAAAATTGTGAGAAATTCCTCACAAATACACGACAATAGTTATCTAATCCATGGAAACTACGTATTCTTGTAACTAATTTTTTCTTTGGACATCAATCAATTTCTAATTTATTTTAAGGGTCTATATAAATCCCATTTCTTTTGATAATTTTCCCCAATAATGATAATCACATCAAACATAACAAACATTTTATGTAAATTTTAAAAATATTCTCCTTTCATATGGTTTTTAGAACACTTAATAGATTATCCCAATACTCCTCCTTACCTTTAGAGTATTTTAGAATATCATATATAATGACTACCAAAAAAATTCAATGTAATATATAAAGACTTCATTAATCAAATACATGATTATTTCTATAGTTTTTGTGAATCTGAATGGAATTAGTACGAACTCATAGTTCATTTACCTTATACAGAAAGAGGTATTCATGATGTCCTCCTTCTTCACTATTAATTGATAAATCCCTAAACAAAGATCCAACTTGGATAAGTATTAGGATACTTTTAGCTAAATAGAAAATTCATCAATAAATGGTAGAGGGTACTTTTTCTTCATTATGATCTTGTTGAGATCACGATAGTCAATAAAAAGGCACATTGAACCATCCTTCTTATTGATGAAGAGGATAGGTGCAAGCCAAGGTGAAGCACATGGAAAAATGAACCCTTTATCAAGTTTTTCCTGTAGTTTTTTTTCATCTCTTCAAGATCCAAAATAGATATTATATAGATATTATTTGATAATGATAATTACGATAGTATAAGATCAATTGATAATTCATCCTCTTATATGGGAGGAAGACCAACCAATTCTTCCAAAAATGCATCAATGTATTCCATGACAATCGATATGTCTTCAGTTATGATCTTTTCCTTAGACATAATCATTTGAGATGGTTAGGAATCCTCATAGTGAAATTATATCTATTCTTGAGATTCTGGTGCTAATGAATATTCATCCATCTCCTTGCATTTTTACAGAATTGGAGAAAAATTCATGATATAGAGAGTAATTTCCTTCTCCTAATAATTTATGTTAGATATATATAAGGGAATACAATCCACAACCATAGTTTCATAAAATTATACTAAATGGAGTATCAGAAGGTTTAATGGGAATATCAACTCACACATTTTGACATGGGGGAGTTATATACTTTGGATCCAATAATTGTCCAATTTTATTATTTTCTCCAATATCTCAACTTCCATTCTCTATGAAAATGTTTGAATAGTTCTACCAAACAAGAGTTATATAATGGAATATATAGAACTATGTATGTTACCCCTACCTTTTAATTTTTTAATCTAGTCTTAAACATTTACTTTATCCAAAATATACTTAGGTATGATAAATTTTCACCCAATTAAACTCATAAAGTACATTAAATATATTTAATGTAATAACTTATAAATGAACATTATTTCCTTAAATAATGAATTTATAGTATTAAATAAATTTTATACATGATCTATTTGTTTAAATAGGAACCTATTGGAATTATTTCCCCATAATAATGGGTTTTAATGGTATTGTAAATTTACCAACACCAATACCCTAGAAATTTCAAACCAGTTGTACATCAAGGCCCTTTTTTGTTCATCAGTTCTTGATCAAGTCTAGATCAATGTAGTATTTTTGGTTTTACCGCTATGTACAGATGTTCCAGATCCACATTCAATTTTTGTATCCAGATATAGATGTACTTTTATGGAAACCACATACCCTATAATTTACCAAAATTTAGGGATGTTTTATTATCATATAGACCAATATATGCATATTCAATCAGCATCCTGATGGCCCCGCATTCTCCGGGCGCACCTAGCGCTCTCGGCGTTTCTGCTTCACCCCCTTCCACTTAGGGTTTCCTGGTCCCCCGTTCGGCGGTGATACCTCACTTCACTGGCCTTGTCCTCTCTTCCCTATCATGTTTTCTTCTCCCCCCATGTTTCTATTTTGTTCTCGAATTTGTGCCATTTGCTTCGCTTGCCCCCCCCCCCCCTTTCTTCTTCTAGTCTCGTTCTCTCCTTCCCCTTCTTATAAAGGGTTGCGGTAGTCTCAGGTCTTGCTCCTCATTGGCATAGTTTTCTTCTTTTCTCTCCCCTGTTCGGTTCTCTATTTTGTGGGGTTTCTTCTCGCTGATTCTTTCTTTTTTTTCATCATATCTTAAGGTTTCATTTTGGATGTGAGGATTTTTTATTGGATTTGCTCGATGTGATGCTGGGATTATTCTACGGAGAGTAAGTGTTTCTTTGGATTTTTGTATTCTGGTATGTTGGTAGCAGGGGAATCCGATGAAAGGGATGAAGTTCATGTGCAGGCGTCATCCTCCGCTGAGGCCTTTGTTTTCCAACTCTGCCCTGAAATCATATTCCAATGCTCCCTTCCCAATCGGTCTGGTGCAGAGGTCTCCATGGATGTTTTGGGATGCATTTTTTGAGCAGCATTTGGTTTTTAGGAGGCACATCTTGCATTGGATTCTCCCCTTTTGGTTCTTGGTGGCGTTTCTCCTTGCAGCATTTCGATGATGCTGGTTAGTTCAGGTGATCTCAGTGATCTTTTTTACCATTCCTATTAGATAGATTGTTTCGCTGGCGTTGAGGGTGGACGATGACGATGTGTTTGTGACGATGGTATGTGATGATGTAGAAGCAGTGAATGGTGTAGTGGTCTTGTCGTGAATTCTTTTGATGTAGGATTACTTGGGAGGATAGCGTGATTTTCGGGGTGTTGTTAACGCGACTTTATGGATACTTTCTGTTTTGTTTGTTTGTTCTTAGGTTTTTTAATTTTGAAGTTGTGGTCACTTTTCCCATAAAATGTGTGTTTTGGTTTTTTATTTTTGAACCTGTGTTCAGTTTACCCGCTGGAATGTGTATTGGATATTGTGAGGGTTCCCACTTTTCCACTGAAAGTGGTTTCTTGAAAATGAAAAAAATGATTTGGACTGGATGTTTTATTATCAATATTTTTATCCATAAGGCTTTCTCTAGAGTTTTCTTATTATAATCCAAAAAATAAAAAAACATTCCTTTTATACCAACTATGAGAACCCTACTATTTATTACACATGATTTCATGATTTATTAAATATATTTCCACAAATAAAACCTAGAAGATCAAGAAATCTAGTTTTATTTGGAAGATGGTAAATTACATAAAATATTTAAACAAAGAATAAAATTCCATTATTGAAAACATTCTTAAAACGGTCTTATTATTCCATCATATATAAAACTACCTCGGATAAACTAGGTTGATACATAAGAAAGGTGTGAGCTATAAATCCCAGTAAGGAAATAAACATGAAATACCATGAATAATCTATTACATGATAGAAAATGTGAATACCAATGAGACATAAAATGGCTGAGAATCAAAAACACTAAAAATGAGGCTTAAAATTACATAAAACATAATGGGAATATGAGAAATGTCACACTAAATTCAAACGTGGAATCATAAACATAGTTCAATGATAACATCCAATAAATAATGATTTTAAAAAGTCCCATGAAGTATATGGTTTACTACCAAATCCCTTTCATAACTTACGAAGATACTAAAACTTTACCCAATTCATTAGAGAGCAAGAAAAATACTGGTGAACCCATCTATTTCATTTCAATCACATTCATAAGTGTCCCATATAGATCATACAAAAATGATTAATTTGTCATCATATTTTATTCCAAAATCAATGAGTGGTTAATAAATACATTTTTTTCCCCAATAAAATAAGTATAAGTGTGTAATGGTGAACACCCTTGATAGGAAATCAATATGGGTATTCACTACACATTTATTTTGGCATGGAATATTGCTGTGAACTTTTAGCTACATAGAAGGGGAATATAGATGTTAATGGGACGAAATAATGAGACCGAAAGGGTTATATCATAATTTTGGATTCATAGGGTTAGTAAGGGGGATATGGGATAATGTTTCCCAACATTTGGAAATTGATATAAAAGGCAGAAGATAATGAAGATTCTAGAATAAAGAGGATAAGGAGATGATCCATTACCTTGAGAAAATGATTCCAAATGATTAGGTGGATCATATTGATAGATTTTGGGAACATTAGATGGAATAAATAGAGGAGAGTTCAGATTAGGGATGTTATCCAAGGGTTTTAGTGGATAGGAATGGGATCATCATAGTTTATTTTTCAGTGGATATGAATGGGATCATCAATGATACAGGCCTCAGAGTATATGATGCATGATATGCATGAGATTCTTGTATCATTAGTGATAATCACCCACCAGAATGTCAATAATAAGTGGACCCTTTGTTCCATATATGATGCATGAGATGCCTCTTTCATTTTCTAGAATGAAGTAAAAATCAATAACTAGTCTCTTTCCAATGGTCCAAGATCCATAAATATTTCAATGGAATCTCACCAGTGAGATGAGTGGCATAAATCCATAGTATGTTATAAAATATATACAAATTATGTTTCACTCAATGAGAAAATCATATAAATCTATAATTTGACATATTATAACAATAATCCCATAACCCTTGAAATAATGTCTTATTATTAGAGAAATTATTCTAAATGAAATATCCCAAAATCATTTACTGGCTTTGAAACATTACTTATAATCTTCTCTACTATATCCCATATATTAAAATAATAGGAAAAGTGATATATTTGACATAAATTTACAACAACTAGACCCTAGATTCCATGAGTATGGTTTCTCGTGTTTATTATTCATAATGCCTCATGTTCACCTCTACATATGTCAATGGATTCTGAATTATAATGTGGGACTAGGGTGTGTCCAAGGAATAACTATGCCCTCTTAATTGAGTATGAAATAGTATAAATATATAGATATCATCCATAAAAGTGAATAATCAGATTTTAGAAATAATAAATTTACTAAAATTGGAGTTTTTTGTAAAAATAATTGGAATTCATTAAGGGCTCAAACATTCTAGTTATATATACAATAATGATTTCCTAAATGGATAACCATATATATAAGATTAAATTAATGGAAATTAAAATAAATTTATATGGATCTACTGATAACTCCTTGAAGAACCATATAAAAAAATTTCCACATACATATATGATAAATCCTTTTTGATTAGTTTCATGCCTTAGGCTCTCCTATGCCTACAAAAAATGAAATTCTACACAGGTACCCCCAGTTAAATGGAAGCCCAATTAGGTAGTGAGTACAAAACATAGTAGGTAACAACCAAGGTGGTCCCATATGTAGAAATAAAAAATATGATACATGTATATGTTAGCTACTCATCAAGATAACAATAATGATAATGGAAGTTTAAGATGAAATAAATGAAAAAATTAATACAAAGGAATTTTATCCTAAGTTTGTTTTCATGTATTATACTCAGCCTAGCTGAGACACAAATAGAATTATAATAATAAAATAAAACCACTGTATATTTTTGGGTACATATTCCAAAGAAACTGGAAGTGTAGTGAAAATGACATTGAAATGGATTTCATACCACTCAATCCTTGTATAATCAATTCGATTCTTTGGTTCGTAATCTGGATCGATGATATACATTGTGAATAGTTATGAAAATGCTTTAAGCCATCCACTTCACCACATGTGGATTTATTTTGTAACACTGGGATCACTTGTACACACCTCCAATCAATATAATAAAGAATTCCATGTAAAGACCAGAAATCCCAAAAAATGGATCTTTTACTTTATATAAATAAAATCAAGACCCAAGGTACACAACTGAGGATTACATGTATAATGATAATAATAAATAAATAAAATTAATTTTTTCTAGGATTCTAACTAGGTAATTCCTACCTGGGAATCCAAGCATCACTCAAGTACTATATAAACCATTTTCCCAATGAGTCCATCCTTGGAATTATTACATAGGAATCCATGTTTCACTCAAGGATAATATCAATAATTTTCCATATGATTGTGTCAATTCCATTCCTAAATAATACATAATGTATCACTAAAGGGGTATAAAATACATTTTAGAAATGGTGCGCCCACTGTAATGCTGAGGAGTATCCTAGGATTTTCTTAAGGGTAGTTTAATCATCATCAAGTTTTTCTAAATATAAAGATATCAGGGGAGTTGTTCCTACTCAAAAATACCATCTATGGTATTCCATATCCACTGATTCCATCTATCCTATGAGCCCTCCCATGGAATTCTATACCATGAGTCCATGTATCGCTCAAGGGGTAATATAATTTCACATAGCCTATGTTCCCATCCAAGGAATTTCATATCAGGAATCCAAGTATCATTCGAGGTGTAAAATAATTTCATTTAGCATAAGAGTCTACCCAATCTATTTTATAATATTTATATAAGTATCTCTCAAGGTTTCATGTCACATTATATCCCATGGACTGAGTACTGGATGAAACCTTTTCATCACAACTACATCATCGATAACGAAGTGAACACATAAATAAAGGAGTGATGGTGTTCATTTAGCAACACCCACACTATGAACAAATTCTCATGGGATTAAATGTTATTTATTTTTTTAGGAAAAACCTTCTCCCGCCTCTATTAAAGACCATATGCTAATGGTCATGGTTGGTCAACCACCATGGCACTCTATGGGGTCCCCAAAATCAATACAATAGGATGGTATCCTAATCAGGTTCCCTGAGAACCATATCTAGGTGGTGGAATCCCTCTTGGGTTCCTTTAATTTAGTACCATAGTCTTGTGTCAACACCAAATGTGGTTGGATGATGAATCCCACAAAATCCACATCAAGGTAGCACGTCATACCATATACATAGAGTATTATAAATAAAGAAATCAGCAGGAGATGGTTCATGAATCAATAATAGTGCCAATGACTCTTTAGAATGTTCTATACACACATCAAAATTTGTATATGCCTAGTATTTATCCTCCAATTACTATACAATGTATATAATACTGCACCAATTTGAGACTTGCATCATAAGAGGTATGAAGGAAACATTGAGTGTAAATGGTCAATCTTTGAAACTAGTGCACATGGGTTGTTAGTGACCCTTCAATATTATTCATTATGAATCACCCTTTTGAATTAATTAATTATTTAATTAGAGTAAATTTAATTGGAAGAACTGGTATTATGGTATATCTGAATCCTAAATGTACTACTATAATATGAATAAATACCATATGGATGATATGATAGACCAACTACATTTAATAATATTTTCATTTATTTTCTAATGGATAACAGCCATTTATGATTACCATGATAACTCATCCAAGACACATCATTATAATTATTATATAAAAACTAATATAATATCATTAGTTATAATTAATTTTTAATATATTAATTGTCTAAAAAAAATAATTAAACATAACTATTTACCTGTGGAAAAAGATCCAAACCTTTAGTAGATAATATTGTCGCACTAGAACATAGATAAAAAACTCACCAACAACCAAAGACACATAAACAATGTTGAATCAGTCATAATCCCTATGAAACAGTGTTAAAAAACAACTCAGGAAATTTAATTGGGATTTAATGTTTTATAAATTAACATAGGAAATATACCATAATAAAATAGGGTGTGGAGAAGATATAATGGCCTCTTGGGTCACCCACTACCTAAGAAGAGAAAAATCCCTATAACCGTTATCTAATTCCACCATTCTCTAGTGAAATAGTTATTGGAATCCCTAATAAAAGAATCAAAAATTAGGAATAAATGGACGATAATGGATGAAGACGCTACCATAAGATTAATTGTTCCTGAAAACACCCTGGAAGGATACCAATATCCCCCCCTCCCTTAATGGGGTTTGAAGAAGGGAAGGAGAGGAGAGTAGGGATGTCTCATAGAAGGGTGTAAATGAGAAGAATATAGAGGGATTACATTTTAAATATTATAGGGAAAAACTGAAATTTCACCAGTTTTTATGGCCACATGGTTTGCTTACACGGTGTTCCAAACCATGCACCAACTATGAATCACTACAAAAAAAGGAAAAATACAATAAAAATGTCCAAAAAATAGTGTAACAGGCCATTTGATAACCATACAACATGTTTTCAATAAACTATAGAAACATTCTTGGTGTTCCCTTGCCTATCATACAATTTCACCAACATGTGTGCCTATACAAACAGGGTTACATGTCTTGGACCCACAGTTCAATCTAACCATAAACCTTATAATGATATATTAAAAAACATAGAATTTGGTTCATGAACTATATGGATGATTCTAAAACCTCCATGTTTCCTTCAAAGTCTCATTAAATGTCTACAAAAACAATTACATACATTCAATCATTCATAATTTCATTCTGCTTCTACGATAATGATTTTACCTGTTCAGTAACTGAAAATTTAATTTCCTTATTGAAAATTTCAACTATGAATACATGAGAGATTTTAGTATTAGGTTCAATTTTTTGATATTATTTTAGTTTATAATAAAATCATCATTTCTATATGCCGGATGTAAAATATTTGGTATATTTTTTGGACATATTGAAAATTCTGGTCATCTGATGGGATACTCTAACTGATTCTATCACATTATATGTCTATTAAGGGTGAAATAATTCCTATATTCTCATTGTATGATTACCTAGATATTTTTGAATACTTATGATAATTGGTATTTCATTTTATGCCTTTTTTAGGTCTAGTTTGGGTAATGTTATGAGTTAAACTAGGTCGGTCTATTAGAAATTTTTATTAGAGGACCATGTTGTCTTAAAGATTACTCTAATTCTTTCATATGTACATATTTTTCCTGGGGGTTGTGTAAATAATTGTAGGAGGAATTTCATAACAATAGTGGTATTTTTGTTTTGTTCTTATACATCTCACTTTCATGAGAATCCTATGTATTCCAAGGTAAGTACAGAGATTCCCATTGTTCTTACCTATTGTTGTAGCCTATTGGATTTATTTATTTAAATTTGGTTTATTAAAAAGAATAAAATTACATTCCTATAGTTTCCATCCTATTTTTTTATGTTATATTGATTCACTAATGAAAATAAGTCATATTTATAGATAGGTTGTTGCATAATACCGATATTAGAATCCCCTAGTTTATTCATTTTTGTCAGAAACTGTTGTCTGAACTATCTAGTCTACGGGTCACATCACAAATATTGAATAGAGAAAATGGGGGACCATTATTTAGAATTTATTATATATAATCATTTGACCTTTTATTTTTATAATTTTCCAATTAATAAAAAATAATGGATCAGTAGGATCAAGAGAATTTTCCATGTTATGAAAACTCCAAATGACTTTAAGGTTTTCTCTTCCACAAACATGCAGGAAGGAAATTGATAGAAGTGGTGGATATTTATTTTACATTCATTGTTTAATTATAAAATCACCTAGAATACCATTATTAAATATTATAAAAAATAGTTCTATACTAATACACTGAGAGTGGTGAAGGCCGTAGACTTCATTTCATTTGAAATGGAAGATCATTTTGTCATGTAGTATGTCACTCAGTTTGTTGAGTTAGTGAATATATCTCTGGAGATTGTAACGTGTTTAAATGTTTGGGTGTATGAAATGGATATGATTGAAGATATTTGATATATTCTAATTCAAATATGTGTACCCACCTATTAATAGGTTGTTAAAAATGAATATATGGTTGACATGGACATAGCTTCGAAGACAGTACACTTCGAAGAATATGTGATAGAAGGATGTTTTTATAGTACTCTTTCTGGTCTGAAAAGGAATCCATAAGACGTGTAAAAATATTATGGAAAGAATTCTCAACAAACATCAATATATATTCAGGTTTATTATTAAAAGTTGTGAAAAAAGGGACACCATAAACATAATTTTAAGGCTATAATTAGGGTGTTCCACACTTACCAAAAACCGAGGGATCTTCTGTGTTTTTGTGATAGGGAATCCAAATAGAGAATAGTTATATTCACCTTCACTCTTAGTTATATGTTTATAACAAATGAAAATAATTTGGTGGGATCTCAACCTCATGCCCATGGTAATTATTAGGTGGTGAAGAAGGGGAAGGATGAGGTTGGACATATAAACAGAGTTGAGTGTTTTCCAAAGGAATCAGGTACCAAACTAGCTACCATGAGAGGAACAGTGATTATTTCATCCTTCATGGTTATTGAATGTATGATATTGGTGAAATAAATTCTTTATATCATTATAAAATATCAATATGTTGTGATCATGTTTATATATTATTCCATTATGGGTGACTCTTTCCACTACATTAGGAAAGAAGTTTATGAAGGGATTTAAATGTCCAAATTTTTTTGTTTCGATTTCAAACAATGAAACCATACCAGATTTGTTTATTCATGATCTTCCCATATTTTATCTTATATTTTTATTTTTATTTTGAATGATTATTTATCATTACCATATTTATTTTTATCATTCTTGGTTACAAATTCTTTCTAATAATGGATTCACTCTCATTATTCCACTGAGGACCTCTTATAGTGGTGGAGAGAGAGTATCCTTATGTTTTTCATGATGATATTCCTAGGTTACTTTCTCAAAGTTTAGTTGAGTTTTTCATAGACTCTCATATATGTAAGAGACCCATATCATTACCTCCATAACGAATGGAACCCATTGAACTAAAATAATTAATGTTTCTATATGAGTATCTTTATTCCAAGGAATTTGTTAATCGTAGAATTTATCCTTCAGAATAACATGTTATATTTGTAAAGAAGGTATATGAGAGTATATATATTTTTATTTATTACAAAATCCAAACCAATTGATATTAGAGAATAGATATCATTTACCTAGGATTGATGAAATTTTTTATCGGGTCATGGGAGCCCAATGGTTTTGGAATATTGATCTATGATCAGGATACCATCTGATAATGGAATAAGAGGAGGATATCCCTACAACACCATTCAGGAATAGGTAAGATAATTATGAGTATTTGGTTCTACAATTTATCCCTAGAAACACACCTAAATAGTAAATGGATTTGATTAATTGAATCATTCATTGATTCTTGGACTGGTTTGTTGCTATTTTGTGGATAATATTATGGTTTACTCTATATTTGAGCAGGATCATGCTTATAATTTGAGTATCATTGTTTGAATCTTGATAAAACATAATTTATATGGACTGATATCCAAATTCCAATATTATAGTCAATAATTTTAATTTGTTTTCCTTGTAAATTCTAATTACACTATTCTCATTGTATCCTAAAAAGATTAAGGAAAGGATGTCTTGGGAGAATTGAAAATAAGTGCTCAAGATTTGGATTATCATGGTAATAGGTTGTTATTATAGATTAATTTATTCATTAATTCTCTATGATTATATCCACTATGATAGATATGTATCTTAACGGAGTAATTTTTTTGGAGTGATATTTTCCAAAAACTCATTAATGATCATAAACTGTGATTATCTTCATCTCCATTCATAACTCCTCTAACACAGGGGTTTGGTTATGTTTTTTATTGAAACGCCTCTTGTATGAGTTTGGGTTATAATATAATATTGGGGGAAAATGTAATATCATATATATATCTCTATTTATTCTCTCATGAGAAGAAGTACCCCATTCATGATCATGATTTATCAATGATTATTCACATACTAAAGGCTTAGTGTCCCTACCTCTTTAAGTTGTTGTTTATAGTGCATTCTGATCATATGAGTATGAATTATGTTTTAAATTAATGGGATATTAATTGGTGGATATAATATAGGGTGGAATACCATAATACCTTTTATTTTGAGATTTATTACACCCTTAGTAAAGGGAATGTGGTCGGAGATGCATTGTGGAAAACGTTTCCTGCTCAGGCAGTAATGAAATCAGAGGAAGAATGGTGGTTCATGAGTTTCTTTTCATAGATGCACTTGGATTAAAGGGAGATGAAGGATAGATATTCCTATTTTTACATGTGTGTGATCAATTTTTGTTATCCCGATTCCACTTTGACTGACTATGGATGTAATGTGTTAATGTTTTGACCTGAGTTTTTACATTGGGGGGACATCAGTTGAGTGGTATTGAATACTTACAACACTTTTGTGCTTTTCAAGAATGATGTTTATTATATTATATGTGATTTCTTATTTATTGAATAGTTTAAATATTAAATTGGTCCATGCACACCAAATATACGAAGATACACAATGACTTGAGACATTATTTATGGTTGTTAGGAATGAGATGATAGATTATGGGTTTCATGTCATGATGCCCCACATTTCTGATGATTAAGGTGGAACATCAAATTACAAATGGGTTGTTACAACCATTACCCATTCCATTATGGAAAAGTGAGTATATTTCATGGGAATGTTTTATTGGTTAAAAATGGAATTGTAGTAGCAGGGATATGATATAGGTGATTATTGACAGAATAACAAAATCAATGCATTTCCAATCTATTATGCGTTTGATTATGGAAGTGGATCTGGGGAACTTTTATATATGAGAGAATTTTGAACATAATGGAATTTTATAATCAATCATTATTTATAAATACCCCTGATTCAAATCAGGAATCTAGATATTATTAAATATCGAGATTTTTCCCCAATTTATTTTCAAAATCAATTAATATCCCTGATGGATTTTTAGACTTAGAAATCCATCTAGATTCTTCAAGACATTCTGTAGCCATACATGTTTGGCTTCAGTGAATCATTGGAAAAATTTATCCCCTTAGTGAAATATTCATTTGACAACTATTATTAGGAATTAATTCAGATGGATTAATATAATGTATTGTATAGAAGTCCTTTAAGATCACATATTTTTTTGGAAAAGGTTGGAGAGTAGTCCTTAGTTTGATTCACTATTATTTAATATATGATGTATATCATGAAATTTTTCTTGAATATGTTAGTGAATACTTAAAATATCTATAAGTAATATAATAAATATTAATATCATCCATTCTATTTTAATTTCTATAATCATATTTTTCTTATATTTCACCATGGTTAGGAAATAGATTTTTTTTGGGATTTAGGGTATGTTATCACGTAGTTATGCTATCCTACGTGAGGTTACTGAGAGACCCAAGAAAATGAATTTTCAACAATACTTACCTACATGTTTTTTATCTATCCATAGTGTGTTTCATGTTTCCCAATAGAAGAAATATCAGTTGGATCCATTCCATATGATTGAGTGTGAGGATGTTGAGATTACACCTAAAAACTCAATAGGTTATATACCTGTAAAGATAATGGATCGATGGGATATGGTGTTTTTTGGAAAGATGATCCCATTGGTATGGGTGATATGGTAGCCTGGTAGAGACAACCATGAGACATAGAGATATGTGGTGTTGATGATGAAATAATTACCATATCTTCTTTTGATTCTGTTATCTAGATCAATTATACAGATTTTTTATGTCATGGAAAATAGTGACTCCCTCCGAGTCAAATGTTTTTTAAAATTTAAGCATTCCTTATCCCTTTTGAAATTTTAGATGCTTTTGTGAGATAGCATTGGGGGTTTAATATTTTGGAGATTTAGGGAAAACTAGTTAGAAATGTTATTTAGGGAAATAGTCCTTGTTATCAAGGAAATAACCATTTGGTATAGAACTATGCATTCTGGTGGATATTTTCAATTTTTTTCAACTATTAAAGTCACCAAGAAAAGATTATGGTTTTCAATGTGATTGTTCTGAGATGGTTATAAGGATTATTAATACCTTTTAAAACTATTTGGTTCTTCCCCAAGTAATATTTTTACTTAACTCTACAATTTTGGTGTCCATCACATAGTAAAAACACGTTTTGATAAACAATGTATCCAAACTATCTTCATATATATTATATTATAAATATTTAAATTTAACTTGATTCCCTTTGACTTTTTATCCTATAACTTCTTCACACTCTCTCAATATCTTGATGAATCCCTTATATGATGTGGTAGAGGACTCTCCCATCAATTCCTTGGTGATCATTTATCAATTTGGGTAGATCTCATCGTGGTTTATCTGATTTTTCTCTCAGCTTCATCACTTTTCTCTATATATCCTCTCGATCACTCTTCCCCTTATATTGAGGATACCATAATGGACAATTAATACTGGATGTAGTGGTTTTTAGGGTTATATGCTTATTTTTCAGGGATATTAGTTATTGAGGACATAATCTCTTCATTTTGCATCACTGGTTTGAAAGGTATTGTGGTTTTCATCATTCATAAGTTAATTTTCACATTCATATGGTCTATTCCATTAAATTCCTTGTGTTATTATGGTGTATTCAAATAGTGTTTAATTTATAAATTTGTTTTCAAATTTATGTGAAATTTAAAGGCTATTTTTAATGGTTTTTCATAAAAAATGGGATTTTATTAAATTAAAGTGTTTGAAAAAATACCTTGAACAATGTTTTGAATGTTTAATTTTTTTTCATGAATTTTATTATCGTTGTATCACATTAGAATTTTTTTAATGTATTGTTAAAAAAGATGTGAAATTTTTTTGCTTGTAAAATATTTGGAAAACATTATTTTCTTTTCATTAAATGTAATGATGAAATAAAGCACATTTGAGGCCTCAGAGTATATTAGAAAAATAAACAGTGATGATCCCTAATTGATTTATCTATCAATAAGGTATAGTAAGTTGATTCCATAGATTTTATGGGGTTTCTTTTCTATAGGACTAAAAATCCTGGACTTTTGGATTCACATTTGTTAGATAATTTTCTTTCTTTTTGTCTTGGTGGTTTGGTTGTATACACAATTAATAACATTTTTACCTCTTTAGAATATTTTAGATTACATTGTATTTATAATAATTAAATATTCTTTTTTACTGACATGATATTGATATAGATTTTTTATTCTTTAAAATAGTGTACTTATCAGTTTATTCCATTGGATATGTGAAATTTCATAGTTCTCTTCCAATTTGAATAAACATCGATTTTTAATGAATAGGATGTTTTTTAAAAGTAAAAATAAAGAAAGTTTTATAAGGGAAATATTTTTCTATAAAAATTTTATATAAATATATTTCAATCATCTACTATTGGTAATACATGGATAAAAATTATATATATTCTTAGGTTCTATCCAACTATGAATTAGTTCTCAAACTGTAATTATTAATTTGGAAATTTTTAGTATTGTTTTGGTAGGTTACATGAAATGGGAAGAGCAGTATGTAGAGAATGGATCTCCTATATCATTATTCCTTCGTAGTTGGTTGGTATGGTGGTGAAGTGTGGTCACATTTAGATGAACCCATATGACTTTTGGTTTCTACGTTTGGATGTTATTTTAGTTGTTCTTTGAGACCTTGATGTCTAGATGCTTGATGTGACCTTTTTTGTTTTCTATTTTTACATGTGATATAGTATTATAATATACTTGGATACTTATATTTATTATATCATATCATATTTATGTCTAGTGTGAATTATCTCCCATATTATCTTCATATAATACCAAGGTTCATGTGTCCAATATATGGTAACTGATAATATTTGCGGGCTTTATGGAGGTCCATCTCAGATGATGTTATGAGTTTTCCTAGGTTTTTCTACTACAAGATCCTTAATAGACTGACAAATATATCAATAATAATATTTACACTATAAGATATATCATATATATCATATGTATAATTTTTAATCTTCTTTACCATAACATGACATGACCACTAGACATGGAAAACATAAATCAAGTAATGGGTGACTTATCATTTCATGATTCTCTAAAAAGAATGGAAATGTTAGTGAATACATGACATGTCATCCGTCTAATGAATGATCACATCACATGTCCTTCTTCCACGTGGTTGAAAACATTAATTATGACTCAACTACGCGTGTTTATATATTTTCATAATCTAAATTAATCAATGTAGAAATGTCTTAACTTGTCCCACAAGTGAAAAAACAACATCATGGTTTTTCTTCAACATACAACATGATATGAAATGTACAAAACAACCTTGTGGTTATATAATTTTCATTTTAATTCTATAATAAAGGTATCAAGTTATAAATCTCCACTTTCTATATATCTTTATAACCATTGGTTATTAGGATTTATTATAATTCTGTAATCCTATGTATATCGATGATTTTATATAATTCCTTGAGATATACCTTGGTTTTTCAATTCAAGAGATGTGTATTTACATATTAAAAGATGAATCCATTCTTTATATCCCATATTCAACCCTTTGGAATGAAAAAATGATTACATTTATTCCAACCATATTATGTCATCACTGCCATAATACACTAGGATGATCATTAGTTATATACATCTCAATTTCAAACATTTAGGGGATATTATTATTCAATTACTCTTATTTATTTAATTTCAACAAAATTTATTTAATTTTAAATATATATTTCCTTTATTATAAATCCAAGAAGCATTTTATAATGATTACAATACATATCCTATTTTTCATAATCCTAGTGATCTAACATTTCCCACATGTTATTACTACGGTAACAATTTCATTAATTTAACTAACACATTATCCAATATAACAACAAAAAAATAATTATATTACTCATCCTAATAATAAAAAGACTAATATTTAATTTGAAATTTTGAGTTTGATAATTTATTGAGACCATGGTTACTTAACCTGAGAAGTAGCTCCATTATTGGTTGAGTAAGTCTCATGTTCTCAAATAATTATAGGTCCCATTACATTTTTGGAAAAAAATTCCTGATGAAAAAATCTTACATCACAAAATATGATACAATTATATACTATACCTAAGTTGTTTAGTCTACTATGAAGGCTTTCTTAGAACTCATACAAGTTGTTTCACAACTATTTTAGAAAAAAAATACCACAGTAATATTTATTTTATAATAGTTGGATTAGATACCCAAAATTGTGTAACCCATTAAAAAAACGTTATTCTCTCCTTAAAAGATCAATAGTATATCATTTTTACCTTTTAAGTACATATAATTTTATTTATAATAGACTAGTGATGCTCACCAAGAATTTATTGGTATATAATGTTAATTATAAGAGCATATATGACCTTAGGCTGATTACATAACAATGACTAGAAGATAAAAAAAATTAGATAACATAAAGGCAATTTTATTCATCCATTCTATATATTTAAAATGATATCTAATATTCTTATGATATTCCAAGTACCAAAAATAACACATTTCATGTAATTGTTCATGTTAAACCATTTTATCAATATACTAATGCACAGTTCTAAACCAATTACACGTACACTTTTACATTTATCTCTATATTTGTTTTTACCTTGTATATAATCAATTTCACCATTGAATATCCTTATGAAAAATATACATAGTAATATATTCATAAACTGGATATTAGATATATTATTTATGATAATAATTATATAGTATATATAGAAATAAAAAAACACCACTATAATCCCATTAACCATCCATTATAGAAAAATAATCATCATCTTCCTGATAAAAAACTCATGTTATTTAACATATTTGGGATTAATAAATATTAATCCTTCAATATTGAGGTAATTTCGAGTTTATTTTTATTTCCATATGGAATGGTTTATGTTGAACATTGTATTTGGAGACTAATATGATAGTGCTTTTATTTTATGAATTATCATACATTGTGCTAACGATTTTTTGGTTTGGGTAAATATCAAAATATATAAGGAATATCATGGTATCATTTTTGGGAATCATGTGATCCTGAAAAATTTAATTATAGTGCATCATTCATAAATATTCATCTTCAATACTCATTTTTTCACTATATAAGATTTTTCAAATTCAATAAACTTACATTATTTAATAAATGGAATGTTCCATCATACACACATTAACAAAATCATTTGGAATATCGACAGAATTAGTATATTTTATATAAATATCCCTAACTTAATTATCATAAATGAATGTGTTTTTACATCAATATGATATATTCATATTTGAAATTATCTACTATGTAATGAAATATATAAATGGGCTTTATAATCACAACAGTCTAAAAGGGATTCTTCATAGTTGATTCCAAGAATTTTCTAATATCCTTTTTTGATCATGAATTATTTATAGTTATACACTCTACCATCTATGTTAGTTTTGTAATGAAAAAACTGACATCCAACCTATATGTCTAACACAATCTTGTCCATTAACCTTGTCCAAAACATTATTAGTTTCTATTGATTCTATTTTAGAATCCATGGAATTCAACCTTTAATAAAAATCTAAACTCTTAGTGAAAACATTATATAATGTATGTTAATATTCTAATAATGTTGCATCATCATAATTTTCCTTGTGGAATCCATTTCACCCATGTACATAATTAATTATTTCAGGCAATTTATGTTCTTGTATATCATGATTCAAAAATTATTCCATATGTCATTTTTAACCATATGAACTTTTATATTATGAACAATTCCTATTTTTTTTAATAAATCTCCATTAGATAACCATTACTCACAATGATTCTTAGACTAATATATTCCCTATAAATAAATAGTGAAATTTTTTCTATAAAAAACATTTTCTTCAAAAGGGTTATAGAAAAGATATCCCAGAGTTTCGTTAGGATATCCATCAAATTCAAACATTTCAAATTTGAGAAACACATCTAAGAAGGAAATAATTAGATGATTTATTTACTACCCTAAATCACAATTAAATAGATATTGGAATGTTTTCCTATCTAGTTATCATATGATGTCTTCAAGGATACTTTATATAGAAGTTGGTTTAGTAAGAATAATACAGTTTCCAAAGTATAATCCAAGAATAAAATCGAAAGGTCAGACTGACTCATCATAAATTAAACCATGTCCAAAGGGTAATATTCCACCTATAAGAAATACCATTAAATTGTGGTAATCGAGTTGATGTGCGAATTTGAATAATTCCCCAAATCTTTTTGATGATCAAGGATGGCCATGATCAAGTATTCACTAACCTGATCAGATCATAGTGACATAATATGTTTTCCCAGTTGATTTTATACTTCATTATTAATTTGCTTATATTTTTCATTGGTTTAATAGTTTTTTTATGAAACAACTAACCATATATACTAAAATTCTCAGTAACTATAATTAAGTACCTAAAATACACCCTTTTTTGTTTACATACTGTTCCACATACATGATTATGAATGAAACAAAATAAATTAATATCCCTTTAACATTTTCTCCAAAATTATTTATTCTTTATTTTCTCTAATAAACAATAATTGCATCTATTTGTTTATTTATACTTTAATGAGTCAAACAATCCATCTCTATAGAGTCTTAAAATTCATTTATAATTTATTATCAAATGTGAAAATGATAATGGTTGGTGGGATTCTAATAATCCATGACTATCAAATTTTTAAAAATATTTATTTGGTTGTCCATATATATAATATATAAACCATTCATCATATTCCAAATGTCTTAAGTTTTTTTAATTCTTATATATAGATAAAAATCTATTTAATATTCACAAATTAAAATTCCATCTAATTTAAATATTATATAGGTAAAAGAGTAAAATTTTTGGTGAGAAAATAATAACATTTCTAAAATTTTAGGATCAATTAACAAGGTAGAATTATATAATATGTGTCAAATTTCAATGTAGAAAATATTTACATAAAACCAAAAAAATATATATTCTTCAACATTTATTAATTTATTCCTATATTTGTTCCTATGTTTTTCAACACAAATATGATACACACTCTTGGTATGTAATACCCATGATTTAGAGTCAGTGAAATTGATTTATATAACATTAAAATTCACAATATCTAAATGAATCACCCTCATAACACATATAAACCATTTATACGAATTTATAACTATATTATAGGTCATGAATATATGGGATCTCAAAATCATTTTTAATAATTTATCCATAATCTATAAAAAAGACACATTTTTTGTTGAGTATTATATTTTAAATTGATTTATGAAGATTTCTTCGTGAATATATTATAATACAATAGGATGACCCCGACATTATATTAATTAAGTTAACTAAGATCATATTTCATTAACTACCTAGTCACCTTATTGTTTCTTCCAACACAAAGATATTTAAATATTCTAACATTGCAATCATAATAGTTTCGATTATTTGACAGTTTAGTACAAAAATATTTATCCAAATCCAATAAATGGTCATTTACTACTACATTTCATCGATGAACTAATACAATTATGGCCACTAGGGTAGTGTCACCCAAAGAAAATTTCAAAAGGAAGTGAATAATGGAAAATCCTGAGGTAATAGCTTTAGAACAACCTACTTAGTAACAAAATCCAAATTTAGTTATTAAATTAATTTCTTAACCTTGATAATACATGGGAACCCAACATTTTCATGACCTACCGAGGTGGATGATTAAGATCTTGAAAATTTCTTCATTGAAATAAATATCACACTTATTATATAATGGGTTTTATTTAAATTTCTTAGTCAATTTTCTTAAACCATAATCTTTCCAAATTATTATATATTTCCCCATATTAAATCCAAATATTATATTATTTTTATCTTTTCTAGTGTATATCCTACAAGATTTTTTTTTGGAATCCATATTC
The DNA here is from genome assembly GCA_963277665.1 of Viscum album. Taxonomy (NCBI): domain Eukaryota; kingdom Viridiplantae; phylum Streptophyta; class Magnoliopsida; order Santalales; family Viscaceae; genus Viscum; species Viscum album. The sequence continues at coordinate 1,287,061,975 of OY728134.1, forward strand.
CATGAATCAAATTAATATGTTCATGCCACATTAATTAGTATCTGTTTATGCAACTTATAACTTGTGTTACTCACCTAAATATAGAATCCAAACATATTTATAAATATCAAAATTCATACTATTAATAAGGTACATGGCCTCTTCATGTATATTTTCAGATAAATTTGAGTTTATCAATCAATAAATGAATATGATAGGAAACATAGATATCCAACATCCACCATTTTAGAACAAGGCATTGGTTTCCAGGATAGTTAGGAATATTAACCAGTGTTACTCTACCTAGGGATACATTACTCAAGGGATAATCTAATTCATAATTAGTCTAAAACCAATAATTCCAAAACTATTCATAAAAGTTAAATTCAATATAGTAAATTTTATTACATAGTGAGGTAATGGTTGATGGAATATAAATCATATTAAGTTTTAAATAACATGTAATGACTGGATCTATCATCTAATTATAACATATATTTCATATACACAATAAGTACATTTTTTAAACAACTTACTAAATATAAAAATTTAATTAAACATAATAAAAAAATTATATGGTATTTATATTTAAAAACATGGGATATGGATTTCCTTTTTATATTTTATTATCCCAAGGGAAATGAGACCTTATTCTCATTATGTTGATAGTAAATGTATTTCCAAGACATTGTTTATGAAATTACATTGACACTAAATAAATATTTTGTTTTAAAATTAATAATACATTATCATAAAAAATAATTTTAAGAACACAAAAAAATGATACTCTATTTTTTGTAGAGTGGAGTAAGGCTATGTTATCTATATATGATATCCTACACCGAAAATTAAAATTAATTTTATTACATATAATTATTTCAAGAAAAATAACATGATACAATGTTGTAGAAGAATATCCATGGATACTTAATGATATTATTTTTAATCTTAAAAAATCATTGAGGAACTTTGTACATTACATTACCATAAAAAAATTTCATAGAGGGAATTAATGTTTCTATATGTTACAATTGTTATTCACTAAAATCTTAATTTATCATATAGATCTAGAGAATAATACTTCTCAAAACCATTTATGGGTATTTTGTGTTTATCTAAAAAACATGTAAGCAGATGAAAACCCATCAATTCATAACCAATCATTGCTAGAATCCATATGTAGTAACAAATAACATAATCATTTTTATTAGAATTATGCATAATACATATTTTACTCATTATTGTACACATATAATTATCACCTTTTCCTTAAATGAAATCATCATACCACTAAAATAATTAAATCAAATTTTGGATCCTAAATGATTTTGGAGAGAAGGGGTTTATCTTACTCCACCTAGTATTGAAATTTGTTTCTTGTAAAAAATAGCATGGGTGGTCTTGCCTAAAATTTGTTATCATTTATCAGAGGGGTCATATCCCTTTATATATCCATCTTTAATGATTTTTATTTAATAAATAACAACTATGATATGTAATGTATTAGAAAACATTAGTACCTGGTGGAGTTATTTATTAAAATCATATATTGAATATAATCCAATATTAACCAACCCTTTTAGTCATAACAAACGAAACTCTGTAGATAGAACATTGTTGAGAAATGTACACTATGATGGGAGTAATATAGTATCGATTTATATCACATGAAAACCATACTATATTAGAACCTACATAATATTAGGCTTTATCATAAGGAAATATTTGTTCACCATATTGTTATGTTATATGTATTGTATATTTTGTTTTATGAATTTCAATCAAAATGTTCCTTACACCTTTGATATGATTTTTTTTGACGAGTTATTGAAGTTAAGACTTTTTTAATTCACCATAATATCTCTTAAATATGTATTTAAGTTCCCCATTATCCTAAAGTTATTGTATATCCTTATAGGTCTCACTTATTTCCATTAACACTTTTATCTTTTCCCCTTAAAATTTTTTAGACTTTGGGGTTTCCTAAAAATTTGAATTTCTATGACCTTTTGGATATAATATTTTTCCAATAGAACCCCACAATTTCTTATTACATAATCAATCATTCAAAATAAAATCTTATATACCCTGGAATATGAATTCATTATTATGACTAGAATTAATTATAGTACCAAAACTCACAACAATATATTCATATAAGTAGTGATACATGTTCTAAATCCCATTAGACTTCAAAAAAAATTCTCCAATGGACTCCAGTTGATTCCAAGACACATAATTTTTTTAAAATGATCAAATGATAATCCTCCATCAAATATATTCATGTAAAATTATCATTTAAAGAGAAACACTGTGATCCTTGTGTAAGAATACTCATATTTGTTCACAAGAATTGTCATCATTTTTTCAGTTTTCATTACACCCAAAATGAAATAGTCCTTATTCAAGGATAAAATCATACAAAAATATCACATATACATTCTTGAAGAGTCTCTCCCATTCCATTATTTCCATTTCTTAAATTTTGATCCCATTAACTATAATTTCTATCTCTTTCCAAGGTAAATAATATACAATATATGTCCTAAAAATTTGAAGACTAGCATGTGGAATTTTCCATCAGGACCCTTTTTTTTATTACACTCCTAAAATTTTAATTTATAAATTAAATTAATATTGTTAATATAATAAAATCATTCAAAAGACTACTTATTCTCACCGAGTCTTTTTGTTGTGATAAAATCCCATAGTTCAAGTCTATTCCTTCTAGTGTCTTTATTGTGGAATAATGTTTAGATGTTAAACAAATGGTATATACTAATGTTTTATTTTAGACTAGGTAACTACACTCCAATATCTCACACAAACTTTTCATGACGTTAATAGAAGTATATAATGCACACATAAGTTAATGATAAAAATAATGCACACCCATATGGAGTAACAAATGGAATTATGTGGTTCTAACCATTTTCATACTATATGGTTTTCAATATTAACCAGAGAAAAATATGAGTGAAATTAAACTATTTGAAAACAAGTGATCCAAATACACCCTTTCTAGTAGGGATCCAGCAATTGGTTTTCTTTCATCTCTTTTCAATCTTCATAGATTCCCTTCTTCAATTCCATCAACTAATGAATTTCTACAACTTCCATTACCCAATAAATGGTGCACATATTCAATTGTACTCTAGAATAGACCTATGATGTATCTTATATATTCATTGAAGATCATTGAATTGTTATTATATAACTTCAGAGTTAGTCAAACACAAGTAAAAAATTCACCCATATATCTATTAGCCATATTTTTTCATCCAAATAACTACCACATGCCCTTATGTTCAGACTTCCAAGGTATTGTTAAACAATAATACAGTTCCTTTAAAATATTCCTATCATATGAAATAAACCATTAGAATACTATAAATTGTACTATTTTGAAAACATAAAATAAAAATAACATAATATATTTTTTCTCAATTCATAAAAATTAAAATTGAAAAAAATATAAATATTAGTTTATATAATAGTGAAATATATATATATATATATTGAATTAGAAATGAATTGGAATTAAATTACTGCAAAAATTAAACAATGGAAAATCATAAAAATAAATACATATTAACGTTGAATATAAAAAATAATGATTAACAAAAAATAATGACATTTTTATAAAAATATTTTTAATTTGAGCTAATAGCATAATAAAAATAGATTTTTTTCATGTTTAATTAAATAAAAATACCCAAACCAAGATAGATTTAATTTTGATGGAAATAAATGAAATGGAAGTGTGATATATCATATTATCCATCGTCCTTTGAATTGTCTATATTATTTCCAAAAGAATTGGATTGTGTTTCAAGATGGATTAACTCACAATTAAGAAACAAACTCATGACTATGGTGGTATACCACTGTAATAAAATAGGAATATAGAGGATAGTGTATCCAATAGTAAATTTTATACACAATATAATTATAAGAATACTTTTTACAAATTATTGTGAGAGTGTTTGTATATAATGCTTCAGGTGGCACCTGTGGGGTATGTACTGTGATATTTAATTTTTATTCTTATCTTTTATTTTATAACCACTAACCCATCAGGGAAATAAAATTTTCCAATACCAATAATACTATCAATAATTTATCCATCCTCTTCTATATTATATTCTTCCCTAATATTATCATTCATTATCTTTATGCTGAGAAATACTAGCATTCCTTATTTTTCACAATCATCTAATGGATCACTAAATATTGGAATAGATATATATCCCACAATAATATGTGTCATTTTAGAGATATCACTATGAAAATCAAATTTTAAGATGCAGATCCCATAATAGAAACAGAGAATGGTCAATCTGATCAATACCTCTTATCGTTTTGCATCAAATTTGACAGTGGTTATAGAATATTCTAGAATGAAACACCTCATTTAAAATCATAAGGAGGTCGATTGATTTAATTATGTTTCAAAATACTACAAACATAATCAACAAAATGTTTAATATTTTGAGTACAATAGGAAATAGTAACAACATAGAAACAAATACACATTTCATTGAATTCATATAAGAAAAAATATATAAAAATGATTCCATCAAAATAAAATTGAAAAATTGGAATAAAAATTCAATATTCATGTAAAATATTTTAAAAATATACAACATGTTCAACATACACCAAGATAAAAATAACTCTTCTCTAGATTGAATAAAAAAACAAGATGCATTAAGGAAATGAGTAAAGGAAACATTAGTAGCAATAGTTGTTGTGATTTAGTAAATAACGATGAAAATGGAACAACAAGATTTGTATGTGTTTATTACTATTGACCTATATACATGGGAATGGGGCACTATTTTTCACTATAAAAAATAAATAGGTGTATAACATTGACACATGCTGGTCGTGGGGCATAGACTAACAAAATTCTTTTCCTAGTGCAACACATTGGCTGACTAGAGTCATCTCACTTTAGGTGCTTCTCAGTTTACTCAATCAATTATTTTAAATCACTTAAAAAATCTCATTTTGTTTTTTTTATAATTTTATGGAATAATTGATAAATATTTCAGGGGTTTTAATTATTAAAAATAATGAAATGAAAAATAAAAAATATAAATTTTTACTAAGATGACAATCAATAAAGTATGTGTTAAGGAAAGAATTGTCATAGTCATTTGTTCATTTTTGGAATTAATCATTATTCTCCTTTGTAATTTTGATTTCAGTTTGATAATATATCCAGGGAAATTCATGTTTTAATTACTATTATTCATTTATATATTGTGAAATTCATTTAATACCTATGAAATATTATTTACATCACCTCCTTTAATCAAGGTTGATGAAAATCCATGGAATAGAATATTTTATCTTCCATGAACATTCTCTATAAATGATGTTTCATTTATTGATCAGTTCAACAACATCATATAGAGTAGTAACCAATATAGAGAGGTAAAAGTGATTAAAAAATAAAATAATAGATTGAGTTGTATGTCATTATTGGGAAGTCACTACATTAGGTACATTCACCTTTCCCAAGCATGTTACTCAAATGTATCACAAATTTAAAATAATCATTAATGAAAATTCTTGAATACCTTTACCACCACTAAGGACAAACCTCAAGTTCATCCTCTCATTTTGTATAGTATGATATCACTTAGTGGAATGGGAAGATAAAATGAATAAATAACATAAAAAAAGAATAAATAAAATAGAATGGGGATGTGAAAATAAAATGAATAAAATAAAATAGAATTTGGATAATAGAGAGAGAAATAAAAATCAAATAAAAGAGGGTAGAGGAAAATAAGAAAGAAAATAAAATTAAAAAATTTATATAATTTATAAAGAATGTTAAAATAATAATAATAATTATTATTATTATTAAGATTATAATTTAACAGAAAACAAAGATGAAGAAGACAATAATAATATAAAAATGTTAAAATAATAATAATAATAATAATAAAGATAATATATTTAATAATAATAATAATACTAAAAATACGAACATAAAAAAAGAATTAAATGAAGGGGAAGAATAACTAGAGAATGGTGGACACAAAATTTAAAAATTCAAGAACTGTTTATTTAAAACTGAAATGGAAATGAAATTACAAATTAATTTAAAATTAAAAAATATTAAAATAATAGAAAACAATGAAAAAGAATAGTGGGGAGATGATTTTCATTGTAGATGGCAGCTCGTGGACGAAAATATATTCCCTCAACATTGAATGTATCTTGGGTAGTGGATGCATAAAATTATTATATAAATTAGGTGGGAGAGGCTCAACCTCCCTCTTCCTTCATGGCTAAATGGGAATCAAGGGTTCAAACATTTAATCCCCATTCCCTACTAGTGATTAATAATACATGTGGAATAGATTTGGTTAGGGCACTATAATTGATGTTAGGTGTTCGAGGGCCTCCTTCGGTGTTCTTTATGGTGTGTGGTGGAATAGTCATGGAAGGAGGTAATGGGAGCTAGTAGTGGTGGGGCTCCTCTCCTCACCTAGCTTTCATAGCAGCCAGAGGAGGCCTAATATGAATTCATGGTGGTCTTCCTTGGTGTTGGAGGATTGCTTCATTCATCAAGTAGGTAGTGTTTCACTAAAGTAGAGGTAGAGCATGATGGATGTGGGGGACAGCGGGGTAGTGACACTTGATGATGATGGAATAGATTTTTAGGGAATCACATGGTTTTTTTATTGAGTAGTGGCACAATAGGTGTAGTTTTGAGATCATAGGTTACTTGAGTTCAAAAGTAGTGGCCATAGTTTCTCCATCCTTCTTCCTTCACAGTGGATGAAGGATCTCGAATGAGTTTCAATGTTGGTGTTGGGTTGTTCAGATGAGGTGTAGGAGGTCAGAAGAAGAAAATGTGGTTGTGGAAGGATTCCAACATGGTAGGGGGATTCCAGGCAGTGGTTTCATGGTAGAGTGGTAGAAGTACTATGGTCTGGGTGAAAGAAAGGGAGGACAGTTCATGACTAGGTGTGTGATAGTGAGGCAAAGTGATGATGGCCAAAGTAGAGCACAGTGGTGCCACGATTCAGCATAGTGATACTAGAATCCCACATTGAAACGTGGGAGTAGTATGGGAGAATATATTAGTAGTGATGTGGGGTCACTAGCTCTGTGATGTCGATGGGTTCCTAGAGGACGCCCCACACCACATTGGTCAACCATGAACTGTTGAGTCTCTCCCCATTCATCCACATAGAGTCGCACCATATGTTGGTGCAAGCCATTGTTGTAGCTATTCTTGGACCGCATATTTCACCCCTAATGTCTGTATGCATGGGTCGGATTCCCCTATAAATATTCGGCCAAAGCTAGATCTCATGTGGGATTCATGGTCGGTCATCCCCATGGGTAACTTATATGAAGTGGAGTACATGGTTGAGGGCTGGGAAATGCTTGGCCTATTTTTAGGAAAAAATAATAGAAAGAGTTAGAAAAATATTATGAACTATAATGAATTCAACCAAGATTATGAATAAAATTTTAAATTCAAAAAACATTATTTTACATTTTTAAATATATTTCCTTTTCCATATTTCATATTTAATTATTATTTACTAAAAATTTTAAATCCAAGGCTTATTTCATTGATAAAACACTACAAACCATTGAAATTTTGTTGAAAATGTTCACATAATCAATGTCTATCAAATACCCCCGCATTTAAACCATGCTTATCCTCAAGAATAAAATCTCAACTTTGAATTAAACAGGGAAACAATTCTATCAATATTCAAATTTGAATGTAGTAACATAAAATCAATATCAATTTTAAATTATATTTTCAAAATTCACATAAATCATGAATTTAATTTCTCATTATTTAAATAGATAATAAATTAATTCCTTTTATATTTCCCCATTTAAAATTGTAACGACCCGAAATTTTGAATAAATCTTGTTTCCTAATTTTATGTGTTATTTTATTTTATTTTTATACTCAACAAAAATGTTTCATTTGATAACATGAGTATAATTAAAATGATACCGTTGGTTTTTGACTATTATATGACCATTGGTCAATATGACCGCTGGAAACTAAACATTTTGATTATTGTCTCTAAATACAAGTAATCTTGGTTAATTAATATAGAAAGAAGATTTGATGGCCTCGCCCAGTAGTCTTGGACCGATCGAAGCCCATCTAACAGAACTTGGGAAGGAGGTAGCACCACTGGGCTTTGCTCTGGACCAAACCCAAGCTGAACTTCATCATGTGAAGCTAGAATGGGATCTCCTTCGCGAGAAGTTCAAACTGATAGAAATTACTACTCGTGCGATGTTGGCTGAGCCTCCCTCGGATTCTCTCACCTTAGCACGCCTTACACTTAGGTCCTATGCTGGTGTGATAAGGGGCTATTTAAGGAGACCGTAACTGCCTTGTGTAATCCTTTGTTTTAAATAAAAATTGGGATTTCTTCTTATGATTAAGTTTATGAATTTTCAAATGACCGGATAAATATAGTATGCATATTTTTGATGAATTTTAGAAAAAGTATATTTCAAAAATGTTTTTGTAAACCTTAAATAATTAAAAATGTGTAATGATTTGCGAAAAATGGTCTTCTACAATTATGTTCAGTACGAAATTTAGAGTCTAATAAGATCAACTTGATTTTTGATGAATAGTAAAATATGAATAGTGATTTTATGATTAGGATTAGTAATGAGTCCAAATGGATTAGTAATCTCACTTAAATAAAGTATTAGTAAAATCTAGGCACCTTGATTTAAGTAATGTGATTTAATAAAATGGTTAAATAATAGTTTCATAAATTATTATTCAAGTATTAGTCTTTTCGGGTGAATAGTGTTTTTAATTAAAAATTATTAGAAAATTATTTTTATAAAATGGACTTTATTTTTGAACTCAGATCATCGATATTATGTTATGGTAATTTTTGGGGATTTTTCTAAAAAAATGAATTTTCGGTGAATAGTGTATTTATTTAAAATTAAAATTAAAAATATTTAGAAAATTATTTTTATAAAATGGAGTTCATTTTTGAAATCAGAGCCTTGATATTTGGTTAATGTGAAATTTTGGGATTTTTCTGAGAAAGTTGAATTTTCAGTGAATAGTAAAAATACAGTTTTAGGGTTTCGGTATGTTTAATGACATCATAACTGTGTGATGATGATGTCATGAGATATTTTAAGGGTTGGCCGGCCAAGGGTGATGAATTATTGTTTTGGGGGCCCCATGTGGCCTAACTCCATGGTAAATGCTAAGGGAGAGCACATGGTTTTGAGAAAAGCACTTGTGAGGTGTCCCTTGGCCATTAATGCCTTGTCCCCTCACTTTCCCTATAAATAACCACCCTTTCCTCCTTTATTTTTCACTCCCAACTCTCCCCCAACGAAGTTCTGGTCTCCTTACCTCCCAAGGAGTCCTCCAAAGGTGCCCCCAAGCCCTCAAGGTCCAAACCTTTGAGTTTTAAGAGTTACGTTTTAAGGTAAGGGATCCAATCTCTCTCTTTCTTTTCAAGAAATCTCTTTTATGTAATTTCTTTTATGCTCCATGTCCTTATGTTAAAGGGTGTTATTTTATACTCCTCTTACTTCCCTTTTCATTTTCATATGATGAGAGATCCCCTCTTACTCTTATTATTTCGTTTTATGAAGTTTTAAGTGGCGCCGTTAGGCTGCCGAAATTTTTGTAACGGATTCTTTCTCCCTTCTCATTTTTCAAGATCTATTATCATGTAAAGTATTTCAAGTTCCTTTTTATTATGTTGGGGTATGATCTCTAAATTTATCATACTGATCTTTTATGATCATATGATGAGAGACCCCATTTGATCTCTTCAATTCAGTTTTTTGAAGTTTTAAGTGGCGCCGTTAGGCTGTCGAATTTTTAAGTGGTTCTTCACCCTTCTCGTTTTGAAGTTCTACTTTCATGTCAATTCTTTCAAGTTCCTTTTTGTTATGTTAGGGTATGATCTCTATATCTATCATACTGGACTCTTATGTTCATATTATGAGAGACCCTATTTGATCTCATCAATTCATTTTTGTTGAAGTTTAAGTGACGTCGTTAGGCTGCCGAATTTTTAAGGGATTCTTTCACCCTTCTCCTTTTCAAAGTTCTAATTCCATGTCAAGTCTTGAAAGTCCCTTTTTATTATGTTGGGGTATGATCTCTATATCTATCATACTGATCATTTTATGTTCATATGATGAGAGACCCTATTTGACATCATCAATTCATTTTTGGTTGAAGTTTATGTAACGCTGTTAGGCTGCCGAATTTTCATAAGAGAAATCTTATTTTGTCTTCCTTTAATGTTCTTCATTTCATATGGTATATTTTCAAATTTCATTACTATGTTCTTAAATCCATTATATTCTGTCCCTCTACTGTTTTATGGGTCATTTATCATTGTTTGACCCATGTCCCCTCTCTTTTCAACGTTTTCTAAAACCTTGTAACGTAGTCGTTGTGCTGCAGAATTTCCGTCTCAAAATGCCTCTCTCTTTTTCTCAAAATTACTTCATGTTATTAATTGAATACTCAAAGCTCTTATTTCTACAGGGTTATTCACATATATACAAAAATTTTCTATTTTAAATTCTGGGATTTACATACATGATACCCGCTTTCCCTTTTCGTGGGTTTAAAGTAACGTAAAGATTATGTCTTTAAAGCAGTTTTTAAAACGTTATGATTATGAAATGAAACCCATTTATTTTATTCTATATGGGTTATTTATGAAATTTTTGATGATGATATATGTGGCTCACATGATAATAAAGGCAAATTTAAGGGTGCGCCCTGATAGCACTCCAATGCATTGGGTAAAGACTTAATCTCTAGAGATGACCATTTTTAACGACGCCTTGGTGAATAACCTTGGTAATTTTTAACGACACCTTGGGGATACACCTTGATGAAATGAAACGATTATCAATATTAAATGTTGTAGCCACAGCTTCAAGTTATGAAAAATGAAATTTTTATTATGGTGTATCTCATGATTTCTTTCTCATGCCTTAAAGTTCTTTTCATGTCCTTATTGAAGTATCTCAAGTTCACATGTAAAATGTTTCTCTTATTTCGCTTACTGGGCCTTCTGCTCACCCTTTCTTTTGATGTATGTCCCCAGGTTATGAGATGCAGTAATGAACCTAGGATGAACTTAAGGAGAAACCTTTCAAGTGTTTAAGAAGAGTGTTTTTTTTTGTTCTTTTCATGTATTATTTTCCTTGTTTCCAAGACACTAAACCTTAAAGATCCTCAGTTCCGTGTAATGAAATGAAAGTTATGTTATAAAAAGACGGGATGCTATAGTTGGTATCAAAGGATGTTTTAGTTATTTGTGGAAATTAGGATATGAAAACTCTAGGAAGAAACCTATAGAAAAGTTTAAATATAGGAAATCTTCCTAGTATTTTGGTGAGTATTGAGTAAGGGGTTTCCAAGCAAATACATCCCTGTTTGGATACGAGCAGGTAGAGGTGGCTCTGGCACAGATGTACATAGGGGTAAAACCCGAAAACACCGCTTTGAGATAGACTCGAACGGGAACTGGTACATGACAACGGGCCTTGCTGCACTCTTGGTTACGACACTCCCGGGGGATATGCTTTGGTAAATTCATAAGCTTAGTATGAACCATTGTTAAAGGAAAAAAGATAAAATAAAATAAAGTTTCACATAAGAATATATGATCATGGATATCCTAGATGGGAACCTAGGGGATCACAAGTTAGGGTATACTTTTCTTCTACAATTTATCCTTATATGATTTAATTTTCTTTTCATGATTACAGCTTCTTTTCTTAGTTAATGGCGGGAAATGGAAGAACATGTCCCAAAAACCAATGTGATAGGAAATGCTACGATTGCCGTATTAATACGACAGAGATGATTAGGGGATTAAAAGATGATTATTATTTTGGAATACGTTCACTATTTTGAGGACCCTATATGATCAAGGTAAATAGATTACTACGGTATTTTCATTGAGGAGTAAGGTTGACTTATATTTTGAAGAATCAATGAATTTAAGGTGGACTTATAGTAATTTAGGTTACTTATGGAAATGATTAACCTATCTTGGGTAAAATATGTTTAGGTTAGCTACTTTTGTTATAAGATGTTAGGTGTGGTTGATGTTGTTTGGAGATGAATAATGAAGTTTATTTTGGAAGACTATGTTATCAAATCCCTCTTGTATTTGGGTTTCAATCTTAGTTTGGTTTTTTTGAGGAATTTTAAGGACCGTTATTTATGGGATGGTCTATGATGAACTTTGGTTAGTACCATGGAACTTTGAAGATTTAAAAATAGTTTCCCTTCCTATGGGATTCTTTCTTTTTGAAGAGTTGTTTTACCTTACCCTTTCTGTTTTTAGGATAATGTTTAAAGATAGAATAAATAGATAGTTAATCTTTTGTGGATTATGTGATTCTCTAGAAGATGATTCTTGTGTTTTGATGAGACCAAGTAGTTTTGAATGCTCATATTTTGGAGAAAAGATTAGTTTTGGTAGAAACTTATTAAAGGATGAAACTCTACATGAAGGTAGGTATATTTTCTTATGTTTTTGTTCTGTGTAGTAAATGAATTCCTCAAAATTATAAAAAGAACGTAAAACAAAAACGTTGTTAGTTTACGTTTCCTACTAGGTAATTAATGACTGTTTACACACATCATAAGTTTGGGATTTTCTTAAGGTTAACTTTCTCCTAATCACGTTCTCTATCACTCTCCCTCAGAACTTGACCCTTTGTTTTTCTTCCATGTCCATGTTTTCCTACATGGAATCCTAGTGTGGGCTAACTCAGGTGACCTTCGTACTTCCCTTTCTTTCTTTTAAAGTAATAGTTTTACTGACTCCTTTTCCGATGTGGGACTTTCAATGAAATTTCAAAACCTAATTTTAAAAAAATTGCGAGGACGCAATTTCTTAAGGGGGGAAGATTGTAACGACCCGAAATTTTGAATAAATCTTGTTTCCTAATTTTATGTGTTATTTTATTTTATTTTTATACTCAAAAAAAATGTTTCATTTGATAACATGAGTATAATTAAAATGATACCGTTGGTTTTTGACTGTTATATGACCATTGGTCAATATGACCGCTGGAATCTAAACATTTTGATTATTGTCTCTAAATACAAGTAATCTTGGTTAATTAATATAGAAAGAAGATTCGATGGCCTCACCCAGTAGTCTTGGACCGATCGAAGCCCATCCAACAGAACTTGGGAAGGAGGTAGCACCGCTGGGCTTTGCTCTGGACCAAACCCAAGCTGAACTTCATCGTGTGAAGCTAGAATGGGATCGCCTTCACGAGAAGTTCAAACTGATAGAAATTACTACTCGTGCGATGTTGGTCGAGCCTCCCTCGGATTCTCTCACCTTAGCACACCTTACACTTAGGTAATATGCTGGTGTGATAATGGGCTATGTAAGGAGACCATAACTGCCTTGTGTAATCCTTTGTTTTAAATAAAAATTGGGATTTCTTCATATGATGAAGTTTATGAATTTTCAAATGACCAGATAAATATAGTATGCATATTTTTGATGAATTTTAGAAAAAGTATATTTTAAAAATGTTTTTGTAAACCTTAAATAATTAAAAATGTGTAATGATTTGCAAAAAATGGTCTTCTACAATTATGTTCAGTACGAAATTTAGAGTCTAATAAGATCAACTTGATTTTTGATGAATAGTAAAATATGAATAGTGATTTTATGATTAGGATTAGTAATGAGTCCAAATGGATTAGTAATCTCACTTAAATAAAGTATTAGTATAATTTAGGCACCTTGATTTAAGTAATGTGATTCAATAAAATGGTTAAATAATGGTTTCATAAATTATTAGTCAAGTATTAGTTTTTTCGAGTGAATAGTGTTTTTAATTAAAAATTATTAGAAAATTAATTTTATAAAATGGACTTTATTTTTGAACTCAGAGCATCGATATTATGTTATGGTAATTTTTGGGGATTTTTCTAAAAAATGAATTTTCGGTGAATAGTGTATTTATTTAAAAATAAAATTAAAAATATTTAGAAAATTATTTTTATAAAATGGAGTTCATTTTTTAAATCAGAGCCTTGATATTTGGTTAATGTGAAATTTTGGGATTTTTCTGAGAAAGTTGAATTTTCAGTGAATAGTAAAAATACAGTTTTAGGGTTTCAGTATGTTTAATGACATCATAACTGTGTGATGATGATTTCATGAGATATTTTAAGGGTTGGCCCGCCAAGGGTGATGAATTATTGTTTTGGGGGCCCCATGTGGCCTAACTCCATGGTAAATGCCAAGGGAGAGCACATGGTTTTGAGAAAAGCACTTGTGAGGTGTCCCTTGGCAATTAATGCCTTGTCCCCTCACTTTCCCTATAAATACCCACCCTTTCCTCCTTTAGTTTTCACTCCCAACTCTCCCCCAACGAAGTTCTAGTCTCCTTACCTTCCAAGGAGTCCTCCTAAGGTTCCCCCAAGCCCTCAAGGTCCAAACCTTTGAGTTTTAAGAGTTACATTTTAAGGTAAGGGATCCGATCTCTCTCTTTCTTTTCAAGAAATCTCTTTTATGTAATTTCTTTTATGCTGCATGTCCTTATGTTAAAGGGTGTTATTTTATACTCCTCTTACTTCCCTTTTCATTTTCATATGATTAGAGATCCCCTCTTACTCTCATTATTTCGTTTTATGAAGTTTTAAGTGGCATCGTTAGGCTGCCGAAATTTTTGTAACGGATTCTTTCTCCCTTCTCATTTTTCAAGATCTATTATCATGTAAAGTATTTCATGTTCCTTTTTATTATGTTGGGGTATTATATCTAAATTTATCATACTGATCTTTTATGATCATATGATGAGAGACCCCATTTGATCTCTTCAATTCATTTTTTTGAAGTTTTAAGTGGCGCTGTTAGGCTGCCGAATTTTTATGTGGTTCTTCACCCTTCTAGTTTTGAAGTTCTACTTTCATGTCAATTCTTTCAAGTTCCTTTTTGTTATGTTGGGGTATGATCTCTATATCTATCATACTGGACTCTTATGTTCATATGATGAGAGACCCTATTTGATCTCATCAATTCATTTTTTTGAAGTTTAAGTGACGTCGTTAGGCTGCCGAATTTTTAAGGGATTCTTTCACCCTTCTCCTTTTCAAAGTTCTAATTCCATTTCAAGTCTTGAAAGTTCCTTTTTATTATGTTGGGGTATGATCTCTATATCTATCATACTTATATTTTATGTTCATATGATGAGAGACCCTATTTGACATCATCAATTCATTTTTGGTTGAATTTTATATAACACTGTTAGGCTGCCGAATTTTCATAAGAGAAATCTTATTTTGTCTTCCTTTCATGTTATTCATTTCATATGGTTTATTTTCAAATTTCATTACCATGTTATTAAATCCCTTATATTTTGTCCCTCTACTGTTTTATGGGTCATTTATCATTGTTTGACCCATGTCCCCTCTCTTTTCAACGTTTTCTAAAACCTTGTAACATAGCCATTGTGCTGCAGAATTTTCGTCTCAAAATGCCTCTCTCTTTTTCTCAAAATTACTTCATGTTATTAAGTGAATACTCAAAGCTCTTATTTCTATAGGATTATTCACATATATACAAAAATGTTCTATTTCAAATTCTGTGATTTACATACATGATACCCGCTTTCCCTTTCCGTGGGTTTAAAGTAACGTAAAGATCATGTCTTTAAAGCAGTTTTTAAAACGTTATGATTATGAAATGAAACCCATTTATTTTATGCTATATGGGTTATTTATGAAATGTTTGATGATGATATATTTGTATTACATGATAATAAAGGCAAATTTAAGGGTTCACCCTGATAGCGCTCCAATGCATTGGGTAAAGACTTAATCTCTAGAGATGACTATTTTTAACGACGCCTTGGTGAATAACCTTGGTAATTTTTAACAACACCTTGGGGATGGACCTTGGTGAAACGAAACGATTGTCAATATTAAATTTTGTAGCCACAGCTTCAAGTTATGAAAAATGTAATTTTTATTATGATGTATCTCATGATTTCTTTCTCATGCCTTAAAGTTCTTTTCATGTCCTTATTGAAGTATCTCAAGTTCACATGTAAAATGTTTCTCTTATTTCCCTTACTGGGCCTTCTGCTCACCCTTTCTTTTGATGTATGTCCCCAGGTTATGAGATGCAGTAATGAACCTAGGATGAACTTAAGGAGAATCCTTTCAAGTTTTTAATAAGAGTGTTTTTTTTTTGTTCTTTTCATGTATTATGTTCCTTGTTTCCAAGACACTAAACCTTAAAGATCCTCAGTTCCGTGTAATGAAATGAAAGTTATGTTATAAAAAGACGGGATGCTATAAAAATTGGTGAATATTCCCTTATCATAAATTCATATTCCTTAATTCATAATTATTTGACATGTTAAATCATAATTTACCTTACCTTGGAATATTTTCACTCTTCACTCACGATAAAATTAAAGTTAATTTATGGTCATATCATGAGATCATTCTCTTTATCCATAATCTTATAATGTACTAATTTCTCCACTAGGTAATGGAAAAAGTAACATAAAATAATTAGGTCTTTCAATTAAGGATAAAAAGTCTCTAAGGAACAATATTTGTTGGAGTTTTTATTTTAAAATTAAATATCAAGGAGGAGGTTTATCTCTTAAAGTATATAGCATGATATTAAAAGTAATGTGTAATAAAATTCTTCCCTTCAATTTATAACAGCTCCCAAATTCCCTGAAATCTCAAAGTAAAAGACATCATGAAATAAAGAATAATGAATGATTTGTAAACCCTATTTATATTTTCTCCAATTATATAGTTTTTTTTTCAAAAATAGATTCATTTTTTTCAAAATCTATTCATCGAATAATCCTCATATCCAGCACATAACCATATATGATAAAAATAATATTTCTAGTAATGGTCATTTTTTTCACAAATCACAACCCATTTTATTCAGTTTTTTGACCTTTTATCATTTTATTAATTCAAGAGGGGAAAATAAATTATCATGAATGAATCAACAACATTAATTTAATGCCACAATAAGAACCACCACAGTTTTTCAATACAATTTAAATCATCTCTTCCACCAGTACTTCCTCTACCCCCACAATTCAATATTAAAATATTGTGAAATATACTTAGAGGAGGGTAAGAATGGTTAAAAATGTATTGAAACATTTCACAAACATAACAAGGTCATTCATGGTTCTTATGGTCTAAATAAGGATTGATGTAAATGTGGTATTTTAAGGATACATGGTTTATGAAAATATTAATGAATCATTGTAAATTTGTTTTTTGGATAATCATAGATTTGAAAAGTTTAAATGTTAGTTCTGTTCTGTGACATGTCCCAACACCACTCAACAAATATGGTCAAGAATAAAATAGAAAGTACTTGGTCTATAAATCCTCTCAGGAATGGAACATATCATTTTAAACAATCAATCACTGCATGACTCATAATAACAAAACAATTCAAATGAATTTAAAAAATTCAATGCATGCATGTTTTTATATAAATTTCATTTACATGAATCAATCAATTACTTCAAATAATGAGTCCTCATTTTAATATCCATTCATTACATTAATTATTAAATCCTTTATTTTACACATTCAGTCTTGTCAAAATTGAAATATAATATATGGAATCATAATATTTCTAAGAAACTCATTTATACTAGATAATTATAGTAAAGATTAATTCAAATAATGGGAAAGAAAGTTTTACATATATGTCAAAACATTTTTATAGGACAAACTTTATAGTGCATAAATAATAATTATTAAAAGTTAACTCCATTTACCATGATGCTTTTGTCTTCTTCCATCATTGTTTGAGTCTTACTTATGATAGTATGAACCTACAAAAGGGAATTAATCAATTAAGAATAAATTTCATGTCATTTAAGATAAAAAAGATATAGGGAGTGGGCCTTCATGTTGGACTAATTCCAAAGACATAAATTTAAATCTATGTTCCTAAAAAGAAATTAGAAAGTGATATTTCTTGGTGTTATCCGCCAAGTGGGCCTGGATTTTTACTCCCTCTTGAGGGAAATTCCAATATTTTTCAAAAGTATTATTTTTAATGATGTTTATTTCATTTGAACCACCTCATGTGGCTTTTCCTAACTTGTGGTTCATTTTTATTCTTAAGGAATTATGCTTAAATAGAGTATACCGTATCCCTCACCTTTACAATTAAGTATATCTTTGACGGTGGTTATATGATGATGTCTGAATCATCCTCCTTCTTGAATGATATTAGTGAAAACTTTAATTCTATCTATGTTCTTCATCCATATCTAAGGAATAGAAAATATTTTTTAAATATGTATAATAAAAATAGTAGGTAGTTATTCCCATGTCAGTTTGAATAAAATCAAATGAAATAGAGTTTGAGAAAATATTAACTCCCTTAGTTGGTTCATCTATAATATATTTTTCTGTGGAAAGTTCCTCTTTGAGTATTTTCTTAGTAGACGGAACATGTTGTTGGAATCCTTATTTTTATATAAAATTCTACCATGTGGGTGGTGTAATACTTTAATGGAAATGGTTCTCCATCTTTACATGTATTGGGGAGATCAATAAGTTCCTCAAATTCATTCCATAATTCATCAAGATAATTTTGATCTCCTGCATGTTGCTCAGTAGGAAAGTATTCCGCCATTGCCTCCTCATGTAAGAAAAGTGGATCATTATCTGTTTTAGGTTCAGATTCATGTTATGTTTCTTATAATAATTCTTGGAAATATGTAGTTGTCATGTCCATTTAGACGTAGAGATCTTTCACTATATCTCAATGTCCAGGAATATCATATTCTAGTTGGTTTTTTTCACTTGTTCTTGGAAATATTCTAGGGTAACTTCTTCAAAATTATTGGGAAGAAACAAGGTTCACACTTCATGTGTCTTGGACACTTCTTAGTAAAATTCTAGGAAGTACCCCCATAGTTTATTAAGCTCTCTAGACAATCCATCAACCACTTATTTCTCAAGGGCCTCTATGTTCTTCAGTACATGGTCCATGAATTCTCCCTATTTGAAAATTTGGCTTTGTGATTACTTGATCTATCTAGACCAAATGAAAACACTGTATTCTATAGAAAATTTTTTTTAAGATACTATTTTTTAAACATGGATTAATAAATCCTTGTATAATAATAACAATTAGAATTTATTATGGAAATAAAAAATTTCTTGGATTTTTAATTTTTAAAATATTTAAAAATTAGATCACATGTGAAAATAGAAAAAATTAATGAACTAATGTTTGTGTCCCCAACAATGATTACAATTTTGATGCATGTTTATTATGGTATTGGAAAAGGAAATTTATTTTCCTAGTGCAACATAGTGGACAACCAAGGTCGTCACACTTTAGGAGCTTCTCGTCTTATTCAATAACTTATTCTAAATAACCTAAACTAGCACTTTTTGTTGTTTTGGTTATTTTATGAAACATATTATTAAAAAATTATTTTTTACTATTCAAAATAATTAAATGAATATTTAATTTTATAAATTTATTCTAAGAAGAAAATCTAAATAGAATGAGTTAAAAGAAAAATGGACTTTGTCTTGGGTTTAGTTTTGGATCCAGTCATTATACTCCTCCATGTGTTTGATTTCTGTTTTTTAATGAAAACATGAAATCTCATGTTTTAATTACTATCCTTCAATTAAAAATTTTGTAAATCATGTAATTCCTATGAAATATTAATTCCACATCTTCTTTTAATTAAGGTTGATGACACACCTTCATCTAGAATGTTCCATCTTCCAAGACTCAGATCTATTGATGTTGTTTCATCCATTAATTAGTTTAACTCTATCCTCTGAGGAACTAACCAATGAAGAGAGGGAAAAGTGATTACAAAAATATAAAGGATTATGTTTCATGTCATTTGGGGACAACTAACCACTTTGGGGATATTCTTATTACCCATTCATCCTAAAAAATCTATCATAAATATAAAATAGATTTTATGGAAAATTCAAGAACACCATGACCTCCCTCGAGGGTAAAACTTGAGGGAAGACTCTCATTTCTCAGATTAATATACTTTTTGGTGGAATGGGATGAAACAAAGAAGAAATAAAATAAAGGAAAGGAGAAATTAAAAAAAATATCGATGAGAAAATTAAGTAATAAAATATAATATAATTGGGATTAAGGACAAAGATAATAATAATATAGATAAATGATGAAGAAAATTAGAAATAAAATATAATATAAGAAATTTATATAATTTTCAATGAATGTTAAAATAATAATAATTATTATTATAATTATTATTATTATTATTATTATTATTATTATTATAAGAATCTAAAAGATGTATAAGAATATAATAATAAAATAAAAAATATTAAATGAATAATAATAATATTATTATTATTATTATTAATGATAATAATGATAATATAAATAAGAATAAAAATAATAATAAGAAAATAAAAAAAAGAATTAAAATAAGGGGAAGAATTAAAAGTGAATGGTGGGAAAAAAATTCACAAATTAATAATCTATTTAATTAAAACTGAAATAGAATTAAATTGAAAGTCAATTTTAAATTTAAATTAAAAATTTACTAAAAAATAAAATGAAGAATAAAAAAGGGGGGATGAAGATTTTTCATTCACCTGACAGCCTATGGGTGGAGTTCTCCTCCCTCGACATCGATCAGATCTGAGAAAGTGGAGGCATGACCCCCATATATAGGCAAAGAGAGACATGCTTTGTCTCCCTTTGCCTTTTTAGAGGAGAGGAAACCAAGAATTGAAGAATTTATACCCCATGAGACCTACTACTATTTCAATATCCTTGAAAAATAGATCCATGTGGGGCATAATGGTGCACAATGATGCATGGAGGAGGAATCAAGGATCTTTTTCGGTTTTTACGAGGGTGTGTGGTGTTGCAAACATGGAAGGTGACAGTGGTTGGCACTGATGGTGGTGTTTTTCTCCTCCTCCAGCATTCACAATGGCTCAAGGAGGCTTGATAGTGTTTATGGGGTTCGCCCTAGGTGTTGGATGTGTGCTTTGTGTATGCAGCGGGCAAGGTTTCATATAAGTAGAGGTGAAGCATGGTGGTAGTGGGTAATGGAGGGGAAACAATGCTCAATGATGGTGGATGATATTTTCATGTATTCCCATGGTATTTTTAGTTATTAGTGAAATTATAGGGGGTTCAAGTAGTGGAGATGGCTCGATCTCAAGAGCAGTGGTGGAGTTTTATCCTTCATATTCTATTTATAGGGGCTTGAGGAGCTCGATTGATATTCCATGATGTAATTATAATGCTCAATAGGGGTACATGAGGCAAGTAGTGACGAAAATGTTTGTTGAAGGAATGTAGTGTGGTGGGATAATGTTAGGTGGAGGTGGCATGGTAGAGTGGTTGATGTACGGAGGTCTGGGTGATAGTGTGGGCTGTGAGGTGAAGATGGGGGGTGTGGGAGCGAATCTGAGTAGTAGAGCGAATGTTTCCAGAATAGAGTGGATGGTGCTATAGTGGAGCATGGGGGCATGTGCATCCCGCATAAAATCATTGGAACACAGTGTGATTATATATAAGGAAGGATGTGGGATCATCCACTTAGTAAAATTAATGTGGTGTAGGAGGATGCCCCACGCTTCTACAGTACACCCTAGACCAATGAGTCTCTCCTCCCACCACTGCATAGAGTTGCCCCATGCACTGGTGAATGCCATTATGATAGCTATGATTGGACTATGGATTTCATCCCTATGGGCCATATGCATGGGACTCAGGCCCCTTTTCACCCTCAGGCTTGGCAAGATATCTTACGGGCATTACGACTAGTTTTCCCCAAGGGCCGGCTATGTGGAGTGGATTCTATGGTAGATGGTTGGCCTATGCATGACCTATTGTTTAAAAAATCATAGAAATAGTCATAAAAATATTAATAAATTGAAATAATTTAACAAATATTATTGATAAGTTTTCAAATTGAAAACACATTTTTTATTCCATTAAATCCATTTTCATTTCCACATTCAAAATTAACCACAATTTACAAAAAATGATGAAATACAAGGCTTATTGCATTTAGAAAACACTAAAAATCATTGGAATTTGATTAAAAATATTCACATAATTTCTATTTATCAATAATAAAAAAGTATAAAAAATAGAAACTATAGAAAATAATGTAATATAAGAAAAAATTATAATGTTTAGGATCTTGTAGATATATGACATTAAATGAAACCATGTCTAGGATGTTGCATATACCGATTATAGTTGAATAAAGAAACAAACTTGTGACATAACATCAAATAAAATTCTATATAATACATGGATAGAGAATTAAAAATATGGTATATGGATAACCCCTTACTAGTGGTCGGTCTCACCTATGTGTCATCGATGATCACCTAGGTTGCATGAAATGATTTTCACTATAAAAAAAATTCCCTCTATCTTCATAATCATCTTTTGTTCATAAGTAACACAAGAAACATTAGATGAGCATCATATCTCCTCACCAATAACATAGGACGATGAACTATACTCCTCTAATAATGAATCTTCATGAATGAATAAGCAGTTGGACCTCCTTAGTTCTAGTAACATCCCCATATAATGAACTCCCCCATGTAGCCAAAAAGGGTTGGTCAAGAGACCTCAAGTGTGCCTCCCAATATTCCATAGGAATCTGACTACCAGTAAGGGTGTGAAATGAATAGTGGGGAGACTATACCCCATGGTATGAAGTTTCATAGTAGTAGATAAAAATATCAATAAAATGGAAATAATACAAGTAAAGACATAGTGGATGAAAAAAATAAAAGCCCATTGAATAATCCAATAAATAATAAATTAATAATGTAATGATGTTCCATAATTTAACAAATGTCATGCTGTAATAATACATGAAATGACTAGAAGACTCAAATAAAAAACTCAAATGTTCCCGGTCTCGAACCCCATTTTGGTCCCTTCTCCAAAATCCATTCCATCAGAAAAAACACTCAAAATCAAGGTCCTCATACCTTGTCCAAACCTATATCCTTGTAATCTACTTAGGTACCAAACGGACACCCAAATAGGGTAAGATTATAACTCGGTAGGTTGACACCATCATTTATAAAAAAACCATCCTGATATGATGTGTATCATATAAAGCAATGAACATGTGTATTAATTAGTATGTTAATTAATAAAATAAAACCATAACCAACTTCAGATACATGCCATAATATCTTTGATAACGTCTTATGACCATTCCATCCCCATCAATATTACCAAGGTAATATAAAATTATTTGGATCCATGAAGGAAAATTTCTAAGAATGTATAAAGACCATGCTAACCAAAACCATATAACCACATTATAGTCACAACATCCTGGGATAAAACCCTATAACACTTATAATATTTTCATTTCAAATCCATATAAACATTACAATATGGTACATAGAAAATACTACTATATATAACATTTAAAGCCTGGGACTTGGCTGAACCCACTCAATATCAGCATTAAAGCATATAAGTGTGCAACTTCCAGGGTGGAGTCTTATATATAAGCATTGCAACATGGAACACAATTACTATCATACAACATGTATATCACAATAAAACATCACAATTCTCAGTGTTTAATTATGATAGTTGCATTCTTCATTACTATTCCACTTTAATCTTAATCCCCAACTGATTAAAAGCCATATTAATAAGAAATTGACAAAAATTCACAGATTCAATAAATATAAATCACCCTATATCACATTTCATGCTAAACAAACTTTAAACTATTTCCCAATTAAATTATTAATATATTTTTCTCATGCCATGTGCATCAATAATCCTATCAAAAGTCCATTTGAACCCAATTTAATTCAAGGATTAATTCCATTTGTTTATTTTCAAATTTGGGCACATGAAATGATGGAAAAATAAAATTATTACATAAACATAGAAATTATAAAACTATACGGTTATGATTTTGAGGCCCTACCATTTACTGATGATCCAACAATGCTTCCAATAGACAACACCCATGAGGTAGAAGGTGTGGATTATTTAAATGTGGTCCCTAGATCAAAAACCATAAAATAATCAGTCAAGGGATTTCACTGCAATAGTTGGTGAAGAAGTAAGGGAATCAAGAAACAGAACCAAAAAGTCTTACTAGGGACTACTCACACAAACTAGAGATCCATATGGAAAGTTAGAACCAAATAAATCACCTAGAGAATAAACTAAGGTGTTGGAGAGAGAATTTTCAGCTGAAATAATGAGATTTCATCTACAAGATATGTTCAAAATTTTAGGCCAAGCATTTACACAACGTTTACTATGATTATATGTCATATAATTTTTTTAATGAAATAATCTAAAAACCCCATGAACTCAAATTATTTTGTTGAAAACCTTGAATAATTACATGGTTTGTAATCCCTTTACGTGATGTGCAAATGGTTTCTTGTTTATTTTTCAAACCATTTTCATTTTTAAACAAATCGGTACTCTTTTAAGGTTTGTAAACTCCCCATGAACCTGTGAGACACTTAACCCATTTATACTCAAGACAAATTAATTAGAATAAGAATAAATCCTTGAAAATTTGGTCATTTTCTCCAAAAACATATCTCCATATCTAAAAAAGACTCAACCATGAAGTCAAAAATGAAAATATTCAAAGAGAGACATACATGAAAAAATAAGAGATCTGACAACCTCCCCACCTTATAATAGCTCATCTGAGATCTAATCCATGAATCACTGTGAGGTTTTAGAGAACAATCCTTAACAGTGTGTTCACATATCAGACTCCATCTCAACTTTCTCATTTATAACATTCCCAGGATTCCACTACACCAGAACCGATTGTATAGTCCCACCCAAAAGGTATTTATCACTATAATCCAAAACCCATATTAGATGTTTCTGAAAGGACGCATCATCATAAATCTCGACATCTGCTATGTATATCACATGTTAAGGGTCTTGATTATTTCTTCATATTTGAAACATGAGTATAATATTGGGATTCTCACTATATAACTATATAAGTGATGAACAGTAATCCAGTAGATCGAACCTTTCCGTTATTTTAAACGGTCCAAAAAACCTAAGAACTAGCATTCCCTATTCCCTAACAAGTCATTTCCCCATACTAGCTAACACTTGTAGGAAAATACGATGACCAAAAAAAATTCTAGAGGACATATTCGATGATCACCATATGATTTTTGGCAATGATGTGTGGTCACCAGCTATTGTTTGATCAATTGAACATGTTCAGATGTCTTCTACATGAGACTAGTGCCAACAGTTGCTAACTCACCTACCAATATCCAAAAAATAGGTGAGTGAAATGAAATTCCAAATAAATACTCAAATGGTTCCATTTATATTTATGCATGGTATATATTATTATACGAAAACTCCACAATTTCCATATGTTTCCCCAATGAACAAAAAAATCAAAAACATAGGCTTGTAACATATCATCCCAAACCTGAATAGTCCACATAGATTGTTCATCAATTTGTGGATGATAGGATATTCATAGAAGAACTCACTATCCTAGGGACTTCTGGAAACCCTACCAGAATTGTGATGTGACATGAGGATCTTTTTCTGAAATGATACTCCTCAAAACACAACTAAATTAAACCACCTCATTCAAATAATAATTTCCTAGATCATTAATTGTGAAGGTTTATCTATAGGTATGAAGTGGGATACATTAGTTAATCAATCCAAATACACCCATAATACATCCTTCTTATGGGTCATCTTAGGTAGTCCTATCACAAACTCCATTGTGATGTCATTCCATTTCCACATCGGAATGGGCAGTGGTTGAAAAATCCTAGTTGGCCTCTAATGATTGGATTTCACCTTTTAACAAGTGAAGCATTTAAGAATGAATCATTACACATTCTTTTTCATTACTTACCACCAGTACTATCTATGAATAACACGATACATCTTTGTTACACCTGGATGCACCACTTATCTAGAAGCATGATACTCTCACATCCACTCTATGTGCAAGCATGTAGTAACCCATTCTTGGCAGAAGAAAATAAGATAATTTTTCACATCCAACATACCATCCTAAGGGATTATCACCACCATATAATGTTTCCCTCATAAAATATCCCTCATGATCAAATAACTACTCATCCTTAATCTAGTCCAAAATCATGGGTATAACAGATGTCGATGTGATAACTACTCATCTGCGAGACTTGTGAGCATCTATATGATTGTCTACAATGATGGAAATTATTCAAAACTCATCACAAGACTACGGTACAACCTTTTTCTATGTATTTTTCTTCAAAGAATTTGTAATGACCATTACCAAGCCTATTGTATAATCCACTTCAAATTATAATGAAATTAGATACTCGAACCACCACCTCTACTAAAGGTTCAGGTCTTGGTAAGAAAATACATACCATGGGATTTTGTTTTCCGTGTATGCCAAAAAACTCTATCCCATGAGATAGTGACTATAACATGTTAGGGATTGTACCACTAATGCTAACTCTAAATTTTGAGTATCATAATTCTTCTCATGTTGTCTCAACTTTCTGGAGCCATAAGAAACCACATGATCCACCTATATTAGAACAGCTCCTAGTCTAGCTCTATGTGCGTCACAATACACTGTATAAGCTTTACATGACATAAAGTGAGGATAGGTACTGAGGTTACCCTACCCTCCAGCTCCTGAAAATCTCTCTCACAATCATTAGACCAAAAGAACCACAACCCTTTCATTATCATCCCAGTCATTGGTTCTTCCAAATGGGATAAATCATAGATAAGAAATGGTAATAACCCACTACACACATAACATTCCCAATTTTGAAGATGTTATTATGTTGTTCCAATGATATAATAGCTACCACTTCTTATGGGTCCTCAAACACTCCTGCCTCAGAGATGACTTGAAAAAATAAGTGAACAATATTATCCATAAATTTGATTTGGTTATCGTGGCATAAATATGATTCTCTCTCATTATACAAATGATGATGTCAATATTTTTTGTATTATCATCTGATGATTTTTAGTACACAAATATATCATTAAAGAAAAACAACCCAAACTAATCTAGAAATAGATGAAAGATATTATTCATTAAGTCCATGAATACTACAGGTGCATTAGTCATCCCAAACAACAACACTACAATTTTATAGATGCCATACCTGCTCCTAAAATTAATCGTATGTATCTTTTATAGTCTCCTGCTTAACTGATGATATCCTAATCTCAATTCATTCTTGGAGAAGATCTTATAACCTATCAACTGATCAAAAATTTCATTAATATTCTAAAGAGGATATATTTTCTTGATGTTCATCTAGTTCAACCTTTGATAATCAATACATAAGTGAAAAGTTCCATTATCCTTCTCTACAAGTAAAACTAGAGAACCCAAAGGTGATGTAGTCATATATATGAGTCATTTATATTCTAAATAGTTCAACTAAACCTTCAGCTAGAAAATATTTTTAAGTTCCCTTCGGTAAGGTGGGATGGAAACTGGCTCTTCTCTTGGAACCAACTCGATTGTGAACTCAATCTCTTACTTGTGCAATAATCCAAAGAACAAACTTGGGAAAACATCTTGCAAATTCTATACCATTGAAGAAAAAGAAACATACTACATTCACCATTATCTAGACCAAGAAGGGTGATTTCAGTTATGAGACAATCTAATCAAGACTAAATTGGTCCCACATGACCAGCCTAAAGATCCAAGTCACACTAGAAAGTGTTTCTAATTCCTTCTAGAGTTAGGAAATTAAATCTCCTACTATAATATTAGATATTTAATTTGTATAAAATTTACCAATCCATAGCAAGAATCAATAACAATCCTATAATTTCTTGAAAAATGGTTCCTAGAATAAATGGTAACCACTAATTTCTAGAGAACACATGTTGAAACGTTTCTTATTTATTGACCTCTCTACCAATCGTGTTTCAATGGTTAAAACACCATCTATGTTTTCTACATAGAATCCGAAACCAATTTCAGAAAGAGATGATAGAAAATAATGTGATGCTCATGTATCAAGTAAAACACAAGCTAAGGTAGATGATACATGAATTGTACCTATGACAATAGTCTGTCCTTCATCCATAATAGTTGGAGTAGTATGAATAACATGAAATTGACTTGTCTCTCTACCCTAGGTTCCAGTATGACTAGCATGAGCTACATCCCTTTCCTTGTACTATTTCTCATGCACCAGGCTACCACATCCCCTACCTCAGCCTTAATTTCCTATGTAACTCCAACTACTAGCATGCTAAGGGGTATTTGATCCCATTCCCGACTATTGTTCCTTTCCTTGTTCTATTCCCAGAGACTTATTTGAAGAGAATTCATAGAACCCCAAGATATGACACAATATGCCACATATATGACACATGACTATGGGGTAAGGACACCGCATGCGTTTGTGGCCAAACATGCTACCTAGATAACACTAGAATAGACCGTGATATTTATATGGTTTTCCATTTCCCTAATTATTCATAATACTATAACATTGGTGGAAACATTCATAATAGAACTTGTTACCACACGAAGAAGAACTCCAAAATCTCAAAGCTGAAATATATTATCCATTACTCAAGGATTATCTCATATTCCATTCCATTCTCAGCGCCTGATTCATCATCTCTTCAATGTTTATTAAATGAAAAATGGTTACCTATGACCTGATCTCATAATAAATACCCTATAGGAAATGTCTCACCTTTGATATCTCATCATCTTCCAATGATGGCCCAAATTTTTGTAGGTCGGTAAACTATCTAGCATGGTCTATCACTAATTGACCCTCTACTATCAGATTTCCAAACATGTGATATTTTTCATCACTTATGGACATGGGATAGAAATTTCATAGGAAATTCATGTTGAATACATTCTAAGATATCTCATCCTACTGTCCAGCTTTGTCCAAAATATCCCACAAACACTTGGGATGACCATGAAGCATATATGCACCAAGCATAACCCTCTTATAAGTAGGTGTCTCAATGTACTCAGAGATAATATCGATTGAATCAATATTGAACTCTTCTACTTAGGTTCCCCCTTCCCCAGTAAACATAGGAAGGTAATGAAGTTGAAACACTCTTTTTAGCTCATAAATAAAAAGAATGGTATGATCAGTAATCCTTTCCATGGATCGAATGACCAATTGTAATGTCTAAAAAAATGAAAACCCATCTACTCCCCCACAAACTATACGAATAATAGGTTGATCTTTATTAGGACTATGTTGGTTTCTACTATCCAGATGATCAAGTCAAATACAATGATGAGGAATTTTTTCTATAAGACAAACACAGACATTAGATAACTAGTTTACAACATTATCAACTCCAGTAGACAACTGCAACTAAGAACCACTAACTCTTGGTCTCTCTAGACATGACTTACTAATATTTTATTATCACATAAAAACTACTTTTATTTATCTAGTGAAATAGATATCTCATATTACAATTCAATAGATAAGAATATATTTCATTCGAACAATAGATATGTCCCTATAGTGAACAATTAATGTAAATCAATCCCTATGTTCCTATTATGATGCTTGTATTCTCATATCACACCATACCAAGCGATGACTAAAAATTTCAATAGACAGTAATGTCATTTGAATAACCTCACACAACATTTGAATCCCCCAATGTGAAATAACATCAATTGTAAGAAGCACAATGCACAAACAACAACCCTATCCCAAGTTACTCTGATTTCCCCCCATACATCGGTTAGCTACACCCATGGAAAATCTCATTACCAGTTAGTGATTCATTCTTGTTCCTTTATACATTTCCCAAAATTGATTTTTAGAAGAAAAGAAAACATGAACCTTTGATACCACTTTGTAATGTCCCAAAATCTATAACTCACTCAAATGGCCAGAAAGTGTTGGGCATGTGACCCCAAGCGTGACTCCCCAATGTGAGAGGCTTCCGAATGTTAATAGGGGTGTTAAATCTATAGTATAGAGACTATACCCCATTGTATGATGTCTCATAGTAGTATATAAATATCATATTAAAATAAAAGTAATCCAAGTGAAGACATAGTGGAAGACAATAATAAAAGCCAACAAAATACCCCAATAAATAATAAAGGAATAACTTAATGATGTGATAGAATGTAACTAATTTCATACTAGAAGAATAAATTAATAGACTATCAGGCTCTAATAAAACACTCAAGAGTACCTATTCATGAACCCAACATCGGTCCCATCTCCAAACTCCAACCCATCCACAACAAACACTCAACTTAAAGTTCATTTTCCCATTGTCCAAACTTGTATCCATGTAATAT
The DNA here is from genome assembly GCA_963277665.1 of Viscum album. Lineage (NCBI taxonomy): Eukaryota > Viridiplantae > Streptophyta > Magnoliopsida > Santalales > Viscaceae > Viscum > Viscum album. The sequence goes on from OY728134.1 coordinate 1,287,092,368, forward strand.
TCTTGGGTACCAAATGATGACCCTATTAGGGTGTGATAATAACATAGTAAGTCAAAACAACCTTGTCGTAACAGAAAAAGTTTGATAGTATGTGTTTGAAATAATGAAATAAATGGGTGTATTAATTAATTAATTAATTAATAAAATACAACCATAACATGCTTCGTCTCCATTCCAAAATAGATCTGAGCATGACTTATGATCATGACAACCCCAACCATATAACCATTTTATAGTCACAACATCTATGTTAATTCCAAAAAATAATTACATCATTTTCAGGTCAAATCCTTATAAGCATTACATCATGGGTCATAGAATTTCCTCTCCCTATAATAATTACTACTTGGAAATGGGTAAAGCATAATCAATATCATCATTAAATAATACAAGTGTGCAATAATGAGGGCTTAACCTAATATATAAGAATTACAACAAGTAATAAAATTACTGTCATACAGCATGGATATTATCATGTCACATGAAAATTATCAATGGTTAATTATTTGAATTACCATTCTTCTTTCATATTCCACTTGTAATTGTATTATAATTTTATTAAAAGTTATCTCAATAATAAATAAACTAATATTTAGATATTATATAAAAATAAATCACCCTAGGTCACATTTCATGATAATCATACTATAAATCATTTGACAATTCAATTATAAATATGGTTTAATCCCCCCATGGGAATCCATAAGCCAGTTCTAAAGACATTTGAAACCAAATTAATTAATTGAATAATTCCATTTGTTAATTTGATCAGTTTTTGAAAATGTAATGATGGGGTAACAAAATTATTTCATAAACATAGCAAGAATCAAACCATAGGGTAATGATTTTGACAACTTACTATTTACTAATGATCTAACAACAATTTAAATAGACATCATCCATGAGGAAGAAGGTTTGGATGATTCCAATGAGGTTCCTAGATACAAACTGATCAAGATCAAAATGGAAAATGAAATCAATCAAGGTATTTGACCACAATAGATGGATAAGAAGGAAGATAAGTAAGAAACCTAACAAAAAAGTATTACTAGGGAGCGATCTCAAAAACTGGACATTCAGAAGGGAATTTGGTTCCTTAAAATCACCTGGATAATTCCCTAGGGTCAAGTGGAGAGTATCTATAGAAAAACAATGAGAATTCATCTTCACAAAATGTTTAAAACAATATATCGGGAATTTTCACGACATGTAATTTTATTACTCAACTTTTGGGATTTTTAAATGAAATACGATGAAAATTTATTCACCTCAAATTATTTTATTAAAACCCTCAATCAATTACAGTACATGCCATCCCATTAAATACCATGTAAATTTTATACAATTTAATTTTCAGCCCATATTCTTTTTCAAAAAAACTAAACCTTTTTAAGGTTTCTCGTATCACAAGGAACCCATTAAACACATAACCCATTTATTCCCAGACACTATTAACTCAAAAATTAATATATACCCAACTTTAGGAAATTGTTTCTGAATATTTCTCTCCATATCAAATTTAGAATCTACCACCAAGGCTCAAAATAACATCAATGAGATAAATAACCAAAAATATGAGATCTTACAGTTCTATTAATATATAAAATTTCAAATACACGAACATAATGATTTATATCCTCTAGGGAAATGAGAAACCCGTGTTTAACCCTCCTAAATAGAGAGATAAAGTAAAATATAGATCTATAGATAGAAAATGGTAATGATTTTGGAAGTTTAAACCACCAAGATCAAAGCCACACGTGGTCAATAAAAAATATATCCACCAAAATTGTTGAACATAAAATAGGGGAATCCATTAGATCCACGTGATAGGGGGGCTCATGTAAGTATGATTTAATGTTTTGTGTACATGTATGAATATGTTCATTGTAATGGTCACCCATTCCCATTCATTTAAGTAACACCAAGAAACTACACACATATGTAAGTGTAATCCACAAATAAGAATACTGGTATGAAACAAAAACATGTATGGGTAATCATTCCAAAACCTGGTCGTGAAATAATAATAAAAAATTTAATGAAATAAGAAATTAAATTCATCAAATAGAAGGCCTAAATAATTCATATAAACCTAATTAATTACCAAAAAATCAATTGGTTAATTTTTAAAATATACACCTTTCATATTAAATTCCAAATCCTTAACACCAAATGTCCCTACACCACCTAACCTATCACATTTATTTGAATAACATGTAATCATATTGAAATTAAGGGTAAATCAATGGGTCCAATATGTGTGTAATAGTGACATAGTGATACCAAATAACTAATATCTAAGGATAACTAATAAAACCTTATCTGAATAATATGTTATACTAAGAAACTACATTTATTAAACTCATACCTTCACATACCTAAGCTTCCACCATTATCACTTGTTCTTCAAGACAATGTGAAATCGAATCTGTAATCCTATGGGCCTTGTAAGGGTTCCCCCTCATCCCTTGAAAGGGGGGGTGGGGGTATCAAAAAATCAATAAAAAAATAAGGCCTTCGGGCGTTCAGGTTGTAACCCAAATACACACATTCCATCAGAGGTGTCAATGTATCTCTCTTATGGATATAAGATCCAAATGAACCAAATAATTATACAAATCATAACACATTAGAAACATATTGAAAAATCTCAATAGATGGTATAAACACGATCCAATCATGAACTAGTTTAAATATAATAACAGTAGAAAAAAAGGAAAATATTATAGAATATAGTCACATAGTAAACTAGAAAATAACCAAATTAATATGGCTTCAATAATTCTAAAAACCTATTTACTCACCCCAAATATAAATAAACCCATTCATTTTCATGAATACTCTATGATCTTGATTTAGAAAACACTCACCTACGAAGAAAATAAAACTTCATTTCTCATAGTACAATTCATAAAAAATGACTTCTATAATAGGAGACAATCTTTGTATATGTGGAGTCCAATTCAATGACAATCATAATTTTCAATGATTCTGATTCAATAAAATATCCACCTATGTAGAACAAAATTCCTATGATACAAAAAAAATTAAAGGTGTCTCCCTCAACAAGAAGCTACCCTATATAGAAACCTCATTATCTGAATTCCAACTCAAACATAATGGAGATAATGGAAAAATATATCTAGAAAACTACCTTATCATCTTTCAACCATATAAATCTATTTTTAAACAAAATAAAAAATTTAGAATGTCATAGAAATGTAAAACAAGAAAATTATCATTCAAGAAACAAGAAATCATAATCTGGATCAATTTCACAAAAATAGTAATTAAACATTGAATATTATGATGCCTAATAAATTTGATATTATCTACAATTTTTTTTTGTTGTTTCACTATAATGGAAATCCCATTAAATACCCCATGGAGATCTATGTTTTTAATATGTTTTCACAAAATTTCAAAAACAATCAAGAAAATGAATTTTTTTTGAATAAAATAGGAAATTGAATAAATAAATGAAAAATATAAATATTTCATTGAATTCTAAAAATTGAAAGAAAATAATAATGGTTCTATGAGACCAAAATATAAAATAAAAATTCTAGATTTATGTGAACAATTATAATTGTTTATTATATGTTAAACACACTTCATAAATAATAACAATAATATAGATAAAAAACAAATATTCAACAAGGACATGAGTACTTTTAACATAAATATAAATGGTGGATATAAATAAGTAAATACAAATAAAAATAAGACACCTTTATTTTTATGTTATTCAGAAAGATGGCGTACATTCATGGGATAATGGAGCTATATCTTACTATCAAAAATACACAATATTTTAGAAAATACAAGAAGAAGTAAAAATAAGAAATAGAAAACAAAGGCATATGAGAAATAAATATGAGTGATGGGTTCTTATAGATTTAGGGATAATAATGAATCAAATTTAAGAATTTGAAAAAAACTATGGTCCATGGATAAACATAAAACAAATGTTGATATAACCTAATCAAAAGATAGTAAATTAAGATATAATGAATTAAAAATATTCTTGACTATGACCCCCTTACAATAACATTACCCTACCTATGTTTAATCAAAGATCCCCAATGTTGTATGAAATGGTCATTATTGTCAATATTTAAATCCACAACCCATATAATCATATTTCACACACATGGATCTCCAAAAACATCAGGAACTCATCTAAGATCCTAAAATAAAAAGAGGATAAAAAATTCTTTTCCAATACAACCTCTTATTCAATAATGAATAAGTAGAAGAAAATCCTATATTCTTTTAATCTCTAAAGGTCCAAATACATGCATGTAGTGATCCCCCTCCTTTATCCAAACTAGATCTCCCTATTTGAAATCATAAAATTGAGTAGCTCCCTAAAATATAGATCTATAAATAGATATAAATTTACAGGGGTAGTAATAAAAAACTATGATCTTAGAAACATATAAATGGAAACTAATCTTCCCACCAAAATCATAGAACAAAAAAATCGAAATGTGTTATCACAAGTGAAAATGGTAAGCTCGTGTAAGTATCAGTTTTTATCATTGTATAATGTTCTAATTAAACACTGTTTAGGGGTAACCCACCCTCACACATGATAGTAATACCAATATGCAATATAGTTATATATGGGAAATCCAGAAAACAATGTTGGGGAATCACATAATAATATATAATGGTGTCCTGAGAAAAAAAATCCTTAGAAGTAATAAAAAATCCATATATTAGAATCCGATATCAAAATGAAAAAATATCATTCCCACAAAATATCATAAAAAATTATTTTAAAGAAATCGTGTGAATAAAATTAAAAATTATAATGTGTGATATTTACACATTTCATTTCCAAAAAATATTAGCATCTTATAAATAAACATGATCTAAAAAAACTATGTGGGAATATGAAATACCCATATAGAATGAATATAAAATTATATAAAATAATGTTCATGAGTTTTGAATCCACAAGGAACTAAAATTAACATATATTAACTTTTCTAAGATATGTTTTGGGTCATATTTTAGTAAATTAGTGGATTGTTTTTATGTTCCAATGGCCTATATAGATTAAATGTTTAAATGATAATGGTTAAGATAGAATATAAACATTGGATCTATGGATGAAAATAGTTTTAAATCACATGACTTTATTGAATCTTTCAATAACAGAACCACATTGTTATAGGTTTTAGTGGAAGGGATAATGTGATAAAGAATTATTAAACCATTGTAATGAAGAAAACTCAATTTGGTTTGTCATCAGTTTAAGATAATATTAATAATGTAATGTTAAAAGTTCATTATATTATAGTTGACATAAATAATATAGAATGTTTTCAAGACATTTAATGTTGTTTGAGACTGCATTTCATAATTAATATCCAACAACATCTCACAATTATGTTTCTATAGTTCTTATGCAACAATATCCATTTACATGATTAGTACATGTGAATAGAGAGGGAATAATCGGAAATGGCATCTATTTTGGAACTAGATAATTTATAAATGTTTATTTATATTAAATACATTTTCTTTTTTAGCAAAAAATGGATCTTTTAACATTTTTAATGTTTCTCTAAAGATGAATGAATTGTTTTGAAACACTTGGAGAGGATATTAATCTTTTTTGTACACTATTATTTCATAATGGATTTGAATTTTAATTTTTAGTAATATTATTTAAAGGGAAAAAATTTAAAGCTGAAATTTTAAATTAATAATGGCTCGTGGATTTTATTAAAATTTTTAATTGGTTATGATAGATTAAAATTATTTTACATTCATTACACCCACTAGATAAAGACCATCAACTAGTTTGACACTTTCCATCATCCAATTAGATGAAGAGAACCAAACTATGTGATGCACATTATTTGGATGATAAAGAGAGTGATTCAACTGTTCAAATTTTTTATCTAATTATAGAAGGGTTTCCCTAATTTTTTCACTTCTAAATTACTCATCACCAACTCATTCTCTCTCTAAAATAGTTAAAAAATCTCTCATTAATGTTTTATTTTTACGATCATCAAAATATTGAGTTATATCTATTTTTTATGTTCATATTAATTTTTTACTCATAATTATTTTTTTATTATATAATTTTAAATATCATGAGTATATTTATATTGATTTCATTATAGGGAATATTATTAAATGTCCCATTTAATTTTTAAATTTTCTTTACACTCTTAGTGGTTTGTGTGGTGTTTAATTTATTGTATTATCCCGGTAATTAAAAATAAAATAAAATTTTTAATATTAGTAATGAATATTAAATAATATTTTACTATTAAATTTAATGTTTAATATCAGATTTCATGTTTAATAAGAACTCTGAATATTAATTATATGAATAATTGCTGTTATTATCTTCTATTTATTAATATAATGTTTTAATTTTTAGGAATATTATTAAATTGAATGTTTAAATATTACGAATATTAATAAGTTTCATGCCTAATATTAATTTGGAATATTATTATGTTTTATAATTATTATTAATTAGAAATATAATATTTGTTGTTATTTTATTTTTTTAGTATTTTAATTAATTTTATAATTACTTTATTATTGTGGATTTTCTTAAAGTGAATATTCAGTTATTAGGATCATTAATAAGTTTCATTATTAATACTAATTATTGATGGGGAATTAAAGGATTAATAAAATTTATATTTTAGTTATTATTTTAGTGTTTTAATTATTAGTATAATGTTTTCATTATATGTGATATTAGAAAATTAAATGTCTTATTATTAAATTTCATGTATAAATTTAGTATTAGTAATGGAAAACTAGGGAATGATAAAATAATCTGTTGATAAAAATAATATAAATAAACTTTATGTTTAAAATTATATAAATAGATGTTATAATACACATATAATACACCCTTTTAGTTAAATCCATCAGGTGGAAACTAAGTTAATATTATGGGGTGTTGATAAATTTCATCATCCTAACATCTAGTTTGACACTATTTAAGGAATATTGAATGTGGTTTACATCCACACCGCCTTAGCCACATTGTAATCCTCAATCTTCACCTTTGAATTAGAATTGAATGTAGCTCTAGAAGTATGAAATTCTTTTAGTCTCTGTTTGAATACGATGATGATATTATAGAAGGTGACTCTAATACATTGTACTTCTATTAGAAGTACTCTTTGAGTTGATTCAAGAATTTTATTTCATATATCTCTACTCTAGAAGGAATATCTACTTCAAATGATAATTATTTCCCTGATATTATCCTAAACATTTTCTATAATATTTACTCAACTAGGGAGTCTATTGTCCCTTTAGATGTTGTTTCAATTATTTCCCTCTTGATCATAATCATGAGAATCACAAGCATGTTCATGAAATTATATATGGTGAAATTGTCTTTTCCCTCATAAAAAATTCATTCCATAATGGTGGTGGTCCTTGATGGTTTTCATGCGTTATTTTTTAAGACGTTATGGCACATATTATGGCCTAATATATGTGGTATCATGGAAAATCAATTCACATTTAAGGAAAAATTATATTCTATCAATGATAATATTATTACACTAATTAATATAGTTAAAAAATAATATATGGTTTCATACTTCAAGCCTATTAACATATGTAATTTCTTGTTGAAAATATATTCAATGATTATGGTAAATTACTTTCACTTTTGGATTACTTTTATTATTCCTTATAATCAAAGGTTGTTTTCTCAATAGAGTTAATTTGTATAATTCTATTATCACATGTGAAAATTTTCATTCCAGGAAAACACCTTCTATATCTAAAAGATGTGTCATGGAATGAAAATTATATATGAATAATGCCTTTGAAAGAGTGGAATAGCCTTTTCTTCATTTTTAGGAGTAAAGTGCGATTTTTCAATATATTTATTGAGGTTTCTATAAAATGTGTTTCAATTGATTCGTTTAAGATATATATCAATAGTGGACTCACTGAGAGCCTTCCCCCTCTAGGGGTCTCCTCCAGGGGTATCCCCTCTCCAATTTCCACTTTATTAAGATGGTTGATATAATCTACAATATTATTTCAATAGTATCTTATTACAATGTTATTTATGGTCTGAACGTTTTCCTTCAAATGGAACCTATTTATCAACTTTTTTTAAGATGATAGTTTACTTTTTTAAGGTATACCATGGAAGAATATGATTTTATTTTTCAAATTATCCACATATATTTTATGGAATATTATTAGTTGATTAATCTCTATAAATATGAAATTTATTTTAACATAGGTATTCCCTTGAGTAGGATTGATGGCCTATACAAAGCTTATGGTACTTGGGTGGTTGAAAATAGAAATAAATATCTTAGGATACATACTATTTCTTATCACTCTAAAAATAAGTTATTTTAGGTGTTCTGGGTAGGTTTTTAAAAACATTCATCGGTCCACTAGTAATACGATATATAGAGTGGGTGAGGAAAATCTCATAAATGATAAGGCCCAATCAGTTCTCACATATGTTATTTACCTCTTCATACTCACTTATTTTTTATAGACATAATACACTCTTGAATTATAAATTTTATAGGGGGGTGCATGATAATTAGGGGAATAAAATCTATTGGCATTTCTAAGAGAATAAGGTTATCTATAAAAAGTTTGGAGGAATGTGGTTTCAGGTTCTACATGATTTCAATGATTCCCTTTATACCAATCAAAGATGTTTCCTTATTTAATATTTTATTTCTCTGACTTTTTTGTTTCTTCATGGTAAATATATCATTTAGAAAAATTTATATGGGGATATTTTAGGTCCTTGTCGACGTTTTTTTGGGGAATTTTATATATTTTTCATGGGATTCTTAAAATGGAACGTTATGGGGGGATTCTAGATAGTTCCAATGTTATAATTTATAAATATGTAGATGGTTTGAGAATGGTGGTCTTAAGGATACTTCTAGAGTGGAATCTATTATGCATAATGTGAGGGTTCATTCACTGTCTAGGAAGGATGGTGGTTCTTGGTTAATTGAAAAAATTTAACATTTTCTCAATGAGATGGAAATGAAAACAAAACTTATTATCCCTTATGTGAGGGATCTGAAATCAGATTAGTTATTCTTGATTAAATATTGTTTAGTTTCATGCTCGATTAAGTTGGGTTGTAAGATTGTGTTGGATCTACATAACTCAAGGGTTGATGGGTTATGTAGGATGTTATGTAACCTCTTATTCCCAAAAAAGGCTATTTAATTTTGTTGTCATGAATTTTATGGGATCCTACCATTTAATATGTTTCTCACATATCATCAGGATTCTGATGATTCTATGTGATCTATTTTCTTGTCTATTTTAGAATCACTATTTCATGTTATCATTCATTATCCTAAGGCCATGGAAGTTTGTAATGAATGGAATGATTATTTTGATAACCTCTTATAGTTACGTTATGGATTATTATATTTTCTAAGGGAGTAGTCTGCATCTATCCCCAATGATAATGAGAGTTCCATGTTTATAGAATCTTGGATAATTTGGGTTAGAAGGGATGATATAATTTTCTATTATACCGATAACCTTTTGTGTGGGTTTGAACATTTATGGTAGTATATATAGAAAAAAAATGACATGCATCAATCCTTAACACATGCCTTTGTATAGGTATTTTGTTCCTGATCTAACCATAGTGGGGAAGATGAATTTGGATTATAACCTTTCATTTGGGAATTCAAAATGTTTTTTAATTGTTATCTAAGATACTCTCAGATCTGTTATCACGACATGCCAAAAATCATTAAATGTCAACAGTGATCCACCAGTGGATGGAACAAAATATTTGATTTAATTTTTAGAGTTTTACATTATGGGAGTCTATATTTATATCATTTTATATTTTGACTACCATAAAATTCTCAATTCCAACTCTTCCTCAGATATTTGCCTTCAACCATTTGGTTTTTTAGTGGTGAATATTTACCCTTTAATTTAATAATATTCATAATCCATTTTAAACTTCATTAAAATGGATGGAAATATGATGTTACATATATTGTTGAACCATGGTTTTCCATGTAATTCATAGGGCTTATTTAATGATATCATTTTTTCCTAAAATCTCTTCTTTTGTCTAATAATTGATATTTTTAATAAATTTTCATCATTCATACAAAAAAAAATTAATAGTTTATTTTGATTTATTTTCATTAGAATTTTGAGTAGTGGGTCATAACCTTATACCTTTATTCTAGAGATCTAGGGTCTTTTCCCAAACATGTACTGATTGGATGTCTAGTAATTCTTCAACTTGACACACTATATGTAATATATATAGATATTTTTAATTCAATGACTAATAATTCCAAATAAATGTTAACAAAAATTCTTGAAAAATAATTTCATGATTCTTTGATCAATTAAAAGTAGTAACTTTTATATTAGTATTAGTGTATAAAAACTAAGAGATTCAATTTTTTTTGAAATACTAAATATTTGACACTAAACATAACATATATGAGACTAAATTCATTGGGAGTTTTTAACATTGTGAGTTATTCAGTGAAATTTTTTTGAGGGTTTAAACTTAGGGTTTTATATGAGGTTAAATCTGCATTAAATAGATATGTACAATATAATGATAGGTTTTTTATGTAGCTTATCAAATTATTGATGATGAGACTTGATATAAATATTTTAATTGGTTATGAACTAATCTGTAGATCAAATAATGTAGTTGTATATAACTATATCTATTACTGATGAGTCTTCATCTATAGTGGTTATTGGTCCACTATAGCCCTAGTATATAATGTCACATATTAATATTGCAACATCTCATAGAAGGAGTGTATCTTTTAGGGATCACACTTCATATAATGTAGACATGTTGGTGGTGAATTTTGAAGATGGTGAATATTTAGTATAAGATTATGAATATGAGGATGAAAAATATGAAGATGATGTTGAAGAACACTCTAATTCAACCTCTATGGTTTTATACTATTATTTTTATCATCCAAAAATATTGGCTCTTGTTTGGAGTAAGCTATAATGGTCTTAATGGAATTTTATTTTTCAATCATTAATCATTTCAAAAAAAATCTTGAAAATATTAGTGGAACTTATCAAACATTAGATTAATGTTTTTTTATTAAGTGAGTGTTTAATATCAATGATGTGATTAATTATATGTTCATATTATAACATATTGAATGAAATTATATCATAACCATAAGAGTATGAGAGAAATATTTCTTCCAATAATAACATGAAACAATAAGAGTTGTCCATAATGCATAATGTAAATACATGAAATCTAAAATGATTGAACATATACATGGGTATATGTATATAGAATTATAAGTAAAAAATAACCATCTATGGATCATATCATTGGAATTTAATATGAGAAAACCTGGAAACATTGTACAATAAATAATTATATCATAAAAAAGATAAATCATCACATTATGATTACACCCATGATAGACATACTTTACAGATTTAAAAAATACATAATATCCATGGTTTAGGTTGTCAACATTCCTATGATTTCCACAAATTATATCTCAAAAAACCCCATAATGTCGATGATTCATGTTGTGAAAAAATCATAATATTAATGATTCGGGTATTGAAAAAACAAAAAATGTCCATTAATTATTTTGTGAAAAACCCATGATTTATATGCTTCATTTTATTAGAAACAAATAATTTAGATGGTTCATGTCATGAAAATACTTCTGATTTCCACGGTTCCATATCAAATGAGATATAAAAGAATAATCTAAGAATTCCAGGTGTATATATAACCCAAAACATCAAAAACCATATAAGTTTGTTCCATAAGATATCAACCATTCAATATATCTAATGTAACCCATGGAAAGGAAATTAGTTTCATAAAATTTATATATGGTGTCACATAATATAAAATCAAGGATTATATTGTTTGAAAACAATATATCAATCAACCGAAATGTCTATTTTATAAATAAATTTAGAGCTTGAATCATAAAACATAACCCTAACGGGCATAGATATTTTTTAGTTAATGAGGAAAATGGTATCTAATATAAAATGTGTCTTTATAAATCATTTATTTAAAATCATCTTAAGGTGATGAACACACAAGTCACTTTCAGAATTAATTTTCAAAAAAGGTTATGTTAAAAAACATGAAAAAATTTACATTAAATGTAATCCATAATAATTTATACATGAATTAAATAATTTTCATCCAATGGAAATGTGGAGTGGAAGACCAAGCATATGATCTTGAATGGAAAACTATTTTATTTTTCAGTAAATACAGTTAATAGAAATCCATAGAGTATAAATGGTAAATAAAATATCCTTTTTAAAATATTTAAGGAGATGTATGAATCACATAATAAATAAAATTTTATTGGGTTACCAATTAATAATGCAGGACACTAGTAAGAAAAAAATTAGACATGGGGTAAAATGTTCATTAAATTGAATGAAAATTTTTGATAACACATTGTAATTTTCTTAATGGAATTTCATCATATAAGGACATATAAAATAAAATCTAATTTTTATAAAATAGTAAGAGAATATAAAATATACTAGATTCATATGGTGGAGGAACCAAATAATAGAAAAAAACATTCAAGAAAAAACATATTTACTCTATGGAAAGAAATTTGAGTTAACAAAATCCATTACAGATATAGTTAAACATGTATCCAAAAAACCATGAAGATTATAACATGTGGTATATTATAAAATCCCATGAATTTAATAAAATATATGAAAAAATGTATCAATTTTGGGTTATGTACTCCTCAAAAAATGTAACAAGTGGTAAATATGAAAATTTAGAAAAGAAAACCCATTATCGTTACACATAATTTCAATAAAAGTTCCTTTACCTTTTTAATAAAAAAATAAAAAAATAATGAAATATATTAGAACAATTGTAATATATATTTCCATTTAAATTATTCATTTAAAATCATTTATCGTAAATTTACAATTTTTTATTGTTTATTTTAATCATTGGATGTTGGAGACATTGATTGACTCACGCGTGTTTTAAAATGATAATATAGATTTTAATTTTTTATAATTGATTATTCATTACTTGTTCATATATAAAACAATAATTTTTTTAATTATTAATATATATAATATTTTAATTTCATTCAATGAGTGTTTATGTCATTATTTGTGAAGATCGAAATAAGGATGAGCTAGTTTTTGTGATTTTTAACCAATGAAAATTAGGAACCTAATAAATGAGATATTTATTCATATTTAAATTCTAAAAAAACATTATTCACTTATTAATATAGAATATTTCCAGTGTTTACGTTCTTATAGTTATCCTATTTATAAATTTTTTCGATTATTCATGTATGTTTTCAAACCTACATAATAAAGAAATCACTTCAATTAAATGGAATGTCTGATGATAGAGTGAATTATATATAATATAAAACAAATGAGAAACTATTATATAAAGTAATGAATTCATTTTTTCTCATTGTATTGTCATTTTAGGAGGTAAAATTTAGAAGGATCATTCATTGTTAAAATTACAAATATGGAACCCATTTAATCTTATAATAAAACTAATCATGTTGAAAAATTAATTTTAATTACTTATATATCTAATTGGAATAATTTATATATTGTTCTTATGAAAATGAAATGTTAAATTAATTTTTTTGATAGTCCACATGCACACATGGATGACATTTTTGTTTCAAAAAAATGAAAATAATATGGGTATTCTATTATATTTTCAATGTTGTAATAATTTTATAAAAAAATTATTAATTCATTAAAATAAAATTTTGAACCATCCTTATAAGGTGGAAAAAAACACATCTCGTTGTAGCAGATATGGTCTACACATATGTGTGAATAGATGTTTACCCTATAATTGAGACTCTATTAGCAATCATTATCTCCAAATGGTTTCCATCTGATTTATTTATAAAACTGGAAAAAACCAATGGTTCTTGATCCAAATGGACCTACCTTCCCAAGGCTAGTGCTCATTATGGATTTTTACCTATGACGCATAAGAACTAACATTGGTCAAGAGGATTGTAGGTCAGGCTCATCACACCCTTTTGAGGGGAAAATTTCCTACTATGGGACTCTCATGTATTTTAGATCTATTCATGAATCCTTATTAAGTCAACATGTATAACATGAGTTTAAGATTATTATATTGAAATCAATGATTAGAATGTTTGGAATTTGAAATCATCTCTTTGTATCCTAGATTATTTATCAGTGGAGACATCTTTATGTATCTAAGGTTCTCCATAGATGGTATCCTTTTATACATTACATATATAGACTTTAATTTCTTCGCCATCGAGATAGATGGAAGGTTACTCTGTAATTTATCATCATCCAGGGAGACAAAAGGTTATTTTGATGTTGTGATCATACCCATAGATGCGATACCTACATATCCTTGAGAATGGGATCAGAACCCACATAGTTCAGTGCTTCTTAATGGGACATGTCATACCTTTTAAGGTCATGTGATATGGACCTAACCATACAGTTTATGGTCATGTGGTAAGGATGTCTAGGTAGAAAATTCCTAGTCAAATTTTTATGTGGTACTTATACTAAAGTAGCCCAACGAACCTAGAAGGGAGGTGAGTTTCCATGTTGAATTAGACCCTTTTGGGAATATGGCCTAGAAAGGATAGGGTTGATTTGGAGTGTTTGTTTTAAACCACCGAGTGGCTACCTACATATCCCATTTGGATGGGAATCAAAGCCCACGTAGTTCAGGAAGTCTTGTAGGACAATATGGTCTCTTCAGAGAAATATTTTAGGGCTTACTCCTAATAAGGATTCCATATAAAAATAGGTCATGAAATATGTATTGATGCAGGCTTATTTGGGGGTCTAATATGGGGATAACTCCTAAGTAGGATTCCCATTGAGGGTATTATTAATCATTATAAGGATGAGATGCTCAGGCCCTAGGAAGGATTCCTACATATCCCATTCACGGTGGGAATCAGAGTTCTCATAGTTCATTCAATGAGTAAATTGTGAAAATCATATGATCATCACAAATATCTAAACCCATGTGGGAAATTATCAGTGTGAGAAACAAGATGACATTAATGGTTCAAAAATGGCACACACTTTTCCTCCTCTACTGGTAGAAGATTCAAGGGTTACTTCTAAAGAGGTCATAGCAATGAACCTTCCCTCTTTTTAATTTCTGTCATTATAAAAAGCAATTAAGATTAAGGATGCGCTGGAGGGAGAGAGGAGAAACACTGATACCTCCCACATGAAATGATATGGTCTTACCTCAAAATTCGTTCCCTTTGATTGGTCCCAATATAAGAGTGATAATTATCCATTGTCTTAAAGGAAAAAGAAAGTGTGATCATAACTCTTCCTACTGGGAACCAAAGGCTCTAAGTCTTAGAGGTGATAAGGGGAGGACTGAGTCCGATCCATGAAATCTAATACTAGGAACTCCTAAACACTTTCCCTATGGTAAGAGTCTATGTGACCATAGATATATAAATTTACAGACATCCCAAGGATCATGAACCCAATATAAATCTAATGTGGGAAACCTACAACTATACATATAAAAATACAAATGGAAGACACGCTAATGTGACATTTATAATATTTTAATAAATCAAGAGGTCTTGGTGGAGGTTTCGACATGATTCCTTTCAAACAATAGAGCCAATGAATGAGAAGACCTGTCATGAGTGGATTTTAAAGAGGCTTCATGAAAGGGTCAAGGAAGATGATGTAAGTGTGGTGATCCCAGGAAGAGCTCCCATGTAGGTGGCACATAGGTATGGGGTTCAAAAGTGGGAATGGGATACTTGGTGTAACATTAAGTGATGAAAAAACTGGATGACTAGACGTGGGGTGATAATCGACTCAAGACTTAAATATACTTCATAGTTACTCCCAGAAGAGGGGAACTCATGTTCTTCTATGGGGAATAGTTGGCATGGAAGTCTTCATAAATCAGGGGGTTGGGATTCTATTTTGCATGAGAATTATTTACATTAAGAAATGAATAAAATTAATCATTTTGATACTCCTTTAATTCCATTGATTTATTAGTTATAAAACTACCTTTTACATTTCATAGGATATGGGAGAATCACTAGGGATACTAGAGCATCAATTCAGATTCAAGGAAATTCGAATATATAAATAAATACCCCAAGTGTCTATTTATAGGATAAAATAGGACCATGGGAAAAGTTTGATTTGTCACTCAAGTTGGTTGTGCACTAGAATAGTGGCACACAGGTTCTTGCTCACCCCCATTGAATTGGCTTCACATGGGATATTAAATGTTTTAATTCATTTAAAACCATTAAATTAACCATGTATTTTTCCTCTTTTTTATAAGTAACTTCCATTTGTCACTTTTTTAACCATGTAATGAAATAGAGTTTCAACATGGACTTAGGAGAAACAACTACTCCATACTGTAGGGGCTTCTCCCCCACACCAATTTTTGGGATCAGAGTCAGGCAATGGTCCTGGCACTTCTGGCTGGTTCCTTCACTACCGCCACTGACCCCCATGGAATATCTAGAGTTTGATTGTGAAATTTTGAGTCTGGTCTAGTATGTTACAGGTTGCAGCACTTGGAAATACAATTAGCTCCTTCTTCTGGAACAATGATGTATTTCTACTTAAACTCATCATTTTTGTCTAAGTGTGGTTCACAAATTCAATTTTTTAGAGAATTTCATGGAACACATTTTATGGTATCTACAAAATTCCCCCTTTGAATTAGATTCACTAGGAACTAAAAGAATATATTTCTAAGGAATCATTAGGGAACATTGAAGCATTCCAACATCATTTAATTGTCTTTTGGTCTAAGTCAATATTGGAAGGGTGGTTGAAAACTCCATTGTACATTTGGAGAAGTCTAAAAATAAGGGGAAACATACATTGCATATGAAATGGAATCACATCACTACATGAAAGAAACTATTGCTGGTCAGTTGACTGGCCTTCAATAGGTAGTCGATGGGGCTCAATCGGTTGTCCAAAAAATGAAATGTTATTTTTATGTCATTTTATTATTTATGATTGAGAGACTCCATTTTTTAGATGTTCATCTGAGGGATTTATTTCTCATTAATAAAAATGAAATTGTTTCATAATCATATTTGTCTTCAGCCCTAAATTTTTTGAATTGTAATGTTTAAGATGATTTCCATAACGTGACATTTTCAAACTAGATAATCATAATTACAAGGATAGGGATGGAACACAAAATAATTTGTATACCAAATCCAAAGGACCTAGTGAGCATAGT
The DNA here is from genome assembly GCA_963277665.1 of Viscum album. NCBI lineage: Eukaryota > Viridiplantae > Streptophyta > Magnoliopsida > Santalales > Viscaceae > Viscum > Viscum album. The sequence goes on from OY728134.1 coordinate 1,287,109,667, forward strand.
TTGATATTTACTAAAGTCATTTGGATAACCCTAAATATTTTTTATCTTTTGTGTCATCACCTCGAATTTTTCCTAAATTCAATATGAAGGTGACATAGAGATTAAGAATAGGAATTTCCCAAGTTTTCTTGTTTTGGATATTCATCCTAACAAGATTTATGCCTTTTAATGTTATTTCTTGATATTTCCTTTACCATATAGAGCATATGTCCAATGATTTAAGAATAGACTATTTTCCATAGTTCCCTTTGTGGGGTTTTAATTTGGTGAGTTATATGTCTCTATTTAGTTTATGTTTAATTTCATGCATGTAAAATTAATAAGGCTAGTGTTTTAGGTCCAATAGATTTTACCATTAGTATTGATATTATAACCCAAACACGACTTTTATGGCTGGAAAGGTCTCAATATTCTTAAGTTATTTCTAAGGGGAATCTTGAGTCATGATTTTATGGTTAGAAAATGTTAAAAACATCATGAAAAAAATACATGAAGTCATTTATAATAATGGAGTTACCTTTAATTAAAAAACCCTTTATGGGGGTTATTTTATGCTTGGAAAATGGGGCATATAATGCATAGTCAAACAATGGAATCCTTATGGGGAATGATATTATTCAAGGCCAACTGGGGAAAGTACTATATAGTCCAAAAATTAGATCTTAAGAATTATTACTTTATATTGATGTTAGAGAAAAGTATTTATTATTTTGATGTCTCAAGGCCACAATAGTTGGATTTTAAAAGGGAAGATATTTGATAATAAACGGAGTCATATGTTCCAATATATATCATGAATGGGAAACCACTCCACAAATTTACTATTTGATGGAGTGAAAATTTGGTTAGAAAGAGGATTTAGAATATTATTCTATGCATTTTGAAGTCATGTAGTGAAGACATTAAAGTGGGATATATAGTTTAAAGTCATACAACAATGACATTAGGGATTTTAATTTAGGGCATTCAGCTTTGATTATAGATTTTATGGTTCTCCAACACCTATATATTTAACTATAAATGTGCTACCATATTCAGGTATAGAAGGGGAAAATTTTATATTGTGATTTGGGGATTTGAATCTGAAGAGAGATATAGGAAGAAGGGCCAATGGCATTCGATGAAGTCTCTTCCAAGAACAATGTTACCAATTCTTTTCAAACCCATAATGGGGGCTGAATTATGTAGGGTGAACTAGGGAATATGCTGCATTGTCAATAGTGGAATCCTTTGGATGATAAACCAGTTATGGGGGATAATATTATGCAAGACCATTGGGGGAATGTATTGTATAGTCAAGAAAAAGAGTTCTCAAGAATTCTAACATTATATTCCTAAAATCCGATGAATGGTTTTGGATATTCATGTTCCTAAAGAACAAATATTGGTTTATGGAGAATGTTCCGAAATATAGAACTTGGATTCCAAGTATAAATTTATAAAGAATAAAGAGAATAAATTTTCTATGAAGGTCTGATCAAAATGTATGAAATATGATGTCTATGGTTTTAGGCCATACGATTAGGATCCAAATATTATGGAAATGATAAATGATATGTGGTCAACTAAAGTAAGGTTATTCCAGCATTATTTGAACATATGAAGGAGGGAAGAATTTAATCCAAAATTTTGAAGACATTCGAGTCAGAATAGAGGACATGGGAAGAATATACAAAGGATTATTACATTAAATTTATGGTTCCTACATACCTATATTAGGGCCTAAAAGTGGAAAAAGGTATACTCCCAAAAATGAAGTTACCATTATTTTTACAAACACTTTATGGTGGATAATTATGCATCACTATCTAGGAAATGTACTGAATGGAAAACAAATAACATCCATTAGTTGAAAAACCCATTATGGAGGTTGATTCTATGCAAGGCCAACAGAAGCATATACTATATAGTTAGGAAAAGGAGTTCCCAGGTATTATAAATTCATCCACCAGAAACAGAGGACAATATTATGAATATTTGAAATTATACAAGATTATGAGTATAACATGTTAAAAGGGGAATTTTCAAATGCATAAAATAAATTCATGGAACAATATTGACCATGATATGGATTCATTTACATAGATATGACTCATATATGGGAGAAAATATGAATTAATTTCATCATGTTGTAGTTGGGACTTAGATTAAAAGACTTCACTATGTATATTATTAGAATAAGAATCAATCCATGTGTCTTTCTCAATAAGTTTTTTTTTGTTGGTTTGAACCATACATAGGGAATGAGGGAATTTCATGCAGTTTTAATGTCATGAAATAAGGATACTAGTTATTCTATTTAAAGATTTATGACAAGGACCATTGATACCTTAAAGGAAAATTGAGATACTTTGTTTTTGAAGAGAATTTCTTAACCATATCCGTATGTAGATTTGATCAATGCTCAATGTGTGAAACCAGAATTTTAAAAATATTTATTCAGAAACACAATAGTAACATAATTGAATAATATAGGTATGATGAATTTGTAGGTATGGGACACGGGCCTCACTACATATCTTGCGGTAAAAAATCAAGAAACATGTAGTTTTTGGAATACTCACTAGGTAGATTAAACATATACACACAAGAAGTAATGGGGATTATTTTTTAAGTTGCGGTTTGACTCTAAATAGGAAATTTGGATGTCATTACACATCTCCTTAATGATGAGAATCTATCCACACATAGATCTTAAAGATGATTTCCCAAAACAAGTGAATTTTAATATGAGAAATGGGTTTTTTCTTATCATCCAAGACAATGGTTATGTTTGATATACAAGATTGTATTAGAATCAAACCATATGTCCCAAAAGAGTACTATATAGAAAATTGAATCATATACAAGAAAAAGAGAAATTGTTTCCTTATGGTCGTTGATGAGACTGAGATTGGGGATTCATGAATCTCTACATATATCATGGAAATGATAATAGATCCATACATAGTTCTTCAAAATGTTATTCCCTATATAGATTTGACTCATACACACAAGGAATAAAGGAGTATTTTATTATGGATGGAACCAATATTAGAGATCTAGGAATCATTGTGTTATCTTATTGCAATGAGAGTCATGCCATACATAGTTATTGTGGAACCATTCTATTTTACATCATACGGTGAGGAAATTAGTGATCCTACTGAGAAGAACAATGTGGAAGGGAAAGGGTATAAGACCTATGCATCACTACATATCTCATTGTGATGAGAATCAAGCCATACGTAGTTCTTGAATTTTTTCCATCACACAAAATGGGTTTTGATATAGGATAGGAGGATTCTTTTTTTAGTTGCAGCTAGACCAAATATTAGAGATCTTGGCATCACTATGTAACTCATAAGGAAGAGAATAAAGTCACATGTAGTTCTTGAAAAGGGTTCCACACACCAACTACGTTTTCAAGTGAGTTAGGGGATTTTCAATGATGAAGTTGGACCTGAGATAGGTGATCTAGGAATCACTACATATATCATTAAAATTAGAATCAAGGAAGATGTAATTTTTAAAGAACGATTTCCCATACCATGTGAATTTTGAAATAGGAAAGGGTTTTTAATTACTTCATGGGTATTTGTTGAGTTATAGACACAAAATGGTTCAAGAATCGAGACACGAGGTTCGGGATAATACTTTTTATAAATTTAGTTCATACATGGAAAAGGATAATTTTGTACCTTATAGTCAAGACTTGGCCCAATATTGGAGATCTGGGTATCTCTATGTATCTCAAAAAGTGTGGGAATAAATGCACATGTAGTTCTTGGTGAACCATGTATTTTAACTTCTTATAGAGAGGACACGGATCACCTGAAAATAAAGAAACATTCTTGTTGGCCTAAGGTAAGACCTATGTATCAATATGTATCTCATTAGGATGTGAAATAAGCCACATGTAGTTCTTCAAAAGGGTTACCTGTGTATATATGACTAAAACAGAATGAGAAATGAAATTTATATACCACTAAGGAGTGGGAATGGTGTAAGTGATATTTTTTTCATGGAATATACTAATTTGATTGACTACAAAGAATATATTCTTGGGATATCTTAGATTTTTCATTTAACGTAAAATGAAGGAGACATTAATCGTGCAGTTTGATATCATGTGGGGATGAAAAAAAATTTAATGTAGTTTAACTTCATGTGACAAGGAAAAAGGTGGTATTTAGTTTAATGGCATGAAACATGAACTATATGGTTCTATATAGTTTAATTTCGTGTAGCTAAGACTAGATTTTGGTAATTAGACAAAGTATTTATTCAAGGACCTTTGATTGGTTGCATTTTTGATGAGTTATCCATCCATTGAAATCAAGGAATAAGCTCCATTGAAGTGAACCTTATATATGGAGTAATGTCCTTCCCAATTCAGCTCTAGAATTGAAGGATTATTTCTAAGTATCAATGGAGTTCTAAGAACCAATACCAATTCTCCATGGTAGAATTTATAGAGGTGAACTTTCTAGTTGAAAGGTTGTGTTATTCTCTTATTAGAGGCTTCCATGTGATCCAATGTTTAAAATATCTCTTAATATATTCTCTCTAACTCATATTGACATTTATAATATTGTTCATCTCTAGATAACTGAACACATGAAAATTCAGAGAGATGGAAAATGATTTTCAATGGGAAAAATTGGTTCGGTTTCATATATCAATGAGTATGGAGTTATATATGTTGCAGTATGAGTAGCAGTTTGGTAAGACCAAAAGGCATGAATGAGTTTTTCAGGCCACGAATTTTTATCTTTATCCACTATATTTTGTATTATGTTGGATAGGTACTTGTTGAAATCCTTTATCTGTCAATTGGACACTGCATGATAGTGGGATGAATTGCTGGATCTGATATTCTATTCATAAAATAGATTCCCAAACTCATCAGAATAGAAGTTTGTAACATTTTCTGTCAATATGGTACGAGGGCCACCAAATATTGTATTGATATTATTTTTTACAAATATAAAAAACTTTTTGGCACCAACATCATTGAGAGGTATTGCCTCATCCCATTTGGAGAAGAAATCAGTAACCATAAGAATGTACTTAAACTTCTTAGACGTAGTTGGATGATAGATCCCTAATACATCACATCCACATATAGAAAATGGCTAGGTGTATATAGTTTTATGTAGAAACATTGGGGGTTTATTGATGAATTTTTCATGAACATTGTAGGGATGAAACTTCTTAGTTAAATCTGTGCAATCATGCATCATTGAAGGCTAGAAGTATCCATGTCTTTAGACTTTTTTAGAAATCCTATACCCTGATTGATGGTCACCATAGGCTACGACATGTACTTCATTCATGACAGTATATGTCTCTTCCCCATCAATACATTAGAATAGGATTATTTCAAAGGCTCATTTTTAGAGTATCTTCTAGTTATTTGGGCCATTATAAAGAGTGAAATTAACCACTCACCATTGAATTTTTTCTTTTCCATCTATATCTATTGGAAGTAATCTGTTTTTGATATTTTCCATTATATGTATCATACATTCCATGGTACGACCATATACATCAGAAATGGGGCTTAATTCATGGATTTCCTCCATCATGATTTTAAAAAAAACATGAAACCACATGATGAGGTGGAATGTTAATGATTGTATCATCTCAATTTGGATATTCCAACGGTGTGGAAGCCATATCCAATGCATCTTCTTTGGGTTATTGTGATCATGGGACATAAGAAAATCTAATATCTGAGGTAAATTCTTCCATTAACCCATGAACATAATCACAGAAGGAATTATCTCTTCTTTTCTGATAGTGTAATCCCAATTGAACTATTTGATTACCAATTTTGAATCGCCCTTCACATCTAGGTGATTTACTGGTGCTTGGTGTGAGAAATATAAGCCTTCAAGAAGAGCCTGATATTATTCCTCATTATTGGAACCACCTTCTGATAACAAGAAGTAATATTGTAATACTACTTTATATGGGGAGATAAGCACAATTCCCAAACCAACTCTATTTAGTTTATGATCTTCCATTATCATCCTTGTTCGACTACTAGAATCACCATAAAAAAATATTTCCCTTATTTGAGGTTTATTCTAAATAGTGAAAATTTCACCATTAGAAAGTTATATATTTAATTAAGTTTCTTCTAAATATGGGAATTTAATAAGGAAGTTTTCCATGGCTCGAACTTTCACTATCTTTAGAGGCCCAAATTTTATATCAAACTACAGTAGGAAAACTGTCCACAGTGCCAAATGTCTGGTTATCAAAGGATTACTGTAGATAAATTTGAGCGGGTTATTACGAGAAACCAAGTGGAACTCATGCTTCTATAGATAATGGATTAATTTCTGGACTACATAAATTAATTCCATGAGAATGTTCTCAATATTTTAATATCGAGTCTCTACATCTATCATTGTTCAAAATAGATAATAAAGGTTAGTTTCTTTCTTGATGTAATTATTTTGCACAATGAAGGCACCCAGTGATCGCTTTAGGGCTGTAACATAAAGAATGAGTTGATTTTTGTTGACTGGTGCCATTAATACTACTAGACTCAAGAGATACTTATCAGAGGTATCAAAGGGATCTTGGTATTAATTGGTCCATTGATATGTAACCCCCTTCTTGATCAATTTGGGGATGCATAAACACATGCCCTCTAGATTAGATATGAAGCATCGAATGTAGGAAAAGTTTCCTTGAAGTCTTCTTAATTATATAAAGTATTGAGGAGGTTACATGATGAGGATTTATTTCGTCTTATTAGGATCTACCTTTATGCAATGATGGCATATAAAAAAATGTGAAATTTTCTGAAGGTATCCCCAAAAGCACATTTCAAGGGGTTTATCATCAAATTATGTTGTATAAGCTTGCTAGAAATGATATTTGGATCAGACAGATGGTTTTAACTTTTCCTGGACTTAACCACTAGATCATTGATCTAGCATTCGACAATGTTTCCCAATAATGGTTTGAATATGTGATGCATATCATGTTGATACGTGGTACAAGCATTCACTATGCCAAAGGGCATTACCCGATAGCAAAATACACCTCTAGGGGACTTGGAGGCTGTGGGTTCTTCATGTTTTAGGGCCAATCTTGATTTGATTATATCCAAAGTATCCATCCATAAAGTATAGAGCTTCATAGACAATTGTTGTATCAATTATGAGTCTCGTGATTGGAACTAGGAAGTCATATTTGGGACAAATCCGGTTGAGAACTCGTAAATCAATACAAACTCTAATGTTCTCATTCTACTTTTATACTAAGTCAATATTATCTAGCTACTTGTGAAATTTCACATACCTGGTGATGTCTTCTTTGAAAATCATTCAAATTTCATCCTCAATTTTGGAGGCGTTAGTCAGGTTTGTTCTTCTTGATGCCTGCTTGTATCCCTGATGTTATTATGGTCGATCCAAATGATGGGTGTCCACTTTGTGGTTAAGGTCTAGAATTTCAGTATAATTCAAACAAAACAATTCTAGTTTTTTCTTTAAAAAGGAAATATACATTTACTTCTCTTCATGATTCATGGACACACTAATCAAAGTGGACTTTTAATCTTCCTCTTTACCTAGATCTCTTCCTCTGAGTTCATCCATAGTTGTGGAGACACCTTCCTCGAATATTAGAGGAGCTTCCCTGAGGTCTTCATCTTCTTCCTCTTCCTCATGTGTTACTTCATCTACCTATACTCGGATAACAACTTGTAGAATATGTGATGAGTAAAAATCTTCCATGCTAGGTGAGGAGTTGATATTTAGACATCCAGAAGAAGTGGAAACAATTTTTGGCATGTTCAATGATGGAGGGTCATCCTAAAGCTATGAAGGAATATTTATAGGGTATGAATAAGTTTCCCTATCCTTTTCCACAAATGTTATGACTTCTTCCAAATTGGATAACAAAGTAGAGCCTTTCTGAAGTTTGGGGGGTGGAATTAAGTTTCTTTCTTCCAAATATTCTTCATTTCTAATAGAATTGATGACTTCTAATGTGATTTTAGATTAAATTACAAAATTTCAAATTAAATAATCTATTGAGTGAGTTGATGGATTTAGGACTTCCATTTCAATTTGACTAGTGAGTAACACATAATCATCACTGAGATTCTTGAATGGATCAGCTGGGATCTTTTTCATACTATTTAGAGCATTGATATTTTTTATATTATTTTTCATCGATGGGTTTCCCTCTCTGTGATGAAAATTCATGGTATCAATTTATTGAGTTTCAAAAGTTTTCAATGGGGTCTTTTCACCATGAAGTGTCCCAATTTGGCCGTTGACACAGTATTTTATTCACTGGTGGTATAATGAGGGAATGGATGCATACATATGAAGTGAGGGTCTTCCCAAAAAAATGTTGAAAGCTATTTCATGTCAACAAACTATGAAATCTAAATCAGATCAAGATCCCCAAACTGAGTTCTGAGTGTTATTTTTTCAAGGTGTTCTTGTTAATTCATTTCATAACCTTGTAACATCATAAGAAATAGAGACAAATGAGATTTAATATGGTCTAATCAATGATGTGTACGGATTGGAATGAGGTTGACCCATGGTCCATTATCAATTAAGGCTATTCAGATATCAATATCATTCAATTTTCGTGATATATACTAGGGATTTATCTGTCCTTATATGATAACATCCTCATTCTAGTCTTTAAAAGATATAACCACAAGGAATTATTATGAATCGTTCTCTATATGGTAAACCTCTACTGTAGCAACATTGGTTTAAAACTATTGATGACTTTAAAAAGCCTCAATGAGTACATACCAGATATATTTTTATTAATTTAGAGCATCCATGATTGATAATTTTTCTATTATATATACCAATTACAAAAAAACATCATATTTCTTTTCTAGTGGTCTACAATTAGCCTCATGAAGATGCTCTTTTTTAGGTTTCTTGGAAGCCAATGGCCCTGACATGGACAGATCATATTTTGAAATAGAAACATTAAGTGTTTTTTATCTTGGTGTATTAGGTCATCCAATCCTACCCACCTACCAATATAGTGGTGGAATAGCCACTAATCTATCTTTTTAGATGATTACATCTAGAAAGATCATGTAATTTTTGGAGGACTTCCCTTGTTACTACTAAGCCCACTGGAGGGATCTTCCATGAGTTTATACCACATAAACGGATTGAGTGGGAGTGTGTTTGAAGTATATACCTCTAGAATAACCATGTCATTACCAATATCTTCAACCTTGGTGATGTTTTCCTTCATTTCTCCAATTAAGTATGGGAAATCAGAATCTGAATCATAATCATCATGTTATATAGGATTCATTATGTAAATAACATTAAAGGAAATGAAAATAAATTCTTTTTCTAAGGAATATTCTTAATGATATATCTATTCTTATTGTGTCATTCGGTGGGGTTGAAACCGTGATTTTGAAGCTATTGGTATGAAATATTCCATGTTCAAGGAAAATGTTTCCTTAATACGAAATCATATTCTTCCAATTTTTACTTATTCCTACATCCATGTTGCTTCTTTGAATACTAGACTTTGGAGGACTGAGAAAATTATGAAGTTGGTTTTTCAATAACAGAAGTAGTGGGAGGGACATTCATTTCCTTATCTGTTTTCGTAGGATGTAATGAGTTTTATTGATTGTTTTCCTAATCATCAAATAATCGAACATCTATAAACTCTTACTTTGGACCTCCTTTCATTCACCTTATTCCTCCATATCAGTAGCAGAAACTAATGCTAACATGGCTGGTGAACCATTAATATTCACTTTTCAAAATTCCACCATCATTTTTGGATGTCTTTAAAAATAAAACACACCAACATGGGGTTCCCCAACATTTTATGGAAGGTGAAATAGTTTGGGATACCTTCATTACCTTATTTGTCCTATTGGGAATTTTAATTGCACTATGTTGTTTTAAAATTTTGATATGAAATAGATTAGAACTTGTTCGTTTTGAAATAAATTTACTTTCTTATTTTATTCATCAAATTGAATCTTCCTCTGATATTTTAGATCATCTTGATGGGGAAGTCATTATTATTGGAACTTGGGAGGTGGAGCCCTATGGTATGATGTGTTATTTAAAGTGGGAATATGTATAGGAGATTATGTGAGTGTAACTAAAGAAACCTATTATTTTCCTATTAATCTTCCCTGAGATTATGGGATTACATTGGATATAGCTTTGGATTCTAAAATGGAATTCTCCACCTATTGGGTAACAGAATCATGGTCCTGATGCCCTCCAATGTATTTCATAGGGATTGGTGGATTTTGCAACTCATCATGGAGATTTTATTCCCAGATAGGCATCAACACATTTTGAGGGAGTATTAGGATAAAGGAATATGTCATCACTTTCCACCAAGTGATGAAATATGAAACAAAATTATTCTACATTTATTTTCAATTCTTAAGATCGAAGATTGTTGTCTTCTGCAGCATTGAACTGAACGGAAAACGGAATTTCTATTTGATATCATCCCATCCAATAATCGATTGAGACTAAAAATTTGTATACTAGAAATAGTTCGGCCCATACATTGATTGCACAAAACATTTGACCTTTTTTCTTCATGTTGATTAGTGGTCCCAATCATGGGATCGAAGCATGAGATGAAATGTTTTGAGTGTTGCTCTAGATCCCTTGATCTGTTAAAGATTGGGAATGTGGAATTTTGAAAACCTAGAGAGGTAGTGGTCAAATATATATATTCTAGGTAAGCATTCATTTATGTTTGTACTAGTGTGCACCGTCCTTCCATAGCTTCCTATCGAGCTGCTAATGAATCAATGGTGGTCACAAGCATTTGAAAATCATATGGCAAAGTCAGGACCTGAGAAGGTATGATAGTTAGAACATGAATGGGTTCAACGACTAGTAGGTCCATTGATGGTGGTACTTCTATTATCTATCATGGGTAACCCATAGAGATATGTTGGTAATGATGTTCTTACCATGGAGGTAATTATTAATATACCTCTGTAGTTGTGATAAACTCTCTTAATTTATTTGCTCCAAATAGAAGTTATAGTTGTGGATCTATCTACGAATAATATTTGGTAGGAAGATTACTCCTGATTAACTCTTCATTAAGTCTCCTAACTCCATAATATCATCCTCCTACTGTGAAAATCAAAATTCCATCAAAAGGGATTGACCTTCTCCAAAAACAATGTGAGGCATAGTGTGACTTTTACCTTTCTCTCTATGATGTGCCTTTTGATAAGGTGGATGGGGATTATTTGATGGAATGCCTTAATTTTGGGTGAGCCTCTGGTTTTTTGTATGCACACCTCCTTTATTTTCTTCGGTTTTGACCTTATCTTGAACATTAACTTCCCATTTTTAATCCCCTAAGATTGACTTGTTATTTTTAGGATTTACCATGATGAAATTTTTAACATTCACCTTTGTGTATTGCATTGTGTATGTCATTTCAGTGTCTCTTTGATATCATTTTCTTCAGTATACTCCATAATACATTGTCCTCCTATAGGTTTATTCCCCAATAATTGAATGAAGAATATTAGATTGATGGGAATTATCTAATAACTCAGCAATGCATTCATTTTGTGGATTCATCCCTAATAGGGAGAAAACTATATTTTTGAGGAGGGGATTGTGAATGTGAAAAATCCTCCCGCCCTTTAGAATGGGGTTTTTTATATTTTTTCTACTCAATCTATTAGGCCAATTGGTTGGCTCCAAGGGTTGGGTTAAAAAATATCCCAACTCGGTGGGCTACGCTGACTCCTGAACTTCTATGGCCAAAATTTCCACAGTTTCTCTTCTTATTTTCTGTGTCTGGTCTGAATATTGGATTGGGGCATTTTCTATAACTAACATAAATTTACCATTTTAGAAGACAATTGTTCTATTTAATAAATATGCACAATCTAATGATGGACATCCTCTAAATGATAGTCCTGCTCTTTATTTTCATAGGCTTGATGCAATAGTCATCCAGCATCCTTCTCTCTTTGGGCTGAACTCTAATGTGATGTAGTTGAATCATGTTCTAGTTGAGAATTTCATTGGATAAAAACCATATCCAATAGTTATAGATGGCCATGGAAAATAACATTGCATGAGAAAACTTTTGGAGGGATTTTCTAACTTTGGAGCGTAGTGAAATGCAATGCTCTGTGAGCACCCCATCCTCTAATATGAACACCAAATGGTGTATCTGTAATCAATTGTCATAGCCTCATTAATTAATCAAGTCATGTTCACTGAAGGTCTCCGTAATTATTCTCAACCATTGGATTTTAGGAAACCATGAGAGATTACATATATATTTGGTGTTTCAACCCTTCTACTTCCTTTACATGACATTGATTTTATTAATAAGGAATTGCATTAACCTTTAGATGATGAAGACCCTTATATATGTTGAGGTCGGTATCATGAAGAAAATATTATTTCAACATCTCTAGAATACTATATTGGGGAGTGTCCAATGGCCATAACATGACTGGTACATCATTTTTCGCTATTTGTTTTCTCATGTTTAGTATATCCTCATCACCTTTTTCTAGAAGATCCTCAACATGGTCCAACCAAAGAGGTTCTTTCTCAGTTGTTTTATTTCAATCAATGGGACTGGTTAAGATTACCTCTATTGTAATAAAAGGAAAGTGTCCCAGAGGAGGTTCAGAGAATGACCATATCCATGGGATATCTTCTGGTTGAGAAAGTACATCACCTGTCATTGAAAAGTCATCATACATGACATGACTTGTATTTATATGTTCCTAGAGATAAGAGGTATTTCTTATGACTGCATTTTTATATACAAATATCTATTGAAATTGTGAATTACTACTATGGAGAGGAAATTTATTGATAGTTCTATCCTGAGTAGGACCATCATGGTGGATTATAGTAGTGGATAAATCTACTTTCTCTTTGTCTTATGGCCACATAGAGCATTACTGTGTCTCTCATCACGAGATGTGAAGTATATATTGACCACATGATCATGAAGAAAACCTTCTTGAGGATGTGTCTGATTAGGAAATTAAAAATTACTACTACTACTACTCCCATAATTTGTTAATGGGAGTGTAGGATCATGGGATGCAGTAGATAATTTTTTCAGGGAATTAAGAACTCCAACATTAACCAGATCCAAATCAAATATTGGATCTTGATTCTTCAACTATGTTTGATGGTTTTCTTATTATATTGGTTCTTACCAACAATTGGGGCCACATGTTAGTATAATTTGTTTCATGGGAATGTGTATGGTCCTTCCATGGAGAGGCTATCAGATTATGGTAATTATCATCATTTGGAGTGGGTGTTTGTTGCTGATATGATTGTCCATTTGATATAGGGGAGTATGCCCCATAACCCTCCTAGACAGGAATAGAGTTATGTATCTTCTTCGAGGAGATGTGTTGATGAACCACCCTAGGTGTGGGTACAAAGTTATTTATCTTTATCTTTGTTACTACTCCATTTGTAATGATGATATTATGGAAAAACACTAGAATATGGGTATGGATTTTTTTTTCCCACTCAACAATTCCAAAATATGTTTAGAGATGTTATGAATGGAACGATAATATATAACAATTAAATTTATAGAGTATGTTTTTGTTCCTTCCTATGCCCTCCCTCTCCTACTAGTGGATACTGACAATACTTGTGTATTGGTGCAGAGAGTTGAGTCTACCCTCTAACATATCAGAATGCTGCCAAATGAGGCTCTTTATAGGATTGATGAATGCTAGAAGGTGTATGTCCATACTGTATCTTTTACATAAAACATTTTTGGGGGGATTCTTTGACTGTATCCAGGAGAGACTATTAGCTGAATGAATGATTGTAAGAAAGTGTATGTTCCTTCTCACGACAATCCACTAGATTTGACCAGTGAGATTGGTTGGGTGTCTCCAGATGAGTTTATATCCTGACAGAATTAAGGCTGGTGGGGGTATGTCCTCGGTCACTGCATGCCCCCAAACTGGTTATTGGGCTTCTCCTGAGGGGGAAAAGGTAGGAACCTACTCCATAATAGTAGATTTTTATACCAAGTGATTTTTCTATTGTTCTCGGGTCTATAGGACCTAGGCTGGATAACCAATGACAACATCCTCATCATAATAAGAGATTAATTCTGCACAGTATTGGTTATGGTGATTGTGTGTAAGAGAATTATAGAAGGACCCATGTTACTTCTATGTGAGGCCATGAGTGACCTCATGATCCACTTACCTTAAGAACGATAGGGATTTGTTATTTTATTCCATGGATAAGAACCAAAAACAGTTGAATATGGTGGTTGGAACCATCTACATCTTGACCACCGGCCATCGTTGTCTGGATGACCAGGGGTTTTTTCTGACTTAGAGAGCCTATCGGGCATCCTATAGGGTGGGATAGTACCATGTTGATGGTATTCCTAAACTAATGAATTCAATACCAAGCATTAAAGATGTTGAGTTGGTGATAGAATCCTTTGAGTGGATAGGGATCCATCTTGAGTAGTATTTAAGGCATTTAGAGGTGTATACTTGAAGAAATACATTTGTATTAATTATAGTTCGTAAAACGAAGAGTGCTTGGGGATATGTGACTGAAAAAATAAAGAAAACCCTATTAAAGCTGCATCTTTTGGATGTGCACAAGTGTAATTAATTGACTTGTTGGCCCTCTTATCAATTGATAGGGTCCACACAGAGGGGTAACATCATTAGCTTGGTTATCATTTCACGTCGTTTTCCCCATATTTTTTCCCCTAGAAATTACTCTCTATTTATGAATCATTATCTCTAGATGGTTTATGAATCATTATAATTAATTATATATATTACCTTAGTTCATAATTATGAATATATAAAATTATTTTGATTGATATTTTATTTATATTTATATGGTATTAGATATTTGGGTTGTAGTGAATCCCTTTAGGCCACTTCCATGAAAATATAGGGACACTTCCAAAACTAGAACCCTTATGATGTATAGTGTTTACCTCAAAAAACTCACACTAGGTAATATATTTATAGGTTTTTAATTAAAATTATCCAAATTAGAATAATAAATTGTTTTTATTAATAGTTTATTTAGTTGTATATAGAGTTATAAATCCATGTAGTAGGGAATAAAATTAAACAAATTCTTTGAATGTTTAGTTGTATGGGGTATTTTATGTAATTAAGTCTTGATGAATGTTTAGTTCTTAATCCACTAGAAACATAATAAATAATATAATAAATGGTTTTAAATTTGATGACTCACAGTTAAAAAAATTCAATATAATTTTATTAAATTATATTATACTTCTTTTTTTTATAAATATTCTATTTTATAGTGATGTATTTTTGGGAAATAGGGAAGCAAATCAAATTGGGTCTTAAAAGGGGGGTGTTATATAGAAACTATTTTCAGTGTGAGATTGATATGATTTTATAATAAGATAACACATTTCATGACTAATTTATTTGTTCATTGAATAATTATGAGGTCACTATGTTTAATTGTCCTCTAACAGTTAGTTTTTTTCATGTTCTTTTGGTTTTATAACAGAGATGTTGTTGGTATTATGGTAACATCAATGAAAACAGAGTGAACATGTGTTCTAAATGTGTTATTATGTATTCTTAGCTTGGGAGAAATTATTTGATCCATTATATCAACTATAGAGTATTACTGGATGCTATAATTAATTCTAGATTCTTGTAGGTGAATATCCAAAAAATAATCCTATTTGATACACATGAACTTTTGATGAACCTGATTACACTATGAAGGGGGGGAGAAATGTGGACCCATATTCGAAATGTTATAGATTAGCCCAGGAAATGGAAAACTACATGGTAGTGTAGTTTATATATCTAGGAAGGTAATACCCATACAAATTTTCCGATAGATATATGGAAATAATAAAAACAATCTAATAGAACAAGTTAGTACTATAGTTGTAAATATTAAAATATTAATGAGAAACAAATTTAATTTTGTGAAAAAACGTCATATTATTTATTATTATTAGTATTAGGTGGGGAGGGAGGATTATGAGCAATGTAAATATATGTCCACTCATGGAAACCCATTGATTAAATCCTAATTCCACCACATAGTATTTGAAATCACCCATTAGAACTATTATACTATATATTTTATGTGTCTTAAAAGGAAAAATGGTTCAATACCCTTACAAGACCTTATTAGGGACCCTAATTAACTTTCCAAGAGGCTTACCAGCTTATAGGGGCCCCTTTTTCTCATAGATGGTGCATGAGAAATTTTCTCAATATGCATAGTGCCCATCAAACATATTCCCACCAAAATCACTCATGTGGATTTGGTATTCTAATCCAACCATATTCTAATAGACATATACTACTAATTCTCAATAGAACATCATCAACATCATCTGCACTCCATTTGAGTGAATAATGGTTCATATCCAATGCCCCGATTTCACACTAGTGTCTTTTCACCCCACAAACATTAATTGAATCTAATGACACTGATGCGTGAGTGGACCATCCATGTTCCGATTTAAACCCTAACACCCACAACATTGTTCAACCTTTACTATGATAAGTGAATAATCCTTGTTAATGATTCCTCATTAATATTCAACCTATAAGTGGAAATAATCCACCTAAAATATTCCCATATGTGGTGCTATAAGATATCAAACAACCATTGTGATAAAGTATAGAAGGCACAAAGATATCTCTTCTTCTAAATTGACTAAAAATATTCTTTATACTCATTTATTATTGATTCTACAACCATATTATCATGTGATAATATAAATTATACAATGATAATATATTTTGTTATTAAAATTAAAAGTTCATTAATAATAAATTGTTTAAAATATATTATTTAATTTTTTAAAATTTTAATGGAGGAGGCACTCTTTCTGCATAAAAGTCTCATGTATCTCATGTGGTTCTCACATAGTGACATAACCGAACTCTTATTATATTAATATCACATTATTTAAACTATGATTCACCTTTGAAAACCCTTGATATATAACAAAAACATGATCGATTTTTTTGAGTCTCTATTTGTTACTTGAAGAATATTTCTCATCATTTGAATATATTATTGGCAGAGAGATTTTAATAAGATACACACATTATACAACATTTTAAAGGATATATGATGATTATTTTATAGGAAATATCATTGATGTTTTCTCTATTGATCCATATTTAGGTGTTATGGGTACGAAATTGGGATACTATACTAATATTTTGCATCGTTTAGTTGGAATATATATTTCCAGTCAACGTTGTGTTTATATAGAGGTTATTTATTAATGGGATAGCCTAATGTGAACGTTTCTAGTATTCTAGAAAAAAAATGATAATATGAACTTAATTTTTCACAAACACATTCATATATTTTGTTTCTACATTTATTCAAATCATATATTAACTACTCTAATACCCGATTACACATGATGGTATCACTAATAATTAATTATAGGGACATGATGACTATTTATAGTTGGGGGTTGGCAGTATATGAATATATTTATAGATTCCCTTATATTGGATATCAATTGGAGAAACACCTGATTGAAGGATGTTTCATTATTCTATATATGTTCTAATGTTATAGTTTTACATTAATTTTTCCTAATGTTTTTTCATTTCATCCTTATCACCTGTTATAGGGATGTACTTAGGAATTTTTGATTATTTACTTCATTAAATCTATATCTTTATTAATCTAAAATATCATATATAAACTAAAAATTGTTTACCTTTTTTCCAGGTGGAATCAGGATCACTGTTATGTACTTCCCCTAAGGCATCGTGGGTAAAAACATGACTCCAGTAACCCAAATCCATTGTTTACTTTATTGCATTGGTATAAGTTACCAAGGACTACACCTTTATATATCAATCAGTTTTTTATTATTATTATACAATATACTATATAATTTCTATATTAAAAATGAAATTTTAAAAAATAATAAAATAAAAAATATTGCACCCTTTATATCATTCATAAAAAGTTTCTCTATAACCTAGGGAAAGGAAAACTTATAGAGGGTGAGTTCAGATTCAATGTAATGGTATCATACTACTAAATATATCATTAGTAAAAAAACATATAATAAATATGGAATATTTAAAAATAAATACACATTCCATTCAATAGAAAAAATTAGTTAAATGAACATACATGGATAATATCACTAGGTAAAAAACACTTATAATGAGAAATGAATTATTAATAATGGAAATAAAAAATTATGTACATTCATGATGATATCCTCTTGGCCAAGATATCATGAATCTCACCCTTAAGGCCTCTCAACCAATCCAACACTCTTCTAAATGGGTAGGTAGAAAAAACACATATATTAAAGAATGCTTTATATTTTATCTCATGAGCCATGTCGATACATTTTTTGGATATATTTTAATAGGACCCACCTGTTATATGAACACCCTATGCATTCCACAATTTTATAATGATTAAAAAAATTCATTCTCAAATTTATAATAAGTGAAAAAATATCTATATTGAATCATGAACATGGAAAATAAATTTTTCGAAATTATAATCATAAACCATCTATAAAAATAATTAATATAGTATCATTGGATCATATACCCTATGTCATCAATGGGTTATTTCATAGATAAAAATACCTATATAAGATCATTGAATTTTTTTGAGAGAAATAGACAAATATTTTTTGAAATAACTTATTTAAAATATAAAAATATTGGATATATTAGTGAAATATCATTTAATAGAACTAGGGAATTGTGTAATGGAATCATTAACACAAAAATTATTCTTTATGGTATTAAAATTTGTTAATGTGGTTTATGATAAAACAAAAATTCCATACACTACTTTTGTAAAAGTACCTCATTTAGAAAATGACAAAAAGGATACTTTTAATTTTTTTTAATAAATTCAAAAATTTATAAAAATTTATTTAAATAATACTTAGTGAATTGTAAAAAAATATTGAAAATATTCTTAAATAATATTGACGTGGAAGAAAAAGATTTAGAAAGAATCCTTCAAAACAATATTTTTAAACAAAAGTCGGTTATATGTAACATAGATTTTGTTTTTTATCCAATAAGCGATGAAATGGAAAATAAAAATATAAACCCCATAAAAAGGATAATAAAATATATTTTTTTAAGATATTATTATAAAATAAATTTCCCAATATAAATTTAAACATAAACATTCCCGAAATAAAATGATATTGTAATAGAAATCCCTTACCTCAAGTTTGACATGCCTCGTAAGTGCTTTTAACCTAATGTATAAATAATTTATATTTATTAAAATTATTAAATCATATAATATTTTTACCATCCACTTATAACATTCCAGTATAAATTTTTTAATATTTAAAATCATTATTTTCAAGTGTTAACTGTTTCGTTAGTATATGATTTCTTTTGATGGTTTTAGTCCTTGGATATTTATCATGGATAAATTATATCTAGAATTATAATTAAGTTTTAAATACCATATATATTAATTTTATAATGATTTAAAATAATTATATAAATACGTACATGAAAAATGGATAACAGTACTTCATGGAGGTGGTAGTACACCAATACAAACGAGCGACATTACCAGTTTTTTATGGGTGGAATGATAACACACTAAAGAATATATAATATCTAAAGAATAATAATTATTTCATAAATATATCATATATAAATTATATCCATATCAATAACCATCAATGAATTTTGGAGTTGAAAATTGTAATACATCACTTCTGGAGGTGGTATTCCACAAATATGCACGAATATCGATTGTGTTTCCCTTTTGATAGAGAAAGATATGAATAAATATTGCAATAATGACAAAATAATATTTTAGAAAATTTTAGATACTGATTCATTTACATAATTATAATTAGTATATAATTTTCGGAGTTACAAGAATAAATAACATGAAAATTATTTTTTAGTTCTATAATAGTTCTTCCGAAATACTATTTTGGCCTACAGAATAAGCCTTATAAGCTTGGTATTCTGATCAAACCAAAACTTTTATTACCTAGGGTGGTATGTTAGGAAATTAGTTGGGTAGTGATTGGATGATATAAGTGGACCTTGAAGTGTTAATAATAGATGAGATGTGGTGTCCTTTTATATGTGTTAGAGAGGTCACAATTGAAAATTTTCATAAGATTAAAATATATTAATATATTCCTCAACAAAAAATTGCTCCAGAATGACTCATATAATATATATATAAGATTTTGGTAGAAATAAAAGCATACAAAGGAGTTTAATAATATTTTTGTGTTATATTCATCCTTATATCTTTATTTTTATCCCTTTGATCGAAATTTACCCTTAACCATGGTCATAAATATTTACTATGGTTACAATTCATTATGGAAAAATAAGCTAAACATATTACATTAGAGATATTATGTTTATTCAAAATATGGAAACCAATTTACCTGATTAAAGAACTATATTTTCTCGAAATTATTTTTAATATATGTTATCAACATACAATGAAGGCAATTTTTAAAAAAAAGATTATTTTATTAATAAATTTTTTTTACAAATAATTTAACTATAATTTGGATTGAAAAGGAAGTAACTAAATTATATTAACTAAAATAAGACTTATATTTATTTAAATCTATAAAAACTTAATGGTTACTTATAAATACATTTTTAAAATAATAAAAATGTTTTTACTTGAACAAAAACATTACAAAGTTTTTCAAAATGTTAAGAACATATTTTAGTATTAAAGATTTTATTTTTATATGAATTATAGTAAAAATATAATATATTAATTTTTTATTAAAATGTTTTCATAATCCTTATTATTATTAAATCATTTTAAGTTCATAAATGTAATATTATTATAAAATTAAAATTTTCTACTAATCACCTAAAAATCAGCTATTTTTGAAAACTCTGAAAAATAAAACCTATGATAATATTAATGTGATGAATTCAAAAATGAAATTAATTTATTAAAATTAAATTCATAAATAATTTCATTTTAGGTTTCGATAAAATTCATGAATGAAACCTTGTGTATTTTTTAATTATTTATTTTTTATAAAATACAAACTTAATATAATTGAATGTGAGTAATTTCATAGTGTGCATCATTTTTTATTGAAGTTTGAATATTTATGTCTATATTATATAAGTAAATTGTATTTTTTTAAATAAACATCACATTTTGTTTTTTTTTATAATATACTATAATAATATAATAGTTATTTTATAGTGTTATTATATAAGTACTTTTCTAACTTGACATTTAACGTTCCATGGACCCCGTAAATTAGAGTTATTGTGTCACTACATAAACCAAAATAAAAAACAATGGTTGGAAACTATAGAGTAATGGTCACAATCATTTACTTCCACATCATTTTGTGGCACTAGGAAAAACAGAAAATGTGAAAATTTGTGGGCTTATATCACATCCACACTACACAACTATAGGTTGTTGTATTTCATTGTATTAAACTGATATGAATATAGGTGGTTGATTAGTTATATTATCTTACCAGTTATATTATGTATTGGGAAGTGATTTCTTAATAAAATTTATTTTAATACACTTATCCCACATTATGACTCTAGCTATCCAGTTAAGGAGATATTGTGTATTTTCACCAGAACAATAATAACATATTCCATAAATTCCATGTGATACTCCTCCACCAATTGATATATTTAATAACATATATTATATTTTCAAATTTAATATTTGGTTTTAACTTGATGTTTCATTATTAGTTATTAACATTGTTTTTATCAATTAGTAAATTTTATTACTTCTTTTCATGTGTCCATCTATACAAAAACAGTATAATTCTTATATTGTCCACTTTAGAACTATGGGTCTTCCTCAATTAATCATTCATCCTCTACATTCTGATCCTTTTCGAAATGATTATTTTATCCCTTACTTCTCCATGATGAGAGAATGAATTTGGTTGTAACTCGTACCCATAATTATAGACTTGTAATTTAATAGGTAATGTGTTTCCTTTGTAATATTTATATTTAAGTTAGGAATTGAATTTAATTTGGAGACAACAAGTGTATCTTAGCTATCAAGAAGCAATCATAGTAGAATGTTCTCTTAATTTTCGTTAGTCAAAGTATTACTTAAAATGAAAAATTGATTTAGTAGTCTTCAGAACTAATTTGTATGTTTTTATATATACAGTGAACTGTATATTTTATTACTAAACATCTACATTAATAGCGGGATCTTATTTTTAATATTCATTCAGTGGTACTGATTACTCAACATTTACAAATGATTACATGTTCTATCCTCTTGATTATAGATGTCATTTTTCATATATGGTCCTCTTTCATTGATTGAATTCTATTCCATCATCTTCTTATCAGATTTCTTGGGGGATCAAGTTTTACTTCCTTGTCCTGGACTAGAATAAATATTTTCTTAGTATTAAAGATATATTTTATTCTATTATTACATGGGGATTTGGTCAGGGATTTTTACATGAACATCCCTTCCATGGATGGTCCCTCAATTTATATTCAATTTGGTATAAAAATTGAGTTATATTTAGAATAATATAGTTTATAATTATAACTAGAAAAACAAAAAGTGGTGGAATCAATTCAGGGATCATCTAAAATAGAGTCTTATTGACCAAGATATTATTAGAACAATATAAATTATCATGATTTACCAATGTAATAGTGTTACAAACAAACCAAGGACACCCTTGAACCAGGAACCCATTTTGGGCTATAGAAAAGAATGATTCATGTTCCCAATCGGCTGTGGATAACAAAAATATACATGGTGAAAAAGTATAACAACTCGGTTAGATTTAACCATTATAATCCTAAAAAATCGATTAGGGATTGAATTTAAAAAACTGAAATGACCAATTCATGCATAAGGATCTCATTCATGTCAATAAATATATTGCTAATAAATATATAATCCAAAAAATTTATAATAAATAGGGGGGGAAATAAAATAAAACATTATAGTGACATAGGGGAGTTACAAGTCTACCATTGAATAATATTTTCCCTAAAAATTTTAATTTTGAAGTATAAAAAAAATGAAATCCAAAAACACCTCTAAAGAAGTGGTTTTTATGATGGTAATAAACTATATTATTCATAAGGAAGGAAAAAATGAAAGAAACAATTCCTATAAACCACTAATAGCTGTCTGAAATTACTAATGAATGTCTCCAAGAATATCACAACTGCAACTATACAGATGAATTATCTAAGTGCGGAGACCTATAATTGGTCTCACCAACATTTATAAGTCATATAAAGTTGTTAAATATATTATATTTACACCTATAACTAAGATATATCTAAAATAACCATGTATCCATATGACTCAAGGAAGTGATATCTCTCATACAACCATAAAAACCACTCAAAAAACTAAATCAATACTCCAAAGAATACACAACCATATGAATCCTATGTAACCACAAAGGAGATCCATAAAAATTCTCCAAAAACAATATGATAAATACATCTCCATTACATGCCTCCAAAATAAATTAGGGGTGATATAAATATAGGTCATTACACTCAATCAGGTTAATCTAGCGATGCAATTTGCGGGAACGCAAAAAAAACAGAATCATGCACTATCACCATCCCAAATAAAATAATGTGACACCCATTCTAGTTCATTAAGAATATAATTAACTATCTACCATATATAACCCATCATGAATATAACCTCAACAGAACCAACATCGTTATATACATCCTATAAAAATAACAACCAATGCAAAAAGTATCGACAAAACCAATATATATTATTATCCATTAATGAAAAATCTAACAAATTTCCAATACCTATAATATAGTTTCCTAAAAATAAATTTTTCCCCTAAACCAAGTTAGAACTATCAATTATTCTTTTGATAATTTAACGTACAAATCGTATAAAGACAAATTCAGTGGAAAAAACATAAAAACCATCTTATATATTTCACCCAAGATATCTTGGATTTCTTAGGTGCTCCAAACATGAATAAAATGAGATATATCATCCAAGGGGAGGTGATAATTCCATAATAAAGTTATCCCTCTTCAATCTAACAATCCAATTCATGACCAATAAATCCATTATTCCACACCATGGGGATAATCGTTACTCACAATTATAACACCCAAATATTCTAAAAGAATAAAATTTTATTTGATAGCATAAAGGTTATGAAAAAATTATATTATCTTATGACACATGAAACAATGAAATTTGATAAATTTCATGTATTATATGCAAGAATAAGGTTTACAGAAAAAATATAATATTAATAGTTTTGTTACCCATGATAATTTTTACATATACATTGGAGTGGTGGGTTTGGACATGATTAACTAAATTATGAAAAAAATTTACAAATTTATTTATAATGAATTCTTTTGGGAGAAATTAATTTTAAATTAAATTAAAACCCTTTTAAAATTTAAATGAAATCATTTTCTGAAAAAAAAATCCAATGTGCATAACTATGTTTTCAACCAATAAAATAGACAAATCACAATTATTTTATTATATTAATAGAATTTTTATTACTTATATTCAATTTCATGTTTAACATTTATCATATGTGTTTTCTGGACAGTAGATAAAAATAAATCCAATTTTACTCTTACAAACTATATATTTTTCTAAAAAGCATTTTTGTATCTATTTTATGGAACCCCTATTTTAGAACTAATTATTGAAAATTTTATAATTTTTATTTTAAAATAGGCATATAAACTTAAAAATATTAATATAAAAATTATCTTATTTTAAAGATTTTTTATTATTCTGAATTGTTTTAAATTTCAATGAATATTGAAAATACAATATTTTAATTGAAATATACCATTTCATCTAAAACATTTGTAATGTTAAATTGTACTTTTTTAATTGTTTTTAATGAAACAATCGTTAAATTAAACAACCATTAATCCAATTTTGGTCATTGGATTATTTTTTATATTAAATGTTGATATAAAAATGTTGTAATATTTTGAACATTTTCTCTTTAAAAACCCATTATCCCACATCATTTAGTGTATTAATATTAAATGAAAATTTTCCAATTATGTGTTTTGAATTTAGAAAAATATATTCCATAGTTTTAATAATATTATTTTATAGTTTATAAGAGGTTCATATTAATTTTAGACCAAATATATAAAGGAAATAATTTAAAATTGATTATATTTAGTACAGAAAAAACGAGTTTTCTTAGTGGTTTAACTTTATACCGAAGTGGCCAAATGACCTATATAAATGTAAAAAAGATATTTTATTGACATATTTAGACCTTATTACTTATAAAATAATTTTTTGTCATTTATTGGATAATTGTATAATAAAACTGATTATTTCACAAAACATTCTTTTAAAAAGTACCATGTGTTTCCTCTCTCCTACATATAAAAGGCCACCGCCTCTCCACCTCCATCAACTCCTATCAAGAACTTTGGCATAGGTAATCACTAAAAAAATAAATTATCCACTTAAAATATCTAATTATATATTCCTTAAATTATTTATAATTAAATCTAAGAAAGGCCTTTAAAGACAACCAAAATAAGTTACCTGATGAAGAGGTAATGTTTTCCAATGCGTGTTTATATGTTATTTAATTTCCACCCCTTAAATTATTATTTTACCATAATTATATTATAAAATATATATAATAAATATAATTATATTTTATTATGTTATGATGATGACCTAAAACCATGCATACATCCATAAAATGAGTTATGAAAACATCATTTTTGTTTACAATGAACAACCACCTCACGAACCAATGTTGTTCGTTTTTTTATTACCACCTCTCATAGTTGGGAATATAGTTGGAAAAATTATTTATATATGATACTTATAATATAATTATTATATAATTGTACATATATTGTCATTATATCAAATAAAATATTTTTACATTCCATAATGTTGATAACACGATAACATCGCTCATGTGTACCACACACCACTTCCTTACAAAGTAATGTGAAGTGATTTTTACTAAAACTTTATATAGAAGGTAATAAGAGTAAAAATAATGAATATATATTAAATATATGAAATAATTATGAAATTAAAAACATGATAATATTTATTTAAATATAATATGACATTTACTTCTTACCATTTCCCACACTAAAAAAGTGATATCGTCATTCATGGATGTGTGGACTACTACCTCCTTAAAGAGATGTGATTACTATTTTTTCATCAACACATCACAAGAATGAAAAATGTATATATATATATATATAAGTATATATAATTAAATACAATTTTATTTAGGATATAATGAAAATTATTGAAAGATAAAAGTTTCTTAAATTATTTCTATAATTATCATTGGGAAAATAAAAACGTTGGTCATGCGTACGTACGACATACCACCTCCATGATTGTAACATTAGTCCATTTTACATGAAAATATTCTTTAATTGGATTTAAAAGTATAATTGTTTTAGAAAGATTATAATTATTTAATTTTTAATAATATTTAAATGTTAAAATAATTATTCTTTTGACCATAGTTGAACTACCAAAGTCATTTTTGACACATATGACAAATATGGTCAAAACATCCGATGTAAACATAGTTGATTAAGTATTTATATATAGCGTGACTACAATAAAAGATATTTAATAATAAAAATTTAAAACATCCTTAATAATGTAATATTTAATGTAATTTTATTATTTTGGAAGGTAGTGAACAAGCATGTAAAATCAGACACAATGTATGGGGATTTCTAGTCTCACTTTTATTTCTACAAGACATATGAAATATTCATCACTAATTTATTTTATGTATTTTATATACTTCCCTATGAAATTTCATATTATGAATTTAATTTATTTAATGATATATAATGTTTTAAAATAATTTTATTCCTTCATAGATATCATGATTCAAAAGATATTCAAGTAGTAAGGGGTTTTCTCGTCTCACATTAATTTCTATGAGATACATGACATATTGTCCACTTTTTCTTGTTTTTTGGTACATATAATTAACATAAATATATTTTATGAATATTATACATAATTTTAAATGGATATACATATCCATTTTAGGATCTATTTTCAGGGGTTTATGATTTCATGGTTACCAAAGTGGTAAATGATTTTTGTCTCAATTTTACATCTTTGAGGTGTTTGCTATGTTATGCAGCAATCTTATTTTATGAGATGTATATAAGACCTATCTAAAATGTTATATAATTTAACTCATTTTTTTAATTACATTATATGTTTCACTTAATGTTATTATTTCATGTGTATTATGATTTAAATTTATTAAAGTGGTAAGTGTTTCATGTTATAAAATCATCGTTCATCGAGATTATTTGTGATTAGGCCTCTATTGTTTAAATTTTATGATCTACCTCTAAAAAATTATTAATAATTTTCTTATATTTATTATATTTATTGAGAATGTATGTTTTTACTTCATTACCAACACTTTATATATTTATGAGTTCAAAATAATTTTTTTAAAAAATACTTTTCAATCGAAAACTATTTTTATAAAAATACCACATTTAATGAAATTTTTTCTAAAAAATATTAATAGTATTTTTCAAATATGAAATGAAAATTTTAAGATGAAATATTTTTTAGATTTTAAAATCATACTGCATATGTTTCCATTTTTTTTCAAAGAAAAGGATTTTAAAAATGTTTTTGGTTTTAAAAAGGTATTTTCAAAATAAAAAGGATATTTTCTTAAAAATTATTAATTAACACTTATTTGTATTTTAATTCATCAGTTTAAACAAACATTATAATTATGTATGACAAAATGGGAATATATTCTAGTGATACAATCCTCATTATTTTTATACATTGATTAATATTTTTTCAAAGATATTTTTATAAAACACATTTCTTTTTGATAGGTCAATTTTGTTTAAAAGAGATTCATATTAAACACATTTCATTTCACCTAGTTTATCATGTTTCAAAGATTTTTTTATGGAATATATTTATTTTCAATGGGTAAATATGTTTTAAAATATATTGATATGAAAACCATTTATTTTTACTATTTAATCATGTTTCAAATATATTTACAAGAAACACATTTTTTACACTAGTTAATCATGTTTCAGAGAAATGGATATTAAACATGTTAATTTTCAATGGGTTAATCGTAATTCAATGAAATTTTTAAAGAGATAATTTCTTTTCCATGGGTTTAACATGTTTCAATACTATTATTACAGAACCCATTTTGTAACGCCCTAACCCCAGTTACCCAGAGTCAGTGCATTATTACGTATCATTGGCATGATCACAAAAGTTCAAGTATCGAAAGATCGATTAGTTTAGTATCCTTAGAAACACTAGATATATTCGTATGTCTTACATTATATCATAAAATGAAATAAAACAACAATATTGTCTTCATTAACCACATTCATATCCCAATAGACTATCCCGGCAGGTCAATCATAATAAACTTCTTCACATCCATGGAAAAATATAACATAGAAAGGGGTGAGTTCAAATGCTCAGTAAGGGTAAGTAATATAGGAGAAAATGACATAAATATTAAACATGGTAAATAATTGAAACCACATTCCTTACCAATAATAAAAATGAAAAATTTTATGGAAATAATATTAGCTGAGTAAATAATTCCATAATAAAACATAATCATGGGTATTATACTAGTAGAATGACCACATGAACCATCAATATTATTTCCAAATTGAGGTAATGTATAATTTTGGACATTCTGAAAAATTTTGTCAAGGCCTCGGCCAACATGTCTAAAAATGATTAAGGCCTCGGCCAAAACCATAAATCAAATTGGGAAAACTGCCTCATCCAATTCCATGTCTAGTTGTATCATGAGACCTACCGATGCATCGAGGATCTATAGTGGGCTCCACCCGTCACTAACTAAGTCCAATACATTCCTCATATGAAAAGGTTTAAATATATCATAAAAATTTGTCTTAAAACTAACTTACGAAATGTCAATACATTAACCATAAATCATGAATGGTATAAAAATAGCACATCCACAGTCAAATATATCACAAAACCTTCTATACAATATGGATGTTTTGTATCATAACAAATCAACTCCAAATAAACTTAAAATCCATCAAAGGATGTTGACATAGATGAAATCAAAACCCTTTTTAGAGATATATCACTTTCTATTTTGAAATCATTTAAGTGTCACATAATTATAAAATAAGACATTTACTTTTAAAATATTCTTATAAGATTTTAAGGGAAGCTTCGAGGAGGTTATAATGGTAGAAAATAGCCGCACCCGCCGTATAAGTTAAAAAATACATTCTTACCTTAATTTTGTCTAAAAGGTTAAAAAGGACATTGTTTGGAAATCAACGAAATTATTCCTTTATAAACATCTTATAAAAAGTCAAAAAGGGTATAAATCTCTTTAACCCGTAGTCTATAAAATATTAAGAATGTTTTTAAATACATTTTTAAGAAACATGGATGTGGATGATAAAGAGGTCCTAGTAGATAATTACGTATAAACAACATTGGATAATGAAAATATTGTGAAATAAACCCTTACCTTATGATTTTCCTTAGTTGATGGTAGGTTAACCTCTTATATAATGGAGAAATAATTTTCATTAAATTATACAAGAATCATATACATTAATATGATATCATATACGATCTTTTAACATTGCTTTGTTATTATTATCTTCGTTTCGGGTGTTAACTTACTCATTTTATTTTATATATTTTGTTACATAAGCCATGTTTTTTATGGATAGTTTGTATCTTATTCATATCCAAAATGATATCAAGTACTTAAAAATTATTTTTAATCATTAAATGATAATTATAATTGCATGGATACGATGGGGAATGAATCTCATCGCGTTCGTGGAGACGGTAGTCCGTACGTATGCACGAGCGATAATATCATTATTTTGATATTAAAATAATATATAATTGGATGTTATATCATATATACAGAATAATTATTATGTAATATTTACTTTTTAAATCAATTACACATCATTATCATACCCATCCAAAATAATAATGTATTGAATAACAATTACACCACGATGTGGAGACGGTAAGCCGTACGTACGGACGTATGGTGACATGTCATTAAAAGGATGGATATAATACTGAATATGGTTGTACCATATTTATTATAAAATCATAGTATATAGAAGATACTGGAGTTATTATTTTATAAGGGAAATAACAAAGGAATAGAAAGTTGAAGAAGAAAGGAACTTGAAAAAGGGTGGTGAAAACATTACCTCTTCTTCAGGTTCTTCCTTCTGATTTGACCAAAAGGGCTCCATAGGTTGGATTTCCGACTAAAGGAATGACTCTATGATGAAGGGAGGATAGTTGAGAGGGTATTTGGGTAAGGGTTGTCTGAGACAAAAGTTTTTTAAGGTATGAATAATTGGTTAGAAGTGGTGTCCTTTTATAAGGGGGAGGAGGGGCTCTTTAGAAAAAACTTAATGTATTAATTTATAATAAATTAATATTCAGTTTATAATGGCTCAAAACTCATTTAATTCACGTATAAGGTGGGGATGGGTCGAAAAAAACCTAACCAATGGGTTTTATACAGGTTTTTCTCACTATATAACCCTTATCTTTATGTTTTAACTCTTAGTTAATTAGTTTGACATTTACCATGTCTCTTTGTAGTTTTATGTTATATGGTTAATAAACATACTATATATTTACAAGAGAACCACAAGGGGTTAATTAATGATACAATTATTATTATATAAGTCTTTTTGTCGAACCTTAGAATTTTATGAATATAATATCAATTAATAATATAATATATTTTTTAAAAACTCTTTTCTGTCAATTTTGACACTATTTGGAATTTTATTTTTATGAAAATCATAAAAGCATGATTACTTCTACAGAAGATAATTAAATAAATCCTAACATATCATATTAACCTATAAAATTCATGATGGCATCAAAACATTCAAATTATATTTATTTTAACATTTATAATACCATTTATTTGATTCATTCATTAATAATGAATATACTACTTCATTATTGTGTCATAAATAAATTTAATTATTCAATGTCTAAAAATTAAAAAGAAAATACCATTACATAGTAAATCTTTTTATCTTTCTAATTAATATTTATAATCCTAGAGATAACATATATAACCTTAAGTAAAAAAAATTTTACTAAAAGATATATGCTTATGTCATTTTTGTATTCAGTTTAACTTAATTATTATAAAGTGTCATTTTCAATTACAAGTAGCTCCATGGGGTCCAAAAATCGACCCAAGGATCCCCATGGTCATAAAGGAATCATCCAATACATTTAGTACATGTTTTGCGGTAATTTTTATATTATTATAATGTTATTGTTTTACCATTAATTGCCTGATTTACCTTTTAACCACGGTAAATAAAATATTTACCGAAGAAATTATTCAAACTGTATAAAAATAAAATTTACCTATTTACACAATTTGGACCTCCTGGTTCTAAATATGGAATCCATTTTTATAAATTCATAACACAAAAGTGGTAGAAATTCATTTAAAATTAATTCTCGCTGTTAAAACAAAAAGCCTTTTTTTAAGAAATAATAACTATCAAAAGATTGACACTTGATTATGTCCGGTTTAATTGTGAAATTATGTCCAATGACAAAAATTGTATTATATGGTAAAAATATATTCTAAATATACTTTAAAACCACTCAAATTAATAATTTATCACTATTAATTATTTCGATTAAAAAAGTTGTTTTTAATTAAAATTTAGTAATTTTCACTATTCATCAAAATATAAAAGTTATCCGAAAAGTACCAAAATTTCACCCTAAGCTAATTTCGATAGTCCAAAACCAAAAAAGAAGTCAATTTTGAAAAATAAATTTTATAAAATTTTAAAAAGTGGGTATTACTATTCATAATGGCCACTTTGATTGGTCGCGGTGTGTTAGAATCTCAAGGTTGCGTACAATGCAAGAAATTACATTATTCAAAGGAAAACGTACCATGGAAGCTTGGGGTGTTACATTCTCCCCTCTTTCAAATTATTTCGTCCGAAAACTTTCTAGAAAATTATGATATAAAAACACTCAGTTGGTTCTTCATCATAAGTTTCTCGGGTTCCCACATTGCCTCTTCCATCTTATGGTTCCTCCATAGAACCTTTACCAGACGAGTCGTCCAGTTTCTCAGCAATTGTTCTCTCATATCAAGAATAATGATGGGATCTTCATAATAAGATAGATCGGGTTCCAGTTCTAATTCCTTGTAAGTTATTACATGTGTTGGGTCAGGCATGTATTTTCTCAACAATGATACGTGGAACACATTGTGAACTTTGGAGAGATTTGGCGGCATTACCAAACGGTAAGTT
This sequence comes from Viscum album, assembly GCA_963277665.1. Lineage (NCBI taxonomy): Eukaryota > Viridiplantae > Streptophyta > Magnoliopsida > Santalales > Viscaceae > Viscum > Viscum album. Next base: position 1,287,142,080 of record OY728134.1, read on the forward strand.
ACAGCCCCAATTCGTTCTATAATTTAGAAAGGTCTGATGTACCTGGGACTCAATTTTCCCTTCTTGCCAAAAAGTATAACTCCCTTCCATGGAGATACCTTCAAGAAAACATGATCTCCTACCTGAAATTCCAAATCCTTCCTTCGGTTATCAGCATAGCTCTTCTTCCAAATTTGAGCTACTTTGATGTGGTTTTGGATTACCATTACTTTTTCCATCGTTTCCTCCACCAGTTCTAGGCCTACAAGATTTATTTCACCAACTTCATCCCAACAGGTTGGTGTGCGAAATCTCTTTCCGTATAATGCTTCAAATGGTTCCATCTGAATACTTGAATGGAAGTTATTATTATAGGAGAATTCCACAAGTGGTAAATATTGATCCCATATTCCCTGAAAGTCATGTGATCATGATCTCAACATGTCTTATAAGGTTTGAATAGTCCATTATGATTGTCCATCTTTTTTAGGGTGGTAGGCAGTGCTCAAATGAAGTTCAGTATACAAGGCTTTCTGAAGACTTTTCCAGAATCTTGATGTAAAACGGGGATCCTGATCAGAAACAATCAATAGGTGTACTCCATGACATCTCACAACATCATTAATATATAGTTTTTCTAGATGTTCAAGTGGTAAATCTTCCCTTATAGCTAGAAAATGGGTTGAATTGGTAATACGGTCAACATTGACCCATATTGAATCGTTCCTTCTAGGAGTCTTTAGTAGTCCCGTGACAAAGTAAATCATGATATTATCCCATTTCCACTCAGGTATGGTAAGAGGTTGCAATAATCCACCAGGATATTTCCATTTAGCTTTAACTTGTTGAAAAAACATATATTTTGACACAAAATTAGCAATCTCCCTCTTCATGTTGTCCCACCAAAAATGTTCCTTCAAATCTCTATACATTTTGGTGCTCCCAGGGTGTATAGAGAAATTGGAATTATGAGAATCATCCAATAATTCCCTTTTTAGATCAGGTATATCAAGAACACAATGTCTCTTACCAAATTTCAAAATTCCATCTTCATATACAAAGTCACTCAATCTCTCATCATTCATAGCTTTAATCTTCTTTTGAAACTTGTTATCATCGGTCTGAGAACTCTATATCCTTTCTAGTAATGATTGTTTGGAAACCATTTGAAAAATCATTGATGTTTCACCTTCCATGGTGATTCCCATATCCATATTTACTAGATCCATGTATATAGGATCCTTTTAAAATCTCATCTTTTTCAAAAATCTATGATCCTTTCTACTCAAAGCATCATCCACTTTATTTTCCTTCCCCGGGTGTTAGTGTATCGTGCAATCATAATCCTTGAGTAGTTCAAGACATCTCCTTTGCCTCATGTTGAGTTATTTCTATGATAAAATACACTTTAAACTCTTGTGATTAGTATAAATATCACATTTTTTACCATAGAGATAGTGTCTCCAAATCTTCAATGCAATGATTACAGAAGCTAACTCAAGATCATGAGTAGGATATTTTTGCTCATGAATTTTCAGCTATCGTGATTCATGGGCAATAACTCTATCATTCTTCATAAGGACACAACCAAGTCCTTTCTTCTATGCATCACTATAAATAATGAAAACATCATTCCCTGATGGTAGATTCAATATAGTAGAATTGACTAATATTCTCTACAATTATTCAAAACATTCTTCACACTCTTTTGTCCAAACAAATTTAACCCCTTTACGTATGAGCTTCATTAATGGGTTAGCCAATCGGGAAATATTCTGGGCAAAATGCCGATAATAACCTGTTAAACCAAAGAAACTGTGTGCCTAAGTTATACTCATCGGGGCTGGCCAATATTGGATTGCCTTGTTCTTAGAAGGATCAACAGAGATTCCATCCTTAGAGGCAATATGGCCATGAAAAGAAATCTCTTGAAGCCAGAATTCACACTTGCTAAACTTCCCGTATAATTCATTTCTTCTGAGGGTTTTCAAGATGGTGCACAATTTATTTTCATGATATTCGTAGTTTTTGGAGTATAACAAGATATCATCAATAAATACCACTACAAAGTCATCATGATATTCTTTGAAAACTCTGTTCATTAGATACATAAAGACAGAGGGTGCATTAGTCAATCCAAAAGGCATTACTGTAAACTCGTAATGCCCGTCCCTTGTTCAAAATGATGTTTTCGGAATTTGTTCCTTCTTTACACACAACTGATGATATACAGATCGAAGTTCAATATTTGAAAAGTATTGAGCTCCATGAAGTTGGTCGAATAAATCAACAATGCGAGGTAGGGGATACTTGTTCTTTATTGTTATAGCATTGATCTCCCTGTAGCCAATGCACAACCTCATATATCCATCTTTCTTCTTAACAAAAAGAAAAGGGGCTCCCCCTGGAGAAACAATAGGGAGAATAAATCCATTATTAATTAATTACTCTATTTTTTTCTTCAGTTCCACTAATTCTACAGTGGCCATTCTATAAGGGGGCTTCAATATGGGCCTTGAACCAGAAATTAGGTCAATGGAAAACTCAATTTCTCGTTTTGGATGATGTCCAGGTAAATCTTCTAGAAAAAACATCAACATATTCTTGCACAATAGGTATATCCTCTATTCAAACATTCCTTTCCTCATCCACAGTAATTTTGTTATCTTTCTCCCCAATAATTGAATTTAGTTGAGCTACTGGGGGTGGATCTAGATAAGAATTAGGTGGTGACATTTCTGCTCTAAAGATAAGGTACTCCTTATCGTCATCAAAAATTGTTACATCCTTCTTCTTACAATAAATTTTTTCATAGTGGTTTGAAATCCAATCCATACCAAAGATTATATCAAATTCAATCATGGGTATAACGATGTGATCAGTAGATAAATAACATTTATATGCTCTAATAGGGACTAATTCACAAAACTTTGTTGCAACGATACTTTAAGAGTTTTTACTGAAAACTCCCTTTTAAAATCAAATGGAAAATTTCTAATTTTCATAGCAAATTAGGAAGATATGAAACAATGCGATGATCCAGAATCAAATAAAGTATTGGCTAAACATGAGGAAACCATTAAATTAACTGCCACCACCTCTTTAGAAGCTTCAACCTCAGCAGTAGTGATAGAATAAGCTTGGCCTTGATCCCTTGGCCTCTTCTGAGGTAAGTTTTCTTAACTCTTAGGACATTCATTTGCATAATGTCCCATCTCCCTGCAATTGTAGCATTGAGTATTGGTTGCGTCTTTCTTTCCCTTACAATCACCAGCAAGATGGCCATTCTGTCTACATTTGTAGCATAATCTTTTTCCTTTTACATAGGCACCTGGGTGCTTCCTTCCACAATTATCACATGGTAGAAATTCAACCCTTCCCTTCTTCCCTGTTACCTTATTTCCTTTCCCAAATTGTTCAGCAGATCTCTTCTTCTCTTGCTTTTGTTTAAAGTCATAAGACGTAGAGTGTTCTTTTTCTGTTTTGATAGCACATGAGACAATATCTTAATATGACGAGAAGGATTGTGAGACCAATGCTCGAAGGAGAAACGGTTTTAACCTATCAAGGAAATGATAAATCATACTTTTTGGGTTACCTATATAATCTTGAACATACCTTGCTAACATTGTAAAGTTTGCCTCATTCTTTGTGACATTCTCATCCTCCTTCTGTCTCAGGCTCAGAAATTTCCTTTCCATATCTACTCGATGGTCACGAGGAAAATATTTTTCTAAAAACAGGTCTTTGAACTCCCTCCATTCCATATTTGATACTTCATCATCTTCCTTCATGTTTTGAATCAATGACCACCATTGATCAGCATATCCAGTGAGGCGGTAAACTACAATGATAAATTTTTTCCTTTCACTATTCCCCAAGTCATGGAATATTTTCTATAAGGAATTTATCCATTTCTCAGCTACTAAGGGATTTGTACTCTAATTGAATGTTGGTGGTTGTTTCATCATGAAGTGATCTAACATTGATCCTCCATGCTGTGGATCTGGGTGCTCCATACGGGTAAGGTTATTATTCATAACCTGAGTGAGTTGTCCCAGTATGGTGATTAGCTGATCAGCACCAGTTGCATCACCAGTTCCACTATAATTATCTTGAGCATGAGGTAAATCCCTACATGGAGTGCGTGCATTGATACGGTTTCCATTCCTTTCACTAGGCTCCATTTCTAAACAATGGCATAAACTAGATTAGTTTATTAATCGAAATACATAATTTCATACTCATAAAACACTTAACATAAATTCAATAGTATATGGATATAATCCATAATCATAAAAATGTTGTCATTGAGGATGTATATACTCATAAACCCTTCATAATGGTTTTTACAGAAAATGAGAATTATCCTAAGCATATCCCCCGGGAGTGTCGTAACCATGACTGCAACAAGGCCCATTGTTGTGCACCAGTTCCCATTCGAGTCTAGCTCAAAGCGATATTTTCGGGTTTTACCCCTTGGTACATCTGTGCCAGAGCCGCCTCTACCTGCTCGCATCAAGACAGGGATGTATTACTCAGAAATCTCACAAAATCTTTACAATACCAAAAATCTAGGACGTTATTCTATACTAATATTCAAAGTCTATCTTAGTTCTACATGATCTAATCAGTGTTTATAAAAATATAGCTTCCAACGTTTATTACTAAACTTCCTCTGATACCAACGGTAATGCCCCGACCCCAGTTACCCAGATTCGAGGCATTATTACGTATCATTGGCATGATCACAAAAGATAAAGTCTTGAAAGATTTATTAGTTTATTAGCCTTAGAAACACTATATATATTCATAAGTCTTACATTACATCATAAAATGAAATACAAAAACAATATTGTCTTCATTAAACACATTTATATCCTAATAGACTATCCCTTCAGGTCAATCAATATATACTTCTTCACATCCAGGGAAAAATAAAACATATAAAGGGGTGAGCTTAAATTCTCAATAAGGGTAAGTAATATAGAGGAAAATGACATAAATATTAAGAATAGTAAATAATTGAAACCAAATTCCTTTACTAATAATAAAAATGAATACTTTTATGGAAAGAATATTAGCTGAGTAAATAATTCAATAATAAAACATAATCATGGGTAATATACTAGTCTAATGACCACATGAACCATCAATATTATTTACATAATGAGGGAATGTATAATGTCGGACATTCTGAAACATTTTGTCAAGGCCTCGGCCAAGAAGACTAAAAATGATTAAGGCCTCAGCCAAAACTATAAATCAAATAGGGAAAGGGCCTCGACCAATTCCACTTCTATCTGTCTCACGAAACCTACTGATGCATCGAGGAGCTATATCGGGCTCCACTTGTCACTTACTATGTCCAATATATTCCACAAATGAAAAGGTTTAAACATATCATAAACATTTGTATTAAAAATAGCATACGAAATGCCAATAATTTAACCATAAATCATTAATAGTATAAAGATATCACATCCTCATTCAAACATATCACAAAACCTTTAATACGATATGGAAGTTTTTTATCATAATAAATCAACTCCAAATAAACATAAAATTCATCAAAGGATATTGACATAGATAAAATCAAAAGCCTTTTTAGAGAAATATCTCTTTCTATTTTGAAATCATTTAAGAGTAAAATTATTATAAAATAAGTCATTTACTTTGAAAATATTCTTATAAGCTTGTGAGGGAATCTTTGACTATTTTATAATGGTAGAAAATAGCCGCACCCGCCATATAAGTTAAAAAATACATTTTTACCTTAATTTTGTCAAAAAGGTTAAAAAAGGACATTTTTTGGAAAACAACGGAAGGATTCCTTTATAAACATATTATAAAAAGTCCACAAGGGTATAAATGAATTTAACCCATAGTCTATAAAATAGTAAGAATGTTTTGAAATACATTTTTATGAAACATGGATGTGGATGATAAAGAGGTCCCAGTAGATAATTACGTATAAACAACCTCAGATAATGAAGAGATTGTGAAATAAACCCTAACCTTGTACTTTTCCTTTTTTGATTTTAGGTTAAACTCCTTTATAATGTTGAAATAATTGTTATTAAATTACACAATAATCATATACAATAATATGATATCATATATGATCTTTTAACATTGCTTTGTTAGTATTATTGTCGTTTCGGGTGTTAACTTACTCGTTTTCTTTTATATATTTTGTTACATAAGCCATGTTTTTTATGGATAGTTTGTGTCTTATTCATATCCAGAATGATATCAAGTCCTTAAAAATTATTTTTAATCATCAAATGAGAATTATAATTGCATAGATATGATTGGGAATGAATCTCATCGCGTTTGTGGAGACGGTTGTCCGTACATAGGCACGAGCGACAATATCATTCTTTAGATATTAAAATAATATATAATTATGTGATATATCATATATAAAAAATCATTATTATGTTATTTTTTTTATTTACATCAATTACACATCATTATCATACCCATCCAAAATAATAATGTTTTGAATAACAATTACACCACGACGTGGAGACAGTAAGTCGTACGTATGCACGTATGGTGACATGTCATTAAAAGGATAGATAGAATACTGAATATGGTTGTACCATATTTATAATAACATCACAGTATATAGAAGATACTGGAGTTATTATTTTAAAAAGGAAATAACAAAGGAATAAGAAGATGAAGAAGAAATGAACTTCATAAAGGGTGGTGAAAACATTACCTCTTCTTTGGGTTCTTCCTTTTGATTTGATCAAAAGGGCTCCATAGGTTGTCTTTCTGACTAAAGGAAGGCCTCTAGGATTAAGGGAGGATAGTTGAGAGGGTTTTTGGGCAGAGGATGGATGATTAGCTACTAAATGAGGCTAATATTCATTGTTAATATACATAATTTTCATGTTATTTGTTATTCATAAACACCATTTTAGTTCATTTTACACTTTGAACATCATTTCACATTATGATTGTAATACCTTCTTAAAATGCATTATTATGTGGTACATTTTTGAACATCATTTAAAGTACCCAATGATTCATCTGATTTTAAGGAATTGAATTTTACATATTTTAATTTGATTTTTTGTAAATTGATCTACACTTAAATATGAACATGTTTGATTCAGGGATCAGTGGAGAATTCATGGAGGATGATGGAGATATTTGGCAATGAAAGGAAGCAATTCCGGAGAAGGCAGATTGGACACCAGCCCACTGATGAGACTGTGGGGCCCAACATACAGGCCCAATTAATCCCATATTTCGTGGGATGCTAGAAGACATGTATAGGAACAAATAACTCTTCCGGAGTTAATGCTAATTCGGTCTCCATGGTGGTCATTTAGGCGGCCCAAGTTAGAGATACAATCCTGGGCCAGATTCTGCGGCCCAGAAAAAGAGTCCACTACTTTGATCATATATCGGAATCCACAACTCCAAATGGGCCCAAATTTTATAGGCGGTTATACGACATCTGAATATCCATTTTCTTCTTCTATGGACCACCCTGATTCGGCCGTCTAGAAGGTCCTCAAGACGCGTCTGTTCGGTGAAGTAAAGCTGGCTGCCACCTCGGGTCAAACGTGGAAAAGTCCAAATTCCACAAGCTTTCCACCACCTATAGCCTAGCAAAATTAATTAAGATGATTTGTATTGTTGGTGGTTCGACCCAAGGCTCCCAAAATGCCTATTTAAGGCAGTGGTGGTGAAGGAGTTGAGGATCTTGGATGCCTTGTTTAATTGTAATGTTATGCTGCATTTTTGTTGCCTCAATTTTGTCTTTCACATGTAAGTTGTTCAATTTACTTTAGTTTCTTAATAAAAGTTCTTATTCTACTCTTATTCTATTGTTATTAATATCACTTTGATACCGTTGGATCAAGGTGTGAATTTATTCACACCAACCCTTGTGAAATTATTCACACAACGGTGGAGTGATCATTTTATTTTTGTTGTTTTCTTTACTTCTCCATTTCCTCCCTCATGAGTCTACTTTCTGCTTCCATTGAAACCATGGGATCAATGGAGGGCTAACCCACTTATGGGTTGATCCAAGGGAGTAGCAAGGGGCTGGATTGTATGTTATTTATCACCTAATTAATGTATAATCGCTTCTTTAATTGGGATTTTTATTTGATGATTTTTAAACTCCATCGTCCTTGTTGAATTTAAGGCCACACACTTCAAGTACTAATACGATCCTTTACCTTGAAGTGCTCAAAACTTTGATCCTTCAAGTGTATAGGTGATTAGTATTAGAGGGTGTAGGCATTAAACCAGTAAGTGATGATGTTGTTTTATCTCCTTAAATGAACCCATCTCAAATTGAAGAATTTGAAATCATTAAAAAGAAAATACGTCCAATCCACCCCGAGTGATAACCTAGGATCAACTCATCTTTTAATTTGAATTCACTTAAGTATCTTAGAGTTCAATTAAACTCATCTAAAATCAACCCAAAGTTGGCCACTTCATAGCCAAAAATCCATCCCTTAGGTTGTGTATCTTAGGTATCTTCTTAGGTCTCTATGGAATCGACAACCCAAGCTACACTACAAGGACCGTTCTACCCTTCTTCTCTTGGGTAAATTTGGGCGTGAACCAAATTTTGGCACCGTTTCCGGGGACCTAAGTAAGTTATCCTAGACACTATATTTCTTTTTTTTCATCCCACTTCTCTCATCTCATCCCCAATTTCATTCTTATGGAAAACCCTTTTGAACAAATCCAAACATGGGGAACCTCTCCCTACTTTGATCACTCAACCCCATGTATGATGTACAATGACCATCCTAATTCCTACTTGTGGGATCATCAACAACATACTGAACAACAATGTTTCTATTCATATGATCCACAATACATTCCAACATATTATGAGTTCCAATCCCAACAAGTCCAATCTGAACATCCTCCTATGGAATTCCAACAACTTAATTATCCACCTGGAATAGACCATCTTTCTCAACCCCTTGTCCATAATGATCCACAACCATTACTTGAAAAATTGTGTCAACAAATGGAGATAATGAATTTTGAGGTTTCATCATTGAGGTTAGAACTACAAATCATTAAACATTGTGAAGAACCCATCCCTACACAAACTATCCCTTCCACAACCTTATGTAAATTGTCTAGTTTCCCACAATCCTCTCATGAATTTACTGAAGAGAAAACCTTTGGATTTGGGGAAGATGAGGGGGATCAAGGAATTTTTTATAGGTGTTTAAATCAAGATGAAACTGATTTTTTATATTCACAAGAGGAGAATTTGACATCATGGATTGAGTGTCCTGAATATCACTCCATTGATTCTTCAGAACAAAGAAATTACTGAACCATTGGGAGAAATCACAAACTTTGAGTCCATAACCATTCTTAACACTGATATTTCCAAATTTTTGGTTGAATCTTCTATTCAAAAGGAACCAATTTTTTTGAGAAATTTGGAAAATGAAACTGATTTGGATTCAAAATCTCAACCTGTGTTTGAATGTACTATCTAACCTGATCTCAAAATTATTTTCCTTCCTTCCATGATCAACTATCCCTTCATAGGATATAACCATGAACATTTAGTTGGAATTCATTCTTCTCTTGAAACCAAAAAATTTGGAATTACCATTGATTTCTTTGGAAAAACTACAGTGGAAACTGGATCAACCACTTCAAACATTCTTTGGATTGTCCCACTCTTTGTAGAATATAGGATTGTGAATGAAACAAATTATAAAAATAGAATCAATCCCAACCTAGTAGAATTGGTGAAACATTTGTTCCTTAAAATAATGAAAGTTGGTATTGGATAAGTTGGGGGGTTCATGTCGGGCTAACGACGTTAAACAAAGCGCTGCATGGGAGGCAACCCATGGTTTTCAAGTTTCCTATCATTTTGTTGTTTTAATAAAATTTATATTTTAATTAATCATTTTTATATTTAAAAAAATAGACTGTTGACCTGTTCTTCTATTATGAGTATGGATGGGTATGAAAGGGGAGAACCATATTCATCCGTGTCACGTGGTGTGATCCTTGAGTAATACCTTACCCAAAGATTTAAAAAGAAGACAATGTATCATCAGTTTATTTTATTTTATATATATACTTATATTTTAATTATATATATATATATACTCTTTTGTTTTGTTTGTTTGTTTTCCTTTTTCCACTAGGTAACTCTGCAAGCGACATGGATATCAAAGGACTAAAAGGGAGCAGTAAGAACTTCAAACTTCAACCACCAGGTGACTTCATTCCATAACCCTCATTTTCAGTTTCCTTTTTGAACTTTCATTCTCTACCTCTACAACCTTCTAAATTTTCTTTTCTTTAAACACTGGGGACAGTGTTATTTTAAGTTGGGGGGGGAGATAAAATAAAAAAAATCCTTTTGTGTCAAAAACAAAAATTGAATGATTTGAAAAAAAAAGTAAATGGAAGGAAAAATTCCTTTAACTTTGAACATGGTAATACACATTGCACGCTTTGAAACTGAATATCAAATAATTTAGCATGCCCTGATTCTGATTTTAATCCTTGTATAATTTCATGAGCATAGATTTTGGAAAGTGTGGCTGTCCAATGTGATATTTCATCATTTATATTTTCATCCAAATAAAAAAAATGCCACAATGCACGTCCTCTAGACTGTGGGGTACTAATTTGAATTTTTGGGGTCCCATAATAAATAGCATAGGATAGTTTTATTTTTATGAATAATATGAGTATTCAAAAAAAAATTAAAAAAAATTATTAAAAAATAAAATAAAAAAATAAAAAATAAAAATAAAAATTTGCGTGTAGAGCAATGGATTGATAAAATGCGAGGCTTTCGGCACTTGGGGATCGTGACTCCAGAGTTGTCTAGCCCTGAGTTTTTCAATCTGTCTCTATTTATGGTAATATGACTTTGTTTTTAATTAAGTTAACTCGAGACGATGCCCGAGTATGTGGGTTTCACTTGGTGCCCTAAGGCCTTTGAGTCTGGGAGTCATCGGCAAAGTCTTGCTACATGGGTTAATTTGATTAATTTCAATCTCAATTACTATAGCAATATTGCAAAAAAAAATCAAAAAAAAAAGAGGGATGAAGAATACTCATATTAGGATTAAATGTGATTCCACCTAGCGCTTCCATGATTTTCCCCTTGAATGAAAATGAACCCCCATATCTATTGTGATTCACAACACATCATTACATCTAATTGAGTTGGATGAAGAATGATGATGGATTTGATCAAAGGAATGGGCTTGGTATTGGGATCTGCTTATGAAACTATCTCGTATTAAAATATTTTGATGGGTTTCATGATTTTTTGGTATAAGGTTTTTGGTGATCATTGTGTATTAAAATGTTTTTGGAAAAGGGAATTCGAATTTCATATTGTTGAGATATATTTTGCTCGGGACTAGCAATACTCAAGTTGGGGGGTGTGATTAGCCACTAAATGAGGATAATATTCATTGTTAATATACATAATTTTCATGTTCTTTGTTATTCATAAACACCATTTTAGTGCATTTTACACTTTGAACATCATTTCACATTATGATTGTAATACCTTCTTAAAATGCACTATTATGTGGTACATTTTTGAACATCATTTAAAGTACCCAATGATTCATCTGATTTTAAGGAATTGAATTTTACATATTTTAATTTTATATTTTTTTAAATTGATCTACAATTAAATATGAACATGTTTGATTCAGGGATCAGTGGAGAATTCATGGAGGATGATGGAGATATTTGGCAATGAAAGGAAGCAATTCCGGAGAAGGCAGATTGGACACCAGCCCACTGATGAGACTGTGGGGCCCAACATACAGGACCAATTAATCCCAAATTTCGTGGGATTCTAGAAGAAATGTATAGTAACAAATACCTCTTCAGGAGTTAATGCTAATTCGGTTTCCATGGTGGTCATTTAGGCGGCCCAAGTTAGAGATACAATCCTGGGCCAGATTCTGCGGCCCAGAAAAAAAGTCCACTACTTTGATCATATCTCGGAATCCACAACTCCAAATGGGCCCAAATTTTACATGCGGTTAGAAGACATCCTAAGCTCCATTTTATTCTCCTATGGCCCACCCTGATTCGGCCTTCTAGAAGATCCTCCAGACGCGTCTGTTCGGTAAAGTAAAGCTGGCTGCCACCTCGGGTCAAACGTGGAAAAGTCCAAATTCCACAAGCTTTCCACCACCTATAGCCTAGAAAAATTAATTAAGATGATTTGTACTGTTGGTTGTTCGACCCAAGGCTCCCAAAATGCCTATTTAAGGCAGTGGTGGTGAAGGAGTTGAGGATCTTGGATGCCTTGTTTAATTGTAATGTTATGCTGCATTTTTGTTGCCTCAATTTTGTCTTTCACATGTAAGTTGTTCAATTTACTTTAGTTTCTTAATAAAAGTTCTTATTCTACTCTTATTCTGTTGTTATTAATATCACTTTGATACCGTTGGATCAAGGTGTGAATTTATTCACACCAACCCTTGTGAAATTATTCACACAACGGTGGAGTGATCATTTTATTTTTGTTGTTTTCTTTACTTCTCCATTTCCTCCCTCATGAGTCTACTTTCCGCTTCCATTGAAACCATGGGATCAATGGAGGGCTAACCCACTTATGGGTTGATACAAGGGAGTAGCAAGGGGCTGGATTGGATGTTATTTATCACCTAATTAATGTATAATCACTTCTTTAATTGGGATTTTTATTTGATGATTTTTAAACTCCATCGTCCTTGTTGAATTTAAGGCCACACACTTCAAGTACTAATACGATCCTTTACCTTGAAGTGCTCAAAACTTTGATCCTTCAAGTGTATATGTGATTAGTATTAGAGGGTTTAGGCATTAAACCAGTAAGTGATGATGTTGTTTTATCTCCTTAAATGAACCCATCTCAAATTGAAGAATTTGAAATCATTAAAAAGAAAATACGTCCAATCCACCCCGAGTGATAACCTAGGATCAACTCATTCTTTTAATTTGAATTCACTTAAGTATATTATAGTTCACTTAAACCCATCTAAAATCAACCCAAAGTTGGCCACTTCATAGCCAAAAATCCATCCCTTAGGTTGTGTATCTTAGGTATCTTCTTAGGTCTCTGTGGAATCGACAACCCAAGCTACACTACAAGGACCGTTCTACCCTTCTTCTCTTGGGTAAATTTGGGCGTGAACCAATGGACGAGCCGAAAGGCTTTTAAAGTATGAATAATTGGTTAGATGTGGTGTTCTTTTATAAGGGGGAGGAGGGTCTCTTTAGGAAAAACTAAAAGTATTAATTTATAATAAATGAATATTCTATTTCTAATGGCTAAAAAATGATTTATTTATAGTATAAGGTGTGGATGGGTCGAAAAAAACCCATACAATGGGTTTTAGATAGGTTTGGGTCACTATATTAACCTTATCTTTATGTTTTAACTCTTAGTTAATTAGTTTGATATTTACCATGTCTCTTTTTATTTTTATATTATATGGTTAATAAAAATACTATACACTTAAAAGAGAACCCCAAGTGGTTCATTAATGATACAAATATCATTATATAAGTCTCTTGGCCAAACCATAGTTTTTTAGAAATAGAATATCAATTAATAATATAATATTTGTTTTAAAAACTCTTTTTTGTCAATTTGGACTCTATTTGGAATTTGATTTTTATGAAAATCATCACAACATGATTACTTCTAGAAAAGTTAAATAAATCAATCCTAAAATATCATATTAACCAATAAAATATTTTTATGACATCAAAACTTTCAAATTATATTTATTTTAACATTTATAATACCATTTATTTGATTATTTCATTAACATTGAAAATAATGCATCATCATTGTGTCATAAATAAATTTAATTATTCAATGTCTAAAAATTATAAATCAAATACCATTATGTACAAAATCTTTTTATATTTCTAATTAATATTTATAGTTGAAGTGACAACATATATATCCCTATGTAAAAATAGTTTTACTAAAAGATATATGCTTATGTCATTTTTGTATTCATTTTAATTTAATTAATATAAAGTGTCATTTTCAATTACATGTGGCTCCATGGGGTCCCAAAATCGACCCAATGATTCCCATGGTCGTAAATTCATCATCAAATAGGTTTAGGACATGTGTTGGGGTAATTTATTATTATTATAATATTATTTTGTTACCCTTATTTACCAGATTTACTTTTTAACCACGGTAAATAAAATATTTACCGAAGTAATTATTCAAAATGCCTAAAAATAAAAGTTACCTATTTACACAATTTGGAGCTACTGATTCTAAATATGGAATCCATTTTTCTAAATTCAAAACACAGAAGTAGCAGAAATTAATATAAAATTAATTCCCGCTGTCAAAACAAAAATCATGTTTTTAAGAAATAATAACTATCAAAAGATTGACACTTATTTATGTCCGGTTTAATTGTGAAATTATGTCCAATTACCAAAATTGTGTTAAATGGTAAAAATATATTGAAAATATACTTTAAAACCACTCAAATTAATTTTTTATCACTATTAATTATTTCGATTAAAAAAGTGGGTTTTAATTAAAATTTAGTAATTTTCACTATTCATAAAAATATAAAAGTTATCTGAAAAGCAAAAAAAATTCACCCTAAGCCAATTTTGATATTATGAAACCAAAAATGAAGTCAATTTTGAAATATAAAATTTATAAAATTTCAAAAAGTGGGTATTACTATTCATAACTGCTACTTTGATTGGTTGTAGTGTGTTAGAATCTCGAAGTTGCGTACAATGCAAGCTATTGCATTATTCAAAGGGAAACGTACCGTGGAAGCTTGGGGTGTTACAAATTTCCTTCCCAAATTTAAATCATTTTCTAAAAAATGTTGTTTCAATGAGTTATGATTTAATTTATTCTCTATTTTCTTCATTTATTATTCAGTTCATGGACATTGTAAATGATTGGCGAACCCAGATAGCACTTGGTGAGCCTTTCATTGCATATATGATGTGTGTAATGAGATAGAAATCCAATGTTATGTGTAATGAGTATGTTCTCTATATAATTATTTTATAATTTGGTCATATAGTTATCCAAATTAATGGGCTTCTGTAAGGGGTCTATGAGATGATGTTCCAAGTCACTGAAATGTTTTATCAATTATTTATATATGTTTATAATGTTTCATATGATCAATATTGATATCACTTGGCTCATGGTTATTGATTCTTATGACTCTTTACATTTTTAATGCCTTATTCCATGTTTTAATTTTTAAGATCTAGGTAATTATCCATGTAAATATTATTATATTTAAATCATGTACTTTAATGATTTCATTATAATATTATTCATCTATTATTCTCACTGATGGAATTCATCGGTTAATTATTACATTTTCCCTTACTGGTAATTTGAGATCACCCTTCTAATGTTTCCTTTTTTCATGTTGAAATGAAATAAATTGAATGAGTTATGTCAGGAAGGTATTTCTTATAGATGATGATGATGTATTAATGTGAAAATAAAAGATGGATCATGTGGTAGAAATCCTCATTTAAATTCATGTGAATTGTCATTGTAGGAGTTTGTTCTAATTCTTTAATAATCTAAACCGAAAAGGTCATCGATGATTTAAGTGATACAACTTTTCCATTTGATATTTTATTATTTAGTTATAAAGTAATTGGGTCACAATAATCAATATCAAATCTATGAAAATGATATTTATGATTTTATCACTAAATCCATAGATACGAGTTACGAGTATTCATAATTTTTCTTAAGGTTCGGTTTAGATAATATTATAGATTTGGATGTTTTCGTGTGACTTTTTCATAAGTGTTGTTAATACCATCATTATTCTAAAATATTAAGGTTGATCATATGTTCAATGTCATAAAAACATTTAAGGGTTTTAAGTAGTAAAACATTTGAGGTTACTAATGACATTTTCAGAGATTTTTCTTTCTGTTGAGTTATTTGTAACCCATAGGATCCACATGTGTTTTTATTTAGGGATGAATTATTTTTTCCATGTTTCAAGTAAAAAAAGGACAAATTGACGCCCAGGTTGAAACCCGTCGCATCTGGAATGGTCATGGGGTTTAAACCCACAATTGAAGGGAGACATGGATGTAGCTCATACCACTATCATATTTGATGTTTTGTTAGTATGAAATTTTTACATGTATAGATTATGTTTATTTCAAAAACATATGGTATTTTATTTTAGGAAAAGTGGTTTATTTATCCTGGAAGAATGTATGATAAAATCCATATAATCATTGGGTTTCAAGTATAGTATATAAATGTTTTAAGAGTATAATAGATAGTTATTGGGTGGGTTTCTTTTATCTTTTACTATTAATTTTTAATATTATTGTATTATATAAAGGATTATTTTATTTTAGAATTATCTGATTGTGTACAATCCATTTTGGATTTGTTTAATGTTTAAAATGGGTGAGTATATATTGTAATCCCATTAATGGTTCCATGGTCTTAAATTGTTATTTTAGTTCTTCAAGAATTACAAATTCATCTTGAATAATTAGAATTTTGAGGAAAAAAAAGAAGATATTGTTTTTGAAATTGATTCACTGATGAAATTATTCTTATCAAGTAAATATTTTTTCATATTCTATTAGTCTAGATGGATAGGAAATTCATAAAATCTAGAAAAATGATATTTAATCAAAATTATTATACTAGAACCTTATGTTCTGATAAAATTATGGCCTTTTATATCATCACATATTTATGGTGTTGAGTGCGTAACTTTACATTGATCATTCATATTTTTTGTGATAATTGACCTAAATCACACTATCTAATTATTTATGCTTTCCCTCCCTTCTACAATATTTTCAATATTTTGGTACCTAATTATTTTTTATCCAAGATGAACATCATACATAATTTTCACTCTTATTAAGAGGGTGTTTTATTAAACATTTTTATTATGTGGGTTTATATAAAAAATATTTTTTATTTTAAACCATTGATTACTACGATTATGTTCAAATTATAAGGATGAAATATTTTAATGGGGGAGAGGAAGTAGCACCCAATAATTTTAAATTTATAAAAGTATATTTAGATGTATAAAGGGTGTGAAGCATAGATTTTAACTTATGATACATGCAATAATGAGCTTCCTCAATAGCTTGTGTTATATTCAAGGCTGAATTTTATCAAACAACAATATACAACTATTATTATCATTTAACAAGATAGTTATCACCAAGCCATTGGAATGGTGTTTAGGGACATTATTAAATGATTTATGAAAATATGCTTTATAAATGTACATATAATGAATTCTATGGAGGCCAATTATTTAGAAATTATAATAATGACTTTTTTAAAATATAAGGAAATCTTTTTCTAAAAAACTATATTATTGTACACCTGTGTATTTTATATCAATAAAATAAACAAGTAGCTCTTTATAGAATATATTAATGAAATTTACATTTAATATAATGAAACAAATTTTTAACATTTAACTTATGTGTTTTCTAGAAAATAGAAAAAAAATAAATCCAATTTTATAGTGAAAAACTATATTTTTTGAAAAATATTTTTTGTCACCTTTTTATGGTGCACTTATTTTAAAAATACTTCATAAAATTTGTTATAATTTTTATTTTATAAAATAAATTAAATTTTATAATTAAAATATTAAAATTATCTTTCAGTGAACTTTGTGTATTATTCTAAAATGTTTCACTTTATGAGGAATAGATAAAATACTAAATTTTAGTCAAAATTGCAATTTCTTGTAAATAATTTATAATGATAAATTATATTTTTAATTTATTTTAAAGTAAAAATATTTCATTTAAACATATATTAATCTATTTTTTTTAATTTTTATAATTTTCATATTTAATTTTGATATAACAACTTGTAAAATTTTCAACATTTTCACTTCAAAAACGCATTGTCTCCCCGTGTCTGTGGGATTAATATTAAAAAAATTTAAATTATGTGATTGAATTTAAAACAATTTATTAAATATATGGAATAATAATAATTTCTAATTTCAAATAGGGTAATATTAATTTTTTTTATGGAATATATTCGTGAAATAAATTATGATTAATTATAATAATCATGGTATAAACATATTTACTTAGTGGTTAAACATTCCACAGAAGGAGCCAAATGTACAAGAAACACGTAAAACACACATTGGATGAATATATTTATTCCTTATACCTTTTATTCTAGAGTATGGTTCAGTATTTTATTCATTTCGTAGATAAAAATGTCAGATCATCTAACATTCCTTTGAAAATTTCAATATGTGTCCTCTTCTCCAGTTATAAAAGGCCACTACCTTTCATACTATATTAAAACCTATAAATCCATTTTACAATATGAATACCATAAAAACTCACTTCTCCAATTCACTCATCTCATTATATAATGATTAATTTGGTCATAATTATATCTAATTAAGGACTTTGATTCAAACCAATGGAGTTACCCGAAGAAGAGGTAACATTCTCCTATGAGCGTTTCTATTTTATATATTTCACCACCTAATTAAAGTCACAATATACCGTTATTATGTAACTAAAATACCAACATAAATAAACTGATATGTTTTTATGTTAATGTTATAACTATAACCACACAAAATTCCCTCATATATATTATGAAATCACCATTCGGGTGTATTGGTGACAATCACATCGTGAACCGATGTTGCACGTATTTCAATTAACACCACTCAAAATTTGGGAATAATGACGGGAATAAGATTTATATATTATATTTATAATATTTATAAAAATAATATACATATTGGTTAAACATATATTATAAAATCATTTTAAATTTCCTATCATAGGGGATATGATAACATCCCTCATGTGTACGGTGGACTGCTACATCACAAAGCGATGTGAAGAATTTTTTCACAATCGTGTTACATGTATAGTAATAAGGGTAATGATAATGAATATATATGATATTCCCGAAATAATTATTCCATTCATGACATCATTATTTTTTTGTAAATTTAATATATCATTTTCTTCTTCCAATGTCACACACTAAAGAAGTTATAACATCATTCGGGGACGTGTGGACTACTAACTCCTCAAAGTGATGTGATTCTTCTTTTTTCATCCCCATATCAAAATAATTATATATATAAGTATATATAATTAAATGATAAATTATTTATGATATAATTTTCATTATTTAAAGATAAATTTCACTTAAATTATTTCTATAATGATCATTGGAAAAATGGAAATGTCACTCAGGCATACGTACAACCTACCATCTCTATGATCACACCATTACTCAATTATTCAAAACCAGGTTTAATAATTGGTATTAAAATTATAATATATTTATTAATATAGTAAATTTTCCATGATTATTATTCTATATATTTTTAAATAATTAAACCTTTGACCATAGTTGACATACAAAATTATTTTCTCAAAAATTAGACAAATATGGTCATAACACCCGACATGAACTTATTTCAGTGAGAATTTATATATAACATTATTAAAATTGAAATAAATTTATTAATAAAACTGAAAATTTTTCCCAATAATGTATGTAATAATTATAATTTTATTATTTAGGATTAAAAAGAACAAGTTTGAAAAATCATATTCATGTTAATTGGATTTCTAGTCTCACTTTTATTTCTATAAGAGTTATGTTGTCTTTACCACTCCTTTATTCTATGTGGTTTATATATTTTACTATTTAATGTATTTAAATGAATTTAATTTATTTCATTATATTAAAATATTCAATTGATATTATTCATTCATGGATATCATGATTCAAATGTTACTCATGTAGTAAGGGTTTTGTTGTCTCTATTTTATTTCTGTGAGATACATGCCATATTATCCAGTTATTTTTTCATGTAGTTTATATAATTACTATTATTTTTTATTAATATTATTCATAAAGGTGTGGGTATTTTTATATCCATTTTAGGATTTCTCTTGTACATCTTTTATGGTTTCTTGGTTACCAATTTGGTAAGGGTTTTTTGTCTCAATTTTCCTTTTTTGAGAGGTTTGTAATGTTATATAGCTATCTTATTTAATGAGTTTTATATAATACAACTTTTTCATGATATATTATGGATATAAATAATTTAGGTAAATTATATATTTCATTTATTGTTATTGATTAATGTGGATTGTTATCCAATGTTACAAAAGTGGTAAGAGTTTCATGTTAAAATCTTATCTTTTATCGAGATTATTTTTGATTATTTATCTAATGTTGAAATCTTATGATATTCCTAAAAATAATTATCATGATTTTTCATGTTAAATTTTTATTTTCTTAGAATACATTTTTTCCCTTAATTTTACTATGTTTAGGTAATCAATATTTATAAATAATATTTTTATGAAAAATCATATATTGGATCGAAAACCCTTTTTCTTATAAGACCATTTCTATGAAAAAATTACAAAATGATATTAAAAGTATTTTTAAAACCAATAGGAAAAGTTCCTTATTAAATATTTTAAATAATTTCTAAAACTTTATATATTTATTTCAAGTTTTTTTTTAAAGATAATAATCTAATAAATGTTTTATATTTTAAAATTTGATTTTCAAAATGAAAATAGTATTTTTCCTGAAATTTTTTTAATTAACTTATAATGGTATTTACATTAATTATCTTAAATAATCATTTTTTGATAACTATTCTCAAATGTGTATATTTTTTAGTGATTTTATCAATATTCTTTCTCTGTATGTATTAAGATTTTTTAAAATATATTGTTAATAAATCTGTTTATTTTCCACCAATTAATCATGCTTAAAAGAGATTGATATGAAATTTTTTTCAACCAAGTGGTGATCATATTTCAAAGAGATTATAATGGAATCCATTTTTTTCCAAGTGTTGAGAATTTCTCAAAGATACTGAAATTATTTTCCACGAGTTAATCATGTTGCAATGATATTTATATGAAACTTTTTATTTCCCACAGGTAAATTATGTTTCAAAGAGATTGACATGAAACCTGCTACTTTTTATCAATTTAATCTTGTTTCAAAGAGATTATTATAGAACCTATATCTTTTTAATGGGTTAACCTTTTTTTAAATATATTGTTATGTAACTCATTTACTTTCCACAATTTAATCATGTTCATAAATGGATGAAGGTTTTATTGATAATTTGTGATGAAATGATTTATCTATATTCATTATTCATTATTAAGTTCTTGGACATTATAAATGATGGGTTTTCCTAGATAGTTTCACGTGATCCCATTATATATTATATGATGGGTGTTCATATATAGAACAATAATTCAATGGGTAAATTTTATTTTCTCTCAAGAATTATATTGGAAGTCATCCATGTAGTAATTTCAATAGAAATGGTTATATAAGTTTTCTAAAAGGGTCTATGAGAAGATTTTTTAGGATATGAAAATGTTTCATCTATGCTTATAAGGGGTTTAGTATGTTTCATTTTATCATTATAGATATCAAATTCCTCGTTATTAATTAATATAACTATTTCCTTTCTAAATTCCTTATTATATGTTTTCATGTTTGATGATCTGTGTATTGATGGGTGAAAATATTCATATTTTTTAATAATGCACATTAATGATGTAATCGGATATTTATACACTTCATATTCTCATGATGACATTTATTTGTAAATTCACACATTTTCCCTTCTTAGCAATGGAGCTCCTCCTTTTCCCCTGGATATAAATAATAATACTGAAAAAGTTATGTGTAGAAGGGATTTCTTATTGCTGATGATGATGTCTTATTGTGAATAAGAAAATATATGTTAAGTGGTAGTAATTATCATTTAATTTCATGTTACATGTTCATGTATGATTCTTCAATAATTCGATAAAACTCAAAACCTAAAAGTTCCTCAATGATGTAAGTGATCCAGTTTTTCCTTTTGATATTGTAAGGTTGTGTTAAAAAATAATTGGGTACTAATTATCAAGATCAAATATGAAAATGTAATGTTTATTATTTTAGCATCGAATATGATAATGTGGGTTTCAGGTCGTTATAATCACATCCCATGATTCTGTTTCTAACATGTTAGGTTTCCATACAAAATCATCTTCCACTTACTATGATCCTTCAATAACTTCCTCATAATATTTTGATCCAAACACTAACACCATAACTCCGTGGTGTGAGAAGGGGAAATAATAATGAAACCAACTTTTAAGTTGTTATTAATGACTTGATTAGGAGAATATATCAAAATCAATGAGTATTGATTGGAATTCTCCTCCACTAATCAATAGTCATGACAATAGATTAATAACTCAATATAATTCTACACATTCTTGTACATGAGATAATTTCATTGAAGAAATGTTGTAATGAAAAATTATGAATAATTGTCATCATGTAATCGATAAGGAACCATCATCTCCGACAATGCTTAGTTGTGTCTTTATGAATGATTTATTCCCTACATCTCATTTACATTTAATGAACTTTGTGCATTAATTTTTATAACAAAGGGAAATTA
Organism: Viscum album; assembly: GCA_963277665.1. Taxonomy (NCBI): domain Eukaryota; kingdom Viridiplantae; phylum Streptophyta; class Magnoliopsida; order Santalales; family Viscaceae; genus Viscum; species Viscum album. Next base: position 1,287,164,588 of record OY728134.1, read on the forward strand.
TTTTTATAACAAAGTGAAATCATTTTTTACTTTAATGTACATAAAATTAATTGTAGTATTATATCCTTTATTTGGAATGATGTAAAGGATGTAGTTTGCATGAGATTTCGTTTCTGAAATTTTATATGATTTTTACACTTTGTAAGTCATTTATATAGGGTCATATATAAAATAATAGGTAGGGAGAAGAGTTTATATTATCTATTCCTTGAATAAATTTTAACACATATATTGAAATTAAGGAGTTAACATACAAATTGACTGAGGTGCATACTCAAGGGTCCTATAAAGGGTTATTTTCCATGACATAGTGGGTTTCATGAGTTTAATAGCATAGAAAATACTCTTTAAAATCTAAATCTCTCATAATCTTCTTACATATCCTTATGAGGTGATACCATGTCATGAAGGTCAGTTATATTCTCTCGAGTGTTCACTATATGTATTCCTTTAAATATTTGATTGAATAACTTGTTTCTCATGAAATACAAAACTAAAATGTATTTTGATACATTTTAACATTATATAATAATAAAAATATATAACTATTATAATGTATCTATTGAGTTGTATGGTATAAATAGTGGTAACCACACAATGAATTATATGAATAAATAATAATAAAAGGAAATTTTAATACCTAATCATTAATAATATTCATTTAGTGTTACTAAATTGATAAAAAGGACAATTTATAGTAAAAATGTAAAAAATTATTTTAGTTTACAGTGCATATTAATTTCAAGAAAGTAAATATATTATGGATACCAATGAAAAATTATTTTATTTTTATAAACAATGGATGAATAGTCATTTAATAATAAATTGATAAAAAACATATTAAATATAACGCATAATATTTTCAAATATCCACTTCCCTATATATTTTTTTTATTTTATTATTTTATATAAATGTTAAAATGTAAAATATTAGAATTTTAAATTGATAAAATGAAATTCATTTTTAGTTTAATCTTTATAATATTATCATAGGATAAATTTTATATATCTTTTGGAATGATTAATTTGTAGTGGACTAATAAAAAATACCATTTATTATAATACCATAACATTTATGGAATTTTCATAATACAAACATGAATTAAATATTTATTGTGATTATCGGGACACGTAGTAAAATATTCATTTCCATAAATAAATTATTCATATACAATTATTTATACATGCTATAAAATTATCCATATTACCATCCATAATAAAAAAAATATTTAATTATTATTCCATCTAAAAAATCTCAAGAATTTTTTCAGGATTAGAGCCTTATAAAATTAGAACACAACATAAAATAATAAATCACATGTTCTTCTTATCATGAGGATATTTTTTGTACAATATATGAACATTATTAATTCATAATGATTCATAAACATCTCCTACAAATTCATCTCCATGTTATATCCTTCTAAACATATCACATGTCTTGCTTTTCATCATAACAAGAGAAAATAGAAACATAAGCAGGGGAGAGAAGAATTTATAATTAAGGGAAAAATAAAATTGATTTAATAATTTAATAAAAATTTCATTAATATTATATAAGGAACAAGTAAATGACTTGATTCTATAATCAACTTAAAACTAGGAGCATGTTATATCAATGATAATGAATGAAAACATAGATAATTGTAATTATGAACTCATTCTGATATAATACATAACTTCAAACATTAAAAACCTTCTTTCATGGACTTAAGAGAAGTTATTATCCTATTATAGGAAGATGTTTATACATAATCACAACCTTCCATGAATCATTAGACCTATCAATTCATCAAGAGGAAATATAATAATAATCACATTCAATCACCTAATAAAGGCCAATTCATTCACCATAATAGTTAACAATACTTTTCAAGTAATTCCATTGGGAACCAATTACGGAATAAATATATGGATGTAAATATAATGAAAGATAAATAATTTCATTAAATAATCAAACTACAGTAGCAGTCAATAATAATGATGCATGTCATTACTCTTCACCATCATAATAAAAAAGGATAACATGGTCAGAAACTATATATAGAAATAAGAAGGATGGTTAAATAATATTTCTTCATCTTTTAATAAATCATCTATTTTTGAATATCAATATAAATAATTAAAATACTTCTCTCCATATCAATGAAAAGGTAAATATAATCATTACCAATGAAAAGGAAGAAGGTGGATGGTTAACAAAACATAATAAACTTACCCGATTAATCCATAATCATTCATATCTGAATAATAAATAAATGTTTTTTGAATTGACCTGGAATTAATAAGAATAATTTCATTCTATGTAAGAATCCTATAATCTAAAACTGTATCACGTTGTATTATACAGTTAACTAAATTCTTGAATAACATGATCACATTCATTATATATAAAGAATGTTATTGGTTTGAAAATAACAATTTTTTTTTGAAAATGGCATATAACATTAATGACAATGATCCGCAGAAGTACATGTGAAAAGCCATGAAGGGAAATTGTCCAACCAGAACTGGTTAGAATCGAAAGGGTCTAAGGCCAATAGCTGATGGGCCTCATTGTTTCCTTCCCTTTTGGTAAAGGAGAAAGTACAAAATGAGAAGCATTGGCGAAGTGAGAGAATTCTCCTGATGATGATGCCAAAAGACTGGAGGCCGCTGTCATTATGATTAATTGCATCGATCATGGTGAGACAGTCACACTCAATGATGATATCACCCCATCCACATTCCAAAGCAAGCATTAAACCAGAAAGTATGGTCGTGGCCTCAGCAACTGTCGGTTCCTAGAATGCCTGATTTTGTTCATATTTAGCATCAAGGATTTTCCCCAGATGATTTTGGGCAAGGAGGCCGAGGGAAACAAGCCCATCCTTCAAAAGAGACGCATCCACATTAATCTTGAGGATCCATTCCATTGGGGGATTCTAGTGAGCAATATGGGATAGGGGACACACGGCAAAGAATGTGTATTGTGGCCTTTCCAACCCTCAATCCAAGAAGTGTCCCGATCAATCCAAAATTTGGTGGGTCTATGAGCTTGATTAAAAGCATCATCGTTATTCCGGACCCAAATAATCCAAGCCAAGGTGCAAAGTGAGCCCACATCTGCTGAAGAGAGAGAGGAGAACCAACGCATCAGTAGATCGGGAAGGTCAGAGGACAATTCCAGCGAAGCAACTGAAACTGAGCCCCATTGATTCCAAATATCCTTCGCTCCCGGGCAGTAAACAATAGCGTGTAGAGGAGTTTCTGGAGTGTTCGAGCAGAAAAGGAAAAAAATGGTAATGGAAATATGTCAGTAAATGAGAAGTATCATTGTTGGGATAATTCCAGTGCAAAACTGCCACCAAAATTAATGAATTTTTGGGGGGACGTTGGGCTTCCAAATAGATTTCCAAGGTCCCCCATGTCGACCGACTTAGTGGATTCCAAGAGCAAGTCAGTAACCAGATCTCACCATTTATTCACCCAAGATGTCATTGATCCAAAAGAGATGGTTAGGTCCTATGTCTGGTACCCAGGGAATGCTAAGGATAATTCATTGATCTCTTTCGTTAAACCAATCAAGGATCTTTTCCAAACCCCACCCATGTCCCTAGTTGGAAAGGAGACAGCTAACAATGGAATCTTCAAGACCTGGTTGGGTGGGGGATGTAGCCCGTAGACCATCCTTATCAATGAGCCAGGGATCAGTCCAGATTTTGACAGATGATCCATTCCCAATCTTCCAGTCCAATCCTTTATCCAGGAGCTTTTTATCCCCCCAAATGCTTATCTAGAGGAAGATAGGGTGGGGACCAAGAGAGGAGGCATGAAAGTCCATGTGGGGAAAGCACTTAGCTCATAAAACTCGCGCACATAGAGATGATGGGTGGTTAATAAGGAGCCATCCTTGTTTGGCCAAAAGTGTGTCGCTAAAGAGAGGAAGATTCTAAAACCCCATCCTACCCACTGATTTGGGTTTGCAGATGTTCTCCCAGGCCATCCAGTGAGGTCGATTCCTACCATCATTCTTCCCCCACCAGAAATTAGCAGTACGTGTGTGGATCTTGTCGACGATGACTGCAAGGATTTTAAAAAGGGACATAAAGTATCTTGGGACAGATTGGATGATAGCTTTGATGAGGGTCTCTTTTCCAACTTTAGAAATTCTTTTTGGGGTCCAGCCTTGAATTATTTCCTCAATCCTGTCCACAATGGATGCGAAGATTTTTTTTTTGGATCGGCCAATCATTGTGGGGAGCTCGAGATAATTCTGATGTTTATCCACCATATGGATGCTAGATGATGTGCAAAGTTCATCCCTCTTAGAAAGAGGTACCCTTGAACTAAAGGAAATTTTTGATTTTCCATGATTGATTGATTGGCCAGACGCCCTCTCATACTGAATAATCGCTTGAAAAATCACCCGGCATTCATTAATTGTTGCTCTGGAAAAAAGGAGGCAGTCGTCAGCGAAAGGTGTTGAAATAAATTAAAAATACCCTCGCAAAATACATTGAATGGTATTACAAAACAAGGGATAAAGAATCAAATGTTATAATACTATGAGTTTAGTCCCCCAAATGATAATATATGTATATTATAAGACAAATTATAAACCCAATTATGATGAATCCCTTCAAAATAAAAATTTATTTTGGAAATTAAATATTAAATGATATTTTGGAAAATATTTTTAATAGTGGTGTAAAATATAAATTTACAGGCCCCTTTTAAAGGAATCTTTTAAAATGGTGTCATAAATTATGTTTACAAACATTTACTTTTAAAAATAAACACCTATAATGGATCCATGAAAAGATATATTTTTTATCTTGGAGAAATATGGAGAGGAAGAAAAAATATGTAAAAGTGAAAGGAAAAACGATTTATATTATTTTCAAATTACCATTATTTAAAATTTATATTATAATAATCATAACATACATTAATTCATATAAAAATAATTTAGTGAATAAAATTATAAATAATCTTCTAGTAAAATATTAGTGTTGGAGAACCCACGTGTGGAAGTATGGAGTTCATGAATAAACAGTATAACTCAAATAAAAGTTTCTTGAGTAACTAATATTCAATATAAACAACATACTCCATAAAGCATAAATATTTTAAAAAGGAATTTATATGGAAAATATATATATAATAAGATAATACAAGATAATTATATAAAATGGTTAAGTGTACCCAACTTATATGAAATATGTTCACACAAATTAAAATATATCAATAAATGAAAATTGAGTTGCCAAAAACTCTTAAGACATGGGTAAAAATTATTTAAAAAAAATTAACGAAAAGAACATGATTTTACATTGTTCGTCCAATTAATTACATGGGAAGATAGTAGAAATAATTCATGGGGTATTCAAAATATTACAATTTACAAAGGAAACATGGTTAATAACATGTAATTATTCTAAAAAATTAAGAATATATGTTATTATATTACCATAACATGGTATTTAATCAATATTAAACTTTACAAACTAAAACTGGGGTATAAAATGTAATTTGTCTCAATGATTCATAATTTCGATTAGGAAAACACTTATAACTTTAGTTACACTTAAAAAAACAAATTTAAAGAGAGGGATTTTAATTAAACTAAAAATACCATGATTAAAATATAATTCATTATATGATATCTCAAATATGAAATATATATGGAAGAGAAATAAAATTAGGTCCATAATAAAAATGTGCATTAAAGAGAGGAATTTGAGTGGTAAAACCTTTCCTTAGTCCTGATTCAATATTCACATGAACCAAATGTCTGAAATAATCAAATTACGTTCATAAAATAATTAATCAGGAAACTTATTCATAACTATTTCTATGTATACTCATAATTTATAAATATTATATATATATATATATATATATTTGTTTTTAACTATTTTCAACATCTAGTGTGAGTGATCATTTTCACTTTTCATCAGATTTGTAAAATTGGTGTTGGTATATATTATTTTTCCAAGTTCCATCATTGATAAAAACATATAAGGTTAAGGATTTTATATTCCTTTATATTTATAGTGTTATAATTCCATTCAATGAATTTTTTTGTCACAAATCGTGAATATTAAATTAACAATGATCATGTTTCAGTTATTTTTTACTAAAGAGGGTATTTTTCATTATTAATTACTAAAATGTTAATTTAACCTTACAAGAACCAAAATAAAAATTATTTTGTTATTTATACCTTATTATACTAGTATATAAGTTCTAATAGTCTTTCATGATATAAATGCATAGTATTTTTCAAAAATTTAGTTAAACTAACACAAAAAAATATAATAGATTGAGGTCAAGGACCCTTTATTATTATAGAATAAATTCCAAATTTATAATTCATTTGACAAGTAACCGATACAATATTCAAAGGCCCAGTTTCCCATTGGAAAATAGGCCTATTATAGTATAATAGTTCAAAGGTCCTCTGGCTCAGAAGGAAATTTTTTTAAGCATAGAGGCCCATTTGATTCCCAATTTCCACATGTATTTATATCCATTTTTAGGTCCAAATATAAATTTTAGGACAATTTACCCATAGGAGATTACTAATACTATAATAACCTATATCACTACAATACTTACTACAATGCTCGTCGCCTCAAAATATCCTGAAATAGTGCCTAGCATAGTTATTGTTCTACCACTGTTGTGGAACCTACTAAAGTTTTTATAGTACCCTATAAAATTCACACCATATTAGGATCGATATATGGATGATCCCCTATCTTAATGGAACATGTCCAAGTTTTCTTACCACTTAAAGAACCCAAATATGATCCTACCAAGCTTAATGTATTATTATGAGATGGTTTATTTGTAAGAACAAATTTTTACAATCATAATCATATTATTTGGTGTGGAACTGTGTGATGTATCATAATTTTAAAGGATCATAAGGAGAATATAACAAATATAATGTCATTACATTGAAACAAGATATCATTTTCCTCTTAGTTTCATCATTTTTGAATAATTGAATTAATGATAAACCATTATTGATCATATAATTAATATGTTATCTATTTTTTCATATTAGAAACTTAAAGGAATCATAAGAATTATATTTCTCCTTTAATTTCATCCTCATAACCAACCATGTTTAGTGGTTATTAAAATAAAAAAATCATTCCTTTGGGGTAGTAGTCCACATGTATGCATGGTTGGCGATTTCATATTAGATAGAATGATGGGAATGAGAAATACGGTTTATTTTTTCAAAAAAAATATGATTTAAATATCATAATTATTTATTAAATTCCCAATTTAGGTCATACTTATATGGTGGTTAAGGAAAAAACATTATTACATGGATATGGTAGTCCGCACACACAAGAATTATAGTTTCATTTTTCATAATAAAAAATGGGAAATGATGATTATTGATTATTCCCATTTAATAACAGCATTCATTATATATAACCAATATAGTTTTTATTACAAAGTTATTTGAAAATTATAAATTAAAAATAGTAATAGGCAAAAATGAATTTCTGTATTATTAATTACCCACATTGAGCACATTAAGATTTACTTGGTAGTTCCCCTGGGAATTGATTCTATAGGATAAACGTTTTTTAAAAGAAACTAAATATAGTGAAAAATTATTATAGGGGATGGATAAAGGGTAGAGTTCCATAATGGAATTTGTTTTATGACTCCCATGAAGGGATCATGAGTCTCTACCTTTATAATTGATGAGAGTTTAATTTTGTAAATATTTCAACATAATATAAAGAGATCACTTGATTAATATGATACATGGATCCTAATATGAGATATATTTTATTGGGGAAGATATAATTTCTATCCTAAATTTACCCATCCAATTATAGTTTATTTGTGATGTTTAAAGCTCTTTGCTACTTGAATTATTACTTTTACCATTTTAATTATTTCTATAGTTACTCATTTTTTCCTATGGTAATATAATATTTATTTATAAAAATAATGTGGTCATTAATATATAATTTGGACCCAATGATTCTAAATTTTAAATTCATTTCATATTGTAAAATTTAAAAAGGTGATAAAACTAAATATAAAATAAAAATGTATAATGTATTGAAAATAATTTTTGAGAATATATTACTTATGATCTAAAATATATTTTTATAGGTTTATAAATTAAAACTAACTTTTTTAAAGTTTGATTTCACCTATAAAATACATATATGATTTTATAAAATAGTTTCATAAATTTAAAATTAATAATGATATATTAATAATGTCATAATTTCATGTTATATTTTAAAAAAAATTAGCATTATTCACCTAAAGACAATATTTTTAGAAAAATCCAAAAAATACTTTGAATCTTATATTATTAAGATTAATTGAAAAACAATTTTCCTTTTTTATAAATTTAGATAGATATTTTATAATTGATTATTTATATAAAACTGGAAAATATAGTTGAAAATTGTTTATATTGGAAAATCAAATTTTAAAACGATAACCATTCTTCATTACAATATCCTATCAATTATTAATTAATTTATTGTTAATATATTATATATTTTATAAATATATTATATTAATATCTTTTTATAATTTATGTAATTTATATTAATAAAATTCCTATTTTAGAAAAACAATTATTTTAATCAAATATTGATTTTATTAGTTTCATTACCAATACTAATTGAATATTATTCATGTGAAAAGTTTCCATTATTTATGTTATATAATTATTTCATATATTTTTTTACTCATATTCATTCCTTCTAATTCAGTGGAAAAACTTTTACTATCATACTTAATATTAATATTTTTAACTAAATATAGAATTGTTTCGTTTAATTTTATATTTTTTTTGTGGAGAATGATATCAAAAACATTCTAATAATTAAATGGTAATAATATATTTAAATCACGGAGTGTTACATGCCCCCTTAAATAAATTTCGTCCTTACAATTTTAATTGCTACACACTAATGAAAGTAGGTGAGGGTTCACTTGAAATATTAATTATATATGTTATAACCTTAAATATAATATCTACCATACTCTCTTAGAATATTTATCAAGTTACATATCATCTATCAAACAAAATCATCAATTAATAAAATTATATAACCTATTATGTATCTACCATATTAATATATTCTTCATAATATAAATTTTACAAAACCATTTGAATTTCCATGACATTAAGTAAAAAGAGGTCATATAATCCTTCAAAATTTTACCAAAATAATTAATAATTAATTAATAAATTCACAAACAAGTATAAATATATATTATTTCAAAAAAATTGATAAACATAACCAAAACATATCATGGAGTAATTTTCATTTAAATCTGTAATCAATTCAAAAAATATCCAACCCACTTTTCTCAAAATAAATCATCCCCATATTAACTCAAAAATCAAGAAAATACTATACCCAAAACATATCCATCCATCAAACATATGTTCTCCCATAGTTGTCCCCCAAAATATAACCCTGTCAAAAAATAAATTTTCAAGGTTACTGATATCATTTTATATATGTTTCCAACCTCTAAAGGTTAATTATTGAAGAACAATCCCTAGATGTTTCACACAATCCTCAATAATATTTAGAATATACAAAAATTTCAATGATAAAAAAATACTAATGAGAATAGCTACGTAATAGACCAAAATTATGTGCATTATTTTTTAAAATTTGAATGGTTTTTTGTGATTTTCAATGTTAAAATCCATGGTTTTCATTGTTTTTTTAAATGATGTTTAATTTTAGATAAATAATGAAAAAGGTTTATTAAATGATTAAAAATATAATTTCTTAAATTTGTAATTTTAATCATGTAATATGGTTTTGAAATAAAATTTTCTTATTTTTTAGATAACTCATTTAATAGTGTTTATATAACATGTAGACCAGCAGGCATGCCCTCCACCCCATGCATGCATCGTCATTCAACGCTTTTTGTTTCCTTGGGTATCAACCTCAACTCTCTAATTTCCACCACCCCAAGAATTCCCCACCAGTCACTGCTCAACACCATCCCATGAATGCACTGCCACTCTCAACTTGCCTCCACCCCATGAATTCCCAACCGTTCTCATCTTTTTTCCACCCCATGTATGCACCACTGATCGTTTCTCGTTGAAACCCAATTCATGAACTGTCGCCCGCTGCCTCCTCATATATGCACTACTTCACACCACCACCCCATGCAAGAATCATTTTTCATCGCTCACCATCACAGTAGAAATGCATTGTTGCTCACCTCTCTCTGCCACACCATGAATGAACCACTGCTCTCTGTTCAAAGTTACCCCATGCATGTACTACCACTTGCTGCTTGTGTCCACCGCATACATGAACCACCACTGACCCCTCGAGCCACCCCATGCATGCACTGCCTCTTGCTACTTTCCCCCACAGCAAGCAGGCATCCACTGCATGATTTTCGCCCCCATATACACCCAATGCATGGGAATCCATGGGCGTCATTATTGCACCACTTCTTCAACATCATCCATGCATTCCCGAATATCTTCTCTCTACTTCCATCGAACATTGCTTCATGAATCTAGTCACTAACTCCCCACAATTTTCTATAGATTGTAATCCTCAATTAGTGATACTAACTTCATGGAACAGCCCTTGACGAATCTCATTTTCTATCACAACTTGAGATCCACTGGTGTCCTCTACTCTCTCACCTACTGCCTTCCCACTACTTCTATCTCACTAAGGATGGCTACGTGGAGTCTTCAACACTAGATAATGATTATCACAGTTTCATGGGTTGATTTATATTTTCATTCATTACACGTTGTATTTTCATTCACCATGGGTCCTTTGGTAATTTAACTTCCCAAATATCTCCTCCCTCATTTTTGGGATGGTTAAATTCCATTCAGTCCATGCCACTCCCCCATTCTTGTATAAAATAGACTTACGTCCATCCAAAAACATCATTCGTCCATCGAGGAGGAGATCTCCACATAGGTGCCACAATGCACTATCTTCTTCCCCCCAATTTATTCTTCCTAATTTTTGTTATCTATTTATTTATTTATTTTGGTTATATATTTGATTTTAAATAGTAATTTTAATTCTTCATTTAGTTAAATTAATTAATTTATGCCTGATTTTAATTTTTATTCCACCTTCCTTCTCCATCTAATCTTCTTCTTCAAATTATTGTTCTCTAAATATTATTATTATTATTATTACATTTAAATTATATATTTAATTTCTTCTTCCTCCTTATATTTTTTTATTTCTCTCTACCAATCATACCTAATTATTTTTATTTTATATATAAATATCTCATCACCCATATTTTTATTTTATCTTTTATTTACTTAAAAATATTATTTTTATTTATTCGTAATTCCTTATTTTTATTTTAGTACATCTCTTTTTCACTCACATTCCACCAAGTAATCACTTGCTCTTGAAAATGAGAGGCTCGCACCAAGGCTTGTCCATGGGGGAGGTTAATGTGTTCTTGAATTTTCATTAAAGTTTATTTTATTTTTTTTATTACTTTGAGTAGCATGGATGGTTGATGTGGATGTCCCTGATGTGGTGACTCCCCACTAATGAAATGAAACTAAATATATTCTATTATTTTGTTTAATTAGTTTTCCCTCCCTCCATTGGTTTTTCTTCACATGATATATTTTAAATAAAAAATGGATGTAATAAAATTGATTGAGTTGGGTCTTGGAAGATGGAACATAATAGGTCAGGATATGTCATAAACCATAATTAAAGGAGGTAGTGGAATTGAGATTTCTTAGGAATTTTTTGATTTTAGGAATTTATAAATGAATAATAGAATTTCAAACATGATATTTTATGTTAGGATTATCAAATTAAAATCAAACATATAATGTATAAGAATGATGGAATCCAAAACTAAACCCAAGAAAATGTCTTTTCTTCCTTAACTTATTCTATCTAGAAATTTCATAATTTTTTAAATTCTCCTTTTTTGAATATAATCTGTTTTGAATATTTAAAACACATAAAATTTATCATTTTTTCATTAATTTATTAGACCAAAAATGATGTATTTTATATAAATTAGATAATGTAAATGAACCAAAATGAGAAGTCTCCTCAACTGAGTCGGTCGTGGTAAGCCACTATGTTGCACTAGGAAAAATAATATTTTTTTCTATGCCATTTTAAAGACATGCCTAAAAAGTGGTGTCATTTCAGGGGATATAAATGGTTATTTCAATCCATTTTTGTAAATTACCCATTTTTTTAATATTTCTATTTGTTTACATTATAAAAAAATTCTAAAAAATGATTTTCCAATTATGTTTTCAAAATACTATTCTTTCATTTCATTAAACAGTTACACACGGGTGAAAGAACCAATTATTGAATCTCCCTTGTTCATGGTGGATGCTATTTTTGTTAATTTTAGAGATGTGAGAACTTTTTTGAAATAAAATAAGGGGGATTGGGTATTAAAGTAATTCATAGCTTTCCAGAGGCTAAACGTGAACAAACAAATTTTCGAGGCGATCGATTAGGAGATAACAGAGTTCTCCAATTACATTCCATAATTTTATCAGGTGTCTATGGTCCAAGAAGAGTCCCTCTTAGTCTTCCTTAACATTTCATAAGAGATCCATGAAATGGAGGAGCTTTAGTACCTGCCTCCATTTATTATTTCTCAACTCCAATAGGTACTTTCCACTCAAGAAGAAGTTCAGGATGAACCAACTCAGGGAGATAATACATTCATGAACTGAAAATAATTTTATTTTTTTGAAACTAATATTAGTATCACTCCTAATTGTTTTTAATTATAATATTTGGCCAACTCATATGATTCCCTTTATGAATATGATGAAAATTAAAATTCACCTGTTGAGGAACATTTGGAGATCCCTAAACACATTGAATAGTTTCTTGAGGAAGTACAATAAATGATCCAAGTGGTGTTCATGAAGACCAAATCTAGAGGATGCACACATCAAAAGGTAATTTTTTCATAATAAATCTCCATAATTAAATTTATTTCATGTAAAATTAAATTCTCACCATCCTTTTGAATATTATTTTAATGATTCACATTTAGAGAAACAAAAGGATGGAGAAGAAGAAATTACACAGGTTCCAATAAAGAGGTGGAGGTTTTATACATCATCTTACCCCCACCATGAAATATATACCACATTTTTAAGGGAGGATATTTATTATATTCTATATTGGTAATTCTAAAAAACAAGAAAAAAGAATTGAGATCTGGGAAAAGAAGAATGTGGTGGTTCAGGTCCATAATTCCCCAACCACCATCAGACTTTGGATAATAGCTAGTACTTCTATCTAGAGGTAGTAAAAATTTAGAGCCCACTTGGGGGATCATACTAAGATTTATCTTTACATTATATTTAGGAATTTAGATTTCAAATTCAGTATTAGTAATTAGTCCAACAAGTTACCCAATCCCTTCTATCTATTTGAGATTAAATGACATGATCCTTGTTATTAATTGAGTAACTCCCCATTATATGTTGATAATGGTAGAGGGAATCACCTAAAACTAGGGAAGAAATAAGAATTATATTTATTTAAAAATAGAGTTAAATTTTATTTTTTTATCTTTCAGACTATCTACATTATTTCAAAACATGTTTTTAACTTTATAGAAAAAAATGGATTCCCACGCTTGAATTATTCTTTACATGGTTAATCTATGAGACATGAGTTTCTTAGAAATCATGTTATACCATGTTTAATATTTTAATTTTAGTGATATTAAATGAGTAAAATGGATAAATCGATGATTATTGTGAAAAATGTATATTTAACTAAGGGCTCATAATTTTAGGAAATTAATAGATTCACATTAATGAAATATCCCAACTATTTTCCATGCATTGAATTTTTGAAATTCATGTGAATTGATTTATTATTATTAATCATTCCTTTAGTGATTTTCCCATATCATATTTTTATTCCATAGAGGATTTGTAGACAAAGTACTTCCTATTTTATCATTATAATATTTCTGTAGTGATCATGGGACATGCCACATGCCAAAATATTAATTTGAACTTGTCAAATCTATGACTATGAAGAGACACATTTAAAATGACTGTGGAATATTTTAATAACCATATATCCCAAAAAACTACCTTTAAATCAGTTCTTCTTTAGCCTATAGAGACCATGAATGAAATTTAGAGGAATGATCCATGTTTCAAGCTATATTTATCCATTCCTACCCTCCTCTTACTATTTTCATGATATTAATTAGATGAATTGTTGGGGTGAGGGGAATCATGGTAAATGGGATGACATAAATTATAAGGAAAAAGTGTGGGGTGATTATTGTGGGAATTTTAAAGGGTTTTTGAATCATTCATTGTACTCTATTGTTATTCCCTCTAGAATATATAAAAATTTAAAATAATAAAATGAACCAAAAATTGATAAAAATGGGTTGTGATTTAGGTAAACCAAAAATCACAATTACTAAACCTATTATTTTTATTATATGTGGTTAGGTGGTGGATGTGATGTTTATTCTAAGAATACATTTTGAAAAAAAGAAAAAAAATTGAAAGGTTCTTTGAAAATTAAAATAAATTATAAAAAATAAATAAAAACTATTCAAGAAAGGGAAAATAATTCATTATGATCAAAATGATCATAATCTTTACTTTGGAATTTTGGGGAAGTTGGTAGTTGATATAAATTTAAGGTAAGAATGTCATTAAACCTATAATTTGAATAGTTTACTTTATGATTTATGAGACAAACCTCCTCCTTGATCATTAATTTTTAACATCATGTCTTACCAACCTTATTACTTAAAGACATTTGAGCCTTGATTACAATAACTCATGATTTAATGTTATTTTTGTCTTCACAATGTGTAGAAAGTAGTTCTTTTACAATATTATGGATAAGAATCATTTACTCATGATATGAGAATAAATCAACATGAATGTTATCATGAGATATACGAAAAAAGATTCATTTGGGGTAAATCTTGATTTACAATGTTTAATAATTACGAATTAAGGAACATAAATGAATAAGAAGAGTAGTTCGATCACTATCAAAAAAATTACAATGATTCGTTTTATTATTCAATTAAAATTTTAGAAATTGAATTGATATTTTATGATAATTTTGAATGTTCTATTTAAAATTGATAAGAATATTTATTTATTACACTGAAATTTGAATATTGATATAATTTGTTCCTATTTAATTATTTTTTGGGATTTTATACTTGAGTAAAATAATGGATTATATGGGGTGGTATTTTATTGAAATAAATTAGGTTCACTTTTTTAGCTAACATTCCAAATGGTATTTATGTAAAACAAAATAGTTTATCATCTAGTTCCTCTATCCCATGAATGCGCTGCTTCTCCCTAGTCTTTGTCACCCAAGGCATGCACCAGCCTACGCAGCTAACCTCCACTCCATTCATGCATCGCCACTAGTTTCTCGATTCCACCTGAAGTAGGTACTGATACTCTCCACTCACAACCACCCATACATGCACTACCACTCACTGCTCAATATTTCATACATTGACTACTTCAAATCCATCATTTGAAGAAATAACCAATTAATAGAGAGAAAAAGTAATTAAACAAAATAATATAATTTATTGAGTTTCATGTCACTAGTGGAAAATCACCACATCAGGGAAATTCTTCTCACCCAGGCAAGCTACTCAATTCTATTACAAACATAAAATAAACATCAATGGAAATTAATGAATGCCTTAACCTCCCCATTGACGAAACTTTGGGGTTAGCCTATCATTTCAGAGAGTAGATGATTACATGGTGGAATGTGAGAGATATAGATAAAAAATAAAAATAAATAATTATGAATAAATGAAAAAGAAAATTATAATGAAATAAAATAAGAAATAAAATGAAGGGTGATGATATATTAAAAGAGAAAATAAAAAATAATGTGGGATCAGAGGGATAGAGAGAGAGTTAAAAATTAAGTAAAAGGAAGAAGAAGAAATTAAATATACAATTTATAATTAATGATGAAATAATAATATTCATAATATTCATAAAAATAATAAGAGAACAAAATAATGAATAAAAAGAGAGGATATAAATGATAGTGAAAAAAACATGTATAAATTATATTATTTAATAAAATGAAGAATTAAAATAAAAATTTAAATTAATATTTATAACTAATGAAAATATTAATAAAATGGGACAAAATTAAATGATTAAATGAGGGTGGAAGAAGATGGTGCATCACAACTCCTTGGTGGATATCCCCTCCTCTGTGGTTGACTGATGGTATGGGATGGAGGCAAGGCTCCATTATGTGGGAAAGGGGGATTGATATGGCCTTATTGAAATTAAAATATCACTCAAATCAAGGAAAAGATTATTGAAAATTTAAAAATCTCAAAGACTCGTGGTGAATGAAGATATCATCTGGGATGAATTCATATTTAAATCACCTAATAGAACCCGATTAATCTACATTAAATGTGGAAGAATCTATGCAGGCATCCATAGTGAAGTGGCGGCGGAAATCAAGTGATTGGTGGGTGAGTAGTAGTAGCTTATGGTTCTCAAGAAGTGGAAGAGCATGAGTAATATTGGGGATGTTCCATGCGTTAGATGCCAAAAATAGTGGTGGGAATGCTATGGAGAATGATAGGGAATCAGTGACTGCATGCATCCATTGAAACTTGATGGAGGAGGAGAACAGAGGTGGTGGTATGTAGGGATGAAGATTAAGTAGCGGTTTGGTAATGTCATTCGGTGAAGCCATGTAGTGGGTGCATTCAGGGGTTGTATTGATGCAGGGGCTGCAAGCATGTGGTGGTGGCATTCATGTGGTGGCAGTGAGCTGTGAATGGTGGTGTTTTCATGGGATACTGGCTAGTACTGAGTGGAGATTGAAAGTTCGTGGATGGGTGGTAGCGAGCGGGGAGTAGTTTTGTAACCATAGAGTGGAATTAAGTTGTGGGTGGTGACACATTCATGATGTCGTAGTGAGGGGAGTGTGGTGGATAATTCCATGGAAGATGGCGAGCGGTGATGGATGCATGGGGGGCGACCATTGGGCAGCGGTGCATGCATGGGTGGAGGGGTGTGGCAAGTGGTCGTGCATGCATGGGATGGTGGCGGGCAGGGAGTGGTGGTGCATGAACTAAGATATTTCATATTTAATTTCAATTAAAATATCAACCTCAATACCATATATAAAGCTAGAAAACTCACTTCTCACCATAATTAAAATATACTAAATATTTTACCACTTACTTATTCTCCCTTATTTAGTTATAAGACATTTTAATATCTAGGAGCATATCATTCCCAATATCATTTCCAAGATCCTATTTGAAACAAATACCAAAAATAATATAGTTAATATAGAGTCTAAAATAGGAATATGAAAACATACATATGAATATTTATTAACTTTAACAAAAATTTTAAACCACGAATAATATATTAACTTGATCAAAATCAGGGAAAAATGACTTCATCCAAGCATTAATGTCATCCAACCAAACTTGTTTTACCCCAAAAAAAACTGAATCAATATGTTGATTCTCTCTATTCCTATCCCTTTTGATAATGGAAAAAGATAAATCTATTAAGTGATAATGTAGGAACCAAATCTTGAGAATCACCGAACCAAATGATTGAGATCCCCTATCATCCACCTAAATAGCCTTGATGATGGTAACAAAATAAGATTTGATGATGATGGAATTATACCCCTTCTCAATCAATAGTGATAAACCATCCCAAATTTCATGAGCCTCAGCCATATATGGGTCCCAAAGATCATGTTTCGACTATTGACTATCTGTGGAAATACATCCATATAAATCACGAACCATGATTCCAAACCATATAATATAATTCCCCAGAAGGGTAGTATTGACATTGAATTTAAAAATGCAAGAGGGGGAGGAGTCCACTGGGTGATCCCAAATATAGAATTATGGTTCTCCATCTGAGAATTAGTATACTTCCATATATTTAACCAAGTAGTGTACCTTTTCACCTAGAAACCATTTGGTTTAATGAGCAGGTTGAAAATAACATCGTTAAATCTCACCCAGATGAACCATAAAATCATACATAATAATTCTACCTAGTCTATAGTATGAGTAGAGACCCATTAAATGAGCAGCACCATGAGATCGTTCTCCATCTCAATAAACCGAGCTTTGTTGGGAAGCCATGCAGTCCAAACATCCCTTACCATAGGAAAATAAAAGACGACATGTGAGGGAGACTATGGCTTTGCGATGCACAATTTAAGAAAGTGGATTTTCATATACATGGAGGAAGAAGAGGATTGATTTTGATGGTATCATATAGGTGCAGGACTACCCCCAAAAATAGAGAACGTTGCGGGGGACCACCATGTGCGACAAAACCTTACAAATTCTATCGATATCCTAAAGCTGCACATCAAGGGCTAGGATATAGGCAGACATCACTAAAAATGATCTTGAAAACTACATGCAACAAGAAATATTTTTGGTACCCATATCACTAACACAGGGTTTACTTTTAATTATTTTAGTATCTCACTCATTAAACCATATTTCAAATATATCAGTTTTATTTCCCTTACCTTCCTTGTTTAATAGGGTGCATATTGTTGCCTCCTCAAATCCAGTAGCCACTAGGGAGGTACCGAAGAACCCTTCATTTTCAAGAATAGAGGGATCCTTCCAAATAATCACAATAGATCTATCCTCGATTCTCCAGCATATTCCACAATTGAGAAGAGCATGTGATACAAAAATATTCCTCCAAAGGAAACTCAAATATGGGCCTAATTCCACATTATAGAAATTTGTGTGGGAAAAATACTTTTCCTTAAGAATCCAAACGCATAGAGAGTTAGTTTTTTTAAGTAGTCACCATCCTTGTTCATCCAAGTGTGAATTATTAAGGAGAAAAATTTCATGAAAACCCATTCCCCCTCAAGATTATGGGTGAAAAGTTTATTTCAGACCATTAAGTGGATTTTGTCCTACCCAATGCTATATCCCCAAAATGAATTGTCAACACATGAATGAATTTGGTCAAAAAACATAGAAGTAAGATTAAAGATAGATATGATATAGATTTGAATTTCTTTAATTAGTGATTTAATAAGGATTTCATTCCCCACCGTAGAAACCCACTTCTTTGTGAATCCATGCATTTTTTCCAATCTTATCAAGAAAATATGAGAAAACATATATTTTTTATCAACCAATAATTGTTCGAATACACATGAATTTATTGTTTTTTTACTGTTAGAAGACCCTAAACCTGATATAGATCTTCATTCATGCTCAAAGAAACCCCTATACAATAATAAATTTCTGATTTAGAAAGGTTTAAAGATTAACCAGAAGCCTCCTCATAGATTCAAATTAAATGGCACATTGAAATGAATTCGTTATGTGTGGACCTTGAGAAAAAAATGGGTATCATCAGTGAAAAGGATATGTGAAATAGGTGGGATTCATCTACATACATTTTACCCATGGATACCATTATTGCTTTCATCTATAGAAAACATCATTCACAAAAAATAAAAAGGAACATTGAAAGATGATCCCCTTGAAAAAGTCCCTAGGATGAGGAAATGTGTTGGTTGAGGTTGCTATTAATATTTATCCTAAAAGAGATATTTGAGACACAATTCACTGAAATACAAATACATTTATATAATAAAACCATTTTGGTTAGGATGCACTATAGAAAATACCACTCCATCGAATCATAAGGCTTAGTCATATCAAGAATTCAGACCATAATACCTCTCTTGAATACTGATCAATTTTTCATAGAGAAGAAATTTACATTGGAAATAATGGAATTGTCTATAAACAACATTATAGGAAAAAAGGAACTCTGATTTTCAATAAAAATAGGCATTAATGAAGGATGTATCCGATTAGCCATCATCTTTGAGAATATCTTATTAGAAACATTACATAGGCTAGTGAGCCTAAAATATGAGGGAATAAAGGAATTTATATTTTTTTTGTATTATGGTGATATTAGTATCATTAGAGATGGAAATTCTTCCCCCACAAAATGGTTTCTCATGAGGACCGAGATATCCAGCCCAACAATATGCCATTATTTTTTGATGAAAAGTACATGAAACTCATTTAGACCTATCTCTTTAGTCGAATAGATTTATTTGAGGCCCCCCAAAATTTCTTCATCAGTAAGGTAAAAATATAGCAAGTGATTCATGGAATCATAAACCACATGTTTAATGAAATATTCAAATTTAGTGGAGAATGAGGGGGTCCTTTCTATATTTTGTTTTTTGAAAAAATTAATGAAAATATTTATAATATCTACATCATTGGTTAAAACACTACCATCATTATTAATCATGCAACATATGTTGTTTTTGTAGTTCCTTGATAAGTCATTTTGGTGGAAATAAGAAATGTTGGAATCACGCTCTCTGATATGGGATTCTTGGAAATGAATTTCTATGATGCATTCCCAGATGTGGAGCACTTCATCCATCTTTGTTTCCATCACATTACTTCTGGAGTAGGTGATATCAATGGTGGGATGAGATTAGAGAACCTGTAATTATTTTTCAATGAAATCACATCATTTGTTAGGATGATGAAATTGGGAAACACTCCATGGTTTGAGAATGTATCTGGCATAATCAAATTATCCTCAATCTCAGGGTTATCAACCTTCCATCTATCTCGAACAACATCTTTACATTCCATATCTTTGGTCCAGAATCTCTCAAATATGAATGGTTTAACATGTATTGGTTTTCACAAGGCATTAGTAGTGTTGATAATAATGAGACAATAATCCTAGGATACTGGGATCAAGTGAGATATATATAAAGGCCTAAATAAATTAGTCCATTCACTCGACCCCCAAAAAATGTTCCTTCCTTTTTGTGATACAGGTAAAAATTGATTTTCCATGGAACCAAGATAAAGGTGTATTAGAATATCGTAAATCATAAAGGTATTCCTTATTTGTTTCATGTGGAAACTCTATCATAGTGGTATGATATCCGATGGAACCTGCTTCCTTTTCAAATTGAAACATAATTTCACTGAAATCCACTCCAAACAAAACTAGTCCAGAAAATATATCCCGTAGGATTTGAAGAATCATCCATAATTTCCATTTTTCTCTCTTAGAGGGATATATGAAGAAACCAATGAATTAACATGTGGGGGTATTGTGGTGGTGAATAGTGGTTCTGATGTGGTTATGAAAAATGGAGTAAACACATCCATGATTTCTTTCCAAAGATGATAGAGACCACTTGAGTGGAAAAAGCGAGGCACTAGAAAGCAACCATGAAATATATCTTTAAAACTAATACCTATCAATTCGCTGCATTATAATAGTGTTTCAACCAGAAAAACCATATCAATGAGACCTGGAGTGCAATGAAATTAAAACATTTGAACTGATCATGGGTTTATAGTCCCACAACAGTTACAGAAAAATGTTATCGTTGGTGTAGGTAGGATTGGATGAATCCATTATCCACCTCTAAAATTTTAGTAATCGAACCACCACCTTCTTCTTTCCATCATTTAGGATGACTCTCTGTTTGTTGTGTGTCCTCATAGACTCTTTTATAACCACAAAATATTGATGTCATAATTTCATATCCAGGTTTCCCTCGGGATATCCTCTTCCACAAGTGGTGATGTTTTGGTCCTTGCATCAACATACAATGAATTTCTTCACTTTCCTCCAAAGAAAACTTGTAAGGGGTATCTTTAGCATGAGGGAATAGTTTTGAGGGGGTTGGAGAAAATCTTCTTTGACATGGATGGGAGATTAGGAAAGTCCCATATCCCTATTGAAATCAATAAATATAAGCTTTCCATCAATCAAATATGATATTTCATACCATGGTTAATGTAAACTTGATTTCTTAGGCCCAATAGAGGGGTTTTTTCATTAAATCTTTCTTATTTGGAGAAATGGTATGATCTAAGGGAGTATTTCTCTTTCCCAACATAGAAATCAAATTATGGACACTTTCTACATGCACTGTGAGTGCATTCACAAGTTTATCAATGTGCCATGATCTTTCTGATTCAGGAACATGGAAATTTCCATAATTATTTCCATTCAACCAAGGGATAAACTACATGATAGTAAACCCATTTTCATCCAAATCCTTTGTAGAAAAGTCTTTTTTAGCATGTTCAGTATACCCATAGAGGAATAAAAAGATATTCATTTTCCTATATTCATATGAAATCCTGATCATTGAATCATATGGAGAGTGAAATGTGACCATGAGAATAGGGGATATAATATCATAAAAATATTTAATCCTCATCAAGGTTCCCTATAAAATGGGGTATGATTGGTCCCATTATATGAATAGTCCAATATGGTTCCCTATCTCCTTCAGATCATGATCTAATCTCCACCAAAAGGAAATACCATAAATCTGAATCCAAAACGGAGACATCGAGAGAGAAACATTCAGAAATTCTCCAACTTTGTTCAGATATTCCAAAATATTGATGTGATTATCAAAGGACCAGGGCCTCCAATGAAGAATCATCTATTTATCATTTTCACTGAAGAATTCAAAAACTATAAGCCATGATCCAACCTCAACTATGGCCACACCATCTACTAGGCACCAAATAGCCTATAATGTGTTCTTCAATGTATTAATACAAACGAATCGACTACTAATGAATTTTTCCACAGTAAGTCGGACCATTAATTTTATTGGGGTCGGGAAAACAAAGATAAAGTGAAAAGGAATCATAGATCTAAAAATGATTACTAGAAAACATAGAGAAAATCCATCACATTTAGAATCATAGATCAGAAAATTATGATCTGGTATGCTATATGGAAATCAAATATTAGTCGTAATAGGCAAAGAAGGCACTGGTATGAATCCCCCTAGATTGTCGATGGAAAAGCTCTAGAAATATGAGAGAAAAACTAGAAAACTGAGATATCAAGGGGGAGACTATCACTATCGATATTAATGATCATAGATGATATGGTGTGCAAAGATGTAAAAATAGTGAGAAATCGTGGAGGCTTCAATTCCAATCTGAGAAGGGAAGAAATGATGAGGTGGAAACATAGATCTTATTATGGGATAGTTGTAGATGCAGAACCAAGAGGGTATAATATGGCACACTGATCCAAGAAAGAAGATGTCAGTGAATGGTTGTCATGGAAACCACAGAACTAGACTAGATCTATTGATCCATGTAAACCGTAAGTAAAGAGGATGTAGATGAATCTCTTTATCCATGTGGAACCCCCTAAAAACTACAAGACCTAGGATAACAAACATACATTGATTAATTTATTTGATACTAGTAGTAAAATCTATGTTATATCCATCCACAATTAAAAATTCATTTACAATTATTTTACCTCTTACATTTAAAGGATATTTTCATTTTTAGAGATTCATAGAAATATGACCCATTATATTCTAATAAATCCCATATTCTATATATCAGGTAGTCATTGTTTTCAATAATATAATAAACATTATAATATATAATGAGGCATTAAAATAAACTAAAAATTCTTCCTCGTGTGAAATCTGTTAATGTATGTGTTGTGTACTAATTTTGTACCTTAACTAGGGTAATGTATATATTAGAAAGGGTTAGATCCAATGTTTAGTATGGGAAAACATTCTACTAAAACATTCATTGAATTAAAATCTCATAAATATTATTGAATGTTTAAGTAAACAACATGAAGCTATAATCAAATATAAACTCGGAGAAATACATATCAATGAAAATAATGAAAACATGAGTATTATTAGCACTGATCTCATACTGATGGAAGAAATAATTCCATAAATCAATAACTTACTATCAATGCCTTTTTTATGACAATATACTATTATAGGTATATTTTTACACACAATAACAAGTTTTTTCCAATGGGACGTGTAGATGCATCAAGGGGCTATATAATTTCATGTCATGTCCATTACCTGATTAAATTTAATGAATTAACCATAATATTTTATATGAATTTTCAAACCATTCCCTATAGAATGTATTAGGGGAAAATAATGGTTATGATTATAATGAAAGATATAGAATGTCAATACATAGTCCACCTATATTAGAAGTCAATAATCAACATGAATGGTGATCCTTTTCACCATGTCATTAAAAGAGATAACATGATCACAACTGATCTAGAAAAATAATGTGAATTGTTAAATAATAAATAATCATAATGTCAGTAATTTTTCCATATTAGAATAAATGTTTACATAATTGTAATAACTTTTCCCATGTTAATAATAGGTAAATTGATCATATCCCATCTAGAATAATAATATGGGTTTTAAAAATTCACATTCAAATTTCCCAGTTAATTAATAAACATTGTAATAGAAATATAAAATATATTAATTATATATATTTCCTCATCCAATAAACATAACAGTTTTCAATATAAGCATCCCCCAATGTAATATTGTATAGAGTAGCTATATAATTTTATGTACATGATGGAGAACATGATCATAGGAAATATAGAAAATAAAAGTGTATGGTTTCAAAAGTACATAACCCTAGTGTAAAAAACTAAACCTAAAATATTGATGAAATAAATGAAAAATATTATCAAAAAAATAATGTATTGCATAATAACATTGGAGAAGGGATCAAGTATTTAATTATTTGTTACCATGATTTAAATCCCCCAATTGATAATATATATATATATATTAGAGGATGAATCAAAAATAATTATCCCCATTAGGGAATATTCATTTCAAAATAAAATTGAATTTTGAAATTAATGCATAAAATAACTTTTAGAAAAGATTTTTACCAATGAGATAAAATATAAATTTACATTTTTTATTCAAAGGTATCTATTCAAAAGGTTAAATGAAAGATTAAAAAAATGTACAAGTAATATCCAATAAAGGATCATTTAAATATATTAAAGTTTTCTATAGATAAATGGGAAGATTAATGTAAAACATGTAAAATAGAAAGGAAGACAACATGTTATTAATTTCAAAATAAATTTGTTTAAAACAAACATTGTAAGAAGAGTAAAAAAACTCATTTTTATTAACACTTATTTTTACCAAATAGAGTGATAAAATTCCATACAATAAAAAAATAGTTTTGGAGAACCCGATAGTGGAGGGAATCAGTTCATGATAAATCAAAATAACTATTGTAAAGGAGACATGAGGTAGGAATATCCATTATGGGAAACATACTACCAAAAGAGTGAATAATTTTAAAGGGGTTTTATGTGGTCAAAATATAAAAAATGAGATTCAAACAGAAAATAAAATAAATGGGATGTATATAAAAACATTATGAAATTAGTTCAATTGAAAAATAATATATCATTAAATTAAAAATGAGTTACCAAAAACTCTTACAACATGAGTAACACTTAAGTCCAAATAACATTGAAAAAACATGATTTGGATTATTTCAACCCATGAATTATAAGAAAATAAATTTGAATTAATTTATGGTATATGAAATAAATTTTACTATACAAAAAGGGAATATGTTTCATAGTTTGTTACATGTCTCAAATAACTAGAATTTAGAACAAGAAAACACTTACAGCTTATGTAAAACATTAATCAAAACCCCTTGATATATAAGGATTTTAATTGAAGTTGAAATTAAATTCTTATAAAATAATCACTGATATGATATTTAAATATGCAACATATACACCACATAAATGAAATTACATGAATAATACAAAATCTGTCTCTAAGAGAGGAAATTGAGATGAAAACATGTACCCTAGTACTAATTCATTATAATCTTATACCAAATTTAATGTATAATAAAATTAAATTCATTTAATTATCAATAAATATCCACACTCATAACTATAAACATTGATTCTCCTCATTTACAATCATTCTATTAATATATATAAGTTGTTTTCTACCTGAATGGACATAAGAGTCTCTCCGCTGTGAGAGCAGTCTCTCCTAGGACATCCTAGGTTCCGTGGCTCCCTCCCATCCTATTCCACGAAGGTTGTAGCCAGTTCGCCGGTCGACCGGACGGATGACGGTCGTCTTCTCACCTGCGATCCAGCCTTCAGCCCTGTTTCCCCTCTCCCACCCATAGTTCCCTTTCCTCACCCATCTGACCGGGCCTCTGCTTGTTCCGGGCCTCTTCTTCTTCCCATCGGCTCCCGGACCCCAAATCTGGTTCCCATGCGCTGAGAGGTTTTCCGCTTCTGATTCTTCGACCCGTGGCTG
The DNA here is from genome assembly GCA_963277665.1 of Viscum album. Classification (NCBI taxonomy): domain Eukaryota; kingdom Viridiplantae; phylum Streptophyta; class Magnoliopsida; order Santalales; family Viscaceae; genus Viscum; species Viscum album. The sequence goes on from OY728134.1 coordinate 1,287,190,840, forward strand.
ACCTCGGCCTTTCGACGCAGGAGATTCAGAGGGGAAGGTCTGCATCTTTGGTTTCGGATTCAAGCGAATGGACGAACCATCATTCCTACATCATGGAGTTGACTTCGGAAAAGACTTGTCACCCTGTTTCGCAGATCTGACTTCGGAAAAGACTTGTCACCCTGTTTCGCAGATCTGACTTCGGAGACGGCTCCCGAGTTGTTTCTCCCCGATTTTCGAAGACCTCGCTTGGAGAGTCAGTGTCGCGGAGGCGATTTGCAGACCTTCCATTCTGGGAGGTCACCCCTCCCAGATCCGCGTTTTCTGGTGGCCGTACTGCGTTTGAAAACTCCCATATCCGCGTGTTGCGGAGGCCGACTGCCCAGAACCGTGGTGATGCTGACCCCCACTGTTCTGTGCGGTGATTTCACTGGTTTTCGTGAAAATCCTGTTGCGTGATCTGCAGACGGCAACCTTCTTGGTCCGCGAAAGGCGTTTCTCACATGTTGGTGGTGAGGTGGAATTCTAGTTCGCGAAGGATGGGCTTCGTGAAGCCGACACCCCTGCATCGGGGAGTCGACTCCTTTCCTAGCCTCGAAGATGGCCCCCGTGATTTGTGGAACCGGCACACCCTGCCTTGCGAAGGACAGGCAGGGAGCCGAGCAGCGAGCCCCCCCTCGCGAAGTCTGGCGTGTTCCCCAGTAACCAGAGCCTTTTGTGGGATGGGGACCCTTTTTGGGCTGGAATTCCAGGCGCGGTTTTAGGGATCTAAAATCTTAATCTGATCTTTGTGGTCCATACCATGGAGGCCGATCTAATGAACCAATGGAAGAAAATGTACTTGACAGATAAAGAGAAATTACTAATCCAAACCCGGAGAAATGAAGATACCCTTCTGGCTAAGCGTTTGGCACTGCTGGTTGCCGGAAAATTGATGGCAAAGACGTCAACCAAAGGGCCTTAAAAAATACCCTTCAAAATCTATGGAAATTGAAAGTCGGAGTGGTTATCCGGGAAGTGGAGAACAACCTCCTAGTATTCGAGTTCTTCAAGGAAAAAGATAATGAAAAAATCTTTAAAGGTAGATCCTGGTCCTTCGATAACCAGCTCATCCTGATGGAAGAATTCAAAGGCGAGGATAAGCTCCAGAATATTAAATTTACACGCTCCCCCTTCTGGATACGCATTAAAGGAATACCATTCAAAGGGAGAACGGAACGGGTGATGAGAGAAATTGGAAATCGCATTGGCCATTTCCTTGAGTGGGACTGCTCGAACCCAATACACTAGGGACCCCTGGTTCAAATCAAAGCCGCGGTCGATGTGACAGAGCCTCTAATGAGATGTATGTTCCTGAAATTAGACAATTCCAACTTTTGGATCACTTTCGAATTCGAGAAACTCTCAATATTCTTCTTCTTTTGCGGGTGTTTCGGCCATCTTGAGAAAGCGTACGACACAAAAAAAGTAAACAAATCAGGAAATTTCATTCTGCATTATGGCCCTTGGATTCGGGCCAAAACGACAAGAGATGCCTATGTCCTCAAGACGGAAAAACAAAAGGATCGTGACCTTCTCACAATAGCCCAAACGAGGCGAGCGGAAAATGAAAATCCTAATATCATCCTGCTGGGACCACCAGAATTCCCTAAAGATAGCCCAGGTGATCAAAGGGCAGCTGAAAGATCCCCCCAGGACATAAATTACACATGCAATGATGGGGCTAGGTGGGAAAGTCACTCTAAGAAAAATTACATAAAATCAGGCATGGATTATACCACCCGAAAGCCACTATCTTAACGACAATAGAGTCGTTTCCAAAACCAAAAGAACCACCAGAGCGAACCTCGATGCCGAAACATATGTGCATCAAACCACCAGATCCCGACCCTGGGTCTGGTACGCTCACATCAGGTATCTTACTACCAGATGACCCTGGGATGTCAGGCTTAATAACCTCAAACATATTTACCCGCCGAACGTGGAAAAGTGCGCGATTCGAAGACTGAGATGGGAAAACGGTAAACCCAAAACCAGAGGAACTGAAACGACGAATTGAGCCATGCAATTCGGCTGAAAACCCCCCAAAAAGAAGGAAAGCAGCGAGCACCAAAATGACCCCGGTTGAATCAAAGGCGGAGGTGGGTACGTCTCAGCCCTGCCTAGAACAATGATTGTTTTATGTTGGAACTATCATGGGATTGGCACACTATGAACGGTTCGTATGATCCAGCACCATTGTGCCCAATGTCGCCCTGATGTGGTTTTCCTGTCCGAAATCATATTAGAAAACAAGGACACCACATGCCTTGCTCTGAAATACGGCTTCCAGGGCTGCCTCCCGGTACCCCGACAGGGCCGCTCAGGAGGACTATGTCTTCTCTGGAAGGAAAATGTTGACATCAGGATCTTTTCCTTCTCCTTGCACCATGTGGTTGCGGCTATTCATGAATCCCACAACCCCCCTTGTACATTTGTGGGCTATTATGGTTGGCCTTCCCAAAACACGAAGTGGAAATCTTGGGACCTTCTCTGCAATCTGCAGCGCGACCTGCATAGCCCTATCCTATTTGGAGGGGACTTCAACGAGATCCTGTATCAGAAGGAAAAAAATGTGCAGACTTCCGATCCTCATCCTCGATTTCTGATTTTAAAGATGCAATGTCTTGGGCGGACCTAGCTGTCCTGGGATACAGGGGCATCCTGTTCACCTGGTTTCGGGGCAGCACAGATGGTACCCATATCACTGAGCATCTTGATAGATTTCTTGGCTCAATGGATTGAATGAACCTTTTCAGAATGTACAACATCGGACACCTATCGCTCAACTACTCAGACCACTGCCCGATTTTCATTGACTACACCCATGGTGATCACGTTAAAAAATTTAGGAAACCCTTCAGGTTTGAAAGCTTCTGGTCAAGTGACCGCGAATGCGAAGATGATATCCGACTCGGCTGGAAGAGTGGGCAAGAAGACATTGGATCCAATATCCAACAGGTGGCCTATGATATGAGGACATGGAGCTTCACTAAATTCTGTCAACCTGATATGCACTATGATTTTATTGAGAGGAAGTTGTTTAATCTTCTCAACCAACCCCCAACCAACTGCATGATATCTGAAATCAGTGGAATACAACGAGACCGGGATGCAGCCCTGCAAATCAAGGAAAGCTTCAAGCTATGAGGGCGTAGGAAACCCACATTGCAGAGGAGGACACAAACACTCAGTACTTCCATCATAGAGCTTCCGATAGGCAACGGAAAAATTTTATCCTTTCCATCTCGCACCCGGATGGGAACAAAGTTTTTGACATTGATGGAATCCATGATGTCATCTCCAATTGCTTTCAGAATCTCGTCTCTACAAGAAGTCTTAACATCTCTGATGAGGTGGAAGACTGCATCGCACCTGTGATCCCCGAAGAGATTAACAGACAGCTCTCCAAAGATGTGACGGATGAAGAGATCCTCCAGGCTCTGAAACATATGCACCCTACTAAGGCCCCAGGCCCAGACGGTTTCCACGCCATATTTTTCAAAAATTACTGGCACATTATTGGACCTGACATCTGTAATATGATGAAGAATATTTGGGCTGGGAAAACGAACCGCTCTGCTAAAAATGAAACAGTCCTCATCCTTATCCCCAAGATTAAGAAAACCCTTATGGTCTCGGATTTTAAACCTATCAGCCTATGCAATGTCTTGTACAAGATCTTCTCAAAGATTTTAGTCAATCGGCCATGTACATGGTTACCCGACATCATCTTGGAGAACCAAAACACTTTCTTATCTAAGAGACTGATCATGAATAAAGCCATTGTTTCCCATGAAGTCTTCCACTCCATGAAAACACGCTCTACCGCGAAAAGAGGAACTATGGAGTGGAAACTGGATATGGCTAAGGCGTATGATAACGTGGAATGACACTTCCTCATATTTGTGATGCTAAAAATGGGCTTCTGCGCGAAATGGACAGATATGATCATACACTGTGTCTCGTATGTCTCCTTCCGAATTAATATCAATGGGGTGCTCACCCGATGCTTCTCCCCAACCCGAGGCCTTCGTCAGGGAGACCCTCTCTCACCCTTTCTTTTTATTTTGGTGGCTGATGTCTTTTCTAACCTCATTTCTAGGGCAGCCTCCTCTCATAGAATTCACGGGGTAACGATTTTCCGCTCTAGTCCACCAGTTTCACACCTCTTTTTCGCCGATGACTGCCAACTTTTTTTCAGAGTAACCCACAATGAGTGACTTGCCATCGTCATTTCTATTCAACAATATGAACGGGCCTCTGGGAAAACCATCAATCACGACAATTCAGAAGTCTCCTTCAGCTCGGGGGTTCCACTTTCCAAAAGAGAAGAGCTCTGTTCCATTGTAGGCATTCCTATGGTCGAAAAACATCAAAAGTACCTCAGGTTACCCACAGTGGTTGGCAGATCAATGAATGAAATATATGCAAATATTTTGGATAGAATTGAGAAAAAAATCCAAGGTTGGACCTAAAAAAAATCTCCAAATCCGGAGAGGAAACCGTCATAAAGGCGGCCCTTCAATCTATTCCTAGCTATTTCATGTCCATTTTCAAGCTTCCTGCTGCCATTGTCAATCAGATCCACTCTCGCACGACAAACATTTGGTGGGGTAGAATGGATGGAAGGAATAAGACCCATTGGATCGCCTGACCAAAACTCTGCCAACCCAAATCAAAAGGTGGAATGGAATTCCGGGACCACTATCATTTTAATGACGCACTGCTGGCTAAGAAAGAATGGCGCCTTATTAATCATCCATCATCTTTCTGTGCGTGTATTCTCTGTGAAAAATACATCCCACACAAGGATTTTTAGGGCTCCCATCTTGGCCCCCGTCCCAGCTTCATCTGGAGAAGCATCTGGGGCTCCCGTAATCTGCTTAATAAAGGATTTGGTTGGAGGATTAGAGATGGATCAACAGTTAATATTTGGACTGATCACAGGCTTTTTGACAAGGAAGATGTGAGGGGTTCATCCCCTATCCATCCAGGTTCCGAAAGTGCCACTGTTCGGTGCCTGTTTTCTGACCAGGGGAATGGGTGGTTCTTGGAAAAAAATTTCTCTTGGTTTAACGAGTGGGACAGAAGGATCATTATGAGTATCCCCTATGTCCCGGATGCAGGCCTCGACCATCTCTTCTGGATCAATAACATCTCGGGAGCCTACACGGTGAAATCAGGATATCAGCTCTCCCTTTGTACACGGACTGATGAAGGGGATGAGGGGCCTTGGAAATCACTTTAGAGGCTCAATGTCCCCCCAAAAACCTACCATTTCTGGTGGAAGGTGTGCACTGGTACCCTCCCTACCATGAGCCTCCTTGCCTTCCGACACCTGTCCAGTGAAAATTCTTGCCCTTTCTGCCCGTATGTCCCAGAATCTTCCCTCCATGCTATTACCCAATTCCCAGGGGAAAAGGAGGTTTGGACCAAATGGGGATCCCCTTCTGATCTCTTCCTGGATGTGGCCTCAGACCTCACCTATCTCCTGATGCGGTGGTGATCCTCTTTTTCGCCAGCTAATGTGGGCTCTCTTTGTCTCCTGGCCTGGATCATCTGGGTTCGGCGTAATGATGCCATATTTAATCATATGTTTAGGCCTCTCGGTTTTTGTTTTGAACGAGCGTCCTTCTGGATAGCGGGTTGTCATCACCACTCTGAGCAACAAAGGCCCTTTGGAGACCCTTTTTCCTCCCCACGTTGGTGCCCACCACCGGAAGGGATTCTCAAGATTAATGTGGATGCGTCTCTCCACAAGGATGGACATGTTGGTCTCGGTATGCTGGCCCGGGACCACCAAGGTCAAATCATTGTAGCCAAACATGAATCACACCATGCGCTATGGGAACGTGTAGTGGCTGAAGCGGTCACCATCCTTGTCGGGCTGAAATTCGCTAATGATCGTGGATGGAAATCAATTAACCTCGAATCAGACTGCCTCACCATTTTCAATGCCATCAACTTCAACGATGTCAACCTTCAATCTTTTGGATCCCTCATCAAGACTATTCATTCCCTCCATCAATGCTTCCCAAGCTTCACATTCTCCTTTAACAAAAGGGAAGGTAACAATGTTTCCCCTCAGTTGGCAGCTACTTTCCCACTTACATCGATCAACTCTATCTAGACCACTTCCCCACTTGGTTATGTGCTTGTAACTCCGATGATCTTCTTTAGTTAATGAATCTTTCTTTTTTCAAAAAAAAGTTGTTTTCTACCTATTTTCAACACTGGTTATATGTAATCATTATTGCATTGAACTAGTTTTGTAATAGTGGTGTCTGTATATAATCTATTTCCAAGGTCCATAATTGTTAAAATATATAAGGTAATATAATATATTTTCCTTTATAGTTATGAAGTTATAATTTCATTTCATTATAGATTCAGTAACAAAACATGAAGGTGAAATTGGTGATGATCATGTTTCGGTTATTCTTAAAGAACTAAATGTGTTTTCCTAATTGATGAGTTGAATGTTGATATAACCATACCAGGAAAATAAAAAACAATATTTAACTATTTATTTAATATTACATCATTTAATATGATATCATATTCAATGACTATTTAAATTCATAGTATTGTTCTTGTTTGTGAATAAATTAACCCAAACAGAAACATAAAACTATTAATGGATGATTAGAAGTTTTTTAGTTGTAATAAAATTTTAATTGAAAGATAATAATCATATTAGGTTTCTATTTAGGTTTTTATCATATATTTGAATAACTATAAAGAAAATATAATTTATATAATTTTAATAATTAGAAAGAAGAAAAAAGTTTGCACATACATTAGTCATTTTAAAAAATTTATTTAATGAAAAACGTTTGTTAATCCTTTCATTAATAGGTACACCAATTTTTTAGAATGTAACAATAATAAAATCATGAAAATAATTATTATACTTTAATCCCATCCTTATGACCATCTTGGTAAGGTGACGATTAGAATAAAAATGAAAATAAATAGTTTGATGGATGTTGTAGTCCACAGGTATACATAAGTAATTATTTCAATATCAAAAGAATGATAGGATATGGTAATATAGTTTATTATTTTATAAAAATAACTATTATATAAATATAATAATTATTTATTAAATACACCATTTATACCATCATTTTACAGTGGATAACTAAAACAAAAAACATTGATTCATAGAGGTAGTAGTCCACACATGCATAGATTACTATTTTATTTTTCTTAATAAAAAGGTGAAAAGGTGAATAATGATTATTACCATAGAGTACTACTTTTTATAATATAGTCAATAATAATTTCATCACAATTTTTTGGATATTTTTAAATATAAAATAAAAATAGAAAGAATATAATTTATGTAAAATTAATTACTCATGATGACCACTTTGAGTTTTCTTTGGAATTTCCCATGGAAATGGATGGAATATGAAACTCTATTTTGATCAAACACTCAATATATTGAAATATAATTTTAGGGGATGGAAAAATAGTCTAGTTTAATTATAAAAAATTATTTTTCAGAGTTCCTTGATGCAGTGGTGAGGAGGCCTTTTATAAGCACTTTGAATGATTTTTTTAAATAATTCAACTCAATATAAAAGTATCACATGTTAAACACGTCCTGTGGATCCAAAAATGAAAAATACTTTATATTTTAAGAGATATGGTCAATACAAACCTCATACAGTCAATTTTTGGAAATTTATAGTCATTTTTTATGACCTTCACCCCTTTAATTAATATGTTATTTCTTTCATTTGTAACCATGTTATCAAAATTTTACCTCATTTAACTTAATCATTATGCCTAAAAAAGTGGTCCATATTAGAAAATTTATAACCAATTATTATAAATTTTAAATCCATTTCAATTGATTCCAATTATAAAAGTGATAAAAGTTAATTTTAAAATTTAAAATGTATAATGTATTCAAAACATATTTTGAGAAAATATTATTTATGTTCAAAAATAGTAAATAATGTTTGTAAATTAAAAAAATTGAAAATTTTAATGTCACGTGAAAAATAAATTGTTCATAATAAAAAAATATTTCACTAAATTAAATTTCATACTTATGTACTAATAATTTCATAAATTTATGTTATCTGTAGAAACTATATTGTAAAATATTCAGCTAAAAATCATTATAGTTATAAAAAAACCAAAATTTTATATTAATATTAAATATTTATGCATAATAAAAAAAATTAGTTTCAATTTTTAAAATTAAAATGCTAAAATATTATAATTAAATATTTAAATAAAATCCTAAAATTGAGTTTAAAAATGTTCATATCAGAAAATAACATTTTAAAAAGATAACTATTCATTATTATTATTTTCTATTAACTACTAAATAAATTATTTGTAACATATTACATAAAATATTGATTTTTTATCTTATCCTATTTAAAATAGTTTATTAAAATAAAAAACTAATTTTAGAAATGTATTTTTTTATGAAGAAAATATTTTTCTTAGTTGTTTTAGTTGTAATAATTGAACTTCATTCATATTAAATGTATCAATTAATTTAATTATATTAATATTAAATAAAGAGGTTACTAATATTTATTACCATGAATTAAATGGTTAGGTTTTAAATGTTATATATAATATTTATATTTTTAACTAAATATATCCTGGTTTTGTGTATGTTTACTGTAACAGGGGGAGAAAGATATTAAACATGTTCATCTCATTTAATTTTAATAATTTATTAAATTCATGTAGTGTTACACTTATGAAACCATTTTTATAGTTAATTATGTATTAAATAATTTAAATTAAATATTTTAAAATATAATAATTTATTTGAAAAAAATAAATTTAACATTCTAGAATTTAATTAATAATTTATTCTGATATAATAATTATTTACCAACTTCTTTTAATTATTAATTCTCAATATGGAAATATATTTTTTGAATATCTTAATGCCACACAAAAATTATTACTATCTTAATAATCCAATTAATTATATAAAAATATGCAACATTGAAAAAAATTATCTCAAACATAATTTTTGGGAGTAAAAATAATGTTTTTCTAAAAATTGATTTTGTATGTTATGTGGGATAATAATGAAATTAATTTTTATCACCCATAGAAATTTAATTTTATAAATTTTTTTTATATTTGAATCATAAAAATAATATTATTTAAGAAGTTATGTTTTATTTTTTAGAATAAAAAGATTAATTACTTTGGTAAATATAAGTAACCACCATAAAAAGAAAAGAGGTAATATGGTTAACCAATGGGGTATAAGGCAATAAGAATTCTTAAAAATTGTCTTCATAAAAAAATTTCATGTATTAATCAGTAAATAATTATTCCCTCTCAATTATTTTCCACATTGATAGCCACTTACCATTGAATGTGGCTTTCATTTATTTTTACATTATAGGTATTTACAAAAGTCCCACCAATTTCACTTATAGAAATATTGTTTCACTCCACATGTATACTAACACATAACACCAACATTATTAAAAAAAATCAAAACAATATCCCTCTGAAAAAAATTATAAAAATGTATTATAGGTTCTGTTCTTCTCAAAATACCCTTTCCAAATGGCTTAATAAAGTTTACTATAGATTTGTTCTAAGGAGTAACGTAAAAATTCTTAATCACGATTTTTGTATTATATTATTTTTTTTACTAATACTCATAAAAATATATTATATCCATGATAAAAATATTTAAATATATATATTAATAATATTAAAATTTTATTATGTCAATTGATTATTCATTTTCTTCCTTCTTCCCAACCAGTTAAAAAATTAAAATGTTACTTCTGCATATGTGTGGAACACCTCCTCCAAGAAGTGACATGTTTCCATTTCCATTACCATTAAATAAAATTGTTTGTAACACCCCAAGCTTCCACGATACGCTTCTCTTTGAATAATACAATAGCCTGTGTGGTACACAACTTCGAGTTCTAACACACCACAACCAATCAAACTAGCCGTTATGAATAGTAATACCCACTTTTTGAAATTTTATAAATTTTATTTTTCAAAATGGACTTCATTTTTGGATTCGGAATATCGAAATTAGCCTAGGGTGATGTTTTGGTATTTTTCTGAAAACATTCAATTTTTGATGAATAATGAAAAACACTGCGTTATTGGTTAAAACTGACATTTTTTTAAAATAATTATTTATTTTCTTTTATTTTAGGTAAAAATAGATACATAGTACCTATATAAGTTCAATTTAATTCATTGGAGTCATTTTATATTAAATTAGATATATAAAATTTTTATTGAACTTTTCACCATCTTTTACCGACCTCCTAGGAGCTTTTGCAAATTGTCATTAAACATAATTTTACCACTTTTGTGAATTTAATTTCAAAAATACAAGAGACATGGTTGATATCATTAAGTAAAATGTGGTTCAATGAGTTGAAAATAATGGTTGGTGAACATTAACTTTTTACTTTTATTTACCACGGTTAAAAGTAAATAAGGTAATCAAAGGTAAAAATGATATTATTGTTACCCTAACACATGTCCTAATTATATTGAATAAGTATAATTTGACCAAAAAGAAACATAGTAATAAAATATGAACCTCTTTGGTCCACTTTTATTAGATTAATACATTTATTATTATTTAATTCAAAGAAGTGTTAAAAGAGTTAAAATCAAAGTTTAATAACTAAAAACTTTTTCTATAGGGTTACAAATAAGATAAATTCGATTATAAATATTCATTAGAAATATAATAATATTTCATAGATAATGGTATTTTATTTATAATTTTTCGACATTAAATAATTTAATTTATTTATGACACAATAATGATGCCGTAATTACCCTAATAGTGAAATATTAAAATAATTGATATTATAAATACCCAAATAAATATAATTTGAGACTTTTAATGAATTATAAAAATTTTATAGGTTACTATAACATTCTAGGGTTGATTAAATTAATTAGGTTTGAATTAATAATTCTGTTATGAATTTAGAAAAAAAAAATACCAGATAGTGTCAAAATTGACATAAAAGAGTTTTTAAAACAAATATTATATTATTAATTGATATTCTATTCCAAAAATATAAGGTTCATCCAATAGACTTATATAATTATAGTTTTATCATTAATGAACTACTTTGGGTTCTCTTGGATGTTTATAGTAAGTTTATTAACCATATATTATAAAAATACAAAGAGACATGGTAAATGTGAAACTAATTAACTAAGAGTTGAAACTAAAAACTAATGTTCATATAGTGACCCACCACAGTCTAAAATCTATTTATCGGGTGGTTTTTGACCCATCCCCACCTTATCCTTGAAACAAGTCACTTTTGATCCATTAAAAACCGAATATGAATTTAGTATAAATTAATATTTCTAGATTTTCCTAAGGTGCCCCTCACCCCTCTTATAAAAGGGCACTCCCCCTTCTCTTTAATTCACACCATCAAAGCCATTTGGATCAGCTAAAACCTGACCAAACACTCTCTCAAATATCGTCCCTTCAACCTAGAGTCCTTAGTTTGATCATAATGCTAACCTAAGGATCCCTTTTTGTTCAAATCAATAGGAAGAACCCGAAGAAGAGGTAATGCCTTCACCACCCTCTTTCAGGTTCTTTTCTTCTTCCACTTCTTCTTTCCTTGTTATTTCCATTCTAAAATAATAAATCAGGTATCTTCTATATACTGTTATTTTATTATAAATATGGTACAACCATATTCAGTATTCTATCCATCCTTTCAATGACATGCCACCATACGTGCGTACGTACGACTTACCGTCTCCACGTCGTGGTATAATTGTTATTCAATACATTATTATTAGAATGAGTATAATAATGATGTTTAGTTTTTGTAAATAATAAATATAATATGATTATTATTCTGAATATATGATATACCATCATATTAGTTATTATTTTAATATCAAAATAATGATATTGTCGGTTGTGCGTACGTTCGGAGTACTGTCTCCACGAACACGATGAGATTTATTTCCCATCATATCCATTCAAGACTAATTTTCATTTGATGATTATAAATAATTTTTAAGGACATGATATAATTATGTATATGAATAAGATACAACCTATCCATAACAATCACGACTTACTTAACAAAGCATATAAAGGAAAACAAAACAGTTAACATCCGAAACGACGATATTACTAAGATATTATTAACAACGAAATGTTAAAAGATCATATATGATATCATATTAATGTATATGATTCTTGTATAATTTAATAACAATTATTTCACCACTATACATGATGTTAACCTACCTTCTACCAAGGAAAAGTACAAGGTAAGAGTTAATTTCACAATCACTTTATTATCCGAGGTTTTTTTACATAAGTATCTACTGGGACCTCTTTATAATCCACATCCATATTTCTTACAAATTTATTTCAAAACATTTTAACTATTTACTAGACTATGGGTTAATGTAATTTATACCCTTATTTTACCTTATACGTTTTGGAAAGGAATCTTTCTGTCATTTTTTAAACAAGGTTCTTTTTAACCTTTTCAGCAAAATCAAGGCAAGAAATTTTTTTAACTTATACGGCAGGTGCGGATATTTTAGGCCGTTATAACATAATCGAAGCTTCCCTAAAAATATTATAATATAATTATAAAAATAATGGTTATATTTTAAAATTATGTGACTTTTAAATGATTTCAATAAGGAGATATTTCTCTCAAATAGTTTTGATTTCATCCATGTCAACATCATTTGATGGATTTTAAGCTTATTTGAAGTTGATTTATTATGATACAAAACTACCATATTGTATTGAAGGTTTTGTGATATGTTTGACTATGTATGTGTTATCTTCATACCATTCATGGTTTATGGAAAAAGTATTTACATTTCATATGCTAGTCTCAATACGAATGTTTATGTTATGTTTTAACCTTTTCATATGAGGATTGCATTGGACATAGTAAGTGACGGGTGGAGCACCTATTGCTCCTAGATGAATCAGTAGGTCTCATGAGACAAGCTAGTGTCTTAGCCCAAGGCCTTGAAAAAATCTTTTTTGTAGTCTTGACACAAGGCCTTGACTATGTGGTTATAATGTTCTGGAATTATGCATTCCATTATTATAATAGTGGTTATTGATATTGCATTTGATTATTAGACTAGTAGAATATCAATGTGAATAAGTAAATGGAATTATTTCATTTTATCTTTTCCATATTATGCTTATGTTCAAGTTTAAAAGGCTTTTTCTTTAGTTATACATTGCCTTAAATGTTTATGCTTATTTATGAAAGTTTCCGTTATATTGTTATCCTTACTGAGCATCTGAGCTCACCCATTTCTATGTTTTATTTTCCCCAGGATGTGAAGAATAATATTATGACTGAACTGCAGGGATAGTCTAAGGGATAAGTGTGTTTAAAGGGGATAAGATGTTGTTCTTTTTATTATTACATGATGTAATGTAAACTTTATGAATATATATAGTGTTTCAAAGGCTACTAAACTAATCGATATTTCGAGACTTGATCTTTTGTGATCATGCCAATGATAAGTAATAATGCACCGACTCTGGGTATCTGGGGTCGGGGCATTGCAGTTGGTATCAGAGGATGTTTAGTAATAAACCTTGGAAACTATATTTTGGTAAACTCTGATTATAGCACATAGCCCTAAGATAGAATTTGAGGATTAGTATCAAAGAACTTCCTAGAATTTTGGTATTGCAGAGATTTTGTGAGTTTTCTAAGAAATACATCCCTTTCTGGATATGAGCAGGTAGAGGCGGCTCTGGAACAGATGTACCTAGGTGTGAAACCCAAAAACACCTCTTTCAGCTAGACTCGAATGGAAACTGGTGCATGACAGTGGTCCTTGCTGCACTCTTGGTTACGACACTCCCAGGGGATATGCTTAAGATAATTCTCATTTTCTTTACAAACTATTATGAAGGGTTTAAGAGTAAATATTTCCTCAAAGAAAACATTTTTATGCTTATGGATTATATCCATAAACTGTTCAATTTATGTTAAGTGTTTTACAAGTTTTGGATTATGTATTGTGACTCATCCACTAATCTAGTGTATTCCATTATTTAGAAATGGAGCCTAGTATAAGGAATGTAAACCGTATCAATGCACACACTCCATGTAGGGATTTCCCTCCTGCTGAAGATAATTATAGTGGATCTGGTGATACAACTGGTGCTGATCAGCTTATCACTATATTGGGACAACTCACTCAAGTTATGAATAATAACCTTACCCGTATGGAGAACCCTGATCTGCAGCATGGAGGATCAATGTTAGACCAATTCATGATGAAACTACCACCAACATTCAATGGGGGTACAAATCCACTAGTAGTTGACCAATGGATAAATTCCCTAGAGAAAATATTTCTGGCTTTGGGGAGTAGTGAAAGGGAAAAATATGTCATGGTAGTTTACCGCCACACTGGAGATGCTGATAAATGGTGGTCATTGATTCAAAATACAAAGGAAGATGAAGAAGTATCAATTATGGAATGGAGGGAGTTTAAAGAAATTTTCATAGAAAAATACTTTCCTTATGACCATTAAGAAGATATGGAAAGGAAATTTCTGAGTTTGGGGAAACAGAAGGATGACAATGTCGCAAAGAATGAAGCTATCTTTACAAGGATACCGAGGAATACTGCAGATTATATATGTACACCATGAAGTAAGATTGATCGTTTATTTGATGGGTTAAAACCATTTCTCCATTGAGCATTAGTCTCACGATCATTCTCATCATATGAATACATTGTATCATGTTCTATCAAGATAGAAAATAAATTCTCAAAGTCTTACGACTATAAAGCAAAGCAAGAGAAGAAGAGATCTATTGATCACTCCAGAAATGAAAATAAGGGGAAGAATGAGACATTATGCAGTTGAATTTCCTAAGCATCAGGGAAACATATCTCAGAAAAGGCCTAGGGATCAATTCCAAGCTTATGATATCACTACTGCTGAGGTTGCATCTATTAAAGACATAGTGGCGGGTAATTTAATGGTTTCCTCATGTTTATACAATGAATTATTTGATTCTAGATCATCTCATTGTTTCATATCTTCCGAGTTTGCTATGAAAATTAGATATTTCCAATTTTAATTAACAAGGGTGTAGTCAGTCAAAACTCCTAAGGGAAAGTATCGTTGCAACAAGGTTTTGTGAATCAGTTCCCATTAGAGCATATAAATGTTCTTTATCTTCTGATCTCATTGTCATACCCATGATTGAATTTGATATAATCCTCAGTATGGATTGGATTTTGGACCAAGATGTGAAAATTTATTATAAGAAGAAGGATGTTACAATTTTTGATGATGATAAAGATTACCTTATATTTACATCAGAAACGTCACCACCTAATTCTTATCTAGATCCACCCCTAGTAGCTCACCTAAATTCAATTATTGAGGAGGAAGAGAATGAAATTACTCTGGATGAGGAATGGAATGTTCGAATAGAGTATGTACCCATTTTTCAAGAATATTTTGATGTTTTTCCAGAGGATTTACCTGGACATCCTCTAGAATGAGAAATTCAGTTTTCCATTGACATAATTCCTGGTTTAGGGCCCATATTGAAGACTCCTTATAGAATGGCCACTGTGGAATTAGTGGAACTAAAGAAACAACTAGAGTAATTTAGTAATAAGGGATTTATTTTCCCTTATGTTTCTCTATGGAGATCCCCTGTTCTTTTTGTTAAGAAGAAATATGGATCTATGAGGTTGTGCATCAACTACAGGGAGATCAATGCTATAACAATAAAGAAAAAGTATCCCCTGCCTCGCTTTGATTATTTATTAGACCAACTTCATGGATCTCAATACTTGTTAATGATTGAAGTTTGATTTGTATATCATCAGTTGTGTGTGAAGAAGGAAGACATTCCGAAAACCACATTTTGAACCAGGTACGAGCATTACGAGTTTACAGTAATGCCTTTTGGATAGAATAATGAAACCTATGTCTTTATGGATCTAATGAATTGAGTTTTCAAGGAATATCTTGATGACTTTGTATTGGTATTTATTAATGATATCTTTTTATACTCCAAAATCTATGAAGGTCATGAAAATCACTTGCGCATTATTCTAAAGACTCTTAGAAGACACGAATTATATGGTAAGTTTAGCAAGTGTGAATTCTGGAATCAAGAGAATTCTTTTCATGGCCATATTTTCTCTAAGGATGGAATCTCTGTTGATCCTTCTAAGACAATAAAAATCCAAGAATGGACAGAACCAATGATTATAACTGAGGTACACAGTTTTATTGGTTTTGCATATTATTATCGGTGTTTCGTCCAGAATGTTTCCTGATTGGCTAACCCATTAACCAAGATCACACGTAAAGGGGTTAAATTTGTTTGGACAAAAGAGTATTCCAAATGTTTTGAATAATTGAAGAGAATATTAGTCAATGCTCCTATATTTACTCTACCATTGGGGAATGATGAGTTTGTTATTTATAGTGATGCTTTAAAGAAAGGAAATGGTTGCGTCCTTATGTAGAATGATAGGGTTATTGAATATACATCATGATAGCTAAAATTTCATGAGAAAAACTATCTCACTCATTATCTTGTGTTAGCAGCTGTAATATATTCTTTGATGATATGGAGACACTATTTCTATATTAAAAAATGTGAGATATATACCGATCACAAGAGTTTAATGTATATTTTCTCACAGAAGGAACACAACATGAGGCAAAGGCGATGGCTCGAGTTACTCAAGGATTATGATTACACTATACACTACCACCCGGGGAAGGAAAATAAGGTGGAGGATTCTTTGAGCAGAAAGGATCATGGAGTTTTGAACAAGATTCAAATTGAAAGGGATCCTATTTTCATGGATCTGGAGAAGATGGATATGGGAATAACCATGGAATTTGAGACATCATTTATTTTTCAAATGGTTGCAAAAAAATCTTTACTATAATGGAAAAAGAGTTCTCAAGCCGATGATGATGAGTTTCAAAAGAATATTAAAGCTGTGAATGATGGGAGATTGAGTGACTTTGTGTATGGAGATGGAATTTTGAAATTTGGGAAGAGACTTTGTGTTCCCAACATACCTGATATAAAAAGGGAATTGTTGGATGATGCTCATAGTTCTAATTTCTCTATACACCATGGGAGTACAAAGATGTATAGAGATTTGAAGGAACATTTTTTGTGGGACAACATAAAGAGGGAGATTTCCGATTATGTGTCAAGATGTATGGTTTGTTAACAAGTGAATGCTAGAAGGCAATGACCTGGAGGATTCATTCAACCTCTTCCCATACCTGAGTGGAAATGGGATAATATTTCGATGGACTTCGTCATGGGACTACCAAAGACTCCTAGAAGGAATGATGCAATATGGGTCACTGTTGATCGTCTTACTAAGTCAACACATTTTCTTGCTATAAGAGAATATCTGACACTTGAACATCTAGCAAGAATATATATTAATGAAGTTATAAGACTTCATGGAGTACCACTATCAATTTTTTCTGATCGTGATCCCCATTTTACATCAAGATTCTGGAAAATTCATCAGAAGGCCTTGGATACTAAACTTCATTTGAGCATTTCCTACCACCCTCAAACAGATGGACAATCAGAAAGAACAATTCAAACCTTAAAAGACATGTTGAGATCCTACTCACTTGACTTTAAGGGTATGTGGGATCAATATTAACCTCTGGTAGAATTTTCCTATAACAATAGCTTACATTCAAGTATTCAGATGGCACCATATGAAGCGTTATATGGAAAGAGATGTCACACACCAACCTGTTGGGATGATGTTGGTGAAATAAAACTTGTAGGCCCAGAACTTGTGGAGGAAATGATGGAAAAGGTGAAGGTAATCCAAACCCACATCAAAGCATCTCAAAGTAGGCAGAAGAGATATGCCGATAATCGAAGGAATGATTTGGAATTTCAAGTCAGTGATCATGTTTTCTTGAAGGTATCTCTATGGGATGGAGTTATATATTTCGGTAAGAAAGGTAAATTGAGTCCCAGGTACATCAGACCTTTCAAAATTCCAGATCGAATTGGGGTTGTTGCTTACCGTTTGGCAATGCCGCCAAGTCTCTTCAAAGTTCATGATGTGTTCTCCGTATCACTGTTGAGAAAATACATGCCTGACCCAATGCATGTTCTCACCTATGAAAAATTAGAACTAGAACCCAATCTATCTTATTGCAAAGAGCCTGTCAAGATTCTTGATACAAGAGAACAAGTGCTGAGAAACCAGACAACTCATCTGGTAAAAGTTCTATGGAAAAACCATAAGATGGAAGAGGCGACATGGGAACCTGAGAATCTTATGACATAAAACCACCCAAGTCTTTTTATGCAATAATACTCTTGAAATTTTGAGGATGAAATTATTTGAAGGAGGGGATAATGTAACACCCCAAGCTTCCATGGTACGCTTCTCTTTGAATAATACAATAGTGTCTGCTGTACGCAACATCGAGTACAAACACACCACAACCAATCAAACTAGCTGTTATGAATAGTAATACCCACTTTTTGAAATTTTATAAATTTTATTTTTCAAAATGAACTTCATTTTTTGATTTGGAATATCAAAATTATCCAAGGTTGAATTTTTGGTATTTTTATGAAAACTTTCAATTTTTGATAAATAGTGAAAAACACTGCGTTATTGGTTAAAACCAATTTTTTTAAATAATTATTAATTTTATTTTATTTTATGTCAAAATAGATACATAATACCTATATAAGTTCAATTTAATTCATTGGAGTCATTTTATATTAATTTAGATATATAAAATTTTTATTTAACTTTTCACCTTCTTTTACCCACCTCCTTGGAGCTTTTACAAATTATCATAAAACTCAATTTTACCGCTTCTGTGAATTGAATTTCAAAAATCCAAGAGACATGGTTGATATCAGTAAGTAAAATGTGGTTCAATGTGTTGAAAATAATTTTTGGTGAATAGTAACTTCTTACTTTTATTTACCACAGTTAAAAGTAAATAGGGTAATTAAAGGAAAACATTATATTAGTTTTACCCTAACACATGTACTAATTATATTGGATAAGTATAATTGGACCAAAAAAATGTTAGGAATAAAATATGAACCTATTTGGTCCAATTGGATTAGATTAAAAAATTTATTATTATTTAATTCAAATAAGAGTTAAATGAGTTAAAATAAAAGTTTAATAACTAAAACATTTTTAATATAGGGTTAAACATAAGATAAATTCGATTATAAATTTTAATTAGAAAGCTAAAAATATTTCATACATAATGGTATTTTATTTATAATTTTTAGACATTAAATAAGTTAATTTATTTATGACACAATGATGATGCAGTAATTACCTTAATAGTGAAATATTAAAATAATTGATATTATAAATACCCAAATAAATATAATTTGAGACTTTTAATGAATTAAACGAATTTTATAGGTTAATATGACATGTTAGGGTTGATTAAATGAATTAGGTTCGAATTAATAATGCTGTTATGAATTTATCAAATACAAAATACCAAATAGTGTCAAAATTGACATAAAAGAGTTTTTAAAACAAATATTATATTATTAATTTCTATTCTATTCCTAAAAATCTATGGTTAAGTCAAAAGACTTATATAATTGTAGATGTATCATTAATGAACCACTTGGGGTTCTCATGGAAGTTTATAGTATGTTTATTAACCATAAAATATAAAAATACAAAGATACATGGTAAATGTGAAACTAATTAACTAAGAGTTAAAAATAAAAGATAAGGTTAATATAGTGACCAAAACCTGTCTAAAACCTATTGGTTTGGTGTTTTTCTACCCCTATCCACCATATCCTTGAAATAAGTCACTTTTGAGCCATTATAAGCCGAATATGAATTTATTTTAAATTAATATTTCTAACTTTTCCTATGGTGCCTTTCACCCCTCTTATAAAAGGGCACTCCCCATTCTCTTTAATTCACACCTTAAAATCCATTTGGCTCGTCCAACCCCTACCCAGATACTCTCTCAACTATCCTCCCTTCAACCTAGAGTCTTTAGTTTGATCAGAAATCCAACCTAAAGAGTTCTTTTGGTCAAATTAAAAGGAATAACCCGAAGAAGAGGTAATGCTTTCACCAACCCCTTTCAAGTTCTTTTCTTCTTACACTTATTCTTTCCATGTTATTTCCATTCTAAAATAATAACTCCAGTATCTTCTAAATACTATGATGTTATTTTAAATATGGTACAACCATATTCAGTATTCTATCCATCCTTTGAATGACATGTCACCATACGTGCGTATGTACGACATACCGTCTCCACGTCGTGGTATAATTGTTATTCAATACATTATTATTTTGATAGGTATAAAAATTATGTGAAATTGATGTAAATAATAAATGTAATATTATTATAATTCTGTATATATCACATAACTTCCAATTATATATTATTTTAATACCAAAATAATGATATTGTCGCTCGTGCGTACGTACGGACTATCGTCTCCACGAATGCGATGAGATTCATTCCCCATCATATCCATTCAAGACTAATTTTCATTTTATGATAAAAAATAATGTCTAAGGACATGATATAATTTTGTATATTAATGAAATATAACCTTTCCATTGAAATCATGACTTACATAACAAATCATATAAAGGAAAACGAATCAGTTAACACCTGAAACGACGATAATACTAAGATATTATTAACAAAGCAATGTTAAAAGATCATATATGATATCATATTAATGTATATGATTATTTTATAATTTAATAAAAATTATTTTACTATTATATAGGAGGTTAACCTACCCTTGACCAAGGTCAAGTTCAAGGTAAGTGTTAATTTCACAATCTCTTTATTATCTGAGGTTGTTTTTACGTAAGTATCTACTGGGACCTCTTTATCGTCCACATCCATGTATCTTACTAATGTATTTAAAAATATTTTTACTATTTACTAGACTATGGGTTAAAGTAATTTATACCCTTATTTGACCTTATAAATTTTTGAAAGGAATCTTTCTGTCTTTTTCCAAATAAGGTCCTTTTTATCCTTTTCGGAAAAATTAAGGTAAGAATGTTTTTTTAACTTATATGGTGGGTGCGGCTATTTTCTGCTATTATAACATCGTCGAAGCTTCCCTTACAATCTTATAAGATAATTTCTAAAATAAAGGTTTTATTTTATAATTATGTGACTTTTAAATGATTTCAAAAAGGAGATATTTCTCTCAAATAGTTTTGATTTCATCCATGTTAACATCCTTTGATAGGTTTTAAGCATATTTGAAGTTGATTTATTATGATACAAAACTTCCATATTGTATTGAAGGTTTTGTGGTATGTTTGACTGTGGATGTGTTATTTTCATACCATTCATGGATTATGGATATAGTATTGACATTTCGTATTCTATTCTCAATACAAATGTTTATGTTATGTTTAAACCTTTTCATATGAGGAATGCATTGGACTTAGTAAGTGACATGTGGAGACCGCTATGGCTCCTCGATGCATCGGTAGGTCTCATGAGACAAACTTGTGTATTGGAACAAGGCCTTGACAAAATCGTATTTTTAGTCTTGGCACAAGGATTGACAATGTGGTTATGATAGTCTTGAATTATGCATTCCATTGTTATGAAAGTGGTTATTGATATTGCATGTGATTATTTGACTAGTAGAATATCCATGTGAATAAGTAAATGACATTATTTCATTTTATCTTTGAAAAAATATGTTGAATTTCAAGTTAAAAAGGATTTTGTTTTAGTTATACATTGCCTTAAAAGTTTATTCATATTTATGAAAGTTTCCACAATATTGTTATCCTTACCGAGCATCTGAGCTCACCCCTTTCTATGTTTTATTTTTCCCAGTATGTGAAGAAGTATATTATGACTGAACTGCAGGGATAATATAAGGGATAAGTGTGTTAAGAGGGGACAATATGTTGTTTTTTTTATTAAATGATGTAATGTAAACTTTATGAATATATCTAGTGTTTCCAAGGCTACTAAACTAATTGATAATTCGAGACTTGATCTTTTGTGATAATGCCAATGATACGTAATAACGCACCGACTGTGGGTAACTGGGGTCGGGGCGTTACATTGATTCCAAGAGTTATTTATTTAATAAATAATATCATTTAAACATTATTAATATTACCATAAGGTAAATCAATTTATACATTCCTTTAATTTTATGGAAAATAAAAATGTCGTTTATGCGTATGTGGGGTCTATTGCCTCTACAGAACAATGTATTACATCACCACCAAACATAAATGATTATAATAATTTTTTTTAAACAAAAAATTTTTTTTTATGAAATTTTTCTATTAATTGGATAATAAATTTTGAGTTCTATTAGTAATAGAAGTAATAAAAATCAAATTAAATTTAACCACCTAAAACTAGCATACCAATAGGAAATAAGGATATCTTCATTCTACATAATAGCTTTGTATCAAGTATCATACGCTTTTAACTCATCTCAAAATGGATATATCACATTAATGAAACCTAAATAATATCATTATACTTCTTAAATAATTATCTTATCACTAAATCACTCTATAGTCATACATACCCATTAAGTTTAAAATTTTCTTATTTTTGTCGGTTTAACCACCTATACAAATGATATTATAAATTTATATCACGGATAAGTATGAGAATATAATTACTAGTTTTATATTATATTATTTGGTAAATAATGTTTTTTATTTTATTTTTTAATGGTAATATAAGTATTTAACTTATTAATTATGATACCGTCTATCATTCATTGAAATTCCTCTAAACAAGCTATCACGAACCAAATCTTGTTTCCATTAAAACCAGTACCCACATCGGTCCATGGAATTTCTTTAATGGAATTACCTATCCCCATGGGTGGGTACAAGTTCCTAGATATCATGTATTATGGTTTGGGAACGATTAACCTAAGTTTAGAATCATTTAACAACCAAAAAACAATCAATAAACTAAATATGAAAATATATGCCAAACATGACTTAAATAAAATCAAAAAACGAACATATAGGATTAAACATTAAAAAAGAGGTCCAATGATTCATAAAATTATCATCAAAACATCCCAATGGACTCTACAAGATATGTGGTTATCACCTACAAGTTCTCCCTACAACACTGTACCACAGGAAGAAGCTAGAAACCCTAATCGCCATCACCCATGGCCTTGCCATCACCTGTGTCAAACGAGATAAAGTATAATTACTACCAAGGGGTTTTAGTAGAGCGTGATCCTAATAACGAGATTATAAAACCCAAATTATTCTATATAGTATGCAATACATGATGAAAATCATGCATGTTTTTGATAAACTAGAAATGGTGGTAATAAATTATAAAGAATGGAACTTTTAGAGGTATACAATTTTCAAAGGGAAATTTAAAGAAGTGAACACAGTTCTCTAAAACATGAAATCTACAAATTGTTTCTATCAAAATTCACCCAAATTCAATGATGAAAACAAAATATCCATCACGCACTAATCTCGGAAACACCCCTAGGCACTAGTTAATTTCAGGCCCCAAGTACCTCATATCTCGGTGTAAGGAAACCATAGTAGTATAAATTCTCATGAATTATCCACTAGTAGGGAACATACCCATAACCTATTGGTCCACAAAAATCATCAATATATTTTTTAGTGTGGTAGATGTCTTACTTTCTAAGTAAAACAGGTACAAAACAACTCTACATCACTAGCGTACGTGTACACATCTACCTGCCTGGATAACTGGATTTCCCCCATTGTGCACAAATTAATTACACATGTTACCAAAATCCAATTGTGCATAAAATCATAATTTCTGGTCACCAACATTCCAAATAGTATCTACACATTCTTTTCACCACTTATATAACTCAATAAAACATTTATAATTTCCATAAAATAACATCATAAAATATAACAATGATTTTCACATAAAATCCATTGAAACCCCCACATTCAGCATCGTGTGAATACCCATATTTCAGAAAAAAATAATTTAAAACAATAGTTTTTTTAATAAAACCATTTATACAATTTGAAAACATCCCCAAATGATCCAACATGGGATATCCATGAAAAAAAACCCACTTTCACACAAAAATAACAATTTAGCTCCGTTCGCATAACCAACGCCACCAAAAGTAGTTTTCACACCAATGACCAAGGAATATGAACATGAAAAAATTATAAATCTACAAATGGTAAATTCTCTATGAATGATTACACATAGAAACACCTACCATTGGTTTCAAAACAACAAATCCTTGTGAGAATGTTCACCGCACCACCATCACACCACAAGGGATTTTAATCAAACCTAAAACATAATATTAGACCAAGAAACCCAAGATTAAACCCTATGTTCGAATCCCTACTTGCTGGACAATATGAAATTCTAGAAGAAATGAAATGAAACTTATGAAAATGAGAGGAGGAAGGAATGAAACCCAATTATATGAGAGATCACGATGAAATCCCCTCAAATCCACCAAATATTGAATCTACAAGCTAAACTATTTGGGAGGCCTGAATGAAGAAGACTAGGTCACGCGGGGACTAAAATATGGGGAAAAGAGCTAACACACACTAATATCGGGAGCACCCCTAGGAACTAGTTAGTTTGGGCCCCATGTACCTCATATCTCGGGGTAAGGTAACCATAGTAATATCTTTTATCATGCACAAGCCACTAGTATGAAACATACCCACAACCTTGTGGTCACCAAACACCGTAAATATATTTTTTTAGTGTTTTTAATGTCTAACTTTCTTAGGGAAATAGGGACAAAACCACTTTGGATCACTAGCGTACTAGTACACGTCCGCCCACCTAGATACCCGGGTTTCCCACATTGTTCTCAAACTAATTCCACATGTTTCCAAAATCCAATTGCAAACTAAATCAATTTATCTGGTCAGCGACATTCAAAACAGTATATAAAAATGATTTTCACCACTTATATCACTCAATAAAACATTTATAATTTCTATAAATCAACATCACAAAATATAACAATATTTTGCATATAAAATAAATTGAAAACCCAACTTTGAACACCATGTTCATACCCATATATTACCAAAATAGAATTTACATCACTAAAAAAATGTAATAAAACCATTTCATCAATTAGAAAACAATCCCAAATGATCTAACAGGGGATATCCATAAAAACCCCACTTTTTCACACAAAAATTCCATTTATCTCTATTTTCTTAACAAACACTACAAAAAAATGTTTTCTCACCAATTATCATGGAATATGAACATGAAATAAATTATAAATCCAGAAATGCTAAATCATCTAATAGTTCTTACACATGGAATCACCTACCACAAGTTTCAAAACACCAAATCCTTGTGTGACTGTTCACCCGCACCACCACTGCATCATAAGGGAGTTCAGTCAAACCTAAAACCACAATATTAGACCAATAAACCCAAGATCAACCCCTATGTTCAAATCTATAATTTCTGTACAATAGGAACATCAAGAAGAAATGGACGAAACCCTAAAAAAATGGGAGGATGAAGGAAACCCACTTACTTGAGAGATATTGAAGAAATATACCCAAATCCACAAAATTTTGAATCTCCAAGCTACCAAAACTTTTTGGGAGGCCTACATGAAGAACATTAGGTCATGTGAGGACTGAAATGGGGGAAACAGAGTGAATATTGAATGATTTATTAATGAAACTTATTTTTTTTCTCAAATATGAATGATTTTAGAATGCCTGAGAAATTTTTTCCTAATTTGGGACAAAAAATGAGCTCCAAAGAGGAAAAATCTACAATGGGTGTGAGTATAGGGTTTTTAGATTCTTGTGGGAGGTTTAATCACTGAAAAAATTAAAAAATGAATGAGATGATAAAGAATTAATTTTTTTATGGCAGGAAATGAGATCACAGGTTGGACTAATGCCTTAATAAATCACCCAAATCCAAATTGATTATGAGATCCTAAGGGGTACAAATTGATATGGTATTTTACCTATGTCAGTGGAGGAAAATTATAATGTGGATTGGATTAATTTTTTTTGAAAAAGAAAGGACTTATAAATGAAACAAAATGTGATTTTAAATCTGGAAATGGGATCACAATTGGGATCAAATCATGAAAAACAACCATTTCCACTAAAAATGCATTGGAAATCCCCACAACAATGAAATAATATAAATTACATGAAAAATGATAATTATTGCCTCCAGGAAAGA
The DNA here is from genome assembly GCA_963277665.1 of Viscum album. Classification (NCBI taxonomy): domain Eukaryota; kingdom Viridiplantae; phylum Streptophyta; class Magnoliopsida; order Santalales; family Viscaceae; genus Viscum; species Viscum album. The sequence goes on from OY728134.1 coordinate 1,287,217,139, forward strand.
CTTTCCTCCCTATAAATTAAACCCAAATATTGATTGGAAAACATGTAATGTTACTCTTTCTCGACCCACAACATCCGCTCCCATGTTTTATGGACATCATTCCCATGATTCCAAATGAACCAAACCAATGGAATAGACTTTATCTAAATCACCTTATCTTGGGAATAAACTATTCACCCTGGCCACTCAAAAACAGAAAAATCAAGCTCAATGTACAACTCCTTCCAATTCAACACAAGGGATGGATCCAGGTTATACTTCTTTAGATAAGAGACATGGAAGACATAATGGATAGATGTAAACTGATAAGGCAAAGATAAATTTTATTCTTCCTTTCTAATCCACAGTTTTTTCTCAAATGGTTGGACATATCTCGGTGTTAGCATGCCCTGATTTCCTAACCGACAATGACCCAAACGAGGGGCCACTTTATAGAATAACTAAAGACACACAAAAAACACTAGGTCGTGATTAATCTGATTAGTGTATGATTTTTGGAGACTCAAAAATATCAATAAATGATTCCTGATAAACATAACCTTCTCAGACGTCTCTTGAGAATTGATTGGCCCCAATAGTGAAGTCACACCTATCTCAACCCAACATTGGGGGACCAACAAGGCCTACCCTAGAGATCCCCAAATAGAGCCATTCGAATCAAGGATTGGTAACTATTATTATAAGAAAATTCATCCATTCCTAACATGTCTATCCCAAAATCCTCCAAAGCCCAAAACACATGCACAGAGCATGTCCTATAGTATCTAATTCACCTGATATGTCTGACCATCCATTTGTGGATGGTATGTCATGATCATCTTCATATGCGACCCCAAGGACTTCTGAAGGCCTTACCAAAACCGAGAAGTTAAATGGGGGTCTCTATCTAAGATAACTGTTGATGGCACACCATGAATGCTTACCACCTCCTGAAGATACAAACAGACCAACTCATACACTTTAGTAGTATCTTGGATTGGAATTAAGTGGGCTAATTTGGTTGGACTATCAATCACCAGTCAAATGGAATTCTTCCCCCGAGGTGTACGGGGTAAGACAACAATGAATTCCATGGAGACCTCTCCCACTTCTAGGTAGGAATAGGTAATGGATAGAGCGAACTAGATGGACTTTGGTGCTCCAATTTCACCTGATGAAATGTGAAGCATCTTGAAAAAAAGTCAACTATGTCCATTCTCATACCTGGGCACCAAAACTGTCATCGCACACCCTGATACATCTTTGTGGAACTATGATAGATAAGCTAGAGATACTGGTGGCTATCCTGCATCACCACCTTCAATAAAGAGTATACCACTACTAAAAGTCCCTTGAAGCACAATATACCCTCAAGAGAAGATGAATATTCAAATTATATCTCCCCAACATGACGAAATATCCTCGACCATAGACAAATATCATCTCTGGTCTATTCTGTCACGAAACGGATCTGGTCTCCACCATTAACGGCACCAAACCCAGCCCGTGGCAAGGCCCAAAAGGCATTCCCTATCCCCACGGGCTGGCACAAGTGCCCGGGTATCAAAAAAAATCTGGTTTGGAAACGATTTACCCGAGTATGAAAGCATAAATCATAAAAAAACAATCAATTATTAGAATCTGAAATTTTTCATGCTAAACAATTCTTAACAAAACCAGATCTGAATACATATGTTTAAAGACACTAAAAGTGGTCTAAAAACAAATAATGACAACATAAAGACATCCCCATGGACTCCACACGACACGGGGATCATTACCCGCAAGCCGTCCCCGCAACTCCGCCCCAACGATGGGGACTAACATCCCGAACTGCCATCACCCTTAGCCTTCCCTTTACCTGAGTCAAGCATAAGCAGGTCTACTTACACCAAAGAGGTGTAAGTAAGGTGTGAGCCTAAGCCCAATAGGATACCACCAGATGATTCCAAAGATCATGCAATACAATGTGAACAAAACAAGTAATTTTAATACACAAGGTGAAATAGTGTTAAAATTCAAAGAAATGAAACTTTCAAATGAAAAAAGTTTTCAATCCGAGAATTTCAGAATGTTAGCACATTAAATAGACATGTGATCTACTGTAAAGTACTGCCAAAAACAACCCACAACAAGGGTAAATACCACAAATCCAATGAGCATCAAAATCGGGAACACCCCTAAGCACTAGGTTGTCTCGGGCCCTATGTACCTCGTACCTCGGTGTAGAGTAACCATTGAAAAATACGTTCTCGTGCACGAGCCACTAGTAGGGAACATACCCATAACCTAGTGGTCCCCAATCATCATCCAAATAGTTTAGTTAGAGTTGTCGTTATCCATATTCTAAGTGGAACAGGGACAAAACCCATCCGATCCACTAGCCGTACTAGTACAAATCCGCCCCACCTAGGTACCCGGGCTTTCCCTTTTTGTGCTAAAACAATTTCAGAAAACAACGCACATTCTTTTTCATATAAAATATCACTACTAGTCACAAACAAATTTTACAGTAGCTACACACATTTTGTACCATTTAAAACACACAATAAAACAATTTTATTTCCAATAAAACAACCTCTCAAAACATCAAATTGTTTTGCACCCAAAGCTCTTTATTATATCCACCTTTCACACTATTCTAACAATTTTAAGTTATTATAACAAAATTTCATTTCAACACCCTTTAATGAAACCAACAATTCTGTTATGGGGCATCCCAAAATGAACCAATAAAAGATTTGAATGGAAAACCCCCAATTTCACCAAAAATTGGAACTTAAAATTCATTTGCATTATAAATGCAACTAAAACCAATTTTTACAGAAACATTTAAGTGAAATAAACATTAAGGTATCATGAAAACAGCAAGCTAATTCACAAAAATTGCACACACAATGGAATCACCTACCAAATTAACAAAAACCCTTGAATCTCTGTGTGAAAATCAAATCGCACCACCGCCACACCAAGAGAGAACTAGATCAAACCTAAAACCACACAAATTGGCCAAGAAAGCCCAAAGTTAAACCCTATGTTCGAAATCCTAGTTTCTGGACATTATTAAACTCAATTATAACAGAATAAACCCTAAGAACAATGAGTTAAACCCAAAGTAATTTGAAAGAGGAAAGAAAAGGGCTCATTTACTTGAAGTATCTTGAAGTAATCACTTCAAAAATCCAGTATCAGAAATTTAAAAGAGCCAAAATTTAGGGTACGTTCGAACAAGATGTATTAGCTCATTTAGGAACTAGAATGGAGGAAAAAGATTTAGAATTGAGAGAGTTATGAAAGAAATACTTTACCACTTCAAATATGGGTGATTTGAGGAACCCTATGAAGTTCGGCACCAAATCGAGATTATCCAGAGCTCCAAAGAGGTGGGAGAGAGTTCCGAAACGCATCTGGGTTAATTGGGCTTGGGTGAGACTTTGAATCACTGAAAAATCCCAAATATTGAATACGTTATAACAAAATAAAATTTTATTTTTAAAACAGGAATTGGGCTTTCGGGCAGGCCCAACCCCTTAGATAAAAACCCAAATAAACCCTAGTTATGGATTTCTAAAAGCTCCAAATTACCTTGGTGGTGTTAATAGGTTAGGGGAAGTCAATTAGGAATTTGAATGGATGAAAAATGTTGAAAAATGAAAATGTTATAAAAGATACAATATTTATTTTTTAATCTGGAATTGGGCTCATGGTTTGGCCCAATTCATGAATACTCATCTATTCCTCCCTAAAACCTAGGGAAACCCCCAAAACAAAGAAAGGATGTAAATTAAATAAAAAATAACTTTAAAATATGTCTTTTATGTGACAATTCTCCCCACCATGAAGGACTTTACGCCCCGGAAAGTCAACATGAATCTCGGTTGGAAAACAAGAATGGGTACTCTTCCTCGACCCATGACTTTCGCTCCCATGTCTCATGTGTATCATTCCCATGCTGCCATAAAACCCGGACTAAAGGAATAGACTTTCCTCAAAGTATATTCTCTTGGGAGTCCACTATTTTCACCGGCCTCTCAACGATAGACAAGTCAGGCTCTATCTCCAGTTCTTCCCAACACAACACATGGGATGGATCCGGATTGTATTTCTTAAACTGAGAGACGTGGAAGACATCATGGATAGACGTCAACTGAGAAGGTAAGACCAACTTGTATGCCACCTTGCCAATACGCTCGGTGATCTCAAAGGGTCCGACATACCGTGGCATCAGCTTACCTTGCTTCCCCAATCGACGATGGTCCAGAAGAGGGGCCACTTTTAAGAATACCCTGTCACCCACAGAAAACTCTAGGTCTCAACGCCACCAGTCAACATAAGATTTATGACGACTCTGAGCTGTCAATAAGTGTTGCCTGATCAACTTGACCTTCTCAGAAGTCTCCTGCACAAGGCTCGGCCCCAACAGTGAAGTCTCTCCTACCTCAGCCCAACATAGGGGGACCGACAAGACCGACCATAGAGCGCCTCAAAAGGGGCCATTCGAATCATGGATTGGTAACTATTATTATAAGCAAACTCTACCAATACCAAATGACTATCCCAACAACCTCAAAAGTCCAGGACACATGCACGAAGCATGTCCTCCAATATCTGATTTTCCCGCTCTGTCTGACCATCTGTCTGTGGGTGGTATGCCGTGCTCATCTTAATCTGAGACCCCAAGGCCTTCTGAAGGCCTTCCCAAAATCGATAAGTGAAGCAGGGGTCTCTATCTGAGACAAAAACTGATGGTACACCATGGAGTCTCACCACTTACTGAAGATACAAATGGCCCAACTCATCTACTTTAGTTGTATCTTTTATCGGAATGAAGTGGGATGATTTGGTCAAACGATCAATCACCACCCAAATAGCATTATTACCCCGAGGTGTATGAGGTAAGCCAACAATGAAGTCCATGGCGACCTCTTCCCACTTCCAGGTAGGAATGGGTAGTGGTTGGAGCAAACCAGATGGCCTTTGGTTCTCTGCTTTCACCTGCTGACATGTGTAGCATCTTGAAACAAAGTCTGCTATGTCCCGTCTCATACCAGGCCACCAAAACTGCCGACGAACATCATAATACATCTTAGTGGCACCCAGATGGACAACCCACTGAGACTGGTGGCTATCTTTCATCACCACCTTCCGCAGAGATAATGGCACTACTGAATGACCCTTGAAGCACAAGATGCCCTCGGGAGACAAAAACCAATCAGAGGATGTATCCCCACCATGAAGGAACTACTTAGACCGCTGACAAAGATCATCACTGGGATGTTCCTGCTGAATCAACTCCAATAGAGAAGGAGTCAACTGGATGCTTTCCAAGAATGCCCCTCCACTGTATTCCCTGGTCTCCACATGCATCTGAGAAAAGAGACCCATCAATGTCCACTCATCACTAGACTTCCTCAAAGCCTGCACTGGAACTCTTCTGCTCAAAGCGTCAGCCACTACATTACCCTTTCTTGGGGTATATCCAATGTCAAAGTCAAACCCTTGCAAGTACTCGATCCAGCGATGTTGCCTCAAGTTGAGGTCCTTCTGCGAGAAGATATAAGCCAAGCTTTTGTGATCAGAGTATACCAAAAACTTCTCCCCAAAGAGGTAGTGACGCCGAGTCTTCAAAGCATGCATCACCGCTGCCAACTCCAAGTCATGGTTAGGTAGTTCTGTTCATGTGGTCGAATTTGTCGAGAGCCATACACGACCACAAGATCATCCTGCATAAGCACGCACCCAAGACCCATACCCGAGGCATCAAAATAGACCACATATCCCTTTCCAGCCTCTGGAAAAATCAGCACGGGGGAGGTAGTCAGCCGCCTCTTCAGCTCCTCAAACGATGCCTGAAATTCTGAACCCCATACAAACTTCACCCCTTTCCTGGTGAGGGAATTCATCGGTGAAGCAAGCCGAGAGAAATCCCAAACGAATTGCCTGTAATAACCAGCCAATCCAAGACAACTCCTGATCTCGAACACATTCTTCGGTTTCTACCACGACATGACTGCACTAATTTTCTCAGGGTCCACTGAAACTCCATACTCTGAGATCACATGCCCCAGAAATCTCACCTCTCTGATCTAGAAAGTGAACTTTGACCAATTTGCATAGAGGCGGTGATCTCATAATGTACCCAAAAATATCCTCAAGTGATGTTCGTGTTCCTCCTCAGAGCAAGAGTATACCAGAATGTCATCCACGAACACCGCAACAAAGGAATCAAGATACTGATGGAACACCCTATTCATAAGTTCCATAAATACCGCTGGAGCATTGGTCAATCCGAAGGGCATGACCAAATACTCAAAGTGGCCGTACCTGCTTCGGAAGGCTGTCTTAGGGATATCTGACTCCTTCACCCTGAGTTGATGATACCCTGAATGCAGGTCTATCTTTGAGAACCACTTTTCCCCCTTCAAATGATCAAACAAATCATCTATTCTGGGCAAAGGGTATTTGTTTTTAATTGTTACCTTATTCAGCTTCCGGTAGTCAATGCACAACCGGAGGGATCCATCAGCCTCTTTTGCAAACAACACAGGAGCGGCGGCCCAAGGAGAGATTCTCGGGCGAATGAATCCTTTGGATTCTAAGTCGTCCAGCTGTATCTTTAATTCCCTCAACTCGGTTGGGACTATGCGATAAGAGGGAAGAGATATCGGCTGTGTTCCCGGCGCCATATCAATCGAAAACTCCACATACCGCTTCGGGGGAAAACCAGAAAAATCATCAGGGAATACCTCGGGAAACTCATTCACTACATGAGGTAGTGCACCTTTAGGGGAAAGACCATCCTCCAGCACAAGAGAAGATAACTGGAAGATAACACTTCCCAACTCTGGGAGTGGAGGCCCTGCGCGACTTGATCGTGGATCCCATTCTCCATGAAAAACCTGACGACTCCCATCCGGTGTCGTGAAACTCACACGCCATCTGTAGCAATCGATGTGTGCCTGGAAGTGTACTAGCCAATCCATACCAAGTATGAAATCAAAAAGGTCCATATCTAAGACCAAGAGGTCCCACTCCATCTTGACCCCTGACACAGAAAGTGCACACGAGGGGCACCCGAGGCCCTGCTCCTTCTTCTTTCCCAACGGTGTCACCAAATCCATCGCAAAAGACATCAACTCAGTTGGAAAATTCAGAAAGTCCACAAAATTTCCAGAAATTAATGAAATAGAGGCACCAGTATCAAAAAGAGCAGTAGCTATAGAAGATGCGATCAGAACGGTACCTCGAACTGTCGACGGTCCCGCCTCTGATCCTGCTGGTGACTGATCCACTGCATGGAGATGTCCAGTATCTTCCTGAGGATGACCGCTAGTCTGTGGTTGTGCCCTGAACTGGCTCTTCCCAGAAGATGATCCAGCCCAACCACCACGAACACCCAATCGAGATCTCCCAGTCCTCGACGGATCAGACTGTGTTGGCACTCCTCTTGAAGCCACTGACCCTGCCCCACTTGAGAGTGGACGTGCCACACCGCAGAAGCGCTGCAAATGACCTATACCTCCACACTGGTAAAAAGGCTTCAGAGGAAGAGGACATGCTGGTCGGATATGCCCAGGCCTCCCACATTGGTGGCACACGACCGATCTCGCATCATAAGCCGTAGAGGAAAACTGTCTGGAAGAGTGGCCTGAACTGCCCCCTCCTTTCTTCACATGATCCTCCCGCTTCCTTTTCTTATTTGAAGAGCTGCCACTGCCCACTGCTGATACTGAACCATAGAAACCAGCCCTGCCTTTCCTATCAATCTCCACCATGCACGCCCGATCAACAACCTCAGCATAGGTCCTCAGCTTAAACAAGAACACCTGGGAGTATATCTCTAGTCGCAAGCCTTTCTCAAACCTATGGGCCTTCTCTTGCTCATTAGAGACAATTTCTGGAGCATACCGAACCAACTCAGAGAAACAGTTGGCATACTCCATCACAGATAGATTCCCCTGAACAATTTCCATGAACTCTCTAGACCTGGCATAAGCCAACACCTCAGGGCAATACTGTTCATTGATGACAGCCTTGAAATCTCCCCAGCGCATCTGCTCATTCTTCCAGACTGAAGCACTGACTCCCACCATTTACGGCTGGGACCCTCCAACAGAAAGGAGGCACACTTCACCCTGAGCTCCTCGGGTGTTTCCAGGAACTCAAACATACGCTCGATCTTCTCGATCCATTCTTCTGCTTCCTGGGGTTCTGTGCTACCTCGGAAGGTAGGAGGCTTGTTTCTCAGAAACTCTTATGCTTTATCTTATCTAGGACCTGTATCCTCTGCCCTAACAGGAATTGGAGCATGATTTGGTCCCTGTCCCAACGCTTGGATAGCCCGAACAACAACCTCCACGAGCCTCTGATCAATCGGCGTGGGAGAACTCTCTCCAGCTTCCTCCTGTGGGTGCGTGGGAGCTTTCTGGGGAGGTATGTTTCTACAAAATGCAACAGTCACAAAAAAATAGTCAATACCACAATTCTGAAAATTGTAATCAAATACATCAAATATAAATAAACTAAACACATTCTTGTAATAAAAGAAACAACTACTCCACATCTGCCTGATGTCCACATGTGGTCTGCAGCCCACACGTCTCACCTAGAAGTGAAGTCAATTAGTAAATTCCAACATCCTCTGGTGACTCAAGTTCTGCCATGAGAGGTGCGGGCTAGGCACCATACTCACAACCAATACCCCAAGACCTGATAGTCCTAGCTCCTGTCTATCCTGACTCATCCCAAAATAACAATATAACACAAAAACATTAACCTCCTCTGATACCATTTTGTCACGAACCGGATCTGGTCGCCACCATTAACGACACCAAACCCGGCCCGTGGCAAGGCACGAAGGGCGTTACCTATTTCCATGTGCTGGCACAAGTGCCCGGGTATCAAACAAATTTGGTTTGGGAACGATTTACCCGAGTATGAAAGCATAAATCATAAAAAAACAATCAATTATTAGAATCTGAAATTTTTCATGCTAAACAATTCTTAACAAAACCAGATCTGAATACATATGTTTAAAGACACTAAAAGTGGTCTAAAAACAAATAATGACAACATAAAGACATCCCAATGGACTCCAAACGACACGGGGATCATCACCCGCAAGCCGTCCCCGCAACTCCGCCCCAACGATGGGGACTAACATCCCGAACCGCCATCACCCTTAGCCTTCCCTTTACCTGAGTCAAGCATAAGCAGGTCTACTTACACCCAATGGGTGTAAGTAGTGTGTGAGCCTAAGACCAATAGGATACCACCAGATGATTCCAAAGATCATGTAATACAATGTGAACAAAACAAGCAATTTTAATACACAAGGTGAAACAGTGTTAAAATTCAAAGAAATGAAACTTTCAAATGAAAACAGTTTTCAATCCAAGAATTTCAGAATGTTAGCACATTAAATAGGCATGTGAGCTACTGTAAAGTACTGCCAAAAACAACCCACAACAAGGGTAAATACCACAAATCCAATGAGCATCAAAATCGGGAACACCCCTAAGCACTAGGTTGTCTCAGGCCCTATGTACCTCGTACCTCGGTGTAGAGTAACCATAGCAAAATCTGTTCTCATGCACGAGACACTAGTAGGGAACATACCCATTACCTAGTGGTCCCTAATCATCATCCAAATAGTTTAGTTAGAGTTGTCGTTATCCATATTCTAAGTGGAAGAGGGACAAAACCCATCCGATCCACTAGCCGTACTAGTACAAATCCGCCCCACCTAGGTACCCGGGCTTCCCCTTTTTGTGCTCAAACAATTTCAGCAAACAACACACATTATTTTTCATATAAAATATCACTACTGGTCACAAACAAATTGTACAGTAGATACACACATTTTATACCTTTTAAAACACACAATAAAACAATTTTATTTCCAATAAAACAACCTCTCAAAACATCACATTGTTTTGCACCCAAATCTCTTTAATATATCCACCTTTCACACTATGTTAACACTTGTAGGTTATTAAAACAAAATTTCAGTTCAACAACCTTTAATGAAACCCACAATTCTGTTATGGGACATCCCAAAATGAACCAATAAAAGATTTGAATGAAAAACCCCCAATTTCACCAAAAATTGGAACTTAAAATTCATTTGCATTATAAATGAAACTAAAACAAATTTTTACAGAAACATTCAAGTGAAATAAAAATTAAGGTACCATGAAAACATCAAGCTAATTCACAAAAATTGCACACACAATGGAATCACCTACCAAATTAACAAAAACCCTTGAATCTCCGTGCGAAAATCAAATCGCACCCCCGCCGCACCAAGAGAGAACTAGATCAAACCTAAAACCAGAAAAAATGGCCAAGAAAGCCCAAAGTTAAACCCTAGTTTCTAAATCCTAGTTTTTGGACATTAGTAAACTCAATTATAACCGAATAAACCCTAAGAAAAATGAGTTAAAGCCAAAGTAATTTGAAAGAGGAAAGAAAAGGGCTCATTTACTTGAAGTATCTTGAAGTAATCACTCCAACACTCCAGTATCTGAAATTTAAAAGAGCCAAAATTTAGGTTAAGTTCTAAAAATATGTATTATCTCATTTAGGAACGGTAATGGAAGAAAAATATTGAGAATTGAGTGAGTTATGAAAGAAATACTTTACCTCTTCAAATCTGGGTGATTTGAGGAACCCTATGAAGTTCGGCACCAAATCGCGATTATCCAGAGCTCCCAAGAGGTGGGAGAGAGTTACGAAACGCGTCCGGGTTAATTGGGCTTGGGTGAGACTTGGAATCACCAAAAAATCCCAAATATGGAATAAGTTATAACAAAATCAAATTTTATTTTTAAAACAGGAATTGGGCTTTCGGGCAGGCCCAACCCCTTAGATAAAAACCCAAATAAACTCTGGTTATGAATTTCTAAAAGCTCCAAATTACCTTGGTGGTGGTAATAGGTTAGGGTAGGTCAATTAGGAATTTGAATGGATGAAAAAAGTTAAAAAATGAAAAGTTATAAAAGATACAAAATTTATTTTTTAATCTGGAATTGGGCTCACGGTTTGGCCCAATTAATGAATACTCATCTATTCCTCCCTAAAACCTAGGGAAACCCCCAAAACAAAGAAAAGATATAAATTAAATGAAAAATAACTTTAAAATATGTCTTATATGTGACATATTCTCACTGGATAAACTCCAAGAGAGAAGGACCGAACCGAATGCTCACCAATAACTCACATCCACTGTTCTCCTTGGTCTCTACATGGATCTGAGAAAATATGTAACGCCCCGACCCCAGTTAGCTAGAGTCGGTGCCTTATTACATAACATTGGCATGATCACAAATAATCAAGTCTCGAAAGACTGAAGATTTTAGTAGCCTTGTAATAACTAGATATATTCATAAAGTCTTACATTACATCATAAAGTAAAAAAAACTACAAAATCATCTTCTCTTCATATCCCCTCATAATATCCCTACAGGTCATTCATAAATTACTTCTTCACATCCTAGGTAAAATAAAACATTGAAAGGGGTGAGCTCAGATGCTCAGTAAGGATAACAATATAGCGGAAACATTTATAAATATGATTAAATATTTGAGGCAATGTATGACTAAAATAAAAGCCTTTTAAACTAGAACATCAGCATAATATGGCAAAGATAAAATAAAATAATGTCATTTACTTATTCACATGGATATTCTAATAGTCGAATAATCACATGAAATATCAATAACCACTTTCATAATGAAGGAATGAATAATGTATAACTTTAATTTCTATGTCAAGGCCTCGTTCAAAGACCTAAAGGATAACTGTAACCGAAACCCAACCCAGAGAGCCTCTGTAACTGGGCTCCATCCTTGAGAGCCTCTGTAACCGGACTCCAACCTGGAGTGCCTCTAATAACTGGACACTAACCCAGAGTGCCTCTAATAACCGGACACCAACCAGGAGTGCCTCTAAAAACCGGACACCAACTCGGAGTGCCTCTAATAACCGGAGACCAACCCGGAGGGTCTACTGTAACCGGACCCCAACCCGGAGGGCTTACTTTTACCGGTTCCCAACCCGGAACATACTAGTCCAACACATTCATCTTATGAAGAGGATGAAATATAACACAAACATTCGTAATAAAACTAGCATATGAAATGCCAAAACATTAATCATAAACTATTAATGGCCTAAAAATAACTCATCCATAGTCAAACATATCACAAAACCTTAAATACAATATGGAATATTTGTATCTTAATAAATCAATTTAAAATAGGTGTAAAATTTTTCAAAGGACGTTGAAATAGATTAAATAAAAACTATTTTAGAGAAATATATCTTTTTTTGAAATCATTTAAAAGTCACATAATTATAAAAGAAAAAAATTAATTTGAAAATATTCTTATAATATTGTAAGGGAAGCTTCGATGAGTTTATAACGGTAGAAAATAGCCTCACCCGCTGTATAAGTTAAAAAGAGACATTCTTACATTAATTTTGTCGAAAAGGTTAAAAGGGCCTTGTTTGGAAAACAACAGAAAGATTCCTTTATAAACATCTTATAAGAATTTAAACAAGGGTATAAATGACTTTAACACATATTCTGTAAAATATTAAGAATGTTTTGAAATAAATTTTTAAAAAACATGGATGTGGATGATAAATAGGTCCCAGTAGATATTTACGTATAAATAACCTCAGATAATGAAGAGATTCTGAAATAATCCCTTACCAATTTGGTAACTTACGAAACATATACCCCAAGAAAGAGGTATCATACAATGAATATGTAAATACAGATAACATAATGTTTATTTCACAAATAATACAACTATGGGTAGCACATACAACACACCAAAGGTAATAGTGGCAATATGGCATGAATCTCACGAGAATAAGGAGTGAGATGAAAACCCCTTACCTTGTACTTTTCCTTGGTTGAGGGTAGGTTAACCACCTGTATAATTGTGAAATAATTGTTATTAAATTATAAAATAATCATATACATTAATATGATATCATATATGATATTTTAACATTGATTTGTTAATAAGATCTTAGTATTATCGTTGTTTCGGGTGTTAACTTACTCGTTTTCTTTTATATGTTTTGTTATATAAGCCATGTTTGTAATGGATAGGTTGTATCTTATTCGTATACAAAATAATATCAAGTCCTTAAACATTATTTTTAATCATTAAATGAGAATTATTCTTGAATGGATACGATGGGGAATGAATCACATCGCGTTCGTGGAGACGGTAGTCCGTACGTATGCACGAGGGACAATATCATTCTTTTGATATTAAAATAATATATAATTGGATGGTATACCATATATACAGAATCATTATCATGTTATATTTATTATTTACATGAATTAAACATCATTATTATACCAATCCAAATAATAATGTTTTGAATAACAATTACACCACAACGTGGAGACGGTAAGCCATACGTACGCACGTATGGTGACATGTCATTCAAAGGATGGATAGAATACTGAATATTGTTGTACTATATTTAGAAAAACATCACAATATATTAATTATACTGGAGTTATTATTTTATAATGGGAATAACAAAGAAAAAATATGTTGAAGAAGAAAGGAACTTGAAAGATGGTGGTGAAAACATTACCTCTTAATCGGGTTCTTCCTTTTGATTTGATGAAAAGGGATCATTAGGTTGGCATTCTGATCAAACTATGGCCTCTAGGTCGAATTGAGGGAAGTTGAGAGAGTATTTTGGTAGGGGTTGGCCGATCCAAAAGGCTTTGAATGTGTCAATTAGTGAGAAGGGGGAGCACCCTTTTATACGAGGGGTGAGTGGCACCTTTGGAAAAGCTAGAAATATTATTTTATAATAAATTCATATTCGGTTTTTAATGACTAAAAAGTGGATTATTTAAATGTTAAGGTGGGGAAGGATCTAAATCCTTTCAACCAGTAGATTTTAGTTAGGATTGGGTCATTATACTAACATTATCTTTTAGTTTTAACTCTTAGTTAATTAGTTTGACATTTACCATGTCACTTTGTATTTTTATATTATATAGTTAATAAACTTACTATATAAATCCAAGAGACCCCCAAGTGGTCCATTAATGATTTAACTATCATGATATAATTCCTTTGTCTGAACCATATATTTTTAGGAATAGAATATCAATTAATATTATAATATTTGTTTTAAAAACTCATTTATGTCAATTTTGACACTATTGGGTATTTTGTTTTTGATAATTTCATAACAGCATTATTAGTTCGAAAACAATTTATATACCCAATCCTAATATGTCATATTAACCTATAAAATTAGTGGAATTCATAAAAAGTCTAAATTACATTTATTTTTATATTTATAATATCAATTATTTTAATATTTTATTAATAAGGTAATTACTGCATCACCATTGTGTCATAAATAAATTAAATTATTTAATGTATAAAAATTATAAATAAAATACCATTATGTAGGAAATATTTCTAGATTTATAATGAATATTTACAATCAAATTTATCGTATATATAACCCTATATTAAATGTTTTTTAGTAATTAAACTTTGATTTTAAATCTTTTAACTCTTCTTTGAATTAAATAATAATTAATGTCCTAATCTAATCCAAGTGGACCTAAATGATAATATTTTATTCCTAAGGTTGTTTTTGGTCGAGATACACTTGTACAATAGAATTAGGACATGTGTTAGGGTAATATTAATATCATTTTTACCCTTAATTACCCTATTTACTTTTAACCGTGGTAAATAAAAGTAAAAAATTACTATTCACCAAAAATTATTTTCATCTCATTGAACCACATTTTACTCCTTGATATTAACCGTGTCTCTCGGATTTTCAAAATTCCACTCAAAAAAACAGTAAAATTAAGTTTTATGTGAATTTCCAAATTCTCCTAGGAGGTGGGTAAAAGACGGTGAAAAGTTCAATAAAATTTTTATATATCTAAAATTATTCTGAACTAACTCCAATTAATTACACTGAACTTATATAGGTATTATGTATCTATTTTACCTTAATTAAATTTAAATAAAAAAATAATTATTTAAATAAAAATTCGGTTTTAAACTATAACTTAGTGTTTTTTTTCACTATTCATCAAAAATTGAAAGTTTTCAGAAAAATACCAAAATTTCACCCTAGGCTAATTTCGATATTCGGAATCCAAAAATGAAGTTCATTTTGAAAGATAAAATTTATAAAATTTCAAAAAGTGGGTATTACTATTCATAACAGCTAGTTTGATTGGTTGTGGTGTGTGTTACACTCAAAGTTGCGTACAACACATGCTACTGTATTATTCAAAGAGAAGCGTACCATGGAAGCTTGGGGTGTTACATTCTCCCCTCCTTCAATAAATTGCATCCTCACAATTTGAAATTGTTCTCTGAAAATAAAAGTTTGAAAATATAAAATACCTTTGTGGAAAACCCACATCGGAAATATGGTTGATAAAATGTAGCCTTAATAATAGGGAAAGGGAAATGAAAAAGTCACCTCCAAATTATGATCTCGATTAGAATAAAATTGGTGGTAATTATAGACACATAATTGGAGGGAAAACGTAAATATTTGTAGGGAGTGATTGAAGTCATCAATCAAAAACAAGTGTAAAATTGAGGGCCTCAAAGCCTTCAATCTATGGTGATTTAAAATATCATCAGTTCAACAAAACATAAGGTATTTGGATAACACATTTTTTGTTTTAATGTCTCTTTCCTATGGTTTAACACTTAATTTATTCATAGAATAAGATATATATATATATATATACACTTGACAAGTAGGGTTTCAACCCTCAACTAATTTCTACCACAAACTCATCTTTCACTCAAAAAGATAATAAAACTCAAAAATATTATATTTATCCTAATCATACAAGGTTCTAAATATTAACTCATACCATTTTGATTAGGAAAACTATTTTTTAATAACCAGGGACTTCCTGTAGGCTAGTGGTAGGTAATAAAGGCCTGTCGCACTATGGTTGTGGGTTCGATTCCTGCAGCTTTGTCCGACGCGATGTGTTATCCCCCGACCTGCATGTTGTCCTTTTCCTAAAACTATAGTATTATAATATTCCAAAAATAATCTTTATAAATTTTTTAAACTTAAATAATACTATCCAATGTTCAACTTAATCCATTCCAACCTTTATAGTTATCCAAAATACCTCTGTCCAGGCTTTCTCTAAAAGGTCTCTAAATTCTAAAATCAATTGTAACATTAGATTCCCCAAACAAAGAAAAGTTTCTCTTATTGTCACATACTAATAATATGATTACATTAATCATATTAAAACCTTAATTAAAACAACAAGTAAAATAGTACAATCCTTATATATATCACATTTTTTGTAACCATAATATAGTTCTTGAGTCCAAAAACACAAATACAATAATTATTCAACTTCATCTGTAGTAAACGCATAAGCGTTTCTTTGCTCCCTTGTCCTTTTCTGAGTTAAGTTTCCTTGGATCTTAGAGAATTCATTTGCATAATGCCCCTTTTCTCTACAATTGTAGCATTCAATATTGACAGCTTCTTTCTTTCCCTTGCAATCACGAGTCTGGTGACCTTTTTCTCCACATTTTTAACAAACTCTCATTCCTTTTAGGCAAGTACCGGGGTGTTTCTTACCACAATTATCACATAATGGAAAATCCTTATTTCCCTTTTTACTTTTATCTGTCTCTTGTTCCACCATTATCTTCTTCTCTTGCTTTGTTTTAAAGTCATAAGACTTAGAGAATTCTTTTTCTGTCTTGATGGAACACGAGACAATACCTTCGTATGACGAGAAGGATTGTGAGACCAATGCTTGACCGAGAAACGATTTTAACCCATCAAAGAAACGATAAATCTTACTTCTTGGGTTATGTATATAATCTGCAGTATACCTCACTGACCTTGTAATGTTAGCCTCATACTTTGTGACATTCTCATCCTCCTTTTGCCTCAGACTCAGAAATTTCCTTTCCAAATCTGCTCGATGGTCACGAGGAAAGTATTTTTCTAAGAAAAGCTCTTTGAACTCCCTCCATTCCATATTTTATACTTCATCATATTCCTTTGTGTTTTGTATCAATGACCACTATTGATCAGCATCTCCAGTGAGGCGATAAACTGCCATGAAAACTTTTTCCCTTTCACTACTCCACAAATCCTGAAATATCATCTCTAGGGAACTTATCCATTGCTTATATACTAATGAATTTGTAATCCCATTTAATGTTGGTGGTTGTTTCCTCATAAAGAGATCTAACATTGATCCTCCACGCTACATATCAGGGTGATCCATACGGGTAAGTTTATTATTCATAACCTGAGTAAGTTGTCCCAGTATGGTGATTAGCTGATCAGTACCAGTTGCATCACCATCTCCACTATAATTATCTTGAGTAAGAGGGAAATACCTACATGAAGTGCATGCATTGATACAGTTTCCATTCCTTCTACTAGGCGCCATTTCTAAACAATGTCATAAACTAGATCGGTTTATGAATCAAAATACATAATTCCATACTTGTAAAACACTTAACATAAATTAAACTATTTATATATATAATCCATAATCCTAAAAAATGTTTTCTTTGAGGAAGTATATACTCATAAACCCTTCATAATGGTTTGTAAAGAAAATGAGAATTATACTAAGCATATCCCCTGGGAGTGTCGTAACCAAGCATGTAGTAAGGTCCGTTGTAGTGCACCAGTTCCCGTTCGAGTCTAGCTCAAAGATGTGTTTTTAGGTTTTACCCCTAGGTACATCTGTCCCAGAGCAGACTCTAGCTGCTCGTATCCAGAAATGGATGTATTTTCTTGGAAAACTCACAAAATATCTACATTACCAAAATTCTAGGAAGTTATTCTATACTAATCCTCAAAGTCTATCTTAAGACTATGTCCTCTAATTAGAGTTAACCTAAATCTAGATTCCAAGGTTTTTACTAAACTTCCTCTGATACAAACTGTAACGCACTAACCCCAGTTACCTAGAGTCAGTGAATTATTACATAACATGGGCATGATCACAAAAGATCAAGTCTCAAAAGACTTATTAGTTTTGTAGCCTTGGAATAACTAGATACATTCATAAAGTCTTACATTACATCATAAAGTAAATAAACTACAACAACATATTCTCTTCATATCCACTCATAATATCTCTGCAAGTCATTCATAAATTACTTCTTTATATCCTGGGAAAAATATAACATTGAAAGGGGTGAGCTCAGATGCTCAGTAAGGATAACAATATAGCGGAAACATTCATATATAAGCTTAAAAATTTGAGGCAATGTATAACTAAAACAAAAGCCTTTTAAACTAGATCTTAATCATAATATGGAAAAGATAAAATAAAATAATGCGATTTAATTATTCACATGGATATTCTAGTATTCGATTAATCACATGAAATATCAATAACCACTTTCATAATGAAGGAATGAATAATTCCGAACTTTAATTTCTATGTCAAGGCCTCGTGCCAAGACTAATGGATAACTGTAACTAGAACCCAACCCAGAGAGCCTCTATAACTGGATTCCATCCCGGAGAGCCTCTGTAACCGGACTCCAACCCGGAGTGCCTCTAATAACCGGAAACCAACCCGGAGTGCCTCTAATAACCGGACACCAACCCGGAGTGCCTCTAATAACTGGAAACCAACCCGAAGGGTCTTCTGTAACCGGACCCCAACTTGGAGGGATTACTTTTACCGGTCCCCAACCCGGAACATACTAGTCCAACACATTCATCTTAAGAAGAGTATGAAATATAACATAAATATTCATATTAAAACTAGCATACGAAATTCCAAAACATTAATCATAAACCATTAATGGGATAAAAATAACTCATACATAGTCAAACATATCACAAATCCTTAAATACATAATGGAATATTTGTATCATAATAAATCAAATTCAATCAAGTGTAAAATTTATCAAAGGATGCTGACATAGATGAAATCAAAACTATTTGAGAGAAATATCTATTTTTTTGAAATCATTTAAAAGTCACATAAGTATAAAAGAAAACATTTAATTTTAAATTATTCTTATAATATTGAAAGGGAAGATTCGAAGAGTTTATAATGGTAGAAAATAGCCTCACCCACCGTACAAGTTAAAAGGAGACATTCTTACATTAATTTTTTCGAAAAGGTTAAAAGGACCATGTTTGGAAAATGACGGAAAGATTCCTTTATAAACATCTTATAAAAAGTCAAACAAGGGAATACATGACTTTAACCCATATTCTGTAAAATAGTAAGAATTT
This sequence comes from Viscum album, assembly GCA_963277665.1. Lineage (NCBI taxonomy): Eukaryota > Viridiplantae > Streptophyta > Magnoliopsida > Santalales > Viscaceae > Viscum > Viscum album. The sequence continues at coordinate 1,287,236,419 of OY728134.1, forward strand.
TTTGAAATTAATTTTTAAAAAACATGGATGTGGATGATAAATAGGTCGCGGTAGATATTTACGTATAAACAATCTCAGATAATGAATAGATTGTGAAATAAACCCTTACCAATTTGGTAACATATGAAACATACACCCCATGAAAGAGGTATCATACAATTAATATGTAAATACACATAAATTAAATTGTATTACACAAATAATACAATTTTGGGTATCCCATACACCACACAAAAGGTAATAGTGGCAATATGGCATGAATCTCATGAGAATAAGGAGTGACATGAAAAACCCTTACCTTGTACTTTTCCTTGGTTATGGGTAGGTTAACCTCCTGTATAATGGAGAAATAATTGTTATTAAATTATAAAAGAATCATATACATTAATATGATATCATATATGATCTTTTAACATTTATTTGTTAATAATATCGTTGTATTATCATTGTTTCGGGTGTTAACTTACTCGTTTTCTTTTATTTGTTTTGTTACATAAGCCGTGTTTGTTATGGATAGGTTGTATCTTATTAATATCCAGGATGATATAAAGTCCTTAAACATTATTTTTAATCATTAAATGAGAATTAGTCTTGAATGGATACGACGAGGAATGAATCTCATCACGTTTGTGGAGACGGTAGTCCGTACGTACGCACGAGCGACAATATCATTATTTTGAAATTAAAATAATATATAATTGGATGGTATACCATATATACAGAATCATTATCATGTCATATTTATTATTTAAATGAATTACAAATCATTATTATACCCATCCAAATAATAATGTTTTGAATGACAATTACACCACGACGTGGAGACGGTAATCCGTACGTAGTCACGTATGGTGACATGTCATTCAAAGGATGGATAGAATATTGAATATGGTTGTACCATATTTATAATAACATAAAAGTATATATAAGATACTTGAGTTATTATTTTAGAATGTTAATAACAATGAAAGAAGAATTTGAAGAAGAAAGCAACTTGAAAGAGGGTGGTGAAAACATTACCTCTTAATCAGGTTCTTCCTTTTGATTTGATCGAAAGGGATCCATAGGTTGGCTTTATGATCAATATAAGGCATCTAAGTCGAAGTGAGGGAAGTTGAGAGAGTATTTTGGAAGGGGTTGGCCAAGCAAAAAGGCTTTTAATGTGTGAATTAGTGAGAAGGTGGACTGCCCTTTTATAAGAGGGGTGTGGGGCACCTTTGGAAAAGCTAGAAATACTATTTTATAATAAATTCATATTCTGTTTGTAATGTCTCCTAAGTTGATTAATTAAATTTTAAGGTGGGGAGGGGTCAAAATCCTTTCAACCAATAGATTTTAGACAGTTTTGGGTCATTATATTAACATTATCATTTTGTTTTACCTTTTAGTTAATTAGTTTGACATTTACCATGTCACTTTGTATGTTTTATATTATATTGTTAATAAACGTACTATATACTTCCAAGAGACCCCCAAGTGGTCAATTAATGATTCACCTATCATGATATAAGTCCTTTGGCCGATACTTAGGTTTTTAGGAATAGAATATCAATTAATATTATAACATTTGTTTTAAAAACTCTTTTATGTCAATTTTGACACTATTGGGTATTTTGTTTTTGATAATTTCATAACATCATTATTACTTAGAAAAAAATTTATATAACCAATCCTAATATGTAATATTAACCTAGAAAATTAGTGTATTTCATAAAAAGTCTCAAATTACATTTATTTTGATATTTATATTATCAATTATTTTAATATTTCATTAATTAGGTAATTACTTCATCACCATTGTGTCATAAATAAATTAAATTATTTAATGTCTAAAAATTATAAATAAAATACCATTATGTAGGAAATATTTTTACCATTCTAATTAATATTCAAAATCGAATTTATCTTATGTATAACCCTACATTAAAAATGTTTTAGTAATTAATCATTGATTTTAACTCTTTTAACACCTCTTTGAATTAAATAATAATTAATGTCCTAATCTAATCCATGTGGACCTAAATGATAATATTTTATTCCTAAGGTTTTTTTGGTCGAGATAAACTTGTCCAATAGAATTAGGACATGTTTTAGGTTAATATTAATATTATTTTTACCCTTAAGTAACCTATTTACTTTTAACTGTGGTAAATAAAAGTAAAAAGTTACTATTCACCAAAATTTATTTTCATCTCTTTGACCAAAATTTTACTCCTTGATATTAAATGTGTATCTCGGATTTTCAAAATTCCACTCACAGAAGCGGTAAAATTATGTTTTATGTGAATTTCCAAATTCTCTTAGTAGGTGGGTAAAAGACGGTGAAAAGTTCAATAAAATTTTTATATATCTAAAATTATTCGGAACTAACTCTGATGAATTAAATTAAACTTATATAGGTATTATGTATCTATTTTGACCTTAATTAAATTTAAATAAAATAAATAATTATTTAAATAAAAATTTGGTTTTAAACTATAACTCAGTGTTTTTTTCACTATTCATAAAAAATTGAATGTTTTCAGAAAAATTCCAAAATTTCAACCTAGGCTAATTTCGATATTATAAATCCAAAAATGAAGTCCATTTTGAAAGAAATTTTTTATAATATTTCAAAAAGTGTGTATTACTATTCATAATGACTAGTTTGATTAGTTGTGGTGTGTGTTAGAACTCGAAGTTACGTACAACACATGCTACTGTATTATTCAAAGAGAAGCGTACCGTGGAAGCTTGGAGTGTTACAAAATATCCCCATTAGAGTACACTCATCACTAGACTTACTTAAGGGTTGCACTGGTACATTCCTACTCAAATAATTTTCCACCACATCTCTCTTACCTTTGGTATAGACAATGTCAAAGTCGAACCCATACAGGTACTCAATCCAGCAGCGCTGACTTAGATTGAGATAATTCATAGAGAAGATATATACCATGATTGTTTTATTAGAATAGTCCACAAAAATTTCCACAAAGAGGTAGTGATTCCATGTTTTCAAAGAATGCATCACAACTGCATGCTCCAAGTCATGGGTTCAGTAATTATTTTCATGTGGCTGTAGTTGGTGGGATCCATACGCCACCACATGATCATCCTGTATAGGCACACACCCGAGACGCATACATGAAGAATCACAATACACCACATAACCCTTTCCAGATTCTGGAAAGGTCAAAACTGGGGTAGTAGTCAACCTCCACTTCAGCTCCATGAATATTGCCTAACATTATGGGACCCAAATGAACTTCACCTCATTTTAGGTGAGTGCAGTCATGGGTGAAGCAAGAAAAAAGAAATTCCGAACAAACCTCATGTTGTATCCAACTAAGCCGATGAAAATCCTACTCTCAAACATGTTCTTTGGTTGCTCCCATGACATCACTACACTGATCTCCCCAGGATCCGTCAAAACTCCCAACTTCAAGACCACATGCCTCAGAAACATTACCTCTCTAATCCAGAAGGTGCACTAGGATTGCTTTTCATAAAGGTGGTTATCCTGCAATGTTCCGATTTTTTATTTCAAATGATGTTCATGATCTTCCATGGATCCAGGGAAAAACAGGATTTCATCCACAAATACCACAATGAAGGAGTTTACATATTAGTGGAACACCCTATTCATGAATTCTATAAATACCAATGGAGAATTGGTCAATCGTAAGGGATGACCAAGTACTCAAAGTAGTTGTACCTGCTTCATAAGGCTATCTTCGGGATAACGAACACTTTCAACCTGAGTTGATGGTTACTCAAACACATATATACTTTAGAAAACCATTTCCCCCTTCAACTGATCAAAAAATTCATCTATTCATAGAAAAGGATATTTTTTCCTAATTTTTACCTTGTTTAACTTATAGTAATCAATACCCAAACGGAAGGACCCATCATAATTCTTCACAAAGAGAATAAGAGTGACCCAAGATATTCTCATGTGAATGAATCCTTTGGATTCTTAATCATCCAGCTGAATTTTTATTTCCCTCAATTCGGTGGGGGTCATACAATATGAGGGAATAGATATCAGTTGTGTTCCTGGAACCAAATCGACTGAGAACTCCACATCCCTTTGTGGGGGTTAGCTTGAAAAATCATGTGGGAATACCTCTTGGAAGTCATTAAATACATGAGGTAACCCTACCTTAGGAGCATGACCTTCATTGTCTGGCATGAGTGATGTTATATAGAAGATATGATTCCCATGATCTGGGATTGGAGGTCCACCACGACCTGACCGAGGATCCCATTCCCCATGAAAAACCTAACGAATCCCATCAGGTGCTGTTAAACGCACCTTCCGCCTATAGAAATTGATGTGTGATTGAAAGTGAACCTGCCAATCCATGCCTAGTATCACATATAATAAATCCATATCAAATACCAGGATATCCCACTACATATCAACCCTGGACACAGAAAGAGCACATGACGGGAACCTGAGACCCTACCCCTTCTTCTTTCCCAGCAGCGGAACCAATCCATCACAAATGACAAAATCATGGTTGGACAATTTAGCATGTTCACAATACGGGTATAGATGAATGAATTAGAATAACTGGTATCAAAAAAAGATGTATCTATAGAAGATGAAATGAAAATAGTACCATGAACTGTTAAATTTCCAACCATTGATCTCGTTGGGGCCTAATCCACCACATAAAGATTCATAGTCTCTTCCTGAGAACAAATGCTCTCCTATGGATCTTCCTTGAGCTGGCTCTACCCAAAAGATGATTCAGACCTACTGCCACATGCACCAAACTGATATCCCTTTTCCCTTGATGGCTCTGATTGAGCTGGCACTCCCCTAGAAGACAGTCATCCTACTCCATGTTGGAGTGGACGTTCCATCCTACAAAATCACTAAATGTGTCACATACCACCACAATGATAACAAGTATCCGGAGGAAAAATGCATGATGGCCGGATGTGTCCTGGTATCCAACATTGGTGGCACACAACATACCTCGAATTAGAAGCCACTAAATAAAACTACCTTGATGGTGGGCCTATGCAATCAGCCCCTTCATTCCCTGCTCCTACCACTTCCTTTTATTCATAGAAGTGATGCCACTACTAGACCTGATATCATCCTAGAAAACCCATCCCTCCCCTTGTGGTTTATCATTACCATACATGCCCGATCAACCACATCTACATAGGTTTTCATCTTGAATATGAAGACTTGGGAATCGATCTATGGCCACAAACCCCTCTCAAACTTCTAGTCCCTCATATGCTCATTGGATATCATTTCTAGATCATATCGGATCAACTCATAAAAATGGTTGGTATAATCCATCACAGAATGATCCCCCTAAAAAATCTCCATAAACTCTCAAGTTTGATCATACGCCAAAACTTTAGGTAAGTAATGGCTATTGAAGATAACATTGAAACCCACCCATGTCATCTTCTAGTGCTTCCTAGCTTGAAACACGGATTCCTACAACCTACGGTTGGGACCCCCAACTAGAATGAGGAACTATCTTCCCTAACCACCTTAGGTGTGTCTAGGAACTCAAACATGAGTTCAATATTTTGGAGCCACTCCTCCGCTTCCTGTAGTTCTCTGCTACCTCATAGAGTAGGGGGAATTTTTTCAAAACTCAGGGATTTTTTATTCCTAGTACCGATATAATCTTCCCTAAATATTGCTGGAACAGGAGACTATACCTATCCTTGAGCTTGGACAACATGAACCATAGCCTCTACTAGCCTCTGATCAAGCCATGAGGGAAAACTCTCTCTGGATTCCTCCCATGGGTGCATGGGATCTTTTCGAGGAGGCATGTTTTTTTACACAAGGAAACATTCACAAATGAAATCACCAGTATAAAAATTATAAAGAAATCACCAATTACATCAAATATAAATATGTCTAAAACATCACAATAATGAAATAAAAAACCTATTCACTCCCACATGATGTATACCTGCAGTCTATAGCCAGCATGTCCCACCTGGATGATAAGTCAAACAAACAATACCAAAACCCAATGGTGACTCAAGGTTTGTCACGAGAGGTACTGGCCATGCGCCCTACTCATAAAAAATAATACGAGCCTTGATAGTCCTATCTCATGTCTAACCAGACTCATCCTAAAATAATAATATTACCCAAAAAGATAAACCTCCCTCTGATTCCATTTTGTCACGAACCGAATCTGGTCTCCATTAAAACCTGCACCTGACCCGGTCTGTGGAATGTCACGAAGGGAGTTCCCTATCCCTACAAGATGGAATAAGTTCCTAGGTATAATTTATTATGGTTTGGGAATGATTTACCCAAGTTGGAAGCATTTAACTACAAAAAATAAATAAACCAAATCAGATAATTTATACCAAACACGCCTTAAAAAATCCATAACTAAACACATATGTTTAAATTTAATCAAGAGTTCCAACGATACATTCAACTAGAACCAAAAAATCCCAGTGGACTCCACAAAACAAGGGGTAATGTATGAACATGGTTCTTACATTATAGTATGGGTTTCTTTTTTCATTCTATTTTTGGATGTTTTTGAGAAAACAGGTAACACTGGATATATTCTAGACTAAAATGGGTAGTTCTATAAATTTCCAAGGTACCAACCATTTACTTTTATGTACACATCGTGTATTGTAGAAGTGTGTGAAGGACATTAATGGTGTGCAGGCCTGTGGGATGGGTAGAAAGATTTTAAATAATACACACCATGTAATATTTGTACACTCTATATAGAGGGGATGTGTATGGAGATATACATGGCATGTTGTGGATGTCAAACAGGTATAGAAGTAAACACTGCGTACCCATAGCTACATGTTTTGTATACATGTCGGTAAGTTGGAAAAGTAGGATAGTTGTCTTTTTAATAGATTAATAACCCACATGTCCTGTAGTCCTATGTACACATTGTTTATTTTTTTCACTTAAAACAAGCAGTAGCCTTGTTTTGAGGTTCTGGACAGAACCTCCGAACCCCAATCAGCCGGACCTTCAAACCCTTCCAGTTTATTCATCTGAACTCAGATTCAATCATCATCAGATTCATTAGAACCACCTCGGTAAGGCCTTCATTCCACTAGATCCATTCTTATTGATGTTTATTCTAAACCAAATTGTGTGGGTTTGAGATTTTTTTATTCTTTTTTATATCTAGCTTGATTTATACTGAATTTGAGGTTGTTAACATAGGAGGATAAGTGTATGTGTATGAGGTTGGTGGTGAAAACCACTTTTTATGTTTTTCGTGGTCATTTTGTTGGCATGAACTTGGATGAATATTCAGGTATTTTGAGGGAGACCCCATTTTTTTCATATTAAATTTATTTCTAGACCCGTGGGATATCGTTTGGAATTCTTTACAACTGAATTTCTTCAGCGAGGCCGGGTTAGAGAACGTTACACATTTGGTGCATTTTGTTCGGGGTGCCAAAATGGTTTTAAATGAATTTGTTTTGATTAAACTACCGAGTTTAATTTTTTAGGGTATTATATGAATTGTTAGAGGATTTAAAGACCTCAGTGATGGTATGGGACACCACTTGGTAGGTGTTTTTCAACTGTTAGTTTGTTTTTCATGTTTTAAAGTTATTATTTGATTATATATGTAATTGTTAAATTTCATATAATGGATCCTTTGGGTTGTGTTGGGCATGTCTCAGATATTTCGTGAGTGATTTTGATCACAGTTTGTGCTTGGCCCAGATTACTTTGGGTAGTTTTGACCATGGGATTGGGCGACATGGATGCAGAGATTTAGGCTGTATGACTGTAAGGTTGGACATGACCCAGGTTACAAGGATAGAATGGCTATCGTATAATGAGTGACATGGTTGTAGAAGAATGGGGTTCCATAGATGTTGTGTCTTGGGTACTAATTTGGTGATTATTTATTGCTAGTTATTTGAGTAGTGTGCACATAGAAAGACTCCATGATGAGGTGGTTTTGACCAGTCGTGTGGGTATATGCCATCGATGGATGCGGTTTAGGTACTGTTTGTTTGGGAGTGCTTGCTGTAGGAAGCCACATGGAAAGAGAGGAGCCTTCGGGAGATAGCGATGAGGCTATCAGGTTGGGGGATGAGGCTCTCCGTGATTGAGGTCGTGGGCTAGGACACATTATTTAAGGGTAGACATCATTGTCCCTCCGGTTACTTTATTTGGGGGTAGACATCACTGTTCTTTGGTTACTTATTTGAATACATACGTCGATGTTCCTCCGTGTTACTTTTGTTTGGGCATGCCTTCAGGACATTGGTACCTTTAGACACGAGGTTTCAAGAGGAAAATAGTGTCGAGTTACATGAGTGAGGTGGAACCAGAGGGTACACCAGGGATTTGTGATGATAGGGGTACTTGGGTCATGGTCCAAGCACTCTATTTACTTTAGATATTCATGCACTGGACGAAGAAGGTGACACTCGAAGGTGGTTGCTGAGAACACGTGGATGTTGTTCTTGTTTATTGTGTTTCACTGCTTACTTTAAATAGAGACGCATGACTTCTTAAACACTTATATTAGGTACGAACCATTGGGTGGTATCCTTCTGAGATTCATCTCACACCCTAAACCATACTTCGGGGTGTGTGTTGAATTTATGGATTTATGTGTAGGTAAAGTATCATCCCCAGGTGATATATCATAGCACCATTTGGTATGGAGACTGGTAAGGACCTTGAGGGGAAACCTATTATGAGTTTACTTTTTTTGTTTCCATTCCCTGTATCAGCATGATTATATGATTTTTAGCTACTCTTGGTTAGCCATTAGTGCCATTTATATGTATTTACATGTATAACCTACTAAGTAGGAATTCCTGCTATTTATTAGGTTGTGCAATTGATTGTTGTCATGCTGTACTATTTACTTTCCGCTACAGTTGTTTATCATTATTGCTTATGCTGTTTATTGATATTGATTGTTCTTCCGCTATGGGGGTCTGGTTCGAGTATACTGAGTTCTTATTACCACTGTATTTTTTATTTTTACGGTCGGACCAGTACCATTTTTATCCTCCAAGAGGGTATATCCTCCCAACTCTACCTATTCAGAACCTCATTTCTAGTCGGAAACCTTTGGTGTTGGGGGAGGTGCACCTAAGGTAGTAACACCTGACTAGATAGCACTGTCTGGGTGGCTATTAGGGTCTGTGACATTATAAATTTGTATTAGAGGTGTTCTTGACATGGATTTACTAGCAGTGTTTTTATGGATACTAATTAGATTGATAATTTTCTTTTTATTTTTATTGAATAACTATTTGGGATACGGTAGACTGGAGATAGGTAGTTATTTGAACTGGGATTCTAGATTATGCTTGGGTGCCTGCAGCACCAGGTATGAGGGATAGACCAAGTTTCCTTTGGTGGGAATTGTTTTTTTCATTTTCTCAGATTAAATTTTATATTATTTCCACCTTGGTGGATCACTTGGTTTGTGATGATTATTGGTTGTGTTATGAGACCCTTAACCCGATGAGATAAAGGAGAAATTGGACCTTGGCCCAGTATGGCATGGCGTTCTTTATTTGATTTTGATAGGAACATTGTTAGGGAATTTCAATTTCATTAATTCATGTATTCTTGGTGAAGTGATAATACCATGTAAATAATACCAATTTCCATGCTATAGATTCTTTTGGAATGTGAAGCATGAAATTCCTAACTGAATATCTTGTTTATTTAAATATAATATTCCATTATTATTTATATATTGTAAAACTGAATGTGGAAGGGTATTTGGGTCTAGCTCTTGTATGAAAATACAGGTACTGTGAATGAGGTGATGGTGATCACCAAGATTTGGTGTCCTGGACGTTAGTTTGGGGAAGTTTGGATGTCAGGATTGGGTGACTCTATCATCGGTTTGAGGCAACGATGTTTTTCAGGACGGGCATAGAATACGGTACTTTTGATACATGGCTCTATTGAGGTATGGTAATGAGGCCATGTAGTCCGGATTTCGTGGCTATAGGTTGTGATATGGGCGAGTAAGGGTAGTTGTTATATGCTTCCTCTTTACTGCTTTCCTTATCTATGTTAGAAATATTGTATATATATATGGATTGTCTGACCATTATGGTATTTAGTGGATGCCTCCAAGATGATTAATATGGAGTGTCACACGGGTGATGGTATAGTGTTGCATGGGGAGGGGATGGTCCAGACCCTTGAGGGGTAGGCATAGAATGAGCCATAGATATAGGCTGAGCAACAAGATCAGGTTCAGGATCCAGTGCAAGCATATCAGCAGCTGGGTTTCACAATCTTTGGGTTGTGGCTCGATGAGCAGCTCCAATCTAGCCTGGTACATGTCTTGCTGCGGATCGAAAGAGGCATGCAGGGTACGGATCCCTCAATTTCATATTTGATGAGGGAGTTCTAGTCGCAACACCAAATGATTGTCTAGGGTGAGGGTGGTCCATAGGCGGCTGATAAATGGATAGAGAGAATGAAGATTATTATCGAGTAGCTGAAGGAGACTTTAGGGAGGAAGGTCTAGCTAGCGACGTACATGATGAGAGGACCGGTAAAGCTATGGTGAGATGTGATGGTTCAGGATCGCAGACATAAAGGACTAGCCTATATGGACTTTGAGGAAGATTTTTTCGAGATCTTTTTCTCGTATACACTGAGGGAGGAGAGAGCTCCAGAGTTATTGAGCCTTCAGTAGGGTTACATGTCCATCATGGACTATGCATCCAATTTCAATAATTTTTCTCTCTTTTCACCAGGTATTGTAAGTGATGACACCTTGAGCATGAGGTGCTTCGAAGATAGCCTACGACATTCCATACGGCTGTAGGTAAACATCATCAGGTTGGTCTCGTTCTCAAAGGTGGTGAATCAGCCGCTCATAGCTGAAGGAAATTTGATGGAAAGGTCTCACGTTAGATGGGTGGTGGCTTCACATGATGGTTTAAGTAGTAGTAAACAATGTAATAATGTGTTCCATCAGGGCGATAAGGATAAGGACTCAACTAGGCCTCCTCGTGGCAGTTCGACAGTGGGTTTATTTTAGTGTGGTAAGCCAAGGATTTTCTATAATTAGTTCAAAAAGCCTCCAAAGGAGTGTCGATCATGTGGACAGGTTTGGAATCTTGAGAGTTTTTTCAGGCATCCTTCTCATATAGTCGGCAGACAGGGACCAAGATAGATAGTTTCATCTGTGGTTGGATCAAGTTCTGTACCAGGTGATGGTAGTTGAGGTTAAGTTGCACACAGAGGAAGTGGAAGAGACAGTGGGACCTAGATGAAGGGTTAGTGTTCAGTTATTGGTGCAGAACTGCATAGATTATAGGCTTTGGGAAGCTGTGTGTCAGGTCAGGTGAACTCCGAGGAGCTGCCCAGGGCTGAGCAGGCTGGTTAGCCGATGATGGTTAGAGGTACGCTAAGGGCGTGGTCATAGTTCCTTTAATTGTTCTTGTTGGGATGTATTGTTGAGGTTTGTACGTTTATGTACATGAGGCGGACAAGATATTTTTGGACTGACCATATTTTAGTGAGTGGGATTGTAACCATTTTGTGTGTGTGATATATTGATATATATGTATGTGATGCATGGAATTAGGGGCATCGAGGATATGAGTTACTTGAGGAGTCTTCAGCATTGGGGCATCGAGGATGCGGGCTTCATGATGTGTCGTGTGCATCAGGGAACCAAGGATGAGGGTTATTTGAGGTGTTAGGAACCCAGTTCATTTTGCACATCCATAATATGTAGGACCTCGTTGGGGAAGACACCAATGCAGTGCTAGATGTGTTTGGGTGTAGGTAATGACACAGGAGCTCCTGATGAGGCGTAGAGAGGAAGATGCGTCACAGGAGGACCATGGATATATGAAATAGGTAATTGGACCTTTTTTTAATTTGAGATTCTAGGCCAGAGTCCTTGGGTCATTCTTCTCCACCCTTGAAAAGGAAATTCGGGGACTAATTTCTTTCAAGGGAGGTGTTTTTAAGAACCCCGTTCTTACTTTCAAGGTACGAGAAAGATTTATTAATCCTGTTTTGGGCTATTTTTGAGAAAAAAGTAGCACTGGCTAAGTCCTAGACTAAACTAAGATGTTCTAGAAATTTTCAAGGTATACGCCATGTACCTTAGTCCTCTATGAAGGACATACATGGCATGTAGACTTATTGGCTAGGTAGAATGAATTTATCAAGTACCCACAGTGTAATATTTGTACACGCCGTGTATTGGGGTCGTGTATAGAGATATAGATGGAGTGTTGGGGATGTCGGTCAGGTAGAGATGTACATGTCATGTACTTCGAGGTATAGGCTGTGTAGTCATTTAGGCATGTCGGAAAAGTAGTCCATCCATATTTGGAATAGTTAAAGAAACAACACTATGTGTAGTCCTAGGTACATGCTGTGTATTTTTATTTGTTCTCCTAAAATATACAGTATCCTCATTTTGAGGTTCTTGATTGATCCTATGAACCCCAATCGACTTGACCTTCAAACCCATCCTGTTTCTTCATCAGAACCCAGATTTGATCTCCATCAGATGCATTGGAACCCCCTGGATAAGGCCTAGATTACTCTTGATATTTTATTCTGTATTTTTATTCTAAAACATGTTATATGGGTTTGAGTGTTTCTTATTATTTTGTAGATCTACCTCGCTTAAGACCTAATTAGAGGTTATTACCAGAGGAGGATCATCATACATGTATGAGGTAGGTGATGTATAACTCTTTTTTTGTTTTTTGTGGTAATTTAGGTGGCGTGGCCTTTGGTGAGTCTTCAGGTATTTTGAGTGAGACCACATTATAATTTATTTTTCATATTAAATTATTTGTTGGACCTGAAGGTTGTCCTTGGTCATTCCCTATACCTGAAATTCCTGAGCGAGGCCAAGCGAGAGGTCATTGCTTATTTGGGTCATTTTGGCTGGGGGGTTCCAAAATGGTTTAATATGAATTTTTTTTGAATTATACTACTAAATTTAATTTTTTAAGGTATGATATGAATTTTTAGAGGCTTTAAAGACCTCAGTGATGGTTTGGGACAACACCTAGTCGGTGTATATTAACTGTTAGTTTGTTTTTCTTGTTTTAAAGTTATTCTTTGGTTATATATGTAATTTCTGAATTGAATATGATGGAACCTTTTGGTTGTGTTGGGCATGGCCTGCATATTTATTAAGTGATGTTGATCATAGGTTGGTATTGGCCTGGATTACATTGGGTGGTTTTGACCATGGGATTGGGTGTCATGGACATCGGGATTCAGGTAGTGTGACTATCAGGTTTGGCATGGATTGGGTTACATGGATGTAAAGGCCATCAGATACTGAGCAACATAGTCACAGTGGCATGAGTTTCTAGAGATTATCTTGCTTTGGTACTATTTTGGTTATTACTTCTCAACTGTGATTTGATTAGGGTACAAACATAAAGACTCCATGATGAGGTGGTTATGACCACTCATGTGGGTAGAGGCCCCAGATAGTTGCATTTTAGGTACTATTGTTTTGGGGGTGCTTTCCTAGGAAGGAACATGGAAGGAAAGGAGCCCTCGGGAGATGGGAATGAGGCTATCATGTTGGTGATGAGGCTCACTATGACTGAGGTTGTGGGCCAAGACACTTAATTTGAGGGAAGAAATAATTTTCCCTCCAGTAAATTTATTTGAGGACAGACATCATTGTTCCTCCGGTTACTTATTTGAGGAAAAACATAGTTGTTCCTCTGATTAACTTTTGTTTGCTCATGCCTTCTAGACGTCAGTACCTTGAGAAATGAGGTGTCAGGAGGCACATGGTGCTGGGTTATGTGAATGAGGTGGAACCAGAGGGTTCACCTAGGATTTGTGATGACAGGGGTACTTGGTCCATGGGCCAAGTACTCTATTTACTTCAGATATTATAGCATTAGCCGAAGCAGGTGACACTCATTGGTGGATACTGAGAACTAGTTGATGTTGTATTTATTTATTTTATTAAACTTATTACTTTACATAGAGAATCATGCCTACATAAACACTTATATTAGGTATGCACCATTGGGTGGTATCCTACTAAGATTCATCTCACACCCTATACGGGACCGTCATGATTCTTGTATACTTTGTGTATTTACGTACTGGTAAAGGATCAGACTCAGGAGATGGATGATTGTACTATTTGGCATGGAGACTGGTATGGACCTTGAGGTCATGCCTAGTAGTATTTTACTTTGTTTAGTACATATTCCTTGTATCAGAATGCTTAATTTTTGTTGTTGCTACTGTTGTTTAGACATTAGCACCATTTAAATAGATTGACATGTATGACCTACTGAGGATGCATTCATGTTTTTTAGTAGTTGTTGCAATTGATTGTTGGCATGTTGTACAATTTAATTTCTTCTTACAGGTGTTTATCTTTATTGATTCTGTGGTTTATTGCTATTGATTGTGCTTCTTCTATGCATGCATGGTTCAAGTCTGTTGAGTCTTTATTATTGCTGCAAGTTTTATTATTACACTCTAACTAGTACCATTATTATCCTCTAAGAGGGTATAGACTCTCTACACTACCTATTTAGACCCTCACTGATATTCAGCATCCTTTGGCATTTGAGGAGGTTCACCTAAGGTAATAACACTCAACCTGATAGCACTATTCAGGTGGTTGGTTGGGTCTGGGGCATTATAGGTTATCTCACACAAGTCGTCTCCACAACACCACACTAAGGGAAGAAACTAGCAACCCAAAATGTCATCACCCAAGGCCTTGCCTTTACTGGTATCAAACATAATCAAGTCTACTTACACCCAAGGGGTGTAAGTAGGGTGTGATACTATTTACAATAATATTCCACCCAAATTATTCCATATAGTAATCAATACAAGATGAAAAGCATTCAGGGTTTTTGATAAATATGAAATTATGGCAATAAATTCTAAAGAATGAATCATTTAATGGTAAAACAATTTAAAATGGAAATTTAAAAGACTGAAAACATTTAATTAAATCATGAAATCTATTAAATTTCTCTATCCAAACACACCCAATGTAAATAATAAATACAAAAGTGACATCAGGCACTAATCTCGAGAACACCCCTAGGCACTAGTTTGTTTCGGGCCCCATGTACCTCATATCTCAGTGTAAGGTAACAAAAGTAATATATGTTCTCATGCACGATCCACTAGTATAGAACATACCCATAACTTAGTGATCCACAAACATCATCAATATAGTTTTGTTAGTGTGGTAAATTTCCAACATGCTAAATGAAACATGGATAAAATAACTCCGTATCATTGGCGAACTAGTACACGTCTGCCCACCTGGATACCCGAGTTTCCCCCATTGTGCTCAAATTAATTCCACATGGTACCAAAATCCAATTGTGAGTACAATATTTATTTATAGTCACCCACATTAAAAATATTAGCTAAAAATTCTTTTCACCACTTATATCACTCAATAAAACATTTAGAATTTCTATAAAACAACATCAAAAAATAAAACTTTGATTTGAACATAAAATCCATTAAAAATCCCACTTTGAACAACATTTCCATACAAATATTTCACTAAAAAAGAATTTATATCACTAAAACATTTTAATAAAACCATTTCATCAATTATAAGACAACCACAAATAATCAAATACGAGATATCCATAAAAAACACTAATTTTTACACAAAAATACAATTTTATCTCCATTCACTTAACAGACGCCCAATTTTTTTTTGAACCAATGAAAAGGAATATAAAGATGATAAAATTATTAATCTAGAAATGGTAAATCATCTAAGAGTTATTACACATGGAATCACCTACCACATGTGTCAAAACACTAAATCCTTGTGCGAATGTTCACCTACACCACCACTGCACCACAAGAGAGTTCAATCAAACCAAAAACCACACTATTAGACCAAGAAAACAAATATAAAACCCTAGTTTTGAATCAATATTTTCTGGAAAATAGGAACTTAAAGAATAAATGGATAAAACCATAAGAAAATGGGAGGAGGAAGGAATGGAAAACCACTTACATGAGAGATCTGGAAGAAATCAGCCCAAATGCACCAAAAGTTAAATGTCTATGAAAGAAAAACTAATAGGGAGGCTGTAAGGACTCTAAGAAGATTAGGTCAGGACTTAAAAGGTGGAAAAATAGTGAAAAAATAATTATTTATAGATGAAACATATTACATTATCAAATCCTAATGATTTGAGAAACCATGATAAATTTATCTCTAATCTGTGATGCAAATGAGCTCCAAAGAGGAAAATAAATAATGTGGGTGATCATATGGATTTTGGATTTGTGTGAGAGGTGGAATCACTGAAAAAAATTAATCAATGAATGATATATTACAAAATAAAAAAATATTTATATTAGGAAATGGGCTCACGAGTTTTCCCAATGCCTAACTAAATCACCAAAATACTAAATGATAATGAGATGCTAAGGGGTCCAAATGGATATAGTGGTTTTCATAGGTCATGTTAGGACAATTATAATGTGGGATTGATGAAAAATGTTGAAAACCCAAGGAGTTTTAAAATATTTTTTTTTAAATATGGAAATAGGCTCACGGTTGGCACCAACTCATGAAAACCCACAACTTCCTCCAAATATGAGAGGGAAACCCCTGCAACAAAGCAAGAATATAAATTACATGAAACAAACCTTTAAAATAATTCATGTCAGTGAGCGAAGATCATCACTAATTCCATATTCATGAATCATAACTAAAACTCTAATGAAATTAAATTCATATAAGATAAACTATTCCAGTCAATTGGAAAAACCATTAATAGTGAACATTGTATTAATGAACATGGATTGATATTGAGATATTATCATATTTGGGAAACAATGGAAATCACTAAAATAAAAATATGAACTAAAACTATAAAAACATGCAACGACCCTGACCACAGATTTCCAGATCCAATGCCTTACTTTATTACATTAACCTAGATAATGATTAAAATACCAAATATAAATATAGTTTATAAGTTTTTTAAAACAATATAACATACATGTTACCTATTTAACATTGAGAAATGAAAATAAAACACAATACAAAACCAAATATAATCAACTACATCTATGAAAACTCATTTAATAATCTATTTTTCATAACTAAGGGAATGGGAAAAAGGGTGATATAAAATCCTCAGTAAGGTTTATGTATAGTGGAATCTATCATGGATTAATAATCATAATAAATATGGACTGGTAGATAATTTTACACACATACCATAAAAATATCTGGATGAGGCATTATCACTAGATAATGTAAATAACTAAAACACATACCATTTAATCAATGAACTGAGAATAAAATAAATCCATAGATAATTTCAAAGTAAAGAACATCCTATATAATAATTAATTATTTCTCAATATAATAAATTCTTAATTGTTGGATGTCATGTCTCAGGAACACAAAAACTACAAATACAAACCAATTTAATTTGGACAAATGATTTGTATGTTGAGATTCCTTGATGCATCGAGGAGATATATAATGTTTTCAAACCAATAATTTATTCATTTAAAATGAATTTATCATAAATTTATAATCAATTTAATTCATAAACAATGTACCATATCAAATATCTTTATTGATAAATAATATGATTTATCAAATATTTCTCTAGATAATCAAATAATTTCCAATGTAAATATCATTTGAAAATATGGAATATAGTTTATGTAATGAACATATCCATGATAAATAATATTTATATTTAGGATAAATTCAATGTTAAATGAAAAATGGTTTCAATATATTGATTTTTCTAAGAAAAAGTTAACAATCAGAAAATAAAGTGACATTTTATAACAACTTTTATCACATGGTAATTTTGAAATCAATTCTCATTGGATGAAATAATTAAAATTAAAATTTAAAATACCATGAATAAATATATATTCATGAAATTACATGTCAACCTAGAAGTATAATCACCTCATAAAATGGAATTGATGCATTATAACAGATAAGTCTTATTGTAATGTAAATTGTGATGAATCCCTTAACTTATAATTACTTTTGATTTAATATGATTTATCCCCATTTATAGTTGTTTAAAACATGTTACTAAAATATAATAGAACCATATAAATATTTATAACATCATATATTATTGTTTTATAACATCTTATTTCACATTAAATAATAATATTTTATCATTTCATCGTTTTTGGAAAAAACTACCTTGTTTTTCGAGTATTTTTTTACTTGTTATTATTTTCATCCAATTAATTTTCTCATAATTTAATCATATAAATAATTTAAAATAATATTAAAATATAATATATATTCAGTATACAACTATTTATAATAATACATAAAATTTGGTGATAGGAAATGAAAATCAATGTTCATGGAGATAGTAGGTCCTGTGTACACATGAACATTGTTTCCATTTCATTATCGTATTGAAATAAAAAAAATTAAATAATATATATCTATATTATAGTTAATTTATCATTTTTATTTCATATTTATAACTTATATTTTTTTAAAATTATCCTTATTAAATTCCATGTAACATGTGAACAAAAGACATTTCTTTATGAGGCGATATTATACTGTACACATGAACGATGATATCTCATTCTCGAATAATATAAATCCTAAGAGTATGTGTTGTATAATAATTAAAAAATCATAGAGAAATCATAAAGTTGTTTAATATCATATAAAAATATTATGTATATTGGTATTCCCTACCGTGGTAGGTGGTAATGGATAAACGAAAATCATCTGTTTGTGAGGTGAAATCCCACCGTACACATGAATAATTATTTCATACCCATTTTATTGAAGGTTTTGTTGATTTAAGTCATAAACATAACATAAAAACATCTAATTATTTTTATTATTTTGAGGTTATTATATAATGATGATATAAAAATAATTAATGGAGGTGGGGAAGGAAAAAATAGAAACACTTTAAAAAAACATTAGCTCTTCTTCATGTATCATCCATAGATTTTCACTAATGATACAATAATATGGATTTATGAAAATGATAATAAATATATAAAAATGTTATGGAATTTTATAGTTTATTTGTTCAGGTATATTCTAAAATAATTGGTTTTTAAAATTTATAGTGAGGGGTATAGGGTGGCCTATTATATGTGGGGTGAGTGGAACACTTTTAATTTTTTTTAAATAATGATTTCCACCCATTATTTTACGTAATATGGCTCCAATAATTGAAAAATATATATAATATATGTTTTATGTCTTAAATATATACATAATATTGTTTAGGGATATGTTTCTATGTCATTTGGCCCCTTAATTTTATTGTTTAGTTCCTTGGTAAACTCATTTTCTCCAAATCATTATAATTAATTTTAAATGTTTTCAAAAGTCACTTTTGTAAAATGTTAAATTTTAATTATTTAGAATTATAAATTATTAATATTAAAAATATTGTATCAATTTTTATAAATTAAATTCATATAAATGTAAAAAATTATTTAAAAATTAATCCAAAAGACGGAATAAGAAAAAGGTTTATTAAAGGGAAAATATTCAAAAGTTTATAATGTTTATAAATACAAATTATATATATAAATGATTAAAATAAATTAAATTGGAATAATAGAAGAATAATTGAACTAATGTTTCTTAAAAAACAATTTGAAATATAATTTAACATTATAAATTATGTGGTTGAAACATAAGTTTCTAATTAAATTTTTTTATTTTACTCTATTTATAAAATGGTGAATCTTCTCAGAGACAAAAAATAAATTAACATAAAGATAGTTCTAAAATTACTATTTAGAAAATGATGTTTATTTTTCAAATAATATTTATTTAATATTAAAAAATTATTTTTAAAACAAGTTTTCCATTAAAAGCTAAAACACCTCCTTTAAAAAAACACATCATTTTTGTATAAAATTGGATGTGTTATTATCTTATACTTAAAAAATATTTTGAAATATTGTTTTAAAAAAATATTTAATATATAATATATTATTATTATTAAGAACATCCTAAATTATTAACTAATTTAATTTATTGATATTTTTTCCCTTCTTTGTAAAAACATATTTTAAAAAAACAATTCATTTATATTAAAATGCTATTTTATTATTTTCTAATCAATTGGTAACCAATGAAATAAACCATATATTTTTATATGTTTTTTATTCCTATTAGTACCGTCTAATTTAATGACTATGATATATTTTTTGTTTTAAATAATAATTCTAATATTATTTGGTATGTAAAAACCTCGACCTGAGCAACCAATCATCTGTGCCGACTACCATTACATTGATACAAGTTATAATGAAATCATTCCCCAAAATAAAGAGTAGTTTATTAGTCAAGGAAAATTAAAAAAATAATTTATTATTTTATAACAATTTATAACAAAAATTAAAACATAATTTTTTTTCTATTCATTTGAGAATAACATTATTCCAAGTACTATATCCCTACATATTAGTTATAGTAAAATTCATTAAAAAATGTGGAAATGAATAAAATATGTGTGAGATCAAATCCTTAGTAATGGTTATATAAAATAGAATCTATCATGAATAAATAAGAAATAATTAATATGGAAATGTATATAACTTATAACACATTAAAATTAAATTTCCAGCTCAATATTGAATGGTAAATAACTGAAAACATGTGCCATTAAAATAATTGGATAATGCATAATCAGAATGATAAGGAAAATAACATAAAAAGAATTCAATTTATAAAATATAAAAATTAATAATCATATTGGAATGATAGATAACTTAAAACCAAGAAGTATAATAATTAAACTGAAAATTAAATTCACCTATAGAGTTTTTTGTAGTGAAAATATCATGTATAATAATAATTGAAATCTAAATAAAAAAATGTTTAATTATTGGACTTCATATTTATCATGAATATGATACCATTACCATCAAGATATATTCTTATAAAAAATTAATAATAATTGTTGTAATCCCATTTAACTAAGGCAATATAACTAATTAATTTTATGAGACAACTGATGCTTCAATGGGATATCATTAATTGTACCCAACTTAGGTCTACAGTTCTAAATGTTTTTAATATATTGAATAATCTATTTAATTCATTTAAAATGCACCATATCTAATATCTATAATGAGTATTGAATAAATATTTATCAATATTTCCATTGATAATCAAATAACATTCAAATTAGACATGATATTAAAAATGGTTTATGATTTAGGCAATAAAGTTATCAGGGAATAATAATATCTATATTTAGGAAAAATTTAATGTTTAATTGTCATTTGATTGTAAATAACGTTGGCGAATTTGATGACTACAAAAATGAATCTAGGAATTTAATTTCAATAATATACTTGATCAAAATAATCATAATCCTTGCATAGGATTAATAATTATGGTATCAATGTGACATATACCCATTGGAGTAAGAATAAGGGTCACTTTAATTATGGAAATACAAAATCGTGAAAACATTCTAGAGGAAAATACCCATCTCAATTTGAAAAAAAAATTGAAAAAAATTTCATTTGAAAACAAATTTTAAAAACAATTTTTGAACAAATAAAATTGTAAACTCATAATGGATGATTCAATGAAATTATTATGGGTAATCCCATATATGGTAAAAACAATATTAGTTTTTAATTTTTAAAAGTATTGAAGTATGCTTTATTCAGAATGAAAAACAGAGTTTCCTTTGAATATAAATTAGAAAGAAAAAATTGTGAAAATTTTCTTCGAATAAATAATTTTTAAAAGTTTCATGAAAAAATATATAAAAATATTTTTAGAAAACATTATTTTGTAATAAAACATATTTTGAACCAAAGAGAGAATATAAGTCAAAATTTATTAAAACATTTTATAAAAAATTCTAAGTATCAAATAGTGAAAAATAGATACCATCACATTATAAATATCATTAATAACCTTATGGGATTAAATTTTAATGGTTTTTTTATGAAATTATCATTTAATTTCCATAAACCGATATTCAAGAATAAACAATTTGCATTAAATTGATATTATGAAATAGACCTTTAAAATTATCATGATGTTGATGTGAGAATTAATAAACGAACTGATTTTTTTTATTAAATATAAAAGGACATAAAAAAGTTGAAATAAATCAATATATATTCAAAATATATTATACACATAATCATATAATATTAACAATAATGAGAATGTATTATGACCCAATGAAATGGAATTGAGTTATGAAATTTACAATCCACTTAGTATCATTAATTTTTTATACCCTAAGATAAAATAATTCAAATTAAAACAAAAAAATACCATGAATTATGATTTAATCATTATATTAAATTTAAAATTTGCAGAATATACACCACATTCAAGTGAATTTGTGAAAACAACAAATAAGTATCAATAAACTGTAAATTGAGATCAAATACCATACCCCATGATTTTCTTTTAATTGTACATTAATTAACCTTTTTTAATAATGGTTTTAAACATTTTATAAACTTATTAACTAACTATATTAATGTTTATTATATCATATAGGTTCCTTTTATGTTATATTTATACTATTACGTTAATAATATTTCATTATTTTCATTTTTTGGGTAATAATTGCCTGGTTTTTCGATTACGATTTGATTGGTAACATTTTATACTCTTAATAATATAAATATTTTATAGTCTAGATAATTTAAAACATGACAAAAACATCATATATATATTTTATATAATTATTTATAGTAATCTATAAAAAGTTTTGTTAGGAAATGAAATACACAGTTCTTGGAGATGGTACACCGTATGAATTCATGAACATTACTTCTATTTAATTTTTCAATTAAATGAAATAAAATTATGTTATATATATGAAAAATTTTATTAAATTATAATATTTATTATATATATATGACATATTTTTATTTAACCCATCATTAATATTGTCAATGTAACGTATGAACGAATCACGTCACTTCGTGAGGTGGTAGCCTACGATACAGACGAATGATGATATTGTATTCTCACAAAATGAAAAGTATGAATTTATGAGTAATATAATAATTAAATAATCATAAATAAATTATAAATATCACATGTAGCATATATAAAATATAAAACGTTCATTATTCCCCACCATTGAGGTGTTAATGGAAGAACGAACGACACTGGTTCGCGAGACGGTTGTCTGTTGTACACACGAATGGTAATTGTCTATCCCATTTGATAGTTCTGTGGGAGGTTTTACTTCATAACCATAATATAAAAAAATTCATATATTTAATATACTAAGGTTATTATGTAATAATTATTTAATATGAATTTTTGGAGGTTGAGACTGAAGTAAAATAAAAATGCTTTTAGAAAAACATTACCACATCATCGGGTGTCCTCCTTTAGATTACACTAATTTCAACCTAGGATTGGCTTATTCATAATATATATCTTATAATATAGTTAAATAGTTTTTGGGGAGTCATTTTGGTAGGTAATCAATGGTAAAATTTGGTTTTAATCTATGAACATCGGACGAAGGGGTGAAATTTTATAAGTTAGGTGAGTGGAACTTTTTTAAATTTTCTGAAAGACTGAATTATACCCATTTTTTTTCAATTTCATTTGGATAAAATAATGAATAAACATAGGTCCTATAAGTTATAAGGTCTTAATATAGTCATATAATTGTTATTGGACACTTTTATTGTTCATTTGGCCCCTTAAGTTTAATGTTTAGTCCCTTCGTAAACTCGTTTTTCCCTTAATCGCTGTAATTCATTTTTAAAGATTTCACTAATCATTTTGGTCAAAAAAATCATATCACAGTGTTAGAAATTATAAATTTGGATGATTCCAAATATGAATTTTATTTTTATAAATTCAAATAATCATATTGATATAAATTAATTTAAAATTAATTTCACATATAGAATGAGAAAGTTAGTTTTTAAAATAAAAATGTTCAAAAGGATACTATGTTTTTATATCTAAATTCAATATGAAGATTATTTAACTAAACCCAATTGAATAAATATAAATACAATATATCTATTATTACTTTAAAAACATTCAAAATATAATTTAACATTATAAATTTTTTAGATGAATAATTAATTTTTCATTAAAATTCCTTATTTTTTACAATTCATCAAAAAATTGAACATCTATGAAAAATACCTAAAAACATTATTAGATAATTATTTTATTCGGATTTCAAATTAGAATTTCATTTTTTTAAAATAATAAATATAAAATTATCCATATTTAGTTTTAAAAATAGTGCTCTATTAAAAGGTGTGAAAATCCCTTTAGAAAAATATTTCTTTTTATGCATAAACTTTGATTTGTTTTTATCTTATTCTTATTATATAAATTATATGAATGTAAAAAGTTTATTTAATATATAATATACTAATTTCATTATTATAATCTACTAACAGTAATTAATTTAGTTAAAAAATCCCTTTTTAAAACATTTTATTTCTATTCCATTCATTTTTATATACATTTCTAATTAATCAGTAACTAATGAATTCAACCATATATTTTCATATTTTAGTTAATCAAATTTATAAAATCCAATTTATGGGATATCAGTTATGTTTTATTTAAAATAAAAAATATTAATACTATTTCTTAAAAATAGGTCTTTCATGTGACACAACCTATCAACGAAATCCCATGTTGCATGTAACACAAGTTAACTATCTGTTGCATGAAATGAAATCTATATCATAGATTGATTTTTTTTAAATAGTAATAATATTTTCAAATATTAGTATATTATATTACCTTATATTCTTAGTCTTGTGTTTCATATAAACTATTGGATGAAAAGGTATTATTTTAGAATTTTGTGGTGTTACATTCTTCCCACCTAGCATAAATTTTGTCCTAACAATTTATACATAATCACATTAATCAAAAGATGATATTTAAAAATTACAACATTGAAAATATGAAATAATGAGATGTTTTGTGAGAAAATACTATTAATGAAAGATAATTGGAATTACAAAGGTCATATGGAAGAACATATAACTAGGATTCCATGTAGGAGAACACGAGTGGAAAGTGAAAATATGGATTTCGAGGGAAAACATAAATAATTATAGAGTGATAGAGTTAATTTATCATAGAAAAGTTAATTATCAATATAATGTTTAGGGCCTCAATACCATAAATATTATAGGTGTGAAATGGTCATTTATATCATCAGAAATGATGGTAATATGATGAAAGTTTATATGAAGATCCTTTCTCTAATGTTGACGAATTATTTTACTATCTAAGAATATTATAAAATATACATAAATGATATGTTTCTATTTCATCAGAAAAATTTAATCCCTTAGTTTCTCTCCAATCAAATTCATTCCCTAATCTATGAAATTAATATCCAAAAATGAATTTTTCATACTTGAAGCATTAAAATTTAATTTTAAAGGATTCTAAGATCCATAAAAGTCTGAAAAGTCACTTTTTCAATCTCTTACTATTTTCTAAAACCAATATGGTTCATAATATCTAAAAATAAAAAGTAATAATACGGGTTCATCATTAATATTTATTCAGTATATTATTTAACTAAGAAAATGACCTATTAACCCGGATACTATGTAGGTCAATAGTTGGAGTTAAACACTTATCATCCTTTGGTTATAAGTTCAAACCCTACATCCATTCCAAATATGATGGGTTTCCACATGGAATAAAAGTTTCCATTTTTTTCAACTATATTTATATAATTAAAAAAAGGAAATATGATGGACCTCTTTTAAATGAAATTAATCATTAAATAACCATTTTAATGTGTTTTTCAATACAACATATTTTTCACAGTTTCTAATAATAGTATTTGAATAATATTTTAATGTCCTTAATGATCATATTTACCCTAAAGGCAATAAAAAAGTTTAACAATGTGTATAAAAAATGTAAGGTAATTATTCTTAAAATAATGTTTCCACCTAAACATATGCATGATGGAAATATCCACAAAAAATCCATAATCTTGGTAGAGTTCAAACAAATAAAACCATAAAGAGCTAATTAAAAATTTGAACTTATAATCATCATTAATCTCCATATTACCAAAACATTAAGGTATTATTTTATAAATATCCTCAAATCATATCATAGGGTTATGTTCCTTAATCTATGTTTTCCTATATCTAGTTCCCAAGGGTTCTACTAAAGTTTCATTGATACCAACTATATTGAACTCAACCTAGTAACCCATAACCTGTGCCTAATACCATTACATTGGAATAAGATAGAACGAAATAATTTCCCAAATGACCAAATAGATTAGTAGTCATGGTTAAATAGATGTATAAAAGGGCCATTTATTTTAATTAATTACAAAAAAATAAAACATAATTGTTTTTATTTTAATTCAAGAACAACATTATTCCATATTGCACATCCCATCATATTAGTTATAAAAAACATCATGGAATCCTGCAAAAAAGAAAAAAATAAGGGTGAAATGAAATGATCAGTAAATTTTAAGTACAATGGAATCTATAATGATTAAATATTGAATAATTAATATAGAAAAGTAAATAACTGAACACACATTTATTTAAAAATAAATGGATCAATACGACAAGGTAAATAACTAAAAAAACACATTTAAATTTTTGGATAAGGAATAATCATAATGGAAATATAAATAACTAAAAACTCATGCCATTTAAATAAATGGATAAGGTATAATTCAATTGGTAGGGTATATAACAGAAAATCATTCTATTAAATCAAAAAAAATTCAATGAAATAAAACCATAAATTTTTTCATATTAAAAATATCATAGATCTTAATAACTAAAATCTAAATGATAAAATTATTAATTATTGGACATCATGTTTCCCAGGAACATGATAACATTATTG
This sequence comes from Viscum album, assembly GCA_963277665.1. Classification (NCBI taxonomy): domain Eukaryota; kingdom Viridiplantae; phylum Streptophyta; class Magnoliopsida; order Santalales; family Viscaceae; genus Viscum; species Viscum album. The sequence continues at coordinate 1,287,263,277 of OY728134.1, forward strand.
TTAAGATCTTTTCTCAAGATAGTATAAACTTGATCGGTAGAAACACATTTAACTAAGGCTAGACAAATGATTCTTCTCGTGAGACTACCAATGCATCCAGGGGATATCATTAACTCAGCCCACCCATGTATTCATGTATAATTCATTTATTATATATTTAATAATAATTTAATTCATAAAAAGTGTGCCATATGAAATGTATGTATTGACTATAGAATACAAATTTATTATTATTTCACAATATAACCAAATAATTGTCAATGTAAACACATTATGTAAACATGGTATATAGTTTAGGCAATAAACATATCAATGAATAATAATTATACTATTTAGGGGAAATTAAATTTCCAATGGTTAATGTAATGTGAATAACTTGGTGGGATTTTAATGAATAAAAAAGTGAATCACTAAAGTTAATATTAATTTTAAACTTGGTGAAAATAATCACAATCCATCCATAGAAAGAATAAGGATGGTATCAATATAACATATAACCATTACATTAATAATAAGTGTTGTTACCATTGATTAAATAAAAAATCTTTATAAACATTACTAAAAGAAAAATAGACTTTTAATTTTGAAAAACATTTTAAAAATATTTTTTTTTGAAAATAACTTTTAAAATAAAATTCATCTAAAATAACTTCTTAAAAATCTCCAGGAAGATTCAATGAAATGACAGGGGGTAATTCCGTAAATGGAGAAAAGAAAATTTCTTTTGCATTATAAAATGTTTAGAACAGTTCCGTGTTTGTAAATAGAATAGAAGATTCCATTTAAAGTATTTTTTAAAAGTAAAACTGGATAAAAATTTATTTTCAAAATTTAAAAAAACGTCTTTATAAAAGATGGTTTTCAATGAAAACAATTTTGCAACAAAAGAGGGAAATGAAATCATTTTTTCCTAAAAACAATTCTCAATACTTTTAAGTACCAGAGTGTAAAAATGGTACCATCACTTGAAAAAGGTCATGAATAAAAAAATTACAAGAATATTTAATGGTTAAGTAAGAAATTTTTTGTATTTTTCCTTAAAATAATATTCAATAATAAAAAATATCGATTAAAATGAGATTGTGAAATAAACCCTTAAATTGATCATAATTTCAATGTTATAATTAAATAGTGAATTGATTATTTTTATCAACAGTAAATCCACATAATACAAGTTTAAATACAACAATATATATTAAAAACTAATTATAGAAATAATCATTGAATACTAATGATAATGAGGAAGTAATATAACCCAATTAAAATGAATTGAATTATGAAACTTCATTACCAATTTGAAACTTTAAGTTAAATCCACTTAGATGAAATAATTGAAATTTAATCATAATATATCATTAATTAAGAATGATTCATGATATTATAGGTAAAATGTGCAATATATACCCCACATACAATTCAAATGGTGCATAACAACAAATAAGTCTCAATGGACTGTAAATTGAAATGAAATCCATTAGCTAACACTTTCTTTTCAGTCATAATTCCTATAAAATCTTACATACTAGTTTTTAATGTGTTATTAACTTATTCCAGAACCATATTAATTATTATGATATCATATAAGGTCCTTTCATAATATATTATTACCCTTTATTTAATAATATATCATTATTTTCATTTTTTGGGTAATATATTCTTCATATTTCGAGTATGTTTTGAATTTTAATTTTATTAATCTTAATAATTTAATGATATCATAATAAATAAAATTTGAAAAATGATCCAAATATCAGATATATTTATTATATATATATTTATAGTATTCTAAAAAATTTGGTGATTGGAAATTAAATACACTGGTTATGGAGACGGTAGACCATATGTACACTTTAATGATGCTTCCATTTTCATCTTATATTAAAAGAATGAAAAGTAAGTCATATATATATATATATATTTATATATTTAAATTCTATTATCATATTTATTTTATATAAATCACATATATTTATTAAACTCATCCTTAATAAATTCCATGTAATGTGTGAACAAATCACATCTCTTCAAGAGGTGATAGTTCGTCGTACACATGAACAATGTTATAATTTTCCCAAAGAAAGGAAATAATGATATCATGTGTTATATAATAATTAAATAAGAATAAATTCTTTATAAATATAATATATATCATATATGAACAATAAATTTATGTTTATTCACAACCTTGATAGGGTGTAAGGGATGAATGAACGACATCAGTTTGCGAGGTCGTAGTCCACCGTAAACAAGAATGATGATTTAATATCTCATTTGATGGATGTGTGTATGGTTTTAGGTTATAAATATAAAATATTAACATCTGATTATATTTAATATTTATATTTTATTGTATAACTAATATATAATTATAAATGACGTAGGTGGATATAGGAAATTTAATAAAAGGGATTTTAGAAAATCATTACCACTTCATTAGGGTTCATCCTTAGGTTTTATCTAATGTCTTACTAAGATAGAATTATTCCCTATATAATTATTCTAAAATTTAATGAGTTATTCATGGGAGTGATTCGGGAAGCTATTGGCTGACCCAATGTGGTTTTATTGTGTGAATATAGGAGGAGAGGGGGTTGCCTTTTATAAGTGAGATGAGTAGAGATTTCATAAGTATTTGAATGTGTGAATTATACCAATGTTGTTTTCATTTATATTTGATCAAATAATGAATATATCTTGGTAATAAATGTTATAAGTTCTATATATTGTCATAAAATATGTTTTGGATAGGTTTCTAGGTCATTTGTCTCCAAAAAATTAAATTTTAGTCCCTTAGTAAACTCATTTTTCAATCAATCATTGTAATTAATTTTAATTTTTCCACTAATTATTTTGGTCAAAACATAAGTTGGAAATATTATAAATTATAAATTATGATTATTTTGATTATGTAACATATATTTCCAAATTCCTATTAAATAACTAGAGTAAATTAATTTAAAATTAATCCCCTGGATTGGATGAGACGGTGGGTTCTGAAGTGTTAAGGTTCAAAAGTCTATTATGTTTTTATATCTAAATTCAAAAAAGATGTTTCCTATTAAATAATTTGGATTAATATATTAATAATAGATCTTTTTTTCTTTAAAACCAATTAAATGTATTATTACTGTCATAAATTATTTAAATGAAAATTAAGTTTTAAACTAAAATTCAGTATTTTTCATTATTCATGATAAAAAATGAAACTTCTCAAAAAACAAAATAGCAAAAAAATTATCCTAAGATAATTTAAAACTTTAATTTTCAATAATTATCATTATAAATTAATCTAATATTTATAAAATGTTCAAAAATAAGTGATAAAACAAGTTCACCATTAAAAGACTAAAAAACCGCCTATAGAAAAATATACCTTTTTATATGTAAAATTGGATTTGTTTTTATATTTTTCTGTCATATATATTGTATGATTTAAATAAGAATTTATTTAATATATAATATTTTAATTTCATTAAGATCATATACTAATATTAATTATTTTAATTTGAAATTAGTTATTTATACATACAATTATTTTATATTCAATTGGTTTTTATATTCATTTCTAATTGATTTGTAACTAATGAAATCAACCATATATTTTCATAAGATAGTTAATCCTATTTATAACTACCATTTGAAAGGATAATATTTAATTTTCAATTAACAATTAATATAAAGAGTATTCAGTAATATTTAGTCTTGTTTGTAACGCATGATATCGAAGAAATTCGTTATTGCACGTAACACAAGCTAAGTCAATGTTCTATGCATTGAAAGTTATATCCTTGATTAAATTTATTTGAAATAGTAAAAAAAAATTAATATTTTATGTGGTTATATTCCATTATAATCTTGGTGTTTCATTTCATTCATGCTATTGAATAAAATGTTATTCCTTTATAATTTCAGGGTATTACATTTCTCCACCTTAAATAAATTGCATCCTCAGAATTTAAAATTGATCTTAGTAATAAAAAGTTTATATTTGAAAATTCATTTATTTAAATCCCACATCATGAGATGTTTTGGGAAAAAATATTCTTAATAATAAATAAAGGAATGTATAGAGGTTATATGGAACAACACAAAACTAGGATTCCATGTAAGAGAACAATAGTGTCCTGTACCAATATAGAATTGGAGTAAAATCATAATTAATTATATTGAATGATAAAGGTAATTGATAAGAAAAATATAATGATCAATGGAATGTTGGGGGTTACAAATACATAAAACTAATATCTGTGAAAGGTTCATTGATATCATTATAAATGACTGTAATAAGATAACATTTTATATCAATATCACATTTCAAATATTGAGAAATTATTGCACAATCTATGAATATATGTTCATATAATTACATGATATGTTTATATTTCATCATAAAAATATAATCCTTTGATATTTCATCAATAAAATTCATCACTTACTCCGAGAAATAAATATCATAAAATGAATTTTTTATGCCTGATGTAGTGAAATTTATTTATAACAGATTCAATATTCTAAAAAAGTGAAATTTCATTCATTATATCTCTAAATATTTTATAAAAATAGTATGTTTATTTATCTATAGCGTCGAAGGTAATACTACTAGTTCATCTTAATATTAATTAAAAAAATTTATCAAAACATAATGAAATATTATCTAGGACATTTTGTAGCTCAATGGTTGTCGTTAAATCCATATCATCATTCGATTGTGGGTTCAAACCCTATGAAACTAAAATATATAATGGGTTTCAAAATTGAATATTGGATATTATTTTTGTATACTATGTAATATATTTTGACAAATAAATATGATGGACATCTTTGGAATGAAATAAATAATTAATAACCTTTTTACTAGGGTTTTCAATACAAACTATGTTTTCACAAAGTCAATTAATATTATTTGGATATTATTACAAATCACTTTGTGAACATATTTACCCTAAAGGATATAAATACCTTTTTTATTATGTCAAAAAAATGTAATGAAATTATTCCTCAAATAAAATTTTCTATAAGTCATACATATACTATAAATTTCTCCCAAAATATTCATAGACTTTTTGGATTCCAATCACATAAAAGAAAAAATAAGAGCTTATGAATTTGAACATATGATCAAACTTAATTTCTATATTACCAAATATTTAAGATATTATTTTATACTTATACTCAAATTCTATCATAGGGATATCTTCCTTAATCAAGGTTTTTTCTAAAACTAGTTCTCAAGGTTTCTACAAACCATTCTTGGAAATAAACTTTAACAACCCTGACCATAGTATCACAGAGATGGTTCTTATTAATATTACATTATCATAATATAAGTATAAATCATTTCCCAACAGACTTAATAGTTTATTAGTCTACTAAACTAGTTTCATACATGAGTCTTGTATTATAATTTATTAAATAAATTACAACATAATTTTTATTTTCTTTTCATTCAAGAATAACATTATTCCATATAGCATGAGCCTATGTATTAGTCATACTAAACTTCATGGAATCCTAGGTAATGATAAAAAATACAGGTGATATCAAATCCTCAATATGGGTTATATACATTGGAAGCTATCATGAATCCATGATGAATATTTAATATGGATTGGTAAATAAATTATAACACATTCCATTTAAATAATCGGATCAATATGGAAAGGTAAAAAAATTATAACATAGTCAATTAAAAAAACTCGATAAGGCATAATCATTATTTCAAGGAAACAACTGAAAAAACATTCCATTTAAATAACTGGATAAGATATATTCAATTTGTAAAGGAAGATAACTGAAATCCATTTAATATAATCAATAAAATGATAATTAAATTCATCTATATATTATTTCATAGTTAAAATCTCATGCATAATAATAATATAAATTTGAATGAATAAATTCTAATTTATTGTACATCATGTTTCCTAGGAACATTATACCTTTAATTTCAATATCTATTCTCAATACTGATTAAAATTGATGGAAATATATCCATTTATCTATGTCTGCAAAACTGATTTTCCCCACGGGGATATACATTTTTCGAGATGATGTCAATACCCTTGACCAAACCATGTATGTAGGTCATATTTATTCCTTATATATCTAAAAAATAATTAAATTCATAAAAAATGTTCCTTACCATATATCTTTATTGATAAAAGAATACAGAAAGATAAAAATTTCATCAAAAAATCAAATAACATTCAATATAAACACCATATATATAAATTAAATACTATTTAGGAAACAATCATATCCATAATAAATAATCTGGATATTTATGTGAAATTTAAATTTAAATGGTCACTAGAAAGTGAATGACTCAATGTGAAGTCAATGGATACAAAAAGTGACTCAAGGAAGTGAATTTCAATACTATACATCATTAAAATAATCATAATACTTTGAGATGAAGAATAAGGGTGGTATTAATATGACGTATACCCATTGGAGTTAGAATAAGGGTTGTCTTCATTTATGAAAAATAATAAAATCATTTAATACAATCATGAGTAAAATATACATTCTAGTTTGAAAAACGTTTTCAAATTCATTTTCCTTGAAAATCACTTTTAGAAAAATTATCATTAAATATTTCTTCATAATACTACAAAGGAATATTCAATGAAATGATGGTGGATAATTCCGTCCAAGGAAAAAAAATTCATTTTTCATTGTATAAATGGTAGAAATGTGCATTTTCTGAAAGTGAAAAAAATATTAATTTAAAAACATATTGTTAAAAAGGAAAGATGGTTAAAATTTTATTATAATAATATTTTTTATATGGTTAATGAAAAAATTTCTGAAACTGTTTTTTAGTAAGCATGGTTTGGTAAGAAAACTTATTTCTGGTCAAAGAGAAAAATTATGTCAAACTTTCTTAAAACATGTTTTTAATAATATTATATATCCAATAGTGGAAAAATGGTAACAAAACTTGTAAAATATCACGTTTATAAATAGTATAATAAACTTAAAGGTAAATTACTAAATTTTCATGTAATTTTCCTTAACTAATATTATATAATTAACAATATCAATTTGAATGTGATTGTGAAATACACTTAAAATTGTCATATTTTTGATGTGATAATTAATCAATGAACAGATTATGTGAATCAACACTAAATCCAAATAAAAATTTGGAAATAAACAAAATATATTTTCAAAATTCATTATACACCAAATCATACAATATTAATGACAATGAGGATGTAATAAAACCAAACTAAAAGGAATTGAGTTATGAATTTTTTTTACAACTTGTTAACTTAATGTTAAAATCCCATTAGATGAAATAATTAATATTTAAACATAAAGTACCATGAATTATGAATTAATCATGATATTACATGATAAAGGTTATGTATATACACCACATACAAGTTAATTGGTGCATAACAACAAATAATTCTCAATGAATTGTAAATTGAAATGAAATCCCATACCTCACGCTTTCTTTTTAGTTTTATATACATTATACTATGGTATAATGATTTTAAAATTTTTAATAACTTATTAAATAATAATAATAATATTTATGATATCATATATAGTCCTTAAATAATATATTATTACACTTTCATTAAAAATCATTCATTAATTTCATTGTTTTAGGTAATAATTGCCTTGTTTTTTGAGTATGATTTACTTGTTATTTTTGTAACCCTTACCCAATTAATGATTTAATAATATAAAGAATTTAAAACCAGATTAAAATATCATATATATTTATTATGTTTGTATTTATAGTAATCCATAAAATTTTCATATAGGAAATAAAATAAACCATTCATAGAGATAGAAGATCATACGTACATATAAATGTTGCTTCTATTTTCATGATGTTTTAAAAGAATGAAAATTAAATGATATATATTTATATTATTATTATTGTATAATATTTATATAATATATATCAAATATTGTTATTAAACCCTTATAAATACATTCCATGTAACATGTGAATGAATTACATCACTTTTCTTGGCGGCAGCCCACTGTACACATGAAAAACATTATCATATTCCCAAAAAATGGAAAGCCTGAGGGTAAGTGTATTATAAAAGAAGAAGCATAAAGATATAATTAATACCATATATATCATATATACACAATAAATACAACATTATTACCAAACATTATAAGTGTTAATGGAATAATTAATGATATCAATTCACGAGACAACAGTCTGTCGTAGGCACACATAATTAATGTGTATCACATTTTATGAAGGCTTGTATTTTTTTAGTTATTATAATAAACATAAAATGTATAATTATATTTAATATACTTATTTTATTATATTATCATGATATAATAATAAAATAAGTAGGTGGAGGATGAAATAAAATAAAAAATTCTTTTAAAAAACATTTTCTTTTCCTCGGGTCTGCTTATTAGGATTGCACTAATGTATTCCTAAGTATCATTTGTAACCAATATAGGGATTCTATGATGTTGTTTTTTTATTTTGGGGTGTGATTATGTCATATATGTTTTCAACCAATGTAGTTTTCTTGTAGTGAATTTAGGATAGTGGGGGGCCTTTTATAATTGAGCTAAATGGCACATTTAAAAAAAAATTAAAGAGTAAATTCTAAACATGTTTTACTCATGTAAATTAGGTCTAATAATTAAAAAAATCAGATAATATAATGTATAATTTATAAATACATCCATCATATGGCTTTTTGAAAAGTTTCTAGGAAATTTTACCCCTTAGGATTAATGTTTAGTCCATCAGTAAACTCTTTTTCCTCTTAATCATTGTAATTAATTTTAAATGCATTCAATAATAATTTTGGTCAAAAATTATGTTTAGAATATTATAAATTCTAAATTATTATTATTTCAAACATAGAATCTATATTTTAAATTCAAATAAATGAATTGGTAAAATTAACTTTAAATTTAATCTGACATATGGGATGAGAAAGCCGGTTATTAAAGTAATAATGGTCAAAAGAATACTATGTTTTTATATATAACTTTAATATATATATGATTAAAATGAAATAAATTGTATTAATAAATTCAAAATATAATTAAGCATTATATATTATTTATATCAAGGAGTCAGTTTTCAATTAAAAGTTTCTATTTTTCACTATTCATCAATAAATAAAACATGTTTAAAAAATTAAAACAAATTATCCAAAATATTTCTGAAATTATGATTACAAAAAATAATTTTATTTTCTATGAAATATTTATAAAATAGTCAAAAAAATTTAAAAAAATTGCGCCATTTAAATCCAGAAAAACGTTCTTTAGAATAATATAGATTTGTATTCTTAAAATTAGATTTTCTCTTATCTTATTACTATTATATCATTTTTTTAATCTAAATTTTTTTTATTGAATATGTAATATGTTATTTTTATTATGATCATCCACTAATAGTATTTAGTTCAATTAAAAAATAATTTTTTATAAAAACATTTTATTTATATAGAAATGGTTTTTATACTCATTTCCAATCCATTGGTAACCAATTAATTCAACCATATATTTTCATATGTTAGTTAATCTTATTTATTACCATAAAATTAATTAATATTAGTTAAATTTCCTTTAATGTTATAGTTTTTATCATATTATGTAAAACATAGTCATGTGTGTAACTCAATCAATCGAAGAAAGTTATTGATCGTTGTAATACAAACTAACTCAGTGTTGTGTGCATTGAATGATATATCATAGATTTAAATTTTCACAATAGTAAACATATTTTAATGTATATGGATGTCATATTACCCTATATTATTGATTTTGTGTGTCATATACACTATTTAATAAAATTTTATTGTTTCATATTTTTGGGGTGTTATATGGTTAAACTGGGTCTTACCTATAACACAAACTAAACTAAGTGTTCTATGAATTGAAATATATCTCATAGATTTTATTTATATAATAAAGTAAATATATAAAAATGATTTGGGACCTCATGTCATCTTATACACTTATTTTTGTTTGTTATACAATCTATTAACCACAGTTTTCATATTTTAATCATTTAATGTGTTACATTCTACCCACATTAAATACATTTCATCCATATAATTTAAACATGAACTTGGTAATAAAGTGTTTAATATTTAAGTGTTCCATTATTAAAAAATCCACATTGTAAAATATGCAATAAAACATCCTATTAGAAATATATAAAGGGATATATAAAAGTTGTCTAGAATAATCACATAACTAGGTTTCAAAATATGACAACATATATGGAAAATGAAAACATAGGCTTGGAAGAGAAAAATAACACAAAATTACTAATGGATACTGGTAGAGAATATTGATCACAAAGAATTGGGTGACATAGAGATATTTAATGATATAAAATCAATAAACCAAATATGTATAATGAACCCATCGATATCATCAGAAATGATGGTTATAGGATAACATAATTGTTTTCAAGATTCATTTCCTAAGGATGAGGAATTCCATAACAATCTATGAATGTACAAAAATATACATTTTGTTATATTTAAAATTAATAAGAAAAAATTTATCCTTTGGTTTTTCAATAATAAAAATCCAATTCATGCTTTACTCCAAAAATTGAATATCCAAATAATTAATATTTTTATTCCTCAAGCACAAAAAATCACTTTTAAGAAATCATATGATCCAGAAAAGATTGAAAATTATTTCTTTCTATATTAAAATATTTTCCAAACCTAATACGGTTAGTGAGAAAATCTTAATAAGGTGAAGTAATACATTAATCTCTATGGGCCATGTAATGGGCTAAATGCCCAGTGGGACTTCGAGCTATGTAATGGGCCTCTGTATACCTAGTTAAAAGAGGTCTTTGCATTGTTTTAATAATAAATGAGGCTTCATTAAGAGATAGTAATATAATAATATTCTTATATATTTATTAATTCATATGATGAGAATATCATTAATGAAATACTCTTACAACATATTTCATGAATCTAAATACAAAAAAATATTAATCATTTCTCTTTGGTAATATTTATAGCATAATCTTGACCATGATCCCTTATCTTGATCTGAGGCATATTCCCTCATTCCTTAGGGTATTCATTTGTGTAGTTTACCATATCCATAAATTTAAAATTCATAACATAATTTTTTTAATTCATCCTTTTTCATTATATTTTTTATTGACCCTTTTATCCACACTTATAAAAAAAATAGAATCCCATTATGTATTTATTGAGGTGATTCATTCCACAGTTATAATGTGTTGGAAAATACTTCTTCCCCTTCTTCCCTTTATCCTTTATTTTCTCTCTCACCCCCTTTTTCTCTTTCGTCCATTTGAATCCATTATACTTGGAGAAATATTTCTCTGTCATTATATATTATAAATATATTTCATCCAATGAATAAAAAGTTTGAGAGACGACTTCCCATCAAAGACTTGGCTAAATCCCATCAATGAAATGATAAATCATGTATTCTATATTGCATATGAAATTCATAGAATACCTTTCTATACCAGTAAATCTATCTTCATTCTCTACAACACATTATTCCTTTTATATCTTTAAACAAAAGAACTTTCTCTTCATCTTAGTTTGTTACTCATGAGGATAATATTTATTAGACAATATTTCCTTAATATATTTCTATTATTTGACTTATATTTCCTCATCCTTCAATGTATTCTAGATTAATGACTAACATTGATAAGAATAACCATGGAGACAATACACTGAAATTGTAACCTATTTCATTTCACTGCATCTCATGTACATAAATATAAAACTTATAGACATATTATAATTCTTAATTATAATTGGATTACTAGTCCTACTAAATGACGAGGGCATCTATCTCATAAAGTGATCTAGAATTAGAGAATATCACTGTGAAATTGGTTTCTCATACGAAAAATGTATATTTATAATGGCATGATTATCCTTACCTAATTTATCCAAAACATGCTCCATTCCAATACCATCCATATCGGCTTCCTTAGTTGGGAAACCTGTAATGACCCAAGATTTTATTAATAAAATTTCTTCTTAATCTAATTAAATGTCTTATTACGTTAAATGTTTATATAAAACATATACACATCCTTGGATTTATGTTTTTTATTTTTATAATTCTGTTAAGAATTTTTATCGTTTCTAATATAGTCGATGAAAAATGATCATTTGATTTGTATAAATATAGGGCTTTAACAAATCCAATTTACTCATTCAAAGGAAGTGATGGACTCATCTAGTTGAATTTCACCGTATGAATCCCATTTTTCAGAACTTAGAAAGGAGGTGGCATCACTTAACTTCACTCTTGACCAACCCCAAGCTGATCTTCAACACATTAATCTTGAATGAAACCACCTATGGGAGAAATGAAAGTTAATAGAGATTACAACTCGTGCTATGTCATCCGAGCCACCCCAAGATTATGTCACCATCACACACCTTACCCTTAGGTATTATGCAAGTGTTATAAGGGGTTATAAAAAAAGAACCTATCACAATAATTATGTGTATTTGTTTTTTATAAAGAAAATACATTCATTTTATTATTGTTAATTTGTAAATAGTTTTTAAAGCACAAATAGTATTTTTAAATAATACTCAATTATGAAATCTATTTTGACGGATTAATGAATTTTTTGAATTTGATAATATTTAAATAAAATATTATTACTATATAAATTATTATTAAATATAAATGACCATATAATTTTTATGAATATAATAGTAATTTTTATTAAGGATTGAAAGCGGTTTTTGTGAAAACCCATGAATTTTCGATAAATGTCAGTTATTATTTTGAAAGTAAAAATTCACATATTTATAAAATTATTTAGATAAAATGAATATTAATTTTTTATTCAGTACATTGAAATTATTTAACAGTGATTTTTTCATAATTTTCTGATATAGTCGAATTGTTGGGTAAAAATTAAATACCATTGAAATATATAGTGTATTTCATCACATCATAATGACCCAATAGTGATGTAATAAAATATAATAAAAATGTTCTGAAAATATATGTTTTACCTTTAAAATAATGTGATATATATTTTTTTTTATTAATTTTATGGTTCCTTAGTGGACAATCCAAGACTTATAAATCATTTAAAATTTTAAAATGATTTCCTTGAGAGTGTGACTCACATCCACATAAGAAATCCTAATATTTTAAAAAGTTATGACCCTAGCCTTATAAAATAATTTTTTTTCACTCCCCTTTGTAAAAAACCATGGTCAATAACCATGGTATAGTTTTTGGTTCTGATTAGTTTAATGTGTGGTGTCCAAAACCTGAATAATAAATAATTCCCTCTCATTTACTATATAAACTCACTCAATCCCCCATTACTCTTCACTCAAACCATTTGAGCTCTAACAACCCCTAAAATCCTCTCTCTATGGTCCTCTCAAGGTTCCCCATGCTCCCAAAAAACCTCTCTCAAGCCTCTCCTAAGCCTTTGGGATCTCATTTCCACGTAAGGGATTTATTCCTTTCTCATTATTGTCCAAACTTCTTTATACTGTTATTCCCTTTTGTTTTCAATTTCAAATCTTGGGGTATTATTTAGAACCTCCCACATATGTCCCTAATTATTTTTGAATGATGAGATACCACTTTCTCTCTCATTAATGCCTCTCATTCTCTCATGTTACCATGCTAAAATTCTATAATGATTTTCTATATTCTTATTTTCATTCAAGAAATTATTTTATATTATGCATCTAAATTCTATTAAATAAGTTGGAACATGTATCTATATTACCCACTTAATTTCATTTTCATTTACATATGACGAGATACCTTTTTCACTCTAATCAATTGTTTTTTATGAATTCTCATGTCACACTGTTATGCTGCCGAAATTGCACCGTGATTCTCTAGGTAAAATTCATTGTGTTGTGAATACCTAGCCCATTTAACTATCAAGGGTATTCACAATTATGAACATTTACATATTTATTATAGAGTTTAATGTATTAATTCTTCATTCCTTTATCATTTAATAAATTATTTTGTTAAATGAATCCATGTTGTATGATCTGTGTGGAACACTTATGCATGAATTGAAATGATTAAGAAGGGTGCACCCTGATAGCACTCCAATTCATTGGTTATGATTAGTATCATGATACCCCAAGTTCAATGGGGGTTTAATAATTCTAATTAATGTGAAATGAGGTTTTACTCATGATACATGTGCAATGACCCTTGGATTAGGCAAATATTATGTTAAATGTTGTTGTCACATTTCAATGTTATAATAATCATGTTATATCATGCCTTTATGTTCATGTTTCTTATTATGATCCATTGATATGCCTATTTCTTAATAAGTACATTATTATTCAAGTTATTCCTTGTTTACTCTCTTACTGGGATTTATAGATCACAATTTTCTTATATAGGTCCTCAGGTTATCCCTTGAATTGCTATGTACGATGGAATGATGCAGTCATGTAAAATAAGTTTTCAATAAGGATATGTATTTCATGTTTTAAGTTGTTATGTAATGTTCCTAAGCCCCAACAACACTAGACCCCTTGAACTCATCTGTTGTATCAAGTTAAAAGTTTATGTAATAAATTATCATTTATTTGTGAAATAATGATTAGGGTTGTTATAGTTGGTATCATATGATAAGTTTAGTTATTTTTGGAATTAGTATTAGAAAACAACAGTGAAAGACTTATGGATAAGTGTAAGTATAATAAAAACTTCCCTAAAACATTTATTGAATTTATTAAGTGGATTATCAATAAAATACATCAATATATGGATACGAGCAGGTAGAGGTGGCTCTGGAGCATATGTATCTAAGGGTAAAACCTAAAAACACCACTTTGATCTAGTCTCGAATGGAAATTGGTGCTCTATAATGGGACTTGATGCACTCTTGGTTTCGATACTTCTGGGGGGATATTCTTTAGAAAATTCATTAGCTTAGTATGAGCCATTATTAAGAGAATAAAAAAATTCCCCAAAGAATATATATTGGGAATTAGATAATGGATAGCATAGATTGAAACCAATAAATTCATAAGTTTAGGAAATAAAAGTAATTTATAAGTTAGACCTTTTTGTATTTGGATTCCACTTTATGTTTTCACCATAAATTTCATTTTATTCCAGCCAATGGCTGGTAATATGAGGACTCGGGATGACAATTGATGTGAAGATCAATTTGATTATTATTCTAATGAGATTCCCAATCCAATGGGAGCAGGAATTGAAAAAGTTGTCACAATACTCTCTCAGTTAAATCATGATTTGAATAGAAAAATGGGTCAAGAGGAACGGTAAACCCCCCTCCACCCATGAAAAATCAAGCCGCAATCAAGATCTTAATGAGATAAGGGTCTCCTACTTTTAATGGAGCATCTGATACCTCAATCACCTAACAATGGCTCAACTCCATTGAGAAGATCTTCTCAATCCTTAAATGTTATGAATAGGAGAAGGTACATATAGAGGGTTATCGAATGGAGGGTGAAGCTGATCAATGGTGGACATTGATCAAAAATTAAAACCCTAGGAGGATATCGAGGTGTTGGAATGGAAGGATTTTTGAAAAACAAATTGATAAATATTTTCCTCACACCCTCCAATATAAGATGGAAAGGGACTTCTGTGCCCTCAATAAAAAGATGATGGATCCATCAGAGTACGAGTAACACTTAGCAAGGATTGCAGGATACACCTCTATATTTGTCGTTAACCTCAAATTCAAGGTTAATCGCTTATTTGGTGGGATAAAAACTAGCCTATGGAAATCCCTAGCGATCCGTGATTTCGATAGCATTGAGTAAATTATCCTATGTACCCTCAATGACTAAATGAAGATCGGTGAATCTTAGGGGCATCATGTGGATAAGAAGTGTAAGGTGGAATTTAATTCTGGAGGTCTACTGGACAAATATTATGGTTCTAAGAAATTCAATAACTCCACTTACCAAAAGTGAGGAAAGAAGAACCACAAAAATTTCCTGAAGGGGATGAGGAAATGCTTTAAGTGTGGAAGAAAAGGTCACCTGGCTATTAACTACCACCAAGAAAAATCCACTGATGTGAAAGAGGAGATCAACGCTCTGTTCGACCCTCAATGCACTTTTCATTGATTCAACTATAATGAAACATGATGTAACACCCCAAGCTTCTATGGTACACTTCTCTTTGAATAATGCGATAGTGTGTGTTGTACGCAACATCGAGTTCTAACACACCACAACCAATCAAACTAGCCGTTATAAATAGTAATACCTAATTTTTAAAATTTTATAAATTTTATCTCTCAAAATGGACTTCATTTTTGGATTCAGAATATCGAATTTATCCTAGGGTGAAATTTTGGAACTTTTCGGATAACATTTATATTTTGATGAATAGTGAAAATTACTAAATTTTAATTAAAAACAACATTTTCAATCGAAATAATTTATATTGATAAATTATGAATTTTAGTGGTTTTAAAGTATATTTATAATATATTTTTACCATTTAATACAATTTTTTTCATTGTACATAATTTTACAATTAAACCGGACATAAACAAGTGTCAATCTTTTGATAGTTATTATCTCTAAAAAACACGCTTTTTGTTTTAACAACGAGAATTAATTTTAAATGAATTTCTTCCACTTATGTGTTTTGAATCTGGAAAAATGGATTCAAAATTTGGAATCAGGATGTTCATATTTTGTAAATAGGTAATTTTTATTTTTAGACATTTTGAATAATTACTTCGGTAAATATTTTATTTACCATAGTTAAGGGTAAATCCGGTAAATAAGGGTTAAAAAAATATTATAATAATAACAAATTACCCTAAAATGTGTCCTAACCTTATTGGTTGATACATGTCCGACCATGGGCATCTTTGGGTCGATTTTTGGACCCCATGGAGCCACTTGTAAGTGATAATGACACTTTATATTAATTAAGTTAAAATAAATACAAAAATGACAAAAGCATATATCTTTTAGGAAAACAATTTTTACATAGGGTTATATATGTTGTATTTTAGACTATAAATATTCATTAGAAAGATAAAAAGATTTCATAAATAATGATATTTTATTTATAGTTTTTATACATTAAATAATTTAATTTATTTGTGACACAATGATGATGCAGTAATTAACTAATTAATGAAAAATTAGAATAACTGATATTATAAATACCCAAATAAATATAATTTTAGCCTTTTTATGAATTAAAATAATTTTATTGGTTAATATGACATGTTAGGATTGATTTAATTAACTTTTATCGAAGTAATCATTCTGTTATGTTTTTTACAAAAATCAATTATTGAATAGTGTCAAAATTGACATATAAGAGTTTTTAAAACAAATATTATATTATTAATTAATATTAAATTCCTAAAAATATATGGTTCGACCAAGAGACATATATCATGATAGGTGTATCATTAATGGACCAATTGGGGGTCTCTTGGGTGTATGTAGTATGTTTATTAACCATATAATATAAAAATACAAAGAGACATTGTAAAAGTGAAACTAATTAACTAAGATTTAATACTTAAATATAAGGTTAATATAGTAACCCAAACCTATCTAAATTCTATTGGTTGAGTGGTTTCCAACCCATACCCACCTTAACCTTTAAATAATCCACTTTTTATCTATTAGAAACCTAATATTAATTTATTATAAAATAATATTTCTAGCTTTTCAAAAGGTGCCCTCACCCCTCTTATAAAAGGGCACTCCACCTTCTCACTAATTCACAAATTCAAAGCCTTTTTTTTCGGCCACACCCTGACCAAATACTCTCTAAACTTCCCTCACTACAACCTAGAGGCCTTAGTTTGATCAGAAAGCCAACCTAAGGAGCCCTTTTGATCAAATCAAAAGGAAGAACCCGAAGAAGAGGTAATGCTTTCACCACCCTTTTTCAAATTCATTTCTTCTTAAAATTATTCTTTCTTTGTTATTCCCATTCTAAAATAATTAATACAGTATCTCCTATATACTGTAATATTATTATATATATGGTACAACCATATCCAGTATTCTATCCATCCTTTGAATGACATGTCACCATACGTGCGTACGTACGGCTTACCGTCTCCACGTCATGGTGTAATTGTTATTCAATATATTATTATTTGGATGGGTATTATAATGATTTATAATTCATGTAAATAATAAATATAACATGATAATTATTCTTTATATATGATATACCATCCAATTATATATTATTTTAATATCAAAAGAATGATATTGTCGCTCGTGCGTACGTATGGACTACCGTCTCCACGAACGCGATAAGATTCATTCTCCATTGTATCCATTCAAGTCTAAATCTCATTTGATAATTAATAATATTATCTAAGGACTTGATATAATTATGGATATGAATAAGATACAACCTATCCATGACAAACATGTCTTACGTAAAAAAACATATAAAAGAAAATGAGTAAGTTAACACCCAAAGCAATGATAATACTAAGATATTATTAACAAATCAATGTTAAAAGATCATATATGATATCATATTGATGTATATGATTCTTTTATAATTTAATAACAATTATTTAACCATTATAAAGGAGGTTAACCTACCCCCAACCAAGGAAAATTACAAGGTAAGGGTTTATTTCTCAATCTCTTCATTATCCGAGGTTGTTTATATGTAATAATCTACTGGGACTTCTTTATCATCCACATACATGTTTCTTAAAAATGTATTTCAAAACATTTATAATATTTACTAGAATATGGTTTAAAGTCATTTATACCCTTGTTTGACTTTTTATAAGAGGTTTATAAAAGAATCTTTCCGTCGTTTTCCAAACAATGTGCTTTTTAACCTTTTCGACAGAATTAAGGTAAGAATGTTTTTTTAACTTATACGGTGGGTGCGGCTATTTTACGCCATTATAAAATCTTTGAAGATTCCCTTAAAAGATTATAAGAATATTTTCATAGAAAATGTTATATTTTATAAATATATGACTCTTAAATGATTTTAAAATAAAAAGAGATATTAATCTAAAAAGAGTTTTGATTTCATCTATGTCAACATACTTTGATGGATTTTACGCTTATTTGAAGTTGATTTCTTATGATACAAAACTTATATATTGTATTGAAGGTTTTTTGATATGTTTGAATGTGGATGTGCTATTTTTATACCATTCATGGTTTATGGATGAAGTATTTACATTTCGTATGCTAGTTTTAATAAGAATGTTTATGTTATGTTTAAACCTGTTCATATGAGGAATGCATTGGACATAATATGTGACGGGTGGAGCCCGATATAGCTCCTCAATGCATCGGTAGGTCTCATGAGACAAACTAGTTTCTTGGAAAAAGGCCTTGGAAAAATCTTATTTGTAGTCTTGGCACGAGGCCTTGGCTATATAGTTATGATAGTCTGGCATTATGCATTCCATCATTATGAAAGTGGTTATTGATATTGCATGTGATTATTCGATTAGTAGAATATCCATGTGAATAAGTAAGTGGAATTATTTTTATTTTATTTTTTCCGTAATATATGGAAGTTCATGTTTAAAAGGCTTTTGTTTTAGTTATACATTTCCTTAAATGTTTATTTTTATTTATGAAAGTTTCCGCTATATTGTTATCCTTACTGGGCATTTGAGCTCACCCCTTTCAATGTTTTTTTCCCCAGGATGTGAAGAAGTAATTTATGAATGACCTGCAGGGTTAGTATGTGGGGATATGCATGTGGACTATGAAGAAAATATGTTGTTATAGTTTTCATTTTTATGATGTAATGTAAGACTTATGAATATAACTAGTGTTTCCAAGGCTGCTAAACTAATCGGCCTTTCTAGACTTGATATTTCTTGTGATCATGCCAATGTTATGTAATAATGCACCGACTCTGGGTAACTGGGGTCGGGGCGTTACAGTTGGTATCAGAGGAAGTTTAGTACAAACTTTGGAAGCTAGATTTAGATAAACTCTGATTAGAACACGTAGACCTAAGATGAACTTTGAGGATTAGTATAGAAGAACTTCCTAGAATTTTGGTATTGTAGAGATTTTGTGAGTTTTCCGAACAATACATCCCTGTCTGGATACGAGTAGGTAGAGGCAGCTCTGGCACAGATGTACGTAGGGGTAAATCCGAAAACACCGCTTTGAGCTAGACTCGAACGGGAACTGGTGCACGACAATGGGCCTTGCTGCACTCTTGGTTACGACACTCCCGGGGGATATGCTTAGGATAACTCTCATTTTCTTTACAAATAATTATGAACGGTTTATGAGTATATAATTCCTCAAAGAAAACATTTTTATGATTATAGATTATATCCATAAATAGTTCAATTTATGTTAAGTGTTTTATAAGTATGGGATTATGTATTTTGATTCATAAACTGATCTAGTTTATGCCATTGTTGAAAAATGGAGCCTAGTGGAAGAAATGGAAACCGTATCAATGCATGCACTCCATGTAGGGATTTCCCTCCTGATCAAGATAATTATAGTGGAGCTGGTGATGCAATTGGTTCCGATCAGCTAATCACCATACTGGGACAACTCACTCAGGTTATGAATAATAACCTTACCCGTATGGAGCACCCTGATCCGCAGCATGGAGGATTAATGTTAGATTGATTCATGAGGCAACAAACACCAACGTTCAATGGGATTACAAATCCCTTAGTAGCTGAGCAATGGATAAATTCCCTAGAGAAAATATTTCAGGCTTTGGGGAGTAGTGAAACGGAAAAAGTTATCATGGTAGTTTAACACCTCACTGGAGATGCTGATCAATGGTGGTCATTGAATCAAAACACGAAGGAAGATGATGAAGTATCAAATATGGAATGGAGGGAGTTCAAATATCTGTTTTTAGAAAAATACTTTCCTCGTGACCATCGAGTAGATATGGAAAGGCAATTTCTGTGTCTGAGACAAAAGGAGGATGAGAATGTCGCAAAGTATGAGGCTAACTTTACAAGGTTATAAAGGTATGTGGGAGATTATATACGTAACCCCAGAAGTAAGATTGATCATTTCTTTGATGGGTTAAAACCATTTCTCCGTCCAGAATTAGTCTCACAATCCTTTTCATCATAAGAAGACATTGTCTCATGTGCTATCAAGACTGAAAAGGAATTCTCTAAGTCTTATAACTTTAAAGAAAAGCAAGAGAAGAAGAGATCTTCTGATCAATCTGGGAATGTAAATAAGGGGAAGAAGGGAAAGGTTGAATATCCACCCGGTGGTAAATGCCGGAAGAAACACCCCGGTACTTTCTTGAAGGGAATGGGTGTCTGTTACAAGTGTGGTGAAAAAGGCCACCAAGCTCGTGATTTCAAAAGGAAGAAGGAAGCTACCAATGTTCAGTGCTAAAATTGAAGGGATATGGGACATTATGCAAATGAATGTCCTAAGCGTCAAGGGAACTTACCTCAGAGAAGGTCAAGGAATCAAGGACAAGCTTATGCTATCACTACTTCTGAGGTAGATGCTCCGAAAGACGTGGTGGCATGTAATTTAATGGTTTCCTCAAGTTTAGAAAATGCATTATTTGATTCTGGATCATCACAGTGTTTCATATATTCCCAGTTTTCTAAGAAAATTAGATATTTCCAATTTGATTTAACAAGGGATCTGTCACTTAAATCTCCTAAGGGAAGTATCATTGCTACAAAGTTTTTTGAATCAGTCCCCATTAGAGAACATAAATGTTCTTTATCTGCTCATCTCATCGTCATACTTATGATTGAGTTTGATATAATCCTCGGTATGGATTGGCATTCGGGCTATGATGCAAATATTTATTGTAAGAAGAAGAAGGTTACGATTTTTGATGATGATGATAAGGAACACCTTATCTTTAGAGCAGAATCGTCACCACCTAATTATTTTCTAGATCCACCCCCAGTAGCTCAACTAAATTCAATTATTGGGGAGGAAGAGAATGAAATGACTGTGGGTGAGTAAAGGAATGTTCAAAAAGAGGATGTACCTATTGTGAAAGAATATTTAGATGTATTTCTGGAAGATTTACCTGGACATCCTCCAGAACGAGAAGTTGAGTTTTCCATTGATTTAATTCCTGGATCAAGTCCTATATCGAAGACCCCTTATAGAATGGCCACTATAGAATTAGTCAAACTAAAGAAACAACTAGAGGAATTAAGTAATAAGGGATTTATTCTCCCTAGTGTTTCTCCATGGGGAGCCCCCTGTTCTTTTTGTGAAAAATAAAGATGGATCTATGAGGTTATGAATCAACTACAGGGAGATCAATGGTATAAAAATAAAGAACAAGTATTCCCTACCTCGTATTGATGATTTATTTGACCAACTGCATGGAGATAAATACTTTTCAAAGATTGATCTTCGATCTGGATACCATCAATTGTGTGTGAAGAAGGAATACATTCCAAAGACAACATTTCGAACCAGGTACATGCATTACGAGTTTACAGTAATGCCTTTTGGATTGACTAATGCACCCTCTGTATTCATGGATCTGATGAATATAGTTTTCAAGGAATATCTTGATGAATCTATGGTGGTATTTATGGATGATATCTTGGTATAATCCAAAAGCTATTAATATCATGAAAATCAATTGCACATTGTCCTGAAGACTCTGAGAAGACATGAATTATATTGGAAGTTTAACAAGTGTGAATTTTGGTTTCAGGAGATTTATTTTCTTGGCCATATTGTCTCTAAAGATGGAATCTCTGTTGATCCTTCTAAGACCAAGGAAATCCAAGAATGGCTAGCACCTACGAGTATAACTGAGGTACGTAGTTTTATTGGTTTATCAGGTTATTATCGACGTTTCGTCTAGAATTTTGCCTGATTGGCTAACCCATTAACGAAGCTCACACGTAAAGGAGTTAAATTTTTTTGGACAAAAGAGTGTGAAGAATGTTTCGAATAACTAAAGAGAATATTATTCAATGCTCCTATATTGAATCTACCATCGGGGAATGATGGGTTCGTTATTTATAGTGATGCATCGAAGAAAGGACTTGGTTGTGTCCTTATGCAGAATGATAGGGTTATTGCATATGCATCACGATAGTTGAGAACTCATGAACAAAACTATCCTACTCGTGATATCAAGTTAGCAGCTGTGATATTTTCTTTGAAGATATGGAGACACTACCCTTATGGTGAAAAATGTGAGATTTATACTGATCACAAGAGTTTGAAGTATATTTTCTCCCTAAAAGAACTCAACATGAGGCAATGGAGATGGCTTGAATTACTCAAGGATTATGATTGTACGATACACTACCACCTGGGGAAAGCAAACAAGGTGGAAGATGCTTTGAGCAGAAAAGATCATGGAGTTTTGAACAATATGAGAATTGAAAGGGATCCAATTTTCATGGATCTAGTGAAGATGGACATAGGAATAACCAGGGAAGGTGAAACATCAATGCTTTTTCAAATGGCTGTCAAACCATATTTACTAGAAAGGATTAAGAGTTCTCAGACCGATGATGAAGAATTTAAATAGAAGATTAAAGCTGTGAATGATGGGATATTGAGAGACTTTGTGTATGATGAAAGAATTTTGATATTCGGGAAGAGACTTTGTGTTCCCGATATACCTGATCTAGAAAGGGAATTGCTGGATGATGCTCATAGTTCCAATTTCTCTATACACCCTAGGAGAACCAAAATTTATAGAGATTTGAAGGAACATTTTTGGTGCGACAACATGAAGATGGAGATTGCTGATTTTGTGTCAAGATGTATGGTTTTTCAACAAGTGAAAGCTGGAAGGCAACAGCCTGGTGGAGTATTGCAACCTCTTCCCATACCTGAGTGGAAATGGGACAATATTATAATGGACTTTGTCATGGGACTACCAAAGACTCCTAGAAGGAACGATGCAATATTGGTTATTGTTGATCGTCTTACCAAGTCATCACATTTTCTTGCTATAAGAGAAGATCTACCGCTGGAACGTCTAGGAAGAATATATATTAATGAAGTTGTGAGACTTCATGGAGTACCCCTATCGATTATTTCTGATCTTGATCCTCGTTTTACTTCACGATTCTGGAAAAGTCTTTAGAAATCCCTGGATACTGAACTTCATTTGAGCACTGCCTACCACCCACAGATAGACGGACAATCAGAATGGACTATTCAAACCTTAGAAGACATGTTGAGATCTTGATCACTTGTCTTTCAGGGTATGTGGGATCAATATTTACCTCTGGTAGAATTTTCCTATAACAATAGCTTCCATTCGAGTATTCATATGGCACCATATGAAGCGTCATATGGAAAGAGATGTCGCACACCAACCTGTTTGGAAGACGTTGGTGAAAGAAAACTTGTAGGTCCAGAACTGGTGGAGGAAAAGATGGAAAAGGTGAAGGTAATCCAAAATCACATCAAACCAGCTCAAATTAGGCAGAATAGCTATGCCGATAATCGAAGTAAGGATTTGGAATTTCAGCTCGGCGATCATGTTTTCCTGAAGGTATCTCCATGTAAAGGAGTCATACATTTTGGTAAGAAAGGTAAATTGAGTCACAGGTACATCGGACATTTCTAAATTCTAGAACGAATTGGGCCTGTAGCTTACCGATTGGCAATGCCTCAAAGTCTCTCCAAAGTTCATGATGTGTTCCACGTATCTATGTTGAGGAAATACATGTCTGACCCAACGCATGTACTCACCTATGAAGAATTAGAACTGGAACCCGATCTATCTTATTGTGAAGAGCCTGTCAGGATTCTTGATACGAGAGAACAAGTACTGAGAAACCGGACGACTCATCTGGTAAAAGTCTTGTGGAGAAACCATAATATGGAAGAGGCAACGTGGGAACTCGAGGAACTTATGATGAAGAACCACCCGAGTCTTTTCATGCGGTAGTATTCTAGAAATTTTGAGGATGAAATTATTTGATGTAGAGGAGAATGTAACACCCCAAGATTCTATGGTACACTTCTCTTTAAATAATGCGATAGCGTGTGTTGTACGCAAAATCAAGTTCTAACACACCACAACCAATCAAACTAGCCGTTATGAATAGTAATACCTACTTTTTGAAATTTTATAAATTTTTTCTCTC
The DNA here is from genome assembly GCA_963277665.1 of Viscum album. NCBI lineage: Eukaryota > Viridiplantae > Streptophyta > Magnoliopsida > Santalales > Viscaceae > Viscum > Viscum album. Next base: position 1,287,288,352 of record OY728134.1, read on the forward strand.
AAAATGGACTTCATTTTTGGATTCAGAATATTGAATTTAGCCTAGGGTGAAATTTTGGAACTTTTCAGATAACATTTATATTTTGATAAATAGTGAAAATTACTAAATTTTAATTAAAAACAACTTTTTCAATCAAAATAATTTATATTGATAAATTATAAATTTTGGTGATTTCAAAGTATATTTAGAATATATTTTTACCATTAAATACAATTTTGGTCATTTTACATAATTTTACAATTAAACCGGACATAAACAAGTGTCAATCTTTTGATAGTTATTATCACATAAAAACACGCTTTTTGTTTTAACAACGAGAATTAATTTTAAATTAATTTCTGCCACTTATGTATTTTGAATTGGAAAAATGTATTCCATATTTGGAATCAGGATGTTCATATTGTGTAAATAGGTAACTTTTATTTTTAGCCATTTTGAATAATTACTTCGGTAAATATTTTATTTACCATGGTTAAGGGTAAATCCGGTAAATAAGGGTTAAAAAAAATATTATAATAATAACAAATTACCCTAAAACGTGTCCTAACCTTATTGGTTGATACATGTCCAACCATGGGAATCTTTGGGTCGATTTTTGGACCCCATGGAGCCACTTGTAAGTGATAATGACACTTTATATTAATTAAGTTAAAATAAATACAAAAATGACACAAGCATATATCTTTTAGAAAAACAATTTTTACTTAGGGTTATATATGTATGAGTTTCGACTATAAATATTAATTAGAAAGATAAAAGGATTTCCTATATAATTATATTTTATTTATAATTTTTAGACATTAAATAATTTAATTTATTTATGACACAATGATGATGCAGTAATTACCTAATTAATGAAATATTAGAATAACTAATATTATAAATACCCAAATAAATATAATTTGAGACTTTTTATGCATTACACTAATTATATAGGTTAATATGACATGTTAGGATTGATTTAATTAACTTTTTTTGAAGTAATCATTCTGTTATGAGTTTTACAAAAATCAATTATTGAATAGTGTCAAAATTGACATAAAAGAGTTTTTAAAACAAATATTATATTATTAATTGATATTAAATTCTTAAAAATATAAGGTTCAGACAAGAGACTTATATCATGATATTTGTATCATTAATGGACCAATTGGGGCTCTCTTGGATGTATATAGTAAGTTTATTAACCATATAATATAAAAATACAAAGAGACATTGTAAAAGTGAAACTAATTAACTAAGAGTTAATACTTAAAGACAAGGTTAATATAGTAACCCAAACCTGTATAAATTCTATTGGTTGAGTGGTTTTAGACCCATACCCACCTTAAACTATAAATAATACACTTTGTATCCATTAGAAACCGAATATGAATTTATTATAAAATAACATTTCTAGCTTTTCCAAAGGTTCCCCTCACCCCTCTTATAAAAGGGCACTCTCCCTTATCACTAATTCACACATTCAAAGCCTTTTGGTTCGGCCAAACCCTGCCCAAATACTCTCTCAACTTCCCTCAATACAATCAAGAGGCCTTAGTTTGATCTAAATACCAACCTAAGGATCCCTTTTGATCAAATCAAAAGGACGAACCCGAAGAAGAGGTAATGTTTTCACCGCCCTTTTTCAAATTCATTTCTTATTCAAATTATTCTTTCTTTGTTATTCCCATTATAAAATAATTAATAAAGTATCTCCTATATACTGTAATATTATTATAAATATGGTACAACCATATTCATTATTCTATCCATCCTTTGAATGACATGTCACCATACGTGCGTACGTATGGCTTACCGTCTCCACGTCGTGGTGTAATTGTTATTCAATATATTATTATTTGGATGGGTATAATAATGATTTTTAATTCATGTAAATAATAAATATAACATGATAAATATTCTTTATATATGATATACCATCCAATTATATATTATTTTAATATCAAAAGAATGATATTGTCGCTCGTGCGTACGTATGGACTACCGTCTCCACGAACGCGATGAGATTCATTCTCAATCGTATCCATTCAAGTATAAATCTAATTTGATAATTAATAAAAGTATCTAAGGACTTTATATAATTATGGATATGAATAAGATACAAACTATTCATGACAAACACGTCTTACCTAACAAAATATATAAAAGAAAACGAGTAAGTTAACACCCGAAACAATGATAATACTAAGATATTATTAACAAATCAATGTTAAAAGATCATATATGATATCATATTGATGTATATGATTCTTGTATAATTTAATAACAATTATTTCACCATTATACAGGAGGTTAACCTACCCCCAACCAAGGAAAAGTACAAGGTAAGGGTTTATTTTGCAATCTCTTCATTATCTGAGGTTGTTTATACGTAATAATCTACTGGGACTTCTTTATCATCCACATCCATGTTTCTTAAAAATGAATTTCAAAACATTTTTAATATTTACTATAATATGGGTTAAAGTCATTTATACCCTTTTTTGACTTTTTATAAGAGGTTTATAAAGTAATCTTTCCGTTGTTTTCTAAACAAGGTGCTTTTTAACCTTTTCGACAAAATTAAGGTAAGAATGTTTTTTTTAACTTATACGGCGTGTGCGGCTATTTTCCGCCGTTATAAAATCTTCGAAGCTTCCCTTACAAGATTATAAGAACATTTTCAAAGAAAATTTTGTATTTTATAAATATATGAATCTTAAATGATTTCAAAATAAAAAGATATATTACTCTAAAAAGAGTTTTGATTTCATCTATGTCAACATCCTTTGATGGATTTTACGCTTATTTGAAGTTGATTTATCATGATACAAAACTTCTATATTTTATTGAAGGTTTTGTGATATGTTTGACTATGGATGTGCTATTTTTATACCATTCATGGTTTATGGATGAATTATTTACATTTCGTATGCTAGTTTTAATATGAATGTTTATGTTATGTTTAAACCTGTTCATATGAGGAATGCATTGGACTTAATATGTGACAGGTGGAGCCCGCTATAGCTCCTTGATGCATCGGTAGGTCTCATGAGACAAACTAGTGTCTCAACACAAGGCCTTGGCAAAATCTTATTTGTAGTCTTGGCATGAGGCCTTGGCTATGTGGTTATGATAGTCTGGCATTATGAATTCCATCATTATGAAAGTGGTTGTTGATATTGCATGTGATTATTCGATTAGTATAATATCCATGTGAATAAGTAAATAACATTATTTCATTTTATTTTTTCCATACTATGTTGAAGTTCAAGTTTAAAAGGCTTTTGTTTTAGTTATACATTGCCTTAAATGTTTATTCTTATTTATGAAAGTTTCCGCTATATTGTTATCCTTACTGGGCATTTGAGCTCACCCCTTTCAATATTTTATTTTTCCCAGGATGTGAAGAAGTAATTTATGAATGACCTATAGGGTTAGTATGTGGGGATATGAGTGTGTACTATGAAGAAAATATGTTGTTGTAGTTTTCATTTTTATGTTGTAATGTAAGACTTATGAATATAACTAGTGTTTCCAAGGCTACTAAACTAATCGGTCTTTCTAGACTTGATCTTTCTTGTGATCATGCCAATGTTATGTAATAATGCACGGACTCTAGGAAACTGGGGTCGGGGAATTACAATTAGTATCAGAGGAAGTTTAGTACAAACCTTGGAAGCTAGATTTAGATAAACTCTGATTAGAGCACGTAGACTTAAGATGAACTTTGAGGATTAATATAGAAGAACTTCCTAGAATTTTGGTATTGTATCGATTTTATGAGTTTTCTGAGTAATACATCACTGTCTGGATACGAGCAGGTAGAGGTGGCTCTGGCATAGATGTACCTAGGGGTAAAAACCGAAAACACCGCATTGAGCTAGACTCGAATGGGAACTGGTGCATGACAACGGGCCTTACTACACTCTTGGTTACGACACTCCCAGGGGATATTCTTAGGATAACTCTCATTTTCGTTACAAATCATTATGAAGGATTTATGAGTATATACTTCCTCGAAGAAAACATTTTTATGATTATGGATTATATCCATAAATAGTTCAATTTATGTTAACTATTTTATGAGTATGGGATTATGTATTTTGATTCATAAACTCATCTAGTTTATTCCATTGTTTAGAAATGGCGCCTAGTGGAAGAAATGGAAACCGTATCAATGCACGCACTCCATGTAGGGATTTCCCTCCTGCTCAAGATCATTATAGTGGACCAGGTGATGCAAATGGTGCCGATCAGCTAATCACCGTACTAGGACAACTTACTCAGGTTATGAATAACAACCTTACCTGTATGGAGCACCCTGATCCGCAGCATGGAGGATCAAGGTTAGATCGATTCATGAGGAAACAACCACCAACGTTCAATGGGAGTACAAATCCCTTAGTAGAAGAGAAATGGATAAATTCCCTAGAGAAAATATTTCAGGCTTTGGGGAGTAGTGAAAGGGAAAAAGTTATCATGGCAGTTTACTGCCTCACTGGAGATGCTGATCAATGGTGGTCATTGATTCAAAACACGAAGGAAGATGATGAAGTATCAAATATGGAATGGAGGGAGTTCAAACATCTGTTTTTAGAAAAATACTTTCCTCGTGACCATCGAGCAGATATGGATAGACAATTTCTGAGTCTGAGACAAAAGGAGGATGAGAATGTCGCAAAGTATGAGGCTAACTTTACAAGGTTAGCAAGGTATGCTGGAGATTATATACATAACCCCAGAAGTAATATTTATCCTTCATTTGATGGGTTAAAACCATTTCTCTGTCGAGAATTAGTCTCACAATCCTTTTCATCGTACGAAGACATTGTCTCATGTGCTATCAAGACTGAAAAGGAATTCTCTAAGTCTTATGACTTTAAAACAAAGAAAGAGAAGAAGAGATCTTCTGATCAATCTGGGAATGGGAATAAGGGGAAGAAGGGAAAGTTTGAATATCCATCCTGTGGTAAATGTGGGAAGAAACACCCCGGTACTTGCTTGAAGGGAATGGGTGTCTGTTACAAGTGTGGTGAAAAAGGCCACCAAGCTCGTGATTGAAAAGGGAAGAAGGAAGCTACCAATGTTCAGTGCTAAAATTGCTGGGAGATGGGAAATTATCCAGATGAATGTCCTAAGTGTCAGGGGAACATACCTCAGAGAAGGCCAAGGGATCAAGGCCAAGCTTATACTATCACTACTGCTGAGGTAGAAGCTCCGAAAGACGTGTTGGTAGGTAATTTAATGGTTTCCTCAAGTTTAGCAAATGCATTATTTGATTTTGGATCATCACATTGTTCCATATCTTCCCAGTTTTCTAAGAAAATTAGATATTTACAATTTGATTTAACAAGGGATCTGTCAGTTAAAACTCCTAAGGAAAGTATCATTGCAACAAAGTTTTGTGAATCAGTCCCCATTAGAGCACATAAATGGTCTTTATCAGCTGATCTCATCGTCATAAGTATGATTGAGTTTGATATAATCCTCGGTATGGATTGGATTTTGGGCTATGATGCGAAGATTTATTGTAAGAAGAAAGAGGTTACGATTTTTGATGATGATGATAAGGAACACCTTATCTTTAGAGCGGAATCGTCACCACCTAATTCTTTTCTAGATCCACCCCCAGTAGCTCAACTAAATTCAATTATTGGGGAGGAAGAGAATGAAATGACTATGGGTGAGGAAAAAAATGTTCAAATAGAGGATGTACCTGTTGTGAAAGAATATGTAGATGTATTTCTGGAATATTTACCCGGACATCCTCAGAACGAGAAGTTGAGTTTTCCATTGATTTAATTCTTAGATCAAGGCCTATATCAAAGACCCCTTATAGAGTGGCCACTGTGGAATTAGTCAAACTAAAGAAACAACTAGAGGAATTGAGTAATAAGGGATTTATTCACCCTAGTGTTTCTCCATGAGGAGCCCCTGTTTTTTTTTGTTAAAAAGAAAGATGGATCTATGAGGTTATGTATCGACTATAGGGAGATCAATGCTATAACAATAAAGAACAAGTATTCCCTACCTCGTATTGATGATTTATTTGACCAACTGCATGGGGCTGAATACTTTTCAAAGATTGACCTTCGATCTGGATACCATCAATTGTGTGTGAAGAAGGAAGACATTCCAAAGACAGTATTTCGAACCAGGTACGGGCATTACGAGTTTATAGTAATGCCTTTTGGATTGACTAATGCACCCTCTGTATTCATGGATCTGATCAATATTGTTTTCAAGGAATATCTCTATGAATTTTTGGTCGTTTTTATTGATGATATCTTGGTGTACTCCAAAAGCTATGAAGATCATGAAAATCACTTGCGCATTATCCTGAAGACTCTGAGAAGACATGAATTATATGGGAAGTTTAGCAAGTGTGAATTTTGGCTTCAAGAGATTTCTTTTCTTGGCCATATTGTCTCTAAAGATGGAATCTCTGTTGATCTTTCTAAGACCAAGGCAATCCAAGAATGGCCAGCACCTACGAGTATAACTGAGGTACGTAGTTTTATTGGTTTAACAGGTTATTATCGACGTTTCGTCCAGAATGTTTCCCGATTGGCTAACCCATTAACGAAGCTCACACGTAAAGGGGTTATATTAGTTTGGACAAAAGAGTGTGAAGAATTTTTCTAAGAACTAAAGAGAATATTAGTCAATGCTCCATATTGAATCTACCATCGGGGAATGATGGGTTCATTATTTATAGTGATGCATCAAAGAAAGGACTTGGTTGTGTCCTTATGTAGAATGATAGGGTTATTGCCTATGCATCACGACTGTTGAAAACTCAGGAACAAGACTATCTTACTCATGATCTAGAGTTAGCAGCTGTGATCTTTGATTTGAAGATATGGAGGCACTACCTCTATGGTGAAAAATGTGAGATTTATACTGATCACAAGAGTTTGAAGTATATTTTCTCACAAAAATAACTCAACATGAGGCAAAGGAGATGGCTTGAATTACTCAAGTATTATGATTGTACGATACACTACCACCCGGGGAAAGCAAACAAGGTGGAGGATGATTTGAGCAGAAAAGATCATGGAGTTTTGAACAATATGAGAATTCAAAGGGATCTAATTTTCATGGATCTAGAGAAGATGGAAATGGGAATAACCAGGGAACGTAAAACAACAATGCTTTTTCAAATGGTTGCCAAACCATCATTACTAGAAAGGATTAAGAGTTCTCAGAAAGATGATAAAGAATTTCAAAAAAAGATTAATGCTGTGAATGATGGGAGATTGAGAGACTTTGTGTATGAAGAAGGAATTTTGATATTCGGGAAGAGACTTTGTGTTCCCGATATACCTGATCTAAAAAGGGAATTGCTGGATGATGCTCATAGTTCCAATTTCTCTATACACCCTGGGAGCACCAAAATGTATAGAGATTTGAAGGAACATTTTTGGTGGGACAACATGAAGAAGGAGATTGCTGATTTTGTGTCAAGATGTATGGTTTTTCAACAAGTGAAAGCTAGAAGGCAACGGACTGGTGGAGTATTGCAACCTCTTCCCATACCTGAGTGGAAATTGGACAATATTACAATGGACTTTGTCATGGGAATACCAAAGACTCCTAGAAGGAATGATGAAATATGGGTTTTTGTTGATCGTCTTACCAAGTCAGCACATTTTCTTGCTATAAGAGAAGATCTACCACTGGAACGTCTAGAAAGACTATATATTAATGAAGTTGTGAGACTTAATGGAGTACCCCTATTGATTGTTTTTGATCATGATCCCCATTTTACTTCAAGATTCTAGAAAAGTCTTTAGAAATCCATGGATACTGAACTTCATTTTAGCACTGCCTACCACCCTCAGACAGACAGACAATTAGAACGGACTATTCAAACCTTAGAAGACATGTTGAGATCTTGCTCACTTGACTTTCAGGGTATGTGGGATCAATATTTACCTCTGGTAGAATTTTCCTATAACAATAGCTACCATTCGAGTATTCAGATGGCAGCATATGAAGCGTTATATGGAAAGAGATGTTGCACACCAACCTTTTGGGAAGACGTTGGTGAAAGAAAACTTGTAGGTCCAGAACTGGTGGAGGAAACGATGGAAAAGGTGATGGTAATCCAAAATCACATCAAAGCAGCTCAAAGTATGCAGAAGAGCTATGCCGATAATCGAAGGAAGGATTTGGAATTTCAAGTCGGTGGTCATGTTTTTTGAAGGTATATCTATGGAAGGGAGTCATACATTTTGGTAAGAAAGTTAAATTGAGTCCCAGGTACATCGAACATTTTGAAATTCTAGAACGAATTGGGGTTGTAGCTTACCGATTGGCAATGCCTCCAAGTCTCTAAAAGTTCACGATGTGTTCCACGTATCTCTGTTGAGGAAATACATGCCTGACCCAACGCATGTACTCACCTATGACGAATTAGAACTGGAAACCGATCTGTCTTATTGTGAAGATCCCGTCAGGATTCTTGATACGAGAGAACAAGTACTGAGAAACCGGATGACTCGTCTGGTAGAAGTCTTGTGGAGAAACCATAAGATGGAAGAGGCAACGTGGGAACCCGAAGAACTTATGATGAAGAACCACCCGAGTCTTTTCATGCGGTAGTAATCTAGAAATTTCGAGGATGAAATTATTTTAAGGAGGGGAGAATGTAACACCCCAAGCTTCTATGGTACGCTTCTCTTTAAATAACGCGCTAGCGTGTGTTGTACGCAACATCGAGTTCTAACACACCACAACCAATCAAACTAGCTGTTATGAATAGTAATACCTACTTTTTGAAATTTTATAAATTTTATCTCTCAAAATGGACTTCATTTTTGGATTCGGAATATCGAATTTAGCCTAGGGTGAAATTTTGGAACTTTTCGGATAACATTTATATTTTGATGAATAGTGAAAATTACTAAATTTTAATTAAAAACAACTTTTTTAATCAAAATAATTTATATTGATAAATTATGAATTTGAGTGGTTTTAAAGTATATTTAGAATATATTTTTACCATTTAATTCAATTTTTGTCATTGTACATAATTTTACAATTAAACCGGACATAAACAAGTGTCAATCTTTTGATAGTTATTATCTCTTAAAAACACGCTTTTTGTTTTAACAACGGGTATTAATTTTAAATTAATTTCTGCCACTTCTGTGTTTTGAATTTAGAAAAATGGATTCCATATTTGGAATCCGGATGTTCATATTGTGTAAATAGGTAACTTTTATTTTTAGACATTTTAAATAATTACTTCGGTAAATATTTTATTTAACATGGTTAAGGGTAAATCCGGTAAATAAGGGTTAAAAAAAATATTATAATAACAAAAATTACCCTAAAACGTGTCCTAACCTTATTGGTTGATACATGTCCGAACATGGGCATATTTGGGTCGATTTTTGGACCCCATGGAGCCACTTTTAAGTGATAATGACACTTTATATTAATTAAGTTAAAATAAATACAAAAATGACATAAGCATGTATCTTTTAGAAAAACAATATTTACATAAGGATATATATGTTGTATTTTCGACTATAAATATTCATTAGAAATCTAAAAGGATTTCGTAAATAATGATATTTTATTTATAATTTTTAGACTTTAAATAATTTAATTTATTTATGACACAATGATGATGTAGTAATTACCTAATTAATGAAAAGTTAGAATAACTGATATTATAAATACCAAAATAAATATAATTTGAGACTTTTTAAGAATTAAAATAATTTTCTAGGTTAATATGACATGTTAGTATTGATTTAATTAAATTTTTTTAAGTAATCATTCTGTTATGATTTTTACAAAAATCAATTATTGAATAGTATCAAAATTTACATAAAAGAGTTTTTAAAACAGAAGTTATATTATTAATTGATATTAAATTCCTAAAAATATAAGGTTCGTCCAAGCAACTTATATCATGGTAGGTGTATCATTAATGTACCAATTGGGGGTCTCTTGGATGTATATAGTAAGTTTATTAACCATATAATATAAAAATACAAAGAGACATTGTAAAAGTGAAACTAATTAACTAAGAGTTAATACTTAAAGATAAGGTTAATATAGTAATCCAAACCTGTCTAAATTATATTGGTTGAGTGGTTTTAGACCCAACCCCACCTTAAACTTTAAATAATCCACTTTGGAGCCATTATAAACCGAATATGAATTTATTATAAAATAATATTTCTAGCTTTTCCAAAGGTGCCCCTCACCCCTCTTATAAAAGGGAACTACCCCTTCTCACTAATTCACACATTCAAATCCTTTTGGTTAGGCCATACCCTGCCCAAATACTCTCTAAACTTCCCTCAATACAACCTAGAGGCCTTAGTTTGATCAGAAAGACAACCTAAAGAGCCCTTTTGATCAAATCAAAAGGAAGAACCCGAAGAAGAGGTAATGTTTTCACCACCCTTTTTCAAATTCATTTCTTCTTAAAATTATTATTTCTTTATTATTCCCATTATAAAATAATTAATCCAGTATCTCCTATATACTGTAATATTATTATAAATATGGTACAACCATATTCAGTATTCTATCCATCCTTTGAATGACATGTCACCATACGTGCGTACGTAAGACTTACCGTCTCCACGTCGTGGTGTAATTGATATTCAATATATTATTATTTGGATGGGTATAATAATGATTTGTAATTCATGTAAGTAATAAATATAACATGATAATTATTCTGTATATATGATATACCATCCAGTTATATATTATTTTAATATCAAAAGAATGATATTGTCACTCGTGCGTACGTACGGACTACCGTCTCCACGAACGCGATGAGATTCATTCTCCATCGTATCAATTCAAGTCTAAATCTCATTTGATAATTAATACTAGTATATAAGGACTTGATATCATTCTGGATATGAATAATATACAACCTATCCATGAAAAACACGTCTTACATAACAAAACATATAAAAGAAAACGAGTAAGTTAAAACCCGAAACAATGATAATACTAAGATATTATTAACAAATCAAGGTTAAAAGATCATATCTGGTATCATATTGATGTATATGATTCTTTTTTAATTTAATAACAATTATTTCACCATTATAAAATAGGTTAACTTATCCCCAACCAAAGAAAAGTACAAGGTAAGGGTTTATTTCGCAATCTCTTCATTATCCGAGGTTGTTTATACGTAATAATCTACCGGGACTTCTTTATCATCCACATCCATGTTTCTTAAAAATGAATTTCAAAACATTTTTACTATTTACTAGAATATGGGTTAAAGTCATTTATACCCTTTTTTGACTTTTTATAAGAGGTTTATAAAGGAATCTTTCCGTCATTTTCCAAACAAGGTGCTTTTTAACCTTTTCGACAGAATTAAGGTAAGAATGTTTTTTTAACTTATACGGCAGGTGTGGCTATTTTCCGCCGTTATAAAATCTTAGAAGCTTCTCTTACAAGATTATAAAAATATTTTCAAAGAAAATGTTATATTTTATAAATATACGACTCTTAAATGATTTCAAAATAAAAAGAGATATTACTCTAAAAAGAGTTTTGATTTCATCTATGTCAACATCCTTTGATGGATTTTACGCTTATTTGAAGTTGATTTATTATGATACAAAACTTCTATATTGTATTGAAGGTTTTGTGTTATGTTTGACTGTGGATGTGCTATGTTTATACCATTCATGGATTATGGATGAAGTATTTACATTTTGTATACTTGTTTTAATATGAATGTTTATGTTATGTTTAAACCTGTTCATATGAGGAATGCATTGGACTTAATATGTGACAGGTGGAGCCCGCTATAGCTCCTTGATGCATCGGTATGTATCGTGAGACAAACTAGTGTCTTGGCACAAGGCCTTGGCAAAATTTTATTTGTAGTCTTGGCACGAGGCCTTGGCTATGTGGTTATGATAGTCTAGCATTATACATTCCATCATTATGAAAGTGGTTATTGATATTGAATGTGATTGTTTGATTAGTAGAATATCCATGTGAATTAGTAAATGGAATTATTTAATTTTATTTTTTGCATACTATGTTTAAGTTCAAGTTTAAAAGGCTTTTTTTTAGTTATAAATTGCCTTAAATGTTTATTCTTATTTATGAAAGTTTCCGCTATATTGTTATACTTACTGGGCATTTGAGCTCACCCCTTTCAATGTTTTATTTTTCCCAGAATGTGAAGAAGTAATTTATGAATGACCTGCAGGGTTAGTATGTGGGGAATGAGTGTGGACTTTGAATAAAATTTGTTGTTGTAGTTTTCATTTTTATGATGTAATGTAAGACTTATGAATATAACTAGTGTTTCCAAGGCTACTAAACTAATCGGTCTTTAGAGACTTGATCTTTCTTGTGATCATTCCAATGTTATGTAATAATGCACCGACTCTGGGTAACTTGGGTCGGGGTGTTACACATGACACTTTGCAAACAATTTCTCTAAGCCTTAGGTATTTGGAGGTAACCAAAAAACTCCTTGAAAACAAGGGTGAGATTTTCCCATCACTACTGTCGAAGCGAACCCCAAAAACGATGTTGTGACAAGTATGCTAGTTATTCATTCAATAATAGTGAATGTACTTTATGATTATGGTTCTACACATTCTTTTATATCCATAAAGTTTCTAGAAGAATCTCAACACCACCACAAATCATAGAAGTAAGGATTTTTGTGAGAATAGAAAATGGGGAAGTCACTGTATCCCATAATATAACTCCTTCCCTATCACAATTTGTGGTTTGAACATCATGGAGATCCTCTTCATACTCCCTATAGTAGAATTTTATGCAATTCTTATCATGGATTGGATTTCCTAATATAGAGACAACATACATTTCCTTGAGAGGGAAATCACTCTCTATATGGAGAATTGACCCTCGATTATGTAAAAGTGCAAGGAGGAGGATGAATCTTCTTTCGAACCATCATCTCAAGCATGGATATTACTTCCCTATGAGCAGATGTATCTTACTCAGCTGATTGAGTTTATGGAAGCAACCATCGTTGAAGACATGCCTATTGTGAGGGAATTATCTAAAGTGTATCCCAAGGATTTTTCTTGTCTTCCTATAAGAGATGTTGAATTCTCAATTGATCTTATACCTGGGAGTTTCCAATATCCATGACTCCGAATAGAATGGATGTTGTGGAGCTTGAGGAACTGAAGAAACAACTACAAGAGAATATAGATAAAGGGTTTATATTCCCAAGTGCTTCACCATGGGGTGAACCATTACTCTTTGTCAAACAGAAGGACAAGTCAATGCTTATTTTCATTGATTATCGTGAGCTAAAAAATCGTGATAAAGAAAAAGTAACTTATACCCCGAATTGATAACTTGTTCGATCAGCTACGTGGAGCACAATAATTATACAAGATAGATTTTCGGTGGGGATATTAAAAAGTATGGGTGAATAAGGAGGATATCCCCAAGACTACTTTTTTTACAAGGTACAGGCACTATGAAATCATAGTAATGCATTTAGGACTCACTATTTCTCTAGCAATATTCATGGACTTATTGAATAGATTCTTTAGATATTACCTTGACAAATTTGTGGATTCCTTTATAGACGATATTCTAATATACTTAGAAACCAAGGAGGACCATGAGGAGCATCTAAGAAATGTACTAGATACCTTGAAAAAGGAGAAACACTATGCAAAGTATAGAAAGGGTGAATTCTGGTTGAAGGAAGTATCATTATTGGGTCTTGTCATCACAAGAAATGGGATATCTGTGGTTCCCTCTAAGACAGCTACAATTGATGGATGGTCGAGGCAAACATTGGTGATTGATATCCATAGAATCTTGGGGTTATCTGGATATTATTTCTGATTTCTAGGAAACTTTCTCATGATTATCAAACCCTCCTAGAAATCTATCTCAGAAAATAGTCACGTTTTACTATGGCGATGAATGTGAAGAGAGCTTCAAGTAGTTTTAAAGGGAGTCTTATCACTACACTCATGCTCACAATACCCAAAAGTAGAAAACTTTTTGTGGTATTTCGTGATGATTTGAAGAAGGGATTGGGCTGTGTGTTGATGAAAATTGAAAAATTCATTTCCTATATTTCAAGGAAATTGAAATTTCACATAATAAATATCCAACACATGATCTGGAGTTGGATATAGTAATCTTCACTTTTTGGCGATATTACCTGTTTGGGGAGAAGTGTAAAATATATACAGATCAAAAAATATGCAAGTATATATTCACACACAAAAATATGAATATTCACCAATAAAGATGGTTATATCCAATCAATGACTATGACTTCTCAATCCATTACCACCCTGTGAAAGAGAACAAGGTGGTGAATGCTCTATGTATAAAGGACCCATCGATTCTATGATTGATGAGATTTGAAAAGGATCCAATATTATTAGATTTGATAAAGATAGACATGGGAATCATATAGAAAAGAAAATCATCAATCCTTTCAAAAATTGTTTCTCAACCATATCTTTTGGAATGGTTAAAGGATTATCAAAAGTATTATGTGAGAATTCATAAAAAAGTGGAAACTATCAAAAAAGGGAAATCCTCAGAGTTCAATGTTAACAAAGAAGGAATTGTAATATTTGGGTCAAGACTATTTGTACCATAAAATCCAGAGTTAAAGAATGATATTTTGGATGATGCACATAGTATGAATTTCTCCATTCACCCAGGAAACACAAATATATATTGAGATATCTAAGAGCATTATTTGTGGGATAACATGAAGAAGGATATCATTGAGTATAAATCAATGTATCTGGTATATCATAATGCGATGGCTGAGAGATATAAGTCTAAGGGGATGATGCAACCATTACCCATACCAGCATGGAAATGGGAGAACATCACCATGGACATTATCACCAGACATCCAAAGACATTCAAAGGAAAAAATTATATCTCAGATGTTGTGGATATTTTTACAAAGATTGCACAATTCATTAAAATTTGATAGGATTTTTCATTGGATAAAATGGAAAAAATATACATCAGAGAAGTTGTAGGGTTTTATAGAGTTCCATTACCAATTGTATGTGACTAAGATCCATGATTCAACTCTATGTTCTGGATGGTTCTCCAACACTATTTGAATACTGAGTTGAACATCAGAACCGATTATCACCCTCAAACAGATGGTCAATCTGAGTGGAATATCCAAACACCAGAGGACATGTTGAGAGAATGCACAATGGAATACAAAGGAGGATGGGCTCAACATCTTCCTTTGGTTGAGTTCTCTGACAAAAATAGTTTCCACTCAAGAATCCAAATGGATCCTTATGAAGCCCTTTATGGTAAGAGGTGCAGAACAACAGCATGTTGGGATGAAGTTGGGGAGTGAAAACTCCTTGGTCACGAAATGGTTAAAGAAATGGTAGAGAAGGTTACGACCATCCAGAAGCACATTAAAGCTGAATAGAGTCAAAAAAATATCTATAATGATAATCATCGATGAGAAATGGATTTTGATTTTGGAGACATGGTATTCCTTCACATATCAAAATGGAAGAGAGTTATGAGATTTAGGAAGAAGGGAAATCTTTTTCCAAGGTACATCATCCATTTTGAGATCCTTTATTGCATTGGATCATCATCCTCTCAACTAGAACTCCCACCAATCCTATCTGAAGTACATGATTTATTCTATGTATCTCTGTTGAGGACGTACACACCTGAACCCACATAGGTACTCAATACAAATGTCGTACCATTGGAGAATGATCTCTCTAATGAAGAAATGAAATTGAAGATCGTAGATCATGTGAAAAATGTTCTATGAAATAAGACAATTTCCCTCATCAAAGTGTTGTGGAGAAACCATATGTTTGAAGATTCCATGTGTAAATCTAAGGAAGGGATGAAGCAGAGATACCCTTATCTGTTTTAGTGTGGGAAAAGGAATTTTTGAGGTAAAAATTTCTTAATGTGGGAAGATTGTAACAACCCAAGATTTTATTAATGAAAATTAATATTTATCTAATTAAATATATTATGATGTAAAATGGTTATGTAAAACATATGCACTTCCATGGTTTTATGTTTTTAGATTCTTAAAATACAACTAAGAATTGTTACCATTGCTAATATAGCCATTGAATAGTGATGTCTTGATTAATATAAATATTGGTCTTTAAAAAATCCATTTTATCCAGACAAAAGAAGTGATGGCCTCATCTAATAGAATTTCTCCCTACGAAGCCCATTTGTCAGAACTTGGAATAGAAGTGGCGTCACTGGGCTTCTCTCTTGACCAATCCCAATCCAAACTTCAACACATTATTATTGAATGGAACCTCCTACGAGATAAGTAGAATTTAATAGAGATTAACACTCGAAAGATGTTATTTGAGCCACCCCAAGAGTCTGTCACCATCTCACACCATACCCTTAGGTATTATGCAGTTGTTATAATTGGTTATGTAATAATACCCTAGAACTATAATTATATGCATTATTTTTGTATACAAATATACATTTCTTTTATTATTGTTACTTTGTAAATAGTTTTCCATGCACAAATAGTATTTTTAGTTAATATTCAATTATTAAATATATTTTGATGAATTAATGGATTTTTAAATTAGATAATATTTTAATAAAATATTATTAATAAATTTATTTTTATTAAATATAAATGATCATATAATTTTTATGAATACACTTTTAATTTTTATTAAGTTTTGAATGTTGTTTTTGTGAAAACCCATGATTTTTTTTATATATTTGTTTTTATTTTAAAATTTAAAATTAAAAAATTTAGAAAATTATTTATTCAAGGTGAAAATTATTTTTGGATTCAGGATGTTAAAATTATATAATAGTGTTTTTTTTCATAATTTTCCTAGAAAGTCGAATTTTTGGGTAAAAATTAAATACTGTTTAAATATATAATGTGTTTTATGACATCATAATGACCCAATAGTGATTTAATAAAATAAAATAAAAAATATGTTCATCCAATATATGTTTTATCATTAAAATAATGTGATTTTATATTTTTTGATTAATATTATTGTGACTTAGTGGACCCTGAAAAACTAATAAAACATATTAACTTTTAAAATGACTTCCTTGATAGTGTGACTCACATCCACATAAGCAATCCTATTATTTTAAGAAGTTAGGCCATTTTCCTTATAAAATATTGATTTCCACTCCCCTTTGGAAAAAATAATGGGAAAACCATGGGATGGTTTGTGGTTTTGATTAGTTTAATGTGTGGTGTCTAAAACCTAAATAATAAAAAATCCCCTCCCCTTTTGTATTTAAACCCATTTAATCCCCCACTAATCTTCACTAAAAACAATTAGAGGTTAACAAACCCCTACCCTACTCTTTGTATAATCCTCCCAAGCCTCCCAAATCTCCCTATAAGGCTCTCTCATTCCTTTGAGATTACACTACCATGTAAGGGATTTCTTTCTTTCTCATTTTTGTCCAAATTGCTTTATATTGTTATACGATTTTTTTCAATTAAAAATGTTTGGGTATGATTTATACCCTCCCCAATACTTCTCTCCTTATTTTTTATTTATTATATTCCTCTTTATCTCCCATTAATGCTTCCAATGAGTACCAGTTACCACGCTGAAATTCTGTAAGGAATTTCTCTCTTCTCATTTACATTCAAGAAATTATTTTATATTATGCATCTAAATTCCATTACATGTGTTGGGACATATATTTATATAACCCCATTAATGTACATTTAATGTACATATGATGAGATACCAATTTCTCTCTCATCAACCAATTTTTTTTAATTCTTATCTCATGCCGTTATGCTATCAAAATTGAACTGTAATTATCCAAGCTAAAGTCATTGTGTAGTGAATACCTCGCCCATTTATCTATCAAGGGTATTAATATTTATGCACATTCACTTAATTAATTTTGAGTTTCATGTATGAATTATATATTACTTTATCATTTAATAAATTATGATATTTAATGAATCCATATTTTATGATCTATGTGGCACACTTATGCATGAAATGAGATGATTAAGAAGGGTGCACCCTGATAGCGATCCAATGCATTGGGTAAAGATTAGTATCATGATATGTCATGTACAATGAGGGTTTAATCATTTTAATTCAAGTGCAATGAGGGTTTACTCATGCTCCATGTGAAAAGATCCTTGGCTCATGCTAATATCATGTTAAATGTTGTTGCCACATTTCCAGGTTATGACAATCATGTTGTATCATTCCTTTATTTTCATGTTTCTCTTATACTCCATTGATATACCTATTTACTAACAAGTATTGTGTTATTCATGTTATGACTTTTTTACTCCCTTACTGGGATTTATTTCTCACCCTTTTCTTATGCTTTTCCTCAAGTTATCCAATGCAATGCTAAGTACATAGGAATGTTGTGGTCATGTAAAATAAGTTTTCAATAAAGATGTGTATTTCATGTATTAAGTTGTCATGTAATGTTCCTAAGCACCAAAGATACTATACCTATCGATATTATATGTTGTATCAAGTGAAAATATTATGTAATAAATTATTTTTATGTGTAAAATAAATAAAAGGTTCTTATAAAACCTCTATATTGTCCATGAGTATTGATACCCTTCTTCTTTCCATGTGACATTTCTGAACAATGGAATACACTAGGTTATATCGTAACATTATTTAATATAATTATTAATACAAAAACTAGAAAAATACTTATCATAAATTGAAAAATGTATCAATAACTAATATCATAATCATAAACACAGTTTCTTTGGGGGATATCCTTACATTAAAATCAATTATATTATTTTGTAATGAAATTTTGAATTATCCTCAGTATATCCCCTAGGAATGTAAAAATAGTGGTATAGTAAGGCTCATTTTCAGGTAAGAAGTTACAATAAATAAATTCCGGATACACCCTTTTGAGAGTTATTACCCCTAGGTATATCAATTCTAAAACCACCACTACTTGTAATACATAGTGAGGGATGCACCTCCTGGAAAAACCACATCATACCTACCTAACAGAATCATTAGTATATTATTTAATACTTATCTTCAAAGCCTATATAATAGTTATTTTCCCTAATCTATGTTTTTCTAAATCTAGTTTCCAAGGTATTTAAAGAAAATTCTCGGATACAAAATGTAACAATCCCAATCCATGTTTCCAAAAAATGATGCCTTGATTTATTAAATTTGCATAGATACAAGATTCAAATCACAAATTACTATGCATTTTAAAAGTTTTGTAAAACCATATTACATATATTTTACCCATTTATCATTAGTAAAATAAAATAAAACATAATAAATAATAAAATCTAATAAACTGCATCCTCGAAATCTCATTTAATTTTATTTTCTTCATAACCTATGGAAAGGAAACAAAATAAGGTGAGCACAAATGCTCAGTAACAGTAAAGTACAATGGAAGATGACATGAATCAATAATCATTATCAATATAGAATGGTTGATAATTTAAAATATATGACACATATATATCTGGAAAAGGATTAATCAATATGTCATGGTAAATAACTGAAACGCATTCCATTTAATAAATGAACTAATAATGAAATGCATCCATACTTAACGTCGAATGAAAATTATCATTGATAATAATGATATAATTATAAATGGAATAAATGGTTAATTATTGGACATCATGTCTCATGAATATGAAAACCTCTACTATCAAGATCTATCCTCCATTATTTTTAAAACTACTAGTATAATCCAATTTAGTTTTTCCAATTAATTTCTCCCATTAGACCAATCGATGCATCAAGGGGCTATATAAAATCCAGGACCGACCCATCACTGCATGTCTAAAGAATTACTCGTATAATAAATACTCAATTTAATTTATAAACAATGTGTATTATCCAATATAATTATTGAGTAAAAAATACGGATTAAGGAAATTTCCCAAGATATTCACTTAACATTAAAATTAAACACCATATGTAAAAATAGTATAAAATTTAGGAAATGAACATATCCACAATAAATAATATGGATATTTAAGAGAAATATAATTTATAATAAAAAATGATTATAATTAAGTTCTTGTTTTTAGTGAATGTTAACAATCAAAAATAAAAGTGAGATTTTGAAATAAATTTTATCACTAGGTAATTTTCAAATAAAATCCACTATGATGAAATAATTCAAATTGAAACTTAAAATAACATGTATAATTAAGTATTCATGGTAATTATTGTCAAAGGGAAAATATATAAACCATATAAAAGTGAATTTGTGAATATTAAAAAATAATTCAAAATTGAATGTAAATTGAGAAGGAATACCTTACCGAGTGCTTCCTTTTTTTAAAAATGTGATTTATCCTCCACTTTCATCACACAGACCACTAGGGTCTAACCCATGACTACCCTAAGACAACCTCCAATAGACCAGGGTCTATCCACTAGTGTAGGGTAGGCATATCCCACAGATTTTAGGAATTATCCTAATGAAACTATACTCACACAGACACACATCAAGGCCCACATAATGATAAAGAGTAAAGAAACTAAAATATTATAGGCATCAATCTATAATCCCACAACTAGAGTATGATAATAAAGTACTGAAATTTGAAAAGGGGCCATATACATGCCCAAAAAAATATAATGATTCAAAACATATCCATGGGATAGGACTATAATAAAATAAAATCTCGTACAAAAAAATCAATCTGTATTGCTCAAAATTTTCTCTAATTTATCCATGTCCTCCCTGGACACCATCAAATGGGTCTTCATCTTTATATGATGTGATATGTGTGGTCAGAGCCCATTCAGATGTGAGTATAACAAAACCAATAACGATATCATGAAAACACTAAAAAATAATCATCATGTATAGTTATCTCAATATAAGATATAACAATAATTTAAAATAGAAATCATCTAGATATACTTAAGAAGGAAACCACGCCACCCGACAGTTACAACCAACTAACATGCACAAGATTCTACTCGAAGAAATTATCATTTTTGGGAGAATACATTCCACGATCCATGCTATCAGAAAAGATACTTTCCCAAGTGGAAATGATCATTGGGACCTACCAATAAATTCTCACTAGTTTTAGAGGACCCTAAACAATGATAGTCGTCAAACTAATAACGTCTTGGGGATAAAACGAACCCAAACTAGATCAAAAATCTATATAGAGGATCATATGTCAATTATACCACAAACCCTACCGATAGGGTCCACTATATGGAGGATCAAATCATAAATCAAGGATGTTATACTAGTCCCATAAACCCCACATAGGGTATAAAGATGACAGAGTATCAATCTTTAATATCATGGAGGGACACCAAGAACTCTATCTCTGACACATCCTCCAGAGTGGACCATAATCCTGCGATATGGATATAATGTCACACTTTACCCTCAAGGTAATGGAACAAGTGAATGAACTCAGCTAACAATGGTTTAGACTAATGAAACAATATTCTACAAACACGCTCAAAGGGGGTACAAGTAATGTACTAGGGGTACACAACGTGTTTAGTTAACCCCTAATATTATCGTGTGGTAAATACTCACATGGAATGTCAATCTTGAAATACCTAAAATGTAGAAACAGTAATCAAAATTTAGATATTATCCAAAACATTCATGTGTACCACTAGTCCATCATGTGTATCGAATTGTGTACACCTAACTGTTCATGTGTACACCTAGCCCTCTTTGTGTCAGAGTACACGGTTCGTCTGAGCCCATATAATTTCCCCGTCTCCATGTTCCCACAAAGGTCCATTCCAATCCATCAAGGAATGGTCAAACAATAATTGATCAGGTCACATAGTGTGTGGTACTTAACCCAAGTCAATACCCTTGCACAATATCCAGGGGTCCCACATGACATGTAATCTCTAAATAGACACTATGTAGATAGGGATTTTACAGAATCCCTAGTTCCACTTACCCAACATCATCCACAACACTGGATCCACCATACATGATGGAATCTGTTGATATTAGGATAGCCTAACCTATCACCATCAATAATCATATGTTTTATCATTGAATTCTCCTAGGAAATGTCTTCTCACACCATCCACACACACACACACACACCATGAATCGCTCAGTAAAAATGAATTTTACTAGTCTGATCCTTCTCCTCCTCAATTCTTCCACCATCATTTCAGATAATCTATTTGCAAGATCTATCACAAATCTTACCCATGGTATTGATACGCTGCATTGAATAAAGGTCATGAAATATTAAAATACCTTGTAATAATCAAACTATAAACCAACAAAAATGATTTCGACGAATGTGATAAGAATTGGATAATAAATTCAAAATCCAATAAATGTGAGTATTGAACCTCGACCATTTGTTCATTTAGATGCAATTTGTTTTCTTACAAGAGAATGAATGAAGAGGAATAAAAAACAATTAAAAAATATAATTCCATCAATTTAAATCCACTGATGATGTGTGTATCAATTCTAATTTTTGAATTTATCAGTGTTAATCTGGGATTAAATAACTAGAAGGAAATCAAAAAATTAAACATCTCCCTGGATTTTGGATCAATCATTGATTAAGAATGGTTTTAGTTTTATATCATTGACAAGATCCACAAACTGAATTGGGGAAATGATCCTCTATCTGAATCGATCCATTTTCATTTTCCAATAATGCTTTCCAATGGTCACTAGATCTCTAGGGTTTGAGAATCCAACACTATGGCATGTATCATAACATTATATTTAAAGGATAAACATTCAAAATGTTGAATTTAAGAAATTAAATAAATTTAGTTAATTTAAATTAATATTTCTACATCAGCGAGAACTGTTTCACAAAAATGTCTACACCAACAAAGATCTGGTCAATCCTAGGGTAAACCCCATGTTTTGAAATCAATGGTGCCCCCAAATTATGGAAATGTGCCCCCAATCGGGTGTAATTTTATTATTTAGGAAAATTAAATGTGCTTGTTAGTTAATATATTTAAATGATTGAATAATTTTTTCTAGGAGGGCTGGGACACAAAATCACATTTCGTATCCATGTCAATTATCTAAAATAATCCATATAATATCCAAATATAATACAAAAAAATATGGGTCATTACATTCTCCTAACCTTAGGTATTTTAATCAAAAAAAGAGAAAACCCTACTGAAAATGATAAAGGTATTGGGATCTCATCTAGTTCTACCAATCCTAGGTTCTCTCCAAAAATTTGACGTGCTGCCACCAAACTTGTACAAGAGGAATGGATCTCCAAGAATGGATCATTTCTTGCCAATACTCGATCTTCATCGGCTACATAACAAAGGTAAATTTTCCCCCAATGTCCAACTCTCCCAAGTTGGAAACATGAAATGGTTCATACACATATCTCCTTAGCTACAACACATAACAGACGTTGTGTACCTAGTCCAACTATGGAAGTAGAGATAAGTGGTACACACACACAAAAACTGTACATTGTATCTGAAAGAGTCAATAAATCATAGGGATACAATTACTTCTTTGTGAAATATATCTAATCCACATTGAGGTTAGAACCTTAAGAATACATGGTATCCCTCCTCGAACTCCAATGGTCTATATATTTAGTCTGCATGAGACTTCTAATGGATGTTTTCCATCTTCATCCTCTCAAGGATGATAATATCCTTATCTGTAGTAGCTCTCATCAACTCGAGACCCATGATTGCTGACGTTCCCAGATCAGTCCAATAATGTTCTAACCTTTAGTGTTGCCTATAAAAGGCCTTGAATGAAACCTTACCAATGGTGAAATGATAGTTTTTGTTGAATTAAAACTCCACCAGTGGTAGAAGGTCCCCTAATATATGTCCAATGTCCAACATTAAATCCCACAACATGCCATGAACTAGTCTAGGTCATCATACAATCCGGCCCACAGCAAGGATGGAATGCAGTTCCCGATCCCCTCAGGTTCGAATCTAGTGCTAGGAATCAAATTAAAACTATTGGTAATGGTTTGGACCATAAATAAAATACATATGAGTAATCATAAACATAAAAATACAAATAAACACTAGTAGAAGAAATAAAATAAAGATACCCATTCACACATAACTCCAAGTGACCTTGTGGGTCACCACCAAACACTGAACAACGATCTCTTCAAGAGAAATCAAAAACTAGAACACGAAACTGAAATGATAAAGTAGGCATGAGTACATAGATGATTAGTGTGAAAGAAAATAAATAAAAATGCCCTAATCCCTTACCTTTAAAAAGAAGCCCAAATTGTGCTAATTTTGAAATAAAACAACATAAAAATTATATTTTCCATTCATTAAATTTTAGTTAACAGTCTACCATCTCAAATAAAAAAACTTTCCCTTTCCGTGAAAATTCTGAAACAATTTACAAGCATTTATCTTCACTTCAAAATGAAAGGCAAAAAGTTTAAATATAATGAATTGATTTTTACAAAGTTGGAAACAAGCATAAAACAACTAAATGGAAATAATTTCACTAACACCATGTCATAAAAGAGAGAAATGGTCAATCAATATGGGTAACTATAACAAATGGGACCCCTGGAACCTCATACCTTAATAAAATGTAGCCTAGAAACCAAGACCAATAACGTTCTCCTGCACAATCCACTATTTGAAGACACTGCCCATAACCTAGTGCTCTCTAATCCTCAAAATCATTTAGTTAGTGCTGTAATTTTCAATCCTAGTAGAAAAAAACAGGGTGAACCACTTTTTTAACATCTAGCGTACTGGTCCCAGTCCTCTCACCTAGATAAACTGGGCTTCCAATGTGCTCTATTTCAATTGGTGGTGAGTTTTAATCAAACTAACATCTATAAACATATAATTCTCTTTATTTAAAATTGCACTCACCGGCTCACCACAGATCTCCCTCTTTGAGAATATCCCCGCTTGTTTAATCCACACAACAATACACATGCCTCAACCCTAGGCACATATCACAAATCATATAATAACAATTACATAACATTTCTCAAACTTGGGGGGGGGATGCCACAATAGGGGTTCTCTATTTTCTAAAACAATTCTTAAGGTCCAAACGGTCCTCATTAATATTAATAAGAAAACTATCAATTGGAAAACATTTTTTCTCAATATCTTTATGTTCAAATGTCTTCTAAAAATCCAATTGAACAACGAAGGCACCAAACATTTAAAATAAATCTTGAAAAAAATGATAAAAACCAAATTAAAATTTTTAAAGAAAATAAATTTTCCAATTAACCTCAAATTCATACCAAAACCCAAGAATTTTCTAAAACTAATCACATCATGGAATTTTATTTTTTTTAAAAATTCACACAAGAACCAACATTCATTTAAAATCAACTTTCACAACTCATGTAAACACCATACATTTTTGGAATTACCCACCACATACGCAAAACCATTTTTGAAACCAATTTTAAAGATATATTATTTAAGACCAATTGAGTGTTGGTAACATAATAATTTTCCCAAAACAAGGTCTAGATCATCTATCAAAATGAATAACACACATTGAAAAACTAAAATAATTATGCCAAAAAATGAAGAATCATTTTTAACAATCACAAACATATCTCATATATTATACATATACCTCATAAATATATAACATAATTCTAAAACAATAATGAAATTATAGAATTGAAATTAATTGAATATACATAGGGATCCTACCTAAAAATAATAACCAAGACGAACACTCGATGCTAGACACTTTATTCGTGAAAACTGTAAGCTAGTCCAACCATCCACCGAACATATGCACTTTCTCATAAATATAAAAACACCTAGCCCCTATTTATGTATTGGAATGGATATGAAAATGTACCAAGGGATACTTATATATAGAATATTTGCACATACCTATTAACACTTACCTATGTATATTTTTTTCATATTCAAACATGACCACACCTAGCCCTATATAGATATATTCAATTTCATGGGTGATCATTTTATATGGGGGGAATCATATTGATATTTTCTTAGATATGAATATGAAATCACGTCACCATTGAAAAAAAGCAACCCAAAACAACCTCAAGGATTAGCAAAACACACTAAAAATTACTAGGAACCCTAAATCATTGAAATGACCCTATACAAGCTAGGAGAAACTAAAAAGTGTATATAAATAATTTCCATAGATGAAAGCAGTGAACCAAAAAAAAAATTGAATAATTTAACACACCTTATATTAAAAACCAGATTCTCATAAATTATAAAACCTCCAGATATAAACTAAGTGACAAAGAAAAATGGAGGAAATATTTTCCAAAAATCATCAGGATGCAGACAGAATCGAAGCGAGCTGCTTCACCTTTAGTGGTGGTTATAAGAAAACACATGAATTGGTCCTAAGAGAACATTCGTACACCCTATCAAAGGAAGAAGCAAAAAAATGCATCAAAAAAACCATAGGGTTTTTGGTCAAATGGATAGGGCGATGAAGTGAGAGAAAAATTCCAAATAAATGGAGGAGAGGGTAGTAGAAAACCTTACCTTGAGGAACCGAAGGGAATTTATAAATAAATTCGAATAAAATTTCCACAGAAGGAGGGTCCATGAGAGGGATGTTTTCATGCTATAGGGGGTCGGCCAGGGGTTTGTGTCTCACAGTATGGAGGTGCATGATACATATAGGTGGCACCATATGTGGCTTCACCAAAAGGGAGGTTAGATAGCAAGGGGGAAACATAGGTGGGAAAAGGGGTGGGGCACTATGCATGTGGGAGGAGGGTTGGGGCAAGATGCAGGTGGGATGAGGGGTGGAGCACGATGCTGGGGGGAGGAGGGTTGGGGTGAAATGAAGGAGGGAGGAGTAGAGAGAGGGGAGAGAGGGAAAAAAGAAAGATAAAAGAAAAGAAAAAAAGGAAAAAAATTAAAACCGAAAAAACTAAAATATAATTACAATAATAACAGTAAAAATTATAATACTAAAAAATATAATAATAACCACAATATTAAAAATAACTATATCTTTATAAATATTATAATAATAAATTAATAATAATAAAAATAATAACTTAATAATAATAATAATAATAATAATCTGAATAATAATCATAGTAATAATAATATTATTACATTCTTTTAAACTTTTATTTTTTATTTTTTTTATTTTTTTATTTTTCATTTAAACTTTATTTTATTTTAAAACAATTGTAGACTACACGGTTACCTGGGAAAAGCTATAGGGTTACCAAACTATGCTATACCTGTGCGCTAGATGCTGCAAAGCCCAAAACACCCATTTATAAATAAAACCTCAAAATATATCAAACTGGGACTTAACCCGCTTATACACAAAATAAAATAAAACTTAAGATGTATTAAATAATTAAATTAAAAGAGTAGTCTCTGGTAGGTTTATGACAATTCTCCCCACCATGACAATTTATACCCCCAAAAAGTTAGAAATGACTTACTTGGTCAAATCATAAATCACAATGCAATGATTTTGAAAAAAATGTGGATCATTTAAGGACTAAAATCATGGAAGATATTGGATTACCTAATTAATAGTTAATGGGATCGCATGAATTGAACCCCATAAATGAGAGGACTAATTTTGAGGAACCCTCATCTCCAAAAAATCCACAATATAGAACACCCTGACCCCTAACATAGAGATTACCAAATCTCAGTGTAACATCCATATATATTCATCTATCGACCCATTACCTAGGTAAATAATTTCCACATTCTAGGTCAGGTGGAACAGGAACAATGGATTTTCCCCACCATGAGCTCTTTGAAAACCGACTTCCCCTTGGGTTCATTTAATGATTATCCCCCCAACATTTTAGGATTCAGACCAACATTGACCCTTCCAAATCAAAACCGATCACAAAACCAAACCCAACTCCTAGCACCCAAGAGACCGGTGATTGGTCTCCACACAATATTATGGACAATATAGTGTAACAAGTTTCTTAACTTCTATCATAAACCCACCAACACAGACTGACACCCATCACAAGAAGGGGGGCTCCAAAGGGAGGGAACCCGAAACGAACACAAATTTTTGACTCATCACATCATTAGGACATGAGATTCTTCAATGAGTAACAAATAAAACCAAAAACCAATCAAAATGAAGTCTAGTAAATTTAATGTTAATATCCCATGATACACACCCAAAAAAAACTTTTGAAAATAGGCCACTAAGAGTTATGAGGGAGACACTCCAGGAATATGTTCTTTCAGTTCACACTCCTCCTCGGATGGGGAACCATTCACGAGAAACATAAGAATAAAAAATTCCTTCTATCATAGTCCACCCGCCATGACTCAACTTTCAAAAATAGAAGGGAATGTACCCTTTACCATTCAAAAAAGGTTCATATAAATATAACAAGAACTATTAATGCCCTCACAACATCTGGAGTTCATAAATACGCAAAATCACACACAAAACCACAACCACTATCAATCCTCAAACATCATATGAGAAAAAATCAACATACAAATATGTCTCTACCCCAACAATCCTTTCAGAGTCATAGTAAAACCATCAACTGAATAAGATTCTTTAAAGGACATTGTATATTTCTGGGAGGCACACTCTAAATGAGAAACATGAAGCCAACTCGAAGATCATGACAAAAAAAGACACCTCATACAATAATATATCAAATCGTAACTCAAATATCATTTCAACCAAAGAATACTAATTCAAAAACTAAGCACCACAAAATAAAACCAAAACTCCACATGTAAAATCACTACATTAATTTCAAACTCAAACAATTTTCCACATTAAAATTCATTTTAACACTGGAAAGCACATCAAAATTCACTTACATTTCATGTACTTTTTGAAAAAAAACATTTGAACAAACACACTTATCAAAACAAACATATATAAAAAAATGAGCCTCTGAAACCAAACAACCACCATTAGTATTCTATGAAGTCTCATATGTGTGTAAATTCTTGTTCCAACACAGCACCGAACAAAACATACCAACTCAATTTCCATTATCCATATAAGTAATTATATATAATAATACCATAGATCAAAAAAATCCTTTCCAAATTACCATTTCCAAAGACATCAATTTAAAATTTCACAAAAAATTCAAAAACCCAAGAAAAGTTTCCAAATACACTTCTGATTTATACATTCTAAATGATTTCAAATATCAAAAAACAATTCCCAAAAGAAAATAAATTTTCCAAATAACACATTTCATTTCTAAAAAACATGATTTTCATTTTTGAAATCCAATTTCAACCGACCAATCATCAATTTGGAACCCTAAAAAAACTAAATCCAAATAAAAATAACACCAAGAACATCCCAAAGAAAAAAATTCACACCACAAATCAAGATTCCAAATTCAAAAAAAAAAAACAAATGCTACACACAACATGGTCACAGAGTTTGGAAGACCATGCACCAATAGAGTGAGCACAAGAAGTCATCAATGGAAATTTCATGGTCTGCATATGTCTTCCCTGACCATGTACAGAAACCATGAACCCCTCCAAAATGATCACCAAATTTCATGACCAACCAAAAACACCTAAACATGACTAAGATCCTAAAAAAAAACCAATATCCAATCATGAAAATTGAGGAAAGACTACCGTAGACCTCCCTAAAAATTAAAGTGTCATGTTGAATAGGTGGTGATTGAGAACCTACCCACAATTGACCACTTTCATTTTGACAATCACAATTCCAAAATATCGGACATCCCCAAAGGACATGGGAAATACTTGGATCTATTAAATTTTTTCCAAGAACCATCCTAGTTTGTCATCCTGGCTAGCTTGTGACAAGGCCTGAAGGGCATTCCCGATACCCATGGTCTAGAAACTAATTCCATGAATCAAAGTAAAATGGTTGGGAATATTTTTCCCCATAAATAAATGAGATAAAATTAAACATAAACTGAACAAAATAAATAAACACTAGGAGTAGAAATAAAATAAGCTCACGCAACCAAACATACCTCTAAGTGACCTCATGGGTCACCACATCACACATAACCATGCTTGCTCTAAGAGAGATCCAAAACTATAACCTGAAAATGAAAAGATAAAGTAGGTATGAGAAAATAGATTCTCAGTAGAAAATACAAGGAATAACAATTTCCTATACTCTAAACTTTAAAAAGAAACCCAAATCATTATAGTTTGACAATAAAATAACATAAAAATAATATTTTCCATTCATTCAATTTTAGCTAACAATATTCTATCTCAAAGAAAAACCTTTCACTTTTTTCCGCATTTCCAAAACCATTTACAAGCATGCTAAGTCATTTTAAAATTAATGAAAATATTTTTAAATTATAAACATGGATTTTAAATAAGGAGGAATCAAGGTTAAAATAAATAAATGGAAATAATTTCACAAAAACCTTTTCATAAATGAGAACCATGGTAAATCATTATTAGTAACTAGTACAAATGTGTCCCTCAGTACTTTTTACCTTTGTGAAACATATCTTAGAATCCATGACCAATAGTGTTCTCATTCATGGGCCACTAGTTGGGGACCCCCCCATAACCTAGTGGTATCCAATCGTCATAATCAGTTAGTTAGTGTTGTAATTGTTAATCAATCTATATGACACTAGACAACCCACATATGTATCATCTAGTGTAGTAGTCCAAGTCTAAACTCTTAAATACCTCGGTCTTCCCATGTGCTCTATTTCAAGTGGTGGTGAGTTTTCCTCAATCTAAAATACATGAATATATCATTAATTTTTTTCAAAAACACACTCAGCCTGTCATCATAGATCTACCTCCTTGAGAAAATCCCCCTACCTTTTTAAGACACCCAATGATGTACAATTATCAATGCTAGGAACATATCACAAACAACATACTAAAAATTAAATCACATTTCTCGAACTGGGTGGAAAACCATAAGAGGATTTTTCCATTATCTAAAACCATTCTCGAGTTCCAATCATACCACGTTAATTTTACAAAGTACATTATCAAATAGAAAAAAAATTCCCTAACATTTTTCAGTTCCAAAATCTTCTTAAAGATACAATTGCACACCCAAGGCACTAAAAATTTAAAATAAATCTAGAAAACATTCTTAAAACAAAATAAAATCTTTTAATGAAATGAAATTTAACAATTATATTCAAATTCACACCAAAACTCATGTATTTTTCTTAACTAACCAAATAATGGGATTTCCCTTTTTTTAAAATCACACAAAAACACACATTAATTAAAAATCAACTTTCACAACTCATGTTCACAAAAATAAATTTACGAAATACCCACAACAAAAAAAATTAGAATCTTCTTTTATTGATATATTATTTAGGAACAATTGAGCATTATAAATGAAGTACATTTTCCATTGAATGGTTGATAGAATCTATCGACAAGAAAAACACACAATAAAAACTTAATCAAATTATTCATAAAAAATAAAGAATCATTTCTAACAATCATAACCATATCAAAGATCATATTCTTATAATACATAAATACATAAAATAATTATAAAAATTTAATGAAATTAAGGAATTCAAATAAAAGAGTTATGTATAGGGAACCTACTTCAAAAGAAGAACCAAGCTGATCACTCGGTACATGACACTATTATCAGCAATAATTCATAGCTGCTTCAACCATCCACTGATCATATGCACTTACTCATATACATAAGGATAACTTTCACCATTGTATGTATTCACATTTCCATGAATGCGTACAAGGGGATCATTATATATAGCTTACATGCACATACCCATTAACACTTACATGTGTATGCATTTTTCATATTCTAACATGAGGACACCTAGCCCCATATAAATATATTCACTGCCATGGATAAATATATATATAATGGGGGAAATAATATGGATATATACCTACTTATGAATATGAAAGAAAGTAACCACTGTCAACGGAATTCTGAAAACACCTCAAGGATGACCAAAACTGACCACAGAAATTACTAGGCACCCTAAATAATCCAATGGACAAAAAATAAACATGGAAAAATAAAACAATGGATATAAATCCTTACCTCTGATAGAGTAAGAGAACCTAAACAACATGGTACAATACAACACACATTAAATTAAAAACCAAAGGCTTATAAATTACAATACCCCCGAATATAAACTAAGAGAAAAAGAAGAATAGAGGATAACATTACTTGAAATTGTTAGTGGGAAGACTGAATTGAAGAATTTTTTTTGCCTTTAGTTGTGGTTGTTAGAACACACATTAATGGGTTCTGAGAGATCATGCACACACCCTATTTACGGAATAATCAACAAAACGGATCAACCCTAACCCTAGGGTTTTTAGTCGAACGGATTGGGTGATGAATTCAAATAAAAACCCAAAGTGTTAGAGGAGAGGAGATCGTATGAACTTACCTCAAGTATTTGAAGGGAATCCTTGAATAAATTGGATGTAAAAGCCCACAGAAGGAGGGGCCATGAGAGGGAGATTCACGTGCTAAAAGGGATTATCTAGGGGGTCGCGTCTTGCCATAGGGAGGTGATCACTATAGAGAGGGGGCTCTAAAGGTGGATTTTCTTGAAGGGATGTCGGTCAACCAGGGGGAGGTGCAACATAGGTGGTTAGAGTGGTATGGAACTATGTAGGTGGGATGATTGTTGGGGAACGACATATGAGGGAGGATGAGAAAATAGGGGATCGAAGAAAAAAAGAAAGTGAAAAGAAAAGTCAAAAGAAAAAAAATGAAAACCTAGAAAACTAAAATATAATTATAAAAATAATAGTAATAATAATAATACTATTACTAACAATAATAACCATAATATTAATAGAAATGATAACTTAATAATTATAATCATAATAATAACATAATAATAAAAATAATAATAACAACTATATCATTAAATTAACAACAACAATAATAATATCATTATTATAATTATTACATTCTTTTTAACTTATATTATTTGATTTTTCTAATTTTATTATATTTTTCATTAAAACTATATTTTATTTAAAAAAAAGGACAACCACACAGTTACATGGGTGAAGCTGTAGGGTTCCCAAATTGTGCTCTACCAGCATGACAGATGCTATCATTCCCAAAACGCCCATTTCCAAATAAAAACAACAAAAACTCAAACCAGGACTCAACCCACTCAAATAAAAAAATAAAATAAGACCAAGGATGTATAAAATAATTAAATTAAAATATCAGTGTCGGTTCATGGTGTGACACATCATGTCCTCTAAGACTAGAATTTTCTTCTATATCTGGCAATTAGTATGTGGTTGAAATGTTGTGCTCAACTGAAATTGATTCCTAAAAGGTTTCCTACAATCCTCTCCATAATCATGACATGAATCAAGACTTGTCGTCTAAAATTATCATCAAGGTATATCCATGGAGTTGGAATATCTCTTGCACATAGAGGATTCCCATTCACTATACTACAATATTATCTTGAATAGTTATTAAGTGGGACGACTTGTAGAGTTAGTATACAATAAAAAAATATAGAATCATGCCCCTAGACATATTTGGTAAACCTATAATTAAAACCATGGATATCGCATCCTACTTCCACTATGGAACATCAAGGGTTTATGTTAAACCCAATGTAACCCGGTGTTCATCCTTAACTTGGTGATAAGTGAGGCATCACGAGTAAAATTCTGAATTACAACATTTTATCCATGTCAATTAAATATGATGTTGGAAGTCCTGATACATATTTTCCATAACTACATGCACTGCCAATGGGGATGTATGAAGCTCCTGCATCACCTCCTCCAACAACATTAAGGGTTAAATCTTCCTTAATCTGAAAGGGATAGTGTTCTCCCCAATATCAAAATATTCATTAGGAGAATGCATGGTGGATATATGAGTTAATATGGAATCATAGTCGATATCTCCACATTGAGAATCTCTAACAAGCTATAAAATTGGTGGCGAATCAATCATTGTACAGAGAAATGAAGAACCATACTTGTCCACTGAGGACAACTATAATGAGGATAATAACTCCAACATCTCAACCAACAACTGAGAAATAGATCTCTTGGTTAGAACATCATCCACCACATTCCGCTTTTCATGAGTATATACAATCATGAATTCATATTCATGGGGGTATATATCCATCATCTCATTATCAAGTTAATATCTTTCTATGAGAATATATACTTGTGACTCTGGTGGTATGATTAAATGATAAAATTCAATCCCATTGGGTATTGTTGTTATATATTCAGTGTGAAGACTGCCACAAAATATCAATATTTTGGGTCACATAGTTCAATTAATGTGGTGGAAAATGATGTGAAACCATAGTAAATCAATAATTACATCTACATTAGAACACAAAAAAATCCCAGTCCCTAATTCATTAGAGAACACTACATACTCGACACCCTCCTCTGAATATCTCAATATTGGAGAACTCTTCAATATCCACCTCATCCTTTGAAATTAGTAGTGGAACCATTCCATCCATATGAATGGATACCCCTTCTAGTTAAAAGCTATCAACGAAGCTTACCCTCTGGAGAAATCAAGTATCACACTCTAATGGTACCCTACCGACCAGATGAAACTTTTCACCATTGTTTCATTCATGGGTGGTTCCGAAGAATGAATGACCTCATCCTTTACTGGGTCAACTGCTACTCCTACCTCAGAGATGACATGTCCCATAATTTTTACATATCGAATCCAAAAACTAATACTTCAATAGATTCCAATAAATAGGGTTCTCTCTATCTGTGTCTAGGACCATCCTCAAGAGTCTCATTTGACCCTCCTTGGATGTTGATTACACTAGGATTTCATCAATGAAGATCACCATGAACTGTTCTAAGAATGGTTGAATGATCTAATTCAGGATTCCCATGAATATTGTTTGGGAGTTATTGATGTCGAACAACATAACCAATGACTCAAATAGACCAATTTAAAATTTTAATGCCATCTTCGGTATATCCTCATCCCATAGACATAGCTGGTGACAGTCTGATCTGAGATCAATCCCCGAGAACCATCGTGCTACTATCAACTGATCAAAGAAGTCATAAATCCTCCATATTGGATAATTATTCTTCATGTTCACTTGGTTAATGAACTAGTATTCCACAAATAAACAAATTCTCTCATCCACCTTCTTGGGGAACAACACTAGGGATACCTAGGGAAAACACTAGGTCTCACAAATCCCTTCTCCTCTAAGTCCTTGAACAACACCCTAATCACAAAAATATCTACATGATCCAACATATATGAGGGTGGAGATATCAGGGGCATCCATGGATGAATGTCAAAAGATAATTCTAGTGCTTTGCGGGATTTATATCCTAAGACATCCTAGTTATAAAATATTCATACTCTAAAACTACCGCACACCTGTGTCTATCATTACTTAATCAAAATCATAATTGATACAGACTATACCTCATATCAATGATAGAGCCTTTAGGTCATATGTCTCCATATAATACTATTGGCCTCATCCCTGACCAGTAAATGCTTTAACCTAGCCTGGAACCCCTTGGGTGGTTGTATTAATAGTTCAAACCTCCATCCACCTTCTGCAACTCAAACTATTCCATGTCTACTACCATGCATATCACCCAGCTCTTACCTCGATCTCTATCTTTGTGGTACTCGTCTTTATCTCGATTAGCTATATGACAGGTTTTTCAATCCCAGCCTAGATGTCCCTGACCATCGAAGAAGAAAAAAGACCTCTTCTCCAACAGATTCGAGCTGTCCAAAGAGCCCTACTCCACTAACCTTGTGTCTAGGGATAGCCTCCGGAATTATATGACATGGTTGGATCACTATGTATGTCATAAGCTACATACTACTGACTTCTATGATCTTGGATTTCCACTACCTGAACCCACTTGCAATGCTTACTCTTCAAATAATCTTTCCACCATCATTTCATACTCATGCACTCCAACATATGTGGGAATTAATAGGGATTCCAATAAAGTTATAATGTCCTGGTGTAGGCCTTTCTCAAATGACCATTCTCTTAGAAATGAATCCTTAACAATATCCATGAAGTATCACAAGAGATCAGTAATCCTCACTGAGTAATCATCTGTGGAAAAATTCCTTACTCCAGATGTTAATGCTCTTAAATTTTCATCGATCATAATGTGGACGGATAAAACATCTCCCTGAGGAGATGCTCGAATTATAATCATGATAGAGAAGTATTTTCATATGACTGAGTCACTGAACTCCACCATCACCTAGTAGATCCCTATTGAAGAATCACCATGAGGACCACCATATGATCTGTATGCATCCTCATAAGGCGAAAAACTCATGTAATTTCCTCCTTCCAGTATTTAGCCACATGGGGGGTTTGGATCACCCTAAAACATGGGAAATAACTGCCTATAATGATTGTTAAATGAACTCAACCTATGTGAATCTTTAGTTTAAACTACCAATGATAGATGCTACTCAACGGGTGGTGGTATAGGTGGTAAACCTCAATGTGGTTCTATCTTTAGTAAAGGAAGTTGTTACAGAAGCTGCATCATTAGGAGGATCAACCTCATGATCATGCACTGGATCCATATCTAGTTCTCTTCTTGGAGGTATCCTAAAGTAAACATGATGTAAAAAGATCAAAGAGTATATATACAGAGTTGACTCAAGGAGGACGCCAAATACATAATACATTCCTATATGATGCATTTAAAAATGTTTTTCCATAACCACTAATGTCTACATCTATCAAGTTAAAAGGTAGGTGACTAGTGTCCATGTGTATGGATACGTCGGCTACGACACCAAAACTAGGGTCCCTTGCCAGAAATCAGAACTCGAAACACTAAAAAATATTACCCTATACAAATGACACCAACATTGGTCTTAATTTATAACCAGGTTCTCTGATTCCACTTTTTCATGACCTAAAAAATTTGGGTCTGACTCATGACTACTCGAAGCCTACCTTCCATTGGCTAGGGACTGATGCCTGGTAATGAGTAAGAATATACCACAATTATAAGAGATTAACCAAATTTATCTACACACACACATATATATTCAATCCTATATAATGATGAAATGTAAAATAAATGAAACCAATTCTTTCATAAATCTATAATTCTATAACTACTACCTCATTCCATATTTTTTTTGTATTTACAAATGACACTTTTAAAGGGGTAAGTGTAAACCCAGCACAGGTCCAACAAGATACAAAACTCTCCCACTGAAAAACCCAATGAACCAACTAGATATACACCCCACTGCAAAAACAAAAGAACCACACCCATTATAGTTTTCCACATTTCAAAATTACAATTTCTAAAGTAGAGCATCACCAAATGTGGGAAAAAACTATAATGTTCCAGAACTGCATGAACCCCATCACTGCCTACCTCCATCCATCACCGTTAATGAAATCCATCGCCCGAAAAATATCACCGCAGTCATCGTAGAAAAGAACTGCATGAGCCACCCAGGGACTAACATCCAGTACGACTCCTCAGCTGCAATGCCCCATCAATCTGTTCACCATCATCACTAGTACATCTAGAAACTAACTCCACCATCTTATCTTCCCTATAATACCTTGATCTGGTCACAAGATCAATAAAAAACTCATTAACAACGACAAACTCCATCGTATACACATCACCTTCTCCGAACAACCAAGCTAGAGGCTCATTACTTGGAGAACTAATGATTGCCCAACTGCCACCTCACAAAGCTCTGATGAACCATCACACCTGACTGACCTGGAGAGAAGAAAAGGTACTCGGGTCTAGGGCACGGTTAATGCGTTGTGAGATTTCTGGTGAAAGTTCCTTTCACCAAGGACCATTCAAGATGACCAAAAATCCATCTCCAAAAATCAACCGCACACAATGTCCTTTGAGAGGAGGCTTAAAAATGAAATAGAAACCATCCAGATACAGAAACCCATAACTAGATGAAATAGAAAATAAAAGTGGAAGCCTGAATTGATGATGTAAAAGGAACTGGGGATTGAAACCCTAGAAAGAACACCAATCAGAATGAGGGACACTGAAGAAGAAAAATGGGGAAATGAAAACCCCGTGTTACCCCTAAACCCACCACCACAATCCCAAACCCATATGAGGAAGTAACACACCTATAAAAGATGGGATTGTATGTGTCGGGTCAGATCTATAGAGTATGGGTGGAACGAGAGAAAGCGAGGTAACTTCATAGAATCATTAGGAAAAAACCTAGTGAGAAGGAAGCCAGAGAAGCCAAAAAGAGGACCCATCACTGCGGAAGGACAGCAGAACCCAAGAAAAGAGATACTGAAACCAAAATAGTGGCATGAGGGTATGGCTTATGATAAAATTCACGATCACAACAAAAACCTCAGTCTATATAGCTCAAGATATTCTCCAACTGCTCCACATCCTTCCCAAAACCCATCAAAAGGGTCGTCGTCTGAATATGAAATGACACGTGCGGGAAGAGACAATACATGGTTGAGTATAACAATACATATTAGAACACCCAAAAAACACTAAACATGATGAATAAATTATAGTCATCTCAATATAGGATATACAAATTTATGTTTTTATAGAAATCACCCAGATATACTTAGGAAGGAAACCACACCACTAGACAGTCACAACCAACTACCATCCACAATATTCTTCTCGATGCAATGATCATTTCAGGATAATGAAATCCAAAATAAATGATATTACTAGATTCAATAATCCAAGAGTTCATGATCATTGGGCCCCACCCAAGAAGTCTCATTGGACTTATAATACATAGATACTCTGATATAGGGTCACACATAGAACAAATGCGGGACATTATGAACCTAATCTAGATCAACCCACTATGTATGGGATCATATACCAAAGATAAAATTAACCCTACCAATATATCCTAGTGGATATATTATAAATTCCCTAGTAATGGAAATCAAGTTGATAGTAAAAAACCTCACCTTGGGTATAAAAATTTTAGAGGATAACTCTCCAGTCTCACAAAGGGACACCTTGAACTAACTAAGTCTCATCCTCCAGATGGGATCACAATCCCATGATGTGGATGTAGTGTCACACTATAAAATTGAGTGAATGGATCAAGGGAAACACTCAATATAGATTAGTCCAGATTAATGAAACTAAGAGCTATAAATAACCTCAAAGGGGGTACATGATGTGTAATAGGGGTTCATTGCATATCTAGGAAACCCATGGTCTTTTTGTGTGGTAAAACCTCACATGATATGAAAATATAAAAATTAATGGTTTTTAGGAACAATACATGACATGTAGTGATCACCCATCACCTTCTTCTTTACCGCTGTCCATTCCCATATACCAACCCATGCACCAATTATTGTGCCTATCTACACTTATTCGAGTCTGTTTCCGAGTACACGATGTATCTGAGCATGTGTAATCCTATCCATGTATGTATACCCTCCAAGGTACACACCAATCCTTAATTGATGTTTACCATGAAATGTGATCATGTAATACGAAGGGTGATATTTAACTATAGTTGAAACCTTGTAACCACAACTAGTGGGTACCAAATGACTTGTGATCTTGAAATACATTTCATGTTGATCAGGATTTTCCAGAATCCATAGTTCCTATTATGAATCATCCTTCATTCATTGGACCCACCATCAACAAAGAAATATGTAGATCTATGGACAACCAATCCTCTCACAAATAGAGATCATAGGGATATGATTCAAATCTTTTTTTGAAATGTCTGCTCATGCCTTTAGTTTCCGCACTATGCACTGCTTGGGGAAAAAAATCCCATCATTCTGGTATCGTTCCTCCATGATTTATCCACCTTTGTTTCTAATCCTCCAATAACAAAGTCCATTGCAATCCATACTTATGACATTGATCATTTCCACACTATCACACAATGATCAAATACTAGGTAATCATGGAAACACATACCAAAATAATTTCCCATGATAAATATGTAAAGATTATGAGAAGAAATATAAAATCCAACATCCATAAGGAAAAGGCAATGGCCATTATTTTTTCATCCCAAAATCATTTTCCTTGAAAAGGTAAAATGATGTGGAATAAAAAAATATGAAGAAAATAAATTCCATCAATTTAAATCCATCGATGATGCACACTTCAATTATATTCAAGGAATTGATCTGCATTCAGTTTAGATTAAATAATGGGATGTAAAATAAAAAATAAAACATCCTACATTTATTTTGGATATATCATTGATGAATAAAGGTTATTAAATTATTTTCTTGATAATATTAATGAACTATAGTTTTGAAATGATCCGTGATCTGGTCTTGATCTGTCAATATTCTCCAAGAATTCTATTCAATGATCATCATGATCCCTAGGGTTTCATTGGCTAGTCCTAAGAAAATTCTTATAACTGTATATTTAAAGTACAGTCCATAAATGAATAAAATAAAAATAATTAAATAATATAGTTATTTTATTTTATTAATTATACATTCGCAAAGAATTTTTAACAAACACCCCACACAAGCAATGATTATGTCATGCCTATGGTAAAACCAATGTTCACTAATCTATGGTGCCCTTTGTTCTATGATCCAAGAACCTATTCAGGATTTATTCAACAGTATACAAGAAAAATACATGTTGTTATTATTTAATATATTAAATATATTTCAAAAATTTATTCCTTGCACACCGGTCCTGGAATTACATTCCATTTCAGTGACTAGTCTCAAAAATAATCTATATAATATCCAAAATTCATGCACTGAATATTTGATTCATTACATACAATATAGTTTTTTATGAAGGTTAATAAATTTTAACATAACCATATGAATATTTATGATACCATATATTATTCTTTTGTAAAATATTATTATCTATTTATTTATAATTATTTATTATTTTTGTTTTTTGGTATTATCTGCTTTGTTTATTGAATACGTTTTGACTAGTTTTTTTTCATTTTACTTACATCCTAATTTAATCATATACATAATGTATACCATTTTATAGATATCATATATTTTCATTATATATGTATTTATAATAAACAATAAATATTTTTGATAGGAAATGAAATACAATGTTCAAGGAGATGGTAGGTCATATATACGCATGAACATTGTTTCCATTTTCTTGTTATATTGAAAGAATGAAATTTGAATTATATATATATAAATTAATATTTTGATTTATTTTCCATTTTTATATCATATATATCAAAAATGTTTATTAAACCCATATTTAATACATTCCGTGTAATGCGTGAATGAATCACCTCACATTAATAGTATGTAGTCCAACTTACACACAAATGACATTATCGTATTCCCAAAAAAATAGAAAGCATGAAAATATGTATATTATAATAATTATCTTATAATAAATAAAAAAATATCATAAATATTATATATAAATATTACTTTCTTCATCATTCCCAACTTTTATATGTCATAATGTAAAAACAAATGTCATCGGTTTGCAAGGCTGCAGTCTTCCATACACACGAACGATGGTTTTGTAACCCATTTGATGGATGTTTGTGTGGATGTATATAATTACCATAACATAATAAAATATTATTATATTTAATATATTTATTTTATAATATAATAATTATATAAAAATAATTGAATATGGTGGAGAAAGAAAAAAACTAAAAACACTTTTAGAAGAACATTACCTCTTCTTCAAGTATCCTCCTTAGTTTTGAACTAATTACATCCTATGTTGTATTAATTACATACATAAGTCTTCTTGTATCAGTTTACATAAGTGTATAATTTATTTTTTAAGGTATTTTCTGATCCAATTTTCTTACGGTGTGGATAGAGGGGGAGAGGGGTGGCCATTTATAAGTGGGTTGTGTGGCACACTTGTAATATTTGAAACATTGAATTCCACCCAAAAAAATTTCATGTAGATTTTATCCAATAATGGAAAAATATATTTCCAATAAGGGATAAGGTTTAAATATTGGGAAACAATTGCTGTTTGATATGTTTTTTAATCATTTTACCCTTAATATTAATATTTTGTCTCTTGGTAAACTCATTTTTCTCTTAATCTGTGTATTTAATTTTAAATACTTTCACTAAAATTTTTTTAAAAAAATTAAGGTTGAAGTATTTCATGTCATAAATTATTATGATTCTGAATATAGATTCCATTGTTTTGAAATAAATTTAAATATTTTGAAAAAAATAATTTTAAATTAGTCTTGTATAGGAGAAAAGAATGTGGGTTTTTTAAGTGAAAATGTTCAAAATCATACTATGTATTTATATCTAAAGTCAATAAAAATTTATAAAAATAAAATATTTTGGATTTAGGGATGTATAATTAATCTAATTTTAATTTTATACCAATTTGAAATTTAATTTTACATTTTAAATTATTTGGATGAAAAGTCAATTTTCAAATAAAAATCAATAATTTTATTTATTCATAAAAAGTATACTTATCATAAAATAAAAAACATTTACTAAAAAGTAATATTTAAATTACTATATAAAAATTTAATTATTTTTTTCAACTAATATTTATAATAGTTTCAATATTTTTTATTAAAGATGTGTGACATTTAAAGGAGGAAAAACCCCACCTTTATAAAAGTACAGCTTTTAATGCATAATATTGGATTTATTATTATGATATGCCTATAAAATATATTGGTTGAATTTAAAAGATATTTATTAAATATATAATTAATAAATTTCTTTAATATAATATACTAATAATAATTAATCAAAGTTATCAATATGACACACCTTCGGTGTATACAAACTTTTTTTATAAAAAAATTTCTATTACATTCAATTGGTTTTTATTTTTATTTTTAATAAATTAGTAACCAATGAATTCAGCCATAATTGTTAATAAGATAGTTGAACCTCTTAATAACTACCCATTCAATGGATATCAGATATTTTTCATTTTAAATAATAATGTTAATAGTCTTCAAAAAACCATGGTCTTGCATATAACGCATGAAATTGAAGAATGTCTATATTACATGTAAT
This sequence comes from Viscum album, assembly GCA_963277665.1. Taxonomy (NCBI): domain Eukaryota; kingdom Viridiplantae; phylum Streptophyta; class Magnoliopsida; order Santalales; family Viscaceae; genus Viscum; species Viscum album. The sequence goes on from OY728134.1 coordinate 1,287,331,340, forward strand.
GAAAGATAATCCCACTTTTACATGAATTTCATGAAATAAGATATATTTATATTAATCAAGAGAGAAAATATTTCATAATGTTATGTGTTGTTATGTTCCCATATATGCTTTGTGTTGTGTGTCATAAACTATATCAGATATGATGATCACATTTTAGAATTTTAGGGTGTTACATAACTAAAACATCTCTAATAAATTATTAAAATTTTATATAATATATGGTAATATATATTAATTAGTTTCATAAATAGATGATTAATATTTTTATGTTTATAATACATTTGTTTTAGTGATTTTTTTGGAAGATTAGAATAAAGGTAATTGTTTCCCTTCTCAAATTTCTTTCCTGGAGACATATGTCTTACTCAGAAAATGATTATTAATTGTGGTCTATAATCTACCCAATGGTTTCATTTAATCATAATTTTCATGAAATTCAAGGGAATTAAAAATCTATCTCATGTTCTTATAGGATATCGTTGAATGTTCTTCACATAGTGGACGTTTCTGATGGTTCATTCCAAACTCATCATTTATCATAATCCATGATTAATTTGAGAGGTATATAAAATATTTACATCATGAAAAACAAAATTGAATTAAAGATTAATGATAGAGGTAATGATGAAGAAAAAACCTAGGATTATCAAATAATTATATATAATTCATTTTTTTAATTAATAATTATATTGTAATGAATTATCTATTCATTGATGAATCTACCAACATCTCTAAAACATAACATCATTTAACTATAGAAAAATGTTTTGATTCCCTCCAATGATGATCCAAACATGCTCTATATACCTCTAAAAATCAGATTAGGAATTTTTAGTTGTTAGTTTGGTAGATCGTAATACCTTTCTTGTTTATATTTGATCATTTATATAATTTCATTAAGATATATTCTCTTTGATCTATCTAGAATTAGGATGGATGTAGAGGAGGATCTCTATACTTTCTTGATATCACTCTTAGAGAGGGATATCTCTATGGATTTTAGATAATTCTCTAAATTTTGTTGTGCGCATCCCTCAAGGTTTCAAATAATATAATTGGGTTTAAATAGATATAATGTAATAAAATATTAATTGAATATATGCCGCTATTAGTTTAATAATTATTACAAAACCCTGTGTTTATAATGAAAATTATGTTATTATTTATTGGCATGAACATTGAATTCAAATTAAATAAATATTATTTATTTAAAAAATATTGAATGTATACTATTTATCACCAAATCATTGAAGTCAGCTCACCATTCCTCCATAATATATATTATTCCTTGGATAAAAATTCATTATTTAAATAAATTAATATCCCATAATTAATCTCCAATAAATAAATGAATTCTATTTTCACCAATTATAAAATAAATATTTATTAAAAAATCCTCTCACAAAACATTATCTCTAATAACCATGGATGTAATATATATAATCAAGGAAAAATAAATAATTGTTAAACCACTTCTGGGAATAATATTTTTTCACCATTTTAAATTATAAAAAAAATTATATATCTAATTTGTTTGATACACTTAGTGTGTGAACCTCTAGGCCTCTTTCAGAGTGGCATTAGATAAAGTAGTCCACAGTCCACGTATTGAATATAGAAAAATGGAATGGTACCCATATAGAAATTAGTTAATGTATCAACAGCATAAAACCTCATATATATGATTACTGTGTAATATAATGCATTTATCATGATATATCATATCAAGATGGTTGAATGTTAGTTTTATCAACCAATATGCTTGATTTCTCTTTCATTGACTTTATAGAAAAGAAATTTCCAACAAGGCACCATGGCCATGTATTTATTGAGGCTGTATCATTTACATAAAAGGTATCAATATATCAAAATCCATTAAATAACATAAAGAAAAAAAATACATTCTCACATTATTCATTAATGAAATATTACCAGTGACTCACCTAATTTATCCTTTTTAACCATGGAAATATGTTATCCCATGTTTTTGATATTCATTAAAGAATGTGACTAATAATATCCATTAATAATAATATTAAATTAAAATAATCAATAAACACATATATAGGTGGGAATATCAAATGACAAATATGAATATCTATTCCCTACCAGCAAGTCTCGTTCTCATAATCTCTTACACTAGAAATTGCAAATGAAGTACACAATGAGAAGGTTTCAGAATGTACTCTTAGTCTACACTAATGATATTCAATATAATTTCTATCCCATAAATGAATTCATCCATCTACGGAATATATATTTAAGGTAATTGTCACTTAACTTCTTCTTTTTCATCATAATTATAAACATTTATATCCTTTTAGTGAAACATATACTTTTAAGACATCATCGCATACAATGTCACATAAAATAACAATCATCATGTGATTAATAGATTATAAATATTCAAAACTATAAATTTTGGTAACCATAAAGAACATATAATTATGTTTTATGGAACCAACTCCAACAAAACTACAAATTTAACTAGATCCAACTACTAACAACTTTTAGTTTTCCAGCTACCACAAGATACTCATATTTCTATTTATATAATTATTTAGTGAATGGATAAACTGTGTTTGCTTTAATAGAAAATCTAATTACTGCAACATCTCCCCTAAAAAAAATACAACAGGGAATGGTTCTTATATAGTATTTTCTTTTAATGTTGGTGTAACCTTGTCTCTTTTATAAGAGAAACTGCTGTAATATTATCACAATATAAGTTGATAAGGTCTTTAATTCCATGTACCACATCAAGATCCCGAAAAAAGACTCATATCTAAAATAACTATTTGGTTGTATAATTATCCTTTATATACTCATATATTTAAATAGAATGAACATCAACTAGATGAATTGAACTCTTATAGTTCACATATCCTCTATCAAGACAGAACAAATATCTTAACATAGACTTCATATCAATATGAACTATTTTAAAATCTGCATCAATATAACCTGAGATAAGGATCCCTTATTTATTTTATACATAAGGTACATATCCTTTGTTCTTAATTGATATATAAGGATAACCTTAAGAGAATAAAAATTTTCTTCACTAGGATCAACATGATATCTATTTACCATGATCAATTCACAGGAAGAATCATGTCTAATAAATTTCATGGAATACATGATTGATCTTGCCACAAAATTTTATAGGAACATACTCATTCTATCTTTCTCTTATTTTTTAAATAAAATATTTTATTATAAAGATGATTACCATGTGACATTTTAACCAATCCCCTTATTGATTGTTCCATACAAATATTTAATATAGGGTAAATGTATATATATTGAGTTAGTCCAAGAATACTCTCATATCGATCATGAATGGTATTTATCCCAAACATTTAGGCTTCATTAGCTATTTCCTTTATGTTGAAAAACTTTTAACCAATATTTAATCGACTATAAGTCAATAATATCATTTTAAATAAGTAGTATATTAATAACATATAATATTAGGATAATGAATAAATTCCCAATAAAATGATTGTAAACCCATGGATTACATTATTTATTAATGAATTAAAATTATTTTATAGATTCATTGAAAGAAATGTTCCATAACCTGTATGAATAATTCAATACATAATTGGATATCTATAAAATTAATATATTTGTTGAGTCACATTTATTTAAAACTTATTTTTCTTGTTCCATATAGAAAACATCTTAAATGTTCCCATTATTGAAATTTGTTTTGACATCCATCTACCTAATTTCATACTAATTGTATGGTTCTAAATAAGTATAATTGTTAAATATTTATACAAGGAAACTATAGAAAATTATTCTTCGTATTCAATGTTTTCGCACTATTTATACCGTTTAAACACCAACCTTGATTTAAAGGAACATACTTTACCTTCCATTTCCAGTTTTCTCTTGAATGACTATCTGTACCCAAAAGTATTTACATCAACTACTGGTTCAAATAGAACACAAACATGGTTTCGATACAAGTAATCCATTTAATTAATCATGTAATCTTTCCATACAAAAAAATATGAGATTTATACTACATTTTTTTAGGAGTCAGTTTCGTTATTTTCAACTAATAACGAGTCACTATATTAGATGAATAGAAACCCGTATCTTTTTTTTCTCTTACCTATCTGATACTCCTATACAATTTTTATGTTTTATGAAAATAAACTTCCTTGGGGTCCTATAGAATATGTTTCTATACAAACTCCTTAGTATATTTAGAATTAAAATCCTGACAGTCAATCATGATCCTATTATCATTCATGATTATGTTCTCTATATCTTAAAATATGGATTCTCTAGTAAAAATAAATTCCATATATAGGTGTTTTTATAGGTATTATAAACCTATTTCTATAGTAATTCCCTATAATGATATACTTTTTCTCTAAGGTACTTGTTTGTTTCCTTATATTTCCTTGAAAAATTTCTCCCAACCCCATACACATTAATTAGATAAATCAATTCCTTCAAAATAATAACTATAATAAAATTTTGTATTAGACTATATTTTGTATGATGTTTAGTTTTTATGATTAGTTTGTAATTCATATCCTCAAAATTACAATGGAAGATATTCAGGAATCATCATCAACCTTATCATTTCTATCAATGTATAGTTCCTCCATTCATTAACACAATTCCACTGTGGTGTGTATGGTATATCGAGTTAAGAATAAATATTAAACTCCCATCAAGAGTCAATAAAATCTATTTTCATATATTCACCACATCAATCAGATTGAATATTATTTATCGTCTTCGCATTTTAACTATTTACATCACTCTATAATTGTTTGAATGTCTAAAAGTACTCATAATTATACATTATAATGTCAAAAAATACATATCCGCTCAATAAATTAGTAAATGTTGTGAAGTAATAATACCAACCTCTATATTTTACTATAAATTGTTCCCACACATTAGTTTACAGAAATCCAATAATCTATTTATCCATTAAATCCCATCCACTGAATGTTGGTTTGGTTATCCCGACCTGTAAGCATATATGACATCATTCAAATTATTTTATCTAAAAGTAGTCAAAATAACTATATTGATTTATCTTTATCGAATGCTTCTTATTTACATGAACACAATGGTGATTCAATAATTTTGTGTTACATGATTCATTTGAATAGGATTATTTATCAATTTCAAATACATGTTTTTCATCATTTAGTACAGATATATAGTTATTTAAATGTTCCTTACCATAGCATATGGTGGCTGAATAAAATAATATAATTTATTTCCATACATGAAAACAATAACATCGGTATCTATATAAGATACATTAATTATGTTTTTGGTAATAATCAGTACATAATTACAGTCTTATACACCTAGGATCATTCCTTCTGACAATGGAAGGTGGTAGTCTCTAATGGATAGATCAAAAAACCTCATAGTATTGGAATCCCACATAATGAACTTATGATTTTGTAATCTTTTAGAATCTACTTGGTTACTCAATTTGGTTATAGATGTTAGAACCACAAGATATATCTAATATTTAATCTGTATACAAATAATGGTTACACTTATTAATGAATGTATCATTCTCTATATGTTTCTTCTAGGGAATGTTTCTCTTCTAGTGGCCTTTCTTGCCACATGAAACACATATTTATTTCTTTTCCTTTTCCTACATTTGGATTTTACTCTTGTTTAAAGGGTAGTGCATAAGAGATATATAATTTTTATGAGTCTTGGGACCCTTTTCCCTATTATTATTTTTTTCACCATAATTATTTTGGATTTTGAATGCCCCTAGTCCTTATAAACATGGAAAATGAGAGTAATATGTTATGAAATATTTTTCTAATTATTTATTAGGTTATAATTTATAATATAAATAGATAAGTAATTGGGTAGTGAGGAAATCAAGGTATCAATGTGAAACTCATAATTTAATTTAATTTAATTCCAATGTTATCTTATAATTCTCTATATACAATCAACTTGACTACATAAGGCTTGGTTAGGACTGACACTCTAATATTACCAGAAAGTCCGATCCAAGCAAGCTTGGACCACCAAATTTATTAATAAAATAAAAGTGCAGAAACAGGAGAAGGAAGAGAGAGAGATTACAAGTCAAAACATTCATAGTCACCACCCCCATACCCGATCGTGTCATCAGCATCAGCTGATTCCCATTCTGATTGGGTCTCATATTGTTTAAGAAGCTTCTTATAGAACTTCCGTTTGTCCATCAACTGACACTCCAATATTGTAAGTAAAGAAAGCATTCATGATCTTGTATCTATATTTTCATTCCTTCTCCTGACAGAGATCATGAAGGTGAGGTATCCGGTAATTAAATATCTAGTTTTAGACTTGGATTGCACAAATATTTAGTGTAATATGAAACTGAAATTCATTTGGTTTATTTTCTCCATTTTAATAAAATGCTAACAAAAAGTAGATCTTGTATGAATTGGCGATCAGACCTTATATGGATAGAACTTAAATTCTTATTTTTCATGGATGATAAAATGAATAATTGTGAATAATTTGAATTCTCGAAATTTTTCTAAAAGAAAAACATTCATTCCTCACTAGCCTCATAGATATGCACATTAGGTTTTTTATTTTGAAGAATGTATATTTTTATATCATTGAATAAGATAACAGATAAGATCCTTTTCTATTATTAGGAATTAGTTCTAGTGAGAAGGATATCCTTCACATGTATAAGTCACAATGATATGGTTGAAGTTATATTTTTTGTTGTTTCTAAAATAAGAAGAGTATATTTTTAGTACATTATCTGATAAAAGTAGATAATAAAAATTATATTCATTAAACCCTCACTATTTTATCAAACCCCAATATACCTCACCATTGGCTTTAGAATATCATCTTTATTGGAAAGTATACTCTTAAGGACCCATATTCCACTCCACATAAACTAAACATGGGCTTGACAAGTTATATAAAGGTGTATTAGTAGGCATAAAATTACTAACTCCATTAACAAATAGTTTTTTTGTATGTTGAGTGGAATCCCTAATCATTAAATCCATAAATTGGATTTCATTAACCATTGCCTCTTAGTTAAACATTGTGCTTCCTAGGAAGTTAACTCTAATTGTAATCAAGTAATGTTGACCAAAAAAATCAAGTTAGAATTACCTAACAATTGCAAGCACCACAACATGGGTTAGTCAAGAACATTAAAATGTTTTTTGATTGTAACTTATGTAGTTGAAGTCCATATTGACTATATAGTTATTATTGAGGAATTTTTATCATTATGTGAAAACTAAGAATTTTATCTTCATTACATGATTGTTAATATGATTTGTATTTAAATAATTTATTAACCATGTCATAGAATTTTTTTGGCATAATATAATTAATGTTAGTTTTATCTTGTATTATTGTTAATTCATTAATTCATGTGATCGATAGAATTTTTTTTTATTAAATTAACAATTCAACTAGAAATAAATAAAACAATAGAGTGGTGTGATAATGAAATTTCACTAACAGATAATTTATATAGTGTATGTTAAATTAATCATTGACCATGGGGAAGAGACACCTTGATCCATGACTTCGTTCACACTATATCATTCCACCAATTTATCCCTCTACGTATTGGAATCATTTCACATCATCTCTGAACATGAACCACATTCAATCCCTTGGGAACCCTATCTAATATAGAAAATTTTACTCACACATAGGTGAGGGGAACCAATGGATCATTTGTGGGGTCTATATGAAATTAAATCCTTGGAAATAAGGGACATACATAATGGGAGAAGGGATGAAATGTAGGTCATTAATTTAATTTTGAAATTAATTAAAAATAAATAGATCATATACAAATGTTTTCTCTATTATTAGAATGATCAACATACATGAAATGAATTAAAAATTTAATAAAATAGCATTTAATATTATTCATTCTTATTTAAGATAACTCATGTTCGAATAAATTAATTAACTTATTTAATTAATAAATTCATTTATCATAACACACATCTGAATTTTTTTCTAGATATTCTCTTCCATCATAATTTTTTTTTTAAAATATGTATGTTAATTTAAGATTAACTATGTACAAAACATATTCCTTGGAGGCTGTACAATGAGTACCCATCTAAACTCCCTTGTGTGTATTATATTTGTATACTATTTACTTATAAATAAATTAGACTAAAGGAATTGTCATGTAATTTTATAACATATATGTGTCATCTAAATGATACACCAAACATATGTAATTTATTTATCATGTTATGTTTCAAGGAAAGTAAATTTTTGACTATTTTATGATTTAAAAAGTATACGCAATTCTAAATATTATAAAGAAATTTATTATAAATTTAATAATTATACACCCCATCACATGGTGGGTACAATGTCTAATAAATGAAATATAGAACAAAGGGTGATAAGGAATATTTAGTATAAAAGAATTATTTTTGATATTATTTAATTTGGTAATATACAAGTCATGTACAATACAGCTAGTTGTTTTGTCATGTTCTCACCATCAATCCAAGCCACACGCCCTGAGACTCAGTGTGTAATTATTACATGATTATTAATGGAGTAAAAAACCTATACATGGGATAATAATCATGTGGTATCTAGCTTTCATGGTCACTAGTTATGTAGGTTGGGAAAAAACACATAAATTATTTAATTAGTTGATTACACATCATGTAGTCTAGCTTACAGTGTGCCAGGATGTCTTGGTGAAATTGTGGTGTATTAAAATAAAAAATTTCTATATTATATTCAAGAAAATTGAATTAATTAAAAAATATTTAATGAGTGATATTTTTATATTGAACATGGATACACAAAATGTACCAATTGGATACATGGTGTTCACTATTTTGTTATTCGACCAGAATCATCAGCTCCTCAAGATAAGTTCTTCGATTTTTTTCATCCATAAAATAAATAAAATAAAATTATAATTCATATTATTAGAAGTAATAAGATTATGTATTACTATTAATATTAATAATTATTAAACCATAATTTAAAAATAATGGAAAATGATAAAATTGATCAATCATATTTAAATAATTAAAATTAATTATGTGATCTATTTGATACAACTTGAAGGTCTCAAGTACATAGAAAGAAGCAGATTGGGCATGCCCAACTAGATTTTTTTTTCATAATAAATGATTAATATGAGTTGTACATAAATGATAAACATTGTGACTAGTATAACTAGATCAACGATTAAATTATGTGAGAACATTGGAAGAAAAATACAGGATCATCACATAATTATTTATAATTAGTATAAGAAATTAAGAATTTCATTCTGAGGAATTATTTATTTATTGATAGATCACACAAAGTCTTTTCCACACACTATCATTACACTCTATGAATCTGTTATGTATTCTTTCTAGTGATGTTCAAGTCGTTCTTCATGAACTTATGAACATCACATTTCAAATCTATTTGTACTATCACAATAGATCAAAATGCTGGCATATTTCCTATTTGATTTCCCTAAGAATAACATATATTGGGATTTTATTTGATAACTCTTGAATTTATAGTGGTGTTGTGGAGGATTAATCTCTTTATTTATGGTATTCATATAATGGGATCTCTCTTGGTCTTTGAGAGAAAAATCTAAATGTTGTTATGAACAAACTAAAGGGACAAATATAATATAATTGGGTTTGAATTGTACTGGGGTTAAAAAATAATCATTTCACATACACCCTTATTATTTTCTTAATCAATAGAACCCCATTTTGATAATAATGATAATAATATTATTATTATTCTTATTTCATGGAATTTTCAAAACTAGAGAATTTATTAAGTATTATTTTTTCAAATAATATATAATATATATTATTTATCACAGAACCTTTAAACTCAGTCTGTCACACCTCTAAAATATTTATTCATCCTTGAATAATGAAAATATATTTAAATCAATTAAAATCACTTCATTATTTTTAAATAAATAAACCATTATTATATTCATTAAATTATACATAAATATTTATATAATAATCAACTCAGAGAATATTCTCTCGAATATCTAGTGACAAAATATGTGAGATCAAGAAAACTACAATAAAAATTTAATAAAAAGTGGGAATAATATTTAGTCAACATGATAAATATAAATAATTAAATTATTTATCTGAGGTTATGGATACACATAATATGTTCCCATCTTCGACTCTTTCTTAATAGCATTTGCAGAAGCCACCCATAACCCACTGATAACATCTACAAACCCTCAAAGGCATCCATAAAGAAATATTATAAAATCATAAAGACATAAAACCACATATAGGCATTTGTTATATAAAATAAACCATTTATCATGATATCTTATGAAATAGGATTCATGTTGTTTTCATCAACCTATGTGATCAATGTCTACTTCTTTAAATTTCCATAAATGAACATTCCCAAGTTACACCATGGACATGGATTTATAATGGTTTTATCATTTCCGTAAAATGGAATGATATATCAACTTCTATTCAATAATACAAGGGAAAAATCATTTCTTTCACAATTCATTAAAGAAATATTACTTATGAAACACCCAATATGTCATATTTCACTTCTAACATATGTCGTCAGGATTCTCATCAATACATTAAAGAACCCATAAAATATTATCAACTAATAATAATCTTAAATTCTAAGGATAAATTCAAAAAATTTCATATTGGAATATCTAATGAGACATATAAATGTGGTTTTTCTAATGGTGGGTTTCATTCTCATAATCTCCAACAAAATAAAAATTAAAAAGGGAATACACCATGAGAAGATTTCTCAAAGTCCATTGAGCCTCCACGACAGATATCCTATTTCATTATTGTCCAAAAAATGATTTCATCTAGCTATAAAACATAAATTTAAGAATACATTGGGTCAATTATGGGTTCTCATCATAGTAGGGAACATTTTTTACGTTTTAAATTTACTACTACTATTATGAAATTATTACATAATATGTGACATACATGAATAATTTTGTTCGTATAATTAGTTTATTAATATTCAATACTATGAATATAGGTAACTGTGATGTACAAATATGTTGGATCCAGGGTACGAAATCCAACATAAATCCTTTACTTGAGTTAAGTTCATTTTTATTTTTTCACCGAACCTATTGTAATATGTTTATTTACGTGTGTTTTAGAAGTTATATGGGATTTGGAAGATAACCTGGCTCTAGGAATCATGGATTGAGACTACAACATCATTATCTAGTAACACTATTTTTCCTGTGCCAGTTCACTAGATGGAATGTGGGCTAAAAAGTATTGTTGTAGGACTACTGGGCTCACTGGATTGTTAGTGATCTCACATCAGCCATCCACTAGGGCACTAGCTAGCCAGTGGAGGAATTTCCAGTTTGGATTTATTTAAATGATTGAAAATTGGTCATTACACCCCCTTTATCCTTATAAATTCTTACCCAAATTTCACGCCTTCCTTAATACTTACACCATTTCCCATGATTCCCATCTTCTTCCCCTCTCCAATTGGTTTTGCTCCATTGATATTGGTATGAATAAAGTATCATTTTGTGCAATTAAGGCCCTATAGTTTGTCTCCAACTCCATTATCTTACATTATCTTTTATCTAAATGTCATGATGTTTTCCAACATGGTTATCTGATATACCCTGTTTTCAATTTTTTTATTTTCTTCTTTGATTTATCCCATTTTAGCTTGAAATAGTGGCTGATATATGGTTATTGGACTACCCATGAAAGTATTTCACATTGTACATCTCTTTTATTTGTTATATATCATGTGGTCACACTATTATGTCATGTGTTGACCTTCTAAAGTTATAAATGACTTTTTTTATATTAATTTCAATCCCATATACCAAATATGAATTTTAAAATCCTATATTTAATATGATATCAATGATATTCCATGATTTTATAACTTGGACAATGTCATGAATAATGAAAGGGTGAGTTAGCCTCCCTTATAATGAAATAAAAAAGGGAAATTTTCTATGATTTACGTTGGTGAATTTTGATAAAATGATAAATATTTGGAAGACCCCAAGGTTTGATATGGCCCTAGCAAGGGAAGACAAAAATGTTTATGTTCTAAATGAATTGTAAATAATAAAGTGGAATTTTTTGACCTAATATTAGAATGGTGAATTTATAATTATATTTTTTGTGTGATTTGGAAATTTGTCATAATTTACCCAATGTGAAACATTATGATATTTTGTGTTATATTTCATCTCATCTAATATTTTTATATAGCTTTCATATATGAAACCCTGAGTCTAAATGATCTATAACATAGTATATCATTGTAACATTTGCTGTTAAATTTGTGAGTATCTATAGGATAGAAAAAAATATTAAAAACTCCACATTTACAAATGAATAAAATAAATACATTGGATATAAATTGATTATAAATAACAAATAAAATAAATAGAATTTGTTTTCATAATGAAACCGTTTTTTCTATACAAAATGTGTTTTTATCATAATAAATTAAATTGATCACTATTAGTGAATTATTTTAATGAAATTTATATATTATATAGTCAATATATTGTTTTAATATCCATTTAGTATTTTTATTTACATAGGATATGAAAATATCCAATTTTGTGATTAAATATGTAATTTTATGAAAACTGTTTTCTCGTATTGGGTGTGATTATTTTAATATTAATTTATACCACTTGTATAAATTGAATATAATAAAATTTATAAATATTTTTATTTAGGAGGTCTAAAATTTTAAAATAGTTCCCTTTTATTTTAATACTTTATGAATTTTAACCCTAGTTAAATTTATAACATCAAAAAAGGTAAATTATGTTGTTACAGTTAAGTATAATATGATAAGAACTGAAAAACAACCCAAACACATGTAATTATTTCTTTATATGAGTCTATTTCATTCAAAATCATCAAAATATAAAATATACCACCATTTTCACTTTGAAAATTATTTTTACCTTTATATTATTTAATATATTGAAAAGTAAATAATGTCATTCTCTTTGTATTATTAACTCTGACATTTTTACATAATGATAAACAGGGGATACTTATAGTTTTAAATATTCATTTGAAAAATAAATTATTTATTTTCATGGTAATATATTTTTAATTTTTAAGGATTAAATAAATACCTTAAATTATTATGCATCACGGACACTATATTTATTCAAATAATAGAAAAATAAAATAAATTATTTAAAACATTTAAAAATTATATAATTTTAAATACATACTCTGATGGGTGAATTTTATAGATGAATATATAATATTATGGTTATGATAAATTATTATATTCTAATTTATTCATTATCTTGATTTAAATACCGTCAAATTAAATGAATTAATCCATAATTGACAATAATGATATTTTATAACAAATAATAACTTATTATATGATTTAAATTAATAAAAAACTTATATTCATTCTTATCAATCATATATGGTTGAAAACAAAAACTATGATCTATTTATGGTTTATTTGATGATTTTATGGTGAAATTATTAAACCTTAAAACGTTAGAAATACTATTTTGTGGTGAATGTCAAAATAGTCTATCGGTGGTCAACAATAATGGATATATCTATAAAACTAAAAAATATACCAAATGATATTATATGTGATTTTTGTCTCATAATAATCTTATATTATAAATATATTGATATGGAGTCCATTTTAAATGAATAATATTTTATATTAATTTAATACTTCAGGAACTTAATATATTTCCCATTACGTCATTTATAAAAGAAAATCATTTATATCTTTTCTTTACAACATATTAAGTAATATAGCTAGAGCAAACTCTACATAATCTTATTACCAAAATCCTTATAATCATTCTAGAGGTTATTTGATTCCAAAAATACCAACCTTACTATCCCTAGGAAGAGATCTAAAGGTGGTTCCTCTAGGAGAGTGTAGCCGTCTTAAACAAGCTCTTTCATTTTACATTTAATTTAATTAACATAATTTATGAACTAAAAATCACAATATAATAAAAAAATTATGTTAAATAATTTTTTTTATTTCATAATATTTATCCATATTCATCTCCATCAAATAGGAAACAAAAACATCGCACTTGAATATAGCAGACTACCACATTGCAAACAAATGTAGTTTGTCTTACATAACTGCATCACATAGCGAGTCACAATGATGTAACTAATTAATGAACATTTTATTTACTAAATATATATTATTATAGAACTATAATGTCATATATGGCTTATAACATTCCTATCTATTGGGAAATGATATTTTCACTTATTCGTATATATAAACTACCACCTCCACATAGCAATGTGATTTTTTTTCATTTATTATTTTAATGTATGTTAGTAAGGATATATTTAATTAATAAATATGACTCATATGTTATAATGATTATTTCAAAAAAAATTATTTTTTATATTTATTTCATTCCATCTTTCGAGAATTGAATGCAATGTTCATTTGTACATATGACATACCATCTCGAGGAATGGTGTAATTAATTTTTCTATCTCTTTACATCATGGATGAATCTAAATATATATGTAATTAATATATATTATATTTAAATAATTTAAAGAAATTATGGATATTATAGAACCATAATAAAATAACAAAGAAAAAAAACTGTTGAATAAAAACATACATGAAAAACAATGTAGTTAACACCAAATTAATGAAAATAATTAATTATTGATTATGAACAGATGATAAAATGTAATAAGTGGATAATATATGATATAATATATATATATATTTGTTTTTTTATATAATTATAAATAATGAAAATTTATTATACAGGAGGTTAAAGAACACATGAGGATATTCGAACTTGAGGATAATGATTTTTTCACAATTTTGACTCCTTTGAAATATATTAGGTATTATCCACCTATTTACATTTATTTATTGTATATACTACCAATTTAAATTATATAACACTAAAATAAATTTATTCACTATTATTATTTATTCAATTCTAGTTAATCATTAAAAAGTAATGTGTTATAGAAAATCTGGTTTTATTTCACTTTTTTTCTTGTATATTCTTCTTTCATATATATATTTTTTAAAATTGTTTTACAAAATAATTTTTTTTACATAAATGAGTGATAAAGGAAATTTTTTGATATCATTTAATATTAATTTTTTTTGAATGAAATGCATCTAATTTATTTCTAAAATTTAATTTTTGACTTTCACTACAAAAAGTCAAAATAATTTTTCATTATATACAACATTAATAGATTTTCCCGTAGCCATAACTATTTTCAAACAATTAACTTGTTCATAATGATTTTAATTTATTTATAAATAAAAATCATTGTGAGAAATTATTCTAAATATTTTTCTTCAATATTCTACTATAAAACAAAATAATTGATTTTACAATAAAATATACTTCTCTAACAAATATATGGTCATATATAATATCATCATTAAATTTTCAATAGTTAAATTTTTCATAAAAAATTCACTTTAATTTGATCATATTTCATTATAATTTAAATTTCCCTTAACTGTTTATATTATTTTTATCACAGATATGATTATTTCTTAAACCATATAAAATATCTATACATAGTATTTTAACATGAGTGTTATTTTGTTGAATAGGAAAATATATTTATTTTTATTCATTACTCAATATAGATATTTATTGACAAGGAATATTTCTCATGATTTAAAGTTTCCATTCAATATATGTGGAGTACATTAGAAATGAAATGGAATGTGAGGAAAATAATTATACATCTTATTGATGCATCGAAAATTCATATGATACAAGTCATTTGGAAAAATTAAATGGGTTATTAGGTATATAACTACCATAGATTAAATGTAAATGGTGCAAGATATTAAAATTAATAGCTATCATGATTTTAGAGCTCATGATGTCAAATATTCATCATTTTCTTCATTGAGATTTCAATTATTATTATCCACGAGATCAAAACATTGATATTATCCATGTATTAATTTTTTTATGAAGTTATTGATTAAAATTGATGTTTTCAGTTACATACCTTTCTATATTTATTATTCCTTATTTGTTCGTGATAGATTTTATTATATGTTAGACATTCTTAGAATTTTAGTTCACATGTGATTTTTTCTACTCCCCAAGATATGAAGTTGGATATTATAAATATTATTAATGGTGCAATATTTTCTCATATGATATGTATTTTATATTAAAAATTAAATCTTCGAATCATGTGTTTATCTAGTTATTCAAGACTAATAAAATAATCAACCCTTCAGCATTAGATCCTATATATTTTATACTGATGTAATAAAGTAAACCTAATCATTTGGTTACTGAATATAGGGTTTCTATAGTTTGGATTAGTGTAATGTTTATTAAAAATAAGGGGAATTATATTTTAAATAAACATAGAT
The DNA here is from genome assembly GCA_963277665.1 of Viscum album. Classification (NCBI taxonomy): domain Eukaryota; kingdom Viridiplantae; phylum Streptophyta; class Magnoliopsida; order Santalales; family Viscaceae; genus Viscum; species Viscum album. The sequence continues at coordinate 1,287,347,771 of OY728134.1, forward strand.
AACATGAGAATTATTTTCATATCATACATTATTAGAGAACTTTTACCAATGGTGTGATTTTAAATTTAAAGATCTATATTAATGATGACTATGAGTTAACTCATTTTTACCTTATTAATTGATTGTGGGTAATGAAAAAAATAGAATAAAAATAGATAGGAAATGTTGGGATTTCCCTACTGTGAATTCCAATACATATGGTGTTGGAACTAAGAAGATCATGGCCATATCAGACCAGTTTACTCAGGTTGTGGTGAATAAACATTCATGACTGGAGAAACATGTTGTTCTACAGTGCGATTCGCCTATTCTGGATCAGTTAATGAGAAAAAATACTATATAGTTTATTGGGTCTAGTAATCCATTGGTGGATGAATGAGTGATTAAATATCTTGAAAATATATTACTATATTTGGGATGTAATTAAATTGAAAATGTCTTCCAGGAAATTTATTTTTTAAAATGACTTGTCAATCAATGATGGTCATTAATGTAGAAAATAAAAAGGACTAATAAATATAAATCATGGAATAGAAAAATGTTAATGTAATATTATTCGAGAAATACATCCCCCAAGAACAATGATGTGAAATATAGAGGTAGTTACTCACCTTATTGTATAAGGAAGAAGAAAGTGTGGAAGAGTATAAGGCTTAATTCACAAGATTATCCAAACATGCATCAGACTATATATGCAATCTAAAAATCATGATTGATCATTTCTTTAATGGGTATAACTTTATTCTCTCAAGGTTTTTAGTTTCGAAAATGTTTTAATAATATGATGATATAGAATCAAATTGAATTAATATAGAGAAGGACTTTTATATATCATATATATTCGAGGTAGATCAAGAGAAGAAGAGTTTGGATGAGTACTATGAAAAAGTGTACACAATAAAGATTTTGAAGAAAAGGAAGATATATTAATCATAGAAAATTTTTATAAAGAAACAACCTAGAATATTCTTATAGGTCATGGGAGTTTGTTACATGTGTAGTGAAAATGGTCATCTAGAAAATGACTACAATGAAAAAAATATACCACTAATATTGATTGCTTCAACTTTAAATAGATGGGGAATTACTTAAAGAAGATCTCCAAGTTTCTGGGTAACATTCCATAAATGTATCCATGGGGATACGACCATGCATTTTGAATTACTACATTCATAGTTGAAGTTAATAGATATGTGGTCAGAAGTAATCATATCATAATCTCTAAATGTAAAAAAAATTATATTTGATTCAGGTTCTATCAACTCATTTATATCTAAATAATTTTATAATACTATCACATCTATACCACAATAATTAGATTATGTGTTTGAAGTGAAAAATATGAATGGTTAAATGGTCACATATCAAGTCTATTTCTCCTCAATGATAGAAGTTTTTTAGAATGTGATATAAATAATGATATTCTTTCACCTTTTGAATTTCATGTATCTATGGGCATATATTGTCTCCCTCAATATAGAGGCTCTATAAATAGATGAGTAAGGGAAGTTACAATCATTAATTCAAATCGTCCTGTGATATTATTTTCGTTCAAGGATGATCCTGAACTAAAAATGGATATTTCATTCATCATATGAGGTTTAATATATATTAATGAGGTATATTTATCTATCATGGTTTGGGAGAAACTCCTTATTGAGTATGTTACCAATTTATGGAATTTTTTTGATATCTGTATGGAATAGTTTCATAGTATTCCCATGAAATAAGAATTACTATTTTCTATAGAATTCATACTTGTTTCTAAATTTATTTCAATGAATCCTTATAGAATTAGCCTTATTTAGTAGTATGAATTGATGATGAAACACCATGAGAATATAAATGAAGGATTTATTCAGGCCAGTTTTTCTCTATGGGGTGAACCTGTTCTATTTTTTTTGAATCAATATGGCTCAATGTTTCTTTACATTGATTATCTTGAAATTAAAAAATCATTGATAAGAACAAGTATCCTATACCAAATATTGATTACATATTTGATAAATTATGTGGATATTAATAAATTAATAATATTTATCTTTGATCTAGATATTGTAAGATAAGGGTTAAGAATTATGGTATCCCCAATACATCCGTTTTTATGAGTTATGGTCATTATTAATTTAAAGTAATTCCATTTTCACATTCTAATTTTTATTCTTTATTCATGGATTTTATGAAAATAGTACATATATATTAACTAGATAGTGTTTTAGTCATTATAAATAATAATCTTATATATTCAAAGACTAAGGATGAGAATGAAAAACATTTGAGTACTGTACGGAAGACCCTACAGAAGGGGGGGGGGGTATATTTAAAATTTAAAAGGAGTGAATTTAAGATAATAAAAATGAAATTCATTGGTCATATAATTTCAATGTAATGTATATTAGTTGATCCTTCAAATAAATTATTAAAAATAGATTAGGCCAAACATGGTAACTCAGATCCATAGTTTTCATGGGTTTCCTAGATTCTATGGTTTATTTGTTATGTATTTTAATGACTATCTAACTCGACCACCATGTTGACTAACGAGTTATTGATGTTATTGTGGATAGATAAATGTGTGTTTAAATTCAATTAATTGAAGTGATGGTTGGTAAGTGTGTTTGTATAAAAACTACCAAAAAATAGAGATATGATTATGATCAATAGTATTACATCCATGTAAGGTATGGTATGCTTTTTAATGTTGAATGATATGGTGATAGTTTATTCCTCCTACTAATTGATACATCATGATTAGAATTACTTGGAAGGTCTTTTGGATCTTACAACTGTAATGTTATCATTGATGATATGGAGGTATTATCTATATGTTGAAAGGTGTGATATATATACAGTGATCATGAAAGATGGAATTATATATAAAATCAAAAAGAGTTGAATATACACTAGACATGATTGTTGAATTTGATAAAAGATTATCAATAATCAATACATTACCACCTTGGGAAGGAGAACAAGGTGGTAAATACTCTAAGTCAGAAAGATCTTTCAATTTAGTTCATGATATGGATTCAATGAGATCCAATATTTTTATTTTTTAGAATTTTTATCTGGAAATATTTTGGAATGTGTACATAAAATATTTTTCTTAGATTAATTATAACCATCCATATATGCGAGGATTAATAATTAAGGTAAGGATGATGTGTAGTTATAGAATAAGGTGAGGAAAGTTCTGGAGTTCAACAATAACAATGCTGGAATGAGATTGTTCAAGAACCATTTATGTTTCCCATCAATACCTGATTTGAATAAGGATCTATTGTATTATGATCATATATCACCATTCCTTATTCATACCAAAAGTACAAAGATGTACAGATATAAGGAATAATATTTATAGTTGGATAACATGAAAAGGAATATTGTTGAGTACGAATCCTAATACCTATTGTGTCAAGAAAGTCATGTTTGAGAGGCATGTTTCTAATGGTATCATAAAACCATTACCCATTCTATAGTAGAAATTTGAAAAAATTACTATAGATTTCATAGTCAGACTTTTCAAAAAAAACTAAAGGGAATAATATTGTTAATGTTGGGGTCAATCACCTTAAAAAATCAGTGCATTTTATTACTTTTAGGGAAGGTTTCCATAATTATCAACTTACTCTATTATATATTAAGTATTTTATTATATTTCATTGAGTATGTCTCCTAATAGTATTTTCTCAGGATCCAGGGTTTACCATGATGTTTCAGAGAATCCTTCTATAGGCTCTAGATAAAAATTTGAGTTTCAGTGCTACATATCATACTCATATATATGCACAGAATTACAGTAAAATTTAGACTCTATAATATATTATATGATCATTATTTATGGATTTTAACGGTGTTTGGGATCAACACCATCCATTGGTGTAACTTTATTAAAATAATAGCTTTTAATCAAGAATTTAACAGGTTCCTTATGATTTCTTTTTGTTGATGGATGTGGGGGACTCTAATATGATTGGATAAAGATAGAAGAAAGAAGCTATTGGGACCAGATACATCTGATTAAATTTATGTTAGGTTAAATCTATTGAATAGTATATAAGGCCATCTTAGAGTTGACAAAAAATTTATTCCAATAATTTTCAATGAGACATAGTGTTTTAAGTGGGTGATAAGGTATTCCTATGAATATCTAGATGGAAGAAGGTTATGGGGTTTTGAAATAATTTAATTTTATTCCCTAGATTTGTTAGAACTATTCAAATTCTCCATCATTTCAATATTATACATTATCATTTCAAACATCCGTCGAATCACTCCCATGATCACAATGTGTTCCATCGATCACTCATAAGAAAGTATATAACTGATGCTTCACACATACTAAACTCAAGGATCATACCTTTTGATTATGATCTATCTTATGAGGATCAACTGGGTGGGATTATTTATTTTAGAGATAAATTGTACAAAAAAAGACCATTCCCCTTATCAAAGATTTATGGAGAAACCATAACATTGAAGAAGCTACATGGGAACATGAGGATGTTCTAAGGTAGAGGTATCCTTAGTTTATTTTTATCATAGTGATAGAAATTCAAGGGAAAAATATTTATGACGTGTATAATGAAAAATCCCAAGATTTTATGATATACTTCCCCTCTAATAATTTTATTGATTTCTTTCCTTTCACTTAACCCCATGTATAAATGAACTGTAATATAATATATCATTATAACATAGTTTTCAAATTGCTGAGTAAAAATAATACATACTATAAAATTACACATTTATTTTTTACTCATGTATTAATTAAATTCATTGTCTATCCATTGATTATAATGTTAAATAAAATATTTTGAAATTAAATGAAATTTTTTTATAAAAAATTGTGCATATGAGTGCAATTTAATTTATCATAATAAATTAAATTTAATACTATAGGTGAATTATTTTTTTTGTAATTTATATAATATATTGTAAATATAATGTTTTTAAACTCATCAAATATTGTTTTATAGGCATGAGATGTGAATAAATCTAGTAATATTATTACAAATATATTTTTCTAAAAGGAATTTTTCATCTCATTTTGCATTATTTTTTTAAATGAATTTCAAAAATAATTTCGAAAATAAATTTTATAAAATTTAATATATATTTTGAATCATGTGGTGTAAATTTGATTAATAGATCCTTTTTATTTTCACAAATTTTAAATAGAAACCATGGTAATATTTATCACATTGCTAAAGGGTAAATTATTGAAACAAAGTTAAAAATAATATGACGAGAACAAAAAAATAACTCTAAAACTTCAATGAATTTTATTAGAAGACTTTATTTCAACCATAATAGTCCAAACTTATAATATATTACTTATTTTCATTTGGATATGATCTGGAACCTTATATTATTATGTGTCGAATAAAGTTAAATATATCTTTTTCTTTATTTTAATAAATATAATTTTTTTACATAAGGATAGAAAATGATATGTTTGTTTACAAATATTAATTTAAAATATAAATGATTTTTTTCTTGGTAATTTATTTATATATATATTTAAAATAATGACCTCAAATTCTTATAGAATTTCGACACAATATTTTTTCAATTTATTGAAAAATAATATAAATGATTTTATAAATAATAAAGGGGTTTAATTTAAGTAATTATTGTGTTCCATGATTTTTATAGATGAATATATCATATTATTTTTGTTTTAAATATTAGATTAAAATTATGTGTTTTTATTGATGTCTTTATGGTCAAATTTATTGAATTGTTCCAAAATTGAAATTAATGATATTTTATGATGAATAATTTATTATTAAATGATTTGAAATTCATAAAAAAATTATATTCATCCATGTTAATGGGATTTCGTTGAAAAAATAATCCATGGTCTATTTATGGGTTTTTATCTTTTTATGGTATCACTATTAACCCTTAACATGTAGTAAACATTAAAATTTGGTAATTGTCAAAAGGGTTAAAGGGGGGATAAAATTAAAATATAATGGTATAGGAATATTCTATTGTGGACCAAATTTTAACAAATGAAATGATTTTTACTCATAATATTCTTAGCTTTGAATTATTTTAATTTACATCCTTTTCGACATGGAAAAAATTATTTTATATAAATACATTATTAAATTCCATGAATACCCCTACACACTCTTATAAAAGGACACCACATCTATTTTTTCATTATATCCTATGTAGACTTATATATCTTCCAAATACAATATAATTTTCATCTTAAATTCCATGTTATTGATGTGTTGTTAGTACCAAATGACCAACCTTATTGTTCTTAAGATGATATACAAATGAGTTTTTTCAAATAGACTGTAATCAACATAACCAAGCTCTTTATTTAATTACATATTCTTTTTCTAACTTCAATTATGTCATAATAAATTTATATATAATAATACTGTTATTATAAATATAATAATATGTTAATATATTTATTTAAATTTATCTATCTATCTTCATCAATTGAGAAACAAAACCATTGGTCATGTGTACGGTGGACTACCACCTCACGAACTGATGGAATATGTTTTCCATCATCGCATCAAATAGATAGTAATAATGATGAAAATAATGAATATATATTATATATAAGAAATAATTATGATTTTGGAATTAAAATATCATATGTTCATTCTTACTTCCCAATCCATTGGAAAACAGTAACATCACTAATGTGTTTGTGTGGTTTACCACTATCACGAAACGATGTGACATGTATTTCATTTTACCATTACATGAATGGTAATATGGATATATTAAATTACTATCTATGATATATATGAAATAATAATGATTCTATAAAGGTTAATTATTAGATACAATTATTTCTTTTAATCCTCTGAAAGTGAAAACATTGTTCATGCGTACATACATCCTACTGTCTCCATGAGCGGTGTAATTAGTTTTCAATATATATATATATTATGGATTAATTTAATTATGTATATAATGATTATATCTAATATTAATATGATGAAAAATTTTATGTAGATATTTTTTCCATAATCAATTTATATGGACCAAAACTACCAAATCAAAACATACATGAAAAATGAAGCAATTAACACATAAAATGATAGTTATAATAAAATAGTTTCAACCAATAGGTGATAAAATGTTATAAATGGATTATATATTATATTATAGATATGTATATTTTTCATGTATTTAAGTATAAAAAACAAAATTTATTATATGAGAGGATAAAAGATCTTTTTTGTAAATTCAAATTTGAGGTAAGGTACTTCATCTCAATTTCCAATCTATTCAGACATATTTTATATTACGACCCTATTTAAATTAATGTCATGTATATAAATAATATTTCAGGTATTTAAAATTAATATATATTTATTCCATAATCTTAATGTTTCATTTGAAGTTACTCTTTCAAAATGAATTTTTAAACATAATGACTGGCTTATTTTTGTTTTATAATTATTATATTTTTCATATATATCTATTTTTATAAAAAGTGTTAAAAAGTTATATTTATTTACGAAAATTATTTCTAAAGGACATTTTAAGATAAAAATTAATTTTTAAATGTTCTAAAATGAATATTTCTAATTTTTTCTAAAAATTTGATTTTTGACATCATTAGAAATAGTCAAAAGGATTGTTTTTTTTCATATATGGAATTAATATATTTTACAACATATATACCAATAGTATTCTATTTATATTATTATACAATATTTCAATTGATTAAAAAAGACTTTTTTTAGAAATTAATATAATTATATCTCTTATATTTTCTTTTCTTTTCAAAATGGCATGATTTTAATAAAAACTTCTTTTTGGATGAATTGATGGGATTTCATAATCACATGATTAAATTTTTGTTCATTACATTTTCTTTATAACATTAAATTTATTATGATCATATTTTGTTGGAAATTACATTTCAAGTTTATATCAATATTCTTTGTATCATTGATATACGTACTTTCTAAACTATATACAATTTATATATGTGGTATTTTACTATGGAGGTTATTTTATTGATGGTGGAAATATTAATATTCCATATTATTTACAAAATATGGATATTTTTTATCTGGAAATTTGTTCATCAATTAAATGGATTTTTAAACATAATAGGAATTTATTAGACCCACAATGACAGATGGGGCCCGAAATTATATAGCCCTTGAATGCATCTACATTTTTTATGAGAAAAAATTTCAAGGAAAATTTAATGGGTTAATTGGTGAAAACCTACCAATTGAATAAACTGTCATGGTGGAAGCTCTATATAGAAATAGATATAATGATGTATGAGATCATGATGACTAATTGTAGTCATTTTATTATTTATAATTTTGGTATAATCGTCCATGAGATTGATACATGGATATTATCCTTGTATTCATTTTAGGCTATTGTTATTTATTAAAATGGAAAGTGTTTTCAGTTACATACCATTCCATATTGAATATGACATATTTTAAAATTTTAGCTTCTAATATACATAACCCTTACTAAGAACATGATCTTACCATTTATTTTTTTCCTTTACCATGGTTATGAAGATGGATATTATGAATATAATAAAGGATTAATTTTTTTCATGTCCTATTTATTTTATATTTCTAATGTATTAAGGGAATAATGTAATTATTTAGTTCCTCTAGGAAAATAATCTTATTTGTTCATGATATGAGATACTTAATACATGATACCAATTTTATAAAGTAAACTCTAGCTCTAGGTTACTAGATTAGGGGTTTATATAAAAATAAATATAACTAGTATCGTAACATTTTTTTACATAATTGTAAAATTCTCATGTGGTCATGTATAAACACCTTGAGTGGTGGATTGACATAATGGAATTTGAAAATTCTTATGAAGAAAAATTTTCATTCCTTGAGTGATGTTTTAATGTAATGGATTTGGAAAACTCCCATAATGTTGTATTCACATTACTTGAGTGGTGATTTGTACATGACATTAGTTTGTTTCTATATATGATAAAATGGATTCTTGGGTCTAGAGACATCAAGAAATGGTTGTAGAAGGCTTGGTATTAGATTTTAGTGTTAAGAGAATATTTATTTTGGTGTGGTCACTTAAGAAAGAAAGATACAATTATGTTCTTATAGACATATGACACTGTCCGCAAAATGTATGACCGAACTATAGTGTTTTCACAAAGTTCGATAATCAGTGAGGTTTTAAATACGTTATTACACTTAAATAAATCAATTTCTGTAATTGTATCAAATTTTATATGCATACATACCAGTTTGGTTTTATTTTTGGACATCATTGAAGGTGACTTACTATATTCTACTCACACATTTCTTAGGCCATGATTTGGTACCCTAAAGAATATCAAAATTGTTATATTGGATAGAGAAAATAGACTGATGCTTAATGGTTAATTTGGACTAGCTATGATGGTTTCTTTATGTTGGTACTTGGTATGAATTAGGGCCATATTGATGAGTTTTTGTTTATATCTTGAATACGTATTTTATTTTATAGAATGAATATATGATCCACCAACAAGTGATTTATTCACCTATTTGACACATTCATTTTGTTATAAAAGTTTTATTGAAGTTATTAATCAGAAATTTTCATGTCCAAGTTAGCATATAATCCAAATGATGTGATGTGAACACTGTTATTCAGTTATTTTTTCTACTCCAATGATTTGGTATAATCTATGTATGGTATTCACTCAAAAAATTACATCTAGTTAGAAACCTATAGTGTACATAGAGGTAAGATTGAGGTTAGGTAGTGACATCGATCGAATCAGAAAATTGTGGTCTAAAGAAGAGGGGTTTTATAAAGTGGTATCATAGAAAATTTCCTTTTTTTATTTTGTAAAGGAACACTTTATAATAGGATGTGTTGAGATTTTTTAATGAAATCATACTGGATTATAGAAAATTGAATATATAGGTGATTTATGTTACCAAGTGTGATATTTTTGTCCTTGGATTGTATTTTTTTAGTTGAATGATTTCATATGTTTGGTGAAAATTAATCATGGGATTCTTGATTTATAAAAATTTTTCTCATGGTACAGAATAGAAAGAGAATGTGTGTACATTCATGCATCGTGATAGTCATGTAAGTATTACTTGTCATTTGTGAAATTTCGATGACTGATTAGTGTATATATAAATATATTTCTATGAAAAAATGTTGGGTTGATCATATATATTGTTAATAACATCTTATATGGAATTTTCTATATAATGTTTTGGTGTTATCATTCTAGGAAATTTATAAGGAAGATACCATGATATAAAATCATATATCAATGACTCATTTAATAGTGATTTTGGATAAATAAAGAGCTAGTAAGCATCCTGTAAGGTTTTATTCTCCCATATCTTGTCAATAGTTTCTTGTTTTAAAAAAATGGAAATATAAATCCTTGATGAAAAATATGAAAAAATTGGGATATAAATCAAGGAAAAAAATGGAACATGATCAATATTGTGATATCATGGTTACTTTGTTTTATCTAAGATTTGATAGTATCCATGTGAATTATTTTGACATATTTGTTTAGGAATTTTAGATATATAGTACCTTAGAGGGCCGTAATATCAAACCATGAAGATGAAGGATAACATTACCCACTAGCGAGTCAACTGGAGCCTAAAAAAGTTTCCAGTTAATCCTTTGATGAATAAATTCATGAGAGTTTTTTATATTGTATAGTCGATGGATAGGGGGACTCCACAATCTATTCCATATATGTATGATTTGACCCATGATTTGAAGTTGTTACACCCACCATAGTTTACAATTGAGGGTGGTCCACAATAAAAGAGCTATGTATATAGTCAATTCAGAAATTTTTTTATCATCTAGAGACTCATCAAGAATGAAGATGAAAGACACAAGTTTATATGTTATGGGGACCATTGAGGGTCTGGAAGGAAGATGATGTACTGGCTGCCCAGTGTATTAGTATTTCCAGGAGGTGATTTCATATGTATTTCATTAGTAAATTCCTCATAGGGACCTATAGTTCATACATGGACTATGAATTTATGAATTTCTCATATAAATAAATATCTTTTAGGGATTTATAATCTATATTCACTTATTTTTAGTTATTTTCCTTATCCAAAGATAGTTATGAGTTTCCTATGGCTAAAATTTTTGGGGATGTACTACATTAAAAGATCATGTTGTAGTTTAATTTCTTCCACCTAATTTTTTTATGAAGATTATATAGTGACCCTATCGTTTTACACATATTATTACATGATTTTAAGAATAATTAACCATCAAATTACAAACCCAAGATCGTAAAGTCTAGTGTAATTAGATAATTAGGTTCGTAAATTAAAAAACATGGAAATAGAATAAAAAATATTTATTTTAATAATACACAAATAAATCATAACATCCATTTAGATCCTACATATGCATAGGAAAACATGGGGAATATATTTACACAACAATATTATTTAAAAAGGCCAGTAAGGGTATAAACATAGGAATAAAGAAAATAACATGGGTTAAAGGACATAAAATAATTATATAAAAAGTAATGGAACATGAATAAACATACGAAATCATACCATGTAGAGTATGGGGACATGTAATGATGGAATAATTGTAATTTAGAAACAAAAAACTACATAAAATAAGTATTAGACAAGTGAAACATCCAAGACCATTGCACATGGTGGGATAAAGTCTCTTTAAGGAATCATGTTCACTCGATGTCCAAACATGACGTCTCATGAGACTAAAAATTAACCAATGCATTGGAGAAATATCTGAGAACAACTATAAAAACATATTTATTTATATGTGTTATATAAGAAGAATTAATCCTGAGGTATAAACATAAGGGTTACCCAAGGAAAAATTATGTATCATAAACATGTCATAAGTAATAACCAAATGGTGTGTCATAAATGATTTCATAAAATAATTGATTTAAATCAAAAAGAGAAATTAATATTAGAAAATAGGGATATGTAATGATAACGAATGTCCAATTTATGTGAAAACATTAAAAATAATGTTTAGTAAACATTTGAAATGATCCACATTATTTTAGTTTAAGGGAAAACATTAAAGAGTATTCAAAACGGAAAAGTCATAATTGGTTATATAAAACCAAAAATGAACCAATATTTTTTTTTCATTATTTAGTGAGTGATTTTAGAAAAATATTTGTTTCTTAAAACAAATTATGGATGGTAATTGAAAATGAGTAATAATTTGTGATGTTTCTATTAATCAGGTTCGCTTATTATGAAGAAATGATATGTGAACATTATAAACCATGTATTTCCTATTAAAAGAAATAATAATTTTGATAGAAACTTATATTTGGTACATAAAACTATAATATATGATGATTTAATAATAAGAACTAAAAATTTCATTGAGATAAATATAGAGAATGAAGAACCTGAATAAACAAATGGAGGTTCGGGGGAGAATCTCTAACCTTATCTTTGAAAGTGTTCTTCACTTGATCTTAATGTCCTAGATGATCAAATTAAATCCATTAATTAATTAATTATTAACCTTTTATAAATTTATTTTATTTATTATAATTTTATTAATTTCATTTTTTTATATTCTAATGAGTTATAAGATACCCTTTCATCATTTGAGAGTCTTTATTTCCCTGGATTCCATGGTTGGTTTATTTAAATAAATGTATGAAATATAATGTAAAATTGGAATAGATATCTAGAATTTATGTTATATGTTGTTAATGAACTTATAAATATTAAATTGGTTTATTTTTAATTTTGTTATTTGGGGGAGGATGAATCATTAGATAAGTTGTTGGTGATGATAATTTATATTATTTTGGCGGTTTTTTGATCATCAAAAACAAGTTTTGTTTCATTGTTCATTAATGTGTATAAAATTAAGATTTAGAATATAAAAAGTGTTCTAATAAAATATAAAATAATTACTAACCATAATAATTTTTTGATCATCATCCTTGAAGATGGTATAGGAAAATGAAAGAGCTTCATCAACAATTGTTGTAAATCAACACATGACGTATTATGTTTTCATTTTTAGAATAAATGGGAGGGTAGAAGGGGTAGTTATGACGGATTATTCCATTAAAATAACTATATTAAATTATATTTATAATATTGGAGTCATCATGAATATTGAATAAGGGGTGATGATGATATAATACAAAAAATGAAAAGAATTAATATAAAATTTAAGAGGAATTTACCATTTGAATTCACCTCCTTGAGAACTTCATTAGGTAATTTGGATTTGTTCATTTTTTTTGAGAAACAATGATCCTAGATTTGGGGAATGTTATTGTTCATAATTTGTAAAATCATCAAGTCTTTGGAGTTGTGAGGAGAAAAGGTGGTGAGGGGTAGTATTTATAATGGGAGGAAAGGTGTGTTGTGATTATTTTATTCATTTTTTTATTATTTTGGATCAACAATATAAATAGTTTTCATTTTCATGACTAAATATATTAAATAGAGAGTGATATTTCTAGATTTTGTTTTTTACATCAACTATGACTTGAGGAATAAAGTATTTAACTTAAAATGTATATACTATAAATCAAAATATTTTAATATTCACAAAAAAATAAACTATTTTGGAAAAATCCAAAAAATTGAGACTAACCATTTTTTATGTGTGGAATTTGAAGATGAACTCTATTTTATGAAAATAATTTTCTATATATGATAAATTTAATTATCAATTAAAATCATTATTTTTTCAAAAAACAACAATTTTAAAATTATAACAGATTTTATGACACTTTTAAAAGATAATTAAGGTCTAATAAAATAATCTTATAATCCTTAGAAAACAGAATACTAATTTAAGAATCTGTTTTATGAAAATATATCTTCATTTAAATCATAAAATAAATTATTAAATTACAATTAAATATTTATTACTTAGAAAAATTGAAATTCGTAATTTTTCATTTTTAAAACATTTATTTCAATATTCCATGATATAAATATATTATATTTTCATTCATAAGATACAAAAACTTTATTCATACATTTTTAGGTGAGGTTACTATTCTATTGGCCAATTTACTATTCCAAATGGTCACATTACTATTCCAAAGGTCAAGTTACTATCACATTAGTAAATTTTTATTAATTTATATGAATTCAACATATTTAATTCATTATTCATTTATAAAACATGTATTGTTTTATATATATGATTTATACCATATGGAAAAATTATATGAAGGGAATTCCCATTGATAACATTTTTTGTCCTTACATTCTTACCCCCTTATGAAATATCTCCCTTGAAATTCCCTTTAAGAAACAATGTTGAGAACAAGTGAGGGTTGTTATCCTTCATCGCTTTCCCCAGATCCTATGTAGCCTCTTCATACTTCTGGTTCTACTATAGTACATTTACAATGTGAGCGGTCTTGGTGCATTGAACATTATCTCTATGATTCATGATCTTTAGTGATTTCTCCTCATAAGTGAGATCACATTACAACTATACCACCTTTGAATCTAGTGCATATGAGTGATCTAGTATGCCATTTCTCAAGATAGATACATGGAATACATTTTGTACTTTAGACAAGGTTGGTGGAATTGTTAGTTGATAGGTCGCATCCCTAACATGATCAAGGATTTCAAAGGGGCCGGTGTGCCTTGGAATTATCTTAATTTCTTCCCAAATATCATTATCATATTCCATGGAGATATAAAAAGGAATAAAATTTCTCCAAAGAAACTCTAGGTCATATTTACAATTGACTTCATATCTCTTATATCGACTTTTGGATACCTTAATATGCTAGTGAATAGTTTACACATTTCCACCATTTCTTCCACCATTTAAAGTCCTAGTATTATAAATTCACCAACTTCATCTCATCAAACTGGTGTTCTGCATCTTTTCTGACAAATAGCTTCATACAGATCCATTTATATGATTGAGTGAAAACTAATATTGTAATAGAACTCTACTAGATGAAAATGTTAGTCCCATCCTCCTTTTATGTCCAGAGAACAATATGTAAACATGTATTTCATTTTTTGAATAGTCTATTCATATTAGAAATCAGGTTGAGGAATATAAGTCGAACTAAAGTTTATCATAGTGTGTAGAGCTTATTGGAGGCTTTTCCAGAACATTGAGGTGCTTCTCAAAACATAATCGGATACAACCCATATTGGTATTCTATTCATCCTTACAACTTCTCTAATGTATATCTATGCATGTTTCTCAAGTTTTAAGTTCCCTCAAATTTCTATAATGTGACATTTCCTTGTGGTACGATCTACAAAAATCCATATATAATTATTTACACTAGATTTCTTTACTTTTCTGGTGAAAAAATCCATGTAGATGTCTTCTCATTTACATGTTGGTTTTGGAAATGGTTACATCATACCCTAATACGTTTTCTTTTCATCCTTAACTTTCTTACATACTAGGCACTTTGAAATATATTCAACGATCACTTTTATCTTATTGTCACACTAATGGTTCTATTTTATATCTCAATGCATCATTTTGTTCCCTAGTTGAATAGAGAATGTTAAGCTATGTGAATCATTCAGAATCTCCTTTGTTATCTCTAGATTGGATAGTGCACGTATTCATGAACCAAATATTATAGTTCCTTCCTGATCAATTTTAAACCCAAAGGATTTCCCATTTCTCATTAAATCCACATTATTCTAAATTTCCATAACATTTCATTGAGCATCATTTGTTTTCTCCACGAGGTATGGTTAAGCAATAATTTGAGAAAGCATTGATGATGTTCCTTCCTTAATGATTCCCATTCCCATCCTCTTCAAATCTTAGATGATTGGATACTTCAAAATTATCTTCATTGATAATGTTTCGGGATCCATTATACTCAGAGTATGTGTCATATTATTTTCCTTACTATGATGGTAATAGATTTAGAAGTCATAATCCATGATGAGATATAACCATCTTCACTGGAACATATTGTAATTATTCTATGTGAATATGTATTTAAGGCTCTTATGATCAATATATTTTGAAAACATCTTTCCATAGAGATAATTCCTCCCCATTTTCAATGTGAAGATCACAGCCTCCAACTATATATCATGTGTTGGGTAGTTTTTCTCATGAATTTTCAACTACCTTAAGGATTAGGCCATCACTTTATAATTTTGCATCAGTAAACAACCTAATACCTTCTTTGAAGAATCATTGTAAACCATAATGTGTTCCCCACTTATCGGTAGTTGGAGAACTAGTATTGTAATAATCCACTTTTCAAATCATTGATAATGTCTTCATGTTATCTTCTCTAGAAAAACATCAATCATTTCCAAGTTAGCTTGGTTTTTGAGATTGATAATCGTGATATGTTCTTTTAAAAATCATTAGTAAGGCCCATATAGACCACGTAATGTACGGATCTCCATTACAGATATTTTTTTGGGCCACTCCTCAATTAAATTTGTGTTATAAGGGTCCATTGATATTCATTTCATGGATATAACATGCCTTAATAATGATACTTCCTCCATCTAGAACACACAATTATTGTACTATTCAAAAAAATTATCTATTCTCAATGTATTTTTCAATTTATTCAAATGAACCTTGTTTTCTTGAAAAATATTTATTAAAAAATATTTTCTTGTATATTCTCATTCCATGGAATTAATTTTATCCATGTACTTTGCATTCATAATTAGTTTCCACCACTAATCAGCTTCCCCATTCAAATGATATACAACTATCAGAAATTTCTCTTCTTCCTAGTACCGAGAAAATATATTATCTTGCGAATGGAATTAATCCATTGTTCTGTGATTAGGGGATCATGTGATCCACTAAATATAGGAGGCTATTGATGCATGTATAATTTGACCCAAACATTCTCTCTCTTAGGAGAAGGCGGTTCTTCCACATGATTTAAGATATTATTTATAACTTGGTCGAGTTGACCAATTACTGTCATAATGTTTTGATCACCTATTCTCATCATATTTTGAATATCATTATGGGAATCATCACATTTACTATGAAGTTTATTGTTTGCAGGGGTCCCTCTATTTATATACATTAACAATGAAATTAAATTACAATTAGGGGTCTTGAATACATAGCTAATAATCATATAAAATGAAAACATTTAACATTTAAGGATAATATTTTAAATTAAATGTTTATCCTAACTTGTGATACACTACGATTCAATCTAGGTTATCTGTTGTAATAGAATTATCCCCATAATTCTTTAAAAGGTGTGCTAGTAAAAATATCCAAAATAAATATAGATTTATCTAATACCAACTATAGTGACTCTAGCCTTTCACATTAATTATTAAATGAATTTAAGCATAATTAACAACCAAATTACAAGCGAAGGATCGTAATGTCAAGCGTCTTTAGATGATTAGGAACACAAAACTAAAAACATGGAAATATAATGAAACATCTAAAATTTAGTCACCCATAAATATATCATAACATCCATTGAGATCCTACATCTACATAGTATATCATGGGGAATACATGAAAAAAATGATGATCTAAAAACCACAGTATGGGTATAATCATAGGAATAAAGAAAAGAAAATGGGTTGGAAGTCATAACAATATGAAATAAAAAAGGTATGGAACCTAAATTAACATAATGAAGAATAACATGTAGAGTATGGGGACATGTAATAATGTAATCATATTAATGTTTCAAGAACACATTACATGACATAAGCATGATTCCTGGATAACTACCGTGACCATTTCACATTGTCGACAAAGTCCCATATAGAAATCAAGATATCTCTTTATCCCAACATGAATATTAATTTGACAAAATATAAACCAATTCATTGTAGAACTATCTAGTAACTCCCATAATAAAATGTTATTGCATATTTGTGGCACAAAAATAATCAAACATGAGGTATAAACATAAAGGTTTCCCATGGAACAAATAGGGTGTCAAAAATATGTCATAAGGAATAACCAAAGGGCGTATCATAAAAGAGTTCCTGAAAGAATGGATTTAAATAAAAAATTGATATTATTAAAAGAAATTATGCACATATAATTATAAACTATGTCCAAATTATGTAATTTTTTTTAAAATGAGTGTTTTGGAAATATTAAATATGAGCCACATTAGTTCGGTTTAATGGAAACATTAAAGATTATTTAAAACTGAAAAGGGTAAATTGTTTGTAAAAAACCTGAAATGAAAAAAGATTTTATTTCATAATAAAATGATTAATTTTATAAATATAATGGTGCCTAAAAATATATTAATGACCCTACATGAAAATGAGTTGGAATTTGAGAAGTTCCCTTTAATCGGGCTTGCTTACCGGGAGGATATGTGCAGGGAACATTATAAAACATATATTTACCCATCAAAGAAATAAAAATAGGGGCATTAAAATATTTTTGGAACATAAAAATATATTTTATGAGGATTACATAAGAAAACATATTAATTACATTTGGATAAAGGGATAAAATTGTAACACAATAGAAAAATTGGGAGTTTGGTGAGAATCCCTTATCGTTTGTCTGAATGTTTATTCACATGATCATAATGTCCTAGATAATAAAAATAAATCCATTAATAAAATACATCATAAAATTTATAAATTTATTTTATTTATTATAATTTTATTATGTTCAATTATGTCCAGTTGATGAGTTATATAATTCAATTTCATTGTTCTTATGTGTTCATTTACTTGGATTTCAGGATTGGTTCACTTGATTTAATATCTGAAAGCTCATGTAAAATAAGAATAAATATCCATAATTGAGGTTATGTGTTCTTAATGAACATCCTAAAGATAAAATGTTTATATTATTCTATTTATTATTTAGTTTAAAGACGAATCATTAGATAATATTTCAGGGATAATCAGTTAGATTATTTTGGTGGTTTTTTTAACCTCACAAACTAGTTTTGTTATATTATTCATTATTGTGTATAAAAGATATTTTGAGAAGAGAAAAAAACTGTTATAAAATAAATTTTATAATTTTTACCAACGATTTAAATGGTTTTATGATGATACTTGAAGGTAGTATAGGAAAATAAAAGTGCATCATCCACGATGGTGGTAAACGGAAAAATCCCACATGATGATTTAATTTTTAGAATAAAAGGGATAGTGGAAGGTTTATTGATGATTGAGTATTGCATTAACATAAAAAATTTTAATTATATATAATATAATTGATACATAATGCAACATGGATAAGTGGAGGTGAGGGTGGAATAAGAAAATAAAAAAAAATGAAAATAAATTAAGTGAAAATGGAAGAGTAATTTACCTCTTGAAATCTCCACTTTGAGAACCTCCTTAAAGAAATCAGATTCAGTATTTTTTTGATACCAAAGTATCTTTGGCATGTGGAAGGGTGTTAGGATGAATATTGAAAATCTTAAAGAATTTGGAGTTGTGAGTAGAAGAGGTGGTGAGGCATTTTATTTATAGAGGGAGGAGAGGAGGGTTATTTATTATTTTATTCATTAGTTTATTAATTTGGCTCATGAATATGAATAATTTTGATTCCCAGGACTAAGTACAGTTAGTTGAAAATGATAATACAATATTATGGTTCTTACAATAGCTATAACTCAAGTAATAGTGTATTTAACTTATATGGTATATATATAGTAAATCATTGTATTTTACTATTCACTAAAATTGAAATACTTTAGAAAAATAGAAAAAAATCACCATAACCATTTTTTGATGTGTTGAATTAAAAAATTAACTCCATTTAATGAAATTAATTCTCTATATATTATAAATTTAATTGTTAATTAAAATTTATATTTATTCCAAAAAATATCAATTCTAAAATTAAAAATGCTTTTATGACACATTAATAAATTAATTAAGGTAAAATAAAATTATACTATAGTTATAATACAACCAAATAATAATTTAATAATCTATTTTATAAAAAAATAATTTTCTTTTTAATCATTATATTATATATAAAATTTTAATTAAATATTTATGACTTACAAAAATTCCAATACTTAATTTATCATTTTTAAAACATTTATTTACTTATACCATAATAGAAATATATCACAATTTTAGTTATAAGATACATAAATTTTATTCATACATTCAAAGGTGAGGATACAATACTTTTAGGGTAAATAATTTTCATAATTTTTAATTTACTTTTCTAATTTTATGTTACTATTCTATCGGTAAAGGGTCATTGATTTCAATGAATTCCACTTATTTCATTCATTATTCATTTATAAAACATTTATTGTGTTCTTAATGTGATTTATACTGTATGGAATAATAATATCAATGGAATTCCCATTAATAAATTTCTGGTCTGTTATAATTTGTTAACCTAGATCTCATAACTTAATGAAATATCAGTGGGGGATGTGGTGTTAAGAAGTATTCATACAATGGAGTTAATTTTGATGATTTTTCAGGTTTGTGGAAGAGTCGGTCAAATGAGAACCATCAGGGATGCAATGGGTGATAAATACCATATGGATATTCATCTCTTCCTTTACATTGGGAATATGTGGTGTTGTATCATAAATGGGATAAATAAGGAAACTCTAGGTCATAGTATACTAGACCACCCATTGAGTGGTGATATTGTGGGATGTTAGGGAATCTAGAAAACATATTCGTGAGTGATTAGTTGGATTCTTGTAGTATGGGATCTAGGTCTCTACATGGTCCTTGGTAATGATCGACTATGTATGGGAAAACTAGAAGCTGGTGTTCCATAGATCATTCATGTCAAGGTGTAGAATATGGGGAAAAGTAGAGAGATAATAATGGAACCATAGGAATATGACCTAGGAGATTTACGATGGAGTACGGGGTCATAGGATAGGTTAGTTACATGAAATTTATCCTACTCCAACTAACTATGACATTTTTTCATCCATGGTTCTAGGCACTATTCTTATATCATATACTAATGTTATTACCTTATTCGATATATGGGCCTTGCCTTCCTTTATCTTTTATCAATTCTTGGGTGATTTGGGATTGTCTATATACTACCACTATTGGGAGATATTGTTTGATTCACTCTAAGGTATTTGATCTTAGGAATCTTATAGGTGTGTATATTGTGTAGTTATGGTGCATGATTATAACTTCCTACACAACATCATTAAATTGTATATGTGTGGTTTTGATGTGATTATTAGAATAGATTGGCTCAACTAATATCGATCTAAGAGTTATTTTTTCTTTGAATATTATTGTTTACTTACCTAGAGGGCGGGACCATTACTTATTTTAGTTAGTGTAATACTCATGTAGGTCATGGAGGTCAAAATCATTAACTACTAGGTGGGGTCACAACCTAGGTGTCTATATATGTTTTTGATGAGGGAGAAATACACCTGTTAGCATTTTCTCTCATTATATTCAATATTTGGATGACTCCACTGAGTAATTCATTGGATCACCACCATACATGAGGATCATGTTCACAATTGAACTTGATCAAGGTATGGAACCTATTTCTATTCCCAATAAAGGATGATATTAATTAGGCTTCTATAATATAAAGATCAATTAATGTACATGGAAGAAAAGAAGTTCATCCATCCAAGTGTGTCCCCTTGGGTTAATCTAATCATATTCTCAAAGAAGACAGGTAGATCATTGATATTATTTTATTATTAATGTGTGTTAGATGATATAATAGTTCAAAAGTTCCATCCACACCATCAAATCAATTTTTTGACTATATTGAAGGAACATGAGTTTTGACCATGGATTAATTTCAATATGTGTACTATCATCTGAGTTTATGTCAAATTGATATGCCTAATAAGAAAATTTGAAAAACTTAAGGACTTTATTAGTTTATTAATATACCGTTTGGGTTTATTAATGAGTCATCAATCTTCCTGGTATTTTGGAACTAGATCATCAATCATTATTCAAAAAACATTTTTCGTTTTCTTATTTGATTATATTTATATCTACTCTAGGTAAAGATAAATGAATTATCAAAATGTTAGAGAGGTTTTAATAATAGATATATTTCGTCAGATTTATGAAAATATATTATTGTGTAAGTTTTTTCTTGATAAAGATAACTTATAAGGTCATGTTATTAAAAAAGTGGGGTGTTAGTAAATCCCAAGAGTGTAGATGTTGTGGTTTTTAGTAATAACCCATGAACATATTTTATATCAGTAGATTATTATGGTTGGAAGGATATTATCAAGGGTTTATTTAGGACTTCTCCATCTTGGCTATACTATTGCTGGGCTAGACCAAGAAGGGAGTGAATATTTTTTGTTTTTATAGTTATGAGGAATCCTTCAAATAATTAAAAATGTTATTGAATTTCATAATAACTTTGATATTTTATTAGTGAAGTAAGTATTATAGTCTCAATTTTGAAATATAAGATATTATATTGGGTGTAGTTATCAAACAAGATGGTTGAGATGCATCTTATGTGTATTGGAACATAAGGTTGAAAGAGTGTAACTACCCAACCATGATTTGGAGTTGGAATAAATGGACAATGCCTTGAGGTCTTGGTGATACTACCTTCTAAAAGATTGGATCATGGTTTACATTGATCATAAAATATTTAAATACATCTTCACTTAGTCTAATCTCAACCATCGTTAGAGGTGATGATTTCAGTAGCTACAATAATTTAATGTCAATATATTATACAAAACAAGGAAGGGGATCATAGTTGTGGATTCCTTGATTAAAAAAGACACATAACTAGGTGTCCAAAGAGTACTTCTTTTAGTGGAAGGTAGTGACCCTTTTTCTAAAATACATCTAGAATGGTAGATGGAGATCCAACTTTTATATTTTGATTTATTGCTGATGAGGGATAAAATATATGATGTGGAGACATAATTATACTATCCAATGGATGTGGATGAGGTTATTAATGATAGAGACCATAAAGTAGTTCATGTGAGTATATGTGAAAATTTTATGGGGAATGTTCATGAATCAAATTGTGTTTTAAATATATTCCATACCAATATGTATCAAGATGTTTATAGAACGCATTGGAGACATTGAATGAAAAGACATATTGAGTGTTTAACCATTAGATACACCTATTTTAGTTGGTGAAGGTTGATAATGAGTTACATTCTGGTACTCTCAAGTCTTTACCCATTATTAATTAAAAAAGGGATGACATGATAATGGATTTTTAGATGGGTTTATTGAGGATATCATGAGGATTGGATATTTAATGGGTCATCATGGATCTATTAACCAATGTTCCCGATTCATACCCATCTAGGAGACTTATTATACTAATGATCTTGGTAGTAATATTTCCTTGGCAGTGCTATTCTTATATGAGGTAACATGATGAATCATAATTAATAGGGAATTCTATTTCACAGTGAGCTTTTTTACTAGAGTTTAGAAGGATCTGGGAACAAAGATATAGTAATGTATGTCTTACCACAAGTTGATGGATATGTAATCATAGAGTACTGTATAGGTACTAGAGGACATTTCCCAAGAATATTTCCTCAATTTTGTAGGAACTTCATAGAACCACCTAGCCTTGAATAAGTTTTTATATAACAATATCTACCACACACTTATCCAAATGGATCCTTTTAAGGTCTTATATAAGAGACAATGTAGATATCATTTGTTTTGGTTATAATCTAGAGAATAAAATTTTCTATGGAAAGCCTCAAAAAGGAGACTACTAATAACATTTAGTTATTTTAGAATTTAGCGTAATCTTCTCATTGGGTTTATAAATTTTATGCAGACCTGAGATATCATCCACTATAAATATAGGATGTAGGATGAGTTTTTCAATTTTTATCTAAAATACATGGGTAAATTATATTTTTTTTGTAGATAATGTTTGTGAAATGGTTTATAGGACTATTTGAGGAGACTAGATCTGCCACTAAGGTATACAGATATGCCAAAAATATTCCACATCACTTAGATATTATGATATCATCCAGACCCATCTCATGTTATTTATGTTGCTTTCATTAAGATTATGTTCAATGATTATTTTAATGAGTTTCCTATCTATATCATTGACCATAACAAAAAATACCTCTATGGAATGATCATTATACTAGTATGCATGATTTGGAATCACATACACAGTCAAGAGGAGACATTGGAGTTGGAGTCTAACATCTGAGCCCAGTGGTTGGAATTTTTCCTCAGTGAAGATCATTTATTCCCAGGATCCAGGATCAAGGAGTAGCAAATATATAGTTGGGAAGTTTTAATACATATTTCTTCTATTTAGGTTCATTACTCAATAGTATTTAGCAAGAACTAATGTAAAAGTATTATTTAAACATGTTATTGAAGAGTGAGTGTTCTCAGAAAATAGAAATGGGACTAAGAGAAGAATATGTGATTTTTTATGTTGTTGTTGTCCCACCGGATAGAAAGTAAATCTCAACTATTTATCTGGTTGGCTAACTAGTATCCTTATACTCCTATAGGTATCACAAGATAATTGGTGAGCCCGTATGAACTGGCCACTGGACAACATGCTAGCTAGTGGGGTTTAGTGGTTATTCAATGGCCTCTATAGAGTTATTTTAAATTGGAGTAATATTGGACATTTCACCCCTTTTAATTATTAATTCATACATAATCTTAAAACATTATATCTCCATTATAGTATCCATCATGAGGACCATATTCTTCCCCAACACACATGGGTTTACTCCATCAATCTTCTAATAATCCACATGTTTGTTTATTTGATCAATTCATTTCATTAATTGTATGACACATTTCTCATCCATTATTGTTTTCTCTCAGTATCTTGATGTATTTCACCATGGTAGTCTTATATGGATTATTTTGATGGATATTTTTTACTTTATGGATTTCACTCACTCAAAATCAAATCATATTATTATATATAATGTATGGACTCCCCAAGACCTAATGTAAGTGGTTCCTATGTATATCCCGTAGTGACCCTCTTTTCATTATGATGAATGACGTGGTCCCACCATAATGTCGCATATTGAACTTCAAAATTTTGAAATGAGTTCTATTATATTATATTCAAGCTACTATATCATATATGAAGTGTAAGAGCCTACAAATAAGGTTATCCCAATGGGATAAATTGATTTTATGACATATTACATGTCCTTATAGAATAAAGTATGAATTAGGTCTCTTTATAACAAAATAAAACATTAATTTTTCTAATATTTAAATTTTCTAATTTCCAATAAACTTTAATTTTAATACATAGCTCAATTTATGATATATTCCAAGTATGGTAATAGATATATTTTATTGTAAAAAATGTATTGGAAATAATCAAGTGGTCCAATTATGACCTAAAGGCACAATGGCCACATTTGAAATGATATTGAAATTGTGATTTGGATGTGGTTAATGAATCACTTGATATGAAGAATCTAGTATGTTAACATGGAATGATTTAATTGAAACAATCCAATTAACATTATTTCATAATATGATTGGTAGTTTTTCATAATGGAATTAAGAACACCCATGAGGTGGGTTTTAAACAACATGAGACGTTGTTTAACATAACAGGATCGGGAAAACCCCATAAGTTGGTTTTCACATTCCTCAAGTTCAGCCTTGTACACACCGTTAATAGTGGTATAAATGTGATTAAATTGTATCTTTTTTTTCAAATAAATATGACAGTATCCAATAGTGGTTTGTTATTAGGTTTTAGTTCCTAGATCATCCGGGTTTCAACTTGGACACTTTAGGAGGCAAAATATTGCACCATGCTCTAATAAATCTGGCACATTCTAAAGAAATTATTAACTACCCCAAGTGTCACCATTGTGACCAAGAATTAGTGAGGTTTTATTAATATTATTATTCTTTATTAAATTAAATTCATATGTTATAGAACATTTCATACCCCTATATCTAAAAGTAGTTATATTTAGGGATATCATTGGGGATATCCTACTTAGTTATATGCTCACCCTACCGAGGACACTAGTTGGAACATGAGGAGACTTCATGACTATAGGTTTGGACATGGTAAAGGACAAGATAATTAATGGTGGATTTTGATAATATTGGTCCATGTTTGTATGATGGGACTTGGAAGGAATAAATATTAACTAGGGTAGTTTTTATTTCTATCTTGGTTACTCTTCTTAATTATTACATTCTTTATATGATTTTCACACAGGGGCTCTCATCGCCTATATAGTACCATCATTTTGTTATAAAACATTTTTTATGTATTAATGGCACATTCCATGTCCTGATTATGTTAATATGTTGATGATGTGATGTGATCGATATTATTATATTCTTATTTATGCTCTAAGAAGATGATATAGTCTTTATGTGGTAACCTCATAGGCCCTAACATGTATTCAGTTTCATCTAGAAAATGAGGAGGTGTGTTTGAGGGTTTTTAGTGACTCTTGCAAGGATAGAAATTAGTGGTCTCCTAATAGGGGATGTTATTGTTCTCTTTTTATAGTATTTTGATTAAAGTGTTATCAAATATGTAATGTATATTGATAACTTTAATTTCTATTATATCATTTATAATTTTTTTATTAAACTCATTTCGTCCATTCCTATGTTCTTCAGCAATAAGATATTATTATATTTTAAGTTATTATCCTCTCTAAGGAAAAATATATTTTTAATTCAATATTTTTAATTTTTGATTTTTTTTATCATAAAAGTATACTATTTTTAAAAACAATTTTCATCCACTCTAATAGATTTTATTTCTACATGTCTTAGTTTTTCTCTACCCTCAAATGTTATCCTTTCTTATTTTAAAATTGAAATATGTATTCTTACTAGTTGAGTGTATATTTCACATGAAATATTTCAAAACTGAAATTTTTTATCTACATTATGATGTGTGTAAACAATATGTTATCATAAGCCTAAGAGGGTACATGGGTTGTTATCTCAATACCATATGGGTTCAGGGGTTGATAGCCCAATCCAAATAGAGTTTACTGGTTGTTAGCCCAATCCAAAGGGGTTTCATATGTTATTATCCCAATACCACTAGGTTATTTTATTATTATTGTAATTAATGGTAAACATGGTTATTGTTATGTCACATTTCTCTGTTATGTTCATTTTTTATGTTCTATGAATCCTGTTTTCTATCTCATCTTTATATAATCTTATGACATGGTACTTTTCTGATCATGTTAAAAAATATTTTCATGCAATGTTTTTTTTAATTAGATATGTCCACCTAGTCCATGTTTTTTATATACTAATTATCGTACCCTTGATGGAAGGTTCATATATTTTTTCCATTACATGGAATTGGATCTCATTCCTTCTATTTTTCCACCCCTGGGTTATAAAGTGGAGTATGAAATATGATATTTCATGAAAGGGTGTAGTTTTGGGTTATTATACAGTAATATTCATAAATATATTAAATTAATTTTACTATATAGTATATCATGAAAGATAGTAAATGTTTATTTTCTTAGGATTTTGTTATTATACTGAGATTTACTGTTTTAAATTATTAAAATTATTTATAATATTGGTAATTTTATCTTTATTAATCGCAGTTCGTATCAGAGATAGACATCGTTTTTACATGTATTTTGTTATTTTAATGTAATGGGATAAGATAACATTTATAAAAACCCTAGTGATAATTATATGTAAAGGATGATATCCTAAATCTTTGGTTAAGTAGAGATTGTGTAGGTTCTGTGAAATAACAAAACAATATATGAACTATAAGTGGATAACGTCTCCTGTAGAAATGTTTCTATTGATAATTGACATGAAAAGGGTGGTTGAGAATTAACTCAATATACACCTAATGAATGAAAACGTGGAATAATTGTAAAATGGTGTAGACAATCTCATAGGATATTATTTGGTGATTGACAAGATCTTTTTGAACAATTATGAGTGAAACAAATATATTTAAGTTGTAAAAACTAAATGTAAAATGACAATAGATAAACTAGATTAAATAACAAAGATACATATATTATTATTTGAACATTAATTATGGGTTATTTCATTGATATATTTCATTTTCCAAATCTATATTATTTATTCCCAGTAATAAAAATTCCTTGATTAATGTAATGGATAAATCCTGTAGAAACTAAATTAAGAGTGGATGCAATGGAAAATGTAATGATTGTTCCAATTAGTAACTCAATGGGATTGGATCTAGATTAAAAAATATTATGATTATTCTTATCCAATTATAATTAATAATTATTAAAAAATTCAGGTTACTTGAATGCCTAAAACCACATATGATGTGAATGATGGGGTTTGATGAAAATATAGGCGATTAAGATGGTGAATGATAGAATATTAGACTTCATATTATTCAGAAGAAATGATATGGAAATTCATAGGGACATTCATAAATGATCAAGTAAATGCCTCATGTGTGTAGGGATTAGCCTTCATTCTCATGATTGTAAGAAAGAGATAGTGAGGTTGGTCAATATAATGGATGGTGTGATGGTCCCAACAAATTCTTCCCCACACATAAATTCATCAAATGTATGCTAATTGTATATTATAAAAATCAATTCCCAAATATAATAGTGAATGATAATGTTTGGCCTTTATAACCACTTAGACCATAAGAACAAGGGAAATCCTATATAATGACTACCAGTTAAGTGGATCATGATAGTTAAGTAACACTAATCCTTGAATCTAGATTGAAGGATACCTTATTGGTTTTTTTCTAGGCACTCTACTATATTTTGTGATTTTTCAAAGGGAATCAAATCACTAGAAAAATAATAGATATTATTTGAGAAAACATCTATGGATATAATATTACATGATTATGATTATGAAAATGTATTTTATATAAGTCTTATTATTCTTCATTTAGATTAATTTAATGGAGTGGATATATCTTCGTACACTATATATTGATAACAGAAATAGGGAAATCATATTTAGAATTCCAAATCAACCTAATATCATTTATTTGTATAACTATGACTATGAAATCTCTAGGAAAATTCATTTCATGGGTGTTAACACCCAACGATGATGGTTATTTAACTGAAATTGTTGGGAAAAATAAAATATTGAAAATTCCTATTGTGTCGGAATATATGATTTTCATATTCTTACCCATGTTATTAATGTTAATTGTTTATTAAAAGTTAAATATTTAATCATTAATACCTTATAGGCACCATTAAATAGTTTACTTTTGAGTAGTGATTAAAATTTCAAGGATTATAATTATTTTGGGGGGGAGAATTTATCATACTATGATTTCATTATATAATTTACATTAAATAACATTTTCAATAAAAACATTTGCACACAACATTGATCTAAAATGAACCACAATACATTTTAATAGAAAACTATAAATGAAAAATGTAATCATTGTAAGGTAGTTTCTTAGTTGGAGGGTATAAATATCGATAACAATATTATGTTTTTTAAATGATGGATATTTTTAAATATAATGCATTAAAAAATATAAATTAGTGTATCTATGTATCTAATAATTCAATTTAATGATTAAAATATATTTTTACAAAAAAACTCCTTTTTTGCTCTGTGAATTTTTATATCCATAAACTAAATATATTATGGTTAAATAATAAACTTGTACAATTTAAATTTCCAATAATAAAAAAAATTAGATTCATTATAAAAATATTATAATGTAATGTGTTTTTGAATTTTTCATGAAAGATTAATTTTGGATGAATAATAAAAAATACCATTTCTAAAATTATTGTATCATTTATTACAATATCATAAAATTAAAATTACTTAAATATTTATGGAAGCTTTTTACTTAAAAAATATATATTTATTAGGTATCATTATATATTTGTAAGTAATTATTATTTATTTTAAAAACCTTGTTTTATATTTTATAACATAATAAATATTTTATTCTAAAAAAAACTATTGTTGGTATTTTTTAAATTAAGAATTAAATAGGTGAAATTATGCCTTGGGTTTTTTGTAATAAAAGAAAGTGATTATTTGTTTAAAAATAAACTAATTAATTCATTAAAAATCAAAAATATATATAATTTTATCTAAACAAAATATTTTCTCAAAAAAATATTTTTCTAAAAATGATATGTATAGGTTATGTGTGATGTATTAATTATTTTCCTCCCACACCAAGAAATTATATTTTTAAAAAATGTATTAATATTTTTAATCTTAATTTCTAAATTATTTAGTATGTCCCATTTTATTTTTAGGTATAAAAATTAAATTACTTAGTTAAAACCATATTTTTAAAAGGTTTTTCAAAAGGGGTAAATGACCTAAAACATGTTCAAAATTTTGAGTGTCTCTTTGAACTAATTTATATTTTGATCATTATAATAATTTATTTCTTTATTTCTTTTATAAGCCATAATATATTAAATTGTGTATTATTTAATTTATGATTAATATTTATCATATAAAAATAATTATTTTCTAAATATATAATATTATTTCATGCATTTATTGTTCATAACACGTTTTATAAGTTTTATGTTGGGTTCCAAGGAAAAAGCCATCATTTGGGACCTTAAAATATTATTTATATATGATTTTTACTATCCCACATAGACAGTAAACTATTCAAAACAAATCCAATTCATAAAGATGTATAATATTTTAAATAGAAGTGGAAAGTAATATATATTTAATTAGAATAAATAAAATTCTATATAAATAAATATCTTGTCTAAAATTTGGTTGGAATTCACTTCACGTTTTTAGTCTAAATTATTTCATTTTTTAAAACATTTTTTGTACTATAGTTTGATGAAAACATGAGATATAAAATTCATATTAATTCGATTACTGATTATTTATAAATCTAAGGAAAATGTATAAATATTTTTCAAAATTAACCAAAATTGATTCTATAATTTAGAAGGTCTTATTTTTCTTTCAAATTTGATATTCCATGGTTTTTACAAATTTGTAGAATAATTTACATGAATTCATTCATGTGAATCAATTAAGTGAATCTTTTTACATTGATTAAATTATGTGAATAACCCATGTTAATTCACCTACATAAAATTATCTTACAACTTTACACACATAGAGGAAAATTACAACGTAAAAAAAGATATTAGAATTTCCCTATGTCATTCAATGAATTTATACATCTTATTTTAAAACCTGTAAATATTCTATATTTTTCTTAATGTTTAATATTTTCCATTTTCTATTCTTGTACTATGATTATTTTTAATGTTTTTATCATTATAACATTTCTCAATAATTACCTATAATCAATGAGAATGTGTTTTCAATTATTTTATGATGAATTAAATTATATTTAGAATGTATTAAACTTGTATTGATATTCAAGGTGTTTTTTTGGAAATTGATATATCTATATTTAAATTAGTTCAAATATGAATAGTCAATCTTGAATATTATCATGGAATTTCCCATGGTCAGTAATACATATCATTTACAACAATATTAATTTTTCCATCATATTACATTGAGTATTTTTTTAATATACATAAAATCGAGAAAGACTTATAGGAATTATATTTTTCATTTATGAAATATTTACATGTAAATATTTATCTTCAAAATGAACATGGAAAACTCTAATTTCTTATGATATAAATAAAAATAGGAAATATATTTTAATTTTGAAAAATTGACGAGGAAAATAAACTATTTTAAAAATAGCTTTGACAGATCTAATAATAGTGTGGAAATAATAAGTTTGGGGATTATAATTATATTTACAAGTGCATTGTTTTTATAGTGATAAAATATTTTCTCAATAGACCCAAAATCATTGGGTCCTTTTATTTTAGATTATTTATTTATGCCTATAATATAAAACTATGAATAATTCATCAGCTTTTATGGTTATTTATTTATTCTATTTTTCATTTGTGTGGATAAAGGTAATGAGTTATACTATGCAATTAAAGGAAGGAATTTGGGGTGTGTCGCTCAAACAAAATTCAGGCATTGGGTTTGGTCTCTATGAGGAAATTTCTAACTATTTTGGACGTTACTCATCATTGAAAAAAATGTAGGATTAGTTTTATTTTATTCTTCCAGGGAATTTTTTTTTTGTAATTTGGTGTGACTCATTGTGGAATAAGCCAATGTAAGATTCCAATATTGTGGACATTTTGGTACTCATCACTCTCAGCTTATGAGAGGGGTGAAATTGGAATGTAATTTTTTATATTCATACCACTATAAAAACATCATGCATCCATTTATTTTTATATTCCTTACATTAATTTAATAACTCTTATATAACAGTTATATTTATGTAAATTTTAATAATTCCAATTCATCATACTTTTGGGTATTGTTTCTTCTTAACTCGAAACTAATAATTTTTATTTAAGTTCTACCACAAAAATTATTTTTTTATTTATGATAACCTCTTATTTATTAATCCATCGAGGGTAAAATATATTTATTTTTATGGTAGTAAAATGGTCAACTTATGGATTGATTCCACAAAAAACAACCACATTTTGATAGTGATCATTATTGATACTGTAAATCTTAGATGGAAGAATTGTAAAGGGTAAGATTTATTTTGGATATTCTCTTGAAAATAATATTATTTTTTTAAATAGTATATAGGGAACTTCCTAATAAGTGGCATGATAAAATTTTATCCACATTTTAAATTAAGAAATTCATGGAATAAGCACTTTATGGTCATATTAGATCATTATCACAATATGAGTTGGAGTTTCAAAATATGTTTAAATAAGAAAACCAAAAGAATATGGGAATTTCATTGAATTCAAATGTTTGGTCTTACACTCTAGATCTTTACATATAGAGTAATTGTATATTTTAAAAAAGGTAAATTTAGATGAAAAAAATTCTAAGTAAAGAGATCTCAAAAATAATATCCTAATGATGATCATGAGGAAAATATGAAATGTATGTTTATTTCTAATGATTATCAAGATGTAATTATTTATGATTTAATGAAAATGAGGGATATTATACCCTATTTCCCAAGTCTAATTCAAGAAAAAAATAAGAGGAATAAATACAAAATTGAAAATAAGTAACTTATGGCCTGATAGAGCTGCATTGAGGATTGAAGTTCTAATGAAGAATATATTTCCAAAAAAATAATTATAAATATTTTTTTAATGTATTCATTAAATCAAGTAACTGATTCTACTTTTTATTCTTCTTTTGAATTTAAATGAAGAAAAAATAATATTATTGAATTTTATAATGATTTTGAATACTTGATCATAAAGAATAAAAGGGAACTGGTTTATATAACAACATTAAGTTCCATCTTGAGGTTTTTCCTTTGGATAATGAAAAATAGAGAGAAATATGTCCAGAATGAATTTTTTAACATAAATATTTTCAAAATATAAAATATAAAATGAAAAATTATCATATTGAAAATAATAAATATAAAAGTGATATTTATTTTTTGTTAAAAACACTAAGATCATAAATATTAAATTACGATAATGTCCTCAAAGAGGATGAAAAACTCAAAATGAAATTGAATGTTTAAATTCATTTCTATCTTCTTTTGTTAAAAAAAAATAAGAAATTTATAAAATGATATATTTCAATAAAATGAACATAAAAATATATGGTATTGGTTATTATAATAATTTACCTAAAATATATAATACTTTTATTATTAAAAGCTCAAAATATTAGTACATCTATTAATATATGTTTTATATGTTATACTAATGGAATTTTACAAATAAGTACTCCTGGAGAATTCCACAATCCCTTTGAAATAAAATTTATTTAATATATAAATATTTATCTTCTAGATTTCCTATAAAATTGATCGAAATCATTATAGGTTCCTTTAAATTAAAATTTTATTATCGTTGGAGACAAATTTTTATGGGTTACAAAAATATCATAAATATTTTTTATTGGAAATGTGTTTGTAGAGCTTAAAAATGATTTATGGTATATGAATAATGGATTATAATGACCCATGACTAGTGATATAAAAAACTTTTTTATCATTCAATTAGTGTGATGGAGGGAAAATTAATTTTCTTTGATAATTGTAAATTAAAGGGAATTTTTTGGTGTGGTTAGAATTTTAAATTATGTTAGTTTTCCAAATGTTTTATATGTTGAAGGATTTAAAAAAATTAAGTATTTCTCATATATTTGGTAAAGTAATGTATATTAAATTTCAAAATAATAAATTCATTTCCTTCAACGATAAATCTTATTTTGTTTTATGAAAACTAAAAATACAACTATTATTCTATTAATTTTGAATAATAAACAAATAAAAAATTCATGTTTTTCAGTGATGATAAATATGATAATTTTTTTTGTAATATGATAATATGTCATACTAATTTTATGAATATTCACAAGCTATCTAACAACCAAATAATTTAGTTTTTCCATAACATAAATATGAACAAACTGCTATATATGAATCATGAATTTATTTCTGATTTTGCACCAAATAATTTTTCTGATTTTTTAGATGATTTTTTAGATGATTTTAATTGTATCGTTGTTATTCGAGATGAATTAAATTTATTTACCATAAATAACGTTTTGAATTTACTTATTCCACCATGTAATTCTCATCTTATTAGAACAAAATGAATCACTAGAAACAAACATGATAAATCATTAAGTATAGTAAAAAATAAATGTAGATTATCTTCTTAAGGATATTCTCTAGAATAAAGAATTAATTATAGAGAATCATTTTTATATGTTTCAATATTACAAGAAATTAAGATTTTATTTTCTTTTTATTATTTTCATGATTTTAAATTTTCTAAAATGGATATCAAAATATATTTTATAGATCTGTATATTTTTTAAGAAGTATATTTTAGACATCCCCCTTATTTTTTATAATTTTCCACATTCTGAAAAACAAGAAATAAGTTTTTTAAGGATATATATGGCTTGAGAAACTCTAGTAAAAAATTTATGAATAGTTAACTTGTTTTCATTTGAAAAAAAAATTGAGAATGGAATGGTTGATCATAGTTTTTTATTATGAAAAGTGGTAATGATATCTCGATTTTTCATGTTTATGTTGATGATATTTATTTTGGATCTTCATATGAAAATCTTAGTAATTAATTTTAATAATTAATGACTTATAAATTTCATATGAGTATAATGTGGTAATTTTAATTTTTTTATAGGTTTATAATCATTCAATGAAATGAAGGAATTTTTTTAAATATATCCAAATATAATAAATATATAGTTAATATAATTTGATCAGAGTCTTCTAAAAATATCATTATTAAACTAATTACATCTTGAAAATTAAATTTACATATAATTATGAAAATATATTTATGTTAAAACCTATATAGCCCTGATTGGATGTTATTTATACTTAATTAATTATTAGACTGATTGAATATTTTCAATTTTCATCTGTGTGTGATTTAAAAGTCAACCTTTGGAAAGTCACATTAAATCTATTAAGTGAATTATTTGATATTTTAAAGGATGTTTGAATCATGGTTTATTTATATCTACTAATACTAACTATTATATTAAAATCTATTTTGATTATGATTTTTGTGAATATAAGAGAGATAAAAAAATGACCTCTTGTACGCATCATTTACTTGGTAAATATTTAGATTCATGGGCTTTGAAGAAGTTTTTTTCATTCAGATCGGGTTCAAAAAGTAAATATTAGTTTGGAATTAATTTATATTGAAAACCAGCTCACTGATATCTTTACTAAGCTATTGTATTTTACTATGTTTGGGATAAAATAGTTTAAACATTGACTAATTGATACTTAAATTTACAACACATTGATTTATAAGGACTATTAGTGTCTTTTTGTGATTTAAATAAAACATTAAAGATATGTAATATGTTTTTTTACTTATATTATTATTCTATTTCTATACATATTTACTTATTTTATTACATTTTGAAGTATTATCATACATATTATATGGTGTAACTTAGTTTTTAAAATTTTACCTTTCAAATTGATATTTTATGATGTGTTTCTCATTATTTTACAAAAATATATTTCAAAATTATTTTTTCTATATAGGTGATCCTTGACAGCAGTTTTGAAAAATGGAAGGATTTTCAATGGCTCCTCAGAATATCGTTTTTTAAATATTAATGTTTACTATTGTTTTATATACTATTTATATTCATTTAAATTATGTAAATATTCTATGAAAACATTAAGTTTTTGATAATTTTAAAAAGTAGGTGAAGATTTGAAATTACAGTTGGTTTTATAATTATCCAAAAGGGAGAGAATATTGACTAGATCCTTCAACCAAATTATGTTTTGATAATTAAATATATTTATTTGTTTTATGTACTTTAAATTTGTTAACACTTTGAATTTATATTGACCAAATTATACTTAATCTTTATAAAATACTAATATTTCATTGTGTAAAATATCATTTGATCTTATTTTTTGATTGTTCATAACAAGGTATTTATATAATCTATTGATATACTAGGATAAATACATAATTTGGTACATTAAAATATAACATACATATGATTTTTACTATTCCAACATATCCAATGTATTTTAAACCTTATTCCAATTTCATAACCACATTGATAATTTCAAATCCATGTAACTGATTTGAAATCAACATAGTAGAATTTCTAGATTTGGTTACCTTATATATTTTAGTTATATCATGTGATATAATATTTAATATTTTGTTTTTCTTTTTGTGAATAAAATATAAGAAAAATTTCTACATTTCATTAGAATAAACAACATTATGAATCAATCTCCATTATATGTAAAACTAAGTTATAATTCAGTTCATGGTTTCAGTCTAAATTATACAGATTTTTAGAACTATTTTTCTATGGTATTTTAAAAATAACATGGGATATATATGTTATATTAATGTTATTCTTGATTAATTCTAAAGTAAATTAAATTTTACTAATATATTTCAATTGTATACAAATATAATTTTGTCATTTAGAATTTCTTCATTAGGCCATACATCTGATTGGTCATGTTGTTTACAAATTTCTACAATCAAAAATGTGAATTCCCCTATGTGAATCACCTTTGTGAATTAGGATAAATTAATTGTATTAAATTAATCTATATATTCCCTTTTACATATAATACTTTTAAATATATCTAGAAATATTTTTTGAACTAGATTCAAAAAAGATGTGCAATTCTAATGACCGATGTGGCTGAAATTAATTTTATAAAAAAAATAATATATTTAATATCAAGTGCTCATGGTTTCTTAAGGAAAATTGGATATATACTAAATGGTATATCAAATCAGAAATCATAACACATGGTTGAGTCTAGAACCCTAGGTTTTCCCTAAGAATGATCTAAAATTGGTCATTGTGGGAAATTCAGATATTGTAATAGTTGGTGGGTTTTGTTTAGTAAAACTAATAATAATTAATATTATGTATTTATTTAATTTACTTAAAAAAATCATTTATAAATTCCCTATTATGACGAATTTTCATGGCTATCCGCATAATGATGAGATCGTTCAGAGGTTCTCTATCCACCTCTCTTTATTAAATCATGATCTAATGTTAATGAAACTCCTTATCTAGTAAGATTAACATGTATTGAATATATTGACTCATCTTACTCATTATCATGAATGTTCTTCATCGACATATGACCAAATATTCAGCTAGGAATATTCAATTTGTGGATTCTTCCCCAATAATTAAATACTTTCAGTATGACCGATTTTATTTCTTGATCTGCATTAAATAAAAACTCTTCATGTGCCAAATTAAAAGTTTTAAATATTTTAATTGTTTTTCTCACCCCTGGGCATCCCAATTTTTTTCCCAATAAAAATTGGCTAATGACCATTTCTCCTTTGTTATTGTTCATTCTCCCAATACCTATTTTCATTCATTATTGACTATCCCGTGGGGGCTCATTTTGATATTATTGTAAGGGATTGAGCCTGATAAGACCCCCAGATTCACGATGGTTTCTCATGTGGTTAATTTATTATAAGATAAATGATGGGTTTGGAGGATTTTCGGGTTACATATGATTTCTTCGTAGATTTCTTATTTGTATAGGTATTTGTTGGGACAATTGAAAAACCCTAAGGGGGAGTGGAATGTGTGGCATCATATGAGTGAATCAAATAATTAATTTCTAGCCATAGGATGATTGTAAATGAATAATAGGGGCATATTACCCTGATTATGGGTGTCCTAGAGGAAATATACAAAGAATAATACTCAAATACTGAATTTGTGAGAGCAGATGTAACTTTTTGGAAAAATCCCGACAACCTGGCTTGTACTGTGATGAACACAGGATGTGTAGTGCCCCTTTGATAGTTGTTTTGTGATTTTGGAAATTTTAATGATGAGACACTGGTTGTTTGGGCCACACACCATGTGTCACTCATCAGGTAGACATTCCATGCGGAGCGAGTACATGGGGAGGACCCTGTGTAGTAGAACACATTGTGTGTTGAAGTACATGAACACCGGAAAGAGTACATGGACATGTCAAGGAGAACAGGTAGGACGCTGGGTATTTGAGGAAAGCCATGATATCCACCTATATTTCATATAGATATACATAATCAGTAATCCATATAAATGTAGGGATATGATCAGGAAGTAAAGTAGGGACACAGGTGTGTGGAACCCTTACACACCATGAACCTCAACATTACAGTTGAATAAATATCAACCTCTCATATCTCATTCATTTAGACTCATATTTTGGCCCACAGGTAGCCTGTCCTGGGTGTTTATTCATGTATAATGCGATGGTGTCCTCCATAGTATATTTTGAGATATTATGAGAGATGTTATGGGAGTAATTTTTATTTAAGAAACACTCAATAGAAGTTGTAATCAGGAAGGATCACCATATGTTTATAGAGTGGCACCCTCCTCTTGGTCAAGTCATGGTCTTCTATCCTCTAATTGAAAGGAACCTTCATACGGTATTTGGTCATGGGTCCTATACTATTATATTAACACCCACTAGTTGGGCTTGGTAATGGTCCTATATTGAGTACTGTAGTATAACCCTAATACTAAGATAGGGCTTGGGTCCTATAACTATCCACCGAGTAGAACCATCCCATGGTTTCAAGGAAATGGGTGCCTAACCCCAAGAGTGGCACACAACTATGGGGTATGAAATGGGTCCTCTATCTTATATATGAGGGGATCCCTATTTCTATTTCAGGTCACAGGTCATCATCTATTGGAGTGTCACCCTCCATACAGGGTGATAATGGGCCCTCTATCGACTTCTTGAGTGGTATCATCCCACTTTATTAGGGTATGGGTCTTCTTTGAGATTGTTCCCCAAGATCGTTCAACACAGTGGTGAGGTGTGGCTTGACTTGGATGTCACATCATTCTAAAGTGAATGATGTTTTTCATCCTTGTTTGACCATTAGAATTGATGAAATATTTACCCTGGCTGGGATATGAGATGGGCATCCCCTTTGTCTCTCACCTAGGATTCATTAGTTTGATCATAAATATATCAGTATCCATTTCATTGATGTTTTTACAGTCTTTAATTATGTTGAGTTTCCTATATATTTCCTATTGTGTCTCTTACATATCTCTATTCATCTTTCATGGTTTCCTACTGGGTATGCATATACTCACCCTAGAATGGGATTTTTATGCATGTGTCTTTTGCAGATGACATAAACGTTAGTAGTGTTTACATGGGAACTTTGTGACACCTATTCCATTTAGCCATGTAATGTTTTTGAATCTTTGAGATTATAAGTTGGGATGTCTTATCATTTAAATTTATAATTTTTTTTAGGTTGGGACATATTTCTTATTGAGCATTTACATCTCCCCTTTACATTTCAATTTTCACTATCGTATTATTTAACACCCAAGGGGATTTTCATGCATGGTTATTATTTATATATTTCATTTTTTTATTATTATTCCTCACCACTTTTTCATTTATATGGTTAGGTGTGTGCATATGGGTACACTAGGTAATGTCCTCCCATATTAGTTATGCCTTTTCGCACTTGTCACCACCCTCTGGACAATAGAGGTTATCTCAGGGTAGTTGCGGCTAGATCCCCATTTGGTCAAGTAACGATAGATTGGTATCATAGTAGTTTATTCCTTGAGATGATGTATGAATTTGTCCCTATATGAGGATTTTTTGGGAATATGGGAAACCATTTCAAAATGTATCAAGCGTGACTTTAATGATAGGGAATACAATGATGGTGTGGGTGGCCAACGCATCCATTTATCATGACTATGACTACCTTCTTGTTGGCTTGGTATACCTAGAAATTTACTGCTGGGATCAATGGTACATGCATCATGTTGTATTGAGTCCTTTGATTGTCTATATTTAGTTATCTCCCCATGTTATATATATCCTCATATTTCCATGGTATGTCTTGACTAAATTTTCAATATATCTCTATGACGATAGATAGCTAGGATACCAATTCTATATCATAATGATGATCTGATTAGTGATAAGGCCTTAGATCATGTTCCATATTATGTGTTTCTTCCTCCAAGTGGACAAGTAGTAGCACAACCACTTGTTAGCAGTCGATAATACTAATAGAAAACACTAAGGATTCAAGCAGGATTACTGAAATTCACAAGTTCCATCATCAGAGGCCGTTGAGGTTCCACAGTTAGACAGATCCCCAAGCTTGAGAAGATTGGCTTGGTTCGATGATCTATGAATTTAGGCTTATCTGGACACCAACTGATCTGGTTTCTACTCTTAAATTTATCCCCTTCTATGGATTAGTTGTTCATTGGTGGATTCTTGTTATACATATGCATGATGAGAAAAAAACTCTCATGGGTTGACATCAATCATCTGTTCCATGATGATTACTACCCAAACTTCATGTTCTCAGTTCAGATTCATGTGATTAGGGAGTTATAACAAGGAGATATTTTTTTGGGTAGTACTCCCTTGATATTATTAAGGTTTGAAACCTCCTATAATAGATGTTTGAGTAGGGTATCTATAGAGATATCCATTCTAGTGTAGAGTCCTTGTGAATTCCCACCTATATTGGGGAGTTGTACCGAGTTCTTGAAATAGAGATATTCCTGTCAGAGGGAGACCAGGAAGTTATAGCTGGTAGTGGACATCTTAGGGCTAAGTCATCTAAAATAGTTATCAAGCACAAATCAATATGGTTTTACTGCAGGTGATATTCCTAGGATTATGCTCGAGATCATGGTTAGGGACAACAAAGAGGACCAAGACATCCCATATAGGGGTGGTTATATGCATGTAATGGGGGTGGTCATATGGTGAATGATTTATTAACCATACATACTGAGTAGAAAATGAAGATAGATAATTTTCCACAATGTAAGAGGGAGCACAGTGATCAAGGATATTCTAGAAGAGGGAAGGGACGACCTTAGGAGGTTGATATAGAAGAGTATGTGGTAGAAATATATGAACAAGGAATGTGGTTAGTGGATGAAACTATGATATCCTTCCACAACCAATACTGGGAATCCCACATCAGGATTAGGGAGCTGGGGTTTGGGGCTATGGACAACCGCAGGCTATGGAGTCATATGAACCAATGATGCACGAGATGGTTGGAGGTATATTCTAAGTTTATTCTACTCTTGATTGGGTATTAGTATACATTAGTTCAACTAATTCCTTCCTCTCGTTATTACTGTATTGATAGCTAGAGC
Organism: Viscum album; assembly: GCA_963277665.1. Taxonomy (NCBI): domain Eukaryota; kingdom Viridiplantae; phylum Streptophyta; class Magnoliopsida; order Santalales; family Viscaceae; genus Viscum; species Viscum album. The sequence goes on from OY728134.1 coordinate 1,287,389,437, forward strand.
TCAGAGTGGAGGATTTACCCTAATAGAATTGTCTTGAGGTTCAGATAGGGAGCTCTTCTTCTATATATTTTATCTTCTAGTCGTGTGAGATATCACTTGGTGGAGAGAGGTTCTCGTGGCTCATTTTGGTCATCACTATAGAACCCTATATTGCTATCTTGAGTATGGATTAATTTTCCATGGTCCAATCCTAGATTGAATGTCACCATACATGATTTTGATGACTTTGAACTGATGAGATGATACTATCCTTTATGGGTGAGAGAAATATCAGGGAATGGGGAGTGGGTTTTTTTATGTAGGAGGCTATAGACTATCATCCATCTATTGGTGAGTGTATCCCTTCATATTGTAGGCTCATTAGAAATCTAGATTCCTTCAATAATGGAGTATTTCTTGGAGATCTTCTTATAGAATGTTCATGGTCTAAATCTAATGTGGGATAGAGTCTTATATCAATTTAGCTCACTAGACCACTCCTATATCGTTTGTGGCATATAGAATAGCCCTTACCAAGATCCAGGGGTTGCGGTTACAGTTTGATTACCATTGAGAGAAGTTTTTTATTCGGCCTAGTGTGCCCCCTAGGATGATCTAATATTGTTCATGAAAAATTATATAGGGTAATACAGATTTATATGAATTATTATCACCTAAATGGGTCATAGATAAAAAATATATTCCCCTTTCCAAGGATTGGTGTCCTATTTGATTAGTTCTGATGTGTGAGAGGGTTCTTAATGATCGATATTTGGTCTGGGTACCAACAATTTAGATTCATTGAGGATAATATTATGATGTTTTCATTCTAATGTTTCTATGTAAACTTTGAGTTCTTGGTGGTGCCCTTCATTATGGAGAATCACCCTGATCTATTAATGGATTTAATGAACTAAATATTATATCCATACTTGAATAGATTTTTACTTTTCTTCATACATGACATACTCATATAATCTTCTCCAAAGGAGGAGCATGTAGAGAACATTAGGATAGTCCTATATTTACCTTATTATAACTATATTTATGGTATGTTCTTAATGATCATGTTATTTATTATTGGGGTTCAATTTCTAGAGCATGTTATTTCTAAGCATCGATTATATATGGACTTAGTGATGATCGATACAAATATTTCTTGGGATCCAACTAAGTGTATCTAAGAGTGGCAGACCATTCATGGAATGTTGGTGAATTGTAGGAGGTTTTGGTAGATGTCTCAAGGATTTTATCAACATTGTAAAACTTAATGTGGAAAGGGTAGTCATTTACAAAGACTTAGTAGTGCCAAAGTTCCTTTGATGAGTTGGGGCTTAGGTTGATGAGTGCTCTAATTTTGAGACTACCATAGGAGGGATTAGAGTATATAGTGAATCGAGATTCCTCAAGAGCTTGTCTTGGAAGAGTGTTGATGAAGAGGTAATAAGTTATTGCATATGGGTCAAGGAACTCAATAATCCATTAATAAAACTACACAAATCAAGAGCTAGAAATTCCAGTTGTTGTCATAACTCTGAGAATGTGGAGGCACTGTCCTCTAGGAGAGCACTATGTGGTTTACTTAGACCATTAGAAACTCAGTTTTTTATTCATAATTAGAGAATTGAACCTGATATAGGGGGTCTAGTTTGAGTTCCTATAGGTCTATTATTTTTATATATTCTATAATCAATGGAATGGAAATCTGGTATTAGATTCTCTTAACATGATTTATCAAGATTATTTGGTGTAGGTGGTGTCTCAGTAGCTTTCATCCTTATTGTTGACCATGTCTAATAAGTATGGTGTGTATTTAATTAGTTGATGGATTTGACCACACTGATTCTATAGTGTGTGAGAGATTCTTAGTTGGGTGACATGGATTTTGAGGTCTTGTGTGACCGGATTACCTTAGGAGATTCAACCGATGGATTTTTTGATGGAGGGAATCATTTCAAACTTTTCTCAGGATGGACGATGGTCCTAGACATGATGTGGTATGAGGAGATGAGATGTTTCCAAACTTATACATTGTTTGTACATCCCAGTGTGAGGAATATGTAGTGAGATCATCAGTGGTAGTTTTTGTGTGATGTTATGAGATAGAGAGTGATTTATTTCATCTCATAGATCCTCCCTTGATAAAAGGTTAATGGTGATCACCATGTTTCGATATATTTTTTATATCCCATTTTTTTCCCAGAGTAGAAATTGGATGTCATATCTGGGGGATTTATGATAGGTCTTACATTGATAGTGAGATTCCATGATTACATGTAGTTGATAGTTGAATGACTCATGAATTAGTTGCAGTTCCTTTCAATCAAAGAGTATATTTTTTTGGAGATTTTGTGGTGGATATATGTATGGGAGACTATTCAACATCATGGTGTTCCCTCAAATATTGTCTTAGATTGGGATGAATGGATCACATAATAGTTTTAGATAGGCCTGTAGAAGACTTTTGTGAAGTATATGTGGATGAGAAGAACCTTCCAACCCCATACATATGGGAAGACTAAGAATACAATACAAGTATCAAAAGACATGTTGTGGGATTTTTCTTGAACATCAGATGAATCTAGGAGGATCGATTTCATCTATTGGAGTTTTTGTATCGTAATAACATCCACTCTTCTGTTGGAATGGAACCTTCTGACACTCAGTTTGGGAGACACTATAGGTTGCCCTTTTTCTAGTTAAAGATCTTAAAAGAATCTCTTGAGGGTGCAGATATGGTGTAGGCATTGATTGGAAAGGTCCATGTCATTCGGGAGTAGATTAGGACAACACAATACAGGAATAAATCATACACATATCGACATTACATACCCTTGTATTTCGAGTAGAGATACCACATTTCCCTTATAGTCTCCCCATGATAAGGATTGTGGAGATTTGGAAAAGGAGGTAGTCTATCACCAAGGTTCTTCAGGCCATTTAATTCATTCATAAGGTTGGTGAGGTTTTTTATTGCCTCTCCCAAACCCCATTGTCGGAGCGGGTGCATGGAATCTTCAACATGTCATATCTATGTAGAATCACACATAACCCCACACAAGTCATTAATTAGGGTGATATGTACATCAAGGGTGGAGAAAATTTCCCAGAGAACCCAATGATAATCGACGATCAGTATGATAGGACCATTCATAGAGAGGTTGTTCCCTTGGTTAATGTGTAGGGGAAGAATGAGACCCTATTAGAGAGCTCATGATAGCAGTAGATCCATATGTGGGTTGAGTATCCCAAGAATTGTTTTGTGTTTTTATTTTCATGTATGCAAAGCCTGAAGAATAGAATGATGTAGAGACCATTTTTTTATGTAAGACATTAAATCATATCTAGAAATATTTTCAGATTTAGGAAATGGGATGGTGTGTGATTATGAAGCTCGGTGTTCCCAAAAATATATTTTTTATAATATTATATATATTTCATGTCACATTTGCATGGTTTTGTAAAGAAAATGGTATATCTCCTAAATGGATTCTTGGATCAGATATATAATCTCGTTGATGAGTCTGAAATATGAGGATTATCCAAGGTTAAAACGAAATTTTGTTGGAATAGGGTTCTCAGATATCATGACCATTCGAAATGTGTGTTTAGTTTTTAAAAATTGATTTTATTTATTTAATTAAATGAACTAAAATAGATTTCACTTATAAATTCCATGTTATGATGAATCTTTAGGGTTTGTCACATAACCCTGGTATCATTTGGAGGTTCCCCTTCCATATATCATTTTTTAATCATGACACAACATTAACAAAACTCAGTATCTTGGAAGATTGGTGTTCAACAAATGCAACGACTCCTCTTCATCATTGGGGAGTGTGTTCATAATTTATAGAAAATCCAATATTCAGGTGGAACCTATCAATTTTTTTATTCTTCCCCTATTGATTAAATTTCTTTTTAATTAACAATTGTTTTCTTGATTTTCATTATATATGTCCTTCCCATGAATCCATGTTGTAGTTTTTAATTGTTGAATCGGTTTTCTCCCCAAAAGGATTCCCAATTTGTGTTTAATGGAAAAGAACACTTGGAAAATGATTATTTCACCTTTTTTATTTTGAATTTCTCTCATTCCTTGTCTTTGTTTTTTATAAATTGTCACCTGAAACTCGGTTCAAAATTATCAATAGGTCTCAAGCTTGATCGTACCCCCATATTTAATATTTTTCTGCATCTGGTGAATGTATTATCAAATAAAATATGGATTCAATGGATTTATAGGATATAAATAATTTCCTCATGGATCTAGGATTTGAAATGTGATTTGACGTGGTATAGGAGGCACATGGAATAGTTTTGGCACATGATAAATCTTACATATGAATCAGATATTTTTTTTAAACATAAGAGGGCCAAAAATAATGAACGATGGACTCTTACAATGATTTTGGGTGGCCTAGAGGCATTATTTATAGTATGAGACTAAGATATGGAATGCATGTGCTCATATCTAGATTTATAAAAACAATCCCAACTGTATGACATGTATTGTGATGATCATACACTGTATAGTGCCCCTTTTTCTACGGTTCTAGGGTTTTGGAAAAATTAAGGGTGAAACCCAATGTGGTTGGGCCACATGTCGTGTGTCTCCCCTCGTGTAAATAGGTCTTCTGGTCAAAGAACAAGTGAAGTACCCTGTGTAAGAGGACACACCATTTACCTAATTACATAGACATAGGAAAGAGTACACAGACATGTCCAAGAGAATAGGAAGGACCATGGGTGGTTATAGCCTATCATTTAGTCCACCTACACACTATGAAGAGATCCACAATCAGTGATTCATATGTTGTTAGGGACATTTCCTAGAAGCAAAGAAGGACCACATGTTATTTGGTGTTCTTAAATGATGTGTACCTGATAGAGAAAATATTTTCATTTAAATTTACATTGAATTTCATTGTTTCCAACCCACATATTGTTACTTTAAGATGAATTGATGCATTTTCATGATATTGGTGTTATTTTGAGATGAATAGTAAAAATGGCCCATTTCAAATTTTTAACAGATTTAAACTATTTATTTATTTTGGACATAAAATTTTATACAGTAATCCAAATCGAAAAATTAATTCTTTTCCAAATTCTACACATTCAGGGATTCATTTCAACCTTCTGCATGAAAAGCTGAATCGACCATATAGAAGCTCAAAAGAAGTTCACAAGTTGGAACAAGAAAACTGATCACAGATCTTCTGTGTTTTGGTGCAGGGTCCATAAGTCATTCATGGAAGGCCCAAAGGCTCTGAAATTTGGTGGGTGGGTGCAAAAGACGTTTTGGGACATGTTTGAGGAAGTATAGGACGCACGAATGTGGTATAGTGGAAGGTGTTTCTTGGCCTGGATTTCACATTATAGGGATGTGAGTGATGTTAGGCATTGTATATGGACCTTTGAAACTAATGGAACTCTTACCTAGTCTAGGATATGAGATTGATATCCCAATAATATCCCATTAGGGATTCTTTATTTGGACATATATATATATATATATCCATTTTGTTTGATTTTAAAATTTGGGTTACGATTTCTATCTATTTCATATCATGTCCCTTACTTCCCCCCTTTATATTTTGTGTTGTCCAACTTTCTATGTATACACTCACCCATGAATGGAATTTTCCTACACTATTTGTGTCTTATATAGAAGACAGAAAATTCAACAACAATTATAATGGAGAATAGGTATACAGGGTGAATTTGATCGTGCATGATCATCAGAGCATGAAGATTCAAAGTTGGTCTTTCTTAGAATTTACATTGCCATCTTTGTCTGTTTGTGATGTATTTCTTCTTGGGCATGTATTTTTTCCCTTTAATATTCCATTTACACTATCGTACTCTTGTACACCCAAGAGATTTGTTTCATACATCTTTATTCTCTAGATATTTCATTTTTATTGTGTTTATTCCTCTTCACTTGTACATTTATATGGTTAGTTGTGTGCTTATAGGTATATTATGAAAACGCATCCTATATTAGTTATGCCTCTCAATGCTTGTTTTCACCCCTTAGCCTATGGAGGCGGGCTTGGGGTAACAACATCTTGAGCCCTATTTTTTGGGTCATGAAAGAATCACATACATCGAATCCCATATTTAAAATTCTCGTATGTGAAATTATCTTTTGTGGTAAAGTTTAGCTATGTATTAAAAAACTACTATGTGAAACAACACCTACATGATTTTTTATACAATCTTTAGTGAAATTATATAGGTTTTTTAAGACAATGAAATATGATCTTTTTTATTTAATTATTTACATTTCCATATTCTTCTAGATAAATATTAAGATATTTAATGTTTTATTTGTTCTAAAATTATTCATTAATTATCATGATTTAATGAAAATAGTATTTAGATTTGTTTAGGATGGATTAAATGACATTCCAATGGGATAAATCATGTATTTATATTCTTCTTGTAATCTATGAAATTGAAATATAATAATTTTAATCAGCTAAAATATGAATATTGAATATTGAATATTGTAATGGAGTTGTATAAGGTTGTTCATACTTATCATTTACTACATCATTATTTGTTCTAAAACTTTCATTGTGTAGTTTTTATATTTTGTATAGGATATGAAGGACGTATTATAGGAATTATTTTTTTTATTTATCTAAGACTTACACATTAATATTATTTAGAAAATGAAAAAGTAAAACTCTAACGTAGTTCATTGGAAAAATAAAGAAGTAGTAGATTCCAATTTTTAAAATCTAATATGAAAAAAGAAACATTTTGAAAATCGATTTGATAGAACCATTAACGGTGTGGAAAGACTGATTTTTCTGATTTTATTTAAATATACTAGTGATTTATTTTTATATTGATCAACTATTACTCCCCTAATGAACAAAAAACATTTGGCCCACTACTTTTGGAGAATTTAATTCTGCCTTGAATTTGAAACACTAAATCATTCATCACGATATGTGGGTTTTACATTTTTTTCTTCTTCTATTTTCCTAATTATAAAGGGTTATACTACACATTAAAAGGTATTATTGTGGCTTGGGACTAACAAAAAAGTAATACATCGGGTTGTAATTCCATGGGAGAAATGATTATTTAGTTTGTGCCTCTATTTAAGAAAAATTAATAATGTTTTTATATTTAAGCATCTGAGGGAAAATTCTTTTTAATTGGGATGTGACACCATTAGGAAAAAAGTCATTGTAAGATTCCATTATAAGGGTTATAGTGGATGTTTTTAATAAATGTCTATAAAAGTGGTCAATAATGGACTATGATCAATTAGATTTGAAAAATGATAAAAATATCATCTGTCAATTTCTTTTTATTTATTCAACATTTATTTAAGAACTCATATGTAACCATTAAATTAAAAATAATTTCTGGAAGTTCAATTCACCCCCCACTTGGAATGTTTTTCATGTTAACTATGAACAATAAAAAAATGTCATTAAATGAATTTTTGAGGGATTATTCTAAAAATAATAATCCATTGTTGATTATTTTATTTATTTATAGACATAGTCTTTTGAATTTTACTTAATATTATTAAAATTTTATGGGTATTTACAAAAGTGCAACCCCATTCACTGATAAAATGATCATTTCACTTCCTAATTAACCTAATTCTTCAACCCATCCTGGTTGGACCAAAATCTACCAAAATCCCTTCCCAACTCTTCTATCCATGTTTGTAAATTTTTACTCATCTATAATTATTACTCATAAATTTTTTAATCTATTTTAAAAATTAGTTTTTCTATGATGTAAGGTAAAATTCCAAATCACATATTTTTACATTTTCATGTAATTATTTCTTCTTCCACCACAACAAAATATATTATAACCATGAAAAAATATTGAAATATTAAATTTTATTATTTAAGTTATTTATTATTTAAAAAAATTCATTCCTCATGTCTATTTGAAAAATGGAAACATTAATCGTGTGTATCTTTAAACGGCTACATCCAAAAAGTGATATATTTCAATTTTCATCACCAAATTACATGAAAAATTAAATAATTTTATTTATTAAATAACTATGATATTTATATCATTTTTAATATTCAGAAAATATAAATAAATTTATATGTTCTTTATGGTCAATGGAAAATGAAAACATTATATATGTGTATAGGGGGACAACCACCTACATGGAACTACATATTTCATTTCACATCCCCACTATACATGAATTATTCTAAGAATGTATTTAATAAATTGATGTTATTTTTGTGAAATCATTATTGTTTTTTTCAATATCAATTGAGCATCTTATAAAACAATTTATAATAAATAATCTTTCTAAATTTCACACCCTAAAATGAAAATATCAATAAGAAAAAATGATTTATTCATTCTATGTAGTAGTTTCGTATCCAGAATAATCTTTTATTAAAACATCCCAAATATGATTTATCACATTAATAGAACCCAAATAGTATCAAAATACCTTTCTAATTAGGATTTTATAAGTAAATCACTCTATAATCATACTTACCCATTAATTATTGCACATTTTTATTTTGGTTCATTTAACCACCAACTTGAACGATGATATAAATTTATAGCATAGATTACTATTGAAAGATAATTAATCATGATATTTTATACTTTAAAATATATAATTGCAATTATTTTAAATAATGCTAATATTAAATATTTAATTATTAATTAAGTACAACATTCCATTCTTCGAAAATCATAGAAACAAGCTCGTCAATGATTTCATCTTCACGAATAGTAAGAATGACTCTCATGTAATGAATTTGAAAAATTATAAATAATTATAAATAAAATATTATGGTAAATTGTAAAATATATTAATGGAGAAAATTGGTATCAAATAGTGGGGGTTGATTTTGATATCTTAATGTATGCATGAAACAAATTAAATTGGCAACATAATATGATAAAACAAATAGACTAATAAATAGATAATAATTTATTATAATTTAATAGTATATAGGGAAATTTATATTGATAATTTATTGAAATAAATAATTAATATGGTTTTATTTATGATATAGGATCTTGTGGTGCTTCTATGGAAGTCAAGAGTAATGGAAAGAGTTTCCCATCTCATCTTTCTTTCTATAATACATATGTTATACTCAAACACTTTTTTAATTTTTTATATTGTATATATTTACCAATTGATTCATTTTATAATAATTTTCATGAAATTAAAGGGATTTATAAATCAAAATCATGTTCTCTTTTCAATGTATTTCAATTTAGGTGTTACCAAAGTCATAAGGTAAATTGATAAATCAAATCTATTTTCTTCGAGTCATAATATTTATTATTGGGATTATTTATTCCATTATATAATTCTTCAAGCCTAATATTTTATGAATTTGATAATATAACTCCCTATGTAGAGAAAAACAATGTTATAATTCAATTATTCTTTCTTTATTATTCTAATTCTCATAAAATAATATATTTTTATGAATAATTTTCATCCTTAATAAAATATATGCTTACTCCATATCTATTTTTTTCTATTCCTTCCAATTTTATATTTTATCACATATAAACTAAAATATGAATTATTTTTTGTTGGAATTCACATATCCCATTAAATATTTTTGAAATGAATTTTTATCCTTTTTAGGATATGGGTTTCAATGTGGTATTTTTAAATATTTTTTAAAAAAAATCCTTTCAATGACAAAGATTTAATCTCTAAATCCACATTTTCTACAGAAAATCATTATTTATTTTAGAAGGATCCAATATTTATATTTATATATATATTTATTGATAATGGTTTTCATGTCACACTGATGAAAGTGAATTATTAATGTGAATTTGGTGAATTATTACCATTTATGAGGGCATGAAGTCACCAAGAATGTGAGACAGATTTGACACTATTAGGGGATTTTATTTCTCTTGTGTCACTGGTTCCTGCTCTACTGAGAAGTAGATGAATGAAATATGGATATAGTAGTGGCAGCTGGAAGTGGTTTGGCCACTATAGGAGGATCAGGATGATTCAAACAAACATGAATGATAACATTTTTATGATAGACATCTTTTTGATCCAACAAATTTTCTTACTTCTGAGATCTACTGCTGAAGTCCTGTGATCATTCACCTTCACTTTCATTGTCAAGATTTGTAGATATACATGCCACATATGATGGGAAATGACCTAACCTAACTACATTATATTTAACATAGTCCTGGATCGATTCCTTAAAAAAATATCACCACTTGATTTTATTTCCAAGGATCATATGATAGGAGAAGTGGTCTGGGAAATCAGCTAGATCAACCTCCTAGGGATTTCTTCACTCTATTAACTTCAATATCACATAATCCAAGGCAATTTATAAATCATCAAGAACTTAAGATTCATCAAATTTGTAGGTTTAGTTTATCCTTTCTGGGAAAGGAATTCTAGGAGCCTTCCCTGGTGAGGGGTTGTAGCCTAGAATGGGGCTGGAAAATGATTTTCTCGCCTAGGCGGTAGTGATTCATTATATGGTTTTGCCTTCCGATTCTTTATTAGGAAATTCTATGATTGATGCTGGGTCTGAGGCTATTTCCCTTTATGAGGTTGTGTTTTATTCTCTAATGGTAACTAAATTAGTGGCATTATTGACTCTTTATATTTTACAGAATGTGTCTCGGCCTGTGGGGCTCTTCTGGTAGGAACAAGAGGAGGTAATGGGTGTGCCTACTGAGCTCGTTGTAAGGGTTCTCATAGGATATGATCCTTATCTGATAAAACCCCAAAATATTCCTAAAAAATTATTAGTGATGATGGATAGGACCAATTCCATGTTGAAAGTCCCCACACACATCGTTAATAGCTGTAACTAAGTCAGTGACATGTCTAGTGAATATGTGAGGTAGTTCCACCAAGCGAATAAGTATGTGGATTTTTCACCTAGTCATTGCTTACACTTAAATATGTTGTAAATATTGGTCTTATAGGTGGTATATCTGAACTAATAGTAAAATTTCCTACAAAGATTATCCCAACTAGTGATATACCCAATGTAAAGCTGACTATAGTAGACAAATGTGGGCCCTTCTAGTGTCTGCAAAAAAAACATCAGATCTTAGCGGCTTATTGCTGCTCTAGCGTTCCCATCATGGGTACACACATTTATATGATGTGTTATAAATGTTGTAGCAGATTATCTATCTCATTTAAAAGTAAAAACGTGGGATTATAAAATTTCAGAGGTTTCTGTATTTCATCAACCCATGTCGAATATGGATTTCCATAAGTTGTTATTTCCACATGCCAGGTCTCTCGAGTCTCAATGCGGGAAATGAGATCAGATAATAGGTCTTCCTTATGAAAATTATTATCTTGATGTGAATCAATGACTAATAGTTTATTGAAAAGAGATACAACAAGATAGGAAGGATCAATGGTTCATGGAGAGACTAGTGGAACTGTTGTGGTAATGACCTTAAGAAGGTCATAAATAATGACATGGGGAGATGCTGGAGGAATGACCTGTAGAGCAGCTAGAGGAACGAAATGAGATGGGTTATGCAAAAGATCCTCAGGAATTTTTGGAGGATTTGGTGATACATTCCATGATAGATTTCCATAATCTCTAATCTCTAACCTATCGGGACATACGAGATTGTTGAGATCGAAAGGAGGAAACTAGCCCAATAAGACCTATGGTTTCCCATCCTATCTCAAAGGAGGAGGGACATGATTATATCAGGGAAAACTACATTCCACATGTCTCTCTCTAATTCATTCTACAAGGGTCTATCTAATGAAATTCTTATGATCTTATAGCTTTTGGAGTAGGGTTGTTGTATCATCATTGAAATTTTTATCCTACAATGCGTCAGATGGGTCAATTTTCATCGAGGGCCTGATATGACCTTTTTCTTTGTTGGTATTATGACTAATAGGTGCTGATGAAGAGGGGTCTCTAAGGCTATGAAACTACCTTTGATGATGCCGGTGAACATGTAAAAGGTCCATCAGATGTGCTTCCCCATGGGGAAGGTTCTCTACATCACACCCTATGTCAGTTACCCATTATTATTATATCTTAGGGAAAACCATGTTTACCGTAAAAATTCCTGAAGTCATATCCTCGATGTCATCAGGCAGTTATGGATTCCATAGGATGAGACTGATGTGGAGAGCAAAAAATTACCCCCATCCCGAATATGAATATGTGCGGCCCTTTATTCAATAATTATTTGGAGAATGGTGAATCTTTGAATGCATCATTATTGATGGGTTTGTTGATAACTTGGTGATGAATGGTTTTGAGAAATGGGAAGCACTGCTAACTCAACCATACGACACTACTGGAAATTGTCTTTATATTACTCCGAGATATTTTTATTGGTCAACATATGATTACAGAGGTGAAAAATTGTTGTCCATATAGTTTGGTGAAAACACATCACCTCATCATGGGTAAGTGACTATGAATGTTGAATTCAGGCGTAGAGTTCGTCCAAAACATCTCGGACAACTGATCTCCAACAAGAGTGTCCCACAAGCTTTTTTGTTCATAAGTAGGATCCAGCTCTTGGTTTCCTCATTCTTCAACTAGGTTTTCCTGAAGAACGGGAAGAGACACTGATGTGGACTATTGAAATAGTGGACTAGAATGTGGTTAAAATGATGTGTGAGCTAATAGGTTTCTTCTCATTGTTTCATCTCTTGTTGGTGGTACCAAATGCATCATCATGTCCATGTTGGACTGGGTGATGACCTCCACTTCACATGAGAATGAAATAGGTTTTAGTGGAATTTTTTTTTAGTTATCATCATTTACCAAGCCACAGAATAACTCTCCATGATCTCATGTTAAGGTAGAGAATGAAACTTGAGATGATAGAAAATACAACATGACAAGATCCAGGAATGGAGCCAAATCATCCACATCCAACATGTACCGATGTAGGGCTTCAGGGATCTGGTACATATCACTTTCTGGGAGGGAAAAACTCAAACATTGGGTTCATATCCGAGACTATGATATAGAGTATTAGGGTGACGGCTCCATCATTAAGTTTCATTCCTGTTTAGAATTTTAAAAGAGGACTCAATTAATTAATAAATGGTGCTTCTAAGAGTTTTTCCTTTATTGATGACGTTTCTCCCTTCTCCCCTGGGGCTGTTCTTCATGTATAGTTAAATCTTCAGCATTGGGAGGGCCTCTGTGCGTGTTGGTGCTGGATTATGGAGTATATCTTCTTGAGCTAGATTATATACAGGGAGGGCCTCCACATCTTTTGTCATTAGAGCAGGGATGATCTCCACTGGCACTCCTATGAGAGTAGGGAGGTCCTCTACATGAGCTAGTGAGAATATGGGGGGACCTCCTTATTGTATATGAGAGTGAGTAGGACCACTACTTTGGTGATATGGGGTGAGAGATGCATGTGGGAATATGTCAAATGGGACATGGGGAGGACCTCCGTGTTGGTGAGCTTGGGTAATGGGAGTACCTTTTTACTAGTTGGTGGACGCGTAGAGAGGACCGCCACAATTGTCAGAGATAGAGCATGGAGGACCTCTGCAGGATATGGTGAGATCATGGGGAGGACCTCCATGTTGGATACCTTTGGACCGAGGTGGTTCTCTATCGAGGATGGTAGTTGTAGCTAGAGGTGTACCTCCGTACTGATCAAACTGAACCCAAGAAGGACCTCCATGTTGAAATTATGAAGCAGGGAGGACCTATGTTTTGACGGTTTCTAGATTGGGGAGGGCCTTTACTGGAGCTGGTCATGGTGCAGGGAGGACATTAAAGTTGATGATCTATGACATGGGGAGGGACAAAATATCGAGAATCCTAGGTACCGGGAGGTCCTTCATGTTGGATGTCAACAAGACGGGGATGACCTCTACAAAGAATGATTTTGTATATATTGGTTAGACCACCTTGGTAAGGAGTGCTGGAGTGGGGAGGACCTACACTTTGGATGAAGATGGAATATAAATGGCATCCATACACTATCTTTCATCATGGGTTAGCCCGTTATGATTTCTGGATTTGAAGATGACTGAAAGAGTCAACCCATCCCTCCCGTGGAGTGGAACTGGTATCGATTCTGAGAAGATACTAACATATCCCTTATCTATAATGGTATATACCTAGTATAATTCACCATGGGTGTCTTGATCCCTAGGAGTAGTGGAAGATTACATCCCCTTAAAGGTGTATTTTAGAGCATGTTCCCGATGTTTGCGTCGGGTTAGCTCGACCGGTACTGGTGGTGTAGGGGTGTAGACCACCTATCTATTGACCTGGTAGATCAGTTGGTTGTGTTGATGTGGCCTAGTGGGAGAACACCTTGATGGATCCTGGGTGGTTGTTGCAACTGGGATGACTCATATATACCTTAACTAATCAGAAAATCAGATTGATTCATAGTAAGGTTCATGGGAAAGGCCTCTGAAATGATTGGATGTTGGAGAGGGGAGTTGGGGTTCTCTATGAAACCATTGGGGCGGTGGTGATGGTGAGTCACAGATTCCTCCAAGTCCTTATCGGCCATATTCCCCATGGGAATAACCCCATCCTATTTGTATCAAATGATGAGAGAATCTACCACCCTCCTTTGAAAAATTTATAAAGGTGATATGGGGTGTGGTCATCAGTAGGTGAGGTTGTGGATGATTTCGCGGTAGAGCTGGAGTCGTGTAGGGTGACCACAATATAGTTTTTCCTGCCCCTGAATTGTAGTCATGGGGGAGACTGTTTTCCTATATCTACGGTCCGTCCAAGCAGGAAAATTATGATATAAGTATGGATGTTTGGAAATACCATTGTCCCAATGACATTTATTCTTACATAGTTGGATAGATAGATTCTCGTTGATGATTTCATAGACTGGAATTCCCAATGATCAATATCAGTGTATTATAGTGAGTTTCATGCTAGGAACCTATTTTCTTGGCAGGAACTGGCATATGATAACTGGAACTAGTGAAAATATTATCTCCTAATGTCTCTAATTCTACTAATCCCCATGTTGAGGATAAGTGTTTCATTTCATGTTAACCATATCTATTTTTGATGCTTTCTATTAGGGCGCACCACCTTCATTTTTGTGTGTACACATGCTATGATTGGTGGTGCATTGTACCCCATATTCCCTCTTTCCAAATGCAACCATCATTGATCACTTATTCAGAGATGTTTTCTCCTTGATTGAAATGGGATGATGGGATGTTAGTCACTCAATATGTGGGTTCCTCCTTAGATTTTATCACTTAGTCTCGGTATCCATTATAGATTAAGGTGTTGTTATTTAAAATCCATCACGATGAAATATCTTCATGGACACTGGTTAATTAATATTATTCTATCAGAACATTCCATGGGATCATGTCGGGACAGTGACCTTTAGTCAGGAGAGTAGTCATGTTGGGCATCACTGAGCATGTTGGGATGTTGTGAAATTGGTACACCATAATTCTCCCTTATAATAGGATTTTTCAGGGGCATGGAAACCTGAGGCATCCCACGTCGATTATATGGTATTTTATACCCATGGAATGTCTTCCGAGGTTTTCCTCATCATCCAATTTTAGTCACAGGGTATGAAATGAGATTAACATCTAGCGAAGATAGATTAGACAGATCAGAACACTTATGAAGGTGGATTAGATGGGTACATCCCTAGGAGGGACAACCAGAATGGTTTACCATGTGGATTGATCAGAATTCCCAATGAGGACGAACCCAAGATGGAAATCCTCATAAAGGTTAAGTGGTTACATAGTGAAGGATGATATGGACACCATTGAGTATGGATGATATTGTTTCACCCTAATTAGGGGGACACCAAGGATTACTATTGGGTGGGATTGAACTTTCTATAGGCTCCCTAGTTACCTTGTCAAGAATATAAGAATAAAAAACAACGTATTTTTTTGGATGGAGTGGGGATTACTCACTGAGATAGACTATCACAAGGGGATTTCTTCTGTTTTCATTGTGTGGGACTTACACATCGATAACTTTATAAGTGTTTCTAGGTGAATCAATGATGTGGATGGATTGGGATTATGCACTGAAATGATCCATATGGTTGATGTGATCTCAGAGAGATAAGGGTGAGGTGATGAAGTATATTGTAGGTGCATACACATAAGAGTATCCCAGATGAATAAAATGATTCCACATGGACATGTAAACCTAGATAAGAAGTTGGATGGATTCTAATGATGAGGGAGAAATAGATGGAATTTATGGGTTATTGTGGATGATGGGATTAAACCTCTAGGAATCCTCCATGATAACCCATAAATTCCATCCACGTAGTTCTAGAAAGGGGAGATGACAAACATAAGTAGGTTTCTTGTGGAAATAGAGAACATGGATAAGGACTCAATGGAAGTGGAACCCTAGGGTCCTGGAATGATCCACCAGAAACAAAGCGATTTGAAGGAAAGGCCAGGATGGAAGTGGGAGATAGTCTTGAAACTTGGGGAGGATTCATATGTATCCCAGTGGATGGGAATAAAAGGCCACATAATTTTGGATGAATGTCATCTGGGATTACACATAGAAAGTTTCCCTTTGACATGTTAGGGCTTATACATGGTTAATGGCCAAAATTGATATGAGGCATGTGGTAGGGTCTTACACGTAGAGGAAACCAAATGAGATGGAACAGATGGGATGTAGATACCCGAAGCTTAACGTACATGGACATTACATTACATTTTCGGAATACTTAGTACATAATAAAAACACACACACAAGGACCGTAATAGTTAGTGTCTTTGGAAACTCAGAATATAATCTTCTAATCGTGGTGAAAGATCTTCAACATATCCCATAAAGATCTTCCTTTTTTTAAACCTAAAACCTTTCTCTATATCCTGGGGAAAAGAAAACATAAAATGGTGAGCTCAAATGCTCAGTAAGTGTAAACAAAAGAAATATCAATCACATCATATTCATAAGAACATTACATTTTGGAAATCTTAACCTGCAAAAGAGATCATAATATCATAACATGGGATAAATCATAGTAGTGAGATGTAATCCCAATAATCATAACATAAAACATGAAACTTTGGGGCATACACAAATAATCATAGATAATCATTTCTTATTAGTCAAGACTCATTTCCAAGACCATCTTAGTTGACAAAGTCCATTTCTGAACCGAGTTCATTCCTCGTTTCAGTCCTGTTTCACTGAACCTGTTTAACCTGCCATTCCAGCCATGTCTATCTCATGAGATATAAAATCTTTACCCAATTCATTGGAGGGAGATATAGGTCCCACCCATCTCATAATGATACCATTCTTATGTGTGCCACAAAATCATAAACCATACATCATAGCATAACCCATGTAATAAAAATGGGAATCTTAAACATCATGACATCATAAAACAATTCATATAAGATAAAGGAATTCATAACAATATTTTCATCACAACATAATCAATGTAATAATAGGGATATAAACATAACCCTATATTATCTTAGATGGAAAATAATTTTGATAAAACACTTGAACCCCATTCTTGAGGAAAATATCCTTTCTACTTCAAAAACATTTTTCCTTTCTTAACATGTCATACAATTTTAAACTAAAAGAAGTTGATTAAAAATAATTTTGAAAACTTGTAAGGGAAGCTTCTTGGAAATAATGTTTTAAAAATCCATTCATGTCGTATAAGTTAAAAGAAAACATTCTTCTCGTACTTTTGTCGGAAAAGTCAAAAAGTACCTCGTACGGAAAACGACAAAAGATTCCTTTCATATCTTTTACTAAAAACTCACCGAAGGGTAAAATTGGATATAAACTATTGTATAAGGATGTAAATATTACATATTGAGGAAACATGGATGTGGATGATAAAATGCACCCCCGTAAATTCCAAAGTATAAACAATCTCGGATAAAAATGAGATTGTGATATTTCCCTTACCTTAGGCCGGATTTGCTTCGTAAGTGTCCAAACCTCCTGTATAATGACTTAAATAATGTCATTGACTTATTCAAGAATCATAATAATTGTTATGATATCATATATGGTTCACTTATGACTTTATATTACCCGTTCTTTTGTAAATTCCATGTTAAAGAGCGTTTTGGGTAAAATCGTTTCATTTGTCATCCGTGTTTTGACTTGTAATTATTCATATGATTACTTAGATAATGATTACTTAATTCCAGAATATAAAACATGATTTATATATAATATATATCCAGAATATACATATATATAATATATCAGTAAATGGAAAGAAATACACCGTTCATGGAGACGGTAGGTCGTACGTACGCATGAACGCTGTTTTCGTTTCCTTATTGAGTTGAAAGGAATTAAGTAGATGACATACATATATATAAAAATAAATCCAGTATCATTATTATGTCATATATTTCATGATTACTTATTATATATACTTTATAATCATTCATGAATGGTTAACGTGGAGAATGAATCTCATCGCGTCGTGGAGACGGTAGTCCCTACGTACGCACAAGCGATGATATCATTCTCATGATCGTGGAATTGTATTGGAGTGTATGTATACTATTTCAGAATCAATATCACTTTACAATAATCATATATAGTTATTATCTACACCATTATACCCATCCACGAAAGGTGGTGGTGGAAAATAGATTACACCACGGCGTGGAGACGGTATTCTGTACATACGCACGCGCGGTGATTTCTTTTTCCGTAGGATGGATTGATGGTGAAATAGGGTTGTTTCATACTTATAATAACATATAAGTATAGGAGTTATACTTATGTTATTACTTCATAATGAAACAACCTAAGAAGAAGAAGTGTAAGAAGAAATAAAGTTGAAAGAATCGGTAACGGACATTACCTCTTCTTTGAAGCACCTCTTTGAGTCCTCCTCTTAGGGAACTAAAATTGGTCTTTGAATAAGACCAGGACCTCTAGTATGTTTCTAGGTAAGTGTAGAAGAGAATTTTTCCGGGGTTTTCCATGCTTGAAGGCTCAAAATGGTGTGAGGAAGAGAGGGAGGAGGTTCCCTTTTATAAGGGAGGAGAGGGGCACCTTTGGAATAACTAAAAATATTATTTTATTATAAATCCAAATTAGGTTTTAAATAGCTCCAAATTGATTTATTTAGAATATAAGGTGGGGATGAGTCTACAACCTCTCATCAAATAGAATTTAGACAAGTTTATATTCCTATTTTAACCTTATCATTTAAATTTAACATTAAGTTAGATAATTTTACTTTTACCGTGTCTATTTGTGTTCTTACACTATAAGGTTAATAAACTTACTATAACAAGACAAACAAACCCCAAGTTGTTTATTATTAATATATATAACCTTATCTAAGCCATTGGGCCGAACCTTAGATTTTTATGAATAAAATAAAAATTAATAATATAATATTTGTTTTAAAAACTATTTTATGTCAATTTTGACACTATTTAGTAATTGATTTTTATGAAAATTATAACAGAATGATTAATTAGAAAACTATTAATTAAATCAATACTAACATGTCATATTAACCTAGAAAATTAGTGTGACTCATAAAAAGTCTCAAATTACATTTATTTGGGTATTTATAACATCAATTATTTCAATATTTCATTAATAAGATAATTACTGCATCATCGTTTTGTCATACATAAATTAAATAATTTAATGTCTAAAAATTACAAATAAACTACATTTATGTAGGAAATCTTTTTATCTTTATAATTAATATTTATAGTCGAATTTATCTTATGTATAATCCTATATTAAAAATTATCTACTTATTAAACATTGATTTTAACTATTTTAACCCTTCTTTAAATAAATTAATAATAAATGTCCTAATCTAATCCAAGTGGTCCTAAATGGTCATATTTTATTCATAAGGTTGTTTTTGGTCGAATTAAACTTATCCAATAGAATTAGGACATGTGTTAGGGTAATAATGATATCATTTCTACCCTTAACTACCCTATTTACTTTTAACCGTGGTAAAAAAAAGTAAAAAGTTACTATTCACTAAAAATTATTTTCATCTCATTGAACCACATTTTAGTACTTGACATTAACTGTGTCTCAGATTTTTGAAATTCTACTCACATAAGCGGTAAAATTATGTTTTATGAAAAATTCAGTTTTTTTAACTACCACTTAGTGGTTTTAATATTCATCAAAAAATGAAAGTTTCCAGAAAAATACCAAAAATTAGGCCTAAGCTATATTTGATATTATGAATTCAAAAATGATGTATATTTTACCAAATTCAAAACATATTAGTTGCATTAATTAATTTAAAAATTAATTCCTGTCGTCAAAACAAATAGCGTGTTCTTAAGAGATAATAACTATCAAAAGATTGACACTTGTTTATGTCTGGTTTAAATGTGAAATTACATCCAATGACCAACATTGTATTAAATTGTAAAAATATATTCTAAATATACTTTAAAACCACTCAAATTAATAATTTATCACTATTAATTATTTCGATTAAAAAAATTTGTTTTTAATTAAAATTTAGTAATTTTCACTATTCATTAGAAAATGAAAGTTATCCGAAAAGTACCAAAATTTCACCCTAAGATAATTTCGATATTCCGAATCCAAAAATGAAGTCCATTTTGAAAAATAAAATTTAAAAAATTTCAAAAAGTGGTTATTACTATTCATAATGGCTAGTTTTAATAATATTCTAATAGCATATCGTAGTTTAGTGAAACTCGGTATTGCCTACTACACACGCTATCGAGGAAGGTCGCGATTTAGTGTAATGAAAGGAAAGTCAAGAATACATGTTGTGCAAGCTCCTTTTTTTGTAGAATACAACAAAAAACACTAAGGAAATTAAAAAAATATTTTTCATAAAATCTCGGGGTGTTACATTCTTCCCCCATTAAAATTAATTTCTCCCTCGAAATTTGTTGGGGGTTATAAATGGTTTACTACTCGAAAGTTTCTTTAATAGAAACCCACATCGTAAAAAGGAATACCAAAACCAATCATTAAAAACAAATGTATGAAACGTAACGGTTACCCAAATAAACTAATCACTGGGTTTCCACATAGGTGAAAATATGGATATGGAAGAGAAATCTAACCATCATGTTCTGATGGAGAGTGGTAGAGAACATGGCTATGGAAAAGCCAGAAATCACAAAGACATAAATTTGTGATGATCGAAGGTACCATCTGATTCATCAGATATAAGATCACTAGGACAACATTTTTGGTTTTCAAGATCATTTCCCTAAAGTTGATGAAATTGGAATTAGTAGAAATACTTTCATGATTTTGGTATAGTCTCACCGTTGGTCGTTCTTTGGAAAATTTACACTTCATATATTAAATAAATGAAGTTGAATTTGTCATTCATGATGTGTTAGCAGATCATGTGATAGAATGATAGGTCATTCCATCTGTCTCAAACAAAAGGTTATAAAAGTTATCAAAAAATACATTAGTCCATCTATAGTGAGATTAATTATATATGGTTCCTAAACTGGACTTAAACTTCATATATCATACTGATTAATATAATAAATCTATTTTCTACTAAATAGGGACTTCCTGTAGGCTAGTGGTAGGTGATAAAGGCCAGTCTCACTTCGGTTGTGGGTTCGATTCCCACAGCCTTGTCCGACGCGATGGGTTGTCGCCCATCCTGCAGGCTGTCCTTTTTCTAAAACTACATTACTATAAAATCCCATAAATAATATCGAAAAAGGCTCTATCCTTAAACAATACTAACTTATGTCCAACATATTCCATTCCAATCTTTAGGCTTATCGATAATAATGCAGTCCATTGTCATATTATAGTGAAACAAATTACCAGAGATTTCATATGACAAGAATGTTAATACCATCATTGATCCCCATATATCATAAGATATTTCTTTTTGGTCACATTCCAAATGTTCGAAGGCCTTAATCATGTATTATCTTGAAAAAAATGAATACCCATTGACCCTTAGTGAAAACATGAGTGCTGCCAAAAGTTAACTCTTTCCACATACCAAAACCCAAAAATTCTATATACTCAAACCATGATATAACTATTTCCTTATATCAGTCATGAGCTCATGAATACTATCAAACATTTAATTTTATCCTTATCCCTTCATTATGTGCATATCATCTAGTTTCCAAAAATATCTGAATAACCTTTCATGGTTACTGGTACCATTCATCATACACTTTCAAAACTTAAGGAAAGACAATAGTGTAACAATCCTTAGATGTATCTTTATTCCATAGTACCATGAGATTACTTATACAACATTACACTTGATAAACATGTAATCATTCCACTACCTTCTTAAACCATTGATCGAGCTTCAACAATTATTTCAACTCACATATCATTTGTAGTCTCTTCATCATAATCAACATAAATACTACCCATAAGACCATACTGATTCTCTTCACGAGACTTTCCCTTAGGACATTGGTTTGCATAATGCCCGTACATTCCCCATTTAAAACATTTAACCATTGTTGATGTTATAGCAATACCATTATCCTCATCCCTGGTGTTAACCGAACCTTTTGCTTTTCACTTACTGTATTTGTGTCCTTCTTTTCCACACCCAAAGCATCTTCCAGTTCTTTTGAAACATTCTCCTTGATGCCTCTTCCCACATGATTTACATAGGGGAAATTGAACTTTCTTTCCTCTATGATCATCATGAAAATCCATCTTTCTCTTATTAGAAGAGTCAGGAAACTTACCAAATTTGAGTTTATTGATCATTTTATGAGATTGCTGATTCAACATAATAATGATGTTTGGACTTCAAAATCCCATTTCATTTGGTTTCTCATGAAGAATATCATTCCATTGTCTATCATATCCTCCATTATAGTGAATCATCTTGTTTCCAGCCATTTTCTAAAACCCAAAAAGAATAGTGTGAGAGGCAAAAATCACGCTAGGGAAAACAATATAATAAAGGGGGCGTACCTTCAATATCTAAAATCTTGGGTTACCATAATTCTAGTACTATAACCTATACTTATACTTAACCTTAGGGACATCCCTAGATATACCTTAGAAATATCCCAAGGGATCTCACTAAATTTCTCGCATCCTAGTTTCCAAAGGTTGACTAAACTTCCCTCTGATACCAACTGTAGAGACCCGAAGCTTAACGTACATGGACATTACATTACTTTTGCAGAATACTTAGTACATAACAAAAACACACACACAAAGACCGTAATAGTTTAGTGTCTTTGGAAACTCGGAATATAATCTTCTAATCGTGGTGAAAGTTCTTCAACATCTCCCATAAAGATCTTCCTTTTTTTAACCTAATACTTTTCTTTATATCCTGGGGAAAAGAAAACATAAAAGAGTGAGCTCAAATTCTCAGTAAGGGTAAACAAAAGAAATATCAATCACATCATATTCATACGAACATAACATTTTGGAAATCTTAACCTGCAAAAGAGATCATAATATCATAACATGGGATAAATCATAGTAGTGAAATGTAATCCCAATAATCATAACTTAAAACATGAAACTTTGTGACATACACACATAATCATAGATAATCATTTCTTATTAGTCAAGACTCATTTCCAAGACTATCTTAGTGGACAAAGTCCATTTGTGAACCGAGTTCATTCCTCGTTTCAGTCCTGTTTCACTGAACCGGTTTAACCTGCCATTCCATCCATGTCTATCTCATGAGATATAAAATCTTTACCCAATGAATTGGAGGGAGATATAGGTCCCACCCATCTCATAATGATACCATTCTTATGTGTGCCACAAAATCATAAACTATACATCGTAGCATAACCCATGTAATAAAAATGGGAATCTTAAACATCATGACATCATAAAACAATTCATATAAGATAAAGGAATTCATAAAAATATTTTCATCACAACATAATCAATGTAATAATATGGATAGAAAGAGAACCCTATATTATCTTAGATGGAAAATAATTTTGATAAAACACTTGAACTCCATTCTTGAGGAAAATATCCTTTCTACTTCAAAAACATTTTTCCTTTCTTAACATGTCATACAATTTTAAACTAAAAGAAGTTGAATAAAAATAAACTTGAAAACTTGTAAGAGAATCTTCTTGGAAATAGTGTTTTAAAAATCCATTCATGCCGTATAAGTTAAAATAAAACATTCTTCTCATACTTTAGTCGGAAAAGTCAAAAAGTACCTTGTACGAAAAACGAAAAAAGATTCCTTTCATATATTTTACTAAAAACTCACCGAAGGGTAAAATTGGATATAAAATATTGTAGAAGTATGTAAATATTACATATTGAGGAAACATGGATGTGGATGATAAAATGCACCCCAGTAAATTCCAAAGTATAAACAATCTCGGATAAAAATGAGATTGTGATATTTCCCTTACCTTAGGTCCGATTTGCTTCGTAAGTGTCCGAAACTCCTGTATAATGATTTACATAATGTCATTGACTTATTCTAGAATCATAATCATTGTTATGATATCATATATGGTTCAATTATGACTTTATATCACCCGTTCTTTTGTAAATTCCATGTTAAAGAGCGTTTTGGGTAAAATCGTTTCATTTGTCGTCCGTGTTTTGACTTGTAATTTTTCATATGATTACTTAGATCATGATTACTTAATTACAGAATATAAAAAATTATTTATATATAATATATATTCAAAATATACATATATATAATTGATCAGTAAATGGAAATAAATACACCGTTCATGGAGACGGTAGGCCGTACGTACGCATGAACGCTGTTTTCGTTTCTTTATTGAGTTGAAAGGAACTAAGTAGATGACATACATATATATACACATAAATCCAGTATCATTATTATGTCATATATTTAATTATTACTTATTATATATACTTTATAATCATTCATGAATGGTTAATGTGGAGAATGAATCTCATCGCGTCGTGGAGACGGTAGTCCGTACGTACGCACGAGCGATGATATCGTTCTCATGATCGTGGAATTGTATTGGAGTGTATGTATACAATTTCATAATCAATATCACTTTACAATAATCATATATAGTTATTATGTACACCATTATAACCATCCAAGTAAGGTGGTGGTGGAAAATAGATTACACCACGACGTGGAGACGGTATTCCGTACGTACGCACGCGCGGTGATTTCATTTTCCGTAGGATGGATAGATGGTGAAATAGGGTTGTTTCATAATTATAATAAAATATAAGTATATGAGTGATACTTATGTTATTACTTCATAATGAAACAACCTAAGAAGAAGAAGTGGAAGAAGAAATAAAGTTGAAAGAATCGGTAACAGACATTACCTCTTCTTTGAAGCGCCTCTTTCAGTCCTCCTCTTAGGGAACTAAAATTGGCCTTTGAAGAAGACCAGGACCTCTAGGATGTTTCTAGGGAAGTGGAGAAGAGAATTTGGCAGGGGTTTGCCGAGCATGAAGGCTAAAAATGGTATGAGGAAGAGAGGGAGGAGGTGCCCTTTTATAAGGGATGAGAGGGGCACCTTTGGAATAACTAAAAATATTATTTTATTATAAAGCCAAATTCGGTTTTAAATAGCTCCAAATTTATTTATTTCGAAGATAAGGTGTGGATGGGTCGAAATAATCTCATCCAATAGAATTTAGACAAGTTTAGGTTCCTATTTTAACCTTATCGTTTATATTTAACATTAAGTTAGATAATTTTACTTTTACCGTGTCTTTTTGTGTTCTTACACTATATGGTTAATAAACTTACTATAACAAGCCAAACGAACCCCAAGTTGTTTATTATTAATATATATAACCTTATCTAAGTCACTTGGCCGAACCTTAGATTTTTAGGAATAAAATAACAATTAATAATATAATATTTAAAAAAAACTATTTTATGTCAATTTTGACACTTTAGTAATTGATTTTTGTGAAAATTATAACAGAATGCTTAATTTGAAAAAATTTAATTAAATAAATACTAAAATGTCATAGTAACCTAGAAAATTAGTGTAATTCATAAAAAGTCTCAAATTACATTTATTTGGGTATTTATAACATCAATTATATCAATATATCATTAATAAGATAATTACTGCATCATCGTTGTGTCATAAATAAATTAAATAATTTAATGTATAAAAATTAAAAATAAAATACCATTATGTAGGAAATATTTTTAGCTTTATAATGAATATTTATAGCCTAATTTATACTATGTATAACTCTATATTAAAAATTATCTACTTATTAAGCTTTGATTTTAACTATTTTAACCCTTCTTAAAATAAATTAATAATAAATGTCCAAATCTAATCCAAGTGGTCCTAAATGGTCATATTTTATTCCTAAGGTTGTTTTTGGTCGAATTACACTTATCCAATAGAATTAGGACATGTGTTAGGGTAATAATAATATCATTTTTACCCTTAACTACCCTATTTACTTTTAACCGTGGTAAAAAAAAGTAAAAAGTTATTATTCACCAAAAATTATTTTCATCTCATTGAACCACATTTTAGTCCTTGATATAAATAGTGTCTCTCGGATTTTCGAAATTCTACTCACAGAAGCGGTAAAATTAAGTTTTATGAAAAATTCAGTTTTTTTAACTACCACTTAGTGGTTTCACTATTCATCAAAAAATGAAAGTTTCCAAGAAAATACCAAAAATTAGGCCTAAGATATATTTGATATTATGAATTCAAAAATGATGTATATTTTACCAAATTCAAAACATATCAGTTGCATTAATTAATTTAAAAATTAATTCCCGTCGTCAAAACAATAACTTGTTTTTAAGAGATAATAACTATCCAAAGATGGACACTTGTTTATGTCTGGTTTAAATGTGAAATTACATCCAATGACCAAAATTGTATTAAATTGTAAAAATATATTCTAAATATACTTTAAAACCACTCAAATTAATAATTTATCACTATTAATTATTTCGATTAAAAAAAGTTATTTTTAATTAAAATTTAATAATTTTCATTATTCATCAGAAAATGAAAGTTATCCGAAAAGTACCAAAATTTTACCCTAAGATAATTTCTATATTCCGAATCAAAAAATGAAGTCCATTTTAAAAAATAAAATTTAAAAAATTTCAAAAAATGGTTATTACTATTCATAATGGCTAGTTTTAAAAATATTTTAATAGCATCTCATAGTTTAGTGAAACTCGGTATTGCGTACTACACACGCTATCGAGGAAGGTCGCGATTTCGTGTAATGCAAGGAAATTCAAGGATGCGTGTTGTGAAAGCTCCTTTTGGTGTAGCGTACAACACAAGACATTAATGAAATTAAAAAGAATATTTTTCATAAAATCTCAGGGTGTTACATGGGATGTCAAAGGTGTTAGGCTTGATCCTCAAGGAGGCTTCCTATTTACCTTTCAAGATGATAGGGATAATATTCCATGTAGTTTTGGTATCCCATTTAGTTTAAAAACATATTGTAAGGTTGAGATTGAACTAATGTGAATATAGTGTTGTCGGGCATGAATATGATAGTGTCGTGCATGAATTGGATATTCATTTATGATATTTATTTATTTGAATAAGCATTGAATTTTAATTTGATCTAATCAGATAAAAAGGATTAAATTATTCTTATAAAATATAAATTTATCAATTAAGTATATTTCCTTATATTCATAGATAGAAAAATAATTCCTAAACATTAAAAATAGGATATTGAAAAAAAAACTATATCAAATTACCATTATTTTTTTATGATATCAATTACCTTTTAAAACTTAATATATTTTTGGATTTTATCCCCAAAAAATAACCATTGATCATTCACATTTATGTGATCAATGACCTCAATCACTCTCTATAAATATTTATGATTTTCCTATAAATCATCACTTTCCACAAATTCGCTTCTTCAGAGAACATAGATATGTATTATTCCATATGACATTTCAACTTCCCTTTTATCTCTTATTAAGGGGAGGCTTTACTAACCCTTTTATGATGTGGGTTTCTAAACTAATAAATTTCCCAATTTTAAACCTTTGATTTCCAAGATCACATTTAAACTAAGAAGATGCAATTTATTTATGGTGTGAATAATGTAACACCCATAAATTTAAAATATAAACATCATATTCGATATCATGGATGAAATGCAACACAAATAATATAAAATAATGTTAAAACTTTAGAAATTCTGATAAATTTACTATTTTATATATATCCCTTATATTTTATAGATTTCAATACATATAATACTTAGTTCTGTTTCATTTCACGCAATAATATGTTTCTTCGATAATTTTTAATACACATAAGACCGTGTTTTACAAAATAGAAATAATATATTTATAATACTATTTTAAAAGAAAATTATCTCCTGGAAAACAAATAAGAAGTTTTAAATAGGATTAATTACTTATTAATATACTCGATTGAATTAATTGGATACCAATTGATTATAAATAAATATAAAAATCAATAGAATTTAATAATTTTTTTTTGAAAAAAAAACTATTTTCACTCTCCCAAAGGGATTTTTTCCTAAAAAATAAATAAATTAATATAATTTAATGATACTAATTAAATGTATATACAGTATATTTAATAACTTTTTTGACATTAATCTATTATATTATATATACATAATATATGAACAAATTCAATTTCACTCATAAAAAGATGTATCTTTGTAAAGTTAGATTTCCACCTTTTCATGGAAAACATATTTTAAAACTAAAATTTGAATCATTTATAAATTTTATTAGAAAAATCTAAAATTTTAATTCATTAATTAAAAATTATATATAGGGTTAATTTTTGGTACTTTTCTGAGATGTTTATTTTTTTGATGAATAGTAAAAAATACAGATTTTTAATTGACAAATGACTTTTCATTTAAATAATTTATAATGTTAAATTAATTTTTATATTTTTTTAAATAAATAATATAATAATAATAAATATATGAATATAATTCTGTTCATTTGAATTATTTTTATTTTAAATTTAGATATATAATTAAAACTTTGCTTTCTCATTTAGTATGCAAGGTTATTTTTAAATTAATTTTTACAATCATGCTAACTAAATATGAAAAAATGGATTAAATATTTTGAAACATAATAATTTATAATTTCTAATAAGTTTAAATTAATTATTTACCAAAATTATTAGTGAAAACAAATAAAATTAATTACATCGATCAAGAAGAAAAATTAGTTTACCAAGGGAAAAAACACAAACTTTTAGGGGCCAAATGATATAGAAACATATCCAACCAATTGGATGTAAATATTTAGACCATATATGTTTTATGATCTAAATTATTCCATTATGTTAACCAATTTATATAAAGAAAACTTAGGAGCACTCAAAACGACTCAATAATTAAAAGAGTGCCACACACCTAACTTATAATAGGGCACCCTCTCATTACCAATATGCATAACTTAAAACAACTTTAGTTATGAAAATACATACCAAATTAAATTCCTAATGTCCTTACATTAATCATATAATCCTTAGTTTTTTATTTTTCAACCCATTGAATGTTTTTGGGAAAATATAAACAGGATACCCGAATAAGATTTAATGTTCTTCAAAAATATTTTTTTTATATTTATTCTCCACCTATTTAAATTATTATTATAACATGGTTATATAATAAAATCCGTATATTACATAGAATAAGGTGTTTTTTATGGTCACGACATAAATATTTACATATTACCATCAACTGGGTTATGAAATCATCATTCGTTTGTACGACATACTATCACCTCACGAACACATGTCATTTGTTTATGCATTACCACCTTTCATGGTTGGGAATAATGATGGATTTATAGTTTATATATGATATATATGATATTTATTAGCTTATTATTTTTATTTAATTATTCTATCATATATATATTCATGTTTTCTATTTTATAGAAATATGAAAATATTGCACATGTGTATGAAAGACTACTATCTCGCAAAGCGATGTGATTCATTCACGCTTTACAAAGAATGTATTATGGAATGTTTCTGTAAAATAATGTGGTATATATTAAATAAATATGATAATTTATTGATAATATACAAATATATCATTTAATATTATTTATTTTGATATAATTATAAAATGTCAACAATGTTCATGCGCACGTATGGCCTACTATCTCCAAGAACGATGACATTAATTTCCTATAAAAAACTTTTATGTAATAGACTATATATGTATATGATAAATATATATTATATTTAAATCATGTTTTAAATTATGGATATGAAGAAATAATGATCAAAATAAGAGGAACAATAATATAACATTTCAAAACACATGAACAACAAAGTAGTTAATACCCAAAATGATGAAAATAATGAAAGATAATTAACAAACATGTAATAATATGTTATAAAAAGATCATAAATTGTATGATAATTATTATTAAGGTTCTGGTATAAGGTAATAAATTTTTTAAAACACTATATATAATGTTAAATAATGTTCAACCAAAATTAATGTCGGAGGTAAGGGATTATGTCTCAATTTGATTTCATTCAGTAATATTGTATTATTATGAACCTAATTTCATTTTTATTGTTTATTTACTTCCCCTTTGTCCTGTAAAATAATGAATAATTCATTATTCATTTTATTTTACGTTTCAATTTATATTATTTTATCTATGGGGTTTTGAATTAAAAGTTACCAAGTGGAAAATAATTTCTTAATTTAATTTACATTTATTAGGTTAAAAATCCACTTCCATGATTATGATGTTCTACGATGATGTGTATAATTAATTTTTACAATATATTGTTTTTCTTTCAAATTTTTTTATCTGTATTTATAATAAATAAAGAAAATTTATTAATTTATAAATTCTCACTTCAATATTACAACCATTTTTTGGTTTTATTTCACAATCTCATTCTAATTGAGATAAATTCTTCTTTAATTCCAATTAAATGAAGTTATTTGATTATTTATTAATAAAAACTTCTATTTTTTCCCTCTACATATTAAAGATATTTTTATGTTATAGATCGATTGTTTCACTCTTTGGTACTTAAAATTAATGAGAAAATTATTTAACAATATCTTACTTAATTTTTCTATGCGGTCTAAAATCCACATTCAAATGAAAACATGATTTCTAACAATATATTAAACCTTTTAGAGATGATTTATTAAAAGATGTTTTTAGGCAGTTTTCATTTTAAAAAAATGTATTCAATAAAATATTCTTATTTCATTCTGAACTGGTAACTTATTTTACCATTTTATAATGAAAAAGTAATATTCTTTTATCCTTTTACTTAATTACTCTCCAATATTTCATTAAAGATTAAATTTCAATTTAACTGAGAAATTTTTGAAGAAAATGTTTTTGAAATTTATTTTCAAATAAAATTATTTATCAAAATATTTTTTCTAAATTAAAAGGTTGTTTTAGTTAAGGATGTTTTTTAAGGATAATTTTTTATTTGTATTCATAAATGTCCACAACATTTTTTTGACTCTAATAAAAATATGTCATATTGATACAGTCCTAATTATTTATATGGAATATTTATGGTAATTCCAACTAAGTAAAGCATTAACAGTCCCTTAATTCAATTTTAGTCAAAAAAATTTATTTTAAATGTTCACTATTCTTGTACTCATTTGATATAAAATTTACCCTAAATATACCTATTATTTAACATGGTTATGTTTATTTTCTGAAATGAATAAAAATTTTATTGTCATTATTTACACTAAATGTTATTTTATTATCAATGAAAATATTTATACATATATATTCATTACAAGATATATATATTTTATACGGAACATTATTTATGAGTAAAATCAATTATTTGATATAGGAGGATTGTTTTGGACTTGTATGACATGGGTGGGAGCGGGTTATAGATAGCCCTTTGTTACATCAGTATTATCATGGGAAAAATTAGTTAGCTAACCTAATATAAATGATTTTTTACCCATTATTTTTTAAAACATCTTTTGAAAGGTCTGGATGGTAAAGAATCAATGTACCTAGGAAACAAGGTTTCTTTAATTATTATTTTACTTCATACACAATTTATTTATTATTATACATATGATTTTCACAATATCAAAATATATGGATCCATTTCATTCTCATTTTATTGATTAAATGTCATGTTTTATTTGATGTTCACCATTCAAAATTGATTCTGAGTTATCTTATCAGGATAGTCATAATATTAAAATGGGAATTATTTTCAATTACATAGCATGACATATTATTTATAGGATTTCATATATGTTTATTTATTTTGTTTAATGTATCTTTCGTTCTTTACATTTCCATATTTATTGTTGTCATAAATTAATTATTTCTTTCATTGAACTTATCCCTTACTAATATTTTGAGCTCATCCTTATTTGTTTTTCATTTCCTAAGTATTACATGAATTCTACTATTGCTGGTATGAAGGGGTACACTATATAGAACAAAGTTATTTTAAAAATATATATTTTTAAATTTGTGTGTTCCAAATGTAATGAGAGACTTATGTATGTATCTAGTTTACCAATAATATTATACCATCGATATTTTTTGTTTTGTTTCCTTATATATTATGTCAATGTAGTGGTATCAGGAATCATCTTTGGTATTCTAGTGTCTCAGTCTCTATATATAAATCCCCATTAATAAAAAAAACGTTAAAATTTAATCTTAAGATTATATCTCCATGTTGAATTCAAAAAAGAAGTTATATTATTAATATAAATTACTAAAATTTATAAATTAAATTTTTTTATACTTTTGAATAATTTCTATTTAGTTCATGCAGCATGTAATAGTTTTAGATATGGTGGTTACTTTCTAATGTACTATTTGGTTTATTATTTTCTTCCCCTTATATAAACCTCATCCTTACAAGTTGAAATATAATATTAATAAAATTTCTCTAGGTAACTCAAAAATAATAATACCCAATTATGTAATAATGGGGTTCGTTTTGATGTGGAATAAGGATTACCAATATGATGAAATTAATTTAATTGAATTATAAAGATAGATAATCCATTACTAATTTTCTGTAGATTTATACTAAGGGAAGAAGAAATAAATCCATAAAGAATAACATTCTATAGACTATGAATATAATTGGTATGATAATATTACCACTAAGGGTTTTAATTTATAACTTAATATACATTACATTGTAAAAGCATACATGAAATAGGATACAATAATATAAGGAGTGAAACTTCGTTGTCAAATTCATTAGAATTTGTTGCATATGATTTTTTTATTTACATGGTTGTTGGTGAATATTTCTATTTATGTCCCTTGGATTTTGACACTAAGCCTATAAATATCAACCCTATTGAAATTGGGGAAATATATGTATAGATATTCTCTCTTTACCTTACAATTGTGTGTCTGAAGACCTTTATCACCACACTTATATAATTTTCCCCAATATCCCAATTTACCACATATCGTTAATCATTCTACCATGTTAATTTTATTTGTGTTCTCTCATACTTTTTAAGATAATACATAAAATAGTGATCCCAAATTACTAGGGCCATTTTTAAAATTTTCAAAACCCATTATTCATTGATACATATGATCTCAAAATATAAACTATCATTCCTCAAATACAATTAATTATTCCTACAATCTTATGTAATCATATAATCTTAATTATATACCTTTCATAAAACCATTTTAATCTAAATTTCAATAAACCAAAAATATCTTATATATTTTTCAAAAATTAATTCCATCTTAAATCCTCAAAGGGTATTATACCCTAGTTCACGAAGTTACATAATAATCAGTTTATATCATAATCCAAATAATGTGAAGAAATTCACCAAAAATATCATGAATCAATTATAAATTCAATGGTTACCAATACCATCTAACTCACTTTTATCACAAATAAGAAACCCTTTATTTCCTCAATGTTAATCAGGAATTAAGCATTATATTTTTTCATACCTCATCAGGTGTTCTCAATTGATTACCCCAAATGTAAGCATATTTTAAAATCAATTTTCAATTTAATTGAACCCATTTATTATATGTTTTCATACCATTACTGAAATAATAATGAAGAAAATTTCATAGATGTTTCACAGAATTGAAGTAACTTATAAAATATGAATATAATATTAATGATAAATATAATAGAATATTGATAATAGAAAAGAGAATCAATATTTAATTTCTATTAAAATATAAACCTATTTACCATATGTAATACTAGGAAACTCATAAACTTCCACATAATTAGAATGCACTAAAATTATTAACCATTTACATATTTATCCATATTTTGTTAATAGATAGAGTGGTTTCGACATACATACCTCTCTAAGATTCCACTTCATGAACCTATTTCAGAAAAATACTAAAAGAATGATAATTGTAATATTAAAAATATATATATGAGAACATGAATATAATTATTTTTTCCCTTATGAAACATTTTTAAAATATATGATACTTTCTTATCAACCTATAAAGCTCCTTGATCAATCCTTAGTAATTAATGGTCATTTTCATAAAAGGTTATGTTACCTAATTATATAAAATAATTTTTAAATCATTCAAAAATATTTATAAAGAGAATATAATGGACTAAATCATATACCTCGAGAGTGTCAAACAATGTTTATAGTTAATCATTTTTTCCATGAACATGGTCATGATCATGTTAATACCCAATCCTCCCATCGTGGAGTTATTACACCATGGTATATCTGTATGAGAGAAAAATATCCATTTTGAGTATCCAAAAAGGTATTGAATTTCTAGTAAAACCACACATTCATTTCTATAGAAAAACATTAGGATGTCATTAAATACATAGTCTTACTCCATGTATTTTCACTGATATTCTCTTATCATAATCCCTAAATAAAATATTCATTATTACATCAACATTAAATCATATTCATATATATATGGGTTGTCTATTATAGTCAACAAAAACATATCAAACCTGAAAATATCGTCAAAATGAATATTAATATGAAAACGTATCTATAAAATTCCTTTAATACTAATTGTGATTTCCCGAACCACACTCCTGATCCAGTTCCAAAAACACATAATACACATACTTTATTAGATACCAATTGTAAACTCCATAATATAACCATAAATAATATCAAAACTAATAATTATTAATGAAAATATTATATCATAATGATATTATCATGTTTAGAGATTTAGATAATTGGGAAAAATAAATACCAAAAAATTCCCAAGTTATTTATGTAAAATATATATTTTCTCCATTATATATGAAATTATTTAACCCATAATGATTCATTAAAATATCCCATTAATCCATTCTTGTGTGAAATCACTCTAAAAAGATTTCATGTACTACCTTTTTCTGAAACTGGTTACATTAAACCAGAAGAATGGATGAGATCAAATGCTCTATAAGAGAAACATATACAACTAAAACAAATCATGGAATAAATATAGTATAAAAATTATTCCAAAAATAACAAAACAGAATGAATCCATAATGAACATGAAACTCATAAAATATTTTATTTATGATTATAAATAAAACATATATATTTAAAATACTAATCACATACTGATGGAATGCATGATTTCAGATATAAAAACCCAATTAATAATTCCTTTTTCCATAAACTATATTTTTTATAGAAACCACTATAGAAACAAATTGCAGAACCGGGCATATATATACAAAATACCCTAACATGTTTCATTTTATGAGACATTTCAAATAACCGGTAGTCTTTATTATTCTCCTCCCTACCCATCACCTAATTAAGGACAATGAATTCACAATAAGAGTCTTTAAGACATTTTCATGACATTCCTTGAAGATCCTCTTAATAAATAAAATATGGATATTAGTGTGATGAAAAATTTTAGAATAAATAGAAAATATAACAAATTTATGTATCAATAATCATCATGAATGTGAATAATTTTCCCTATTTCAATAAAATGGTTAACATGATCATAAACCATATCGATAAATAATGTGTATGGTTAAAACATTCATAGTAAACAAGATAATAATTGACGCATTTGGAAGAATAA
The DNA here is from genome assembly GCA_963277665.1 of Viscum album. Taxonomy (NCBI): domain Eukaryota; kingdom Viridiplantae; phylum Streptophyta; class Magnoliopsida; order Santalales; family Viscaceae; genus Viscum; species Viscum album. Next base: position 1,287,425,443 of record OY728134.1, read on the forward strand.
AATAATGTATTCCAATACTTCTCCAAATAATAATAAATGGGATAACAAGAAAATAACTCATCCTAAGAAAAAATGTAGATGGTTAAAAAATATATATTATTATTTACAATAATTATATGTATTGTAAAAAAAATTTATAACACCAATAATTTTTCCCATGTTAATATAACTACATTATTTATAGTTTAATGCCAACCAATATAAATTTTTTAAAATATTATTTTCAAGCTTTATAGAGAAATGAGTATACAGATAAGTAAATACATTAATAAAATAATCATAAGTTATATATAGAAATAAAAATTTATGTTTTCAAAAAAACATATCCTCATTGTAACAAAGGAATCCTATAAGTATGTTGATAAAGATGAAAAAAATCCATGCAAAATAATGATTGAATTATATCTCCCAAGAGGGGACCATGAATTGAATTTTTGGTATCATGAGTTCATTACCTCAAAATATATACATAAATAAATTTATATATATATATATAATATAAATTCTAGAAAACATAAAACTTATTATGGTAAATCTTTATGAAATTTTAAAAGGGAAATAAAAGTGAAAAATTAAAATATTTTTAGAAAACATTTTTAATCTTGATACAAAAATGATGTTGTGGGTCAAATCCAAAATTACTTTTCTAAAGGTGAAGACAAAATTCATTGAAAATATTTACATTAAAAATAATATCAAATAAAATAACATTATAAATGAAATTATTTTTTCTATGGAAAATGTGGAAGAAAAATATTTGATTATGAATGGGAATTTTTCAATGCATGAAATTTCCTTTTCTAAAAACCCACAATATAAAAATACAAAAAAGGTTTCTATGTATTAAATAATAAATTTCCAAAAATGGAATATAAATTCTATATAATAAAATATTATAGTGGGAGAAACAATTAATGAGAGAAAAATATTCAACATAAATCATTAAAACACAATGAATGATATTGGATTTACCAAATTCCTTTATTAGAAACATATCAAACGAATTGTGAAATATTTATAAAAGGGGTTATTATGTAATAATATATATAACTACATTAAAATAAGATAATACCACATAATAAAGCAAATGGGAATAATTTTCCCAACATATATGTTTAGGGGAATGATCATAACTCATTGAATAAAGGTTTTGTTACCAAAAATCATTACAATTGGGGAATCAAATGAATCAATGTCCATATGAATAAGGGAACATTAATTGTATAGTAAATCCCATTAAATAAAAGTATTTATATAAAAATATATCCCTGGGAAGTTAATACAACATAGAAAGGATACACATTGCACAAAATGTGTAATGCCCCAACCCTAGATGACCAGAGCCAGTACATTATTTTTAAAGATTGGCATGATTACAAGGAAACAATTCTCAAAGTAATGAGTAGTTTATCAGTCTTAAAAATAGATTACATACATGAACGCGACATTAAAATTTGAATCATAAAATACAACTTATATAATTCATCGACAATTCCATTATTCTACTAGCTTAACTGTACATATAAATCATAATACACTTCTTGGTATCCTGGGAAAATAAATCATAAGAAATGGGTGATCTCAGATGCTCAATAAGGTTAAACAATACAGTAGAAGCTTTCATAAATAACCATAAACATTAAGGAAGGTATAAAACTGAAACACAATCCTTTTAAACATAAACATGAGCATAATATTATAGGAATAAATCAAATAATTCCATTCAAACATTAACATTGATATTCTACTAGTCGAATAATCACATTTAATATCAATAACTAATCTTATAAAGAGGGCATGCATAACGTCAGACATGATAACCAATATATAAAGTCCTCATACCAATACCATACATAAATGGTTAAAAACACAAACTATGTTTTCTCATGAGACCTACCGATGCATCGAGAGGCCACATCAACCTTCTCCCATCACTTACAATGTCCAATGCATTCCTCATATAAAAAGGGTGAAACATAACATTTACATTCATATTAAAACTAGCATACATAATGTTAATACTTTAACCATAATACATGAATGGTATAAAAATAGAGCATACACAGTCAAAAATATCATAAACCATTCAATACAATATGTAAGATTATATCATATTAAATCAACCTCAATAAATCATAAAATCCAACAACGTATGTAGACATATATGAAAATAATTGAAAAAAAAATCTTTGAGATAAATATCATTTTATTATTGAAATCATTTAAAATACTATGAAATCATAAAAGAAAAAATTTATTTTAAAAATAAACTTATAATACTGTAAGGGAATATTCTAAATTTTAAGGTGGAATGATGGTGGAAATCACCGCACATTCCGTATATGTTAAAAAACATTATTTCCTTAATTTTTTGAAAACATTATAAATGACATCGTTTGGAATAAAATGTAAATATTACTTTAAAAATAATTTATAAAAAATAAATAATGTGCAAAAATAACATTAAATTTTTTTGGGGGGAATATTAATAGTATTTTCAAATACATTTTTATAAAACATGGACATAGATGTAACAGATGTCCTAGTACATACTTACATATAAAAAACCGCAGATAATAATAAGACTATGAAATTGACCATTACCTTGTAATTTCCTTTTGTAGAGGGCCCATTTACCCACTTTATAATTTTTAAATCATGTTATTAAATTATACCAAGACCATATATAAATTTATATTATCATATATGATCCCCCTATATTATTTTATTAATAATATTTTAGTTTTACCATTATTTTGGGAGTTAACTGTTTCGTTTTCCTATGAAATTTTTATTATGTAAGTCATGTTTCATTAGCATGGGATATATTTTATACATATATAGTATTATTTTAAGTACATAATCATTATATTCACTCATATCATAAGTTTTTTAATAAATCTGGAATGGTAAATATGGAGAATGAATCTCATCTCATCATGGAGACGGTAGGTCGTACGTACGCGCGAGTGAAAGTATCATTCCTTTGATGGTTAAATTGTATGAAATTGGATTGATTATGAATTTTTCAGAAACAATATTATGTCATATTTATTATTCAAATACTTTAAATTCATTTTTATAACCATACAAATAACGTATAGATGAAAAATCGTTTATACCACGTCGTGGAGACGGTAAGTCGAACGTATGCACACATGGTGGTATTATTTTTCGTAGGATGGGAAAAATGAGGAATATGGTATTCCAATAATCATAAAAACATATTAGAATATATTATATGATGGAGTTATTTTTTTACTATCGTAGGATATTAGGAATTCAAAGTATAAGAAGAAAATAATTTTGAAAGAGTTTGTTAAAATGATTACCTCTTTTTAGGCATCTCATTTTGATTTTCACAAAAGGAATCATTAAGTTGGATTTCACCCAAATTGTTTGCCTGTAGGATGAATTGAGGGAATTTGGGAGAGGAAATGGATAGTTTTTTTTTGATAAAAATGTCTTTGGAGGTCTGAATTAAAGAGAAAGAGAGGTTCCCTTTATAAGAGAGGGGAGGGGCCCTTTAGGAAAATCTGTAAATATTAATTTATTAAAAATTGATTTTCAGTTTCTAACAGCTCAAAAGTAATTTATTTAGAGTATAAGATGTGTATGGGCATCAATACTATCATAAAAATAATTTTATATATGTTTAGGTAACAAAATTAAGTTTATCTTTTAGATTTAACCCTTAGTTAAACGGTTTAAGTCTTACTGTGTCTTCTTGTATTTTTATACTATATGGTTACTATAGTTACTATAAAATGTCAAAAAAATATAAAGAGGATAATTAATAAAATATTAAAATATATAAATTTTATTTGCACTAAACTTACATTTTTATGACTTTTATATCATTTAATAAAATAGTATTTACTTTAAAATATCATTCATGTCAATTTTGTTACTATTCAATATTTTCATTTTTAAAAATATAAAAACAACATGATAACTTTGATCCTATACTTCAAATATGTTAATAAAATGACTAAGGTATATCTAAAATTATTTAATTTCATTAATTAAGTAAAATAATATTTATTTTAATATTATTGATAACACTAATTTGATTCTTCCTTTAATAAATCAATTACTCCATCATCATTATGTCATAATTAAATTTAATTATATAATGCCTAATTTTTTTGAATAAATTTAAATGATTTGGTTAATAATTTTATCTTTATAATGAATATTTATAGTCTAAAATATCACTTATATAACCTCATATTAAAATTTATTTATTAATAGGAGACATGATTACGATATTTTTATTTTTTCTTTAACTAATAAGTTATTAATGTCATAATCACACTAAAGTGGCTTCCAAAATGCCAAACTTTCCTCCAAAAGACTTTATTGGTTTTCAATTACTCATCAAATAATTTTAGTACGTGTTTTAGGGTTGTTTTATATTATTATAATATTATTTTTACCTTTAATTACCCAATTTATTTTAACCGGGGTAAATAAAATTCAAAAGTTTCTATTCACCAAATATTATTTTCATCTTATTAGACCACATTTTTTCACCCTGGTTAAATCCATGTATGTCATATTTTCAAAATTCAATTCATTGTAGCAGTAAAATTATGTCTAATGCTAATCTACAAATGTGGCTACAAGGCGGGTAAAAAGACATTAAAAAGGTTCAATGAATTTTTATAACTAATTTTTTATGAAAATGTTTCTAATGACCTAAATTTGGTTAATGTATATATTATTTAACTTTGTTTAATTTAAAATCGATTTAACATGAAATAATTAGTTAAATGAGATATTTAGTTTTTAAACCCTAATGTTTTTTTCATTATTCCTTAAAAATGAATGTTTTCAGAAAAAAACCCAAAATTCACCTTAATCTAATTTTGATATCCCAAATTAAAAAGTGAAGTATATTTTACCAAATTAAATTTCTATAATTGTCTAAAATTTATTTTATTATTATCCACAAAAGGACATAGAAAGAAATTGCTTCAAGAAAATGGAATTTCTAAACATAAAACTATTTTACCTAAAATTATAAATGTCACTATAAATATGTTTTATTTATGTGAAAACATTATAAATAACATTAAAAATTATTTATTACTATTTATATTACTATATTTAATAGATAAGTTATAAATATATCATTTAAAAAATTTTAACACTAAATTGTTATTTCGCAGAAAATCAATCATATGTGTTACACAATCCAAGTTAGTGTTGTGTGAAACAAAATATATTAAATATAATGTACCATAAAATATTAGGATGTTACATTCTCACATACTTCAATAAATTTTTTCCTCACAGTTTACTCTCAAAAACAAAAACTATGGGATGGTATTTTAAAAATATCTTTATTGAAATCCCATATAGGAAAATAGATTGATGAGATCACCATTTTGAAATAATGAATGGGAGGTATGATTGTCACCAGAGAAAACACATACTATGGTTAAATATACCAAAAACATGGAAATGAATGAAATTGTAACCATCATGTTCTAATAGATAGTGATAGAGAACATGATTAAGAGAAAGTGAACAACCATAAATCAATAAATTTGTGATGATCCATAGGGAAATTTGATTCATTGCAAAAGAAAGTACTTGGAAAATATTTTTTTCCTTAACATTATTTTTTAGGAGTTTAATAATTAATTTACATCATATAATAATAATAAAAGGTAGAATAATTACTTAAAATGTAGTGTTACATACTTTAACTAATTTCTAACACAAACTCATCTTCCTCTCCAAAGATATTAAAACTCAAAAGTATTGTATTTATCTTAATCGTATAGGGTACCCAAAATATATTTATACTTCATCTGTCAGACCAATTAAACAATTTTTTTTATTAAAACAAGTACATCACATGGGCCAATGGTATGTGATAATGCCTTGTCGCAGTTCATTTGTGGATTCTATTTATACAGCCTTGTTCGATGCGACGGGTGGTCACACGACCTGTGGGTTTTCCTTTTCATAAATCTATATTATTATAACAATCTAAAAATAATCTTTAGAATTTTTTTAACCTTAATAAATATTATCCAATTTAGAACTTAATCAGTTCCAACCATTAGGCTAATCCAATATTCTAATTCTAGAACTAACAGTCCAAAACTTTACAAGGAAGGTCGCATAACATAATGTAAATGTTTTTGTCACATAAAAATCATGTGAATACATTGATCATATATTCTATTAAAACATGTTAATACCCTAAATTACCATAAAACCCTATTTGAATATGTTCATTCTTCCCAATTCCTTACATAAAACATATAATATTGGATATACTCCTTAAATAAAAAATGTTTTATATTGTAACAATGATTGAATAAAAAAACTATTAATCATTAGATCATCGATACAGTACTCAATTGAAATAATTCTTCAATCCCAACATAAGCACAATAAGCATTACTCTTCCTCTGTTGTAGAATTGTAATCTTTATTTTGATCCATAAGAGTCCTTTGGGGTATATTCCTTTGATTCTTGTGTCATTCTCTTACGCAGTGCCCCATTTTCTTATAGTTGAATCAATGAACATTGGAAATTTATTTTTCTTCACTTGAAATCAAGAGAACATTGTCCTTTTTCTCCATGATTGAAGAGAACTCTTTTTCCCCTAAAGAAGGAACCAATGATCTTTTTTCCACAATAATCACATGTGGGAAAATATATCATTGTCTTATTCTATTTATATAAATTTCTAGTAGCTATCATTTTATTCTCTTGCTTCCCTCCAAAGCTATAATACATAGGGTATTATTTACCTTTCTAGTTATCACTTAATATTATATCCTCATATCATTATAATTCTCATGAGATTATTTCCATTCGAAATATTAGCTTAAGAACAAGAACTATATGATACTTCTTAATATTTGGATCATGTGAATCATTGTTTTTTATATTCCTTTTATAAAGATACATTTCTAAATGATAAAATACACTAGGTTAGATCATGTCATAATGTATAATAAAAAAATTAGAATTTTTTTTAACTTAAATTGAATATTTAAACGTATCTACTTTCATAATCATAAAAATGGTTTCTTTGGGGACATATTTACTCATAAAGCCTTCATAATGGTTGGTAAAAAATGTGAATTATCCAAAGCATATCCCCTAGGAATGTCATAATAGGTTTGTAGTAAGGTACGTTGTCATGTACCACGCTACCCAGACTCAAGCATAGAACACATTGTTAGAGTTATTAATCTTAGGTACATCTATTCCATAACCACATCTACATGTTGTATCTAGATAGGTATTTATTTTCTTTTAATACCCACATAATATCTACAATATTAAAATTTTAATATGATTCTCTACACTTATCCTCAAACTATATATTAGATGTATGAACCCTAATCAATGTTTTCTAAATCTTGTTTCAAAGGTTATTTCTAAACATCTCTTGATACCAACTATAACGCCCCAAACCTATGTGAATGATGCTAGTGAATTATTTTAATACATTGGCATTATTACAAGGAATCAAATCCCTATGGACCAATTAGTTCATCATTCTTGAAAAATATATTACATTCATGAACTTTACATTATAATTCAAAACATGAAATACAATATAGATAAACCATTGAGAAAACCATTTTTCTCCCTGATTAACCCTACATATAAATCATAATGACTTCTTGGAATCATAGGAAAACAAAACATAAGAAAGAGGTGAGATCTGATACTCAGTAAGGTTAAACAATCATGAAGAAGATTTAATAAATAACCATAAACATTCATAATAGTATAAAACTAAAATAAAAGCCTCTTAAACATAAACATGAACATAATATGTCAAGAATAAATCAAATAATACAATTTATACATTCACATGGATATTATAATTTTTGAATAAAAACATATAATACCAATAACTAATATTATAATGAGGGAAATCATAATGTTAGACATCATAAACACTATTTCAGGGAATTATTCCAAGACAATACATAAACGGGTATTAACCCAAAATAGATTGTCTCATGAGACCTATTAAAGAATCATGGGGCTATAGTGGGCCTCATCCATCACTTACTATGTCTAATTAATTCCACATATTGAAAGGGTGAAACATAAAATAAACATTGGCATTAAAAATATCATACAAAATGTTAATACTATGACCATAAACCATGAATGGTATTAAAATATCACATCCACATTCAAAAATATCATAAACCCTTAAATAAAATATGGAAGATTGTATCATAATAATTAAATCTCAATCATGTATAGAATCCAACAAAGGATGTTTACAAAGATGAAAATAATCATTAAAACTATTTTACAGAAATATACATTTCTACATTGAAATTGTTTAAATGCTTTCAAAATTATAAAAGAAAAAATTTACATAAAAAATTAACTTTTAATAATTTAAGATAATCTTCAAAATGTTAAGGAATCATGATAGTGGAAATAGCCTTTCATGCTATATAAGTTAAAAAAACTTTCTTTCCTTAATTTATCGATAAGTTCATCAAGTACCTCGTTTGAAAAATAATGTAATGATTCATTTCAAAATGTTTTATAAATAGTAAAACAAGGGAAAAATGACTTTAAACAATTTTCGAGGAATTGTAATAGTATTTTGAAATATGTTTCTATTAAACATGGACATGGATGATAAAGTTGTCCCAGTAGATACTCACATATAAACAACCTCGGACAATAATGAGATTGGGAAAGTAACACTTACCTTGTACTTTCCTTTTTTAGTGTATGAATTAACCTCATTTATAATGGTTAAATAATGTTATCAAATTATACCAATACCATATACATATTTATGATATCATATCTGATACCCTTATATCATTTTGTTAATAATATTTTCAGTTTTACCATTGTTTAGGGAGTTAACTCCATCATTTTTCTATGCATGTTTTGTTATGTGAGACATGTTTTTTTGTATGTTATATTTTTTTTTGCATATCTAGGATTATTTTAAGTTCATAATTATTATATTAAATCATTATATACGTTTTATAATCAATATTTAATTGTTAATGTTGATAATTAATTTCATTGCATCGTGGGAATAGTAAGTCATACGTATGCATGAGCGAATGTATCATTCCCTTGATGGTTAAATGGTATTGAATTGGATGGAATATAAATTTTATTGAAAAAATATTATGTAATATTTATTATTTACTACCTTTATATTCAATATTATTCCCATTTAAATAAAGTATTGATGAAAAATAGTTTACACCACAGTTTGCAGAGGGTAAGTTGTATGTATGCATGCATGGTGATATTTTTTTTGTAGGATAACTAAAATAAGGAATATAGTATTCCCATAATCATAAAAACATATTAGAATATATTATATACTAGAGTTACTATTTTAGTATGGTAATAACTTAGGATGTGGTTGTATAAGAAGAAAATAATTTTGAAAGAGTTTGTTAAAATGATTACCTCTTTTCAGGTATCTCCTTTTGATTTTTACAAAAGGACTCCATAAGTTAGATTTATATACAAAGTGTGGCCTCTTGGATGAACAGAGGGGAGTTAGGACAGGAAAGAGTAAGGTTTTTTATGAGACAATGGGATTTGGAGTAGTGATTTAAAGAGAAGGATATGTTCTCTTTAATAAGTGAGGGGAGGGGAAATTTATGTAACTCTTGAAATAATAATTTATTTTCAGTTTATAATAGTTCTTAAGTAATTTATTTCGATGTTAAGATTAATATGGATCTTAATCCCATAAACCAATGAATTTTAGGTATGTTTCGGTCAAAAAATTATCCATATCTATTAGAATTAACCCCTAGTTGAACAGTTTAACTCTTACCATGACTTCTTGTATTTTTACAAAATATGGTTACTATAGTTAATATAAAATTTTAAAGAAAACCTCAAATGGATACATTATGACATTTAAAAAACTACACAAGTTATTTTACCAAACTATGGATTTTTCTGACTTTTATATCATTTACTAAAATATTATTTACTTTATAATATCATTTGTGTCAATGTTGTTACTATTCAATATTCGTATTTTCAATAATATCAATACAACATGATAACTTATAGAAAATAATTTGAATATGTTAATAACTTGTATAAGTTATCTCTAAAATTATTGGATGTCATTAATTAAGCCAAATTATATTTTTTTAATATTATTGATATCACTTATTTGATTATTCATTTAATAAATCAATTACTTCATCATCATTGTGTAGTAATTAAATTTAATTATTTAATGTCTAAAATCTATGAATAAACTTCTATGATATAGGTAATTGTTTTATCTTCCTAATGATTATTTATAGTCGAATAAATCACTTATATAACCTCATTTTAAGAAACGTTTACTTATAGTAGACATTTTTATGATATTTTTATTGTTACATTAAATAAAAAGTTATTAATGTCATAATCACACCCAAGTTACTTCAAAAGGACAAAGTTTCGGCCCATAGATTGTCTTTATCATCCATGACTCATATAATATGGTTAAGAGAAGTGTTAGGGATGTTTTATATTATTATAATATTATTTTTACCATTAATTAACCTTCTTACCTTTAATCATTGTAAAACAAATTAATAAGTTACTATTCACAAAAAATTGATCCTTTTAAACCCAATTTTTCAACAGGATTGCAACCATTCTTGTCTAATTTTTGAAATTTAATTCACAAAAGAGATAAAATTGTGTCTAATGCTAATCTTCAAATGTGGATAGAAGGCTGGTACAAGTACATTAACAAAGTTCAATGATTTTTTATATCTATTTTTTAAGTGTTTCCAACAAACTAAATTGGGTTAATATATTTATTATTTTTCTATTTTTACATTAAAATAAATTTTATTTAAAATAATTACATAAATGAAAAAGTTAGTTTTATAAAAAATAGTATTTCTAAATATATACCTATTTTAACGAAACATATACATTTAATTATAAATATGTTCTATTTATGTTAAAATATTATAAATAATATTTAAAAATTATTTATTAATATTTATATTATAATATTTATTGGATAGGTTATAAATATATCATTTAAATAAATTTAACACTAATGTTTTGTTTTGAAGAAACTCAATATTGTGTGCTACACAAGCCAAGTCTATTTTGTGTGCAACAAAAGCTACTGAATATAATGTAACAGGAAATATTATTGTGTTAAAAAATGTATTATGTCTCAAAAAATAAGAATTGAGATCTAGATAACCCATGTGGCTTGAGTAACACTTTATTAAAAAACCCTTCGAAACTAAATTATTTTAATTGAAAATAAAATTCCATGAATAAAACATAATAGACCAGAAAAATGAAATGAGGGTCATAATAAAAAATTGTCTCCAAGAGTTGAATTTGAAATTAAAATCATTACCTCTTTTCTTGACATCCATTAGCGTATTTTAACATTTTTTTCCAAAAACATAGATATAATAATAAATTAATACATAACCATATTAAAATTAATATTAATTTATTTCATCATAAATATTCATTCACAATATGAATTCTATTTATTTTACAAATCTCATGTTTATAGTTTTGATCGATTATTCTTCTTTCATAATAGTTGTGTCCATTGTAATTTCTTTCATTGTTTATCATTAAAATATTATTAAACTAACCTCTATGGATAATTTATTATTATTTATTATCTTAAATGTTTCTTTCAAGACTATTTTTTCTTTATCCATGATGATGAAATTGAAAACAATTATGTTTCGTTTATTATTGATGATCAAATATTTTTTAAATAATTAAGTATTAATATTTTAATACACCATTTACGGAAGCAAAAAATTTATTATTTCACCATTTATATAATATTATACCATTAATTATGTTCCCATTTTATTTTATCATTTTAATTCATAGAATTGAAATATTAGGTTGTTAAATTTACCCAAACTTGAATGTACCATAATTTTATGAATTATTATGTGGTTGTTTTAATACAATTTCATTATACCAAAATAATAATAAACTTATATAGTTTTTATTGGGGTTTTAATTCATTATTTTAAGTAATTATATTATTATGTAATGGATATGAAAACATTACACATTTTTAATAAAATAATTATCTTCATAATAAACATATTTTTAATGATTAAATTAACAATGATTATTTATTTAGAATTTTATTGATAGGTTATGATATTTTTAATACCAAAAAAATTAATTATTTAAAAATAAACATATCTTTCCTTTAATTCCATCTTTATATACCTCCTTTTAAGGTGGTGATGGAATATGAAACATATTATGTTGTGGATCTAGTAGTCAGCACAATACCATAAGGATGGAATCATTTTTCTTAAGGGAAATGGGAAAAGGTAGTTACTGATTACTTCCACAATATAATAATAATAAGTATAATATAAATACTGAATTCATCATACATGTTTTGGAAAAATAAATTTTAAATGAAAATATAAAATCAAAGAATGTTTACTATAATTATTGATGTTATATTGATAACTTTGGATTTCTAGTGGATAATTTCTTGGAAAAGGATGGGATTGGGATAATCCCTTGGGTCAACAATCATATGATCGTGAAAGGGGATCTTATAGGAATAATATATACAGTAGTTTCTTGTGTAATTAAAACCATAGGGTGGTATTAAAATGGTGTGGTGATAGGCCCCTTTTATAGATTAAAAGGAGGGTAATATATTTTGAAAAGAATGTTAGGTAAGGGATAAGAATTAAATTTCATGTTATTTAAGTGATTTTGGTGGAGATATGGTAGTTGGGACATTTTTTTTATTATTTTAATTCCAAAAAAGGATTTATATAATGGGTGTGTGACCTTTTATATATTAACAATACGAGATCCCTTATTTATCCATTTTCCATTATTAATCTTGATTAAAGTTTGACCAGGGTAATTATTTTATTACTATAGATATAAGATGAAACTTCATACAAATGTTATATGTGATAAATAAGAATTAATATTTAATTTATCCTAATGTGTTTCCTAGACATAACAAATTATTTTTTAAATAGTACATAAGAAATACGAAAAACAGTTTTTATAGAAAAATGACTTAATATATTTTAAGGGGTTTTATTATTATTTCCGAATAATAATAAATTTAATGAGTTTATATGTATATATATATATTTTATGTCGAAACTTAATATTGGAATTATATGTTAAATAATATTAATTTTATTTATATATAAAAATATATACAACTCTTATAAAATTAATTCATTCCAAATAGCCATTTTACTTTTATTAAGATAATTAATTTTTATTATAAGTAATTTATATCGATATCATAAAAATCAAATTATAATGGTCACATAATTTTAAAAAAGTTATTAATTATCAAATTATGATTCTATAAAATAAAATTATTATATGTAGGAAAAATAAATTTTATCATTTGTGCACATAAATCCCATTCTTCAGAAAAATCTCATATAATTCATCTGATGTGAATAAATATATGAAATATTCAAAGTGATGTTTGTATAATTAAAATAAAATTATATAATTCATAAATTAAACATTTAAAACTAATTATAAATATTATCCCTTTACAATGTGCATCATTTTATAGTTCAAGATATAGTGTTTACCCAGTATAGTTAAATCTTGGGTATTAAAACCTTGATTGGTTTAATTAGTCATCATTTCTCTGACCAATTAATAATTTACTACTTCAGTTATAGTCATTGTGGGAGCACATCATTTGAATTTTGGTATGATCTAGGGACTTTTTTTATAGTTTATTCAAGGGTTATATTAGTGATTTATTTACCTAATTTTTTTTAGTTTTCTTTAAACTATTTATATTATTTAAATTGATTCTTTACAATCATTTCATAGACATATAATGTAACTAGTTAACATTACTATTTTTTCATTTATACTATTTTATCTAATTTTATTATAAAATCATTCCCAAGTTTTTTCTTTATATCCTCATTTAGTAGTTTCTTGCATTGGGGGATTAGGATTACCATTAAGGCTATGTGGCTAGTCGAATTAGGAGTCCAATAGAGGGATGAGAAAGGATAGTTAGTTACACAATTGTATCAAATCACATGTTTCATTGTAAGGAACTATGTTCATGGAACAAAATTTTGTTATTTTTTTGTTTCATGGTAAAAATGTGTAAAAAATCATTGTTGGAAATCATTATGTATATGATAGGAGAGTTTATCTATAACATTCATGTCTAGATAATTGAGCTAACATGGGAAGTGAGATTTTAATTTTTATTTCGGGATTAATTTTTTATTATCAATGCTAGTGTTTTTTAAACTCATATTCTTTAAATTAGTAACAATTGGGGTTCAATTATATTTTGGGAAAGAAAAAATCAATTGGTGGAGTGATATTATCTTACACATTATGATAAACTGGGTGGTTACCAAATGATCAGTCCTGAGATAACTTATTGACAAGTTCATGGTGTAAATATGCTCTATTAATCAACATGTAAAATTCAAAAATTGATTTTTATCCCATATCGGTTTTATATTTACATCTCCTTTGAGAGACACCACAAAATGGGGGAATAATCAATGGGAATTTTTGATATATTGATATATAGATTGGATGTGTGGTGTTCCACATTATTATATGGTTATAGTAAAAATTGTTTTTTGATGTGAATAATGAGTATTTTATTGAAATTTATACTTGTTATAAAATGGATCACTCTATATTTCTTATAAAATGGTATTTTTTAGAAATTTTTCTTTGGGGTATTTGGATTTAAGTAATTGGTTTATTTTGCAATGAAATATAGAAAACATTTTGGTTTTAATACTTATTAGTTGTTCAAATGTAATATAATTTTTGAATCCATTTGGGTTTGATATGAAATTGATATTTTTCATTCAATTGAAATTGGGTTGTAAACTTTGCTAAATTTATTAAAGGGGGACATTTGAGAAGATCGAGCTAGTTTATTTTATTGAAAAATAATCAATTTTCTATAAATATAGCTAAAATGTGTTGGATTTATCTTAGGAAAATTGAAATTTTAAATGAGTGAAGATCAATACAAATTGATTTTTTTATTTGAAAATCGTGTTTTATTGGAAAATATATTTTCATACCTTTGATAAAGTAGTTTTTTGTAAATGAAAATAATTTTTTTCATGTCAGTTTCCTTATTTGATTGTTTTTTTGGATTTTATCCACTCATGTGGTTTAGGATCTATTATTTAGTTTAGGGACCATGACTTGGTTGGTTTAATGTTCCATTATAATAAATTTGTTACCCCCTATAATATCTTGGGTAAACTATAATGTTTATATCTAAGGATAGTAACTCACAATTATTTATCCCTTTCCTAGACTCCAAATGGAGTGGAAGATATTGTTATTCTATTTCAATAGTGAATCAATAAGATTTATCTGATAAGAAATGTTGGTAGACTAGGATAATTGATCCTTTCATAATACGGTTTTTTAATGGGGGCTAATCTCCCTATGTTTCGGGTGATGGTATGTTGTGGGGGTTAATATTATTTAAGTTATAGATTATTTTGTTAAGATGGATTTTTCTTCATATGATCCATTGGTTTTATATTTTATTTCTCTTGTTTGATGGACAGTTGATTTAATTTGATAATTCCTCAGTACACACTATGTCATTTTAAGATATTTTTCAAAATATTGGAGTAGTTTTTTGGGCCATTAATGGGTTTGGATTCATGTCTACAGTGTTGGATATATTTTCTTATCATTAGTTCTTGATCGAGATACTTGAGTCATGGGATGATGACCATGATTCTAAGATCCAATTTTATGATGATATATGGTATTCAATTTTCCACATATTTTATCCCCTACATACTGATTCATTATTGGAGAAATGTTTCCTTTAGTTATTGTAGAATATTTTTGTTCTGTGGGTTCCTATTATGACATTTTCAATTTTATTAATTTCCATTACATTTTAAATTTATTTGTGAAATTATTTGTTATGTATTGTTATTTAATATTTAAAAGTACTATAATTTTTAAAAAGGTTACGGATAAATTTTATGCGCAGAGGGGAAGAAATTTTATTATTAGCGAGTGGATTTTAAATATTCTTTTCTATTTATTTTCAATAAGTTTTAAACAAAATTCTTGAATTATTGGTCATATTAAAAACTATCATTTTTAGGTATAATACCATGTTTATTTCCAATGGTTTTGAACCTAGTTTGGGATACGGTTTATAATCCACCCTTATTTTCTTTTTAATGTGCGAAGTTATTAATTATGATATATGTTAGGATTTTTGGTTTTATATAATTAGCATGTGAAACCCCTTAATTTTTCTATCAATAATGAGACTTTTCATGAAATGGATTTGTAATTAATGTTTATTATTATTGAAGGATGGTGGTGGAATACTTAGTGTTTTTATTCTCATTCCTATATTATCATTTTAGTTTTAGAACATTTATTCAATAGTTGGAATCTCTTATAGTGCTGATTAGTACAAGTTGGACTGGTCCTATGGGATCATGTAAAGTATAGAACCAAATTTGGGTTTATTTAGTCTTTATAAAATCTAAAAAGTGATCCTTTACTAATTCAGTTATTCTTATTGGTGGCACATAACTTCTGATGTTTGGAGTAATCCTGGGGCTTTTTCTATAGAGACTATAAAAGGGTTGGATTAGGGAAATATTGTCATGCATTATTTTAGTTTAATATTAATTATTTATATTTCTTATTTTCAGATGATGCATTTTCCTCATTGGAAGAGTTTTCATTCCTATTATTATGCTACTAATTTTACTATATTTTGAGAGTGAAAATTATTCCTATGTGTGTTCTTCAGATTCCTAGGGACTGTTGGTAGCTTGTGGGGATCGATAACTCCCTCCAAGCATTATTGAATATCGAGTTAGGTGTTTGATGGATGGAAGGCCTGGGATGGTTCATTCCTATGTCTTTGTATTTTAATAAAGTGATATGTACTATTTAAATTAATATTTAAATACATTAAATATAGGTCATATTGTAGTTTTCCTATTTATGTTCATATAGAATATGTCACGATATACCCATATAATTATAATTATGTGTATGAATGTGTGTGTACATAAAAGTATGTATATGTATGTCTGTGAATATATATATATATGTGTCTGTGTGTGTGTGTTTATGTATTTGTATGTATAAACATTTGTGTATGTATTTATATATATAGGTATGTATTTTTATGTATGTGTATGTATGCGTATGTATTCATATGTATGTATGTGTTTGTGTATGTGTATGTATGTATGTAAATGTTTATTTGTTCATGTATGTGAGTGTGTGTGCATGTGAATAAATATATAAATATATATAAGTAATTTATTCATTTTAATATTAATTTATACATTTTTATTGATTAATATTTAATATTATTAATATGTTTTTAAATTATATAATTATTATCTATTCATTTTTTAAATACATTTTTATTAAAATACTTATATCATTGACATTTATTTAGTTATAATAGGATAGTTATTGATTTTCTTTTTTATAATTGAAAATTTTAACACTTAGTAATTTTTTATTTAAATATAAATTCACTTTTAATATTATTATAACTCATATAAGTAATGTTATTTATTCTTTTTATAATATTATTTGAAATATATTTAATTTTAATTATTAATTTTTAACTATTCCTTGAAATTTTAATATTTATTCATTTAATTTTCTTATAATTATTTCATTTTTTATTTTTGTTTTTTGTTTTTAAATATTAATATATAATATATAGATAAGTTTTTAATTTTTATAATTAATATTTATTCATTTTTATTTTTAATATATTTTTATTTAAATCACTATATAGTTTTTATATATTCATTATTAAATAGTAATATATTATAAATGTTTTTTAAATTTTAATTTTAAATTTATAACTATTCTTTTAATTTTTATATATTTTTAATATTTCCATAATTTATAATTTTAAAATTATTATATAATGTTTTAAATAATTTTGTAATTGTGTTATTTTTTATTAAATTTAAATCATTTTTAAAATTTATTCTGTAATTATTATCTATTCATTTTGTAATTATTTATAATTTTAAAAAATAATTGTTTTTAGTTCAAAGTTTATTGGATGCATTTTTCACCAATATTTCAATATGCCTTTGTATAAGATGTTACTTCAAGAAGGTTAAAAGAAGATTCATTGCATAGTTTGGAGCGACATTATTAGTTAGACGAAGCTTTGTTGATGTTGATTGTTTCAAAAATCATGATTATGAAATGATTACAGAGTCCAAGCTGAGTTTATTCATGATGTTTCCAAAACAATAATCTCTAAAAAAGTTGACGTTTTAAAATATTGATGTTGAAAACTCTAAAAATCACATTGTTATATAGTCATGGAGTTTTTTTTAACAATATTTGATCTCAAAATTAGTGATAAAAAATTGATCAGAGAAAAACATTTTACCTCTAGTAAAAGAAGAGGTCACCAGTCTTCTAGAAGGAGGAATCTAAGAAGTTATATTTTAAAAATAAGTATGATGTTTACTGGATGAAGAGAGCTTATGATCACAAAATAAAATTCTAATAGGAAGACTCTGTAAAGATCCATCCAATATTGAAGACCACTCTAAAAGATAATTTTTTTTGAATATCATAGGACAAATAAAGTTTTTGATCACTAGATTGACTACATTGGATATAGAAATGATATGTCATTATAAGGATCATCCCTTAGATATGTATTCTCCAGGCATTATTTCATCGAACAAAGGCTACCAGGCATAGTAGAACCAGATAATTCAGTATTTGATAGAGTATTGTTGGACATATGAGGTTTTTTAAAAGGAATCAAATAGATTTGAATTCATGTTTTAACACTACAAACATTATGGTGATCATAAAAGGTTCATTCTACATTCGAAAAACAAGTCTTGATTTCAGTATGTTTGGAAAAGGTTATTAGTGCTGAGTTTTGAGGACAAACTGATAACAAATATTGACTCTAATGTTTCATATTCATTGAATTAGTTCAATTTAAATATTATTTAATAGGGAAATTAATATTTATACCTCATACTTCTAACATAATTTTTAGAGTAATTATCCATGTAGAAATTGGTTCATTATTATTGAGAAGTGCTATCGTTGTTTCTATGAATAGTGAAATTTATGATTTTTTCAATGAGTGTATGGAAATAGTTTCTAAAAAAAATAATCCAATTGGATAAAGAATATGATTACTATGAACAATATATGAAATTGTTGTTTATCTAACATAGTTTCATCAAACAAATATTCATAAAATAGATTTTCATCATAATAATTTTTAACAAATAAAGGAGAACTATTTTCATCTTATAGTTAGAATACTGGAGGGAGGTTCAATGAAATGAGTAACAGTAGACTAAAGTCATAGGAAAAAACATACTTGATTAAGTACTTCAAGATGAACTTTTTTGAATGAATTCCTCTAGAATATGTCCTAGAAGGTTGAGATATAGGTAGATCTAGATCATTCATGATCATGAGGATGATTAATGACTATATTATTCCAACGATACATATTAATGAACTTGAAAAAAATTTAAAATCCAAATGAGGATCTAACTTTCTTGTGGAGGATTACCAACTAGAGAATAAAATCATTTTAATCAGATCAATAATTTCCCAATAATATCTTATAGTAGATGTGAATAACCTATAACTAAATTGGGTCATGGTTGGGGGAATAACCAGTGGGGAAGGAATAGGAGAAAATAATGATGTTTATGGGGTTTAACAAACTATGGAAGATGATTTGGACATTGGGTGGTAGAACCATGGTCAACTAGAGTAATGATTAATGGTGTGTACAATGATTTCCCGTATATTCCTTTGAAATATTGAATATTTTTATATAATATAATTCATGTTATGGGTACAACTAAGATGTAAAATAGAATGACTATGTATAAATCCTTATATATATATATATATATATATATATATATCATTTTTTGATATCTATATTTTTATTTAATAAATATAAGGGGAGGTTTTGAACTATCATTGAGTGGATCAAGAACTCTAGAATGTTTTTTATGTTTAATTTTAGAGGAGATTTCATAAAATAAAGTAATCACTAATTACCCCTCCCAATCTTAGTGATCCTAAACTGATTTTGGAAGTATTAGTGGTATGAATTTCATATTTCTCATTAAAAGATTCAACAATCTACTGAAAAACAATTAAAATTTTATTTTCTAAACAATTTTAAGGAAAAGAGAGAAATGAAAGATCATCCACAAAAAGAAATAGAAAAGTCATTAAAGTACAATTTAAGATTACCAGAGTTAATCTCTCTAAAATATTTTCTATGAAATTTCTTGATAATATAACTTTTTAAGATGATGGTAATGATCAAATTTAATTTTTAATGTCTCTATATGTGAATTTTTGTAATTTTTTTGAAATTTCTATCTCCTAAATATATGTGGGATAAGATAAGAATCAGTTATAAATTAAATGTAAAGGATAAAAATGCTAAAAATAGAAATCAAAGGGATGGAATTTGATGATATCATTATAGATGATGATAAAACAAATAATGAATACGTTAAAATTTTTTATTAGATCATTATCAATATCATATATTTGGGTGAGAAATTGGATGACCATATCAAAGATAATAAACTAATGGGAATCATTCAAGATAGGTTTGATCCCTATGATTCATCTCTATAAGATCAATGTGATCTATCAATGGATACTATTAATAATATTCTTGTAGAATATGAAATGAGAAATTTGATAGCATTTAAAAAGGATAAGGAATAAATTTATTTGAATTTATATATTTTTTTTTCTATTTGATCAAGATTTATAAGATTAATCAAGTTATATTGATGCTTAAGAGAATGAATAGTATTCAAACAAAATTATTCATATTATCTCTATGATATTTCCAAAGAAAAATTGGAAATAAAATGGTAAAAATATCTTATGTGTAGAAATTGTACTGAATATATCAATTTTAGAGGTAATTTTCCAAAGAATAATAGTCATTATTTTAAATAAGAAGTAGAAGATATGATGTATTGAAAATAGAGAATTAAGAGACATTAGATAGTTTTTTCTAAGAATAAGTAGAATTTTTGGGACAAAGAGAGTAGGATAATTCATCATCCAGTAATTAATATGATGGTTAGGTCAATTTTATATCTTTTTTTAAAAGAGGGAGTGATTCAATAATTAGTTATTATATTGAAGGAAATATAAAATAACAGAAATAAATTATAAAATAATGTTTGTAAGAATATATTGGGAAAATTACACAACTCAATAAGGTGTAGAAAAATATAATTAAATAATATGATATGATATATTTTGAGAATAGAGATCATATAATAAAGGAAATGAAAATTCTTAATGATATGAGAACACAAACAAGTCAAAGTGGTTGAGCTATAAATGTAGTTCAATGATCGTGAATAAATACTAGACATACAAGGTAAGTTTAAAAATAAATAAATAACACTTTTTAAGAAAAGTAAAAATAACATATTAAAGATATAAAAATTTTAGAATAGAGTATAAGATATGTACGAATGATTTAATGAGAAAGAGGGATATTTTTTTGAGACAAAGATCACAAATTTAGTTAAATATTATTCGATATGAATTTTCCAAAGCAGTTGAGGATAATGGAAAATCAATTCAAGATGGTGAAAGGAAGAGTTTATAGAGAAATAATTCTATTCCCATGAAATCCAAATATATATTTTCCTTTAATAATAATTTGTGTTTAAAGGATAATATTGAATCATCTAGGAAAAATAATATTTTCGAGAAATCACCATGTAAAATTAAAGAGATAAATATATCAAGAATATTTCCCCCTGAAAACAGACACTCTCAATTTTTTAGGAGACCCCAACAATATATATCAGATCCCAAATACTATAAGTATGAATGATAATTATTTATACGTCAATATTTTTGTTTTTAATTATTTTTTAATAAATTATACTCTTTCTAGTACAATACGTCTCTACCCTAAAGATGTATGAATCATGAGGGAGTTTTTAAAACAATATAAGAGAAAACTTTTCATGAAATAAAGATAATGGAAAAAATCTTTAGAAGGTGAAAATTGATAATGATTCAAGTGACTAATGTGACGAGACCAAAAAAGATGAGAAAATAATTAATGATTTTTTTTATTTTTCCGGATCAAGTACTAAGGGCTATAAATATGGAATAAACACAAAACATTTCTAGGAAAAACCTTATTATACATGATTCATAATATGGGAACAAAGATGATGAAAATTTTAATATAGATGGTGGTTTGATGATTCGAAAGAAATGTGAGAGGTATGATAAATTTTTACATATTACTAATGAATGATGTATTATCCTACAAAACGAGGTATAAATAATGAAAATGATGTTTTAAACTCAAGGGAATGATGATGTTTTGAAATTTGAAGAGAATTTTATAGTTTCATATAATAAATTAAAAATCTGAATAAAACATATAATATTTATGAAATCTGATCATAAGGAAGAATAATAATCCCATAGTATATCTATGTATTATATGAAGAATATGCCTATATTGAGGGAAAACTCTCTATATGAATGCAACATCTCTCCCTTCACCCATTTTCATTGGATGTGGTGGTGGGACGTTTCTAGGTATTTTTTGAGATCCCAAAGACACTAAAGACTTGAAATAAATTCTAAGTGTTTCATAATAATTTGGGTATTGATTGTCCGTTTAATGATAAAAAATAAAAAACTAATTGCAAAAAATATATTAAACCTTTGTATAATGCATGATAAAAAATACAACTCAAATATCCAACCACTCTAACAACCATATTAGAGTTCAAGTGGAAACCAAAATACAAAACATCCTAAATAAAACAAACAAGAAAACCCAATAGCTCAATGCTCTAACTTTAAAATCCATGCACATAGTATCAAGAATCCTCACTAAAGAACTATGAGACCTTACCTTTACATGAGTATTGATAGATGACTTATATAAATGCACAATAGCGCCCTAGAAAGGGATGAGTCAAAACATAGTAGGATTTCCCCATTGACATCCCAACTCATGCCACTGGGACAAAGAATGTCAACACATTTATATAAAATCGATCAAATTTGTTAAAATTGATAAAATTGATTATATCCATGCCAAACTAGTTTTCTAGGGTATGTAATCAAATATGAAATCATAACATTTTCTAAAATGATATTTCATACCAATTCAATGATTCACCACTTCCATACATCCACACATGCATACCTTGATTATATTTCCAAACTCATGAGAAGTATCTCATCCATCTACCTTATTTTCACAAGAAAACTAATAAAAGTTTTCCAAATGGAACAGACCCCTTCCACAGGGTAATGTTTAATGCAAATGAAGACACACAAACCATGTATGCCAAAACCATGTTAATACATTTATCATTAAAAAATTTGATTCTTTTAAAAAATTAGACAACCATTTTCCATGTATCAAATCCTAGCCAAAAAAATAAAATTTACATTTTAAAATATAATGTAATATGGTTTTCTCAAAATCCATACAATATCCACCATTTCCCAAAACCATCAATAAAGACAATTATAACAACCCTGATCTTTATTAACCACTTAAACATGATTTATTACCTAAAATTTCACTTAATAAAACTTTGATGGTCTGGAGTTATAGTGTATTGGGAAATTACAAACATCACATAAAAACATAGAACATAAAATACAAAATCTTTAATGAAAACTACTTTTACATGGAAACTACATTCCTTCGTACTTAACATTGCATGAGATAACCTGAGGGTATACATTAGAAAATGGTGAGATATAAATCCTAGTAAGGGAGTAAAAAATGAATAACATGAAGAATACTGTATTTTTTATGAAATAGTAATATCAATGGTGTGTAAGACATACATGAATATAAATTCATGATATATTATGATTATCATAACATGGAAATGTGGAAAGAACATTTTACAAGATATTTGCATAAACCACAAATCATTGCACATGAAGAATGAGTAAAACCTCATTGATCTTGAATTATCATGAATAAAACCTCATTGCATATGATGAATCATGATACTATTCTTTACCTAATGCATTGGAGTGCTATCAGGGTGCACCCTTAATTATTTCATTTCATGCATAAGAATGCCACATTGATCATACAATATGGATTCATTAAACATCATAATCACTTCCATGAATAAGTGATGTGGAATAAATAAATTTAATTTATCAATTGACAAGTACATGTTCATAAGGGTGAATAACCTTGATAGATAAATTGGTATGGTATTTACTTATATAATGATTTTGGTATGTGAATTTTTTGTGTAACTTCGGCTGCCTAATGACATAAAATAGAAATCGTAAATTGTATTGATGAGATATAAAGGGGTATCTCAACATTTTTAAATGAAATGGATAGTAAGTTGGTCATGGAACATAATATCCCAACATGTGTAATGGAATTTAGTTGCATAATATAGAATAATTGCTTGAATTTAAATGAGGAGAGAGAAATCTCTTACAGATGTTTGCCATGGTAACAGGTGTACATGGGAGGAATTAATGAGACTGAAAGGGTTATTTTCTAATTAAAAAATAAAGAGGTAAGTATACGAGCATTTCAAAATCAAACCCCAAAATTTTAAATTTATACTAAAAGTGAATAACAATATAAGTAATCTTCGACATAAATAAGAAAGGAAAGTGAGGATCCCTTATTTGAAAGTGTGATCCCAAAAGATTGGTAGAGTCTTGAGAGAGGCTTCGTAGAAGCTCAGGGTGCCATGAAATGATTCTAGAAAGAGGAGGGAAGAGGTTGTTCAATATCGAAATGGTTTGAGTGATGAGGAATGAGATATTGAGTGGGTTTATATAAGAAAGGAGAGGGAATTCTTTATTATTTAGGTTTTGGAAGCTACACATTAAACTAATCAACACCACAAACCATCCCATGTTTTTTTCCAATTATTTTTGAAAATTGGAGAGAAAAAAATTATTTTATAATTAAAATGGATGAAAATATTAAAATATTAGGATTTATTATGTGGATATGAGTCACACTCTTGAGGAAATCATTTTAAAAAGTTACAATATTCTATAAGTCTTAGAGGGTCCATTAAGGCACCATAACATTAATCAAACAAATCTAAAATAACATAATTTTAATGTAAAAACATATATTTCATAAAATAATTTTTACATTATTTTATTACATCATTATTTGGTCATTATGATATCATAAAACACATTATATATTTAAATGGTATTTAATTTTTACCCAAAAATTCAACTCTCAGAAAATTATGAAAAATTCACTGTTAGATAATTTTGATTACCTGATTCCAAAAATTATATTATTTATATCTAAATAATTTTCTAAATATGTGAATTTTTACATTTAAAATTAAAAATTACATTTATCAGAAACTCATGGGTTTTGACAAAAATAGGTTTCAAACATTAATAAAAATTACAATTGTATTCATTAAAATTATACGATCATTTATATATAATAAAAAGTAATTTAGTATTAATATTTTATTAAAATATAATTTAAATAAAAAATCCATTAAATCATCAAAATAGATTTTTAATTGAATATTAACTTAAAATACTATTTGCGCTTTAAAAACCATTAAAAAGTAACAATAATAAAATGAATGTATATTATTCATTCTATAAAAAATATTATTCTCAAAATCATTATGCTAGGGTCTTGTTAAATAAACCCTTATAACACCCAAATATGACCTAAGGGTAAGGTGTGCGGTAGTGACCGACTCTTGGGGATGCTCAGATAACATCACCTGGGAGATAATCTCTATTAAATTCTGAATATCTGATAGGTGATTCCGTTCAAGCTTAAATTTTTAAAGCTCATCTTGGGCTTGGTCAAGAGCGAATCCCGGTGACGATTCCTCCTTTATGATCTCTGAGAAATGGGCTTTGTATGGATCAATTCTATTGGATGAGTCCATCACTTCCTTTGTCTATGTAAATTGGTTTTGTTAAAGCCCTATATCTACTATATCTAATAATTCTGGCTTCTCGAGCTTACACATGTCACTCACCTATTCTTCCACATCATTTATTCATTACGTGTCGCTTCTACACTCATCTATGTCGCTCCTCCATGCGAGATATCTTCGATTCTTGGCCAACAGTTCTCACTCCTGCTTAGGTTTTCACGCGACGCGACCTGCACAACCCTCAAAACCCCTCCTCTGTCACCCTACTTTCTTGGGGAAGACGATGTCCATTGACCTCTGTCTCTAATTTACACATTCTCCCGGTTGTTACTCTAATCTCTACACTTTTCATTCTGCCGGTTTCTACCCTCATCTCTACGCATTTCCTTCTACCGATCGCGCTTGGGATTTACCACTTTGTGAGCTAGGGTTCATTCAAAATCTCAACACCAGGGTCATCCTCCGCCCGGTGACCCAGAACGTTTTTGACAGCTCTGCCGCCACCCCCTTCTCACAGCTCCACCACTGCCTCCTTCTTCACCCATCACTGCTCCCGCATCCGAGGCCAGTCCCCGCATCTTTTCAGCACCACCGGTGTAACTCCTACTCTCCATCACCCCGACACAGCGCTTTTCCACCATGCTTGCCGACTAGAAGCCCGCCGTAGTAGGTGGAGAGCACATCTTGGTAGGTGGCGTCATCACCCTATGGTGAGATGGGGTAAGGCGATGCACATTCACCACCTCCAGCATCTGATTCTTCTTCCTCGACGCTCCAGAGAAGACCAGAATCGACTGGGCGACGGCGGCGTCGCGCCAGTGCTCCTTCGCCGCCTTCGTGCCCTCTTGGTTTTTCCCTACTTCCAGGAAGTCAATTCGCGAAGCGGGGGTTCTTGAAGAGCCACCATGCTACGCTTTCTGAGCGTGTATTCTCTTAGATCCGCGTAAGCTCTATATTTGGGACCTCTCCCTAGAACCAAGTAGCTTTCTATGGGGAATAAGTTGATGAATGTGGATGAATCAGAATATGAGTTGGTCATGCTGATCGGCAGCGGTGAACTTGATTAGTTGATTCACACAAGGGTTTTCCCAAAATTCTCTTCGTAAACCTGGAAATGCGAAATTGGGGTCAGATAAAGAAGTTTGGCGGCTCATATTCATCGATGAGGCTTTCTATTGCTCAAATTATATCTATTTCAATTATAATTATTTTTTTGGATCCAGGTTCCTAGGTTTCGAGCCCAGACTGTCTACTCAGAATGAGTCTCTTCAGTATCCATCCGTTACAAATTAAACTAGTCCATTCCTATGAAACAGTTTTGGATCGCTATTTTCTCCATTTGTATGTATGGTAACTGTTATTTTACAGTGTCTTCACCTTCACACACTAAAAATCCACCACCTAATCATTATTATTTTTCCTTATATATACTATAAAACTATCATTTTTTTCCGCTACTACACACACCTTCGGCTGTCGATTACTTTTCATTCTATTTCACAATTATCTTCTTTACATCTACGTGCTGCTCACCAAGCAATATTTTTGAGGAAGCCTTCTGGGCCTGTGAAAAGTTCACATTTCTTCACCATTATATCTATCTATTCCTTCAACAATATTGAAAAGGTGGATCAACATGTTGTAACTCATTCTTTCACACATATGTATATTTTTAATTCTATAAAATTTCTAACAACATTATTATGTTTGCTGCTACATATCACCTATCCTGATTCAGCAACATCTACACTTGTTTTGGTTATTTTGACAGCATATGTACCAACATTTCTATATGTCTCTTCCAGAAAATCATGCGGTAAAGCACAGGTAAGAGTAATTTCATATAAACATTATCTAAATTTCTGTTTTTATCATGCATGCTTTATCTTTTGGTCATTTCAATTAGAAAAATGTTAACTTATGTGGGTTTTCAGTTAGAAATATATCAATCCAATATATATTTCATTCATTATAGTTGAACATAAACATATTTTGATTTTCGGGAAAACAATGACATTTCAGAAAAAAGAAAACCCATCAGAAGGTTGGTTATTTTTTTGATGATTTATAACTGAGTCCATCAATGTCACCAACTTAATTTTCTAATGTGAAGTAAGGTATTTTACAAGGCAACCACTAGATAATTGTGAGTGAGAAGCTACAGACACCTCCAAGTTTGGTCTATATCTTGTGGATTGATACAGATTCATAATATTATGTTATCAAATTTGATGTGGGTATATTTTTTCCGTCAACTATTAATTTTATAAAAAACATATGCACCATGATTCTATGTTTTCATGTGGTTGTATTGTTTCCATTAATTGTATTCTTATATTCCACATAAAATGCATCTATATTAACTAAATGAAGGGTTTTTAATTAGTTTATGTAAATTGTTTAATAAGAATCTACAAACTGTTTGAACATGCATGTGAATACATTAAGTAGATCTTGAAAGTGTATCTTTCTTATTTAGTTTCTCAATGCATGTCAATACATTAAGTAGATCTGGAAATTGTTTGATTGTATAATTAATTATTGACCTAGTGAGTTTTGTTTCTCTTTCTCCATAATTTATGGGATTTTAGTTTGGATTGAAATGATGCTCAAGTATATATCCACATAGCTCATACCAAATATTTTATATAGTATAAGGTACTGAATCCTGTACCAATGCTTCATACAGTTCATTCTCATAGGATAAGTAGTTTTCAATGTGTTTTTAAACATAGCATAGAGCCAAAATTTCCTTAATTATCATACAATGATAATTGTATTTTTTTATTCTTACTTATTTGACCTATATCAGTATGTATGTGAATGTTCTAGTTTTTTTGTAGTGATGGATAAGATAAACTGTACTCATTTCAATTGATAATTCTTTGGAGGATACAAAAAGGATTTCATGCCATACTCTCTCTCAGGATTGTTGTCTTCTATGAAGAAGGTAGAATCCGTTTTAACGTTACTGTATAATATACATACATGTGTTAGGCTAAAGGGTTTTATATTTGAGGGGATGAAAATGTAATGTGAATTAAAGTGTTTTACATGGACACCACTTGATAATTCTGTGTGACCAGTAACATAAACCTCCAAGTTTTTTCTTTATCTTGTGGATTGATAGAGATTCAAAAGATTATGTTAACAACTTTTATGTGGCTCTATTTTTTCCCTTAACTGATACTTTTAGAAAAAAAAATATGCACCTTGATTCTATATTTTTAAGTGGCCGTATTGTTTTCCTTAATTTTATTATTATATTCCACATTAAATGCACCAATATTTACTATATGAATGGTTTTTTAATTAGTTTAACTAAAAAATTTCCCAGTACATATTACTTCTTTTCATAGAAAAAAGAGGTATGGATTAGTGGTATTTTGTTACAATCCACACGATAAACATCAAACACAATACTCTTTTAATGTTGATAGAACTATGTTTCTTCATGTTCATTAGTTAATTTTTTAAGCATTATGTACAGATTCTACCCGGATGAAGAATGTTTTGGTTGAAAAAATTGATTGGTGAACCACTGTCTTAATATGGGTGGAAGTAATGAGACTATAGTTGCAGGAAGGGAAGATAATGTGAAGGTCGAAGAAGACGGATGTAGCTATTTCCATAGTTGGTGGTTGGAATGATGGCATCAAGGCAGAGAGATGACTCCCCTGGAGATTGACATTGAATGTCAATATGAAAGATGCACCATAGGTACTCCATAGAAATTTTTTTGGATATTAATGGAGCCCCATTTCTAATACTTATGTTTATGGATCGATGTATATACTCTCAATTGACTATTTTACCTAATATAAAAAAAATAGTCACAAAAAATCATGAAATATAGGATAGAAATGTGGAGTTTAAACACATACCCTTCACAAGAAAAATTATGGAGGAACAACTGTAATGTTATGGTTTGGTGGTAAACATCCATGAAAATATGTTAGGCCATTCATTGTATTCCATAAAACATTTAATTGCATTATCAATTTAGGCCATTGAATAATTCCCACTATTTTTCTATAGAAAGATCTTTAATCCCCTTTTATGGTCCTTCAATTTCTCTTGTCCCTGTTTTTATATCCTTCTCATTTATATTTAGGTTTTCACCCTTCACCTCCTTGTTTTTTAGAATATTTTTCCAGTTTAATGTCAACATTGTGATAATTACTTCCAATCCAATGAAACAAAAAATTTCAGAATTTCAAAATAATGATCATCTTTCAGAGGTAATGTATCCTCCCATATTGTACACCAATAGTATTTGTATCCTCCCATATTTTACACCAATATAACAGATTTCACATATATTATGCATTCCAATATGTTTCAATTAGTTTCCCTTTTTTATATTGTTATTCTACTCATGTTTATTCATGTAAAACCAAATGTGCATGCAATGGTTGAAGATTCAATGGAGTATCAAGGCATGTATAGTTACTAAATGATGATATTCTCTATTGAACATGCATTCAAGGTCAGTGTAAGCACTCCATGTTAAATCCAGTGTCCACATTCTATGTACACATCATGGTCAATATAGTTACCAAAAAATATGATTTTTTATAAGGTAATTATCATTTTATAGTTATTGAATTATTGTTTTTTAGTTACCAAGAGTAATGCTACTTAATGAAGTGAGCACATGTTGCTTTTAAACCTAATTCATGTTCATTTTATAGGATTCTATTTGTAGTGACTGGAGGCCATCATTGAACATGATATTAGACACACTTGCAAGTATTTATATACCATGACATCTCAAAAAACAATGATAATCAATTATACGCAACATCTTCCTCAATTTAAAGAAAAATGCAGACTAAGAAGATAGACCGACACTCTTTTCCAAACAGGTAATTCATCTAGATTAATCTACCATTAATTTCACCTTCACAATAACCGCCCATTATACATTTTATATTATACATTCAAAATATTATTTTTTTCCATTGTTTTCTACTACACTATTGGTTGTGTTTTAATTTTGTTATGAAATGATTTATTAATGGTTTTTTTGTTTGAATGTAGCAAAAAATGCTGGGTATTTTACAGTTACCCTCCTATTACAGGTGGGTCCATTGCAAGAGTCCACTGGATTTCAACTGAAGAGATTTCTAGCATGGATGGGTATTTTCGGTAGCTGGTTTGTTCTTCCCTTCATTATTAATTATTACTGCAATTGTGTATTATGGTTGTTGTCTTGGTGTTTTAGTGCTCTTACAATTAGCACTATTTTTGTTAGTATTAAGATTTCGTAGGTTATGTTCAAAACGAGCTTGATTGAAATTAGGGTAACATTCATATGGCTGAATTATTTTGTTTGTTTAACGTTCAGGACCATTTTGGTTGTTTCTTTTTGCATGCTGGTGTTTTTTTTCAATCATAACAGAGGCTGAAAGTGGTAAAATTTTGTATGTATAATATCTAAAAATGTATTTTTCATCTATAACCTATTTCTGTTTTTCCAAATGTGATGTTTTTATTAGTGTTCTGCTTTCATTTTGGTTCTCCTCTAATGGTTCTCACATCACTGAAAAAAGAATTTAATTTGAGAATACATAAAAGGGAATCTGGGTAAAACATGTTTTTGAGAAACCATACCAAATTATATTCTGCACTGACCACACTACAGATGGGTTTGGTGGAATAAAAGCTGAAGTTGGGTGTTGAATTAGAGTTAGATGCTCTATCACCATTGGGTTGATTCACAAGAGTTAATTTCAGGCCATTAGAAACCTTCAAATCATTTCTATTTTTAGTAGTAGACTGGTAATGATTACACAAATAATATCATTTCTAAATTTGATATTTGGCTTTTGTATTGATCATGTTTAATTTATATTTGATACGTTAATCATGTTTGGTATAATATGGAAGAAAACTAATATTTTATTGTTTTTTTACATTTTATTTATCATATTTAAAATTTAGTATCCATCTCACACTATTTTACTCAAAATTGTGTTGGGAACCATTACAAGCTTGGTTGAAGTGACCTATTAGATCACATTGCTTTAATCATAAATGAAAAACTGAGGTGCAGGTGGGAATGAGGATTCGATTAAAGAAATAAGCGAGAAGAAGATTCCCAAGGTGATGTTTAAGTTAAGATGCAGATGATACGTGTCTCTGGTGTCTCCAGTGTTTCCGTAATGAAAACTAAAAATGTGAGCCTTTTTCTGTTTCATTGTTTACCTTCGGATGGATCCATCATTAATGACTTTTGTGAAACTGGTTCAGATTCTATTTTTCGTCTCCAAGTGGGATATTTTTAGAATTCTGAATATTTAGAAAGGTAAGGATCAGAGATCTTAGCTTGTAGCTACAGAACAAAGCTGCCCAAGGCTTCCCAGCAGTTCATGACCCCTAGCACAGGATCCGCAAAACCATAAAATGTTGTTGCTGTCATGGAGACCAAAGCACAAACCACATAGGAAGAATCATAGGTTGATGAGATCTTGGTAGAGGTAAGGGGCATTGGTTTGGTGATGAAGCAGGTAGGCGTGTGGAGGAGTAAGGTCCTGAAGGCACTCAACACACAAAATCGAGACGTTGTGATTACAATTATTGTGACACGGTAGAGCTGTGTCATAGGTGCAGTTTACAATTTCTCCATCTTTTGATTTCATTTTGTGGAAAGTGTATATGTTTATACGTATTAAGACCTCCATCAGTTTTATACATCAATCTATACATTATTATGAAACCTAAAATTAAGCATCAAATTCATATTAATTACTGTTCTAAAATGTCTACAATAGTCAACAAAATAGTAATGTGGATACAGTTTTTTTCTTATTTTCCTTTACAACACACAAAAGATCACATGTATCCATAGAAATATTACCATTTATTTATTGATATTATGTATTCACATACCTGTATTTACAATATATAGGATACGATTTCCTCAATTTATTCATAAAAAAATCATTAATTAACTTATATGATTAAATAGGTTAAATAAATATAGATATACAACACTAGACTGTTGACATTTAGTGAAGAAACAACCAGAATAAATTTGTCTTTATCTATTTTTTATTCAATTTCATGTTATCAAGTATTATGAAGTGGGTCTCGACTCTTTGTCTTCATATATTTATTTTATTCAACTTCATATTCTGTTTAATCTTTGTCTCTAATCTCTACATACCTCATTCCATATTGTTCCATATACTTGAAGAATAGTTTCACTCCATTTTCTTTTATCCCAAACAGCCCACTCATTCAATTTATTATTATTTCATTTATTTTCACATTTCTCAGTTTTATTATTACAACCACTATCTTATCTTTGAATTATCTTTCACTTTTTATTTCAGTTCCTGTATTATAGTTATTGTGATCAAAATTGAAAATGAATTCAAATATATTTCTGCAAAATTTAAAAATTCATATACTTTTACTCTATCCTTTTTCATTGTCAACTATTTGAACGGTGTCTTAATATTCGATGCACTCATATTACATTATCATAAACCATTACTTTATAATTAAAATTTATTCAACATTAATGTTTCATCTCAAATTTTATAAATATTAACCCCTTATTAAAAAAAACCATTAATCGAATATGTCATGCAATAACACGGGTGAGTACTAATTTATACTAATCATGTGATCACTGTTCAAAAAATATATTAGTAACGGAAACAATTCATAATGGTATACTACAATCCTAAAACATAAAACCAAGGAAGTTCATATTTTTTATTTAAACATTTTAAATAATAATAAATTTAACTAAATCAAGAAAACAAATTCATGAATAAAAGATTGGGTCACTACAATATTCCCCCGTAAAAAATTTCACCCTTGAAATTTTCTTTTTCCCACAATTAAACAAATGATGGAAACTCTGCTTCTTCACTTTCTATAATTCCCACGTATCCTCTTCAAACATGTGGTTTTTTCCACAACACCTTTATGAGGGGAATTATCTTACTTCATAGAACTTTTTCCCTATGATCTATGATCTTCACCAGCTAAAATTAATATTATAAGTCATTCTCTAATTGTACCACCTTTGGATTGAGTACCTTTGATGAGTCTGGTATGTACTTCTTCAATATTGATACATAGAATACATCATATACTTGAGGCAAGTTTGGTGGGAGTTCAAGTTAATGGGACACTGCTCCAATGCGATCAAGGCTCTCAAAAGGGCTGATGTACCTTGTACTATGCTTTCCCTTCTTCCTAAATCACATAACTCTCTTCCATAGTGATATGATAAATAATACCATGTCTCCAAAATCAAACTCTAAGTATCATCAATGATTATCATCATACATCTTTTGTTGAATTTGAGCATCTTTAACGTGATGTTGGATGTTTTTAACCTTCTCCACTATTTCTTCAACCATATATGTATATAAGAGTTTTTGTTCCCCAACTTCATCCCAAAATTCAGGTGTTCTGCACCTCTTCCCATAAAGGGATTAATAAGGATATATTTTGATGCTTGAGTGGAAACTGTTATTGTAAGATAACTCAGAAAATGAAGATGTTGATCCCAGCCTCCTTGAAGACCATTGATCAATCTATCAACATGTCCTTAAGTGTTTGATATTATGCTCAGATTTTCTATCTATTTGAGGATGATGTTTCATGCTGAAGTTCAACATAGTATTCAGAGAATCTTGGATACTCTTCCAAAACATAGAGGTGAATATTGGATCTTGATTATATACAATTGATAGTGGTACTTCATTCAGACTTTCCACTTCTATGATGTATATCTATTCTGGATAATCTAATAAGAAATCCTCTCGAATGGAAATGAAGTGTACAGTCCTTGTAAGACATTACACAACAACCAAGATAGCATTGTTCCCTTTGGATTTCTTTGGAAGTCTGGTGACAAAGTCTATGGTGATCTTCTCCCATTTCCATGTTGTTATGGGTAATGGTTGCATCACCCCCTTAGACTTCTACATATCAACCTTCACTTACTGACATAGTAGGCACTTTTATGTATACTTAGCGATATCTTTATTCATGTTATCCCACCAATAATGCTCTCAGAGATCCTGATACATCTTTCTGTTTCCTAGGTGAATGGATAAATTAGAACTATGTGCATTATCCAAAAGTTCATTCTTTAAGCCCAGATTTTATGGAACACATAGTCTTGTTCCAAATCTCACAATTCCTTCTTCATTAACATTGAAATCCAAGAATTTCCATTTTCTAATAGTTTCCACTTTCTTATTAATTCCCACATCATCCTTTTGATCATCCATTTACATTTCTAAAAGAGATGGTTGAGAAATAATTTGTGAAAGGAATGATGGTGTTCCCTTCTTTATGATTCCCATGTCTATCTTCATCAAATATAAGAAGATTTGATCCTTTTCAATTATTATCAATGATAGAATCGTAGGGTCCTTTATATGTAGACCATATTCCACCTTTTTCTCTTTTATTGGTTGTTAATTGATTGAGTAGTCATAGACTTTGATCCCCTCTAAAAATATTCATTGGATCATGTTCAAATATTTCTTTGGGAATATATACTTGAAAATTTTGTGATCCATATATATTTCACACTTCTCCCCAAAGTGTTAATTTCACCACATTTTGAAAGAAACGATGACTATAGAAAACTCCAGATCATGTGTGGGATATTTTTTCTCAGGAAATTTCAATTCTCTTGATGCATTGGCAATGACTTTTTCATTTTACATCAACACACAGCCTAGAACCTTCTTCGAAGCATCACTGAATACCAGAAAAAGTTAACCACTTGTCGATAGTGTGACCAGGATAACAGAGGTAAGCCTACTTTTAAAATCCTTGATGTTATCAATGCATTCATCACTCCAAGAAAACTAGACTACCTTCCCGATTATCTTGGTAAGATGGTTGGACAATCGTGGGAAATTTCTCAAAAATTAGTGATAATATACTGCTAACCCCATGAAGCTACGGATATCTGTCATGGATGTTGGCCTCAGCTATACCTCAAATGAATATGTATTGGATGGATCCATAGATTTCTTTTTTCTTGTGATTATATGACCAAATATTGATATTTTCTTTAATAAGAACTCACACTTGTTGTACTTTTCATAGATCTTCCCCTTTCGCAAGGTCTCTAGTACAGTGATGAGATGCTCATCATGCTCCTCCATGGTTTTAGAGTATATTATAATATTTCCTATAAATACTAAAAAACATTTGTCTAGGTAATATATAAAGTCTATATTCATAATGTCCATGAATATTTCTAGATAATTAGTGAGTCTGAATGGCATTAATATGAATTCAAGGTGCTTATACCTTGTACGAAAAGCAGTTTTGGGGATATCCTCCTTCTTAACCCTTAATTGGTAATATCCCAACCACAATTCCTCCTTGGAGAAGTATTTTTATCCACATAGTTGGTCGGAAAATTCATCAATTCATGTTAGAGGATACTTGGTCTTTATCCTAATTTTTTTGAGCTCACAATAATCAATGAATATGCGAATTGACCCATCCTTCTTCTTAACAAAGTGGACTGGTGCACCCCATGGTTAATCACTTGGGTGTATAAACCCTTTATCCAGATTCTTCTATAGTTCCTTCTTTAGCTCCCCTAGCCCCACAATAGGAATTCTATATGGAGTCTTGGATATTGGAAAGGTCCCAGGTATAAGATCAATTGAGAATTTAACATCTATTCTAGGAGAAAGAAAAGGAAATTCCTCGAGAAACACTTCAATTAATTCCCTCTAAATTGTAATGTATTCAAGGATAGTTGATTCCATAAACTCATTCATCTAATAAGGATACACATGCTCCTAGGGTAGTAATATCTATGCTTGATTTGACAATGATAAAGAAGATTCATCCTCCTCATTGCACTTGTACAGAATCAGGGGTTGATTCCACATTTGGAGAGTGATTTCCCTATCATTAAAATTTATGTTTGATCTATATAAAGAATTCCAATCTATGCCAATAATTGCATCAAATTCCACTAGAGGTAGTATAAAAAGGTTTTCTAGAAAGTTAAAACCACAAATTGTTATAGGTTTGGAGTTGTATTCATGGGATGCAATGAATGAACCATTTTCCATTCTCATTGACATCTTTACTTCAATTATTTGTGGTGGTGTTGGGATTGTACTAATAAACTTTTGGGATATAAAAGAATACGTAGAAAAAGAATCAAAACATACATTTTTGATTCTTGAATGAATAACTAGAGTACCTATCACCACTTCATTATCAAGGTTTTATTTGGAAGTAGTGATGGAAAAAGCTCACCCTTGCCGCCTTAGAGGTTGTTGGTTGCCTCGGAAAACCCTAGGCCTAAGACACTGGTTTACAAGTTTCCCTGGTTATTTGCATTTGAAGTAATGAACAATGCATTTAGGGTCGAACATGGAATTCCCATCCTCTATCGCAACAACATATTTTTCATATCGTTAGTTAATTTCCAGGTTCCCATCTCTTCCGCACCTAAAGTATTTCCTCTTCCCCTTCAGACATTTTTTTGGGGGGCTTCTTTCCATACCTTTGGAAAGTGGGCTGCTGGAATTTCTTAGCACCCTTAAATTTATCCATCAGTCCACCAGAATTAAATTCCACTTTCCACATATTATCCCCATGATACCCTTACAATTCTAAAAATATATATATCGACATTGATGGAACATCAGAAAATTTCCTCATAGCTATCGAAGTCATGGATCGCTAGGGATTTACGTAGGCTAGTTTTTATCCCACAAAAGAAGCGATCAACCTTTTATTCAAGGGTAACAACAATGTTTCAGATATATCATGAAATCCTTGTGAATTTTTCCTCATACTCTTTGTTGGATTTGTCATCTTTTCTCTTAAGGGAAAGTAATCCTATTTCCATCTGAAGATGGAGGGTGTGAGGAAAATATTAATCAAAAATCATTTTCTAGAAATAATTCCCTTACAACTCCTCAATCTCTTCTTCAGGCTTCATATTTTTGATCAATGTCTACCATTGATCATATTCACCCTCCATATGATAAACATCCAGAAGAAACTTATTTTGTTCCAAACATTGATGGATGTAGAAGATCTTTTCAATGGATTTGATCGATTTTTCGGTGATTGAGGGATCGAATGATCCATTAAAAGTAGGAGGCATTTGTATCATGAAGCTCTAGATTGAAGCTTTTTATTTCTTAGGGGGTATGGATGTTCCTCTTAACCCATTATTCTATTAAAAACTTGAGTTAATTGAGAGAGTACCATGGAAATGTTTAAGATTTTTTCTCCCATTGGATTGGGAATCTCATTAGAATATTTTTCACATTGATCTTTGCATCGTTTTTTATCTCATGTCCTCATATTAGAAGACATTGGATGGAATAAAAGGAACATTATGGGTAACACATAAAAGGGAATCCAATGACAAAGATGGATGACATATAAATTACATTAATTTCCTTAACTTATGAATTTATAGGCTTCAAGATATGTTATCCATGATCTACATCACAACATATATTCTTAGGGGAATTTTCATATTCCATTAGTAATGGTTCATACTAATCTTATGAATTTATCAAAGCATATCCCATGGGAGATTTGTAACCAAGAGTGTAGAAAGTCCCATTCTCTTTCAACAATTCCCATTCGAATCTATATAAAATCGGTGTTTTCGGGTTTTACCCCTAGATACATAGGTTCCAGAGCCACCTATACTTGTTCATATCCAGAAAGGGATGTATTTTATTGATAAAACACTTACTATATACTCACTAAAATTTAGGGTCGTTTTTATTATACCTAGTCTTATCCCTAAGGCTTTCACTATGGTTTTCTAATCCTAATCCCAAACATAACTAAACCTCCCATTGAAACAAACTATAACAACCTTGTTGTTTATTACACACATAAACATAATTTATTACATAAAATTAAACTTAAGACAACTCTAATGATTGATAGGTATAGTGTCTTAGAAAATTAGAAAGATTACATAACATCTTAGAGCATGGAATACAACATTTTGTTGAAAACTGATTTTACATGACCACTACATTCCTTCGTACTCAGCATTTCATGGGATAACCTGAGGACATACATAAGAAAAGGGTGATCTATATAGCCCTCTAATGGAGTGAACAAGTAATAACCTGAAGAATAAAATAAATTTTAGTCCATAGTCATATCAATGGAGCTTAATAGAAACATGAACATAAAGGCATGATATAACATGATTATCATTACATGGAAATGTGTAAACAACATTTAACATGATATTAGCATGAACTAAATCCCATTACACACAGAGTATTTGTAAAACCTCATTGAACATGAATTAACTCGAGTAAACCCTCATTTCACAAGGTTAATCATGATACTATTCATTACCCAATGCATTAGAGTGCTATTTGGGAGCACCCTTCTTAATCATTTCATTTCATGCAGTAGTTTCCCACATTGATCATACAACACGGATTCATTAATCATCATAATTTATTACATGAATAAGATATGTGGAATAAATAAATGTAATTCCTACATAAAAAATTACATATTCATAAATTTGAATAACCTTGAGAGAAAAATGGGTATGGTATCCACTTAAACGATGATTTTGGATTGGGAAATTTATATGTAACTTTGGCTGCATAACGATGTCAAATAGAAATTTTAAAATGGGTCGATGAGAGATAAAGTGGTCTCTAATAATTTATACTTTAAATGGATAGTAAGGGGGTCATGGAACATAATATCAAAACATGTTTAATGGAATTTAGATAAATAATATACTAGAATTTCTTGATTGAAAATGAGGAGAAAGAAATCACTTACGAAATTTTAACACGGTAACGAGTGTACATGGGAGGAATTAATGAGAGATACATGGGTCTATCATCATTCAAACATAAGGAGGCAAGTATAGGGGAGGATAAAAATCATACACTAACATTTTTACTTGAAAATAAAAGTGAATAACATTATAATGAATCTTGGACATGAATAAGAAGGTAAAGTAAAGATCTCTTACTTTGAAGTGTGATTCTAATGGCTTAAGATAGGCTTGGGAGAGGATTAATGGGTTCTTGGGGTGCCTTGGTAGGATTCTTGAGAGAGGAGGGAAGAGGTTTTTAGTGATTCAAATGGTTTTAGTGAAGAGGAATTATAGATTTAGTGGGTTTATATTGTAAAGGAGAGGAAATTATTTATTATTTAGTTTTCGGACACTACATATTAAACTAATCAAAAACATAAACTATCCCATGGTTTTTACCCATATGTTTTGAAAAAGTGTAGTGTAAAAAATTATATAATAATTAAAATGGATGATTTGTTTTTAAATATTAGTCTTTCTTAGGTGGATGTGAGTGAAATTCTCAAGGAAATCATTTTAAAATGTTAAAATATTTTAAAAATCTTGGAGGGTTCACTAAGGCACCATAAAATTAATCATAAAAATATAAAATCACATTATTTTTAAAGGTAAAAAATATATTGGCCGAATATCCATTTTATATTATTTTAATACATCAGTATTGGGTCGTTATGCTGTCATAAAACACATTATATATTTAAACAGTATTTAATTTTTACCCAAAAATTCGACCCTCATAAAATTATGAAAATTTCACCGTTAGATAATTTCACCATCCTGAATACCAAAATTATATTCATTATATCAGAATAATTTTCTAAATATTTGAATTATTAATTTTAAAATAAATACCTACGTTTATTGAAAATTCATGGGTTTGGAAAAAACTAGCTCACAAACCTTAATAAAAATTACCATTGCATTCATAAAAATTATACGATAATTTATATTTAATAATAAGTAATTTAGTAATAATATTTTATTAAAATAATATTTAATTTAAAAACCCATTAATTCATCCAAATATATTTTTTAATTGAATATTAACTAAAAATTCTATTTTTTCATTAAAAAACATTTACAAAGTAACAATAATAAAATGAATGTATATTATTTATTCTATAAAAAAAATAATGCACCTAATCATAGTGTTAGGGTCTTATTACATAACCCCTTATAACACCTACATAATACCTAAGGGTAAGTTGTGCAATGGTGACAGACTCTTGGGGTGACTCAGATAACATCGTGCATGTTGTAATCTCTATTAACTTCCACTTCTCCCGTAGGCAGTTCCATTCAAACATATCGTGTTAAAATCTAGGCTTGGGCTTTTTCTAGAGAAAATATGATTAATTATACCTCCTTTATAAACTCCAAAGAATGGGCTTCATATGGAGATATTCTACTATATGAGGCAATTTATTTTATATTAGTAAATTTTATTTGTTAAAGACCTGCATTTTTAATAATCTTATGATCACTGTTCAATGGATATATTGACAATGGTAACAATTACTAATGGTATTTTAAAATCCAAAAAAAATAAAACCAATGAATTTAATATGTTTTATTTATTAATTTTACATAATAAGACTTTTAATTTGATTAAGAGGAATGTTTGTTAATAAATATTTAGGTCGTTACAACGATTCCAACATTTTCATGAACCTGGCCAAGTCGCCATCCAATGGATTCCCAACCCAGACCATGGTAAGGCCCGAAAGGGAATTTCCGATCCCCACAATCGAAAAAAAGTTCTTGGGTATCAAAATTAATGTCTGGGAATCATTTACCTGAATATATATAAATATAAAATAAACTAAATATATAAAATAAACCAAAGATGGATGTC
The DNA here is from genome assembly GCA_963277665.1 of Viscum album. Classification (NCBI taxonomy): domain Eukaryota; kingdom Viridiplantae; phylum Streptophyta; class Magnoliopsida; order Santalales; family Viscaceae; genus Viscum; species Viscum album. Next base: position 1,287,467,154 of record OY728134.1, read on the forward strand.
ACAACCAAACAATCCTTTAATAAAAAATGAGAATTTGAGTTAGATGTTTAAAACAAAACCCAAATATCAACTACAAGTTATAGTGAAAAAAACTAGCTATAAAATCACCACCATGAAATAGGACACCACCCTCAATCCATCTCCCCAACACCGTACTAGAAAGGAAATCTTGCAACCCCAACCACCACCTCCAAAATACTTACCCTTACCTTATTGAACATAACCAAATCTACTTACACCCAAAGGTGAAAGTATGGTGTAAGATAACACCTAGTAGTATGACACCGAGAATAAATTCAATGCATAAAGAATAAATAATGAACATAGTTACAAGTTTAATAAACGAAACGAAATAAATTCATGGAAAATTTTAATGAAAAGAGTATTAAGGAAAGAATCTTTAATGGGATTCGTTTTTTAAATAATTTTTTTCTTTTATAGTATCTCAAATTTCATACCATATGACAACATGGAGCATAATGTAATCAATGATCACCAACTATGGGAGAGGATCTATAGGTACTAGAAAATAGAGGGACCCTAGAACAACGTGTCTCGGTGAAAGTGGTATATAAAATAAAACAACTTGTGTTCTCGTGCATGAGCCACTAGTATGGGAAATACTTGTACCCTAGTTGTCTCTAATCATCCACGAAAAGTTTAGTTAGGGTTGTAGTCATAAATATAGCTAAGTGAAAATGGGACAATGCCACTTTCATATCACTAGAACAGTAGTCCTAGTCTTCCCACCTAGTTACTCAGGCTTTCCTTAGTTCTCATTAAAATTCCAAGTTCATATCACATGTCATATTCACATACCCAAGTAAAATAATGTAATACATACAAAAAACCACCATTTCCACACCCAAACCCTCTTTTAAAATCACACGCACACCGAAATCCCTTTAAAAAATAATTCTCACCACTTACACAATCTAATAAACCATTAACGTAATCAAAGAAACCATTTTCAATATTTAATAACTACTAAGAAGATTTATTAAACAATTTATAGATGTGTTGCATGATTTAAAACACAAATACTCACTCAAATATTCATTTATGACTAAATGTATATTGATTCTTCAACAAAAACAACTATATCCCTTGAAAAGTCTAATAAACTAACTGCACAGTATACTAAACATTAATGAATGGTCAAAATGGGTTTTCATAGAAAAATGCACTCATATCACATAAACACACTACTAAAAAAATAAAATTAATATTAAACCCCAACTAAAACAAAATTTTCACCATGAAATGTAATTAATAAATATGATAAATTTATTAAATAATAAAATTAATTCATCAAGTAATACCTATACATGGAAACACCTACCTCGGTGTAGAAGACCCTGAAAATTTGGTGTATAATTTTGATCGAATGCCTTCCACACCTCAAACAACTCGATTAGACCCCAAAATAAAGTCATTGAACCACTTATATTGAGATAAAACCCAATTCAACCCAAAACCCTAACATAAAAACCAACAAAATGGAAGAAACAATCCACCAAAGTTAGACGCACTTGTACTGAGTGTGAAGGAGGCTAGGCAAGTGAGATTAATGGTGTCGGAGGATAGCCTCACTATAAAAACATCCAGAAAGGGAAGGTTTCTTGCGGCTATAGTGTGTGGAATGCAGTTGTATGGAACAATGTGAGGTGGTGCGCATGTCGCTCATAGAGATATAGGAGGGGCTCTGGTCAGAATCACCAGAGGATGAGAGGTAAGGAGTAAGCTAGGAGAGACCAAGGGGGAGGATGAACCAGTGCACTATAATGTTAGGGGAACCCTTTATTGTGACTACAAGAGAGAGGAAAGGAAAGAGGGAATGAAAAAAAAGGGAAAAAGTAAAATAGAAATGATATAAAAACCCCAAAAAGGATAAAACAACTTAAGGAAAATAATTTCAATTAAGATCAGTAATATTATTATAAATAATGATGTTAAAATTTTTATAACAACAACAATAGATAAATAATAATAACCTAAATAAAATATTAATTAAAATAATAATAATAATAATATTATTATTAAAACAACTTGAAAATAATTTTATTTTTCCCATTTCATTCGGTTTTCACTTTATTTTTCATTCAATTAATTAATTAACTAACCATGCACTGGGCAGGTCACACGATGATTTGGAAAATACACATGGCTTCAACCTTGTCATGCCCTTGCCCTGAAAAATTCTAGGTAAAAACGTTTATTTATCATCAAAAGATAAAAGTAAAAACTAGGCATGTCCCAAACCATGACAAAGAACTTCAAACTGAGATAAAATACAAAATAAAAATTATTACTGAAGTCCGGGTCTGAAAATTCTCCCCACCATGAAAACTTTTTGACTTAAAATGTCAACTCGAGCACCGATTAGAGAATCAAAATGGGTACTCATGCTCAACCCATGACTTATGATCCCTTGTCTCATGCTCATAATTCCCATGTTACCAAAGGATATCGACCAACAGAGTAGACATCCCATGAAGCATCTTTTCTTGCGAGTCCACAATCTGCATTAGCCGCTCAAACACTAATAAATTGGGATCTCCGACCAACAAATCCCAATTCAATACATGAGACAGATCAAAATTATTCATCTTCAATTGGAATACATGAAACATGTCATGAATCGAAGTCAAATAAGATGGTAAATCTAACATGTAATCAATTTTCCAATCTTCCTAGTGATCTCAAAAGGTCTGACGTACCTTCGTGTTAGCTATCCCTACTTTCCTAAATGACGTGACCCAAGTGAGGAGTCTCCTTCAAGAACACTTGATCACCCACTAAAAACATGATATCTTGACATCTCTGGTCAACATAATAATTTTGGTGAATCTGATCTATCAATATCCACTTCCTAGTCAACTTGAGTTTCTCAGATGTCTCCTACACAATGTTCGATCCCAAAAATGAGGTATCACCTACCTCAACCCAACATAACAGAGCCTGAAATAGCCAACCATAGAGAACCTCAAAGGGTTCCATTTGAATAGAAGATTGGTAAATTTTATTATAAGGTAACTCAACCAATCCCAAACATCTATCCCATGATCCTTCAAAATACAAAACACATGCGCGAAGCATGTCTTCATGAATCTGATTTTCCAACTCCGTCTGACCATCTGTTTGAGGATGGAATGTCATGATTATTTTCATCTGCAATCCCAATTCCCTTTGAAGGCCTTCCAATAACAAAGAGGTAAATTGGGGTTCTCTATTAGAAACAATTGATTATGCAACAACATGAAGTATGCCCTCCTTTTAAATATACAATCATCCTAGATCATCCACTTTAGTTGTATCTCTGATCTCAATAAAGTGGGTTGATTTTGTCAAACATTAAATCACTGAAAAAATAGAATTCCTTCTCTGATGTGTATGAGGCAATCCAATAATGAAGTCCATGGTGACCTCATCCCACTTCTAGGTAGGAATAGATAATGGATGAAGTGAACCATGGGTTCTTTGATTCTCTTATTTCACCTACTAAAAAGTACAGCATCTCGATACAGACTTATCTATGTCTTTTCTCATACCCGGCCACCAGAACATGTGACAAACATCATAATACATCTTGGTAGTACCAAGATGGATGGCCCACTAAGACCTGTGGCTGTCCTGTGCCACCACCTTCTACAAAGACAACGACTATAACATCCCAAGTAAGTAATGAATAATAGATATTCTTATCTATGTCTATTAGTGAATTATATAGTGCTTTATAGGCTTAAAATGAGACTAAATCCAATCTTAATCATGGAATACACTAATATTTTTAAAAGATTGTTTTAATGCCTTTTGATGGAAAACCATTTTTAAATCAAACTTTTGAAATTTTTATAAGCTATATTTGCCAAATAAAAATATTATTTATGATTGGGACATTTAAATTTACATTTGATATTCTTTTGGTATTTTTCTGACAATGTTCATTTTTTAATGAATAGTGAAAAAATACTGCATTTTACATCAAAACTGTTTTTTCATATAATTTAATTATGTTGATATATCATATTTTTAATTGGACTTAAAGTGTAATTAGAATATTTTTTTACCATTTAATCAAATGGTGGTCATTAGGATTAATTTCAATTTTGAATTGGGCATAGATAAGTGCCAAACTTTTCATAGATATTGTTTCTAAAAAACCCGCTATTTGTTTTGACAAAAGGAATTATTTTTAAATTAATTATTGCAATTTCTGTGTTTGGAATTTGGTAAAATGGATTACCTATTTGGAATCATAAGGTCCAAATTATCTAATCAATACTCTTTTGTTTTTGGACTTTATGAATAGTAACAACGGTAATTATCTTTAATTATCTTGATTAATTAGTAATCAGTTAGGTAAAGATAATAAAATAATATCATAATAATAACAAATTACCCCAAAATGTGTCCTAATGCTACTTTTTGTGTCATTTCTGACCATGGGATCCCCTGTGCCAAACTTGGGGACCCCATGGAATCACTTTTCTATGATAATGACTTTTTATCTTTTTATTTTTAAAGAAAGTAAATATAACAAATAATGTATCACCTGAGTAAAACATTTTTAATTTTGTCTAAATAAATGATCTCTTAGACTATAAATAGTTATTGGAAATATAAAAAGATTTCCTACATCATATTATTTTTTTTATAATTTTTAGACATTAAATAAATAAAATTATGTATGACACCATGATGATGCAACGATTACCTCATTATTTAATGATTTAAATAAAATGAAACGATAATGTAAAATCTAAGACTTACACTTGTCAAAGACCTATTGGATGAGTATATTTAGAACCCTTATCACCTTATCCTTAAAATAAATTAGTGTGGGACCTTTAAAATCCGAATCTCATTTGAAAATAAAGTAACATTTTATACGTTTCCAAGAGTGCCCGTCCTCTCCTCTTATAAAAGGCCCCCATATCTATCTACATACCCACACGTATCAAGCCTTTGGCTCGGCCAATATCTGCTCATTTTTCCTGTCCACATCCCTCTACTCATCTTAGAAGCCTTACCTTACGCAGTAAGGTCTTCGAGAAACCCTTTTGGTTCAAACCAAAGGGAGTTACCCAATTTAAAGGTAATGTCTTCACTTGTGTTCTTTTGTTTTATTTTGCTTCTCCAACCCCTTAAACTCTTTTTATTCATTTATTTTTTAACAAAAATAGTATCTAAAATATACTAGGATGTTTTTATAAGAATTATTCGTGCTACACTTACACACACCTACATCTAATGGTTAAAGAACATACTGTTTCTGTGGATGGTGAATTTCTGCCTCATGAAATAATGATTGTTCAATATTCTTGTAACACCTTCAAAAAAGGCCATTAAGATGTCACTATATTTATATATGATTTATAATATGTTTTTGTTTTACTTAATCTACTTTATTTTTCATTTAGTCCATACCTTTATGGTTTCCATTATGGGTAAATGCGATATCTTCATTTTAGGAAGTGCGGACTATCGCCCCCTCAAAGTGATTTGATTCGTTAATACCATATGTGGTATGTATAAAGGATAGATTTAATGATATTATATATTATATCATACTGGAATTATAATATTATTATGTATCATTATGTTTTAATACCATTAAATAGGAAATAGAAATAAAGTAGCATTCATGCGTACGTACGGCTTACCGTCTCCCTGAACGGTGCATTTCATTTCTTACCTCTAAATGCTATGTAATATTGTAAATGCATGTATATACTGGATATATATGACATATATGATATCTAAATTATGAATATAATTATGTATCTAATAGATATTTTACCACATAAACACCTTTTAATTATAAAGAGTTTTTTTTGACTCCAGTACCAATGATCGACAAAAAGACCATTACTGACTTAAATAATTACATAGTTTTCATAATATAGTAATAAGTGATATAAAAGGAATAATGATATTGAAAAAGGTTCTTAAGCAAGTAGAAATTAACTTAAGTTTATTATTCAGGACATTAAATAACGATCGTGTCAGGTCGGACCCGAGGTATGGGACTTCGTCTCAATCTCCTGTCATTGAGGCATATTTTGTTTGATTCACAACTTTCTTTTATACTGTGTATAAACCACTTTGACTTTTACATTTATTCAAAAGGAATCTTTTTATACGAAGCGTTTAATAAATGACAAAAGGGAATGTTTTTTTTGTCATACGTATGCAGCGACAACGACTTATCCACCACCGTGACCATTATTTGAGTTTCGGCTTCTTCTACAAGCCATAACCTTTTTTTAAATGAAAAATAAATACCATGTATCACTTTTATTTTATTTTGGTATTGAAAATGGTTTTCATAATGTTTTTATTATATCAATGTATTGTATTGATATCTTGTGATTGAAATGTGGAAATGTTATGTTTCTTTTATGCATGTTTTATGTGATGCGATTATGTTATGGTTCTTGGGCATTGTTATAAAGACAGGTTGTTCCATGATAATCTAAGGGCAGGTGAGCCCGATATAGCTCTCCAATGAATTGGGTAATGTGAAGGGGTCAAACGTTAAGTTTTCTCGGTAGAGATTTAGTGAATATACTATGATGGGTATTCCAAACATAACCATGAGGGTTACTCCCTATGTAAGAATGTTATGAATGCCTCAAGTTACCTTTTTGTCTTATGATTTCTATGATTTATTCATGATTTGATGAGGTATGTTAAAATTCATATGTTTTATGAGTAAAGTATGATTTCATACATGGACTAATGTTTTCATTTCATACTTGTATATTCCTTACTGAGCTTTTTATGCTCATCCCAAGTTTTTGAAATGTTTTTCACAGGTCAAGGGAAAGGTACATGATGTGATGATAGGGTCAAGGAAGTGTCATGAAATAATCCATGTTTTGTTTTAAATATGTTTCCGTTGATGGGAAAAATGAATACTATCTTTTATGTAACCACTTTGTTTAAATGTGGAATGTAATGCATGATTTATGATCTAATTCTATAAAACTTTAAACCTGAAAAGATCCTCAATGTGTAATCTTATAATAAATCAAGATTAAGTAATGTTTAAGGCTGGGGACTTATAGTTGGTATCAGAGGTCGGTTTGATAAATTTAGGAGTTATAATTCTATTAAATTATTATCCAAAAATAATTTTTTATGGTAAAATTGAAATGATATAGCATTTGAAGATTACCATGTTGCTTCATCTAAGACATGTTTGTTCAGAATGGTTTTCCGCAGAGGAAACATGGAAGAATTTCTAGGAAGGAATAAAGAAGGAAATAACCTTCCAAATCAGCATCCTGAGATGGTTGGAATTGGAACTAAACAATTTGTTGTAGTAATGGCGCAGTTGACTCAAGTGATAAATGGTGGCGGTATCCATGCACGAGATCAGCCAGATCAACCGTAGAGGAACATGTCAGTGGTGGAAAATATCTTGAGGAAACATCCCCCATCATTCAGAGGATCATCTGACCCTGTGCTAGCTGAAGGGTGGATTAAAGCACTAGAGAAGATTTTCGATGTCATGGGGTGTTCAGACAATCAAAAGGTTAGTCTTACAATTTACCGTTTGGAGGGTGAAGTAGATCAGTGGTGGTCGATGGTTAAAAATATCAGGTACGCTGATGAGATTGATGCTCTCGACTGGGATGAATTCAAAGGTATGTTTCTTGAGAAGTATTTTCCTAAGGTTGTTCGACTTATTATGGAAAAACAATTCGTGGAATTGAGGTAAGAGGACGACTCCGTGGCTGCTTATGAAGAGAGGTTCACTCAGTTGTGAAGGTATGATCCAAATTTTATCCGAGACCTTGATAGTAAAATCAATCGTTTTTACTCAGGATTAATGCCAAAATATTGAAGGGCATTAGCTTCTCGTGAGTTCAAGAGTTATGAAAAGCTTTTTTGATGTGCTGAAAAGGTTGAAATGGAGTTTTTCGATGATCAAGTGTTCTATAAAAACTAACAAAAGAAGAGACCGAGGTGGAAGGAGAAAGGGAATAATTCTTCAAAAAGGTCCGATGGTAAGAAAACTATGTTTCTAGTTTGTGGTAAATGTGGTAAAAGGCATTCTGGGGAATGTCTTCTGAATTCTGGAAAGTGTTAACGATGCAGTAAGATGGGACATAAGGCTTTTGATTGCACTGAAAAAGATTAGGGTGATGGTAAGACCAAATATGATTTACAGTTAGTGAAATTTTTAAGTGCAATGAGATGGGTAACTATGCAAACGAGTGTCCGACAAAGAGCTTGAGTGATGGGAAGTAGTTAGACTATAAGCAGAAAGGGGTGGTGAAATCCTTTGCAACTACTTCAGTAGATGTTGGGCCATCCAGTGAAGTTGTATCAGGTTCTTTGTTTGTTTTTTTTCACATTCTGCCAGTGTGTTGTTTGATTCGGGGTCTACACATTCTTTGATCTCTGAAAACCTTTTTGGTAAAATGGGAATACCACCTCAAGAAATGACTCCTGAAGTTTTGGTAAAAACACATGGGGGAAATTTTGAGGCAAAAATAATTTATAAGGGTCTTTATATCCTTATCCGTGGAAAGAAACTACTTGCAAAAACTTATTATTTTACCTATAGTAGAGTTTGATGTTATCCTGGGTATGGATTGGATCTTTATTTACCACTCTAAGATTGACTGTAGATCTAAAGAAGTTTCTTTTCAGAAATACTTTCAGTTTGTCTGCAAGAATGAACCCTTACTATTTATAACATATCAAGAGGCCGATAAACTAGTAAAATATGGAAATGAATGTTACCTTGCACATATTGTTGAAAACAAGGGAACTGTTCAGATTAATGATGTGCCAATGGTAAATGAGTATCCTGATGTATTTCCTGATGAGTTTCCTAAAATAATACCAGATCGGGAAGTTGAATTTACTGTTGACTTAGTTTCTGATGCTAAGCCAATTTAAAAACCCCCTTATCGAAAGGCTCAAATTGAACTTTTAGAGTTGAAGGAGAAATTGCAAGATTTATTAGAGAAAGGTTTCATTCGACCTAGCACATCACTATGGGGTTCTCCTGTTTTATTTGTTAAAAAGAAAGATGGTTCAATGAGACTTTTCATTGATTACAGTGCCTTGAATAACATCACTGTTAAGAACAAATATCCTTTGCCTCATATCAATGATTGTTTTGATCAGCTCTAGGGAGCTCAGTTTTTTTTTCAAAGATTTACCTGAGATCGGGGTACCATCAGTTGAAGGTAAAGGAAGCAGATATTCCGAAGACCGCATTTCTTACAAGATATGGCGATTATGAATTTGTAGTAATGCCTTTTGGGCTAACCAATGCACCTTTTGTATTCATGGACCTTATGAATAGATTTTTCCATGAGTTCTTTGATAAGTTTGTGGTTGTTTTCATTGATGAAATTTTGGTGTTTTATAAAAGTAAAGAGGAGAATGAAAGACATTTTAGGGTTATTTAGAAAAACTTAAAAGAAAATAAATTGTATGGGAAATTCAGCAAGTGTGAGTTTTGGTTGCAACAAATTTGTTTCCTTGGTCACATTGTTTCTAAAGATGGGATAACTATTGATCCTGCAAAAATAATGTTGTTAAAGAATGGACAAGACCCCCAGATGTAACTGAGATTTGTAGCTTCCTTGGTTTTGAAGGATATTACTGAAGGTTTGTTAGAAATTTTTTATGGTTATCTAGTCCAATGACTAAGCTAACTCGGAAGGGTGTTAAGTTTACCTGGACAAAAGAATGTGATTGTTTTTAGGAATTGAAAAGAAGATTGGTGAATGCTCCAGTTTTGGCACTACCTTCAAAGAATGGTGAGTTTGTTATCTACAGTGATGCTTCATTGAAAGGACTTGGTTGTGTTCTAATGCAGAATGACCAGGTAATTTCTTATGCTTCATGACAGTTGAAAACTCATGAAGTAAATTACCCTACACATGATTTGGAACTAGCTGTTGTTGTTTTTGCTTTAAAAATTTGGATGCATCACTTGTATGCATTAAAGTGTGAAATATATTCCGATCACAAAAGTTTAAAGTATATATTCAATCCGAATGAATTGAACATGAGACAGAGGAGATGGCTATAATTAATCAAGGATTATGATTGTACAATTCATTACCATCCGGGAAAAGAAAATAAAGTGGCTGATGCTTTGAGTCGAAAAAATAACACTTTATTAACAATGTTGTGTTTGGAACGTGATCCTTTGGTTAATGATTTGATGAACTGTGGCATAATAGTTATTGGTGAAGGATGTAATTCTGTTTTGTTTCAGGTATCAGTGAAATCTTCTCTATCAGACAGAATTAAGTAAGCACAAAAGAAAGACAACGAGTTGTAGAAAAATGTAGAGATAGTTCATAAGGGTAAGTTGCCTAAATTCAACATTGATAATGATTGTGTTTTGAGATTTGGTAAGAGATTATGTGTGCCATGTGATTCACATTTGAAGAGAGATTTGTTATGTGAAGCTCATAGTTCTCTGTTTTCAGTTCATCCAGGCAGTACTAAGATGTATAGAGATCTTCAGAAGTATTACTGGTGGGACGGAATGAAAATAGACATTGTTGATTTTACTGTGATGTGTTTGACTTGTCAACAGGTAAAACCAGAGCAGCAGTTACTGAAAGGGATGCTTCAGCCTTTACCAGTGCCAGAGTGGAAATGGGAGAATATATCCATGGACTTCGTTGTGGGATTGCCGAAGACACCTTGAGGTAATAATGAAATCTAGGTTATTGTTGATTTCTTGACTAAATCTGCTCATTTCCTTTCTATATGAGATAATTGTTTCCTAGATCAACTTTCCCATTTGTATCTTAAAGATGTAGTCAGGTTACATGGAGTTCCTATTTCCATTGTATCTGACCGTGATCCTAGGTTCACTTATAACTTTTGGAAAGGCCTTCAGAATTCATTGGGTACTGAATTAAATTTTAATACGGATTTTCTTCCTCAATCAGATGGGCAGTCATAATGAACGATTCAGACTTTGGAGGATATGCTACGTGCTTGTTCGATGGATTATCAGGGAAGTTGGGACCAACATCTTTCTTTGGTTGAGTTTTCTTATAATAATAGTTTTCATTCTAGTATACAGATGAAACCATTTGAGGCATTATATGGGAAGTGGTGTCGAACTCCTGCTTTTTGGGATGATGTAGGTGAAAGGAAGTTGATGGGACAAGAATTGGTAGAAGAGTTGGCAGAAAACGTTCAGCTGATACAGAAACACATGAGAATAGCTCAGAGTAGGCAGAATAGTTATGCAGACAACAGGAGGAAGGATCTCTCTTTTGAGGTAGATGATCATGTTTTTCTCAAAGTTTCACCATGGAAAAGTGTGATGCGATTTGGTAACAAAGGAAAGATGAGACCAAGGTTAATTAGACCATATGAAACTATAGAGAGAGTTGGATTAGTTGCATACAGAGTGGCTTTACCTCCGAGTTTATCTCAGGTACACAATGTTTATCATGTTTCAATGTTAAGGAAGTACATGCCAGATCCATCTCATGTTTTGAGTCCAGAGGTAGTTCAGCTGGAAGAGAATCTATCTTATGAGGAACAACTGGTCTAGATTCTTGACCACAGGTTTCAAGTGTTGCGGAATAAGGTGATTCATCAAGTAAAGGTTTTGTGGAAAAACCACATTAGTGAAGATGCAACATGGTAATATGAAAATGCAATGAGGGATAAATACCCTTACTTATTCGATAAGTAAATAAATTGCGGGGATGCAATTTTCTAAAGGGGGGAAGGATGTAACATCCCAAGTATGTAATGAATAGTATATATTCTTATCTATGTCTATTTATGAATTATATAGTGTTTTATAGGTTTAAAATGAGAATAAATCCAATCTTAAGCATGTAATACACTAATATTTTTAAAAGATTGTTTTACTACTTTTTGAAGGAAAACCATTTTTAAATCAACCTTTTGACATTTTTATAAGCTCTATTTTTCAAAATAAACATATTATTTATGGTTGGGACATTGAAATTTACATTGTATATTTTTTTGGTATTTTTCTAACAATGATCATTTTTTAATGAATAGTGAAAAAATACTGCATTTTACATCAAAACCGTTTTTCCATAAAATTTAATTATATGGTTATATTATCTCTTTAATTGGTCTTAAAGTGTAATTATAATATATTTTTTACCATTTAATCCATTGGTGTTCATTAGGATTAATTTCACTTTGGAATTAGGCATGGACAAGTCCCAAACTTTTCATAGATATTGTTTCTAAAAAACCCGCTATTTGTTTTGACAACGGGAATTATTTTTAAATTAACTATTTAAATTTCTATTTTTTAAATTTGGTAAAATGTATTACATATTTTGAATCAGAAGTTCAAAATTATGTAATCAATACTATTTTGTTTTTGGACTTTATGAATAGTAAAGACGGTAATTATCTTTAATTATCTTGATTAATTAGTAATCGGGTAGTTAAGGATAATAAAATAATATCATAATAACAACAAATGACCCCAAAATGTATCCTAATTCTATTGGTCATGTCATGTACAACCATTGGATGCCCTTTTCCAAACTTGGGGACCCCATGGAATCACTTTTGTGTGATAATGACTTTTTATCTTTTTATTTTTAATGAAAGTAAATATAACAAAGAATGTATCACCCGTGTAAAACATTTTTAATTTTGTCTACATAAATTATATCTTGGACTATAAATATTAATTGGAAATATAAAAAGATTTCCTACATCATAGTATTTATTTTATAATTTTTAGACATTAAATAAATTAAATTATATATGACACCATGATGATGCAGCGATTACCTCATTATTTAACGATTTAAATAAAATGAAAAGATAATGTAAAATCTAAGACTTAAACTAGTCAAAGACCTATTGTATGAGTATATTTAGAACCCTTATAACCTTTTCCTCTAAATACATCAGTGAGAGACCTTTAAAATCCGAACCGCATTTGAAAATAAAGTAACATTTTATACCTTTCCAAGAGTGTCCCTTTTCTCCACTTATAAAAGGCCCCCACCTCTACCTCCTTAGCCACACCTCTCAAGCCTTTGGATCGGCCTAGATCTACTAATTTTGTCTCTAAAAATCCCTATCCTAATCCTATATAATTACCTTTGGCATAAATCTCTTCAAGAAACCCTTTTGGTTCAAGCCAATGCGAGTTACCCGATTTAAAGGTAATGTCTTCACTTGTGTTCTTTTGTTTTATTTTGTTTCTCCAACCCCCTAAAATCTTTTTATTCATTTCATTTGTAACAAAACCATTTTATTCAATATAATAGGATTTAGTTATAAGATGTATTCGAGCTACACTTACACACACCTACATCTAATGGTTAAAGAACATATTGTTTCTGTGGATGGTGAATTTCTGCCTCACGAAACGATGATTGTTCAATATTCTTTTAACACATTAAAAGAAGTCCATTAAGATGTCACTATATTTATATATGATATATAATATGTTTATGTTTTACTTATGCTTATCTATCTTTCATTTATGGAATACCTTTATGGTTTCCATTATGGGTAAATACGATATCTTCATTTTAGGAAGTGCGGACTACCACCCCCTGAAAGTGATTTGATTCACTAATACCATATGTGTTACGTATAAAGGATAGATTTAATGATATTATATATTATACCATACTATAATTATAATAATATTATGTATCATTATGTTTTAATTCCATTAAATAAGAAATAGAAATGAAAGTAGCATTCATGCATACGTACGACTTACCGTCTCCATGAACGGTGCATTTCATTTCTTACCTCTAAATATTATTTAATATTGTAAATTTATGTATATACTGGATATATATGATATATATGATATCTGAATCATGAATTTAATTTTGGATATAATGGATATTTTACCACATGAAATAATTTTAATTATAAAGAGTTTATTTTTGACTCAAGTAACAAAGATTGACAAAACGACCATTATTAACTTAAATAATTACATAGTGTTAATAAATTGGTAATAAGTGATATAAAAGGAATAATGAACTTGAAAAAGGCTCTTAAATAAGTATAAATTAACTCAAGTTTATTATTCAGGACATTAAAGAATGATCAAGTCAGGTCGCACCTGAGGTAAGGGACTTCGTCTCAATCTCCTATCATTGAGGCATATTTTGTTTTATACACAACATTCTTTTATATGGTGTATAAACCCCTTTTACTTTTATGTTTATTCAAAAGGAATCTTTTTATATGAATCATTTAATAAATAACAAAAGGGAATGTTTTTTTTCGTACGTATGCGGCGACAACGACTTCTCCACCGCCATGACCATTATTTGAGTTTTGTCTTCCTCAACATGCCATAACCATTTTTAAATGAAAAATAAATACCATGTATTACTTTTCTATTATTTTGGTATTAAAAATGGATTTCATAATGTTTTTATTATATCAATGTGTTTTATTGATATATTGTGATTGAAATGGGTAAATGTTATGTTTCCTTTAGGCATGTCTTATGTGATACGATTATGTTATGGTTCTTGGGCATTGTTATGAAGATGGGTGGTTCCGTGATAAACTAAGGGCGAGTGAGCCAGATATAGCTCTCCAATGAATTGGGTAACGCGAAGGGGTTAAACGTTAAGGTTTCTCCAAAGAGATTTAGGGAATATACTATGATGGGTATTCCAAACATAACCATAAGGGTTACTCCCTACGTAAAAATGTTATGAATGCCTCAAGTTACCTTTTTGTCTTATGATTTCTATGATTTATTCATGATTTCATGAGATATGTTAAAATGCTTATGTTTTATGAGTAAAGTATGATTTCATACATGGACTAATGTTTTCATTTCGTACTTTTATATCCCTTACTAATATTTTTATGCTCATCCCATGTTTTTGAAATGTTCTTCACATGTCAAGGTAAAGGTACATGATGTGAAGATAGGGTCAAGGAATTGTCATGAAAGAATCCATGTTTTGTTATAAATATGTTTCTGTTGATGGGAAAAAATTAATACTATCATTTATGTAACCACTTTTTTTTAAATGTGGAATGTAATGCATGATTTATGATCTAATTATCTAAAAATCTAAACCTGAAAAGAACCATAATGTGTAATCTTGTAATAACTCAAGATTAAGTAATGTTTAAGATTGGGGCCTTATAGTTGGTATTAGAGGTCGGTTTAGATAACTTTAGGAGTTATAATTCTATTAAATGATTATCCAAAAATAATTTCTTTATTGTCAAATTGAAATGATATAGCATTTGAATATTACCATATTGATTCATCTAAGACATGTTTGTTTAGAATGGATTTCCACAGAAGAAATAGGGAAGTTGTGCTAGGAAGGCATACAGAAGGAAATAACCTTCCAAATCAGCATCCTGAGATGGTAGGAATTGGAACTGAATAGTTTATTGCAGTAATGGCGCATTTGAATCAAGCGATAAATGGTGGCGGTATCCATGCACAAGATCAGCCAGATCAACCGTAGAGGAATATGTCAGTGGTGGAACATCTCATGAGGCAACATCCCCCATCATTCAGAGGATCATATGACCCTGTGCTAGCTGAAGGGTGGATTAAAGCATTGAAGAAGATTTTCGATGTCATGGGGTGTTCAGACAATCAAAAGGTTAGTCTTGCAATTTACCATTTAGAGGGTGAAGCAGATCAGTGGTAGTCGATGGTTAAAAATATCAGGGACGCTGATGAGATTGATGCTCTCGACTGGGATGAATTCAAAGGTATGTTTATTGAGAAGTATTTCCCTAAGGTTTTTCGACTTAGTATGGAAAACAAATTCTTGGAATTGAGGCAAGAGGACGACTCAGTGGCTGCTTATGAAGAGAGGTTCACTCGGTTGGCAAGGTATGCTCCAAATTTTATCTGACACCTTGATAGTAAAATCAATATTTTTTACTCAGGATTAATGCCAAAATATCGAAGGGAATTATATTCTCGTGAGTTAAAGAGTTATGAAAAGCTTTTTTGATGTGATGAGAAGGTGGAAATAGAGTTTGTCGATGATCAAGTGTTCTATAACAACCAACAGAAGAAGAGACTGAGGTGGTAGGATAAAGGGAAGAATTCTTCAAAAACGTCTGATGGTAAGAAAAATATGTTTCTGGTTTGTGATAAATGTGGTAAAAGGAATGCTGGGGAATGTCTTATGAATTCTGGAAAGTGCTACCAATGCAGTAAGATGGGACATAAGGCTTGTGATTGCACTGAAAAAGATCAGGGTGATGGTAAGACCAAATTTGATTTACAGTTAGTGAAATGTTTTAAGTGCAATGTGATGGGTCACTATGAAAATGAGTGTCCGAAAAAGAGCTTGAGTTATGAGAAACAGTTAGAATATAAGAAGAAAGGGGTGGTGAAATCCTTTGCAACTACTTCAGTAGATGTTGGGCCATCAAATGAAGTTTTATTTGGTACTTTGTTTGTTTTTTCAGATTATTCCAGTGTGTTGTTTGATTCGGGGTCTACACATTCTTTCATCTCTGAAAACGTTTCTCATAAAATGGGAATACCATCTCATGAAATGACTCCTGAACTTGTGATAAAAACACCTGGAGGAAATGTTGAGGAAAAAAGAATTTATAAGGATCTTCCTATCCTTATCCGTGGAAAGAACCTACTTGAAAACCTTATTTTTTTAACTCCAGTAGAGTTTGATGTTATTCTGGGTATATATTGGCTCTCTATTTACCATGCTATTATTGACTGTAGAGATAATAAAGTTTCTTTTCAGAAAGATGTTCAGTTTGTGTACAAGAATGAACCTTTACTGTTTATAACATATTAAGAGGCTGAGAAACTTGTAAAAGATGGAAATGAATGTTACCTTGCACATATTGTTGAAAACAAGGGAACTGTTTAGATTAATGATGTTCCAGTGGTAAATGAGTATCCTAATGTTTTTCCTGATGAGTTTCCTGGAATAATACCACATCGGGAAATTGAATTTATTGTTGACTTAGTTCATGATGCTAAGACAATTTCAAAACCCCCTTATCAAATGTCTCAAATTCAACTTTTAGAGTTGAAGGAGCAATTGCAAGATTTATTAGATAAAGGTTTCATTCGACCTAGAACATCACCATGGGGTGCTCCTGTTTTATTTGTTAAAAAGAAAGATGGTTCAATGAGACTTTGCAGTGATTATAGATCCTTGAATAACATCACTGTTAAGAACAAATATCCTTTGCCTCATATTGATGATTTGTTTGATCAGCTCAAGGGAGCTCAGTTTTTTTTCAAAGATTGGGCTGAGATCGGGGTACCATCAGTTGAAGGTAAAGGAAGCATATATTCTGAAGACCGTGTTTTGTACAAGATATAGGCATTATAAATTTGTAGTAATGCCTTTTGGGCTAACCAATGCACCTGCTGTATTCATGGAACTTATGAATAGAATTTTCCATGAGTTCTTGGATAAGTTTTTGGTTGTTTTCATTGATGATATTTTGGTGTTTTATAAAATTAAAGAGGAGTATGAAAGAAATTTAAGGGTTATTTTTCAAACCTTAAAAGAAAAGAAATTGTATGGGAAATTTAGCAAGTTTGAGTTTTGGTTGCAACTAATTTCTTTCCTTGGTCACATTGTTTCTAAAGATGGGATAACTGTTGATCCTGCAAAAACAAAGGTTATTGAAGAATGGCCAAGACCCCCAAATGTAACTGAGATTTGTAGCTTCCTTGTTTTGGAAGGATATTACCAAAGGTTTGTTAGAAATTTTTTATGGTTATCTAGTCCAATGACTAAGCTAACTCGGAAGGGTGTTAAGTTTATCTGGACAAAATAATGTGATGATTGTTTTCAGGAATTGAAAAGAATATTGGTCAATGCTCCAGTTTTGGCACTACATTCGAGGAATGGTGAGTTTGTTATCTAAAATGATGCTTCATTGAAAGTAAATCATTGCGTCCTAATGAAGAATGACCAGGTAATTGCTTATGCTTCACGACAGTTGAAAACTCATGAGGTAAATTACCCTACACTTGATTTGGAATTAGCTGTTGCTGTTTTTGCCTTAAAAATTTGGAGGCATCATTTGTATGGAGTAAAGTGTGAAATATATACCGATCACAAAAGTTAAAAGTATATATTCACTCAGAAAGAATTGAACATGAGACAGGGGAGATGGCTGGAATTAATCAAGGATGATGATTTTACAATTCATTACCATCTGGAAAATCAAATAATGTGGCTGATTCTTTGAGTCGAAAAAGTAACGCTTCATTAACAATGTTGCATTTGGAATATGATCCTTTGGTTAAGGATTTGATGAACTTTGGCATAGAAGTTGTTGGTTCAGGATGTTCATCCGTTTTGTTTCAGGTATCAGTGAAATCTTCTCTATCAGAGAGAATTAAGCAAGCACAAAAGCAAGACAACGAGTTGTAGAAAAAGGTAGAGCCCGTTCAGATGGATAAGTTGCCTAAATTCAACATTGATAATGATTGTGTTTTTAGATTTGGGAAGAGATTGTGTGTGCTATGTGATTCATAGTTGAAGAGAGAGTTGTTATGTGAAGCTCATAGTTCTCCGTTTTCAGTTCATCCGGGCAGTACTAAGATTTATAGAGAACTTCTGGAGTATTACTGGTTGAACGGAATGAAAAGAGACATTGCTGATTTTACTATGAAGTGTTTGACTTGTCAAGAGGTAAAAGTAGAGTGGAAGTTACTGAAAGGGATGCTTCAGCCTTTACCAGTGCCAGAGTGGAAATGGGAAAATATATCCATGAACTTCGTTGTGGGATTTTCGAAGACACCTCGAGGTAATAATGCAATTTAGGTTATTATTGATCGCTTGACTAAATCTTCTCATTTCCTTGCTATACGAGATAATTTTTCTATAGATCAACTTTCCCATTTGTATCTTAAAGAGATAGTCAGGTTACATGGAGTTCCTCTCTCTATTGTGTCTGACGGTGATCCCAGGATCACTTCAAACTTTTGGAAAGGCCTTCAAAAGTCATTGGGTACTGAATTAAATTTTAGTACGGATTTTCATCCTCAATCAGATGGGCAGTCAGAACAAACGATTTAGAATTTGGAGGATATTCTATGTTCTTGTTTGATGGATTATCGGGTAATTTGAGACCAAGATCTTTATTTGGTTGAGTTTTCTTATAATAATAGTTTTCATCCCAGTATACAGATGGCACCATTTGATGCATTATATGGGAAGTGGTGTCGAACTATAGCTTTTTGGGATGAAGTAGGTGAAAAGAAGTTGATGGGACCAGAATTGTTAGAAGAGTTGGCAGAAAAATTTTAGATGATACAGAAACACATGAGAACAGCTCAGAGTAGGCAGAATAGTAATGAACACAATAGGAGGAAGGATCTCTCTTTTGAGGTAGGTGATCATGTTTTTCTCAAAGTTTCACCATGGAAAAGTGTGATGTGATTTGGTAAGAAATGAAAGTTGAGTCCAAGGTTCATTGGACCATATGAAATTCTGGAGAGAGTTGGATCATTTGCATAAAGAGCGGCTTTACCTCCGAGTTTATCTCATGTACACAATGTTTTTCATGTTTCAATGTTAAGGAAGTACATGCCAGATCCATCTCATTTTTGAGTCCAGAGGTAGTTCAGATGGAAGATAATATATTTTATGAGGAAGAACCGGTCCAAATTCTTAACCACATGGAGAAAGTGTTGCGTAATAAGGTGATTCATCAAGTAAATGTTTTGTGGAAAAACCACATGAGTGAAGAGGCAACATGGGAATCTGAAAATGCAACGAGGGATAAATACCCTCACTTATTCGATAAGTAAATAAATTGTGGGGACGCAATTTTCTAAAGGGGGGAAGGATGTGACATCCCAAGTATGGAATGAATAATATATTTTCTTATATATGTCTATTTATGAATTAGATAGTGTTTTATAGGCTTAAAATGAGAATAAATCCAATCTTAAGCATGGAATACACTAATATTTTTAAAAGATTGGTTTACTGCCGTTTAATGGAAAACCATTTTTAAATCAAAATTTTGACAATTTTATAATATCTATTTGTCAAAATAAACATATTATTTAGGGTTGGGACATTTTACATTGGATAATTTTTTGGTATTTTTCTGACAATGTTCATTTTTTAATGAATAGTGAAAAATACTGCATTTTACATCAAAACTGTTTTTTCATCTAATGTAATTATATGGATAGATTATCTTTTTAATTGGTCTTAAAGTGTAATTAGAATATTTTTTTACCATTTAATCCAATGGTGGTCATTAGTATTAATTTCACTTTGGAATTGGGCAAAAACAAGTTCCAAACTTTTCATAGATATTGTTTCGAAAAAACCCGCTATTTGTTTTGACAATGGGAATTATTTTTAAATTTATTATTGCAATTTCTGTGTTTGGAATTTTTTAAAATGTATTACATATTTTTAATCATAAGGTCAAAATTATGTAATCAATAATCTTTTGTTTTTGGACATTATGAATAGTAACGAAGGTAATTATCTTTAATTATCTTGATTAATTAGTAATCGGGTAGTTATGGATAATAAAATAATATCATAATAACAACAAAAGACCCCAACACGTGTCCTAATTCTTCTTGTTGTGTAATGGCCGACCATGGGATTCCTTGTGAAAAACTTGGGGACCCCATGGAATCACTTTTGTGTGATAATGACTTTTCATCTTTTTATTTTTAAAGAAAGTAAATATAACAAAGAATGTATCACCGGAGTAAAACATTTTTAATTTTGTCTACATAAATGATCTCTTGGACTATAAATATTCATTGGAAATCTAAAAAGATTTCCTACATCATAGTATTTTTTTTAATAATTTTTAGACATTAAATAAATTAAATTATATATGACACCATGATGATGCAGCGATTACATCATTGTTTAACGATTTAAATAAAATGAAAAGATAATGTAAATTCTAAGACTTATACTTTTCAAAGCCCTATTGGATGAGTATATTTAGAACTCTTATCACAGTTTACTCGAAATAAATTAGTTTTGGACCTTTAAAATTCGAAACACATTAGAAAATAAAGTAACATTTTATACCTTTCCATGAGTGCCCCTCCTATCCTCTTATAAAATGCCCCCACCTCTACCTCCTTACTCACACCTCTCAAGCCTTTGGCTTGGCCAATATCTAATCATTTTATCTCTCCACATTCCTCTCCTTATCCTATAATCCTTACCTTAGGCAGGAAGCTCTTCAAGAAACCCTTTTGGTTCAAACCAAAGGGAGTTACCCGATTTAAAGGTAATGTCTTCACTTGTGTTCTTCTGTTTTATTTTGCTTCTCCAACCCCCTAAACTCTTTTTATTCATTTCTTTTGTAACAACACCAGTATATTAAATATACTAGTATGTTGTTATAAGAAATATTTGAGCTACACATACACACACCTACATCTAATGGTTAAGTAACATACTGTTTCTGTGGATGGTGAATGTCTGCCTCACGAAATGATGATTGTTCAATATTCTTTTAACACCTTCAAAGGTGGCCATTACAATGTAAATATATTTATATATGATATATAATATGTTTATTTTTTACTTAAGATTATGTATTTTTCATTTATGGAATACCTTTATGGTTTCCACTATTGGTAAACGCGATATCTTCATTTTAGGAAGTGCGAACTACCACCCCCTCAAAGTGATTTGATTCGTTAATACCATATGTGGTACGTATAAAGGATATATTTAATGATATTATATATTATACCATACTTGAATTATAATACTATTATGTATCATTATGTTTTAATTCCATTAAATAGAAAATAAAAATGAAAGTAGCATTCATGCGTACGTACGGCTTACCGTCTCCATGAACGGGGCATTTCATTTATTACCTCTAAATGTTATGTAATATTGTAAATGCATTTATATACTGGATATATATGAAATATATGATATCTAAATCTTGAATATAATTCTGGATATAATGGATATTTTACCACTTAAACAACTTGTAATTATAAAGAGTTTATTTTTGACTCAAGTAACAATGATCGACAAAACGACCATTATTAACTTAAATAATTACATAGTGTTCATAACATGGTAATAAGTGATATAAAAGGAATAATAAACTTAAAAAGGTTCTTAATCAAGTATAAATTAACTCAAGTTTATTATTCATGACATTAAATAATGATCGAGTCAGGTCGGACACGAGGTAAGGGACTTCGTCTCAATCTCCTGTCATTGAGGCATATTTTGTTAGATACACAACTTTCTTTTATACGGTGTATAAACCCCTTCAATTTTTACATTTATTCAAAAGGAATATTTTTATACAAAGCATTTCCTAAATGAAAAAAGGGATTTTTTTGTCGTGCATATGCGGCGACAACGACTTCTCCGCCGCCGTGACCATTATTTGAGTTTCGACTTCCTCTACATGCCATAACCTTTTTTAAAATGAAAAATAAATACCATGTATTACTTTTCTTTTATTTTGGTATTGAAAATGGTTTTCATAATTTTTTTGTTATATCAATGTGTTGTATTGATATCTTGTGATTGAAATGTTTAAATGTTATGTTTCCTTTATGCATGTTTTATGTGATGCAATTATGTTATGGTTCTTGGTCATTATTATGAAGACGGGTGGTTCTGTCATAAACCAAGGGCGAGTGAGCCCAATATAGATCTCCAATGAATTGGGTAATGATAAGGGGTTAAACTTTAATGTTTCTATGAAGATATTTAGAGAATATACTGTGATGCATATTCCAAACGTAACCATGTGGTTTACTCTCTACGTAAGAATGTTATGAATTCCTCAAGTTACCTTTTTGTCTTATGATTTCTATGATTTATTCATGATTTGATGAGGTATGTTAAAATTATTATGTTTTATGAGTAAAGTATGATTTAATACATAGAATAATGTTTTCATTTCATACTTTTATATCCCTTACTAAGATTTTTATGCTCATCCCAAGTTTTTGAAATGTTTTGCACAGGTCAAGGGAAAGGTACATGATGTGATTATAGGGTCAAGGAAGTGTCATGAAAGAATCAATGTTTTGTTTTAAATATGTTTCCATTGATGGGAAAAATGTATACTATATTTTATGTAACCACTTTGTTTAAATGTGGAATGTAATGCATGATTTATGATCTAATTCTCTAAAAATATAAACCTGAAAAGATCATCAATGTGTAATCTTGTAATAACTCAAGATTAAGTAATTTTTAAGGCTGGGGCCTTATAACGACACCACTGAACGGCCCATGAAGTACAATAACTCCCTGGGAGACTAATCCCAATCAGTAGGAGTCTCCCCACCATTAAGAAACCACATAGACTAATGACACAACTCATCACTAGGATTCTCCTGCTGAATCAACTCGACAAGAGCAGGGGATAACTAAATTCTTACTAATAATGCACATATGTTGTGCTCCTTGGTCTCCTAGTGCATTTTGGAAAAGAGACCAATCAAATTCCCCTCATCACTAGACTTCCTCAAAGCATGAACTAGAACTTTCCTTCTCAAGGAATTTGCCTCCACATTACCCTTTCCTAGGGAATAGATTATATTGAAGTCAAACCCCAAAAGATACTTAATCTAATATCACTACATCAGATTAAGATCCTTCTGTGAGAAGATGTGGGCGAGGATCTTAGGGTGATAGTAGACCAAAAATTTCTCCATAATGAGGTAGTGGAGCTATGTATTCATGGAATGCAACACCGCTTCCAACTCCAAGATGCGAGTCGGTAAATTCATCTCAAGTAGCTGGAGTTGGCGAGAACTATAATCCACTACATGATTATCCTACTTGAGTACACAACTGAGGACCGTACATGAAGCATTGCAACAAACCACGTAGCCCTTCCCAGTGTTACATCCCAAGTAATTAATGAATAATATATATTTTTATCTATGTCTACTTATGAATTATATAGTGTTTTAGAGTCTTAAAATGAGAATAAATCCAATCTTAAGCATGGAATACACTAATATTTTTAAAAGATTATTTTAGTGCCTTTTAATGGCAAATGATTTTTAAATCAAACTTTTGACAATTTTATAACCTCTGTTTTTCAAAATAAACATATTCTTTATGATTGGGACACTGAAATTTACCTTGGGTTAGTTTTTGGTATTTTTCTGACAATGTTCATTTTTTTATGAATAGTGAAAAAATACTGCATTTTACATCAAAACTGCTTTTTCATATAATTTAATTATTTGGTTAGATTAACTTTTTAATTGGTTTTGAAGTGTAATTAGAATATATTTTTACCATTTAATCCAATAGTGGTCATTATAATTAATTTCACTTTGTAATCGGGCATAAACTAATGCCAAACTTTTCTTAGATATTGTTTCAAAAAAACCCGTTATTTGTTTTGACAACGGGAATTATTTTTGAATTAATTATTGCAATTTCTGTGTTTGAAATTTGGTAAAATGGATTAAATATTTGGAATCAGAGGGTCCAAATTATGTAATCAATACTCTTTTGTTTTTGGACTTTGTGAATAGTAACGACGGTAATTATCGTTATTTATCTTGATTAATTAGTAATCGGGTAGTTAAGGAAAATAAAATAATATCATAACAATAAAAAATGACACCAAAATGTGTCCTAATACTACTGGTTGTGTCATGGACGACCATGGGATGCTTTGTGGCAAACTTAGGGACCCCATGGAATCACTTTTGTGTGATAATGACTTTTTATCTTTTTATTTTTTTAAAGAAAGTAAATATAACAATGAATGTATCAGCTGAGTAAAACATTTTTTATTTTATCTACATAAATTATATCTTGGACTATTAATAGTAATTTCAAAGATAAAATTATTTCCTACATCGTAGTATTTTTTTATAATTTTTAGACATTAACTAAATTCAATTATGTATGACACCATGATGATGCAGCGATTACCTCATTATTTAACGATTTAAATAAAATGAAATGATAATGTCAAATATAAGAATTACACTTGTCAAAGACCTATTGGATGAGTATATTTAGAACTCTTATCACTTTATCCTCGAAATACATCAATCTGGGACCTTTAAAATCCAAAACTCATTTGAAAATAAAGTAACATGTTATACCTTTCCAAGAGTGCCCGTCCTCTCCTTTTATAAAAGGCCCCCACCTCTACCTCCTTACCCACACCTCTCAAGCCTTTGGATCGGCCAATATCTGCTCATTTTGTCTCTCCACATCCCTCTACTCATCCTAGAAGCCTTACCTTAGGCAGGAAGCTCTTCAAGAAACCCTTTTGGTTCAAACCAAAAGGAGTTACCCGATTTAAAGGTAATGTCTTCACTTGTGTTCTTTTGTTTCATTTCACTTCTGCAACCCCATAAACTCTTTTTATTCATTTCTTTTGTAACAAAACCAGTATCTTCAATATACTAGGATATTTTTATAAGAATTATTCTAGCTACACCTACACACGCCTACATCTAATGGTTAAAGAACATACTATTTCCGTGGATGGTGAATTTCTGCCTCAAGAAACGATGATTGTTCAATATTCTTATAACACCTTCTAAGGTGGCTATTAAGATGTCAATATATTTATATATGATATATAATATTTTTATGTTTTCCTTAAGCTTCTGTATTTTTCATTTATGGCATACCTTTATGGCTTCCATTATGGGTATACGCGATATCTTCATTTTAGGAAGTGAGGACTACCGCCCCCTCAAAGTGATTTGATTCGTTAATGTCATATGTGGGATTTATAAAGGATGGAATTAATGATATTATATATGATATTATACTGGAATTATAATATATCTTTAAATCATTATGATTCCATTCCATAAAATACGAAATAGAAATGAAAGTAGCGTTCATGCGTACGTACGGCTTACCGTCTCCATTAACGGTGAATTTCATTTCTTAACATGAAATGTTTTGTAATATTGTAAATGCATGAATATACTAGATATATATGATATCAATGTCATTAATATAATTCTGGATATAATGGATATTTTTCCACATGAACAACTTGTAATTATAAAGAGTTTATTTTTGACTCAAGTACCAATGATCAACAAAACAACCATTATTAACTTAAATAATTACATAGTGTCCATGAAATGGTAATAAGTGATATAAAAGGAATAATGAACTTGAAAAAGGTTCTCAAGAAAGTATAAATTAACTCACATTTATTATTCAAGAGGTTAAAGAACGATCGAGACAAGTTGGACCCGAGGTATGGGACTTCGTCTCAATCACCTTTCATTGAGGCATATTATGTTTTATACACAAATTTATTTTATACGATGTATAAACCCCTTTGAATTTTACGTTTACTCAAAAGTAATCTTTTTATACGAAGCGTTTACTAAACGACAAAAGGGAATGTTTTTTTTGTCGTATGTATGAGGCAACAATGAATTCTCCGCCGCCATGACCATTATTTGAGCTTCGACTTCCTCTACAAACCATGACCTTTTTTTAAAATGAAAAAATAAATACCATGTTTTACTTTTCTTTTATTTTGGTATTGAAAATGGTTTTCATAATGTTTTTACATCAATGTGTTGTATTTATATCTTGTGATTGAAAAGTGAAAATGTTATGTTTCCTTTATGCATGTTTTCTGTGATACGATTATGTTATCGTTCTTGGACATTGTTATAAAGAAGGGTGGTTCTGTGATAAACTAAGGGCGGGTGAGCCCGATATAGATCTCCAATGCATTGGGTAACGTGAAAGAGTTAAACGTTAATTTTTCTACGAAGAGATTTAGGGGATATACTGTGATGGGTATTCCAAACGTAACCATGAGGGTTACTCCCTACGTAAGAATGTTATGAATGCCTCAAGTTACCTTTATGTCTTATGATTTCTATGATTTATTCATTATTTGATGAGGTATGTTAAAATGCTTATGTTTTATGAGTAAAGTATGATTTCATACATGGACTAATGTTTTCATTTCGTACTTTTATATCCCTTACTGATCTTTTTATGCTCATCCCAAGTTTTTGAAATATTTTTCAAAAGTCAAGGGAATGGTACATATTGTGATGATAGTGTCAAGGAAGTGTCATGAAAGAATCCATGTTTTGTTTGAAATATGTTTCCGTTGATGGGAACAAAATGAATACTATATTTTATGTAACCACTTTGTTTAAATGTGGAATGTAATGCATGATTTATGATCCAATTCTCTAAAAATATAAACCTGAAAAGATCCTCAATGTGTAATCTTGTAATAACTCAAGATTATGTAATGTTTAAGGCTGGGGCCTTATAGATGGTATTAGAGGTTGCTTTAGATAACTTTAGGAGTTAGAATTATATTAAATGATTATCCAAAAATATTTTTTATGGTCAAAATGAAATTATATAGCATTTCAAGATTACCATGTTGCTTCATCTAAGACATGTTTGTTCAGAATGATTTTCCGCATAGGAAACAGGGAAGCAGTGCTAGGAAGGCACGTATAAGGAAATGACCTTCTGAATCAGCATCCGGAGATGGTCGGAATTGGAACTGAATAGTTTGTTGCAGTAATTTTGCAGTTGAGTAAAGCGATAAATGGTGGTGGTATCCATGCACGAGATCAGCTAGATCAACCACAGAGGAACATGTCAGTGGTGGAACATTTCATGAGAAAACATCCCCCATCATTCAGAGGATCATCTGACCATGTTCTAGTTGAAGGGTGGATTAAATCACTAGAGAAGATTTTCGATTTCATGGGGTGTTCAGACAATCAAAATTTTAGTCTTTCTATTTACCGTTTGGAGGGTGAAGCAGATCAGTGGTGGTCGATGATTAAAAATATCAGGGACACTGATGAGATTGATGCTCTCGACTGGGATGAATTCGAAGGTATGTTTCTTGAGAAGTATTTTACTAATTCTGTTCAACCTAGTATGGAAAAACAGTTCTTGGAATTGAGGTAAGAGGATGACTCAGTGGCTACTTATGAAGAAAGGTTCACTTGTTTGGCAAGGTATGATCCAAATTTTATCCGAGACCTTGATAGTAAAATCAATCATTTTTACCCAGGATTAAAACCAAAATATCGAAGGGCATTGGCTTATTGTGAGTTCAAAAGTTATGAAAATCTTGTTCGATGTGCTGAGAAGGTGGAAATGGAGTTTTCCGATGATCAAGTGTTCTATAACAACCAGCAGAAGAAGAGACCGAGGTGGCGGGAGAAAGGGAAGAATTATTCAAAAAGGTCTGATGGTAAGAAAACAAAGTTTCCAGTTTTTGATAGATGTGGTAAAAGGCATGATGGGGAATGTCTTCTAAATTCTCTAAAGTTCTACCGATTAGGTAAGATGGGACATAAGGCTCATGATTGCACTGAAAAAGATCAGGGTGATGGTAAGACCAAATTTGATTTACAGTTAGTGAAATGTTTTAAGTGCAATGAGATGAGTCACTATGAAAACGAGTGTCTGACAAATAGATCGGGTGATGGGAAGCAGTTAGACTACAAGCAGAAAGGGTTGGTGAATTCCTTTGCAACTACTTCAGCAGATGTTGGGCCATCAAATGAAGAGGTATTAGGTACTTTGTTTGTTTTTCAGATTATGCTAGTGTGTCGTTTGATTCAGGGTCTACACATTCTTTTATCTCTGAAAACATTTCTAGTAAAATGGGAATACCACCTCAAGAAATGACTCCTGAACTTGTGGTAAAAACACCCGGGGGAAATTTTGAGGCAAAAATAATTTTTAATAATCTTCTTATCCTTATCTGTGGAAAGAACCTACTTGAAAACATTATTGTTTTACCTCTAGTAGAGTTTGATGTTATCTTGGGTATCGATTGGCTCTCTATTTACAATGCTAAGATTAAATGTAGAGATAAAGAAGTTTCTTTTCAGAAATACTTTCAGTTTCTGTAAAATAATGAACCCTTACTGTTGATAACATATCAAGAGGCCGAGAAACTTGTAAAAGATGGAAATGAATGTTACCTTTCACATATTGTTGAAAACAAGGGAACTGTTCAGATTAATGATGTTCCAGTGGTAAATGAGTATCCTGATGTTTTTCCTGATGAGTTTCCTGGAATAATACCAGATCGGGAAGTTGAGTTTACTGTTGACTTAGTTAATGATGCTAATCCAATTTCAAAACCCCCTTATCAAATGGCTCAAATTGAACTTTTAGATTTGAAGGAGAAATTGCATGATTTATTAGAGAAAGGTTTCATTCGACCTAGTAAATCACTATGGGGTTCTCTTATTTTATTTGTTAAAAAGAAATATGGTTCTATGAGACTTTTCATTGATTATAGAGCCTTGAATAACATCACTGTTATGAAAAAATATCCTTTTCCTCATATCGATGATTTGTTTGATCAGCTCCAGGGAGTTGAGTATTTTTCAAAGATTGACCTGAGATTGGGGTACCATCAATTGAAGGTGAAGGAATAAGATGTTACAAAGACCGCATTTCGTACAGGATATGGCCATTATGAATTTGTAGTAATGCCTTTTGGGATAACCAAGGCACCTACTGTATTCATGGACCTTATGAATAGAATTTTCCATGAGTTCTTGGATAAGTTTGTGGTTGTTTTCATTGATGATATTTTGGTTTTTTATAAAAGTAAAGAGGATCATGAAAGATATTTAAGGGTTATTTTTCTAACCTTAAAAGAAAAGAAATTGTATGGGAAATTCAGAAAGTGTGAGTTTTGGTTGCAAAAAAATTATTTCCTTGTCATATTGTATCTAAAGATGGAATAACTGTGGATCCTGCAAAAACAAAGGTTGTTGAAGAATGGCCAAGACCCACAAATGTAACTGAGGTTTGTAGCTTCCTTGGTTTAGAAGGCTACTACCGAAGGTTTGTTAGAAATTTTTAACGGTTATCTTGTCCAATGACTAAGCTTACTCCGAAGGGTGTTAAGTTTATCTGGACAAAATAATGTAATGATTGTTTTCAGGAACTGAAAAAAAGATTAGTGAATGTTCAAGTTTTGGCACTACCTTCTAGGAATGGGGAGTATTTTATCTATAGTGATGCTTCATTGAAAGGACTTGGTTGAGTCCTAATGCAGAATGATCAGGTAATTGCTTATGCTTCACGCCAATTGAAAACTCGTGAGGTAAATTACCCTACACATGATTTTTAATTAGCTGCTGTTGTTTTCTCTTTAAAAATTTATAGGCATCATTTATATAGAGTAATGTGTGAAATATATACCAATCACAAAAGTTTAAAGTATATATTCACTCAAAAAGAATTGAACATGAGACAGAGGAGATGGCTAGAATTAATCAAGGATTATGATTGTACAATTTATTAACATCTGGGAAAAGCAAATAAAGTGGCTAATGCTTTGAGTCGAAAAAGAAATACTTCATTAACAATGTTACGTTTGGAATGTGATCTTTTGGTTAAGGATTTGATGAAATTTGGCATAGAAGTTTTTGGTGAAGGATGTCCTTCTGTTTTGTTTCAGGTATCAGGGAAATCTTCTCTATCAGA